>OX463223.1:89968624-95061124 GCA_949820135.1 Sylvilagus floridanus
TGGAGTGCAAAGCTGTTTCAGACTTCTGTACCCTGGGAATAGCTTACGAATGCGTGCAATATCTGTAGCCTGAGTGTAGGAGAAGAGCTTACAGGAGTTCTGTAACCTGAGCGTAGTCAGATGCAGCGTACATAGTTCTGTATTGGAGTAGGCTTTCGCAATAGGAGGGATTTGTTTAGCCTCACTGTAGGAAATGCAGCTTATGAGCGTTCTGCGTCGTTGTTGTGGAGTGATGCAGTTCCTGGGAGTTCTGTATGCTAGTGGAGTGCAAAGCTGTTTCAGCGTTCTGTAGCCTGGGAAGAGGATGACACAATGTGCGCAATGTCTGTATCCTTAGACAGTGCGGACAGTTCTATAACCTGAGTGTAGCGTGATGCAGCATACAGGAGTTGTGTATCGGAGGTGTGGCATGAAGCAGTTGGAAGTGTTCTGTACACTGGGAGTCGGCATTCGCACTATGCGGGATTTGTGTCGCCTGACTGTAGGAAATGCAGCTTATGAGTGTTCTGCGTCGTTGTTGTGGAGTGATGCAGTTCCTGGGAGTTCTGTATGCTAGTGGAGTGCAAAGCTGTTTCAGCGTTCTGTAGCCTGGGAAGAGGATGACACAATGTGCGCAATGTCTGTATCCTTAGACAGTGCGGACAGTTCTATAACCTGAGTGTAGAGCATAGAGGAGTTGTGTATCAGATGTGTGGAACGAAGCAGTTGGAAGTGTTCTGTACACTGGGAGTCGGCATTCGCACTATGCGGGATTTGTGTAGCCTGACTGTAGGAAACGCAGCTTATGAGCATTCTGCGTCCTGGTTGTAGAGAGATGTAGTTCCTGGGTGTTCTGTATGCTAGTGGAGTGCAAAGCTGTTTCAGCGTTCTGTAGCATGGGAAGACGATGACACAATGTGCGCAAAGTCGGTAGCCTGAGTGGAGTAGGCAGAGCTTACAGGAGCTCTGTAACCTGAGTGTAGTGAGATGCAGCGTACATGAGTTCTGTATCTTAGGTGTGCAACGAAGCAGTGTGGAAGACTTCTGTAGCTGGGACTAGGCATTCACACTATGCAGCATTTGTGTAGCCTGACTGTAGGAAACGCAGCTTATGGGAGTTCTGCGTTAGGGCTGTAGAGAGATGCAGGTCAAGGGGAGTTCTGTATGCTAGTGGAGTGCAAAGCTGTTTCAGACTTCTGTACCCTGGGAATAGCTTACGAATGCGTGCAATATCTGTAGCCTGAGTGTAGGAGAAGAGCTTACAGGAGTTCTGTAACCTGAGCGTAGTCAGATGCAGCGTACATAGTTCTGTATTGGAGTAGGCTTTCGCAATAGGAGGGATTTGTTTAGCCTCACTGTAGGAAATGCAGCTTATGAGCGTTCTGCGTCGTTGTTGTGGAGTGATGCAGTTCCTGGGAGTTCTGTATGCTAGTGCAGCGCAAAGCTGTTTCAGAGTTCTGTAGCCTGGGAATAAGCTTACCCAATGTGCGCAAGGTCTGTAGCCTGCGTGTATTAGAGAGAGTGTATAGGACTTCCCTATCCTGAGTGTGGTGAGATGCAGGGTACATGAGTTCTGTATCGGAGGTGTGGAACGAAGCAGTTGGAAGGGTTCTGTAGCCTGGGAGTAGGCATTCTCAATAAGTGGGATTTGTGTAGCCTGACTGTAGGAAACGAAGCTTATGGGCGATTTGATTCCTGGCTGTGGAGAGACGCAGTTCACGGGAGTTCTGTATGCTAGTGGAGTGCAAAGCTGTTTCAGCGTTCTGTAGCCTGGGAATAAGCTTACCCAATGTGCGCAATGTCTGTATCCTTAGACAGTGCGGACAGTTCTATAACCTGAGTGTAGCGTGATGCAGCATACAGGAGTTGTGTATCGGAGGTGTGGAACGAAGCAGTTGGAAGTGTTCTGTACACTGGGAGTCGGCATTCGCACTATGCGGGATTGTGTCGCCTGACTGTAGGAAATGCCGCTTATGAGCGTTCTGCGTCGTTGTTGTGGAGTGATGCAGTTCCTGGGAGTTCTGTATGCTAGTGGAGTGCAAAGCTGTTTCAGCGTTCTGTAGCCTGGGAAGAGGATGACACAATGTGCGCAATGTCTGTATCCTTAGACAGTGCGGACAGTTCTATAACCTGAGTGTAGCGTGATGCAGCATACAGGAGTTGTGTATCGGAGGTGTGGCATGAAGCAGTTGGAAGTGTTCTGTACACTGGGAGTCGGCATTCGCACTATGCGGGATTTGTGTCGCCTGACTGTAGGAAATGCAGCTTATGAGCGTTCTGCGTCGTTGTTGTGGAGTGATGCAGTTCCTGGGAGTTCTGTATGCTAGTGCAGCGCAAAGCTGTTTATGAGTTCTGTAGCCTGGGAATAAGCTTACCCAATGTGCGCAAGGTCTGTAGCCTGCGTGTATTAGAGAGAGTGTATAGGACTTCCCTATCCTGAGTGTGGTGAGATGCAGGGTACATGAGTTCTGTATCGGAGGTGTGGAACGAAGCAGTTAGGAAGGGTTCTGTAGCCTGGGAGTAGGCATTCTCAATACGTGGGATTTGTGTAGCCTGACTGTAGGAAACGAAGCTTATGGGCGATTTGATTCCTGGCTCTGGAGGGATGCAGCTTACGGGAGTTCTGTATGCTAGTGGAGTGCAAAGCTGTTTCAGCGTTCTGTAGGCTGGGAAGAGGATGACACAATGTGCGCAATGTCTGTATCCTTAGACAGTGCGGACAGTTCTATAACCTGAGTGTAGCGTGATGCAGCATACAGGAGTTGTGTATCGGAGGTGTGGCATGAAGCAGTTGGAAGTGTTCTGTACACTGGGAGTCGGCATTCGCACTATGCGGGATTTGTGTCGCCTGACTGTAGGAAATGCAGCTTATGAGCGTTCTGCGTCGTTGTTGTGGAGTGATGCAGTTCCTGGGAGTTCTGTATGCTAGTGGAGTGCAAAGCTGTTTCAGCGTTCTGTAGCCTGGGAAGAGGATGACACAATGTGCGCAATGTCTGTATCCTTAGACAGTGCGGACAGTTCTATAACCTGAGTGTAGCGTGATGCAGCATACAGGAGTTGTGTATCGGAGGTGTGGCATGAAGCAGTTGGAAGTGTTCTGTACACTGGGAGTCGGCATTCGCACTATGCGGGATTTGTGTCGCCTGACTGTAGGAAATGCAGCTTATGAGCGTTCTGCGTCGTTGTTGTGGAGTGATGCAGTTCCTGGGAGTTCTGTATGCTAGTGGAGTGCAAAGCTGTTTCAGCGTTCTGTAGCCTGGGAAGAGGATGACACAATGTCCGCAATGTCTGTATCCTTAGACAGTGCGGACAGTTCTATAACCTGAGTGTAGAGCATAGAGGAGTTGTGTATCAGATGTGTGGAACGAAGCAGTTGGAAGTGTTCTGTACACTGGGAGTCGGCATTCGCACTATGCGGGATTTGTGTAGCCTGACTGTAGGAAACGCAGCTTATGAGCATTCTGCGTCCTGGTTGTAGAGAGATGCAGTTCCTGGGTGTTCTGTATGCTAGTGGAGTGCAAAGCTGTTTCAGCGTTCTGTAGCATGGGAAGACGATGACACAATGTGCGCAAAGTCGGTAGCCTGAGTGGAGTAGGCAGAGCTTACAGGAGCTCTGTAACCTGAGTGTAGTGAGATGCAGCGTACATGAGTTCTGTATCTTAGGTGTGCAACGAAGCAGTGTGGAAGACTTCTGTAGCTGGGACTAGGCATTCGCACTATGCAGCATTTGTGTAGCCTGACTGTAGGAAACGCAGCTTATGGGAGTTCTGCTTTAGGGCTGTAGAGAGATGCAGGTCAAGGGAGTTCTGTATGTAGTGGAGTGCAAAGCTGTTTCAGACTTCTGTACCCTGGGAATAGCTTACGAATGCGTGCAATATCTGTAGCCTGAGTGTAGGAGAAGAGCTTACA
Source organism: Sylvilagus floridanus (assembly GCA_949820135.1). NCBI lineage: Eukaryota > Metazoa > Chordata > Mammalia > Lagomorpha > Leporidae > Sylvilagus > Sylvilagus floridanus. The sequence goes on from OX463223.1 coordinate 89,972,513, forward strand.
GGAGTTCTGTAACCTGAGCGTAGTCAGATGCAGCGTACATAGTTCTGTATTGGAGTAGGCTTTCGCAATAGGAGGGATTTGTTTAGCCTCACTGTAGGAAATGCAGCTTATGAGCGTTCTGCGTCGTTGTTGTGGAGTGATGCAGTTCCTGGGAGTTCTGTATGCTAGTGGAGTGCAAAGCTGTTTCAGAGTTCTGTAGCCTGGGAATAAGCTTACCCAATGTGCGCAATGTCTGTAGCCTGCGTGTAGGAGAGAGAGTGCATAGGACTTCTCTATCCTCAGTGTGGTGAGATGCAGGGTACATGAGTTCTGTATCAGAGGTGTGGAACGAAGCAGTGTGGAAGACTTCTGTAGCCTGGGAGTAGGCATTCTCAATACGTGGGATTTGTGTAGCCTGACTGTAGGAAACGAAGCTTATGGGCGATTTGATTCCTGGCTCTGGAGAGACGCAGTTCACGGGAGTTCTGTATGCTAGTGGAGTGCAAAGCTGTTTCAGCGTTCTGTAGGCTGGGAAGAGGATGACACAATGTGCGCAATGTCTGTATCCTTAGACAGTGCGGACAGTTCTATAACCTGAGTGAAGAGCATACAGGAGTTGTGTATCGGAGGTGTGGAACGAAGCAGTTGGAAGTGTTCTGTACACTGGGAGTCGGCATTCGCACTATGCGGGATTGTGTCGCCTGACTGTAGGAAATGCCGCTTATGAGCGTTCTGCGTCGTTGTTGTAGAGTGATGCAGTTCCTGGGAGTTCTGTATGCTAGTGGAGTGCAAAGCTGTTTCAGCGTTCTGTAGCCTGGGAAGAGGATGACACAATGTGCGCAATGTCTGTATCCTTAGACAGTGCGGACAGTTCTATAACCTGAGTGTAGCGTGATGCAGCATACAGGAGTTGTGTATCGGAGGTGTGGCATGAAGCAGTTGGAAGTGTTCTGTACACTGGGAGTCGGCATTCGCACTATGCGGGATTTGTGTCGCCTGACTGTATGAAATGCCGCTTATGAGCGTTCTGCGTCGTTGTTGTGGAGAGATACAGTTCCTGGGAGTTCTGTATGCTAGTGGAGTGCAAAGCTGTTTCAGCGTTCTGTAGCCTGGGAAGAGAATGACACAATGTGCGCAATGTCTGTATCCTTAGACAGTGCGGACAGTTCTATAACCTGAGTGTAGCGTGATGCAGCATACAGGAGTTGTGTATCGGAGGTGTGGCATGAAGCAGTTGGAAGTGTTCTGTACACTGGGAGTCGGCATTCGCACTATGCGGGATTTGTGTAGCCTGACTGTAGGAAATGCAGCTTATGAGCGTTCTGCGTCGTTGTTGTGGAGTGATGCAGTTCCTGGGAGTTCTGTATGCTAGTGGAGCGCAAAGCTGTTTCAGAGTTCTGTAGCCTGGGAATAAGCTTACCCAATGTGCGCAATGTCTTTAGCCTGCGTGTAGGAGAGAGAGTGTATAGGACTTCTCTATCCTCAGTGTGGTGAGATGCAGGGTACATGAGTTCTGTATCGGAGGTGTGGAACGAAGCAGTTAGGAAGGGTTCTGTAGCCTGGGAGTAGGCATTCTCAAAACGTGGGATTTGTGTAGCCTGACTGTAGGAAACGAAGCTTATGGGCGATTTGATTCCTGGCTCTGGAGAGATGCAGCTTACGGGAGTTCGGTATGCTAGTGGAGTGCAAAGCTGTTTCAGCGTTCTGTAGCCTGGGAAGAGGATGACACAATGTGCGCAATGTCTGTATCCTTAGACAGTGCGGACAGTTCTATAACCTGAGTGTAGCGTGATGCAGCATACAGGAGTTGTGTATCGGAGGTGTGGCATGAAGCAGTTGGAAGTGTTCTGTACACTGGGAGTCGGCATTCGCACTATGCGGGATTTGTGTAGCCTGACTGTAGGAAATGCAGCTTATGAGCGTTCTGCGTCGTTGTTGTGGAGTGATGCAGTTCCTGGGAGTTCTGTATGCTAGTGGAGCGCAAAGCTGTTTCAGAGTTCTGTAGCCTGGGAATAAGCTTACCCAATGTGCGCAATGTCTTTAGCCTGCGTGTAGGAGAGAGAGTGTATAGGACTTCTCTATCCTCAGTGTGGTGAGATGCAGGGTACATGAGTTCTGTATCGGAGGTGTGGAACGAAGCAGTTAGGAAGGGTTCTGTAGCCTGGGAGTAGGCATTCTCAAAACGTGGGATTTGTGTAGCCTGACTGTAGGAAACGAAGCTTATGGGCGATTTGATTCCTGGCTCTGGAGAGATGCAGCTTACGGGAGTTCGGTATGCTAGTGGAGTGCAAAGCTGTTTCAGCGTTCTGTAGCCTGGGAAGAGGATGACACAATGTGCGCAATGTCTGTATCCTTAGACAGTGCGGACAGTTCTATAACCTGAGTGTAGCGTGATGCAGCCTACAGGAGTTGTGTATCGGAGGTGTGGCATGAAGCAGTTGGAAGTGTTCTGTACACTGGGAGTCGGCATTCGCACTATGCGGGATTTGTGTAGCCTGACTGTAGGAAATGCAGCTTATGAGCGTTCTGCGTCGTTGTTGTGGAGTGATGCAGATCCTGGGAGTTCTGTATGCTAGTGGAGCGCAAAGCTGTTTCAGAGTTCTGTAGCCTGGGAATAAGCTTACCCAATGTGCGCAATGTCTGTAGCCTGCGTGTAGGAGAGAGAGTGTATAGGACTTCTCTATCCTCAGTGTGGTGAGATGCAGGGTACATGAGTTCTGTATCGGAGGTGTGGAACGAAGCAGTGTGGAAGACTTCTGTAGCCTGGGAGTAGGCATTCTCAATACGTGGGATTTGTGTAGCCTGACTGTAGGAAACGAAGCTTATGGGCGATTTGATTCCTGGCTCTGGAGAATGCAGCTTACGGGAGTTCGGTATGCTAGTGGAGTGCAAAGCTGTTTCAGCGTTCTGTAGCCTGGGAAGAGGAAGACACAATTTGCGCAATGTCTGTATCCTTAGACAGTGCGGACAGTTCTATAACCTGAGTGTAGCGTGATGCAGCATACAGGAGTTGTGTATCGGAGGTGTGGCATGAAGCAGTTGGAAGTGTTCTGTACACTGGGAGTCGGCATTCGCACTATGCGGGATTTGTGTAGCCTGACTGTAGGAAATGCAGCTTATGAGCGTTCTGCGTCGTTGTTGTGGAATGATGCAGTTCCTGGGAGTTCTGTATGCTAGTGGAGTGCAAAGCTGTTTCAGAGTTCTGTAGCCTGGGAATAAGCTTACCCAATGTGCGCAATGTCTGTAGCCTGCGTGTAGGAGAGAGAGTGCATAGGACTTCTCTATCCTCAGTGTGGTGAGATGCAGGGTACATGAGTTCTGTATCAGAGGTGTGGAACGAAGCAATGTGGAAGACTTCTGTAGCCTGGGAGTAGGCATTCTCAATACGTGGGATTTGTGTAGCCTGACTGTAGGAAACGAAGCTTATGGGCGATTTGATTCCTGGCTGTGGAGAGACGCAGTTCACGGGAGTTCTGTATGCTAGTGGAGTGCAAAGCTGTTTCAGCGTTCTGTAGCCTGGAAAGAGGATGACACAATGTGCGCAATGTCTATATCCTTAGACAGTGCGGACAGTTCTATAACCTGAGTGAAGAGCATACAGGAGTTGTGTATCGGAGGTGTGGAACGAAGCAGTTGGAAGTGTTCTGTACACTGGGAGTCGGCATTCGCACTATGCGGGATTGTGTCGCCTGACTGTAGGAAATGCCGCTTATGAGCGTTCTGCGTCGTTGTTGTGGAGTGATGCAGTTCCTGGGAGTTCTGTATGCTAGTGGAATGCAAAGCTGTTTCAGCGTTCTGTAGCCTGGGAAGAGGATGACACAATGTGCGCAATGTCTGTATCCTTAGACAGTGCGGACAGTTCTATAACCTGAGTGTAGCGTGATGCAGCATACAGGAGTTGTGTATCGGAGGTGTGGCATGAAGCAGTTGGAAGTGTTCTGTACACTGGGAGTCGGCATTCGCACTATGCGGGATTTGTGTAGCCTGACTGTAGGAAATGCAGCTTATGAGCGTTCTGCGTCGTTGTTGTGCAGTGATGCAGTTCCTGGGAGTTCTGTATGCTAGTGCAGCGCAAAGCTGTTTCAGAGTTCTGTAGCCTGGGAATAAGCTTACCCAATGTGCGCAATGTCTGTAGCCTGCGTGTAGGAGAGAGAGTGTATAGGACTTCTCTATCCTCAGTGTGGTGAGATGCAGGGTACATGAGTTCTGTATCTTAGGTGTGCAACGAAGCAGTGTGGAAGACTTCTGTAGCTGGGACTAGGCATTCACACTATGCAGCATTTGTGTAGCCTGACTGTAGGAAACGCAGCTTATGGGAGTTCTGCGTTAGGGCTGTAGAGAGATGCAGGTCACGGGAGTTCTGTATGCTAGTGGAGTGCAAAGCTGTTTCAGACTTCTGTACCCTGGGAATAGCTTACGAATGCGTGCAATATCTGTAGCCTGAGTGTAGGAGAAGAGCTTACAGGAGTTCTGTAACCTGAGCGTAGTCAGATGCAGCGTACATAGTTCTGTATTGGAGTAGGCTTTCGCAATAGGAGGGATTTGTGTCGCCTGACTGTAGGAAATGCAGCTTATGAGCGTTCTGCGTCGTTGTTGTGGAGTGATGCAGTTCCTGGGAGTTCTGTATGCTAGTGCAGCGCAAAGCTGTTTCAGAGTTCTGTAGCCTGGGAATAAGCTTACCCAATGTGCGCAAGGTCTGTAGCCTGCGTGTATTAGAGAGAGTGTATAGGACTTCCCTATCCTGAGTGTGGTGAGATGCAGGGTACATGAGTTCTGTATCGGAGGTGTGGAACGAAGCAGTTGGAAGGGTTCTGTAGCCTGGGAGTAGGCATTCTCAATACGTGGGATTTGTGTAGCCTGACTGTAGGAAACGAAGCTTATGGGCGATTTGATTCCTGGCTGTGGAGAGACGCAGTTCACGGGAGTTCTGTATGCTAGTGGAGTGCAAAGCTGTTTCAGCGTTCTGTAGCCTGGGAATAAGCTTACCCAATGTGCGCAATGTCTGTATCCTTAGACAGTGCGGACAGTTCTATAACCTGAGTGTAGCGTGATGCAGCATACAGGAGTTGTGTATCGGAGGTGTGGCATGAAGCAGTTGGAAGTGCTGTGTACACTGGGAGTCGGCATTCGCACTATGCAGGATTTGTGTAGCCTGACTGTAGGAAATGCAGCTTATGTGCGTTCTGCGTCGTTGTTGTGGAGTGATGCAGTTCCTGGGAGTTCTGTATGCTAGTGGAGTGCAAAGCTGTTTCAGCGTTCTGTAGCCTGGGAAGAGGATGACACAATGTGCGCAATGTCTGTATCCTTAGACAGTGCGGACAGTTCTATAACCTGAGTGTAGCGTGATGCAGCATACAGGAATTGTGTATCGGAGGTGTGGCATGAAGCAGTTGGAAGTGTTCTGTACACTGGGGGTCGGCATTCGCACTATGCGGGATTTGTGTCGCCTGACTGTAGGAAATGCAGCTTATGAGCGTTCTGCGTCGTTGTTGTGGAGTGATGCAGTTCCTGGGAGTTCTGTATGCTAGTGCAGCGCAAAGCTGTTTCAGAGTTCTGTAGCCTGGGAATAAGCTTACCCAATGTGCGCAAGGTCTGTAGCCTGCGTGTATTAGAGAGAGTGTATAGGACTTCCCTATCCTGAGTGTGGTGAGATGCAGGGTACATGAGTTCTGTATCGGAGGTGTGGAACGAAGCAGTTAGGAGGGTTCTGTAGCCTGGGAGTAGGCATTCTCAATACGTGGGATTTGTGTAGCCTGACTGTAGGAAACGAAGCTTATGGGCGATTTGATTCCTGGCTCTGGAGAGATGCAGCTTACCCGAGTTCGGTATGCTAGTGGAGTGCAAAGCTGTTTCAGCGTTCTGTAGCCTGGGAAGAGGAAGACACAATGTGCGCAATGTCTGTATCCTTAGACAGTGCGGACAGTTCTATAACCTGAGTGTAGCGTGATGCAGCATACAGGAGTTGTGTATCGGAGGTGTGGCATGAAGCAGTTGGAAGTGTTCTGTACACTGGGAGTCGGCATTCGCACTATGCGGGATTTGTGTAGCCTGACTGTAGGAAATGCAGCTTATGAGCGTTCTGCGTCGTTGTTGTGGAGTGATGCAGTTCCTGGGAGTTCTGTATGCTAGTGGAGTGCAAAGCTGTTTCAGCGTTCTGTAGCCTGGGAAGAGGATGACACAATGTGCGCAATGTCTGTATCCTTAGACAGTGCGGACAGTTCTATAACCTGAGTGTAGAGCATAGAGGAGTTGTGTATCGGATGTGTGGAACGAAGCAGTTGGAAGTGTTCTGTACACTGGGAGTCGGCATTCGCACTATGCGGGATTTGTGTAGCCTGACTGTAGGAAACGCAGCTTATGAGCATTCTGCGTCCTGGTTGTAGAGAGATGCAGTTCCTGGGTATTCTGTATGCTAGTGGAGTGCAAAGCTGTTTCAGCGTTCTGTAGCATGGGAAGACGATGACACAATGTGCGCAAAGTCGGTAGCCTGAGTGGAGTAGGCAGAGCTTACAGGAGCTCTGTAACCTGAGTGTAGTGAGATGCAGCGTACATGAGTTCTGTATCTTAGGTGTGCAACGAAGCAGTGTGGAAGACTTCTGTAGCTGGGACTAGGCATTCGCACTATGCAGCATTTGTGTAGCCTGACTGTAGGAAACGCAGCTTATGGGAGTTCTGCGTTAGGGCTGTAGAGAGATGCAGGTCAAGGGAGTTCTGTATGCTAGTGGAGTGCAAAGCTGTTTCAGACTTCTGTACCCTGGGAATAGCTTACGAATGCGTGCAATATCTGTAGCCTGAGTGTAGGAGAAGAGCTTACAGGAGTTCTGTAACCTGAGCGTAGTCAGATGCAGCGTACATAGTTCTGTATTGGAGTAGGCTTTCGCAATAGGAGGGATTTGTTTAGCCTCACTGTAGGAAATGCAGCTTATGAGCGTTCTGCGTCGTTGTTGTGGAGTGATGCAGTTCCTGGGAGTTCTGTATGCTAGTGGAGTGCAAAGCTGTTTCAGCGTTCTGTAGCCTGGGAAGAGGATGACACAATGTGCGCAATGTCTGTATCCTTAGACAGTGCGGACAGTTCTATAACCTGAGTGTAGCGTGATGCAGCATACAGGAGTTGTGTATCGGAGGTGTGGCATGAAGCAGTTGGAAGTGTTCTGTACACTGGGAGTCGGCATTCGCACTATGCGGGATTTGTGTCGCCTGACTGTAGGAAATGCAGCTTATGAGCGTTCTGCGTCGTTGTTGTGGAGTGATGCAGTTCCTGGGAGTTCTGTATGCTAGTGGAGTGCAAAGCTGTTTCAGCGTTCTGTAGCCTGGGAAGAGGATGACACAATGTGCGCAATGTCTGTATCCTTAGACAGTGCGGACAGTTCTATAACCTGAGTGTAGAGCATAGAGGAGTTGTGTATCAGATGTGTGGAACGAAGCAGTTGGAAGTGTTCTGTACACTGGGAGTCGGCATTCGCACTATGCGGGATTTGTGTAGCCTGACTGTAGGAAACGCAGCTTATGAGCATTCTGCGTCCTGGTTGTAGAGAGATGTAGTTCCTGGGTGTTCTGTATGCTAGTGGAGTGCAAAGCTGTTTCAGCGTTCTGTAGCATGGGAAGACGATGACACAATGTGCGCAAAGTCGGTAGCCTGAGTGGAGTAGGCAGAGCTTACAGGAGCTCTGTAACCTGAGTGTAGTGAGATGCAGCGTACATGAGTTCTGTATCTTAGGTGTGCAACGAAGCAGTGTGGAAGACTTCTGTAGCTGGGACTAGGCATTCACACTATGCAGCATTTGTGTAGCCTGACTGTAGGAAACGCAGCTTATGGGAGTTCTGCGTTAGGGCTGTAGAGAGATGCAGGTCAAGGGAGTTCTGTATGCTAGTGGAGTGCAAAGCTGTTTCAGACTTCTGTACCCTGGGAATAGCTTACGAATGCGTGCAATATCTGTAGCCTGAGTGTAGGAGAAGAGCTTACAGGAGTTCTGTAACCTGAGCGTAGTCAGATGCAGCGTACATAGTTCTGTATTGGAGTAGGCTTTCGCAATAGGAGGGATTTGTTTAGCCTCACTGTAGGAAATGCAGCTTATGAGCGTTCTGCGTCGTTGTTGTGGAGTGATGCAGTTCCTGGGAGTTCTGTATGCTAGTGCAGCGCAAAGCTGTTTCAGAGTTCTGTAGCCTGGGAATAAGCTTACCCAATGTGCGCAAGGTCTGTAGCCTGCGTGTATTAGAGAGAGTGTATAGGACTTCCCTATCCTGAGTGTGGTGAGATGCAGGGTACATGAGTTCTGTATCGGAGGTGTGGAACGAAGCAGTTGGAAGGGTTCTGTAGCCTGGGAGTAGGCATTCTCAATACGTGGGATTTGTGTAGCCTGACTGTAGGAAACGAAGCTTATGGGCGATTTGATTCCTGGCTGTGGAGAGACGCAGTTCACGGGAGTTCTGTATGCTAGTGGAGTGCAAAGCTGTTTCAGCGTTCTGTAGCCTGGGAATAAGCTTACCCAATGTGCGCAATGTCTGTATCCTTAGACAGTGCGGACAGTTCTATAACCTGAGTGTAGCGTGATGCAGCATACAGGAGTTGTGTATCGGAGGTGTGGAACGAAGCAGTTGGAAGTGTTCTGTACACTGGGAGTCGGCATTCGCACTATGCGGGATTGTGTCGCCTGACTGTAGGAAATGCCGCTTATGAGCGTTCTGCGTCGTTGTTGTGGAGTGATGCAGTTCCTGGGAGTTCTGTATGCTAGTGGAGTGCAAAGCTGTTTCAGCGTTCTGTAGCCTGGGAAGAGGATGACACAATGTGCGCAATGTCTGTATCCTTAGACAGTGCGGACAGTTCTATAACCTGAGTGTAGCGTGATGCAGCATACAGGAGTTGTGTATCGGAGGTGTGGCATGAAGCAGTTGGAAGTGTTCTGTACACTGGGAGTCGGCATTCGCACTATGCGGGATTTGTGTCGCCTGACTGTAGGAAATGCAGCTTATGAGCGTTCTGCGTCGTTGTTGTGGAGTGATGCAGTTCCTGGGAGTTCTGTATGCTAGTGCAGCGCAAAGCTGTTTATGAGTTCTGTAGCCTGGGAATAAGCTTACCCAATGTGCGCAAGGTCTGTAGCCTGCGTGTATTAGAGAGAGTGTATAGGACTTCCCTATCCTGAGTGTGGTGAGATGCAGGGTACATGAGTTCTGTATCGGAGGTGTGGAACGAAGCAGTTAGGAAGGGTTCTGTAGCCTGGGAGTAGGCATTCTCAATACGTGGGATTTGTGTAGCCTGACTGTAGGAAACGAAGCTTATGGGCGATTTGATTCCTGGCTCTGGAGGGATGCAGCTTACGGGAGTTCTGTATGCTAGTGGAGTGCAAAGCTGTTTCAGCGTTCTGTAGGCTGGGAAGAGGATGACACAATGTGCGCAATGTCTGTATCCTTAGACAGTGCGGACAGTTCTATAACCTGAGTGTAGCGTGATGCAGCATACAGGAGTTGTGTATCGGAGGTGTGGCATGAAGCAGTTGGAAGTGTTCTGTACACTGGGAGTCGGCATTCGCACTATGCGGGATTTGTGTCGCCTGACTGTAGGAAATGCAGCTTATGAGCGTTCTGCGTCGTTGTTGTGGAGTGATGCAGTTCCTGGGAGTTCTGTATGCTAGTGGAGTGCAAAGCTGTTTCAGCGTTCTGTAGCCTGGGAAGAGGATGACACAATGTGCGCAATGTCTGTATCCTTAGACAGTGCGGACAGTTCTATAACCTGAGTGTAGCGTGATGCAGCATACAGGAGTTGTGTATCGGAGGTGTGGCATGAAGCAGTTGGAAGTGTTCTGTACACTGGGAGTCGGCATTCGCACTATGCGGGATTTGTGTCGCCTGACTGTAGGAAATGCAGCTTATGAGCGTTCTGCGTCGTTGTTGTGGAGTGATGCAGTTCCTGGGAGTTCTGTATGCTAGTGGAGTGCAAAGCTGTTTCAGCGTTCTGTAGCCTGGGAAGAGGATGACACAATGTCCGCAATGTCTGTATCCTTAGACAGTGCGGACAGTTCTATAACCTGAGTGTAGAGCATAGAGGAGTTGTGTATCAGATGTGTGGAACGAAGCAGTTGGAAGTGTTCTGTACACTGGGAGTCGGCATTCGCACTATGCGGGATTTGTGTAGCCTGACTGTAGGAAACGCAGCTTATGAGCATTCTGCGTCCTGGTTGTAGAGAGATGCAGTTCCTGGGTGTTCTGTATGCTAGTGGAGTGCAAAGCTGTTTCAGCGTTCTGTAGCATGGGAAGACGATGACACAATGTGCGCAAAGTCGGTAGCCTGAGTGGAGTAGGCAGAGCTTACAGGAGCTCTGTAACCTGAGTGTAGTGAGATGCAGCGTACATGAGTTCTGTATCTTAGGTGTGCAACGAAGCAGTGTGGAAGACTTCTGTAGCTGGGACTAGGCATTCGCACTATGCAGCATTTGTGTAGCCTGACTGTAGGAAACGCAGCTTATGGGAGTTCTGCTTTAGGGCTGTAGAGAGATGCAGGTCAAGGGAGTTCTGTATGTAGTGGAGTGCAAAGCTGTTTCAGACTTCTGTACCCTGGGAATAGCTTACGAATGCGTGCAATATCTGTAGCCTGAGTGTAGGAGAAGAGCTTACAGGAGTTCTGTAACCTGAGCGTAGTCAGATGCAGCGTACATAGTTCTGTATTGGAGTAGGCTTTCGCAATAGGAGGGATTTGTTTAGCCTCACTGTAGGAAATGCAGCTTATGAGCGTTCTGCGTCGTTGTTGTGGAGTGATGCAGTTCCTGGGAGTTCTGTATGCTAGTGGAGTGCAAAGCTGTTTCAGAGTTCTGTAGCCTGGGAATAAGCTTACCCAATGTGCGCAATGTCTGTAGCCTGCGTGTAGGAGAGAGAGTGCATAGGACTTCTCTATCCTCAGTGTGGTGAGATGCAGGGTACATGAGTTCTGTATCAGAGGTGTGGAACGAAGCAGTGTGGAAGACTTCTGTAGCCTGGGAGTAGGCATTCTCAATACGTGGGATTTGTGTAGCCTGACTGTAGGAAACGAAGCTTATGGGCGATTTGATTCCTGGCTCTGGAGAGACGCAGTTCACGGGAGTTCTGTATGCTAGTGGAGTGCAAAGCTGTTTCAGCGTTCTGTAGGCTGGGAAGAGGATGACACAATGTGCGCAATGTCTGTATCCTTAGACAGTGCGGACAGTTCTATAACCTGAGTGAAGAGCATACAGGAGTTGTGTATCGGAGGTGTGGAACGAAGCAGTTGGAAGTGTTCTGTACACTGGGAGTCGGCATTCGCACTATGCGGGATTGTGTCGCCTGACTGTAGGAAATGCCGCTTATGAGCGTTCTGCGTCGTTGTTGTAGAGTGATGCAGTTCCTGGGAGTTCTGTATGCTAGTGGAGTGCAAAGCTGTTTCAGCGTTCTGTAGCCTGGGAAGAGGATGACACAATGTGCGCAATGTCTGTATCCTTAGACAGTGCGGACAGTTCTATAACCTGAGTGTAGCGTGATGCAGCATACAGGAGTTGTGTATCGGAGGTGTGGCATGAAGCAGTTGGAAGTGTTCTGTACACTGGGAGTCGGCATTCGCACTATGCGGGATTTGTGTCGCCTGACTGTATGAAATGCCGCTTATGAGCGTTCTGCGTCGTTGTTGTGGAGAGATACAGTTCCTGGGAGTTCTGTATGCTAGTGGAGTGCAAAGCTGTTTCAGCGTTCTGTAGCCTGGGAAGAGAATGACACAATGTGCGCAATGTCTGTATCCTTAGACAGTGCGGACAGTTCTATAACCTGAGTGTAGCGTGATGCAGCATACAGGAGTTGTGTATCGGAGGTGTGGCATGAAGCAGTTGGAAGTGTTCTGTACACTGGGAGTCGGCATTCGCACTATGCGGGATTTGTGTAGCCTGACTGTAGGAAATGCAGCTTATGAGCGTTCTGCGTCGTTGTTGTGGAGTGATGCAGTTCCTGGGAGTTCTGTATGCTAGTGGAGCGCAAAGCTGTTTCAGAGTTCTGTAGCCTGGGAATAAGCTTACCCAATGTGCGCAATGTCTTTAGCCTGCGTGTAGGAGAGAGAGTGTATAGGACTTCTCTATCCTCAGTGTGGTGAGATGCAGGGTACATGAGTTCTGTATCGGAGGTGTGGAACGAAGCAGTTAGGAAGGGTTCTGTAGCCTGGGAGTAGGCATTCTCAAAACGTGGGATTTGTGTAGCCTGACTGTAGGAAACGAAGCTTATGGGCGATTTGATTCCTGGCTCTGGAGAGATGCAGCTTACGGGAGTTCGGTATGCTAGTGGAGTGCAAAGCTGTTTCAGCGTTCTGTAGCCTGGGAAGAGGATGACACAATGTGCGCAATGTCTGTATCCTTAGACAGTGCGGACAGTTCTATAACCTGAGTGTAGCGTGATGCAGCCTACAGGAGTTGTGTATCGGAGGTGTGGCATGAAGCAGTTGGAAGTGTTCTGTACACTGGGAGTCGGCATTCGCACTATGCGGGATTTGTGTAGCCTGACTGTAGGAAATGCAGCTTATGAGCGTTCTGCGTCGTTGTTGTGGAGTGATGCAGATCCTGGGAGTTCTGTATGCTAGTGGAGCGCAAAGCTGTTTCAGAGTTCTGTAGCCTGGGAATAAGCTTACCCAATGTGCGCAATGTCTGTAGCCTGCGTGTAGGAGAGAGAGTGTATAGGACTTCTCTATCCTCAGTGTGGTGAGATGCAGGGTACATGAGTTCTGTATCGGAGGTGTGGAACGAAGCAGTGTGGAAGACTTCTGTAGCCTGGGAGTAGGCATTCTCAATACGTGGGATTTGTGTAGCCTGACTGTAGGAAACGAAGCTTATGGGCGATTTGATTCCTGGCTCTGGAGAATGCAGCTTACGGGAGTTCGGTATGCTAGTGGAGTGCAAAGCTGTTTCAGCGTTCTGTAGCCTGGGAAGAGGAAGACACAATTTGCGCAATGTCTGTATCCTTAGACAGTGCGGACAGTTCTATAACCTGAGTGTAGCGTGATGCAGCATACAGGAGTTGTGTATCGGAGGTGTGGCATGAAGCAGTTGGAAGTGTTCTGTACACTGGGAGTCGGCATTCGCACTATGCGGGATTTGTGTAGCCTGACTGTAGGAAATGCAGCTTATGAGCGTTCTGCGTCGTTGTTGTGGAATGATGCAGTTCCTGGGAGTTCTGTATGCTAGTGGAGTGCAAAGCTGTTTCAGAGTTCTGTAGCCTGGGAATAAGCTTACCCAATGTGCGCAATGTCTGTAGCCTGCGTGTAGGAGAGAGAGTGCATAGGACTTCTCTATCCTCAGTGTGGTGAGATGCAGGGTACATGAGTTCTGTATCAGAGGTGTGGAACGAAGCAATGTGGAAGACTTCTGTAGCCTGGGAGTAGGCATTCTCAATACGTGGGATTTGTGTAGCCTGACTGTAGGAAACGAAGCTTATGGGCGATTTGATTCCTGGCTGTGGAGAGACGCAGTTCACGGGAGTTCTGTATGCTAGTGGAGTGCAAAGCTGTTTCAGCGTTCTGTAGCCTGGAAAGAGGATGACACAATGTGCGCAATGTCTATATCCTTAGACAGTGCGGACAGTTCTATAACCTGAGTGAAGAGCATACAGGAGTTGTGTATCGGAGGTGTGGAACGAAGCAGTTGGAAGTGTTCTGTACACTGGGAGTCGGCATTCGCACTATGCGGGATTGTGTCGCCTGACTGTAGGAAATGCCGCTTATGAGCGTTCTGCGTCGTTGTTGTGGAGTGATGCAGTTCCTGGGAGTTCTGTATGCTAGTGGAGTGCAAAGCTGTTTCAGCGTTCTGTAGCCTGGGAAGAGGATGACACAATGTGCGCAATGTCTGTATCCTTAGACAGTGCGGACAGTTCTATAACCTGAGTGTAGCGTGATGCAGCATACAGGAGTTGTGTATCGGAGGTGTGGCATGAAGCAGTTGGAAGTGTTCTGTACACTGGGAGTCGGCATTCGCACTATGCGGGATTTGTGTAGCCTGACTGTAGGAAATGCAGCTTATGAGCGTTCTGCGTCGTTGTTGTGGAGTGATGCAGTTCCTGGGAGTTCTGTATGCTAGTGCAGCGCAAAGCTGTTTCAGAGTTCTGTAGCCTGGGAATAAGCTTACCCAATGTGCGCAATGTCTGTAGCCTGCGTGTAGGAGAGAGAGTGTATAGGACTTCTCTATCCTCAGTGTGGTGAGATGCAGGGTACATGAGTTCTGTATCTTAGGTGTGCAACGAAGCAGTGTGGAAGACTTCTGTAGCTGGGACTAGGCATTCACACTATGCAGCATTTGTGTAGCCTGACTGTAGGAAACGCAGCTTATGGGAGTTCTGCGTTAGGGCTGTAGAGAGATGCAGGTCACGGGAGTTCTGTATGCTAGTGGAGTGCAAAGCTGTTTCAGACTTCTGTACCCTGGGAATAGCTTACGAATGCGTGCAATATCTGTAGCCTGAGTGTAGGAGAAGAGCTTACAGGAGTTCTGTAACCTGAGCGTAGTCAGATGCAGCGTACATAGTTCTGTATTGGAGTAGGCTTTCGCAATAGGAGGGATTTGTTTAGCCTCACTGTAGGAAATGCAGCTTATGAGCGTTCTGCGTCGTTGTTGTGGAGTGATGCAGTTCCTGGGAGTTCTGTATGCTAGTGCAGCGCAAAGCTGTTTCAGAGTTCTGTAGCCTGGGAATAAGCTTACCCAATGTGCGCAAGGTCTGTAGCCTGCGTGTATTAGAGAGAGTGTATAGGACTTCCCTATCCTGAGTGTGGTGAGATGCAGGGTACATGAGTTCTGTATCGGAGGTGTGGAACGAAGCAGTTGGAAGGGTTCTGTAGCCTGGGAGTAGGCATTCTCAATACGTGGGATTTGTGTAGCCTGACTGTAGGAAACGAAGCTTATGGGCGATTTGATTCCTGGCTCTGGAGAGACGCAGTTCACGGGAGTTCTGTATGCTAGTGGAGTGCAAAGCTGTTTCAGCGTTCTGTAGCCTGGGAATAAGCTTACCCAATGTGCGCAATGTCTGTATCCTTAGACAGTGCGGACAGTTCTATAACCTGAGTGTAGCGTGATGCAGCATACAGGAGTTGTGTATCGGAGGTGTGGCATGAAGCAGTTGGAAGTGTTCTGTACACTGGGAGTTGGCATTCGCACTATGCGGGATTTGTGTCGCCTGACTGTAGGAAATGCAGCTTATGAGCGTTCTGCGTCGTTGTTGTGGAGTGATGCAGTTCCTGGGAGTTCTGTATGCTAGTGGAGTGCAAAGCTGTTTCAGCGTTCTGTAGCCTGGGAAGAGGATGACACAATGTGCGCAATGTCTGTATCCTTAGACAGTGCGGACAGTTCTATAACCTGAGTGTAGCGTGATGCAGCATACAGGAGTTGTGTATCGGAGGTGTGGCATGAAGCAGTTGGAAGTGTTCTGTACACTGGGAGTCGGCATTCGCACTATGCGGGATTTGTGTCGCCTGACTGTAGGAAATGCAGCTTATGAGCGTTCTGCGTCGTTGTTGTGGAGTGATGCAGTTCCTGGGAGTTCTGTATGCTAGTGGAGTGCAAAGCTGTTTCAGCGTTCTGTAGCCTGGGAAGAGGATGACACAATGTGCGCAATGTCTGTATCCTTAGACAGTGCGGACAGTTCTATAACCTGAGTGTAGAGCATAGAGGAGTTGTGTATCAGATGTGTGGAACGAAGCAGTTGGAAGTGTTCTGTACACTGGGAGTCGGCATTCGCACTATGCGGGATTTGTGTAGCCTGACTGTAGGAAACGCAGCTTATGAGCATTCTGCGTCCTGGTTGTAGAGAGATGCAGTTCCTGGGTGTTCTGTATGCTAGTGGAGTGCAAAGCTGTTTCAGCGTTCTGTAGCATGGGAAGACGATGACACAATGTGCGCAAAGTCGGTAGCCTGAGTGGAGTAGGCAGAGCTTACAGGAGCTCTGTAACCTGAGTGTAGTGAGATGCAGCGTACATGAGTTCTGTATCTTAGGTGTGCAACGAAGCAGTGTGGAAGACTTCTGTAGCTGGGACTAGGCATTCACACTATGCAGCATTTGTGTAGCCTGACTGTAGGAAACGCAGCTTATGGGAGTTCTGCGTTAGGGCTGTAGAGAGATGCAGGTCAAGGGAGTTCTGTATGCTAGTGGAGTGCAAAGCTGTTTCAGACTTCTGTACCCTGGGAATAGCTTACGAATGCGTGCAATATCTGTAGCCTGAGTGTAGGAGAAGAGCTTACAGGAGTTCTGTAACCTGAGCGTAGTCAGATGCAGCGTACATAGTTCTGTATTGGAGTAGGCTTTCGCAATAGGAGGGATTTGTTTAGCCTCACTGTAGGAAATGCAGCTTATGAGCGTTCTGCGTCGTTGTTGTGGAGTGATGCAGTTCCTGGGAGTTCTGTATGCTAGTGCAGCGCAAAGCTGTTTCAGAGTTCTGTAGCCTGGGAATAAGCTTACCCAATGTGCGCAAGGTCTGTAGCCTGCGTGTATTAGAGAGAGTGTATAGGACTTCCCTATCCTGAGTGTGGTGAGATGCAGGGTACATGAGTTCTGTATCGGAGGTGTGGAACGAAGCAGTTGGAAGGGTTCTGTAGCCTGGGAGTAGGCATTCTCAATACGTGGGATTTGTGTAGCCTGACTGTAGGAAACGAAGCTTATGGGCGATTTGATTCCTGGCTGTGGAGAGACGCAGTTCACGGGAGTTCTGTATGCTAGTGGAGTGCAAAGCTGTTTCAGCGTTCTGTAGCCTGGGAATAAGCTTACCCAATGTGCGCAATGTCTGTATCCTTAGACAGTGCGGACAGTTCTATAACCTGAGTGTAGCGTGATGCAGCATACAGGAGTTGTGTATCGGAGGTGTGGAACGAAGCAGTTGGAAGTGTTCTGTACACTGGGAGTCGGCATTCGCACTATGCGGGATTGTGTCGCCTGACTGTAGGAAATGCCGCTTATGAGCGTTCTGCGTCGTTGTTGTGGAGTGATGCAGTTCCTGGGAGTTCTGTATGCTAGTGGAGTGCAAAGCTGTTTCAGCGTTCTGTAGCCTGGGAAGAGGATGACACAATGTGCGCAATGTCTGTATCCTTAGACAGTGCGGACAGTTCTATAACCTGAGTGTAGCGTGATGCAGCATACAGGAGTTGTGTATCGGAGGTGTGGCATGAAGCAGTTGGAAGTGTTCTGTACACTGGGAGTCGGCATTCGCACTATGCGGGATTTGTGTAGCCTGACTGTAGGAAATGCAGCTTATGAGCGTTCTGCGTCGTTGTTGTGGAGTGATGCAGTTCCTGGGAGTTCTGTATGCTAGTGCAGCGCAAAGTTGTTTCAGAGTTCTGTAGCCTGGGAATAAGCTTACCCAATGTGCGCAAGGTCTGTAGCCTGCGTGTATTAGAGAGAGTGTATAGGACTTCCCTATCCTGAGTGTGGTGAGATGCAGGGTACATGAGTTCTGTATCGGAGGTGTGGAACGAAGCAGTTAGGAAGGGTTCTGTAGCCTGGGAGTAGGCATTCTCAATACGTGGGATTTGTGTAGCCTGACTGTAGGAAACGAAGCTTATGGGCGATTTGATTCCTGGCTCTGGAGGGATGCAGCTTACGGGAGTTCTGTATGCTAGTGGAGTGCAAAGCTGTTTCAGCGTTCTGTAGGCTGGGAAGAGGATGACACAATGTGCGCAATGTCTGTATCCTTAGACAGTGCGGACAGTTCTATAACCTGAGTGTAGCGTGATGCAGCATACAGGAGTTGTGTATCGGAGGTGTGGCATGAAGCAGTTGGAAGTGTTCTGTACACTGGGAGTCGGCATTCGCACTATGCGGGATTTGTGTCGCCTGACTGTAGGAAATGCAGCTTATGAGCGTTCTGCGTCGTTGTTGTGGAGTGATGCAGTTCCTGGGAGTTCTGTATGCTAGTGGAGTGCAAAGCTGTTTCAGCGTTCTGTAGCCTGGGAAGAGGATGACACAATGTGCGCAATGTCTGTATCCTTAGACAGTGCGGACAGTTCTATAACCTGAGTGTAGCGTGATGCAGCATACAGGAGTTGTGTATCGGAGGTGTGGCATGAAGCAGTTGGAAGTGTTCTGTACACTGGGAGTCGGCATTCGCACTATGCGGGATTTGTGTCGCCTGACTGTAGGAAATGCAGCTTATGAGCGTTCTGCGTCGTTGTTGTGGAGTGATGCAGTTCCTGGGAGTTCTGTATGCTAGTGGAGTGCAAAGCTGTTTCAGCGTTCTGTAGCCTAGGAAGAGGATGACACAATGTGCGCAATGTCTGTATCCTTAGACAGTGCGGACAGTTCTATAACCTGAGTGTAGAGCATAGAGGAGTTGTGTATCAGATGTGTGGAACGAAGCAGTTGGAAGTGTTCTGTACACTGGGAGTCGGCATTCGCACTATGCGGGATTTGTGTAGCCTGACTGTAGGAAACGCAGCTTATGAGCATTCTGCGTCCTGGTTGTAGAGAGATGCAGTTCCTGGGTGTTCTGTATGCTAGTGGAGTGCAAAGCTGTTTCAGCGTTCTGTAGCATGGGAAGACGATGACACAATGTGCGCAAAGTCGGTAGCCTGAGTGGAGTAGGCAGAGCTTACAGGAGCTCTGTAACCTGAGTGTAGTGAGATGCAGCGTACATGAGTTCTGTATCTTAGGTGTGCAACGAAGCAGTGTGGAAGACTTCTGTAGCTGGGACTAGGCATTCGCACTATGCAGCATTTGTGTAGCCTGACTGTAGGAAACGCAGCTTATGGGAGTTCTGCTTTAGGGCTGTAGAGAGATGCAGGTCAAGGGAGTTCTGTATGTAGTGGAGTGCAAAGCTGTTTCAGACTTCTGTACCCTGGGAATAGCTTACGAATGCGTGCAATATCTGTAGCCTGAGTGTAGGAGAAGAGCTTACAGGAGTTCTGTAACCTGAGCGTAGTCAGATGCAGCGTACATAGTTCTGTATTGGAGTAGGCTTTCGCAATAGGAGGGATTTGTTTAGCCTCACTGTAGGAAATGCAGCTTATGAGCGTTCTGCGTCGTTGTTGTGGAGTGATGCAGTTCCTGGGAGTTCTGTATGCTAGTGGAGTGCAAAGCTGTTTCAGAGTTCTGTAGCCTGGGAATAAGCTTACCCAATGTGCGCAATGTCTGTAGCCTGCGTGTAGGAGAGAGAGTGCATAGGACTTCTCTATCCTCAGTGTGGTGAGATGCAGGGTACATGAGTTCTGTATCAGAGGTGTGGAACGAAGCAGTGTGGAAGACTTCTGTAGCCTGGGAGTAGGCATTCTCAATACGTGGGATTTGTGTAGCCTGACTGTAGGAAACGAAGCTTATGGGCGATTTGATTCCTGGCTCTGGAGAGACGCAGTTCACGGGAGTTCTGTATGCTAGTGGAGTGCAAAGCTGTTTCAGCGTTCTGTAGGCTGGGAAGAGGATGACACAATGTGCGCAATGTCTGTATCCTTAGACAGTGCGGACAGTTCTATAACCTGAGTGAAGAGCATACAGGAGTTGTGTATCGGAGGTGTGGAACGAAGCAGTTGGAAGTGTTCTGTACACTGGGAGTCGGCATTCGCACTATGCGGGATTGTGTCGCCTGACTGTAGGAAATGCCGCTTATGAGCGTTCTGCGTCGTTGTTGTAGAGTGATGCAGTTCCTGGGAGTTCTGTATGCTAGTGGAGTGCAAAGCTGTTTCAGCGTTCTGTAGCCTGGGAAGAGGATGACACAATGTGCGCAATGTCTGTATCCTTAGACAGTGCGGACAGTTCTATAACCTGAGTGTAGCGTGATGCAGCATACAGGAGTTGTGTATCGGAGGTGTGGCATGAAGCAGTTGGAAGTGTTCTGTACACTGGGAGTCGGCATTCGCACTATGCGGGATTTGTGTCGCCTGACTGTATGAAATGCCGCTTATGAGCGTTCTGCGTCGTTGTTGTGGAGAGATACAGTTCCTGGGAGTTCTGTATGCTAGTGGAGTGCAAAGCTGTTTCAGCGTTCTGTAGCCTGGGAAGAGAATGACACAATGTGCGCAATGTCTGTATCCTTAGACAGTGCGGACAGTTCTATAACCTGAGTGTAGCGTGATGCAGCATACAGGAGTTGTGTATCGGAGGTGTGGCATGAAGCAGTTGGAAGTGTTCTGTACACTGGGAGTCGGCATTCGCACTATGCGGGATTTGTGTAGCCTGACTGTAGGAAATGCAGCTTATGAGCGTTCTGCGTCGTTGTTGTGGAGTGATGCAGTTCCTGGGAGTTCTGTATGCTAGTGGAGCGCAAAGCTGTTTCAGAGTTCTGTAGCCTGGGAATAAGCTTACCCAATGTGCGCAATGTCTTTAGCCTGCGTGTAGGAGAGAGAGTGTATAGGACTTCTCTATCCTCAGTGTGGTGAGATGCAGGGTACATGAGTTCTGTATCGGAGGTGTGGAACGAAGCAGTTAGGAAGGGTTCTGTAGCCTGGGAGTAGGCATTCTCAAAACGTGGGATTTGTGTAGCCTGACTGTAGGAAACGAAGCTTATGGGCGATTTGATTCCTGGCTCTGGAGAGATGCAGCTTACGGGAGTTCGGTATGCTAGTGGAGTGCAAAGCTGTTTCAGCGTTCTGTAGCCTGGGAAGAGGATGACACAATGTGCGCAATGTCTGTATCCTTAGACAGTGCGAACAGTTCTATAACCTGAGTGTAGCGTGATGCAGCCTACAGGAGTTGTGTATCGGAGGTGTGGCATGAAGCAGTTGGAAGTGTTCTGTACACTGGGAGTCGGCATTCGCACTATGCGGGATTTGTGTAGCCTGACTGTAGGAAATGCAGCTTATGAGCGTTCTGCGTCGTTGTTGTGGAGTGATGCAGATCCTGGGAGTTCTGTATGCTAGTGGAGCGCAAAGCTGTTTCAGAGTTCTGTAGCCTGGGAATAAGCTTACCCAATGTGCGCAATGTCTGTAGCCTGCGTGTAGGAGAGAGAGTGTATAGGACTTCTCTATCCTCAGTGTGGTGAGATGCAGGGTACATGAGTTCTGTATCGGAGGTGTGGAACGAAGCAGTGTGGAAGACTTCTGTAGCCTGGGAGTAGGCATTCTCAATACGTGGGATTTGTGTAGCCTGACTGTAGGAAACGAAGCTTATGGGCGATTTGATTCCTGGCTCTGGAGAATGCAGCTTACGGGATTTCGGTATGCTAGTGGAGTGCAAAGCTGTTTCAGCGTTCTGTAGCCTGGGACGAGGAAGACACAATTTGCGCAATGTCTGTATCCTTAGACAGTGCGGACAGTTCTATAACCTGAGTGTAGCGTGATGCAGCATACAGGAGTTGTGTATCGGAGGTGTGGCATGAAGCAGTTGGAAGTGTTCTGTACACTGGGAGTCGGCATTCGCACTATGCGGGATTTGTGTAGCCTGACTATAGGAAATGCAGCTTATGAGCGTTCTGCGTCGTTGTTGTGGAATGATGCAGTTCCTGGGAGTTCTGTATGCTAGTGGAGTGCAAAGCTGTTTCAGAGTTCTGTAGCCTGGGAATAAGCTTACCCAATGTGCGCAATGTCTGTAGCCTGCGTGTAGGAGAGAGAGTGCATAGGACTTCTCTATCCTCAGTGTGGTGAGATGCAGGGTACATGAGTTCTGTATCAGAGGTGTGGAACGAAGCAATGTGGAAGACTTCTGTAGCCTGGGAGTAGGCATTCTCAATACGTGGGATTTGTGTAGCCTGACTGTAGGAAACGAAGCTTATGGGCGATTTGATTCCTGGCTGTGGAGAGACGCAGTTCACGGGAGTTCTGTATGCTAGTGGAGTGCAAAGCTGTTTCAGCGTTCTGTAGCCTGGAAAGAGGATGACACAATGTGCGCAATGTCTATATCCTTAGACAGTGCGGACAGTTCTATAACCTGAGTGAAGAGCATACAGGAGTTGTGTATCGGAGGTGTGGAACGAAGCAGTTGGAAGTGTTCTGTACACTGGGAGTCGGCATTCGCACTATGCGGGATTGTGTCGCCTGACTGTAGGAAATGCCGCTTATGAGCGTTCTGCGTCGTTGTTGTGGAGTGATGCAGTTCCTGGGAGTTCTGTATGCTAGTGGAGTGCAAAGCTGTTTCAGCGTTCTGTAGCCTGGGAAGAGGATGACACAATGTGCGCAATGTCTGTATCCTTAGACAGTGCGGACAGTTCTATAACCTGAGTGTAGCGTGATGCAGCATACAGGAGTTGTGTATCGGAGGTGTGGCATGAAGCAGTTGGAAGTGTTCTGTACACTGGGAGTCGGCATTCGCACTATGCGGGATTTGTGTAGCCTGACTGTAGGAAATGCAGCTTATGAGCGTTCTGCGTCGTTGTTGTGGAGTGATGCAGTTCCTGGGAGTTCTGTATGCTAGTGCAGCGCAAAGCTGTTTCAGAGTTCTGTAGCCTGGGAATAAGCTTACCCAATGTGCGCAATGTCTGTAGCCTGCGTGTAGGAGAGAGAGTGTATAGGACTTCTCTATCCTCAGTGTGGTGAGATGCAGGGTACATGAGTTCTGTATCTTAGGTGTGCAACGAAGCAGTGTGGAAGACTTCTGTAGCTGGGACTAGGCATTCACACTATGCAGCATTTGTGTAGCCTGACTGTAGGAAACGCAGCTTATGGGAGTTCTGCGTTAGGGCTGTAGAGAGATGCAGGTCACGGGAGTTCTGTATGCTAGTGGAGTGCAAAGCTGTTTCAGACTTCTGTACCCTGGGAATAGCTTACGAATGCGTGCAATATCTGTAGCCTGAGTGTAGGAGAAGAGCTTACAGGAGTTCTGTAACCTGAGCGTAGTCAGATGCAGCGTACATAGTTCTGTATTGGAGTAGGCTTTCGCAATAGGAGGGATTTGTTTAGCCTCACTGTAGGAAATGCAGCTTATGAGCGTTCTGCGTCGTTGTTGTGGAGTGATGCAGTTCCTGGGAGTTCTGTATGCTAGTGCAGCGCAAAGCTGTTTCAGAGTTCTGTAGCCTGGGAATAAGCTTACCCAATGTGCGCAAGGTCTGTAGCCTGCGTGTATTAGAGAGAGTGTATAGGACTTCCCTATCCTGAGTGTGGTGAGATGCAGGGTACATGAGTTCTGTATCGGAGGTGTGGAACGAAGCAGTTGGAAGGGTTCTGTAGCCTGGGAGTAGGCATTCTCAATACGTGGGATTTGTGTAGCCTGACTGTAGGAAACGAAGCTTATGGGCGATTTGATTCCTGGCTCTGGAGAGACGCAGTTCACGGGAGTTCTGTATGCTAGTGGAGTGCAAAGCTGTTTCAGCGTTCTGTAGCCTGGGAATAAGCTTACCCAATGTGCGCAATGTCTGTATCCTTAGACAGTGCGGACAGTTCTATAACCTGAGTGTAGCGTGATGCAGCATACAGGAGTTGTGTATCGGAGGTGTGGCATGAAGCAGTTGGAAGTGTTCTGTACACTGGGAGTTGGCATTCGCACTATGCGGGATTTGTGTCGCCTGACTGTAGGAAATGCAGCTTATGAGCGTTCTGCGTCGTTGTTGTGGAGTGATGCAGTTCCTGGGAGTTCTGTATGCTAGTGGAGTGCAAAGCTGTTTCAGCGTTCTGTAGCCTGGGAAGAGGATGACACAATGTGCGCAATGTCTGTATCCTTAGACAGTGCGGACAGTTCTATAACCTGAGTGTAGCGTGATGCAGCATACAGGAGTTGTGTATCGGAGGTGTGGCATGAAGCAGTTGGAAGTGTTCTGTACACTGGGAGTCGGCATTCGCACTATGCGGGATTTGTGTCGCCTGACTGTAGGAAATGCAGCTTATGAGCGTTCTGCGTCGTTGTTGTGGAGTGATGCAGTTCCTGGGAGTTCTGTATGCTAGTGGAGTGCAAAGCTGTTTCAGCGTTCTGTAGCCTGGGAAGAGGATGACACAATGTGCGCAATGTCTGTATCCTTAGACAGTGCGGACAGTTCTATAACCTGAGTGTAGAGCATAGAGGAGTTGTGTATCAGATGTGTGGAACGAAGCAGTTGGAAGTGTTCTGTACACTGGGAGTCGGCATTCGCACTATGCGGGATTTGTGTAGCCTGACTGTAGGAAACGCAGCTTATGAGCATTCTGCGTCCTGGTTGTAGAGAGATGCAGTTCCTGGGTGTTCTGTATGCTAGTGGAGTGCAAAGCTGTTTCAGCGTTCTGTAGCATGGGAAGACGATGACACAATGTGCGCAAAGTCGGTAGCCTGAGTGGAGTAGGCAGAGCTTACAGGAGCTCTGTAACCTGAGTGTAGTGAGATGCAGCGTACATGAGTTCTGTATCTTAGGTGTGCAACGAAGCAGTGTGGAAGACTTCTGTAGCTGGGACTAGGCATTCGCACTATGCAGCATTTGTGTAGCCTGACTGTAGGAAACGCAGCTTATGGGAGTTCTGCGTTAGGGCTGTAGAGAGATGCAGGTCAAGGGAGTTCTGTATGCTAGTGGAGTGCAAAGCTGTTTCAGACTTCTGTACCCTGGGAATAGCTTACGAATGCGTGCAATATCTGTAGCCTGAGTGTAGGAGAAGAGCTTACAGGAGTTCTGTAACCTGAGCGTAGTCAGATGCAGCGTACATAGTTCTGTATTGGAGTAGGCTTTCGCAATAGGAGGGATTTGTTTAGCCTCACTGTAGGAAATGCAGCTTATGAGCGTTCTGCGTCGTTGTTGTGGAGTGATGCAGTTCCTGGGAGTTCTGTATGCTAGTGCAGCGCAAAGCTGTTTCAGAGTTCTGTAGCCTGGGAATAAGCTTACCCAATGTGCGCAAGGTCTGTAGCCTGCGTGTATTAGAGAGAGTGTATAGGACTTCCCTATCCTGAGTGTGGTGAGATGCAGGGTACATGAGTTCTGTATCGGAGGTGTGGAACGAAGCAGTTGGAAGGGTTCTGTAGCCTGGGAGTAGGCATTCTCAATACGTGGGATTTGTGTAGCCTGACTGTAGGAAACGAAGCTTATGGGCGATTTGATTCCTGGCTGTGGAGAGACGCAGTTCACGGGAGTTCTGTATGCTAGTGGAGTGCAAAGCTGTTTCAGCGTTCTGTAGCCTGGGAATAAGCTTACCCAATGTGCGCAATGTCTGTATCCTTAGACAGTGCGGACAGTTCTATAACCTGAGTGTAGCGTGATGCAGCATACAGGAGTTGTGTATCGGAGGTGTGGCATGAAGCAGTTGGAAGTGCTGTGTACACTGGGAGTCGGCATTCGCACTATGCAGGATTTGTGTAGCCTGACTGTAGGAAATGCAGCTTATGTGCGTTCTGCGTCGTTGTTGTGGAGTGATGCAGTTCCTGGGAGTTCTGTATGCTAGTGGAGTGCAAAGCTGTTTCAGCGTTCTGTAGCCTGGGAAGAGGATGACACAATGTGCGCAATGTCTGTATCCTTAGACAGTGCGGACAGTTCTATAACCTGAGTGTAGCGTGATGCAGCATACAGGAGTTGTGTATCGGAGGTGTGGCATGAAGCAGTTGGAAGTGTTCTGTACACTGGGAGTCGGCATTCGCACTATGCGGGATTTGTGTCGCCTGACTGTAGGAAATGCAGCTTATGAGCGTTCTGCGTCGTTGTTGTGGAGTGATGCAGTTCCTGGGAGTTCTGTATGCTAGTGCAGCGCAAAGCTGTTTCAGAGTTCTGTAGCCTGGGAATAAGCTTACCCAATGTGCGCAAGGTCTGTAGCCTGCGTGTATTAGAGAGAGTGTATAGGACTTCCCTATCCTGAGTGTGGTGAGATGCAGGGTACATGAGTTCTGTATCGGAGGTGTGGAACGAAGCAGTTAGGAGGGTTCTGTAGCCTGGGAGTAGGCATTCTCAATACGTGGGATTTGTGTAGCCTGACTGTAGGAAACGAAGCTTATGGGCGATTTGATTCCTGGCTCTGGAGAGATGCAGCTTACCCGAGTTCGGTATGCTAGTGGAGTGCAAAGCTGTTTCAGCGTTCTGTAGCCTGGGAAGAGGAAGACACAATGTGCGCAATGTCTGTATCCTTAGACAGTGCGGACAGTTCTATAACCTGATTGTAGCGTGATGCAGCATACAGGAGTTGTGTATCGGAGGTGTGGCATGAAGCAGTTGGAAGTGTTCTGTACACTGGGAGTCGGCATTCGCACTATGCGGGATTTGTGTAGCCTGACTGTAGGAAATGCAGCTTATGAGCGTTCTGCGTCGTTGTTGTGGAGTGATGCAGTTCCTGGGAGTTCTGTATGCTAGTGGAGTGCAAAGCTGTTTCAGCGTTCTGTAGCCTGGGAAGAGGATGACACAATGTGCGCAATGTCTGTATCCTTAGACAGTGCGGACAGTTCTATAACCTGAGTGTAGAGCATAGAGGAGTTGTGTATCGGATGTGTGGAACGAAGCAGTTGGAAGTGTTCTGTACACTGGGAGTCGGCATTCGCACTATGCGGGATTTGTGTAGCCTGACTGTAGGAAACGCAGCTTATGAGCATTCTGCGTCCTGGTTGTAGAGAGATGCAGTTCCTGGGTATTCTGTATGCTAGTGGAGTGCAAAGCTGTTTCAGCGTTCTGTAGCATGGGAAGACGATGACACAATGTGCGCAAAGTCGGTAGCCTGAGTGGAGTAGGCAGAGCTTACAGGAGCTCTGTAACCTGAGTGTAGTGAGATGCAGCGTACATGAGTTCTGTATCTTAGGTGTGCAACGAAGCAGTGTGGAAGACTTCTGTAGCTGGGACTAGGCATTCGCACTATGCAGCATTTGTGTAGCCTGACTGTAGGAAACGCAGCTTATGGGAGTTCTGCGTTAGGGCTGTAGAGAGATGCAGGTCAAGGGAGTTCTGTATGCTAGTGGAGTGCAAAGCTGTTTCAGACTTCTGTACCCTGGGAATAGCTTACGAATGCGTGCAATATCTGTAGCCTGAGTGTAGGAGAAGAGCTTACAGGAGTTCTGTAACCTGAGCGTAGTCAGATGCAGCGTACATAGTTCTGTATTGGAGTAGGCTTTCGCAATAGGAGGGATTTGTTTAGCCTCACTGTAGGAAATGCAGCTTATGAGCGTTCTGCGTCGTTGTTGTGGAGTGATGCAGTTCCTGGGAGTTCTGTATGCTAGTGGAGTGCAAAGCTGTTTCAGCGTTCTGTAGCCTGGGAAGAGGATGACACAATGTGCGCAATGTCTGTATCCTTAGACAGTGCGGACAGTTCTATAACCTGAGTGTAGCGTGATGCAGCATACAGGAGTTGTGTATCGGAGGTGTGGCATGAAGCAGTTGGAAGTGTTCTGTACACTGGGAGTCGGCATTCGCACTATGCGGGATTTGTGTCGCCTGACTGTAGGAAATGCAGCTTATGAGCGTTCTGCGTCGTTGTTGTGGAGTGATGCAGTTCCTGGGAGTTCTGTATGCTAGTGGAGTGCAAAGCTGTTTCAGCGTTCTGTAGCCTGGGAAGAGGATGACACAATGTGCGCAATGTCTGTATCCTTAGACAGTGCGGACAGTTCTATAACCTGAGTGTAGAGCATAGAGGAGTTGTGTATCAGATGTGTGGAACGAAGCAGTTGGAAGTGTTCTGTACACTGGGAGTCGGCATTCGCACTATGCGGGATTTGTGTAGCCTGACTGTAGGAAACGCAGCTTATGAGCATTCTGCGTCCTGGTTGTAGAGAGATGTAGTTCCTGGGTGTTCTGTATGCTAGTGGAGTGCAAAGCTGTTTCAGCGTTCTGTAGCATGGGAAGACGATGACACAATGTGCGCAAAGTCGGTAGCCTGAGTGGAGTAGGCAGAGCTTACAGGAGCTCTGTAACCTGAGTGTAGTGAGATGCAGCGTACATGAGTTCTGTATCTTAGGTGTGCAACGAAGCAGTGTGGAAGACTTCTGTAGCTGGGACTAGGCATTCACACTATGCAGCATTTGTGTAGCCTGACTGTAGGAAACGCAGCTTATGGGAGTTCTGCGTTAGGGCTGTAGAGAGATGCAGGTCAAGGGAGTTCTGTATGCTAGTGGAGTGCAAAGCTGTTTCAGACTTCTGTACCCTGGGAATAGCTTACGAATGCGTGCAATATCTGTAGCCTGAGTGTAGGAGAAGAGCTTACAGGAGTTCTGTAACCTGAGCGTAGTCAGATGCAGCGTACATAGTTCTGTATTGGAGTAGGCTTTCGCAATAGGAGGGATTTGTTTAGCCTCACTGTAGGAAATGCAGCTTATGAGCGTTCTGCGTCGTTGTTGTGGAGTGATGCAGTTCCTGGGAGTTCTGTATGCTAGTGCAGCGCAAAGCTGTTTCAGAGTTCTGTAGCCTGGGAATAAGCTTACCCAATGTGCGCAAGGTCTGTAGCCTGCGTGTATTAGAGAGAGTGTATAGGACTTCCCTATCCTGAGTGTGGTGAGATGCAGGGTACATGAGTTCTGTATCGGAGGTGTGGAACGAAGCAGTTGGAAGGGTTCTGTAGCCTGGGAGTAGGCATTCTCAATACGTGGGATTTGTGTAGCCTGACTGTAGGAAACGAAGCTTATGGGCGATTTGATTCCTGGCTGTGGAGAGACGCAGTTCACGGGAGTTCTGTATGCTAGTGGAGTGCAAAGCTGTTTCAGCGTTCTGTAGCCTGGGAAGAGGAAGACACAATGTGCGCAATGTCTGTATCCTTAGACAGTGCGGACAGTTCTATAACCTGAGTGTAGCGTGATGCAGCATACAGGAGTTGTGTATCGGAGGTGTGGAACGAAGCAGTTGGAAGTGTTCTGTACACTGGGAGTCGGCATTCGCACTATGCGGGATTGTGTCGCCTGACTGTAGGAAATGCCGCTTATGAGCGTTCTGCGTCGTTGTTGTGGAGTGATGCAGTTCCTGGGAGTTCTGTATGCTAGTGGAGTGCAAAGCTGTTTCAGCGTTCTGTAGCCTGGGAAGAGGATGACACAATGTGCGCAATGTCTGTATCCTTAGACAGTGCGGACAGTTCTATAACCTGAGTGTAGCGTGATGCAGCATACAGGAGTTGTGTATCGGAGGTGTGGCATGAAGCAGTTGGAAGTGTTCTGTACACTGGGAGTCGGCATTCGCACTATGCGGGATTTGTGTCGCCTGACTGTAGGAAATGCAGCTTATGAGCGTTCTGCGTCGTTGTTGTGGAGTGATGCAGTTCCTGGGAGTTCTGTATGCTAGTGCAGCGCAAAGCTGTTTATGAGTTCTGTAGCCTGGGAATAAGCTTACCCAATGTGCGCAAGGTCTGTAGCCTGCGTGTATTAGAGAGAGTGTATAGGACTTCCCTATCCTGAGTGTGGTGAGATGCAGGGTACATGAGTTCTGTATCGGAGGTGTGGAACGAAGCAGTTAGGAAGGGTTCTGTAGCCTGGGAGTAGGCATTCTCAATACGTGGGATTTGTGTAGCCTGACTGTAGGAAACGAAGCTTATGGGCGATTTGATTCCTGGCTCTGGAGGGATGCAGCTTACGGGAGTTCTGTATGCTAGTGGAGTGCAAAGCTGTTTCAGCGTTCTGTAGGCTGGGAAGAGGATGACACAATGTGCGCAATGTCTGTATCCTTAGACAGTGCGGACAGTTCTATAACCTGAGTGTAGCGTGATGCAGCATACAGGAGTTGTGTATCGGAGGTGTGGCATGAAGCAGTTGGAAGTGTTCTGTACACTGGGAGTCGGCATTCGCACTATGCGGGATTTGTGTCGCCTGACTGTAGGAAATGCAGCTTATGAGCGTTCTGCGTCGTTGTTGTGGAGTGATGCAGTTCCTGGGAGTTCTGTATGCTAGTGGAGTGCAAAGCTGTTTCAGCGTTCTGTAGCCTGGGAAGAGGATGACACAATGTGCGCAATGTCTGTATCCTTAGACAGTGCGGACAGTTCTATAACCTGAGTGTAGCGTGATGCAGCATACAGGAGTTGTGTATCGGAGGTGTGGCATGAAGCAGTTGGAAGTGTTCTGTACACTGGGAGTCGGCATTCGCACTATGCGGGATTTGTGTCGCCTGACTGTAGGAAATGCAGCTTATGAGCGTTCTGCGTCGTTGTTGTGGAGTGATGCAGTTCCTGGGAGTTCTGTATGCTAGTGGAGTGCAAAGCTGTTTCAGACTTCTGTACCCTGGGAATAGCTTACGAATGCGTGCAATATCTGTAGCCTGAGTGTAGGAGAAGAGCTTACAGGAGTTCTGTAACCTGAGCGTAGTCAGATGCAGCGTACATAGTTCTGTATTGGAGTAGGCTTTCGCAATAGGAGGGATTTGTTTAGCCTCACTGTAGGAAATGCAGCTTATGAGCGTTCTGCGTCGTTGTTGTGGAATGATGCAGTTCCTGGGAGTTCTGTATGCTAGTGGAGTGCAAAGCTGTTTCAGAGTTCTGTAGCCTGGGAATAAGCTTACCCAATGTGCGCAATGTCTGTAGCCTGCGTGTAGGAGAGAGAGTGCATAGGACTTCTCTATCCTCAGTGTGGTGAGATGCAGGGTACATGAGTTCTGTATCAGAGGTGTGGAACGAAGCAATGTGGAAGACTTCTGTAGCCTGGGAGTAGGCATTCTCAATACGTGGGATTTGTGTAGCCTGACTGTAGGAAACGAAGCTTATGGGCGATTTGATTCCTGGCTGTGGAGAGACGCAGTTCACGGGAGTTCTGTATGCTAGTGGAGTGCAAAGCTGTTTCAGCGTTCTGTAGCCTGGAAAGAGGATGACACAATGTGCGCAATGTCTATATCCTTAGACAGTGCGGACAGTTCTATAACCTGAGTGAAGAGCATACAGGAGTTGTGTATCGGAGGTGTGGAACGAAGCAGTTGGAAGTGTTCTGTACACTGGGAGTCGGCATTCGCACTATGCGGGATTGTGTCGCCTGACTGTAGGAAATGCCGCTTATGAGCGTTCTGCGTCGTTGTTGTGGAGTGATGCAGTTCCTGGGAGTTCTGTATGCTAGTGGAGTGCAAAGCTGTTTCAGCGTTCTGTAGCCTGGGAAGAGGATGACACAATGTGCGCAATGTCTGTATCCTTAGACAGTGCGGACAGTTCTATAACCTGAGTGTAGCGTGATGCAGCATACAGGAGTTGTGTATCGGAGGTGTGGCATGAAGCAGTTGGAAGTGTTCTGTACACTGGGAGTCGGCATTCGCACTATGCGGGATTTGTGTAGCCTGACTGTAGGAAATGCAGCTTATGAGCGTTCTGCGTCGTTGTTGTGGAGTGATGCAGTTCCTGGGAGTTCTGTATGCTAGTGCAGCGCAAAGCTGTTTCAGAGTTCTGTAGCCTGGGAATAAGCTTACCCAATGTGCGCAATGTCTGTAGCCTGCGTGTAGGAGAGAGAGTGTATAGGACTTCTCTATCCTCAGTGTGGTGAGATGCAGGGTACATGAGTTCTGTATCTTAGGTGTGCAACGAAGCAGTGTGGAAGACTTCTGTAGCTGGGACTAGGCATTCACACTATGCAGCATTTGTGTAGCCTGACTGTAGGAAACGCAGCTTATGGGAGTTCTGCGTTAGGGCTGTAGAGAGATGCAGGTCACGGGAGTTCTGTATGCTAGTGGAGTGCAAAGCTGTTTCAGACTTCTGTACCCTGGGAATAGCTTACGAATGCGTGCAATATCTGTAGCCTGAGTGTAGGAGAAGAGCTTACAGGAGTTCTGTAACCTGAGCGTAGTCAGATGCAGCGTACATAGTTCTGTATTGGAGTAGGCTTTCGCAATAGGAGGGATTTGTTTAGCCTCACTGTAGGAAATGCAGCTTATGAGCGTTCTGCGTCGTTGTTGTGGAGTGATGCAGTTCCTGGGAGTTCTGTATGCTAGTGCAGCGCAAAGCTGTTTCAGAGTTCTGTAGCCTGGGAATAAGCTTACCCAATGTGCGCAATGTCTGTAGCCTGCGTGTAGGAGAGAGAGTGTATAGGACTTCTCTATCCTCAGTGTGGTGAGATGCAGGGTACATGAGTTCTGTATCGGAGGTGTGGAACGAAGCAGTGTGGAAGACTTCTGTAGCCTGGGAGTAGGCATTCTCAATACGTGGGATTTGTGTAGCCTGACTGTAGGAAACGAAGCTTATGGGCGATTTGATTCCTGGCTCTGGAGAATGCAGCTTACGGGATTTCGGTATGCTAGTGGAGTGCAAAGCTGTTTCAGCGTTCTGTAGCCTGGGACGAGGAAGACACAATTTGCGCAATGTCTGTATCCTTAGACAGTGCGGACAGTTCTATAACCTGAGTGTAGCGTGATGCAGCATACAGGAGTTGTGTATCGGAGGTGTGGCATGAAGCAGTTGGAAGTGTTCTGTACACTGGGAGTCGGCATTCGCACTATGCGGGATTTGTGTAGCCTGACTGTAGGAAATGCAGCTTA
The DNA here is from genome assembly GCA_949820135.1 of Sylvilagus floridanus. Taxonomy (NCBI): domain Eukaryota; kingdom Metazoa; phylum Chordata; class Mammalia; order Lagomorpha; family Leporidae; genus Sylvilagus; species Sylvilagus floridanus. The sequence continues at coordinate 90,004,647 of OX463223.1, forward strand.
TGAGCGTTCTGCGTCGTTGTTGTGGAATGATGCAGTTCCTGGGAGTTCTGTATGCTAGTGGAGTGCAAAGCTGTTTCAGAGTTCTGTAGCCTGGGAATAAGCTTACCCAATGTGCGCAATGTCTGTAGCCTGCGTGTAGGAGAGAGAGTGCATAGGACTTCTCTATCCTCAGTGTGGTGAGATGCAGGGTACATGAGTTCTGTATCAGAGGTGTGGAACGAAGCAATGTGGAAGACTTCTGTAGCCTGGGAGTAGGCATTCTCAATACGTGGGATTTGTGTAGCCTGACTGTAGGAAACGAAGCTTATGGGCGATTTGATTCCTGGCTGTGGAGAGACGCAGTTCACGGGAGTTCTGTATGCTAGTGGAGTGCAAAGCTGTTTCAGCGTTCTGTAGCCTGGAAAGAGGATGACACAATGTGCGCAATGTCTATATCCTTAGACAGTGCGGACAGTTCTATAACCTGAGTGAAGAGCATACAGGAGTTGTGTATCGGAGGTGTGGAACGAAGCAGTTGGAAGTGTTCTGTACACTGGGAGTCGGCATTCGCACTATGCGGGATTGTGTCGCCTGACTGTAGGAAATGCCGCTTATGAGCGTTCTGCGTCGTTGTTGTGGAGTGATGCAGTTCCTGGGAGTTCTGTATGCTAGTGGAGTGCAAAGCTGTTTCAGCGTTCTGTAGCCTGGGAAGAGGATGACACAATGTGCGCAATGTCTGTATCCTTAGACAGTGCGGACAGTTCTATAACCTGAGTGTAGCGTGATGCAGCATACAGGAGTTGTGTATCGGAGGTGTGGCATGAAGCAGTTGGAAGTGTTCTGTACACTGGGAGTCGGCATTCGCACTATGCGGGATTTGTGTAGCCTGACTGTAGGAAATGCAGCTTATGAGCGTTCTGCGTCGTTGTTGTGGAGTGATGCAGTTCCTGGGAGTTCTGTATGCTAGTGCAGCGCAAAGCTGTTTCAGAGTTCTGTAGCCTGGGAATAAGCTTACCCAATGTGCGCAATGTCTGTAGCCTGCGTGTAGGAGAGAGAGTGTATAGGACTTCTCTATCCTCAGTGTGGTGAGATGCAGGGTACATGAGTTCTGTATCTTAGGTGTGCAACGAAGCAGTGTGGAAGACTTCTGTAGCTGGGACTAGGCATTCACACTATGCAGCATTTGTGTAGCCTGACTGTAGGAAACGCAGCTTATGGGAGTTCTGCGTTAGGGCTGTAGAGAGATGCAGGTCACGGGAGTTCTGTATGCTAGTGGAGTGCAAAGCTGTTTCAGACTTCTGTACCCTGGGAATAGCTTACGAATGCGTGCAATATCTGTAGCCTGAGTGTAGGAGAAGAGCTTACAGGAGTTCTGTAACCTGAGCGTAGTCAGATGCAGCGTACATAGTTCTGTATTGGAGTAGGCTTTCGCAATAGGAGGGATTTGTTTAGCCTCACTGTAGGAAATGCAGCTTATGAGCGTTCTGCGTCGTTGTTGTGGAGTGATGCAGTTCCTGGGAGTTCTGTATGCTAGTGCAGCGCAAAGCTGTTTCAGAGTTCTGTAGCCTGGGAATAAGCTTACCCAATGTGCGCAAGGTCTGTAGCCTGCGTGTATTAGAGAGAGTGTATAGGACTTCCCTATCCTGAGTGTGGTGAGATGCAGGGTACATGAGTTCTGTATCGGAGGTGTGGAACGAAGCAGTTGGAAGGGTTCTGTAGCCTGGGAGTAGGCATTCTCAATACGTGGGATTTGTGTAGCCTGACTGTAGGAAACGAAGCTTATGGGCGATTTGATTCCTGGCTCTGGAGAGACGCAGTTCACGGGAGTTCTGTATGCTAGTGGAGTGCAAAGCTGTTTCAGCGTTCTGTAGCCTGGGAATAAGCTTACCCAATGTGCGCAATGTCTGTATCCTTAGACAGTGCGGACAGTTCTATAACCTGAGTGTAGCGTGATGCAGCATACAGGAGTTGTGTATCGGAGGTGTGGCATGAAGCAGTTGGAAGTGTTCTGTACACTGGGAGTTGGCATTCGCACTATGCGGGATTTGTGTCGCCTGACTGTAGGAAATGCAGCTTATGAGCGTTCTGCGTCGTTGTTGTGGAGTGATGCAGTTCCTGGGAGTTCTGTATGCTAGTGGAGTGCAAAGCTGTTTCAGCGTTCTGTAGCCTGGGAAGAGGATGACACAATGTGCGCAATGTCTGTATCCTTAGACAGTGCGGACAGTTCTATAACCTGAGTGTAGCGTGATGCAGCATACAGGAGTTGTGTATCGGAGGTGTGGCATGAAGCAGTTGGAAGTGTTCTGTACACTGGGAGTCGGCATTCGCACTATGCGGGATTTGTGTCGCCTGACTGTAGGAAATGCAGCTTATGAGCGTTCTGCGTCGTTGTTGTGGAGTGATGCAGTTCCTGGGAGTTCTGTATGCTAGTGGAGTGCAAAGCTGTTTCAGCGTTCTGTAGCCTGGGAAGAGGATGACACAATGTGCGCAATGTCTGTATCCTTAGACAGTGCGGACAGTTCTATAACCTGAGTGTAGAGCATAGAGGAGTTGTGTATCAGATGTGTGGAACGAAGCAGTTGGAAGTGTTCTGTACACTGGGAGTCGGCATTCGCACTATGCGGGATTTGTGTAGCCTGACTGTAGGAAACGCAGCTTATGAGCATTCTGCGTCCTGGTTGTAGAGAGATGCAGTTCCTGGGTGTTCTGTATGCTAGTGGAGTGCAAAGCTGTTTCAGCGTTCTGTAGCATGGGAAGACGATGACACAATGTGCGCAAAGTCGGTAGCCTGAGTGGAGTAGGCAGAGCTTACAGGAGCTCTGTAACCTGAGTGTAGTGAGATGCAGCGTACATGAGTTCTGTATCTTAGGTGTGCAACGAAGCAGTGTGGAAGACTTCTGTAGCTGGGACTAGGCATTCACACTATGCAGCATTTGTGTAGCCTGACTGTAGGAAACGCAGCTTATGGGAGTTCTGCGTTAGGGCTGTAGAGAGATGCAGGTCACGGGAGTTCTGTATGCTAGTGGAGTGCAAAGCTGTTTCAGACTTCTGTACCCTGGGAATAGCTTACGAATGCGTGCAATATCTGTAGCCTGAGTGTAGGAGAAGAGCTTACAGGAGTTCTGTAACCTGAGCGTAGTCAGATGCAGCGTACATAGTTCTGTATTGGAGTAGGCTTTCGCAATAGGAGGGATTTGTTTAGCCTCACTGTAGGAAATGCAGCTTATGAGCGTTCTGCGTCGTTGTTGTGGAGTGATGCAGTTCCTGGGAGTTCTGTATGCTAGTGCAGCGCAAAGCTGTTTCAGAGTTCTGTAGCCTGGGAATAAGCTTACCCAATGTGCGCAATGTCTGTAGCCTGCGTGTATTAGAGAGAGTGTATAGGACTTCCCTATCCTGAGTGTGGTGAGATGCAGGGTACATGAGTTCTGTATCGGAGGTGTGGAACGAAGCAGTTGGAAGGGTTCTGTAGCCTGGGAGTAGGCATTCTCAATACGTGGGATTTGTGTAGCCTGACTGTAGGAAACGAAGCTTATGGGCGATTTGATTCCTGGCTGTGGAGAGACGCAGTTCACGGGAGTTCTGTATGCTAGTGGAGTGCAAAGCTGTTTCAGCGTTCTGTAGCCTGGGAATAAGCTTACCCAATGTGCGCAATGTCTGTATCCTTAGACAGTGCGGACAGTTCTATAACCTGAGTGTAGCGTGATGCAGCATACAGGAGTTGTGTATCGGAGGTGTGGAACGAAGCAGTTGGAAGTGTTCTGTACACTGGGAGTCGGCATTCGCACTATGCGGGATTGTGTCGCCTGACTGTAGGAAATGCCGCTTATGAGCGTTCTGCGTCGTTGTTGTGGAGTGATGCAGTTCCTGGGAGTTCTGTATGCTAGTGGAGTGCAAAGCTGTTTCAGCGTTCTGTAGCCTGGGAAGAGGATGACACAATGTGCGCAATGTCTGTATCCTTAGACAGTGCGGACAGTTCTATAACCTGTGTGTAGCGTGATGCAGCATACAGGAGTTGTGTATCGGAGGTGTGGCATGAAGCAGTTGGAAGTGTTCTGTACACTGGGAGTCGGCATTCGCACTATGCGGGATTTGTGTAGCCTGACTGTAGGAAATGCAGCTTATGAGCGTTCTGCGTCGTTGTTGTGGAGTGATGCAGTTCCTGGGAGTTCTGTATGCTAGTGCAGCGCAAAGTTGTTTCAGAGTTCTGTAGCCTGGGAATAAGCTTACCCAATGTGCGCAAGGTCTGTAGCCTGCGTGTATTAGAGAGAGTGTATAGGACTTCCCTATCCTGAGTGTGGTGAGATGCAGGGTACATGAGTTCTGTATCGGAGGTGTGGAACGAAGCAGTTAGGAAGGGTTCTGTAGCCTGGGAGTAGGCATTCTCAATACGTGGGATTTGTGTAGCCTGACTGTAGGAAACGAAGCTTATGGGCGATTTGATTCCTGGCTCTGGAGGGATGCAGCTTACGGGAGTTCTGTATGCTAGTGGAGTGCAAAGCTGTTTCAGCGTTCTGTAGGCTGGGAAGAGGATGACACAATGTGCGCAATGTCTGTATCCTTAGACAGTGCGGACAGTTCTATAACCTGAGTGTAGCGTGATGCAGCATACAGGAGTTGTGTATCGGAGGTGTGGCATGAAGCAGTTGGAAGTGTTCTGTACACTGGGAGTCGGCATTCGCACTATGCGGGATTTGTGTCGCCTGACTGTAGGAAATGCAGCTTATGAGCGTTCTGCGTCGTTGTTGTGGAGTGATGCAGTTCCTGGGAGTTCTGTATGCTAGTGGAGTGCAAAGCTGTTTCAGCGTTCTGTAGCCTGGGAAGAGGATGACACAATGTGCGCAATGTCTGTATCCTTAGACAGTGCGGACAGTTCTATAACCTGAGTGTAGCGTGATGCAGCATACAGGAGTTGTGTATCGGAGGTGTGGCATGAAGCAGTTGGAAGTGTTCTGTACACTGGGAGTCGGCATTCGCACTATGCGGGATTTGTGTCGCCTGACTGTAGGAAATGCAGCTTATGAGCGTTCTGCGTCGTTGTTGTGGAGTGATGCAGTTCCTGGGAGTTCTGTATGCTAGTGGAGTGCAAAGCTGTTTCAGCGTTCTGTAGCCTAGGAAGAGGATGACACAATGTGCGCAATGTCTGTATCCTTAGACAGTGCGGACAGTTCTATAACCTGAGTGTAGAGCATAGAGGAGTTGTGTATCAGATGTGTGGAACGAAGCAGTTGGAAGTGTTCTGTACACTGGGAGTCGGCATTCGCACTATGCGGGATTTGTGTAGCCTGACTGTAGGAAACGCAGCTTATGAGCATTCTGCGTCCTGGTTGTAGAGAGATGCAGTTCCTGGGTGTTCTGTATGCTAGTGGAGTGCAAAGCTGTTTCAGCGTTCTGTAGCATGGGAAGACGATGACACAATGTGCGCAAAGTCGGTAGCCTGAGTGGAGTAGGCAGAGCTTACAGGAGCTCTGTAACCTGAGTGTAGTGAGATGCAGCGTACATGAGTTCTGTATCTTAGGTGTGCAACGAAGCAGTGTGGAAGACTTCTGTAGCTGGGACTAGGCATTCGCACTATGCAGCATTTGTGTAGCCTGACTGTAGGAAACGCAGCTTATGGGAGTTCTGCTTTAGGGCTGTAGAGAGATGCAGGTCAAGGGAGTTCTGTATGTAGTGGAGTGCAAAGCTGTTTCAGACTTCTGTACCCTGGGAATAGCTTACGAATGCGTGCAATATCTGTAGCCTGAGTGTAGGAGAAGAGCTTACAGGAGTTCTGTAACCTGAGCGTAGTCAGATGCAGCGTACATAGTTCTGTATTGGAGTAGGCTTTCGCAATAGGAGGGATTTGTTTAGCCTCACTGTAGGAAATGCAGCTTATGAGCGTTCTGCGTCGTTGTTGTGGAGTGATGCAGTTCCTGGGAGTTCTGTATGCTAGTGGAGTGCAAAGCTGTTTCAGAGTTCTGTAGCCTGGGAATAAGCTTACCCAATGTGCGCAATGTCTGTAGCCTGCGTGTAGGAGAGAGAGTGCATAGGACTTCTCTATCCTCAGTGTGGTGAGATGCAGGGTACATGAGTTCTGTATCAGAGGTGTGGAACGAAGCAGTGTGGAAGACTTCTGTAGCCTGGGAGTAGGCATTCTCAATACGTGGGATTTGTGTAGCCTGACTGTAGGAAACGAAGCTTATGGGCGATTTGATTCCTGGCTCTGGAGAGACGCAGTTCACGGGAGTTCTGTATGCTAGTGGAGTGCAAAGCTGTTTCAGCGTTCTGTAGGCTGGGAAGAGGATGACACAATGTGCGCAATGTCTGTATCCTTAGACAGTGCGGACAGTTCTATAACCTGAGTGAAGAGCATACAGGAGTTGTGTATCGGAGGTGTGGAACGAAGCAGTTGGAAGTGTTCTGTACACTGGGAGTCGGCATTCGCACTATGCGGGATTGTGTCGCCTGACTGTAGGAAATGCCGCTTATGAGCGTTCTGCGTCGTTGTTGTGGAGTGATGCAGTTCCTGGGAGTTCTGTATGCTAGTGGAGTGCAAAGCTGTTTCAGCGTTCTGTAGCCTGGGAAGAGGATGACACAATGTGCGCAATGTCTGTATCCTTAGACAGTGCGGACAGTTCTATAACCTGAGTGTAGCGTGATGCAGCATACAGGAGTTGTGTATCGGAGGTGTGGCATGAAGCAGTTGGAAGTGTTCTGTACACTGGGAGTCGGCATTCGCACTATGCGGGATTTGTGTCGCCTGACTGTATGAAATGCCGCTTATGAGCGTTCTGCGTCGTTGTTGTGGAGAGATACAGTTCCTGGGAGTTCTGTATGCTAGTGGAGTGCAAAGCTGTTTCAGCGTTCTGTAGCCTGGGAAGAGAATGACACAATGTGCGCAATGTCTGTATCCTTAGACAGTGCGGACAGTTCTATAACCTGAGTGTAGCGTGATGCAGCATACAGGAGTTGTGTATCGGAGGTGTGGCATGAAGCAGTTGGAAGTGTTCTGTACACTGGGAGTCGGCATTCGCACTATGCGGGATTTGTGTAGCCTGACTGTAGGAAATGCAGCTTATGAGCGTTCTGCGTCGTTGTTGTGGAGTGATGCAGTTCCTGGGAGTTCTGTATGCTAGTGGAGCGCAAAGCTGTTTCAGAGTTCTGTAGCCTGGGAATAAGCTTACCCAATGTGCGCAATGTCTTTAGCCTGCGTGTAGGAGAGAGAGTGTATAGGACTTCTCTATCCTCAGTGTGGTGAGATGCAGGGTACATGAGTTCTGTATCGGAGGTGTGGAACGAAGCAGTTAGGAAGGGTTCTGTAGCCTGGGAGTAGGCATTCTCAAAACGTGGGATTTGTGTAGCCTGACTGTAGGAAACGAAGCTTATGGGCGATTTGATTCCTGGCTCTGGAGAGATGCAGCTTACGGGAGTTCGGTATGCTAGTGGAGTGCAAAGCTGTTTCAGCGTTCTGTAGCCTGGGAAGAGGATGACACAATGTGCGCAATGTCTGTATCCTTAGACAGTGCGGACAGTTCTATAACCTGAGTGTAGCGTGATGCAGCATACAGGAGTTGTGTATCGGAGGTGTGGCATGAAGCAGTTGGAAGTGTTCTGTACACTGGGAGTCGGCATTCGCACTATGCGGGATTTGTGTAGCCTGACTGTAGGAAATGCAGCTTATGAGCGTTCTGCGTCGTTGTTGTGGAGAGATGCAGATCCTGGGAGTTCTGTATGCTAGTGGAGCGCAAAGCTGTTTCAGAGTTCTGTAGCCTGGGAATAAGCTTACCCAATGTGCGCAATGTCTGTAGCCTGCGTGTAGGAGAGAGAGTGTATAGGACTTCTCTATCCTCAGTGTGGTGAGATGCAGGGTACATGAGTTCTGTATCGGAGGTGTGGAACGAAGCAGTGTGGAAGACTTCTGTAGCCTGGGAGTAGGCATTCTCAATACGTGGGATTTGTGTAGCCTGACTGTAGGAAACGAAGCTTATGGGCGATTTGATTCCTGGCTCTGGAGAATGAAGCTTACGGGATTTCGGTATGCTAGTGGAGTGCAAAGCTGTTTCAGCGTTCTGTAGCCTGGGACGAGGAAGACACAATTTGCACAATGTCTGTATCCTTAGACAGTGCGGACAGTTCTATAACCTGAGTGTAGCGTGATGCAGCATACAGGAGTTGTGTATCGGAGGTGTGGCATGAAGCAGTTGGAAGTGTTCTGTACACTGGGAGTCGGCATTCGCACTATGCGGGATTTGTGTAGCCTGACTGTAGGAAATGCAGCTTATGAGCGTTCTGCGTCGTTGTTGTGGAATGATGCAGTTCCTGGGAGTTCTGTATGCTAGTGGAGTGCAAAGCTGTTTCAGAGTTCTGTAGCCTGGGAATAAGCTTACCCAATGTGCGCAATGTCTGTAGCCTGCGTGTAGGAGAGAGAGTGCATAGGACTTCTCTATCCTCAGTGTGGTGAGATGCAGGGTACATGAGTTCTGTATCAGAGGTGTGGAACGAAGCAATGTGGAAGACTTCTGTAGCCTGGGAGTAGGCATTCTCAATACGTGGGATTTGTGTAGCCTGACTGTAGGAAACGAAGCTTATGGGCGATTTGATTCCTGGCTGTGGAGAGACGCAGTTCACGGGAGTTCTGTATGCTAGTGGAGTGCAAAGCTGTTTCAGCGTTCTGTAGCCTGGAAAGAGGATGACACAATGTGCGCAATGTCTATATCCTTAGACAGTGCGGACAGTTCTATAACCTGAGTGAAGAGCATACAGGAGTTGTGTATCGGAGGTGTGGAACGAAGCAGTTGGAAGTGTTCTGTACACTGGGAGTCGGCATTCGCACTATGCGGGATTGTGTCGCCTGACTGTAGGAAATGCCGCTTATGAGCGTTCTGCGTCGTTGTTGTGGAGTGATGCAGTTCCTGGGAGTTCTGTATGCTAGTGGAGTGCAAAGCTGTTTCAGCGTTCTGTAGCCTGGGAAGAGGATGACACAATGTGCGCAATGTCTGTATCCTTAGACAGTGCGGACAGTTCTATAACCTGAGTGTAGCGTGATGCAGCATACAGGAGTTGTGTATCGGAGGTGTGGCATGAAGCAGTTGGAAGTGTTCTGTACACTGGGAGTCGGCATTCGCACTATGCGGGATTTGTGTCGCCTGACTGTAGGAAATGCAGCTTATGAGCGTTCTGCGTCGTTGTTGTGGAGTGATGCAGATCCTGGGAGTTCTGTATGCTAGTGGAGCGCAAAGCTGTTTCAGAGTTCTGTAGCCTGGGAATAAGCTTACCCAATGTGCGCAATGTCTGTAGCCTGCGTGTAGGAGAGAGAGTGTATAGGACTTCTCTATCCTCAGTGTGGTGAGATGCAGGGTACATGAGTTCTGTATCGGAGGTGTGGAACGAAGCAGTGTGGAAGACTTCTGTAGCCTGGGAGTAGGCATTCTCAAAACGTGGGATTTGTGTAGCCTGACTGTAGGAAACGAAGCTTATGGGCGATTTGATTCCTGGCTCTGGAGAGATGCAGCTTACGGGAGTTCGGTATGCTAGTGGAGTGCAAAGCTGTTTCAGCGTTCTGTAGCCTGGGAAGAGGAAGACACAATTTGCGCAATGTCTGTATCCTTAGACAGTGCGGACAGTTCTATAACCTGAGTGTAGCGTGATGCAGCATACAGGAGTTGTGTATCGGAGGTGTGGCATGAAGCAGTTGGAAGTGTTCTGTACACTGGGAGTCGGCATTCGCACTATGCGGGATTTGTGTAGCCTGACTGTAGGAAATGCAGCTTATGAGCGTTCTGCGTCGTTGTTGTGGAGTGATGCAGTTCCTGGGAGTTCTGTATGCTAGTGGAGTGCAAAGCTGTTTCAGAGTTCTGTAGCCTGGGAATAAGCTTACCCAATGTGCGCAATGTCTGTAGCCTGCGTGTAGGAGAGAGAGTGCATAGGACTTCTCTATCCTCAGTGTGGTGAGATGCAGGGTACATGAGTTCTGTATCAGAGGTGTGGAACGAAGCAATGTGGAAGACTTCTGTAGCCTGGGAGTAGGCATTCTCAATACGTGGGATTTGTGTAGCCTGACTGTAGGAAACGAAGCTTATGGGCGATTTGATTCCTGGCTGTGGAGAGACGCAGTTCACGGGAGTTCTGTATGCTAGTGGAGTGCAAAGCTGTTTCAGCGTTCTGTAGCCTGGAAAGAGGATGACACAATGTGCGCAATGTCTATATCCTTAGACAGTGCGGACAGTTCTATAACCTGAGTGAAGAGCATACAGGAGTTGTGTATCGGAGGTGTGGAACGAAGCAGTTGGAAGTGTTCTGTACACTGGGAGTCGGCATTCGCACTATGCGGGATTGTGTCGCCTGACTGTAGGAAATGCCGCTTATGAGCGTTCTGCGTCGTTGTTGTGGAGTGATGCAGTTCCTGGGAGTTCTGTATGCTAGTGGAGTGCAAAGCTGTTTCAGCGTTCTGTAGCCTGGGAAGAGGATGACACAATGTGCGCAATGTCTGTATCCTTAGACAGTGCGGACAGTTCTATAACCTGAGTGTAGCGTGATGCAGCATACAGGAGTTGTGTATCGGAGGTGTGGCATGAAGCAGTTGGAAGTGTTCTGTACACTGGGAGTCGGCATTCGCACTATGCGGGATTTGTGTAGCCTGACTGTAGGAAATGCAGCTTATGAGCGTTCTGCGTCGTTGTTGTGGAGTGATGCAGTTCCTGGGAGTTCTGTATGCTAGTGCAGCGCAAAGCTGTTTCAGAGTTCTGTAGCCTGGGAATAAGCTTACCCAATGTGCGCAAGGTCTGTAGCCTGCGTGTATTAGAGAGAGTGTATAGGAATTCCCTATCCTGAGTGTGGTGAGATGCAGGGTACATGAGTTCTGTATCGGAGGTGTGGAACGAAGCAGTGTGGAAGACTTCTGTAGCCTGGGAGTAGGCATTCTCAATACGTGGGATTTGTGTAGCCTGACTGTAGGAAACGAAGCTTATGGGCGATTTGATTCCTGGCTCTGGAGAGATGCAGCTTACGGGAGTTCGGTATGCTAGTGGAGTGCAAAGCTGTTTCAGCGTTCTGTAGCCTGGGAAGAGGAAGACACAAGGTGCGCAATGTCTGTATCCTTAGACAGTGCGGACAGTTCTATAACCTGAGTGTAGCGTGATGCAGCATACAGGAGTTGTGTATCGGAGGTGTGGCATGAAGCAGTTGGAAGTGTTCTGTACACTGGGAGTCGGCATTCGCACTATGCGGGATTTGTGTCGCCTGACTGTATGAAATGCCGCTTATGAGCGTTCTGCGTCGTTGTTGTGGAGAGATACAGTTCCTGGGAGTTCTGTATGCTAGTGGAGTGCAAAGCTGTTTCAGCGTTCTGTAGCCTGGGAAGAGGATGACACAATGTGCGCAATGTCTGTATCCTTAGACAGTGCGGACAGTTCTATAACCTGAGTGTAGCGTGATGCAGCATACAGGAGTTGTGTATCGGAGGTGTGGCATGAAGCAATTGGAAGTGTTCTGTACACTGGGAGTCGGCATTCGCACTATGCGGGATTTGTGTAGCCTGACTGTAGGAAATGCAGCTTATGAGCGTTCTGCGTCGTTGTTGTGGAGTGATGCAGTTCCTGGGAGTTCTGTATGCTAGTGCAGCGCAAAGCTGTTTCAGAGTTCTGTAGCCTGGGAATAAGCTTACCCAATGTGCGCAAGGTCTGTAGCCTGCGTGTATTAGAGAGAGTGTATAGGACTTCCCTATCCTGAGTGTGGTGAGATGCAGGGTACATGAGTTCTGTATCGGAGGTGTGGAACGAAGCAGTTAGGAAGGGTTCTGTAGCCTGGGAGTAGGCATTCTCAATACGTGGGATTTGTGTAGCCTGACTGTAGGAAACGAAGCTTATGGGCGATTTGATTCCTGGCTCTGGAGAGATGCAGCTTACGGGAGTTCGGTATGCTAGTGGAGTGCAAAGCTGTTTCAGAGTTCTGTAGACTGGGAAGAGGAAGACACAATGTGCGCAATGTCTGTATCCTTAGACAGTGCGGACAGTTCTATAACCTGAGTGTAGCGTGATGCAGCATACAGGAGTTGTGTATCGGAGGTGTGGCATGAAGCAGTTGGAAGTGTTCTGTACACTGGGAGTCGGCATTCGCACTATGCGGGATTTGTGTAGCCTGACTGTATGAAATGCCGCTTATGAGCGTTCTGCGTCGTTGTTGTGGAGAGATACAGTTCCTGGGAGTTCTGTATGCTAGTGGAGTGCAAGCTGTTTCAGCGTTCTGTAGCCTGGGAAGAGAATGACACAATGTGCGCAATGTCTGTATCCTTAGACAGTGCGGACAGTTCTATAACCTGAGTGTAGCGTGATGCAGCATACAGGAGTTGTGTATCGGAGGTGTGGCATGAAGCAGTTGGAAGTGTTCTGTACACTGGGAGTCGGCATTCGCACTATGCGGGATTTGTGTAGCCTGACTGTAGGAAATGCAGCTTATGAGCATTCTGCGTCGTTGTTGTGGAGTGATGCAGTTCCTGGGAGTTCTGTATGCTAGTGCAGCGCAAAGCTGTTTCAGAGTTCTGTAGCCTGGGAATAAGCTTACCCAATGTGCGCAAGGTCTGTAGCCTGCGTGTATTAGAGAGAGTGTATAGGACTTCCCTATCCTGAGTGTGGTGAGATGCAGGGTACATGAGTTCTGTATCGGAGGTGTGGAACGAAGCAGTTAGGAAGGGTTCTGTAGCCTGGAAGTAGGCATTCTCAATACGTGGGATTTGTGTAGCCTGACTGTAGGAAACGAAGCTTATGGGCGATTTGATTCCTGGCTCTGGAGAGATGCAGCTTACGGGAGTTCGGTATGCTAGTGGAGTGCAAAGCTGTTTCAGCGTTCTGTAGCCTGGGAAGAGGAAGACACAATGTGCGCAATGTCTGTATCCTTAGACAGTGCGGACAGTTCTATAACCTGAGTGTAGCGTGATGCAGCATACAGGAGTTGTGTATCGGAGGTGTGGCATGAAGCAGTTGGAAGTGTTCTGTACACTGGGAGTCGGCATTCGCACTATGCGGGATTTGTGTAGCCTGACTGTAGGAAATGCAGCTTATGAGCGTTCTGCGTCGTTGTTGTGGAGTGATGCAGTTCCTGGGAGTTCTGTATGCTAGTGGAGTGCAAAGCTGTTTCAGCGTTCTGTAGCCTGGGAAGAGGATGACACAATGTGCGCAATGTCTGTATCCTTAGACAGTGCGGACAGTTCTATAACCTGAGTGTAGAGCATACAGGAGTTGTGTATCGGATGTGTGGAACGAAGCAGTTGGAAGTGTTCTGTACACTGGGAGTCGGCATTCGCACTATGCGGGATTTGTGTAGCCTGACTGTAGGAAACGCAGCTTATGAGCATTCTGCGTCCTGGTTGTAGAGAGATGCAGTTCCTGGGTGTTCTGTATGCTAGTGGAGTGCAAAGCTGTTTCAGCGTTCTGTAGCCTGGGAAGACGATGACACAATGTGCGCAAAGTCGGTAGCCTGAGTGGAGTAGGCAGAGCTTACAGGAGCTCTGTAACCTGAGTGTAGTGAGATGCAGCGTACATGAGTTCTGTATCTTAGGTGTGCAACGAAGCAGTGTGGAAGACTTCTGTAGCTGGGACTAGGCATTCGCACTATGCAGCATTTGTGTAGCCTGACTGTAGGAAACGCAGCTTATGGGAGTTCTGCGTTAGGGCTGTAGAGAGATGCAGGTCAAGGGAGTTCTGTATGTAGTGGAGTGCAAAGCTGTTTCAGACTTCTGTACCCTGGGAATAGCTTACGAATGCGTGCAATATCTGTAGCCTGAGTGTAGGAGAAGAGCTTACAGGAGTTCTGTAACCTGAGCGTAGTCAGATGCAGCGTACATAGTTCTGTATTGGAGTAGGCTTTCGCAATAGGAGGGATTTGTTTAGCCTCACTGTGGGAAATGCAGCTTATGAGCGTTCTGCGTCGTTGTTGTGGAGTGATGCAGTTCCTGGGAGTTCTGTATGCTAGTGGAGTGCAAAGCTGTTTCAGAGTTCTGTAGCCTGGGAATAAGCTTACCCAATGTGTGCAATGTCTGTAGCCTGCGTGTAGGAGAGAGAGTGCATAGGACTTCTCTATCCTCAGTGTGGTGAGATGCAGGGTACATGAGTTCTGTATCAGAGGTGTGGAACGAAGCAGTGTGGAAGACTTCTGTAGCCTGGGAGTAGGCATTCTCAATACGTGGGATTTGTGTAGCCTGACTGTAGGAAACGAAGCTTATGGGCGATTTGATTCCTGGCTCTGGAGAGACGCAGTTCACGGGAGTTCTGTATGCTAGTGGAGTGCAAAGCTGTTTCAGCGTTCTGTAGCCTGGGAAGAGGATGACACAATGTGCGCAATGTCTGTATCCTTAGACAGTGCGGACAGTTCTATAACCTGAGTGAAGAGCATACAGGAGTTGTGTATCGGAGGTGTGGAACGAAGCAGTTGGAAGTGTTCTGTACACTGGGAGTCGGCATTCGCACTATGCGGGATTGTGTCGCCTGACTGTAGGAAATGCCGCTTATGAGCGTTCTGCGTCGTTGTTGTGGAGTGATGCAGATCCTGGGAGTTCTGTATGCTAGTGGAGCGCAAAGCTGTTTCAGAGTTCTGTAGCCTGGGAATAAGCTTACCCAATGTGCGCAAGGTCTGTAGCCTGCGTGTATTAGAGAGAGTGTATAGGACTTCCCTATCCTGAGTGTGGTGAGATGCAGGGTACATGAGTTCTGTATCGGAGGTGTGGAACGAAGCAGTTAGGAAGGGTTCTGTAGCCTGGGAGTAGGCATTCTCAATACGTGGGATTTGTGTAGCCTGACTGTAGGAAACGAAGCTTATGGGCGATTTGATTCCTGGCTCTGGAGGGATGCAGCTTACGGGAGTTCGGTATGCTAGTGGAGTGCAAAGCTGTTTCAGCGTTCTGTAGCCTGGGAAGAGGAAGACACAATGTGCGCAATGTCTGTATCCTTAGACAGTGCGGACAGTTCTATAACCTGAGTGTAGCGTGATGCAGCATACAGGAGTTGTGTATCGGAGGTGTGGCATGAAGCAGTTGGAAGTGTTCTGTACACTGGGAGTCGGCATTCGCACTATGCGGGATTTGTGTAGCCTGACTGTAGGAAATGCAGCTTATGAGCGTTCTGCGTCGTTGTTGTGGAGTGATGCAGTTCCTGGGAGTTCTGTATGCTAGTGGAGTGCAAAGCTGTTTCAGAGTTCTGTAGCCTGGGAATAAGCTTACCCAATGTGCGCAATGTCTGTAGCCTGCGTGTAGGAGAGAGAGTGCATAGGACTTCTCTATCCTCAGTGTGGTGAGATGCAGGGTACATGAGTTCTGTATCAGAGGTGTGGAACGAAGCAATGTGGAAGACTTCTGTAGCCTGGGAGTAGGCATTCTCAATACGTGGGATTTGTGTAGCCTGACTGTAGGAAACGAAGCTTATGGGCGATTTGATTCCTGGCTGTGGAGAGACGCAGTTCACGGGAGTTCTGTATGCTAGTGGAGTGCAAAGCTGTTTCAGCGTTCTGTAGCCTGGAAAGAGGATGACACAATGTGCGCAATGTCTATATCCTTAGACAGTGCGGACAGTTCTATAACCTGAGTGAAGAGCATACAGGAGTTGTGTATCGGAGGTGTGGAACGAAGCAGTTGGAAGTGTTCTGTACACTGGGAGTCGGCATTCGCACTATGCGGGATTGTGTCGCCTGACTGTAGGAAATGCCGCTTATGAGCGTTCTGCGTCGTTGTTGTGGAGTGATGCAGTTCCTGGGAGTTCTGTATGCTAGTGGAGTGCAAAGCTGTTTCAGCGTTCTGTAGCCTGGGAAGAGGATGACACAATGTGCGCAATGTCTGTATCCTTAGACAGTGCGGACAGTTCTATAACCTGAGTGTAGCGTGATGCAGCATACAGGAGTTGTGTATCGGAGGTGTGGCATGAAGCAGTTGGAAGTGTTCTGTACACTGGGAGTCGGCATTCGCACTATGCGGGATTTGTGTAGCCTGACTGTAGGAAATGCAGCTTATGAGCGTTCTGCGTCGTTGTTGTGGAGTGATGCAGTTCCTGGGAGTTCTGTATGCTAGTGCAGCGCAAAGCTGTTTATGAGTTCTGTAGCCTGGGAATAAGCTTACCCAATGTGCGCAAGGTCTGTAGCCTGCGTGTATTAGAGAGAGTGTATAGGACTTCCCTATCCTGAGTGTGGTGAGATGCAGGGTACATGAGTTCTGTATCGGAGGTGTGGAACGAAGCAGTTAGGAAGGGTTCTGTAGCCTGGGAGTAGGCATTCTCAATACGTGGGATTTGTGTAGCCTGACTGTAGGAAACGAAGCTTATGGGCGATTTGATTCCTGGCTCTGGAGAGATGCAGCTTACGGGAGTTCGGTATGCTAGTGGAGTGCAAAGCTGTTTCAGCGTTCTGTAGCCTGGGAAGAGGAAGACACAATGTGCGCAATGTCTGTATCCTTAGACAGTGCGGACAGTTCTATAACCTGAGTGTAGCGTGATGCAGCATACAGGAGTTGTGTATCGGAGGTGTGGCATGAAGCAGTTGGAAGTGTTCTGTACACTGGGAGTCGGCATTCGCACTATGCGGGATTTGTGTCGCCTGACTGTAGGAAATGCCGCTTATGAGCGTTCTGCGTCGTTGTTGTGGAGAGATACAGTTCCTGGGAGTTCTGTATGCTAGTGGAGCGCAAAGCTGTTTCAGAGTTCTGTAGCCTGGGAATAAGCTTACCCAATGTGCGCAATGTCTGTAGCCTGCGTGTAGGAGAGAGAGTGTATAGGACTTCTCTATCCTCAGTGTGGTGAGATGCAGGGTACATGAGTTCTGTATCGGAGGGGTGGAACGAAGCAGTGTGGAAGACTTCTGTAGCCTGGGAGTAGGCATTCTCAAAACGTGGGATTTGTGTAGCCTGACTGTAGGAAACGAAGCTTATGGGCGATTTGATTCCTGGCTCTGGAGAGATGCAGCTTACGGGAGTTCGGTATGCTAGTGGAGTGCAAAGCTGTTTCAGCGTTCTGTAGCCTGGGAAGAGGAAGACACAATTTGCGCAATGTCTGTATCCTTAGACAGTGCGGACAGTTCTATAACCTGAGTGTAGCGTGATGCAGCATACAGGAGTTGTGTATCGGAGGTGTGGCATGAAGCAGTTGGAAGTGTTCTGTACACTGGGAGTCGGCATTCGCACTATGCGGGATTTGTGTAGCCTGACTGTAGGAAATGCAGCTTATGAGCGTTCTGCGTCGTTGTTGTGGAGTGATGCAGTTCCTGGGAGTTCTGTATGCTAGTGGAGTGCAAAGCTGTTTCAGAGTTCTGTAGCCTGGGAATAAGCTTACCCAATGTGCGCAATGTCTGTAGCCTGCGTGTAGGAGAGAGAGTGCATAGGACTTCTCTATCCTCAGTGTGGTGAGATGCAGGGTACATGAGTTCTGTATCAGAGGTGTGGAACGAAGCAATGTGGAAGACTTCTGTAGCCTGGGAGTAGGCATTCTCAAACGTGGGATTTGTGTAGCCTGACTGTAGGAAACGAAGCTTATGGGCGATTTGATTCCTGGCTGTGGAGAGACGCAGTTCACGGGAGTTCTGTATGCTAGTGGAGTGCAAAGCTGTTTCAGCGTTCTGTAGCCTGGAAAGAGGATGACACAATGTGCGCAATGTCTATATCCTTAGACAGTGCGGACAGTTCTATAACCTGAGTGAAGAGCATACAGGAGTTGTGTATCGGAGGTGTGGAACGAAGCAGTTGGAAGTGTTCTGTACACTGGGAGTCGGCATTCGCACTATGCGGGATTGTGTCGCCTGACTGTAGGAAATGCCGCTTATGAGCGTTCTGCGTCGTTGTTGTGGAGTGATGCAGTTCCTGGGAGTTCTGTATGCTAGTGGAGTGCAAAGCTGTTTCAGCGTTCTGTAGCCTGGGAAGAGGATGACACAATGTGCGCAATGTCTGTATCCTTAGACAGTGCGGACAGTTCTATAACCTGAGTGTAGCGTGATGCAGCATACAGGAGTTGTGTATCGGAGGTGTGGCATGAAGCAGTTGGAAGTGTTCTGTACACTGGGAGTCGGCATTCGCACTATGCGGGATTTGTGTAGCCTGACTGTAGGAAATGCAGCTTATGAGCGTTCTGCGTCGTTGTTGTGGAGTGATGCAGTTCCTGGGAGTTCTGTATGCTAGTGCAGCGCAAAGCTGTTTCAGAGTTCTGTAGCCTGGGAATAAGCTTACCCAATGTGCGCAAGGTCTGTAGCCTGCGTGTATTAGAGAGAGTGTATAGGAATTCCCTATCCTGAGTGTGGTGAGATGCAGGGTACATGAGTTCTGTATCGGAGGTGTGGAACGAAGCAGTGTGGAAGACTTCTGTAGCCTGGGAGTAGGCATTCTCAATACGTGGGATTTGTGTAGCCTGACTGTAGGAAACGAAGCTTATGGGCGATTTGATTCCTGGCTCTGGAGAGATGCAGCTTACGGGAGTTCGGTATGCTAGTGGAGTGCAAAGCTGTTTCAGCGTTCTGTAGCCTGGGAAGAGGAAGACACAAGGTGCGCAATGTCTGTATCCTTAGACAGTGCGGACAGTTCTATAACCTGAGTGTAGCGTGATGCAGCATACAGGAGTTGTGTATCGGAGGTGTGGCATGAAGCAGTTGGAAGTGTTCTGTACACTGGGAGTCGGCATTCGCACTATGCGGGATTTGTGTCGCCTGACTGTATGAAATGCCGCTTATGAGCGTTCTGCGTCGTTGTTGTGGAGAGATACAGTTCCTGGGAGTTCTGTATGCTAGTGGAGTGCAAAGCTGTTTCAGCGTTCTGTAGCCTGGGAAGAGGATGACACAATGTGCGCAATGTCTGTATCCTTAGACAGTGCGGACAGTTCTATAACCTGAGTGTAGCGTGATGCAGCATACAGGAGTTGTGTATCGGAGGTGTGGCATGAAGCAGTTGGAAGTGTTCTGTACACTGGGAGTCGGCATTCGCACTATGCGGGATTTGTGTAGCCTGACTGTAGGAAATGCAGCTTATGAGCGTTCTGCGTCGTTGTTGTGGAGTGATGCAGTTCCTGGGAGTTCTGTATGCTAGTGCAGCGCAAAGCTGTTTCAGAGTTCTGTAGCCTGGGAATAAGCTTACCCAATGTGCGCAAGGTCTGTAGCCTGCGTGTATTAGAGAGAGTGTATAGGACTTCCCTATCCTGAGTGTGGTGAGATGCAGGGTACATGAGTTCTGTATCGGAGGTGTGGAACGAAGCAGTTAGGAAGGGTTCTGTAGCCTGGGAGTAGGCATTCTCAATACGTGGGATTTGTGTAGCCTGACTGTAGGAAACGAAGCTTATGGGCGATTTGATTCCTGGCTCTGGAGAGATGCAGCTTACGGGAGTTCGGTATGCTAGTGGAGTGCAAAGCTGTTTCAGAGTTCTGTAGACTGGGAAGAGGAAGACACAATGTGCGCAATGTCTGTATCCTTAGACAGTGCGGACAGTTCTATGACCTGAGTGTAGCGTGATGCAGCATACAGGAGTTGTGTATCGGAGGTGTGGCATGAAGCAGTTGGAAGTGTTCTGTACACTGGGAGTCGGCATTCGCACTATGCGGGATTTGTGTAGCCTGACTGTATGAAATGCCGCTTATGAGCGTTCTGCGTCGTTGTTGTGGAGAGATACAGTTCCTGGGAGTTCTGTATGCTAGTGGAGTGCAAGCTGTTTCAGCGTTCTGTAGCCTGGGAAGAGAATGACACAATGTGCGCAATGTCTGTATCCTTAGACAGTGCGGACAGTTCTATAACCTGAGTGTAGCGTGATGCAGCATACAGGAGTTGTGTATCGGAGGTGTGGCATGAAGCAGTTGGAAGTGTTCTGTACACTGGGAGTCGGCATTCGCACTATGCGGGATTTGTGTAGCCTGACTGTAGGAAATGCAGCTTATGAGCATTCTGCGTCGTTGTTGTGGAGTGATGCAGTTCCTGGGAGTTCTGTATGCTAGTGCAGCGCAAAGCTGTTTCAGAGTTCTGTAGCCTGGGAATAAGCTTACCCAATGTGCGCAAGGTCTGTAGCCTGCGTGTATTAGAGAGAGTGTATAGGACTTCCCTATCCTGAGTGTGGTGAGATGCAGGGTACATGAGTTCTGTATCGGAGGTGTGGAACGAAGCAGTTAGGAAGGGTTCTGTAGCCTGGAAGTAGGCATTCTCAATACGTGGGATTTGTGTAGCCTGACTGTAGGAAACGAAGCTTATGGGCGATTTGATTCCTGGCTCTGGAGAGATGCAGCTTACGGGAGTTCGGTATGCTAGTGGAGTGCAAAGCTGTTTCAGCGTTCTGTAGCCTGGGAAGAGGAAGACACAATGTGCGCAATGTCTGTATCCTTAGACAGTGCGGACAGTTCTATAACCTGAGTGTAGCGTGATGCAGCATACAGGAGTTGTGTATCGGAGGTGTGGCATGAAGCAGTTGGAAGTGTTCTGTACACTGGGAGTCGGCATTCGCACTATGCGGGATTTGTGTAGCCTGACTGTAGGAAATGCAGCTTATGAGCGTTCTGCGTCGTTGTTGTGGAGTGATGCAGTTCCTGGGAGTTCTGTATGCTAGTGGAGTGCAAAGCTGTTTCAGCGTTCTGTAGCCTGGGAAGAGGATGACACAATGTGCGCAATGTCTGTATCCTTAGACAGTGCGGACAGTTCTATAACCTGAGTGTAGAGCATACAGGAGTTGTGTATCGGATGTGTGGAACGAAGCAGTTGGAAGTGTTCTGTACACTGGGAGTCGGCATTCGCACTATGCGGGATTTGTGTAGCCTGACTGTAGGAAACGCAGCTTATGAGCATTCTGCGTCCTGGTTGTAGAGAGATGCAGTTCCTGGGTGTTCTGTATGCTAGTGGAGTGCAAAGCTGTTTCAGCGTTCTGTAGCCTGGGAAGACGATGACACAATGTGCGCAAAGTCGGTAGCCTGAGTGGAGTAGGCAGAGCTTACAGGAGCTCTGTAACCTGAGTGTAGTGAGATGCAGCGTACATGAGTTCTGTATCTTAGGTGTGCAACGAAGCAGTGTGGAAGACTTCTGTAGCTGGGACTAGGCATTCGCACTATGCAGCATTTGTGTAGCCTGACTGTAGGAAACGCAGCTTATGGGAGTTCTGCGTTAGGGCTGTAGAGAGATGCAGGTCAAGGGAGTTCTGTAAGTAGTGGAGTGCAAAGCTGTTTCAGACTTCTGTACCCTGGGAATAGCTTACGAATGCGTGCAATATCTGTAGCCTGAGTGTAGGAGAAGAGCTTACAGGAGTTCTGTAACCTGAGCGTAGTCAGATGCAGCGTACATAGTTCTGTATTGGAGTAGGCTTTCGCAATAGGAGGGATTTGTTTAGCCTCACTGTGGGAAATGCAGCTTATGAGCGTTCTGCGTCGTTGTTGTGGAGTGATGCAGTTCCTGGGAGTTCTGTATGCTAGTGGAGTGCAAAGCTGTTTCAGAGTTCTGTAGCCTGGGAATAAGCTTACCCAATGTGCGCAATGTCTGTAGCCTGCGTGTAGGAGAGAGAGTGCATAGGACTTCTCTATCCTCAGTGTGGTGAGATGCAGGGTACATGAGTTCTGTATCAGAGGTGTGGAACGAAGCAGTGTGGAAGACTTCTGTAGCCTGGGAGTAGGCATTCTCAATACGTGGGATTTGTGTAGCCTGACTGTAGGAAACGAAGCTTATGGGCGATTTGATTCCTGGCTCTGGAGAGATGCAGTTCACGGGAGTTCTGTATGCTAGTGGAGTGCAAAGCTGTTTCAGCGTTCTGTAGCCTGGGAAGAGGATGACACAATGTGCGCAATGTCTGTATCCTTAGACAGTGCGGACAGTTCTATAACCTGAGTGAAGAGCATACAGGAGTTGTGTATCGGAGGTGTGGAACGAAGCAGTTGGAAGTGTTCTGTACACTGGGAGTCGGCATTCGCACTATGCGGGATTGTGTCGCCTGACTGTAGGAAATGCCGCTTATGAGCGTTCTGCGTCGTTGTTGTGGAGTGATGCAGTTCCTGGGAGTTCTGTATGCTAGTGGAGTGCAAAGCTGTTTCAGCGTTCTGTAGCCTGGGAAGAGGATGACACAATGTGCGCAATGTCTGTATCCTTAGACAGTGCGGACAGTTCTATAACCTGAGTGTAGCGTGATGCAGCATACAGGAGTTGTGTATCGGAGGTGTGGCATGAAGCAGTTGGAAGTGTTCTGTACACTGGGAGTCGGCATTCGCACTATGCGGGATTTGTGTCGCCTGACTGTATGAAATGCCGCTTATGAGCGTTCTGCGTCGTTGTTGTGGAGAGATACAGTTCCTGGGAGTTCTGTATGCTAGTGGAGTGCAAAGCTGTTTCAGCGTTCTGTAGCCTGGGAAGAGAATGACACAATGTGCGCAATGTCTGTATCCTTAGACAGTGCGGACAGTTCTATAACCTGAGTGTAGCGTGATGCAGCATACAGGAGTTGTGTATCGGAGGTGTGGCATGAAGCAGTTGGAAGTGTTCTGTACACTGGGAGTCGGCATTCGCACTATGCGGGATTTGTGTAGCCTGACTGTAGGAAATGCAGCTTATGAGCGTTCTGCGTCGTTGTTGTGGAGTGATGCAGTTCCTGGGAGTTCTGTATGCTAGTGGAGCGCAAAGCTGTTTCAGAGTTCTGTAGCCTGGGAATAAGCTTACCCAATGTGCGCAATGTCTTTAGCCTGCGTGTAGGAGAGAGAGTGTATAGGACTTCTCTATCCTCAGTGTGGTGAGATGCAGGGTACATGAGTTCTGTATCGGAGGTGTGGAACGAAGCAGTTAGGAAGGGTTCTGTAGCCTGGGAGTAGGCATTCTCAAAACGTGGGATTTGTGTAGCCTGACTGTAGGAAACGAAGCTTATGGGCGATTTGATTCCTGGCTCTGGAGAGATGCAGCTTACGGGAGTTCGGTATGCTAGTGGAGTGCAAAGCTGTTTCAGCGTTCTGTAGCCTGGGAAGAGGATGACACAATGTGCGCAATGTCTGTATCCTTAGACAGTGCGGACAGTTCTATAACCTGAGTGTAGCGTGATGCAGCCTACAGGAGTTGTGTATCGGAGGTGTGGCATGAAGCAGTTGGAAGTGTTCTGTACACTGGGAGTCGGCATTCGCACTATGCGGGATTTGTGTAGCCTGACTGTAGGAAATGCAGCTTATGAGCGTTCTGCGTCGTTGTTGTGGAGTGATGCAGATCCTGGGAGTTCTGTATGCTAGTGGAGCGCAAAGCTGTTTCAGAGTTCTGTAGCCTGGGAATAAGCTTACCCAATGTGCGCAATGTCTGTAGCCTGCGTGTAGGAGAGAGAGTGTATAGGACTTCTCTATCCTCAGTGTGGTGAGATGCAGGGTACATGAGTTCTGTATCGGAGGTGTGGAACGAAGCAGTTGGAAGACTTCTGTAGCCTGGGAGTAGGCATTCTCAATACGTGGGATTTGTGTAGCCTGACTGTAGGAAACGAAGCTTATGGGCGATTTGATTCCTGGCTCTGGAGAGATGCAGCTTACGGGAGTTCGGTATGCTAGTGGAGTGCAAAGCTGTTTCAGCGTTCTGTAGCCTGGGAAGAGGAAGACACAATGTGCGCAATGTCTGTATCCTTAGACAGTGCGGACAGTTCTATAACCTGAGTGTAGCGTGATGCAGCATACAGGAGTTGTGTATCGGAGGTGTGGCATGAAGCAGTTGGAAGTGTTCTGTACACTGGGAGTCGGCATTCGCACTATGCGGGATTTGTGTAGCCTGACTGTAGGAAATGCAGCTTATGAGCGTTCTGCGTCGTTGTTGTGGAATGATGCAGTTCCTGGGAGTTCTGTATGCTAGTGGAGTGCAAAGCTGTTTCAGAGTTCTGTAGCCTGGGAATAAGCTTACCCAATGTGCGCAATGTCTGTAGCCTGCGTGTAGGAGAGAGAGTGCATAGGACTTCTCTATCCTCAGTGTGGTGAGATGCAGGGTACATGAGTTCTGTATCAGAGGTGTGGAACGAAGCAATGTGGAAGACTTCTGTAGCCTGGGAGTAGGCATTCTCAATACGTGGGATTTGTGTAGCCTGACTGTAGGAAACGAAGCTTATGGGCGATTTGATTCCTGGCTGTGGAGAGACGCAGTTCACGGGAGTTCTGTATGCTAGTGGAGTGCAAAGCTGTTTCAGCGTTCTGTAGCCTGGAAAGAGGATGACACAATGTGCGCAATGTCTATATCCTTAGACAGTGCGGACAGTTCTATAACCTGAGTGAAGAGCATACAGGAGTTGTGTATCGGAGGTGTGGAACGAAGCAGTTGGAAGTGTTCTGTACACTGGGAGTCGGCATTCGCACTATGCGGGATTGTGTCGCCTGACTGTAGGAAATGCCGCTTATGAGCGTTCTGCGTCGTTGTTGTGGAGTGATGCAGTTCCTGGGAGTTCTGTATGCTAGTGGAGTGCAAAGCTGTTTCAGCGTTCTGTAGCCTGGGAAGAGGATGACACAATGTGCGCAATGTCTGTATCCTTAGACAGTGCGGACAGTTCTATAACCTGAGTGTAGCGTGATGCAGCATACAGGAGTTGTGTATCGGAGGTGTGGCATGAAGCAGTTGGAAGTGTTCTGTACACTGGGAGTCGGCATTCGCACTATGCGGGATTTGTGTAGCCTGACTGTAGGAAATGCAGCTTATGAGCGTTCTGCGTCGTTGTTGTGGAGTGATGCAGTTCCTGGGAGTTCTGTATGCTAGTGCAGCGCAAAGCTGTTTATGAGTTCTGTAGCCTGGGAATAAGCTTACCCAATGTGCGCAAGGTCTGTAGCCTGCGTGTATTAGAGAGAGTGTATAGGACTTCCCTATCCTGAGTGTGGTGAGATGCAGGGTACATGAGTTCTGTATCGGAGGTGTGGAACGAAGCAGTTAGGAAGGGTTCTGTAGCCTGGGAGTAGGCATTCTCAATACGTGGGATTTGTGTAGCCTGACTGTAGGAAACGAAGCTTATGGGCGATTTGATTCCTGGCTCTGGAGAGATGCAGCTTACGGGAGTTCGGTATGCTAGTGGAGTGCAAAGCTGTTTCAGCGTTCTGTAGCCTGGGAAGAGGAAGACACAATGTGCGCAATGTCTGTATCCTTAGACAGTGCGGACAGTTCTATAACCTGAGTGTAGCGTGATGCAGCATACAGGAGTTGTGTATCGGAGGTGTGGCATGAAGCAGTTGGAAGTGTTCTGTACACTGGGAGTCGGCATTCGCACTATGCGGGATTTGTGTCGCCTGACTGTATGAAATGCCGCTTATGAGCGTTCTGCGTCGTTGTTGTGGAGAGATACAGTTCCTGGGAGTTCTGTATGCTAGTGGAGCGCAAAGCTGTTTCAGAGTTCTGTAGCCTGGGAATAAGCTTACCCAATGTGCGCAATGTCTGTAGCCTGCGTGTAGGAGAGAGAGTGTATAGGACTTCTCTATCCTCAGTGTGGTGAGATGCAGGGTACATGAGTTCTGTATCGGAGGTGTGGAACGAAGCAGTGTGGAAGACTTCTGTAGCCTGGGAGTAGGCATTCTCAATACGTGGGATTTGTGTAGCCTGACTGTAGGAAACGAAGCTTATGGGCGATTTGATTCCTGGCTCTGGAGAGATGCAGCTTACGGGAGTTCGGTATGCTAGTGGAGTGCAAAGCTGTTTCAGCGTTCTGTAGCCTGGGAAGAGGAAGACACAATGTGCGCAATGTCTGTATCCTTAGACAGTGCGGACAGTTCTATAACCTGAGTGTAGCGTGATGCAGCATACAGGAGTTGTGTATCGGAGGTGTGGCATGAAGCAGTTGGAAGTGTTCTGTACACTGGGAGTCGGCATTCGCACTATGCGGGATTTGTGTAGCCTGACTGTAGGAAATGCAGCTTATGAGCGTTCTGCGTCGTTGTTGTGGAGTGATGCAGTTCCTGGGAGTTCTGTATGCTAGTGGAGTGCAAAGCTGTTTCAGCGTTCTGTAGCCTGGGAAGAGGATGACACAATGTGCGCAATGTCTGTATCCTTAGACAGTGCGGACAGTTCTATAACCTGAGTGTAGAGCATACAGGAGTTGTGTATCGGATGTGTGGAACGAAGCAGTTGGAAGTGTTCTGTACACTGGGAGTCGGCATTCGCACTATGCGGGATTTGTGTAGCCTGACTGTAGGAAACGCAGCTTATGAGCATTCTGCGTCCTGGTTGTAGAGAGATGCAGTTCCTGGGTGTTCTGTATGCTAGTGGAGTGCAAAGCTGTTTCAGCGTTCTGTAGCCTGGGAAGACGATGACACAATGTGCGCAAAGTCGGTAGCCTGAGTGGAGTAGGCAGAGCTTACAGGAGCTCTGTAACCTGAGTGTAGTGAGATGCAGCGTACATGAGTTCTGTATCTTAGGTGTGCAACGAAGCAGTGTGGAAGACTTCTGTAGCTGGGACTAGGCATTCGCACTATGCAGCATTTGTGTAGCCTGACTGTAGGAAACGCAGCTTATGGGAGTTCTGCGTTAGGGCTGTAGAGAGATGCAGGTCAAGGGAGTTCTGTAAGTAGTGGAGTGCAAAGCTGTTTCAGACTTCTGTACCCTGGGAATAGCTTACGAATGCGTGCAATATCTGTAGCCTGAGTGTAGGAGAAGAGCTTACAGGAGTTCTGTAACCTGAGCGTAGTCAGATGCAGCGTACATAGTTCTGTATTGGAGTAGGCTTTCGCAATAGGAGGGATTTGTTTAGCCTCACTGTGGGAAATGCAGCTTATGAGCGTTCTGCGTCGTTGTTGTGGAGTGATGCAGTTCCTGGGAGTTCTGTATGCTAGTGGAGTGCAAAGCTGTTTCAGAGTTCTGTAGCCTGGGAATAAGCTTACCCAATGTGCGCAATGTCTGTAGCCTGCGTGTAGGAGAGAGAGTGCATAGGACTTCTCTATCCTCAGTGTGGTGAGATGCAGGGTACATGAGTTCTGTATCAGAGGTGTGGAACGAAGCAGTGTGGAAGACTTCTGTAGCCTGGGAGTAGGCATTCTCAATACGTGGGATTTGTGTAGCCTGACTGTAGGAAACGAAGCTTATGGGCGATTTGATTCCTGGCTCTGGAGAGACGCAGTTCACGGGAGTTCTGTATGCTAGTGGAGTGCAAAGCTGTTTCAGCGTTCTGTAGCCTGGGAAGAGGATGACACAATGTGCGCAATGTCTGTATCCTTAGACAGTGCGGACAGTTCTATAACCTGAGTGAAGAGCATACAGGAGTTGTGTATCGGAGGTGTGGAACGAAGCAGTTGGAAGTGTTCTGTACACTGGGAGTCGGCATTCGCACTATGCGGGATTGTGTCGCCTGACTGTAGGAAATGCCGCTTATGAGCGTTCTGCGTCGTTGTTGTGGAGTGATGCAGTTCCTGGGAGTTCTGTATGCTAGTGGAGTGCAAAGCTGTTTCAGCGTTCTGTAGCCTGGGAAGAGGATGACACAATGTGCGCAATGTCTGTATCCTTAGACAGTGCGGACAGTTCTATAACCTGAGTGTAGCGTGATGCAGCATACAGGAGTTGTGTATCGGAGGTGTGGCATGAAGCAGTTGGAAGTGTTCTGTACACTGGGAGTCGGCATTCGCACTATGCGGGATTTGTGTCGCCTGACTGTATGAAATGCCGCTTATGAGCGTTCTGCGTCGTTGTTGTGGAGAGATACAGTTCCTGGGAGTTCTGTATGCTAGTGGAGTGCAAAGCTGTTTCAGCGTTCTGTAGCCTGGGAAGAGAATGACACAATGTGCGCAATGTCTGTATCCTTAGACAGTGCGGACAGTTCTATAACCTGAGTGTAGCGTGATGCAGCATACAGGAGTTGTGTATCGGAGGTGTGGCATGAAGCAGTTGGAAGTGTTCTGTACACTGGGAGTCGGCATTCGCACTATGCGGGATTTGTGTAGCCTGACTGTAGGAAATGCAGCTTATGAGCGTTCTGCGTCGTTGTTGTGGAGTGATGCAGTTCCTGGGTGTTCTGTATGCTAGTGGAGCGCAAAGCTGTTTCAGAGTTCTGTAGCCTGGGAATAAGCTTACCCAATGTGCGCAATGTCTTTAGCCTGCGTGTAGGAGAGAGAGTGTATAGGACTTCTCTATCCTCAGTGTGGTGAGATGCAGGGTACATGAGTTCTGTATCGGAGGTGTGGAACGAAGCAGTTAGGAAGGGTTCTGTAGCCTGGGAGTAGGCATTCTCAAAACGTGGGATTTGTGTAGCCTGACTGTAGGAAACGAAGCTTATGGGCGATTTGATTCCTGGCTCTGGAGAGATGCAGCTTACGGGAGTTCGGTATGCTAGTGGAGTGCAAAGCTGTTTCAGCGTTCTGTAGCCTGGGAAGAGGATGACACAATGTGCGCAATGTCTGTATCCTTAGACAGTGCGGACAGTTCTATAACCTGAGTGTAGCGTGATGCAGCCTACAGGAGTTGTGTATCGGAGGTGTGGCATGAAGCAGTTGGAAGTGTTCTGTACACTGGGAGTCGGCATTCGCACTATGCGGGATTTGTGTAGCCTGACTGTAGGAAATGCAGCTTATGAGCGTTCTGCGTCGTTGTTGTGGAGTGATGCAGATCCTGGGAGTTCTGTATGCTAGTGGAGCGCAAAGCTGTTTCAGAGTTCTGTAGCCTGGGAATAAGCTTACCCAATGTGCGCAATGTCTGTAGCCTGCGTGTAGGAGAGAGAGTGTATAGGACTCTCTATCCTCAGTGTGGTGAGATGCAGGGTACATGAGTTCTGTATCGGAGGTGTGGAACGAAGCAGTGTGGAAGACTTCTGTAGCCTGGGAGTAGGCATTCTCAATACGTGGGATTTGTGTAGCCTGACTGTAGGAAACGAAGCTTATGGGCGATTTGATTCCTGGCTCTGGAGAGATGCAGCTTACGGGAGTTCGGTATGCTAGTGGAGTGCAAAGCTGTTTCAGCGTTCTGTAGCCTGGGAAGAGGAAGACACAATGTGCGCAATGTCTGTATCCTTAGACAGTGCGGACAGTTCTATAACCTGAGTGTAGCGTGATGCAGCATACAGGAGTTGTGTATCGGAGGTGTGGCATGAAGCAGTTGGAAGTGTTCTGTACACTGGGAGTCGGCATTCGCACTATGCGGGATTTGTGTAGCCTGACTGTAGGAAATGCAGCTTATGAGCGTTCTGCGTCGTTGTTGTGGAATGATGCAGTTCCTGGGAGTTCTGTATGCTAGTGGAGTGCAAAGCTGTTTCAGAGTTCTGTAGCCTGGGAATAAGCTTACCCAATGTGCGCAATGTCTGTAGCCTGCGTGTAGGAGAGAGAGTGCATAGGACTTCTCTATCCTCAGTGTGGTGAGATGCAGGGTACATGAGTTCTGTATCAGAAGTGTGGAACGAAGCAATGTGGAAGACTTCTGTAGCCTGGGAGTAGGCATTCTCAATACGTGGGATTTGTGTAGCCTGACTGTAGGAAACGAAGCTTATGGGCGATTTGATTCCTGGCTGTGGAGAGACGCAGTTCACGGGAGTTCTGTATGCTAGTGGAGTGCAAAGCTGTTTCAGCGTTCTGTAGCCTGGAAAGAGGATGACACAATGTGCGCAATGTCTATATCCTTAGACAGTGCGGACAGTTCTATAACCTGAGTGAAGAGCATACAGGAGTTGTGTATCGGAGGTGTGGAACGAAGCAGTTGGAAGTGTTCTGTACACTGGGAGTCGGCATTCGCACTATGCGGGATTGTGTCGCCTGACTGTAGGAAATGCCGCTTATGAGCGTTCTGCGTCGTTGTTGTGGAGTGATGCAGTTCCTGGGAGTTCTGTATGCTAGTGGAGTGCAAAGCTGTTTCAGCGTTCTGTAGCCTGGGAAGAGGATGACACAATGTGCGCAATGTCTGTATCCTTAGACAGTGCGGACAGTTCTATAACCTGAGTGTAGCGTGATGCAGCATACAGGAGTTGTGTATCGGAGGTGTGGCATGAAGCAGTTGGAAGTGTTCTGTACACTGGGAGTCGGCATTCGCACTATGCGGGATTTGTGTAGCCTGACTGTAGGAAATGCAGCTTATGAGCGTTCTGCGTCGTTGTTGTGGAGTGATGCAGTTCCTGGGAGTTCTGTATGCTAGTGCAGCGCAAAGCTGTTTATGAGTTCTGTAGCCTGGGAATAAGCTTACCCAATGTGCGCAAGGTCTGTAGCCTGCGTGTATTAGAGAGAGTGTATAGGACTTCCCTATCCTGAGTGTGGTGAGATGCAGGGTACATGAGTTCTGTATCGGAGGTGTGGAACGAAGCAGTTAGGAAGGGTTCTGTAGCCTGGGAGTAGGCATTCTCAATACGTGGGATTTGTGTAGCCTGACTGTAGGAAACGAAGCTTATGGGCGATTTGATTCCTGGCTCTGGAGAGATGCAGCTTACGGGAGTTCGGTATGCTAGTGGAGTGCAAAGCTGTTTCAGCGTTCTGTAGCCTGGGAAGAGGAAGACACAATGTGCGCAATGTCTGTATCCTTAGACAGTGCGGACAGTTCTATAACCTGAGTGTAGCGTGATGCAGCATACAGGAGTTGTGTATCGGAGGTGTGGCATGAAGCAGTTGGAAGTGTTCTGTACACTGGGAGTCGGCATTCGCACTATGCGGGATTTGTGTCGCCTGACTGTATGAAATGCCGCTTATGAGCGTTCTGCGTCGTTGTTGTGGAGAGATACAGTTCCTGGGAGTTCTGTATGCTAGTGGAGCGCAAAGCTGTTTCAGAGTTCTGTAGCCTGGGAATAAGCTTACCCAATGTGCGCAATGTCTGTAGCCTGCGTGTAGGAGAGAGAGTGTATAGGACTTCTCTATCCTCAGTGTGGTGAGATGCAGGGTACATGAGTTCTGTATCGGAGGTGTGGAACGAAGCAGTGTGGAAGACTTCTGTAGCCTGGGAGTAGGCATTCTCAATACGTGGGATTTGTGTAGCCTGACTGTAGGAAACGAAGCTTATGGGCGATTTGATTCCTGGCTCTGGAGAGATGCAGCTTACGGGAGTTCGGTATGCTAGTGGAGTGCAAAGCTGTTTCAGCGTTCTGTAGCCTGGGAAGAGGAAGACACAATGTGCGCAATGTCTGTATCCTTAGACAGTGCGGACAGTTCTATAACCTGAGTGTAGCGTGATGCAGCATACAGGAGTTGTGTATCGGAGGTGTGGCATGAAGCAGTTGGAAGTGTTCTGTACACTGGGAGTCGGCATTCGCACTATGCGGGATTTGTGTAGCCTGACTGTAGGAAATGCAGCTTATGAGCGTTCTGCGTCGTTGTTGTGGAGTGATGCAGTTCCTGGGAGTTCTGTATGCTAGTGGAGTGCAAAGCTGTTTCAGAGTTCTGTAGCCTGGGAATAAGCTTACCCAATGTGCGCAATGTCTGTAGCCTGCGTGTAGGAGAGAGAGTGCATAGGACTTCTCTATCCTCAGTGTGGTGAGATGCAGGGTACATGAGTTCTGTATCAGAGGTGTGGAACGAAGCAGTGTGGAAGACTTCTGTAGCCTGGGAGTAGGCATTCTCAATACGTGGGATTTGTGTAGCCTGACTGTAGGAAACGAAGCTTATGGGCGATTTGATTCCTGGCTCTGGAGAGACGCAGTTCACGGGAGTTCTGTATGCTAGTGGAGTGCAAAGCTGTTTCAGCGTTCTGTAGCCTGGAAAGAGGATGACACAATGTGCGCAATGTCTATATCCTTAGACAGTGCGGACAGTTCTATAACCTGAGTGAAGAGCATACAGGAGTTGTGTATCGGAGGTGTGGAACGAAGCAGTTGGAAGTGTTCTGTACACTGGGAGTCGGCATTCGCACTATGCGGGATTGTGTCGCCTGACTGTAGGAAATGCCGCTTATGAGCGTTCTGCGTCGTTGTTGTGGAGTGATACAGTTCCTGGGAGTTCTGTATGCTAGTGGAGTGCAAAGCTGTTTCAGCGTTCTGTAGCCTGGGAAGAGGATGACACAATGTGCGCAATGTCTGTATCCTTAGACAGTGCGGACAGTTCTATAACCTGAGTGTAGCGTGATGCAGCATACAGGAGTTGTGTATCGGAGGTGTGGCATGAAGCAGTTGGAAGTGTTCTGTACACTGGGAGTCGGCATTCGCACTATGCGGGATTTGTGTAGCCTGACTGTAGGAAATGCAGCTTATGAGCGTTCTGCGTCGTTGTTGTGGAGTGATGCAGTTCCTGGGAGTTCTGTATGCTAGTGCAGCGCAAAGCTGTTTCAGAGTTCTGTAGCCTGGGAATAAGCTTACCCAATGTGCGCAAGGTCTGAAGCCTGCGTGTATTAGAGAGAGTGTATAGGACTTCCCTATCCTGAGTGTGGTGAGATGCAGGGTACATGAGTTCTGTATCGGAGGTGTGGAACGAAGCAGTTAGGAAGGGTTCTGTAGCCTGGGAGTAGGCATTCTCAATACGTGGGATTTGTGTAGCCTGACTGTAGGAAACGAAGCTTATGGGCGATTTGATTCCTGGCTCTGGAGAGATGCAGCTTACGGGAGTTCGGTATGCTAGTGGAGTGCAAAGCTGTTTCAGAGTTCTGTAGACTGGGAAGAGGAAGACACAATGTGCGCAATGTCTGTATCCTTAGACAGTGCGGACAGTTCTATAACCTGAGTGTAGCGTGATGCAGCATACAGGAGTTGTGTATCGGAGGTGTGGCATGAAGCAGTTGGAAGTGTTCTGTACACTGGGAGTCGGCATTCGCACTATGCGGGATTTGTGTCGCCTGACTGTATGAAATGCCGCTTATGAGCGTTCTGCGTCGTTGTTGTGGAGAGATACAGTTCCTGGGAGTTCTGTATGCTAGTGGAGTGCAAGCTGTTTCAGCGTTCTGTAGCCTGGGAAGAGAATGACACAATGTGCGCAATGTCTGTATCCTTAGACAGTGCGGACAGTTCTATAACCTGAGTGTAGCGTGATGCAGCATACAGGAGTTGTGTATCGGAGGTGTGGCATGAAGCAGTTGGAAGTGTTCTGTACACTGGGAGTCGGCATTCGCACTATGCGGGATTTGTGTAGCCTGACTGTAGGAAATGCAGCTTATGAGCATTCTGCGTCGTTGTTGTGGAGTGATGCAGTTCCTGGGAGTTCTGTATGCTAGTGCAGCGCAAAGCTGTTTATGAGTTCTGTAGCCTGGGAATAAGCTTACCCAATGTGCGCAAGGTCTGTAGCCTGCGTGTATTAGAGAGAGTGTATAGGACTTCCCTATCCTGAGTGTGGTGAGATGCAGGGTACATGAGTTCTGTATCGGAGGTGTGGAACGAAGCAGTTAGGAAGGGTTCTGTAGCCTGGAAGTAGGCATTCTCAATACGTGGGATTTGTGTAGCCTGACTGTAGGAAACGAAGCTTATGGGCGATTTGATTCCTGGCTCTGGAGAGATGCAGCTTACGGGAGTTCGGTATGCTAGTGGAGTGCAAAGCTGTTTCAGCGTTCTGTAGCCTGGGAAGAGGAAGACACAATGTGCGCAATGTCTGTATCCTTAGACAGTGCGGACAGTTCTATAACCTGAGTGTAGCGTGATGCAGCATACAGGAGTTGTGTATCGGAGGTGTGGCATGAAGCAGTTGGAAGTGTTCTGTACACTGGGAGTCGGCATTCGCACTATGCGGGATTTGTGTAGCCTGACTGTAGGAAATGCAGCTTATGAGCGTTCTGCGTCGTTGTTGTGGAGTGATGCAGTTCCTGGGAGTTCTGTATGCTAGTGGAGTGCAAAGCTGTTTCAGCGTTCTGTAGCCTGGGAAGAGGATGACACAATGTGCGCAATGTCTGTATCCTTAGACAGTGCGGACAGTTCTATAACCTGAGTGTAGAGCATACAGGAGTTGTGTATCGGATGTGTGGAACGAAGCAGTTGGAAGTGTTCTGTACACTGGGAGTCGGCATTCGCACTATGCGGGATTTGTGTAGCCTGACTGTAGGAAACGCAGCTTATGAGCATTCTGCGTCCTGGTTGTAGAGAGATGCAGTTCCTGGGTGTTCTGTATGCTAGTGGAGTGCAAAGCTGTTTCAGCGTTCTGTAGCCTGGGAAGACGATGACACAATGTGCGCAAAGTCGGTAGCCTGAGTGGAGTAGGCAGAGCTTACAGGAGCTCTGTAACCTGAGTGTAGTGAGATGCAGCGTACATGAGTTCTGTATCTTAGGTGTGCAACGAAGCAGTGTGGAAGACTTCTGTAGCTGGGACTAGGCATTCGCACTATGCAGCATTTGTGTAGCCTGACTGTAGGAAACGCAGCTTATGGGAGTTCTGCGTTAGGGCTGTAGAGAGATGCAGGTCAAGGGAGTTCTGTATGTAGTGGAGTGCAAAGCTGTTTCAGACTTCTGTACCCTGGGAATAGCTTACGAATGCGTGCAATATCTGTAGCCTGAGTGTAGGAGAAGAGCTTACAGGAGTTCTGTAACCTGAGCGTAGTCAGATGCAGCGTACATAGTTCTGTATTGGAGTAGGCTTTCGCAATAGGAGGGATTTGTTTAGCCTCACTGTGGGAAATGCAGCTTATGAGCGTTCTGCGTCGTTGTTGTGGAGTGATGCAGTTCCTGGGAGTTCTGTATGCTAGTGGAGTGCAAAGCTGTTTCAGAGTTCTGTAGCCTGGGAATAAGCTTACCCAATGTGCGCAATGTCTGTAGCCTGCGTGTAGGAGAGTGAGTGCATAGGACTTCTCTATCCTCAGTGTGGTGAGATGCAGGGTACATGAGTTCTGTATCAGAGGTGTGGAACGAAGCAGTGTGGAAGACTTCTGTAGCCTGGGAGTAGGCATTCTCAATACGTGGGATTTGTGTAGCCTGACTGTAGGAAACGAAGCTTATGGGCGATTTGATTCCTGGCTCTGGAGAGACGCAGTTCACGGGAGTTCTGTATGCTAGTGGAGTGCAAAGCTGTTTCAGAGTTCTGTAGACTGGGAAGAGGAAGACACAATGTGCGCAATGTCTGTATCCTTAGACAGTGCGGACAGTTCTATAACCTGAGTGTAGCGTGATGCAGCATACAGGAGTTGTGTATCGGAGGTGTGGCATGAAGCAGTTGGACGTGTTCTCTACACTGGGAGTCGGCATTCGCACTATGCGGGATTTGTGTAGCCTGACTGTAGGAAATGCAGCTTATGAGCGTTCTGCGTCGTTGTTGTGGAGTGATGCAGTTCCTGGGAGTTCTGTATGCTAGTGCAGCGCAAAGCTGTTTCAGAGTTCTGTAGCCTGGGAATAAGCTTACCCAATGTGCGCAAGGTCTGTAGCCTGCGTGTATTAGAGAGAGTGTATAGGACTTCCCTATCCTGAGTGTGGTGAGATGCAGGGTACATGAGTTCTGTATCGGAGGTGTGGAACGAAGCAGTTAGGAAGGGTTCTGTAGCCTGGGAGTAGGCATTCTCAATACGTGGGATTTGTGTAGCCTGACTGTAGGAAACGAAGCTTATGGGCGATTTGATTCCTGGCTCTGGAGAGATGCAGCTTACGGGAGTTCGGTATGCTAGTGGAGTGCAAAGCTGTTTCAGAGTTCTGTAGACTGGGAAGAGGAAGACACAATGTGCGCAATGTCTGTATCCTTAGACAGTGCGGACAGTTCTATAACCTGAGTGTAGCGTGATGCAGCATACAGGAGTTGTGTATCGGAGGCGTGGCATGAAGCAGTTGGAAGTGTTCTGTACACTGGGAGTCGGCATTCGCACTATGCGGGATTTGTGTCGCCTGACTGTATGAAATGCCGCTTATGAGCGTTCTGCGTCGTTGTTGTGGAGAGATACAGTTCCTGGGAGTTCTGTATGCTAGTGGAGTGCAAGCTGTTTCAGCGTTCTGTAGCCTGGGAAGAGAATGACACAATGTGCGCAATGTCTGTATCCTTAGACAGTGCGGACAGTTCTATAACCTGAGTGTAGCGTGATGCAGCATACAGGAGTTGTGTATCGGAGGTGTGGCATGAAGCAGTTGGAAGTGTTCTGTACACTGGGAGTCGGCATTCGCACTATGCGGGATTTGTGTAGCCTGACTGTAGGAAATGCAGCTTATGAGCATTCTGCGTCGTTGTTGTGGAGTGATGCAGTTCCTGGGAGTTCTGTATGCTAGTGGAGCGCAAAGCTGTTTCAGAGTTCTGTAGCCTGGGAATAAGCTTACCCAATGTGCGCAAGGTCTGTAGCCTGCGTGTATTAGAGAGAGTGTATAGGACTTCCCTATCCTGAGTGTGGTGAGATGCAGGGTACATGAGTTCTGTATCGGAGGTGTGGAACGAAGCAGTTAGGAAGGGTTCTGTAGCCTGGAAGTAGGCATTCTCAATACGTGGGATTTGTGTAGCCTGACTGTAGGAAACGAAGCTTATGGGCGATTTGATTCCTGGCTCTGGAGAGATGCAGCTTACGGGAGTTCGGTATGCTAGTGGAGTGCAAAGCTGTTTCAGCGTTCTGTAGCCTGGGAAGAGGAAGACACAATGTGCGCAATGTCTGTATCCTTAGACAGTGCGGACAGTTCTATAACCTGAGTGTAGCGTGATGCAGCATACAGGAGTTGTGTATCGGAGGTGTGGCATGAAGCAGTTGGAAGTGTTCTGTACACTGGGAGTCGGCATTCGCACTATGCGGGATTTGTGTAGCCTGACTGTAGGAAATGCAGCTTATGAGCGTTCTGCGTCGTTGTTGTGGAGTGATGCAGTTCCTGGGAGTTCTGTATGCTAGTGGAGTGCAAAGCTGTTTCAGCGTTCTGTAGCCTGGGAAGAGGATGACACAATGTGCGCAATGTCTGTATCCTTAGACAGTGCGGACAGTTCTATAACCTGAGTGTAGAGCATACAGGAGTTGTGTATCGGATGTGTGGAACGAAGCAGTTGGAAGTGTTCTGTACACTGGGAGTCGGCATTCGCACTATGCGGGATTTGTGTAGCCTGACTGTAGGAAACGCAGCTTATGAGCATTCTGCGTCCTGGTTGTAGAGAGATGCAGTTCCTGGGTGTTCTGTATGCTAGTGGAGTGCAAAGCTGTTTCAGCGTTCTGTAGCCTGGGAAGACGATGACACAATGTGCGCAAAGTCGGTAGCCTGAGTGGAGTAGGCAGAGCTTACAGGAGCTCTGTAACCTGAGTGTAGTGAGATGCAGCGTACATGAGTTCTGTATCTTAGGTGTGCAACGAAGCAGTGTGGAAGACTTCTGTAGCTGGGACTAGGCATTCGCACTATGCAGCATTTGTGTAGCCTGACTGTAGGAAACGCAGCTTATGGGAGTTCTGCGTTAGGGCTGTAGAGAGATGCAGGTCAAGGGAGTTCTGTATGTAGTGGAGTGCAAAGCTGTTTCAGACTTCTGTACCCTGGGAAAAGCTTACGAATGCGTGCAATATCTGTAGCCTGAGTGTAGGAGAAGAGCTTACAGGAGTTCTGTAACCTGAGCGTAGTCAGATGCAGCGTACATAGTTCTGTATTGGAGTAGGCTTTCGCAATAGGAGGGATTTGTTTAGCCTCACTGTGGGAAATGCAGCTTATGAGCGTTCTGCGTCGTTGTTGTGGAGTGATGCAGTTCCTGGGAGTTCTGTATGCTAGTGGAGTGCAAAGCTGTTTCAGAGTTCTGTAGCCTGGGAATAAGCTTACCCAATGTGCGCAATGTCTGTAGCCTGCGTGTAGGAGAGAGAGTGCATAGGACTTCTCTATCCTCAGTGTGGTGAGATGCAGGGTACATGAGTTCTGTATCAGAGGTGTGGAACGAAGCAGTGTGGAAGACTTCTGTAGCCTGGGAGTAGGCATTCTCAATACGTGGGATTTGTGTAGCCTGACTGTAGGAAACGAAGCTTATGGGCGATTTGATTCCTGGCTCTGGAGAGACGCAGTTCACGGGAGTTCTGTATGCTAGTGGAGTGCAAAGCTGTTTCAGCGTTCTGTAGCCTGGGAAGAGGATGACACAATGTGCGCAATGTCTGTATCCTTAGACAGTGCGGACAGTTCTATAACCTGAGTGAAGAGCATACAGGAGTTGTGTATCGGAGGTGTGGAACGAAGCAGTTGGAAGTGTTCTGTACACTGGGAGTCGGCATTCGCACTATGCGGGATTGTGTCGCCTGACTGTAGGAAATGCCGCTTATGAGCGTTCTGCGTCGTTGTTGTGGAGTGATGCAGTTCCTGGGAGTTCTGTATGCTAGTGGAGTGCAAAGCTGTTTCAGCGTTCTGTAGCCTGGGAAGAGGATGACACAATGTGCGCAATGTCTGTATCCTTAGACAGTGCGGACAGTTCTATAACCTGAGTGTAGCGTGATGCAGCATACAGGAGTTGTGTATCGGAGGTGTGGCATGAAGCAGTTGGAAGTGTTCTGTACACTGGGAGTCGGCATTCGCACTATGCGGGATTTGTGTCGCCTGACTGTATGAAATGCCGCTTATGAGCGTTCTGCGTCGTTGTTGTGGAGAGATACAGTTCCTGGGAGTTCTGTATGCTAGTGGAGTGCAAAGCTGTTTCAGCGTTCTGTAGCCTGGGAAGAGAATGACACAATGTGCGCAATGTCTGTATCCTTAGACAGTGCGGACAGTTCTATAACCTGAGTGTAGCGTGATGCAGCATACAGGAGTTGTGTATCGGAGGTGTGGCATGAAGCAGTTGGAAGTGTTCTGTACACTGGGAGTCTGCATTCGCACTATGCGGGATTTGTGTAGCCTGACTGTAGGAAATGCAGCTTATGAGCGTTCTGCGTCGTTGTTGTGGAGTGATGCAGTTCCTGGGAGTTCTGTATGCTAGTGGAGCGCAAAGCTGTTTCAGAGTTCTGTAGCCTGGGAATAAGCTTACCCAATGTGCGCAATGTCTTTAGCCTGCGTGTAGGAGAGAGAGTGTATAGGACTTCTCTATCCTCAGTGTGGTGAGATGCAGGGTACATGAGTTCTGTATCGGAGGTGTGGAACGAAGCAGTTAGGAAGGGTTCTGTAGCCTGGGAGTAGGCATTCTCAAAACGTGGGATTTGTGTAGCCTGACTGTAGGAAACGAAGCTTATGGGCGATTTGATTCCTGGCTCTGGAGAGATGCAGCTTACGGGAGTTCGGTATGCTAGTGGAGTGCAAAGCTGTTTCAGCGTTCTGTAGCCTGGGAAGAGGATGACACAATGTGCGCAATGTCTGTATCCTTAGACAGTGCGGACAGTTCTATAACCTGAGTGTAGCGTGATGCAGCCTACAGGAGTTGTGTATCGGAGGTGTGGCATGAAGCAGTTGGAAGTGTTCTGTACACTGGGAGTCGGCATTCGCACTATGCGGGATTTGTGTAGCCTGACTGTAGGAAATGCAGCTTATGAGCGTTCTGCGTCGTTGTTGTGGAGTGATGCAGATCCTGGGAGTTCTGTATGCTAGTGGAGCGCAAAGCTGTTTCAGAGTTCTGTAGCCTGGGAATAAGCTTACCCAATGTGCGCAATGTCTGTAGCCTGCGTGTAGGAGAGAGAGTGTATAGGACTTCTCTATCCTCAGTGTGGTGAGATGCAGGGTACATGAGTTCTGTATCGGAGGTGTGGAACGAAGCAGTGTGGAAGACTTCTGTAGCCTGGGAGTAGGCATTCTCAATACGTGGGGTTTGTGTAGCCTGACTGTAGGAAACGAAGCTTATGGGCGATTTGATTCCTGGCTCTGGAGAGATGCAGCTTACGGGAGTTCGGTATGCTAGTGGAGTGCAAAGCTGTTTCAGCGTTCTGTAGCCTGGGAAGAGGAAGACACAATGTGCGCAATGTCTGTATCCTTAGACAGTGCGGACAGTTCTATAACCTGAGTGTAGCGTGATGCAGCATACAGGAGTTGTGTATCGGAGGTGTGGCATGAAGCAGTTGGAAGTGTTCTGTACACTGGGAGTCGGCATTCGCACTATGCGGGATTTGTGTAGCCTGACTGTAGGAAATGCAGCTTATGAGCGTTCTGCGTCGTTGTTGTGGAATGATGCAGTTCCTGGGAGTTCTGTATGCTAGTGGAGTGCAAAGCTGTTTCAGAGTTCTGTAGCCTGGGAATAAGCTTACCCAATGTGCGCAATGTCTGTAGCCTGCGTGTAGGAGAGAGAGTGCATAGGACTTCTCTATCCTCAGTGTGGTGAGATGCAGGGTACATGAGTTCTGTATCAGAGGTGTGGAACGAAGCAATGTGGAAGACTTCTGTAGCCTGGGAGTAGGCATTCTCAATACGTGGGATTTGTGTAGCCTGACTGTAGGAAACGAAGCTTATGGGCGATTTGATTCCTGGCTGTGGAGAGACGCAGTTCACGGGAGTTCTGTATGCTAGTGGAGTGCAAAGCTCTTTCAGCGTTCTGTAGCCTGGAAAGAGGATGACACAATGTGCGCAATGTCTATATCCTTAGACAGTGCGGACAGTTCTATAACCTGAGTGAAGAGCATACAGGAGTTGTGTATCGGAGGTGTGGAACGAAGCAGTTGGAAGTGTTCTGTACACTGGGAGTCGGC
Source organism: Sylvilagus floridanus (assembly GCA_949820135.1). NCBI lineage: Eukaryota > Metazoa > Chordata > Mammalia > Lagomorpha > Leporidae > Sylvilagus > Sylvilagus floridanus. The sequence continues at coordinate 90,044,863 of OX463223.1, forward strand.
ATTCGCACTATGCGGGATTGTGTCGCCTGACTGTAGGAAATGCCGCTTATGAGCGTTCTGCGTCGTTGTTGTGGAGTGATGCAGTTCCTGGGAGTTCTGTATGCTAGTGGAGTGCAAAGCTGTTTCAGCGTTCTGTAGCCTGGGAAGAGGATGACACAATGTGCGCAATGTCTGTATCCTTAGACAGTGCGGACAGTTCTATAACCTGAGTGTAGCGTGATGCAGCATACAGGAGTTGTGTATCGGAGGTGTGGCATGAAGCAGTTGGAAGTGTTCTGTACACTGGGAGTCGGCATTCGCACTATGCGGGATTTGTGTCGCCTGACTGTATGAAATGCCGCTTATGAGCGTTCTGCGTCGTTGTTGTGGAGAGATACAGTTCCTGGGAGTTCTGTATGCTAGTGGAGTGCAAAGCTGTTTCAGCGTTCTGTAGCCTGGGAAGAGAATGACACAATGTGCGCAATGTCTGTATCCTTAGACAGTGCGGACAGTTCTATAACCTGAGTGTAGCGTGATGCAGCATACAGGAGTTGTGTATCGGAGGTGTGGCATGAAGCAGTTGGAAGTGTTCTGTACACTGGGAGTCGGCATTCGCACTATGCGGGATTTGTGTAGCCTGACTGTAGGAAATGCAGCTTATGAGCGTTCTGCGTCGTTGTTGTGGAGTGATGCAGTTCCTGGGAGTTCTGTATGCTAGTGGAGCGCAAAGCTGTTTCAGAGTTCTGTAGCCTGGGAATAAGCTTACCCAATGTGCGCAATGTCTTTAGCCTGCGTGTAGGAGAGAGAGTGTATAGGACTTCTCTATCCTCAGTGTGGTGAGATGCAGGGTACATGAGTTCTGTATCGGAGGTGTGGAACGAAGCAGTTAGGAAGGGTTCTGTAGCCTGGGAGTAGGCATTCTCAAAACGTGGGATTTGTGTAGCCTGACTGTAGGAAACGAAGCTTATGGGCGATTTGATTCCTGGCTCTGGAGAGATGCAGCTTACGGGAGTTCGGTATGCTAGTGGAGTGCAAAGCTGTTTCAGCGTTCTGTAGCCTGGGAAGAGGATGACACAATGTGCGCAATGTCTGTATCCTTAGACAGTGCGGACAGTTCTATAACCTGAGTGTAGCGTGATGCAGCATACAGGAGTTGTGTATCGGAGGTGTGGCATGAAGCAGTTGGAAGTGTTCTGTACACTGGGAGTCGGCATTCGCACTATGCGGGATTTGTGTAGCCTGACTGTAGGAAATGCAGCTTATGAGCGTTCTGCGTCGTTGTTGTGGAGTGATGCAGATCCTGGGAGTTCTGTATGCTAGTGGAGCGCAAAGCTGTTTCAGAGTTCTGTAGCCTGGGAATAAGCTTACCCAATGTGCGCAATGTCTGTAGCCTGCGTGTAGGAGAGAGAGTGTATAGGACTTCTCTATCCTCAGTGTGGTGAGATGCAGGGTACATGAGTTCTGTATCGGAGGTGTGGAACGAAGCAGTGTGGAAGACTTCTGTAGCCTGGGAGTAGGCATTCTCAATACGTGGGGTTTGTGTAGCCTGACTGTAGGAAACGAAGCTTATGGGCGATTTGATTCCTGGCTCTGGAGAGATGCAGCTTACGGGAGTTCGGTATGCTAGTGGAGTGCAAAGCTGTTTCAGCGTTCTGTAGCCTGGGAAGAGGAAGACACAATGTGCGCAATGTCTGTATCCTTAGACAGTGCGGACAGTTCTATAACCTGAGTGTAGCGTGATGCAGCATACAGGAGTTGTGTATCGGAGGTGTGGCATGAAGCAGTTGGAAGTGTTCTGTACACTGGGAGTCGGCATTCGCACTATGCGGGATTTGTGTAGCCTGACTGTAGGAAATGCAGCTTATGAGCGTTCTGCGTCGTTGTTGTGGAATGATGCAGTTCCTGGGAGTTCTGTATGCTAGTGGAGTGCAAAGCTGTTTCAGAGTTCTGTAGCCTGGGAATAAGCTTACCCAATGTGCGCAATGTCTGTAGCCTGCGTGTAGGAGAGAGAGTGCATAGGACTTCTCTATCCTCAGTGTGGTGAGATGCAGGGTACATGAGTTCTGTATCAGAGGTGTGGAACGAAGCAATGTGGAAGACTTCTGTAGCCTGGGAGTAGGCATTCTCAATACGTGGGATTTGTGTAGCCTGACTGTAGGAAACGAAGCTTATGGGCGATTTGATTCCTGGCTGTGGAGAGACGCAGTTCACGGGAGTTCTGTATGCTAGTGGAGTGCAAAGCTGTTTCAGCGTTCTGTAGCCTGGAAAGAGGATGACACAATGTGCGCAATGTCTATATCCTTAGACAGTGCGGACAGTTCTATAACCTGAGTGAAGAGCATACAGGAGTTGTGTATCGGAGGTGTGGAACGAAGCAGTTGGAAGTGTTCTGTACACTGGGAGTCGGCATTCGCACTATGCGGGATTGTGTCGCCTGACTGTAGGAAATGCCGCTTATGAGCGTTCTGCGTCGTTGTTGTGGAGTGATGCAGTTCCTGGGAGTTCTGTATGCTAGTGGAGTGCAAAGCTGTTTCAGCGTTCTGTAGCCTGGGAAGAGGATGACACAATGTGCGCAATGTCTGTATCCTTAGACAGTGCGGACAGTTCTATAACCTGAGTGTAGCGTGATGCAGCATACAGGAGTTGTGTATCGGAGGTGTGGCATGAAGCAGTTGGAAGTGTTCTGTACACTGGGAGTCGGCATTCGCACTATGCGGGATTTGTGTAGCCTGACTGTAGGAAATGCAGCTTATGAGCGTTCTGCGTCGTTGTTGTGGAGTGATGCAGTTCCTGGGAGTTCTGTATGCTAGTGCAGCGCAAAGCTGTTTATGAGTTCTGTAGCCTGGGAATAAGCTTACCCAATGTGCGCAAGGTCTGTAGCCTGCGTGTATTAGAGAGAGTGTATAGGACTTCCCTATCCTGAGTGTGGTGAGATGCAGGGTACATGAGTTCTGTATCGGAGGTGTGGAACGAAGCAGTTAGGAAGGGTTCTGTAGCCTGGGAGTAAGCATTCTCAATACGTGGGATTTGTGTAGCCTGACTGTAGGAAACGAAGCTTATGGGCGATTTGATTCCTGGCTCTGGAGAGATGCAGCTTACGGGAGTTCGGTATGCTAGTGGAGTGCAAAGCTGTTTCAGCGTTCTGTAGCCTGGGAAGAGGAAGACACAATGTGCGCAATGTCTGTATCCTTAGACAGTGCGGACAGTTCTATAACCTGAGTGTAGCGTGATGCAGCATACAGGAGTTGTGTATCGGAGGTGTGGCATGAAGCAGTTGGAAGTGTTCTGTACACTGGGAGTCGGCATTCGCACTATGCGGGATTTGTGTAGCCTGACTGTAGGAAATGCAGCTTATGAGCGTTCTGCGTCGTTGTTGTGGAGAGATACAGTTCCTGGGAGTTCTGTATGCTAGTGGAGCGCAAAGCTGTTTCAGAGTTCTGTAGCCTGGGAATAAGCTTACCCAATGTGCGCAATGTCTGTAGCCTGCGTGTAGGAGAGAGAGTGTATAGGACTTCTCTATCCTCAGTGTGGTGAGATGCAGGGTACATGAGTTCTGTATCGGAGGTGTGGAACGAAGCAGTGTGGAAGACTTCTGTAGCCTGGGAGTAGGCATTCTCAAAACGTGGGATTTGTGTAGCCTGACTGTAGGAAACGAAGCTTATGGGCGATTTGATTCCTGGCTCTGGAGAGATGCAGCTTACGGGAGTTCGGTATGCTAGTGGAGTGCAAAGCTGTTTCAGCGTTCTGTAGCCTGGGAAGAGGAAGACACAATTTGCGCAATGTCTGTATCCTTAGACAGTGCGGACAGTTCTATAACCTGAGTGTAGCGTGATGCAGCATACAGGAGTTGTGTATCGGAGGTGTGGCATGAAGCAGTTGGAAGTGTTCTGTACACTGGGAGTCGGCATTCGCACTATGCGGGATTTGTGTAGCCTGACTGTAGGAAATGCAGCTTATGAGCGTTCTGCGTCGTTGTTGTGGAGTGATGCAGTTCCTGGGAGTTCTGTATGCTAGTGGAGTGCAAAGCTGTTTCAGAGTTCTGTAGCCTGGGAATAAGCTTACCCAATGTGCGCAATGTCTGTAGCCTGCGTGTAGGAGAGAGAGTGCATAGGACTTCTCTATCCTCAGTGTGGTGAGATGCAGGGTACATGAGTTCTGTATCAGAGGTGTGGAACGAAGCAATGTGGAAGACTTCTGTAGCCTGGGAGTAGGCATTCTCAATACGTGGGATTTGTGTAGCCTGACTGTAGGAAACGAAGCTTATGGGCGATTTGATTCCTGGCTGTGGAGAGACGCAGTTCACGGGAGTTCTGTATGCTAGTGGAGTGCAAAGCTGTTTCAGCGTTCTGTAGCCTGGAAAGAGGATGACACAATGTGCGCAATGTCTATATCCTTAGACAGTGCGGACAGTTCTATAACCTGAGTGAAGAGCATACAGGAGTTGTGTATCGGAGGTGTGGAACGAAGCAGTTGGAAGTGTTCTGTACACTGGGAGTCGGCATTCGCACTATGCGGGATTGTGTCGCCTGACTGTAGGAAATGCCGCTTATGAGCGTTCTGCGTCGTTGTTGTGGAGTGATACAGTTCCTGGGAGTTCTGTATGCTAGTGGAGTGCAAAGCTGTTTCAGCGTTCTGTAGCCTGGGAAGAGGATGACACAATGTGCGCAATGTCTGTATCCTTAGACAGTGCGGACAGTTCTATAACCTGAGTGTAGCGTGATGCAGCATACAGGAGTTGTGTATCGGAGGTGTGGCATGAAGCAGTTGGAAGTGTTCTGTACACTGGGAGTCGGCATTCGCACTATGCGGGATTTGTGTAGCCTGACTGTAGGAAATGCAGCTTATGAGCGTTCTGCGTCGTTGTTGTGGAGTGATGCAGTTCCTGGGAGTTCTGTATGCTAGTGCAGCGCAAAGCTGTTTCAGAGTTCTGTAGCCTGGGAATAAGCTTACCCAATGTGCGCAAGGTCTGTAGCCTGCGTGTATTAGAGAGAGTGTATAGGAATTCCCTATCCTGAGTGTGGTGAGATGCAGGGTACATGAGTTCTGTACCGGAGGTGTGGAACGAAGCAGTGTGGAAGACTTCTGTAGCCTGGGAGTAGGCATTCTCAATACGTGGGATTTGTGTAGCCTGACTGTAGGAAACGAAGCTTATGGGCGATTTGATTCCTGGCTCTGGAGAGATGCAGCTTACGGGAGTTCGGTATGCTAGTGGAGTGCAAAGCTGTTTCAGCGTTCTGTAGCCTGGGAAGAGGAAGACACAATGTGCGCAATGTCTGTATCCTTAGACAGTGCGGACAGTTCTATAACCTGAGTGTAGCGTGATGCAGCATACAGGAGTTGTGTATCGGAGGTGTGGCATGAAGCAGTTCGAAGTGTTCTGTACACTGGGAGTCGGCATTCGCACTATGCGGGATTTGTGTAGCCTGACTGTAGGAAATGCCGCTTATGAGCGTTCTGCGTCGTTGTTGTGGAGAGATACAGTTCCTGGGAGTTCTGTATGCTAGTGGAGTGCAAAGCTGTTTCAGCGTTCTGTAGCCGGGAAGAGGATGACACAATGTGCGCAATGTCTGTATCCTTAGACAGTGCGGACAGTTCTATAACCTGAGTGTAGCGTGATGCAGCATACAGGAGTTGTGTATCGGAGGTGTGGCATGAAGCAGTTGGAAGTGTTCTGTACACTGGGAGTCGGCATTCGCACTATGCGGGATTTGTGTAGCCTGACTGTAGGAAATGCAGCTTATGAGCGTTCTGCGTCGTTGTTGTGGAGTGATGCAGTTCCTGGGAGTTCTGTATGCTAGTGCAGCGCAAAGCTGTTTCAGAGTTCTGTAGCCTGGGAATAAGCTTACCCAATGTGCGCAAGGTCTGTAGCCTGCGTGTATTAGAGAGAGTGTATAGGACTTCCCTATCCTGAGTGTGGTGAGATGCAGGGTACATGAGTTCTGTATCGGAGGTGTGGAACGAAGCAGTTAGGAAGGGTTCTGTAGCCTGGGAGTAGGCATTCTCAATACGTGGGATTTGTGTAGCCTGACTGTAGGAAACGAAGCTTATGGGCGATTTGATTCCTGGCTCTGGAGGGATGCAGCTTACGGGAGTTCGGTATGCTAGTGGAGTGCAAAGCTGTTTCAGCGTTCTGTAGCCTGGGAAGAGGAAGACACAATGTGCGCAATGTCTGTATCCTTAGACAGTGCGGACAGTTCTATAACCTGAGTGTAGCGTGATGCAGCATACAGGAGTTGTGTATCGGAGGTGTGGCATGAAGCAGTTGGAAGTGTTCTGTACACTGGGAGTCGGCATTCGCACTATGCGGGATTTGTGTAGCCTGACTGTAGGAAATGCAGCTTATGAGCGTTCTGCGTCGTTGTTGTGGAGTGATGCAGTTCCTGGGAGTTCTGTATGCTAGTGGAGTGCAAAGCTGTTTCAGAGTTCTGTAGCCTGGGAATAAGCTTACCCAATGTGCGCAATGTCTGTAGCCTGCGTGTAGGAGAGAGAGTGCATAGGACTTCTCTATCCTCAGTGTGGTGAGATGCAGGGTACATGAGTTCTGTATCAGAGGTGTGGAACGAAGCAATGTGGAAGACTTCTGTAGCCTGGGAGTAGGCATTCTCAATACGTGGGATTTGTGTAGCCTGACTGTAGGAAACGAAGCTTATGGGCGATTTGATTCCTGGCTGTGGAGAGACGCAGTTCACGGGAGTTCTGTATGCTAGTGGAGTGCAAAGCTGTTTCAGCGTTCTGTAGCCTGGAAAGAGGATGACACAATGTGCGCAATGTCTATATCCTTAGACAGTGCGGACAGTTCTATAACCTGAGTGAAGAGCATACAGGAGTTGTGTATCGGAGGTGTGGAACGAAGCAGTTGGAAGTGTTCTGTACACTGGGAGTCGGCATTCGCACTATGCGGGATTGTGTCGCCTGACTGTAGGAAATGCCGCTTATGAGCGTTCTGCGTCGTTGTTGTGGAGTGATGCAGTTCCTGGGAGTTCTGTATGCTAGTGGAGTGCAAAGCTGTTTCAGCGTTCTGTAGCCTGGGAAGAGGATGACACAATGTGCGCAATGTCTGTATCCTTAGACAGTGCGGACAGTTCTATAACCTGAGTGTAGCGTGATGCAGCATACAGGAGTTGTGTATCGGAGGTGTGGCATGAAGCAGTTGGAAGTGTTCTGTACACTGGGAGTCGGCATTCGCACTATGCAGGATTTGTGTAGCCTGACTGTAGGAAATGCAGCTTATGAGCGTTCTGCGTCGTTGTTGTGGAGTGATGCAGTTCCTGGGAGTTCTGTATGCTAGTGCAGCGCAAAGCTGTTTGAGTTCTGTAGCCTGGGAATAAGCTTACCCAATGTGCGCAAGGTCTGTAGCCTGCGTGTATTAGAGAGAGTGTATAGGAATTCCCTATCCTGAGTGTGGTGAGATGCAGGGTACATGAGTTCTGTATCGGAGGTGTGGAACGAAGCAGTGTGGAAGACTTCTGTAGCCTGGGAGTAGGCATTCTCAATACGTGGGATTTGTGTAGCCTGACTGTAGGAAACGAAGCTTATGGGCGATTTGATTCCTGGCTCTGGAGGGATGCAGCTTACGGGAGTTCGGTATGCTAGTGGAGTGCAAAGCTGTTTCAGCGTTCTGTAGCCTGAAAGAGGAAGACACAATGTGCGCAATGTCTGTATCCTTAGACAGTGCGGACAGTTCTATAACCTGAGTGTAGCGTGATGCAGCATACAGGAGTTGTGTATCGGAGGTGTGGCATGAAGCAGTTGGAAGTGTTCTGTACACTGGGAGTCGGCATTCGCACTATGCGGGATTTGTGTAGCCTGACTGTAGGAAATGCAGCTTATGAGCGTTCTGCGTCGTTGTTGTGGAGTGATGCAGTTCCTGGGAGTTCTGTATGCTAGTGCAGCGCAAAGCTGTTTCAGAGTTCTGTAGCCTGGGAATAAGCTTACCCAATGTGCGCAAGGTCTGTAGCCTGCGTGTATTAGAGAGAGTGTATAGGACTTCCCTATCCTGAGTGTGGTGAGATGCAGGGTACATGAGTTCTGTATCGGAGGTGTGGAACGAAGCAGTTAGGAAGGGTTCTGTAGCCTGGAAGTAGGCATTCTCAATACGTGGGATTTGTGTAGCCTGACTGTAGGAAACGAAGCTTATGGGCGATTTGATTCCTGGCTCTGGAGAGATGCAGCTTACGGGAGTTCGGTATGCTAGTGGAGTGCAAAGCTGTTTCAGCGTTCTGTAGCCTGGGCAGAGGAAGACACAATGTGCGCAATGTCTGTATCCTTAGACAGTGCGGACAGTTCTATAACCTTAGTGTAGCGTGATGCAGCATACAGGAGTTGTGTATCGGAGGTGTGGCATGAAGCAGTTGGAAGTGTTCTGTACACTGGGAGTCGGCATTCGCACTATGCGGGATTGTGTCGCCTGACTGTAGGAAATGCCGCTTATGAGCGTTCTGCGTCGTTGTTGTGGAGTGATGCAGTTCCTGGGAGTTCTGTATGCTAGTGGAGTGCAAAGCTGTTTCAGCGTTCTGTAGCCTGGGAAGAGGATGACACAATGTGCGCAATGTCTGTATCCTTAGACAGTGCGGACAGTTCTATAACCTGAGTGTAGCGTGATGCAGCATACAGGAGTTGTGTATCGGAGGTGTGGCATGAAGCAGTTGGAAGTGTTCTGTACACTGGGAGTCGGCATTCGCACTATGCGGGATTGTGTCGCCTGACTGTAGGAAATGCCGCTTATGAGCGTTCTGCGTCGTTGTTGTGGAGAGATACAGTTCCTGGGAGTTCTGTATGCTAGTGGAGTGCAAAGCTGTTTCAGCGTTCTGTAGCCTGGGAAGAGAATGACACAATGTGCGCAATGTCTGTATCCTTAGACAGTGCGGACAGTTCTATAACCTGAGTGTAGCGTGATGCAGCATACAGGAGTTGTGTATCGGAGGTGTGGCATGAAGCAGTTGGAAGTGTTCTGTACACTGGGAGTCGGCATTCGCACTATGCGGGATTTGTGTAGCCTGACTGTAGGAAATGCAGCTTATGAGCATTCTGCGTCGTTGTTGTGGAGTGATGCAGTTCCTGGGAGTTCTGTATGCTAGTGCAGCGCAAAGCTGTTTCAGAGTTCTGTAGCCTGGGAATAAGCTTACCCAATGTGCGCAAGGTCTGTAGCCTGCGTGTATTAGAGTGAGTGTATAGGACTTCCCTATCCTGAGTGTGGTGAGATGCAGGGTACATGAGTTCTGTATCGGAGGTGTGGAACGAAGCAGTTAGGAAGGGTTCTGTAGCCTGTAAGTAGGCATTCTCAATACGTGGGATTTGTGTAGCCTGACTGTAGGAAACGAAGCTTATGGGCGATTTGATTCCTGGCTCTGGAGAGATGCAGCTTACGGGAGTTCGGTATGCTAGTGGAGTGCAAAGCTGTTTCAGCGTTCTGTAGCCTGGGAAGAGGAAGACACAATGTGCGCAATGTCTGTATCCTTAGACAGTGCGGACAGTTCTATAACCTGAGTGTAGCGTGATGCAGCATACAGGAGTTGTGTATCGGAGGTGTGGCATGAAGCAGTTGGAAGTGTTCTGTACACTGGGAGTCGGCATTCGCACTATGCGGGATTTGTGTCGCCTGACTGTAGGAAATGCCGCTTATGAGCGTTCTGCGTCGTTGTTGTGGAGTGATGCAGTTCCTGGGAGTTCTGTATGCTAGTGGAGTGCAAAGCTGTTTCAGCGTTCTGTAGCCTGGGAAGAGGATGACACAATGTGCGCAATGTCTGTATCCTTAGACAGTGCGGACAGTTCTATAACCTGAGTGTAGCGTGATGCAGCATACAGGAGTTGTGTATCGGAGGTGTGGCATGAAGCAGTTGGAAGTGTTCTGTACACTGGGAGTCGGCATTCGCACTATGCGGGATTTGTGTAGCCTGACTGTAGGAAATGCAGCTTATGAGCGTTCTGCGTCGTTGTTGTGGATTGATGCAGTTCCTGGGAGTTCTGTATGCTAATGCAGCGCAAAGCTGTTTCAGAGTTCTGTAGCCTGGGAATAAGCTTACCCAATGTGCGCAAGGTCTGTAGCCTGCGTGTATTAGAGAGAGTGTATAGGACTTCCCTATCCTGAGTGTGGTGAGATGCAGGGTACATGAGTTCTGTATCGGAGGTGTGGAACGAAGCAGTTAGGAAGGGTTCTGTAGCCTGGGAGTAGGCATTCTCAATACGTGGGATTTGTGTAGCCTGACTGTAGGAAACGAAGCTTATGGGCGATTTGATTCCTGGCTCTGGAGGGATGCAGCTTACGGGAGTTCGGTATGCTAGTGGAGTGCAAAGCTGTTTCAGCGTTCTGTAGCCTGGGAAGAGGAAGACACAATGTGCGCAATGTCTGTATCCTTAGACAGTGCGGACAGTTCTATAACCTGAGTGTAGCTTGATGCAGCATACAGGAGTTGTGTATCGGAGGTGTGGCATGAAGCAGTTGGAAGTGTTCTGTACACTGGGAGTCGGCATTCGCACTATGCGGGATTTGTGTAGCCTGACTGTAGGAAATGCAGCTTATGAGCGTTCTGCGTCGTTGTTGTGGAGTGATGCAGTTCCTGGGAGTTCTGTATGCTAGTGCAGCGCAAAGCTGTTTCAGAGTTCTGTAGCCTGGGAATAAGCTTACCCAATGTGCGCAAGGTCTGTAGCCTGCGTGTATTAGAGAGAGTGTATAGGACTTCCCTATCCTGAGTGTGGTGAGATGCAGGGTACATGAGTTCTGTATCGGAGGTGTGGAACGAAGCAGTTAGGAAGGGTTCTGTAGCCTGGAAGTAGGCATTCTCAATACGTGGGATTTGTGTAGCTTGACTGTAGGAAACGAAGCTTATGGGCGATTTGATTCCTGGCTCTGGAGAGATGCAGCTTACGGGAGTTCGGTAGGCTAGTGGAGTGCAAAGCTGTTTCAGCGTTCTGTAGCCTGGGAAGAGGAAGACACAATGTGCGCAATGTCTGTATCCTTAGACAGTGCGGACAGTTCTATAACCTGAGTGTAGCGTGATGCAGCATACAGGAGTTGTGTATCGGAGGTGTGGCATGAAGCAGTTGGAAGTGTTCTGTACACTGGGAGTCGGCATTCGCACTATGCGGGATTGTGTCGCCTGACTGTAGGAAATGCCGCTTATGAGCGTTCTGCGTCGTTGTTGTGGAGTGATGCAGTTCCTGGGAGTTCTGTATGCTAGTGGAGTGCAAAGCTGTTTCAGCGTTCTGTAGCCTGGGAAGAGGATGACACAATGTGCGCAATGTCTGTATCCTTAGACAGTGCGGACAGTTCTATAACCTGAGTGTAGCGTGATGCAGCATACAGGAGTTGTGTATCGGAGGTGTGGCATGAAGCAGTTGGAAGTGTTCTGTACACTGGGAGTCGGCATTCGCACTATGCGGGATTTGTGTAGCCTGACTGTAGGAAATGCAGCTTATGAGCGTTCTGCGTCGTTGTTGTGGAGTGATGCAGTTCCTGGGAGTTCTGTAGGCTAGTGCAGCGCAAAGCTGTTTCAGAGTTCTGTAGCCTGGGAATAAGCTTACCCAATGTGCGCAAGGTCTGTAGCCTGCGTGTATTAGAGAGAGTGTATAGGACTTCCCTATCCTGAGTGTGGTGAGATGCAGGGTACATGAGTTCTGTATCGGAGGTGTGGAACGAAGCAGTTAGGAAGGGTTCTGTAGCCTGGGAGTAGGCATTCTCAATACGTGGGATTTGTGTAGCCTGACTGTAGGAAACGAAGCTTATGGGCGATTTGATTCCTGGCTCTGGAGAGATGCAGCTTACGGGAGTTCGGTATGCTAGTGGAGTGCAAAGCTGTTTCAGAGTTCTGTAGCCTGGGAAGAGGAAGACACAATGTGCGCAATGTCTGTATCCTTAGACAGTGCGGACAGTTCTATAACCTGAGTGTAGCGTGATGCAGCATACAGGCGTTGTGTATCGGAGGTGTGGCATGAAGCAGTTGGAAGTGTTCTGTACACTGGGAGTCGGCATTCGCACTATGCGGGATTTGTGTCGCCTGACTGTAGGAAATGCAGCTTATGAGCATTCTGCGTCGTTGTTGTGGAGAGATACAGTTCCTGGGAGTTCTGTATGCTAGTGGAGTGCAAAGCTGTTTCAGCGTTCTGTAGCCTGGGAAGAGAATGACACAATGTGCGCAATGTCTGTATCCTTAGACAGTGCGGACAGTTCTATAACCTGAGTGTAGCGTGATGCAGCATACAGGAGTTGTGTATCGGAGGTGTGGCATGAAGCAGTTGGAAGTGTTCTGTACACTGGGAGTCGGCATTCGCACTATGCGGGATTTGTGTAGCCTGACTGTAGGAAATGCAGCTTATGAGCGTTCTGCGTCGTTGTTGTGGAGTGATGCAGTTCCTGGGAGTTCTGTATGCTAGTGCAGCGCAAAGCTGTTTCAGAGTTCTGTAGCCTGGGAATAAGCTTACCCAATGTGCGCAAGGTCTGTAGCCTGCGTGTATTAGAGAGAGTGTATAGGACTTCCCTATCCTGAGTGTGGTGAGATGCAGGGTACATGAGTTCTGTATCGGAGGTGTGGAACGAAGCAGTTAGGAAGGGTTCTGTAGCCTGGAAGTAGGCATTCTCAATACGTGGGATTTGTGTAGCCTGACTGTAGGAAACGAAGCTTATGGGCGATTTGATTCCTGGCTCTGGAGAGATGCAGCTTACGGGAGTTCGGTATGCTAGTGGAGTGCAAAGCTGTTTCAGCGTTCTGTAGCCTGGGAAGAGGAAGACACAATGTGCGCAATGTCTGTATCCTTAGACAGTGCGGACAGTTCTATAACCTGAGTGTAGCGTGATGCAGCATACAGGCGTTGTGTATCGGAGGTGTGGCATGAAGCAGTTGGAAGTGTTCTGTACACTGGGAGTCGGCATTCGCACTATGCGGGATTTGTGTAGCCTGACTGTAGGAAATGCAGCTTATGAGCGTTCTGCGTCGTTGTTGTGGAGTGATGCAGTTCCTGGGAGTTCTGTATGCTAGTGGAGTGCAAAGCTGTTTCAGCGTTCTGTAGCCTGGGAAGAGGATGACACAATGTGCGCAATGTCTGTATCCTTAGACAGTGCGGACAGTTCTATAACCTGAGTGTAGAGCATACAGGAGTTGTGTATCGGAGGTGTGGCATGAAGCATTTGGAAGTGTTCTGTACACTGGGAGTCGACATTCGCACTATGCGGGATTTGTGTAGCCTGACTGTAGGAAATGCAGCTTATGAGCGTTCTGCGTAGTTGTTGTGGAGTGATGCAGTTCCTGGGAGTTCTGTAGGCTAGTGGAGTGCAAAGCTGTTTCAGCGTTCTGTAGCCTGGGAAGAGGATGACACAATGTGCGCAATGTCTGTATCCTTAGACAGTGCGGACAGTTCTATAACCTGAGTGCAGAGCATACAGGAGTTGTGTATCGGATGTGTGGCATGAAGCAGTTGGAAGTGTTCTGTACACTGGGAGTCGGCATTTGCACTATGCGGGATTTGTGTAGCCTGACTGTAGGAAACGCAGCTTATGAGCATTCTGCGTCCTGGTTGTAGAGAGATGCAGTTCCTGGGTGTTCTGTATGCTAGTGGAGTGCAAAGCTGTTTCAGAGTTCTGTAGCCTGGGAATAAGCTTACCCAATGTGCGCAATGTCTGTAGCCTGCGTGTAGGAGAGAGAGTGCATAGGACTTCTCTATCCTCAGTGTGGTGAGATGCATGGTACATGAGTTCTGTATCAGAGGTGTGGAACGAAGCAGTGTGGAAGACTTCTGTAGCCTGGGAGTAGGCATTCTCAATACGTGGGATTTGTGTAGCCTGACTGTAGGAAACGAAGCTTATGGGCGATTTGATTCCTGGCTGTGGAGAGACGCAGTTCACGGGAGTTCTGTATGCTAGTGGAGTGCAAAGCTGTTTCAGCGTCCTGTAGCCTGGGAAGAGGATGACACATTGTGCGCAATGTCTGTATCCTTAGACAGTGCGGACAATTCTATAACCTGAGTGAAGAGCATACAGGAGTTGTGTATCGGAGGTGTGGAACGAAGCAGTTGGAAGTGTTCTGTACACTGGGAGTCGGCATTCGCACTATGCGGGATTTGTGTAGCCTGACTGTAGGAAATGCAGCTTATGAGCGTTCTGCGTCGTTGTTGTGGAGTGATGCAGTTCCTGGGAGTTCTGTATGCTAGTGGAGCGCAAAGCTGTTTCAGAGTTCTGTAGCCTGGGAATAAGCTTACCAAATGTGCGCAATGTCTGTAGCCTACGTGTAGGAGAGAGAGTGTATAGGACTTCCCTATCCTGAGTGTGGTGAGATGCAGGGTACATGAGTTCTGTATCGGAGGTGTGGAACGAAGCAGTTAGGAAGGGTTCTGTAGCCTGGGAGTAAGCATTCTCAATACGTGGGATTTGTGTAGCCTGACTGTAGGAAACGAAGCTTATGGGCGATTTGATTCCTGGCTCTGGAGAGATGCAGCTTACGGGAGTTCGGTATGCTAGTGGAGTGCAAAGCTGTTTAAGCGTTCTGTAGCCTGGGAAGAGGATGACACAATGTGCGCAATGTCTGTATCCTTACACAGTACGGACAGTTCTATAACCTGAGTGTAGCGTGATGCAGCATACAGGAGTTGTGTATCGGAGGTGTGGCATGAAGCAGTTGGAAGTGTTCTGTACACTGGGAGTCGGCATTCGCACTATGCGGGATTTGTGTAGCCTGACTGTAGGAAATGCAGCTTATGAGCATTCTGCGTCGTTGTTGTGGAGTGATGCAGTTCCTGGGAGTTCTGTATGCTACTGGAGCGCAAAGCTGTTTCAGCGTTCTGTAGCCTGGGAATAAGCTTACCCAATGTGCGCAATGTCTGTAGCCTGCGTGTAGGAGAGAGAGTGTATAGGACTTCTCTATCCTCAGTGTGGTGAGATGCAGGGTACATGAGTTCTGTATCGGAGGTGAGGAACGAAGCAGTGTGGAAGACTTCTGTAGCCTGGGTGTAGGCATTCTCAAAACGTGGGATTTGTGTAGCCTGACTGTAGGAAACGAAGCTTATGGGCGATTTGATTCCTGGCTCTGGAGAGATGCAGCTTACGGGAGTTCGGTATGCTAGTGGAGTGCAAAGCTGTTTCAGCGTTCTGTAGCCTGGGAAGAGGAAGACACAATGTGCGCAATGTCTGTATCCTTAGACAGTGCGGACAGTTCTATAACCTGAGTGTAGCGTGATGCAGCATACAGGAGTTGTGTATCGGAGGTGTGGCATGAAGCAGTTGGAAGTGTTCTGTACACTGGGA
The DNA here is from genome assembly GCA_949820135.1 of Sylvilagus floridanus. Classification (NCBI taxonomy): domain Eukaryota; kingdom Metazoa; phylum Chordata; class Mammalia; order Lagomorpha; family Leporidae; genus Sylvilagus; species Sylvilagus floridanus. The sequence goes on from OX463223.1 coordinate 90,060,071, forward strand.
GTCGGCATTCGCACTATGCGGGATTTGTGTAGCCTGACTGTAGGAAATGCAGCTTATGAGCGTTCTGCGTCGTTGTTGTGGAGTGATGCAGTTCCTGGGAGTTCTGTATGCTAGTGGAGCGCAAAGCTGTTTCAGAGTTCTGTAGCCTGGGAATAAGCTTACCCAATGTGCGCAATGTCTGTAGCCTGCGTGTAGGAGAGAGAGTGTATAGGACTTCTCTATCCTCAGTGTGGTGAGATGCAGGGTACATGAGTTCTGTATCGGAGGTGAGGAACGAAGCAGTGTGGAAGACTTCTGTAGCCTGGGTGTAGGCATTCTCAAAACGTGGGATTTGTGTAGCCTGACTGTAGGAAACGAAGCTTATGGCCGATTTGATTCCTGGCTCTGGAGAGATGCAGCTTACGGGAGTTCGGTATGCTAGTGGAGTGCAAAGCTGTTTCAGCGTTCTGTAGCCTGGGAAGAGGAAGACACAATGTGCGCAATGTCTGTATCCTTAGTGCGTACAGTTCTATAACCTGAGTGTAGCGTGATGCAGCATACAGGAGTTGTGTATCGGAGGTGTGGCATGAAGCAGTTGGAAGTGTTCTGTAGCCTGGGAGTCGGCATTCGCACTATGCGGGATTTGTGTCGCCTGACTGTAGGAAATGCAGCTTATGAGCGTTCTGCGTCGTTGTTGTGGAGTGATGCAGTTCCTGGGAGTTCTGTATGCTAGTGGAGTGCAAAGCTGTTTCAGAGTTCTGTAGCCTGGGAATAAGCTTACCCAATGTGCGCAATGTCTGTAGCCTGCGTGTAAGAGAGAGTGCATAGGACTTCTCTATCCTCAGTGTGGTGAGATGCAGGGTACATGAGTTCTGTATCAGAGGTGTGGAACGAAGCAGTGTGGAAGACTTCTGTAGCCTGGGAGTAGGCATTCTCAATATGTGGGATTTGTGTAGCCTGACTGTAGGAAACGAAGCTTATGGGCGATTTGATTCCTGGCTCTGGAGAGACGCAGTTCACGGGAGTTCTGTATGCTAGTGGAGTGCAAAGCTGTTTCAGCGTTCTGTAGCCTGGAAAGAGGATGACACAATGTGCGCAATGTCTGTATCCTTAGACAGTGCGGACAGTTCTATAACCTGAGTGTAGATCATACAGGAGTTGTGTATCGGAGGTGTGGAACGAAGCAGTTCTAAGTGTTCTGTACACTGGGAGTCGGCATTCGCACTATGCGGGATTTGTGTAGCCTGACTGTAGGAAATGCAGCTTATGAGCGTTCTGCGTCGTTGTTGTGGAGTGATGCAGTTCCTGGGAGTTCTGTATGCTAGTGGAGCGCAAAGCTGTTTCAGAGTTCTGTAGCCTGGGAATAAGCTTACCCAATGTGCGCAAGGTCTGTAGCCTGCTTGTAGGAGAGAGAGTGTATAGGACTTCTCTATCCTCAGTGTGGTGAGATGCAGGGTACATGAGTTCTATATCGGAGGTGTGGAACGAAGCAGTTAGGAAGGGTTCTGTAGCCTGGGAGTAGGCATTCTCAAAACGTGGGATTTGTGTAGCCTGACTGTAGGAAACGAAGCTTATGTGCGATTTGATTCCTGGCTCTGGAGAGATGCAGCTTACAGGAGTTCGGTATGCTAGTGGAGTGCAAAGCTGTTTCAGCATTCTGTAGCCTGGGAAGAGGAAGACACAATGTGCGCAATGTCTGTATCCTTACACAGTGCGGACAGTTCTATAACCTGAGTGTAGCGTGATGCAGCATACAGGAGTTGTGTATCGGAGGTGTGGCATGAAGCAGTTGGAAGTGTTCTGTACACTGGGAGTCGGCATTCGCACTATGCGGGATTTGTGTAGCCTGACTGTAGGAAATGCAGCTTATGAGCATTCTGCGTCGTTGTTGTGGAGTGATGCAGTTCCTGGGAGTTCTGTATGCTACTGGAGCGCAAAGCTGTTTCAGCGTTCTGTAGCCTGGGAATAAGCTTACCCAATGTGCGCAATGTCTGTAGCCTGCGTGTAGGAGAGAGAGTGTATAGGACTTCTCTATCCTCAGTGTGGTGAGATGCAGGGTACATGAGTTCTGTATCGGAGGTGAGGAACGAAGCAGTGTGGAAGACTTCTGTAGCCTGGGTGTAGGCATTCTCAAAACGTGGGATTTGTGTAGCCTGACTGTAGGAAACGAAGCTTATGGGCGATTTGATTCCTGGCTCTGGAGAGATGCAGCTTACGGGAGTTCGGTATGCTAGTGGAGTGCAAAGCTGTTTCAGCGTTCTGTAGCCTGGGAAGAGGAAGACACAATGTGCGCAATGTCTGTATCCTTAGACAGTGCGGACAGTTCTATAACCTGAGTGTAGCGTGATGCAGCATACAGGAGTTGTGTATCGGAGGTGTGGCATGAAGCAGTTGGAAGTGTTCTGTACACTGGGAGTCGGCATTCGCACTATGCGGGATTTGTGTAGCCTGACTGTAGGAAATGCAGCTTATGAGCGTTCTGCGTCGTTGTTGTGGAGTGATGCAGTTCCTGGGAGTTCTGTATGCTAGTGGAGCGCAAAGCTGTTTCAGAGTTCTGTAGCCTGGGAATAAGCTTACCCAATGTGCGCAATGTCTGTAGCCTGCGTGTAGGAGAGAGAGTGTATAGGACTTCTCTATCCTCAGTGTGGTGAGATGCAGGGTACATGAGTTCTGTATCGGAGGTGAGGAACGAAGCAGTGTGGAAGACTTCTGTAGCCTGGGTGTAGGCATTCTCAAAACGTGGGATTTGTGTAGCCTGACTGTAGGAAACGAAGCTTATGGCCGATTTGATTCCTGGCTCTGGAGAGATGCAGCTTACGGGAGTTCGGTATGCTAGTGGAGTGCAAAGCTGTTTCAGCGTTCTGTAGCCTGGGAAGAGGAAGACACAATGTGCGCAATGTCTGTATCCTTAGTGCGTACAGTTCTATAACCTGAGTGTAGCGTGATGCAGCATACAGGAGTTGTGTATCGGAGGTGTGGCATGAAGCAGTTGGAAGTGTTCTGTAGCCTGGGAGTCGGCATTCGCACTATGCGGGATTTGTGTCGCCTGACTGTAGGAAATGCAGCTTATGAGCGTTCTGCGTCGTTGTTGTGGAGTGATGCAGTTCCTGGGAGTTCTGTATGCTAGTGGAGTGCAAAGCTGTTTCAGAGTTCTGTAGCCTGGGAATAAGCTTACCCAATGTGCGCAATGTCTGTAGCCTGCGTGTAAGAGAGAGTGCATAGGACTTCTCTATCCTCAGTGTGGTGAGATGCAGGGTACATGAGTTCTGTATCAGAGGTGTGGAACGAAGCAGTGTGGAAGACTTCTGTAGCCTGGGAGTAGGCATTCTCAATATGTGGGATTTGTGTAGCCTGACTGTAGGAAACGAAGCTTATGGGCGATTTGATTCCTGGCTCTGGAGAGACGCAGTTCACGGGAGTTCTGTATGCTAGTGGAGTGCAAAGCTGTTTCAGCGTTCTGTAGCCTGGAAAGAGGATGACACAATGTGCGCAATGTCTGTATCCTTAGACAGTGCGGACAGTTCTATAACCTGAGTGTAGATCATACAGGAGTTGTGTATCGGAGGTGTGGAACGAAGCAGTTCTAAGTGTTCTGTACACTGGGAGTCGGCATTCGCACTATGCGGGATTTGTGTAGCCTGACTGTAGGAAATGCAGCTTATGAGCGTTCTGCGTCGTTGTTGTGGAGTGATGCAGTTCCTGGGAGTTCTGTATGCTAGTGGAGCGCAAAGCTGTTTCAGAGTTCTGTAGCCTGGGAATAAGCTTACCCAATGTGCGCAAGGTCTGTAGCCTGCTTGTAGGAGAGAGAGTGTATAGGACTTCTCTATCCTCAGTGTGGTGAGATGCAGGGTACATGAGTTCTATATCGGAGGTGTGGAACGAAGCAGTTAGGAAGGGTTCTGTAGCCTGGGAGTAGGCATTCTCAAAACGTGGGATTTGTGTAGCCTGACTGTAGGAAACGAAGCTTATGTGCGATTTGATTCCTGGCTCTGGAGAGATGCAGCTTACAGGAGTTCGGTATGCTAGTGGAGTGCAAAGCTGTTTCAGCGTTCTGTAGCCTGGGAAGAGGAAGACACAATGTGCGCAATGTCTGTATCCTTACACAGTGCGGACAGTTCTATAACCTGAGTGTAGCGTGATGCAGCATACAGGAGTTGTGTATCGGAGGTGTGGCATGAAGCAGTTGGAAGTGTTCTGTAGCCTGGGAGTCGGCATTCGCACTATGAGGGATTTGTGTAGCCTGACTGTAGGAAATGCAGCTTATGAGCGTTCTGCGTCGTTGTTGTGGAGTGATGCAGTTCCTGGGAGCTCTGTATGCTAGTGGAGTGCAAAGCTGTTTCAGCGTTCTGTAGCCTGGGAAGAGGAAGACACAATGTGCGCAATGTCTGTATCCTTAGACAGTGCGCACAGTTCTATAACCTGAGTGTAGAGCATACAGGAGTTGTGTATCGGAGGTGTGGAATGAAGCAGTTCTAAGTGTTCTGTACACTGGGAGTCGGCATTCGCACTATGCGGGATTTGTGTCGCCTGACTGTAGGAAATGCCGCTTATGAGCGTTCTGCGTCGTTGTTGTGGAGTGATGCAGTTCCTGGGAGTTCTGTATGCTAGTGGAGTGCAAAGCTGTTTCAGAGTTCTGTAGCCTGGGAATAAGCTTACCCAATGTGCGCAATGTCTGTGGCTGCGTGTAGGAGAGTGTATAGGACTTCTCTATCCTAGTGTGTTGAGATGCAGGGTACATGAGTTCTGTATAGGAGGTGTGGAACGAAGCAGTGTGGAAGACTTCTGTAGCCTGGGAGTAGGCATTCTCAATACGCGGGATTTGTGTAGCCTGACTATGAAACGAAGCTTATGGGCGATTTGATTCCTGGCTCTAGAGAGATTCAGTTCACGGGAGTTCCGTATGCAAGTGGAGTGCAATGCTATTTCAGAGTTCTGTTGCCTGAGAAGTGGATGACACAATGTGCGCAATGTCTGTATCCTTAGACAGTGCGGACAGGAGTTGTATAACCTGAGTGTAGCGTGATGCAGCATACAGGAGTTGTGTATCGGAGGTGTGGCATGAAGCAGTTGGAAGTGTTCTGTACACTGGGAGTCGGCATTCGCACTATGAGGGATTTGTGTAGCCTGACTGTAGGAAATGCAGCTTATGAGCGTTCTGCGTCGTTGTTGTGGAGTGATGCAGTTCCTGGGAGTTCTGTATGCTAGTGGAGCGCAAAGCTGTTTCAGAGTTCTGTAACCTGGGAATAAGCTTACCCAATGTGCGCAATGTCTGTAGCCTGCGTGTAAGGGAGAGAGTGTATAGGACTTCTCTATCCTCAGTGTGGTGAGATGCAGGGTACATGAGTTCTGTATCGGAGGTGTGGAACGAAGCAGTGTGGAAGACTTCTGTAGCCTGGGAGTAGGCATTCTCAATACGTGGGATTTGTGTAGCCTGACTGTAGGAAACGAAGCTTATGGGCGATTTGATTCCTGGCTATGGAGAGATGCAGCTTATGGGAGTTCGGTATGCTAGTGGAGTGCAAAGCTGTTTCAGCGTTCTGTAGCCTGGGAAGAGGATGACACAATGTGCGCAATGTCTGTATCCTTAGTGCGTACAGTTCTATAACCTGAGTGTAGCGTGATGCAGCATACAGGAGTTGTGTATCGGAGGTGTGGCATGAAGCAGTTGGAAGTGTTCTGTAGCCTGGGAGTCGGCATTCGCACTATGCGGGATTTGTGTAGCCTGACTGTAGGAAATGCAGCTTATGAGCGTTCTGCGTCGTTGTTGTGGAGTGATGCAGTTCCTGGGAGTTCTGTATGCTAGTGGAGTGCAAAGCTGTTTCAGAGTTCTGTAGCCTGGGAATAAGCTTACCCAATGTGCGCAATGTCTGTAGCCTGCGTGTAGGAGAGAGAGTGCATAGGACTTCTCTATCCTCAGTGTGGTGAGATGCAGGGTACATGAGTTCTGTATCAGAGGTGTGGAACGAAGCAATGTGGAAGACTTCTGTAGCCTGGGAGTAGGCATTCTCAATACGTGGGATTTGTGTAGCCTGACTGTAGGAAACGAAGCTTATGGGCGATTTGATTCCTGGCTCTGGAGAGACGCAGTTCACGGGAGTTCTGTATGCTAGTGGAGTGCAAAGCTGTTTCAGCGTTCTGTAGCCTGGGAAGAGGATGACACAATGTGCGCAATGTCTGTATCCTTAGACAGTGCGGACAGTTCTATAACCTGAGTGTAGATCATACAGGAGTTGTGTATCGGAGGTGTGGAACGAAGCAGTTCTAAGTGTTCTGTACACTGGGAGTCGGCATTCGCACTATGCGGGATTTGTGTAGCCTGACTGTAGGAAATGCAGCTTATGAGCGTTCTGCGTCGTTGTTGTGGAGTGATGCAGTTCCTGGGAGTTCTGTATGTTAGTGGAGTGCAAAGCTGCTTCAGCGTTCTGTAGCCTGGGAAGAGGATGACACAATGTGCGCAATGTCTGTATCCTTAGACAGTGCGGACAGTTCTATAACCTGAGTGTAGCGTGATGCAGCATACAGGAGTTGTGTATCGGAGGTGTGGCACGAAGCAGTTGGAAGTGTTCTGTACACTGGGAGTCGGCATTCGCACTATGCGGGATTTGTGTCGCCTGACTGTAGGAAATGCAGCTTATGAGCGTTCTGCGTCGTTGTTGTGGAGTGATGCAGTTCCTGGGAGTTCTGTATGCTAGTGGAGTGCAAAGCTGTTTCAGCGTTCTGTAGCCTGGGAAGAGGATGACACAATGTGCGCAATGTCTGTATCCTTAGACAGTGCGGACAGTTCTATAACCTGAGTGTAGCGTGATGCAGCATACAGGAGTTGTGTATCGGAGGTGTGGCATGAAGCAGTTGGAAGTGTTCTGTACACTGGGAGTCGGCATTCGCACTATGCAGGATTTGTGTAGCCTGACTGTAGGAAATGCAGCTTATGAGCGTTCTGCGTCGTTGTTGTGGAGTGATGCAGTTCCTGGGAGTTCTGTATGCTAGTGGAGCGCAAAGCTGTTTCAGAGTTCTGTAGCCTGGGAATAAGCTTACCCAATGTGCGCAAGGTCTGTAGCCTGCTTGTAGGAGAGAGAGTGTATAGGACTTCTCTATCCTCAGTGTGGTGAGATGCAGGGTACATGAGTTCTGTATCGGAGGTGTGGAACGAAGCAGTTAGGAAGGGTTCTGTAGCCTGGGAGTAGGCATTCTCAAAACGTGGGATTTGTGTAGCCTGACTGTAGGAAACGAAGCTTATGTGCGATTTGATTCCTGGCTCTGGAGAGATGCAGCTTACAGGAGTTCGGTATGCTAGTGGAGTGCAAAGCTGTTTCAGCGTTCTGTAGCCTGGGAAGAGGAAGACACAATGTGCGCAATGTCTGTATCCTTACACAGTGCGGACAGATCTATAACCTGAGTGTAGCGTGATGCAGCATACAGGAGTTGTGTATCGGAGGTGTGGCATGAAGCAGTTGGAAGTGTTCTGTAGCCTGGGAGTCGGCATTCGCACTATGAGGGATTTGTGTAGCCTGACTGTAGGAAATGCAGCTTATGAGCGTTCTGCGTCGTTGTTGTGGAGTGATGCAGTTCCTGGGAGCTCTGTATGCTAGTGGAGTGCAAAGCTGTTTCAGCGTTCTGTAGCCTGGGAAGAGGAAGACACAATGTGCGCAATGTCTGTATCCTTAGACAGTGCGCACAGTTCTATAACCTGAGTGTAGAGCATACAGGAGTTGTGTATCGGAGGTGTGGAATGAAGCAGTTCTAAGTGTTCTGTACACTGGGAGTCGGCATTCGCACTATGCGGGATTTGTGTCGCCTGACTGTAGGAAATGCCGCTTATGAGCGTTCTGCGTCGTTGTTGTGGAGTGATGCAGTTCCTGGGAGTTCTGTATGCTAGTGGAGTGCAAAGCTGTTTCAGAGTTCTGTAGCCTGGGAATAAGCTTACCCAATGTGCGCAATGTCTGTGGCTGCGTGTAGGAGAGTGTATAGGACTTCTCTATCCTAGTGTGTTGAGATGCAGGGTACATGAGTTCTGTATAGGAGGTGTGGAACGAAGCAGTGTGGAAGACTTCTGTAGCCTGGGAGTAGGCATTCTCAATACGCGGGATTTGTGTAGCCTGACTATGAAACGAAGCTTATGGGCGATTTGATTCCTGGCTCTAGAGAGATTCAGTTCACGGGAGTTCCGTATGCAAGTGGAGTGCAATGCTATTTCAGAGTTCTGTTGCCTGAGAAGTGGATGACACAATGTGCGCAATGTCTGTATCCTTAGACAGTGCGGACAGGAGTTGTATAACCTGAGTGTAGCGTGATGCAGCATACAGGAGTTGTGTATCGGAGGTGTGGCATGAAGCAGTTGGAAGTGTTCTGTACACTGGGAGTCGGCATTCGCACTATGAGGGATTTGTGTAGCCTGACTGTAGGAAATGCAGCTTATGAGCGTTCTGCGTCGTTGTTGTGGAGTGATGCAGTTCCTGGGAGTTCTGTATGCTAGTGGAGCGCAAAGCTGTTTCAGAGTTCTGTAACCTGGGAATAAGCTTACCCAATGTGCGCAATGTCTGTAGCCTGCGTGTAAGAGAGAGAGTGTATAGGACTTCTCTATCCTCAGTGTGGTGAGATGCAGGGTACATGAGTTCTGTATCGGAGGTGTGGAACGAAGCAGTGTGGAAGACTTCTGTAGCCTGGGAGTAGGCATTCTCAATACGTGGGATTTGTGTAGCCTGACTGTAGGAAACGAAGCTTATGGGCGATTTGATTCCTGGCTATGGAGAGATGCAGCTTATGGGAGTTCGGTATGCTAGTGGAGTGCAAAGCTGTTTCAGCGTTCTGTAGCCTGGGAAGAGGATGACACAATGTGCGCAATGTCTGTATCCTTAGTGCGTACAGTTCTATAACCTGAGTGTAGCGTGATGCAGCATACAGGAGTTGTGTATCGGAGGTGTGGCATGAAGCAGTTGGAAGTGTTCTGTAGCCTGGGAGTCGGCATTCGCACTATGCGGGATTTGTGTAGCCTGACTGTAGGAAATGCAGCTTATGAGCGTTCTGCGTCGTTGTTGTGGAGTGATGCAGTTCCTGGGAGTTCTGTATGCTAGTGGAGTGCAAAGCTGTTTCAGAGTTCTGTAGCCTGGGAATAAGCTTACCCAATGTGCGCAATGTCTGTAGCCTGCGTGTAGGAGAGAGAGTGCATAGGACTTCTCTATCCTCAGTGTGGTGAGATGCAGGGTACATGAGTTCTGTATCAGAGGTGTGGAACGAAGCAATGTGGAAGACTTCTGTAGCCTGGGAGTAGGCATTCTCAATACGTGGGATTTGTGTAGCCTGACTGTAGGAAACGAAGCTTATGGGCGATTTGATTCCTGGCTCTGGAGAGACGCAGTTCACGGGAGTTCTGTATGCTAGTGGAGTGCAAAGCTGTTTCAGCGTTCTGTAGCCTGGGAAGAGGAAGACACAATGTGCGCAATGTCTGTATCCTTAGACAGTGCGGACAGTTCTATAACCTGAGTGTAGAGCATACAGGAGTTGTGTATCGGAGGTGTGGAACGAAGCAGTTGGAAGTGTTCTGTACACTGGGAGTCGGCATTCGCACTATGCGGGATTTGTGTAGCCTGACTGTAGGAAATGCAGCTTATGAGCGTTCTGCGTCGTTGTTGTGGAGTGATGCAGTTCCTGGGAGTTCTGTATGCTAGCGGAGTGTAAAGCTGTTTCAGAGTTCTGTAGCCTGGGAATAAGCTTACCTAATGTGCGCAATGTCTGTAGCCTGCGTGTAGGAGAGAGAGTGTGTAGGACTTCTCTATCGTCAGTGTGGTGAGATGCAGCGTACATCAGTTCTGTATCAGAGGTGTGCAATGAAACAGTGTGGAAGACTTCTGTAGCTTGGACTAGGCATTCGAACTATGCAGCATTTGTGTAGCCTGACTGTAGGAAACGCAGCTTATGGAGTTCTGCGTCCAGGCTGTAGAGAGATGCAGGTCACGGGAGTTCTGTATGCTAGTGGAGTGCAAAGCTGTTTCAGACTTCTGTAGCCTGGGAATAGCTTACGCAATGCGCGCAATATTGTAGCCTGAGTGTAGGAGACAGAGCTTACAGGAGTTCTGTAACCTGAGCGTAGTCAGATGCAGCGTACATAGTTCTGTATTGGAGTAGGTTTTCGCAATAGGTGGGATTACTTTAGCCTGATTATAGGAAATGCAGTTTATGGGCGATTTGAATCCTGGCTCTAGAGAGATGCAGTTCACGGGAGTTCCGTATGCAAGTGGAGTGCAATGCTATTTCAGAGTTCTGTAGCCTGGAAAGAGGATGACACAATGTGCGCAATGTCTGTATCCTTAGACAGTGCGGACAGGAGTTGTATAACCTGAGTGTAGCGTGATGCAGCATACAGGAGTTGTGTATCGGAGGTGTGGCATGAAGCAGTTGGAAGTGTTCTGTACACTGGGAGTCGGCATTCGCACTATGCGGGATTTGTGTCGCCTGACTGTAGGAAATGCAGCTTATGAGCATTCTGCGTCGTTGTTGTGGAGTGATGCAGTTCCTGGGAGTTCTGTATGCTAGTGGAGTGCAAAGCTGTTTCAGCGTTCTGTAGCCTGGGAAGAGGATGACACAATGTGCGCAATGTCTGTATCCTTAGACAGTGCGGACAGTTCTATAACCTGAGTGTAGCGTGATGCAGCATACAGGAGTTGTGTATCGGAGGTGTGGCATGAAGCAGTTGGAAGTGTTCTGTACACTGGGAGTCGGCATTCGCACTATGCGGGATTTGTGTCGCCTGACTGTAGGAAATGCCGCTTATGAGCGTTCTGCGTCGTTGTTGTGGAGTGATGCAGTTCCTGGGAGTTCTGTATGCTAGTGGAGTGCAAAGCTGTTTCAGCGTTCTGTAGCCTGGGAAGAGGATGACACAATGTGCGCAATGTCTGTATCCTTAGACAGTGCGGACAGTTCTATAACCTGAGTGTAGAGCATACAGGAGTTGTGTATCGGAGGTGTGGAACGAAGCAGTTCTAAGTGTTCTGTACACTGGGAGTCGGCATTCGCACTATGCTGGATTTGTGTAGCCTGACTGTAGGAAATGCCGCTTATGAGCGCTCTGCGTCGTTGTTGTGGAGTGATGCAGTTCCTGGGATTTCTGTATGCTAGTGGAGTGCAAAGCTGTTTCAGAGTTCTGTAGCCTGGGAATAAGCTTACCCAATGTGCGCGATCTGTAGGCTGCGTGTAGGAGAGAGAGTGTATAGGACTTCTCTATCCTAGTGTGTTGAGATGCAGGGTACATGAGTTCTATATTGGAGGTGTGGAACGAAGCAGTTAGGAAGGGTTCTGTAGCCTGGGAGTAGGCATTCTCACTACGCGGGATTTGTGTAGCCTGACTATGAAACGAAGCTTATAGTCGATTTGATTCTTGGCTCTAGAGAGATGCAGTTCATGCGAGTTCGGTATGCAAGTGGAGTGCAATGTTATTTCAGCGTTCTATAGCCTGGGAAGAGGATGACACAATGTTCGCAATGTCTGTATCCTTAGACAGTGCGGACAGTTCTATAACCTGAGTGTAGCGTGATGCAGCCTACAGGAGTTGTGTATCGGAGGTGTGGATGAAGCAGTTGGAAGTGTTCTGTACACTGGGAGTCGGCATTCGCACTATGCGGGATTTGTGTAGCCTGACTGTAGGAAATGCAGCTTATGAGCGTTCTGCGTCGTTGTTGTGGAGTGATGCAGTTCCTGGGAGTTCTGTATGCTAGCGGAGTGCAAAGCTGTTTCAGAGTTCTGTAGCCTGGGAATAAGCTTACCTAATGTGCGCAATGTCTGTAGCCTGCGTGTAGGAGAGAGAGTGTGTAGGACTTCTCTATCGTCAGTGTGGTGAGATGCAGGGTACATCAGTTCTGTATCGGAGGTGTGCAATGAAACAGTGTGGAAGACTTCTGTAGCTTGGACTAGGCATTCGAACTATGCAGCATTTGTGTAGCCTGACTGTAGGAAACGCAGCTTATGGAGTTCTGCGTCGTTTTTGTGGAGTGATGCAGTTCCTGGGAGTTCTGTATGCTAGTGGAGTGCAAAGCTGTTTCAGACTTCTGTAGCCTGGGAATAGCTTACGCAATGCGCGCAATATTGTAGCCTGAGTGTAGGAGACAGAGCTTACCGGAGTTCTGTAACCTGAGCGTAGTCAGATGCAGCGTACATAGTTCTGTATTGGAGTAGGCTTTCGCAATAGGCGGGATTAGTTTAGCCTGACTATAGGAAATGCAGTTTATGGGCGATTTGAATCCTGGCTCTAGAGAGATGCAGTTCACGGGAGTTCCGTATGCAAGTGGAGTGCAATGCTATTTCAGAGTTCTGTTGCCTGGGAAGAGGATGACACAATGTGCGCAATGTCTGTATCCTTAGTGCGGACAGGAGTTGTATAACCTGAGTGTAGCGTGATGCAGCATACAGGAGTTGTGTATCGGAGGTGTGGCATGAAGCAGTTGGAAGTGTTCTGTACACTGGGAGTCGGCATTCGCACTATGCGGGATTTGTGTCGCCTGACTGTAGGAAATGCAGCTTATGAGCGTTCTGCGTCGTTGTTGTGGAGTGATGCAGTTCCTGGGAGTTCTGTATGCTAGTGGAGTGCAAAGCTGTTTCAGCGTTCTGTAGCCTGGGAAGAGGATGACACAATGTGCGCAATGTCTGTATCCTTAGACAGTGCGGACAGTTCTATAACCTGAGTGTAGCGTGATGCAGCATACAGGAGTTGTGTATCGGAGGTGTGGATGAAGCAGTTGGAAGTGTTCTGTACACTGGGAGTCGGCATTCGCACTATGCGGGATTTGTGTAGCCTGACTGTAGGAAATGCAGCTTATGAGCGTTCTGCGTCGTTGTTGTGGAGTGATGCAGTTCCTGGGAGTTCTGTATGCTAGTGGAGTGCAAAGCTGTTTCAGAGTTCTGTAGCCTGGGAATAAGCTTACCTAATGTGCGCAATGTCTGTAGCCTGCGTGTAGGAGAGAGAGTGTGTAGGACTTCTCTATCGTCAGTGTGGTGAGATGCAGCGTACATCAGTTCTGTATCAGAGGTGTGCAATGAAACAGTGTGGATATCTTCTGTAGCTTGGACTAGGCATTCGAACTATGCAGCATTTGTGTAGCCTGACTGTAGGAAACGCAGCTTATGGAGTTCTGCGTCCAGGCTGTAGAGAGATGCAGGTCACGGGAGTTCTGTATGCTAGTGGAGTGCAAAGCTGTTTCAGACTTCTGTAGCCTGGGAATAGCTTACGCAATGCGCGCAATATTGTAGCCTGAGTGTAGGAGACAGAGCTTACAGGAGTTCTGTAACCTGAGCGTAGTCAGATGCAGCGTACATAGTTCTGTATTGGAGTAGGCTTTCGCAATAGGCGGGATTAGTTTAGCCTGACTATAGGAAATGCAGTTTATGGGCGATTTGAATCCTGGCTCTAGAGAGATGCAGTTCACGGGAGTTCCGTATGCAAGTGGAGTGCAATGCTATTTCAGAGTTCTGTGGCCTGGGAAGAGGATGACACAATGTGCGCAATGTCTGTATCCTTAGACAGTGCGGACAGGAGTTGTATAACCTGAGTGTAGCGTGATGCAGCATACAGGAGTTGTGTATCGGAGGTGTGGCATGAAGCAGTTGGAAGTGTTCTGTACACTGGGAGTCGGCATTCGCACTATGCGGGATTTGTGTCGCCTGACTGTAGGAAATGCAGCTTATGAGCGTTCTGCGTCATTGTTGTGGAGTGATGCAGTTCCTGGGAGTTCTGTATGCTAGTGGAGTGCAAAGCTGTTTCAGCGTTCTGTAGCCTGGGAAGAGGATGACACAATGTGCGCAATGTCTGTATCCTTAGACAGTGCGGACAGTTGTATAACCTGAGTGTAGCGTGATGCAGCCTACAGGAGTTGTGTATCGGAGGTGTGGATGAAGCAGTTGGAAGTGTTCTGTACACTGGGAGTCGGCATTCGCACTATGCGGGATTTGTGTAGCCTGACTGTAGGAAACGCAGCTTATGAGCGTTCTGCGTCGTTGTTGTGGAGTGATGCAGTTCCTGGGAGTTCTGTATGCTAGCGGAGTGCAAAGCTGTTTCAGAGTTCTGTAGCCTGGGAATAAGCTTACCTAATGTGCGCAATGTCTGTAGCCTGCGTGTAGGAGAGAGAGTGTGTAGGACTTCTCTATCGTCAGTGTGGTGAGATGCAGCGTACATCAGTTCTGTATCAGAGGTGTGCAATGAAACAGTGTGGAAGACTTCTGTAGCTTGGACTAGGCATTCGAACTATGCAGCATTTGTGTAGCCTGACTGTAGGAAACGCAGCTTATGGAGTTCTGCGTCCAGGCTGTAGAGAGATGCAGGTCACGGGAGTTCTGTATGCTAGTGGAGTGCAAAGCTGTTTCAGACTTCTGTAGCCTGGGAATAGCTTACGCAATGCGCGCAATATTGTAGCCTGAGTGTAGGAGACAGAGCTTACAGGAGTTCTGTAACCTGAGCGTAGTCAGATGCAGCGTACATAGTTCTGTATTGGAGTAGGCTTTCGCAATAGGCGGGATTAGTTTAGCCTGACTATAGGAAATGCAGTTTATGGGCGATTTGAATCCTGGCTCTAGAGAGATGCAGTTCACGGGAGTTCCGTATGCAAGTGGAGTGCAATGCTATTTCAGAGTTCTGTGGCCTGGGAAGAGGATGACACAATGTGCGCAATGTCTGTATCCTTAGACAGTGCGGACAGGAGTTGTATAACCTGAGTGTAGCGTGATGCAGCATACAGGAGTTGTGTATCGGAGGTGTGGCATGAAGCAGTTGGAAGTGTCTGTACACTGGGAGTCGGCATTCGCACTATGCGGGATTTGTGTCGCCTGACTGTAGGAAATGCAGCTTATGAGCGTTCTGCGTCATTGTTGTGGAGTGATGCAGTTCCTGGGAGTTCTGTATGCTAGTGGAGTGCAAAGCTGTTTCAGCGTTCTGTAGCCTGGGAAGAGGATGACACAATGTGCGCAATGTCTGTATCCTTAGACAGTGCGGACAGTTCCATAACCTGAGTGTAGCGTGATGCAGCATACAGGAGTTGTGTATTGGAGGTGTGGCATGAAGCAGTTGGAAGTGTTCTGTACACTGGGAGTCGGCATTCGCACTATGCGGGATTTGTGTAGCCTGACTGTAGGAAATGCAGCTTATGAGCGTTCTGCGTCGTTGTTGTGGAGTGATGCAGTTCCTGGGAGTTCTGTATGCTAGTGGAGCGCAAAGCTGTTTCAGAGTTCTGTAGCCTGGGAATAAGCTTACCCAATGTGCGCAATGTCTGTAGCCTGCGTGTAGGAGAGAGTGAGCATAGGACTTCTCTATCCTCAGTGTGGTGAGATGCAGGGTACATGAGTTCTGTATCGGAGGTGTGGAACGAAGCAGTGTGGAAGACTTCTGTAGCCTGGGAGTAGGCATTCTCAATACGTGGGATTTGTGTAGCCTGACTGTAGGAAACGAAGCTTATGGCAGATTTGATTCCTGGCTCTGGAGAGATGCAGCTTATGGGAGTTCGGTATGCTAGTGGAGTGCAAAGCTGTTTCAGCGTTCTGTAGCCTGGGAAGAGGAAGACACAATGTGCGCAATGTCTGTATCCTTAGACAGTGCGGACAGTTCTATAACCTGAGTGTAGCGTGATGCAGCATACAGGAGTTGTGTATCGGAGGTGTGGCATGAAGCAGTTGGAAGTGTTCTGTACACTGGGAGTCGGCATTCGCACTATGCGGGATTTGTGTAGCCTGACTGTAGGAAATGCAGCTTATGAGCGTTCTGCGTCTTTGTTGTGGAGTGATGCAGTTCCTGGGAGTTCTGTATGCTAGTGGAGTGCAAAGCTGTTTCAGAGTTCTGTAGCCTGGGAATAAGCTTACCCAATGTGCGCAATGTCTGTAGCCTGCGTGTAAGAGAGAGAGTGCATAGGACTTCTCTATCCTCAGTGTGGTGAGATGCAGGGTACATGAGTTCTGTATCAGAGGTGTGTAACGAAGCAGTGTGGAAGACTTCTGTAGCCTGGGAGTAGGCATTCTCAAAACGTGGGATTTGTGTAGCCTGACTGTAGGAGACGAAGCTTATGGGCGATTTGATTCCTGGCTCTGGAGAGACGCAGTTCACGGGAGTTCGGTATGGTAGTGGAGTGCAAAGCTGTTTCAGCATTCTGTAGCCTGGAAAGAGGATGACACAATGTGCGCAATGTCTGTATCCTTAGACAGTGCGGACAGTTGTATAACCTGAGTGTAGAGCATACAGGAGTTGTGTATCGGAGGTGTGGAACGAAGCAGTTCTAAGTGTTCTGTACACTGGGAGTCGGCATTCGCACTATGCGGGATTTGTGTCGCCTGACTGTAGGAAATGCAGCTTATGAGCGTTCTGCGTCGTTGTTGTGGAGTGATGCAGTTCCTGGGAGTTCTGTATGCTAGTGGAGTGCAAAGCTGTTTCAGCGTTCTGTAGCCTGGGAAGAGGATGACACAATGTGCGCAATGTCTGTATCCTTAGACAGTGCGGACAGTTCTATAACCTGAGTGTAGCGTGATGCAGCATACAGGAGTTGTGTATCGGAGGTGTGGCATGAAGCAGTTGGAAGTGTTCTGTACACTGGGAGTCGGCATTCGCACTTTGCGGGATTTGTGTAGCCTGACTGTAGGAAATGCAGCTTATGAGCGTTCTGCGTCGTTGTTGTGGAGTGATGCAGTTCCTGGGAGTTCTGTATGCTGGTGGAGCGCAAAGCTGTTTCAGAGTTCTGTAGCCTGGGAATAAGCTTACCCAATGTGCGCAATGTCTGTAGCCTGCGTGTAGGAGAGAGAGAGTATAGGACTTCTCTATCCTCAGTGTGTTGAGATGCAGGGTACATGAGTTCTGTATCGGAGGTGTGGAACGAAGCAGTGTGGAAGACTTCTGTAGCCTGGGAGTAGGCATTCTCAATACGTGGGATTTGTGTAGCCTGACTGTAGGAAACGAAGCTTATGGCCGATTTGATTCCTGGCTCTGGAGAGATGCAGCGTACGGGAGTTCGGTATGCTAGTAGAGTGCAAAGCTGTTTCAGCGTTCTGTAGGCTGGGAAGAGGAAGACACAATGTGCGCAATGTCTGTATCCTTAGACAGTGCGGACAGTTCTATAACCTGAGTGTAGCGTGATGCAGCATACAGGAGTTGTGTATCGGAGGTGTGGCATGAAGCAGTTGGAAGTGTTCTGTACACTGGAAGTCGGCATTCGCACTATGCGGGATTTGTGTAGCCTGACTGTAGGAAATGCAGCTTATGAGCGTTCTGCGTCGTTGTTGTGGAGTGATGCAGTTCCTGGGAGTTCTGTATGCTAGTGGAGTGCAAAGCTGTTTCAGAGTTCTGTAGCCTGGGAATAAGCTTACCCAATGTGCGCAATGTCTGTAGCCTGCGTGTAAGAGAGAGAGTGCATAGGACTTCTCTATCCTCAGTGTGGTGAGATGCAGGGTACATGAGTTCTGTATCAGAGGTGTGGAACGAAGCAGTGTGGAAGACTTCTGTAGCCTGGGAGTAGGCATTCTCAATACGTGGGATTTGTGTAGCCTGACTGTAGGAAACGAAGCTTATGCGCAATTTGATTCCTGGCTCTGGAGAGACGCAGTTCACGGGAGTTCGGTATGGTAGTGGAGTGCAAAGCTGTTTCAGCATTCTGTAGCCTGGAAAGAGGATGACACAATGTGCGCAATGTCTGTATCCTTAGACAGTGCGGACAGTTCTATAACCTGAGTGTAGCGTGATGCAGCATACAGGAGTTGTGTATCGGAGGTGTGGCATGAAGCAGTTGGAAGTGTTCTGTACACTGGGAGTCGGCATTCGCACTTTGCGGGATTTGTGTAGCCTGACTGTAGGAAATGCAGCTTATGAGCGTTCTGCGTCGTTGTTGTGGAGTGATGCAGTTCCTGGGAGTTCTGTATGCTGGTGGAGCGCAAAGCTGTTTCAGAGTTCTGTAGCCTGGGAATAAGCTTACCCAATGTGCGCAATGTCTGTAGCCTGCGTGTAGGAGAGAGAGAGCATAGGACTTCTCTATCCTCAGTGTGTTGAGATGCAGGGTACATGAGTTCTGTATCGGAGGTGTGGAACGAAGCAGTGTGGAAGACTTCTGTAGCCTGGGAGTAGGCATTCTCAATACGTGGGATTTGTGTAGCCTGACTGTAGGAAACGAAGCTTATGGGCGATTTGATTCCTGGCTCTGGAGAGACGCAGTTCACGGGAGTTCGGTATGGTAGTGGAGTGCAAAGCTGTTTCAGCATTCTGTAGCCTGGAAAGAGGATGACACAATGTGCGCAATGTCTGTATCCTTAGACAGTGCGGACAGTTCTATAACCTGAGTGTAGAGCATACAGGAGTTGTGTATCGGAGGTGTGGAACGAAGCAGTTCTAAGTGTTCTGTACACTGGGAGTCGGCATTCGCACTATGCGGGATTTGTGTCGCCTGACTGTAGGAAATGCAGCTTATGAGCGTTCTGCGTCGTTGTTGTGGAGTGATGCAGTTCCTGGGAGTTCTGTATGCTAGTGGAGTGCAAAGCTGTTTCAGCGTTCTGTAGCCTGGGAAGAGGATGACACAATGTGCGCAATGTCTGTATCCTTAGACAGTGCGGACAGTTCTATAACCTGAGTGTAGCGTGATGCAGCATACAGGAGTTGTGTATCGGAGGTGTGGCATGAAGCAGTTGGAAGTGTTCTGTACACTGGGAGTCGGCATTCGCACTATGCGGGATTTGTGTCGCCTGACTGTAGGAAATGCAGCTTATGAGCGTTCTGCGTCGTTGTTGTGGAGTGATGCAGTTCCTGGGAGTTCTGTATGCTAGTGGAGTGCAAAGCTGTTTCAGAGTTCTGTAGCCTGGGAATAAGCTTACCCAATGTGCGCGATGTCTGTAGGCTGCGTGTAGGAGAGAGAGTGTATAGGACTTCTCTATCCTAGTGTGTTGAGATGCAGGGTACATGAGTTCTATATTGGAGGTGTGGAACGAACAAGTTAGGAAGGGTTCTGTAGCCTGGGAGTAGGCATTCTCACTACGCGGGATTTGTGTAGCCTGACTATGAAACGAAGCTTATAGTCGATTTGATTCTTGGCTCTAGAGAGATGCAGTTCACGCGAGTTCGGTATGCAAGTGGAGTGCAATGTTATTTCAGCGTTCTATAGCCTGGGAAGAGCATGAAACAATGTTCGCAATGTCTGTATCCTTAGACAGTGCGGACAGTTCTATAACCTGAGTGTAGCGTGATGCAGCCTACAGGAGTTGTGTATCGGAGGTGTGGATGAAGCAGTTGGAAGTGTTCTGTACACTGGGAGTCGGCATTCGCACTATGCGGGATTTGTGTAGCCTGACTGTAGGAAATGCAGCTTATGAGCGTTCTGCGTCGTTGTTGTGGAGTGATGCAGTTCCTGGGAGTTCTGTATGCTAGTGGAGTGCAAAGCTGTTTCAGAGTTCTGTAGCCTGGGAATAAGCTTACCTAATGTGCGCAATGTCTGTAGCCTGCGTGTAGGAGAGAGAGTGTGTAGGACTTCTCTATCGTCAGTGTGGTGAGATGCAGGGTACATCAGTTCTGTATCGGAGGTGTGCAATGAAACAGTGTGGAAGACTTCTGTAGCTTGGAGTAGGCATTAGAACTATGCAGCATTTGTGTAGCCTGACTGTAGGAAACGCAGCTTATGGAGTTCTGCGTCCAGGCTGTAGAGAGATGCAGGTCACGGGAGTTCTGTATGCTAGTGGAGTGCAAAGCTGTTTCAGACTTCTGTAGCCTGGGAATAGCTTACGCAATGCGCGCAATATTGTAGCCTGAGTGTAGGAGACAGAGCTTACAGGAGTTCTGTAACCTGAGCGTAGTCAGATGCAGCGTACATAGTTCTGTATTGGAGTAGGCTTTCGCAATAGGCGGGATTAGTTTAGCCTGACTATAGGAAATGCAGTTTATGGGCGATTTGAATCCTGGCTCTAGAGAGATGCAGTTCACGGGAGTTCCGTATGCAAGTGGAGTGCAATGCTATTTCAGAGTTCTGTGGCCTGGGAAGAGGATGACACAATGTGCGCAATGTCTGTATCCTTAGACAGTGCGGACAGGAGTTGTATAACCTGAGTGTAGCGTGATGCAGCATACAGGAGTTGTGTATCGGAGGTGTGGCATGAAGCAGTTGGAAGTGTTCTGTACACTGGGAGTCGGCATTCGCACTATGCGGGATTTGTGTCGCCTGACTGTAGGAAATGCAGCTTATGAGCGTTCTGCGTCATTGTTGTGGAGTGATGCAGTTCCTGGGAGTTCTGTATGCTAGTGGAGTGCAAAGCTGTTTCAGCGTTCTGTAGCCTGGGAAGAGGATGACACAATGTGCGCAATGTCTGTATCCTTAGACAGTGCGGACAGTTCTATAACCTGAGTGTAGCGTGATGCAGCCTACAGGAGTTGTGTATCGGAGGTGTGGATGAAGCAGTTGGAAGTGTTCTGTACACTGGGAGTCGGCATTCGCACTATGCGGGATTTGTGTAGCCTGACTGTAGGAAACGCAGCTTATGAGCGTTCTGCGTCGTTGTTGTGGAGTGATGCAGTTCCTGGGAGTTCTGTATGCTAGCGGAGTGCAAAGCTGTTTCAGAGTTCTGTAGCCTGGGAATAAGCTTACCTAATGTGCGCAATGTCTGTAGCCTGCGTGTAGGAGAGAGAGTGTGTAGGACTTCTCTATCGTCAGTGTGGTGAGATGCAGCGTACATCAGTTCTGTATCAGAGGTGTGCAATGAAACAGTGTGGAAGACTTCTGTAGCTTGGACTAGGCATTCGAACTATGCAGCATTTGTGTAGCCTGACTGTAGGAAACGCAGCTTATGGAGTTCTGCGTCCAGGCTGTAGAGAGATGCAGTTCCTGGGAGTTCTGTATGCTAGTGGAGTGCAAAGCTGTTTCAGACTTCTGTAGCCTGGGAATAGCTTACGCAATGCGCGCAATATTGTAGCCTGAGTGTAGGAGACAGAGCTTACAGGAGTTCTGTAACCTGAGCGTAGTCAGATGCAGCGTACATAGTTCTGTATTGGAGTAGGCTTTCGCAATAGGCGGGATTAGTTTAGCCTGACTATAGGAAATGCAGTTTATGGGCGATTTGAATCCTGGCTCTAGAGAGATGCAGTTCACGGGAGTTCCGTATGCAAGTGGAGTGCAATGCTATTTCAGAGTTCTGTGGCCTGGGAAGAGGATGACACAATGTGCGCAATGTCTGTATCCTTAGACAGTGCGGACAGGAGTTGTATAACCTGAGTGTAGCGTGATGCAGCATACAGGAGTTGTGTATCGGAGGTGTGGCATGAAGCAGTTGGAAGTGTCTGTACACTGGGAGTCGGCATTCGCACTATGCGGGATTTGTGTCGCCTGACTGTAGGAAATGCAGCTTATGAGCGTTCTGCGTCATTGTTGTGGAGTGATGCAGTTCCTGGGAGTTCTGTATGCTAGTGGAGTGCAAAGCTGTTTCAGCGTTCTGTAGCCTGGGAAGAGGATGACACAATGTGCGCAATGTCTGTATCCTTAGACAGTGCGGACAGTTCCATAACCTGAGTGTAGCGTGATGCAGCATACAGGAGTTGTGTATTGGAGGTGTGGCATGAAGCAGTTGGAAGTGTTCTGTACACTGGGAGTCGGCATTCGCACTATGCGGGATTTGTGTAGCCTGACTGTAGGAAATGCAGCTTATGAGCGTTCTGCGTCGTTGTTGTGGAGTGATGCAGTTCCTGGGAGTTCTGTATGCTAGTGGAGCGCAAAGCTGTTTCAGAGTTCTGTAGCCTGGGAATAAGCTTACCCAATGTGCGCAATGTCTGTAGCCTGCGTGTAGGAGAGAGTGAGCATAGGACTTCTCTATCCTCAGTGTGGTGAGATGCAGGGTACATGAGTTCTGTATCGGAGGTGTGGAACGAAGCAGTGTGGAAGACTTCTGTAGCCTGGGAGTAGGCATTCTCAATACGTGGGATTTGTGTAGCCTGACTGTAGGAAACGAAGCTTATGGCAGATTTGATTCCTGGCTCTGGAGAGATGCAGCTTACGGGAGTTCGGTATGCTAGTGGAGTGCAAAGCTGTTTCAGCGTTCTGTAGCCTGGGAAGAGGAAGACACAATGTGCGCAATGTCTGTATCCTTAGACAGTGCGGACAGTTCTATAACCTGAGTGTAGCGTGATGCAGCATACAGGAGTTGTGTATCGGAGGTGTGGCATGAAGCAGTTGGAAGTGTTCTGTACACTGGGAGTCGGCATTCGCACTATGCGGGATTTGTGTAGCCTGACTGTAGGAAATGCAGCTTATGAGCGTTCTGCGTCTTTGTTGTGGAGTGATGCAGTTCCTGGGAGTTCTGTATGCTAGTGGAGTGCAAAGCTGTTTCAGAGTTCTGTAGCCTGGGAATAAGCTTACCCAATGTGCGCAATGTCTGTAGCCTGCGTGTAAGAGAGAGAGTGCATAGGACTTCTCTATCCTCAGTGTGGTGAGATGCAGGGTACATGAGTTCTGTATCAGAGGTGTGTAACGAAGCAGTGTGGAAGACTTCTGTAGCCTGGGAGTAGGCATTCTCAAAACGTGGGATTTGTGTAGCCTGACTGTAGGAGACGAAGCTTATGGGCGATTTGATTCCTGGCTCTGGAGAGACGCAGTTCACGGGAGTTCGGTATGGTAGTGGAGTGCAAAGCTGTTTCAGCATTCTGTAGCCTGGAAAGAGGATGACACAATGTGCGCAATGTCTGTATCCTTAGACAGTGCGGACAGTTGTATAACCTGAGTGTAGAGCATACAGGAGTTGTGTATCGGAGGTGTGGAACGAAGCAGTTCTAAGTGTTCTGTACACTGGGAGTCGGCATTCGCACTATGCGGGATTTGTGTCGCCTGACTGTAGGAAATGCAGCTTATGAGCGTTCTGCGTCGTTGTTGTGGAGTGATGCAGTTCCTGGGAGTTCTGTATGCTAGTGGAGTGCAAAGCTGTTTCAGCGTTCTGTAGCCTGGGAAGAGGATGACACAATGTGCGCAATGTCTGTATCCTTAGACAGTGCGGACAGTTCTATAACCTGAGTGTAGCGTGATGCAGCATACAGGAGTTGTGTATCGGAGGTGTGGCATGAGCAGTTGGAAGTGTTCTGTACACTGGGAGTCGGCATTCGCACTATGCGGGATTTGTGTAGCCTGACTGTAGGAAATGCAGCTTATGAGCATTCTGCGTCGTTGTTGTGGAGTGATGCAGTTCCTGGGAGTTCTGTATGCTAGTGGAGTGCAAAGCTGTTTCAGCGTTCTGTAGCCTGGGAAGAGGATGACACAATGTGCGCAATGTCTGTATCCTTAGACAGTGCGGACAGTTCTATAACCTGAGTGTAGCGTGATGCAGCATACAGGAGTTGTGTATCGGAGGTGTGGCATGAAGCAGTTGGAAGTGTTCTGTACACTGGGAGTCGGCATTCGCACTATGCGGGATTTGTGTAGCCTGACTGTAGGAAATGCAGCTTATGAGCGTTCTGCGTCGTTGTTGTGGAGTGATGCAGTTCCTGGGAGTTCTGTATGCTAGTGGAGTGCAAAGCTGTTTCAGAGTTCTGTAGCCTGGGAATAAGCTTACCCAATGTGCGCGATGTCTGTAGGCTGCGTGTAGGAGAGAGAGTGTATAGGACTTCTCTATCCTAGTGTGTTGAGTTGCAGGGTACATGAGTTCTATATTGGAGGTGTGGAACGAAGCAGTTAGGAAGGGTTCTGTAGCCTGGGAGTATGCATTCTCACTACGCGGGATTTGTGTAGCCTGACTATGAAACGAAGCTTATAGTCGATTTGATTCCTGGCTCTGGAGAGACGCAGTTCACGGGAGTTCTGTATGCTAGTGGAGTGCAAAGCTGTTTCAGCGTTCTGTAGCCTGGAAAGAGGATGACACAATGTGCGCAATGTCTGTATCCTTAGACAGTGCGGACAGTTCTATAACCTGAGTGTAGAGCATACAGGAGTTGTGTATCGGAGGTGTGGAACGAAGCAGTTCTAAGTGTTCTAAGAGTTTTGAATGAATTTTAGCATGTTACATTTTGTTTTTTTTGTTGGCAATTGCTAATTAGTTCCACATGGATTCACAACAAGTAACAATAAGTGTTCTCTGAGTTGAATGCTACAGAAACTAGGTTAAAAATTATATTTGCGACTGTAAACATGACATTGAATTCACATTCCCAAGAAAAAGACTTTGCTTTTCTCCAAACCAGTTTGATCTGCTTTTCTGGGTCATTTGCACACGAATTCCACACGAGTTTGTCCAGATAGGTCTGGATCCAACCAGAAATATCCGGTTCTGTGTGGCTAAATGAATATCAGCTTTTAAACAGCCTGTGTGTTTGTTAGTGTTTCCTGGATAGTATCTATGAACTTTAGAGTTGTGAATGAATTTTAGCATGTTACATTTTGTTTTTGTGTTGGCCAACGATAATTAGTTCCACATGGAGGCACAAGAAGTACACATAAGTGTTTTCTGAGTAGAATGCTACAGAAACTAGGTTAAAAATAATATTTGCGACTGTAAACATGACATTGAATTCACATTCCCAAGAAAAAGACTTTGCTCTTCTCCAAAACCAGTTTGACTCTGCTTTTCTGGGTCCTTTGCACACGAATTCCACACGAGTTTGTCCAGATAGGTCTGGATCTAAACAGAAATATCCGGTTCTGTGTGGCTAAATGAATATCAGCTTTTAAACAGACTCTGTGTTTGTTAGTGTTTCCTAGATAGTATCTATGAACTTCAGAGTTTTGAATGAATTTTAGCATGTTACATTTGGTTTCTTTGTTGGCAAACGCTAATTAGTTCCACATGGAGACACAAGAAGTACGCATAAGTGTTCTCTGAGTCGAATGCTACAGAAACTAGGTTAAAAATGATATTTGCGACTGTAAACATGACATTGAATTCACATTCCCAAGAAAAAGACTTTGCTTGTCTCCAAAACCAGTTTGACTCTGCTTTTCTGGGTCCTTTGCACACGAATTCCACACGAGTTTGTCCAGATAGGTCTGGATCTAACCAGAAATATCCGGTTCTGTGTGGCTAAATGAATATCAGCTTTTAAAGAGCCTGTGGGTTTGTTAGTGTTTCCTGGATAGTATCTATGAACTTTAGAGTTTTGAATGAATTTTAGCATGTTACATTTTGTTTTTTTGTTGGCAAATGCTAATTAGTTCCACATGGAGACACAACAGGTACACGTAAGTGTTCTCTGAGTCCAATGCTACAGAAACTAGGTTAAAAATGATATTTGCGACTGTAAACATGACATTGAATTCACATTCCCAAGAAAAAGACTTTTCTCTTCTCCAAAACCAGTTTGACTCTGCTTTTCTGGGTCCTTTGCACACGAATTCCACACGAGTTTGTCCAGATAGGTCTGGATCTAAATAGAAATATCTGGTTCTGTGGGGCTAAATGAATATCAGCTTTTAAACAGCCTGTTTGTTTCTTAGTGTTTCCTAGATAGTATCTATGAACTTTAGAGTTTTGAATGAATTTTAGCATGTTACATTTTGTTTTTTTGTGGGCAAACGCTAATTAGTTCCACATGGAGGCACAAGAAGTACACATAAGTGTTTTCTGAGTAGAATTCTACAGAAACTAGGTTAAGAATGATATTTGCGACTGTCAACATGACATTGAATTCACATTCCCAAGAAAAAGACGTTTCTCTTCTCCAAAACCAGTTTGACTCTGCTTTTCTGGGTCCTTTGCACACGAATTCCACATGAGTTTGTCCAGATAGGTCTGGATCTAACCAGAAATATCCGATTCTGTGTGGCTAAATGAATATCAGCTTTTAAACAGCCTGTGTGTTTCTTAGTGTTTCCTGGCTAGTATCTATGAACTTTAGAGTTTTGAATGAATTTTAACATGTTACATTTTGTTTCTTTGTTGGCAAACACTAATTAGTTCCACATGGAGACACAAGAAGTACACATAAGTGTTCTCTGAGTCCAATGCTACAGAAACTAGGTTAAAAATGATATTTGCGACTGTAAACATGACATTGAATTCACATTCCCAAGAAAAAGACTTTGCTTGTCTCCAAAACCAGTTTGACTCTGCTTTTCTGGGTCCTTTGCACACGAATTCCACACGAGTTTGTCCAGATAGGTCTGGATCTAACCAGAAATATCCAGTTCTGTGTGGCTAACTGAATATCAGCTTTTAAACAGCCTGTGTGTTTGTTAGTGTTTCCTGGATAGTATCTATGAACTTTAGAGTTGTGAATGAATTTTAGCATGTTACATTTTGTTTTTTTGTGGGAAAACGCTAATTAGTTCCACATGGAGGCACAAGAAGTACACATAAGTGTTTTCTGAGTAGAATGCTACAGAAACTAGGTTAAAAATGATATTTGCGACTGTAAACATGACATTGAATTCACATTCCCAAGAAAAAGACTTTGCTCTTCTCCAAAACCAGTTTGACTCTGCTTTTCTGGGTCCTTTGCACACGAATTCCACACGAGTTTGTCCAGATAGGTCTGGATCGAACCAGAAATATCCGGTTCTGTGTGGCTCAATGAATATCAGCTTTTAAACAGCCTATGTGTTTGTTAGTGTTTCCTGGATAGTATCTATGAACTTTAGAGTTTTGAATGAATTTTAGCATGTTACATTTTGTTTTTTTGTTGGCAAACGCTAATTAGTTCCACATGGAGACACAACAAGTACACATAAGTGTTCTCTGAGTCGAATGCTACAGAAACTAGGTTAAAAATGATATTTGCGACTGTCAACATGACATTGAATTCACATTCCCAAGAAAAGGACTTTGCTTTTTTCCAAAACCAGTTTCAACATTCTTTTCTAGGTCCTTTGCGCATGAATTCCACACGAGTTTGTCCAGATAGGTCTGGATCTAACCAGAAATATCCGGTTCTGTGTGGCTAAATGAATATCAGCTTTTAAACAGCCTGTGTGTTTGTTAGTGTTTTCTGGAATGTATCTATGAACTTTAGAGTTTTGAATGAATTTTAGCATGTTACATTTTGTTTTTTTTGTTGGCAAACGCTAATTAGTTCCACATGGTGACACAACGAGTACACATAAGTGTTCTCTGAGTCGAATGCTACAGAAACTAGGTTAAAAATGATATTTGCGACTGTAAACATGACATTGAATTCACATTCCCAAGAAAAAGACTTTGCTTGTCTCCAAAACCAGTTTGACTCTGCTTTTCTGGGTCCTTTGCACACGAATTCCACACGAGTTTGTCCAGATAGGTCTGGATCTAACCAGAAATATCCGGTTCTGTGTGGCTAAATGAATATCAGCTTTTAAAGAGCCTGTGGGTTTGTTAGTGTTTCCTGGATAGTATCTATGAACTTTAGAGTTTTGAATGAATTTTAGCATGTTACATTTTGTTTTTTTGTTGGCAAATGCTAATTAGTTCCACATGGAGACACAACAGGTACACGTAAGTGTTCTCTGAGTCCAATGCTACAGAAACTAGGTTAAAAATGATATTTGCGACTGTAAACATGACATTGAATTCACATTCCCAAGAAAAAGACTTTTCTCTTCTCCAAAACCAGTTTGACTCTGCTTTTCTGGGTCCTTTGCACACGAATTCCACACGAGTTTGTCCAGATAGGTCTGGATCTAAATAGAAATATCTGGTTCTGTGGGGCTAAATGAATATCAGCTTTTAAACAGCCTGTTTGTTTCTTAGTGTTTCCTAGATAGTATCTATGAACTTTAGAGTTTTGAATGAATTTTAGCATGTTACATTTTGTTTTTTTGTGGGCAAACGCTAATTAGTTCCACATGGAGGCACAAGAAGTACACATAAGTGTTTTCTGAGTAGAATTCTACAGAAACTAGGTTAACAATGATATTTGCGACTGTCAACATGACATTGAATTCACATTCCCAAGAAAAAGACGTTTCTCTTCTCCAAAACCAGTTTGACTCTGCTTTTCTGGGTCCTTTGCACACGAATTCCACATGAGTTTGTCCAGATAGGTCTGGATCTAACCAGAAATATCCGATTCTGTGTGGCTAAATGAATATCAGCTTTTAAACAGCCTGTGTGTTTCTTAGTGTTTCCTGGCTAGTATCTATGAACTTTAGAGTTTTGAATGAATTTTAACATGTTACATTTTGTTTCTTTGTTGGCAAACACTAATTAGTTCCACATGGAGACACAAGAAGTACACATAAGTGTTCTCTGAGTCCAATGCTACAGAAACTAGGTTAAAAATGATATTTGCGACTGTAAACATGACATTGAATTCACATTCCCAAGAAAAAGACTTTGCTTGTCTCCAAAACCAGTTTGACTCTGCTTTTCTGGGTCCTTTGCACACGAATTCCACACGAGTTTGTCCAGATAGGTCTGGATCTAACCAGAAATATCCAGTTCTGTGTGGCTAACTGAATATCAGCTTTTAAACAGCCTGTGTGTTTGTTAGTGTTTCCTGGATAGTATCTATGAACTTTAGAGTTGTGAATGAATTTTAGCATGTTACATTTTGTTTTTTTGTGGGAAAACGCTAATTAGTTCCACATGGAGGCACAAGAAGTACACATAAGTGTTTTCTGAGTAGAATGCTACAGAAACTAGGTTAAAAATGATATTTGCGACTGTAAACATGACATTGAATTCACATTCCCAAGAAAAAGACTTTGCTCTTCTCCAAAACCAGTTTGACTCTGCTTTTCTGGGTCCTTTGCACACGAATTCCACACGAGTTTGTCCAGATAGGTCTGGATCGAACCAGAAATATCCGGTTCTGTGTGGCTCAATGAATATCAGCTTTTAAACAGCCTATGTGTTTGTTAGTGTTTCCTGGATAGTATCTATGAACTTTAGAGTTTTGAATGAATTTTAGCATGTTACATTTTGTTTTTTTGTTGGCAAACGCTAATTAGTTCCACATGGAGACACAACAAGTACACATAAGTGTTCTCTGAGTCGAATGCTACAGAAACTAGGTTAAAAATGATATTTGCGACTGTCAACATGACATTGAATTCACATTCCCAAGAAAAGGACTTTGCTTTTTTCCAAAACCAGTTTCAACATTCTTTTCTAGGTCCTTTGCGCATGAATTCCACACGAGTTTGTCCAGATAGGTCTGGATCTAACCAGAAATATCCGGTTCTGTGTGGCTAAATGAATATCAGCTTTTAAACAGCCTGTGTGTTTGTTAGTGTTTTCTGGAATGTATCTATGAACTTTAGAGTTTTGAATGAATTTTAGCATGTTACATTTTGTTTTTTTTGTTGGCAAACGCTAATTAGTTCCACATGGTGACACAACGAGTACACATAAGTGTTCTCTGAGTCGAATGCTACAGAAACTAGGTTAAAAATGATATTTGCGACTGTAAACATGACATTGAATTCACATTCCCAAGAAAAAGACTTTGCTTGTCTCCAAAACCAGTTTGACTCTGCTTTTCTGGGTCCTTTGCACACGAATTCCACACGAGTTTGTCCAGATAGGTCTGGATCCAACCAGAAATATCCGGTTCTGGTGGCTAACTGAATATCAGCTTTTAAACAGCCTGTGTGTTTGTTAGTGTTTCCTGGATAGTATCTATGTACTTTAGAGTTGTGAATGAATTTTAGCATGTTACATTTTGTTTTTTTTGTGGGCAAACGCTAATTAGTTCCACATGGAGGCAGAAGAAGTACAGATAAGTGTTTTCTGAGTAGAATGCTACAGAAACTAGGTTAAAAATGATATTTGCGACTGTAAACATGACATTGAATTCACATTCCCAAGAAAAAGACTTTGCTTGTCTCCAAAACCAGTTTGACTCTGCTTTTCTGGGTCCTTTGCACACGAATTCCACACGAGTTTGTCCAGATAGGTCTGGATCTAACCAGAAATATCCGGTTCTAGTGGCTAACTGAATATCAGCTTTTAAACAGCCTGTGTGTTTGTTAGTGTTTCCTGGATAGTATCTATGAACTTTAGAGTTGTGTATGAATTTTAGCATGTTACATTTTGTTTTTTTGTGGGCAAACGCTAGTTAGTTCCACATGGAGGCACAAGAAGTACAGATAAGTGTTTTCTGAGTAGAATGCTACAGAAACTAGGTTAAAAATGATATTTGCTACTGTAAACATGACATTGAATTCACATTCCCAAGAAAAAGACTTTTCTCTTCTCCAAAACCAGTTTGACTCTGCTTTTCTGGGTCCTTTGCACACGAATTCCACATGAGTTTGTCCAGATAGGTCTGGATCTAACCAGAAATATCCGGTTCTGTGTGGCTAAATGAATATCAGCTTTTAAACAGACTCTGTGTTTGTTAGTGTTTCCTAGATAGTATCTATGACTTCAGAGTTTTGAATGAATTTTAGCATGTTACATTTGGTTTCTTTGTTGGCAAACGATAATTAGTTCCACATGCAGACACAAGAAGGACGCATAAGTGTTCTCTGAGTCGAATGCTACAGAAACTAGGTTAAAAATGATATTTGCGACTGTAAACATGACATTGAATTCACATTCCCAAGAAAAAGACTTTGCTTGTCTCCAAAACCAGTTTGACTCTGCTTTTCTGGGTCCTTTGCACACGAATTCCACACGAGTTTGTCCAGATAGGTCTGGATCTAACCAGAAATATCCGGTTCTGTGTGGCTAAATGAATATCAGCTTTTAAAGAGCCTGTGGGTTTGTTAGTGTTTCCTGGATAGTATCTATGAACTTTAGAGTTTTGAATGAATTTTAGCATGTTACATTTTGTTTTTTTGTTGGCAAATGCTAATTAGTTCCACATGGAGACACAACAGGTACACGTAAGTGTTCTCTGAGTCCAATGCTACAGAAACTAGGTTAAAAATGATATTTGCGACTGTAAACATGACATTGAATTCACATTCCCAAGAAAAAGACTTTTCTCTTCTCCAAAACCAGTTTCAACATCCTTTTCTGGGTCCTTGGCACACGAATTCCACACGAGTTTGTCCAGATAGGTCTGGATCCAACCAGAAATATCCGGTTCTGGTGGCTAACTGCATATCAGCTTATAAACAGCCTGTGTGTTTGTTAGTGTTTCCTGGATAGTATCTATGAACTTCAGAGTTGTGAATGAATTTTAGCATGTTACATTTGGTTTCATTGTTGGCAAACGCTAATTAGTTCCACCTGGAGACACAAGAAGTACACATAAGTGTTTTCTGAGTAGAATGCTACAGAAACTAGGTTAAAAATGATATTTGCGACTGTAAACATGACATTGAATTCACATTCCCAAGAAAAAGACTTTGCTGTTCTCCAAAACCAGTTTGACTCTGCTTTTCTGGGTCCTCTGCACACGAATTCCACATGAGTTTGTCCAGATAGGTCTGGATCTAACCAGAAATATCCGGTTCTGGTGGCTAACTGCATATCAGCTTTTAAACAGCCTGTGTGTTTCTTAGTGTTTCCTGGATAGTATCTATGAACTTCAGAGTTGTGAATGAATTTTAGCATGTTACATTTGGTTTCATTGTTGGCAAACGCTAATTAGTTCCACCTGGAGACACAAGAAGTACACATAAGTGTTTTCTGAGTAGAATGCTACAGAAACTAGGTTAAAAATGATATTTGCGACTGTCAACATGACATTGAATTCACATTCCCAAGAAAAAGACTTTGCTTTTCTCCAAAACCAGTTTCAACAGCCTTTTCTGGGTGCTTTGCACACGAATTCCACACGAGTTTGTCCAGATAGGTCTGGATCTAACCAGAAATATCCGTTTCTGTGTGGCTAAATGAATATCAGCTTTTCAACAGCCTGTGTGTTTGTTAGTGTTTCCTGGATAGTATCTATGAACTTTAGAGTTGTGAATGAATTTTAGCATGTTACATTTTGTTTTTTTGTTGGCAAACGCTAATTAGTTCCACATGGAGACACAACAGGTACCCATAAGTGTTTTCTGAGTAGAATTCTACAGAAAGTAGGTTAAAAATGATATTTGCGACTGTAAACATGACATTGAATTCACATTCCCAAGAAAAAGACTTTGCTTTTCTCCAAAACGAGTTTGACTCTGCTTTTCTGGGTCCTTTGCACACGAAATCCACACGAGTTTGTCCAGATAGTTCTGGATCTAAATAGAAATATCTGGTTCTGTGGGGCTAAATGAATATCAGCTTTAAAACAGTCTGTGTGTTTCTTAGTGTTTCCTAGATAGTATCTATGAACTTCAGAGTTTTGAATGAATTTTAGCATGTTACATTTTGTTTTTTTGTGGGCAAACGCTAATTAGTTCCACATGGAGGCACAGGAAGTACACATAAGTGTTTTCTGAGTCGAATGCTACAGAAACTAGGTTAAAAATGATATTTGCGACTGTAAACATGACATTGAATTCACATTCCCAAGAAATAGACGTTTCTCTTCTCCAAAACCAGTTTGACTCTGCTTTTCTGGGTCCTTTGCACACGAATTCCACACGAGTTTGTCCAGATAGGTCTGGATCCAACCAGAAATATCCGGTTCTGGTGCCTACTGAATATCAGATTTTAAACAGCCTATGTGTTTGTTAGTGTTTCCTGGATAGTATCTATGAACTTTAGAGTTTGGAATGAATTTTAGCATGTTACATTTTGTTTTTTTGTTGGCAAACGCTAATTAGTTCCACATGGAGGCACAAGAAGTACACATAAGTGTTTTCTGAGTCGAATGCTACAGAAACTAGGTTAAAAATGATATTTGCGACTGTCAACATGACATTGAATTCACATTCCCAAGAAAAAGACTTTGCTGTTCTCCAAAACCAGTTTGACTCTGCTTTTCTGGGTCCTCTGCACACGAATTCCACATGAGTTTGTCCAGATAGGTCTGGATCTAACCAGAAATATCCGATTCTGTGTGGCTAACTGAATATCAGCTTTTAAACAGCCTGTGTGTTTGTTAGTGTTTTCTGGATAGTATCTATGAAATTAGAGTTTTGAATGAATTTTAGCATGTTACATTTGGTTTCTTTGTTGGTAAACGCTAATTAGTTCCACATGGAGACACAAGAAGGACGCATAAGTGTTCTCTGAGTCGAATGCTACAGAAACTAGGTTAAAAATGATATTTGCGACTGTAAACATGACATTGAATTCACATTCCCAAGAAAAAGACTTTGCTTGTCTCCAAAACCAGTTTGACTCTGCTTTTCTGGGTCCTTTGCACACGAATTCCACACGAGTTTGTCCAGATAGGTCTGGATCCAACCAGAAATATCCCCTTCTGGTGGCTAACTGAATATCAGCTTTTAAACAGCCTGTGTGTTTGTTAGTGTTTTCTGGATAGTATCTATGAACTTTAGAGTTTTGAATGAAGTTTAGCATGTTACATTTTGTTTTTTTGCTGGCAAATGCTAATTAGTTCCACATGGAGACCCAACAGGTACACATAAGTGTTTTCTGGGTAGAATGCTACAGAAACTAGGTTAAAATGATATTTGAGACTGTCAACATGACATTGAATTCACATTCCCAAGAAAAAGACTTTGCTTTTCTCCAAAACCAGTTTGACTCTGCTTTTCTGGGTCCTTAACACACGAATTCCACACGAGTTTGTCCAGATAGGTCTGGATAACCAGAAATATCCAGTTCTGTGTGGCTAACTGAATATCAGCTTTTAAACAGCCTGTGTGTTTGTTAGTGTTTCCTGGATAGTATCTATGAACTTTAGAGTTGTGTATGAATTTTAGCATGTTACATTTTGTTTTTTTGTGGGCAAACGCTAGTTAGTTCCACATGGAGGCACAAGAAGTACAGATAAGTGTTTTCTGAGTAGAATGCTACAGAAACTAGGTTAAAAATGATATTTGCTACTGTAAACATGACATTGAATTCACATTCCCAAGAAAAAGACTTTTCTCTTCTCCAAAACCAGTTTGACTCTGCTTTTCTGGGTCCTTTGCACACGAATTCCACATGACTTTGTCCAGATAGGTCTGGATCTAACCAGAAATATCCGGTTCTGTGTGGCTAAATGAATATCAGCTTTTAAACAGCCTGTGTGTTTGTTAGTGTTTCCTAGATAGTATCTATGACTTCAGAGTTTTGAATGAATTTTAGCATGTTACATTTGGTTTCTTTGTTGGCAAACGATAATTAGTTCCACATGCAGACACAAGAAGGACGCATAAGTGTTCTCTGAGTCGAATGCTACAGAAACTAGGTTAAAAATGATATTTGCGACTGTAAACATGACATTGAATTCACATTCCCAAGAAAAAGACTTTGCTTGTCTCCAAAACCAGTTTGACTCTGCTTTTCTGGGTCCTTTGCACACGAATTCCACACGAGTTTGTCCAGATAGGTCTGGATCTAACCAGAAATATCCGGTTCTGTGTGGCTAAATGAATATCAGCTTTTAAAGAGCCTGTGGGTTTGTTAGTGTTTCCTGGATAGTATCTATGAACTTTAGAGTTTTGAATGAATTTTAGCATGTTACATTTTGTTTTTTTGTTGGCAAATGCTAATTAGTTCCACATGGAGACACAACAGGTACACGTAAGTGTTCTCTGAGTCCAATGCTACAGAAACTAGGTTAAAAATGATATTTGCGACTGTAAACATGACATTGAATTCACATTCCCAAGAAAAAGACTTTTCTCTTCTCCAAAACCAGTTTGACTCTGCTTTTCTGGGTCCTTTGCACACGAATTCCACACGAGTTTGTCCAGATAGGTCTGGATCTAACCAGAAATATCCGGTTCTGTGGGGCTAAATGAATATCAGCTTTTAAACAGCCTGTTTGTTTCTTAGTGTTTCCTAGATAGTATCTATGAACTTTAGAGTTTTGAATGAATTTTAGCATGTTACATTTTGTTTTTTTGTGGGCAAACGCTAATTAGTTCCACATGGAGGCACAAGAAGTACACATAAGTGTTTTCTGAGTAGAATTCTACAGAAACTAGGTTAACAATGATATTTGCGACTGTCAACATGACATTGAATTCACATTCCCAAGAAAAAGACGTTTCTCTTCTCCAAAACCAGTTTGACTCTGCTTTTCTGGGTCCTTTGCACACGAATTCCACATGAGTTTGTCCAGATAGGTCTGGGTCTAACCAGAAATATCCGATTCTGTGTGGCTAAATGAATATCAGCTTTTAAAAAGCCTGTGTGTTTCTTAGTGTTTCCTGGCTAGTATCTATGAACTTTAGAGTTTTGAATGAATTTTAGCATGTTACATTTTGTTTCTTTGGTGGCAAACGCTAATTAGTTCCACATGGAGACACAAGAAGTACACATAAGTGTTCTCTGAGTCCAATGCTACAGAAACTAGGTTAAAAATGATATTTGCGACTGTAAACATGACATTGAATTCACATTCCCAAGAAAAAGACTTTGCTTGTCTCCAAAACCAGTTTCAACATCCTTTT
This sequence comes from Sylvilagus floridanus, assembly GCA_949820135.1. Taxonomy (NCBI): domain Eukaryota; kingdom Metazoa; phylum Chordata; class Mammalia; order Lagomorpha; family Leporidae; genus Sylvilagus; species Sylvilagus floridanus. Next base: position 90,095,323 of record OX463223.1, read on the forward strand.
CTGGGTCCTTGGCACACGAATTCCACACGAGTTTGTCCAGATAGGTCTGGATCCAACCAGAAATATCCGGTTCTGGTGGCTAACTGCATATCAGCTTTTAAACAGCCTGTGTGTTTGTTAGTGTTTCCTGGATAGTATCTATGAACTTTAGAGTTGTGAATGAATTTTAGCATGTTACATTTGGTTTCATTGTTGGCAAACGCTAATTAGTTCCACCTGGAGACACAAGAAGTACACATAAGTGTTTTCTGAGTAGAATGCTACAGAAACTAGGTTAAAAATGATATTTGCGACTGTAAACATGACATTGAATTCACATTCCCAAGAAAAAGACTTTGCTGTTCTCCAAAACCAGTTTGACTCTGCTTTTCTGGGTCCTCTGCACACGAATTCCACATGAGTTTGTCCAGATAGGTCTGGATCTAACCAGAAATATCCGGTTCTGGTGGCTAACTGCATATCAGCTTTTAAACAGCCTGTGTGTTTCTTAGTGTTTCCTGGATAGTATCTATGAACTTCAGAGTTGTGAATGAATTTTAGCATGTTACATTTGGTTTCATTGTTGGCAAACGCTAATTAGTTCCACCTGGAGACACAAGAAGTACACATAAGTGTTTTCTGAGTAGAATGCTACAGAAACTAGGTTAAAAATGATATTTGCGACTGTCAACATGACATTGAATTCACATTCCCAAGAAAAAGACTTTGCTTTTCTCCAAAACCAGTTTCAACAGCCTTTTCTGGGTGCTTTGCACACGAATTCCACACGAGTTTGTCCAGATAGGTCTGGATCTAACCAGAAATATCCGTTTCTGTGTGGCTAAATGAATATCAGCTTTTCAACAGCCTGTGTGTTTGTTAGTGTTTCCTGGATAGTATCTATGAACTTTAGAGTTGTGAATGAATTTTAGCATGTTACATTTTGTTTTTTTGTTGGCAAACGCTAATTAGTTCCACATGGAGACACAACAGGTACCCATAAGTGTTTTCTGAGTAGAATTCTACAGAAAGTAGGTTGAAAATGATATTTGCGACTGTAAACATGACATTGAATTCACATTCCCAAGAAAAAGACTTTGCTTTTCTCCAAAACGAGTTTGACTCTGCTTTTCTGGGTCCTTTGCACACGAAATCCACACGAGTTTGTCCAGATAGTTCTGGATCTAAATAGAAATATCTGGTTCTGTGGGGCTAAATGAATATCAGCTTTAAAACAGTCTGTGTGTTTCTTAGTGTTTCCTAGATAGTATCTATGAACTTCAGAGTTTTGAATGAATTTTAGCATGTTACATTTTGTTTTTTTGTGGGCAAACGCTAATTAGTTCCACATGGAGGCACAAGAAGTACACATAAGTGTTTTCTGAGTCGAATGCTACAGAAACTAGGTTAAAAATGATATTTGCGACTGTCAACATGACATTGAATTCACATTCCCAAGAAATAGACGTTTCTCTTCTCTAAAACCAGTTTGACTCTGCTTTTCTGGGTCCTTTGCACACGAATTCCACACGAGTTTGTCCAGATAGGTCTGGATCCAACCAGAAATATCCGGTTCTGGTGCCTACTGAATATCAGATTTTAAACAGCCTATGTGTTTGTTAGTGTTTCCTGGATAGTATCTATGAACTTTAGAGTTTGGAATGAATTTTAGCATGTTACATTTTGTTTTTTTGTTGGCAAACGCTAATTAGTTCCACATGGAGGCACAAGAAGTACACATAAGTGTTTTCTGAGTCGAATGCTACAGAAACTAGGTTAAAAATGATATTTGCGACTGTCAACATGACATTGAATTCACATTCCCAAGAAAAAGACTTTGCTGTTCTCCAAAACCAGTTTGACTCTGCTTTTCTGGGTCCTCTGCACACGAATTCCACATGAGTTTGTCCAGATAGGTCTGGATCTAACCAGAAATATCCGATTCTGTGTGGCTAACTGAATATCAGCTTTTAAACAGCCTGTGTGTTTGTTAGTGTTTTCTGGATAGTATCTATGAAATTAGAGTTTTGAATGAATTTTAGCATGTTACATTTGGTTTCTTTGTTGGCAAACGCTAATTAGTTCCACATGGAGACACAAGAAGGACGCATAAGTGTTCTCTGAGTCGAATGCTACAGAAACTAGGTTAAAAATGATATTTGCGACTGTAAACATGACATTGAATTCACATTCCCAAGAAAAAGACTTTGCTTGTCTCCAAAACCAGTTTGACTCTGCTTTTCTGGGTCCTTTGCACACGAATTCCACACGAGTTTGTCCAGATAGGTCTGGATCCAACCAGAAATATACCCTTCTGGTGGCTAACTGAATATCAGCTTTTAAACAGCCTGTGTGTTTGTTAGTGTTTTCTGGATAGTATCTATGAACTTTAGAGTTTTGAATGAATTTTAGCATGTTACATTTGGTTTCTTTGTTGGCAAACGCTAATTAGTTCCACATGGAGACAGAAGAAGGAAGCATAAGTGTTCTCTGAGTCGAATGCTACAGAAACTAGGTTAAAAATGATATTTGCGACTGTCAACATGACATTGAACTCACATTCCCAAGAAAAAGACTTTGCTTTTCTCCAAAACCAGTTTGTCTCTGCTTTTCTGGGTCCTTTGCAAACGAATTCCACACGAGTTTATCCAGATAGGTCTGGATCCAACCAGAAATATCCGGTTCTGGTGGCTAACTGAATATCAGATTTTAAACAGCCTCTGTGTTTGTTAGTGTTTCCTGGATAGTATCTATGACCTTTAGAGTTTTGAATTAATTTTAGCATGTTACATTTTGTTTTTTGGTGGGCAAATGATAATTAGTTCCACATGGAGGCACAGGAAGTACACATAAGTGTTTTCTGATTAGAATTCTACAGAAACTATGTTAAAAATGATATTTGCGACTGTAAACATGACATTGAATTCACATTCCCAAGAAAAAGACGTTTCTCTTCTCCAAAACCAGTTTGACTCTGCTTTTCTGGGTCCTTTGCACACGAATTCCACATGAGTTTGTCCAGATAAGTCTGGGTCTAACCAGAAATATCCGATTCTGTGTGGCTAAATGAATATCAGCTTTTAAACAGCCTGTGTGTTTCTTAGTGTTTCCTGGATAGTATCTATGAACTTTAGAGTTTTGAATGAATTTTAGCATGTTACATTTTGTTTCTTTGTTGGCAAACGCTAATTAGTTCCACATGGAGACACAAGAAGTACACATAAGTGTTCTCTGAGTCCAATGCTACAGAAACTAGGTTAAAAATGATATTTGCGACTGTAAACATGACATTGAATTCACATTCCCAAGAAAAAGACTTTGCTTTTCTCCAAAACCGGTTTCAACATCCTTTTCTGGGTCCTTTGCAAACGAATTCCACACGAGTTTGTCCAGATAGGTCTGGATCCAACCAGAAATATCCGCTTCTGGTGGCTAACTGCATATCAGCTTTTAAACAGCCTGTGTGTTTGTTAGTGTTTCCTGGATAGTATCTATGAACTTTAGAGCTGTGAATGAATTTTAGCATGTTACATTTGGTTTCTTTGTTGGCCAACGCTAATTAGTTCCACCTGGAGACACAAGAAGTACACATAAGTGTTTTCTGAGTAGAATGCTACAGAAACTAGGTTAAAAATGACATTTGCGACTGTAAACATGACATTGAATTCACATTCCCAAGAAAAAGACTTTGCTCTTCTCCAAAACCAGTTTGACTCTGCTTTTCTGGGTCCTTTGCACACGAATTCCACACGAGTTTGTCCAGATAGGTCTGGATCTAACCAGAAATATCCGGTTCTGTGTGGCTAAATGAATATCAGCTTTTAAACAGACTCTGTGTTTGTTAGTGTTTCCTGGATAGTATCTATGAACTTTAGAGCTGTGAATGAATTTTAGCATGTTACTTTTTGTTTCTTTGTTGGCAATTGCTAATTAGTTCCACATGGATTCACAACAAGTAACCATAAGTGTTCTCTGAGTTGAATGCTGCAGAAACTACGTTAAAAATGATATTTGTGACTGTAAACATGACATTGAATTCACATTCCCAAGAAAAAGACTTTGCTTTTCTCCAAACCAGTTTGTTCTGCTTTTCTGGGTCCTTTGCACACGAATTCCACACGAGTTTGTCCAGATAGGTCTGGATCTAAACAGAAATATCCGGTTGTGTGGGTCTAAATGAATATCAGCTTTTCAACAGCCTGTGTGTTTGTTAGTGTTTCCTGGATCGTATCTATGAACTTTAGAGTTTTGAATGAATTTTAGCACGTTACATTTTGTTTTTTTGTTGGCAAACGCTAATTAGTTCCACATGGAGACACAACAAGTACACATAAGTGTTCTCTGAGTCGAATGCTATAGAAACTAGGTTAAAAATGATATTTGCGACTGTAAACATGACATTGAATTCACATTCCCAAGAAAAAGACTTTGCTTTTCTCCAAAACGAGTTTCCACATCCTTTTCTGCGTCCTTAGCACAAGAATTCCACACGAGTTTGTCCAGACAGGTCTGGATCTAACCAGAAATATCCGGTACTGTGTGGCTAAATGAATATCAGCTTTTAAAAAGCCTGTGTGTTTCTTAGTGTTTCCTGGATAGTATCTATGAACTTTAGAGTTTTGAATGAATTTTAGCATATTAAATTTTGGTTTTTTTGTTGGCAAACGCTAATTAGTTCCACATGGTGACACAACGAGTACACAGAAGTGTTCTCTGAGTCGAATGCTACAGAAACTAGGTTAAAAATGATATTTGCGACTGTAAACATGACATTGAATTCACATTCCCAAGAAAAAGACTTTGTTTTTCTCCAAAACGAATTTCCTCATCCTTTTCTGGGTCCTTTGCACACGAATTCCACACGAGTTTGTCCAGATAGGTCTGGATCTAACCAGAAATATCCGGTTCTGTGTGGCTAAATGAATATCAGCTTTTCAACAGCCTGTGTGTTTGTTAGTGTTTCCTGGATAGTATCTATGAACTTTAGAGTTGTGAATGAATTTTAGCATGTTACATTTTGTTTTTTTGTGGGCAAACGCTAATTAGTTCCACATGGAGACACAAGAAGTACACATAAGTGTTCTCTGAGTCCAATGCTACAGAAACTAGGTTAAAAATGATATTTGCGACTGTAAACATGACATTGAATTCACATTCCCAAGAAAAAGACTTTGCTTTTCTCCAAAACCAGTTTGACTCTGCTTTTCTGGGTCCTTTGCACACGAATTCCACACGAGTTTGTCCAGATAGGTCTGGATCTAACCAGAAATATCCGGTTCTGTGTGGCTAAATGAATATCAGCGTTTAAACAGCCTGTGTGTTTCTTAGTGTTTCCTGGCTAGTATCTATGAACTTTAGAGTTTTGAATGAATTTTAGCATGTTACATTTTGTTTTTTTGTTGGCAAACGCTAATTAGTTCCACATGGAGATACAAGAAGGACGCATAAGTGTTCTCTGAGTCCAATGCTACAGAAACTAGGTTAAAAATGATATTTGCGACTGTAAACATGACATTCAATCCACATTCCTAAGAAAAAGACTTTGCTTTTCTCCAAAACCAGTTTGACTCTGCTTTTCTGGGTCCTTTGCACACGAATTCCACACGAGTTTGTCCAGATAGGTCTGGATCCAACCAGAAATATCCGGTTCTGTGTGGCTAAATGAATATCAGCTTTTAAACAGCCTGTGTGTTTCTTAGTGTTTCCTGGATAGTATCTATGAACTTTAGAGTTTTGAATGAATTTTAGCATGTTACATTTTGTTTTTTTGTTGGCAAACGCTAATTAGTTCCACATGGAGATACAAGAAGTACACATAAGTGTTCTCTGAGTCCAATGCTACAGAAACTAGGTTAAAAATGATATTTGCGACTGTAAACATGACATTGAATTCACATTCCCAAGAAAAAGACTTTGCTTTTCTCCAAAACCAGTTTCAACATCCTTTTCTGGGTCCTTTGCACACGAATTCCACAGGAGTTTATCCAGATAGGTCTGGATTTAACCAGAAATATCCGGTTCTGTGTGGCTAAATGAATATCAGCTTTTAAACAGCCTGTGTGTTTCTTAGTGTTTCCTGGATAGTATCTATGAACTTTAGAGTTTTGAATGAATTTTAGCATGTTACATTTTGTTTTTTTGTTGGCAAACGCTAATTAGTTGCACATGGAGACACAACAAGTAACCATAAGTGTTCTCTGAGTCGAATGCTACAGAAACTAGGTTAAAAATGATATTTGCGACTGTACACATTACATTGAATTCACATTCCCAAGAAAAAGACTTTGCTTTTCTCCAAAACCAGTTTGACTCTGCTTTTCTGGGTCCTTTGCACACGAATTCCACACGAGTTTGTCCAGATAGGTCTGGATCTAACCAGAAATATCCGCTTCTGGTGGCTAACTGAATATCAGCTTTTAAACAGCCTGTATGTTTGTTAGTGTTTCCTGGATAGTATCTATGAACTTCAGAGTTTTGAATGAATTTTAGCATGTTACATTTGGTTTCTTTGTTGGTAAACGCTAATTAGTTCCACATGGAGACACAAGAAGTACACATAAGTGTTTTCTGAGTCGAATGCTACAGAAACTAGGTTAAAAATGATATTTGCGACTGTAAACATGACATTGAATTCACATTCCCAAGAAAAAGACTTTGCTCTTCTCCAAAACCAGTTTGACTCTGCTTTTCTGGATCCTTTGCACACGAATTCCACATGAGTTTGTCCAGATAGGTCTGGATCTAACCAGAAATATCCGGTTCTGTGTGGCTAAATGAATATCATATTTTAAACAGCCTGTGTGTTTGTTAGTGTTTCCTGGCTAGTATCTATGAACTTTAGAGTTTTGAATGAATTTTAGCATGTTACATTTTGTTTTTTTGTGGGCAAACACTAATTAGTTCCACATGGAGACACAAGAAGTACACATAAGTGTTCTCTGAGTCCAATGCTACAGAAACTAGGTTAAAAATGATATATGCGACTGTAAACATGACATTGAATTCACATTCCCAAGAAAAAGACTTTGCTTTTCTCCAAAACCAGTTTCAACATCCTTTTCTGGGTCCTTTGCACACGAATTCCACACGAGTTTATCCAGATAGGTCTGGATTTAACCAGAAATATCCGGTTTTGTGTGGCTAAATGAATATCAGTTTTTAAACAGCCTGTGTGTTTGTTAGTGTTTCCTGGATAGTATCTATGAACTTTAGTGTTGTGAATGAATTTTAGCATGTTACATTTTGTTTTTTTGTGGGCAAACGCTAATTAGTTCCACATGGAGGCACAAGAAGTACACATAAGTGTTCTCCTAGTAGAATGCTACAGAAACTAGGTTAAAAATGATATTTGCGACTGTCAACATGACATTGAATTCACATTCCCAAGAAAAAGACTTTTCTCTTCTCCAAAACCAGTTTGACTCTGCTTTTCTGGGTCCTTTGCACACGAATTCCACACGAGTTTGTCCAGATAGGTCTGGATCTAAACAGAAATATCCGGTTCTGTGGGGCTAAATGAATATCAGCTTTTAAACAGCCTGTGTGTTTGTTAGGGTTTTCTGGATAGTATCTATGAACTTTAGAGTTGTGAATGAATTTTAGCATGTTACATTTTGTTTCTTTGTTGGCAAACGCTAATTAGTTCCACATGGAGACACAAGAAGTACACAGAAGTGTTCTCTGAGTCCAATGCTACAGAAACTAGGTTAAAAATGATATTTGCGACTGTAAACATGACATTGAATTCACATTCCCAAGAAAAAACTTTTCTCTTCTCCACAACCAGTTTGACTCTGCTTTTCTGGGTCCTTTGCACACGAATTCCACACGAGTTTGTCCAGATAGGTCTGGATCTAACCAGAAATATCCGGTTCTTTGTGGCTAAATGAATATCAGCTTTTAAACAGCCTGTGTGTTTCTTAGTGTTTCCTGGCTAGTATCTATGAACTTTAGAGTTTTGAATGAATTTTAGCATGTTACATTTTGTTTTTTTGTTGGCAATTGCTAATTAGTTCCACATGGATTCACAACAAGTAACCGTAAGTGTTCTCTGAGTTGAATGCTACAGAAACTATGTTAAAAATGATATTTGCGACTGTAAACATGACATTGAATTCACATTCCCAAGAAAAAGACTTTGCTTTTCTCCAAACCAGTTTGATCTGCTTTTCTGGGTCCTTAGCACACGAATTCCACACGAGTTTGTCCAGATAGGTCTGGATCTAAACAGAAATATCCGGTACTGTGGGGCTAACTGAATATCAGCTTTTCAACAGCCTGTGTGTTTGTTAGTGTTTCCTGGATAGTATCTATGAACTTTAGAGTTTTGAATGAATTTTAGCATGTTACATTTTGTTTTTTTGTTGGCAAACGCTAATTAGTTCCACATGGAGACACAACAAGTACACATAAGTGTTCTCTGAGTCCAATGCTACAGAAACTAGGTTAAAAATGATATTTGCGACTGTCAACATGACATTGAATTCACATTCCCAAGAAAAAGACTTTGCTTTTCTCCAAAACCAGTTTGACTCTGCTTTTCTGGGTCCTTTGCACACGAATTCCACACGAGTTTGTCCAGATAGGTCTGGATCTAAACAGAAATATCCGGTTCTGTGGGGCTAAATGAATATCAGCTTTTAAACAGCCTGTGTGTTTGTTAGTGTTTCCTGGATAGTATCTATGAACTTTAGAGTTTTGAATGAATTTTAGCATGTTACATTTTTTTTTTGTTGGCATTCGCTAATTAGTTCCACATGGAGACACAACAAGTACACATAAGTGTTCTCTGAGTCGAATGCTACAGAAACTAGGTTAAAAATGATATTTGCGACTGTAAACATGACATGGAATTCACATTCCCAAGAAAAAGACTTTGCTTTTCTCCAAAACCAGTTTGACTCTGCTTTTCTGAGTCCTTTGCACACGAATGCCACACGAGTTTGTCCAGATAGGTCTGGATCTAACCAGAAATATCCGGTTCTGTGTGGCTAAATGAATATCAGCTTTTAAACAGCCTGTGTGTTTGTTAGTGTTTCCTGGATAGTATCTATGAACTTTAGAGTTTTGAATGAATTTCAACATGTTACATTTAGTTTTTGTGTTGGCCAACGATAATTAGTTCCACATGGAGACACAACAAGTACACATAAGTGTTCTCTGAGTCCAATGCTACTGAAACTAGGTTAAAAATGATATTTGCGACTGTACACATGACATTGAATTCACATTCCCAAGAAAAAGACTTTGCTTTTCTCCAAAACCAGTTTGACTCTGCTTTTCTGGGTCCTCTGCACACGAATTCCACATGAGTTTGTCCAGATAGGTCTGGATCTAAGCAGAAATATCGGGTTCTGTGGGGCTAAATGAATATCAGCTTTTAAACTGCCTGTGTTTGTTAGTGTTTCCTGGATAGTATCTATGAACTTTAGAGTTGTGAATGAATTTTAGCATGTTACATTTTGTTTTTTTGTGGGCAAATGCTAATTAGTTCCACATGGTGACACAACGAGTACACATAAGTGTTCCCTGAGTCGAATGCTACAGAAAATAGGTTAAAAATGATATTTGCGACTATAAACATGACATTGAATTCACATTCCCAAGAAAAGACTTTGCTTTTCTCCAAAACGAGTTTCCACATCCTTTTCTGGGTCCTGTGCACACGAATTCCACACGAGTTTGTCAAGATAGGTCTGGATCCAACCAGAAATATCCGGTTCTGTGTGGCTAAATGAATATCAGCTTTTAAACAGCCTGTGTGTTTGTTAGTGTTTCCTGGCTAGTATCTATGAACTTTAGAGTTTTGAATGAATTTTAGCATGTTACATTTTGTTTTTTTGTGGGCAAACGCTAATTAGTTCCACATGGAGACCCAAGAAGTACACAGAAGTGTTCTCTGAGTCGAATGCTACAGAAACTAGGTTAAAAATGATATTTGCGACTGTAAACATGACATTGAATTCACATTCCCAAGAAAAAGACTTTGCTGTTCTCCAAAACCAGTTTGACTCTGCTTTTCTGGGTCCTCTGCACACGAATTCCACATGAGTTTGTCCAGATAGGTCTGGATTTAACCAGAAATATCCGGTTCTGTGTGGCTAAATGAATATCAGCTTTTAAACAGCCTGTGTGTTTGTTAGTGTTTCCTGGATAGTATCTATGAACTTTAGAGTTTTGAATGAATTTCAACATGTTACATTTAGTTTTTGTGTTGGCCAACGATAATTAGTTCCACATGGAGACACAACAAGTACACATAAGTGTTCTCTGAGTCCAATGCTACTGAAACTAGGTTAAAAATGATATTTGCGACTGTACACATGACATTGAATTCACATTCCCAAGAAAAAGACTTTGCTTTTCTCCAAAACCAGTTTGACTCTGCTTTTCTGGGTCCTCTGCACACGAATTCCACACGAGTTTGTCCAGATAGGTCTGGATCTAAGCAGAAATATCGGGTTCTGTGGGGCTAAATGAATATCAGCTTTTAAACTGCCTGTGTTTGTTAGTGTTTCCTGGATAGTATCTATGAACTTTAGAGTTGTGAATGAATTTTAGCATGTTACATTTTGTTTTTTTGTGGGCAAATGCTAATTAGTTCCACATGGAGACAGAAGAAGTACACAGAAGTGTTCTCTGAGTCGAATGCTACAGAAACTAGGTTAAAAATGATATTTGCGACTGTAAACATGACATTGAATTCACATTCCCAAGAAAAAGACTTTGCTTTTCTCCAAAACCAGTTTGACTCTGCTTTTCTGAGTTTTTTGCACACGAATGCCACACGAGTTTGTCCAGATAGATCTGGATCTAACCAGAAATATCCGGTTCTGTGTGGCTAAATGAATATCAGCTTTTAAACAGCCTGTGTGTTTGTTAGTGTTTTCTGGCTAGTATCTATGAACTTTAGAGTTTTGAATGAATTTCAACATGTTACATTTAGTTTTGTGTTGGCCAACGATAATTAGTTCCACATGGAGACACAACAAGTACACATAAGTGTTCTCTGAGTCCAATGCTACGGAAACTAGGTTAAAAATGATATTTGCGACTGTACACATGACATTGAATTCACATTCCCAAGAAAAAGACTTTGCTTTTCTCCAAAACCTGTTTGACTCTGCTTTTCTGGGTGCTCTGCACACGAATTCCACATGAGTTTGTCCAGATAGGTCTGGATCTAAGCAGAAATATCGGGTTCTGTGGGGCTAAATGAATATCAGCTTTTAAACAGCCTGTGTTTGTTAGTGTTTCCTGGATAGTATCTATGAACTTTAGAGTTTTGAATGAATTTTAGCATGTTACATTTTGTTTTTTGTGTTGGCCAACGATAATTAGTTCCACATGGAGACACAACAAGTACACATAAGTGTTTTCTGAGTAGAATGCTACAGAAACTAGGTTAAAAATGATATTTGCGACTGTCAACATGACATTGAATTCACATTCCCAAGAAAAACTTTGCTTTTCTCCAAACCCAGTTTGTCTCTTCTTTTCTGGGTCCTGTGCACACGAATTCCACAGGAGTTTGTCCAGATATGTCTAGATCTAAACAGAAATATCCGGTTCTGTGGGGCTAAATGAATATCAGCTTTTAAACAGCCTGTGTGTTTGTTATTGTTTCCTGGATAGTATGTATGAACTTTAGAGTTTTGAATGAATTTTAGCAGGTTATATTTTGTTTTTTGTTGGCAAACGCTAATTAGTTCCACATGGAGACACAACAAGTACACATAAGTGTTCTCTGAGTAGAATGCTACAGAAACTAGGTTAAAAATGATATTTGCGACTGTCAACATGACATTGAATTTACATTCCCAAGAAAAAGACTTTGCTTTTCTCCAAAACGAGTTTCCACATCCTTTTCTGGGTCCTGTGCACACGAATTCCACACGAGTTTGTCCAGATAGGTCTGGATCCAACCAGAAATATCCGGTTCTGTGTGGCTAAATGAATATCAGCTTTTAAACAGCCTGTGTGTTTGTTAGTGTTTCCTGGATAGTATCTATGAACTTTAGAGTTTTGAATGAATTTTAGCATGTTACATTTTGTTTTTTTGTGGGCAAACGCTAATTAGTTCCAAATGGAGACACAAGAAGTACACAGAAGTGTTCTCTGAGTCGAATGCTACAGAAACTAGGTTAAAAATGATATTTGCGACTGTAAACATGACATTGAATTCACATTCCCAAGAAAAAGACTTTGCTTTTCTCCAAAACCAGTTTGACTCTGCTTTTCTGAGTCCTTTGCACACGAATGCCACACGAGTTTGTCCAGATAGGTCTGGATCTAACCAGAAATATCCGGTTCTGTGTGGCTAAATGAATATCAGCTTTTAAACAGCCTGTGTGTTTGTTAGTGTTTTCTGGCTAGTATCTATGAACTTTAGAGTTTTGAATGAATTTTAGCATGTTACATTTTGTTTTTTTGTTGGCAAACGCTAATTAGTTCAACATGGAGACACAAGAAGTACACATAAGTGTTCTCTGAGTCGAATGCTACAGAAACTAGGTTAAAAATGATATTTGCGACTGTAAACATGACATTGAATTCACATTCCCAAGAAAAAGACTTTGCTGTTCTCCAAAACCAGTTTGACTCTGCTTTTCTGGGTCCTCTGCACACGAATTCCACATGAGTTTGTCCAGATAGGTCTGGATCTAACCAGAAATATCTGGTTCTGTGTGGCTAAATGAATATCAGCTTTTAAACAGCCTGTGTGTTTGTTAGTGTTTCCTGGATAGTATCTATGAACTTTCGAGTTTTGAATGAATTTCAACATGTTAGTTTTTGTGTTGGCCAACGATAATTAGTTCCACATGGAGACACAACAAGTACACATAAGTGTTCTCTGAGTCGAATGCTACTGAAACTAGGTTAAAAATGATATTTGCGACTGTACACATGACATTGAATTCACATTCCCAAGAAAAAGACTTTGCTTTTCTCCAAAACCAGTTTGACTCTGCTTTTCTGGGTCCTCTGCACACGAATTCCACATGAGTTTGTCCAGATAGGTCTGGATCTAAGCAGAAATATCGGATTCTGTGGGGCTAAATGAATATCAGCTTTTAAACTGCCTGTGTTTGTTAGTGTTTCCTGGATAGTATCTATGAACTTTAGAGTTGTGAATGAATTTTAGCATGTTACATTTTGTTTTTTTGTGGGCAAACGCTAATTAGTTCCACATGGAGACACAAGAAGTACACAGAAGTGTTCTCTGAGTCGAATGCTACAGAAACTAGGTTAAAAATGATATTTGCGACTGTAAACATGACATTGAATTCACATTCCCAAGAAAAAGACTTTGCTTTTCTCCAAAACCAGTTTGACTCAGCTTTTCTGAGTTTTTTGCACACGAATGCCACACGAGTTTGTCCAGATAGATCTGGATCTAACCAGAAATATCCGGTTCTGTGTGGCTAAATGAATATCAGCTTTTAAACAGCCTGTGTGTTTGTTAGTGTTTTCTGGCTAGTATCTATGAACTTTAGAGTTTTGAATGAATTTCAACATGTTACATTTTGCTTTTTGTTGGCAAACACTAATTAGTTCCACATGGAAACACAAGAAGTACACATAAGTGTTCTCTGAATCGAATTCTACAGAAACTAGGTTAAAAATGATATTTGCGACTGTAAACATGACATTGAATTCACATTCCCAAGAAAAAGTCTTTGCTTTTCTCCAAAACCAGTTTGACTCTGCTTTTCTGGGGCCTCTGCACACGAATTCCACATGAGTTTGTCCAGATAGGTCTGGATCTAACCAGAAATATCGGGTTCTGTGTGGCTAAATGAATATCAGCTTTTAAACAGCCTGTGTGTTTGTTAGTGTTTCCTGGATAGTATCTATGAACTTTCGAGTTTTGAATGAATTTCAACATGTTACATTTAGTTTTTGTGTTGGCCAACGATAATTAGTTCCACATGGAGACACAACAAGTACACATAAGTGTTCTCTGAGTCCAATGCTACTGAAACTAGGTTAAAAATGATATTTGCGACTGTAAACATGACATTGAATTCACATTCCCAAGAAAAAGTCTTTGCTGTTCTCCAAAACCAGTTTGACTCTGCTTTTCTGGGGCCTCTGCACACGAATTCCACATGAGTTTGTCCAGATAGGTCTGGATCTAACCAGAAATATCGGGTTCTGTGTGGCTAAATGAATATCAGCTTTTAAACAGCCTGTGTGTTTGTTAGTGTTTCCTGGATAGTATCTATGAACTTTCGAGTTTTGAATGAATTTCAACATGTTACATTTAGTTTTTGTGTTGGCCAACGATAATTAGTTCCACATGGAGACACAACAAGTACACATAAGTGTTCTCTGAGTCCAATGCTACTGAAACTAGGTTAAAAATGATATTTGCGACTGTACACATGACATTGAATTCACATTCCCAAGAAAAAGACTTTGCTTTTCTCCAAAACCAGTTTGACTCTGCTTTTCTGTGTCCTCTGCACACGAATTCCACATGAGTTTGTCCAGATAGGTCTGGATCTAAGCAGAAATATCGGGTTCGGTGCGGCTAAATGAATATCAGCTTTTAAACAGCCTGTGTTTGTTAGTGTTTCCTGGATAGTATCTATGAACTTTAGAGTTTTGAATGAATTTTAGCATGTTACATTTTGTTTTTTTGTTGGCAAACTCTAATTAGTTCCACATGGAGACACAAGAAGTACACATAAGTGTTCTCTGAGTAGAATGCTACAGAAACTAGGTTAAAAATGATATTTGCGACTGTAAACATGACCTTGAATTCACATTCCCAAGAAAAACTTTGCTTTTCTCCAAACCCAGTTTGTCTCTGCTTTTCTGGGTCCTGTGCACACGAATTCCACAGGAGCTTGTCCAGATAAGTCTGGATCTAACCAGAAATATCCGGTTCTGTGGGGCTAAATGAATATCAGCTTTTAAACAGCCTGTGTGTTTGTTAGTGTTTCCTGGATAGTATCTATGAACTTCAGAGTTTTGAATGAATTTCAACATGTTACATTTAGTTTTTGTGTTGGCCAACGATAATTAGTTCCACATGGAGACACAACAAGTACACATAAGTGTTCTCTGAGTCCAATGCTACTGAAAGTAGGTTAAAAATGATATTTGCGACTGTACACATGACATTGAATTCACATTCCCAAGAAAAAGACTTTGCTTTTCTCCAAAACCAGTTTGACTCTGCTTTTCTGGGTGCTCTGCACACGAATTCCACATGAGTTTGTCCAGATAGGTCTGGATCTAAGCAGAAATATCGGGTTCTGTGGGGCTAAATGAATATCAGCTTTTAAACTGCCTGTGTTTGTTAGTGTTTCCTGGATAGTATCTATGAACTTTAGAGTTGTGAATGAATTTTAGCATGTTACATTTTGTTTTTTTGTGGGCAAATGCTAATTAGTTCCAAATGGAGACACAAGAAATATACAGAAGTGTTCTCTGAGTCGAATGCTACAGAAACTAGGTTAAAAATGATATTTGCGACTGTAAACATGACATTGAATTCACATTCCCAAGAAAAAGACTTTGCTGTTCTCCAAAACCAGTTTGACTCTGCTTTTCTGAGTTTTTTGCACACGAATGCCACACGAGTTTGTCCAGATAGATCTGGATCTAACCAGAAATATCCGGTTCTGTGTGGCTAAATGAATATCAGCTTTTAAACAGCCTGTGTGTTTGTTAGTGTTTCCTGGATAGTATCTATGAACTTTAGAGTTTTGAATGAATTTTAGCATGTTACATTTTGTTTTTTTGTTGGCAAACGCTAATTAGTTCCACATGGAGACACAAGAATTACACATAAGTGTTCTCTGAGTCCAATGCTACTGAAACTATGTTAAAAATGATATTTGCGACTGTAAACATGACATTGAATTCACATTCCCAAGAAAAAGTCTTTGCTGTTCTCCAAAACCAGTTTGACTCTGCTTTTCTGTGTCCTCTGCACACGAATTCCACATGAGTTTGTCCAGATAGGTCTGGATCTAACCAGAAATATCCGGTTCTGTGTGGCTAAATGAATATCAGCTTTTAAACAGCCTGTGTGTTTGTTAGTGTTTCCTGGATAGTATCTATGAACTTTAGAGTTTTGAATGAATTTCAACATGTTACATTTAGTTTTTGTGTTGGCCAACGATAATTAGTTCCACATGGAGACACAACAAGTACACATAAGTGTTCTCTGAGTCCAATGCTACTGAAATTAGGTTAAAAATGATATTTGCGACTGTACACATGACATTGAATTCACATTCCCAAGAAAAAGACTTTGCTTTTCTCCAAAACCAGTTTGACTCTGCTTTTCTGTGTCCTCTGCACACGAATTCCACATGAGTTTGTCCAGATAGGTCTGGATCTAACCAGAAATATCGGGTTCTGTGGGGCTAAATGAATATCAGCTTTTAAACAGCCTGTGTTTGTTAGTGTTTCCTGGATAGTATCTATGAACTTTAGAGTTTTGAATGAATTTTAGCATGTTACATTTTGTTTTTTTGTTGGCAAACGATAATTAGTTCCACATGGAGACACAACAAGTACACATAAGTGTTTTCTGAGTAGAATGCTACAGAAACTAGGTTAAAAATGATATTTGCGACTGTAAACATGACATTGAATTCACATTCCCAAGAAAAACTTTGCTTTTCTCCAAACCCAGTTTGTCTCTGCTTTTTTGGGTCCTGTGCACACGAATTCCACAGGAGTTTGTCCAGATAGGTCTAGATCTAAACAGAAATATCCGGTTCTGTGGGGCTAAATGAATATCAGCTTTTAAACAGCCTGTGTGTTTGTTAGTGTTTCCTGGATAGTATCTATGAACTTTAGAGTTTTGAATGAATTTTAGCATGTTACATTTTGTTTTTTGTTGGCAAACGCTAATTAGTTCCACATGGAGACACAACAAGTACACATAAGTGTTCTCTGAGTCGAATGCTACAGAAACTAGGTTAAAAATGATATTTGCGACTGTCAACATGACATTGAATTCACATTCCCAAGAAAAAGACTTTGCTTTTCTCCAAAACGAGTTTCCACATCCTTTTCTGGGTCCTGTGCACACGAATTCCACACGAGTTTGTCCAGATAGGTCTGGATCCAACCAGAAATATCCGGTTCTGTGTGGCTCAATGAATATCAGCTTTTAAACAGCCTGTGTGTTTGTTAGTGTTTCCTGGATAGTATCTATGAACTTTAGAGTTTTGAATGAATTTTAGCATGTTACATTTTGTTTTTTTGTGGGCAAACGCTAATTAGTTCCACATGGAGACACAAGAAGTACACAGAAGTGTTCTCTGAGTCGAATGCTACAGAAACTAGGTTAAAAATGATATTTGCGACTGTCAACATGACATTGAATTCACATTCCCAAGAAAAAGACTTTGCTTTTCTCCAAAACGAGTTTCCACATCTTTTTCTTGGTCCTGTGCACATGAATTCCACACGAGTTTGTCCAGATAGGTCTGGATCTAACCAGAAATATCCGGTTCTGTGTGGCTAAATGAATATCAGCTTTTAAACAGCCTGTGTGTTTGTTAGTGTTTCCTGGCTAGTATCTATGAACTTTAGAGTTTTGAATGAATTTTAGCATATTATATTTTGTTTTTTTGTTGACAAACGCTAATTTGTTCCACATGGTGACACAACGAGTACACATAAGTGTTCTCTGAGTCGAATGCTACAGAAACTAGGTTAAAAATGATATTTGCGACTGTCAACATGACATTGAATTCACATTCCCAAGAAAAACTTTGCTTTTCTCCAAACCCAGTTTGTCTCTGCTTTTTTGGGTCCTGTGCACACGAATTCCACAGGAGTTTGTCCAGATAGGTCTAGATCTAAACAGAAATATCCGGTTCTGTGGGGCTAAATGAATATCAGCTTTTAAACAGCCTGTGTGTTTGTTAGTGTTTCCTGGATAGTATCTATGAACTTTAGAGTTTTGAATGAATTTTAGCATGTTACATTTTGTTTTTTGTTGGCAAACGCTAATTAGTTCCACATGGAGACACAACAAGTACACATAAGTGTTCTCTGAGTCGAATGCTACAGAAACTAGGTTAAAAATGATATTTGCGACTGTCAACATGACATTGAATTCACATTCCCAAGAAAAAGACTTTGCTTTTCTCCAAAACGAGTTTCCACATCCTTTTCTGGGTCCTGTGCACACGAATTCCACACGAGTTTGTCCAGATAGGTCTGGATCCAACCAGAAATATCTGGTTCTGTGTGGCTAAATGAATATCAGCTTTTAAACAGCCTGTGTGTTTGTTAGTGTTTCCTGGATAGTATCTATGAACTTTAGAGTTTTGAATGAATTTTAGCATGTTACATTTTGTTTTTTTGTGGGCAAACGCTAATTAGTTCCACATGGAGACACAAGAAGTACACAGAAGTGTTCTCTGAGTCGAATGCTACAGAAACTAGGTTAAAAATGATATTTGCGACTGTAAACATGACATTGAATTCACATTCCCAAGAAAAAGACTTTGCTTTTCTCCAAAACCAGTTTGACTCTGCTTTTCTGAGTCCTTTGCACACGAATGCCACACGAGTTTGTCCAGATAGGTCTGGATCTAACCAGAAATATCCCGTTCTGTGTGGCTAAATGAATATCAGCTTTTAAACAGCCTGTGTGTTTGTTAGTGTTTCCTGGCTAGTATCTATGAACTTTAGAGTTTTGAATGAATTTTAGCATATTATATTTTGTTTTTTTGTTGACAAACGCTAATTTGTTCCACATGGTGACACAACGAGTACACATAAGTGTTCTCTGAGTCGAATGCTACAGAAACTAGGTTAAAAATGATATTTGCGACTGTCAACATGACATTGAATTCACATTCCCAAGAAAAACTTTGCTTTTCTCCAAACCCAGTTTGTCTCTGCTTTTTTGGGTCCTGTGCACACGAATTCCACAGGAGTTTGTCCAGATAGGTCTAGATCTAAACAGAAATATCCGGTTCTGTGGGGCTAAATGAATATCAGCTTTTAAACAGCCTGTGTGTTTGTTAGTGTTTCCTGGATAGTATCTATGAACTTTAGAGTTTTGAATGAATTTTAGCATGTTACATTTTGTTTTTTGTTGGCAAACGCTAATTAGTTCCACATGGAGACACAACAAGTACACATAAGTGTTCTCTGAGTCGAATGCTACAGAAACTAGGTTAAAAATGATATTTGCGACTGTCAACATGACATTGAATTCACATTCCCAAGAAAAAGACTTTGCTTTTCTCCAAAACGAGTTTCCACATCCTTTTCTGGGTCCTGTGCACACGAATTCCACACGAGTTTGTCCAGATAGGTCTGGATCCAACCAGAAATATCTGGTTCTGTGTGGCTAAATGAATATCAGCTTTTAAACAGCCTGTGTGTTTGTTAGTGTTTCCTGGATAGTATCTATGAACTTTAGAGTTTTGAATGAATTTTAGCATGTTACATTTTGTTTTTTTGTGGGCAAACGCTAATTAGTTCCACATGGAGACACAAGAAGTACACAGAAGTGTTCTCTGAGTCGAATGCTACAGAAACTAGGTTAAAAATGATATTTGCGACTGTAAACATGACATTGAATTCACATTCCCAAGAAAAAGACTTTGCTTTTCTCCAAAACCAGTTTGACTCTGCTTTTCTGAGTCCTTTGCACACGAATGCCACACGAGTTTGTCCAGATAGGTCTGGATCTAACCAGAAATATCCCGTTCTGTGTGGCTAAATGAATATCAGCTTTTAAACAGCCTGTGTGTTTGTTAGTGTTTTCTGGCTAGTATCTATGAACTTTAGAGTTTTG
The DNA here is from genome assembly GCA_949820135.1 of Sylvilagus floridanus. Taxonomy (NCBI): domain Eukaryota; kingdom Metazoa; phylum Chordata; class Mammalia; order Lagomorpha; family Leporidae; genus Sylvilagus; species Sylvilagus floridanus. The sequence continues at coordinate 90,115,094 of OX463223.1, forward strand.
AATGAATTTTAGCATGTTACATTTTGTTTTTTTGTTGGCAAACGCTAATTAGTTCCACATGGAGACACAAGAAGTACACATAAGTGTTCTCTGAGTCGAATGCTACAGAAACTAGGTTAAAAATGATATTTGCGACTGTAAACATGACATTGAATTCACATTCCCAAGAAAAAGACTTTGCTGTTCTCCAAAACCAGTTTGACTCTGCTTTTCTGGGTCCTCTGCACACGAATTCCACATGAGTTTGTCCAGATAGGTCTGGATCTAACCAGAAATATCCGGTTCTGTGTGGCTAAATGAATATCAGCTTTTAAACAGCCTGTGTGTTTGTTAGTGTTTCCTGGATAGTATCTATGAACTTTCGAGTTTTGAATGAATTTCAACATGTTACATTTAGTTTTTGTGTTGGCCAACGATAATTAGTTCCACATGGAGACACAACAAGTACACATAAGTGTTCTCTGAGTCCAATGCTACTGAAACTAGGTTAAAAATGATATTTGCGACTGTACACATGACATTGAATTCACATTCCCAAGAAAAAGACTTTGCTTTTCTCCAAAACCAGTTTGACTCTGCTTTTCTGGGTCCTCTGCACACGAATTCCACATGAGTTTGTCCAGATAGGTCTGGATCTAACCAGAAATATCGGGTTCTGTGGGGCTAAATGAATATCAGCTTTTAAACAGCCTGTGTTTGTTAGTGTTTCCTGGATAGTATCTATGAACTTTAGAGTTTTGAATGAATTTTAGCATGTTACATTTTGTTGTTTTGTTGGCAAACTCTAATTAGTTCCACATGGAGACACAACAAGTACACATAAGTGTTTTCTGAGTAGAATGCTACAGAAACTAGGTTAAAAATGATATTTGCGACTGTACACATGACATTGAATTCACATTCCCAAGAAAATGACTTTGCTTTTCTCCAAACCCAGTTTGTCTCTGCTTTTCTGGGTCATGTGCACACGAATTCCACACGAGTTTGTCCAGATAGGACTAGATCTAACCAGAAATATCCGGTTCTGTGGGGCTAAATGAATATCAGCTTTTAAACAGCCTGTGTGTTTGTTAGTGTTTCCTGGATAGTATCTATGAACTTTAGAGTTTTGAATGAATTTTAGCATGTTACATTTTGTTTTTTTGTTGGAAAACGCTAATTAGTTCCACATGGAGACACAACAAGTACACATAAGTGTTCTCTGAGTCGAATGCTACAGAAACTAGGTTAAAAATGATATTTGCGACTGTCAACATGACATTGAATTCACATTCCCAAGAAAAAGACTTTGCTTTTCTCCAAAACGAGTTTCCACATCTTTTTCTTGGTCCTGTGCACATGAATTCCACACGAGTTTGTCCAGATAGGTCTGGATCTAACCAGAAATATCCGGTTCTGTGTGGCTAAATGAATATCAGCTTTTAAACAGCCTGTGTGTTTGTTAGTGTTTCCTGGCTAGTATCTATGAACTTTAGAGTTTTGAATGAATTTTAGCATATTATATGTTGTTTTTTTGTTGACAAACGCTAATTTGTTCCACATGGTGACACAACGAGTACACATAAGTGTTCTCTGAGTCGAATGCTACAGAAACTAGGTTAAAAATGATATTTGCGACTGTAAACATGACATTGAATTCACATTCCCAAGAAAAAGACTTTGCTTGTCTCCAAAACCAGTTTGTCTCTGCTTTTCTGAGTTTTTTGCACACGAATGCCACACGAGTTTGTCCAGATAGATCTGGATCTAACCAGAAATATCCGGTTCTGTGTGGCTAAATGAATATCAGCTTTTAAACAGCCTGTGTGTTTGTTAGTGTTTTCTGGCTAGTATCTATGAACTTTAGAGTTTTGAATGAATTTTAGCATGTTACATTTTGTTTTTTTGTTGGCAAACGATAATTAGTTCCACATGGAGACACAACAAGTACACATAAGTGTTTTCTGAGTAGAATGCTACAGAAACTAGGTTAAAAATGATATTTGCGACTGTAAACATGACATTGAATTCACATTCCCAAGAAAAAGACTTTGCTTTTCTCCAAAACGAGTTTCCACATCCTTTTCTGGGTCCTGTGCACACGAATTCCACACGAGTTTGTCCAGATAGGTCTGGATCTAACCAGAAATATCCGGTTCTGTGTGGCTAAATGAATATCAGCTTTTAAACAGCCTGTGTGTTTGTTAGTGTTTCCTGGATAGTATCTATGAACTTTAGAGTTTTGAATGAATTTCAACATGTTACATTTAGTTTTTGTGTTGGCCAACGATAATTAGTTCCACATGGAGACACAACAAGTACACATAAGTGTTCTCTGAGTCCAATGCTACTGAAACTAGGTTAAAAATGATATTTGCGACTGTACACATGACATTGAATTCACATTCCCAAGAAAAAGACTTTGCTTTTCTCCAAAACCAGTTTGACTCTGCTTTTCTGTGTCCTCTGCACACGAATTCCACATGAGTTTGTCCAGATAGGTCTGGATCTAACCAGAAATATCGGGTTCTGTGGGGCTAAATGAATATCAGCTTTTAAACAGCCTGTGTTTGTTAGTGTTTCCTGGATAGTATCTATGAACTTTAGAGTTTTGAATGAATTTTAGCATGTTACATTTTGTTTTTTTGTTGGCAAACGCTAATTAGTTCCACATGGAGACACAACAAGTACACATAAGTGTTTTCTGAGTAGAATGCTACAGAAACTAGGTTAAAAATGATATTTGCGACTGTAAACATGACATTGAATTCACATTCCCAAGAAAAAGACTTTGCTTTTCTCCAAAACGAGTTTCCACATCCTTTTCTGGGTCCTGTGCACACGAATTCCACACGAGTTTGTCCAGATAGGTCTGGATCTAACCAGAAATATCCGGTTCTGTGTGGCTAAATGAATATCAGCTTTTAAACAGCCTGTGTGTTTGTTAGTGTTTCCTGGATAGTATCTATGAACTTTAGAGTTTTGAATGAATTTTAGCATGTTCCATTTTGTTTTTTTGTGGGCAAACGCTAATTAGTTCCACATGGAGACACAAGAAGTACACATAAGTGTTCTCTGAGTCGAATGCTACAGAAACTAGGTTAAAAATGATATTTGCGACCGTAAACATGACATTGAATTCACATTCCCAAGAAAAAGACTTTGCTGTTCTCCAAAACCAGTTTGACTCTGCTTTTCTGGGTCCTCTGCACACGAATTCCACATGAGTTTGTCCAGATAGGTCTGGATCTAACCAGAAATATCCGGTTCTGTGTGGCTAAATGAATATCAGCTTTTAAACAGCCTGTGTGTTTGTTAGTGTTTCCTGGAGAGTATCTATGAACTTTCGAGTTTTGAATGAATTTCAACATGTTACATTATTTTTTGTGTTGGCCAACGATAATTAGTTCCACATGGAGACACAACAAGTACACATAAGTGTTCTCTGAGTCCAATGCTACTGAAACTAGGTTAAAAATGATATTTGCGACTGTACACATGACATTGAATTCACATTCCCAAGAAAAAGACTTTGCTTTTCTCCAAAACCAGTTTGACTCTGCTTTTCTGTGTCCTCTGCACACGAATTCCACATGAGTTTGTCCAGATAGGTCTGGATCTAACCAGAAATATCGGGTTCTGTGGGGCTAAATGAATATCAGCTTTTAAACAGCCTGTGTTTGTTAGTGTTTCCTGGATAGTATCTATGAACTTTAGAGTTTTGAATGAATTTTAGCATGTTACATTTTGTTTTTTTGTTGGCAAACGATAATTAGTTCCACATGGAGACACAACAAGTACACATAAGTGTTTTCTGAGTAGAATGCTACAGAAACTAGGTTAAAAATGATATTTGCGACTGTCAACATGACATTGAATTCACATTCCCAAGAAAAAGACTTTGCTTTTCTCCAAAACGAGTTTCCACATCTTTTTCTTGGTCCTGTGCACATGAATTCCACACGAGTTTGACCAGATAGGTCTGGATCTAACCAGAAATATCCGGTTCTGTGTGGCTAAATGAATATCAGCTTTTAAACAGCCTGTGTGTTTGTTAGTGTTTCCTGGCTAGTATCTATGAACTTTAGAGTTTTGAATGAATTTTAGCATATTATATTTTGTTTTTTTGTTGACAAACGCTAATTTGTTCCACATGGTGACACAACGAGTACACATAAGTGTTCTCTGAGTCCAATGCTACAGAAACTAGGTTAAAAATGATATTTGCGACTGTAAACATGACATTGAATTCACATTCCCAAGAAAAAGACTTTGCTTGTCTCCAAAAGCAGTTTGTCTCTGCTTTTCTGAGTTTTTTGCACACGAATGCCACACGAGTTTGTCCAGATAGATCTGGATCTAACCAGAAATATCCGGTTCTGTGTGGCTAAATGAATATCAGCTTTTAAACAGCCTGTGTGTTTGTTAGAGTTTTCTGGCTAGTATCTATGAACTTTAGAGTTTTGAATGAATTTTAGCATGTTACATTTTGTTTTTTTGTTGGCAAACGCTAATTAGTTCCACATGGAGACACAAGAAGTACACATAAGTGTTCTCTGAGACGAATTCTACAGAAACTAGGTTAAAAATGATATTTGCGACTGTAAACATGACATTGAATTCACATTCCCAAGAAAAAGTCTTTGCTGTTCTCCAAAACCAGTTTGACTCTGCTTTTCTGGGTCCTCTGCACACGAATTCCACATGAGTTTGTCCAGATAGGTCTGGATCTAACCAGAAATATCCGGTTCTGTGTGGCTAAATGAATATCAGCTTTTAAACAGCCTGTGTGTTTGTTAGTGTTTCCTGGATAGTATCTATGAACTTTCGAGTTTTGAATGAATTTCAACATGTTACATTTAGTTTTTGTGTTGGCCAACGATAATTAGTTCCACATGGAGACACAACAAGTACACATAAGTGTTCTCTGAGTCCAATGCTACTGAAACTAGGTTAAAAATGATATTTGCGACTGTACACATGACATTGAATTCACATTCCCAAGAAAAAGACTTTGCTTTTCTCCAAAACCAGTTTGACTCTGCTTTTCTGTGTCCTCTGCACACGAATTCCACATGAGTTTGTCCAGATAGGTCTGGATCTAACCAGAAATATCGGGTTCTGTGGGGCTAAATGAATATCAGCTTTTAAACAGCCTGTGTTTGTTAGTGTTTCCTGGATAGTATCTATGAACTTTAGAGTTTTGAATGAATTTTAGCATGTTACATTTTGTTTTTTTGTTGGCAAACGATAATTAGTTCCACATGGAGACACAACAAGTACACATAAGTGTTTTCTGAGTAGAATGCTACAGAAACTAGGTTAAAAATGATATTTGCGACTGTAAACATGACATTGAATTCACATTCCCAAGAAAAAGACTTTGCTTTTCTCCAAAACGAGTTTCCACATCCTTTTCTGGGTCCTGTGCACACGAATTCCACACGAGTTTGTCCAGATAGGTCTGGATCTAACCAGAAATATCCGGTTCTGTGTGGCTAACTGAATATCAGCTTTTAAACAGCCTGTGTGTTTGTTAGTGTTTCCTGGATAGTATCTATGAACTTTAGAGTTTTGAATGAATTTTAGCATGTTCCATTTTGTTTTTTTGTGGGCAAACGCTAATTAGTTCCACATGGAGACACAACAAGTACACATAAGTGTTCTCTGAGTCGAATGCTACAGAAACTAGGTTAAAAATGATATTTGCGACCGTAAACATGACATTGAATTCACATTCCCAAGAAAAAGACTTTGCTGTTCTCCAAAACCAGTTTGACTCTGCTTTTCTGGGTCCTCTGCACACGAATTCCACATGAGTTTGTCCAGATAGGTCTGGATCTAACCAGAAATATCCGGTTCTGTGTGGCTAAATGAATATCAGCTTTTAAACAGCCTGTGTGTTTGTTAGTGTTTCCTGGAGAGTATCTATGAACTTTCGAGTTTTGAATGAATTTCAACATGTTACATTATTTTTTGTGTTGGCCAACGATAATTAGTTCCACATGGAGACACAACAAGTACACATAAGTGTTTTCTGAGTAGAATGCTACAGAAACTAGGTTAAAAATGATATTTGCGACTGTAAACATGACATTGAATTCACATTCCCAAGAAAAAGACTTAGCTTTTCTCCAAAACGAGTTTCCACATCCTTTTCTGGGTCCTGTGCACACGAATTCCACACGAGTTTGTCCAGATAGGTCTGGATCTAACCAGAAATATCCGGTTCTGTGTGGCTAACTGAATATCAGCTTTTAAACAGCCTGTGTGTTTGTTAGTGTTTCCTGGATAGTATCTATGAACTTTAGAGTTTTGAATGAATTTTAGCATATTATATTTTGTTTTTTTTTGACAAACGCTAATTAGTTCCACATGTTGACACAACGAGTACACATAAGTGTTCTCTGAGTCCAATGCTACAGAAACTAGGTTAAAAATGATATTTGCGACTGTAAACATGCCATTGAATTCACATTCCCAAGAAAAAGACTTTGCTTTTCTCCAAAACCAGTTTGACTCTGCTTTTCTGAGTCCTTTGCACACGAATGCCACACGAGTTTGTCCAGATAGGTCTGGATCTAACCAGAAATATCCGGTTCTGTGTGGCTAAATGAATATCAGCTTTTAAGCAGTCTGTGTGTTTGTTAGTGTTTTCTGTCTAGTATCTATGAACTTTAGAGTTGTGAATGAATTTTAGCATGTTCCATTTTGTTTCTTTGTTGGCAAACGCTAATTAGATCCACATGGTGACACGACGAATACACATAAGTGTTCTCTGAGTCGAATGCTACAGAAACTAGGTTAAAAATGATATTTGCGACTGTAAACATGACATTGAATTCACATTCCCAAGAAAAAGACTTTGCTTTTCTCCAAAACCAGTTTGACTCTGCTTTTCTGGGTCCTTTGCACACGAATTCCACACGAGTTTGTCCAGATAGGTCTGGATCTAACCAGTAATATCCGGTTCTGTGTGGCTAAATGAATATCAGCTTTTAAACAGCCTCTGTGTTTGTTAGTGTTTTCTGGCTAGTATCTATGTACTTCAGAGTTTTGAATGAATTTTAGCATGTTCCATTTTGTTTTTTTGTTGGCAAACGCTACTTAGTTCCACATGGAGACACAAGAAGTACACATAAGTGTTCTCTGAGTTGAATGCTACAGAAACTAGGTTAAAAATGATATTTGCGACTGTAAACATGACATTGAATTCACATTCCCAAGAAAAAGACTTTGCTTTTCTCCAAAACGAGTTTCCACATCCTTTTCTGGGTCCTGTGCACACGAATTCCACACGAGTTTGTCCAGATAGGTCTGGATCTAACCAGAAATATCCGGTTCTGTGTGGCTAAATGAATATCACCTTTTAAACAGCCTGTGTGTTTGTTAGTGTTTCCTGGCTAGTAGCTATGAACTTTAGAGTTGTGAATGAATTTTAGCGTGTTCCATTTTGTTTTTTTTGTTGGCAAACGCTAATTGGTTCCACATGGAGACACAATAAGTACACAGAAGTGTTCTCTGAGTCGAATGCTACAGAAACTAGGTTAAAAATGATATTTGCGACTGTAAACATGACATTGAATTCACATTCCCAAGAAAAAGACTTTGCTTGTCTCCAAAACCAGTTTGACTCTGCTTTTCTGAGTCCTTTGCACACGAATGCCACACGAGTTTGTCCAGATAGGTCTGGATCTAACCAGAAATATCCGGTTCTGTGTGGCTCAATGAATATCAGCTTTTAAACAGCCTGTGTGTTTGTTAGTGTTTCCTGGATAGTATCTATGAACTTTAGAGTTTTGAATGATTTTTAGCATGTTCCATTTTGTTTTTTTGTGGGCAAACGCTAATTAGTTCCACATGGAGACACAAGAAGTACACAGAAGTGTTCTCTGAGTCGAATGCTACAGAAACTAGGTTAAAAATTATATTTGCGACCGTAAACATGACATTGAATTCACATTCCCAAGAAAAAGACTTTGCTGTTCTCCAAAACCAGTTTGACTCTGCTTTTCTGGGTCCTCTGCACACGAATTCCACTTGAGTTTGTCCAGATAGGTCTGGATCTAAGCAGAAATATCCGGTTCTGTGTGGCTAAATGAATATCAGCTTTTAAACAGCCTGTGTTTGTTAGTGTTTCCTGGATAGTATCTATGAACTTTCGAGTTTTGAATGAATTTCAACATGTTACATTTAGTTTTTGTGTTGGCCAACGATAATTAGTTCCACATGGAGACACAACAAGTACACATAAGTGTTCTCTGAGTCCAATGCTACAGAAACTAGGTTAAAAATGATATTTGCGACCGTAAACATGACATTGAATTCACATTCCCAAGAAAAAGACTTTGCTTTTCTCCAAAACGAGTTTCCACATCCTTTTCTGGGTCCTGTGCACATGAATTCCACACGAGTTTGTCCAGATAGGTCTGGATCTAACCAGAAATATCCAGTTCTATGTGGCTAAATGAATATCAGCTTTTAAACAGCCTGTGTGTTTGTTAGTGTTTCCTGGCTAGTATGTATGAACTTTAGAGTTTTGAATGAATTTTAGCATATTATATTTTGTTTTTTTGTTGACAAACGCTAATTTGTTCCACATGGTGACACAACGAGTACACATAAGTGTTCTCTGAGTCGAATGCTACAGAAACTAGGTTAAAAATGATATTTGCGACTGTAAACATGACATTGAATTCACATTCCCAAGAAAAAGACTTTGCTTGTCTCCAAAACCAGTTTGTCTCTGCATTTCTGGGTACTTTGCACACGAATTCCACACGAGTTTGTCCAGATAGGTCTGGATCTAACCAGAAATATCCGGTTCTGTGTGGCTAAATGAATATCAGCTTTTAAACAGCCTGTGTGTTTGTTAGTGTTTTCTGGCTAGTATCTACGTACTTTAGAGTTGTGAATGAATTTTAGCATGTTCCATTTTGTTTTTTTGTTGGCAAACGCTAATTAGTTCCACATGGAGACACAAGAAGTACACATAAGTGTTCTCTGAGTCGAATGCTACAGAAACTAGGTTAAAAATGATATTTGCGACTGTAAACATGACATTGAATTCACATTCGCAAGAAAAAGACTTTGCTGTTCTCCAAAACCAGTTTGACTCTGCTTTTCTGGGTCCTCTGCACACGAATTCCACTTGAGTTTGTCCAGATAGGTCTGGATCTAACCAGAAATATCCGGTTCTGTGTGGCTAAATGAATATCAGCTTTTAAACAGCCTGTGTGTTTGTTAGTGTTTCCTGGATAGTATCTATGAACTTTCGAGTTTTGAATGAATTTCAACATGTTACATTTAGTTTTTGTGTTGGCCAACGATAATTAGTTCCACATGGAGAGACAACAAGTACACATAAGTGTTCTCTGAGTCCAATGCTACTGAAACTAGGTTAAAAATGATATTTGCGACTGTACACATGACATTGAATTCACATTCCCAAGAAAAAGACTTTGCTTTTCTCCAAAACCAGTTTGACTCTGCTTTTCTGTGTCCTCTGCACACGAATTCCACATGAGTTTGTCCAGATAGGTCTGGATCTAAGCAGAAATATCGGGTTCTGTGGGGCTAAATGAATATCAGCTTTTAAAATGCCTGTGTTTGTTAGTGTTTCCTGGATAGTATCTATGAACTTTAGAGTTGTGAATGAATTTTAGCATGTTACATTTTGTTTTTTTTGTGGGCAAACGCTAATTAGTTCCAAATGGAGAGACAAGAAGTACACAGAAGTGTTCTCTGAGTCGAATGCTACAGAAACTAGGTTAAAAATGATATTTGCGACTGTAAACATGACATTGAATTCACATTCCCAAGAAAAAGACTTTGCTTTTCTCCAAAACCAGTTTGACTCTGCTTTTCTGAGTTTTTTGCACACGAATTCCACACGAGTTTGTCCAGATAGGTCTGGATCTAACCAGAAATATCCGGTTCTGTGTGGCTAAATGAATATCAGCTTTTAAACAGCCTGTGTGTTTGTTAGTGTTTTCTGGCTAGTATCTATGAACTTTAGAGTTTTGAATGAATTTTAGCATGTTACATTTTGTTTTTTTGTTGGCAAACGCTAATTAGTTCCACATGGAGACACAAGAAGTACACATAAGTGTTCTCTGAGTCGAATTCTACAGAAACTAGGTTAAAAATGATATTTGCGACTGTAAACATGACATTGAATTCACATTCCCAAGAAAAAGTCTTTGCTGTTCTCCAAAACCAGTTTGACTCTGCTTTTCTGGGTCCTCTGCACACGAATTCCACATGAGTTTGTCCAGATAGGTCTGGATCTAACCAGAAATATCCGGTTCTGTGTGGCTAAATGAATATCAGCTTTTAAACAGCCTGTGTGTTTGTTAGTGTTTCCTGGATAGTATCTATGGACTTTAGAGTTTTGAATGAATTTCAACATGTTACATTTAGTTTTTGTGTTGGCCAATGCTAATTAGTTCCACATGGAGACACAACAAGTACACATAAGTGTTCTCTGAGTCCAATGCTACTGAAACTAGGTTAAAAATGATATTTGCGACTGTACACATGACATTGAATTCACATTCCCAAGAAAAAGACTTTGCTTTTCTCCAAAACCAGTTTGACTCTGCTTTTCTGTGTCCTCTGCACACGAATTCCACATGAGTTTGTCCAGATAGGTCTGGATCTAACCAGAAATATCGGGTTCTGTGGGGCTAAATGAATATCAGCTTTTAAACAGCCTGTGTTTGTTAGTGTTTCCTGGATAGTATCTATGAACTTTCGAGTTTTGAATGAATTTTAGCATGTTACATTTTGTTTTTTTGTTGGCAAACTCTAATTAGTTCCACATGGAGACACAAGAAGTACACATAAGTGTTCTCTGAGTCGAATGCTACAGAAACTAGGTTAAAAATGATATTTGCGACTGTAAACATGACATTGAATTCACATTCCCAAGAAAAAGACTTTGCTTTTCTCCAAAACCAGTTTGTCTCTGCTTTTCTGGGTCCTGTGCACACGAATGCCACACGAGTTTGTCCATATAGGTCTAGATCTAAACAGAAATATCCGGTTCTGTGGGGATAAATGAATATCAGCTTTTAAACAGCCTGTGTGTTTGTTAGTGTTTCCTGGATAGTATCTATGAACTTTAGAGTTTTAAATGAATTTTAGCATGTTACATTTTGTTTTTTGTTGGCAAATGCTAATTAGTTCCACATGGAGACACAACAAGTACACATAAGTGTTCTTTGATTCTAATGCTACAGAAACTAGGTTAAAAATGATATTTGCGACTGTCAACATGACATTGAATTCACATTCCCAAGAAAAAGACTTTGCTCTTCTCCAAAACCAGTTTGACTCTGCTTTTCTGGGTCCTTTGCACACGAATTCCACACGAGTTTGTCCAGATAGGTCTGGATCTAACCAGAAATATCCGGTTCTGTGTGGCTAACTGAATATCAGCTTTTAAACAGCCTGTGTGTTTGTTAGTGTTTCCTGGATAGTATCTATGAACTTTAGAATTTTGAATGAATTTTAGCATATTATATTTTGTTTTTTTTTGACAAACGCTAATTAGTTCCACATGGTGACACAACGAGTACACATAAGTGTTCTCTGAGTCCAATGCTACAGAAACTAGGTTAAAAATGATATTTGCGACTGTAAACATGCCTTTGAATTCACATTCCCAAGAAAAAGACTTTACTTTTCTCCAAAACCAGTTTGACTCTGCTTTTCTGAGTCCTTTGCACACGAATGCCACTCGAGTTTGTCCAGATAGGTCTGGATCTAACCAGAAATATCCGGTTCTGTGTGGCTAAATGAATATCAGCTTTTAAGCAGCCTGTGTGTTTGTTAGTGTTTTCTGGCTAGTATCTATGAACTTTAGAGTTGTGAATGAATTTTAGCATGTTCCAATTTGTTTCTTTGTTGGCAAACGCTAATTAGTTCCACATGGTGACACAACAAGTAACCATAAGTGTTCTCTGAGTCGAATGCTACAGAAACTAGGTTAAAAATGATATTTGCGACTGTAAACATGACATTGAATTCACATTCCCAAGAAAAAGACTTTGCTTTTCTCCAAAACCAGTTTGACTCTGCTTTTCTGGGTCCTTTGCACACGAATTCCACACGAGTTTGTCCAGATAGGTCTGGATCTAACCAGAAATATCCGGTTCTGTGTGGCTAACTGAATATCAGCTTTTAAACAGCCTGTGTGTTTGTTAGTGTTTTCTGGCTAGTATCTATGTACTTCAGAGTTTTGAATGAATTTTAGCATGTTCCATTTTGTTTTTTTGTGGGCAAACGCTAATTAGCTACACATGGAGGCACAAGAAGTACACATAAGTGTTCTCTGAGTCGAATGCTACAGAAACTAGGTTAAAAATGATATTTGCGACTGTAAACATGACATTGAATTCACATTCCCAAGAAAAAGACTTTGCTCTTCTCCAAAACAAGTTTCCACATCCTTTTCTGGGTCCTGTGCACACGAATTCCACACGAGTTTGTCCAGATAGGTCTGGATCTAACCAGAAATATCCGGTTCTGTGTGGCTAAATGAATATCAGCTTTTAAACAGCCTGTGTGTTTGTTAGTGTTTCCTGGCTAGTAGCTATGAACTTTAGAGTTGTGAATGAATTTTAGCATGTTCCATTTTGTTGTTTTGTTGGCAAACGCTAATTAGTTCCACATGGAGACACAATAAGTACACAGAAGTGTTCTCTGAGTCCAATGCTACAGAAACTAGGTTAAAAATGATATTTGCGACTGTAAACATGACATTGAATTCACATTCCCAAGAAAAAGACTTTGCTTTTCTCCAAAACCAGTTTGACTCTGCTTTTCTGAGTCCTTTGCACACGAATGCCACACGAGTTTGTCCAGATAGGTCTGGATCTAACCAGAAATATCCGGTTCTGTGTGGCTAAATGAATATCAGCTTTTAAACAGCCTGTGTTTGTTAGTGTTTCCTGGATAGTATCTATGAAGTTTAGAGTTTTAAATGGATTTTAGCATGTTACATTTTGTTTTTTTGTTGGCAAACTCTAATTAGTTCCACATGGAGACACAACAAGTACACATAAGTGTTTTCTGAGTAGAATGCTACAGAAACTAGGTTAAAAATGATATTTGCGACTGTAAGCATGATATTGAATTCACATTCCCAAGAAAAAGACTTTGCTTTTCTCCAAACCCAGTTTGTCTCTGCTTTTATGGGTCCTGTGCACACGAATTCCACAGGAGTTTGTCCAGATAGTTCTAGATCTAACCAGAAATATCCGGTTCTGTGGGGCTAAATGAATATCAGCTTTTAAACAGCCTGTGTGTTTGTTAGTGTTTCCTGGATAGTATCTATGAACTTTAGAGTTTTGAAAGCATTTTAGCATGTTACATTTTGTTTTTTTGTTGGCAAACGCTAATTAGTTCCACATGGAGACACAACAAGTACACATAAGTGTTCTCTGAGTCGAATGCTACAGAAACTAAGTTAAAAATGATATTTGCTACTGTCAACATGACATTGAATTCACATTCCCAAGAAAAAGACTTTGCTTTTCTCCAAAACGAGTTTCCACATCCTTTTCTGGGTCCTGTGCACATGAATTCCACACGAGTTTGTCCAGATAGGTCTGGATCTAACCAGAAATATCCGGTTCTGTGGGGCTAAATGAATATCAGCTTTTAAACAGCCTGTGTGTTTGTTAGTGTTTCCTGGCTAGTATGTATGAACTTTAGAGTTTTGAATGAATTTTAGCATATTATATTTTTTTTTTTGTTGACAAACGCTAATTTGTTCCACATGGTGACACAACGAGTACACATAAGTGTTCTCTGAGTCGAATGCTACAGAAACTAGGTTAAAAATGATATTTGCGACTGTAAACATGACATTGAATTCACATTCCGAAGAAAAAGACTTTGCTTGTCTCCAAAACCAGTTTGTCTCTGCATTTCTGGGTACTTTGCACACGAATTCCACACGAGTTTGTCCAGATAGGTCTGGATCTAACCAGAAATATCCGGTTCTGTGTGGCTAAATGAATATCAGCTTTTAAACAGCCTGTGTGTTTGTTAGTGTTTCCTGGATAGTATCTATGAACTTTCGAGTTTTGAATGAATTTCAACATGTTACATTTAGTTTTTGTGTTGGCCAACGATAATTAGTTCCACATGGAGACACAACAAGTACACATAAGTGTTCTCTGAGTCCAATGCTACTGAAACTAGGTTAAAATTGATATTTGCGACTGTACACATGACATTGAATTCACATTCCCAAGAAAAAGACTTTGCTTTTCTCCAAAACCAGTTTGACTCTGCTTTTCTGTGTCCTCTGCACACGAATTCCACATGAGTTTGTCCAGATAGGTCTGGATCTAAGCAGAAATATCGGGTTCTGTGGGGCTAAATGAATATCAGCTTTTAAACAGCCTGTGTTTGTTAGTGTTTCCTGGATAGTATCTATGAACTTTAGAGTTGTGAATGAATTTTAGCATGTTACATTTTGTTTTTTTGTGGGCAAACGCTAATTAGTTCCAAATGGAGACACAAGAAGTACACAGAAGTGTTCTCTGAGTCGAATGCTACAGAAACTAGGTTAAAAATGATATTTGCGACTGTAAACATGACATTGAATTCACATTCCCAAGAAAAAGACTTTGCTTTTCTCCAAAACCAGTTTGACTCTGCTTTTCTGGGTCCTTTGCACACGAATTCCACACGAGTTTGTCCAGATAGGTCTGGATCTAACCAGAAATATCCGGTTCTGTGTGGCTAACTGAATATCAGCTTTTAAACAGCCTGTGTGTTTGTTAGTGTTTTCTGGCTAGTATCTATGTACTTCAGAGTTTTGAATGAATTTTAGCATGTTCCATTTTGTTTTTTTGTGGGCAAACGCTAATTAGCTACACATGGAGGCACAAGAAGTACACATAAGTGTTCTCTGAGTCGAATGCTACAGAAACTAGGTTAAAAATGATATTTGCGACTGTAAACATGACATTGAATTCACATTCCCAAGAAAAAGACTTTGCTCTTCTCCAAAACAAGTTTCCACATCCTTTTCTGGGTCCTGTGCACACGAATTCCACACGAGTTTGTCCAGATAGGTCTGGATCTAACCAGAAATATCCGGTTCTGTGTGGCTAAATGAATATCAGCTTTTAAACAGCCTGTGTGTTTGTTAGTGTTTCCTGGCTAGTAGCTATGAACTTTAGAGTTGTGAATGAATTTTAGCATGTTCCATTTTGTTTTTTTGTTGGCAAACGCTAATTAGTTCCACATGGATACACAATAAGTACACAGAAGTGTTCTCTGAGTCCAATGCTACAGAAACTAGGTTAAAAATGATATTTGCGACTGTAAACATGACATTGAATTCACATTCCCAAGAAAAAGACTTTGCTTTTCTCCAAAACCAGTTTGACTCTGCTTTTCTGAGTCCTTTGCACACGAATGCCACACGAGTTTGTCCAGATAGGTCTGGATCTAACCAGAAATATCCGGTTCTGTGTGGCTAAATGAATATCAGCTTTTAAACAGCCTGTGTTTGTTAGTGTTTCCTGGATAGTATCTATGAACTTTAGAGTTTTGAATGGATTTTAGCATGTTACATTTTGTTTTTTTGTTGGCAAACTCTAATTAGTTCCACATGGAGACACAACAAGTACACATAAGTGTTTTCTGAGTAAAATGCTACAGAAACTAGGTTAAAAATGATATTTGCGACTGTAAGCATTATATTGAATTCACATTCCCAAGAAAAATACTTTGCTTTTCTCCAAACCCAGTTTGTCTCTGCTTTTATGGGTCCTGTGCACACGAATTCCACAGGAGTTTGTCCAGATAGTTCTAGATCTAACCAGAAATATCCGGTTCTGTGGGGCTAAATGAATATCAGCTTTTAAACAGCCTGTGTGTTTGTTAGTGTTTCCTGGATAGTATCTATGAACTTTAGAGTTTTGAAAGCATTTTAGCATGTTACATTTTGTTTTTTTGTTGGCAAACGCTAATTAGTTCCACATGGAGACACAACAAGTACACATAAGTGTTCTCTGAGTCGAATGCTACAGAAACTAAGTTAAAAATGATATTTGCGACTGTCAACATGACATTGAATTCACATTCCCAAGAAAAAGACTTTGCTTTTCTCCAAAACGAGTTTCCACATCCTTTTCTGGGTCCTGTGCACATGAATTCCACACGAGTTTGTCCAGATAGGTCTGGATCTAACCAGAAATATCCGGTTCTGTGGGGCTAAATGAATATCAGCTTTTAAACAGCCTGTGTGTTTGTTAGTGTTTCCTGGCTAGTATGTATGAACTTTAGAGTTTTGAATGAATTTTAGCATATTATATTTTTTTTTTTGTTGACAAACGCTAATTTGTTCCACATGGTGACACAACGAGTACACATAAGTGTTCTCTGAGTCGAATGCTACAGAAACTAGGTTAAAAATGATATTTGCGACTGTAAACATGACATTGAATTCACATTCCCAAGAAAAAGACTTTGCTTTTCTCCAAAACCAGTTTGTCTCTGCATTTCTGGGTACTTTGCACACGAATTCCACACGAGTTTGTCCAGATAGGTCTGGATCTAACCAGAAATATCCGGTTCTGTGTGGCTAAATGAATATCAGCTTTTAAACAGCCTGTGTGTTTGTTAGTGTTTCCTGGATAGTATCTATGAACTTTCGAGTTTTGAATGAATTTCAACATGTTACATTTAGTTTTTGTGTTGGCCAACGATAATTAGTTCCACATGGAGACACAACAAGTACACATAAGTGTTCTCTGAGTCCAATGCTACTGAAACTAGGTTAAAAATGATATTTGCGACTGTACACATGACATTGAATTCACATTCCCAAGAAAAAGACTTTGCTTTTCTCCAAAACCAGTTTGACTCTGCTTTTCTGTGTCCTCTGCACACGAATTCCACATGAGTTTGTCCAGATAGGTCTGGATCTAAGCAGAAATATCGGGTTCTGTGGGGCTAAATGAATACCAGCTTTTAAAATGCCTGTGTTTGTTAGTGTTTCCTGGATAGTATCTATGAACTTTAGAGTTGTGAATGAATTTTAGCATGTTACATTTTGTTTTTTTGTGGGCAAACGCTAATTAGTTCCAAATGGAGACACAAGAAGTACACAGAAGTGTTCTCTGAGTCGAATGCTACAGAAACTAGGTTAAAAATGATATTTGCGACTGTAAACATGACATTGAATTCACATTCCCAAGAAAAAGACTTTGCTTTTCTCCAAAACCAGTTTGACTCTGCTTTTCTGAGTTTTTTGCACACGAATTCCACACGAGTTTGTCCAGATAGGTCTGGATCTAACCAGAAATATCCGGTTCTGTGTGGCTAAATGAATATCAGCTTTTAAACAGCCTGTGTGTTTGTTAGTGTTTCCTGGATAGTATCTATGAACTTTAGAGTTTTGAATGAATTTTAGCATGTTACATTTTGTTTTTTGTTGGCAAATGCTAATTAGTTCCACATGGAGACACAACAAGTAAACATAAGTGTTCTTTGAGTCGAATGCTACAGAAACTAGGTTAAAAATGATATTTGCGACTGTCAACATGACATTGAATTCACATTCGCAAGAAAAAGACTTTGCTTTTCTCCAAAACGAGTTTCCACATCCTTTTCTGGGTCCTGTGCACACGAATTCCACACGAGTTTGTCCAGATAGGTCTGGATCTAACCAGAAATATCCGGTTCTGTGTGGCTAAATGAATATCAGCTTTTAAACAGCCTGTGTGTTTGTTAGTGTTTCCTGGATAGTATCTATGAACTTTAGAGTTTTGAATGAATTTTAGCATATTATATTTTGTTTTTTTTTGACAAACGCTAATTAGTTCCACATGGTGACACAACGAGTACACATAAGTGTTCTCTGAGTCGAATGCTACAGAAACTAGGTTAAAAATGATATTTGCGACTGTAAACATGACATTGAATTCACATTCCCAAGAAAAAGACTTTGCTTGTCTCCAAAACCAGTTTGACTCTGCTTTTCTGAGTCCTTTGCAAACGAATGCCACTCGAGTTTGTCCAGATAGGTCTGGATCTAACCAGAAATATCCGGTTCTGTGTGGCTAAATGAATATCAGCTTTAAGCAGCCTGTGTGTTTGTTAGTGTTTTCTGGCTAGTATCTATGAACTTTAGAGTTGTGAATGAATTTTAGCATGTTCCAATTTGTTTCTTTGTTGGCAAACGCTAATTAGTTCCACATGGTGACACAACAAGTAACCATAAGTGTTCTCTGAGTCGAATGCTACAGAAACTAGGTTAAAAATGATATTTGCGACTGTAAACATGACATTGAATTCACATTCCCAAGAAAAAGACTTTGCTTTTCTCCAAAACCAGTTTGACTCTGCTTTTCTGGGTCCTTTGCACACGAATTCCACACGAGTTTGTCCAGATAGGTCTGGATCTAACCAGAAATATCCGGTTCTGTGTGGCTAACTGAATATCAGCTTTTAAACAGCCTGTGTGTTTGTTAGTGTTTTCTGGCTAGTATCTATGTACTTCAGAGTTTTGAATGAATTTTAGCATGTTCCATTTTGTTTTTTTGTTGGCAAACGCTAATTAGTTCCACATGGAGACACAAGAAGTACACATAAGTGTTCTCTGAGTCGAATGCTACAGAAACTAGGTTAAAAATGATATTTGCGACTGTAAACATGACATTGAATTCACATTCCCAAGGAAAAGACTTTGCTCTTCTCCAAAACAAGTTTCCACATCCTTTTCTGGGTCCTGTGCACACGAATTCCACACGAGTTTGTCCAGATAGGTCTGGATCTAACCAGAAATATCCGGTTCTGTGTGGCTCAATGAATATCAGCTTTTAAACAGCCTGTGTGTTTGTTAGTGTTTCCTGGCTAGTAGCTATGAACTTTAGAGTTGTGAATGAATTTTAGCATGTTCCATTTTGTTGTTTTGTTGGCAAACGCTAATTACTTCCACATGGAGACACAACAAGTACACATAAGTGTTCTCTGAGTCGAATGCTACAGAAACTAGGTTAAAAATGATATTTGCGACTGTAAACATGACATTGAATTCACATTCCCAAGAAAAAGACTTTGCTTTTCTCCAAAACGAGTTTCCACATCCTTTTCTGGGTCCTGTGCACACGAATTCCACACGAGTTTGTCCAGATAGGTCTGGATCTAACCAGAAATATCCGGTTCTGTGTGGCTAAATGAATATCAGCTTTTAAACAGCCTGTGTGTTTGTTAGTGTTTCCTGGAGAGTATCTATGAACTTTAGAGTTGTGAATGAATTTTAGCATGTTCCATTTTGTTTTTTTGTTGGCAAACGCTAATTAGTTCCACATGGAGACACAAGAAGTACACAGAAGTGTTCTCTGAGTCGAATGCTACAGAAACTAGGTTAAAAATGATATTTGCGACTGTAAACATGACATTGAATTCACATTCCCAAGAAAAAGACTTTGCTTTTCTCCAAAACCAGTTTGACTCTGCTTTTCTGAGTCCTTTGCACATGAATGCCACACGAGTTTGTCCAGATAGGTCTGGATCTAACCAGAAATATCCGGTTCTGTGTGGCTAAATGAATATCAGCTTTTAAACAGCCTGTGTGTTTGTTAGTGTTTCCTGGATAGTATGTATGAACTTTAGAGTTTTGAATGAATTTCAACATGTTACATTTAGTTTTTGTGTTGGCCAACGATAATTAGTTCCACATGGAGACACAACAAGTACACATAAGTGTTCTCTGAGTCCAATGCTACTGAAACTAGGTTAAAAATGATATTTGCGACTGTAAACATGACATTGAATTCACATTCCCAAGAAAAAGACTTTGCTTTTCTCCAAAACCAGTTTGACTCTGCTTTTCTGTGTCCTCTGCACACGAATTCCACATGAGTTTGTCCAGATAGGTCTGGATCTAACCAGAAATATCGGGTTCTGTGGGGCTAAATGAATATCAGCTTTTAAACAGCCTGTGTTTGTTAGTGTTTCCTGGATAGTATCTATGAACTTTAGAGTTTTGAATGAATTTTAGCATGTTACATTTTGTTTTTTTGTTGGCAAACTCTAATTAGTTCCACATGGAGACACAACAAGTACACATAAGTGTTCTCTGAGTCGAATGCTACAGAAACTAGGTTAAAAATGATATTTGCGACTGTAAACATGACATTGAATTCACATTCCCAAGAAAAAGACTTAGCTTTTCTCCAAAACGAGTTTCCACATCCTTTTCTGGGTCCTATGCACACGAATTCCACACGAGTTTGTCCAGATAGGTCTGGATCTAACCAGAAATATCCGGTTCTGTGTGGCTGAATGAATATCAGCTTTTAAACAGCCTGTGTGTTTGTTAGTGTTTCCTGGTTAGTAGCTATGAACTTTAGAGTTGTGAATGAATTTTAGCATGTTCCATTTTGTTTTTTTGTTGGCCAACGATAATTAGTTCCACATGGAGACACAAGAAGTACACAGAAGTGTTCTCTGAGTCGAATGCTACAGAAACTAGGTTAAAAATGATATTTGCGACTGTAAACATGACATTGAATTCACATTCCCAAGAAAAAGACTTTGCTTTTCTCCAAAACCAGTTTGACTCTGCTTTTCTGAGTCCTTTGCACACGAATGCCACACGAGTTTGTCCAGATAGGTCTGGATCTAACCAGAAATATCCGGTTCTGTGTGGCTAAATGAATATCAGCTTTTAAACAGCCTGTGTGTTTGTTAGTGTTTCCTGGATAGTATGTATGAACTTTAGAGTTTTGAATGAATTTCAACATGTTACATTTAGTTTTTGTGTTGGCCAACGATAATTAGTTCCACATGGAGACACAACAAGTACACATAAGTGTTCTCTGAGTCCAATGCTACAGAAACTAGGTTAAAAATGATATTTGCGACTGTAAACATGACATTGAATTCACATTCCCAAGAAAAAGACTTTGCTTTTCTCCAAAACCAGTTTGACTCTGCTTTACTGTGTCCTCTGCACACGAATTCCACATGAGTTTGTCCAGATAGGTCTGGATCTAACCAGAAATATCGGGTTCTGTGGGGCTAAATGAATATCAGCTTTTAAACAGCCTGTGTTTGTTAGTGTTTCCTGGATAGTATCTATGAACTTTAGAGTTTTGAATGAATTTTAGCATGTTACATTTTGTTTTTTTGTTGGCAAACTCTAATTAGTTCCACATGGAGACACAAGAAGTACACATAAGTGTTTTCTGAGTAGAATGCTACAGAAACTAGGTTAAAAATGATATTTGCGACTGTAAACATGACATTGAATTCACATTCCCAAGAAAAACTTTGCTTTTCTCCAAAACCAGTTTGTCTCTGCTTTTCTTTGTCCTGTGCACACGAATTCCACAGGAGTTTGTCCAGATAGGTCTAGATCTAAACAGAAATATCCGGTTCTGTGGGGCTAAATGAATATCAGCTTTTAAACAGCCTGTGTGTTTGTTAGTGTTTCCTGGATAATATCTATGAACTTTAGTGTTTTGAATGAATTTTAGCATGTTACATTTTGTTTTTTGTTGGCAAACGCTAATTAGTTCCACATGGAGACAGAACATGTACACATAAGTGTTCTCTGAGTCGAATGCTACAGAAACTAGGTTAAAAATGATATTTGCGACTGTCAACATGACATTGAATTCACATTCCCAAGAAAAAGACTTTGCTTTTCTCCAAAACGAGTTTCCACATCCTTTTCTGGTTCCTGTGCACACGAATTCCACACGAGTTTGTCCAGATAGGTCTGGATCTAACCAGAAATATCGGGTTCTGTGTGGCTAAATGAATATCAGCTTTTAAGCAGCCTGTGTGTTTGTTAGTGTTTTCTGGCTAGTATCTATGAACTTTAGAGTTGTGAATGAATTTTAGCATGTTCCATTTTGTTTCTTTGTTGGCAAATGCTAATTAGTTCCACATGGAGACACAAGAAGTACACAGAAGTGTTCTCTGAGTCGAATGCTACAGAAACTAGGTTAAAAATGATATTTGCGACTGTAAACATGACATTGAATTCACATTCCCAAGAAAAAGACTTTGCTTTTCTCCAAAACCAGTTTGACTCTGCTTTTCTGAGTCCTTTGCACACGAATGCCACACGAGTTTGTCCAGATAGGTCTGGATCTAACCAGAAATATCCGGTTCTGTGTGGCTAAATGAATATCAGCTTTTAAACAGCCTGTGTGTTTGTTAGTGTTTCCTGGATAGTATCTATGAACTTTAGAGTTTTGAATGAATTTCAACATGTTACATTTAGTTTTTGTGTTGGCCAACGATAATTAGTTCCACATGGAGACACAACAAGTACACATAAGTGTTCTCTGAGTCCAATGCTACAGAAACTAGGTTAAAAATGATATTTGCGACTGTAAACATGACATTGAATTCACATTCCCAAGAAAAAGACTTTGCTTTTCTCCAAAACCAGTTTGACTCTGCTTTTCTGTGTCCTCTGCACACGAATTCCACATGAGTTTGTCCAGATAGGTCTGGATCTAACCAGAAATATCGGGTTCTGTGGGGCTAAATGAATATCAGCTTTTAAACAGCCTGTGTTTGTTAGTGTTTCCTGGATAGTATCTATGAACTTTAGAGTTTTGAATGAATTTTAGCATGTTACATTTTGTTTTTTTGTTGGCAAACTCTAATTAGTTCCACATGGAGACACAAGAAGTACACATAAGTGTTTTCTGAGTAGAATGCTACAGAAACTAGGTTAAAAATGATATTTGCGACTGTAAACATGACATTGAATTCACATTCCCAAGAAAAACTTTGCTTTTCTCCAAAACCAGTTTGTCTCTGCTTTTCTGGGTCCTGTGCACACGAATTCCACAGGAGTTTGTCCAGATAGGTCTAGATCTAAACAGAAATATCCGGTTCTGTGGGGCTAAATGAATATCAGCTTTTAAACAGCCTGTGTGTTTGTTAGTGTTTCCTGGATAATATCTATGAACTTTAGAGTTTTGAATGAATTTTAGCATGTTACATTTTGTTTTTTGTTGGCAAACGCTAATTAGTTCCACATGGAGACAGAACATGTACACATAAGTGTTCTCTGAGTCGAATGCTACAGAAACTAGGTTAAAAATGATATTTGCGACTGTCAACATGACATTGAATTCACATTCCCCAGAAAAAGACTTTGCTTTTCTCCAAAACGAGTTTCCACATCCTTTTCTGGGTCCTGTGCACACGAATTCCACACGAGTTTGTCCAGATAGGTCTGGATCTAACCAGAAATATCCGGTTCTGTGTGGCTAAATGAATATCAGCTTTTAAACAGCCTGTGTGTTTGTTAGTGTTTCCTGGATAGTATCTATGAACTTTAGAGTTTTGAATGAATTTTAGCATATTATATTTTGTTTTTTTGTTGACAAACGCTAATTAGTTCCACATGGTGACACAACGAGTACACATAAGTGTTCTCTGAGTCGAATGCTACAGAAACTAGGTTAAAAATGATATTTGCGACTGTAAACATGACATTGAATTCACATTCCCAAGAAAAAGACTTTGCTTTTCTCCAAAACCAGTTTGACTCTGCTTTTCTGAGTCCTTTGCACACGAATGCCACATGAGTTTGTCCAGATAGGTCTGGATCTAACCAGAAATATCCGGTTCTGTGTGGCTAAATGAATATCAGCTTTTAAGCAGCCTGTGTGTTTGTTAGTGTTTTCTGGCTAGTATCTATGAACTTTAGAGTTGTGAATGAATTTTAGCATGTTCCATTTTGTTTCTTTGTTGGCAAATGCTAATTAGTTCCACATGGAGACACAAGAAGTACACAGAAGTGTTCTCTGAGTCGAATGCTACAGAAACTAGGTTAAAAATGATATTTGCGACTGTAAACATGACATTGAATTCACATTCCCAAGAAAAAGACTTTGCTTTTCTCCAAAACGAGTTTCCTCATCCTTTTCTGGGTCCTGTGCACACGAATTCCACACGAGTTTGTCCAGATAGGTCTGGATCTAACCAGAAATATCCAGTTCTGTGTGGCTAAATGAATATCAGCTTTTAAACAGCCTGTGTGTTTGTTAGTGTTTCCTGGAGAGTATCTATGAACTTTAGAGTTTTGAATGAATTTTAGCATGTTACATTTTGTTTTTTTGTTGGCAAACGCTAATTAGTTCCACATGGAGACACAAGAAGTACACATAAGTGTTCTCTGAGTCGAATGCTACAGAAACTAGGTTAAAAATGATATTTGCGACTGTAAACATGACATTGAATTCACATTCCCAAGAAAAAGACTTTGCTGTTCTCCAAAACCAGTTTGACTCTGCTTTTCTGGGTCCTCTGCACACGAATTCCACATGAGTTTGTCCAGATAGGTCTGGATCTAAGCAGAAATATCGGGTTCTGTGGGGCTAAATGAATATCAGCTTTTAAGCAGCCTGTGTTTGTTAGTGTTTCCTGGATAGTATCTATGAACTTTAGAGTTTTGAATGAATTTTAGCATGTTACATTTTGTTTTTTTGTTGGCAAACTCTAATTAGTTCCACATGGAGACACAAGAAGTACACATAAGTGTTTTCTGAGTAGAATGCTACAGAAACTAGGTTAAAAATGATATTTGCGACTGTAAACATGACATTGAATTCACATTCCCAAGAAAAAGACTTTGCTTTTCTCCAAACCCAGTTTGTCTCTGCTTTTCTGGGTCCTGTGCACATGAATTCCACAGGAGTTTGTCCAGATAGGTCTAGATCTAAACAGAAATATCCGGTTCTGTGGGGCTAAATGAATATCAGCTTTTAAACAACCTGTGTGTTTGTTAGTGTTTCCTGGATAGTATCTATGAACTTTAGAGTTTTGAATGAATTTTAGCATATTATATTTTGTTTTTTTGTTGACAAACGCTAATTTGTTCCACATGGTGACACAACGAGTACACATAAGTGTTCTCTGAGTCGAATGCTACAGAAACTAGGTTAAAAATGATATTTGCGACTGTAAACATGACATTGAATTCACATTCCCAAGAAAAAGACTTTGCTTGTCTCCAAAACCAGTTTGACTCTGCTTTTCTGGGTCCTTTGCACACGAATTCCACACGAGTTTGTCCAGATAGGTCTGGATCTAACCAGAAATATCCGGTTCTGTGTGGCTCAATGAATATCAGCTTTTAAACAGCCTGTGTGTTTGTTAGTGTTTCCTGGCTAGTAGCTATGAACTTTAGAGTTGTGAATGAATTTTAGCATGTTCCATTTTGTTTTTTTGTTGGCAAACGCTAATTAGTTCCACATGGAGACACAAGAAGTACACAGAAGTGTTCTCTGAGTCGAATGCTACAGAAACTAGGTTAAAAATGATATTTGCGACTGTAAACATGACATTGAATTCACATTCCCAAGAAAAAGACTTAGCTTTTCTCCAAAACGAGTTTCCTCATCCTTTTCTGGGTCCTGTGCACACGAATTCCACACGAGTTTGTCCAGATAGGTCTGGATCTAACCAGAAATATCCAGTTCTGTGTGGCTAAATGAATATCAGCTTTTAAACAGCCTGTGTGTTTGTTAGTGTTTCCTGGAGAGTATCTATGAACTTTAGAGTTTTGAATGAATTTTAGCATGTTACATTTTGTTTTTTTGTTGGCAAACGCTAATTAGTTCCACATGGAGACACAAGAAGTACACATAAGTGTTCTCTGAGTCGAATGCTACAGAAACTAGGTTAAAAATGATATTTGCGACTGTAAACATGACATTGAATTCACATTCCCAAGAAAAAGACTTTGCTTTTCTCCAAACCCAGTTTGTCTCTGCTTTTCTGGGTCCTGTGCACATGAATTCCACAGGAGTTTGTCCAGATAGGTCTAGATCTAAACAGAAATATCCGGTTCTGTGGGGCTAAATGAATATCAGCTTTTAAACAACCTGTGTGTTTGTTAGTGTTTCCTGGATAGTATCTATGAACTTTAGAGTTTTGAATGAATTTTAGCATATTATATTTTGTTTTTTTGTTGACAAACGCTAATTTGTTCCACATGGTGACACAACGAGTACACATAAGTGTTCTCTGAGTCGAATGCTACAGAAACTAGGTTAAAAATGATATTTGCGACTGTAAACATGACATTGAATTCACATTCCCAAGAAAAAGACTTTGCTTGTCTCCAAAACCAGTTTGACTCTGCTTTTCTGGGTCCTTTGCACACGAATTCCACACGAGTTTGTCCAGATAGGTCTGGATCTAACCAGAAATATCCGGTTCTGTGTGGCTCAATGAATATCAGCTTTTAAACAGCCTGTGTGTTTGTTAGTGTTTCCTGGCTAGTAGCTATGAACTTTAGAGTTGTGAATGAATTTTAGCATGTTCCATTTTGTTTTTTTGTTGGCAAACGCTAATTAGTTCCACATGGAGACACAAGAAGTACACAGAAGTGTTCTCTGAGTCGAATGCTACAGAAACTAGGTTAAAAATGATATTTGCGACTGTAAACATGACATTGAATTCACATTCCCAAGAAAAAGACTTAGCTTTTCTCCAAAACGAGTTTCCACATCCTTTTCTGGGTCCTGTGCACACGAATTCCACACGAGTTTGTCCAGATAGGTCTGGATCTAACCAGAAATATCCGGTTCTGTCTGGCTAAATGAATATCAGCTTTTAAACAGCCTGTGTGTTTGTTATTGTTTCCTGGTTAGTAGCTATGAACTTTAGAGTTGTGAATGAATTTTAGCATGTTCCATTTTGTTTTTTTGTTGGCCAACGATAATTAGTTCCACATGGAGACACAAGAAGTACACATAAGTGTTCTCTGAGTCGAATGCTACAGAAACTAGGTTAAAAATGATATTTGCGACTGTAAACATGACATTGAATTCACATTCCCAAGAAAAAGACTTTGCTTTTCTCCAAAACCAGTTTGACTCTGCTTTTCTGAGTCCTTTGCACACGAATGCCACACGAGTTTGTCCAGATAGGTCTGGATCTAACCAGAAATATCCGGTTCTGTGTGGCTAAATGAATATCAGCTTTTAAACAGCCTGTGTGTTTGTTAGTGTTTCCTGGATAGTATCTATGAACTTTAGAGTTTTGAATGAATTTCAACATGTTACATTTAGTTTTTGTGTTGGCCAACGATAATTAGTTCCACATGGAGACACAACAAGTACACATAAGTGTTCTTTGAGTCCAATGCTACTGAAACTAGGTTAAAAATGATATTTGCGACTGTACACATGACATTGAATTCACATTCCCAAGAAAAAGACTTTGCTTTTCTCCAAAACCAGTTTGACTCTGCTTTTCTGTGTCCTCTGCACACGAATTCCACATGAGTTTGTCCAGATAGGTCTGGATCTAACCAGAAATATCGGGTTCTGTGGGGCTAAATGAATATCAGCTTTTAAACAGCCTGTGTTTGTTAGTGTTTCCTGGATAGTATCTATGAAGTTTAGAGTTTTGAATGAATTTTAGCATGTTACATTTTGTTTTTTTGTTGTCAAACTCTAATTAGTTCCACATGGAGACACAAGAAGTACACATAAGTGTTTTCTGAGTAGAATGCTACAGAAACTAGGTTAAAAATGATATTTGCGACTGTAAACATGACATTGAATTCACATTCCCAAGAAAAACTTTGCTTTTCTCCAAACCCAGTTTGTCTCTGCTTTTCTTTGTCCTGTGCACACGAATTCCACAGGAGTTTGTCCAGATAGGTCTAGATCTAAACAGAAATATCCGGTTCTGTGGGGCTAAATGAATATCAGCTTTTAAACAGCCTGTGTGTTTGTTAGTGTTTCCTGGCTAGCAGCTATGAACTTTAGAGTTTTGAATGAATTTTAGCATGTTACATTTTGTTTTTTGTTGGCAAACGCTAATTAGTTCCACATGGAGACAGAACATGTACACATAAGTGTTCTCTGAGTCGAATGCTACCCAAACTAGGTTAAAAATGATATTTGCGACTGTCAACATGACATTGAATTCACATTCCCAAGAAAAAGACTTTGCTTTTCTCCAAAACGAGTTTCCACATCCTTTTCTGGGTCCTGTGCACACGAATTCCACACGAGTTTGTCCAGATAGGTCTGGATCTAACCAGAAATATCCGGTTCTGTGTGGCTAAATGAATATCAGCTTTTAACAGCCTGTGTGTTTGTTAGTGTTTCCTGGATAGTATCTATGAACTTTAGAGTTTTGAATGAATTTTAGCATATTATATTTTGTTTTTTTGTTGACAAACGCTAATTTGTTCCACATGGTGACACAACGAGTACACATAAGTGTTCTCTGAGTCGAATGCTACAGAAACTAGGTTAAAAATGATATTTGCGACTGTAAACATGACATTGAATTCACATTCCCAAGAAAAAGACTTTGCTTGTCTCCAAAACCAGTTTGACTCTGCTTTTCTGGGTCCTTTGCACACGAATTCCACACGAGTTTGTCCAGATAGGTCTGGATCTAACCAGAAATATCCGGTTCTGTGTGGCTCAATGAATATCAGCTTTTAAACAGCCTGTGTGTTTGTTAGTGTTTCCTGGCTAGTAGCTATGAACTTTAGAGTTGTGAATGAATTTTAGCATGTTCCATTTTGTTTTTTTGTTGGCAAACGCTAATTAGTTCCACATGGAGACACAAGAAGTACACAGAAGTGTTCTCTGAGTCGAATGCTACAGAAACTAGGTTAAAAATGATATTTGCGACTGTAAACATGACATTGAATTCACATTCCCAAGAAAAAGACTTAGCTTTTCTCCAAAACGAGTTTCCACATCCTTTTCTGGGTCCTGTGCACACGAATTCCACACGAGTTTGTCCAGATAGGTCTGGATCTAACCAGAAATATCCGGTTCTGTGTGGCTAAATGAATATCAGCTTTTAAACAGCCTGTGTGTTTGTTATTGTTTCCTGGTTAGTAGCTATGAACTTTAGAGTTGTGAATGAATTTTAGCATGTTCCATTTTGTTTTTTTGTTGGCCAACGATAATTAGTTCCACATGGAGACACAAGAAGTACACATAAGTGTTCTCTGAGTCGAATGCTACAGAAACTAGGTTAAAAATGATATTTGCGACTGTAAACATGACATT
This sequence comes from Sylvilagus floridanus, assembly GCA_949820135.1. Taxonomy (NCBI): domain Eukaryota; kingdom Metazoa; phylum Chordata; class Mammalia; order Lagomorpha; family Leporidae; genus Sylvilagus; species Sylvilagus floridanus. The sequence continues at coordinate 90,144,133 of OX463223.1, forward strand.
GAATTCACATTCCCAAGAAAAAGACTTTGCTTTTCTCCAAAACCAGTTTGACTCTGCTTTTCTGAGTCCTTTGCACACGAATGCCACACGAGTTTGTCCAGATAGGTCTGGATCTAACCAGAAATATCCGGTTCTGTGTGGCTAAATGAATATCAGCTTTTAAACAGCCTGTGTGTTTGTTAGTGTTTCCTGGATAGTATCTATGAACTTTAGAGTTTTGAATGAATTTCAACATGTTACATTTTGTTTTTTTGTTGGCCAACGATAATTAGTTCCACATGGAGACACAACAAGTACACATAAGTGTTCTTTGAGTCCAATGCTACTGAAACTAGGTTAAAAATGATATTTGCGACTGTACACATGACATTGAATTCACATTCCCAAGAAAAAGACTTTGCTTTTCTCCAAAACCAGTTTGACTCTGCTTTTCTGTGTCCTCTGCACACGAATTCCACATGAGTTTGTCCAGATAGGTCTGGATCTAACCAGAAATATCGGGTTCTGTGGGGCTAAATGAATATCAGCTTTTAAACAGCCTGTGTTTGTTAGTGTTTCCTGGATAGTATCTATGAAGTTTAGAGTTTTGAATGAATTTTAGCATGTTACATTTTGTTTTTTTGTTGGCAAACTCTAATTAGTTACACATGGAGACACAAGAAGTACACATAAGTGTTTTCTGAGTAGAATGCTACAGAAACTAGGTTAAAAATGATATTTGCGACTGTAAACATGACATTGAATTCACATTCCCAAGAAAAACTTTGCTTTTCTCCAAAACCAGTTTGTCTCTGCTTTTCTTTGTCCTGTGCACACGAATTCCACAGGAGTTTGTCCAGATAGGTCTAGATCTAAACAGAAATATCCGGTTCTGTGGGGCTAAATGAATATCAGCTTTTAAACAGCCTGTGTGTTTGTTAGTGTTTCCTGGCTAGCAGCTATGAACTTTAGAGTTTTGAATGAATTTTAGCATGTTACATTTTGTTTTTTGTTGGCAAACGCTAATTAGTTCCACATGGAGACAGAACATGTACACATAAGTGTTCTCTGAGTCGAATGCTACAGAAACTAGGTTAAAAATAATATTTGCGACTGTCAACATGACATTGAATTCACATTCCCAAGAAAAAGACTTTGCTTTTCTCCAAAACGAGTTTCCACATCCTTTTCTGGGTCCTGTGCACACGAATTCCACACGAGTTTGTCCAGATAGGTCTGGATCTAACCAGAAATATCCGGTTCTGTGTGGCTAAATGAATATCAGCTTTTAAACAGCCTGTGTGTTTGTTAGTGTTTCCTGGATAGTATCTATGAACTTTAGAGTTTTGAATGAATTTTAGCATGTTACATTTTGTTTTTTTGTTGACAAACGCTAATTAGTTCCACATGGTGACACAACGAGTACACATAAGTGTTCTCTGAGTCGAATGCTACAGAAACTAGGTTAAAAATGATATTTGCGACTGTAAACATGACATTGAATTCACATTCCCAAGAAAAAGACTTTGCTTTTCTCCAAAACCAGTTTGACTCTGCTTTTCTGAGTCCTTTGCACACGAATGCCACATGAGTTTGTCCAGATAGGTCTGGATCTAACCAGAAATATCCGGTTCTGTGTGGCTAAATGAATATCAGCTTTTAAACAGCCTGTGTGTTTGTTAGTGTTTTCTGGCTAGTATCTATGAACTTTAGAGTTGTGAATGAATTTTAGCATGTTCCATTTTGTTTCTTTGTTGGCAAATGCTAATTAGTTCCACATGGAGACACAAGAAGTACACATAAGTGTTCTCTGAGTCGAATGCTACAGAAACTAGGTTAAAAATGATATTTGCGACTGTCAACATGACATTGAATTCACATTCCCAAGAAAAAGACTTTGCTTTTCTCCAAAACGAGTTTCCTCATCCTTTTCTGGGTCCTGTGCACACGAATTCCACACGAGTTTGTCCAGATAGGTCTGGATCTAACCAGAAATATCCAGTTCTGTGTGGCTAAATGAATATCAGCTTTTAAACAGCCTGTGTGTTTGTTAGTGTTTCCTGGAGAGTATCTATGAACTTTAGAGTTTTGAATGAATTTTAGCATGTTACATTTTGTTTTTTTGTTGGCAAACGCTAATTAGTTCCACATGGAGACACAAGAAGTACACATAAGTGTTCTCTGAGTCGAATGCTACAGAAACTAGGTTAAAAATGATATTTGCGACTGTAAACATGACATTGAATTCACATTCCCAAGAAAAAGACTTTGCTTTTCTCCAAAACCAGTTTGACTCTGCTTTTCTGGGTCCTCTGCACACGAATTCCACATGAGTTTGTCCAGATAGGTCTGGATCTAAGCAGAAATATCGGGTTCTGTGGGGCTAAATGAATATCAGCTTTTAAGCAGCCTGTGTTTGTTAGTGTTTCCTGGATAGTATCTATGAACTTTAGAGTTTTGAATGAATTTTAGCATGTTACATTTTGTTTTTTTGTTGGCAAACTCTAATTAGTTCCACATGGAGACACAAGAAGTACACATAAGTGTTTTCTGAGTAGAATGCTACAGAAACTAGGTTAAAAATGATATTTGCGACTGTAAACATGACATTGAATTCACATTCCCAAGAAAAAGACTTTGCTTTTCTCCAAACCCAGTTTGTCTCTGCTTTTCTGGGTCCTGTGCACATGAATTCCACAGGAGTTTGTCCAGATAGGTCTAGATCTAAACAGAAATATCCGGTTCTGTGGGGCTAAATGAATATCAGCTTTTAAACAACCTGTGTGTTTGTTAGTGTTTCCTGGATAGTATCTATGAACTTTAGAGTTTTGAATGAATTTTAGCATATTATATTTTGTTTTTTTGTTGACAAACGCTAATTTGTTCCACATGGTGACACAACGAGTACACATAAGTGTTCTCTGAGTCGAATGCTACAGAAACTAAGTTAAAAATGATATTTGCGACTGTAAACATGACATTGAATTCACATTCCCAAGAAAAAGACTTTGCTTGTCTCCAAAACCAGTTTGACTCTGCTTTTCTGGGTCCTTTGCACACGAATTCCACACGAGTTTGTCCAGATAGGTCTGGATCTAACCAGAAATATCCGGTTCTGTGTGGCTCAATGAATATCAGCTTTTAAACAGCCTGTGTGTTTGTTAGTGTTTCCTGGCTAGTAGCTATGAACTTTAGAGTTGTGAATGAATTTTAGCATGTTCCATTTTGTTTTTTTGTTGGCAAACGCTAATTAGTTCCACATGGAGACACAAGAAGTACACAGAAGTGTTCTCTGAGTCGAATGCTACAGAAACTAGGTTAAAAATGATATTTGCGACTGTAAACATGACATTGAATTCACATTCCCAAGAAAAAGACTTAGCTTTTCTCCAAAACGAGTTTCCACATTCTTTTCTGGGTCCTGTGCACACGAATTCCACACGAGTTTGTCCAGATAGGTCTGGATCTAACCAGAAATATCCGGTTCTGTGTGGCTAAATGAATATCAGCTTTTAAACAGCTTGTGTGTTTGTTATTGTTTCCTGGTTAGTAGCTATGAACTTTAGAGTTGTGAATGAATTTTAGCATGTTCCATTTTGTTTTTTTGTTGGCCAACGACAATTAGTTCCACATGGAGACACAAGAAGTACACATAAGTGTTCTCTGAGTCGAATGCTACAGAAACTAGGTTAAAAATGATATTTGCGACTGTAAACATGACATTGAATTCACATTCCCAAGAAAAAGACTTTGCTTTTCTCCAAAACCAGTTTGACTCTGCTTTTCTGAGTCCTTTGCACACGAATGCCACACGAGTTTGTCCAGATAGGTCTGGATCTAACCAGAAATATCTGGTTCTGTGTGGCTAAATGAATATCAGCTTTTAAACAGCCTGTGTGTTTGTTAGTGTTTCCTGGATAGTATCTATGAACTTTAGAGTTTTGAATGAATTTCAACATGTTACATTTAGTTTTTGTGTTGGCCAACGATAATTAGTTCCACATGGAGACACAACAAGTACACATAAGTGTTCTTTGAGTCCAATGCTACTGAAACTAGGTTAAAAATGATATTTGCGACTGTACACATGACATTGAATTCACATTCCCAAGAAAAAGACTTTGCTTTTCTCCAAAACCAGTTTGACTCTGCTTTTCTGTGTCCTCTGCACACGAATTCCACATGAGTTTGTCCAGATAGGTCTGGATCTAACCAGAAATATCGGGTTCTGTGGGGCTAAATGAATATCAGCTTTTAAACAGCCTGTGTTTGTTAGTGTTTCCTGGATAGTATCTATGAACTTTAGAGTTTTGAATGAATTTTAGCATGTTACATTTTGTTTTTTTGTTGGCAAACTCTAATTAGTTCCACATGGAGACACAAGAAGTACACATAAGTGTTTTCTGAGTAGAATGCTACAGAAACTAGGTTAAAAATGATATTTGCGACTGTAAACATGACATTGAATTCACATTCCCAAGAAAAACTTTGCTTTTCTCCAAAACCAGTTTGTCTCTGCTTTTCTGGGTCCTGTGCACACGAATTCCACAGGAGTTTGTCCAGATAGGTCTAGATCTAAAAAGAAATATCCGGTTCTGTGGGGCTAAATGAATATCAGCTTTTAAACAGCCTGTGTGTTTGTTAGTGTTTCCTGGATAGCAGCTATGATCTTTAGAGTTTCGAATGAATTTTAGCATGTTACATTTTGTTTTTTGTTGGCAAACGCTAATTAGTTCCACATGGAGACAGAACATGTACACATAAGTGTTCTCTGAGTCGAATGCTACAGAAACTAGGTTAAAAATGATATTTGCGACTGTCAACATGACATTGAATTCACATTCCCAAGAAAAAGACTTTGCTTTTCTCCAAAACGAGTTTCCACATCCTTTTCTGGGTCCTGTGCACACGAATTCCACACGAGTTTGTCCAGATAGGTCTGGATCTAACCAGAAATATCCGGTTCTGTGTGGCTAAATGAATATCAGCTTTTAAACAGCCTGTGTGTTTGTTAGTGTTTCCTGGATAGTATCTATGAACTTTAGAGTTTTGAATGAATTTTAGCATGTTCCATTTTGTTTTTTTGTTGGCAAACGCTAATTAGTTCCACATGGTGACACAACGAGTACACATAAGTGTTCTCTGAGTCGAATGCTACAGAAACTAGGTTAAAAATGATATTTGCGACTGTAAACATGACATTGAATTCACATTCCCAAGAAAAAGACTTTGCTTTTCTCCAAAACCAGTTTGACTCTGCTTTTCTGAGTCCTTTGCACACGAATGCCACATGAGTTTGTCCAGATAGGTCTGGATCTAACCAGAAATATCCGGTTCTGTGTGGCTAAATGAATATCAGCTTTTAAGCAGCCTGTGTGTTTGTTAGTGTTTTCTGGCTAGTATCTATGAACTTTAGAGTTGTGAATGAATTTTAGCATGTTCCATTTTGTTTCTTTGTTGGCAAATGCTAATTAGTTCCACATGGAGACAGAACATGTACACATAAGTGTTCTCTGAGTCGAATGCTACAGAAACTAGGTTAAAAATGATATTTGCGACTGTCAACATGACATTGAATTCACATTCCCAAGAAAAAGACTTTGCTTTTCTCCAAAACGAGTTTCCACATCCTTTTCTGGGTCCTGTGCACACGAATTCCACACGAGTTTGTCCAGATAGGTCTGGATCTAACCAGAAATATCCGGTTCTGTGTGGCTAAATGAATATCAGCTTTTAAACAGCCTGTGTGTTTGTTAGTGTTTCCTGGATAGTATCTATGAACTTTAGAGTTTTGAATGAATTTTAGCATATTATATTTTGTTTTTTTGTTGACAAACGCTAATTAGTTCCACATGGTGACACAACGAGTACACATAAGTGTTCTCTGAGTCGAATGCTACAGAAACTAGGTTAAAAATGATATTTGCGACTGTAAACATGACATTGAATTCACATTCCCAAGAAAAAGACTTTGCTTTTCTCCAAAACCAGTTTGACTCTGCTTTTCTGAGTCCTTTGCACACGAATGCCACACGAGTTTGTCCAGATAGGTCTGGATCTAACCAGAAATATCCGGTTCTGTGTGGCTAAATGAATATCAGCTTTTAAACAGCCTGTGTGTTTGTTAGTGTTTCCTGGATAGTATCTATGAACTTTAGAGTTTTGAATGAATTTCAACATGTTACATTTAGTTTTTGTGTTGGCCAACGATAATTAGTTCCACATGGAGACACAACAAGTACACATAAGTGTTCTCTGAGTCCAATGCTACAGAAACTAGGTTAAAAATGATATTTGCGACTGTAAACATGACATTGAATTCACATTCCCAAGAAAAAGACTTTGCTTTTCTCCAAAACCAGTTTGACTCTGCTTTTCTGTGTCCTCTGCACACGAATTCCACATGAGTTTGTCCAGATAGGTCTGGATCTAACCAGAAATATCGGGTTCTGTGGGGCTAAATGAATATCAGCTTTTAAACAGCCTGTGTTTGTTAGTGTTTCCTGGATAGTATCTATGAACTTTAGAGTTTTGAATGAATTTTAGCATGTTACATTTTGTTTTTTTGTTGGCAAACTCTAATTAGTTCCACATGGAGACCAAGAAGTACACATAAGTGTTTTCTGAGTAGAATGCTACAGAAACTAGGTTAAAAATGATATTTGCGACTGTAAACATGACATTGAATTCACATTCCCAAGAAAAACTTTGCTTTTCTCCAAAACCAGTTTGTCTCTGCTTTTCTGGGTCCTGTGCACACGAATTCCACAGGAGTTTGTCCAGATAGGTCTAGATCTAAACAGAAATATCCGGTTCTGTGGGGCTAAATGAATATCAGCTTTTAAACAGCCTGTGTGTTTGTTAGTGTTTCCTGGATAATATCTATGAACTTTAGAGTTTTGAATGAATTTTAGCATGTTACATTTTGTTTTTTGTTGGCAAACGCTAATTAGTTCCACATGGAGACAGAACATGTACACATAAGTGTTCTCTGAGTCGAATGCTACAGAAACTAGGTTAAAAATGATATTTGCGACTGTCAACATGACATTGAATTCACATTCCCAAGAAAAAGACTTTGCTTTTCTCCAAAACGAGTTTCCACATCCTTTTCTGGGTCCTGTGCACACGAATTCCACACGAGTTTGTCCAGATAGGTCTGGATCTAACCAGAAATATCCGGTTCTGTGTGGCTAAATGAATATCAGCTTTTAAACAGCCTGTGTGTTTGTTAGTGTTTCCTGGATAGTATCTATGAACTTTAGAGTTTTGAATGAATTTTAGCATATTATATTTTGTTTTTTTGTTGACAAACGCTAATTAGTTCCACATGGTGACACAACGAGTACACATAAGTGTTCTCTGAGTCGAATGCTACAGAAACTAGGTTAAAAATGATATTTGCGACTGTAAACATGACATTGAATTCACATTCCCAAGAAAAAGACTTTGCTTTTCTCCAAAACCAGTTTGACTCTGCTTTTCTGAGTCCTTTGCACACGAATGCCACATGAGTTTGTCCAGATAGGTCTGGATCTAACCAGAAATATCCGGTTCTGTGTGGCTAAATGAATATTAGCTTTTAAGCAGCCTGTGTGTTTGTTAGTGTTTTCTGGCTAGTATCTATGAACTTTAGAGTTGTGAATGAATTTTAGCATGTTCCATTTTGTTTCTTTGTTGGCAAATGCTAATTAGTTCCACATGGAGACACAAGAAGTACACATAAGTGTTCTCTGAGTCGAATGCTACAGAAACTAGGTTAAAAATGATATTTGCGACTGTAAACATGACATTGAATTCACATTCCCAAGAAAAAGACTTTGCTTTTCTCCAAAACGAGTTTCCTCATCCTTTTCTGGGTCCTGTGCACACGAATTCCACACAAGTTTGTCCAGATAGGTCTGGATCTAACCAGAAATATCCAGTTCTGTGTGGCTAAATGAATATCAGCTTTTAAACAGCCTGTGTGTTTGTTAGTGTTTCCTGGAGAGTATCTATGAACTTTAGAGTTTTGAATGAATTTTAGCATGTTACATTTTGTTTTTTTGTTGGCAAACGCTAATTAGTTCCACATGGAGACACAAGAAGTACACATAAGTGTTCTCTGAGTCGAATGCTACAGAAACTAGGTTAAAAATGATATTTGCGACTGTAAACATGACATTGAATTCACATTCCCAAGAAAAAGACTTTGCTGTTCTCCAAAACCAGTTTGACTCTGCTTTTCTGGGTCCTCTGCACACGAATTCCACATGAGTTTGTCCAGATAGGTCTGGATCTAAGCAGAAATATCGGGTTCTGTGGGGCTAAATGAATATCAGCTTTTAAGCAGCCTGTGTTTGTTAGTGTTTCCTGGATAGTATCTATGAACTTTAGAGTTTTGAATGAATTTTAGCATGTTACATTTTGTTTTTTTGTTGGCAAACTCTAATTAGTTCCACATGGAGACACAAGAAGTACACATAAGTGTTTTCTGAGTAGAATGCTACAGAAACTAGGTTAAAAATTATATTTGCGACTGTAAACATGACATTGAATTCACATTCCCAAGAAAAAGACTTTGCTTTTCTCCAAACCCAGTTTGTCTCTGCTTTTCTGGGTCCTGTGCACATGAATTCCACAGGAGTTTGTCCAGATAGGTCTAGATCTAAACAGAAATATCCGGTTCTGTGGGGCTAAATGAATATCAGCTTTTAAACAACCTGTGTGTTTGTTAGTGTTTCCTGGATAGTATCTATGAACTTTAGAGTTGTGAATGAATTTTAGCATGTTCCATTTTGTTTCTTTGTTGGCAAAAGCTAATTAGTTCCACATGGTGACACGACGAATATCATAAGTGTTCTCTGAGTCGAATGCTACAGAAACTAGGTTAAAAATGATATTTGCGACTGTAAACATGACATTGAATTCACATTCCCAAGAAAAAGACTTTGCTCTTCTCCAAAACAAGTTTCCACATCCTTTTCTGGGTCCTGTGCACACGAATTCCACACGAGTTTGTCCAGATAGGTCTGGATCTAACCAGAAATATCCGGTTCTGTGTGGCTAAATGAATATCAGCTTTTAAACAGCCTGTGTGTTTGTTAGTGTTTCCTGGCTAGTAGCTATGAACTTTAGAGTTGTGAATGAATTTTAGCATGTTCCATTTTGTTTTTTTGTTGGCAAACGCTAATTAGTTCCACATGGAGACACAAGAAGTACACAGAAGTGTTCTCTGAGTCCAATGCTACAGAAACTAGGTTAAAAATGATATTTGCGACTGTAAACATGACATTGAATTCACATTCCCAAGAAAAAGACTTTGCTTTTCTCCAAAACCAGTTTGACTCTGCTTTTCTGAGTCCTTTGCACACGAATGCCACACGAGTTTGTCCAGATAGGTCTGGATCTAACCAGAAATATCCGGTTCTGTGTGGCTAAATGAATATCAGCTTTTAAACAGCCTGTGTGTTTGTTAGTGTTTCCTGGATAGTATCTATGAACTTTAGAGTTTTGAATGGATTTTAGCATGTTACATTTTGTTTTTTTGTTGGCAAACTCTAATTAGTTCCACATGGAGACACAACAAGTACACATAAGTGTTTTCTGAGTAGAATGCTACAGAAACTAGGTTAAAAATGATATTTGCGACTGTAAGCATTATATTGAATTCACATTCCCAAGAAAAAGACTTTGCTTTTCTCCAAACCCAGTTTGTCTCTGCTTTTATGGGTCCTGTGCACACGAATTCCACAGGAGTTTGTCCAGATAGTTCTAGATCTAACCAGAAATATCCGGTTCTGTGGGGCTAAATGAATATCAGCTTTTAAACAGCCTGTGTGTTTGTTAGTGTTTCCTGGATAGTATCTATGAACTTTAGAGTTTTGAAAGCATTTTAGCATGTTACATTTTGTTTTTTTGTTGGCAAACGCTAATTAGTTCCACATGGAGACACAACAAGTACACATAAGTGTTCTCTGAGTCGAATGCTACAGAAACTAAGTTAAAAATGATATTTGCGACTGTCAACATGACATTGAATTCACATTCCCAAGAAAAAGACTTTGCTTTTCTCCAAAACGAGTTTCCACATCCTTTTCTGGGTCCTGTGCACATGAATTCCACACGAGTTTGTCCAGATAGGTCTGGATCTAACCAGAAATATCCGGTTCTGTGGGGCTAAATGAATATCAGCTTTTAAACAGCCTGTGTGTTTGTTAGTGTTTCCTGGCTAGTATGTATGAACTTTAGAGTTTTGAATGAATTTTAGCATATTATATTTTTTTTTTTGTTGACAAACGCTAATTTGTTCCACATGGTGACACAACGAGTACACATAAGTGTTCTCTGAGTCGAATGCTACAGAAACTAGGTTAAAAATGATATTTGCGACTGTAAACATGACATTGAATTCACATTCCCAAGAAAAAGACTTTGCTTGTCTCCAAAACCAGTTTGTCTCTGCATTTCTGGGTACTTTGCACACGAATTCCACACGAGTTTGTCCAGATAGGTCTGGATCTAACCAGAAATATCCGGTTCTGTGTGGCTAAATGAATATCAGCTTTTAAACAGCCTGTGTGTTTGTTAGTGTTTCCTGGATAGTATCTATGAACTTTCGAGTTTTGAATGAATTTCAACATGTTACATTTAGTTTTTGTGTTGGCCAACGATAATTAGTTCCACATGGAGACACAACAAGTACACATAAGTGTTCTCTGAGTCCAATGCTACTGAAACTAGGTTAAAAATGATATTTGCGACTGTACACATGACATTGAATTCACATTCCCAAGAAAAAGACTTTGCTTTTCTCCAAAACCAGTTTGACTCTGCTTTTCTGTGTCCTCTGCACACGAATTCCACATGAGTTTGTCCAGATAGGTCTGGATCTAAGCAGAAATATCGGGTTCTGTGGGGCTAAATGAATACCAGCTTTTAAAATGCCTGTGTTTGTTAGTTTTTCCTGGATAGTATCTATGAACTTTAGAGTTGTGAATGAATTTTAGCATGTTCCATTTTGTTTTTTTGTGGGCAAACGCTAATTAGTTCCAAATGGAGACACAAGAAGTACACAGAATTGTTCTCTGAGTCGAATGCTACAGAAACTAGGTTAAAAATGATATTTGCGACTGTAAACATGACATTGAATTCACATTCCCAAGAAAAAGACTTTGCTTTTCTCCAAAACCAGTTTGACTCTGCTTTTCTGAGTTTTTTGCACACGAATTCCACACGAGTTTGTCCAGATAGGTCTGGATCTAACCAGAAATATCCGGTTCTGTGTGGCTAAATGAATATCAGCTTTTAAACAGCCTGTGTGTTTGTTAGTGTTTCCTGGATAGTATCTATGAACTTTAGAGTTTTAAATGAATTTTAGCATGTTACATTTTGTTTTTTGTTGGCAAATGCTAATTAGTTCCACATGGAGACACAACAAGTAAACATAAGTGTTCTTTGAGTCGAATGCTACAGAAACTAGGTTAAAAATGATATTTGCGACTGTCAACATGACATTGAATTCACATTCGCAAGAAAAAGACTTTGCTTTTCTCCAAAACGAGTTTCCACATCCTTTTCTGGGTCCTGTGCACACGAATTCCACACGAGTTTGTCCAGATAGGTCTGGATCTAACCAGAAATATCCGGTTCTGTGTGGCTAAATGAATATCAGCTTTTAAACAGCCTGTGTGTTTGTTAGTGTTTCCTGGATAGTATCTATGAACTTTAGAGTTTTGAATGAATTTTAGCATGTTACATTTTGTTTTTTTGTTGGCAAACTCTAATTAGTTCCACATGGAGACACAAGAAGTACACATAAGTGTTTTCTGAGTCGAATGCTACAGAAACTAGGTTAAAAATGATATTTGCGACTGTAAACATGACATTGAATTCACATTCCCAAGAAAAAGACTTTGCTTTTCTCCAAACCCAGTTTGTCTCTGCTTTTCTGGGTCCTGTGCACATGAATTCCACAGGAGTTTGTCCAGATAGGTCTAGATCTAAACAGAAATATCCGGTTCTGTGGGGCTAAATGAATATCAGCTTTTAAACAACCTGTGTGTTTGTTAGTGTTTCCTGGATAGTACCTATGAACTTTAGAGTTGTGAATGAATTTTAGCATGTTCCATTTTGTTTCTTTGTTGGCAAACGCTAATTATTTCCACATGGTGACACGACGAATACACATAAGTGTTCTCTGAGTCGAATGCTACAGAAACTAGGTTAAAAATGATATTTGCGACTGTAAACATGACATTGAATTCACATTCCCAAGAAAAAGACTTTGCTTGTCTCCAAAACCAGTTTGACTCTGCTTTTCTGGGTCCTTTGCACACGAATTCCACACGAGTTTGTCCAGATAGGTCTGGATCTAACCAGAAATATCCGGTTCTGTGTGGCTCAATGAATATCAGCTTTTAAACAGCCTGTGTGTTTGTTAGTGTTTCCTGGCTAGTAGCTATGAACTTTAGAGTTGTGAATGAATTTTAGCATGTTCCATTTTGTTTTTTTGTTGGCAAACGCTAATTAGTTCCACATGGAGACACAAGAAGTACACAGAAGTGTTCTCTGAGTCGAATGCTACAGAAACTAGGTTAAAAATGATATTTGCGACTGTAAACATGACATTGAATTCACATTCCCAAGAAAAAGACTTTGCTTTTCTCCAAACCCAGTTTGTCTCTGCTTTTCTGGGTCCTGTGCACATGAATTCCACAGGAGTTTGTCCAGATAGGTCTAGATCTAAACAGAAATATCCGGTTCTGTGGGGCTAAATGAATATCAGCTTTTAAACAACCTGTGTGTTTGTTAGTGTTTCCTGGATAGTATCTATGAACTTTAGAGTTGTGAATGAATTTTAGCATGTTCCATTTTGTTTCTTTGTTGGCAAAAGCTAATTAGTTCCACATGGTGACACGACGAATATCATAAGTGTTCTCTGAGTCGAATGCTACAGAAACTAGGTTAAAAATGATATTTGCGACTGTAAACATGACATTGAATTCACATTCCCAAGAAAAAGACTTTGCTCTTCTCCAAAACAAGTTTCCACATCCTTTTCTGGGTCCTGTGCACACGAATTCCACACGAGTTTGTCCAGATAGGTCTGGATCTAACCAGAAATATCCGGTTCTGTGTGGCTAAATGAATATCAGCTTTTAAACAGCCTGTGTGTTTGTTAGTGTTTCCTGGCTAGTAGCTATGAACTTTAGAGTTGTGAATGAATTTTAGCATGTTCCATTTTGTTTTTTTGTTGGCAAACGCTAATTAGTTCCACATGGAGACACAAGAAGTACACAGAAGTGTTCTCTGAGTCCAATGCTACAGAAACTAGGTTAAAAATGATATTTGCGACTGTAAACATGACATTGAATTCACATTCCCAAGAAAAAGACTTTGCTTTTCTCCAAAACCAGTTTGACTCTGCTTTTCTGAGTCCTTTGCACACGAATGCCACACGAGTTTGTCCAGATAGGTCTGGATCTAACCAGAAATATCCGGTTCTGTGTGGCTAAATGAATATCAGCTTTTAAACAGCCTGTGTGTTTGTTAGTGTTTCCTGGATAGTATCTATGAACTTTAGAGTTTTGAATGGATTTTAGCATGTTACATTTTGTTTTTTTGTTGGCAAACTCTAATTAGTTCCACATGGAGACACAACAAGTACACATAAGTGTTTTCTGAGTAGAATGCTACAGAAACTAGGTTAAAAATGATATTTGCGACTGTAAGCATTATATTGAATTCACATTCCCAAGAAAAAGACTTTGCTTTTCTCCAAACCCAGTTTGTCTCTGCTTTTATGGGTCCTGTGCACACGAATTCCACAGGAGTTTGTCCAGATAGTTCTAGATCTAACCAGAAATATCCGGTTCTGTGGGGCTAAATGAATATCAGCTTTTAAACAGCCTGTGTGTTTGTTAGTGTTTCCTGGATAGTATCTATGAACTTTAGAGTTTTGAAAGCATTTTAGCATGTTACATTTTGTTTTTTTGTTGGCAAACGCTAATTAGTTCCACATGGAGACACAACAAGTACACATAAGTGTTCTCTGAGTCGAATGCTACAGAAACTAAGTTAAAAATGATATTTGCGACTGTCAACATGACATTGAATTCACATTCCCAAGAAAAAGACTTTGCTTTTCTCCAAAACGAGTTTCCACATCCTTTTCTGGGTCCTGTGCACATGAATTCCACACGAGTTTGTCCAGATAGGTCTGGATCTAACCAGAAATATCCGGTTCTGTGGGGCTAAATGAATATCAGCTTTTAAACAGCCTGTGTGTTTGTTAGTGTTTCCTGGCTAGTATGTATGAACTTTAGAGTTTTGAATGAATTTTAGCATATTATATTTTTTTTTTTGTTGACAAACGCTAATTTGTTCCACATGGTGACACAACGAGTACACATAAGTGTTCTCTGAGTCGAATGCTACAGAAACTAGGTTAAAAATGATATTTGCGACTGTAAACATGACATTGAATTCACATTCCCAAGAAAAAGACTTTGCTTGTCTCCAAAACCAGTTTGTCTCTGCATTTCTGGGTACTTTGCACACGAATTCCACACGAGTTTGTCCAGATAGGTCTGGATCTAACCAGAAATATCCGGTTCTGTGTGGCTAAATGAATATCAGCTTTTAAACAGCCTGTGTGTTTGTTAGTGTTTCCTGGATAGTATCTATGAACTTTCGAGTTTTGAATGAATTTCAACATGTTACATTTAGTTTTTGTGTTGGCCAACGATAATTAGTTCCACATGGAGACACAACAAGTACACATAAGTGTTCTCTGAGTCCAATGCTACTGAAACTAGGTTAAAAATGATATTTGCGACTGTACACATGACATTGAATTCACATTCCCAAGAAAAAGACTTTGCTTTTCTCCAAAACCAGTTTGACTCTGCTTTTCTGTGTCCTCTGCACACGAATTCCACATGAGTTTGTCCAGATAGGTCTGGATCTAAGCAGAAATATCGGGTTCTGTGGGGCTAAATGAATACCAGCTTTTAAAATGCCTGTGTTTGTTAGTTTTTCCTGGATAGTATCTATGAACTTTAGAGTTGTGAATGAATTTTAGCATGTTCCATTTTGTTTTTTTGTGGGCAAACGCTAATTAGTTCCAAATGGAGACACAAGAAGTACACAGAATTGTTCTCTGAGTCGAATGCTACAGAAACTAGGTTAAAAATGATATTTGCGACTGTAAACATGACATTGAATTCACATTCCCAAGAAAAAGACTTTGCTTTTCTCCAAAACCAGTTTGACTCTGCTTTTCTGAGTTTTTTGCACACGAATTCCACACGAGTTTGTCCAGATAGGTCTGGATCTAACCAGAAATATCCGGTTCTGTGTGGCTAAATGAATATCAGCTTTTAAACAGCCTGTGTGTTTGTTAGTGTTTCCTGGATAGTATCTATGAACTTTAGAGTTTTAAATGAATTTTAGCATGTTACATTTTGTTTTTTGTTGGCAAATGCTAATTAGTTCCACATGGAGACACAACAAGTAAACATAAGTGTTCTTTGAGTCGAATGCTACAGAAACTAGGTTAAAAATGATATTTGCGACTGTCAACATGACATTGAATTCACATTCGCAAGAAAAAGACTTTGCTTTTCTCCAAAACGAGTTTCCACATCCTTTTCTGGGTCCTGTGCACACGAATTCCACACGAGTTTGTCCAGATAGGTCTGGATCTAACCAGAAATATCCGGTTCTGTGTGGCTAAATGAATATCAGCTTTTAAACAGCCTGTGTGTTTGTTAGTGTTTCCTGGATAGTATCTATGAACTTTAGAGTTTTGAATGAATTTTAGCATGTTACATTTTGTTTTTTTGTTGGCAAACTCTAATTAGTTCCACATGGAGACACAAGAAGTACACATAAGTGTTTTCTGAGTCGAATGCTACAGAAACTAGGTTAAAAATGATATTTGCGACTGTAAACATGACATTGAATTCACATTCCCAAGAAAAAGACTTTGCTTTTCTCCAAACCCAGTTTGTCTCTGCTTTTCTGGGTCCTGTGCACATGAATTCCACAGGAGTTTGTCCAGATAGGTCTAGATCTAAACAGAAATATCCGGTTCTGTGGGGCTAAATGAATATCAGCTTTTAAACAACCTGTGTGTTTGTTAGTGTTTCCTGGATAGTACCTATGAACTTTAGAGTTGTGAATGAATTTTAGCATGTTCCATTTTGTTTCTTTGTTGGCAAACGCTAATTATTTCCACATGGTGACACGACGAATACACATAAGTGTTCTCTGAGTCGAATGCTACAGAAACTAGGTTAAAAATGATATTTGCGACTGTAAACATGACATTGAATTCACATTCCCAAGAAAAAGACTTTGCTTGTCTCCAAAACCAGTTTGACTCTGCTTTTCTGGGTCCTTTGCACACGAATTCCACACGAGTTTGTCCAGATAGGTCTGGATCTAACCAGAAATATCCGGTTCTGTGTGGCTCAATGAATATCAGCTTTTAAACAGCCTGTGTGTTTGTTAGTGTTTCCTGGCTAGTAGCTATGAACTTTAGAGTTGTGAATGAATTTTAGCATGTTCCATTTTGTTTTTTTGTTGGCAAACGCTAATTAGTTCCACATGGAGACACAAGAAGTACACAGAAGTGTTCTCTGAGTCGAATGCTACAGAAACTAGGTTAAAAATGATATTTGCGACTGTAAACATGACATTGAATTCACATTCCCAAGAAAAAGACTTAGCTTTTCTCCAAAACGAGTTTCCACATCCTTTTCTGGGTCCTGTGCACACGAATTCCACACGAGTTTGTCCAGATAGGTCTGGATCTAACCAGAAATATCCGGTTCTGTGTGGCTAAATGAATATCAGCTTTTAAACAGCCTGTGTGTTTGTTATTGTTTCCTGGTTAGTAGCTATGAACTTTAGAGTTGTGAATGAATTTTAGCATGTTCCATTTTGTTTTTTTGTTGGCCAACGATAATTAGTTCCACATGGAGACACAAGAAGTACACATAAGTGTTCTCTGAGTCGAATGCTACAGAAACTAGGTTAAAAATGATATTTGCGACTGTAAACATGACATTGAATTCACATTCCCAAGAAAAAGACTTTGCTTTTCTCCAAAACCAGTTTGACTCTGCTTTTCTGAGTCCTTTGCACACGAATGCCACACGAGTTTGTCCAGATAGGTCTGGATCTAACCAGAAATATCCGGTTCTGTGTGGCTAAATGAATATCAGCTTTTAAACAGCCTGTGTGTTTGTTAGTGTTTCCTGGATAGTATCTATGAACTTTAGAGTTTTGAATGAATTTCAACATGTTACATTTAGTTTTTGTGTTGGCCAACGATAATTAGTTCCACATGGAGACACAACAAGTACACATAAGTGTTCTTTGAGTCCAATGCTACTGAAACTAGGTTAAAAATGATATTTGCGACTGTACACATGACATTGAATTCACATTCCCAAGAAAAAGACTTTGCTTTTCTCCAAAACCAGTTTGACTCTGCTTTTCTGTGTCCTCTGCACACGAATTCCACATGAGTTTGTCCAGATAGGTCTGGATCTAACCAGAAATATCGGGTTCTGTGGGGCTAAATGAATATCAGCTTTTAAACAGCCTGTGTTTGTTAGTGTTTCCTGGATAGTATCTATGAACTTTAGAGTTTTGAATGAATTTTAGCATGTTACATTTTGTTTTTTTGTTGGCAAACTCTAATTAGTTCCACATGGAGACACAAGAAGTACACATAAGTGTTTTCTGAGTAGAATGCTACAGAAACTAGGTTAAAAATGATATTTGCGACTGTAAACATGACATTGAATTCACATTCCCAAGAAAAACTTTGCTTTTCTCCAAACCCAGTTTGTCTCTGCTTTTCTGGGTCCTGTGCACACGAATTCCACAGGAGTTTGTCCAGATAGGTCTAGATCTAAACAGAAATATCCGGTTCTGTGGGGCTAAATGAATATCAGCTTTTAAACAGCCTGTGTGTTTGTTAGTGTTTCCTGGCTAGCAGCTATGAACTTTAGAGTTTTGAATGAATTTTAGCATGTTACATTTTGTTTTTTGTTGGCAAACGCTAATTAGTTCCACATGGAGACAGAACATGTACACATAAGTGTTCTCTGAGTCGAATGCTACAGAAACTAGGTTAAAAATGATATTTGCGACTGTCAACATGACATTGAATTCACATTCCCAAGAAAAAGACTTTGCTTTTCTCCAAAACGAGTTTCCACATCCTTTTCTGGGTCCTGTGCACACGAATTCCACACGAGTTTGTCCAGATAGGTCTGGATCTAACCAGAAATATCCGGTTCTGTGTGGCTAAATGAATATCAGCTTTTAAACAGCCTGTGTGTTTGTTAGTGTTTCCTGGATAGTATCTATGAACTTTAGAGTTTTGAATGAATTTTAGCATATTATATTTTGTTTTTTTGTTGACAAACGCTAATTAGTTCCACATGGTGACACAACGAGTACACATAAGTGTTCTCTGAGTCGAATGCTACAGAAACTAGGTTAAAAATGATATTTGCGACTGTAAACATGACATTGAATTCACATTCCCAAGAAAAAGACTTTGCTTTTCTCCAAAACCAGTTTGACTCTGCTTTTCTGAGTCCTTTGCACACGAATGCCACATGAGTTTGTCCAGATAGGTCTGGATCTAACCAGAAATATCCGGTTCTGTGTGGCTAAATGAATATCAGCTTTTAAACAGCCTGTGTGTTTGTTAGTGTTTTCTGGCTAGTATCTATGAACTTTAGAGTTGTGAATGAATTTTAGCATGTTCCATTTTGTTTCTTTGTTGGCAAATGCTAATTAGTTCCACATGGAGACACAAGAAGTACACATAAGTGTTCTCTGAGTCGAATGCTACAGAAACTAGGTTAAAAATGATATTTGCGACTGTAAACATGACATTGAATTCACATTCCCAAGAAAAAGACTTTGCTTTTCTCCAAAACGAGTTTCCTCATCCTTTTCTGGGTCCTGTGCACACGAATTCCACACGAGTTTGTCCAGATAGGTCTGGATCTAACCAGAAATATCCAGTTCTGTGTGGCTAAATGAATATCAGCTTTTAAACAGCCTGTGTGTTTGTTAGTGTTTCCTGGAGAGTATCTATGAACTTTAGAGTTTTGAATGAATTTTAGCATGTTACATTTTGTTTTTTTGTTGGCAAACGCTAATTAGTTCCACATGGAGACACAAGAAGTACACATAAGTGTTCTCTGAGTCGAATGCTACAGAAACTAGGTTAAAAATGATATTTGCGACTGTAAACATGACATTGAATTCACATTCCCAAGAAAAAGACTTTGCTGTTCTCCAAAACCAGTTTGACTCTGCTTTTCTGGGTCCTCTGCACACGAATTCCACATGAGTTTGTCCAGATAGGTCTGGATCTAAGCAGAAATATCGGGTTCTGTGGGGCTAAATGAATATCAGCTTTTAAGCAGCCTGTGTTTGTTAGTGTTTCCTGGATAGTATCTATGAACTTTAGAGTTTTGAATGAATTTTAGCATGTTACATTTTGTTTTTTTGTTGGCAAACTCTAATTAGTTCCACATGGAGACACAAGAAGTACACATAAGTGTTTTCTGAGTAGAATGCTACAGAAACTAGGTTAAAAATGATATTTGCGACTGTAAACATGACATTGAATTCACATTCCCAAGAAAAAGACTTTGCTTTTCTCCAAACCCAGTTTGTCTCTGCTTTTCTGGGTCCTGTGCACATGAATTCCACAGGAGTTTGTCCAGATAGGTCTAGATCTAAACAGAAATATCCGGTTCTGTGGGGCTAAATGAATATCAGCTTTTAAACAACCTGTGTGTTTGTTAGTGTTTCCTGGATAGTATCTATGAACTTTAGAGTTTTGAATGAATTTTAGCATATTATATTTTGTTTTTTTGTTGACAAACGCTAATTTGTTCCACATGGTGACACAACGAGTACACATAAGTGTTCTCTGAGTCGAATGCTACAGAAACTAGGTTAAAAATGATATTTGCGACTGTAAACATGACATTGAATTCACATTCCCAAGAAAAAGACTTTGCTTGTCTCCAAAACCAGTTTGACTCTGCTTTTCTGGGTCCTTTGCACACGAATTCCACACGAGTTTGTCCAGATAGGTCTGGATCTAACCAGAAATATCCGGTTCTGTGTGGCTCAATGAATATCAGCTTTTAAACAGCCTGTGTGTTTGTTAGTGTTTCCTGGCTAGTAGCTATGAACTTTAGAGTTGTGAATGAATTTTAGCATGTTCCATTTTGATTTTTTGTTGGCAAACGCTAATTAGTTCCACATGGAGACACAAGAAGTACACAGAAGTGTTCTCTGAGTCGAATGCTACAGAAACTAGGTTAAAAATGATATTTGCGACTGTAAACATGACATTGAATTCACATTCCCAAGAAAAAGACTTAGCTTTTCTCCAAAACGAGTTTCCACATCCTTTTCTGGGTCCTGTGCACACGAATTCCACACGAGTTTGTCCAGATAGGTCTGGATCAAACCAGAAATATCCGGTTCTGTGTGGCTAAATGAATATCAGCTTTTAAACAGCCTGTGTGTTTGTTAGTGTTTCCTGGTTAGTAGCTATGAACTTTAGAGTTGTGAATGAATTTTAGCATGTTCCATTTTGTTTTTTTGTTGGCCAACGCTAATTAGTTCCACATGGAGACACAAGAAGTACACATAAGTGTTCTCTGAGTCGAATGCTACAGAAACTAGGTTAAAAATGATATTTGCGACTGTAAACATGACATTGAATTCACATTCCCAAGAAAAAGACTTTGCTTTTCTCCAAAACCTGTTTGACTCTGCTTTTCTGAGTCCTTTGCACACGAATGCCACACGAGTTTGTCCAGATAGGTCTGGATCTAACCAGAAATATCCGGTTCTGTGTGGCTAAATGAATATCAGCTTTTAAACAGCCTGTGTGTTTGTTAGTGTTTCCTGGATAGTATCTATGAACTTTAGAGTTTTGAATGAATTTCAACATGTTACATTTAGTTTTTGTGTTGGCCAACGATAATTAGTTCCACATGGAGACACAACAAGTACACATAAGTGTTCTTTGAGTCCAATTCTACTGAAACTAGGTTAAAAATGATATTTGCGACTGTACACATGACATTGAATTCACATTCCCAAGAAAAAGACTTTGCTTTTCTCCAAAACCAGTTTGACTCTGCTTTTCTGTGTCCTCTGCACACGAATTCCACATTAGTTTGTCCAGATAGGTCTGGATCTAACCAGAAATATCGGGTTCTGTGGGGCTAAATGAATATCAGCTTTTAAACAGCCTGTGTTTGTTAGTGTTTCCTGGATAGTATCTATGAAGTTTAGAGTTTTGAATGAATTTTAGCATGTTACATTTTGTTTTTTTGTTGGCAAACTCTAATTAGTTCCACATGGAGACACAAGAAGTACACATAAGTGTTTTCTGAGTAGAATGCTACAGAAACTAGGTTAAAAATGATATTTGCGACTGTAAACATGACATTGAATTCACATTCCCAAGAAAAACTTTGCTTTTCTCCAAACCCAGTTTGTCTCTGCTTTTCTGGGTCCTGTGCACACGAATTCCACAGGAGTTTGTCCAGATAGGTGTGGATCTAAACAGAAATATCCGGTTCTGTGGGGCTAAATGAATATCAGCTTTTAAACAGCCTGTGTGTTTGTTAGTGTTTCCTGGCTAGCAGCTATGAACTTTAGAGTTTTGAATGAATTTTAGCATGTTACATTTTGTTTTTTGTTGGCCAACGCTAATTAGTTCCACATGGTGACACAACGAGTACACATAAGTGTTTTCTGAGTCGAATGCTGCAGAAACTAGGTTAAAAATGATATTTGCGACTGTAAACATGACATTGAATTCACATTCCCAAGAAAAAGACTTTGCTTTTCTCCAAAACCAGTTTGACTGTGCTTTTCTGAGTCCTTTGCACACGAATGCCACATGAGTTTGTCCAGATAGGTCTGGATCTAACCAGAAATATCCGGTTCTGTGTGGCTAAATGAATATCAGCTTTTAAGCAGCCTGTGTGTTTGTTAGTGTTTTCTGGCTAGTATCTATGAACTTTAGAGTTGTGAATGAATTTTAGCATGTTCCATTTTGTTTCTTTGTTGGCAAATGCTAATTACTTCCACATGGAGACACAACATGTACACATAAGTTTTCTCTGAGTCGAATGCTACAGAAACTAGGTTAAAAATGATATTTGCGACTGTAAACATGACATTGAATTCACACTCCCAAGAAAAAGACTTTGCTTTTCTCCAAAACGAGTTTCCTCATCCTTTTCTCGGTCCTGTGCACACGAATTCCAAACGAATTTGTCCAGATAGGTCTGGATCTAACCAGAAATATCCAGTTCTGTGTGGCTAAATGAATATCAGCTTTTAAACAGCCTGTGTGTTTGTTAGTGTTTCCTGGAGAGTATCTATGAACTTTAGAGTTTTGAATGAATTTTAGCATGTTACATTTTGTTTTTTTGTTGGCAAACGCTAATTAGTTCCACATGGAGACACAAGAAGTACACAGAAGTGTTCTCTGAGTCGAATGCTACAGAAACTAGGTTAAAAATGATATTTGCGACTGTAAACATGACATTGAATTCACATTCCCAAGAAAAAGACTTTGCTTTTCTCCAAACCCAGTTTGACTCTGCTTTTCTGGGTCCTGTGCACATGAATTCCAAAGGAGTTTGTCCAGATAGGTCTAGATCTAAACAGAAATATCCGGTTCTGTGGGGCTAAATGAATATCAGCTTTTAAACAACCTGTGTGTTTGTTAGTGTTTCCTGGATAGTATCTATGAACTTTAGAGTTTTGAATGAATTTTAGCATATTATATTTTGTTTTTTTGTTGACAAACGCTAATTTGTTCCACATGGTGACACAACGAGTACACATAAGTGTTCTCTGAGTCGAATGCTACAGAAACTAGGTTAAAAATGATATTTGCGACTGTAAACATGACATTGAATTCACATTCCCAAGAAAAAGACTTTGCTTGTCTCCAAAACCAGTTTGACTCTGCTTTTCTGGGTCCTTTGCACACGAATTCCACACGAGTTTGTCCAGATAGGTCTTTATCTAACCAGAAATATCCGGTTCTGTGTGGCTAAATGAATATCAGCTTTTAAACAGCCTGTGTGTTTGTTAGTGTTTCCTGGATACTATCTATGAACTTTAGAGTTTTGAATGAATTTCAACATGTTACATTTTGTTTTTTTGTTGGCCAACGCTAATTAGTTCCACATGGAGACACATCAAGTACACATAAGTATTCTCTGAGTCGAATGCTACAGAAACTAGGTTAAAAATGATATTTGCGACTGTAAACATGACATTGAATTCACATTCCCAAGAAAAAGACTTTGCTTTTCTCCAAAACCAGTTTGACTCTGCTTTTCTGAGTCCTTTGCACACGAATGCCACACGAGTTTGTCCAGATAGGTCTGGATCTAACCAGAAATATCCGGTTCTGTGTGGCTAAATGAATATCAGCTTTTAAACAGCCTGTGTGTTTGTTAGTGTTTCCTGGATAGTATCTATGAACTTTAGAGTTTTGAATGAATTTCAACATGTTACATTTAGTTTTTGTGTTGGCCAACGATAATTAGTTCCACATGGAGACACAACAAGTACACAGAAGTGTTCTCTGAGTCGAATGCTACAGAAACTAGGTTAAAAATGATATTTGCGACTGTAAACATGACATTGAATTCACATTCCCAAGAAAAAGTCTTTGCTTTTCTCCAAACCAATTTGACTCTGCTTTTCTGAGTCCTGTGCACACTTCTTCCACATGAGTTTGTCCAGATAGGTCTGGATCTAACCAGAAATATCCGGTTCTGTGGGGCTAAATGAATATCAGCTTTTAAACAGCCTGTGTGTTTGTTAGTGTTTCCTGGCTAGTAGCTATGAACTTTAGAGTTTTGAATGAATTTTAGCATGTTATATTTTGTTTTTTTTGTTGGCCAACGCTAATTAGTTCCACATGGAGACACAACAAGTACACATAAGAATTTTCTGAGTAGAATGCTACAGAAACTAGGTTAAAAATTATATTTGCGACTGTAAACATGACATTGAATTCACATTCCCAAGAAAAAGACTTTGCTCTTCTCCAAAACCAGTTTGACTCTGCTTTTCTGGGTCCTTTGCGCACGAATTCCACACGAGTTTGTCCAGATAGGTCTGGATCTAACCAGAAATATCCGGTTCTGTGTGGCTAAATGAATATCAGCTTTTAAACAGCCTGTGCGTTTGTTAGTGTTTCCTGGATAGTATCTATGAACTTTAGAGTTTTGAATGAATTTTAGCATGTTACATTTTGTTTTTTTGTTGGCAAACTCTAATTAGTTCCACATGGAGACACAAGAAGTACACATAAGTGTTCTCTGAGTCGAATGCTACAGAAACTAGGTTAAAAATGATATTTGCGACTGTAAACATGACATTCAATCCACATTCCCAAGAAAAAGACTTTGCTTGTCTCCAAACCAGTTTGACTCTGCTTTTCTGGGTCCTGTGCACACTTCTTCCACACGAGTTTGTCCAGATAGGTCTGGAATTAACAGAAATATCCTGTTGTGTGGGGCTAAATGAATATCAGCTTTTAAACAGCCTGTGTGTTTGTTAGTGTTTCCTGGATAGTATCTATGAACTTTAGAGTTGTGAATGAATTTTGGCATGTTGCATTTTGTTTTTTTGTTGGCCAACGCTAATTAGTTCCACATGGAGACACAACAAGTACACATAAGTATTTTCTGAGTCGAATTGTACAGAAACTAGGTTAAAAATGATATTTGCGACTGTAAACATGACATTGAATTCACAATTCCAAGAAAACGACTTTGCTTTTCTCCAAAAGCAGTTTCCACATCATTTTCTGGGTCCTGTGCACACGAATTCCGCACGAGTTTGTCCAGATAGGTCTGGATCTAACCAGAAATATCCGGTTCTGTGTGGCTAAATGAATATCAGCTTTTAAACAGCCTGTGTGTTTGTTAGTGTTTTCTGGCTAGTATCTATGAACTTTAGAGTTTTGAATGAATTTTAGCATGTTACATTTTGTTTTTTTGTTGGCAAAAGCTAATTAGTTCCACATGGAGACACAAGAAGTACAAAGAAGTGTTCTCTGAGTCGAATGCTACAGAAACTAGGTTAAAAATGATATTTGCGACTGTACACATGACATTGAATTCACATTCCCAAGAAAAAGACTTTGCTTGTCTCCAAAACCAGTTTGACTCTGCTTTTCTGAGTCCTTTGCACACGAATGCCACACGAGTTTGTCCAGATAGGTCGGGATCTAACCAGAAATATCCGGTTCTGTGTGGCTAAATGAATATCAGCTTTTAAACAGCCTGTGTGTTTGTTAGTGTTTTCTGGCTAGTATCTATGAACTTTAGAGTTTTGAATGAATTTTAGCATGTTCCATTTTGTTTTTTTGTTGGCAAACGCTAATTAGTTCCACATGGAGACACAAGAAGTACACAGAAGTGTTCTCTGAGTCGAATTCTACAGAAACTAGGTTAAAAATGATATTTGCGACTGTAAACATGACATTGAATTCACATTCCCAAGAAAAAGACTTTGCTGTTCTCTAAAACCAGTTTGACTCTGCTTTTCTGGGTCCTCTGCACACGAATTCCACATGAGTTTGTCCAGATAGGTCTGGAACTAACCAGAAATATCCGGTTCTGTGTGGTTAATGAATATCAGCTTTTAAACAGCCTGTGTGTTTGTTAGTGTTTCCCGGATAGTATCTATGAACTTTAGAGTTTTGAATGAATTTCAACATGTTACATTTTGTTTTTGTGTTGACCAACGATAATTAGTTCCACATGGAGACACAACAAGTACACATAAGTGTTCTCTGAGTCCAATGCTACTGAAACTAGGTTAAAAATGATATTTGCGACTGTACACATGACATTGAATTCACATTCCCAAGAAAAAGACTTTGCTTTTCTCCAAAACCAGTTTGACTCTGCTTTTCTGGGTTCTTTGCACACGAATTCCACATGAATTTGTCCAGATAGGTCTGGATCTAACCAGAATTATCCGGTTCTGTGTGGCTAAATGAATATCAGCTTTTAAGCAGCCTGTGTGTTTGTTAGTGTGTTCCGGATAGAATCTATGTACTTTAGAGTTTTGAATGAATTTTAGCATGTTACATTTTGTTTTTTTGTTGGCAAACGCTAATTAGTTCCACATGGAGACACAAGAAGTATGCATAAGTGTTCTCAGAGTCGAATGCTACAGAAACTAGTTTAAAAATGACATTTGCGACTGTAAACATGACATTGTATTCACATTCCCAAGAAAAAGACTTTGCTTTTCTCCAAAACCAGTTTGACTCTGCTTTTCTGGGTCCTTTGCACATGAATTCCACAAGAGTTTGTCCATATAGGTCTGGATCTAACCAGAAATATCCGGTTCTGTGTGGCTAAATGAATATCAGCTTTTAAACAGCCTGTGTGTTTGTTAGTGTTTCCTGGATACAATCTATGAACTTTAGAGTTTTGAATGAATTTCAACATGTTACATTTTGTTTTTTTGTTGGCCAACGCTAATTAGTTCCACATGGAGACACATCAAGTACACATAAGTATTCTCTGAGTCGAATGCTACAGAAACTAGGTTAAAAATGATATTTGCGACTGTAAACATGACATTGAATTCACATTCCCAAGAAAAAGACTTTGCTTTTCTCCAAAACCAGTTTGTCTCTGCTTTTGTGGGTCCTTTGCACACGAATTGCACATGAGTTTGTCCAGATAAATCTGGATCTAACCAGAAATATCCGGTACTGTGTGGCTAAATGAATATCAACTTTTAAACAGCCTGTGTGTTTGTTAGTGTTTCCTGGATACTATCTATGAACTTTAGAGTTTTGAATGAATTTCAACATGTTGCATTTTGTTTTTTTGTTGGCCAACGATAATTAGTTCCACATGGAGACACAACAAGTACACAGAAGTGTTCTCTGAGTCGAATGCTACAGAAACTAGGTTAAAAATGATATTTGCGACTGTAAACATGACATTCAATCCACATTCCCAAGAAAAAGACTTTGCTTGTCTCCAAACCAGTTTGACTCTGCTTTTCTGGGTCCTGTGCACACTTCTTCCACACGAGTTTGTCCAGATAGGTCTGGAATTAACAGAAATATCCTGTTGTGTGGGGCTAAATGAATATCAGCTTTTAAACAGCCTGTGTGTTTGTTAGTGTTTCCTGGATAGTATCTATGAACTTTAGAGTTGTGAATGAATTTTGGCATGTTGCATTTTGTTTTTTTGTTGGCCAACGCTAATTAGTTCCACATGGAGACACAACAAGTACACATAAGTATTTTCTGAGTCGAATTGTACAGAAACTAGGTTAAAAATGATATTTGCGACTGTAAACATGACATTGAATTCACAATTCCAAGAAAATGACTTTGCTTTTCTCCAAAAGCAGTTTCCACATCATTTTCTGGGTCCTGTGCACACGAATTCCACACGAGTTTGTCCAGATAGGTCTGGATCTAACCAGAAATATCCGGTTCTGTGTGGCTAAATGAATATCAGCTTTTAAACAGCCTGTGCGTTTGTTAGTGTTTCCTGGATAGTATCTATGAACTTTAGAGTTTTGAATGAATTTTAGCATGTTACATTTTGTTTTTTTGTTGGCAAACTCTAATTAGTTCCACATGGAGACACAAGAAGTACACATAAGTGTTCTCTGAGTCGAATGCTACAGAAACTAGGTTAAAAATGATATTTGCGACTGTAAACATGACATTCAATCCACATTCCCAAGAAAAAGACTTTGCTTGTCTCCAAACCAGTTTGACTCTGCTTTTCTGGGTCCTGTGCACACTTCTTCCACACGAGTTTGTCCAGATAGGTCTGGAATTAACAGAAATATCCTGTTGTGTGGGGCTAAATGAATATCAGCTTTTAAACAGCCTGTGTGTTTGTTAGTGTTTCCTGGATAGTATCTATGAACTTTAGAGTTGTGAATGAATTTTGGCATGTTGCATTTTGTTTTTTTGTTGGCCAACGCTAATTAGTTCCACATGGAGAC
Organism: Sylvilagus floridanus; assembly: GCA_949820135.1. Lineage (NCBI taxonomy): Eukaryota > Metazoa > Chordata > Mammalia > Lagomorpha > Leporidae > Sylvilagus > Sylvilagus floridanus. The sequence continues at coordinate 90,172,195 of OX463223.1, forward strand.
ACAACAAGTACACATAAGTATTTTCTGAGTCGAATTGTACAGAAACTAGGTTAAAAATGATATTTGCGACTGTAAACATGACATTGAATTCACAATTCCAAGAAAACGACTTTGCTTTTCTCCAAAAGCAGTTTCCACATCATTTTCTGGGTCCTGTGCACACGAATTCCGCACGAGTTTGTCCAGATAGGTCTGGATCTAACCAGAAATATCCGGTTCTGTGTGGCTAAATGAATATCAGCTTTTAAACAGCCTGTGTGTTTGTTAGTGTTTTCTGGCTAGTATCTATGAACTTTAGAGTTTTGAATGAATTTTAGCATGTTACATTTTGTTTTTTTGTTGGCAAAAGCTAATTAGTTCCACATGGAGACACAAGAAGTACAAAGAAGTGTTCTCTGAGTCGAATGCTACAGAAACTAGGTTAAAAATGATATTTGCGACTGTACACATGACATTGAATTCACATTCCCAAGAAAAAGACTTTGCTTGTCTCCAAAACCAGTTTGACTCTGCTTTTCTGAGTCCTTTGCACACGAATGCCACACGAGTTTGTCCAGATAGGTCGGGATCTAACCAGAAATATCCGGTTCTGTGTGGCTAAATGAATATCAGCTTTTAAACAGCCTGTGTGTTTGTTAGTGTTTTCTGGCTAGTATCTATGAACTTTAGAGTTTTGAATGAATTTTAGCATGTTCCATTTTGTTTTTTTGTTGGCAAACGCTAATTAGTTCCACATGGAGACACAAGAAGTACACAGAAGTGTTCTCTGAGTCGAATTCTACAGAAACTAGGTTAAAAATGATATTTGCGACTGTAAACATGACATTGAATTCACATTCCCAAGAAAAAGACTTTGCTGTTCTCTAAAACCAGTTTGACTCTGCTTTTCTGGGTCCTCTGCACACGAATTCCACATGAGTTTGTCCAGATAGGTCTGGAACTAACCAGAAATATCCGGTTCTGTGTGGTTAATGAATATCAGCTTTTAAACAGCCTGTGTGTTTGTTAGTGTTTCCCGGATAGTATCTATGAACTTTAGAGTTTTGAATGAATTTCAACATGTTACATTTTGTTTTTGTGTTGACCAACGATAATTAGTTCCACATGGAGACACAACAAGTACACATAAGTGTTCTCTGAGTCCAATGCTACTGAAACTAGGTTAAAAATGATATTTGCGACTGTACACATGACATTGAATTCACATTCCCAAGAAAAAGACTTTGCTTTTCTCCAAAACCAGTTTGACTCTGCTTTTCTGGGTTCTTTGCACACGAATTCCACATGAATTTGTCCAGATAGGTCTGGATCTAACCAGAATTATCCGGTTCTGTGTGGCTAAATGAATATCAGCTTTTAAACAGACTCTGTGTTTGTTAGTGTGTTCCGGATAGAATCTATGTACTTTAGAGTTTTGAATGAATTTTAGCATGTTACATTTTGTTTTTTTGTTGGCAAACGCTAATTAGTTCCACATGGAGACACAAGAAGTATGCATAAGTGTTCTCAGAGTCGAATGCTACAGAAACTAGTTTAAAAATGACATTTGCGACTGTAAACATGACATTGTATTCACATTCCCAAGAAAAAGACTTTGCTTTTCTCCAAAACCAGTTTGACTCTGCTTTTCTGGGTCCTTTGCACATGAATTCCACAAGAGTTTGTCCATATAGGTCTGGATCTAACCAGAAATATCCGGTTCTGTGTGGCTAAATGAATATCAGCTTTTAAACAGCCTGTGTGTTTGTTAGTGTTTCCTGGATACAATCTATGAACTTTAGAGTTTTGAATGAATTTCAACATGTTACATTTTGTTTTTTTGTTGGCCAACGCTAATTAGTTCCACATGGAGACACATCAAGTACACATAAGTATTCTCTGAGTCGAATGCTACAGAAACTAGGTTAAAAATGATATTTGCGACTGTAAACATGACATTGAATTCACATTCCCAAGAAAAAGACTTTGCTTTTCTCCAAAACCAGTTTGTCTCTGCTTTTGTGGGTCCTTTGCACACGAATTGCACATGAGTTTGTCCAGATAAATCTGGATCTAACCAGAAATATCCGGTACTGTGTGGCTAAATGAATATCAACTTTTAAACAGCCTGTGTGTTTGTTAGTGTTTCCTGGATACTATCTATGAACTTTAGAGTTTTGAATGAATTTCAACATGTTGCATTTTGTTTTTTTGTTGGCCAACGATAATTAGTTCCACATGGAGACACAACAAGTACACAGAAGTGTTCTCTGAGTCGAATGCTACAGAAACTAGGTTAAAAATGATATTTGCGACTGTAAACATGACATTCAATCCACATTCCCAAGAAAAAGACTTTGCTTGTCTCCAAACCAGTTTGACTCTGCTTTTCTGGGTCCTGTGCACACTTCTTCCACACGAGTTTGTCCAGATAGGTCTGGAATTAACAGAAATATCCTGTTGTGTGGGGCTAAATGAATATCAGCTTTTAAACAGCCTGTGTGTTTGTTAGTGTTTCCTGGATAGTATCTATGAACTTTAGAGTTGTGAATGAATTTTGGCATGTTGCATTTTGTTTTTTTGTTGGCCAACGCTAATTAGTTCCACATGGAGACACAACAAGTACACATAAGTATTTTCTGAGTCGAATTGTACAGAAACTAGGTTAAAAATGATATTTGCGACTGTAAACATGACATTGAATTCACAATTCCAAGAAAATGACTTTGCTTTTCTCCAAAAGCAGTTTCCACATCATTTTCTGGGTCCTGTGCACACGAATTCCACACGAGTTTGTCCAGATAGGTCTGGATCTAACCAGAAATATCCGGTTCTGTGTGGCTAAATGAATATCAGCTTTTAAACAGCCTGTGTGTTTGTTAGTGTTTCCTGGCTAGTAGCTATGAACTTTAGAGTTGTGAATGAATTTTAGCATGTTCCATTTTGTTTTTTTGTTGGCAAACGCTAATTAGTTCCACATGGAGACACAAGAAGTACACAGAAGTGTTCTCTGAGTCGAATGCTACAGAAACTAAGTTAAAAATGATATTTGCGACTGTAAACATGACATTGAATTCACATTCCCAAGAAAAAGACTTTGCTTTTCTCCAAAACGAGTTTCCACATCCTTTTCTGGGTCCTGTGCACACGAATTCCACACGAGTTTGTACAGATAGGTCTGGATCTAACCAGAAATATCCGGTTCTGTGTGGCTAAATGAATATCAGCTTTTAAACAGCCTGTGTGTTTGTTAGTGTTTTCTGGCTAGTATCTATGAACTTTAGAGTTTTGAATGAATTTTAGCATGTTACATTTTGTTTTTTTGTTGGCAAACGCTAATTAGTTCCACATGGAGACACAAGAAGTACACATAAGTGTTCTCTGAGTCGAATGCTACAGAAACTAGGTTAAAAATGATATTTGCGACTGTAAACATGACATTGAATTCACATTCCCAAGAAAAAGACTTTGCTTTTCTCCAAAACCAGTTTGACTCTGCTTTTCTGGGTCCTTTGCACATGAATTCCACAAGAGTTTGTCCATATAGGTCTGGATCTAACCAGAAATATCCGGTTCTGTGTGGCTAAATGAATATCAGCTTTTAAACAGCCTGTGTGTTTGTTAGTGTTTCCTGGATACTATCTATGAACTTTAGAGTTTTGAATGAATTTCAACATGTTACATTTTGTTTTTTTGTTGGCCAACGCTAATTAGTTCCACATGGAGACACATCAAGTACACATAAGTATTCTCTGAGTCGAATGCTACAGAAACTAGGTTAAAAATGATATTTGCGACTGTAAACATGACATTGAATTCACATTCCCAAGAAAAAGACTTTGCTTTTCTCCAAATCCAGTTTGTCTCTGCTTTTCTGGGTCCTTTGCACACGAATTGCACACGAGTTTGTCCAGATAAGTCTGGATCTAACCAGAAATATCCGGTACTGTGTGGCTAAATGAATATCAACTTTTAAACAGCCTGTGTGTTTGTTAGTGTTTCCTGGATACTATCTATGAACTTTACAGTTTTGAATGAATTGCAACATGTTGCATTTTGTTTTTTTGTTGGCCAACGATAATTAGTTCCACATGGAGACACAAGAAGTACACAGAAGTGTTCTCTGAGTCGAATGCTACAGAAACTAGGTTAAAAATGATATTTGCGACTGTAAACATGACATTGAATTCACATTCCCAAGAAAAAGTCTTTGCTTTTCTCCAAACCAATTTGACTCTGCTTTTCTGAGTCCTGTGCACACTTCTTCCACATGAGTTTGTCCAGATAGGTCTGGATCTAACCAGAAATATCCGGTTCTGTGGGGCTAAATGAATATCAGCTTTTAAACAGCCTGTGTGTTTGTTAGTGTTTCCTGGCTAGTAGCTATGAACTTTAGAGTTTTGAATGAATTTTAGCATGTTATATTTTGTTTTTTTTGATGGCCAACGCTAATTAGTTCCACATGGAGACACAACAAGTACACATAAGTATTTTCTGAGTCGAATTGTACAGAAACTAGGTTAAAAATGATATTTGCGACTGTAAACATGACATTGAATTCACAATTCCAAGAAAACGACTTTGCTTTTCTCCAAAAGCAGTTTCCACATCATTTTCTGGGTCCTGTGCACACGAATTCCACACGAGTTTGTCCAGATAGGTCTGGATCTAACCAGAAATATCCGGTACTGTGTGGCTAAATGAATATCAGCTTTTAAACAGCCTGTGTGTTTGTTAGTGTTTCCTGGATACTATCTATGAACTTTAGAGTTTTGAATGAATTTTAGCATGTTACATTTTGTTTTTTTTGTTGGCAAACGCTAATTAGTTCCACATGGAGACACAACAAGTACACAGAAGTGTTCTCTGAGTCGAATGCTACAGAAACTAGGTTAAAAATGATATTTGCGACTGTAAACATGACATTGAATTCACATTCCCAAGAAAAAGACTTTGCTTGTCTCCAAAACCAGTTTGACTCTGCTTTTCTGGGTCCTTTGCACACGAATTCCACACGAGTTTGTCCAGATACGTCTGGATCTAAACAGAAATATCCGGTTCTGTGGGGCTAAATGAATATCAGCTTTTAAACAGCCTGTGTGTTTGTTAGTGTTTCCTGGATAGTATCTATGAACTTTAGAGTTGTGAATGAATTTTAGCATGTTACATTTTGTTTTTTTGTGGGCAAATGCTAATTAGTTCCACATGGAGGCACAAGAAGTACACATAAGTGTTTTCTGAGTAGAATGCTACAGAAACTAGGTTAAAAATGATATTTGCTACTGTAAACATGACATTGAATTCACATTCCCAAGAAAAAGTCTTTTCTCCAAAACCAGTTTGACTCTGCTTTTCTGGGTCCTGTGCACACGAATTCCACACGAGTTTGTCCAGATAGGTCTGGATCTAACCAGAAATATCCGGTTCTGTCTGGCTAAATGAATATCAGCTTTTAAACAGCCTGTGTGTTTGTTAGTGTTTCCTGGATAGTATCTATGAACTTTAGAGTTGTGAATGAATTTTGGCATGTTGCATTTTGTTTTTTTGTTGGCCAACGCTAATTAGTTCCACATGGAGACACAACAAGTACACATAAGTATTTTCTGAGTCGAATTGTACAGAAACTAGGTTAAAAATGATATTTGCGACTGTAAACATGACATTGAATTCACAATTCCAAGAAAACGACTTTGCTTTTCTCCAAAAGCAGTTTCCACATCATTTTCTGGGTCCTGTGCACACGAATTCCACACGAGTTTGTCCAGATAGGTCTGGATCTAACCAGAAATATCCGGTTCTGTGTGGCTAAATGAATATCAGCTTTTAAACAGCCTGTGTGTTTGTTAGTGTTTCCTGGCTAGTAGCTATGAACTTTAGAGTTGTGAATGAATTTTAGCATGTTCCATTTTGTTTTTTTGTTGGCAAACGCTAATTAGTTCCACATGGAGACACAAGAAGTACACAGAAGTGTTCTCTGAGTCGAATGCTACAGAAACTAGGTTAAAAATGATATTTGCGACTGTAAACATGACATTGAATTCACATTCCCAAGAAAAAGACTTTGCTTTTCTCCAAAACGAGTTTCCACATCCTTTTCTGGGTCCTGTGCACACGAATTCCACACGAGTTTGTACAGATAGGTCTGGATCTAACCAGAAATATCCGGTTCTGTGTGGCTAAATGAATATCAGCTTTTAAACAGCCTGTGTGTTTGTTAGTGTTTTCTGGCTAGTATCTATGAACTTTAGAGTTTTGAATGAATTTTAGCATGTTACATTTTGTTTTTTTGTTGGCAAACGCTAATTAGTTCCACATGGAGACACAAGAAGTACAAAGAAGTGTTCTCTGAGTCGAATGCTACAGAAACTAGGTTAAAAATGATATTTGCGACTGTAAACATGACATTGAATTCACATTCCCAAGAAAAAGACTTTGCTTTTCTCCAAAACCAGTTTGACTCTGCTTTTCTGGGTCCTTTGCACATGAATTCCACAAGAGTTTGTCCATATAGGTCTGGATCTAACCAGAAATATCCGGTTCTGTGTGGCTAAATGAATATCAGCTTTTAAACAGCCTGTGTGTTTGTTAGTGTTTCCTGGATACTATCTATGAACTTTAGAGTTTTGAATGAATTTCAACATGTTACATTTTGTTTTTTTGTTGGCCAACGCTAATTAGTTCCACATGGAGACACATCAAGTACACATAAGTATTCTCTGAGTCGAATGCTACAGAAACTAGGTTAAAAATGATATTTGCGACTGTAAACATGACATTGAATTCACATTCCCAAGAAAAAGACTTTGCTTTTCTCCAAATCCAGTTTGTCTCTGCTTTTCTGGGTCCTTTGCACACGAATTGCACACGAGTTTGTCCAGATAAGTCTGGATCTAACCAGAAATATCCGGTACTGTGTGGCTAAATGAATATCAACTTTTAAACAGCCTGTGTGTTTGTTAGTGTTTCCTGGATACTATCTATGAACTTTACAGTTTTGAATGAATTGCAACATGTTGCATTTTGTTTTTTTGTTGGCCAACGATAATTAGTTCCACATGGAGACACAACAAGTACACAGAAGTGTTCTCTGAGTCGAATGCTACAGAAACTAGGTTAAAAATGATATTTGCGACTGTAAACATGACATTGAATTCACATTCCCAAGAAAAAGTCTTTGCTTTTCTCCAAACCAATTTGACTCTGCTTTTCTGAGTCCTGTGCACACTTCTTCCACATGAGTTTGTCCAGATAGGTCTGGATCTAACCAGAAATATCCGGTTCTGTGGGGCTAAATGAATATCAGCTTTTAAACAGCCTGTGTGTTTGTTAGTGTTTCCTGGCTAGTAGCTATGAACTTTAGAGTTTTGAATGAATTTTAGCATGTTATATTTTGTTTTTTTTGATGGCCAACGCTAATTAGTTCCACATGGAGACACAACAAGTACACATAAGTATTTTCTGAGTCGAATTGTACAGAAACTAGGTTAAAAATGATATTTGCGACTGTAAACATGACATTGAATTCACAATTCCAAGAAAACGACTTTGCTTTTCTCCAAAAGCAGTTTCCACATCATTTTCTGGGTCCTGTGCACACGAATTCCACACGAGTTTGTCCAGATAGGTCTGGATCTAACCAGAAATATCCGGTACTGTGTGGCTAAATGAATATCAGCTTTTAAACAGCCTGTGTGTTTGTTAGTGTTTCCTGGATACTATCTATGAACTTTAGAGTTTTGAATGAATTTTAGCATGTTACATTTTGTTTTTTTTGTTGGCAAACGCTAATTAGTTCCACATGGAGACACAAGAAGTACACAGAAGTGTTCTCTGAGTCGAATGCTACAGAAACTAGGTTAAAAATGATATTTGCGACTGTAAACATGACATTGAATTCACATTCCCAAGAAAAAGACTTTGCTTGTCTCCAAAACCAGTTTGACTCTGCTTTTCTGGGTCCTTTGCACACGAATTCCACACGAGTTTGTCCAGATACGTCTGGATCTAAACAGAAATATCCGGTTCTGTGGGGCTAAATGAATATCAGCTTTTAAACAGCCTGTGTGTTTGTTAGTGTTTCCTGGATAGTATCTATGAACTTTAGAGTTGTGAATGAATTTTAGCATGTTACATTTTGTTTTTTTGTGGGCAAATGCTAATTAGTTCCACATGGAGGCACAAGAAGTACACATAAGTGTTTTCTGAGTAGAATGCTACAGAAACTAGGTTAAAAATGATATTTGCTACTGTAAACATGACATTGAATTCACATTCCCAAGAAAAAGTCTTTTCTCCAAAACCAGTTTGACTCTGCTTTTCTGGGTCCTGTGCACACGAATTCCACACGAGTTTGTCCAGATAGGTCTGGATCTAACCAGAAATATCCGGTTCTGTCTGGCTAAATGAATATCAGCTTTTAAACAGCCTGTGTGTTTGTTAGTGTTTCCTGGTTAGTAGCTATGAACTTTAGAGTTGTGAATGAATTTTAGCATGTTCCATTTTGTTTTTTTGTTGGCCAACGATAATTAGTTCCACATGGAGACACAAGAAGTACACATAAGTGTTCTCTGAGTCGAATGCTACAGAAACTAGGTTAAAAATGATATTTGCGACTGTAAACATGACATTGAATTCACATTCCCAAGAAAAAGACTTTGCTTTTCTCCAAAACCAGTTTGACTCTGCTTTTCTGAGTCCTTTGCACACGAATGCCACACGAGTTTGTCCAGATAGGTCTGGATCTAACCAGAAATATCCGGTTCTGTGTGGCTAAATGAATATCAGCTTTTAAACAGCCTGTGTGTTTGTTAGTGTTTCCTGGATAGTATCTATGAACTTTAGAGTTTTGAATGAATTTCAACATGTTACATTTAGTTTTTGTGTTGGCCAACGATAATTAGTTCCACATGGAGACACAACAAGTACACATAAGTGTTCTTTGAGTCCAATGCTACTGAAACTAGGTTAAAAATGATATTTGCGACTGTACACATGACATTGAATTCACATTCCCAAGAAAAAGACTTTGCTTTTCTCCAAAACCAGTTTGACTCTGCTTTTCTGTGTCCTCTGCACACGAATTCCACATGAGTTTGTCCAGATAGGTCTGGATCTAACCAGAAATATCGGGTTCTGTGGGGCTAAATGAATATCAGCTTTTAAACAGCCTGTGTTTGTTAGTGTTTCCTGGATAGTATCTATGAAGTTTAGAGTTTTGAATGAATTTTAGCATGTTACATATTGTTTTTTTGTTGGCAAACTCTAATTAGTTCCACATGGAGACACAAGAAGTACACATAAGTGTTTTCTGAGTAGAATGCTACAGAAACTAGGTTAAAAATGATATTTGCGACTGTAAACATGACATTGAATTCACATTCCCAAGAAAAACTTTGCTTTTCTCCAAACCCAGTTTGTCTCTGCTTTTCTTTGTCCTGTGCACACGAATTCCACAGGAGTTTGTCCAGATAGGTCTAGATCTAAACAGAAATATCCGGTTCTGTGGGGCTAAATGAATATCAGCTTTTAAACAGCCTGTGTGTTTGTTAGTGTTTCCTTGCTAGCAGCTATGAACTTTAGAGTTTTGAATGAATTTTAGCATGTTACATTTTGTTTTTTGTTGGCCAACGCTAATTAGTTCCACATGGTGACACAACGAGTACACATAAGTGTTCTCTGAGTCGAATGCTGCAGAAACTAGGTTAAAAATGATATTTGCGACTGTAAACATGACATTGAATTCACATTCCCAAGAAAAAGACTTTGCTTTTCTCCAAAACCAGTTTGACTCTGCTTTTCTGAGTCCTTTGCACACGAATGCCACATGAGTTTGTCCAGATAGGTCTGGATCTAACCAGAAATATCCGGTTCTGTGTGGCTAAATGAATATCAGCTTTTAAGCAGCCTGTGTGTTTGTTAGTGTTTTCTGGCTAGTATCTATGAACTTTAGAGTTGTGAATGAATTTTAGCATGTTACATTTTGTTTCTTTGTTGGCAAATGCTAATTACTTCCACATGGAGACACAACATGTACACATAAGTTTTCTCTGAGTCGAATGCTACAGAAAGTAGGTTAAAAATGATATTTACGACTGTAAACATGACATTGAATTCACATTCCCAAGAAAAAGACTTTGCTTTTCTCCAAAACGAGTTTCCTCATCCTTTTCTCGGTTCTGTGCACACGAATTCCACACGAGTTTGTCCAGATAGGTCTGGATCTAACCAGAAATATCCAGTTCTGTGTGGCTAAATGAATATCAGCTTTTAAACAGCCTGTGTGTTTGTTAGTGTTTCCTGGAGAGTATCTATGAACTTTAGAGTTTTGAATGAATTTTAGCATGTTACATTTTGTTTTTTTGTTGGCAAACGCTAATTAGTTCCACATGGAGACACAAGAAGTACACAGAAGTGTTCTCTGAGTCGAATGCTACAGAAACTAGGTTAAAAATGATATTTGCGACTGTAAACATGACATTGAATTCACATTCCCAAGAAAAAGACTTTGCTTTTCTCCAAACCCAGTTTGTCTCTGCTTTTCTGGGTCCTGTGCACATGAATTCCACAGGAGTTTGTCCAGATAGGTCTAGATCTAAACAGAAATATCCGGTTCTGTGGGGCTAAATGAATATCAGCTTTTAAACAACCTGTGTGTTTGTTAGTGTTTCCTGGATAGTATCTATGAACTTTAGAGTTTTGAATGAATTTTATCATATTATATTTTGTTTTTTTGTTGACAAACGCTAATTTGTTCCACATGGTGACACAACGAGTACACATAAGTGTTCTCTGAGTCGAATGCTACAGAAACTAGGTTAAAAATGATATTTGCGACTGTAAACATGACATTGAATTCACATTCCCAAGAAAAAGACTTTGCTTGTTTCGAAAACCAGTTTGACTCTGCTTTTCTGGGTCCTTTGCACACGAATTCCACACGAGTTTGTCCAGATAGGTCTGGATCTAACCAGAAATATCCGGTTCTGTGTGGCTAAATGAATATCAGCTTTTAAACAGCCTGTGTATTTGTTAGTGTTTCCTGGCTAGTAGCTATGAACTTTAGAGTTGTGAATGAATTTTAGCATGTTCCATTTTGTTTTTTTGTTGGCCAACGATAATTAGTTCCACATGGAGACACAAGAAGTACACAGAAGTGTTCTCTGAGTCGAATGCTACAGAAACTAGGTTAAAAATGATATTTGCGACCGTAAACATGACATTGAATTCACATTCCCAAGAAAAAGACTTTGCTTTTCTCCAAAACGAGTTTCCACATCCTTTTCTGGGTCCTGTGCACATGAATTCCACACGAGTTTGTCCAGATAGGTCTGGATCTAACCAGAAATATCCGGTTCTGTGTGGCTAAATGAATATCAGCTTTTAAACAGCCTGTGTGTTTGTTAGTGTTTCCTGGTTAGTAGCTATGAACTTTAGAGTTGTGAATGAATTTTAGCATGTTCCATTTTGTTTTTTTGTTGGCCAACGATAATTAGTTCCACATGGAGACACAAGAAGTAAACAGAAGTGTTCTCTGAGTCGAATGCTACAGAAACTAGGTTAAAAATGATATTTGCGACTGTAAACATGACATTGAATTCACATTCCCAAGAAAAAGACTTTGCTTTTCTCCAAAACCAGTTTGACTCTGCTTTTCTGAGTCCTTTGCACACGAATGCCACACGAGTTTGTCCAGATAGGTCTGGATCTAACCAGAAATATCCGGTTCTGTGTGGCTAAATGAATATCAGCTTTTAAACAGCCTGTGTGTTTGTTAGTGTTTCCTGGCTAGCAGCTATGAACTTTAGAGTTTTGAATGAATTTTAGCATGTTACATTTTGTTTTTTGTTGGCCAACGATAATTAGTTCCACATGGAGACACAACATGTACACATAAGTGTTCTCTGAGTCGAATGCTACAGAAACTAGGTTAAAAATGATATTTGCGACTGTCAACATGACATTGAATTCACATTCCCAAGAAAAAGACTTTGCTTTTCTCCAAAACGAGTTTCCACATCCTTTTCTGGGTCCTGTGCACACGAATTCCACACGAGTTTGTCCAGATAGGTCTGGATCTAACCAGAAATATCCGGTTCTCTGTGGCTAAATGAATATCAGCTTTTAAACAGCCTGTGTGTTTGTTAGTGTTTCCTGGATAGTATCTATGAACTTTAGAGTTTTGAATGAATTTTAGCATATTATATTTTGTTTTTTTGTTGACAAACCCTAATTAGTTCCACATGGTGACACAACGAGTACACATAAGTGTTCTCTGTGTCGAATGCTGCAGAAACTAGGTTAAAAATGATATTTGCGACTGTAAACATGACAATGAATTCACATTCCCAAGAAAAAGACTTTGCTTTTCTCCAAAACCAGTTTGACTCTGCTTTTCTGAGTCCTTTGCACACGAATGCCACATGAGTTTGTCCAGATAGGTCTGGATCTAACCAGAAATATCCGGTTCTGTGTGGCTAAATGAATATCAGCTTTTAAGCAGCCTGTGTGTTTGTTAGTGTTTTCTGGCTAGTATCTATGAACTTTAGAGTTGTGAATGAATTTTAGCATGTTCCATTTTGTTTCTTTGTTGGCAAATGCTAATTACTTCCACATGGAGACACAACATGTACACATAAGTTTTCTCTGAGTCGAATGCTACAGAAAGTAGGTTAAAAATGATATTTGCGACTGTAAACATGACATTGAATTCACATTCCCAAGAAAAAGACTTTGCTTTTCTCCAAAACGATTTCCTCATCCTTTTCTCGGTCCTGTGCACACGAATTCCACACGAGTTTGTCCAGATAGGTCTGGATCTAACCAGAATTATCCGGTTCTGTGTGGCTAAATGAATATCAGCTTTTAAGCAGCCTGTGTGTTTGTTAGTGTGTTCCGGATAGTATCTATGTACTTTAGAGTTTTGAATGAATTTTAGCATGTTACATTTTGTTTTTTTGTTGGCAAACGCTAATTAGTTCCACATGGAGACACAAGAAGTATGCATAAGTGTTCTCAGAGTCGAATGCTACAGAAACTAGGTTAAAAATGACATTTGCGACTGTAAACATGAGATTGAATTCACATTCCCAAGAAAAAGACTTTGCTTTTCTCCAAAACCAGTTTGACTCTGCTTTTCTGGGTCCTTTGCACATGAATTCCACAAGAGTTTGTCCATATAGGTCTGGATCTAACCAGAAATATCCGGTTCTGTGTGGCTAAATGAATATCAGCTTTTAAGCAGCCTGTGTGTTTGTTAGTGTTTCCTGGATACTATCTATGAACTTTAGAGTTTTGAATGAATTTCAACATGTTACATTTTGTTTTTTTGTTGGCCAACGCTAATTAGTTCCACATGGAGACACATCAAGTACACATAAGTATTCTCTGAGTCGAATGCTACAGAAACTAGGTTAAAAATGATATTTGCGACTGTAAACATGACATTGAATTCACATTCCCAAGAATAATACTTTGCTTTTCTCCAAATCCAGTTTGTCTCTGCTTTTCTGGGTCCTTTGCACACGAATTGCACACGAGTTTGTCCAGATAGGTCTGGATCTAACCAGAAATATCCGGTACTGTGTGGCTAAATGAATATCAACTTTTAAACAGCCTGTGTGTTTGTTAGTGTTTCCTGGATACTATCTATGAACTTTAGAGTTTTGAATGAATTTCAACATGTTGCATTTTGTTTTTTTGTTGGCCAACGATAATTAGTTCCACATGGAGACACAGCAAGTACAGAGAAGTGTTCTCTGAGTCGAATGCTACAGAAACTAGGTTAAAAATGATATTTGCGACTGTAAACATGACATTGAATTCACATTCCCAAGAAAAGGACTTTGCTTTTCTCCAAACCCAGTTTGTCTCTGCTTTTCTTTGTCCTGTGCACACGAATTCCACAGGAGTTTGTCCAGATAGGTCTAGATCTAAACAGAAATATCCGGTTCTGTGGGGCTAAATGAATATCAGCTTTTAAACAGCCTGGGTGTTTGTTAGTGTTTCCTGGCTAGCAGCTATGAACTTTAGAGTTTTGAATGAATTTTAGCATGTTACATTTTGTTTTTTGTTGGCCAACGCTAATTAGTTCCACATGGTGACACAACGAGTACACATAAGTGTTCTCTGAGTCGAATGCTGCAGAAACTAGGTTAAAAATGATATTTGCGACTGTAAACATGACATTGAATTCACATTCCCAAGAAAAAGACTTTGCTTTTCTCCAAAACCAGTTTGACTCTGCTTTTCTGAGTCCTTTGCACACGAATGCCACATGAGTTTGTCCAGATAGGTCTGGATCTAACCAGAAATATCCGGTTCTGTGTGGCTAAATGAATATCAGCTTTTAAGCAGCCTGTGTGTTTGTTAGTGTTTTCTGGCTAGTATCTATGAACTTTAGAGTTGTGAATGAATTTTAGCATGTTACATTTTGTTTCTTTGTTGGCAAATGCTAATTACTTCCACATGGAGACACAACATGTACACATAAGTTTTCTCTGAGTCGAATGCTACAGAAAGTAGGTTAAAAATGATATTTGCGACTGTAAACATGACATTGAATTCACATTCCCAAGAAAAAGACTTTGCTTTTCTCCAAAACGAGTTTCCTCATCCTTTTCTCGGTCCTGTGCACACGAATTCCACACGAGTTTGTCCAGATAGGTCTGGATCTAACCAGAAATATCCAGTTCTGTGTGGCTAAATGAATATCAGCTTTTAAACAGCCTGTGTGTTTGTTAGTGTTTCCTGGAGAGTATCTATGAACTTTAGAGTTTTGAATGAATTTTAGCATGTTACATTTTGTTTTTTTGTTGGCAAACGCTAATTAGTTCCACATGGAGACACAAGAAGTACACAGAAGTGTTCTCTGAGTCGAATGCTACAGAAACTAGGTTAAAAATGATATTTGCGACTGTAAACATGACATTGAATTCACATTCCCAAGAAAAAGACTTTGCTTTTCTCCAAACCCAGTTTGTCTCTGCTTTTCTGGGTCCTGTGCACATGAATTCCACAGGAGTTTGTCCAGATAGGTCTAGATCTAAACAGAAATATCCGGTTCTGTGGGGCTAAATGAATATCAGCTTTTAAACAACCTGTGTGTTTGTTAGTGTTTCCTGGATAGTATCTATGAACTTTAGAGTTTTGAATGAATTTTAGCATATTATATTTTGTTTTTTTGTTGACAAACGCTAATTTGTTCCACATGGTGACACAACGAGTACACATAAGTGTTCTCTGAGTCGAATGCTACAGAAACTAGGTTAAAAATGATATTTGCGACTGTAAACATGACATTGAATTCACATTCCCAAGAAAAAGACTTTGCTTGTTTCGAAAACCAGTTTGACTCTGCTTTTCTGGGTCCTTTGCACACGAATTCCACACGAGTTTGTCCAGATAGGTCTGGATCTAACCAGAAATATCCGGTTCTGTGTGGCTAAATGAATATCAGCTTTTAAACAGCCTGTGTATTTGTTAGTGTTTCCTGGCTAGTAGCTATGAACTTTAGAGTTGTGAATGAATTTTAGCATGTTCCATTTTGTTTTTTTGTTGGCCAACGATAATTAGTTCCACATGGAGACACAAGAAGTACACAGAAGTGTTCTCTGAGTCGAATGCTACAGAAACTAGGTTAAAAATGATATTTGCGACCGTAAACATGACATTGAATTCACATTCCCAAGAAAAAGACTTTGCTTTTCTCCAAAACGAGTTTCCACATCCTTTTCTGGGTCCTGTGCACATGAATTCCACACGAGTTTGTCCAGAAAGGTCTGGATCTAACCAGAAATATCCGGTTCTGTGTGGCTAAATGAATATCAGCTTTTAAACAGCCTGTGTGTTTGTTAGTGTTTCCTGGTTAGTAGCTATGAACTTTAGAGTTGTGAATGAATTTTAGCATGTTCCATTTTGTTTTTTTGTTGGCCAACGATAATTAGTTCCACATGGAGACACAAGAAGTAAACAGAAGGGTTCTCTGATTCGAATGCTACAGAAACTAGGTTAAAAATGATATTTGCGACTGTAAACATGACATTGAATTCACATTCCCAAGAAAAAGACTTTGCTTTTCTCCAAAACCAGTTTGACTCTGCTTTTCTGAGTCCTTTGCACACGAATGCCACACGAGTTTGTCCAGATAGGTCTGGATCTAACCAGAAATATCCGGTTCTGTGTGGCTAAATGAATATCAGCTTTTAAACAGCCTGTGTGTTTGTTAGTGTTTCCTGGCTAGCAGCTATGAACTTTAGAGTTTTGAATGAATTTTAGCATGTTACATTTTGTTTTTTGTTGGCCAACGATAATTAGTTCCACATGGAGACACAACATGTACACATAAGTGTTCTCTGAGTCGAATGCTACAGAAACTAGGTTAAAAATGATGTTTGCGACTGTCAACATGACATTGAATTCACATTCCCAAGAAAAAGACTTTGCTTTTCTCCAAAACGAGTTTCCACATCCTTTTCTGGGTCCTGTGCACACGAATTCCACACGAGTTTGTCCAGATAGGTCTGGATCTAACCAGAAATATCCGGTTCTGTGTGGCTAAATGAATATCAGCTTTTAAACAGCCTGTGTGTTTGTTAGTGTTTCCTGGATAGTATCTATGAACTTTAGAGTTTTGAATGAATTTTAGCATATTATATTTTGTTTTTTTGTTGACAAACCCTAATTAGTTCCACATGGTGACACAACGAGTACACATAAGTGTTCTCTGAGTCGAATGCTGCAGAAACTAGGTTAAAAATGATATTTGCGACTGTAAACATGACATTGAATTCACATTCCCAAGAAAAAGACTTTGCTTTTCTCCAAAACCAGTTTGACTCTGCTTTTCTGAGTCCTTTGCACACGAATGCCACATGAGTTTGTCCAGATAGGTCTGGATCTAACCAGAAATATCCGGTTCTGTGTGGCTAAATGAATATCAGCTTTTAAGCAGCCTGTGTGTTTGTTAGTGTTTTCTGGCTAGTATCTATGAACTTTAGAGTTGTGAATGAATTTTAGCATGTTCCATTTTGTTTCTTTGTTGGCAAATGCTAATTACTTCCACATGGAGACACAACATGTACACATAAGTTTTCTCTGAGTCGAATGCTACAGAAAGTAGGTTAAAAATGATATTTGCGACTGTAAACATGACATTGAATTCACATTCCCAAGAAAAAGACTTTGCTTTTCTCCAAAACGATTTCCTCATCCTTTTCTCGGTCCTGTGCACACGAATTCCACACGAGTTTGTCCAGATAGGTCTGGATCTAACCAGAATTATCCGGTTCTGTGTGGCTAAATGAATATCAGCTTTTAAGCAGCCTGTGTGTTTGTTAGTGTGTTCCGGATAGTATCTATGTACTTTAGAGTTTTGAATGAATTTTAGCATGTTACATTTTGTTTTTTTGTTGGCAAACGCTAATTAGTTCCACATGGAGACACAAGAAGTATGCATAAGTGTTCTCAGAGTCGAATGCTACAGAAACTAGGTTAAAAATGACATTTGCGACTGTAAACATGACATTGAATTCACATTCCCAAGAAAAAGACTTTGCTTTTCTCCAAAACCAGTTTGACTCTGCTTTTCTGGGTCCTTTGCACATGAATTCCACAAGAGTTTGTCCATATAGGTCTGGATCTAACCAGAAATATCCGGTTCTGTGTGGCTAAATGAATATCAGCTTTTAAGGAGCCTGTGTGTTTGTTAGTGTTTCCTGGATACTATCTATGAACTTTAGAGTTTTGAATGAATTTCAACATGTTACATTTTGTTTTTTTGTTGGCCAACGCTAATTAGTTCCACATGGAGACACATCAAGTACACATAAGTATTCTCTGAGTCGAATGCTACAGAAACTAGGTTAAAAATGATATTTGCGACTGTAAACATGACATTGAATTCACATTCCCAAGAAAAAGACTTTGCTTTTCTCCAAATCCAGTTTGTCTCTGCTTTTCTGGGTCCTTTGCACACGAATTGCACACGAGTTTGTCCAGATAGGTCTGGATCTAACCAGAAATATCCGGTTCTGTGTGGCTAAATGAATATCAGCTTTTAAACAGCCTGTGTGTTTGTTAGTGTTTCCTGGATACTATCTATGAACTTTAGAGTTTTGAATGAATTTTAGCATGTTACATTTTGTTTTTTTTGTTGGCAAACGCTAATTAGTTCCACACGGAGACACAAGAAGTACACAGAAGTGTTCTCTGAGTCGAATGCTACAGAAACTAGGTTAAAAATAATATTTGCGACTGTAAACATGACATTGAATTCACATTCCCAAGAAAAAGACTTTGCTTTTCTCCAAAACCAGTTTGACTCTGCTTTTCTGGGTCCTTTGCACACGAATGCCACATGAGTTTGTCCAGATAGGTCTGGATCTAACTAGAAATATCCGGTTCTGTGTGGCTGAATGAATATCAGCTTTTAAACAGCCTGTGTGTTTGTTAGTGTTTTCTGGCTAGTATCTATGAACTTTAGAGTTTTGAATGAATTTTAGCATGTTGCAATTTGTTTTTTTGTTGGCAAACGCTAATTAGTTCCACATGGAGATACAACAAGTACACATAAGTGTTTTCTGAGTCGAATGCTACAGAAACTAGGTTAAAAATGATATTTGCGACTGTAAACATGACATTGAATTCACATTCCCAAAAAAAAGACTTTGCTTTTCTCCAAAACCAGTTTGACTCTGCTTTTCTTGGTCCTTTGCACACTAATGCCACACGAGTTTGTCCAGATAGGTCTGGATCTTACCAGAAATATCCGGTTCTGTGTGGCTAAATGAATATCAGCTTTTAAACAGCCTGTGTGTTTGTTAGTGTTTCCTGGATAATATCTATGAACTTTAGAGTTTTGAATGAATTTTAGCATGTTACATTTTGTTTTTTGATGGGCAAACGCTAATTAGTTCCACAAGGAGGCACAAAAATTACACATAAGTGTTTTCTGAGTAGAATGCTACAGAAACTAGGTTAAAAATGATATTTGCGACTGTAAACATGACATTGAATTCACATTCCCAAGAAAAAGACTTTTCTCTTCTCCAAAACCAGTTTGACTCTGCTTTTCTCGGTCCTTTGCACACGCATTCCACACGAGTTTGTCCAGATAGATCTGGATCTAACCAGAAATATCCGGTTCTGTGTGGCTAACTGAATATCAGCTTTTAAACAGCCTGTGTGTTTGTTAGTGTTTCCTGGATAGTATCTATGAACTTTAGAGTTTTGAATGAATTTTAGCATGTTACATTTTGTTTTTTTGTTGGCAAACGCTAATTAGTTCCACATGGAGACACAACAAGTACACATAAGTGTTTTCTGAGTAGAATGCTACAGAAACTAGGTTAAAAATGATATTTGCGACTGTAAACATGACATTGAATTCACATTCCCAAGAAAAAGATTTTGCTTTTCTTCAAACCAGTTTGACTCTGCTTTTCTGGTTCCTGTGCATACTTCTTCCACACGAGTTTGTCCAGATAGGTCTGGATCTAACCAGAAATATCCGGTACTGTGTGGCTAAATGAATATCAACTTTTAAACAGCCTGTGTGTTTGTTAGTGTTTCCTGGATACTATCTATGAACTTTAGAGTTTTGAATGAATTTCAACATGTTGCATTTTGTTTTTTTGTTGGCCAACGATAATTAGTTCCACATGGAGACACAACAAGTACACAGAAGTGTTCTCTGAGTCGAATGCTACAGAAACTATGTTAAAAATGATATTTGCGACTGTAAACATGACATTGAATTCACATTCCCAAGAAAAAGTCTTTGCTTTTCTCCAAACCAATTTGACTCTGCTTTTCTGAGTCCTGTGCACACTTCTTCCACATGAGTTTGTCCAGATAGGTCTGGATCTAAACAGAAATATCCGGTTCTGTGGGGCTAAATGAATATCAGCTTTTAAACAGCCTGTGTGTTTGTTAGTGTTTCCTGGCTAGTAGCTATGAACTTTAGAGTTTTGAATGAATTTTAGCATGTTATATTTTGTTTTTTTTGTTGGCCAACGCTAATTAGTTCCACATGGAGACACAACAAGTACACATAAGTATTTTCTGAGTAGAATGCTACAGAAACTAGGTTAAAAATTATATTTGCGACTGTAAACATGACATTGAATTCACATTCCCAAGAAAAAGACTTTGCTCTTCTCCAAAACCAGTTTGACTCTGCTTTTCTGGGTCCTTTGCGCACGAATTCCACACGAGTTTGTCCAGATAGGTCTGGATCTAACCAGAAATATCCGGTTCTGTGTGGCTAAATGAATATCAGCTTTTAAACAGCCTGTGCGTTTGTTAGTGTTTCCTGGATACTATCTATGAACTTTAGAGTTTTGAATGAATTTTAGCATGTTACATTTTGTTTTTTTGTTGGCAAACGATAATTAGTTCCACATGGAGACACAAGAAGTACACATAAGTGTTCTCTGAGTCGAATGCTACAGAAACTAGGTTAAAAATGATATTTGCGACTGTAAACATGACATTCAATCCACATTCCCAAGAAAAAGACTTTGCTTGTCTCCAAACCAGTTTGACTCTGCTTTTCTGGGTCCTGTGCACACTTCTTCCACACGAGTTTGTCCAGATAGGTCTGGAATTAACAGAAATATCCTGTTGTGTGGGGCTAAATGAATATCAGCTTTTAAACAGCCTGTGTGTTTGTTAGTGTTTCCTGGATAGCATCTATGAACTTTAGAGTTGTGAATGAATTTTAGCATGTTGCATTTTGTTTTTTTGTTGGCCCACGCTAATTAGTTCCACATGGAGACACAACAAGTACACATAAGTATTTTCTGAGTCGAATTGTACAGAAACTAGGTTAAAAATGATATTTGCGACTGTAAACATGACATTGAATTCACAATTCCAAGAAAACGACATTGCTTTTCTCCAAAAGCAGTTTCCACATCATTTTCTGAGTCCTGTGCAGACGAATTCCACACGAGTTTGTCCAGATAGGTCTGGATCTAACCAGAAATATCCGGTACTGTGTGGCTAAATGAATATCAGCTTTTAAACAGCCTGTGTGTTTGTTAGTGTTTCCTGGATACTATCTATGAACTTTAGAGTTTTGAATGAATTTTAGCATGTTACATTTTGTTTTTTTTGTTGGCAAACGCTAATTAGTTCCACATGGAGACACAAGAAGTACACAGAAGTGTTCTCTGAGTCGAATGCTACAGAAACTAGGTTAAAAATAATATTTGCGACTGTAAACATGACATTGAATTCACATTCCCAAGAAAAAGACTTTGCTTTTCTCCAAAACCAGTTTGACTCTGCTTTTCTGGGTCCTTTGCACACGAATGCCACATGAGTTTGTCCAGATAGGTCTGGATCTAACTAGAAATATCCGGTTCTGTGTGGCTGAATGAATATCAGCTTTTAAACAGCCTGTGTGTTCGTTAGTGTTTTCTGGCTAGTATCTATGAACTTTAGAGTTTTGAATGAATTTTAGCATGTTGCAATTTGTTTTTTTGTTGGCAAACGCTAATTAGTTCCACATGGAGACACAACAAGTACACATAAGTGTTTTCTGAGTCGAATGCTACAGAAACTAGGTTAAAAATGATATTTGCGACTGTAAACATGACATTGAATTCACATTCCCAAGAAAAAGACTTTGCTTTTCTCCAAAACCAGTTTGACTCTGCTTTTCTTGGTCCTTTGCACACTAATGCCACACGAGTTTGTCCAGATAGGTCTGGATCTAACCAGAAATATCCGGTTCTGTGTGGCTAAATGAATATCAGCTTTTAAACAGCCTGTGTGTTTGTTAGTGTTTCCTGGATAATATCTATGAACTTTAGAGTTTTGAATGAATTTTAGCATGTTACATTTTGTTTTTTGATGGGCAAACGCTAATTAGTTCCACAAGGAGGCACAAAAATTACACATAAGTGTTTTCTGAGTAGAACGCTACTGAAACTAGGTTAAAAATGATATTTGCGACTGTCAACATGACATTGAATTCACATTCCCAAGAAAAAGACTTTTCTCTTCTCCAAAACCAGTTTGACTCTGCTTTTCTGGGTCCTTTGCACACTTCTTCCACACGAGTTTGTCCAGATAGATCTGGATCTAACCAGAAATATCCGGTTCTGTGTGGCTAACTGAATATCAGCTTTTAAACAGCCTGTGTGTTTGTTAGTGTTTCCTGGATAGTATCTATGAACTTTAGAGTTTTGAATGAATTTTAGCATGTTACATTTTGTTTTTTTGTTGGCAAACGCTAATTAGTTCCACATGGAGACACAACAAGTACACATAAGTGTTTTCTGAGTCGAATGCTACAGAAACTAGGTTAAAAATGATATTTGCGACTGTAAACATGACATTCAATCCACATTCCCAAGAAAAAGACTTTGCTTGTCTCCAAACCAGTTTGACTCTGCTTTTCTGGGTCCTGTGCACACTTCTTCCACACGAGTTTGTCCAGATAGGTCTGGAATTAACAGAAATATCCTGTTGTGTGGGGCTAAATGAATATCAGCTTTTAAACAGCCTGTGTGTTTGTTAGTGTTTCCTGGATAGCATCTATGAACTTTAGAGTTGTGAATGAATTTTAGCATGTTGCATTTTGTTTTTTTGTTGGCCAACGCTAATTAGTTCCACATGGAGACACAACAGGTACACATAAGTGTTCTCTGAGTCGAATGCTACAGAAACTAAGTTAAAAATAATATTTGCGACTGTAAACATGACATTGAATTCACATTCCCAAGAAAAGGACTTTGCTTTTCTCCAAAACCAGTTTGACTCTGCTTTCTGGGTCCTTTGCACACGAATGCCACACGAGTTTGTCCAGATAGGTCTGGATCTAACCAGAAATATCCGGTTCTGTGTGGCTGAATGAATATCAGCTTTTAAACAGCCTGTGTGTTTGTTAGTGTTTTCTGGCTAGTATCTATGAACTTTAGAGTTTTGAATGAATTTTAGCATGTTGCATTTTGTTTTTTTGTTGGCAAAGGCTAATTAGTTCCACATGGAGATACAACAAGTACACATAAGTGTTTTCTGAGTAGAATGCTACAGAAACTAGGTTAAAAATGATATTTGCGACTGTAAACATGACATTGAATTCACATTCCCAAGAAAAAGACTTTGCTTTTCTCCAAAACCAGTTTGACTCTGCTTTTCTTGGTCCTTTGCACACGAATGCCACACGAGTTTGTCCAGATAGGTCTGGATCTAACCAGAAATATCCGGTTCTGTGGGGCCAAATGAATATCAGCTTTTAAACAGCCTGTGTGTTTGTTAGTGTTTCCTGGATAGTATCTATGAACTTTAGAGTTTTGAATGAATTTTAGCATGTTGCATTTTGTTTTTTTGTTGGCCAACGCTAATTAGTTCCACATGGAGATACAACAAGTACACATAAGTGTTTTCTGAGTAGAATGCTACAGAAACTAGGTTAAAAATGATATTTGCGACTGTAAACATGACATTGAATTCACATTCCCAAGAAAAAGACTTTTCTCTTCTCCAAAATCAGTTTGACTCTGCTTTTCTGTGTCCTTTGCACACGCATTCCACACGAGTTTGTCCAGATAGGTCTGGATCTAACCAGAAATATCCGGTTCTGTGAGGCTAACTGAATATCAGCTTTTAAACAGCCTGTGTGTTTGTTAGTGTTACCTGGATAGTATCTATGAACTTTAGAGTTGTGAATGATTTTTAGCATGTTACATTTTGTTTTTTTGTGGGCAAACGCTAATTCGTTCCACATGGAGGCACAAAAATTACACATAAGTGTTTTCTGAGTAGAATGCTACTGAAACTAGGTTAAAAATGATATTTGCCACTGTAAACATGACATTGAATTCACATTCCCAAGAAAAAGACTTTTCTCTTCTCCAAAACCAGTTTGACTCTGCTTTTCTGGGTCCTTTGCACACTTCTTCCACACGAGTTTGTCCAGATAGATCTGGATCTAACCAGAAATATCCGGTTCTGTGTGGCTAACTGAATATCAGCTTTTAAACAGCCTGTGTGTTTGTTAGTGTTTCCTGGATAGTATCTATGAACTTTAGAGTTTTGAATGAATTTTAGCATGTTACATTTTGTTTTTTTGTTGGCAAACGCTAATTAGTTCCACATGGAGACACAACAAGTATACATAAGTGTTTTCTGAGTAGAATGCTACAGAAACTAGGTTAAAAATGATATTTGCGACTGTAAACATGACATTGAATTCACATTCCCAAGAAAAAGATTTTGCTTTTCTTCAAACCAGTTTGACTCTGCTTTTCTGGTTCCTGTGCACACTTCTTCCACACGAGTTTGTCCAGATAGGTCTGGATCTAACCAGAAATATCCGGTACTGTGTGGCTAAATGAATATCAAATTTTAAACAGCCTCTGTGTTTGTTAGTGTTTCCTGGATAGTATCTATGAACTTTAGAGTTTTGAATGAATTTTAGCATATTATATTTTGTTTTTTTGTTGACAAACGCTAATTAGTTCCACATGGTGACACAACGAGTACACATAAGTGTTCTCTGAGTCGAATGCTACAGAAACTAGTTTAAAAATGATATTTGCGACTGTAAACATGACATTGAATTCACATTACCAAGAAAAAGACTTTTCTCTTCTCCAAAACCAGTTTGATCTGCTTTTCTGGGTCATTTGCACACGAATTCCACACGAGTTTGTCCAGATAGGTCTGGATCTAACCAGAAATATCCGGTTCTGTGTGGCTAACTGAATATCAGCTTTTAAACAGCCTGTGTGTTTGTTAGTGTTTCCTGGATAGTATCTATGAACTTTAGAGTTGTGAATGAATTTTAGCATGTTACATTTTGTTTTTTTGTTGGCCAACGCTAATTAGTTCCACATGGAGACACAACAAGTACACATAAGTATTTTCTGAGTCGAATTGTACAGAAACTAGGTTAAAAATGATATTTGCGACTGTCAACATGGCATTGAATTCACATTCCCAAGAAAACGACTTTGCTTTTCTCCAAAAGCAGTTTCCACATCATTTTCGGGGTACTGTGCACACTTCTTCCACACGAGTTTGTCCAGATAGGTCTGGAATTAACAGAAATATCCGGTACTGTGTCGCTAAATGAATATCAGCTTTTAAACAGCCTGTGTGTTTGTTAGTGTTTCCTGGATAGTATCTATGAACTTTAGAGTTTTGAATGAATTTTAGCATGTTACATTTTGTTTTTTTGTTGTCAAACGCTAATTAGTTCTACATGGAGACACAAGAAGTACACATAAGTGTTCTCTGAGTCGAATGCTACAGAAACTAAGTTAAAAATAATATTTGCGACTGTAAACATGACATTGAATTCACATTCCCAAGAAAAAGACTATGCTTTTCTCCAAAACCAGTTTGACTCTGCTTTCTGGGTCCTTTGCACACGAATGCCACACGAGTTTGTCCAGATAGGTCTGGATCTTACCAGAAATATCCGGTTCTGTGGGGCTAAATGAATATCAGCTTTTAAACAGCATGTGTGTTTGTTAGTGTTTTCTGGCTAGTTTCTAAGAACTTTAGAGTTTTGAATGAATTTTAGCATGTTGCATTTTGTTTTTTTGTTGGCAAACGCTAATTAGTTCCACATGGAGATACAACAAGTACACATAAGTGTTGTCTGAGTAGAATGCTACAGAAACTAGGTTAAAAATGATATTTGCGACTGTAAACATGACATTGAATTCACATTCCCAAGAAAAAGACTTTGCTTTTCTCCAAAACCAGTCTGACTCTGCTTTTCTGGGTCCTTTGCACACGAATGCCACACGAGTTTGTCCAGATAGGTCTGGATCTAAACAGAAATATCCGGTTCTGTGGGGCTAAATGAATATCAGCTTTTAAACAGCCTGTGTGTTTGTTAGTGTTTCCTGGATAGTATCTATGAACTTTAGAGTTTTGAATGAATTTTAGCATGTTACATTTTGTTTTTTTGTTGGCAAACGCTAATTAGTTCCACATGGAGAGACAACAAGTACACATAAGTATTTCCTGAGTCGAATTGTACAGAAACTAGGTTAAAAATTATATTTGCGACTGTAAACATGACATTGAATTCACATTCCCAAGAAAAAGACTTTTCTCTTCTCCAAAACCAGTTTGACTCTGCTTTTCTGGGTCCTTAGCACATGAATTCCACACGAGTTTGTCCAGATAGGTATGGATCTAACCAGAAATATCCGGTTCTGTGTGGCTAAATGAATATCAGCTTTTAAACAGCCTGTGTGTTTCTTAGTGTTTCCTGGCTAGTATCTATGAACTTTAGAGTTTTGAATGAATTTTACCATGTTACATTTTGTTTTTTTGTTGGCAAACGCTAGTTAGTTCCAGATGGAGACACAACAAGAAACCATAAGTGCTCTCTGAGTCGAAAGCTACAGAAACTAGGTTAAAAATGATATTTGCGACTGTAAACATGACATTGAATTCACATTCCCAAGAAAAAGACTTTGCTTTTCTCCAAACCAGTTTCAACATCCTTTTCTGGGTACTTTGCACATGAATTCCACACGAGTTTGTCCAGATAGGTCTGGATCTAACCAGAAATAGCCCGTTCTGTGTGGCTAAATGAATATCAGCTTTTAAACAGCCTGTGTGTTTGTCAGTGTTTCCTGGATAGTATCTATGAACTTTAGAGTTTTGAATGAATTTTAGCATGTTATATTTGGTTTCTTTGTTGGCAAACGCTAATTAGTTCCACATGGAGACAAAACAGGTACACATAAGTGTTCTCTGAGTCGAATGCTACAGAAACTAGGTTAAAAATGATATTTGCGACTGTCAACATGACATTGAATTCACATTCCCAAGAAAAAGACTTTGCTTGTCTCCAAAACCAGTTTGACTCTGCTTTTCTGGGTCCTTTGCGCATGAATTCCACACGAGTTTGTCCAGATAGGTGTGGATCTAAACAGAAATATCCGGTTCTGTGGGGCTAACTGAATATCAGCTTTTAAACAGCCTGTGTGTTTGTTAGTGTTTCCTGGATAGTATCTATGAACTTTAGAGTTTTGAATGAATTTCAACATGTTACATTTTGTTTTTTTGTTGGCCAACGATAATTAGTTCCACATGGAGACACAACAAGTAACCATAAGTGTTCTCTGAGTCGAATGCTTCAGAAACTAGGTTAAAAATGATATTTGCGACTGCAAACATGACCTTGAATTCACATTCCCAAGAAAAAGACTTTGCTTTTCTCAAACCAGTTTGACTCTGCTTTTCTGGGTCCTTAGCACACGAATTCCACACGAGTTTGTCCAGATAGGTGTGGATCTAAACAGAAATATCCGGTTCTGTGGGGCTAACTGAATATCAGCTTTTAAACAGCCTGTGTGTTTGTTAGTGTTTCCTGGATAGTATCTATGAACTTTAGAGTTTTGAATGAATTTTAGCATGTTACATTTTGTTTTTTTGTTGGCAAACGCTAATTAGTTCCACATGGAGACACAACAAGTACACATAAGTGTTTTCTGAGTCGAATGCTACAGAAACTAGGTTAAAAATGATATTTGCGACTGTAAACATGACATTGAATTCACATTCCCAAGAAAAAGACTTTGCTTTTCTCCAAAGTCAGTTTGACTCTGCTTTTCAGGGTCCTTTGCGCACGAATTCCACACGAGTTTGTCCAGATAGGTCTGGATCTAAACAGAAATATCCGGTACTGTGGGGCTAACTGAATATCAGCTTTTAAACAGCCTGTGTGTTTGTTAGTGTTTCCTGGATAATATCTATGAACTTTAGAGTTTTGAATGAATTTCAACATGTTACATTTTGTTTTTTTGTTGGCAAATGCTAATTAGTTCCACATGGAGACACAACAAGTACACATAAGTGTTCTCTGAGTCAAATGCTACAGAAACTATGTTTAAAATGATATTTGCGACTGTCAACATGACATTGAATTCACATTCCCAAGAAAAAGACTTTGCTTGTCTCCAAAACGAGTTTCCACATCCTTTTCTGGGTCCTTTGCACATGAATTCCACACGAGTTTGTCCAGATAGGTCTGGATCTAACTAGAAATATCCGGTACTGTGTGGCTAAATGAATATCAGCTTTTAAACAGCCTGTGTGTTTGTTAGTGTTTCCTGGATAGTATCTATGAACTTCAGAGTTTGGAATGAATTTCAGCATGTTACATTTTGTTTTTTTGTTGGCAAACGCTAATTAGTTCCACATGGAGACACAACAAGTACACATAAGTGTTTTCTGAGTCGAATGCTACAGAAACTAGGTTAAAAATGATATTTGCGACTGTAAACATGACATTGAATTCACATTCCCAAGAAAAAGACTTTGCTTTTCTCCAAAGTCAGTTTGACTCTGCTTTTCTGGGTCCTTTGCGCACGAATTCCACACGAGTTTGTCCAGATATGTCTGGATCTAAACAGAAATATCCGGTACTGTGGGGCTAACTGAATATCAGCTTTTAAACAGCCTGTGTGTTTGTTAGTGTTTCCTGGATAGTATCTATGAACTTTAGAGTTTTGAATGAATTTCAACATGTTACATTTTGTTTTTTTGTTGGCCAACGATAATTAGTTCCACATGGAGACACAACAAGTAACCATAAGTGTTCTCTGAGTCGAATGCTTCAGAAACTAGGTTAAAAATGATATTTGCGACTGCAAACATGACCTTGAATTCACATTCCCAAGAAAACGAATTTGCTTTTCTCAAACCAGTTTGACTCTGCTTTTCTGGGTCCTTAGCACACGAATTCCACACGAGTTTGTCCAGATAGGTGTGGATCTAAACAGAAATATCCGGTTCTGTGGGGCTAAACGAATATCAGCTTTTAAACAGCCTGTGTGTTTGTTAGTGTTTCCTGGATAGTATCTATGAACTTTAGAGTTGTGAATGAATTTTAGCATGTTACATTTTGTTTTTTTGTGGGCAAATGCTAATTAGTTCCACATGGAGGCACAAGAAGTACACATAAGTGTTTTCTGAGTAGAATGCTACAGAAACTAGGTTAAAAATGATATTTGCTACTGTAAACATGACATTGAATTCACATTCCCAAGAAAAAGTCTTTTCTCCAAAACCAGTTTGACTCTGCTTTTCAGGGTCCTGTGCACACGAATTCCACACGAGTTTGTCCAGATAGGTCTGGATCTAACCAGAAATATCCGGTTCTGTGTGGCTAAATGAATATCAGCTTTTAAACAGCCTGTGTGTTTGTTAGTGTTTCCTGGATAGTATCTATGAACTTTAGAGTTTTGAATGAATTTTAGCATGTTACATTTTGTTTTTTTGTTGGCCAACGCTAATTAGTTCCACATGGAGACACAACAAGTACACAGAAGTGTTCTCTGAGTCGAATGCTACAGAAACTAGGTTAAAAATGATATTTGCGACTGTAAACATGACATTGAATTCACATTCCCAAGAAAAAGACTTTGCTCTTCTCCAAAACCAGTTTGACTCTGCTTTTCTGGGTCCTGTGCACACTTCTTCTACACGAGTTTGTCCAGATAGGTCTGGAATTAACAGAAATATCCGGTTCTGTGGGGCTAAATGAATATGAGCTTTTAAACAGCCTGTGTGTTTGTTAGTGTTTCCTGGATAGTATCTATGAACTTTAGAGTTGTGAATGAATTTTAGCATGTTACATTTTGTTTTTTTGTTGGCCAACGCTAATTAGTTCCACATGGAGACACAACAAGTACACATAAGTATTTTCTGAGTCGAATTGTACAGAAACTAGGTTAAAAATGATATTTGCGACTGTCAACATGGCATTGAATTCACATTCCCAAGAAAACGACTTTGCTTTTCTCCAAAAGCAGTTTCCACATCATTTTCGGGGTACTGTGCACACTTCTTCCACACGAGTTTGTCCAGATAGGTCTGGAATTAACAGAAATATCCGGTACTGTGTCGCTAAATGAATATCAGCTTTTAAACAGCCTGTGTGTTTGTTAGTGTTTCCTGGATAGTATCTATGAACTTTAGAGTTTTGAATGAATTTTAGCATGTTACATTTTGTTTTTTTGTTGTCAAACGCTAATTAGTTCTACATGGAGACACAAGAAGTACACATAAGTGTTCTCTGAGTCGAATGCTACAGAAACTAAGTTAAAAATAATATTTGCGACTGTAAACATGACATTGAATTCACATTCCCAAGAAAAAGACTATGCTTTTCTCCAAAACCAGTTTGACTCTGCTTTCTGGGTCCTTTGCACACGAATGCCACACGAGTTTGTCCAGATAGGTCTGGATCTTACCAGAAATATCCGGTTCTGTGGGGCTAAATGAATATCAGCTTTTAAACAGCATGTGTGTTTGTTAGTGTTTTCTGGCTAGTTTCTAAGAACTTTAGAGTTTTGAATGAATTTTAGCATGTTGCATTTTGTTTTTTTGTTGGCAAACGCTAATTAGTTCCACATGGAGATACAACAAGTACACATAAGTGTTGTCTGAGTAGAATGCTACAGAAACTAGGTTAAAAATGATATTTGCGACTGTAAACATGACATTGAATTCACATTCCCAAGAAAAAGACTTTGCTTTTCTCCAAAACCAGTCTGACTCTGCTTTTCTGGGTCCTTTGCACACGAATGCCACACGAGTTTGTCCAGATAGGTCTGGATCTAAACAGAAATATCCGGTTCTGTGGGGCTAAATGAATATCAGCTTTTAAACAGCCTGTGTGTTTGTTAGTGTTTCCTGGATAGTATCTATGAACTTTAGAGTTTTGAATGAATTTTAGCATGTTACATTTTGTTTTTTTGTTGGCAAACGCTAATTAGTTCCACATGGAGAGACAACAAGTACACATAAGTATTTCCTGAGTCGAATTGTACAGAAACTAGGTTAAAAATTATATTTGCGACTGTAAACATGACATTGAATTCACATTCCCAAGAAAAAGACTTTTCTCTTCTCCAAAACCAGTTTGACTCTGCTTTTCTGGGTCCTTAGCACATGAATTCCACACGAGTTTGTCCAGATAGGTATGGATCTAACCAGAAATATCCGGTTCTGTGTGGCTAAATGAATATCAGCTTTTAAACAGCCTGTGTGTTTCTTAGTGTTTCCTGGCTAGTATCTATGAACTTTAGAGTTTTGAATGAATTTTACCATGTTACATTTTGTTTTTTTGTTGGCAAACGCTAGTTAGTTCCAGATGGAGACACAACAAGAAACCATAAGTGCTCTCTGAGTCGAAAGCTACAGAAACTAGGTTAAAAATGATATTTGCGACTGTAAACATGACATTGAATTCACATTCCCAAGAAAAAGACTTTGCTTTTCTCCAAACCAGTTTCAACATCCTTTTCTGGGTACTTTGCACATGAATTCCACACGAGTTTGTCCAGATAGGTCTGGATCTAACCAGAAATAGCCCGTTCTGTGTGGCTAAATGAATATCAGCTTTTAAACAGCCTGTGTGTTTGTCAGTGTTTCCTGGATAGTATCTATGAACTTTAGAGTTTTGAATGAATTTTAGCATGTTATATTTGGTTTCTTTGTTGGCAAACGCTAATTAGTTCCACATGGAGACAAAACAGGTACACATAAGTGTTCTCTGAGTCGAATGCTACAGAAACTAGGTTAAAAATGATATTTGCGACTGTCAACATGACATTGAATTCACATTCCCAAGAAAAAGACTTTGCTTGTCTCCAAAACCAGTTTGACTCTGCTTTTCTGGGTCCTTTGCGCATGAATTCCACACGAGTTTGTCCAGATAGGTGTGGATCTAAACAGAAATATCCGGTACTGTGGGGCTAACTGAATATCAGCTTTTAAACAGCCTGTGTGTTTGTTAGTGTTTCCTGGATAGTATCTATGAACTTTAGAGTTTTGAATGAATTTCAACATGTTACATTTTGTTTTTTTGTTGGCCAACGATAATTAGTTCCACATGGAGACACAACAAGTACACATAAGTGTTCTCTGAGTCGAATGCTTCAGAAACTAGGTTAAAAATGATATTTGCGACTGCAAACATGACCTTGAATTCACATTCCCAAGAAAAAGACTTTGCTTTTCTCAAACCAGTTTGACTCTGCTTTTCTGGGTCCTTAGCACACGAATTCCACACGAGTTTGTCCAGATAGGTGTGGATCTAAACAGAAATATCCGGTTCTGTGGGGCTAACTGAATATCAGCTTTTAAACAGCCTGTGTGTTTGTTAGTGTTTCCTGGATAGTATCTATGAACTTTAGAGTTTTGAATGAATTTTAGCATGTTACATTTTGTTTTTTTGTTGGCAAACGCTAATTAGTTCCACATGGAGACACAACAAGTACACATAAGTGTTTTCTGAGTCGAATGCTACAGAAACTAGGTTAAAAATGATATTTGCGACTGTAAACATGACATTGAATTCACATTCCCAAGAAAAAGACTTTGCTTGTCTCCAAAGTCAGTTTGACTCTGCTTTTCAGGGTCCTTTGCGCACGAATTCCACACGAGTTTGTCCAGATAGGTCTGGATCTAAACAGAAATATCCGGTACTGTGGGGCTAACTGAATATCAGCTTTTAAACAGCCTGTGTGTTTGTTAGTGTTTCCTGGATAATATCTATGAACTTTAGAGTTTTGAATGAATTTCAACATGTTACATTTTGTTTTTTTGTTGGCAAATGCTAATTAGTTCCACATGGAGACACAACAAGTACACATAAGTGTTCTCTGAGTCAAATGCTACAGAAACTATGTTTAAAATGATATTTGCGACTGTCAACATGACATTGAATTCACATTCCCAAGAAAAAGACTTTGCTTGTCTCCAAAACGAGTTTCCACATCCTTTTCTGGGTCCTTTGCACATGAATTCCACACGAGTTTGTCCAGATAGGTCTGGATCTAACTAGAAATATCCGGTACTGTGTGGCTAAATGAATATCAGCTTTTAAACAGCCTGTGTGTTTGTTAGTGTTTCCTGGATAGTATCTATGAACTTCAGAGTTTGGAATGAATTTCAGCATGTTACATTTTGTTTTTTTGTTGGCAAACGCTAATTAGTTCCACATGGAGACACAACAAGTACACATAAGTGTTTTCTGAGTCGAATGCTACAGAAACTAGGTTAAAAATGATATTTGCGACTGTAAACATGACATTGAATTCACATTCCCAAGAAAAAGACTTTGCTTTTCTCCAAAGTCAGTTTGACTCTGCTTTTCTGGGTCCTTTGCGCACGAATTCCACACGAGTTTGTCCAGATATGTCTGGATCTAAACAGAAATATCCGGTACTGTGGGGCTAACTGAATATCAGCTTTTAAACAGCCTGTGTGTTTGTTAGTGTTTCCTGGATAGTATCTATGAACTTTAGAGTTTTGAATGAATTTCAACATGTTACATTTTGTTTTTTTGTTGGCCAACGATAATTAGTTCCACATGGAGACACAACAAGTTACCATAAGTGTTCTCTGAGTCGAATGCTTCAGAAACTAGGTTAAAAATGATATTTGCGACTGCAAACATGACCTTGAATTCACATTCCCAAGAAAACGAATTTGCTTTTCTCAAACCAGTTTGACTCTGCTTTTCTGGGTCCTTAGCACACGAATTCCACACGAGTTTGTCCAGATAGGTGTGGATCTAAACAGAAATATCCGGTTCTGTGGGGCTAAACGAATATCAGCTTTTAAACAGCCTGTGTGTTTGTTAGTGTTTCCTGGATAGTATCTATGAACTTTAGAGTTGTGAATGAATTTTAGCATGTTACATTTTGTTTTTTTGTGGGCAAATGCTAATTAGTTCCACATGGAGGCACAAGAAGTACACATAAGTGTTTTCTGAGTAGAATGCTACAGAAACTAGGTTAAAAATGATATTTGCTACTGTAAACATGACATTGAATTCACATTCCCAAGAAAAAGTCTTTTCTCCAAAACCAGTTTGACTCTGCTTTTCTGGGTCCTGTGCACACGAATTCCACACGAGTTTGTCCAGATAGGTCTGGATCTAACCAGAAATATCCGGTTCTGTGTGGCTAAATGAATATCAGCTTTTAAACAGCCTGTGTGTTTGTTAGTGTTTCCTGGATAGTATCTATGAACTTTAGAGTTTTGAATGAATTTTAGCATGTTACATTTTGTTTTTTTGTTGGCAAACGCTAATTAGTTCCACATGGAGACACAACAAGTACACATAAGTGTTTTCTGAGTCGAATGCTACAGAAACTAGGTTAAAAATGATATTTGTGACTGTAAACATGACATTGAATTCACATTCCCAAGAAAAAGACTTCGCTTTTCTCCAAAGTCAGTTTGACTCTGCTTTTCAGGGTCCTTTGCGCACGAATTCCACACGAGTTTGTCCAGATAGGTCTGGATCTAAACAGAAATATCCGGTACTGTGGGGCTAACTGAATATCAGCTTTTAAACAGCCTGTGTGTTTGTTAGTGTTTCCTGGATAATATCTATGAACTTTAGAGTTTTGAATGAATTTCAACAAGTTACATTTTGTTTTTTTGTTGGCAAATGCTAATTAGTTCCACATGGAGACACAACAAGTACACATAAGTGTTCTCTGAGTCGCATGCTACAGAAACTATGTTTAAAATGATATTTGCGACTGTCAACATGACATTGAATTCACATTCCCAAGAAAAAGACTTTGCTTTTCTCCAAAACGAGTTTCCACATCTTTTTCTGGGTCCTTAGCACATGAATTCCACATGAGTTTGTCCAGATAGGTCTGGATCTAACCAGAAATATCCGGTACTGTGTCGCTAAATCAATATCAGCTTTTAAACAGCCTGTGTGTTTGTTAGTGTTTCCTGGATAGTATCTATGAACTTTAGAGTTTTGAATGAATTTTAGCATGTTACATTTTGTTTTTTTGTTTTCAAACGCTAATTAGTTCCACATGGAGAGACAACAAGAAACCATAAGTGCTCTCTGAGTCGAAAGCTACAGAAACTAGGTTAAAAATGATATTTGCGACTGTAAACATGACATTGAATTCACATTCCCAAGAAAAAGACTTTGCTTTTCTCCAAACCAGTTTCAACATCCTTTTCTGGGTACTTTGCACACGAATTCCACACGAGTTTGTCCAGATAGGTCTGGATCTAACCAGAAATAGCCGGTTCTGGTGGCTAACTGAATATCAGCTTTTAAACAGCCTGTGTGTTTGTTAGTGTTTCCTGGATAGTATATATGAACTTTAGAGTTGTGAATGAATTTTAGCATGTTACATTTTGTTTTTTTGTGGGCAAACGCTAATTAGTTCCACATGGAGACAAAACAAGTACACATAAGTGTTTTCTGAGTAGAATGCTACAGAAAATAGGTTAAAAATGATATTTGCGAGTGTAAAAACGACATTGAATTCACATTTCCAAGAAAAGGATTTTGCTGTTCTTCAAAAGCAGTTTCCACATCCTTTTCGGGGTCCTTAGCACACGAATTCCACACAAGTTTGTCCAGATAGGTCTGGATCTAACCAGAAATATCCGGTACTGTGTGGCTAAATGAATATCAGCTTTTAAACAGCCTGTGTGTTTGTTAGTGTTTCCTGGATAGTATCTATGAACTTTAGAGTTTTGAATGAATTTTAGCATATTATATTTGGTTTTTTTGTTGGCAAACGCTAATTAGTTCCACATGGTGACAAAACGAGTACACATAAGTGTTCTGTGAGTCGAATGCTACAGAAACTAGGTTAAAAATGATATTTGCGACTGTCAACATGACATTGAATTCACATTCCCAAGAAAAAGACTTTGCTTTTCTCAAACCAGTTTGACTCTGCTTTTCTGGGTCCTTAGCACACGAATTCCACACGAGTTTGTCCAGATAGGTCTGGATCTAACCAGAAATAGCCGGTTCTGTGTTGCTAAATGAATATCAGCTTTTAAACAGCCTGTGTGTTTGTTAGTGTTTCCTGGATAGTATCTATGAACTTTAGAGTTATGAATGAATTTTAGCATGTTACATTTTGTTTTTTTGTTGGCAAACGCTAATTAGTTCCACATGGAGACACAACAAGTACACATAAGTATTTCCTGAGTCGAATTGTACAGAAACTAGGTTAAAAATTATATTTGCGACTGTAAACATGACATTGAATTCACATTCCCAAGAAAAAGACTTTTCTCTTCTCCAAAACCAGTTTGACTCTGCTTTTCTGGGTCCTTAGCACATGAATTCCACACGAGTTTGTCCAGATAGGTCTGGATCTAACCAGAAATAGCCGGTTCTGTGTGGCTAAATGAATATCACTTTTTAAACAGCCTGTGTGTTTGTCAGTGTTTCCTGGATAGTATCTATGAACTTTAGAGTTTTGAATGAATTTTAGCATGTTACATTTTGTTTTTTTGTTGGAAAACGCTAATTAGTTCCACATGGACACACAACAAGCAACCATAAGTGTTCTCTGAGTTGAATACTACAGAAACTAGGTTAAAAATGATATTTGTGACTGTAAACATGACATTGAATTCACATTCCCAAGAAAAAGACTTTGCTTTTCTCCAAACCTGTTTGATCTGCTTTTCTGGGTCCTGTGCACACGAATTCCACATGAGTTTGTCCAGATAGGTCTGGATCTAAACAGAAATATCCGGTTATGTGGGGCTAAATGAATATCAGCTTTTCAACAGCCTGTGTGTTTGGTAGTGTTTCCTGGATAGTATCTATGAACTTTAGAGTTGTGAATGAATTTTAGCATGTTACATTTTGTTTTTTTGTGGGCAAAC
The DNA here is from genome assembly GCA_949820135.1 of Sylvilagus floridanus. Taxonomy (NCBI): domain Eukaryota; kingdom Metazoa; phylum Chordata; class Mammalia; order Lagomorpha; family Leporidae; genus Sylvilagus; species Sylvilagus floridanus. The sequence goes on from OX463223.1 coordinate 90,208,843, forward strand.
GCTAATTAGTTCCACATGGAGACACAACAAGTACACATAAGTGTTTTCTGAGTAAAATGCTACAGAAAATAGGTTAAAAATGATATTTGCTACTGTAAACATGACATTGAATTCACATTACCAAGAAAAAGACTTTTCTCTTCTCCAAAACCAGTTTGACTCTGCTTTTCTGGGTCCTTTGCACACGAATTCCACACGAGTTTGTCCAGATAGGTCTGGATCTAACCAGAAATATCCGGTTCTGTGTGGCTAAATGAATATCAGCTTTTAAACAGCCTGTGTGTTTGTTAGTGTTTCCTGGATACTATCTATGAACTTTAGAGTTGTGAATGAATTTTAGCATGTTACATTTTGTTTTTTTGTTGGCAATTGCTAATTAGTTCTACATGGAAGCACAAGAAGTACACTTAAGCGTTTTCTGAGTAGAATGCTACAAAAACTAGGTTAAAAATGATATTTGCGACTGTAAACATGACATTGAATTCACATTCCCAAGAAAAAGACTTTTCTCTTCTCCAAAACCAGTTTCCACATCCATTTCGGGGTCCTTAGCACACGAATTCCACACAAGTTTGTCCAGATAGGTCTGGATCTAACCAGAAATATCCGGTTCTGGTGGCTAACTGAATATCAGCTTTTAAACAGCCTGTGTGTTTGTTAGTGTTTCCTGGATAGTATCTATGAACTTTAGAGTTTTGAATGAATTTTAGCATGTTATATTTGGTTCCTTTGTTGGCAAACGCTAATTAGTTCCACATGGAGACAAAACAGGTACACATAAGTGTTCTCTGAGTCGAATGCTACAGAAACTAGGTTAAAAATGATATTTGCGACTGTCAACATGACATTGAATTCACATTCCCAAGAAAAAGACATTGCTTGTCTCCAAAACCAGTTTGACTCTGCTTTTCTGGGTCCTTTGCACATGAATTCCACACGAGTTTGTCCAGATAGGTCTGGATCTAAGCAGAAATATCCAGTCCTGTGTGGCTAAATGAATATCAGCTTTTAAACAGCCTGTGGGTTTGTTAGTGTTTCCTGGATAGTATCTATGAACTTTAGAGTTTTGAATGAATTTTAGCATGTTACATTTTGTTTTTTTGTTGGCAAACGCTAATTAGTTCCACATGGATACACAACAGGTACACATAAGTGTTCTCTGAGTCGAATGCTACAGAAACTAGGTTAAAAATGATATTTGCGACTGTCAACATGACATTGAATTCACATTCCCAAGAAAAAGACTTTGCTTTTCTCCAAAACCAGTTTGACTCTGCTTTTCTGGGTCCTTTGCACACGAATACCACACGAGTTTGTCCAGATAGGTCTGGATCCAACCAGAAATATCCGGTTCTGGTGGCTAACTGAATATCAGCTTTTAAACAGCCTGTGGGTTTGTTAGTGTTTCCTGGATAATATCTATGAACTTTAGAGTTGTGAATGAATTTTAGCATATTATATTTTGTTGTTTTGGTTGGCAAACGCTAATTAGTTCCACATGGAGAAACATGAAGTACAGATAAGTGTTTTCTGAGTAGAATGCTACAGATAGTAGGTTAAAAATGATATTTGCGACTGTAAACATGACATTGAATTCACATTCCCAAGAAAAAGACTTTGCTTTTCTCCAAAACCAGTTTGACTCTGCTTTTCTGGGTCCTTTGCACACGAATGCCACACGAGTTTGTCCAGATAGTTCTGGATCTAACCAGAAATATCCGGTTCTGTGTGGCTAAATGAATATCAGCTTTTAAACAGCCTGTGTGTTTCTTAGTGTTTCCTGGCTAGTATCTATGAACTTTAGAGTTTTGAATGAATTTTAGCATGTTACATTTTGTTTTTTTGTTGTAAATTGCTAATTAGTTCTACATGGAAGCACAAGAAGTACACATAAGCGTTTTCTGAGTAGAATGCTACAAAAACTAGGTTAAAAATGATATTTGCGACTGTAAACATGACATTGAATTCACATTCCCAAGAAAAAGACTTTGCTTTTCTCCAAAACCAGTTTCCACATCCTTTTCGGGGTCCTTAGCACACAAATTCCACACAAGTTTGTCCAGATAGGTCTGGATCTAACCAGAAATATCCGGTTCTGGTGGCTAACTGAATATCAGCTTTTAAACAGCCTGTGTGTTTGTTAGTGTTTCCTGGATAGTATCTATGAACTTTAGAGTTTTGAATGAATTTCAACATGTTACATTTTGTTTTTTTGTTGGCCAATGATAATAAGTTCCACATGGAGACACAACAAGTAACCATAAGTGTTCTCTGAGTCGAATGCTACAGAAACTAGGTTAAAAATGATATTTGCGACTGCAAACATGACCTTGAATTCACATTCCCAAGAAAAAGACTTTGCTTTTCTCAAACCAGTTTGACTCTGCTTTTCTGGGTCCTTAGCACACGAATTCCACACGAGTTTGTCCAGATAGGTGTGGATCGAAAACAGAAATATCTGGTTCTGTGGGGCTAAATGAATATCAGCTTTTAAACAGCCTGTGTGTTTGTTAGTGTTTCCTGGATAGTATCTATGAACTTTAGAGTTGTGAATGAATTTTAGCATGTTACATTTTGTTTTTTTGTGGGCAAATGCTAATTAGTTCCACATGGAGGCACAAGAAGTACACATAAGTGTTTTCTGAGTAGAATGCTACAGAAACTAGGTTAAAAATGATATTTGCTACTGTAAACATGACATTGAATTCACATTCCCAAGAAAAAGTCTTTTCTCCAAAACCAGTTTGACTCTGCTTTTCTGGGTCCTGTGCACACGAATTCCACACGAGTTTGTCCAGATAGGTCTGGATCTAACCAGAAATATCCGGTTCTGTGTGGCTAAATGAATATCAGCTTTTAAACAGCCTGTGTGTTTGTTAGTGTTTCCTGGATAGTATCTATGAACTTTAGAGTTTTGAATGAATTTTAGCATGTTACATTTTGTTTTTTTGTTGGCAAACGCTAATTAGTTCCACATGGAGACACAACAAGTACACATAAGTGTTTTCTGAGTCGAATGCTACAGAAACTAGGTTAAAAATGATATTTGCGACTGTAAACATGACATTGAATTCACATTCCCAAGAAAAAGACTTTGCTTTTCTCCAAAGTCAGTTTGACTGGGTCCTTTGCACACGAATTCCACACGAGTTTGTCCAGATAGGTCTGGATCTAAACAGAAATATCCGGTACTGTGGGGCTAACTGAATATCAGCTTTTAAACAGCCTGTGTGTTTGTTAGTGTTTCCTGGATAGTATCTATGAACTTTAGAGTTTTGAATGAATTTCAACATGTTACATTTTGTTTTTTTGTTGGCCAACGATAATTAGTTCCACATGGAGACACAACAAGTAACCATAAGTGTTCTCTGAGTCGAATGCTTCAGAAACTAGGTTAAAAATGATATTTGCGTCTGCAAACATGACCTTGAATTCACATTCCCAAGAAAAAGACTTTGCTTTTCTCAAACCAGTTTGACTCTGCTTTTCTGGGTCCTTAGCACACGAATTCCACACGAGTTTGTCCAGATAGGTGTGGATCGAAAACAGAAATATCCGGTTCTGTGGGGCTAAATGAATATCAGCTTTTAAACAGCCTGTGTGTTTGTTAGTGTTTCCTGGATAGTATCTATGAACTTTAGAGTTGTGAATGAATTTTAGCATGTTACATTTTGTTTTTTTGTGGGCAAATGCTAATTAGTTCCACATGGAGGCACAAGAAGTACACATAAGTGTTTTCTGAGTAGAATGCTACAGAAACTAGGTTAAAAATGATATTTGCTACTGTAAACATGACATTGAATTCACATTCCCAAGAAAAAGTCTTTTCTCCAAAACCAGTTTGACTCTGCTTTTCTGGGTCCTTTGCACACGAATTCCACACGAGTTTGTCCAGATAGGTCTGGATCTAACCAGAAATATCCGGTTCTGTGTGGCTAAATGAATATCAGCTTTTAAACAGCCTGTGTGTTTGTTAGTGTTTCCTGGATCGTATCTATGAACTTCAGAGTTTTGAATGAATTTTAGCATGTTACATTTTGTTTTTTTGTTGGCAAACGCTAATTAGTTCCACATGGAGACACAACAAGTACACATAAGTGTTTTCTGAGTCGAATGCTACAGAAACTAGGTTAAAAATGATATTTGTGACTGTAAACATGACATTGAATTCACATTCCCAAGAAAAAGACTTTGCTTTTCTCCAAAGTCAGTTTGACTCTGCTTTTCTGGGTCCTTTGCGCACGAATTCCACACGAGTTTGTCCAGATATGTCTGGATCTAAACAGAAATATCCGGTACTGTGGGGCTAACTGAATATCAGCTTTTAAACAGCCTGTGTGTTTGTTAGTGTTTCCTGGATAGTATCTATGAACTTTAGAGTTTTGAATGAATTTCAACATGTTACATTTTGTTTTTTTGTTGGCCAATGATAATTAGTTCCACATGGAGACACAACAAGTAACCATAAGTGTTCTCTGAGTCGAATGCTATGGAAAATAGGTTAAAAATGATATTTGCGACTGCAAACATGACCTTGAATTCACATTCCCAAGAAAAAGACTTTGCTTTTCTCAAACCAGTTTGACTCTGCTTTTCTGGGTCCTTAGCACACGAATTCCACACGAGTTTGTCCAGATAGGTGTGGATCTAAACAGAAATATCCGGTTCTGTGGGGCTAAATGAATATCAGCTTTTAAACAGCCTGTGTGTTTGTTAGTGTTTCCTGGATAGTATCTATGAACTTTAGAGTTGTGAATGAATTTTAGCATGTTACATTTTGTTTTTTTGTGGGCAAATGCTAATTAGTTCCACATGGAGGCACAAGAAGTACACATAAGTGTTTTCTGAGTAGAATGCTACAGAAACTAGGTTAAAAATGATATTTGCTACTGTAAACATGACATTGAATTCACATTCCCAAGAAAAAGTCTTTTCTCCAAAACCAGTTTGACTCTGCTTTTCTGGGTCCTGTGCACACGAATTCCACACGAGTTTGTCCAGATAGGTCTGGATCTAACCAGAAATATCCGGTTCTGTGTGGCTAACTGAATATCAGCTTTTAAACAGCCTGTGTGTTTGTTAGTGTTTCCTGGATAATATCTATGAACTTTAGAGTTTTGAATGAATTTTAGCATGTTACATTTTGTTTTTTTGTTGGCAAACGCTAATTAGTTCCACATGGAGACACAACAAGTACACATAAGTGTTTTCTGAGTCGAATGCTACAGAAACTAGGTTAAAAATGATATTTGCGACTGTAAACATGACATTGAATTCACATTCCCAAGAAAAAGACTTTGCTTTTCTCCAAAGTCAGTTTGACTCTGCTTTTCTGGGTCCTTTGCGCACGAATTCCACACGAGTTTGTCCAGATAGGTCTGGATCTAAACAGAAATATCCGGTACTGTGGGGCTAACTGAATATCAGCTTTTAAACAGCCTGTGTGTTTGTTAGTGTTTCCTGGATAGTATCTATGAACTTTAGAGTTTTGAATGAATTTCAACATGTTACATTTTGTTTTTTTGTTGGCTAACGATAATTAGTACACATGGAGACACAACAAGTAACCATAAGTGTTCTCTGAGTCGAATGCTTCAGAAACTAGGTTAAAAATGATATTTGCGACTGCAAACATGACCTTGAATTCACATTCCCAAGAAAAAGACTTTGCTTTTCTCAAACCAGTTTGACTCTGCTTTTCTGGGTCCTTAGCACACGAATTCCACATGAGTTTGTCCAGATAGGTGTGGATCTAAACAGAAATATCCGGTTCTGTGGGGCTAAATGAATATCAGCTTTTAAACAGCCTGTGTGTTTGTTAGTGTTTCCTGGATAGTATCTATGAACTTTAGAGTTGTGAATGAATTTTAGCATGTTACATTTTGTTTTTTTGTGGGCAAATGCTAATTAGTTCCACATGGAGGCACAAGAAGTACACATAAGTGTTTTCTGAGTAGAATGCTACAGAAACTAGGTTAAAAATGATATTTGCTACTGTAAACATGACATTGAATTCACATTCCCAAGAAAAAGTCTTTTCTCCAAAACCAGTTTGACTCTGCTTTTCTGGGTCCTGTGCACACGAATTCCACATGAGTTTGTCCAGATAGGTCTGGATCTAACCAGAAATATCCGGTTCTGTGTGGCTAAATGAATATCAGCTTTTAAACAGCCTGTGTGTTTGTTAGTGTTTCCTGGATAGTATCTATGAACTTTAGAGTTTTGAATGAATTTTAGCATGTTACATTTTGTTTTTTTGTTGGCAAACGCTAATTAGTTCCACATGGAGACACAACAAGTACACATAAGTGTTTTCTGAGTCGAATGCTACAGAAACTAGGTTAAAAATGATATTTGCGACTGTAAACATGACATTGAATTCACATTCCCAAGAAAAAGCCTTTGCTTTTCTCCAAAGTCAGTTTGACTCTGCTTTTCTGGGTCCTTTGCGCACGAATTCCACACGAGTTTGTCCAGATAGGTCTGGATCTAAACAGAAATATCCGGTACTGTGGGGCTAACTGAATATCAGCTTTTAAACAGCCTGTGTGTTTGTTAGTGTTTCCTGGATAATATCTATGAACTTTAGAGTTTTGAATGAATTTCAACATGTTACATTTTGTTTTTTTGTTGGCAAATGCTAATTAGTTCCACATGGAGACACAACAAGTACACATAAGTGTTCCCTGAGTCGAATGCTACAGAAACTATGTTTAAAATGATATTTGCGACTGTCAACATGACATTGAATTCACATTCCCAAGAAAAAGACTTTGCTTTTCTCCAAAACGAGTTTCCACATCCTTTTCTGGGTCCTTAGCACATGAATTCCACACGAGTTTGTCCAGATAGGTCTGGATCTAACTAGAAATATCCGGTACTGTGTGGCTAAATGAATATCAGCTTTTAAACAGCCTGTGTGTTTGTTAGTGTTTCCTGGATCGTATCTATGAACTTCAGAGTTTTGAATGAATTTCAGCATGTTACATTTTGTTTTTTTGTTGGCAAACGCTAATTAGTTCCACATGGAGACACAACAAGTACACATAAGTGTTTTCTGAGTCGAATGCTACAGAAACTAGGTTAAAAATGATATTTGCGACTGTAAACATGACATTGAATTCACATTCCCAAGAAAAAGACTTTGCTTTTCTCCAAAGTCAGTTTGACTCTGCTTTTCTGGGTCCTTTGCGCACGAATTCCACACGAGTTTGTCCAGATAGGTCTGGATCTAAACAGAAATATCCGGTACTGTGGGGCTAACTGAATATCAGCTTTTAAACAGCCTGTGTGTTTGTTAGTGTTTCCTGGATAGTATCTATGAACTTTAGAGTTTTGAATGAATTTCAACATGTTACATTTTGTTTTTTTGTTGGCCAACGATAATTAGTTCCACATGGAGACACGACAAGTATACATAAGTGTTTTCTGAGTCGAATGCTACAGAAACTAGGTTAAAAATGATATTTGCGACTGCAAACATGACCTTGAATTCACATTCCCAAGAAAACGAATTTGCTTTTCTCAAACCAGTTTGACTCTGCTTTTCTGGGTCCTGTGCACACGAATTCCACACGAGTTTGTCCAGATAGGTGTGGATCTAAACAGAAATATCCGGTTCTGTGGGGCTAAATGAATATCAGCTTTTAAACAGCCTGTGTGTTTGTTAGTGTTTCCTGGATAGTATCTATGAACTTTAGAGTTGTGAATGAATTTTAGCATGTTACATTTTGTTTTTTTGTGGGCAAATGCTAATTAGTTCCACATGGAGGCACATGAAGTACACATAAGTGTTTTCTGAGTAGAATGCTACAGAAACTAGGTTAAAAATGGTATTTGCTACTGTAAACATGACATTGAATTCACATTCCCAAGAAAAAGTCTTTTCTCCAAAACCAGTTTGACTCTGCTTTTCTGGGTCCTGTGCACACGAATTCCACACGAGTTTGTCCAGATAGGTCTGGATCTAACCAGAAATATCTGGTTCTGTGTGGCTAAATGAATATCAGCTTTTAAACAGCCTGTGTGTTTGTTAGTGTTTCCTGGATAGTATCTATGAACTTTAGAGTTTTGAATGAATTTTAGCATGTTACATTTTGTTTTTTTGTTGGCAAACGCTAATTAGTTCCACATGGAGACACAACAAGTACACATAAGTGTTTTCTGAGTCGAATGCTACAGAAACTAGGTTAAAAATGATATTTGCGACTGTAAACATGACATTGAATTCACATTCCCAAGAAAAAGCCTTTGCTTTTCTCCAAAGTCAGTTTGACTCTGCTTTTCAGGGTCCTTTGCGCACGAATTCCACACGAGTTTGTCCAGATAGGTCTGGATCTAAACAGAAATATCCGGTACTGTGGGGCTAACTGAATATCAGCTTTTAAACAGCCTGTGTGTTTGTTAGTGTTTCCTGGATAGTATCTATGAACTTTAGAGTTTTGAATGAATTTTAGCATGTTACATTTTGTTTTTTTGTTGGCAAACGCTAATTAGTTCCACATGGAGACACAACAAGTACACATAAGTGTTCTCTGAGTCGAATGCTTCAGAAACTAGGTTAAAAATGATATTTGCGATTGCAAACATGACCTTGAATTCACATTCCCAAGAAAAAGACTTTGCTTTTCTCAAACCAGTTTGACTCTGCTTTTCTGGGTCCTTAGCACACGAATTCCACACGAGTTTGTCCAGATAGGTGTGGATCTAAACAGAAATATCCGGTTCTGTGTGGCTAAATGAATATCAGCTTTTAAACAGCCTGTGTGTTTGTTAGTGTTTCCTGGATAGTATCTATGAACTTTAGAGTTGTGAATGAATTTTAGCATGTTACATTTTGTTTTTTTGTGGGCAAATTCTAATTAGTTCCACATGGAGGCACAAGAAGTACACATAAGTGTGTTCTGAGTAGAATGCTACAGAAACTAGGTTAAAAATGATATTTGCTACTGTCAACATGACATTGAATTCACATTCCCAAGAAAAAGTCTTTTCTCCAAAACCAGTTTGACTCTGCTTTTCTGGGTCCTGTGCACTCGAATTCCACACGAGTTTGTCCAGATAGGTCTGGATCTAACCAGAAATATCCGGTTCTGTGTGGCTAACTGAATATCAGCTTTTAAACAGCCTGTGTGTTTGTTAGTGTTTTCTGGATAGTATCTATGAACTTTAGAGTTTTGAATGAATTTTAGCATGTTACATTTTGTTTTTTTGTTGGCAAACGCTAATTAGTTCCACATGGAGACACAACAAGTACACATAAGTGTTTTCTGAGTCGAATGCTACAGAAACTAGGTTAAAAATGATATTTGCGACTGTAAACATGACATTGAATTCACATTCCCAAGAAAAAGTCTTTTCTCCAAAACCAGTTTGACTCTGCTTTTCTGGGTCCTGTGCACTCGAATTCCACACGAGTTTGTCCAGATAGGTCTGGATCTAACCAGAAATATCCGGTTCTGTGTGGCTAACTGAATATCAGCTTTTAAACAGCCTGTGTGTTTGTTAGTGTTTTCTGGATAGTATCTATGAACTTTAGAGTTTTGAATGAATTTTAGCATGTTACATTTTGTTTTTTTGTTGGCAAACGCTAATTAGTTCCACATGGAGACACAACAAGTACACATAAGTGTTTTCTGAGTCGAATGCTACAGAAACTAGGTTAAAAATGATATTTGCGACTGTAAACATGACATTGAATTCACATTCCCAAGAAAAAGACTTTGCTTTTCTCCAAAGTCAGTTTGACTCTGCTTTTCAGGGTCCTTTGCGCACGAATTCCACACGAGTTTGTCCAGATAGGTCTGGATCTAAACAGAAATATCCGGTACTGTGGGGCTAACTGAATATCAGCTTTTAAACAGCCTGTGTGTTTGTTAGTGTTTCCTGGATAGTATCTATGAACTTTAGAGTTGTGAATGAATTTTAGCATGTTACATTTTGTTTTTTTGTGGGCAAATGCTAATTAGTTCCACATGGAGGCACAAGAAGTACACATAAGTGTTTTCTGAGTAGAATGCTACAGAAACTAGGTTAAAAATGATATTTGCTACTGTAAACATGACATTGAATTCACATTCCCAAGAAAAAGTCTTTTCTCCAAAACCAGTTTGACTCTGCTTTTCTGGGTCCTGTGCACATGAATTCCACACGAGTTTGTCCAGATAGGTCTGGATCTAACCAGAAATATCCGGTTCTGTGTGGCTAAATGAATATCAGCTTTTAAACAGCCTGTGTATTTGTTAGTGTTTCCTGGATAGTATCTATGAACTTTAGAGTTTTGAATGAATTTTAGCATGTTACATTTTGTTTTTTTTGTTGGCAAACGCTAATTAGTTCCACATGGAGACACAACAAGAAACCATAAGTGTTCTCTGAGTCGAAAGCTACAGAAACTAGGTTAAAAATGATATTTGCGACTGTAAACATGACATTGAATTCACATTCCCAAGAAAACGACTTTGCTTTTCTCCAAAGCAGTTTCAACATCCTTTTCTGGGTACTTTGCACACGAATTCCACACGAGTTTGTCCAGATAGGTCTGGATCTAACCAGAAATATCCGGTTCTGTGTGGCTAAATGAATATCAGCTTTTAAAAAGCCTGTGTGTTTCCTGGCTAGTATCTATGAACTTTAGAGTTTTGAATGAATTTTAGCATGTTACATTTTGTTTTTTTGTTGGCAAACGCTAATTAGTTCCACATGGAGACACAACAAGTACACATAAGTGTTTTCTGAGTCGAATGCTACAGAAACTAGGTTAAAAATGATATTTGCGACTGTAAACATGACATTGAATTCACATTCCCAAGAAAAAGACTTTGCTTTTCTCCAAAGTCAGTTTGACTCTGCTTTTCAGGGTCCTTTGCGCACGAATTCCACACGAGTTTGTCCAGATAGGTCTGGATCTAAACAGAAATATCCGGTACTGTGGGGCTAACTGAATATCAGCTTTTAAACAGCCTGTGTGTTTGTTAGTGTTTCCTGGATAGTATCTATGAACTTTAGAGTTGTGAATGAATTTTAGCATGTTACATTTTGTTTTTTTGTGGGCAAATGCTAATTAGTTCCACATGGAGGCACAAGAAGTACACATAAGTGTTTTCTGAGTAGAATGCTACAGAAACTAGGTTAAAAATGATATTTGCTACTGTAAACATGACATTGAATTCACATTCCCAAGAAAAAGTCTTTTCTCCAAAACCAGTTTGACTCTGCTTTTCTGGGTCCTGTGCACATGAATTCCACACGAGTTTGTCCAGATAGGTCTGGATCTAACCAGAAATATCCGGTTCTGTGTGGCTAAATGAATATCAGCTTTTAAACAGCCTGTGTATTTGTTAGTGTTTCCTGGATAGTATCTATGAACTTTAGAGTTTTGAATGAATTTTAGCATGTTACATTTTGTTTTTTTTGTTGGCAAACGCTAATTAGTTCCACATGGAGACACAACAAGAAACCATAAGTGTTCTCTGAGTCGAAAGCTACAGAAACTAGGTTAAAAATGATATTTGCGACTGTAAACATGACATTGAATTCACATTCCCAAGAAAACGACTTTGCTTTTCTCCAAAGCAGTTTCAACATCCTTTTCTGGGTACTTTGCACACGAATTCCACACGAGTTTGTCCAGATAGGTCTGGATCTAACCAGAAATATCCGGTTCTGTGTGGCTAAATGAATATCAGCTTTTAAAAAGCCTGTGTGTTTCCTGGCTAGTATCTATGAACTTTAGAGTTTTGAATGAATTTTAGCATGTTACATTTTGTTTTTTTGTTGGCAAACGCTAATTAGTTCCACATGGAGACACAACAAGTACACATAAGTGTTTTCTGAGTCGAATGCTACAGAAACTAGGTTAAAAATGATATTTGCGACTGTAAACATGACATTGAATTCACATTCCCAAGAAAAAGCCTTTGCTTTTCTCCAAAGTCAGTTTGACTCTGCTTTTCAGGGTCCTTTGCGCACGAATTCCACACGAGTTTGTCCAGATAGGTCTGGATCTAAACAGAAATATCCGGTACTGTGGGGCTAACTGAATATCAGCTTTTAAACAGCCTGTGTGTTTGTTAGTGTTTCCTGGATAGTATCTATGAACTTTAGAGTTTTGAATGAATTTTAGCATGTTACATTTTGTTTTTTTGTTGGCAAACGCTAATTAGTTCCACATGGAGACACAACAAGTACACATAAGTGTTCTCTGAGTCGAATGCTTCAGAAACTAGGTTAAAAATGATATTTGCGACTGCAAACATGACCTTGAATTCACATTCCCAAGAAAAAGACTTTGCTTTTCTCAAACCAGTTTGACTCTGCTTTTCTGGGTCCTTAGCACACGAATTCCACACGAGTTTGTCCAGATAGGTGTGGATCTAAACAGAAATATCCGGTTCTGTGGGGCTAAATGAATATCAGCTTTTAAACAGCCTGTGTGTTTGTTAGTGTTTCCTGGATAGTATCTATGAACTTTAGAGTTGTGAATGAATTTTAGCATGTTACATTTTGTTTTTTTGTGGGCAAATTCTAATTAGTTCCACATGGAGGCACAAGAAGTACACATAAGTGTGTTCTGAGTAGAATGCTACAGAAACTAGGTTAAAAATGATATTTGCTACTGTCAACATGACATTGAATTCACATTCCCAAGAAAAAGTCTTTTCTCCAAAACCAGTTTGACTCTGCTTTTCTGGGTCCTGTGCACTCGAATTCCACACGAGTTTGTCCAGATAGGTCTGGATCTAACCAGAAATATCCGGTTCTGTGTGGCTAACTGAATATCAGCTTTTAAACAGCCTGTGTGTTTGTTAGTGTTTTCTGGATAGTATCTATGAACTTTAGAGTTTTGAATGAATTTTAGCATGTTACATTTTGTTTTTTTGTTGGCAAACGCTAATTAGTTCCACATGGAGACACAACAAGTACACATAAGTGTTTTCTGAGTCGAATGCTACAGAAACTAGGTTAAAAATTATATTTGCGACTGTAAACATGACATTGAATTCACATTCCCAAGAAAAAGACTTTGCTTTTCTCCAAAGTCAGTTTGACTCTGCTTTTCAGGGTCCTTTGCGCACGAATTCCACACGAGTTTGTCCAGATAGGTCTGGATCTAAACAGAAATATCCGGTACTGTGGGGCTAACTGAATATCAGCTTTTAAACAGCCTGTGTGTTTGTTAGTGTTTCCTGGATAGTATCTATGAACTTTAGAGTTGTGAATGAATTTTAGCATGTTACATTTTGTTTTTTTGTGGGCAAATGCTAATTAGTTCCACATGGAGGCACAAGAAGTACACATAAGTGTTTTCTGAGTAGAATGCTACAGAAACTAGGTTAAAAATGATATTTGCTACTGTAAACATGACATTGAATTCACATTCCCAAGAAAAAGTCTTTTCTCCAAAACCAGTTTGACTCTGCTTTTCTGGGTCCTGTGCACATGAATTCCACACGAGTTTGTCCAGATAGGTCTGGATCTAACCAGAAATATCCGGTTCTGTGTGGCTAAATGAATATCAGCTTTTAAACAGCCTGTGTATTTGTTAGTGTTTCCTGGATAGTATCTATGAACTTTAGAGTTTTGAATGAATTTTAGCATGTTACATTTTGTTTTTTTTGTTGGCAAACGCTAATTAGTTCCACATGGAGACACAACAAGAAACCATAAGTGTTCTCTGAGTCGAAAGCTACAGAAACTAGGTTAAAAATGATATTTGCGACTGTAAACATGACATTGAATTCACATTCCCAAGAAAACGACTTTGCTTTTCTCCAAAGCAGTTTCAACATCCTTTTCTGGGTACTTTGCACACGAATTCCACACGAGTTTGTCCAGATAGGTCTGGATCTAACCAGAAATATCCGGTTCTGTGTGGCTAAATGAATATCAGCTTTTAAAAAGCCTGTGTGTTTCCTGGCTAGTATCTATGAACTTTAGAGTTTTGAATGAATTTTAGCATGTTACATTTGGTTTCTTTGTTGCCAAACGCTAATTAGTTCCACATGGAGACACAACAAGCAACCATAAGTGTTCTCTGAGTCGAATGCTACAGTAACTAGGTTTAAAATGATATTTGCGACTGTAAACATGACATTGAATTCACATTCCCAAGAAAAAGACTTTGCTTTTCTTTAAAACGAGTTTCCACATCCTTTTCGGGGTCCTTAGCACACGAATTCCACACGAGTTTGTCCAGATAGGTCTGGATCTAACCAGAAATATCCGGTACTGTGTGGCTAAATGAATATCAGCTTTTAAACAGCCTGTGTGTTTGTTAGTGTTTCCTGGATAGTATCTATGAACTTTAGAGTTTTGAATGAATTTTAGCATGTTACATTTTGTTGTTTTGTTGGCTAACGCTAATTAGTTCCACATGGAGACACAACAAGCAACCATAAGTGTTCTCTGAGTCGAAAGCTACAGTAACTAGGTTTAAAATGATATTTGCGACTGTAAACATGACATTGAATTCACATTCCCAAGAAAAAGACTTTGCTTGTCTCCAAAACCAGTTTCCACATCCTTTTCTGGGTCCTTTGCACACGAATTCCACACGAGTTTGTCCAGATAGGTCTGGATCTAAACAGAAATATCCGGTACTGTGGGGCTAACTGAATATCAGCTTTTAAACAGCCTGTGTGTTTGTTAGTGTTTCCTGGATAGTATCTATGAACTTTAGAGTTTTGAATGAATTTCAACATGTTACATTTTGTTTTTTTGTTGGCCAACGATAATTAGTTCCACATGGAGACACAACAAGTAACCATAAGTGTTCTCTGAGTCGAATGCTTCAGAAACTAGGTTAAAAATGATATTTGCGTCTGCAAACATGACCTTGAATTCACATTCCCAAGAAAAAGACTTTGCTTTTCTCAAACCAGTTTGACTCTGCTTTTCTGGGTCCTTAGCACACGAATTCCACACGAGTTTGTCCAGATAGGTGTGGATCGAAAACAGAAATATCCGGTTCTGTGGGGCTAAATGAATATCAGCTTTTAAACAGCCTGTGTGTTTGTTAGTGTTTCCTGGATAGTATCTATGAACTTTAGAGTTGTGAATGAATTTTAGCATGTTACATTTTGTTTTTTTGTGGGCAAATGCTAATTAGTTCCACATGGAGGCACAAGAAGTACACATAAGTGTTTTCTGAGTAGAATGCTACAGAAACTAGGTTAAAAATGATATTTGCTACTGTAAACATGACATTGAATTCACATTCCCAAGAAAAAGTCTTTTCTCCAAAACCAGTTTGACTCTGCTTTTCTGGGTCCTTTGCACACGAATTCCACACGAGT
Organism: Sylvilagus floridanus; assembly: GCA_949820135.1. Taxonomy (NCBI): domain Eukaryota; kingdom Metazoa; phylum Chordata; class Mammalia; order Lagomorpha; family Leporidae; genus Sylvilagus; species Sylvilagus floridanus. The sequence goes on from OX463223.1 coordinate 90,224,139, forward strand.
TTGTCCAGATAGGTCTGGATCTAACCAGAAATATCCGGTTCTGTGTGGCTAAATGAATATCAGCTTTTAAACAGCCTGTGTGTTTGTTAGTGTTTCCTGGATCGTATCTATGAACTTCAGAGTTTTGAATGAATTTTAGCATGTTACATTTTGTTTTTTTGTTGGCAAACGCTAATTAGTTCCACATGGAGACACAACAAGTACACATAAGTGTTTTCTGAGTCGAATGCTACAGAAACTAGGTTAAAAATGATATTTGTGACTGTAAACATGACATTGAATTCACATTCCCAAGAAAAAGACTTTGCTTTTCTCCAAAGTCAGTTTGACTCTGCTTTTCTGGGTCCTTTGCGCACGAATTCCACACGAGTTTGTCCAGATATGTCTGGATCTAAACAGAAATATCCGGTACTGTGGGGCTAACTGAATATCAGCTTTTAAACAGCCTGTGTGTTTGTTAGTGTTTCCTGGATAGTATCTATGAACTTTAGAGTTTTGAATGAATTTCAACATGTTACATTTTGTTTTTTTGTTGGCCAATGATAATTAGTTCCACATGGAGACACAACAAGTAACCATAAGTGTTCTCTGAGTCGAATGCTATGGAAAATAGGTTAAAAATGATATTTGCGACTGCAAACATGACCTTGAATTCACATTCCCAAGAAAAAGACTTTGCTTTTCTCAAACCAGTTTGACTCTGCTTTTCTGGGTCCTTAGCACACGAATTCCACACGAGTTTGTCCAGATAGGTGTGGATCTAAACAGAAATATCCGGTTCTGTGGGGCTAAATGAATATCAGCTTTTAAACAGCCTGTGTGTTTGTTAGTGTTTCCTGGATAGTATCTATGAACTTTAGAGTTGTGAATGAATTTTAGCATGTTACATTTTGTTTTTTTGTGGGCAAATGCTAATTAGTTCCACATGGAGGCACAAGAAGTACACATAAGTGTTTTCTGAGTAGAATGCTACAGAAACTAGGTTAAAAATGATATTTGCTACTGTAAACATGACATTGAATTCACATTCCCAAGAAAAAGTCTTTTCTCCAAAACCAGTTTGACTCTGCTTTTCTGGGTCCTGTGCACACGAATTCCACACGAGTTTGTCCAGATAGGTCTGGATCTAACCAGAAATATCCGGTTCTGTGTGGCTAAATGAATATCAGCTTTTAAACAGCCTGTGTGTTTGTTAGTGTTTCCTGGATAATATCTATGAACTTTAGAGTTTTGAATGAATTTTAGCATGTTACATTTTGTTTTTTTGTTGGCAAACGCTAATTAGTTCCACATGGAGACACAACAAGTACACATAAGTGTTTTCTGAGTCGAATGCTACAGAAACTAGGTTAAAAATGATATTTGCGACTGTAAACATGACATTGAATTCACATTCCCAAGAAAAAGACTTTGCTTTTCTCCAAAGTCAGTTTGACTCTGCTTTTCTGGGTCCTTTGCGCACGAATTCCACACGAGTTTGTCCAGATAGGTCTGGATCTAAACAGAAATATCCGGTACTGTGGGGCTAACTGAATATCAGCTTTTAAACAGCCTGTGTGTTTGTTAGTGTTTCCTGGATAGTATCTATGAACTTTAGAGTTTTGAATGAATTTCAACATGTTACATTTTGTTTTTTTGTTGGCTAACGATAATTAGTACACATGGAGACACAACAAGTAACCATAAGTGTTCTCTGAGTCGAATGCTTCAGAAACTAGGTTAAAAATGATATTTGCGACTGCAAACATGACCTTGAATTCACATTCCCAAGAAAAAGACTTTGCTTTTCTCAAACCAGTTTGACTCTGCTTTTCTGGGTCCTTAGCACACGAATTCCACATGAGTTTGTCCAGATAGGTGTGGATCTAAACAGAAATATCCGGTTCTGTGGGGCTAAATGAATATCAGCTTTTAAACAGCCTGTGTGTTTGTTAGTGTTTCCTGGATAGTATCTATGAACTTTAGAGTTGTGAATGAATTTTAGCATGTTACATTTTGTTTTTTTGTGGGCAAATGCTAATTAGTTCCACATGGAGGCACAAGAAGTACACATAAGTGTTTTCTGAGTAGAATGCTACAGAAACTAGGTTAAAAATGATATTTGCTACTGTAAACATGACATTGAATTCACATTCCCAAGAAAAAGTCTTTTCTCCAAAACCAGTTTGACTCTGCTTTTCTGGGTCCTGTGCACACGAATTCCACATGAGTTTGTCCAGATAGGTCTGGATCTAACCAGAAATATCCGGTTCTGTGTGGCTAAATGAATATCAGCTTTTAAACAGCCTGTGTGTTTGTTAGTGTTTCCTGGATAGTATCTATGAACTTTAGAGTTTTGAATGAATTTTAGCATGTTACATTTTGTTTTTTTGTTGGCAAACGCTAATTAGTTCCACATGGAGACACAACAAGTACACATAAGTGTTTTCTGAGTCGAATGCTACAGAAACTAGGTTAAAAATGATATTTGCGACTGTAAACATGACATTGAATTCACATTCCCAAGAAAAAGCCTTTGCTTTTCTCCAAAGTCAGTTTGACTCTGCTTTTCTGGGTCCTTTGCGCACGAATTCCACACGAGTTTGTCCAGATAGGTCTGGATCTAAACAGAAATATCCGGTACTGTGGGGCTAACTGAATATCAGCTTTTAAACAGCCTGTGTGTTTGTTAGTGTTTCCTGGATAATATCTATGAACTTTAGAGTTTTGAATGAATTTCAACATGTTACATTTTGTTTTTTTGTTGGCAAATGCTAATTAGTTCCACATGGAGACACAACAAGTACACATAAGTGTTCCCTGAGTCGAATGCTACAGAAACTATGTTTAAAATGATATTTGCGACTGTCAACATGACATTGAATTCACATTCCCAAGAAAAAGACTTTGCTTTTCTCCAAAACGAGTTTCCACATCCTTTTCTGGGTCCTTAGCACATGAATTCCACACGAGTTTGTCCAGATAGGTCTGGATCTAACTAGAAATATCCGGTACTGTGTGGCTAAATGAATATCAGCTTTTAAACAGCCTGTGTGTTTGTTAGTGTTTCCTGGATCGTATCTATGAACTTCAGAGTTTTGAATGAATTTCAGCATGTTACATTTTGTTTTTTTGTTGGCAAACGCTAATTAGTTCCACATGGAGACACAACAAGTACACATAAGTGTTTTCTGAGTCGAATGCTACAGAAACTAGGTTAAAAATGATATTTGCGACTGTAAACATGACATTGAATTCACATTCCCAAGAAAAAGACTTTGCTTTTCTCCAAAGTCAGTTTGACTCTGCTTTTCTGGGTCCTTTGCGCACGAATTCCACACGAGTTTGTCCAGATAGGTCTGGATCTAAACAGAAATATCCGGTACTGTGGGGCTAACTGAATATCAGCTTTTAAACAGCCTGTGTGTTTGTTAGTGTTTCCTGGATAGTATCTATGAACTTTAGAGTTTTGAATGAATTTCAACATGTTACATTTTGTTTTTTTGTTGGCCAACGATAATTAGTTCCACATGGAGACACGACAAGTATACATAAGTGTTTTCTGAGTCGAATGCTACAGAAACTAGGTTAAAAATGATATTTGCGACTGCAAACATGACCTTGAATTCACATTCCCAAGAAAACGAATTTGCTTTTCTCAAACCAGTTTGACTCTGCTTTTCTGGGTCCTTAGCACACGAATTCCACACGAGTTTGTCCAGATAGGTGTGGATCTAAACAGAAATATCCGGTTCTGTGGGGCTAAATGAATATCAGCTTTTAAACAGCCTGTGTGTTTGTTAGTGTTTCCTGGATAGTATCTATGAACTTTAGAGTTGTGAATGAATTTTAGCATGTTACATTTTGTTTTTTTGTGGGCAAATGCTAATTAGTTCCACATGGAGGCACAAGAAGTACACATAAGTGTTTTCTGAGTAGAATTCTACAGAAACTAGGTTAAAAATGGTATTTGCTACTGTAAACATGACATTGAATTCACATTCCCAAGAAAAAGTCTTTTCTCCAAAACCAGTTTGACTCTGCTTTTCTGGGTCCTGTGCACACGAATTCCACACGAGTTTGTCCAGATAGGTCTGGATCTAACCAGAAATATCTGGTTCTGTGTGGCTAAATGAATATCAGCTTTTAAACAGCCTGTGTGTTTGTTAGTGTTTCCTGGATAGTATCTATGAACTTTAGAGTTTTGAATGAATTTTAGCATGTTACATTTTGTTTTTTTGTTGGCAAACGCTAATTAGTTCCACATGGAGACACAACAAGTACACATAAGTGTTTTCTGAGTCGAATGCTACAGAAACTAGGTTAAAAATGATATTTGCGACTGTAAACATGACATTGAATTCACATTCCCAAGAAAAAGCCTTTGCTTTTCTCCAAAGTCAGTTTGACTCTGCTTTTCAGGGTCCTTTGCGCACGAATTCCACACGAGTTTGTCCAGATAGGTCTGGATCTAAACAGAAATATCCGGTACTGTGGGGCTAACTGAATATCAGCTTTTAAACAGCCTGTGTGTTTGTTAGTGTTTCCTGGATAGTATCTATGAACTTTAGAGTTTTGAATGAATTTTAGCATGTTACATTTTGTTTTTTTGTTGGCAAACGCTAATTAGTTCCACATGGAGACACAACAAGTACACATAAGTGTTCTCTGAGTCGAATGCTTCAGAAACTAGGTTAAAAATGATATTTGCGACTGCAAACATGACCTTGAATTCACATTCCCAAGAAAAAGACTTTGCTTTTCTCAAACCAGTTTGACTCTGCTTTTCTGGGTCCTTAGCACACGAATTCCACACGAGTTTGTCCAGATAGGTGTGGATCTAAACAGAAATATCCGGTTCTGTGTGGCTAAATGAATATCAGCTTTTAAACAGCCTGTGTGTTTGTTAGTGTTTCCTGGATAGTATCTATGAACTTTAGAGTTGTGAATGAATTTTAGCATGTTACATTTTGTTTTTTTGTGGGCAAATTCTAATTAGTTCCACATGGAGGCACAAGAAGTACACATAAGTGTGTTCTGAGTAGAATGCTACAGAAACTAGGTTAAAAATGATATTTGCTACTGTCAACATGACATTGAATTCACATTCCCAAGAAAAAGTCTTTTCTCCAAAACCAGTTTGACTCTGCTTTTCTGGGTCCTGTGCACTCGAATTCCACACGAGTTTGTCCAGATAGGTCTGGATCTAACCAGAAATATCCGGTTCTGTGTGGCTAACTGAATATCAGCTTTTAAACAGCCTGTGTGTTTGTTAGTGTTTTCTGGATAGTATCTATGAACTTTAGAGTTTTGAATGAATTTTAGCATGTTACATTTTGTTTTTTTGTTGGCAAACGCTAATTAGTTCCACATGGAGACACAACAAGTACACATAAGTGTTTTCTGAGTCGAATGCTACAGAAACTAGGTTAAAAATGATATTTGCGACTGTAAACATGACATTGAATTCACATTCCCAAGAAAAAGTCTTTTCTCCAAAACCAGTTTGACTCTGCTTTTCTGGGTCCTGTGCACTCGAATTCCACACGAGTTTGTCCAGATAGGTCTGGATCTAACCAGAAATATCCGGTTCTGTGTGGCTAACTGAATATCAGCTTTTAAACAGCCTGTGTGTTTGTTAGTGTTTTCTGGATAGTATCTATGAACTTTAGAGTTTTGAATGAATTTTAGCATGTTACATTTTGTTTTTTTGTTGGCAAACGCTAATTAGTTCCACATGGAGACACAACAAGTACACATAAGTGTTTTCTGAGTCGAATGCTACAGAAACTAGGTTAAAAATGATATTTGCGACTGTAAACATGACATTGAATTCACATTCCCAAGAAAAAGACTTTGCTTTTCTCCAAAGTCAGTTTGACTCTGCTTTTCAGGGTCCTTTGCGCACGAATTCCACACGAGTTTGTCCAGATAGGTCTGGATCTAAACAGAAATATCCGGTACTGTGGGGCTAACTGAATATCAGCTTTTAAACAGCCTGTGTGTTTGTTAGTGTTTCCTGGATAGTATCTATGAACTTTAGAGTTGTGAATGAATTTTAGCATGTTACATTTTGTTTTTTTGTGGGCAAATGCTAATTAGTTCCACATGGAGGCACAAGAAGTACACATAAGTGTTTTCTGAGTAGAATGCTACAGAAACTAGGTTAAAAATGATATTTGCTACTGTAAACATGACATTGAATTCACATTCCCAAGAAAAAGTCTTTTCTCCAAAACCAGTTTGACTCTGCTTTTCTGGGTCCTGTGCACATGAATTCCACACGAGTTTGTCCAGATAGGTCTGGATCTAACCAGAAATATCCGGTTCTGTGTGGCTAAATGAATATCAGCTTTTAAACAGCCTGTGTATTTGTTAGTGTTTCCTGGATAGTATCTATGAACTTTAGAGTTTTGAATGAATTTTAGCATGTTACATTTTGTTTTTTTTGTTGGCAAACGCTAATTAGTTCCACATGGAGACACAACAAGAAACCATAAGTGTTCTCTGAGTCGAAAGCTACAGAAACTAGGTTAAAAATGATATTTGCGACTGTAAACATGACATTGAATTCACATTCCCAAGAAAACGACTTTGCTTTTCTCCAAAGCAGTTTCAACATCCTTTTCTGGGTACTTTGCACACGAATTCCACACGAGTTTGTCCAGATAGGTCTGGATCTAACCAGAAATATCCGGTTCTGTGTGGCTAAATGAATATCAGCTTTTAAAAAGCCTGTGTGTTTCCTGGCTAGTATCTATGAACTTTAGAGTTTTGAATGAATTTTAGCATGTTACATTTTGTTTTTTTGTTGGCAAACGCTAATTAGTTCCACATGGAGACACAACAAGTACACATAAGTGTTTTCTGAGTCGAATGCTACAGAAACTAGGTTAAAAATGATATTTGCGACTGTAAACATGACATTGAATTCACATTCCCAAGAAAAAGACTTTGCTTTTCTCCAAAGTCAGTTTGACTCTGCTTTTCAGGGTCCTTTGCGCACGAATTCCACACGAGTTTGTCCAGATAGGTCTGGATCTAAACAGAAATATCCGGTACTGTGGGGCTAACTGAATATCAGCTTTTAAACAGCCTGTGTGTTTGTTAGTGTTTCCTGGATAGTATCTATGAACTTTAGAGTTGTGAATGAATTTTAGCATGTTACATTTTGTTTTTTTGTGGGCAAATGCTAATTAGTTCCACATGGAGGCACAAGAAGTACACATAAGTGTTTTCTGAGTAGAATGCTACAGAAACTAGGTTAAAAATGATATTTGCTACTGTAAACATGACATTGAATTCACATTCCCAAGAAAAAGTCTTTTCTCCAAAACCAGTTTGACTCTGCTTTTCTGGGTCCTGTGCACATGAATTCCACACGAGTTTGTCCAGATAGGTCTGGATCTAACCAGAAATATCCGGTTCTGTGTGGCTAAATGAATATCAGCTTTTAAACAGCCTGTGTATTTGTTAGTGTTTCCTGGATAGTATCTATGAACTTTAGAGTTTTGAATGAATTTTAGCATGTTACATTTTGTTTTTTTTGTTGGCAAACGCTAATTAGTTCCACATGGAGACACAACAAGAAACCATAAGTGTTCTCTGAGTCGAAAGCTACAGAAACTAGGTTAAAAATGATATTTGCGACTGTAAACATGACATTGAATTCACATTCCCAAGAAAACGACTTTGCTTTTCTCCAAAGCAGTTTCAACATCCTTTTCTGGGTACTTTGCACACGAATTCCACACGAGTTTGTCCAGATAGGTCTGGATCTAACCAGAAATATCCGGTTCTGTGTGGCTAAATGAATATCAGCTTTTAAAAAGCCTGTGTGTTTCCTGGCTAGTATCTATGAACTTTAGAGTTTTGAATGAATTTTAGCATGTTACATTTTGTTTTTTTGTTGGCAAACGCTAATTAGTTCCACATGGAGACACAACAAGTACACATAAGTGTTTTCTGAGTCGAATGCTACAGAAACTAGGTTAAAAATGATATTTGCGACTGTAAACATGACATTGAATTCACATTCCCAAGAAAAAGCCTTTGCTTTTCTCCAAAGTCAGTTTGACTCTGCTTTTCAGGGTCCTTTGCGCACGAATTCCACACGAGTTTGTCCAGATAGGTCTGGATCTAAACAGAAATATCCGGTACTGTGGGGCTAACTGAATATCAGCTTTTAAACAGCCTGTGTGTTTGTTAGTGTTTCCTGGATAGTATCTATGAACTTTAGAGTTTTGAATGAATTTTAGCATGTTACATTTTGTTTTTTTGTTGGCAAACGCTAATTAGTTCCACATGGAGACACAACAAGTACACATAAGTGTTCTCTGAGTCGAATGCTTCAGAAACTAGGTTAAAAATGATATTTGCGACTGCAAACATGACCTTGAATTCACATTCCCAAGAAAAAGACTTTGCTTTTCTCAAACCAGTTTGACTCTGCTTTTCTGGGTCCTTAGCACACGAATTCCACACGAGTTTGTCCAGATAGGTGTGGAACTAAACAGAAATATCCGGTTCTGTGGGGCTAAATGAATATCAGCTTTTAAACAGCCTGTGTGTTTGTTAGTGTTTCCTGGATAGTATCTATGAACTTTAGAGTTGTGAATGAATTTTAGCATGTTACATTTTGTTTTTTTGTGGGCAAATTCTAATTAGTTCCACATGGAGGCACAAGAAGTACACATAAGTGTGTTCTGAGTAGAATGCTACAGAAACTAGGTTAAAAATGATATTTGCTACTGTCAACATGACATTGAATTCACATTCCCAAGAAAAAGTCTTTTCTCCAAAACCAGTTTGACTCTGCTTTTCTGGGTCCTGTGCACTCGAATTCCACACGAGTTTGTCCAGATAGGTCTGGATCTAACCAGAAATATCCGGTTCTGTGTGGCTAACTGAATATCAGCTTTTAAACAGCCTGTGTGTTTGTTAGTGTTTTCTGGATAGTATCTATGAACTTTAGAGTTTTGAATGAATTTTAGCATGTTACATTTTGTTTTTTTGTTGGCAAACGCTAATTAGTTCCACATGGAGACACAACAAGTACACATAAGTGTTTTCTGAGTCGAATGCTACAGAAACTAGGTTAAAAATGATATTTGCGACTGTAAACATGACATTGAATTCACATTCCCAAGAAAAAGACTTTGCTTTTCTCCAAAGTCAGTTTGACTCTGCTTTTCAGGGTCCTTTGCGCACGAATTCCACACGAGTTTGTCCAGATAGGTCTGGATCTAAACAGAAATATCCGGTACTGTGGGGCTAACTGAATATCAGCTTTTAAACAGCCTGTGTGTTTGTTAGTGTTTCCTGGATAGTATCTATGAACTTTAGAGTTGTGAATGAATTTTAGCATGTTACATTTTGTTTTTTTGTGGGCAAATGCTAATTAGTTCCACATGGAGGCACAAGAAGTACACATAAGTGTTTTCTGAGTAGAATGCTACAGAAACTAGGTTAAAAATGATATTTGCTACTGTAAACATGACATTGAATTCACATTCCCAAGAAAAAGTCTTTTCTCCAAAACCAGTTTGACTCTGCTTTTCTGGGTCCTGTGCACATGAATTCCACACGAGTTTGTCCAGATAGGTCTGGATCTAACCAGAAATATCCGGTTCTGTGTGGCTAAATGAATATCAGCTTTTAAACAGCCTGTGTATTTGTTAGTGTTTCCTGGATAGTATCTATGAACTTTAGAGTTTTGAATGAATTTTAGCATGTTACATTTTGTTTTTTTTGTTGGCAAACGCTAATTAGTTCCACATGGAGACACAACAAGAAACCATAAGTGTTCTCTGAGTCGAAAGCTACAGAAACTAGGTTAAAAATGATATTTGCGACTGTAAACATGACATTGAATTCACATTCCCAAGAAAACGACTTTGCTTTTCTCCAAAGCAGTTTCAACATCCTTTTCTGGGTACTTTGCACACGAATTCCACACGAGTTTGTCCAGATAGGTCTGGATCTAACCAGAAATATCCGGTTCTGTGTGGCTAAATGAATATCAGCTTTTAAAAAGCCTGTGTGTTTCCTGGCTAGTATCTATGAACTTTAGAGTTTTGAATGAATTTTAGCATGTTACATTTGGTTTCTTTGTTGCCAAACGCTAATTAGTTCCACATGGAGACACAACAAGCAACCATAAGTGTTCTCTGAGTCGAATGCTACAGTAACTAGGTTTAAAATGATATTTGCGACTGTAAACATGACATTGAATTCACATTCCCAAGAAAAAGACTTTGCTTTTCTTTAAAACGAGTTTCCACATCCTTTTCGGGGTCCTTAGCACACGAATTCCACACGAGTTTGTCCAGATAGGTCTGGATCTAACCAGAAATATCCGGTACTGTGTGGCTAAATGAATATCAGCTTTTAAACAGCCTGTGTGTTTGTTAGTGTTTCCTGGATAGTATCTATGAACTTTAGAGTTTTGAATGAATTTTAGCATGTTACATTTTGTTGTTTTGTTGGCTAACGCTAATTAGTTCCACATGGAGACACAACAAGCAACCATAAGTGTTCTCTGAGTCGAAAGCTACAGTAACTAGGTTTAAAATGATATTTGCGACTGTAAACATGACATTGAATTCACATTCCCAAGAAAAAGACTTTGCTTGTCTCCAAAACCAGTTTCCACATCCTTTTCTGGGTCCTTTGCACACGAATTCCACACGAGTTTGTCCAGATACGTCTGGATCTAACCAGAAATATCCGGTTCTGTGTGGCTAAATGAATATCAGCTTTTTTTGTTTTTTTTTTTTTTTTCTTTTCTTTCTTTTTTTTTTATGAAGCTTTTATTTAAAGAATATAAATTTCCAAAGAACAGCTCATGGACCACAATGGCTCCCCCCCCACACAACTTCCCTCCCTCCCCCCACCCTCCCCTTTCCCGCTCCCTCTCCCCTTCTGTTCACATCAAGATTCATTTTCAATTCTCTTTATACACAGAAGATCAATTTAGTACATATTATGTAAAGATTTCAACGGTTTGCCCTCGCATAGAGACACAAAATGATAATACTGTTGGAGTACTAGTTATAGTATTAATTCACAATGTACAGCACATTAAGGACAGAGATCCTACATGATTTTTTTTTTTAAAAAATTGATTAATTGTCTATGCAATTTCCAGTTTAACACCAAGATTTTTTAATCATTTGCAATTATCTTTATATAAAGAAGATCGATTCAATATATACTATGTAAGGATTTCATCAGTTTGCACCCACTCAGAAACACAAAGTGTAAAAATACTGTTTCAGTACTAGTAATAGCATCACTTCACATTGGATAACACATTAAGGACAGATCCCTCATGAGACGTAAGTACACAGTGACTCCTGATGTTGGAATATCAGCTTTTAAACAGCCTGTGTGTTTGTTAGAGTTTCCTGAATAGTATCTATGAACTTTAGAGTTTTGAATGAATTTTAGCATGTTACATTTTGTTTTTTTGTTGTCAAACGCTAATTAGCTCCACATGGAGACACAAGAAGTACACATAAGTGTTCTCTGAGTCCAATGCTACAGAAACTACGTTAAAAATGACATTTGCGACTGTAAACATGACATTGAATTTACAGTCCCAAGAAAAAGACTTTGCTTTTCTCCAAAACCAGTTTGACTCTGCTTTTCTGGGTCCTTTGCACACGAATTCCACACGAGTTTGTCCAGATAGGACTGTATCTAACGAGAAATATCCGGTTCTGTGTGGCTAAATGAATATCAGCTTTTAAACAGCCTGTGTGTTTGTTAGTGTTTCCTGGATAGTATCTATGAACTTTAGAGTTGTGAATGAATTTTAGCATGTTACATTTTGTTTTTTTGTGGGCAAACGCTAATTAGTTCCACATGGAAGCACAAGAAGTACACATAAGTGTTTTCTGAGTAGAATGCTACAGAAAATGGGTTAAAAATGATATTTGCTACTGTAACATGACATTGAATTCACATTCCCAAGAAAAAGACATTTCTCTTCTCCAAAACCAGTTTGAATCTGCTTTTCTGGGTCCTTTGCACACGAATTCCACACGAGTTTGTCCAGATAGGTCTGGATCTAAACAGAAATATCCGGTTCTGTGTGGCTAACTGAATATCAGCTTTTAAACAGCCTGTGTGTTTGTTAGTGTTTTCTGGATAGTATCTATGAACTTTAGAGTTTTGAATGAATTTTAGCATGTTACATTTTGTTTTTTTGTTGTCAAACGCTAATTAGTTCCACATGGAGACACAACAAGTAACCATAAGTGTTCTCTGAGTTGAATGCTACAGAAACTAGGTTAAAAATGATATTTGCGACTGTAAACATGACATTGAATTCACATTCCCAAGAAAAAGACTTTGCTTTTCTCCAAACCAGTTTGATCTGCTTTTCTGGGTCCTGTGCACACGAATTCCACACGAGTTTGTCCAGATAGGTCTGGATCTAACCAGAAATATCCGGTACTGTGTGGCTAAATGAATATCAGCTTTTAAACAGCCTGTGTGTTTGTTAGTGTTTTCTGGATAGTATCTATGAACTTTAGAGTTTTGAATGAATTTTAGCATGTTACATTTTGTTTTTTTGTTGGCAAACGCTAATTAGTTCCACATGGAGACACGACAAGTACACATAAGTGTTTTTGAGTAGAATGCTACAGAAACTAGGTTAAAAACGACATTTGCGACTGTAAACATGACATTGAATTCACATTCCCAAGAAAAAGACTTTGCTTTTCTCCAAACCAGTTTCCACATCCTTTTCTGGGTCCTTTGCACACGAATTCCACATGAATTTGTCCAGATAGGTCTGGATCTAACCAGAAATATCTGGTTCTGTGTGGCTAAATGAATATCAGCTTTTAAACAGCCTGTGTGTTTGTTAGTGTTTTCTGGCTAGTATCTATGAACTTTAGAGTTTTGAATGAATTTTAGCATGTTACATTTTGTTTTTTTGTTGGCAAACGCTAATTAGTTCCACATGGAGACACGACAAGTACACATAAGTGTTTTCTGAGTAGAATGCTACAGAAACTAGGTTAAAAATGATATTTGCTACTGTAAACATGACATTGAATTCACATTCCCAAGAAAAAGACTTTGCTTTTCTCCAAAACCAGTTTGACTCTGCTTTTCTGGGTCCTTTGCACACGAATTCCACACGAGTTTGTCCAGATAGGTCTGTATCTAAACAGAAATATCCGGTTCTGTGGGGCTAAATGAATATCAGCTTTTTTTTTTTTTTATAAAGCTTTTATTTAAAGAATATAAATTTCCAAAGAACAGCTCATGGACCACAATGGCTCCCCCCCCACACAACTTCCCTCCCTCCCCCCACCCTCCCCTTTCCCACTCCCTCTCCCCTTCTGTTCACATCAAGATTCATTTTCAATTCTCTTTATACACAGAAGATCAATTTAGTACATATTATGTAAAGATTTCAACGGTTTGCCCTCGCATAGAGACACAAAATGATAATACTGTTGGAGTACTAGTTATAGTATTAATTCACAATGTACAGCACATTAAGGACAGAGATCCTACATGATTTTTTTTTTAAAAAATTGATTAATTGTCTATGCAATTTCCAGTTTAACACCAAGATTTTTTAATCATTTGCAATTATCTTTATATAAAGAAGATCGATTCAATATATACTATGTAAGGATTTCATCAGTTTGCACCCACTCAGAAACACAAAGTGTAAAAATACTGTTTCAGTACTAGTAATAGCATCACTTCACATTGGATAACACATTAAGGACAGATCCCTCATGAGACGTAAGTACACAGTGACTCCTGATGTTGGAATATCAGCTTTTAAACAGCCTGTGTGTTTGTTAGAGTTTCCTGGATAGTATCTATGAACTTTAGAGTTTTGAATGAATTTTAGCATGTTACATTTTGTTTTTTTGTTGTCAAACGCTAATTAGCTCCACATGGAGACACAAGAAGTACACATAAGTGTTCTCTGAGTCCAATGCTACAGAAACTAGGTTAAAAATGACATTTGCGACTGTAAACATGACATTGAATTCACATTCCCAAGAAAAAGACTTTGCTTTTCTCCAAAACCAGTTTGACTCTGCTTTTCTGGGTCCTTTGCACATGAATTCCACACAAGTTTGTCCAGGTCGGTCTGGATCTAACCAGAAATATCCGGTTCTGTATGGCTAAGTGATTATCAGCTTTTAAACAGCCTGTGTGTTTGTTAGTGTTTCCTGGATATTATCTATGAACTTTAGAGTTGTGAATGAATTTTAGCATGTTACATTTTGTTGTTTTGTTGGCAAACGCTAATTAGTTCCACATGGAGACACAACAAGTACACATAAGTGTTCGCTGAGTCCAATGCTACAGAAACTAGGTTAAAAATGATATTTGCGACTGTAAACATGACATTGAATTCACATTCCCAAGAAAAAGACATTTCTCTTCTCCAAAACCAGTTTGACTCTGCTTTTCTGGGTCCTTTGCACATGAATTCCACACGTGTTTGTCCAGATAGGTCTGGATCTAACCAGAAATATCTGGTTCTGTGGGGCTAAATGAATATCAGCTTTTAAACAGCCTGTGTGTTTGGTAGTGTTTCCTGGATAGTATCTATGAACTTTAGAGTTTTGAATGAATTTTAGCATGTTGCATTTTGTTTTTTTGTTGGCAAACGCTAATTAGTTCCACATGGAGACACAACAAGTACACATAAGTGTTTTCTGAGTAGAATGCTACAGAAACTAGGTTAAAAATGATATTTGCGACTGTAAACATGACATTCAATCCACATTCCCAAGAAAAAGACTTTGCTTTTCTCCAAACCAGTTTGACTCTGCTTTTCTTGGTCCTGTGCACACTTCTTCCACATGAGTTTGTCCAGATAGGTCTGGATCTAAGCAGAAATATCTGGTGCTGTGTGGCTAAATGAATATCAGCTTTTAAACAGCCTGTGTGTTTGTTAGTGTTTCCTGGATAGTATCTATGAACTTTAGAGTTTTGAATGAATTTTAGCATGTTACATTTTGTTGTTTTGTTGGCTAACGCTAATTAGTTCCACATGGAGACACGACAAGTACACATAAGTGTTTTCTGAGTAGAATGCTACAGAAACTAGGTTAAAAATGATATTTGCTACTGTAAACATGACATTGAATTCACATTCCCAAGAAAAAGACTTTGCTTTTCTCCAAAACCAGTTTGACTCTGCTTTTCTGGGTCCTTTGCACACGAATTCCACACGAGTTTGTCCAGATAGGTCTGTATCTAAACAGAAATATCCGGTTCTGTGGGGCTAAATGAATATCAGCTTTTTTTTTTTTATAAAGCTTTTATTTAAAGAATATAAATTTCCAAAGAACAGCTCATGGACCACAATGGCTCCCCCCCCACACAACTTCCCTCCCTCCCCCCACCCTCCCCTTTCCCGCTCCCTCTCCCCTTCTGTTCACATCAAGATTCATTTTCAATTCTCTTTATACACAGAAGATCAATTTAGTACATATTATGTAAAGATTTCAACGGTTTGCCCTCGCATAGAGACACAAAATGATAATACTGTTGGAGTACTAGTTATAGTATTAATTCACAATGTACAGCACATTAAGGACAGAGATCCTACATGATTTTTTTTTAAAAAAATTGATTAATTGTCTATGCAATTTCCAGTTTAACACCAAGATTTTTTAATCATTTGCAATTATCTTTATATAAAGAAGATCGATTCAATATATACTATGTAAGGATTTCATCAGTTTGCACCCACTCAGAAACACAAAGTGTAAAAATACTGTTTCAGTACTAGTAATAGCATCACTTCACATTGGATAACACATTAAGGACAGATCCCTCATGAGACGTAAGTACACAGTGACTCCTGATGTTGGAATATCAGCTTTTAAACAGCCTGTGTGTTTGTTAGAGTTTCCTGGATAGTATCTATGAACTTTAGAGTTTTGAATGAATTTTAGCATGTTACATTTTGTTTTTTTGTTGTCAAACGCTAATTAGCTCCACATGGAGACACAAGAAGTACACATAAGTGTTCTCTGAGTCCAATGCTACAGAAACTACGTTAAAAATGACATTTGCGACTGTAAACATGACATTGAATTCACATTCCCAAGAAAAAGACTTTGCTTTTCTCCAAAGTCAGTTTGACTCTGCTTTTCAGGGTCCTTTGCGCACGAATTCCACACGAGTTTGTTCAGATAGGTCTGGATCTAAACAGAAATATCCGGTACTGTGGGGCTAACTGAATATCAGCTTTTAAACAGCCTGTGTGTTTGTTAGTGTTTCCTGGATAGTATCTATGAACTTTAGAGTTGTGAATGAATTTTAGCATGTTACATTTTGTTTTTTTGTGGGCAAATGCTAATTAGTTCCACATGGAGGCACAAGAAGTACACATAAGTGTTTTCTGAGTAGAATGCTACAGAAACTAGGTTAAAAATGATATTTGCTACTGTAAACATGACATTGAATTCACATTCCCAAGAAAAAGTCTTTTCTCCAAAACCAGTTTGACTCTGCTTTTCTGGGTCCTGTGCACATGAATTCCACACGAGTTTGTCCAGATAGGTCTGGATCTAACCAGAAATATCCGGTTCTGTGTGGCTAAATGAATATCAGCTTTTAAACAGCCTGTGTATTTGTTAGTGTTTCCTGGATAGTATCTATGAACTTTAGAGTTTTGAATGAATTTTAGCATGTTACATTTTGTTTTTTTTGTTGGCAAACGCTAATTAGTTCCACATGGAGACACAACAAGAAACCATAAGTGTTCTCTGAGTCGAAAGCTACAGAAACTAGGTTAAAAATGATATTTGCGACTGTAAACATGACATTGAATTCACATTCCCAAGAAAACGACTTTGCTTTTCTCCAAAGCAGTTTCAACATCCTTTTCTGGGTACTTTGCACACGAATTCCACACGAGTTTGTCCAGATAGGTCTGGATCTAACCAGAAATATCCGGTTCTGTGTGGCTAAATGAATATCAGCTTTTAAAAAGCCTGTGTGTTTCCTGGCTAGTATCTATGAACTTTAGAGTTTTGAATGAATTTTAGCATGTTACATTTGGTTTCTTTGTTGCCAAACGCTAATTAGTTCCACATGGAGACACAACAAGCAACCATAAGTGTTCTCTGAGTCGAATGCTACAGTAACTAGGTTTAAAATGATATTTGCGACTGTAAACATGACATTGAATTCACATTCCCAAGAAAAAGACTTTGCTTTTCTTTAAAACGAGTTTCCACATCCTTTTCGGGGTCCTTAGCACACGAATTCCACACGAGTTTGTCCAGATAGGTCTGGATCTAACCAGAAATATCCGGTACTGTGTGGCTAAATGAATATCAGCTTTTAAACAGCCTGTGTGTTTGTTAGTGTTTCCTGGATAGTATCTATGAACTTTAGAGTTTTGAATGAATTTTAGCATGTTACATTTTGTTGTTTTGTTGGCTAACGCTAATTAGTTCCACATGGAGACACAACAAGCAACCATAAGTGTTCTCTGAGTCGAAAGCTACAGTAACTAGGTTTAAAATGATATTTGCGACTGTAAACATGACATTGAATTCACATTCCCAAGAAAAAGACTTTGCTTGTCTCCAAAACCAGTTTCCACATCCTTTTCTGGGTCCTTTGCACACGAATTCCACACGAGTTTGTCCAGATACGTCTGGATCTAACCAGAAATATCCGGTTCTGTGTGGCTAAATGAATATCAGCTTTTTTTGTTTTTTTTTTTTTTTTCTTTTCTTTCTTTTTTTTTTATGAAGCTTTTATTTAAAGAATATAAATTTCCAAAGAACAGCTCATGGACCACAATGGCTCCCCCCCCACACAACTTCCCTCCCTCCCCCCACCCTCCCCTTTCCCGCTCCCTCTCCCCTTCTGTTCACATCAAGATTCATTTTCAATTCTCTTTATACACAGAAGATCAATTTAGTACATATTATGTAAAGATTTCAACGGTTTGCCCTCGCATAGAGACACAAAATGATAATACTGTTGGAGTACTAGTTATAGTATTAATTCACAATGTACAGCACATTAAGGACAGAGATCCTACATGATTTTTTTTTTTAAAAAATTGATTAATTGTCTATGCAATTTCCAGTTTAACACCAAGATTTTTTAATCATTTGCAATTATCTTTATATAAAGAAGATCGATTCAATATATACTATGTAAGGATTTCATCAGTTTGCACCCACTCAGAAACACAAAGTGTAAAAATACTGTTTCAGTACTAGTAATAGCATCACTTCACATTGGATAACACATTAAGGACAGATCCCTCATGAGACGTAAGTACACAGTGACTCCTGATGTTGGAATATCAGCTTTTAAACAGCCTGTGTGTTTGTTAGAGTTTCCTGAATAGTATCTATGAACTTTAGAGTTTTGAATGAATTTTAGCATGTTACATTTTGTTTTTTTGTTGTCAAACGCTAATTAGCTCCACATGGAGACACAAGAAGTACACATAAGTGTTCTCTGAGTCCAATGCTACAGAAACTACGTTAAAAATGACATTTGCGACTGTAAACATGACATTGAATTTACAGTCCCAAGAAAAAGACTTTGCTTTTCTCCAAAACCAGTTTGACTCTGCTTTTCTGGGTCCTTTGCACACGAATTCCACACGAGTTTGTCCAGATAGGACTGTATCTAACGAGAAATATCCGGTTCTGTGTGGCTAAATGAATATCAGCTTTTAAACAGCCTGTGTGTTTGTTAGTGTTTCCTGGATAGTATCTATGAACTTTAGAGTTGTGAATGAATTTTAGCATGTTACATTTTGTTTTTTTGTGGGCAAACGCTAATTAGTTCCACATGGAAGCACAAGAAGTACACATAAGTGTTTTCTGAGTAGAATGCTACAGAAAATGGGTTAAAAATGATATTTGCTACTGTAACATGACATTGAATTCACATTCCCAAGAAAAAGACATTTCTCTTCTCCAAAACCAGTTTGAATCTGCTTTTCTGGGTCCTTTGCACACGAATTCCACACGAGTTTGTCCAGATAGGTCTGGATCTAAACAGAAATATCCGGTTCTGTGTGGCTAACTGAATATCAGCTTTTAAACAGCCTGTGTGTTTGTTAGTGTTTTCTGGATAGTATCTATGAACTTTAGAGTTTTGAATGAATTTTAGCATGTTACATTTTGTTTTTTTGTTGTCAAACGCTAATTAGTTCCACATGGAGACACAACAAGTAACCATAAGTGTTCTCTGAGTTGAATGCTACAGAAACTAGGTTAAAAATGATATTTGCGACTGTAAACATGACATTGAATTCACATTCCCAAGAAAAAGACTTTGCTTTTCTCCAAACCAGTTTGATCTGCTTTTCTGGGTCCTGTGCACACGAATTCCACACGAGTTTGTCCAGATAGGTCTGGATCTAACCAGAAATATCCGGTACTGTGTGGCTAAATGAATATCAGCTTTTAAACAGCCTGTGTGTTTGTTAGTGTTTTCTGGATAGTATCTATGAACTTTAGAGTTTTGAATGAATTTTAGCATGTTACATTTTGTTTTTTTGTTGGCAAACGCTAATTAGTTCCACATGGAGACACGACAAGTACACATAAGTGTTTTTGAGTAGAATGCTACAGAAACTAGGTTAAAAACGACATTTGCGACTGTAAACATGACATTGAATTCACATTCCCAAGAAAAAGACTTTGCTTTTCTCCAAACCAGTTTCCACATCCTTTTCTGGGTCCTTTGCACACGAATTCCACATGAATTTGTCCAGATAGGTCTGGATCTAACCAGAAATATCTGGTTCTGTGTGGCTAAATGAATATCAGCTTTTAAACAGCCTGTGTGTTTGTTAGTGTTTTCTGGCTAGTATCTATGAACTTTAGAGTTTTGAATGAATTTTAGCATGTTACATTTTGTTTTTTTGTTGGCAAACGCTAATTAGTTCCACATGGAGACACGACAAGTACACATAAGTGTTTTCTGAGTAGAATGCTACAGAAACTAGGTTAAAAATGATAT
The DNA here is from genome assembly GCA_949820135.1 of Sylvilagus floridanus. Taxonomy (NCBI): domain Eukaryota; kingdom Metazoa; phylum Chordata; class Mammalia; order Lagomorpha; family Leporidae; genus Sylvilagus; species Sylvilagus floridanus. Next base: position 90,244,128 of record OX463223.1, read on the forward strand.
TTGCTACTGTAAACATGACATTGAATTCACATTCCCAAGAAAAAGACTTTGCTTTTCTCCAAAACCAGTTTGACTCTGCTTTTCTGGGTCCTTTGCACACGAATTCCACACGAGTTTGTCCAGATAGGTCTGTATCTAAACAGAAATATCCGGTTCTGTGGGGCTAAATGAATATCAGCTTTTTTTTTTTTTATAAAGCTTTTATTTAAAGAATATAAATTTCCAAAGAACAGCTCATGGACCACAATGGCTCCCCCCCCACACAACTTCCCTCCCTCCCCCCACCCTCCCCTTTCCCACTCCCTCTCCCCTTCTGTTCACATCAAGATTCATTTTCAATTCTCTTTATACACAGAAGATCAATTTAGTACATATTATGTAAAGATTTCAACGGTTTGCCCTCGCATAGAGACACAAAATGATAATACTGTTGGAGTACTAGTTATAGTATTAATTCACAATGTACAGCACATTAAGGACAGAGATCCTACATGATTTTTTTTTTAAAAAATTGATTAATTGTCTATGCAATTTCCAGTTTAACACCAAGATTTTTTAATCATTTGCAATTATCTTTATATAAAGAAGATCGATTCAATATATACTATGTAAGGATTTCATCAGTTTGCACCCACTCAGAAACACAAAGTGTAAAAATACTGTTTCAGTACTAGTAATAGCATCACTTCACATTGGATAACACATTAAGGACAGATCCCTCATGAGACGTAAGTACACAGTGACTCCTGATGTTGGAATATCAGCTTTTAAACAGCCTGTGTGTTTGTTAGAGTTTCCTGGATAGTATCTATGAACTTTAGAGTTTTGAATGAATTTTAGCATGTTACATTTTGTTTTTTTGTTGTCAAACGCTAATTAGCTCCACATGGAGACACAAGAAGTACACATAAGTGTTCTCTGAGTCCAATGCTACAGAAACTAGGTTAAAAATGACATTTGCGACTGTAAACATGACATTGAATTCACATTCCCAAGAAAAAGACTTTGCTTTTCTCCAAAACCAGTTTGACTCTGCTTTTCTGGGTCCTTTGCACATGAATTCCACACAAGTTTGTCCAGGTCGGTCTGGATCTAACCAGAAATATCCGGTTCTGTATGGCTAAGTGATTATCAGCTTTTAAACAGCCTGTGTGTTTGTTAGTGTTTCCTGGATATTATCTATGAACTTTAGAGTTGTGAATGAATTTTAGCATGTTACATTTTGTTGTTTTGTTGGCAAACGCTAATTAGTTCCACATGGAGACACAACAAGTACACATAAGTGTTCGCTGAGTCCAATGCTACAGAAACTAGGTTAAAAATGATATTTGCGACTGTAAACATGACATTGAATTCACATTCCCAAGAAAAAGACATTTCTCTTCTCCAAAACCAGTTTGACTCTGCTTTTCTGGGTCCTTTGCACATGAATTCCACACGTGTTTGTCCAGATAGGTCTGGATCTAACCAGAAATATCTGGTTCTGTGGGGCTAAATGAATATCAGCTTTTAAACAGCCTGTGTGTTTGGTAGTGTTTCCTGGATAGTATCTATGAACTTTAGAGTTTTGAATGAATTTTAGCATGTTGCATTTTGTTTTTTTGTTGGCAAACGCTAATTAGTTCCACATGGAGACACAACAAGTACACATAAGTGTTTTCTGAGTAGAATGCTACAGAAACTAGGTTAAAAATGATATTTGCGACTGTAAACATGACATTCAATCCACATTCCCAAGAAAAAGACTTTGCTTTTCTCCAAACCAGTTTGACTCTGCTTTTCTTGGTCCTGTGCACACTTCTTCCACATGAGTTTGTCCAGATAGGTCTGGATCTAAGCAGAAATATCTGGTGCTGTGTGGCTAAATGAATATCAGCTTTTAAACAGCCTGTGTGTTTGTTAGTGTTTCCTGGATAGTATCTATGAACTTTAGAGTTTTGAATGAATTTTAGCATGTTACATTTTGTTGTTTTGTTGGCTAACGCTAATTAGTTCCACATGGAGACACGACAAGTACACATAAGTGTTTTCTGAGTAGAATGCTACAGAAACTAGGTTAAAAATGATATTTGCTACTGTAAACATGACATTGAATTCACATTCCCAAGAAAAAGACTTTGCTTTTCTCCAAAACCAGTTTGACTCTGCTTTTCTGGGTCCTTTGCACACGAATTCCACACGAGTTTGTCCAGATAGGTCTGTATCTAAACAGAAATATCCGGTTCTGTGGGGCTAAATGAATATCAGCTTTTTTTTTTTATAAAGCTTTTATTTAAAGAATATAAATTTCCAAAGAACAGCTCATGGACCACAATGGCTCCCCCCCCACACAACTTCCCTCCCTCCCCCCACCCTCCCCTTTCCCGCTCCCTCTCCCCTTCTGTTCACATCAAGATTCATTTTCAATTCTCTTTATACACAGAAGATCAATTTAGTACATATTATGTAAAGATTTCAACGGTTTGCCCTCGCATAGAGACACAAAATGATAATACTGTTGGAGTACTAGTTATAGTATTAATTCACAATGTACAGCACATTAAGGACAGAGATCCTACATGATTTTTTTTTAAAAAAATTGATTAATTGTCTATGCAATTTCCAGTTTAACACCAAGATTTTTTAATCATTTGCAATTATCTTTATATAAAGAAGATCGATTCAATATATACTATGTAAGGATTTCATCAGTTTGCACCCACTCAGAAACACAAAGTGTAAAAATACTGTTTCAGTACTAGTAATAGCATCACTTCACATTGGATAACACATTAAGGACAGATCCCTCATGAGACGTAAGTACACAGTGACTCCTGATGTTGGAATATCAGCTTTTAAACAGCCTGTGTGTTTGTTAGAGTTTCCTGGATAGTATCTATGAACTTTAGAGTTTTGAATGAATTTTAGCATGTTACATTTTGTTTTTTTGTTGTCAAACGCTAATTAGCTCCACATGGAGACACAAGAAGTACACATAAGTGTTCTCTGAGTCCAATGCTACAGAAACTACGTTAAAAATGACATTTGCGACTGTAAACATGACATTGAATTTACAGTCCCAAGAAAAAGACTTTGCTTTTCTCCAAAACCAGTTTGACTCTGCTTTTCTGGGTCCTTTGCACACGAATTCCACACGAGTTTGTCCAGATAGGACTGTATCTAACGAGAAATATCCGGTTCTGTGTGGCTAAATGAATATCAGCTTTTAAACAGCCTGTGTGTTTGTTAGTGTTTCCTGGATAGTATCTATGAACTTTAGAGTTGTGAATGAATTTTAGCATGTTACATTTTGTTTTTTTGTGGGCAAACGCTAATTAGTTCCACATGGAAGCACAAGAAGTACACATAAGTGTTTTCTGAGTAGAATGCTACAGAAACTGGGTTAAAAATGATATTTGCTACTGTAACATGACATTGAATTCACATTCCCAAGAAAAAGACATTTCTCTTCTCCAAAACCAGTTTGACTCTGCTTTTCTGGGTCCTTTGCACACGAATTCCACACGAGTTTGTCCAGATAGGTCTGGATCTAAACAGAAATATCCGGTTCTGTGTGGCTAACTGAATATCAGCTTTTAAACAGCCTGTGTGTTTGTTAGTGTTTTCTGGATAGTATCTATGAACTTTAGAGTTTTGAATGAATTTTAGCATGTTACATTTTGTTTTTTTGTTGGCAAACGCTAATTAGTTCCACATGGAGACACAACAAGTAACCATAAGTGTTCTCTGAGTTGAATGCTACAGAAACTAGGTTAAAAATGATATTTGCGACTGTAAACATGACATTGAATTCACATTCCCAAGAAAAAGACTTTGCTTTTCTCCAAACCAGTTTGATCTGCTTTTCTGGGTCCTGTGCACACGAATTCCACACGAGTTTGTCCAGATAGGTCTGGATCTAACCAGAAATATCCGGTACTGTGTGGCTAAATGAATATCAGCTTTTAAACAGCCTGTGTGTTTGTTAGTGTTTTCTGGATAGTATCTATGAACTTTAGAGTTTTGAATGAATTTTAGCATGTTACATTTTGTTTTTTTGTTGGCAAACGCTAATTAGTTCCACATGGAGACACGACAAGTACACATAAGTGTTTTCTGAGTAGAATGCTACAGAAACTAGGTTAAAAACGACATTTGCGACTGTAAACATGACATTGAATTCACATTCCCAAGAAAAAGACTTTGCTTTTCTCCAAACCAGTTTCAACATCCTTTTCTGGGTCCTTTGCACACGAATTCCACATGAATTTGTCCAGATAGGTCTGGATCTAACCAGAAATATCTGGTTCTGTGTGGCTAAATGAATATCAGCTTTTAAACAGCCTGTGTGTTTGTTAGTGTTTTCTGGCTAGTATCTATGAACTTTAGAGTTTTGAATGAATTTTAGCATGTTACATTTTGTTTTTTTGTTGGCAAACGCTAATTAGTTCCACATGGAGACACGACAAGTACACATAAGTGATTTCTGAGTAGAATGCTACAGAAACTAGGTTAAAAAAGATATTTGCTACTGTAAACATGACATTGAATTCACATTCCCAAGAAAAAGACTTTGCTTTTCTCCAAAACCAGTTTGACTCTGCTTTTCTGGGTCCTTTGCACACGAATTCCACACGAGTTTGTCCAGATAGGACTGTATCTAACGAGAAATATCCGGTTCTGTGTGGCTAAATGAATATCAGCTTTTAAACAGCCTGTGTGTTTGTTAGTGTTTCCTGGATAGTATCTATGAACTTTAGAGTTGTGAATGAATTTTAGCATGTTACATTTTGTTTTTTTGTTGGCAAACGCTAATTAGTTCCACATGGAAGCACAAGAAGTACACATAAGTGTTTTCTGAGTAGAATGCTACAGAAACTGGGTTAAAAATGATATTTGCTACTGTAACATGACATTGAATTCACATTCCCAAGAAAAAGACTTTTCTCTTCTCCAAAACCAGTTTGACTCTGCTTTTCTGGGTCCTTTGCACACGAATTCCACACGAGTTTGTCCAGATAGGTCTGGATCTAACCAGAAATAGCCGGTTCTGGTGGCTAACTGAATATCAGCTTTTAAACAGCCTGTGTGTTTGTTAGTGTTTCCTGGATAGTATCTATGAACTTTAGAGTTGTGAATGAATTTTAGCATGTTACATTTTGTTTTTTTGTTGGCAAACGCTAATTAGTTCCACATGGAGACAAAACAAGTACACATAAGTGTTTTCTGAGTAGAATGCTACAGAAAATAGGTTAAAAATGATATTTGCGAGTGTAAACATGACATTGAATTCACATTCCCAAGAAAAGGATTTTGCTGTTCTTCAAAAGCAGTTTCCACATCCTTTTCGGGGTCCTTAGCACACGAATTCCACACAAGTTTGTCCAGATAGGTCTGGATCTAACCAGAAATATCCGGTACTGTGTGGCTAAATGAATATCAGCTTTTAAACAGCCTGTGTGTTTGTTAGTGTTTCCTGGATAGTATCTATGAACTTTAGAGTTTTGAATGAATTTTAGCATATTATATTTTGTTTTTTTGTTGGCAAACGCTAATTAGTTCCACATGGTGACACAACGAGTACACATAAGTGTTCTCTGAGTCAAATGCTACAGAAACTAGGTTAAAAATGATATTTGCGACTGTAAACATGACATTGAATTCACATTCCCAAGAAAAAGACTTTGCTTTTCTCCAAAACCAGTTTGACTCTGCTTTTCTGGGTCCTTTGCACACGAATTCCACACGAGTTTGTCCAGATAGGTCTGGATCTAAACAGAAATATCCGGTTCTGTGTGGCTAAATGAATATCAGCTTTTAAACAGCTTGTGTGTTTGTTAGTGTTTCCTGGATAGTATCTATGAACTTTAGAGTTTTGAATGAATTTCAACATGTTACATTTTGTTTTTTTGTTGGCCAACGATAATTAGTTCGACATGGAGACACAACAAGTAACCATAAGTGTTCTCTGAGTCGAATGCTTCAGAAACTAGGTTAAAAATGATATTTGCGACTGCAAACTTGACCTTGAATTCACATTCCCAAGAAAAAGACTTTGCTTTTCTCAAACCAGTTTGACTCTGCTTTTCTGGGTCCTTAGCACACGAATTCCACACGAGTTTGTCCAGATAGGTGTGGATCTAAACAGAAATATCCGGTTCTGTGGGGCTAAATGAATATCAGCTTTTAAACAGCCTGTGTGTTTGTTAGTGTTTCCTGGATAGTATCTATGAACTTTAGAGTTGTGAATGAATTTTAGCATGTTACATTTTGTTTTTTTGTTGCCAAACGCTAATTAGTTCCACATGGAGACACAACAAGTACACATAAGTATTTCCTGAGTCGAATTGTACAGAAACTAGGTTAAAAATTATATTTGCGACTGTAAACATGACATTGAATTCACATTCCCAAGAAAAAGACTTTTCTCTTCTCCAAAACCAGTTTGACTCTGCTTTTCTGGGTCCTTAGCACATGAATTCCACACAAGTTTGTCCAGATAGGTCTGGATCTAACCAGTAATATCCGGTTCTGTGTGGCTAAATGAATATCAGCTTTTAAACAGCCTGTGTGTTTCTTAGTGTTTCCTGGCTAGTATCTATGAACTTTAGAGTTTTGAATGAATTTTAGCATGTTACATTTTGTTTTTTTGTTGGCAAACGCTAATTAGTTCTACATGGAGGCACAACAAGTACACATAAGTGTTTTCTGAGTAAAATGCTACAGAAACTAGGTTAAAAATGATATTTGCGACTGTAAACATGACATTGAATTCACATTCCCAAGAAAAAGACTTTGCTTTTCTCCAAACCAGTTTCAACATCCTTTTCTGGGTACTTTGCACACGAATTCCACACGAGTTTGTCCAGATAGGTCTGGATCTAACCAGAAATAGCCGGTTCTGGTGGCTAACTGAATATCAGCTTTTAAACAGCCTGTGTGTTTGGTAGTGTTTCCTGGATAGTATCTATGAACTTTAGAGTTTTGAATGAATTTTAGCATGTTACATTTTGTTTTTTTGTTGGCAAACGCTAATTAGTTCCACATGGAGACAAAACAAGCAACCATAAGTGTTTTCTGAGTTGAATGCTACAGAAACTAGGTTAAAAATGCTATTTGTGACTGTCAACATGACATTGAATTCACATTCCCAAGAATAAGACTTTGCTTTTCTCCAAACCAGTTTGATCTGCTTTTCTGGGTCCTGTGCACACGAATTCCACACGAGTTTGTCCAGATAGGTCTGGATCTAAACAGAAATATCCGGTTCTGTGGGGCTAAATGAATATCAGCTTTTCAACAGCCTGTGTGTTTGGTAGTGTTTCCTGGATAGTATCTATGAACTTTAGAGTTGTGAATGAATTTTAGCATGTTACATTTTGTTTTTTTGTTGGCAAACGCTAATTAGTTACACATGGTGACACAACGAGTACACATAAGTGTTCTCTGAGTCGAATGCTACAGAAACTAGGTTAAAAATGATATTTGTGACTGTAAACATGACATTGAATTCACATTCCCAAGACAAAGACTTTGCTTTTCTCCAAAATCAGTTTGACTCTGCTTATCTGGGTCCTTTGCGCACGAATTCCACAAGAGTTTGTCCAGATAGGTCTGGATCTAAACAGAAATATCCGGTACTGTGGGGCCAAATGAATATCAGCTTTTAAACAGCCTGTGTGTTTGGTAGTGTTTCCTGGATAGTATCTATGAACTTTAGAGTTGTGAATGAATTTTAGCATGTTACATTTTGTTTTTTTGTTGGCAAACGCTAATTAGTTCCACATGGAGACACAACAGGTACACATAAGTGTTCTCTGAGTAGAATGCTACAGAAACTAGGTTAAAAATGATATTTGTGACTGTAAACATGACATTGAATTCACATTCCCAAGACAAAGACTTTGCTTTTCTCCAAAACCAGTTTGACTCTGCTTTTCTGGGTCCTTTGCACACGAATACCACACGAGTTTGTCCAGATAGGTCTTGATCCAACCAGAAATATCCGGTTCTGGTGGCTAACTGAATATCAGCTTTTAAACAGCCTGTGTGTTTGTTAGTGTTTCCTGGATAATATCTATGAACTTTAGAGTTGTGAATGAATTTTAGCATGTTACATTTTGTTTTTTTGTGGGCAAACGCTAATTAGTTCCACATGGAGACACAAGAAGTACAGATAAGTGTTTTCTGAGTAGAATGCTACAGAAAGTAGGTTAAAAATGATATTTGCGACTGTAAACATGACATTGAATTCACATTCCCAAGAAAAAGACTTTGCTTTTCTCCAAAACCAGTTTGACTCTGCTTTTCTGGGTCCTTTGCACACGAATTCCACACGAGTTTGTCCAGATAGGTCTGGATCTAACCAGAAATATCCAGTTCTGGTGGCTAACTGATTATCAGCTTTTAAACAGCCTGTGTGTTTGTTAGTGTTTCCTGGATAGTATCTATGAACTTTAGAGTTGTGAATGAATTTTAGCATGTTACATTTTGTTTTTTTGTGGGCAAACGCTAATTAGTTCCACATGGAGGCACAAGAAGTACAGATAAGTGTTTTATGAGAATGCTACAGAAAATAGGTTAAAAATGATATTTGCTACTGTAAACATGACATTGAATTCACATTCCCAAGAAAAAGACTTTTCTCCAAAACCAGTTTGACTCTGCTTTTCTGGGTCCTTTGCACACGAATTCCACACGAGTTTGTCCAGATATGTCTGCATCTAAGCATAAATATCCGGTTCTGTGTGGCTACATTAATATCAGCTTTTAAACAGCGTGTGTGTTTGTTAGTGTTTCCTGGCTAGTATCTATGAACTTTAGAGTTGTGAATGAATTTTAGCATGTTACATTTTGTTTTTTTGTTGGCAAACGCTAATTAGTTACACATGGTGACACAACGAGTACACATAAGTGTTCTCTGAGTCGAATGCTACAGAAACTAGGTTAAAAATGATATTTGTGACTGTAAACATGACATTGAATTCACATTCCCAAGAAAAAGACTTTGCTTTTCTCCAAAATCAGTTTGACTCTGCTTATCTGGGTCCTTTGCGCACGAATTCCACAAGAGTTTGTCCAGATAGGTCTGGATCTAAACAGAAATATCCGGTACTGTGGGGCTAAATGAATATCAGCTTTTAAACAGCCTGTGTGTTTGGTAGTGTTTCCTGGATAGTATCTATGAACTTTAGAGTTGTGAATGAATTTTAGCATGTTACATTTTGTTTTTTTGTGGGCAAAGGCTAATTAGTTCCACATGGAGGAACAAGAAGTACACATAAGTGTTTTCTGAGTCGAATGCTACATAAACTAGGTTAAAAATGATATTTGCGACTGTAAACATGACATTGAATTCACATTCCCAAGAAAAAGACTTTGATTTTCTCCAAAACCAGTTTCAACATCCTTTTCTGGGTCCTTTGCACACGAATTCCACACAAATTTGTCCAGATAGGTCTGGATCTAACCAGAAATATCCGGTTCTGGTGGCTAACTGAATATCAGCTTTTAAACAGCCTGTGTGTTTGTTCGTGTTTCCTGGATAGTATCTATGAACTTTAGAGTTGTGAATGAATTTTAGCATGTTACATTTTGTTTTTTTGTGGGCAAACGCTAATTAGTTACACATGGAGACACAACAAGTACACATAAGTGTTTTCTGAGTAAAATGCTACAGAAAATAGGTTAAAAATGATATTTGCTACTGTAAACATGACATTGAATTCACATTACCAAGAAAAAGACTTTTCTCTTCTACAAAACCAGTTTGACTCTGCTTTTCTGGGTCCTTTGCACACGAATTCCACATGAGTTTGAACAGATAGGTCTGGATCTAACCAGAAATATCCGGTTCTGTGTGGCTAAATGAATATCAGCTTTTAAACAGCCTGTGTGTTTCTTAGTGTTTCCTGGCTCGTATCTATGAACTTTAGAGTTTTGAATGTATTTTAGCATGTTACATTTTGTTTTTTTGTTGGCAATTGCTAATTAGTTCTACATGGAAGCACAAGAAGTACACTTAAGCGTTTTCTGAGTAGAATGCTACAAAAACTAGGTTAAAAATGATATTTGCGACTGTAAACATGACATTGAATTCACATTCCCAAAAAAAAGACTTTGCTTTTCTCCAAAACCAGTTTCCACATCCTTTTCTGGGTCCTTAGCACACGAATTCCACACAAGTTTGTCCAGATAGGTCTGGATCTAACCAGAAATATCCGGTACTGTGTGGCTAAATGAATATCAGCTTTTAAACAGCCTGTGTGTTTGTTAGTGTTTCCTGGATAGTATCTATGAACTTTAGAGTTTTGAATGAATTTTAGCATATTATATTTTGTTTTTTTGTTGGCAAACGCTAATTAGTTCCACATGGTGACAAAACGAGTACACATAAGTGTTCTCTGAGTCAAATGCTACAGAAACTAGGTTAAAAATGATATTTGCGACTGTAAACATGACATTGAATTCACATTCCCAAGAAAAAGACTTTGCTTTTCTCCAAAACCAGTTTGACTCTGCTTTTCTGGGTCCTTTGCACACGAATTCCACACGAGTTTGTCCAGATAGGTCTGGATCTAACCAGAAATATCCGGTTCTGTGTGGCTAAATGAATATCAGCTTTTAAACAGCCTGTGTGTTTGTTAGTGTTTCCTGGATAGTATCTATGAACTTTAGAGTTTTGAATGAATTTCAACATGTTACATTTTGTTTTTTTGTTGGCCAACGATAATTAGTTCCACATGGAGACACAACAAGTAACCATAAGTGTTCTCTGAGTCGAATGCTTCAGAAACTAGGTTAAAAATGATATTTGCGACTGCAAACATGACCTTGAATTCACATTCCCAAGAAAAAGACTTTGCTTTTCTCAAACCAGTTTGACTCTGCTTTTCTGGGTCCTTAGCACACGAATTCCACACGATTTTGTCCAGATAGGTGTGGATCTAAACAGAAATATCCGGTTCTGTGGGGCTAAATGAGTATCAGCTTTTAAACAGCCGGTGTGTTTGTTAGTGTTTCCTGGATAGTATCTATGAACTTTAGAGTTTTGAATGAATTTTAGCATGTTACATTTTGTTTCTTTGTTGCCAAACGCTAATTAGTTCCACATGGAGACATAACAAGTACACATAAGTATTTCCTGAGTCGAATTGTACAGAAACTAGGTTAAAAATTATATTTGCGACTGTAAACATGACATTGAATTCACATTCTCAAGAAAAAGACTTTTCTCTTCTCCAAAACCAGTTTGACTCTGCTTTTCTGGGTCCTTAGCACATGAATTCCACACAAGTTTGTCCAGATAGGTTTGGATCTAACCAGTAATATCCGGTTCTGTGTGGCTAAATGAATATCAGCTTTTAAACAGCCTGTGTGTTTCTTAGTGTTTCCTGGCTAGTATCTATGAACTTTAGAGTTTTGAATGAATTTTAGCATGTTACATTTTGTTTTTTTGTTGGCAAATGCTAATTAGTTCCACATGGAGACACAACAAGAAACCATAAGTGCTCTCTGAGTCGAAAGCTACAGAAACTAGGTTAAAAATGATATTTGCGACTGTCAACATGACATTGAATTCACATTCCCAAGAAAAAGACTTTGCTTTTCTCCAAACCAGTTTCAACATCCTTTTCTGGGTACTTTGCACACGAATTCCACACGAGTTTGTCCAGATAGGTCTGGATCTAACCAGAAATAGCCGGTTCTGGTGGCTAAATGAATATCAGCTTTTAAACAGCCTGTGTGTTTGGTAGTGTTTCCTGGATAGTATCTATGAACTTTAGAGTTTTGAATGAATTTTAGCATATTATATTTTGTTTTTTTGTTGGCAAACGCTAATTAGTTCCACATGGTGACAAAACGAGTACACATAAGTGTTCTCTGAGTCAAATGCTACAGAAACTAGGTTAAAAATGATATTTGCGACTGTAAACATGACATTGAATTCACATTCCCAAGAAAAAGACTTTGCTTTTCTCCAAAACCAGTTTGACTCTGCTTTTCTGGGTCCTTTGCACACGAATTCCACACGAGTTTGTCCAGATAGGTCTGGATCTAACCAGAAATATCCGGTTCTGTGTGGCTAAATGAATATCAGCTTTTAAACAGCCTGTGTGTTTGTTAGTGTTTCCTGGATAGTATCTATGAACTTTAGAGTTTTGAATGAATTTCAACATGTTACATTTTGTTTTTTTGTTGGCCAACGATAATTAGTTCCACATGGAGACACAACAAGTAACCATAAGTGTTCTCTGAGTCGAATGCTTCAGAAACTAGGTTAAAAATGATATTTGCGACTGCAAACATGACCTTGAATTCACATTCCCAAGAAAAAGACTTTGCTTTTCTCAAACCAGTTTGACTCTGCTTTTCTGGGTCCTTAGCACACGAATTCCACACGATTTTGTCCAGATAGGTGTGGATCTAAACAGAAATATCCGGTTCTGTGGGGCTAAATGAGTATCAGCTTTTAAACAGCCGGTGTGTTTGTTAGTGTTTCCTGGATAGTATCTATGAACTTTAGAGTTGTGAATGAATTTTAGCATGTTACATTTTGTTTTTTTGTGGGCAAAGGCTAATTAGTTCCACATGGAGGAACAAGAAGTACACATAAGTATTTCCTGAGTCGAATTGTACAGAAACTAGGTTAAAAATTATATTTGCGACTGTAAACATGACATTGAATTCACATTCCCAAGAAAAAGACTTTTCTCCAAAACCAGTTTGACTCTGCTTTTCTGGGTCCTTTGCACACGAATTCCACACGAGTTTGTCCAGATATGTCTGCATCTAAGCATAAATATCCGGTTCTGTGTGGCTACATTAATATCAGCTTTTAAACAGCGTGTGTGTTTGTTAGTGTTTCCTGGCTAGTATCTATGAACTTTAGAGTTGTGAATGAATTTTAGCATGTTACATTTTGTTTTTTTGTTGGCAAACGCTAATTAGTTACACATGGTGACACAACGAGTACACATAAGTGTTCTCTGAGTCGAATGCTACAGAAACTAGGTTAAAAATGATATTTGTGACTGTAAACATGACATTGAATTCACATTCCCAAGAAAAAGACTTTGCTTTTCTCCAAAATCAGTTTGACTCTGCTTATCTGGGTCCTTTGCGCACGAATTCCACAAGAGTTTGTCCAGATAGGTCTGGATCTAAACAGAAATATCCGGTACTGTGGGGCTAAATGAATATCAGCTTTTAAACAGCCTGTGTGTTTGGTAGTGTTTCCTGGATAGTATCTATGAACTTTAGAGTTGTGAATGAATTTTAGCATGTTACATTTTGTTTTTTTGTGGGCAAAGGCTAATTAGTTCCACATGGAGGAACAAGAAGTACACATAAGTGTTTTCTGAGTCGAATGCTACATAAACTAGGTTAAAAATGATATTTGCGACTGTAAACATGACATTGAATTCACATTCCCAAGAAAAAGACTTTGATTTTCTCCAAAACCAGTTTCAACATCCTTTTCTGGGTCCTTTGCACACGAATTCCACACAAATTTGTCCAGATAGGTCTGGATCTAACCAGAAATATCCGGTTCTGGTGGCTAACTGAATATCAGCTTTTAAACAGCCTGTGTGTTTGTTCGTGTTTCCTGGATAGTATCTATGAACTTTAGAGTTGTGAATGAATTTTAGCATGTTACATTTTGTTTTTTTGTGGGCAAACGCTAATTAGTTACACATGGAGACACAACAAGTACACATAAGTGTTTTCTGAGTAAAATGCTACAGAAAATAGGTTAAAAATGATATTTGCTACTGTAAACATGACATTGAATTCACATTACCAAGAAAAAGACTTTTCTCTTCTACAAAACCAGTTTGACTCTGCTTTTCTGGGTCCTTTGCACACGAATTCCACATGAGTTTGAACAGATAGGTCTGGATCTAACCAGAAATATCCGGTTCTGTGTGGCTAAATGAATATCAGCTTTTAAACAGCCTGTGTGTTTCTTAGTGTTTCCTGGCTCGTATCTATGAACTTTAGAGTTTTGAATGTATTTTAGCATGTTACATTTTGTTTTTTTGTTGGCAATTGCTAATTAGTTCTACATGGAAGCACAAGAAGTACACTTAAGCGTTTTCTGAGTAGAATGCTACAAAAACTAGGTTAAAAATGATATTTGCGACTGTAAACATGACATTGAATTCACATTCCCAAAAAAAAGACTTTGCTTTTCTCCAAAACCAGTTTCCACATCCTTTTCTGGGTCCTTAGCACACGAATTCCACACAAGTTTGTCCAGATAGGTCTGGATCTAACCAGAAATATCCGGTACTGTGTGGCTAAATGAATATCAGCTTTTAAACAGCCTGTGTGTTTGTTAGTGTTTCCTGGATAGTATCTATGAACTTTAGAGTTTTGAATGAATTTTAGCATATTATATTTTGTTTTTTTGTTGGCAAACGCTAATTAGTTCCACATGGTGACAAAACGAGTACACATAAGTGTTCTCTGAGTCAAATGCTACAGAAACTAGGTTAAAAATGATATTTGCGACTGTAAACATGACATTGAATTCACATTCCCAAGAAAAAGACTTTGCTTTTCTCCAAAACCAGTTTGACTCTGCTTTTCTGGGTCCTTTGCACACGAATTCCACACGAGTTTGTCCAGATAGGTCTGGATCTAACCAGAAATATCCGGTTCTGTGTGGCTAAATGAATATCAGCTTTTAAACAGCCTGTGTGTTTGTTAGTGTTTCCTGGATAGTATCTATGAACTTTAGAGTTTTGAATGAATTTCAACATGTTACATTTTGTTTTTTTGTTGGCCAACGATAATTAGTTCCACATGGAGACACAACAAGTAACCATAAGTGTTCTCTGAGTCGAATGCTTCAGAAACTAGGTTAAAAATGATATTTGCGACTGCAAACATGACCTTGAATTCACATTCCCAAGAAAAAGACTTTGCTTTTCTCAAACCAGTTTGACTCTGCTTTTCTGGGTCCTTAGCACACGAATTCCACACGATTTTGTCCAGATAGGTGTGGATCTAAACAGAAATATCCGGTTCTGTGGGGCTAAATGAGTATCAGCTTTTAAACAGCCGGTGTGTTTGTTAGTGTTTCCTGGATAGTATCTATGAACTTTAGAGTTTTGAATGAATTTTAGCATGTTACATTTTGTTTCTTTGTTGCCAAACGCTAATTAGTTCCACATGGAGACATAACAAGTACACATAAGTATTTCCTGAGTCGAATTGTACAGAAACTAGGTTAAAAATTATATTTGCGACTGTAAACATGACATTGAATTCACATTCTCAAGAAAAAGACTTTTCTCTTCTCCAAAACCAGTTTGACTCTGCTTTTCTGGGTCCTTAGCACATGAATTCCACACAAGTTTGTCCAGATAGGTTTGGATCTAACCAGTAATATCCGGTTCTGTGTGGCTAAATGAATATCAGCTTTTAAACAGCCTGTGTGTTTCTTAGTGTTTCCTGGCTAGTATCTATGAACTTTAGAGTTTTGAATGAATTTTAGCATGTTACATTTTGTTTTTTTGTTGGCAAATGCTAATTAGTTCCACATGGAGACACAACAAGAAACCATAAGTGCTCTCTGAGTCGAAAGCTACAGAAACTAGGTTAAAAATGATATTTGCGACTGTCAACATGACATTGAATTCACATTCCCAAGAAAAAGACTTTGCTTTTCTCCAAACCAGTTTCAACATCCTTTTCTGGGTACTTTGCACACGAATTCCACACGAGTTTGTCCAGATAGGTCTGGATCTAACCAGAAATAGCCGGTTCTGGTGGCTAAATGAATATCAGCTTTTAAACAGCCTGTGTGTTTGGTAGTGTTTCCTGGATAGTATCTATGAACTTTAGAGTTTTGAATGAATTTTAGCATATTATATTTTGTTTTTTTGTTGGCAAACGCTAATTAGTTCCACATGGTGACAAAACGAGTACACATAAGTGTTCTCTGAGTCAAATGCTACAGAAACTAGGTTAAAAATGATATTTGCGACTGTAAACATGACATTGAATTCACATTCCCAAGAAAAAGACTTTGCTTTTCTCCAAAACCAGTTTGACTCTGCTTTTCTGGGTCCTTTGCACACGAATTCCACACGAGTTTGTCCAGATAGGTCTGGATCTAACCAGAAATATCCGGTTCTGTGTGGCTAAATGAATATCAGCTTTTAAACAGCCTGTGTGTTTGTTAGTGTTTCCTGGATAGTATCTATGAACTTTAGAGTTTTGAATGAATTTCAACATGTTACATTTTGTTTTTTTGTTGGCCAACGATAATTAGTTCCACATGGAGACACAACAAGTAACCATAAGTGTTCTCTGAGTCGAATGCTTCAGAAACTAGGTTAAAAATGATATTTGCGACTGCAAACATGACCTTGAATTCACATTCCCAAGAAAAAGACTTTGCTTTTCTCAAACCAGTTTGACTCTGCTTTTCTGGGTCCTTAGCACACGAATTCCACACGATTTTGTCCAGATAGGTGTGGATCTAAACAGAAATATCCGGTTCTGTGGGGCTAAATGAGTATCAGCTTTTAAACAGCCGGTGTGTTTGTTAGTGTTTCCTGGATAGTATCTATGAACTTTAGAGTTTTGAATGAATTTTAGCATGTTACATTTTGTTTCTTTGTTGCCAAACGCTAATTAGTTCCACATGGAGACATAACAAGTACACATAAGTATTTCCTGAGTCGAATTGTACAGAAACTAGGTTAAAAATTATATTTGCGACTGTAAACATGACATTGAATTCACATTCTCAAGAAAAAGACTTTTCTCTTCTCCAAAACCAGTTTGACTCTGCTTTTCTGGGTCCTTAGCACATGAATTCCACACAAGTTTGTCCAGATAGGTTTGGATCTAACCAGTAATATCCGGTTCTGTGTGGCTAAATGAATATCAGCTTTTAAACAGCCTGTGTGTTTCTTAGTGTTTCCTGGCTAGTATCTATGAACTTTAGAGTTTTGAATGAATTTTAGCATGTTACATTTTGTTTTTTTGTTGGCAAATGCTAATTAGTTCCACATGGAGACACAACAAGAAACCATAAGTGCTCTCTGAGTCGAAAGCTACAGAAACTAGGTTAAAAATGATATTTGCGACTGTCAACATGACATTGAATTCACATTCCCAAGAAAAAGACTTTGCTTTTCTCCAAACCAGTTTCAACATCCTTTTCTGGGTACTTTGCACACGAATTCCACACGAGTTTGTCCAGATAGGTCTGGATCTAACCAGAAATAGCCGGTTCTGGTGGCTAACTGAATATCAGCTTTTAAACAGCCTGTGTGTTTGGTAGTGTTTCCTGGATAGTATCTATGAACTTTAGAGTTTTGAATGAATTTTAGCATGTTACATTTTGTTTTTTTGTTGGCAAACGCTAATTAGTTCCACATGGAGAGAAAACAAGCAACCATAAGTGTTTTCTGAGTTGAATGCTACAGAAACTAGGTTAAAAATGCTATTTGTGACTGTCAACATGACATTGAATTCACATTCCCAAGAATAAGACTTTGCTTTTCTCCAAACCAGTTTGATCTGCTTTTCTGGGTCCTTTGCACACGAATTCCACACGAGTTTGTCCAGATAGGTCTGGATCTAAACAGAAATATCCGGTTCTGTGGGGCTAAATGAATATCAGCTTTTCAACAGCCTGTGTGTTTGGTAGTGTTTCCTGGATAGTATCTATGAACTTTAGAGTTGTGAATGAATTTTAGCATGTTACATTTTGTTTTTTTGTTGGCAAACGCTAATTAGTTACACATGGTGACACAACGAGTACACATAAGTGTTCTCTGAGTCGAATGCTACAGAAACTAGGTTAAAAATGATATTTGTGACTGTAAACATGACATTGAATTCACATTCCCAAGAAAAAGACTTTGCTTTTCTCCAAAATCAGTTTGACTCTGCTTATCTGGGTCCTTTGCGCACGAATTCCACAAGAGTTTGTCCAGATAGGTCTGGATCTAAACAGAAATATCCGGTTCTGTGGGGCTAAATGAATATCAGCTTTTAAACAGCCTGTGTGTTTGGTAGTGTTTCCTGGATAGTATCTATGAACTTTAGAGTTGTGAATGAATTTTAGCATGTTACATTTTGTTTTTTTGTTGGCAAACGCTAATTAGTTCCACATGGAGGAACAAGAAGTACACATAAGTGTTTTCTGAGTCGAATGCTACAGAAACTAGGTTAAAAATGATATTTGTGACTGTAAACATGACATTGAATTCACATTCCCAAGAAAAAGACTTTGCTTTTCTCCAAAATCAGTTTGACTCTGCTTATCTGGGTCCTTTGCGCACGAATTCCACAAGAGTTTGTCCAGATAGGTCTGGATCTAAACAGAAATATCCGGTACTGTGGGGCTAAATGAATATCAGCTTTTAAACAGCCTGTGTGTTTGGTAGTGTTTCCTGGATAGTATCTATGAACTTTAGAGTTGTGAATGAATTTTAGCATGTTACATTTTGTTTTTTTGTTGGCAAACGCTAATTAGTTCCACATGGAGACACAACAGGTACACATAAGTGTTCTCTGAGTAGAATGCTACAGAAACTAGGTTAAAAATGATATTTGCGACTGTCAACATGACATTGAATTCACATTCCCAAGAAAAAGACTTTGCTTTTCTCCAAAACCAGTTTGACTCTGCTTTTCTGGGTCCTTTGCACACGAATACCACACGAGTTTGTCCAGATAGGTCTTGATCCAACCAGAAATATCCGGTTCTGGTGGCTAACTGAATATCAGTTTTTAAACAGCCTGTGTGTTTGTTAGTGTTTCCTGGATAATATCTATGAACTTTAGAGTTGTGAATGAATTTTAGCATGTTACATTTTGTTTTTTTGTGGGCAAACGCTAATTAGTTCCACATGGAGACACAAGAAGTACAGATAAGTGTTTTCTGAGTAGAATGCTACAGAAAGTAGGTTAAAAATGATATTTGCGACTGTAAACATGACATTGAATTCACATTCCCAAGAAAAAGACTTTGCTTTTCTCCAAAACCAGTTTGACTCTGCTTTTCTGGGTCCTTTGCACACGAATTCCACACGAGTTTGTCCAGATAGGTCTGGATCTAACCAGAAATATCCAGTTCTGGTGGCTAACTGATTATCAGCTTTTAAACAGCCTGTGTGTTTGTTAGTGTTTCCTGGATAGTATCTATGAACTTTAGAGTTGTGAATGAATTTTAGCATGTTACATTTTGTTTTTTTGTGGGCAAACGCTAATTAGTTCCACATGGAGGCACAAGAAGTACAGATAAGTGTTTTATGAGAATGCTACAGAAAATAGGTTAAAAATGATATTTGCTACTGTAAACATGACATTGAATTCACATTCCCAAGAAAAAGACTTTTCTCCAAAACCAGTTTGACTCTGCTTTTCTGGGTCCTTTGCACACGAATTCCACACGAGTTTGTCCAGATATGTCTGCATCTAAGCATAAATATCCGGTTCTGTGTGGCTACATTAATATCAGCTTTTAAACAGCGTGTGTGTTTGTTAGTGTTTCCTGGCTAGTATCTATGAACTTTAGAGTTGTGAATGAATTTTAGCATGTTACATTTTGTTTTTTTGTTGGCAAACGCTAATTAGTTACACATGGTGACACAACGAGTACACATAAGTGTTCTCTGAGTCGAATGCTACAGAAACTAGGTTAAAAATGATATTTGTGACTGTAAACATGACATTGAATTCACATTCCCAAGAAAAAGACTTTGCTTTTCTCCAAAATCAGTTTGACTCTGCTTATCTGGGTCCTTTGCGCACGAATTCCACAAGAGTTTGTCCAGATAGGTCTGGATCTAAACAGAAATATCCGGTACTGTGGGGCTAAATGAATATCAGCTTTTAAACAGCCTGTGTGTTTGGTAGTGTTTCCTGGATAGTATCTATGAACTTTAGAGTTGTGAATGAATTTTAGCATGTTACATTTTGTTTTTTTGTGGGCAAAGGCTAATTAGTTCCACATGGAGGAACAAGAAGTACACATAAGTGTTTTCTGAGTCGAATGCTACATAAACTAGGTTAAAAATGATATTTGCGACTGTAAACATGACATTGAATTCACATTCCCAAGAAAAAGACTTTGATTTTCTCCAAAACCAGTTTCAACATCCTTTTCTGGGTCCTTTGCACACGAATTCCACACAAATTTGTCCAGATAGGTCTGGATCTAACCAGAAATATCCGGTTCTGGTGGCTAACTGAATATAAGCTTTTAAACAGCCTGTGTGTTTGTTCGTGTTTCCTGGATAGTATCTATGAACTTTAGAGTTGTGAATGAATTTTAGCATGTTACATTTTGTTTTTTTGTGGGCAAACGCTAATTAGTTACACATGGAGACACAACAAGTACACATAAGTGTTTTCTGAGTAAAATGCTACAGAAAATAGGTTAAAAATGATATTTGCTACTGTAAACATGACATTGAATTCACATTACCAAGAAAAAGACTTTTCTCTTCTACAAAACCAGTTTGACTCTGCTTTTCTGGGTCCTTTGCACACGAATTCCACATGAGTTTGAACAGATAGGTCTGGATCTAACCAGAAATATCCGGTTCTGTGTGGCTAAATGAATATCAGCTTTTAAACAGCCTGTGTGTTTCTTAGTGTTTCCTGGCTCGTATCTATGAACTTTAGAGTTTTGAATGTATTTTAGCATGTTACATTTTGTTTTTTTGTTGGCAATTGCTAATTAGTTCTACATGGAAGCACAAGAAGTACACTTAATCGTTTTCTGAGTAGAATGCTACAAAAACTAGGTTAAAAATGATATTTGCGACTGTAAACATGACATTGAATTCACATTCCCAAGAAAAAGACTTTGCTTTTCTCCAAAATCAGTTTGACTCTGCTTATCTGGGTCCTTTGCGCACGAATTCCACAAGAGTTTGTCCAGATAGGTCTGGATCTAAACAGAAATATCCGGTTCTGTGGGGCTAAATGAATATCAGCTTTTAAACAGCCTGTGTGTTTGGTAGTGTTTCCTGGATAGTATCTATGAACTTTAGAGTTGTGAATGAATTTTAGCATGTTACATTTTGTTTTTTTGTTGGCAAACGCTAATTAGTTCCACATGGAGGAACAAGAAGTACACATAAGTGTTTTCTGAGTCGAATGCTACAGAAACTAGGTTAAAAATGATATTTGTGACTGTAAACATGACATTGAATTCACATTCCCAAGACAAAGACTTTGCTTTTCTCCAAAATCAGTTTGACTCTGCTTATCTGGGTCCTTTGCGCACGAATTCCACAAGAGTTTGTCCAGATAGGTCTGGATCTAAACAGAAATATCCGGTACTGTGGGGCTAAATGAATATCAGCTTTTAAACAGCCTGTGTGTTTGGTAGTGTTTCCTGGATAGTATCTATGAACTTTAGAGTTGTGAATGAATTTTAGCATGTTACATTTTGTTTTTTTGTTGGCAAACGCTAATTAGTTCCACATGGAGACACAACAGGTACACATAAGTGTTCTCTGAGTAGAATGCTACAGAAACTAGGTTAAAAATGATATTTGCGACTGTCAACATGACATTGAATTCACATTCCCAAGAAAAAGACTTTGCTTTTCTCCAAAACCAGTTTGACTCTGCTTTTCTGGGTCCTTTGCACACGAATACCACACGAGTTTGTCCAGATAGGTCTTGATCCAACCAGAAATATCCGGTTCTGGTGGCTAACTGAATATCAGTTTTTAAACAGCCTGTGTGTTTGTTAGTGTTTCCTGGATAATATCTATGAACTTTAGAGTTGTGAATGAATTTTAGCATGTTACATTTTGTTTTTTTGTGGGCAAACGCTAATTAGTTCCACATGGAGACACAAGAAGTACAGATAAGTGTTTTCTGAGTAGAATGCTACAGAAAGTAGGTTAAAAATGATATTTGCGACTGTAAACATGACATTGAATTCACATTCCCAAGAAAAAGACTTTGCTTTTCTCCAAAACCAGTTTGACTCTGCTTTTCTGGGTCCTTTGCACACGAATTCCACACGAGTTTGTCCAGATAGGTCTGGATCTAACCAGAAATATCCAGTTCTGGTGGCTAACTGATTATCAGCTTTTAAACAGCCTGTGTGTTTGTTAGTGTTTCCTGGATAGTATCTATGAACTTTAGAGTTGTGAATGAATTTTAGCATGTTACATTTTGTTTTTTTGTGGGCAAACGCTAATTAGTTCCACATGGAGGCACAAGAAGTACAGATAAGTGTTTTATGAGAATGCTACAGAAAATAGGTTAAAAATGATATTTGCTACTGTAAACATGACATTGAATTCACATTCCCAAGAAAAAGACTTTTCTCCAAAACCAGTTTGACTCTGCTTTTCTGGGTCCTTTGCACACGAATTCCACACGAGTTTGTCCAGATATGTCTGCATCTAAGCATAAATATCCGGTTCTGTGTGGCTACATTAATATCAGCTTTTAAACAGCGTGTGTGTTTGTTAGTGTTTCCTGGCTAGTATCTATGAACTTTAGAGTTGTGAATGAATTTTAGCATGTTACATTTTGTTTTTTTGTTGGCAAACGCTAATTAGTTACACATGGTGACACAACGAGTACACATAAGTGTTCTCTGAGTCGAATGCTACAGAAACTAGGTTAAAAATGATATTTGTGACTGTAAACATGACATTGAATTCACATTCCCAAGAAAAAGACTTTGCTTTTCTCCAAAATCAGTTTGACTCTGCTTATCTGGGTCCTTTGCGCACGAATTCCACAAGAGTTTGTCCAGATAGGTCTGGATCTAAACAGAAATATCCGGTACTGTGGGGCTAAATGAATATCAGCTTTTAAACAGCCTGTGTGTTTGGTAGTGTTTCCTGGATAGTATCTATGAACTTTAGAGTTGTGAATGAATTTTAGCATGTTACATTTTGTTTTTTTGTGGGCAAAGGCTAATTAGTTCCACATGGAGGAACAAGAAGTACACATAAGTGTTTTCTGAGTCGAATGCTACATAAACTAGGTTAAAAATGATATTTGCGACTGTAAACATGACATTGAATTCACATTCCCAAGAAAAAGACTTTGATTTTCTCCAAAACCAGTTTCAACATCCTTTTCTGGGTCCTTTGCACACGAATTCCACACAAATTTGTCCAGATAGGTCTGGATCTAACCAGAAATATCCGGTTCTGGTGGCTAACTGAATATAAGCTTTTAAACAGCCTGTGTGTTTGTTCGTGTTTCCTGGATAGTATCTATGAACTTTAGAGTTGTGAATGAATTTTAGCATGTTACATTTTGTTTTTTTGTGGGCAAACGCTAATTAGTTACACATGGAGACACAACAAGTACACATAAGTGTTTTCTGAGTAAAATGCTACAGAAAATAGGTTAAAAATGATATTTGCTACTGTAAACATGACATTGAATTCACATTACCAAGAAAAAGACTTTTCTCTTCTACAAAACCAGTTTGACTCTGCTTTTCTGGGTCCTTTGCACACGAATTCCACATGAGTTTGAACAGATAGGTCTGGATCTAACCAGAAATATCCGGTTCTGTGTGGCTAAATGAATATCAGCTTTTAAACAGCCTGTGTGTTTCTTAGTGTTTCCTGGCTCGTATCTATGAACTTTAGAGTTTTGAATGTATTTTAGCATGTTACATTTTGTTTTTTTGTTGGCAATTGCTAATTAGTTCTACATGGAAGCACAAGAAGTACACTTAATCGTTTTCTGAGTAGAATGCTACAAAAACTAGGTTAAAAATGATATTTGCGACTGTAAACATGACATTGAATTCACATTCCCAAGAAAAAGACTTTGCTTTTCTCCAAAACCAGTTTCCACATCCTTTTCTGGGTCCTTAGCACACGAATTCCACACAAGTTTGTCCAGATAGGTCTGGATCTAACCAGAAATATCCGGTACTGTGTGGCTAAATGAATATCAGCTTTTAAACAGCCTGTGTGTTTGTTAGTGTTTCCTGGATAGTATCTATGAACTTTAGAGTTTTGAATGAATTTTAGCATATTATATTTTGTTTTTTTGTTGGCAAACGCTAATTAGTTCCACATGGTGACAAAACGAGTACACATAAGTGTTCTCTGAGTCAAATGCTACAGAAACTAGGTTAAAAATGATATTTGCGACTGTAAACATGACATTGAATTCACATTCCCAAGAAAAAGACTTTGCTTTTCTCCAAAACCAGTTTGACTCTGCTTTTCTGGGTCCTTTGCACACGAATTCCACACGAGTTTGTCCAGATAGGTCTGGATCTAACCAGAAATATCCGGTTCTGTGTGGCTAAATGAATATCAGCTTTTAAACAGCCTGTGTGTTTGTTAGTGTTTCCTGGATAGTATCTATGAACTTTAGAGTTTTGAATGAATTTCAACATGTTACATTTTGTTTTTTTGTTGGCCAACGATAATTAGTTCCACATGGAGACACAACAAGTAACCATAAGTGTTCTCTGAGTCGAATGCTTCAGAAACTAGGTTAAAAATGATATTTGCGACTGCAAACATGACCTTGAATTCACATTCCCAAGAAAAAGACTTTTCTCTTCTCCAAAACCAGTTTGACTCTGCTTTTCTGGGTCCTTAGCACATGAATTCCACACAAGTTTGTCCAGATAGGTTTGGATCTAACCAGTAATATCCGGTTCTGTGTGGCTAAATGAATATCAGCTTTTAAACAGCCTGTGTGTTTCTTAGTGTTTCCTGGCTAGTATCTATGAACTTTAGAGTTTTGAATGAATTTTAGCATGTTACATTTTGTTTTTTTGTTGGCAAATGCTAATTAGTTCCACATGGAGACACAACAAGAAACCATAAGTGCTCTCTGAGTCGAAAGCTACAGAAACTAGGTTAAAAATGATATTTGCGACTGTCAACATGACATTGAATTCACATTCCCAAGAAAAAGACTTTGCTTTTCTCCAAACCAGTTTCAACATCCTTTTCTGGGTACTTTGCACACGAATTCCACACGAGTTTGTCCAGATAGGTCTGGATCTAACCAGAAATAGCCGGTTCTGGTGGCTAACTGAATATCAGCTTTTAAACAGCCTGTGTGTTTGGTAGTGTTTCCTGGATAGTATCTATGAACTTTAGAGTTTTGAATGAATTTTAGCATGTTACATTTTGTTTTTTTGTTGGCAAACGCTAATTAGTTCCACATGGAGAGAAAACAAGCAACCATAAGTGTTTTCTGAGTTGAATGCTACAGAAACTAGGTTAAAAATGCTATTTGTGACTGTCAACATGACATTGAATTCACATTCCCAAGAATAAGACTTTGCTTTTCTCCAAACCAGTTTGATCTGCTTTTCTGGGTCCTTTGCACACGAATTCCACACGAGTTTGTCCAGATAGGTCTGGATCTAAACAGAAATATCCGGTTCTGTGGGGCTAAATGAATATCAGCTTTTCAACAGCCTGTGTGTTTGGTAGTGTTTCCTGGATAGTATCTATGAACTTTAGAGTTGTGAATGAATTTTAGCATGTTACATTTTGTTTTTTTGTTGGCAAACGCTAATTAGTTACACATGGTGACACAACGAGTACACATAAGTGTTCTCTGAGTCGAATGCTACAGAAACTAGGTTAAAAATGATATTTGTGACTGTAAACATGACATTGAATTCACATTCCCAAGAAAAAGACTTTGCTTTTCTCCAAAATCAGTTTGACTCTGCTTATCTGGGTCCTTTGCGCACGAATTCCACAAGAGTTTGTCCAGATAGGTCTGGATCTAAACAGAAATATCCGGTTCTGTGGGGCTAAATGAATATCAGCTTTTAAACAGCCTGTGTGTTTGGTAGTGTTTCCTGGATAGTATCTATGAACTTTAGAGTTGTGAATGAATTTTAGCATGTTACATTTTGTTTTTTTGTTGGCAAACGCTAATTAGTTCCACATGGAGGAACAAGAAGTACACATAAGTGTTTTCTGAGTCGAATGCTACAGAAACTAGGTTAAAAATGATATTTGCGACTGTAAACATGACATTGAATTCACATTCCCAAGAAAAAGACTTTGATTTTCTCCAAAACCAGTTTGACTCTGCTTTTCTGGGTCCTTTGCACACGAATTCCACACAAATTTGTCCAGATAGGTCTGGATCTAACCAGAAATATCCGGTTCTGGTGGCTAACTGAATATCAGCTTTTAAACAGCCTGTGTGTTTGTTAGTGTTTCCTGGATAGTATCTATGAACTTTAGAGTTGTGAATGAATTTTAGCATGTTATATTTTGTTTTTGTGTGGGCAAACGCTAATTAGTTACACATGGAGACACAACAAGTACACATAAGTGTTTTCTGAGTAAAATGCTACAGAAAATAGGTTAAAAATGATATTTGCTACTGTAAACATGACATTGAATTCACATTACCAAGAAAAAGACTTTTCTCTTCTACAAAACCAGTTTGACTCTGCTTTTCTGGGTCCTTTGCACACGAATTCCTCATGAGTTTGTCCAGATAGGTCTGGATCTAACCAGAAATATCCGGGTCTGTGTGGCTAAATGAATATCAGCTTTTAAACAGCCTGTGTGTTTCTTAGTGTTTCCTGGCTAGTATCTATGAACTTTAGAGTTTTGAATGAATTTTAGCATGTTACATTTTGTTTTTTTGTTGGCAATTGCTAATTAGTTCTACATGGAAGCACAAGAAGTATACTTAAGCGTTTTCTGAGTAGAATGCTACAAAAACTAGGTTAAAAATGATATTTGCGACTGTAAACATGACATTGAATTCACATTCCCAAGAAAAAGACTTTGCTTTTCTCCAAAACCAGTTTCCACATCCTTTTCTGGGTCCTTAGCACACGAATTCCACACAAGTTTGTCCAGATAGGTCTGGATCTAACCAGAAATATCCGGTTCTGGTGGCTAACTGAATATCAGCTTTTAAACAGCCTGTGTGTTTGTTAGTGTTTCCTGGATAGTATCTATGAACTTTAGAGTTTTGAATGAATTTTAGCATGTTATATTTGGTTTCTTTGTTGGCAAACGCTAATTAGTTCCACATGGAGACAAAACAGGTACACATAAGTGTTCTCTGAGTCGAATGCTACAGAAACTAGATTAAAAATGATATTTGCGACTGTCAACATGACATTGAATTCACATTCCCAAGAAAAAGACTTTGCTTGTCTCCAAAACCAGTTTGACTCTGCTTTTCTGGGTCCTTTGCACATGAATTCCACATGAGTTTGTTGAGATAGGTCTGGATCTAAGCAGAAATATCCGGTCCTGTGTGGCTAAATGAATATCAGCTTTTAAACAGCCTGTGGGTTTGTTAGTGTTTCCTGGATAGTATCTATGAACTTTAGAGTTTTGAATGAATTTTAGCATGTTACATTTTGTTTTTTTGTTGGCAAATGCTAATTAGTTCCACATGGAGACACAACAGGTACACATAAGTGTTCTCTGAGTCGAATGCTACAGAAACTAGGTTAAAAATGATATTTGCGACTGTCAACATGACATTGAATTCACATTCCCAAGAAAAAGACTTTGCTTGTCTCCAAAACCAGTTTGACTCTGCTTTTCTGGGTCCTTTGCACACGAATACCACACGAGTTTGTCCAGATAGGTCTGGATCCAACCAGAAATATCCGGTTCTGGTGGCTAACTGAATATCAGCTTTTAAACAGCCTGTGTGTTTGTTAGTGTTTCCTGGATACTATCTATGAACTTTAGAGTTGTGAATGAATTTTAGCATGTTACATTTTGTTTTTTTGTTGGCAATTGCTAATTAGTTCTACATGGAAGCACAAGAAGTACACTTAAGCGTTTTCTGAGTAGAATGCTACAAAAACTAGGTTAAAAATTATATTTGCGACTGTAAACATGACATTGAATTCACATTCCCAAGAAAAAGACTTTTCTCTTCTCCAAAACCAGTTTCCACATCCTTTTCGGGGTCCTTAGCACACGAATTCCACACAAGTTTGTCCAGATAGGTCTGGATCTAACCAGAAATATCCGGTTCTGGTGGCTAACTGAATATCAGCTTTTAAACAGCCTGTGTGTTTGTTAGTGTTTCCTGGATAGTATCTATGAACTTTAGAGTTTTGAATGAATTTTAGCATGTTATATTTGGTTTCTTTGTTGGCAAACGCTAATTAGTTCCACATGGAGACAAAACAGGTACACATAAGTGTTCTCTGAGTCGAATGCTACAGAAACTAGATTAAAAATGATATTTGCGACTGTCAACATGACATTGAATTCACATTCCCAAGAAAAAGACTTTGCTTGTCTCCAAAACCAGTTTGACTCTGCTTTTCTGGGTCCTTTGCACATGAATTCCACATGAGTTTGTCGAGGTAGGTCTGGATCTAAGCAGAAATATCCGGTCCTGTGTGGCTAAATGAATATCAGCTTTTAAACAGCCTGTGGGTTTGTTAGTGTTTCCTGGATAGTATCTATGAACTTTAGAGTTTTGAATGAATTTTAGCATGTTACATTTTGTTTTTTTGTTGGCAAACGCTAATTAGTTCCACATGGAGACACAACAGGTACACATAAGTGTTCTCTGAGTCGAATGCTACAGAAACTAGGTTAAAAATGATATTTGCGACTGTCAACATGACATTGAATTCACATTCCCAAGAAAAAGACTTTGCTTTTCTCCAAAACCAGTTTGACTCTGCTTTTCTGGGTCCTTTGCACACGAATACCACACGAGTTTGTCCAGATAGGTCTGGATCCAACCAGAAATATCCGGTTCTGGTGGCTAACTGAATATCAGCTTTTAAACAGCCTGTGTGTTTGTTAGTGTTTCCTGGATACTATCTATGAACTTTAGAGTTGTGAATGAATTTTAGCATGTTACATTTTGTTTTTTTGTTGGGAATTGCTAATTAGTTCTACATGGAAGCACAAGAAGTACACTTAAGCGTTTTCTGAGTAGAATGCTACAAAAACTAGGTTAAAAATTATATTTGCGACTGTAAACATGACATTGAATTCACATTCCCAAGAAAAAGACTTTTCTCTTCTCCAAAACCAGTTTCCACATCCTTTTCGGGGTCCTTAGCACACGAATTCCACACAAGTTTGTCCAGATAGGTCTGGATCTAACCAGAAATATCCGGTTCTGGTGGCTAACTGAATATCAGCTTTTAAACAGCCTGTGTGTTTGTTAGTGTTTCCTGGATAGTATCTATGAACTTTAGAGTTTTGAATGAATTTTAGCATGTTATATTTGGTTTCTTTGTTGGCAAACGCTAATTAGTTCCACATGGAGACAAAACAGGTACACATAAGTGTTCTCTGAGTCGAAATCTACAGAAATTAGGTTAAAAATGATATTTGCGACTGTCAACATGACATTGAATTCACATTCCCAAGAAAAAGACTTTGCTTGTCTCCAAAACCAGTTTGACTCTGCTTTTCTGGGTCCTTTGCACACGAATTCCACACGAGTTTGTCGAGATAGGTCTGGATCTAAGCAGAAATATCCGGTCCTCTGTGGCTAAATGAATATCAGCTTTTAAACAGCCTGTGGGTTTGTTAGTGTTTCCTGGATAGTATCTATTAACTTTAGAGTTTTGAATGAATTTTAGCATGTTACATTTTGTTTTTTTGTTGGCAAACGCTAATTAGTTCCACATGGAGACACAACAGGTACACATAAGTGTTCTCTGAGTAGAATGCTACAGAAACTAGGTTAAAAATGATATTTGCGACTGTCAACATGACATTGAATTCACATTCCCAAGAAAAAGACTTTGCTTTTCTCCAAAACCAGTTTGACTCTGCTTTTCTGGGTCCTTTGCACACGAATACCACACGAGTTTGTCCAGATAGGTCTGGATCCAACCAGAAATATCCGGTTCTGGTGGCTAACTGAATATCAGCTTTTAAACAGCCTGTGTGTTTGTTAGTGTTTCCTGGATAATATCTATGAACTTTAGAGTTGTGAATGAATTTTAGCATGTTACATTTTGTTTTTTTGTGGGCAAACGCTAATTAGTTCCACATGGAGACACAAGAAGTACAGATAAGTGTTTTCTGAGTAGAATGCTACAGAAAGTAGGTTAAAAATGATATTTGCGACTGTAAACATGACATTGAATTCACATTCCCAAGAAAAAGACTTTGCTTTTCTCCAAAACCAGTTTGACTCTGCTTTTCTGGGTCCTTTGCACACGAATTCCACACGAGTTTGTCCAGATAGGTCTGGATCTAACCAGAAATATCCAGTTCTGGTGGCTAACTGATTATCAGCTTTTAAACAGCCTGTGTGTTTGTTAGTGTTTCCTGGATAGTATCTATGAACTTTAGAGTTGTGAATGAATTTTAGCATGTTACATTTTGTTTTTTTGTGGGCAAACGCTAATTAGTTCCACATGGAGGCACAAGAAGTACAGATAAGTGTTTTCTGAGAATGCTACAGAAAATAGGTTAAAAATGATATTTGCTACTGTAAACATGACATTGAATTCGCATTCCCAAGAAAAAGACTTTTCTCCAAAACCAGTTTGACTCTGCTTTTCTGGGTCCTTTGCACACGAATTCCACACGAGTTTGTCCAGATATGTCTGGATCTAAGCATAAATATCCGGTTCTGTGTGGCTACATTAATATCAGCTTTTAAACAGCGTGTGTGTTTGTTAGTGTTTCCTGGCTAGTATCTATGAACTTTAGAGTTGTGAATGAATTTTAGCATGTTACATTTTGTTTTTTTGTTGGCAAACGCTAATTAGTTACACATGGTGACACAACGAGTACACATAAGTGTTCTCTGAGTCGAATGCTACAGAAACTAGGTTAAAAATGATATTTGTGACTGTAAACATGACATTGAATTCACATTCCCAAGAAAAAGACTTTGCTTTTCTCCAAAATCAGTTTGACTCTGCTTATCTGGGTCCTTTACGCACGAATTCCACAAGAGTTTGTCCAGATAGGTCTGGATCTAAACAGAAATATCCGGTACTGTGGGGCTAAATGAATATCAGCTTTTAAACAGCCTGTGTGTTTGGTAGTGTTTCCTGGATAATATCTATGAACTTTAGAGTTGTGAATGAATTTTAGCATGTTACATTTTGTTTTTTTGTGGGCAAAGGCTAATTAGTTCCACATGGAGGAACAAGAAGTACACATAAGTGTTTTCTGAGTCGAATGCTACATAAACTAGGTTAAAAATGATATTTGCGACTGTAAACATGACATTGAATTCACATTCCCAAGAAAAAGACTTTGATTTTCTCCAAAACCAGTTTCAACATCCTTTTCTGGGTCCTTTGCACACGAATTCCACACAAATTTGTCCAGGTAGGTCTGGATCTAACCAGAAATATCCGGTTCTGGTGGCTAACTGAATATCAGCTTTTAAACAGCCTGTGTGTTTGTTCGTGTTTCCTGGATAGTATCTATGAACTTTAGAGTTGTGAATGAATTTTAGCATGTTACATTTTGTTTTTTTGTGGGGAAACGCTAATTAGTTCAACATGGAGACACAACAAGTACACATAAGTGTTTTCTGAGTAAAATGCTACAGAAAATAGGTTAAAAATGATATTTGCTACTGTAAACATGACATTGAATTCACATTCCCAAGAAAAAGACTTTTCTCTTCTCCAAAACCAGTTTGACTCTGCTTTTCTGGGTCCTTTGCACCCGAATTCCACACGAGTTTGTCCAGATAGGTCTGGATCTAACCAGAAATATCCGGTTCTGTGTGGCTAAATTAATATCAGCTTTTAAACAGCCTGTGGGTTTGTTAGTGTTTCCTGGATAGTATCTATGATCTTTAGAGTTTTGAATGAATTTTAGCATGTTACATTTTGTTTTTTTGTTGGCAAACGCTAATTAGTTCCAAATGGAGACACAACAGGTACACATAAGTGTTCTCTGAGTCGAATGCTACAGAAACTAGGTTAAAAATGATATTTGCGACTGTCAACATGACATTGAATTCACATTCCCAAGAAAAAGACTTTGCTTTTCTCCAAAACCAGTTTGACTCTGCTTTTCTGGGTCCTTTGCACACGAATACCACACGATTTTGTCCAGATAGGTCTGGTCCAACCAGAAATATCCGGTTCTGTGGGGCTAACTGAATATCAGCTTTTAAACAGCCTGTGTGTTTGTTAGTGTTTCCTGGATACTATCTATGAACTTTAGAGTTGTGAATGAATTTTAGCATGTTACATTTTGTTTTTTTGTTGGCAATTGCTAATTAGTTCTACATGGAAGCACAAGAAGTACACTTAAGCGTTTTCTGAGTAGAATGCTACAAAAACTAGGTTAAAAATTATATTTGCGACTGTAAACATGACATTGAATTCACATTCCCAAGAAAAAGACTTTTCTCTTCTCCAAAACCAGTTTCCACATCCTTTTCGGGGTCCTTAGCACACGAATTCCACACAAGTTTGTCCAGATAGGTCTGGATCTAACCAGAAATATCCGGTTCTGTGTGGCTAACTGAGTATCAGCTTTTAAACAGCCTGTGTGTTTGTTAGTGTTTCCTGGATAGTATCTATGAACTTTAGAGTTTTGAATGAATTTTAGCATGTTATATTTGGTTTCTTTGTTGGCAAACGCTAATTAGTTCCACATGGAGACAAAAGAGGTACACATAAGTGTTCTCTGAGTCGAATGCTACAGAAATTAGGTTAAAAATCATATTTGCGACTGTCAACATGACATTGAATTCACATTCCCAAGAAAAAGACTTTGCTTGTCTCCAAAACCAGTTTGACTCTGCTTTTCTGGGTCCTTTGCACACGAATTCCACACGAGTTTGTCGAGATAGGTCTGGATCTAAGCAGAAATATCCGGTTCTGTGTGGCTACATTAATATCAGCTTTTAAAGAGCCTGTGGGTTTGTTAGTGTTTCCTGGATAGTATCTATGAACTTTAGAGTTTTGAATGAATTTTAGCATGTTACATTTTGTTTTTTTGTTGGCAAACGCTAATTAGTTCCACATGGAGACACAACAGGTACACATAAGTGTTCTCTGAGTCGAATGCTACAGAAACTAGGTTAAAAATGATATTTGCGACTGTCAACATGACATTGAATTCACATTCCCAAGAAAAAGACTTTGCTTGTCTCCAAAACCAGTTTGACTCTGCTTTTCTGGGTCCTTTGCACATGAATTCCACATGAGTTTGTCGAGGTAGGTCTGGATCTAAGCAGAAATATCCGGTCCTGTGTGGCTAAATGAATATCAGCTTTTAAACAGCCTGTGGGTTTGTTAGTGTTTCCTGGATAGTATCTATGAACTTTAGAGTTTTGAATGAATTTTAGCATGTTACATTTTGTTTTTTTGTTGGCAAACGCTAATTAGTTCCACATGGAGACACAACAGGTACACATAAGTGTTCTCTGAGTCGAATGCTACAGAAACTAGGTTAAAAATGATATTTGCGACTGTCAACATGACATTGAATTCACATTCCCAAGAAAAAGACTTTGCTTTTCTCCAAAACCAGTTTGACTCTGCTTTTCTGGGTCCTTTGCACACGAATACCACACGAGTTTGTCCAGATAGGTCTGGATCCAACCAGAAATATCCGGTTCTGGTGGCTAACTGAATATCAGCTTTTAAACAGCCTGTGTGTTTGTTAGTGTTTCCTGGATACTATCTATGAACTTTAGAGCTGTGAATGAATTTTAGCATGTTACATTTTGTTTTTTTGTTGGGAATTGCTAATTAGTTCTACATGGAAGCACAAGAAGTACACTTAAGCGTTTTCTGAGTAGAATGCTACAAAAACTAGGTTAAAAATTATATTTGCGACTGTAAACATGACATTGAATTCACATTCCCAAGAAAAAGACTTTTCTCTTCTCCAAAACCAGTTTCCACATCCTTTTCGGGGTCCTTAGCACACGAATTCCACACAAGTTTGTCCAGATAGGTCTGGATCTAACCAGAAATATCCGGTTCTGGTGGCTAACTGAATATCAGCTTTTAAACAGCCTGTGTGTTTGTTAGTGTTTCCTGGATAGTATCTATGAACATTAGAGTTTTGAATGAATTTTAGCATGTTATATTTGGTTTCTTTGTTGGCAAACGCTAATTAGTTCCACATGGAGACAAAACAGGTACACATAAGTGTTCTCTGAGTCGAAATCTACAGAAATTAGGTT
Source organism: Sylvilagus floridanus (assembly GCA_949820135.1). Lineage (NCBI taxonomy): Eukaryota > Metazoa > Chordata > Mammalia > Lagomorpha > Leporidae > Sylvilagus > Sylvilagus floridanus. Next base: position 90,278,214 of record OX463223.1, read on the forward strand.
AAAAATGATATTTGCGACTGTCAACATGACATTGAATTCACATTCCCAAGAAAAAGACTTTGCTTGTCTCCAAAACCAGTTTGACTCTGCTTTTCTGGGTCCTTTGCACACGAATTCCACACGAGTTTGTCGAGATAGGTCTGGATCTAAGCAGAAATATCCGGTCCTCTGTGGCTAAATGAATATCAGCTTTTAAACAGCCTGTGGGTTTGTTAGTGTTTCCTGGATAGTATCTATTAACTTTAGAGTTTTGAATGAATTTTAGCATGTTACATTTTGTTTTTTTGTTGGCAAACGCTAATTAGTTCCACATGGAGACACAACAGGTACACATAAGTGTTCTCTGAGTAGAATGCTACAGAAACTAGGTTAAAAATGATATTTGCGACTGTCAACATGACATTGAATTCACATTCCCAAGAAAAAGACTTTGCTTTTCTCCAAAACCAGTTTGACTCTGCTTTTCTGGGTCCTTTGCACACGAATACCACACGAGTTTGTCCAGATAGGTCTGGATCCAACCAGAAATATCCGGTTCTGGTGGCTAACTGAATATCAGCTTTTAAACAGCCTGTGTGTTTGTTAGTGTTTCCTGGATAATATCTATGAACTTTAGAGTTGTGAATGAATTTTAGCATGTTACATTTTGTTTTTTTGTGGGCAAACGCTAATTAGTTCCACATGGAGACACAAGAAGTACAGATAAGTGTTTTCTGAGTAGAATGCTACAGAAAGTAGGTTAAAAATGATATTTGCGACTGTAAACATGACATTGAATTCACATTCCCAAGAAAAAGACTTTGCTTTTCTCCAAAACCAGTTTGACTCTGCTTTTCTGGGTCCTTTGCACACGAATTCCACACGAGTTTGTCCAGATAGGTCTGGATCTAACCAGAAATATCCAGTTCTGGTGGCTAACTGATTATCAGCTTTTAAACAGCCTGTGTGTTTGTTAGTGTTTCCTGGATAGTATCTATGAACTTTAGAGTTGTGAATGAATTTTAGCATGTTACATTTTGTTTTTTTGTGGGCAAACGCTAATTAGTTCCACATGGAGGCACAAGAAGTACAGATAAGTGTTTTCTGAGAATGCTACAGAAAATAGGTTAAAAATGATATTTGCTACTGTAAACATGACATTGAATTCGCATTCCCAAGAAAAAGACTTTTCTCCAAAACCAGTTTGACTCTGCTTTTCTGGGTCCTTTGCACACGAATTCCACACGAGTTTGTCCAGATATGTCTGGATCTAAGCATAAATATCCGGTTCTGTGTGGCTACATTAATATCAGCTTTTAAACAGCGTGTGTGTTTGTTAGTGTTTCCTGGCTAGTATCTATGAACTTTAGAGTTGTGAATGAATTTTAGCATGTTACATTTTGTTTTTTTGTTGGCAAACGCTAATTAGTTACACATGGTGACACAACGAGTACACATAAGTGTTCTCTGAGTCGAATGCTACAGAAACTAGGTTAAAAATGATATTTGTGACTGTAAACATGACATTGAATTCACATTCCCAAGAAAAAGACTTTGCTTTTCTCCAAAATCAGTTTGACTCTGCTTATCTGGGTCCTTTACGCACGAATTCCACAAGAGTTTGTCCAGATAGGTCTGGATCTAAACAGAAATATCCGGTACTGTGGGGCTAAATGAATATCAGCTTTTAAACAGCCTGTGTGTTTGGTAGTGTTTCCTGGATAATATCTATGAACTTTAGAGTTGTGAATGAATTTTAGCATGTTACATTTTGTTTTTTTGTGGGCAAAGGCTAATTAGTTCCACATGGAGGAACAAGAAGTACACATAAGTGTTTTCTGAGTCGAATGCTACATAAACTAGGTTAAAAATGATATTTGCGACTGTAAACATGACATTGAATTCACATTCCCAAGAAAAAGACTTTGATTTTCTCCAAAACCAGTTTCAACATCCTTTTCTGGGTCCTTTGCACACGATTTCCACACGAGTTTGTCCAGATAGGTCTGGATCTAACCAGAAATATCCGGTACTGTGTGGCTAAATTAATATCAGCTTTTAAACAGCCTGTGTGTTTGTTAGTGTTTCCTGGATAGTATCTATGACCTTTAGAGTTTTGAATGAATTTTAGCATGTTACATTTTGTTTTTTTGGTTGGCAAACGCTAATTAGTTTCACATGGTGACACAACGAGTACACATAAGTGTTTTCTGAGTAAAATGCTACAGAAAATAGGTTAAAAATGATATTTGCTACTGTAAACATGACATTGAATTCACATTACCAAGAAAAAGACTTTTCTCTTCTACAAAACCAGTTTGACTCTGCTTTTCTGGGTCCTTTGCACACGAATTCCTCATGAGTTTGTCCAGATAGGTCTGGATCTAACCAGAAATATCCGGGTCTGTGTGGCTAAATGAATATCAGCTTTTAAACAGCCTGTGTGTTTCTTAGTGTTTCCTGGCTAGTATCTATGAACTTTAGAGTTTTGAATGAATTTTAGCATGTTACATTTTGTTTTTTTGTTGGCAATTGCTAATTAGTTCTACATGGAAGCACAAGAAGTATACTTAAGCGTTTTCTGAGTAGAATGCTACAAAAACTAGGTTAAAAATGATATTTGCGACTGTAAACATGACATTGAATTCACATTCCCAAGAAAAAGACTTTGCTTTTCTCCAAAACCAGTTTCCACATCCTTTTCTGGGTCCTTAGCACACGAATTCCACACAAGTTTGTCCAGATAGGTCTGGATCTAACCAGAAATATCCGGTTCTGGTGGCTAACTGAATATCAGCTTTTAAACAGCCTGTGTGTTTGTTAGTGTTTCCTGGATAGTATCTATGAACTTTAGAGTTTTGAATGAATTTTAGCATGTTATATTTGGTTTCTTTGTTGGCAAACGCTAATTAGTTCCACATGGAGACAAAACAGGTACACATAAGTGTTCTCTGAGTCGAATGCTACAGAAACTAGATTAAAAATGATATTTGCGACTGTCAACATGACATTGAATTCACATTCCCAAGAAAAAGACTTTGCTTGTCTCCAAAACCAGTTTGACTCTGCTTTTCTGGGTCCTTTGCACATGAATTCCACATGAGTTTGTTGAGATAGGTCTGGATCTAAGCAGAAATATCCGGTCCTGTGTGGCTAAATGAATATCAGCTTTTAAACAGCCTGTGGGTTTGTTAGTGTTTCCTGGATAGTATCTATGAACTTTAGAGTTTTGAATGAATTTTAGCATGTTACATTTTGTTTTTTTGTTGGCAAATGCTAATTAGTTCCACATGGAGACACAACAGGTACACATAAGTGTTCTCTGAGTCGAATGCTACAGAAACTAGGTTAAAAATGATATTTGCGACTGTCAACATGACATTGAATTCACATTCCCAAGAAAAAGACTTTGCTTGTCTCCAAAACCAGTTTGACTCTGCTTTTCTGGGTCCTTTGCACACGAATACCACACGAGTTTGTCCAGATAGGTCTGGATCCAACCAGAAATATCCGGTTCTGGTGGCTAACTGAATATCAGCTTTTAAACAGCCTGTGTGTTTGTTAGTGTTTCCTGGATACTATCTATGAACTTTAGAGTTGTGAATGAATTTTAGCATGTTACATTTTGTTTTTTTGTTGGCAATTGCTAATTAGTTCTACATGGAAGCACAAGAAGTACACTTAAGCGTTTTCTGAGTAGAATGCTACAAAAACTAGGTTAAAAATTATATTTGCGACTGTAAACATGACATTGAATTCACATTCCCAAGAAAAAGACTTTTCTCTTCTCCAAAACCAGTTTCCACATCCTTTTCGGGGTCCTTAGCACACGAATTCCACACAAGTTTGTCCAGATAGGTCTGGATCTAACCAGAAATATCCGGTTCTGGTGGCTAACTGAATATCAGCTTTTAAACAGCCTGTGTGTTTGTTAGTGTTTCCTGGATAGTATCTATGAACTTTAGAGTTTTGAATGAATTTTAGCATGTTATATTTGGTTTCTTTGTTGGCAAACGCTAATTAGTTCCACATGGAGACAAAACAGGTACACATAAGTGTTCTCTGAGTCGAATGCTACAGAAACTAGATTAAAAATGATATTTGCGACTGTCAACATGACATTGAATTCACATTCCCAAGAAAAAGACTTTGCTTGTCTCCAAAACCAGTTTGACTCTGCTTTTCTGGGTCCTTTGCACATGAATTCCACATGAGTTTGTCGAGGTAGGTCTGGATCTAAGCAGAAATATCCGGTCCTGTGTGGCTAAATGAATATCAGCTTTTAAACAGCCTGTGGGTTTGTTAGTGTTTCCTGGATAGTATCTATGAACTTTAGAGTTTTGAATGAATTTTAGCATGTTACATTTTGTTTTTTTGTTGGCAAACGCTAATTAGTTCCACATGGAGACACAACAGGTACACATAAGTGTTCTCTGAGTCGAATGCTACAGAAACTAGGTTAAAAATGATATTTGCGACTGTCAACATGACATTGAATTCACATTCCCAAGAAAAAGACTTTGCTTTTCTCCAAAACCAGTTTGACTCTGCTTTTCTGGGTCCTTTGCACACGAATACCACACGAGTTTGTCCAGATAGGTCTGGATCCAACCAGAAATATCCGGTTCTGGTGGCTAACTGAATATCAGCTTTTAAACAGCCTGTGTGTTTGTTAGTGTTTCCTGGATACTATCTATGAACTTTAGAGTTGTGAATGAATTTTAGCATGTTACATTTTGTTTTTTTGTTGGGAATTGCTAATTAGTTCTACATGGAAGCACAAGAAGTACACTTAAGCGTTTTCTGAGTAGAATGCTACAAAAACTAGGTTAAAAATTATATTTGCGACTGTAAACATGACATTGAATTCACATTCCCAAGAAAAAGACTTTTCTCTTCTCCAAAACCAGTTTCCACATCCTTTTCGGGGTCCTTAGCACACGAATTCCACACAAGTTTGTCCAGATAGGTCTGGATCTAACCAGAAATATCCGGTTCTGGTGGCTAACTGAATATCAGCTTTTAAACAGCCTGTGTGTTTGTTAGTGTTTCCTGGATAGTATCTATGAACTTTAGAGTTTTGAATGAATTTTAGCATGTTATATTTGGTTTCTTTGTTGGCAAACGCTAATTAGTTCCACATGGAGACAAAACAGGTACACATAAGTGTTCTCTGAGTCGAAATCTACAGAAATTAGGTTAAAAATGATATTTGCGACTGTCAACATGACATTGAATTCACATTCCCAAGAAAAAGACTTTGCTTGTCTCCAAAACCAGTTTGACTCTGCTTTTCTGGGTCCTTTGCACACGAATTCCACACGAGTTTGTCGAGATAGGTCTGGATCTAAGCAGAAATATCCGGTCCTCTGTGGCTAAATGAATATCAGCTTTTAAACAGCCTGTGGGTTTGTTAGTGTTTCCTGGATAGTATCTATTAACTTTAGAGTTTTGAATGAATTTTAGCATGTTACATTTTGTTTTTTTGTTGGCAAACGCTAATTAGTTCCACATGGAGACACAACAGGTACACATAAGTGTTCTCTGAGTAGAATGCTACAGAAACTAGGTTAAAAATGATATTTGCGACTGTCAACATGACATTGAATTCACATTCCCAAGAAAAAGACTTTGCTTTTCTCCAAAACCAGTTTGACTCTGCTTTTCTGGGTCCTTTGCACACGAATACCACACGAGTTTGTCCAGATAGGTCTGGATCCAACCAGAAATATCCGGTTCTGGTGGCTAACTGAATATCAGCTTTTAAACAGCCTGTGTGTTTGTTAGTGTTTCCTGGATAATATCTATGAACTTTAGAGTTGTGAATGAATTTTAGCATGTTACATTTTGTTTTTTTGTGGGCAAACGCTAATTAGTTCCACATGGAGACACAAGAAGTACAGATAAGTGTTTTCTGAGTAGAATGCTACAGAAAGTAGGTTAAAAATGATATTTGCGACTGTAAACATGACATTGAATTCACATTCCCAAGAAAAAGACTTTGCTTTTCTCCAAAACCAGTTTGACTCTGCTTTTCTGGGTCCTTTGCACACGAATTCCACACGAGTTTGTCCAGATAGGTCTGGATCTAACCAGAAATATCCAGTTCTGGTGGCTAACTGATTATCAGCTTTTAAACAGCCTGTGTGTTTGTTAGTGTTTCCTGGATAGTATCTATGAACTTTAGAGTTGTGAATGAATTTTAGCATGTTACATTTTGTTTTTTTGTGGGCAAACGCTAATTAGTTCCACATGGAGGCACAAGAAGTACAGATAAGTGTTTTCTGAGAATGCTACAGAAAATAGGTTAAAAATGATATTTGCTACTGTAAACATGACATTGAATTCGCATTCCCAAGAAAAAGACTTTTCTCCAAAACCAGTTTGACTCTGCTTTTCTGGGTCCTTTGCACACGAATTCCACACGAGTTTGTCCAGATATGTCTGGATCTAAGCATAAATATCCGGTTCTGTGTGGCTACATTAATATCAGCTTTTAAACAGCGTGTGTGTTTGTTAGTGTTTCCTGGCTAGTATCTATGAACTTTAGAGTTGTGAATGAATTTTAGCATGTTACATTTTGTTTTTTTGTTGGCAAACGCTAATTAGTTACACATGGTGACACAACGAGTACACATAAGTGTTCTCTGAGTCGAATGCTACAGAAACTAGGTTAAAAATGATATTTGTGACTGTAAACATGACATTGAATTCACATTCCCAAGAAAAAGACTTTGCTTTTCTCCAAAATCAGTTTGACTCTGCTTATCTGGGTCCTTTACGCACGAATTCCACAAGAGTTTGTCCAGATAGGTCTGGATCTAAACAGAAATATCCGGTACTGTGGGGCTAAATGAATATCAGCTTTTAAACAGCCTGTGTGTTTGGTAGTGTTTCCTGGATAATATCTATGAACTTTAGAGTTGTGAATGAATTTTAGCATGTTACATTTTGTTTTTTTGTGGGCAAAGGCTAATTAGTTCCACATGGAGGAACAAGAAGTACACATAAGTGTTTTCTGAGTCGAATGCTACATAAACTAGGTTAAAAATGATATTTGCGACTGTAAACATGACATTGAATTCACATTCCCAAGAAAAAGACTTTGATTTTCTCCAAAACCAGTTTCAACATCCTTTTCTGGGTCCTTTGCACACGAATTCCACACAAATTTGTCCAGGTAGGTCTGGATCTAACCAGAAATATCCGGTTCTGGTGGCTAACTGAATATCAGCTTTTAAACAGCCTGTGTGTTTGTTCGTGTTTCCTGGATAGTATCTATGAACTTTAGAGTTGTGAATGAATTTTAGCATGTTACATTTTGTTTTTTTGTGGGGAAACGCTAATTAGTTCAACATGGAGACACAACAAGTACACATAAGTGTTTTCTGAGTAAAATGCTACAGAAAATAGGTTAAAAATGATATTTGCTACTGTAAACATGACATTGAATTCACATTCCCAAGAAAAAGACTTTTCTCTTCTCCAAAACCAGTTTGACTCTGCTTTTCTGGGTCCTTTGCACCCGAATTCCACACGAGTTTGTCCAGATAGGTCTGGATCTAACCAGAAATATCCGGTTCTGTGTGGCTAAATTAATATCAGCTTTTAAACAGCCTGTGGGTTTGTTAGTGTTTCCTGGATAGTATCTATGATCTTTAGAGTTTTGAATGAATTTTAGCATGTTACATTTTGTTTTTTTGTTGGCAAACGCTAATTAGTTCCAAATGGAGACACAACAGGTACACATAAGTGTTCTCTGAGTCGAATGCTACAGAAACTAGGTTAAAAATGATATTTGCGACTGTCAACATGACATTGAATTCACATTCCCAAGAAAAAGACTTTGCTTTTCTCCAAAACCAGTTTGACTCTGCTTTTCTGGGTCCTTTGCACACGAATACCACACGATTTTGTCCAGATAGGTCTGGTCCAACCAGAAATATCCGGTTCTGTGGGGCTAACTGAATATCAGCTTTTAAACAGCCTGTGTGTTTGTTAGTGTTTCCTGGATACTATCTATGAACTTTAGAGTTGTGAATGAATTTTAGCATGTTACATTTTGTTTTTTTGTTGGCAATTGCTAATTAGTTCTACATGGAAGCACAAGAAGTACACTTAAGCGTTTTCTGAGTAGAATGCTACAAAAACTAGGTTAAAAATTATATTTGCGACTGTAAACATGACATTGAATTCACATTCCCAAGAAAAAGACTTTTCTCTTCTCCAAAACCAGTTTCCACATCCTTTTCGGGGTCCTTAGCACACGAATTCCACACAAGTTTGTCCAGATAGGTCTGGATCTAACCAGAAATATCCGGTTCTGTGTGGCTAACTGAGTATCAGCTTTTAAACAGCCTGTGTGTTTGTTAGTGTTTCCTGGATAGTATCTATGAACTTTAGAGTTTTGAATGAATTTTAGCATGTTATATTTGGTTTCTTTGTTGGCAAACGCTAATTAGTTCCACATGGAGACAAAAGAGGTACACATAAGTGTTCTCTGAGTCGAATGCTACAGAAATTAGGTTAAAAATCATATTTGCGACTGTCAACATGACATTGAATTCACATTCCCAAGAAAAAGACTTTGCTTGTCTCCAAAACCAGTTTGACTCTGCTTTTCTGGGTCCTTTGCACACGAATTCCACACGAGTTTGTCGAGATAGGTCTGGATCTAAGCAGAAATATCCGGTTCTGTGTGGCTACATTAATATCAGCTTTTAAAGAGCCTGTGGGTTTGTTAGTGTTTCCTGGATAGTATCTATGAACTTTAGAGTTTTGAATGAATTTTAGCATGTTACATTTTGTTTTTTTGTTGGCAAACGCTAATTAGTTCCACATGGAGACACAACAGGTACACATAAGTGTTCTCTGAGTCGAATGCTACAGAAACTAGGTTAAAAATGATATTTGCGACTGTCAACATGACATTGAATTCACATTCCCAAGAAAAAGACTTTGCTTGTCTCCAAAACCAGTTTGACTCTGCTTTTCTGGGTCCTTTGCACATGAATTCCACATGAGTTTGTCGAGGTAGGTCTGGATCTAAGCAGAAATATCCGGTCCTGTGTGGCTAAATGAATATCAGCTTTTAAACAGCCTGTGGGTTTGTTAGTGTTTCCTGGATAGTATCTATGAACTTTAGAGTTTTGAATGAATTTTAGCATGTTACATTTTGTTTTTTTGTTGGCAAACGCTAATTAGTTCCACATGGAGACACAACAGGTACACATAAGTGTTCTCTGAGTCGAATGCTACAGAAACTAGGTTAAAAATGATATTTGCGACTGTCAACATGACATTGAATTCACATTCCCAAGAAAAAGACTTTGCTTTTCTCCAAAACCAGTTTGACTCTGCTTTTCTGGGTCCTTTGCACACGAATACCACACGAGTTTGTCCAGATAGGTCTGGATCCAACCAGAAATATCCGGTTCTGGTGGCTAACTGAATATCAGCTTTTAAACAGCCTGTGTGTTTGTTAGTGTTTCCTGGATACTATCTATGAACTTTAGAGCTGTGAATGAATTTTAGCATGTTACATTTTGTTTTTTTGTTGGGAATTGCTAATTAGTTCTACATGGAAGCACAAGAAGTACACTTAAGCGTTTTCTGAGTAGAATGCTACAAAAACTAGGTTAAAAATTATATTTGCGACTGTAAACATGACATTGAATTCACATTCCCAAGAAAAAGACTTTTCTCTTCTCCAAAACCAGTTTCCACATCCTTTTCGGGGTCCTTAGCACACGAATTCCACACAAGTTTGTCCAGATAGGTCTGGATCTAACCAGAAATATCCGGTTCTGGTGGCTAACTGAATATCAGCTTTTAAACAGCCTGTGTGTTTGTTAGTGTTTCCTGGATAGTATCTATGAACATTAGAGTTTTGAATGAATTTTAGCATGTTATATTTGGTTTCTTTGTTGGCAAACGCTAATTAGTTCCACATGGAGACAAAACAGGTACACATAAGTGTTCTCTGAGTCGAAATCTACAGAAATTAGGTTAAAAATGATATTTGCGACTGTCAACATGACATTGAATTCACATTCCCAAGAAAAAGACTTTGCTTGTCTCCAAAACCAGTTTGACTCTGCTTTTCTGGGTCCTTTGCACACGAATTCCACACGAGTTTGTCGAGATAGGTCTGGATCTAAGCAGAAATATCCGGTCCTCTGTGGCTAAATGAATATCAGCTTTTAAACAGCCTGTGGGTTTGTTAGTGTTTCCTGGATAGTATCTATTAACTTTAGAGTTTTGAATGAATTTTAGCATGTTACATTTTGTTTTTTTGTTGGCAAACGCTAATTAGTTCCACATGGAGACACAACAGGTACACATAAGTGTTCTCTGAGTAGAATGCTACAGAAACTAGGTTAAAAATGATATTTGCGACTGTCAACATGACATTGAATTCACATTCCCAAGAAAAAGACTTTGCTTTTCTCCAAAACCAGTTTGACTCTGCTTTTCTGGGTCCTTTGCACACGAATACCACACGAGTTTGTCCAGATAGGTCTGGATCCAACCAGAAATATCCGGTTCTGGTGGCTAACTGAATATCAGCTTTTAAACAGCCTGTGTGTTTGTTAGTGTTTCCTGGATAATATCTATGAACTTTAGAGTTGTGAATGAATTTTAGCATGTTACATTTTGTTTTTTTGTGGGCAAACGCTAATTAGTTCCACATGGAGACACAAGAAGTACAGATAAGTGTTTTCTGAGTAGAATGCTACAGAAAGTAGGTTAAAAATGATATTTGCGACTGTAAACATGACATTGAATTCACATTCCCAAGAAAAAGACTTTGCTTTTCTCCAAAACCAGTTTGACTCTGCTTTTCTGGGTCCTTTGCACACGAATTCCACACGAGTTTGTCCAGATAGGTCTGGATCTAACCAGAAATATCCAGTTCTGGTGGCTAACTGATTATCAGCTTTTAAACAGCCTGTGTGTTTGTTAGTGTTTCCTGGATAGTATCTATGAACTTTAGAGTTGTGAATGAATTTTAGCATGTTACATTTTGTTTTTTTGTGGGCAAACGCTAATTAGTTCCACATGGAGGCACAAGAAGTACAGATAAGTGTTTTCTGAGAATGCTACAGAAAATAGGTTAAAAATGATATTTGCTACTGTAAACATGACATTGAATTCGCATTCCCAAGAAAAAGACTTTTCTCCAAAACCAGTTTGACTCTGCTTTTCTGGGTCCTTTGCACACGAATTCCACACGAGTTTGTCCAGATATGTCTGGATCTAAGCATAAATATCCGGTTCTGTGTGGCTACATTAATATCAGCTTTTAAACAGCGTGTGTGTTTGTTAGTGTTTCCTGGCTAGTATCTATGAACTTTAGAGTTGTGAATGAATTTTAGCATGTTACATTTTGTTTTTTTGTTGGCAAACGCTAATTAGTTACACATGGTGACACAACGAGTACACATAAGTGTTCTCTGAGTCGAATGCTACAGAAACTAGGTTAAAAATGATATTTGTGACTGTAAACATGACATTGAATTCACATTCCCAAGAAAAAGACTTTGCTTTTCTCCAAAATCAGTTTGACTCTGCTTATCTGGGTCCTTTACGCACGAATTCCACAAGAGTTTGTCCAGATAGGTCTGGATCTAAACAGAAATATCCGGTACTGTGGGGCTAAATGAATATCAGCTTTTAAACAGCCTGTGTGTTTGGTAGTGTTTCCTGGATAATATCTATGAACTTTAGAGTTGTGAATGAATTTTGGCATGTTACATTTTGTTTTTTTGTGGGCAAAGGCTAATTAGTTCCACATGGAGGAACAAGAAGTACACATAAGTGTTTTCTGAGTCGAATGCTACATAAACTAGGTTAAAAATGATATTTGCGACTGTAAACATGACATTGAATTCACATTCCCAAGAAAAAGACTTTGATTTTCTCCAAAACCAGTTTCAACATCCTTTTCTGGGTCCTTTGCACACGATTTCCACACGAGTTTGTCCAGATAGGTCTGGATCTAACCAGAAATATCCGGTACTGTGTGGCTAAATTAATATCAGCTTTTAAACAGCCTGTGTGTTTGTTAGTGTTTCCTGGATAGTATCTATGACCTTTAGAGTTTTGAATGAATTTTAGCATGTTACATTTTGTTTTTTTGGTTGGCAAACGCTAATTAGTTTCACATGGTGACACAACGAGTACACATAAGAGTTATCTGAGTCCAATGCTACAGAAACTAGGTTAAAAATGATATTTGCGACTGTAAACATGACATTGAATTCACATTCCCAAGAAAAAGACTTTGCTTTTCTCCAAAACCAGTTTGACTCTGCTTTTCTGGGTCCTTTGCACACGAATGCCACACGAGTTTGTCCAGATAGGTCTGGATCTAACCAGAAATATCTGGTTCTGTGTGGCTAAATGAATATCAGCTTTTAAACAGCCTGTGTGTTTGTTAGTGTTTTCTGGCTAGTATCTATGAACTTTAGAGTTTTGAATGAATTTTAGCATGTTACATTTTGTTTTTTTGTTGGCAAACGCTAATTAGTTCCACATGGAGACACAACAAGTACACATAAGTGTTTTCTGAGTCGAATGCTACAGAAACTAGGTTAAAAATGATATTTGTGACTGTAAACATGACATTGAATTCACATTCCCAAGAAAAAGACTTTGCTTTTCTCCAAAACCAGTTTGACTCTGCTTTTCTGGGTCCTGTGCACACGAATTCCACACGAGTTTGTCCAGATAGGTCTGGATCTAACCAGAAATATCCGGTTCTGTGTGGCTAAATGAATATCAGCTTTTAAACAGCCTGTGTGTTTGTTAGTGTTTCCTGGATAGTATCTATGAACTTTAGAGTTTTGAATGAATTTTATCATGTTCCATTTTGTTTTTTTTGTGCGCAAAGGCTAATTAGTTCCACATGGAGACACAAGTACACATAAGTGTTTTCTGAGTCGAATGCTACAGAAACTAGGTTAAAAATGATATTTGCGACTGTAAACATGACATTGAATTCACATTCCCAAGAAAAAGACTTTGCTTTTGTCCAAAGTCAGTTTGACTCTGCTTTTCTGGGTCCTTTGCGCACGAATTCCACACGATTTGTCCAGATAGGTCTGGATCTAAACAGAAATATCCGGTACTGTGGGGCTAACTGAATATCAGCTTTAAACAGCCTGTGTGTTTGTTAGTGTTTCCTGGATAGTATCTATGAACTTTAGAGTTTTGAATGAATTTCAACATGTTACATTTTGTTTTTTTGTTGGCCAACGATAATTAGTTCCACATGGAGACACAACAAGTAACCATAATTGTTCTCTGAGTCGAATGCTTCAGAAACTAGGTTAAAAATGATATTTGCGACTGCAAACATGAACTTGAATTCCCATTCCCAAGAAAAAGACTTTGCTTTTCTCAAACCAGTTTGACTCTGCTTTTCTGGGTCCTTAGCACACGAATTCCACACGAGTTTGTCCAGATAGGTGTGGATCTAAACAGAAATATCCGGTTCTGTGGGGCTAAATGAATATCAGCTTTTAAACAGCCTGTGTGTTTGTTAGTGTTTCCTGGATAGTATCTATGAACTTTAGAGTTGTGAATGAATTTTAACATGTTACATTTTGTTTTTTTGTGGGCAAATGCTAATTAGTTCCACATGGAGGCACAAGAAGTACACATAAGTGTTTTCTGAGTAGAATGCTACAGAAACTAGGTTAAAAATATTATTTGCTACTGTAAACATGACATTGAATTCACATTCCTAAGAAAAAGTCTTTTCTCCAAAACCAGTTTGACTCTGCTTTTCTGGGTCCTGTGCACACGAATTCCACACGAGTTTGTCCTGATAGGTCTGGATCTAACCAGAAATATCCGGTTCTGTGTGGCTAAATGAATATCAGCTTTTAAACAGCCTGTGTGTTTGTTAGTGTTTCCTGGATAGTATCTATGAACTTTAGAGTTTTGAATGAATTTTAGCATGTTCCATTTTGGTTTTTTGTTGGCAAAAGCTAATTAGTTCCACATGGAGACACAACAAGTACACATAAGTGTTTTCTGAGTCGAATGCTACAGAAACTAGGTTAAAAATGATATTTGCGACTGTCAACATGACATTGAATTCACATTCCCAAGGAAAAGACTTTGCTTTTCTCCAAAACCAGTTTGACTCTGCTTTTCTGGGACTTTTGCACACGAATACCACACGAGTTTGTCCAGATAGGTCTGGATCCAACCAGAAATATCCGGTTCTGGTGGCTAACTGAATATCAGCTTTTAAACAGCCTGTGTGTTTGTTAGTGTTTCCTGGATACTATCTATGAACTTTAGAGTTGTGAATGAATTTTAGCATGTTACATTTTGTTTTTTTGTGGGCAAACACTAATTAATTCCATATGGAGACACAAGAAGTACACATAAGTGTTTTCTGAGTAGATGCTACAGAAAGTAGGTTAAAAATGATATTTGCGACTGTAAACATGACATTGAATTCACATTCCCAAGAAAAAGACTTTGCTTTTCTCCAAAACCAGTTTGACTCTGCTTTTCTTGGTCCTTTGCACACGAATTCCACACGAGTTTGTCCAGATAGGTCTGGATCTAACCAGAAATAGCCGGTTCTGTGTGGCTAAATAATATCAGCTTTTAAACAGCCTGTGTGTTTGGTAGTGTTTCCTGGATAATATCTATGAACTTTAGAGTTGTGAATGAATTTTAGCATGTTACATTTTGTTTTTTTGTGGGCAAACGCTAATTATTTCCACATGGAGACACAAGAAGTACACATAAGTGTTTTCTGAGTAGAATGCTACAGAAACTAGGTTAAAAATGATATTTGCGACTGTAAACATGACATTGAATTCACATTCCCAAGAAAAAGACTTTGCTTTTCTCCAAAACCAGTTTGACTCTGCTTTTCTGGGTCCTTTGCACACGAATTCCACACGAGTTTGTCCAGATAGGTCTGGATCTAACCAGAAATATCCAGTTCTGGTGGCTAACTGATTATCAGCTTTTAAACAGCCTGTGTGTTTGTTAGTGTTTCCTGGATAGTATCTATGAACTTTAGAGTTTTGAATGAATTTTAGCATGTTACATTTTGTTTTTTTGTGGGCAAACGCTAATTAGTTCCACATGGAGGCACAAGAAGTACAGATAAGTGTTTTCTGAGAATGCTACAGAAAATAGGTTAAAAATGATATTTGCTACTGTAAACATGACATTGAATTCACATTCCCAAGAAAAAGACTTTGCTTTTCTCCAAAACGAGTTTCCACATCCTTTTCTGGGTCCTTAGCACATGAATTCCACACGAGTTTGTCCAGATAGGTCTGGATCTAACCAGAAATATCCGGTACTGTGTGGCTAAATGAATATCAGCTTTTAAACAGCCTGTGTGTTTGTTAGTGTTTCCTGGATAGTATCTATGACCTTTAGAGTTTTGAATGAATTTTAGCATGTTACATTTTGTTTTTTTGGTTGGCAAACGCTAATTAGTTTCACATGGTGACACAACGAGTACACATAAGAGTTATCTGAGTCCAATGCTACAGAAACTAGGTTAAAAATGATATATGCGACTGTAAACATGACATTGAA
Organism: Sylvilagus floridanus; assembly: GCA_949820135.1. Taxonomy (NCBI): domain Eukaryota; kingdom Metazoa; phylum Chordata; class Mammalia; order Lagomorpha; family Leporidae; genus Sylvilagus; species Sylvilagus floridanus. The sequence continues at coordinate 90,293,778 of OX463223.1, forward strand.
TTCACATTCCCAAGAAAAAGACTTTGCTTTTCTCCAAAACCAGTTTGACTCTGCTTTTCTGGGTCATTTGCACACGAATGCCACACGAGTTTGTCCAGATAGGTCTGGATCTAACCAGAAATATCTGGCTCTGTGGGGCTAAATGAATATCAGCTTTTAAACAGCCTGTGTGTTTGTTAGTGTTTTCTGGCTAGTATCTATGAACTTTAGAGTTTTGAATGAATTTTAGCATGTTACATTTTGTTCTTTTGTTGGCAAACGCTAATTAGTTCCACATGGAGACACAACAAGTACACATAAGTGTTTTATGAGTCGAATGCTACAGAAACTAGGTTAAAAATGATATTTGCGACTGTAAACATGACATTGAATTTACATTCCCAAGAAAAAGTCTTTTCTCCAAAACCAGTTTGACTCTGCTTTTCTGGGTCCTGTGCACACGAATTCCACACGAGTTTGTCCTGATAGGTCTGGATCTAACCAGAAATATCCGGTTCTGTGTGGCTAAATGAATATCAGCTTTTAAACAGCCTGTGTGTTTGTTAGTGTTTCCTGGATAGTATCTATGAACTTTAGAGTTTTGAATGAAAGTTATCATGTTCCATTTTGTTTTTTTGTTGGCAAACGCTAATTAGTTCCACATGGAGACACAAGTACACATAAGTGTTTTCTGAGTCGAATGCTACAGAAACTAGGTTAAAAATGATATTTGCGACTGTAAACATGACATTGAATTCACATTCCCAAGAAAAAGACTTTGCTTTTCTCCAAAGTCAGTTTGACTCTGCTTTTCTGGGTCCTTTGCGCACGAATTCCACACGAGTTTGTCCAGATAGGTCTGGATCTAAACAGAAATATCCGGTACTGTGGGGCTAACTGAATATCAGCTTTTAAACAGCCTGTGTGTTTGTTAGTGTTTCCTGGATAGTATCTATGAACTTTAGAGTTTTGAATGAATTTCAACATGTTACATTTTGTTTTTTTGTTGGCCAAGGATAATTAGTTCCACATGGAGACACAACAAGTAACCATAAGTGTTCTCTGAGTCGAATGCTTCAGAAACTAGGTTAAAAATGATATTTGCGACTGCAAACATGACCTTGAATTCACATTCCCAAGAAAAAGACTTTGCTTTTCTCAAACCAGTTTGACTCTGCTTTTCTGGGTCCTTAGCACACGAATTCCACACGAGTTTGTCCAGATAGGTGTGGATCTAAACAGAAATATCCGGTTCTGTGGGGCTAAATGAATATCAGCTTTTAAACAGCCTGTGTGTTTGTTAGTGTTTCCTGGATAGTATCTATGAACTTTAGAGTTGTGAATGAATTTTAGCATGTTACATTTTGTTTTTTTGTGGGCAAATGCTAATTAGTTCCACATGGAGGCACAAGAAGTACACATAAGTGTTTTCTGAGTAGAATGCTACAGAAACTAGGTTAAAAATATTATTTGCTACTGTTAACATGACATTGAATTCACATTCCCAAGAAAAAGTCTTTTCTCCAAAACCAGTTTGACTCTGCTTTTCTGGGTCCTGTGCACACGAATTCCACACGAGTTTGTCCTGATAGGTCTGGATCTAACCAGAAATATCCGGTTCTGTGTGGCTAAATGAATATCAGCTTTTAAACAGCCTGTGTGTTTGTTAGTGTTTCCTGGATAGTATCTATGAACTTTAGAGTTTTGAATGAATTTTATCATGTTCCATTTTGGTTTTTTGTTGGCAAAAGCTAATTAGTTCCACATGGAGACACAACAAGTACACATAAGTGGTTTCTGAGTCCAATGCTACAGAAACTAGGTTAAAAATGATATTTGCGACTGTAAACATGACATTGAATTCACATTCCCAAGAAAAAGACTATGCTTTTCTCCAAAACGAGTTTCCACATCCTGTTCTGGGTCCTTAGCACACGAATTCCACACGAGTTTTTCCAGATAGGTCTGGATCTAACCAGAAATATCCGGTACTGTGTGGCTAAATGAATATCAGCTTTTAAACAGCCTGTGTGTTTGTTAGTGTTTCCTGGCTAGTATCTATGAACTTTAGAGTTTTGAATGAATTTTAGCATGTTACATTTTGTTTTTTTGTTGGCCAACGCTAATTAGTTCCACATGGAGACACAAGAAGTACACATAAGTGTTTTCTGAGTAGAATGCTACAGAAACTAGGTTAAAAATGATATTTGCGACTGTAAACATGACATTGAATTCACATTCCCAAGAAAAAGACTTTTCTGTTCTCCAAAACCAGTTTGACTCTGCTTTTCTGGGTCCTTTGCACACGAATTCCACATGAGTTTGTCCAGATAGGTCTGGATCTAAGCAGAAATATCCGGTTCTGTGTGGCTAAATGAATATCAGCTTTTAAACAGCCTGTGTGTTTGTTAGTGTTTCCTGGATAGTATCTATGAACTTTAGAGTTTTGAATGAATTTTAGCAAGTTACATTTTGTTTTTTTGTTGGCCAACGCTAATTAGTTCCACATGCAGACACAGCAAGAACACATAAGTGTTTTCTGAGTAGAATGCTACAAAAACTAGGTTAAAAATGATATTTGCGATTGTAAACATGACATTGAATTCACATTCCCAAGAAAAAGGCTTTGCTTTTCTCCAAAAGCAGTTTCAACATCCTTTTCTGGGTCGTTTGCACATGAATTCCACACGAGTTTGTCCAGATAGGTCTGGATCTAAACAGAAATATCCGGTACTGTGGGGCTAACTGAATATCAGCTTTTAAACAGCCTGTGTGTTTGTTAGTTTTTCCTGGATATTATATATGAACTTTAGAGTTGTGAATGAATTTTAGCATGTTACATTTTGTTTTTTTGTGGGCAAATGCTAATTAGTTCCACATGGAGGCACAAGAAGTACACATAAGTGTTTTCTGAGTAGAATGCTACAGAAACTAGGTTAAAAATGATATTTGCGACGGTAAACATGACATTGAATTCACATTCCCAAGAAAAAGACTTTGCGTTTCTCCAAAACCAGTTTGACTCTGCTTTTCTGGGTCCTGTGCACACGAATTCCACACGAGTTTGTCCAGATAGGTCTGGATCTAACCAGAAATATCCGGTTCTGTGTGGCTAAATGAATATCAGCTTTTAAACAGCCTGTGTGTTTGTCAGTGTTTCCTGGATAGTATCTATGAACTTTAGAGTTTTGAATTAATTTTATCATGTTCCATCCATTTTTTTTGTTGGCAAAAGCTAATTAGTTCCACATGGAGACACAAAAAGTACACATAAGTGTTTTCTGAGTCCAATGCTACAGAAACTAGTTTAAAAATGATATTTGCAACTGTAAACATGACATTGAATTCACATTCCCAAGAAAAAGACTTTGCTTTTCTCCAAAACCAGTTTGACTCTGCTTTTCTGGGTCCTTTGCACACGAATTCCACACGAGTTTGTCCAGATAGGTCTGGATCAAACCAGAAATATCCGGTTCTGTGTGGCTAAATGAATATCAGCTTTTAAACAGCCTGTGTGTTTGTTAGTGTTTCCTGGATAGTATCTATGAACTTTAGAGTTTTGAATGAATTTTAGCATGTTACATTTTGTTTTTTTGTTGGCCAACGCTAATTAGTTCCACATGGAGACACAAGAACTACACATAAGTGTTTTCTGAGTAGAATGCTACAAAAACTAGGTTAAAAATGATATTTGCGACTGTAAACATGACATTGAATTCACATTCCCAAGAAAAAGACTTTGCTTTTCTCCAAAAGCAGTTTCAACATTCTTTTCTGGGTCCTTTGCACATGAATTCCACACGAGTTTGTCCAGATAGGTCTGGATCTAGCCAGAAATATTCGGTTCTTTGTGGCTAAATGAATATCACCTTTTAAACTGCCTGTGTGTTTGTTAGTGTTTCCTGGATAATATCTATGAACTTTAGAGTTTTGAATGAATTTCAACATGTTACATTTTGTTTTCTTGTTGGCAAACGCTAATTAGTTCCACATGGAGACAAAGAAGTACACATAAGTGTTCTCTGAGTCGAATGCTACAGAAACTAGGTTAAAAATGATATTTGCGACTGTAAACATGACATTGAATTCACATTCCCAAGAAAAAGACTTTGCTTTTCTCCAAAACCAGTTTGACTCTGCTTTTCTGGGTCCTGTGCACACGAATTCCACACGAGTTTGTCCTGATAGGTCTGGATCTAACCAGAAATATCCGGTTCTGTGTGGCTAAATGAATATCAGCTTTTAAACAGCCTGTGTGTTTGTTAGTGTTTCCTGGATAGTAAATATGAACTTTAGATTTTTGAATGAATTTTATCATGTTCCATTTTGGTTTTTTGTTGGCAAAAGCTAATTAGTTCCACATGGAGACACAACAAGTACACATAAGTGTTTTCTGAGTCCAATGCTACAGAAACTAGGTTAAAAATGATATTTGCGACTGTAAACATGACATTGAATTCACATTCCCAAGAAAAAGACTTTGCTTTTCTCCAAAACGAGTTTCCACATCCTTTTCTGGGTCCTTAGCACACGAATTCCACACGAGTTTGTCCAGATAGGTCTAGATCTAACCAGAAATATCCGGTACTGTGTGGCTAAATGAATATCAGCTTTTAAACAGCCTGTGTGTTTGTTAGTGTTTCCTGGCTAGTATCTATGAACTTTAGAGTTTTGAATGAATTTTAGCATGTTACATTTTGTTTTTTTGTTGGCAAACGCTAATTAGTTCCACATGGAGACACAACAAGTACACATAAGTGTTTTCTGAGTAGAATGCTACAGAAACTAGGTTAAAAATGATATTTGCGACTGTAAACATGACATTGAATTCACATTCCCAAGAAAAAGACTTTTCTCTTCTCCAAAACCAGTTTGACTCTGCTTTTCTGGGTCCTTTGCACACGAATTCCACATGAGTTTGTCCAGATAGGTCTGGATCTAACCAGAAATATCCGGTTCTGTGTGGCTAAATGAATATCAGCTTTTAAACAGCCTGTGTGTTTGTTAGTGTTTCCTGGATAGTATCTATGAACTTTAGAGTTTTGAATGAATTTTAGCATGTTACATTTTTTTTTTTATTGGCCAACGCTAATTAGGTCCACATGGAGACACAGCAAGTACACATAAGTGTTTTCTGAGTAGAATGCTACAAAAACTAGGTTAAAAATGATATTTGCGACTGTAAACATGACATTGAATTCACATTCCCAAGAAAACAACTTTGCTTTTCTCCAAAAGCAGTTTCAACATCCTTTTCTGGGTCGTTTGCACATGAATTCCACACGAGTTTGTCCAGATAGGTCTGTATCTAGGCAGAAATATTCGGTTCTTTGTGGCTAAATGAATATCAGCTTTTAAACTGCCTTTGTGTTTGTTAGTGTTTTCTGGCTAGTATCTATGAACTTTAGAGTTTTGAATGAATTTTAGCATGTTACATTTTGTTTTTTTGTTGGCAAATGCTAATTAGTTCCACATGGAGACACAAGAAGTACACATAAGTGTTCTCTGAGTCGAATGCTACAGAAACTAGGTTAAAAATGATATTTGCGACTGTACACATGACATTGAATTCACATTCCCAAGAAAAAGACTTTGCTCTTCTCCAAAACCAGTTTGACTCTGCTTTTCTGGGTCCTGTGCACACGAATTCCACATGAGTTTGTCCACATAGGTCTGGAACTAACCAGAAATATCCGGTTCTGTGTGGCTAAATGAATATCAGCTTTTAAACAGCCTGTGTGTTTGTTAGTGTTTCCTGGATAGTATCTATGAACTTTAGAGTTGTGAATGAATTTTAGCGTGTTACATTTTGTTTTTTTGTGGGCAAATGCTAATTAGTTCCACATGGAGGCACAAGAAGTACACATAAGTGTTTTCTGAGTAGAATGCTACAGAAACTAGGTTAAAAATGATATTTGCGACGGTAAACATGACATTGAATTCACATTCCCAAGAAAAAGACTTTGCTTTTCTCCAAAACCAGTTTGACTCTGCTTTTCTGGGTCCTGTGCACACGAATTCCACACGAGTTTGTCCAGATAGGTCTGGATCTAACCAGAAATATCCGGTTCTGTGTGGCTAAATGAATATCAGCTTTTAAACAGCCTGTGTGTTTGTCAGTGTTTCCTGGATAGTATCTATGAACTTTAGAGTTTTGAATTAATTTTATCATGTTCCATCCATTTTTTTTGTTGGCAAAAGCTAATTAGTTCCACATGGAGACACAACAAGTACACATAAGTGTTTTCTGAGTCCAATGCTACAGAAACTAGTTTAAAAATGATATTTGCAACTGTAAACATCACATTGAATTCACATTCCCAAGAAAAAGACTTTGCTTTTCTCCAAAACCAGTTTGACTCTGCTTTTCTGGGTCCTTTGCACACGAATTCCACACGAGTTTGTCCAGATAGGTCTGGATCAAACCAGAAATATCCGGTTCTGTGTGGCTAAATGAATATCAGCTTTTAAACAGCCTGTGTGTTTGTTAGTGTTTCCTGGATAGTATCTATGAACTTTAGAGTTTTGAATGAATTTTAGCATGTTACATTTTGTTTTTTTGTTGGCCAACGCTAATTAGTTCCACATGGAGACACAACAACTACACATAAGTGTTTTCTGAGTAGAATGCTACAAAAACTAGGTTAAAAATGATATTTGCGACTGTAAACATGACATTGAATTCACATTCCCAAGAAAAAGACTTTGCTTTTCTCCAAAACCAGTTTGACTCTGCTTTTCTGGGTCCTGTGCACACGAATTCCACACGAGTTTGTCCAGATAGGTCTGGAACTAACCAGAAATATCCGGTTCTGTGGGGATAAACGAATATCAGCTTTTAAACAGCCTGTGTGGTTGTTAGTGTTTCCTGGATAGTATCTATGAACTTTAGAGTTTTGAATGAATTTTAGCGTTTTGTATTTTGTTTTTTTGTTGGCAAACGCTAATTAGTTCCACATGGTGACACAAGGAGTACACATAAGTTATTTCTGAGTCCAATGCTACAGAAACTAGGTTAAAAATGATATTTGCGACTGTAAACATGACATTGAATTCACATTCCCAAGAAAACGACTTTGCTTTTCTCCAAAACCAGTTTCAACATCCTTTTCTGGGTCCTTTGCACACGAATTCCACACGAGTTTGTCCAGATAGGTCTGGATCTAAGCGGAAATATCCGGTTCTGTGGGGCTAAATGAATATCAGCTTTTAAACAGCCTGTGTGTTTGTTAGTGTTTTCTGCATAGTATCTATGAACTTTAGAATTTTGAATGAATTTTAGCATGTTACATTTTGTTTTTTTGAGGGCAAACGCTAATTAGTTCAACATGGAGACACAACTAGTACACATAAGTGTTTTCTGAGTAGAATGCTACAGAAACTAGGTTAAAAATGATATTTGCGACTGTAAACATGACATTGAATTCACATTCCCAAGAAAAAGACTTTGCTTTTCTCCAAAACCAGTTTGATTCTGCTTTTCTGGGTCCTCTGCACACGAATTCCACATGAGTTTGTCCAGATAGGTTTGGAACTAACCAGAAATATCCGGTTCTGTGTGGCTAAATGAATATCAGCTTTTAAACAGCCTGTGTGTTTGTCAGTGTTTCCTGGATAGTATCTATGAACTTTAGAGTTTTGAATTAATTTTATCATGTTCCATCCATTTTTTTTGTTGGCAAACGCTAATTAGTTCCACATGGAGACACAACAAGTACACATAAGTGTTTTCTGAGTCCAATGCTACAGAAACTAGTTTAAAAATGATATTTGCAACTGTAAACATCACATTGAATTCACATTCCCAAGAAAAAGACTTTGCTTTTCTCCAAAACCAGTTTGACTCTGCTTTTCTGGGTCCTTTGCACACGAATTCCACACGAGTTTGTCCAGATAGGTCTGGATCAAACCAGAAATATCCGGTTCTGTGTGGCTAAATGAATATCAGCTTTTAAACAGCCTGTGTGTTTGTTAGTGTTTCCTGGATAGTATCTATGAACTTTAGAGTTTTGAATGAATTTTAGCATGTTACATTTTGTTTTTTTGTTGGCCAACGCTAATTAGTTCCACATGGAGACACAACAACTACACATAAGTGTTTTCTGAGTAGAATGCTACAAAAACTAGGTTAAAAATGATATTTGCGACTGTAAACATGACATTGAATTCACATTCCCAAGAAAAAGACTTTGCTTTTCTCCAAAACCTGTTTGACTCTGCTTTTCTGGGTCCTGTGCACACGAATTCCACACGAGTTTGTCCAGATAGGTCTGGAACTAACCAGAAATATCCGGTTCTGTGGGGATAAACGAATATCAGCTTTTAAACAGCCTGTGTGGTTGTTAGTGTTTCCTGGATAGTATCTATGAACTTTAGAGTTTTGAATGAATTTTAGCGTTTTGTATTTTGTTTTTTTGTTGGCAAACGCTAATTAGTTCCACATGGTGACACAAGGAGTACACATAAGTTATTTCTGAGTCCAATGCTACAGAAACTAGGTTAAAAATGATATTTGCGACTGTAAACATGACATTGAATTCACATTCCCAAGAAAACGACTTTGCTTTTCTCCAAAACCAGTTTCAACATCCTTTTCTGGGTCCTTTGCACACGAATTCCACACGAGTTTGTCCAGATAGGTCTGGATCTAAGCGGAAATATCCGGTTCTGTGGGGCTAAATGAATATCAGCTTTTAAACAGCCTGTGTGTTTGTTAGTGTTTTCTGGATAGTATCTATGAACTTTAGAATTTTGAATGAATTTTAGCATGTTACATTTTGTTTTTTTGAGGGCAAACGCTAATTAGTTCAACATGGAGACACAACCAATACACATAAGTGTTTTCTGAGTAGAATGCTACAGAAACTAGGTTAAAAATGATATTTGCGACTGTAAACATGACATTGAATTCACATTCCCAAGAAAAAGACTTTGCTTTTCTCCAAAACCAGTTTGATTCTGCTTTTCTGGGTCCTCTGCACACGAATTCCACATGAGTTTGTCCAGATAGGTTTGGAACTAACCAGAAATATCCGGTTCTGTGTGGCTAAATGAATATCAGCTTTTAAACAGCCTGTGTGTTTGTTAGTGTTTCCTGGATAGTATCTATGAACTTTAGAGTTTTGAATGAATTTCAACATGTTACATTTTGTTATTTTGTTGGCCAACGATAATTAGTTCCACATGGATTCACAAGAAGTACACATAAGTGTTCTATTAGTCGAATGCTATGGAAATTAGGTTAAAAATGATATTTGCGACTGCAAACATGACATTGAATTCACATTCCCAATAAAAAGACTTTGCTTTTCTCCAAACCAGTTTGACTCTGCTTTTCTGGGTCCTGTGCGCACTTCTTCCACACGAGTTTGTCCAGATACGTCTGGATCTAAGCAGAAATATCCGGTTCTGTGTGGCTAAATGAATATCAGCTTTTAAACAGCCTGTGTGTTTGTTAGTGTTTCCTGGATAGTGTATATGAACTTTAGAGTTTTGAATGAATTTTAGCATATTATATTTTGTTTTTTTGTTGGCAAATGCTAATTAGTTCCACATGGTGACACAACGAGTACAAATAAGTTATTTCTGAGTCCAATGCTACAGAAACTAGGTTAAAAATGATATTTGCGACTGTCAACATGACATTGAATTCACATTCCCAAGAAAAAGACTTTGCTTGTCTCCAAAACCAGTTTCAACATCCTTTTCTGGGTCCTTTGCACACGAATTCCACACGAGTTTGTCCAGATAGGTCTGGAACTAACCAGAAATATCCGGTTCTGTGTGGCTAAATGAATATCAGCTTTTAAACAGCCTGTGTGTTTGTTAGTGTTTTCTGGCTAGTATCTATGAACTTTAGAGTTTTGAATGAATTTTAGCATGTTCCATTTTGTTTTTCTGTTGGCAAATGCTAATTAGTTCCACATGGAGACACAACAAGTACACATAAGTGTTTTCTGAGTAGAATGCTACAGAAATTAGGTTAAAAATGATATTTGCGACTGTAAACATGACATTGAATTCACATTCCCAAGAAAAAGACTTTTCTCGTCTCCAAAATCAGTTTGACTCTGCTTTTCTGGGTCCTTTGCGCACGAATTCCACACGAGTTTGTCCAGATAGGTCTGGATCTAAACAGAAATATCCGGTTCTGTGGGGCTAAATGAATATCAGCTTTTAAACTGCCTGTGTGTTTGTTAGTGTTTTCTGGCTAGTATCTATGAACCTTAGAGTTTTGAATGAATTTTAGCATGTTACGTTTTGTTTTTTTGTTGGCCAACGCTAATTAGTTCCACATGGAGACACAACAAGTACACATAAGTGTTCTCTGAGTCGAATGCTACAGAAACTAGGTTAAAAATGATATTTGCGACTGTAAACATGACATTGAATTCACATTCCCAAGAAAAAGACTTTGCTTTTCTCCAAAACCAGTTTGACTCTGCTTTTCTGGGTCCTCTGCACACGAATTCCACACGAGTTTGTCCAGATAGGTCTGGAACTAACCAGAAATATCCGGTTCTGTGTGGCTAAATGAATATCAGCTTTTAAACAGCCTGTGTGTTTGTTAGTGTTTCCTGGCTAGTATCTATGAACTTTAGAGTTTTGAATGAATTTCAACATGTTACATTTTGTTTTTTTGTTGGCCAATGATAATTAGTTCCACATGGAGACACAAGTAATCATAAGTGTTCTATGAGTCGAATGCTACAGAAACTAGGTTAAAAATGATATTTGGGACTGCAAACATGACATTGAATTCACATTCCCAAGAAAAAGTCTTTGCTTTTCTCCAAGCCAGTTTGACTCTGCTTTTCTGGGTCCTGTGCACACTTCTTCCACACGAGTTTGTCCAGATAGGTCTGGATCTAGCCAGAAATATCCGGTTCTGTGGGGCTAAATGAATATCAGCTTTTAAACAGCCTGTGTGTTTGTTAGTGTTTCCTGGATAGTATCTATGAATTTAGAGTTTTGAATGAATTTTAGCGTTTTATATTTTGTTTTTTTGTTGGCAAACGCTAATTAGTTCCACATGGTGACACAAGGAGTACACATAAGTTATTTCTGAGTCCAATGCTACAGAAACTAGGTTAAAAATGATATTTGCGACTGTAAACATGACATTGAATTCACATTCCCAAGAAAACAACTTTGCTTTTCCCAAAAACCAGTTTCAACATCCTTTTCTGGGTCCTTTGCACATGAATTCCACACGTGTTTGTCCAGATAGGTCTGGATCTAACCAGAAATATCCGGTTCTGTGTGGCTAAATGAATATCAGCTTTTAAATAGCCTGTGTGTTTGTTAGTGTTTTCTGGCTAGTATCTATGAACTTTAGAGTTGTGAATGAATTTTAGCATGTTCCATTTTGTTTTTTTCTTGGCAAACGCTAATTAGTTCAACATGGACACACAACAAGTACACATAAGGGTTTTCTGAGTAGAATGCTACAGAAACTAGGTTAAAAATGATATTTGCGACCGTAAACATGACATTGAATTCATATTCCCAAGAAAAAGACTTTGCTTTTCTCCAAAACCAGTTTGACTCTGCTTTTCTTGGTCCTTTGCACACGAATGCCACACGAGTTTGTCCAGATATGTCTGGATCTAGCCAGAAATATCCGGTTCTTTGTGGCTAAATGAATATCAGCTTTTAAACTGTCTGTGTGTTTGTTAGTGTTTTCTGGCTAGTATCTATGAACTTTAGAGTTTTGAATGAATTTTAGCATGTTACATTTTGTTTTTTTGTTGGCAAACGCTAATTAGTTCCACATGGAGACACAAGAAGTACACGTAAGTGTTCTCTGAGTCGAATGCTACAGAAACTAGGTTAAAAATGATATTTGCGACTGTAAACATGACATTGAATTCACATTCCCAAGAAAAAGACTTTCCTTTTCTCCAAAACCAGTTTGACTCTGCTTTTCTGGGTCCTCTGCACACGAATTCCACATGAGTTTGTCCAGATAGGTTTGGATCTAAGCAGAAATATCCGGTTCTGTGTGGCTAAATGAATATCAGCTTTTAAACAGCCTGTGTGTTTGTTAGTGTTTCCTGGATAGTATCTATGAACTTTAGAGTTTTGAATGAATTTCAACATGTTACATTTTGTTTTTTTGTTGGCCAACGATAATTAGTTCCACATGGAGACACAACAAGTAACCAAAAGTTTTCTATGAGTCGAATGCTACAGAAATTAGGTTAAAAATGATAATTGTGACTGCAAACATGACATTGAATTCACATTCCCAAGAAAAAGACTTTACTTTTCTCCCAACCAGTTTGACTCTGTTTTCTGGGTCCTGTGCACACTTCTTCCACACGAGTTTGTCCAGATACGTCTGGATCTAAGCAGAAATATCCGGTTCTGTGGGGCTAAATGAATATCAGCTTTTAAACAGCCTGTGTGTTTGTTAGTGTTTCCTGGATAGTATCTATGAATTTAGAGTTTTGAATGAATTTTAGCGTTTTATATTTTGTTTTTTTGTTTGCAAACGCTAATTAGGTCCACATGGTGACACAACGAGTACACATAAGTTATTTCTGAGTCCAATGCTACAGAAACTAGGTTAAAAATGATATTTGCGACTGTAAACATGACATTGAATTCACATTCCCAAGAAAACAACTTTGCTTTTCCCAAAAACCAGTTTCAACATCCTTTTCTGGGTCCTTTGCACATGAATTCCACACGAGTTTGTCCAGATAGGTCTGGATCTAACCAGAAATATCCGGTTCTGTGTGGCTAAATGAATATCAGCTTTTAAACAGCCTGTGTGTTTGTTAGTGTTTTCTGGCTAGTATCTATGAACTTTAGAGTTGTGAATGAATTTTAGCATGTTCCATTTTGTTTTTTTCTTGGCAAACGCTAATTAGTTCAACATGGAGACACAACAAGTACACATAAGTGTTTTCTGAGTAGAATGCTACAGAAACTAGGTTAAAAATGATATTTGCGACCGTAAACATGACATTGAATTCACATTCCCAAGAAAAAGACTTTGCTTTTCTCCAAAACCAGTTTGACTCTGCTTTTCTTGGTCCTTTGCACACGAATGCCACACGAGTTTGTCCAGATATGTCTGGATCTAGCCAGAAATATCCGGTTCTTTGTGGCTAAATGAATATCAGCTTTTAAACTGCCTGTGTGTTTGTTAGTGTTTTCTGGCTAGTATCTATGAACTTTAGAGTTTTGAATGAATTTTAGCATGTTACATTTTGTTTTTTTGTTGGCAAACGCTAATTAGTTCCACATGGAGACACAAGAAGTACACGTAAGTGTTCTCTGAGTCGAATGCTACAGAAACTAGGTTAAAAATGATATTTGCGACTGTAAACATGACATTGAATTCACATTCCCAAGAAAAAGACTTTCCTTTTCTCTAAAACCAGTTTGACTCTGCTTTTCTGGGTCCTCTGCACACGAATTCCACATTAGTTTGTCCAGATAGGTTTGGAACTAACCAGAAATATCCGGTTCTGTGTGGCTAAATGAATATCAGCTTTTAAACAGCCTGTGTGTTTGTTGGTGTTTCCTGGATAGTGTCTATGAACTTTAGAGTTTTGAATGAATTTCAACATGTTACATTTTGTTTTTTTGTTGGCCAACGATAATTAGTTCCACATGGAGACTCAACAAGTAACCAAAAGTTTTCTATGAGTCGAATGCTACAGAAATTAGGTTAAAAATGATATTTGTGACTGCAAACATGACATTGAATTCACATTCCCAAGAAAAAGACTTTGCTTTTCTCCCAACCAGTTTGACTCTGTTTTCTGGGTCCTGTGCACACTTCTTCCACACGAGTTTGTCCAGATACGTCTGGATCTAAGCAGAAATATCCGGTTCTGTGGGGCTAAATGAATATCAGCTTTTAAACAGCCTGTGTGTTTGTTAGTGTTTCCTGGATAGTATCTATGAATTTAGAGTTTTGAATGAATTTTAGCGTTTTATATTTTGTTTTTTTGTTTGCAAACGCTAATTAGGTCCACATGGTGACACAACGAGTACACATAAGTTATTTCTGAGTGCAATGCTACAGAAACTAGGTTAAAAATGATATTTGCGACTGTAAACATGACATTGAATTCACATTCCCAAGAAAACAACTTTGCTTTTCTCCAAAACCAGTTTCAACATCCTTTTCTGGGTCCTTTGCACATGAATTCCACACGAGTTGTCCAGATAGGTCTGGATCTAACCAGAAATATCCAGTTCTGTGTGGCTAAATGAATATCAGCTTTTAAACAGCCTGTGTGTTTGTTAGTGTTTTCTGGCTAGTATCTATGAACTTAAGAGTTTTGAATGAATTTTAGCATGTTACATTTTGTTTTTTTTGTTGGCAAACGCTAATTAGTTCCACATTGAGACACAAGAAGTACACATAAGTGTTCTCTGAGTCGAATGCTACAGAAACTAGGTTAAAAATGATATTTGCAACTGTAAACATGACATTGAATTCACATTCCCAAGAAAAAGACTTTGCTTTTCTCCAAAACCAGTTTGACTCTGCTTTTCTGAGTCCTCTGCACACGAATTCCACATGAGTTTGTCCAGATAGGTCTGGAACTAACCAGAAATATTCGGTTCTTTGTGGCTAAATGAATATCAGCTTTTAAACAGCCTGTGTGTTTGTTAGTGTTTCCTGGATAGTATCTATGAACTTTAGAGTTTTGAATGAATTTCAACATGTTACATTTTGTTTTTTTGTTGGCCAACGATAATTAGTTCCACATGGAGACACAACAAGTAACCAAAAGTGTTCTATGAGTCGATTGCTACAGAAATTAGGTTAAAAATGATATTTGCGACTGCAAAAATGACATTGAATTCACATTCACAAGAAAAAGACTTTGCTTTTCTCCTAACCAGCTTGACTCTGCTTTTCTGGGTCCTGTGCACACTTCTTCCACACGAGTTTGTCCAGATACGTCTGGATCTAACCAGAAATATCCGGTTCTGTGTGGCTAAATGAATATCAGCTTTTAAACAGCCTGTGTGTTTGTTAGTGTGTTCCGGATAGTATCTATGAACTTTAGAGTTGTGAATGAATGTTAGCATGTTCCATTTTGTTTTTTTGTTGGCAAACGCTAATTAGTTCCACATGGAGACACAACAAGTACACATAAGTGTTTTCTGAATAGAATGCTACAGAAACTAGGTTAAAAATGATATTTGCGACTGTATACATGACATTGAATTCACATTCCCAAGAAAAAGACCTTGCTTTTCTCCAAACCAGTTTGACTCTGCTTTTCTGGGTCCTTTGCACACCAATTCCACACGAGTTTGTCCAGATAGGTCTGGATCTAACCAGAAATATCCGGTTCTGTGGGGCTAAATGAATTTCAGCTTTTAAACTGCCTGTGTGTTTGTTAGTGTTTTCTGGCTAGTATCTATGAACTTTAGAGTTTTGAATGAATTTTAGCATGCTACGTTTTGTTTTTTTTGTTGGCAAGCGCTAATTAGTTCCACATGGAGACACAAGAAGTATACATAAGTGTTCTCTGAGTCCAATGCTACAGAAACTAGGTTAAAAATGATATTTGCGACTGTACACATGACATTGAATTCACATTTCCAAGAAAAACACTTTGCTTTTCTCCAAAACCAGTTTGACTCTGCTTTTCTGGGTCCTCTGCACACGAATTCCACATGAGTTTGTCCAGATAGGTCTGGAACTAACCAGAAATATCCGGTTCTGTGTGGCTAAATGAATATCAGCTTTTAAACAGCCTGTGTGTTTGTTAGTGTTTCCTGGATAGTATCTATGAACTTTAGAATTTTGAATGAATTTCAACATGTTACATTTTGTTTTTTTGTTGGCTATTGCTAATTAGTTCTACATGGAGGCCCAAGAAGTACACAAAAGAGTTTTCTGAGTAGAATGCTACAGAAACTAGGTTAAAAATGATATTTGCGACTGTAAACATGACATTGAATTCACATTCCCAAGAAAACAACTTTGCTTTTCTCCAAAAGCAGTTTCCACATCCTTTTCGGGGTCCTTAGCACACGAATTCCACACGAGTTTGTCCAGATAGGTCTGGATCTAACCAGAAATATCCGGTTCTGTGTGGCTAAATGAATCTCAGCTTTTAAACAGCCTGTGTGTTTGTTAGTGTTTCCTGGATAGTATCTATGAACTTTAGAGTTTTGAATGAATTTCAACATGTTTCATTTTTTTTTTTTCTTGGCCAACGATAATTAGTTCCACATATAGACACAACAAGTAATCATAAGTGTTCTATGAGTCGAATGCTACAGAAACTAGTTTAAAAATGATATTTGCGACTGTCAACATGACATTGAATTCACATTTCAAAGAAAAAGACTTTGCTTTTCTCCAAACCAGTTTGACTGCTTTTCTGGGTCCTGTGCACACTTCTTCCACACGAGTTTGTCCAGATAGGTCTGGATCTAAGCAGAAATATCCGGTTCTGTGTGGCTAAATGAATATCAGCTTTTAAACAGCCTGTGTGTTTGTTAGTGTTTCCTGGATAGTATCTATGAACTTTAGAGTTTTGAATGAATTTTAGCATGTTCCATTTTGTTGTTTTGTTGGCAAACGCTAATTAGTTCCTCATGGAGACACAACAAGTACACATAAGTGTTCTCTGAGTCCAATGCTACAGAAACTAGGTTAAAAATGATATTTGCGACTGTACACATGACATTGAATTCACATTCCCAAGAAAATGACTTTGCTTTTCTCCAAAACCAGTTTGACTCTGCTTTTCTGGGTTCTTTGCACACGAATTCCACATGAATTTGTCCAGATAGGTCTGGATCTAACCAGAATTATCCGGTTCTGTGTGGCTAAATGAATATCAGCTTTTAAACAGCCTGTGTGTTTGTTAGTGTGTTCCGGATAGTATCTATGTACTTTAGATTTTTGAATGAATTTTAGCATGTTACATTTTGTTTTTTTGTTGTCAAACGCAAATTAGTTCCACATGGAGACACAAGAAGTACACATAAGTGTTCTCTGAGTCGAATGCTACAGAAACTAGGTTAAAAATGACATTTGCGACTGTACACATGACATTGAATTCACATTCCCAAGAAAAAGACTTTGCTTTTCTCCAAAACCAGTTAGACTCTGCTTTTCTGGGTCCTTTGCACACGAATGCCACACGAGTTTGTCCAGATAGGTCTGGATCTAACCAGAAATATCCGGTTCTGTGTGGCTAAATGAATATCAGCTTTTAAACAGCCTGTGTGTTTGTTAGTGTTTCCTGGATAGTATCTATGAACTTTAGAGTTGTGAATGAATTTTAGCATGTTACATTTTGTTTTTTTGTTGGCTATTTCTAATTAATTCTACATGGAGGCCCAGGAAGTACACAAAAGAGTTTTCTGAGTCGAATGCTACAGAAACTAGGTTAAAAATGATATTTGCGACTATAAACATGACATTGAATTCACATTCCCAAGAAAAGAACTTTGCTGTTCTCCAAAAGCAGTTTCCACATCCTTTGGGTGTCCTTAGCACACGAATTCCACACAAGTTTGTCCAGATAGGTCTGGATCTAACCAGAAATATCCGGTTCTGTGTGGCTAAATGAATCTCAGCTTTTAAACAGCCTGTGTGTTTGTTAGTGTTTTCTGGCTAGTATCTATGAACTTTAGAGTTGTGAATGAATTTTAGCATGTTACATTTTGTTTTTTTGTTGGCGAACGCTAATTAGTTCCACATGGAGACACAACAAGTACCCATAAGTGTTCTCTGAGTCGAATGCTACAGAAACTAGGTTAAAAATGATATTTGCGACTGTCAACATGACATTGAATTCAGATTTCCAAGAAAAAGACTTTGCTTTTCTCCAAACCAGTTTGACTGCTTTTCTGGGTCCTGTGCACACGAATTCCACACGAGTTTGTCCAGATAGGTCTGGATCTAAGCAGAAATATCCGGTTCTGTGTGGCTAAATGAATATCAGCTTTTAAACAGCCTGTGTGTTTGTTAGTGTTTCCTGGATAGTATCTATGAACTTTAGAGTTTTGAATGAATTTTAGCATGTTACATTTTGTTGTTTTGTTGGCAAACGCTAATTAGTTCCACATGGAGACACAACAAGTACACATAAGTGTTCTCTGAGTGCAATGCTACAGAAACTAGGTTAAAAATGATATTTGCGACTGTACACATGACATTGAATTCACATTCCCAAGAAAAAGACTTTGCTTTTCTCCAAAACCAATTTGACTCTGCTTTTCTGGGTTCTTTGCACACGAATTCCACATGAATTTGTCCAGATAGGTCTGGATCTAACCAGAAATATCCGGTTCTGTGGGGCTAAATGAATATCAGCTTTTAAACAGCCTGTGTGTTTGTTAGTGTTTCCTGGATAGTATCTATGAACTTTAGAGTTTTGAATGAATTTTAGCATGTTACATTTTGTTTTTTGTTGGCTATTGCTAATTAGTTCTACATGGAGGCCCAAGATGTACACAAAAGAGTTTTCTGAGTAGAGTGCTACAGAAACTAGTTTAAAAATGATATTTGCGACTGTACACATGACATTGAATTCACATTCCCAAGAAAAAGACTTTGCTTTTCTCCAAAACCAGTTTGACTCTGCTTTTCTGGGTTCTTTGCACACGAATTCCACATGAATTTGTCCAGATAGGTCTGGATCTAACCAGAATTATCCGGTTCTGTGTGGCTAAATGAATATCAGCTTTTAAACAGCCTGTGTGTTTGTTAGTGTGTTCCGGATAGTATCTATGTACTTTAGATTTTTGAATGAATTTTAGCATGTTACATTTTGTTTTTTTGTTGTCAAACGCAAATTAGTTCCACATGGAGACACAAGAAGTACACATAAGTGTTCTCTGAGTCGAATGCTACAGAAACTAGGTTAAAAATGATATTTGCGACTGTCAACATGACATTGAATTCACATTTCCAAGAAAAAGACTTTGCTTTTCTCCAAACTAGTTTGACTGCTTTTCTGGGTCCTGTGCACACGAATTCCACACGAGTTTGTCCAGATAGGTCTGGATCTAAGCAGAAATATCCGGTTCTGTGTGGCTAAATGAATATCAGCTTTTAAACAGCCTGTGTGTTTGTTAGTGTTTCCTGGATAGTATCTATGAACTTTAGAGTTTTGAATGAATTTTAGCATGTTCCATTTTGTTGTTTTGTTGGCAAACGCTAATTAGTTCCACATGGAGACACAACAAGTACACATAAGTGTTCTCTGAGTCCAATGCTACAGAAACTAGGTTAAAAATGATATTTGCGACTGTACACATGACATTGAATTCACATTCCCAAGAAAATGACTTTGCTTTTCTCCAAAACCAGTTTGACTCTGCTTTTCTGGGTTCTTTGCACACGAATTCCACATGAATTTGTCCAGATAGGTCTGGATCTAACCAGAATTATCCGGTTCTGTGTGGCTAAATGAATATCAGCTTTTAAACAGCCTGTGTGTTTGTTAGTGTTTCCTGGATAGTATCTATGAACTTTAGAGTTGTGAATGAATTTTAGCATGTTACATTTTGTTTTTTTGTTGGCTATTTCTAATTAGTTCTACATGGAGGCCCAGGAAGTACACAAAAGAGTTTTCTGAGTAGAATGCTACAGAAACTAGGTTAAAAATGATATTTGCAACTATAAACATGACATTGAATTCACATTCCCAAGAAAAGGACTTTGCTGTTCTCCAAAAGCAGTTTCCACATCCTTTGGGTGTCCTTAGCACAAGAATTCCACACAAGTTTGTCCAGATAGGTCTGGATCTAACCAGAAATATCCGGTTCTGTGTGGCTAAATGAATCTCAGCTTTTAAACAGCCTGTGTGTTTGTTAGTGTTTTCTGGCTAGTATCTATGAACTTTATTGTTGTGAATGAATTTTAGCATGTTACATTTTGTTTTTTTTTTGGCTATTGCTAATTAGTTCTACATCGAGGCCCAAGATGTACACAAAAGAGTTTTCTGAGTAGAGTGGTACAGAAACTAGGTTAAAAATGATATTTGCGACTGTAAACATGACATTGAATTCACATTCCCAAGAAAAGGACTTTGCTTTTCTCCAAAATCAGTTTCCACATCCTTTTCGGGGTCCTTAGCACACGAATTCCACACAAGTTTGTCCAGATAGGTCTGGATCTAACCAGAAATATCCGGTTCTGTGTGGCTAAATGAATCTCAGCTTTTAAACAACCTGTGTGTTTGTTAGTGATTCCTGGATAGTATCTATGAACTTTAGAGTTTTGAATGAATTTTAGCATGTTACATTTTGTTGTTTTGTTGGCAAACGCTAATTAGTTCCACATGGAGACACAACAAGTACACATAAGTGTTCTCTGAGTCGAATGCTACAGAAACTAGGTTAAAAATGATATTTGCGACTGTCAACATGACATTGAATTCACATTTCGAAGAAAAAGACTTTGCTTTTCTCCAAACCAGTTTGACTGCTTTTCTGTGTCCTCTGCACACGAATGCCACACGAGTTTGTCCAGATAGGTCTGGATCTAACCAGAAATATCCGGTTCTGTGTGGCTAAATGAATATCAGCTTTTAAACAGCCTGTGTGTTTGTTAGTGTTTCCTGGATAGTATCTATGAACTTTAGAGTTTTGAATGAATTTTATCATGTTACATTTTGTTGTTTTGTTGGCAAATGCTAATTAGTTCCACATGGAGACACAAGAAGTACACATAAGTGTTCTCTGAGTCCAATGCTACAGAAACTAGGTTAAAAATGATATTTGCGACTGTACACATGACATTGAATTCACATTCCCAAGAAAAAGACTTTGCTTTTCTCCAAAACCAGTTTGACTCTGCTTTTCTGGGTTCTTTGCACACGAATTCCACATGAATTTGTCCAGATAGGTCTGGGTCTAACCAGAATTATCCGGTTCTGTGTGGCTAAATGAATATCAGCTTTTAAACAGCCTGTGTGTTTGTTAGTGTGTTCCGGATAGTATCTATGTACTTTAGATTTTTGAATGAATTTTAGCATGTTACATTTTGTTTTTTTGTTGTCAAACGCAAATTAGTTCCACATGGAGACACAAGAAGTACACATAAGTGTTCTCTGAGTCGAATGCTACAGAAACTAGGTTAAAAATGACATTTGCGACTGTACACATGACATTGAATTCACATTCCCAAGAAAAAGACTTTGCTTTTCTCCAAAACCAGTTAGACTCTGCTTTTCTGGGTCCTTTGCACACGAATGCCACACGAGTTTGTCCAGATAGGTCTGGATCTAACCAGAAATATCCGGTTCTGTGTGGCTAACTGAATATCAGCTTTTAAACAGCCTGTGTGTTTGTTAGTGTTTCCTGGATAGTATCTATGAACTTTAGAGTTGTGAATGAATTTTAGCATGTTACATTTTGTTTTTTTGTTGGCTATTGCTAATTAGTTCTACATGGAGGCCCAAGAAGTACACAAAAGAGTTTTCTGAGTAGAATGCTGCAGAAACTAGGTTAAAAATGATATTTGCGACTGTAAACATGACATTGAATTCACATTCCCAAGAAAAGGACTTTGCTGTTCTCCAAAAGCAGTTTCCACATCCTTTTCGGGGTCCTTAGCACACGAATTCCACACAAGTTTGTCCAGATAGGTCTGGATCTAACCAGAAATATCCGGTTCTGTGTGGCTAAATGAATCTCAGCTTTTAAACAGCCTGTGTGTTTGTTAGTGTTTCCTGGATAGTATCTATGAACTTTAGAGTTTTGAATGAATTTTAGCATGTTACATTTTGTTTTTTTGTTGGCAAACGCTAATTAGTTCCACATGGATACACAACAAGTACACATAAGTGTTCTCTGAGTCGAATGCTACAGAAACTAGGTTAAAAATGATATTTGCGACTGTCAACATGACATTGAATTCAGATTCCCAAGAAAAAGACTTTGCTTTTCTCCAAAAAAGTTTGACTGCTTTTCTGGGTCCTGTGCACACGAATTCCACACGAGTTTGTCCAGATAGGTCTGGATCTAAGCAGAAATATCCGGTTCTGTGTGGCTAAATGAATATCAGCTTTTAAACAGCCTGTGTGTTTGTTAGTGTGTTCCGGATAGTATCTATGTACTTTAGATTTTTGAATGAATTTTAGCATGTTACATTTTGTTTTTTTGTTGTCAAACGCAAATTAGTTCCACATGGAGACACAAGAAGTACACATAAGTGTTCTCTGAGTCGAATGCTACAGAAACTAGGTTAAAAATGATATTTGCGACTGTCAACATGACATTGAATTCAGATTCCCAAGAAAAAGACTTTGCTTTTCTCCAAACCAGTTTGACTGCTTTTCTGGGTCCTGTGCACACGAATTCCACACGAGTTTGTCCAGATAGGTCTGGATCTAAGCAGAAATATCCGGTTCTGTGTGGCTAAATGAATATCAGCTTTTAAACAGCCTGTGTGTTTGTTAGTGTTTCCTGGATAGTATCTATGAACTTTAGAGTTTTGAATGAATTTTAGCATGTTCCATTTTGTTGTTTTGTTGGCAAACGCTAATTAGTTCCACATGGAGACACAACAAGTACACATAAGTGTTCTCTGAGTCGAATGCTACAGAAACTAGGTTAAAAATGATATTTGCGACTGTCAACATGACATTGAATTCACATTCCCAAGAAAAAGACTTTGCTTTTCTCCAAACCAGTTTGACTGCTTTTCTGGGTCCTGTGCACACGAATTCCACACGAGTTTGTCCAGATAGGTCTGGATCTAACCAGAAATATCCGGTTCTGTGTGGCTAAATGAATATCAGCTTTTAAACAGCCTGTGTGTTTGTTAGTGTTTCCTGGATAGTATCTATGAACTTTAGAGTTTTGAATGAATTTTAGCATGTTACATTTTGTTGTTTTGTTGGCAAACGCTAATTAGTTCCACATGGAGACACAACAAGTACACATAAGTTTTCTCTGAGTCCAATGCTACAGAAACTAGGTTAAAAATGATATTTGCGACTGTATACATGACATTGAATTCACATTCCCAAGAAAAAGACTTTGCTTTTCTCCAAAACCAGTTAGACTCTGCTTTTCTGGGTTCTTTGCACACGAATTCCACATGAATTTGTCCAGATAGGTCTGGATCTAAGCAGAAATATCCGGTTCTGTGTGGCTAAATGAATATCAGCTTTTAAACAGCCTGTGTGTTTGTTAGTGTGTTCCGGATAGTATCTATGTACTTTAGATTTTTGAATGAATTTTAGCATGTTACATTTTGTTTTTTTGTTGTCAAACGCAAATTAGTTCCACATGGAGACACAAGAAGTACACATAAGTGTTCTCTGAGTCGAATGCTACAGAAACTAGGTTAAAAATGATATTTGCGACTGTCAACATGACATTGAATTCAGATTCCCAAGAAAAAGACTTTGCTTTTCTCCAAACCAGTTTGACTGCTTTTCTGGGTCCTGTGCACACGAATTCCACACGAGTTTGTCCAGATAGGTCTGGATCTAAGCAGAAATATCCGGTTCTGTGTGGCTAAATGAATATCAGCTTTTAAACAGCCTGTGTGTTTGTTAGTGTTTCCTGGATAGTATCTATGAACTTTAGAGTTTTGAATGAATTTTAGCATGTTCCATTTTGTTGTTTTGTTGGCAAACGCTAATTAGTTCCACATGGAGACACAACAAGTACACATAAGTGTTCTCTGAGTCGAATGCTACAGAAACTAGGTTAAAAATGATATTTGCGACTGTCAACATGACATTGAATTCACATTCCCAAGAAAAAGACTTTGCTTTTCTCCAAACCAGTTTGACTGCTTTTCTGGGTCCTGTGCACACGAATTCCACACGAGTTTGTCCAGATAGGTCTGGATCTAACCAGAAATATCCGGTTCTGTGTGGCTAAATGAATATCAGCTTTTAAACAGCCTGTGTGTTTGTTAGTGTTTCCTGGATAGTATCTATGAACTTTAGAGTTTTGAATGAATTTTAGCATGTTACATTTTGTTGTTTTGTTGGCAAACGCTAATTAGTTCCACATGGAGACACAACAAGTACACATAAGTGTTCTCTGAGTCCAATGCTACAGAAACTAGGTTAAAAATGATATTTGCGACTGTATACATGACATTGAATTCACATTCCCAAGAAAAAGACTTTGCTTTTCTCCAAAACCAGTTTGACTCTGCTTTTCTGGGTTCTTTGCACACGAATTCCACATGAATTTGTCCAGATAGGTCTGGATCTAAGCAGAAATATCCGGTTCTGTGTGGCTAAATGAATATCAGCTTTTAAACAGCCTGTGTGTTTGTTAGTGTGTTCCGGATAGTATCTATGTACTTTAGATTTTTGAATGAATTTTAGCATGTTACATTTTGTTTTTTTGTTGTCAAACGCAAATTAGTTCCACATGGAGACACAAGAAGTACACATAAGTGTTCTCTGAGTCGAATGCTACAGAAACTAGGTTAAAAATGATATTTGCGACTGTCAACATGACATTGAATTCAGATTCCCAAGAAAAAGACTTTGCTTTTCTCCAAACCAGTTTGACTGCTTTTCTGGGTCCTGTGCACACGAATTCCACACGAGTTTGTCCAGATAGGTCTGGATCTAAGCAGAAATATCCGGTTCTGTGTGGCTAAATGAATATCAGCTTTTAAACAGCCTGTGTGTTTGTTAGTGTTTCCTGGATAGTATCTATGAACTTTAGAGTTTTGAATGAATTTTAGCATGTTACATTTTGTTGTTTTGTTGGCAAACGCTAATTAGTTCCACATGGAGACACAACAAGTACACATAAGTGTTCTCTGAGTCCAATGCTACAGAAACTAGGTTAAAAATGATATTTGCGACTGTATACATGACATTGAATTCACATTCCCAAGAAAAAGACTTTGCTTTTCTCCAAAACCAATTTGACTCTGCTTTTCTGGGTTCTTTGCACACGAATTCCACATGAATTTGTCCAGATAGGTCTGGATCTAAGCAGAAATATCCGGTTCTGTGTGGCTAAATGAATATCAGCTTTTAAACAGCCTGTGTGTTTGTTAGTGTGTTCCGGATAGTATCTATGTACTTTAGATTTTTGAATGAATTTTAGCATGTTACATTTTGTTTTTTTGTTGTCAAACGCAAATTAGTTCCACATGGAGACACAAGAAGTACACATAAGTGTTCTCTGAGTCGAATGCTACAGAAACTAGGTTAAAAATGACATTTGCGACTATAAAAATGACATTGAATTCACATTCCCAAGAAAAAGACTTTGCTTTTCTCCAAAACCAGTTAGACTCTGCTTTTCTGGGTCCTTTGCACACGAATGCCACACGAGTTTGTCCAGATAGGTCTGGATCTAACCAGAAATATCCGGTTCTGTGTGGCTAAATGAATATCAGCTTTTAAACAGCCTGTGTGTTTGTTAGTGTTTCCTGGATAGTATCTATGAACTTTAGAGTTTTGAATGAATTTTAGCATGTTCCATTTTGTTTTTTTGTTGGCAAACGCTAATTAGTTCCACATGGATACACAACAAGTACACATAAGTGTTCTCTGAGTCGAATGCTACAGAAACTAGGTTAAAAATGATATTTGCGACTGTCAACATGACATTGAATTCACATTCCCAAGAAAAAGACTTTGCTTTTCTCCAAACCAGTTTGACTGCTTTTCTGGGTCCTGTGCACACGAATTCCACACGAGTTTGTCCAGATAGGTCTGGATCTAAGCAGAAATATCCGGTTCTGTGTGGCTAAATGAATATCAGCTTTTAAACAGCCTGTGTGTTTGTTAGTGTTTCCTGGATAGTATCTATGAACTTTAGAGTTTTGAATGAATTTTAGCATGTTACATTTTGTTGTTTTGTTGGCAAACGCTAATTAGTTCCACATGGAGACACAACAAGTACACATAAGTGTTCTCTGAGTCCAATGCTACAGAAACTAGGTTAAAAATGATATTTGCGACTGTATACATGACATTGAATTCACATTCCCAAGAAAAAGACTTTGCTTTTCTCCAAAACCAATTTGACTCTGCTTTTCTGGGTTCTTTGCACACGAATTCCACATGAATTTGTCCAGATAGGTCTGGATCTAAGCAGAAATATCCGGTTCTGTGTGGCTAAATGAATATCAGCTTTTAAACAGCCTGTGTGTTTGTTAGTGTGTTCCGGATAGTATCTATGTACTTTAGATTTTTGAATGAATTTTAGCATGTTACATTTTGTTTTTTTGTTGTCAAACGCAAATTAGTTCCACATGGAGACACAAGAAGTACACATAAGTGTTCTCTGAGTCGAATGCTACAGAAACTAGGTTAAAAATGACATTTGCGACTATAAAAATGACATTGAATTCACATTCCCAAGAAAAGGACTTTGCTGTTCTCCAAAAGCAGTTTCCACATCCTTTTCGGGGTCCTTAGCACACGAATTCCACACAAGTTTGTCCAGATAGGTCTGGATCTAACCAGAAATATCCGGTTCTGTGTGGCTAAATGAATATCAGCTTTTAAACAGCCTGTGTGTTTGTTAGTGTTTCCTGGATAGTATCTATGAACTTTAGAGTTGTGAATGAATTTTAGCATGTTACATTTTGTTTTTTTTTGGCTATAGCTAATTAGTTCTACATGGAGGCCCAAGATGTACACAAAAGAGTTTTCTGAGTAGAGTGGTACAGAAACTAGGTTAAAAATGATATTTGCGACTGTAAACATGACATTGAATTCACATTCCCAAGAAAAGGACTTTGCTGTTCTCCAAAAGCAGTTTCCACATCCTTTTCGGGGTCCTTAGCACACGAATTCCACACAAGTTTGTCCAGATAGGTCTGGATCTAACCAGAAATATCCGGTTCTGTGTGGCTAAATGAATCTCAGCTTTTAAACAGCCTGTGTGTTTGTTAGTGTTTCCTGGATAGTATCTATGAACTTTAGAGTTTTGAATGAATTTTAGCATGTTACATTTTGTTGTTTTGTTGGCAAACGCTAATTAGTTCCACATGGAGACACAACAAGTACACATAAGTGTTCTCTGAGTCGAATGCTACAGAAACTAGGTTAAAAATGATATTTGCGACTGTCAACATGACATTGAATTCACATTTCGAAGAAAAAGACTTTGCTTTTCTCCAAACCAGTTTGACTGCTTTTCTGTGTCCTCTGCACACGAATGCCACACGAGTTTGTCCAGATAGGTCTGGATCTAACCAGAAATATCCGGTTCTGTGTGGCTAAATGAATATCAGCTTTTAAACAGCCTGTGTGTTTGTTAGTGTTTCCTGGATAGTATCTATGAACTTTAGAGTTTTGAATGAATTTTAGCATGTTACATTTTGTTGTTTTGTTGGCAAATGCTAATTAGTTCCACATGGAGACACAAGAAGTACACATAAGTGTTCTCTGAGTCCAATGCTACAGAAACTAGGTTAAAAATGATATTTGCGACTGTACACATGACATTGAATTCACATTCCCAAGAAAAAGACTTTGCTTTTCTCCAAAACCAGTTTGACTCTGCTTTTCTGGGTTCTTTGCACACGAATTCCACATGAATTTGTCCAGATAGGTCTGGGTCTAACCAGAATTATCCGGTTCTGTGTGGCTAAATGAATATCAGCTTTTAAACAGCCTGTGTGTTTGTTAGTGTGTTCCGGATAGTATCTATGTACTTTAGATTTTTGAATGAATTTTAGCATGTTACAATTTGTTTTTTTGTTGTCAAACGCAAATTAGTTCCACATGGAGACACAAGAAGTACACATAAGTGTTCTCTGAGTCGAATGCTACAGAAACTAGGTTAAAAATGACATTTGCGACTGTACACATGACATTGAATTCACATTCCCAAGAAAAAGACTTTGCTTTTCTCCAAAACCAGTTAGACTCTGCTTTTCTGGGTCCTTTGCACACGAATGCCACACGAGTTTGTCCAGATAGGTCTGGATCTAACCAGAAATATCCGGTTCTGTGTGGCTAAATGAATCTCAGCTTTTAAACAGCCTGTGTGTTTGTTAGTGTTTCCTGGATAGTATCTATGAACTTTAGAGTTGTGAATGAATTTTAGCATGTTACATTTTGTTTTTTTGTTGGCTATTGCTAATTAGTTCTACATGGAGGCCCAAGAAGTACACAAAAGAGTTTTCTGAGTAGAATGCTACAGAAATTAGGTTAAAAATGATATTTGCGACTGTAAACATGACATTGAATTCACATTCCCAAGAAAAGGACTTTGCTGTTCTCCAAAAGCAGTTTCCACATCCTTTTCGGGGTCCTTAGCACACGAATTCCACACAAGTTTGTCCAGATAGGTCTGGATCTAACCAGAAATATCCGGTTCTGTGTGGCTAAATGAATCTCAGCTTTTAAACGGCCTGTGTGTTTGTTAGTGTTTCCTGGATAGTATCTATGAACTTTAGAGTTTTGAATGAATTTTAGCATGTTACATTTTGTTTTTTTGTTGGCTATTTCTAATTAGTTCTACATGGAGGCCCAGGAAGTACACAAAAGAGTTTTCTGAGTAGAATGCTACAGAAACTAGGTTAAAAATGATATTTGCGACTGTCAACATGACATTGAATTCAGATTTCCAAGAACAAGACTTTGCTTTTCTCCAAACCAGTTTGACTGCTTTTCTGGGTCCTGTGCACACGAATTCCACACGAGTTTGTCCAGATAGGTCTGGATCTAAGCAGAAATATCCGGTTCTGTGGGGCTAAATGAATATCAGCTTTTAAACAGCCTGTGTGTTTGTTAGTGTTTCCTGGATAGTATCTATGAACTTTAGAGTTTTGAATGAATTTTAGCATGTTACATTTTGTTTTTTGTTGGCTATTGCTAATTAGTTCTACATGGAGGCCCAAGATGTACACAAAAGAGTTTTCTGAGTAGAGTGCTACAGAAACTAGTTTAAAAATGATATTTGCGACTGTACACATGACATTGAATTCACATTCCCAAGAAAAAGACTTTGCTTTTCTCCAAAACCAGTTTGACTCTGCTTTTCTGGGTTCTTTGCACACGAATTCCACATGAATTTGTCCAATAGGTCTGGATCTAACCAGAATTATCCGGTTCTGTGTGGCTAAATGAATATCAGCTTTTAAACAGCCTGTGTGTTTGTTAGTGTTTTCTGGCTAGTATCTATGTACTTTAGATTTTTGAATGAATTTTAGCATGTTACATTTTGTTTTTTTGTTGTCAAACGCAAATTAGTTCCACATGGAGACACAAGAAGTACACATAAGTGTTCTCTGAGTCGAATGCTACAGAAACTAGGTTAAAAATGACATTTGCGACTGTACACATGACATTGAATTCACATTCCCAAGAAAAAGACTTTGCTTTTCTCCAAAACCAGTTAGACTCTGCTTTTCTGGGTCCTTTGCACACGAATGCCACACGAGTTTGTCCAGATAGGTCTGGATCTAACCAGAAATATCCGGTTCTGTGTGGCTAAATGAATATCAGCTTTTAAACAGCCTGTGTGTTTGTTAGTGTTTCCTGGATAGTATCTATGAACTTTAGAGTTGTGAATGAATTTTAGCATGTTACATTTTGTTTTTTTGTTGGCTATTGCTAATTAGTTCTACATGGAGGCCCAAGAAGTACACAAAAGAGTTTTCTGAGTAGAATGCTACAGAAACTAGGTTAAAAATGATATTTGCGACTGTAAACATGACATTGAATTCACATTCCCAAGAAAAGAACTTTGCTGTTCTCCAAAAGCAGTTTCCACATCCTTTTCGGGGTCCTTAGCACACGAATTCCACACAAGTTTGTCCAGATAGGTCTGGATCTAACCAGAAATATCCGGTTCTGTGTGGCTAAATGAATCTCAGCTTTTAAACAGCCTGTGTGTTTGTTAGTGTTTCCTGGATAGTAT
Source organism: Sylvilagus floridanus (assembly GCA_949820135.1). Taxonomy (NCBI): domain Eukaryota; kingdom Metazoa; phylum Chordata; class Mammalia; order Lagomorpha; family Leporidae; genus Sylvilagus; species Sylvilagus floridanus. The sequence goes on from OX463223.1 coordinate 90,323,580, forward strand.
CTATGAACTTTAGAGTTTTGAATGAATTTTAGCATGTTCCATTTTGTTGTTTTGTTGGCAAACGCTAATTAGTTCCACATGGAGACACAACAAGTACACATAAGTGTTCTCTGAGTCCAATGCTACAGAAACTAGGTTAAAAATGATATTTGCGACTGTATACATGACATTGAATTCACATTCACAAGAAAAAGACTTTGCTTTTCTCCAAAACCAATTTGACTCTGCTTTTCTGGGTTCTTTGCACACGAATTCCACATGAATTTGTCCAGATAGGTCTGGATCTAAGCAGAAATATCCGGTTCTGTGTGGCTAAATGAATATCAGCTTTTAAACAGCCTGTGTGTTTGTTAGTGTGTTCCGGATAGTATCTATGTACTTTAGATTTTTGAATGAATTTTAGCATGTTACATTTTGTTTTTTTGTTGTCAAACGCAAATTAGTTCCACATGGAGACACAAGAAGTACACATAAGTGTTCTCTGAGTCGAATGCTACAGAAACTAGGTTAAAAATGACATTTGCGACTGTACACATGACATTGAATTCACATTCCCAAGAAAAAGACTTTGCTTTTCTCCAAAACCAGTTAGACTCTGCTTTTCTGGATCCTGTGCACACGAATGCCACACGAGTTTGTCCAGATAGGTCTGGATCTAACCAGAAATATCCGGTTCTGTGTGGCTAAATGAATCTCAGCTTTTAAACAGCCTGTGTGTTTGTTAGTGTTTCCTGGATAGTATCTATGAACTTTAGAGTTGTGAATGAATTTTAGCATGTTACATTTTGTTTTTTTGTTGGCTATTGCTAATTAGTTCTACATGGAGGCCCAAGAAGTACACAAAAGAGTTTTCTGAGTAGAATGCTACAGAAACTAGGTTAAAAATGATATTTGCGACTGTAAACATGACATTGAATTCACATTCCCAAGAAAAGGACTTTGCTGTTCTCCAAAAGCAGTTTCCACATCCTTTTCGGGGTCCTTAGCACACGAATTCCACACAAGTTTGTCCAGATAGGTCTGGATCTAAGCAGAAATATCCGGTTCTGTGTGGCTAAATGAATATCAGCTTTTAAACAGCCTGTGTGTTTGTTAGTGTTTCCTGGATAGTATCTATGAACTTTAGAGTTGTGAATGAATTTTAGCATGTTACATTTTGTTGTTTTGTTGGCAAACGCTAATTAGTTCCACATGGAGACACAACAAGTACACATAAGTGTTCTCTGAGTCGAATGCTACAGAAACTAGGTCAAAAATGATATTTGCGACTGTCAACATGACATTGAATTCACATTCCCAAGAAAAAGACTTTGCTTTTCTCCAAAACCAGTTTGACTCTGCTTTTCTGGGTTCTTTGCACACGAATTCCACATGAATTTGTCCAGATAGGTCTGGATCTAACCAGAATTATCCGGTTCTGTGTGGCTAAATGAATATCAGCTTTTAAACAGCCTGTGTGTTTGTTAGTGTGTTCCGGATAGTATCTATGTACTTTAGATTTTTGAATGAATTTTAGCATGTTACATTTTGTTTTTTTGTTGTCAAACGCAAATTAGTTCCACATGGAGACACAAGAAGTACACATAAGTGTTCTCTGAGTCGAATGCTACAGAAACTAGGTTAAAAATGACATTTGCGACTGTACACATGACATTGAATTCACATTCCCAAGAAAAAGACTTTGCTTTTCTCCAAAACCAGTTAAACTCTGCTTTTCTGGGTCCTTTGCACACGAATGCCACACGAGTTTGTCCAGATAGGTCTGGATCTAACCAGAAATATCCGGTTCTGTGTGGCTAAATGAATCTCAGCTTTTAAACAGCCTGTGTGTTTGTTAGTGTTTCCTGGATAGTATCTATGAACTTTAGAGTTGTGAATGAATTTTAGCATGTTACATTTTGTTTTTTTGTTGGCTATTGCTAATTAGTTCTACATGGAGGCCCAAGAAGTACACAAAAGAGTTTTCTGAGTAGAATGCTACAGAAACTAGGTTAAAAATGATATTTGCGACTGTAAACATGACATTGAATTCACATTCCCAAGAAAAGAACTTTGCTGTTCTCCAAAAGCAGTTTCCACATCCTTTTCGGGGTCCTTAGCACACGAATTCCACACAAGTTTGTCCAGATAGGTCTGGATCTAACCAGAAATATCCGGTTCTGTGTGGCTAAATGAATCTCAGCTTTTAAACAGCCTGTGTGTTTGTTAGTGTTTCCTGGATAGTATCTATGAACTTTAGAGTTTTGAATGAATTTTAGCATGTTACATTTTGTTGTTTTGTTGGCAAACGCTAATTAGTTCCACATGGAGACACAACAAGTACACATAAGTGTTCTCTGAGTCCAATGCTACAGAAACTAGGTTAAAAATGATATTTGCGACTGTACACATGACATTGAATTCACATTCCCAAGAAAAAGACTTTGCTTTTCTCCAAAACCAGTTTGACTCTGCTTTTCTGGGTTCTTTGCACACGATTTCCACATGAATTTGTCCAGATAGGTCTGGATCTAACCAGAAATATCCGGTTCTGTGTGGCTAAATGAATATCAGCTTTTAAACAGCCTGTGTGTTTGTTAGTGTGTTCCCGATAGTATCTATATACTTTAGATTTTTGAATGAATTTTAGCATGTTACATTTTGTTTTTTTGTTGTCAAACGCAAATTAGTTCCACATGGAGACACAAGAAGTACACATAAGTGTTCTCTGAGTCGAATGCTACAGAAACTAGGTTAAAAATGACATTTGCGACTGTAAAAATGACATTGAATTCACATTCCCAAGAAAAAGACTTTGCTTTTCTCCAAAACCAGTTAGACTCTGCTTTTCTGGGTCCTTTGCACACGAATGCCACACGAGTTTGTCCAGATTGGTCTGGATCTAACCAGAAATATCCGGTTCTGTGTGGCTAAATGAATCTCAGCTTTTAAACAGCCTGTGTGTTTGTTAGTGTTTCCTGGATAGTATCTATGAACTTTAGAGTTTTGAATGAATTTTAGCATGTTACATTTTGTTTTTTTGTTGGCACACACTAATTAGTTCCACATGGATACACAAGTACACATAAGTGTTCTCTGAGTCGAATGCTACAGAAACTAGGTTAAAAATGATATTTGCGACTGTCAACATGACATTGAATTCACATTCCCAAGAAAAAGACTTTGCTTTTCTCGAAAATGAGTTTCCACATCCTTTTCGGGGTCCTTAGCACAGGAATTCCACACAAGTTTGTCCAGATAGGTCTGGATCTAACCAGAAGTATCCGGTTCTGTGTGGCTAAATGAATCTCAGCTTTTAAACAGCCTGTGTGTTTGTTAGTGTTTCCTGGATAGTATCTATGAACTTTAGAGTTTTGAATGAATTTTAGCATGTTACATTTGTTTTTTTGTTGGCAAACGCTAATTAGTTCCACATGGATACACAACAAGTACACATAAGTGTTCTCTGAGTCGAATGCTACAGAAACTAGGTTAAAAATGATATTTGCGACTGTCAACATGACATTGAATTCACATTTCCAAGAAAAAGACTTTGCTTTTCTCCAAACCAGTTTGACTGCTTTTCTGGATTCTGTGCACACGAATTCCACACGAGTTTGTCCAGATAGGTCTGGATCTAACCAGAAATATCCTGTTCTGTGTGGCTAAATGAATATCAGCTTTTAAACAGCCTGTGTGTTTGTTAGTGTTTCCTGGATAGTATCTATGAACTTTAGAGTTTTGAATGAATTTTAGCATATTATATTTTCTTTTTTTGTGGGCAAACGCTAATTAGTTCCACATGGAGGCACAACAAGTACACATAAGTGTTTTCTGAGTCGAATGCTACAGAAACTAGGTTAAAAATGATATTTGCGACTGTAAACATGACATTGAATTCACATTGCCAAGAAAAAGACTTTTCTCTTCTCCAAAACCAGTTTGACTCTGCTTTTCTGGGTCCTTAGCACACGAATTCCACAGGAGTTTGTCCAGATAGGTCTGCATCTAACCAGAAATATCCGGTTGTGTGGGGCTAAATGAATATCAGCTTTTAAACAGCCTGTGTGTTTGTTAGTGTTTTCTGGCTAGTATCTATGAACTTTAGAGTTTTGAATGAATTTTAGCATGTTACATTTTTTTGTTGTTGGCAATCGCTAATTAGTTCCACATGGAGACACAACAAGTACACATAAGTGTTCTCTGAGTCGAATGCTACACAAACTAGGTTAAAAATGATATTTGCGATGGTAAACATGACATTCAATCCACATTCCCAAGAAAAAGACTTTGCTTTTCTCCAAACCAGTTTGACTCTGCTTTTCTGGGTCCTGTGCAAACTTCTTCCACATGAGTTTGTCCAGATAGGTCTGGATCTAAGCAGAAATATCCGGTTCTGTGTGGCTAAATAAATATCAGCTTTTAAACAGCCTGTGTGTTTGTTAGTGTTTCCTGGATAGTATCTATGAACTTTAGAGTTTTGAATGAATTTTAGCATGTTACATTTTGTTGTTTTGTTGGCAAACGCTAATTAGTTCCACATGGAGACACAACAAGTACACATAAGTGTTCTCTGAGTCGAATGCTACAGAAACTAGGTTAAAAATGATATTTGCGACTGTCAACATGACATTGAATTCACATTCCCAAGAAAAAGACTTTGCTTTTCTCCAAACCAGTTTGATCTGCTTTTCTGTGTCCTGTGCACACGAATTCCACATGAGTTTGTCCAGATAGGTCTGGATCTAAGCAGAAATATACGGTTCTCTGTGGCTAAGTGAATATCAGCTTTTAAACAGCCTGTGTGTTTGTTAGTGTTTCCTGGATAGTATCTATGAACTTTAGAGTTTTGAATGAATTTTAGCATGTTACATCTTGTTTTTTTGTTGGCACACACTAATTAGTTCCACATGGATACACAAGTACACATAAGTGTTCTCTGAGTCGAATGCTACAGAAACTAGGTTAAAAATGATATTTACGACTTCAACATGACATTGAATTCACATTCCCAAGAAAAAGACTTTGCTTTTCTCGAAAATGAGTTTCCACATCCTTTTCTGGGTCCTGTGCACACGAATTCCACACGAGTTTGTCCAGATAGGTCTGGATCTAACCAGAAATATCCGGTACTCTGTGGCTAAATGAATATCAGCTTTTAAACAGCCTGTGTGTTTGTTAGTGTTTCCTGGATAGTATCTATGAACTTTAGAGTTTTGAATGAATTTTAGCATATTATATTTTGTTTTTTTGTTGGCAAACGCTAATTAGTTCCACATGGTGACACAACGAGTACACATAAGTGTTCTCTGAGTCGAATTCTACAGAAACTAGGTTAAAAATGATATTTGCGACTGTAAACATGACATTGAATTCACATTCCCAAGAAAAAGACTTTGCTTTTCTCCAAAACGAGTTTGACTCTGCTTTTCTGGGTTCTTTGCACACGAATTCCACATGAATTTGTCCAGATAGGTCTGGATCTAACCAGAATTATCCGGTTCTGTGTGGCTAAATGAATATCAGCTTTTAAACATCCTGTGTGTTTGTTAGTGTGTTCCGGATAGTATTTATGTACTTTAGATTTTTGAATGAATTTTAGCATGTTACATTTTGTTTTTTGGTTGTCAAACGCAAATTAGTTCCACTTGGAGACACAAGAAGTACACATAAGTGTTCTCTGAGTCGAATGCTACAGAAACTAGGTTAAAAATGACATTTGCGACTGTAAAAATGACATTGAATTCACATTCCCAAGAAAAAGACTTTGCTTTTCTCCAAAACCGGTTAGACTCTGCTTTTCTGGGTCCTTTGCACACGAATGCCACACGAGTTTGTCCAGATAGGTCTGGATCTAACCAGAAATATCCGGTTGTGTGGGGCTAAATGAATATCAGCTTTTAAACAGCCTGTGTGTTTGTTAGTGTTTTCTGGCTAGTATCTATGAACTTTAGAGTTTTGAATGAATTTTAGCATGTTACATTTTTTTTTTGTTGGCAAAAGCTAATTAGTTCCACATGGAGACACAACAAGTACACATAAGTGTTCTCTGAGTCGAATGCTACAGAAACTAGGTTAAAAATGATATTTGCGATGGTAAACATGACATTCAATCCACATTCCCAAGAAAAAGACTTTGCTTTTCTCCAAACCAGTTTGACTCTGCTTTTCTGGGTCCTGTGCAAACTTCTTCCACATGAGTTTGTCCAGATAGGTCTGGATCTAAGCAGAAATATCCGGTTCTGTGTGGCTAAATAAATATCAGCTTTTAAACAGCCTGTGTGTTTGTTAGTGTTTCCTGGATAGTATCTATGAACTTTAGAGTTTTGAATGAATTTTAGCATGTTACATTTTGTTGTTTTGTTGGCAAACGCTAATTAGTTCCACATGGAGACACAACAAGTACACATAAGTGTTCTCTGAGTCGAATGCTACAGAAACTAGGTTAAAAATGATATTTGCGACTGTCAACATGACATTGAATTCACATTCCCAAGAAAAAGACTTTTCTTTTCTCCAAAACCAGTTTGACTCTGCTTTTCTGGGTCCTTTGCACACGAATTCCACACGAGTTTGTCCAGATAGGTCTGGATCTAACCAGAAATATCCGGTTCTGTGTGGCTAAATGAATCTCAGCTTTTAAACAGCCTGTGTGTTTGTTAGTGTTTCCTGGATAGTATCTATGAACTTTAGAGTTTTGAATGAATTTTAGCATGTTACATTTGTTTTTTTGTTGGCAAACGCTAATTAGTTCCACATGGATACACAACAAGTACACATAAGTGTTCTCTGAGTCGAATGCTACAGAAACTAGGTTAAAAATGATATTTGCGACTGTCAACATGACATTGAATTCACATTTCCAAGAAAAAGACTTTGCTTTTCTCCAAACCAGTTTGAATGCTTTTCTGGATCCTGTACACACGAATTCCACACGAGTTTGTCCAGATAGGTCTGGATCTAAGCAGAAATATCCGGTACTCTGTGGCTAAGTGAATATCAGCTTTTAAACAGCCTGTGTGTTTGTTAGTGTTTCCTGGATAGTATCTATGAGCTTTAGAGTTTTGAATGAATTTTAGCATGTTACATCTTGTTTTTTTGTTGGCACACACTAATTAGTTCCACATGGATACACAAGTACACATAAGTGTTCTCTGAGTCGAATGCTACAGAAACTAGGTTAAAAATGATATTTGCGACTGTCAACATGACATTGAATTCACATTCCCAAGAAAAAGACTTTGCTTTTCTCGAAAATGAGTTTCCACATCCTTTTCTGGGTCCTGTGCACACGAATTCCACACGAGTTTGTCCAGATAGGTCTGGATCTAACCAGAAATATCCGGTACTCTGTGGCTAAATGAATATCAGCTTTTAAACAGCCTGTGTGTTTGTTAGTGTTTCCTGGATAGTATCTATGAACTTTAGAGTTTTGAATGAATTTTAGCATATTATATTTTGTTTTTTTGTTGGCAAACGCTAATTAGTTCCACATGGTGACACAACGAGTACACATAAGTGTTCTCTGAGTCGAATGCTACAGAAACTAGGTTAAAAATGATATTTGCGACTGTAAACATGACATTGAATTCACATTCCCAAGAAAAAGACTTTGCTTTTCTCCAAAACCAGTTTGACTCTGCTTTTCTGGGTTCTTTGCACACGAATTCCACATGAATTTGTCCAGATAGGTCTGGATCTAACCAGAATTATCCGGTTCTGTGTGGCTAAATGAATATCAGCTTTTAAACATCCTGTGTGTTTGTTAGTGTGTTCCGGATAGTATTTATGTACTTTAGATTTTTGAATGAATTTTAGCATGTTACATTTTGTTTTTTGGTTGTCAAACGCAAATTAGTTCCACTTGGAGACACAAGAAGTACACATAAGTGTTCTCTGAGTCGAATGCTACAGAAACTAGGTTAAAAATGACATTTGCGACTGTAAAAATGACATTGAATTCACATTCCCAAGAAAAAGACTTTGCTTTTCTCCAAAACCAGTTAGACTCTGCTTTTCTGGGTCCTTTGCACACGAATGCCACACGAGTTTGTCCAGATAGGTCTGGATCTAACCAGAAATATCCGGTTGTGTGGGGCTAAATGAATATCAGCTTTTAAACAGCCTGTGTGTTTGTTAGTGTTTTCTGGCTAGTATCTATGAACTTTAGAGTTTTGAATGAATTTTAGCATGTTACATTTTTTTTTTTGTTGGCAAAAGCTAATTAGTTCCACATGGAGACACAACAAGTACACATAAGTGTTCTCTGAGTCGAATGCTACAGAAACTAGGTTAAAAATGATATTTGCGATGGTAAACATGACATTCAATCCACATTCCCAAGAAAAAGACTTTGCTTTTCTCCAAACCAGTTTGACTCTGCTTTTCTGGGTCCTGTGCAAACTTCTTCCACATGAGTTTGTCCAGATAGGTCTGGATCTAAGCAGAAATATCCGGTTCTGTGTGGCTAAATAAATATCAGCTTTTAAACAGCCTGTGTGTTTGTTAGTGTTTCCTGGATAGAATCTATGAACTTTAGAGTTTTGAATGAATTTTAGCATGTTACATTTTGTTGTTTTGTTGGCAAACGCTAATTAGTTCCACATGGAGACACAACAAGTACACATAAGTGTTCTCTGAGTCGAATGCTACAGAAACTAGGTTAAAAATGATATTTGCGACTGTCAACATGACATTGAATTCACATTTCCAAGAAAAAGACTTTGTTTTCTCCAAACCAGTTTGACTGCTTTTCTGGATCCTGTGCACACGAATGCCACACGAGTTTGTCCAGATAGGTCTGGATCTAACCAGAAATATCCGGTTCTGTGTGGCTAAATGAATATCAGCTTTTAAACAGCCTGTGTGTTTGTTAGTGTTTCCTGGATAGTATCTATGAACTTTAGAGTTTTGAATGAATTTTAGCATATTATATTTTCTTTTTTTGTGGGCAAACGCTAATTAGTTCCACATGGAGGCACAACAAGTACACATAAGTGTTTTCTGAGTCGAATGCTACAGAAACTAGGTTAAAAATGATATTTGCGACTGTAAACATGACATTGAATTCACATTGCCAAGAAAAAGACTTTTCTCTTCTCCAAAACCAGTTTGACTCTGCTTTTCTGGGTCCTTAGCACACGAATTCCACAGGAGTTTGTCCAGATAGGTCTGCATCTAACCAGAAATATCCGGTTGTGTGGGGCTAAATGAATATCAGCTTTTAAACAGCCTGTGTGTTTGTTAGTGTTTTCTGGCTAGTATCTATGAACTTTAGAGTTTTGAATGAATTTTAGCATGTTACATTTTTTTGTTGTTGGCAATCGCTAATTAGTTCCACATGGAGACACAACAAGTACACATAAGTGTTCTCTGAGTCGAATGCTACACAAACTAGGTTAAAAATGATATTTGCGATGGTAAACATGACATTCAATCCACATTCCCAAGAAAAAGACTTTGCTTTTCTCCAAACCAGTTTGACTCTGCTTTTCTGGGTCCTGTGCAAACTTCTTCCACATGAGTTTGTCCAGATAGGTCTGGATCTAAGCAGAAATATCCGGTTCTGTGTGGCTAAATAAATATCAGCTTTTAAACAGCCTGTGTGTTTGTTAGTGTTTCCTGGATAGTATCTATGAACTTTAGAGTTTTGAATGAATTTTAGCATGTTACATTTTGTTGTTTTGTTGGCAAACGCTAATTAGTTCCACATGGAGACACAACAAGTACACATAAGTGTTCTCTGAGTCGAATGCTACAGAAACTAGGTTAAAAATGATATTTGCGACTGTCAACATGACATTGAATTCACATTCCCAAGAAAAAGACTTTGCTTTTCTCCAAACCAGTTTGATCTGCTTTTCTGTGTCCTGTGCACACGAATTCCACATGAGTTTGTCCAGATAGGTCTGGATCTAAGCAGAAATATCCGGTTCTCTGTGGCTAAGTGAATATCAGCTTTTAAACAGCCTGTGTGTTTGTTAGTGTTTCCTGGATAGTATCTATGAACTTTAGAGTTTTGAATGAATTTTAGCATGTTACATCTTGTTTTTTTTTTGGCACACACTAATTAGTTCCACATGGATACACAAGTACACATAAGTGTTCTCTGAGTCGAATGCTGCAGAAACTAGGTTAAAAATGATATTTACGACTTCAACATGACATTGAATTCACATTCCCAAGAAAAAGACTTTGCTTTTCTCGAAAATGAGTTTCCACATCCTTTTCTGGGTCCTGTGCACACGAATTCCACACGAGTTTGTCCAGATAGGTCTGGATCTAACCAGAAATATCCGGTACTCTGTGGCTAAATGAATATCAGCTTTTAAACAGCCTGTGTGTTTGTTAGTGTTTCCTGGATAGTATCTATGAACTTTAGAGTTTTGAATGAATTTTAGCATATTATATTTTGTTTTTTTGTTGGCAAACGCTAATTAGTTCCACATGGTGACACAACGAGTACACATAAGTGTTCTCTGAGTCGAATTCTACAGAAACTAGGTTAAAAATGATATTTGCGACTGTAAACATGACATTGAATTCACATTCCCAAGAAAAAGACTTTGCTTTTCTCCAAAACGAGTTTGACTCTGCTTTTCTGGGTTCTTTGCACACGAATTCCACATGAATTTGTCCAGATAGGTCTGGATCTAACCAGAATTATCCGGTTCTGTGTGGCTAAATGAATATCAGCTTTTAAACATCCTGTGTGTTTGTTAGTGTGTTCCGGATAGTATTTATGTACTTTAGATTTTTGAATGAATTTTAGCATGTTACATTTTGTTTTTTGGTTGTCAAACGCAAATTAGTTCCACTTGGAGACACAAGAAGTACACATAAGTGTTCTCTGAGTCGAATGCTACAGAAACTAGGTTAAAAATGACATTTGCGACTGTAAAAATGACATTGAATTCACATTCCCAAGAAAAAGACTTTGCTTTTCTCCAAAACCGGTTAGACTCTGCTTTTCTGGGTCCTTTGCACACGAATGCCACACGAGTTTGTCCAGATAGGTCTGGATCTAACCAGAAATATCCGGTTGTGTGGGGCTAAATGAATATCAGCTTTTAAACAGCCTGTGTGTTTGTTAGTGTTTTCTGGCTAGTATCTATGAACTTTAGAGTTTTGAATGAATTTTAGCATGTTACATTTTTTTTTTGTTGGCAAAAGCTAATTAGTTCCACATGGAGACACAACAAGTACACATAAGTGTTCTCTGAGTCGAATGCTACAGAAACTAGGTTAAAAATGATATTTGCGATGGTAAACATGACATTCAATCCACATTCCCAAGAAAAAGACTTTGCTTTTCTCCAAACCAGTTTGACTCTGCTTTTCTGGGTCCTGTGCAAACTTCTTCCACATGAGTTTGTCCAGATAGGTCTGGATCTAAGCAGAAATATCCGGTTCTGTGTGGCTAAATAAATATCAGCTTTTAAACAGCCTGTGTGTTTGTTAGTGTTTCCTGGATAGTATCTATGAACTTTAGAGTTTTGAATGAATTTTAGCATGTTACATTTTGTTGTTTTGTTGGCAAACGCTAATTAGTTCCACATGGAGACACAACAAGTACACATAAGTGTTCTCTGAGTCGAATGCTACAGAAACTAGGTTAAAAATGATATTTGCGACTGTCAACATGACATTGAATTCACATTCCCAAGAAAAAGACTTTGCTTTTCTCGAAAATGAGTTTCCACATCCTTTTCTGGGTCCTGTGCACACGAATTCCACACGAGTTTGTCCAGATAGGTCTGGATCTAACCAGAAATATCCGGTACTCTGTGGCTAAATGAATCTCAGCTTTTAAACAGCCTGTGTGTTTGTTAGTGTTTCCTGGATAGTATCTATGAACTTTAGAGTTTTGAATGAATTTTAGCATGTTACATTTGTTTTTTTGTTGGCAAACGCTAATTAGTTCCACATGGATACACAACAAGTACACATAAGTGTTCTCTGAGTCGAATGCTACAGAAACTAGGTTAAAAATGATATTTGCGACTGTCAACATGACATTGAATTCACATTTCCAAGAAAAAGACTTTGCTTTTCTCCAAACCAGTTTGAATGCTTTTCTGGATCCTGTGCACACGAATTCCACACGAGTTTGTCCAGATAGGTCTGGATCTAAGCAGAAATATCCGGTACTCTGTGGCTAAGTGAATATCAGCTTTTAAACAGCCTGTGTGTTTGTTAGTGTTTCCTGGATAGTATCTATGAGCTTTAGAGTTTTGAATGAATTTTAGCATGTTACATCTTGTTTTTTTGTTGGCACACACTAATTAGTTCCACATGGATACACAAGTACACATAAGTGTTCTCTGAGTCCAATGCTACAGAAACTAGGTTAAAAATGATATTTGCGACTGTCAACATGACATTGAATTCACATTCCCAAGAAAAAGACTTTGCTTTTCTCGAAAATGAGTTTCCACATCCTTTTCTGGGTCCTGTGCACACGAATTCCACACGAGTTTGTCCAGATAGGTCTGGATCTAACCAGAAATATCCGGTACTCTGTGGCTAAATGAATATCAGCTTTTAAACAGCCTGTGTGTTTGTTAGTGTTTCCTGGATAGTATCTATGAACTTTAGAGTTTTGAATGAATTTTAGCATATTATATTTTGTTTTTTTGTTGGCAAACGCTAATTAGTTCCACATGGTGACACAACGAGTACACATAAGTGTTCTCTGAGTCGAATGCTACAGAAACTAGCTTAAAAATGATATTTGCGACTGTAAACATGACATTGAATTCACATTCCCAAGAAAAAGACTTTGCTTTTCTCCAAAACCAGTTTGACTCTGCTTTTCTGGGTCCTTAGCACACGAATTCCACAGGAGTTTGTCCAGATAGGTCTGCATCTAACCAGAAATATCCGGTTGTGTGGGGCTAAATGAATATCAGCTTTTAAACAGCCTGTGTGTTTGTTAGTGTTTTCTGGCTAGTATCTATGAACTTTAGAGTTTTGAATGAATTTTAGCATGTTACATTTTTTTGTTGTTGGCAATCGCTAATTAGTTCCACATGGAGACACAACAAGTACACATAAGTGTTCTCTGAGTCGAATGCTACACAAACTAGGTTAAAAATGATATTTGCGATGGTAAACATGACATTCAATCCACATTCCCAAGAAAAAGACTTTGCTTTTCTCCAAACCAGTTTGACTCTGCTTTTCTGGGTCCTGTGCAAACTTCTTCCACATGAGTTTGTCCAGATAGGTCTGGATCTAAGCAGAAATATCCGGTTCTGTGTGGCTAAATAAATATCAGCTTTTAAACAGCCTGTGTGTTTGTTAGTGTTTCCTGGATAGTATCTATGAACTTTAGAGTTTTGAATGAATTTTAGCATGTTACATTTTGTTGTTTTGTTGGCAAACGCTAATTAGTTCCACATGGAGACACAACAAGTACACATAAGTGTTCTCTGAGTCGAATGCTACAGAAACTAGGTTAAAAATGATATTTGCGACTGTCAACATGACATTGAATTCACATTCCCAAGAAAAAGACTTTGCTTTTCTCCAAACCAGTTTGATCTGCTTTTCTGTGTCCTGTGCACACGAATTCCACATGAGTTTGTCCAGATAGGTCTGGATCTAAGCAGAAATATCCGGTTCTCTGTGGCTAAGTGAATATCAGCTTTTAAACAGCCTGTGTGTTTGTTAGTGTTTCCTGGATAGTATCTATGAACTTTAGAGTTTTGAATGAATTTTAGCATGTTACATCTTGTTTTTTTGTTGGCACACACTAATTAGTTCCACATGGATACACAAGTACACATAAGTGTTCTCTGAGTCGAATGCTACAGAAACTAGGTTAAAAATGATATTTACGACTTCAACATGACATTGAATTCACATTCCCAAGAAAAAGACTTTGCTTTTCTCGAAAATGAGTTTCCACATCCTTTTCTGGGTCCTGTGCACACGAATTCCACACGAGTTTGTCCAGATAGGTCTGGATCTAACCAGAAATATCCGGTACTCTGTGGCTAAATGAATATCAGCTTTTAAACAGCCTGTGTGTTTGTTAGTGTTTCCTGGATAGTATCTATGAACTTTAGAGTTTTGAATGAATTTTAGCATATTATATTTTGTTTTTTTGTTGGCAAACGCTAATTAGTTCCACATGGTGACACAACGAGTACACATAAGTGTTCTCTGAGTCGAATTCTACAGAAACTAGGTTAAAAATGATATTTGCGACTGTAAACATGACATTGAATTCACATTTCCAAGAAAAAGACTTTGCTTTTCTCCAAAACGAGTTTGACTCTGCTTTTCTGGGTTCTTTGCACACGAATTCCACATGAATTTGTCCAGATAGGTCTGGATCTAACCAGAATTATCCGGTTCTGTGTGGCTAAATGAATATCAGCTTTTAAACATCCTGTGTGTTTGTTAGTGTGTTCCGGATAGTATTTATGTACTTTAGATTTTTGAATGAATTTTAGCATGTTACATTTTGTTTTTTGGTTGTCAAACGCAAATTAGTTCCACTTGGAGACACAAGAAGTACACATAAGTGTTCTCTGAGTCGAATGCTACAGAAACTAGGTTAAAAATGACATTTGCGACTGTAAAAATGACATTGAATTCACATTCCCAAGAAAAAGACTTTGCTTTTCTCCAAAACCGGTTAGACTCTGCTTTTCTGGGTCCTTTGCACACGAATGCCACACGAGTTTGTCCAGATAGGTCTGGATCTAACCAGAAATATCCGGTTGTGTGGGGCTAAATGAATATCAGCTTTTAAACAGCCTGTGTGTTTGTTAGTGTTTTCTGGCTAGTATCTATGAACTTTAGAGTTTTGAATGAATTTTAGCATGTTACATTTTTTTTTTGTTGGCAAAAGCTAATTAGTTCCACATGGAGACACAACAAGTACACATAAGTGTTCTCTGAGTCGAATGCTACAGAAACTAGGTTAAAAATGATATTTGCGATGGTAAACATGACATTCAATCCACATTCCCAAGAAAAAGACTTTGCTTTTCTCCAAACCAGTTTGACTCTGCTTTTCTGGGTCCTGTGCAAACTTCTTCCACATGAGTTTGTCCAGATAGGTCTGGATCTAAGCAGAAATATCCGTTTCTGTGTGGCTAAATAAATATCAGCTTTTAAACAGCCTGTGTGTTTGTTAGTGTTTCCTGGATAGTATCTATGAACTTTAGAGTTTTGAATGAATTTTAGCATGTTACATTTTGTTGTTTTGTTGGCAAACGCTAATTAGTTCCACATGGAGACACAACAAGTACACATAAGTGTTCTCTGAGTCGAATGCTACAGAAACTAGGTTAAAAATGATATTTGCGACTGTCAACATGACATTGAATTCACATTCCCAAGAAAAAGACTTTGCTTTTCTCGAAAATGAGTTTCCACATCCTTTTCTGGGTCCTGTGCACACGAATTCCACACGAGTTTGTCCAGATAGGTCTGGATCTAACCAGAAATATCCGGTACTCTGTGGCTAAATGAATCTCAGCTTTTAAACAGCCTGTGTGTTTGTTAGTGTTTCCTGGATAGTATCTATGAACTTTAGAGTTTTGAATGAATTTTAGCATGTTACATTTGTTTTTTTGTTGGCAAACGCTAATTAGTTCCACATGGATACACAACAAGTACACATAAGTGTTCTCTGAGTCGAATGCTACAGAAACTAGGTTAAAAATGATATTTGCGACTGTCAACATGACATTGAATTCACATTTCCAAGAAAAAGACTTTGCTTTTCTCCAAACCAGTTTGAATGCTTTTCTGGGTCCTGTGCACACGAATTCCACACGAGTTTGTCCAGATAGGTCTGGATCTAACCAGAAATATCCGGTACTCTGTGGCTAAATGAATATCAGCTTTTAAACAGCCTGTGTGTTTGTTAGTGTTTCCTGGATAGTATCTATGAACTTTAGAGTTTTGAATGAATTTTAGCATATTATATTTTGTTTTTTTGTTGGCAAACGCTAATTAGTTCCACATGGTGACACAACGAGTACACATAAGTGTTCTCTGAGTCGAATGCTACAGAAACTAGGTTAAAAATGATATTTGCGACTGTAAACATGACATTGAATTCACATTCCCAAGAAAAAGACTTTGCTTTTCTCCAAAACCAGTTTGACTCTGCTTTTCTGGGTTCTTTGCACACGAATTCCACATGAATTTGTCCAGATAGGTCTGGATCTAACCAGAATTATCCGGTTCTGTGTGGCTAAATGAATATCAGCTTTTAAACATCCTGTGTGTTTGTTAGTGTGTTCCGGATAGTATTTATGTACTTTAGATTTTTGAATGAATTTTAGCATGTTACATTTTGTTTTTTGGTTGTCAAACGCAAATTAGTTCCACTTGGAGACACAAGAAGTACACATAAGTGTTCTCTGAGTCGAATGCTACAGAAACTAGGTTAAAAATGACATTTGCAACTGTAAAAATGACATTGAATTCACATTCCCAAGAAAAAGACTTTGCTTTTCTCCAAAACCAGTTAGACTCTGCTTTTCTGGGTCCTTTGCACACGAATGCCACACGAGTTTGTCCAGATAGGTCTGGATCTAACCAGAAATATCCGGTTGTGTGGGGCTAAATGAATATCAGCTTTTAAACAGCCTGTGTGTTTGTTAGTGTTTCCTGGATAGTATCTATGAACTTTAGAGTTGTGAATGAATTTTAGCATGTTACATTTTGTTTTTTTGTTGGCTATTGCTAATTAGTTCTACATGGAGGCCCAAGAAGTACACAAAAGAGTTTTCTGAGTAGAATGCTACAGAAACTAGGTTAAAAATGATATTTGCGACTGTAAACATGACATTGAATTCACATTCCCAAGAAAAGGACTTTGCTGTTCTCCAAAAGCAGTTTCCACATCCTTTTCGGGGTCCTTAGCACACGAATTCCACACAAGTTTGTCCAGATAGGTCTGGATCTAACCAGAAATATCCGGTTCTGTGTGGCTAAATGAATATCAGCTTTTAAACAGCCTGTGTGTTTGTTAGTGTTTCCTGGATAGTATCTATGAACTTTAGAGTTTTGAATGAATTTTAGCATGTTCCATTTTGTTGTTTTGTTGGCAAACGCTAATTAGTTCCACATGGAGACACAACAAGTACACATAAGTGTTCTCTGAGTCGAATGCTACAGAAACTAGGTTAAAAATGATATTTGCGACTGTCAACATGACATTGAATTCACATTCCCAAGAAAAAGACTTTGCTTTTCTCCAAACAAGTTTGACTGCTTTTCTGGGTCCTGTGCACACGAATTCCACAGGAGTTTGTCCAGATAGGTCTGGATCTAACCAGAAATATCCGGTTCTGTGTGGCTAAATGAATATCAGCTTTTAAACAGCCTGTGTGTTTGTTAGTGTTTCCTGGATAGTATCTATGAACTTTAGAGTTTTGAATGAATTTTAGCATGTTACATTTTGTTTTTTTTGTTGGCAAACGCTAATTAGTTCCACATGGAGACACAACAAGAAACCATAAGTGTTCTCTGAGTCGAAAGCTACAGAAACTAGGTTAAAAATGATATTTGCGACGGTAAACATGACATTGAATTCACATTCCCAAGAAAACGACTTTGCTTTTCTCCAAAGCAGTTTCAACATCCTTTTCTGGGTACTTTGCACACGAATTCCACACGAGTTTGTCCAGATAGGTCTGGATCTAACCAGAAATATCCGGTACTCTGTGGCTAAATGAATATCAGCTTTTAAACAGCCTGTGTGTTTGTTAGTGTTTCCTGGATAGTATCTATGAACTTTAGAGTTTTGAATGAATTTTAGCATATTATATTTTGTTTTTTTGTTGGCAAACGCTAATTAATTAGTTCCACATGGTGACACAACGAGTACACATAAGTGTTCTCTGAGTCGAATTCTACAGAAACTAGGTTAAAAATGATATTTGCGACTGTAAACATGACATTGAATTCACATTCCCAAGAAAAAGACTTTGCTTTTCTCCAAAACGAGTTTGACTCTGCTTTTCTGGGTTCTTTGCACACGAATTCCACATGAATTTGTCCAGATAGGTCTGGATCTAACCAGAATTATCCGGTTCTGTGTGGCTAAATGAATATCAGCTTTTAAACATCCTGTGTGTTTGTTAGTGTGTTCCGGATAGTATTTATGTACTTTAGATTTTTGAATGAATTTTAGCATGTTACATTTTGTTTTTTGGTTGTCAAACGCAAATTAGTTCCACTTGGAGACACAAGAAGTACACATAAGTGTTCTCTGAGTCGAATGCTACAGAAACTAGGTTAAAAATGACATTTGCGACTGTAAAAATGACATTGAATTCACATTCCCAAGA
The DNA here is from genome assembly GCA_949820135.1 of Sylvilagus floridanus. Taxonomy (NCBI): domain Eukaryota; kingdom Metazoa; phylum Chordata; class Mammalia; order Lagomorpha; family Leporidae; genus Sylvilagus; species Sylvilagus floridanus. The sequence continues at coordinate 90,341,882 of OX463223.1, forward strand.
AAAAGACTTTGCTTTTCTCCAAAACCGGTTAGACTCTGCTTTTCTGGGTCCTTTGCACACGAATGCCACACGAGTTTGTCCAGATAGGTCTGGATCTAACCAGAAATATCCGGTTGTGTGGGGCTAAATGAATATCAGCTTTTAAACAGCCTGTGTGTTTGTTAGTGTTTTCTGGCTAGTATCTATGAACTTTAGAGTTTTGAATGAATTTTAGCATGTTACATTTTTTTTTTGTTGGCAAAAGCTAATTAGTTCCACATGGAGACACAACAAGTACACATAAGTGTTCTCTGAGTCGAATGCTACAGAAACTAGGTTAAAAATGATATTTGCGATGGTAAACATGACATTCAATCCACATTCCCAAGAAAAAGACTTTGCTTTTCTCCAAACCAGTTTGACTCTGCTTTTCTGGGTCCTGTGCAAACTTCTTCCACATGAGTTTGTCCAGATAGGTCTGGATCTAAGCAGAAATATCCGGTTCTGTGTGGCTAAATAAATATCAGCTTTTAAACAGCCTGTGTGTTTGTTAGTGTTTCCTGGATAGTATCTATGAACTTTAGAGTTTTGAATGAATTTTAGCATGTTACATTTTGTTGTTTTGTTGGCAAACGCTAATTAGTTCCACATGGAGACACAACAAGTACACATAAGTGTTCTCTGAGTCGAATGCTACAGAAACTAGGTTAAAAATGATATTTGCGACTGTCAACATGACATTGAATTCACATTCCCAAGAAAAAGACTTTGCTTTTCTCGAAAATGAGTTTCCACATCCTTTTCTGGGTCCTGTGCACACGAATTCCACACGAGTTTGTCCAGATAGGTCTGGATCTAACCAGAAATATCCGGTACTCTGTGGCTAAATGAATATCAGCTTTTAAACAGCCTGTGTGTTTGTTAGTGTTTCCTGGATAGTATCTATGAACTTTAGAGTTTTGAATGAATTTTAGCATGTTACATTTGTTTTTTTGTTGGCAAACGCTAATTAGTTCCACATGGATACACAACAAGTACACATAAGTGTTCTCTGAGTCGAATGCTACAGAAACTAGGTTAAAAATGATATTTGCGACTGTCAACATGACATTGAATTCACATTTCCAAGAAAAAGACTTTGCTTTTCTCCAAACCAGTTTGAATGCTTTTCTGGGTCCTGTGCACACGAATTCCACACGAGTTTGTCCAGATAGGTCTGGATCTAACCAGAAATATCCGGTACTCTGTGGCTAAATGAATATCAGCTTTTAAACAGCCTGTGTGTTTGTTAGTGTTTCCTGGATAGTATCTATGAACTTTAGAGTTTTGAATGAATTTTAGCATATTATATTTTGTTTTTTTGTTGGCAAACGCTAATTAGTTCCACATGGTGACACAACGAGTACACATAAGTGTTCTCTGAGTCGAATGCTACAGAAACTAGGTTAAAAATGATATTTGCGACTGTAAACATGACATTGAATTCACATTCCCAAGAAAAAGACTTTGCTGTTCTCCAAAAGCAGTTTCCACATCCTTTTCGGGGTCCTTAGCACACGAATTCCACACAAGTTTGTCCAGATAGGTCTGGATCTAACCAGAAATATCCGGTTCTGTGTGGCTAAATGAATATCAGCTTTTAAACAGCCTGTGTGTTTGTTAGTGTTTCCTGGATAGTATCTATGAACTTTAGAGTTGTGAATGAATTTTAGCATGTTACATTTTGTTTTTTTGTTGGCTATTGCTAATTAGTTCTACATGGAGGCCCAAGAAGTACACAAAAGAGTTTTCTGAGTAGAATGCTACAGAAACTAGGTTAAAAATGATATTTGCGACTGTAAACATGACATTGAATTCACATTCCCAAGAAAAGGACTTTGCTGTTCTCCAAAAGCAGTTTCCACATCCTTTTCGGGGTCCTTAGCACACGAATTCCACACAAGTTTGTCCAGATAGGTCTGGATCTAACCAGAAATATCCGGTTCTGTGTGGCTAAATGAATATCAGCTTTTAAACAGCCTGTGTGTTTGTTAGTGTTTCCTGGATAGTATCTATGAACTTTAGAGTTTTGAATGAATTTTAGCATGTTCCATTTTGTTGTTTTGTTGGCAAACGCTAATTAGTTCCACATGGAGACACAACAAGTACACATAAGTGTTCTCTGAGTCGAATGCTACAGAAACTAGGTTAAAAATGATATTTGCGACTGTCAACATGACATTGAATTCACATTCCCAAGAAAAAGACTTTGCTTTTCTCCAAACAAGTTTGACTGCTTTTCTGAGTCCTGTGCACACGAATTCCACAGGAGTTTGTCCAGATAGGTCTGGATCTAACCAGAAATATCCGGTTCTGTGTGGCTAAATGAATATCAGCTTTTAAACAGCCTGTGTGTTTGTTAGTGTTTCCTGGATAGTATCTATGAACTTTAGAGTTTTGAATGAATTTTAGCATGTTACATTTTGTTGTTTTGTTGGCAAACGCTAATTAGTTCCACATGGAGACACAACAAGTACACATAAGTGTTCTCTGAGTCCAATGCTACAGAAACTAGGTTAAAAATGATATTTGCGACTGTATACATGACATTGAATTCACATTCCCAAGAAAAAGACTTTGCTTTTCTCCAAAACCAATTTGACTCTGCTTTTCTGGGTTCTTTGCACACGAATTCCACATGAATTTGTCCAGATAGGTCTGGATCTAAGCAGAAATATCCGGTTCTGTGTGGCTAAATGAATATCAGCTTTTAAACAGCCTGTGTGTTTGTTAGTGTGTTCCGGATAGTATCTATGTACTTTAGAGTTTTGAATGAATTTTAGCATGTTACATTTTGTTTTTTGGTTGTCAAACGCAAATTAGTTCCACATGGAGACACAAGAAGTACACATAAGTGTTCTCTGAGTCGAATGCTACAGAAACTAGGTTAAAAATGACATTTGCGACTGTAAAAATGACATTGAATTCACATTCCCAAGAAAAAGACTTTGCTTTTCTCCAAAACCAGTTAGACTCTGCTTTTCTGGGTCCTTTGCACACGAATGCCACACGAGTTTGTCCAGATAGGTCTGGATCTAACCAGAAATATCCGGTTCTGTGTGGCTAAATGAATATCAGCTTTTAAACAGCCTGTGTGTTTGTTAGTGTTTCCTGGATAGTATCTATGAACTTTAGAGTTGTGAATGAATTTTAGCATGTTACATTTTGTTTTTTTGTTGGCTATTGCTAATTAGTTCTACATGGAGGCCCAAGAAGTACACAAAAGAGTTTTCTGAGTAGAATGCTACAGAAACTAGGTTAAAAATGATATTTGCGACTGTAAACATGACATTGAATTCACATTCCCAAGAAAAGGACTTTGCTGTTCTCCAAAAGCAGTTTCCACATCCTTTTCGGGGTCCTTAGCACACGAATTCCACACGTTTGTCCAGATAGGTCTGGATCTAAGCAGAAATATCCGGTTCTGTGTGGCTAAATGAATATCAGCTTTTAAACAGCCTGTGTGTTTGTTAGTGTTTCCTGGATAGTATCTATGAACTTTAGAGTTTTGAATGAATTTTAGCATGTTCCATTTTGTTGTTTTGTTGGCAAACGCTAATTAGTTCCACATGGAGACACAACAAGTACACATAAGTGTTCTCTGAGTCGAATGCTACAGAAACTAGGTTAAAAATGATATTTGCGACTGTCAACATGACATTGAATTCACATTCCCAAGAAAAAGACTTTGCTTTTCTCCAAACCAGTTTGACTGCTTTTCTGGGTCCTGTGCACACGAATTCCACACGAGTTTGTCCAGATAGGTCTGGATCTAACCAGAAATATCCGGTTCTGTGTGGCTAAATGAATATCAGCTTTTAAACAGCCTGTGTGTTTGTTAGTGTTTCCTGGATAGTATCTATGAACTTTAGAGTTTTGAATGAATTTTAGCATGTTATATTTTGTTGTTTTGTTGGCAAACGCTAATTAGTTCCACATGGAGACACAACAAGTACACATAAGTGTTCTCTGAGTCCAATGCTACAGAAACTAGGTTAAAAATGATATTTTCGACTGTCAACATGACATTGAATACACATTCCCAAGAAAAAGACTTTGCTTTTCTCCAAACCAGTTTGACTGCTTTTCTGGGTCCTGTGCACACGAATTCCACACGAGTTTGTCCAGATAGGTCTGGATCTAACCAGAAATATCCGGTTCTGTGTGGCTAAATGAATATCAGCTTTTAAACAGCCTGTGTGTTTGTTAGTGTTTCCTGGATAGTATCTATGAACTTTAGAGTTTTGAATGAATTTTAGCATGTTCCATTTTGTTGTTTTGTTGGCAAACGCTAATTAGTTCCACATGGAGACACAACAAGTACACATAAGTGTTCTCTGAGTCCAATGCTACAGAAACTAGGTTAAAAATGATATTTGCGACTGTACACATGACATTGAATACACATTCCCAAGAAAAAGACTTTGCTTTTCTCCAAAACCAGTTTGACTCTGCTTTTCTGGGTTCTTTGCACACGAATTCCACATGAATTTGTCCAGATAGGTCTGGATCTAACCAGAATTATCCGGTTCTGTGTGGCTAAATGAATATCAGCTTTTAAACAGCCTGTGTGTTTGTTAGTGTTTCCTGGATAGTATCTATGAACTTTAGAGTTTTGAATGAATTTTAGCATGTTACATTTTGTTGTTTTGTTGGCAAACGCTAATTAGTTCCACATGGAGACACAACAAGTACACATAAGTGTTCTCTGAGTCGAATGCTACAGAAACTAGGTTAAAAATGATATTTGCGACTGTCAACATGACATTGAATTCAGATTTCCAAGAACAAGACTTTGCTTTTCTCCAAACCAGTTTGACTGCTTTTCTGGGTCCTGTGCACACGAATTCCACATGAGTTTGTCCAGATAGGTCTGGATCTAAGCAGAAATATCCGGTTCTGTGTGGCTAAATGAATATCAGCTTTTAAACAGCCTGTGTGTTTGTTAGTGTTTCCTGGATAGTATCTATGAACTTTAGAGTTTTGAATGAATTTTAGCATGTAACATTTTGTTGTTTTGTTGGCAAACGCTAATTAGTTCCACATGGAGACACAAGAAGTACACATAAGTGTTCTCTGAGTCGAATGCTACAGAAACTAGGTTAAAAATGACATTTGCGACTGTACACATGACATTGAATTCACATTCCCAAGAAAAAGACTTTGCTTTTCTCCAAAACCAATTTGACTCTGCTTTTCTGGGTTCTTTGCACACGAATTCCACATGAATTTGTCCAGATAGGTCTGGATCTAAGCAGAAATATCCGGTTCTGTGTGGCTAAATGAATATCAGCTTTTAAACAGCCTGTGTGTTTGTTAGTGTGTTCCGGATAGTATCTATGTACTTTAGATTTTTGAATGAATTTTAGCATGTTACATTTTGTTTTTTTGTTGTCAAACGCAAATTAGTTCCACATGGAGACACAAGAAGTACACATAAGTGTTCTCTGAGTCGAATGCTACAGAAACTAGGTTAAAAATGACATTTGCGACTGTACACATGACATTGAATTCACATTCCCAAGAAAAAGACTTTGCTTTTCTCCAAACCAGTTAGACTCTGCTTTTCTGGGTCCTTTGCACACGAATGCCACACGAGTTTGTCCAGATAGGTCTGGATCTAACCAGAAATATCCGGTTCTGTGTGGCTAAATGAATATCAGCTTTTAAACAGCCTGTGTGTTTGTTAGTGTTTCCTGGATAGTATCTATGAACTTTAGAGTTGTGAATGAATTTTAGCATGTTACATTTTGTTGTTTTGTTGGCTATTGCTAATTAGTTCTACATGGAGGCCCAAGAAGTACACAAAAGAGTTTTCTGAGTAGAATGCTACAGAAACTAGGTTAAAAATGACATTTGCGACTGTAAACATGACATTGAATTCACATTCCCAAGAAAAGGACTTTGCTGTTCTCCAAAAGCAGTTTCCCCATCCTTTTCGGGGTCCTTAGCACACGAATTCTACACAAGTTTGTCCAGATAGGTCTGGATCTAACCAGAAATATCCGGTTCAGTGTGGCTAAATGAATATCAGCTTTTAAACAGCCTGTGTGTTTGTTAGTGTTTCCTGGATAGTATCTATGAACTTTAGAGTTTTGAATGAATTTTAGCATGTTACATTTTGTTGTTTTGTTGGCAAACGCTAATTAGTTCCACATGGAGACACAACAAGTACACATAAGTGTTTTCTGAGAGGAATGCTACAGAGACTAGGTTAAAAATGATATTTGTGACTGTAAACATGACATTCAATCCACATTCCCAAGAAAAAGACTTTGCTTTTCTCCAAACCAGTTTGACTCTGCTTTTCTGGGTCCTGTGCACACTTCTTCCACATGAGTTTGTCCAGATAGGTCTGGATCTACGCAGAAATATCCGGTTCTGTGTGGCTAAATGAATATCAGCTTTTAAACAGCCTGTGTGTTTGTTAGTGTGTTCCGGATAGTATCTACACTTTAGAATTTTGAATGAATTTTAGCATGTTACATTTTGTTGTTTTGTTGGCAAACGCTAATTAGTTCCACATGGAGACACAAGAAGTACACATAAGTGTTCTCTGAGTCGAATGCTACAGAAACTAGGTTAAAAATGACATTTGCGACTGTACACATGACATTGAATTCACATTCCCAAGAAAAAGACTTTGCTTTTCTCCAAAACCAATTTGACTCTGCTTTTCTGGGTTCTTTGCACACGAATTCCACATGAATTTGTCCAGATAGGTCTGGATCTAAGCAGAAATATCCGGTTCTGTGTGGCTAAATGAATATCAGCTTTTAAACAGCCTGTGTGTTTGTTAGTGTGTTCCGGATAGTATCTATGTACTTTAGATTTTTGAATGAATTTTAGCATGTTACATTTTGTTTTTTTGTTGTCAAACGCAAATTAGTTCCACATGGAGACACAAGAAGTACACATAAGTGTTCTCTGAGTCGAATGCTACAGAAACTAGGTTAAAAATGACATTTGCGACTGTACACATGACATTGAATTCACATTCCCAAGAAAAAGACTTTGCTTTTCTCCAAACCAGTTTGACTCTGCTTTTCTGGGTCCTGTGCAAACTTCTTCCACATGAGTTTGTCCAGATAGGTCTGGATCTAAGCAGAAATATCCGGTTCTGTGTGGCTAAATAAATATCAGCTTTTAAACAGCCTGTGTGTTTGTTAGTGTTTCCTGGATAGTATCTATGAACTTTAGAGTTTTGAATGAATTTTAGCATGTTACATTTTGTTGTTTTGTTGGCAAACGCTAATTAGTTCCACATGGAGACACAACAAGTACACATAAGTGTTCTCTGAGACGAATGCTACAGAAACTAGGTTAAAAATGATATTTGCGACTGTCAACATGACATTGAATTCACATTCCCAAGAAAAAGACTTTGCTTTTCTCCAAACCAGTTTGATCTGCTTTTCTGGGTCCTGTGCACACGAATTCCACATGAGTTTGTCCAGATAGGTCTGGATCTAAGCAGAAATATCCGGTTCTCTGTGGCTAAGTGAATATCAGCTTTTAAACAGCCTGTGTGTTTGTTAGTGTTTCCTGGATAGTATCTATGAACTTTAGAGTTTTGAATGAATTTTAGCATGTTACATCTTGTTTTTTTGTTGGCACACACTAATTAGTTCCACATGGATACACAAGTACACATAAGTGTTCTCTGAGTCGAATGCTACAGAAACTAGGTTAAAAATGATATTTGCGACTGTCAACATGACATTGAATTCACATTCCCAAGAAAAAGACTTTGCTTTTCTCGAAAATGAGTTTCCACATCCTTTTCGGGGTCCTTAGCACAGGAATTCCACACAAGTTTGTCCAGATAGGTCTGGATCTAACCAGAAATATCCGGTTCTGTGTGGCTAAATGAATCTCAGCTTTTAAACAGCCTGTGTGTTTGTTAGTGTTTCCTGGATAGTATCTATGAACTTTAGAGTTTTGAATGAATTTTAGCATGTTACATTTGTTTTTTTGTTGGCAAATGCTAATTAGTTCCACATGGATACACAACAAGTACACATAAGTGTTCTCTGAGTCGAATGCTACAGAAACTAGGTTAAAAATGATATTTGCGACTGTCAACATGACATTGAATTCACATTTCCAAGAAAAAGACTTTGCTTTTCTCCAAACCAGTTTGACTGCTTTTCTGGATCCTGTGCACACGAATTCCACACGAGTTTGTCCAGATAGGTCTGGATCTAACCAGAAATATCCGGTTCTGTGTGGCTAAATGAATATCAGCTTTTAAACAGCCTGTGTGTTTGTTAGTGTTTCCTGGATAGTATCTATGAACTTTAGAGTTTTGAATGAATTTTAGCATATTATATTTTCTTTTTTTGTGGGCAAACGCTAATTAGTTCCACATGGAGGCACAACAAGTACACATAAGTGTTTTCTGAGTCGAATGCTACAGAAACTAGGTTAAAAATGATATTTGCGACTGTAAACATGACATTGAATTCACATTGCCAAGAAAAAGATTTTTCTCTTCTCCAAAACCAGTTTGACTCTGCTTTTCTGGGTCCTTAGCACACGAATTCCACAGGAGTTTGTCCAGATAGGTCTGCATCTAACCAGAAATATCCGGTTGTGTGGGGCTAAATGAATATCAGCTTTTAAACAGCCTGTGTGTTTGTTAGTGTTTTCTGGCTAGTATCTATGAACTTTAGAGTTTTGAATGAATTTTAGCATGTTACATTTTGTTGTTGTTGGCAATCGCTAATTAGTTCCACATGGAGACACAACAAGTACACATAAGTGTTCTCTGAGTCGAATGCTACAGAAACTAGGTTAAAAATGATATTTGCGATGGTAAACATGACATTCAATCCACATTCCCAAGAAAAAGACTTTGCTTTTCTCCAAACCAGTTTGACTCTGCTTTTCTGGGTCCTGTGCAAACTTCTTCCACATGAGTTTGTCCAGATAGGTCTGGATCTAAGCAGAAATATCCGGTTCTGTGTGGCTAAATAAATATCAGCTTTTAAACAGCCTGTGTGTTTGTTAGTGTTTCCTGGATAGTATCTATGAACTTTAGAGTTTTGAATGAATTTTAGCATGTTACATTTTGTTGTTTTGTTGGCAAACGCTAATTAGTTCCACATGGAGACACAACAAGTACACATAAGTGTTCTCTGAGTCGAATGCTACAGAAACTAGGTTAAAAATGATATTTGCGACTGTCAACATGACATTGAATTCACATTCCCAAGAAAAAGACTTTGCTTTTCTCCAAACCAGTTTGATCTGCTTTTCTGTGTCCTGTGCACACGAATTCCACATGAGTTTGTCCAGATAGGTCTGGATCTAAGCAGAAATATCCGGTTCTCTGTGGCTAAGTGAATATCAGCTTTTAAACAGCCTGTGTGTTTGTTAGTGTTTCCTGGATAGTATCTATGAACTTTAGAGTTTTGAATGAATTTTAGCATGTTACATTTTGTTTTTTTGTTGGCACACACTAATTAGTTCCACATGGATACACAAGTACACATAAGTGTTCTCTGAGTCGAATGCTACAGAAACTAGGTTAAAAATGATATTTGCGACTGTCAACATGACATTGAATTCACATTCCCAAGAAAAAGACTTTGCTTTTCTCGAAAATGAGTTTCCACATCCTTTTCTGGGTCCTGTGCACACGAATTCCACACGAGTTTGTCCAGATAGGTCTGGATCTAACCAGAAATATCCGGTACTCTGTGGCTAAATGAATATCAGCTTTTAAACAGCCTGTGTGTTTGTTAGTGTTTCCTGGATAGTATCTATGAACTTTAGAGTTTTGAATTAATTTTAGCATATTATATTTTGTTTTTTTGTTGGCAAACGCTAATTAGTTCCACATGGTGACACAACGAGTACACATAAGTGTTCTCTGAGTCGAATTCTACAGAAACTAGGTTAAAAATGATATTTGCGACTGTAAACATGACATTGAATTCACATTCCCAAGAAAAAGACTTTGCTTTTCTCCAAAACCAGTTTGACTCTGCTTTTCTGGGTTCTTTGCACACGAATTCCACATGAATTTGTCCAGATAGGTCTGGATCTAACCAGAATTATCCGGTTCTGTGTGGCTAAATGAATATCAGCTTTTAAACATCCTGTGTGTTTGTTAGTGTGTTCCGGATAGTATTTATGTACTTTAGATTTTTGAATGAATTTTAGCATGTTACATTTTGTTTTTTGGTTGTCAAACGCAAATTAGTTCCACTTGGAGACACAAGAAGTACACATAAGTGTTCTCTGAGTCGAATGCTACAGAAACTAGGTTAAAAATGACATTTGCGACTGTAAAAATGACATTGAATTCACATTCCCAAGAAAAAGACTTTGCTTTTCTCCAAAACCGGTTAGACTCTGCTTTTCTGGGTCCTTTGCACACGAATGCCACACGAGTTTGTCCAGATAGGTCTGGATCTAACCAGAAATATCCGGTTGTGTGGGGCTAAATGAATATCAGCTTTTAAACAGCCTGTGTGTTTGTTAGTGTTTTCTGGCTAGTATCTATGAACTTTAGAGTTTTGAATGAATTTTAGCATGTTACATTTTTTTTTTGTTGGCAAAAGCTAATTAGTTCCACATGGAGACACAACAAGTACACATAAGTGTTCTCTGAGTCGAATGCTACAGAAACTAGGTTAAAAATGATATTTGCGATGGTAAACATGACATTCAATCCACATTCCCAAGAAAAAGACTTTGCTTTTCTCCAAACCAGTTTGACTCTGCTTTTCTGGGTCCTGTGCAAACTTCTTCCACATGAGTTTGTCCAGATAGGTCTGGATCTAAGCAGAAATATCCGGTTCTGTGTGGCTAAATAAATATCAGCTTTTAAACAGCCTGTGTGTTTGTTAGTGTTTCCTGGATAGTATCTATGAACTTTAGAGTTTTGAATGAATTTTAGCATGTTACATTTTGTTGTTTTGTTGGCAAACGCTAATTAGTTCCACATGGAGACACAACAAGTACACATAAGTGTTCTCTGAGTCGAATGCTACAGAAACTAGGTTAAAAATGATATTTGCGACTGTCAACATGACATTGAATTCACATTCCCAAGAAAAAGACTTTGCTTTTCTCGAAAATGAGTTTCCACATCCTTTTCTGGGTCCTGTGCACATGAATGCCACACGAGTTTGTCCAGATAGGTCTGGATCTAACCAGAAATATCCGGTACTCTGTGGCTAAATGAATCTCAGCTTTTAAACAGCCTGTGTGTTTGTTAGTGTTTCCTGGATAGTATCTATGAACTTTAGAGTTTTGAATGAATTTTAGCATGTTACATTTGTTTTTTTGTTGGCAAACGCTAATTAGTTCCACATGGATACACAACAAGTACACATAAGTGTTCTCTGAGTCGAATGCTACAGAAACTAGGTTAAAAATGATATTTGCGACTGTCAACATGACATTGAATTCACATTTCCAAGAAAAAGACTTTGCTTTTCTCCAAACCAGTTTGAATGCTTTTCTGGATCCTGTGCACACGAATTCCACATGAATTTGTCCAGATAGGTCTGGATCTAAGCAGAAATATCCGGTACTCTGTGGCTAAGTGAATATCAGCTTTTAAACAGCCTGTGTGTTTGTTAGTGTTTCCTGGATAGTATCTATGAACTTTAGAGTTTTGAATGAATTTTAGCATGTTACATCTTGTTTTTTTGTTGGCACACACTAATTAGTTCCACATGGATACACAAGTACACATAAGTGTTCTCTGAGTCGAATGCTACAGAAACTAGGTTAAAAATGATATTTGCGACTGTCAACATGACATTGAATTCACATTCCCAAGAAAAAGACTTTGCTTTTCTCGAAAATGAGTTTCCACATCCTTTTCTGGGTCCTGTGCACACGAATTCCACACGAGTTTGTCCAGATAGGTCTGGATCTAACCAGAAATATCCGGTACTCTGTGGCTAAATGAATATCAGCTTTTAAACAGCCTGTGTGTTTGTTAGTGTTTCCTGGATAGTATCTATGAACTTTAGAGTTTTGAATGAATTTTAGCATATTATATTTTGTTTTTTTGTTGGCAAACGCAAATTAGTTCCACATGGTGACACAACGAGTACACATAAGTGTTCTCTGAGTCGAATGCTACAGAAACAAGGTTAAAAATGATATTTGCGACTGTAAAAATGACATTGAATTCACATTCCCAAGAAAAAGACTTTGCTTTTCTCCAAAACCAGTTTGACTCTGCTTTTCTGGGTTCTTTGCACACGAATTCCACATGAATTTGTCCAGATAGGTCTGGATCTAACCAGAATTATCCGGTTCTGTGTGGCTAAATGAATATCAGCTTTTAAACATCCTGTGTGTTTGTTAGTGTGTTCCGGATAGTATTTATGTACTTTAGATTTTTGAATGAATTTTAGCATGTTACATTTTGTTTTTTGGTTGTCAAACGCAAATTAGTTCCACTTGGAGACACAAGAAGTACACATAAGTGTTCTCTGAGTCGAATGCTACAGAAACTAGGTTAAAAATGACATTTGCGACTGTAAAAATGACATTGAATTCACATTCCCAAGAAAAAGACTTTGCTTTTCTCCAAAACCAGTTAGACTCTGCTTTTCTGGGTCCTTTGCACACGAATGCCACACGAGTTTGTCCAGATAGGTCTGGATCTAACCAGAAATATCCGGTTGTGTCGGGCTAAATGAATATCAGCTTTTAAACAGCCTGTGTGTTTGTTAGTGTTTTCTGGCTAGTATCTATGAACTTTAGAGTTTTGAATGAATTTTAGCATGTTACATTTTTTTTTTGTTGGCAAAAGCTAATTAGTTCCACATGGAGACACAACAAGTACACATAAGTGTTCTCTGAGTCGAATGCTACAGAAACTAGGTTAAAAATGATATTTGCGATGGTAAACATGACATTCAATCCACATTCCCAAGAAAAAGACTTTGCTTTTCTCCAAACCAGTTTGACTCTGCTTTTCTGGGTCCTGTGCAAACTTCTTCCACATGAGTTTGTCCAGATAGGTCTGGATCTAAGCAGAAATATCCGGTTCTGTGTGGCTAAATAAATATCAGCTTTTAAACAGCCTGTGTGTTTGTTAGTGTTTCCTGGATAGTATCTATGAACTTTAGAGTTTTGAATGAATTTTAGCATGTTACATTTTGTTGTTTTGTTGGCAAACGCTAATTAGTTCCACATGGATACACAACAAGTACACATAAGTGTTCTCTGAGTCGAATGCTACAGAAACTAGGTTAAAAATGATATTTGCGACTGTCAACATGACATTGAATTCACATTTCCAAGAAAAAGACTTTGCTTTTCTCCAAACCAGTTTGACTGCTTTTCTGGATCCTGTGCACACGAATTCCACACGAGTTTGTCCAGATAGGTCTGGATCTAACCAGAAATATCCGGTTCTGTGTGGCTAAATGAATATCAGCTTTTCAACAGCCTGTGTGTTTGTTAGTGTTTCCTGGATAGTATCTATGAACTTTAGAGTTTTGAATGAATTTTAGCATATTATATTTTCTTTTTTTGTGGGCAAACGCTAATTAGTTCCACATGGAGGCACAACAAGTACACATAAGTGTTTTCTGAGTCGAATGCTACAGAAACTAGGTTAAAAATGATATTTGCGACTGTAAACATGACATTGAATTCACATTGCCAAGAAAAAGACTTTTCTCTTCTCCAAAACCAGTTTGACTCTGCTTTTCTGGGTCCTTAGCACACGAATTCCACAGGAGTTTGTCCAGATAGGTCTGCATCTAACCAGAAATATCCGGTTGTGTGGGGCTAAATGAATATCAGCTTTTAAACAGCCTGTGTGTTTGTTAGTGTTTTCTGGCTAGTATCTATGAACTTTAGAGTTTTGAATGAATTTTAGCATGTTACATTTTTTTGTTGTTGGCAATCGCTAATTAGTTCCACATGGAGACACAACAAGTACACATAAGTGTTCTCTGAGTCCAATGCTACAGAAACTAGGTTAAAAATGATATTTGCGATGGTAAACATGACATTCAATCCACATTCCCAAGAAAAAGACTTTGCTTTTCTCCAAACCAGTTTGACTCTGCTTTTCTGGGTCCTGTGCAAACTTCTTCCACATGAGTTTGTCCAGATAGGTCTGGATCTAAGCAGAAATATCCGGTTCTGTGTGGCTAAATAAATATCAGCTTTTAAACAGCCTGTGTGTTTGTTAGTGTTTCCTGGATAGTATCTATGAACTTTAGAGTTTTGAATGAATTTTAGCATGTTACATTTTGTTGTTTTGTTGGCAAACGCTAATTAGTTCCACATGGAGACACAACAAGTACACATAAGTGTTCTCTGAGTCGAATGCTACAGAAACTAGGTTAAAAATGATATTTGCGACTGTAAACATGACATTGAATTCACATTCCCAAGAAAAAGACTTTGCTTTTCTCCAAACCAGTTTGATCTGCTTTTCTGGGTCCTGTGCACACGAATTCCACATGAGTTTGTCCAGATAGGTCTGGATCTAAGCAGAAATATCCGGTTCTCTGTGGCTAAGTGAATATCAGCTTTTAAACAGCCTGTGTGTTTGTTAGTGTTTCCTGGATAGTATCTATGAACTTTAGAGTTTTGAATGAATTTTAGCATGTTACATCTTGTTTTTTTGTTGGCACACACTAATTAGTTCCACATGGATACACAAGTACACATAAGTGTTCTTTGAGTCGAATGCTACAGAAACTAGGTTAAAAATGATATTTGCGACTGTCAACATGACATTGAATTCACATTCCCAAGAAAAAGAGTTTGCTTTTCTCGAAAATGAGTTTCCACATCCTTTTCTGGGTCCTGTGCACACGAATTCCACACGAGTTTGTCCAGATAGGTCTGGATCTAACCAGAAATATCCGGTACTCTGTGGCTAAATGAATATCAGCTTTTAAACAGCCTGTGTGTTTGTTAGTGTTTCCTGGATAGTATCTATGAACTTTAGAGTTTTGAATGAATTTTAGCATATTATATTTTGTTTTTTTGTTGGCAAACGCTAATTAGTTCCACATGGTGACACAACGAGTACACATAAGTGTTCTCTGAGTCGAATGCTACAGAAACTAGGTTAAAAATGATATTTGCGACTGTAAACATGACATTGAATTCACATTCCCAAGAAAAAGACTTTGCTTTTCTCCAAAACCAGTTTTACTCTGCTTTTCTGGGTTCTTTGCACACGAATTCCACATGAATTTGTCCAGATAGGTCTGGATCTAACCAGAATTATCCGGTTCTGTGTGGCTAAATGAATATCAGCTTTTAAACATCCTGTGTGTTTGTTAGTGTGTTCCGGATAGTATTTATGTACTTTAGATTTTTGAATGAATTTTAGCATGTTACATTTTGTTTTTTGGTTGTCAAACGCAAATTAGTTCCACTTGGAGACACAAGAAGTATACATAAGTGTTCTCTGAGTCCAATGCTACAGAAACTAGGTTAAAAATGACATTTGCGACTGTAAAAATGACATTGAATTCACATTCCCAAGAAAAAGACTTTGCTTTTCTCCAAAACCAGTTAGACTCTGCTTTTCTGGGTCCTTTGCACACGAATGCCACACGAGTTTGTCCAGATAGGTCTGGATCTAACCAGAAATATCCGGTTGTGTGGGGCTAAATGAATATCAGCTTTTAAACAGCCTGTGTGTTTGTTAGTGTTTTCTGGCTAGTATCTATGAACTTTAGAGTTTTGAATGAATTTTAGCATGTTACATTTTTTTTTTTGTTGGCAATCGCTAATTAGTTCCACATGGAGACACAACAAGTACACATAAGTGTTCTCTGAGTCGAATGCTACAGAAACTAGGTTAAAAATGATATTTGCGATGGTAAACATGACATTCAATCCACATTCCCAAGAAAAAGACTTTGCTTTTCTCCAAACCAGTTTGACTCTGCTCTTCTGGGTCCTGTGCAAACTTCTTCCACATGAGTTTGTCCAGATAGGTCTGGATCTAAGCAGAAATATCCGGTTCTGTGTGGCTAAATAAATATCAGCTTTTAAACAGCCTGTGTGTTTGTTAGTGTTTCCTGGATAGTATCTATGAACTTTAGAGTTTTGAATGAATTTTAGCATGTTACATTTTGTTGTTTTGTTGGCAAACGCTAATTAGTTCCACATGGAGACACAACAAGTACACATAAGTGTTCTCTGAGTCGAATGCTACAGAAACTAGGTTAAAAATGATATTTGCGACTGTAAACATGACATTGAATTCACATTCCCAAGAAAAAGACTTTGCTTTTCTCCAAACCAGTTTGATCTGCTTTTCTGGGTCCTGTGCACACGAATTCCACATGAGTTTGTCCAGATAGGTCTGGATCTAAGCAGAAATATCCGGTTCTCTGTGGCTAAGTGAATATCAGCTTTTAAACAGCCTGTGTGTTTGTTAGTGTTTCCTGGATAGTATCTATGAACTTTAGAGTTTTGAATGAATTTTAGCATGTTACATCTTGTTTTTTTGTTGGCACACACTAATTAGTTCCACATGGATACACAAGTACACATAAGTGTTCTCTGAGTCGAATGCTACAGAAACTAGGTTAAAAATGATATTTGCGACTGTCAACATGACATTGAATTCACATTCCCAAGAAAAAGAGTTTGCTTTTCTCGAAAATGAGTTTCCACATCCTTTTCTGGGTCCTGTGCACACGAATTCCACACGAGTTTGTCCAGATAGGTCTGGATCTAACCAGAAATATCCGGTACTCTGTGGCTAAATGAATATCAGCTTTTAAACAGCCTGTGTGTTTGTTAGTGTTTCCTGGATAGTATCTATGAACTTTAGAGTTTTGAATGAATTTTAGCATATTATATTTTGTTTTTTTGTTGGCAAACGCTAATTAGTTCCACATGGTGACACAACGAGTACACATAAGTGTTCTCTGAGTCGAATGCTACAGAAACTAGGTTAAAAATGATATTTGCGACTGTAAACATGACATTGAATTCACATTCCCAAGAAAAAGACTTTGCTTTTCTCCAAAACCAGTTTTACTCTGCTTTTCTGGGTTCTTTGCACACGAATTCCACATGAATTTGTCCAGATAGGTCTGGATCTAACCAGAATTATCCGGTTCTGTGTGGCTAAATGAATATCAGCTTTTAAACATCCTGTGTGTTTGTTAGTGTGTTCCGGATAGTATTTATGTACTTTAGATTTTTGAATGAATTTTAGCATGTTACATTTTGTTTTTTGGTTGTCAAACGCAAATTAGTTCCACTTGGAGACACAAGAAGTATACATAAGTGTTCTCTGAGTCCAATGCTACAGAAACTAGGTTAAAAATGACATTTGCGACTGTAAAAATGACATTGAATTCACATTCCCAAGAAAAAGACTTTGCTTTTCTCCAAAACCAGTTAGACTCTGCTTTTCTGGGTCCTTTGCACACGAATGCCACACGAGTTTGTCCAGATAGGTCTGGATCTAACCAGAAATATCCGGTTGTGTGGGGCTAAATGAATATCAGCTTTTAAACAGCCTGTGTGTTTGTTAGTGTTTTCTGGCTAGTATCTATGAACTTTAGAGTTTTGAATGAATTTTAGCATGTTACATTTTTTTTTTTTGTTGGCAATCGCTAATTAGTTCCACATGGAGACACAACAAGTACACATAAGTGTTCTCTGAGTCGAATGCTACAGAAACTAGGTTAAAAATGATATTTGCGATGGTAAACATGACATTCAATCCACATTCCCAAGAAAAAGACTTTGCTTTTCTCCAAACCAGTTTGACTCTGCTCTTCTGGGTCCTGTGCAAACTTCTTCCACATGAGTTTGTCCAGATAGGTCTGGATCTAAGCAGAAATATCCGGTTCTCTGTGGCTAAGTGAATATCAGCTTTTAAACAGCCTGTGTGTTTGTTAGTGTTTCCTGGATAGTATCTATGACCTTTAGAGTTTTGAATGAATTTTAGCATGTTACATCTTGTTTTTTTGTTGGCACACACTAATTAGTTCCACATGGATACACAAGTACACTTAAGTGTTCTCTGAGTCGAATGCTACAGAAACTAGGTTAAAAATGATATTTGCGACTGTCAACATGACATTGAATTCACATTCCCAAGAAAAAGACTTTGCTTTTCTCGAAAATGAGTTTCCACATCCTTTTCGGGGTCCTTAGCACAGGAATTCCACACAAGTTTGTCCAGATAGGTCTGGATCTAACCAGAAATATCCGGTTCTGTGTGGCTAAATGAATCTCAGCTTTTAAACAGCCTGTGTGTTTGTTAGTGTTTCCTGGATAGTATCTATGAACTTTAGAGTTTTGAATGAATTTTAGCATGTTACATTTTGTTGTTTTGTTGGCAAACGCTAATTAGTTCCACATGGATACACAACAAGTACATATAAGTGTTCTCTGAGTCGAATGCTACAGAAACTAGGTTAAAAATGATATTTGCGACTGTCAACATGACATTGAATTCACATTTCCAAGAAAAAGACTTTGCTTTTCTCCAAACCACTTTGACTGCTTTTCTGGGTCCTTAGCACACGAATTCCACACGAGTTTGTCCAGATAGGTCTGGATCTAACCAGAAATATCCGGTTCTGTGTGGCTAAATGAATATCAGCTTTTCAACAGCCTGTGTGTTTGTTAGTGTTTCCTGGATAGTATCTATGAACTTTAGAGTTTTGAATGAATTTTAGCATATTATATTTTCTTTTTTTGTGGGCAAACGCTAATTAGTTCCACATGGAGGCACAACAAGTACACATAAGTGTTTTCTGAGTCGAATGCTACAGAAACTAGGTTAAAAATGATATTTGCGACTGTAAACATGACATTGAATTCACATTGCCAAGAAAAAGACTTTTCTCTTCTCCAAAACCAGTTTGACTCTGCTTTTCTGGGTCCTTAGCACACGAATTCCACAGGAGTTTGTCCAGATAGGTGTGCATCTAACCAGAAATATCCGGTTGTGTGGGGCTAAATGAATATCAGCTTTTAAACAGCCTGTGTGTTTGTTAGTGTTTTCTGGCTAGTATCTATGAACTTTAGAGTTTTGAATGAATTTTAGCATGTTACATTTTTTTGTTGTTGGCAATCGCTAATTAGTTCCACATGGAGACACAACAAGTACACATAAGTGTTCTCTGAGTCGAATGCTACAGAAACTAGGTTAAAAATGATATTTGCGATGGTAAACATGACATTCAATCCACATTCCCAAGAAAAAGACTTTGCTTTTCTCCAAACCAGTTTGACTCTGCTTTTCTGGGTCCTGTGCAAACTTCTTCCACATGAGTTTGTCCAGTTAGGTCTGGATCTAAGCAGAAATATCCGGTTCTGTGTGGCTAAATAAATATCAGCTTTTAAACAGCCTGTGTGTTTGTTAGTGTTTCCTGGATAGTATCTATGAACTTTAGAGTTTTGAATGAATTTTAGCATGTTACATTTTGTTGTTTTGTTGGCAAACGCTAATTAGTTCCACATGGAGACACAACAAGTACACATAAGTGTTCTCTGAGTCGAATGCTACAGAAACTAGGTTAAAAATGATATTTGCGACTGTAAACATGACATTGAATTCACATTCCCAAGAAAAAGACATTGCTTTTCTCCAAAACCAGTTTCAACATTCTTTTCTGGGTCCTTTGCACACGAATTCCACACGAGTTGGTCCAGATAGGTCTGGATCTAACCAGAATTATCCGGTTCTGTGTGGCTAAATGAATATCAGCTTTTAAACAGCCTGTGTGTTTGTCAGTGTTTTCTGGCTAGTATCTATGAACTTTAGAGTTTTGAATGAATTTTAGCATGTTACATTTTGTTTTTTTGTTGGCAAACGCTAATTAGTTCCACATGGAGGCACAACAAGTACACATAAGTGTTTTCTGAGTCGAATGCTACAGAAACTAGGTTAAAAATGATATTTGCGACTGTAAACATGACATTGAATTCACATTGCCAAGAAAAAGACTTTTCTCTTCTCCAAAACCAGTTTGACTCTGCTTTTCTGGGTCCTTAGCACACGAATTCCACAGGAGTTTGTCCAGATAGGTCTGCATCTAACCAGAAATATCCGGTTGTGTGTGGCTAAATGAATATCAGCTTTTAAACAGCCTGTGTGTTTGTTAGTGTTTTCTGGCTAGTATCTATGAACTTTAGAGTTTTGAATGAATTTTAGCATGTTACATTTTTTTGTTGTTGGCAATCGCTAATTAGTTCCACATGGAGACACAACAAGTACACATAAGTGTTCTCTGAGTCCAATGCTACAGAAACTAGGTTAAAAATGATATTTGCGATGGTAAACATGACATTCAATCCACATTCCCAAGAAAAAGACTTTGCTTTTCTCCAAACCAGTTTGACTCTGCTTTTCTGGGTCCTGTGCAAACTTCTTCCACATGAGTTTGTCCAGATAGGTCTGGATCTAAGCAGAAATATCCGGTTCTGTGTGGCTAAATAAATATCAGCTTTTAAACAGCCTGTGTGTTTGTTAGTGTTTCCTGGATAGTATCTATGAACTTTAGAGTTTTGAATGAATTTTAGCATGTTACATTTTGTTGTTTTGTTGGCAAACGCTAATTAGTTCCACATGGAGACACAACAAGTACACATAAGTGTTCTCTGAGTCGAATGCTACAGAAACTAGGTTAAAAATGATATTTGCGACTGTAAACATGACATTGAATTCACATTCCCAAGAAAAAGACTTTGCTTTTCTCCAAACCGGTTTGATCTGCTTTTCTGGGTCCTGTGCACACGAATTCCACATGAGTTTGTCCAGATAGGTCTGGATCTAAGCAGAAATATCCGGTTCTCTGTGGCTAAGTGAATATCAGCTTTTAAACAGCCTGTGTGTTTGTTAGTGTTTCCTGGATAGTATCTATGAACTTTAGAGTTTTGAATGAATTTTAGCATGTTACATCTTGTTTTTTTGTTGGCACACACTAATTAGTTCCACATGGATACACAAGTACACATAAGTGTTCTCTGAGTCGAATGCTACAGAAACTAGGTTAAAAATGATATTTGCGACTGTCAACATGACATTGAATTCACATTCCCAAGAAAAAGACTTTGCTTTTCTCGAAAATGAGTTTCCACATCCTTTTCTGGGTCCTGTGCACACGAATTCCACACGAGTTTGTCCAGATAGGTCTGGATCTAACCAGAAATATCCGGTACTCTGTGGCTAAATGAATATCAGCTTTTAAACAGCCTGTGTGTTTGTTAGTGTTTCCTGGATAGTATCTATGAACTTTAGAGTTTTGAATGAATTTTAGCATATTATATTTTGTTTTTTTGTTGGCAAACGCTAATTAGTTCCACATGGTGACACAACGAGTACACATAAGTGTTCTCTGAGTCGAATGCTACAGAAACTAGGTTAAAAATGATATTTGCGACTGTAAACATGACATTGAATTCACATTCCCAAGAAAAAGACTTTGCTTTTCTCCAAAACCAGTTTGACTCTGCTTTTCTGGGTTCTTTGCACACGAATTCCACATGAATTTGTCCAGATAGGTCTGGATCTAACCAGAATTATCCGGTTCTGTGTGGCTAAATGAATATCAGCTTTTAAACAGCCTGTGTGTTTGTTAGTGTGTTCCGGATAGTATTTATGTACTTTAGATTTTTGAATGAATTTTAGCATGTTACATTTTGTTTTTTGGTTGTCAAACGCAAATTAGTTCCACTTGGAGACACAAGAAGTATACATAAGTGTTCTCTGAGTCCAATGCTACAGAAACTAGGTTAAAAATGACATTTGCGACTGTAAAAATGACATTGAATTCACATTCCCAAGAAAAAGACTTTGCTTTTCTCCAAAACCAGTTAGACTCTGCTTTTCTGGGTCCTTTGCACACGAATGCCACACGAGTTTGTCCAGATAGGTCTGGATCTAACCAGAAATATCCGGTTGTGTGGGGCTAAATGAATATCAGCTTTTAAACAGCCTGTGTGTTTGTTAGTGTTTTCTGGCTAGTATCTATGAACTTTAGAGTTTTGAATGAATTTTAGCATGTTACATTTTTTTTTTGTTGGCAATCGCTAATTAGTTCCACATGGAGACACAACAAGTACACATAAGTGTTCTCTGAGTCGAATGCTACAGAAACTAGGTTAAAAATGATATTTGCGATGGTAAACATGACATTCAATCCACATTCCCAAGAAAAAGACTTTGCTTTTCTCCAAACCAGTTTGACTCTGCTCTTCTGGGTCCTGTGCAAACTTCTTCCACATGAGTTTGTCCAGATAGGTCTGGATCTAAGCAGAAATATCCGGTTCTGTGTGGCTAAATAAATATCAGCTTTTAAACAGCCTGTGTGTTTGTTAGTGTTTCCTGGATAGTATCTATGAACTTTAGAGTTTTGAATGAATTTTAGCATGTTACATTTTGTTGTTTTGTTGGCAAACGCTAATTAGTTCCACATGGAGACACAACAAGTACACATAAGTGTTCTCTGAGTCGAATGCTACAGAAACTAGGATAAAAATGATATTTGCGACTGTCAACATGACATTGAATTCACATTCCCAAGAAAAAGACTTTGCTTTTCTCCAAACCAGTTTGATCTGCTTTTCTGGGTCCTGTGCACACGAATTCCACATGAGTTTGTCCAGATAGGTCTGGATCTAAGCAGAAATATCCGGTTCTCTGTGGCTAAGTGAATATCAGCTTTTAAACAGCCTGTGTGTTTGTTAGTGTTTCCTGGATAGTATCTATGACCTTTAGAGTTTTGAATGAATTTTAGCATGTTACATCTTGTTTTTTTGTTGGCACACACTAATTAGTTCCACATGGATACACAAGTACACTTAAGTGTTCTCTGAGTCGAATGCTACAGAAACTAGGTTAAAAATGATATTTGCGACTGTCAACATGACATTGAATTCACATTCCCAAGAAAAAGACTTTGCTTTTCTCGAAAATGAGTTTCCACATCCTTTTCGGGGTCCTTAGCACAGGAATTCCACACAAGTTTGTCCAGATAGGTCTGGATCTAACCAGAAATATCCGGTTCTGTGTGGCTAAATGAATCTCAGCTTTTAAACAGCCTGTGTGTTTGTTAGTGTTTCCTGGATAGTATCTATGAACTTTAGAGTTTTGAATGAATTTTAGCATGTTACATTTTGTTGTTTTGTTGGCAAACGCTAATTAGTTCCACATGGATACACAACAAGTACATATAAGTGTTCTCTGAGTCGAATGCTACAGAAACTAGGTTAAAAATGATATTTGCGACTGTCAACATGACATTGAATTCACATTTCCAAGAAAAAGACTTTGCTTTTCTCCAAACCACTTTGACTGCTTTTCTGGGTCCTTAGCACACGAATTCCACACGAGTTTGTCCAGATAGGTCTGGATCTAACCAGAAATATCCGGTTCTGTGTGGCTAAATGAATATCAGCTTTTCAACAGCCTGTGTGTTTGTTAGTGTTTCCTGGATAGTATCTATGAACTTTAGAGTTTTGAATGAATTTTAGCATATTATATTTTCTTTTTTTGTGGGCAAACGCTAATTAGTTCCACATGGAGGCACAACAAGTACACATAAGTGTTTTCTGAGTCGAATGCTACAGAAACTAGGTTAAAAATGATATTTGCGACTGTAAAAATGACATTGAATTCACATTGCCAAGAAAAAGACTTTTCTCTTCTCCAAAACCAGTTTGACTCTGCTTTTCTGGGTCCTTAGCACACGAATTCCACAGGAGTTTGTCCAGATAGGTCTGCATCTAACCAGAAATATCCGGTTGTGTGGGGCTAAATGAATATCAGCTTTTAAACAGCCTGTGTGTTTGTTAGTGTTTTCTGGCTAGTATCTATGAACTTTAGAGTTTTGAATGAATTTTAGCATGTTACATTTTTTTGTTGTTGGCAATCGCTAATTAGTTCCACATGGAGACACAACAAGTACACATAAGTGTTCTCTGAGTCGAATGCTACAGAAACTAGGTTAAAAATGATATTTGCGATGGTAAACATGACATTCAATCCACATTCCCAAGAAAAAGACTTTGCTTTTCTCCAAACCAGTTTGACTCTGCTTTTCTGGGTCCTGTGCAAACTTCTTCCACATGAGTTTGTCCAGTTAGGTCTGGATCTAAGCAGAAATATCCGGTTCTGTGTGGCTAAATAAATATCAGCTTTTAAACAGCCTGTGTGTTTGTTAGTGTTTCCTGGATAGTATCTATGAACTTTAGAGTTTTGAATGAATTTTAGCATGTTACATTTTGTTTTTTTGTTGGCAAACGCTAATTAGTTCTACATGGAGACACAAGAAGTACACATAAGTGTTCTCTGAGTCGAATGCTACAGAAACTAGGTTAAAAATGATATTTGCGACTGTAAACATGACATTGAATTCACATTCCCAAGAAAAAGACATTGCTTTTCTCCAAAACCAGTTTCAACATTCTTTTCTGGGTCCTTTGCACACGAATTCCACACGAGTTGGTCCAGATAGGTCTGGATCTAACCAGAATTATCCGGTTCTGTGTGGCTAAATGAATATCAGCTTTTAAACAGCCTGTGTGTTTGTCAGTGTTTTCTGGCTAGTATCTATGAACTTTAGAGTTTTGAATGAATTTTAGCATGTTACATTTTGTTTTTTTGTTGGCAAACGCTAATTAGTTCCACATGGAGACACAAGAAGTACACATAAGTGTTTTCTGAGTAGAATGCTAGAGAAACTAGGTTAAAATTAAATTTGCGACTGTCAACATGACATTGAATTCACATTCCCAAGAAAAAGACTTTGCTTTTCTCCAAAACCAGTTTGACTCTGCTTTTCTGGGTTCTTTGCACACGAATTCCACATGAATTTGTCCAGATAGGTCTGGATCTAACCAGAATTATCCGGTTCTGTGTGGCTAAATGAATATCAGCTTTTAAACAGCCTGTGTGTTTGTTAGTGTGTTCCGGATAGTATCTATGTACTTTAGAGTTTTGAATGAATTTTAGCATGTTACATTTTGTATTTTGTTGTCAAACGCTAATTACTCCACATGGAGGCACAAGAAGTACACATAAGTGTTTTCTGAGTAGAATGCTACAAAAACTAGGTTAAAAATGATATTTGCGACTGTAAACATGACATTGAATTCACATTCCCAAGAAAAAGACATTGCTTTTCCCCAAAACCAGTTTCAACATCCTTTTCTGGGTCCTTTGCACGAGAATTCCACACGAGTTTGTCCAGATAGGTCTGGATCTAACCAGAAATATCTGGTTCTGTGTGGCTAAATGAATATCAGCTTTTAAACAGGCTGTGTGTTTGTTAGTGTTTCCTGGATAGTATCTATGAACTTTAGAGTTGTGAATGAATTTTAGCATGTTACATTTTGTTTTTTTGTTGGCAAACGCTAATTAGTTCCACATGGAGACACAACAAGTACACATAAGTGTTCTCTGAGTCGAATGCTACAGAAACTAGGTTAAAAATGACACTTGCGACTGTAAACATGACATTGAATTCACATTCCCAAGAAAAAGACTTTGCTTTTCTCCAAAACCAGTTAGACTCTGCTTTTCTGGGTCCTTTGCACACGAATTCCACACGAGTTTGTCCAGATAGGTCTGGATCTAACCAGAAATATCCGGTTCTGTGTGGCTAAATGAATATCAGCTTTTAAACAGCCTGTGTGTTTGTTAGTGTTTTCTGGATAGTATCTATGAACTTTAGAGTTTTGAATGAATTTTAGCATGTTACATTTTGTTTTTTTGTTGTCAAACGCTAATTAGTTCCACATGGAGACACAACAAGTACACATAAGTGTTCACTGAGTCCAATGCTACAGAAACTAGGTTAAAAATGATATTTGCGACAGTCAACATGACATTGAATTTACATTCCCAAGAAAAAGACTTTGCTTTTCTCCAAAACGAGTTTTCACATCCTTTTCTGGGTCCTTAGCACACGAATTCCACACGAGTTTGTCGAGATAGGTCTGGATCTAACCAGAAATATCCGGTTCTGTGTGGCTAAATGAATATCAGCTTTTAAACAGCCTGTGTGTTTGTTAGTGTTTCCTGGATAGTATCTATGAACTTTAGAGTTTTGAATGAATTTTAGCATGTTACATTTTGTTTTTTTGTTGTCAAACGCTAATTAGCTCCACATGGAGACACAAGAAGTACACATAAGTGTTCTCTGAGTCGAATCCTGCAGAAACTACGTTAAAAATGACATTTGCGACTGTAAACATGACACTGAATTCACATTCCCAAGAAAAAGACTTTGCTTTTCTCCAAAACCAGTTTGACTCTACTTGTCTGGGTCCTTTGCACACGAATTCCACAAGAGTTTGTCCAGATAGGTCTGGATCTAACCAGAAATATCCGGTACTGTGTGGCTAACTGAATATCAGCTTTTAAACAGCCTGTGTGTTTGTGAGTGTTTCCTGGATAGTATCTATGAACTTTAGAGTTGTGAATGAATTTTAGCATGTTACATTTTGTTGTTTTGTTGTCAAACGCTAATTAGTTCCACATGGAGACACAACAAGTACACATAAGTGTTCTCTGAGTCGAATGCTACAGAAACTAGGTTAAAAATGACATTTGCGACTGTAAAAATGACATTGAATTCACATTCCCAAGAAAAAGACTTTGCTTTTCTCCAAAACCACTTTGACTCTGCTTTTCTGGGTCCTTTGCACACGAATTCCACACGAGTTTGTCCAGATAGGTCTGGATCTAACCAGAAATATCCGGTTCTGTGTGGCTAAATGAATATCAGCTTTTAAACAGCCTGTGTGTTTGTTAGTTTTTCCTGGATAGTATCTATGAACTTTAGAGTTTTGAATGAATTTTAGCATGTTCTATTTTGTTTTTTTTTGTTGGCAAACACTAATTAGTTCCACATGGAGAAACAACAAGTACACATAAGTGTTTTCTGCGTCCAATGCTACAGAAACTAGGTTAAAAACGATATTTGCGACTGTAAACATGACATTGAATTCACATTCCCAAGAAAAAGACTTTGCTTTTCTCCAAAACCAGTTTGACTCTGCTTTTCTGGGTCCTTTGCACACGAATTCCACACGAGTTTGTCCAGATAGGTCTGGATCTAACCAGAAATATCCGGTTCTGTGTGGCTAAATGAATATCAGCTTTTAAACAGCCTGTGTGTTTGTTAGTGTTTCCTGGATAGTATCTATGAACTTTAGAGTTGTGAATGAATTTTAGCATGTTACATTTTGTTTTTTTGTGGGCAAACGCTAATTAGTTACACATGGAGGCACAAGAAGTACACATAAGAGTTTTCTGAATAGAATGCTACAGAAACTAGTTTAAAAATGATATTTGCGACTGTAAACATGACATTGAATTCACATTCCCAAGAAAAAGACTTTGCTTTTCTCCAAACCACTTTGATCTGCTTTTCTGGGTCCTGTGCACACGAATGCCACACGAGTTTGTCCAGATAGGTCTGGATCTAACCAGAAATATCCGGTTCTGTGTGGCTAAATGAATATCAGCTTTTAAACAGCCTGTGTGTTTGTTAGTGTTTCCTGGATAGTATCTATGAACTTTAGAGTTTTGAATGAATTTTAGCATGTTACATTTTGTTTTTTTGTTGGCAAACGCTAATTAGTTCCACATGGAGACACAACAAGTACACATAAGTGTTCTCTGAGTCCAATGCTACAGAAACTAGGTTAAAAATGATATTTGCGACAGTCAACATGATATTGAATTCACATTCACAAGAAAAAGACTTTGCTTTTCTCCAAAACGAGTTTCAACATCCTTTTCTGGGTCCTTAGCACACGAATTCCACACGAGTTCGTCCAGATAGGTCTGGATCTAACCAGAAATATCCGGTTCTGTGTGGCTAAATGAATATCAGCTTTTAAACAGCCTGTGTGTTTGTTAGTGTTTTCTGGATAGTATCTATGAACTTTAGAGTTTTGAATGAATTTTAGCATGTTACATTTTGTTTTTTTGTTGTCAAACGCTAATTAGTTCCACATGGAGACACAACAAGTACACATAAGTGTTCACTGAGTCCAATGCTACAGAAACTAGGTTAAAAATGATATTTGCGACAGTCAACATGACATTGAATTTACATTCCCAAGAAAAAGACTTTGCTTTTCTCCAAAACGAGTTTTCACATCCTTTTCTGGGTCCTTAGCACACGAATTCCACACGAGTTTGTCGAGATAGGTCTGGATCTAACCAGAAATATCCGGTTCTGTGTGGCTAAATGAATATCAGCTTTTAAACAGCCTGTGTGTTTGTTAGTGTTTCCTGGATAGTATCTATGAACTTTAGAGTTTTGAATGAATTTTAGCATGTTACATTTTGTTTTTTTGTTGTCAAACGCTAATTAGCTCCACATGGAGACACAAGAAGTACACATAAGTGTTCTCTGAGTCGAATCCTGCAGAAACTACGTTAAAAATGACATTTGCGACTGTAAACATGACACTGAATTCACATTCCCTAGAAAAAGACTTTGCTTTTCTCCAAAACCAGTTTGACTCTACTTGTCTGGGTCCTTTGCACACGAATTCCACAAGAGTTTGTCCAGATAGGTCTGGATCTAACCAGAAATATCCGGTACTGTGTGGCTAACTGAATATCAGCTTTTAAACAGCCTGTGTGTTTGTGAGTGTTTCCTGGATAGTATCTATGAACTTTAGAGTTGTGAATGAATTTTAGCATGTTACATTTTGTTGTTTTGTTGTCAAACGCTAATTAGTTCCACATGGAGACACAACAAGTACACATAAGTGTTCTCTGAGTCGAATGCTACAGAAACTAGGTTAAAAATGACATTTGCGACTGTAAAAATGACATTGAATTCACATTCCCAAGAAAAAGACTTTGCTTTTCTCCAAAACCACTTTGACTCTGCTTTTCTGGGTCCTTTGCACACGAATTCCACACGAGTTTGTCCAGATAGGTCTGGATCTAACCAGAAATATCCGGTTCTGTGTGGCTAAATGAATATCAGCTTTTAAACAGCCTGTGTGTTTGTTAGTTTTTCCTGGATAGTATCTATGAACTTTAGAGTTTTGAATGAATTTTAGCATGTTCTATTTTGTTTTTTTTTGTTGGCAAACGCTAATTAGTTCCACATGGAGAAACAACAAGTACACATAAGTGTTTTCTGCGTCCAATGCTACAGAAACTAGGTTAAAAACTATATTTGCGACTGTAAACATGACATTGAATTCACATTCCCAAGAAAAAGACTTTGCTTTTCTCCAAACCACTTTGATCTGCTTTTCTGGGTCCTGTGCACACGAATGCCACACGAGTTTGTCCAGATAGGTCTGGATCTAACCAGAAATATCCGGTTCTGTGTGGCTAAATGAATATCAGCTTTTAAACAGCCTGTGTGTTTGTTAGTGTTTCCTGGATAGTATCTATGAACTTTAGAGTTTTGAATGAATTTTAGCATGTTACATTTTGTTTTTTTGTTGGCAAACGCTAATTAGTTCCACATGGAGACACAACAAGTACACATAAGTGTTCTCTGAGTCCAATGCTACAGAAACTAGGTTAAAAATGATATTTGCGACAGTCAACATGATATTGAATTCACATTCACAAGAAAAAGACTTTGCTTTTCTCCAAAACGAGTTTCAACATCCTTTTCTGGGTCCTTAGCACACGAATTCCACACGAGTTCGTCCAGATAGGTCTGGATCTAACCAGAAATATCCGGTTCTGTGTGGCTAAATGAATATCAGCTTTTAAACAGCCTGTGTGTTTGTTAGTGTTTTCTGGATAGTATCTATGAACTTTAGAGTTTTGAATGAATTTTAGCATGTTACATTTTGTTTTTTTGTTGTCAAACGCTAATTAGTTCCACATGGAGACACAACAAGTACACATAAGTGTTCACTGAGTCCAATGCTACAGAAACTAGGTTAAAAATGATATTTGCGACAGTCAACATGACATTGAATTTACATTCCCAAGAAAAAGACTTTGCTTTTCTCCAAAACGAGTTTTCACATCCTTTTCTGGGTCCTTAGCACACGAATTCCACACGAGTTTGTCGAGATAGGTCTGGATCTAACCAGAAATATCCGGTTCTGTGTGGCTAAATGAATATCAGCTTTTAAACAGCCTGTGTGTTTGTTAGTGTTTCCTGGATAGTATCTATGAACTTTAGAGTTTTGAATGAATTTTAGCATGTTACATTTTGTTTTTTTGTTGTCAAACGCTAATTAGCTCCACATGGAGACACAAGAAGTACACATAAGTGTTCTCTGAGTCGAATCCTGCAGAAACTACGTTAAAAATGACATTTGCGACTGTAAACATGACATTGAATTCACATTCCCAAGAAAAAGACTTTGCTTTTCTCCAAAACCAGTTTGACTCTACTTGTCTGGGTCCTTTGCACACGAATTCCACAAGAGTTTGTCCAGATAGGTCTGGATCTAACCAGAAATATCCGGTACTGTGTGGCTAACTGAATATCAGCTTTTAAACAGCCTGTGTGTTTGTGAGTGTTTCCTGGATAGTATCTATGAACTTTAGAGTTGTGAATGAATTTTAGCATGTTACATTTTGTTGTTTTGTTGTCAAACGCTAATTAGTTCCACATGGAGACACAACAAGTACACATAAGTGTTCTCTGAGTCGAATGCTACAGAAACTAGGTTAAAAATGACATTTGCGACTGTAAAATGACATTGAATTCACATTCCCAAGAAAAAGACTTTGCTTTTCTCCAAAACCACTTTGACTCTGCTTTTCTGGGTCCTTTGCACACGAATTCCACACGAGTTTGTCCAGATAGGTCTGGATCTAACCAGAAATATCCGGTTCTGTGTGGCTAAATGAATATCAGCTTTTAAACAGCCTGTGTGTTTGTTAGTTTTTCCTGGATAGTATCTATGAACTTTAGAGTTTTGAATGAATTTTAGCATGTTCTATTTTGTTTTTTTTTGTTGGCAAACGCTAATTAGTTCCACATGGAGAAACAACAAGTACACATAAGTGTTTTCTGCGTCCAATGCTACAGAAACTAGGTTAAAAACGATATTTGCGACTGTAAACATGACATTGAATTCACATTCCCAAGAAAAAGACTTTGCTTTTCTCCAAAACCAGTTTGACTCTGCTTTTCTGGGTCCTTTGCACACGAATTCCACACGAGCTTGTCCAGATAGGTCTGGATCTAACCAGAAATATCCGGTTCTGTGTGGCTAAATGAATATCAGCTTTTAAACAGCCTGTGTGTTTGTTAGTGTTTCCTGGATAGTATCTATGAACTTTAGAGTTGTGAATGAATTTTAGCATGTTACATTTTGTTTTTTTGTGGGCAAAGGCTAATTAGTTACACATGGAGGCACAAGAAGTACACATAAGAGTTTTCTGAATAGAATGCTACAGAAACTAGTTTAAAAATGATATTTGCGACTGTAAACATGACATTGAATTCACATTCCCAAGAAAAAGACTTTGCTTTTCTCCAAACCACTTTGATCTGCTTTTCTGGGTCCTGTGCACACGAATGCCACACGAGTTTGTCCAGATAGGTCTGGATCTAACCAGAAATATCCGGTTCTGTGTGGCTAAATGAATATCAGCTTTTAAACAGCCTGTGTGTTTGTTAGTGTTTCCTGGATAGTATCTATGAACTTTAGAGTTTTGAATGAATTTTAGCATGTTACATTTTGTTTTTTTGTTGGCAAACGCTAATTAGTTCCACATGGAGACACAACAAGTACACATAAGTGTTCTCTGAGTCCAATGCTACAGAAACTAGGTTAAAAATGATATTTGCGACAGTCAACATGATATTGAATTCACATTCACAAGAAAAAGACTTTGCTTTTCTCCAAAACGAGTTTCAACATCCTTTTCTGGGTCCTTAGCACACGAATTCCACACGAGTTCGTCCAGATAGGTCTGGATCTAACCAGAAATATCCGGTTCTGTGTGGCTAAATGAATATCAGCTTTTAAACAGCCTGTGTGTTTGTTAGTGTTTTCTGGATAGTATCTATGAACTTTAGAGTTTTGAATGAATTTTAGCATGTTACATTTTGTTTTTTTGTTGTCAAACGCTAATTAGTTCCACATGGAGACACAACAAGTACACATAAGTGTTCACTGAGTCCAATGCTACAGAAACTAGGTTAAAAATGATATTTGCGACAGTCAACATGACATTGAATTTACATTCCCAAGAAAAAGACTTTGCTTTTCTCCAAAACGAGTTTTCACATCCTTTTCTGGGTCCTTAGCACACGAATTCCACACGAGTTTGTCGAGATAGGTCTGGATCTAACCAGAAATATCCGGTTCTGTGTGGCTAAATGAATATCAGCTTTTAAACAGCCTGTGTGTTTGTTAGTGTTTCCTGGATAGTATCTATGAACTTTAGAGTTTTGAATGAATTTTAGCATGTTACATTTTGTTTTTTTGTTGTCAAACGCTAATTAGCTCCACATGGAGACACAAGAAGTACACATAAGTGTTCTCTGAGTCGAATCCTGCAGAAACTACGTTAAAAATGACATTTGCGACTGTAAACATGACACTGAATTCACATTCCCAAGAAAAAGACTTTGCTTTTCTCCAAAACCAGTTTGACTCTACTTGTCTGGGTCCTTTGCACACGAATTCCACAAGAGTTTGTCCAGATAGGTCTGGATCTAACCAGAAATATCCGGTACTGTGTGGCTAACTGAATATCAGCTTTTAAACAGCCTGTGTGTTTGTGAGTGTTTCCTGGATAGTATCTATGAACTTTAGAGTTGTGAATGAATTTTAGCATGTTACATTTTGTTGTTTTGTTGTCAAACGCTAATTAGTTCCACATGGAGACACAACAAGTACACATAAGTGTTCTCTGAGTCGAATGCTACAGAAACTAGGTTAAAAATGACATTTGCGACTGTAAAAATGACATTGAATTCACATTCCCAAGAAAAAGACTTTGCTTTTCTCCAAAACCACTTTGACTCTGCTTTTCTGGGTCCTTTGCACACGAATTCCACACGAGTTTGTCCAGATAGGTCTGGATCTAACCAGAAATATCCGGTTCTGTGTGGCTAAATGAATATCAGCTTTTAAACAGCCTGTGTGTTTGTTAGTTTTTCCTGGATAGTATCTATGAACTTTAGAGTTTTGAATGAATTTTAGCATGTTCTATTTTGTTTTTTTTTGTTGGCAAACGCTAATTAGTTCCACATGGAGAAACAACAAGTACACATAAGTGTTTTCTGCGTCCAATGCTACAGAAACTAGGTTAAAAACGATATTTGCGACTGTAAACATGACATTGAATTCACATTCCCAAGAAAAAGACTTTGCTTTTCTCCAAAACCAGTTTGACTCTGCTTTTCTGGGTCCTTTGCACACGAATTCCACACGAGTTTGTCCAGATAGGTCTGGATCTAACCAGAAATATCCGGTTCTGTGTGGCTAAATGAATATCAGCTTTTAAACAGCCTGTGTGTTTGTTAGTGTTTCCTGGATAGTATCTATGAACTTTAGAGTTGTGAATGAATTTTAGCATGTTACATTTTGTTTTTTTGTGGGCAAAGGCTAATTAGTTACACATGGAGGCACAAGAAGTACACATAAGAGTTTTCTGAATAGAATGCTACAGAAACTAGTTTAAAAATGATATTTGCGACTGTAAACATGACATTGAATTCACATTCCCAAGAAAAAGACTTTGCTTTTCTCCAAACCACTTTGATCTGCTTTTCTGGGTCCTGTGCACACGAATGCCACACGAGTTTGTCCAGATAGGTCTGGATCTAACCAGAAATATCCGGTTCTGTGTGGCTAAATGAATATCAGCTTTTAAACAGCCTGTGTGTTTGTTAGTGTTTCCTGGATAGTATCTATGAACTTTAGAGTTTTGAATGAATTTTAGCATGTTACATTTGGTTTTTTTGTTGGCAAACGCTAATTAGTTCCACATGGAGACACAACAAGTACACATAAGTGTTCTCTGAGTCCAATGCTACAGAAACTAGGTTAAAAATGATATTTGCGACAGTCAACATGATATTGAATTCACATTCACAAGAAAAAGACTTTGCTTTTCTCCAAAACGAGTTTCAACATCCTTTTCTGGGTCCTTAGCACACGAATTCCACACGAGTTCGTCCAGATAGGTCTGGATCTAACCAGAAATATCCGGTTCTGTGTGGCTAAATGAATATCAGCTTTTAAACAGCCTGTGTGTTTGTTAGTGTTTTCTGGATAGTATCTATGAACTTTAGAGTTTTGAATGAATTTTAGCATGTTACATTTTGTTTTTTTGTTGTCAAACGCTAATTAGTTCCACATGGAGACACAACAAGTACACATAAGTGTTCACTGAGTCCAATGCTACAGAAACTAGGTTAAAAATGATATTTGCGACAGTCAACATGACATTGAATTTACATTCCCAAGAAAAAGACTTTGCTTTTCTCCAAAACGAGTTTTCACATCCTTTTCTGGGTCCTTAGCACACGAATTCCACACGAGTTTGTCGAGATAGGTCTGGATCTAACCAGAAATATCCGGTTCTGTGTGGCTAAATGAATATCAGCTTTTAAACAGCCTGTGTGTTTGTTAGTGTTTCCTGGATAGTATCTATGAACTTTAGAGTTTTGAATGAATTTTAGCATGTTACATTTTGTTTTTTTGTTGTCAAACGCTAATTAGCTCC
This sequence comes from Sylvilagus floridanus, assembly GCA_949820135.1. Lineage (NCBI taxonomy): Eukaryota > Metazoa > Chordata > Mammalia > Lagomorpha > Leporidae > Sylvilagus > Sylvilagus floridanus. The sequence continues at coordinate 90,376,533 of OX463223.1, forward strand.
ACATGGAGACACAAGAAGTACACATAAGTGTTCTCTGAGTCGAATCCTGCAGAAACTACGTTAAAAATGACATTTGCGACTGTAAACATGACACTGAATTCACATTCCCAAGAAAAAGACTTTGCTTTTCTCCAAAACCAGTTTGACTCTACTTGTCTGGGTCCTTTGCACACGAATTCCACAAGAGTTTGTCCAGATAGGTCTGGATCTAACCAGAAATATCCGGTACTGTGTGGCTAACTGAATATCAGCTTTTAAACAGCCTGTGTGTTTGTGAGTGTTTCCTGGATAGTATCTATGAACTTTAGAGTTGTGAATGAATTTTAGCATGTTACATTTTGTTGTTTTGTTGTCAAACGCTAATTAGTTCCACATGGAGACACAACAAGTACACATAAGTGTTCTCTGAGTCGAATGCTACAGAAACTAGGTTAAAAATGACATTTGCGACTGTAAAAATGACATTGAATTCACATTCCCAAGAAAAAGACTTTGCTTTTCTCCAAAACCACTTTGACTCTGCTTTTCTGGGTCCTTTGCACACGAATTCCACACGAGTTTGTCCAGATAGGTCTGGATCTAACCAGAAATATCCGGTTCTGTGTGGCTAAATGAATATCAGCTTTTAAACAGCCTGTGTGTTTGTTAGTTTTTCCTGGATAGTATCTATGAACTTTAGAGTTTTGAATGAATTTTAGCATGTTCTATTTTGTTTTTTTTTGTTGGCAAACGCTAATTAGTTCCACATGGAGAAACAACAAGTACACATAAGTGTTTTCTGCGTCCAATGCTACAGAAACTAGGTTAAAAACGATATTTGCGACTGTAAACATGACATTGAATTCACATTCCCAAGAAAAAGACTTTGCTTTTCTCCAAAACCAGTTTGACTCTGCTTTTCTGGGTCCTTTGCACACGAATTCCACACGAGTTTGTCCAGATAGGTCTGGATCTAACCAGAAATATCCGGTTCTGTGTGGCTAAATGAATATCAGCTTTTAAACAGCCTGTGTGTTTGTTAGTGTTTCCTGGATAGTATCTATGAACTTTAGAGTTGTGAATGAATTTTAGCATGTTACATTTTGTTTTTTTGTGGGCAAAGGCTAATTAGTTACACATGGAGGCACAAGAAGTACACATAAGAGTTTTCTGAATAGAATGCTACAGAAACTAGTTTAAAAATGATATTTGCGACTGTAAACATGACATTGAATTCACATTCCCAAGAAAAAGACTTTGCTTTTCTCCAAACCACTTTGATCTGCTTTTCTGGGTCCTGTGCACACGAATGCCACACGAGTTTGTCCAGATAGGTCTGGATCTAACCAGAAATATCCGGTTCTGTGTGGCTAAATGAATATCAGCTTTTAAACAGCCTGTGTGTTTGTTAGTGTTTCCTGGATAGTATCTATGAACTTTAGAGTTTTGAATGAATTTTAGCATGTTACATTTGGTTTTTTTGTTGGCAAACGCTAATTAGTTCCACATGGAGACACAACAAGTACACATAAGTGTTCTCTGAGTCCAATGCTACAGAAACTAGGTTAAAAATGATATTTGCGACAGTCAACATGATATTGAATTCACATTCACAAGAAAAAGACTTTGCTTTTCTCCAAAACGAGTTTCAACATCCTTTTCTGGGTCCTTAGCACACGAATTCCACACGAGTTCGTCCAGATAGGTCTGGATCTAACCAGAAATATCCGGTTCTGTGTGGCTAAATGAATATCAGCTTTTAAACAGCCTGTGTGTTTGTTAGTGTTTCCTGGATAGTATCTATGAACTTTAGAGTTTTGAATGAATTTTAGCATATTATATTTTGTTTTTTTGTTGGCAAACGCTAATTAGTACCACATGGTGACACAACGAGTACATATAAGTGTTCTCTGAGTCCAATGCTACAGAAACTAGGTTAAAAATTATATTTGCGACTGTAAACATGACATTTAATTCACATTCCCAAGAAAAAGACTTTGCTTTTCTCCAAACCAGTTTCACCATCCTTTTCTGGGTCCTTAGCACACGAATTCCACACGAGTTTGTCCAGATAGGTCTGGATCTAACCAGAATTATCCGGTTCTGTGTGGCTAAATGAATACCAGCTTTTAAACAGCCTGTGTGTTTGTTAGTGTTTTCTGGATAGTATCTATGAACTTTAGAGTTTTGAATGAATTTTAGCATGTTACATTTTGTTCTTTTGTTGGCAAACGCTAATTAGTTCCACATGGAGACACAACAAGTACACATAAGTGTTCTCTGAGTCGAATGCTACAGAAACTAGGTTAAAAATGACATTTGCGACTGTAAACATGACATTGAATTCACATTCCCAAGAAAAAGACTTTGCTTTTCTCCAAAACCAGTTTGACTCTGCTTTTCTGGGTCCTTTGCGCACGAATTCCACACGAGTTTGTCCAGATAGGTCTGGATCTAACCAGAAATATCCGGTTCTGTGTGGCTAACTGAATATCAGCTTTTAAACAGCCTGTGTGTTTGTTAGTGTTTCCTGGATAGTATCTATGAACTTTAGAGTTGTGAATGAATTTTAGCATGTTACATTTTGTTGTTTTGTTGGCAAACGCTAATTAGTTCCACATGGAGACACAACAAGTACACATAAGTGTTCTCTGAGTCCAATGCTACAGAAACTAGGTTAAAAACGATATTTGCGACTGTAAAGATGACATTGAATTCACATTCCCAAGAAAAAGACTTTGCTTTTCTCCAAAACCAGTTTGACTCTGCTTTTCTGGGTCCTTTGCACACGAATTCCACACGAGTTTGTCCAGATAGGTCTGGATCTAACCAGAAATATCCGGTTCTGTGTGGCTAAATGAGTATCAGCTTTTAAACAGCCTGTGTGTTTGTTAGTGTTTTCTGGCTAGTATCTATGAACTTTAGAGTTGTGAATGAATTTTAGCATGTTACATTTTGTTTTTTTGTGGGCAAAGGCTAATTAGTTACACATGGAGGCACAAGAAGTACACATAAGTGTTTTCTGAATAGAATGCTACAGAAACTAGTTTAAAAATGATATTTGCGACTGTAAACATGACATTGAATTCACATTCCCAAGAAAAAGACTTTGCTTTTCTCCAAACCAGTTTGATATGCTTTTCTGGGTCCTGTGCACACGAATGCCACACGAGTTTGTCCAGATAGGTCTGGATCTAACCAGAAATATCCGGTTCTGTGTGGCTAAATGAATATCAGCTTTTAAACAGCCTGTGTGTTTGTTAGTGTTTTCTGGATAGTATCTATGAACTTTAGAGTTTTGAATGAATTTTAGCATGTTACATTTTGTTTTTTTGTTGGCAAACGCTAATTAGTTCCACATGGAGACACAACAAGTACACATAAGTGTTCTCTGAGTCCAATGCTACAGAAACTAGGTTAAAAATGATATTTGCAACTGTAAACATGACATTGAATTCACATTCCCAAGAAAAAGACTTTGCTTTTCTCCAAACCAGTTTCACCATCCTTTTCTGGATCCTTAGCACACGAATTCCACACGAGTTTGTCCAGATAGGTCTGGATCTAACCAGAATTATCCGGTTCTGTGTGGCTAAATGAATACCAGCTTTTAAACAGCCTGTGTGTTTGTTAGTGTTTTCTGGATAGTATCTATGAACTTTAGAGTTTTGAATGAATTTTAGCATGTTACATTTTGTTCTTTTGTTGGCAAACGCTAATTAGTTCCACATGGAGACACAACAAGTACACATAAGTGTTCTCTGAGTCGAATGCTACAGAAACTAGGTTAAAAATGACATTTGCGACTGTAAACATGACATTGAATTCACATTCCCAAGAAAAAGACTTTGCTTTTCTCCAAAACCAGTTTGACTCTGCTTTTCTGGGTCCTTTGCGCACGAATTCCACACGAGTTTGTCCAGATAGGTCTGGATCTAACCAGAAATATCCGGTTCTGTGTGGCTAACTGAATATCAGCTTTTAAACAGCCTGTGTGTTTGTTAGTGTTTCCTGGATAGTATCTATGAACTTTAGAGTTGTGAATGAATTTTAGCATGTTACATTTTGTTGTTTTGTTGGAAAACGCTAATTAGTTCCACATGGAGACACAACAAGTACACATAAGTGTTCTCTGAGTCCAATGCTACAGAAACTAGGTTAAAAACGATATTTGCGACTGTAAAGATGACATTGAATTCACATTCCCAAGAGAAAGACTTTGCTTTTCTCCAAAACCAGTTTGACTCTGCTTTTCTGGGTCCTTTGCACACGAATTCCACACGAGTTTGTCCAGATAGGTCTGGATCTAACCAGATATATCCGGTTCTGTGTGGCTAAATGAATATCAGCTTTTAAACAGCCTGTGTGTTTGTTAGTGTTTCCTGGATAGTATCTATGAACTTTAGAGTTGTGAATGAATTTTAGCATGTTACATTTTGTTTTTTTGTTGTCAAACGCTAATTAGTTCCACATGGAGACACAACAAGTACACATAAGTGTTCTCTGAGTCGAATGCTACAGAAACTTGTTTAGAAATGACATTTGCGACTGTAAACATGACATTGAATTCACATTCCCAAGAAAAAGACTTTGCTTTTCTCCAAAACCAGTTTGACTCTGCTTTTCTGGGTCCTTTGCACACGAATTCCACACGAGTTTGTCCAGATAGGTCTGGATCTAACCAGAAATATCCGGTTCTGTGTGGCTAAATGAATATCAGCTTTTAAACAGCCTGTGTGTTTGTTAGTGTTTTCTGGATAGTATATATGAACTTTAGAGTTTTGAATGAATTTTAGCATGTTACATTTTGTTTTTTCGTTGTCAAACGTTAATTAGTTCCACATGGAGACACAACAAGTACACATAAGTGTTCACTGAGTCCAATGCTACAGAAACTAGGTTAAAAATGATATTTGCGACAGTCAACATGACATTGAATTCACATTCCCAAGAAAAAGACTTTGCTTTTCTCCAAAACGAGTTTTCACATCCTTTTCTGGGTCCTTAGCACACGAATTCCACACGAGTTTGTCCAGATAGGTCTGGATCTAACCAGAAATATCCGGTTCTGTGTGGCTAAATGAATATCAGCTTTTAAACAGCCTGTGTGTTTGTTAGTGTTTCCTGGATAGTATCTATGAACTTTAGAGTTGTGAATGAATTTTAGCATGTTACATTTTGTTTTTTTGTTGGCAAAGGCTAATTAGTTCCACATGGAGGCACAAGAAGTACACATAAGTGTTTTCTGAGTAAAATGCTACAGAAACTAGGTTAAAAATGATATTTGCGACTGTAAACATGACATTGAATTCACATTCCCAAGAAAAAGACTTTGCTTTTCTCCAAACCAGTTTGACTCTGCTTTTCTGGGTCCTGTGCACACGAATTCCGCACGAGTTTGTCCAGATAGGTCTGGATCTAACCAGAAATATCCGGTTCTGTGTGGCTAAATGAATATCAGCTTTTAAACAGCCTGTGTGTTTGTTAGTGTTTTCTGGATAGTATCTATGAACTTTAGAGTTTTGAATGAATTTTAGCATGTTACATTTTGTTTTTTTGTTGGCAAATGCTAATTAGTTCCACATGGAGACACAACAAGTACACATAAGTGTTCACTGAGTCCAATGCTACAGAAACTAGGTTAAAAATGATATTTGCGACAGTCAACGTGACATTGAATTCACATTCCCAAGAAAAAGACTTTGCTTTTCTCCAAAACGAGTTTCCACATCCTTTTCTGGGTCCTTAGCACACGAATTCCACACGAGTTTGTCCAGATAGGTCTGGATCTATCCAGAAATATCCGGTTCTGTGTGGCTAAATGAATATAAGCTTTTAAACAGCCTGTGTGTTTGTTAGTGTTTCCTGGATAGTATCTATGAACTTTAGAGTTGTGAATGAATTTTAGCATGTTACATTTTGTTTTTTTGTTGGCAAAGGCTAATTAGTTCCACATGGAGGCACAAGAAGTACACATAAGTGTTTTCTGAGTAAAATGCTACAGAAACTAGGTTAAAAATGATATTTGCGACTGTAAACATGACATTGAATTCACATTCCCAAGAAAAAGACTTTGCTTTTCTCCAAACCAGTTTGACTCTGCTTTTCTGGGTCCTGTGCACACGAATTCCGCACGAGTTTGTCCAGATAGGTCTGGATCTAACCAGAAATATCCGGTTCTGTGTGGCTAAATGAATATCAGCTTTTAAACAGCCTGTGTGTTTGTTAGTGTTTTCTGGATAGTATCTTTGAACTTTAGAGTTTTGAATGAATTTTAGCATGTTACATTTTGTTTTTTTGTTGGCAAATGCTAATTAGTTCCACATGGAGACACAACAAGTACACATAAGTGTTCACTGAGTCCAATGCTACAGAAACTAGGTTAAAAATGATATTTGCGACAGTCAACGTGACATTGAATTCACATTCCCAAGAAAAAGACTTTGCTTTTCTCCAAAACGAGTTTCCACATCCTTTTCTGGGTCCTTAGCACACGAATTCCACACGAGTTTGTCCAGATAGGTCTGGATCTAACCAGAAATATCCGGTTCTGTGTGGCTAAATGAATATCAGCTTTTAAACAGCCTGTGTGTTTGTTAGTGTTTCCTGGATAGTATCTATGAACTTTAGAGTTTTGAATGAATTTTAGCATGTTACATTTTGTTGTTTTGTTGGCAAACGCTAATTAGTTCCACATGGAGACACAACAAGTACACATAAGTGTTCTCTGAGTCCAATGCTACAGAAACTAGGTTAAAAATGATATTTGCGACTGTCAACATGACATTGAATTCACATTCCCAAGAAAAAGACTTTGCTTTTCTCCAAAACGAGTTTCCACATCCTTTTCTGGGTCCTTAGCACACGAATTCCTCACGAGTTTGTCCAGATAGGTCTGGATCTAACCAGAAATATCCGGTTCTGTGTGGCTAAATGAATATCAGCTTTTAAACAGCCTGTGTGTTTGTTAGTGTTTCCTGGATAGTATCTATGAACTTTAGAGTTTTGAATGAATTTTAGCATATTATATTTTGTTTTTTTGTTGGCAAACACTAATTAGTTCCACATGGTGACACAACGAGTACATATAAGTGTTCTCTGAGTCCAATGCTACAGAAACTAGGTTAAAAATTATATTTGCGACTGTAAACATGACATTGAATTCACATTCCCAAGAAAAAGACTTTGCTTTTCTCCAAACCAGTTTCAACATCCTTTTCTGGGTCCTTAGCACACGAATTCCACACGAGTTTGTCCAGATAGGTCTGGATCTAACCAGAATTATCCGGTTCTGTGTGGCTAAATGAATATCAGCTTTTAAACAGCCTGTGTGTTTGTTAGTGTTTTCTGGATAGTATCTATGAACTTTAGAGTTTTGAATGAATTTTAGCATGTTACATTTTGTTCTTTTGTTGGCAAACGCTAATTAGTTCCACATGGAGACACAACAAGTACACATAAGTGTTCTCTGAGTAGAATGCTACAGAAACTAGGTTAAAAATGACATTTGCGACTGTAAACATGACATTGAATTCACATTCCCAAGAAAAAGACTTTGCTTTTCTCCAAAACCAGTTTGACTCTGCTTTTCTGGGTCCTTTGCACACGAATGCCACACGAGTTTGTCCAGATAGGTCTGAATCTAACCAGAAATATCCGGTTCTGTGTGGCTAAATGAATATCAGCTTTTAAACAGCCTGTGTGTTTGTTAGTGTTTTCTGGATAGTATATATGAACTTTAGAGTTTTGAATGAATTTTAGCATGTTACATTTTGTTTTTTCGTTGTCAAACGTTAATTAGTTCCACATGGAGACACAACAAGTACACATAAGTGTTCACTGAGTCCAATGCTACAGAAACTAGGTTAAAAATGATATTTGCGACAGTCAACATGACATTGAATTCACATTCCCAAGAAAAAGACTTTGCTTTTCTCCAAAACGAGTTTTCACATCCTTTTCTGGGTCCTTAGCACACGAATTCCACACGAGTTTGTCCAGATAGGTCTGGATCTATCCAGAAATATCCGGTTCTGTGTGGCTAAATGAATATAAGCTTTTAAACAGCCTGTGTGTTTGTTAGTGTTTCCTGGATAGTATCTATGAACTTTAGAGTTGTGAATGAATTTTAGCATGTTACATTTTGTTTTTTTGTTGGCAAAGGCTAATTAGTTCCACATGGAGGCACAAGAAGTACACATAAGTGTTTTCTGAGTAAAATGCTACAGAAACTAGGTTAAAAATGATATTTGCGACTGTAAACATGACATTGAATTCACATTCCCAAGAAAAAGACTTTGCTTTTCTCCAAACCAGTTTGACTCTGCTTTTCTGGGTCCTGTGCACACGAATTCCGCACGAGTTTGTCCAGATAGGTCTGGATCTAACCAGAAATATCCGGTTCTGTGTGGCTAAATGAATATCAGCTTTTAAACAGCCTGTGTGTTTGTTAGTGTTTTCTGGATAGTATCTTTGAACTTTAGAGTTTTGAATGAATTTTAGCATGTTACATTTTGTTTTTTTGTTGGCAAATGCTAATTAGTTCCACATGGAGACACAACAAGTACACATAAGTGTTCACTGAGTCCAATGCTACAGAAACTAGGTTAAAAATGATATTTGCGACAGTCAACGTGACATTGAATTCACATTCCCAAGAAAAAGACTTTGCTTTTCTCCAAAACGAGTTTCCACATCCTTTTCTGGGTCCTTAGCACACGAATTCCACACGAGTTTGTCCAGATAGGTCTGGATCTAACCAGAAATATCCGGTTCTGTGTGGCTAAATGAATATCAGCTTTTAAACAGCCTGTGTGTTTGTTAGTGTTTCCTGGATAGTATCTATGAACTTTAGAGTTTTGAATGAATTTTAGCATGTTACATTTTGTTGTTTTGTTGGCAAACGCTAATTAGTTCCACATGGAGACACAACAAGTACACATAAGTGTTCTCTGAGTCCAATGCTACAGAAACTAGGTTAAAAATGATATTTGCGACTGTCAACATGACATTGAATTCACATTCCCAAGAAAAAGACTTTGCTTTTCTCCAAAACGAGTTTCCACATCCTTTTCTGGGTCCTTAGCACACGAATTCCTCACGAGTTTGTCCAGATAGGTCTGGATCTAACCAGAAATATCCGGTTCTGTGTGGCTAAATGAATATCAGCTTTTAAACAGCCTGTGTGTTTGTTAGTGTTTCCTGGATAGTATCTATGAACTTTAGAGTTTTGAATGAATTTTAGCATATTATATTTTGTTTTTTTGTTGGCAAACACTAATTAGTTCCACATGGTGACACAACGAGTACATATAAGTGTTCTCTGAGTCCAATGCTACAGAAACTAGGTTAAAAATTATATTTGCGACTGTAAACATGACATTGAATTCACATTCCCAAGAAAAAGACTTTGCTTTTCTCCAAACCAGTTTCAACATCCTTTTCTGGGTCCTTAGCACACGAATTCCACACGAGTTTGTCCAGATAGGTCTGGATCTAACCAGAATTATCCGGTTCTGTGTGGCTAAATGAATATCAGCTTTTAAACAGCCTGTGTGTTTGTTAGTGTTTTCTGGATAGTATCTATGAACTTTAGAGTTTTGAATGAATTTTAGCATGTTACATTTTGTTCTTTTGTTGGCAAACGCTAATTAGTTCCACATGGAGACACAACAAGTACACATAAGTGTTCTCTGAGTAGAATGCTACAGAAACTAGGTTAAAAATGACATTTGCGACTGTAAACATGACATTGAATTCACATTCCCAAGAAAAAGACTTTGCTTTTCTCCAAAACCAGTTTGACTCTGCTTTTCTGGGTCCTTTGCACACGAATTCCACACGAGTTTGTCCAGATAGGTCTGAATCTAACCAGAAATATCCGGTTCTGTGTGGCTAAATGAATATCAGCTTTTAAACAGCCTGTGTGTTTGTTAGTGTTTTCTGGATAGTATATATGAACTTTAGAGTTTTGAATGAATTTTAGCATGTTACATTTTGTTTTTTCGTTGTCAAACGTTAATTAGTTCCACATGGAGACACAACAAGTACACATAAGTGTTCACTGAGTCCAATGCTACAGAAACTAGGTTAAAAATGATATTTGCGACAGTCAACATGACATTGAATTCACATTCCCAAGAAAAAGACTTTGCTTTTCTCCAAAACGAGTTTTCACATCCTTTTCTGGGTCCTTAGCACACGAATTCCACACGAGTTTGTCCAGATAGGTCTGGATCTATCCAGAAATATCCGGTTCTGTGTGGCTAAATGAATATAAGCTTTTAAACAGCCTGTGTGTTTGTTAGTGTTTCCTGGATAGTATCTATGAACTTTAGAGTTGTGAATGAATTTTAGCATGTTACATTTTGTTTTTTTGTTGGCAAAGGCTAATTAGTTCCACATGGAGGCACAAGAAGTACACATAAGTGTTTTCTGAGTAAAATGCTACAGAAACTAGGTTAAAAATGATATTTGCGACTGTAAACATGACATTGAATTCACATTCCCAAGAAAAAGACTTTGCTTTTCTCCAAACCAGTTTGACTCTGCTTTTCTGGGTCCTGTGCACACGAATTCCGCACGAGTTTGTCCAGATAGGTCTGGATCTAACCAGAAATATCCGGTTCTGTGTGGCTAAATGAATATCAGCTTTTAAACAGCCTGTGTGTTTGTTAGTGTTTTCTGGATAGTATCTTTGAACTTTAGAGTTTTGAATGAATTTTAGCATGTTACATTTTGTTTTTTTGTTGGCAAATGCTAATTAGTTCCACATGGAGACACAACAAGTACACATAAGTGTTCACTGAGTCCAATGCTACAGAAACTAGGTTAAAAATGATATTTGCGACAGTCAACGTGACATTGAATTCACATTCCCAAGAAAAAGACTTTGCTTTTCTCCAAAACGAGTTTCCACATCCTTTTCTGGGTCCTTAGCACACGAATTCCACACGAGTTTGTCCAGATAGGTCTGGATCTAACCAGAAATATCCGGTTCTGTGTGGCTAAATGAATATCAGCTTTTAAACAGCCTGTGTGTTTGTTAGTGTTTTCTGGATAGTATCTATGAACTTTAGAGTTTTGAATGAATTTTAGCATATTATATTTTGTTTTTTTGTTGGCAAACGCTAATTAGTTCCACATGGTGACACAACGAGTACATATAAGTGTTCTCTGAGTCCAATGCTACAGAAACTAGGTTAAAAATTATATTTGCGACTGTAAACATGACATTGAATTCACATTCCCAAGAAAAAGACTTTGCTTTTCTCCAAACCAGTTTCAACATCCTTTTCTGGGTCATTAGCACAAGAATTCCACATGAGTTTGTCCAGATAGGTCTGGATCTAACCAGAAATATCCGGTTCTGTGTGGCTAAATGAGTATCAGCTTTTAAACAGCCTGTGTGTTTGTTAGTGTTTTCTGGCTAGTATGTATGAACTTTAGAGTTTTGAATGAATTTTAGCATGTTACATTTTGTTTTTTTGTTGTCAAACGCTAATTAGTTCCACATGGAGACACAACAAGTACACATAAGTGTTTTCTGAGTAGAATGCTACAGAAACTAGGTTAAAAATGATATTTACCACTGTAAACATTACATTGAATTCACATTCCCAAGAAAAAGACTTTGCTTTTCTCCAAAACCAGTTTGACTCTGCTTTTCTGGGTCCTTTGCACACGAATTCCACACGAGTTTGTCCAGATAGGTCTGGATCAAACCAGAATTATCCGGTTCTGTGTGGCTAAATGAATATCAGCTTTTAAACAGCCTGTGTGTTTGTGAGTGTTTCCTGGATAGTATCTATGAACTTTAGAGTTGTGAATGAATTTTAGCATGTTACATTTTGTTGTTTTGTTGGCAAACGCTAATTAGTTCCACATGGAGAAACAACAAGTACACATAAGTGTTCTCTGAGTAGAATGCTACAGAAACTAGGTTAAAAATGATATTTGCGACTGTACACTTGACATTGAATTCACATTCCCAAGAGAAAGACTTTGCTTTTCTCCAAAACCAGTTTGACTCTGCTTTTCTGGGTTCTTTGCACACGAATTCCACACGAGTTTGTTCAGATAGGTCTGGATCAAACCAGAATTATCCGGTTCTGTGTGGCTAAATGAATATCAGCTTTTAAACAGCCTGTGTGTTTGTTAGTGTGTTCCGGATAGTATCTATGTACTTTAGAGTTTTGAATGAATTTTAGCATGTTACATTTTGTTTTTTTGTTGTCAAACGCTAATTAGCTCCACATGGAGACACAAGAAGTACACATAAGTGTTCTCTGAGTCGAATGCTACAGAAACTAGGTTAAAAATGACATTTGCGACTGTAAACATGACATTGAATTCACATTCCCAAGAAAAAGACTTTGCTTTTCTCCAAAACCAGTTTGACTCTGCTTTTCTGGGTCCTTTGCACACGAATTCCACACGAGTTTGTCCAGATAGGTCTGGATCAAACCAGAATTATCCGGTTCTGTGTGGCTAAATGAATATCAGCTTTTAAACAGCCTGTGTGTTTGTTAGTGTTTCCTGGATAGTATCTATGAACTTTAGAGTTGTGAATGAATTTTAGCATGTTACATTTTGTTTTTTTGTGGGCAAAGGCTAATTAGTTCCACATGGAGGCACAAGAAGTACACATAAGTGTTCTATGAGTAGAATGCTACAGAGACTAGGTTAAAAATGATATTTGCGACTGTACACTTGACATTGAATTCACATTCCCAAGAGAAAGACTTTGCTTTTCTCCAAAACCAGTTTGACTCTGCTTTTCTGGGTTCTTTGCACACGAATTCCACACGAGTTTGTTCAGATAGGTCTGGATCAAACCAGAATTATCCGGTTCTGTGTGGCTAAATGAATATCAGCTTTTAAACAGCCTGTGTGTTTGTTAGTGTGTTCCGGATAGTATCTATGTACTTTAGAGTTTTGAATGAATTTTAGCATGTTACATTTTGTTTTTTTGTTGTCAAACGCTAATTAGCTCCACATGGAGACACAAGAAGTACACATAAGTGTTCTCTGAGTCGAATGCTACAGAAACTAGGTTAAAAATGACATTTGCGACTGTACACATGACATTGAATTCACATTCCCAAGAAAAAGACTTTGCTTTTCTCCAAAACGAGTTTCCACATCCTTTTCTGGGTCCTTAGCACACGAATTCCACACGAGTTTGTCCAGATAGGTCTGGATCTAACCAGAAATATCCGGTTCTGTGTGGCTAAATGAATATCAGCTTTTAAACAGCCTGTGTGTTTGTTAGTGTTTCCTGGATAGTATCTATGAACTTTAGAGTTTTGAATGAATTTTAGCATATTATATTTTGTTTTTTTGTTGGCAAACGCTAATTAGTTCCACATGGTGACACAACGAGTACATATAAGTGTTCTCTGAGTCCAATGCTACAGAAACTAGGTTAAAAATTATATTTGCGACTGTAAACATGACATTGAATTCACATTCCCAAGAAAAAGACTTTGCTTTTCTCCAAACCAGTTTCAACATCCTTTTCTGGGTCCTTAGCACACGAATTCCACACGAGTTTGTCCAGATAGGTCTGGATCTAACCAGAATTATCCGGTTGTGTGTGGCTAACTGAATATCAGCTTTTAAACAGCCTGTGTGTTTGTTAGTGTTTCCTGGATAATATCTATGAACTTTAGAGTTGTGAATGAATTTTAGCATGTTACATTTTGTTCTTTTGTTGGCAAACGCTAATTAGTTCCACATGGAGACACAACAAGTACACATAAGTGTTCTCTGAGTAGAATGCTACAGAAACTAGGTTAAAAATGATATTTGCGACTGTAAACATGACATTGAATTCACATTCCCAAGAAAAAGACTTTGCTTTTCTCCAAAACCAGTTTGACTCTGCTTTTCTGGGTCCTTTGCACACGAATTCCACACGAGTTTGTCCAGATAGGTCTGGATCTAACCAGAAATATCCGGTTCTGTGTGGCTAAATGAGTATCAGCTTTTAAACAGCCTGTGTGTTTGTTAGTGTTTCCTGGATAGTATCTATGAACTTTAGAGTTGTGAATGAATTTTAGCATGTTACATTTTGTTGTTTTGTTGGCAAACGCTAATTAGTTCCACATGGAGACACAACAAGTACACATAAGTGTTCTCTGAGTGCAATGCTACAGAAACTAGGTTAAAAACGATATTTGCGACTGTAAAGATGACATTGAATTCACATTCCCAAGAAAAAGACTTTGCTTTTCTCCAAAACCAGTTTGACTCTGCTTTTCTGGGTCCTTTGCACACGAATTCCACACGAGTTTGTCCAGATAGGTCTGGATCTAACCAGAAATATCCGGTTCTGTGTGGCTAAATGAGTATCAGCTTTTAAACAGCCTGTGTGTTTGTTAGTGTTTTCTGGCTAGTATCTATGAACTTTAGAGTTTTGAATGAATTTTAGCATGTTACATTTTGTTTTTTTGTTGTCAAATGCTAATTAGTTCCACATGGAAACACAAGAAGTACACATAAGTGTTCTCTGAGTCGAATGCTACAGAAACTAGGTTAAAAATGACATTTGCGACTGTAAACATGACATTGAATTCACATTCCCAAGAAAAAGACTTTGCTTTTCTCCAAAACCAGTTTGACTCTGCTTTTCTGGGTCCTTTGCACACGAATTCCACACGAGTTTGTCCAGATAGGTATGGATCTAACCAGAAATATCCGGTTCTGTGGGGCTAAATGAATATCAGCTTTTAAACAGCCTGTGTGTTTGTTAGTGTTTCCTGGATAGTATCTATGAACTTTAGAGTTTTGAATGAATTTTAGCATGTTACATTTTGTTTTTTTGTTGTCAAACGCTAATTAGCTCCACATGGAGACACAAGAAGTACACATAAGTGTTCTCTGAGTCGAATGCTACAGAAACTAGGTTAAAAATGACATTTGCGACTGTAAAGATGACATTGAATTCACATTCCCAAGAAAAAGACTTTGCTTTTCTCCAAACCAGTTTGATCTGCTTTTCTGGGTCCTGTGCACACGAATTCCACACGAGTTTGTCCAGATAGGTCTGGATCTAACCAGAAATATCCGGTTCTGTGTGGCTAAATGAATATCAGCTTTTAAACAGCCTGTGTGTTTGTTAGTGTTTTCTGGATAGTATCTATGAACTTTAGAGTTTTGAATGAATTTTAGCATGTTACATTTTGTTGTTTTGTTGGCAAACGCTAATTAGTTCCACATGGAGACACAACAAGTACACATAAGTGTTTTCTGAGTCCAATGCTACAGAAACTATGGTAAAAACGATATTTGCGACTGTAAACATGACATTGAATTCACATTCCCAAGAAAAAGACTTTGCTTTTCTCCAAAACGAGTTTCCACCTCCTTTTCTGGGTCCTTAGCACACGAATTCCACACGAGTTTGTCCAGATAGGTCTGGATCTAACCAGAAATATCCGGTTCTGTGTGGCTAAATGAATATCAGCTTTTAAACAGCCTGTGTGTTTGTTAGTGTTTTCTGGATAGTATCTATGAACTTTAGAGTTTTGGATGAATTTTAGCATGTTACATTTTGTTCTTTTGTTGGCAAACGCTAATTAGTTCCACATGGAGACACAACAAGTACACATAAGTGTTCTCTGAGTCGAATGCTACAAAAACTAGGTTAAAAATGACATTTGCGACTGTAAACATGACATTGAATTCACATTCCCAAGAAAAAGACTTTGCTTTTCTCCAAAACCAGTTTGACTCTGCTTTTCTGGGTCCTTTGCACACGAATTCCACACGAGTTTGTCCAGATAGGTCTGGATCTAACCAGAAATATCCGGTTCTGTGTGGCTAACTGAATATCAGCTTTTAAACAGCCTGTGTGTTTGTTAGTGTTTCCTGGATAGTATCTATGAACTTTAGAGTTGTGAATGAATTTTAGCATGTTACATTTTGTTGTTTTGTTGGCAAACGCTAATTAGTTCCACATGGAGACACAACAAGTACACATAAGTGTTCTCTGAGTGCAATGCTACAGAAACTAGGTTAAAAATGACATTTGCGACTGTAAAGATGACATTGAATTCACATTCCCAAGAAAAAGACTTTGCTTTTCTCCAAAACCAGTTTGACTCTGCTTTTCTGGGTCCTTTGCACACGAATTCCACACGAGTTTGTCAGATAGGTCTGGATCTAACCAGAAATATCCGGTTCTGTGTGGCTAAATGAGTATCAGCTTTTAAACAGCCTGTGTGTTTGTTAGTGTTTTCTGTCTAGTATCTATGAACTTTAGAGTTTTGAATGAATTTTAGCATGTTACATTTTGTTTTTTTGTTGTCAAACGCTAATTAGTTCCACATGGAGACACAACAAGTACACATAAGTGTTTTCTGAGTCCAATGCTACAGAAACTATGTTAAAAACGATATTTGCGACTGTAAACATGACATTGAATTCACATTCCCAAGAAAAAGACTTTGCTTTTCTCCAAAACCAGTTAGACTCTGCTTTTCTGGGTCCTTTGCACACGAATGCCACACGAGTTTGTCCAGATAGGTCTGGATCTAACCAGAAATATCCGGTTCTGTGTGGCTAAATGAATATCAGCTTTTAAACAGCCTGTGTGTTTGTTAGTGTTTCCTGGATAGTATCTATGAACTTTAGAGTTGTGAATGAATTTTAGCATGTTACATTTTGTTTTTTTGTGGGCAAAGGCTAATTAGTTCCACATGGAGGCACAAGAAGTACACATAAGTGTTTTCTGAGTAAAATGCTAGAGAAACTAGGTTAAAAATGATATTTGCTACTGTACACTTGACATTGAATTCACATTCCCAAGAAAAAGACTTTGCTTTTCTCCAAACCAGTTTGATCTGCTTTTCTGGGTCCTTAGCACACGAATTCCACACGAGTTTGTCCAGATAGGTCTGGATCTAACCAGAAATATCCGGTTCTGTGTGGCTAAATGAATATCAGCTTTTAAACAGCCTGTGTGTTTGTTAGTGTTTTCTGGATAGTATCTATGAACTTTAGAGTTTTGAATGAATTTTAGCATGTTACATTATGTTGTTTTGTTGGCAAACGCTAATTAGTTCCACATGGAGACACAACAAGTACACATAAGTGTTCTCTGAGTCCAATGCTACAGAAACTAGGTTAAAAATGATATTTGCGACTGTCAACATGACATTGAATTCACATTCCCAAGAAAAAGACTTTGCTTTTCTCCAAAACGAGTTTCCACCTCCTTTTCTGGGTCCTTAGCACACGAATTCCTCACGAGTTTGTCCAGATAGGTCTGGATCTAACCAGAAATATCCGGTTCTGTGTGGCTAAATGAATATCAGCTTTTAAACAGCCTGTGTGTTTGTTAGTGTTTCCTGGATAGTATCTATGAACTTTAGAGTTTTGAATGAATTTTAGCATATTATATTTTGTTTTTTTGTTGGCAAACACTAATTAGTTCCACATGGTGACACAACGAGTACATATAAGTGTTCTCTGAGTCCAATGCTACAGAAACTAGGTTAAAAATTATATTTGCGACTGTAAACATGACATTGAATTCACATTCCCAAGAAAAAGACTTTGCTTTTCTCCAAACCAGTTTCAACATCCTTTTCTGGGTCCTTAGCACACGAATTCCACACGAGTTTGTCCAGATAGGTCTGGATCTAACCAGAATTATCCGGTTCTGTGTGGCTAAATGAATATCAGCTTTTAAACAGCCTGTGTGTTTGTTAGTGTTTTCTGGATAGTATCTATGAACTTTAGAGTTTTGGATGAATTTTAGCATGTTACATTTTGTTCTTTTGTTGGCAAACGCTAATTAGTTCCACATGGAGACACAACAAGTACACATAAGTGTTCTCTGAGTCGAATGCTACAAAAACTAGGTTAAAAATGACATTTGCGACTGTAAACATGACATTGAATTCACATTCCCAAGAAAAAGACTTTGCTTTTCTCCAAAACCAGTTTGACTCTGCTTTTCTGGGTCCTTTGCACACGAATTCCACACGAGTTTGTCCAGATAGGTCTGGATCTAACCAGAAATATCCGGTTCTGTGTGGCTAACTGAATATCAGCTTTTAAACAGCCTGTGTGTTTGTTAGTGTTTCCTGGATAGTATCTATGAACTTTAGAGTTGTGAATGAATTTTAGCATGTTACATTTTGTTGTTTTGTTGGCAAACGCTAATTAGTTACACATGGAGACACAACAAGTACACATAAGTGTTCTCTGAGTGCAATGCTACAGAAACTAGGTTAAAAATGACATTTGCGACTGTAAAGATGACATTGAATTCACATTCCCAAGAAAAAGACTTTGCTTTTCTCCAAAACCAGTTTGACTCTGCTTTTCTGGGTCCTTTGCACACGAATTCCACACGAGTTTGTCCAGATAGGTCTGGATCTAACCAGAAATATCCGGTTCTGTGTGGCTAAATGAATATCAGCTTTTAAACAGCCTGTGTGTTTGTTAGTGTGTTCCGGATAGTATCTATGAACTTTAGAGTTTTGAATGAATTTTAGCAGCTTACATTTTGTTTTTTTGTTGTCAAACGCTAATTAGTTCCACATGGAGACACAACAAGTACACATAAGTGTTTTCTGAGTAGAATGCTACAGAAACTAGGTTAAAAATGATATTTACCACTGTAAACATGACATTGAATTCACATTCCCAAGAAAAAGACTTTGCTTTTCTCCAAAACCCGTTTGACTCTGCTTTTCTGGGTCCTTTGCACACGAATTCCACACGAGTTTGTCCAGATAGGTCTGGATCTAACCAGAAATATCCGGTTCTGTGGGGCTAAATGAATATCAGCTTTTAAACAGCCTGTGTGTTTGTTAGTGTTTCCTGGATAGTATCTATGAACTTTAGAGTTGTGAATGAATTTTAGCATGTTACATTTTGTTGTTTTGTTGGCAAACGCTAATTAGTTCCACATGGAGACACAACAAGTACACATAAGTGTTCTCTGAGTAGAATGCTACAGAAACTAGGTTAAAAATGATATTTGCGACTGTACACTTGACATTGAATTCACATTCCCAAGAGAAAGTCTTTGCTTTTCTCCAAAACCAGTTTGACTCTGCTTTTCTGGGTTCTTTGCACACGAATTCCACACGAGTTTGTCCAGATAGGTCTGGATCAAACCAGAATTATCCGGTTCTGTGTGGCTAAATGAATATCAGCTTTTAAACAGCCTGTGTGTTTGTTAGTGTGTTCCGGATAGTATCTATGTACTTTAGAGTTTTGAATGAATTTTAGCATGTTACATTTTGTTTTTTTGTTGTCAAACGCTAATTAGCTCCACATGGAGACACAAGAAGTACACATAAGTGTTCTCTGAGTCGAATGCTACAGAAACTAGGTTAAAAATGACATTTGCGACTGTAAACATGACATTGAATTCACATTCCCAAGAAAAAGACTTTGATTTTCTCCAAAACCAGTTTGACTCTGCTTTTCTGGGTCCTTTGCACACGAATGCCACACGAGTTTGTCCAGATAGGTCTGGATCTAACCAGAAATATCCGGTTCTGTGTGGCTAAATGAATATCAGCTTTTAAACAGCCTGTGTGTTTGTTAGTGTTTCCTGGATAGTATCTATGAACTTTAGAGTTGTGAATGAATTTTAGCATGTTACATTTTGTTTTTTTGTGGGCAAAGGCTAATTAGTTCCACATGGAGGCACAAGAAGTACACATAAGTGTTTTCTGAGTAAAATGCTAGAGAAACTAGGTTAAAAATGATATTTGCGACTGTACACTTGACATTGAATTCACATTCCCAAGAAAAAGACTTTGCTTTTCTCCAAACCAGTTTGATCTGCTTTTCTGGGTCCTGTGCACACGAATTCCACACGAGTTTGTCCAGATAGGTCTGGATCTAACCAGAAATATCCGGTTCTGTGTGGCTAAATGAATATCAGCTTTTAAACAGCCTGTGTGTTTGTTAGTGTTTTCTGGATAGTATCTATGAACTTTAGAGTTTTGAATGAAATTTAGCATGTTACATTTTGTTGTTTTGTTGGCAAACGCTAATTAGTTCCACATGGAGACACAACAAGTACACATAAGTGTTCTCTGAGTCCAATGCTACAGAAACTAGGTTAAAAATGATATTTGCGACTGTCAACATGACATTGAATTCACATTCCCAAGAAAAAGACTTTGCTTTTCTCCAAAACGAGTTTCCACTTCCTTTTCTGGGTCCTTAGCACACGAATTCCACACGAGTTTGTCCAGATAGGTCTGGATCTAACCAGAAATATCCGGTTCTGTGTGGCTAAATGAATATCAGCTTTTAAACAGCCTGTGTGTTTGTTAGTGTTTCCTGGATAGTATCTATGAACTTTAGAGTTGTGAATGAATTTTAGCATGTTACATTTTGTTTTTTTGTGGGCAAAGGCTAATTAGTTCCACATGGAGGCACAAGAAGTACACATAAGTGTTTTCTGAGTAAAATGCTAGAGAAACTAGGTTAAAAATGATATTTGCGACTGTACACTTGACATTGAATTCACATTCCCAAGAAAAAGACTTTGCTTTTCTCCAAACCAGTTTGATCTGCTTTTCTGGGTCCTGTGCACACGAATTCCACACGAGTTTGTCCAGAGAGGTCTGGATCTAACCAGAAATATCCGGTTCTGTGTGGCTAAATGAATATCAGCTTTTAAACAGCCTGTGTGTTTGTTAGTGTTTTCTGGATAGTATCTATGAACTTTAGAGTTTTGAATGAATTTTAGCATGTTACATTTTGTTGTTTTGTTGGAAAACGCTAATTAGTTCCACATGGAGACACAACAAGTACACATAAGTGTTCTCTGAGTCCAATGCGACAGAAACTAGGTTAAAAATGATATTTGCGACTGTCAACATGACATTGAATTCACATTCCCAAGAAAAAGACTTTGCTTTTCTCCAAAACGAGTTTCCACATCCTTTTCTGGGTCCTTAGCACACGAATTCCACACGAGTTTGTCCAGATAGGTCTGGATCTAACCAAAATTATCCGGTTGGTGTGGCTAAATGAATATCAGCTTTTAAACAGCCTGTGTGTTTGTTAGTGTTTTCTGGATAGTATCTATGAACTTTAGAGTTTTGAATGAATTTTAGCATGTTACATTTTGTTTTTTTGTTGGCAAACGCTAATTAGTTCCACATGGAGACACAACAAGTACACATAAGTGTTCTCTGAGTCCAATGCTACAGAAACTAGGTTAAAAATGACATTTGCGACTGTCAACATGACATTGAATTCACATTCCCAAGAAAAAGACTTTGCTTTTCTCCAAAACGAGTTTCCACATCCTTTTCTGGGTCCTTAGCACACGAATTCCTCACGAGTTTGTCCAGATAGGTCTGGATCTAACCAGAAATATCCGGTTCTGTGTGGCTAAATGAATATCAGCTTTTAAACAGCCTGTGTGTTTGTTAGTGTTTCCTGGATAGTATCTATGAACTTTAGAGTTTTGAATGAATTTTAGCATATTATATTTTGTTTTTTTGTTGGCAAACACTAATTAGTTCCACATGGTGACACAACGAGTACATATAAGTGTTCTCTGAGTCCAATGCTACAGAAACTAGGTTAAAAATTATATTTGCGACTGTAAACATGACATTGAATTCACATTCCCAAGAAAAAGACTTTGCTTTTCTCCAAACCAGTTTCAACATCCTTTTCTGGGTCCTTAGCACACGAATTCCACACGAGTTTGTCCAGATAGGTCTGGATCTAACCAGAATTATCCGGTTCTGTGTGGCTAAATGAATATCAGCTTTTAAACAGCCTGTGTGTTTGTTAGTGTTTTCTGGATAGTATCTATGAACTTTAGAGTTTTGGATGAATTTTAGCATGTTACATTTTGTTCTTTTGTTGGCAAACGCTAATTAGTTCCACATGGAGACACAACAAGTACACATAAGTGTTCTCTGAGTCGAATGCTACAAAAACTAGGTTAAAAATGACATTTGCGACTGTAAACATGACATTGAATTCACATTCCCAAGAAAAAGACTTTGCTTTTCTCCAAAACCAGTTTGACTCTGCTTTTCTGGGTCCTTTGCACACGAATTCCACACGAGTTTGTCCAGATAGGTCTGGATCTAACCAGAAATATCCGGTTCTGTGTGGCTAACTGAATATCAGCTTTTAAACAGCCTGTGTGTTTGTTAGTGTTTCCTGGATAGTATCTATGAACTTTAGAGTTGTGAATGAATTTTAGCATGTTACATTTTGTTGTTTTGTTGGCAAACGCTAATTAGTTCCACATGGAGACACAACAAGTACACATAAGTGTTCTCTGAGTGCAATGCTACAGAAACTAGGTTAAAAACGATATTTGCGACTGTAAAGATGACATTGAATTCACATTCCCAAGAAAAAGACTTTGCTTTTCTCCAAAACCAGTTTGACTCTGCTTTTCTGGGTCCTGTGCACACGAATTCCACACGAGTTTGTCCAGATAGGTCTGGATCTAACCAGAAATATCCGGTTCTGTGTGGCTAAATGAGTATCAGCTTTTAAACAGCCTGTGTGTTTGTTAGTGTTTTCTGGATAGTATCTATGAACTTTAGAGTTTTGAATGAATTTTAGCATGTTACATTTTGTTTTTTTGTTGTCAAACGCTAATTAGTTCCACATGGAGACACAACAAGTACACATAAGTGTTTTCTGAGTAGAATGCTACAGAAACTAGGTTAAAAATGATATTTACCACTGTAAAAATGACATTGAATTCACATTCCCAAGAAAAAGACTTTGCTTTTCTCCAAAACCCGTTTGACTCTGCTTTTCTGGGTCCTTTGCACACGAATTCCACACGAGTTTGTCCAGATAGGTCTGGATCTAAACAGAAATATCCGGTTCTGTGTGGCTAAATGAATATCAGCTTTTAAACAGCCTGTGTGTTTGTTAGTGTTTCCTGGATAGTATCTATGAACTTTAGAGTTGTGAATGAATTTTAGCATGTTACATTTTGTTTTTTTGTTGTCAAACGCTAATTAGCTCCACATGGAGACACAAGAAGTACACATAAGTGTTCTCTGAGTCGAATGCTACAGAAACTAGGTTAAAAATGACATTTGCGACTGTAAACATGACATTGAATTCACATTCCCAAGAAAAAGACTTTGATTTTCTCCAAAACCAGTTTGACTCTGCTTTTCTGGGTCCTTTGCACACGAATGCCACACGAGTTTGTCCAGATAGGTCTGGATCTAACCAGAAATATCCGGTTCTGTGTGGCTAAATGAATATCAGCTTTTAAACAGCCTGTGTGTTTGTTAGTGTTTCCTGGATAGTATCTATGAACTTTAGAGTTGTGAATGAATTTTAGCATGTTACATTTTGTTTTTTTGTGGGCAAAGGCTAATTAGTTCCACATGGAGGCACAAGAAGTACACATAAGTGTTTTCTGAGTAAAATGCTAGAGAAACTAGGTTAAAAATGATATTTGCGACTGTACACTTGACATTGAATTCACATTCCCAAGACAAAGACTTTGCTTTTCTCCAAACCAGTTTGATCTGCTTTTCTGGGTCCTGTGCACACGAATTCCACACGAGTTTGTCCAGATAGGTCTGGATCTAACCAGAAATATCCGGTTCTGTGTGGCTAAATGAATATCAGCTTTTAAACAGCCTGTGTGTTTGTTAGTGTTTTCTGGATAGTATCTATGAACTTTAGAGTTTTGAATGAATTTTAGCATGTTACATTTTGTTGTTTTGTTGGCAAACGCTAATTAGTTCCACATGGAGACACAACAAGTACACATAAGTGTTCTCTGAGTCCAATGCTACAGAAACTAGGTTAAAAATGATATTTGCGACTGTCAACATGACATTGAATTCACATTCCCAAGAAAAAGACTTTGCTTTTCTCCAAACCAGTTTCAACATCCTTTTCTGGGTCCTTAGCACACGAATTCCACACGAGTTTGTCCAGATAGGTCTGGATCTAACCAGAATTATCCGGTTCTGTGTGGCTAAATGAATATCAGCTTTTAAACAGCCTGTGTGTTTGTTAGTGTTTTCTGGATAGTATCTATGAACTTTAGAGTTTTGGATGAATTTTAGCATGTTACATTTTGTTTTTTTGTTGGCAAACGCTAATTAGTTCCACATGGAGACACAACAAGTACACATAAGTGTTCTCTGAGTCGAATGCTACAAAAACTAGGTTAAAAATGACATTTGCGACTGTAAACATGACATTGAATTCACATTCCCAAGAAAAAGACTTTGCTTTTCTCCAAAACCAGTTTGACTCTGCTTTTCTGGGTCCTTTGCACACGAATTCCACACGAGTTTGTCCAGATAGGTCTGGATCTAACCAGAAATATCCGGTTCTGTGTGGCTAACTGAATATCAGCTTTTAAACAGCCTGTGTGTTTGTTAGTGTTTCCTGGATAGTATCTATGAACTTTAGAGTTGTGAATGAATTTTAGCATGTTACATTTTTTTGTTTTGTTGGCAAACGCTAATTAGTTCCACATGGAGACACAACAAGTACACATAAGTGTTCTCTGAGTGCAATGCTACAGAAACTAGGTTAAAAACGATATTTGCGACTGTAAAGATGACATTGAATTCACATTCCCAAGAAAAAGACTTTGCTTTTCTCCAAAACCAGTTTGACTCTGCTTTTCTGGGTCCTTTGCACACGAATTCCACACGAGTTTGTCCAGATAGGTCTGGATCTAACCAGAAATATCCGGTTCTGTGTGGCTAAATGAGTATCAGCTTTTAAACAGCCTGTGTGTTTGTTAGAGTTTTCTGTCTATTATCTATGAACTTTAGAGTTTTGAATGAATTTTAGCATGTTACATTTTGTTTTTTTGTTGTCAAACGCTAATTAGTTCCACATGGAGACACAACAAGTACACATAAGTGTTTTCTGAGTAGAATGCTACAGAAACTAGGTTAAAAATGATATTTACCACTGTAAACATGACATTGAATTCACATTCCCAAGAAAAAGACTTTGCTTTTCTCCAAAACCCGTTTGACTCTGCTTTTCTGGGTCCTTTGCACACGAATTCCACACGAGTTTGTCCAGATAGGTCTGGATCTAAACAGAAATATCCGGTTCTGTGGGGCTAAATGAATATCAGCTTTTAAACAGCCTGTGTGTTTGTTAGTGTTTCCTGGATAGTATCTATGAACTTTAGAGTTGTGAATGAATTTTAGCATGTTACATTTTGTTGTTTTGTTGGCAAACGCTAATTAGTTCTACATGGAGACACAACAAGTACACATAAGTGTTCTCTGAGTAGAATGCTACAGAAACTAGGTTAAAAATGATATTTGCGACTGTACACTTGACATTGAATTCACATTCCCAAGAGAAAGACTTTGCTTTTCTCCAAAACCAGTTTGACTCTGCTTTTCTGGGTTCTTTGCACACGAATTCCACACGAGTTTGTCCAGATAGGTCCGGATCAAACCAGAATTATCCGGTTCTGTGTGGCTAAATGAATATCAGCTTTTAAACAGCCTGTGTGGTTGTTAGTGTGTTCCGGATAGTATCTATGTACTTTAGAGTTTTGAATGAATTTTAGCATGTTACATTTTGTTTTTTTGTTGTCAAACGCTAATTAGCTCCACATGGAGACACAAGAAGTACACATAAGTGTTCTCTGAGTCGAATGCTACAGAAACTAGGTTAAAAATGACATTTGCGACTGTAAACATGACATTGAATTCACATTCCCAAGAAAAAGACTTTGCTTTACTCCAAAACCAGTTTGACTCTGCTTTTCTGGGTCCTTTGCACACGAATTCCACATGATTTTGTCCAGATAGGTCTGGATCTAACCAGAAATATCCGGTTGTGTGGCTAAATGAATATCAGCTTTTAAACAGCCTGTGTGTTTGTTAGTGTTTCCTGGATAGTATCTATGAACTTTAGAGTTTTGAATGAATTTTAGCATGTTCCATTTTGTTTTTTTTGTTGGCAAACGCTAATTAGTTCCACATGGAGATACAACAAGTACACATAAGTGTTTTCTGAGTCCAAAACTACAGAAACTATGTTAAAAACGATATTTGCGACTGTAAACATGACATTGAATTCACATTCCCAAGAAAAAGACTTTGATTTTCTCCAAAACCAGTTTGACTCTGCTTTTCTGGGTCCTTTGCACACGAATGCCACACGAGTTTGTCCAGATAGGTCTGGATCTAACCAGAAATATCCGGTTCTGTGTGGCTAAATGAATATCAGCTTTTAAACAGCCTGTGTGTTTGTTAGTGTTTCCTGGATAGTATCTATGAACTTTAGAGTTGTGAATGAATTTTAGCATGTTACATTTTGTTTTTTTGTGGGCAAAGGCTAATTAGTTCCACATGGAGGCACAAGAAGTACACATAAGTGTTTTCTGAGTAAAATGCTAGAGAAACTAGGTTAAAAATGATATTTGCGACTGTACACTTGACATTGAATTCACATTCCCAAGAAAAAGACTTTGCTTTTCTCCAAACCAGTTTGATCTGCTTTTCTGGGTCCTGTGCACACGAATTCCACACGAGTTTGTCCAGATAGGTCTGGATCTAACCAGAAATATCCGGTTCTGTGTGGCTAAATGAATATCAGCTTTTAAACAGCCTGTGTGTTTGTTAGTGTTTTCTGGATAGTATCTATGAACTTTAGAGTTTTGAATGAATTTTAGCATGTTACATTTTGTTGTTTTGTTGGCAAACGCTAATTAGTTCCACATGGAGACACAACAAGTACACATAAGTGTTCTCTGAGTCCAATGCTACAGAAACTAGGTTAAAAATGATATTTGCGACTGTCAACATGACATTGAATTCACATTCCCAAGAAAAAGACTTTGCTTTTCTCCAAAACGAGTTTCCACATCCTTTTCTGGGTCCTTTGCACACGAATTCCACACGAGTTTGTCCAGATAGGTCTGGATCTAACCAGAAATATCCGGTTCTGTGTGGCTAAATGAATATCAGCTTTTAAACAGCCTGTGTGTTTGTTAGTGTTTCCTGGATAGTATCTATGAACTTTAGAGTTGTGAATGAATTTTAGCATATTATATATTGTTTTTTTGTTGGCAAACGCTAATTAGTTCCACATGGTGACACAACGAGTACATATAAGTGTTCTCTGAGTCCAATGCTACAGAAACTAGGTTAAAAATGATATTTGCGACTGTAAACATGACATTGAATTCACATTCCCAAGAAAAAGACTTTGCTTTTCTCCAAACCAGTTTCAACATCCTTTTCTGGGTCCTTAGCACACGAATTCCACACGAGTTTGTCCAGATAGGTCTGGATCTAACCAGAAATATCCGGTTCTGTGTGGCTAAATGAATATCAGCTTTTAAACAGCCTGTGTGTTTGTTAGTGTTTCCTGGATAGTATCTATGAACTTTAGAGTTTTGAATGAATTTTAGCATGTTACATTTTGTTTTTTTGTTGGCAAACTCTAATTAGTTCCACATGGAGACACAGCAAGTACACATAAGTGTTCTGAGTCCAATGCTACAGAAACTAGGTTAAAAATGATATTTGCGACTGTCAACATGACATTGAATTCACATTCCCAAGAAAAAGACTTTGCTTTTCTCCAAAACGAGTTTCCACATCCTTTTCTGGGTCCTTAGCACACGAATTCCTCACGAGTTTGTCCAGATAGTTCTGGATCTAACCAGAAATATCCGGTTCTGTGTGGCTAAATGAATAAATGCTTTTAAACAGCCTGTGTGTTTGTTAGTGTTTCCTGGATAGTATCTATGAACTTTAGAGTTTTGAATGAATTTTAGCATATTATATTTTGTTTTTTTGTTGGCAAACACTAATTAGTTCCACATGGTGACACAACGAGTACATATAAGTGTTCTCTGAGTCCAATGCTACAGAAACTAGGTTAAAAATTATATTTGCGACTGTACACATGACATTGAATTCACATTCCCAAGAAAAAGACTTTGCTTTTCTCCAAACCAGTTTCAACATCCTTTTCTGGGTCCTTAGCACACGAATTCCACACGAGTTTGTCCAGATAGGTCTGGATCTAACCAGAATTATCCGGTTCTGTGTGGCTAAATGAATATCAGCTTTTAAACAGCCTGTGTGTTTGTTAGTGTTTTCTGGATAGTATCTATGAACTTTAGAGTTTTGGATGAATTTTAGCATGTTACATTTTGTTCTTTTGTTGGCAAACGCTAATTAGTTCCACATGGAGACACAACAAGTACACATAAGTGTTCTCTGAGTCGAATGCTACAAAAACTAGGTTAAAAATGACATTTGCGACTGTAAACATGACATTGAATTCACATTCCCAAGAAAAAGACTTTGCTTTTCTCCAAAACCAGTTTGACTCTGCTTTTCTGGGTCCTTTGCACACGAATTCCACACGAGTTTGTCCAGATAGGTCTGGATCTAACCAGAAATATCCGGTTCTGTGTGGCTAACTGAATATCAGCTTTTAAACAGCCTGTGTGTTTGTTAGTGTTTCCTGGATAGTATCTATGAACTTTAGAGTTGTGAATGAATTTTAGCATGTTACATTTTGTTGTTTTGTTGGCAAACGCTAATTAGTTCCACATGGAGACACAACAAGTACACATAAGTGTTCTCTGAGTGCAATGCTACAGAAACTAGGTTAAAAACGATATTTGCGACTGTAAAGATGACATTGAATTCACATTCCCAAGAAAAAGACTTTGCTTTTCTCCAAAACCAGTTTGATCTGCTTTTCTGGGTCCTGTGCACACGAATTCCACACGAGTTTGTCCAGATAGGTCTGGATCTAACCAGAAATATCCGGTTCTGTGTGGCTAAATGAATATCAGCTTTTAAACAGCCTGTGTGTTTGTTAGTGTTTTCTGGATAGTATCTATGAACTTTAGAGTTTTGAATGAATTTTAGCATGTTACATTTTGTTGTTTTGTTGGCAAACGCTAATTAGTTCCACATGGAGACACAACAAGTACACATAAGTGTTCTCTGAGTCCAATGCTACAGAAACTAGGTTAAAAATGATATTTGCGACTGTCAACATGACATTGAATTCACATTCCCAAGAAAAAGACTTTGCTTTTCTCCAAAACGAGTTTCCACATCCTTTTCTGGGTCCTTTGAACACGAATTCCACACGAGTTTGTCCAGATAGGTCTGGATCTAACCAGAAATATCCGGTTCTGTGTGGCTAAATGAATATCAGCTTTTAAACAGCCTGTGTGTTTGTTAGTGTTTCCTGGATAGTATCTATGAACTTTAGAGTTGTGAATGAATTTTAGCATATTATATATTGTTTTTTTGTTGGCAAACGCTAATTAGTTCCACATGGTGACACAACGAGTACATATAAGTGTTCTCTGAGTCCAATGCTACAGAAACTAGGTTAAAAATGATATTTGCGACTGTAAACATGACATTGAATTCACATTCCCAAGAAAAAGACTTTGCTTTTCTCCAAACCAGTTTCAACATCCTTTTCTGGGTCCTTAGCACACGAATTCCACACGAGTTTGTCCAGATAGGTCTGGATCTAACCAGAAATATCCGGTTCTGTGTGGCTAAATGAATATCAGCTTTTAAACAGCCTGTGTGTTTGTTAGTGTTTCCTGGATAGTATCTATGAACTTTAGAGTTTTGAATGAATTTTAGCATGTTACATTTTGTTTTTTAGTTGGCAAACTCTAATTAGTTCCACATGGAGACACAGCAAGTACACATAAGTGTTCTGAGTCCAATGCTACAGAAACTAGGTTAAAAATGATATTTGCGACTGTCAACATGACATTGAATTCACATTCCCAAGAAAAAGACTTTGCTTTTCTCCAAAACGAGTTTCCACATCCTTTTCTGGGTCCTTAGCACACGAATTCCTCACGAGTTTGTCCAGATAGTTCTGGATCTAACCAGAAATATCCGGTTCTGTGTGGCTAAATGAATAAATGCTTTTAAACAGCCTGTGTGTTTGTTAGTGTTTCCTGGATAGTATCTATGAACTTTAGAGTTTTGAATGAATTTTAGCATATTATATTTTGTTTTTTTGTTGGCAAACACTAATTAGTTCCACATGGTGACACAACGAGTACATATAAGTGTTCTCTGAGTCCAATGCTACAGAAACTAGGTTAAAAATTATATTTGCGACTGTACACATGACATTGAATTCACATTCCCAAGAAAAAGACTTTGCTTTTCTCCAAACCAGTTTCAACATCCTTTTCTGGGTCCTTAGCACACGAATTCCACACGAGTTTGTCCAGATAGGTCTGGATCTAACCAGAATTATCCGGTTCTGTGTGGCTAAATGAATATCAGCTTTTAAACAGCCTGTGTGTTTGTTAGTGTTTTCTGGATAGTATCTATGAACTTTAGAGTTTTGGATGAATTTTAGCATGTTACATTTTGTTCTTTTGTTGGCAAACGCTAATTAGTTCCACATGGAGACACAACAAGTACACATAAGTGTTCTCTGAGTCGAATGCTACAAAAACTAGGTTAAAAATGACATTTGCGACTGTAAACATGACATTGAATTCACATTCCCAAGAAAAAGACTTTGCTTTTCTCCAAAACCAGTTTGACTCTGCTTTTCTGGGTCCTTTGCACACGAATTCCACACGAGTTTGTCCAGATAGGTCTGGATCTAACCAGAAATATCCGGTTCTGTGTGGCTAACTGAATATCAGCTTTTAAACAGCCTGTGTGTTTGTTAGTGTTTCCTGGATAGTATCTATGAACTTTAGAGTTGTGAATGAATTTTAGCATGTTACATTTTGTTGTTTTGTTGGCAAACGCTAATTAGTTCCACATGGAGACACAACAAGTACACATAAGTGTTCTCTGAGTGCAATGCTACAGAAACTAGGTTAAAAACGATATTTGCGACTGTAAAGATGACATTGAATTCACATTCCCAAGAAAAAGACTTTGCTTTTCTCCAAAACCAGTTTGATCTGCTTTTCTGGGTCCTGTGCACACGAATTCCACACGAGTTTGTCCAGATAGGTCTGGATCTAACCAGAAATATCCGGTTCTGTGTGGCTAAATGAATATCAGCTTTTAAACAGCCTGTGTGTTTGTTAGTGTTTTCTGGATAGTATCTATGAACTTTAGAGTTTTGAATGAATTTTAGCATGTTACATTTTGTTGTTTTGTTGGCAAACGCTAATTAGTTCCACATGGAGACACAACAAGTACACATAAGTGTTCTCTGAGTCCAATGCTACAGAAACTAGGTTAAAAATGATATTTGCGACTGTCAACATGACATTGAATTCACATTCCCAAGAAAAAGACTTTGCTTTTCTCCAAAACGAGTTTCCACATCCTTTTCTGGGTCCTTTGCACACGAATTCCACACGAGTTTGTCCAGATAGGTCTGGATCTAACCAGAAATATCCGGTTCTGTGTGGCTAAATGAATATCAGCTTTTAAACAGCCTGTGTGTTTGTTAGTGTTTCCTGGATAGTATCTATGAACTTTAGAGTTGTGAATGAATTTTAGCATATTATATATTGTTTTTTTGTTGGCAAACGCTAATTAGTTCCACATGGTGACACAACGAGTACATATAAGTGTTCTCTGAGTCCAATGCTACAGAAACTAGGTTAAAAATGATATTTGCGACTGTAAACATGACATTGAATTCACATTCCCAAGAAAAAGACTTTGCTTTTCTCCAAACCAGTTTCAACATCCTTTTCTGGGTCCTTAGCACACGAATTCCACACGAGTTTGTCCAGATAGGTCTGGATCTAACCAGAAATATCCGGTTCTGTGTGGCTAAATGAATATCAGCTTTTAAACAGCCTGTGTGTTTGTTAGTGTTTCCTGGATAGTATCTATGAACTTTAGAGTTTTGAATGAATTTTAGCATGTTACATTTTGTTTTTTTGTTGGCAAACTCTAATTAGTTCCACATGGAGACAAAGCAAGTACACATAAGTGTTCTGAGTCCAATGCTACAGAAACTAGGTTAAAAATGATATTTGCGACTGTCAACATGACATTGAATTCACATTCCCAAGAAAAAGACTTTGCTTTTCTCCAAAACGAGTTTCCACATCCTTTTCTGGGTCCTTAGCACACGAATTCCTCACGAGTTTGTCCAGATAGTTCTGGATCTAACCAGAAATATCCGGTTCTGTGTGGCTAAATGAATAAATGCTTTTAAACAGCCTGTGTGTTTGTTAGTGTTTCCTGGATAGTATCTATGAACTTTAGAGTTTTGAATGAATTTTAGCATATTATATTTTGTTTTTTTGTTGGCAAACACTAATTAGTTCCACATGGTGACACAACGAGTACATATAAGTGTTCTCTGAGTCCAATGCTACAGAAACTAGGTTAAAAATTATATTTGCGACTGTACACATGACATTGAATTCACATTCCCAAGAAAAAGACTTTGCTTTTCTCCAAACCAGTTTCAACATCCTTTTCTGGGTCCTTAGCACACGAATTCCACACGAGTTTGTCCAGATAGGTCTGGATCTAACCAGAATTATCCGGTTCTGTGTGGCTAAATGAATATCAGCTTTTAAACAGCCTGTGTGTTTGTTAGTGTTTTCTGGATAGTATCTATGAACTTTAGAGTTTTGGATGAATTTTAGCATGTTACATTTTGTTCTTTTGTTGGCAAACGCTAATTAGTTCCACATGGAGACACAACAAGTACACATAAGTGTTCTCTGAGTCGAATGCTACAAAAACTAGGTTAAAAATGACATTTGCGACTGTAAACATGACATTGAATTCACATTCCCAAGAAAAAGACTTTGCTTTTCTCCAAAACCAGTTTGACTCTGCTTTTCTGGGTCCTTTGCACACGAATTCCACACGAGTTTGTCCAGATAGGTCTGGATCTAACCAGAAATATCCGGTTCTGTGTGGCTAACTGAATATCAGCTTTTAAACAGCCTGTGTGTTTGTTAGTGTTTCCTGGATAGTATCTATGAACTTTAGAGTTGTGAATGAATTTTAGCATGTTACATTTTGTTGTTTTGTTGGCAAACGCTAATTAGTTCCACATGGAGACACAACAAGTACACATAAGTGTTCTCTGAGTGCAATGCTACAGAAACTAGGTTAAAAACGATATTTGCGACTGTAAAGATGACATTGAATTCACATTCCCAAGAAAAAGACTTTGCTTTTCTCCAAAACCAGTTTGATCTGCTTTTCTGGGTCCTGTGCACACGAATTCCACACGAGTTTGTCCAGATAGGTCTGGATCTAACCAGAAATATCCGGTTCTGTGTGGCTAAATGAATATCAGCTTTTAAACAGCCTGTGTGTTTGTTAGTGTTTTCTGGATAGTATCTATGAACTTTAGAGTTTTGAATGAATTTTAGCATGTTACATTTTGTTGTTTTGTTGGCAAACGCTAATTAGTTCCACATGGAGACACAACAAGTACACATAAGTGTTCTCTGAGTCCAATGCTACAGAAACTAGGTTAAAAATGATATTTGCGACTGTCAACATGACATTGAATTCACATTCCCAAGAAAAAGACTTTGCTTTTCTCCAAAACGAGTTTCCACATCCTTTTCTGGGTCCTTTGCACACGAATTCCACACGAGTTTGTCCAGATAGGTCTGGATCTAACCAGAAATATCCGGTTCTGTGTGGCTAAATGAATATCAGCTTTTAAACAGCCTGTGTGTTTGTTAGTGTTTCCTGGATAGTATCTATGAACTTTAGAGTTGTGAATGAATTTTAGCATATTATATTTTGTTTTTTTGTTGGCAAACACTAATTAGTTCCACATGGTGACACGAGTACATATAAGTGTTCTCTGAGTCCAATGCTACAGAAACTAGGTTAAAAATTATATTTGCGACTGTACACATGACATTGAATTCACATTCCCAAGAAAAAGACTTTGCTTTTCTCCAAACCAGTTTCAACATCCTTTTCTGGGTCCTTAGCACACGAATTCCACACGAGTTTGTCCAGATAGGTCTGGATCTAACCAGAATTATCCGGTTCTGTGTGGCTAAATGAATATCAGCTTTTAAACAGCCTGTGTGTTTGTTAGTGTTTTCTGGATAGTATCTATGAACTTTAGAGTTTTGGATGAATTTTAGCATGTTACATTTTGTTCTTTTGTTGGCAAACGCTAATTAGTTCCACATGGAGACACAACAAGTACACATAAGTGTTCTCTGAGTCGAATGCTACAAAAACTAGGTTAAAAATGACATTTGCGACTGTAAACATGACATTGAATTCACATTCCCAAGAAAAAGACTTTGCTTTTCTCCAAAACCAGTTTGACTCTGCTTTTCTGGGTCCTTTGCACACGAATTCCACACGAGTTTGTCCAGATAGGTCTGGATCTAACCAGAAATATCCGGTTCTGTGTGGCTAACTGAATATCAGCTTTTAAACAGCCTGTGTGTTTGTTAGTGTTTCCTGGATAGTATCTATGAACTTTAGAGTTGTGAATGAATTTTAGCATGTTACATTTTGTTGTTTTGTTGGCAAACGCTAATTAGTTCCACATGGAGACACAACAAGTACACATAAGTGTTCTCTGAGTGCAATGCTACAGAAACTAGGTTAAAAACGATATTTGCGACTGTAAAGATGACATTGAATTCACATTCCCAAGAAAAAGACTTTGCTTTTCTCCAAAACCAGTTTGATCTGCTTTTCTGGGTCCTGTGCACACGAATTCCACACGAGTTTGTCCAGATAGGTCTGGATCTAACCAGAAATATCCGGTTCTGTGTGGCTAAATGAATATCAGCTTTTAAACAGCCTGTGTGTTTGTTAGTGTTTTCTGGATAGTATCTATGAACTTTAGAGTTTTGAATGAATTTTAGCATGTTACATTTTGTTGTTTTGTTGGCAAACGCTAATTAGTTCCACATGGAGACACAACAAGTACACATAAGTGTTCTCTGAGTCCAATGCTACAGAAACTAGGTTAAAAATGATATTTGCGACTGTCAACATGACATTGAATTCACATTCCCAAGAAAAAGACTTTGCTTTTCTCCAAAACGAGTTTCCACATCCTTTTCTGGGTCCTTTGCACACGAATTCCACACGAGTTTGTCCAGATAGGTCTGGATCTAACCAGAAATATCCGGTTCTGTGTGGCTAAATGAATATCAGCTTTTAAACAGCCTGTGTGTTTGTTAGTGTTTCCTGGATAGTATCTATGAACTTTAGAGTTGTGAATGAATTTTAGCATATTATATATTGTTTTTTTGTTGGCAAACGCTAATTAGTTCCACATGGTGACACAACGAGTACATATAAGTGTTCTCTGAGTCCAATGCTACAGAAACTAGGTTAAAAATGATATTTGCGACTGTAAACATGACATTGAATTCACATTCCCAAGAAAAAGACTTTGCTTTTCTCCAAACCAGTTTCAACATCCTTTTCTGGGTCCTTAGCACACGAATTCCACACGAGTTTGTCCAGATAGGTCTGGATCTAACCAGAAATATCCGGTTCTGTGTGGCTAAATGAATATCAGCTTTTAAACAGCCTGTGTGTTTGTTAGTGTTTCCTGGATAGTATCTATGAACTTTAGAGTTTTGAATGAATTTTAGCATGTTACATTTTGTTTTTTTGTTGGCAAACTCTAATTAGTTCCACATGGAGACAAAGCAAGTACACATAAGTGTTCTGAGTCCAATGCTACAGAAACTAGGTTAAAAATGATATTTGCGACTGTCAACATGACATTGAATTCACATTCCCAAGAAAAAGACTTTGCTTTTCTCCAAAACGAGTTTCCACATCCTTTTCTGGGTCCTTAGCACACGAATTCCTCACGAGTTTGTCCAGATAGTTCTGGATCTAACCAGAAATATCCGGTTCTGTGTGGCTAAATGAATAAATGCTTTTAAACAGCCTGTGTGTTTGTTAGTGTTTCCTGGATAGTATCTATGAACTTTAGAGTTTTGAATGAATTTTAGCATATTATATTTTGTTTTTTTGTTGGCAAACACTAATTAGTTCCACATGGTGACACAACGAGTACATATAAGTGTTCTCTGAGTCCAATGCTACAGAAACTAGGTTAAAAATTATATTTGCGACTGTACACATGACATTGAATTCACATTCCCAAGAAAAAGACTTTGCTTTTCTCCAAACCAGTTTCAACATCCTTTTCTGGGTCCTTAGCACACGAATTCCACACGAGTTTGTCCAGATAGGTCTGGATCTAACCAGAATTATCCGGTTCTGTGTGGCTAAATGAATATCAGCTTTTAAACAGCCTGTGTGTTTGTTAGTGTTTTCTGGATAGTATCTATGAACTTTAGAGTTTTGGATGAATTTTAGCATGTTACATTTTGTTCTTTTGTTGGCAAACGCTAATTAGTTCCACATGGAGACACAACAAGTACACATAAGTGTTCTCTGAGTCGAATGCTACAAAAACTAGGTTAAAAATGACATTTGCGACTGTAAACATGACATTGAATTCACATTCCCAAGAAAAAGACTTTGCTTTTCTCCAAAACCAGTTTGACTCTGCTTTTCTGGGTCCTTTGCACACGAATTCCACACGAGTTTGTCCAGATAGGTCTGGATCTAACCAGAAATATCCGGTTCTGTGTGGCTAACTGAATATCAGCTTTTAAACAGCCTGTGTGTTTGTTAGTGTTTCCTGGATAGTATCTATGAACTTTAGAGTTGTGAATGAATTTTAGCATGTTACATTTTGTTGTTTTGTTGGCAAACGCTAATTAGTTCCACATGGAGACACAACAAGTACACATAAGTGTTCTCTGAGTGCAATGCTACAGAAACTAGGTTAAAAACGATATTTGCGACTGTAAAGATGACATTGAATTCACATTCCCAAGAAAAAGACTTTGCTTTTCTCCAAAACCAGTTTGACTCTGCTTTTCTGGGTCCTCTGCACACGAATTCCACACGAATTTGTCCAGATAGGTCTGGATCTAACCAGAAATATCCGGTTCTGTGTGGCTAAATGAGTATCAGCTTTTAAACAGCCTGTGTGTTTGTTAGTGTTTTCTGGCTAGTATCTATGAACTTTAGAGTTTTGAATGAATTTTAGCATGTTACATTTTGTTTTTTTGTTGTCAAACGCTAATTAGTTCCACATGGAGACACAACAAGTACACATAAGTGTTTTCTGAGTAGAATGCTACAGAAACTAGGTTAAAAATGATATTTACCACTGTAAACATGACATTGAATTCACATTCCCAAGAAAAAGACTTTGCTTTTCTCCAAAACCCGTTTGACTCTGCTTTTCTGGGTCCTTTGCACACGAATTCCACACGAGTTTGTCCAGATAGGTCTGGATCTAAACAGAAATATCCGGTTCTGTGGGGCTAAATGAATATCAGCTTTTAAACAGCCTGTGTGTTTGTTAGTGTTTCCTGGATAGTATCTATGAACTTTAGAGTTGTGAATGAATTTTAGCATGTTACATTTTGTTGTTTTGTTGGCAAACGCTAATTAGTTCCACATGGAGACACAACAAGTACACATAAGAGTTCTCTGAGTAGAATGCTACAGAAACTAGGTTAAAAATGATATTTGCGACTGTACACTTGACATTGAATTCACATTCCCAAGAGAAAGACTTTGCTTTTCTCCAAAACCAGTTTGACTCTGCTTTTCTGGGTTCTTTGCACACGAATTCCACACGAGTTTGTCCAGATAGGTCTGGATCAAACCAGAATTATCCGGTTCTGTGTGGCTAAATGAATATCAGCTTTTAAACAGCCTGTGTGTTTGTTAGTGTGTTCCGGATAGTATCTATGTACTTTAGAGTTTTGAATGAATTTTAGCATGTTACATTTTGTTTTTTTGTTGTCAAACGCTAATTAGCTCCACATGGAGACACAAGAAGTACACATAAGTGTTCTCTGAGTCGAATGCTACAGAAACTAGGTTAAAAATGACATTTGCGACTGTAAACATGACATTGAATTCACATTCCCAAGAAAAAGACTTTGCTTTTCTCCAAAACCAGTTTGACTCTGCTTTTCTGGGTCCTTTGCACACGAATTCCACATGAGTTTGTCCAGATAGGTCTGGATCTAACCAGAAATATCCGGTTGTGTGGCTAAATGAATATCAGCCTTTAAACAGCCTGTGTGTTTGTTAGTGTTTCCTGGATAGTATCTATGAACTTTAGAGTTTTGAATGAATTTTAGCATGTTCCATATTGTTTTTTTTGTTGGCAAACGCTAATTAGTTCCACATGGAGATACAACAAGTAC
Organism: Sylvilagus floridanus; assembly: GCA_949820135.1. Lineage (NCBI taxonomy): Eukaryota > Metazoa > Chordata > Mammalia > Lagomorpha > Leporidae > Sylvilagus > Sylvilagus floridanus. The sequence goes on from OX463223.1 coordinate 90,414,712, forward strand.
ACATAAGTGTTTTCTGAGTCCAAAACTACAGAAACTATGTTAAAAACGATATTTGCGACTGTAAACATGACATTGAATTCACATTCCCAAGAAAAAGACTTTGATTTTCTCCAAAACCAGTTTGACTCTGCTTTTCTGGGTCCTTTGCACACGAATGCCACACGAGTTTGTCCAGATAGGTCTGGATCTAACCAGAAATATCCGGTTCTGTGTGGCTAAATGAATATCAGCTTTTAAACAGCCTGTGTGTTTGTTAGTGTTTCCTGGATAGTATCTATGAACTTTAGAGTTGTGAATGAATTTTAGCATGTTACATTTTGTTTTTTTGTGGGCAAAGGCTAATTAGTTCCACATGGAGGCACAAGAAGTACACATAAGTGTTTTCTGAGTAAAATGCTAGAGAAACTAGGTTAAAAATGATATTTGCGACTGTACACTTGACATTGAATTCACATTCCCAAGAAAAAGACTTTGCTTTTCTCCAAACCAGTTTGATCTGCTTTTCTGGGTCCTGTGCACACGAATTCCACACGAGTTTGTCCAGATAGGTCTGGATCTAACCAGAAATATCCGGTTCTGTGTGGCTAAATGAATATCAGCTTTTAAACAGCCTGTGTGTTTGTTAGTGTTTTCTGGATAGTATCTATGAACTTTAGAGTTTTGAATGAATTTTAGTATGTTACATTTTGTTGTTTTGTTGGCAAACGCTAATTAGTTCCACATGGAGACACAACAAGTACACATAAGTGTTCTCTGAGTCCAATGCTACAGAAACTAGGTTAAAAATGATATTTGCGACTGTCAACATGACATTGAATTCACATTCCCAAGAAAAAGACTTTGCTTTTCTCCAAAACGAGTTTCCACATCCTTTTCTGGGTCCTTAGCACACGAATTCCACACGAGTTTGTCCAGATAGGTCTGGATCTAACCAGAAATATCCGGTTCTGTGTGGCTAACTGAATATCAGCTTTTAAACAGCCTGTGTGTTTGTTAGTGTTTCCTGGATAGTATCTATGAACTTTAGAGTTTTGAATGAATTTTAGCATATTATATATTGTTTTTTTGTTGGCAAACGCTAATTAGTTCCACATGGAGACACAACAAGTACACATAAGTCTTCTCTGAGTGCAATGCTACAGAAACTAGGTTAAAAACGATATTTGCGACTGTAAAGATGACATTGAATTCACATTCCCAAGAAAAAGACTTTGTGTTTCTCCAAAACCAGTTTGACTCTGCTTTTCTGGGTCCTTTGCACACGAATGCCACACGAGTTTGTCCAGATAGGTCTGGATCTAACCAGAAATATCCGGTTCTGTGTGGCTAAATGAGTATCAGCTTTTAAACAGCCTGTGTGTTTGTTAGTGTTTTCTGGCTAGTATCTATGAACTTTAGAGTTTTGAATGAATTTTAGCATGTTACATTTTGTTTTTTTGTTGTCAAACGCTAATTAGTTCCACATGGAGACACAACAAGTACACATAAGTGTTTTCTGAGTAGAATGCTACAGAAACTAGGTTAAAAATGATATTTACCACTGTAAACATGACATTGAATTCACATTCCCAAGAAAAAGACTTTGCTTTTCTCCAAAACCCGTTTGACTCTGCTTTTCTGGGTCCTTTGCACACGAATTCCACACGAGTTTGTCCAGATAGGTCTGGATCTAAACAGAAATATCCGGTTCTGTGGGGCTAAATGAATATCAGCTTTTAAACAGCCTGTGTGTTTGTTAGTGTTTCCTGGATAGTATCTATGAACTTTAGAGTTGTGAATGAATTTTAGCATGTTACATTTTGTTCTTTTGTTGGCAAACGCTAATTAGTTCCACATGGAGACACAACAAGTACACATAAGTGTTCTCTGAGTAGAATGCTACAGAAACTAGGTTAAAAATGATATTTGCGACTGTACACTTGACATTGAATTCACATTCCCAAGAAAAAGACTTTGCTTTTCTCCAAAACCAGTTTGACTCTGCTTTTCTGGGTCCTTTGCACACGAATTCCACACGAGTTTGTTCAGATAGGTCTGGATCAAACCAGAATTATCCGTTTCTGTGTGGCTAAATGAATATCAGGTTTTAAACAGCCTGTGTGTTTGTTACTGTGTTCCGGATAGTATCTATGTACTTTAGAGTTTTGAATGAATTTTAGCATGTTACATTTTGTTTTTTTGTTGTCAAACACTAATTAGCTCCACATGGAGACACAAGAAGTACACATAAGTGTTCTCTGAGTCGAATGCTACAGAAACTAGGTTAAAAATGACATTTGCGACTGTAAACATGACATCGAATTCACATTCCCAAGAAAAAGACTTTGCTTTTCTCCAAAACCAGTTTGACTCTGCTTTTCTGGGTCCTTTGCACACGAATTCCACATGAGTTTGTCCAGATAGGTCTGGATCTAACCAGAAATATCCGGTTCTGTGTGGCTAAATGAATATCAGCTTTTAAACAGCCTGTGTGTTTGTTAGTGTTTCCTGGATAGTATCTATGAACTTTAGAGTTTTGAATGAATTTTAGCATGTTCCATTTTGTTTTTTTTGTTGGCAAACGCTAATTAGTTCCACATGGAGATACAACAAGTACACATAAGTGTTTTCTGAGTCCAATGCTACAGAAACTATGTTAAAAACGATATTTGCGACTGTAAACATGACATTGAATTCACATTCCCAAGAAAAAGACTTTGCTTTTCTCCAAAACCAGTTTGACTCTGCTTTTCTGGGTCCTTTGCACACGAATGCCACACGAGTTTGTCCAGATAGGTCTGGATCTAACCAGAAATATCCGGTTCTGTGTGGCTAAATGAATATCAGCTTTTAAACAGCCTGTGTGTTTGTTAGTGTTTCCTGGATAGTATCTATGAACTTTAGAGTTGTGAATGAATTTTAGCATGTTACATTTTGTTTTTTTGTGGGCAAAGGCTAATTAGTTCCACATGGAGGCACAAGAAGTACACATAAGTGTTTTCTGAGTAAAATGCTAGAGAAACTAGGTTAAAAATGATATTTGCGACTGTACACTTGACATTGAATTCACATTCCCAAGAAAAAGACTTTGCTTTTCTCCAAACCAGTTTGATCTGCTTTTCTGGGTCCTGTGCACACGAATTCCACACGAGTTTGTCCAGATAGGTCTGGATCTAACCAGAAATATCCGGTTCTGTGTGGCTAAATGAATATCAGCTTTTAAACAGCCTGTGTGTTTGTTAGTGTTTCCTGGATAGTATCTATGAACTTTAGAGTTTTGAATGAATTTTAGCATATTATATATTGTTTTTTTGTTGGCAAACGCTAATTAGTTCCACATGGAGACACAACAAGTACACATAAGTCTTCTCTGAGTGCAATGCTACAGAAACTAGGTTAAAAACGATATTTGCGACTGTAAAGATGACATTGAATTCACATTCCCAAGAAAAAGACTTTGTGTTTCTCCAAAACCAGTTTGACTCTGCTTTTCTGGGTCCTTTGCACACGAATTCCACACGAGTTTGTCCAGATAGGTCTGGATCTAACCAGAAATATCCGGTTCTGTGTGGCTAAATGAGTATCAGCTTTTAAACAGCCTGTGTGTTTGTTAGTGTTTTCTGGCTAGTATCTATGAACTTTAGAGTTTTGAATGAATTTTAGCATGTTACATTTTGTTTTTTTGTTGTCAAACGCTAATTAGTTCCACATGGAGACACAACAAGTACACATAAGTGTTTTCTGAGTAGAATGCTACAGAAACTAGGTTAAAAATGATATTTACCACTGTAAACATGACATTGAATTCACATTCCCAAGAAAAAGACTTTGCTTTTCTCCAAAACCCGTTTGACTCTGCTTTTCTGGGTCCTTTGCACACGAATTCCACACGAGTTTGTCCAGATAGGTCTGGATCTAAACAGAAATATCCGGTTCTGTGGGGCTAAATGAATATCAGCTTTTAAACAGCCTGTGTGTTTGTTAGTGTTTCCTGGATAGTATCTATGAACTTTAGAGTTGTGAATGAATTTTAGCATGTTACATTTTGTTCTTTTGTTGGCAAACGCTAATTAGTTCCACATGGAGACACAACAAGTACACATAAGTGTTCTCTGAGTAGAATGCTACAGAAACTAGGTTAAAAATGATATTTGCGACTGTACACTTGACATTGAATTCACATTCCCAAGAAAAAGACTTTGCTTTTCTCCAAAACCAGTTTGACTCTGCTTTTCTGGGTCCTTTGCACACGAATTCCACACGAGTTTGTTCAGATAGGTCTGGATCAAACCAGAATTATCCGTTTCTGTGTGGCTAAATGAATATCAGCTTTTAAACAGCCTGTGTGTTTGTTAGTGTGTTCCGGATAGTATCTATGTACTTTAGAGTTTTGAATGAATTTTAGCATGTTACATTTTGTTTTTTTGTTGTCAAACACTAATTAGCTCCACATGGAGACACAAGAAGTACACATAAGTGTTCTCTGAGTCGAATGCTACAGAAACTAGGTTAAAAATGACATTTGCGACTGTAAACATGACATCGAATTCACATTCCCAAGAAAAAGACTTTGCTTTTCTCCAAAACCAGTTTGACTCTGCTTTTCTGGGTCCTTTGCACACGAATTCCACATGAGTTTGTCCAGATAGGTCTGGATCTAACCAGAAATATCCGGTTCTGTGTGGCTAAATGAATATCAGCTTTTAAACAGCCTGTGTGTTTGTTAGTGTTTCCTGGATAGTATCTATGAACTTTAGAGTTTTGAATGAATTTTAGCATGTTCCATTTTGTTTTTTTTGTTGGCAAACGCTAATTAGTTCCACATGGAGATACAACAAGTACACATAAGTGTTTTCTGAGTCCAATGCTACAGAAACTATGTTAAAAACGATATTTGCGACTGTAAACATGACATTGAATTCACATTCCCAAGAAAAAGACTTTGCTTTTCTCCAAAACCAGTTTGACTCTGCTTTTCTGGGTCCTTTGCACACGAATGCCACACGAGTTTGTCCAGATAGGTCTGGATCTAACCAGAAATATCCGGTTCTGTGTGGCTAAATGAATATCAGCTTTTAAACAGCCTGTGTGTTTGTTAGTGTTTCCTGGATAGTATCTATGAACTTTAGAGTTGTGAATGAATTTTAGCATGTTACATTTTGTTTTTTTGTGGGCAAAGGCTAATTAGTTCCACATGGAGGCACAAGAAGTACACATAAGTGTTTTCTGAGTAAAATGCTAGAGAAACTAGGTTAAAAATGATATTTGCGACTGTACACTTGACATTGAATTCACATTCCCAAGAAAAAGACTTTGCTTTTCTCCAAACCAGTTTGATCTGCTTTTCTGGGTCCTGTGCACACGAATTCCACACGAGTTTGTCCAGATAGGTCTGGATCTAACCAGAAATATCCGGTTCTGTGTGGCTAAATGAATATCAGCTTTTAAACAGCCTGTGTGTTTGTTAGTGTTTTCTGGATAGTATCTATGAACTTTAGAGTTTTGAATGAATTTTAGCATGTTACATTTTGTTGTTTTGTTGGCAAACGCTAATTAGTTCCACATGGAGACACAACAAGTACACATAAGTGTTCTCTGAGTCCAATGCTACAGAAACTAGGTTAAAAATGATATTTGCGACTGTCAACATGACATTGAATTCACATTCCCAAGAAAAAGATTTTGCTTTTCTCCAAACCAGTTTCAACATCCTTTTCTGGGTCCTTAGCACACGAATTCCACACGAGTTTGTCCAGATAGGTCTGGATCTAACCAAAATTATCCGGTTGTGTGTGGCTAAATGAATATCAGCTTTTAAACAGCCTGTGTGTTTGTTAGTGTTTCCTGGATAGTATCTATGAACTTTAGAGTTGTGAATGAATTTTAGCATATTATATATTGTTTTTTTGTTGGCAAACGCTAATTAGTTCCACATGGTGACACAACGAGTACATATAAGTGTTCTCTGAGTCCAATGCTACCGAAACTAGGTTAAAAATGATATTTGCGACTGTAAACATGAGATTGAATTCACATTCCCAAGAAAAAGACTTTGCTTTTCTCCAAACCAGTTTCAACATCCTTTTCTGGGTCCTTAGCACACGAATTCCTCACGAGTTTGTCCAGATAGGTCTGGATCTAACCAGAAATATCCGGTTCTGTGTGGCTAAATGAATATCAGCTTTTAAACAGCCTGTGTGTTTGTTAGTGTTTCCTGGATAGTATCTATGAACTTTAGAGTTTTGAATGAATTTTAGCATATTATATTTTGTTTTTTTGTTGGCAAACGCTAATTAGTTCCACATGGTGACACAACGAGTGCATATAAGTGTTCTCTGAGTCCAATGCTACAGAAACTAGGTTAAAAATGATATTTGCGACTGTAAACATGACATTGAATTCACATTCCCAAGAAAAAGACTTTGCTTTTCTCCAAACCAGTTTCAACATCCTTTTCTGGGTCCTTAGCACACGAATTCCACACGAGTTTGTCCAGATAGGTTGGATCTAACCAGAATTATCCGGTTGTGTGTGGCTAAATGAATATCAGCTTTTAAACAGCCTGTGTGTTTCTTAGTGTTTTCTGGATAGTATCTATGAACTTTAGAGTTTTGAATGAATTTTAGCATGTTACATTTTGTTTTTTTGCTGGCAAACGCTACTTAGTTCCACATGGAGACACAGCTAGTACACATAAGTGTTCTCTGAGTCCAATGCTACAGAAACTAGGTTAAAAACGATATTTGCGACTGTCAACATGACATTGAATTCACATTCCCAAGAGAAAGACTTTGCTTTTCTCCAAAACCAGTTTGACTCTGCTTTTCTGGGTTCTTTGCACACGAATTCCACACGAGTTTGTTCAGATAGGTCTGGATCAAACCAGAATTATCCGGTTCTGTGTGGCTAAATGAATATCAGCTTTTAAACAGCCTGTGTGTTTGTTAGTGTGTTCCGGATAGTATCTATGTACTTTAGAGTTTTGAATGAATTTTAGCATGTTACATTTTGTTTTTTTGTTGGCAAACGCTAATTAGTTCCACATGGAGACACAAGAAGTACACATAAGTATTCTCTGAGTCGAATGCTACAGAAACTAGGTTAAAAATGACTTTTGCGACTGTAAACATGACATTGAATTCACATTCCCAAGAAAAAGATTTTGCTTTTCTCCAGAACCAGTTTGACTCTGCTTTTCTGGGTCCTTTGCACACGAATTCCACACGAGTTTGTCCAGATAGGTCTGGATCTAACCAGAAATATCCGGTTCTGTGTGGCTAAATGAATATCAGCTTTTAAACAGCCTGTGTGTTTGTTAGTGTATCCTGGATAGTACCTATGAACTTTAGAGTTTTGAATGAATTTTAGCATGTTCCATTTTGTTTTTTTTGTTGGCAAACGCTAATTAGTTCCACATGGAGATACAACAAGTACACATAAGTGTTTTCTGAGTCCAATGCTACAGAAACTATGTTAAAAACGATATTCGCGAATGTAAACTTGACATTGAATTCACATTCCCAAGAAAAAGACTTTGCTTTTCTCCAAAACCAGTTTGACTCTGCTTTTCGGGGTCCTTTGCACACGAATGCCACACGAGTTTGTCCAGATAGGTCTGGATCTAACCAGAAATATCCGGTTCTGTGTGGCTAAATGAATATCAGCTTTTAAACAGCCTGTGTGTTTGTTAGTGTTTCCTGGATAGTATCTATGAACTTTAGAGTTGTGAATGAATTTTAGCATGTTACATTTTGTTTTTTTGTGGGCAAAGGCTAATTAGTTCCACATGGAGGCACAACAAGTACACATAAGTGTTTTCTGAGTAAAATGCTAGAGAAACTAGGTTAAAAATGATATTTGCGACTGTACACTTGACATTGAATTCACATTCCCAAGAAAAAGACTTTGCTTTTCTCCAAACCAGTTTCAACATCCTTTTCTGGGTCCTTAGCACACGAATTCCACACGAGTTTGTCCAGATAGGTCTGGATCTAACCAGAAATATCCGGTTCTGTGTAGCTAACTGAATATCAGCTTTTAAACAGCCTGTGTGTTTGTTAGTGTTTCCTGGATAGTATCTATGAACTTTAGAGTTGTGAATGAATTTTAGCATGTTACATTTTGTTGTTTTGTTGGCAAACGCTAATTAGTTCCACATGGAGACACAACAAGTACACATAAGTGTTCTCTGAGTCCAATGCTACAGAAACTAGGTTAGAAACGATATTTGCGACTGTAAAGATGACATTGAATTCACAATCCCAAGAAAAAGACTTTGCTTTTCTCCAAAACCAGTTTGACTCTTCTTTTCTGGGTCCTTTGCACACGAATTCCACACGAGTTTGTCCAGATAGGTCTGGATCTAACCAGAATTATCCGGTTCTGTGTGGCTAAATGAGTATCAGCTTTTAAACAGCCTGTGTGATTGTTAGTGTTTCCTGGATAGTATCTATGAACTTTAGAGTTTTGAATGAATTTTAGCATGTTACATTTTGTTTTTTTGTTGTCAAACGCTAATTAGTTCCACATGGAGACACAACAAGTACACATAAGTGTTTTCTGAGTAGAATGCTACAGAAACTAGGTTAAAAATGATATTTACCACTGTAAACATGACATTGAATTCACATTCCCAAGAAAAAGACTTTGCTTTTCTCCAAAACCAGTTTGACTCTGCTTTTCTGGGTCCTTTGCACACGAATTCCACATGAGTTTGTCCAGATAGGTCTGGATCTAAACAGAAATATCCGGTTCTGTGGGGCTAAATGAATATCAGCTTTTAAACAGCCTGTGTGTTTGTTAGTGTTTCCTGGATAGTATCTATGAACTTTAGAGTTGTGAATGAATTTTAGCATGTTACATTTTGTTGTTTTGTTGGCAAACGCTAATTAGTTCCACATGGAGACACAACAAGTACACATAAGTGTTCTCTGAGTAGAATGCTACAGAAACTAGGTTAAAAATGATATTTGCGACTGTACACTTGACATTGAATTCACATTCCCAAGAGAAAGACTTTGCTTTTCTCCAAAACCAGTTTGACTCTGCTTTTCTGGGTTCTTTGCACACGAATTCCACACGAGTTTGTTCAGATAGGTCTGGATCAAACCAGAATTATCCGGTTCTGTGTGGCTAAATGAATATCAGCTTTTAAACAGCCTGTGTGTTTGTTAGTGTGTTCCGGATAGTATCTATGTACTTTAGAGTTTTGAATGAATTTTAGCATGTTACATTTTGTTTTTTTGTTGTCAAACGCTAATTAGCTCCACATGGAGACACAAGAAGTACACATAAGTGTTCTCTGAGTCGAATGCTACAGAAACTAGGTTAAAAATGACATTTGCGACTGTAAACATGACATTGAATTCACATTCCCAAGAAAAAGACTTTGCTTTTCTCCAAAACCAGTTTGACTCTGCTTTTCTGGGTCCTTTGCACACGAATTCCACACGAGTTTGTCCAGATAGGTCTGGATCTAACCAGAAATATCCGGTTCTGTGTGGCTAAATGAATATCAGCTTTTAAACAGCCTGTGTGTTTGTTAGTGTTTCCTGGATAGTATCTATGAACTTTAGAGTTGTGAATGAATTTTAGCATGTTCCATTTTGTTTTTTTTTTGTTGGCAAACGCTAATTAGTTCCACATGGAGATACAACAAGTACACATAAGTGTTTTCTGAGTCGAATGCTACAGAAACTAGGTTAAAAACGATATTTGCGACTGTACACTTGACATTGAATTCACATTCCCAAGAAAAAGACTTTGCTTTTCTCCAAACCAGTTTGATCTGCTTTTCTGGGTCCTGTGCACACGAATTCCACACGAGTTTGTCCAGATAGGTCTGGATCTAACCAGAAATATCCGGTTCTGTGTGGCTAAATGAATATCAGCTTTTAAACAGCCTGTGTGTTTGTTAGTGTTTTCTGGATAGTATCTATGAACTTTAGAGTTTTGAATGAATTTTAGCATGTTACATTTTGTTGTTTTGTTGGCAAACGCTAATTAGTTCCACATATAGACAGAACAAGTACACATAAGTGTTCTCTGAGTCCAATGCTACAGAAACTAGGTTAAAAATGATATTTGCGACTGTCAACATGACATTGAATTCACATTCCCAAGAAAAAGACTTTGCTTTTCTCCAAAACGAGTTTCCACATCCTTTTCTGGGTCCTTAGCACACGAATTCCACACGAGTTTGTCCAGATAGGTCTGGATCTAACCAGAAATATCCGGTTCTGTGTGGCTAAATGAATATCAGCTTTTAAACAGCCTGTGTGTTTGTTAGTGTTTCCTGGATAGTATCTATGAACTTTAGAGTTTTGAATGAATTTTAGCACATTATATTTTGTTTTTTTGTTGGCAAACGCTAATTAGTTCCACATGGTGACACAACAAGTACATATAAGTGTTCTCTGAGTCCAATGCTACAGAAACTAGGTTAAAAATTATATTTGCGACTGTAAACATGACATTGAATTCACATTCCCAAGAAAAAGACTTTGCTTTTCTCCAAACCAGTTTCAACATCCTTTTCTGGGTCCTTAGCACACGAATTCCACACGAGTTTGTCCAGATAGGTCTGGATCTAACCAGAATTATCCGGTTGTGTGTGGCTAAATGAATATCAGCTTTTAAACAGCCTGTGTGTTTGTTAGTGTTTTCTGGATAGTATCTATGAACTTTAGAGTTTTGAATGAATTTTAGCATGTTACATTTTGTTCTTTTGTTGGCAAACGCTAATTAGTTCCACATGGAGACACAACAAGTACACATAAGCGTTCTCTGAGTCGAATGCTACAGAAACTAGGTTAAAAATGACATTTGCGACTGTAACATGACATTGAATTCACATTCCCAAGAAAAAGACTTTGCTTTTCTCCAAAACCAGTTTGACTCTGCTTTTCTGGGTCCTTTGCACACGAATTCCACACGAGTTTGTCCAGATAGGTCTGGATCTAAACAGAAATATCCGGTTCTGTGGGGCTAAATGAATATCAGCTTTTAAACAGCCTGTGTGTTTGTTAGTGTTTCCTGGATAGTATCTATGAACTTTAGAGTTGTGAATGAATTTTAGCATGTTACATTTTTTTTTTGTTGGCAATCGCTAATTAGTTCCACATGGAGACACAACAAGTACACATAAGTGTTCTCTGAGTAGAATGCTACAGAAACTAGGTTAAAAATGATATTTGCGACTGTACACTTGACATTGAATTCACATTCCCAAGAGAAAGACTTTGCTTTTCTCCAAAACCAGTTTGACTCTGCTTTTCTGGGTCCTTTGCACACGAATTCCACACGAGTTTGTCCAGATAGATCTGGATCTAACCAGAAATATCCGGTTCTGTGTGGCTAAATGAATATCAGCTTTTAAACAGCCTGTGTGTTTGTTAGTGTTTCCTGGATAGTATCTATGAACTTTAGAGTTTTGAATGAATTTTAGCATGTTACATTTTGTTGTTTTGTTGGCAAACGCTAATTAGTTCCACATGGAGACACAACAAGTACACATAAGTGTTCTCTGAGTCCAATGCTACAGAAACTAGGTTAAAAATGATATTTGCGACTGTCAACATGACATTGAATTCACATTCCCAAGAAAAAGACTTTGCTTTTCTCCAAAACGAGTTTCCACATCCTTTTCTGGGTCCTTAGCACACGAATTCCACACGAGTTTGTCCAGATAGGTCTGGATCTAACCAGAAATATCCGGTTCTGTGTGGCTAAATGAATATCAGCTTTTAAACAGCCTGTGTGTTTGTTAGTGTTTCCTGGATAGTATCTATGAACTTTAGAGTTTTGAATGAATTTTAGCACATTATATTTTGTTTTTTTGTTGGCAAACGCTAATTAGTTCCACATGGTGGCACAACGAGTACATATAAGTGTTCTCTGAGTCCAATGCTACAGAAACTAGGTTAAAAATTATATTTGCGACTGTAAACATGACATTGAATTCACATTCCCAAGAAAAAGACTTTGCTTTTCTCCAAACCAGTTTCAACATCCTTTTCTGGGTCCTTAGCACACGAATTCCACACGAGTTTGTCCAGATAGTTCTGGATCTAACCAGAATTATCCGGTTGTGTGTGGCTAAATGAATATCAGCTTTTAAACAGCCTGTGTGTTTGTTAGTGTTTTCTGGATAGTATCTATGAACTTTAGAGTTTTGAATGAATTTTAGCATGTTACATTTTGTTCTTTTGTTGGCAAACGCTAATTAGTTCCACATGGAGACACAACAAGTACACATAAGCGTTCTCTGAGTCGAATGCTACAGAAACTAGGTTAAAAATGACATTTGCGACTGTAACATGACATTGAATTCACATTCCCAAGAAAAAGACTTTGCTTTTCTCCAAAACCAGTTTGACTCTGCTTTTCTGGGTCCTTTGCGCACGAATTCCACACGAGTTTGTCCAGATAGGTCTGGATCTAAACAGAAATATCCGGTTCTGTGGGGCTAAATGAATATCAGCTTTTAAACAGCCTGTGTGTTTGTTAGTGTTTCCTGGATAGTATCTATGAACTTTAGAGTTGTGAATGAATTTTAGCATGTTACATTTTGTTGTTTTGTTGGCAAACGCTAATTAGTTCCACATGGAGACACAACAAGTACACATAAGTGTTCTCTGAGTCCAATGCTACAGAAACTAGGTTAAAAATGATATTTGCGACTGTCAACATGACATTGAATTCACATTCCCAAGAAAAAGACTTTGCTTTTCTCCAAAACGAGTTTCCACATCCTTTTCTGGGTCCTTAGCACACGAATTCCACATGAATTTGTCCAGATAGGTCTGGATCTAACCAGAAATATCCGGTTCTGTGTGGCTAAATGAATATCAGCTTTTAAACAGCCTGTGTGTTTGTTAGTGTTTCCTGGATAGTATCTATGAACTTTAGAGTTTTGAATGAATTTTAGCATGTTACATTTTGTTGTTTTGTTGGCAAACGCTAATTAGTTCCACATGGAGACACAACAAGTACACATAAGTGTTCTCTGAGTCCAATGCGACAGAAACTAGGTTAAAAATGATATTTGCGACTGTCAACATGACATTGAATTCACATTCCCAAGAAAAAGACTTTGCTTTTCTCCAAAACGAGTTTCCACATCCTTTTCTGGGTCCTTAGCACACGAATTCCACACGAGTTTGTCCAGATAGGTCTGGATCTAACCAAAATTATCCGGTTGGTGTGGCTAAATGAATATCAGCTTTTAAACAGCCTGTGTGTTTGTTAGTGTTTTCTGGATAGTATCTATGAACTTTAGAATTTTGAATGAATTTTAGCATGTTACATTTTGTTTTTTTGTTGGCAAACGCTAATTAGTTCCACATGGAGACACAACAAGTACACATAAGTGTTCTCTGAGTCCAATGCTACAGAAACTAGGTTAAAAATGATATTTGCGACTGTCAACATGACATTGAATTCACATTCCCAAGAAAAAGACTTTGCTTTTCTCCAAAACGAGTTTCCACATCCTTTTCTGGGTCCTTAGCACACGAATTCCTCACGAGTTTGTCCAGATAGGTCTGGATCTAACCAGAAATATCCGGTTCTGTGTGGCTAAATGAATATCAGCTTTTAAACAGCCTGTGTGTTTGTTAGTGTTTCCTGGATAGTATCTATGAACTTTAGAGTTTTGAATGAATTTTAGCATATTATATTTTGTTTTTTTGTTGGCAAACACTAATTAGTTCCACATGGTGACACAACGAGTACATATAAGTGTTCTCTGAGTCCAATGCTACAGAAACTAGGTTAAAAATGATATTTACCACTGTAAACATGACATTGAATTCACATTCCCAAGAAAAAGACTTTGCTTTTCTCCAAACCAGTTTCAACATCCTTTTCTGGGTCCTTAGCACACGAATTCCACACGAGTTTGTCCAGATAGGTCTGGATCTAACCAGAATTATCCGGTTCTGTGTGGCTAAATGAATATCAGCTTTTAAACAGCCTGTGTGTTTGTTAGTGTTTTCTGGATAGTATCTATGAACTTTAGAGTTTTGGATGAATTTTAGCATGTTACATTTTGTTCTTTTGTTGGCAAACGCTAATTAGTTCCACATGGAGACACAACAAGTACACATAAGTGTTCTCTGAGTCGAATGCTACAAAAACTAGGTTAAAAATGACATTTGCGACTGTAAACATGACATTGAATTCACATTCCCAAGAAAAAGACTTTGCTTTTCTCCAAAACCAGTTTGACTCTGCTTTTCTGGGTCCTTTGCACAAGAATTCCACACAAGTTTGTCCAGATAGGTTTGGATCTAACCAGAAATATCCGGTTCTGTGTGGCTAACTGAATATCAGCTTTTAAACAGCCTGTGTGTTTGTTAGTGTTTCCTGGATAATATCTATGAACTTTAGAGTTGTGAATGAATTTTAGCATGTTACATTTTGTTGTTTTGTTGGCAAACGCTAATTAGTTCCACATGGAGACACAACAAGTACACATAAGTGTTCTCTGAGTGCAATGCTACAGAAACTAGGTTAAAAACGATATTTGCGACTGTAAAGATGACATTGAATTCACATTCCCAAGAAAAAGACTTTGCTTTTCTCCAAAACCAGTTTGACTCTGCTTTTCTGGGTCCTTTGCACACGAATTCCACACGAGTTTGTCCAGATAGGTCTGGATCTAACCAGAAATATCCGGTTCTGTGTGGCTAAATGAGTATCAGCTTTTAAACAGCCTGTGTGTTTGTTAGTGTTTTCTGTCTAGTATCTATGAACTTTAGAGTTTTGAATGAATTTTAGCATGTTACATTTTGTTTTTTTGTGGGCAAACGCTAATTAGTTCCACATGGAGACACAACAAGTACACATAAGTGTTTTCTGAGTAGAATGCTACAGAAACTAGGTTAAAAATGATATTTACCACTGTAAACATGACATTGAATTCACATTCCCAAGAAAAAGACTTTGCTTTTCTCCAAAACCCGTTTGACTCTGCTTTTCTGGGTCCTTTGCACACGAATTCCACACGAGTTTGTCCAGATTGGTCTGGATCTAAACAGAAATATCCGGTTCTGTGTGGCTAAATGAATATCAGCTTTTAAACAGCCTGTGTGTTTGTTAGTGTTTCCTGGATAGTATCTATGAACTTTAGAGTTGTGAATGAATTTTAGCATGTTACATTTTGTTGTTTTGTTGGCAAACGCTAATTAGTTCCACATGGAGACACAACAAGTACACATAAGTGTTCTCTGAGTAGAATGCTACAGAAACTAGGTTAAAAATGATATTTGCGACTGTACACTTGACATTGAATTCACATTCCCAAGAGAAAGACTTTGCTTTTCTCCAAAACCAGTTTGACTCTGCTTTTCTGGGTTCTTTCCACACGAATTCCACACGAGTTTGTCCAGATAGGTCTGGATCAAACCAGAATTATCCGCTTCTGTGTGGCTAAATGAATATCAGCTTTTAAACAGCCTGTGTGTTTGTTAGTGTGTTCCGGATAGTATCTATGTACTTTAGAGTTTTGAATGAATTTTAGCATGTTACATTTTGTTTTTTTGTTGTCAAACGCTAATTAGCTCCACATGGAGACACAAGAAGTACACATAAGTGTTCTCTGAGTCGAATGCTACAGAAACTAGGTTAAAAATGACATTTGCGACTGTAAACATGACATTGAATTCACATTCCCAAGAAAAAGACTTTGCTTTTCTCCAAAACCAGTTTGACTCTGCTTTTCTGGGTCCTTTGCACACGAATTCCACATGAGTTTGTCGAGATAGTCTGGATCTAACCAGAAATATCCGGTTGTGTGGCTAAATGAATATCAGCTTTTAAACAGCCTGTGTGTTTGTTAGTGTTTCCTGGATAGTATCTATGAACTTTAGAGTTTTGAATGAATTTTAGCATGTTCCATTTTGTTTTTTTTGTTGGCAAACGCTAATTAGTTCCACATGGAGATACAACAAGTACACATAAGTGTTTTCTGAGTCCAAAACTACAGAAACTATATTAAAAACGATATTTGCGACTGTAAACATGACATTGAATTCACATTCCCAAGAAAAAGACTTTGATTTTCTCCAAAACCAGTTTGACTCTGCTTTTCTGGGTCCTTTGCACACGAATGCCACACGAGTTTGTCCAGATAGGTCTGGATCTAACCAGAAATATCCGGTTCTGTGTGGCTAAATGAATATCAGCTTTTAAACAGCCTGTGTGTTTGTTAGTGTTTCCTGGATAGTATCTATGAACTTTAGAGTTGTGAATGGATTTTAGCATGTTACATTTTTTTTTTTGTGGGCAAAGGCTAATTAGTTCCACATGGAGGCACAAGAAGTACACATAAGAGTTTTCTGAGTAAAATGCTAGAGAAACCAAGTTAAAAATGATATTTGCGACTGTACACTTGACATTGAATTCACATTCACAAGACAAAGACTTTGCTTTTCTCCAAACCAGTTTGATCTGCTTTTCTGGGTCCTGTGCACACGAATTCCACACGAGTTTGTCCAGATAGGTCTGGATCTAACCAGAAATATCCGGTTCTGTGTGGCTAAATGAATATCAGCTTTTAAACAGCCTGTGTGTTTGTTAGTGTTTTCTGGATAGTATCTATGAACTTTAGAGTTTTGAATGAATTTTAGCATGTTACATTTTGTTGTTTTGTTGGCAAACGCTAATTAGTTCCACATGGAGACACAACAAGTACACATAAGTGTTCTCTGAGTCCAATGCTACAGAAACTAGGTTAAAAATGATATTTGCGACTGTCAACATGACATTGAATTCACATTCCCAAGAAAAAGACTTTGCTTTTCTCCAAACCAGTTTCAACATCCTTTTCTGGGTCCTTAGCACACGAATTCCACACGAGTTTGTCCAGATAGGTCTGGATCTAACCAGAATTATCCGGTTCTGTGTGGCTAAATGAATATCAGCTTTTAAACAGCCTGTGTGTTTGTTAGTGTTTTCTGGATAGTATCTATGAACTTTAGAGTTTTGGATGAATTTTAGCATGTTACATTTTGTTCTTTTGTTGGCAAACGCTAATTAGTTCCACATGGAGACACAACAAGTACACATAAGTGTTCTCTGAGTCGAATGCTACAAAAACTAGGTTAAAAATGACATTTGCGACTGTAAACATGACATTGAATTCACATTCCCAAGAAAAAGACTTTGCTTTTCTCCAAAACCAGTTTGACTCTGCTTTTCTGGGTCCTTTGCACACGAATTCCACACGAGTTTGTCCAGATAGGTCTGGATCTAACCAGAAATATCCGGTTCTGTGTGGCTAACTGAATATCAGCTTTTAAACAGCCTGTGTGTTTGTTAGTGTTTCCTGGATAGTATCTATGAACTTTAGAGTTGTGAATGAATTTTAGCATGTTACATTTTTTTGTTTTGTTGGCAAACGCTAATTAGTTCCACATGGAGACACAACAAGTACACATAAGTGTTCTCTGAGTGCAATGCTACAGAAACTAGGTTAAAAACGATATTTGCGACTGTAAAGATGACATTGAATTCACATTCCCAAGAAAAAGACTTTGCTTTTCTCCAAAACCAGTTTGACTCTGCTTTTCTGGGTCCTTTGCACACGAATTCCACACGAGTTTGTCCAGATAGGTCTGGATCTAACCAGAAATATCCGGTTCTGTGTGGCTAAATGAGTATCAGCTTTTAAACAGCCTGTGTGTTTGTTAGAGTTTTCTGTCTAGTATCTATGAACTTTAGAGTTTTGAATGAATTTTAGCATGTTACATTTTGTTTTTTTGTTGTCAAACGCTAATTAGTTCCACATGGAGACACAACAAGTACACATAAGTGTTTTCTGAGTAGAATGCTACAGAAACTAGGTTAAAAATGATATTTACCACTGTAAACATGACATTGAATTCACATTCCCAAGAAAAAGACTTTGCTTTTCTCCAAAACCCGTTTGACTCTGCTTTTCTGGGTCCTTTGCACACGAATTCCACACGAGTTTGTCCAGATAGGTCTGGATCTAAACAGAAATATCCGGTTCTGTGGGGCTAAATGAATATCAGCTTTTAAACAGCCTGTGTGTTTGTTAGTGTTTCCTGGATAGTATCTATGAACTTTAGAGTTGTGAATGAATTTTAGCATGTTACATTTTGTTGTTTTGTTGGCAAACGCTAATTAGTTCTACATGGAGACACAACAAGTACACATAAGTGTTCTCTGAGTAGAATGCTACAGAAACTAGGTTAAAAATGATATTTGCGACTGTACACTTGACATTGAATTCACATTCCCAAGAGAAAGACTTTGCTTTTCTCCAAAACCAGTTTGACTCTGCTTTTCTGGGTTCTTTGCACACGAATTCCACACGAGTTTGTCCAGATAGGTCCGGATCAAACCAGAATTATCCGGTTCTGTGTGGCTAAATGAATATCAGCTTTTAAACAGCCTGTGTGTTTGTTAGTGTGTTCCGGATAGTATCTATGTACTTTAGAGTTTTGAATGAATTTTAGCATGTTACATTTTGTTTTTTTTGTTGTCAAACGCTAATTAGCTCCACATGGAGACACAAGAAGTACACATAAGTGTTCTCTGAGTCGAATGCTACAGAAACTAGGTTAAAAATGACATTTGCGACTGTAAACATGACATTGAATTCACATTCCCAAGAAAAAGACTTTGCTTTTCTCCAAAACCAGTTTGACTCTGCTTTTCTGGGTCCTTTGCACACGAATTCCACATGAGTTTGTCCAGATAGGTCTGGATCTAACCAGAAATATCCGGTTGTGTGGCTAAATGAATATCAGCTTTTAAACAGCCTGTGTGTTTGTTAGTGTTTCCTGGATAGTATCTATGAACTTTAGAGTTTTGAATGAATTTTAGCATGTTCCATTTTGTTTTTTTTGTTGGCAAACGCTAATTAGTTCCACATGGAGATACAACAAGTACACATAAGTGTTTTCTGAGTCCAAAACTACAGAAACTATGTTAAAAACGATATTTGCGACTGTAAACATGACATTGAATTCACATTCCCAAGAAAAAGACTTTGATTTTCTCCAAAACCAGTTTGACTCTGCTTTTCTGGGTCCTTTGCACACGAATGCCACACGAGTTTGTCCAGATAGGTCTGGATCTAACCAGAAATATCCGGTTCTGTGTGGCTAAATGAATATCAGCTTTTAAACAGCCTGTGTGTTTGTTAGTGTTTCCTGGATAGTATCTATGAACTTTAGAGTTTTGAATGAATTTTAGCATGTTACATTTTGTTTTTTTGTGGGCAAAGGCTAATTAGTTCCACATGGAGGCACAAGAAGTACACATAAGAGTTTTCTGAGTAAAATGCTAGAGAAACCAAGTTAAAAATGATATTTGCGACTGTACACTTGACATTGAATTCACATTCCCAAGAAAAAGACTTTGCTTTTCTCCAAACCAGTTTGATCTGCTTTTCTGGGTCCTGTGCACACGAATTCCACACGAGTTTGTCCAGATAGGTCTGGATCTAACCAGAAATATCCGGTTCTGTGTGGCTAAATGAATATCAGCTTTTAAACAGCCTGTGTGTTTGTTAGTGTTTTCTGGATAGTATCTATGAACTTTAGAGTTGTGAATGAATTTTAGCATGTTACATTTTGTTGTTTTGTTGGCAAACGCTAATTAGTTCCACATGGAGACACAACAAGTACACATAAGTGTTCTCTGAGTCCAATGCTACAGAAACTAGGTTAAAAATGATATTTGCGACTGTCAACATGACATTGAATTCACATTCCCAAGAAAAAGACTTTGCTTTTCTCCAAACCAGTTTCAACATCCTTTTCTGGGTCCTTAGCACACGAATTCCACACGAGTTTGTCCAGATAGGTCTGGATCTAACCAGAATTATCCGGTTCTGTGTGGCTAAATGAATATCAGCTTTTAAACAGCCTGTGTGTTTGTTAGTGTTTTCTGGATAGTATCTATGAACTTTAGAGTTTTGGATGAATTTTAGCATGTTACATTTTGTTCTTTTGTTGGCAAACGCTAATTAGTTCCACATGGAGACACAACAAGTACACATAATTGTTCTCTGAGTCGAATGCTACAAAAACTAGGTTAAAAATGACATTTGCGACTGTAAACATGACATTGAATTCACATTCCCAAGAAAAAGACTTTGCTTTTCTCCAAAACCAGTTTGACTCTGCTTTTCTGGGTCCTTTGCACACGAATTCCACACGAGTTTGTCCAGATAGGTCTGGATCTAACCAGAAATATCCGGTTCTGTGTGGCTAACTGAATATCAGCTTTTAAACAGCCTGTGTGTTTGTTAGTGTTTCCTGGATAGTATCTATGAACTTTAGAGTTGTGAATGAATTTTAGCATGTTACATTTTTTTGTTTTGTTGGCAAACGCTAATTAGTTCCACATGGAGACACAACAAGTACACATAAGTGTTCTCTGAGTGCAATGCTACAGAAACTAGGTTAAAAACGATATTTGCGACTGTAAAGATGACATTGAATTCACATTCCCAAGAAAAAGACTTTGCTTTTCTCCAAAACCAGTTTGACTCTGCTTTTCTGGGTCCTTTGCACACGAATTCCACACGAGTTTGTCCAGATAGGTCTGGATCTAACCAGAAATATCCGGTTCTGTGTGGCTAAATGAGTATCAGCTTTTAAACAGCCTGTGTGTTTGTTAGAGTTTTCTGTCTAGTATCTATGAACTTTAGAGTTTTGAATGAATTTTAGCATGTTCCATTTTGTTTTTTTTTTGTTGGCAAACGCTAATTAGTTCCACATGGAGATACAACAAGTACACATAAGTGTTTTCTGAGTCGAATGCTACAGAAACTAGGTTAAAAACGATATTTGCGACTGTACACTTGACATTGAATTCACATTCCCAAGAAAAAGACTTTGCTTTTCTCCAAACCAGTTTGATCTGCTTTTCTGGGTCCTGTGCACACGAATTCCACACGAGTTTGTCCAGATAGGTCTGGATCTAACCAGAAATATCCGGTTCTGTGTGGCTAAATGAATATCAGCTTTTAAACAGCCTGTGTGTTTGTTAGTGTTTTCTGGATAGTATCTATGAACTTTAGAGTTTTGAATGAATTTTAGCATGTTACATTTTGTTGTTTTGTTGGCAAACGCTAATTAGTTCCACATATAGACAGAACAAGTACACATAAGTGTTCTCTGAGTCCAATGCTACAGAAACTAGGTTAAAAATGATATTTGCGACTGTCAACATGACATTGAATTCACATTCCCAAGAAAAAGACTTTGCTTTTCTCCAAAACGAGTTTCCACATCCTTTTCTGGGTCCTTAGCACACGAATTCCACACGAGTTTGTCCAGATAGGTCTGGATCTAACCAGAAATATCCGGTTCTGTGTGGCTAAATGAATATCAGCTTTTAAACAGCCTGTGTGTTTGTTAGTGTTTCCTGGATAGTATCTATGAACTTTAGAGTTTTGAATGAATTTTAGCACATTATATTTTGTTTTTTTGTTGGCAAACGCTAATTAGTTCCACATGGTGACACAACAAGTACATATAAGTGTTCTCTGAGTCCAATGCTACAGAAACTAGGTTAAAAATTATATTTGCGACTGTAAACATGACATTGAATTCACATTCCCAAGAAAAAGACTTTGCTTTTCTCCAAACCAGTTTCAACATCCTTTTCTGGGTCCTTAGCACACGAATTCCACACGAGTTTGTCCAGATAGGTCTGGATCTAACCAGAATTATCCGGTTGTGTGTGGCTAAATGAATATCAGCTTTTAAACAGCCTGTGTGTTTGTTAGTGTTTTCTGGATAGTATCTATGAACTTTAGAGTTTTGAATGAATTTTAGCATGTTACATTTTGTTCTTTTGTTGGCAAACGCTAATTAGTTCCACATGGAGACACAACAAGTACACATAAGCGTTCTCTGAGTCGAATGCTACAGAAACTAGGTTAAAAATGACATTTGCGACTGTAACATGACATTGAATTCACATTCCCAAGAAAAAGACTTTGCTTTTCTCCAAAACCAGTTTGACTCTGCTTTTCTGGGTCCTTTGCACACGAATTCCACACGAGTTTGTCCAGATAGGTCTGGATCTAAACAGAAATATCCGGTTCTGTGGGGCTAAATGAATATCAGCTTTTAAACAGCCTGTGTGTTTGTTAGTGTTTCCTGGATAGTATCTATGAACTTTAGAGTTGTGAATGAATTTTAGCATGTTACATTTTTTTTTTGTTGGCAATCGCTAATTAGTTCCACATGGAGACACAACAAGTACACATAAGTGTTCTCTGAGTAGAATGCTACAGAAACTAGGTTAAAAATGATATTTGCGACTGTACACTTGACATTGAATTCACATTCCCAAGAGAAAGACTTTGCTTTTCTCCAAAACCAGTTTGACTCTGCTTTTCTGGGTCCTTTGCACACGAATTCCACACGAGTTTGTCCAGATAGATCTGGATCTAACCAGAAATATCCGGTTCTGTGTGGCTAAATGAATATCAGCTTTTAAACAGCCTGTGTGTTTGTTAGTGTTTCCTGGATAGTATCTATGAACTTTAGAGTTTTGAATGAATTTTAGCATGTTACATTTTGTTGTTTTGTTGGCAAACGCTAATTAGTTCCACATGGAGACACAACAAGTACACATAAGTGTTCTCTGAGTCCAATGCTACAGAAACTAGGTTAAAAATGATATTTGCGACTGTCAACATGACATTGAATTCACATTCCCAAGAAAAAGACTTTGCTTTTCTCCAAAACGAGTTTCCACATCCTTTTCTGGGTCCTTAGCACACGAATTCCACACGAGTTTGTCCAGATAGGTCTGGATCTAACCAGAAATATCCGGTTCTGTGTGGCTAAATGAATATCAGCTTTTAAACAGCCTGTGTGTTTGTTAGTGTTTCCTGGATAGTATCTATGAACTTTAGAGTTTTGAATGAATTTTAGCACATTATATTTTGTTTTTTTGTTGGCAAACGCTAATTAGTTCCACATGGTGGCACAACGAGTACATATAAGTGTTCTCTGAGTCCAATGCTACAGAAACTAGGTTAAAAATTATATTTGCGACTGTAAACATGACATTGAATTCACATTCCCAAGAAAAAGACTTTGCTTTTCTCCAAACCAGTTTCAACATCCTTTTCTGGGTCCTTAGCACACGAATTCCACACGAGTTTGTCCAGATAGTTCTGGATCTAACCAGAATTATCCGGTTGTGTGTGGCTAAATGAATATCAGCTTTTAAACAGCCTGTGTGTTTGTTAGTGTTTTCTGGATAGTATCTATGAACTTTAGAGTTTTGAATGAATTTTAGCATGTTACATTTTGTTCTTTTGTTGGCAAACGCTAATTAGTTCCACATGGAGACACAACAAGTACACATAAGCGTTCTCTGAGTCGAATGCTACAGAAACTAGGTTAAAAATGACATTTGCGACTGTAACATGACATTGAATTCACATTCCCAAGAAAAAGACTTTGCTTTTCTCCAAAACCAGTTTGACTCTGCTTTTCTGGGTCCTTTGCGCACGAATTCCACACGAGTTTGTCCAGATAGGTCTGGATCTAACCAGAAATATCCGGTTCTGTGTGGCTAAATGAATATCAGCTTTTAAACAGCCTGTGTGTTTGTTAGTGTTTCCTGGATAGTATCTATGAACTTTAGAGTTTTGAATGAATTTTAGCATGTTACATTTTGTTGTTTTGTTGGCAAACGCTAATTAGTTCCACATGGAGACACAACAAGTACACATAAGTGTTCTCTGAGTCCAATGCGACAGAAACTAGGTTAAAAATGATATTTGCGACTGTCAACATGACATTGAATTCACATTCCCAAGAAAAAGACTTTGCTTTTCTCCAAAACGAGTTTCCACATCCTTTTCTGGGTCCTTAGCACACGAATTCCACACGAGTTTGTCCAGATAGGTCTGGATCTAACCAAAATTATCCGGTTGGTGTGGCTAAATGAATATCAGCTTTTAAACAGCCTGTGTGTTTGTTAGTGTTTTCTGGATAGTATCTATGAACTTTAGAATTTTGAATGAATTTTAGCATGTTACATTTTGTTTTTTTGTTGGCAAACGCTAATTAGTTCCACATGGAGACACAACAAGTACACATAAGTGTTCTCTGAGTCCAATGCTACAGAAACTAGGTTAAAAATGATATTTGCGACTGTCAACATGACATTGAATTCACATTCCCAAGAAAAAGACTTTGCTTTTCTCCAAAACGAGTTTCCACATCCTTTTCTGGGTCCTTAGCACACGAATTCCTCACGAGTTTGTCCAGATAGGTCTGGATCTAACCAGAAATATCCGGTTCTGTGTGGCTAAATGAATATCAGCTTTTAAACAGCCTGTGTGTTTGTTAGTGTTTCCTGGATAGTATCTATGAACTTTAGAGTTTTGAATGAATTTTAGCATATTATATTTTGTTTTTTTGTTGGCAAACACTAATTAGTTCCACATGGTGACACAACGAGTACATATAAGTGTTCTCTGAGTCCAATGCTACAGAAACTAGGTTAAAAATGATATTTACCACTGTAAACATGACATTGAATTCACATTCCCAAGAAAAAGACTTTGCTTTTCTCCAAACCAGTTTCAACATCCTTTTCTGGGTCCTTAGCACACGAATTCCACACGAGTTTGTCCAGATAGGTCTGGATCTAACCAGAATTATCCGGTTCTGTGTGGCTAAATGAATATCAGCTTTTAAACAGCCTGTGTGTTTGTTAGTGTTTTCTGGATAGTATCTATGAACTTTAGAGTTTTGGATGAATTTTAGCATGTTACATTTTGTTCTTTTGTTGGCAAACGCTAATTAGTTCCACATGGAGACACAACAAGTACACATAAGTGTTCTCTGAGTCGAATGCTACAAAAACTAGGTTAAAAATGACATTTGCGACTGTAAACATGACATTGAATTCACATTCCCAAGAAAAAGACTTTGCTTTTCTCCAAAACCAGTTTGACTCTGCTTTTCTGGGTCCTTTGCACAAGAATTCCACACAAGTTTGTCCAGATAGGTTTGGATCTAACCAGAAATATCCGGTTCTGTGTGGCTAACTGAATATCAGCTTTTAAACAGCCTGTGTGTTTGTTAGTGTTTCCTGGATAATATCTATGAACTTTAGAGTTGTGAATGAATTTTAGCATGTTACATTTTGTTGTTTTGTTGGCAAACGCTAATTAGTTCCACATGGAGACACAACAAGTACACATAAGTGTTCTCTGAGTGCAATGCTACAGAAACTAGGTTAAAAACGATATTTGCGACTGTAAAGATGACATTGAATTCACATTCCCAAGAAAAAGACTTTGCTTTTCTCCAAAACCAGTTTGACTCTGCTTTTCTGGGTCCTTTGCACACGAATTCCACACGAGTTTGTCCAGATAGGTCTGGATCTAACCAGAAATATCCGGTTCTGTGTGGCTAAATGAGTATCAGCTTTTAAACAGCCTGTGTGTTTGTTAGTGTTTTCTGTCTAGTATCTATGAACTTTAGAGTTTTGAATGAATTTTAGCATGTTACATTTTGTTTTTTTGTGGGCAAACGCTAATTAGTTCCACATGGAGACACAACAAGTACACATAAGTGTTTTCTGAGTAGAATGCTACAGAAACTAGGTTAAAAATGATATTTACCACTGTAAACATGACATTGAATTCACATTCCCAAGAAAAAGACTTTGCTTTTCTCCAAAACCCGTTTGACTCTGCTTTTCTGGGTCCTTTGCACACGAATTCCACACGAGTTTGTCCAGATTGGTCTGGATCTAAACAGAAATATCCGGTTCTGTGTGGCTAAATGAATATCAGCTTTTAAACAGCCTGTGTGTTTGTTAGTGTTTCCTGGATAGTATCTATGAACTTTAGAGTTGTGAATGAATTTTAGCATGTTACATTTTGTTGTTTTGTTGGCAAACGCTAATTAGTTCCACATGGAGACACAACAAGTACACATAAGTGTTCTCTGAGTAGAATGCTACAGAAACTAGGTTAAAAATGATATTTGCGACTGTACACTTGACATTGAATTCACATTCCCAAGAGAAAGACTTTGCTTTTCTCCAAAACCAGTTTGACTCTGCTTTTCTGGGTTCTTTCCACACGAATTCCACACGAGTTTGTCCAGATAGGTCTGGATCAAACCAGAATTATCCGCTTCTGTGTGGCTAAATGAATATCAGCTTTTAAACAGCCTGTGTGTTTGTTAGTGTGTTCCGGATAGTATCTATGTACTTTAGAGTTTTGAATGAATTTTAGCATGTTACATTTTGTTTTTTTGTTGTCAAACGCTAATTAGCTCCACATGGAGACACAAGAAGTACACATAAGTGTTCTCTGAGTCGAATGCTACAGAAACTAGGTTAAAAATGACATTTGCGACTGTAAACATGACATTGAATTCACATTCCCAAGAAAAAGACTTTGCTTTTCTCCAAAACCAGTTTGACTCTGCTTTTCTGGGTCCTTTGCACACGAATTCCACATGAGTTTGTCGAGATAGTCTGGATCTAACCAGAAATATCCGGTTGTGTGGCTAAATGAATATCAGCTTTTAAACAGCCTGTGTGTTTGTTAGTGTTTCCTGGATAGTATCTATGAACTTTAGAGTTTTGAATGAATTTTAGCATGTTCCATTTTGTTTTTTTTGTTGGCAAACGCTAATTAGTTCCACATGGAGATACAACAAGTACACATAAGTGTTTTCTGAGTCCAAAACTACAGAAACTATATTAAAAACGATATTTGCGACTGTAAACATGACATTGAATTCACATTCCCAAGAAAAAGACTTTGATTTTCTCCAAAACCAGTTTGACTCTGCTTTTCTGGGTCCTTTGCACACGAATGCCACACGAGTTTGTCCAGATAGGTCTGGATCTAACCAGAAATATCCGGTTCTGTGTGGCTAAATGAATATCAGCTTTTAAACAGCCTGTGTGTTTGTTAGTGTTTCCTGGATAGTATCTATGAACTTTAGAGTTGTGAATGGATTTTAGCATGTTACATTTTTTTTTTTGTGGGCAAAGGCTAATTAGTTCCACATGGAGGCACAAGAAGTACACATAAGAGTTTTCTGAGTAAAATGCTAGAGAAACCAAGTTAAAAATGATATTTGCGACTGTACACTTGACATTGAATTCACATTCACAAGACAAAGACTTTGCTTTTCTCCAAACCAGTTTGATCTGCTTTTCTGGGTCCTGTGCACACGAATTCCACACGAGTTTGTCCAGATAGGTCTGGATCTAACCAGAAATATCCGGTTCTGTGTGGCTAAATGAATATCAGCTTTTAAACAGCCTGTGTGTTTGTTAGTGTTTTCTGGATAGTATCTATGAACTTTAGAGTTTTGAATGAATTTTAGCATGTTACATTTTGTTGTTTTGTTGGCAAACGCTAATTAGTTCCACATGGAGACACAACAAGTACACATAAGTGTTCTCTGAGTCCAATGCTACAGAAACTAGGTTAAAAATGATATTTGCGACTGTCAACATGACATTGAATTCACATTCCCAAGAAAAAGACTTTGCTTTTCTCCAAACCAGTTTCAACATCCTTTTCTGGGTCCTTAGCACACGAATTCCACACGAGTTTGTCCAGATAGGTCTGGATCTAACCAGAATTATCCGGTTCTGTGTGGCTAAATGAATATCAGCTTTTAAACAGCCTGTGTGTTTGTTAGTGTTTTCTGGATAGTATCTATGAACTTTAGAGTTTTGGATGAATTTTAGCATGTTACATTTTGTTCTTTTGTTGGCAAACGCTAATTAGTTCCACATGGAGACACAACAAGTACACATAAGTGTTCTCTGAGTCGAATGCTACAAAAACTAGGTTAAAAATGACATTTGCGACTGTAAACATGACATTGAATTCACATTCCCAAGAAAAAGACTTTGCTTTTCTCCAAAACCAGTTTGACTCTGCTTTTCTGGGTCCTTTGCACACGAATTCCACACGAGTTTGTCCAGATAGGTCTGGATCTAACCAGAAATATCCGGTTCTGTGTGGCTAACTGAATATCAGCTTTTAAACAGCCTGTGTGTTTGTTAGAGTTTTCTGTCTAGTATCTATGAACTTTAGAGTTGTGAATGAATTTTAGCATGTTACATTTTTTTGTTTTGTTGTCAAACGCTAATTAGTTCCACATGGAGACACAACAAGTACACATAAGTGTTTTCTGAGTAGAATGCTACAGAAACTAGGTTAAAAATGATATTTACCACTGTAAACATGACATTGAATTCACATTCCCAAGAAAAAGACTTTGCTTTTCTCCAAAACCCGTTTGACTCTGCTTTTCTGGGTCCTTTGCACACGAATTCCACACGAGTTTGTCCAGATAGGTCTGGATCTAAACAGAAATATCCGGTTCTGTGGGGCTAAATGAATATCAGCTTTTAAACAGCCTGTGTGTTTGTTAGTGTTTCCTGGATAGTATCTATGAACTTTAGAGTTGTGAATGAATTTTAGCATGTTACATTTTGTTGTTTTGTTGGCAAACGCTAATTAGTTCTACATGGAGACACAACAAGTACACATAAGTGTTCTCTGAGTAGAATGCTACAGAAACTAGGTTAAAAATGATATTTGCGACTGTACACTTGACATTGAATTCACATTCCCAAGAGAAAGACTTTGCTTTTCTCCAAAACCAGTTTGACTCTGCTTTTCTGGGTTCTTTGCACACGAATTCCACACGAGTTTGTCCAGATAGGTCCGGATCAAACCAGAATTATCCGGTTCTGTGTGGCTAAATGAATATCAGCTTTTAAACAGCCTGTGTGTTTGTTAGTGTGTTCCGGATAGTATCTATGTACTTTAGAGTTTTGAATGAATTTTAGCATGTTACATTTTGTTTTTTTTGTTGTCAAACGCTAATTAGCTCCACATGGAGACACAAGAAGTACACATAAGTGTTCTCTGAGTCGAATGCTACAGAAACTAGGTTAAAAATGACATTTGCGACTGTAAACATGACATTGAATTCACATTCCCAAGAAAAAGACTTTGCTTTTCTCCAAAACCAGTTTGACTCTGCTTTTCTGGGTCCTTTGCACACGAATTCCACATGAGTTTGTCCAGATAGGTCTGGATCTAACCAGAAATATCCGGTTGTGTGGCTAAATGAATATCAGCTTTTAAACAGCCTGTGTGTTTGTTAGTGTTTCCTGGATAGTATCTATGAACTTTAGAGTTTTGAATGAATTTTAGCATGTTCCATTTTGTTTTTTTTGTTGGCAAACGCTAATTAGTTCCACATGGAGATACAACAAGTACACATAAGTGTTTTCTGAGTCCAAAACTACAGAAACTATGTTAAAAACGATATTTGCGACTGTAAACATGACATTGAATTCACATTCCCAAGAAAAAGACTTTGATTTTCTCCAAAACCAGTTTGACTCTGCTTTTCTGGGTCCTTTGCACACGAATGCCACACGAGTTTGTCCAGATAGGTCTGGATCTAACCAGAAATATCCGGTTCTGTGTGGCTAAATGAATATCAGCTTTTAAACAGCCTGTGTGTTTGTTAGTGTTTCCTGGATAGTATCTATGAACTTTAGAGTTTTGAATGAATTTTAGCATGTTACATTTTGTTTTTTTGTGGGCAAAGGCTAATTAGTTCCACATGGAGGCACAAGAAGTACACATAAGAGTTTTCTGAGTAAAATGCTAGAGAAACCAAGTTAAAAATGATATTTGCGACTGTACACTTGACATTGAATTCACATTCCCAAGAAAAAGACTTTGCTTTTCTCCAAACCAGTTTGATCTGCTTTTCTGGGTCCTGTGCACACGAATTCCACACGAGTTTGTCCAGATAGGTCTGGATCTAACCAGAAATATCCGGTTCTGTGTGGCTAAATGAATATCAGCTTTTAAACAGCCTGTGTGTTTGTTAGTGTTTTCTGGATAGTATCTATGAACTTTAGAGTTGTGAATGAATTTTAGCATGTTACATTTTGTTGTTTTGTTGGCAAACGCTAATTAGTTCCACATGGAGACACAACAAGTACACATAAGTGTTCTCTGAGTCCAATGCTACAGAAACTAGGTTAAAAATGATATTTGCGACTGTCAACA
The DNA here is from genome assembly GCA_949820135.1 of Sylvilagus floridanus. Taxonomy (NCBI): domain Eukaryota; kingdom Metazoa; phylum Chordata; class Mammalia; order Lagomorpha; family Leporidae; genus Sylvilagus; species Sylvilagus floridanus. The sequence continues at coordinate 90,444,791 of OX463223.1, forward strand.
TGACATTGAATTCACATTCCCAAGAAAAAGACTTTGCTTTTCTCCAAACCAGTTTCAACATCCTTTTCTGGGTCCTTAGCACACGAATTCCACACGAGTTTGTCCAGATAGGTCTGGATCTAACCAGAATTATCCGGTTCTGTGTGGCTAAATGAATATCAGCTTTTAAACAGCCTGTGTGTTTGTTAGTGTTTTCTGGATAGTATCTATGAACTTTAGAGTTTTGGATGAATTTTAGCATGTTACATTTTGTTCTTTTGTTGGCAAACGCTAATTAGTTCCACATGGAGACACAACAAGTACACATAATTGTTCTCTGAGTCGAATGCTACAAAAACTAGGTTAAAAATGACATTTGCGACTGTAAACATGACATTGAATTCACATTCCCAAGAAAAAGACTTTGCTTTTCTCCAAAACCAGTTTGACTCTGCTTTTCTGGGTCCTTTGCACACGAATTCCACACGAGTTTGTCCAGATAGGTCTGGATCTAACCAGAAATATCCGGTTCTGTGTGGCTAACTGAATATCAGCTTTTAAACAGCCTGTGTGTTTGTTAGTGTTTCCTGGATAGTATCTATGAACTTTAGAGTTGTGAATGAATTTTAGCATGTTACATTTTTTTGTTTTGTTGGCAAACGCTAATTAGTTCCACATGGAGACACAACAAGTACACATAAGTGTTCTCTGAGTGCAATGCTACAGAAACTAGGTTAAAAACGATATTTGCGACTGTAAAGATGACATTGAATTCACATTCCCAAGAAAAAGACTTTGCTTTTCTCCAAAACCAGTTTGACTCTGCTTTTCTGGGTCCTTTGCACACGAATTCCACACGAGTTTGTCCAGATAGGTCTGGATCTAACCAGAAATATCCGGTTCTGTGTGGCTAAATGAGTATCAGCTTTTAAACAGCCTGTGTGTTTGTTAGAGTTTTCTGTCTAGTATCTATGAACTTTAGAGTTTTGAATGAATTTTAGCATGTTACATTTTGTTTTTTTGTTGTCAAACGCTAATTAGTTCCACATGGAGACACAACAAGTACACATAAGTGTTTTCTGAGTAGAATGCTACAGAAACTAGGTTAAAAATGATATTTACCACTGTAAACATGACATTGAATTCACATTCCCAAGAAAAAGACTTTGCTTTTCTCCAAAACCCGTTTGACTCTGCTTTTCTGGGTCCTTTGCACACGAATTCCACACGAGTTTGTCCAGATAGGTCTGGATCTAAACAGAAATATCCGGTTCTGTGGGGCTAAATGAATATCAGCTTTTAAACAGCCTGTGTGTTTGTTAGTGTTTCCTGGATAGTATCTATGAACTTTAGAGTTGTGAATGAATTTTAGCATGTTACATTTTGTTGTTTTGTTGGCAAACGCTAATTAGTTCTACATGGAGACACAACAAGTACACATAAGTGTTCTCTGAGTAGAATGCTACAGAAACTAGGTTAAAAATGATATTTGCGACTGTACACTTGACATTGAATTCACATTCCCAAGAGAAAGACTTTGCTTTTCTCCAAAACCAGTTTGACTCTGCTTTTCTGGGTTCTTTGCACACGAATTCCACACGAGTTTGTCCAGATAGGTCCGGATCAAACCAGAATTATCCGGTTCTGTGTGGCTAAATGAATATCAGCTTTTAAACAGCCTGTGTGTTTGTTAGTGTGTTCCGGATAGTATCTATGTACTTTAGAGTTTTGAATGAATTTTAGCATGTTACATTTTGTTTTTTTTGTTGTCAAACGCTAATTAGCTCCACATGGAGACACAAGAAGTACACATAAGTGTTCTCTGAGTCGAATGCTACAGAAACTAGGTTAAAAATGACATTTGCGACTGTAAACATGACATTGAATTCACATTCCCAAGAAAAAGACTTTGCTTTTCTCCAAAACCAGTTTGACTCTGCTTTTCTGGGTCCTTTGCACACGAATTCCACATGAGTTTGTCCAGATAGGTCTGGATCTAACCAGAAATATCCGGTTGTGTGGCTAAATGAATATCAGCTTTTAAACAGCCTGTGTGTTTGTTAGTGTTTCCTGGATAGTATCTATGAACTTTAGAGTTTTGAATGAATTTTAGCATGTTCCATTTTGTTTTTTTTGTTGGAAAACGCTAATTAGTTCCACATGGAGATACAACAAGTACACATAAGTGTTTTCTGAGTCCAAAACTACAGAAACTATGTTAAAAACGATATTTGCGACTGTAAACATGACATTGAATTCACATTCCCAAGAAAAAGACTTTGATTTTCTCCAAAACCAGTTTGACTCTGCTTTTCTGGGTCCTTTGCACACGAATGCCACACGAGTTTGTCCAGATAGGTCTGGATCTAACCAGAAATATCCGGTTCTGTGTGGCTAAATGAATATCAGCTTTTAAACAGCCTGTGTGTTTGTTAGTGTTTCCTGGATAGTATCTATGAACTTTAGAGTTTTGAATGAATTTTAGCATGTTACATTTTGTTTTTTTGTGGGCAAAGGCTAATTAGTTCCACATGGAGGCACAAGAAGTACACATAAGTGTTTTCTGAGTAAAATGCTAGAGAAACTAGGTTAAAAACGATATTTGCGACTGTACACTTGACATTGAATTCACATTCCCAAGAAAAAGACTTTGCTTTTCTCCAAACCAGTTTGATCTGCTTTTCTGGGTCCTGTGCACACGAATTCCACACGAGTTTGTCCAGATATGTCTGGATCTAACCAGAAATATCCGGTTCTGTGTGGCTAAATGAATATCAGCTTTTAAACAGCCTGTGTGTTTGTTAGTGTTTTCTGGATAGTATCTATGAACTTTAGAGTTTTGAATGAATTTTAGCATGTTACATTTTGTTTTTTTGTTGGCAAACGCTAATTAGTTCCACATGGAGACACAACAAGTACACATAAGTGTTCTCTGAGTCCAATGCTACAGAAACTAGGTTAAAAATGATATTTGCGACTGTCAACATGACATTGAATTCACATTCCCAAGAAAAAGACTTTGCTTTTCTCCAAAACGAGTTTCCACATCCTTTTCTGGGTCCTTAGCACATGAATTCCTCACGAGTTTGTCCAGATAGGTCTGGATCTAACCAGAAATATCCGGTTCTGTGTGGCTAAATGAATATCAGCTTTTAAACAGCCTGTGTGTTTGTTAGTGTTTCCTGGATAGTATCTATGAACTTTAGAGTTGTGAATGAATTTTAGCATATTATATATTGTTTTTTTGTTGGCAAACGCTAATTAGTTCCACATGGTGACACAACGAGTACATATAAGTGTTCTCTGAGTCCAATGCTACAGAAACTAGGTTAAAAATGATATTTGCGACTGTAAACATGACATTGAATTCACATTCCCAAGAAAAAGACTTTGCTTTTCTCCAAACCAGTTTCAACATCCTTTTCTGGGTCCTTAGCACACGAATTCCACACGAGTTTGTCCAGATAGGTCTGGATCTAAACAGAAATATCCGGTTCTGTGGGGCTAAATGAATATCAGCTTTTAAACAGCCTGTGTGTTTGTTAGTGTTTCCTGGATAGTATCTATGAACTTTAGAGTTGTGAATGAATTTTAGCATGTTACATTTTGTTGTTTTGTTGGCAAACGCTAATTAGTTCCACATGGAGACACAACAAGTACACATAAGTGTTCTCTGAGTAGAATGCTACAGAAACTAGGTTAAAAATGATATTTGCGACTGTACACTTGACATTGAATTCACATTCCCAAGAGAAAGACTTTGCTTTTCTCCAAAACCAGTTTGACTCTGCTTTTCTGGGTTCTTTGCACACAAATTCCACACGAGTTTGTCCAGATAGGTCCGGATCAAACCAGAATTATCCGGTTCTGTGTGGCTAAATGAATATCAGCTTTTAAACAGCCTGTGTGTTTGTTAGTGTGTTCCGGATAGTATCTATGTACTTTAGAGTTTTGAATGAATTTTAGCATGTTACATTTTGTTTTTTTGTTGTCAAACACTAATTAGCTCCACATGGAGACACAAGAAGTACACATAAGTGTTCTCTGAGTCGAATGCTACAGAAACTAGGTTAAAAATGACATTTGCGACTGTAAACATGACATTGAATTCACATTCCCAAGAAAAAGACTTTGCTTTTCTCCAAAACCAGTTTGACTCTGCTTTTCTGGGTCCTTTGCACACGAATTCCACATGAGTTTGTCCAGATAGGTCTGGATCTAACCAGAAATATCCGGTTGTGTGGCTAAATGAATATCAGCTTTTAAACAGCCTGTGTGTTTGTTAGTGTTTCCTGGATAGTATCTATGAACTTTAGAGTTTTGAATGAATTTTAGCATGTTCCATTTTGTTTTTTTTGTTGGCAAACGCTAATTAGTTCCACATGGAGATACAACAAGTACACATAAGTGTTTTCTGAGTCCAAAACTACAGAAACTATGTTAAAAACGATATTTGCGACTGTAAACATGACATTGAATTCACATTCCCAAGAAAAAGACTTTGATTTTCTCCAAAACCAGTTTGACTCTGCTTTTCTGGGTCCTTTGCACACGAATGCCACACGAGTTTGTCCAGATAGGTCTGGATCTAACCAGAAATATCCGGTTCTGTGTGGCTAAATGAATATCAGCTTTTAAACAGCCTGTGTGTTTGTTAGTGTTTCCTGGATAGTATCTATGAACTTTAGAGTTGTGAATGAATTTTAGCATGTTACATTTTGTTTTTTTGTGGGCAAAGGCTAATTAGTTCCACATGGAGGCACAAGAAGTACACATAAGTGTTTTCTGAGTAAAATGCTAGAGAAACTAGGTTAAAAATGATATTTGCGACTGTACACTTGACATTGAATTCACATTCCCAAGAAAAAGACTTTGCTTTTCTCCAAACCAGTTTGATCTGCTTTTCTGGGTCCTGTGCACACGAATTCCACACGAGTTTGTCCAGATAGGTCTGGATCCAACCAGAAATATCCGGTTCTGTGTGGCTAAATGAATATCAGCTTTTAAACAGCCTGTGTGTTTGTTAGTGTTTTCTGGATAGTATCTATGAACTTTAGAGTTTTGAATGAATTTTAGCATGTTACATTTTGTTGTTTTGTTGGCAAACGCTAATTAGTTCCACATGGAGACACAACAAGTACACATAAGTGTTCTCTGAGTCCAATGCTACAGAAACTAGGTTAAAAATGATATTTGCGACTGTTAACATGACATTGAATTCACATTCCCAAGAAAAAGACTTTGCTTTTCTCCAAAACGAGTTTCCACATCCTTTTCTGGGTCCTTTGCACACGAATTCCACACGAGTTTGTCCAGATAGGTCTGGATCTAACCAGAAATATCCGGTTCTGTGTGGCTAAATGAATATCAGCTTTTAAACAGCCTGTGTGTTTGTTAGTGTTTCCTGGATAGTATCTATGAACTTTAGAGTTGTGAATGAATTTTAGCATATTATATATTGTTTTTTTGTTGGCAAACGCTAATTAGTTCCACATGGTGACACAACGAGTACATATAAGTGTTCTCTGAGTCCAATGCTACAGAAACTAGGTTAAAAATGATATTTGCGACTGTAAACATGACATTGAATTCACATTCCCAAGAAAAAGACTTTGCTTTTCTCCAAACCAGTTTCAACATCCTTTTCTGGGTCCTTAGCACACGAATTCCACACGAGTTTGTCCAGATAGGTCTGGATCTAACCAGAAATATCCGGTTCTGTGTGGCTAAATGAATATCAGCTTTTAAACAGCCTGTGTGTTTGTTAGTGTTTCCTGGATAGTATCTATGAACTTTAGAGTTTTGAATGAATTTTAGCATGTTACATTTTGTTTTTTTGTTGGCAAACTCTAATTAGTTCCACATGGAGACACAGCAAGTACACATAAGTGTTCTGAGTCCAATGCTACAGAAACTAGGTTAAAAATGATATTTGCGACTGTCAACATGACATTGAATTCACATTCCCAAGAAAAAGACTTTGCTTTTCTCCAAAACGAGTTTCCACATCCTTTTCTGGGTCCTTAGCACACGAATTCCTCACGAGTTTGTCCAGATAGGTCTGGATCTAACCAGAAATATCCGGTTCTGTGTGGCTAAATGAATATCAGCTTTTAAACAGCCTGTGTGTTTGTTAGTGTTTCCTGGATAGTATCTATGAACGTTAGAGTTTTGAATGAATTTTAGCATATTATATTTTGTTTTTTTGTTGGCAAACGCTAATTAGTTCCACATGGAGACACAACAAGTACACATAAGTGTTTTCTGAGTAGAATGCTACAGAAACTAGGTTAAAAATGACATTTGCGACTGTAAACATGACATTGAAATCACATTCCCAAGAAAAAGACTTTGCTTTTCTCCAAAACCAGTTTGACTCTGCTTTTCTGGGTCCTTTGCACACGAATTCCACACGAGTTTGTCCAGATAGGTCTGGATCTAACCAGAAATATCCGGTTCTGTGTGGCTAACTGAATATCAGCTTTTAAACAGCCTGTGTGTTTGTTAGTGTTTCCTGGATAGTATCTATGAACTTTAGAGTTGTGAATGAATTTTAGCATGTTACATTTTGTTGTTTTGTTGGCAAACGCTAATTAGTTCCACATGGAGACACAACAAGTACACATAAGTGTTCTCTGAGTGCAATGCTACAGAAACTAGGTTAAAAACGATATTTGCGACTGTAAAGATGACATTGAATTCACATTCCCAAGAAAAAGACTTTGCTTTTCTCCAAAACCAGTTTGACTCTGCTTTTCTGGGTCCTCTGCACACGAATTCCACACGAATTTGTCCAGATAGGTCTGGATCTAACCAGAAATATCCGGTTCTGTGTGGCTAAATGAGTATCAGCTTTTAAACAGCCTGTGTGTTTGTTAGTGTTTTCTGGCTAGTATCTATGAACTTTAGAGTTTTGAATGAATTTTAGCATGTTACATTTTGTTTTTTTGTTGTCAAACGCTAATTAGTTCCACATGGAGACACAACAAGTACACATAAGTGTTTTCTGAGTAGAATGCTACAGAAACTAGGTTAAAAATGATATTTACCACTGTAAACATGACATTGAATTCACATTCCCAAGAAAAAGACTTTGCTTTTCTCCAAAACCCGTTTGACTCTGCTTTTCTGGGTCCTTTGCACACCAATTCCACACGAGTTTGTCCAGATAGGTCTGGATCTAAACAGAAATATCCGGTTCTGTGGGGCTAAATGAATATCAGCTTTTAAACAGCCTGTGTGTTTGTTAGTGTTTCCTGGATAGTATCTATGAACTTTAGAGTTGTGAATGAATTTTAGCATGTTACATTTTGTTGTTTTGTTGGCAAACGCTAATTAGTTCCACATGGAGACACAACAAGTACACATAAGAGTTCTCTGAGTGGAATGCTACAGAAACTAGGTTAAAAATGATATTTGCGACTGTACACTTGACATTGAATTCACATTCCCAAGAGAAAGACTTTGCTTTTCTCCAAAACCAGTTTGACTCTGCTTTTCTGGGTTCTTTGCACACGAATTCCACACGAGTTTGTCCAGATAGGTCTGGATCAAACCAGAATTATCCGGTTCTGTGTGGCTAAATGAATATCAGCTTTTAAACAGCCTGTGTGTTTGTTAGTGTGTTCCGGATAGTATCTATGTACTTTAGAGTTTTGAATGAATTTTAGCATGTTACATTTTGTTTTTTTGTTGTCAAACGCTAATTAGCTCCACATGGAGACACAAGAAGTACACATAAGTGTTCTCTGAGTCGAATGCTACAGAAACTAGGTTAAAAATGACATTTGCGACTGTAAACATGACATTGAATTCACATTCCCAAGAAAAAGACTTTGCTTTTCTCCAAAACCAGTTTGACTCTGCTTTTCTGGGTCCTTTGCACACGAATTCCACACGAATTTGTCCAGATAGGTCTGGATCTAACCAGAAATATCCGGTTGTGTGGCTAAATGAATATCAGCCTTTAAACAGCCTGTGTGTTTGTTAGTGTTTCCTGGATAGTATCTATGAAATTTAGAGTTTTGAATGAATTTTAGCATGTTCCATTTTGTTTTTTTTGTTGGCAAACGCTAATTAGTTCCACATGGAGATACAACAAGTACACATAAGTGTTTTCTGAGTCCAAAACTACAGAAACTATGTTAAAAACGATATTTGCGACTGTAAACATGACATTGAATTCACATTCCCAAGAAAAAGACTTTGATTTTCTCCAAAACCAGTTTGACTCTGCTTTTCTGGGTCCTTTGCACACGAATGCCACACAAGTTTGTCCAGATAGGTCTGGATCTAACCAGAAATATCCGGTTCTGTGTGGCTAAATGAATATCAGCTTTTAAACAGCCTGTGTGTTTGTTAGTGTTTCCTGGATAGTATCTATGAACTTTAGAGTTGTGAATGAATTTTAGCATGTTACATTTTGTTTTTTTGTGGGCAAAGGCTAATTAGTTCCACATGGAGGCACAAGAAGTACACATAAGTGTTTTCTGAGTAAAATGCTAAAGAAACTAGGTTAAAAATGATATTTGCGACTGTACACTTGACATTGAATTCACATTCCCAAGAAAAAGACTTTGCTTTTCTCCAAACCAGTTTGATCTGCTTTTCTGGGTCCTGTGCACACGAATTCCACACGAGTTTGTCCAGATAGGTCTGGATCTAACCAGAAATATCCGGTTCTGTGTGGCTAAATGAATATCAGCTTTTAAACAGCCTGTGTGTTTGTTAGTGTTTCCTGGATAGTATCTATGAACTTTAGAGTTTTGAATGAATTTTAGTATGTTACATTTTGTTGTTTTGTTGGCAAACGCTAATTAGTTCCACATGGAGACACAACAAGTACACATAAGTGTTCTCTGAGTCCAATGCTACAGAAACTAGGTTAAAAATGATATTTGCGACTGTCAACATGACATTGAATTCACATTCCCAAGAAAAAGACTTTGCTTTTCTCCAAAACGAGTTTCCACATCCTTTTCTGGGTCCTTAGCACACGAATTCCACACGAGTTTGTCCAGATAGGTCTGGATCTAACCAGAAATATCCGGTTCTGTGTGGCTAACTGAATATCAGCTTTTAAACAGCCTGTGTGTTTGTTAGTGTTTCCTGGATAGTATCTATGAACTTTAGAGTTGTGAATGAATTTTAGCATATTATATATTGTTTTTTTGTTGGCAAACGCTAATTAGTTCCACATGGTGACACAACGAGTACATATAAGTGTTCTCTGAGTCCAATGCTACAGAAACTAGGTTAAAAATAATATTTGCGACTGTAAACATGAGATTGAATTCACATTCCCAAGAAAAAGACTTTGCTTTTCTCCAAACCAGTTTCAACATCCTTTTCTGGGTCCTTAGCACACGAATTCCACACGAGTTTGTCCAGATAGGTCTGGATCTAACCAGAAATATCCGGTTCTGTGTGGCTAAATGAATATCAGCTTTTAAACAGCCTGTGTGTTTGTTAGTGTTTCCTGGATAGTATCTATGAACTTTAGAGTTTTGAATGAATTTTAGCATATTATATTTTGTTTTTTTGTTGGCAAACGCTAATTAGTTCCACATGGTGACACAATGAGTGCATATAAGTGTTCTCTGAGTCCAATGCTACAGAAACTAGGTTAAAAATGATATTTGCGACTGTCAACATGACATTGAATTCACATTCCCAAGAAAAAGACTTTGCTTTTCTCCAAACCAGTTTCAACATCCTTTTCTGGGTCCTTAGCACACGAATTCCACACGAGTTTGTCCAGATAGGTCTGGATCTAAACAGAATTATCCGGTTCTGTGTGGCTAAATGAATATCAGCTTTTAAACAGCCTGTGTGTTTGTTAGTGTTTTCTTGATAGTATCTATGAACTTTAGAGTTTTGAATGAATTTTAGCATGTTACATTTTGTTTTTTTGTTGGCAAACGCTAATTAGTTCCACATGGAGACACAGCAAGTACACATAAGTGTTCTCTGAGTCCAATGCTACAGAAACTAGGTTAAAAATGATATTTGCGACTGTCAACATGACATTGAATTCACATTCCCAAGAAAAAGACTTTGCTTTTCTCCAAAACGAGTTTCCACATCCTTTTCTGGGTCCTTAGCACACGAATTCCTCACGAGTTTGTCCAGATAGGTCTGGATCTAACCAGAAATATCCGGTTCTGTGTGGCTAAATGAATATCAGCTTTTAAACAGCCTGTGTGTTTGTTAGTGTTTCCTGGATAGTATCTATGAACTTTAGAGTTTTGAATGAATTTTAGCATATTATATTTTGTTTTTTCGTTGGCAAACACTAATTAGTTCCACATGGTGACACAACGAGTACATATAAGTGTTCTCTGAGTCCAATGCTACAGAAACTAGGTTAAAAATTATATTTGCGACTCTAAACATGACATTGAATTCACATTCCCAAGAAAAAGACTTTGCTTTTCTCCAAACCAGTTTCAACATCCTTTTCTGGGTCCTTAGCACACGAATTCCACACGAGTTTGTCCAGATAGGTCTGGATCTAACCAGAATTATCCGGTTCTGTGTGGCTAAATGAATATCAGCTTTTAAACAGCCTGTGTGTTTGTTAGTGTTTTCTGGATAGTATCTATGAACTTTAGAGTTTTGAATGAATTTTAGCATGTTACATTTTGTTCTTTTGTTGGCAAACGCTAATTAGTTCCACATGGAGACACAACAAGTACACATAAGTGTTCTCTGAGTCGAATGCTACAAAAACTAGGTTAAAAATGACATTTGCGACTGTAAACATGACATTGAATTCACATTCCCAAGAAAAAGACTTTGCTTTTCTCCAAAACCAGTTTGACTCTGCTTTTCTGGGTCCTTTGCACACGAATTCCACACGAGTTTGTCCAGATAGGTCTGGATCTAACCAGAAATATCCGGTTCTGTGTGGCTAACTGAATATCAGCTTTTAAACAGCCTGTGTGTTTGTTAGTGTTTCCTGGATAGTATCTATGAACTTTAGAGTTGTGAATGAATTTTAGCATGTTACATTTTGTTGTTTTGTTGGCAAACGCTAATTAGTTCTACATGGAGACACAACAAGTACACATAAGTCTTCTCTGAGTGCAATGCTACAGAAACTAGGTTAAAAACGATATTTGCGACTGTAAAGATGACATTGAATTCACATTCCCAAGAAAAAGACTTTGTGTTTCTCCAAAACCAGTTTGACTCTGCTTTTCTGGGTCCTTTGCACACGAATTCCACACGAGTTTGTCCAGATAGGTCTGGATCTAACCAGAAATATCCGGTTCTGTGTGGCTAAATGAGTATCAGCTTTTAAACAGCCTGTGTGTTTGTTAGTGTTTTCTGGCTAGTATCTATGAACTTTAGAGTTTTGAATGAATTTTAGCATGTTACATTTTGTTTTTTTGTTGTCAAACGCTAATTAGTTCCACATGGAGACACAACAAGTACACATAAGTGTTCTCTGAGTAGAATGCTACAGAAACTAGGTTAAAAATGATATTTACCACTGTAAACATGACATTGAATTCACATTCCCAAGAAAAAGACTTTGCTTTTCTCCAAAACCCGTTTGACTCTGCTTTTCTGGGTCCTTTGCACACGAATTCCACACGAGTTTGTCCAGATAGGTCTGGATCTAAACAGAAATATCCGGTTCTGTGGGGCTAAATGAATATCAGCTTTTAAACAGCCTGTGTGTTTGTTAGTGTTTCCTGGATAGTATCTATGAACTTTAGAGTTGTGAATGAATTTTAGCATGTTACATTTTGTTCTTTTGTTGGCAAACGCTAATTAGTTCCACATGGAGACACAACAAGTACACATAAGTGTTCTCTGAGTAGAATGCTACAGAAACTAGGTTAAAAATGATATTTGCGACTGTACACTTGACATTGAATTCACATTCCCAAGAAAAAGACTTTGCTTTTCTCCAAAACCAGTTTGACTCTGCTTTTCTGGGTCCTTTGCACACGAATTCCACACGAGTTTGTTCAGATAGGTCTGGATCAAACCAGAATTATCCGTTTCTGTGTGGCTAAATGAATATCAGCTTTTAAACAGCCTGTGTGTTTGTTAGTGTGTTCCGGATAGTATCTATGTACTTTAGAGTTTTGAATGAATTTTAGCATGTTACATTTTGTTTTTTTGTTGTCAAACACTAATTAGCTCCACATGGAGACACAAGAAGTACACATAAGTGTTCTCTGAGTCGAATGCTACAGAAACTAGGTTAAAAATGACATTTGCGACTGTAAACATGACATTGAATTCACATTCCCAAGAAAAAGACTTTGCTTTTCTCCAAAACCAGTTTGACTCTGCTTTTCTGGGTCCTTTGCACACGAATTCCACATGAGTTTGTCCAGATAGGTCTGGATCTAACCAGAAATATCCGGTTCTGTGTGGCTAAATGAATATCAGCTTTTAAACAGCCTGTGTGTTTGTTAGTGTTTCCTGGATAGTATCTATGAACTTTAGAGTTGTGAATGAATTTTAGCATGTTACATTTTGTTTTTTTGTGGGCAAAGGCTAATTAGTTCCACATGGAGGCACAAGAAGTACACATAAGTGTTTTCTGAGTAAAATGCTAGAGAAACTAGGTTAAAAATGATATTTGCGACTGTACACTTGACATTGAATTCACATTCCCAAGAAAAAGACTTTGCTTTTCTCCAAACCAGTTTGATCTGCTTTTCTGGGTCCTGTGCACACGAATTCCACACGAGTTTGTCCAGATAGGTCTGGATCTAACCAGAAATATCCGGTTCTGTGTGGCTAAATGAATATCAGCTTTTAAACAGCCTGTGTGTTTGTTAGTGTTTTCTGGATAGTATCTATGAACTTTAGAGTTTTGAATGAATTTTAGCATGTTACATTTTGTTGTTTTGTTGGCAAACGCTAATTAGTTCCACATGGAGACACAACAAGTACACATAAGTGTTCTCTGAGTCCAATGCTACAGAAACTAGGTTAAAAATGATATTTGCGACTGTCAACATGACATTGAATTCACATTCCCAAGAAAAAGACTTTGCTTTTCTCCAAACCAGTTTCAACATCCTTTTCTGGGTCCTTAGCACACGAATTCCACACGAGTTTGTCCAGATAGGTCTGGATCTAACCAAAATTATCCGGTTGTGTGTGGCTAAATGAATATCAGCTTTTAAACAGCCTGTGTGTTTGTTAGTGTTTCCTGGATAGTATCTATGAACTTTAGAGTTTTGAATGAATTTTAGCATGTTATATATTGTTTTTTTGTTGGCAAACGCTAATTAGTTCCACATGGTGACACAACGAGTACATATAAGTGTTCTCTGAGTCCAATGCTACCGAAACTAGGTTAAAAATGATATTTGCGACTGTAAACATGACATTGAATTCACATTCCCAAGAAAAAGACTTTGCTTTTCTCCAAACCAGTTTCAACATCCTTTTCTGGGTCCTTAGCACACGAATTCCTCACGAGTTTGTCCAGATAGGTCTGGATCTAACCAGAAATATCCGGTTCTGTGTGGCTAAATGAATATCAGCTTTTAAACAGCCTGTGTGTTTGTTAGTGTTTCCTGGATAGTATCTATGAACTTTAGAGTTTTGAATGAATTTTAGCATATTATATTTTGTTTTTTTGTTGGCAAACGCTAATTAGTTCCACATGGTGACACAACGAGTGCATATAAGTGTTCTCTGAGTCCAATGCTACAGAAACTAGGTTAAAAATGATATTTGCGACTGTAAACATGACATTGAATTCACATTCCCAAGAAAAAGACTTTGCTTTTCTCCAAACCAGTTTCAACATCCTTTTCTGGGTCCTTAGCACACGAATTCCACACGAGTTTGTCCAGATAGGTTGGATCTAACCAGAATTATCCGGTTGTGTGTGGCTAAATGAATATCAGCTTTTAAACAGCCTGTGTGTTTCTTAGTGTTTTCTGGATAGTATCTATGAACTTTAGAGTTTTGAATGAATTTTAGCATGTTACATTTTGTTTTTTTGCTGGCAAACGCTACTTAGTTCCACATGGAGACACAGCTAGTACACATAAGTGTTCTCTGAGTCCAATGCTACAGAAACTAGGTTAAAAACGATATTTGCGACTGTCAACATGACATTGAATTCACATTCCCAAGAGAAAGACTTTGCTTTTCTCCAAAACCAGTTTGACTCTGCTTTTCTGGGTTCTTTGCACACGAATTCCACACGAGTTTGTTCAGATAGGTCTGGATCAAACCAGAATTATCCGGTTCTGTGTGGCTAAATGAATATCAGCTTTTAAACAGCCTGTGTGTTTGTTAGTGTGTTCCGGATAGTATCTATGTACTTTAGAGTTTTGAATGAATTTTAGCATGTTACATTTTGTTTTTTTGTTGGCAAACGCTAATTAGTTCCACATGGAGACACAAGAAGTACACATAAGTATTCTCTGAGTCGAATGCTACAGAAACTAGGTTAAAAATGACATTTGCGACTGTAAACATGACATTGAATTCACATTCCCAAGAAAAAGATTTTGCTTTTCTCCAAAACCAGTTTGACTCTGCTTTTCTGGGTCCTTTGCACACGAATTCCACACGAGTTTGTCCAGATAGGTCTGGATCTAACCAGAAATATCCGGTTCTGTGTGGCTAAATGAATATCAGCTTTTAAACAGCCTGTGTGTTTGTTAGTGTATCCTGGATAGTACCTATGAACTTTAGAGTTTTGAATGAATTTTAGCATGTTCCATTTTGTTTTTTTTGTTGGCAAACGCTAATTAGTTCCACATGGAGATACAACAAGTACACATAAGTGTTTTCTGAGTCCAATGCTACAGAAACTATGTTAAAAACGATATTCGCGAATATAAACTTGACATTGAATTCACATTCCCAAGAAAAAGACTTTGCTTTTCTCCAAAACCAGTTTGACTCTGCTTTTCGGGGTCCTTTGCACACGAATGCCACACGAGTTTGTCCAGATAGGTCTGGATCTAACCAGAAATATCCGGTTCTGTGTGGCTAAATGAATATCAGCTTTTAAACAGCCTGTGTGTTTGTTAGTGTTTCCTGGATAGTATCTATGAACTTTAGAGTTGTGAATGAATTTTAGCATGTTACATTTTGTTTTTTTGTGGGCAAAGGCTAATTAGTTCCACATGGAGGCACAAGAAGTACACATAAGTGTTTTCTGAGTAAAATGCTAGAGAAACTAGGTTAAAAATGATATTTGCGACTGTACACTTGACATTGAATTCACATTCCCAAGAAAAAGACTTTGCTTTTCTCCAAACCAGTTTCAACATCCTTTTCTGGGTCCTTAGCACACGAATTCCACACGAGTTTGTCCAGATAGGTCTGGATCCAACCAGAAATATCCGGTTCTGTGTGGCTAACTGAATATCAGCTTTTAAACAGCCTGTGTGTTTGTTAGTGTTTCCTGGATAGTATCTATGAACTTTAGAGTTGTGAATGAATTTTAGCATGTTACATTTTGTTGTTTTGTTGGCAAACGCTAATTAGTTCCACATGGAGACACAACAAGTACACATAAGTGTTCTCTGAGTCCAATGCTACAGAAACTAGGTTAGAAACGATATTTGCGACTGTAAAGATGACATTGAATTCACAATCCCAAGAAAAAGACTTTGCTTTTCTCCAAAACCAGTTTGACTCTGCTTTTCTGGGTCCTTTGCACACGAATTCCACACGAGTTTGTCCAGATAGGTCTGGATCTAACCAGAAATATCCGGTTCTGTGTGGCTAAATGAGTATCAGCTTTTAAACAGCCTGTGTGTTTGTTAGTGTTTCCTGGATAGTATCTATGAACTTTAGAGTTTTGAATGAATTTTAGCATGTTACATTTTGTTTTTTTGTTGTCAAACGCTAATTAGTTCCACATGGAGACACAACAAGTACACATAAGTGTTTTCTGAGTAGAATGCTACAGAAACTAGGTTAAAAATGATATTTACCACTGTAAACATGACATTGAATTCACATTCCCAAGAAAAAGACTTTGCTTTTCTCCAAAACCAGTTTGACTCTGCTTTTCTGGGTCCTTTGCACACGAATTCCACACGAGTTTGTCCAGATAGGTCTGGATCTAAACAGAAATATCCGGTTCTGTGGGGCTAAATGAATATCAGCTTTTAAACAGCCTGTGTGTTTGTTAGTGTTTCCTGGATAGTATCTATGAACTTTAGAGTTGTGAATGAATTTTAGCATGTTACATTTTGTTGTTTTGTTGGCAAACGCTAATTAGTTCCACATGGAGACACAACAAGTACACATAAGTGTTCTCTGAGTAGAATGCTACAGAAACTAGGTTAAAAATGATATTTGCGACTGTACACTTGACATTGAATTCACATTCCCAAGAGAAAGACTTTGCTTTTCTCCAAAACCAGTTTGACTCTGCTTTTCTGGGTTCTTTGCACACGAATTCCACACGAGTTTGTTCAGATAGGTCTGGATCAAACCAGAATTATCCGGTTCTGTGTGGCTAAATGAATATCAGCTTTTAAACAGCCTGTGTGTTTGTTAGTGTGTTCCGGATAGTATCTATGTACTTTAGAGTTTTGAATGAATTTTAGCATGTTACATTTTGTTCTTTTGTTGTCAAACGCTAATTAGCTCCACATGGAGACACAAGAAGTACACATAAGTGTTCTCTGAGTCGAATGCTACAGAAACTAGGTTAAAAATGACATTTGCGACTGTAAACATGACATTGAATTCACATTCCCAAGAAAAAGACTTTGCTTTTCTCCAAAACCAGTTTGACTCTGCTTTTCTGGGTCCTTTGCACACGAATTCCACACGAGTTTGTCCAGATAGGTCTGGATCTAACCAGAAATATCCGGTTCTGTGTGGCTAAATGAATATCAGCTTTTAAACAGCCTGTGTGTTTGTTAGTGTTTCCTGGATAGTATCTATGAACTTTAGAGTTGTGAATGAATTTTAGCATGTTCCATTTTGTTTTTTTTTGTTGGCAAACGCTAATTAGTTCCACATGGAGATACAACAAGTACACATAAATGTTTTCTGAGTCCAATTCTACAGAAACTATGTTAAAAACGATATTTGCGACTGTACACTTGACATTGAATTCACATTCCCAAGAAAAAGACTTTGCTTTTCTCCAAACCAGTTTGATCTGCTTTTCTGGGTCCTGTGCACACGAATTCCACACGAGTTTGTCCAGATAGGTCTGGATCTAACCAGAAATATCCGGTTCTGTGTGGCTAAATGAATATCAGCTTTTAAACAGCCTGTGTGTTTGTTAGTGTTTTCTGGATAGTATCTATGAACTTTAGAGTTTTGAATGAATTTTAGCATGTTACATTTTGTTGTTTTGTTGGCAAACGCTAATTAGTTCCACATATAGACACAACAAGTACACATAAGTGTTCTCTGAGTCCAATGCTACAGAAACTAGGTTAAAAATGATATTTGCGACTGTCAACATGACATTGAATTCACATTCCCAAGAAAAAGACTTTGCTTTTCTCCAAAACGAGTTTCCACATCCTTTTCTGGGTCCTTAGCACACGAATTCCACACGAGTTTGTCCAGATAGGTCTGGATCTAACCAGAAATATCCGGTTCTGTGTGGCTAAATGAATATCAGCTTTTAAACAGCCTGTGTGTTTGTTAGTGTTTCCTGGATAGTATCTATGAACTTTAGAGTTTTGAATGAATTTTAGCACATTATATTTTGTTTTTTTGTTGGCAAACGCTAATTAGTTCCACATGGTGACACAACAAGTACATATAAGTGTTCTCTGAGTCCAATGCTACAGAAACTAGGTTAAAAATTATATTTGCGACTGTAAACATGACATTGAATTCACATTCCCAAGAAAAAGACTTTGCTTTTCTCCAAACCAGTTTCAACATCCTTTTCTGGGTCCTTAGCACACGAATTCCACACGAGTTTGTCCAGATAGGTCTGGATCTAACCAGAATTATCCGGTTGTGTGTGGCTAAATGAATATCAGCTTTTAAACAGCCTGTGTGTTTGTTAGTGTTTTCTGGATAGTATCTATGAACTTTAGAGTTTTGAATGAATTTTAGCATGTTACATTTTGTTCTTTTGTTGGCAAACGCTAATTAGTTCCACATGGAGACACAACAAGTACACATAAGTGTTCTCTGAGTCGAATGCTACAGAAACTAGGTTAAAAATGACATTTGCGACTGTAACATGACATTGAATTCACATTCCCAAGAAAAAGACTTTGCTTTTCTCCAAAACCAGTTTGACTCTGCTTTTCTGGGTCCTTTGCACACGAATTCCACACGAGTTTGTCCAGATAGGTCTGGATCTAAACAGAAATATCCGGTTCTGTGGGGCTAAATGAATATCAGCTTTTAAACAGCCTGTGTGTTTGTTAGTGTTTCCTGGATAGTATCTATGAACTTTAGAGTTGTGAATGAATTTTAGCATGTTACATTTTTTTTTTGTTGGCAATCGCTAATTAGTTCCACATGGAGACACAACAAGTACACATAAGTGTTCTCTGAGTAGAATGCTACAGAAACTAGGTTAAAAATGATATTTGCGACTGTACACTTGACATTGAATTCACATTCCCAAGAGAAAGACTTTGCTTTTCTCCAAAACCAGTTTGACTCTGCTTTTCTGGGTCCTTTGCACACGAATTCCACACGAGTTTGTCCAGATAGATCTGGATCTAACCAGAAATATCCGGTTCTGTGTGGCTAAATGAATATCAGCTTTTAAACAGCCTGTGTGTTTGTTAGTGTTTCCTGGATAGTATCTATGAACTTTAGAGTTTTGAATGAATTTTAGCATGTTACATTTTGTTGTTTTGTTGGCAAACGCTAATTAGTTCCACATATAGACACAACAAGTACACATAAGTGTTCTCTGAGTCCAATGCTACAGAAACTAGGTTAAAAATGATATTTGCGACTGTCAACATGACATTGAATTCACATTCCCAAGAAAAAGACTTTGCTTTTCTCCAAAACGAGTTTCCACATCCTTTTCTGGGTCCTTAGCACACGAATTCCACACGAGTTTGTCCAGATAGGTCTGGATCTAACCAGAAATATCCGGTTCTGTGTGGCTAAATGAATATCAGCTTTTAAACAGCCTGTGTGTTTGTTAGTGTTTCCTGGATAGTATCTATGAACTTTAGAGTTTTGAATGAATTTTAGCACATTATATTTTGTTTTTTTGTTGGCAAACGCTAATTAGTTCCACATGGTGACACAACGAGTACATATAAGTGTTCTCTGAGTCCAATGCTACAGAAACTAGGTTAAAAATTATATTTGCGACTGTAAACATGACATTGAATTCACATTCCCAAGAAAAAGACTTTGCTTTTCTCCATCCAGTTTCAACATCCTTTTCTGGGTCCTTAGCACACGAATTCCACACGAGTTTGTCCAGATAGTTCTGGATCTAACCAGAATTATCCGGTTGTGTGTGGCTAAATGAATATCAGCTTTTAAACAGCCTGTGTGTTTGTTAGTGTTTTCTGGATAGTATCTATGAACTTTAGAGTTTTGAATGAATTTTAGCATGTTACATTTTGTTCTTTTGTTGGCAAACGCTAATTAGTTCCACATGGAGACACAACAAGTACACATAAGCGTTCTCTGAGTCGAATGCTACAGAAACTAGGTTAAAAATGACATTTGCGACTGTAACATGACATTGAATTCACATTCCCAAGAAAAAGACTTTGCTTTTCTCCAAAACCAGTTTGACTCTGCTTTTCTGGGTCCTTTGCACACGAATTCCACACGAGTTTGTCCAGATAGGTCTGGATCTAAACAGAAATATCCGGTTCTGTGGGGCTAAATGAATATCAGCTTTTAAACAGCCTGTGTGTTTGTTAGTGTTTCCTGGATAGTATCTATGAACTTTAGAGTTGTGAATGAATTTTAGCATGTTACATTTTGTTGTTTTGTTGGCAAACGCTAATTAGTTCCACATGGAGACACAACAAGTACACATAAGTGTTCTCTGAGTCCAATGCTACAGAAACTAGGTTAAAAATGATATTTGCGACTGTCAACATGACATTGAATTCACATTCCCAAGAAAAAGACTTTGCTTTTCTCCAAAACGAGTTTCCACATCCTTTTCTGGGTCCTTAGCACACGAATTCCACATGAATTTGTCCAGATAGGTCTGGATCTAACCAGAAATATCCGGTTCTGTGTGGCTAAATGAATATCAGCTTTTAAACAGCCTGTGTGTTTGTTAGTGTTTCCTGGATAGTATCTATGAACTTTAGAGTTGTGAATGAATTTTAGCATATTATATATTGTTTTTTTGTTGGCAAACGCTAATTAGTTCCACATGGTGACACAACGAGTACATATTAGTGTTCTCTGAGTCCAATGCTACAGAAACTAGGTTAAAAATGATATTTGCGACTGTACACATGACATTTAATTCACATTCCCAAGAAAAAGACTTTGCTTTTCTCCAAACCAGTTTCAACATCCTTTTCTGGGTCCTTAGCACACGAATTCCACACGAGTTTGTCCAGATAGGTCTGGATCTAACCAGAATTATCCGGTTCTGTGTGGCTAAATGAATATCAGCTTTTAAACAGCCTGTGTGTTTGTTAGTGTTTTCTGGATAGTATCTATGAACTTTAGAGTTTTGAATGAATTTTAGCATGTTACATTTTGTTCTTTTGTTGGCAAACGCTAATTAGTTCCACATGGAGACACAACAAGTACACATAAGTGTTCTCTGAGTCGAATGCTACAGAAACTAGGTTAAAAATGATATTTGCGACTGTAAACATGACATTGAATTCACATTCCCAAGAAAAAGACTTTGCTTTTCTCCAAAACCAGTTTGACTCTGCTTTTCTGGGTCCTTTGCACACGAATTCCACACGAGTTTGTCCAGATACGTCTGGATCTAACCAGAAATATCCGGTTCTGTGGGGCTAAATGAATATCAGCTTTTAAACAGCCTGTGTGTTTGTTAGTGTTTCCTGGATAGTATCTATGAACTTTAGAGTTGTGAATGAATTTTAGCATGTTACATTTTGTTGTTTTGTTGGCAAACGCTAATTAGTTCCACATGGAGACACAACAAGTACACATAAGTGTTCTCTGAGTCCAATGCTACAGAAACTAGGTTAAAAACGATATTTGCGACTGTAAAGATGACATTGAATTCACATTCCCAAGAAAAAGACTTTGCTTTTCTCCAAAACCAGTTTGACTCTGCTTTTCTGGGTCCTTTGCACACGAATTCCACACGAGTTTGTCCAGATAGGTCTGGATCTAACCAGAAATATCCGGTTCTTTGTGGCTAAATGAGTATCAGCTTTTAAACAGCCTGTGTGTTTGTTAGTGTTTTCTGGCTAGTATCTAGGAACTTTAGAGTTTTGAATGAATTTTAGCATGTTACATTTTGTTTTTTTGTTGGAAAACGCTAATTAGTTCCACATGGAGACACAACAAGTACACATAAGTGTTTTCTGAGTAGAATGCTACAGAAACTAGGTTAAAAATGATATTTACCACTGTAAACATGACATTGAATTCACATTCCCAAGAAAAAGACTTTGCTTTTCTCCAAAACCAGTTTGACTCTGCTTTTCTGGGTCCTTTGCACACGAATTCCACACGAGTTTGTCCAGATAGGTCTGGATCGACAGGACAGAAGATCAACAAGGAGACAGTGGATTTAAACAACACTATAGCCCAAATGGATCTAACAGATATCTACAGAACTTTTCATCCTACAAGTAATGCATTCACATTCTTCTCAGCAGTACATGGAACCTACTCTAGGATTGATCACATATTAGGCCATAAAGCAAGTCTCAGCAAATTCAAAAGAATTAGAATCATACCATGCAACTTCTCAGACCATGAGGGAGTGAAGTTGGAAATTAGCAACTCAGGAATCTCTAGAGCATATGCAAACACATGGAGATTGAACAACATGCTCCTGAATGAACAATGGGTCACTGAAGAAATCAAAAGAGAAATCAAAAATTTTCGGGAAGTAAATGAGGATAACAGCACAACATACCAAAACTTATGGGATACAGCAATAGCAGTGTTAAGAGGAAAGTTTATATCAATAGGTGCTTACATCAAGAAACTGGAAAGGCACCAAATAGATGAGCTTTCAATGCATCTCAAGGATCTAGAAAATTTGCAGCAAACTAGACCCAAATCTAGAAGAAAAAGAGAAATAATCAAAATCAGAGAAGAAATCAACAGGATTGAATCCAAAAAAACATTACAAAAAATCAGCCAAACGAGGAGCTGGTTTTTTGAAAAAATAAACAAGATTGACACCCCATTGGCCCAACTAACTAAAAAAAGAAGAGAAAAGACCCAAATCAGTAAAATCAGAGATGAAAAAGGAAATATAACAACAGACACCACAGAAATCAAAAGAATCATCAGAAATTACTACAAGGACTTGTATGCCAGCAAACAGGGAAACCTATCAGAAATGGATAGATTCCTGGACAGATGCAACCTACCTAAATTGAACCAGGAAGACATAGAAAACCTAAACAGACCCATAAGTGAGTCAGAAATTGAATCAGTAATAAAGGCCCTCCCAACAAAGAAAAGCCCAGGACCAGATGGATTCACTGCTGAATTCTACCAGACATTTAAAGAAGAACTAACCCCAATTCTTCTCAAACTATTCAGAACAATCGAAAAAGAGGGAATTCTCCCAAATTCCTTCTATGAAGCCAGCATCACCTTAATTCCTAAGCCAGAAAAAGATGCAGCATTGAAAGAGAATTACAGACCAATATCCCTCATGAACATAGATGCAAAAATCCTCAACAAAATTCTGGCCAATAGACTGCAACAACACATCAGAAAGATCATCCACCCAGACCAAGTGGGATTCATCCCTGGTATGCAGGGATGGTTCAATATTCGCAAAACAATCAACGTGATACACCACATTAACAGACTGCAGAAGAAAAACCATATGATTATCTCACTAGACGCAGAGAAAGCATTCGATAAAATTCAACACCCTTTCATGATGAAAACCCTAAGCAAACTGGGTATAGAAGGCACATTCCTCAATACAATCAAAGCAATTTATGAAAAACCCACGGCCAATATCCTATTGAATGGGGAAAAGTTGGAAGCATTTCCACTGAGATCTGGTACCAGACAGGGATGCCCACTCTCACCACTGCTATTCAATATAGTGCTGGAAGTCTTAGCCAGAGCTATTAGGCAAGAAAAAGAAATTAAAGGGATACAAGTTGGGAAGGAAGAACTCAAACTATCCCTCTTTGCAGACGACATGATTCTTTATTTAGGGGACCCAAAGAACTCTACTAAGAGACTATTGGAACTCATAGAAGAGTTTGGCAAAGTAGCAGGATATAAAATCAATGCACAAAAATCAACAGCCTTTGTATACACAGACAATGCCACGGCTGAGGAAGAACTGCTAAGATCAATCCCATTCACAATAGCTACAAAAACAATCAAATACCTTGGAATAAATTTAACTAAGGACATTAAAGATCTCTACAATGAAAATTACAAAACCTTAAAGAAAGAAATAGAAGAGGATACCAAAAAATGGAGAAATCTCCCATGCTCATGGATTGGAAGAATCAATATCATCAAAATGTCCATTCTCCCAAAAGCAATTTACAGATTCAACGCAATACCAATCAAGATACCGAGGACATTCTTCTCAGATCTGGAAAAAATGATGCTGAAATTCATATGGAGACACAGGAGACCTCGAATAGCTAAAGCAATCTTGTACAACAAAAACAAAGCCGGAGGCATCACAATACCAGATTTCAGGACATACTACAGGGCAGTTGTTATCAAAACAGCATGGTACTGGTACAGAAACAGATGGATAGACCAATGGAACAGAATAGAAACTCCAGAAATCAATCCAAACACCTACAGCCAACTTATATTTGATCAACGATCCAAAACCAGTCCCTGGAGTAAGGTCAGTCTGTTTAATAAATGGTGCTGGGAAAACTGGATTTCCACGTGGAGAACCATGAAGCAAGACCCCTACCTTTCACCTTACACAAAAATTCATTCAACATGGATTAAAAATTTAAACCTACGACCCGACACCATCAAATTACTGGAGAGCATAGGAGAAACCCTGCAAGACATAGGTACTGGCAAAGACTTCTTGGAAAAGACCCCAGAAGCACAGGCACTGAAAACCAAAATTAACTACTGGGATTGCATCAAATTGAAAAGTTTCTGTACTGCAAAAGAAACAGTCAGGAAAGTGAATAGGAAACCGACAGAATGGGAAAATATATTTGCAAACTATGCAACAGATAAAGGGTTGATAACCAGAATCTACAAAGAAATTAAGAAACTCCACAACATCAAAACAAACAACCCACTTAAGAGATGGGCCAAGGACCTCAACAGACATTTTTCCAAAGAGGAAATCCAAATGGCCAACAGACACATGAAAAAATGTTCAAGATCCCTAGCAATCAGGGAAATGCAAATCAAAACCACAATGAGGTTTCACCTCACCCCGGTTAGAATGGCTCACATTCAGAAATCCACCAACAATAGATGCTGGAGAGGATGTGGGGAAAAAGGGACACTAATCCACTGTTGGTGGGAATGCAAACTGGTGAAGCCACTATGGAAGTCAGTCTGGAGATTCCTCAGAAACATGAATATAACCCTACCATTCAACCCAGCCATCCCACTCCTTGGAATTTACCCAAAGGAAATTAAATTGGCAAACAAAAAAGCCGTCTGCACAGCAATGTTTATTGCGGCTCAATTCACAATAGCTAAGACTTGGAACCAACCCAAATGCCCTTCAACAGTAGACTGGATTAGGAAATTATGGGACATGTACTCTACAGAATACTATATAGCAGTCAAAAACAATGAAATCCGGTCACTTGCAACAAAATGGAGGAATCTGGAAAACATCATGCTGAGTGAATTAAGTCAGTCCCAAAGAGACAAATATCATTTGTTTCCCTTGATTGGCGATGACTAACTGAGCACCAAAGGGGAAACCTGTAGAAGTGAAATGGACACTATGAGAAACAGTGACTCGATCAGCTCTTGTGCTGACTGTTGTTGTACAATGTAATACTTTATCCATGGTAGTATTTTTTTTTTCTTTATCCTAGTACTAGTGGTTGAACTCTGTAATTAACACACAATTATTCTTAGGTGTTTAAAGTTTAACTGAAAAGTGATCTCTGTGAAATATAAGAGTGGGAATAAGAGAGGGAGGAGATGTAAAACTTGGGACAGGCTCAATCGGAACGGCCCCAAATGATGGAGTTAGAATTGTGCCAGGGGTTTCCAATACAATCCCATCAAGGTGGCATGTACCAAGGCCATCTCATTAGTCCAAGTGATCAATTTCAGCTCACAATTGATCACACTGATAGGTCTAAGAGTCAAAGGGATCACACAAACAAGACTAGTGTCTGCTAATACTAACTGATAGAATGAAAAAGGGAGAGAATGATCCAACATGGGAAGCAGGATACACAGCAGACTCATAGAATGGCAGATGTCCTAAATAGCACTCTGGCCTCAGAATCAGCCCTTAAGGCATTCGGATCTGGCTCAAGAGCCCATGAGAATATTTTAGGCATGGAAAGCTAAGACACTCTGGAAAAAACAGAAGACCTAAATGAAAGATCTCTGCGAGTGAGATCCCAGTGGAAAGAACGGGGCCATCAAAGAAGGAGGTACCTTTCTCTGAAGGGAGGAGGGAACTTCCACTTTGACTATGGCCCTGTGGGAATAAGATCGAAGTCGGCGAACCCTAAAGGCTTCCATAGCCTTGGCAACTCATGACCAGAGCCTAGGGAGATTACTGACGCCATAAACAAGAGTGTCAAATTGTTAAATCAACATCAGGAATCACTGTGTACTTACGTCTCATGAGGGATCTGTCCTTAATGTGTTATCCAATGTGAAGTGATGCTATTACTAGTACTGAAACAGTATTTTTACACTTTGTGTTTCTGAGTGGGTGCAAACTGATGAAATCCTTACATAGTATATATTGAATCGATCTTCTTTATATAAAGATAATTGCAAATGATTAAAAAATCTTGGTGTTAAACTGGAAATTGCATAGACAATTAATCAATTTTTTTAAAAAAAAATCATGTAGGATCTCTGTCCTTAATGTGCTGTACATTGTGAATTAATACTATAACTAGTACTCCAAC
This sequence comes from Sylvilagus floridanus, assembly GCA_949820135.1. NCBI lineage: Eukaryota > Metazoa > Chordata > Mammalia > Lagomorpha > Leporidae > Sylvilagus > Sylvilagus floridanus. The sequence goes on from OX463223.1 coordinate 90,470,956, forward strand.
AGTATTATCATTTTGTGTCTCTATGCGAGGGCAAACCGTTGAAATCTTTACGTAATATGTACTAAATTGATCTTCTGTGTATAAAGAGAATTGAAAATGAATCTTGATGTGAACAGAAGGGGAGAGGGAGCGGGAAAGGGGAGGGTGGGGGGAGGGAGGGAAGTTGTGTGGGGGGGGAGCCATTGTGGTCCATGAGCTGTTCTTTGGAAATTTATATTCTTTAAATAAAAGCTTTATAAAAAAAAATAAAAATGATATTTGCGACTGTAAACATGACATTCAATCCATATTCCCAAGAAAAAGACTTTGCTTTTCTCCAAACCAGTTTGACTCTGCTTTTCTGGGTCCTGTGCATTCTTCTTCCACATGAGTTTGTCCAGATAGCTCCGGATCTAAGCAGAAATATCCGGTTCTGTGTGGCTAAATGAATATCAGCTTTTAAACAGCCTGTGTGTTTGTTAGTGTTTCCTGGATAGTATCTATGAACTTTAGAGTTTTGAATGAATTTTAGCATGTTACATTTTGTTGTTTTGTTGGCAAACGCTAATTAGTTCCACATGGAGACACAACAAGTACACATAAGTGTTCTCTGAGTCCAATGCTACAGAAACTAGGTTAAAAATGATATTTGCGACTGTAAACATGACATTGAATTCACATTCCCAAGAAAAAGACTTTGCTTTTCTCCAAAACCAGTTTAACTCTGCTTTTCTGGGTTGTTTGCACACGAATTCCACATGAATTAGTCGAGATAGGTCTGGATCTAACTAGAATTATCCGGTTCTGTGTGGCTAAATGAATATCAGCTTTTAAACAGCCTGTGTGTTTGTTAGTGTGTTCCGGATAGTATCTATGTAATTTAGAGTTTTGAATGAATTTTAGCATGTTCTATTTTGTTTTTTTGTTGGCAAACGCTAATTAGATCCACATGGAGACACAAGAAGTACACATAAGTGTTCTCTGAGTCGAATGCTACAGAAACTAGGTTAAAAATGATATTTGCGACTGTAAACATGACATTGAATTCACATTCCCAAAAAAAAGACTTTGCTTTTCTCCAAAACCAGTTTGACTCTGCTTTTCTGGGTCCTTTGCACACGAATGCCACACGAGTTTGTCCAGATAGGTCTGGATCTAACCAGAAATATCCGGTACTGTGTGGCTAAGTGAATATCAGCTTTTAAACAGCCTGTGTGTTTGTTAGTGTTTCCTGGATAGTATCTATGAACTTTAGAGTTTTGAATGAATTTTAGCATGTTACATTTTGTTGTTTTGTTGGAAAACGCTAATTAGTTACACATGGAGACACAACAAGTACACATAAGTGTTCTCTGAGTCCAATGCTACAGAAACTAGGTTAAAAATGATATTTGCGACTGTAAACATGACATTGAATTCACATTCCCAAGAAAAAGACTTTGCTTTTCTCCAAACCAGTTTGATCAGCTTTTCTGGGTCCTGAGCACACGAATTCCTCACGAGTTTGTCCAGATAGGTCTGGATCTAACCAGAAATATCCGGTTCTGTGTGGCTAACTGAATATCAGCTTTTAAACAGCCTGTGTGTTTGTTAGTGTTTCCTGGATAGTATCTATGAACTTTAGAGTTTTGAATGAATTTTAGCATGTTACATTTTGTTTTTTTGTTGTCAAACGCTAATTAGCTCCACATGGAGACACAAGAAGTACACATAAGTGTTCTCTGAATCGAATGCTACAGAAACTAGGTTAAAAATGACATTTGCGACTGTAAACATGACATTGAATTAACATTCCAAAGAAAATGACTTTGCTTTTTTCCAAAACCAGTTTGACTCTGCTTTTCTGGGTCCTTTCCACACGAATTCCACAAGCGTTTGTCCAGATAGGTCTGGATCTAACCAGAAATATCCGGTTCTGTGTGGCTAAATGAATACCAGCTTTTAAACAGCCTGTGTGTTTGTTAGTGTTTCCTGGATAGTATCTATGAACTTTAGAGTTTTGAATGAATTTTAGCATATTATATTTTGTTTTTTTGTTGGCAAACGTTAATTAGTTCCACATGGTGACACAACAAGTACATACAAGTGTTCTCTGAGTCCAATGCTACAGAAACTAGGTTAAAATTATATCTACGACTGTCAACATGACATTGAATTCACATTCCCAAGAAAAAGACTTTGCTTTTCACCAAACCAGTTTTAACATGCTTTTCTGGGTCCTTTGCACACGAATTCCACATGAATTTGTCCAGATAGGTCTAGATCTAACCAGAAATATCTGGTTCAGTGTGGCTAAATGAATATCAGCTTTTAAACAGCCTGTGTGTTTGTTAGTGTTTTCTGGATAGTATCTATGAACTTTAGAGTTTTGAATGAATTTTAGCATGTTACATTTTGTTTTTTTGTTGGCAAACGCTAATTAGTTCCACATGGAGACACAACAAGTATACATAAGTGTTTTCTGAGGAGAATGCTACAGAAACTAGGTTAAAAATGATATTTGCGACTGTCAACATGACATTGAATTCACGTTCCCAAGAATAAGACTTTGCTTTTCTCCAAACCAGTTTGATCTGCTTTTATGGGTCCTGTGCACACGAATTCCACACGAGTTTGTCCAGATAGGTCTGGATCTAACCAGAAATATCCGGTTCTGTGTGGCTAACTGAATATCAGCTTTTAAACAGCCTGTGTGTTTGTGTTTCCTGGATAGTATCTATGAACTTTGGAGTTGTGAATGAATTTTAGCATGTTACATTTTGTTGTTTTGTTGGCAAACGCTAATTAGTTCCACATGGAGACACAACAAGTACACATAAGTGTTCTCTGAGTCCAATGCTACAGAAACTAGGTTAAAAATGATATTTGCGACTGTACACATGACATTGGATTCACATTCCCAAGAAAAAGACTTTGCTTTTCTCCAAAACCAGTTTGACTCTGCTTTTCTGGGTTCTTTGCACACGAATTCCACAAGAGTTTGTCCAGATAGGTCTGGATCTAACCAGAATTATCCGGTTCTGTGTGGCTAAATGAATATCAGCTTTTAAACAGCCTGTGTGTTTGTTAGTGTTTCCTGGATAGTATCTATGAACTTTAGAGTTGTGAATGAATTTTAGCATGTTACATTTTGTTTTTTTGTGGGCAAACGCTAATTAGTTCCACATGGAGGCACAAGATGTACACATAAGTGTTTTCTGAGTAGAATGCTACATAAACTAGGTTAAAAATGATATTTGCGACTGTAAACATGACATTCAATTCACATTCCCAAGAAAAAGACTTTTCTCTTCTCCAAACCAGTTTGATCTGTTTTTCTGGGTCCTGTGCACACGAATTCCACACGAGTTTGTCCAGATAGGTCTGGATCTAACCAGAAATATCCGGTTCTGTGTGGCTAACTGAATATCAGCTTTTAAACAGCCTGTGTGTTTGTGTTTCCTGGATAGTATCTATGAACTTTAGAGTTGTGAATGAATTTTAGCATGTTACATTTTGTTGTTTTGTTGGCAAACGCTAATTATTTCCACATGGAGACACAACAAGTACACATAAGTGTTCTCTGAGTCCAATGCTACAGAAACTGGGTTAAAAATGATATTTGCGACTGTACACATGACATTGAATTCACATTCCCAAGAAAAAGACTTTGCTTTTCTCCAAAACCAGTTTGACTCTGCTTTTCTGGGTTCTTTGCACACGAATTCCACATGAATTTGTTCAGATAGGTCTGGATCAAACCAGAATTATCCGGTTCTGTGTGGCTAAATGAATATCAGCTTTTAAACAGCCTGTGTGTTTGTTAGTGTGTTCCGGATAGTATCTATGTACTTTAGAGTTTTGAATAAATTTTCGCATGTTACATTTTGTTTTTTTGTGGGCAAACGCTAATTAGCTCCACATGGAGACACAAGAAGTACACATAAGTGATCTCTGAGTCGAATGCTACAGAAACCAGCTTAAAAATGACATTTGCGACTGTAAACATGACATTGAATTCACATTCCCAAGAAAAAGACTTTGCTTTTCTCCAGAACCAGTTTGACTCTGCTTTTCTGGGTGCTTTGCACACGAATTCCACAAGAGTTTGTCCAGATAGGTCTGGATCTAACCAGAAATATCCAGTTCTGTGTGGCTAACTGAATATCAGCTTTTAAACAGCCTGTGTGTTTGTTAGTGTTTCCTGGATAGTATCTATGAACTTTAGAGTTGTGAATGAATTTTAGCATGTTACATTTTGTTTTTTTGTGGGCAAACGCTAATTAGTTCCACATAGAGGCACAACGTACACATAAGTGTTTTCTGAAGTAGAATGCTACAGAAACTAGGTTAAAAATGATATTTGCGACTGTCAACATGACATTGAATTCACATTCCCAAGAAAAAGACTTTTCTCTTCTCCAATACCAGTTTGACTCTGCTTTTCTGGGTCCTTTGCACACGAATTCCACACGAGTTTGTCCAGATAGGTCTGGATCTAACCAGAAATATCCGGTTCTGTGGGGCTAAATGAATATCAGCTTTTCAACAGCCTGTGTGTTTGTTAGTGTTTCCTGGATAGTATCTATGAACTTTAGAGTTTTGAATGAATTTTAGCATGTTGCATTTTGTTGTTTTGTTGGCAAACGCTAATTAGTTCCACATGGTGACACAACGAGTACACATAAGTGTTCTCTGAGTCCAATGCTACAGAAACTAGGTTAAAAATGATATTTGCTACTGTAAACATGACATTGAATTCACATTCCCAAGAAAAAGACTTTGCTTTTCTCCAAACCAGTTTCAACATTCTTTTCTGGGTCCTTTGCACACAAATGCCACACGAGTTTGTCCAGATAGGTCTGGATCTAACCAGAAATATCTGGTTCTGTGTGGCTAAATGAATATCAGCTTTTAAACAGCCTGTGTGTTTGTTAGTGTTTCCTGGATAGTATCTATGAACTTTAGAGTTTTGAATGAATTTTAGCATGTTACATTTTGTTTTTTTGTTGGCAAATGCTAATTAGTTCCACATGGAAACACAACAAGTACACATAAGTGTTTTCTGATTAGAATGCCACACAAACTAGGTTAAAAATGATATTTGCGACTGTGAACATGACATTGAATTCACATTCCCAAGAAAAAGACTTTGCTTTTCTCCAAAACCAGTTTGACTCTGCTTTTCTGGGTCCTTTGCACACGAATGCCACACGAGTTTGTCCAGATAGGTCTGGATCTAACCAGAAATATCCGGTTCTGTGGGGCTAAATGAATATCAGCTTTTAGACAGCCTGTGTGTTTGTTAGTGTTTTCTGGCTAGTATCTATGAACTTTAGAGTTGTGAATGAATTTTAGCATGTTACATTTTGTTGTTTTGTTGGAAAATGCTAATTAGTTCCACATGGAGAAACAACAAGTACACATAAGTGTTCTCTGAGTCCAATGAAACAGAAACTAGGTTAAAAATGATATTTGCGACTGTACACATGACATTGAATTCACATTCCCAAGAAAAAGACTTTGCTTTTCTCCAAAACCAGTTTGACTCTGCTTTTCTGTGTCCTTTGCACACGAATTCCACAAGAGTTTGTCCAGATAGGTCTGGATCTAACCAGAAATATCCGGTTCTCTGTGGCTAACTGAATATCAGCTTTTAAACAGCCTGTGTGTTTGTTAGTGTGTTCCGGATAGTATCTATGAACTTTAGAGTTGTGAATGAATTTTAGCATGTTACATTTTGTTTTTTTGTGGGCAAACGCTAATTAGTTCCACATGGAGGCACAAGACGTACACATAAGTGTTTTCTGAGTAGAATGCTACAGAAACTAGGTTAAAAATGATATTTGCGATGGTAAACATGACATTCAATCCACATTCCCAAGAAAAAGACTTTGCTTTTCTCCAAACCAGTTTGACTCTGCTTTTCTGGGTCCTGTGCACACTTCTTCCACATGAGTTTGTCCAGATAGCTCTGGATCTAAGCAGAAATATCCGGTTCTGTGGGGCTAAATGAATATCAGCTTTTAAACAGCCTGTGTGTTTGTTAGTGTTTCCTGGATAGTATCGATGAACTTTAGAGTTTTGAATGAATTTTAGCATGTTACATTTTGTTTTTTTGTGGGCAAACGCTAATTAGCTCCACATGGAGACACAACGAGTACACATAAGTGTTCTCTGAGTCCAATGCTACAGAAACTAGGTTAAAAATGATATTTGCGACTGCAAACATGACATTGAATTCACATTCCCAAGGAAAAAACTTTGCTTTTCTCCAAAACCAGTTTAACTCTGCTTTTCTGGATTCTTTGCACACGAATTCCACATGAATTTGTCCAGATAGGTCTGGATCTAACCAGAATTATCCGGTTCTGTGTGGCTAACTGAATATCAGCTTTTAAACAGCCTGTGTGTTTGTTAGTGTGTTCCGGATAGTATCTATGTACTTTAGAGTTTTGAATGAATTTTAGCATGTTACATTCTGTTTTTTTGTTGGCAAACGCTAATTAGCTCCACATGGAGACACAAGAAGTACACATAAGTGTTCTCTGAGTTGAATGCTACAGAAACTAGGTTAAAAATGATATTTGCGACTGTAAACATGACATTGAATTCACATTCCCAAGAAAAAGACTTTGCTTTTCTCCAAACCAGTTTGATCTGCTTTTCTGGGTCCTGTGCACACGAATTCCACACGAGTTTGTCCAGATAGGTCTGGATCTAACCAGAAATATCCGGTTCTGTGTGGCTAACTGAATATCAGCTTTTAAACAGCCTGTGTGTTTGGTAGTGTTTTCTGGATAGTATCTATGAACTTTAGAGTTGTGAATGAATTTTAGCATGTTACATTTTGTTTTTTTGTTGGCAAACGCTAATTAGTCCACATGGAGACACAACAAGTACACATAAGTGTTTTCTGAGTAGAATGCTACAGAAACTAGGTTAAAAATGATATTTGCCACTGTAAACATGACATTGAATTCACATTCCCAAGAAAAAGAGTTTGCTTTTCTCCAAAACCAGTTTGACTCTGCTTTTCTGGGTCCTTTGCACACGAATTCCACACGAGCTTGTCCAGATAGGTCTGGATCTAAACAGAAATATCCGGTTCTGTGTGGCTAAATGAATATCAGCTTTTAAACAGCCTGTGTGTTTGTTAGTGTTTCCTGGATAGTATCTATGAACTTTAGAGTTTTGAATGAATTTTAGCATGTTACATTTTGTTTCTTTGTTGGCAAACGCTAATTAGTTCCACATGGAGACATAAGAAGTACACATAAGTGTTCTCTGAGTCGAATGCTACAGAAACTAGGTTAAAAATGATATTTGCGACTGTAAACATGACATTGAATTCACATTCCCAAGAAAAAGACTTTGCTTTTCTCCAAAACCAGTTTAACTCTGCTTTTCTGGGTCCTTTGCACACGAATTCCACATGAGTTTGTCCAGATAGGTCTGGATCTAACCAGAAATATCCGGTTCTGTGTGGCTAAGTGATTATCAGATTTTAAACAGCCTGTGTGTTTGTTAGTGTTTCCTGGATATTATCTATGAACTTTAGAGTTGTGAATGAATTTTAGCATGTTACATTTTGTTGTTTTGTTGGCAAACGCTAATTAGTTCCACATGGAGACACAACAAGTACACATAAGTGTTTTCTGAGTCCAAGGCTCCAGAAACTAGGTTAAAAATGATATTTGCGACTGTAAAGATGACATTGAATTCACATTCCCAAGAAAAAGACTTTTCTCTTCTCCAAAACCAGTTTGACTCTGCTTTTCTGGGTCCTTTGCACACGAATTCCACACGAGTTTGTCCAGATAGGTCTGGATCTAAGCAGAAATATCCGGTTCTGTGGGGCTAAATGAATATCAGCTTTTAAACAGCCTGTGTGTTTGTTAGAGTTTCCTGGATAGTATCTATGAACTTTAGAGTTTTGAATGAATTTTAGCATGTTACATTTTGTTTTTTTGTTGGCAAACGCTAATAAGTTCCACATGGAGACACAACAAGTACTCATAAGTGTTTTCTGAGTAGAATGCTACAGAAACTAGGTTAAAAATGATATTTGCGACTGTAAACATGACATTCAATCAACATTCCCAAGAAAAAGACTTTGCTTTTCTCCAAACCATTTTGACTCTGCTTTTCTGGGTCCTGTGCACACTTCTTCCACATGAGTTTGTCCAGATAGGTCTGGATCTAAACAGAAATATCCGGTTCTGTGGGGCTAAATGAATATCAGCTTTTCAACAGCCTGTGTGTTTGTTAGTGTTTCCTGGATAGTATCTATGAACTTTAGAGTTTTGAATGAATTTTAGCATGTTACATTTTGTTTCTTTGTTGGCAAACGCTAATTAGTTCCACATGGAGACATAAGAAGTATCCATAAGTGTTCTCTGAGTCCAATGCTACAGAAACTAGGTTAAAAATGATATTTGCAACTGTAAACATGACATTGAATTCACATTCCCAAGAAAAAGACTTTGCTTTTCTCCAAACCAGTTTGATCTGCTTTTCTGGGTCCTGTGTACACGAATTCCACACGAGTTTGTCCAGATAGGTCTGGATCTAACCAGAAATATCCGGTTCTGTGTGGCTAAATGAATATCAGCTTTTAAACAGCCTGTGTGTTTGTTAGTGTTTCCTGGATAGTATCTATGAACTTTACAGTTTTGAATGAATTTTAGCATGTTACATTTTGTTCTTTTGTTGGCAAACGCTAATTAGTTCCACATGGAGACACAACAAGTACACATAAGTGTTCTCTGAGTTGAATGCTACAGAAACTAGGTTAAAAATGATATTTGCGACTGTACACATGACATTGAATTCACATTCCCAAGAAAAAGACTTTGCTTTTCTCCAAAACCAGTTTGACTCTGCTTTTCTGGGTCCTCTGCACACGAATTCCACACGAATTTGTCCAGATAGGTCTGGATCTAACCAGAAATATCCGGTTCTGTGTGGCTAAATGAGTATCAGCTTTTAAACAGCCTGTGTGTTTGTTAGTGTGTTCCGGATAGTATCTATGTACTTTAGAGTTTTGAATGAATTTTAGCATGTTCCATTTTGTTTTTTTGTTGTCAAATGCTAATTAGCTCCACATGGAGACACAAGAAGTACACATAAGTGTTCTCTGAGTTGAATGCTACAGAAACTAGGTTAAAAATGATATTTGCGACTGTAAACATGACATTGAATTCACATTCCCAAGAAAAAGACTTTGCTTTCCTCCAAACCAGTTTGATCTGCTTTTCTGGGTCCTGTGCACACGAATTCCGCATGAATTTGTCCAGATAGGTCTGGATCTAACCAGAAATATCCGGTTCTGTGTGGCTAAATGAATATCAGCTTTTAAACAGCCTGTGTGTTTGGTAGTGTTTTCTGGATAGTATCTATGAACTTTAGAGTTTTGAATGAATTTTAGCATGTTACATTTTGTTTCTTTGTTGGCAAACGCTAATTAGTTCCACATGGAGACATAAGAAGTACACATAAGTGTTCTCTGAGTCCAATGCTACAGAAACTAGGTTAGAAATGATATTTGCCACTGTAAACATGACATTGAATTCACATTCCCAAGAAAAAGACTTTGCTTTTCTCCAAAACCAGTTTAACTCTGCTTTTCTGGGTCCTTTGCACACGAATTCCACACAAGTTTGTCCAGGTCGGTCTGGATCTAACCAGAAATATCCGGTTCTGTATGGCTAAGTGATTATCAGCTTTTAAACAGCCTGTGTGTTTGTTAGTGTTTCCTGGATAGTATCTATGAACTTTAGAGTTGTGAATGAATTTTAGCATGTTACATTTTGTTGTTTTGTTGGCAAACGCTAATTAGTTCCACATGGAGACACAACAAGTACACATAAGTGTTCGCTGAGTCCAATGCTACAGAAACTAGGTTAAAAATGATATTTGCGACTGTAAACATGACATTGAATTCACATTCCCAAGAAAAAGACATTTCTCTTCTCCAAAACCAGTTTGACTCTGCTTTTCTGGGTCCTTTGCACACGAATTCCACACGAGTTTGTCCAGATAGGTCTGGATCTAACCAGAAATATCCGGTTCTTTGTGGCTAAATGAATATCAGCTTTTAAACAGCCTGTGTGTTTGGTAGTGTTTCCTGGATAGTATCTATGAACTTTAGAGTTTTGAATGAATTTTAGCATGTTGCATTTTGTTTTTTTGTTGGCAAACGCTAATTAGTTCCACATGGAGACACAACAAGTACACATAAGTGTTTTCTGAGTAGAATGCTACAGAAACTAGGTTAAAAATGATATTTGCGACTGTAAACATGACATTCAATCCACATTCCCAAGAAAAAGACTGCTTTTCTCCAAACCAGTTTGACTCTGCTTTTCTGGGTCCTTTGCACACGAATTCCACACGAGTTTGTCCAGATAGGTCTGTATCTAAACAGAAATATCCGGTTCTGTGGGGCTAAATGAATATCAGCTTTTTTTTTTTTATAAAGCTTTTATTTAAAGAATATAAATTTCCAAAGAACAGCTCATGGACCACAATGGCTCTCCCCCCACACAACTTCCCTCCCTCCCCCCACCCTCCCCTTTCCCGCTCCCTCTCCCCTTCTGTTCACATCAAGATTCATTTTCAATTCTCTTTATACACAGAAGATCAATTTAGTACATATTATGTAAAGATTTCAACGGTTTGCCCTCGCATAGAGACACAAAATGATAATACTGTTGGAGTACTAGTTATAGTATTAATTCACAATGTACAGCACATTAAGGACAGAGATCCTACATGATTTTTTTTTAAAAAAATTGATTAATTGTCTATGCAATTTCCAGTTTAACACCAAGATTTTTTAATCATTTGCAATTATCTTTATATAAAGAAGATCGATTCAATATATACTATGTAAGGATTTCATCAGTTTGCACCCACTCAGAAACACAAAGTGTAAAAATACTGTTTCAGTACTAGTAATAGCATCACTTCACATTGGATAACACATTAAGGACAGATCCCTCATGAGACGTAAGTACACAGTGACTCCTGATGTTGGAATATCAGCTTTTAAACAGCCTGTGTGTTTGTTAGAGTTTCCTGGATAGTATCTATGAACTTTAGAGTTTTGAATGAATTTTAGCATGTTACATTTTGTTTTTTTGTTGTGAAACGCTAATTAGCTCCACATGGAGACACAAGAAGTACACATAAGTGTTCTCTGAGTCCAATGCTACAGAATCTACGTTAAAAATGACATTTGCGACTGTAAACATGACATTGAATTCACATTCCCAAGAAAAAGACTTTGCTTTTCTCCAAAACCAGTTTGACTCTGCTTTTCTGGGTCCTTTGCACACGAATTCCACACGAGTTTGTCCAGATAGGACTGTATCTAACGAGAAATATCCGGTTCTGTGTGGCTAAATGAATATCAGCTTTTAAACAGCCTGTGTGTTTGTTAGTGTTTCCTGGATAGTATCTATGAACTTTAGAGTTGTGAATGAATTTTAGCATGTTACATTTTGTTTTTTTGTGGGCAAACGCTAATTAGTTCCACATGGAAGCACAAGAAGTACACATAAGTGTTTTCTGAGTAGAATGCTACAGAAACTGGGTTAAAAATGATATTTGCTACTGTAACATGACATTGAATTCACATTCCCAAGAAAAAGACTTTTCTCTTCTCCAAAACCAGTTTGACTCTGCTTTTCTGGGTCCTTTGCACACGAATTCCACACGAGTTTGTCCAGATAGGTCTGGATCTAAACAGAAATATCCGGTTCTGTGTGGCTAACTGAATATCAGCTTTTAAACAGCCTGTGTGTTTGTTAGTGTTTCCTGGATAGTATCTATGAACTTTAGAGTTTTGAATGAATTTTAGCATGTTACATTTTGTTTTTTTGTTGGCAAACGCTAATTAGTTCCACATGGAGACACAACAAGTAACCATAAGTGTTCTCTGAGTTGAATGCTACAGAAACTAGGTTAAAAATGATATTTGCGACTGTAAACATGACATTGAATTCACATTCCCAAGAAAAAGACTTTGCTTTTCTCCAAACCAGTTTGATCTGCTTTTCTGGGTCCTGTGCACACGAATTCCACACGAGTTTGTCCAGATAGGTCTGGATCTAACCAGAAATATCCGGTACTGTGTGGCTAAATGAATATCAGCTTTTAAACAGCCTGTGTGTTTGTTAGTGTTTTCTGGATAGTATCTATGAACTTTAGAGTTTTGAATGAATTTTAGCATGTTACATTTTGTTTTTTTGTTGGCAAACGCTAATTAGTTCCACATGGAGACACGACAAGTACACATAAGTGTTTTCTGAGTAGAATGCTACAGAAACTAGGTTAAAAACGACATTTGCGACTGTAAACATGACATTGAATTCACATTCCCAAGAAAAAGACTTTGCTTTTCTCCAAACCAGTTCCAACATCCTTTTCTGGGTCCTTTGCACACGAATTCCACATGAATTTGTCCAGATAGGTCTGGATCTAACCAGAAATATCTGGTTCTGTGTGGCTAAATGAATATCAGCTTTTAAACAGCCTGTGTGTTTGTTAGTGTTTTCTGGCTAGTATCTATGAACTTTAGAGTTTTGAATGAATTTTAGCATGTTACATTTTGTTTTTTTGTTGGCAAACGCTAATTAGTTCCACATGGAGACACGACAAGTACACATAAGTGTTTTCTGAGTAGAATGCTACAGAAACTAGGTTAAAAATGATATTTGCTACTGTAAACATGACATTGAATTCACATTCCCAAGAAAAAGACTTTGCTTTTCTCCAAAACCAGTTTGACTCTGCTTTTCTGGGTCCTTTGCACACGAATTCCACACGAGTTTGTCCAGATAGGTCTGTATCTAAACAGAAATATCCGGTTCTGTGGGGCTAAATGAATATCAGCTTTTTTTTTTTTTTATAAAGCTTTTATTTAAAGAATATAAATTTCCAAAGAACAGCTCATGGACCACAATGGCTCCCCCCACACACAACTTCCCTCCCTCCCCCCACCCTCCCCTTTCCCACTCCCTCTCCCCTTCTGTTCACATCAAGATTCATTTTCAATTCTCTTTATACACAGAAGATCAATTTAGTACATATTATGTAAAGATTTCAACGGTTTGCCCTCGCATAGAGACACAAAATGATAATACTGTTGGAGTACTAGTTATAGTATTAATTCACAATGTACAGCACATTAAGGACAGAGATCCTACATGATTTTTTTTTTAAAAAATTGATTAATTGTCTATGCAATTTCCAGTTTAACACCAAGATTTTTTAATCATTTGCAATTATCTTTATATAAAGAAGATCGATTCAATATATACTATGTAAGGATTTCATCAGTTTGCACCCACTCAGAAACACAAAGTGTAAAAATACTGTTTCAGTACTAGTAATAGCATCACTTCACATTGGATAACACATTAAGGACAGATCCCTCATGAGACGTAAGTACACAGTGACTCCTGATGTTGGAATATCAGCTTTTAAACAGCCTGTGTGTTTGTTAGAGTTTCCTGGATAGTATCTATGAACTTTAGAGTTTTGAATGAATTTTAGCATGTTACATTTTGTTTTTTTGTTGTCAAACGCTAATTAGCTCCACATGGAGACACAAGAAGTACACATAAGTGTTCTCTGAGTCCAATGCTACAGAAACTACGTTAAAAATGACATTTGCGACTGTAAACATGACATTGAATTCACATTCCCAAGAAAAAGACTTTGCTTTTCTCCAAAACCAGTTTGACTCTGCTTTTCTGGGTCCTTTGCACACGAATTCCACACGAGTTTGTCCAGATAGGACTGTATCTAACGAGAAATATCCGGTTCTGTGTGGCTAAATGAATATCAGCTTTTAAACAGCCTGTGTGTTTGTTAGTGTTTCCTGGATAGTATCTATGTACTTTAGAGTTTTGAATGAATTTTAGCATGTTACATTTTGTTTTTTTGTTGGCAAATGCTAATTAGTTCCACATGGAAACACAACAAGTACACATAAGTGTTTTCTGATTAGAATGCCACACAAACTAGGTTAAAAATGATATTTGCGACTGTGAACATGACATTGAATTCACATTCCCAAGAAAAAGACTTTGCTTTTCTCCAAAACCAGTTTGACTCTGCTTTTCTGGGTCCTTTGCACACGAATGCCACACGAGTTTGTCCAGATAGGTCTGGATCTAACCAGAAATATCCGGTTCTGTGGGGCTAAATGAATATCAGCTTTTAGACAGCCTGTGTGTTTGTTAGTGTTTCCTGGATAGTATCTATGAACTTTAGAGTTGTGAATGAATTTTAGCATGTTACATTTTGTTGTTTTGTTGGAAAATGCTAATTAGTTCCACATGGAGAAACAACAAGTACACATAAGTGTTCTCTGAGTCCAATGAAACAGAAACTAGGTTAAAAATGATATTTGCGACTGTACACATGACATTGAATTCACATTCCCAAGAAAAAGACTTTGCTTTTCTCCAAAACCAGTTTGACTCTGCTTTTCTGTGTCCTTTGCACACGAATTCCACAAGAGTTTGTCCAGATAGGTCTGGATCTAACCAGAAATATCCGGTTCTCTGTGGCTAACTGAATATCAGCTTTTAAACAGCCTGTGTGTTTGTTAGTGTGTTCCGGATAGTATCTATGAACTTTAGAGTTGTGAATGAATTTTAGCATGTTACATTTTGTTTTTTTGTGGGCAAACGCTAATTAGTTCCACATGGAGGCACAAGACGTACACATAAGTGTTTTCTGAGTAGAATGCTACAGAAACTAGGTTAAAAATGATATTTGCGATGGTAAACATGACATTCAATCCACATTCCCAAGAAAAAGACTTTGCTTTTCTCCAAACCAGTTTGACTCTGCTTTTCTGGGTCCTGTGCACACTTCTTCCACATGAGTTTGTCCAGATAGCTCTGGATCTAAGCAGAAATATCCGGTTCTGTGGGGCTAAATGAATATCAGCTTTTAAACAGCCTGTGTGTTTGTTAGTGTTTCCTGGATAGTATCGATGAACTTTAGAGTTTTGAATGAATTTTAGCATGTTACATTTTGTTTTTTTGTGGGCAAACGCTAATTAGCTCCACATGGAGACACAACGAGTACACATAAGTGTTCTCTGAGTCCAATGCTACAGAAACTAGGTTAAAAATGATATTTGCGACTGTAAACATGACATTGAATTCACATTCCCAAGGAAAAAACTTTGCTTTTCTCCAAAACCAGTTTAACTCTGCTTTTCTGGATTCTTTGCACACGAATTCCACATGAATTTGTCCAGATAGGTCTGGATCTAACCAGAATTATCCGGTTCTGTGTGGCTAAATGAATATCAGCTTTTAAACAGCCTGTGTGTTTGTTAGTGTGTTCCGGATAGTATCTATGTACTTTAGAGTTTTGAATGAATTTTAGCATGTTACATTCTGTTTTTTTGTTGGCAAACGCTAATTAGCTCCACATGGAGACACAAGAAGTACACATAAGTGTTCTCTGAGTTGAATGCTACAGAAACTAGGTTAAAAATGATATTTGCGACTGTACACATGACATTGAATTCACATTCCCAAGAAAAAGACTTTGCTTTTCTCCAAACCAGTTTGATCTGCTTTTCTGGGTCCTGTGCACACGAATTCCACACGAGTTTGTCCAGATAGGTCTGGATCTAACCAGAAATATCCGGTTCTGTGTGGCTAAATGAATATCAGCTTTTAAACAGCCTGTGTGTTTGGTAGTGTTTTCTGGATAGTATCTATGAACTTTAGAGTTTTGAATGAATTTTAGCATGTTACATTTTGTTTTTTTGTTGGCAAACGCTAATTAGTCCACATGGAGACACAACAAGTACACATAAGTGTTTTCTGAGTAGAATGCTACAGAAACTAGGTTAAAAATGATATTTGCCACTGTAAACATGACATTGAATTCACATTCCCAAGAAAAAGAGTTTGCTTTTCTCCAAAACCAGTTTGACTCTGCTTTTCTGGGTCCTTTGCACACGAATTCCACACGAGCTTGTCCAGATAGGTCTGGATCTAAACAGAAATATCCGGTTCTGTGTGGCTAAATGAATATCAGCTTTTAAACAGCCTGTGTGTTTGTTAGTGTTTCCTGGATAGTATCTATGAACTTTAGAGTTTTGAATGAATTTTAGCATGTTACATTTTGTTTCTTTGTTGGCAAACGCTAATTAGTTCCACATGGAGACATAAGAAGTACACATAAGTGTTCTCTGAGTCGAATGCTACAGAAACTAGGTTAAAAATGATATTTGCGACTGTAAACATGACATTGAATTCACATTCCCAAGAAAAAGACTTTGCTTTTCTCCAAAACCAGTTTAACTCTGCTTTTCTGGGTCCTTTGCACACGAATTCCACATGAGTTTGTCCAGATAGGTCTGGATCTAACCAGAAATATCCGGTTCTGTGTGGCTAAGTGATTATCAGATTTTAAACAGCCTGTGTGTTTGTTAGTGTTTCCTGGATATTATCTATGAACTTTAGAGTTGTGAATGAATTTTAGCATGTTACATTTTGTTGTTTTGTTGGCAAACGCTAATTAGTTCCACATGGAGACACAACAAGTACACATAAGTGTTTTCTGAGTCCAAGGCTCCAGAAACTAGGTTAAAAATGATATTTGCGACTGTAAAGATGACATTGAATTCACATTCCCAAGAAAAAGACTTTTCTCTTCTCCAAAACCAGTTTGACTCTGCTTTTCTGGGTCCTTTGCACACGAATTCCACACGAGTTTGTCCAGATAGGTCTGGATCTAAGCAGAAATATCCGGTTCTGTGGGGCTAAATGAATATCAGCTTTTAAACAGCCTGTGTGTTTGTTAGAGTTTCCTGGATAGTATCTATGAACTTTAGAGTTTTGAATGAATTTTAGCATGTTGCATTTTGTTTTTTTGTTGGCAAACGCTAATAAGTTCCACATGGAGACACAACAAGTACTCATAAGTGTTTTCTGAGTAGAATGCTACAGAAACTAGGTTAAAAATGATATTTGCGACTGTAAACATGACATTCAATCAACATTCCCAAGAAAAAGACTTTGCTTTTCTCCAAACCATTTTGACTCTGCTTTTCTGGGTCCTGTGCACACTTCTTCCACATGAGTTTGTCCAGATAGGTCTGGATCTAAACAGAAATATCCGGTTCTGTGGGGCTAAATGAATATCAGCTTTTCAACAGCCTGTGTGTTTGTTAGTGTTTCCTGGATAGTATCTATGAACTTTAGAGTTTTGAATGAATTTTAGCATGTTACATTTTGTTTCTTTGTTGGCAAACGCTAATTAGTTCCACATGGAGACATAAGAAGTAACCATAAGTGTTCTCTGAGTCCAATGCTACAGAAACTAGGTTAAAAATGATATTTGCAACTGTAAACATGACATTGAATTCACATTCCCAAGAAAAAGACTTTGCTTTTCTCCAAACCAGTTTGATCTGCTTTTCTGGGTCCTGTGTACACGAATTCCACACGAGTTTGTCCAGATAGGTCTGGATCTAACCAGAAATATCCGGTTCTGTGTGGCTAAATGAATATCAGCTTTTAAACAGCCTGTGTGTTTGTTAGTGTTTCCTGGATAGTATCTATGAACTTTACAGTTTTGAATGAATTTTAGCATGTTACATTTTGTTGTTTTGTTGGCAAACGCTAATTAGTTCCACATGGAGACACAACAAGTACACATAAGTGTTCTCTGAGTTGAATGCTACAGAAACTAGGTTAAAAATGATATTTGCGACTGTACACATGACATTGAATTCACATTCCCAAGAAAAAGACTTTGCTTTTCTCCAAAACCAGTTTAACTCTGCTTTTCTGGGTTCTTTGCACACGAATTCCACATGAATTTGTCCAGATAGGTCTGGATCAAACCAGAAATATCCGGTTCTGTGTGGCTAAATGAATATCAGCTTTTAAACAGCCTGTGTGTTTGTTAGTGTGTTCCGGATAGTATCTATGTACTTTAGAGTTTTGAATGAATTTTAGCATGTTCCATTTTGTTTTTTTGTTGTCAAATGCTAATTAGCTCCACATGGAGACACAAGAAGTACACATAAGTGTTCTCTGAGTTGAATGCTACAGAAACTAGGTTAAAAATGATATTTGCGACTGTAAACATGACATTGAATTCACATTCCCAAGAAAAAGACTTTGCTTTCCTCCAAACCAGTTTGATCTGCTTTTCTGGGTCCTGTGCACACGAATTCCGCATGAATTTGTCCAGATAGGTCTGGATCTAACCAGAAATATCCGGTTCTGTGTGGCTAAATGAATATCAGCTTTTAAACAGCCTGTGTGTTTGGTAGTGTTTTCTGGATAGTATCTATGAACTTTAGAGTTTTGAATGAATTTTAGCATGTTACATTTTGTTTCTTTGTTGGCAAACGCTAATTAGTTCCACATGGAGACATAAGAAGTACACATAAGTGTTCTCTGAGTCCAATGCTACAGAAACTAGGTTAGAAATGATATTTGCCACTGTAAACATGACATTGAATTCACATTCCCAAGAAAAAGACTTTGCTTTTCTCCAAAACCAGTTTAACTCTGCTTTTCTGGGTCCTTTGCACACGAATTCCACACAAGTTTGTCCAGGTCGGTCTGGATCTAACCAGAAATATCCGGTTCTGTATGGCTAAGTGATTATCAGCTTTTAAACAGCCTGTGTGTTTGTTAGTGTTTCCTGGATAGTATCTATGAACTTTAGAGTTGTGAATGAATTTTAGCATGTTACATTTTGTTGTTTTGTTGGCAAACGCTAATTAGTTCCACATGGAGACACAACAAGTACACATAAGTGTTCGCTGAGTCCAATGCTACAGAAACTAGGTTAAAAATGATATTTGCGACTGTAAACATGACATTGAATTCACATTCCCAAGAAAAAGACATTTCTCTTCTCCAAAACCAGTTTGACTCTGCTTTTCTGGGTCCTTTGCACACGAATTCCACACGAGTTTGTCCAGATAGGTCTGGATCTAACCAGAAATATCCGGTTCTGTGGGGCTAAATGAATATCAGCTTTTAAACAGCCTGTGTGTTTGGTAGTGTTTCCTGGATAGTATCTATGAACTTTAGAGTTTTGAATGAATTTTAGCATGTTGCATTTTGTTTTTTTGTTGGCAAACGCTAATTAGTTCCACATGGAGACACAACAAGTACACATAAGTGTTTTCTGAGTAGAATGCTACAGAAACTAGGTTAAAAATGATATTTGCGACTGTAAACATGACATTCAATCCACATTCCCAAGAAAAAGACTTTGCTTTTCTCCAAACCAGTTTGACTCTGCTTTTCTGGGTCCTTTGCACACGAATTCCACACGAGTTTGTCCAGATAGGTCTGTATCTAAACAGAAATATCCGGTTCTGTGGGGCTAAATGAATATCAGCTTTTTTTTTTTTTTATAAAGCTTTTATTTAAAGAATATAAATTTCCAAAGAACAGCTCATGGACCACAATGGCTCTCCCCCCACACAACTTCCCTCCCTCCCCCCACCCTCCCCTTTCCCGCTCCCTCTCCCCTTCTGTTCACATCAAGATTCATTTTCAATTCTCTTTATACACAGAAGATCAATTTAGTACATATTATGTAAAGATTTCAACGGTTTGCCCTCGCATAGAGACACAAAATGATAATACTGTTGGAGTACTAGTTATAGTATTAATTCACAATGTACAGCACATTAAGGACAGAGATCCTACATGATTTTTTTTTAAAAAAATTGATTAATTGTCTATGCAATTTCCAGTTTAACACCAAGATTTTTTAATCATTTGCAATTATCTTTATATAAAGAAGATCGATTCAATATATACTATGTAAGGATTTCATCAGTTTGCACCCACTCAGAAACACAAAGTGTAAAAATACTGTTTCAGTACTAGTAATAGCATCACTTCACATTGGATAACACATTAAGGACAGATCCCTCATGAGACGTAAGTACACAGTGACTCCTGATGTTGGAATATCAGCTTTTAAACAGCCTGTGTGTTTGTTAGAGTTTCCTGGATAGTATCTATGAACTTTAGAGTTTTGAATGAATTTTAGCATGTTACATTTTGTTTTTTTGTTGTGAAACGCTAATTAGCTCCACATGGAGACACAAGAAGTACACATAAGTGTTCTCTGAGTCCAATGCTACAGAATCTACGTTAAAAATGACATTTGCGACTGTAAACATGACATTGAATTCACATTCCCAAGAAAAAGACTTTGCTTTTCTCCAAAACCAGTTTGACTCTGCTTTTCTGGGTCCTTTGCACACGAATTCCACACGAGTTTGTCCAGATAGGACTGTATCTAACGAGAAATATCCGGTTCTGTGTGGCTAAATGAATATCAGCTTTTAAACAGCCTGTGTGTTTGTTAGTGTTTCCTGGATAGTATCTATGAACTTTAGAGTTGTGAATGAATTTTAGCATGTTACATTTTGTTTTTTTGTGGGCAAACGCTAATTAGTTCCACATGGAAGCACAAGAAGTACACATAAGTGTTTTCTGAGTAGAATGCTACAGAAACTGGGTTAAAAATGATATTTGCTACTGTAACATGACATTGAATTCACATTCCCAAGAAAAAGACTTTTCTCTTCTCCAAAACCAGTTTGACTCTGCTTTTCTGGGTCCTTTGCACACGAATTCCACACGAGTTTGTCCAGATAGGTCTGGATCTAAACAGAAATATCCGGTTCTGTGTGGCTAACTGAATATCAGCTTTTAAACAGCCTGTGTGTTTGTTAGTGTTTTCTGGATAGTATCTATGAACGTTAGAGTTTTGAATGAATTTTAGCATGTTACATTTTGTTTTTTTGTTGGCAAACGCTAATTAGTTCCACATGGAGACACAACAAGTAACCATAAGTGTTCTCTGAGTTGAATGCTACAGAAACTAGGTTAAAAATGATATTTGCGACTGTAAACATGACATTGAATTCACATTCCCAAGAAAAAGACTTTGCTTTTCTCCAAACCAGTTTGATCTGCTTTTCTGGGTCCTGTGCACACGAATTCCACACGAGTTTGTCCAGATAGGTCTGGATCTAACCAGAAATATCCGGTACTGTGTGGCTAAATGAATATCAGCTTTTAAACAGCCTGTGTGTTTGTTAGTGTTTTCTGGATAGTATCTATGAACTTTAGAGTTTTGAATGAATTTTAGCATGTTACATTTTGTTTTTTTGTTGGCAAACGCTAATTAGTTCCACATGGAGACACGACAAGTACACATAAGTGTTTTCTGAGTAGAATGCTACAGAAACTAGGTTAAAAACGACATTTGCGACTGTAAACATGACATTGAATTCACATTCCCAAGAAAAAGACTTTGCTTTTCTCCAAACCAGTTCCAACATCCTTTTCTGGGTCCTTTGCACACGAATTCCACATGAATTTGTCCAGATAGGTCTGGATCTAACCAGAAATATCTGGTTCTGTGTGGCTAAATGAATATCAGCTTTTAAACAGCCTGTGTGTTTGTTAGTGTTTTCTGGCTAGTATCTATGAACTTTAGAGTTTTGAATGAATTTTAGCATGTTACATTTTGTTTTTTTGTTGGCAAACACTAATTAGTTCCACATGGAGACACGACAAGTACACATAAGTGTTTTCTGAGTAGAATGCTACAGAAACTAGGTTAAAAATGATATTTGCGACTGTAAACATGACATTCAATCCACATTCCCAAGAAAAAGACTTTGCTTTTCTCCAAAACCAGTTTGACTCTGCTTTTCTGGGTCCTTTGCACACGAATTCCACACGAGTTTGTCCAGATAGGTCTGTATCTAAACAGAAATATCCGGTTCTGTGGGGCTAAATGAATATCAGCTTTTTTTTTTTTTATAAAGCTTTTATTTAAAGAATATAAATTTCCAAAGAACAGCTCATGGACCACAATGGCTCCCCCCCCACACAACTTCCCTCCCTCCCCCCACCCTCCCCTTTCCCACTCCCTCTCCCCTTCTGTTCACATCAAGATTCATTTTCAATTCTCTTTATACACAGAAGATCAATTTAGTACATATTATGTAAAGATTTCAACGGTTTGCCCTCGCATAGAGACACAAAATGATAATACTGTTGGAGTACTAGTTATAGTATTAATTCACAATGTACAGCACATTAAGGACAGAGATCCTACATGATTTTTTTTTTAAAAAATTGATTAATTGTCTATGCAATTTCCAGTTTAACACCAAGATTTTTTAATCATTTGCAATTATCTTTATATAAAGAAGATCGATTCAATATATACTATGTAAGGATTTCATCAGTTTGCACCCACTCAGAAACACAAAGTGTAAAAATACTGTTTCAGTACTAGTAATAGCATCACTTCACATTGGATAACACATTAAGGACAGATCCCTCATGAGACGTAAGTACACAGTGACTCCTGATGTTGGAATATCAGCTTTTAAACAGCCTGTGTGTTTGTTAGAGTTTCCTGGATAGTATCTATGAACTTTAGAGTTTTGAATGAATTTTAGCATGTTACATTTTGTTTTTTTGTTGTCAAACGCTAATTAGCTCCACATGGAGACACAAGAAGTACACATAAGTGTTCTCTGAGTCCAATGCTACAGAAACTACGTTAAAAATGACATTTGCGACTGTAAACATGACATTGAATTCACATTCCCAAGAAAAAGACTTTGCTTTTCTCCAAAACCAGTTTGACTCTGCTTTTCTGGGTCCTTTGCACACGAATTCCACACGAGTTTGTCCAGATAGGACTGTATCTAACGAGAAATATCCGGTTCTGTGTGGCTAAATGAATATCAGCTTTTAAACAGCCTGTGTGTTTGTTAGTGTTTCCTGGATAGTATCTATGAACTTTAGAGTTGTGAATGAATTTTAGCATGTTACATTTTGTTTTTTTGTGGGCAAACGCTAATTAGTTCCACATGGAAGCACAAGAAGTACACATAAGTGTTTTCTGAGTAGAATGCTACAGAAACTGGGTTAAAAATGATATTTGCTACTGTAACATGACATTGAATTCACATTCCCAAGAAAAAGACTTTTCTCTTCTCCAAAACCAGTTTGACTCTGCTTTTCTGGGTCCTTTGCACACGAATTCCACACGAGTTTGTCCAGATAGGTCTGGATCTAAACAGAAATATCCGGTTCTGTGTGGCTAACTGAATATCAGCTTTTAAACAGCCTGTGTGTTTGTTAGTGTTTTCTGGATAGTATCTATGAACTTTAGAGTTTTGAATGAATTTTAGCATGTTACATTTTGTTTTTTTGTTGGCAAACGCTAATTAGTTCCACATGGAGACACAACAAGTAACCATAAGTGTTCTCTGAGTTGAATGCTACAGAAACTAGGTTAAAAATGATATTTGCGACTGTAAACATGACATTGAATTCACATTCCCAAGAAAAAGACTTTGCTTTTCCCCAAACCAGTTTGATCTGCTTTTCTGGGTCCTGTGCACACGAATTCCACACGAGTTTGTCCAGATAGGTCTGGATCTAACCAGAAATATCCGGTACTGTGTGGCTAAATGAATATCAGCTTTTAAACAGCCTGTGTGTTTGTTAGTGTTTTCTCGATAGTATCTATGAACTTTAGAGTTTTGAATGAATTTTAGCATGTTACATTTTGTTTTTTTGTTGGCAAACGCTAATTAGTTCCACATGGAGACACGACAAGTACACATAAGTGTTTTCTGAGTAGAATGCTACAGAAACTAGGTTAAAAACGACATTTGCGACTGTAAACATGACATTGAATTCACATTCCCAAGAAAAAGACTTTGCTTTTCTCCAAACCAGTTTCAACATCCTTTTCTGGGTCCTTTGCACACGAATTCCACATGAATTTGTCCAGATAGGTCTGGATCTAACCAGAAATATCTGGTTCTGTGTGGCTAAATGAATATCAGCTTTTAAACAGCCTGTGTGTTTGTTAGTGTTTTCTGGATAGTATATATGAACTTTAGAGTTTTGAATGAATTTTAGCATGTTACATTTTGTTTTTTTGTTGGCTAACGCTAATTAGTTCCACATGGAGACACGACAAGTACACATAAGTGTTTTCTGAGTAGAATGCTACAGAAACTAGGTTAAAAATGATATTTGCTACTGTAAACATGACATTGAATTCACATTCCCAAGAAAAAGACTTTGCTTTTCTCCAAAACCAGTTTGACTCTGCTTTTCTGGGTCCTTTGCACACGAATTCCACACGAGTTTGTCCAGATAGGTCTGTATCTAAACAGAAATATCCGGTTCTGTGGGGCTAAATGAATATCAGCTTTTTTTTTTTTTTTATAAAGCTTTTATTTAAAGAATATAAATTTCCAAAGAACAGCTCATGGACCACAATGGCTCCCCCCCCACACAACTTCCCTCCCTCCCCCCACCCTCCCCTTTCCCGCTCCCTCTCCCCTTCTGTTCACATCAAGATTCATTTTCAATTCTCTTTATACACAGAAGATCAATTTAGTACATATTATGTAAAGATTTCAACGGTTTGCCCTCGCATAGAGACACAAAATGATAATACTGTTGGAGTACTAGTTATAGTATTAATTCACAATGTACAGCACATTAAGGACAGAGATCCTACATGATTTTTTTTTTAAAAAATTGATTAATTGTCTATGCAATTTCCAGTTTAACACCAAGATTTTTTAATCATTTGCAATTATCTTTATATAAAGAAGATCGATTCAATATATACTATGTAAGGATTTCATCAGTTTGCACCCACTCAGAAACACAAAGTGTAAAAATACTGTTTCAGTACTAGTAATAGCATCACTTCACATTGGATAACACATTAAGGACAGATCCCTCATGAGACGTAAGTACACAGTGACTCCTGATGTTGGAATATCAGCTTTTAAACAGCCTGTGTGTTTGTTAGAGTTTCCTGGATAGTATCTATGAACTTTAGAGTTTTGAATGAATTTTAGCATGTTACATTTTGTTTTTTTGTTGTCAAACGCTAATTAGCTCCACATGGAGACACAAGAAGTACACATAAGTGTTCTCTGAGTCCAATGCTACAGAAACTACGTTAAAAATGACATTTGCGACTGTAAACATGACATTGAATTCACATTCCCAAGAAAAAGACTTTGCTTTTCTCCAAAACCAGTTTGACTCTGCTTTTCTGGGTCCTTTGCACACGAATTCCACACGAGTTTGTCCAGATAGGACTGTATCTAACGAGAAATATCCGGTTCTGTGTGGCTAAATGAATATCAGCTTTTAAACAGCCTGTGTGTTTGTTAGTGTTTCCTGGATAGTATCTATGAACTTTAGAGTTGTGAATGAATTTTAGCATGTTACATTTTGTTTTTTTGTGGGCAAACGCTAATTAGTTCCACATGGAAGCACAAGAAGTACACATAAGTGTTTTCTGAGTAGAATGCTACAGAAACTGGGTTAAAAATGATATTTGCTACTGTAACATGACATTGAATTCACATTCCCAAGAAAAAGACTTTATTCTTCTCCAAAACCAGTTTGACTCTGCTTTTCTGGGTCCTTTGCACACGAATTCCACACGAGTTTGTCCAGATAGGTCTGGATCTAAACAGAAATATCCGGTTCTGTGTGGCTAACTGAATATCAGCTTTTAAACAGCCTGTGTGTTTGTTAGTGTTTTCTGGATAGTATCTATGAACTTTAGAGTTTTGAATGAATTTTAGCATGTTACATTTTGTTTTTTTGTTGGCAAACGCTAATTAGTTCCACATGGAGACACAACAAGTAACCATAAGTGTTCTCTGAGTTGAATGCTACAGAAACTAGGTTAAAAATGATATTTGCGGCTGTAAACATGACATTGAATTCACATTCCCAAGAAAAAGACTTTGCTTTTCTCCAAACCAGTTTGATCTGCTTTTCTGGGTCCTGTGCACACGAATTCCACACGAGTTTGTCCAGATAGGTCTGGATCTAACCAGAAATATCCGGTACTGTGTGGCTAAATGAATATCAGCTTTTAAACAGCCTGTGTGTTTGTTAGTGTTTTCTGGATAGTATCTATGAACTTTAGAGTTTTGAATGAATTTTAGCATGTTACATTTTGTTTTTTTGTTAGCAAACGCTAATTAGTTCCACATGGAGACACGACAAGTACACATAAGTGTTTTCTGAGTAGAATGCTACAGAAACTAGGTTAAAAACGACATTTGCGACTGTAAACATGACATTGAATTCACATTCCCAAGAAAAAGACTTTGCTTTTCTCCAAACCAGTTTCAACATCCTTTTCTGGGTCCTTTGCACACGAATTCCACATGAATTTGTCCAGATAGGTCTGGATCTAACCAGAAATATCTGGTTCTGTGTGGCTAAATGAATATCAGCTTTTAAACAGCCTGTGTGTTTGTTAGTGTTTTCTGGATAGTATCTATGAACTTTAGAGTTTTGAATGAATTTTAGCATGTTACATTTTGTTTTTTTGTTGGCTAACGCTAATTAGTTACACATGGAGACACGACAAGTACACATAAGTGTTTTCTGAGTAGAATGCTACAGAAACTAGGTTAAAAATGATATTTGCTACTGTAAACATGACATTGAATTCACATTCCCAAGAAAAAGACTTTGCTTTTCTCCAAAACCAGTTTGACTCTGCTTTTCTGGGTCCTTTGCACACGAATTCCACACGAGTTTGTCCAGATAGGTCTGTATCTAAACAGAAATATCCGGTTCTGTGGGGCTAAATGAATATCAGCTTTTTTTTTTTTTTATAAAGCTTTTATTTAAAGAATATAAATTTCCAAAGAACAGCTCATGGACCACAATGGCTCCCCCCCCACACAACTTCCCTCCCTCCCCCCACCCTCCCCTTTCCCGCTCCCTCTCCCCTTCTGTTCACATCAAGATTCATTTTCAATTCTCTTTATACACAGAAGATCAATTTAGTACATATTATGTAAAGATTTCAACGGTTTGCCCTCGCATAGAGACACAAAATGATAATACTGTTGGAGTACTAGTTATAGTATTAATTCACAATGTACAGCACATTAAGGACAGAGATCCTACATGATTTTTTTTTAAAAAAATTGATTAATTGTCTATGCAATTTCCAGTTTAACACCAAGATTTTTTAATCATTTGCAATTATCTTTATATAAAGAAGATCGATTCAATATATACTATGTAAGGATTTCATCAGTTTGCACCCACTCAGAAACACAAAGTGTAAAAATACTGTTTCAGTACTAGTAATAGCATCACTTCACATTGGATAACACATTAAGGACAGATCCCTCATGAGACGTAAGTACACAGTGACTCCTGATGTTGGAATATCAGCTTTTAAACAGCCTGTGTGTTTGTTAGAGTTTCCTGGATAGTATCTATGAACTTTAGAGTTTTGAATGAATTTTAGCATGTTACATTTTGTTTTTTTGTTGTCAAACGCTAATTAGCTCCACATGGAGACACAAGAAGTACACATAAGTGTTCTCTGAGCCGAATGCTACAGAAACTACGTTAAAAATGACATTTGCGACTGTAAACATGACATTGAATTCACATTCCCAAGAAAAAGACTTTGCTTTTCTCCAAAACCAGTTTGACTCTGCTTTTCTGGGTCCTTTGCACACGAATTCCACACGAGTTTGTCCAGATAGGACTGTATCTAACGAGAAATATCTGGTTCTGTGTGGCTAAATGAATATCAGCTTTTAAACAGCCTGTGTGTTTGTTAGTGTTTCCTGGATAGTATCTATGAACTTTAGAGTTTTGAATGAATTTTAGCATGTTACATTTTGTTGTTTTGTTGGCTAACGCTAATTAGTTCCACATGGAGACACGACAAGTACACATAAGTGTTTTCTGAGTAGAATGCTACAGAAACTAGGTTAAAAATGATATTTGCTACTGTAAACATGACATTGAATTCACATTCCCAAGAAAAAGACTTTGCTTTTCTCCAAAACCAGTTTGACTCTGCTTTTCTGGGTCCTTTGCACACGAATTCCACACGAGTTTGTCCAGATAGGTCTGTATCTAAACAGAAATATCCGGTTCTGTGGGGCTAAATGAATATCAGCTTTTTTTTTTTTTTATAAAGCTTTTATTTAAAGAATATAAATTTCCAAAGAACAGCTCATGGACCACAATGGCTCCCCCCCCACACAACTTCCCTCCCTCCCCCCACTCTCCCCTTTCCCGCTCCCTCTCCCCTTCTGTTCACATCAAGATTCATTTTCAATTCTCTTTATACACAGAAGATCAATTTAGTACATATTATGTAAAGATTTCAACGGTTTGCCCTCGCATAGAGACACAAAATGATAATACTGTTGGAGTACTAGTTATAGTATTAATTCACAATGTACAGCACATTAAGGACAGAGATCCTACATGATTTTTTTTTAAAAAAATTGATTAATTGTCTATGCAATTTCCAGTTTAACACCAAGATTTTTTAATCATTTGCAATTATCTTTATATAAAGAAGATCGATTCAATATATACTATGTAAGGATTTCATCAGTTTGCACCCACTCAGAAACACAAAGTGTAAAAATACTGTTTCAGTACTAGTAATAGCATCACTTCACATTGGATAACACATTAAGGACAGATCCCTCATGAGACGTAAGTACACAGTGACTCCTGATGTTGGAATATCAGCTTTTAAACAGCCTGTGTGTTTGTTAGAGTTTCCTGGATAGTATCTATGAACTTTAGAGTTTTGAATGAATTTTAGCATGTTACATTTTGTTTTTTTGTTGTCAAACGCTAATTAGCTCCACATGGAGACACAAGAAGTACACATAAGTGTTCTCTGAGTCCAATGCTACAGAAACTACGTTAAAAATGACATTTGCGACTGTAAACATGACATTGAATTCACATTCCCAAGAAAAAGACTTTGCTTTTCTCCAAAACCAGTTTGACTCTGCTTTTCTGGGTCCTTTGCACACGAATTCCACACGAGTTTGTCCAGATAGTACTGTATCTAACGAGAAATATCCGGTTCTGTGTGGCTAAATGAATATCAGCTTTTAAACAGCCTGTGTGTTTGTTAGTGTTTCCTGGATAGTATCTATGAACTTTAGAGTTGTGAATGAATTTTAGCATGTTACATTTTGTTTTTTTTGTGGGCAAACGCTAATTAGTTCCACATGGAAGCACAAGAAGTACACATAAGTGTTTTCTGAGTAGAATGCTACAGAAACTGGGTTAAAAATGATATTTGCTACCGTAACATGATATTGAGTTCACATTCCCAAGAAAAAGACTTTTCTCTTCTCCAAAACCGGTTTGACTCTGCTTTTCTGGGTCCTTTGCACACGAATTCCACACGAGTTTGTCCAGATAGGTCTGGATCTAAACAGAAATATCCGGTTCTGTGTGGCTAACTGAATATCAGCTTTTAAACAGCCTGTGTGTTTGTTAGTGTTTTCTGGATAGTATCTATGAACTTTAGAGTTTTGAATGAATTTTAGCATGTTACATTTTGTTTTTTTGTTGGCAAACGCTAATTAGTTCCACATGGAGACACAACAAGTAACCATAAGTGTTCTCTGAGTTGAATGCTACAGAAACTAGGTTAAAAATGATATTTGCGACTGTAAACATGACATTGAATTCACATTCCCAAGAAAAAGACTTTGCTTTTCTCCAAACCAGTTTGATCTGCTTTTCTGGGTCCTGTGCACACGAATTCCACACGAGTTTGTCCAGATAGGTCTGGATCTAACCAGAAATATCCGGTACTGTGTGGCTAAATGAATATCAGCTTTTAAACAGCCTGTGTGTTTGTTAGTGTTTTCTGGATAGTATCTATGAACTTTAGAGTTTTGAATGAATTTTAGCATGTTACATTTTGTTTTTTTGTTGGCAAACGCTAATTAGTTCCACATGGAGACACGACAAGTACACATAAGTGTTTTCTGAATAGAATGCTACAGAAACTAGGTTAAAAACGACATTTGCGACTGTAAACATGACATTGAATTCACATTCCCAAGAAAAAGACTTTGCTTTTCTCCAAACCAGTTTCAACATCCTTTTCTGGGTCCTTTGCACACGAATTCCACATGAATTTGTCCAGATAGGTCTGGATCTAACCAGAAATATCTGGTTCTGTGTGGCTAAATGAATATCAGCTTTTAAACAGCCTGTGTGTTTGTTAGTGTTTTCTGGATAATATCTATGAACTTTAGAGTTTTGAATGAATTTTAGCATGTTACATTTTGTTGTTTTTGTTGGCAAACGCTAATTAGTTCCACATGGAGACACCACAAGTACACATAAGTGTTTTCTGAGTAGAATGCTACAGAAACTAGGTTAAAAATGATATTTGCTACTGTAAACATGACATTGAATTCACATTCCCAAGAAAAAGACTTTGCTTTTCTCCAAAACCAGTTTGACTCTGCTTTTCTGGGTCCTTTGCACACGAATTCCACACGAGTTTGTCCAGATAGGTCTGTATCTAAACAGAAATATCTGGTTCTGTGGGGCTAAATGAATATCAGCTTTTTTTTTTTTATAAAGCTTTTATTTAAAGAATATAAATTTCCAAAGAACAGCTCATGGACCACAATGGCTCCCCCCCCACACAACTTCCCTCCCTCCCCCCACCCTCCCCTTTCCCGCTCCCTCTCCCCTTCTGTTCACATCAAGATTCATTTTCAATTCTCTTTATACACAGAAGATCAATTTAGTACATATTATGTAAAGATTTCAACGGTTTGCCCTCGCATAGAGACACAAAATGATAATACTGTTGGAGTACTAGTTATAGTATTAATTCACAATGTACAGCACATTAAGGACAGAGATCCTACATGATTTTTTTTTAAAAAAATTGATTAATTGTCTATGCAATTTCCAGTTTAACACCAAGATTTTTTAATCATTTGCAATTATCTTTATATAAAGAAGATCGATTCAATATACACTATGTAAGGATTTCATCAGTTTGCACCCACTCAGAAACACAAAGTGTAAAAATACTGTTTCAGTACTAGTAATAGCATCACTTCACATTGGATAACACATTAAGGACAGATCCCTCATGAGACGTAAGTACACAGTGACTCCTGATGTTGGAATATCAGCTTTTAAACAGCCTGTGTGTTTGTTAGAGTTTCCTGGATAGTATCTATGAACTTTAGAGTTTTGAATGAATTTTAGCATGTTACATTTTGTTTTTTTGTTGTCAAACGCTAATTAGCTCCACATGGAGACACAAGAAGTACACATAAGTGTTCTCTGAGTCGAATGCTACAGAAACTATGTTAAAAATGACATTTGCGACTGTAAACATGACATTGAATTCACATTCCCAAGAAAAAGAGTTTGCTTTTCTCCAAAACCAGTTTGACTCTGCTTTTCTGGGTCCTTTGCACACGAATTCCACACGAGTTTGTCCAGATAGGACTGTATCTAATGAGAAATATCTGGTTCTGTGTGGCTAAATGAATATCAGCTTTTAAACAGCCTGTGTGTTTGTTAGTGTTTCCTGGATAGTATCTATGAACTTTAGAGTTTTGAATGAATTTTAGCATGTTACATTTTGTTGTTTTGTTGGCTAACGCTAATTAGTTCCACATGGAGACACGACAAGTACACATAAGTGTTTTCTGAGTAGAATGCTACAGAAACTAGGTTAAAAATGATATTTGCTACTGTAAACATGACATTGAATTCACATTCCCAAGAAAAAGACTTTGCTTTTCTCCAAAACCAGTTTGACTCTGCTTTTCTGGGTCCTTTGCACACGAATTCCACACGAGTTTGTCCAGATAGGTCTGTATCTAAACAGAAATATCCGGTTCTGTGGGGCTAAATGAATATCAGCTTTTTTTTTTTTTATAAAGCTTTTATTTAAAGAATATAAATTTCCAAAGAACAGCTCATGGACCACAATGGCTCCCCCCCCACACAACTTCCCTCCCTCCCCCCACCCTCCCCTTTCCCGCTCCCTCTCCCCTTCTGTTCACATCAAGATTCATTTTCAATTCTCTTTATACACAGAAGATCAATTTAGTACATATTATGTAAAGTTTTCAACGGTTTGCCCTCGCATAGAGACACAAAATGATAATACTGTTGGAGTACTAGTTATAGTATTAATTCACAATGTACAGCACATTAAGGACAGAGATCCTACATGATTTTTTTTTAAAAAAATTGATTAATTGTCTATGCAATTTCCAGTTTAACACCAAGATTTTTTAATCATTTGCAATTATCTTTATATAAAGAAGATCGATTCAATATATACTATGTAAGGATTTCATCAGTTTGCACCCACTCAGAAACACAAAGTGTAAAAATACTGTTTCAGTACTAGTAATAGCATCACTTCACATTGGATAACACATTAAGGACAGATCCCTCATGAGACGTAAGTACACAGTGACTCCTGATGTTGGAATATCAGCTTTTAAACAGCCTGTGTGTTTGTTAGAGTTTCCTGGATAGTATCTATGAACTTTAGAGTTTTGAATGAATTTTAGCATGTTACATTTTGTTTTTTTGTTGTCAAACGCTAATTAGCTCCACATGGAGACACAAGAAGTACACATAAGTGTTCTCTGAGTCCAATGCTACAGAAACTACGTTAAAAATGACATTTGCGACTGTAAACATGACATTGAATTCACATTCCCAAGAAAAAGACTTTGCTTTTCTCCAAAACCAGTTTGACTCTGCTTTTCTGGGTCCTTTGCACACGAATTCCACACGAGTTTGTCCAGATAGGACTGTATCTAACGAGAAATATCCGGTTCTGTGTGGCTAAATGAATATCAGCTTTTAAACAGCCTGTGTGTTTGTTAGTGTTTCCTGGATAGTATCTATGAACTTTAGAGTTGTGAATGAATTTTAGCATGTTACATTTTGTTTTTTTGTGGGCAAACGCTAATTAGTTCCACATGGAAGCACAAGAAGTACACATAAGTGTTTTCTGAGTAGAATGCTACAGAGACTGGGTTAAAAATGATATTTGCTACTGTAACATGACATTGAATTCACATTCCCAAGAAAAAGACTTTTCTCTTTTCCAAAACCAGTTTGACTCTGCTTTTCTGGGTCCTTTGCACACGAATTCCACACGAGTTTGTCCAGATAGGTCTGTATCTAAACAGAAATATCCGGTTCTGTGTGGCTAACTGAATATCAGCTTTTAAACAGCCTGTGTGTTTGTTAGTGTTTTCTGGATAGTATCTATGAACTTTAGAGTTTTGAATGAATTTTAGCATGTTACATTTTGTTGTTTTGTTGGCAAATCTAATTAGTTCAACATGGAGACACAACAAGTACACATAAGTGTTCTCTGAGTCCAATGCTACAGAAACTAGGTTATAAATGATATTTGCGATTGTACACATTACATTGAATTCACATTCCCAAGCAAAAGAGTTTGCTTTTCTCCAAAACCAGTTTGACTCTGCTTTTCTGGGTTCTTTGCACACGAATTCCACATGAATTTGTACAGATAGGTCTGGATCTAACCAGAATTATCCGGTTCTGTGTGGCTAAATGAATATCAGCTTTTAAACAGCCTGTGTGTTTGTTAGTGTTTCCTGGATAGTATCTATGAACTTTAGAGTTGTGAATGAATTTTAGCATGTTACATTTTGTTTTTTTGTTGGCAAACGCTAATTCGATCCACATGGAGACAAAACAAGTACACATAAGTGTTTTCTGAGTAGAATGCTACAGAAACTAGGTTAAAAATGATATTTGCGACTGTAAACATGACATTGAATTCACATTCCCAAGAAAAGGACTTTGCTGTTCTCCAAAAGCAGTTTTCACATCCTTTTCGGGGTCCTTAGCACACGAATTCCACACAAGTTTGTCCAGATAGGTCTGGATCTAACCAGAAATATCCGGTTCTGTGTGGCTAAATGAATATCAGCTTTTAAACAGCCTGTGTGTTTGTTAGTGTTTCCTGGAGAGTATCTATGAACTTTAGAGTTTTGAATGAATTTTAGCATGTTACATTTTGTTTCTTTGTTGGCACACACTAATTAGTTCCACATGGAGACACAACAAGTAACCATAAGTGTTCTCTGAGTTGAATGCTACAGAAACTAGGTTAAAAATGATATTTGCGACTGTAAACATGACATTGAATTCACATTCCTAAGAAAAAGACTTTTCTCTTCTCCAAAACCAGTTTGCCTCTGCTTTTCTGGGTCCTTTGCACACGAATTCCACACGAGTTTGTCCAGATAGGTCTGGATCTAACCAGAAATATCCGGTTCTGTGGGGCTAAATGAATATCAGCTTTTAAACAGCCTGTGTGTTTGTTAGTGTTTCCTGGATAGTATCTATGAACTTTAGAGTTTTGAATGAATTTTAACATGTTACATTTTGTTTTTTTGTTGGCAAACGCTAATTAGTTCCACATGGAGACACAACAAGTACACATAAGAGTTTTCTGAGTAGAATCCTACAGAAACTAGGTTAAAAATTATATTTGCGACTGTAAACATGACATTCAATCCACATTCCCAAGAAAAAGACTTTGCTTTTCTCCAAACCAGTTTGACTCTGCTTCTCTGGGTACTGTGCACACTTCTTCCACATGAATTTGTCCAGATAGCTCGGGATCTAAGCAGAAATAATCAGTTCTGTGTGGCTAAATGAATATCAGCTTTTAAACAGCCTGTGTGTTTGTTAGTGTGTTCCGGATACTATCTATGTACTTTAGAGTTTTGAATAAATTTAGCATGTTGCATTTTGTTTTTTTGTTGGCTATTGCTAATTAGTTCTACATGGAGGCACAAGAAGTACACATAAGTGTTTTCTGAGTAGAATGCTACAGAAACTAGGTTAAAAATGATATTTGCGACTGTCAACACGACATTGAATTCACATTCCCAAGAAAAGGACTTTGCTGTTCTCCAAAAGCAGTTTTCACATCCTTTTCGGGGTCCTTAGCACACGAATTCCACACAAGTTTGTCCAGGTAGGTCTGGATCTAACCAGAAATATCCGGTTCTGTGTGGCTAACTGAATATCAGCTTTTAAACAGCCTGTGTGTTTTTTTAGTGTGTTCCGGATAGTATCTATGTACTTTAGAGTTGTGAATGAATTTTAGCATGTTACATTTTGTTTTTTTGTGGGGATACGCTAATTTGTTCCACATGGAGGCACAAATTGTACACATAAGTGTTTTCTGAGTACAATGCTACAGAAACTATGTTAAAAATGATATTTGCAACTGTAAACATGACATTGAATTCACATTCCCAAGAAAAAGACTTTTCTCTTCTCCAAAACCAGTTTGACTCTGCTTTTCTGGGTCCTTTGCACATGAATTCCACACGAGTTTGTCCAGATAGGTCTGGATCTAACCAGAAATATCCGGTTCTGTGTGGCTAACTGAATATCAGCTTTTAAACAGCCTGTGTGTTTGTTAGTGTTTCCTGGATAGTATCTATGATCTTTAGAGTTTTGAATGAATTTTAGCATGTTACATTTTGTTTTTTTGTTGGCAAACGCTAATTAGTTCCACATGGAGACACAACAAGTAACCATAAGTGTTCTCTGAGTTGAATGCTACAGAAACTAGGTTAAAAATGATATTTGCGACTGTAAACATGACATTGAATTCACATTCCCAAGAAAAAGACGTTGCTTTTCTCCAAACCAGTTTGATCTGCTATTCTGGGTCCTGTGCACACGAATTCCACACGAGTTTGTCCAGATAGGTCTGGATCTAACCAGAGATATCTGGTTCTTTTTGGCTAACTGAATATCAGCTTTTAAACAGCCTGTGTGTTTGTTAGTGTTTTCTGGATAGTATCTATGAACTTTAGAGTTTTGAATGAATTTTAGCATGTTACATTTTGTTTTTTTGTTGGCAAACGCTAATTAGTTCCACATGGAGACACAACAAGTACACATAAGTGTTTTCTGAGTAGAATGCTACAGGAACTAGGTTAAAAACGACATTTGCGACTGTAAACATGACATTGAATTCACATTCCCAAGAAAAAGACTTTGCTTTTCTCCAAACCAGTTTCAACATCCTTTTCTGGGTCCTTTGCACACGAATTCCACATGAGTTTGTCCAGATTGGTCTGTATCTAAACAGAAATATCCGGTTCTGTGGGGCTAAATGAATATCAGCTTTTTTTTTTTTATAAAGCTTTTATTTAAAGAATATAAATTTCCAAAGAACAGCTCATGGACCACAATGGCTCCCCCCCACACAACTTCCCTCCCTCCCCCCACCCTCCCCTTTCCCGCTCCCTCTCCCCTTCTGTTCACATCAAGATTCATTTTCAATTCTCTTTATACACAGAAGATCAATTTAGTACATATTATGTAAAGATTTCAACGGTTTGCCCTCGCATAGAGACACAAAATGATAATACTGTTGGAGTACTAGTTATAGTATTAATTCACAATGTACAGCACATTAAGGACAGAGATCCTACATGATTTTTTTTTAAAAAAATTGATTAATTGTCTATGCAATTTCCAGTTTAACACCAAGATTTTTTAATCATTTGCAATTATCTTTATATAAAGAAGATCGATTCAATATATACTATGTAAGGATTTCATCAGTTTGCACCCACTCAGAAACACAAAGTGTAAAAATACTGTTTCAGTACTAGTAATAGCATCACTTCACATTGGATAACACATTAAGGACAGATCCCTCATGAGACGTAAGTACACAGTGACTCCTGATGTTGGAATATCAGCTTTTAAACAGCATGTGTGTTTGTTAGAATTTCCTGGATAGTATCTATGAACTTTAGAGTTTTGAATGAATTTTAGCATGTTACATTTTGTTTTTTTGTTGTCAAACGCTAATTAGCTCCACATGGAGACACAAGAAGTACACATAAGTGTTCTCTGAGTCGAATGCTACAGAAACTAGGTTAAAAATGACATTTGCGACTGTAAACATGACATTGATTTCACATTTCCAAGAAAAAGACTTTGCTTTTCTCCAAAACCAGTTTGACTCTGCTTTTCTGGGTCCTTTGCACACGAATTCCACAAGAGTTTGTCCAGATAGGTCTGGATCAAACCAGAATTATCCGGTTCTGTGTGGCTAAATGAATATCAGCTTTTAAACAGCCTGTGTGTTTTTTTAGTGTGTTCCGGATAGTATCTATGTACTTTAGAGTTGTGAATGAATTTTAGCATGTTACATTTTGTTTTTTTGTGGGGATACGCTAATTTGTTCCACATGGAGGCACAAATTGTACACATAAGTGTTTTCTGAGTACAATGCTACAGAAACTATGTTAAAAATGATATTTGCAACTGTAAACATGACATTGAATTCACATTCCCAAGAAAAAGACTTTTCTCTTCTCCAAAACCAGTTTGACTCTGCTTTTCTGGGTCCTTTGCACATGAATTCCACACGAGTTTGTCCAGATAGGTCTGGATCTAACCAGAAATATCCGGTTCTGTGTGGCTAACTGAATATCAGCTTTTAAACAGCCTGTGTGTTTGTTAGTGTTTCCTGGATAGTATCTATGATCTTTAGAGTTTTGAATGAATTTTAGCATGTTACATTTTGTTTTTTTGTTGGCAAACGCTAATTAGTTCCACATGGAGACACAACAAGTAACCATAAGTGTTCTCTGAGTTGAATGCTACAGAAACTAGGTTAAAAATGATATTTGCGACTGTAAACATGACATTGAATTCACATTCCCAAGAAAAAGACGTTGCTTTTCTCCAAACCAGTTTGATCTGCTATTCTGGGTCCTGTGCACACGAATTCCACACGAGTTTGTCCAGATAGGTCTGGATCTAACCAGAGATATCTGGTTCTTTTTGGCTAACTGAATATCAGCTTTTAAACAGCCTGTGTGTTTGTTAGTGTTTTCTGGATAGTATCTATGAACTTTAGAGTTTTGAATGAATTTTAGCATGTTACATTTTGTTTTTTTGTTGGCAAACGCTAATTAGTTCCACATGGAGACACAACAAGTACACATAAGTGTTTTCTGAGTAGAATGCTACAGGAACTAGGTTAAAAACGACATTTGCGACTGTAAACATGACATTGAATTCACATTCCCAAGAAAAAGACTTTGCTTTTCTCCAAACCAGTTTCAACATCCTTTTTTGGGTCCTTTGCACACGAATTCCACATGAGTTTGTCCAGATTGGTCTGTATCTAAACAGAAATATCCGGTTCTGTGGGGCTAAATGAATATCAGCTTTTTTTTTTTATAAAGCTTTTATTTAAAGAATATAAATTTCCAAAGAACAGCTCATGGACCACAATGGCTCCCCCCACACACAACTTCCCTCCCTCCCCCCACCCTCCCCTTTCCCGCTCCCTCTCCCCTTCTGTTCACATCAAGATTCATTTTCAATTCTCTTTATACACAGAAGATCAATTTAGTACATATTATGTAAAGATTTCAACGGTTTGCCCTCGCATAGAGACACAAAATGATAATACTGTTGGAGTACTAGTTATAGTATTAATTCACAATGTACAGCACATTAAGGACAGAGATCCTACATGATTTTTTTTTTAAAAAAATTGATTAATTGTCTATGCAATTTCCAGTTTAACACCAAGATTTTTTAATCATTTGCAATTATCTTTATATAAAGAAGATCGATTCAATATATACTATGTAAGGATTTCATCAGTTTGCACCCACTCAGAAACACAAAGTGTAAAAATACTGTTTCAGTACTAGTAATAGCATCACTTCACATTGGATAACACATTAAGGACAGATCCCTCATGAGACGTAAGTACACAGTGACTCCTGATGTTGGAATATCAGCTTTTAAACAGCATGTGTGTTTGTTAGAATTTCCTGGTTAGTATCTATGAACTTTAGAGTTTTGAATGAATTTTAGCATGTTACATTTTGTTTTTTTGTTGTCAAACGCTAATTAGCTCCACATGGAGACACAAGAAGTACACATAAGTGTTCTCTGAGTCGAATGCTACAGAAACTAGGTTAAAAATGACATTTGCGACTGTAAACATGACATTGATTTCACATTTCCAAGAAAAAGACTTTGCTTTTCTCCAAAACCAGTTTGACTCTGCTTTTCTGGGTCCTTTGCACACGAATTCCACAAGAGTTTGTCCAGATAGGTCTGGATCAAACCAGAATTATCCGGTTCTGTGTGGCTAAATGAATATCAGCTTTTAAACAGCCTGTGTGTTTTTTTAGTGTGTTCCGGATAGTATCTATGTACTTTAGAGTTGTGAATGAATTTTAGCATGTTACATTTTGTTTTTTTGTGGGGATACGCTAATTTGTTCCACATGGAGGCACAAATTGTACACATAAGTGTTTTCTGAGTACAATGCTACAGAAACTATGTTAAAAATGATATTTGCAACTGTAAACATGACATTGAATTCACATTCCCAAGAAAAAGACTTTTCTCTTCTCCAAAACCAGTTTGACTCTGCTTTTCTGGGTCCTTTGCACATGAATTCCACACGAGTTTGTCCAGATAGGTCTGGATCTAACCAGAAATATCCGGTTCTGTGTGGCTAACTGAATATCAGCTTTTAAACAGCCTGTGTGTTTTTTTAGTGTGTTCCGGATAGTATCTATGTACTTTAGAGTTGTGAATGAATTTTAGCATGTTACATTTTGTTTTTTTGTGGGGATACGCTAATTTGTTCCACATGGAGGCACAAATTGTACACATAAGTGTTTTCTGAGTACAATGCTACAGAAACTATGTTAAAAATGATATTTGCAACTGTAAACATGACATTGAATTCACATTCCCAAGAAAAAGACTTTTCTCTTCTCCAAAACCAGTTTGACTCTGCTTTTCTGGGTCCTTTGCACATGAATTCCACACGAGTTTGTCCAGATAGGTCTGGATCTAACCAGAAATATCCGGTTCTGTGTGGCTAACTGAATATCAGCTTTTAAACAGCCTGTGTGTTTGTTAGTGTTTCCTGGATAGTATCTATGATCTTTAGAGTTTTGAATGAATTTTAGCATGTTACATTTTGTTTTTTTGTTGGCAAACGCTAATTAGTTCCACATGGAGACACAACAAGTACACATAAGTGTTTTCTGAGTAGAATGCTACAGAAACTAGGTTAAAAATGATATTTGCGACTGTAAACATGACATTCAATCCACATTCCCAAGAAAAAGACATTGCTTTTCTCCAAACCAGTTTGACTCTGCTTTTCTGGGTCCTGTGCACACTTCTTCCACATGAGTTTGTCCAGATAGGTATGGATCTAAACAGAAATATCCGGTTCTGTGTGGCTAAATGAATATCAGCTTTTCAACAGCGTGTGTGTCTGTTAGTGTTTCCTGGATAGTATCTATGAACTTTAGAGTTTTGAATGAATTTTAGCATGTTACATTTTGTTGTTTTGTTGGCAAACGCTAATTAGTTCCACATGGAGACACAACAAGTACACATAAGTGTTCTCTGAGTCCAATGCTACAGAAACTAGGTTATAAATGATATTTGCGACTGTACACATGACATTGAATTCACATTCCCAAGAAAAAGTGTTTGCTTTTCTCCAAAACCAGTTTGACTCTGCTTTTATGGGTTCTTTGCACATGAATTCCACATGAATTTGTCCAGATAGGTCTGGATCTAACCAGAATTATCCGGTACTGACTGGCTAAATGAATATCAGCTTTTAAACAGCCTGTGTGTTTGTTAGTGTGTTCCGGATACTATCTATGTAGTTTAGAGTTTTGAATAAATTTAGCATGTTGCATTTTGTTTTTTTGTTGGCTATTGCTAATTAGCTCTACCTGGAGGCACAAGAAGTACACATAAGTGTTTTCTGAGTAGAATGCTACAGAAACTAGGTTAAAAATGATATTTGCGACTGTAAACATGACATTGAATTCACATTCCCAAGAAAAGGACTTTGCTGTTCTCCAAAAGCAGTTTTCACATCATTTTCGGGGTCCTTAGCACACGAATTCCACACAAGTTTGTCCAGATAGGTCTGGATCTAACCAGAAATATCCGGTTCTGTGTGGCTAAATGAATATCAGCTTTTAAACAGCCTGTGTGTTTGTTAGTGTTTTCTGGATAGTATCTATGAACTTTAGAGTTTTGAATGAATTTTAGCATGTTACATTTTGTTTTTTTGTTGGCAAACGCTAATTAGTTCCACATGGAGACACAACAAGTAACCATAAGTGTTCTCTGAGTTGAATGCTACAGAAACTAGGTTAAAAATGATATTTGCGACTGTAAACATGACATTGAATTCACATTCCCAAGAAAAAGACTTTGCTTTTCTCCAAACCAGTTTGATCTGCTTTTCTGGGTCCTGTGCACACGAATTCCACACGAGTTTGTCCAGATAGGTCTGGATCTAACGAGAAATATCCGGTTCTGTGTGGCTAAATGAATATCAGCTTTTAAACAGCCTGTGTATTTGTTAGTGTTTCCTGGATAGTGTCTATGAACTGTAGAGTTTTGAATGAATTTTAGCATATTATATTTTGTTTTTTTTTGTTGGCAAACGCTAATTAGTTCCACATGGTGACACAACGAGTACACATAAGTGTTTTCTGAGTAGAATGCTACAGAAACTAGGTTAAAAACGACATTTGCGACTGTAAACATGACATTGAATTCACATTCCCAAGAAAAAGACTTTGCTTTTCTCCAAACCAGTTTCAACATCCTTTTCTGGGTCCTTTGCACACGAATTCCACATGAATTTGTCCAGATAGTTCTGGATCTAACCAGAAATATCTGGTTCTGTGTGGCTAAATGAATATCAGCTTTTAAACAGCCTGTGTGTTTGTTAGTGTTTTCTGGATAGTATCTATGAACTTTAGAGTTTTGAATGAATTTTAGCATGTTACATTTTGTTTTTTTGTTGGCAAACGCTAATTAGTTCCACATGGAGACACGACAAGTACACATAAGTGTTTTCTGAGTAGAATGCTACAGAAACTAGGTTAAAAATGATATTTGCTACTGTAAACATGACATTGAATTCACATTCCCAAGAAAAAGACTTTGCTTTTCTCCAAAACCAGTTTGACTCTGCTTTTCTGGGTCCTTTGCACACGAATTCCACACGAGTTTGTCCAGATAGGTCTGTATCTAACCAGAAATATCCGGTTCTGTGTGGCTAAATGAATATCAGCTTTTTTTTTTTTTTATAAAGCTTTTATTTAAAGAATATAAATTTCCAAAGAACAGCTCATGGACCACAATGGCTCCCCCCCCACACAACTTCCCTCCCTCCCCCCACCCTCCCCTTTCCCGCTCCCTCTCCCCTTCTGTTCACATCAAGATTCATTTTCAATTCTCTTTATACACAGAAGATCAATTTAGTACATATTATGTAAAGATTTCAACGGTTTGCCCTCGCATAGAGACACAAAATGATAAT
This sequence comes from Sylvilagus floridanus, assembly GCA_949820135.1. Lineage (NCBI taxonomy): Eukaryota > Metazoa > Chordata > Mammalia > Lagomorpha > Leporidae > Sylvilagus > Sylvilagus floridanus. The sequence goes on from OX463223.1 coordinate 90,513,265, forward strand.
ACTGTTGGAGTACTAGTTATAGTATTAATTCACAATGTACAGCACATTAAGGACAGAGATCCTACATGATTTTTTTTTAAAAAAAAATTGATTAATTGTCTATGCAATTTCCAGTTTAACACCAAGATTTTTTAATCATTTGCAATTATCTTTATATAAAGAAGATCGATTCAATATATACTATGTAAGGATTTCATCAGTTTGCACCCACTCAGAAACACAAAGTGTAAAAATACTGTTTCAGTACTAGTAATAGCATCACTTCACATTGGATAACACATTAAGGACAGATCCCTCATGAGACGTAAGTACACAGTGACTCCTGATGTTGGAATATCAGCTTTTAAACAGCATGTGTGTTTGTTAGAATTTCCTGGATAGTATCTATGAACTTTAGAGTTTTGAATGAATTTTAGCATGTTACATTTTGTTTTTTTGTTGTCAAACGCTAATTAGCTCCACATGGAGACACAAGAAGTACACATAAGTGTTCTCTGAGTCGAATGCTACAGAAACTAGGTTAAAAATGACATTTGCGACTGTAAACATGACATTGATTTCACATTTCCAAGAAAAAGACTTTGCTTTTCTCCAAAACCAGTTTGACTCTGCTTTTCTGGGTCCTTTGCACACGAATTCCACAAGAGTTTGTCCAGATAGGTCTGGATCAAACCAGAATTATCCGGTTCTGTGTGGCTAAATGAATATCAGCTTTTAAACAGCCTGTGTGTTTTTTTAGTGTGTTCCGGATAGTATCTATGTACTTTAGAGTTGTGAATGAATTTTAGCATGTTACATTTTGTTTTTTTGTGGGGATACGCTAATTTGTTCCACATGGAGGCACAAATTGTACACATAAGTGTTTTCTGAGTACAATGCTACAGAAACTATGTTAAAAATGATATTTGCAACTGTAAACATGACATTGAATTCACATTCCCAAGAAAAAGACTTTTCTCTTCTCCAAAACCAGTTTGACTCTGCTTTTCTGGGTCCTTTGCACATGAATTCCACACGAGTTTGTCCAGATAGGTCTGGATCTAACCAGAAATATCCGGTTCTGTGTGGCTAACTGAATATCAGCTTTTAAACAGCCTGTGTGTTTTTTTAGTGTGTTCCGGATAGTATCTATGTACTTTAGAGTTGTGAATGAATTTTAGCATGTTACATTTTGTTTTTTTGTGGGGATACGCTAATTTGTTCCACATGGAGGCACAAATTGTACACATAAGTGTTTTCTGAGTACAATGCTACAGAAACTATGTTAAAAATGATATTTGCAACTGTAAACATGACATTGAATTCACATTCCCAAGAAAAAGACTTTTCTCTTCTCCAAAACCAGTTTGACTCTGCTTTTCTGGGTCCTTTGCACATGAATTCCACACGAGTTTGTCCAGATAGGTCTGGATCTAACCAGAAATATCCGGTTCTGTGTGGCTAACTGAATATCAGCTTTTAAACAGCCTGTGTGTTTGTTAGTGTTTCCTGGATAGTATCTATGATCTTTAGAGTTTTGAATGAATTTTAGCATGTTACATTTTGTTTTTTTGTTGGCAAACGCTAATTAGTTCCACATGGAGACACAACAAGTACACATAAGTGTTTTCTGAGTAGAATGCTACAGAAACTGGGTTAAAAATGATATTTGCGACTGTAAACATGACATTCAATCCACATTCCCAAGAAAAAGACATTGCTTTTCTCCAAACCAGTTTGACTCTGCTTTTCTGGGTCCTGTGCACACTTCTTCCACATGAGTTTGTCCAGATAGGTATGGATCTAAACAGAAATATCCGGTTCTGTGTGGCTAAATGAATATCAGCTTTTCAACAGCGTGTGTGTCTGTTAGTGTTTCCTGGATAGTATCTATGAACTTTAGAGTTTTGAATGAATTTTAGCATGTTACATTTTGTTGTTTTGTTGGCAAACGCTAATTAGTTCCACATGGAGACACAACAAGTACACATAAGTGTTCTCTGAGTCCAATGCTACAGAAACTAGGTTATAAATGATATTTGCGACTGTACACATGACATTGAATTCACATTCCCAAGAAAAAGTGTTTGCTTTTCTCCAAAACCAGTTTGACTCTGCTTTTCTGGGTTCTTTGCACATGAATTCCACATGAATTTGTCCAGATAGGTCTGGATCTAACCAGAATTATCCGGTACTGACTGGCTAAATGAATATCAGCTTTTAAACAGCCTGTGTGTTTGTTAGTGTGTTCCGGATACTATCTATGTAGTTTAGAGTTTTGAATAAATTTAGCATGTTGCATTTTGTTTTTTTGTTGGCTATTGCTAATTAGCTCTACCTGGAGGCACAAGAATTACACATAAGTGTTTTCTGAGTAGAATGCTACAGAAACTAGGTTAAAAATGATATTTGCGACTGTAAACATGACATTGAATTCACATTCCCAAGAAAAGGACTTTGCTGTTCTCCAAAAGCAGTTTTCACATCATTTTCGGGGTCCTTAGCACACGAATTCCACACAAGTTTGTCCAGATAGGTCTGGATCTAACCAGAAATATCCGGTTCTGTGTGGCTAAATGAATATCAGCTTTTAAACAGCCTGTGTGTTTGTTAGTGTTTTCTGGATAGTATCTATGAACTTTAGAGTTTTGAATGAATTTTAGCATGTTACATTTTGTTTTTTTGTTGGCAAACGCTAATTAGTTCCACATGGAGACACAACAAGTAACCATAAGTGTTCTCTGAGTTGAATGCTACAGAAACTAGGTTAAAAATGATATTTGCGACTGTAAACATGACATTGAATTCACATTCCCAAGAAAAAGACTTTGCTTTTCTCCAAACCAGTTTCAACATCCTTTTCTGGGTCCTTTGCACACGAATTCCACATGAATTTGTCCAGATAGGTCTGGATCTAACCAGAAATATCTGGTTCTGTGTGGCTAAATGAATATCAGCTTTTAAACAGCCTGTGTGTTTGTTAGTGTTTTCTGGATAGTATCTATGAACTTTAGAGTTTTGAATGAATTTTAGCATGTTACATTTTGTTTTTTTGTTGGCAAACGCTAATTAGTTCCACATGGAGACACGACAAGTACACATAAGTGTTTTCTGAGTAGAATGCTACAGAAACTAGGTTAAAAATGATATTTGCTACTGTAAACATGACATTGAATTCACATTCCCAAGAAAAAGACTTTTCTCTTCTCCAAAACCAGTTTGACTCTGCTTTTCTGGGTCCTTTGCACATGAATTCCACACGAGTTTGTCCAGATAGGTCTGGATCTAACCAGAAATATCCGGTTCTGTGTGGCTAACTGAATATCAGCTTTTAAACAGCCTGTGTGTTTTTTTAGTGTGTTCCGGATAGTATCTATGTACTTTAGAGTTGTGAATGAATTTTAGCATGTTACATTTTGTTTTTTTGTGGGGATACGCTAATTTGTTCCACATGGAGGCACAAATTGTACACATAAGTGTTTTCTGAGTACAATGCTACAGAAACTATGTTAAAAATGATATTTGCAACTGTAAACATGACATTGAATTCACATTCCCAAGAAAAAGACTTTTCTCTTCTCCAAAACCAGTTTGACTCTGCTTTTCTGGGTCCTTTGCACATGAATTCCACACGAGTTTGTCCAGATAGGTCTGGATCTAACCAGAAATATCCGGTTCTGTGTGGCTAACTGAATATCAGCTTTTAAACAGCCTGTGTCTTTGTTAGTGTTTCCTGGATAGTATCTATGATCTTTAGAGTTTTGAATGAATTTTAGCATGTTACATTTTGTTTTTTTGTTGGCAAACGCTAATTAGTTCCACATGGAGACACAACAAGTACACATAAGTGTTTTCTGAGTAGAATGCTACAGAAACTAGGTTAAAAATGATATTTGCGACTGTAAACATGACATTCAATCCACATTCCCAAGAAAAAGACATTGCTTTTCTCCAAACCAGTTTGACTCTGCTTTTCTGGGTCCTGTGCACACTTCTTCCACATGAGTTTGTCCAGATAGGTATGGATCTAAACAGAAATATCCGGTTCTGTGTGGCTAAATGAATATCAGCTTTTCAACAGCGTGTGTGTCTGTTAGTGTTTCCTGGATAGTATCTATGAACTTTAGAGTTTTGAATGAATTTTAGCATGTTACATTTTGTTGTTTTGTTGGCAAACGCTAATTAGTTCCACATGGAGACACAACAAGTACACATAAGTGTTCTCTGAGTCCAATGCTACAGAAACTAGGTTATAAATGATATTTGCGACTGTACACATGACATTGAATTCACATTCCCAAGAAAAAGTGTTTGCTTTTCTCCAAAACCAGTTTGACTCTGCTTTTCTGGGTTCTTTGCACATGAATTCCACATGAATTTGTCCAGATAGGTCTGGATCTAACCAGAATTATCCGGTACTGACTGGCTAAATGAATATCAGCTTTTAAACAGCCTGTGTGTTTGTTAGTGTGTTCCGGATACTATCTATGTAGTTTAGAGTTTTGAATAAATTTAGCATGTTGCATTTTGTTTTTTTGTTGGCTATTGCTAATTAGCTCTACCTGGAGGCACAAGAAGTACACATAAGTGTTTTCTGAGTAGAATGCTACAGAAACTAGGTTAAAAATGATATTTGCGACTGTAAACATGACATTGAATTCACATTCCCAAGAAAAGGACTTTGCTGTTCTCCAAAAGCAGTTTTCACATCATTTTCGGGGTCCTTAGCACACGAATTCCACACAAGTTTGTCCAGATAGGTCTGGATCTAACCAGAAATATCCGGTTCTGTGTGGCTAAATGAATATCAGCTTTTAAACAGCCTGTGTGTTTGTTAGTGTTTTCTGGATAGTATCTATGAACTTTAGAGTTTTGAATGAATTTTAGCATGTTACATTTTGTTTTTTTGTTGGCAAACGCTAATTAGTTCCACATGGAGACACAACAAGTAACCATAAGTGTTCTCTGAGTTGAATGCTACAGAAACTAGGTTAAAAATGATATTTGCGACTGTAAACATGACATTGAATTCACATTCCCAAGAAAAAGACTTTGCTTTTCTCCAAACCAGTTTGATCTGCTTTTCTGGGTCCTGTGCACACGAATTCCACACGAGTTTGTCCAGATAGGTCTGGATCTAACGAGAAATATCCGGTTCTGTGTGGCTAAATGAATATCAGCTTTTAAACAGCCTGTGTATTTGTTAGTGTTTCCTGGATAGTGTCTATGAACTGTAGAGTTTTGAATGAATTTTAGCATATTATATTTTGTTTTTTTTTGTTGGCAAACGCTAATTAGTTCCACATGGTGACACAACGAGTACACATAAGTGTTTTCTGAGTAGAATGCTACAGAAACTAGGTTAAAAACGACATTTGTGACTGTAAACATGACATTGAATTCACATTCCCAAGAAAAAGACTTTGCTTTTCTCCAAACCAGTTTCAACATCCTTTTCTGGGTCCTTTGCACACGAATTCCACATGAATTTGTCCAGATAGGTCTGGATCTAACCAGAAATATCTGGTTCTGTGTGGCTAAATGAATATCAGCTTTTAAACAGCCTGTGTGTTTGTTAGTGTTTTCTGGATAGTATCTATGAACTTTAGAGTTTTGAATGAATTTTAGCATGTTACATTTTGTTTTTTTGTTGGCAAACGCTAATTAGTTCCACATGGAGACACGACAAGTACACATAAGTGTTTTCTGAGTAGAATGCTACAGAAACTAGGTTAAAAATGATATTTGCTACTGTAAACATGACATTGAATTCACATTCCCAAGAAAAAGACTTTGCTTTTCTCCAAAACCAGTTTGACTCTGCTTTTCTGGGTCCTTTGCACACGAATTCCACACGAGTTTGTCCAGATAGGTCTGTATCTAAACAGAAATATCCGGTTCTGTGGGGCTAAATGAATATCAGCTTTTTTTTTTTTTTATAAAGCTTTTATTTAAAGAATATAAATTTCCAAAGAACAGCTCATGGACCACAATGGCTCCCCCCCCACACAACTTCCCTCCCTCCCCCCACCCTCCCCTTTCCCGCTCCCTCTCCCCTTCTGTTCACATCAAGATTCATTTTCAATTCTCTTTATACACAGAAGATCAATTTAGTACATATTATGTAAAGATTTCAACGGTTTGCCCTCGCATAGAGACACAAAATGATAATACTGTTGGAGTACTAGTTATAGTATTAATTCACAATGTACAGCACATTAAGGACAGAGATCCTACATGATTTTTTTTTAAAAAAAATTGATTAATTGTCTATGCAATTTCCAGTTTAACACCAAGATTTTTTAATCATTTGCAATTATCTTTATATAAAGAAGATCGATTCAATATATACTATGTAAGGATTTCATCAGTTTGCACCCACTCAGAAACACAAAGTGTAAAAATACTGTTTCAGTACTAGTAATAGCATCACTTCACATTGGATAACACATTAAGGACAGATCCCTCATGAGACGTAAGTACACAGTGACTCCTGATGTTGGAATATCAGCTTTTAAACAGCATGTGTGTTTGTTAGAATTTCCTGGATAGTATCTATGAACTTTAGAGTTTTGAATGAATTTTAGCATGTTACATTTTGTTTTTTTGTTGTCAAACGCTAATTAGCTCCACATGGAGACACAAGAAGTACACATAAGTGTTCTCTGAGTCGAATGCTACAGAAACTAGGTTAAAAATGACATTTGCGACTGTAAACATGACATTGATTTCACATTTCCAAGAAAAAGACTTTGCTTTTCTCCAAAACCAGTTTGACTCTGCTTTTCTGGGTCCTTTGCACACGAATTCCACAAGAGTTTGTCCAGATAGTTCTGGATCTAACCAGAAATATCCGGTTTTGTGTGGCTAACTGAATATCAGCTTTTAAACAGCCTGTGTGTTTGTTAGTGTTTCCTGGATAGTATCTATGAACTTTAGAGTTGTGAATGAATTTTAGCATGTTACATTTTGTTTTTTTGTTGGCAAACGCTAATTAGTTCCACATGGAGACACAACAAGTACACATAAGTGTTCTCTGAGTCCAATGCTACAGAAACTAGGTTAAAAATGATATTTGCGACTGTACACATGACATTGAATTCACATTCCCAAGAAAAAGACTTTGCTTTTCTCCAAAACCAGTTTGACTCTGCTTTTCTGGGTTCTTTGCACACGAATTCCACATGAATTTGTTCAGGTAGGTCTGGATCAAACCAGAATTATCCGGTTCTGTGTGGCTAAATGAATATCAGCTTTTAAACAGCCTGTGTGTTTGTTAGTGTGTTCCGGATAGTATCTATGTACTTTAGAGTTTTGAATGAATTTTAGCATGTTACATTTTGTTTTTTTGTTGGCAAACGCTAATTTGTTCCACATGGAGGCACAAATTGTACACATAAGTGTTTTCTGAGTAGAATGCTACAGAAACTAGGTTAAAAATGATATTTGCCACTGTAAACATGACATTGAATTCACATTCCCAAGAAAAGGACTTTGCTTTTCTCCAAAAGCAGTTTTCACATCCTTTTCGGGGTCCTTAGCACACGAATTCCACACAAGTTTGTCCCGATAGGTCTTCATCTAACCAGAAATATCCGGTACTTTGTGGCTAAATGAATATCAGCTTTTAAACAGCCTGTGTGTTTGTTAGTGTTTCCTGGATAGTATCTATGAACTTTAGACTTTTGAATGAATTTTAGCATATTATATTTTGTTTTTTTTGTTGGCAAACGCTAATTAGTTCCACATGGTGACACAACGAGTACACATAAGTGTTTTCTGAGTAGAATGCTACAGAATCTTGGTTAAAGATGATATTTGCGACTGTAAACATGACATTGAATTCACATTCCCAAGAAAAAGACTTTGCTTTTCTCCAAACCAGTTTGACTCTGCTTTTCTGGGTCCTGTGCACACTTCTTCCACATGAGTTTGTCCAGATAGGTATGGATCTAAACAGAAATATCCGGTTCTGTGTGGCTAAATGAATATCAGCTTTTCAACAGCCTGTGTGTTTGTTAGTGTTTCCTGGATAGTATCTATGAACTTTAGAGTTTTGAATGAATTTTAGCATGTTACATTTTGTTGTTTTGTTGGCAAACGCTAATTAGTTCCACATGGAGACATAACAAGTACACATAAGTGTTCTCTGAGTCCAATGCTACAGAAACTAGGTTATAAATGATATTTGCGACTGTAAACATGACATTGTATTCACATTCCCAAGAAAAGGACTTTGCTGTTCTCCAAAAGCAGTTTTCACATCCTTTTCGGGGTCCTTAGCACACGAATTCCACACAAGTTTGTCCAGATAGGTCTGCATCTAACCAGAAATATCCGGTATTTTGTGGCTAAATGAATATCAGCTTTTAAACAGCCTGTGTGTTTGTTAGTGTTTCCTGGATAGTATCTATGAACTTTAGAGTTTTGAATGAATTTTAGCATGTTACATTTTGTTTCTTTGTTGGTAAACGCTAATTAGTTCCACATGGAGACATAAGAAGTACACATAAGTGTTCTCTGAGTCGAATGCTACAGAAACTAGGTTAAAAATGATATTTGCGACTGTAAACATGACATTGAATTCACATTCCTAAGAAAAAGACTTTGCTTTTCTCCAAAACCAGTTTGACTCTGCTTTTCTGGGTCCTTTGCACACGAATTCCACACGAGTTTGTCCAGATAGGTCTGGATCTAACCAGAAATATCCGGTTCTGTGTGGCTAAATGAATATCAGCTTTTAAACAGCCTGTGTGTTTGTTAGTGTTTCCTGGATAGTATCTATGAACTTTAGAGTTTTGAATGAATTTTAGCATGTTACATTTTGTTTCTTTGTTGGCAAACGCTAATTAGTTCCACATGGAGACATAAGAAGTACACATAAGTGTTCTCTGAGTCGAATGCTATAGAAACTAGGTTAAAAATGATATTTGCGACTGTACACATGACATTGAATTCACATTCCTAAGAAAAAGACTTTGCTTTTCTCCAAAACCAGTTTGACTCTGCTTTTCTGGGTCCTTTGCACACGAATTCCACACGAGTTTGTCCAGATAGGTCTGGATCTAACCAGAAATATCCGGTTCTGTGTGGGTAACTGAATATCAGCTGTTAAACAGCCTGTGTGTTTGTTAGTGTTTTCTGGATAGTATCTATGAACTTTAGAGTTTTGAATGAATTTTAGCATGTTACATTTTGTTTTTTTGTTGGCAAACGCTAATTAGTTCCACATGGAGACACAACAAGTAACCATAAGTGTTCTCTGAGTTGAATGCTACAGAAACTAGGTTAAAAATGATATTTGCGACTGTAAACATGACATTGAATTCACATTCCCAAGAAAAAGACTTTGCTTTTCTCCAAACCAGTTTGATCTGCTTTTCTGGGTCCTGTGCACACGAATTCCACACGAGTTTGTCCAGATAGGTCTGGATCTAACGAGAAATATCCGGTTCTGTGTGGCTAAATGAATATCAGCTTTTAAACAGCCTGTGTATTTGTTAGTGTTTCCTGGATAGTGTCTATGAACTGTAGAGTTTTGAATGAATTTTAGCATATTATATTTTGTTTTTTTTTGTTGGCAAACGCTAATTAGTTCCACATGGTGACACAACGAGTACACATAAGTGTTTTCTGAGTAGAATGCTACAGAAACTAGGTTAAAAACGACATTTGCGACTGTAAACATGACATTGAATTCACATTCCCAAGAAAAAGACTTTGCTTTTCTCCAAACCAGTTTCAACATCCTTTTCTGGGTCCTTTGCACACGAATTCCACATGAATTTGACCAGATACGTCTGGATCTAACCAGAAATATCTGGTTCTGTGTGGCTAAATGAATATCAGCTTTTAAACAGCCTGTGTGTTTGTTAGTGTTTTCTGGCTAGTATCTATGAACTTTAGAGTTTTGAATGAATTTTAGCATGTTACATTTTGTTTTTTTGTTGACAAACGCTAATTAGTTCCACATGGAGACACGACAAGTACACATAAGTGTTTTCTGAGTAGAATGCTACAGAAACTAGGTTAAAAATGATATTTGCTACTGTAAACATGACATTGAATTCACATTCCCAAGAAAAAGACTTTGCTTTTCTCCAAAACCAGTTTGACTCTGCTTTTCTGGGTCCTTTGCACACGAATTCCACATGAGTTTGTCCAGATAGGTCTGTATCTAACCAGAAATATCCGGTTCTGTGTGGCTAAATGAATATCAGCTTTTTTTTTTTTATAAAGCTTTTATTTAAAGAATATAAATTTCCAAAGAACAGCTCATGGACCGCAATGGCTCCCCCCCCACACAACTTCCCTCCCTCCCCCCACCCTCCCCTTTCCCGCTCCCTCTCCCCTTCTGTTCACATCAAGATTCATTTTCAATTCTCTTTATACACAGAAGATCAATTTAGTACATATTATGTAAAGATTTCAACGGTTTGCCCTCGCATAGAGACACAAAATGATAATACTGTTGGAGTACTAGTTATAGTATTAATTCACAATGTACAGCACATTAAGGACAGAGATCCTACATGATTTTTTTTTAAAAAAATTGATTAATTGTCTATGCAATTTCCAGTTTAACACCAAGATTTTTTAATCATTTGCAATTATCTTTATATAAAGAAGATCGATTCAATATATACTATGTAAGGATTTCATCAGTTTGCACCCACTCAGAAACACAAAGTGTAAAAATACTGTTTCAGTACTAGTAATAGCATCACTTCACATTGGATAACACATTAAGGACAGATCCCTCATGAGACGTAAGTACACAGTGACTCCTGATGTTGGAATATCAGCTTTTAAACAGCATGTGTGTTTGTTAGAATTTCCTGGATAGTATCTATGAACTTTAGAGTTTTGAATGAATTTTAGCATGTTACATTTTGTTTTTTTGTTGTCAAACGCTAATTAGCTCCACATGGAGACACAAGAAGTACACATAAGTGTTCTCTGAGTCGAATGCTACAGAAACTAGGTTAAAAATGACATTTGCGACTGTAAACATGACATTGATTTCACATTTCCAAGAAAAAGACTTTGCTTTTCTCCAAAACCAGTTTGACTCTGCTTTTCTGGGTCCTTTGCACACGAATTCCACAAGAGTTTGTCCAGATAGGTCTGGATCTAACCAGAAATATCCGGTTTTGTGTGGCTAACTGAATATCAGCTTTTAAACAGCCTGTGTGTTTGTTAGTGTTTCCTGGATAGTATCTATGAACTTTAGAGTTTTGAATGAATTTTAGCATGTTACATTTTGTTTTTTTGTTGGCAAACGCTAATTAGTTCCACATGGAGACACAACAAGTACACATAAGTGTTCTCTGAGTCCAATGCTACAGAAACTAGGTTAAAAATGATATTTGCGACTGTACACATGACATTGAATTCACATTCCCAAGAAAAAGACTTTGCTTTTCTCCAAAACCAGTTTGACTCTGCTTTTCTGGGTTCTTTGCACACGAATTCCACATGAATTTGTTCAGATAGGTCTGGATCAAACCAGAATTATCCGGTTCTGTGTGGCTAAATGAATATCAGCTTTTAAACAGCCTGTGTGTTTGTTAGTGTGTTCCGGATAGTATCTATGTACTTTAGAGTTGTGAATGAATTTTAGCATGTTACATTTTGTTTTTTTGTGGGCAAACGCTAATTTGTTCCACATGGAGGCACAAATTGTACACATAAGTGTTTTCTGAGTAGAATGCTACAGAAACTAGGTTAAAAATGATATTTGCAACTGTAAACATGACATTGAATTCACATTCCCAAGAAAAAGACTTTTCTCTTCTCCAAAACCAGTTTGACTCTGCTTTTCTGGGTCCTTTGCACACGAATTCCACACGAGTTTGTCCAGATAGGTCTGGATCTAACCAGAAATATCCGGTTCTGTGTGGCTAACTGAATATCAGCTTTTAAACAGCCTGTGTGTTTGTTAGTGTTTCCTGGATAGTATCTATGATCTTTAGAGTTTTGAATGAATTTTAGCATGTTACATTTTGTTTTTTTGTGGGCAAACGCTAATTTGTTCCACATGGAGGCACAAATTGTACACATAAGTGTTTTCTGAGTAGAATGCTACAGAAACTAGGTTAAAAATGATATTTGCGACTGTAAACATGACATTCAATCCACATTCCCAAGAAAAAGACATTGCTTTTCTCCAAACCAGTTTGACTCTGCTTTTCTGGGTCCTGTGCACACTTCTTCCACATGAGTTTGTCCAGATAGGTATGGATCTAAACAGAAATATCCGGTTCTGTGTGGCTAAATGAATATCAGCTTTTCAACATCCTGTGTGTCTGTTAGTGTTTCCTGGATAGTATCTATGAACTTTAGAGTTGTGAATGAATTTTAGCATGTTACATTTTGTTGTTTTGTTGGCAAACGCTAATTAGTTCCACATGGAGACACAACAAGTACACATAAGTGTTCTCTGAGTCCAATGCTACAGAAACTAGGTTATAAATGATATTTGCGACTGTACACATGACATTGAATTCACATTCCCAAGAAAAAGACTTTGCTTTTCTCCAAACCAGTTTGACTCTGCTTTTCTGTGTCCTGTGCACACTTCTTCCACATGAGTTTGTCCAGATAGGTATGGATCTAAACAGAAATATCCGGTTCTGTGTGGCTAAATGAATATCAGCTTTTAAACAGACTGTGTGTTTGTTAGTGTGTTCCGGATACTATCTATGTACTTTAGAGTTTTGAATAAATTTAGCATGTTGCATTTTGTTTTTTTGTTGGCTATTGCTAATTAGTTCTACCTGGAGGCACAAGAAGTACACATAAGTGTTTTCTGAGTAGAATGCTACAGAAACTAGGTTAAAAATGATATTTGCGACTGTAAGCATGACATTGACTTCACATTCCCAAGAAAAGGACTTTGCTGTTCTCCAAAAGCAGTTTTCACATCCTTTTCGGGGTCCTTAGCACAAGAATTCCACACAAGTTTGTCCAGGTAGGTCTGGATCTAACCAGAAATATCCGGTACTTTTTGGCTAAATGAATATCAGCTTTTAAACAGCCTGTGTGTTTGTTAGTGTTTCCAGGATAGTATCTATGAACTTTAGAGTTTTGAATGAATTTTAGCATGTTACATTTTGTTTCTTTGTTGGTAAACGCTAATTAGTTCCACATGGAGACATAAGAAGTACACATAAGTGTTCTCTGAGTCGAATGCTACAGAAACTAGGTTAAAAATGATATTTGCGACTGTACACATGACATTGAATTCACATTCCTAAGAAAAAGACTTTGCTTTTCTCCAAAACCAGTTTGACTCTGCTTTTCTGGGTCCTTTGCACACGAATTCCACATGAGTTAGTCCAGATAGGTCTGGATCTAACCAGAAATATCCGGTTCTGTGTGGCAAACTGAATATCAGCTTTTAAACAGCCTGTGTGTTTGTTAGTGTTTCCTGGATAGTATCTATGAACTGTAGAGTTTTGAATGAATTTTAGCATATTATATTTTGTTTTTTTTTGTTGGCAAACGCTAATTAGTTCCACATGGTGACACTACGAGTACACATAAGTGTTTTCTGAGTAGAATGCTACAGAAACTAGGTTAAAAACGACATTTGCGACTGTAAACATGACATTGAATTCACATTCCCAAGAAAAAGACTTTGCTTTTCTCCAAACCAGTTTCAACATCCTTTTCTGGGTCCTTTGCACACGAATTCCACATGAATTTGTCCAGATAGGTCTGTATCTAAACAGAAATATCCGGTTCTGTGGGGCTAAATGAATATCAGCTTTTTTTTTTTTATAAAGCTTTTATTTAAAGAATATAAATTTCCAAAGAACAGCTCATGGACCACAATGGCTCCCCCCCCACACAACTTCCCTCCCTCCCCCCACCCTCCCCTTTCCCGCTCCCTCTCCCCTTCTGTTCACATCAAGATTCATTTTCAATTCTCTTTATACACAGAAGATCAATTTAGTACATATTATGTAAAGATTTCAACGGTTTGCCCTCGCATAGAGACACAAAATGATAATACTGTTGGAGTACTAGTTATAGTATTAATTCACAATGTACAGCACATTAAGGACAGAGATCCTACATGATTTTTTTTTTAAAAAATTGATTAATTGTCTATGCAATTTCCAGTTTAACACCAAGATTTTTTAATCATTTGCAATTATCTTTATATAAAGAAGATCGATTCAATATATACTATGTAAGGATTTCATCAGTTTGCACCCACTCAGAAACACAAAGTGTAAAAATACTGTTTCAGTACTAGTAATAGCATCACTTCACATTGGATAACACATTAAGGACAGATCCCTCATGAGACGTAAGTACACAGTGACTCCTGATGTTGGAATATCAGCTTTTAAACAGCCTGTGTGTTTGTTAGAGTTTCCTGGATAGTATCTATGAACTTTAGAGTTTTGAATGAATTTTAGCATGTTACATTTTGTTTTTTTGTTGTCAAACGCTAATTAGCTCCACATGGAGACACAAGAAGTACACATAAGTGTTCTCTGAGTCGAATGCTACAGAAACTAGGTTAAAAATGACATTTGCGACTGTAAACATGACATTGATTTCACATTTCCAAGAAAAAGACTTTGCTTTTCTCCAAAACCAGTTTGACTCTGCTTTTCTGGGTCCTTTGCACACGAATTCCACAAGAGTTTGTCCAGATAGGTCTGGATCTAACATGAATTATCCGGTTCTGTGTGGCTAAATGAATATCAGCTTTTAAACAGCCTGTGTGTTTGTTAGTGTGTTCCGGATAGTATCTATGTACTTTAGAGTTTTGAATGAATTTTAGCATGTTACATTTTGTTTTTTGTTGGCAAACGCTAATTAGTTCCACATGGAGACACAACAAGAAACCTTAAGTGTTCTCTGAGTCCAATGCTACAGAAACTAGGTTAAAAATGATATTTGCGACTGTACACATGACATTGAATTCACATTCCCAAGAAAAAGACTTTGCTTTTCTCCAAAACCAGTTTGACTCTGCTTTTCTGGGTTCTTTGCACACGAATTCCACATGAATTTGTTCAGATAGGTCTGGATCAAACCAGAATTATCCGGTTCTGTGTGGCTAAATGAATATCAGCTTTTAAACAGCCTGTGTGTTTGTTAGTGTGTTCCGGATAGTATCTATGTACTTTAGAGTTTTGAATGAATTTTAGCATGTTACATTTTGTTTTTTTTGTGGGCAAACGCTAATTTGTTCCACATGGAGGCACAAATTGTACACATAAGTGTTTTCTGAGTAGAATGCTACAGAAACTAGGTTAAAAATGATATTTGCGACTGTAAACATGACATTGAATTCACATTCCCAAGAAAAGGACTTTGCTGTTCTCCAAAAGCAGTTTTCACATCCTTTTCGGGGTCCTTAGCACACGAATTCCACACAAGTTTGTCCCGATAGGTCTTCATCTACCAGAAATATCCGGTACTTTGTGGCTAAATGAATATCAGCTTTTAAACAGCCTGTGTGTTTGTTAGTGTTTCCTGGATAGTATCTATGAACTTTAGACTTTTGAATGAATTTTAGCATATTATATTTTGTTTTTTTTGTTGGCAAACGCTAATTAGTTCCACATGGTGACACAAGGAGTACACATAAGTGTTTTCTGAGTAGAATGCTACAGAAACTAGGTTAAAAATGACATTTGCGACTGTAAACATGACATTGAATTCACATTCCCAAGAAAAAGACTTTGCTTTTCTCCAAACCAGTTTGACTCTGCTTTTCTGGGTCCTGTGCACACTTCTTCCACATGAGTTTGTCCAGATAGGTATGGATCTAAACAGAAATATCCGGTTCTGTGTGGCTAAATGAATATCAGCTTTTCAACAGCCTGTGTGTCTGTTAGTGTTTCCTGGATAGTATCTATGAACTTTAGAGTTTTGAATGAATTTTAGCATGTTACATTTTGTTGTTTTGTTGGCAAACGCTAATTAGTTCCACATGGAGACATAACAAGTACACATAAGTGTTCTCTGAGTCCAATGCTACAGAAACTAGGTTATAAATGATATTTGCGACTGTACACATGGCATTGAATTCACATTCCCAAGAAAAAGTGTTTGCTTTTCTCCAAAACCAGTTTGACTCTGCTTTTCTGGGTCCTGTGCACACGAATTCCACATGAATTTGTCCAGATAGGTCTGGATCTAACCAGAATTATCCGGTACTGTGTGGCTAAATGAATATCAGCTTTTAAACAGCCTGTGTGTTTGTTAGTGTGTTCCGGATACTATCTATGTACTTTAGAGTTTTGAATAAATTTAGCATGTTGCATTTTGTTTTTTTGTTGGCTATTGCTAATTACCTCTACCTGGAGGCACAAGAAGTACACATAAGTGTTTTCTGAGTAGAATGCTACAGAAACTAGGTTAAAAATGATATTTGCGACTGTAAACATGACATTGAATTCACATTCCCAAGAAAAGGACTTTGCTGTTCTCCAAAAGCAGTTTTCACATCCTTTTCGGGGTCCTTAGCACACGAATTCCACACAAGTTTGTCCAGATAGGTCTGCATCTAACCAGAAATATCCGGTACTTTGTGGCTAAATGAATATCAGCTTTTAAACAGCCTGTGTGTTTGTTAGTGTTTTCTGGATAGTATCTATGAACTTTAGAGTTTTGAATGAATTTTAGCATGTTACATTTTGTTTTTTTGTTGGCAAACGCTAATTAGTTCCACATGGAGACACAACAAGTACACATAAGTGTTTTCTGAGTAGAATGCTACAGAAACTAGGTTAAAAATGATATTTGCTACTGTAAACATGACATTGAATTCACATTCCCAAGAAAAAGACTTTGCTTTTCTCCAAAACCAGTTTGACTCTGCTTTTCTGGGTCCTTTGCACACGAATTCCACACGAGTTTGTCCAGATAGGTCTGTATCTAAACAGAAATATCCGGTTGTGTGGGGCTAAATGAATATCAGCTTTTAAACAGCCTGTGTGTTTGTTAGAGTTTCCTGGATAGTATCTATGAACTTTAGAGTTTTGAATGAATTTTAGCATGTTACATTTTGTTTTTTTGTTGGCAAACGCTAATTAGCTCCACATGGAGACACAAGAAGTACACATAAGTGTTCTCTGAGTCGAATGCTACAGAAACTAGGTTAAAAATGATATTTGCGACTGTAAACATGACATTGAATTCACATTCCCAAGAAAAAGACTTTGCTTTTCTCTAAAACCAGTTTGACTCTGCTTTTCTGGGTCCTTTGCACACGAATTCCACACGAGTTTGTCCAGATAGGACTGTATCTAACGAGAAATATCCGGTTCTGTGTGGCTAAATGAATATCAGCTTTTAAACAGCCTGTGTGTTTGTTAGTGTTTCCTGGATAGTATCTATGAACTTTAGAGTTGTGAATGAATTTTAGCATGTTACATTTTGTTGTTTTGTTGGCAAACGCTAATTAGTTCCACATGGAGACACAACAAGTACACATAAGTGTTTTCTGAGGAGAATGCTACAGAAACTAGGTTAAAAATGATATTTGCGACTGTAAACATGACATTGAATTCACATTCCCAAGAAAAAGATTTTGCTTTCCTCCAAACCAGTTTGATCTGCTTTTCTGGGTCCTGTGCACACGAATTCCACACGAGTTTGTCCAGATAGGTCTGGATCTAACCAGAAATATCCGGTTCTGTGTGGCTAAATGAATATCAGCTTTTAAACAGCCTGTGTGTTTGTTAGTGTTTCCTGGATAGTATCTATGAACTTTAGAGTTTTGAATGAATTTTAGCATATTATATTTCGTTTTTTTTGTTGGCAAACGCTAATTAGTTCCACATGGTGACACAACGAGTACACATAAGTGTTCTCTGAGTCCAATGCTACAGAAACTAGGTTAAAAATTATATTTGCGACTGTAAACATGACATTGAATTCACATTCCCAAGAAAAAGACTTTGCTCTTCTCCAAACCAGTTTCAACATCCTTTTCTGGGTCCTTTGCACATAAATTCCACACGAGTTTGTCCAGATAGGTCTGGATCTAAACAGAAATATCCGGTTCTGTGGGGCTAACTGAATATCAGCTTTTAAACAGCCTGTGTGTTTGTTAGTGTTTCCTGGTTAGTATCTATGAACTTTAGAGTTGTGAATGAATTTTAGCATGTTACATTTTGTTGTTTTGTTGGCAAACGCTAATTAGTTCCACATGGAGACACAACAAGTACACATAAGTGTTTTCTGAGTAGAATGCTACAGACACTAGGTTAAAAATGATATTTGCGACTGTAAACATGACATTGAATTCACATTCCCAAGAAAAGGACTTTGCTGTTCTCCAAAAGCAGTTTTCACATCCTTTTCGGGGTCCTTAGCACACGAATTCCACACAAGTTTGTCCAGATAGGTCTGGATCTAACCAGAAATATCCGGATCTTTGTGGCTAAATGAATATCAGCTTTTAAACAGCCTGTGTGTTTGTTAGTGTTTCCTGGAGAGTATCTATGAACTTTAGAGTTTTGAATGAATTTTAGCATGTTACATTTTGTTTCTTTGTTGGCAAACACTAATTAGTTCCACATGGAGACACAACAAGTAACCATAAGTGTTCTCTGAGTTGAATGCTACAGAAACTAGGTTAAAAATGATATTTGCGACTGTAAACATGACATTGAATTCACATTCCCAAGAAAAAGACTTTGCTCTTCTCCAAACCAGTTTGATCTGCTTTTCTGGGTCCTGTGCACACGAATTCCACACGAGTTTGTCCAGATAGGTCTGGATCTAACCAGAAATATCCGGTTCTGTGTGGCTAAATGAATATCAGCTTTTAAACAGCCTGTGTGTTTGTTAGTGTTTTCTGGATAGTATCTATGAACTTTAGAGTTTTGAATGAATTTTAGCATGTTACATTTTGTTTTTTTGTTGGCAAACGCTAATTAGTTCCACATGGAGACACAACAAGTACACATAAGTGTTTTCTGAGTAGAATGCTACAGAAACTAGGTTAAAAATGATATTTGCGACTGTAAACATGACATTGAATTCACATTCCAAAGAAAAGGACTTTGCTGTTCTCCAAAAGCAGTTTCCACATCCTTTTCGGGGTCCTTAGCACACGAATTCCACACAAGTTTTTCCAGATAGGTCTGGATCTAACCAGAAATATCCGGTTTTTTGTGGCTAAATGAATATCAGCTTTTAAACAGCCTGTGTGTTTGTTAGTGTTTCCTGGATAGTATCTATGAACTTTAGAGTTGTGAATGAATTTTAGCATGTTACATTTTGTTTTTTTGTGGGCAAACGCTAATTAGTTCCACATGGAGGCACAAGACGTACACATAAGTGTTTTCTGAGTAGAATGCTACAGAAACTAGGTTAAAAATTATATTTGCGACTGTAAACATGACATTGAATTCACATTCCCAAGAAAAAGACTTTGCTTTTCTCCAAACCAGTTTCAACATCCTTTTCTGGGTCCTTTGCACATAAATTCCACACGAGTTTGTCCAGATAGGTCTGGATCTAAACAGAAATATCCGGTTCTGTGGGGCTAAATGAATATCAGCTTTTAAACAGCCTGTGTGTTTGTTAGTGTTTCCTGGTTAGTATCTATGAACTTTAGAGTTGTGAATGAATTTTAGCATGTTACATTTTGTTGTTTTGTTGGCAAACGCTAATTAGTTCCACATGGAGACACAACAAGTACACATAAGTGTTTTCTGAGTAGAATGCTACAGAAACTAGGTTAAAAATGATATTTGCGACTGTAAACATGACATTGAATTCACATTCCCAAGAAAAAGACTTTGCTCTTCTCCAAACCAGTTTGATCTGCTTTTCTGGTTCCTGTGCACACGAATTCCACACGAGTTTGTCCAGATAGGTCTGGATCTAACCAGAAATATCCGGTTCTGTGGGGCTAAATGAATATCAGCTTTTAAACAGCCTGTGTGTTTGTTAGTGTTTTCTGGATAGTATCTATGAACTTTAGAGTTTTGAATGAATTTTAGCATGTTACATTTTGTTTTTTTGTTGGCAAATGCTAATTAGTTCCACATGGAGACACAACAAGTACACATAAGTGTTTTCTGAGTAGAATGCTACAGAAACTAGGTTAAAAATGACATTTGCGACTGTACACATGACATTGAATTCACATTCCCAAGAAAAAGACTTTGCTTTTCTCCAAACCAGTTTCAACATCCTTTTCTGGGTCCATTGCACACGAATTCCACATGAGTTTGTCCAGATAGGTCTGGATCTAACCAGAAATATCTGGTTCTGTGTGGCTAACTGAATATCAGCTTTTAAACAGCCTGTGTGTTTGTTAGTGTTTTCTGGATAGTATCTATGAACTTTAGAGTTTTGAATGAATTTTAGCATGTTACATTTTGTTTTTTTGTTGGCAAACGCTAATTAGTTCCACATGGAGACACAACAAGTACACATAAGTGTTTTCTGAGTAGAATGCTACAGAAACTAGGTTAAAAATGATATTTGCCACTGTAAACATGACTTTGAATTCACATTCCCAAGAAAAAGACTTTGCTTTTCTCCAAAACCAGTTTGATTCTGCTTTTCTGGGTCCTTTGCACACGAATTCCACACGAGTTTGTCCAGATAGGTCTGTATCTAAACAGAAATATCCGGTTGTGTGGGGCTAAATGAATATCAGCTTTTAAACAGCCTGTGTGTTTGTTAGAGTTTCCTGGTTAGTATCTATGAACTTTAGAGTTTTGAATGAATTTTAGCATGTTACATTTTGTTTTTTTGTTGTCAAACGCTAATTAGCTCCACATGGAGACACAAGAAGTACACATAAGTGTTCTCTGAGTCGAATGCTACAGAAACTACGTTAAAAATGACATTTGCGACTGTAAACATGACATTGAATTCACATTCCCAAGAAAAAGACTTTGCTTTTCTCCAAAACCAGTTTGACTCTGCTTTTCTGGGTTCTTTGCACATGAATTCCACATGAATTTGTCCATAGAGGTCTGGATCTAACCAGAATTATCCGGTTCTGTGTGGCTAAATGAATATCAGCTTTTAAACAGCCTGTGTATTTGTTAGTGTGTTCCGGATACTATCTATGTACTTTAGAGTTTTGAATGAATTTAGCATGTTGCATTTTGTTATTTGCTGGCTATTGCTAATTAGTTCTACATGCAGGCACAAGAAGTACACATAAGTGTTTTCTGAGTAGAATGCTACAGAAACTAGGTTAAAAATGATATTTGCGACTGTAAACATGACATTGAATTCACATTCCAAAGAAAAGGACTTTGCTGTTCTCCAAAAGCAGTTTCCACATCCTTTTCGGGGTCCTTAGCACACGAATTCCACACAAGTTTGTCCAGATAGGTCTGGATCTAACCAGAAATATCCGGTTTTTTGTGGCTAAATGAATATCAGCTTTTAAACAGCCTGTGTGTTTGTTAGTGTTTCCTGGATAGTATCTATGAACTTTAGAGTTTTGAATGAATTTTAGCATGTTACATTTTGTTTTTTTTTTGTGGGCAAAGGATAATTAGTTCCACATGGAGGCACAAGACGTACACATAAGTGTTTTCTGAGTAGAATGCTACAGAAACTAGGTTAAAAATGATATTTGCGACTGTAAACATGACATTGAATTCACATTCCCAAGAAAAAGAGTTTGCTTTTCTCCAAACCATTTTGATCTGCTTTTCTGGGTCCTGTGCACACGAATTCCACACGAGTTTGTCCAGATAGGTCTGGATCTAACCAGAAATATCCGGTTCTGTGTGGCTAAATGAATATCAGCTTTTAAACAGCCTGTGTGTTTGTTAGTGTTTCCTGGATAGTATCTATGAACTTTAGAGTTTTGAATGAATTTTAGCATATTATATTTTGTTTTTTTTGTTGGCAAACGCTAATTAGTTCCACATGGTGACACAACGAGTACACATAAGTGTTCTCTGAGTCCAATGCTACAGAAAATAGGTTAAAAATTATATTTGCGACTGTAAACATGACATTGAATTCACATTCCCAAGAAAAAGACTTTGCTTTTCTCCAAACCAGTTTCAACATCCTTTTCTGGGACCTTTGCACATAAATTCCACACGAGTTTGTCCAGATAGGTCTGGATCTAAACAGAAATATCCGGTTCTGTGGGGCTAAATGAATATCAGCTTTTAAACAGCCTGTGAGTTTGTTAGTGTTTCCTGGATAGTATCTATGAACTTTAGAGTTTTGAATGAATTTTAGCATGTTACATTTTGTTTCTTTCTTGGCAAACGCTAATTAGTTCCACATGGAGACATAAGAAGTACACATAAGTGTTCTCTGAGTCGAATGCTACAGAAACTAGGTTAAAAATGATATTTGCGACTGTAAACATGACATTGAATTCACATTCCCAAGAAAAAGACTTTGCTTTTCTCCAAAACCTGTTTGACTCTGCTTTTCTGGGTCCTTTGCACACGAATTCCACACGAGTTTTTCCAGATAGGTCTGGATCTAACCAGAAATATCTGGTTCTGTGTGGCTAAATGAATATCAGCTTTTAAACAGCCTGTGTGTTTGTTAGTGTTTCCTGGTTAGTATCTATGAACTTTAGAGTTGTGAATGAATTTTAGCATGTTACATTTTGTTGTTTTGTTGGCAAACGCTAATTAGTTCCACATGGAGACACAAGAAGTACACATAAGTGTTCTCTGAGTCCAGTGCTACAGAAACTAGGTTAAAAATGATATTTGCGACTGTACACATGACATTGAATTCACATTCCCAAGAAAAAGACTTTGCTTTTCTCCAAAACCAGTTTGACTCTGCTTTTCTGGGTTCTTTGCACACGAATTCCACATGAATTTGTCCAGATAGGTCTGGATCAAACCAGAAATATCCGGTTCTGTGGGGCTAAATGAATATCAGCTTTTAAACAGCCTGTGTATTTGTTAGTGTGTTC
The DNA here is from genome assembly GCA_949820135.1 of Sylvilagus floridanus. NCBI lineage: Eukaryota > Metazoa > Chordata > Mammalia > Lagomorpha > Leporidae > Sylvilagus > Sylvilagus floridanus. The sequence goes on from OX463223.1 coordinate 90,536,156, forward strand.
TGGATAGTATCTATGCACTTTAGAGTTTTGAATGAATTTTAGCATGTTACATTTTGTTTTTTTGTTGTCAAACGCTAATTAGCTCCACATGGAGACACAAGAAGTACACATAAGTGTTCTCTGAGTCGAATGCTACAGAAACTAGGTTAAAAATGATATTTGCGACTGTACACATGACATTGAATTCACATTCCCAATAAAAAGAGTTTGCTTTTCTCCAAAACCGGTTTGACTCTGCTTTTCTGGGTTCTTTGCACACGAATTCCACATGAATTTGCCCATAGAGGTCTGGATCTAACCAGAATTATCCGGTTCTGTGTGGCTAAATGAATATCAGCTTTTAAACAGCCTGTGTGTTTGTTAGTGTGTTCCGGATACTATCTATGTACTTTAGAGTTTTGAATAAATTTAGCATGTTGCATTTTGTTTTTTTGTTGGCTATTGCTAATTAGTTCTACATGGAGGCACAAGAAGTACACATAAGTGTTTTCTGAGTAGAATGCTACAGAAACTAGGTTAAAAATGATATTTGCGACTGTAAACATGACATTGAATTCACATTCCCAAGAAAAGGAATTTGCTGTTCTCCAAAAGCTGTTTTCACATCCTTTTCGGGGTCCTTAGCACACGAATTCCACACTAGTTTGTCCAGATAGGTCTAGATCTAACCAGAAATATCCGGTTCTTTGTGGCTAAATGAATATCAGCTTTTAAACAGCCTGTGTGTTTGTTAGTGTTTCCTGGATATTATCTATGAACTTTAGAGTTTTGAATGAATTTTAGCATGTTAAATTTTGTTTCTTTGTTGGCAAACACTAATTAGTTCCACATGGAGACACAACAAGTAACCATAAGTGTTCTCTGAGTTGAATGCTACAGAAACTAGGTTAAAAATGATATTTGCGACTGTAAACATGACATTGAATTCACATTCCCAAGAAAAAGACTTTGCTTTTCTCCAAACCAGTTTGATCTGCTTTTCTGGGTCCTGTGCACACGAATTCCACACGAGTTTGTCCAGATAGGTCTGGATCTAACCAGAAATATCCGGTTCTGTGGGGCTAAATGAATATCAGCTTTTAAACAACCTGTGTGTTTGTTAGTGTTTTCTGGATAATATCTATGAACTTTAGAGTTTTGAATGAATTTTAGCATGTTACATTTTGTTTTTTTGTTGGCAAATGCTAATTAGTTCCACATGGAGACACAACAAGTACACATAAGTGTTTTCTGAGTAGAATGCTACAGAAACTAGGTTAAAAATTATATTTGCGACTGTAAACATGACATTGAATTCATATTCCCAAGAAAAAGACTTTGCTTTTCTCCAAACCAGTTTCAACATCCTTTTCTGGGTCCATTGCAAACGAATTCCACATGAGTTTGTCCAGATAGGTCTGGATCTAACCAGAAATATCTGGTTCTGTGTGGCTAACTGAATATCAGCTTTTAAACAGCCTGTGTGTTTGTTAGTGTTTTCTGGCTAGTATCTATGAACTTTAGAGTTTTGAATGAATTTTAGCATGTTACATTTTGTTTTTTTGTTGGCAAACGCTAATTAGTTCCACATGGAGACACAACAAGTACACATAAGTGTTTTCTGAGTAGAATGCTGCAGAAACTAGGTTAAAAATGATATTTGCCACTGTAAACATGACATTGAATTCACATTCCCAAGAAAAAGACTTTCCTTTTCTCCAAAACCAGTTTGACTCTGCTTTTCTGGGTCCTTTGCACACGAATTCCACACGAGTTTGTCCAGAAAGGTCTGGATCTAACCAGAAATATCCGGTTCTGTGGGGCTAAATGAATATCAGCTTTTAAACAGCCTGTGTGTTTGTTAGTGTTTCCTGGATAGTATCTATGAACTTTAGAGTTTTGAATGAATTTCAGCATGTTACATTTTGTTTCTTTGTTGGTAAACGCTAATTAGTTCCACATGGAGACATAAGAAGTACACATAATTGTTCTCTGAGTCGAATGCTACAGAAACTAGGTTAAAAATGATATTTGCGACTGTACACATGACATTGAATTCACATTCCTAAGAAAAAGACTTTGCTTTTCTCCAAAACCAGTTGGACTCTGCTTTTCTGGGTCCTTTGCACACGAATTCCACACGAGTTTGTCCAGATAGGTCTGGATCTAACCAGAAATATCCGGTTCTGTGTGGCTAACTGAATATCAGCTTTTAAACAGCCTGTGTGTTTGTTAGTGTGTTCCGGATACTATCTATGTACTTTAGAGTTTTGAATAAATTTAGCATGTTGCATTTTGTTTTTTTGTTGGCTATTGCTAATTAGCTCTACCTGGAGGCACAAGAAGTACACATAAGTGTTTTCTGAGTAGAATGCTACAGAAACTAGGTTAAAAATGATATTTGCGACTGTAAACATGACATTGAATTCACATTCCCAAGAAAAGGACTTTGCTGTTCTCTAAAAGCAGTTTTCACATCCTTTTCGGGGTCCTTAGCACACGAATTCCACACAAGTTTGTCTAGATAGGTCTGCATCTAACCAGAAATATCCGGTACTTTGTGGCTAAATGAATATCAGCTTTTAAACAGCCTGTGTGTTTGTTAGTGTTTCCTGGATATTATCTATGAACTTTAGAGTTTTGAATGAATTTTAGCATGTTACATTTTGTTCCTTTGTTGGTAAACGCTAATTAGTTCCACATGGAGACATAAGAAGTACACATAAGTGTTCTCTGAGTCGAATGCTACAGAAACTAGGTTAAAAATGATATTTGCGACTGTACACATGACATTGAATTCACATTCCTAAGAAAAAGACTTTGCTTTTCTCCAAAACCAGTGGGACTCTGCTTTTCTGGGTCCTTTGCACACGAATTCCACACGAGTTTGTCCAGATAGGTCTGGATCTAACCAGAAATAGCCGGTTCTGTGTGGCTAACTGAATATCAGCTTTTAAACAGCCTGTGTGTTTGTTAGTGTTTTCTGGATAGTATCTATGAACTTTAGAGTTGTTAATGAATTTTAGCATGTTACATTTTGTTTTTTTGTGGGCAAACGCTAATTAGTTCCACATGGAGGCACAACAAGTACACATAAGTGTTTTCTGAGTAGAATGCTACAGAAACTAGGTTAAAAATGATATTTGCGACTGTAAACATGACATTGAATTCACATTCCCAAGAAAAGGACTTTTCTCTTCTCCAAAACCAGTTTGACTCTGCTTTTCTGGGTCCTTTGCACACGAATTCCACTCGAGTTTGTCCAGATAGGTCTGGATCTAACCAGAAATATCCGGTTCTGTGGGGCTAAATGAATATCAGCTTTTAAACAGCCTGTGTGTTTGTTAGTGTTTCCTGGATAGTATCTATGAACTTTAGAGTTGTGAATGAATTTTAGCATGTTACATTTTGTTGTTTTGTTGGCAAACGCTAATTAGTTCCACATGGAGACACAACAAGTACACATAAGTGTTTTCTGAGGAGAATGCTACAGAAACTAGGTTAAAAATGATATTTGCGACTGTAAACATGACATTGAATTCACATTCCCAAGAAAAAGATTTTGATTTCCTCCAAACCAGTTTGATCTGCTTTTCTGGGTCCTGTGCACACGAATTCCACAAGAGTTTGTCCAGATAGGTCTGGATCTAACCAGAAATATCCGGTTCTGTGTGGCTAAATGAATATCAGCTTTTAAACAGCCTGTGTGTTTGTTAGTGTTTCCTGGATAGTATCTATGAACTTTAGAGTTTTGAATGAATTTTAGCATATTATATTTCGTTTTTTTTGTTGGCAAACGCTAATTAGTTCCACATGGTGACACAACGAGTACACATAAGTGTTCTCTGAGTCCAATGCTACAGAAACTAGGTTAAAAATTATATTTGCGACTGTAAACATGACATTGAATTCACATTCCCAAGAAAAAGACTTTGCTCTTCTCCAAACCAGTTTCAACATCCTTTTCTGGGTCCTTTGCACATAAATTCCACACGAGTTTGTCCAGATAGGTCTGGATCTAAACAGAAATATCCGGTTCTGTGGGGCTAACTGAATATCAGCTTTTAAACAGCCTGTGTGTTTGTTAGTGTTTCCTGGTTAGTATCTATGAACTTTAGAGTTGTGAATGAATTTTAGCATGTTACATTTTGTTGTTTTGTTGGCAAACGCTAATTAGTTCCACATGGAGACACAACAAGTACACATAAGTGTTTTCTGAGTAGAATGCTACAGAAACTAGGTTAAAAATGATATTTGCGACTGTAAACATGACATTGAATTCACATTCCCAAGAAAAGGACTTTGCTGTTCTCCAAAAGCAGTTTTCACATCCTTTTCGGGGTCCTTAGCACACGAATTCCACACAAGTTTGTCCAGATAGGTCTGGATCTAACCAGAAATATCCGGATCTTTGTGGCTAAATGAATATCAGCTTTTAAACAGCCTGTGTGTTTGTTAGTGTTTCCTGGAGAGTATCTATGAACTTTAGAGTTTTGAATGAATTTTAGCATGTTACATTTTGTTTCTTTGTTGGCAAACACTAATTAGTTCCACATGGAGACACAACAAGTAACCATAAGTGTTCTCTGAGTTGAATGCTACAGAAACTAGGTTAAAAATGATATTTGCGACTGTAAACATGACATTGAATTCACATTCCCAAGAAAAAGACTTTGCTCTTCTCCAAACCAGTTTGATCTGCTTTTCTGGGTCCTGTGCACACGAATTCCACACGAGTTTGTCCAGATAGGTCTGGATCTAACCAGAAATATCCGGTTCTGTGTGGCTAAATGAATATCAGCTTTTAAACAGCCTGTGTGTTTGTTAGTGTTTTCTGGATAGTATCTATGAACTTTAGAGTTTTGAATGAATTTTAGCATGTTACATTTTGTTTTTTTGTTGGCAAACGCTAATTAGTTCCACATGGAGACACAACAAGTACACATAAGTGTTTTCTGAGTAGAATGCTACAGAAACTAGGTTAAAAATGATATTTGCGACTGTAAACATGACATTGAATTCACATTCCAAAGAAAAGGACTTTGCTGTTCTCCAAAAGCAGTTTCCACATCCTTTTCGGGGTCCTTAGCACACGAATTCCACACAAGTTTTTCCAGATAGGTCTGGATCTAACCAGAAATATCCGGTTTTTTGTGGCTAAATGAATATCAGCTTTTAAACAGCCTGTGTGTTTGTTAGTGTTTCCTGGATAGTATCTATGAACTTTAGAGTTGTGAATGAATTTTAGCATGTTACATTTTGTTTTTTTGTGGGCAAACGCTAATTAGTTCCACATGGAGGCACAAGACGTACACATAAGTGTTTTCTGAGTAGAATGCTACAGAAACTAGGTTAAAAATTATATTTGCGACTGTAAACATGACATTGAATTCACATTCCCAAGAAAAAGACTTTGCTTTTCTCCAAACCAGTTTCAACATCCTTTTCTGGGTCCTTTGCACATAAATTCCACACGAGTTTGTCCAGATAGGTCTGGATCTAAACAGAAATATCCGGTTCTGTGGGGCTAAATGAATATCAGCTTTTAAACAGCCTGTGTGTTTGTTAGTGTTTCCTGGTTAGTATCTATGAACTTTAGAGTTGTGAATGAATTTTAGCATGTTACATTTTGTTGTTTTGTTGGCAAACGCTAATTAGTTCCACATGGAGACACAACAAGTAACCATAAGTGTTCTCTGAGTTGAATGCTACAGAAACTAGGTTAAAAATGATATTTGCGACTGTAAACATGACATTGAATTCACATTCCCAAGAAAAAGACTTTGCTTTTCTCCAAACCAGTTTCAACATCCTTTTCTGGGTCCATTGCACACGAATTCCACATGAGTTTGTCCAGATAGGTCTGGATCTAACCAGAAATATCTGGTTCTGTGTGGCTAACTGAATATCAGCTTTTAAACAGCCTGTGTGTTTGTTAGTGTTTTCTGGATAGTATCTATGAACTTTAGAGTTTTGAATGAATTTTAGCATGTTACATTTTGTTTTTTTGTTGGCAAACGCTAATTAGTTCCACATGGAGACACAACAAGTACACATAAGTGTTTTCTGAGTAGAATGCTACAGAAACTAGGTTAAAAATGATATTTGCCACTGTAAACATGACTTTGAATTCACATTCCCAAGAAAAAGACTTTGCTTTTCTCCAAAACCAGTTTGATTCTGCTTTTCTGGGTCCTTTGCACACGAATTCCACACGAGTTTGTCCAGATAGGTCTGTATCTAAACAGAAATATCCGGTTGTGTGGGGCTAAATGAATATCAGCTTTTAAACAGCCTGTGTGTTTGTTAGAGTTTCCTGGTTAGTATCTATGAACTTTAGAGTTTTGAATGAATTTTAGCATGTTACATTTTGTTTTTTTGTTGTCAAACGCTAATTAGCTCCACATGGAGACACAAGAAGTACACATAAGTGTTCTCTGAGTCGAATGCTACAGAAACTACGTTAAAAATGACATTTGCGACTGTAAACATGACATTGAATTCACATTCCCAAGAAAAAGACTTTGCTTTTCTCCAAAACCAGTTTGACTCTGCTTTTCTGGGTTCTTTGCACATGAATTCCACATGAATTTGTCCATAGAGGTCTGGATCTAACCAGAATTATCCGGTTCTGTGTGGCTAAATGAATATCAGCTTTTAAACAGCCTGTGTATTTGTTAGTGTGTTCCGGATACTATCTATGTACTTTAGAGTTTTGAATGAATTTAGCATGTTGCATTTTGTTATTTGTTGGCTATTGCTAATTAGTTCTACATGGAGGCACAAGAAGTACACATAAGTGTTTTCTGAGTAGAATGCTACAGAAACTAGGTTAAAAATGATATTTGCGACTGTAAACATGACATTGAATTCACATTCCAAAGAAAAGGACTTTGCTGTTCTCCAAAAGCAGTTTCCACATCCTTTTCGGGGTCCTTAGCACACGAATTCCACACAAGTTTGTCCAGATAGGTCTGGATCTAACCAGAAATATCCGGTTTTTTGTGGCTAAATGAATATCAGCTTTTAAACAGCCTGTGTGTTTGTTAGTGTTTCCTGGATAGTATCTATGAACTTTAGAGTTGTGAATGAATTTTAGCATGTTACATTTTGTTTTTTTTTTGTGGGCAAAGGATAATTAGTTCCACATGGAGGCACAAGACGTACACATAAGTGTTTTCTGAGTAGAATGCTACAGAAACTAGGTTAAAAATGATATTTGCGACTGTAAACATGACATTGAATTCACATTCCCAAGAAAAAGAGTTTGCTTTTCTCCAAACCATTTTGATCTGCTTTTCTGGGTCCTGTGCACACGAATTCCACACGAGTTTGTCCAGATAGGTCTGGATCTAACAAGAAATATCCGGTTCTGTGTGGCTAAATGAATATCAGCTTTTAAACAGCCTGTGTGTTTGTTAGTGTTTCCTGGATAGTATCTATGAACTTTAGAGTTTTGAATGAATTTTAGCATATTATATTTTGTTTTTTTTGTTGGCAAACGCTAATTAGTTCCACATGGTGACACAACGAGTACACATAAGTGTTCTCTGAGTCCAATGCTACAGAAAATAGGTTAAAAATTATATTTGCGACTGTAAACATGACATTGAATTCACATTCCCAAGAAAAAGACTTTGCTTTTCTCCAAACCAGTTTCAACATCCTTTTCTGGGACCTTTGCACATAAATTCCACACGAGTTTGTCCAGATAGGTCTGGATCTAAACAGAAATATCCGGTTCTGTGGGGCTAAATGAATATCAGCTTTTAAACAGCCTGTGAGTTTGTTAGTGTTTCCTGGATAGTATCTATGAACTTTAGAGTTTTGAATGAATTTTAGCATGTTACATTTTGTTTCTTTCTTGGCAAACGCTAATTAGTTCCACATGGAGACATAAGAAGTACACATAAGTGTTCTCTGAGTCGAATGCTACAGAAACTAGGTTAAAAATGATATTTGCGACTGTAAACATGACATTGAATTCACATTCCCAAGAAAAAGACTTTGCTTTTCTCCAAAACCTGTTTGACTCTGCTTTTCTGGGTCCTTTGCACACGAATTCCACACGAGTTTTTCCAGATAGGTCTGGATCTAACCAGAAATATCTGGTTCTGTGTGGCTAAATGAATATCAGCTTTTAAACAGCCTGTGTGTTTGTTAGTGTTTCCTGGTTAGTATCTATGAACTTTAGAGTTGTGAATGAATTTTAGCATGTTACATTTTGTTGTTTTGTTGGCAAACGCTAATTAGTTCCACATGGAGACACAAGAAGTACACATAAGTGTTCTCTGAGTCCAGTGCTACAGAAACTAGGTTAAAAATGATATTTGCGACTGTACACATGACATTGAATTCACATTCCCAAGAAAAAGACTTTGCTTTTCTCCAAAACCAGTTTGACTCTGCTTTTCTGGGTTCTTTGCACACGAATTCCACATGAATTTGTCCAGATAGGTCTGGATCAAACCAGAAATATCCGGTTCTGTGGGGCTAAATGAATATCAGCTTTTAAACAGCCTGTGTATTTGTTAGTGTGTTCTGGATAGTATCTATGCACTTTAGAGTTTTGAATGAATTTTAGCATGTTACATTTTGTTTTTTTGTTGTCAAACGCTAATTAGCTCCACATGGAGACACAAGAAGTACACATAAGTGTTCTCTGAGTCGAATGCTACAGAAACTAGGTTAAAAATGATATTTGCGACTGTACACATGACATTGAATTCACATTCCCAATAAAAAGAGTTTGCTTTTCTCCAAAACCGGTTTGACTCTGCTTTTCTGGGTTCTTTGCACACGAATTCCACATGAATTTGCCCATAGAGGTCTGGATCTAACCAGAATTATCCGGTTCTGTGTGGCTAAATGAATATCAGCTTTTAAACAGCCTGTGTGTTTGTTAGTGTGTTCCGGATACTATCTATGTACTTTAGAGTTTTGAATAAATTTAGCATGTTGCATTTTGTTTTTTTGTTGGCTATTGCTAATTAGTTCTACATGGAGGCACAAGAAGTACACATAAGTGTTTTCTGAGTAGAATGCTACAGAAACTAGGTTAAAAATGATATTTGCGACTGTAAACATGACATTGAATTCACATTCCCAAGAAAAGGAATTTGCTGTTCTCCAAAAGCTGTTTTCACATCCTTTTCGGGGTCCTTAGCACACGAATTCCACACTAGTTTGTCCAGATAGGTCTAGATCTAACCAGAAATATCCGGTTCTTTGTGGCTAAATGAATATCAGCTTTTAAACAGCCTGTGTGTTTGTTAGTGTTTCCTGGATATTATCTATGAACTTTAGAGTTTTGAATGAATTTTAGCATGTTAAATTTTGTTTCTTTGTTGGCAAACACTAATTAGTTCCACATGGAGACACAACAAGTAACCATAAGTGTTCTCTGAGTTGAATGCTACAGAAACTAGGTTAAAAATGATATTTGCGACTGTAAACATGACATTGAATTCACATTCCCAAGAAAAAGACTTTGCTTTTCTCCAAACCAGTTTGATCTGCTTTTCTGGGTCCTGTGCACACGAATTCCACACGAGTTTGTCCAGATAGGTCTGGATCTAACCAGAAATATCCGGTTCTGTGGGGCTAAATGAATATCAGCTTTTAAACAGCCTGTGTGTTTGTTAGTGTTTTCTGGATAATATCTATGAACTTTAGAGTTTTGAATGAATTTTAGCATGTTACATTTTGTTTTTTTGTTGGCAAATGCTAATTAGTTCCACATGGAGACACAACAAGTACACATAAGTGTTTTCTGAGTAGAATGCTACAGAAACTAGGTTAAAAATTATATTTGCGACTGTAAACATGACATTGAATTCATATTCCCAAGAAAAAGACTTTGCTTTTCTCCAAACCAGTTTCAACATCCTTTTCTGGGTCCATTGCAAACGAATTCCACATGAGTTTGTCCAGATAGGTCTGGATCTAACCAGAAATATCTGGTTCTGTGTGGCTAACTGAATATCAGCTTTTAAACAGCCTGTGTGTTTGTTAGTGTTTTCTGGCTAGTATCTATGAACTTTAGAGTTTTGAATGAATTTTAGCATGTTACATTTTGTTTTTTTGTTGGCAAACGCTAATTAGTTCCACATGGAGACACAACAAGTACACATAAGTGTTTTCTGAGTAGAATGCTGCAGAAACTAGGTTAAAAATGATATTTGCCACTGTAAACATGACATTGAATTCACATTCCCAAGAAAAAGACTTTCCTTTTCTCCAAAACCAGTTTGACTCTGCTTTTCTGGGTCCTTTGCACACGAATTCCACACGAGTTTGTCCAGAAAGGTCTGGATCTAACCAGAAATATCCGGTTCTGTGGGGCTAAATGAATATCAGCTTTTAAACAGCCTGTGTGTTTGTTAGTGTTTCCTGGATAGTATCTATGAACTTTAGAGTTTTGAATGAATTTTAGCATGTTACATTTTGTTTCTTTGTTGGTAAACGCTAATTAGTTCCACATGGAGACATAAGAAGTACACATAATTGTTCTCTGAGTCGAATGCTACAGAAACTAGGTTAAAAATGATATTTGCGACTGTACACATGACATTGAATTCACATTCCTAAGAAAAAGACTTTGCTTTTCTCCAAAACCAGTTGGACTCTGCTTTTCTGGGTCCTTTGCACACGAATTCCACACGAGTTTGTCCAGATAGGTCTGGATCTAACCAGAAATATCCGGTTCTGTGTGGCTAACTGAATATCAGCTGTTAAACAGCCTGTGTGTTTGTTAGTGTGTTCCGGATACTATCTATGTACTTTAGAGTTGTGAATAAATTTAGCATGTTGCATTTTGTTTTTTTGTTGGCTATTGCTAATTAGCTCTACCTGGAGGCACAAGAAGTACACATAAGTGTTTTCTGAGTAGAATGCTACAGAAACTAGGTTAAAAATGATATTTGCGACTGTAAACATGACATTGAATTCACATTCCCAAGAAAAGGACTTTGCTGTTCTCTAAAAGCAGTTTTCACATCCTTTTCGGGGTCCTTAGCACACGAATTCCACACAAGTTTGTCTAGATAGGTCTGCATCTAACCAGAAATATCCGGTACTTTGTGGCTAAATGAATATCAGCTTTTAAACAGCCTGTGTGTTTGTTAGTGTTTCCTGGATATTATCTATGAACTTTAGAGTTTTGAATGAATTTTAGCATGTTACATTTTGTTCCTTTGTTGGTAAACGCTAATTAGTTCCACATGGAGACATAAGAAGTACACATAAGTGTTCTCTGAGTCGAATGCTACAGAAACTAGGTTAAAAATGATATTTGCGACTGTACACATGACATTGAATTCACATTCCCAAGAAAAGGACTTTGCTGTTCTCCAAAAGCAGTTTTCACATCCTTTTCGGGGTCCTTAGCACACGAATTCCACACAAGTTTGTCCAGATAGGTCTGGATCTAACCAGAAATATCCGGTTCTGTGTGGCTAAATGAATATCAGCTTTTAAACAGCCTGTGTGTTTGTTAGTGTGTTCCGGATAGTATCTATGCATTTTAGAGTTTTGAATGAATTTTAGCATGTTACATTTTGTTTTTTTGTTGTCAAACGCTAATTAGCTCCACATGGAGACACAAGAAGTACACGTAAGTGTTCTCTGAGTCGAATGCTACAGAAACTAGGTTAAAAATGACATTTGCGACTGTACACATGACATTGAATTCACATTCCCAAGAAAAAGACTTTGCTTTTCTCCAAAACCAGTTTGACTCTGCTTTTCTGGGTCCTTTGCACACGAATTCCACAAGAGTTTGTCCAGATAGGTCTGGATCTAACCAGAAATATCCGGTTCTGTGTGGCTAAATGAATATCAGCTTTTAAACAGCCTGTGTGTTTGTTAGTGTTTCCTGGATAGTATCTATGAACTTTAGAGTTGTGAATGAATTTTAGCATGTTACATTTTGTTTTTTTGTGGGCAAACGCTAATTAGTTCCACATGGAGGCACAACAAGTACACATAAGTGTTTTCTGAGTAGAATGCTACAGAAACTAGGTTAAAAATGATATTTGCGACTGTAAACATGACATTGAATTCACATTCCCAAGAAAAAGACTTTTCTCTTCTCCAAAACCAATTTGACTCTGCTTTTCTGGGTCCTTTGCACACGAATTCCACACGAGTTTTTCCAGATAGGTCTGGATCTAACCAAAAATATCCGGTTCTGTGGGGCTAAATGAATATCAGCTTTTAAACAGCCTGTGTGTTTGTTAGTGTTTCCTGGATAGTATCTATGAACTTTAGAGTTTTGAATGAATTTTAGCATGTTACATTTTGTTTTTTTGTTGGCAAACGCTAATTAGTTCAACATGGAGACACAACAAGTACACATAAGTGTTTTCTGAGTAGAATGCTACAGAAACTAGGTTAAAAATGATATTTGCGACTGTAAACATGACATTGAATTCACATTCCCAAGAAAAAGACTTTGCTCTTCTCCAAACCAGTTTCAACATCCTTTTCTGGGTCCTTTGCACATAAATTCCACACGAGTTTGTCCAGATAGGTCTGGATCTAAACAGAAATAGCCGGTTCTGTGGGGCTAACTGAATATCAGCTTTTAAACAGCCTGTGTGTTTGTTAGTGTTTCCTGGTTAGTATCTATGAACTTTAGAGTTGTGAATGAATTTTAGCATGTTACATTTTGTTGTTTTGTTGGCAAACGCTAATTAGTTCCACATGGAGACACAACAAGTACACATAAGTGTTTTCTGAGTAGAATGCTACAGAAACTAGGTTAAAAATGATATTTGCGACTGTAAACATGACCTTGAATTCACATTCCCAAGAAAAGGACTTTGCTGTTCTCCAAAAGCAGTTTTCACATCCTTTTCGGGGTCCTTAGCACACGAATTCCACACAAGTTTGTCCAGATAGGTCTGGATCTAACCAGAAATATCCGGTTCTGTGTGGCTAAATGAATATCAGCTTTTAAACAGCCTGTGTGTTTGTTAGTGTGTTCCGGATAGTATCTATGCATTTTAGAGTTTTGAATGAATTTTAGCATGTTACATTTTGTTTTTTTGTTGTCAAACGCTAATTAGCTCCACATGGAGACACAAGAAGTACACGTAAGTGTTCTCTGAGTCGAATGCTACAGAAACTAGGTTAAAAATGACATTTGCGACTGTACACATGACATTGAATTCACATTCCCAAGAAAAAGACTTTGCTTTTCTCCAAAACCAGTTTGACTCTGCTTTTCTGGGTCCTTTGCACACGAATTCCACAAGAGTTTGTCCAGATAGGTCTGGATCTAACCAGAAATATCCGGTTCTGTGTGGCTAAATGAATATCAGCTTTTAAACAGCCTGTGTGTTTGTTAGTGTTTCCTGGATAGTATCTATGAACTTTAGAGTTGTGAATGAATTTTAGCATGTTACATTTTGTTTTTTTGTGGGCAAACGCTAATTAGTTCCACATGGAGGCACAACAAGTACACATAAGTGTTTTCTGAGTAGAATGCTACAGAAACTAGGTTAAAAATGATATTTGCGACTGTAAACATGACATTGAATTCACATTCCCAAGAAAAAGACTTTTCTCTTCTCCAAAACCAATTTGACTCTGCTTTTCTGGGTCCTTTGCACACGAATTCCACACGAGTTTTTCCAGATAGGTCTGGATCTAACCAAAAATATCCGGTTCTGTGGGGCTAAATGAATATCAGCTTTTAAACAGCCTGTGTGTTTGTTAGTGTTTCCTGGATAGTATCTATGAACTTTAGAGTTTTGAATGAATTTTAGCATGTTACATTTCGTTTTTTTGTTGGCAAACGCTAATTAGTTCAACATGGAGACACAACAAGTACACATAAGTGTTTTCTGAGTAGAATGCTACAGAAACTAGGTTAAAAATGATATTTGCGACTGTAAACATGACATTGAATTCACATTCCCAAGAAAAAGACTTTGCTCTTCTCCAAACCAGTTTCAACATCCTTTTCTGGGTCCTTTGCACATAAATTCCACACGAGTTTGTCCAGATAGGTCTGGATCTAAACAGAAATAGCCGGTTCTGTGGGGCTAACTGAATATCAGCTTTTAAACAGCCCGTGTGTTTGTTAGTGTTTCCTGGTTAGTATCTATGAACTTTAGAGTTGTGAATGAATTTTAGCATGTTACATTTTGTTGTTTTGTTGGCAAACGCTAATTAGTTCCACATGGAGACACAACAAGTACACATAAGTGTTTTCTGAGTAGAATGCTACAGAAACTAGGTTAAAAATGATATTTGCGACTGTAAACATGACATTGAATTCACATTCCAAAGAAAAGGACTTTGCTGTTCTCCAAAAGCAGTTTCCACATCCTTTTCGGGGTCCTTAGCACACGAATTCCACACAAGTTTTTCCAGATAGGTCTGGATCTAACCAGAAATATCCGGTTTTTTGTGGCTAAATGAATATCAGCTTTTAAACAGCCTGTGTGTTTGTTAGTGTTTCCTGGATAGTATCTATGAACTTTAGAGTTGTGAATGAATTTTAGCATGTTACATTTTGTTTTTTTGTGGGCAAACGCTAATTAGTTCCACATGGAGGCACAAGACGTACACATAAGTGTTTTCTGAGTAGAATGCTACAGAAACTAGGTTAAAAATGATATTTGCGACTGTAAACATGACATTGAATTCACATTCCCAAGAAAAAGACTTTGCTTTTCTCCAAACCAGTTTCAACATCCTTTTCTGGGTCCTTTGCACATAAATTCCACACGAGTTTGTCCAGATAGGTCTGGATCTAAACAGAAATATCCGGTTCTGTGGGGCTAAATGAATATCAGCTTTTAAACAGCCTGTGTGTTTGTTAGTGTTTCCTGGTTAGTATCTATGAACTTTAGAGTTGTGAATGAATTTTAGCATGTTACATTTTGTTTTTTTGTTGGCAAACGCTAATTAGTTCCACATGGAGACACAACAAGTACACATAAGTGTTTTCTGAGTAGAATGCTACAGAAACTAGGTTAAAAATGATATTTGCCACTGTAAACATGACTTTGAATTCACATTCCCAAGAAAAAGACTTTGCTTTTCTCCAAAACCAGTTTGACTCTGCTTTTCTGGTCCTTTGCACACGAATTCCACACGAGTTTGTCCAGATAGGTCTGTATCTAAACAGAAATATCCGGTTGTGTGGGGCTAAATGAATATCAGCTTTTAAACAGCCTGTGTGTTTGTTAGAGTTTCCTGGTTAGTATCTATGAACTTTAGAGTTTTGAATGAATTTTAGCATGTTACATTTTGTTTTTTTGTTGTCAAACGCTAATTAGCTCCACATGGAGACACAAGAAGTACACATAAGTGTTCTCTGAGTCGAATGCTACAGAAACTACGTTAAAAATGACATTTGCGACTGTAAACATGACATTGAATTCACATTCCCAAGAAAAAGACTTTGCTTTTCTCCAAAACCAGTTTGACTCTGCTTTTCTGGGTTCTTTGCACATGAATTCCACATGAATTTGTCCATAGAGGTCTGGATCTAACCAGAATTATCCGGTTCTGTGTGGCTAAATGAATATCAGCTTTTAAACAGCCTGTGTATTTGTTAGTGTGTTCCGGATACTATCTATGTACTTTAGAGTTTTGAATGAATTTAGCATGTTGCATTTTGTTATTTGTTGGCTATTGCTAATTAGTTCTACATGGAGGCACAAGAAGTACACATAAGTGTTTTCTGAGTAGAATGCTACAGAAACTAGGTTAAAAATGATATTTGCGACTGTAAACATGACATTGAATTCACATTCCAAAGAAAAGGACTTTGCTGTTCTCCAAAAGCAGTTTCCACATCCTTTTCGGGGTCCTTAGCACACGAATTCCACACAAGTTTGTCCAGATAGGTCTGGATCTAACCAGAAATATCCGGTTTTTTGTGGCTAAATGAATATCAGCTTTTAAACAGCCTGTGTGTTTGTTAGTGTTTCCTGGATAGTATCTATGAACTTTAGAGTTGTGAATGAATTTTAGCATGTTACATTTTGTTTTTTTTTTGTGGGCAAAGGATAATTAGTTCCACATGGAGGCACAAGACGTACACATAAGTGTTTTCTGAGTAGAATGCTACAGAAACTAGGTTAAAAATGATATTTGCGACTGTAAACATGACATTGAATTCACATTCCCAAGAAAAAGAGTTTGCTTTTCTCCAAACCATTTTGATCTGCTTTTCTGGGTCCTGTGCACACGAATTCCACACGAGTTTGTCCAGATAGGTCTGGATCTAACCAGAAATATCCGGTTCTGTGTGGCTAAATGAATATCAGCTTTTAAACAGCCTGTGTGTTTGTTAGTGTTTCCTGGATAGTATCTATGAACTTTAGAGTTTTGAATGAATTTTAGCATATTATATTTTGTTTTTTTTGTTGGCAAACGCTAATTAGTTCCACATGGTGACACAACGAGTACACATAAGTGTTCTCTGAGTCCAATGCTACAGAAAATAGGTTAAAAATTATATTTGCGACTGTAAACATGACATTGAATTCACATTCCCAAGAAAAAGACTTTGCTTTTCTCCAAACCAGTTTCAACATCCTTTTCTGGGACCTTTGCACATAAATTCCACACGAGTTTGTCCAGATAGGTCTGGATCTAAACAGAAATATCCGGTTCTGTGGGGCTAAATGAATATCAGCTTTTAAACAGCCTGTGAGTTTGTTAGTGTTTCCTGGATAGTATCTATGAACTTTAGAGTTTTGAATGAATTTTAGCATGTTACATTTTGTTTCTTTCTTGGCAAACGCTAATTAGTTCCACATGGAGACACAAGAAGTACACATAAGTGTTCTCTGAGTCCAGTGCTACAGAAACTAGGTTAAAAATGATATTTGCGACTGTACACATGACATTGAATTCACATTCCCAAGAAAAAGACTTTGCTTTTCTCCAAAACCAGTTTGACTCTGCTTTTCTGGGTTCTTTGCACACGAATTCCACATGAATTTGTCCAGATAGGTCTGGATCAAACCAGAAATATCCGGTTCTGTGGGGCTAAATGAATATCAGCTTTTAAACAGCCTGTGTATTTGTTAGTGTGTTCTGGATAGTATCTATGCACTTTAGAGTTTTGAATGAATTTTAGCATGTTACATTTTGTTTTTTTGTTGTCAAACGCTAATTAGCTCCACATGGAGACACAAGAAGTACACATAAGTGTTCTCTGAGTCGAATGCTACAGAAACTAGGTTAAAAATGATATTTGCGACTGTACACATGACATTGAATTCACATTCCCAATAAAAAGAGTTTGCTTTTCTCCAAAACCGGTTTGACTCTGCTTTTCTGGGTTCTTTGCACACGAATTCCACATGAATTTGCCCATAGAGGTCTGGATCTAACCAGAATTATCCGGTTCTGTGTGGCTAAATGAATATCAGCTTTTAAACAGCCTGTGTGTTTGTTAGTGTGTTCCGGATACTATCTATGTACTTTAGAGTTTTGAATAAATTTAGCATGTTGCATTTTGTTTTTTTGTTGGCTATTGCTAATTAGTTCTACATGGAGGCACAAGAAGTACACATAAGTGTTTTCTGAGTAGAATGCTACAGAAACTAGGTTAAAAATGATATTTGCGACTGTAAACATGACATTGAATTCACATTCCCAAGAAAAGGAATTTGCTGTTCTCCAAAAGCTGTTTTCACATCCTTTTCGGGGTCCTTAGCACACGAATTCCACACTAGTTTGTCCAGATAGGTCTAGATCTAACCAGAAATATCCGGTTCTTTGTGGCTAAATGAATATCAGCTTTTAAACAGCCTGTGTGTTTGTTAGTGTTTCCTGGATATTATCTATGAACTTTAGAGTTTTGAATGAATTTTAGCATGTTAAATTTTGTTTCTTTGTTGGCAAACACTAATTAGTTCCACATGGAGACACAACAAGTAACCATAAGTGTTCTCTGAGTTGAATGCTACAGAAACTAGGTTAAAAATGATATTTGCGACTGTAAACATGACATTGAATTCACATTCCCAAGAAAAAGACTTTGCTTTTCTCCAAACCAGTTTGATCTGCTTTTCTGGGTCCTGTGCACACGAATTCCACACGAGTTTGTCCAGATAGGTCTGGATCTAACCAGAAATATCCGGTTCTGTGGGGCTAAATGAATATCAGCTTTTAAACAGCCTGTGTGTTTGTTAGTGTTTTCTGGATAATATCTATGAACTTTAGAGTTTTGAATGAATTTTAGCATGTTACATTTTGTGTTTTTGTTGGCAAATGCTAATTAGTTCCACATGGAGACACAACAAGTACACATAAGTGTTTTCTGAGTAGAATGCTACAGAAACTAGGTTAAAAATTATATTTGCGACTGTAAACATGACATTGAATTCATATTCCCAAGAAAAAGACTTTGCTTTTCTCCAAACCAGTTTCAACATCCTTTTCTGGGTCCATTGCAAACGAATTCCACATGAGTTTGTCCAGATAGGTCTGGATCTAACCAGAAATATCTGGTTCTGTGTGGCTAACTGAATATCAGCTTTTAAACAGCCTGTGTGTTTGTTAGTGTTTTCTGGCTAGTATCTATGAACTTTAGAGTTTTGAATGAATTTTAGCATGTTACATTTTGTTATTTTGTTGGCAAACGCTAATTAGTTCCACATGGAGACAAAACAAGTACACATAAGTGTTTTCTGAGTAGAATGCTGCAGAAACTAGGTTAAAAATGATATTTGCCACTGTAAACATGACATTGAATTCACATTCCCAAGAAAAAGACTTTCCTTTTCTCCAAAACCAGTTTGACTCTGCTTTTCTGGGTCCTTTGCACACGAATTCCACACGAGTTTGTCCAGAAAGGTCTGGATCTAACCAGAAATATCCGGTTCTGTGGGGCTAAATGAATATCAGCTTTTAAACAGCCTGTGTGTTTGTTAGTGTTTCCTGGATAGTATCTATGAACTTTAGAGTTTTGAATGAATTTTAGCATGTTACATTTTGTTTCTTTGTTGGTAAACGCTAATTAGTTCCACATGGAGACATAAGAAGTACACATAATTGTTCTCTGAGTCGAATGCTACAGAAACTAGGTTAAAAATGATATTTGCGACTGTACACATGACATTGAATTCACATTCCTAAGAAAAAGACTTTGCTTTTCTCCAAAACCAGTTGGACTCTGCTTTTCTGGGTCCTTTGCACACGAATTCCACACGAGTTTGTCCAGATAGGTCTGGATCTAACCAGAAATATCCGGTTCTGTGTGGCTAACTGAATATCAGCTTTTAAACAGCCTGTGTGTTTGTTAGTGTGTTCCGGATACTATCTATGTACTTTAGAGTTGTGAATAAATTTAGCATGTTGCATTTTGTTTTTTTGTTGGCTATTGCTAATTAGCTCTACCTGGAGGCACAAGAAGTACACATAAGTGTTTTCTGAGTAGAATGCTACAGAAACTAGGTTAAAAATGATATTTGCGACTGTAAACATGACATTGAATTCACATTCCCAAGAAAAGGACTTTGCTGTTCTCTAAAAGCAGTTTTCACATCCTTTTCGGGGTCCTTAGCACACGAATTCCACACAAGTTTGTCTAGATAGGTCTGCATCTAACCAGAAATATCCGGTACTTTGTGGCTAAATGAATATCAGCTTTTAAACAGCCTGTGTGTTTGTTAGTGTTTCCTGGATATTATCTATGAACTTTAGAGTTTTGAATGAATTTTAGCATGTTACATTTTGTTCCTTTGTTGGTAAACGCTAATTAGTTCCACATGGAGACATAAGAAGTACACATAAGTGTTCTCTGAGTCGAATGCTACAGAAACTAGGTTAAAAATGATATTTGCGACTGTACACATGACATTGAATTCACATTCCTAAGAAAAAGACTTTGCTTTTCTCCAAAACCAGTGGGACTCTGCTTTTCTGGGTCCTTTGCACACGAATTCCACAAGAGTTTGTCCAGATAGGTCTGGATCTAACCAGAAATAGCCGGTTCTGTGTGGCTAACTGAATATCAGCTTTTAAACAGCCTGTGTGTTTGTTAGTGTTTTCTGGATAGTATCTATGAACTTTAGAGTTGTTAATGAATTTTAGCATGTTACATTTTGTTTTTTTGTGGGCAAACGCTAATTAGTTCCACATGGAGGCACAACAAGTACACATAAGTGTTTTCTGAGTAGAATGCTACAGAAACTAGGTTAAAAATGATATTTGCGACTGTAAACATGACATTGAATTCACATTCCCAAGAAAAGGACTTTTCTCTTCTCCAAAACCAGTTTGACTCTGCTTTTCTGGGTCCTTTGCACACGAATTCCACTCGAGTTTGTCCAGATAGGTCTGGATCTAACCAGAAATATCCGGTTCTGTGGGGCTAAATGAATATCAGCTTTTAAACAGCCTGTGTGTTTGTTAGTGTTTCCTGGATAGTATCTATGAACTTTAGAGTTTTGAATGAATTTTAGCATGTTACATTTTGTTTTTTTGTTGGCAAACGCTAATTAGTTCCACATGGAGACACAACAAGTACACATAAGTGTTTTCTGAGTAGAATGCTACAGAAACTAGGTTAAAAATGATATTTGCGACTGTACACATGACATTGAATTCACATTCCCAAGAAAAAGACTTTGCTTTTCTCCAAACCAGTTTGACTCTGCTTTTCTGGGTCCTTTGCACACGAATTCCACACGAGTTTGTCCAGATAGGTCTGGATCTAACCAGAAATATCTGGTTCTGTGTGGCTAACTGAATATCAGCTTTTAAACAGCCTGTGTGTTTGTTAGTGTTTCCTGGATAGTATCTATGAACTTTAGAGTTGTGAATGAATTTTAGCATGTTACATTTTGTTGTTTTGTTGGCAAACGCTAATTAGTTCCACATGGAGACACAACAAGTACACATAAGTGTTCTCTGAGTCCAATGCTACAGAAACTAGGTTAAAAATGATATTTGCGACTGTACACATGACATTGAATTCACATTCCCAAGAAAAAGACTTTGCTTTTCTCCAAAACCAGTTTGACTCTGATTTTCTGGGTTCTTTGCACATGAATTCCACATGAATTTGTCCAGATAGGTCTGGATCAAACTAGAATTATCCGGTTCTGTGTGGCTAAATGAATATCAGCTTTTAAACAGCCTGTGTGTTTGTTAGTGTGTTCCAGATAGTATCTCTGTACTTTAGAGTTTTGAATGAATTTTAGCATGTTACATTTTGTTTTTTTGTTGTCAACGCTAATTAGCTCCACATGGAGAAAAAAGAAGTACACATAAGTGTTCTCTGTGTCGAATGCTACAGAAACTAGGTTAAAAATGACATTTGCGACTGTACACATGACATTGAATTCACATTCCCAAGAAAAAGACTTTACTTTTCTCCAAATCCAGTTTGACTCTGCTTTTCTGGGTCCTTTGCACACGAATTCCACGCGAGTTTCTCCAGATGGGTCTGGATCTAACCAGAAATATCCGGTTCTGTGTGGCTAAATGAATATCAGCTTTTAAACAGCCTGTGTGTTTGTTAGTGTGTTCCGGATAGTATGTATGTACTTTAGAGTTGTGAATGAATTTTAGCATGTTACATTTTGTTTTTTTGTTGTCAAACGCTAATTAGTTCTACATGGAGGCACAAGAAGTACACATAAGTGTTTTCTGAGTAGAATGCTACAGAAACTAGGTTAAAAATGATATTTGCGACTGTAAACATGACCTTGAATTCACATTCCCAAGAAAAGGACTTTGCTGTTCTCCAAAAGCAGTTTTCACATCCTTTTCGGGGTCCTTAGCACACGAATTCCACACAAGTTTGTCCAGATAGGTCTGGATCTAACCAGAAATATCCGGTTCTGTGTGGCTAAATGAATATCAGCTTTTAAACAGCCTGTGTGTTTGTTAGTGTGTTCCGGATAGTATCTATGCATTTTAGAGTTTTGAATGAATTTTAGCATGTTACATTTTGTTTTTTTGTTGTCAAACGCTAATTAGCTCCACATGGAGACACAAGAAGTACACGTAAGTGTTCTCTGAGTCGAATGCTACAGAAACTAGGTTAAAAATGACATTTGCGACTGTACACATGACATTGAATTCACATTCCCAAGAAAAAGACTTTGCTTTTCTCCAAAACCAGTTTGACTCTGCTTTTCTGGGTCCTTTGCACACGAATTCCACAAGAGTTTGTCCAGATAGGTCTGGATCTAACCAGAAATATCCGGTTCTGTGTGGCTAAATGAATATCAGCTTTTAAACAGCCTGTGTGTTTGTTAGTGTTTCCTGGATAGTATCTATGAACTTTAGAGTTGTGAATGAATTTTAGCATGTTACATTTTGTTTTTTTGTGGGCAAACGCTAATTAGTTCCACATGGAGGCACAACAAGTACACATAAGTGTTTTCTGAGTAGAATGCTACAGAAACTAGGTTAAAAATGATATTTGCGACTGTAAACATGACATTGAATTCACATTCCCAAGAAAAAGACTTTTCTCTTCTCCAAAACCAATTTGACTCTGCTTTTCTGGGTCCTTTGCACACGAATTCCACACGAGTTTTTCCAGATAGGTCTGGATCTAACCAAAAATATCCGGTTCTGTGGGGCTAAATGAATATCAGCTTTTAAACAGCCTGTGTGTTTGTTAGTGTTTCCTGGATAGTATCTATGAACTTTAGAGTTTTGAATGAATTTTAGCATGTTACATTTTGTTTTTTTGTTGGCAAACGCTAATTAGTTCCACATGGAGACACAACAAGTACACATAAGTGTTTTCTGAGTAGAATGCTACAGAAACTAGGTTAAAAATGATATTTGCGACTGTCAACATGACATTGAATTCACATTCCCAAGAAAAAGACTTTGCTTTTCTCCAAACCAGTTTGACTCTGCTTTTCTGGGTCCTTTGCACACGAATTCCACACGAGTTTGTCCAGATAGGTCTGGATCTAACCAGAAATATCTGGTTCTGTGTGGCTAACTGAATATCAGCTTTTAAACATTCTGTGTGTTTGTTAGTGTTTCCTGGATAGTATCTATGAACTTTAGAGTTGTGAATGAATTTTAGCATGTTACATTTTGTTGTTTTGTTGGCAAACGCTAATTAGTTCCACATGGAGACAAAACAAGTACACATAAGTGTTCTCTGAGTCCAATGCTACAGAAACTAGGTTAAAAATGATATTTGCGACTGTACACATGACATTGAATTCACATTCCCAAGAAAAAGACTTTGCTTTTCTCCAAATCCAGTTTGACTCTGCTTTTCTGGGTCCTTTGCACACGAATTCCACGCGAGTTTCTCCAGATGGGTCTGGATCTAACCAGAAATATTCGGTTCTGTGTGGCTAAATGAATATCAGCTTTTAAACAGCCTGTGTGTTTGTTAGTGTGTTCCGGATAGTATCTATGTACTTTAGAGTTGTGAATGAATTTTAGCATGTTACATTTTGTTTTTTTTGTTGTCAAACACTAATTAGTTCCACATGGAAACACAAGAAGTACACATAAGTGTTCTCTGAGTCGAATGCTACAGAACCTAGGTTAAAAATGACATTTGCGACTGTAAAAATGACATTGAATTCACATTCCCAAGAAAAAGACTTTGCTTTTCTCCAAAACCAGTTTGACTCTGCTTTTCTGGGTCCTTTGCACACGAATTCCACACGAGTTTGTCCAGATAGGACTGGATCTAATGAGACATATCCGGTTCTGTGTGGCTAAATGAATATCAGCTTTTAAACAGCCTGTGTGTTTGTTAGTGTTTCCTGGATTGTATCTATGAACTTTAGAGTTGTGAATGAATTTTAGCATGTTACATTTTGTTTTTTTGTGGGCAAACGCTAATTAGTTCCACATGGAGGCACAAGAAGTACACATAAGTGTTTTCTGAGTTGAATGCTACAGAAACTAGGTTAAAAATGCTATTTGCGACTGTAAACATGACATTGAATTCACATTCCCAAGAAAAAGACTTTTCTCTTCTCCAAAACCAGTTTGACTCTGCTTTTCTGGGTCCTTTGCACACGAATTCCACACGAGTTTGTCCAGATAGGTCTGGATCTAACCAGAAATATCCGGTTCTGTGTGGCTAACTGAATATCAGGTTTTAAACAGCCTGTGTGTTTGGTAGTGTTTCCTGGATAGTATCTATGAACTTTAGAGTTTTGAATGAATTTTAGCATGTTACATTTTTTTTTCTTGGCAAATGCTAATCAGTTCCACATGGAGACACAACAAGTACACATAAGTGTTTTCTGAGTAGAATGCTACAGAAACAAGGTTAAAAATGATATTTGCGACTGTAAACATGACATTCAATCCACATTCCCAAGAAAAAGACTTTGCTTTTCTCCAAACCAGTTTGATCTACTTTTCTGGGTCCTGTGCACACTTCTTCCACACGAGTTTGTCCAGATAGGTCTGGATCTAACCAGAAATATCCGGTTTTTTGTGGCTAAATGAATATCAGCTTTTAAACAGCCTGTGTGTTTGTTAGTGTTTCCTGGATAGTATCTATAAACTTTAGAGTTGTGAATGAATTTTAGCATGTTACATTTTGTTTTTTTTGTGGGCAAAC
This sequence comes from Sylvilagus floridanus, assembly GCA_949820135.1. NCBI lineage: Eukaryota > Metazoa > Chordata > Mammalia > Lagomorpha > Leporidae > Sylvilagus > Sylvilagus floridanus. The sequence continues at coordinate 90,560,682 of OX463223.1, forward strand.
GCTAATTAGTTCCACATGGAGGCACAAGACGTACACATAAGTGTTTTCTGAGTAGAGTGCTACAAAAACTAGTTTAAAAATGATATTTGCGACTGTACACATGACATTGAATTCACATTCCCAAGAAAAAGACTTTGCTTTTCTCCAAAACCAGTTTGACTCTGCTTTTCTGGGTTCTTTGCACACGAATTCCACATGAATTTGTCCAGATAGGTCTGGATCAAACCAGAATTATCCGGTTCTGTGTGGCTAAATGAATATCAGCTTTTAAACAGCCTGTGTGTTTGTTAGTGTGTTCCGGATAGTATCTATGCACTTTAGAGTTTTGAATGAATTTTAGCATTTTACATTTTGTTTTTTTGTTGTCAAACGCTAATTAGCTCCACATGGAGACACAAGAAGTACACGTAAGTGTTCTCTGAGTCGAATGCTACAGAAACTAGGTTAAAAATGACATTTGCGACTGTACACATGACATTGAATTCACATTCCCAAGAAAAAGACTTTGCTTTTCTCCAAAACCAGTTTGACTCTGCTTTTCTGGGACCTTTGCACACGAATTCCACAAGAGTTTGTCCAGATAGGTCTGGATCTAACCAGAAATATCCGGTTCTGTGTGGCTAACAGAATATCAGCTTTTAAACAGCCTGTGTGTTTGTTAGTGTTTCCTGGATAGTATCTATGAACTTTAGAGTTGTGAATGAATTTTAGCATGTTACATTTTGTTGTTTTGTTGGCAAACGCTAATTAGTTCCACATGGAGACACAACAAGTACACATAAGTGTTCTCTGAGTCCAATGCTACAGAAACTAGGTTAAAAATGATATTTGCGACTGTACACATGACATTGAATTCACATTCCCAAGAAAAAGACTTTGCTTTTCTCCAAAACCAGTTTGACTCTGCTTTTCTGGGTTCTTTGCACACGAATTCCACATGAATTTGTCCAGATAGGTCTGGATCAAACCAGAATTATCCGGTTCTGTGTGGCTAAATGAATATCAGCTTTTAAACAGCCTGTGTGTTTGTTAGTGTGTTCTGGATAGTATCTATGTACTTTAGAGTTTTGAATGAATTTTAGCATGTTACATTTTGTTTTTTGGTTGTCAAACGCTAATTAGCTCCACATGGAGACACAAGAAGTACACATAAGTGTTCTCTGAGTCGAATCCTGCAGAAACTACGTTAAAAATGACATTTGCGACTGTACACATGACATTGAATTCACATTCCCAAGAAAAAGACTTTGCTTTTCTCCAAATCCAGTTTGACTCTGCTTTTCTGGGTCCTTTGCACACGAATTCCACACGAGTTTGTCCAGATAGGTCTGGATCTAACCAGAAATATCCGGTTATGTGTGGCTAACTGAATATCAGCTTTTAAACAGCCTGTGTGTTTGTTAGTGTTTCCTGGATAGTATCTATGATCTTTAGAGTTGTGAATGAATTTTAGCATGTTACATTTTGTTGTTTTGTTGGCAAATGCTAATTAGTTCCACATGGAGACACAACAAGTACACATAAGTGTTCTCTGAGTCCAATGCTACAGAAACTAGGTTAAAAATGATATTTGCGACTGTACACATGACATTGAATTCACATTCCCAAGAAAAAGACTTTGCTTTTCTCCAAAACCAGTTTGACTCTGCTTTTCTGGGTCCTTTGTACACGAATTCCACACGAGTTTGTCCAGATAGGTCTGGATCTAACGAGAAATATCCGGTTCTGTGTGGCTAAATGAATATCAGCTTTTAAACAGCCTGTGTGTTTGTTAGTGTGTTCCGGATAGTATCTATGTACTTTAGAGTTTTGAATGAATTTTAGCATGTTACATTTTGTTTTTTTGTTGTCAAACGCTAATTAGTTCCACATGGAAACACAAGAAGTACACATAAGTGTACTCTGAGTCGAATGCTACAGAACCTATGTTAAAAATGACATTTGCGACTGTAAAAATGACATTGAATTCACATTCCCAAGAAAAAGACTTTGCTTTTCTCCAAAACCAGTTTGACTCTGCTTTTCTGGGTCCTTTGCACACGAATTCCACACGAGTTTGTCCAGATAGGACTGGATCTAACGAGAAATATCCGGTTCTGTGTGGCTAAATGAATATCAGCTTTTAAACAGCCTGTGTGTTTGTTAGTGTTTCCTGGATAGTATCTATGAACTTTAGAGTTGTGAATGAATTTTAGCATGTTACATTTTGTTTTTTTGTGGGCAAACGCTAATTAGTTCCACATGGAGGCACAACAAGTACACATAAGTGTTTTCTGAGTAGAATGCTACAGAAACTAGGTTAAAAATGATATTTGCGACTGTAAACATGACATTGAATTCACATTCCCAAGAAAAAGACTTTTCTCTTCTCCAAAACCAGTTTGACTCTTTTCTGGGTCCTTTGCACACGAATCCCACACGAGTTTGTCCAGATAGGTCTGGATCTAACCAGAAATATCCGGTTTTGTGTGGCTAACTGAATATCAGCTTTTTAACAGCCTGTGTGTTTGGTAGTGTTTCCTGGATAGTATCTATGAACTTTAGAGTTTTGAATGAATTTTAGCATGTTACATTTTTTTTTCTTGGCAAATGCTAATTAGTTCCACATGGAGACACAACAAGTACACATAAGTGTTTTCTGAGTAGAATGCTACAGAAACTAGGTTAAAAATGATATTTGCGACTGTAAACATGACATTCAATCCACATTCCCAAGAAAAAGACTTTGCTTTTCTCCAAACCAGTTTGACTCTGCTTTTCTGGGTCCTGTGCAAACTTCTTCCACATGAGTTTGTCCAGATAGGTCTGTATCTAAGCAGAAATATCCGGTTCTGTGTGGCTAAATGAATATCAGCTTTTAAACAGCCTGTGTGTTTGTTAGTGTTTCCTGGATAGTATCTATGAACTTTAGAGTTTTGAATGAATTTTAGCATGTTACATTTTGTTGTTTTGTTGGCAAACGCTAATTAGTTCCACATGGAGACACAACAAGTACACATAAGTGTTCTCTGAGTCCAATGCTACAGAAACTAGGTTAAAAATGATATTTGCGACTGTACACATGACATTGAATTCACATTCCCGAGAAAAAGACTTTGCTTTTCTCCAAAACCAGTTTGACTCTGCTTTTCTGGGTTCTTTGCACACGAATTCCACATGAATTTGTACAGATACGTCTGGATCTAACCAGAATTATCCGGTTCTGTGTGGCTAAATGAATATCAGCTTTTAAACAGCCTGTGTGTTTGTTAGTGTGTTCCGGATACTATCTATGTACTTTAGAGTTTTGAATGAATTTAGCATGTTGCATTTTGTTTTTTTTGTTGGCTATTGCTAATTAGTTCTACATGGAGGCACAAGAAGTACACATAAGTGTTTTCTGAGTAGAATGCTTCAGAAACTAGGTTAAAAATGATATTTGCGACTGTAAACATGACATTGAATTCAGATTCCAAAGAAAAGGACTTTGCTGTTCTCCAAAAGCAGTTTCCACATCCTTTTCGGGGTCCTTAGCACACGAATTCCACATGAATTTGTCCAGATAGGTCTGGATCTAACCAGAAATATCTGGTTCTGTGTGGCTAACTGAATATCAGCTTTTAAACAGCCTGTGTGTTTGTTCGTGTGTTCTGGATAGTATCTATGAACTTTAGAGTTGTGAATGAATTTTAGCATGTTACATTTTGTTTTTTTGTTGGCAAACGCTAATTAGTTCCACATGGAGACACAAGAAGTACACATAAGTGTTCTCTGAGTCGAATGCTACAGAAACTAGGTTAAAAATGACATTTGCGACTGTAAACATGACATTGAATTCACATTCCAAAGAAAAGGACTTTGCTGTTCTCCAAAAGCAGTTTCCACATCCTTTTCGGGGTCCTTAGCACACGAATTCCACACAAGTTTGTCCAGATAGGTCTGGATCTAACCAGAAATATCCGGTATTTTGTGGCTAAATGAATATCAGCTTTTAAACAGCCTGTGTGTTTGTTAGGGTTTCCTGGATAGTATCTATGAACTTTAGAGTTGTGAATGAATTTTAGCACGTTACATTTTGTTTTTTTTGTGGGCAAACGCTAATTAGTTCCACATGGAGGCACAAGACGTACACATAAGTGTTTTCTGAGTAGAATGCTACAGAAACTAGGTTAAAACTGACATTTGCGACTGTAAACATGACATTGAATTCACATTCCCAAGAAAAAGACTTTTCTCTTCTCCAAAACCAGTTTGACTCTACTTTTCTGGGTCCTTAGCACATGAATTCCACACGAGTTTGTCCAGATAGGTCTGGATCTAACCAGAAATATCCGGTTCTGTGTGGCTAAATGAATATCAGCTTTTAAACAGCCTGTGTGTTTGTTAGTGTTTCCTGGATAGTATCTATGAACTTTAGAGTTTTGAATGAATTTTAGCATATTATATTTTGTTTTTTTTGTTGGCAAACGCTAATTAGTTCCACATGGTGACACAACGAGTACACATAAGTGTTCTCTGAGTCCAATGCTACAGAAACTAGGTTAAAAATTATATTTGCGACTGTAAACATGACATTGAATTCACATTCCCAAGAAAAAGACTTTGCTTTTCTCCAAACCAGTTTCAACATCCTTTTCTGGGTCCTTTGCACACGAATTCCACACGAGTTTGTCCAGATAGGCCTGGATCTAACCAGAAATATCTGGTTCTGTGTGGCTAACTGAATATCAGCTTTTAAACAGCCTGTGTGTTTGTTAGTGTGTTCCGGATAGTATCTATGAACTTTAGAGTTGTGAATGAATTTTAGCATGTTACATTTTGTTTTTTTGTGGGCAAACGCTAATTAGTTCCACATGGAGACACTCAAGTACACATAAGTGTTCTCTGCGTCCAATGCTACAGAAACTAGGTTAAAAATGATATTTGCGACTGTACACATGACATTGAATTCACATTCCCAAGAAAAAGACTTTGCTTTTCTCCAAAACCAGTTTGACTCTGCTTTTCTGGGTTCTTTGCACACGAATTCCACATGAATTTGTCCAGATAGGTCTGGATCAAACCAGAATTATCCGGTTCTGTGTGGCTAAATGAATATCAGCTTTTAAACAGCCTGTGTGTTTGTTAGTGTGTTCCGGATAGTATCTATGCACTTTAGAGTTTTGAATGAATTTTAGCATGTTACATTTTGTTTTTTTGTTGTCAAACGCTAATTAGCTCCACATGGAGACACAAGAAGTACACATAAGTGTTCTCTGAGTCGAATGCTACAGAAACTAGGTTAAAAATGACATTTGCGACTGTAAACATGACATTGAATTCACATTCCCAAGAAAAAGACTTTGCTTTTCTCCAAAACCAGTTTGACTCTGCTTTTCTGGGACCTTTGCACACGAATTCCACAAGAGTTTGTCCAGATAGGTCTGGATCTAAGCAGAAATATCCGGTTCTGTGTGGCTAACTGAATATCAGCTTTTAAACAGCCTGTGTGTTTGTTAGTGTTTCCTGGATAGTATCTATGAACTTTAGAGTTGTGAATGAATTTTAGCACGTTATATTTTGTTGTTTTGTTGGCAAACGCTAATTAGTTCCACATGGAGACACAACAAGTACACATAAGTGTTCTCTGAGTCCAATGCTACAGAAACTAGGTTAAAAATGATATTTGCGACTGTACACATGACATTGAATTCACATTCCCAAGAAAAAGACTTTGCTTTTCTCCAAAACCAGTTTGACTCTGCTTTTCTGGGTTCTTTGCACACGAATTCCACATGAATTTGTCCAGATAGGTCTGGATCAAACCAGAATTATCCGGTTCTGTGTGGCTAAATGAATATCAGCTTTTAAACAGCCTGTGTGTTTGTTAGTGTGTTCCGGATAGTATCTATGTACTTTAGAGTTTTGAATGAATTTTAGCATGTTACATTTTGTTTTTTTGTTGTCAAACGCTAATTAGCTCCACATGGAGACACAAGAAGTACACATAAGTGTTCTCTGAGTCGAATCCTGCAGAAACTACGTTAAAAATGACATTTGCGACTGTACACATGACATTGAATTCACATTCCCAAGAAAAAGACTTTGCTTTTCTCCAAATCCAGTTTGACTCTGCTTTTCTGGGTCCTTTGCACACGAATTCCACAAGAGTTTGTCCAGATAGGTCTGGATCTAACCAGAAATATCCGGTTCTGTGTGGCTAACTGAATATCAGCTTTTAAACAGCCTGTGTGTTTGTTAGTGTTTCCTGGATAGTATCTATGATCTTTAGAGTTGTGAATGAAATTTAGCATGTTACATTTTGTTGTTTTGTTGGCAAACGCTAATTAGTTCCACATGGAGACACAACAAGTACACATAAGTGTTCTCTGAGTCCAATGCTACAGAAACTAGGTTAAAAATGATATTTGCGACTGTACACATGACATTGAATTCACATTCCCAAGAAAAAGACTTTGCTTTTCCACAAAACCAGTTTGACTCTGCTTTTCTGGGTCCTTTTCACACGAATTCCACACGAGTTTGTCCAGATAGGTCTGGATCTAACCAGAAATATCCGGTTCTGTGTGGCTAAATGAATATCAGCTTTTAAACAGCCTGTGTGTTTGTTAGTGTGTTCCGGATAGTATCTATGTACTTTAGAGTTTTGAATGAATTTTAGCATGTTACATTTTTTTTTTTGTTTTCAAACGCTAATTAGTTCCACATGGAAACACAAGAAGTACACATAAGTGTTCTCTGAGTCGAATGCTACAGAACCCAGGTTAAAAATGACATTTGCGACTGTAAAAATGACATTGAATTCACATTCCCAAGAAAAAGACTTTGCTTTTCTCCTAAACCAGTTTGACTCTGCTTTTCTGGGTCCTTTGCACACGAATTCCACACGAGTTTGTCCAGATAGGACTGGATCTAACGAGAAATATCCGGTTCTGTGTGGCTAAATGAATATCAGCTTTTAAACACCCTGTGTGTTTGTTAGTGTTTCCTGGATAGTATCTATGAACTTTAGAGTTGTGAATGAATTTTAGCATGTTACATTTTGGTTTTTTGTGGGCAAACGCTAATTAGTTCCACATGGAGGCACAAGAAGTACACATAAGTGTTTTCTGAGTAGAATGCTACAGAAACTAGGTTAAAAATGATATTTGCGACTGTAAACATGACATTGAATTCACATTCCCAAGAAAAAGACTTTTCTCTTCTCCAAAACCAGTTTGAATCTGCTTTTCTGGGTCCTTTGCACACGAATTCCACACAGGTTTGTCCAGATAGGTCTGGATCTAACCAGAAATAACCGGTTTTGTGTGGCTAACTGAATATCAGCTTTTAAACAGCCTGTGTGTTTGGTAGTGTGTTCCGGATACTATCTATGTACTTTAGAGTTTTGAATGAATTTAGCATGTTGCATTTTGTTTTTTTGTTGGCTATTGCTAATTAGTTCTACATGGAGGCACAAGAAGTACACATAAGTGTTTTCTGAGTAGAATGCTACAGAAACTAGGTTAAAAATGATATTTGCGACTGTAAACATGACATTGAATTCACATTCCAAAGAAAAGGACTTTGCTGTTCTCCAAAAGCAGTTTCCCCATCCTTTTCGGGGTCCTTAGCACACGAATTCCACACAAGTTTGTCCAGATAGGTCTGGATCTAACCAGAAATATCCGGTATTTTGTGGCTAAATGAATATCAGCTTTTAAACATCCTGTGTGTTTGTTAGGGTTTCCTGGATAGTATCTATGAACTTTAGAGTTGTGAATGAATTTTAGCATGTTACATTTTGTTTTTTTTGTGGGCAAACGCTAATTAGTTCCACATGGAGGCACAAGACGTACACATAAGTGTTTTCTGAGTCGAATGCTACAGAAACTAGGTTAAAACTGACATTTGCGACTGTAAACATGACATTGAATTCACATTCCCAAGAAAAAGACTTTTCTCTTCTCCAAAACCAGTTTGACTCTGCTTTTCTGGGTCCTTAGCACATGAATTCCACACGAGTTTGTCCAGATAGGTCTGGATCTAACCAGAAATATCCGGTTCTGTGTGGCTAAATGAATATCAGCTTTTAAACAGCCTGTGTGTTTGTTAGTGTTTCCTGGATAGTATCTATGAACTTTAGAGTTTTGAATGAATTTGAGCATATTATATTTTGTTTTTTTTGTTGGCAAACGCTAATTAGTTCCACATGGTGACACAACGAGTACACATAAGTGTTCTCTGAGTCCAATGCTACAGAAACTAGGTTAAAAATGATATTTGCAACTGTACACATGACATTGAATTCACATTCCCAAGAAAAAGACTTTGCTTTTCTCCAAAACCAGTTTGACACTGCTTTTCTGGGTTCTTTGCACACGAATTCCACATGAATTTGTCCAGATAGGTCTGGATCAAACCAGAATTATCCGGTTCTGTGTGGCTAAATGAATATCAGCTTTTAAACAGCCTGTGTGTTTGTTAGTGTGTTCCGCATAGTATCTATGTACTTTAGAGTTTTGAATGAATTTTAGCATGTTACATTTTGTTTTTTTGTTGTCAAACGCTAATTAGCTCCACATGGAGACACAAGAAGTACACATAAGTGTTCTCTGAGTCGAATGCTACAGAAACTAGGTTAAAAATGACATTTGCGACTGTAAACATGACATTGAATTCACATTCCCAAGAAAAAGACTTTGCTTTTCTCCAAACCAGTTTCAAAATCCTTTTCTGGGTCCTTTGCACACGAATTCCACACGAGTTTGTCCAGATAGGCTGGATCTAACCAGAAATATCTGGTTCTGTGTGGCTAACTGAATATCAGCTTTTAAACAGCCTGTGTGTTTGTTAGTGTATTCCGGATAGTATCTATGTACTTTAGAGTTTTGAATGAATTTTAGCATGTTACATTTTGTTTTTTTGTTGTCAAACGCTAATTAGCTCCACATGGAGACACAAGAAGTACACATAAGTGTTCTCTGAGTCGAATGCTACAGAAACTAGGTTAAAAATGACATTTGCGACTGTACACAAACATTGAATTCACATACCCAAGAAAAATACTTTGCTTTTCTCCAAAACCAGTTTGACTCTGCTTTTCTGGGTGCTTTGCACACGAATTCCACAAGAGTTTGTCCAGATAGGTCTGGTTCTAAGCAGAAATATCCGGTTCTGTGTGGCTAACTGAATATCAGCTTTTAAACAGCCTGTGTGTTTGTTAGTGTGTTCCGGATAGTATCTATGAACTTTAGAGTTGTGAATGAATTTTAGCATGTTACATTTTGTTTTTTTGTGGGCAAACGCTAATTAGTTCCACATGGAGACACAACAAGTACACATAAGTGTTTTCTGAGTAGAATGCTACAGAAACTAGGTTAAAAATGATATTTGCGACTGTACACATGACATTGAATTCACATTCCCATGAAAAAGACTTTGCTTTTCTCCAAAACCAGTTTAACTCTATTTTCTGGGTCCTTTGCACACGAATTCCACACGAGTTTGTCCAGATAGGTCTGGATCTAACCAGAAATATCCGGTTCTGTGTGGCTAACTGAATATCAGCTTTTAAACAGCCTGTGTGTTTGTTACTGTTTCCTGGATAGTATCTATGAACTTTAGAGTTGTGAATGAATTTTAGCATGTTACATTTTGTTGTTTTGTTGGCAAATGCTAATTAGTTCCACATGGAGACACAACAAGTACACATAAGTGTTCTCTGAGTCCAATGCTACAGAAACTAGGTTAAAAATGATATTTGCGACTGTAAACATGACATTGAATTCACATTCCCAAGAAAAAGACTTTGCTTTTCTCCAAAACCAGTTTGACTCTGCTTTTCTGGGTCCTTTGCACACGAATTCCACACGAGTTTGTCCAGATAGGTCTGGATCTAACCAGAAATATCCGGTTCTGTGTGGCTAACTGAATATCAGCTTTTAAACAGCCTGTGTGTTTGTTAGTGTTTCCTGGATAGTATCTATGAACTTTAGAGTTGTGAATGAATTTTAGTATGTTACATTTTGTTTTTTTGTGGGCAAACGCTAATTAGTTCCACATGGAGACACAACAAGTACACATAAGTGTTCTCTGAGTCCAATGCTACAGAAACTAGGTTAAAACTGACATTTGCGACTGTAAACATGACATTGAATTCACATTCCCAAGAAAAAGACTTTTCTCTTCTCCAAAACCAGTTTGACTCTGCTTTTCTGGGTCCTTAGCACATGAATTCCACACGAGTTTGTCCAGATAGGTCTGGATCTAACCAGAAATATCCGGTTCTGTGTGGCTAAATGAATATCAGCTTTTAAACAGCCTGTGTGTTTGTTAGTGTTTCCTGGATAGTATCTATGAACTTTAGAGTTTTGAATGAATTTGAGCATATTATATTTTGTTTTTTTTGTTGGCAAACGCTAATTAGTTCCACATGGTGACACAACGAGTACACATAAGTGTTCTCTGAGTCCAATGCTACAGAAACTAGGTTAAAAATTATATTTGCGACTGTAAACATGACATTGAATTCACATTCCCAAGAAAAAGACTTTGCTTTTCTCCAAACCAGTTTCAAAATCCTTTTCTGGGTCCTTTGCACACGAATTCCACACGAGTTTGTCCAGATAGGTCTGGATCTAACCAGAAATATCTGGTTCTGTGTGGCTAACTGAATATCAGCTTTTAAACAGCCTGTGTGTTTGTTAGTGTGTTCCGGATAGTATCTATGAACTTTAGAGTTGTGAATGAATTTTAGCATGTTACATTTTGTTTTTTTGTTGTCAAACGCTAATTAGCTCCACATGGAGACACAAGAAGTACACATAAGTGTTCTCTGAGTCGAATGCTACAGAAACTAGGTTAAAAATGACATTTGCGACTGTACACAAACATTGAATTCACATACCCAAGAAAAATACTTTGCTTTTCTCCAAAACCAGTTTGACTCTGCTTTTCTGGGTGCTTTGCACACGAATTCCACAAGAGTTTGTCCAGATAGGTCTGGTTCTAAGCAGAAATATCCGGTTCTGTGTGGCTAACTGAATATCAGCTTTTAAACAGCCTGTGTGTTTGTTAGTGTGTTCCGGATAGTATCTATGAACTTTAGAGTTGTGAATGAATTTTAGCATGTTACATTTTGTTTTTTTGTGGGCAAACGCTAATTAGTTCCACATGGAGACCCAACAAGTACACATAAGTGTTTTCTGAGTAGAATGCTACAGAAACTAGGTTAAAAATGATATTTGCGACTGTACACATGACATTGAATTCACATTCCCATGAAAAAGACTTTGCTTTTCTCCAAAACCAGTTTAACTCTATTTTCTGGGTCCTTTGCACACGAATTCCACACGAGTTTGTCCAGATAGGTCTGGATCTAACCAGAAATATCCGGTTCTGTGTGGCTAACTGAATATCAGCTTTTAAACAGCCTGTGTGTTTGTTACTGTTTCCTGGATAGTATCTATGAACTTTAGAGTTGTGAATGAATTTTAGCATGTTACATTTTGTTGTTTTGTTGGCAAATGCTAATTAGTTCCACATGGAGACACAACAAGTACACATAAGTGTTCTCTGAGTCCAATGCTACAGAAACTAGGTTAAAAATGATATTTGCGACTGTAAACATGACATTGAATTCACATTCCCAAGAAAAAGAGTTTGCTTTTCTCCAAAACCAGTTCGACTCTGCTTTTCTGGGTCCTTTGCACACGAATTTCACACGAGTTTGTCCAGATAGGTCTGGATCTAACCAGAAATATCCGGTTCTGTGTGGCTAACTGAATATCAGCTTTTAAACAGCCTGTGTGTTTGTTAGTGTTTCCTGGATAGTATCTATGAACTTTAGAGTTGTGAATGAATTTTAGTATGTTACATTAGTTTTTTTGTGGGCAAACGCTAATTAGTTCCACATGGAGACACAACAAGTACACATAAGTGTTCTCTGAGTCCAATGCTACAGAAACTAGGTTAAAAATGATATTTGCGACTGTACACATGACATTGAATTCACATTCCCAAGAAAAAGACTTTGCTTTTCTCCAAAACCAGTTTGACTCTGCTTTTCTGGGTTCTTTGCACACGAATTCCACATGAATTTGTCCAGATAGGTCTGGATCAAACCAGAATTATCCGGTTCTGTGTGGCTAAATGAATATCAGCTTTTAAACAGCCTGTGTGTTTGTTAGTGTGTTCCGGATAGTATATATGTACTTTAGAGTTTTGAATGAATTTTAGCATGTTACATTTTGTTTTTTTGTTGTCAAACGCTAATTAGCTCCACATGGAGACACAAGAAGTACACATAAGTGTTCTCTGAGTCGAATGCTACAGAAACTAGGTTAAAAATGACATTTGCGACTGTAAACATGACATTGAATTCACATTCCCAAGAAAAAGACTTTGCTTTTCTCCAAAACCAGTTTGACTCTGCTTTTCTGGGTCCTTTGCACACGAATTCCACACGAGTTTGTCCAGATAGGTCTGGATCTAACCAGAAATATCCGGTTCTGTGTGGCTAACTGAATATCAGCTTTTAAACAGCCTGTGTGTTTGTTACTGTTTCCTGGATAGTATCTATGAACTTTAGAGTTGTGAATGAATTTTAGCATGTTACATTTTGTTGTTTTGTTGGCAAATGCTAATTAGTTCCACATGGAGACACAACAAGTACACATAAGTGTTCTCTGAGTCCAATGCTACAGAAACTATGTTAAAAATGATATTTGCGACTGTACACATGACATTTAATTCACATTCCCAAGAAAAAGACTTTGCTTTTCTCCAAAACCAGTTTGACTCTGCTTTTCTGGGTGCTTTGCACACGAATTCCACAAGAGTTTGTCCAGATAGGTCTGGTTCTAAGCAGAAATATCCGGTTCTGTGTGGCTAACTGAATATCAGCTTTTAAACAGCCTGTGTGTTTGTTAGTGTGTTCCGGATAGTATCTATGAACTTTAGAGTTGTGAATGAATTTTAGCATGTTACATTTTGTTTTTTTGTTGTCAAACGCTAATTAGCTCCACATGGAGACACAAGAAGTACACATAAGTGTTCTCTGAGTCGAATCCTGCAGAAACTACGTTAAAAATGATATTTGCGACTGTACACATGACATTGAATTCACATTCCCAAGAAAAAGACTTTGCTTTTCTCCAAAACCAGTTTGACTCTGCTTTTCTGGGTCCTTTGCACACGAATTCCACACGAGTTTGTCCAGATAGGTCTGGATCTAACCAGAAATATCCGGTTCTGTGTGGCTAACTGAATATCAGCTTTTAAACAGCCTGTGTGTTTGTTAGTGTTTCCTGGATAGTATCTATGATCTTTAGAGTTGTGAATGAATTTTAGCATGTTACATTTTGTTGTTTTGTTGGCAAACGCTAATTAGTTCCACATGGAGACACAACAAGTACACATAAGTGTTCTCTGAGTCCAATGCTACAGAAACTAGGTTAAAAATGATATTTGCGACTGTAAACATGACATTCAAACCACATTCCCAAGAAAAAGACTTTGCTTTTATCCAAACCAGTTTGACTCTGCTTTTCTGGGTCCTGTGCACACTTCTTCCACAGGAGTTTGTCCAGATAGGTCTGGATCTAACAAGAAATATCCGGTTTTTTGTGGCTAAATGAATATCAGCTTTTAAACAGCCTGTGTGTTTGTTAGTGTTTCCTGGATAGTATCTATGAACTTTAGAGTTGTGAATGAATTTTAGCGTGTTACATTTTGTTTTTTTTGTGGGCAAACGCTAATTAGTTCCACATGGAGGCACAAGACATACACATAAGTGTTTTCTGAGTAGAATGCTACAGAAACTAGGTTAAAAATGATATTTGCGACTGTAAACATGACATCGAATTCACATTCCAAAGAAAAGGACTTTGCTGTTCTCCAAAAGCAGTTTCCACATCCTTTTCGGGGTCCTTAACACACGAATTCCACACAAGTTTGTCCAGATAGGTCTGGATCTAACCAGAAATATCCGGTTTTTTGTGGCTAAATGAATATCAGCTTTTAAACAGCCTGTGTGTTTGTTAGTGTTTCCTGGATAGTATCTATAAACTTTAGAGTTGTGAATGAATTTTAGCATGTTACATTTTGTTTTTTTTGTTGGCAAACGCTAATTAGTTCCACATGGAGGCACAAGATGTACACATAAGTGTTTTCTGAGTAGAATGCTACAGAAACTAGTTTAAAAATGATATTTGCGACTGTAAACATGACATTGAATTCACATTCCCAAGAAAAAGACTTTGCTTTTCTCCAAACCAGTTTCAACATCCTTTTCTGGGTCCTTTGCACACGAATTCCACACGAGTTTGTCCAGATAGGTCTGGATCTAACCAGAAATATCTGGTTCTGTGTGGCTAACTGAATATCAGCTTTTAAAAAGCCTGTGTGTTTGTTAGTGTGTTCCGGATAGTATCTATGAACTTTAGAGTTGTGAATGAATTTTAGCATGTTACATTTTGTTTTTTTGTTGGCAAACGCTAATTAGTTCCACATGGAGACACAACAAGTACACATAAGTGTTCTCTGCGTCCAATGCTACAGAAACTAGGTTAAAAATGATATTTGCGACTGTACACATGACATTGAATTCACATTCCCAAGAAAAAGACTTTGCTTTTCTCCAAAACCAGTTTGACTCTGCTTTTCTGGGTTCTTTGCACAGGAATTCCACATGAATTTGTCCAGATAGGTCTGGATCAAACCAGAATTATCCGGTTCTGTGTGGCTAAATGAATATCAGCTTTTAAACAGCCTGTGTGTTTGTTAGTGTGTTCCGGATAGTATCTATGCACTTTAGAGTTTTGAATGAATTTTAGCATGTTACATTTTGTTTTTTTTGTTGTCAAACGCTAATTAGCTCCACATGGAGACACAAGAAGTACACATAAGTGTTCTCTGAGTCGAATGCTACAGAAACTAGGTTAAAAATGACATTTGCGACTGTAAACATGACATTGAATTCACATTCCCAAGAAAAAGACTTTGCTTTTCTCCAAAACCAGTTTGACTCTGCTTTTCTGGGACCTTTGCACACGAATTCCACAAGAGTTTGTCCAGATAGGTCTGGATCTAACCAGAAATATCCGGTTCTGTGTGGCTAACTGAATATCAGCTTTTAAACAGCCTGTGTGTTTGTTAGTGTTTCCTGGATAGTATCTATGAACTTTAGAGTTGTGAATGAATTTTAGCATGTTACATTTTGTTGTTTTGTTGGCAAACGCTAATTAGTTCCACATGGAGACACAACAAGTACACATAAGTGTTCTCTGAGTCCAATGCTACAGAAACTAGGTTAAAAATGATATTTGCGACTGTACACATGACATTGAATTCACATTCCCAAGAAAAAGACTTTGCTTTTCTCCAAAACCAGTTTGACTCTGCTTTTCTGGGTTCTTTGCACACGAATTCCACATGAATTTGTCCAGATAGGTCTGGATTAAACCAGAATTATCCGGTTCTGTGTGGCTAACTGAATATCAGCTTTTAAACAGCCTGTGTGTTTGTTAGTGTGTTCCGGATAGTATCTATGTACTTTAGAGTTTTGAATGAATTTTAGCATGTTACATTTTGTTTTTTTGTTGTCAAACGCTAATTAGCTCCACATGGAGACACAAGAAGTACACATAAGTGTTCTCTGAGTCGAATCCTGCAGAAACTACGTTAAAAATGACATTTGCGATTGTACACATGACATTGAATTCACATTCCCAAGAAAAAGACTTTGCTTTTCTCCAAATCCAGTTTGACTCTGCTTTTCTGGGTCCTTTGCACACGAATTCCACACGAGTTTGTCCAGATAGGTCTGGATCTAACCAGAAATATCCGGTTCTGTGTGGCTAACTGAATATCAGCTTTTAAACAGCCTGTGTGTTTGTTAGTGTTTCCTGGATAGTATCTATGAACTTTAGAGTTGTGAATGAATTTTAGCATGTTACATTTTGTTGTTTTGTTGGCAAACGCTAATTAGTTCCACATGGAGACAAAACAAGTACACATAAGTGTTCTCTGAGTCCAATGCTACAGAAACTAGGTTAAAAATGATATTTGCGACTGTACACATGACATTGAATTCACATTCCCAAGAAAAAGACTTTGCTTTTCTCCAAAACCAGTTTGACTCTGCTTTTCTGGGTCCTTTGCACACGAATTCCACACGAGTTTGTCCAGATAGGTCTGGATCTAACCAGAAATATCCGGTTCTGTGTGGCTAAATGAATATCAGCTTTTAAACAGCCTGTGTGTTTGTTAGTGTGTTCCGGATAGTATCTATGTACTTTAGAGTTTTGAATGAATTTTAGCATGTTACATTTTGTTTTTTTGTTGTCAAACGCTAATTAGTTCCACATGGAAACACAAGAAGTACACATAAGTGTTCTCTGAGTCGAATGCTACAGAACCTAGGTTAAAAATGTCATTCGCGACTGTTAAAATGACATTGAATTCACATTCCCAAGAAAAAGACTTTTCTCTTCTCCAAAACCAGTTTGACTCTGCTTTTCTGGGTCCTTTGCACACGAATTCCACACGAGTTTGTCCAGATAGGTCTGGATCTAACCAGAAATATCCGGTTTTTTGTGGCTAAATGAATATCAGCTTTTAAACAGCCTGTGTGTTTGTTAGTGTTTCCTGGATAGTATCTATAAACTTTAGAGTTGTGAATGAATTTTAGCATGTTACATTTTGTTTTTTTTGTGGGCAAACGCTAATTAGTTCCACATGGAGGCACAAGACGTACACATAAGTGTTTTCTGAGTAGAATGCTACAGAAACTAGGTTAAAAATGATATTTGCGACTGTAAACATGACATTGAATTCACATTCCCAAGAAAAAGACTTTGCTTTTCTCCAAACCAGTTTCAACATCCTTTTCTGGGTCCTTTGCACACGAATTCCACACGAGTTTGTCCAGATAGGTCTGGATCTAACCAGAAATATCTGGTTCTGTGTGGATAACTGAATATCAGCTTTTAAACAGCCTGTGTGTTTTTTAGTGTGTTCCGGATAGTATCTATGAACTTTAGAGTTGTGAATGAATTTTAGCATGTTACATTTTGTTTTTTTGTTGGCAAACGCTAATTAGTTCCACATGGAGACACAACAAGTACACATAAGTGTTCTCTGCGTCCAATGCTACAGAAACTAGGTTAAAAATGATATTTGCGACTGTACACATGACATTGAATTCACATTCCCAAGAAAAAGACTTTGCTTTTCTCCAAAACCAGTTTGACTCTGCTTTTCTGGGTTCTTTGCACAGGAATTCCACATGAATTTGTCCAGATAGGTCTGGATCAAACCAGAATTATCCGGTTCTGTGTGGCTAAATGAATATCAGCTTTTAAACAGCCTGTGTGTTTGTTAGTGTGTTCCGGATAGTATCTATGCACTTTAGAGTTTTGAATGAATTTTAGCATGTTACATTTTGTTTTTTTTTGTTGTCAAACGCTAATTAGCTCCACATGGAGACACAAGAAGTACACATAAGTGTTCTCTGAGTCGAATGCTACAGAAACTAGGTTAAAAATGACATTTGCGACTGTAAACATGACATTGAATTCACATTCCCAAGAAAAAGACTTTGCTTTTCTCCAAAACCAGTTTGACTCTGATTTTCTGGGACCTTTGCACACGAATTCCACAAGAGTTTGTCCAGATAGGTCTGGATCTAACCAGAAATATCCGGTTCTGTGTGGCTAACTGAATATCAGCTTTTAAACAGCCTGTGTGTTTGTTAGTGTTTCCTGGATAGTATCTATGAACTTTAGAGTTGTGAATGAATTTTAGCATGTTACATTTTGTTGTTTTGTTGGCAAACGCTAATTAGTTCCACATGGAGACACATCAAGTACACATAAGTGTTCTCTGAGTCCAATGCTGCAGAAACTAGGTTAAAAATGATATTTGCGACTGTACACATGACATTGAATTCACATTCCCAAGAAAAAGACTTTGCTTTTCTCCAAAACCAGTTTGACTCTGCTTTTCTGGGTTCTTTGCACACGAATTCCACATGAATTTGTCCAGATAGGTCTGGATCAAACCAGAATTATCCGGTTCTGTGTGGCTAACTGAATATCAGCTTTTAAACAGCCTGTGTGTTTGTTAGTGTGTTCCGGATAGTATCTATGTACTTTAGAGTTTTGAATGAATTTTAGCATGTTACATTTTGTTTTTTTGTTGTCAAACGCTAATTAGCTCCACATGGAGACACAAGAAGTACACATAAGTGTTCTCTGAGTCGAATCCTGCAGAAACTACGTTAAAAATGACATTTGCGATTGTACACATGACATTGAATTCACATTCCCAAGAAAAAGACTTTGCTTTTCTCCAAATCCAGTTTGACTCTGCTTTTCTGGGTCCTTTGCACACGAATTCCACACGAGTTTGTCCAGATAGGTCTGGATCTAACCAGAAATATCCGGTTCTGTGTGGCTAAATGAATATCAGCTTTTAAACAGCCTGTGTGTTTGTTAGTGTTTCCTGGATAGTATCTATGAACTTTAGAGTTGTGAATGAATTTTAGCATGTTACATTTTGTTGTTTTGTTGGCAAACGCTAATTAGTTCCACATGGAGACACAACAAGTACACATAAGTGTTCTCTGAGTTGAATGCTACAGAACCTAGGTTAAAAATGTCATTCGCGACTGTAAAAATGACATTGAATTCACATTCCCAAGAAAAAGACTTTTCTCTTCTCCAAAACCAGTTTGACTCTGCTTTTCTGGGTCCTTTGCACACGAATTCCACACGAGTTTGTCCAGATAGGTCTGGATCTAACCAGAAATATCCGGTTTTGTGTGGCTAACTGAATATCAGCTTTTAAACAGCCTGTGTGTTTGGTAGTGTTTCCTGGATAGTATCTATGAACTTTAGAGTTTTGAATGAATTTTAGCATGTTACATTTTTTTTTCTTGGCAAATGCTAATTAGTTCCACATGGAGACACAACAAGTACACATAAGTGTTTTCTGAGTAGAATGCTACAGAAACTAGGTTAAAAATGATATTTGCGACTGTAAACATGACATTGAATCCACATTCCCAAGAAAAAGACTTTGCTTTTCTCCAAACCAGTTTGACTCTGCTTTTCTGGGTCCTGTGCAAACTTCTTCCACATGAGTTTGTCCAGATAGGTCTGTATCTAAGCAGAAATATCCGGTTCTGTGTGGCTAAATGAATATCAGCTTTTAAACAGCCTGTGTGTTTGTTAGTGTTTCCTGGATAGTATCTATGAACTTTAGAGTTTTGAATGAATTTTAGCATGTTACATTTTGTTGTTTTGTTGGCAAACGCTAATTAGTTCCACATGGAGACACAACAAGTACACATAAGTGTTCTCTGAGTCCAATGCTACAGAAACTAGGTTAAAAATTATATTTGCGACTGTAAACATGACATTGAATTCACATTCCCAAGAAAAAGACTTTGCTTTTCTCCAAAACCAGTTTGACTCTGCTTTTCTGGGTTCTTTGCACACGAATTCCACATGAATTTGTCCAGATAGGTCAGGATCTAACCAGAATTATCCGGTTCTGTTTGGCTAAATGAATATCAGCTTTTAAACAGCCTGTGTGTTTGTTAGTGTGTTCCGGATACTATCTATGTACTTTAGAGTTTTGAATGAATTTAGCATGTTGCATTTTGTTTTTTTGTTGGCTATTGCTAATTAGTTCTACATGGAGGCACAAGAAGTACACATAAGTGTTTTCTGAGTAGAATGCTACAGAAACTAGTTTAAAAATGATATTTGCGACTGTAAACATGACATTGAATTCACATTCCAAAGAAAAGGACTTTGCTGTTCTCCAAAAGCAGTTTCCACATCCTTTTCGGGGTCCTTAGCACACGAATTCCACACAAGTTTGTCCAGATAGGTCTGGATCTAACCAGAAATATCCGGTTTTTTGTGGCTAAATGAATATCAGCTTTTAAACAGCCTGTGTGTTTGTTAGTGTTTCCTGGATAGTATCTATGAACTTTAGAGTTGTGAATGAATTTTAGCATGTTACATTTTGTTTTTTTTTGTGTGCAAACACTAATTAGTTCCACATGGAGGCACAAGACGTACACATAAGTGTTTTCTGAGTAGAATGCTACAGAAACTAGGTTAAAAATGATATTTGCGACTGTAAACATGACATCGAATTCACATTCCAAAGAAAAGGACTTTGCTGTTCTCCAAAAGCAGTATCCACATCCTTTTCGGGGTCCTTAGCACACGAATTCCACACAAGTTTGTCCTGATAGGTCTGGATCTAAGCAGAAATATCCGGTTTTTTGTGGCTAAATGAATATCAGCTTTTAAACAGCCTGTGTGTTTGTTAGGGTTTCCTGGATAGTATCTATGAACTTTAGAGTTGTGAATGAATTTTAGCATGTTACATTTTGTTTTTTTTTGTGGGCAAACGCTAATTAGTTCCACATGGAGGCACAAGACGTACACATAAGTGTTTTCTGAGTAGAATGCTACAGAAACTAGGTTAAAAATGATATTTGCGACTGTAAACATGACATTGAATTCACATTCCCAAGAAAAAGACTTTGCTTTTCTCCAAACCAGTTTCAACATCCTTTTCTGGGTCCTTTGCACACGAATTCCACACGAGTTTGTCCAGATAGGTCTGGATCTAACCAGAAATATCTGGTTCTGTGTGGCTAACTGAATATCAGCTTTTAAACAGCCTGTGTGTTTTTTAGTGTGTTCCGGATAGTATCTATGAACTTTAGAGTTGTGAATGAATTTTAGCATGTTACATTTTGTTTTTTTGTTGGCAAACGCTAATTAGTTCCACATGGAGACACAAGAAGTACACATAAGTGTTCTCTGAGTCGAATGCTACAGAAACTAGGTTAAAAATGACATTTGCGACTGTAAACATGACATTGAATTCACATTCCAAAGAAAAGGACTTTGCTGTTCTCCAAAAGCAGTTTCCACATCCTTTTCGGGGTCCTTAGCACACGAATTCCACACAAGTTTGTCCAGATAGGTCTGGATCTAACCAGAAATATCCGGTATTTTGTGGCTAAATGAATATCAGCTTTTAAACATCCTGTGTGTTTGTTAGGGTTTCCTGGATAGTATCTATGAACTTTAGAGTTGTGAATGAATTTTAGCATGTTACATTTTGTTTTTTTTGTGGGCAAACGCTAATTAGTTCCACATGGAGGCACAAGACGTACACATAAGTGTTTTCTGAGTAGAATGCTACAGAAACTAGGTTAAAACTGACATTTGCGACTGTAAACATGACATTGAATTCACATTCCCAAGAAAAAGACTTTTCTCTTCTCCAAAACCAGTTTGACTCTGCTTTTCTGGGTCCTTAGCACATGAATTCCACACGAGTTTGTCCAGATAGGTCTGGATCTAACCAGAAATATCCGGTTCTGTGTGGCTAAATGAATATCAGCTTTTAAACAGCCTGTGTGTTTGTTAGTGTTTCCTGGATAGTATCTATGAACTTTAGAGTTTTGAATGAATTTGAGCATATTATATTTTGTTTTTTTTGTTGGCAAACGCTAATTAGTTCCATATGGTGACACAACGAGTACACATAAGTGTTCTCTGAGTCCAATGCTACAGAAACTAGGTTAAAAATTATATTTGCGACTGTAAACATGACATTGAATTCACATTCCCAAGAAAAAGACTTTGCTTTTCTCCAAACCAGTTTCAACATCCTTTTCTGGGTCCTTTGCACACGAATTCCACACGAGTTTGTCCAGATAGGTCTGGATCTAACCAGAAATATCTGGTTCTGTGTGGCTAACTGAATATCAGCTTTTAAACAGCCTGTGTGTTTGTTAGTGTGTTCCGGATAGTATCTATGAACTTTAGAGTTGTGAATGAATTTTAGCATGTTACATTTTGTTTTCTTGTTGGCAAACGCTAATTAGTTCCACATGGAGACACAACAAGTACACATAAGTGTTCTCTGAGTCCAATGCTACAGAAACTAGGTTAAAAATGATATTTGCGACTGTACACATGACATTTAATTCACATTCCCAAGAAAAAGACTTTGCTTTTCTCCAAAACCAGTTTGACTCTGCTTTTCTGGGTTCTTTGCACACGAATTCCACATGAATTTGTCCAGATAGGTCTGGATCAAACCAGAATTATCCGGTTCTGTGTGGCTAACTGAATATCAGCTTTTAAACAGCCTGTGTGTTTGTTAGTGTATTCCGGATAGTATCTATGTACTTTAGAGTTTTGAATGAATTTTAGCATGTTACATTTTGTTTTTTTGTTGTCAAACGCTAATTAGCTCCACATGGAGACACAAGAAGTACACATAAGTGTTCTCTGAGTCGAATGCTACAGAAACTAGGTTAAAAATGACATTTGCGAATGTACACAAACATTGAATTCACATACCCAAGAAAAAGACTTTGCTTTTCTCCAAAACCAGTTTGACTCTGCTTTTCTGGGTGCTTTGCACACGAATTCCACAAGAGTTTGTCCAGATAGGTCTGGATCTAACCAGAAATATCTGGTTCTGTGTGGCTAACTGAATATCAGCTTTTAAACAGCCTGTGTGTTTGTTAGTGTGTTCCGGATAGTATCTATGAACTTTAGAGTTGTGAATGAATTTTAGCATGTTACATTTTGTTTTTTTGTTGGCAAACGCTAATTAGTTCCACATGGAGACACAACAAGTACACATAAGTGTTCTCTGCGTCCAATGCTACAGAAACTAGGTTAAAAATGATATTTGCGACTGTACACATGACATTGAATTCACATTCCCAAGAAAAAGACTTTGCTTTTCTCCAAAACCAGTTTGACTCTGCTTTTCTGGGTTCTTTGCACAGGAATTCCACATGAATTTGTCCAGATAGGTCTGGATCAAACCAGAATTATCCGGTTCTGTGTGGCTAAATGAATATCAGCTTTTAAACAGCCTGTGTGTTTGTTAGTGTGTTCCGGATAGTATCTATGCACTTTAGAGTTTTGAATGAATTTTAGCATGTTACATTTTATTTTTTTTGTTGTCAAACGCTAATTAGCTCCACATGGAGACACAAGAAGTACACATAAGTGTTCTCTGAGTCGAATGCTACAGAAACTAGGTTAAAAATGACATTTGCGACTGTAAACATGACATTGAATTCACATTCCCAAGAAAAAGACTTTGCTTTTCTCCAAAACCAGTTTGACTCTGCTTTTCTGGGACCTTTGCACACGAATTCCACAAGAGTTTGTCCAGATAGGTCTGGATCTAACCAGAAATATCCGGTTCTGTGTGGCTAACTGAATATCAGCTTTTAAACAGCCTGTGTGTTTGTTAGTGTTTCCTGGATAGTATCTATGAACTTTAGAGTTGTGAATGAATTTTAGCATGTTACATTTTGTTGTTTTGTTGGCAAACGCTAATTAGTTCCACATGGAGACACAACAAGTACACATAAGTGTTCTCTGAGTCCAATGCTACAGAAACTAGGTTAAAAATGATATTTGCGACTGTACACATGACATTGAATTCACATTCCCAAGAAAAAGACTTTGCTTTTCTCCAAAACCAGTTTGACTCTGCTTTTCTGGGACCTTTGCACACGAATTCCACAAGAGTTTGTCCAGATAGGTCTGGATCAAACCAGAATTATCCGGTTCTGTGTGGCTAACTGAATATCAGCTTTTAAACAGCCTGTGTGTTTGTTAGTGTGTTCCGGATAGTATCTATGTACTTTAGAGTTTTGAATGAATTTTAGCATGTTACATTTTGTTTTTTTGTTGTCAAACGCTAATTAGCTCCACATGGAGACACAAGAAGTACACATAAGTGTTCTCTGAGTCGAATCCTGCAGAAACTACGTTAAAAATGACATTTGCGATTGTACACATGACATTGAATTCACATTCCCAAGAAAAAGACTTTGCTTTTCTCCAAATCCAGTTTGACTCTGCTTTTCTGGGTCCTTTGCACACGAATTCCACACGAGTTTGTCCAGATAGGTCTGGATCTAACCAGAAATATCCGGTTCTGTGTGGCTAACTGAATATCAGCTTTTAAACAGCCTGTGTGTTTGTTAGTGTTTCCTGGATAGTATCTATGAACTTTAGAGTTGTGAATGAATTTTAGCATGTTACATTTTGTTGTTTTGTTGGCAAACGCTAATTAGTTCCACATGGAGACACAACAAGTACACATAAGTGTTCTCTGAGTCCAATGCTACAGAAACTAGGTTAAAAATGATATTTGCGACTGTACACATGACATTGAATTCACATTCCCCAGAAAAAGACTTTGCTTTTCTCCAAAACCAGTTTGACTCTGCTTTTCTGGGTCCTTTGCACACGAATTCCACACGAGTTTGTCCAGATAGGTCTGGATCTAACCAGAAATATCCGGTTCTGTGTGGCTAAATGAATATCAGCTTTTAAACAGCCTGTGTGTTTGTTAGTGTGTTCCGGATAGTATCTATGTACTTTAGAGTTTTGAATGAATTTTAGCATGTTACATTTTGTTTTTTTGTTGTCAAACGCTAATTAGTTCCACATGGAAACACAAGAAGTACACATAAGTGTTCTCTGAGTCGAATGCTACAGAACCTAGGTTAAAAATGTCATTCGCGACTGTAAAAATGACATTGAATTCACATTCCCAAGAAAAAGACTTTTCTCTTCTCCAAAACCAGTTTGACTCTGCTTTTCTGGGTCCTTTGCACACGAATTCCACACGAGTTTGTCCAGATAGGTCTGGATCTAACCAGAAATATCCGGTTTTTTGTGGCTAAATGAATATCAGCTTTTAAACAGCCTGTGTGTTTGTTAGTGTTTCCTGGATAGTATCTATAAACTTTAGAGTTGTGAATGAATTTTAGCATGTTACATTTTGTTTTTTTTGTGGGCAAACGCTAATTAGTTCCACATGGAGGCACAAGACGTACACATAAGTGTTTTCTGAGTAGAATGCTACAGAAACTAGTTTAAAAATGATATTTGCGACTGTAAACATGACATTGAATTCACATTCCCAAGAAAAAGACTTTGCTTTTCTCCAAACCAGTTTCAACATCCTATTCTGGCTCCTTTGCACACGAATTCCACACGAGTTTGTCCAGATAGGTCTGGATCTAACCAGAAATATCTGGTTCTGTGTGGCTAACTGAATATCAGCTTTTAAACAGCCTGTGTGTTTGTTAGTGTGTTCCGGATAGTATCTATGAACTTTAGAGTTGTGAATGAATTTTAGCATGTTTCATTTTGTTTTTTTGTTGGCAAACGCTAATTAGTTCCACATGGAGACACAACAAGTACACATAAGTGTTCTCTGCGTCCAATGCTACAGAAACTAGGTTAAAAATGATATTTGCGACTGTACACATGACATTGAATTCACATTCCCAAGAAAAAGACTTTGCTTTTCTCCAA
Source organism: Sylvilagus floridanus (assembly GCA_949820135.1). Classification (NCBI taxonomy): domain Eukaryota; kingdom Metazoa; phylum Chordata; class Mammalia; order Lagomorpha; family Leporidae; genus Sylvilagus; species Sylvilagus floridanus. The sequence continues at coordinate 90,586,046 of OX463223.1, forward strand.
AACCAGTTTGACTCTGCTTTTCTGGGTTCTTTGCACAGGAATTCCACATGAATTTGTCCAGATAGGTCTGGATCAAACCAGAATTATCCGGTTCTGTGTGGCTAAATGAATATCAGCTTTTAAACAGCCTGTGTGTTTGTTAGTGTGTTCCGGATAGTATCTATGCACTTTAGAGTTTTGAATGAATTTTAGCATGTTACATTTTGTTTTTTTTTGTTGTCAAACGCTAATTAGCTCCACATGGAGACACAAGAAGTACACATAAGTGTTCTCTGAGTCGAATGCTACAGAAACTAGGTTAAAAATGACATTTGCGACTGTAAACATGACATTGAATTCACATTCCCAAGAAAAAGACTTTGCTTTTCTCCAAAACCAGTTTGACTCTGCTTTTCTGGGACCTTTGCACACGAATTCCACAAGAGTTTGTCCAGATAGGTCTGGATCTAACCAGAAATATCCGGTTCTGTGTGGCTAACTGAATATCAGCTTTTAAACAGCCTGTGTGTTTGTTAGTGTTTCCTGGATAGTATCTATGAACTTTAGAGTTGTGAATGAATTTTAGCATGTTACATTTTGTTGTTTTGTTGGCAAACGCTAATTAGTTCCACATGGAGACACAACAAGTACACATAAGTGTTCTCTGAGTCCAATGCTACAGAAACTAGGTTAAAAATGATATTTGCGACTGTACACATGACATTGAATTCACATTCCCAAGAAAAAGACTTTGCTTTTCTCCAAAACCAGTTTGACTCTGCTTTTCTGGGTTCTTTGCACACGAATTCCACAAGAGTTTGTCCAGATAGGTCTGGATCAAACCAGAATTATCCGGTTCTGTGTGGCTAACTGAATATCAGCTTTTAAACAGCCTGTGTGTTTGTTAGTGTGTTCCGGATAGTATCTATGTACTTTAGAGTTTTGAATGAATTTTAGCATGTTACATTTTGTTTTTTTGTTGTCAAACGCTAATTAGCTCCACATGGAGACACAAGAAGTACACATAAGTGTTCTCTGAGTCGAATCCTGCAGAAACTACGTTAAAAATGACATTTGCGATTGTACACATGACATTGAATTCACATTCCCAAGAAAAAGACTTTGCTTTTCTCCAAATCCAGTTTGACTCTGCTTTTCTGGGTCCTTTGCACACGAATTCCACACGAGTTTGTCCAGATAGGTCTGGATCTAACCAGAAATATCCGGTTCTGTGTGGCTAACTGAATATCAGCTTTTAAACAGCCTGTGTGTTTGTTAGTGTTTCCTGGATAGTATCTATGAACTTTAGAGTTGTGAATGAATTTTAGCATGTTACATTTTGTTGTTTTGTTGGCAAACGCTAATTAGTTCCACATGGAGACACAACAAGTACACATAAGTGTTCTCTGAGTCCAATGCTACAGAAACTAGGTTAAAAATGATATTTGCGACTGTACACATGACATTGAATTCACATTCCCAAGAAAAAGACTTTGCTTTTCTCCAAAACCAGTTTGACTCTGCTTTTCTGGGTCCTTTGCACACGAATTCCACACGAGTTTGTCCAGATAGGTCTGGATCTAACCAGAAATATCCGGTTCTGTGTGGCTAAATGAATATCAGCTTTTAAACAGCCTGTGTGTTTGTTAGTGTGTTCCGGATAGTATCTATGTACTTTAGAGTTTTGAATGAATTTTAGCATGTTACATTTTGTTTTTTTGTTGTCAAACGCTAATTAGTTCCACATGGAAACACAAGAAGTACACATAAGTGTTCTCTGAGTCGAATGCTACAGAACCTAGGTTAAAAATGTCATTCGCGACTGTAAAAATGACATTGAATTCACATTCCCAAGAAAAAGACTTTTCTCTTCTCCAAAACCAGTTTGACTCTGCTTTTCTGGGTCCTTTGCACACGAATTCCACACGAGTTTGTCCAGATAGGTCTGGATCTAACCAGAAATATCCGGTTTTTTGTGGCTAAATGAATATCAGCTTTTAAACAGCCTGTGTGTTTGTTAGTGTTTCCTGGATAGTATCTATAAACTTTAGAGTTGTGAATGAATTTTAGCATGTTACATTTTGTTTTTTTTGTGGGCAAACGCTAATTAGTTCCACATGGAGGCACAAGACGTACACATAAGTGTTTTCTGAGTAGAATGCTACAGAAACTAGTTTAAAAATGATATTTGCGACTGTAAACATGACATTGAATTCACATTCCCAAGAAAAAGACTTTGCTTTTCTCCAAACCAGTTTCAACATCCTATTCTGGCTCCTTTGCACACGAATTCCACACGAGTTTGTCCAGATAGGTCTGGATCTAACCAGAAATATCTGGTTCTGTGTGGCTAACTGAATATCAGCTTTTAAACAGCCTGTGTGTTTGTTAGTGTGTTCCGGATAGTATCTATGAACTTTAGAGTTGTGAATGAATTTTAGCATGTTTCATTTTGTTTTTTTGTTGGCAAACGCTAATTAGTTCCACATGGAGACACAACAAGTACACATAAGTGTTCTCTGCGTCCAATGCTACAGAAACTAGGTTAAAAATGATATTTGCGACTGTACACATGACATTGAATTCACATTCCCAAGAAAAAGACTTTGCTTTTCTCCAAAACCAGTTTGACTCTGCTTTTCTGGGTTCTTTGCACAGGAATTCCACATGAATTTGTCCAGATAGGTCTGGATCAAACCAGAATTATCCGGTTCTGTGTGGCTAAATGAATATCAGCTTTTAAACAGCCTGTGTGTTTGTTAGTGTGTTCCGGATAGTATCTATGCACTTTAGAGTTTTGAATGAATTTTAGCATGTTACATTTTGTTTTTTTTTGTTGTCAAACGCTAATTAGCTCCACATGGAGACACAAGAAGTACACATAAGTGTTCTCTGAGTCGAATGCTACAGAAACTAGGTTAAAAATGACATTTGCGACTGTAAACATGACATTGAATTCACATTCCCAAGAAAAAGACTTTGCTTTTCTCCAAAACCAGTTTGACTCTGCTTTTCTGGGACCTTTGCACACGAATTCCACAAGAGTTTGTCCAGATAGGTCTGGATCTAACCAGAAATATCCGGTTCTGTGTGGCTAACTGAATATCAGCTTTTAAACAGCCTGTGTGTTTGTTAGTGTTTCCTGGATAGTATCTATGAACTTTAGAGTTGTGAATGAATTTTAGCATGTTACATTTTGTTGTTTTGTTGGCAAACGCTAATTAGTTCCACATGGAGACACAACAAGTACACATAAGTGTTCTCTGAGTCCAATGCTACAGAAACTAGGTTAAAAATGATATTTGCGACTGTACACATGACATTGAATTCACATTCCCAAGAAAAAGACTTTGCTTTTCTCCAAAACCAGTTTGACTCTGCTTTTCTGGGTTCTTTGCACACGAATTCCACAAGAGTTTGTCCAGATAGGTCTGGATCAAACCAGAATTATCCGGTTCTGTGTGGCTAACTGAATATCAGCTTTTAAACAGCCTGTGTGTTTGTTAGTGTGTTCCGGATAGTATCTATGTACTTTAGAGTTTTGAATGAATTTTAGCATGTTACATTTTGTTTTTTTGTTGTCAAACGCTAATTAGCTCCACATGGAGACACAAGAAGTACACATAAGTGTTCTCTGAGTCGAATCCTGCAGAAACTACGTTAAAAATGACATTTGCGATTGTACACATGACATTGAATTCACATTCCCAAGAAAAAGACTTTGCTTTTCTCCAAATCCAGTTTGACTCTGCTTTTCTGGGTCCTTTGCACACGAATTCCACACGAGTTTGTCCAGATAGGTCTGGATCTAACCAGAAATATCCGGTTCTGTGTGGCTAACTGAATATCAGCTTTTAAACAGCCTGTGTGTTTGTTAGTGTTTCCTGGATAGTATCTATGAACTTTAGAGTTGTGAATGAATTTTAGCATGTTACATTTTGTTGTTTTGTTGGCAAACGCTAATTAGTTCCACATGGAGACACAACAAGTACACATAAGTGTTCTCTGAGTCCAATGCTACAGAAACTAGGTTAAAAATGATATTTGCGACTGTACACATGACATTGAATTCACATTCCCAAGAAAAAGACTTTGCTTTTCTCCAAAACCAGTTTGACTCTGCTTTTCTGGGTCCTTTGCACACGAATTCCACACGAGTTTGTCCAGATAGGTCTGGATCTAACCAGAAATATCCGGTTCTGTGTGGCTAAATGAATATCAGCTTTTAAACAGCCTGTGTGTTTGTTAGTGTGTTCCGGATAGTATCTATGTACTTTAGAGTTTTGAATGAATTTTAGCATGTTACATTTTGTTTTTTTGTTGTCAAACGCTAATTAGTTCCACATGGAAACACAAGAAGTACACATAAGTGTTCTCTGAGTCGAATGCTACAGAACCTAGGTTAAAAATGTCATTCGCGACTGTAAAAATGACATTGAATTCACATTCCCAAGAAAAAGACTTTTCTCTTCTCCAAAACCAGTTTGACTCTGCTTTTCTGGGTCCTTTGCACACGAATTCCACACGAGTTTGTCCAGATAGGTCTGGATCTAACCAGAAATATCCGGTTTTTTGTGGCTAAATGAATATCAGCTTTTAAACAGCCTGTGTGTTTGTTAGTGTTTCCTGGATAGTATCTATAAACTTTAGAGTTGTGAATGAATTTTAGCATGTTACATTTTGTTTTTTTTGTGGGCAAACGCTAATTAGTTCCACATGGAGGCACAAGACGTACACATAAGTGTTTTCTGAGTAGAATGCTACAGAAACTAGTTTAAAAATGATATTTGCGACTGTAAACATGACATTGAATTCACATTCCCAAGAAAAAGACTTTGCTTTTCTCCAAACCAGTTTCAACATCCTATTCTGGCTCCTTTGCACACGAATTCCACACGAGTTTGTCCAGATAGGTCTGGATCTAACCAGAAATATCTGGTTCTGTGTGGCTAACTGAATATCAGCTTTTAAACAGCCTGTGTGTTTGTTAGTGTGTTCCGGATAGTGTCTATGAACTTTAGAGTTGTGAATGAATTTTAGCATGTTTCATTTTGTTTTTTTGTTGGCAAACGCTAATTAGTTCCACATGGAGACACAACAAGTACACATAAGTGTTTTCTGAGTAAAATGCTACAGAAACTAGGTTAAAAATGATATTTGCGACTGTACACATGACATTGAATTCACATTCCCAAGAAAAAGACTTTGCTTTTCTCCAAAACCAGTTTGACTCTGCTTTTCTGGGTTCTTTGCACAGGAATTCCACATGAATTTGTCCAGATAGGTCTGGATCAAACCAGAATTATCCGGTTCTGTGTGGCTAAATGAATATCAGCTTTTAAACAGCCTGTGTGTTTGTTAGTGTGTTCCGGATAGTATCTATGCACTTTAGAGTTTTGAATGAATTTTAGCATGTTACATTTTGTTTTTTTTTTGTTGTCAAACGCTAATTAGCTCCACATGGAGACACAAGAAGTACACATAAGTGTTCTCTGAGTCGAATGCTACAGAAACTAGGTTAAAAATGACATTTGCGACTGTAAACATGACATTGAATTCACATTCCCAAGAAAAAGACTTTGCTTTTCTCCAAAACCAGTTTGACTCTGCTTTTCTGGGACCTTTGCACACGAATTCCACAAGAGTTTGTCCAGATAGGTCTGGATCTAACCAGAAATATCCGGTTCTGTGTGGCTAACTGAATATCAGCTTTTAAACAGCCTGTGTGTTTGTTAGTGTGTTCCGGATACTATCTATGTACTTTAGAGTTTTGAATGAATTTTAGCATGTTACATTTTGTTTTTTTTTGTTGTCAAACGCTAATTAGCTCCACATGGAGACACAAGAAGTACACATAAGTGTTCTCTGAGTCGAATGCTACAGAAACTAGGTTAAAAATGACATTTGCGACTGTAAACATGACATTGAATTCACATTCCCAAGAAAAAGACTTTGCTTTTCTCCAAAACCAGTTTGACTCTGCTTTTCTGGGACCTTTGCACACGAATTCCACAAGAGTTTGTCCAGATAGGTCTGGATCTAACCAGAAATATCCGGTTCTGTGTGGCTAACTGAATATCAGCTTTTAAACAGCCTGTGTGTTTGTTAGTGTTTCCTGGATAGTATCTATGAACTTTAGAGTTGTGAATGAATTTTAGCATGTTACATTTTGTTGTTTTGTTGGCAAACGCTAATTAGTTCCACATGGAGACACAACAAGTACACATAAGTGTTCTCTGAGTCCAATGCTACAGAAACTAGGTTAAAAATGATATTTGCGACTGTACACATGACATTGAATTCACATTCCCAAGAAAAAGACTTTGCTTTTCTCCAAAACCAGTTTGACTCTGCTTTTCTGGGTTCTTTGCACACGAATTCCACATGAATTTGTCCAGATAGGTCTGGATCAAACCAGAATTATCCGGTTCTGTGTGGCTAACTGAATATCAGCTTTTAAACAGCCTGTGTGTTTGTTAGTGTGTTCCGGATAGTATCTATGTACTTTAGAGTTTTGAATGAATTTTAGCATGTTACATTTTGTTTTTTTGTTGTCAAACGCTAATTAGCTCCACATGGAGACACAAGAAGTACACATAAGTGTTCTCTGAGTCGAATCCTGCAGAAACTACGTTAAAAATGACATTTGCGATTGTACACATGACATTGAATTCACATTCCCAAGAAAAAGACTTTGCTTTTCTCCAAATCCAGTTTGACTCTGCTTTTCTGGGTCCTTTGCACACGAATTCCACACGAGTTTGTCCAGATAGGTCTGGATCTAACCAGAAATATCCGGTTCTGTGTGGCTAACTGAATATCAGCTTTTAAACAGCCTGTGTGTTTGTTAGTGTTTCCTGGATAGTATCTATGAACTTTAGAGTTGTGAATGAATTTTAGCATGTTACATTTTGTTGTTTTGTTGGCAAACGCTAATTAGTTCCACATGGAGACACAACAAGTACACATAAGTGTTCTCTGAGTCCAATGCTACAGAAACTAGGTTAAAAATGATATTTGCGACTGTACACATGACATTGAATTCACATTCCCAAGAAAAAGACTTTGCTTTTCTCCAAAACCAGTTTGACTCTGCTTTTCTGGGTCCTTTGCACACGAATTCCACACGAGTTTGTCCAGATAGGTCTGGATCTAACCAGAAATATCCGGTTCTGTGTGGCTAAATGAATATCAGCTTTTAAACAGCCTGTGTGTTTGTTAGTGTGTTCCGGATAGTATCTATGTACTTTAGAGTTTTGAATGAATTTTAGCATGTTACATTTTGTTTTTTGTTGTCAAACGCTAATTAGTTCCACATGGAAACACAAGAAGTACACATAAGTGTTCTCTGAGTTGAATGCTACAGAACCTAGGTTAAAAATGTCATTCGCGACTGTAAAAATGACATTGAATTCACATTCCCAAGAAAAAGACTTTTCTCTTCTCCAAAACCAGTTTGACTCTGCTTTTCTGGGTCCTTTGCACACGAATTCCACACGAGTTTGTCCAGATAGGTCTGGATCTAACCAGAAATATCCGGTTTTGTGTGGCTAACTGAATATCAGCTTTTAAACAGCCTGTGTGTTTGGTAGTGTTTCCTGGATAGTATCTATGAACTTTAGAGTTTTGAATGAATTTTAGCATGTTACATTTTTTTTTCTTGGCAAATGCTAATTAGTTCCACATGGAGACACAACAAGTACACATAAGTGTTTTCTGAGTAGAATGCTACAGAAACTAGGTTAAAAATGATATTTGCGACTGTAAACATGACATTGAATCCACATTCCCAAGAAAAAGACTTTGCTTTTCTCCAAACCAGTTTGACTCTGCTTTTCTGGGTCCTGTGCAAACTTCTTCCACATGAGTTTGTCCAGATAGGTCTGTATCTAAGCAGAAATATCCGGTTCTGTGTGGCTAAATGAATATCAGCTTTTAAACAGCCTGTGTGTTTGTTAGTGTTTCCTGGATAGTATCTATGAACTTAAGAGTTTTGAATGAATTTTAGCATGTTACATTTTGTTGTTTTGTTGGCAAACGCTAATTAGTTCCACATGGAGACACAACATGGACACATAAGTGTTCTCTGAGTCCAATGCTACAGAAACTAGGTTAAAAATTATATTTGCGACTGTAAACATGACATTGAATTCACATTCCCAAGAAAAAGACTTTGCTTTTCTCCAAAACCAGTTTGACTCTGCTTTTCTGGGTTCTTTGCACACGAATTCCACATGAATTTGTCCAGATAGGTCAGGATCTAACCAGAATTATCCGGTTCTGTTTGGCTAAATGAATATCAGCTTTTAAACAGCCTGTGTGTTTGTTAGTGTGTTCCGGATACTATCTATGTACTTTAGAGTTTTGAATGAATTTAGCATGTTGCATTTTGTTTTTTTGTTGGCTATTGCGAATTAGTTCTACATGGAGGCACAAGAAGTACACATAAGTGTTTTCTGAGTAGAATGCTACAGAAACTAGTTTAAAAATGATATTTGCGACTGTAAACATGACATTGAATTCACATTCCAAAGAAAAGGACTTTGCTGTTCTCCAAAAGCAGTTTCCACATCCTTTTCGGGGTCCTTAGCACACGAATTCCACACAAGTTTGTCCAGATAGGTCTGGATCTAACCAGAAATATCCGGTTTTTTGTGGCTAAATGAATATCAGCTTTTAAACAGCCTGTGTGTTTGTTAGTGTTTCCTGGATAGTATCTATGAACTTTAGAGTTGTGAATGAATTTTAGCATGTTACATTTTGTTTTTTTTTGTGTGCAAACACTAATTAGTTCCACATGGAGGCACAAGACGTACACATAAGTGTTTTCTGAGTAGAATGCTACAGAAACTAGGTTAAAAATGATATTTGCGACTGTAAACATGACATCGAATTCACATTCCAAAGAAAAGGACTTTGCTGTTCTCCAAAAGCAGTATCCACATCCTTTTCGGGGTCCTTAGCACACGAATTCCACACAAGTTTGTCCTGATAGGTCTGGATCTAAGCAGAAATATCCGGTTTTTTGTGGCTAAATGAATATCAGCTTTTAAACAGCCGGTGTGTTTGTTAGGGTTTCCTGGATAGTATCTATGAACTTTAGAGTTGTGAATGAATTTTAGCATGTTACATTTTGTTTTTTTTTGTGGGCAAACGCTAATTAGTTCCACATGGAGGCTCAAGACGTACACATAAGTGTTTTCTGAGTAGAATGCTACAGAAACTAGGTTAAAAATGATATTTGCGACTGTAAACATGACATTGAATTCACATTCCCAAGAAAAAGACTTTGCTTTTATCCAAACCAGTTTCAACATCGTTTTCTGGGTCCTTTGCAAACGAATTCCACACGAGTTTGTCCAGATAGGTCTGGATCTAACCAGAAATATCTGGTTCTGTGTGGCTAACTGAATATCAGCTTTTAAACAGCCTGTGTGTTTTTTAGTGTGTTCCGGATAGTATCTATGTGCTTTAGAGTTTTGAATGAATTTTAGCATGTTACATTTTGTTTTTTGTTGTCAAACGCTAATTAGTTCCACATGGAAACACAAGAAGTACACATAAGTGTTCTCTGAGTTGAATGCTACAGAACCTAGGTTAAAAATGTCATTCGCGACTGTAAAAATGACATTGAATTCACATTCCCAAGAAAAAGACTTTTCTCTTCTCCAAAACCAGTTTGACTCTGCTTTTCTGGGTCCTTTGCACACGAACTCCACACGAGTTTGTCCAGATAGGTCTGGATCTAACCAGAAATATCCGGTTTTGTGTGGCTAACTGAATATCAGCTTTTAAACAGCCTGTGTGTTTGGTAGTGTTTCCTGGATAGTATCTATGAACTTTAGAGTTTTGAATGAATTTTAGCATGTTACATTTTTTTTTCTTGGCAAATGCTAATTAGTTCCACATGGAGACACAACAAGTACACATAAGTGTTTTCTGAGTAGAATGCTACAGAAACTAGGTTAAAAATGATATTTGCGACTGTAAACATGACATTGAATCCACATTCCCAAGAAAAAGACTTTGCTTTTCTCCAAACCAGTTTGACTCTGCTTTTCTGGGTCCTGTGCAAACTTCTTCCACATGAGTTTGTCCAGATAGGTCTGTATCTAAGCAGAAATATCCGGTTCTGTGTGGCTAAATGAATATCAGCTTTTAAACAGCCTGTGTGTTTGTTAGTGTTTCCTGGATAGTATCTATGAACTTAAGAGTTTTGAATGAATTTTAGCATGTTACATTTTGTTGTTTTGTTGGCAAACGCTAATTAGTTCCACATGGAGACACAACATGGACACATAAGTGTTCTCTGAGTCCAATGCTACAGAAACTAGGTTAAAAATTATATTTGCGACTGTAAACATGACATTGAATTCACATTCCCAAGAAAAAGACTTTGCTTTTCTCCAAAACCAGTTTGACTCTGCTTTTCTGGGTTCTTTGCACACGAATTCCACATGAATTTGTCCAGATAGGTCAGGATCTAACCAGAATTATCCGGTTCTGTTTGGCTAAATGAATATCAGCTTTTAAACAGCCTGTGTGTTTGTTAGTGTGTTCCGGATACTATCTATGTACTTTAGAGTTTTGAATGAATTTAGCATGTTGCATTTTGTTTTTTTGTTGGCTATTGCGAATTAGTTCTACATGGAGGCACAAGAAGTACACATAAGTGTTTTCTGAGTAGAATGCTACAGAAACTAGTTTAAAAATGATATTTGCGACTGTAAACATGACATTGAATTCACATTCCAAAGAAAAGGACTTTGCTGTTCTCCAAAAGCAGTTTCCACATCCTTTTCGGGGTCCTTAGCACACGAATTCCACACAAGTTTGTCCAGATAGGTCTGGATCTAACCAGAAATATCCGGTTTTTTGTGGCTAAATGAATATCAGCTTTTAAACAGCCTGTGTGTTTGTTAGTGTTTCCTGGATAGTATCTATGAACTTTAGAGTTGTGAATGAATTTTAGCATGTTACATTTTGTTTTTTTTTGTGTGCAAACACTAATTAGTTCCACATGGAGGCACAAGACGTACACATAAGTGTTTTCTGAGTAGAATGCTACAGAAACTAGGTTAAAAATGATATTTGCGACTGTAAACATGACATCGAATTCACATTCCAAAGAAAAGGACTTTGCTGTTCTCCAAAAGCAGTATCCACATCCTTTTCGGGGTCCTTAGCACACGAATTCCACACAAGTTTGTCCTGATAGGTCTGGATCTAAGCAGAAATATCCGGTTTTTTGTGGCTAAATGAATATCAGCTTTTAAACAGCCGGTGTGTTTGTTAGGGTTTCCTGGATAGTATCTATGAACTTTAGAGTTGTGAATGAATTTTAGCATGTTACATTTTGTTTTTTTTTGTGGGCAAACGCTAATTAGTTCCACAGGGAGGCTCAAGACGTACACATAAGTGTTTTCTGAGTAGAATGCTACAGAAACTAGGTTAAAAATGATATTTGCGACTGTAAACATGACATTGAATTCACATTCCCAAGAAAAAGACTTTGCTTTTATCCAAACCAGTTTCAACATCGTTTTCTGGGTCCTTTGCAAACGAATTCCACACGAGTTTGTCCAGATAGGTCTGGATCTAACCAGAAATATCTGGTTCTGTGTGGCTAACTGAATATCAGCTTTTAAACAGCCTGTGTGTTTTTTAGTGTGTTCCGGATAGTATCTATGAACTTTAGAGTTGTGAATGAATTTTAGCATGTTACATTTTGTTTTTTTGTTGGCAAACGCTAATTAGTTCCACATGGAGACACAAGAAGTACACATAAGTGTTCTCTGAGTCGAATGCTACAGAAACTAGGTTAAAAATGACATTTGCGACTGTAAACATGACATTGAATTCACATTCCAAAGAAAAGGACTTTGCTGTTCTCCAAAAGCAGTTTCCACATCCTTTTCGGGGTCCTTAGCACACGAATTCCACACAAGTTTGTCCAGATAGGTCTGGATCTAACCAGAAATATCCGGTATTTTGTGGCTAAATGAATATCAGCTTTTAAACATCCTGTGTGTTTGTTAGGGTTTCCTGGATAGTATCTATGAACTTTAGAGTTGTGAATGAATTTTAGCATGTTACATTTTGTTTTTTTTGTGGGCAAACGCTAATTAGTTCCACATGGAGGCACAAGACGTACACATAAGTGTTTTCTGAGTAGAATGCTACAGAAACTAGGTTAAAACTGACATTTGCGACTGTAAACATGACATTGAATTCACATTCCCAAGAAAAAGACTTTTCTCTTCTCCAAAACCAGTTTGACTCTGCTTTTCTGGGTCCTTAGCACATGAATTCCACACGAGTTTGTCCAGATAGGTCTGGATCTAACCAGAAATATCCGGTTCTGTGTGGCTAAATGAATATCAGCTTTTAAACAGCCTGTGTGTTTGTTAGTGTTTCCTGGATAGTATCTATGAACTTTAGAGTTTTGAATGAATTTGAGCATATTATATTTTGTTTTTTTTGTTGGCAAACGCTAATTAGTTCCATATGGTGACACAACGAGTACACATAAGTGTTCTCTGAGTCCAATGCTACAGAAACTAGGTTAAAAATTATATTTGCGACTGTAAACATGACATTGAATTCACATTCCCAAGAAAAAGACTTTGCTTTTCTCCAAACCAGTTTCAACATCCTTTTCTGGGTCCTTTGCACACGAATTCCACACGAGTTTGTCCAGATAGGTCTGGATCTAACCAGAAATATCTGGTTCTGTGTGGCTAACTGAATATCAGCTTTTAAACAGCCTGTGTGTTTGTTAGTGTGTTCCGGATAGTATCTATGAACTTTAGAGTTGTGAATGAATTTTAGCATGTTACATTTTGTTTTCTTGTTGGCAAACGCTAATTAGTTCCACATGGAGACACAACAAGTACACATAAGTGTTCTCTGAGTCCAATGCTACAGAAACTAGGTTAAAAATGATATTTGCGACTGTACACATGACATTTAATTCACATTCCCAAGAAAAAGACTTTGCTTTTCTCCAAAACCAGTTTGACTCTGCTTTTCTGGGTTCTTTGCACACGAATTCCACATGAATTTGTCCAGATAGGTCTGGATCAAACCAGAATTATCCGGTTCTGTGTGGCTAAATGAATATCAGCTTTTAAACAGCCTGTGTGTTTGTTAGTGTATTCCGGATAGTATCTATGTACTTTAGAGTTTTGAATGAATTTTAGCATGTTACATTTTGTTTTTTTGTTGTCAAACGCTAATTAGCTCCACATGGAGACACAAGAAGTACACATAAGTGTTCTCTGAGTCGAATGCTACAGAAACTAGGTTAAAAATGACATTTGCGAATGTACACAAACATTGAATTCACATACCCAAGAAAAAGACTTTGCTTTTCTCCAAAACCAGTTTGACTCTGCTTTTCTGGGTGCTTTGCACACGAATTCCACAAGAGTTTGTCCAGATAGGTCTGGATCTAACCAGAAATATCCGGTTCTGTGTGGCTCACTGAATATCAGCTTTTAAACAGCCTGTGTGTTTGTTAGTGTGTTCCGGATAGTATCTATGAACTTTAGAGTTGTGAATGAATTTTAGCATGTTACATTTTGTTTTTTTGTGGGCAAACGCTAATTAGTTCCACATGGAGACCCAACAAGTACACATAAGTGTTTTCTGAGTAGAATGCTACAGAAACTAGGTTAAAAATGATATTTGCGACTGTCAACATGACATTGAATTCACATTCCCAGGAAAAAGACTTTGCTTTTCTCCAAAACCAGTTTGACTCTGCTTTTCTGGGTTCTTTGCACACGAATTCCACATGAATTTGTCCAGATAGGTCTGGATCAAACCAGAATTATCCAGTTCTGTGTGGCTAAATGAATATCAGCTTTTAAACAGCCTGTGTGTTTGTTAGGGTTTCCTGGATAGTCTATGTACTTTAGAGTTGTGAATGAATTTTAGCATGTTACATTTTGTTTTTTTTGGGCAAACGCTAATTAGTTCCACATGGAGGCACAAGTCGTACACATAAGTGTTTTCTGAGTAGAATGCTAGAGAAACTAGGTTAAAAATGATATTTGCCACTGTAAACATGACATTGAATTCACATTCCCAAGAAAAAGACTTTGCTTTTCTCCAAAACCAGTTTGACTCTGCTTTTCTAGGTCCTTTGCACACGAATTTCACACGAGTTTGTCCAGATAGGTCTGGATTTAACCAGAAATATCCGGTTCTGTGTGGCTAAATGAATATCAGCTTTTAAACAGCCTGTGTGTTTGTTAGTGTTTCCTGGATAGTATCTATGAACTTTAGAGTTTTGAATGAATTTTAGCATGTTACATTTTGTTTCTTTGTTGGCAAACGCTAATTAGTTCCACATGGAGACATAAGAAGTACACATAAGAGTTTTCTGAGTCGAATGCTACAGAAACTAGGTTAAAAATTATATTTGCGACTGTAAACATGACACTGAATTCACATTCCCAAGAAAAAGAGTTTGCTTTTCTCCAAAACCAGTTTGACTCTGCTTTTCTGGGTCCTTTGCACACGAATTTCACACGAGTTTGTCCAGATAGGTCTGGATCTAACCAGAAATATCCAGTTCTGTGTGGCTAACTGAATATCAGCTTTTAAACAGCCTGTGTGTTTGTTAGTGTTTCCTGGATAGTATCTATGAACTTTAGAGTTGTGAATGAATTTTAGCATGTTACATTTTGTTTTTTTGTGGGCAAACGCTAATTAGTTCCACATGGAGACACAACAAGTACACATAAGTGTTCTCTGAGTCCAATGCTACAGAAACTAGGTTAAAAATGATATTTGCGACTGTACACATGACATTGAATTCACATTCCCAAGAAAAAGACTTTGCTTTTCTCCAAAACCAGTTTGACTCTGCTTTTCTGGGTTCTTTGCACACGAATTCCACATGAATTTGTCCAGATAGGTCTGGATCAAACCAGAATTATCCGGTTCTGTGTGGCTAAATGAATATCAGCTTTTAAACAGCCTGTGTGTTTGTTAGTGTGTTCCGCATAGTATCTATGTACTTTAGAGTTTTGAATGAATTTTAGCATGTTACATTTTGTTTTTTTGTTGTCAAACGCTAATTAGCTCCACATGGAGGCACAAGTCATACACATAATTGTTTTCTGAGTAGAATGCTACAGAAACTAGGTTAAAAATGATATTTGCGACTGTAAACATGACATTGAATTCACATTCCCAAGAAAAAGACTTTGCTTTTCTCCAAACCAGTTTGATCTGCTTTTCTGGGTCCTGTGCACACGAATTCCACACTAGTTTGTCCTGATAGGTCTGGATCTAACCAGAATATCCAGTTCTGTGTGGCTAAATGAATATCAGCTTTTAAACAGCCTGTGTGTTTGTTAGTGTTTGCTGGCTAGTATCTATGAACTTTAGAGTTTTGAATGAATTTTAGCATGTTACATTTTGTTTTTTTCTTGGCAAACGCTAATGAGTTCCACATGGTGACACAACGAGTACACATAAGTGTTCTCTGAGTCCAATGCTACAGAAACTAGGTTAAAAATTATATTTCGACTGTAAACATGACATTGAATTCACATTCCCAAGAAAAAGACTTTGCTTTTCTCCAAACCAGTTTCAACATCCTTTTCTGGGTCCTTTGCACATGAATTCCACATGAGTTTGTCCAGATAGGTCTGGATCTAACCAGAAATATCTGGTTCTGTGTGGCTAAATGAATATCAGCTTTTAAACAGCCTGTGTGTTTGTTAGTGTTTTCTGGCTAGTGTCTATGAGCTTTAGAGTTTTGAATGAATTTCAGCATGTTACATTTTGTTTTTTTGTGGGCAAACGCTAATTAGTTCCACGTGGAGGCACAAGACGTACACATAAGTGTTTTCTGAGAAGAATGCTACAGAAACTAGGTTAAAAATGATATTTGCGACTGTAAACATGACATTGAATTCACATTCCCAAGAAAAAGACTTTGCTTTTATCCAAACCAGTTTGATCTGCTTTTCTGGGTCCTGTGCACACGAATTCCACAGGAGATTGTCCAGATAGGTCTGGATCTAACCAGAAATATTCGGTTCTGTGTGGCTAAATGAATATCAGCTTTTAAACAGCCTGTGTGTTTGTTAGTGTATTCCGGATAGTATCTATGTGCTTTAGAGTTTTGAATGAATTTTAGCATGTTACATTTTGTTTTTTTGTTGTCAAACGCTAATTAGCTCCACATGGAGACACAAGAAGTACACATAAGTGTTCTCTGAGTCGAATGCTACAGAAACTAGGTTAAAACTGACATTTGCGACTGTAAACATGACATTGAATTCACATTCCAAATAAAAGGACTTTGCTGTTCTCCTAAAGCAGTTTCCACATCCTTTTCGGGGTCCTTAGCACACGAATTCCACACAAGTTTGTCCAGATAGGTCTGGATCTAACCAGAAATATCCGGTATTTTGTGGCTAAATGAATATCAGCTTTTAAACATCCTGTGTGTTTGTTAGGGTTTCCTGGATAGTATCTATGAACTTTAGAGTTGTGAATGAATTTTAGGATGTTACATTTTGTTTTTTTTTGTGGGCAAACGCTAATTAGTTCCACATGGAGGCACAAGACGTACACATAAGTGTTTTCTGAGTAGAATGCTACAGAAACTAGGTTAAAACTGACATTTGCCACTGTAAACATGACATTGAATTCACATTCCCAAGAAAAAGACTTTTCTCTTCTCCAAAACCAGTTTGACTCTGATTTTCTGGGTCCTTAGCACATGAATTCCACACGAGTTTGTCCAGATAGGTCTGGATCTAACCAGAAATATCCGGTTCTGTGTGGCTAAATGAATATCAGCTTTTAAACAGCCTGTGTGTTTGTTAGTGTTTCCTGGATAGTATCTATGTACTTTAGAGTTGTGAATGAATTTTAGCATGTTACATTTTGTTTTTTTGTGGGCAAACGCTAATTAGTTCCACATGGAGGTACAAGTCGTACACATAAGTGTTTTCTGAGTAGAATGCTAGAGAAACTAGGTTAAAAATGATATTTGCCACTGTAAACATGACATTGAATTCACATTCCCAAGAAAAAGACTTTGATTTTCTCCAAAACCAGTTTGACTCTGCTTTTCTGGGTCCTTTGCACACGAATTCCACACGAGTTTGTCCAGATAGGTCTGGATCTAACCAGAAATATCCGGTTCTGTGTGGCTAAATGAATATCAGCTTTTAAACAGCCTGTGTGTTTGTTAGTGTTTCCTGGATAGTATCTATGAACTTTAGAGTTTTGAATGAATTTTAGCATGTTACATTTTGTTTCTTTGTTGGCAAACGCTAATTAGTTCCACATGGAGACATAAGAAGTACACATAAGAGTTCTCTGAGTCGAATGCTACAGAAACTAGGTTAAAAATGATATTTGCGACTGTAAACATGACATTGAATTCACATTCCCAAGAAAAAGAGTATGCTTTTCTCCAAAACCAGTTTGACTCTGCTTTTCTGGGTCCTTTGCACACGAATTCCACATGAGTTTGTCCAGATAGGTCTGGATCTAACCAGAAATATCCAGTTCTGTGTGGCTAACTGAATATCAGCTTTTAAACAGCCTGTGTGTTTGTTAGTGTTTCCTGGATAGTATCTATGAACTTTAGAGTTGTGAATGAATTTTAGCATGTTACATTTTGTTGTTTTGTGGGCAAACGCTAATTAGTTCCACATGGAGACACAACAAGTACACATAAGTGTTTTCTGAGTAGAATGCTACAGAAACTAGGTTAAAAATGATATTTGCGACTGTACACATGACATTGAATTCACATTCCCAAGAAAAAGACTTTGCTTTTCTCCAAAACCAGTTTGACTCTGCTTTTCTGGGTTCTTTGCACACGAATTCCACATGAATTTGTCCAGATAGGTCTGGATCAAACCAGAATTATCCGGTTCTGTGTGGCTAAATGAATATCAGCTTTTAAACAGCCTGTGTGTTTGTTAGTGTGTTCCGGATAGTATCTATGTACTTTAGAGTTTTGAATGAATTTTAGCATGTTACATTTTGTTTTTTTGTTGTCAAACGCTAATTAGCTCCACATGGAGGCACAAGAAGTACACATAAGTGTTTTCTGAGTCGAATGGTACAGAAACTAGGTTAAAAATGACATTTGCGACTGTAAACATGACATTGAATTCACATTCCCAAGAAAAAGACTTTGCTTTTCTCCAAAACCAGTTTGACTCTGCTTTTCCGGGTCCTTTGCACACGAATTCCACACGAGTTTGTCCAGATAGGTCTGGATCTAACCAGAAATATCCGGTTCTGTGGGGCTAAATGAATATCAGCTTTTAAACAGCCTGTGTGTTTGTTACTGTTTCCTGGATAGTATCTATGAACTTTAGAGTTGTGAATGAATTTTAGCATGTTACATTTTGTTGTTTTGTTGGCAAACGCTAATTAGCTCCACATGGAGACACAAGAAGTACACATAAGTGTTCTCTGAGTCGAATGCTACAGAAACTAGGTTAAAAATGACATTTGCGAATGTACACAAACATTGAATTCACATACCCAAGAAAAAGACTTTGCTTTTCTCCAAAACCAGTTTGACTCTGCTTTTCTGGGTGCTTTGCACACGAATTCCACAAGAGTTTGTCCAGATAGGTCTGGTTCTAAGCAGAAATATCCGGTTCTGTGTGGCTAACTGAATATCAGCTTTTAAACAGCCTGTGTGTTTGTTAGTGTGTTCCGGATAGTATCTATGAACTTTAGAGTTGTGAATGAATTTTAGCATGTTACATTTTGTTTTTTTGTGGGCAATCGCTAATTAGTTCCACATGGAGCCCCAACAAGTACACATAAGTGTTTTCTGAGTAGAATGCTACAGAAACTAGGTTAAAAATGATATTTGCCACTGTAAACATGACATTGAATTCACATTCCCAAGAAAAAGACTTTGCTTTTCTCCAAAACCAGTTTGACTCTGCTTTTCTGGGTCCTTTGCACACGAATTCCACACGAGTTTGTCCAGATAGGTCTGGATCTAACCAGAAATATCCGGTTCTGTGTGGCTAAATGAATATCAGCTTTTAAACAGCCTGTGTGTTTGTTAGTGTTTCCTGGATAGTATCTATGAACTTTAGAGTTGTGAATGAATTTTAGCATGTTACATTTTGTTGTTTTGTGGGCAAACGCTAATTAGTTCCACATGGAGACACAACAAGTACACATAAGTGTTCTCTGAGTCCAATGCTACAGAAACTAGGTTAAAAATGATATTTGCGACTGTACACATGACATTGAATTCACATTCCCAAGAAAAAGACTTTGCTTTTCTCCAAAACCAGTTTGACTCTGCTTTTCTGGGTTCTTTGCACACGAATTCCACATGAATTTGTCCAGATAGGTCTGGATCAAACCAGAATTATCCGGTTCTGTGTGGCTAAATGAATATCAGCTTTTAAACAGCCTGTGTGTTTGTTAGTGTATTCCGGATAGTATCTATGTACTTTAGAGTTTTGAATGAATTTTAGCATGTTACATTTTGTTTTTTTGTTGTCAAACGCTAATTAGCTCCACATGGAGACACAAGAAGTACACATAAGTGTTCTCTGAGTCGAATGCTACAGAAACTAGGTTAAAAATGACATTTGCGACTGTAAACATGACATTGAATTCACATTCCCAAGAAAAAGACTTTGCTTTTCTCCAAAACCAGTTTGACTCTGCTTTTCTGGGTGCTTTGCACACGAATTCCACAAGAGTTTGTCCAGATAGGTCTGGATCTAACCAGAAATATCCGGTTCTGTGTGGCTAACTGAATATCAGCTTTTAAACAGCCTGTGTGTTTGTTAGTGTTTCCTGGATAGTATCTATGAACTTTAGAGTTGTGAATGAATTTTAGCATGTTACATTTTGTTTTTTTGTGGGCAAACGCTAATTAGTTCCACATGGAGACACAACAAGTACACATAAGTGTTTTCTGAGTAGAATGCTACAGAAACTAGGTTAAAAATGATATTTGCGACTGTACACATGACATTGAATTCACATTCCCAAGAAAAAGACTTTGCTTTTCTCCAAAACCAGTTTGACTCTGCTTTTCTGGGTTCTTTGCACACGAATTCCACATGAATTTGTCCAGATAGGTCTGGATCAAACCAGAATTATCCGGTTCTGTGTGGCTAAATGAATATCAGCTTTTAAACAGCCTGTGTGTTTGTTAGTGTGTTCCGGATAGTATCTATGTACTTTAGAGTTTTGAATGAATTTTAGCATGTTACACTTTGTTTTTTTGTTGTCAAACGCTAATTAGCTCCACATGGAGACACAAGAAGTACACATAAGTGTTCTCTGAGTCCAATGCTACAGAAACTAGGTTAAAAATGACATTTGCGACTGTAAACATGACATTGAATTCACATTCCCAAGAAAAAGACTTTGCTTTTCTCCAAATCCAGTTTGACTCTGTTTTTCTGAGTCCTTTGCACACGAATTCCACACGAGTTTGTCCAGATAGGTCTGGATCTAACCAGAAATATCCGGTTCTGTGTGGCTAACTGAATATCAGCTTTTAAACAGCCTTTGTGTTTGTTAGTGTTTCCTGGATAGTATCTATGAACTTTAGAGTTGTGAATCAATTTCAGCATGTTACATTTTGTTTTTTTGTGGGCAAACGCTAATTAGTTCCACATGGAGGCACAAGAAGTACACGTAAGTGTTTTCTGAGTCGAATGCTACAGAAACTAGGTTAAAAATGATATTTGCCACTGTAAACATGACATTGAATTCACATTCCCAAGAAAAAGACTTTGCTTTTCTCCAAACCAGTTTGATCTGCTTTTCTGGGTCCTGTGCACACGAATTCCACACTAGTTTGTCCAGATAGGTCTGGATCTAACCAGAAATATCCGGTTCTGTGTGGCTAACTGAATATCAGCTTTTAAACAGCCTGTGTGTTTGTTAGTGTTTCCTGGATAGTATCTATGAACTTTAGAGTTTTGAATGAATTTTAGCATATTATATTTTGTTTTTTTTGTTGGCAAACGCTAATTAGTTCCACATGGTGACACAACGAGTACACATAAGTGTTCTCTGAGTCCAATGCTACAGAAACTAGGTTAAAAATTATATTTGCGACTGTAAACATGACATTGAATTCACATTCCCAAGACAAAGACTTTGCTTTTCTCCAATACCAGTTTCAACATCCTTTTCTGGGTCCTTTGCACATGAATTCCACATGAATTTGTCCAGATAGGTCTGGATCAAACCAGAATTATCCGGTTCTGTGAGGCTAAATGAATATCAGCTTTTAAACATCCTGTGAGTTTGTTAGTGTGTTCCGGATAGTATCTATGTACTTTAGAGTTTTGAATGAATTTTAGCATGTTACATTTTGTTTTTTTGTTGTCAAACGCTAATTAGCTCCACATGGAGACACAAGAAGTACACATAAGTGTTCCCTGAGTCGAATGGTACAGAAACTAGGTTAAAAATGACATTTGCGACTGTAAACATGACATTGAATTCACATTCCCAAGAAAAAGACTTTGCTTTTCTCCAAAACCAGTTTGACTCTGCTTTTCTGGGTCCTTTTCACACGAATTCCACACGAGTTTGTCCTGATAGGTCTGGATCTAACCAGAAATATCCGGTTCTGTGTGGCTAAATGAATATCAGCTTTTAAACAGCATGTGTGTTTGTTAGTGTTTCCTGGATAGTATCTGTGAACTTTAGAGTTGTGAATGAATTTTAGCATGTTACATTTTGTTTTTTTGTGGGCAAACGCTAATTAGCTCCACATGGAGGCACAAGTCATACACATAATTGTTTTCTGAGTAGAATGCTACAGAAACTAGGTTAAAAATGATATTTGCGACTGTAAACATGACATTGAATTCACATTCCCAAGAAAAAGACTTTGCTTTTCTCCAAACCAGTTTGATCTGCTTTTCTGGGTCCTGTGCACACGAATTCCACACTAGTTTGTCCTGATAGGTCTGGATCTAACCAGAATATCCAGTTCTGTGTGGCTAAATGAATATCAGCTTTTAAACAGCCTGTGTGTTTGTTAGTGTTTCCTGGATTGTATCTATGAACTTTAGAGTTTTGAATGAATTTTAGCATGTTACATTTTGTTTTTTTCTTGGCAAACTCTAATTAGTTCCACATGGTGACACAACGAGTACACATAAGTGTTCTCTGAGTCCAATGCTACAGAAACTAGGTTAAAAATTATATTTGCGACTGTAAACATGACATTGAATTCACATTCCCAAGAAAAAGACTTTGCTTTTATCCAAACCAGTTTGATCTGCTCTTCTGGGTCCTGTGCACACGAATTCCACACGAGTTTGTCCAGATAGGTCTGGATCTAACAAGAAATATCCGGTTCTGTGGGGCTAACTGAATATCAGCTTTTAAACAGCCTGTGTGTTTGGTAGTGTTTCCTGGATAGTATCTATGAACTTTAGAGTTGTGAATGAATTTTAGCATGTTACATTTTGTTTCTTTGTTGGCAAACGCTAATTAGTTCCACATGGAGACACAACAAGTACACATAAGTGTTCTCTGAGTCCAATGCTACAGAAACTAGGTTAAAAATGATATTTGCGACTGTACACATGACATTGAATTCACATTCCCAAGAAAAAGACTTTGCTTTTTTCCAAAACCAGTTTGACTCTGCTTTTCTGGGTCCTTTGCACACGAATTCCACACGAGTTTGTCCAGATAGGTCTGGATCTCACCAGAAATATCCGGTTCTGTGTGGCTAACTGAATATCAGCTTTTAAACACCCTGTGTGTTTGTTAGTGTTTCCTGGATAGTATCTATGAATTTAGAGTTTTGAATGAATTTTAGCGTTTTATATTTTGTTTTTTTGTTGGCAAACGCTAATTAGTTCCACATGGTGACACAACGAGTACACATAAGTGTTCTCTGAGTCCAATGCTACAGAAACTAGGTTAAAAATTATATTTGCGACTGTACACATGACATTGAATTCACATTCCCAAGAAAAAGACTTTGCTTTTCTCCAAAACCAGTTTGACTCTGCTTTTCTGGGTCCTTTGCACACGAATTCCACACGAGTTTGTCCAGATAGGTCTGGATCTAAACAGAAATATCCGGTTCTGTGGGGCTAAATGAATATCAGCTTTTAAACAGCCTGTGTGTTTGTTAGTGTTTCCTGGATAGTATCTATGAACTTTAGAGTTTTGAATGAATTTTAGCATGTTACATTTTGTTTCTTTGTTGGCAAACGCTAATTAGTTCCACATGGAGACACAAGAAGTACACATAAGTGTTCTCTGAGTCGAATGCTACAGAAACTAGTTTAAAAATGACATTTGCGACTGTAAACATGACATTGAATTCACATTCCCAAGAAAAAGACTTTGCTCTTCGCCAAAACCAGTTTGACTCTGCTTTTCTGGGTCCTGTGCACACGAATTCCACACGAGTTTGTCCAGATAGGTCTGGATCTAACCAGAAATATCCGGTTCTGTGTGGCTAACTGAATATCAGCTTTTAAACAGCCTGTGTGTTTGTTAGTGTTTCCTGGATAGTATCTATGAACTTTAGAGTTTTGAATGAATTTTAGCATGTTACATTTTGTTGTTTTGTTGGCAAACGCTAATTAGTTCCACATGGAGACACAACAAGTAACCATAAGTGTTCTCTGAGTTGAATGCTACAGAAACTAGGTTAAAAATGATATTTGCGACTGTAAACATGACATTGAATTCACATTCCCAAGAAAAAGACTTTGCTTTTCTCCAAACCAGTTTGATCTGCTTTTCTGGGTCCTGTGCACACGAATTCCACAAGAGTTTGTCCAGATAGGTCTGGATCTAACCAGAAATATCCGGTTCTGTGTGGCTAACTGAATATCAGCTTTTATTTTATTTTTTTTTATAAAGCTTTTATTTAAAGAATATAAATTTTAAAGAACAGCTCATGGACCACAATGGCTCCCCCCACACACAACTTCCCTCCCTCCCCCCACCCTCCCCTTTTCCCGCTCCCTCTCCCCTTCCATTCACATCAAGATTCATTTTCAATTCTTTTTATACACAGGAGATCAATTTAGTACGTATTACGTAAAGATTTCAACGGTTTGCCCTCGCATAGAGACACAAAATGATAATACTGTTGGAGTACTAGTTATAGTATTAATTCACAATGTACAGCACATTAAGGACAGAGATCCTACATGATTTTTTTTTTTAAAAAATTGATTAATTGTCTATGCAATTTCCAGTTTAACACCAAGATTTTTTTTTTCATTTGCAATTATCTTTATATAAAGAAGATCGATTCAATATATACTATGTAAGGATTTCATCAGTTTGCACCCACACAGAAACACAAAGTGTAAAAATACTGTTTCAGTACTAGTAATAGCATCACTTCACATTGGATAACACACTAAGGACAGATCCCCCATGAGACGCAAGTACACAGTGACTCCTGATGTTGATTTAACAATTTGACACTCTTGTTTATGGCGTCAGTAATCTCCCTAGGCTCTGGTCATGAGTTGCCGAGGCTATGGAAGCCTTTAGGGTTAGCCGACTTCGATCTTATTCCCACAGGGCCATAGTCAAAGTGGAAGTTCTCTCCTCCCTTCAGAGAAAGGTACCTCCTTCTTTGATGGCCCCGTTCTTTCCACTGGGATCTCACTCGCAGAGATCTTTCATTTAGGTCTTCTGTTTTTTCCAGAGTGTCTTAGCTTTCCATGCCTAAAATATTCTCATGGGCTCTTGAGCCAGATCCGAATGCCTTAAGGGCTGATTCTGAGGCCAGAGTGCTATTTAGGACATCTGCCATTCTATGAGTCTGCTGTGTATCCTGCTTCCCATGTTGGATCATTCTCTCCCTTTTTCATTCTATCAGTTAGTATTAGCAGACACTAGTCTTGTTTGTGTGATCCCTTTGGCTCTTAGACCTATCAGTGTGATCAATTGTGAGCTGAAATTGATCACTTGGACTAATGAGATGGCCTTGGTACATGCCACCTTGATGGGGTTGTATTGGAAACCCCTGGCACAATTCTAACTCCATCATTTGGGGCCGTTCCGATTGAGCCTGTCCCAAGTTTTACATCTCCTCCCTCTCTTATTCCCACTCTTATATTTCACAGAGATCACTTTTCAGTTAAAATTTAAACACCTAAGAATAATTCTGTGTTAATTACAGAGTTCAACCTCTAGTACTAGGATAAAGAAAAAAAAAATACTACCATGGATAAAGTATTACATTGTACAACAACAGTCAGCACAAGATCTGATCGAGTCACTGTTTCTCATAGTGTCCATTTCACTTCAACAGGTTTCCCCTTTGGTGCTCAGTTAGTCATCGCCAATCAAGGGAAACAAATGATATTTGTCTCTTTGGGACTGACTTAATTCACTCAGCATGATGTTTTCCAGATTCCTCCATTTTGTTGCAAGTGACCGGATTTCATTGTTTTTGACTGCTGTATAGTATTCTGTAGAGTACATGTCCCATAATTTCCTAATCCAGTCTACTGTTGATGGGCATTTGGGTTGGTTCCAAGTCTTAGCTATTGTGAATTGAGCCGCAATAAACATTGCTGTGCAGATGGCTTTTTTGTTTGCCAATTTAATTTCCTTTGGGTAAATTCCAAGGAGTGGGATGGCTGGGTTGAATGGTAGGGTTATATTCATGTTTCTGAGGAATCTCCAGACTGACTTCCATAGTGGCTTCACCAGTTTGCATTCCCACCAACAGTGGATTAGTGTCCCTTTTTCCCCACATCCTCTCCAGCATCTATTGTTGGTGGATTTCTGAATGTGAGCCATTCTCACCGGGGTGAGGTGAAACCTCATTGTGGTTTTGATTTGCATTTCCCTGATTGCTAGGGATCTTGAACATTTTTTCATGTGTCTGTTGGCCATTTGGATTTCCTCTTTTGAAAAATGTCTATTGAGGTCCTTGGCCCATCTCTTAAGTGGGTTGTTTGTTTTGATGTTGTGGAGTTTCTTAATTTCTGTGTAGATTCTGGTTATCAACCCTTTATCTGTTGCATAGTTTGCAAATATATTTTCCCATTCTGTCGGTTTCCTATTCACTTTCCTGACTGTTTCTTTTGCAGTACAGAAACTTTTCAATTTGATGCAATCCCAGTAGTTAATTTTGGTTTTCAGTGCCTGTGCTTCTGGGGTCTTTTCCAAGAAGTCTTTGCCAGTACCTATGTCTTGCAGGGTTTCTCCTATGCTCTCTAGTAATTTGATGGTGTCGGGTCGTAGGTTTAAATTTTTAATCCATGTTGAATGGATTTTTGTGTAAGGTGAAAGGTAGGGGTCTTGCTTCATGGTTCTGCACGTGGAAATCCAGTTTTCCCAGCACCATTTATTAAACAGACTGACCTTACTCCAGGGACTGGTTTTGGATCGTTGATCAAATATAAGTTGGCTGTAGGTGTTTGGATTGATTTCTGGAGTTTCTATTCTGTTCCATTGGTCTATCCATCTGTTTCTGTACCAGTACCATGCTGTTTTGATAACAACTGCCCTGTAGTATGTCCTGAAATCTGGTATTGTGATGCCTCCGGCTTTGTTTTTGTTGTACAAGATTGCTTTAGCTATTCGAGGTCTCCTGTGTCTCCATATGAATTTCAGCATCATTTTTTCCAGATCTGAGAAGAATGTCCTCGGTATCTTGATTGGTATTGCGTTGAATCTGTAAATTGCTTTTGGGAGAATGGACATTTTGATGATATTGATTCTTCCAATCCATGAGCATGGAAGATTTCTCCATTTTTTGGTATCCTCTTCTATTTCTTTCTTTAAGGTTTTGTAATTTTCATTGTAGAGATCTTTAATGTCCTTAGTTAAATTTATTCCAAGGTATTTGATTGTTTTTGTAGCTATTGTGAATGGGATTGATCTTAGCAGTTCTTCCTCAGCCGTGGCATTGTCTGTGTATACAAAGGCTGTTGATTTTTGTGCATTGATTTTATATCCTGCTACTTTGCCAAACTCTTCTATGAGTTCCAATAATCTCTTAGTAGAGTTCTTTGGGTCCCCTAAATAAAGAATCATGTCGTCTGCAAAGAGGGATAGTTTGAGTTCTTCCTTCCCAACTTGTATCCCTTTAATTTCTTTTTCTTGCCTAATAGCTCTGGCTAAGACTTCCAGCACTATATTGAATAGCAGTGGTGAGAGTGGGCATCCCTGTCTGGTACCAGATCTCAGTGGAAATGCTTCCAACTTTTCCCCATTCAATAGGATATTGGCCGTGGGTTTTTCATAAATTGCTTTGATTGTATTGAGGAATGTGCCTTCTATTCCCAGTTTGCTTAGGGTTTTCATCATGAAAGGGTGTTGAATTTTATCGAATGCTTTCTCTGCGTCTAGTGAGATAATCATATGGTTTTTCTTCTGTAGTCTGTTAATGTGGTGTATCACGTTGATTGTTTTGCGAATATTGAACCATCCCTGCATACCAGGGATGAATCCCACTTGGTCTGGGTGGATGATCTTTCTGATGTGTTGTTGCAGTCTATTGGCCAGAATTTTGTTGAGGATTTTTGCATCTATGTTCATGAGGGATATTGGTCTGTAATTCTCTTTCAATGCTGCATCTTTTTCTGGCTTAGGAATTAAGGTGATGCTGGCTTCATAGAAGGAATTTGGGAGAATTCCCTCTTTTTCGATTGTTCTGAATAGTTTGAGAAGAATTGGGGTTAGTTCTTCTTTAAATGTCTGGTAGAATTCAGCAGTGAATCCATCTGGTCCTGGGCTTTTCTTTGTTGGGAGGGCCTTTATTACTGATTCAATTTCTGACTCACTTATGGGTCTGTTTAGGTTTTCTATGTCTTCCTGGTTCAATTTAGGTAGGTTGCATGTGTCCAGGAATCTATCCATTTCTGATAGGTTTCCCTGTTTGCTGACATACAAGTCCTTGTAGTAATTTCTGATGATTCTTTTGATTTCTGTGGTGTCTGTTGTTATATTTCCTTTTTCATCTCTGATTTTACTGATTTGGGTCTTTTCTCTTCTTTTTTTAGTTAGTTGGGCCAATGGGGTGTCAATCTTGTTTATTTTTTCAAAAAACCAGCTCCTCGTTTGGCTGATTTTTTGTAATGTTTTTTTGGATTCAATCCTGTTGATTTCTTCTCTGATTTTGATTAAACAGCCTGTGTGTTTGTTAGTGTTTCCTGGATAGTATCTATGAACTTTAGAGTTTTGAATGAATTTCAGCATATTATATTTTGTTTTTTATGTTGGCAAACGCGAATTAGTTCCACATGGTGACACAACGAGTACACATAAGTGTTCTCTGAGTCCAATCCTACAGAAACTAGGTTAAAAATGATATTTGCGACTGTAAACATGACATTGAATTCACATTCCCAAGAAAAAGACTTTGCTTTTCTCCAAACCAGTTTCAACATCCTTTTCTGGGTCCTTTGCACACGAATTCCACACGAGTTTGTCCAGATAGGTCTGGATCTAACCAGAAATATCTGGTTCTGTGTGGCTAAATGAATATCAGCTTTTAAACAGCCTGTGTGTTTGTTAGTGTTTTCTGGCTAGTATCTATGAACTTTAGAGTTTTGGATGAATTTTAGCATATTATATTTTGTTTTTTTTGTTGGCAAAGGCTAATTAGTTCCACATGGAGACACAACAAGTACACATAAGTGTTTTCTGAGTAGAATGCTACAGAAACTAGGTTAAAAATGATATTTGCGACTGTAAACATGACATTGAATTCACATTCCCTAGAAAAAGACTTTGCTTTTCTCCAAAACCAGTTTGACTCTGCTTTTCTCGGTCCTTTGCACACGAATTCCACACGAGTTTGTCCAGATAGGTCTGGATCTAAACAGAAATATCCGGTTCTGTGGGGCTAAATGAATATCAGCTTTTAAACAGCCTGTGTGTTTGTTAGTGTTTCCTGGATAGTATCTATGAACTTTAGAGTTTTGAATGAATTTTAGCATGTTACATTTTGTTTCTTTGTTGGCAAACGCTAATTAGTTCCACATGGAGACACAACAAGTACACATAAGTGTTCTCTGAGTCCAATGCTACAGAAACTAGGTTAAAAATGATATTTGTGACTGTACACATGACATTGAATTCACATTCCCAAGAAAAAGACTTTGCTTTTTCCCAAAACTAGTTTGATTCTGCTTTTCTGGGTCCTTTGCACACGAATTCCACACGAGTTTGTCCAGATAGGTCTGGATCTCACCAGAAATATCCGGTTCTGTGTGGCTAACTGAATATCAGCTTTTAAACAGCCTGTGTGTTTGTTAGTGTTTCCTGGATAGTATCTATGAATTTAGAGTTTTGAATGAATTTTAGCGTTTTATATTTTGTTTATTTGTTGGCAAACGCTAATTAGTTCCACATGGTGACACAACGAGTATACATAAGTGTTCTCTGAGTCCAATGCTACAGAAACTAGGTTAAAAATTATATTTGCGACTGTACACATGACATTGAATTCACATTCCCAAGAAAAAGACTTTGCTTTTCTCCAAAACCAGTTTGACTCTGCTTTTCTGGGTCCTTTGCACACGAATTCCACACGAGTTTGTCCAGATAGGTCTGGATCTAAACAGAAATATCCGGTTCTGTGGGGCTAACTGAATATCAGCTTTTAAAAAGCCTGTGTGTTTGTTAGTGTTTCCTGGATAGTATCTATGAACTTTAGAGTTTTGAATGAATTTTAGCATGTTACATTTTGTTTCTTTGTTGGCAAACGCTAATTAGTTCCACATGGAGACACAACAAGTACACATAAGTGTTCTCTGAGTCGAATGCTACAGAAACTAGTTTAAAAATGACATTTGCGACTGTAAACATGACATTGAATTCACATTCCCAAGAAAAAGACTTTGCTCTTCGCCAAAACCAGTTTTACTCTGCTTTTCTGGGTCCTCTGCACACGAATTCCACACGAGTTTGTCCAGATAGGTCTGGATCTAACCAGAAATATCCGGTTCTGTGTGGCTAACTGAATATCAGCTTTTAAACAGCCTGTGTGTTTGTTAGTGTTTCCTGGATAGTATCTATGAACTTTAGAGTTTTGAATGAATTTTAGCATGTTACATTTTGTTTCTTTGTTGGCAAACGCTAATTAGTTCCACATGGAGACACAAGAAGTACACATAAGTGTTCTCTGAGTCGAATGCTACAGAAACTATTTTAAAAATGACATTTGCGACTGTAAACATGACATTGAATTCACATTCCCAAGAAAAAGACTTTGCGATTCGCCAAAACCAGTTTGACTCTGCTTTTCTGGGTCCTTTGCACACGAATTTCACACGAGTTTGTCCAGATAGGTCTGGATCTAACCAGAAATATCCGGTTCTGTGTGGCTAAATGGATATCAGCTTTAAACAGCCTGTGTGTTTGTTAGTGTTTCCTGGATAGTATCTATGAACTTTAGAGTTTTGAATGAATTTTAGCATATTATATTTTGTTTTTTTTGTTGGCAAACGCTAATTAGTTCCACATGGTGACACAACGAGTACACATAAGTGTTCTCTGAGTCCAATCCTACAGAAACTAGGTTAAAAATGATATTTGCGACTGTAAACATGTCATTGAATTCACATTCCCAAGAAAAAGACTTTGCTTTTCTCCAAACCAGTTTCAACATCCTTTTCTGGGTCCTTTGCACACGAATTCCACACGAGTTTTTCCAGATAGGTCTGGATCTAACCAGAAATATCCGGTTCTGTGTGGCTAACTGAATATCAGCTTTTAAACAGCCTGTGTATTTGTTAGTGTTTTCTGGCTAGTATCTATGAACTTTAGAGTTTTGAATGAATTTTAGCATATTATATTTTGTTTTTTTGTTGTCAAACGCTAATTAGTTCCACATGGAGACACAACAAGTACACATAAGAGTTTTCTGAGTAGAATGCTACAGAAACTAGGTTAAAAATGATATTTGCGACTGTACACATGACATTGAATTCACATTCCCAAGAAAAAGACTTTGCTTTTCTCCAAAACCAGTTTGACTCTTCTTTTCTGGGTCCTTTGCAAACGAATTCCACACGAATTTGTCCAGATAGGTCTGGATCTAACCAGAAATATCCGGTTCTGTGTGGCTAACTGAATATCAGCTTTTAAACAGCCTGTGTGTTTGTTAGTGTTTCCTGGATAGTATCTATGAACTTTAGAGTTTTGAATGAATTTTAGCACGTTACATTTTGTTTTTTTGTTGGCAAACGCTAATTAGTTCCACATGGAGACACAACAAGTACACATAAGTGTTTTCTGAGTAAAATGCTACAGAAACTAGGTTAAAAATGATATTTGCGACTGTAAACATGACATTGAATTCACATTCCCAAGAAAAAGACTTTGCTTTTCTCCAACACCAGTTTGATTCTGCTTTTCTGGGTCCTTTGCACACGAATTCCACATGAGTTTGTCCAGATAGGTCTGGATCTAACCAGAAATATCCGGTTCTGTGTGGCTAAATGAATATCAGCTTTTAAACAGCCTGTGTGTTTGTTAGTGTTTCCTGGCTAGTATCTATGAACTTTAGAGTTTTGAATGAAAATTAGCATGTTACATTTTGGTTTTTTGTGGGCAAACGCTAATTAGTTACACATGGAGACACAACAAGTACACATAAGTGTTTTCTGAGTAGAATGCTACCGAATCTAGGTTAAAGATGATATTTGGGACTGTAAACATGACATTGAATTCACATTCCCAAGACAAAGACTCTGCTTTTCTCCAAAACCAGTTTGACTCTGCTTTTCTGGGTCCTTTGCACACGAATTCCACACGAGTTTGTCCAGATAGGTCTGGATCTAACAAGAAATATCCGGTTCTGTGTGGCTAAATGAATATCAGATTTTAAACAGCCTGTGTGTTTGTTAGTGTTTTCTGGCTAGTATCTATGAACTTTAGAGTTTTGAATGAAAATTAGCATGTTACATTTTTTTTTGTGGGCAAACGCTAATTAGTTCTACATGGAGGCACAAGAAGTACACATAAGTGTTTTCTGAGTAGAATGCTACAGAAACTAGGTTAAAGATGATATTTGCGACTTTAAACATGACATTGAATTCACATTCCCATGATAAAGACTCTGCTTTTCTCCAAAACCAGTTTGACTCTGCTTTTCTGGGTCCTTTGCACACGAATTCCACACGAGTTTGTCCAGATAGGTCTGGATCTAACCAGAAATATCCGGTTCTGTGTGGCTAAATGAATATCAGCTTTTAAACAGCCTGTGTGTTTGTTAGTGTTTTCTGGATAGTATCTATGAACTTTAGAGTTTTGAATGAATTTTAGCATGTTACATTTTGCTTTTGGTGGCAAACGCTAATTAGTTCCACATGGAGACACAACAAGTACACGTAAGTGTTTTCTGAGTAAAATGCTACAGAAACTAGGTTAAAAATGATATTTGCGACTGTAAACATGACATTGAATTCACATTCCCAAGAAAAAGACTTAGCTTTTCTCCAAAACCAGTTTGACTCTGCTTTTCTGGGTCCTTTGCACATTAATTCCACACGAGTTTGTCCAGATAGGTCTGGATCTAACCAGAAATATCCGGTTCTGTGTGGCTAAATGAATATCAGCTTTTAAACAGCCTGTGTGTTTGTTAGTGTTTCCTGGCTAGTATCTATGAACTTTAGAGTTTTGAATGAATTTTAGCATGTTACATTTTGTTTTTTTTGTACGCAAATGCTAATTAGTTCTACATGGAGGCACAAGAAGTACACATAAGTGTTTTCTGAGTAGAATGCTACAGAAACTAGGTTAAAAATTATATTTGCCACTGTGAACATTTCATTGAATTCACATTCCCAAGAAAAGGACTTTGCTTTTCTCCAAAACCAGGTTCAATATTCTTTTCTAGGTCCTTTGCACATGAATTCCACACGAGTTTGTCCAGATAGGTCTGGATCTAACCAGAAATATCCGGTTCTGTGTGGCTAAATGAATATCAGCTTTTAAACAGCCTGTGTGTTTGTTAGTGTTTGCTGGATAGTATCTATGAACTTTAGAGTTTTGAATGAAAATTAGCATGTTACATTTTGTTTTTTTGTTGGCAAACGCTAATTAGTTCCACATGGAGACACAGCAAGTACACATAAGTGTTTTCTGAGTAGAATGCTACAGAATCTAGGTTAAAGATGATATTTGCGACTGTAAACATGACATTGAATTCACATTCCCAAGACAAAGAATCTGCTTTTCTCCAAAACCAGTTTTACTCTGCTTTTCTGGGTCCTTTGCACACGAATTCCACAGGAGTTTGTCCAGATACGTCTGGATCTAACCAGAAATATCCGGTTCTGTGTGGCTAAATGAATATCAGCTTTTAAACAGCCTGTGTGTTTGTTAGTGTTTGCTGGATAGTATCTATGAACTTTAGAGTTTTGAATGAATTTTAGCATGTTACATTTTGTTTTTTTTGTTCGCAAATGCTAATTAGTTCTACATGGAGGCACAAGAAGTACACATAAGTGTTTTCTGAGTAGAATGCTACAGAAACTAGGTTAAAAATGATATTTGCGACTGTCAACATGACATTGAATTCACATTCCCAAGAAAAGGACTTTGCTTTTCTCCAAAACCAGGTTCAATATTCTTTTCTAGGTCCTTTGCACAGGAATTGCACACGAGTTTGTCCAGATAGGTCTGGATCTAACCAGAAATATCCGGTTCTGTGTGGCTAAATGAATATCAGCTTTTAAACAGCCTGTGTGTTTGTTAGTGTTTTCTGGCTAGTATCTATGAACTTTAGAGTTTTGAATGAATTTTAGCATGTTACATTTTGTTTTTTTGTTGGCAAACGCTAATTAGTTCCACATGGAGACACAACAAGTACACATAAGTGTTTTCTGAGTAAAATGCTACAGAAACTAGGTTAAAAATGATATTTGCGACTGTAAACATGACATTGAATTCACATTCCCAAGAAAAAGACTTTGCTTTTCTCCAACACCAGTTTGATTCTGCTTTTCTGGGTCCTTTGCACACGAATTCCACATGAGTTTGTCCAGATAGGTCTGGATCTAACCAGAAATATCCGGTTCTGTGTGGCTAAATGAATATCAGCTTTTAAACAGCCTGTGTGTTTGTTAGTGTTTCCTGGCTAGTATCTATGAACTTTAGAGTTTTGAATGAATTTTAGCATGTTACATTTTGTTTTTTTGTTGGCAAACGCTAATTAGTTCCACATGGAGACACAACAAGTACACATAAGTGTTTTCTGAGTAAAATGCTACAGAAACTAGGTTAAAAATGATATTTGCGACTGTAAACATGACATTGAATTCACATTCCCAAGAAAAAGACTTTGCTTTTCTCCAACACCAGTTTGATTCTGCTTTTCTGGGTCCTTTGCACACGAATTCCACATGAGTTTGTCCAGATAGGTCTGGATCTAACCAGAAATATCCGGTTCTGTGTGGCTAAATGAATATCAGCTTTTAAACAGCCTGTGTGTTTGTTAGTGTTTCCTGGCTAGTATCTATGAACTTTAGAGTTTTGAATGAATTTTAGCATGTTACATTTTGTTTTTTTTGTTCGCAAATGCTAATTATTTCTACATGGAGGCACAAGAAGTACACATAATTGTTTTCTGGGTAGAATGCTACAGAAACTAGGTTAAAAATGATATTTGCGACTGTCAACATGACATTGAATTCACATTCCCAAGAAAAAGACTTTGCTTTTCTCCAAAACCAGTTTGACTCTGCTTTTCTGGGTCCTTTGCACACGAATTCCACACGAGTTTGTCCAGATAGGTCTGGATCTAACCAGAAATATCCGGTTCTGTGTGGCTAAATGAATATCAGCTTTTAAACAGCCTGTGTGTTTGTTAGTGTTTTCTGGCTAGTATCTATGAACTTTAGAGTTTTGAATGAATTTTAGCATGTTACATTTTGTTTTTTTTGTTGGCAAACGCTAATTAGTTCCACATGGTGACACAACGTGCACACATAAGTGTTTTCTGAGTAGAATGCTACCGAATCTAGGTTAAAGATGATATTTGGGACTGTAAACATGACATTGAATTCACATTCCCAAGACAAAGACTCTGCTTTTCTCCAAAACCAGTTTGACTCTGCTTTTCTGGGTCCTTTGCACACGAATTCCACACGAGTTTGTCCAGATAGGTCTGGATCTAACAAGAAATATCCGGTTCTGTGTGGCTAAATGAATATCAGATTTTAAACAGCCTGTGTGTTTGTTAGTGTTTCCTGGCTAGTATCTATGAACTTTAGAGTTTTGAATGAATTTTAGCATGTTACATTTTGTTTTTTTGTTGGCAAATGCTAATTAGTTCCATATGAAGACACAACAAGTACACATAAGTGTTTTCTGAGTAGAATGCTACAGAAACTAGGTTAAAAATGATATTTGCGACTGTAAACATGACATTGAATTCACATTCCCAGGAAAAAGACTTTGCTTTTCTCCAAAACCAGTTTGACTCTGCTTTTCTGGGTCCTTTGCTCATGAATTCCACACGAGTTTGTCCAGATAGGTCTGGATCTAACCAGAAATATCTGGTTCTGTGTGGCTAAATGAATATCAGCTTTTAAACAGCCTGTGTGTTTGTTAGTGTTTTCTGGCTAGTATCTATGAACTTTAGAGTTTTGAATGAAAATTAGCATGTTACATTTTGTTTTTTTGTGGGCAAACGCTAATTAGTTACACATGGAGACACAACAAGTACACATAAGTGTTTTCTGAGTAGAATGCTACATAAACTAGGTTAAAGATGATATTTGCGACTTTAAACATGACATTGAATTCACATTCCCATGATAAAGACTCTGCTTTTCTCCAAAACCAGTTTGACTCTGCTTTTCTGGGTCCTTTGCACACGAATTCCACACGAGTTTGTCCAGATAGGTCTGGATCTAACCAGAAATATCCGGTTCTGTGTGGCTAAATGAATATCAGCTTTTAAACAGCCTGTGTGTTTGTTAGTGTTTTCTGGATAGTATCTATGAACTTTAGAGTTTTGAATGAATTTTAGCATGTTACATTTTGTTTTTTTTGTTCGCAAATGCTAATTAGTTCTACATGGAGGCACAAGAAGTACACATAAGTGTTTTCTGAGTAGAATGCTACAGAAACTAGGTTAAAAATGATATTTGCGACTGTCAACATGACATTGAATTCACATTCCCAAGAAAAGGACTTTGCTTTTCTCCAAAACCAGGTTCAATATTCTTTTCTAGGTCCATTGCACACGAATTCCACACGAGTTTGTCCAGATAGGTCTGGATCTAACCAGAAATATCCGGTTCTGTGTGGCTAAATGAATATCAGCTTTTAAACAGCCTGTGTGTTTGTTAGTGTTTCCTGGATAGTATCTATGAACTTTAGAGTTTTGAATGAATTTTAGCATGTTACATTTTGTTTTTTTGTTCGCAAATGCTAATTAGTTCTACATGGAGGCACAACAAGTACACATAAGTGTTTTCTGAGTAGAATGCTACAGAAACTAGGTTAAAAATGATATTTGCGACTGTAAACATGACATTGAATTCACATTCCCAAGAAAAGGACTTTGCTTTTCTCCAAAAGCAGGTTCAACATTCTTTTCTAGGTCCTTTGCGCATGAATTCCACACGAGTTTGTCCAGATAGGTCTGGATCTAACCAGAAATATCCGGTTCTGTGTGGCTAAATGAATATCAGCTTTTAAACAGCCTGTGTGTTTGTTAGTGTTTTCTGGATAGTATCTATGAACTTTAGAGTTTTGAATGAATTTTAGCATGTTACATTTTGTTTTTTTGTTGGCAAACGCTAATTAGTTCCACATGGAGACACAACAAGTACACATAAGTGTTTTCTGAGTAAAATGCTACAGAAACTAGGTTAAAAATGATATTTGCGACTGTAAACATGACATTGAATTCACATTCCCAAGAAAAAGACTTTGCTTTTCTCCAACACCAGTTTGATTCTGCTTTTCTGGGTCCTTTGCACACGAATTCCACATGAGTTTGTCCAGATAGGTCTGGATCTAACCAGAAATATCCGGTTCTGTGTGGCTAAATGAATATCAGCTTTTAAACAGCCTGTGTGTTTGTTAGTGTTTCCTGGCTAGTATCTATGAACTTTAGAGTTTTGAATGAATTTTAGCATGTTACATTTTGTTTTTTTTGTTCGCAAATGCTAATTAGTTCTACATGGAGGCACAAGAAGTACACATAATTGTTTTCTGGGTAGAATGCTACAGAAACTAGGTTAAAAATGATATTTGCGACTGTCAACATGACATTGAATTCACATTCCCAAGAAAAAGACTTTGCTTTTCTCCAAAACCAGTTTGACTCTGCTTTTCTGGGTCCTTTGCACACGAATTCCACACGAGTTTGTCCAGATAGGTCTGGATCTAACCAGAAATATCCGGTTCTGTGTGGCTAAATGAATATCAGCTTTTAAACAGCCTGTGTGTTTGTTAGTGTTTCCTGGATAGTATCTATGAACTTTAGAGTTTTGAATGAAAATTAGCATGTTACATTTTGGTTTTTTGTGAGCAAACGCTAATTAGTTACACATGGAGACACAACAAGTACACATAAGTGTTTTCTGAGTAGAATGCTACCGAATCTAGGTTAAAGATGATATTTGGGACTGTAAACATGACATTGAATTCACATTCCCAAGACAAAGACTCTGCTTTTCTCCAAAACCAGTTTGACTCTGCTTTTCTGGGTCCTTTGCACACGAATTCCACACGAGTTTGTCCAGATAGGTCTGGATCTAACAAGAAATATCCGGTTCTGTGTGGCTAAATGAATATCAGATTTTAAACAGCCTGTGTGTTTGTTAGTGTTTCCTGGCTAGTATCTATGAACTTTAGAGTTTTGAATGAATTTTAGCATGTTACATTTTGTTTTTTTGTTGGCAAATGCTAATTAGTTCCATATGAAGACACAACAAGTACACATAAGTGTTTTCTGAGTAGAATGCTACAGAAACTAGGTTAAAAATGATATTTGCGACTGTAAACATGACATTGAATTCACATTCCCAGGAAAAAGACTTTGCTTTTCTCCAAAACCAGTTTGACTCTGCTTTTCTGGGTCCTTTGCTCATGAATTCCACACAAGTTTGTCCAGGTAGGTCTGGATCTAACCAGAAATATCCAGTTCTGTGTGGCTAAATGAATATCAGCTTTTAAACAGCCTGTGTGTTTGTTAGTGTTTTCTGGCTAGTATCTATGAACTTTAGAGTTTTGAATGAATTTTAGCATGTTACATTTTGTTTTTTTGTTGGCAAACGCTAATTAGTTCCACATGGAGACACAACAAGTACACATAAGTGTTTTCTGAGTAGAATGCTACAGAAACTAGGTTAAAAATGATATTTGCGACTCTCAACATGACATTGAATTCACATTCCCTAGAAAAAGACTTTGCTTTTCTCCAAAACCAGTTTGACTCTGCTTTTCTGGGTCCTTTGCACACGAATTCCACACGAGTTTGTCCAGATAGGTCTGGATCTAACCAGAAATATCCGGTTCTGTTTGGCTAAATGAATATCAGCTTTTAAACAGCCTGTGTGTTTGTTAGTGTTTCCTGGCTAGTATCTATGAACTTTAGAGTTTTGAATGAATTTTAGCATGTTACATTTTGTTTTTTTTGTTGGCAAATGCTAATTAGTTCTACATGGAGGCACAAGAAGTACACATAAGTGTTTTCTGAGTAGAATGCTACAGAAACTAGGTTAAAAATGATATTTGCGACTGTCAACATGACATTGAATTCACATTCCCAAGAAAAGGACTTTGCTTTTCTCCAAAACCAGGTTCAATATTCTTTTCTAGGTCCTTTGCACATGAATTCCACACGAGTTTGTCCAGATAGGTCTGGATCTAACCAGAAATATCCGGTTCTGTGTGGCTAAATGAATATCAGCTTTTAAACAGCCTGTGTGTTTGTTAGTGTTTTCTGGATAGTATCTAGGAACTTTAGAGTTTTGAATGAATTTTAGCATGTTACATTTTGCTTTTGGTGGCAAACGCTAATTAGTTCCACATGGAGACACAACAAGTACACATAAGTGTTTTCTGAGTAAAATGCTACAGAAACTAGGTTAAAAATGATATTTGCGACTGTACACATGACATTGAATTCACATTCCCAAGAAAAAGACTTTGCTTTTCTCCAAAACCAGTTTGACTCTGCTTTTCGGGGTCCTTTGCACACGAATTCCACACCAGTTTGTCCAGATAGGTCTGGATCTAACCAGAAATATCTGGTTCTGTGTGGCTAAATGAATATCAGCTTTTAAACAGCCTGTGTGTTTGTTTGTGTTTCCTGGATAATATCTATGAGCTTTAGAGTTTTGAATGAATTTTAGCATGTTACATTTTGTTTTTTTTGTTCGCAAATGCTAATTAGTTCTACATGGAGGCACAAGAAGTACACATAAGTGTTTTCTGAGTAGAATGCTACAGAAACTAGGTTAAAAATGATATTTGCGACTGTCAACATGACATTAAATTCACATTCCTAAGAAAAGGTCTTTGCTTTTCTCCAAAACCAGGTTCAATATTCTTTTCTAGGTCCTTTGCACATGAATTCCACACGAGTTTGTCCAGATAGGTCTGGATCTAACCAGAAATATCCGGTTCTGTTTGGCTAAATGAGTATCAGCTTTTAAACAGCCTGTGTGTTTGTTAGTGTTTGCTGGATAGTATCTATGAACTTTAGAGTTTTGAATGAAAATTAGCATGTTACATTTTGTTTTTTTGTTGGCAAACGCTAATTAGTTCCACATGGAGACACAACAAGTACACATAAGTGTTTTCTGAGTAGAATGCCACAGAATCTAGGTTAAAGATGATATTTGCGACTGTAAACATGACATTGAATTCACATTCCCAAGACAAAGAATCTGCTTTTCTCCAAAACCAGTTTTACTCTGCTTTTCTGGGTCCTTTGCACAGGAATTCCACACGAGTTTGTCCAGATAGGTCTGGATCTAACCAGAAATATCCGGTTCTGTGTGGCTAAATGAATATCAGCTTTTAAACAGCCTGTGTGTTTGTTAGTGTTTTCTGGCTAGTATCTATGAACTTTAGAGTTTTGAATGAATTTTAGCATGTTACATTTTGTTTTTTTGTTGGCAAACGCTAATTAGTTCCACATGGAGACACAACAAGTACACATAAGTGTTTTCTGAGTAGAATGCTACAGAAACTAGGTTAAAAATGATATTTGCGACTGTAAACATGACATTGAATTCACATTCCCTAGAAAAAGACTTTGCTTTTCTCCAAAACCAGTTTGACTCTGCTTTTCTGGGTCCATTGCACACGAATTCCACACGAGTTTGTCCAGATAGGTCTGGATCTAACCAGAAATATCCGTTTCTGTGTGGCTAAATGAATATCAGCTTTTAAACAGCCTGTGTGTTTGTTAGTGTTTCCTGGATAGTATCTATGAACTTTAGAGTTTTGAATGAATTTTAGCATGTTACATTTTGTTTTTTTGTTCGCAAATGCTAATTAGTTCTACATGGAGGCACAACAAGTACACATAAGTGTTTTCTGAGTAGAATGCTACAGAAACTAGGTTAAAAATGATATTTGCGACTGTAAACATGACATTGAATTCACATTCCCAAGAAAAGGACTTTGCTTTTCTCCAAAAGCAGGTTCAACATTCTTTTCTAGGTCCTTTGCGCATGAATTCCACACGAGTTTGTCCAGATAGGTCTGGATCTAACCAGAAATATCCGGTTCTGTGTGGCTAAATGAATATCAGCTTTTAAACAGCCTGTGTGTTTGTTAGTGTTTTCTGGATAGTATCTATGAACTTTAGAGTTTTGAATGAATTTTAGCATGTTACATTTTGTTTTTTTGTTGGCAAATGCTAATTAGTTCCACATGGAGACACAACAAGTACACATAAGTGTTTTCTGAGTAAAATGCTACAGAAACTAGGTTAAAAATGATATTTGCGACTGTCAACATGACATTGAATTCACATTCCCAAGAAAAAGACTTTGCTTTTCTCCAAAACCAGTTTGACTCTGCTTTTCGGGGTCCTTTGCACACGAATTCCACACGAGTTTGTCCAGATAGGTCTGGATCTAACCAGAAATATCCGGTTCTGTGTGGCTAAATGAATATCAGCTTTTAAACAGCCTGTGTGTTTGTTAGTGTTTTCTGGCTAGTATCTATGAACTTTAGAGTTTTGAATGAATTTTAGCATGTTACATTT
Organism: Sylvilagus floridanus; assembly: GCA_949820135.1. NCBI lineage: Eukaryota > Metazoa > Chordata > Mammalia > Lagomorpha > Leporidae > Sylvilagus > Sylvilagus floridanus. The sequence goes on from OX463223.1 coordinate 90,627,222, forward strand.
TGTTTTTTTGTTGGCAAACGCTAATTAGTTCCACATGGTGACACAACGTGCACACATAAGTGTTTTCTGAGTAGAATGCTACAGAAACTAGGTTAAAAATGATATTTGCGACTGTCAACATGACATTGAATTCACATTCCCAAGAAAAAGACTTTGCTTTTCTCCAAAACCAGTTTTACTCTGCTTTTCTGGGTCCTTTGCACACGAATTCCACACGAGTTTGTCCAGATAGGTCTGGATATAACCAGAAATATCCGTTTCTGTGTGGCTAAATGAATATCAGCTTTTAAACAGCCTGTGTGTTTGTTAGTGTTTCCTGGATAGTATCTATGAACTTTAGAGTTTTGAATGAATTTTAGCATGTTACATTTTGTTTTTTTGTTCGCAAATGCTAATTAGTTCTACATGGAGGCACAACAAGTACACATAAGTGTTTTCTGAGTAAAATGCTACAGAAACTAGGTTAAAAATGATATTTGCGACTGTCAACATGACATTGAATTCACATTCCCAAGAAAAGGACTTTGCTTTTCTCCAAAAGCAGGTTCAACATTCTTTTCTAGGTCCTTTGCGCATGAATTCCACACGAGTTTGTCCAGATAGGTCTGGATCTAACCAGAAATATCCGGTTCTGTGTGGCTAAATGAATATCAGCTTTTAAACAGCCTGTGTGTTTGTTAGTGTTTTCTGGATAGTATCTATGAACTTTAGAGTTTTGAATGAATTTTAGCATGTTACATTTTGTTTTTTTGTTGGCAAACGCTAACTAGTTCCACATGGAGACACAACAAGTACACATAAGTGTTTTCTGAGTAGAATGCTACAGAAACTAGGTTAAAAATGATATTTGCGACTGTAAACATGACATTGAATTCACATTCCCAGGAAAAAGACTTTGCTTTTCTCCAAAACCAGTTTGACTCTGCTTTTCTGGGTCCTTTGCTCATGTATAACACACGAGTTTGTCAAGATAGGTCTGGATCTAACCAGAAATATCTGGTTCTGTGTGGCTAAATGAATATCAGCTTTTAAACAGCCTGTGTGTTTGTTAGTGTTTTCCGGATAGTATCTATGAACTTTAGTGTTTTGAATGAAAATTAGCATGTTACATTTTGTTTTTTTTGGGCAAACGCTAATTAGTTACACATGGAGACACAACAAGTACACATAAGTGTTTTCTGAGTAGAATGCTACATAAACTAGGTTAAAGATGATATTTGCGACTTTAAACATGACATTGAATTCACATTCCCATGATAAAGACTCTGCTTTTCTCCAAAACCAGTTTGACTCTGCTTTTCTGGGTCCTTTGCACACGAATTCCACACGAGTTTGTCCAGATAGGTCTGGATCTAACCAGAAATATCCGGTTCTGTGTGGCTAAATGAATATCAGCTTTTAAACAGCCTGTGTGTTTGTTAGTGTTTCCTGGATAGTATCTATGAACTTTAGAGTTTTGAATGCATTTTAGCATGTTACATTTTGTTTTTTTGTTGGCAAACGCTAATTAGTTCCACATGGAGACACAACAAGTACACATAAGTGTTTTCTGAGTAAAATGCTACAGAAACTAGGTTAAAAATGATATTTGCTACTGTCAACATGACATTGAATTCACATTCCCAAGAAAAAGACTTTGCTTTTCTCCAAAACCAGTTTGACTCTGCTTTTCGGGGTCCTTTGCACACGAATTCCACACGAGTTTGTCCAGATAGGTCTGGATCTAACCAGAAATATCCGGTTCTGTGTGGCTAAATGAATATCAGATTTTAAACAGCCTGTGTGTTTGTTAGTGTTTCCTGGCTAGTATCTATGAACTTTAGAGTTTTGAATGAATTTTAGCATGTTACATTTTGTTTTTTTGTTCGCAAATGCTAATTAGTTCCATATGAAGACACAACAAGTACACATAAGTGTTTTCTGAGTAGAATGCTACAGAAACTAGGTTAAAAATGATATTTGCGACTGTAAACATGACATTGAATTCACATTCCCAGGAAAAAGACTTTGCTTTTCTCCAAAACCAGTTTGACTCTGCTTTTCTGGGTCCTTTGCTCATGAATTCCACACGAGTTTGTCAAGATAGGTCTGGATCTAACCAGAAATATCTGGTTCTGTGTGGCTAAATGAATATCAGCTTTTAAACAGCCTGTGTGTTTGTTAGTGTTTTCTGGCTAGTATCTATGATCTTTAGAGTTTTGAATGAATTTTAGCATGTTACATTTTGTTTTTTTGTTGGCAAACGCTAATTAGTTCCACATGGAGACACAACAAGTACACATAAGTGTTTTCTGAGTAGAATGCTACAGAAACTAGGTTAAAAATGATATTTGCGACTCTCAACATGACATTGAATTCACATTCCCTAGAAAAAGACTTTGCTTTTCTCCAAAACCAGTTTTACTCTGCTTTTCTGGGTCCTTTGCACACGAATTCCACACGAGTTTGTCCAGATAGGTCTGGATCTAACCAGAAATATCCGGTTCTGTGTGGCTAAATGAATATCAGCTTTTAAACAGCCTGTGTGTTTGTTAGTGTTTCCTGGCTAGTATCTATGAACTTTAGAGTTTTGAATGAATTTTAGCATGTTACATTTTGTTTTTTTTGTTGGCAAACGCTAATTAGTTCTACATGGAGGCACAAGAAGTACACATAAGTGTTTTCTGAGTAGAATGCTACAGAAACTAGGTTAAAAATGATATTTGCGACTGTCAACATGACATTGAATTCACATTCCCTAGAAAAAGACTTTGCTTTTCTCCAAAACCAGTTTGACTCTGCTTTTCTGGGTCCATTGCACACGAATTCCACACGAGTTTGTCCAGATAGGTCTGGATCTAACCAGAAATATCCGGTTCTGTGTGGCTAAATGAATATCAGCTTTTAAACAGCCTGTGTGTTTGTTAGTGTTTCCTGGATAGTATCTATGAACTTTAGAGTTTTGAATGAATTTTAGCATGTTACATTTTGTTTTTTTGTTGGCAAACGCTAATTAGTTCCACATGGAGACACAACAAGTACACATAAGTGTTTTCTGAGTAGAATGCTACAGAAACTAGGTTAAAAATGATATTTGCGACTCTCAACATGACATTGAATTCACATTCCCTAGAAAAAGACTTTGCTTTTCTCCAAAACCAGTTTTACTCTGCTTTTCTGGGTCCTTTGCACACGAATTCCACACGAGTTTGTCCAGATAGGTCTGGATCTAACCAGAAATATCCGGTTCTGTGTGGCTAAATGAATATCAGCTTTTAAACAGCCTGTGTGTTTGTTAGTGTTTCCTGGCTAGTATCTATGAACTTTAGAGTTTTGAATGAATTTTAGCATGTTACATTTTGTTTTTTTTGTTGGCAAACGCTAATTAGTTCTACATGGAGGCACAAGAAGTACACATAAGTGTTTTCTGAGTAGAATGCTACAGAAACTAGGTTAAAAATGATATTTGCGACTGTCAACATGACATTGAATTCACATTCCCTAGAAAAAGACTTTGCTTTTCTCCAAAACCAGTTTGACTCTGCTTTTCTGGGTCCATTGCACACGAATTCCACACGAGTTTGTCCAGATAGGTCTGGATCTAACCAGAAATATCCGGTTCTGTGTGGCTAAATGAATATCAGCTTTTAAACAGCCTGTGTGTTTGTTAGTGTTTCCTGGATAGTATCTATGAACTTTAGAGTTTTGAATGAATTTTAGCATGTTACATTTTGTTTTTTTGTTCGCAAATGCTAATTAGTTCTACATGGAGGCACAACAAGTACACATAAGTGTTTTCTGAGTAAAATGCTACAGAAACTAGGTTAAAAATGATATTTGCGACTGTCAACATGACATTGAATTCACATTCCCAAGAAAAGGACTTTGCTTTTCTCCAAAAGCAGGTTCAACATTCTTTTCTAGGTCCTTTGCGCATGAATTCCACACGAGTTTGTCCAGATAGGTCTGGATCTAACCAGAAATATCCGGTTCTGTGTGGCTAAATGAATATCAGCTTTTAAACAGCCTGTGTGTTTGTTAGTGTTTTCTGGATAGTATCTATGAACTTTAGAGTTTTGAATGAATTTTAGCATGTTACATTTTGTTTTTTTGTTGGCAAATGCTAATTAGTTCCATATGAAGACACAACAAGTACACATAAGTGTTTTCTGAATAGAATGCTACAGAAACTAGGTTAAAAATGATATTTGCGACTGTAAACATGACATTGAATTCACATTCCCAGGAAAAAGACTTTGCTTTTCTCCAAAACCAGTTTGACTCTGCTTTTCTGGGTCCTTTGCACACGAATTCCACACGAGTTTGTCCAGATAGGTCTGGATCTAACCAGAAATATCCGGTTCTGTGTGGCTAAATGAATATCAGCTTTTAAACAGCCTGTGTGTTTGTTAGTGTTTTCTGGCTAGTATCTATGAACTTTAGAGTTTTGAATGAATTTTAGCATGTTACATTTTGTTTTTTTGTTGGCAAACGCTAATTAGTTCCACATGGAGACACAACAAGTACACATAAGTGTTTTCTGAGTAAAATGCTACAGAAACTAGGTTAAAAATGATATTTGCGACTGTCAACATGACATTGAATTCACATTCCCAAGAAAAAGACTTTGCTTTTCTCCAAAACCAGTTTGACTCTGCTTTTCGGGGTCCTTTGCACACGAATTCCACACGAGTTTGTCCAGATAGGTCTGGATCTAACCAGAAATATCCGGTTCTGTGTGGCTAAATGAATATCAGCTTTTAAACAGCCTGTGTGTTTGTTAGTGTTTTCTGGCTAGTATCTATGAACTTTAGAGTTTTGAATGAATTTTAGCATGTTACATTTTGTTTTTTTGTTGGCAAACGCTAATTAGTTCCACATGGTGACACAACGTGCACACATAAGTGTTTTCTGAGTAGAATGCTACAGAAACTAGGTTAAAAATGATATTTGCGACTGTCAACATGACATTGAATTCACATTCCCAAGAAAAAGACTTTGCTTTTCTCCAAAACCAGTTTTACTCTGCTTTTCTGGGTCCTTTGCACACGAATTCCACACGAGTTTGTCCAGATAGGTCTGGATATAACCAGAAATATCCGTTTCTGTGTGGCTAAATGAATATCAGCTTTTAAACAGCCTGTGTGTTTGTTAGTGTTTCCTGGATAGTATCTATGAACTTTAGAGTTTTGAATGAATTTTAGCATGTTACATTTTGTTTTTTTGTTCGCAAATGCTAATTAGTTCTACATGGAGGCACAACAAGTACACATAAGTGTTTTCTGAGTAAAATGCTACAGAAACTAGGTTAAAAATGATATTTGCGACTGTCAACATGACATTGAATTCACATTCCCAAGAAAAGGACTTTGCTTTTCTCCAAAAGCAGGTTCAACATTCTTTTCTAGGTCCTTTGCGCATGAATTCCACACGAGTTTGTCCAGATAGGTCTGGATCTAACCAGAAATATCCGGTTCTGTGTGGCTAAATGAATATCAGCTTTTAAACAGCCTGTGTGTTTGTTAGTGTTTTCTGGCTAGTATCTATGAACTTTAGAGTTTTGAATGAATTTTAGCATGTTACATTTTGTTTTTTTGTTGGCAAACGCTAATTAGTTCCACATGGAGACACAACAAGTACACATAAGTGTTTTCTGAGTAGAATGCTACAGAAACTAGGTTAAAAATGATATTTGCGACTCTCAACATGACATTGAATTCACATTCCCTAGAAAAAGACTTTGCTTTTCTCCAAAACCAGTTTGACTCTGCTTTTCTGGGTCCTTTGCACACGAATTCCACACGAGTTTGTCCAGATAGGTCTGGATCTAACCAGAAATATCCGGTTCTGTGTGGCTAAATGAATATCAGCTTTTAAACAGCCTGTGTGTTTGTTAGTGTTTCCTGGCTAGTATCTATGAACTTTAGAGTTTTGAATGAATTTTAGCATGTTACATTTTGTTTTTTTTGTTGGCAAACGCTAATTAGTTCTACATGGAGGCACAAGAAGTACACATAAGTGTTTTCTGAGTAGAATGCTACAGAAACTAGGTTAAAAATGATATTTGCGACTGTCAACATGACATTGAATTCACATTCCCTAGAAAAAGACTTTGCTTTTCTCCAAAACCAGTTTGACTCTGCTTTTCTGGGTCCATTGCACACGAATTCCACACGAGTTTGTCCAGATAGGTCTGGATCTAACCAGAAATATCCGGTTCTGTGTGGCTAAATGAATATCAGCTTTTAAACAGCCTGTGTGTTTGTTAGTGTTTCCTGGATAGTATCTATGAACTTTAGAGTTTTGAATGAATTTTAGCATGTTACATTTTGTTTTTTTGTTCGCAAATGCTAATTAGTTCTACATGGAGGCACAACAAGTACACATAAGTGTTTTCTGAGTAAAATGCTACAGAAACTAGGTTAAAAATGATATTTGCGACTGTCAACATGACATTGAATTCACATTCCCAAGAAAAGGACTTTGCTTTTCTCCAAAAGCAGGTTCAACATTCTTTTCTAGGTCCTTTGCGCATGAATTCCACACGAGTTTGTCCAGATAGGTCTGGATCTAACCAGAAATATCCGGTTCTGTGTGGCTAAATGAATATCAGCTTTTAAACAGCCTGTGTGTTTGTTAGTGTTTTCTGGATAGTATCTATGAACTTTAGAGTTTTGAATGAATTTTAGCATGTTACATTTTGTTTTTTTGTTGGCAAATGCTAATTAGTTCCATATGAAGACACAACAAGTACACATAAGTGTTTTCTGAATAGAATGCTACAGAAACTAGGTTAAAAATGATATTTGCGACTGTAAACATGACATTGAATTCACATTCCCAGGAAAAAGACTTTGCTTTTCTCCAAAACCAGTTTGACTCTGCTTTTCTGGGTCCTTTGCACACGAATTCCACACGAGTTTGTCCAGATAGGTCTGGATCTAACCAGAAATATCCGGTTCTGTGTGGCTAAATGAATATCAGCTTTTAAACAGCCTGTGTGTTTGTTAGTGTTTTCTGGCTAGTATCTATGAACTTTAGAGTTTTGAATGAATTTTAGCATGTTACATTTTGTTTTTTTGTTGGCAAACGCTAATTAGTTCCACATGGAGACACAACAAGTACACATAAGTGTTTTCTGAGTAAAATGCTACAGAAACTAGGTTAAAAATGATATTTGCGACTGTCAACATGACATTGAATTCACATTCCCAAGAAAAAGACTTTGCTTTTCTCCAAAACCAGTTTGACTCTGCTTTTCGGGGTCCTTTGCACACGAATTCCACACGAGTTTGTCCAGATAGGTCTGGATCTAACCAGAAATATCCGGTTCTGTGTGGCTAAATGAATATCAGCTTTTAAACAGCCTGTGTGTTTGTTAGTGTTTTCTGGCTAGTATCTATGAACTTTAGAGTTTTGAATGAATTTTAGCATGTTACATTTTGTTTTTTTGTTGGCAAACGCTAATTAGTTCCACATGGTGACACAACGTGCACACATAAGTGTTTTCTGAGTAGAATGCTACAGAAACTAGGTTAAAAATGATATTTGCGACTGTCAACATGACATTGAATTCACATTCCCAAGAAAAAGACTTTGCTTTTCTCCAAAACCAGTTTTACTCTGCTTTTCTGGGTCCTTTGCACACGAATTCCACACGAGTTTGTCCAGATAGGTCTGGATATAACCAGAAATATCCGTTTCTGTGTGGCTAAATGAATATCAGCTTTTAAACAGCCTGTGTGTTTGTTAGTGTTTCCTGGATAGTATCTATGAACTTTAGAGTTTTGAATGAATTTTAGCATGTTACATTTTGTTTTTTTGTTCGCAAATGCTAATTAGTTCTACATGGAGGCACAACAAGTACACATAAGTGTTTTCTGAGTAAAATGCTACAGAAACTAGGTTAAAAATGATATTTGCGACTGTCAACATGACATTGAATTCACATTCCCAAGAAAAGGACTTTGCTTTTCTCCAAAAGCAGGTTCAACATTCTTTTCTAGGTCCTTTGCGCATGAATTCCACACGAGTTTGTCCAGATAGGTCTGGATCTAACCAGAAATATCCGGTTCTGTGTGGCTAAATGAATATCAGCTTTTAAACAGCCTGTGTGTTTGTTAGTGTTTTCTGGATAGTATCTATGAACTTTAGAGTTTTGAATGAATTTTAGCATGTTACATTTTGTTTTTTTGTTGGCAAACGCTAACTAGTTCCACATGGAGACACAACAAGTACACATAAGTGTTTTCTGAGTAGAATGCTACAGAAACTAGGTTAAAAATGATATTTGCGACTGTAAACATGACATTGAATTCACATTCCCAGGAAAAAGACTTTGCTTTTCTCCAAAACCAGTTTGACTCTGCTTTTCTGGGTCCTTTGCTCATGTATTCCACACGAGTTTGTCAAGATAGGTCTGGATCTAACCAGAAATATCTGGTTCTGTGTGGCTAAATGAATATCAGCTTTTAAACAGCCTGTGTGTTTGTTAGTGTTTTCCGGATAGTATCTATGAACTTTAGTGTTTTGAATGAAAATTAGCATGTTACATTTTGTTTTTTTTGGGCAAACGCTAATTAGTTACACATGGAGACACAACAAGTACACATAAGTGTTTTCTGAGTAGAATGCTACATAAACTAGGTTAAAGATGATATTTGCGACTTTAAACATGACATTGAATTCACATTCCCATGATAAAGACTCTGCTTTTCTCCAAAACCAGTTTGACTCTGCTTTTCTGGGTCCTTTGCACACGAATTCCACACGAGTTTGTCCAGATAGGTCTGGATCTAACCAGAAATATCCGGTTCTGTGTGGCTAAATGAATATCAGCTTTTAAACAGCCTGTGTGTTTGTTAGTGTTTCCTGGATAGTATCTATGAACTTTAGAGTTTTGAATGAATTTTAGCATGTTACATTTTGTTTTTTTGTTGGCAAACGCTAATTAGTTCCACATGGAGACACAACAAGTACACATAAGTGTTTTCTGAGTAAAATGCTACAGAAACTAGGTTAAAAATGATATTTGCTACTGTCAACATGACATTGAATTCACATTCCCAAGAAAAAGACTTTGCTTTTCTCCAAAACCAGTTTGACTCTGCTTTTCGGGGTCCTTTGCACACGAATTCCACACGAGTTTGTCCAGATAGGTCTGGATCTAACCAGAAATATCCGGTTCTGTGTGGCTAAATGAATATCAGATTTTAAACAGCCTGTGTGTTTGTTAGTGTTTCCTGGCTAGTATCTATGAACTTTAGAGTTTTGAATGAATTTTAGCATGTTACATTTTGTTTTTTTGTTCGCAAATGCTAATTAGTTCCATATGAAGACACAACAAGTACACATAAGTGTTTTCTGAGTAGAATGCTACAGAAACTAGGTTAAAAATGATATTTGCGACTGTAAACATGACATTGAATTCACATTCCCAGGAAAAAGACTTTGCTTTTCTCCAAAACCAGTTTGACTCTGCTTTTCTGGGTCCTTTGCTCATGAATTCCACACGAGTTTGTCAAGATAGGTCTGGATCTAACCAGAAATATCTGGTTCTGTGTGGCTAAATGAATATCAGCTTTTAAACAGCCTGTGTGTTTGTTAGTGTTTTCTGGATAGTATCTATGAACTTTAGAGTTTTGAATGAATTTTAGCATGTTACATTTTGTTTTTTTGTTGGCAAACGCTAATTAGTTCCACATGGAGACACAACAAGTACACATAAGTGTTTTCTGAGTAGAATGCTACAGAAACTAGGTTAAAAATGATATTTGCGACTCTCAACATGACATTGAATTCACATTCCCTAGAAAAAGACTTTGCTTTTCTCCAAAACCAGTTTTACTCTGCTTTTCTGGGTCCTTTGCACACGAATTCCACACGAGTTTGTCCAGATAGGTCTGGATCTAACCAGAAATATCCGGTTCTGTGTGGCTAAATGAATATCAGCTTTTAAACAGCCTGTGTGTTTGTTAGTGTTTCCTGGCTAGTATCTATGAACTTTAGAGTTTTGAATGAATTTTAGCATGTTACATTTTGTTTTTTTTGTTGGCAAACGCTAATTAGTTCTACATGGAGGCACAAGAAGTACACATAAGTGTTTTCTGAGTAGAATGCTACAGAAACTAGGTTAAAAATGATATTTGCGACTGTCAACATGACATTGAATTCACATTCCCTAGAAAAAGACTTTGCTTTTCTCCAAAACCAGTTTGACTCTGCTTTTCTGGGTCCATTGCACACGAATTCCACACGAGTTTGTCCAGATAGGTCTGGATCTAACCAGAAATATCCGGTTCTGTGTGGCTAAATGAATATCAGCTTTTAAACAGCCTGTGTGTTTGTTAGTGTTTCCTGGATAGTATCTATGAACTTTAGAGTTTTGAATGAATTTTAGCATGTTACATTTTGTTTTTTTGTTCGCAAATGCTAATTAGTTCTACATGGAGGCACAACAAGTACACATAAGTGTTTTCTGAGTAAAATGCTACAGAAACTAGGTTAAAAATGATATTTGCGACTGTCAACATGACATTGAATTCACATTCCCAAGAAAAGGACTTTGCTTTTCTCCAAAAGCAGGTTCAACATTCTTTTCTAGGTCCTTTGCGCATGAATTCCACACGAGTTTGTCCAGATAGGTCTGGATCTAACCAGAAATATCCGGTTCTGTGTGGCTAAATGAATATCAGCTTTTAAACAGCCTGTGTGTTTGTTAGTGTTTTCTGGATAGTATCTATGAACTTTAGAGTTTTGAATGAATTTTAGCATGTTACATTTTGTTTTTTTGTTGGCAAATGCTAATTAGTTCCATATGAAGACACAACAAGTACACATAAGTGTTTTCTGAATAGAATGCTACAGAAACTAGGTTAAAAATGATATTTGCGACTGTCAACATGACATTGAATTCACATTCCCAGGAAAAAGACTTTGCTTTTCTCCAAAACCAGTTTGACTCTGCTTTTCTGGGTCCTTTGCACACGAATTCCACACGAGTTTGTCCAGATAGGTCTGGATCTAACCAGAAATATCCGGTTCTGTGTGGCTAAATGAATATCAGCTTTTAAACAGCCTGTGTGTTTGTTAGTGTTTTCTGGCTAGTATCTATGAACTTTAGAGTTTTGAATGAATTTTAGCATGTTACATTTTGTTTTTTTGTTGGCAAACGCTAATTAGTTCCACATGGAGACACAACAAGTACACATAAGTGTTTTCTGAGTAAAATGCTACAGAAACTAGGTTAAAAATGATATTTGCGACTGTCAACATGACATTGAATTCACATTCCCAAGAAAAAGACTTTGCTTTTCTCCAAAACCAGTTTGACTCTGCTTTTCGGGGTCCTTTGCACACGAATTCCACACGAGTTTGTCCAGATAGGTCTGGATCTAACCAGAAATATCCGGTTCTGTGTGGCTAAATGAATATCAGCTTTTAAACAGCCTGTGTGTTTGTTAGTGTTTTCTGGCTAGTATCTATGAACTTTAGAGTTTTGAATGAATTTTAGCATGTTACATTTTGTTTTTTTGTTGGCAAACGCTAATTAGTTCCACATGGTGACACAACGTGCACACATAAGTGTTTTCTGAGTAGAATGCTACAGAAACTAGGTTAAAAATGATATTTGCGACTGTCAACATGACATTGAATTCACATTCCCAAGAAAAAGACTTTGCTTTTCTCCAAAACCAGTTTTACTCTGCTTTTCTGGGTCCTTTGCACACGAATTCCACACGAGTTTGTCCAGATAGGTCTGGATATAACCAGAAATATCCGTTTCTGTGTGGCTAAATGAATATCAGCTTTTAAACAGCCTGTGTGTTTGTTAGTGTTTCCTGGATAGTATCTATGAACTTTAGAGTTTTGAATGAATTTTAGCATGTTACATTTTGTTTTTTTGTTCGCAAATGCTAATTAGTTCTACATGGAGGCACAACAAGTACACATAAGTGTTTTCTGAGTAAAATGCTACAGAAACTAGGTTAAAAATGATATTTGCGACTGTCAACATGACATTGAATTCACATTCCCAAGAAAAGGACTTTGCTTTTCTCCAAAAGCAGGTTCAAGATTCTTTTCTAGGTCCTTTGCGCATGAATTCCACACGAGTTTGTCCAGATAGGTCTGGATCTAACCAGAAATATCCGGTTCTGTGTGGCTAAATGAATATCAGCTTTTAAACAGCCTGTGTGTTTGTTAGTGTTTTCTGGATAGTATCTATGAACTTTAGAGTTTTGAATGAATTTTAGCATGTTACATTTTGTTTTTTTGTTGGCAAACGCTAACTAGTTCCACATGGAGACACAACAAGTACACATAAGTGTTTTCTGAGTAGAATGCTACAGAAACTAGGTTAAAAATGATATTTGCGACTGTAAACATGACATTGAATTCACATTCCCAGGAAAAAGACTTTGCTTTTCTCCAAAACCAGTTTGACTCTGCTTTTCTGGGTCCTTTGCTCATGTATTCCACACGAGTTTGTCAAGATAGGTCTGGATCTAACCAGAAATATCTGGTTCTGTGTGGCTAAATGAATATCAGCTTTTAAACAGCCTGTGTGTTTGTTAGTGTTTTCCGGATAGTATCTATGAACTTTAGTGTTTTGAATGAAAATTAGCATGTTACATTTTGTTTTTTTTGGGCAAACGCTAATTAGTTACACATGGAGACACAACAAGTACACATAAGTGTTTTCTGAGTAGAATGCTACATAAACTAGGTTAAAGATGATATTTGCGACTTTAAACATGACATTGAATTCACATTCCCATGATAAAGACTCTGCTTTTCTCCAAAACCAGTTTGACTCTGCTTTTCTGGGTCCTTTGCACACGAATTCCACACGAGTTTGTCCAGATAGGTCTGGATCTAACCAGAAATATCCGGTTCTGTGTGGCTAAATGAATATCAGCTTTTAAACAGCCTGTGTGTTTGTTAGTGTTTCCTGGATAGTATCTATGAACTTTAGAGTTTTGAATGCATTTTAGCATGTTACATTTTGTTTTTTTGTTGGCAAACGCTAATTAGTTCCACATGGAGACACAACAAGTACACATAAGTGTTTTCTGAGTAAAATGCTACAGAAACTAGGTTAAAAATGATATTTGCTACTGTCAACATGACATTGAATTCACATTCCCAAGAAAAAGACTCTGCTTTTCTCCAAAACCAGTTTGACTCTGCTTTTCTGGGTCCTTTGCACACGAATTCCACACGAGTTTGTCCAGATAGGTCTGGATCTAACCAGAAATATCCGGTTCTGTGTGGCTAAATGAATATCAGATTTTAAACAGCCTGTGTGTTTGTTAGTGTTTCCTGGCTAGTATCTATGAACTTTAGAGTTTTGAATGAATTTTAGCATGTTACATTTTGTTTTTTTGTTCGCAAATGCTAATTAGTTCCATATGAAGACACAACAAGTACACATAAGTGTTTTCTGAGTAGAATGCTACAGAAACTAGGTTAAAAATGATATTTGCGACTGTAAACATGACATTGAATTCACATTCCCAGGAAAAAGACTTTGCTTTTCTCCAAAACCAGTTTGACTCTGCTTTTCTGGGTCCTTTGCTCATGAATTCCACACGAGTTTGTCAAGATAGGTCTGGATCTAACCAGAAATATCTGGTTCTGTGTGGCTAAATGAATATCAGCTTTTAAACAGCCTGTGTGTTTGTTAGTGTTTTCTGGCTAGTATCTATGAACTTTAGAGTTTTGAATGAATTTTAGCATGTTACATTTTGTTTTTTTGTTGGCAAACGCTAATTAGTTCCACATGGAGACACAACAAGTACACATAAGTGTTTTCTGAGTAGAATGCTACAGAAACTAGGTTAAAAATGATATTTGCGACTCTCAACATGACATTGAATTCACATTCCCTAGAAAAAGACTTTGCTTTTCTCCAAAACCAGTTTTACTCTGCTTTTCTGGGTCCTTTGCACACGAATTCCACACGAGTTTGTCCAGATAGGTCTGGATCTAACCAGAAATATCCGGTTCTGTGTGGCTAAATGAATATCAGCTTTTAAACAGCCTGTGTGTTTGTTAGTGTTTCCTGGCTAGTATCTATGAACTTTAGAGTTTTGAATGAATTTTAGCATGTTACATTTTGTTTTTTTTGTTGGCAAATGCTAATTAGTTCTACATGGAGGCACAAGAAGTACACATAAGTGTTTTCTGAGTAGAATGCTACAGAAACTAGGTTAAAAATGATATTTGCGACTGTCAACATGACATTGAATTCACATTCCCAAGAAAAGGACTTTGCTTTTCTCCAAAACCAGGTTCAATATTCTTTTCTAGGTCCTTTGCACATGAATTCCACACGAGTTTGTCCAGATAGGTCTGGATCTAACCAGAAATATCCGGTTCTGTGTGGCTAAATGAATATCAGCTTTTAAACAGCCTGTGTGTTTGTTAGTGTTTTCTGGATAGTATCTAGGAACTTTAGAGTTTTGAATGAATTTTAGCATGTTACATTTTGCTTTTGGTGGCAAACGCTAATTAGTTCCACATGGAGACACAACAAGTACACATAAGTGTTTTCTGAGTAAAATGCTACAGAAACTAGGTTAAAAATGATATTTGCGACTGTACACATGACATTGAATTCACATTCCCAAGAAAAAGAATCTGCTTTTCTCCAAAACCAGTTTTACTCTGCTTTTCTGGGTCCTTTGCACACGAATTCCACACGAGTTTGTCCAGATAGGTCTGGATCTAACCAGAAATATCCGGTTCTGTGTGGCTAAATGAATATCAGCTTTTAAACAGCCTGTGTTTTTTTTAGTGTTTTCTGGATAGTATCTATGAACTTTAGAGTTTTGAATGAAAATTAGCATGTTACATTTTGTTTTTTTGTTGGCAAATGCTAATTAGTTCTACATGGAGGCACAACAAGTACACATAAGTGTTTTCTGAGTAGAATGCTACAGAAACTAGGTTAAAAATGATATTTGCGACTGTCAACATGACATTGAATTCACATTCCCAAGAAAAGGTCTTTGCTTTTTTCCAAAACCAGGTTCAACATTCTTATCTAGGTCCTTTGCGCATGAATTCCACACGAGTTTGTCCAGATAGGTCTGGATCTAACCAGAAATATCCGGTTCTGTGTGGCTAAATGAATATCAGCTTTTAAACAGCCTGTGTGTTTGTTAGTGTTTGCTGGATAGTATCTATGAACTTTAGAGTTTTGAATGAAAATTAGCATGTTACATTTTGTTTTTTTGTTGGCAAACGCTAATTAGTTCCACATGGAGACACAACAAGTACACATAAGTGTTTTCTGAGTAGAATGCCACAGAATCTAGGTTAAAGATGATATTTGCGACTGTAAACATGACATTGAATTCACATTCCCAAGACAAAGAATCTGCTTTTCTCCAAAACCAGTTTTACTCTGCTTTTCTGGGTCCTTTGCACACGAATTCCACACGAGTTTGTCCAGATAGGTCTGGATCTAACCAGAAATATCCGGTTCTGTGTGGCTAAATGAATATCAGATTTTAAACAGCCTGTGTGTTTGTTAGTGTTTTCTGGCTAGTATCTATGAACTTTAGAGTTTTGAATGAATTTTAGCATGTTACATTTTGTTTTTTTTGTTGGCAAACGCTAATTAGTTCCACATGGAGACACAACAAGTACACATAAGTGTTTTCTGAGTAGAATGCTAGAGAAACTAGGTTAAAAATGATATTTGCGACTGTAAACATGACATTGAATTCACATTCCCTAGAAAAAGACTTTGCTTTTCTCCAAAACCAGTTTGACTCTGCTTTTCTGGGTCCATTGCACACGAATTCCACACGAGTTTGTCCAGATAGGTCTGGATCTAACCAGAAATATCCGGTTTTGTGTGGCTAAATGAATATCAGCTTTTAAACAGCCTGTGTGTTTGTTAGTGTTTCCTGGATAGTATCTATGAACTTTAGAGTTTTGAATGAATTTTAGCATGTTACATTTTGTTTTTTTGTTCGCAAATGCTAATTAGTTCTACATGGAGGCACAACAAGTACACATAAGTGTTTTCTGAGTAAAATGCTACAGAAACTAGGTTAAAAATGATATTTGCGACTGTAAACATGACATTGAATTCACATTCCCAAGAAAAGGACTTTGCTTTTCTCCAAAAGCAGGTTCAACATTCTTTTCTAGGTCCTTTGCGCATGAATTCCACACGAGTTTGTCCAGATAGGTCTGGATCTAACCAGAAATATCCGGTTCTGTGTGGCTAAATGAATATCAGCTTTTAAACAGCCTGTGTGTTTGTTAGTGTTTTCCGGATAGTATCTATGAACTTTAGAGTTTTGAATGAATTTTAGCATGTTACATTTTGTTTTTTTGTTGGCAAACGCTAATTAGTTCCACATGGTGACACAACGAGTACACATAAGTGTTTTCTGAGTAGAATGCTACAGAAACTAGGTTAAAAATGATATTTGCGACTGTCAACATGACATTGAATTCACATTCCCAAGAAAAAGACTTTGCTTTTCTCCAAAACCAGGTTTACTCTGCTTTTCTGGGTCCTTTGCACACGAATTCCACACGAGTTTGTCAAGATAGGTCTGGATATAACAAGAAATATCCGTTTCTGTGTGGCTAAATGAATATCAGCTTTTAAACAGCCTGTGTTTTTTTTAGTGTTTTCTGGATAGTATCTATGAACTTTAGAGTTTTGAATGAAAATTAGCATGTTACATTTTGTTTTTTTGTTGGCAAATGCTAATTAGTTCTACATGGAGGCACAAGAAGTACACATAAGTGTTTTCTGAGTAGAATGCTACAGAAACTAGGTTAAAAATGATATTTGCGACTGTCAACATGACATTGAATTCACATTCCCAAGAAAAGGTCTTTGCTTTTTTCCAAAACCAGGTTCAACATTCTTTTCTAGGTCCTTTGCGCATGAATTCCACACGAGTTTGTCCAGATAGGTCTGGATCTAACCAGAAATATCCGGTTCTGTGTGGCTAAATGAATATCAGCTTTTAAACAGCCTGTGTGTTTGTTAGTGTTTGCTGGATAGTATCTATGAACTTTAGAGTTTTGAATGAAAATTAGCATGTTACATTTTGTTTTTTTGTTGGCAAACGCTAATTAGTTCCACATGGAGACACAACAAGTACACATAAGTGTTTTCTGAGTAGAATGCCACAGAATCTAGGTTAAAGATGATATTTGCGACTGTAAACATGACATTGAATTCACATTCCCAAGACAAAGAATCTGCTTTTCTCCAAAACCAGTTTTACTCTGCTTTTCTGGGTCCTTTGCACACGAATTCCACACGAGTTTGTCCAGATAGGTCTGGATCTAACCAGAAATATCCGGTTCTGTGTGGCTAAATGAATATCAGATTTTAAACAGCCTGTGTGTTTGTTAGTGTTTTCTGGCTAGTATCTATGAACTTTAGAGTTTTGAATGAATTTTAGCATGTTACATTTTGTTTTTTTTGTTGGCAAACGCTAATTAGTTCCACATGGAGACACAACAAGTACACATAAGTGTTTTCTGAGTAGAATGCTACAGAAACTAGGTTAAAAATGATATTTGCGACTGTAAACATGACATTGAATTCACATTCCCTAGAAAAAGACTTTGCTTTTCTCCAAAACCAGTTTGACTCTGCTTTTCTGGGTCCATTGCACACGAATTCCACACGAGTTTGTCCAGATAGGTCTGGATCTAACCAGAAATATCCGGTTCTGTGTGGCTAAATGAATATCAGCTTTTAAACAGCCTGTGTGTTTGTTAGTGTTTCCTGGATAGTATCTATGAACTTTAGAGTTTTGAATGAATTTTAGCATGTTACATTTTGTTTTTTTGTTCGCAAATGCTAATTAGTTCTACATGGAGGCACAACAAGTACACATAAGTGTTTTCTGAGTAGAATGCTACATAAACTAGGTTAAAGATGATATTTGCGACTTTAAACATGACATTGAATTCACATTCCCATGATAAAGACTCTGCTTTTCTCCAAAACCAGTTTGACTCTGCTTTTCTGGGTCCTTTGCACACGAATTCCACACGAGTTTGTCCAGATAGTTCTGGATCTAACCAGAAATATCCGGTTCTGTGTGGCTAAATGAATATCAGCTTTTAAACAGCCTGTGTGTTTGTTAGTGTTTTCTGGCTAGTATCTATGAACTTTAGAGTTTTGAATGAATTTTAGCATGTTACATTTTGTTTTTTTGTTGGCAAACGCTAATTAGTTCCACATGGAGACACAACAAGTACACATAAGTGTTTTCTGAGTAAAATGCTACAGAAACAAGGTTAAAAATGATATTTGCGACTGTCAACATGACATTGAATTCACATTCCCAAGAAAAAGACTTTGCTT
Source organism: Sylvilagus floridanus (assembly GCA_949820135.1). Taxonomy (NCBI): domain Eukaryota; kingdom Metazoa; phylum Chordata; class Mammalia; order Lagomorpha; family Leporidae; genus Sylvilagus; species Sylvilagus floridanus. Next base: position 90,645,562 of record OX463223.1, read on the forward strand.
TTCTCCAAAACCAGTGTGACTCTGCTTTTCGGGGTCCTTTGCACACGAATTCCACACGAGTTTGTCCAGATAGGTCTGGATCTAACCAGAAATATCCGGTTCTGTGTGGCTAAATGAATATCAGCTTTTAAACAGCCTGTGTGTTTGTTAGTGTTTCCTGGCAGGTATCTATGAACTTTAGAGTTTTGAATGAATTTTAGCATGTTACATTTTGTTTTTTTTGTTCGCAAATGCTAATTAGTTCTACATGGAGGCACAAGAAGTACACATAAGTGTTCTCTGAGTAAAATGCTACAGAAACTAGGTTAAAAATGATATTTGCGACTGTAAACATGACATTGAATTCACATTCCCAAGACAAAGACTCTGCTTTTCTCCAAAACCAGTTTGACTCTGCTTTTCTGGGTCCTTTGCACACGAATTCCACACGAGTTTGTCCAGATAGGTCTGGATCTAACCAGAAATATCCGGTTCTGTGTGGCTAAATGAATATCAGATTTTAAACAGCCTGTGTGTTTGTTAGTGTTTCCTGGCTAGTATCTATGAACTTTAGAGTTTTGAATGAATTTTAGCATGTTACATTTTGTTTTTTTGTTGGCAAATGCTAATTAGTTCCATATGAAGACACAACAAGTACACATAAGTGTTTTCTGAGTAGAATGCTACAGAAACTAGGTTAAAAATGATATTTGCGACTGTAAACATGACATTGAATTCACATTCCCAGGAAAAAGACTTTGCTTTTCTCCAAAACCAGTTTGACTCTGCTTTTCTGGGTCCTTTGCTCATGAATTCCACACGAGTTTGTCAAGATAGGTCTGGATCTAACCAGAAATATCTGGTTCTGTGTGGCTAAATGAATATCAGCTTTTAAACAGCCTGTGTGTTTGTTAGTGTTTTCCGGATAGTATCTATGAACTTTAGAGTTTTGAATGAAAATTAGCATGTTACATTTTGTTTTTTTTGGGCAAACGCTAATTAGTTACACATGGAGACACAACAAGTACACATAAGTGTTTTCTGAGTAGAATGCTACATAAACTAGGTTAAAGATGATATTTGCGACTTTAAACATGACATTGAATTCACATTCCCATGATAAAGACTCTGCTTTTCTCCAAAACCAGTTTGACTCTGCTTTTCTGGGTCCTTTGCACACGAATTCCACACGAGTTTGTCCAGATAGGTCTGGATCTAACCAGAAATATCCGGTTCTGTGTGGCTAAATGAATATCAGCTTTTAAACAGCCTGTGTGTTTGTTAGTGTTTTCTGGATAGTATCTATGAACTTTAGAGTTTTGAATGAATTTTAGCATGTTACATTTTGCTTTTGGTGGCAAACGCTAATTAGTTCCACATGGAGACACAACAAGTACACGTAAGTGTTTTCTGAGTAAAATGCTACAGAAACTAGGTTAAAAATGATATTTGCGACTGTAAACATGACATTGAATTCACATTCCCAAGAAAAAGACTTTGCTTTTCTCCAAAACCAGTTTGACTCTGCTTTTCTGGGTCCATTGCACACGAATTCCACACGAGTTTGTCCAGATAGGTCTGGATCTAACCAGAAATATCCGGTTCTGTGTGGCTAAATGAATATCAGCTTTTAAACAGCCTGTGTGTTTGTTAGTGTTTCCTGGATAGTATCTATGAACTTTAGAGTTTTGAATGAATTTTAGCATGTTACATTTTGTTTTTTTGTTCGCAAATGCTAATTAGTTCTACATGGAGGCACAACAAGTACACATAAGTGTTTTCTGAGTAAAATGCTACAGAAACTAGGTTAAAAATGATATTTGCGACTGTCAACATGACATTGAATTCACATTCCCAAGAAAAAGACTTTGCTTTTCTCCAAAAGCAGGTTCAACATTCTTTTCTAGGTCCTTTGCGCATGAATTCCACACGAGTTTGTCCAGATAGGTCTGGATCTAACCAGAAATATCCGGTTCTGTGTGGCTAAATGAATATCAGCTTTTAAACAGCCTGTGTGTTTGTTAGTGTTTTCTGGATAGTATCTATGAACTTTAGGGTTTTGAATGAATTTTAGCATGTTACATTTTGTTTTTTTGTTGGCAAACGCTAACTAGTTCCACATGGAGACACAACAAGTACACATAAGTGTTTTCTGAGTAAAATGCTACAGAAACTAGGTTAAAAATGATATTTGCGACTGTAAACATGACATTGAATTCACATTCCCAAGAAAAAGACTTTGCTTTTCTCCTAAACCAGTTTGACTCTGCTTTTCTGGGTCCATTGCACACGAATTCCACACGAGTTTGTCTAGATAGGTCTGGATCTAACCAGAAATATCCGGTTCTGTGTGGCTAACTGAATATCAGCTTTTAAACAGCCTGTGTGTTTGTTAGTGTTTCCTGGATAGTATCTATGAACTTTAGAGTTTTGAATGAATTTTAGCATGTTACATTTTGTTTTTTTGTTCGCAAATGCTAATTAGTTCTACATGGAGGCACAACAAGTACACATAAGTGTTTTCTGAGTAAAATGCTACAGAAACTAGGTTAAAAATGATATTTGCGACTGTCAACATGACATTGAATTCACATTCCCAAGAAAAGGACTTTGCTTTTCTCCAAAAGCAGGTTCAACATTCTTTTCTAGGTCCTTTGCGCATGAATTCCACACGAGTTTGTCCAGATAGGTCTGGATCTAACCAGAAATATCCGGTTCTGTGTGGCTAAATGAATATCAGCTTTTAAACAGCCTGTGTGTTTGTTAGTGTTTTCTGGATAGTATCTATGAACTTTAGAGTTTTGAATGAATTTTAGCATGTTACATTTTGTTTTTTTGTTGGCAAACGCTAACTAGTTCCACATGGAGACACAACAAGTACACATAAGTGTTTTCTGAGTAAAATGCTACAGAAACTAGGTTAAAAATGATATTTGCGACTGTCAACATGACATTGAATTCACATTCCCAAGAAAAAGACTTTGCTTTTCTCCAAAACCAGTTTGACTCTGCTTTTCTGGGTCCTTTGCACACGAATTCCACACGAGTTTGTCCAGATAGGTCTGGATCTAACCAGAAATATCCGGTTCTGTGTGGCTAAATGAATATCAGCTTTTAAACAGCCTGTGTGTTTGTTAGTGTTTTCTGGATAGTATCTATGAACTTTAGGGTTTTGAATGAATTTTAGCATGTTACATTTTGTTTTTTTGTTGGCAAATGCTAATTAGTTCCATATGAAGACACAACAAGTACACATAAGTGTTTTCTGAGTAGAATGCTACAGAAACTAGGTTAAAAATGATATTTGCGACTGTAAACATGACATTGAATTCACATTCCCAGGAAAAAGACTTTGCTTTTCTCCTAAACCAGTTTGACTCTGCTTTTCTGGGTCCATTGCACAAGAATTCCACACGAGTTTGTCTAGATAGGTCTGGATCTAACCAGAAATATCCGGTTCTGTGTGGCTAAATGAATATCAGCTTTTAAACAGCCTGTGTGTTTGTTAGTGTTTCCTGGATAGTATCTATGAACTTTAGAGTTTTGAATGAATTTTAGCATGTTACATTTTGTTTTTTTGTTCGCAAATGCTAATTAGTTCTACATGGAGGCACAACAAGTACACATAAGTGTTTTCTGAGTAAAATGCTACAGAAACTAGGTTAAAAATGATATTTGCGACTGTCAACATGACATTGAATTCACATTCCCAAGAAAAGGACTTTGCTTTTCTCCAAAAGCAGGTTCAACATTCTTTTCTAGGTCCTTTGCGCATGAATTCCACACGAGTTTGTCCAGATAGGTCGGGATCTAACCAGAAATATCCGGTTCTGTGTGGCTAAATGAATATCAGCTTTTAAACAGCCTGTGTGTTTGTTAGTGTTTTCTGGATAGTATCTATGAACTTTAGAGTTTTGAATGAATTTTAGCATGTTACATTTTGTTTTTTTGTTGGCAAACGCTAACTAGTTCCACATGGAGACACAACAAGTACACATAAGTGTTTTCTGAGTAAAATGCTACAGAAACTAGGTTAAAAATGATATTTGCGACTGTCAACATGACATTGAATTCACATTCCCAAGAAAAAGACTTTGCTTTTCTCCAAAACCAGTTTGACTCTGCTTTTCTGGGTCCTTTGCACACGAATTCCACACGAGTTTGTCCAGATAGGTCTGGATCTAACCAGAAATATCCGGTTCTGTGTGGCTAAATGAATATCAGCTTTTAAACAGCCTGTGTGTTTGTTAGTGTTTTCTGGATAGTGTCTATGAACTTTAGAGTTTTGAATGAATTTTAGCATGTTACATTTTGTTTTTTTGTTGGCAAATGCTAATTAGTTCCATATGAAGACACAACAAGTACACATAAGTGTTTTCTGAGTAGAATGCTACAGAAACTAGGTTAAAAATGATATTTGCGACTGTAAACATGACATTGAATTCACATTCCCAGGAAAAAGACTTTGCTTTTCTCCTAAACCAGTTTGACTCTGCTTTTCTGGGTCCATTGCACACGAATTCCACACGAGTTTGTCTAGATAGGTCTGGATCTAACCAGAAATATCCGGTTCTGTGTGGCTAAATGAATATCAGCTTTTAAACAGCCTGTGTGTTTGTTAGTGTTTCCTGGATAGTATCTATGAACTTTAGAGTTTTGAATGAATTTTAGCATGTTACATTTTGTTTTTTTGTTCGCAAATGCTAATTAGTTCTACATGGAGGCACAACAAGTACACATAAGTGTTTTCTGAGTAAAATGCTACAGAAACTAGGTTAAAAATGATATTTGCGACTGTCAACATGACATTGAATTCACATTCCCAAGAAAAGGACTTTGCTTTTCTCCAAAAGCAGGTTCAACATTCTTTTCTAGGTCCTTTGCGCATGAATTCCACACGAGTTTGTCCAGATAGGTCTGGATCTAACCAGAAATATCCGGTTCTGTGTGGCTAAATGAATATCAGCTTTTAAACAGCCTGTGTGTTTGTTAGTGTTTTCTGGATAGTATCTATGAACTTTAGAGTTTTGAATGAATTTTAGCATGTTACATTTTGTTTTTTTGTTGGCAAACGCTAACTAGTTCCACATGGAGACACAACAAGTACACATAAGTGTTTTCTGAGTAGAATGCTACAGAAACTAGGTTAAAAATGATATTTGCGACTGTAAACATGACATTGAATTCACATTCCCAGGAAAAAGACTTTGCTTTTCTCCAAAACCAGTTTGACTCTGCTTTTCTGGGTCCTTTGCTCATGAATTCCACACGAGTTTGTCAAGATAGGTCTGGATCTAACCAGAAATATCTGGTTCTGTGTGGCTAAATGAATATCAGCTTTTAAACAGCCTGTGTGTTTGTTAGTGTTTTCCGGATAGTATCTATGAACTTTAGAGTTTTGAATGAAAATTAGCATGTTACATTTTGTTTTTTTGTGGGCAAACGCTAATTAGTTACACATGGAGACACAACAAGTACACATAAGTGTTTTCTGAGTAGAATGCTACATAAACTAGGTTAAAGATGATATTTGCGACTTTAAACATGACATTGAATTCACATTCCCATGATAAAGACTCTGCTTTTCTCCAAAACCAGTTTGACTCTGCTTTTCTGGGTCCTTTGCACACGAATTCCACACGAGTTTGTCCAGATAGGTCTGGATCTAACCAGAAATATCCGGTTCTGTGTGGCTAAATGAATATCAGCTTTTAAACAGCCTGTGTGTTTGTTAGTGTTTTCTGGCTAGTATCTATGAACTTTAGAGTTTTGAATGAATTTTAGCATGTTACATTTTGTTTTTTTGTTGGCAAACGCTAATTAGTTCCACATGGAGACACAACAAGTACACATAAGTGTTTTCTGAGTAAAATGCTACAGAAACTAGGTTAAAAATGATATTTGCGACTGTCAACATGACATTGAATTCACATTCCCAAGAAAAAGACTTTGCTTTTCTCCAAAACCAGTTTGACTCTGCTTTTCGGGGTCCTTTGCACACGAATTCCACACGAGTTTGTCCAGATAGGTCTGGATCTAACCAGAAATATCCGGTTCTGTGTGGCTAAATGAATATCAGCTTTTAAACAGCCTGTGTGTTTGTTAGTGTTTCCTGGCAGGTATCTATGAACTTTAGAGTTTTGAATGAATTTTAGCATGTTACATTTTGTTTTTTTTGTTCGCAAATGCTAATTAGTTCTACATGGAGGCACAAGAAGTACACATAAGTGTTCTCTGAGTAAAATGCTACAGAAACTAGGTTAAAAATGATATTTCCGACTGTAAACATGACATTGAATTCACATTCCCAAGACAAAGACTCTGCTTTTCTCCAAAACCAGTTTGACTCTGCTTTTCTGGGTCCTTTGCACACGAATTCCACACGAGTTTGTCCAGATAGGTCTGGATCTAACCAGAAATATCCGGTTCTGTGTGGCTAAATGAATATCAGATTTTAAACAGCCTGTGTGTTTGTTAGTGTTTTCTGGCTAGTATCTATGAACTTTAGAGTTTTGAATGAATTTTAGCATGTTACATTTTGTTTTTTTGTTGGCAAATGCTAATTAGTTCCATATGAAGACACAACAAGTACACATAAGTGTTTTCTGAGTAGAATGCTACAGAAACTAGGTTAAAAATGATATTTGCGACTGTAAACATGACATTGAATTCACATTCCCAGGAAAAAGACTTTGCTTTTCTCCAAAACCAGTTTGACTCTGCTTTTCTGGGTCCTTTGCTCATGAATTCCACACGAGTTTGTCAAGATAGGTCTGGATCTAACCAGAAATATCTGGTTCTGTGTGGCTAAATGAATATCAGCTTTTAAACAGCCTGTGTGTTTGTTAGTGTTTTCCGGATAGTATCTATGAACTTTAGAGTTTTGAATGAAAATTAGCATGTTACATTTTGTTTTTTTGTGGGCAAACGCTAATTAGTTACACATGGAGACACAACAAGTACACATAAGTGTTTTCTGAGTAGAATGCTACATAAACTAGGTTAAAGATGATATTTGCGACTTTAAACATGACATTGAATTCACATTCCCATGACAAAGACTCTGCTTTTCTCCAAAACCAGTTTGACTCTGCTTTTCTGGGTCCTTTGCACACGAATTCCACACGAGTTTGTCCAGATAGGTCTGGATCTAACCAGAAATATCCGGTTCTGTGTGGCTAAATGAATATCAGCTTTTAAACAGCCTGTGTGTTTGTTAGTGTTTTCTGGATAGTATCTATGAACTTTAGAGTTTTGAATGAATTTTAGCATGTTACATTTTGCTTTTGGTGGCAAACGCTAATTAGTTCCACATGGAGACACAACAAGTACACGTAAGTGTTTTCTGAGTAAAATGCTACAGAAACTAGGTTAAAAATGATATTTGCGACTGTAAACATGACATTGAATTCACATTCCCAAGAAAAAGACTTTGCTTTTCTCCAAAACCAGTTTGACTCTGCTTTTCTGGGTCCATTGCACACGAATTCCACACGAGTTTGTCCAGATAGGTCTGGATCTAACCAGAAATATCCGGTTCTGTGTGGCTAAATGAATATCAGCTTTTAAACAGCCTGTGTGTTTGTTAGTGTTTCCTGGATAGTATCTATGAACTTTAGAGTTTTGAATGAATTTTAGCATGTTACATTTTGTTTTTTTGTTCGCAAATGCTAATTAGTTCTACATGGAGGCACAACAAGTACACATAAGTGTTTTCTGAGTAAAATGCTACAGAAACTAGGTTAAAAATGATACTTGCGACTGTCAACATGACATTGAATTCACATTCCCAAGAAAAGGACTTTGCTTTTCTCCAAAAGCAGGTTCAACATTCTTTTCTAGGTCCTTTGCGCATGAATTCCACACGAGTTTGTCCAGATAGGTCTGGATCTAACCAGAAATATCCGGTTCTGTGTGGCTAAATGAATATCAGCTTTTAAACAGCCTGTGTGTTTGTTAGTGTTTTCTGGCTAGTATCTATGAACTTTAGAGTTTTGAATGATATTTAGCATGTTACATTTTGTTTTTTTGTTGGCAAACGCTAACTAGTTACACATGGAGACACAACAAGTACACATAAGTGTTTTCTGAGTAAAATGCTACAGAAACTAGGTTAAAAATGATATTTGCGACTGTCAACATGACATTGAATTCACATTCCCAAGAAAAAGACTTTGCTATTCTCCAAAACCAGTTTGACTCTGCTTTTCTGGGTCCTTTGCACACGAATTCCACACGAGTTTGTCCAGATAGGTCTGGATCTAACCAGAAATATCCGGTTCTGTGTGGCTAAATGAATATCAGCTTTTAAACTGCCTGTGTGTTTGTTAGTGTTTTCTGGATAGTGTCTATGAACTTTAGAGTTTTGAATGAATTTTAGCATGTTACATTTTGTTTTTTTGTTGGCAAATGCTAATTAGTTCCATATGAAGACACAACAAGTACACATAAGTGTTTTCTGAGTAGAATGCTACAGAAACTAGGTTAAAAATGATATTTGCGACTGTAAACATGACATTGAATTCACATTCCCAGGAAAAAGACTTTGCTTTTCTCCAAAACCAGTTTGACTCTGCTTTTCTGGGTCCTTTGCACACGAATTCCACACGAGTTTGTCCAGATAGGTCTGGATCTAACCAGAAATATCCGGTTCTGTGTGGCTAAATGAATATCAGCTTTTAAACAGCCTGTGTGTTTGTTAGTGTTTTCTGGCTAGTATCTATGAACTTTAGAGTTTTGAATGAATTTTAGCATGTTACATTTTGTTTTTTTGTTCGCAAATGCTAATTAGTTCTACATGGAGGCACAACAAGTACACATAAGTGTTTTCTGAGTAAAATGCTACAGAAACTAGGTTAAAAATGATATTTGCGACTGTCAACATGACATTGAATTCACATTCCCAAGAAAAGGACTTTGCTTTTCTCCAAAAGCAGGTTCAACATTCTTTTCTAGGTCCTTTGCGCATGAATTCCACACGAGTTTGTCCAGATAGGTCTGGATCTAACCAGAAATATCCGGTTCTGTGTGGCTAAATGAATATCAGCTTTTAAACAGCCTGTGTGTTTGTTAGTGTTTTCTGGATAGTATCTATGAACTTTAGAGTTTTGAATGAATTTTAGCATGTTACATTTTGTTTTTTTGTTGGCAAACGCTAACTAGTTCCACATGGAGACACAACAAGTACACATAAGTGTTTTCTGAGTAGAATGCTACAGAAACTAGGTTAAAAATGATATTTGCGACTGTAAACATGACATTGAATTCACATTCCCAGGAAAAAGACTTTGCTTTTCTCCAAAACCAGTTTGACTCTGCTTTTCTGGGTCCTTTGCTCATGAATTCCACACGAGTTTGTCAAGATAGGTCTGGATCTAACCAGAAATATCTGGTTCTGTGTGGCTAAATGAATATCAGCTTTTAAACAGCCTGTGTGTTTGTTAGTGTTTTCCGGATAGTATCTATGAACTTTAGAGTTTTGAATGAAAATTAGCATGTTACATTTTGTTTTTTTGTGGGCAAACGCTAATTAGTTACACATGGAGACACAACAAGTACACATAAGTGTTTTCTGAGTAGAATGCTACATAAACTAGGTTAAAGATGATATTTGCGACTTTAAACATGACATTGAATTCACATTCCCATGATAAAGACTCTGCTTTTCTCCAAAACCAGTTTGACTCTGCTTTTCTGGGTCCTTTGCACACGAATTCCACACGAGTTTGTCCAGATAGGTCTGGATCTAACCAGAAATATCCGGTTCTGTGTGGCTAAATGAATATCAGCTTTTAAACAGCCTGTGTGTTTGTTAGTGTTTTCTGGCTAGTATCTATGAACTTTAGAGTTTTGAATGAATTTTAGCATGTTACATTTTGTTTTTTTGTTGGCAAACGCTAATTAGTTCCACATGGAGACACAACAAGTACACATAAGTGTTTTCTGAGTAAAATGCTACAGAAACTAGGTTAAAAATGATATTTGCGACTGTAAACATGACATTGAATTCACATTCCCAAGAAAAAGACTTTGCTGTTCTCCAAAACCAGTTTGACTCTGCTTTTCGGGGTCCTTTGCACACGAATTCCACACGAGTTTGTCCAGATAGGTCTGGATCTAACCAGAAATATCCGGTTCTGTGTGGCTAAATGAATATCAGCTTTTAAACAGCCTGTGTGTTTGTTAGTGTTTCCTGGCAGGTATCTATGAACTTTAGAGTTTTGAATGAATTTTAGCATGTTACATTTTGTTTTTTTTGTTTGCAAATGCTAATTAGTTCTACATGGAGGCACAAGAAGTACACATAAGTGTTCTCTGAGTAAAATGCTACAGAAACTAGGTTAAAAATGATATTTCCGACTGTAAACATGACATTGAATTCACATTCCCAAGACAAAGACTCTGCTTTTCTCCAAAACCAGTTTGACTCTGCTTTTCTGGGTCCTTTGCACACGAATTCCACACGAGTTTGTCCAGATAGGTCTGGATCTAACCAGAAATATCCGGTTCTGTGTGGCTAAATGAATATCAGATTTTAAACAGCCTGTGTGTTTGTTAGTGTTTCCTGGCTAGTATCTATGAACTTTAGAGTTTTGAATGAATTTTAGCATGTTACATTTTGTTTTTTTGTTGGCAAATGCTAATTAGTTACATATGAAGACACAACAAGTACACATAAGTGTTTTCTGAGTAGAATGCTACAGAAACTAGGTTAAAAATGATATTTGCGACTGTAAACATGACATTGAATTCACATTCCCAGGAAAAAGACTTTGCTTTTCTCCAAAACCAGTTTGACTCTGCTTTTCTGGGTCCTTTGCTCATGAATTCCACACGAGTTTGTTAAGATAGGTCTGGATCTAACCAGAAATATGTGGTTCTGTGTGGCTAAATGAATATCAGCTTTTAAACAGCCTGTGTGTTTGTTAGTGTTTTCCGGATAGTATCTATGAACTTTAGAGTTTTGAATGAAAATTAGCATGTTACATTTTGTTTTTTTGTGGGCAAACGCTAATTAGTTACACATGGAGACACAACAAGTACACATAAGTGTTTTCTGAGTAGAATGCTACATAAACTAGGTTAAAGATGATATTTGCGACTTTAAACATGACATTGAATTCACATTCCCATGATAAAGACTCTGCTTTTCTCCAAAACCAGTTTGACTCTGCTTTTCTGGGTCCTTTGCACACGAATTCCACACGAGTTTGTCCAGATAGGTCTGGATCTAACCAGAAATATCCGGTTCTGTGTGGCTAAATGAATATCAGCTTTTAAACAGCCTGTGTGTTTGTTAGTGTTTTCTGGATAGTATCTATGAACTTTAGAGTTTTGAATGAATTTTAGCATGTTACATTTTGCTTTTGGTGGCAAACGCTAATTAGTTCCACATGGAGACACAACAAGTACACGTAAGTGTTTTCTGAGTAGAATGCTACAGAAACTAGGTTAAAAATGATATTTGCGACTGTAAACATGACATTGAATTCACATTCCCAAGAAAAAGACTTTGCTTTTCTCCAAAACCAGTTTGACTCTGCTTTTCTGGGTCCATTGCACACGAATTCCACACGAGTTTGTCCAGATAGGTCTGGATCTAACCAGAAATATCCGGTTCTGTGTGGCTAAATGAATATCAGCTTTTAAACAGCCTGTGTGTTTGTTAGTGTTTCCTGGATAGTATCTATGAACTTTAGAGTTTTGAATGAATTTTAGCATGTTACATTTTGTTTTTTTGTTGGCAAATGCTAATTAGTTCTACATGGAGGCACAAGAAGTACACATAAGTGTTTTCTGAGTAAAATGCTACAGAAACTAGGTTAAAAATGATATTTGCGACTGTCAACATGACATTGAATTCACATTCCCAAGAAAAGGACTTTGCTTTTCTCCAAAAGCAGGTTCAACATTCTTTTCTAGGTCCTTTGCGCATGAATTCCACACGAGTTTGTCCAGATAGGTCTGGATCTAACCAGAAATATCCGGTTCTGTGTGGCTAAATGAATATCAGCTTTTAAACAGCCTGTGTGTTTGTTAGTGTTTTCTGGATAGTGTCTATGAACTTTAGAGTTTTGAATGAATTTTAGCATGTTACATTTTGTTTTTTTGTTGGCAAATGCTAATTAGTTCCATATGAAGACACAACAAGTACACATAAGTGTTTTCTGAGTAGAATGCTACAGAAACTAGGTTAAAAATGATATTTGCGACTGTAAACATGACATTGAATTCACATTCCCAGGAAAAAGACTTTGCTTTTCTCCAAAACCAGTTTGACTCTGCTTTTCTGGGTCCTTTGCACACGAATTCCACACGAGTTTGTCCAGATAGGTCTGGATCTAACCAGAAATATCCGGTTCTGTGTGGCTAAATGAATATCAGCTTTTAAACAGCCTGTGTGTTTGTTAGTGTTTTCTGGCTAGTATCTATGAACTTTAGTGTTTTGAATGAATTTTAGCATGTTACATTTTGTTTTTTTGTTGGCAAACGCTAATTAGTTCCACATGGAGACACAACAAGTACACATAAGTGTTTTCTGAGTAAAATGCTACAGAAACTAGGTTAAAAATGATATTTGCGACTGTAAACATGACATTGAATTCACATTCCAAAGAAAAAGACTTTGCTTTTCTCCAAAACCAGTTTGACTCTGCTTTTCTGGGTCCATTGCACACGAATTCCACACGAGTTTGTCCAGATAGGTCTGGATCTAACCAGAAATATCCGGTTCTGTGTGGCTAAATGAATATCAGCTTTTAAACAGCCTGTGTGTTTGTTAGAGTTTCCTGCATAGTATCTATGAACTTTAGAGTTTTGAATGAATTTTAGCATGTTACATTTTGTTTTTTTGTTCGCAAATGCTAATTAGTTCTACATGGAGGCACAACAAGTACACATAAGTGTTTTCTGAGTAAAATGCTACAGAAACTAGGTTAAAAATGATATTTGCGACTGTCAACATGACATTGAATTCACATTCCCAAGAAAAGGACTTTGCTTTTCTCCAAAAGCAGGTTCAACATTCTTTTCTAGGTCCTTTGCGCATGAATTCCACACGAGTTTGTCCAGATAGTTCTGGATCTAACCAGAAATATCCGGTTCTGTGTGGCTAAATGAATATCAGCTTTTAAACAGCCTGTGTGTTTGTTAGTGTTTTCTGGATAGTATCTATGAACTTTAGAGTTTTGAATGAATTTTAGCATGTTACATTTTGTTTTTTTGTTGGCAAACGCTAACTAGTTCCACATGGAGACACAACAAGTACACATAAGTGTTTTCTGAGTAAAATGCTACAGAAACTAGGTTAAAAATGATATTTGCGACTGTCAACATGACATTGAATTCACATTCCCAAGAAAAAGACTTTGCTTTTCTCCAAAACCAGTTTGACTCTGCTTTTCTGGGTCCTTTGCACACGAATTCCACACGAGTTTGTCCAGATAGGTCTGGATCTAACCAGAAATATCTGGTTCTGTGTGGCTAAATGAATATCAGCTTTTAAACAGCCTGTGTGTTTGTTAGTGTTTTCTGGATAGTGTCTATGAACTTTAGAGTTTTGAATGAATTTTAGCATGTTACATTTTGTTTTTTTGTTGGCAAATGCTAATTAGTTCCATATGAAGACACAACAAGTACACATAAGTGTTTTCTGAGTAGAATGCTACAGAAACTAGGTTAAAAATGATATTTGCGACTGTAAACATGACACTGAATTCAAATTCCCAGGAAAAAGACTTTGCTTTTCTCCAAAACCAGTTTGACTCTGCTTTTCTGGGTCCTTTGCACACGAATTCCACACGAGTTTGTCCAGATAGGTCTGGATCTAACCAGAAATATCCGGTTCTGTGTGGCTAAATGAATATCAGCTTTTAAACAGCCTGTGTGTTTGTTAGTGTTTTCTGGCTAGTATCTATGAACTTTAGAGTTTTGAATGAATTTTAGCATGTTACATTTTGTTTTTTTGTTGGCAAACGCTAATTAGTTCCACATGGAGACACAACAAGTACACATAAGTGTTTTCTGAGTAGAATGCTACAGAAACTAGGTTAAAAATGATATTTGCGACTGTAAACATGACATTGAATTCACATTCCCTAGAAAAAGACTTTGCTTTTCTCCAAAACCAGTTTGACTCTGCTTTTCTGGGTCCATTGCACACGAATTCCACACGAGTTTGTCCAGATAAGTCTGGATCTAACCAGAAATATCCGGTTCTGTGTGGCTAAATGAATATCAGCTTTTAAACAGCCTGTGTGTTTGTTAGTGTTTCCTGGATAGTATCTATGAACTTTAGAGTTTTGAATGAATTTTAGCATGTTACATTTTGTTTTTTTGTTCGCAAATGCTAATTAGTTCTACATGGAGGCACAACAAGTACACTTAAGTGTTTTCTGAGTAAAATGCTACAGAAACTAGGTTAAAAATGATATTTGCGACTGTCAACATGACATTGAATTCACATTCCCAAGAAAAGGACTTTGCTTTTCTCCAAAAGCAGGTTCAACATTCTTTTCTAGGTCCTTTGCGCATGAATTCCACACGAGTTTGTCCAGATAGGTCTGGATCTAACCAGAAATATCCGGTTCTGTGTGGCTAAATGAATATCAGCTTTTAAACAGCCTGTGTGTTTGTTAGTGTTTTCTGGCTAGTATCTATGAACTTTAGAGTTTTGAATGAATTTTAGCATGTTACATTTTGTTTTTTTGTTGGCAAACGCTAATTAGTTCCACATGGAGACACAACAAGTACACATAAGTGTTTTCTGAGTAAAATGCTACAGAAACTAGGTTAAAAATGATATTTGCGACTGTCAACATGACATTGAATTCACATTCCCAAGAAAAAGACTTTGCTTTTCTCCAAAACCAGTTTGACTCTGCTTTTCCTGGTCCATTGCACACGAATTCCACACGAGTTTGTCCAGATAGGTCTGGATCTAACCAGAAATATCCGGTTCTGTGTGGCTAAATGAATATCAGCTTTTAAACAGCCTGTGTGTTTGTTAGTGTTTCCTGGATAGTATCTATGAACTTTAGAGTTTTGAATGAATTTTAGCATGTTACATTTTGTTTTTTTGTTCGCAAATGCTAATTAGTTCTACATGGAGGCACAACAAGTACACATAAGTGTTTTCTGAGTAAAATGCTACAGAAACTAGGTTAAAAATGATATTTGCGACTGTCAACATGACATTGAATTCACATTCCCAAGAAAAGGACTTTGCTTTTCTCCAAAAGCAGGTTCAACATTCTTTTCTAGGTCCTTTGCGCATGAATTCCACACGAGTTTGTCCAGATAGGTCTGGATCTAACCAGAAATATCCGGTTCTGTGTGGCTAAATGAATATCAGCTTTTAAACAGCCTGTGTGTTTGTTAGTGTTTTCTGGATAGTATCTATGAACTTTAGAGTTTTGAATGAATTTTAGCATGTTACATTTTGTTTTTTTGTTGGCAAACGCTAACTAGTTCCACATGGAGACACAACAAGTACACATAAGTGTTTTCTGAGTAAAATGCTACAGAAACTAGGTTAAAATTGATATTTGCGACTGTCAACATGACATTGAATTCACATTCCCAAGAAAAAGACTTTGCTTTTCTCCAAAACCAGTTTGACTCTGCTTTTCTGGGTCCTTTGCACACGAATTCCACACGAGTTTGTCCAGATAGGTCTGGATCTAACCAGAAATATCCGGTTCTGTGTGGCTAAATGAATATCAGCTTTTAAACAGCCTGTGTGTTTGTTAGTGTTTTCTGGATAGTGTCTATGAACTTTAGAGTTTTGAATGAATTTTAGCATGTTACATTTTGTTTTTTTGTTGGCAAATGCTAATTAGTTCCATATGAAGACACAACAAGTACACATAAGTGTTTTCTGAGTAGAATGCTACAGAAACTAGGTTAAAAATGATATTTGCGACTGTAAACATGACATTGAATTCACATTCCCAGGAAAAAGACTTTGCTTTTCTCCAAAACCAGTTTGACTCTGCTTTTCTGGGTCCTTTGCACACGAATTCCACACGAGTTTGTCCAGATAGGTCTGGATCTAACCAGAAATATCCGGTTCTGTGTGGCTAAATGAATATCAGCTTTTAAACAGCCTGTGTGTTTGTTAGTGTTTTCTGGATAGTGTCTATGAACTTTAGAGTTTTGAATGAATTTTAGCATGTTACATTTTGTTTTTTTGTTGGCAAATGCTAATTAGTTCCATATGAAGACACAACAAGTACACATAAGTGTTTTCTGAGTAGAATGCTACAGAAACTAGGTTAAAAATGATATTTGCGACTGTAAACATGACACTGAATTCAAATTCCCAGGAAAAAGACTTTGCTTTTCTCCAAAACCAGTTTGACTCTGCTTTTCTGGGTCCTTTGCACACGAATTCCACACGAGTTTGTCCAGATAGGTCTGGATCTAACCAGAAATATCCGGTTCTGTGTGGCTAAATGAATATCAGCTTTTAAACAGCCTGTGTGTTTGTTAGTGTTTTCTGGCTAGTATCTATGAACTTTAGAGTTTTGAATGAATTTTAGCATGTTACATTTTGTTTTTTTGTTGGCAAACGCTAATTAGTTCCACATGGAGACACAACAAGTACACATAAGTGTTTTCTGAGTAGAATGCTACAGAAACTAGGTTAAAAATGATATTTGCGACTGTCAACATGACATTGAATTCACATTCCCTAGAAAAAGACTTTGCTTTTCTCCAAAACCAGTTTGACTCTGCTTTTCTGGGTCCATTGCACACGAATTCCACACGAGTTTGTCCAGATAAGTCTGGATCTAACCAGAAATATCCGGTTCTGTGTGGCTAAATGAATATCAGCTTTTAAACAGCCTGTGTGTTTGTTAGTGTTTCCTGGATAGTATCTATGAACTTTAGAGTTTTGAATGAATTTTAGCATGTTACATTTTGTTTTTTTGTTCGCAAATGCTAATTAGTTCTACATGGAGGCACAACAAGTACACTTAAGTGTTTTCTGAGTAAAATGCTACAGAAACTAGGTTAAAAATGATATTTGCGACTGTCAACATGACATTGAATTCACATTCCCAAGAAAAGGACTTTGCTTTTCTCCAAAAGCAGGTTCAACATTCTTTTCTAGGTCCTTTGCGCATGAATTCCACACGAGTTTGTCCAGATAGGTCTGGATCTAACCAGAAATATCCGGTTCTGTGTGGCTAAATGAATATCAGCTTTTAAACAGCCTGTGTGTTTGTTAGTGTTTTCTGGCTAGTATCTATGAACTTTAGAGTTTTGAATGAATTTTAGCATGTTACATTTTGTTTTTTTGTTGGCAAACGCTAATTAGTTCCACATGGAGACACAACAAGTACACATAAGTGTTTTCTGAGTAAAATGCTACAGAAACTAGGTTAAAAATGATATTTGCGACTGTAAACATGACATTGAATTCACATTCCCAAGAAAAAGACTTTGCTCTTCTCCAAAACCAGTTTGACTCTGCTTTTCCTGGTCCATTGCACACGAATTCCACACGAGTTTGTCCAGATAGGTCTGGATCTAACCAGAAATACCCGGTTCTGTGTGGCTAAATGAATATCAGCTTTTAAACAGCCTGTGTGTTTGTTAGTGATTTCTGGCTAGTGTCTATGAACTTTAGAGTTTTGAATGAATTTTAGCATGTTACATTTTGTTTTTTTGTTGGCAAACGCTAATTAGTTCACATGGAGACACAACAAGTACACATAAGTGTTTTCTGAGTCGAATGCTACAGAAACTAGGTTAAAAATGATATTTGCGACTGTAAACATGATATTGAATTCACATTCCCAAGAAAAATACTTTGCTTTTCTCCAAAACCAGTTTGACTCTGCTTTTCTGGGTCCTTTGCACACGAATTCCACACGAGTTTGTCCAGATAGGTCTGGATCTAACCAGAAATACCCGGTTCTGTGTGGCTAAATGAATATCAGCTTTTAAACATCCTGTGTGTTTGTTAGTGTTTTCTGGCTAGTATCTATGAACTTTAGAGTTTTGAATGAATTTTAGAATGATACATTTTGGTTTTTTTGTTCGCAAATGCTAATTAGTTCTAGATGGGGGCACAAGAAGTATACATAATTGTTTTCTTAGTAGAATGCTACAGAAACTAGGTTAAAGATGAGATATGAGACTGTCAACATGACATTGAATTCACATTCCCAAGAAAAAGACTTTGCTTTTCTCCAAAACAAGTTTGACTGTGCTTTTTTGGGTGCTTTGCACACGAATTCCACACGAGTTTGTCCAGATAGGTCTGGATCTAACCAGAATTATCCGGTTCTGTGTGGCTAAATGAATATCAGCTTTTAAACAGCCTGTGTGTTTGTTAGTGTTTTCTGGATAGTATCTATGAACTTTAGAGTTTTGAATGAATTTTAGCATGTTACATTTTGTTTTTTTGTTGGCATACACTAATTAGTTCCACATGGAGACACAACAAGTACACATAAGTGTTTTCTGAGTCGAATGCTACAGAAACTAGGTTAAAAATGATATTTGCGACTGTCAACATGACATTGAATTCACTTTCCCAAGAAAAAGACTTCGCTTTTCTCCAAAACCAGTTTGACTATGATTTTTTGGGTGCTTTGCACACGAATTCCACACCAGTTTATCCAGATAGGTCTGGATCTAACCAGAAATACCCGGTTCTGTGTGGCTAAATGAATATCAGCTTTTAAACAGCCTGTGTGTTTGTTAGTGTTTTCTGGCTAGTATCTATGAACTTTAGAGTTGTGAATGAATTTTAGCATGTTACATTTTGTTTTTTTGTTGGCAAACGCTAACTAGTTCCACATGGAGGCACAAGAAGTACACATGAGTGTTTTCTGAGTAAAATGCTACACAAACTAGGTTAAAAATCATATTTCCGACTGTAAACATGACATTGAATTCACATTCCCAAGAAAAAAACTTTGCTCTTCTCCAAAACCAGTTTGACTCTGCTTTTCCGCGTCCTTTGCACACGAATTCCACACGAGTTTGTCCAGACATGTCTGGATCTAACCAGAATTATCCGGTTCTGTGTGCTTAATGAATATCAGCTTTTAAACAGCCTGTGTGTTTGTTAGTGTTTTCTGGATAGTATCTATGAACTTTAGAGTTTTGAATGAATTTTAGCATGTTACATTTTGTTTTTTTGTTGGCAAACGCTAATTAGTTCACATGGAGACACAACAAGTACACATAAGTGTTTTCTGAGTAGAATGCTACAGAAACTAGGTTAAAAATGATATTTGCGACTGTAAACATCACATTGAATTCACATTCCCAAGAAAAAGACTTTGCTGTTCTCCAAAACCAGTTTGATTCTGCTTTTCTGGGTCCTTTGCACACGAATTACAGAAGTTTGTCCAGATAGGTCTGGATCTAACCAGAAATACCCGGTTTTGTGTGGCTAAATGAATATCAGCTTTTAAACAGCCTGTGTGTTTGTTAGTGTTTTCTGGCTAGTATCTATGAACTTTAGAGTTTTGAATGAATTTTAGCATGTTACATTTTGTTTTTTTGATGGCAATTGCTAATTAGTTCTACATGGAGACACAAGATGTAAAGATAAGGGTTTTCTGAGTAAAATGCTACAGAAACTAGGTTAAAAATGATATTTGCGACTGTAACCATGACATTGAATTCACATTCCCAAGAAAAGGACTTTGCTTTTCTCCAAAACCAGTTTGACTCTGCTTTTCTGGGTCCTTTGCACACGAATGCCACACGAGTTTGTCCGGATAGGTCTGGATCTAACCAGAAATATCCGGTTCTGTGTGGCTAAATGAATATCAGCTTTTAAACAGCCTGTGTGTTTGTTAGTGTTTTCTGGATAGTATCTATGAACTTTAGAGTTTTGAATGAATTTTAGCATGTTACATTTTGTTTTTTTGTTGGCAATTGCTAATTAGTTGCACATGGAGGCAGAAGAACTACACATAAGTGTTTTCTGAGTAGAATGCTACAGAAGCTAGTTTAAAAATGCTATTTGCGACTGTCAACATGACATTGAATTCACATTCCCAGAAAAAGACTTTGCTTTTCTCCAAAACCAGTTTGACTATGATTTTTTGGGTGCTTTGCACACGAATTCCACACCAGTTTATCCAGATAGGTCTGGATCTAACCAGAAATACTCGGTTCTGTGTGGCTAAATGAATATCAGCTTTTAAACAGCCTGTGTGTTTGTTAGTTTTTTCTGGCTAGTATCTATGATCTTTAGAGTTGTGAATGAATTTTAGCATGTTACATTTTGTTTTTTTGTTGGCAAACGCTAATTAGTTCCACATGGAGGCACAAGAAGTACACATAAGTGTTTTCTGAGTAAAATGCTACACAAACTAGGTTAAAAATCATATTTCCGACTGTAAACATGACATTGAATTCACATTCCCAAGAAAAAAACTTTGCTCTTCTCCAAAACCAGTTTGACTCTGCTTTTCCTCGTCCTTTGCACACGAATTCCACACGAGTTTGTCCAGACATGTCTGGATCTAACCAGAATTATCCGGTTCTGTGTGGCTAACTGAATATCAGCTTTTAAACAGCCTGTGTGTTTGTTAGTGTTTTCTGGATAGTATCTATGAACTTTAGAGTTTTGAATGAATTTTAGCATGTTACATTTTGTTTTTTTGTTGACAAACGCTAATTAGTTCACATGGAGACACAACAAGTACACATAAGTGTTTTCTGAGTAGAATGCTACAGAAACTAGGTTAAAAATGATATTTGTGACTGTAAACATGACATTGAATTCACATTCCCAAGAAAAAGATTTTGCTCTTCTCCAAAACCAGTTTGACTCTGCTTTTCTGGGTCCTTTGCACACGAATTACACGAGTTTGTCCAGATAGGTCTGGATCTAACCAGAAATATCTGGTTCTGTGTCGCTAAATGAATATCAGGTTTTCAACAGCCTGTGTGTTTGTTAGTGTTTTCTGGCTAGTATCTATGAACTTTAGAGTTGTGAATGAATTTTAGCATGTTACATTTTGTTTTTTTGTTGGCAAACGCTAATTAGTTATACGTGGAGACACAACAAGTACACATAAGTGTTTTCTGAGTAGAATGCTACAGAAACTAGGTTAAAAATGATATTTGGGATTGTAAACATGACATTGAATTCACATTCCCAAGAAAAAGACTTTGCTTTTCTCCAAAACCAGTTTGACTCTGCTTTTCTGGGTCCTTTGCACACGAATGCCACACGAGTTTGTCCAGATAGGTCTGGATCTAACCGGAAATACCCGGTTCTGTGTGGCTAATTGAATATCAGCTTTTAAACAGCCTGTGTGTTTGTTAGTGTTTTCTGGCTAGTATCTATGAACTTTAGAGTTGTGAATGAATTTTAGCATGTTACATTTTGTTTTTTTGATGGCAATTGCTAATTAGTTCTACATGGTGACACAAGAAGTACACATAAGGGTTTTCTGAGTAAAATGCTACAGAAACTAGGTTAAAAATGATATTTGCGACTGTAACCATGACATTGAATTCACATTCCCAAGAAAAGGACTTTGCTTTTCTCCAAAACCAGTTTGACTCTGCTTTTCTTGGTCCTTTGCACACGAATGCCACACGAGTTTGTCCAGATAGGTCTGGATCTAACCAGAAATATCCGGTTCTGTGTGGCTAAATGAATATCAGCTTTTAAACAGCCTGTGTGTTTGTTAGTGTTTTCTGGATAGTATCTATGAACTTTAGAGTTTTGAATGAATTTTAGCATGTTACATTTTGTTTTTTTGTTGGCAAATGCTAATTAGTTGCACATGGAGGCAGAAGAAGTACACATAAGTGTTTTCTGAGTAGAATGCTACAGAAGCTAGTTTAAAAATGCTATTTGCGACTGTCAACATGACATTGAATTCACATTCCCAAGAAAAAGACTTTACTCTTCCCCAAAACCAGTTTGACTCTGCTTTTTTGGGTCCTTTGCACACGAATTCCACAAGAGTTTGTCCAGATAGGTCTGGATCTAACCAGAAATACCCGGTTCTGTGTGGCTAAATGAATATCAGCTTTTAAACAGCCTGTGTGTTTGTTAGTGTTTTCTGGCTAGTATCTATGAACTTTAGAGTTTTGAATGAATTTTAGCATGATACATTTTGGTTTTTTTGTTCGCAAATGCTAATTAGTTCTACATGGAGGCACAAGAAGTACACATAAGGGTTTTCTTAGTAGAATGCTACAGAAACTAGGTTAAAGATGATATTTGAGACTGTCAACATGACATTGAATTCACATTCCCAAGAAAAAGACTTTGCTCTTCTCCAAAACCAGTTTGACTCTGCTTTTCCGCGTCCTTTGCACACGAATTACACGAGTTTGCCCAGATAGGTCTGGATCTAACCAGAAATATCTGCTTCTGTGTGGCTAAATGAATATCAGCTTTTAAACAGCCTGTGTGTTTGTTAGTGTTTTCTGGCTAGTATCTATGAACTTTAGAGTTTTGAATGAATTTTAGCATGTTACATTTTGTTTTTTTGTTGGCAAACGCTAATTAGTTCACATGTAGACACAACAAGTACACATAAGTGTTTTCTGAGTCGAATGCTACAGAAACTAGGTTAAAAATGATATTTTGACTGTAAATATGACATTGAATTCACATTCCCAAGAAAAGGACTTTGCTTTTCTCCAAAACCAGTTTGACTCTGCTTTTCTTGGTCCTTTGCACACGAATGCCACACGAGTTTGTCCAGATAGGTCTGGATCTAACCAGAAATATCCGGTTCTGTGTGGCTAAATGAATATCAGCTTTTAAACAGCCTGTGTGTTTGTTAGTGTTTTCTGGATAGTATCTATGAACTTTAGAGTTTTGAATGAATTTTAGCATGTTACATTTTGTTTTTTTGTTGGCAAATGCTAATTAGTTGCACATGGAGGCAGAAGAAGTACACATAAGTGTTTTCTGAGTAGAATGCTACAGAAGCTAGTTTAAAAATGCTATTTGCGACTGTCAACATGACATTGAATTAACATTCCCAAGAAAAAGACTTTACTCTTCCCCAAAACCAGTTTGACTCTGCTTTTTTGGGTCCTTTGCACACGAATTCCACAAGAGTTTGTCCAGATAGGTCTGGATCTAACCAGAAATACCCGGTTCTGTGTGGCTAAATGAATATCAGCTTTTAAACAGCCTGTGTGTTTGTTAGTGTTTTCTGGCTAGTATCTATGAACTTTAGAGTTTTGAATGAATTTTAGCATGATACATTTTGGTTTTTTTGTTCGCAAATGCTAATTAGTTCTACATGGAGGCAGAAGAAGTACACATAAGGGTTTTCTTAGTAGAATGCTACAGAAACTAGGTTAAAGATGATATTTGAGACTGTCAACATGACATTCAATTCACATTCCCAAGAAAAAGACTTTGCTCTTCTCCAAAACCAGTTTGACTCTGCTTTTCCGCGTCCTTTGCACACGAATTACACGAGTTTGCCCAGATAGGTCTGGATCTAACCAGAAATATCTGCTTCTGTGTGGCTAAATGAATATCAGCTTTTAAACAGCCTGTGTGTTTGTTAGTGTTTTCTGGCTAGTATCTATGAACTTTCGAGTTTTGAATGAATTTTAGCATGTTACATTTTGTTTTTTTGTTGGCAAACGCTAATTAGTTCACATGGAGACACAACAAGTACACATAAGTGTTTTCTGAGTCGAATGCTACAGAAACTAGGTTAAAAATGATATTTGCGACTGTAAACATGACATTGAATTCACATTCCCAAGAAAAGGACTTTGCTTTTCTCCAAAACCAGTTTGACTCTGCTTTTCTTGGTCCTTTGCACACGAATGCCACACGAGTTTGTCCAGATAGGTCTGGATCTAACCAGAAATATCCGGTTCTGTGTGGCTAAATGAATATCAGCTTTTAAACAGCCTGTGTGTTTGTTAGTGTTTTCTGGATAGTATCTATGAACTTTAGAGTTGTGAATGAATTTTAGCATGTTACATTTTGTTTTTTTGTTGGCAAATGCTAATTAGTTGCACATGGAGGCAGAAGAAGTACACATAAGTGTTTTCTGAGTAGAATGCTACAGAAGCTAGTTTAAAAATGCTATTTGCGACTGTCAACATGACATTGAATTCACATTCCCAAGAAAAAGACTTTACTCTTCCCCAAAACCAGTTTGACTCTGCTTTTTTGGGTCCTTTGCACACGAATTCCACAAGAGTTTGTCCAGATTGGTCTGGATCTAACCAGAAATACCCGGTTCTGTGTGGCTAAATGAATATCAGCTTTTAAACAGCCTGTGTGTTTGTTAGTGTTTTCTGGCTAGTATCTATGAACTTTAGAGTTTTGAATGAATTTTAGCATGATACATTTTGGTTTTTTTGTTCGCAAATGCTAATTAGTTCTACATGGAGGCACAAGAAGTACACATAAGGGTTTTCTTAGTAGAATGCTACAGAAACTAGGTTAAAGATGATATTTGAGACTGTCAACATGACATTCAATTCACATTCCCAAGAAAAAGACTTTGCTCTTCTCCAAAACCAGTTTGACTCTGCTTTTCCGCGTCCTTTGCACACGAATTACACGAGTTTGCCCAGATAGGTCTGGATCTAACCAGAAATATCTGCTTCTGTGTGGCTAAATGAATATCAGCTTTTAAACAGCCTGTGTGTTTGTTAGTGTTTTCTGGCTAGTATCTATGAACTTTAGAGTTTTGAATGAATTTTAGCATGTTACATTTTGTTTTTTTGTTGGCAAACGCTAATTAGTTCACATGGAGACACAACAAGTACACATAAGTGTTTTCTGAGTCGAATGCTACAGAAACTAGGTTAAAAATGATATTTGCGACTGTCAACATGACATTGAATTCACATTCCCAAGAAAAAGACTTTGCTTTTCTCCAACACCAGTTTGACTCTGCTTTTCTGGGTCCTTTGCACACGAATTCCACACGAGTTTGTCCAGATAGGTCTGGATCTAACCAGAAATACCCGGTTCTGTGTGGCTAAATGAATATTAGCTTTTAAACAGCCTGTGTGTTTGTTAGTGTTTTCTGGCTAGTGTCTATGAACTTTAGATTTTTGAATGAATTTTAGCATGTTACATTTTGTTTTTTTGTTGGCAATTGCTAATTAGTTCTACATGGAGGCACAAAAGTACACATAAGAGTTTTCTGAGTCGAATGGTTCAGAAACTAGGTTAAAAATGATATTTGCGACTGTAAACATGACATTGAATTCACATTCCCAAGAAAAGGACTTTGCTTTTCTCCAAAACCAGTTTGACTCTGCTTTTCTGGGTCCTTTGCACACGAATGCCACACGAGTTTGTCCAGATAGGTCTGGATCTAACCAGAAATATCCGGTTCTGTGTGGCTAAATGAATATCAGCTTTTAAACAGCCTGTGTGTTTGTTAGTGTTTTCTGGCTAGTGTCTATGAACTTTAGAGTTTTGAATGAATATTAGCATGTTACATTTTGTTTTTTTGTTGGCAATTGCTAATTAGTTCTACATGCAGGCACAAGAAGTACACATAAGTGTTTTCTGAGTCGAATGCCACAGAAACTAGGTTAAAAATGATATTTGCGACTGTCAACATGACATTGAATTCACATTCCCAAGAAAAGGACTTTGCTTTTCTCCAAAACCAGTTTGACTCTGCTTTTCTTGGTCCTTTGCACACGAATGCCACACGAGTTTGTCCAGATAGGTCTGGATCTAACCAGAAATATCCGGTTCTGTGTGGCTAAATGAATATCAGCTTTTAAACAGCCTGTGTGTTTGTTAGTGTTCTCTGGATAGTATCTATGAACTTTAGAGTTTTGAATGAATTTTAGCATGTTACATTTTGGTTTTTTGTTGGCAATTGCTAATTAGTTCTACATGGAGGCACAAGAATTACACATAAGTGTTTTCTGAGTCGAATGCTACAGAAACTAGGTTAAAAATGATATTTGCGACTGTCAACATGACATTGAATTCACATTCCCAAGAAAAGGACTTTGCTTTTCTCCAAAACCAGTTTGACTCTGCTTTTCTTGGTCCTTTGCACACGAATGCCACACGAGTTTGTCCAGATAGGTCTGGATCTAACCAAAATTATCCGGTTCTGTGTGGCTAAATGAATATCAGCTTTTAAACAGCCTGTGTGTTTGTTAGTGTTTTCTGGATAGTATCTATGAACTTTTGAGTTTTGAATGAATTTTAGCATGTTACATTTTGTTTTTTTGTTGGCAAACGCTAATTAGTTCACATGGAGGCACAAGAAGTACACATAAGTGTTTTCTGAGTAGAATGCTACAGAAACTAGGTTAAAAATGATATTTGCGACTGTAAACATGACATTGAATTCACATTCCCAAGAAAAAGACTTTGCTCTTCTCCAAAACCAGTTTGACTCTGCTTTTCCGCGTCCTTTGCACACGAATTCCACACGAGTTTGTCCAGATAGGTCTGGATCTAACCAGAAATATCTGGTTCTGTGTGGCTAAATGAATATCAGCTTTTAAACAGCCTGTGTGTTTGTTAGTGTTTTCTGGCAAGTATCTAAGAACTTTAGAGTTGTGAATGAATTTTAGCATGTTACATTTTGTTTTTTTGTTGGCAAACGCTAATTAGTTCTACATGGAGACACAACAAGTACACATAAGGGTTTTCTGAGTAAAATGCTACAGAAACTAGGTTAAAAATGATATTTGCGACTGTCAACATGACATTGAATTCACATTCCCAAGAAAAAGACTTTGCTCTTCTCCAAAACCAGTTTGACTCTGCTTTTCTGGGTCCTTTGCACACGAATTCCACACGAGTTTGTCCAGATAGGTCTGGATCTAACCAGAAACACCCGGTTCTGTGTGGCTAAATGAATATCAGCTTTTAAACAGCCTGTGTGTTTGTTAGTGTTTTCTGGCTAGTGTCTATGAACTTTAGACTTTTGAATGAATTTTAGCATGTTACATTTTGTTTTTTTGTTGGCAATTGCTAATTAGTTCTACATGGAGGCACAAGAATTACACATAAGTGTTTTCTGAGTCGAATGCTACAGAAACTAGGTTAAAAATGATATTTGCGACTGAAAACATGACATTGAATTCACATTCCCAAGAAAAGGACTTTGCTTTTCTCCAAAACCAGTTTGACTCTGCTTTTCTGGGTCCTTTGCACACGAATTACACGAGTTTGTCCAGATAGGCCTGGATCTGACCAGAAATATCCGGTTCTGTGTGGCTAAATGAATATCAGCTTTTAAACAGCCTGTGTGTTTGTTAGTGTTTTCTGGCTAGTGTCTATGAACTTTAGAGTTTTGAATGAATTTTAGCATGTTACATTTTGGTTTTTTGTTGGCAATTGCTAATTAATTCTACATGCAGGCAGAAGAAGTACACATAAGTGTTTTCTGAGTCGAATGCTACAGAAACTAGGTTAAAAATGATATTTGCGACTGTAAACATGACATTGAATTCACATTCCCAAGAAAAGGACTTTGCTTTTCTCCAAAACCAGTTTGACTCTGCTTTTCTTGGTCCTTTGCACACGAATGCCACACGAGTTTGTCCAGATAGGTCTGGATCTAACCAGAAATATCCGGTTCTGTGTGGCTAAATGAATATCAGCTTTTAAACAGCCTGTGTGTTTGTTAGTGTTTTCTGGCTAGTATCTATGAACTTTAGAGTTTTGAATGAATTTTAGCATGTTACATTTTGGTTTTTTGTTGGCAATTGCTAATTAGTTATACATGGAGGCACAAGAATTACACATAAGTGTTTTCTGAGTCGAATGCTACAGAAACTAGGTTAAAAATGATATTTGCGACTGTAAACATGACATTGAATTCACATTCCCAAGAAAAGGACTTTGCTTTTCTCCAAAACCAGTTTGACTCTGCTTTTCTTGGTCCTTTGCACACGAATTCCACACGAGTTTGTCCAGATAGGTCTGGATCTAACCAGAAATATCCGGTTCTGTGTGGCTAAATGAATATCAGCTTTTAAACAGCCTGTGTGTTTGTTAGTGTTTTCTGGAAAGTATCTATGAACTTTAGAGTTTTGAATGAATTTTAGCATGTTACATTTTGTTTTTTTGTTGGCAAATGCTAATTAGTTCCACATGGAGACACAACAGGTACACATAGGTGTTCTCTGAGTCGAATGCTACAGAAGCTAGTTTAAAAATGCTATTTGCGACTGTCAACATGACATCGAATTCACATTCCCAAGAAAAAGACTTTACTCTTCGCCAAAACCAGTTTGACTCTGCTTTTTTGAGTCCTTTGCACACGAATTCCACAAGAGTTTGTCCAGATAAGTCTGGATCTAACCAGAAATACCCGGTTCTGTGTGGCTAAATGAATATCAGCTTTTAAACAGCCTGTGTGTTTGTTAGTTTTTCCTGGCTAGTATCTATGAACTTTAGAGTTTTGAATGAATTTTAGCATGATACATTTTGGTTTTTTTTGTTCGCAAATGCTAATTAGTTCTACATGGAGGCACAATTAGTACACATAAGTGTTTTCTGAGTCGAATGCTACAGAAACTAGGTTAAAAATGATATTTGCGACTGTAAACATGACATTGAATTCACATTCCCAAGAAAAAGACTTTGCTTTTCTCCAAAACCAGTTTGACTCTGCTTTTCTGGGTCCTTTGCACACGAATTACACGAGTTTGTCCAGATAGGTCTGGATCTAACCAGAAATATCTGCTTCTGTGTGGCTAAATGAATATCAGCTTTTAAACAGCCTGTGTGTTTGTTAGTGTTTTCTGGATAGTATCTATGAACTTTCGAGTTGTGAATGAATTTTAGCATGTTACATTTTGTTTTTTTTTGGCAAACGTTAATTAGTTGCACATGGAGGCACGAGAAGTACACATAAGTGTTTTCTGAGTAAAATGCTACAGAAACTAGGTTAAAAATGATATTTGCGACTGTAAACATGATATTGAATTCACATTCCCAAGAAAAAGACTTTGCTTTTCTCCAAAACCAGTTTGACTCTGCTTTTCTGGGTCCTTTGCACACGAATTCCACACGAGTTTGTCCAGATAGGTCTGGATCTAACCAGAAACACCCGGTTCTGTGTGGCTAAATGAATATCAGCTTTTAAACAGCCTGTGTGTTTGTTAGTGTTTTCTGGCTAGTGTCTATGAACTTTAGAGTTTTGAATGAATTTTAGCATGTTACATTTTGTTTTTTTGTTGGCAATTGCTAATTAGTTCTACATGGAGGCACAAGAAGTACACATAAGGGTTTTCTGAGTCGAATGCTACAGAAACTAGGTTAAAAATTATATTTGCGACTGTCAACATGACATTGAATTCACATTCCCAAGAAAAGGACTTTGCTTTTCTCCAAAACCAGTTTGACTCTGCTTTTCTTGGTCCTTTGCACACGAATGCCACACGAGTTTGTCCAGATAGGTCTGGATCTAACCAGAAATATCCGGTTCTGTGTGGCTAAATGAATATCAGCTTTTAAACAGCCTGTGTGTTTGTTAGTGTTTTCTGGCTAGTGTCTATGAACTTTAGAGTTTTGAATGAATTTTAGCATGCCACATTTTTTTTTTGTTGGCAATTGCTAATTAGTTCTACATGCAGGCACAAGAAGTACACATAAGTGTTTTCTGAGTCGAATGCTACAGAAACTAGGTTAAAAATGATATTTGCGTCTGTCAAAATGACATTGAATTCACATTCCCAAGAAAAGGACTTTGCTTTTCTCCAAAACCAGTTTGACTCTGCTTTTCTTGGTCCTTTGCACACGAATGCCACACGAGTTTGTCCAGATAGGTCTGGATCTAACCAGAAATATCCGGTTCTGTGTGGCTAAATGAATATCAGCTTTTAAACAGCCTGTGTGTTTGTTAGTGTTTTCTGGCTAGTGTCTATGAACTTTAGAGTTTTGAATGAATTTTAGCATGTTACATTTTGGTTTTTTGTTGGCAATTGCTAATTAGTTCTACATGGAGGCACAAGAATTACACATAAGTGTTTTCTGTCGAATGCTACAGAAACTAGGTTAAAAATGATATTTGCGACTGTAAACATGACATTGAATTCACATTCCCAAGAAAAGGACTTTGCTTTTCTCCAAAACCAGTTTGACTCTGCTTTTCCGCGTCCTTTGCACATGAATGCCACACGAGTTTGTCCAGATAGGTCTGGATCTAACCAGAAATATCCGGTTCTGTGTGGCTAATTGAATATCAGCTTTTAAACAGCCTGTGTGTTTGTTAGTGTTTTCTGGATAGTATCTATGAACTTTAGAGTTGTGAATGAATTTTAGCATGTTACATTTTGTTTTTTTGTTGGCAAATGCTAATTAGTTGCACATGGAGGCAGAAGAAGTACACATAAGTGTTTTCTGAGTAGAATGCTACAGAAGCTAGTTTAAAAATGCTATTTGCGACTGTCAACATGACATTGAATTCACATTCCCAAGAAAAAGACTTTACTCTTCGCCAAAACAAGTTTGACTCTGCTTTTTTGGGTCCTTTGCACACGAATTCCACAAGAGTTTGTCCAGATAGGTCTGGATCTAACCAGAAATACCCGGTTCTGTGTGGCTAAATGAATATCAGCTTTTAAACAGCCTGTGTGTTTGTTAGTGTTTTCTGGCTAGTATCTATGAACTTTAGAGTTTTGAATGAATTTTAGCATGATACATTTTGGTTTTTTTGTTCGCAAATGCTAATTAGTTCTACATGGAGGCACAAGAAGTACACATAAGGGTTTTCTTAGTAGAATGCTACAGAAACTAGGTTAAAGATGATATTTGAGACTGTCAACATGACATTAAATTCACATTCCCAAGAAAAAGACTTTGCTCTTCTCCAAAACCAGTTTGACTCTGCTTTTCCGCGTCCTTTGCACACGAATTACACGAGTTTGTCCAGATAGGTCTGGATCTAACCAGAAATATCTGCTTCTGTGTGGCTAAATGAATATCAGCTTTTAAACAGCCTGTGTGTTTGTTAGTGTTTTCTGGCTAGTATCTATGAACTTTAGAGTTTTGAATGAATTTTAGCATGCCACATTTTGTTTTTTTGTTGGCAATTGCTAATTAGTTCTACATGCAGGCACAAGAAGTACACATAAGTGTTTTCTGAGTCGAATGCTACAGAAACTAGGTTAAAAATGCTATTTGCGACTGTCAACATGACATTGAATTCACATTCCCAAGAAAAGGACTTTGCTTTTCTCCAAAACCAGTTTGACTCTGCTTTTCTTGGTCCTTTGCACACGAATGCCACACGAGTTTGTCCAGATAGGTCTGGATCTAACCAGAAATATCCGGTTCTGTGTGGCTAAATGAATATCAGCTTTTAAACAGCCTGTGTGTTTGTTAGTGTTTTCTGGCTAGTGTCTATGAACTTTAGAGTTGTGAATGAATTTTAGCATGTTACATTTTGGTTTTTTGTTGGCAATTGCTAATTAGTTCTACATGGAGGCACAAGAATTACACATAAGTGTTTTCTGAGTCGAATGCTACAGAAACTAGGTTAAAAATGATATTTGCGACTGTCAACATGACATTGAATTCACATTCCCAAGAAAAGGACTTTGCTTTTCTCCAAAACCAGTTTGACTCTGCTTTTCTTGGTCCTTTGCACACGAATGCCACACGAGTTTGTCCAGATAGGTCTGGATCTAACCAGAAATATCCGGTTCTGTGTGGCTAAATGAATATCAGCTTTTAAAAACCTGTGTGTTTGTTAGTGTTTTCTGGATAGTATCTATGAACTTTAGAGTTTTGAATGAATTTTAGCATGTTACATTTTGTTTTTTTGTTGGCAAATGCTAATTAGTTGCACATGGAGGCAGAAGAAGTACACATAAGTGTTTTCTGAGTAGAATGCTACAGAAGCTAGTTTAAAAATGCTATTTGCGACTGTCAACATGACATTGAATTCACATTCCCAAGAAAAAGACTTTGCTCTTCTCCAAAACCAGTTTGACTCTGCTTTTCCGCGTCCTTTGCACACGAATTACACGAGTTTGTCCAGATAGGTCTGGATCTAACCAGAAATATCTGGTTCTGTGTGGCTAAATGAATATCAGCTTTTAAACAGCCTGTGTGTTTGTTAGTGTTTTCTGGCAAGTATCTAAGAACTTTAGAGTTGTGAATGAATTTGAGCATGTTACATTTTGTTTTTTTGTTGGCAAACGCTAATTATTTCCACATGGAGACACAACAAGTACACATAAGGGTTTTCTGAGTAAAATGCTACAGAAACTAGGTTAAAAATGATATTTGCGACTGTAAACATGACATTGAATTCACATTCCCAAGAAAAAGACTTTGCTTTTCTCCAACACCAGTTTGACTCTGCTTTTCTGGGTCCTTTGCACACGAATTCCACACGAGTTTGTCCAGATAGGTTTGGATCTAACCAGAAATACCCGGTTCTGTGTGGCTAAATGAATATCAGCTTTTAAACAGCCTGTGTGTTTGTTAGTGTTTTCTGGATAGTATCTATGAACTTTAGAGTTTTGAATGAATTTTAGCATGTTACATTTGTTTTTTTGTTGGCAAACGCTAAATAGTTACACATGGAGACACAACAAGTACACATAAGTGTTTTCTGAGTCGAATGCTACAGAAACTAGGTTAAAAATGATATTTGCGACTGTAAACATGACATTGAATTCACATTCCCAAGAAAAGGACTTTGCTTTTCTCCAAAACCAGTTTGACTCTGCTTTTCTTGGTCCTTTGCACACGAATTACACGAGTTTGTCCAGATAGGTCTGGATCTAACCAGAAATATCTGCTTCTGTGTGGCTAAATGAATATCAGCTTTTAAACAGCCTGTGTGTTTGTTAGTGTTTTCTGGATAGTATCTATGAACTTTAGAGTTTTGAATAAATTTTAGCATGTTACATTTTGGTTTTTTTTGGCAATTGCTAATTAGTTCTACATGGAGGCACAAGAAGTACACATAAGTGTTTTCTGAGTCGAATGCTACAGAAACTAGGTTAAAAATGATATTTGCGACTGTAAACATGACATTGAATTCACATTCCCAAGAAAAGGACTTTGCTTTTCTCCAAAACCAGTTTGACTCTGCTTTTCTTGGTCCTTTGCACACGAATGCCACACGAGTTTGTCCAGATAGGTCTGGATCTAACCAGAAATATCCGGTTCTGTGTGGCTAAATGAATATCAGCTTTTAAACAGCCTGTGTGTTTGTTAGTGTTTTCTGGCTAGTGTCTATGAACTTTAGAGTTGTGAATGAATTTTAGCATGTTACATTTTGGTTTTTTGTTGGCAATTGCTAATTAGTTCTACATGGAGGCACAAGAATTACACATAAGTGTTTTCTGAGTCGAATGCTACAGAAACTAGGTTAAAAATGATATTTGCGACTGTAAACATGACATTGAATTCACATTCCCAAGAAAAGGACTTTGCTTTTCTCCAAAACCAGTTTGACTCTGCTTTTCTTGGTCCTTTGCACACGAATGCCACACGAGTTTGTCCAGATAGGTCTGGATCTAACCAGAAATATCCGGTTCTGTGTGGCTAAATGAATATCAGCTTTTAAACAGCCTGTGTGTTTGTTAGTGTTTTCTGGCTAGTGTCTATGAACTTTAGAGTTGTGAATGAATTTTAGCATGTTACATTTTGGTTTTTTGTTGGCAATTGCTAATTAGTTCTACATGGAGGCACAAGAATTACACATAAGTGTTTTCTGAGTCGAATGCTACAGAAACTAGGTTAAAAATGATATTTGCGACTGTCAACATGACATTGAATTCACATTCCCAAGAAAAGGACTTTGCTTTTCTCCAAAACCAGTTTGACTCTGCTTTTCTTGGTCCTTTGCACACGAATGCCACACGAGTTTGTCCAGATAGGTCTGGATCTAACCAGAAATATCCGGTTCTGTGTGGCTAAATGAATATCAGCTTTTAAAAACCTGTGTGTTTGTTAGTGTTTTCTGGATAGTATCTATGAACTTTAGAGTTTTGAATGAATTTTAGCATGTTACATTTTGTTTTTTTGTTGGCAAATGCTAATTAGTTGCACATGGAGGCAGAAGAAGTACACATAAGTGTTTTCTGAGTAGAATGCTACAGAAGCTAGTTTAAAAATGCTATTTGCGACTGTCAACATGACATTGAATTCACATTCCCAAGAAAAAGACTTTGCTCTTCTCCAAAACCAGTTTGACTCTGCTTTTCCGCGTCCTTTGCACACGAATTACACGAGTTTGTCCAGATAGGTCTGGATCTAACCAGAAATATCTGGTTCTGTGTGGCTAAATGAATATCAGCTTTTAAACAGCCTGTGTGTTTGTTAGTGTTTTCTGGCAAGTATCTAAGAACTTTAGAGTTGTGAATGAATTTGAGCATGTTACATTTTGTTTTTTTGTTGGCAAACGCTAATTATTTCCACATGGAGACACAACAAGTACACATAAGGGTTTTCTGAGTAAAATGCTACAGAAACTAGGTTAAAAATGATATTTGCGACTGTAAACATGACATTGAATTCACATTCCCAAGAAAAAGACTTTGCTTTTCTCCAACACCAGTTTGACTCTGCTTTTCTGGGTCC
Source organism: Sylvilagus floridanus (assembly GCA_949820135.1). NCBI lineage: Eukaryota > Metazoa > Chordata > Mammalia > Lagomorpha > Leporidae > Sylvilagus > Sylvilagus floridanus. The sequence goes on from OX463223.1 coordinate 90,680,063, forward strand.
TTTGCACACGAATTCCACACGAGTTTGTCCAGATAGGTTTGGATCTAACCAGAAATACCCGGTTCTGTGTGGCTAAATGAATATCAGCTTTTAAACAGCCTGTGTGTTTGTTAGTGTTTTCTGGATAGTATCTATGAACTTTAGAGTTTTGAATGAATTTTAGCATGTTACATTTGTTTTTTTGTGGGCAAACGCTAAATAGTTACACATGGAGACACAACAAGTACACATAAGTGTTTTCTGAGTCGAATGCTACAGAAACTAGGTTAAAAATGATATTTGCGACTGTAAACATGACATTGAATTCACATTCCCAAGAAAAGGACTTTGCTTTTCTCCAAAACCAGTTTGACTCTGCTTTTCTTGGTCCTTTGCACACGAATTACACGAGTTTGTCCAGATAGGTCTGGATCTAACCAGAAATATCTGCTTCAGTGTGGCTAAATGAATATCAGCTTTTAAACAGCCTGTGTGTTTGTTAGTGTTTTCTGGATAGTATCTATGAACTTTAGAGTTTTGAATAAATTTTAGCATGTTACATTTTGGTTTTTTTTGGCAATTGCTAATTAGTTCTACATGGAGGCACAAGAAGTACACATAAGTGTTTTCTGAGTCGAATGCTACAGAAACTAGGTTAAAAATGATATTTGCGACTGTAAACATGACATTGAATTCACATTCCCAAGAAAAGGACTTTGCTTTTCTCCAAAACCAGTTTGACTCTGCTTTTCTTGGTCCTTTGCACACGAATGCCACACGAGTTTGTCCAGATAGGTCTGGATCTAACCAGAAATATCCGGTTCTGTGTGGCTAAATGAATATCAGCTTTTAAACAGCCTGTGTGTTTGTTAGTGTTTTCTGGCTAGTGTCTATGAACTTTAGAGTTGTGAATGAATTTTAGCATGTTACATTTTGGTTTTTTGTTGGCAATTGCTAATTAGTTCTACATGGAGGCACAAGAATTACACATAAGTGTTTTCTGAGTCGAATGCTACAGAAACTAGGTTAAAAATGATATTTGCGACTGTCAACATGACATTGAATTCACATTCCCAAGAAAAGGACTTTGCTTTTCTCCAAAACCAGTTTGACTCTGCTTTACTTGGTCCTTTGCACACGAATGCCACACGAGTTTGTCCAGATAGGTCTGGATCTAACCAGAAATATCCGGTTCTGTGTGGCTAAATGAATATCAGCTTTTAAAAACCTGTGTGTTTGTTAGTGTTTTCTGGATAGTATCTATGAACTTTAGAGTTTTGAATGAATTTTAGCATGTTACATTTTGTTTTTTTGTTGGCAAATGCTAATTAGTTGCACATGGAGGCAGAAGAAGTACACATATGTGTTTTCTGAGTAGAATGCTACAGAAGCTAGTTTAAAAATGCTATTTGCGACTGTCAACATGACATTGAATTCACATTCCCAAGAAAAAGACTTTACTCTTCGCCAAAACCAGTTTGACTCTGCTTTTTTGGGTCCTTTGCACACGAATTCCACAAGAGTTTGTCCAGATAGGTCTGGATCTAACCAGAAATACCCGGTTCTGTGTGGCTAAATGAATATCAGCTTTTAAACAGCCTGTGTGTTTGTTAGTTTTTCCTGGCTAGTATCTATGAACTTTAGAGTTTTGAATGAATTTTAGCATGATACATTTTGGTTTTTTTTGTTCGCAAATGCTAATTAGTTCTACATGGAGGCACAATTAGTACACATAAGTGTTTTCTTAGTAGAATGCTACAGAAACTAGGTTAAAGATGATATTTGCGACTGAAACATGACATTGAATTCACATTTCCAAGAACACGACTCTGCTTTTCTCCAAAACCAGTTTGACTCTGCTTTTCTGGGTCCTTTGCACACGAATTCCACACGAGTTTGTCCAGATAGGTCTGGATCTAACCAGAAATATCCGGTTCTGTGTGGCTAAATGAATATCAGCTTTTAAAAACCTGTGTGTTTGTTAGTGTTTTCTGGATAGTATCTATGAACTTTAGAGTTTTGAATGAATTTTAGCATGTTACATTTGTTTTTTTGTTGGCAAAGGCTAAATAGTTACACATGGAGACACAACAAGTACACATAAGTGTTTTCTGAGTAGAATGCTACAGAAGCTAGTTTAAAAATGCTATTTGCGACTGTCAACATGACATTGAATTCACATTCCCAAGAAAAAGACTTTGCTCTTCTCCAAAACCAGTTTGACTCTGCTTTTCCGCGTCATTTGCACACGAATTCCACACGAGTTTGTCCAGATAGGTCTGGATCTAACCAGAAATACCCGGTTCTGTGTGGCTAAATGAATATCAGCTTTTAAACAGCCTGTGTGTTTGTTAGTGTTTTCTGGATAGTATCTATGAACTTTAGAGTTTTGAATGAATTTTAGCATGTTAGATTTTGGTTTTTTGTTGGCAATTGCTAATTAGTTCTACATGGAGGCACAAGAAGTACAAATAAGTGTTTTCTGAGTCGAATGCTACAGAAACTAGGTTAAAAATGATATTTGCGACTGTAAACATGACATTGAATTCACATTCCCAAGAAAAGGACTTTGCTTTTCTCCAAAACCACTTTGACTCTCTCTGCTTTTCTTGGTCCTTTGCACACGAATGCCACACGAGTTTGTCCAGATAGGTCTGGATCTAACCAGAAATATCCGGTTCTGTGTGGCTAAATGAATATCAGCTTTTAAACAGCCTGTGTGTTTGTTAGTGTTTTCTGGCTAGTGTCTATGAACTTTAGAGTTGTGAATGAATTTTAGCATGTTACATTTTGTTTTTTTGTTGGCTATTGCTAATTAGTTCTACATGCAGGCACAAGAAGTACACATAAGTGTTTTTTGAGTCGAATGCTACAGAAACTAGGTTAAAAATGATATTTGCAACTGTCAACATGACATTGAATTCACATTCCCAAGAAAAAGACTTTGCTCTTCTCCAAAACCAGTTTGACTCTGCTTTTCCGCGTCCTTTGCACACGAATTACACGAGTTTGTCCAGATAGGTCTGGATCTAACCAGAAATATCTGCTTCTGTGTGGCTAAATGAATATCAGCTTTTAAACAGCCTGTGTGTTTGTTAGTGTTTTCTGGATAGTATCTATGAACTTTAGAGTTTTGAATGAATTTTAGCATGTTCCATTTTGTTTTTTTGTTGGCAAACGCTAATTAGTTCACATGGAGACACAACAAGTACACATAAGTGTTTTCTGAGTAGAATGCTACAGAAACTAGGTTAAAAATGATATTTGCGACTGTCAACATGACTTTGAATTCACATTCCCAAGAAAAGGACTTTGCTTTTCTCCAAAACCAGTTTGACTCTGCTTTTCTTGGTCCTTTGCACACGAATGCCACACGAGTTTGTCCAGATAGGTCTGGATCTAACCAGAAATATCCGGTTCTGTGTGGCTAAATGAATATCAGCTTTTAAACAGCCTGTGTGTTTGTTAGTGTTTTCTGGCTAGTGTCTATGAACTTTAGAGTTTTGAATGAATTTTAGCATGTTACATTTTGTTTTTTTGTTGGCAAATGCTAATTAGTTGCACATGGAGGCAGAAGAAGTACACATAAGTGTTATCTGAGTAGAATGCTACATAAGCTAGGTTAAAAATGATATTTGCGTCTGTCAACATGACATTGAATTCACATTCCCAAGAAAAAGACTTTACTCTTCGCCAAAACCAGTTTGACTCTGCTTTTTTGGGTCCTTTGCACATGAATTCCACAAGAGTTTGTCCAGATAGGTCTGGATCTAACCAGAAATACCCGGTTCTGTGTGGCTAAATGAATATCAGCTTTTAAAGAGCCTGTGTGTTTGTTAGTTTTTCCTGGCTAGTATCTATGAACTTTAGAGTTTTGAATGAATTTTAGCATGATACATTTTGGTTTTTTGTTGGCAATTGCTAATTAGTTCTACATGGAGGCAGAAGAAGTACACCTAAGTGTTTTATGAGTCGAATGCTACAGAAACTAGTTTAAAAATGCTATTTGCGACTGTAAACATGACATTGAATTCACATTTCCAAGAACAAGACTCTGCTTTTCTCCAAAACCAGTTTGACTCTGCTTTTCTGGGTCCTTTGCACACGAATTCCACACGAGTTAGTCCAGATAGGTCTGGATCTAACCAGAAATATCCGGTTCTGTGTGGCTAAATGAATATCAGCTTTTAAAAACCTGTGTGTTTGTTAGTGTTTTCTGGATAGTATATATGAACTTTAGAGTTTTGAATGAATTTTAGCATGTTACATTTGTTTTTTTGTTGGCAAACGCTAAATAGTTACACATGGAGACAAAACAAGTACACATAAGTGTTTTCTGAGTCGAATGCTACAGAAACTAGGTTAAAAATGATATTTGCGACTGTCAACATGACATTGAATTCACATTCCCAAGAAAAGGACTTTGCTTTTCTCCAAAACCAGTTTGACTCTGCTTTTCTTGGTCCTTTGCACACGAATGCCACACGAGTTTGTCCAGATAGGTCTGGATCTAACCAGAAATATCCGGTTCTGTGTGGCTAAATGAATATCAGCTTTTAAACAGCCTGTGTGTTTGTTAGTGTTTTCTGGCTAGTGTCTATGAACTTTAGAGTTTTGAATGAATTTTAGCATGTTGCATTTTGTTTTTTTGTTGGCAAATGCTAATTAGTTGCACATGGAGGCAGAAGAAGTACACATAAGTGTTTTCTGAGTAGAATGCTACAGAAGCTAGTTTAAAAATGCTATTTGCGACTGTCAACATGACATTGAATTCACATTCCCAAGAAAAAGACTTTACTCTTCGCCAAAACCAGTTTGACTCTGCTTTTTTGGGTCCTTTGCACACGAATTCCACAAGTGTTTGTCCAGATAGGTCTGGATCTAACCAGAAATACCCGGTTCTGTGTGGCTAAATGAATATCAGCTTTTAAAGAGCCTGTGTGTTTGTTAGTTTTTCCTGGCTAGTATCTATGAACTTTAGAGTTTTGAATGAATTTTAGCATGTTGCATTTTGTTTTTTTGTTGGCAAATGCTAATTAGTTGCACATGGAGGCAGAAGAAGTACACATAAGTGTTTTCTGAGTAGAATGCTACAGAAGCTAGTTTAAAAATGCTATTTGCGACTGTCAACATGACATTGAATTCACATTCCCAAGAAAAAGACTTTGCTTTTCTCCAACACCAGTTTGACTCTGCTTTTCTGGGTCCTTTGCACACGAATTCCACACGAGTTTGTCCAGATAGGTCTGGATCTAACCAGAAATACCCGGTTCTGTGTGGCTAAATGAATATCAGCTTTTAAACAGCCTGTGTGTTTGTTAGTGTTTTCTGGCTAGTGTCTATGAACTTTAGAGTTTTGAATGAATTTTAGCATGTTACATTTTGTTTTTTTGTTGGCAAACGCTAATTAGTTCTACATGGAGACACAACAAGTACACATAAGGGTTTTCTGAGTAAAACGCTACAGAAACTAGGTTAAAAATGATATTTGCGACTGTAAACATGACATTGAATTCACATTCCCAAGAAAAAGACTTTGCTTTTCTCCAAAACCAGTTTGACTCTGCTTTTCTGGGTCCTTTGCACACGAATTCCACACGAGTTTGTCCAGATAGGTCTGGATCTAACCAGAAATACCCCGTTCTGTGTGACTAAATGAATATCAGCTTTTAAACAGCCTGTGTGTTTGTTAGTGTTTTCTGGCTAGTGTCTATGAACTTTAGAGTTGTGAATGAATTTTAGCATGTTACATTTTGTTTTTTTGTTGGCAATTGCTAATTAGTTCTACATGCAGGCACAAGAAGTACACATAAGTGTTTTTTGCGTCGAATGCTACAGAAACTAGGTTAAAAATGATATTTGCGACTGTCAACATGACATTGAATTCACATTCCCAAGAAAAAGACTTTGCTCTTCTCCAAAACCAGTTTGACTCTGCTTTTCCGCGTCCTTTGCACACGAATTACACGAGTTTGTCCAGATAGGTCTGGATCTAACCAGAAATATCTGCTTCTGTGTGGCTAAATGAATATCAGCTTTTAAACAGCCTGTGTGTTTGTTAGTGTTTTCTGGCTAGTATCTATGAACTTTAGAGTTTTGAATGAATTTTAGCATGTTACATTTTGTTTTTTTGTTGGCAAACGCTAATTAGTTCACATGGAGACACAACAAGTACACATAAGTGTTTTCTGAGTAGAATGCTACAGAAACTAGGTTAAAAATGATATTTGCGACTGTCAACATGACATTGAATTCACATTCCCAAGAAAAGGACTTTGCTTTTCTCCAAAACCAGTTTGACTCTGCTTTTCTTGGTCCTTTGCACACGAATGCCACACGAGTTTGTCCAGATAGGTCTGGATCTAACCAGAAATATCCGGTTCTGTGTGGCTAAATGAATATCAGCTTTTAAACAGCCTGTGTGTTTGTTAGTGTTTTCTGGCTAGTGTCTATGAACTTTAGAGTTTTGAATGAATTTTAGCATGTTACATTTTGTTTTTTTGTTGGCAATTGCTAATTAGTTCTTCATGCAGGCACAAGAAGTACACATAAGTGTTTTCTGAGTCGAATGCTACAGAAACTAGGTTAAAAATGATATTTGCGACTGTAAACATGACATTGAATTCACATTCCCAAGAAAAGGACTTTGCTTTTCTCCAAAACCAGTTTGACTCTGCTTTTCTTGGTCCTTTGCACACGAATGCCACACGAGTTTGTCCAGATAGGTCTGGATCTAACCAGAAATATCCGGTTCTGTGTGGCTAAATGAATATCAGCTTTTAAACAGCCTGTGTGTTTGTTAGTGTTCTCTGGATAGTATCTATGAACTTTAGAGTTTTGAATGAATTTTAGCATGTTACATTTTGGTGTTTTGTTGGCAATTGCTAATTAGTTCTACATGGAGGCACAAGAATTACACATAAGTGTTTTCTGACTCGAATGCTACAGAAACTAGGTTAAAAATGATATTTGCGACTGTCAACATGACATTGAATTCACATTCCCAAGAAAAGGACTTTGCTTTTCTCCAAAACCAGTTTGACTCTGCTTTTCTTGGTCCTTTGCACACGAATGCCACACGAGTTTGTCCAGATAGGTCTGGATCTAACCAGAAATATCCGGTTCTGTGTGGCTAAATGAATATCAGCTTTTAAACAGCCTGTGTGTTTGTTAGTGTTTTCTGGATAATATCTATGAACTTTAGAGTTTTGAATGAATTTTAGCATGTTGCATTTTGTTTTTTTGTTGGCAAATGCTAATTAGTTGCACATGGAGGCAGAAGAAGTACACATAAGTGTTTTCTGAGTAGAATGCTACAGAAGCTAGGTTAAAAATGATATTTGCGACTGTCAACATGACATTGAATTCACATTCCCAAGAAAAAGACTTTACTCTTCGCCAAAACCAGTTTGACTCTGCTTTTTTGGGTCCTTTGCACACGAATTCCACAAGAGTTTGTCCAGATAGGTCTGGATCTAACCAGAAATACCCGGTTCTGTGTGGCTAAATGAATATCATCTTTTAAAGAGCCTGTGTGTTTGTTAGTTTTTCCTGGCTAGTATCTATGAACTTTAGAGTTTTGAATGAATTTTAGCATGATACATTTTGGTTTTTTATTGGCAATTGCTAATTAGTTCTACATGGAGGCAGAAGAAGTACACATAAGTGTTTTATGAGTCGAATGCTACAGAAACTAGGTTAAAAATGATATTTGCGACTGAAACATGACATTGAATTCACATTTACAAGAACAAGACTATCCTTTTCTCCAAAACCAGTTTGACTCTGCTTTTCTGGGTCCTTTGCACACGAATTCCACACGAGTTTGTCCAGATAGGTCTGGATCTAACCAGAAATATCCGGTTCTGTGTGGCTAAATGAATATCAGCTTTTAAAAACCTGTGTGTTTGTTAGTGTTTTCTGGATAGTATCTATGAACTTTAGAGTTTTGAATGAATTTTAGCATGTTACATTTGTTTTTTTGTTGGCAAACGCTAAATAGTTACACATGGAGACAAAACAAGTACACATAAGTGTTTTCTGAGTCGAATGCTACAGAAACTAGGTTAAAAATGATATTTGCGACTGTCAACATGACATTGAATTCACATTCCCAAGAAAAGGACTTTGCTTTTCTCCAAAACCAGTTTGACTCTGCTTTTCTTGGTCCTTTGCACACGAATGCCACACGAGTTTGTCCAGATAGGTCTGGATCTAACCAGAAATATCCGGTTCTGTGTGGCTAAATGAATATCAGCTTTTAAACAGCCTGTGTGTTTGTTAGTGTTTTCTGGCTAGTGTCTATGAACTTTAGAGTTTTGAATGAATTTTAGCATGTTGCATTTTGTTTTTTTGTTGGCAAATGCTAATTAGTTGCACATGGAGGCAGAAGAAGTACACATAAGTGTTTTCTGAGTAGAATGCTACAGAAGCTAGTTTAAAAATGCTATTTGCGACTGTCAACATGACATTGAATTCACATTCCCAAGAAAAAGACTTTACTCTTCGCCAAAACCAGTTTGACTCTGCTTTTTTGGGTCCTTTGCACACGAATTCCACAAGAGTTTGTCCAGATAGGTCTGGATCTAACCAGAAATATCCGGTTCTGTGTGGCTAACTGAATATCAGCTTTTAAACAGCCTGTGTGTTTGTTAGTGTTTTCTGGCTAGTGTCTATGAACTTTAGAGTTTTGAATGAATTTTAGCATGTTACATTTTGGTTTTTTGTTGGCAATTGCTAATTAGTTCTACATGGAGGCAAAAGAAGTACACATAAGTGTTTTCTGAGTCGAATGCTACAGAAACTAGGTTAAAAATCATATTTGCGACTGTAAACATGACATTGAATTCACATTCCCAAGAAAAGGACTTTGCTTTTCTCCAAAACCAGTTTGACTCTGCTTTTCTTGGTCCTTTGCACACGAATGCCACACGAATTTGTCCAGATAGGTCTGGATCTAACCAGAAATATCCGGTTCTGTGTGGCTAAGTGAATATCAGCTTTTAAACAGCCTGTGTGTTTGTTAGTGTTTTCTGGCTAGTGTCTATGAACTTTAGAGTTTTGAATGAATTTTAGCATGTTACATTTTGTTTTTTTGTTGGCAATTGCTAATTAGTTCTACATGGAGGCACAAGAAGTACACATAAGTGTTTTCTGAGTCGAATGCTACAGAAACTAGGTTAAAAATGATATTTGCGACTGTAAACATGACATTGAATTCACATTCCCAAGAAAAGGACTTTGCTTTTCTCCAAAACCAGTTTGACTCTGCTTTTCTTGGTCCTTTGCACACGAATGCCACACGAGTTTGTCCAGATAGGTCTGGATCTAACCAGAAATATCCGGTTCTGTGTGGCTAAATGAATATCAGCTTTTAAACAGCCTGTGTGTTTGTTAGTGTTTTCTGGCTACTGTCTATGAACTTTAGAGTTTTGAATGAATTTTAGCATGATACATTTTGTTTTTTTTGTTGGCAAACGCTAATTAGTTGCACATGGAGGCACAAGAAGTACACATAAGAGCTTTCTGAGTAGAATGCTACAGAAGCTAGTTTAAAAATACTATTTGCGACTGTCAACATGACATTGAATTCTCATTCCCTAGAAAAAGACTTTGCTCTTCGCCAAAACCAGTTTGACTCTGCTTTTTTGGGTCCTTTGCACACGAATTCCACACGAGTTTGTCCAGATAGGTCTGGATCTAACCAGAAATATCCGGTTCTGTGTGGCTAAATGAATATCAGCTTTTAAACAGCCTGTGTGTTTGTTAGTGTTTTTTGGCTAGTATCTATGTACTTTAGAGTTTTGAATGAATTTTAGCATGTTACATTTTGTTTTTTTGTTGGCAATTGCTAATTAGTTCTACATGGAGGCACAAGAAGTACACATAAGTGTTTTCTGAGTCGAATGCTACAGAAACTAGGTTAAAAATGATATTTGCGACTGTAAACATGACATTGAATTCACATTCCCAAGAAAAGGACTTTGCTTTTCTCCAAAACCAGTTTGACTCTGCTTTTCTTGGTCCTTTGCACACGAATGCCACACGAGTTTGTCCAGATAGGTCTGGATCTAACCAGAAATATCCGGTTCTGTGTGGCTAAATGAATATCAGCTTTTAAACAGCCTGTGTGTTTGTTAGTGTTTTCTGGCTAGTGTCTATGAACTTTAGAGTTTTGAATGAATTTTAGCATGTTACATTTTGTTTTTTTGTTGGCAATTGCTAATTAGTTCTACATGCAGGCACAAGAAGTACACATAAGTGTTTTCTGAGTCGAATGCTACAGAAACTAGGTTAAAAATGATATTTGCGACTGTAAACATGACATTGAATTCACATTCCTAAGAAAAGGACTTTGCTTTTCTCCAAAACCAGTTTGACTCTGCTTTTCTTGGTCCTTTGCACACGAATGCCACACGAGTTTGTCCAGAAAGGTCTGGATCTAACCAGAAATACCCGGTTCTGTGTGGCTAAATGAATATCAGCTTTTAAACAGCCTCTGTGTTTTTTTAGTTTTTCCTTGCTAGTATCTATGAACTTTAGAGTTTTGAATGAATTTTAGCATGATACATTTTGGTTTTTTTGTTCGCAAATGCTAATTAGTTCTACATGGAGGCACAAGAAGTACACATAAGTGTTTTCTTAGTAGAATCTTACAGAAACTAGGTTAAAGATGATATTTGAGACTGTCAACATGACATTGAATTCACATTCCCAAGAAAAAGACTTTGCTTTTCTCCAAAACCAGTTTGACTCTGCTTTTTTGGGTCCTTTGCACACGAATTCCACACGAGTTTGTCCAGATAGGTCTGGATCTAACCAGAAATATCCGGTTCTGTGTGGCTAAATGAATACCAGCTTTTAAACAGCCTGTGTGTTTGTTAGTGTTTTCTGGATAGTATCTATGAACTTTAGAGTTGTGAATGAATTTTAGCATGTTACATTTTGTTTTTTTGTTGGCACACACTAATTAGTTCCACATGGAGACACAACAAGTACACATAAGTGTTTTCTGAGTAGAATGCTACAGAAACTAGGTTAAAAATGATATTTGCGACTGTCAACATGACATTGAATTCACATTCCCAAGAAAAAGACTTTGCATTTCTCCAAAACCATCTTGACTCTGCTTTTCTGGGTCCTTTGCACACGAATTCCACCCGAGTTTGTCCAGATAGGTCTGGATCTAACCAGAAATATCCGGTTCTGTGGGGTTAAATGAATATCAGCTTTTAAACAGCCTGTGTGTTTGTTAGTGTTTCCTGGATAGTATCTATGAACTTTAGAGTTTTGAATGAATTTTAGCATGTTACATTTGGTTATTTTGTTGGCAAACAATAATTGGTTCCACATGGAGACACAACAAGTACACATAAGTGTTTTCTGAGTCGAATGCTACAGAAACTTGGTTAAAAATTCTATGTGCGACTGTCAACATGACATTGAATTCACATTCCCAAGAAAAAGACTTTGCTTTTCTCCAAAACCAGTTTGACTCTGCTTTTCTGGGTCCTTTGCACACGAATTCCACACGAGTTTGTCCAGAAAGGTCTGGATCTTAGCAGAAATACCCAGTTCTGTGTGGCTATATGAATATCAGCTTTTAAACAGCCTGTGTGTTTGTTAGTGTTTCCTGGATAGTATCTATGAATTTTAGAGTTCTGAATGAATTTTAGCATGTTACATTTTGTTTTTTTGTTGGCAAACGCTAATTAGTTCCACATGGAGACACAACAAGTACACATAAGTGGTTTCTGAGTAGAATGCTACAGAAACTAGGTTAAAAATGATATTTGCGACTGTAACCATGACTTTGAATTCAAATTCCCAAGAAAAAGACTTTGCATTTCTCCAAAACCATCTTGACTCTGCTTTTCTGGGTCCTTTGCACATGAATTCCACACGAGTTTGTCCAGATAGGTCTGGATCTAACCAGAAATATCCGGTTCTGTGTGGCTAAATGAATATCAGCTTTTAAACAGCCTGTGTGTTTGTTAGTGTTTTCTGGCTAGTATCTATGAACTTATGGTTTTGAATGAATTTTAGCACGTTACATTTTGTTTTTTTGTTGGCACACACTAATTAGTTCCACATGGAGACACAACAAGTACACATAAGTGTTTTCTGAGTCGAATGCTACAGAAACTAGGTTAAAAATGATATTTGCGACTGTAAATATGACATTGAATAAACAATTCCAAGAAAAAGACTATGCTTTTCTCCTAAACCAGTTTGACTCTGCTTTTCTGGGTCCTTTGCACACGAATTCCACACGAGTTTGTCCAGATAGGTCTGGATCTAACCAGAAATATCTGGTTCTGTGTGGCTAAATGAATATCAGCTTTTAAACAGCCTGTGTGTTTGTTAGTGTTTTCTGGCTAGTATCTATGAACTTTAGAGTTTTGAATGAATTTTAGCATGTTACATTTTGTTTTTTTGTTGGCAAATGCTAATTAGTTCCACATGGAGACACAACAAGTACACATAATTGTTTTCTGAGTAGAATGCTACAGAAACTAGGTTAAAAATGATATTTGCGACTGTCAACATGACATTGAATTCACATTCCCAAGAAAAAGACTTTGCTTTTCTCCAAAACCAGTTTCAACATCCTTTTCTGGGTCCTTTGCACACGAATTCCACACGAGTTTGTCCAGATAGGTCTGGATCTAACCAGAAATATCTGGTTCTGTGTGGCTAAATGAATATCAGCTTTTAAACAGCCTGTGTGTTTGTTAGTGTTTCCTGGCAGGTATCTATGAACTTTAGAGTTTTGAATGAATTTTAGCATGTTACATTTTGTTTTTTTGTTGGCAAACGCTAATTAGTTCCTCATGGAGACACAACAAGTACACATAAGTGTTTTCTGCGTAGAATGCTACAGAAACTAGGTTAAAAATGATATTTGCGACTGTAAACATGACATTGAATTCACATTCCCAAGAAAAAGACTTTGCTTTTCTCCAAAACCAGTTTGACTCTGCTTTTCTGGGTCCTTTGCACACGAATTCCACAAGAGTTTGTACAGATAGGTCTGGATCTTAGCAGAAATACCCAGTTCTGTGTGGCTATATGAATATCAGCTTTTAAACAGCCTGTGTGTTTGTTAGTGTTTCCTGGATAGTATCTATGAACTTTAGAGTTTTGAATGAATTTTAGCATGTTCCATTTTGTTTTTTTGTTGGCAAACGCTAATTAGTTCCACATGGAGACACAACAAGTACACAAAAGTGTTTTCTGAGTAGAATGCTACAGAAACTATGTTAAAAATGATATTTGCGACTGTAACCATGACGTCGAATTCACATTCCCAAGAAAAAGACTTTGCTTTTCTCCAAAACCAGTTTCAACATCCTTTTCTGGGTCCTTTGCACATGAATTCCACACGAGTTTGTCCAGATAGGTCTGGATCTAACCAGAAATATCCGGTTCTGTGTGGCTAAATGAATATCAGCTTTTAAACAGCCTGTGTGTTTGTTAGTGTTTCCTGGATAATATCTATGAACTTTAGAGTTTTGAATGAATTTTAGCATGTTCCATTTTGTTTTTTTGTTGGCAAACGCTAATTAGTTCCACATGGAGACACAACAAGTACACATAAGTGTTTTCTGAGTCCAATGCTACAGAAACTAGGTTAAAAATGATATTTGCGACTGTAACCATGACATTGAATTCACATTCCCAAGAAAAAGACTTTGCTTTTCTCCAAAACCAGTTTCAACATCCTTTTCTGGGTCCTTTGCACATGAATTCCACACGAGTTTGTCCAGATAGGTCTGGATCTAACCGGAAATATCCGGTTCTGTGTGGCCAAATGAATATCAGCGTTTAAACACCCTTTGTGTTTGTTAGTTTTTCCTGGATAGTATCTATGAACTTTAGAGTTTTGAATGAAATTTAGCACGTTACATTTTGTTTTTTTTGTTCACAAACGCTAATTAGTTCCACATGGAGACACAACAGGTACACATAAGTGTTCTCTGAGTCGAATGCTACAGAAACTAGGTTAAAAATGATATTTGTGACTGTAACCATGACATTGAATTCACATTCCCAAGAAAAAGACTTTGGTTTTCTCCAAAACCAGTTTCAACATCCTTTTCTGTGTCCTTTGCACACGAATTCCACACGAGTTTGTCCAGATAGGTCTGGATCTAACCAGAAATATCCAGTTCTGTGTGGCTACCTGAATATCAGCTTTTAAACAGCCCGTGTGTTTGTTAGTGTTTTCTGGCTAGTATCTATGAACTTTAGAGTTTTGAATGAATTTTAGCATGTTACATTTTGGTTTTTTGTTGGCAAACGCTAATTAGTTCCGCAGGGAGACACAACAGGTACACATAAGTGTTCTCTGTGTCGAATGCTACAGAAACTAGGTTAAAAATGATATTTGCGACTGTAACCATGACATTGAATTCACATTCCCAAGAAAAAGACTTTGCTTTTCTCCAAAACCTGTTTGACTCTGCTTTTCTGGGTCCTTTGCACAAGAATTCCACACGAGTTTGTCCAGATAGGTCTGGATCTAACCAGAAATATCCAGTTCTGTGTGGCTAAATGAATATCAGCTTTTAAACAGCCTGTGTGTTTGTTAGTGTTTCCTGGATAGTATCTATGAACTTTAGAGTTTTGAATGAATTTTAGCATGTTACATTTTGGTTTTTGGTTGGCAAACGCTAATTAGTTCTGCATGGAGACACAACAGGTACACATAAGTGTTCTCTGTGTCGAATGCTACAGAAATATGTTAAAAATGATATTTGTGACTGTAACCATGACATTGAATTCACATTCCCAAGAAAAAGACAATGCTTTTCTCCAAAACCAGTTTCAACATCCTTTTCTGGGTCCTTTGCACATGAATTCCACAAGAGTTTGTCCAGATTGGTCTGGATCTTAGCAGAAATACCCAGTTCTGTGTGGCTATATGAATATCATCTTTTAAACAGCCCGTGTGTTTGTTAGTGTTTCCTGGATAGTATCTTTGAACTTTAGAGTTTTGAATGAATTTTAGCATGTTACATTTTGTTTTTTTGTTGGCAAACGCTAATTAGTTCCACATGGAGACACAACAAGTACACATGATTGTTTTCTGAGTCGAATGCTACAGAGACTAGGTTAAAAATTATATTTGCGACTGTCAACATGACATTGAATTCACATTCCCAAGAAAAAGACTTTGCTTTTCTCCAAAACCAGTTTGACTCTGCTTTTTTGGGTCCTTTGCACACGAATTCCACATGAGTTTGTCCAGATAGGTCTGGATCTATCCAGAAATATCCGGTTCTGTGTGGCTAAATGAATATCAGCTTTTAAACAGCTTGTGTGTTTGTCAGTGTTTCTGGATAGTATCTATGAACTTTAGAGTTTTGAATGAATTTTAGCATGTTACATTTTGTTTTTTTGTTGGCAAACGCTAATTAGTTCCACATGGAGGCACAAGAAGTACACATAAGTGTTTTCCTAGTAAAATGCTACACAAACTAGGTTAAAAATCATATTTCCGACTGTAAACATGACATTGAATTCACATTCCCAAGAAAAAAACTTTGCTCTTCTCCAAAACCAGTTTGACTCTGCTTTTCCACGTCCTTTGCACACGAATTCCACACGAGTTTGTCCAGACATATGTGGATCTAACCAGAATTATCCGGTTCTGTGTGGCTAAATGAATATCAGCTTTTAAACAGCCTGTGTGTTTGTTAGTGTTTTCTGGCTAGTATCTATGAACTTTAGAGTTTTGAATGAATTTTAGCATGTTACATTTGGTTATTTTGTTGGCAAACAATAATTGGTTCCACATGGAGACACAACAAGTACACATAAGTGTTTTCTGAGTCGAATGCTACAGAAACTAGGTTAAAAATGCTATGTGCGACTGACAACATGACATTGAATTCACATTCCCAAGAAAAAGACTTTGCTTTTCTCCAAAACCAGTTTGACTCTGCTTTTCTAGGTCCTTTGCACACGAATTCCACAAGAGTTTGTCCAGATAGGTCTGGATCTTAGCAGAAATACCCAGTTTTGTGTGGCTACATGAATATCAGCTTTTAAACAGCCTGTGTGTTTGTTAGTGTTTCCTGGATAGTATCTATGAACTTTAGACTTTTGAATGAATTTTAGCATGTTACATTTTGTTTTTTTGTTGGCAAACTCTAATTAGTTCCACATGGAGACACAACAAGTGCACATAAGTGTTTTCTGAGTAGAATGCTACAGAAACTAGGTTAAAAATTATATTTGCGACTGTAACCATAACTTTGAATTCAAATTCCCAAGAAACGACTTTGCATTTCTCCAAAACCATCTTTACTCTGCTTTTCTGGGTCCTTTGCACACGAATTCCACACGAGTTTGTCCAGATAGGTCTGGATCTAACCAGAAATATCCGGTTCTGTGTGGCTAAATGAATATCAGCTTTTAAATAACCTGTGTGTTTGTTGGTGTTTTCTGGCTAGTATCTATGAACTTTAGAGTTTTGAATGAATTTTAGCATGTTACATTTTGGTTTTTTGTTGGCAAACGCTAATTAGTTCCGCATGGAGACACAACAGGTACACATAAGTGTTCTCTGTGTCGAATGCTACAAAAACTGTGTTAAAAATGATATTTGCGACTGTAAACATGACATTGAATTCACATTCCCAAGAAAAAGACTTTGCTTTTCTCCAAAACCAGTTTGACTCTGCCTTTCTGGGTCCTTTGCACACGAATTCCACACGAGTTTGTCCAGATAGCTCTGGATCTAACCAGAAATATCCAGCTGTATGTGGCTAAATGAATATCAGCTTTTAAACAGCCTGTGTGTTTGTTAGTGTTTCCTGGATAGTATCTATGAACTTTAGAGTTTTGAATGAATTTTAGCATGTTACATTTTGGTTTTTTGTTGGCAAACGCTAATCAGTTCCGCATGGAGACACAACAGGTACACATAAGTGTTCTCTGTGTCGAATGCTACAGAAACTAGTTTAAAAATGATATTTGTGACTGTAACCATGACATTGAATTCACATTCCAAAGAAAAAGACAATGCTTTTATCCAAAACCAGTTTCAACATCCTTTTCTGGGTCCTTTGCACACGAATTCCACACGAGTTTGTCCAGATAGGTCTGGATCTAACCAGAAATATCTGGTTCTGTGTGGCTAAATGAATATCAGCTTTTAAACAACCTGTGTGTTTGTTAGTGTTTTCTGGCTACTATCTATGAAATTTAGAGTTTTGAATGAATTTTAGCACGTTACATTTTGTTTTTTTTGTACACAAACGCTAATTAGTTCCTCATGGAGACAGAACAAGTACACATAAGTGCTTTCTGAGTAGAATGCTACAGAAACTAGGTTAAAAATTATATTTGTGACTGTAACCATGACATTGAATTCACATTCCCAAGAAAAAGTCTTTGCTTTTCTCCAAAACCAGTTTCAACATCCTTTTCTGTGTCCTTTGCACACGAATTCCACACGAGTTTGTCCAGTTAGGTCTGGATCTAACTAGAAATATCCAGTTCTGTGTGGCTAAATGAATATCAGCTTTTAAACAGCCTGTGTGTTTGTTAGTGTTTCCTGGATAGTATCTATGAACTTTAGAGTTGTGAATGAATTTTAGCATGTTACATTTTGGTTTTTGTTGGCAAACGCTAATTAGTTCCGTATGGAGACACAACAGGTACACATAAGTGTTCTCTGTGTCGAATGCTACAGAAACTAGGTTAAAAATGATATTTGTGACTGTAACCATGACATTGAATTCACATTCCCAAGAAAAAGACAATGCTTTTCTCCAAAACCAGTTTCAACATCCTTTTCTGGGTCCTTTGCACACGAATTCCACAAGAGTTTGTCCAGATAGGTCTGGATCTTAGCAGAAATACCCAGTTCTGTGTGGCTAAATGAATATCAGCTTTTAAACAACCTGTGTGTTTGTTAGTGTTTTCTGGCTAGTATCTATGAACTTTAGAGTTTTGAATGAATTTTAGCATGTTCCATTTTGTTTTTTTTGTTGACAAACGCTAATTAGTTCCACATGGAGACACAACAAGTACACATAAGTGTTTTCTGAGTAGAATGCTACAGAAACTAGGTTAAAAATGATATTTGTGACTGTTACCATGACATTGAATTCACATTCCCAAGAAAAAGACTTTGCTTTTCTCCAAAACCAGTTTGACTCTGCTTTTCTGGGTCCTTTGCACACGAATTCCACACGAGTTTGTCCAGATAGGTCTGGATCTAACCAGAAATATCCGGTTCTGTGTGGCTAACTGAATATCAGCTTTTAAACAGCCTGTGTGTTTGTTAGTGTTTCCTGGCAGGTATCTATGAACTTTAGAGTTTTCAATGAATTTTAGCATGTTCCATTTTGTTTTTTTGTTGGCAAACGCTAATTAGTTCCACATGGAAACACAACAAGTACACATAAGTGTTTTCTGAGTAGAATGCTACAGAAACTAGGTTAAAAATGATATTTGCGACTGTAACCATGACGTTGAATTCACATTCCCAAGAAAAAGACTTTGCTTTTCCCCAAAACCAGTTTCAACATCCTTTTCTGGGTCCTTTGCACACGAATTCCACACGAGTTTGTCCAGATAGGTCTGGATCTAACCAGAAATATCTGGTTCTGTGTGGCTAAATGAATATCAGGTTTTCAACAGCCTGTGTGTTTGTTAGTGTTTTCTGGATAGTATCTATGAACTTTAGAGTTTTGAATGAATTTTAGCATGTTACATTTTGTTTTTTTGATGGCAAACAATAATTAGTTCCACATGGAGACACAACAAGTACACATAAGTGTTTTCTGAGTAGAATGCTACAGAAACTAGGTTAAAAACGATATTTGCGACTGTAACCATGACTTTGAATTCAAATTCACAAGAAAAAGACTTTGCGTTTCTCCAAAACCATCTTGACTCTGATTTTCTAGGTCCTTTGCACACGAATTCCACAAGAGTTTGTCCAGATAGGTCTGGATCTTAGCAGAAATACCCAGTTTTGTGTGGCTACATGAATATCAGCTTTTAAACAGCCTGTGTGTTTGTTAGTGTTTCCTGGATAGTATCTATGAACTTTAGACTTTTGAATGAATTTTAGCATGTTACATTTTGTTTTTTTGTTGGCAAACTCTAATTAGTTCCACATGGAGACACAACAAGTGCACATAAGTGTTTTCTGAGTAGAATGCTACAGAAAC
Source organism: Sylvilagus floridanus (assembly GCA_949820135.1). Lineage (NCBI taxonomy): Eukaryota > Metazoa > Chordata > Mammalia > Lagomorpha > Leporidae > Sylvilagus > Sylvilagus floridanus. Next base: position 90,699,235 of record OX463223.1, read on the forward strand.
TAGGTTAAAAATTATATTTGCGACTGTAACCATAACTTTGAATTCAAATTCCCAAGAAACGAAGTTGCATTTCTCCAAAACCATCTTGACTCTGCTTTTCTGGGTCCTTTGCACACGAATTCCACACGAGTTTGTCCAGATAGGTCTGGATCTAACCAGAAATATCCGGTTCTGTGTGGCTAAATGAATATCAGCTTTTAAATAACCTGTGTGTTTGTTGGTGTTTTCTGGCTAGTATCTATGAACTTTAGAGTTTTGAATGAATTTTAGCATGTTACATTTTGGTTTTTTGTTGGCAAACGCTAATTAGTTCCGCATGGAGACACAACAGGTACACATAAGTGTTCTCTGTGTCGAATGCTACAAAAACTGTGTTAAAAATGATATTTGCGACTGTAAACATGACATTGAATTCACATTCCCAAGAAAAAGACTTTGCTTTTCTCCAAAACCAGTTTGACTCTGCCTTTCTGGGTCCTTTGCACACGAATTCCACACGAGTTTGTCCAGATAGCTCTGGATCTAACCAGAAATATCCAGCTGTATGTGGCTAAATGAATATCAGCTTTTAAACAGCCTGTGTGTTTGTTAGTGTTTCCTGGATAGTATCTATGAACTTTAGAGTTTTGAATGAATTTTAGCATGTTACATTTTGGTTTTTTGTTGGCAAACGCTAATCAGTTCCGCATGGAGACACAACAGGTACACATAAGTGTTCTCTGTGTCGAATGCTACAGAAACTAGTTTAAAAATGATATTTGTGACTGTAACCATGACATTGAATTCACATTCCAAAGAAAAAGACAATGCTTTTATCCAAAACCAGTTTCAACATCCTTTTCTGGGTCCTTTGCACACGAATTCCACACGAGTTTGTCCAGATAGGTCTGGATCTAACCAGAAATATCTGGTTCTGTGTGGCTAAATGAATATCAGCTTTTAAACAACCTGTGTGTTTGTTAGTGTTTTCTGGCTACTATCTATGAAATTTAGAGTTTTGAATGAATTTTAGCACGTTACATTTTGTTTTTTTTGTACACAAACGCTAATTAGTTCCTCATGGAGACAGAACAAGTACACATAAGTGCTTTCTGAGTAGAATGCTACAGAAACTAGGTTAAAAATTATATTTGTGACTGTAACCATGACATTGAATTCACATTCCCAAGAAAAAGTCTTTGCTTTTCTCCAAAACCAGTTTCAACATCCTTTTCTGTGTCCTTTGCACACGAATTCCACACGAGTTTGTCCAGTTAGGTCTGGATCTAACTAGAAATATCCAGTTCTGTGTGGCTAAATGAATATCAGCTTTTAAACAGCCTGTGTGTTTGTTAGTGTTTCCTGGATAGTATCTATGAACTTTAGAGTTGTGAATGAATTTTAGCATGTTACATTTTGGTTTTTGTTGGCAAACGCTAATTAGTTCCGTATGGAGACACAACAGGTACACATAAGTGTTCTCTGTGTCGAATGCTACAGAAACTAGGTTAAAAATGATATTTGTGACTGTAACCATGACATTGAATTCACATTCCCAAGAAAAAGACAATGCTTTTCTCCAAAACCAGTTTCAACATCCTTTTCTGGGTCCTTTGCACACGAATTCCACAAGAGTTTGTCCAGATAGGTCTGGATCTTAGCAGAAATACCCAGTTCTGTGTGGCTAAATGAATATCAGCTTTTAAACAACCTGTGTGTTTGTTAGTGTTTTCTGGCTAGTATCTATGAACTTTAGAGTTTTGAATGAATTTTAGCATGTTCCATTTTGTTTTTTTTGTTGACAAACGCTAATTAGTTCCACATGGAGACACAACAAGTACACATAAGTGTTTTCTGAGTAGAATGCTACAGAAACTAGGTTAAAAATGATATTTGTGACTGTTACCATGACATTGAATTCACATTCCCAAGAAAAAGACTTTGCTTTTCTCCAAAACCAGTTTGACTCTGCTTTTCTGGGTCCTTTGCACACGAATTCCACACGAGTTTGTCCAGATAGGTCTGGATCTAACCAGAAATATCCGGTTCTGTGTGGCTAACTGAATATCAGCTTTTAAACAGCCTGTGTGTTTGTTAGTGTTTCCTGGCAGGTATCTATGAACTTTAGAGTTTTCAATGAATTTTAGCATGTTCCATTTTGTTTTTTTGTTGGCAAACGCTAATTAGTTCCACATGGAAACACAACAAGTACACATAAGTGTTTTCTGAGTAGAATGCTACAGAAACTAGGTTAAAAATGATATTTGCGACTGTAACCATGACGTTGAATTCACATTCCCAAGAAAAAGACTTTGCTTTTCCCCAAAACCAGTTTCAACATCCTTTTCTGGGTCCTTTGCACACGAATTCCACACGAGTTTGTCCAGATAGGTCTGGATCTAACCAGAAATATCTGGTTCTGTGTGGCTAAATGAATATCAGGTTTTCAACAGCCTGTGTGTTTGTTAGTGTTTTCTGGATAGTATCTATGAACTTTAGAGTTTTGAATGAATTTTAGCATGTTACATTTTGTTTTTTTGATGGCAAACAATAATTAGTTCCACATGGAGACACAACAAGTACACATAAGTGTTTTCTGAGTAGAATGCTACAGAAACTAGGTTAAAAACGATATTTGCGACTGTAACCATGACTTTGAATTCAAATTCACAAGAAAAAGACTTTGCGTTTCTCCAAAACCATCTTGACTCTGATTTTCTAGGTCCTTTGCACACGAATTCCACACGAGTTTGTCCAGATAGTTCTGGATCTAACCAGAAATATCCGGTTCTGTGTGGCTAAATGAATATCAGCTTTTAAACAGCCTGTGTGTTTGTTAGTGTTTTCTGGATAGTATCTAAGAACTTTAGAGTTTTGAATGAATTTTAGCATGTTACATTTTGTTTTTTTGCTTGCAAACACTAATTAGTTCTACATGGAGACACAACAAGTACACATAAGTGTTTTCTGAGTAGATTGCTACAGAAACTAGGTTAAAAATGATATTTGCGACTGTAAACATGACATTGAATTCACATTCCCAAGAAAAATACTTTGTTTTCTCCAAAACCAGTTTCAACATCCTTTTCTGGGTCCTTTGCACACGAATTCCACACGAGTTTGTCCAGATAGGTCTGGATCTAACCAGAAATATCCAGTTCTGTGTGGCTAAATGAATATCCGCTTTTAAACAGCCTGTGTGTTTGTTAGTGTTTCCTGGATAGTATCTATGAACTTTAGAGTTTTGAGTGAATTTTAGCATGTTACATTTTGGTTTTCTGTTGGCAAATGCTATTTAGTTCCGCATGGAGACACAACAGGTACACATAAGTGTTCTCTGTGTCGAATGCTACAGAAACTAGGTTAAAAATGATATTTGTGACTGTAACCATGACATTGATTTCACATTCCCAAGAAAAAGACAATGCTTTTATCCAAAACCAGTTTCAACATCCTTTTCTGGGTCCTTTGCACACGAATTCCACAAGAGTTTGTCCAGATAGGTCTGGATCTTAGCAGAAATACCCAGTACTGTGTGGCTACATGAATATCAGCTTTTAAACAGCCTGTGTGTATGTTAGTGTTTCCTGGATAGTATCTATGAAATTTAGAGTTTTGAATGAATTTTAGCATGTTCCATTTTGTTTTTTTGTTGGCAAACACTAATTAGTTCCACATGGAGACACAACAAGTACACATACGTGTTTTCTGAGTAGAATGCTACAGAAACTAGGTTAAAAATGATATTTGCGACTGTAACCATGACATTGAATTCACATTCCCAAGAAAAAGACTTTGCTTTTCTCCAAAACCAGTTTCAACATCCTTTTCTGGGTCCTTTGCACATGAATTCCACACGAGTTTGTCCAGATAGGTCTGGATCTAACCAGAAATATCCGGTTCTGTGTGGCTAAATGAATATCAGCTTTTAAACAGCCTGTGAGTTTGTTAGTGTTTTCTGGCTAGTATCTATGAACTTTAGAGATGTGAATGAATTTTAGGATATTCCATTTTGTTTTTTTGTTGGCAAACGCTAATTAGTTCACATGGAGACACAAAAAGTACACATAAGTGTTTTCTGAGTAGAATGCTACAGAAACTAGGTTAAAAATTATATTTGTGACTGTAACCATGACATTGAATTCACATTCCCAAGAAAAAGACTTTGCTTTTCTCCAAAACCAGTTTGACTCTGCTTTTCTGGGTCCTTTGCACACGAATTCCACACGAGTTTGTCCAGATAGGTCTGGATCTAACCAGAAATATCCGGTTCTGTGTGGCTAACTGAATATCAGCTTTTAAACAGCCTGTGTGTTTGTTAGTGTTTTCTGGCTAGTATCTATAAACTTTAGAGTTTTGAATGAATTTTAGCATGTTACATTTTGTTTTTTTGCTTGCAAACACTAATTAGTTCTACATGGAGACACAACAAGTACACATAAGTGTTCTCTGAGTCGAATGCTACAGAAACTAGGTTAAAAATGATATTTGCGACTGTCAACATGACATTGAATTCACATTCCCAAGATAAAGACTTTGCTTTCTCCAAAACCAGTTTCAACATCCTTTTCTGGGTCCTTTGCACATGAATTCCACACGAGTTTGTCCAGATAGGTCTGGATCTAACCAGAAATATCCAGTTCTGTGTGGCTAAATGAATATCAGCTTTTAAACAGCCTGTGTGTATGTTAGTGTTTCCTGGATAGTATCTATGAACTTTAGAGTTTTGAATGAATTTTAGCATGTTACATTTTGGTTTTTTTTTCACAAACGCTAATTAGTTCCACATAGAGACACAACAGGTACACATAAGTGTTCTCTGTGTCGAATGCTACAGAAACTAGGTTAAAAATGATGTTTGTGACTGTAACCATGACATTGAATTCACATTCCCAAGAAAAAGACTTTGCATTTCTCCAAAACCTGTTTGACTCTGCTTTTCTGGGTCCTTTGCACACGAATTCCACACGAGTTTGTCCAGATAGGTCTGGATCTAACCAGAAATATCCGGTTCTGTGTGGCTAAATGAATATCAGCTTTTAAACAGCCTGTGTGTTTGTTAGTGTTTTCTGGATAGTATCTATGAACTTTAGAGTTTTGAATGAATTTTAGCATGTTACATTTTGTTTGTTTGTTGGCAAACGATAATTAGTTCCACATGGAGACACAACAAGTACACATAAGTGTTTTCTGAGTTAATGCTACAGAAACTAGGTTAAAAATGATATTTGCGACTGTAACCATGACATTGAATTCACATTCCCAAGAAAAAGACTTTGCTTTTCTCCAAAACCAGTTTGACTCTTCTTTTCTGGGTCCTTTGCACACGAATTCCACACGAGTTTGTCCAGACAGGTCTGGATCTAACCAGAAATATCCGGTTCTGTGTGGCTAAATGAATATCAGCTTTTAAACAGCCTGTGTGTTTGTTAGTGTTTTCTGGATAGTATCTATGAACTTTAGAGGTTTGAATGAATTTTAGCATGTTACATTTTGTTTTTTTGTTGGCAAACGCTAATTAGTTCTACATGGAGACACAACAAGTACACATAAGTGCTTTCTGAGTAGAATGCTATAGAAACTAGGTTAAAAATGATATTTGCGACTGTAACCATGACATTGAATTCACATTCCCAAGAAAAAGACTTTGCTTTTCTCCAAAACCAGTTTGACTCTGCTTTTCTGGGTCCTTTGCACACGAATTCCACACGAGTCTGTCCAGACAGGTCTGGATCTAACCAGAAATATCCGGTTCTGTGTGGCTAAATGAATATCAGCTTTTAAACAGCCTGTGTGTTTGTTAGTGTTCTCTGGATAGTATCTATGAACTTTAGATTTTTGAATGAATTTTAGCATGTTACATTTTGTTTTTTTGTTGGCAAACGCTAATTAGTTCTACATGGAGACACAACAAGTACACATAAGAGTTTTCTGAGTAGAATGCTTCAGAAACTAGGTTCAAAGTGATGTTTGCGACTATACATGACATTGAATTCACATTCCAAAGATAAAGACTTTGCTTTTCTCCAAAACCAGTTTGACTCTGCTTTTCTGGGTCCTTTGCACATGAGTTCCACATGAGTTTGTCCACATAGGTCTGGATCTTAGCAGAAATACCCAGTTCTGTGTGGCTATATGAATATCAGCTTTTAAACAGCCTGTGTGTTTGTTAGTGTTTCCTGGATAGTATCTATGAACTTTAGAGTTTTGAATGAATTTTAGCATGTTCCATTTTGTTTTTATGTTGGCAAACGCTAATTAGTTCCACATGGAGACACAACAAGTACACATAAGTGTTTTCTGAGTAGAATGCTACAGAAACTAGGTTAAAAAATATATTTGCGACTGTAACCATGACATTGAATTCACATTCCCAAGAAAAAGACTTTGCTTTTCTCCAAAACCAGTTTCAACATCCTTTTCTGGGTCCTTTGCACATGAATTCCACACGAGTTTGTCCAGATAGGTCTGGATCTAACAAGAAATATCTGGTTCTTTGTGGCTAAATGAATATCAGCTTTTAAACAGCCTGTGTGTTTGTTAGTGTTTTCTGGATAGTATCTATGAACTTTAGAGTTTTGAATGAAATTTAGCACGTTACATTTTGTTTTTTTGTTGACAAACGCTAATTAGTTCCACATGGAGACACAACAGGTACACATAAGTGTTTTCTGAGTAGAATGCTACAGAAACTAGGTTAAAAATGATATTTGCGACTGTAACCATGACATTGAATTCACATTCCCAAGAAAAAGACTTTGCTTTCTCCAAAACCAGTTTCAACATCCTTTTCTGGGTCCTTTGCACTCGAATTCCACACGAGTTTGTCCAGATAGGTCTGGATCTAACCAGAAATATCCGGTTCTGTGTGGCTAACTGAATATCAGCTTTTAAACAGCCTGTGTGTTTGTTAGTGTTTTCTGGAGAGTATTATGAACTTTAGAGTTTTGAATGAATTTTAGCATGTTACATTTTGGTTTTTTGTTGGCAAACGCTAATTAGTTCTGCATGGAGACACAACAGGAACACATAAGTGTTCTCTGTGTCGAATGCTACAGAAACTAGGTTAAAAATGATATTTGTGACTGTAACCATGACATTGAATTCACATTCCCAAGAAAAAGACAATGCCCTTATCCAAAACCAGTTTCAACATCCTTTTCTGGCGCCTTTGCACACGAATTCCACAAGAGTTTGTCCAGATAGGTCTGGATCTTAGCAGAAATACCCAGTTCTGTGTGGCTATATGAATATAGGCTTTTAAACAGCCTGTGTGTTTGTTAGTGTTTCCTGGATAGTATCTATGAACTTTAGAGTTTTGAATGAATTTTAGCATGTTACATTTTGTTTTTTTTGTTGGCAAACGCTAATTAATTCCACATGGAGACACAAGAAGTACACATAAGTGTTTTCTGAGTAGAATGCTACAGAAACTAGGTTAAAAATGATATTTGCGACTGTAACCAAGACATTGAATTCACATTCCCAAGAAAAAGACTTTGCTTTTCTCCAAAACCAGTTTGACTCTGCTTTTCTGGGTCCTTTGCACACGAATTCCACACGAGTTTGTCCAGATAGGTCTGGATCTAACCAGAAATATCCGGTTCTGTGTGGCTAACTGAATATCAGCTTTTAAACAGCCTGTGTGTTTGTTAGTGTTTTCTGGCTAGTATCTATGAACTTTAGAGTTTTGAATGAATTTTAGCATGTTACATTTTGTTTTTTTGTTGGCAAACGCTAATTAGTTCCACATGGAGACACAACAAGTACACATAAGTGTTTTCTGAGTAGAATGCTACAGAAACTAGGTTAAAAATGATATTTGCGACTGTAACCATGACTTTGAATTCAAATTCCCAAGAAAATGACTTTGCATTTCTCCAAAACCATCTTGACTCTGAATTTCTGGGTCCTTTGCACACAAATTCCACACGAGTTTGTCCAGATAGGTCTGCATCTAACCAGAAATATCCGGTTCTGTGTGGCTAAATGAATATCAGCTTTTAAACAGCCTGTGTGTTTGTTAGTGTTTCCTGGATAGTATCTATGAACTTTAGAGTTTTGAATGAATTTTAGCATGTTACATTTTGTTTTTTTGTTGGCAAACGCTAATTAGTTCCACATGGAGACACAACAGGTACACATAAGTGTTCTCTGTGTGGCATGCTAAAGAAACTAGGTTAAAAATTATATTTGCGACTGTCAACATGACATTGAATTCACATTCCCAAGAAAAAGACTTTGCATTTCTCCAAAACCAGTTTGACTCTGCTTTTCTGGGTCCTTTGCACACGAATTCCACACGAGTTTGTCCAGACAGGTCTGGATCTAACCAGAAATATCCGGTTCTGTGTGGCTAAATGAATATCAGCTTTTAAACAGCCTGTGTGTTTGTTAGTGTTTTCTGGATAGTATCTATGAACTTTAGAGTTTTGAATGAATTTTAGCATGTTACATTTTGTTTTTTTGTTGGCAAACGCTAATTAGTTCTACATGGAGACACAACAAGTACACATAAGTGCTTTCTGAGTAGAATGCTAGAGAAACTAGGTTAAAAATGATATTTGCGACTCTAACGATGGTATTGAATTCACATTCCCAAGAAAAAGACTTTGCTTTTCTCAAAAACCAGTTTGACTCTGCTTTTCTGGGTCCTTTGCACACGAATTCCACACGAGCTTGTCCAGATAGGTCTGGATCTAACCAGAAATATCCGGTTCTGTGTGGCTAAATCAATAACAGCTTTTAAACAGCCTGTGTGTTTGTTAGTGTTTCCTGAATTCTATCTATGAACTGTAGAGTTTTGAATGAATTTTAGCATGTTACATTTTGTTTTTTTGTTGGCAAATGCTAATTAGTTCCACATGGAGACACAACAAGTACACACAAGTGTTCTCTGAGTCAAATGCTACAGAAACTAGGTTAAAAATGATATTTGCGACTGTAAACATGACATTGAATTCACATTCCCAAGAAAAAGACTTTGCTTTTCTCCAAAACCAGTTTGACTCTGCTTTTCTGGGTCCTTTGCACACGAATTCCACAAGAGTTTGTCCAGATAGGTCTGGATCTTAGCAGAAATACCCAGTTCCGTGTGGCTATATGAATATCAGCTTTTAAACAGCCTGTGTGTTTGTTAGTGTTTCCTGGATAGTATCCATGATCTTTAGATTTTTGAATGAATTTTAGCATGTTCCATTTTGTTTTTTTTGTTGGCAAACGCTAATTAGTTCCACATGGAGACACAACTAGTACACATAAGTGTTCTCTGTGTCGAATGCTACAAAAGCTGGGTTAAAAATGATATTTGCGACTGTAACCATGACATTGAATTCACGTTCCCAAGAAAAAGACTTTGCTTTTCTCCAAAACCAGTTTGACTCTGCTTTTCTGGGTCCTTTGCACACGAAATCCACACGAGTTTGTCCAGATAGGTCTGGATCTAACCAGAAATATCCGGTTCTGTGTGGCTAACTGAATATCAGCTTTTATACTGCCCGTGTGTTTGTTAGTGTTCTCTGGATAGTATCTATGAACTTTAGAGTTTTGAATGAATTTTAGCATTTTACATTTTGTTTTTTTGTTGGCAAACGCTAATTAGTTCCACATGGAGACACAACAAGTACACATAAGTGTTCTCTGAGTCGAATGCTACAGAAACTAGGTTAAAAATGATATTTGCGACTGTAAACATGACGTTGCATTCACATTCCCAAGAAAAAGACTTTGCTTTTCTCCAAAACCAGTTTGACTCTTCTTTTCTGGGTCCTTTGCACACGAATTCCATACAGTTTTTCCAGAATGGTCTGGATCTAAACAAAAATATCCGGTTTTGTGTGGCTAAATGAATATCAGCTTTTAAACAGCCCGTTTATTTGTTAGTGTGCTCTGGATAGTATCTATGAACTTTAGAGTTTTGAATGAATTTTAGCATGTTACATTTTGTTTTTTTGTTGGCAAACGCTAATTAGTTCCACATGGAGACACAACAAGTACACATAAGTGTTTTCTGAGTAGAATGCTACAGAAACTAGGTTAAAAATGATATTTGCGACTGTAACCATGACTTTGAATTCACATTCCCAAGAAAAAGACTTTGCTTTTCTCTAAAACCAGCTTCAACATCGTTTTCTGTGTCCTTTGCACACGAATTCCACACGAGTTTGTCCAGATAGGTCTGGATCTAACCAGAAATATCCAGTTCTGTGTGGCTAAATGAATATCAGCTTTTAAACAGCCTGTGTGTTTGTTAGTGTTTTCTGGATAGTATCTATGAACTTTAGAGTTTTGAATGAATTTTAGCATGTTACATTTTGTTTTTTTGTTGGCAAATGCTAATTAGTTCCACATGGAGACACAACAAGTACACATAAGTGTTCTCTGAGTCAAATGCTACAGAAACTAGGTTAAAAATGATATTTGCGACTGTAACCATGACATTGAATTCACATTCCCAAGAAAAAGACTTTGCTTTTCTCCAAAACCAGTTTGACTCTGCTTTTCTGGGTCCTTTGCACACGAATTCCACACGAGTCTGTCCAGACAGGTCTGGATCTAACCAGAAATATCCGGTTCTGTGTGGCTAAATGAATATCAGCTTTTAAACAGCCTGTGTGTTTGTTAGTGTTCTCTGGATAGTATCTATGAACTTTAGATTTTTGAATGAATTTTAGCATGTTACATTTTGTTTTTTTGTTGGCAAACGCTAATTAGTTGTACATGGAGACACAACAAGTACACATAAGAGTTTTCTGAGTAGAATGCTTCAGAAACTAGGTTAAAAGTGATGTTTGCGACTATACATGACATTGAATTCACATTCCAAAGATAAAGACTTTGCTTTTCTCCAAAACCAGTTTGACTCTGCTTTTCTGGGTCCTTTGCACATGAGTTCCACATGAGTTTGTCCACATAGGTCTGGATCTTAGCAGAAATACCCAGTTCTGTGTGGCTATATGAATATCAGCTTTTAAACAGCCTGTGTGTTTCTTAGTGTTTCCTGGATAGTATCTATGAACTTTAGAGTTTTGAATGAATTTTAGCATGTTCCATTTTGTTTTTATGTTGGCAAACGCTAATTAGTTCCACATGGAGACACAACAAGTACACATAAGTGTTTTCTGAGTAGAATGCTACAGAAACTAGGTTAAAAATGATATTTGGGACTGTAACCATGACATTGAATTCACATTCCCAAGAAAAAGACTTTGCTTTTCTCCAAAACCAGTTTCAACATCCTTTTCTGGGTCCTTTGCACATGAATTCCACGCGAGTTTGTCCAGATAGGTCTGGATCTAACAAGAAATATCTGGTTCTTTGTGGCTAAATGAATATCAGCTTTTAAACAGCCTGTGTGTTTGTTAGTGTTTTCTGGATAGTATCTATGAACTTTAGAGTTTTGAATGAAATTTAGCACGTTACATTTTGTTTTTTTGTTGACAAACGCTAATTAGTTCCACATGGAGACACAACAGGTACACATAAGTGTTTTCTGAGTAGAATGCTACAGAAACTAGGTTAAAAATGATATTTGCGACTGTAACCATGACATTGAATTCACATTCCCAAGAAAAAGACTTTGCTTTCTCCAAAACCAGTTTCAACATCCTTTTCTGGGTCCTTTGCACTCGAATTCCACACGAGTTTGTCCAGATAGGTCTGGATCTAACCAGAAATATCCGGTTCTGTGTGGCTAACTGAATATCAGCTTTTAAACAGCCTGTGTGTTTGTTAGTGTTTTCTGGAGAGTATTATGAACTTTAGAGTTTTGAATGAATTTTAGCATGTTACATTTTGTTTTTATGTTGGCAAACGCTAATTAGTTCCTCAGGGAGACACAACAGGTACACATAAGTGTTCTCTGTGTCGAATGCTACAAAAACTGGGTTAAAAATGATATTTGCGACTTTAAACATGACATTGAATTCACATTCCCAAGAAAAAGACTTTGCTATTCTCCAAAACCAGTTTGACTATGCTTTTCTGGGTCCTTTGCACACGAATTCCACACGAGTTTATCCAGATAGGTCTGGATCTAACCAGAAATATCCGGTTTTGTGTGGCTAACTGAATATCAGCTTTTAAACATCCGGTGTGTTTGTTAGTGTTTCCTGGATAGTATCTATGAACTTTAGAGTTTTGAATGAATTTTAGCATGTTACATTTTGGTTATTTGTTGGCAAACGCTAATTAGTTCCGCATGGAGACACAACAGGAACACATAAGTGTTCTCTGTGTCGAATGCTACAGAAACTAGGTTAAAAATGATATTTGTGACTGTAACCATGACATTGAATTCACATTCCCAAGAAAAAGACAATGCCCTTATCCAAAACCAGTTTCAACATCCTTTTCTGGGTCCTTTGCACACGAATTCCACAAGAGTTTGTCCAGATAGGTCTGGATCTTAGCAGAAATACCCAGTTCTGTGTGGCTATATGAATATAGGCTTTTAAACAGCCTGTGTGTTTATTAGTGTTTCCTGGATAGTATCTATGAACTTTAGAGTTTTCAATGAATTTTAGCATGTTCCATTTTGTTTTTTTGTTGGCAAACGCTAATTAGTTCCACATGGAGACACAACAAGTACACATAAGTGTTTTCTGAGTAGAATGCTACAGAAACTAGGTTAAAAATGATATTTGCGACTGTAACCACGACATTGAATTCACATTCCCAAGAAAAAGACTTTGCTTTTCTCCAAAACCAGTTTGACTCTGCTTTTCTGGGTCCTTTGCACACGAATTCCACACGAGTTTGTCCAGATAGGTCTGGATCTAACCAGAAATATCCGGTTCTGTGTGGCTAACTGAATATCAGCTTTTAAACAGCCTGTGTGTTTGTTAGTGTTTTCTGGCTAGTATCTATGAACTTTAGAGTTTTGAATGAATTTTAGCATGTTCCATTTTGTTTTTTTGTTGGCAAACGCTAATTAGTTCCACATGGAGACACAACAAGTACACATAAGTGTTTTCTGAGTAGAATGCTACAGAAACTAGGTTAAAAATGATATTTGCGACTGTAACCATGACATTGAATTCACATTCCCAAGAAAAAGACTTTGCTTTTCTCCAAAACCAGTTTGACTCTGCTTTTCTGGGTCCTTTGCACACGAATTCCACACGAGTTTGTCCAGATAGGTCTGGATCTAACCAGAAATATCCGGTTCTGTGTGGCTAAATGAATATCAGCTTTTAAACTGCCCGTGTGTTTGTTAGTGTTCTCTGGATAGTATCTATGAACTTTAGAGTTTTGAATGAATTTTAGCATGTTATATTTTGTTTTTTTGTTGGCGAACGCTAATTAGTTCCACATGGAGACACAACAGGTACACATAAGTGTTCTCTGTGTCGAATGCTACACAAACTGGGTTAAAAATGATATCTGTGACTGTAAACATGACATTGAGTTCACATTCCCAAAAAAAAGATTTTTGCTTTTCTCCAAAACCAGTTTCAACATCCTTTTCTGGGTCCTTTGCACACGAATTCCACACGAGTTTGTCCAGATAGGTCTGGATCTAACCAGAAATATCCGGTTCTGTGTGGCTAAATGAATATCAGCTTTTAAACAGTCTGTGTGTTTGTTAGTGTACCTGGATAGTATCTATGAATTTTAGAGTTTTGAATGAATTTTAGCATGTTACATTTTGTTTTTTTGTTGGCAAACGCTAATTAGTCCTACATGGAGACACAACAAGTACACATACGTGTTTTCTGAGTAGAATGCTACAGAAACTAGGTTAAAAATTATATTTGTGACTGTACATGACATTGAATTCACATTCCCAAGATAAAGACTTTGCTTTTCTCCAAAACCAGTTTGACTCTGCTTTTCTGGGTCCTTTGCACACGAATTCCACACGAGTTTTTCCAGAATGGTCTGGATCTAACCACAAATATCCGGTTCTGTGTGGCTAAATGAATATCATCTTTTAAACAGCCCGTGTGTTTGTTAGTGTTTCCTGGATAGTATCTATGAACGTTAGAGTTTTGAATGAATTTTAGCATGTTCCATTTTGTTTTTTTGTTGGCAAACGCTAATTAGTTCCACATGGAGACACAACAAGTACACATAAGTGTTTTCTGAGTAGAATGCTACAGAAACTAGGTTAAAAATGATATTTGCGACTGTAACCATGACTTTGAATTCACATTCCCAAGATAAAGACTTTGCTTTTCTCCAAAACCAGATTCAACATCCTTTTCTGGGTCCTTTGCACACGAATTCCACACGAGTTTGTCCAGATAGGTCTGGATCTAACCAGAAATATCCGGTTCTGTGTGGCTAACTGAATATCAGCTTTTAAACAGTTGTGTGTTTGTTAGTGTACCTGGATAGTATCTATGAATTTTAGAGTTTTGAATGAATTTTAGCATGTTACATTTTGTTTTTTTGTTGGCAAACGCTAATTAGTTCTACATGGAGACACAACAAGTACACATACATGTTTTCTGAGTAGAATGCTACAGAAACTAGGTTAAAAATTATATTTGCGACTGTACATGACATTGAATACACATTCCCAAGATAAAGACTTTGCTTTTCTCCAAAACCAGTTTGACTCTGCTTTTCTGGGTCCTTTGCACACGAATTCCACACGAGTTTGTCCAGAAGGGTCTGGATCTAACCAGAAATATCCGGTTCTGTGTGGCTAAATGAATATCATCTTTTAAACAGCCCGTGTGTTTGTTAGTGTTTCCTGGATAGTATCTTTGAACTTTAGAGTTTTGAATGAATTTTAGCATGGTACATTTTGTTTTTTTGTTGGCAAACGCTAATTAGTTCCACATGGAGACACAACAAGTACACATACGTGTTTTCTGAGTAGAATGCTACAGAAACTAGGTTAAAAATGATATTTGCGACTGTACATGACATTGAATTCACATTCCCAAGATAAAGACTTTGCTTTTCTCCAAAACCAGTTTGACTCTGCTTTTCTGGGTCCTTTGCACACACGAATTCCACACGAGTTTTTCCAGAATGGTCTGGATCTAACCACAAATATCCGGTTCTGTGTGGCTAAATGAATATCATCTTTTAAACAGCCCGTGTGTTTGTTAGTGTTTCCTGGATAGTATCTATGAACTTTAGAGTTTTGAATGAATTTTAGCATGTTACATTTTGTTTTTTTGTTGGCAAACGCTAATTAGTTCCACATGGAGACACAACAAGTACACATAAGTGTTTTCTGAGTAGAATGCTACGGAAACTAGGTTAAAAATGATATTTGCGACTGTAACCATGACTTTGAATTCACATTCCCAAGAAAAAGACTTTGCTTTTCTCCAAAACCAGATTCAACATCCTTTTCTGGGTCCTTTGCACACGAATTCCACACGAGTTTGTCCAGATAGGTCTGGATCTAACCAGAAATATTCGGTTCTGTGTGGCTAACTGAATATCAGCTTTTAAACAGCCTGTGTGTTTGTTAGTGTTTTCTGGCTAGTTTCTATGAACTTTAGAGTTTTGAATGAATTTTAGCATGTTACATTTTGTTTTTTTGTTGGCAAACGCTATTTAGTTCCACATGGAGACACAACAAGTACACATAAGTGTTTTCTGAGTAGAATGCTACAGAAACTAGGTTAAAAATGATATTTGCGTCTGTAACCATGTCTTTGAATTCACATTTCCAAGAAAATGACTTTGCGTTTCTCCAAAACCATCTTGACTCTGCTTTTCTGGGTCCTTTGCACACGAATTCCACACGAGTTTGTCCAGATAGGTCTGGATCTACCAGAAATATCCGGTTCTGTGTGGCTAAATGAATATCAGCTTTTAAACTGCCCGTGTGTTTGTTAGTGTTCTCTGGGTAGTATCTATGAACTTTAGAGTTTTGAATGAATTTTAGCATGTTATATTTTGTTTTTTTGTTGGCAAACGCTAATTAGTTCCACATGGAGACACAACAAGTACACGTAAGAGTTTTCTGAGTAGAATGCTACAGAAACTAGGTTAAAAATGATATTTGCGACAGTAACCATGACATTGAAATCACGTTCCCAAGAAAAAGACTTTGTGTTTCTCCAAAACCAGTTTGACTCTGCTTTTCTGGGTCCTTTGCACACGAATTCCACACGAGTTTGTCCAGATAGGTCTGGATCTAACCAGAAATATCCAGTTCTGTGTGGCTAACTGAATATCAGCTCTTAAACAGCCTGTGTGTTTGTTAGTGTTTTCTGGCTAGTATCTATGAACTTTAGAGTTTTGAATGAATTTTAGCATGTTACATTTTGTTTTTTTGTTGGCAAACGCTAATTAGTTCCACATGGAGACACAACAAGTACACATAAGAGTTTTCTGAGTAGAATGCTACAGAAAATAGGTTAAAAATGATATTTGCGACTGTAACCATGACATTGAAATCACATTCCCAAGAAAAAGACTTTGTGTTTCTCCAAAACCAGTTTGACTCTGCTTTTCTGGGTCTTTTGCACACGAATTCCACACGAGTTTGTCCAGATAGGTCTGGATCTAACCAGAAATATCCGGTTCTTTGTGGCTAAATGAATATCATCTTTTAAACAGCCCGTGTGCTTGTTAGTGTTCTCTGGATTGTATCTATGAACTTTAGAGTTTTGAATGAATTTTAGCATGTTATATTTTGTTTTTTTGTTGGCGAACGCTAATTAGTTCCACATGGAGACACAACAGGTACACATAAGTGTTCTCTGCTTCGAATGCTACAGAAACTGGGTTAAAAATGATATCTGTGACTGTAAACATGACATTGAGTTCACATTCCCAAGAAAAAGACTTTGCTTTTCTCCAAAACCAGTTTCAACATCCTTTTCTGGGTCCTTTGCACACGAATTCCACACGAGTTATTCCAGAATGGTCTGTATCTAACCACAAATATCCGGTTCTGTGTGGCTATATGAATATCAGCTTTTAAACAGCCCGTGTGTTTGTTAGTGTTTCCTGGATAGTATCTATGAACGTTAGAGTTTTGAATGAATTTTAGCATGTTCCATTTTGTTTTTTTGTTGGCAAACGCTAATTAGTTCTACATGGAGACACAACAAGTACACATACATGTTTTCTGAGTAGAAGGCTACAGAAACTAGGTTAAAAATTATATTTGCGACTGTACATGACATTGAATTCACATTCCCAAGATAAAGACTTTGCTTTTCTCCAAAACCAGTTTGACTCTGCTTTTCTGGGTCCTTTGCACACGAATTCCACACGAGTTTTTCCAGAATGGTCTGGATCTAACCAGAAATATCCGGTACTGTGTGGCTAAATGAATATCATCTTTTAAACAGCCCGTGTGTTTGTTAGTGTTTCCTGGATAGTATCTTTGAACTTTAGAGTTTTGAATGAATTTTAGCATGTTACATTTTGTTTTTTTGTTGGCAAACGCTAATTAGTTCCACATGGAGACACAACAAGTACACATACGTGTTTTCTGAGTAGAATGCTACAGAAACTAGGTTAAAAATAATATTTGCGACTGTAACCATGACTTTGAATTCACATTCCCAAGAAAAAGACTTTGCTTTTCTCCAAAACCAGATGCAACATCCTTTTCTGGGTCCTTTGCACACGAATTCCACATGAGTTTGTCCAGATAGGTCTGGATCTAACCAGAATTATCCGGTTCTGTGTGGCTAAATGAATATCAGCTTTTAAACAGCCTGTGTGTTTGTTAGTGTTTTCTGGCTAGTTTCTATGAACTTTAGAGTTTTGAATGAATTTTAGCATGTTACATTTTGTTTTTTTGTTGGCAAACGCTAATTAGTTCCACATGGAGACACAACAAGTACACATAAGTGTTTTCTGAGTAGAATGCTACAGAAACTAGGTTAAAAATGATATTTGCGACTGTAACCATGTCTTTGAATTCACATTTCCAAGAAAATGACTTTGCGTTTCTCCAAAACCATCTTGACTCTGCTTTTCTGGGTCCTTTGCACACGAATTCCACATGAGTTTGTCCAGATAGGTCTGGATCTAACCAGAAATATCCGGTTCTGTGTGGCTAAATGAATATCAGCTTTTAAACTGCCCGTGTGTTTGTTAGTGTTCTCTGGATAGTATCTATGAACTTTAGAGTTTTGAATGAATTTTAGCATGTTATATTTTGTTTTTTTGTTGGCGAACGCTAATTAGTTCCACATGGAGACACAACAGGTACACATAAGTGTTCTCTGTGTCGAATGCTACAGAAACTGGGTTAAAAATGATATCTGTGACTGTAAACATGACATTGAGTTCACATTCCCAAAAAAAAGACTTTGCTTCTCTCCAAAACCAGTTTCAACATCCTTTTCTGGGTCCTTTGCACACGAATTCCACACGAGTTTGTCCAGGTAGGTCTGGATCTAACCAGAAATATCCGGTTCTGTGTGGCTAAGTGAATATCAGCTTTTGAACAGTCTGTGGGTTTGTTAGTGTACCTGGATAGTATCTATGAACTGTAGAGTTTGAATGAATTTTAGCATGTTACATTTTGTTTTTTTTGTTGGCAAACGCTAATTAGTTCCACATGGAGACACAACAAGTACACGTAAGAGTTTTCTGAGTAGAATGCTACAGAAACTAGGTTAAAAATGATATTTGCGACTGTAACCATGACATTGAAATCATGTTCCCAAGAAAAAGTCTTTGTGTTTCTCCAAAACCAGTTTGACTCTGCTTTTCTGGGTCCTTTGCACACGAATTCCACACGAGTTTGTCCAGATAGGTCTGGATCTAACCGGAAATATCCAGTTCTGTATGGCTAACTGAATATCAGCTTTTAAACAGCCTGTGTGTTTGTCAGTGTTTTCTGGCTAGTATCTATGAACTTTAGAGTTTTGAATGAATTTTAGCATGTTACATTTTGTTTTTTTGTTGGCAAACGCTAATTAGTTCCACATGGAGACACAACAAGTACATGTAAGAGTTTTCTGAGTAGAATGCTACAGAAACTAGGTTAAAAATGATATTTGCGACTGTAACCATGACATTGCAATCACGTTCCTAAGAAAAAGAATTTGTGTTTCTCCAAAACCAGTTTGACTCTGCTTTTCTGGGTCCTTTGCACACGAATTCCACACGAGTTTGTCCAGATAGGTCTGGATCTAACCAGAAATATCCAGTTCTGTGTGGCTAAATGAATATCAGCTTTTAAACTGCCCGTGTGTTTGTTAGTGTTTTCTGGCTAGTATCTATGAACTTTAGAGTTTTGAATGAATTTTAGCATGTTATATTTTGTTTTTTTGTTGGCAAACGCTAATTAGTTCCACATGGAGACACAACAAGTACACATAAGAGTTTTCTGAGTAGAATGCTTCAGAAACTAGGTTAAAAATGATATTTGTGACTGTACATGACATTGAATTCACATTCCCAAGATAAAGACTTTGCTTTTCTCCAAAACCAGTTTGACTCTGCTTTTCTGGGTCCTTTGCACACGAATTCCACACGAGTTTGTACAGATAGGTCTGGATCTAACCAGAAATATCCAGTTCTGTGTGGCTAAATGAATATCAGCTTTTAAACTGCCCGTGTGTTTGTTAGTGTTTTCTGGCTAGTATCTATGAACTTTAGAGTTTTGAATGAATTTTAGCATGTTATATTTTGTTTTTTTTGTTGGCAAACGCTAATTAGTTCCACATGGAGACACAACAAGTACACATAAGAGTTTTCTGAGTAGAATGCTTCAGAAACTAGGTTAAAAATGATATTTGTGACTGTACATGACATTGAATTCACATTCCCAAGATAAAGACTTTGCTTTTCTCCAAAACCAGTTTGACTCTGCTTTTCTGGGTCCTTTGCACACGAATTCCACACGAGTTTGTACAGATAGGTCTGGATCTAACCAGAAATATCCGGTTCTGTGTGGCTAATTGAATATCAGCTTTTAAACTGCCCGTGTGTTTGTTAGTGTTCTCTGGATAGTATCTATGAACTTTAGAGTTTTGAATGAATTTTAGCATGTTATATTTTGTTTTTTTGTTGGCGAACGCTAATTAGTTCCACATGGAGACACAACAGGTACACATAAATGTTCTCTGTGTCGAATGCTACAGAAACTGGGTTAAAAATGATATCTGTGACTGTAAACATGACATTGAGTTCACATTCCCAAAAAAAAGACTTTGCTTTTCTCCAAAACCAGTTTCAACATCCTTTTCTGGGTCCTTTGCACACGAATTCCACACGAGTTTGTCCAGGTAGGTCTGGATCTAACGAGAAATATCCGGTTCTGTGTGGCTAAGTGAATATCAGCTTTTAAACATTCTGTGTGTTTGTTAGTGTACCTGGATAGTATCTATGAACTTTAGAGTTTTGAATGAATTTTAGCATGTTACATTTTGTTTTTTTTTGTTGGCAAACGCTAATGAGTTCCACATGAGAACAAGAAGTACACGTAAGAGTTTTCTGAGTAGAATGCTACAGAAACTAGGTTAAAAATGATATTTGCGACTGTAACCATGACATTGAAATCACGTTCCCAAGAAAAAGACTTTGTGTTTCACCAAAACCATCTTGACTCTGCTTTTCTGGGTCCTTTGCACATGAATTCCACACGAGTTTGTCCAGATAGGTCTGGATCTAACCAGAAATATCCGGTTCTGTGTGGCTAAATGAATATCAGCTTTTAAACTGCCCGTGTGTTTGTTAGTGTTCTCTGGATAGTATCTATGAACTTTAGAGTTTTGAATGAATTTTAGCATGTTATATTCTGTTTTTTTGTTGGCGAACGCTAATTAGTTCCACATGGAGACACAACAGGTACACATAAGTGTTCTCTGTGTCGAATGCTACAGAAACTGTGTTAAAAATGATATCTGTGACTGTAAACATGACATTGAGTACACATTCCCAAAAAAAAGACTTTGCTTTTCTCCAAAACCAGATGCAACATCCTTTTCTGGGTCCTTTGCACACGAATTCCACACGAGTTTGTCCAGGTAGGTCTGGATCTAACCAGAAATATCCGGTTCTGTGTGGCTAACTGAATATCAGCTTTTAAACAGTCTGTGTGTTTGTTAGTGTACCTGGATAGTATCTATGAATTTTAGAGTTTTGAATGAATTTTAGCATGTTACATTTTGTTTTTTTGTTGGCAAACGCTAATTAGTTCTACATGGAGACACAACAAGTACACATACGTATTTTCTGAGTAGAATGCTACAGAAACTAGGTTAAAAATTATATTTGCGACTGTACATGACATTGAATTCACATTTCCAAGATAAAGACTTTGCTTTTCTCCAAAACCAGTTGACTCTGCTTTTCTGGGTCCTTTGCACACGAATTCCACACGAGTTTTTCCAGAATGGTCTGATCTAACCAGAAATATCCGGTTCTGTGTGGCTAAATGAATATCATCTTTTAAACAGCCCGTGTGTTTGTTAGTGTTTCCTGGATAGTATCTATGAACTTTAGAGTTTTGAATGAATTTTAGCATGTTACATTTTGTTTTTTTGTTGGCAAACGCTAATTAGTTCCACATGGAGACACAACAAGTACACATAAGTGTTTTCTGAGTAGAATGCTACAGAAACTGGGTTAAAAATGATATTTGCGACTGTAACCATGACATTGAAATCACGTTCCCAAGAAAAAGACTTTGTGTTTCTCCAAAACCAGTTTGACTCTGCTTTTCTGGGTCCTTTGCACACGAATTCCACACGAGTTTGTCCAGATAGGTCTGGATCTAACCAGAAATATCCAGTTCTGTGTGGCTAACTGAATATCAGCTTTTAAACAGCCTGTGTGTTTGTCAGTGTTTTCTGGCTAGTATCTATGAACTTTAGAGTTTTGAATGAATTTTAGCATGTTACATTTTGTTTTTTTGTTGGCAAACGCTAATTAGTTCCACATGGAGACACAACAAGTACACATAAGTGTTTTCTGAGTAGAATGCTTCAGAAACTAGGTTAAAAATAATATTTGTGACTGTACATGACATTGAATTCACATTCCCAAGATAAAGACTTTGCTTTTCTCCAAAACCAGTTTGACTCTGCTTTTCTGGGTCCTTTGCACACGAATTCCACACGAGTTTGTCCAGATAGGTCTGGATCTAACCAGAAATATCCGGTTCTGTGTGGCTAAATGAATATCAGCTTTTAAACTGCCCGTGTGTTTGTTAGTGTTCTCTGGATAGTATCTATGAACTTTAGAGTTTTGAATGAATTTTAGCATGTTATATTTTGTTTTTTTGTTGGCGAACGCTAATTAGTTCCACATGGAGACACAACAGGTACACATAAGTGTTCTCTGTGTCGAATGCTACAGAAACTGGGTTAAAAATGATATCTGTGACTGTAAACATGACATTGAGTACACATTCCCAAAAAAAAGACTTTGCTTTTCTCCAAAACCAGTTTCAACATCCTTTTCTGGGTCCTTTGCACACGAATTCCACACGAGTTTGTCCAGGTAGGTCTGGATCTAACCAGAAATATCCGGTTCTGTGTTTGCTAAATGAATATCAGCTTTTAAACAGTCTGTGTGTTTGTTAGTGTACCTGGATAGTATCTATGAATTTTAGAGTTTTGAATGAATTTTAGCATGTTACATTTTGTTTTTTTGTTGGCAAACGCTAATTAGTTCTACATGGAGACACAACAAGTACACATACGTGTTTTCTGAGTAGAATGCTACAGAAACTAGGTTAAAAATTATATTTGCGACTGTACATGACATTGAATTCACATTCCCAAGATAAAGACTTTGCTTTTCTCCAAAACCAGTTTGACTCTGCTTTTCTGGGTCCTTTGCACACGAATTCCACACGAGTTTTTCCAGAATGGTCTGATCTAGCCAGAAATATCCGCTTCTGTGTGGCTAAATGAATATCATCTTTTAAACAGCCCGTGTGTTTGTTAGTGTTTCCTGGATAGTATCTATGAACTTTAGAGTTTTGAATGAATTTTAGCATGTTAGATTTTGTTTTTTTGTTGGCAAACGCTAATTAGTTCCACATGGAGACACAAAAAGTACACATAAGTGTTTTCTGAGTAGAATGCTACAGAAACTAGGTTAAAAATGATATTTTCGACTGCACCATGAATTGAATTCACATTCCCAAGAAAAAGACTTTGCTTTTCTCCAAAAGCAGATTCAACATCCTTTTCTGGGTCCTTTGCACACGAATTCCACACGAGTTTGTCCAGATAGGTCTGGATCTAACCAGAATTATCCGGTTCTGTGTGGCTAAATGAATATCAGCTTTTAAACTGCCCGTGTGTTTGTTAGTGTTCTCTGGATAGTATCTATGAACTTTAGAGTTTTGAATGAATTTTAGCATGTTATATTTTGTTTTTTTGTTGGCGAACGCTAATTAGTTCCACATGGAGACACAACAGGTACACATAAGTGTTCTCTCTGTCGAATGCTACAGAAACTGGGTTAAAAATGATATCTGTGACTGTAAACATGACATTGAGTACACATTCCCAAAATAAAGACTTTGCTTTTCTCCAAAACCAGTTTCAACATCCTTTTCTGGGTCCTTTGCACACGAATTCCACACGAGTTTGTCCAGGTAGGTCTGGATCTAACCAGAAATATCCGGTTCTGTGTTTGCTAAATGAATATCAGCTTTTAAACAGTCTGTGTGTTTGTTAGTGTACCTGGATAGTATCTATGAATTTTAGAGTTTTGAATGAATTTTAGCATGTTACATTTTGCTTTTTTGTTGGCAAACGCTAATTAGTTCTACATGGAGACACAACAAGTACACATACGTGTTTTCTGAGTAGAAAGCTACAGAAACTAGGTTAAAAATTATATTTGCGACTGTACATGACATTGAATTCACATTCCCAAGATAAAGACTTTGCTTTTCTCCAAAACCAGTCTGACTCTGCTTTTCTGGGTCCTTTGCACACGAATTCCACACGAGTTTGTCCAGATAGGTCTGGATCTAACCAGAAATATCCGGTTCTGTGTGGCTAAATGAATATCAGCTTTTAAACTGCCCGTGTGTTTGTTAGTGTTCTCTGGATAGTATCTATGAACTTTAGAGTTTTGAATGAATTTTAGCATGTTATATTTTGTTTTTTTGTTGGCGAACGCTAATTAGTTCCACATGGAGACACAACAGGTACACATAAGTGTTCTCTGTGTCGAATGCTACAGAAACTGGGTTAAAAATTATATCTGTGACTGTAAACATGACATTGAGTACACATTCCCAAAAAAAAGACTTTGCTTTTCTCCAAAACCAGTTTCAACATCCTTTTCTGGGTCCTTTGCACACGAATTCCACACGAGTTTGTCCAGGTAGGTCTGGATCTAACCAGAAATATCCGGTTCTGTGTTTGCTAAATGAATATCAGCTTTTAAACAGTCTGTGTGTTTGTTAGTGTACCTGGATAGTATCTATGAATTTTAGAGTTTTGAATGAATTTTAGCATGTTACATTTTGTTTTTTTGTTGGCAAACGCTAATTAGTTCTACATGGAGACACAACAAGTACACATACGTGTTTTCTGAGTAGAATGCTACAGAAACTAGGTTAAAAATTATATTTGCGACTGTACATGACATTGAATTCACATTCCCAAGATAAAGACTTTGCTTTTCTCCAAAACCAGTTTGACTCTGCTTTTCTGGGTCCTTTGCACACGAATTCCACACGAGTTTTTCCAGAATGGTCTGATCTAGCCAGAAATATCCGCTTCTGTGTGGCTAAATGAATATCATCTTTTAAACAGCCCGTGTGTTTGTTAGTGTTTCCTGGATAGTATCTATGAACTTTAGAGTTTTGAATGAATTTTAGCATGTTAGATTTTGTTTTTTTGTTGGCAAACGCTAATTAGTTCCACATGGAGACACAAAAAGTACACATAAGTGTTTTCTGAGTAGAATGCTACAGAAACTAGGTTAAAAATGATATTTTCGACTGCACCATGAATTGAATTCACATTCCCAAGAAAAAGACTTTGCTTTTCTCCAAAAGCAGATTCAACATCCTTTTCTGGGTCCTTTGCACACGAATTCCACACGAGTTTGTCCAGATAGGTCTGGATCTAACCAGAATTATCCGGTTCTGTGTGGCTAAATGAATATCAGCTTTTAAACTGCCCGTGTGTTTGTTAGTGTTCTCTGGATAGTATCTATGAACTTTAGAGTTTTGAATGAATTTTAGCATGTTATATTTTGTTTTTTTGTTGGCGAACGCTAATTAGTTCCACATGGAGACACAACAGGTACACATAAGTGTTCTCTCTGTCGAATGCTACAGAAACTGGGTTAAAAATGATATCTGTGACTGTAAACATGACATTGAGTACACATTCCCAAAAAAAAGACTTTGCTTTTCTCCAAAACCAGTTTCAACATCCTTTTCTGGGTCCTTTGCACACGAATTCCACACGAGTTTGTCCAGGTAGGTCTGCATCTAACCAGAAATATCCGGTTCTGTGTTTGCTAAATGAATATCAGCTTTTAAACAGTCTGTGTGTTTGTTAGTGTACCTGGATAGTATCTATGAATTTTAGAGTTTTGAATGAATTTTAGCATGTTACATTTTGTTTTTTTGTTGGCAAACGCTAATTAGTTCTACATGGAGACACAACAAGTACACATACGTGTTTTCTGAGTAGAAAGCTACAGAAACTAGGTTAAAAATTATATTTGCGACTGTACATGACATTGAATTCACATTCCCAAGATAAAGACTTTGCTTTTCTCCAAAACCAGTTTGACTCTGCTTTTCTGGGTCCTTTGCACACGAATTCCACACGAGTTTGTCCAGATAGGTCTGGATCTAACCAGAAATATCCGGTTCTGTGTGGCTAAATGAATATCAGCTTTTAAACTGCCCGTGTGTTTGTTAGTGTTCTCTGGATAGTATCTATGAACTTTAGAGTTTTGAATGAATTTTAGCATGTTATATTTTGTTTTTTTGTTGGCGAACGCTAATTAGTTCCACATGGAGACACAACAGGTACACATAAGTGTTCTCTGTGTCGAATGCTACAGAAACTGGGTTAAAAATTATATCTGTGACTGTAAACATGACATTGAGTACACATTCCCAAAAAAAAGACTTTGCTTTTCTCCAAAACCAGTTTCAACATCCTTTTCTGGGTCCTTTGCACACGAATTCCACACGAGTTTGTCCAGGTAGGTCTGGATATAACCAGAAATATCCGGTTCTGTGTTTGCTAAATGAATATCAGCTTTTAAACAGTCTGTGTGTTTGTTAGTGTACCTGGATAGTATCTATGAATTTTAGAGTTTTGAATGAATTTTAGCATGTTACATTTTGTTTTTTTGTTGGCAAACGCTAATTAGTTCTACATGGAGACACAACAAGTACACATACGTGTTTTCTGAGTAGAATGCTACAGAAACTAGGTTAAAAATTATATTTGCGACTGTACATGACATTGAATTCACATTCCCAAGATAAAGACTTTGCTTTTCTCCAAAACCAGTTTGACTCTGCTTTTCTGGGTCCTTTGCACACGAATTCCACACGAGTTTTTCCAGAATGGTCTGATCTAGCCAGAAATATCCGCTTCTGTGTGGCTAAATGAATATCATCTTTTAAACAGCCCGTGTGTTTGTTAGTGTTTCCTGGATAGTATCTATGAACTTTAGAGTTTTGAATGAATTTTAGCATGTTACATTTTGTTTTTTTGTTGGCAAACGCTAATTAGTTCCACATGGAGACACAACAGGTACACATAAGTGTTTTCTGAGTAGAATGCTACAGAAACTAGGTTAAAAATGATATTTTCGACTGCACCATGAATTGAATTCACATTCCCAAGAAAAAGACTTTGCTTTTCTCCAAAAGCAGATTCAACATCCTTTTCTGGGTCCTTTGCACACGAATTCCACACGAGTTTGTCCAGATAGGTCTGGATCTAACCAGAATTATCCGGTTCTGTGTGGCTAACTGAATATCAGCTTTTAAACAGCCTGTGTGTTTGTTAGTGTTTTCTGGCTAGTTTCTATGAACCTTAGAGTTTTGAATGAATTTTAGCATGTTACATTTTGTTTTTTTGTTGGCAAATGCTAATTAGTTCCACATGGAGACACAACAAGTACACATAAGTGTTTTCTGATTAGAATGCTACAGAAACTAGGTTAAAAATTATATTTGCGACTGTAACCATGTCTTTGAATTCACATTTCCAAGAAAATGACTTTGCGTTTCTGCAAAACCATCTTGACTCTGCTTTTCTGGGTCCTTTGCACACGAATTCCACACGAGTTTGTCCAGATAGGTCTGGATCTAACCAGAAATATCCGGTTCTGTGTGGCTAAATGAATATCAGCTTTTAAACTGCCCGTGTGTTTGTTAGTGTTCTCTGGATAGTATCTATGAACTTTAGAGTTTTGAATGAATTTTAGCATGTTATATTTTGTTTTTTTGTTGGCGAAAGCTAATTAGTTCCACATGGAGACACAACAGGTACACATAAGTGTTCTCTGTGTCGAATGCTACAGAAACTGGGTTAAAAATGATATCTGTGACTGTAAACATGACATTGAGTTCACATTCCCAAAAAAAAGAATTTGCTTTTCTCCAAAACCAGTTTCAACATCCTTTTCTGGGTCCTTTGCACACGAATTCCACACGAGTTTGTCCAGGTAGGTCTGGATCTAACGAGAAATATCCGGTTCTGTGTGGCTAAGTGAATATCAGCTTTTAAACAGTCTGTGTGTTTGTTAGTGTACCTGGATAGTATCTATGAACTTTAGAGTTTTGAATGAATTTTAGCATGTTACATTTTGTTTTTTTTGTTGGCAAACGCTAATTAGTTCCACATGGAGACACAACAAGTACACGTAAGAGTTTTCTGAGTAGAATGCTACAGAAACTAGGTTAAAAATGATATTTGCGACTGTAACCATGACATTGAAATCACGTTCCCAAGAAAAAGACTTTGTGTTTCTCCAATATCAGTTTGACTATGCTTTTCTGGGTCCTTTGCACACGAATTCCACACGAGTTTGTCCAGATAGGTCTGGATCTAACCAGAAATATCCAGTTCTGTGTGGCTAACTGAATATCAGCTTTTAAACAGCCTGTGTGTTTGTTAGTGTTTTCTGGCTAGTATCTATGAACTTTAGAGTTTTGAATGAATTTTAGCATGTTACATTTTGTTTTTTTGTTGGCAAACGCTAATTAGTTCCACATGGAGACACAACAAGTACACATAAGAGTTTTCTGAGTAGAATGCTACAGAAAATAGGTTAAAAATGATATTTGCGACTGTAAGCATGACATTGAAATCACATTCCCAAGAAAAAGACTTTGTGTTTCTCCAAAACCAGTTTGACTCTGCTTTTCTGTGTCCTTTGCACACGAATTCCACACGAGTTTTTCCAGATAGGTCTGGATCTAACCAGAAATATCCGGTTCTGTGTGGCTAAATGAATATCAGCTTTTAAACAGCCCGTGTGCTTGTTAGTGTTCTCTGGATAGTATCTATGAACTTTAGAGTTTTGAATGAATTTTAGCATGTTATATTTTGTTTTTTTGTTGGCGAACGCTAATTAGTTCCACATGGAGACACAACAGGTACACATAAGTGTTCTCTGTGTCGAATGCTACAGAAACTGGGTTAAAAATGATATCTGTGACTGTAAACATGACATTGAGCACACATTCCCAAAAAAAAGACTTTGCTTTTCTCCAAAACCAGTTTCAACATCCTTTTCTGGGTCCTTTGCACACGAATTCCACACGAGTTTGTCCAGGTAGGTCTGGATCTAACCATAAATATCCGGTTCTGTGTGGCTAAATGAATATCAGCTTTTAAACAGTCTGTGTGTTTGTTAGTGTACCTGGATAGTATCTATGAACTTTAGAGTTTTGAATGAATTTTAGCATGTTACATTTTGTTTTTTTTGTTGGCAAACGCTAATTAGTTCCACATGGAGACACAACAAGTACACATAAGTGTTTTCTGAGTAGAATCCTACAGAAACTAGGTTAAAAATGATATTTTCGACTGTAACCATGACTTTGAATTCACACTCCCAAGAAAAAGACTTTGCTTTTCTCCAAAACCAGATTCAACATCCTTTTCTGGGTCCTTTGCACACGAATTCCACACGAGTTTGTCCAGATAGGTCTGGATCTAACCAGAAAAATCCGGTTCTGTGTGGCTAAATGAATATCAGCTTTTAAACAGCCTGTGTGTTTGTTAGTGTTTTCTGGCTAGTTTCTATGAACTTTAGAGTTTTGAATGAATTTTAGCATGTTGCATTTTGTTTTTTTGTTGGCAAATGCTAATTAGTTCCACATGGAGACACAACAAGTACACATAAGTGTTTTCTGAGTAGAATGCTACAGAAACTAGGTTAAAAATGATATTTGCGACTGTAACCATGTCTTTGAATTCACATTTCCAAGAAAATGACTTTGCGTTTCTGCAAAACCATCTTGACTCTGCTTTTCTGGGTCCTTTGCACACGAATTCCACACGAGTTTGTCCAGATAGGTCTGGATCTAACCAGAAATATCCGGTTCTGTGTGGCTAAATGAATATCAGCTTTTAAACTGCCCGTGTGTTTGTTAGTGTTCTCTGGATAGTATCTATGAACTTTAGAGTTTTGAATGAATTTTAGCATGTTATATTTTGTTTTTTTGTTGGCGAACGCTAATTAGTTCCACATGGAGACACAACAGGTACACATAAGTGTTCTCTGTGTCGAATGCTACAGAAACTGGGTTAAAAATGATATCTGTGACTGTAAACATGACAATGAGTTCACATTCCCAAAAAAAAGACTTTGCTTTTCTCCAAAACCAGTTTCAACATCCTTTTCTGGGTCCTTTGCACACGAATTCCACACGAGTTTGTCCAGGTAGGTCTGGATCTAACGGGAAATATCCTGTTCTGTGTGGCTAAGTGAATATCAGCTTTTAAACAGTCTGTGTGTTTGTTAGTGTACCTGGATAGTATCTTTTTACTTTAGAGTTTTGAATGAATTTTAGTATGTTACATTTTGTTTTTTTTGTTGGCAAACACTAATTAGTTCCACATGGTGACACAACAAGTACACGTAAGAGTTTTCTGAGTAGAATGCTACAGAAACTAGGTTAAAAATGATATTTGCGACTGTAACCATGACATTGAAATCACGTTCCCAAGAAAAAGACTTTGTGTTTCTCCAATATCAGTTTGACTATGCTTTTCTGGCTCCTTTGCACACGAATTCCACACGAGTTTGTCCAGATAGGTCTGGATCTAACCAGAAATATCCAGTTCTGTGTGGCTAACTGAATATCAGCTTTTAAACAGCCTGTGTGTTTGTTAGTGTTTTCTGGCTAGTATCTATGAACTTTAGAGTTTTGAATGAATTTTAGCATGTTACATTTTGTTTTTTTGTTGGCAAACGCTAATTAGTTCCACATGGAGACACAACAAGTACACATAAGAGTTTTCTGAGTAGAATGCTACAGAAAATAGGTTAAAAATGATATTTGCGACGGTAAACATGACATTGAAATCACATTCCCAAGAAAAAGACATTGTGTTTCTCCAAAACCAGTTTGACTCTGCTTTTCTGGGTCCTTTGCACACGAATTCCATACGAGTTTGTCCAGATAGGTCTGGATCTAACCAGAAATATCCGATTCTTTGTGGCTAAACGAATATCATCTTTTAAACAGCCCGTGTGCTTGTTAGTGTTCTCTGGATAGTATCTATGAACTTTAGAGTTTTGAATGAATTTTAGCATGTTACATTTTGGTTTTTTGTTGGCAAACGCTAATTAGTTCCACATGGAGACACAACAAGTACACATAAGTGTTTTCTGAGTAGAATGCTACAGAAACTAGGTTAAAAATGATATTTGCGACTGTAACCATGACTTTGAATTCACATTCCCAAGTAAAGACTTTGCTTTTCTCCAAAACCAGATTCAACATCCTTTTCTGGGTCCTTTGCACACGAATTCCACACGAGTTTTTCCAGAATGGTCTGGATCTAACCACAAATATCCGGTTCTGTGTGGCTAAATGAATATCATCTTTTAAACAGCCCGTGTGTTTGTTAGTGTTTCCTGGATAGTATCTATGAACTTTAGAGTTTTGAATGAATTTTAGCATGTTCCATTTTTTTTTTTTGTTGGCAAACGCTAATTAGTTCCACATGGAGACACAACAAGTACACATAAGTGTTTTCTGAGTAGAATGCTACAGAAACTAGGTTAAAAATGATATTTGCGACTGTCAACATGACATTGAATTCACATTCCCAAGAAAAAGACTTTGCTTTTCTCCAAAACCAGTTTGACTCTGCTTTTCTGGGTCCTTTGCACACGAATTCCACACGAGTTTGTCCAGAATGGTCTGGATCTAACCAGAAATATCCGGTTCTGTGTGGCTAAATGAATATCAGCTTTTAAACTGCCCGTGTGTTTGTTAGTGTTTCCTGGATAGTATCTTTGAACTTTAGAGTTTTGAATGAATTTTAGCATGTTACATTTTGTTTTTTTGTTGGCGAACGCTAATTAGTTCCACATGGAGACACAACAAGTACACATACGTGTTTTCTGAGTAGAATGCTACAGAAACTAGGTTAAAAATGATATTTGCGACTGTAACCATGACTTTGAATTCACATTCCCAAGAAAAAGACTTTGCTTTTCTCCAAAACCAGATTCAACATCCTTTTCTGGGTCCTTTGCACACGAATTCCACACGAGTTTGTCCAGATAGGTCTGGATCTAACCAGAAATATCCGGTTCTGTGTGGCTAACTGAATATCAGCTTTTAAACAGCCTGTGTGTTTGTTAGTGTTTTCTGGCTAGTTTCTATGAACTTCAGAGTTTTGAATGAATTTTAGCATGTTACATTTTGTTTTTTTGTTGGCAAACGCTAATTAGTTCCACATGGAGACACAACAAGTACCCATAAGTGTTTTCTGAGTAGAATGCTACAGAAACTAGGTTAAAAATGATATTTGCGACTGTAACCATGACATTGAAATCACGTTCCCAAGAAAATGACTTTGTGTTTCTCCAAAACCAGTTTGACTCTGCTTTTCTGGGTCCTTTGCACACGAATTCCACACGAGTTTGTCCAGATAGGTCTGGATCTAACCAGAAATATCCAGTTCTGTGTGGCTAACTGAATATCAGCTTTTAAACAGCCTGTGTGTTTGTCAGTGTTTTCTGGCTAGTATCTATGAACTTTAGAGTTTTGAATGAATTTTAGCATGTTACATTTTGTTTTTTTGTTGGCAAACGCTAATTAGTTCCACATGGAGACACAACAAGTACACGTAAGAGTTTTCTGAGTAGAATGCTACAGAAACTAGGTTAAAAATTATATTTGCGACTGTAACCATGACATTGCAATCACGTTCCTAAGAAAAAGAATTTGTGTTTCTCCAAAACCAGTTTGACTCTGCTTTTCTGGGTCCTATGCACACGAATTCCACACGAGTTTGTCCAGATAGGTCTGGATCTAACCAGAAATATCCAGTTTTGTGTGGCTAAATGAATATCAGCTTTTAAACTGCCCGTGTGTTTGTTAGTGTTTTCTGGCTAGTATCTATGAACTTTAGAGTTTTGAATGAATTTTAGCATGTTCCATTTTGTTTTTTTGTTGGCAAACGCTAATTAGTTCCACATGGAGACACAACAAGTACACATAAGAGTTTTCTGAGTAGAATGCTTCAGAAACTAGGTTAAAAATGATATTTGTGACTGTACATGACATTGAATTCACATTCCCAAGATAAAGACTTTGCTTTTCTCCAAAACCAGTTTGACTCTGCTTTTCTGGGTCCTTTGCACACGAATTCCACACGAGTTTGTCCAGAATGGTCTGGATCTAACCAGAAATATCCGGTTCTGTGTGGCTAAATGAATATCAGCTTTTAAACTGCCCGTGTGTTTGTTAGTGTTCTCTGGATAGTATCTATGAACTTTAGAGTTTTGAATGAATTTTAGCATGTTATTTTTTGTTTTTTTGTTGGCGAACGCTAATTAGTTCCACATGGAGACACAACAGGTACACATAAGTGTTCTCTGTGTCGAATGCTACAGAAACTGGGTTAAAAATGATATCTGTGACTGTAAACATGACATTGAGTTCACATTCCCAAAAAAAAGACTTTGCTTTTCTCCAAAACCAGTTTCAACATCCTTTTCTGGGTCCTTTGCACACGAATTCCACACGAGTTTGTCCAGGTATGTCTGGATCTAACGAGAAATATCCGGTTCTGTGTGGCTAAGTGAATATCAGCTTTTAAACAGTCTGTGTGTTTGTTAGTGTACCTGGATAGTATCTATGAACTTTAGAGTTTTGAATGAATTTTAGCATGTTACATTTTGTTTTTTTTTGTTGGCAAACGCTAATTAGTTCCACATGGAGACACAACAAGTACACGTAAGAGTTTTCTGAGTAGAATGCTACAGAAACTAGGTTAAAAATGATATTTGCGACTGTAACCATGACATTGAAATCACGTTCCCAAGAAAATGACTTTGTGTTTCTCCAAAACCAGTTTGACTCTGCTTTTCTGGGTCCTTTGCACACGAATGCCACACGAGTTTGTCCAGATAGGTCTGGATCTAACCAGAAATATCCAGTTCTGTGTGGCTAACTGAATATCAGCTTTTAAACAGCCTGTGTGTTTGTCAGTGTTTTCTGGCTAGTATCTATGAACTTTAGAGTTTTGAATGAATTTTAGCATGTTCCATTTTGTTTTTTTGTTGGCAAACGCTAATTAGTTCCACATGGAGACACAACAAGTACACATAAGAGTTTTCTGAGTAGAATGCTTCAGAAACTAGGTTAAAAATGATATTTGTGACTGTACATGACATTGAATTCACATTCCCAAGATAAAGACTTTGCTTTTCTCCAAAACCAGTTTGACTCTGCTTTTCTGGGTCCTTTGCACACGAATTCCACACGAGTTTGTCCAGATAGGTCTGGATCTAACCAGAAATATCCGGTTCTGTGTGGCTAAATGAATATCAGCTTTTAAACTGCCCGTGTGTTTGTTAGTGTTCTCTGGATAGTATCTATGAACTTTAGAGTTTTGAATGAATTTTAGCATGTTATTTTTTGTTTTTTTTGTTGGCGAACGCTAATTAGTTCCACATGGAGACACAACAGGTACACATAAGTGTTCTCTGTGTCGAATGCTACAGAAACTGGGTTAAAAATGATATCTGTGACTGTAAACATGACATTGAGTTCACATTCCCAAAAAAAAGACTTTGCTTTTCTCCAAAACCAGTTTCAACATCCTTTTCTGGGTCCTTTGCACACGAATTCCACACGAGTTTGTCCAGGTAGGTCTGGATCTAACGAGAAATATCCGGTTCTGTGTGGCTAAGTGAATATCAGCTTTTAAACAGTCTGTGTGTTTGTTAGTGTACCTGGATAGTATCTATGAACTTTAGAGTTTTGAATGAATTTTAGCATGTTACATTTTGTTTTTTTGTTGGCAAACGCTAATTAGTTCCACATGGAGACACAACAAGTACACGTAAGAGTTTTCTGAGTAGAATGCTACAGAAACTAGGTTAAAAATGATATTTGCGACTGTAACCATGACATTGAAATCACGTTCCCAAGAAAAAGACTTTGTGTTTCTCCAAAACCTGTTTGACTCTGCTTTTCTGGGTCCTTTGCACACGAATTCCACACGAGTTTGTCCAGATAGGTCTGGATCTAACCAGAAATATCCGGTTCTGTGTGGCTAAATGAATATCAGCTTTTAAACTGCCCGTGTGTTTGTTAGTGTTCTCTGGATTATATCTATGAACTTTAGAGTTTTGAATGAATTTTAGCATGTTATATTTTGTTTTTTTGTTGGCGAACGCTAATTAGTTCCACATGGAGACACAACAGGTACACATAAGTGTTCTCTGTGTCGAATGCTACAGAAACTGGGTGAAAAATGATATCTGTGACTGTAAACATGACATTGAGTACACATTCCCAAAAAAAAGACTTTGCTTTTCTCCAAAACCAGATGCAACATCCTTTTCTGGGTCCTTTGCACAAGAATTCCACACGAGTTTGTCCAGGTCTGGATCTAACCAGAAATATCCGGTTCTGTGTGGCTAAATCAATATCAGCTTTTAAAAAGTCTGTGTGTTTGTTAGTGTACCTGAATAGTATCTATGAATTTTAGAGTTTTGAATGAATTTTAGCATGTTACATTTTGTTTTTTTTGTTGGCAAATGCTAATTAGTTCTACATGGAGACACAACAAGTACACATACGTGTTTTCTGAGTAGAATGCTACAGAAACTAGGTTAAAAATTATATTTGCGACTGTACATGACATTGAATTCACATTCCCAAGATAAAGACTTTGCTTTTCTCCAAAACCAGTTTGACTCTGCTTTTCTGGGTCCTTTGCACACGAATTCCACACGAGTTTTTCCAGAATGGTCTGATCTAACCAGAAATATCCGGTTCTGTGTGGCTAAATGAATATCATCTTTTAAACAGCCCGTGTGTTTGTTAGTGTTTCCTGGATAGTATCTATGAACTTTAGAGTTTTGAATGAATTTTAGCATGTTACATTTTGTTTTTTTGTTGGCAAACGCTAATTAGTTCCACATGGAGACACAACAAGTACACATAAGTGTTTTCTGAGTAGAATGCTACAGAAACTAGGTTAAAAATGATATTTGCGACTGTAACCATGACATTGAAATCACGTTCCCAAGAAAAAGACTTTGTGTTTCTCCAAAACCAGTTTGACTCTGCTTTTCTGGGTCCTTTGCACACGAATTCCACACGAGTTTGTCCAGATAGGTCTGGATCTAACCAGAAATATCCAGTTCTGTGTGGCTAACTGAATATCAGCTTTTAAAGAGCCTGTGTGTTTGTCAATGTTTTCTGGCTAGTATCTATGAACTTTAGAGTTTTGAATGAATTTTAGCATGTTACATTTTGTTTTTTTGTTGGCAAACGCTAATTAGTTCCACATGGAGACACAACAAGTACACGTAAGAGTTTTCTGAGTAGAATGCTACAGAAACTAGGTTAAAAATGATATTTGCGACTGTAACCATGACATTGCAATCACGTTCCTAAGAAAATGAATTTGTGTTTCTCCAAAACCAGTTTGACTCTGCTTTTCTGGGTCCTTTGCACACGAATTCCACACGAGTTTGTCCAGGTAGGTCTGGATCTAACGAGAAATATCCGGTTCTGTGTGGCTAAGTGAATATCAGCTTTTAAACAGTCTGTGTGTTTGTTAGTGTACCTGGATAGTATCTATGAACTTTAGAGTTTTGAATGAATTTTAGCATGTTACATTTTGTTTTTTTTTGTTGGCAAACGCTAATTAGTTCCACATGGAGACACAACAAGTACACGTAAGAGTTTTCTGAGTAGAATGCTACAGAAACTAGGTTAAAAATGATATTTGCGACTGTAACCATGACATTGAAATCACGTTCCCAAGAAAAAGACTTTGTGTTTCTCCAAAACCTGTTTGACTCTGCTTTTCTGGGTCCTTTGCACACGAATTCCACATGAGTTTGTCCAGATAGGTCTGGATCTAACCAGAAATATCCGGTTCTGTGTGGCTAAATGAATATCAGCTTTTAAACTGCCCGTGTGTTTGTTAGTGTTCTCTGGATAGTATCTATGAACTTTAGAGTTTTGAATGAATTTTAGCATGTTATATTTTGTTTTTTTGTTGGCGAACGCTAATTAGTTCCACATGGAGACACAACAGGTACACATAAGTGTTCTCTGTGTCGAATGCTACAGAAACTGGGTTAAAAATGATATCTGTGACTGTAAACATGACATTGAGTACACATTCCCAAAAAAAAGACTTTGCTTTTCTCCAAAACCAGATGCAACATCCTTTTCTGGGTCCTTTGCACACGAATTCCACAGGAGTTTGTCCAGGTAGGTCTGGATCTAACCAGAAATATCCGGTTCTGTGTGGCTAAATCAATATCAGCTTTTAAAAAGTCTGTGTGTTTGTTAGTGTACCTGAATAGTATCTATGAATTTTAGAGTTTTGAATGAATTTTAGCATGTTACATTTTGTTTTTTTTGTTGGCAAATGCTAATGAGTTCTACATGGAGACACAACAAGTACACATACGTGTTTTCTGAGTAGAATGCTACAGAAACTAGGTTAAAAATTATATTTGCGACTGTACATGACATTGAATTCACATTCCCAAGATAAAGACTTTGCTTTTCTCCAAAACCAGTTTGACTCTGCTTTTCTGGGTCCTTTGCACACGAATTCCACACGAGTTTTTCCAGAATGGTCTGATCTAACCAGAAATATCCGGTTCTGTGTGGCTAAATGAATATCATCTTTTAAACAGCCCGTGTGTTTGTTAGTGTTTCCTGGATAGTATCTATGAACTTTAGAGTTTTGAATGAATTTTAGCATGTTACATTTTGTTTTTTTGTTGGCAAACGCTAATTAGTTCCACATGGAGACACAACAAGTACACATAAGAGTTTTCTGAGTAGAATGCTACAGAAACTAGGTTAAAAATGATATTTGCGACTGTAACCATGACATTGCAATCACGTTCCTAAGAAAATGAATTTGTGTTTCTCCAAAACCAGTTTGACTCTGCTTTTCTGGGTCCTTTGCACACGAATTCCACACGAGTTTGTCCAGGTAGGTCTGGATCTAACGAGAAATATCCGGTTCTGTGTGGCTAGGTGAATATCAGCTTTTAAACAGTCTGTGTGTTTGTTAGTGTACCTGGATAGTATCTATGAACTTTAGAGTTTTGAATGAATTTTAGCATGTTACATTTTGTTTTTTTTTGTTGGCAAACGCTAATTAGTTCCACATGGAGACACAACAAGTACACGTAAGAGTTTTCTGAGTAGAATGCTACAGAAACTAGGTTAAAAATGATATTTGCGACTGTAACCATGACATTGAAATCACGTTCCCAAGAAAAAGACTTTGTGTTTCTCCAAAACCTGTTTGACTCTGCTTTTCTGGGTCCTTTGCACACGAATTCCACACGAGTTTGTCCAGGTAGGCCTGGATCTAACCAGAAATATCCGGTTCTGTGTGGCTAAATGAATATCAGCTTTTAAACAGCCCGTGTGTTTGTTAGTGTTTCCTGGATAGTATCTATGAACTTTAGTTTTTTGAATGAATTTTAGCATGTTACATTTTGTTTTTTTGTTGGCAAACGCTAATTAGTTCCACATGGAGACACAACAAGTACACATACGTGTTTTCTGAGTAGAATGCTACAGAAACTAGGTTAAAAATGATATTTGCGACTGTAACCATGACTTTGAATTCACATTCCCAAGAAAAAGACTTTGCTTTTCTCCAAAACCAGATTCAACATCCTTTTCTGGGTCCTTTGCACACGAATTCCACACGAGTTTGTCCAGATAGGTCTGGATCTAACCAGAAATATCCGGTTCTGTGTGGCTAACTGAATATCAGCTTTTAAACAGCCTGTGTGTTTGTTAGTGTTTTCTGGCTAGTTTCTATGAACTTTAGAGTTTTGAATGAATTTTAGCATGTTACATTTTGTTTTTTTGTTGGCAAACGCTAATTAGTTCCACATGGAGACACAACAAGTACACATAAGTGTTTTCTGAGTAGAATGCTACGGAAACTAGGTTAAAAATGATATTTGCGACTGTAACCATGACATTGAAATCACGTTCCCAAGAAAATGACTTTGTGTTTCTCCAAAACCAGTTTGACTCTGCTTTTCTGAGTCCTTTGCACACGAATGCCACACGAGTTTGTCCAGATAGGTCTGGATCTAACCAGAAATATCCAGTTCTGTGTGGCTAACTGAATATCAGCTTTTAAACAGCCTGTGTGTTTGTCAGTGTTTTCTGGCTAGTATCTATGAACTTTAGAGTTTTGAATGAATTTTAGCATGTTACATTTTGTTTTTTTGTTGGCAAACGCTAATTAGTTCCACATGGAGACACAACAAGTACACGTAAGAGTTTTCTGAGTAGAATGCTACAGAAACTAGGTTAAAAATTATATTTGCGACTGTAGGCATGATATTGAATTCAAAAAAAAAAAAAAATTATATTTGCGACTGTAACCATGACATTGCAATCACGTTCCTAAGAAAAAGAATTTGTGTTTCTCCAAAACCAGTTTGACTCTGCTTTTCTGGGTCCTATGCACACGAATTCCACAGGAGTTTGTCCAGATAGGTCTGGATCTAACCAGAAATATCCAGTTTTGTGTGGCTAAATGAATATCAGCTTTTAAACTGCCCGTGTGTTTGTTAGTGTTTTCTGGCTAGTATCTATGAACTTTAGAGTTTTGAATGAATTTTAGCATGTTCCATTTTGTTTTTTTGTTGGCAAACGCTAATTAGTTCCACATGGAGACACAACAAGTACACATAAGAGTTTTCTGAGTAGAATGCTTCAGAAACTAGGTTAAAAATGATATTTGTGACTGTACATGACATTGAATTCACATTCCCAAGATAAAGACTTTGCTTTTCTCCAAAACCAGTTTGACTCTGCTTTTCTGGGTCCTTTGCACACGAATTCCACACGAGTTTGTCCAGATAGGTCTGGATCTAACCAGAAATATCCGGTTCTGTGTGGCTAAATGAATATCAGCTTTTAAACTGCCCGTGTGTTTGTTAGTGTTCTCTGGATAGTATCTATGAACTTTAGAGTTTTGAATGAATTTTAGCATGTTATTTTTTGTTTTTTTGTTGGCGAACGCTACTTAGTTCCACATGGAGACACAACAGGTACACATAAGTGTTCTCTGTGTCGAATGCTACAGAAACTGGGTTAAAAATGATATCTGTGACTGTAAACATGACATTGAGTTCACATTCCCAAAAAAAAGACTATGCTTTTCTCCAAAACCAGTTTCAACATCCTTTTCTGGGTCCTTTGCACACGAATTCCACACGAGTTTGTCCAGGTAGGTCTGGATCTAACGAGAAATATCCGGTTCTGTGTGGCTAAGTGAATATCAGCTTTTAAACAGTCTGTGTGTTTGTTAGTGTACCTGGATAGTATCTATGAACTTTAGAGTTTTGAATGAATTTTAGCATGTTACATTTTGTTTTTTTTTGTTGGCAAACGCTAATTAGTTCCACATGGAGACACAACAAGTACACGTAAGAGTTTTCTGAGTAGAATGCTACAGAAACTAGGTTAAAAATGATATTTGCGACTGTAACCATGACATTGAAATCACGTTCCCAAGAAAAAGACTTTGTGTTTCTCCAAAACCTGTTTGACTCTGCTTTTCTGGGTCCTTTGCACACGAATTCCACACGAGTTTGTCCAGATAGGTCTGGATCTAACCAGAAATATCCGGTTCTGTGTGGCTAAATGAATATCATCTTTTAAACAGCCCGTGTGTTTGTTAGTGTTCTCTGGATAGTATCTATGAACTTTAGAGTTTTGAATGAATTTTAGCATGTTATATTTTGTTTTTTTGTTGGCGAACGCTAATTAGTTCCACATGGAGACACAACAGGTACACATAAGTGTTCTCTGTGTCGAATGCTACAGAAACTGGGTTAAAAATGATATCTGTGACTGTAAACATGACATTGAGTTCACATTGCCAAAAAAAAGACTTTGCTTTTCTCCAAAACCAGTTTCAACATCCTTTTCTGGGTCCTTTGCACACGAATTCCACACGAGTTTGTCCAGGTAGGTCTGGATCTAACGAGAAATATCCGGTTCTGTGTGGCTAAGTGAATATCAGCTTTTAAACAGTCTGTGTGTTTGTTAGTGTACCTGGATAGTATCTATGAACTTTAGAGTTTTGAATGAATTTTAGCATGTTACATTTTGTTTTTTTTTGTTGGCAAACGCTAATTAGTTCCACATGGAGACACAACAAGTACACGTAAGAGTTTTCTGAGTAGAATGCTACAGAAACTAGGTTAAAAATGATATTTGCGACTGTAACCATGACATTGAAATCACGTTCCCAAGAAAAAGACTTTGTGTTTCTCCAAAACCTGTTTGACTCTGCTTTTCTGGGTCCTTTGCACACGAATTCCACACGAGTTTGTCCAGATAGGTCTGGATCTAACCAGAAATATCCGGTTCTGTGTGGCTAAATGAATATCAGCTTTTAAACTGCCCGTGTGTTTGTTAGTGTTCTCTGGATAGTATCTATGAACGTTAGAGTTTTGAATGAATTTTAGCATGTTATATTTTGTTTTTTTGTTGGCGAACGCTAATTAGTTCCACATGGAGACACAACAAGTACACATAAGTGTTCTCTGTGTCGAATGCTACAGAAACTGAGTTAAAAATGATATCAGTGACTGTAAACATGACATTGAGTACACATTCCCAAAAAAAAGACTTTGCTTTTCTCCAAAACCAGATGCAACATCCTTTTCTGGGTCCTTTGCACATGAATTCCACACGAGTTTGTCCAGGTAGGTCTGGATCTAACCAGAAATATCCGGTTCTGTGTGGCTAAATCAATATCAGCTTTTAAAAAGTCTGTGTGTTTGTTAGTGTACCTGAATAGTATCTATGAATTTTAGAGTTTTGAATGAATTTTAGCATGTTACATTTTGTTTTTTTTTGTTGGCAAATGCTAATTAGTTCTACATGGAGACACAACAAGTACACATACGTGTTTTCTGAGTAGAATGCTACAGAAACTAGGTTAAAAATTATATTTGCGACTGTACATGACATTGAATTCACATTCCCAAGATAAAGACTTTGCTTTTCTCCAAAACCAGTTTGACTCTGCTTTTCTGGGTCCTTTGCACACGAATTCCACACGAGTTTTTCCAGAATGGTCTGATCTAACCAGAAATATCCGGTTCTGTGTGGCTAAATGAATATCATCTTTTAAACAGCCCGTGTGTTTGTTAGTGTTTCCTGGATAGTATCTATGAACTTTAGAGTTTTGAATGAATTTTAGCATGTTACATTTTGTTTTTTTGTTGGCAAACGCTAATTAGTTCCACATGGAGACACAACAAGTACACATAAGTGTTTTCTGAGTAGAATGCTACAGAAACTAGGTTAAAAATGATATTTGCGACTGTAACCATGACATTGAAATCACGTTCCCAAGAAAAAGACTTTGTGTTTCTCCAAAACCAGTTTGACTCTGCTTTTCTGGGTCCTTTGCACACGAATTCCACACGAGTTTGTCCAGATAGGTCTGGATCTAACCAGAAATATCCAGTTCTGTGTGGCTAACTGAATATCAGCTTTTAAAGAGCCTGTGTGTTTGTCAGTGTTTTCTGGCTAGTATCTATGAACTTTAGAGTTTTGAATGAATTTTAGCATGTTACATTTTGTTTTTTTGTTGGCAAACGCTAATTAGTTCCACATGGAGACACAACAAGTACACGTAAGCGTTTTCTGAGTAGAATGCTACAGAAACTAGGTTACAAATGATATTTGCGACTGTAACCATGACATTGCAATCACGTTCCTAAGAAAATGAATTTGTGTTTCTCCAAAACCAGTTTGACTCTGCTTTTCTGGGTCCTTTGCACATGAATTCCACACGAGTTTGTCCAGGTAGGTCTGGATCTAACGAGAAATATCCGGTTCTGTGTGGCTAAGTGAATATCAGCTTTTAAACAGTCTGTGTGTTTGTTAGTGTACCTGGATAGTATCTATGAACTTTAGAGTTTTGAATGAATTTTAGCATGTTACATTTTGTTTTTTTTTGTTGGCAAACGCTAATTAGTTCCACATGGAGACACAACAAGTACACGTAAGAGTTTTCTGAGTAGAATGCTACAGAAACTAGGTTAAAAATGATATTTGCGACTGTAACCATGACATTGAAATCACGTTCCCAAGAAAAAGACTTTGTGTTTCTCCAAAACCAGTTTGACTCTGCTTTTCTGGGTCCTTTGCACACGAATTCCACACGAGTTTGTCCAGATAGGTCTGGATCTAACCAGAAATATCCGGTTCTGTGTGGCTAAATGAATATCAGCTTTTAAACTGCCCGTGTGTTTGTTAGTGTTCTCTGGATAGTATCTATGAACTTTAGAGTTTTGAATGAATTTTAGCATGTTATATTTTGTTTTTTTGTTGGCGAACGCTAATTAGTTCCACATGGAGACACAACAGGTACACATAAGTGTTCTCTGTGTCGAATGCTACAGAAACTGGGTTAAAAATGATATCTGTGACTGTAAACATGACAATGAG
Source organism: Sylvilagus floridanus (assembly GCA_949820135.1). Lineage (NCBI taxonomy): Eukaryota > Metazoa > Chordata > Mammalia > Lagomorpha > Leporidae > Sylvilagus > Sylvilagus floridanus. The sequence goes on from OX463223.1 coordinate 90,742,298, forward strand.
TTCACATTCCCAAAAAAAAGACTTTGCTTTTCTCCAAAACCAGTTTCAACATCCTTTTCTGGGTCCTTTGCACACGAATTCCACACGAGTTTGTCCAGGTAGGTCTGGATCTAACGGGAAATATCCGGTTCTGTGTGGCTAAATCAATATCAGCTTTTAAAAAGTCTGTGTGTTTGTTAGTGTACCTGAATAGTATCTATGAATTTTAGAGTTTTGAATGAATTTTAGCATGTTACATTTTGTTTTTTTTGTTGGCAAATGCTAATTAGTTCTACATGGAGACACAACAAGTACACATACGTGTTTTCTGAGTAGAATGCTACAGAAACTAGGTTAAAAATTATATTTGCGACTGTACATGACATTGAATTCACATTCCCAAGATAAAGACTTTGCTTTTCTCCAAAACCAGTTTGACTCTGCTTTTCTGGGTCCTTTGCACACGAATTCCACACGAGTTTTTCCAGAATGGTCTGATCTAACCAGAAATATCCGGTTCTGTGTGGCTAAATGAATATCATCTTTTAAACAGCCCGTGTGTTTGTTAGTGTTTCCTGGATAGTATCTATGAACTTTAGTTTTTTGAATGAATTTTAGCATGTTACATTTTGTTTTTTTGTTGGCAAACGCTAATTAGTTCCACATGGAGACACAACAAGTACACATGCGTGTTTTCTGAGTAGAATGCTACAGAAACTAGGTTAAAAATGATATTTGCGACTGTAACCATGACATTGAAATCACGTTCCCAAGAAAAAGACTTTGTGTTTCTCCAAAACCTGTTTGACTCTGCTTTTCTGGGTCCTTTGCACACGAATTCCACACGAGTTTGTCCAGATAGGTCTGGATCTAACCAGAAATATCCGGTTCTGTGTGGCTAAATGAATATCATCTTTTAAACAGCCCGTGTGTTTGTTAGTGTTCTCTGGATAGTATCTATGAACTTTAGAGTTTTGAATGAATTTTAGCATGTTATATTTTGTTTTTTTGTTGGCGAACGCTAATTAGTTCCACATGGAGACACAACAGGTACACATAAGTGTTCTCTGTGTCGAATGCTACAGAAACTGGGTTAAAAATGATATCTGTGACTGTAAACATGACATTGAGTTCACATTGCCAAAAAAAAGACTTTGCTTTTCTCCAAAACCAGTTTCAACATCCTTTTCTGGGTCCTTTGCACACGAATTCCACACGAGTTTGTCCAGGTAGGTCTGGATCTAACGAGAAATATCCGGTTCTGTGTGGCTAAGTGAATATCAGCTTTTAAACAGTCTGTGTGTTTGTTAGTGTACCTGGATAGTATCTATGAACTTTAGAGTTTTGAATGAATTTTAGCATGTTACATTTTGTTTTTTTTTGTTGGCAAACGCTAATTAGTTCCACATGGAGACACAACAAGTACACGTAAGAGTTTTCTGAGTAGAATGCTACAGAAACTAGGTTAAAAATGATATTTGCGACTGTAACCATGACATTGAAATCACGTTCCCAAGAAAAAGACTTTGTGTTTCTCCAAAACCTGTTTGACTCTGCTTTTCTGGGTCCTTTGCACACGAATTCCACACGAGTTTGTCCAGATAGGTCTGGATCTAACCAGAAATATCCGGTTCTGTGTGGCTAAATGAATATCAGCTTTTAAACTGCCCGTGTGTTTGTTAGTGTTCTCTGGATAGTATCTATGAACTTTAGAGTTTTGAATGAATTTTAGCATGTTATATTTTGTTTTTTTGTTGGCGAACGCTAATTAGTTCCACATGGAGACACAACAAGTACACATAAGTGTTCTCTGTGTCGAATGCTACAGAAACTGAGTTAAAAATGATATCAGTGACTGTAAACATGACATTGAGTACACATTCCCAAAAAAAAGACTTTGCTTTTCTCCAAAACCAGATGCAACATCCTTTTCTGGGTCCTTTGCACATGAATTCCACACGAGTTTGTCCAGGTAGGTCTGGATCTAACCAGAAATATCCGGTTCTGTGTGGCTAAATCAATATCAGCTTTTAAAAAGTCTGTGTGTTTGTTAGTGTACCTGAATAGTATCTATGAATTTTAGAGTTTTGAATGAATTTTAGCATGTTACATTTTGTTTTTTTTTGTTGGCAAATGCTAATTAGTTCTACATGGAGACACAACAAGTACACATACGTGTTTTCTGAGTAGAATGCTACAGAAACTAGGTTAAAAATTATATTTGCGACTGTACATGACATTGAATTCACATTCCCAAGATAAAGACTTTGCTTTTCTCCAAAACCAGTTTGACTCTGCTTTTCTGGGTCGTTTGCACACGAATTCCACACGAGTTTTTCCAGAATGGTCTGATCTAACCAGAAATATCCGGTTCTGTGTGGCTAAATGAATATCATCTTTTAAACAGCCCGTGTGTTTGTTAGTGTTTCCTGGATAGTATCTATGAACTTTAGAGTTTTGAATGAATTTTAGCATGTTACATTTTGTTTTTTTGTTGGCAAACGCTAATTAGTTCCACATGGAGACACAACAAGTACACATAAGTGTTTTCTGAGTAGAATGCTACAGAAACTAGGTTAAAAATGATATTTGCGACTGTAACCATGACATTGAAATCACGTTCCCAAGAAAAAGACTTTGTGTTTCTCCAAAACCAGTTTGACTCTGCTTTTCTGGGTCCTTTGCACACGAATTCCACACGAGTTTGTCCAGATAGGTCTGGATCTAACCAGAAATATCCAGTTCTGTGTGGCTAACTGAATATCAGCTTTTAAAGAGCCTGTGTGTTTGTCAGTGTTTTCTGGCTAGTATCTATGAACTTTAGAGTTTTGAATGAATTTTAGCATGTTACATTTTGTTTTTTTGTTGGCAAACGCTAATTAGTTCCACATGGAGACACAACAAGTACACGTAAGCGTTTTCTGAGTAGAATGCTACAGAAACTAGGTTACAAATGATATTTGCGACTGTAACCATGACATTGCAATCACGTTCCTAAGAAAATGAATTTGTGTTTCTCCAAAACCAGTTTGACTCTGCTTTTCTGGGTCCTTTGCACATGAATTCCACACGAGTTTGTCCAGGTAGGTCTGGATCTAACGAGAAATATCCGGTTCTGTGTGGCTAAGTGAATATCAGCTTTTAAACAGTCTGTGTGTTTGTTAGTGTACCTGGATAGTATCTATGAACTTTAGAGTTTTGAATGAATTTTAGCATGTTACATTTTGTTTTTTTTTGTTGGCAAACGCTAATTAGTTCCACATGGAGACACAACAAGTACACGTAAGAGTTTTCTGAGTAGAATGCTACAGAAACTAGGTTAAAAATGATATTTGCGACTGTAACCATGACATTGAAATCACGTTCCCAAGAAAAAGACTTTGTGTTTCTCCAAAACCAGTTTGACTCTGCTTTTCTGGGTCCTTTGCACACGAATTCCACACGAGTTTGTCCAGATAGGTCTGGATCTAACCAGAAATATCCGGTTCTGTGTGGCTAAATGAATATCAGCTTTTAAACTGCCCGTGTGTTTGTTAGTGTTCTCTGGATAGTATCTATGAACTTTAGAGTTTTGAATGAATTTTAGCATGTTATATTTTGTTTTTTTGTTGGCGAACGCTAATTAGTTCCACATGGAGACACAACAGGTACACATAAGTGTTCTCTGTGTCGAATGCTACAGAAACTGGGTTAAAAATGATATCTGTGACTGTAAACATGACAATGAGTTCACATTCCCAAAAAAAAGACTTTGCTTTTCTCCAAAACCAGTTTCAACATCCTTTTCTGGGTCCTTTGCACACGAATTCCACACGAGTTTGTCCAGGTAGGTCTGGATCTAACGGGAAATATCCGGTTCTGTGTGGCTAAATCAATATCAGCTTTTAAAAAGTCTGTGTGTTTGTTAGTGTACCTGAATAGTATCTATGAATTTTAGAGTTTTGAATGAATTTTAGCATGTTACATTTTGTTTTTTTTGTTGGCAAATGCTAATTAGTTCTACATGGAGACACAACAAGTACACATACGTGTTTTCTGAGTAGAATGCTACAGAAACTAGGTTAAAAATTATATTTGCGACTGTACATGACATTGAATTCACATTCCCAAGATAAAGACTTTGCTTTTCTCCAAAACCAGTTTGACTCTGCTTTTCTGGGTCCTTTGCACACGAATTCCACACGAGTTTTTCCAGAATGGTCTGATCTAACCAGAAATATCCGGTTCTGTGTGGCTAAATGAATATCATCTTTTAAACAGCCCGTGTGTTTGTTAGTGTTTCCTGGATAGTATCTATGAACTTTAGTTTTTTGAATGAATTTTAGCATGTTACATTTTGTTTTTTTGTTGGCAAACGCTAATTAGTTCCACATGGAGACACAACAAGTACACATGCGTGTTTTCTGAGTAGAATGCTACAGAAACTAGGTTAAAAATGATATTTGCGACTGTAACCATGACATTGAAATCACGTTCCCAAGAAAAAGACTTTGTGTTTCTCCAAAACCTGTTTGACTCTGCTTTTCTGGGTCCTTTGCACACGAATTCCACACGAGTTTGTCAAGATAGGTCTGGATCTAACCAGAAATATCCGGTTCTGTGTGGCTAAATGAATATCAGCTTTTAAACTTCCCGTGTATTTGTTAGTGTTCTCTGGATAGTATCTATGAACTTTAGAGTTTTGAATGAATTTTAGCATGTTATATTTTGTTTTTTTGTTGGCGAACGCTAATTAGTTCCACATGGAGACACAACAAGTACACATAAGTGTTCTCTGTGTCGAATGCTACAGAAACTGAGTTAAAAATGATATCAGTGACTGTAAACATGACATTGAGTACACATTCCCAAAAAAAAGACTTTGCTTTTCTCCAAAACCAGATGCAACATCCTTTTCTGGGTCCTTTGCACACGAATTCCACACGAGTTTGTCCAGGTAGGTCTGATCTAACCAGAAATATCCGGTTCTGTGTGGCTAAATGAATATCATCTTTTAAACAGCCCGTGTGTTTGTTAGTGTTTCCTGGATAGTATCTATGAACTTTAGTTTTTTGAATGAATTTTAGCATGTTACATTTTGTTTTTTTGTTGGCAAACGCTAATTAGTTCCACATGGAGACACAACAAGTACACATGCGTGTTTTCTGAGTAGAATGCTACAGAAACTAGGTTAAAAATGATATTTGCGACTGTAACCATGACATTGAAATCACGTTCCCAAGAAAAAGACTTTGTGTTTCTCCAAAACCTGTTTGACTCTGCTTTTCTGGGTCCTTTGCACACGAATTCCACACGAGTTTGTCAAGATAGGTCTGGATCTAACCAGAAATATCCGGTTCTGTGTGGCTAAATGAATATCAGCTTTTAAACTTCCCGTGTGTTTGTTAGTGTTCTCTGGATAGTATCTATGAACTTTAGAGTTTTGAATGAATTTTAGCATGTTATATTTTGTTTTTTTGTTGGCGAACGCTAATTAGTTCCACATGGAGACACAACAAGTACACATAAGTGTTCTCTGTGTCGAATGCTACAGAAACTGAGTTAAAAATGATATCAGTGACTGTAAACATGACATTGAGTACACATTCCCAAAAAAAAAGACTTTGCTTTTCTCCAAAACCAGATGCAACATCCTTTTCTGGGTCCTTTGCACACGAATTCCACACGAGTTTGTCCAGGTAGGTCTGGATCTAACCAGAAATATCCGGTTCTGTGTGGCTAAATCAATATCAGCTTTTAAAAAGTCTGTGTGTTTGTTAGTGTACCTGAATAGTATCTATGAATTTTAGAGTTTTGAATGAATTTTAGCATGTTACATTTTGTTTTTTTTTGTTGGCAAATGCTAATTAGTTCTACATGGAGACACAACAAGTACACATACGTGTTTTCTGAGTAGAATGCTACAGAAACTAGGTTAAAAATTATATTTGCGACTGTACATGACATTGAATTCACATTCCCAAGATAAAGACTTTGCTTTTCTCCAAAACCAGTTTGACTCTGCTTTTCTGGGTCCTTTGCACACGAATTCCACACGAGTTTTTCCAGAATGGTCTGATCTAACCAGAAATATCCGGTTCTGTGTGGCTAAATGAATATCATCTTTTAAACAGCCCGTGTGTTTGTTAGTGTTTCCTGGATAGTATCTATGAACTTTAGAGTTTTGAATGAATTTTAGCATGTTACATTTTGTTTTTTTGTTGGCAAACGCTAATTAGTTCCACATGGAGACACAACAAGTACACATAAGTGTTTTCTGAGTAGAATGCTACAGAAACTAGGTTAAAAATGATATTTGCGACTGTAACCATGACATTGAAATCACGTTCCCAAGAAAAAGACTTTGTGTTTCTCCAAAACCAGTTTGACTCTGCTTTTCTGGGTCCTTTGCACACGAATTCCACACGAGTTTGTCCAGATAGGTCTGGATCTAACCAGAAATATCCAGTTCTGTGTGGCTAACTGAATATCAGCTTTTAAAGAGCCTGTGTGTTTGTCAGTGTTTTCTGGCTAGTATCTATGAATTTTAGAGTTTTGAATGAATTTTAGCATGTTACATTTTGTTTTTTTGTTGGCAAACGCTAATTAGTTCCACATGGAGACACAACAGGTACACGTAAGAGTTTTCTGAGTAGAATGCTACAGAAACTAGGTTACAAATGATATTTGTGACTGTAACCATGACATTGCAATCACGTTCCTAAGAAAATGAATTTGTGTTTCTCCAAAACCAGTTTGACTCTGCTTTTCTGGGTCCTTTGCACACGAATTCCACACGAGTTTGTCCAGGTAGGTCTGGATCTAACGAGAAATATCCGGTTCTGTGTGGCTAAGTGAATATCAGCTTTAAACAGTCTGTGTGTTTGTTAGTGTACCTGGATAGTATCTATGAACTTTAGAGTTTTGAATGAATTTTAGCATGTTACATTTTGTTTTTTTTTTTTGGCAAACGCTAATTAGTTCCACATGGAGACACAACAAGTACACGTAAGAGTTTTCTGAGTAGAATGCTACAGAAACTAGGTTAAAAATGATATTTGCGACTGTAACCATGACATTGAAATCACGTTCCCAAGAAAAAGACTTTGTGTTTCTCCAAAACCTGTTTGACTCTGCTTTTCTGGGTCCTTTGCACACGAATTCCACACGAGTTTGTCCAGATAGGTCTGGATCTAACCAGAAATATCCGGTTCTGTGTGGCTAAATGAATATCAGCTTTTAAACTGCCCGTGTGTTTGTTAGTGTTCTCTGGATAGTATCTATGAACTTTAGAGTTTTGAATGAATTTTAGCATGTTATATTTTGTTTTTTTTGTTGGCGAACGCTAATTAGTTCCACATGGAGACACAACAGGTACACATAAGTGTTCTCTGTGTCGAATGCTACAGAAACTGGGTGAAAAATGATATCTGTGACTGTAAACATGACATTGAGTACACATTCCCAAAAAAAAGACTTTGCTTTTCTCCAAAACCAGATGCAACATCCTTTTCTGGGTCCTTTGCACACGAATTCCGCACGAGTTTGTCCAGGTAGGTCTGGATCTAACCAGAAATATCCGGTTCTGTGTGGCTAAATCAATATCAGCTTTTAAAAAGTCTGTGTGTTTGTTAGTGTACCTGAAGAGTATCTATGAATTTTAGAGTTTTGAATGAATTTTAGCATGTTACATTTTTTTTTTGTTGGCAAATGCTAATTAGTTCTACATGGAGACACAACAAGTACACATACGTGTTTTCTGAGTAGAATGCTTCAGAAACTAGTTTAAAAATGATATTTGTGACTGTACATGACATTGAATTCACATTCCCAAGATAAAGACTTTGCTTTTCTCCAAAACCAGTTTGACTCTGCTTTTCTGGGTCCTTTGCACACGAATTCCACACGAGTTTGTCCAGATAGGTCTGGATCTAACCAGAAATATCCGGTTCTGTGTGGCTAAATGAATATCAGCTTTTAAACTGCCCGTGTGTTTGTTAGTGTTCTCTGGATAGTATCTATGAACTTTAGAGTTTTGAATGAATTTTAGCATGTTATTTTTTGTTTTTTTGTTGGCGAACGCTAATTAGTTCCACATGGAGACACAACAGGTACACATAAGTGTTCTCTGTGTCGAATGCTACAGAAACTGGGTTAAAAATGATATCTGTGACTGTAAACATGACATTGAGTTCACATTCCCAAAAAAAAGACTTTGCTTTTCTCCAAAACCAGTTTCAACATCCTTTTCTGGGTCCTTTGCACACGAATTCCACACGAGTTTGTCCAGGTAGGTCTGGATCTAACGAGAAATATCCGGTTCTGTGTGGCTAAGTGAATATCAGCTTTTAAACAGTCTGTGTGTTTGTTAGTGTACCTGGATAGTATCTATGAACTTTAGAGTTTTGAATGAATTTTAGCATGTTACATTTTGTTTTTTTTTGTTGGCAAACGCTAATTAGTTCCACATGGAGACACAACAAGTACACGTAAGAGTTTTCTGAGTAGAATGCTACAGAAACTAGGTTAAAAATGATATTTGCGACTGTACATGACATTGAATTCACATTCCCAAGATAAAGACTTTGCTTTTCTCCAAAACCAGTTTGACTCTGCTTTTCTGGGTCCTTTCCACACGAATTCCACACGAGTTTTTCCAGAATGGTCTGATCTAACCAGAAATATCCGGTTCTGTGTGGCTAAATGAATATCATCTTTTAAACAGCCCGTGTGTTTGTTAGTGTTTCCTGGATAGTATCTATGAACTTTAGAGTTTTGAATGAATTTTAGCATGTTACATTTTGTTTTTTTGTTGGCAAACGCTAATTAGTTCCACATGGAGACACAACAAGTACACATAAGTGTTTTCTGAGTAGAATGCTACAAAAACTAGGTTAAAAATGATATTTGCGACTGTAACCATGACATTGAAACCACGTTCCCAAGAAAAAGACTTTGTGTTTCTCCAAAACCAGTTTGACTCTGCTTTTCTGGGTCCTTTGCACACGAATTCCACACGAGTTTGTCCAGATAGGTCTGGATCTTACCAGAAATATCCAGTTCTGCGTGGCTAACTGAATATCAGCTTTTAAACAGCCTGTGTGTTTGTTAGTGTTTTCTGGCTATTTTCTATGAACTTTAGAGTTTTGAATGAATTTTAGCATGTTACATTTTGTTTTTTTGTTGGCAAACGCTAATTAGTTCCACATGGAGACACAACAAGTACACATAAGTGTTTTCTGAGTAGAATGCTACAGAAACTAGGTTAAAAATGATATTTGCGACTGTAACCATGACATTGAAATCACGTTCCCAAGAAAATGACTTTGTGTTTCTCCAAAACCAGTTTGACTCTGCTTTTCTGGGTCCTTTGCACACGAATGCCACACGAGTTTGTCCAGATAGGTCTGGATCTAACCAGAAATATCCAGTTCTGTGTGGCTAACTGAATATCAGCTTTTAAAGAGCCTGTGTGTTTGTCAGTGTTTTCTGGCTAGTATCTATGAACTTTAGAGTTTTGAATGAATTTTAGCATGTTACATTTTGTTTTTTTGTTGGCAAACGCTAATTAGTTCCACATGGAGACACAACAAGTACACGTAAGAGTTTTCTGAGTAGAATGCTACAGAAACTAGGTTAAAAATTATATTTGCGACTGTAACCATGACATTGCAATCACGTTCCTAAGAAAAAGAATTTGTGTTTCTCCAAAACCAGTTTGACTCTGCTTTTCTGGGTCCTATGCACACGAATTCCACACGAGTTTGTCCAGATAGGTCTGGATCTAACCAGAAATATTCAGTTTTGTGTGGCTAAATGAATATCAGCTTTTAAACTGCCCGTGTGTTTGTTAGTGTTTTCTGGCTAGTATCTATGAACTTTAGAGTTTTGAATGAATTTTAGCATGTTCCATTTTGTTTTTTTGTTGGCAAACGCTAATTAGTTCCACATGGAGACACAACAAGTACACATAAGAGTTTTCTGAGTAGAATGCTTCAGAAACTAGTTTAAAAATGATATTTGTGACTGTACATGACATTGAATTCACATTCCCAAGATAAAGACTTTGCTTTTCTCCAAAACCAGTTTGACTCTGCTTTTCTGGGTCCTTTGCACACGAATTCCACACGAGTTTGTCCAGATAGGTCTGGATCTAACCAGAAATATCCGGTTCTGTGTGGCTAAATGAATATCAGCTTTTAAACTGCCCGTGTGTTTGTTAGTGTTCTCTGGATAGTATCTATGAACTTTAGAGTTTTGAATGAATTTTAGCATGTTATTTTTTGTTTTTTTGTTGGCGAACGCTAATTAGTTCCACATGGAGACACAACAGGTACACATAAGTGTTCTCTGTGTCGAATGCTACAGAAACTGGGTTAAAAATGATATCTGTGACTGTAAACATGACATTGAGTTCACATTCCCAAAAAAAAGACTTTGCTTTTCTCCAAAACCAGTTTCAACATCCTTTTCTGGGTCCTTTGCACACGAATTCCACACGAGTTTGTCCAGGTAGGTCTGGATCTAACGAGAAATATCCGGTTCTGTGTGGCTAAGTGAATATCAGCTTTTAAACAGTCTGTGTGTTTGTTAGTGTACCTGGATAGTATCTATGAACTTTAGAGTTTTGAATGAATTTTAGCATGTTACATTTTGTTTTTTTTTGTTGGCAAACGCTAATTAGTTCCACATGGAGACACAACAAGTACACGTAAGAGTTTTCTGAGTAGAATGCTACAGAAACTAGGTTAAAAATGATATTTGCGACTGTAACCATGACATTGAAATCACGTTCCCAAGAAAAAGACTTTGTGTTTCTCCAAAACCTGTTTGACTCTGCTTTTCTGGGTCCTTTGCACACGAATTCCACACGAGTTTGTCCAGATAGGTCTGGATCTAACCAGAAATATCCGGTTCTGTGTGGCTAAATGAATATCAGCTTTTAAACTGCCCGTGTGTTTGTTAGTGTTCTCTGGATAGTATCTATGAACTTTAGAGTTTTGAATGAATTTTAGCATGTTATATTTTGTTTTTTTGTTGGCGAACGCTAATTAGTTCCACATGGAGACACAACAGGTACACATAAGTGTTCTCTGTGTCGAATGCTACAGAAACTGGGTTAAAAATGATATCTGTGACTGTAAACATGACATTGAGTACACATTCCCAAAAAAAAGACTTTGCTTTTCTCCAAAACCAGATGCAACATCCTTTTCTGGGTCCTTTGCACACGAATTCCACACGAGTTTGTCCAGGTAGGTCTGGATCTAACCAGAAATATCCGGTTCTGTGTGGCTAAATCAATATCAGCTTTTAAAAAGTCTGTGTGTTTGTTAGTGTACCTGAATAGTATCTATGAATTTTAGAGTTTTGAATGAATTTTAGCATGTTACATTTTGTTTTTTTTTTGTTGGCAAATGCTAATTAGTTCTACATGGAGACACAACAAGTACACATACGTGTTTTCTGAGTAGAATGCTACAGAAACTAGGTTAAAAATTATATTTGCGACTGTACATGACATTGAATTCACATTCCCAAGATAAAGACTTTGCTTTTCTCCAAAACCAGTTTGACTCTGCTTTTCTGGGTCCTTTGCACACGAATTCCACACGAGTTTTTCCAGAATGGTCTGATCTAACCAGAAATATCCGGTTCTGTGTGGCTAAATGAATATCATCTTTTAAACAGCCCGTGTGTTTGTTAGTGTTTCCTGGATAGTATCTATGAACTTTAGAGTTTTGAATGAATTTTAGCATGTTACATTTTGTTTTTTTGTTGGCAAACGCTAATTAGTTCCACATGGAGACACAACAAGTACACATAAGTGTTTTCTGAGTAGAATGCTACAAAAACTAGGTTAAAAATGATATTTGCGACTGTAACCATGACATTGAAATCACGTTCCCAAGAAAAAGACTTTGTGTTTCTCCAAAACCAGTTTGACTCTGCTTTTCTGGGTCCTTTGCACACGAATTCCACACGAGTTTGTCCAGATAGGTCTGGATCTTACCAGAAATATCCGGTTCTGTGTGGCTAACTGAATATCAGCTTTTAAACAGCCTGTGTGTTTGTTAGTGTTTTCTGGCTATTTTCTATGAACTTTAGAGTTTTGAATGAATTTTAGCATGTTACATTTTGTTTTTTTGTTGGCAAACGCTAATTAGTTCCACATGGAGACACAACAAGTACACATAAGTGTTTTCTGAGTAGAATGCTACAGAAACTAGGTTAAAAATGATATTTGCGACTGTAACCATGACATTGAAATCACGTTCCCAAGAAAATGACTTTGTGTTTCTCCAAAACCAGTTTGACTCTGCTTTTCTGGGTCCTTTGCACACGAATGCCACACGAGTTTGTCCAGATAGGTCTGGATCTAACCAGAAATATCCAGTTCTGTGTGGCTAACTGAATATCAGCTTTTAAAGAGCCTGTGTGTTTGTCAGTGTTTTCTGGCTAGTATCTATGAACTTTAGAGTTTTGAATGAATTTTAGCATGTTACATTTTGTTTTTTTGTTGGCAAACGCTAATTAGTTCCACATGGAGACACAACAAGTACACGTAAGAGTTTTCTGAGTAGAATGCTACAGAAACTAGGTTAAAAATTATATTTGCGACTGTAACCATGACATTGCAATCACGTTCCTAAGAAAAAGAATTTGTGTTTCTCCAAAACCAGTTTGACTCTGCTTTTCTGGGTCCTATGCACACGAATTCCACACGAGTTTGTCCAGATAGGTCTGGATCTAACCAGAAATATTCAGTTTTGTGTGGCTAAATGAATATCAGCTTTTAAACTGCCCGTGTGTTTGTTAGTGTTTTCTGGCTAGTATCTATGAACTTTAGAGTTTTGAATGAATTTTAGCATGTTCCATTTTGTTTTTTTGTTGGCAAACGCTAATTAGTTCCACATGGAGACACAACAAGTACACATAAGAGTTTTCTGAGTAGAATGCTTCAGAAACTAGTTTAAAAATGATATTTGTGACTGTACATGACATTGAATTCACATTCCCAAGATAAAGACTTTGCTTTTCTCCAAAACCAGTTTGACTCTGCTTTTCTGGGTCCTTTGCACACGAATTCCACACGAGTTTGTCCAGATAGGTCTGGATCTAACCAGAAATATCCGGTTCTGTGTGGCTAAATGAATATCAGCTTTTAAACTGCCCGTGTGTTTGTTAGTGTTCTCTGGATAGTATCTATGAACTTTAGAGTTTTGAATGAATTTTAGCATGTTATATTTTGTTTTTTTGTTGGCGAACGCTAATTAGTTCCACATGGAGACACAACAGGTACACATAAGTGTTCTCTGTGTCGAATGCTACAGAAACTGGGTTAAAAATGATATCTGTGACTGTAAACATGACAATGAGTTCACATTCCCAAAAAAAAGACTTTGCTTTTCTCCAAAACCAGTTTCAACATCCTTTTCTGGGTCCTTTGCACACGAATTCCACACGAGTTTGTCCAGGTAGGTCTGGATCTAACGGGAAATATCCGGTTCTGTGTGGCTAAATCAATATCAGCTTTTAAAAAGTCTGTGTGTTTGTTAGTGTACCTGAATAGTATCTATGAATTTTAGAGTTTTGAATGAATTTTAGCATGTTACATTTTGTTTTTTTTTGTTGGCAAATGCTAATTAGTTCTACATGGAGACACAACAAGTACACATACGTGTTTTCTGAGTAGAATGCTACAGAAACTAGGTTAAAAATTATATTTGCGACTGTACATGACATTGAATTCACATTCCCAAGATAAAGACTTTGCTTTTCTCCAAAACCAGTTTGACTCTGCTTTTCTGGGTCCTTTGCACACGAATTCCACACGAGTTTTTCCAGAATGGTCTGATCTAACCAGAAATATCCGGTTCTGTGTGGCTAAATGAATATCATCTTTTAAACAGCCCGTGTGTTTGTTAGTGTTTCCTGGATAGTATCTATGAACTTTAGAGTTTTGAATGAATTTTAGCATGTTACATTTTGTTTTTTTGTTGGCAAACGCTAATTAGTTCCACATGGAGACACAACAAGTACACATAAGTGTTTTCTGAGTAGAATGCTACAGAAAATAGGTTAAAAATGATATTTGCGACTGTAACCATGACATTGAAATCACGTTCCCAAGAAAAAGACTTTGTGTTTCTCCAAAACCAGTTTGACTCTGCTTTTCTGGGTCCTTTGCACACGAATTCCACACGAGTTTGTCCAGATAGGTCTGGATCTAACCAGAAATATCCAGTTCTGTGTGGCTAACTGAATATCAGCTTTTAAAGAGCCTGTGTGTTTGTCAGTGTTTTCTGGCTAGTATCTATGAACTTTAGAGTTTTGAATGAATTTTAGCATGTTACATTTTGTTTTTTTGTTGGCAAACGCTAATTAGTTCCACATGGAGACACAACAAGTACACGTAAGAGTTTTCTGAGTAGAATGCTACAGAAACTAGGTTACAAATGATATTTGCGACTGTAACCATGACATTGCAATCACGTTCCTAAGAAAATGAATTTGTGTTTCTCCAAAACCAGTTTGACTCTGCTTTTCTGGGTCCTTTGCACACGAATTCCACACGAGTTTGTCCAGGTAGGTCTGGATCTAACGAGAAATATCCGGTTCTGTGTGGCTAAGTGAATATCAGCTTTTAAACAGTCTGTGTGTTTGTTAGTGTACCTGGATAGTATCTATGAACTTTAGAGTTTTGAATGAATTTTAGCATGTTACATTTTGTTTTTTTTTGTTGGCAAACGCTAATTAGTTCCACATGGAGACACAACAAGTACACGTAAGAGTTTTCTGAGTAGAATGCTACAGAAACTAGGTTAAAAATGATATTTGCGACTGTAACCATGACATTGAAATCACGTTCCCAAGAAAAAGACTTTGTGTTTCTCCAAAACCTGTTTGACTCGCTTTTCTGGGTCCTTTGCACACGAATTCCACACGAGTTTGTCCAGATAGGTCTGGATCTAACCAGAAATATCCGGTTCTGTGTGGCTAAATGAATATCAGCTTTTAAACTGCCCGTGTGTTTGTTAGTGTTCTCTGGATAGTATCTATGAACTTTAGAGTTTTGAATGAATTTTAGCATGTTATATTTTGTTTTTTTGTTGGCGAACGCTAATTAGTTCCACATGGAGACACAACAGGTACACATAAGTGTTCTCTGTGTCGAATGCTACAGAAACTGGGTTAAAAATGATATCTGTGACTGTAAACATGACATTGAGTACACATTCCCAAAAAAAAGACTTTGCTTTTCTCCAAAACCAGATGCAACATCCTTTTCTGGGTCCTTTGCACACGAATTCCACACGAGTTTGTCCAGGTAGGTCTGGATCTAACCAGAAATATCCGGTTCTGTGTGGCTAAATGAATATCAGCTTTTAAACAGTCTGTGTGTTTGTTAGTGTACCTGGATAGTATCTATGAAATTTAGAGTTTTGAATGAATTTTAGCATGTTACATTTTGTTTTTTTTGTTGGCAAACGCTAATTAGTTCCACATGGAGACACAACAAGTACACGTAAGAGTTTTCTGAGTAGAATGCTACAGAAACTAGGTTAAAAATGATATTTGCGACTGTAACCATGACATTGAAATCACGTTCCCAAGAAAAAGACTTTGTGTTTCTCCAAAACCTGTTTGACTCTGCTTTTCTGGGTCCTTTGCACACGAATTCCACACGAGTTTGTCCAGATAGGTCTGGATCTAACCAGAAATATCCGGTTCTGTGTGGCTAAATGAATATCAGCTTTTAAACTGCCCGTGTGTTTGTTAGTGTTCTCTGGATAGTATCTATGAACTTTAGAGTTTTGAATGAATTTTAGCATGTTATATTTTGTTTTTTTGTTGGCGAACGCTAATTAGTTCCACATGGAGACACAACAGGTACACATAAGTGTTCTCTGTGTCGAATGCTACAGAAACTGGGTTAAAAATGATATCTGTGACTGTAAACATGACATTGAGTACACATTCCCAAAAAAAATACTTTGCTTTTCTCCAAAACCAGATGCAACATCCTTTTCTGGGTCCTTTGCACACGAATTCCACACGAGTTTGTCCAGGTAGGTCTGGATCTAACCAGAAATATCCGGTTCTGTGTGGCTAAATGAATATCAGCTTTTAAAAAGTCTGTGTGTTTGTTAGTGTACCTGAATAGTATCTATGAATTTTAGAGTTTTGAATGAATTTTAGCATGTTACATTTTGTTTTTTTTGTTGGCAAATGCTAATTAGTTCTACATGGAGACACAACAAGTACACATACGTGTTTTCTGAGTAGAATGCTACAGAAACTAGGTTAAAAATTATATTTGCGACTGTACATGACATTGAATTCACATTCCCAAGATAAAGACTTTGCTTTTCTCCAAAACCAGTTTGACTCTGCTTTTCTGGGTCCTTTGCACACGAATTCCACACGAGTTTTTCCAGAATGGTCTGATCTAACCAGAAATATCCGGTTCTGTGTGGCTAAATGAATATCATCTTTTAAACAACCCGTGTGTTTGTTAGTGTTTCCTGGATAGTATCTATGAACTTTAGAGTTTTGAATGAATTTTAGCATGTTACATTTTGTTTTTTTGTTGGCAAACGCTAATTAGTTCCACATGGAGACACAACAAGTACACATAAGTGTTTTCTGAGTAGAATGCTACAGAAACTAGGTTAAAAATGATATTTGCGACTGTAACCATGACATTGAAATCACGTTCCCAAGAAAAAGACTTTGTGTTTCTCCAAAACCAGTTTGACTCTGCTTTTCTGGGTCCTTTGCACACGAATTCCACACGAGTTTGTCCAGATAGGTCTGGATCTAACCAGAAATATCCAGTTCTGTGTGGCTACTGAATATCAGCTTTTAAAGAGCCTGTGTGTTTGTCAGTGTTTTCTGGCTAGTATCTATGAACTTTAGAGTTTTGAATGAATTTTAGCATGTTACATTTTGTTTTTTTGTTGGCAAACGCTAATTAGTTCCACATGGAGACACAACAAGTACACGTAAGAGTTTTCTGAGTAGAATGCTACAGAAACTAGGTTACAAATGATATTTGCGACTGTAACCATGACATTGCAATCACGTTCCTAAGAAAATGAATTTGTGTTTCTCCAAAACCAGTTTGACTCTGCTTTTCTGGGTCCTTTGCACACGAATTCCACACGAGTTTGTCCAGGTAGGTCTGGATCTAACGAGAAATATCCGGTTCTGTGTGGCTAAGTGAATATCAGCTTTTAAACAGTCTGTGTGTTTGTTAGTGTACCTGGATAGTATCTATGAACTTTAGAGTTTTGAATGAATTTTAGCATGTTATATTTTGTTTTTTTGTTGGCGAACGCTAATTAGTTCCACATGGAGACACAACAGGTACACATAAGTGTTCTCTGTGTCGAATGCTACAGAAACTGGGTTAAAAATGATATCTGTGACTGTAAACATGACATTGAGTACACATTCCCAAAAAAAAGACTTTGCTTTTCTCCAAAACCAGATGCAACATCCTTTTCTGGGTCCTTTGCACACGAATTCCACACGAGTTTGTCCAGGTAGGTCTGGATCTAACCAGAAATATCCGGTTCTGTGTGGCTAAATCAATATCAGCTTTTAAACAGTCTGTGTGTTTGTTAGTGTACCTGGATAGTATCTATGAATTTTAGAGTTTTGAATGAATTTTAGCATGTTACATTTTGTTTTTTTGTTGGCAAACGCTAATTAGTTCTACATGGAGACACAACAAGTACACATACGTGTTTTCTGAGTAGAATGCTACAGAAACTAGGTTAAAAATTATATTTGCGACTGTACATGACATTGAATTCACATTCCCAAGATAAAGACTTTGCTTTTCTCCAAAACCAGTTTGACTCTGCTTTTCTGGGTCCTTTGCACACGAATTCCACACGAGTTTTTCCAGAATGGTCTGATCTAACCAGAAATATCCGGTTCTGTGTGGCTAAATGAATATCATCTTTTAAACAGCCCGTGTGTTTGTTAGTGTTTCCTGGATAGTATCTATGAACTTTAGTTTTTTGAATGAATTTTAGCATGTTACATTTTGTTTTTTTCTTGGCAAACGCTAATTAGTTCCACATGGAGACACAACAAGTACACATAAGTGTTTTCTGAGTCGAATGCTACAGAAACTAGGTTAAAAATGATATTTGCGACTGTAACCATGACATTGAAATCACGTTCCCAAGAAAAAGACTTTGTGTTTCTCCAAAACCAGTTTGACTCTGCTTTTCTGGGTCCTTTGCACACGAATTCCACAAGAGTTTGTCCAGATAGTTCTGGATCTAACCAGAAATATCCAGTTCTGTGTGGCTAACTGAATATCAGCTTTTAAACAGCCTGTGTGTTTGTCAGTGTTTTCTGGCTAGTATCTATGAATTTTAGAGTTTTGAATGAATTTTAGCATGTTACATTTTGTTTTTTTTGTTGGCAAATGCTAATTAGTTCTACATGGAGACACAACAAGTACACATACGTGTTTTCTGAGTAGAATGCTACAGAAACTAGGTTAAAAATTATATTTGCGACTGTACATGACATTGAATTCACATTCCCAAGATAAAGACTTTGCTTTTCTCCAAAACCAGTTTGACTCTGCTTTTCTGGGTCCTTTGCACACGAATTCCACACGAGTTTTTCCAGAATGGTCTGATATAACCAGAAATATCCGGTTCTGTGTGGCTAAATGAATATCATCTTTTAAACAGCCCGTGTGTTTGTTAGTGTTTCCTGGATAGTATCTATGAACTTTAGAGTTTTGAATGAAATTTAGCATGTTACATTTTGTTTTTTTGTTGGCAAACGCTAATTAGTTCCACATGGAGACACAACAAGTACACATAAGTGTTTTCTGAGTAGAATGCTACAGAAACTAGGTTAAAAATGATATTTGCGACTGTAACCATGACATTGAAATCACGTTCCCAAGAAAAAGACTTTGTGTTTCTCCAAAACCAGTTTGACTCTGCTTTTCTGGGTCCTTTGCACACGAATTCCACACGAGTTTGTCCAGATAGGTCTGGATCTAACCAGAAATATCCAGTTCTGTGTGGCTAACTGAATATCAGCTTTTAAAGAGCCTGTGTGTTTGTCAGTGTTTTCTGGCTAGTATCTATGAACTTTAGAGTTTTGAATGAATTTTAGCATGTTACATTTTGTTTTTTTGTTGGCAAACGCTAATTAGTTCCACATGGAGACACAACAAGTACACGTAAGAGTTTTCTGAGTAGAATGCTACAGAAACTAGGTTAAAAATGATATTTGCGACTGTAACCATGACATTGCAATCACGTTCCTAAGAAAATGAATTTGTGTTTCTCCAAAACCAGTTTGACTCTGCTTTTCTGGGTCCTTTGCACACGAATTCCACACGAGTTTTTCCAGAATGGTCTGGATCTAACGAGAAATATCCGGTTCTGTGTGGCTAAGTGAATATCAGCTTTTAAACAGTCTGTGTGTTTGTTAGTGTACCTGGATAGTATCTATGAACTTTAGAGTTTTGAATGAATTTTAGCATGTTACATTTTGTTTTTTTTTGTTGGCAAACGCTAATTAGTTCCACATGGAGACACAACAAGTACACGTAAGAGTTTTCTGAGTAGAATGCTACAGAAACTAGGTTAAAAATGATATTTGCGACTGTAACCATGACATTGAAATCACGTTCCCAAGAAAAAGACTTTGTGTTTCTCCAAAACCAGTTTGACTCTGCTTTTCTGGGTCCTTTGCACACGAATTCCACACGAGTTTGTCCAGATAGGTCTGGATCTAACCAGAAATATCCGGTTCTGTGTGGCTAAATGAATATCAGCTTTTAAACAGTCTGTGTGTTTGTTAGTGTACCTGGATAGTATCTATGAATTTTAGAGTTTTGAATGAATTTTAGCATGTTATATTTTGGTTTTTTGTTGGCGAACGCTAATTAGTTCCACATGGAGACACAACAGGTACACATAAGTGTTCTCTGTGTCGAATGCTACAGAAACTGGGTTAAAAATGATATCTGTGACTGTAAACATGACATTGAGTACACATTCCCAAAAAAAAGACTTTGCTTTTCTCCAAAACCAGATGCAACATCCTTTTCTGGGTCCTTTGCACACGAATTCCACACGAGTTTGTCCAGGTAGGTCTGGATCTAACCAGAAATATCCGGTTCTGTGTGGCTAAATGAATATCAGCTTTTAAACAGTCTGTGTGTTTGTTAGTGTACCTGGATAGTATCTATGAATTTTAGAGTTTTGAATGAATTTTAGCATGTTACATTTTGTTTTTTTGTTGGCAAACGCTAATTAGTTCTACATGGAGACACAACAAGTACACATACGTGTTTTCTGAGTAGAATGCTACAGAAACTAGGTTAAAAATTATATTTGCGACTGTACATGACATTGAATTCACATTCCCAAGATAAAGACTTTGCTTTTCTCCAAAACCAGTTTGACTCTGCTTTTCTGGGTCCTTTGCACACGAATTCCACACGAGTTTTTCCAGAATGGTCTGATCTAACCAGAAATATCCGGTTCTGTGTGGCTAAATGAATATCATCTTTTAAACAGCCCGTGTGTTTGTTAGTGTTTCCTGGATAGTATCTATGAACTTTAGAGTTTTGAATGAAATTTAGCATGTTACATTTTGTTTTTTTGTTGGCAAACGCTAATTAGTTCCACATGGAGACACAACAAGTACACATAAGTGTTTTCTGAGTAGAATGCTACAGAAACTAGGTTACAAATGATATTTGCGACTGTAACCATGACATTGAAATCACGTTCCCAAGAAAAAGACTTTGTGTTTCTCCAAAACCAGTTTGACTCTGCTTTTCTGGGTCCTTTGCACACGAATTCCACACGAGTTTGTCCAGATAGGTCTGGATCTAACCAGAAATATCCAGTTCTGTGTGGCTAACTGAATATCAGCTTTTAAAGAGCCTGTGTGTTTGTCAGTGTTTTCTGGCTAGTATCTATGAACTTTAGAGTTTTGAATGAATTTTAGCATGTTACATTTTGTTTTTTTGTTGGCAAACGCTAATTAGTTCCACATGGAGACACAACAAGTACACGTAAGAGTTTTCTGAGTAGAATGCTACAGAAACTAGGTTAAAAATGATATTTGCGACTGTAACCATGACATTGCAATCACGTTCCTAAGAAAATGAATTTGTGTTTCTCCAAAACCAGTTTGACTCTGCTTTTCTGGGTCCTTTGCACACGAATTCCACACGAGTTTTTCCAGAATGGTCTGGATCTAACGAGAAATATCCGGTTCTGTGTGGCTAAGTGAATATCAGCTTTTAAACAGTCTGTGTGTTTGTTAGTGTACCTGGATAGTATCTATGAACTTTAGAGTTTTGAATGAATTTTAGCATGTTACATTTTGTTTTTTTTTGTTGGCAAACGCTAATTAGTTCCACATGGAGACACAACAAGTACACGTAAGAGTTTTCTGAGTAGAATGCTACAGAAACTAGGTTAAAAATGATATTTGCGACTGTAACCATGACATTGAAATCACGTTCCCAAGAAAAAGACTTTGTGTTTCTCCAAAACCAGTTTGACTCTGCTTTTCTGGGTCCTTTGCACACGAATTCCACACGAGTTTGTCCAGATAGGTCTGGATCTAACCAGAAATATCCGGTTCTGTGTGGCTAAATGAATATCAGCTTTTAAACAGTCTGTGTGTTTGTTAGTGTACCTGGATAGTATCTATGAATTTTAGAGTTTTGAATGAATTTTAGCATGTTATATTTTGGTTTTTTGTTGGCGAACGCTAATTAGTTCCACATGGAGACACAACAGGTACACATAAGTGTTCTCTGTGTCGAATGCTACAGAAACTGGGTTAAAAATGATATCTGTGACTGTAAACATGACATTGAGTACACATTCCCAAAAAAAAGACTTTGCTTTTCTCCAAAACCAGATGCAACATCCTTTTCTGGGTCCTTTGCACACGAATTCCACACGAGTTTGTCCAGGTAGGTCTGGATCTAACCAGAAATATCCGGTTCTGTGTGGCTAAATGAATATCAGCTTTTAAACAGTCTGTGTGTTTGTTAGTGTACCTGGATAGTATCTATGAATTTTAGAGTTTTGAATGAATTTTAGCATGTTACATTTTGTTTTTTTGTTGGCAAACGCTAATTAGTTCTACATGGAGACACAACAAGTACACATACGTGTTTTCTGAGTAGAATGCTACAGAAACTAGGTTAAAAATTATATTTGCGACTGTACATGACATTGAATTCACATTCCCAAGATAAAGACTTTGCTTTTCTCCAAAACCAGTTTGACTCTGCTTTTCTGGGTCCTTTGCACACGAATTCCACA
Organism: Sylvilagus floridanus; assembly: GCA_949820135.1. Taxonomy (NCBI): domain Eukaryota; kingdom Metazoa; phylum Chordata; class Mammalia; order Lagomorpha; family Leporidae; genus Sylvilagus; species Sylvilagus floridanus. The sequence goes on from OX463223.1 coordinate 90,764,605, forward strand.
CGAGTTTTTCCAGAATGGTCTGATATAACCAGAAATATCCGGTTCTGTGTGGCTAAATGAATATCATCTTTTAAACAGCCCGTGTGTTTGTTAGTGTTTCCTGGATAGTATCTATGAACTTTAGTTTTTTGAATGAATTTTAGCATGTTACATTTTGTTTTTTTGTTGGCAAACGCTAATTAGTTCCACATGGAGACACAACAAGTACACATAAGTGTTTTCTGAGTCGAATGCTACAGAAACTAGGTTAAAAATGATATTTGCGACTGTAACCATGACATTGAAATCACGTTCCCAAGAAAAAGACTTTGTGTTTCTCCAAAACCAGTTTGACTCTGCTTTTCTGGGTCCTTTGCACACGAATTCCACACGAGTTTGTCCAGATAGGTCTGGATCTAACCAGAAATATCCGGTTCTGTGTGGCTAAATGAATATCAGCTTTTAAACAGTCTGTGTGTTTGTTAGTGTACCTGGATAGTATCTATGAATTTTAGAGTTTTGAATGAATTTTAGCATGTTATATTTTGGTTTTTTGTTGGCGAACGCTAATTAGTTCCACATGGAGACACAACAGGTACACATAAGTGTTCTCTGTGTCGAATGCTACAGAAACTGGGTTAAAAATGATATCTGTGACTGTAAACATGACATTGAGTACACATTCCCAAAAAAAAGACTTTGCTTTTCTCCAAAACCAGATGCAACATCCTTTTCTGGGTCCTTTGCACACGAATTCCACACGAGTTTGTCCAGGTAGGTCTGGATCTAACCAGAAATATCCGGTTCTGTGTGGCTAAATGAATATCAGCTTTTAAACAGTCTGTGTGTTTGTTAGTGTACCTGGATAGTATCTATGAATTTTAGAGTTTTGAATGAATTTTAGCATGTTACATTTTGTTTTTTTGTTGGCAAACGCTAATTAGTTCTACATGGAGACACAACAAGTACACATACGTGTTTTCTGAGTAGAATGCTACAGAAACTAGGTTAAAAATTATATTTGCGACTGTACATGACATTGAATTCACATTCCCAAGATAAAGACTTTGCTTTTCTCCAAAACCAGTTTGACTCTGCTTTTCTGGGTCCTTTGCACACGAATTCCACACGAGTTTTTCCAGAATGGTCTGATCTAACCAGAAATATCCGGTTCTGTGTGGCTAAATGAATATCATCTTTTAAACAGCCCGTGTGTTTGTTAGTGTTTCCTGGATAGTATCTATGAACTTTAGTTTTTTGAATGAATTTTAGCATGTTACATTTTGTTTTTTTGTTGGCAAACGCTAATTAGTTCCACATGGAGACACAACAAGTACACATAAGTGTTTTCTGAGTAGAATGCTACAGAAACTAGGTTAAAAATTATATTTGCGACTGTACATGACATTGAATTCACATTCCCAAGATAAAGACTTTGCTTTTCTCCAAAACCAGTTTGACTCTGCTTTTCTGGGTCCTTTGCACACGAATTCCACACGAGTTTTTCCAGAATGGTCTGATCTAACCAGAAATATCCGGTTCTGTGTGGCTAAATGAATATCATCTTTTAAACAGCCCGTGTGTTTGTTAGTGTTTCCTGGATAGTATCTATGAACTTTAGAGTTTTGAATGAAATTTAGCATGTTACATTTTGTTTTTTTGTTGGCAAACGCTAATTAGTTCCACATGGAGACACAACAAGTACACATACGTGTTTTCTGAGTAGAATGCTACAGAAACTAGGTTAAAAATGATATTTGCGACTGTAACCATGACATTGAAATCACGTTCCCAAGAAAAAGACTTTGTGTTTCTCCAAAACCAGTTTGACTCTGCTTTTCTGGGTCCTTTGCACACGAATTCCACACGAGTTTGTCCAGATAGGTCTGGATCTAACCAGAAATATCCAGTTCTGTGTGGCTAACTGAATATCAGCTTTTAAAGAGCCTGTGTGTTTGTCAGTGTTTTCTGGCTAGTATCTATGAACTTTAGAGTTTTGAATGAATTTTAGCATGTTACATTTTGTTTTTTTGTTGGCAAACGCTAATTAGTTCCACATGGAGACACAACAAGTACACGTAAGAGTTTTCTGAGTAGAATGCTACAGAAACTAGGTTAAAAATGATATTTGCGACTGTAACCATGACATTGCAATCACGTTCCTAAGAAAATGAATTTGTGTTTCTCCAAAACCAGTTTGACTCTGCTTTTCTGGGTCCTTTGCACACGAATTCCACACGAGTTTTTCCAGAATGGTCTGGATCTAACGAGAAATATCCGGTTCTGTGTGGCTAAGTGAATATCAGCTTTTAAACAGTCTGTGTGTTTGTTAGTGTACCTGGATAGTATCTATGAACTTTAGAGTTTTGAATGAATTTTAGCATGTTACATTTTGTTTTTTTTTGTTGGCAAACGCTAATTAGTTCCACATGGAGACACAACAAGTACACGTAAGAGTTTTCTGAGTAGAATGCTACAGAAACTAGGTTAAAAATGATATTTGCGACTGTAACCATGACATTGAAATCACGTTCCCAAGAAAAAGACTTTGTGTTTCTCCAAAACCAGTTTGACTCTGCTTTTCTGGGTCCTTTGCACACGAATTCCACACGAGTTTGTCCAGATAGGTCTGGATCTAACCAGAAATATCCGGTTCTGTGTGGCTAAATGAATATCAGCTTTTAAACAGTCTGTGTGTTTGTTAGTGTACCTGGATAGTATCTATGAATTTTAGAGTTTTGAATGAATTTTAGCATGTTATATTTTGGTTTTTTGTTGGCGAACGCTAATTAGTTCCACATGGAGACACAACAGGTACACATAAGTGTTCTCTGTGTCGAATGCTACAGAAACTGGGTTAAAAATGATATCTGTGACTGTAAACATGACATTGAGTACACATTCCCAAAAAAAAGACTTTGCTTTTCTCCAAAACCAGATGCAACATCCTTTTCTGGGTCCTTTGCACACGAATTCCACACGAGTTTGTCCAGGTAGGTCTGGATCTAACCAGAAATATCCGGTTCTGTGTGGCTAAATGAATATCAGCTTTTAAACAGTCTGTGTGTTTGTTAGTGTACCTGGATAGTATCTATGAATTTTAGAGTTTTGAATGAATTTTAGCATGTTACATTTTGTTTTTTTGTTGGCAAACGCTAATTAGTTCTACATGGAGACACAACAAGTACACATACGTGTTTTCTGAGTAGAATGCTACAGAAACTAGGTTAAAAATTATATTTGCGACTGTACATGACATTGAATTCACATTCCCAAGATAAAGACTTTGCTTTTCTCCAAAACCAGTTTGACTCTGCTTTTCTGGGTCCTTTGCACACGAATTCCACACGAGTTTTTCCAGAATGGTCTGATCTAACCAGAAATATCCGGTTCTGTGTGGCTAAATGAATATCATCTTTTAAACAGCCCGTGTGTTTGTTAGTGTTTCCTGGATAGTATCTATGAACTTTAGTTTTTTGAATGAATTTTAGCATGTTACATTTTGTTTTTTTGTTGGCAAACGCTAATTAGTTCCACATGGAGACACAACAAGTACACATAAGTGTTTTCTGAGTAGAATGCTACAGAAACTAGGTTAAAAATTATATTTGCGACTGTACATGACATTGAATTCACATTCCCAAGATAAAGACTTTGCTTTTCTCCAAAACCAGTTTGACTCTGCTTTTCTGGGTCCTTTGCACACGAATTCCACACGAGTTTTTCCAGAATGGTCTGATCTAACCAGAAATATCCGGTTCTGTGTGGCTAAATGAATATCATCTTTTAAACAGCCCGTGTGTTTGTTAGTGTTTCCTGGATAGTATCTATGAACTTTAGAGTTTTGAATGAAATTTAGCATGTTACATTTTGTTTTTTTGTTGGCAAACGCTAATTAGTTCCACATGGAGACACAACAAGTACACATACGTGTTTTCTGAGTAGAATGCTACAGAAACTAGGTTAAAAATGATATTTGCGACTGTAACCATGACATTGAAATCACGTTCCCAAGAAAAAGACTTTGTGTTTCTCCAAAACCAGTTTGACTCTGCTTTTCTGGGTCCTTTGCACACGAATTCCACACGAGTTTGTCCAGATAGGTCTGGATCTAACCAGAAATATCCAGTTCTGTGTGGCTAACTGAATATCAGCTTTTAAAGAGCCTGTGTGTTTGTCAGTGTTTTCTGGCTAGTATCTATGAACTTTAGAGTTTTGAATGAATTTTAGCATGTTACATTTTGTTTTTTTGTTGGCAAACGCTAATTAGTTCCACATGGAGACACAACAAGTACACGTAAGAGTTTTCTGAGTAGAATGCTACAGAAACTAGGTTAAAAATGATATTTGCGACTGTAACCATGACATTGCAATCACGTTCCTAAGAAAATGAATTTGTGTTTCTCCAAAACCAGTTTGACTCTGCTTTTCTGGGTCCTTTGCACACGAATTCCACACGAGTTTTTCCAGAATGGTCTGGATCTAACGAGAAATATCCGGTTCTGTGTGGCTAAGTGAATATCAGCTTTTAAACAGTCTGTGTGTTTGTTAGTGTACCTGGATAGTATCTATGAACTTTAGAGTTTTGAATGAATTTTAGCATGTTACATTTTGTTTTTTTTTGTTGGCAAACGCTAATTAGTTCCACATGGAGACACAACAAGTACACGTAAGAGTTTTCTGAGTAGAATGCTACAGAAACTAGGTTAAAAATGATATTTGCGACTGTAACCATGACATTGAAATCACGTTCCCAAGAAAAAGACTTTGTGTTTCTCCAAAACCAGTTTGACTCTGCTTTTCTGGGTCCTTTGCACACGAATTCCACACGAGTTTGTCCAGATAGGTCTGGATCTAACCAGAAATATCCGGTTCTGTGTGGCTAAATGAATATCAGCTTTTAAACAGTCTGTGTGTTTGTTAGTGTACCTGGATAGTATCTATGAATTTTAGAGTTTTGAATGAATTTTAGCATGTTATATTTTGGTTTTTTGTTGGCGAACGCTAATTAGTTCCACATGGAGACACAACAGGTACACATAAGTGTTCTCTGTGTCGAATGCTACAGAAACTGGGTTAAAAATGATATCTGTGACTGTAAACATGACATTGAGTACACATTCCCAAAAAAAAGACTTTGCTTTTCTCCAAAACCAGATGCAACATCCTTTTCTGGGTCCTTTGCACACGAATTCCACACGAGTTTGTCCAGGTAGGTCTGGATCTAACCAGAAATATCCGGTTCTGTGTGGCTAAATGAATATCAGCTTTTAAACAGTCTGTGTGTTTGTTAGTGTACCTGGATAGTATCTATGAATTTTAGAGTTTTGAATGAATTTTAGCATGTTACATTTTGTTTTTTTGTTGGCAAACGCTAATTAGTTCTACATGGAGACACAACAAGTACACATACGTGTTTTCTGAGTAGAATGCTACAGAAACTAGGTTAAAAATTATATTTGCGACTGTACATGACATTGAATTCACATTCCCAAGATAAAGACTTTGCTTTTCTCCAAAACCAGTTTGACTCTGCTTTTCTGGGTCCTTTGCACACGAATTCCACACGAGTTTTTCCAGAATGGTCTGATATAACCAGAAATATCCGGTTCTGTGTGGCTAAATGAATATCATCTTTTAAACAGCCCGTGTGTTTGTTAGTGTTTCCTGGATAGTATCTATGAACTTTAGTTTTTTGAATGAATTTTAGCATGTTACATTTTGTTTTTTTGTTGGCAAACGCTAATTAGTTCCACATGGAGACACAACAAGTACACATAAGTGTTTTCTGAGTCGAATGCTACAGAAACTAGGTTAAAAATGATATTTGCGACTGTAACCATGACATTGAAATCACGTTCCCAAGAAAAAGACTTTGTGTTTCTCCAAAACCAGTTTGACTCTGCTTTTCTGGGTCCTTTGCACACGAATTCCACACGAGTTTGTCCAGATAGGTCTGGATCTAACCAGAAATATCCAGTTCTGTGTGGCTAACTGAATATCAGCTTTTAAACAGCCTGTGTGTTTGTCAGTGTTTTCTGGCTAGTATCTATGAACTTTAGAGTTTTGAATGAATTTTAGCATGTTACATTTTGTTTTTTTGTTGTCAAACGCTAATTAGTTCCACATGGAGACACAACAAGTACACGTAAGAATTTTCTGAGTAGAATGCTACAGAAACTAGGTTAAAAATGATATTTGCGACTGTAACCATGACATTGAAATCACGTTCCTAAGAAAAAGAATTTGTGTTTCTCCAAAACCAGTTTGACTCTGCTTTTCTGGGTCCTTTGCACACGAATTCCACACGAGTTTGTCCAGATAGGTCTGGATCTAACCAGAAATATCCGGTTCTGTGTGGCTAAATGAATATCAGCTTTTAAACAGTCTGTGTGTTTGTTAGTGTACCTGGATAGTATCTATGAATTTTAGAGTTTTGAATGAATTTTAGCATGTTATATTTTGTTTTTTTGTTGGCGAACGCTAATTAGTTCCACATGGAGACACAACAGGTACACATAAGTGTTCTCTGTGTCGAATGCTACAGAAACTGGGTTAAAAATGATATCTGTGACTGTAAACATGACATTGAGTTCACATTCCCAAAAAAAAAAGACTTTGCTTTTCTTCAAAACCAGTTTCAACATCCTTTTCTGGGTCCTTTGCACACGAATTCCACACGAGTTTGTCCAGGTAGGTCTGGATCTAACCAGAAATATCCGGTTCTGTGTGGCTAAATGAATATCAGCTTTTAAACAGTCTGTGTGTTTGTTAGTGTACCTGGATAGTATCTATGAATTTTAGAGTTTTGAATGAATTTTAGCATGTTACATTTTGGTTTTTTGTTGGCAAACGCTAATTAGTTCTACATGGAGACACAACAAGTACACATACGTGTTTTCTGAGTAGAATGCTACAGAAACTAGGTTAAAAATTATATTTGCGACTGTACATGACATTGAATTCACATTCCCAAGATAAAGACTTTGCTTTTCTCCAAAACCAGTTTGACTCTGCTTTTCTGGGTCCTTTGCACACGAATTCCACACGAGTTTTTCCAGAATGGTCTGATCTAACCAGAAATATCCGGTTCTGTGTGGCTAAATGAATATCATCTTTTAAACAGCCCGTGTGTTTGTTAGTGTTTCCTGGATAGTATCTATGAACTTTAGTTTTTTGAATGAATTTTAGCATGTTACATTTTGTTTTTTTGTTGGCAAACGCTAATTAGTTCCACATGGAGACACAACAAGTACACATAAGTGTTTTCTGAGTCGAATGCTACAGAAACTAGGTTAAAAATGATATTTGCGACTGTAACCATGACATTGAAATCACGTTCCCAAGAAAAAGACTTTGTGTTTCTCCAAAACCAGTTTGACTCTGCTTTTCTGGGTCCTTTGCACACGAATTCCACACGAGTTTGTCCAGATAGGTCTGGATCTAACCAGAAATATCCAGTTCTGTGTGGCTAACTGAATATCCGCTTTTAAACAGCCTGTGTGTTTGTCAGTGTTTTCTGGCTAGTATCTATGAACTTTAGAGTTTTGAATGAATTTTAGCATGTTACATTTTGTTTTTTTGTTGTCAAACGCTAATTAGTTCCACATGGAGACACAACAAGTACACGTAAGAATTTTCTGAGTAGAATGCTACAGAAACTAGGTTAAAAATGATATTTGCGACTGTAACCATGACATTGAAATCACGTTCCTAAGAAAAAGAATTTGTGTTTCTCCAAAACCAGTTTGACTCTGCTTTTCTGGGTCCTTTGCACACGAATTCCACACGAGTTTGTCCAGATAGGTCTGGATCTAACCAGAAATATCCGGTTCTGTGTGGCTAAATGAATATCAGCTTTTAAACAGTCTGTGTGTTTGTTAGTGTACCTGGATAGTATCTATGAATTTTAGAGTTTTGAATGAATTTTAGCATGTTATATTTTGTTTTTTTGTTGGCGAACGCTAATTAGTTCCACATGGAGACACAACAGGTACACATAAGTGTTCTCTGTGTCGAATGCTACAGAAACTGGGTTAAAAATGATATCTGTGACTGTAAACATGACATTGAGTTCACATTCCCAAAAACAAAGACTTTGCTTTTCTTCAAAACCAGTTTCAACATCCTTTTCTGGGTCCTTTGCACACGAATTCCACACGAGTTTGTCCAGGTAGGTCTGGATCTAACCAGAAATATCCGGTTCTGTATGGCTAAATGAATATCAGCTTTTAAACAGTCTGTGTGTTTGTTAGTGTACCTGGATAGTATCTATGAACTTTAGAGTTTTGAATGAATTTTAGCATGTTACATTTTGTTTTTTTTGTTGGCAATGCTAATAATTTCCACATGGAGACACAACAAGTACACATAAGTGTTTTCTGAGTCGAATGCTACAGAAACTAGGTTAAAAATGATATTTGCAACTTTACCATGACATTGAAATCACATTCCCAAGAAAAAGACTTTGCGTTTCTCCAAAACCAGTTTGACTCTGCTTTTCTGGGTCCTTTGCACACGAATTCCACACGAGTTTTTCCAGATAGGTCTGGAACTAACCAGACATATCCGGTTCTGTGTGGCTAAATGAATATCAGCTTTTGAACATCCTGTGTGTTTGTTAGTGTTTCCTGGATAGTATCTATGAAGTTTAGAGTTTTGAATGAATTTTAGCATGTTACATTTTGGTTTTTGTTGGCAAACGCTAATTAGTTCCGCATGGAGACACAACAGGTACACATAAGTGTTCTCTGTGTCGAATGCTACAGAAACTAGGTTAAAAATGATATTTGCGACTTTACCATGACATTGAATTTACATTCCCAAGAAAAAGACTTTGCCTTTCCCAAAACCAGTTTGACTCTGCTTTTCTGGGTCCTTTGCACACGAATTCCACACGAGTTTGTCCAGATAGGTCTGGATCTAACCAGAAATATCCGGTTCTGTGTGGCTAAATGAATATCAGCTTTTAAACTGCCCGTGTGTTTGTTAGTGTTCTCTGGATAGTATCTATGAACTTTAGAGTTTTGAATGAATTTTAGCATGTTATATTTTGTTTTTTTGTTGGCGAACGCTAATTAGTTCCACATGGAGACACAACAGGTACACATAAGTGTTCTCTGTGTCGAATGCTACAGAAACTGGGTTAAAAATGATATCTGTGACTGTAAACATGACATTGAGTACACATTCCCAAAAAAAAGACTTTGCTTTTCTCCAAAACCAGATGCAACATCCTTTTCTGGGTCCTTTGCACACGAATTCCACACGAGTTTGTCCAGATAGGTCTGGATCTAACCAGAAATATCCGGTTCTGTGTGGCTAAATGAATATCAGCTTTTAAACAGTCTGTGTGTTTGTTAGTGTACCTGGATAGTATCTATGAATTTTAGAGTTTTGAATGAATTTTAGCATGTTACATTTTGTTTTTTTGTTGGCAAACGCTAATTAGTTCTACATGGAGACACAACAAGTACACATACGTGTTTTCTGAGTAGAATGCTACAGAAACTAGGTTAAAAATTATATTTGCGACTGTACATGACATTGAATTCACATTCCCAAGATAAAGACTTTGCTTTTCCCCAAAACCAGTTTGACTCTGCTTTTCTGGGTCCTTTGCACACGAATTCCACACGAGTTTTTCCAGAATGGTCTGATCTAACCAGAAATATCCGGTTCTGTGTGGCTAAATGAATATCATCTTTTAAACAGCCCGTGTGTTTGTTAGTGTTTCCTGGATAGTATCTATGAACTTTAGTTTTTTGAATGAATTTTAGCATGTTACATTTTGTTTTTTTGTTGGCAAACGCTAATTAGTTCCACATGGAGACACAACAAGTACACATAAGTGTTTTCTGAGTCGAATGCTACAGAAACTAGGTTAAAAATGATATTTGCGACTGTAACCATGACATTGAAATCACGTTCCCAAGAAAAAGACTTTGTGTTTCTCCAAAACCAGTTTGACTCTGCTTTTCTGGGTCCTTTGCACACGAATTCCACACGAGTTTGTCCAGATAGGTCTGGATCTAACCAGAAATATCCAGTTCTGTGTGGCTAACTGAATATCAGCTTTTAAACAGCCTGTGTGTTTGTCAGTGTTTTCTGGCTAGTATCTATGAACTTTAGAGTTTTGAATGAATTTTAGCATGTTACATTTTGTTTTTTTGTTGTCAAACGCTAATTAGTTCCACATGGAGACACAACAAGTACACATAAGTGTTTTCTGAGTAGAATGCTACAGAAACTAGGTTAAAAATGATATTTGCGACTGTAACCATGACATTGAAATCACGTTCCTAAGAAAAAGAATTTGTGTTTCTCCAAAACCAGTTTGACTCTGCTTTTCTGGGTCCTTTGCACACGAATTCCACACGAGTTTGTCCAGATAGGTCTGGATCTAACCAGAAATATCCGGTTCTGTGTGGCTAAATGAATATCAGCTTTTAAACAGTCTGTGTGTTTGTTAGTGTACCTGGATAGTATCTATGAATTTTAGAGTTTTGAATGAATTTTAGCATGTTATATTTTGTTTTTTTGTTGGCGAACGCTAATTAGTTCCACATGGAGACACAACAGGTACACATAAGTGTTCTCTGTGTCGAATGCTACAGAAACTGGGTTAAAAATGATATCTGTGACTGTAAACATGACATTGAGTTCACATTCCCAAAAACAAAGACTTTGCTTTTCTTCAAAACCAGTTTCAACATCCTTTTCTGGGTCCTTTGCACACGAATTCCACACGAGTTTGTCCAGGTAGGTCTGGATCTAACCAGAAATATCCGGTTCTGTGTGGCTAAATGAATATCAGCTTTTAAACAGTCTGTGTGTTTGTTAGTGTACCTGGATAGTATCTATGAATTTTAGAGTTTTGAATGAATTTTAGCATGTTATATTTTGGTTTTTTGTTGGCGAACGCTAATTAGTTCCACATGGAGACACAACAGGTACACATAAGTGTTCTCTGTGTCGAATGCTACAGAAACTGGGTTAAAAATGATATCTGTGACTGTAAACATGACATTGAGTACACATTCCCAAAAAAAAGACTTTGCTTTTCTCCAAAACCAGATGCAACATCCTTTTCTGGGTCCTTTGCACACGAATTCCACACGAGTTTGTCCAGGTAGGTCTGGATCTAACCAGAAATATCCGGTTCTGTGTGGCTAAATGAATATCAGCTTTTAAACAGTCTGTGTGTTTGTTAGTGTACCTGGATAGTATCTATGAATTTTAGAGTTTTGAATGAATTTTAGCATGTTACATTTTGTTTTTTTGTTGGCAAACGCTAATTAGTTCTACATGGAGACACAACAAGTACACATACGTGTTTTCTGAGTAGAATGCTACAGAAACTAGGTTAAAAATTATATTTGCGACTGTACATGACATTGAATTCACATTCCCAAGATAAAGACTTTGCTTTTCTCCAAAACTAGTTTGACTCTGCTTTTCTGGGTCCTTTGCACACGAATTCCACACGAGTTTTTCCAGAATGGTCTGATATAACCAGAAATATCCGGTTCTGTGTGGCTAAATGAATATCATCTTTTAAACAGCCCGTGTGTTTGTTAGTGTTTCCTGGATAGTATCTATGAACTTTAGTTTTTTGAATGAATTTTAGCATGTTACATTTTGTTTTTTTGTTGGCAAACGCTAATTAGTTCTACATGGAGACACAACAAGTACACATAAGTGTTTTCTGAGTCGAATGCTACAGAAACTAGGTTAAAAATGATATTTGCGACTGTAACCATGACATTGAAATCACGTTCCCAAGAAAAAGACTTTGTGTTTCTCCAAAACCAGTTTGACTCTGCTTTTCTGGGTCCTTTGCACACGAATTCCACATGAGTTTGTCCAGATAGGTCTGGATCTAACCAGAAATATCCAGTTCTGTGTGGCTAACTGAATATCAGCTTTTAAACAGCCTGTGTGTTTGTCAGTGTTTTCTGGCTAGTATCTATGAACTTTAGAGTTTTGAATGAATTTTAGCATGTTACATTTTGTTTTTTTGTTGTCAAACGCTAATTAGTTCCACATGGAGACACAACAAGTACACATAAGTGTTTTCTGAGTAGAATGCTACAGAAACTAGGTTAAAAATGATATTTGCGACTGTAACCATGACATTGAAATCACGTTCCTAAGAAAAAGAATTTGTGTTTCTCCAAAACCAGTTTGACTCTGCTTTTCTGGGTCCTTTGCACACGAATTCCACACGAGTTTGTCCAGATAGGTCTGGATCTAACCAGAAATATCCGGTTCTGTGTGGCTAAATGAATATCAGCTTTTAAACAGTCTGTGTGTTTGTTAGTGTACCTGGATAGTATCTATGAATTTTAGAGTTTTGAATGAATTTTAGCATGTTATATTTTGGTTTTTTGTTGGCGAACGCTAATTAGTTCCACATGGAGACACAACAGGTACACATAAGTGTTCTCTGTGTCGAATGCTACAGAAACTGGGTTAAAAATGATATCTGTGACTGTAAACATGACATTGAGTTCACATTCCCAAAAAAAAAGACTTTGCTTTTCTTCAAAACCAGTTTCAACATCCTTTTCTGGGTCCTTTGCACACGAATTCCACACGAGTTTGTCCAGGTAGGTCTGGATCTAACCAGAAATATCCGGTTCTGTGTGGCTAAATGAATATCAGCTTTTAAACAGTCTGTGTGTTTGTTAGTGTACCTGGATAGTATCTATGAATTTTAGAGTTTTGAATGAATTTTAGCATGTTACATTTTGGTTTTTTGTTGGCAAACGCTAATTAGTTCTACATGGAGACACAACAAGTACACATACGTGTTTTCTGAGTAGAATGCTACAGAAACTAGGTTAAAAATTATATTTGCGACTGTACATGACATTGAATTCACATTCCCAAGATAAAGACTTTGCTTTTCTCCAAAACCAGTTTGACTCTGCTTTTCTGGGTCCTTTGCACACGAATTCCACACGAGTTTTTCCAGAATGGTCTGATCTAACCAGAAATATCCGGTTCTGTGTGGCTAAATGAATATCATCTTTTAAACAGCCCGTGTGTTTGTTAGTGTTTCCTGGATAGTATCTATGAACTTTAGTTTTTTGAATGAATTTTAGCATGTTACATTTTGTTTTTTTGTTGGCAAACGCTAATTAGTTCCACATGGAGACACAACAAGTACACATAAGTGTTTTCTGAGTCGAATGCTACAGAAACTAGGTTAAAAATGATATTTGCGACTGTAACCATGACATTGAAATCACGTTCCCAAGAAAAAGACTTTGTGTTTCTCCAAAACCAGTTTGACTCTGCTTTTCTGGGTCCTTTGCACACGAATTCCACACGAGTTTGTCCAGATAGGTCTGGATCTAACCAGAAATATCCAGTTCTGTGTGGCTAACTGAATATCAGCTTTTAAACAGCCTGTGTGTTTGTCAGTGTTTTCTGGCTAGTATCTATGAACTTTAGAGTTTTGAATGAATTTTAGCATGTTACATTTTGTTTTTTTGTTGTCAAACGCTAATTAGTTCCACATGGAGACACAACAAGTACACGTAAGAATTTTCTGAGTAGAATGCTACAGAAACTAGGTTAAAAATGATATTTGCGACTGTAACCATGACATTGAAATCACGTTCCTAAGAAAAAGAATTTGTGTTTCTCCAAAACCAGTTTGACTCTGCTTTTCTGGGTCCTTTGCACACGAATTCCACACGAGTTTGTCCAGATAGGTCTGGATCTAACCAGAAATATCCGGTTCTGTGTGGCTAAATGAATATCAGCTTTTAAACAGTCTGTGTGTTTGTTAGTGTACCTGGATAGTATCTATGAATTTTAGAGTTTTGAATGAATTTTAGCATGTTATATTTTGTTTTTTTGTTGGCGAACGCTAATTAGTTCCACATGGAGACACAACAGGTACACATAAGTGTTCTCTGTGTCGAATGCTACAGAAACTGGGTTAAAAATGATATCTGTGACTGTAAACATGACATTGAGTTCACATTCCCAAAAACAAAGACTTTGCTTTTCTTCAAAACCAGTTTCAACATCCTTTTCTGGGTCCTTTGCACACGAATTCCACACGAGTTTGTCCAGGTAGGTCTGGATCTAACCAGAAATATCCGGTTCTGTATGGCTAAATGAATATCAGCTTTTAAACAGTCTGTGTGTTTGTTAGTGTACCTGGATAGTATCTATGAACTTTAGAGTTTTGAATGAATATTAGCATGTTACATTTTGTTTTTTTTGTTGGCAATGCTAATAATTTCCACATGGAGACACAACAAGTACACATAAGTGTTTTCTGAGTCGAATGCTACAGAAACTAGGTTAAAAATGATATTTGCAACTTTACCATGACATTGAAATCACATTCCCAAGAAAAAGACTTTGCGTTTCTCCAAAACCAGTTTGACTCTGCTTTTCTGGGTCCTTTGCACACGAATTCCACACGAGTTTTTCCAGATAGGTCTGGAACTAACCAGACATATCCGGTTCTGTGTGGCTAAATGAATATCAGCTTTTGAACATCCTGTGTGTTTGTTAGTGTTTCCTGGATAGTATCTATGAAGTTTAGAGTTTTGAATGAATTTTAGCATGTTACATTTTGGTTTTTGTTGGCAAACGCTAATTAGTTCCGCATGGAGACACAACAGGTACACATAAGTGTTCTCTGTGTCGAATGCTACAGAAACTAGGTTAAAAATGATATTTGCGACTTTACCATGACATTGAATTTACATTCCCAAGAAAAAGACTTTGCCTTTCCCAAAACCAGTTTGACTCTGCTTTTCTGGGTCCTTTGCACACGAATTCCACACGAGTTTGTCCAGATAGGTCTGGATCTAACCAGAAATATCCGGTTCTGTGTGGCTAAATGAATATCAGCTTTTAAACTGCCCGTGTGTTTGTTAGTGTTCTCTGGATAGTATCTATGAACTTTAGAGTTTTGAATGAATTTTAGCATGTTATATTTTGTTTTTTTGTTGGCGAACGCTAATTAGTTCCACATGGAGACACAACAGGTACACATAAGTGTTCTCTGTGTCGAATGCTACAGAAACTGGGTTAAAAATGATATCTGTGACTGTAAACATGACATTGAGTACACATTCCCAAAAAAAAGACTTTGCTTTTCTCCAAAACCAGATGCAACATCCTTTTCTGGGTCCTTTGCACACGAATTCCACACGAGTTTGTCCAGATAGGTCTGGATCTAACCAGAAATATCCGGTTCTGTGTGGCTAAATGAATATCAGCTTTTAAACAGTCTGTGTGTTTGTTAGTGTACCTGGATAGTATCTATGAATTTTAGAGTTTTGAATGAATTTTAGCATGTTACATTTTGTTTTTTTGTTGGCAAACGCTAATTAGTTCTACATGGAGACACAACAAGTACACATACGTGTTTTCTGAGTAGAATGCTACAGAAACTAGGTTAAAAATTATATTTGCGACTGTACATGACATTGAATTCACATTCCCAAGATAAAGACTTTGCTTTTCTCCAAAACCAGTTTGACTCTGCTTTTCTGGGTCCTTTGCACACGAATTCCACACGAGTTTTTCCAGAATGGTCTGATCTAACCAGAAATATCCGGTTCTGTGTGGCTAAATGAATATCATCTTTTAAACAGCCCGTGTGTTTGTTAGTGTTTCCTGGATAGTATCTATGAACTTTAGTTTTTTGAATGAATTTTAGCATGTTACATTTTGTTTTTTTGTTGGCAAACGCTAATTAGTTCCACATGGAGACACAACAAGTACACATAAGTGTTTTCTGAGTCGAATGCTACAGAAACTAGGTTAAAAATGATATTTGCGACTGTAACCATGACATTGAAATCACGTTCCCAAGAAAAAGACTTTGTGTTTCTCCAAAACCAGTTTGACTCTGCTTTTCTGGGTCCTTTGCACACGAATTCCACACGAGTTTGTCCAGATAGGTCTGGATCTAACCAGAAATATCCAGTTCTGTGTGGCTAACTGAATATCAGCTTTTAAACAGCCTGTGTGTTTGTCAGTGTTTTCTGGCTAGTATCTATGAACTTTAGAGTTTTGAATGAATTTTAGCATGTTACATTTTGTTTTTTTGTTGTCAAACGCTAATTAGTTCCACATGGAGACACAACAAGTACACGTAAGAATTTTCTGAGTAGAATGCTACAGAAACTAGGTTAAAAATGATATTTGCGACTGTAACCATGACATTGAAATCACGTTCCTAAGAAAAAGAATTTGTGTTTCTCCAAAACCAGTTTGACTCTGCTTTTCTGGGTCCTTTGCACACGAATTCCACACGAGTTTGTCCAGATAGGTCTGGATCTAACCAGAAATATCCGGTTCTGTGTGGCTAAATGAATATCAGCTTTTAAACAGTCTGTGTGTTTGTTAGTGTACCTGGATAGTATCTATGAATTTTAGAGTTTTGAATGAATTTTAGCATGTTATATTTTGTTTTTTTGTTGGCGAACGCTAATTAGTTCCACATGGAGACACAACAGGTACACATAAGTGTTCTCTGTGTCGAATGCTACAGAAACTGGGTTAAAAATGATATCTGTGACTGTAAACATGACATTGAGTTCACATTCCCAAAAACAAAGACTTTGCTTTTCTTCAAAACCAGTTTCAACATCCTTTTCTGGGTCCTTTGCACACGAATTCCACACGAGTTTGTCCAGATAGGTCTGGATCTAACCAGAAATATCCGGTTCTGTGTGGCTAAATGAATATCAGCTTTTAAACAGTCTGTGTGTTTGTTAGTGTACCTGGATAGTATCTATGAACTTTAGAGTTTTGAATGAATTTTAGCATGTTACATTTTGTTTTTTTTGTTGGCAATGCTAATAATTTCCACATGGAGACACAACAAGTACACATAAGTGTTTTCTGAGTCGAATGCTACAGAAACTAGGTTAAAAATGATATTTGCAACTTTACCATGACATTGAAATCACATTCCCAAGAAAAAGACTTTGCGTTTCTCCAAAACCAGTTTGACTCTGCTTTTCTGGTTCCTTTGCACACGAATTCCACACGAGTTTTTCCAGATAGGTCTGGAACTAACCAGACATATCCGGTTCTGTGTGGCTAAATGAATATCAGCTTTTGAACATCCTGTGTGTTTGTTAGTGTTTCCTGGATAGTATCTATGAAGTTTAGAGTTTTGAATGAATTTTAGCATGTTACATTTTGGTTTTTGTTGGCAAACGCTAATTAGTTCCGCATGGAGACACAACAGGTACACATAAGTGTTCTCTGTGTCGAATGCTACAGAAACTAGGTTAAAAATGATATTTGCGACTTTACCATGACATTGAATTTACATTCCCAAGAAAAAGACTTTGCCTTTCCCAAAACCAGTTTGACTCTGCTTTTCTGGGTCCTTTGCACACGAATTCCACACGAGTTTGTCCAGATAGGTCTGGATCTAACCAGAAATATCCGGTTCTGTGTGGCTAAATGAATATCAGCTTTTAAACTGCCCGTGTGTTTGTTAGTGTTCTCTGGATAGTATCTATGAACTTTAGAGTTTTGAATGAATTTTAGCATGTTATATTTTGTTTTTTTGTTGGCGAACGCTAATTAGTTCCACATGGAGACACAACAGGTACACATAAGTGTTCTCTGTGTCGAATGCTACAGAAACTGGGTTAAAAATGATATCTGTGACTGTAAACATGACATTGAGTACACATTCCCAAAAAAAAGACTTTGCTTTTCTCCAAAACCAGATGCAACATCCTTTTCTGGGTCCTTTGCACACGAATTCCACACGAGTTTGTCCAGATAGGTCTGGATCTAACCAGAAATATCCGGTTCTCTGTGGCTAAATGAATATCAGCTTTTAAACAGTCTGTGTGTTTGTTAGTGTACCTGGATAGTATCTATGAATTTTAGAGTTTTGAATGAATTTTAGCATGTTACATTTTGTTTTTTTGTTGGCAAACGCTAATTAGTTCTACATGGAGACACAACAAGTACACATACGTGTTTTCTGAGTAGAATGCTACAGAAACTAGGTTAAAAATTATATTTGCGACTGTACATGACATTGAATTCACATTCCCAAGATAAAGACTTTGCTTTTCTCCAAAACCAGTTTGACTCTGCTTTTCTGGGTCCTTTGCACACGAATTCCACACGAGTTTTTCCAGAATGGTCTGATCTAACCAGAAATATCCGGTTCTGTGTGGCTAAATGAATATCATCTTTTAAACAGCCCGTGTGTTTGTTAGTGTTTCCTCGATAGTATCTATGAACTTTAGTTTTTTGAATGAATTTTAGCATGTTACATTTTATTTTTTTCTTGGCAAACGCTAATTAGTTCCACATGGAGACACAACAAGTACACATAAGTGTTTTCTGAGTCGAATGCTACAGAAACTAGGTTAAAAATGATATTTGCGACTGTAACCATGACATTGAAATCACGTTCCCAAGAAAAAGACTTTGTGTTTCTCCAAAACCAGTTTGACTCTGCTTTTCTGGGTCCTTTGCACACGAATTCCACACGAGTTTGTCCAGATAGTTCTGGATCTAACCAGAAATATCCAGTTCTGTGTGGCTAACTGAATATCAGCTTTTAAACAGCCTGTGTGTTTGTCAGTGTTTTCTGGCTAGTATCTATGAATTTTAGAGTTTTGAATGAATTTTAGCATGTTACATTTTGTTTTTTTTCTTGGCAAATGCTAATTAGTTCTACATGGAGACACAACAAGTACACGTAAGAGTTTTCTGAGTAGAATGCTACAGAAACTAGGTTAAAAATTATATTTGCGACTGTACATGACATTGAATTCACATTCCCAAGATAAAGACTTTGCTTTTCTCCAAAACCAGTTTGACTCTGCTTTTCTGGGTCCTTTGCACACGAATTCCACACGAGTTTTTCCAGAATGGTCTGATCTAACCAGAAATATCCGGTTCTGTGTGGCTAAATGAATATCATCTTTTAAACAGCCCGTGTGTTTGTTAGTGTTTCCTGGATAGTATCTATGAACTTTAGAGTTTTGAATGAAATTTAGCATGTTACATTTTGTTTTTTTGTTGGCAAACGCTAATTAGTTCCACATGGAGACACAACAAGTACACATAAGTGTTTTCTGAGTAGAATGCTACAGAAACTAGGTTAAAAATGATATTTGCGACTGTAACCATGACATTGAAATCACGTTCCCAAGAAAAAGACTTTGTGTTTCTCCAAAACCAGTTTGACTCTGCTTTTCTGGGTCCTTTGCACACGAATTCCACACGAGTTTGTCCAGATAGGTCTGGATCTAACCAGAAATATCCAGTTCTGTGTGGCTAACTGAATATCAGCTTTTAAACAGCCTGTGTGTTTGTCAGTGTTTTCTGGCTAGTATCTATGAACTTTAGAGTTTTGAATGAATTTTAGCATGTTACATTTTGTTTTTTTGTTGGCAAACGCTAATTAGTTCCACATGGAGACACAACAAGTACACGTAAGAGTTTTCTGAGTAGAATGCTACAGAAACTAGGTTAAAAATGATATTTGCGACTGTAACCATGACATTGAAATCACGTTCCCAAGAAAAAGACTTTGTGTTTCTCCAAAACCAGTTTGACTCTGCTTTTCTGGGTCTTTTGCACACGAATTCCACACGAGTTTGTCCAGATAGGTCTGGATCTAACCAGAAATATCCGGTTCTGTGTGGCTAAATGAATATCAGCTTTTAAACTGCCCGTGTGTTTGTTAGTGTTTTCTGGATAGTATCTATGAACTTTAGAGTTTTGAATGAATTTTAGCATGTTATATTTTGTTTTTTTGTTGGCGAACGCTAATTAGTTCCACATGGAGACACAACAGGTACACATAAGTGTTCTCTGTGTCGAATGCTACAGAAACTGGGTTAAAAATGATATCTGTGACTGTAAACATGACATTGAGTACACATTCCCATAAAAAAGACTTTGCTTTTCTCCAAAACCAGATGCAACATCCTTTTCTGGGTCCTTTGCACACGAATTCCACACGAGTTTGTCCAGGTAGGTCTGGATCTAACCAGAAATATCCGGTTCTGTGTGGCTAAATGAATATCAGCTTTTAAACAGTCTGTGTGTTTGTTAGTGTACCTGGATAGTATCTATGAATTTTAGAGTTTTGAATGAATTTTAGCATGTTACATTTTGTTTTTTTGTTGGCAAACACTAATTAGTTCTACATGGAGACACAACAAGTACACATACGTGTTTTCTGAGTAGAATGCTACAGAAACTAGGTTAAAAATTATATTTGCGACTGTAAACATGACATTGAATTCACATTCCCAAGAAAAACACTTTGCTTTTCCCCAAAACCAGTTTGACTCTGCTTTTCTGGGTCCTTTGCACACGAATTCCACACGAGTTTTTCCAGAATGGTCTGATATAACCAGAAATATCCGGTTCTGTGTGGCTAAATGAATATCATCTTTTAAACAGCCCGTGTGTTTGTTAGTGTTTCCTGGATAGTATCTATGAACTTTAGTTTTTTGAATGAATTTTAGCATGTTACATTTTGGTTTTTTGTTGGCAAACGCTAATTAGTTCCACATGGAGACACAACAAGTACACATAAGTGTTTTCTGAGTCGAATGCTACAGAAACTAGGTTAAAAATGATATTTGCGACTGTAACCATGACATTGAAATCACGTTCCCAAGAAAAAGACTTTGTGTTTCTCCAAAACCAGTTTGACTCTGCTTTTCTGGGTCCTTTGCACACGAATTCCACACGAGTTTGTCCAGATAGGTCTGGATCTAACCAGAAATATCCAGTTCTGTGTGGCTAACTTAATATCAGCTTTTAAACAGCCTGTGTGTTTGTCAGTGTTTTCTGGCTAGTATCTATGAACTTTAGAGTTTTGAATGAATTTTAGCATGTTACATTTTGTTTTTTTGTTGTCAAACGCTAATTAGTTCCACATGGAGACACAACAAGTACACGTAAGAATTTTCTGAGTAGAATGCTACAGAAACTAGGTTAAAAATGATATTTGCGACTGTAACCATGACATTGAAATCACGTTCCTAAGAAAAAGAATTTGTGTTTCTCCAAAACCAGTTTGACTCTGCTTTTCTGGGTCCTTTGCACACGAATTCCACACGAGTTTGTCCAGATAGGTCTGGATCTAACCAGAAATATCCGGTTCTGTGTGGCTAAATGAATATCAGCTTTTAAACAGTCTGTGTGTTTGTTAGTGTACCTGGATAGTATCTATGAATTTTAGAGTTTTGAATGAATTTTAGCATGTTATATTTTGTTTTTTTGTTGGCGAACGCTAATTAGTTCCACATGGAGACACAACAGGTACACATAAGTGTTCTCTGTGTCGAATGCTACAGAAACTGGGTTAAAAATGATATCTGTGACTGTAAACATGACATTGAGTTCACATTCCCAAAAAAAAGACTTTGCTTTTCTTCAAAACCAGTTTCAACATCCTTTTCTGGGTCCTTTGCACACGAATTCCACACGAGTTTGTCCAGGTAGGTCTGGATCTAACCAGAAATATCCGGTTCTGTGTGGCTAAATGAATATCAGCTTTTAAACAGTCTGTGTCTTTGCTAGTGTACCTGGATAGTATCTATGAATTTTAGAGTTTTGAATGAATTTTAGCATGTTACATTTTGTTTTTTTGTTGGCAAACGCTAATTAGTTCTACATGGAGACACAACAAGTACACATACGTGTTTTCTGAGTAGAATGCTACAGAAACTAGGTTAAAAATTATATTTGCGACTGTACATGACATTGAATTCACATTCCCAAGATAAAGACTTTGCTTTTCTCCAAAACCAGTTTGACTCTGCTTTTCTGGGTCCTTTGCACACGAATTCCACACGAGTTTTTCCAGATAGGTCTGATCTAACCAGAAATATCCGGTTCTGTGTGGCTAAATGAATATCATCTTTTAAGCAGCCCGTGTGTTTGTTAGTGTTTCCTGGATAGTATCTATGAACTTTAGTTTTTTGAATGAATTTTAGCATGTTACATTTTGTTTTTTTGTTGGCAAACGCTAATTAGTTCCACATGGAGACACAACAAGTACACATAAGTGTTTTCTGAGTCGAATGCTACAGAAACTAGGTTAAAAATGATATTTGCAACTTTACCATGACATTGAAATCACATTCCCAAGAAAAAGACTTTGTGTTTCTCCAAAACCAGTTTGACTCTGCTTTTCTGGGTCCTTTGCACACGAATTCCACACGAGTTTTTCCAGATAGGTCTGGAACTAACCAGACATATCCGGTTCTGTGTGGCTAAATGAATATCAGCTTTTGAACATCCTGTGTGTTTGTTAGTGTTTCCTGTATAGTATCTATGAACTTTAGAGTTTTGAATGAATTTTAGCATGTTACATTTTGGTTTTTGTTGGCAAACTCTAATTAGTTCCGCATGGAGACACAACAGGTACATATAAGTGTTCTCTGTGTCGAATGCTACAGAAACTAGGTTAAAAATGATATTTGCGACTTTACCATGACATTGAATTTACATTCCCAAGAAAAAGACTTTGCCTTTCCCAAAACCAGTTTGACTCTGCTTTTCTGGGTCCTTTGCACACGAATTCCACACGAGTTTGTCCAGATAGGTCTGGATCTAACCAGAAATATCCGGTTCTGTGTGGCTAAATGAATATCAGCTTTTAAACTGCCCGTGTGTTTGTTAGTGTTCTCTGGATAGTATCTATGAACTTTAGAGTTTTGAATGAAGTTTAGCATGTTATATTTTGTTTTTTTGTTGGCGAACGCTAATTAGTTCCACATGGAGACACAGCAGGTACACATAAGTGTTCTCTGTGTCGAATGCTACAGAAACTGGGTTAAAAATGATATCTGTTACTGTAAACATGACATTGAGTTCACATTCCCAAAAAAAAGACTTTGCTTTTCTCCAAAACCAGTTTCAACATTCTTTTCTGGGTCCTTTGCACACGAATTCCACACGAGTTTTTCCAGGTAGGTCTGGATCTAACCAGAAATATCCGGTTCTGTGTGGCTAAATGAATATCAGCTTTGAAACAGTCTGTGTGTTTGTTAGTGTACCTGGATAGTATCTATGAACTTTAGAGTTTTGAATGAATTTTAGCATGTTACATTTTGTTTTTTTGTTGGCAAACGCTAATTAGATCTACATGGAGACACATAAGTACACATACGTGTTTTCTGAGTAGAATGCTTCAGAAACTAGGTTAAAAATGATATTTGCGACTGTACATAACATTGAATTCACATTACCAAAAAAGACTTTGCTTTTCTCCAAAACCAGTTTCAACATCCTTTTCTGGGTCCTTTGCACACGAATTCCACACGAGTTGTTCCAGAGAGGTCTGGATCTAACCAGAAATATCTGGTTCTGTGTGGCTAAATGAATATCAGCTTTTAAACAGCCTGTGTGTTTGTTAGTGTTTCTGGGATAGTATCTATGAACTTTAGAGTTTTGAATGAATTTTAGCATGTTACATTTTGGTTTTTTGCTGGCAAATGCTAATTAGTTCCACATGGAGACACAACAAGTACACATAAGAGTTTTCTGAGTAGAATGCTTCAGAAACTAAGTTAAAAATGATATTTGCGACTGTAACCATGACATTGAATTCACATTCCAAAGATAAAGACTTTGCTTTTCTCCAAAACCAGTTTGACTCTGCTTTTCTGGGTCCTTTGCACACGAATTCCTCATGAGTTTGTCCAGATAGGTCTGGATCTAACCAGAAATATCTGGTACTGTGTGGCTAAATGAATATCAGCTTTTAAACAGCCTGTGTGTTTGTTAGTGTTTTCTGGATAGTATCTATGAACTTTAGAGTTTTGAATGAATTTTAGCATGTTATATTTTGTTTTTTTGTTGGCGAACGCTAATTAGTTCCACATGGACACAAAACATGTACACATATGTGTTCTCTGTGTCAAATGCTACAGAAAGTAGGTTAAAAATTATATTTGCGACTGTAAACATGACATTGAATTCACATTCCCAAGAAAAAGACTTTGCGTTTCTCCAAAACCAGTTTGACTCTACTTTTCTGGGTCCTTTGCACAAGTATTCCACACGAGTTTGCCCAGAATGGTCTGTATCTAACCAGAAATATCCGGTTCTGTGTGGCTAAATGAATATCAGCTTCGTAACAGCCCGTGTGTTTGTTAGTGTTCTCTGGATATTATCTATGAACTTTAGAGTTTTGAATCAATTTTAGGATGTTACTTTTTGTTTTTTTGTTGGCAAACGCTAATTAGTTCCTCATGGAGACACAACAGGTACACATAAGTGTTCTCTGTGTCGAATGCTACAGAAACTGGGTTAAAAATGATATTTGCGACTGTAAACATGACATTGAATTCACATTCCCAAGATAAAGACTTTGCTTTTCTCCAAAACCAGTTTGACTCTGCTTTTCTGGGTCCTTTGCACACGAATTCCACACGAGTTTGTCCAAATAGGTCTGGATCTAACCAGAAATATCCAGTTCTGTGTGTCTAACTGAATATCAGCTTTTAAACAGCCTGTGTGTTTGTTAGTGTTTCCTGGATAGTATCTATGAACTTTAGAGTTTTGAATGAATTTTAGCATGTTACATTTTGGTTTTTGTTGGCAAACGCTAATTAGTTCCGCATGGAGACACAACAAGTACACATAAGAGTTTTCTGAGTAGAATGCTTCAGAATCTAGGTTAAAAATGATGTTTGCGACTATACATGACATTGAATTCACATTCCAAAGATAAAGACTTTGCTTTTCTCCAAAACCAGTTTGACTCTGATTTTCTGGGTCCTTTGCACATGAGTTCCACATGAGTTTGTCTAGATAGGTCTGGATCTAACCAGAAATATCTGGTACTGTGTGGCTAAATGAATATCAGCTTTTAAACAGCCTGTGTGTTTGTTAGTGTTTCCTGGCTAGTATCTATGAAATTTAGAGTTTTGAATGAATTTTAGCATGTTACATTTTGGTTTATTGTTGGCAAATGCTAATTAGTTTCGCATGGAGACAAAACAGGTACACATAAGTGTTCTCTGTGTCGAATGCTACAGAAACTAGGTTAAAAATGATATTTGCGACTTTAACCATGACATTGAATTCACATTCCCAAGAAAAAGACTTTGCTTTTCTCCAAAACCAGTTTGACGCTGCTTTTCTGGGTCCTTTGCACACGAATTCCACACGAGTTTGTCCAGACAGGTCTGGATCTAACCAGAAATATCCGGTTCTCTGTGGCTATCTGAATATCAGCTTTTAAATTGCCCGTGTGTTTGTTAGTGTTCTCTGGATAGTATCTATGAACTTTAGAGTTTTGAATGAATTTTAGCATGTTACATTTTGTTTTTTTGTTGGCAAACGATAATTAGTTCTACATGGAGACACAACAAGTACACATAAGAGTTTTCTGAATAGAATGCTTCAGAAACTAGGTTAAAAATGATATTTGTGACTGTACATGACATTGAATTCACATTCCCAAGATAAAGACTTTACTTTTCTCCAAAACCAATTTGACTCTGCTTTTCTGGGTCCTTTGCACACGAATTCCACACGAGTTTGTCCAGATAGGTCTGGATCTAACCAGAAATATCCGGTTCTGTGTGGCTAAATGAATATCAGCTTTTAAACAGTCTGTGTGTTTGTTAGTGTACCTGGATAGTATCTATGAATTTTAGAGTTTTGAATGAATTTTAGCATGTTATATTTTGTTTTTTTGTTGGCGAACGCTAATTAGTTCCACATGGAGACACAACAGGTACACATAAGTGTTCTCTGTGTCGAATGCTACAGAAACTGGGTTAAAAATGATATCTGTTACTGTAAACATGACATTGAGTTCACATTCCGAAAAAAAAGACTTTGCTTTTCTCCAAAACCAGTTTCAACATCCTTTTCTGGGTCCTTTGCACACGAATTCCACACGAGTTTGTCCAGGTAGGTCTGGATCTAACCAGAAATATCCGCTTCTGTGTGGCTAAATGAATATCAGCTTTTAAACAGTCTGTGTGTTTGTTAGTGTACCTGGATAGTATCTATGAATTTTAGAGTTTTGAATGAATTTTAGCATGTTACATTTTGTTTTTTTGTTGGCAAACGCTAATTAGTTCTACATGGAGACACAACAAGTACACATACGTGTTTTCTGAGTAGAATGCTTCAGAAACTAAGTTAAAAATGATATTTGCGACTGTACATGACATTGAATTCACATTCCCAAGATAAAGACTTTGCTTTTCTCCAAAACCAGTTTGACTCTGCTTTTCTGGGTCCTTTCAACACGAATTCCACACGAGTTTGTCCAGAATGGTCTGGATCTAACCAGAAATATCCGGTTCTGTGTGGCTAAATAAATATCAGCTTTTAAACAGCCCGTGTGTTTTTTAGTGTTTCCTGGATAGTATCTATGAACTTTAGAGTTTTGAATGAATTTTAGCATGTTACATTTTGTTTTTTTGTTGGCAAACGCTAATTAGTTCCACATGGAGACACAACAAGTACACATAAGTGTTTTCTGAGTAGAATGCTACAGAAACTAGGTTAAAAATGATATTTGCGACTGTAACCATGACTTTGAATTCACATTCCCAAGAAAAAGACTTTGCTTTTCTCCAAAACCAGATTCAACATTCTTTTCTGGGTCCTTTGCACACGAATTCCACACGAGTTTTTCCAGATAGGTCTGGATCGAACCAGAAATATCCGGTTCTGTGTGGCTAACTGAATATCAGCTTTTAAACAGCCTGTGTGTTTGTTAGTGTTTTCTGGCTAGTTTCTATGAACTTTAGAGTTTTGAATGAATTTTAGCATGTTACATTTTGTTTTTTTGTTGGCAAACGCTAATTAGTTCCACATGGAGACACAACAAGTACACATAAGTGTTTTCTGAGTAGAATGCTACAGAAACTAGGTTAAAAATGATATTTGCGACTGTAACCATGTCTTTGAATTCACATTTCCAGGAAAATGACTTTGCGTTTCTCCAAAACCAGTTTGACTCTGCTTTTCTGGGTCCTTTGCACACGAATTCCACACGAGTTTGTCCAGATAGGTCTGGATCTAACCAGAAATATCCGGTTCGGGGTGGCTAAATGAATATCAGCTTTTAAACTGCCCGTGTGTTTGCTAGTGTTCTCTGGATAGTATCTATGAACTTTAGAGTTTTGAATGAATTTTAGCATGTTATATTTTGTTTTTTTGTTGGCGAACGCTAATTAGTTCCACATGGGGACACAACAAGTACACATAAGAGTTTTCTGAATAGAATGCTTCAGAAACTAGGTTAAAAATGATATTTGTG
This sequence comes from Sylvilagus floridanus, assembly GCA_949820135.1. Taxonomy (NCBI): domain Eukaryota; kingdom Metazoa; phylum Chordata; class Mammalia; order Lagomorpha; family Leporidae; genus Sylvilagus; species Sylvilagus floridanus. Next base: position 90,791,867 of record OX463223.1, read on the forward strand.
ACTGTACATGACATTGAATTCACATTCCCAAGATAAAGACTTTACTTTTCTCCAAAACCAGTTTGACTCTGCTTTTCTGGGTCCTTTGCACACGAATTCCACACGAGTTTGTCCAGATAGGTCTGGATCTAACCAGAAATATCCGGTTCTGTGTGGCTAAATGAATATCAGCTTTTAAACAGTCTGTGTGTTTGTTAGTGTACCTGGATAGTATCTATGAATTTTAGAGTTTTGAATGAATTTTAGCATGTTATATTTTGTTTTTTTGTTGGCGAACGCTAATTAGTTCCACATGGAGACACAACAGGTACACATAAGTGTTCTCTGTGTCGAATGCTACAGAAACTGGGTTAAAAATGATATCTGTTACTGTAAACATGACATTGAGTTCACATTCCGAAAAAAAAGACTTTGCTTTTCTCCAAAACCAGTTTCAACATCCTTTTCTGGGTCCTTTGCACACGAATTCCACACGAGTTTGTCCAGGTAGGTCTGGATCTAACCAGAAATATCCGGTTCTGTGTGGCTAAATGAATATCAGCTTTTAAACAGTCTGTGTGTTTGTTAGTGTACCTGGATAGTATCTATGAATTTTAGAGTTTTGAATGAATTTTAGCATGTTATATTTTGTTTTTTTGTTGGCGAACGCTAATTAGTTCCACATGGAGACACAACAGGTACACATAAGTGTTCTCTGTGTCGAATGCTACAGAAACTGGGTTAAAAATGATATCTGTGACTGTAAACATGACATTGAGTTCACATTCCCAAAAAAAAAGACTTTGCTTTTCTTCAAAACCAGTTTCAACATCCTTTTCTGGGTCCTTTGCACACGAATTCCACACGAGTTTGTCCAGGTAGGTCTGGATCTAACCAGAAATATCCGGTTCTGTGTGGCTAAATGAATATCAGCTTTTAAACAGTCTGTGTGTTTGTTAGTGTACCTGGATAGTATCTATGAATTTTAGAGTTTTGAATGAATTTTAGCATGTTACATTTTGTTTTTTTGTTGGCAAACGCTAATTAGTTCTACATGGAGACACAACAAGTACACATACGTGTTTTCTGAGCAGAATGCTACAGAAACTAGGTTAAAAATTATATTTGCGACTGTACATGACATTGAATTCACATTCCCAAGATAAAGACTCTGCTTTTCTCCAAAACCAGTTTGACTCTGCTTTTCTGGGTCCTTTGCACACGAATTCCACACGAGTTTTTCCAGAATGGTCTGATCTAACCAGAAATATCCGGTTCTGTGTGGCTAAATGAATATCATCTTTTAAACAGCCCGTGTGTTTGTTAGTGTTTCCTGGATAGTATCTATGAACTTTAGTTTTTTGAATGAATTTTAGCATGTTACATTTTGTTTTTTTGTTGGCAAACGCTAATTAGTTCCACATGGAGACACAACAAGTACACATAAGTGTTTTCTGAGTCGAATGCTACAGAAACTAGGTTAAAAATGATATTTGCAACTTTACCATGACATTGAAATCACATTCCCAAGAAAAAGACTTTGTGTTTCTCCAAAACCAGTTTGACTCTGCTTTTCTGGGTCCTTTGCACACGAATTCCACACGAGTTTTTCCAGATAGGTCTGGAACTAACCAGACATATCCGGTTCTGTGTGGCTAAATGAATATCAGCTTTTGAACATCCTGTGTGTTTGTTAGTGTTTCCTGTATAGTATCTATGAACTTTAGAGTTTTGAATGAATTTTAGCATGTTACATTTTGGTTTTTGTTGGCAAACTCTAATTAGTTCCGCATGGAGACACAACAGGTACATATAAGTGTTCTCTGTGTCGAATGCTACAGAAACTAGGTTAAAAATGATATTTGCGACTTTACCATGACATTGAATTTACATTCCCAAGAAAAAGACTTTGCCTTTCCCAAAACCAGTTTGACTCTGCTTTTCTGGGTCCTTTGCACACGAATTCCACACGAGTTTGTCCAGATAGGTCTGGATCTAACCAGAAATATCCGGTTCTGTGTGGCTAAATGAATATCAGCTTTTAAACTGCCCGTGTGTTTGTTAGTGTTCTCTGGATAGTATCTATGAACTTTAGAGTTTTGAATGAAGTTTAGCATGTTATATTTTGTTTTTTTGTTGGCGAACGCTAATTAGTTCCACATGGAGACACAGCAGGTACACATAAGTGTTCTCTGTGTCGAATGCTACAGAAACTGGGTTAAAAATGATATCTGTGACTGTAAACATGACATTGAGTTCACATTCCCAAAAAAAAGACTTTGCTTTTCTCCAAAACCAGTTTCAACATTCTTTTCTGGGTCCTTTGCACACGAATTCCACACGAGTTTTTCCAGGTAGGTCTGGATCTAACCAGAAATATCCGGTTCTGTGTGGCTAAATGAATATCAGCTTTGAAACAGTCTGTGTGTTTGTTAGTGTACCTGGATAGTATCTATGAACTTTAGAGTTTTGAATGAATTTTAGCATGTTACATTTTGTTTTTTTGTTGGCAAACGCTAATTAGTTCTACATGGAGACACATAAGTACACATACGTGTTTTCTGAGTAGAATGCTTCAGAAACTAGGTTAAAAATGATATTTGCGACTGTACATAACATTGAATTCACATTACCAAAAAAGACTTTGCTTTTCTCCAAAACCAGTTTCAACATCCTTTTCTGGGTCCTTTGCACACGAATTCCACACGAGTTGTTCCAGAGAGGTCTGGATCTAACCAGAAATATCTGGTTCTGTGTGGCTACATGAATATCAGCTTTTAAACAGCCTGTGTGTTTGTTAGTGTTTCCGGGATAGTATCTATGAACTTTAGAGTTTTGAATGAATTTTAGCATGTTACATTTTGGTTTTTTGCTGGCAAACGCTAATTAGTTCCACATGGAGACACAACAGGTACACATAAGTGTTCTCTGTGTCGCATGCTACAGAAACTAGGTTAAAAATGATATTTGCGACTGTAAACATGAGATTGAATTCACATTCCCAAGAAAAAGACTTTGCTTTTCTCCAAAACCAGTTTGACTCTGCTTTTCTGGGGCCTTTGCACACGAATTCCGCACGAGTTTGTCCAGATAGGCTGGATCTAACCAGGAATATCCAGTTCTGTGTGGCTGACTGAATATCAGCTTTTAAACTGCCCGTGTGTTTGTTAGTGTTTCCTGAATAGTATCTATGAACTTTAGAGTTTTGAATGAATTTTAGCATGTTACATTTTGTTTTTTTTGTTGGCAAATGCTAATTAGTTCCACATGGAGACACAACAAGTACACATAAGAGTTTTCTGAGTAGAATGCTTCAGAAACTAAGTTAAAAATGATATTTGCGACTGTAACCATGACATTGAATTCACATTCCAAAGATAAAGACTTTGCTTTTCTCCAAAACCAGTTTGACTCTGCTTTTCTGGGTCCTTTGCACACGAATTCCTCATGAGTTTGTCCAGATAGGTCTGGATCTAACCAGAAATATCTGGTACTGTGTGGCTAAATGAATATCAGCTTTTAAACAGCCTGTGTGTTTGTTAGTGTTTTCTGGATAGTATCTATGAACTTTAGAGTTTTGAATGAATTTTAGCATGTTATATTTTGTTTTTTTGTTGGCGAACGCTAATTAGTTCCACATGGACACAAAACATGTACACATAAGTGTTCTCTGTGTCAAATGCTACAGAAAGTAGGTTAAAAATTATATTTGCGACTGTAAACATGACATTGAATTCACATTCCCAAGAAAAAGACTTTGCGTTTCTCCAAAACCAGTTTGACTCTACTTTTCTGGGTCCTTTGCACAAGTATTCCACACGAGTTTGCCCAGAATGGTCTGTATCTAACCAGAAATATCCGGTTCTGTGTGGCTAAATGAATATCAGCTTCGTAACAGCCCGTGTGTTTGTTAGTGTTCTCTGGATATTATCTATGAACTTTAGAGTTTTGAATCAATTTTAGGATGTTACTTTTTGTTTTTTTGTTGGCAAACGCTAATTAGTTCCTCATGGAGACACAACAGGTACACATAAGTGTTCTCTGTGTCGAATGCTACAGAAACTGGGTTAAAAATGATATTTGCGACTGTAAACATGACATTGAATTCACATTCCCAAGATAAAGACTTTGCTTTTCTCCAAAACCAGTTTGACTCTGCTTTTCTGGGTCCTTTGCACACGAATTCCACACGAGTTTGTCCAAATAGGTCTGGATCTAACCAGAAATATCCAGTTCTGTGTGTCTAACTGAATATCAGCTTTTAAACAGCCTGTGTGTTTGTTAGTGTTTCCTGGATAGTATCTATGAACTTTAGAGTTTTGAATGAATTTTAGCATGTTACATTTTGGTTTTTGTTGGCAAACGCTAATTAGTTCCGCATGGAGACACAACAAGTACACATAAGAGTTTTCTGAGTAGAATGCTTCAGAATCTAGGTTAAAAATGATGTTTGCGACTATACATGACATTGAATTCACATTCCAAAGATAAAGACTTTGCTTTTCTCCAAAACCAGTTTGACTCTGATTTTCTGGGTCCTTTGCACATGAGTTCCACATGAGTTTGTCTAGATAGGTCTGGATCTAACCAGAAATATCTGGTACTGTGTGGCTAAATGAATATCAGCTTTTAAACAGCCTGTGTGTTTGTTAGTGTTTCCTGGCTAGTATCTATGAAATTTAGAGTTTTGAATGAATTTTAGCATGTTACATTTTGGTTTATTGTTGGCAAATGCTAATTAGTTTCGCATGGAGACAAAACAGGTACACATAAGTGTTCTCTGTGTCGAATGCTACAGAAACTAGGTTAAAAATGATATTTGCGACTTTAACCATGACATTGAATTCACATTCCCAAGAAAAAGACTTTGCTTTTCTCCAAAACCAGTTTGACGCTGCTTTTCTGGGTCCTTTGCACACGAATTCCACACGAGTTTGTCCAGATAGGTCTGGATCTAACCAGAAATATCCGGTTCTGTGTGGCTAAATGAATATCAGCTTTTAAACAGTCTGTGTGTTTGTTAGTGTACCTGGATAGTATCTATGAATTTTAGAGTTTTGAATGAATTTTAGCATGTTATATTTTGTTTTTTTGTTGGCGAACGCTAATTAGTTCCACATGGAGACACAACAGGTACACATAAGTGTTCTCTGTGTCGAATGCTACAGAAACTGGGTTAAAAATGATATCTGTTACTGTAAACATGACATTGAGTTCACATTCCGAAAAAAAAAGACTTTGCTTTTCTCCAAAACCAGTTTCAACATCCTTTTCTGGGTCCTTTGCACACGAATTCCACACGAGTTTGTCCAGGTAGGTCTGGATCTAACCAGAAATATCCGGTTCTGTGTGGCTAAATGAATATCAGCTTTTAAACAGTCTGTGTGTTTGTTAGTGTACCTGGATAGTATCTATGAATTTTAGAGTTTTGAATGAATTTTAGCATGTTACATTTTGTTTTTTTGTTGGCAAACGCTAATTAGTTCTACATGGAGACACAACAAGTACACATACGTGTTTTCTGAGTAGAATGCTTCAGAAACTAGGTTAAAAATGATATTTGCGACTGTACATGACATTGAATTCACATTCCCAAGATAAAGACTTTGCTTTTCTCCAAAACCAGTTTGACTCTGCTTTTCTGGGTCCTTTCAACACGAATTCCACACGAGTTTGTCCAGAATGGTCTGGATCTAACCAGAAATATCCGGTTCTGTGTGGCTAAATAAATATCAGCTTTTAAACAGCCCGTGTGTTTTTTAGTGTTTCCTGGATAGTATCTATGAACTTTAGAGTTTTGAATGAATTTTAGCATGTTACATTTTGTTTTTTTGTTGGCAAACGCTAATTAGTTCCACATGGAGACACAACAAGTACACATAAGTGTTTTCTGAGTAGAATGCTACAGAAACTAGGTTAAAAATGATATTTGCGACTGTAACCATGACTTTGAATTCACATTCCCAAGAAAAAGACTTTGCTTTTCTCCAAAACCAGATTCAACATTCTTTTCTGGGTCCTTTGCACACGAATTCCACACGAGTTTTTCCAGATAGGTCTGGATCGAACCAGAAATATCCGGTTCTGTGTGGCTAACTGAATATCAGCTTTTAAACAGCCTGTGTGTTTGTTAGTGTTTTCTGGCTAGTTTCTATGAACTTTAGAGTTTTGAATGAATTTTAGCATGTTACATTTTGTTTTTTTGTTGGCAAACGCTAATTAGTTCCACATGGAGACACAACAAGTACACATAAGTGTTTTCTGAGTAGAATGCTACAGAAACTAGGTTAAAAATGATATTTGCGACTGTAACCATGTCTTTGAATTCACATTTCCAGGAAAATGACTTTGCGTTTCTCCAAAACCAGTTTGACTCTGCTTTTCTGGGTCCTTTGCACACGAATTCCACACGAGTTTGTCCAGATAGGTCTGGATCTAACCAGAAATATCCGGTTCGGGGTGGCTAAATGAATATCAGCTTTTAAACTGCCCGTGTGTTTGCTAGTGTTCTCTGGATAGTATCTATGAACTTTAGAGTTTTGAATGAATTTTAGCATGTTATATTTTGTTTTTTTGTTGGCGAACGCTAATTAGTTCCACATGGGGACACAACAGGTATACATAAGTGTTCTCTGTGTCGAATGCTACAGAAACTGGGTTAAAAATGATATCTGTGACTGTAAACATGACATTGAGTTCACATTCCCAAAAAAAAGACTTTGCTTTTCTCCAAAACCAGATGCAACATCCTTTTCTGGGTCCTTTGCACACGAATTCCACACGAGTTTGTCCAGGTAGGTCTGGATCTAACCAGAAATATCCGGTTCTGTGTGGCTAAGTGAATATCAGCTTTTAAACAGTCTGTGTGTTTGATAGTGTACCTGGATAGTATCTATGAACTTTAGAGTTTTGAATGAATTTTAGCAGGTTACATTTTGGTTTTTTTGTTGGCAAACGCTAATTAGTTCCACATGGAGACACAACAGGTACACATAAGTGTTCTCCGTGTCGAATGCTACAGAAACTAGGTTAAAAATGATATTTGCGACTGTAACCATGACATTGAAATCACGTTCCCAAGAAAAAGACTTTGCGTTTCTCCAAAACCAGTTTGACGCTGCTTTTCTGGGTCCTTTGCACACGAATTCCACACGAGTTTGTCCAGACAGGTCTGGATCTAACCAGAAATATCCGGTTCTGTGTGGCTATCTGAATATCAGCTTTTAAATTGCCCGTGTGTTTGTTAGTGTTCTCTGGATAGTATCTATGAACTTTAGAGTTTTGAATGAATTTTAGCATGTTACATTTTGTTTTTTTGTTGGCAAACGATAATTAGTTCTACATGGAGACACAACAAGTACACATAAGAGTTTTCTGAATAGAATGCTTCAGAAACTAGGTTAAAAATGATATTTGTGACTGTACATGACATTGAATTCACATTCCCAAGATAAAGACTTTACTTTTCTCCAAAACCAGTTTGACTCTGCTTTTCTGGGTCCTTTGCACACGAATTCCACACGAGTTTGTCCAGATAGGTCTGGATCTAACCAGAAATATCCGGTTCTGTGTGGCTAAATGAATATCAGCTTTTAAACAGTCTGTGTGTTTGTTAGTGTACCTGGATAGTATCTATGAATTTTAGAGTTTTGAATGAATTTTAGCATGTTATATTTTGTTTTTTTGTTGGCGAACGCTAATTAGTTCCACATGGAGACACAACAGGTACACATAAGTGTTCTCTGTGTCGAATGCTACAGAAACTGGGTTAAAAATGATATCTGTTACTGTAAACATGACATTGAGTTCACATTCCGAAAAAAAAGACTTTGCTTTTCTCCAAAACCAGTTTCAACATCCTTTTCTGGGTCCTTTGCACACGAATTCCACACGAGTTTGTCCAGGTAGGTCTGGATCTAACCAGAAATATCCGGTTCTGTGTGGCTAAATGAATATCAGCTTTTAAACAGTCTGTGTGTTTGTTAGTGTACCTGGATAGTATCTATGAATTTTAGAGTTTTGAATGAATTTTAGCATGTTACATTTTGTTTTTTTGTTGGCAAACGCTAAATAGTTCTACATGGAGACACAACAAGTACACATACGTGTTTTCTGAGTAGAATGCTTCAGAAACTAGGTTAAAAATGATATTTGCGACTGTACATGACATTGAATTCACATTCCCAAGATAAAGACTTTGCTTTTCTCCAAAACCAGTTTGACTCTGCTTTTCTGGGTCCTTTCAACACGAATTCCACACGAGTTTGTCCAGAATGGTCTGGATCTAACCAGAAATATCCGGTTCTGTGTGGCTAAATAAATATCAGCTTTTAAACAGCCCGTGTGTTTTTTAGTGTTTCCTGGATAGTATCTATGAACTTTAGAGTTTTGAATGAATTTTAGCATGTTACATTTTGTTTTTTTGTTGGCAAACGCTAATTAGTTCCACATGGAGACACAACAAGTACACATAAGTGTTTTCTGAGTAGAATGCTACAGAAACTAGGTTAAAAATGATATTTGCGACTGTAACCATGACTTTGAATTCACATTCCCAAGAAAAAGACTTTGCTTTTCTCCAAAACCAGATTCAACATTCTTTTCTGGGTCCTTTGCACACGAATTCCACACGAGTTTTTCCAGATAGGTCTGGATCGAACCAGAAATATCCGGTTCTGTGTGGCTAACTGAATATCAGCTATTAAACAGCCTGTGTGTTTGTTAGTGTTTTCTGGCTAGTTTCTATGAACTTTAGAGTTTTGAATGAATTTTAGCATGTTACATTTTGTTTTTTTGTTGGCAAACGCTAATTAGTTCCACATGGAGACACAACAAGTACACATAAGTGTTTTCTGAGTAGAATGCTACAGAAACTAGGTTAAAAATGATATTTGCGACTGTAACCATGTCTTTGAATTCACATTTCCAGGAAAATGACTTTGCGTTTCTCCAAAACCAGTTTGACTCTGCTTTTCTGGGTCCTTTGCACACGAATTCCACACGAGTTTGTCCAGATAGGTTTGGATCTAACCAGAAGTATCCGGTTCGGGGTGGCTAAATGAATATCAGCTTTTAAACTGCCCGTGTGTTTGCTAGTGTTCTCTGGATAGTATCTATGAACTTTAGAGTTTTGAATGAATTTTAGCATGTTATATTTTGTTTTTTTCTTGGCGAATGCTAATTAGTTCCACATGGAGACACAACAGGTACACATAAGTGTTCTCTGTGTCGAATGCTACAGAAACCGGGTTAAAAATGATATCTGTGACTGTAAACATGACATTGAGTTCACATTCCCAAAAAAAGACTTTGCTTTTCTCCAAAACCAGTTTCAACATCCTTTTCTGGGTCCTTTGCACACGAATTCCACACGAGTTTGTCCAGGTAGGTCTGGATCTAACCAGAAATATCCGGTTCTGTGTGGCTAAATGAATATCAGCTTTTAAACAGTCTGTGTGTTTGTTAGTGTACCTGGATAGTATCTATGAATTTTAGAGTTTTGAATGAATTTTAGCATGTTACATTTTGTTTTTTTGTTGGCAAACGCTAATTAGTTCTACATGGAGACACAACAAGTACACATACGTGTTTTCTGAGTAGAATGCTTCAGAAACTAGGTTAAAAATGATATTTGCGACTGTAACCATGACATTGAATTCACATTCCCAAGAAAAGGACTTTGCTTTTCTCCAAAACCAGTTTGACTCTGCTTTTCTGGGTCCTTTGCACACGAATTCCACACGAGTTTTTCCAGAATGGTCTGGATCTAACCAGAAATATCCGGTTCTGTGTGGCTAAATGAATATCATCTTTTAAACAGCCCGTGTGTTTGTTAGTGTTCTCTGGATAGTATCTATGAACTTTAGAGTTTTGAATAAATTTTAGCATGTTACATTTTGTTTTTTTGTTGGCAAACGCTAATTAGTTCCACATGGAGACACAACAAGTACACATAAGTGTTTTCTGAGTAGAATGCTACAGAGACTAGGTTAAAAATGATATTTGCGACTGTAACCATGACTTTGAATTCACATTCCCAAGATAAAGACTTTGCTTTTCTCCAAAACCAGATTCAACATCCTTTTCTGGGTTCTTTGCACACGAATTCCACACGAGTTTGTCCAGATAGGTCTGGATCTAACCAGAAATATCCGGTTCTGTGTGGCTAACTGAATATCAGCTTTTAAACAGCCTGTGTGTTTGTTAGTGTTTTCTGGCTAGTATCTATGAACTTTAGAGTTTTGAATGAATTTTAGCATGTTACATTTTGTTTTTTTGTTGGCAAACGCTAATTAGTTCCACATGGAGACACAACAAGTACACATAAGAGTTTTCTGAGTAGAATGCTACAGAAACTAGGTTAAAAATGATATTTGCGACTGTAACCATGACATTGAAATCACGTTCCCAAGAAAAAGACTTTGTGTTTCTCCAAAAACAGTTTGACTCTGCTTTTCTGGGTCCTTTGCACACGAATTCCACACGAGTTTGTCCAGATAGGTCTGGATCTAACCAGAAATATCCAGTTCTGTGTGGCTAACTGAATATCAGCTTTTAAACAGCCTGTGTGTTTGTTAGTGTTTTCTGCTAGTATCTATGAACTTTAGAGTTTTGAATGAATTTTAGCATGTTACATTTTGTTTTTTTGTTGGCAAACGCTAATTAGTTCCACATGGAGACACAACAAGTACACATAAGAGTTTTCTGAGTAGAATGCTACAGAAAATAGGTTAAAAATGATATTTGCGACTGTAACCATGACATTGAAATCACATTCCCAAGAAAAAGACTTTGTGTTTCTCCAAAACCAGTTTGACTCTGCTTTTCTGGGTCCTTTGCACACGAATTCCACACGAGTTTGTCCAGATAGGTCTGGATCTAACCAGAAATATCCAGTTCTGTGTGGCTAACTGAATATCAGCTTTTATACTGCCCGTGTGTTTGTTAGTGTTTTCTGGCTAGTATCTATGAACTTTAGAGTTTTGAATGAATTTTAGCATGTTACATTTTGTTTTTTTGTTGGCAAACGCTAATTAGTTCCACATGGAGACACAACAAGTACACATAAGAGTTTTCTGAGTAGAATGCTTCAGAAACTAGGTTAAAAATGATATTTGTGAAAGTACATGACATTGAATTCACATTCCCAAGATAAAGACTTTGCTTTTCTCCAAAACCAGTTTGACTCTGCTTTTCTGGGTCCTTTGCACACGAATTCCACACGAGTTTGTCCAGATAGGTCTGGATATAACCAGAAATATCCGGTTTTGTGTGGCTAAATGAATATCAGCTTTTAAACTGCCCGTGTGTTTGCTAGTGTTCTCTGGATAGTATCTATGAACTTTAGAGTTTTGAATGAATTTTAGCATGTTATATTTTGTTTTTTTGTTGGCGAATGCTAATTAGTTCCACATGGAGACACAACAGGTACACATAAGTGTTCTCTGTGTCGAATGCTACAGAAACCGGGTTAAAAATGATATCTGTGACTGTAAACATGACATTGAGTTCACATTCCCAAAAAAAGACTTTGCTTTTCTCCAAAACCAGTTTCAACATCCTTTTCTGGGTCCTTTGCACACGAATTCCACACGAGTTTGTCCAGGTAGGTCTGGATCTAACCAGAAATATCCGGTTCTGTGTGGCTAAATGAATATCAGCTTTTAAACAGTCTGTGTGTTTGTTAGTGTACCTGGATAGTATCTATGAATTTTAGAGTTTTGAATGAATTTTAGCATGTTACATTTTGTTTTTTTGTTGGCAAACGCTAATTAGTTCTACATGGAGACACAACAAGTACACATACGTGTTTTCTGAGTAGAATGCTACAGAAACTAGGTTAAAAATGATATTTGCGACTGTAACCATGACATTGAATTCACATTCCCAAGAAAAGGACTTTGCTTTTCTCCAAAACCAGTTTGACTCTGCTTTTCTGGGTCCTTTGCACACGAATTCCACACGAGTTTTTCCAGAATGGTCTGGATCTAACCAGAAATATCCGGTTCTGTGTGGCTAAATGAATATCATCTTTTAAACAGCCCGTGTGTTTGTTAGTGTTCTCTGGATAGTATCTATGAACTTTAGAGTTTTGAATAAATTTTAGCATGTTACATTTTGTTTTTTTGTTGGCAAACGCTAATTAGTTCCACATGGAGACACAACAAGTAAACATAAGTGTTTTCTGAGTAGAATGCTACAGAGACTAGGTTAAAAATGATATTTGCGACTGTAACCATGACTTTGAATTCACATTCCCTAGAAAAAGACTTTGCTTTTCTCCAAAACCAGATTCAACATCCTTTTCTGGGTTCTTTGCACACGAATTCCACACGAGTTTGTCCAGATAGGTCTGGATCTAACCAGAAATATCCGGTTCTGTGTGGCTAAGTGAATATCAGCTTTTAAACAGTCTGTGTGTTTGTTAGTGTACCTGGATAGTATCTATGAACTTTAGAGTTTTGAATGAATTTTAGCATGTTACATTTTGTTTTTTTTTGTTGGCAAACGCTATATAGTTCCACATGGAGACACAACAAGTACACGTAAGAGTTTTCTGAGTAGAATGCTACAGAAACTAGGTTAAAATGATATTTGCGACTGTAACCATGACATTGCAATCACGTTCCTAAGAAAAAGAATTTGTGTTTCTCCAAAACCAGTTTGACTCTGCTTTTCTGGGTCCTTTGCACACGAATTCCACACGAGTTTTTCCAGAATGGTCTGGATCTTACCAGAAATATCCGGTTCTGTGTGGCTAACTGAATATCAGCTTTTAAACAGCCTGTGTGTTTGTTAGTGTTTTCTGGCTAGTTTCTATGAACTTTAGAGTTTTGAATGAATTTTAGCATGTTACATTTTGTTTTTTTGTTGGCAAACGCTAATTAGTTCCACATGGAGACACAACAAGTACACATAAGAGTTTTCTGAGTAGAATGCTACAGAAACTAGGTTAAAAATGATATTTGCGACTGTAACCATGCCATTGAATTCACTTTCCCAAGAAAAAGACTTTGTGTTTCTCCAAAACCAGTTTGACTCTGCTTTTCTGGGTCCTTTGCACACGAATTCCACACGAGTTTGTCCAGAAAGGTCTGGATCTAACTAGAAATATCCGGTTCTGTGTGGCTAACTGAATATCAGCTTTTAAACTGCCCGTGTGTTTGTTAGTGTTCTCTGGATAGTATCTATGAACTTTAGAGTTTTGAATGAATTTTAGCATGTTATATTTTGGTTTTTTGTTGGCAAATGCTAATTAGTTCTACATGGATTCACAACAAGTACACATAGGAGTTTTATGAGTAGAATGCTTCAGAAAATAAGTTAAAAATGATATTTGAGACTATATATAACATTGAATTCACATTCCCAAGAAAAAGACTTTGCTTTTTTCCAAAACCAGTTTGACTCTGCTTTTCTGGGTCCTTTGCACACGAATTCCACACGAGTTTGTCCAGATAGGTCTGGATCTAACCAGAAATATCCGGTTCTTTGTGGCTAAATGAATATCATCTTTTAAACAGCCCGTGTGTTTGTTAGTGTTCTCTGGATAGTATCTATGAACTTCAGAGTTTTGAATGAATTTTAGCATGTTACATTTTCTTTTTTTGGGGGCAAACGCTAATTAGTTCCACATGGAGACTCAACAGGTACATATAAGTGTTCTCTGTGTCAAATGCTACAGAAACTAGGTTAAAAATTATATTTGCGACTGTAACCATGACATTGAATTCACATTCCCAAGAAAAAGACTTTGCTTTTCTCCAAAACCAGTTTGACTCTGCTTTTCTGGGTCCTTTGCACACGAATTCCACATGAGTTTGTCCAAATAGTTCTGGATCTAACCAGAAATATCCAGTTCTGTGTGGCTAAATGAATATCAGCTTTTAAAGAGCCTGTGTGCTTGTTAGTGTTTCCTGGATAGTATCTATGAACTTTAGAGTTTTGAATGAATTTTAGCATGTTACATTTTGTTTTTTTGGGGGAAAACGCTAATTAGTTCCACATGGAGACACAACAAATACACATAAGTGTTCTCTGTGTCGAATGCTACAGAAACTAGGTTAAAAATGATATTTGCGACCGTAAACATGACATTGAATTCACATTCAAAAGAAAAAGACTTTGCCTTTCTCCAAAACCAGTTTGACTCTGCTTTTCTGGGTCCTTTGCACACGAATTCCACACGAGTTTGTCCAGATAGGTCTGGATCTAACCAGAAATATCCGGTGCTGTGTGGCTAACTGAATATCAGCTTTTAAACTGCCCGTGTGTTTGTTAGTGTTCTCTGGATAGTATCTATGAACTTTAGAGTTTTGAATGAATTTTAGCATGTTACATTTTGTTTTTTTGTTGGCAAACGCTAATTAGTTCTTCATGGAGACACAACAGGTACACATAGGAGTTTTCTGAGTAGAATGCTTCAGAAAATAAGTTAAAAATGATATTTGAGACTATATATAACATTGAATTCACATTCCCAAGAAAAAGACTTTGCTTTTTTCCAAAACCAGTTTGATTCTGCTTTTCTGGGTCCTTTGCACACGAATTCCACACGAGTTTGCCCAGATAGGTCTGGATCTAACCAGAAATATCCAGTTCTGTGTGGCTAAATGAATATCAGCTTTTAAACAGCCTGTGTGTTTGTTAGTGTTTCCTGGATAGTATCTATGAACTTTAGAGTTTTGAATGAATTTTAGCATGTTACATTTTGTTTTTTTGGGGGAAAACGCTAATTAGTTCCACATGGAGACACAACAAGTACACATAAGTGTTCTCTGTGTCGAATGCTACAGAAACTAGGTTAAAAATGATATTTGCGACTGTAAACATGACATTGAATTCACAATCAAAAGAAAAAGACGTTGCTTTTCTCCAAAACCAGTTTGACTCGGCTTTTCTGGGTCCTTTGCACACGAATTCCACACGAATTTGTCCAGAAAGGTTGGATCTAACTAGAAATATCCGGTTCTGTGTGGCTAACTGAATATCAGCTTTTAAACTGCCCGTGTGTTTGTTAGTGTTCTGTGGATAGTATCTATGAACTTTAGAGTTTTGAATGAATTTTAGCATGTTACATTTTGTTTTTTTTGTTGGCAAACGCTAATTAGTTCCACATGGAGACACAACAAGTACACATAAGAGTTTTCTGAATAGAATGCTTCAGAAACTAGGATAAAAATGATATTTGCGACTGTACATGACATTGAATTCACATTCCCAAGAAAAAGACTTTGCTTTTCTCCAAAACCAGTTTGATTCTGCTTTTCTGGGTCCTTTGCACACGAATTCCACACGAGTTTGTCCAGATAGGTCTGGATCTAACCAGAAATATCTGGTTCTGTGTGGCTAAATGAATATCAGCTTTTAAACAGCCTGTGTGTTTGTTAGTGCTTCCTGGATAGTATCTATGAACTTTAGAGTTTTGAATGAATTTTAGCATGTTACATTTTGTTTTTTTGTTGGCAAACGCTAATTAGTTGCACATGGAGACACAACAGGTACACAAGTGTGTTCTCTGTGTCGAATGCTACAGAAACTAGGTTAAAAATTATATTTGCGACTGTAACCATGACATTGAATTCACATTCCCAAGAAAAAGACTTTGCTTTTCTCCAAAACCAGTTTGACTCTGCTTTTCTGGGTCCTTTGCACAATAATTCCACACGAGTTTTTCCAGAATGGTCTGGATCTAACCAGAAATATCCGGTTCTGTGTGGCTAAATGAATATCATCTTTTAAACAGCCCGTGTGTTTGTTAGTGCTTCCTGGATAGTATCTATGAACTTTAGAGTTTTGAATGAATTTTAGCATGTTACATTTTCTTTTTTTGGGGGTAAACGCAAATTAGTTCCACATGGAGACTCAACAGGTACATGTAAGTGTTCTCTGTGTCGAATGCTTCAGAAACTAGGTTAAAAATTATATTTGCGACTGTAAACATGACATTGAATTCACATTCAAAAGAAAAAGACTTTGCTTTTCTCCAAAACCAGTTTGACTCGGCTTTTCTGGGTCCTTTGCACACGAATTCCACACGAGTTTGTCCAGAAAGGTTGGCTCTAACTAGAAATATCCGGTTCTGTGTGGCTAACTGAATATCAGCTTTTAAACTGCCCGTGTGTTTGTTAGTGTTCTGTGGATAGTATCTATGAACTTTAGAGTTTTGAATGAATTTTAGCATGTTACATTTTGTTTTTTTTTGTTGGCAAACGCTAATTAGTTCCACATGGAGACACAACAAGTACACATAAGAGTTTTCTGAATAGAATGCTTCAGAAACTAGGTTAAAAATGATATTTGCGACTGTACATGACATTGAATTCACATTCCCAAGAAAAAGACTTTGCTTTTCTCCAAAACCAGTTTGATTCTGCTTTTCTGGGTCCTTTGCACACGAATTCCACACGAGTTTGTCCAGATAGGTCTGGATCTAACCAGAAATATCTGGTTCTGTGTGGCTAAATGAATATCAGCTTTTAAACAGCCTGTGTGTTTGTTAGTGCTTCCTGGATAGTATCTATGAACTTTAGAGTTTTGAATGAATTTTAGCATGTTACATTTTGTTTTTTTGTTGGCAAACGCTAATTAGTTGCACATGGAGACACAACAGGTACACATTTGTGTTCTCTGTGTCGAATGCTACAGAAACTAGGTTAAAAATTATATTTGCGACTCTAACCATGACATTGAATTCACATTCCCAAGAAAAAGACTTTGCTTTTCTCCAAAACCAGTTTGACTCTGCTTTTCTGGGTCCTTTGCACAATAATTCCACACGAGTTTTTCCAGAATGGTCTGGATCTAACCAGAAATATCCGGTTCTGTGTGGCTAAATGAATATCATCTTTTAAACAGCCCGTGTGTTTGTTAGTGTACCTGGATAGTATCTATGAACTTTAGAGTTTTGAATGAATTTTAGCATGTTACATTTTCTTTTTTTGGGGGCAAACGCAAATTAGTTCCACATGGAGACTCAACAGGTACATGTAAGTGTTCTCTGTGTCGAATGCTTCAGAAACTAGGTTAAAAATTATATTTGCGACTGTAAACATGACATTGCATTCACATTCCCAAGAAAAAGACTTTGCTTTTCTCCAAAACCAGTTTGACTCTGCTTTTCTGGGGCCTTTGCACACGAATACCACACGAGGTTCTCCAGAATGGTCTGGATTTAACCAGAAATATCCGGTTCTGTGTGGCTAAATGAATATCAGCTTTTAAACAGCCCGTGTGTTTGTTAGTGTTCTCTGGATAGTATCTATGAACTTTAGAGTTTTGAATGAATTTTAGCATGTTACATTTTCTTTTTTTGGTGGCAAACGCTAATTAGTTCCACATGGAGACACAACAGGTAAACATAAGTGTTCTCTGTGTCTAATGCTACACAAACTAAGTTAAAAATGATATTTGCGACTGTAAACATGACATTGAATTCACATTCCCAAGAAAAAGACTTTGCTTTTCTCCAAAACCAGTTTGACTCTGCTTTTCTGGGTCCTTTGCACACGAATTCCACACGAGTTTGTCCAGATAGGTCTGGATCTAACCAGAAATATCCGCTTCTGTGTGGCTAAATGAATAACAGCTTTTAAACAGCCCGTGTGTTTGTTAGTGTTCTCTGGATAGTATCTATGAACTTTAGAGTTTTGAATGAATTTTAGCATGTTACATTTTCTTTTTTTGGTGGCAAACGCTAATTAGTTCCACTTGGAGACACAACAAGTACACATAAGTGTTTTCTGAGTAGAATGCTACAGAAACTAGGTTAAAAATGATATTTGCGACTGTAACTGTTGCAGTTGATTTTCTCAACAATGTTTCAGTGGATTCGTTTCTGAGAGGAGCAGTGTGGTGGGGGCAAGAGGCGCGGAGTCACCACACAGACCCCGGGAGTCGGGTGAAAGCAGGCTTGAGGCGAGCAGCCCGCAGACTCGTTTATTACAGTTGGAACCACTCCTTATATAGCCAAGACCAGCCAATCTGGTCAAGGGGCGGTCTATGCCCCAACCAATCACAGCCTGTTGCCAGGCAGTTTCCAAAGCCATCCAATCACAGCCTGTTACCAGGCAGTTTCAAATACATCCAATCATAGCCTGTTGCCAGGCAGTTTCCAAAGCCATCCAATCATAGCCTGTTGCCAGGCAGGCTCCATTGCCAGGTGGGTTTCAAAGCCATTCCTGAGTAAGTGATGCTCGCTTGCCAGTGGCCACCTTGGCATGGCCTTCTCATTCCACCACATTTCCCCCTTTTTGTTTATTTTTGAGCAACGGGAGGCATGATTCTTGGCCATACCATTGTTGACCCCGTTTCCATGTGGTCTCCGTACGCAGCTGTGCCTGTCTTAGGTTGTCCCCCAGGGGATCTTACCCGTCGTTGACTAACCAGCGCTCAAATCAAGAGACCACAGGAGTGCTTGCTCAGATATGGGTAGGAATGAGGAATAATGGTTATCAGGAATGGCATGACCACACACAGGCTGTGGGCCATTTGAGTGGCTGACCAGAACTAGTGGGGTACAAAACAGTAACAGATGTGGCTATGGGCAGTTTCTCAGGGTAGGAAGATAGGGCAGGTGCATCTGCTAACAAGGCGGAGTCTCGGTCTTGTTCAGCTGGTCCTGATTGGCTGTCCGTTGCAGGCTTGATGTTTCGGGCTGGAACCCAAATGGGCTGTTCTGCATTCTCTGGAAAGACACAAGCATATCCTCGACCTTTGGTTAGTAGAGGGTGTGGTCCTTTCCATTCTCCTGTCAGGGCATCTTTCCACCTAACCATAGGGGCTGGGGTCTGGGATGGAAAGGATCCCCAGTGTTTATAAGCTGGGCTGATCCCTTGGGAATCAAAAGTAAGAAAATTGATAGTGAAAAGGACCTCAGTCAAAGCAAGCTGTGGGTCTGGGGGAATATGATTGCTTTTCTGTCTTTGTAAGAGATCTTTAATCGTCCTATGAGTTCTTTCAATGATGGCCTGTCCCTGTGGGTTGTATGGGATACCTGTGGCAGACTGTATGTTCCAGGATTTCAGGAAGGAATTAAATTCCTGTGATGTATATGCTGGCCCGTTATCAGTTTTTATGGTCCAGGGAACACCAAGGACCCGCATGGCTGATTTAACCGCCTTTATCACGTTACTAGCTTTTTCTCCAGATTGGGCTGTTGCAAATACAGCCTTTGAATAAGTATCTACCACCACATGGACAAACTTAAGTTTACCAAAGGAGTTAATGTGGGTGACGTCCACTTGCCATAGTTTATTAGGAGCAAGGCCTCGCGGGTTCACTCCTGCTTGCTGCAGTGGGCCTAACGGGGCGAGGGGTGCACAATTCTTGCAAGAGTGCACTAGGTGTTTGCATTGGCTCATTGTTAGCTCTGGGAAAAGCAATTTTATGTTGCTTGCTGACATATGGAATTTTTGGTGTAAAATACGGGCTTGTTCTAAGTGTCCAATGGAAGCCGTGTTGCAGGAGATAAGACCATCAACCTTTCTGTTGCCTTGGAAAATAAAGCCAGGTAACCCAGTATGTGATCTTACGTGTGAGATATACCATGGGTATTTTCTGTTCTCAGTTAGTTCTTTAAGTGTTGTGAACATCTGGTCAATTGGCTTATTGGTCGGGTTAAAGACTGCAAAAGGGATCGTCTTTGCTACCTGTACTGAGTATTTGCTGTCCGAGAATATATTTACCGGTCCATCTTGGCTAAGAAGTAGAACCTTGACTATTGCTTGTATTTCTCCCAACTGTACTGATCCCCCATGGGGTTCTACATGGATCTTATCTTTTTCTGTTAAAGATTTGATCACTATTCCAAAGAGTGACTTGTTGGCATCTGTAAACGCACATGGTGCCATGGGTATAGGTTGATTAGCAGGGAAAGCATGTTTTGGATAGTCTATTTCTAAGGTTTGTAGTGTCTGGAGTAGTCTGTCTGCTGGCAGGTGATTGTCAATCTGTCCTGGAAAATTTATCATTAAAGTTTGAAAGAGCGTGCTATTCTGCATCAATGTTGACAGTTCTAATTGTGATAGTGGTAGGACCACTATGTCTGGCTCTGTGTTAAATATCTTATTGGTATAATATCTTAATTTAAGTCCCATCATAAGGATGGCATCTACTTTGTTTACTATTTTATGACAATCGCTCCAAGCTATGTGTACCCAAAAAAGTGGTCCGTGTTGTTGCCAAATAACCCCTAAGGGGGCCTTAAGGGTAGATATGGTTATGGCAAACAGAGGCACCTGAGGGTCATATCTAAAGGTTTTTAAATTTGACAACTGGGTGTTAATCTTTTCTATAGTGGATTTGGCTGCTGGTGTCAATGTGATTTTTGAGGAAGGGCTGTTTCCCTTAGTAAATCGTATAGTGGTCTAAGTTCTGCAGGTGTTAGGGGAAGGAAGGGTTTTAGCCAATTGATTTGGCCACACAGTTGCTGAAGTTCATTAAGTGAGTATTTATGCTTGACTTTTAGGTTTGGGCCCATTGGAGATATATGGGAGGAGATTTGATAACCCAAGAATTGAAAGGGGGGAAAATGTTGTACCTTTTCTGTGGCAATAGAGAAACCCAGGAATTGTAAATTTCTTACTGTCTCACTTAGACAGGCATTCAGAATTGCTGCATTCTTGTGAGCAAGTAAGATATCATCCATATAATGTATGATCAAGCACTGATCTTTAAGTGTGCTGGTTGCATGAGAAACGTATCTTTGGCAAATGGCAGGGCTATTTTTCATGCCTTGTGGGAGTACTGTCCACTGAAATCTTTTTGCAGGGAGCTGGAAGTTGGGCTCCCATACTGTAAAGGCAAAGTAAGCCTTATCCTGCTCCGCAATGGGAATGGAAAAGAAGCAATCTTTGATATCAATGGTAACTATGTGGTATCCATTAGGAATGGCCCCTGGATGGGGAATGCCAGCCTGGAATGTTCCCATCTTTTTTATATTTTTGTTAATAGCTCTTAAATCCTGTAGAAGCCTATATTTTCCCTGTTTCTTTGGTATCACAAAAATGGGTGTGTTATGAGGGCTAGTGGAGGGCTCTATGTGTCCCTTTTCCAATTGTTCCTGTACCAGTTCTTTAAGGATGCTAAGTTTGGGTTGTACTATTGGCCACTGCTCTACCCAGATGTTTCCTGTTTTTTCCCATTCAATGGGGATTGGGCTTGGCTTTCGTATGGGGTGAGCAGTGGCCCCTAGAATTGGGGGTGAATCTTACTTGTAGGTTCTCCATTAAAGCTGGTGGCTTGGGGAGATTTGTGATCTGTAGTAAGGACCGCTTGCATTTGTGAGAGTACATCTCTCCCCCATAAGGTCATGGAAACTTCAGCAATTAGTGGAAAGATGGTTCCTGTATCTCCATTGTCATCTCGCCAAGTTACAGGTGTGATGACCTGATCAGACAATTTTAATCCTCCAACACCTTGGAGGTCAGGTCCAGGTGCTGTCTTCCAATGTGGTATTTTTCTTGCATCCCTAGCTTTTAAGACAGTAACATCTGCTCCTGTATCAATTAAACCTACAAAGGCAATGTCATCTAAATATAGGGTCAATTTCGGCCTCAGATTGAAAATGGGCATCGACCAGTTAATGGTAGTGGGACTCCCTCTTACTTGCTGGGCTGAGGGCTGCCCCATTGGGAGTTTAAAGGCTTGGTCTTGCAATCTTTTGCCCAGTGAAAGCCTTTTTTACATCTGGGACACAGTGTTTTGGGCTTGCCCCATCTTTTAGTGTTTGGGCAGTTTCGTCGTAGGTGTCCTATTTCCTGGCATCCCCAACAAACCAGAGGGTCATTAGACTTCTTTGTGCTTAATTTATTAATGGCTGCAGTCAGGGCCTGTATGGGAGTATCAGCAGGGTTTACCTCCTTTGTGGCTACTATCCATTTAGAAATGTCTTCATTACGGACTGGGGCGATTGCTGCTTTTGCCTCTTTGGTAGCACCTTCCCAAGCTAATTGTTTGACCAAATTGTCTTGATCGGGGCCAGGCAGTAATCTTTTCTCTACTGCCTCCAAGACTCTGGCAAGGAAATCGGGGAACCATTCGCTTGGACCTTGAACCAGGTTTCTAAAGAGCTGACTATAATCAGGAGGATTTATATTTTTCAAGGCTTTAAGTGCCAAATCTCTGACCTGATCAAAATAGGCAACTACTCCAATGCGGGCCTGTTCTTGAGGATATATGTAGGTGCCACGGCTTGTAAGCATAACAAAGGTTACCGCTATTCCATAAGCAGCATTATTTCTTGCCACAGTTTCAGCCTCTTCCTGATAGGAGGCTTTCCACTGTAAAAACTGTGGTCTTGACAAACATGCTTTGAGCAGGGCAACCCAGTCAAAATGAGTTTGAAGGTTTGTTGCCCATTGTTTGAGCACTTGTTCAAAGTAGGGAGAGTCAGGACCTGACTCTTGTGAAGCCTTTTTTAGCATAGTAAGGTCATTTATGGGCGTTGGAATCCAGGGTCTGAATTCTGCATCCTCTCCTACATTAACAGCAAATGTGCAGGTGGGATGGGGTCTAGTGGCTCCCTTAAGAGCTTGTGGTGCCCGAGTACTGCCACAAATGTGAGGATCCTCACTGGGTGCAGATGGGATGACCTTGCATGGGTTATTATCTGGAGGTCCTCTAAGTTCATCCCACGGGTATGTGGGGGGTGGCTGACTAGGCCTTGCTACCTTGTTTGCTACATCGTTTGCTACCTTGTATGCTACATTGTTATTTTCACTGTCGGAGCTTTCTCTCCCTGAATCATCAACTATTGTCTGTGAGACAGGGACCTGGAGTGTCAGGCTCTTATCACTCACAGATTCACTATCTTTGATAACCTGCACAGGATTCTTAAGAGCAATACGGCATGCCAACTGTAGCCAAAGTAAAGACACGCACAGCACTGTTGCCATAACGAGGCAAATTCCTAGCACCTCAGCTGTTATTGGCATTTTGCAGGAGGTTTCCCTACGTTAGACAAACAGACAGTGGTGTATCAGATCGTAGTATGTCCTGTGCTTAGTGGGGGACTTCCTTGATTCGTTAGGTCAAGGCCGTATGCCCACACGGTGTCTCCGGAGCGTCACCTCTCTCCAGTGAGGGAGGATGACTTGGTTCCGAATTCTGGGATGATCAGTCCCTTATGTGAATTCGCCGGGCGAACCGAAAGTAAAAGGAGGAGCCGAGAAGCGACGTACGCTTCTGGGCGGTGTGTGCTAACCTGGGGTCACTTAGACCGAGGACAAGGACAAGGAAAGGGGCGTAGGAGGGGGTTCTGTGCTCACCCTCACAGAACCGAACAGCACACAAAACACCGGGGGGCCTACTTGCCGAAATCCTGAGGGGACCTCGCCGAGTCCGACACACTGTCTCTTTCTCAGTCACGTTGGCGCGCCAGATGTTGCAGTTGATTTTCTCAACAATGTTTCAGTGGATTCGTTTCTGAGAGGAGCAGTGTGGTGGGGGCAAGAGGCGCGGAGTCACCACACAGACCCCGGGAGTCGGGTGAAAGCAGGCTTGAGGCGAGCAGCCCGCAGACTCGTTTATTACAGTTGGAACCACTCCTTATATAGCCAAGACCAGCCAATCTGGTCAAGGGGCGGTCTATGCCCCAACCAATCACAGCCTGTTGCCAGGCAGTTTCCAAAGCCATCCAATCACAGCCTGTTACCAGGCAGTTTCAAATACATCCAATCATAGCCTGTTGCCAGGCAGTTTCCAAAGCCATCCAATCATAGCCTGTTGCCAGGCAGGCTCCATTGCCAGGTGGGTTTCAAAGCCATTCCTGAGTAAGTGATGCTCGCTTGCCAGTGGCCACCTTGGCATGGCCTTCTCATTCCACCACATGTAACCATGACATTGAATTCACATTCCCAAGAAAAAGAGTTTGCTTTTCTCCAAAACCAGTTTCAACATCCTTTTCTGGGTCCTTTGCACACGAATTCCACACGAGTTTGTCCAGATAGGTCTGGATCTAACCAGAAATACCCGGTTCTGTGTGGCTAAATGAATATCAGCTTTTAAACAGCCTGTGTGTTTGTTAGAGTTTCCTGGATAGTATCTATGAACTTTAGAGTTTTGAATGAATTTTAGCATGTTACATTTTGGTTTTTTGTTGTCAAACGCTAATTAGTTCCACATGGAGACACAACAATTACACATAAGTGTTCTCTGTGTCGAATGCTACAGAAATTAGGTAAAAATGATATTTGCGACTTTAACCATGACATTGAATTCACATTCCCAAGAAAAAGACTTTGCCTTTCTCCAAAACCAGTTTGACTCTGCTTTTCTGGGGCCTTTGCACACGAATTCCACACGAGTTTGTCCAGATAGGTCTGGATCTAACCAGAAATATCCGGTGCTGTGTGGCCAAATGAATATCAGCTTTTAAACTTCCCGTGTGTTTGTTAGTGTTCTCTGGATAGTATCTATGAACTTTAGAGTTTTGAATGAATTTTAGCATGTTACATTTTGTTTTTTTTGTTGGCAAACGCTAATTAGTTCCACATGGAGACACAACAAGTACACATAAGAGTTTTCTGAATAGAATGCTTCAGAAACTAGATTAAAAATGGTATTTGCGACTGTACATGACATTGAATTCACATTCCCAAGAAAAAGACTTTGCTTTTCTCCAAAACCAGTTTGATTCTGCTTTTCTGGGTCCTTTGCGCATGAATTCCACACGAGTTTGTCCAGATAGGTCTGGATCTAACCAGAAATATCTGGTTCTGTGTGGCTAAATGAATATCAGCTTTTAAACAGCCTGTGTGTTTGTTAGTGCTTCCTGGATAGTATCTATGAACTTTAGAGTTTTGAATGAATTTTAGCATGTTACATTTTCTTTTTTTGGGGGCAAACGCAAATTAGTTGCACATGGAGACACAAGTGGTACACAAGTGTGTTCTCTGTGTCGAATTCTACAGAAACTAGGTTAAAAATTATATTTGCGACTGTAACCATGACATTGAATTCACATTCCCAAGAAAAAGACTTTGCTTTTCTCCAAAACCAGTTTGACTCTGCTTTTCTGGGTCCTTTGCACACGAATTCCACACGAGTTTTTCCAGAATGGTCTGGATCTAACCAGAAATATCCGGTTCTGTGTGGCTAAATGAATATCAGCTTTTAAACAGCCTGTGTGTTTGTTAGTGTTTCTGGCTAGTATCTATGAACTTTAGAGTTTTGAATGAATTTTATCATGTTACATTTTGGTTTTTTCTTGGCAAACGCTAATTAGTTCCACATGGAGACACAACAGGTACACATAAGTGTGCTCTGTGTCGAATGCTACAGAAACTAGGTTAAAAATGATATTTGCGACTGTAAACATGACATTGCATTCACATTCCCAAGAAAAAGACTTTGCTTTTCTCCAAAACCAGTTTGACTCTGCTTTTCTGGGGCCTTTGCACACGAATACCACACGAGGTTGTCCAGAATGGTCTGGATCTAACCAGAAATATCCGGTTCTGTGTGGCTAAATGAATATCAGCTTTTAAACAGCCCGTGTGTTTGTTAGTGTTCTCTGGATAGTATCTATGAACTTTAGAGTTTTGAATGAATTTTAGCATGTTACATTTTCTTTTTTTGGTGGCAAACGCTAATTAGTTCCACATGGAGACACAACAAGTACACATAAGTGTTTTCTGAGTAGAATGCTACAGAAACTAGGTTAAAAATGATATTTGTGACTGTAACCATGACATTGAATTTACATTCCCAAGAAATAGACTTTGCTTTTCTCCAAAACCAGTTTGACTCTGCTTTTCTGGGTCCTTTGCACACGAATTCCACACGAGTTTGTCCAGATAGGTCTGGATCTAACCAGAAATATCCGCTTCTGTGTGGCTAAATGAATATCAGCTTTTAAACAGCCTGTATGTTTGTTAGAGTTTCCTGAATAGTATCTATGAACTTTAGAGTTTTGAATGAATTTTAGCATGTTACATTTTGGTTTTTTGTTGTCAAACGCTAATTAGTTCCACATGGAGACACAACAAGTACACATAAGTGTTCTCTGAGTCGAATGCTACAGAAACTAGGTAAAAATGATATTTGCGACTTTAACCATGAGATTGAATTCACATTCCCAAGAAAAACACTTTGCCTTTCTCCAAAACCATTTTGACTCTGCTTTTCTGGGTCCTTTGCACACGAATTCCACACGAGTTTGTCCAGATAGGTCTGGATCTAACCAGAAATATCCGGTGCTGTGTGGCTAACTGAATATCAGCTTTTAAACAGTCTGTGTGTTTGTTAGTGTTCTCTTGATAGTATCTATGAACTTTAGAGTTTTGAATGAATTTTAGCATGTTACATTTTGTTTTTTTGTTGGCAAACGCTAATTAGTTCTACATGGAGACACAACAAGTACACATAAGAGTTTTCTGAGTAGAATGCTACAGAAACTAGGTTAAAAATGATATTTGCGACTGTACATGACATTGAGTTCACATTCCCAAGAAAAAGACTTTGCTTTTCTCCAAAACCAGTTTGACTCTGCTTTTCTGGGTCCTTTGCACACGAATTCCACACGAGATTGTCCAGGTAGTTCTCGATGTAACCAGAAATATCCGGTTCTGTGTGGCTAAATGAATATCAGCTTTTAAACAGTCTGTGTGTTTGTTAGTGTTCTCTGGATAGTATCTATGAACTTTAGAGTTTTGAATGAATTTTAGCATGTTACATTTTCTTTTTTTGGTGGCAAACGCTAATTAGTTCCACATGGAGACACAATAAGTACACATAAGTGTTTTCTGAGTAGAATGCTACAGAAACTAGGTTAAAAATGATATTTGCGACTGTAACCATGACATTGAGTTCACATTCCCAAGAAATAGACTTTGCTTTTCTCCAAAACCAGTTTCAACATCCTTTTCTGGGTCCTTTGCACACGAATTCCACACGAGTTTGTCCAGATAGGTCTGGATCTAACCAGAAATATCCGGTTCTGTGTGGCTAAATGAATATCAGCTTTTAAACAGCCTGTGTGTTTGTTAGTGTTTCCTGAATAGTATCTATGAACTTTAGAGTTGTGAATGAATTTTAGCATGTTACATTTTTTTTTTGTTGTCAAATGCTAATTATTTCCACATGGAGACTCAAGAAGTACACATAAGTGTTCTCTGAGTCGAATGCTAAAGAAACTAGGTTAAAAATGATATTTGTGACTGTAAACATGACATTGAATTCACATTCTCAAGAAAAAGAATTTGCCTTTCTCCAAAACCAGTTTGACTCTGCTTTTCTGGGTCCTTTGCACACGAATTCCACACGAGTTTGTCCAGATAGGTCTGGATCTAACCAGAAATATCCGGTGCTGTGTGGCTAACTGAATATCAGCTTTTAAACTGCCCGTGTGTTTGTTAGTGTTCTCTGGATAGTATCTATGAACTTTAGAGTTTTGAATGAATTTTAGCATGTTACATTTTGTTTTTTTGTTGGCAAACGCTAATTAGTTCTACATGGAGACACAACAAGTACACATAAGTGTTTTCTGAGTAGAATACTTCAGAAACTATGTTAAAAATGATATTTGCGCCTGTACATGATATTGAGTTCACATTCCCAAGATAAAGACTATGCTTTTCTCCAAAACCAGTTTCAACATCCTTTTCTGGGTCCTTTGCACACGAATGCCACACGAGTTTGTCCAGTTAGGTCTGGATCTAACCAGAAATATCCGGTTCTGTGTGGCTAAATGAATATCAGCTTTTAAACTGCCCGTGTGTTTGTTAGTGTTCTCTGGATAGTATCTATGAACTTTAGAGTTTTGAATGAATTTTAGCATGTTACATTTTGTTTTTTTTGTTGACAAATGCTAATTATTTCCACATGGAGACACAAGATGTACATATAAGTGTTCTCTGTGTCGAATGCTACAGAAACTGGGTTAAAAATGATATTTGTGACTGTCAACATGACATTGAATTCACATTCCCAAGAAATAGACTTTGCTTTTCTCCAAAACCAGTTTCAACATCCTTTTCTGGGTCCTTTGCACACGAATTCCACACGAGTTTGTCCAGATAGGTCTGGATCTAACCAGAAATATCCGGTTCTGTGTGGCTAAATGAATATCAGCTTTTAAACAGCCTGTGTGTTTGTTAGTGTTTCCTGAATAGTATCTATGAACTTTAGAGTTGTGAATGAATTTTAGCATGTTACATTTTGTTTTTTTGGTTGACAAATGCTTATTATTTCCACATGGAGACACAACAAGTACACATAAGTGTTCTCTGAGTCGAATGCTAAAGAAACTAGGTTAAAAATGCTATTTGCGACTGTCAACATGACATTGAATGCACATTCTCAAGAAAAAGACTTTGCCTTTCTCCAAAACCAGTTTGACTCTGCTTTTCTGGGTCCTTTGCACACGAATTCCACACGAGTTTGTCCAGATAGGTCTGGATCTAACCAGAAATATCCGGTGCTGTGTGGCTAACTGAATATCAGCTTTTAAACTGCCCGTGTGTTTGTTAGTGTTCTCTGGATAGTATCTATGAACTTTAGAGTTTTGAATGAATTTTAGCATGTTACATTTTGTTTTTTTGTTGGCAAACGCTAATTAGTTCTACATGGAGACACAACAAGTACACATAAGAGTTTTCTGAGTAGAATGCTTCAGAAACTAGGTTAAAAATGATATTTGCGACTGTACAAGATATTGAGTTCACATTCCCAAGATAAAGACTTTGCTTTTCTCCAAAACCAGTTTCAACATTCTTTTCTGGGTTCTTTGCACACGAATTCCACACGAGTGTGTCCAGATAGGTCTGGATCTAACCAGAAATATCCGGTTCTGTGTGGCTAAATGAATATCAGCTTTTAAACTGCCCGTGTGTTTGTTAGTGTTCTCTGGATAGTATCTATGAACTTTAGAGTTTTGAATGAATTTTAGCATGTTACATTTTGTTTTTTTGTTGGCAAACGCTAATTAGTTCCACATGGAGACACAACAGGTACACATAAGTGTTCTCTGTGTCGAATGCTACAGAAACTGGGTTAAAAATGATATTTGTGACTGTAAACATGACATTGAGTCCACATCCCAAGAAAAAGACTTTTCTTTTCTCCAAAACCAGTTTCAACATCCTTTTCTGGGTCCTTTGCACACGAATTCCACAAGAGTTTGTCCAGATAGGTCTGGATCTAACCAGAAATATCCGGTTCTGTGTGGCTAAGTGAATATCAGCTTTTAAACAGTCTGTGTGTTTGTTAGTGTACCTGGATAGTATCTATGAACTTTAGAGTTTTGAATGAATTTTAGCATGTTACATTTTGTTTTTTATTGGCAAACGCTAATTAGTTCCTCATGGAGACACAACAAGTACACATAAGTGTTCTCTGAGTAGAATGCTACAGAAACTAGGTTAAAAATGATATTTGCGACTGTAACCATGACATTGAATTCACATTCCCAAGAAAATGACTTTGCTTTTCTCCAAAACCAGTTTCAACATCCTTTTCTGGGTCCTTTGCACACGAATGCCACACGAGTTTGTCCAGATAGGTCTGGATCTAACCAGAAATATCCAGTTCTGTGTGGCTAAATGAATATCAGCCATTAAACAGCCTGTGTGTTTGTTAGTGTTTCCTGGATAGTATCTATGAACTTTAGAGTTTTGAATGAATTTTAGCATGTTACATTTTGTTTTTTTTGTTGGCAAACGCTAATTAGTTCCACATGGAGACACAACAAGTACACATAAGTGTTCTATGTGTCGAATGCCTCAGAAACTGGGTTAAAATTGATATTTGTGACTGTAACCATGACATTGAGTCCACATTCCCAAGAAAAAGACTTTGCTTTTCTCCAAAACCAGTTTCAACATCCTTTTCTGGGTCCTTTGCACATGAATTCCACACGAGTTTGTCCAGATAGGTCTGGATCTAACCAGAAATATCCGGTTCTGTCTGGCTAAATGAATATCAGCTTTTAAACTGCCTGTGTGTTTGTTAGTGTTTCCTGAATAGTATCTATGAACTTTAGAGTTGTGAATGAATTTTAGCATGTTACATTTTATTTTTTTCTTGGCAAACGCTAATTATTTCCACATGGAGACACAAGAAGCACACATAAGTTTTCTCTGAGTCGAATGCTAAAGAAACTAGGTTAAAAATGATATCTGTGACTGTAAACATGACATTGAATTAACATTCCCAAGAAAATGACTTTGCTTTTCTCCAAAACCAGTTTGACTCTGCTATTCTGGGTCTTTTGCACACGAATTCCACACGAGTTTGTCCAGATAGGTCTGGATCTAACCAGAAATATCCGGTTCAGGGTGGCTAAATGAATATCAGCTTTTAAACAGTCTGTGTGTTTGTTAGTGTACCTGGATAGTATCTATGAACTTTAGAGTTTTGAATGAATTTTAGCATGTTACATTTTGTTTTTTTGTTGGCAAACGCTAATTAGTTAAACATGGAGACACAACAGGTACACATAAGTGTTCTCCGTGTCGAATGCTACAGAAACTAGGTTAAAAATGATATTTGCGACTGTAACCATGACATTGAATTCACATTCACAAGAAATAGACTTTGCTTTTCTCCAAAACCAGTTTCAACATCCTTTTCTGGGTCCTTTGCACACGAATTCCACAAGAGTTTGTCCAGATAGGTCTGGATCTAACCAGAAATATCCGGTTCTGTGTGGCTAAATGAATATCAGCTTTTAAACAGCCTGTGTGTTTGTTAGTGTTTCCTGGATAGTATCTATGAACTTTAGAGTTTTGAATGAATTTTAGCATGTTACATTTTGTTTTTTTGGTGGCAAACGCTAATTAGTTCTACATGGAGACACAACAAGTACACATAACTATTTTCTGAGTAGAATGCTACAGAAACTAGGTTAAAAATGATGCTTGCGACTGTAACCATGACATTGAATTCACATTCCCAAGAAAAAGACTTTGCTTTTCTCCAAAACCAGTTTGACTCTGCTTTTCTGGGTCCTTTGCACACGAGTTCCACACGAGTTTGTCCAGATAGGTCTGGATCTAACCAGAAATATCCGGTTCTGTGTGGCTAAATGAATATCAGCTTTTAAACTGCCCGTGTGGTTGTTAGTGTTCTCTGGATAGTATCTATGAACTTTAGAGTTTTGAATGAATTTTAGCATGTTACATTTTGTTTTTTTGTTGGCAAACGCTAATTATTTATACATGAAAACACAACAAGTACACATAAGTGTTTTCTTGGTAGAATGCTACAGAAACTAGGTTAAAAATGATATTTGCGACTGTAACCATGACATTGAATTCACATTCCCAAGAAAATGACTTTGCTTTTCTCCAAAACCAGTTTCAACATCCTTTTCTGGGTCCTTTGCACACGAATTCCACACGAGTTTGTCCAGATAGGTCTGGATCTTACCAGAAATATCCGGTTCTGTGTGGCTAACTGAATATCAGCTTTTAAACTGCCCGTGTGTTTGTTAGTGTTCTCTGGATATTATCTATGAACTTTAGAGTTTTGAATGAATTTTAGCATGTTACATTTTGTTTTTTTGTTGGCAAACGCTAATTATTTCCTCATGGAGACACAACAAGTACACATAAGATTTTTCTGAGTAGAATGCTTCAGAAACTAGGTTAAAAATGATATTTGCGACTGTACATGACATTGAGTTCACATTCCCAAGATAAAGACTTTGCTTTTCTCCAAAACCAGTTTCAACATCCTTTTCTGGGTCCTTTGCACACGAATTCCACACGAGTTTGTCCAGATAGGTCTGGATCTAACCAGAAATATCCGGTTCTGTGTGGCTAAATGAATATCAGCTTTTAAACAGCCCGTGTGTTTGTTAGTGTTTCCTGGATAGTATCTATGAACTTTAGAGTTTTGAATGAATTTTGGCATGTTACATTTTGTTTTTTTGTTGGCAAACGCTAATTAGTTCCACATGGAGACACAACAGGTACACATAAGTGTTCTCTGTGTCGAATGCTACAGAAACTAGGTTAAAAATGATATTTGTGACTGAAAACATTAGATTGAGTTCACATTCCCAATAAAAAGACTTTGATTTTCTCCAAAACCAGTTTCAACATCCTTTTCTGGGTCCTTTGCACACGAATTCCACACGAGTTTGTCCAGATAGGTCTGGATCTAACCAGAAATATCCGGTTCTGTGTGGCTAAGTGAATATCAGCTTTGAAACAGTCTGTGTGTTTGTTAGTGTACCTGGATAGTATCTATGAACTTTAGAGTTTTGAATGAATTTTAGCATGTTACATTTTGTTTTTTTGTTGGCAAACGCTAATTAGTTCCACATGGAGACACAACAAGTACACATAAGAGTTCTCTGAGTAGAATGCTACAGAAACTAGGTTAAAAATGATATTTGCGACTGTAACCATGACATTGAATTCACATTCCCAAGAAAAAGACTTTGCTTTTCTCCAAAACCAGTTTCAACATCCTTTTCTGGGTCCTTTGCACATGAATTCCACACGAGTTTGTCCAGATAGGTCTGGATCTAACCAGAATACCCGGTTCTGTGTGGCTAAATGAATATCAGCTTTTAAACAGCCTGTGTGTTTGTTAGTGTTTCCTGAATAGTATCTATGAACTTTAGAGATGTGAATGAATTTTAGCATGTTACATTTTTTTTTTTTTGTTGGCAAATGCTAATTATATCCACATGGAGACACAGGAAGTACACATAAGTGTTCTCTGAGTCGAATGCTAAAGAAACTAGGTTAAAAATGATATCTGTGACTGTAAACATGACATTGAATTTACATTCCCAAGAAAATGACTTTGCTTTTCTCCAAAACCAGTTTGACTCTGCTATTCTGGGTCTTTTGCACACGAATTCCGCACGAGTTTGTCCAGATAGGTCTGGATCTAACCAGAAATATCCGGTTCGGGGTGGCTAAATGAATATCAGCTTTTAAACAACCTGTGTGTTTGTTAGTGTTTTCTGGATAGTATCTATGAACTTTAGAGTTTTGAATGAATTTTAGCACGTTACATTTTGTTTTTTGCTGGCAAACCCTAATTAGTTCCTCATGGAGACACAACAAGTACACATAAGTGTTTTCTGAGTAGAATGCTACAGAAACTAGGTTAAAAATGATATTTGCGACTGTAACCATGACATTGAATTCACATTCCCAAGAAATAGACTTTGCTTTTCTCCAAAACCAGTTTCAACATCCTTTTCTGGGTCCTTTGCACACGAATTCCACACGAGTTTGTCCAGATAGGTTGGATCTAAGCATAAATATCCGGTTCTGTGTGGCTAAATGAATATCAGCTTTTAAACAGCCGGTTTGTTTGTTAGTGTTTCCTGGAGAGTATCTATGAATTTTAGAGTTTTGAATGAATTTTAGCATGTTACATTTTGTTTTTTTGTTGGCAAACGCTAATTAGTTCCACATGGAGACACAACAAGTACACATAAGAGTTCTCTGAGTAGAATGCTACAGAAACTAGGTTAAAAATGATATTTGCGACTGTAACCATGACATTGAATTCACATTCCCAAGAAAAAGACTTTGCTTTTCTCCAAAACCAGTTTCAACATCCTTTTCTGGGTCCTTTGCACACGAATTCCACACGAGTTTGTCCAGATAGGTCTGGATCTAACCAGAATACCCGGTTCTGTGTGGCTAAATGAATATCAGCTTTTAAACAGCCTGTGTGTTTGTTAGTGTTTCCTGAATAGTATCTATGAACTTTAGAGATGTGAATGAATTTTAGCATGTTACATTTTGTTTTTTTTTTGTTGGCAAATTCTAATTATATCCACATGGAGACACAAGAAGTACACATAAGTGTTCTCTGAGTCGAATGCTAAAGAAACTAGGTTAAAAATGATATCTGTGACTGTAAACATGACATTGAATTTACATTCCCAAGAAAATGACTTTGCTTTTCTCCAAAACCAGTTTGACTCTGCTATTCTGGGTCTTTTGCACACGAATTCCGCACGAGTTTGTCCAGATAGGTCTGGATCTAACCAGAAGTATCCGGTTCGGGGTGGCTAAATGAATATCAGCTTTTAAACAACCTGTGTGTTTGTTAGTGTTTTCTGGATAGTATCTATGAACTTTAGAGTTTTGAATGAATTTTAGCACGTTACATTTTGTTTTTTTGTTGGCAAACCCTAATTAGTTCCTCATGGAGACACAACAAGTACACATAAGTGTTTTCTGAGTAGAATGCTACAGAAACTAGGTTAAAAATGATATTTGCGACTGTAACCATGACATTGAATTCACATTCCCAAGAAATAGACTTTGCTTTTCTCCAAAACCAGTTTCAACATCCTTTTCTGGGTCCTTTGCACACGAATTCCACACGAGTTTGTCCAGATAGGTTGGATCTAAGCATAAATATCCGGTTCTGTGTGGCTAAATGAATATCAGCTTTTAAACAGCCGGTTTGTTTGTTAGTGTTTCCTGGAGTGTATCTATGAATTTTAGAGTTTTGAATGAATTTTAGCATGTTACATTTTGGTTTTTTGTTGGCAAACGCTAATTAGTTCCTCATGGAGACACAGCAAGTACACATAAGTGTTTTCTGAGTAGAATGCTACAGAAACTAGGTTAAAAATGATATTTGCGACTGTAACCATGACATTGAATTCACATTCCCAAGAAATAGACTTTGCTTTTCTCCAAAACCAGTTTCAACATCCTTTTCTGTGTCCTTTGCACACGAATTCCACACGAGTTTGTCCAGATAGGTCTGAATCTAACCAGAAATATCCGGTTCTGTGTGGCTAAATGAATATCAGCCTTTAAACAGTCTGTGTGTTTGTTAGTGTACCTGGATAGTATCTATGAACTTTAGAGTTTTGAATGAATTTTAGCATGTTACATTTTGGTTTTTTGTTGGCAAACGCTAATTAGTTAAACATGGAGACACAACAGGTACACATAAGTGTTCTCCGTGTCGAATGCTACAGAAACTAGGTTAAAAATGATATTTGCGACTGTAAA
The DNA here is from genome assembly GCA_949820135.1 of Sylvilagus floridanus. NCBI lineage: Eukaryota > Metazoa > Chordata > Mammalia > Lagomorpha > Leporidae > Sylvilagus > Sylvilagus floridanus. The sequence goes on from OX463223.1 coordinate 90,826,792, forward strand.
CATGACATTGAATTCACATTCCCAAGAAAAAGACTTTGCCTTTCTCCAAAACCAGTTTGACTCTGCTTTTCTGGGTCCTTTGCACACGAATTCCACACGAGTTTGTCCAGATAGGTCTGGATCTAACCAGAAATATCCGGTTCTGTGTGGCTAAATGAATATCAGCTTTTAAACAGTCTGTGTGTTTGTTAGTGTACCTGGATAGTATCTATGAACTTTGGAGTTTTGAATGAATTTTAGCATGTTACATTTTGTTTTTTTATTGGCAAACTCTAATTAATTCCTCATGGAGACACAACAAGTACACATAAGTGTTTTCTGAGTAGAATGCTACAGAAACTAGCTTAAAAATGATATTTGCGAAGGTAACCATGACATTGAATTCACATTCGCAAGAAAATGACTTTGCTTTTCTCCAAAACCAGTTTCAACATCCTTTTCTGGGTCCTTTGCACACGAATTCCACACGAGTTTGTCCAGATAGGTCTGGATCTTACCAGAAATACCCGGTTCTGTGTGGCTAAATGAATATCAGCTTTTAAACAGCCTGTGTGTTTGTTAGTGTTTTCTGGCTAGTATCTATGAACTTTAGAGATGTGAATGAAAATTAGCATGTTACATTTTGTTTTTTTGTTGGCAAACGCTAATTAGTTCTACATGGAGACACAACAAGTACACATAACTATTTTCTGAGTAGAATGCTACAGAAACTAGGTTAAAAATGATGCTTGCGACTGTAACCATGACATTGAATTCACATTCCCAAGAAAAAGACTTTGCTTTTCTCCAAAACCAGTTTGACTCTGCTTTTCTGGGTCCTTTGCACACGAGTTCCACACGAGTTTGTCCAGATAGGTCTGGATCTAACCAGAAATATCCGGTTCTGTGTGGCTAAATGAATATCAGCTTTTAAACTGCCCGTGTGGTTGTTAGTGTTCTCTGGATAGTATCTATGAACTTTAGAGTTTTGAATGAATTTTAGCATGTTACATTTTGTTTTTTTGTTGGCAAACGCTAATTATTTATACATGAAAACACAACAAGTACACATAAGTGTTTTCTTGGTAGAATGCTACAGAAACTAGGTTAAAAATGATATTTGCGACTGTAACCATGACATTGAATTCACATTCCCAAGAAAATGACTTGCTTTTCTCCAAAACCAGTTTGACTCTCTTATTCTGGTCTTTTGCACACGAATTCCACACGAGTTTGTCCAGATAGTTCTGGATCTAACCAGAAATATCCAGTTCTGTGTGGCTAACTGAATATCAGCTTTTAAACAGCCTGTGTGTTTGTTAGTGTTTTCTGGATAGTATCTATGAACTTTAGAGTTTTGAATGAATTTTAGCATGTTACATTTTGTTTTTTTGTTGGCAAACTCTAATTAATTCCTCATGGAGACACAACAAGTACACATAAGTGTTTTCTGTGTAGAATGCTACAGAAACTAGCTTAAAAATGATATTTGCGACTGTAACCATGACATTGAATTCACATTCCCAAGAAAATGACTTTGCTTTTCTCCAAAACCAGTTTCAACATCCTTTTCTGGGTCCTTTGCACACGAATTCCACACGAGTTTGTCCAGATAGGTCTGGATCTTACCAGAAATATCCGGTTCTGTGTGGCTAACTGAATATCAGCTTTTAAACTGCCCGTGTGTTTGTTAGTGTTCTCTGGATATTATCTATGAACTTTAAAGTTTTGAATGAATTTTAGCATGTTACATTTTGTTTTTTTGTTCGCAAACGCTAATTATTTCCTCATGGAGACACAACAAGTACACATAAGATTTTTCTGAGTAGAATGCTTCAGAAACTAGGTTAAAAATGATATTTGCGACTGTACATGACATTGAGTTCACATTCCCAAGATAAAGACTTTGCTTTTCTCCAAAACCAGTTTCAACATCCTTTTCTGGGTCCTTTGCACACGAATTCCACACGAGTTTGTCCAGATAGGTCTGGATCTAACCAGAAATATCCGGTTCTGTGTGGCTAAATGAATATCAGCTTTTAAACAGCCCGTGTGTTTGTTAGTGTTTCCTGGATAGTATCTATGAACTTTAGAGTTTTGAATGAATTTTGGCATGTTACATTTTGTTTTTTTGTTGGCAAACGCTAATTAGTTCCACATGGAGACACAACAGGTACACATAAGTGTTCTCTGTGTCGAATGCTACAGAAACTAGGTTAAAAATGATATTTGTGACTGAAAACATTAGATTGAGTTCACATTCCCAATAAAAAGACTTTGCCTTTCTCCAAAACCAGTTTGACTCTGCTTTTCTGGGTCCTTTGCACACGAATTCCACACGAGTTTGTCCAGATAGGTCTGGATCTAACCAGAAATATCCGGTTCTGTGTGGCTAAGTGAATATCAGCTTTGAAACAGTCTGTGTGTTTGTTAGTGTACCTGGATAGTATCTATGAACTTTAGAGTTTTGAATGAATTTTAGCATGTTACATTTTGTTTTTTTGTTGGCAAACGCTAATTAGTTCCACATGGAGACACAATAAGTACACATAAGAGTTCTCTGAGTAGAATGCTACAGAAACTAGGTTAAAAATGATATTTGCGACTGTAACCATGACATTGAATTCACATTCCCAAGAAAAAGACTTTGCTTTTCTCCAAAACCAGTTTCAACATCCTTTTCTGGGTCCTTTGCACACGAATTCCACACGAGTTTGTCCAGATAGGTCTGGATCTAACCAGAATACCCGGTTCTGTGTGGCTAAATGAATATCAGCTTTTAAACAGCCTGTGTGTTTGTTAGTGTTTCCTGAATAGTATCTATGAACTTTAGAGATGTGAATGAATTTTAGCATGTTACATTTTGTTTTTTTTTGTTGGCAAATGCTAATTATATCCACATGGAGACACAGGAAGTACACATAAGTGTTCTCTGAGTCGAATGCTAAAGAAACTAGGTTAAAAATGATATCTGTGACTGTAAACATGACATTGAATTTACATTCCCAAGAAAATGACTTTGCTTTTCTCCAAAACCAGTTTGACTCTGCTATTCTGGGTCTTTTGCACACGAATTCCGCACGAGTTTGTCCAGATAGGTCTGGATCTAACCAGAAATATCCGGTTCGGGGTGGCTAAATGAATATCAGCTTTTAAACAACCTGTGTGTTTGTTAGTGTTTTCTGGATAGTATCTATGAACTTTAGAGTTTTGAATGAATTTTAGCACGTTACATTTTGTTTTTTGTTGGCAAACCCTAATTAGTTCCTCATGGAGACACAACAAGTACACATAAGTGTTTTCTGAGTAGAATGCTACAGAAACTAGGTTAAAAATGATATTTGCGACTGTAACCATGACATTGAATTCACATTCCCAAGAAATAGACTTTGCTTTTCTCCAAAACCAGTTTCAACATCCTTTTCTGGGTCCTTTGCACACGAATTCCACACGAGTTTGTCCAGATAGGTTGGATCTAAGCATAAATATCCGGTTCTGTGTGGCTAAATGAATATCAGCTTTTAAACAGCCGGTTTGTTTGTTAGTGTTTCCTGGAGAGTATCTATGAATTTTAGAGTTTTGAATGAATTTTAGCATGTTACATTTTGTTTTTTTGTTGGCAAACGCTAATTAGTTCCACATGGAGACACAACAAGTACACATAAGAGTTCTCTGAGTAGAATGCTACAGAAACTAGGTTAAAAATGATATTTGCGACTGTAACCATGACATTGAATTCACATTCCCAAGAAAAAGACTTTGCTTTTCTCCAAAACCAGTTTCAACATCCTTTTCTGGGTCCTTTGCACACGAATTCCACACGAGTTTGTCCAGATAGGTCTGGATCTAACCAGAATACCCGGTTCTGTGTGGCTAAATGAATATCAGCTTTTAAACAGCCTGTGTGTTTGTTAGTGTTTCCTGAATAGTATCTATGAACTTTAGAGATGTGAATGAATTTTAGCATGTTACATTTTGTTTTTTTTTGTTGGCAAATGCTAATTATATCCACATGGAGACACAGGAAGTACACATAAGTGTTCTCTGAGTCGAATGCTAAAGAAACTAGGTTAAAAATGATATCTGTGACTGTAAACATGACATTGAATTTACATTCCCAAGAAAATGACTTTGCTTTTCTCCAAAACCAGTTTGACTCTGCTATTCTGGGTCTTTTGCACACGAATTCCGCACGAGTTTGTCCAGATAGGTCTGGATCTAACCAGAAGTATCCGGTTCGGGGTGGCTAAATGAATATCAGCTTTTAAACAACCTGTGTGTTTGTTAGTGTTTTCTGGATAGTATCTATGAACTTTAGAGTTTTGAATGAATTTTAGCACGTTACATTTTGTTTTTTGTTGGCAAACCCTAATTAGTTCCTCATGGAGACACAACAAGTACACATAAGTGTTTTCTGAGTAGAATGCTACAGAAACTAGGTTAAAAATGATATTTGCGACTGTAACCATGACATTGAATTCACATTCCCAAGAAATAGACTTTGCTTTTCTCCAAAACCAGTTTCAACATCCTTTTCTGGGTCCTTTGCACACGAATTCCACACGAGTTTGTCCAGATAGGTTGGATCTAAGCATAAATATCCGGTTCTGTGTGGCTAAATGAATATCAGCTTTTAAACAGCCGGTTTGTTTGTTAGTGTTTCCTGGAGAGTATCTATGAATTTTAGAGTTTTGAATGAATTTTAGCATGTTACATTTTGGTTTTTTGTTGGCAAACGCTAATTAGTTCCTCATGGAGACACAGCAAGTACACATAAGTGTTTTCTGAGTAGAATGCTACAGAAACTAAGTTAAAAATGATATTTGCGACTGTAACCATGACATTGAATTCACATTCCCAAGAAATAGATTTTGCTTTTCTCCAAAACCAGTTTCAACATCCTTTTCTGTGTCCTTTGCACACGAATTCCACACGAGTTTGTCCAGATAGGTCTGAATCTAACCAGAAATATCCGGTTCTGTGTGGCTAAATGAATATCAGCTTTTAAACAGTCTGTGTGTTTGTTAGTGTACCTGGATAGTATCTATGACCTTTAGAGTTTTGAATGAATTTTAGCATGTTACATTTTGTTTTTTTGTTGGCAAACGCTAATTAGTTCCTCATGGACACACAACTAGTACACATAAGTGTTCTCTGAGTCGAATGCTACAGAAACTAGGTTAAAAATGATATTTGCGACTGTAAACATGACATTGAATTCACATTCCCAAGAAAATGACTTTGCTTTTCTCCAAAACCAGTTTGACACTGTTATTCAGGTCTTTTGCAAACAAATTCCACACGAGTTTGTCCAGATAGGTCTGGATCTAACCAGAAATATCCAGTTCTGTGTGGCTAACTGAATATCAGCTTTTAAACAGCCTGTGTGTTTGTTAGTGTTTTCTGGATAGTATCTATGAACTTTGGAGTTTTGAATGAATTTTAGCATGTTACATTTTGTTTTTTTGTTGGCAAACTCTAATTAATTCCTCATGGAGACACAACAAGTACACATAAGTGTTTTCTGAGTAGAATGCTACAGAAACTAGCTTAAAAATGATATTTGCGACTGTAACCATGACATTGAATTCACATTCGCAAGAAAAAGACTATGCTTTTCTCCAAAACCAGTTTGACTCTGCTTTTCTGGGTCCTTAACACACGAATTCCTCACGAGTTTGTCCAGATAGGTCTGGATCTAACCAAAAATATCCAGTTCTGTGTGGCTAAATGAATATCAGCTTTTAAACAGCCTGTGTGTTTGTTAGTGTTTTCTGGGTAGTATCCATGAACTTTAGAGTTTTGAATGAATTTTAGCGTGTTACATTTTGTTTTTTTGTTGGCAAACGCTAATTAGTTCTACATGGAGACACAACAAGTACACATAAGTGTTTTCTGAGTAGAATGCTACAGAAACTAGGTTAAAAATTATATTTACGACTGTCAACATGACATTGAATTCACATTCCCAAGAAAAAGACTTCGCTTTTCTCCAAAACCAGTTTGACTCTGCTTTTCTGGGTCCTTAACACACGAATTCCACACGAGTTTGTCCAGATAGGTCTGGATCTAACAAAAACATCCAGAACTGTGTGGATAATTGAATATCAGTTTTGAAACTGCCTGTGTGTTTGTTAGTGTTTTCTGGATAGTATCTATGAACTTTAGAGTTTTGAATGAATTTTAGCGTGTTACATTTTGTTTTTTTGTTGGCAAACGCTAATTAGTTCCACATGGAGACACAACAGGTACACATAAGTGTTTTCTGAGCAGAATGCTACAGAAACTAGGTTAAAAATGATATTTGCGACTGTCAACATGACATTGAATTCACATTCCCAAGAAAAAGATTTTGCGTTTCTCCAAAACCAGTTTCAACATCCTTATCTAGGTCCTGTGCACACGAATACCACACGAGTTTGTCCAGATTGGTCTGGATATAACCAGAAACATCTGGTTCTGTGTGGCTAAATGAATATCAGCTTTTAAACAGCCTGTGTTTTTTTTAGTGTTTTCTGGATAGTATCTATGACCTTTAGAGTTTTGAATGAATTTTAGCATGTTACATTTTGTTTTTTTGTTGGCAAATGCTAATTAGTTCCACATGGAGACACAACAAGTACACATAAGTGTTTTCTGAGTAGAATGCTACAGAAACTAAGTTAAAAATGATATTTGCGACTGTCAACATGACATTGAATCCACTTGCCCAAGAAAAAGACTTTGCTTTTCTCCAAAACCAGTTTCAACATCCTTTTCTAGGTCCTTTGTACACGAATTCCACACGAGTTTGTCCAGATTGGTCTGGGTCTAAGCAGAAATACCCGGTTCTGTGTGGCTAAATGAATATCAGCTTTTAAACAGCCTGTGTGTTTGTTAGTATTTTCTGGGTAGTATCTATGAACTTTAGAGTTTTGAATGAATTTTAGCATGTTACATTTTGTTTTTTTGTTGGCAAACGCTAATTAGTTCCACATGGAGTCACAACAGGTACACATAAGTGTTTTTTGAGTAGAATGCTACAGAAACTAGGTTAAAAATGATATTTGCGAATGTAAACATGACATTGAATCCACTTGCCCAAGAAAAAGACTTTGCTTTTCTCCAAAACCAGTTTCAACATCATATTTTGGGTCCTTAACTTTCGAATTCCACACGAGTTTGTCCAGATAGGTCTGGATCTAACCAGAAATATCCGGTTCTGTGTGGCTAAATGAATATCAGCTTTTAAACAGCCTGTGTGTTTGTTAGTGTTTTCTGGATAGTATCTATGAACTTTAGAGTTTTGAATGAATTTTAGCATGTTACATTTTGTTTTTTTGTTGGCAAACGCTAATTAATTGAACATGGAGACACAACAAGTACACATAAGTGTTTTCTGAGTAGAAAGCTACAGAAACTAGGTTAAAAATGATATTTGCTACTGCAAACATGACATTGAATCCACTTGCCCAAGAAAAAGACGTTGCTTTTCTCCAAAACCAGTTTCAACATTGTTTTCGGGGTCCTTAACACACGAATTTCACACGAGTTTGTTCAGATAGGTCTGGATCTTACCAGAAATACCCGGTTCTGTGTGGCTAAATGAATATCAGCTTTTAAACAGCCTGTGTGTTTGTTAGTGTTTTCTGGGTAGTATCTATGAACTTTAGAGTTTTGAAATAATTTTAGCGTGTTACATTTTGTTTTTTTGTTGGCAAACGCTAATTAGTTCCACATGGAGACACAACAAGTACACATAAATGTTTTCTGAGCAGAATGCTACAGAAACTAGGTTAAAAATGATATTTGCGACTGTCAACATGACATTGAATTCACATTCCCAAGAAAAAGACTTTGCTTTTCTCCAAAACCAGTTTGACTCTGCTTTTCTGGGTCCTTAACACACGAATTCTACATGAAGTTGTCCAGATAGGTCTGGATCTTAGCAGAAATACCCAGTTCTGTGTGGCTATATGAATATCAGCTTTTAAACAGCCTGTGTGTTTGTTAGTGTTTTCTGGATAGTATCTATGAACTTTAGAGTTTTGAATGAATTTTAGCGTGTTACATTTTGTTTTTTTGTTGGCAAACGCTGATTAGTTCCACATGGAGACACAACAGGTACACATAAGTGTTTTCTGAGTAGAATGCTACAGAAACTAGGTTAAAAATGATATTTGCGACGGTAAACATGACATTGAATCCACTTGCCCAAGAAAAAGACTTTGCTTTTCTCCAAAACCAGTTTCAACATCCTATTCTGGGTCCTTAACATTCGAATTCCACACGAGTTTGTCCAGATAGGTCTGGATCTTACCAGAAATACCCGGTTCTGTGTGGCTAAATGAATATCAGCTTTTAAACAGCCTGTGTGTTTGTTAGTGTTTTCTGGCTAGTATCTATGAACTTTAGAGATGTGAATGAAAATTAGCATGTTACATTTTGTTTTTTTGTTGGCAAACGCTAATTAGTTCTACATGGAGACACAACAAGTACACATAAATATTTTCTGAGTAGAATGCTGCAGAAACTAGGTTAAAAATGATGTTTGCGACTGTAACCATGACATTGAATTCACATTCCCAAGAAAAAGACTTTGCTTTTCTCCAAAACCAGTTTGACTCTGCTTTTCTGGGTCCTTTGCACACGAGTTCCACACGAGTTTGTCCAGATAGGTCTGGATCTAACCAGAAATATCCGGTTCTGTGTGGCTAAATGAATATCAGCTTTTAAACTGCCCGTGTGGTTGTTAGTGTTCTCTGGATAGTATCTATGAACTTTAGAGTTTTGAATGAATTTTAGCTTGTTACATTTTGTTTTTTTGTTGGCAAACGCTAATTATTTATACATGAAAACACAACAAGTACACATAAGTGTTTTCTTGGTAGAATGCTACAGAAACTAGGTTAAAAATGATATTTGCGACTGTAACCATGACATTGAATTCACATTCCCAAGAAAATGACTTGCTTTTCTCCAAAACCAGTTTGACTCTCTTATTCTGGTCTTTTGCACACGAATTCCACACGAGTTTGTCCAGATAGGTCTGGATCTAACCAGAAATATCCGGTTCTGTGTGGCTAAATGAATATCAGCTTTTAAACAGCCTGTGTGTTTGTTAGTATTTTCTGGGTAGTATCTATGAACTATAGAGTTTTGAATGAATTTTAGCGTGTTACATTTTGTTTTTTTGTTGGCAAACGCTAATTAGTTCCACATGGAGTAACAACAGGTACACATAAATATTTTCTGAGTAGAATGCTACAGAAACTAGGTTAAAAATGATATTTGCGACTGTAAACATGACATTGAATCCACTTGCCCAAGAAAAAGACTTTGCTTTTCTCCAAAACCAGTTTCAACATCATATTCTGGGTCCTTAACATTCGAATTCCACACGAGTTTGTCCAGATAGGTCTGGATCTAACCAGAAATATCCGGTTCTGTGTGGCTAAATGAATATCAGCTTTTAAACAGCCTGTGTGTTTGTTAGTGTTTTCTGGATAGTATCTATGAACTTCAGAGTTTTGAATGAATTTTAGCATGTTACATTTTGTTTTTTTGTTGGCAAACGCTAATTAATTGAACATGGAGACACAACAAGTACACATAAGTGTTTTCTGAGTAGAAAGCTACAGAAACTAGGTTAAAAATGATATTTGCTACTGCAAACATGACATTGAATCCACTTGCCCAAGAAAAAGACGTTGCTTTTCTCCAAAACCAGTTTCAACATTGTTTTCGGGATTTTAACACACGAATTTCACACGAGTTTGTTCAGATAGGTCTGGATCGAACCAGAAATATCCGGTTCTGTGTGGCTAAATGAATATCAGCTTTTAAACAGCCTGTTTGTTTGTTAGTGTTTTCTGGCTAGTATCTATGAACTTTAGAGTTTTGAATGAATTTTAGCGTGTTACATTTAGTTTTTTTGTTGGCAAACGCTAATTAGTTCCACATGGAGACACAACAGGTACACATAATTGTTTTCTGAGTAGAATGCTACAGAAACTAGGTTAAAAATGATATTTGCGACGGTAAACATGACATTGAATCCACTTGCCCAAGAAAAAGACTTTGCTTTTCTCCAAAACCAGTTTCAACATCCTATTCTGGGTCCTTAACATTCGAATTCCACACGAGTTTGTCCAGATAGGTCTGGATCTTACCAGAAATACCCGGTTCTGTGTGGCTAAATGAATATCAGCTTTTAAACAGCCTGTGTGTTTGTTAGTGTTTTCTGGCTAGTATCTATGAACTTTAGAGATGTGAATGAAAATTAGCATGTTACATTTTGTTTTTTTGTTGGCAAACGCTAATTAGTTCTACATGGAGACACAACAAGTACACATAAATATTTTCTGAGTAGAATGCTACAGAAACTAGGTTAAAAATGATGTTTGCGACTGTAACCATGACATTGAATTCACATTCCCAAGAAAAAGACTTTGCTTTTCTCCAAAACCAGTTTGACTCTGCTTTTCTGGGTCCTTTGCACACGAGTTCCACACGAGTTTGTCCAGATAGGTCTGGATCTAACCAGAAATATCCGGTTCTGTGTGGCTAAATGAATATCAGCTTTTAAACTGCCCGTGTGGTTGTTAGTGTTCTCTGGATAGTATCTATGAACTTTAGAGTTTTGAATGAATTTTAGCATGTTACATTTTGTTTTTTTGTTGGCAAACGCTAATTATTTATACATGAAAACACAACAAGTACACATAAGTGTTTTCTTGGTAGAATGCTACAGAAACTAGGTTAAAAATGATATTTGCGACTGTAACCATGACATTGAATTCACATTCCCAAGAAAATGACTTGCTTTTCTCCAAAACCAGTTTGACTCTCTTATTCTGGTCTTTTGCACACGAATTCCACACGAGTTTGTCCAGATAGTTCTGGATCTAACCAGAAATATCCAGTTCTGTGTGGCTAACTGAATATCAGCTTTTAAACAGCCTGTGTGTTTGTTAGTGTTTTCTGGATAGTATCTATGAACTTTAGAGTTTTGAATGAATTTTAGCATGTTACATTTTGTTTTTTTGTTGGCAAACGTTAATTAATTGAACAAGGAGACACAACAAGTACACATAAGTGTTTTCTGAGTAGAATGCTACAGAGACTAGGTTAAAAATTATATTTGCGACTGTCAACATGACATTGAATCCACTTGCCCAAGAAAAAGACTTTGCTTTTCTCCAAAACCAGTTTCAACATCCTATTCTGGGTCCTTAACACACGAATTCCGAACGAGTTTGTCCAGATAGGTCTGGATCTAACCAGAAATATCCGGTTCTGTGTGGCTAAATGAATATCAGCTTTTAAACAGCCTGTGTGTTTGTTAGTGTTTTCTGGATAGTATCTATGAACTTTAGAGTTTTGAATGAATTTTAGCATGTTACACTTTGTTTCTTTGTTGGCAAACGCTAATTAGTTCCACATGAAGAGACAACAAGTACACATAAGTGTTTTCTGAGTAGAAAGCTACAGGAACTAGGTTAAAAATGATATTTGCTACTGTAAACATGACACTGAATCCACTTGCCCTAGAAAAAGACGTTGCTTTTCTCCAAAACCAGGTTCAACATTGTTTTCGGGGTCCTTAACACACGAATTTCACACGAGTTTGTTCAGATAGGTCTGCGTCTAAGCAGAAATACCCGGTTCTCTGTGGTTAATGAATATCAGCTTTTAAACAGCCTGTTTGTTTGTTAGTGTTTTCTGGATAGTATCTATGAACTTTAGAGTTTTGAATGAATTTGAGCATGTTACATTTTGTTTTTTTGTTGGCAAACGCTAATTAGTTCCATATGGAGACACAACAAGTACACATAAGTGTTTTCTGAGTAGAATGCTACAGAAACTAGGTTAAAAATTATATTTGCGACTGTCAACATGACATTAAATTCACATTCCCAAGAAAAAGACTTTGCTTTTCTCCAAAACCAGTTTGACTCTGCTTTTCTGGGTCCTTAACACACGAATTCCACACGAGTGTGTCCAGATAGGTCTGGATCTAACCAGAAATATCCGGTTCTGTGTGGCTAAATGAATATCAGCTTTTAAACTGCCCGTGTGGTTGTTAGTGTTCTCTGGATAGTATCTATGAACTTTAGAGTTTTGAATGAATTTTAGCTTGTTACATTTTGTTTTTTTGTTGGCAAACGCTAATTATTTATACATGAAAACACAACAAGTACACATAAGTGTTTTCTTGGTAGAATGCTACAGAAACTAGGTTAAAAATGATATTTGCGACTGTAACCATGACATTGAATTCACATTCCCAAGAAAATGACTTGCTTTTCTCCAAAACCAGTTTGACTCTCTTATTCTGGTCTTTTGCACACGAATTCCACACGAGTTTGTCCAGATAGGTCTGGATCTAACCAGAAATATCCGGTTCTGTGTGGCTAAATGAATATCAGCTTTTAAACAGCCTGTGTGTTTGTTAGTATTTTCTGGGTAGTATCTATGAACTATAGAGTTTTGAATGAATTTTAGCGTGTTACATTTTGTTTTTTTGTTGGCAAACGCTAATTAGTTCCACATGGAGTAACAACAGGTACACATAAATATTTTCTGAGTAGAATGCTACAGAAACTAGGTTAAAAATGATATTTGCGACTGTAAACATGACATTGAATCCACTTGCCCAAGAAAAAGACTTTGCTTTTCTCCAAAACCAGTTTCAACATCATATTCTGGGTCCTTAACATTCGAATTCCACACGAGTTTGTCCAGATAGGTCTGGATCTAACCAGAAATATCCGGTTCTGTGTGGCTAAATGAATATCAGCTTTTAAACAGCCTGTGTGTTTGTTAGTGTTTTCTGGATAGTATCTATGAACTTCAGAGTTTTGAATGAATTTTAGCATGTTACATTTTGTTTTTTTGTTGGCAAACGCTAATTAATTGAACATGGAGACACAACAAGTACACATAAGTGTTTTCTGAGTAGAAAGCTACAGAAACTAGGTTAAAAATGATATTTGCTACTGCAAACATGACATTGAATCCACTTGCCCAAGAAAAAGACGTTGCTTTTCTCCAAAACCAGTTTCAACATTGTTTTCGGGATCCTTAACACACGAATTTCACACGAGTTTGTTCAGATAGGTCTGGATCGAACCAGAAATATCCGGTTCTGTGTGGCTAAATGAATATCAGCTTTTAAACAGCCTGTTTGTTTGTTAGTGTTTTCTGGCTAGTATCTATGAACTTTAGAGTTTTGAATGAATTTGAGCATGTTCCATTTTGTTTTTTTGTTGGCAAACGCTAATTAGTTCCACATGGAGACACAACAAGTACACATAAGTGTTTTCTGAGTAGAATGCTACAGAAACTAGGTTAAAAATTATATTTGCGACTGTCAACATGACATTAAATTCACATTCCCAAGAAAAAGACTTTGCTTTTCTCCAAAACCAGTTTGACTCTGCTTTTCTGGGTCCTTAACACACGAATTCCACACGAGTTTGTCCAGATAGGTCTGGATCTAACCAAAAATATCCAGTTCTGTGTGGCTAAATGAATATCAGTTTTTAAACTGCCTGTGTGTTTGTTAGTGTTTTCTGGGTAGTATCTATGAACTTTAGAGTTTTGAAATAATTTTAGCGTGTTACATTTTGTTTTTTTGTTGGCAAACGCTAATTAGTTCCACATGGAGACACAACAGGTACACATAAATGTTTTCTGAGCAGAATGCTACAGAAACTAGGTTAAAAATGATATTTGCGACTGTCAACATGACATTGAATTCACATTCCCAAGAAAAAGACTTTGCGTTTCTCCAAAACCAGTTTCAACATCCTTATCTAGGTCCTTTGCACACGAATACCACACGAGTTTGTCCAGATTGGTCTGGATCTAACCAGAAACATCTGGTTCTGTGTGGCTAAATGAATATCAGCTTTTAAACAGCCTGTGTGTTTGTTAGTGTTTTCTGGATAGTATCTATGACCTTTAGAGTTTTGAATGAATTTTAGCATGTTACATTTTGTTTTTTTGTTGGCAAACGCTAATTAGTTCCACATGGAGACACAACAAGTACACATAAGTGTTTTCTGAGTAGAATGCTACAGAAACTAGGTTAAAGATGATATTTGCGACTGTAAACATGACATTGAATCCACTTGCCCAAGAAAAAGACTTTGCTTTTCTACAAAACCAGTTTCAACATCCGTTACTAGGTCCTTTGTACACGAATTCCACACGAGTTTGTCCAGATTGTTCTGGGTCTAAGCAGAAATACCCGGTTCTGTGTGGCTAAATGAATATCAGCTTTTAAACAGCCTGTGTGTTTGTTAGTGTTTTCTGGCTAGTATCTACGAACTTTAGAGTTTTGAATGAATTTTAGCATGTTACATTTTGGTTTTTTGTTGGCAATTGCTAATTAGTTCCACATGGAGACAAAACAGGTACACATAAGTGTTTTCTGAGTAGAATGCTACAGAAACTAGGTTAAAAATTATATTTGAAACTGTCAACATGACATTGAATTCACATTCCAAAGAAAAAGACTTTGCTTTTCTCCAAAACCAGTTTGACTCTGCTTTTCTGGGTCCTTAACTCACGAATTCCACACGAGTTTGTCCAGATAGGTCTGGATATAACCAAAAATATCCAGTTCTGTGTGGCTAAATGAATATCAGTTTTTAAACTGCCTGTGTGTTTGTTAGTGTTTTCTGGGTAGTATCTATGAACTTTAGAGTTTTGAAATAATTTTAGCGTGTTACATTTTGTTTTTTTGTTGGCAAACGCTAATTAGTTCCACATGGAGACACAACAGGTACACATAAATGTTTTCTGAGCAGAATGCTACAGAAACTAGGTTAAAAATGATATTTGCGACTGTCAACATGACATTGAATTCACATTCCCAAGAAAAAGACTTTGCTTTTCTCCAAAACCAGTTTGACTCTGCTTTTCTGGGTCCTTAACACACGAATTCTACATGAAGTTGTCCAGATAGGTCTGGATCTTAGCAGAAATACCCAGTTCTGTGTGGCTATATGAATATCAGCTTTTAAACAGCCTGTGTGTTTGTTAGTGTTTTCTGGATAGTATCTATGAACTTTAGAGTTTTGAATGAATTTTAGCGTGTTACATTTTGTTTTTTTGTTGGCAAACGCTAATTAGTTCCACATGGAGACACAACAGGTACACATAAGTGTTTTCTGAGTAGAATGCTACAGAAACTAGGTTAAAAATGATATTTGCGACGGTAAACATGACATTGAATCCACTTGCCCAAGAAAAAGACTTTGCTTTTCTCCAAAACCAGTTTCAACATCCTATTCTGGGTCCTTAACATTCGAATTCCACACGAGTTTGTCCAGATAGGTCTGGATCTTACCAGAAATACCCGGTTCTGTGTGGCTAAATGAATATCAGCTTTTAAACAGCCTGTGTGTTTGTTAGTGTTTTCTGGCTAGTATCTATGAACTTTAGAGATGTGAATGAAAATTAGCATGTTACATTTTGTTTTTTTGTTGGCAAACGCTAATTAGTTCTACATGGAGACACAACAAGTACACATAAATATTTTCTGAGTAGAATGCTACAGAAACTAGGTTAAAAATGATGTTTGCGACTGTAACCATGACATTGAATTCACATTCCCAAGAAAAAGACTTTGCTTTTCTCCAAAACCAGTTTGACTCTGCTTTTCTGGGTCCTTTGCACACGAGTTCCACACGAGTTTGTCCAGATTGGTCTGGATCTAACCAGAAATATCCGGTTCTGTGTGGCTAAATGAATATCAGCTTTTAAACTGCCCGTGTGGTTGTTAGTGTTCTCTGGATAGTATCTATGAACTTTAGAGTTTTGAATGAATTTTAGCATGTTACATTTTGTTTTTTTTGTTGGCAAACGCTAATTATTTATACATGAAAACACAACAAGTACACATAAGTGTTTTCTTGGTAGAATGCTACAGAAACTAGGTTAAAAATGATATTTGCGACTGTAACCATGACATTGAATTCACATTCCCAAGAAAATGACTTGCTTTTCTCCAAAACCAGTTTGACTCTCTTATTCTGGTCTTTTGCACACGAATTCCACACGAGTTTGTCCAGATAGTTCTGGATCTAACCAGAAATATCCAGTTCTGTGTGGCTAACTGAATATCAGCTTTTAAACAGCCTGTGTGTTTGTTAGTGTTTTCTGGATAGTATCTATGAACTTTAGAGTTTTGAATGAATTTTAGCATGTTACATTTTGTTTTTTTGTTGGCAAACGCTAATTAATTGAACAAGGAGACACAACAAGTACACATAAGTGTTTTCTGAGTAGAATGCTACAGAGACTAGGTTAAAAATTATATTTGCGACTGTCAACATGACATTGAATCCACTTGCCCAAGAAAAAGACTTTGCTTTTCTCCAAAACCAGTTTCAACATCCTATTCTGGGTCCTTAACACACGAATTCCGAACGAGTTTGTCCAGATAGGTCTGGATCTAACCAGAAATATCCGGTTCTGTGTGGCTAAATGAATATCAGCTTTTAAACAGCCTGTGTGTTTGTTAGTGTTTTCTGGATAGTATCTATGAACTTTAGAGTTTTGAATGAATTTTAGCATGTTACACTTTGTTTCTTTGTTGGCAAACGCTAATTAGTTCCACATGAAGAGACAACAAGTACACATAAGTGTTTTCTGAGTAGAAAGCTACAGGAACTAGGTTAAAAATGATATTTGCTACTGTAAACATGACACTGAATCCACTTGCCCTAGAAAAAGACGTTGCTTTTCTCCAAAACCAGGTTCAACATTGTTTTCGGGGTCCTTAACACACGAATTTCACACGAGTTTGTTCAGATAGGTCTGCGTCTAAGCAGAAATACCCGGTTCTCTGTGGTTAATGAATATCAGCTTTTAAACAGCCTGTTTGTTTGTTAGTGTTTTCTGGATAGTATCTATGAACTTTAGAGTTTTGAATGAATTTGAGCATGTTACATTTTGTTTTTTTGTTGGCAAACGCTAATTAGTTCCATATGGAGACACAACAAGTACACATAAGTGTTTTCTGAGTAGAATGCTACAGAAACTAGGTTAAAAATTATATTTGCGACTGTCAACATGACATTAAATTCACATTCCCAAGAAAAAGACTTTGCTTTTCTCCAAAACCAGTTTGACTCTGCTTTTCTGGGTCCTTAACACACGAATTCCACACGAGTGTGTCCAGATAGGTCTGGATCTAACCAAAAATATCCAGTTCTGTGTGGCTAAATGAATATCAGCTTTTAAACAGCCTGTGTGTTTGTTAGTGTTTTCTGGGTAGTATCCATGAACTTTAGAGTTTTGAATGAATTTTAGCGTGTTACATTTTGTTTTTTTGTTGGCAAACGCTAATTAGTTCCACATGGAGACACAACAGGTACACATAAGTGTTTTCTGAGTAGAATGCTACAGAAACTAGGTTAAAAATTATATTGGCGACTGTCAACATGACATTGAATTCACATTCCCAAGAAAAAGATTTTGCGTTTCTTCAAAACCAGTTTCAACATCCTTATCTAGGTCCTTTGCACACGAATACCACACGAGTATGTCCAGATTGGTCTGGATCTAACCAGAAATATCCGGTTCTGTGTGGCTAAATGAATATCAGCTTTTAAACAGCCTGTGTGTTTGTTAGTGTTTTCTGGATAGTATCTATGACCTTTAGAGTTTTGAATGAATTTTAGCATGTTACATTTTGTTTTTTTGTTGGCAAATGCTAATTAGTTCCACATGGAGACACAACAAGTACACATAAGTGTTTTCTGAGTAGAATGCTACAGAAACTAAGTTAAAAATGATATTTGCGACTGTCAACATGACATTGAATTCACATTCCCAAGAAAAAGACTTTGCTTTTCTCCAAAACAAGTTTCAACATCCTTTTCTAGGTCCTTTGTACACGAATTCCACACGAGTTTGTCCAGATTGGTCGGGGTCTAAGCAGAAATACCCGGTTCTGTGTGGCTAAATGAATATCAGCTTTGAAACAGCCTGTGTGTTTGTCAGTGTTTTCTGGATAGTATCTATGACCTTTAGAGTTTTGAATGAATTTTAGCCTGTTACATTTTGTTTTTTTGTTGGCAAACGCTAATTAGTTCCACATGGAGACACAACAAGTACACATTAGTGTTTTCTGAGTGGAATGCTACAGACACTAGGTTAAAAATGATATTTGCGACTGTCAACATGACAGTGAATTCACATTTCCAAAAAAAAGACTTTGCTTTTCTCCAAAACCAGTTTGACTCTGCTTTTCTGGGTCCTTAACACACGAATTCCACACGAGTTTGTCCAGATAGGTCTGGATCTAACCAGAAATATCCGGTTCTGTGTGGCTAAATGAATATCAGCTTTTAAACAGCCTGTGTGTTTGTTAGTATTTTCTGGGTAGTATCTATGAACTTTAGAGTTTTGAATGAATTTTAGCGTGTTACATTTTGTTTTTTTGTTGGCAAACGCTAATTAGTTCCACATGGAGTCACAACAGGTACACATAAGTGTTTTCTGAGTAGAATGCTACAGAAACTAGGTTAAAAATGATATTTGCGACTGTAAACATGACATTGAATCCACTTGCCCAAGAAAAAGACTTTGCTTTTCTCCAAAACCAGATTCAACATCATATTCTGGGTCCTTAACATTCGAATTCCACACGAGTTTGTCCAGATTGGTCTGGATCTAACCAGAAACATCTGGTTCTGTGTGGCTAAATGGATATCAGCTTTGAAACAGCCTGTGTGTTTGTTAGTGTTTTCTGGATAGTATCTATGACCTTTAGAGTTTTGAATGAATTTTAGCATGTTCCATTTTGTTTTTTTGTTGGCAAACGCTAATTAGTTCCACATGGAGACACAACAACTACACATAAGTGTTTTCTGAGTAGAATGCTACAGAAACTAGGTTAAAGATGATATTTGCGACTGTAAACATGACATTGAATCCACTTGCCCAAGAAAAAGACTTTGCTTTTCTACAAAACCAGTTTCAACATCCTTTACTAGGTCCTTTGTACACGAATTCCACACGAGTTTGTCCAGATTGGTCTGGGTCTAAGCAGAAATACCCGGTTCTGAGTGGCTAAATGAATATCAGCTTTTAAACAGCCTGTGTGTTTGTTAGTGTTTTCTGGATAGTATCTATGAACTTTAGAGTTTTGAATGAATTTTAGCATGTTACATTTTGTTTTTTTGTTGGCAAACGCTAATTAGTTCCACATGGAGACACAAAAAGTACACATAAGTGTTTTCTGAGTAGAATGCTACAGAAACTAGGTTAAAAATTATATTTGAAACTGTCAACAAGACATTGAATTCACATTCCCAAGAAAAAGACTTTGCTTTTCTCCAAAACCAGTTTGACTCTGCTTTTCTGGGTCCTTAACTCACGAATTCCACACGAGTTTGTCCAGATAGGTCTGGATCCAACCAAAAATATCCAGTTCTGTGTGGCTAAATGAATATCAGCTTTGAAACAGCCTGTGTGTTTGTTAGTGTTTTCTGGGTAGTATCCATGAACTTTAGAGTTTTGAATGAATTTTAGCGTGTTACATTTTGTTTTTTTGTTGGCAAACGCTAATTAGTTCCACATGGAGACACAACAGGTACACATAAGTGTTTTCTGAGTAGAATGCTACAGAAACTATGTTAAAAATTATATTTGCGACTGTCAACATGACATTGAATTCACATTCCCAAGAAAAAGACTTTGCTTTTCTCCAAAACCAGTTTGACTCTGCTTTTCTGGGTCCTTAACACACGAATTTTACATGAAGTTGTCCAGATAGGTCTGGATCGTAGCAGAAATACCCAGTTCTGTGTGGCTATATGAATATCAGCTTTTAAACAGCCTGTGTGTTTGTTAGTGTTTTCTGGATAGTATCTATGAACTTTAGAGTTTTGAATGAATTTTAGCGTGTTACATGTTTTTTTGTTGGCAAACGCTAATTAGTTCCACATGGAGACACAACAGGTACACATAAGTGTTTTCTGAGCAGAATGCTACAGAAACTAGGTTAAAAATGATATTTGCGACTGTCAACATGACATTGAATTCACATTCCCAAGAAAAAGATTTTGCCTTTCTCCAAAACCAGTTTCAACATCCTTATCTAGGTGCTGTGCACACGAATACCACACGAGTTTGTCCAGATTGGTCTGGATCTAACCAGAAACATCTGGTTCTGTGTGGCTAAATGAATATCAGCTTTGAAACAGCCTGTGTGTTTGTTAGGGTTTTCTGGATAGTATCTATGAACTTTAGAGTTTTGAATGAATTTTAGCATGTTCCATTTTGTTTTTTTGTTGGCAAACGCTAATTAGTTCCACATGGAGACACAACAAGTACACATAAGTGTTTTCTGAGTAGAATGCTACAGAAACTAGGTTAAAAATTATATTTGCGAGTGTAAACATGACATTGAATCCACTTGCCCAAGAAAAAGACTTTGCTTTTCTCCAAAACCAGTTTGACTCTGCCTTTCTGGGTCCTTAACACACGAATTCCACACGAGTTTGTCCAGATAGGTCCGGATCTAACCAAAAATATCCAGTTCTGTGTGGCTAAATGAATATCAGCTTTGAAACAGCCTGTGTGTTTGTTAGTGTTTTCTGGGTAGTATCCATGAACTTTAGAGTTTTGAATGAATTTTAGCGTGTTACATTTTTTTTTTTTTTGGCAAACGCTAATTAGTTCCACATGGAGACACAACAGGTACACATAAGTGTTTTCTGAGTAGAATGCTACAGAAATTAGGTTAAAAATGATATTTGCGACGGTAAACATGACATTGAATCCACTTGCCCAAGAAAAAGACTTTGCTTTTCTCCAAAACCAGTTTGACTCTGCCTTTCTGGGTCCTTAACACACGAATTCCACACGAGTTTGTCCAGATAGGTCTGGATCTAACCAGAAATATCCGGTTCTGTGTGGCTAATGAATATCAGCTTTTAAACAGCCTGTGTGTATGTTAGTGTTTTCTGGATAGTATCAATGTACTTTAGAGTTCTGAATGAATTTTAGCATGTTACACTTTGTTTCTTTGTTGGCAAACGCTAATTAGTTCCACATGAAGAGACAACAAGTACACATAAGTGTTTTCTGTGTAGAAAGCTACAGGAACTAGGATAAAAATGATATTTGCTACTGTAAACATGACACTGAATCCACTTGCCCTAGAAAAAGACGTTGCTTTTCTCCAAAACCAGGTTCAACATTGTTTTCGGGGTCCTTCACACACGAATTTCACACGAGTTTGTTCAGATAGGTCTGCGTCTAAGCAGAAATACCCGGTTCTGTGTGGTTAATGAATATCAGCTTTTAAACAGCCTGTTTGTTTGTTAGTGTTTTCTGGATAGTATCTATGAACTTTAGAGTTTTGAATGAATTTGAGCATGTTACATTTTGTTTTTTTGTTGGCAAACACTAATTAGTTCCATATGGAGACACAACAAGTACACATAAGTGTTTTCTGAGTAGAATGCTACAGAAACTAGGTTAAAAATTATATTTGCGACTGTCAACATGACATTAAATTCACATTCCCAAGAAAAAGACTTTGCTTTTCTCCAAAACCAGTTTGACTCTGCTTTTCTGGGTCCTTAACACACGAATTCCACACGAGTTTTTCCAGATTGGTCTGGATCTAACCAAAAATATCCAGTTCTGTGTGGCTAAATGAATATCAGTTTTTAAACTGCCTGTGTGTTTGTTAGTGTTTTCTGGGTAGTATCTATGAACTTTAGAGTTTTGAAATAATTTTAGCGTGTTACATTTTGTTTTTTTGTTGGCAAACGCTAATTAGTTCCACATGGAGACACAACAAGTACACATAAGTGTTTTCTGAGTAGAATGCTACAGAAACTAGGTTAAAAATTATATTTGAAACTGTCAACAAGACATTGAATTCACATTCCCAAGAAAAAGACTTTGCTTTTCTCCAAAACCAGTTTGACTCTGCTTTTCTGGGTCCTTAACTCACGAATTCCACACGAGTTTGTCCAGATAGGTCTGGATCTAACCAAAAATATCCAGTTCTGTGTGGCTAAATGAATATCAGCTTTGAAACAGCCTGTGTGTTTGTTAGTGTTTTCTGGGTAGTATCCATGAACTTTAGAGTTTTGAATGAATTTTAGCGTGTTACATTTTGTTTTTTTGTTGGCAAACGCTAATTAGTTCCACATGGAGACACAACAGGTACACATAAGAGTTTTCTGAGTAGAATGCTACAGAAACTATGTTAAAAATTATATTTGCGACTGTCAACATGACATTGAATTCACATTCCCAAGAAAAAGACTTTGCTTTTCTCCAAAACCAGTTTGACTCTGCTTTTCTGGGTCCTTAACACACGAATTCTACATGAAGTTGTCCAGATAGGTCTGGATCGTAGCAGAAATACCCAGTTCTGTGTGGCTATATGAATATCAGCTTTTAAACAGCCTGTGTGTTTGTTAGTGTTTTCTGGATAGTATCTATGAACTTTAGAGTTTTGAATGAATTTTAGCGTGTTACATGTTTTTTTGTTGGCAAACGCTAATTAGTTCCACATGGAGACACAACAGGTACACATAAGTGTTTTCTGAGCAGAATGCTACAGAAACTAGGTTAAAAATGATATTTGCGACTGTCAACATGACATTGAATTCACATTCCCAAGAAAAAGATTTTGCCTTTCTCCAAAACCAGTTTCAACATCCTTATCTAGGTGCTGTGCACACGAATACCACACGAGTTTGTCCAGATTGGTCTGGATCTAACCAGAAACATCTGGTTCTGTGTGGCTAAATGAATATCAGCTTTGAAACAGCCTGTGTGTTTGTTAGGGTTTTCTGGATAGTATCTATGAACTTTAGAGTTTTGAATGAATTTTAGCATGTTCCATTTTGTTTTTTTGTTGGCAAACGCTAATTAGTTCCACATGGAGACACAACAAGTACACATAAGTGTTTTCTGAGTAGAATGCTACAGAAACTAGGTTAAAAATTATATTTGCGAGTGTAAACATGACATTGAATCCACTTGCCCAAGAAAAAGACGTTGCTTTTCTCCAAAACCAGTTTGACTCTGCCTTTCTGGGTCCTTAACACACGAATTCCACACGAGTTTGTCCAGATAGGTCCGGATCTAACCAAAAATATCCAGTTCTGTGTGGCTAAATGAATATCAGCTTTGAAACAGCCTGTGTGTTTGTTAGTGTTTTCTGGGTAGTATCCATGAACTTTAGAGTTTTGAATGAATTTTAGCGTGTTACATTTTGTTTTTTTGTTGGCAAACGCTAATTAGTTCCACATGGAGACACAACAGGTACACATAAGTGTTTTCTGAGTAGAATGCTACAGAAATTAGGTTAAAAATGATATTTGCGACGGTAAACATGACATTGAATCCACTTGCCCAAGAAAAAGACTTTGCTTTTCTCCAAAACCAGTTTGACTCTGCCTTTCTGGGTCCTTAACACACGAATTCCACACGAGTTTGTCCAGATAGGTCTGGATCTAACCAGAAATATCCGGTTCTGTGTGGCTAATGAATATCAGCTTTTAAACAGCCTGTGTGTTTGTTAGTGTTTTCTGGATAGTATCAATGTACTTTAGAGTTTTGAATGAATTTTAGCATGTTACACTTTGTTTCTTTGTTGGCAAACGCTAATTAGTTCCACATGAAGAGACAACAAGTACACATAAGTGTTTTCTGTGTAGAAAGCTACAGGAACTAGGATAAAAATGATATTTGCTACTGTAAACATGACACTGAATCCACTTGCCCTAGAAAAAGACGTTGCTTTTCTCCAAAACCAGGTTCAACATTGTTTTCGGGGTCCTTCACACACGAATTTCACACGAGTTTGTTCAGATAGGTCTGCGTCTAAGCAGAAATACCCGGTTCTGTGTGGTTAATGAATATCAGCTTTTAAACAGCCTGTTTGTTTGTTAGTGTTTTCTGGATAGTATCTATGAACTTTAGAGTTTTGAATGAATTTGAGCATGTTACATTTTGTTTTTTTGTTGGCAAACACTAATTAGTTCCATATGGAGACACAACAAGTACACATAAGTGTTTTCTGAGTAGAATGCTACAGAAACTAGGTTAAAAATTATATTTGCGACTGTCAACATGACATTAAATTCACATTCCCAAGAAAAAGACTTTGCTTTTCTCCAAAACCAGTTTGACTCTGCTTTTCTGGGTCCTTAACACACGAATTCCACACGAGTTTTTCCAGATTGGTCTGGATCTAACCAAAAATATCCAGTTCTGTGTGGCTAAATGAATATCAGTTTTTAAACTGCCTGTGTGTTTGTTAGTGTTTTCTGGGTAGTATCTATGAACTTTAGAGTTTTGAAATAATTTTAGCATGTTACATTTTGTTTTTTTGTTGGCAAACGCTAATTAGTTCCACATGGAGACACAACAGGTACACATAAGTGTTTTCTGAGTAGAATGCTACAGAAACTAGGTTAAAAATGATATTTGCGACTGTCAACATGACATTGAATTCACATTCCCAAGAAAAAGAATTTGCGTTTCTCCAAAACCAGTTTCAACATCCTTATCTAGGTCCTTTGCACACGAATATCACACGACTTTGTCCAGATTGGTCTGGATCTAACCAGAAACATCTGGTTGTGTGTGGATAAATGAATATCAGCTTTGAAACAGCCTGTGTGTTTGTTAGTGTTTTCTGGATAGTATCTATGACCTTTAGAGTTTTGAAATAATTTTAGCGTGTTACATTTTGTTTTTTTGTTGGCAAACGCTAATTAGTTCCACATGGAGACACAACAGGTACACATAAGTGTTTTCTGAGCAGAATGCTACAGAAACTAGGTTAAAAATTATATTTGCGACTGTCAACATGACATTAAATTCACATTCCCAAGAAAAAGACTTTGCTATTCTCCAAAACCAGTTTGACTCTGCTTTTCTGGGTCCTTAACACACGAATTCCACACGAGTTTTTCCAGATTGGTCTGGATCTAACCAAAAATATCCGGTTCTGTGTGGCTAAATGAATATCAGCTTTGAAACAGCCTGTGTGTTTGTTAGTGTTTTCTGGATACTATCTATGAACTTTAGAGTTTTGAATGAATTTTAGCATGTTACATTTTGTTATTTTGTTGGCAAACGCTAATTAGTTCCACATGGAGACACAACAAGTACACATAAGTGTTTTCTGAGTAGAATGCTACAGAAACTAGGTTAAAAATGATATTTGCGACTGTAAACATGACATTGAATCCACTTGCCCAAGAAAAAGACTTTGCTTTTCACCAAAACCAGTTTCAACATCCTTTTCGTTGTACTTTGTACACGAATTCCACACGAGTTTGTCCAGATTGGTCTGGATCTAACCAGAAATATCCGGTTCTTTTTGACTAAATGAATCTCAGCTTTTAAACAGCCTGTGTGTTTGTTAGTGTTTTCTGGATAGTATCTATGAACTTTAGAGTTTTGAATGAATTTTAGCATGTTACATTTTGTTTTTTTTTTGGCAAACGCTAATTAGTTTCACATGGAGACACAACAAGTACACATAAGTGTTTTCTGAGTAGAATGCTACAGAAACTAGGTTAAAAATTATATTTGCGACTGTCAACATGACATTAAATTCACATTCCCAAGAAAAAGACTTTGCTTTTCTCCAAAACCAGTTTGACTCTGCTTTTCTGGGTCCTTAACACACGAATTCCACACGAGTATGTCCAGATTGGTCTGGATCTAACCAGAAACATCTGGTTCTGTGTGGTTAAATGAATATCAGCTTTGAAACAGCCTGTGTGTTTGTTAGTGTTTTCTGGATAGTATCTATGAACTTTAGAGTTTTGAATGAATTTTAGCATGTTACATTTTGTTTTTTTGTTGGCAAACGCTAATTAGTTCCACATGGAGACACAACAAGTACAAATAAGTGTTTTCTGAGTAGAATGCTACAGAAACTAGGTTAAAAATGATATTTGCGACTGCCAACATGACATTGAATCCACTTGCCCAAGAAAAAGACTTTGGTTTTCTCCAAAACCAGTTTCAACATCCTTTTTGGGGTCCTTAACACACGAATTCCACACGAGTTTGTTCAGATAGGTCTGTATCGAACCAGATATATCCGGTTATGTGTGGCTAAATTAATATCAGCTTTTAAACAGCCTGTGTGTTTTTTAGTGTTTTCTGGATAGTATCTATGAACTTTAGAGTTTTGAATGAATTTTAGCATGTTACATTTTGTTTTTTTGTTGGCAAACCGATTCTCTGTGGATAAATGAATATCAGCTTTTAAACAGCCTGTGTGTTTGTTAGTGTTTTCTGGGTAGTATCTATGAACTTTAGAGTTTTGAATGAATTTTAGCATGTTACATTTTGTTTTTTTGTTAGCAAACGCTAATTAGTTCCACATGGAGAAACAACAAGTACACATAAGTGTTTTCTGAGTAGAATGCTACAGAAACTAGTTTAAAAATGATATTTGCGACGGTAAACATGACATTGAATCCACTTGCCCAAGAAAAAGACTTTGCTTTTCTCCAAAACCAGTTTCAACATACTTTTCGGGGTCCTTAACACACGAATTCCACACGAGTTTGTTCAGATAGGTCTGGAATTAACCAGATATATCTGATTCTGTGTGCTCAATGAATATCAGCTTTTAAACAGCCTGTGTGTGTGTTAGTGTTTTCTGGATACTATCTATGAACTTTAGAGTTTTGAATGAATTTTAGCATGTTACATTTTGTTTTTTTGTTGGCAAACGCTAATTAGTTCCACATGGAGACACAACAAGAACACATAAGTGTTTTCTGAGTAGAATGCTACAGAAACTAGGTTAAAAATGATATTTGCGACTGTAAACATGACATTGAATTCACATTCCCAAGAAAAAGGCTTTGCGTTTCTCCAAAACCAGTTTCAACATCCTTATCTAGGTCCATTGCACAGGAATTCCACACGAGTTTGTCCAGATAGGTCTGGATCTAACCAGAAACATCCGGTTCTGTGTGGCTAAATGAATATCAGCTTTGAAACAGCCTGTGTGTTTGTTAGTCTTTTCTGGATAGTATCTATGAACTTTAGAGTTTTGAATGAATTTTAGCATGTTACATTTTGTTTTTTTGTTGGCAAACGCTAATTAGTTCCACATGGAGACACAACAGGTACACATAAGTGTTTTCTGAGTAGAATGCTACAGAAACTAGGTTAAAAATGATATTTGCGACTGTAAACATGACATTGAATCCACTTGCCCAAGAAAAAGACTTTGCTTTTCTCCAAAACCAGTTTCAACATCCATTTCGGGGTCCTTAACACACGAATACCACACGAGTTTGTTCAGATAGGTCTGGATCGAACCAGAAATATCCGGTTCTGTGTGGCTAAATGAATATCAGCTTTGAAACAGCCTGTGTGTTTGTTAGTGTTTTCTGGATAGTATCTATGAACTTTAGAGTTTTGAATGAATTTTAGCATGTTACATTTTGTTTTTTTGTTGGCAAACGCTAATTAGTTCCACATGGAGACACAACAAGTACACATAAGTGTTTTCTGAGTAGAATGCAACAGAAACTAGGTTAAAAATTATATTTGCGACTGTCAACATGACATTAAATTCACATTCCCAAGAAAAAGACTTTGCTTTTCTCCAAAACCAGTTTGACTCTGCTTTTCGGGGTCCTTAGCACACGAATTCCACACGAGTTTGTCCAGATAGTTCTGGATCTAACCGGAAATATCCAGTTCTGTGTGGCTCAATGAATATCAGCTTTGAAACAGCCTGTGTGTTTGTTATTGTTTTCTGGATAGTATCTATGAACTTTAGAGTTTTGAATGAATTTTAGCATGTTACATTTTGTTTTTTTGTTGGCAAACGCTAATTAGTTCCACATGGAGACACAACAAGTACACATAAGTGTTTTCTGAGTAGAATGCTACAGAAACTAGGTTAAAAATGATATTTGCGACTGTAAACATGACATTGAATCCACTTGCCCAAGAAAAAGACTTTGGTTTTCTCCAAAACCAGTTTCAACATCCTTTTTGGGGTCCTTAACACACGAATTCCACAAGAGTTTGTTCAGATAGGTCTGTATCGAACCAGATATATCCGGTTCTGTGTGGCTCAATGAATATCAGCTTTTAAACAGCCTGTGTGTGTGTTAGTGTTTTCTGGATACTATCTATGAACTTTACAGTTTTGAATGAATTTTAGCATGTTACATTTTGTTTTTTGTTGGCAAAATTTAATTAGTTCCACATGGAGACACAACAAGTACACATAAGTGTTTTTTGAGTAGAATGCTACAGAAACTAGGTTAAAAATGATATTTGCGACTGTAAACATGACATTCAATTCACATTCCCAAGAAAAAGGCTTTGCGTTTCTCCAAAACCAGTTTCAACATCCTTATCTAGGTCCATTGCACAGGAATTCCACACGAGTTTGTCCAGATAGGTCTGGATCTAACCAGAAACATCCGATTCTGTGTGGCTAAATGAATATCAGCTTTGAAACAGCCTGTGTGTTTGTTAGTCTTTTCTGGATAGTATCTATGAACTTTAGAGGTTTGAATGAATTTTAGGATGTTACATTTTGTTTTTTGTTGGCAAACAATAATTAGTTCCTCATGGAGACACAACAAGTACACATAAGTGTTTTCTGAGTAGAATGCTACAGAAATTAGGTTAAAAATGATATTTGCGAATGTAAACATGACATTGAATCCACTTGCCCAAGAAAAAGACTTTGCTTTTCTCCAAAACCGGTTTCAACATGCTTTTCGGGGTCCTTAACACACGAATTCCACACGAGTTTGTTCAGATAGGTCTGGATCGAACCAGAAATATCCCGTTCTGTGTGGCTAAATGAATATCAGCTTTTAAACAGCCTGTGTGTTTGTTAGTCTTTTCTGGATAGTATCTATGAACTTTAGAGTTTTGAATGAATTTTAGCATGTTACATTTTGTTTTTTTGTTGGCAAACCGATTCTCTGTGGCTAAATGAATATCAGCTTTTAAACAGCCTGTGTGTTTGTTAGTGTTTTCTGAGTCGTATCTATGAACTTTAGAGTTTTGAATGAATTTTAGCATGTTACATTTTATTTTTTTGTTGACAAACGCTAATTAGTTCCACATGGAGACAAAACAAGTACACATAAGTGTTTTCTGAGTAGAATGCTACAGAAACTAGGTTAAAAATGATATTTGCGACTGTAAACATGACATTGAATTCACATTCCCAAGAAAAAGGCTTTGCGTTTCTCCAAAACCAGTTTCAACATCCTTATCTAGGTCCATCGCACAGGAATTCCACACGAGTTTGTCCAGATAGGTCTGCATCTAACCAGAAACATCCGGTTCTGTGTGGCTAAATGAATATCAGCTTTTAAACAGCCTGTGTGTTTGTTAGTCTTTTCTGGATAGTATCTATGAACTTTAGAGTTTTGAATTAATTTTAGCATGTTACATTTTGTTTTTTTATTGGCAAACCGATTCTGTGTGGCTAAATGTATATCAGCTTTTAAACAGCCTGTGTGTTTGTTAGTGTTTTCTGGATAGTATCTATGAACTTTAGAGTTTTGAATGAATTTTAGCATGTTACGTTTTGTTTTTTTGTTGGCAAACGCTAATTAGTTCCACATGGAGACACAACAAGTACACATAAGTGTTTTCTGAGTAGAATGCTACAGAAACTAGGTTAAAAATGATATTTGCGACTGTAAACATGACATTGATTTCACATTCCCAAGAAAAAGGCTTTGCGTTTCTCCAAAACCAGTTTCAACATCCTTATCTAGGTTCATTGCACACGAATTCCACACGAGTTTTTCCAGATTGGTCTGCATCTAACCAGACACATCCGGTTCTGTGTGGCTAAATGAATATCAGCTTTTAAACAGCCTGTGTGTTTGTTAGTGTTTTCTGGATAGTATCTATGAACTTTAGAGTTTAAAATGAATTTTAGCATGTTACATTTTGTTTTTTTGTTGGCAAACGCTAATTAGTTCCACATGGAGACACAACAAGTACACATAAGTGTTTTCTGAGTAGAATGCTTCAGAAACTAGGTTAAAAATCATATTTACGACTAAACATGACATTGAATCCACTTGCCCAAGAAAAAGACTTTGCTTTTCTCCAATATCAGTTTTACTATGCTTTTCTGGATCCTTTGCACACGAATTCCACACGAGTTTGTTCAGATAGGTCTGTATCTAACCAGAAATATCCGGTTCTATGTGGATAAATGAATATCAGCTTTTTAACAGCCTGTGTGTTTGTTAGTGTTTTCTGGATATTATCTATGACCTTTAGAGTTTTGAATGAATTTTAGCATGTTACAATTTGTTTTTTTGTTGGCAAACGCTAATTAGTTCCACATGGAGACACAACAAGTACACATAAATGTTTCCTGAGTAGAATGCTACAGAAACTAGGTTAAAAATGATATTTTCGACTGTAAACATGACATTCAATCCACTTGCCCAAGAAAAAGACGTTGCTTTTCTCCAAAACCAGTTTGACCCTGCTTTTCTGGGTCCTTAACACACGAATTCCACACGAGTTTGTCCAGATTGGTCTGGATCTAACCAGAACTATCCGGTTCTGTGTGGCTAAATGAATATCAGCTTTTAAACAGCCTGTGTGTTTGTTAGTGTTTTCTGGATAGTATCTATGAACTTTAGAGTTTTGAATGAATTTTAGCATGTTACATTTTGTTTTTTTGCTGGCAAATGCTAATTAGTTCCACATGGAGACACAACAAGTACACATAAGTGTTTTCTGAGTAGAATGCTACAGAAACTAGGTTAAAAATGATATTTGCGACTATAAACATGACATTGAATCCTCTTGCCCAAGAAAAAGACTTTGCTTTTCTCCAAAACCAGTTTCAACATCCTTTTCGGGGTCCTTAGCACACGAATTCCACACGAGTTTGTTCATATAGGTCTGGATCTAACCAGATATATCTGGTTCTGTGTGGCTCAATGAATATCAGCTTTTAAACAGCCTGTGTGTTTGTTAGTGTTTTCTGGATAGTATCTATGAACTTTAGAGTTTTGAATGAATTTTAACATGTTACATTTTGTTTTTTTGTTGGCAAACGCTAATTAGTTCCACATGGAGACACAACAAGTACACATAAGTGTTTTCTGAGTAGAATGCTACAGAAACTAGGTTAAAAATGATATTTGCGACTGTAAACATGACATTGAATTCATATTCCCAAGAAAAAGGCTTTGCGTTTCTCCAAAACCAGTTTCAACATGCTTATCTAGGTTCATTGCACACGAATTCCAAACGAGTTTGTCCAGATTGGTCTGGATCTAACCAGAAACATCCGGTTCTGTGTGCATAAATGAATATCAGCTTTTAAACAGCCTGTGTGTTTGTTAGTGTTTTCTGGATAGTATCTATGACCTTTAGAGTTTTGAATGAATTTTAGCATGTTACATTTTGTTTTTTTGTTGGCAAACGCTAATTAGTTCCACATGGAGACACAACAGGTACACATAAGTGTTTTCTGAGTAGAATGCTACAGAAACTAGCTTAAAAATGATATTTGCGACTGTAAACATGTCATTGAATCCACTTGCCCAAGAAAAAGACTTTGCTTTTCTCCAAAACCAGTTTGACTCTGCTTTTCTGGGTCCTTTGCGCACGAATTCCACACGAGTTTGTCCAGCTAGGTCTGGATCTAACCAAATATATCCAGTTCTGTGTGGCTAAATGAATATCAGCTTTGAAACAGCCTGTGTGTTTGTTAGTGTTTTCTGGATAGTATCTATGAACTTTAGAGTTTTGAATGAATTTTAGCATGTTACATTTTGTTTTTTTGTTGGCAAACGCTAATTAGTTCCGCATGGAGACACAACAGGTACACATAAGTGTTTTCTGAGTAGAATGCTACAGAAACTAGGTTAAAAATGATATTTGCGACTGTAAACATGACATTGAATCCACTTGCCCAAGAAAAAGACTTTGCTTTTCTCCAAAACCAGTTTCAACATCCTTTTCGGGGTCCTTAGCACATGAATTCCACACGAGTTTGTTCATATAGGTCTGGATCTAACCAGATATATCTGGTTCTGTGTGGCTCAATGAATATCAGCTTTTAAACAGCCTGTGTGTTTGTTAGTGTTTTCTGGATAGTATCTATGAACTTTAGAGTTTTGAATGAATTTTAACATGTTACATTTTGTTTTTTTGTTGGCAAACGCTAATTAGTTCCACATGGAGACACAACAAGTACACATAAGTGTTTTCTGAGTAGAATGCTACAGAAACTAGGTTAAAAATGCTATTTGCGACTGTAAACATGACATTGAATCCACTTGCCCAAGAAAAAGACTTTGCTTTTCTCCAAAACCAGTTTGACTCTGCTTTTCTGGGTCCTTTGCGCACGAATTCCACACGAGTTTGTCCAGCTAGGTCTGGATCTAACCAAATATATCCAGTTCTGTGTGGCTAAATGAATATCAGCTTTGAAACAGCCTGTGTGTTTGTTAGTGTTTTCTGGATAGTATCTATGAACTTTAGAGTTTTGAATGAATTTTAGCATGTTACATTTTGTTTTTTTGTTGGCAAACGCTAATTAGTTCCACATGGAGACACAACAAGTACACATAAGTGTTTTCTGAGTAGAATGCTACAGAAACTAGGTTAAAAATGATATTTGCGTCTGTAAACATGACATTGAATCCACTTGCCCAAGAAAAAGACTTTGCTTTTCTCCAAAACCAGTTTGACTCTGCTTTTCTGGGTCCTTTGCACACGAATTCCACACGAGTTTGTTCAGATAGGTCTGGATCTAACCAGAAATATCCGGTTCTGTGTGGCTAAATGAATATCAGCTTTGAAACAGCCTGTGTGTTTGTTAGTGTTTTCTGGATAGTATCTATGACCTTTAGAGTTTTGAATGAATTTTAGCATGTTACATTTTGTGTTTTTGTTGGCAAACGCTAATTAGTTCCACATGGAGACACAACAGGTACACATAAGTGTTTTCTGAGTAGAATGCTACAGAAACTAGGTTAAAAATGATATTTGCGACTGTAAACATGACATTGAATCCACTTGCCCAAGAAAAAGACTTTACTTTTCTCCAAAACCAGTTTGACTCTGCTTTTCTGGGTCCTTTGCGCACGAATTCCACACGAGTTTTTCCAGCTAGGTCTGGATCTAACCAAATATATCCAGTTCTGTGTGGCTAAATGAATATCAGCTTTTAAACAGCCTGTGTGTTTGTTAGTGTTTTCTGGATAGTATCTATGAACTTTAGAGTTTTGAATGAATTTTAGCATGTTACATTGTGTTTTTTTGTTGGCAAACGCTAATTAGTTCTGCATGGAGACACAACAGGTACACATAAGTGTTTTCTGAGTAGAATGCTACAGAAACTAGGTTAAAAATGATATTTGCGACTGTAAACATGACATTGAATCCACTTGCCCAAGAAAAAGACTTTGCTTTTCTCCAAAACCAGTTTCAACATCCTTTTCGGGGTCCTTAGCACATGAATTCCACACGAGTTTGTTCATATAGGTCTGGATCTAACCAGATATATCTGGTTCTGTGTGGCTCAATGAATATCAGCTTTTAAACAGCCTGTGTGTTTGTTAGTGTTTTCTGGATAGTATCTATGAACTTTAGAGTTTTGAATGAATTTTAACATG
The DNA here is from genome assembly GCA_949820135.1 of Sylvilagus floridanus. NCBI lineage: Eukaryota > Metazoa > Chordata > Mammalia > Lagomorpha > Leporidae > Sylvilagus > Sylvilagus floridanus. Next base: position 90,860,424 of record OX463223.1, read on the forward strand.
TTACATTTTTTTTTTTGTTGGCAAACACTAATTAGTTCCACATGGAGACACAACAAGTACACATAAGTGTTTTCTGCGTAGAATGCTACAGAAACTAGGTTAAAAATGATATTTGCGACTGTAAACATGACATTGAATTCACATTCCCAAGAAAAAGTCTTTGCGTTTCTCCAAAACCAGTTTGACTCTGCTTTTCTGGGTCCTTAACACACGAATTCCACACGAGTTTGTCCAGATAGGTCTGGATCTAACCAGAACTATCCGGTTCTGTGTGGATAAATGAATATCCGCTTTTAAACAGCCTGTGTGTTTGTTAGTGTTTTCTGGATACTATCTATGACCTTTAGAGTTTTGAATGAATTTTAGCATGTTACATTTTGTGTTTTTGTTGGCAAACGCTAATTAGTTCCACATGGAGACACAACAGTTACACATAAGTGTTTTCTGAGTAGAATGCTACAGAAACTAGGTTAAAATTATATTTGCGACTGTAAACATAACATTGAATCCACTTGCCCAAGAAAAAGACTTTGCTTTTCTCCAAAACCAGTTTGACTCTGCTTTTCTGGGTCCTTTGCGCACGAATTCCACACGAGTTTGTCCAGCTAGGTCTGGATCTAACCAAATATATCCGGTTCTGTGTGGCTAAATGAATATTAGCTTTGAAACAGCCTGTGTGTTTGTTAGTGTTTTCTGGATAGTATCTATGAACTTTAGAGTTCTGAATGAATTTTAGCATGTTACATTTTGTTTTTTTGTTGGCAAACGCTAATTAGTTCCACATGGAGACACAACAGGTACACATAAGTGTTTTCTGAGAAGAATTCTACAGAAACGAGGTTAAAAATGATATTTGCGACTGTAAACATGATATTGAATCCACTTGCCCAAGAAAAAGACTTTGCTTTTCTCAAAAGCCAGTTTCAACATCCTTTTCGGGGTCCTTAGCACACGAATTCCACACGAGTTTGTCCAGCTAGGTCTGGATCTAACCAGATATATCTGGTTCTGTGTGGCTAAATGAATATCCGCTTTTAAACAGCCTGTGTGTTTGTTAGTGTTTTCTGGATAGTATCTATGAACTTTAGAGTTTTGAATGAATTTTAGCATGTTACATTTTGTTTTTTTGCTGGCAAATGCTAATTAGTTCCACATGGAGACACAACAAGTACACATAAGTGTTTTCTGAGTAGAATGCTACAGAAACTAGGTTAAAAATGATATTTGCGACTATAAACATGACATTGAATCCTCTTGCCCAAGAAAAAGTCTTTGCTTTTCTCCAAAACCAGTTTCAACATCCTTTTCGGGGTCCTTAGCACACGAATTCCACACGAGTTTGTTCATATAGGTCTGGATCTAACCAGATATATCTGGTTCTGTGTGGCTCAATGAATATCAGCTTTTAAACAGCCTGTGTGTTTGTTAGTGTTTTCTGGATAGTATCTATGAACTTTAGAGTTTTGAATGAATTTTAACATGTTACATTTTGTTTTTTTGTTGGCAAACGCTAATTAGTTCCACATGGAGACACAACAAGTACACATAAGTGTTTTCTGAGTAGAATGCTACAGAAACTAGGTTAAAAATGATATTTGCGACTGTAAACATGACATTGATTTCACATTCCCAAGAAAAAGGCTTTGCGTTTCTCCAAAACCAGTTTCAACATCCTTATCTAGGTTCATTGCACACGAATTCCACACGAGTTTTTCCAGATTGGTCTGCATCTAACCAGACACATCCGGTTCTGTGTGGCTAAATGAATATCAGCTTTTAAACAGCCTGTGTGTTTGTTAGTGTTTTCTGGATAGTATCTATGAACTTTAGAGTTTAAAATGAATTTTAGCATGTTACATTTTGTTTTTTTGTTGGCAAACGCTAATTAGTTCCACATGGAGACACAACAAGTACACATAAGTGTTTTCTGAGTAGAATGCTTCAGAAACTAGGTTAAAAATCATATTTACGACTGTAAACATGACATTGAATCCACTTGCCCAAGAAAAAGACTTTGCTTTTCTCCAATATCAGTTTTACTATGCTTTTCTGGATCCTTTGCACACGAATTCCACACGAGTTTGTTCAGATAGGTCTGTATCTAACCAGAAATATCCGGTTCTATGTGGATAAATGAATATCAGCTTTTTAACAGCCTGTGTGTTTGTTAGTGTTTTCTGGATATTATCTATGACCTTTAGAGTTTTGAATGAATTTTAGCATGTTACAATTTGTTTTTTTGTTGGCAAACGCTAATTAGTTCCACATGGAGACACAACAAGTACACATAAATGTTTCCTGAGTAGAATGCTACAGAAACTAGGTTAAAAATGATATTTTCGACTGTAAACATGACATTCAATCCACTTGCCCAAGAAAAAGACGTTGCTTTTCTCCAAAACCAGTTTGACCCTGCTTTTCTGGGTCCTTAACACACGAATTCCACACGAGTTTGTCCAGATTGGTCTGGATCTAACCAGAACTATCCGGTTCTGTGTGGCTAAATGAATATCAGCTTTTAAACAGCCTGTGTGTTTGTTAGTGTTTTCTGGATAGTATCTATGAACTTTAGAGTTTTGAATGAATTTTAGCATGTTACATTTTGTTTTTTTGCTGGCAAATGCTAATTAGTTCCACATGGAGACACAACAAGTACACATAAGTGTTTTCTGAGTAGAATGCTACAGAAACTAGGTTAAAAATGATATTTGCGACTATAAACATGACATTGAATCCTCTTGCCCAAGAAAAAGACTTTGCTTTTCTCCAAAACCAGTTTCAACATCCTTTTCGGGGTCCTTAGCACACGAATTCCACACGAGTTTGTTCATATAGGTCTGGATCTAACCAGATATATCTGGTTCTGTGTGGCTCAATGAATATCAGCTTTTAAACAGCCTGTGTGTTTGTTAGTGTTTTCTGGATAGTATCTATGAACTTTAGAGTTTTGAATGAATTTTAACATGTTACATTTTGTTTTTTTGTTGGCAAACGCTAATTAGTTCCACATGGAGACACAACAAGTACACATAAGTGTTTTCTGAGTAGAATGCTACAGAAACTAGGTTAAAAATGATATTTGCGACTGTAAACATGACATTGAATTCATATTCCCAAGAAAAAGGCTTTGCGTTTCTCCAAAACCAGTTTCAACATGCTTATCTAGGTTCATTGCACACGAATTCCAAACGAGTTTGTCCAGATTGGTCTGGATCTAACCAGAAACATCCGGTTCTGTGTGCATAAATGAATATCAGCTTTTAAACAGCCTGTGTGTTTGTTAGTGTTTTCTGGATAGTATCTATGACCTTTAGAGTTTTGAATGAATTTTAGCATGTTACATTTTGTTTTTTTGTTGGCAAACGCTAATTAGTTCCACATGGAGACACAACAGGTACACATAAGTGTTTTCTGAGTAGAATGCTACAGAAACTAGCTTAAAAATGATATTTGCGACTGTAAACATGTCATTGAATCCACTTGCCCAAGAAAAAGACTTTGCTTTTCTCCAAAACCAGTTTGACTCTGCTTTTCTGGGTCCTTTGCGCACGAATTCCACACGAGTTTGTCCAGCTAGGTCTGGATCTAACCAAATATATCCAGTTCTGTGTGGCTAAATGAATATCAGCTTTGAAACAGCCTGTGTGTTTGTTAGTGTTTTCTGGATAGTATCTATGAACTTTAGAGTTTTGAATGAATTTTAGCATGTTACATTTTGTTTTTTTGTTGGCAAACGCTAATTAGTTCCGCATGGAGACACAACAGGTACACATAAGTGTTTTCTGAGTAGAATGCTACAGAAACTAGGTTAAAAATGATATTTGCGACTGTAAACATGACATTGAATCCACTTGCCCAAGAAAAAGACTTTGCTTTTCTCCAAAACCAGTTTCAACATCCTTTTCGGGGTCCTTAGCACATGAATTCCACACGAGTTTGTTCATATAGGTCTGGATCTAACCAGATATATCTGGTTCTGTGTGGCTCAATGAATATCAGCTTTTAAACAGCCTGTGTGTTTGTTAGTGTTTTCTGGATAGTATCTATGAACTTTAGAGTTTTGAATGAATTTTAACATGTTACATTTTGTTTTTTTGTTGGCAAACGCTAATTAGTTCCACATGGAGACACAACAAGTACACATAAGTGTTTTCTGAGTAGAATGCTACAGAAACGAGGTTAAAAATGATATTTGCGACTGTCAACATGACATTGAATCCACTTGCCCAAGAAAAAGACTTTACTTTTCTCCAAAACCAGTTTGACTCTGCTTTTCTGGGTCCTTTGCGCACGAATTCCACACGAGTTTTTCCAGCTAGGTCTGGATCTAACCAAATATATCCAGTTCTGTGTGGCTAAATGAATATCAGCTTTTAAACAGCCTGTGTGTTTGTTAGTGTTTTCTGGATAGTATCTATGAACTTTAGAGTTTTGAATGAATTTTAGCATGTTACATTGTGTTTTTTTGTTGGCAAACGCTAATTAGTTCTGCATGGAGACACAACAGGTACACATAAGTGTTTTCTGAGTAGAATGCTACAGAAACTAGGTTAAAAATGATATTTGCGACTGTAAACATGACATTGAATCCACTTGCCCAAGAAAAAGACTTTGCTTTTCTCCAAAACCAGTTTCAACATCCTTTTCGGGGTCCTTAGCACATGAATTCCACACGAGTTTGTTCATATAGGTCTGGATCTAACCAGATATATCTGGTTCTGTGTGGCTCAATGAATATCAGCTTTTAAACAGCCTGTGTGTTTGTTAGTGTTTTCTGGATAGTATCTATGAACTTTAGAGTTTTGAATGAATTTTAACATGTTACATTTTTTTTTTTTGTTGGCAAACACTAATTAGTTCCACATGGAGACACAACAAGTACACATAAGTGTTTTCTGCGTAGAATGCTACAGAAACTAGGTTAAAAATGATATTTGCGACTGTAAACATGACATTGAATTCACATTCCCAAGAAAAAGGCTTTGCGTTTCTCCAAAACCAGTTTCAACATGCTTATCTAGGTTCATTGCACACAAATTCCAAACGAGTTTGTCCAGATTGGTCTGGATCTAACCAGAAACATCCGGTTCTGTGTGGATAAATGAATATCAGCTTTTAAACAGCCTGTGTGTTTGTTAGTGTTTTCTGGATAGTATCTATGAACTTTAGAGTTTTGAATGAATTTTAGCATGTTACATTTTGTTTTTTTGTTGGCAAACGCTAATTAGTTCCACATGGAGACACAACAAGTACACATAAGTGTTTTCTGAGTAGAATGCTACAGAAACTAGGTTAAAAATGATATTTGCGTCTGTAAACATGACATTGAATCCACTTGCCCAAGAAAAAGACTTTGCTTTTCTCCAAAACCAGTTTGACTCTGCTTTTCTGGGTCCTTTGCACACGAATTCCACACGAGTTTGTTCAGATAGGTCTGGATCTAACCAGAAATATCCGGTTCTGTGTGGCTAAATGAATATCAGCTTTGAAACAGCCTGTGTGTTTGTTAGTGTTTTCTGGATAGTATCTATGACCTTTAGAGTTTTGAATGAATTTTAGCATGTTACATTTTGTGTTTTTGTTGGCAAACGCTAATTAGTTCCACATGGAGACACAACAGGTACACATAAGTGTTTTCTGAGTAGAATGCTACAGAAACTAGGTTAAAAATGATATTTGCGACTGTAAACATGACATTGAATCCACTTGCCCAAGAAAAAGACTTTACTTTTCTCCAAAACCAGTTTGACTCTGCTTTTCTGGGTCCTTTGCGCACGAATTCCACACGAGTTTTTCCAGCTAGGTCTGGATCTAACCAAATATATCCAGTTCTGTGTGGCTAAATGAATATCAGCTTTTAAACAGCCTGTGTGTTTGTTAGTGTTTTCTGGATAGTATCTATGAACTTTAGAGTTTTGAATGAATTTTAGCATGTTACATTGTGTTTTTTTGTTGGCAAACGCTAATTAGTTCTGCATGGAGACACAACAGGTACACATAAGTGTTTTCTGAGTAGAATGCTACAGAAACTAGGTTAAAAATGATATTTGCGACTGTAAACATGACATTGAATCCACTTGCCCAAGAAAAAGACTTTGCTTTTCTCCAAAACCAGTTTCAACATCCTTTTCGGGGTCCTTAGCACATGAATTCCACACGAGTTTGTTCATATAGGTCTGGATCTAACCAGATATATCTGGTTCTGTGTGGCTCAATGAATATCAGCTTTTAAACAGCCTGTGTGTTTGTTAGTGTTTTCTGGATAGTATCTATGAACTTTAGAGTTTTGAATGAATTTTAACATGTTACATTTTTTTTTTTGTTGGCAAACACTAATTAGTTCCACATGGAGACACAACAAGTACACATAAGTGTTTTCTGCGTAGAATGCTACAGAAACTAGGTTAAAAATGATATTTGCGACTGTAAACATGACATTGAATTCACATTCCCAAGAAAAAGGCTTTGCGTTTCTCCAAAACCAGTTTGACTCTGCTTTTCTGGGTCCTTAACACACGAATTCCACACGAGTTTGTTCAGATAGGTCTGGATCTAACCAGAACTATCCGGTTCTGTGTGGATAAATGAATATCCGCTTTTAAACAGCCTGTGTGTTTGTTAGTGTTTTCTGGATAGTATCTATGAACTTTAGAGTTTTGAATGAATTTTAGCATGTTACATTTTGTTTTTTTGTTGGCAAACGCTAATTAGTTCCACATGGAGACACAACAAGTACACATAAGTGTTTTCTGAGTAGAATGCTACAGAAACTAGGTTAAAAATTATATTTGCGACTGTAAACATGACATTGAATTCACATTCCCAAGAAAAAGTCTTTGCGTTTCTCCAAAACCAGTTTGACTCTGCTTTTCTGGGTCCTTAACACACGAATTCCACACGAGTTTGTCCAGATAGGTCTGGATCTAACCAGAACTATCCGGTTCTGTGTGGATAAATGAATATCCGCTTTTAAACAGCCTGTGTGTTTGTTAGTGTTTTCTGGATACTATCTATGACCTTTAGAGTTTTGAATGAATTTTAGCATGTTACATTTTGTGTTTTTGTTGGCAAACGCTAATTAGTTCCACATGGAGACACAACAAGTACACATAAGTGTTTTCTGAGTAGAATGCTACAGAAACTAGGTTAAAATTATATTTGCGACTGTAAACATAACATTGAATCCACTTGCCCAAGAAAAAGACTTTGCTTTTCTCCAAAACCAGTTTGACTCTGCTTTTCTGGGTCCTTTGCGCACGAATTCCACACGAGTTTGTCCAGCTAGGTCTGGATCTAACCAAATATATCCGGTTCTGTGTGGCTAAATGAATATTAGCTTTGAAACAGCCTGTGTGTTTGTTAGTGTTTTCTGGATAGTATCTATGAACTTTAGAGTTCTGAATGAATTTTAGCATGTTACATTTTGTTTTTTTGTTGGCAAACGCTAATTAGTTCCACATGGAGACACAACAGGTACACATAAGTGTTTTCTGAGAAGAATTCTACAGAAACGAGGTTAAAAATGATATTTGCGACTGTAAACATGATATTGAATCCACTTGCCCAAGAAAAAGACTTTGCTTTTCTCAAAAGCCAGTTTCAACATCCTTTTCGGGGTCCTTTGCACACGAATTCCACACGAGTTTGTCCAGCTAGGTCTGGATCTAACCAGATATATCTGGTTCTGTGTGGCTAAATGAATATCAGCTTTTAAACAGCCTGTGTGTTTGTTAGTGTTTTCTGGATAGTATCTATGAACTTTAGAGTTTTGAATGAATTTTAGCATGTTACATTTTGTTTTTTTGCTGGCAAATGCTAATTAGTTCCACATGGAGACACAACAAGTACACATAAGTGTTTTCTGAGTAGAATGCTACAGAAACTAGGTTAAAAATGATATTTGCGACTATAAACATGACATTGAATCCTCTTGCCCAAGAAAAAGTCTTTGCTTTTCTCCAAAACCAGTTTCAACATCCTTTTCGGGGTCCTTAGCACACGAATTCCACACGAGTTTGTTCATATAGGTCTGGATCTAACCAGATATATCTGGTTCTGTGTGGCTCAATGAATATCAGCTTTTAAACAGCCTGTGTGTTTGTTAGTGTTTTCTGGATAGTATCTATGAACTTTAGAGTTTTGAATGAATTTTAACATGTTACATTTTGTTTTTTTGTTGGCAAACGCTAATTAGTTCCACATGGAGACACAACAAGTACACATAAGTGTTTTCTGAGTAGAATGCTACAGAAACTAGGTTAAAAATGATATTTGCGACTGTAAACATGACATTGATTTCACATTCCCAAGAAAAAGGCTTTGCGTTTCTCCAAAACCAGTTTCAACATCCTTATCTAGGTTCATTGCACACGAATTCCACACGAGTTTTTCCAGATTGGTCTGCATCTAACCAGACACATCCGGTTCTGTGTGGCTAAATGAATATCAGCTTTTAAACAGCCTGTGTGTTTGTTAGTGTTTTCTGGATAGTATCTATGAACTTTAGAGTTTAAAATGAATTTTAGCATGTTACATTTTGTTTTTTTGTTGGCAAACGCTAATTAGTTCCACATGGAGACACAACAAGTACACATAAGTGTTTTCTGAGTAGAATGCTTCAGAAACTAGGTTAAAAATCATATTTACGACTGTAAACATGACATTGAATCCACTTGCCCAAGAAAAAGACTTTGCTTTTCTCCAATATCAGTTTTACTATGCTTTTCTGGATCCTTTGCACACGAATTCCACACGAGTTTGTTCAGATAGGTCTGTATCTAACCAGAAATATCCGGTTCTATGTGGATAAATGAATATCAGCTTTTAAACAGCCTGTGTGTTTGTTAGTGTTTTCTGGATATTATCTATGACCTTTAGAGTTTTGAATGAATTTTAGCATGTTACAATTTGTTTTTTTGTTGGCAAACGCTAATTAGTTCCACATGGAGACACAACAAGTACACATAAATGTTTCCTGAGTAGAATGCTACAGAAACTAGGTTAAAAATGATATTTTCGACTGTAAACATGACATTCAATCCACTTGCCCAAGAAAAAGACGTTGCTTTTCTCCAAAACCAGTTTGACCCTGCTTTTCTGGGTCCTTAACACACGAATTCCACACGAGTTTGTCCAGATTGGTCTGGATCTAACCAGAACTATCCGGTTCTGTGTGGCTAAATGAATATCAGCTTTTAAACAGCCTGTGTGTTTGTTAGTGTTTTCTGGATAGTATCTATGAACTTTAGAGTTTTGAATGAATTTTAGCATGTTACATTTTGTTTTTTTGCTGGCAAATGCTAATTAGTTCCACATGGAGACACAACAAGTACACATAAGTGTTTTCTGAGTAGAATGCTACAGAAACTAGGTTAAAAATGATATTTGCGACTATAAACATGACATTGAATCCTCTTGCCCAAGAAAAAGACTTTGCTTTTCTCCAAAACCAGTTTCAACATCCTTTTCGGGGTCCTTAGCACACGAATTACACACGAGTTTGTTCATATAGGTCTGGATCTAACCAGAAATATCTGGTTCTGTGTGGCTCAATGAATATCAGCTTTTAAACAGCCTGTGTGTTTGTTAGTGTTTTCTGGATAGTATCTATGAACTTTAGAGTTTTGAATGAATTTTAACATGTTACATTTTGTTTTTTTGTTGGCAAACGCTAATTAGTTCCACATGGAGACACAACAAGTACACATAAGTGTTTTCTGAGTAGAATGCTACAGAAACTAGGTTAAAAATGATATTTGCGACTGTAAACATGACATTGAATTCATATTCCCAAGAAAAAGGCTTTGCGTTTCTCCAAAACCAGTTTCAACATGCTTATCTAGGTTCATTGCACACGAATTCCAAACGAGTTTGTCCAGATTGGTCTGGATCTAACCAGAAACATCCGGTTCTGTGTGCATAAATGAATATCAGCTTTTAAACAGCCTGTGTGTTTGTTAGTGTTTTCTGGATAGTATCTATGACCTTTAGAGTTTTGAATGAATTTTAGCATGTTACGTTTTGTTTTTTTGTTGGCAAACGCTAATTAGTTCCACATGGAGACACAACAGGTACACATAAGTGTTTTCTGAGTAGAATGCTACAGAAACTAGCTTAAAAATGATATTTGCGACTGTAAACATGTCATTGAATCCACTTGCCCAAGAAAAAGACTTTGCTTTTCTCCAAAACCAGTTTGACTCTGCTTTTCTGGGTCCTTTGCGCACGAATTCCACACGAGTTTGTCCAGCTAGGTCTGGATCTAACCAAATATATCCAGTTCTGTGTGGCTAAATGAATATCAGCTTTGAAACAGCCTGTGTGTTTGTTAGTGTTTTCTGGATAGTATCTATGAACTTTAGAGTTTTGAATGAATTTTAGCATGTTACATTTTGTTTTTTTGTTGGCAAAGGCTAATTAGTTCCGCATGGAGACACAACAGGTACACATAAGTGTTTTCTGAGTAGAATGCTACAGAAACTAGGTTAAAAATGATATTTGCGACTGTAAACATGACATTGAATCCACTTGCCCAAGAAAAAGACTTTGCTTTTCTCCAAAACCAGTTTCAACATCCTTTTCGGGGTCCTTAGCACATGAATTCCACACGAGTTTGTTCATATAGGTCTGGATCTAACCAGATATATCTGGTTCTGTGTGGCTCAATGAATATCAGCTTTTAAACAGCCTGTGTGTTTGTTAGTGTTTTCTGGATAGTATCTATGAACTTTAGAGTTTTGAATGAATTTTAACATGTTACATTTTGTTTTTTTGTTGGCAAACGCTAATTAGTTCCACATGGAGACACAACAAGTACACATAAGTGTTTTCTGAGTAGAATGCTACAGAAACGAGGTTAAAAATGATATTTGCGACTGTCAACATGACATTGAATTCACATTCCCAAGAAAAAGGCTGTGCGTTTCTCCAAAACCAGTTTCAACATGCTTATCTAGGTTCATTGCACACGAATTCCAAATGAGTTTGTCCAGATTGGTCTGGATCTAACCAGAAACATCCGGTTCTGTGTGGCTAAATGAATATCAGCTTTTAAACAGACTGTGTGTTTGTTAGTGTTTTCTGGATAGTATCTATGAACTTTAGAGTTTTGAATGAATTTTAGCACGTTACATTTTGTTTTTTTGTTGGCAAACGCTAATTAGTTCCACATGGAGACACAACAAGTACACATAAGTGTTTTCTGAGTAGAATGCTACAGAAACTAGGTTAAAAATGATATTTGCGACTATAAACATGACATTGAATCCTCTTGCCCAAGAAAAAGACTTTGCTTTTCTCCAAAACCAGTTTCAACATCCTTTTCGGGGTCCTTAGCACACGAATTCCACACGAGTTTGTTCATATAGGTCTGGATCTAACCAGATATATCTGGTTCTGTGTGGCTCAATGAATATCAGCTTTTAAACAGCCTGTGTGTTTGTTAGTGTTTTCTGGGTAGTATCTATGAACTTTAGAGTTTTGAATGAATTTTAACATGTTACATTTTGTTTTTTTGTTGGCAAACGCTAATTAGTTCCACATGGAGACACAACAAGTACACATAAGTGTTTTCTGAGTAGAATGCTACAGAAACTAGGTTAAAAATGATATTTGCGACTGTAAACATGACATTGAATTCATATTCCCAAGAAAAAGGCTTTGCGTTTCTCCAAAACCAGTTTCAACATGCGTATCTAGGTTCATTGCACACGAATTCCAAACGAGTTTGTCCAGATTGGTCTGGATCTAACCAGAAACATCCGGTTCTGTGTGGCTCAATGAATATCAGCTTTTAAACAGCCTGTGTGTTTGTTAGTGTTTTCTGGATAGTATCTATGAACTTTAGAGTTTTGAATGAATTTTAGCACGTTACATTTTGTTTTTTTGTTGGCAAACGCTAATTAGTTCCACATGGAGACACAACAAGTACACATAAGTGTTTTCTGAGTAGAATGCTTCAGAAACTAGGTTAAAAATCATATTTACGACTGTAAACATGACATTGAATCCACTTGCCCAAGAAAAAGACTTTGCTTTTCTCCAATATCAGTTTTACTATGCTTTTCTGGATCCTTTGCACACGAATTCCACACGAGTTTGTTCAGATAGGTCTGTATCTAACCAGAAATATCCGGTTCTATGTGGATAAATGAATATCAGCTTTTAAACAGCCTGTGTGTTTGTTAGTGTTTTCTGGATATTATCTATGACCTTTAGAGTTTTGAATGAATTTTAGCATGTTACAATTTGTTTTTTTGTTGGCAAACGCTAATTAGTTCCACATGGAGACACAACAAGTACACATAAATGTTTCCTGAGTAGAATGCTACAGAAACTAGGTTAAAAATGATATTTTCGACTGTAAACATGACATTCAATCCACTTGCCCAAGAAAAAGACGTTGCTTTTCTCCAAAACCAGTTTGACCCTGCTTTTCTGGGTCCTTAACACACGAATTCCACACGAGTTTGTCCAGATTGGTCTGGATCTAACCAGAACTATCCGGTTCTGTGTGGCTAAATGAATATCAGCTTTTAAACAGCCTGTGTGTTTGTTAGTGTTTTCTGGATAGTATCTATGAACTTTAGAGTTTTGAATGAATTTTAGCATGTTACATTTTGTTTTTTTGCTGGCAAATGCTAATTAGTTCCACATGGAGACACAACAAGTACACATAAGTGTTTTCTGAGTAGAATGCTACAGAAACTAGGTTAAAAATGATATTTGCGACTATAAACATGACATTGAATCCTCTTGCCCAAGAAAAAGACTTTGCTTTTCTCCAAAACCAGTTTCAACATCCTTTTCGGGGTCCTTAGCACACGAATTCCACACGAGTTTGTTCATATAGGTCTGGATCTAACCAGAAATATCTGGTTCTGTGTGGCTCAATGAATATCAGCTTTTAAACAGCCTGTGTGTTTGTTAGTGTTTTCTGGATAGTATCTATGAACTTTAGAGTTTTGAATGAATTTTAACATGTTACATTTTGTTTTTTTGTTGGCAAACGCTAATTAGTTCCACATGGAGACACAACAAGTACACATAAGTGTTTTCTGAGTAGAATGCTACAGAAACTAGGTTAAAAATGATATTTGCGACTGTAAACATGACATTGAATTCATATTCCCAAGAAAAAGGCTTTGCGTTTCTCCAAAACCAGTTTCAACATGCTTATCTAGGTTCATTGCACACGAATTCCAAACGAGTTTGTCCAGATTGGTCTGGATCTAACCAGAAACATCCGGTTCTGTGTGCATAAATGAATATCAGCTTTTAAACAGCCTGTGTGTTTGTTAGTGTTTTCTGGATAGTATCTATGACCTTTAGAGTTTTGAATGAATTTTAGCATGTTACGTTTTGTTTTTTTGTTGGCAAACGCTAATTAGTTCCACATGGAGACACAACAGGTACACATAAGTGTTTTCTGAGTAGAATGCTACAGAAACTAGCTTAAAAATGATATTTGCGACTGTAAACATGTCATTGAATCCACTTGCCCAAGAAAAAGACTTTGCTTTTCTCCAAAACCAGTTTGACTCTGCTTTTCTGGGTCCTTTGCGCACGAATTCCACACGAGTTTGTCCAGCTAGGTCTGGATCTAACCAAATATATCCAATTCTGTGTGGCTAAATGAATATCAGCTTTGAAACAGCCTGTGTGTTTGTTAGTGTTTTCTGGATAGTATCTATGAACTTTAGAGTTTTGAATGAATTTTAGCATGTTACATTTTGTTTTTTTGTTGGCAAAGGCTAATTAGTTCCGCATGGAGACACAACAGGTACACATAAGTGTTTTCTGAGTAGAATGCTACAGAAACTAGGTTAAAAATGATATTTGCGACTGTAAACATGACATTGAATCCACTTGCCCAAGAAAAAGACTTTGCTTTTCTCCAAAACCAGTTTCAACATCCTTTTCGGGGTCCTTAGCACATGAATTCCACACGAGTTTGTTCATATAGGTCTGGATCTAACCAGATATATCTGGTTCTGTGTGGCTCAATGAATATCAGCTTTTAAACAGCCTGTGTGTTTGTTAGTGTTTTCTGGATAGTATCTATGAACTTTAGAGTTTTGAATGAATTTTAACATGTTACATTTTGTTTTTTTGTTGGCAAACGCTAATTAGTTCCACATGGAGACACAACAAGTACACATAAGTGTTTTCTGAGTAGAATGCTACAGAAACGAGGTTAAAAATGATATTTGCGACTGTCAACATGACATTGAATTCACATTCCCAAGAAAAAGGCTGTGCGTTTCTCCAAAACCAGTTTCAACATGCTTATCTAGGTTCATTGCACACGAATTCCAAATGAGTTTGTCCAGATTGGTCTGGATCTAACCAGAAACATCCGGTTCTGTGTGGCTAAATGAATATCAGCTTTTAAACAGACTGTGTGTTTGTTAGTGTTTTCTGGATAGTATCTATGAACTTTAGAGTTTTGAATGAATTTTAGCACGTTACATTTTGTTTTTTTGTTGGCAAACGCTAATTAGTTCCACATGGAGACACAACAAGTACACATAAGTGTTTTCTGAGTAGAATGCTACAGAAACTAGGTTAAAAATGATATTTGCGACTATAAACATGACATTGAATCCTCTTGCCCAAGAAAAAGACTTTGCTTTTCTCCAAAACCAGTTTCAACATCCTTTTCGGGGTCCTTAGCACACGAATTCCACACGAGTTTGTTCATATAGGTCTGGATCTAACCAGATATATCTGGTTCTGTGTGGCTCAATGAATATCAGCTTTTAAACAGCCTGTGTGTTTGTTAGTGTTTTCTGGGTAGTATCTATGAACTTTAGAGTTTTGAATGAATTTTAACATGTTACATTTTGTTTTTTTGTTGGCAAACGCTAATTAGTTCCACATGGAGACACAACAAGTACACATAAGTGTTTTCTGAGTAGAATGCTACAGAAACTAGGTTAAAAATGATATTTGCGACTGTAAACATGACATTGAATTCATATTCCCAAGAAAAAGGCTTTGCGTTTCTCCAAAACCAGTTTCAACATGCTTATCTAGGTTCATTGCACACGAATTCCAAACGAGTTTGTCCAGATTGGTCTGGATCTAACCAGAAACATCCGGTTCTGTGTGGCTCAATGAATATCAGCTTTTAAACAGCCTGTGTGTTTGTTAGTGTTTTCTGGATAGTATCTATGAACTTTAGAGTTTTGAATGAATTTTAGCACGTTACATTTTGTTTTTTTGTTGGCAAACGCTAATTAGTTCCACATGGAGACACAACAAGTACACATAAGTGTTTTCTGAGTAGAATGCTACAGAAACTAGGTTAAAAATGATATTTACGACTGTAAAGATGACATTGAATCCACTTGCCCAAGAAAAAGACTTTGCTTTTCTCCAAACCCAGTTTGACTCTGCTTTTCTGGGTCCTTTGCACACGAATTCCACACGAGTTTGTTCAGATAGGTCTGGATCTAACCAGAAATATCCGTTTCTGTGTGGATAAATGAATATCCGCTTTTAAAAAGCCTGTGTGTTTGTTAGTGTTTTCTGGATAGTATCTATGACCTTTAGAGTTTTGAATGAATTTTAGCATGTTACATTTTGTTTTTTTGTTGGCAAACGCTAATTAGTTCCACATGGAGACACAACAGGTACACATAAGTGTTTTCTGAGTAGAATGCTACAGAAACTAGGTTAAAAATGATATTTGCGACTGTAAACATGACATTGAATCCACTTGCCCAAGAAAAAGACTTTGCTTTTCTCCAAAACCAGTTTGACTCTGCTTTTCTGGGTCCTTAACACACGAATTCCACACGAGTTTGTCCAGATAGGTCTGGATCTAACCAGAAATATCCGGTTCTGTGTGGCTCAATGAATATCAGCTTTTAAACAGCCTGTGTGTGTGTTAGTGTTTTCTGGATAGTATCTATGAACTTTAGAGTTTTGAATGAATTTTAGCATGTTACATTTTGTTTTTTTGTTGGCAAACGCTAATTAATTCCACATGGAGACACAACAAGTACACATAAGTGTTTTCTGAGTAGAATGCTACAGAAACTAGGTTAAAAATGATATTTGCGACTGTAAACATGACATTGAATCCACTTGCCCAAGAAAAAGACTTTGCTTTTCTCCAAAACCAGTTTCAACATCCTTTTCGGGGTCCTTAGCACATGAATTCCACACGAGTTTGTTCATATAGGTCTGGATCTAACCAGATATATCTGGTTCTGTGTGGCTCAATGAATATCAGCTTTTAAACAGCCTGTGTGTTTGTTAGTGTTTTCTGGATAGTATCTATGAACTTTAGAGTTTTGAATGAATTTTAACATGTTACATTTTGTTTTTTTGTTGGCAAACGCTAATTAGTTCCACATGGAGACACAACAAGTACACATAAGTGTTTTCTGAGTAGAATGCTACAGAAACTAGGTTAAAAATGATATTTGCGACTGTCAACATGACATTGAATTCACATTCCCAAGAAAAAGGCTGTGCGTTTCTCCAAAACCAGTTTCAACATGCTTATCTAGGTTCATTGCACACGAATTCCAAATGAGTTTGTCCAGATTGGTCTGGATCTAACCAGAAACATCCGGTTCTGTGTGGCTAAATGAATATCAGCTTTTAAACAGACTGTGTGTTTGTTAGTGTTTTCTGGATAGTATCTATGAACTTTAGAGTTTTGAATGAATTTTAGCACGTTACATTTTGTTTTTTTGTTGGCAAACGCTAATTAGTTCCACATGGAGACACAACAAGTACACATAAGTGTTTTCTGAGTAGAATGCTACAGAAACTAGGTTAAAAATGATATTTGCGACTATAAACATGACATTGAATCCTCTTGCCCAAGAAAAAGACTTTGCTTTTCTCCAAAACCAGTTTCAACATCCTTTTCGGGGTCCTTAGCACACGAATTCCACACGAGTTTGTTCATATAGGTCTGGATCTAACCAGATATATCTGGTTCTGTGTGGCTCAATGAATATCAGCTTTTAAACAGCCTGTGTGTTTGTTAGTGTTTTCTGGGTAGTATCTATGAACTTTAGAGTTTTGAATGAATTTTAACATGTTACATTTTGTTTTTTTGTTGGCAAACGCTAATTAGTTCCACATGGAGACACAACAAGTACACATAAGTGTTTTCTGAGTAGAATGCTACAGAAACTAGGTTAAAAATGATATTTGCGACTGTAAACATGACATTGAATTCATATTCCCAAGAAAAAGGCTTTGCGTTTCTCCAAAACCAGTTTCAACATGCTTATCTAGGTTCATTGCACACGAATTCCAAACGAGTTTGTCCAGATTGGTCTGGATCTAACCAGAAACATCCGGTTCTGTGTGGCTCAATGAATATCAGCTTTTAAACAGCCTGTGTGTTTGTTAGTGTTTTCTGGATAGTATCTATGAACTTTAGAGTTTTGAATGAATTTTAGCACGTTACATTTTGTTTTTTTGTTGGCAAACGCTAATTAGTTCCACATGGAGACACAACAAGTACACATAAGTGTTTTCTGAGTAGAATGCTACAGAAACTAGGTTAAAAATGATATTTACGACTGTAAAGATGACATTGAATCCACTTGCCCAAGAAAAAGACTTTGCTTTTCTCCAAACCCAGTTTGACTCTGCTTTTCTGGGTCCTTTGCACACGAATTCCACACGAGTTTGTTCAGATAGGTCTGGATCTAACCAGAAATATCCGTTTCTGTGTGGATAAATGAATATCCGCTTTTAAAAAGCCTGTGTGTTTGTTAGTGTTTTCTGGATAGTATCTATGACCTTTAGAGTTTTGAATGAATTTTAGCATGTTACATTTTGTTTTTTTGTTGGCAAACGCTAATTAGTTCCACATGGAGACACAACAGGTACACATAAGTGTTTTCTGAGTAGAATGCTACAGAAACTAGGTTAAAAATGATATTTGCGACTGTAAACATGACATTGAATCCACTTGCCCAAGAAAAAGACTTTGCTTTTCTCCAAAACCAGTTTGACTCTGCTTTTCTGGGTCCTTAACACACGAATTCCACACGAGTTTGTCCAGATAGGTCTGGATCTAACCAGAAATATCCGGTTCTGTGTGGCTCAATGAATATCAGCTTTTAAACAGCCTGTGTGTGTGTTAGTGTTTTCTGGATAGTATCTATGAACTTTAGAGTTTTGAATGAATTTTAGCATGTTACATTTTGTTTTTTTGTTGGCAAACGCTAATTAATTCCACATGGAGACACAACAAGTACACATAAGTGTTTTCTGAGTAAAATGCTACAGAAACTAGGTTAAAAATGATATTTTCAACTGTGAACATGACATTGAATCCACTTGCCCAAGAAAAAGACTTTGCTTTTCTCCAAAACAAGTTTGACTCTGCTTTTCTGGGTCCTTAGCACATGAATTCCACACGAGTTTGTTCATATAGGTCTGGATCTAACCAGATATATCTGGTTCTGTGTGGCTCAATGAATATCAGCTTTTAAACAGCCTGTGTGTTTGTTAGTGTTTTCTGGATACTATCTATGAACTTTAGAGTTTTGAATGAATTTTAACATGTTACATTTTGTTTTTTTGTTGGCAAACGCTAATTAGTTCCACATGGAGACACAACAAGTACACATAAGTGTTTTCTGCGTAGAATGCTACAGAAACTAGGTTAAAAATGATATTTGCGACTGTAAACATGACATTGAATTCACATTCCCAAGAAAAAGGCTTTGCGTTTCTCCAAAACCAGTTTCAACATGCTTATCTAGGTTCATTGCACACGAATTCCAAATGAGTTTGTCCAGATTGGTCTGGATCTAACCAGAAACATCCGGTTCTGTGTGGCTAAATGAATATCAGCTTTTAAACAGCCTGTGTGTTTGTTAGTGTTTTCTGGATAGTATCTATGAACTTTAGAGTTTTGAATGAATTTTAGCACGTTACATTTTTTTTTTGTTGGCAAACGCTAATTAGTTCCACATGGAGACACAACAAGTACACATAAGTGTTTTCTGAGTAGAATGCTTCAGAAACTAGGTTAAAAATGATATTTACGACTGTAAACATGACATTGAATACACTTGCCCAAGAAAAAGACGTTGCTTTTCTCCAAAACCAGTTTGACTCTGCTTTTCTGGGTCCTTTGCACACGAATTCCACACGAGTTTGTTCAGATAGGTCTGGATCTAACCAGAAATATCCGGTTCTGTGTGGCTAAATGAATATCCGCTTTTAAACAGCCTGTGTGTTTGTTAGTGTTTTCTGGATAGTATCTATGAACTTTAGAGTTCTGAATGAATTTTAGCATGTTACATTTTGTTTTTTTGTTGGCAAACGCTAATTAGTTCCACATGGAGACACAACAGGTACACGTAAGTGTTTTCTGAGTAGAATGCTACAGAAACGAGGTTAAAAATGATATTTGCGACTGTCAACATGACATTGAATCCACTTGCCCAAGAAAAAGACTTTGCTTTTCTCAAAAGCCAGTTTCAACATCCTTTTCGGGGTCCTTAGCACACGAATTCCACACGAGTTTGTCCAGATTGGTCTGGATCTAACCGGAAATATCCAGTTCTGTGTGGCTCAATGAATATCAGCTTTTAAACAGCCTGTGTGTTTGTTAGTGTTTTCTGGATACTATCTATGAACTTTAGAGTTTTGAATGAATTTTAACATGTTACATTTTGTTTTTTTGTTGGCAAACGCTAATTAGTTCCACATGGAGACACAACAAGTACACATAAGTGTTTTCTGAGTAGAATGCTACAGAAACTAGGTTAAAAATGATATTTGCGACTGTAAACATGACATTGAATTCACATTCCCAAGAAAAAGGCTTTGCGTTTCTCCAAAACCAGTTTCAACATCCTTATCTGGGTTCATTGCACACGAATTCCACACGAGTTTGTCCAGATTGGTCTGCATCTAACCAGAAACATCCGGTTCTGTGTGGCTAAATGAATATCAGCTTTTAAACAGACTGTGTGTTTGTTAGTGTTTTCTGGATAGTATCTATGAACTTTAGAGTTTAAAATGAATTTTAGCATGCTACATTTTGTTTTTTTGTTGGCAAACGCTAATTAGTTCCACATGGAGACACAACAAGTACACATAAGTGTTTTCTGAGTAGAATGCTTCAGAAACTAGGTTAAAAATGATATTTACGACTGTAAACATGACATTGAATAGACTTGCCCAAGAAAAAGACTTTGCTTTTCTCCAATATCAGTTTTACTATGCTTTTCTGGGTCCTTTGCACACGAATTCCACACGAGTTTGTTCAGATAGGTCTGGATCTAACCAGAAATATCCGGTTCTATGTGGATAAATGAATATCAGCTTTTAAACAGCCTGTGTGTTTGTTAGTGTTTTCTGGATATTATCTATGACCTTTAGAGTTTTGAATGAATTTTAGCATGTTACAATTTGTTTTTTCGTTGGCAAACGCTAATTAGTTCCCCAGGGAGACACAACAAGTACACATAAATGTTTCCTGAGTAGAATGCTACAGAAACTAGGTTAAAAATGATATTTGCGACTGTACACATGACATTCAATCCACTTGCCCAAGAAAAAGACGTTGCTTTTCTCCAAAACCAGTTTGACTCTGCTTTTCTGGGTCCTTAACACACGAATTCCACACGAGTTTGTCCAGATAGGTCTGGATCTAACCAGAACTATCCGGTTCTGTGTGGCTAAATGAATATCCGCTTTTAAACAGCCTGTGTGTTTGTTAGTGTTTTCTGGATAGTATCTATGAACTTTAGAGTTCTGAATGAATTTTAGCATGTTACATTTTGTTTTTTTGCTGGCAAATGCTAATTAGTTCCACATGGAGACACCACAAGTACACATAAGAGTTTTCTTAGTAGAATGCTACAGAAACGAGGTTAAAAATGATATTTGCGACTGTAAACATGACATTGAATCCACTTGCCCAAGAAAAAGGCTTTGCTTTTCTCCAAAACCAGTTTGACTCTGATTTTCTGGGTCCTTTGCACACGAATTCCACACGAGTTAGTCCAGATAGGTCTGGATCTAACCAGAAATATCCGGTTCTGTGTGGCTAAATGAATATCAGCTTTGAAACAGCCTGTGTGTTTATTAGTGTTTTCTGGATAGTATCTATGACCTTTAGAGTTTTGAATGAATTTTAGCATGTTACATTTTGTTTTTTTGTTGGCAAACGCTAATTAGTTCCACATGGAGACACAACACGTACACATAAGTGTTTTCTGAGTAGAATGCTACAGAAACTAGGTTAAAAATGATATTTGCAACTGTAACATGACATTGAATTCACATTCCCAAGAAAAAGGCTTTGCGTTTCTCCAAAACCAGTTTCAACATCCTTATCTAGGTCCATTGCACACGAATTCCACACGAGTTTGTCGAGATTGTCCTGCATCTAACCAGAAACATCCGGTTCTGTGTGGCTAAATGAATATCAGCTTTTAAACAGCCTGTGTGTTTGTTAGTGTTTTCTGGATAGTATCTATGAACTTTAGAGTTTTGAATGAATTTTAGCATGTTACATTTTGTTTTTTTGCTGGCAAATGCTAATTAGTTCCACATGGAGACACCACAAGTACACATAAGTGTTTTCTGAGTAGAATGCTACAGAAACGAGGTTAAAAATGATATTTGCGTCTGTAAACATGACATTGAATCCACTTGCCCAAGAAAAAGACTTTGCTTTTCTCCAAAACCAGTTTCAACATCCTTTTCGGGGTACTTAGCACACGAATTCCACACGAGTTTGTTCAGATAGGTCTGGATCTAACCAGATATATCTGGTTCTGTGTGGCTCAATGAATATCAGCTTTTAAACAGCCTGTGTGTGTGTTAGTGTTTTCTGGATACTATCTATGAACTTTAGAGTTTTTTTTTTTAATATAAAGCTTTTATTTAAAGAATATAAATTTCCAAAGAACAGCTCATGGACCACAATGGCTCCCCCCCCCCCACAAATTCCCTCCCTCCCCCCACCCTCCCCTTTCCCGCTCCCTCTCCCCTTCTGTTCACAACAAGATTCATTTTCAATTCTCTTTATACACAGAAGATCAATTTAGTACATATTACGTAAAGATTTCAACGGTTTGCCCTCGCATAGAGACACAAAATGATAATACTGTTGGAGTACTAGTTATACTATTAATTCACAATGTACAGCACATTAAGGACAGAGATCCTACATGATTTTTTTTTAAAAAAAATGATTAATTGTCTATGCAATTTCCAGTTTAACACCAAGATTTTTTTAATCATTTGCAATTATCTTTATATAAAGAAGATCGATTCAATATATACTATGTAAGGATTTCATCAGTTTGCACCCACTCAGAAACACAAAGTGTTAAAATACTGTTTCAGTACTAGTAATAGCATCACTTCACATTGGATAACACATTAAGGACAGATCCCTCATGAGACGTAAGTACACAGTGACTCCTGATGTTGATTTAACAATTTGACACTCTTGTTTATGGCGTCAGTAATCTCCCTAGGCACTGGTCATGAGTTGCCGAGGCTATGGAAACCTTTAGGGTTAGCCGACTTCGATCTTATTCCCACAGGGCCAAAGTCAAAGTGGAAGTTCTCTCCTCCCTTCAGAGAAAGGTACCTCCTTCTTTGATGGCCCCGTTCTTTCCACTGGGATCTCACTCGCAGAGATCTTTCATTTAGGTCTTCTGTTTTTTCCAGAGTGTCTTAGCTTTCCATGCCTAAAATATTCTCATGGGCTCTTGAGCCAGATCCGAATGCCTTAAGGGTTGATTCTGAGGCCAGAGTGCTATTTAGGACATCTGCCATTCTATGAGTCTGCTGTGTATCCTGCTTCCCATGTTGGATCATTCTCTCCCTTTTTCATTCTATCAGTTAGTATTAGCAGACACTAGTCTTGTTTGTGTGATCCCTTTGACTCTTAGACCTATCAGTGTGATCAATTGTGAGCTGAAATTGATCACTTGGACTAATGAGATGGCCTTGGTACATGCCACCTTGATGGGATTGTATTGGAAACCCCTGGCACAATTCTAACTCCATCATTTGGGGCCGTTCCGATTGAGCATGTCCCAAGTTTTACATCTCCTCCCTCTCTTATTCCCACTCTTATATTTCACAGAGATCACTTTTCAGTTAAAATTTAAACACCTAAGAATAATTGTGTGTTAATTACAGAGTTCAACCACTAGTACTAGGATAAAGAAAAAAAAATACTACCATGGATAAAGTATTACATTGTACAACAGCAGTCAGCACAAGAGCTGATCGAGTCACTGTTTCTCATAGTGTCCATTTCACTTCTACAGGTTTCCCCTTTGGTGCTCAGTTAGTCATCGCCAATCAAGGGAAACAAATGATATTTGTCTCTTTGGGACTGACTTAATTCACTCAGCATGATGTTTTCCAGATTCCTCCATTTTGTTGCAAGTGACCGGATTTCATTGTTTTTGACTGCTGTATAGTATTCTGTAGAGTACATGTCCCATAATTTCCTAATCCAGTCTACTGTTGATGGGCATTTGGGTTGGTTCCAAGTCTTAGCTATTGTGAATTGAGCCGCAATAAACATTGCTGTGCAGACGGCTTTTTTGTTTGCCCATTTAATTTCCTTTGGGTAAATTCCAAGGAGTGGGATGGCTGGGTTGAATGGTAGGGTTATATTCATTTCTGAGGAATCTCCAGACTGACTTCCATAGTGGCTTCACCAGTTTGCATTCCCACCAACAGTGGATTAGTGTCCCTTTTTCCCCACATCCTCTCCAGCATCTATTGTTGGTGGATTTCTGAATGTGAGCCATTCTCACCGGGGTGAGGTGAAACCTCATTGTGGTTTTGATTTGCATTTCCCTGATTGCTAGGGATCTTGAACATTTTTTCATGTGTCTGTTGGCCATTTGGATTTCCTCTTTGGAAAAATGTCTGTTGAGGTCCTTGGCCCATCTCTTAAGTGGGTTGTTTGTTTTGATGTTGTGGAGTTTCTTAATTTCTTTGTAGATTCTGGTTATCAACCCTTTATCTGTTGCATAGTTTGCAAATATATTTTCCCATTCTGTCGGTTTCCTATTCACTTTCCTGACTGTTTCTTTTGCAGTACAGAAACTTTTCAATTTGATGCAATCCCAGTAGTTAATTTTGGTTTTCAGTGCCTGTGCTTCTGGGGTCTTTTCCAAGAAGTCTTTGCCAGTACCTATGTCTTGCAGGGTTTCTCCTATGCTCTCTAGTAATTTGATGGTGTCGGGTCGTAGGTTTAAATTTTTAATCCATGTTGAATGGATTTTTGTGTAAGGTGAAAGATAGGGGTCTTGCTTCATGGTTCTGCACGTGGAAATCCAGTTTTCCCAGCACCATTTATTAAACAGACTGACCTTACTCCAGGGACTGGTTTTGGATCGTTGATCAAATATAAGTTGGCTGTAGGTGTTTGGATTGATTTCTGGAGTTTCTATTCTGTTCCATTGGTCTATCCATCTGTTTCTGTACCAGTACCATGCTGTTTTGATAACAACTGCCCTGTAGTATGTCCTGAAATCTGGTATTGTGATGCCTCCGGCTTTGTTTTTGTTGTACAAGATTGCTTTAGCTATTCGAGGTCTCCTGTGTCTCCATATGAATTTCAGCATCATTTTTTCCAGATCTGAGAAGAATGTCCTCGGTATCTTGATTGGTATTGCGTTGAATCTGTAAATTGCTTTTGGGAGAATGGACATTTTGATGATATTGATTCTTCCAATCCATGAGCATGGGAGATTTCTCCATTTTTTGGTATCCTCTTCTATTTCTTTCTTTAAGGTTTTGTAATTTTCATTGTAGAGATCTTTAATGTCCTTAGTTAAATTTATTCCAAGGTATTTGATTGTTTTTGTAGCTATTGTGAATGGGATTGATCTTAGCAGTTCTTCCTCAGCCGTGGCATTGTCTGTGTATACAAAGGCTGTTGATTTTTGTGCATTGATTTTATATCCTGCTACTTTGCCAAACTCTTCTATGAGTTCCAATAGTCTCTTAGTAGAGTTCTTTGGGTCCCCTAAATAAAGAATCATGTCGTCTGCAAAGAGGGATAGTTTGAGTTCTTCCTTCCCAACTTGTATCCCTTTAATTTCTTTTTCTTGCCTAATAGCTCTGGCTAAGACTTCCAGCACTATATTGAATAGCAGTGGTGAGAGTGGGCATCCCTGTCTGGTACCAGATCTCAGTGGAAATGCTTCCAACTTTTCCCCATTCAATAGGATATTGGCCGTGGGTTTTTCATAAATTGCTTTGATTGTATTGAGGAATGTGCCTTCTATACCCAGTTTGCTTAGGGTTTTCATCATGAAAGGGTGTTGAATTTTATCGAATGCTTTCTCTGCGTCTAGTGAGATAATCATATGGTTTTTCTTCTGCAGTCTGTTAATGTGGTGTATCACGTTGATTGTTTTTGCGATTATTGAACCATCCCTGCATACCAGGGATGAATCCCACTTGGTCTGGGTGGATGATCTTTCTGATGTGTTGTTGCAGTCTATTGGCCAGAATTTTGTTGAGGATTTTTGCATCTATGTTCATGAGGGATATTGGTCTGTAATTCTCTTTCAATGCTGCATCTTTTTCTGGCTTAGGAATTAAGGTGATGCTGGCTTCATAGAAGGAATTTGGGAGAATTCCCTCTTTTTCGATTGTTCTGAAAAGTTTGAGAAGAATTGGGGTTAGTTCTTCTTTAAATGTCTGGTAGAATTCAGCAGTGAATCCATCTGGTCCTGGGCTTTTCTTTGTTGGGAGGGCCTTTATTACTGATTCAATTTCTGACTCACTTATGGGTCTGTTTAGGTTTTCTATGTCTTCCTGGTTCAATTTAGGAAGGTTGCATGTGTCCAGGAATCTATCCATTTCTGATAGGTTTCCCTGTTTGCTGGCGTACAAGTCCTTGTAGTAATTTCTGATGATTCTTTTGATTTCTGTGGTGTCTGTTGTTATATTTCCTTTTTCATCTCTGATTTTACTGATTTGGGTCTTTTCTCTTCTTTTTTTAGTTAGTTGGGCCAATGGGGTGTCAATATTGTTTATTTTTTCAAAAAACCAGCTCCTCGTTTGGCTGATTTTTTGTAATGTTTTTTTGGATTCAATCCTGTTGATTTCTTCTCTGATTTTGATTATTTCTCTTTTTCTACTAGATTTGGGTCTAGTTTGCTGCAAATTTTCTAGATCCTTGAGATGCATTGAAAGCTCATCTATTTGGTGCCTTTCCAGTTTCTTGATGTAGGCACCTATTGATATAAACTTTCCTCTTAACACTGCTTTTGCTGTATCCCATAAGTTTTGGTATGTTGTGTTGTTATCCTCATTTACTTCCAGAAAATTTTTGATTTCTCTTTTGATTTCTTCAGTGACCCATTGTTCATTCAGGAGCATGTTGTTCAATCTCCATGTGTTTGCATATGCTCTAGAGATTCCTGAGTTGCTAATTTCCAACTTCACTCCCTCATGGTCTGAGAAGTTGCATGGTATGATTCTAATTCTTTTGAATTTGCTGAGACTTGCTTTATGGCCTAATATGTGATCAATCCTAGAGTAGGTTCCATGTACTGCTGAGAAGAATGTGAATGCTTTACGTGTAGGATGAAAAGTTCTGTAGATATCTGTTAGATCCATTTGGGCTATAGTGTTGTTTAAATCTACTGTCTCCTTGTTGATCTTCTGTCCTGTCGTTCTGTCAATATCTGTGAGTGAAGTATTGAAGTCCCCCAGTACTATTGTGTTGGGGTCTAAGTCTCCCTTTAAGTTTCTTAACAAATTTTTTAAATAAACCTGTGGCCTGTAATTAGGTGCATATACATTGAGAATTGTTATATCTTCCTGTAGTATTGATCCCTTAATCATTATATAGTGCCCCTCTTTGTCTCTCTTAACAGTTTTTGTGTTAAAGTTTATGTAGTCCGATATTAAGATGGTTACACCCGCTCATTTTTCATTTCTGTTGGCGTGGTATATCTTGTTCCATCCTTTTATTTTCAGTCTGTATGGATCTTCGTTGGAAAGATGTGATTCTTGTAGGCAGCAAATAGATGGTTTTTGTTCCTTAACCCAATCAGCCAATCTCTGTCTTTTAACAGCACAGTTTAGACCTTTAACGTTCAATGTGACTATTGATAAGTGGTAAGTTTGCCCTGCCATTTGCCAGATATTTTCTAATGTATGCTTTGAATTCCCTGTGATCTTTTGCCGTGAGGTTCCCTTCGTTTACCTTCTTTCATGTTGATGGTCGTGTTTCTGTGTTTCTGTGTGTAACACGTCTTTAAGTATCTTTTGCAGGGCTGGACGAGTGGCAACAAATTCTTTCAATTTTTGTTTGTTATGAAAGGTCTTTATTTCACCTTCATTCACAAATGAGAGCTTTGCAGGGTATAATATTCTGGGCTGGCAGTTTTTCTCTCTAAGTACCTGGGCTATGTCTCACCATTCCCTTCTAGCTCGTAGGGTTTCTGTTGAGAAGTCAGCTGTAAGTCTAATTGGAGATCCTCTGAGAGTAATCTGACGTTTCTCTCTTGCACATTTTAGGATCTTTAGGATCTTTTCTTTTTGCTTCACTGTGGTGAGTTTAATTACAATATGTCGTGCAGAGGATCTCTTTTGGTCATGTTTATTAGGGGTTCTATGAGCTTCCTGGATTAGGATTTCTCTGTCTTTCTCCAAGCCTGGAAAGTTTTCTGCTAGTATCTCCCTAAAAAGGCCTTCTAATCCTTTCTCCCTCTCCATACCTTCAGGAACACCTAGAACCCGAATGTTGGTTTTTTTAATAGTATCCTGTAAGTTCCCGACGATATCTTTTAGTTTTCTAATTTCCTCTTCTTGTCTTTGGTTTGACTGTTTCCTCTCCTGTTCTCTGTCTTCTAGGTCCGATATTCTCTCTTCTGCTTCACCCATTCTGGTTTTAAGGCCCTCAAGATTGCTTGTCACTTGATCTATTGAATTCTTCAATTCATTAAGATTTTTTGTCACTATCGTAGCTTCTTGTTCTACTAGTTGTTTCATTTCGTTTTGATTTCTCCGTAGTACTTCATTCTCGCGAGAGAGATTTTCTATCTTATCCATTAAGGATTTCTGTAGTTCAAGAATTTGTTTTTGAGAACTTCTTAATGTTCTTATCAATTCTTTGAGAACTGCTTCTTGCATTTCTTCTATCTCATTATCTTCATAATCCTGACTTGGGGTGTCTTTTCCGTTTGGGGTCATCATAGCGTCTTCCTTGATCTTGCTCCCTCGGAATCTGTTTTTATTTGGCATTTTTTTTTCCCCACACTCTTTCTCTGGGTTGTCAAGGTAACGGAGTTTGTGTGTGCGGTGTGTTCCCAGTTTTTGGATCCCCTTCAGGTTTCTACAGCCTCGGGTTTTTGGTTCCGTCTGCCTCAGTGATGGGCGGGCGGGCGGGCGGGCGGGCGCGCCTTGTCCCACTGCGTTTAATCTAGCTCGAATTAGCAGGATGGGTGACGAGAGAGGCTAGTGTCCGTGCAGGCTCGCCTCAATTGTGCTGTTTCCCTGGGGTCTGCTTCCCCCCACCAGTGTCTCGGGATCCCTGTATCGGCACCCGTTCAAGCGCTCAGTTCCAATGGCGACTGTGTTCCGCCCGGCTTCTGGTTCAGCCGGCGGGCGCGCGCCATCCCACTGTGTTCAGTCTAGCTCGAGTGAGCAGGGTGGGCAACGAAAGAGGCTAGTGTCCATGTGGGCTCGCCTCAATTGTGCTCTTTCCCCCCTGGCGTCTGCTTCCCCCCGCCAGTGTCTCGGGATCCCTGTATCAGCTCCCGTTTAAGTGCTCGATTTCAATGGCGACTGTGTTCCATCCGGTTCCCGTCCCTCCCAGCAGCTCCCGTGCCACTAAGGCATGATTTGCCGTTCGCAAACTTACTTTCCCCTAGGTCCTCTGCGTCTGATTCACTGGGTCCGGAAGAATTTCCACTGCATTTTTTTCCCTGAGATTTTTCCTGAGGCTACAGTAACTCTGTTTTTATTAAACTATCTTTTTGCGGACTGCTAGTGCGCGTCCTCACTATTCCGCCATCTTGGCTCCGCCCCGAACTTTAGAGTTTTGAATGAATTTTAGCATGTTACATTTTGTTTTTTTTGTTGGCAAACGGTAATTAGTTCCACATGGAGACACAACAAGTACACATAAGTGTTTTCTGAGTAGAATGCTACAGAAACTAGGTTAAAAATGATATTTGCGACTGTAAACATGACATTGAATTCACATTCCCAAGAAAAAGGCTTTGCGTTTCTCCAAAACCAGTTTCAACATCCTTATCTAGGTCCATTGCACACGAATTCCACACGAGATTGTCCAGATTGGTCTGCATCTAACCAGAAACATCCGGTTCTGTGTGGCTAAATGAATATCAGCTTTTAAACAGCCTGTGTGTTTGTTAGTGTTTTCTGGATAGTATCTATGACCTTTAGAGTTTTGAATGAATTTTAGCATGTTACATTTTGTTTTTTTGTTGGCAAACGCTAATTAGTTCCACATGGAGACACAACAAGTACACATAAGTGTTTTCTGAGTAGAATGCTACAGAAACTAGGTTAAAAATGATATTTACGACTGTAAACATGACATTGAATCCACTTGCCCAAGAAAAAGACTTTGCTTTTCTCCAAAACCAGTTTGACTCTGCTTTTCTGGGTCCTTTGCACACGCATTCCACACTAGTTTGTTCAGATAGGTCTGGATCTAACCAGAAATATCCGGTTCTGTGTGGCTAAATGAATATCAGCTTTTAAACAGCCTGTGTGTTTGTTAGTGTTTTCTGGATAGAATCTTTGACCTTTAGAGTTTTGAATGAATTTTAGCATGTTACATTTTGTTTTTTTGTTGGCAAACGCTAATTAGTTCCACATGGAGACACAACAAGTACACATAAGTGTTTTCTGAGTAGAATGCTACAGAAACTAGGTTAAAAATGATATTTGCGACTGTCAACATGACATTGAATCCACTTGCCCAAGAAAAAGACTTTGCTTTTCTCCAAAACCAGTTTGACTCTGCTTTTCTGGGTCCTTAACACACGAATTCCACACGAGTTTGTCCAGATTGGTCTGGATCTAACCAGAACTATCCGGTTCTGTGTGGCTAAATGAATATCAGCTTTTAAACAGCCTGTGTGTTTGTTAGTGTTTTCTGGATAGTATCTATGAACTTTAGAGTTTTGAATGAATTTTAGCATGTTACATTTTGTTTTTTTGTTGGCAAACGGTAATTAGTTCCACATGGAGACACAACAAGTACACATAAGTGTTTTCTGAGTAGAATGCTACAGAAACTAGGTTAAAAATGATATTTGCGACTGTAAACATGACATTGAATCCACTTGACCAAGAAAAAGACTTTTCGTTTCTCCAAAACCAGTTTCAACATCCTTTTCGGGGTCCTTAACACACAAATTCCACACGAGTTTGTCCAGATAGGTCTGGATCTAACCAGAAATATCCGGTTCTGTTTGACTAAATGAATATCAGCTTTTAAACAGCCTGTGTGTTTGTTAGTGTTTTCTGGATAGTATCTATGAACTTTAGAGTTTTGAATGAATTTTAGCAGTTAAAATTTGTTTTTTTGTTGGCAAACGCTAATTAGTTCCACATGGAGACACCACAAGTACACATAAGTGTTTTCTGAGTAGAATGCTACAGAAACTAGGTTAAAAATGATATTTGCGACTGTCAACATGACATTGAATCCACTTGCCCAAGAAAAAGACTTTGCGTTTCTCCAAAACCAGTTTGAATATGCTTTTCTGGGTCCTTAACACAGGAATTCCACACGAGTTTGTCCAGATAGGTCTGGATCTAACCAGAAATATCCAGTTCTGTTTGACTAAATGAATATCAGCTTTTAAACAGCCTGTGTGTTTGTTAGTGTTTTCTGGATAGTATCTATGAACTTTAGAGTTTTGAATGAATTTTAGCATGTTACATTTTGTTTTTTTGTTGGCAAACGCTAATTAGTTCCACATGGAGACACAACAAGTACACATAAGTGTTTTCTGAGTAGAATGCTACAGAAACTAGGTTAAAAATCATATTTGCGACTGTAAACAAAACATTGAATCCACTTGCCCAAGAAAAAGACTTTGCTTTTCTCCAAAACCAGTTTCAACATCCTTTTCGGGGTCCTTAACACACAAATTCCACACGAGTTTGTTCAGATAGATCTGGATCTAACCAGAAATATCCGGTTCTGTGTGGCTCAATGAATATCAGCTTTTAAACAGCCTGTGTGTGTGTTAGTGTTTTCTGGATACTATCTATGACCTTTAGAGTTTTGAATGAATTTTAGCATGTTACATTTTGTTTTTTTGTTGGCAAACGCTAATTAGTTCCACATGGAGACACAACAAGTACACATAAGTGTTTTCTGAGTAGAATGCTACAGAAACT
Organism: Sylvilagus floridanus; assembly: GCA_949820135.1. Classification (NCBI taxonomy): domain Eukaryota; kingdom Metazoa; phylum Chordata; class Mammalia; order Lagomorpha; family Leporidae; genus Sylvilagus; species Sylvilagus floridanus. Next base: position 90,891,810 of record OX463223.1, read on the forward strand.
AGTTTAAAAATGATATTTCCGACTGTAAACATGACATTGAATCCACTTGCCCAAGAAAAAGACTTTGCTTTTCTCCAAAACCAGTTTGACTCTGCTTTTCTGGGTCCTTTGTGCACGAATTCCACACGAGTTTGTTCAGATAGGTCTGGATCTAACCAGAAATATCCGGTTCTGTGTGGATTAATGAATATCAGCTTTTAAACAGCCTGTGTGTGTGTTAGTGTTTTCTGGATAGTATCTATGAACTTTAGAGTTTTGAATGAATTATAGCATGTTACATTTTGTTTTTTTGTTGGCAAACGCTAATTAGTTCCACTTGGAGACACAACAAGTACACATAAGTGTTTTCTGAATAGAATGCTACAGAAACTAGGTTAAAAATGATATTTGCGACTGTGAACATGACATTGAATCCACTTGCCCAAGAAAAAGACGTTGCTTTTCTCCAAAACCAGTTTGACTCTGCTTTTCTGGGTCCTTAACACACGAATTCCACACGAGTTTGTCCAGATAGGTCTGGATCTAACCAGAAATATCCGGTTCTGTGTGGCTAAATGAACATCAACTTTTAAACAGCCTGTTTGTTTGTTAGTGTTTTCTGGATAGTATCTATGACATTTAGAGTTTTGAATGAATTATAGCATGTTACATTTTGTTTTTTTGTTGGCAAACGCTAACAAATTCCACATGGAGACACAACAAGTACACATAAGTGTTTTCTGAGTAGAATGCTACAGAAACTAGGTTAAAAATCATATTTGCGACTGTAAACATGACATTGAATCCACTTGCCCAAGAAAAAGACATTGCGTTTCTCCAAAACCAGTTTGAATATGCTTTTCTGGGTCCTTAACACAGGAATTCCACACGAGTTTGTCCAGATAGGTCTGGATCTAACCAGAAATATCCGGTTCTGTGTGGCTAAATGAACATCAACTTTTAAACAGCCTGTGTGTTTGTTAGTGTTTTCTGGATAGTATCTATGAACTTTAGAGTTTTGAATGAATTTTAGCATGTTACATTTTGTTTTTTTGTTGGCAAACGCTAATTAGTTCCACATGGAGACACAAGAAGTACACATAAGTGTTTTCTGAATAGAATGCTACAGAAACTAGGTTAAAAATCATATTTGCGACTGTAAACATGACATTGAATCCACTTGCCCAAGAAAAAGACTTTGCTTTTCTCCTAAACCAGTTTCAACATCATTTTCGGGGTCCTTAACACACAAATTCCACACGAGTTTGTTCAGATAGATCTGGATCTAACCAGAAATATCCGGTTCTGTGTGGCTCAATGAATATCAGCTTTTAAACAGCCTGTGTGTGTGTTAGTGTTTTCTGGATACTATGTATGACCTTTAGAGTTTTGAATGAATTTTAGCATGTTACATTTTGTTTTTTTGTTGGCAAACGCTAATTAGTTCCACATGGAGACACAACAAGTACACATAAGTGTTTTCTGAGTAGAATGCTACAGAAACTAGGTTAAAAATGATATTTGCGACTGTCAACATGACATTGAATCCACTTGCCCAAGAAAAAGACTTTGCTTTTCTCCAATATCAGTTTGACTATGCTTTTCTGGGTCCTTAACACACGAATTCCACACGAGTTTGTCCAGATAGGTCTGGATCTAACCAGAAATATCCGGTTCTGTGTGGCTAAATGAATATCAGCTTTTAAACAGCCTGTGTGTTTGTTAGTGTTTTCTGGATAGTATCTATGAACTTTAGAGTTTTGAATGAATTTTAGCATGTTACATTTTGTTTTTTTTGTTGGCAAACGCTAATTAGTTCCACATGGAGACACAACAAGTACACATAAGTGGTTTCTGAGTAGAATGCTACAGAAACTAGTTTAAAAATGATATTTGCGACTGTCAACATGACATTGAATCCACTTGCCCAAGAAAAAGACTTTGCTTTTCTCCAAAACCAGTTTGACTCTGCTTTTCTGGGTCCTTAACACACGAATTCCACAAGTTTGTCCAGATAGGTCTGGATCTAACCAGAAATATCCGGTTCTGTGTGGATAAATGAATATCAGCTTTTAAACAGCCTGTGTGTTTGTTAGTGTTTTCTGGATAGTATCTATGAACTTTAGAGTTTTGAATGAATTTTAGCATGTTACATTTTGTTTTTTTGTTGGCAAACGCTAATTAGTTCCACATGGAGACACAACAAGTACACATAAGTGTTTTCTGAGTAGAATGCTACAGAAACTAGGTTAAAAATCATATTTGCGGCTGTCAACATGACATTGAATCCACTTGCTCAAGAAAAAGACTTTGCTTTTCTCCAAAACCAGTTTGACTCTGCTTTTCTGGGTCCTTTGCACACGAATTCCACACGAGTTTGTTCAAATAGGTCTGGATCTAACCAGAAATATCCGGTTCTGTGTGGATTAATGAATATCAGCTTTTAAACAGCCTGTGTGTTTGTTAGTGTTTTCTGGATAGTATCTTTGACGTTTAGAGTTTTGAATTAATTTTAGCATGTTACATTTTGTTTTTTTGTTGGCAAACGCTAATTAGTTGCACATGGAGACACAACAAGTACACATAAGTGTTTTCTGAGTAGAATGCTACAGAAACTAGGTTAAAAATTATATTTGTGACTGTCAACATGACATTGAATCCACTTGCCCAAGAAAAAGACTTTTCGTTTCTCCAAAACCAGTTTGACTCTGCTTTTCTGGGTCCTTAACACACGCATTCCACACGAGTTTGTCCAGATTGGTCTGGATCTAACCAGAAATATCCGGTTCTTTTTGACTAAATGAATCTCAGCTTTTAAACAGCCTGTGTGTTTGTTAGTGTTTTCTGGATAGTATCTATGAACTTTAGAGTTTTGAATGAATTTTAGCATGTTACATTTTGTTTTTTTGTTGGCAAACGCTAATTAGTTCCACATGGAGACACAACAAGTACACATAAGTGTTTTCTGAGTAGAATGCTACAGAAACTAGGTTAAAAATGATATTTGCGACTGCAAACATGACATTGAATCCACTTGCCCAAGAAAAAGACTTTGCGTTTCTCCAAAACCAGTTTGACTATGCTTTTCTGGGTCCTTGACACACGAATTCCACACGAGTTTATCCAGAGAGGTCTGGATCTAACCAGAAATATCCGGTTCTGTGTGGATAAATGAATATCAGCTTTGAAACAGCCTGTGTGTTTGTTAGTGTTTTCTGGATAGTATCTATGAACTTTAGAGTTTTGAATGAATTTTAGCATGTTACATTTTGTTTTTTTGTTGGCAAACGCTAATTAGTTCCACATGGAGACACAACAAGTACACATAAGTGTTTTCTGAGTAGAATGCTACAGAAACTAGGTTAAAAATGATATTTGCGACTGTCAACATGACATTGAATGCACTTGCCCAAGAAAAAGACTTTGCTTTTCTCCAAAACCAGTTTGACTCTGCTTTTCTGGGTCCTTAACACACGAATTCCACACGAGTTTGTCCAGATAGGTCTGGATCTAACCAGAAATATCCGGTTCTGTGTGGCTAAATGAACATCAGCTTTTAAACAGCCTGTGTGTTTGTTAGTGTTTTCTGGATAGTATCTATGAACTTTAGAGTTTTGAATGAATTTTAGCATGTTACATTTTGTTTTTTTGTTGGCAAACGCTAATTAGTTCCACATGGAGACACAACAAGTACACATAAGTGTTTTCTGAGTAGAATGCTACAGAAACTAGGTTAAAAATCATATTTGCGACTGTAAACATGACATTGAATCCACTTGCCCAAGAAAAAGACATTGCGTTTCTCCAAAACCAGTTTGAATATGCTTTTCTGGGTCCTTAACACAGGAATTCCACACGAGTTTGTCCAGATAGGTCTGGATCTAACCAGAAATATCCGGTTCTGTTTGAATAAATGAATATCAGCTTTGAAACAGCCTGTGTGTTTGTTAGTGTTTTCTGGATAGTATCTATGAACTTTAGAGTTTTGAATGAATTTTAGCATGTTACATTTTGTTTTTTTGTTGGCAAACGCTAATTAGTTCCACATGGAGACACAAGAAGTACACATAAGTGTTTTCTGAATAGAATGCTACAGAAACTAGGTTAAAAATCATATTTGCGACTGTAAACATGACATTGAATCCACTTGCCCAAGAAAAAGACTTTGCTTTTCTCCAAAACCAGTTTCAACATCATTTTCGGGGTCCTTAACACACAAATTCCACACGAGTTTGTTCAGATAGATCTGGATCTAACCAGAAATATCCGGTTCTGTGTGGCTCAATGAATATCAGCTTTTAAACAGCCTGTGTGTGTGTTAGTGTTTTCTGGATACTATGTATGACCTTTAGAGTTTTGAATGAATTTTAGCATGTTACATTTTGTTTTTTTGTTGGCAAACGCTAATTAGTTCCACATGGAGACACAACAAGTACACATAAGTGTTTTCTGAGTAGAATGCTACAGAAACTAGGTTAAAAATGATATTTGCGACTGTAAACATGACATTGAATCCACTTGCCCAAGAAAAAGACTTTGCTTTTCTCCAATATCAGTTTGACTATGCTTTTCTGGGTCCTTAACACACGAATTCCACACGAGTTTGTCCAGATAGGTCTGGATCTAACCAGAAATATCCGGTTCTGTGTGGCTAAATGAATATCAGCTTTTAAACAGCCTGTGTGTTTGTTAGTGTTTTCTGGATAGTATCTATGAACTTTAGAGTTTTGAATGAATTTTAGCATGTTACATTTTGTTTTTTTGTTGGCAAACGCTAATTAGTTCCACATGGAGACACAACAAGTACACATAAGTGGTTTCTGAGTAGAATGCTACAGAAACTAGGTTAAAAATGATATTTGCGACTGTCAACATGACATTGAATCCACTTGCCCAAGAAAAAGACTTTGCTTTTCTCCAAAACCAGTTTGACTCTGCTTTTCTGGGTCCTTAACACACGAATTCCACAAGTTTGTCCAGATAGGTCTGGATCTAACCAGAAATATCCGGTTCTGTGTGGATAAATGAATATCAGCTTTTAAACAGCCTGTGTGTTTGTTAGTGTTTTCTGGATAGTATCTATGAACTTTAGAGTTTTGAATGAATTTTAGCATGTTACATTTTGTTTTTTTGTTGGCAAACGCTAATTAGTTCCACATGGAGACACAACAAGTACACATAAGTGTTTTCTGAGTAGAATGCTACAGAAACTAGGTTAAAAATCATATTTGCGGCTGTCAACATGACATTGAATCCACTTGCTCAAGAAAAAGACTTTGCTTTTCTCCAAAACCAGTTTGACTCTGCTTTTCTGGGTCCTTTGCACACGAATTCCACACGAGTTTGTTCAGATAGGTCTGGATCTAACCAGAAATATCCGGTTCTGTGTGGATTAATGAATATCAGCTTTTAAACAGCCTGTGTGTTTGTTAGTGTTTTCTGGATAGTATCTTTGACGTTTAGAGTTTTGAATTAATTTTAGCATGTTACATTTTGTTTTTTTGTTGGCAAACGCTAATTAGTTGCACATGGAGACACAACAAGTACACATAAGTGTTTTCTGAGTAGAATGCTACAGAAACTAGGTTAAAAATGATATTTGTGACTGTCAACATGACATTGAATCCACTTGCCCAAGAAAAAGACTTTTCGTTTCTCCAAAACCAGTTTGACTCTGCTTTTCTGGGTCCTTAACACACGCATTCCACACTAGTTTGTCCAGATTGGTCTGGATCTAACCAGAAATATCCGGTTCTTTTTGACTAAATGAATCTCAGCTTTTAAACAGCCTGTGTGTTTGTTAGTGTTTTCTGGATAGTATCTATGAACTTTAGAGTTTTGAATGAATTTTAGCATGTTACATTTTGTTTTTTTGTTGGCAAACGCTAATTAGTTCCACATGGAGACACAACAAGTACACATAAGTGTTTTCTGAGTAGAATGCTACAGAAACTAGGTTAAAAATGATATTTGCGACTGCAAACATGACATTGAATCCACTTGCCCAAGAAAAAGACTTTGCGTTTCTCCAAAACCAGTTTGACTATGCTTTTCTGGGTCCTTGACACACGAATTCCACACGAGTTTATCCAGAGAGGTCTGGATCTAACCAGAAATATCCGGTTCTGTGTGGATAAATGAATATCAGCTTTGAAACAGCCTGTGTGTTTGTTAGTGTTTTCTGGATAGTATCTATGAACTTTAGAGTTTTGAATGAATTTTAGCATGTTACATTTTGTTTTTTTGTTGGCAAACGCTAATTAGTTCCACATGGAGACACAACAAGTACACATAAGTGTTTTCTGAGTAGAATGCTACAGAAACTAGGTTAAAAATGATATTTGCGACTGTCAACATGACATTGAATGCACTTGCCCAAGAAAAAGACTTTGCTTTTCTCCAAAACCAGTTTGACTCTGCTTTTCTGGGTCCTTAACACACGAATTCCACACGAGTTTGTCCAGATAGGTCTGGATCTAACCAGAAATATCCGGTTCTGTGTGGCTAAATGAACATCAGCTTTTAAACAGCCTGTGTGTTTGTTAGTGTTTTCTGGATAGTATCTATGAACTTTAGAGTTTTGAATGAATTTTAGCATGTTACATTTTGTTTTTTTGTTGGCAAACGCTAATTAGTTCCACATGGAGACACAACAAGTACACATAAGTGTTTTCTGAGTAGAATGCTACAGAAACTAGGTTAAAAATCATATTTGCGACTGTAAACATGACATTGAATCCACTTGCCCAAGAAAAAGACATTGCGTTTCTCCAAAACCAGTTTGAATATGCTTTTCTGGGTCCTTAACACAGGAATTCCACACGAGTTTGTCCAGATAGGTCTGGATCTAACCAGAAATATCCGGTTCTGTTTGAATAAATGAATATCAGCTTTGAAACAGCCTGTGTGTTTGTTAGTGTTTTCTGGATAGTATCTATGAACTTTAGAGTTTTGAATGAATTTTAGCATGTTACATTTTGTTTTTTTGTTGGCAAACGCTAATTAGTTCCACATGGAGACACAAGAAGTACACATAAGTGTTTTCTGAATAGAATGCTACAGAAACTAGGTTAAAAATCATATTTGCGACTGTAAACATGACATTGAATCCACTTGCCCAAGAAAAAGACTTTGCTTTTCTCCAAAACCAGTTTCAACATCATTTTCGGGGTCCTTAACACACAAATTCCACACGAGTTTGTTCAGATAGATCTGGATCTAACCAGAAATATCCGGTTCTGTGTGGCTCAATGAATATCAGCTTTTAAACAGCCTGTGTGTGTGTTAGTGTTTTCTGGATACTATGTATGACCTTTAGAGTTTTGAATGAATTTTAGCATGTTACATTTTGTTTTTTTGTTGGCAAACGCTAATTAGTTCCACATGGAGACACAACAAGTACACATAAGTGTTTTCTGAGTAGAATGCTACAGAAACTAGGTTAAAAATGATATTTGCGACTGTAAACATGACATTGAATCCACTTGCCCAAGAAAAAGACTTTGCTTTTCTCCAATATCAGTTTGACTATGCTTTTCTGGGTCCTTAACACACGAATTCCACACGAGTTTGTCCAGATAGGTCTGGATCTAACCAGAAATATCCGGTTCTGTGTGGCTAAATGAATATCAGCTTTTAAACAGCCTGTGTGTTTGTTAGTGTTTTCTGGATAGTATCTATGAACTTTAGAGTTTTGAATGAATTTTAGCATGTTACATTTTGTTTTTTTGTTGGCAAACGCTAATTAGTTCCACATGGAGACACAACAAGTACACATAAGTGGTTTCTGAGTAGAATGCTACAGAAACTAGGTTAAAAATGATATTTGCGACTGTCAACATGACATTGAATCCACTTGCCCAAGAAAAAGACTTTGCTTTTCTCCAAAACCAGTTTGACTCTGCTTTTCTGGGTCCTTAACACACGAATTCCACAAGTTTGTCCAGATAGGTCTGGATCTAACCAGAAATATCCGGTTCTGTGTGGATAAATGAATATCAGCTTTTAAACAGCCTGTGTGTTTGTTAGTGTTTTCTGGATAGTATCTATGAACTTTAGAGTTTTGAATGAATTTTAGCATGTTACATTTTGTTTTTTTGTTGGCAAACGCTAATTAGTTCCACATGGAGACACAACAAGTACACATAAGTGTTTTCTGAGTAGAATGCTACAGAAACTAGGTTAAAAATCATATTTGCGGCTGTCAACATGACATTGAATCCACTTGCTCAAGAAAAAGACTTTGCTTTTCTCCAAAACCAGTTTGACTCTGCTTTTCTGGGTCCTTTGCACACGAATTCCACACGAGTTTGTTCAGATAGGTCTGGATCTAACCAGAAATATCCGGTTCTGTGTGGATTAATGAATATCAGCTTTTAAACAGCCTGTGTGTTTGTTAGTGTTTTCTGGATAGTATCTTTGACGTTTAGAGTTTTGAATGAATTTTAGCATGTTACATTTTGTTTTTTTGTTGGCAAACGCTAATTAGTTGCACATGGAGACACAACAAGTACACATAAGTGTTTTCTGAGTAGAATGCTACAGAAACTAGGTTAAAAATGATATTTGTGACTGTCAACATGACATTGAATCCACTTGCCCAAGAAAAAGACTTTTCGTTTCTCCAAAACCAGTTTGACTCTGCTTTTCTGGGTCCTTAACACACGCATTCCACACTAGTTTGTCCAGATTGGTCTGGATCTAACCAGAAATATCCGGTTCTTTTTGACTAAATGAATCTCAGCTTTTAAACAGCCTGTGTGTTTGTTAGTGTTTTCTGGATAGTATCTATGAACTTTAGAGTTTTGAATGAATTTTAGCATGTTACATTTTGTTTTTTTGTTGGCAAACGCTAATTAGTTCCACATGGAGACACAACAAGTACACATAAGTGTTTTCTGAGTAGAATGCTACAGAAACTAGGTTAAAAATGATATTTGCGACTGCAAACATGACATTGAATCCACTTGCCCAAGAAAAAGACTTTGCGTTTCTCCAAAACCAGTTTGACTATGCTTTTCTGGGTCCTTGACACACGAATTCCACACGAGTTTATCCAGATAGGTCTGGATCTAACCAGAAATATCCGGTTCTGTGTGGATAAATGAATATCAGCTTTGAAACAGCCTGTGTGTTTGTTAGTGTTTTCTGGATAGTATCTATGAACTTTAGAGTTTTGAATGAATTTTAGCATGTTACATTTTGTTTTTTTGTTGGCAAACGCTAATTAGTTCCACATGGAGACACAACAAGTACACATAAGTGTTTTCTGAGTAGAATGCTACAGAAACTAGGTTAAAAATGATATTTGCGACTGTCAACATGACATTGAATGCACTTGCCCAAGAAAAAGACTTTGCTTTTCTCCAAAACCAGTTTGACTCTGCTTTTCTGGGTCCTTAACACACGAATTCCACACGAGTTTGTCCAGATAGGTCTGGATCTAACCAGAAATATCCGGTTCTGTGTGGCTAAATGAACATCAGCTTTTAAACAGCCTGTGTGTTTGTTAGTGTTTTCTGGATAGTATCTATGAACTTTAGAGTTTTGAATGAATTTTAGCATGTTACATTTTGTTTTTTTGTTGGCAAACGCTAACTAATTCCACATGGAGACACCACAAGTACACATAAGTGTTTTCTGAGTAGAATGCTACAGAAACTAGGTTAAAAATCATATTTGCGACTGTAAACATGACATTGAATCCACTTGCCCAAGAAAAAGACTTTGCGTCTCTCCAAAACCAGTTTCAACATCCTTTTCTAGGTCCTTTGTACACGAATTCCACACGAGTTTGTCCAGATAGGTCTGGATCTAACCAGAAATATACAGTTCTGTGTGGCTCAATGAATATCAGCTTTTAAACAGCCTGTGTGTTTGTTAGTGTTTTCTGGATAGCATCTATGAACTTTAGATTTTTGAATAAATTTTAGCATGTTACATTTTGTTTTATTGTTGGCAAACGCTAATTAGTTCCACATGGAGACACAACAAGTACACATAAGTGTTCTCTGAGTCCAATGCTACAGAAACTAGGTTAAAAATGATATTTGCGACTGTAAACATGACATTGAATCCACTTGCCCAAGAAAAAGACGTTGCTTTTCTCCAAAACCAGTTTGACTCTGCTTTTCTGGGTCCTTAACACAGGAATTCCACACGAGTTTGTCCAGATTGGTCTGGATCTAACCAGAACTATCCGGTTCTGTGTGGCTAAATGAATATCAGCTTTTAAACAACCTGTGTGTTTGTTAGTGTTTCCTGGATACTATCTATGAACTTTAGAGTTTTGAATGAATTTTAGCATGTTACATTTTGTTTTTTTGTTGGCAAACGCTAATTAGTTCCACATGGAGACACAACAAGTACACATAAGTGTTTTCTGAGTAGAATGCTACAGAAACTAGGTTAAAAATGATATTTGCGACTGTAAACATGACATTGAATCCACTTGCCCAAGAAAAAGACTTTGCGTTTCTCCAAAACCAGTTTGAATATGCTTTTCTGGGTCCTTAACACAGGAATTCCACACGAGTTTGTCCAGATAGGTCTGGATCTAACCAGAAATATCCGGTTCTGTTTGACTAAATGAATATCAGCTTTGAAACAGCCTGTGTGTTTGTTAGTGTTTTCTGGATAGTATCTTTGACCTTTAGAGTTTTAAATGAATTTTAGCATGTTACATTTTGTTATTTTGTTGGCAAACGCTAATTAGTTCCACATGGAGACACAACAAGTACACATAAGTGTTTTCTGAGTAGAATGCTACAGAAACTAGGTTAAAAATCATATTTGCGAATGTAAACATGACATTGAATCCACTTGCCCAAGAAAAAGACTTTGCTTTTCTCCAAAGCCAGTTTCAACATCCTTTTCGGGGTCCTTAACACACAAATTCCACACGAGTTTGTTCAGATAGGTCTGGATCTAACCAGAAATATCCGGTTCTGTGTGGATAAATGAATATCAGCTTTTAAACAGCCTGTGTGTTTGTTAGTGTTTTCTGGATACTATCTATGACCTTTAGAGTTTTGAATGAATTTTAGCATGTTACATTTTGTTTTTTTGTTGGCAAACGCTAATTAGTTCCACATGGAGACACAACAAGTACACATAAGTGTTTTCTGAGTAGAATGCTACAGAAACTAGGTTAAAAATGATATTTGTGACTGTAAACATGACATTGAATCCACTTGCCAAGAAAAAGACGTTGCTTTTCTCCAAAACCAGTTTGATTCTACTTTTCTGGGTCCTTAACACACGAATTCCACACGAGTTTGTCCAGATTGGTCTGGATCTAACCAGAAATATCCGGTTCTGTGTGGCTAAATGAATATCAGCTTTGAAACAGCCTGTGTGTTTGTTAGTGTTTTCTGGATAGTATCTTTGACCTTTAGAGTTTTGAATGAATTTTAGCATGTTACATTTTGTTTTTTTGTTGGCAAACGCTAATTAGTTCCACATGGAGACACAACAAGTACACATAAGTGTTTTCTGCATAGAATGCTACAGAAACTAGGTTAAAAATGATATTTGCGACTGTAAACATGACATTGAATCCACTTGCCCAAGAAAAAGACTTTGCTTTTCTCCAAAACCAGTTTGACTCTGCTTTTCTGGGTCCTTTGTACACGAATTCCACACGAGTTTGTTCAGATAGGTCTGGATCTAACCAGAAATATCCGGTTCTGTGTGGATTAATGAATATCAGCTTTTAAACAGCCTGTGTGTTTGTTAGTGTTTTCTGGATAGTATCTATGAACTTTAGAGTTTTGAATGAATTTTAGCATGTTACATTTTGTTTTTTTGTTGGCAAACGCTAATTAGTTCCACATGGAGACACAACAAGTACACATAAGTGTTTTCTGAGTAGAATGCTACAGAAACTAGGTTAAAAATGATATTTGCGACTGTAAACATGACATTGAATCCACTTGCCCAAGAAAAAGACGTTGCTTTTCTCCAAAACCAGTTTGACTCTGCTTTTCTGGGTCCTTAACACAGGAATTCCACACGAGTTTGTCCAGATTGGTCTGGATCTAACCAGAACTATCCGGTTCTGTGTGGCTAAATGAATATCAGCTTTTAAACAACCTGTGTGTTTGTTAGTGTTTCCTGGATACTATCTATGCACTTTAGAGTTTTGAATGAATTTTAGCATGTTACATTTTGTTTTTTTGTTGGCAAACGCTAATTAGTTCCACATGGAGACACAACAAGTACACATAAGTGTTTTCTGAGTAGAATGCTGCAGAAACTATGTTAAAAATGATATTTGCGACTGTAAACATGACATTGAATCCACTTGCCCAAGAAAAAGACTTTGCGTTTCTCCAAAACCAGTTTGAATATGCTTTTCTGGGTCCTTAACACAGGAATTCCACACGAGTTTGTCCAGATAGGTCTGGATCTAACCAGAAATATCCGGTTCTGTTTGACTAAATGAATATCAGCTTTGAAACAGCCTGTGTGTTTGTTAGTGTTTTCTGGATAGTATCTTTGACCTTTAGAGTTTTAAATGAATTTTAGCATGTTACATTTTGTTATTTTGTTGGCAAACGCTAATTAGTTGCACATGGAGACACAACAAGAACACATAAGTGTTTTCTGAGTAGAATGCTACAGAAACTAGGTTAAAAATCATATTTGTGAATGTAAACATGACATTGAATCCACTTGCCCAAGAAAAAGACTTTGCTTTTCTCCAAAGCCAGTTTCAACATCCTTTTCGGGGTCCTTAACACACAAATTCCACACGAGTTTGTTCAGATAGGTCTGGATCTAACCAGAAATATCCGGTTCTGTGTGGATAAATGAATATCAGCTTTTAAACAGCCTGTGTGTTTGTTAGTGTTTTCTGGATACTATCTATGACCTTTAGAGTTTTGAATGAATTTTAGCATGTTACATTTTGTTTTTTTGTTGGCAAACGCTAATTAGTTCCACATGGAGACACAACAAGTACACATAAGTGTTTTCTGAGTAGAATGCTACAGAAACTAGGTTAAAAATGATATTTGTGACTGTAAACATGACATTGAATCCACTTGCCAAGAAAAAGACGTTGCTTTTCTCCAAAACCAGTTTGATTCTACTTTTCTGGGTCCTTAACACACGAATTCCACACGAGTTTGTCCAGAATGGTCTGGATCTAACCAGAAATATCCGGTTCTGTGTGGCTAAATGAATATCAGCTTTGAAACAGCCTGTGTGTTTGTTAGTGTTTTCTGGATAGTATCTTTGACCTTTAGAGTTTTGAATGAATTTTAGCATGTTACATTTTGTTTTTTTGTTGGCAAACGCTAATTAGTTCCACATGGAGACACAACAAGTACACATAAGTGTTTTCTGAGTAGAATGCTACAGAAACTAGGTTAAAAATGATATTTGCGACTGTAAACATGACATTGAATCCACTTGCCCAAGAAAAAGACTTTGCTTTTCTCCAAAACCAGTTTGACTCTGCTTTTCTGGGTCCTTTGTACACGAATTCCACAGGAGTTTGTTCAGATAGGTCTGGATCTAACCAGAAATATCCGGTTCTGTGTGGATTAATGAATATCAGCTTTTAAACAGCCTGTGTGTTTGTTAGTGTTTTCTGGATAGTATCTATGAACTTTAGAGTTTTGAATGAATTTTAGCATGTTACATTTTGTTTTTTTGTTGGCAAACGCTAATTAGTTCCACATGGAGACACAACAAGTACACATAAGTGTTTTCTGAGTAGAATGCTACAGAAACTAGGTTAAAAATGATATTTGCGACTGTAAACATGACATTGAATCCACTTGCCCAAGAAAAAGACTTTGCTTTTCTCCAAAACCAGTTTGACTCTGCTTTTCTGGGTCCTTTGTACACGAATTCCACACGAGTTTGTTCAGATAGGTCTGGATCTAACCAGAAATATCCGGTTCTGTGTGGATTAATGAATATCAGCTTTTAAACAGCCTGTGTGTTTGTTAGTGTTTTCTGGATAGTATCTATGAACTTTAGAGTTTTGAATGAATTTTAGCATGTTACATTTTGTTTTTTTGTTGGCAAACGCTAATTAGTTCCACATGGAGACACAACAAGTACACATAAGGGTTTTCTGAATAGAATGCTACAGAAACTAGGTTAAAAATCATATTTGCGACTGTAAACATGACATTGAATCCACTTGTCCAAGAAAAAGACTTTGCTTTTCTCCAAAACCAGTTTGACTCTGCTTTTCTGGGTCCTTAACACACGCATTCCACACGAGTTTGTCCAGATTGGTCTGGATCTAACCAGAAATATCCGGTTCTTTTTGACTAAATGAATCTCAGCTTTTAAACAGCCTGTGTGTTTGTTAGTGTTTTCTGGATAGTATCTATGAACTTTAGAGTTTTGAATGAATTTTAGCATGTTACATTTTGTTTTTTTGTTGGCAAACGCTAATTAGTTCCACATGGAGACACAACAAGTACACATAAGTGTTTTCTGAGTAGAATGCTACAGAAACTAGGTTAAAAATGTTATTTGCGACTGCAAACATGACATTGAATCCACTTGCCCAAGAAAAAGTTTTTGCGTTTCTCCAAAACCAGTTTGACTATGCTTTTCTGGGTCCTTAACACACGAATTCCACACGAGTTTATCCAGATAGGTCTGGATCTAACCAGAAATATCCGGTTCTGTGTGGATAAATGAATATCTGCTTTTAAACAGCCTGTGTGTTTGTTAGTGTTTTCTGGATAGTATCTATGAACTTTAGAGTTTTGAATGAATTTTAGCATGTTACATTTTGTTTTTTTGTTGGCAAACGCTAATTAGTTCCACATGGAGACACAACAAGTACACATAAGTGTTTTCTGAGTAGAATGCTACAGAAACTAGGTTAAAAATGATATTTCCGACTGTAAACATGACATTGAATCCACTTGCCCAAGAAAAAGACTTTGCTTTTCTCCAAAACCAGTTTGACTCTGCTTTTCTGGGTCCTTAACACACGAATTCCACACGAGTTTGTCCAGATAGGTCTGGATCTAACCAGAAATATCCGGTTCTGTGTGGCTAAATGAACATCAACTTTTAAACAGCCTGTGTGTTTGTTAGTGTTTTCTGGATAGTATCTATGAACTTTAGAGTTTTGAATGAATTTTAGCATGTTACATTTTGTTTTTTTGTTGGCAAACGCTAACTAATTCCACATGGAGACACCACAAGTACACATAAGTGTTTTCTGAGTAGAATGCTACAGAAACTAGGTTAAAAATCATATTTGCGACTGTAAACATGACATTGAATCCACTTGCCCAAGAAAAAGACTTTGCGTCTCTCCAAAACCAGTTTCAACATCCTTTTCTAGGTCCTTTGTACACGAATTCCACACGAGTTTGTCCAGATAGGTCTGGATCTAACCAGAAATATACAGTTCTGTGTGGCTCAATGAATATCAGCTTTTAAACAGCCTGTGTGTTTGTTAGTGTTTTCTGGATAGCATCTATGAACTTTAGATTTTTGAATAAATTTTAGCATGTTACATTTTGTTTTATTGTTGGCAAACGCTAATTAGTTCCACATGGAGACACAACAAGTACACATAAGTGTTCTCTGAGTCCAATGCTAGAGAAACTAGGTTAAAAATGATATTTGCGACTGTAAACATGACATTGAATCCACTTGCCCAAGAAAAAGACGTTGCTTTTCTCCAAAACCAGTTTGACTCTGCTTTTCTGGGTCCTTAACACAGGAATTCCACACGAGTTTGTCCAGATTGGTCTGGATCTAACCAGAACGATCCGGTTCTGTGTGGCTAAATGAATATCAGCTTTTAAACAACCTGTGTGTTTGTTAGTGTTTCCTGGATACTATCTATGAACTTTAGAGTTTTGAATGAATTTTAGCATGTTACATTTTGTTTTTTTGTTGGCAAACGCTAATTATTTCCACATGGAGACACAACAAGTACACATAAGTGTTTTCTGAGTAGAATGCTACAGAAACTAGGTTAAAAATGATATTTGCGACTGTCAACATGACATTGAATCCACTTGCCCAAGAAAAAGACTTTGCGTTTCTCCAAAACCAGTTTGAATATGCTTTTCTGGGTCCTTAACACAGGAATTCCACACGAGTTTGTCCAGATAGGTCTGGATCTAACCAGAAATATCCGGTTCTGTTTGACTAAATGAATATCAGCTTTGAAACAGCCTGTGTGTTTGTTAGTGTTTTCTGGATAGTATCTTTGACCTTTAGAGTTTTAAATGAATTTTAGCATGTTACATTTTGTTATTTTGTTGGCAAACGCTAATTAGTTCCACATGGAGACACAACAAGTACACATAAGTGTTTTCTGAGTAGAATGCTACAGAAACTAGGTTAAAAATCATATTTGCGAATGTAAACATGACATTGAATCCACTTGCCCAAGAAAAAGACTTTGCTTTTCTCCAAAACCAGTTTGACTCTGCTTTTCTGGGTCCTTAACACACGAATTCCACACGAGTTTGTCCAGATAGGTCTGGATCTAACCAGAAATATCCGGTTCTGTGTGGCTAAATGAACATCAACTTTTAAACAGCCTGTGTGTTTGTTAGTGTTTTCTGGATAGTATCTATGAACTTTAGAGTTTTGAATGAATTTTAGCATGTTACATTTTGTTTTTTTGTTGGCAAACGCTAACTAATTCCACATGGAGACACCACAAGTACACATAAGTGTTTTCTGAGTAGAATGCTACAGAAACTAGGTTAAAAATCATATTTGCGACTGTAAACATGACATTGAATCCACTTGCCCAAGAAAAAGACTTTGCGTCTCTCCAAAACCAGTTTCAACATCCTTTTCTAGGTCCTTTGTACACGAATTCCACACGAGTTTGTCCAGATAGGTCTGGATCTAACCAGAAATATACAGTTCTGTGTGGCTCAATGAATATCAGCTTTTAAACAGCCTGTGTGTTTGTTAGTGTTTTCTGGATAGCATCTATGAACTTTAGATTTTTGAATAAATTTTAGCATGTTACATTTTGTTTTATTGTTGGCAAACGCTAATTAGTTCCACATGGAGACACAACAAGTACACATAAGTGTTCTCTGAGTCCAATGCTACAGAAACTAGGTTAAAAATGATATTTGCGACTGTAAACATGACATTGAATCCACTTGCCCAAGAAAAAGACGTTGCTTTTCTCCAAAACCAGTTTGACTCTGCTTTTCTGGGTCCTTAACACAGGAATTCCACACGAGTTTGTCCAGATTGGTCTGGATCTAACCAGAACGATCCGGTTCTGTGTGGCTAAATGAATATCAGCTTTTAAACAACCTGTGTGTTTGTTAGTGTTTCCTGGATACTATCTATGAACTTTAGAGTTTTGAATGAATTTTAGCATGTTACATTTTGTTTTTTTGTTGGCAAACGCTAATTAGTTCCACATGGAGACACAACAAGTACACATAAGTGTTTTCTGAGTAGAATGCTACAGAAACTAGGTTAAAAATGATATTTGCGACTGTCAACATGACATTGAATCCACTTGCCCAAGAAAAAGACTTTGCGTTTCTCCAAAACCAGTTTGAATATGCTTTTCTGGGTCCTTAACACAGGAATTCCACACGAGTTTGTCCAGATAGGTCTGGATCTAACCAGAAATATCCGGTTCTGTTTGACTAAATGAATATCAGCTTTGAAACAGCCTGTGTGTTTGTTAGTGTTTTCTGGCTAGTATCTATGAACTTTAGAGTTTTAAATGAATTTTAGCATGTTACATTTTGTTATTTTGTTGGCAAACGCTAATTAGTTCCACATGGAGACACAACAAGTACACATAAGTGTTTTCTGAGTAGAATGCTACAGAAACTAGGTTAAAAATCATATTTGCGAATGTAAACATGACATTGAATCCACTTGCCCAAGAAAAAGACTTTGCTTTTCTCCAAAACCAGTTTCAACATCCTTTTCGGGGTCCTTAACACACAAATTCCACACGAGTTTGTTCAGATAGGTCTGGATCTAACCAGAAATATCCGGTTCTGTGTGGATAAATGAATATCAGCTTTTAAACAGCCTGTGTGTTTGTTAGTGTTTTCTGGATACTATCTATGACCTTTAGAGTTTTGAATGAATTTTAGCATGTTACATTTTGTTTTTTTGTTGGCAAACGCTAATTAGTTCCACATGGAGACACAACAAGTACACATAAGTGTTTTCTGAGTAGAATGCTACAGAAACTAGGTTAAAAATGATATTTGTGACTGTAAACATGACATTGAATCCACTTGCCAAGAAAAAGACGTTGCTTTTCTCCAAAACCAGTTTGATTCTACTTTTCTGGGTCCTTAACACACGAATTCCACACGAGTTTGTCCAGATTGGTCTGGATCTAACCAGAAATATCCGGTTCTGTGTGGCTAAATGAATATCAGCTTTGAAACAGCCTGTGTGTTTGTTAGTGTTTTCTGGATAGTATCTTTGACCTTTAGAGTTTTGAATGAATTTTAGCATGTTACATTTTGTTTTTTTGTTGGCAAACGCTAATTAGTTCCACATGGAGACACAACAAGTACACATAAGTGTTTTCTGAGTAGAATGCTACAGAAACTAGGTTAAAAATGATATTTCCGACTGTAAACATGACATTGAATCCACTTGCCCAAGAAAAAGACTTTGCTTTTCTCCAAAACCAGTTTGACTCTGCTTTTCTGGGTCCTTTGTACACGAATTCCACACGAGTTTGTTCAGATAGGTCTGGATCTAACCAGAAATATCCGGTTCTGTGTGGATTAATGAATATCAGCTTTTAAACAGCCTGTGTGTTTGTTAGTGTTTTCTGGATAGTATCTATGAACTTTAGAGTTTTGAATGAATTTTAGCATGTTACATTTTGTTTTTTTGTTGGCAAACGCTAATTAGTTCCACATGGAGACACAACAAGTACACATAAGTGTTTTCTGAGTAGAATGCTACAGAAACTAGGTTAAAAATCATATTTGCGACTGTAAACATGACATTGAATCCACTTGCCCAAGAAAAAGACTTTGCTTTTCTCCAAAACCAGTTTGACTCTGCTTTTCTGGGTCCTTTGTACACGAATTCCACACGAGTTTGTTCAGATAGGTCTGGATCTAACCAGAAATATCCGGTTCTGTGTGGATTAATGAATATCAGCTTTTAAACAGCCTGTGTGTTTGTTAGTGTTTTCTGGATAGTATCTATGAACTTTAGAGTTTTGAATGAATTTTAGCATGTTACATTTTGTTTTTTTGTTGGCAAACGCTAATTAGTTCCACATGGAGACACAACAAGTACACATAAGTGTTTTCTGAATAGAATGCTACAGAAACTAGGTTAAAAATCATATTTGCGACTGTAAACATGACATTGAATCCACTTGCCCAAGAAAAAGACTTTGCTTTTCTCCAAAACCAGTTTGACTCTGCTTTTCTGGGTCCTTAACACACGAATTCCACACGAGTTTGTCCAGATAGGTCTGGATCTAACCAGAAATATCCGGTTCTGTATGGCTAAATGAACATCAACTTTTAAACAGCCTGTGTGTTTGTTAGTGTTTTCTGGATAGTATCTATGACATTTAGAGTTTTGAATGAATTATAGCATGTTACATTTTGTTTTTTTGTTGGCAAACGCTAACAAATTCCACATGGAGACACCACAAGTACACATAAGTGTTTTCTGAGTAGAATGCTACAGAAACTAGGTTAAAAATCATATTTGCGACTGTAAACATGACATTGAATCCACTTGCCCAAGAAAAAGACTTTGCGTTTCTCCAAAACCAGTTTCAGCATCCTTTTCTAGGTCCTTTGTACACGAATTCCACACGAGTTTGTCCAGATAAGTCTGGATCTAACCAGAAATATACAGTTCTGTGTGGCTCAATGAATATCAGCTTTTAAACAGCCTGTGTGTTTGTTAGTGTTTTCTGGATAGCATCTATGAACTTTAGAGTTTTGAATGAATTTTAGCATGTTACATTTTGTTTTATTGTTGGCAAACGCTAATTAGTTCCACATGGAGACACAACAAGTACACATAAGTGTTTTCTGAATAGAATGCTACAGAAACTAGGTTAAAAATCATATTTGCGACTGTAAACATGACATTGAATCCACTTGCCCAAGAAAAAGACTTTGCTTTTCTCCAAAACCAGTTTGACTCTGCTTTTCTGGGTCCTTAACACACGAATTCCACACGAGTTTGTCCAAATTGGTCTGGATCTAACCAGAACTATCCGGTTCTGTGTGGCTAAATGAATATCAGCTTTTAAACAGCCTGTGTGTTTGTTAGTGTTTTCTGGATAGTATCTATGAACTTTAGAGTTTTGAATGAATTTTAGCATGTTACATTTTGTTTTTTTGTTGGCAAACGCTAATTAGTTCCACATGGAGACACAACAAGTACACATAAGTGTTTTCTGAGTAGAATGCTACAGAAACTAGGTTAAAAATCATATTTGCGACTGTAAACATGACATTGAATCCACTTGCCCAAGAAAAAGACGTTGCGTTTCTCCAAAACCAGTTTGAATATGCTTTTCTGGGTCCTTAACACAGGAATTCCACACGAGTTTGTCCAGATAGGTCTGGATCTAACCAGAAATATCCGGTTCTGTTTGAATAAATGAATATCAGCTTTGAAACAGCCTGTGTGTTTGTTAGTGTTTTCTGGATAGTATCTATGAACTTTAGAGTTTTGAATGAATTTTAGCATGTTACATTTTGTTTTTTTGTTGGCAAACGCTAATTAGTTCCACATGGAGACACAACAAGTACACATAAGTGTTTTCTGAATAGAATGCTACAGAAACTAGGTTAAAAATCATATTTGCGACTGTCAACATGACATTGAATCCACTTGCCCAAGAAAAAGACTTTGCTTTTCTCCAAAACCAGTTTCAACATCATTTTCGGGGTCCTTAACACACAAATTCCACACGAGTTTGTTCAGATAGATCTGGATCTAACTAGAAATATCCGGTTCTGTGTGGCTCAATGAATATCAGCTTTGAAACAGCCTGTGTGTTTGTTAGTGTTTTCTGGATACTATCTATGACCTTTAGATTTTTGAATGAATTTTAGCATGTTACATTTTGTTTTTTTGTTGGCAAAAGCTAATTAGTTCCACATGGAGACACAACAAGTACACATAAGTGTTTTCTGAGTAGAATGCTACAGAAACTAGGTTAAAAATGATATTTGCGACTGTAAACATGACATTGAACCCAGTTGCCCAAGAAAAAGACTTTGCGTTTCTCCAAAACCAGTTTGACTATGCTTTTCTGGGTCCTTAACACAGGAATTCCACACGAGTTTGTCCAGATAGGTCTGGATCTAACCAGAAATATCCGGTTCTGTGTGGATTAATGAATATCAGCTTTTAAACAGCCTGTGTGTTTGTTAGTGTTTTCTGGATAGTATCTATGAACTTTAGAGTTTTGAATGAATTTTAGCATGTTACATTTTGTTTTTTTGTTGGCAAACGCTAATTAGTTGCACATGGAGACACAACAAGTACACATAAGTGTTTTCTGAGTAGAATGCTACAGAAACTAGGTTAAAAATGATATTTGCGACTGTCAACATGACATTGAATCCACTTGCCCAAGAAAAAGACTTTGCTTTTCTCCAAAACCAGTTTGACTCTGCTTTTCTGGGTCCTTTGCACACGAATTCCACACGAGTTTGTTCAGATAGGTCTGGATCTAACCAGAAATATCCGGTTCTGTGTGGATTAATGAATATCAGCTTTTAAACAGCCTGTGTGTTTGTTAGTGTTTTCTGGATAGTATCTTTGACGTTTAGAGTTTTGAATGAATTTTAGCATGTTACATTTTGTTTTTTTGTTGGCAAACGCTAATTAGTTGCACATGGAGACACAACAAGTACACATAAGTGTTTTCTGAATAGAATGCTACAGAAACTAGGTTAAAAATCATATTTGCGACTGTAAACATGACATTGAATCCACTTGCCCAAGAAAAAGACATTGCGTTTCTCCAAAACCAGTTTGAATATGCTTTTCTGGGTCCTTAACACAGGAATTCCACACGAGTTTGTTCAGATAGGTCTGGATCTAACCAGAAATATCCGGTTCTGTGTGGATTAATGAATATCAGCTTTGAAACAGCCTGTGTGTTTGTTAGTGTTTTCTGGATAGTATCTATGAACTTTAGAGTTTTGAATGAATTTTAGCATGTTACATTTTGTTTTTTTGTTGGCAAACGCTAATTAGTTCCACATGGAGACACAACAAGTACACATAAGTGTTTTCTGAGTAGAATGCTACAGAAACTAGGTTAAAAATGATATTTGCGACTGTAAACATGACATTGAATGCACTTGCCCAAGAAAAAGACTTTGCTTTTCTCCAAAACCAGTTTGACTCTGCTTTTCTGGGTCCTTAACACACGAATTCCACACGAGTTTGTCCAGATAGGTCTGGATCTAACCAGAAATATCCGGTTCTGTGTGGCTAAATGAACATCAACTTTTAAACAGCCTGTGTGTTTGTTAGTGTTTTCTGGATAGTATCTATGAACTTTAGAGTTTTGAATGAATTTTAGCATGTTACATTTTGTTTTTTTGTTGGCAAACGCTAACTAATTCCACATGGAGACACCACAAGTACACATAAGTGTTTTCTGAGTAGAATGCTACAGAAACTAGGTTAAAAATCATATTTGCGACTGTCAACATGACATTGAATCCACTTGCCCAAGAAAAAGACTTTGCGTTTCCCCAAAACCAGTTTCAACATCCTTTTCTAGGTCCTTTGTACACGAATTCCACACGAGTTTGTTCAGATTGGTCTGGATCTAACCAGAAATATACAGTTCTGTGTGGCTCAATGAATATCAGCTTTTAAACAGCCTGTGTGTTTGTTAGTGTTTTCTGGATAGCATCTATGAACTTTAGATTTTTGAATAAATTTTAGCATGTTACATTTTGTTTTATTGTTGGCAAACGCTAATTAGTTCCACATGGAGACACAACAAGTACACATAAGTGTTCTCTGAGTCCAATGCTACAGAAACTAGGTTAAAAATGATATTTGCGACTGTCAACATGACATTGAATCCACTTGCCCAAGAAAAAGACGTTGCTTTTCTCCAAAACCAGTTTGACTCTGCTTTTCTGGGTCCTTAACACAGGAATTCCACACGAGTTTGTCCAGATTGGTCTGGATCTAACCAGAACTATCCGGGTCTGTGTGGCTAAATGAATATTAGCTTTTAAACAACCTGTGTGTTTGTTAGTGTTTCCTGGATACTATCTATGAACTTTAGAGTTTTGAATGAATTTTAGCATGTTACATTTTGTTTTATTGTTGGCAAACGCTAATTAGTTCCACATGGAGACACAACAAGTACACATAAGTGTTCTCTGAGTCCAATGCTACAGAAACTAGGTTAAAAATGATATTTGCGACTGTAAACATGACATTGAATCCACTTGCCCAAGAAAAAGACTTTGCGTTTCTCCAAAACCAGTTTGAATATGCTTTTCTGGGTCCTTAACACAGGAATTCCACACGAGTTTGTCCAGATAGGTCTGGATCTAACCAGAAATATCCGGTTCTGTTTGACTAAATGAATATCAGCTTTGAAACAGCCTGTGTGTTTGTTAGTGTTTTCTGGATAGTATCTTTGACCTTTAGAGTTTTAAATGAATTTTAGCATGTTACATTTTGTTATTTTGTTGGCAAACGCTAATTAGTTCCACATGGAGACACAACAAGTACACATAAGTGTTTTCTGAGTAGAATGCTACAGAAACTAGGTTAAAAATCATATTTGCGAATGTAAACATGACATTGAATCCACTTGCCCAAGAAAAAGACTTTGCTTTTCTCCAAAACCAGTTTCAACATCCTTTTCGGGGTCCTTAACACACAAATTCCACACGAGTTTGTTCAGATAGATCTGGATCTAACCAGAAACATCCGGTTCTGTGTGGCTAAATGAATATCAGCTTTTAAACAGCCTGTGTGTTTGTTAGTGTTTTCTGGATAGTATCTATGAACTTTAGAGTTTTGAATGAATTTTAGCATGTTACATTTTGTTTTTTTGTTGGCAAACGCTAATTAGTTCCACATGGAGACACAACAAGTGCTCATAAGTGTTTTCTGAGTAGAATGCTACAGAAACTAGGTTAAAAATGATATTTACGACTGTCAACATGACATTGAATGCACTTGCCCAAGAAAAAGACTTTGCTTTTCTCCAAAACCAGTTGGACTCTGCATTTCTGGGTCCTTTGCACACGAATTCCACACGAGTTTGTTCAGATAGGTCTGGATCTAACCAGAAATATCCGGTTCTGTGTGGATAAATGAATATCAGCTTTGAAACAGCCTGTGTGTTTGTTAGTGTTTTCTGGATACTATCTATGAACTTTAGAGTTTTGAATGAATTTTAGCATGTTACATTTTGTTTTTTTGTTGGCAAACGCTAATTAGTTCCACATGGAGACACAACAAGTACACATAAGTGTTTGCTGAGTAGAATGCTACAGAAACTAGGTTAAAAATGATATTTGCGACTGTCAACATGACATTGAATCCACTTGCCCAAGAAAAAGACTTTGCTTTTCTCCAAAACCAGTTTCAACATCATTTTCGGGGTCCTTAACACACAAATTCCACAGGAGTTTGTTCAGATAGATCTGGATCTAACCAGAAATATCCGGTTCTGTGTGGCTCAATGAATATCAGCTTTTAAACAGCCTGTGTGTGTGTTAGTGTTTTCTGGATACTATCTATGACCTTTAGAGTTTTGAATGAATTTTAGCATGTTACATTTTGTTTTTTTGTTGGCAAACGCTAATTAGTTCCACATGGAGACACAACAAGTACACATAAGTGTTTTCTGAGTAGAATGCTACAGAAACTAGGTTAAAAATGATATTTGCGACTGTAAACATGACATTGAATCCACTTGCCCAAGAAAAAGACTTTGCGTTTCTCCAAAACCAGTTTGACTCTGCTTTTCTGGGTCCTTAACACACGAATTCCACACGAGTTTGTCCAGATAGGTCTGGATCTAACCAGAAATATCCGGTTCTGTGTGGCTAAATGAACATCAACTTTTAAACAGCCTGTGTGTTTGTTAGTGTTTTCTGGATAGTATCTATGAACTTTAGAGTTTTGAATGAATTTTAGCATGTTACATTTTGTTTTTTTGTTGGCAAACGCTAACTAATTCCACATGGAGACACCACAAGTACACATAAGTGTTTTCTGAGTAGAATGCTACAGAAACTAGGTTAAAAATCATATTTGCGACTGTAAACATGACATTGAATCCACTTGCCCAAGAAAAAGACTTTGCGTTTCTCCAAAACCAGTTTCAACATCCTTTTCTAGGTCCTTTGTACACGAATTCCACACGAGTTTTTTCATATAGGTCTGGATCTAACCAGATATATCTGGTTCTGTGTGGCTCAATGAATATCACCTTTTAAACAGCCTGTGTGTTTGTTAGTGTTTTCTGGATAGCATCTATGAACTTTAGATTTTTGAATAAATTTTAGCATGTTACATTTTGTTTTATTGTTGGCAAACGCTAATTAGTTCCACATGGAGACACAACAAGTACACATAAGTGTTCTCTGAGTCCAATGCTACAGAAACTAGGTTAAAAATGATATTTGCGACTGTAAACATGACATTGAATCCACTTGCCCAAGAAAAAGACGTTGCTTTTCTCCAAAACCAGTTTGACTCTGCTTTTCTGGGTCCTTAACACAGGATTTCCACACGAGTTTGTCCAGATTGGTCTGGATCTAACCAGAACTATCCGGTTCTGTGTGGCTAAATGAATATCAGCTTTTAAACAGCCTGTGTGTTTGTTAGTGTTTCCTGGATACTATCTATGAACTTTAGAGTTTTGAATGAATTTTAGCATGTTACATTTTGTTTTTTTGTTGGCAAACGCTAATTAGTTCCACATGGAGACACAACAAGTACACATAAGTGTTTTCTGAGTAGAATGCTACAGAAACTAGGTTAAAAATGATATTTGCGACTGTGAACATGACATTGAATCCACTTGCCCAAGAAAAAGACTTTGCGTTTCTCCAAAACCAGTTTGAATATGCTTTTCTGGGTCCTTAACACAGGAATTCCACACGAGTTTGTCCAGATAGGTCTGGATCTAACCAGAAATATCCGGTTCTGTTTGACTAAATGAATATCAGCTTTGAAACAGCCTGTGTGTTTGTTAGTGTTTTCTGGATAGTATCTTTGACCTTTAGAGTTTTAAATGAATTTTAGCATGTTACATTTTGTTATTTTGTTGGCAAACGCTAATTAGTTCCACATGGAGACACAACAAGTACACATAAGTGTTTTCTGAGTAGAATGCTACAGAAACTAGGTTAAAAATCATATTTGCGAATGTAAACATGACATTGAATCCACTTGCCCAAGAAAAAGACTTTGCTTTTCTCCAAAACCAGTTTCAACATCCTTTTCGGGGTCCTTAACACACAAATTCCACACGAGTTTGTTCAGATAGATCTGATCTAACCAGAAACATCCGGTTCTGTGTGGCTAAATGAATATCAGCTTTTAAACAGCCTGTGTGTTTGTTAGTGTTTTCTGGATAGTATCTATGAACTTTAGAGTTTTGAATGAATTTTAGCATGTTACATTTTGTTTTTTTGTTGGCAAACGCTAATTAGTTCCACATGGAGACACAACAAGTGCACATAAGTGTTTTCTGAGTAGAATGCTACAGAAACTAGGTTAAAAATGTTATTTACGACTGTCAACATGACATTGAATCCACTTGCCCAAGAAAAAGACTTTGCGTTTCTCCAAAACCAGTTTCAACATCCTTTTCTAGGTCCTTTGTACACGAATTCCACACGAGTTTGTCCAGATAGGTCTGGATCTAACCAGAAATATACAGTTCTGTGTGGCTCAATGAATATCAGCTTTTAAACAGCCTGTGTGTTTGTTAGTGTTTTCTGGATAGCATCTATGAACTTTAGATTTTTGAATAAATTTTAGCATGTAACATTTTGTTTTATTGTTGGCAAACGCTAATTAGTTCCACATGGAGACACAACAAGTACACATAAGTGTTTTCTGAATAGAATGCTACAGAAACTAGGTTAAAAATGATATTTGCGACTGTCAACATGACATTGAATCCACTTGCCCAAGAAAAAGACGTTTCTTTTCTCCAAAACCAGTTTGACTCTGCTTTTCTGGGTCCTTAACACACGAATTCCACACGAGTTTGTCCAGATTGGTCTGGATCTAACCAGAACTATCCGGTTCTGTGTGGCTAAATGAATATCAGCTTTTAAACAGCCTGTGTGTTTGTTAGTGTTTCCTGGATAGTATCTATGAACTTTAGAGTTTTGAATGAATTTTAGCATGTTACATTTTGTTTTTTTGTTGGCAAACGCTAATTAGTTCCACATGGAGACACAACAAGTACACATAAGTGTTTTCTGAGTAGAATGCTACAGAAACTAGGTTAAAAATCATATTTGCGACTGTAAACATGACATTGAATCCACTTGCCCAAGAAAAAGACATTGCGATTCTCCAAAACCAGTTTGAATATGTTTTTCTGGGTCCTTAACACAGGAATTCCCCACGAGTTTGTCCAGATAGGTCTGGATCTAACCAGAAATATCCGGTTCTGTTTGAATAAATGAATATCAGCTTTGAAACAGCCTGTGTGTTTGTTAGTGTTTTCTGGATAGTATCTATGAACTTTAGAGTTTTGAATGAATTTTAGCATGTTACATTTTGTTTTTTTGTTGGCAAACGCTAATTAGTTCCACATGGAGACACAACAAGTACACATAAGTGTTTTCTGAATAGAATGCTACAGAAACTAGGTTAAAAATGATATTTGCGACTGTCAACATGACATTGAATCCACTTGCCCAAGAAAAAGACTTTGCTTTTCTCCAAAACCAGTTTCAACATCATTTTCGGGGTCCTTAACACACAAATTCCACACGAGTTTGTTCAGATAGATCTGGATCTAACCAGAAATATCCGGTTCTGTGTGGCTCAATGAATATCAGCTTTTAAACAGCCTGTGTGTGTGTTAGTGTTTTCTGGATACTATCTATGACCTTTAGAGTTTTGAATGAATTTTAGCATGTTACATTTTGTTTTTTTGTTGGCAAACGCTAATTAGTTCCACATGGAGACACAACAAGTACACATAAGTGTTTGCTGAGTAGAATGCTACAGAAACTAGGTTAAAAATGATATTTGCGACTGTAAACATGACATTGAATCCACTTGCCCAAGAAAAAGACTTTGCGTTTCTCCAAAACCAGTTTGACTATGCTTTTCTGGGTCCTTAACACAGGAATTCCACACGAGTTTGTCCAGATAGGTCTGGATCTAACCAGAAATATCCGGTTCTGTGTGGCTAAATGAATATCAGCTTTGAAACAGCCTGTGTGTTTGTTAGTGTTTTCTGGATAGTATCTATGAACTTTAGAGTTTTGAATGAATTTTAGCATGTTACATTTTGTTTTTTTGTTGGCAAACGCTAATTAGTTCCACATGGAGACACAACAAGTACACATAAGTGTTTTCTGAGTAGAATGCTACAGAAACTAGGTTAAAAATGATATTTGCGACTGTAAACATGACATTGAATGCACTTGCCCAAGAAAAAGACTTTGCTTTTCTCCAAAACCAGTTTGACTCTGCTTTTCTGGGTCCTTAACACACGAATTCCACAAGTTTGTCCAGATAGGTCTGGATCTAACCAGAAATATCCGCTTCTGTGTGGATAAATGAATATCAGCTTTTAAACAGCCTGTGTGTTTGTTAGTGTTTTCTGGATAGTATCTATGAACTTTAGAGTTTTGAATGAATTTTAGCATGTTACATTTTGTTTTTTTGTTGGCAAACGCTAATTAATTCCACATGGAGACACAACAAGTACACATAAGTGTTTGCTGAGTAGAATGCTACAGAAACTAGGTTAAAAATGATATTTGCGACTGTCAACATGACATTGAATCCACTTGCCCAAGAAAAAGACTTTGCTTTTCTCCAAAACCAGTTTGACTCTGCTTTTCTGGGTCTTTGCACACGAATTCCACACGAGTTTGTTCAGATAGGTCTGGATCTAACCAGAAATATACGGTTCTGTGTGGATTAATGAATATCAGCTTTTAAACAGCCTGTGTGTTTGTTAGTGTTTTCTGGATAGTATCTTTGACGTTTAGAGTTTTGAATGAATTTTAGCATGTTACATTTTGTTTTTTTGTTGGCAAACGCTAATTAGTTGCACATGGAGACACAACAAGTACACATAAGTGTTTTCTGAGTAGAATGCTACAGAAACTAGGTTAAAAATGATATTTGTGACTGTCAACATGACATTGAATCCACTTGCCCAAGAAAAAGATGTTGCTTTTCTCCAAAACCAGTTTGACTCTGCTTTTCTGGGTCCTTAACACACGCATTCCACATGAGTTTGTCCAGATTGGTCTGGATCTAACCAGAAATATCCGGTTCTGTGTGGCTAAATGAATATCAGCTTTTAAACAGCCTGTGTGTTTGTTAGTGTTTTCTGGATAGTATCTATGAACTTTAGAGTTTTGAATGAATTTTAGCATGTTACATTTTGTTTTTTTGTTGGCAAACGCTAATTAGTTCCACATGGAGACACAACAAGTACACATAAGTGTTTTCTGAGTAGAATGCTACAGAAACTAGGTTAAAAATGATATTTGCGACTGCAAACATGACATTGAATCCACTTGCCCAAGAAAAAGTTTTTGCGTTTCTCCAAAACCAGTTTGACTATGCTTTTCTGGGTCCTTAACACACGAATTCCACACGAGTTTATCCAGATAGGTCTGGATCTAACAAGAAATATCCGGTTCTGTGTGGATAAATGAATATCAGCTTTGAAACAGCCTGTGTGTTTGTTAGTGTTTTCTGGATAGTATCTATGAACTTTAGAGTTTTGAATGAATTTTAGCATGTTACATTTTGTTTTTTTGTTGGCAAACGCTAATTAGTTCCACATGGAGACACAACAAGTACACATAAGTGTTTTCTGAGTAGAATGCTACAGAAACTAGGTTAAAAATGATATTTGCGACTGTAAACATCACATTGAATGCACTTGCCCAAGAAAAAGACTTTGCTTTTCTCCAAAACCAGTTTGACTCTGCTTTTCTGGGTCCTTAACACACGAATTCCACACGAGTTTGTCCAGATAGGTCTGGATCTAACCAGAAATATCCGGTTCTGTGTGGCTAAATGAACATCAACTTTTAAACAGCCTGTGTGTTTGTTAGTGTTTTCTGGATAGCATCTATGAACTTTAGAGTTTTGAATGAATTTTAGCATGTTACATTTTGTTTTTTTGTTGGCAAACGCTAACTAATTCCACATGGAGACACCACAAGTACACATAAGTGTTTTCTGAGTAGAATGCTACAGAAACTAGGTTAAAAATGATATTTGCGACTGTCAACATGACATTGAATCCACTTGCCCAAGAAAAAGACTTTCGTTTCTCCAAAACCAGTTTCAACATCCTTTTCTAGGTCCTTTGTACACGAATTCCACACGAGTTTGTCCAGATAGGTCTGGATCTAACCAGAAATATACAGTTCTGTGTGGCTCAATGAATATCAGCTTTTAAACAGCCTGTGTGTTTGTTAGTGTTTTCTGGATAGCATCTATGAACTTTAGATTTTTGAATAAATTTTAGCATGTTACATTTTGTTTTATTGTTGGCAAACGCTAATTAGTTCCACATGGAGACACAACAAGTACACATAAGTGTTTTCTGAATAGAATGCTACAGAAACTAGGTTAAAAATGATATTTGCGACTGTAAACATGACATTGAATCCACTTGCCCAAGAAAAAGACGTTGCTTTTCTCCAAAACCAGTTTGATTCTGCTTTTCTGGGTCCTTAACACACGAATTCCACACGAGTTTGTCCAGATTGGTCTGGATCTAACCAGAACTATCCGGTTCTGTGTGGCTAAATGAATATCAGCTTTTAAACAACCTGTGTGTTTGTTAGTGTTTCCTGGATACTATCTATGAACTTTAGAGTTTTGAATGAATTTTAGCATGTTACATTTTGTTTTTTTGTTGGCAAACGCTAATTAGTTCCACATGGAGACACAACAAGTACACATAAGTGTTTTCTGAGTAGAATGCTACAGAAACTAGGTTAAAAATGATATTTGCGACTGTGAACATGACATTGAATCCACTTGCCCAAGAAAAAGACTTTGCGTTTCTACAAAACCAGTTTGAATATGCTTTTCTGGGTCCTTAACACAGGAATTCCACACGAGTTTGTCCAGATAGGTCTGGATCTAACCAGAAATATCCGGTTCTGTTTGACTAAATGAATATCAGCTTTTAAAAAGCCTGTGTGTTTGTTAGTGTTTTCTGGATAGTATCTATGAACTTTAGAGTTTTGAATGAATTTTAGCATGTTACATTTTGTTTTTTTGTTGGCAAACGCTAATTAGTTCCACATGGAGACACAACAAGTACACATAAGGGTTTTCTGAATAGAATGCTACAGAGACTAGGTTAAAAATCATATTTGCGACTGTCAACATGACATTGAATCCACTTGCCCAAGCAAAAGATGTTGCTTTTCTCCAAAACCAGTTTCAACATCATTTTCGGGGTCCTTAACACACAAATTCCACACGAGTTTGTTCAGATAGATCTGGATCTAACCAGAAATATCCGGTTCTGTGTGGCTCAATGAATATCAGCTTTTAAACAGCCTGTGTGTGTGTTAGTGTTTTCTGGATACTATCTATGACCTTTAGAGTTTTGAATGAATTTTAGCATGTTACATTTTGTTTTTTTGTTGGCAAACGCTAATTAGTTCCACATGGAGACACAACAAGTACACATAAGTGTTTGCTGAGTAGAATGCTACAGAAACTAGGTTAAAAATGATATTTGCGACTGTAAACATGACATTGAATCCACTTGCCCAAGAAAAAGACTTTGCGTTTCTCCAAAACCAGTTTGACTATGCTTTTCTGGGTCCTTAACACAGGAATTCCACACGAGTTTATCCAGATAGGTCTGGATCTAACCAGAAATATCCCGTTCTGTGTGGCTAAATGAATATCAGCTTTGAAACAGCCTGTGTGTTTGTTAGTGTTTTCTGGATAGTATCTATGAACTTTAGAGTTTTGAATGAATTTTAGCATGTTACATTTTGTTTTTTTGTTGGCAAACGCTAATTAGTTCCACATGGAGACACAACAAGTACACATAAGTGTTTTCTGAGTAGAATGCTACAGAAACTAGGTTAAAAATGATATTTGCGACTGTAAACATGACATTGAATCCACTTGCCCAAGAAAAAGACTTTGCTTTTCTCCAAAACCAGTTTGACTCTGCTTTTCTGGGTCCTTAACACACGAATTCCACAAGTTTGTCCAGATAGGTCTGGATCTAACCAGAAATATCCGGTTCTGTGTGGATAAATGAATATCAGCTTTTAAACAGCCTGTGTGTTTGTTAGTGTTTTCTGGATAGTATCTTTGACGTTTAGAGTTTTGAATGAATTTTAGCATGTTACATTTTGTTTTTTTGTTGGCAAACGCTAATTAGTTGCACATGGAGACACAACAAGTACACATAAGTGTTTTCTGAGTAGAATGCTACAGAAACTAGGTTAAAAATGATATTTGTGACTGTCAACATGACATTGAATCCACTTGCCCAAGAAAAAGATGTTGCTTTTCTCCAAAACCAGTTTGACTCTGCTTTTCTGGGTCCTTAACACACGCATTCCACATGAGTTTGTCCAGATTGGTCTGGATCTAACCAGAAATATCCGGTTCTGTGTGGCTAAATGAATATCAGCTTTTAAACAGCCTGTGTGTTTGTTAGTGTTTTCTGGATAGTATCTATGAACTTTAGAGTTTTGAATGAATTTTAGCATGTTACATTTTGTTTTTTTGTTGGCAAACGCTAATTAGTTCCACATGGAGACACAACAAGTACACATAAGTGTTTTCTGAGTAGAATGCTACAGAAACTAGGTTAAAAATGATATTTGCGACTGCAAACATGACATTGAATCCACTTGCCCAAGAAAAAGTTTTTGCGTTTCTCCAAAACCAGTTTGACTATGCTTTTCTGGGTCCTTAACACACGAATTCCACACGAGTTTATCCAGATAGGTCTGGATCTAACCAGAAATATCCGGTTCTGTGTGGATAAATGAATATCAGCTTTGAAACAGCCTGTGTGTTTGTTAGTGTTTTCTGGATAGTATCTATGAACTTTAGAGTTTTGAATGAATTTTAGCATGTTACATTTTGTTTTTTGTTGGCAAACGCTAATTAGTTCCACATGGAGACACAACAAGTACACATAAGTGTTTTCTGAGTAGAATGCTACAGAAACTAGGTTAAAAATGATATTTGCGACTGTAAACATCACATTGAATGCACTTGCCCAAGAAAAAGACTTTGCTTTTCTCCAAAACCAGTTTGACTCTGCTTTTCTGGGTCCTTAACACACGAATTCCACACGAGTTTGTCCAGATAGGTCTGGATCTAACCAGAAATATCCGGTTCTGTGTGGCTAAATGAACATCAACTTTTAAACAGCCTGTGTGTTTGTTAGTGTTTTCTGGATAGCATCTATGAACTTTAGAGTTTTGAATGAATTTTAGCATGTTACATTTTGTTTTTTTGTTGGCAAACGCTAACTAATTCCACATGGAGACACCACAAGTACACATAAGTGTTTTCTGAGTAGAATGCTACAGAAACTAGGTTAAAAATGATATTTGCGACTGTCAACATGACATTGAATCCACTTGCCCAAGAAAAAGACTTTGCGTTTCTCCAAAACCAGTTTCAACATCCTTTTCTAGGTCCTTTGTACACGAATTCCACACGAGTTTGTCCAGATAGGTCTGGATCTAACCAGAAATATACAGTTCTGTGTGGCTCAATGAATATCAGCTTTTAAACAGCCTGTGTGTTTGTTAGTGTTTTCTGGATAGCATCTATGAACTTTAGATTTTTGAATAAATTTTAGCATGTTACATTTTGTTTTATTGTTGGCAAACGCTAATTAGTTCCACATGGAGACACAACAAGTACACATAAGTGTTTTCTGAATAGAATGCTACAGAAACTAGGTTAAAAATGATATTTGCGACTGTAAACATGACATTGAATCCACTTGCCCAAGAAAAAGACGTTGCTTTTCTCCAAAACCAGTTTGACTCTGCTTTTCTGGGTCCTTAACACACGAATTCCACACGAGTTTGTCCAGATTGGTCTGGATCTAACCAGAACTATCCGGTTCTGTGTGGCTAAATGAATATC
Organism: Sylvilagus floridanus; assembly: GCA_949820135.1. Taxonomy (NCBI): domain Eukaryota; kingdom Metazoa; phylum Chordata; class Mammalia; order Lagomorpha; family Leporidae; genus Sylvilagus; species Sylvilagus floridanus. The sequence goes on from OX463223.1 coordinate 90,926,118, forward strand.
AGCTATTAAACAACCTGTGTGTTTGTTAGTGTTTCCTGGATACTATCTATGAACTTTAGAGTTTTGAATGAATTTTAGCATGTTACATTTTGTTTTTTTGTTGGCAAACGCTAATTAGTTGCACATGGAGACACAACAAGTACACATAAGTGTTTTCTGAGTAGAATGCTACAGAAACTAGGTTAAAAATGATATTTGCGACTGTGAACATGACATTGAATCCACTTGCCCAAGAAAAAGACTTTGCGTTTCTCCAAAACCAGTTTGAATATGCTTTTCTGGGTCCTTAACACAGGAATTCCACACGAGTTTGTCCAGATAGGTCTGGATCTAACCAGAAATATCCGGTTCTGTTTGACTAAATGAATATCAGCTTTTAAAAAGCCTGTGTGTTTGTTAGTGTTTTCTGGATAGTATCTATGAACTTTAGAGTTTTGAATGAATTTTAGCATGTTACATTTTGTTTTTTTGTTGGCAAACGCTAATTAGTTCCACATGGAGACACAACAAGTACACATAAGTGTTTTCTGAATAGAATGCTACAGAGACTAGGTTAAAAATCATATTTGCGACTGTCAACATGACATTGAATCCACTTGCCCAAGCAAAAGATGTTGCTTTTCTCCAAAACCAGTTTGACTCTGCTTTTCTGGGTCCTTAACACACGCATTCCACATGAGTTTGTCCAGATTGGTCTGGATCTAACCAGAAATATCCGGTTCTGTGTGGCTAAATGAATATCAGCTTTTAAACAGCCTGTGTGTTTGTTTGTGTTTTCTGGATAGTATCTATGAACTTTAGAGTTTTGAATGAATTTTAGCATGTTACATTTTGTTTTTTTGTTGGCAAACGCTAATTAGTTCCACATGGAGACACAACAAGTACACATAAGTGTTTTCTGAGTAGAATGCTACAGAAACTAGGTTAAAAATGATATTTGCGACTGCAAACATGACATTGAATCCACTTGCCCAAGAAAATGTTTTTGCGTTTCTCCCAAACCAGTTTGACTATGCTTTTCTGGGTCCTTAACACACGAATTCCACACGAGTTTATCCAGATAGGTCTGGATCTAACCAGAAATATCCGGTTCTGTGTGGATAAATGAATATCAGCTTTTAAACAGCCTGTGTGTTTGTTAGTGTTTTCTGGATAGTATCTATGAACTTTAGAGTTTTGAATGAATTTTAGCATGTTACATTTTGTTTTTTTGTTGGCAAACGCTAATTAGTTCCACATGGAGACACAACAAGTACACATAAGTGTTTGCTGAGTAGAATGCTACAGAAACTAGGTTAAAAATGATATTTGCGACTGTCAACTTGACATTGAATCCACTTGCCCAAGAAAAAGACTTTGCTTTTCTCCAAAACCAGTTTGACTCTGCTTTTCTGGGTCTTTGCACACGAATTCCACACGAGTTTGTTCAGATAGGTCTGGATCTAACCAGAAATATACGGTTCTGTGTGGATTAATGAATATCAGCTTTTAAACAGCCTGTGTGTTTGTTAGTGTTTTCTGGATAGTATCTTTGACGTTTAGAGTTTTGAATGAATTTTAGCATGTTACATTTTGTTTTTTTGTTGGCAAACGCTAATTAGTTGCACATGGAGACACAACAAGTACACATAAGTGTTTTCTGAGTAGAATGCTACAGAAACTAGGTTAAAAATGATATTTGTGACTGTCAACATGACATTGAATCCACTTGCCCAAGAAAAAGATGTTGCTTTTCTCCAAAACCAGGTTGACTGTGCTTTTCTGGGTCCTTAACACACGCATTCCACATGAGTTTGTCCAGATTGGTCTGGATCTAACCAGAAATATCCGGTTCTGTGTGGCTAAATGAATATCAGCTTTTAAACAGCCTGTGTGTTTGTTAGTGTTTTCTGGATAGTATCTATGAACTTTAGAGTTTTGAATGAATTTTAGCATGTTACATTTTGTTTTTTTGTTGGCAAACGCTAATTAGTTCCACATGGAGACACAACAAGTACACATAAGTGTTTTCTGAGTAGAATGCTACAGAAACTAGGTTAAAAATGATATTTGCGACTGCAAACATGACATTGAATCCACTTGCCCAAGAAAAAGTTTTTGCGTTTCTCCAAAACCAGTTTGACTATGCTTTTCTGGGTCCTTAACACACGAATTCCACACGAGTTTATCCAGATAGGTCTGGATCTAACCAGAAATATCCGGTTCTGTGTGGATAAATGAATATCAGCTTTGAAACAGCCTGTGTGTTTGTTAGTGTTTTCTGGATAGTATCTATGAACTTTAGAGTTTTGAATGAATTTTAGCATGTTACATTTTGTTTTTATGTTGGCAAACGCTAATTAGTTCCACATGGAGACACAACAAGTACACATAAGTGTTTTCTGAGTAGAATGCTACAGAAACTAGGTTAAAAATGATATTTGCGACTGTAAACATCACATTGAATGCACTTGCCCAAGAAAAAGACTTTGCTTTTCTCCAAAACCAGTTTGACTCTGCTTTTCTGGGTCCTTAACACACGCATTCCACACGAGTTTGTCCAGATAGGTCTGGATCTAACCAGAAATATCCGGTTCTGTGTGGCTAAATGAACATCAACTTTTAAACAGCCTGTGTGTTTGTTAGTGTTTTCTGGATAGCATCTATGAACTTTAGAGTTTTGAATGAATTTTAGCATGTTACATTTTGTTTTTTTGTTGGCAAACGCTAACTAATTCCACATGGAGACACCACAAGTACACATAAGTGTTTTCTGAGTAGAATGCTACAGAAACTAGGTTAAAAATCATATTTGCGACTGTCAACATGACATTGAATCCACTTGCCCAAGAAAAAGACTTTGCTTTTCTCCAAAACCAGTTTCAACATCCTTTTCTAGGTCCTTTGTACACGAATTCCACACGAGTTTGTCCAGATAGGTCTGGATCTAACCAGAAATATACAGTTCTGTGTGGCTCAATGAATATCAGCTTTTAAACAGCCTGTGTGTTTGTTAGTGTTTTCTGGATAGCATCTATGAACTTTAGATTTTTGAATAAATTTTAGCATGTTACATTTTGTTTTATTGTTGGCAAACGCTAATTAGTTCCACATGGAGACACAACAAGTACACATAAGTGTTTTCTGAATAGAATGCTACAGAAACTAGGTTAAAAATGATATTTGCGACTGTAAACATGACATTGAATCCACTTGCCCAAGAAAAAGACGTTGCTTTTCTCCAAAACCAGTTTGACTCTGCTTTTCTGGGTCCTTAACACACGAATTCCACACGAGTTTGTCCAGATTGGTCTGGATCTAACCAGAACTATCCGGTTCTGTGTGGCTAAATGAATATCAGCTTTTAAACAACCTGTGTGTTTGTTAGTGTTTCATGGATACTATCTATGAACTTTAGAGTTTTGAATGAATTTTAGCATGTTACATTTTGTTTTTTTGTTGGCAAACGCTAATTAGTTCCACATGGAGACACAACAAGTACACATAAGTGTTTTCTGAGTAGAATGCTACAGAAACTAGGTTAAAAATGATATTTGCGACTGTGAACATGACATTGAATCCACTTGCCCAAGAAAAAGACTTTGCGTTTCTCCAAAACCAGTTTCAACATCCTTTTCTAGGTCCTTTGTAAACGAATTCCACACGAGTTTGTCCAGATAGGTCTGGATCTAACCAGAAATATCCGGTTCTGTTTGACTAAATGAATATCAGCTTTTAAACAGCCTGTGTGTGTGTTAGTGTTTTCTGGATAGTATCTATGAACTTTAGAGTTTTGAATGAATTTTAGCATGTTACATTTTGTTTTATTGTTGGCAAACGCTAATTAGTTCCACATGGATACACAACAAGTACACATAAGTGTTTTCTGAGTAGAATGCTACAGAAACTAGGTTAAAAATCATATTTGCGACTGTCAACATGACATTGAATCCACTTGCCCAAGAAAGACTTTGCTTTTCTCCAAAACCAGTTTGACTCTGCTTTTCTGGGTCCTTAACACACGCATTCCACATGAGTTTGTCCAGATTGGTCTGGATCTAACCAGAAATATCCGGTTCTGTGTGGCTAAATGAATATCAGCTTTTAAACAGCCTGTGTGTTTGTTAGTGTTTTCTGGATAGTATCTATGAACTTTAGAGTTTTGAATGAATTTTAGCATGTTACATTTTGTTTTTTTGTTGGCAAACGCTAATTAGTTCCACATGGAGACACAACAAGTACACATAAGTGTTTTCTGAGTAGAATGCTACAGAAACTAGGTTAAAAATGATATTTGCGACTGCAAACATGACATTGAATCCACTTGCCCATGAAAAAGTTTTTGCGTTTCTCCAAAACCAGTTTGACTATGCTTTTCTGGGTCCTTAACACACGAATTCCACACGAGTTTATCCAGATAGGTCTGGATCTAGCCAGAAATATCCGGTTCTGTGTGGATAAATGAATATCAGCTTTGAAACAGCCTGTGTGTTTGTTAGTGTTTTCTGGATAGTATCTATGAACTTTAGAGTTTTGAATGAATTTTAGCATGTTACATTTTGTTTTTTTGTTGGCAAACGCTAATTAGTTCCACATGGAGACACAACAAGTACACATAAGTGTTTTCTGAGTAGAATGCTACAGAAACTAGGTTAAAAATGATATTTGCGACTGCAAACATGACATTGAATCCACTTGCGCAAGAAAAAGTTTTTGCGTTTCTCCAAAACCAGTTTGACTCTGCTTTTCTGGGTCCTTAACACACGAATTCCACACGAGTTTGTCCAGATAGGTCTGGATCTAACCAGAAATATCAGGTTCTGTGTGGCTAAATGAACATCAACTTTTAAACAGCCTGTGTGTTTGTTAGTGTTTTCTGGATAGTATCTATGAACTTTAGAGTTTTGAATGAATTTTAGCATGTTACATTTTGTTTTTTTGTTGGCAAACGCTAACTAATTCCACATGGAGACACCACAAGTACACATAAGTGTTTTCTGAGTAGAATGCTACAGAAACTAGGTTAAAAATGATATTTGCGACTGTCAACATGACATTGAATCCACTTGCCCAAGAAAAAGACTTTGCGTTTCTCCAAAACCAGTTTCAACATCCTTTTCTAGGTCCTTTGTACACGAATTCCACACGAGTTTGTCCAGATAGGTCTGGATCTAACCAGAAATATACAGTTCTGTGTGGCTCAATGAATATCAGCTTTTAAACAGCCTGTGTGTGTGTTAGTGTTTTCTGGATAGTATCTATGAACTTTAGAGTTTTGAATGAATTTTAGCATGTTACATTTTGTTTTTTTGTTGGCAAACGCTAATTAGTTCCACATGGAGACACAACAAGTACACATAAGTGTTTTCTGAGTAGAATGCTACAGAAACTAGGTTAAAAATGATATTTGCGACTGTCAACATGACATTGAATCCACTTGCCCAAGAAAAAGACTTTGCGTTTCTCCAAAACCAGTTTGAATAGGCTTTTCTGGATCCTTAACACAGGAATTCCACACGAGTTTGTCCAGATAGGTCTGGATCTAACCAGAAATATCCGGTTCTGTTTGACTAAATGAATATCAGCTTTTAAAAAGCCTGTGTGTTTGTTAGTGTTTTCTGGATAGTATCTTTGACCGTTAGAGTTTTGAATGAATTTTAGCATGTTACATTTTGTTTTTTTGTTGGCAAACGCTAATTAGTTCCACATGGAGACACAACAAGTACACATAAGTGTTTTCTGAGTAGAATGCTACAGAAACTAGGTAAAAAATCATATTTGCGAATGTAAACATGACATTGAATCCACTTGCCCAAGAAAAAGACTTTGCTTTTCTCCAAAACCAGTTTCAACATCCTTTTCGGGGTCCTTAACACACAAATTCCACACGAGTTTGTTCAGATAGATCTGGATCTAACCAGAAACATCCGGTTCTGTGTGGCTAAATGAATATCAGCTTTTAAACAGCCTGTGTGTTTGTTAGTGTTTTCTGGATAGTATCAATGACCTTTAGAGTTTTGAATGAATTTTAGCATGTTACATTTTGTTTTTTTGTTGGCAAACGCTAATTAGTTCCACATGGAGACACAACAAGTGCACATAAGTGTTTTCTGAGTAGAATGCTACAGAAACTAGGTTAAAAATGATCTTTGCGACTGTGAACATGACATTGAATCCACTTGCCCAAGAAAAAGACTTTCCTTTTCTCCAAAACCAGTTTCAACATCCTTTTCTAGGTCCTTTGTACACGAATTCCACACGAGTTTGTCCAGATAGGTCTGGATCTAACCAGAAATATCCGGTTCTGTGTGGCTAAATGAACATCAACTTTTAAACAGCCTGTGTGCTTGTTAGTGTTTTCTGGATAGTATCTATGAACTTTAGAGTTTTGAATGAATTTTAGCATGTTGCATTTTGTTTTTTTGTTGGCAAACGCTAACTAATTCCACATGGAGACACCACAAGTACACATAAGTGTTTTCTGAGTAGAATGCTACAGAAACTAGGTTAAAAATGATATTTGCGACTGTCAACATGACATTGAATCCACTTGCCCAAGAAAAAGACTTTGCGTTTCTCCAAAACCAGTTTCAACATCCTTTTCTAGGTCCTTTGTACACGAATTCCACACGAGTTTGTCCAGATAGGTCTGGATCTAACCAGAAATATACAGTTCTGTGTGGCTCAATGAATATCAGCTTTTAAACAGCCTGTGTGTTTGTTAGTGTTTTCTGGATAGCATCTATGAACTTTAGATTTTTGAATAAATTTTAGCATGTTACATTTTGTTTAATTGTTGGCAAACGCTAATTAGTTCCACATGGAGACAAAACAAGTACACATAAGTGTTTTCTGAGTAGAATGCTACAGAAACTAGGTTAAAAATGATATATGCGACTGTCAACATGACATTGAATCCACTTGCCCAAGAAAAAGACGTTGCTTTTCTCCAAAACCAGTTTGACTCTGCTTTTCTGGGTCCTTAACACACGAATTCCACACGAGTTTGTCCAGATTGGTCTGGATCTAACCAGAACTATCCGGTTCTGTGTGGCTAAATGAATATCAGCTTTTAAACAGCCTGTGTGTTTGTTAGTGTTTCCTGGATAGTATCTATGAACTTTAGAGTTTTGAATGAATTTTAGTATGTTACATTTTGTTTTTTTGTTGGCAAACGCTAATTAGTTATACATGGAGACACAACAAGTACACATAAGTGTTTTCTGAGTAGAATGCTACAGAAACTAGGTTAAAAATCATATTTGCGACTGTAAACATGACATTGAATCCACTTGCCCAAGAAAAAGACATTGCGTTTCTCCAAAACCAGTTTGAATATGCTTTTCTGGGTCCTTAACACAGGAATTCCCCACGAGTTTGTCCAGATAGGTCTGGATCTTACCAGAAATATCCGGTTCTGTTTGAATAAATGAATATCAGCTTTGAAACAGCCTGTGTGTTTGTTAGTGTTTTCTGGATAGTATCTATGAACTTTAGAGTTTTGAATGAATTTTAGCATGTTACATTTTGTTTTTTTGTTGGCAAACGCTAATTAGTTCCACATGGAGACACAACAAGTACACATAAGTGTTTTCTGAGTAGAATGCTACAGAAACTAGGTTAAAAATCATATTTGCGACTGTAAACATGACATTGAATCCACTTGCCCAAGAAAAAGACTTTGCTTTTCTCCAAAACCAGTTTCAACATCATTTTCGGGGTCCTTAACACACAAATTCCACACGAGTTTGTTCAGATAGATCTGGATCTAACCAGAAATATCCGGTTCTGTGTGGCTCAATGAATATCAGCTTTTAAACAGCCTGTGTGTGTGTTAGTGTTTTCTGGATACTATCTATGACCTTTAGAGTTTTGAATGAATTCTAGCATGTTACATTTTGTTTTTTTGTTGGCAAACGCTAATTAGTTCCACATGGAGACACAACAAGTACACATAAGTGTTTGCTGAGTAGAATGCTACAGAAACTAGGTTAAAAATGATATTTGCGACTGTAAACATGACATTGAATCCACTTGCCCAAGAAAAAGACTTTGCGTTTCTCCAAAACCAGTTTGACTATGCTTTTCTGGGTCCTTAACACAGGAATTCCACACGAGTTTGTCCAGATAGGTCTGGATCTAACCAGAAATATCCCGTTCTGTGTGGCTAAATGAATATCAGCTTTGAAACAGCCTGTGTGTTTGTTAGTGTTTTCTGGATAGTATCTATGAACTTTAGAGTTTTGAATGAATTTTAGCATGTTACATTTTGTTTTTTTGTTGGCAAACGCTAATTAGTTCCACATGGAGACACAACAAGTACACATAAGTGTTTTCTGAATAGAATGCTACAGAAACTAGGTTAAAAATGATATTTGCGACTGTAAACATGACATTGAATGCACTTGCCCAAGAAAAAGACTTTGCTTTTCTCCAAAACCAGTTTGACTCTGCTTTTCTGGGTCCTTAACACACGAATTCCACAAGTTTGTCCAGATAGGTCAGGATCTAACCAGAAATATCCGGTTCTGTGTGGATAAATGAATATCAGCTTTTAAACAGCCTGTGTGTTTGTTAGTGTTTTCTGGATAGTATCTATGACCTTTAGAGTTTTGAATGAATTTTAGCATGTTACATTTTGTTTTTTTGTTGGCAAACGCTAATTAGTTCCACATGGAGACACAAAAAGTACACATAAGTGTTTTCTGAGTAGAATGCTATAAAAAACTAGGTTAAAAATCATATTTGCGACTGTCAACATGACATTGAATCCACTTGCCCAAGAAAAAGACTTTGCTTTTCTCCAAAACCAGTTTGACTCTGCTTTTCTGGGTCTTTGCACACGAATTCCACACGAGTTTGTTCAGATAGGTCTGGATCTAACCAGAAATATACGGTTCTGTGTGGATTAATGAATATCAGCTTTTAAACAGCCTGTGTGTTTGTTAGTGTTTTCTGGATAGTATCTTTGACGTTTAGAGTTTTGAATGAATTTTAGCATGTTACATTTTGTTTTTTTGTTGGCAAACGCTAATTAGTTGCACATGGAGACACAACAAGTACACATAAGTGTTTTCTGAGTAGAATGCTACAGAAACTAGGTTAAAAATGATATTTGTGACTGTCAACATGACATTGAATCCACTTGCCCAAGAAAAAGACTTTTCGTTTCTCCAAAACCAGTTTGACTCTGCTTTTCTGGGTCCTTAACACACGCATTCCACACGAGTTTGTCCAGATTGGTCTGGATCTAACCAGAAATATCCGGTTCTTTTTGACTAAATGAATCTCAGCTTTTAAACAGCCTGTGTGTTTGTTAGTGTTTTCTGGATAGTATCTATGAACTTTAGAGTTTTGAATGAATTTTAGCATGTTACATTTTGTTTTTTTGTTGGCAAACGCTAGTTAGTTCCACATGGAGACACAACAAGTACACATAAGTGTTTTCTGAGTAGAATGCTACAGAAACTAGGTTAAAAATGATATTTGCGACTGCAAACATGACATTGAATCCACTTGCCCAAGAAAAAGTTTTTGCGTTTCTCCAAAACCAGTTTGACTATGCTTTTCTGGATCCTTAACACACGAATTCCACACGAGTTTATCCAGATAGGTCTGGATCTAACCAGAAATATCCGGTTCTGTGTGGATAAATGAATATCAGCTTTGAAACGGCCTGTGTGTTTGTTAGTGTTTTCTGGATAGTATCTATGAACTTTAGAGTTTTGAATGAATTTTAGCATGTTACATTTTGTTTTTTTGTTGGCAAACGCTAATTAGTTCCACATGGAGACACAACAAGTACACATAAGTGTTTTCTGAGTAGAATGCTACAGAAACTAGGTTAAAAATGATATTTGCGACTGTAAACATCACATTGAATGCACTTGCCCAAGAAAAAGACTTTGCTTTTCTCCAAAACCAGTTTGACTCTGCTTTTCTGGGTCCTTAACACACGAATTCCACACGAGTTTGTCCAGATAGGTCTGGGTCTAACCAGAAATATCCGGTTCTGTGTGGCTAAATGAACATCAACTTTTAAACAGCCTGTGTGTTTGTTAGTGTTTTCTGGATAGTATCTATGAACTTTAGAGTTTTGAATGAATTTTAGCATGTTACATTTTGTTTTTTTGTTGGCAAACGCTAACTAATTCCACATGGAGACACCACAAGTACACATAAGTGTTTTCTGAGTAGAATGCTACAGAAACTAGGTTAAAAATGATATTTGCGACTGTCAACATGACATTGAATCCACTTGCCCAAGAAAAAGACTTTGCGTTTCTCCAAAACCAGTTTCAACATCCTTTTCTAGGTCCTTTGTACACGAATTCCACACGAGTTTGTCCAGATAGGTCTGGATCTAACCAGAAATATACAGTTCTGTGTGGCTCAATGAATATCAGCTTTTAAACAGCCTGTGTGTTTGTTAGTGTTTTCTGGATAGCATCTATGAACTTTAGATTTTTGAATAAATTTTAGCATGTTACATTTTGTTTTATTGTTGGCAAACGCTAATTAGTTCCACATGGAGACACAACAAGTACACATAAGTGTTTTCTGAATAGAATGCTACAGAAACTAGGTTAAAAATGATATTTGCGACTGTAAACATGACATTGAATCCACTTACCCAAGAAAAAGACTTTGCTTTTCTCCAAAACCAGTTTGACTCTGCTTTTCTGGGTCCTTAACACACGAATTCCACACGAGTTTGTCCAGATTGGTCTGGATCTAACCAGAACTATCCGGTTCTGTGTGGCTAAATGAATATCAGCTTTTAAACAACCTGTGTGTTTGTTAGTGTTTCCTGGATACTATCTATGAACTTTAGAGTTTTGAATGAATTTTAGCATGTTACATTTTGTTTTTTTGTTGGCAAACGCTAATTAGTTCCACATGGAGACACAACAAGTACACATAAGTGTTTTCTGAGTAGAATGCTACAGAAACTAGGTTAAAAATGATATTTGCGACTGTGAACATGACATTGAATCCACTTGCCCAAGAAAAAGACTTTGCGTTTCTCCAAAACCAGTTTGAATATGCTTTTCTGGGTCCTTAACACAGGAATTCCACACGAGTTTGTCCAGATAGGTCTGGATCTAACCAGAAATATCCGGTTCTGTTTGACTAAATGAATATCAGCTTTTAAAAAGCCTGTGTGTTTGTTAGTGTTTTCTGGATAGTATCTATGAACTTTAGAGTTTTGAATGAATTTTAGCATGTTACATTTTGTTTTTTTGTTGGCAAACGCTAATTAGTTCCACATGGAGACACAACAAGTACACATAAGTGTTTTCTGAATAGAATGCTACAGAGACTAGGTTAAAAATCATATTTGCGACTGTCAACATGACATTGAATCCACTTGCCCAAGCAAAAGATGTTGCTTTTCTCCAAAACCAGTTTGACTCTGCTTTTCTGGGTCCTTAACACACGCATTCCACATGAGTTTGTCCAGATTGGTCTGGATCTAACCAGAAATATCCGGTTCTGTGTGGCTAAATGAATATCAGCTTTTAAACAGCCTGTGTGTTTGTTAGTGTTTTCTGGATAGTATCTATGAACTTTAGAGTTTTGAATGAATTTTAGCATGTTACATTTTGTTTTTTTGTTGGCAAACGCTAATTAGTTCCACATGGAGACACAACAAGTACACATAAGTGTTTTCTGAGTAGAATGCTACAGAAACTAGGTTAAAAATGATATTTGCGACTGTCAACATGACATTGAATCCACTTGCCCAAGAAAAAGACTTTGCGTTTCTCCAAAACCAGTTTCAACATCCTTTTCTAGGTCCTTTGTACACGAATTCCACAAGAGTTTGTCCAGATAGGTCTGGATCTAACCAGAAATATACAGTTCTGTGTGGCTCAATGAATATCAGCTTTTAAACAGCCTGTGTGTGTGTTAGTGTTTTCTGGATAGTATCTATGAACTTTAGAGTTTTGAATGAATTTTAGCATGTTACATTTTGTTTTTTTGTTGGCAAACGCTAATTAGTTCCACATGGAGACACAACAAGTACACATAAGTGTTTTCTGAGTAGAATGCTACAGAAACTAGGTTAAAAATGATATTTGCGACTGTCAACATGACATTGAATCCACTTGCCCAAGAAAAAGACTTTGCGTTTCTCCAAAACCAGTTTGAATAGGCTTTTCTGGATCCTTAACACAGGAATTCCACACGAGTTTGTCCAGATAGGTCTGGATCTAACCAGAAATATCCGGTTCTGTTTGACTAAATGAATATCAGCTTTTAAAAAGCCTGTGTGTTTGTTAGTGTTTTCTGGATAGTATCTATGAACTTTAGAGTTTTGAATGAATTTTAGCATGTTACATTTTGTTTTTTTGTTGGCAAACGCTAATTAGTTCCACATGGAGACACAACAAGTACACATAAGGGTTTTCTGAATCGAATGCTACAGAGACTAGGTTAAAAATCATATTTGCGACTGTCAACATGACATTGAATCCACTTGCCCAAGAAAAAGACTTTGCTTTTCTCCAAAACCAGTTTGACTCTGCTTTTCTGGGTCCTTAACACACGAATTCCACACGAGTTTGTCCAGATAGGTCTGGATCTAACCAGAAATATCCGGTTCTGTGTGGATAAATGAATATCAGCTTTGAAACAGCCTGTGTGTTTGTTAGTGTTTTCTGGATAGTATCTTTGACCTTTAGAGTTTTAAATGAATTTTAGCATGTTACATTTTGTTATTTTGTTGGCAAACGCTAATTAGTTCCACATGGAGACACAACAAGTACACATAAGTGTTTTCTGAGTAGAATGCTACAGAAACTAGGTAAAAAATCATATTTGCGAATGTAAACATGACATTGAATCCACTTGCCCAAGAAAAAGACTTTGCTTTTCTCCAAAACCAGTTTCAACATCCTTTTCGGGGTCCTTAACACACAAATTCCACACGAGTTTGTTCAGATAGATCTGGATCTAACCAGAAACATCCGGTTCTGTGTGGCTAAATGAATATCAGCTTTTAAACAGCCTGTGTGTTTGTTAGTGTTTTCTGGATAGTATCAATGACCTTTAGAGTTTTGAATGAATTTTAGCATGTTACATTTTGTTTTTTTGTTGGCAAACGCTAATTAGTTCCACATGGAGACACAACAAGTGCACATAAGTGTTTTCTGAGTAGAATGCTACAGAAACTAGGTTAAAAATGATCTTTGCGACTGTGAACATGACATTGAATCCACTTGCCCAAGAAAATGACTTTGCTTTTCTCCAAAACCAGTTTCAACATCCTTTTCTAGGTCCTTTGTACACGAATTCCACACGAGTTTGTCCAGATAGGTCTGGATCTAACCAGAAATATCCGGTTCTGTGTGGCTAAATGAACATCAACTTTTAAACAGCCTGTGTGTTTGTTAGTGTTTTCTGGATAGTATCTATGACCTTTAGAGTTTTGAATGAATTTTAGCATGTTACATTTTGTTTTTTTGTTGGCAAACGCTAACTAATTCCACATGGAGACACCACAAGTACACATAAGTGTTTTCTGAGTAGAATGCTACAGAAACTAGGTTAAAAATGATATTTGCGACTGTCAACATGACATTGAATCCACTTGCCCAAGAAAAAGACTTTGCGTTTCTCCAAAACCAGTTTCAACATCCTTTTCTAGGTCCTTTGTACACGAATTCCACACGAGTTTGTCCAGATAGGTCTGGATCTAACCAGAAATATACAGTTCTGTGTGGCTCAATGAATATCAGCTTTTAAACAGCCTGTGTGTTTGTTAGTGTTTTCTGGATAGCATCTATGAACTTTAGATTTTTGAATAAATTTTAGCATGTTACATTTTGTTTTATTGTTGGCAAACGCTAATTAGTTCCACATGGAGACACAACAAGTACACATAAGTGTTTTCTGAATAGAATGCTACAGAAACTAGGTTAAAAATGATATTTGCGACTGTAAACATGACATTGAATCCACTTGCCCAAGAAAAAGACGTTGCTTTTCTCCAAAACCAGTTTGACTCTGCTTTTCTGGGTCCTTAACACACGAATTCAACACGAGTTTGTCCAGATTGGTCTGGATCTAACCAGAACTATCCGGTTCTGTGTGGCTAAATGAATATCAGCTTTGAAACAACCTGTGTGTTTGTTAGTGTTTCCTGGATACTATCTATGAACTTTAGAGTTTTGAATGAATTTTAGCATGTTACATTTTGTTTTTTTGTTGGCAAACGCTAATTAGTTCCACATGGAGACACAACAAGTACACATAAGTGTTTTCTGAGTAGAATGCTACAGAAACTAGGTTAAAAATGATATTTGCGACTGTCAACATGACATTGAATCCACTTGCCCAAGAAAAAGACTTTGCGTTTCTCCAAAACCAGTTTGACTCTGCATTTCTGGGTCCTTTGCACACGAATTCCACACGAGTTTGTTCAGATAGGTCTGGATTTAACCAGAAATATCCGGTTCTGTGTGGCTAAATGAATATCAGCTTTGAAACAGCCTGTGTGTTTGTTAGTGCTTTCTGGATAGTATCTATGAACTTTAGAGTTTTGAATGAATTTTAGCATGTTACATTTTGTTTTTTTGTTGGCAAACGCTAATTAGTTCCACATGGAGACACAACAAGTACACATAAGTGTTTTCTGAGTAGAATGCTACAGAAACTAGGTTAAAAATCATAATTGCGAATGTAAACATGACATTGAATCCACTTGCGCAAGAAAAAGACTTTGCTTTTCTCCAAAACCAGTTTCAACATCCTTTTCGGGGTCCTTAACACACAAATTCCACACGAGTTTGTTCAGATAGATCTGGATCTAACCAGAAATATCCGGTTCTGTGTGGCTCAATGAATATCAGCTTTTAAACAGCCTGTGTGTGTGTTAGTGTTTTCTGGATACTATCTATGACCTTTAGAATTTTGAATGAATTTTAGCATGTTACATTTTGTTTTTTTGTTGGCAAACGCTAATTAGTTCCACATGGAGACACAACAAGTGCACATAAGTGTTTTCTGAGTAGAATGCTACAGAAACTAGATTAAAAATGATATCTATGACTGTAAACATGACATTGAATCCACTTGCCCAAGAAAAAGACTTTGCTTTTCTCCAAAACCAGTTTGACTCTGCTTTTCTGGGTCCTTAACACACGAATTCCACACGAGTTTGTCCAGATAGGTCTGGATCTAACCAGAAATATCCGGTTCTGTGTGACTAAATGAGTATCAGCTTTTAAACAGCCTGTATGTTTGTTAGTGTTTTCTGGATAGTATCTATGACCTTTAGAGTTTTGAATGAATTTTAGCATGTTACATTTTGTTTTTTTGTTGGCAAACGCTAATTAGTTCCACATGGAGACACAACAAGTACACATAAGTGTTTTCTGAGTAGAATGCTACAGAAACTAGGTTAAAAATCATAATTGCGAATGTAAACATGACATTGAATCCACTTGCCCAAGAAAAAGACTTTGCTTTTCTCCAAAACCAGTTTCAACATCCTTTTCGGGGTCCTTAACACACAAATTCCACACGAGTTTGTTCAGATAGGTCTGGATCTAACCAGAAATATCCGGTTCTGTGTGGCTCAATGAATATCAGCTTTTAAACAGCCTGTGTGTTTGTTAGTGTTTTCTGGATAGTATCTATGAACTTTAGAGTTTTGAATGAATTTTAGCATGTTACATTTTGTTTTTTTGTTGGCAAACGCTAATTAGTTCCACATGGAGACACAACAAGTACACATAAGTGTTTTCTGAGTAGAATGCTACAGAAACTAGGTTAAAAATGATATTTGCGACTGTAAACATGACATTGAGTTCACATTCCCAAGAAAAAGGCTTTGTGTTTCTCCAAAACCAGTTTCAACATCCTTATCTAGGTCCATTGCACACGAATTCCACACGAGTTTGTCGAGATTGGTCTGCATCTAACCAGAAACATCCGGTTCTGTGTGGCTCAATGAATATCAGCTTTTAAACAGCCTGTGTTTGTGTTAGTGTTTTCTGGATACTATCTATGACCTTTAGAGTTTTGAATGAATTTTAGCATGTTACATTTTGTTTTTTTGTTGGCAAACGCTAATTAGTTCCACATGGAGACACAACAAGTACACATAAGTGTTTTCTGAGTAGAATGCTACAGAAACTAGGTTAAAAATGATATTTACGACTGTAAGCATGACATTGAATCCACTTGCCCAAGAAAAAGACTTTGCTTTTCTCCAAAACCAGTTTGACTCTGCTTTTCTGGGTCCTTTGCACACGAATTCCACACGAGTTTGTTCAGATAGGTCTGGATCTAACCAGAAATATCCGGTTCTGTGTGGATAAATGAATATCAGCTTTTAAACAGCCTGTGTGTTTGTTAGTGTTTTCTGGATAGTATCTTTGACCTTTAGAGTTTTGAATGAATTTTAGCATGTTACATTTTGTTTTTTTGTTGGCAAACGCTAATTAGTTCCACATGGAGACACAACAAGTACACATAAGTGTTTTCTGAGTAGAATGCTACAGAAAATAGGTTAAAAATGATATTTGCGACTGTAAACATGACATTGAATCCACTTGTCCAAGAAAAAGACGTTGCTTTTCTCCAAAACCAGTTTGATTCTGCTTTTCTGGGTCCTTAACACACGAATTCAACACGAGTTTCTCCAGATTGGTCTGGATCTAACCAGAAATATCCGGTTCTGTGTGGCTAAATGAATATCAACTTTGAAACAGCCTGTGTGTTTGTTAGTGTTTTCTGGATAGTATCTATGAACTTTAGAGTTTTGAATGAATTTTAGCATGTTACATTTTGTTTTTTTTGTTGGCAAACGCTAATTAGTTCCACATGGAGACACAACAAGTACACATAAGTGTTTTCTGAGTAGAATGCTACAGAAACTAGGTTAAAAATCATATTTGCGACTGTAAACATGACATTGAATCCACTTGCCCAAGAAAAAGACTTTGCTTTTCTCCAAAACCAGTTTGACTCTGCATTTCTGGGTCCTTTGCACACGAATTCCACACGAGTTTGTTCAGATAGGTCTGGATCTAACCAGAAATATCCGGATCTGTGTGGATAAATGAATATCAGCTTTTAAACAGCCTGTGTGTTTGTTAGTGTTTTCTGGATAGTATCTTTGACCTTTAGAGTTTTGAATGAATTTTAGCATGTTACATTTTGTTTTTTTGTTGGCAAACGCTAATTAGTTCCACATGGAGACACAACAAGTACACATAAGTGTTTTCTGAGTAGAATGCTACAGAAACTAGGTTAAAAATGATATTTGCGACTGTGAACATGACATTGAATCCACTTGCCCAAGAAAAAGACTTTGCTTTTCTCCAAAACCAGTTTGACTCTGCTTTTCTGGGTCCTTAACACACGAATTCCACACGAGTTTGTCCAGATAGGTCTGGATCTAACCAGAAATATCCGGTTCTATGTGGCTAAATGCATATCAGCTTTGAAACAGCCTGTGTGTTTGTTAGTGTTTTCTGGATAGTGTCTATGAACTTTAGAGTTTTGAATGAATTTTAGCATGATACATTTTTTTTTTGTTGGCAAACGCTAATTAGTTCCACATGGAGACACAACAAGTGCACATAAGTGTTTTCTGAGTAGAATGCTACAGAAACTAGGTTAAAAATGATATTTGCGACTGTGAACATGACATTGAATCCACTTGCCCAAGAAAAAGACTTCGCTTTTCTCCAAAACCAGTTTCAACATCCTTTTCGGGGTCCTTAACACACAAATTCCACACGAGTTTGTCCAGATAGGTCTGGATCTAACCAGAAATATCCGGTTCTGTGTGGATAAATTAATATCAGGTTTGAAACAGCCTGTGTGTTTGTTAGTGTTTTCTGGATAATATCTTTGACCTTTAGAGTTTTGAATGAATTTTAGCATGTTACATTTTGTTTTTTTGTTGACAAACGCTAATTAGTTCCACATGGAGACACAACAAGTACACATAAGTGTTTTCTGAGTAGAATGCTACAGAAACTAGGTTAAAAATGATATTTGCGACTGTCAACATGACATTGAATCCACTTGCCCAAGAAAAAGACTTTGCGTTTCTCCAAAACCAGTTTGAATATGCTTTTCTGGGTCCTTAACACAGGAATTCCACACGAGTTTGTCCAGATAGGTCTGGATCTAACCAGAAATATCCGGTGCTGTGTTGCTAAATGAATATCAACTTTGAAACAGCCTGTGTGTTTGTTAGTGTTTTCTGGATAGTATCTATGAACTTTAGAGTTTTGAATGAATTTTAGCATATTACATTTTGTTTTTTTTGTTGGCAAACGCTAATTAGTTCCACATGGAGACACAACAAGTACACATAAGTGTTTTCTGAGTAGAATGCTACAGAAACTAGGTTAAAAATGATATTTGCGAATGTAAACATGACATTGAATCCACTTGCCCAAGAAAAAGACGTTGCTTTTCTCCAAAACCAGTTTCAACATCCTTTTCGGGGTCCTTAACACACAAATTCCACACGAGTTTGTTCAGATAGATCTGGATCTAACGAGAAATATCCGGTTCTGTGTGGATAAATGAATATCAGCTTTTAAACAGCCTGTGTGTGTGTTAGTGTTTTCTGGATACTATCTATGACCTTTAGAGTTTTGAATGAATTTTAGCATGTTACATTTTGTTTTTTTGTTGGCAAACGCTAATTAGTTCCACATGGAGACACAACAAGTACACATAAGTGTTTTCTGAGTAGAATGCTACAGAAACTAGGTTAAAAATGATATTTGCGACTGCAAACATGACATTGAATCCACTTGCCCAAGAAAAAGTTTTTGCGTTTCTCCAAAACCAGTTTCAACATCCTTATCTAGGTCCATTGCACACGAATTCCACACGAGTTTGTTGAGATTGGTCTGCATCTAACCAGAAACATCCGGTTCTGTGTGGCTAAATGAATATCAGCTTTTAAACAGCCTGTGTATTTGTTAGTGTTTTCTGGATAGTATCTATGACCTTTAGAGTTTTGAATGAATTTTAGCATGTTACATTTTGTTTTTTTGTTGGCAAACGCTAATTAGTTCCACATGGAGACACAACAAGTGCACATAATTGTTTGCTGAGTAGAATGCTACAGAAACTAGGTTAAAAATGATATTTGCGACTGTCAACATGACATTGAATCCACTTGCCCAAGAAAAAGACTTTGCGTTTCTCCAAAACCAGTTTGAATAGGCTTTTCTGGATCCTTAACACAGGAATTCCACACGAGTTTGTCCAGATAGGTCTGGATCTAACCAGAAATATCCGGTTCTGTTTGACTAAATGAATATCAGCTTTTAAAAAGCCTGTGTGTTTGTTAGTGTTTTCTGGATAGTATCTATGAGCTTTAGAGTTTTGAATGAATTTTAGCATGTTACATTTTGTTTTTTTGTTGGCAAACGCTAATTAGTTCCACATGGAGACACAACAAGTACACATAAGGGTTTTCTGAATCGAATGCTACAGAGACTAGGTTAAAAATCATATTTGCGACTGTCAACATGACATTGAATCCACTTGCCCAAGAAAAAGACATTGCTTTTCTCCAAAACCAGTTTGACTCTGCTTTTCTGGGTCCTTAACACACGAATTCCACACGAGTTTGTCCAGATAGGTCTGGATCTAACCAGAAATATCCGGTTCTGTGTGGATAAATGAATATCAGCTTTGAAACAGCCTGTGTGTTTGTTAGTGTTTTCTGGATAGTATCTTTGACCTTTAGAGTTTTAAATGAATTTTAGCATGTTACATTTTGTTATTTTGTTGGCAAACGCTAATTAGTTCCACATGGAGACACAACAAGTACACATAAGTGTTTTCTGAGTAGAATGCTACAGAAACTAGGTAAAAAATCATATTTGCGAATGTAAACATGACATTGAATCCACTTGCCCAAGAAAAAGACTTTGCTTTTCTCCAAAACCAGTTTCAACATCCTTTTCGGGGTCCTTAACACACAAATTCCACACGAGTTTGTTCAGATAGATCTGGATCTAACCAGAAACATCCGGTTCTGTGTGGCTAAATGAATATCAGCTTTTAAACAGCCTGTGTGTTTGTTAGTGTTTTCTGGATAGTATCAATGACCTTTAGAGTTTTGAATGAATTTTAGCATGTTACATTTTGTTTTTTTGTTGGCAAACGCTAATTAGTTCCACATGGAGACACAACAAGTGCACATAAGTGTTTTCTGAGTAGAATGCTACAGAAACTAGGTTAAAAATGATCTTTGCGACTGTGAACATGACATTGAATCCACTTGCCCAAGAAAAAGACTTTGCTTTTCTCCAAAACCAGTTTCAACATCCTTTTCTAGGTCCTTTGTACACGAATTCCACACGAGTTTGTCCAGATAGGTCTGGATCTAACCAGAAATATCCGGTTCTGTGTGGCTAAATGAACATCAACTTTTAAACAGCCTGTGTGTTTGTTAGTGTTTTCTGGATCATATCTATGAACTTTAGAGTTTTGAATGAATTTTAGCATGTTACATTTTGTTTTTTTTGTTGGCAAACGCTAATTAGTTCCACATGGAGACACAACAAGTACACAGAAGTGTTTTCTGAGTAGAATGCTACAGAAACTAGGTTAAAAATGATATTTGCGACTGTCAACATGACATTGAATCCACTTGCCCAAGAAAAAGACTTTGCGTTTCTCCAAAACCAGTTTCAACATCCTTTTCTAGGTCCTTTGTACACGAATTCCACACGAGTTTGTCCAGATAGGTCTGGATCTAACCAGAAATATACAGTTCTGTGTGGCTCAATGAATATCAGCTTTTAAACAGCCTGTGTGTTTGTTAGTGTTTTCTGGATAGCATCTATGAACTTTAGATTTTTGAATAAATTTTAGCATGTTACATTTTGTTTTATTGTTGGCAAACGCTAATTAGTTCCACATGGAGACACAACAAGTACACATAAGTGTTTTCTGAATAGAATGCTACAGAAACTAGGTTAAAAATGATATTTGCGACTGTAAACATGACATTGAATCCACTTGCCCAAGAAAAAGACGTTGCTTTTCCCCAAAACCAGTTTGACTCTGCTTTTCTGGGTCCTTAACACACGAATTCAACACGAGTTTGTCCAGATTGGTCTGGATCTAACCAGAACTATCCGGTTCTGTGTGGCTAAATGAATATCAGCTTTGAAACAACCTGTGTGTTTGTTAGTGTTTCCTGGATACTATCTATGAACTTTAGAGTTTTGAATGAATTTTAGCATGTTACATTTTGTTTTTTTGTTGGCAAAGGCTAATTAGTTCCACATGGAGACACAACAAGTACACATAAGTGTTTTCTGAGTAGAATGCTACAGAAACTAGTTTAAAAATGATATTTGCGACTGTCAACATGACATTGAATCCACTTGCCCAAGAAAAAGACTTTGCTTTTCTCCAAAACCAGTTTGACTCTGCTTTTCTGGGTCCTTACCACACGAATTCCACACGAGTTTGTCCAGATAGGTCTGGATCTAACCAGAAATATCCGGTTCTGTGTGGCTAAATGAATATCAGCTTTGAAACAGCCTGTGTGTTTGTTAGTGTTTTCTAGATAGTATCTATGAACTTTAGAGTTTTGAATGAATTTTAGCATGTTACATTTTGTTTTTTTGTTGGCAAACGCTAATTAGTTCCACATGGAGACACAACAAGTACACATAAGTGTTTTCTGAGTAGAATGCTACAGAAACTAGGTTAAAAATGATATTTGCGACTGCAAACATGACATTGAATCCACTTGCCCAAGAAAAAGTTTTTGCGTTTCTCCAAAACCAGTTTCAACATCCTTATCTAGGTCCATTGCACACGAATTCCACACGAGTTTGTTGAGATTGGTCTGCATCTAACCAGAAACATCCGGTTCTGTGTGGCTAAATGAATATCAGCTTTTAAACAGCCTGTGTATTTGTTAGTGTTTTCTGGATAGTATCTATGACCTTTAGAGTTTTGAATGAATTTTAGCATGTTACATTTTGTTTTTTTGTTGGCAAACGCTAATTAGTTCCACATGGAGACACAACAAGTGCACATAATTGTTTGCTGAGTAGAATGCTACAGAAACTAGGTTAAAAATGATATTTGTGACTGTCAACATGACATTGAATCCACTTGCCCAAGAAAAAGACTTTGCGTTTCTCCAAAACCAGTTTGAATAGGCTTTTCTGGATCCTTAACACAGGAATTCCACACGAGTTTGTCCAGATAGGTCTGGATCTAACCAGAAATATCCGGTTCTGTTTGACTAAATGAATATCAGCTTTGAAACAGCCTGTGTGTTTGTTAGTGTTTTCTGGATAGTATCTATGAGCTTTAGAGTTTTGAATGAATTTTAGCATGTTACATTTTGTTTTTTTGTTGGCAAACGCTAATTAGTTCCACATGGAGACACAACAAGTACACATAAGGGTTTTCTGAATCGAATGCTACAGAGACTAGGTTAAAAATCATATTTGCGACTGTCAACATGACATTGAATCCACTTGCCCAAGAAAAAGACTTTGCTTTTCTCCAAAACCAGTTTGACTCTGCTTTTCTGGGTCCTTAACACACGAATTCCACACGAGTTTGTCCAGATAGGTCTGGATCTAACCAGAAATATCCGGTTCTGTGTGGATAAATGAATATCAGCTTTGAAACAGCCTGTGTGTTTGTTAGTGTTTTCTGGATAGTATCTTTGACCTTTAGAGTTTTAAATGAATTTTAGCATGTTACATTTTGTTATTTTGTTGGCAAACGCTAATTAGTTCCACATGGAGACACAACAAGTACACATAAGTGTTTTCTGAGTAGAATGCTACAGAAACTAGGTAAAAAATCATATTTGCGAATGTAAACATGACATTGAATCCACTTGCCCAAGAAAAAGACTTTGCTTTTCTCCAAAACCAGTTTCAACATCCTTTTCGGGGTCCTTAACACACAAATTCCACACGAGTTTGTTCAGATAGATCTGGATCTAACCAGAAACATCCGGTTCTGTGTGGCTAAATGAATATCAGCTTTTAAACAGCCTGTGTGTTTGTTAGTGTTTTCTGGATAGTATCAATGACCTTTAGAGTTTTGAATGAATTTTAGCATGTTACATTTTGTTTTTTTGTTGGCAAACGCTAATTAGTTCCACATGGAGACACAACAAGTGCACATAAGTGTTTTCTGAGTAGAATGCTACAGAAACTAGGTTAAAAATGATCTTTGCGACTGTGAACATGACATTGAATCCACTTGCCCAAGAAAAAGACTTTGCTTTTCTCCAAAACCAGTTTCAACATCCTTTTCTAGGTCCTTTGTACACGAATTCCACACGAGTTTGTCCAGATAGGTCTGGATCTAACCAGAAATATCCGGTTCTGTGTGGCTAAATGAACATCAACTTTTAAACAGCCTGTGTGTTTGTTAGTGTTTTCTGGATCATATCTATGAACTTTAGAGTTTTGAATGAATTTTAGCATGTTACATTTTGTTTTTTTTGTTGGCAAACGCTAATTAGTTCCACATGGAGACACAACAAGTACACAGAAGTGTTTTCTGAGTAGAATGCTACAGAAACTAGGTTAAAAATGATATTTGCGACTGTCAACATGACATTGAATCCACTTGCCCAAGAAAAAGACTTTGCGTTTCTCCAAAACCAGTTTCAACATCCTTTTCTAGGTCCTTTGTACACGAATTCCACACGAGTTTGTCCAGATAGGTCTGGATCTAACCAGAAATATACAGTTCTGTGTGGCTCAATGAATATCAGCTTTTAAACAGCCTGTGTGTTTGTTAGTGTTTTCTGGATAGCATCTATGAACTTTAGATTTTTGAATAAATTTTAGCATGTTACATTTTGTTTTATTGTTGGCAAACGCTAATTAGTTCCACATGGAGACACAACAAGTACACATAAGTGTTTTCTGAATAGAATGCTACAGAAACTAGGTTAAAAATGATATTTGCGACTGTAAACATGACATTGAATCCACTTGCCCAAGAAAAAGACGTTGCTTTTCTCCAAAACCAGTTTGACTCTGCTTTTCTGGGTCCTTAACACACGAATTCAACACGAGTTTGTCCAGATTGGTCTGGATCTAACCAGAACTATCCGGTTCTGTGTGGCTAAATGAATATCAGCTTTGAAACAACCTGTGTGTTTGTTAGTGTTTCCTGGATACTATCTATGAACTTTAGAGTTTTGAATGAATTTTAGCATGTTACATTTTGTTTTTTTGTTGGCAAACGCTAATTAATTCCACATGGAGACACAACAAGTACACATAAGGGTTTTCTGAGTAGAATGCTACAGAAACTAGGTTAAAAATGATATTTGCGACTGTCAACATGACATTGAATCCACTTGCCCAAGAAAAAGACTTTGCTTTTCTCCAAAACCAGTTTGACTCTGCTTTTCTGGGTCCTTACCACACGAATTCCACACGAGTTTGTCCAGATAGGTCTGGATCTAACCAGAAATATCCGGTTCTGTGTGGCTAAATGAATATCAGCTTTGAAACAGCCTGTGTGTTTGTTAGTGTTTTCTAGATAGTATCTATGAACTTTAGAGTTTTGAATGAATTTTAGCATGTTACATTTTGTTTTTTTGTTGGCAAACGCTAATTAGTTCCACATGGAGACACAACAAGTACACATAAGTGTTTTCTGAGTAGAATGCTACAGAAACTAGGTTAAAAATGATATTTGCGACTGTGAACATGACATTGAATCCACTTGCCCAAGAAAAAGACTTTGCTTTTCTCCAAAACCAGTTTGACTCTGCTTTTCTGGGTCCTTAACACACGAATTCCACACGAGTTTGTCCAGATAGGTCTGGATCTAACCAGAAATATCCGGTTCTATGTGGCTAAATGCATATCAGCTTTGAAACAGCCTGTGTGTTTGTTAGTGTTTTCTGGATAGTGTCTATGAACTTTAGAGTTTTGAATGAATTTTAGCATGATACATTTTTTTTTTGTTGGCAAACGCTAATTAGTTCCACATGGAGACACAACAAGTGCACATAAGTGTTTTCTGAGTAGAATGCTACAGAAACTAGGTTAAAAATGATATTTGCGACTGTGAACATGACATTGAATCCACTTGCCCAAGAAAAAGACTTCGCTTTTCTCCAAAACCAGTTTCAACATCCTTTTCGGGGTCCTTAACACACAAATTCCACACGAGTTTGTCCAGATAGGTCTGGATCTAACCAGAAATATCCGGTTCTGTGTGGATAAATTAATATCAGCTTTGAAACAGCCTGTGTGTTTGTTAGTGTTTTCTGGATAATATCTTTGACCTTTAGAGTTTTGAATGAATTTTAGCATGTTACATTTTGTTTTTTTGTTGACAAACGCTAATTAGTTCCACATGGAGACACAACAAGTACACATAAGTGTTTTCTGAGTAGAAT
The DNA here is from genome assembly GCA_949820135.1 of Sylvilagus floridanus. Lineage (NCBI taxonomy): Eukaryota > Metazoa > Chordata > Mammalia > Lagomorpha > Leporidae > Sylvilagus > Sylvilagus floridanus. Next base: position 90,951,508 of record OX463223.1, read on the forward strand.
GCTACAGAAACTAGGTTAAAAATGATATTTGCGACTGTCAACATGACATTGAATCCACTTGCCCAAGAAAAAGACTTTGCGTTTCTCCAAAACCAGTTTGAATATGCTTTTCTGGGTCCTTAACACAGGAATTCCACACGAGTTTGTCCAGATAGGTCTGGATCTAACCAGAAATATCCGGTTCTGTGTTGCTAAATGAATATCAACTTTGAAACAGCCTGTGTGTTTGTTAGTGTTTTCTGGATAGTATCTATGAACTTTAGAGTTTTGAATGAATTTTAGCATGTTACATTTTGTTTTTTTTGTTGGCAAACGCTAATTAGTTCCACATGGAGACACAACAAGTACACATAAGTGTTTTCTGAGTAGAATGCTACAGAAACTAGGTTAAAAATGATATTTGCGAATGTAAACATGACATTGAATCCACTTGCCCAAGAAAAAGACGTTGCTTTTCTCCAAAACCAGTTTCAACATCCTTTTCGGGGTCCTTAACACACAAATTCCACACGAGTTTGTTCAGATAGATCTGGATCTAACGAGAAATATCCGGTTCTGTGTGGCTAAATGAATATCAGCTTTTAAACAGCCTGTGTGTGTGTTAGTGTTTTCTGGATAGTATCTATGACCTTTAGAGTTTTGAATGAATTTTAGCATGTTACATTTTGTTTTTTTGTTGGCAAACGCTAATTAGTTCCACATGGAGACACAACAAGTACACATAAGTGTTTTCTGAGTAGAATGCTACAGAAACTAGGTTAAAAATGATATTTGCGACTGCAAACATGACATTGAATCCACTTGCCCAAGAAAAAGTTTTTGCGTTTCTCCAAAACCAGTTTCAACATCCTTATCTAGGTCCATTGCACACGAATTCCACACGAGTTTGTTGAGATTGGTCTGCATCTAACCAGAAACATCCGGTTCTGTGTGGCTAAATGAATATCAGCTTTTAAACAGCCTGTGTATTTGTTAGTGTTTTCTGGATAGTATCTATGACCTTTAGAGTTTTGAATGAATTTTAGCATGTTCCATTTTGTTTTTTTGTTGGCAAACGCTAATTAGTTCCACATGGAGACACAACAAGTGCACATAATTGTTTGCTGAGTAGAATGCTACAGAAACTAGGTTAAAAATGATATTTACGACTGTAAACATGACATTGAATCCACTTGCCCAAGAAAAAGACTTTGCTTTTCTCCAAAACCAGTTTGACTCTGCATTTCTGGGTCCTTTGCACACGAATTCCACATGAGTTTGTTCAGATAGGTCTGGATCTAACCAGAAATATCCGGTTCTGTGTGGCTAAATGAATATCAGCTTTTAAACAGCCTGTGTGTTTGTTAGTGTTTTCTGGATAGTATCTACGAACTTTAGAGTTTTGAATGAATTTGAGCATGTTACATTTTGTTTTTTTGTTGGCAAACGCTAGTTAGTTCCACATGGAGACACAACAAGTACACATAAGTGTTTTCTGAGTAGAATGCTACAGAAACTAGGTTAAAAATCACAATTGCGAATGTAAACATGACATTGAATCCACTTGCCCAAGAAAAAGACTTTGCTTTTCTCCAAAACCAGTTTGACTCTGCATTTCTGGGTCCTTTGCACACGAATTCCACACGAGTTTGTCCAAATTGGTCTGGATCTAACCAGAAATATCCGGTTCTGTGTGGCTAAATGAATATCAGCTTTGAAACAGCCTGTGTGTTTGTTAGTGTTTTCTGGATAGTATCTATGAACTTTAGAGTTTTGAATGAATTTGAGCATGTTACATTTTGTTTTTTTGTTGGCAAACGCTAATTAGTTCCACATGGAGACACAACAAGTACACATAAGTGTTTTCTGAGTAGAATGCTACAGAAACTAGGTTAAAAATCACAATTGCGAATGTAAACATGACATTGAATCCACTTGCCCAAGAAAAAGACTTTGCTTTTCTCCAAAACCAGTTTCAACATCCTTTTCGGGGTCCTTAACACACAAATTCCACACGAGTTTGTTCAGATAGATCTGGATCTAACGAGAAATATCCGGTTCTGTGTGGCTAAATGAATATCAGCTTTGAAACAGCCTGTGTGTTTGTTAGTGTTTTCTGGATAGTATCTATGACCTTTAGAGTTTTGAATGAATTTTAGCATGTTACATTTCGTTTTTTGGTTGGCAAACGCTAATTAGTTCCACATGGAGACACAACAAGTACACATAAGTGTTTTCTGAGTAGAATGCTACAGAAACTAGGTTAAAAATGATATTTGCGACTGTAAACATGACATTGAATTCACATTCCCAAGAAAAAGGCTTTGCGTTTCTCCGAAACCAGTTTCAACATCCTTATCTAGGTCCATTGCACACGAATTCCACACGAGTTTACCGAGATTGGTGTGCATCTAACCAGAAACATCCGGTTCTGTGTGGCTAAATGAATATCAGCTTTTAAACAGCCTGTGAGTTTGTTAGTGTTTTCTGGATAGTATCTATGACCTTTAGAGTTTTGAATGAATTTTAGCATGTTACATTTCGTTTTTTGGTTGGCAAACGCTAATTAGTTCCACATGGAGACACAACAAGTGCACATAAGTGTTTTCTGAGTAGAATGCTACAGAAACTAGGTTAAAAATCATATTTGCGACTGTGAACATGGCATTGAATCCACTTGCCCAAGAAAAAGACTTTGCTTTTCTCCAAAACCAGTTTGACTCTGCTTTTCTGGGTCCTTAACACACGAATTCCACACGAGTTTGTCCAGATATGTCTGGATCTAACCAGAAATATCCAGTTCTGTGTGGCTAAATGAATATCAGCTTTGAATCAGCCTTTGTGTTTTTAGTGTTTTCTGGATAGTATCTATGACCTTTAGAGTTTTGAATGTATTTTAGCATGTTACATTTTGTTTCTTTTTTGGCAAACGCTAATTAGTTCCACATGGAGACACAACAAGTACACATAAGTGTTTTCTGAGTAGAATGCTACAGAAACTAGGTTAAAAATGATATTTGCGACTGTAAACATGACATTGAATCCACTTGCCCAAGAAAAAGACGTTGCTTTTCTCCAAAACCAGTTTGACTCTGCTTTTCTGGGTCCTTAACACACGAATTCCACACGAGTTTGTCCAGATTGGTCTGGATCTAACCAGAAATATCCGGTTCTGTGTGGATAAATGAATATCAGCTTTTAAAAAGCCTGTGTGTTTGTTAGTGTTTTCTGGATACTATCTATGACCTTTAGAGTTTTGAATGAATTTTAGCATGTTACATTTTGTTTTTTTGTTGGCAAACGCTAATTAGTTCCACATGGAGACACAACAAGTACACATAAGTGTTTTCTGAGTAGAATGCTACAGAAACTAGGTTAAAAATGATATTTGCGACTGTGAACATGACATTGAATCCACTTGCCCAAGAAAAAGACATTGCTTTTCTCCAAAACCAGTTTGAATATGCTTTTCTGGGTCCTTAACACAGGAATTCCACACGAGTTTGTCCAGATAGGTCTGGATCTAACCAGAAATATCCGGTTCTGTGTGGCTAAATGAATATCAGCTTTGAAACAGCCTGTGTGTTTGTTAGTGTTTTCTGGATAGTATCTATGAACTTTAGAGTTTTGAATGAATTTTAGCATGTTACATTTTGTTTTTTTGTTGGCAAACGCTAATTAGTTCCACATGGAGACACAACAAGTACACATAAGTGTTTGCTGAGTAGAATGCTACAGAAACTAGGTTAAAAATCATAATTGCGAATGTAAACATGACATTGAATCCACTTGCCCAAGAAAAAGACTTTGCTTTTCTCCAAAACCAGTTTCAACATCCTTTTTGGAGTCCTTAACACACAAATTCCACACGAGTTTGTTCAGATAGATCTGGATCTAACCAGAAATATCCGGTTCTGTGTGGCTCAATGAATATCAGCTTTTAAACATCCTGTGTGTGTGTTAGTGTTTTCTGGATACTATCTATGACCTTTAGAGTTTTGAATGAATTTTAGCATGTTACATTTTGTTTTTTTGTTGGCAAACGCTAATTAGTTCCACATGGAGACACAACAAGTACACATAAGTGTTTTCTGAGTAGAATGCTACAGAAACTAGGTTAAAAATGATATTTGCGACTGTAAACATGACATTGAATTCACATTCCCAAGAAAAAGGCTTTGCGTTTCTCCAAAACCAGTTTCAACATCCTTATCTAGGTCCATTGCACACGAATTCCACACGAGTTTGTCGAGATTGGTCTGCATCTAACCAGAAACATCCGGTTCTGTGTGGCTAAATGAATATCAGCTTTGAAACAGCCTGTGTGTTTGTTAGTGTTTTCTGGATAGTATCTATGAACTTTAGAGTTTTGAATGAATTTTAGCATGTTACATTTTGTTTTTTTGTTGGCAAACGCTAATTAGTTCCACATGGAGACACAACAAGTACACATAAGTGTTTGCTGAGTAGAATGCTACAGAAACTAGTTTAAAAATGATATTTGCGACTGTGAACATGACATTGAATCCACTTGCCCAAGAAAAAGACTTTGCTTTTCTCCAAAACCAGTTTCAACATCCTTTTCTGGGTCCTTAACACAGGAATTCCACACGAGTTTGTCCAGATAGGTCTGGATCTAACCAGAAATATCCGGTTCTGTGTGGCTAAATGAATATAAGCTTTGAAATAGCTTGTGTGTTTGTTAGTGTTTTCTGGATAATATCTTTGACCTTTAGAGTTTTGAATGAATTTTAGCATGTTACATTTTGTTTTTTGTTGGCAAACGCTAATTAGTTCCACATGGAGACACAACAAGTACACATAAGTGTTTTCTGAGTAGAATGCTACGGAAACTAGGTTAAAAATGATATTTGCGACTGTAACCATGACTTTGAATTCACATTCCCAAGAAAAAGACTTTGCTTTTCTCCAAAACCAGATTCAACATCCTTTTCTGGTCCTTTGCACACGAATTCCACACGAGTTTGTCCAGATAGGTCTGGATCTAACCAGAAATATCCGGTTCTGTGTGGCTAAATGAATATCAGCTTTGAAACAGCCTGTGTGTTTGTTAGTGTTTTCTGGATAGTATCTATGACCTTTAGAGTTTTGAATGAATTTTAGCATGTTACATTTCGTTTTTTGGTTGGCAAACGCTAATTAGTTCCACATGGAGACACAACAAGTACACATAAGTGTTTTCTGAGTAGAATGCTACAGAAACTAGGTTAAAAATGATATTTGCGACTGTAAACATGACATTGAATTCACATTCCCAAGAAAAAGGCTTTGCGTTTCTCCAAAACCAGTTTCAACATCCTTATCTAGGTCCATTGCACACGAATTCCACACGAGTTTATCGAGATTGGTGTGCATCTAACCAGAAACATCCGGTTCTGTGTGGCTAAATGAATATCAGCTTTTAAACAGCCTGTGAGTTTGTTAGTGTTTTCTGGATAGTATCTATGACCTTTAGAGTTTTGAATGAATTTTAGCATGTTACATTTCGTTTTTTGGTTGGCAAACGCTAATTAGTTCCACATGGAGACACAACAAGTGCACATAAGTGTTTTCTGAGTAGAATGCTACAGAAACTATGTTAAAAATCATATTTGCGACTGTGAACATGGCATTGAATCCACTTGCCCAAGAAAAAGACTTTGCTTTTCTCCAAAACCAGTTTGACTCTGCTTTTCTGGGTCCTTAACACACGAATTCCACACGAGTTTGTCCAGATATGTCTGGATCTAACCAGAAATATCCAGTTCTGTGTGGCTAAATGAATATCAACTTTGAATCAGCCTTTGTGTTTTTAGTGTTTTCTGGATAGTATCTTTGACCTTTAGAGTTTTGAATGTATTTTAGCATGTTACATTTTGTTTCTTTGTTGGCAAACGCTAATTAGTTCCACATGGAGACACAACAAGTACACATAAGTGTTTTCTGAGTAGAATGCTACAGAAAATAGGTTAAAAATGATATTTGCGACTGTAAACATGACATTGAATCCACTTGCCCAAGAAAAAGACGTTGCTTTTCTCCAAAACCAGTTTGACTCTGATTTTCTGGGTCCTTAACACACGAATTCCACACGAGTTTGTCCAGATTGGTCTGGATCTAACCAGAAATATCCGGTTCTGTGTGGATAAATGAATATCAGCTTTTAAACAGCCTGTGTGTTTGTTAGTGTTTTCTGGATAGTATCTATGAACTTTAGAGTTTTGAATGAATTTTAGCATGTTACATTTTGTTTTTTTGTTGGCAAAAGCTAATTAGTTCCACATGGAGACACAACAAGTACACATAAGTGTATTCTGAGTAGAATGCTACAGAAACTAGGTTAAAAATGATATTTGCGACTGTGAACATGACATTGAATCCACTTGCCCAAGAAAAAGACATTGCTTTTCTCCAAAACCAGTTTCAACATCCTTTTCTGGGTCCTTAACACACGAATTCCACACGAGTTTGTCCAGATAGGTCTGGATCTAACCAGAAATATCCGGTTCTGTGTGGCTAAATGAAAATCAGCTTTGAAACAGCTTGTGTGTTTGTTAGTGTTTTCTGGATAATATCTTTGACCTTTAGAGTTTTGAATGAATTTTAGCATGTTACATTTTGTTTTTTTGTTGGCAAACGCTAATTAGTTCCACATGGAGACACAACAAGTACACATAAGTGTTTTCTGAGTAGAATGCTACAGAAACTAGGTTAAAAATGATATTTGCGACTGTCAACATGACATTGAATCCACTTGCCCAAGAAAAAGACTTTGCGTTTCTCCAAAACCAGTTTGAATATGCTTTTCTGGGTCCTTAACACAGGAATTCCACACGAGTTTGTCCAGATAGGTCTGGATCTAACCAGAAATATCCGGTTCTGTGTGGCTAAATGAATATCAGCTTTGAAACAGCCTGTGTGTTTGTTAGTGTTTTCTGGATAGTATCTATGAACTTTAGAGTCTTGAATGAATTTTAGCATGTTACATTTTGTTTTTTTGTTGGCAAACGCTAATTAGTTCCACATGGAGACACAACAAGTACACATAAGTGTTTGCTGAGTAGAATGCTACAGAAACTATGTTAAAAATCATAATTGCGAATGTAAACATGACATTGAATCCACTTGCCCAAGAAAAAGACTTTGCTTTTCTCCAAAACCAGTTTCAACATCCTTTTTGGAGTCCTTAACACACAAATTCCACACGAGTTTGTTCAGATAGATCTGGATCTAACCAGAAATATCCGGTTCTGTGTGGCTCAATGAATATCAGCTTTTAAACATCCTGTGTGTGTGTTAGTGTTTTCTGGGTACTATCTATGACCTTTAGAGTTTTGAATGAATTTTAACATGTTACATTTTGTTTTTTTGTTGGCAAACGCTAATTAGTTCCACATGGAGACACAACAAGTACACATAAGTGTTTTCTGAGTAGAATGCTACAGAAAATAGGTTAAAAATCATATTTGCGACTGTAAACATGACATTGAATTCACATTACCAAGAAAAAGGCTTTGCGTTTCTCCAAAACCAGTTTCAACATCCTTATCTAGGTCCATTGCACACGAATTCCACACGAGTTTGTCCAGATTGGTCTGCATCTAACCAGAAACATCCGGTTCTGTGTGGCTAAATGAATATCAGCTTTGAAACAGCCTGTGTGTTTGTTAGTGTTTTCTGGATAGTATCTATGACCTTTACAGTTTTGAATGAATTTTAGCATGTTACATTTTGTTTTTTTGTTGGCAAACGCTAATTAGTTCCACATGGAGACACAACAAGTACACATAAGTGTTTTCTGAGTAGAATGCTACAGAAACTAGGTTAAAAATCATATTTGCGACTGTCAACATGACATTGAATCCACTTGCCCAAGAAAAAGACATTGCTTTTCCCCAAAACCAGTTTGACTCTGCTTTTCTGGGTCCTTAACACACGAATTCCACACGAGTTTGTCCAGATTGGTCTGGATCTAACCAGAACTATCCGGTTCTGTGTGGCTAAATGAATATCAGCTTTTAAACAGCCTGTGTGTTTGTTAGTGTTTTCTGGATAGTATCTATGACCTTTAGAATTTTGAATGAATTTTAGCATGTTACATTTTGTTTTTTTGTTGGCAAACGCTAATTAGTTCCACATGGAGACACAACAAGTACACATAAGTGTTTTCTGAGTAGAATGCTACAGAAACTAGGTTAAAAATGATATTGGCGACTGTCAACATGACATTGAATCCACTTGCCCAAGAAAAAGACTTTGCTTTTCTCCAAAACCAGTTTGACTCTGCTTTTCTGGGTCCTTTGCACACGAATTCCACACGAGTTTGTCCAGATAGGTCTGGATCTAACCAGAAATATCCGGTTCTGTGTGGATAAATGAATATCAGCTTTGAAACAGCCTGTGTGTTTGTTAGTGTTTTCTGGAGAGTATCTATGAACTTTAGAGTTTTGAATGAATTTTAGCATATTACATTTTGTTTTTTTGTTGGCAAACGCTAATTAGTTCCACATGGAGACACAACAAGTACACATAAGTGTTTTCTGAGTAGAATGCTACAGAAACTAGGTTAAAAATGATATTTCCGAATGTGAACATGACATTGAATCCACTTGCCCAAGAAAAAGACTTTGCGTTTCTCCAAACCCAGTTTGAATATACTTTTCTGGGTCCTTAACACAGGAATTCCACACGAGTTTGTCCAGATAGGTCTGGATCTAACCAGAAATATCCGGTTCTGTGTGACTAAATGAATATCAGCTTTTAAACAGCCTGTGTGTTTGTTAGTGTTTTCTGGATAGTATCTATGAACTTTAGAGTTTTGAATGAATTTTAGCATGTTACATTTTGTTTTATTGTTGGCAAACGCTAATTAATTCCACATGGAGGCACAACAAGTACACATAAGTGTTTTCTGAGTAGAATGCCACAGAAACTAGGTTAAAAATGATATTTGCGAATGTAAACATGACATTGAATCCACTTGCCCAAGAAAAAGACTTTGCTTTTTCCAAAACCAGTTTCAGCATCCTTTTCGGGGTCCTTAACACACAAATTCCACACAAGTTTGTTCAGATAGATCTGGATATAACCAGAAATATCTGGTTCTCTGTGGCTCAATGAATATCAGCTTTTAAACAGCCTGTGTGTGTGTTAGTGTTTTCTGGATACTATCTATGACCTTTAGAGTTTTGAATGAATTTTAGCATGTTACATTTTGTTTTTTTGTTGGCAAACGCTAATTAGTTCCACATGGAGACACAACAAGTACACATAAGTGTTTTCTGAGTAGAATGCTACAGAAACTAGCTTAAAAATGATATTTGCGAAGGTAACCATGACATTGAATTCACATTCCCAAGAAAAAGGTTTTGCGTTTGTCCAAAACCAGTTTCAACATCCTTATCTAGGTCCATTGCACACGAATTCCACACGAGTTTGTCGAGATTGGTCTGCATCTAACCAGAAACATCCGGCTCTCTGTGGATAAATGAATATCAGCTTTTAAACAGCCTGTGTGTTTGTTAGTGTTTTCTGGATAGTATCTAGGAACTTTAGAGTTTTGAATGAATTTTAGCAAGTTACATTTTGTTTTTTTGTTGGCAAACGCTAATTAGTTCCACATGGAGACACAACAAGTGCACATAAGTGTTTTCTGAGTAGAATGCTACAGAAACTAGGTTAAAAATGATATTTACGACTGTAAACATGACATTGAATCCACTTGCCCAAGAAAAAGACTTTGCTTTTCTCCAAAACCAGTTTCAACATCCTTTTCTGGGTCCTTTGCACACGAATTCCACACGAGTTTGTCCAGATAGGTCTGGATCTAACCAGATATATCCGGTTCTGTGTGGCTAAATGAATATCAGCTTTTAAACTGTCTGTGTGTTTGTTAGTGTTTTCTGGATAGTATCTTTGACCTTTAGAGTTTTGAATGAATTTTAGCATGTTACATTTTGTTTTTTTGTTGGCAAACGCTAATTAGTTCCACATGGAGACACAACAAGTACACATAAGTGTTTTCTGAGTAGAATGCTACAGAAAATAGGTTAAAAATGATATTTGCGAATGTAAACATGACATTGAATCCACTTGCCCAAGAAAAAGACTTTGCTTTTCTCCAAAACCAGTTTCAACATCCTTTTTGGAGTCCTTAACACACAAATTCCACACGAGTTTGTCCAGATAGATCTGGATCTAACCAGAAATATCCGCTTCTGTGTGGCTCAATGAATATCAGCTTTTAAACATCCTGTGTGTGTGTTAGTGTTTTCTGGATACTATCTATGACCTTTAGAGTTTTGAATGAATTTTAACATGTTACATTTTGTTTTTTTGTTGGCAAACGCTAATTAGTTCCACATGGAGACACAACAAGTACACATAAGTGTTTTCTGAGTAGAATGCTACAGAAACTAGGTTAAAAATGATATTTGCGACTGTAAACATGACATTGAATTCACATTCCCAAGAAAAAGGCTTTGCGTTTCTCCAAAACCAGTTTCAACATCCTTATCTAGGTCCATTGCACACGAATTCCACACGAGTTTGTCGAGATTGGTCTGCATCTAACCGGAAACATCCGGTTCTGTGTGGCTAACTGAATATCAGCTTTTAAACAGCCTGTGTGTTTGTTAGTGTTTTCTGGATAGTATCTATGACCTTTAGAGTTTAAAATGAATTTTAGCATGTTACATTTTGTTTTTTTGTTGGCAAACGCTAATTAGTTCCACATGGAGACACAACAAGTGCACATAAGTGTTTTCTGAGTAGAATGCTACAGAAACTAGGTTAAAAATGATATTTACGACTGTAAACATGACATTGAATCCACTTGCCCAAGAAAAAGACTTTGCTTTTCTCCAAAACCAGTTTCAACATCCTTTTTGGAGTCCTTAACACACAAATTCCTCACGAGTTTGTTCAGATAGATCTGGATCTAACCAGAAATATCCGGTTCTGTGTGGCTCAATGAATATCAGCTTTTAAACATCCTGTGTGTGTGTTAGTGTTTTCTGGATACTATCTATGACCTTTAGAGTTTTGAATGAATTTTAGCATGTTACATTTTGTTTTTTTGTTGGCAAACGCTAATTAGTTCCACATGGAGAAACAAGAAGTACATATAATTGTTTTCTGAGTAGAATGCTACAGAAACTAGGTTAAAAATGATATTTGCGACTGTCAATATGACATTGAATCCACTTGCCCAAGAAAAAGACGTTGCTTTTCTCCAAAACCAGTTTGACTCTGCTTTTCTGGGTCCTTAACACACGAATTCCACACGAGTTTGTCCAGATTGGTCTGGATCTAACCAGAACTATCCGGTTCTGTGTGGCTAAATGAATATCAGCTTTGAAACAGCCTGTGTGTTTGTTAGTGTTTTCTGGATAGTATCTATGACCTTTAGAGTTTTGAATGAATTTTAGCATGTTACATTTTGTTTTTTTTGTTGGCAAACGCTAATTAGTTCCACATGGAGACACAACAAGTACACATAAGTGTTTTCTGAGTAGAATGCTACAGAAACTAGGTTAAAAATGATATTTGCGACTGTCAACATGACATTGAATCCACTTGCCCAAGAAAAAGACTTTGCTTTTCTCCAAAACCAGTTTGACTCTGCTTTTCTGGGTCCTTAACACACGAATTCCACACGAGTTTGTCCAGATAGGTCTGGATCTAACCAGAAATATCCGGTTCTGTGTGGCTCAATGAATATCAGCTTTTAAACAGCCTGTGTGTGTGTTAGTGTTTTCTGGATAGTATCTATGAACTTTAGAGTTTTGAATGAATTTTAGCATGTTACATTTTGTTTTTTTGTTGGCAAACGCTAATTAATTCCACATGGAGACACAACAAGTACACATAAGTGTTTTCTGAGTAAAATGCTACAGAAACTAGGTTAAAAATGATATTTTCAACTGTGAACATGACATTGAATCCACTTGCCCAAGAAAAAGACTTTGCTTTTCTCCAAAACAAGTTTGACTCTGCTTTTCTGGGTCCTTAACACACGAATTCCACACGAGTTTGTCCAGAGAGGTCTGGATCTAACCAGAAATATCCGGTTCTGTGTGGATAAATGAATATCAGCTTTGAAACAGCCTGTGTGTTTGTTAGTGTTTTCTGGATAGTATCTATGAACTTTAGAGTTTTGAATGAATTTTAGCATGTTACATTTTGTTTTTTTGTTGGCAAACGCTAATTAGTTCCACATGGAGACACAACAAGTACACATAAGTGTTTTCTGAGTAGAATGCTACAGAAACTAGGTTAAAAATGATATTTGCGACTGTGAACATGACATTGAATCCACTTGCCCAAGAAAAAGACTTTGCTTTTCTCCAAAACCAGTTTCAACATCCTTTTCGGGGTCCTTAACACACAAATTCCACACAAGTTTGTTCAGATAGATCTGGATCTAACCAGAAATATCCGGTTCTCTGTGGCTCAATGAATATCAGCTTTTAAACAGCCTGTGTGTGTGTTAGTGTTTTCTCGATACTATCTATGACCTTTAGAGTTTTGAATGAATTTTAGCATGTTACATTTTGTTTTTTTGTTGGCAAACGCTAATTAGTTCCACATGGAGACACAACAAGTACACATAAGTGTTTTCTGAGTAGAATGCTACAGAAACTAGGTTAAAAATCATATTTGCGACTGTCAACATGACATTGAATCCACTTGCCCAAGAAAAAGACATTGCTTTTCCCCAAAACCAGTTTGACTCTGCTTTTCTGGGTCCTTAACACACGAATTCCACACGAGTTTGTCCAGATTGTTCTGGATCTAACCAGAACTATCCGGTTCTGTGTGGCTAAATGAATATCAGCTTTTAAACAGCCTGTGTGTTTGTTAGTGTTTTCTGGATAGTATCTATGAACTTTAGAGTTTTGAATGAATTTTAGCATGTTACATTTTGTTTTTTTGTTGGCAAATGCTAATTAGTTCCACATGGAGACACAACAAGTACACATAAGTGTTTTCTGAGTAGAATGCTACAGAAACTAGGTTAAAAATGATATTTGCGACTGTGAACATGACATTGAATCCACTTGCCCAAGAAAAAGACTTTGCTTTTCTCCAAAACCAGTTTGACTCTGCTTTTCTGGGTCCTTTGCACACGAATTCCACACGAGTTTGTCCAGATAGGTCTGGATCTAACCAGAAATATCCGGTTCTGTGTGGCTCAATGAATATCAGCTTTGAAACAGCCTGTGTGTTTGTTAGTTTTTTCTGGAGAGTATCTATGAACTTTAGAGTTTTGAATGAATTTTAGCATGTTACATTTTGTTTTTTTGTTGGCAAACGCTAATTAGTTCCACATGGAGACACAACAAGTACACATAAGTGTTTTCTGAGTAGAATGCTACAGAAACTAGGTTAAAAATGATATTTGCGAATGTGAACATGACATTGAATCCTCTTGCCCAAGAAAAAGACTTTGCGTTTCTCCAAACCCAGTTTGAATATACTTTTCTGGGTCCTTAACACAGGAATTCCACACGAGTTTGTCCAGATAGGTCTGGATCTAACCAGAAATATCCGGTTCTGTGTGACTAAATGAATATCAGCTTTTAAACAGCCTGTGTGTTTGTTAGTGTTTTCTGGATAGTATCTATGAACTTTAGAGTTTTGAATGAATTTTAGCATGTTACATTTTGTTTTATTGTTGGCAAACGCTAATTAATTCCACATGGAGGCACAACAAGTACACATAAGTGTTTTCTGAGTAGAATGCCACAGAAACTAGGTTAAAAATGATATTTGCGAATGTAAACATGACATTGAATCCACTTACCCAAGAAAAAGACTTTGCTTTTTCCAAAACCAGTTTCAGCATCCTTTTCGGGGTCCTTAACACACAAATTCCACACAAGTTTGTTCAGATAGATCTGGATCTAACCAGAAATATCTGGTTCTCTGTGGCTCAATGAATATCAGCTTTTAAACAGCCTGTGTGTGTGTTAGTGTTTTCTGGATACTATCTATGACCTTTAGAGTTTTGAATGAATTTTAGCATGTTACATTTTGTTTTTTTGTTGGCAAACGCTAATTAGTTCCACATGGAGACACAACAAGTACACATAAGTGTTTTCTGAGTAGAATGCTACAGAAACTAGGTTAAAAATGATATTTGCGACTGTGAACATGACATTGAATTCACATTCCCAAGAAAAAGGTTTTGCGTTTGTCCAAAACCAGTTTCAACATCCTTATCTAGGTCCATTGCACACGAATTCCACACGAGTTTGTCGAGATTGGTCTGCATCTAACCAGAAACATCCGGCTCTCTGTGGATAAATGAATATCAGCTTTTAAACAGCCTGTGTGTTTGTTAGTGTTTTCTGGATAGTATCTAGGAACTTTAGAGTTTTGAATGAATTTTAGCAAGTTACATTTTGTTTTTTTGTTGGCAAACGCTAATTAGTTCCACATGGAGACACAACAAGTGCACATAAGTGTTTTCTGAGTAGAATGCTACAGAAACTAGGTTAAAAATGATATTTACGACTGTAAACATGACATTGAATCCACTTGCCCAAGAAAAAGACTTTGCTTTTCTCCAAAACCAGTTTCAACATCCTTTTCTGGGTCCTTTGCACACGAATTCCACACGAGTTTGTCCAGATAGGTCTGGATCTAACCAGATATATCCGGTTCTGTGTGGCTAAATGAATATCAGCTTTTAAACAGTCTGTGTGTTTGTTAGTGTTTTCTGGATAGTATCTTTGACCTTTAGAGTTTTGAATGAATTTTAGCATGTTACATTTTGTTTTTTTGTTGGCAAACGCTAATTAGTTCCACATGGAGACACAACAAGTACACATAAGTGTTTTCTGAGTAGAATGCTACAGAAAATAGGTTAAAAATGATATTTGCGAATGTAAACATGACATTGAATCCACTTGCCCAAGAAAAAGACTTTGCTTTTCTCCAAAACCAGTTTCAACATCCTTTTTGGAGTCCTTAACACACAAATTCCACACGAGTTTGTCCAGATAGATCTGGATCTAACCAGAAATATCCGCTTCTGTGTGGCTCAATGAATATCAGCTTTTAAACATCCTGTGTGTGTGTTAGTGTTTTCTGGATACTATCTATGACCTTTAGAGTTTTGAATGAATTTTAACATGTTACATTTTGTTTTTTTGTTGGCAAACGCTAATTAGTTCCACATGGAGACACAACAAGTACACATAAGTGTTTTCTGAGTAGAATGCTACAGAAACTAGGTTAAAAATGATATTTGCGACTGTAAACATGACATTGAATTCACATTCCCAAGAAAAAGGCTTTGCGTTTCTCCAAAACCAGTTTCAACATCCTTATCTAGGTCCATTGCACACGAATTCCACACGAGTTTGTCGAGATTGGTCTGCATCTAACCGGAAACATCCGGTTCTGTGTGGCTAAATGAATATCAGCTTTTAAACAGCCTGTGTGTTTGTTAGTGTTTTCTGGATAGTATCTATGACCTTTAGAGTTTAAAATGAATTTTAGCATGTTACATTTTGTTTTTTTGTTGGCAAACGCTAATTAGTTCCACATGGAGACACAACAAGTGCACATAAGTGTTTTCTGAGTAGAATGCTACAGAAACTAGGTTAAAAATGATATTTACGACTGTAAACATGACATTGAATCCACTTGCCCAAGAAAAAGACTTTGCTTTTCTCCAAAACCAGTTTCAACATCCTTTTTGGAGTCCTTAACACACAAATTCCTCACGAGTTTGTTCAGATAGATCTGGATCTAACCAGAAATATCCGGTTCTGTGTGGCTCAATGAATATCAGCTTTTAAACATCCTGTGTGTGTGTTAGTGTTTTCTGGATACTATCTATGACCTTTAGAGTTTTGAATGAATTTTAGCATGTTACATTTTGTTTTTTTGTTGGCAAACGCTAATTAGTTCCACATGGAGAAACAAGAAGTACATATAATTGTTTTCTGAGTAGAATGCTACAGAAACTAGGTTAAAAATGATATTTGCGACTGTCAATATGACATTGAATCCACTTGCCCAAGAAAAAGACGTTGCTTTTCTCCAAAACCAGTTTGACTCTGCTTTTCTGGGTCCTTAACACACGAATTCCACACGAGTTTGTCCAGATTGGTCTGGATCTAACCAGAACTATCCGGTTCTGTGTGGCTAAATGAATATCAGCTTTGAAACAGCCTGTGTGTTTGTTAGTGTTTTCTGGATAGTATCTATGACCTTTAGAGTTTTGAATGAATTTTAGCATGTTACATTTTGTTTTTTTGTTGGCAAACGCTAATTAGTTCCACATGGAGACACAACAAGTACACATAAGTGTTTTCTGAGTAGAATGCTACAGAAACTAGGTTAAAAATGATATTTGCGACTGTCAACATGACATTGAATCCACTTGCCCAAGAAAAAGACTTTGCTTTTCTCCAAAACCAGTTTGACTCTGCTTTTCTGGGTCCTTAACACACGAATTCCACACGAGTTTGTCCAGATAGATCTGGATCTAACCAGAAATATCTGCTTCTGTGTGGCTCAATGAATATCAGCTTGTAAACATCCTGTGTGTGTGTTAGTGTTTTCTGGATACTATCTTTGACCTTTAGAGTTTTGAATGAATTTTAACATGTTACATTTTGTTTTTTTGTTGGCAAACGCTAATTAGTTCCACATGGAGACACAACAAGTACACATAAGTGTTTTCTGAGTAGAATGCTACAGAAACTAGGTTAAAAATGATATTTGCGACTGTAAACATGACATTGAATTCACATTCCCAAGAAAAAGGCTTTGCGTTTCTCCAAAACCAGTTTCAACATCCTTATCTAGGTCCATTGCACACGAATTCCACACGAGTTTGTCGAGATTGGTCTGCATCTAACCGGAAACATCCGGTTCTGTGTGGCTAAATGAATATCAGCTTTGAAACAGCCTGTGTGTTTGTTAGTGTTTTCTGGATAGTATCTATGACCTTTAGAGTTTAAAATGAATTTTAGCATGTTACATTTTGTTTTTTTGTTGGCAAACGCTAATTAGTTCCACATGGAGACACAACAAGTGCACATAAGTGTTTTCTGAGTAGAATGCTACAGAAACTAGGTTAAAAATGATATTTACGACTGTAAACATGACATTGAATCCACTTGCCCAAGAAAAAGACTTTGCTTTTCTCCAAAACCAGTTTCAACATCCTTTTTGGAGTCCTTAACACACAAATTCCTCACGAGTTTGTTCAGATAGATCTGGATCTAACCAGAAATATCCGGTTCTGTGTGGCTCAATGAATATCAGCTTTTAAACATCCTGTGTGTGTGTTAGTGTTTTCTGGATACTATCTATGACCTTTAGAGTTTTGAATGAATTTTAGCATGTTACATTTTGTTTTTTTGTTGGCAAACGCTAATTAGTTCCACATGGAGAAACAAGAAGTACACATAAGTGTTTTCTGAGTAGAATGCTACAGAAACTAGGTTAAAAATGATATTTGCGACTGTCAATATGACATTGAATCCACTTGCCCAAGAAAAAGACTTTGCTTTTCTCCAAAACCAGTTTGACTCTGCTTTTCTGGGTCCTTAACACACGAATTCCACACGAGTTTGTCCAGATTGGTCTGGATCTAACCAGAACTATCCGGTTCTGTGTGGCTAAATGAATATCAGCTTTGAAACAGCCTGTGTGTTTGTTAGTGTTTTCTGGATAGTATCTATGACCTTTAGAGTTTTGAATGAATTTTAGCATGTTACATTTTGTTTTTTTGTTGGCAAACGCTAATTAGTTCCACATGGAGACACAACAAGTACACATAAGTGTTTTCTGAGTAGAATGCTACAGAAACTAGGTTAAAAATGATATTTGCGACTGTCAACATGACATTGTATCCACTTGCCCAAGAAAAAGACTTTGCTTTTCTCCAAAACAAGTTTGACTCTGCTTTTCTGGGTCCTTAACACACGAATTCCACACGAGTTTGTCCAGAGAGGTCTGGATCTAACCAGAAATATCCGGTTCTGTGTGGATAAATGAATATCAGCTTTGAAACAGCCTGTGTGTTTGTTAGTGTTTTCTGGATAGTATCTATGACCTTTAGAGTTTTGAATGAATTTTAGCATGTTACATTTTGTTTTTTTGTTGGCAAACGCTAATTAGTTCCACATGGAGACACAACAAGTACACATAAGTGTTTTCTGAGTAGAATGCTACAGAAACTAGGTTAAAAATGATATTTGCGACTGTGAACATGACATTGAATCCACTTGCCCAAGAAAAAGACTTTGCTTTTCTCCAAAACAAGTTTGACTCTGCTTTTCTGGGTCCTTAACACACGAATTCCACACGAGTTTGTCCAGAGAGGTCTGGATCTAACCAGAAATATCCGGTTCTGTGTGGCTAAATGAATATCAGCTTTGAAACAGCCTGTGTGTTTGTTAGTGTTTTCTGGATAGTATCTATGAACTTTAGAGTTTTGAATGAATTTTAGCATGTTACATTTTGTTTTTTTGTTGGCAAACGCTAATTAGTTCCACATGGAGACACAACAAGTACACATAAGTGTTTTCTGAGTAGAATGCTACAGAAACTAGGTTAAAAATGATATTTGCGACTGTGAACATGACATTGAATCCACTTGCCCAAGAATAAGTCTTTGCTTTTCTCCAAAACCAGTTTCAACATCCTTTTCGGGGTCCTTAACACACATATTCCACACAAGTTTGTTCAGATAGATCTGGATCTAACCAGAAATATCCGGTTCTCTGTGGCTCAATGAATATCAGCTTTTAAACAGCCTGTGTGTGTGTTAGTGTTTTCTCGATACTATCTATGACCTTTAGAGTTTTGAATGAATTTTAGCATGTTACATTTTGTTTTTTTGTTGGCAAACGCTAATTAGTTCCACATGGAGACACAACAAGTACACATAAGTGTTTTCTGAGTAGAATGCTACAGAAACTAGGTTAAAAATCATATTTGCGACTGTCAACATGACATTGAATCCACTTGCCCAAGAAAAAGACATTGCTTTTCCCCAAAACCAGTTTGACTCTGCTTTTCTGGGTCCTTAACACACGAATTCCACACGAGTTTGTCCAGATTGGTCTGGATCTAACCAGAACTATCCGGTTCTGTGTGGCTAAATGAATATCAGCTTTTAAACAGCCTGTGTGTTTGTTAGTGTTTTCTGGATAGTATCTATGAACTTTAGAGTTTTGAATGAATTTTAGCATGTTACATTTTGTTTTTTTGTTGGCAAATGCTAATTAGTTCCACATGGAGACACAACAAGTACACATAAGTGTTTTCTGAGTAGAATGCTACAGAAACTAGGTTAAAAATGATATTGGCGACTGTCAACATGACATTGAATCCACTTGCCCAAGAAAAATACTTTGCTTTTCTCCAAAACCAGTTTGACTCTGCTTTTCTGGGTCCTTTGCACACGAATTCCACACGAGTTTGTCCAGATAGGTCTGGATCTAACCAGAAATATCCGGTTCTGTGTGGCTAAATGAATATCAGCTTTGAAACAGCCTGTGTGTTTGTTAGTGTTTTCTGGAGAGTATCTATGAACTTTAGAGTTTTGAATGAATTTTAGCATGTTACATTTTGTTTTTTTGTTGGCAAACGCTAATTAGTTCCACATGGAGACACAACAAGTACACATAAGTGTTTTCTGAGTAGAATGCTACAGAAACTAGGTTAAAAATGATATTTGCGAATGTGAACATGACATTGAATCCTCTTGCCCAAGAAAAAGACTTTGCGTTTCTCCAAACCCAGTTTGAATATACTTTTCTGGGTCCTTAACACAGGAATTCCACACGAGTTTGTCCAGATAGGTCTGGATCTAACCAGAAATATCCGGTTCTGTGTGACTAAATGAATATCAGCTTTTAAACAGCCTGTGTGTTTGTTAGTGTTTTCTGGATAGTATCTATGAACTTTAGAGTTTTGAATGAATTTTAGCATGTTACATTTTGTTTTATTGTTGGCAAACGCTAATTAATTCCACATGGAGACACAACAAGTACACATAAGTGTTTTCTGAGTAGAATGCCACAGAAACTAGGTTAAAAATGATATTTGCGAATGTAAACATGACATTGAATCCACTTGCCCAAGAAAAAGACTTTGCTTTTTCCAAAACCAGTTTCAGCATCCTTTTCGGGGTCCTTAACACACAAATTCCACACAAGTTTGTTCAGATAGATCTGGATCTAACCAGAAATATCCGGTTCTCTGTGGCTCAATGAATATCAGCTTTTAAACAGCCTGTGTGTGTGTTAGTGTTTTCTGGATACTATCTATGACCTTTAGAGTTTTGAATGAATTTTAGCATGTTACATTTTGTTTTTTTGTTGGCAAACGCTAATTAGTTCCACATGGAGACACAACAAGTACACATAAGTGTTTTCTGAGTAGAATGCTACAGAAACTAGGTTAAAAATGATATTTGCGACTGCAAAATGACATTGAATCCACTTGCCCAAGAAAAAGGATTTGCGTTTGTCCAAAACCAGTTTCAACATCCTTATCTAGGTCCATTGCACACGAATTCCACACGAGTTTGTCGAGATTGGTCTGCATCTAACCAGAAACATCCGGCTCTCTGTGGATAAATGAATATCAGCTTTTAAACAGCCTGTGTGTTTGTTAGTGTTTTCTGGATAGTATCTAGGAACTTTAGAGTTTTGAATGAATTTTAGCAAGTTACATTTTGTTTTTTTGTTGGCAAACGCTAATTAGTTCCACATGGATACACAACAAGTGCACATAAGTGTTTTCTGAGTAGAATGCTACAGAAACTAGGTTAAAAATGATATTTACGACTGTAAACATGACATTGAATCCACTTGCCCAAGAAAAAGACTTTGCTTTTCTCCAAAACCAGTTTCAACATCCTTTTCTGGGTCCTTTGCACACGAATTCCACACGAGTTTGTCCAGATAGGTCTGGATCTAACCAGATATATCCGGTTCTGTGTGGCTAAATGAATATCAGCTTTTAAACAGTCTGTGTGTTTGTTAGTGTTTTCTGGATAGTATCTTTGACCTTTAGAGTTTTGAATGAATTTTAGCATGTTACATTTTGTTTTTTTGTTGGCAAACGCTAATTAGTTCCACATGGAGACACAACAAGTACACATAAGTGTTTTCTGAGTAGAATGCTACAGAAAATAGGTTAAAAATGATATTTGCGAATGTAAACATGACATTGAATCCACTTGCCCAAGAAAAAGACTTTGCTTTTCTCCAAAACCAGTTTCAACATCCTTTTTGGAGTCCTTAACACACAAATTCCACACGAGTTTGTCCAGATAGATCTGGATCTAACCAGAAATATCCGCTTCTGTGTGGCTCAATGAATATCAGCTTTTAAACATCCTGTGTGTGTGTTAGTGTTTTCTGGATACTATCTATGACCTTTAGAGTTTTGAATGAATTTTAACATGTTACATTTTGTTTTTTTGTTGGCAAACGCTAATTAGTTCCACATGGAGACACAACAAGTACACATAAGTGTTTTCTGAGTAGAATGCTACAGAAACTAGGTTAAAAATGATATTTGCGACTGTAAACATGACATTGAATTCACATTCCCAAGAAAAAGGCTTTGTGTTTCTCCAAAACCAGTTTCAACATCCTTATCTAGGTCCATTGCACACGAATTCCACACGAGTTTGTCGAGATTGGTCTGCATCTAACCGGAAACATCCGGTTCTGTGTGGCTAAATGAATATCAGCTTTGAAACAGCCTGTGTGTTTGTTAGTGTTTTCTGGATAGTATCTATGACCTTTAGAGTTTAAAATGAATTTTAGCATGTTACATTTTGTTTTTTTGTTGGCAAACGCTAATTAGTTCCACATGGAGACACAACAAGTGCACATAAGTGTTTTCTGAGTAGAATGCTACAGAAACTAGGTTAAAAATGATATTTGCGACTGTAAACATGACATTGAATCCACTTGCCCAAGAAAAAGACTTTGCTTTTCTCCAAAACCAGTTTCAACATCCTTTTTGGAGTCCTTAACACACAAATTCCTCACGAGTTTGTTCAGATAGATCTGGATCTAACCAGAAATATCCAGTTCTGTGTGGCTCAATGAATATCAGCTTTTAAACATCCTGTGTGTGTGTTAGTGTTTTCTGGATACTATCTATGACCTTTAGAGTTTTGAATGAATTTTAGCATGTTACATTTTGTTTTTTTGTTGGCAAACGCTAATTAGTTCCACATGGAGAAACAAGAAGTACACATAAGTGTTTTCTGAGTAGAATGCTACAGAAACTAGGTTAAAAATGATATTTGCGACTGTCAATATGACATTGAATCCACTTGCCCAAGAAAAAGACGTTGCTTTTCTCCAAAACCAGTTTGACTCTGCTTTTCTGGGTCCTTAACACACGAATTCCACACGAGTTTGTCCAGATTGGTCTGGATCTAACCAGAACTATCCGGTTCTGTGTGGCTAAATGAATATCAGCTTTTAAACAGCCTGTGTGTCTGTTAGTGTTTTCTGGATAGTATCTATGAACTTTAGAGTTTTGAATGAATTTTAGCATGTTACATTTTGTTTTTTTGTTGGCAAACGCTAATTAGTTCCACATGGAGACACAACAAGTACACATAAGTGTTTTCTGAGTAGAATGCTACAGAAACTAGGTTAAAAATGATATTTGCGACTGTCAACATGACATTGAATCCACTTTCCCAAGAAAAAGACTTTGGTTTTCTCCAAAACCAGTTTGACTCTGCTGCTCTGGGTCCTTAACCCATGAGTTCCACACGAGTTTGTCCAGATAGGTCTGGATCTAACCAGATATATCCGGTTCTGTGTGGATAAATGAATATAAGCTTTGAAACAGCCTGTGTGTTTGTTAGTGTTTTCTGGATAGTATCTATGAACTTTAGAGTTTTGAATGAATTTTAGCATGTTACATTTTGTTTTTTTGTTGGCAAACGCTAATTAGTTCCACATGGAGACACAACAAGTACACATAAGTGTTTTCTGAGTAGAATGCTACAGAAACTAGGTTAAAAATGATATTGGCGACTGTGAACATGACATTGAATCCACTTGCCCAAGAAAAAGACTTTGCGTTTCTCCAAACCCAGTTTGAATCTGCTTTTCTGGGTCCTTAACACAGGAATTCCACACGAGTTTGTCCAGATAGGTCTGGATCTAACCAGAAATATCCGGTTCTGTGTGACTAAATGAATATCAGCTTTTAAACAGCCTGTGTGTTTGTTAGTGTTTTCTGGATAGTATCTATGAACTTTAGAGTTTTGAATGAATTTTAGCATGTTACATTTTGTTTTATTGTTGGCAAACGCTAATTAATTCCACATGGAGACACAACAAGTACACATAAGTGTTTTCTGAGTAGAATGCTACAGAAACTAGGTTAAAAATGATATTTGCGACTGTCAACATGACATTGAATCCACTTGCCCAAGAAAATGACTTTGCGTTTCTCCAAAAAAAGTTTCAACATCCTTTTCTAGGTCCTTTGTACACGAAATCCACACGAGTTTGTCCAGATAGGTCTGGATCTAACCAGAAATATCCAGTTCTGTGTGGCTCAATGAATATCAGGTTTTAAACACCCTGTGTGTTTGTTAGTGTTTTCTGGATAGTATCTATGAACTTTAGAGTTTTGAATGAATTTTAGCATGTTACATTTTGTTGTATTGTTGGCAAACGCTAATTAGTTCCACATGGAGACACAACAAGTGCACATAAGTGTTTTCTGAGTAGAATGCTACAGAAACTAGGTTAAAAATCATATTTGCGAATGTAAACATGACATTGAATCCACTTGCCCAAGAAAAAGACTTTGCTTTTCTCCAAAACCAGTTTGACTCTGCTTTTCTGGGTCCTTAACACACGAATTCCACATGAGTTTGTCCAGATAGGTCTGGATCTAACCAGAAATATCCGGTTCTGTGTGGCTAAATGAATATCAGCTTTGAAACAGCCTGTGTGTTTGTTAGTGTTTTCTGGATAGTATCTATGAACTTTAGAGTTTTGAATGAATTTTAGCATGTTACATTTTGTTTTTTTGTTGGCAAACGCTAATTAATTCCACATGGAGACACCACAAGTACACATAAGTGTTTTCTGAGTAGAATGCTACAGAAACTAGGTTAAAAATCATATTTGCGAATGTAAACATGACATTGAATCCACTTGCCCTAGAAAAAGACTTTGCTTTTCTCCAAAACCAGTTTCAACATCCTTTTCGGGGTCCTTAACACACAAATTCCACAAGAGTTTGTTCAGATAGATCTGGATCTAACCAGAAATATTCGGTTCTGTGTGGCTCAAGGAATATCAGCTTTTAAACAGCCTGTGTGTGTGTTAGTGTTTTCTGGATACTATCTATGACCTTTAGAGTTTTGAATGAATTTTAGCATGTTACATTTTGTTTTATTGTTGGCAAACGCTAATTAGTTCCACATGGAGACACAACAAGTGCACATAAGTGTTTTCTGAGTAGAATGCTACAGAAACTAGGTTAAAAATGATATTTGCGAATGTAAACATGACATTGAATCCACTTGCCCAAGAAAAAGACTTTGCTTTTCTCCAAAACCAGTTTCAACATCCTTATCTAGGTCCATTGCACACGAATTCCACACGAGTTTGTCGAGATTGGTCTGCATCTAACCAGAAACACCCGGTTCTGTGTGGCTAAATGAATATCAGCTTTTAAACAGCCTGTGTGTTTGTTAGTGTTTTCTGGATAGTATCTATGACCTTTAGAGTTTTGAATGAATTTTAGCATGTTACATTTTGTTTTTTTGTTGGCAAACGCTAATTAGTTCCACATGGAGACACAACAAGTACACATAAGTGTTTTCTGAGTAGAATGCTACAGAAACTAGGTTAAAAATGATATTTGCGACTGTCAACATGACATTGAATCCACTTGCCCAAGAAAAAGATGTTGCTTTTCTCCAAAACCAGTTTGACTCTGCTTTTCTGGGTCCTTAACACACGAATTCCACACGAGTTTGTCCAGATAGGTCTGGATCTAACCAGAAATATCCGGTTCTGTGTGGCTAAATGAATATCAGCTTTTAAACAGCCTGTGTGTTTGTTAGTGTTTTCTGGATAGTATCTATGAACTTTAGAATTTTGAATGAATTTTAGCATGTTACATTTTGTTTTTTTGTTGGCAAACGCTAATTAATTCCACATGGAGACACCACAAGTACACGTAAGTGTTTTCTGAGTAGAATGCTACAGAAACTAGGTTAAAAATCATATTTGCGACTGTAAACATGACATTGAATCCACTTGCCCAAGAAAAAGACTTTGCGTTTCTCCAAAACCAGTTTCAACATCCTTTTCGGGGTCCTTAACACACAAATTCCACACGAGTTTGTCCAGATTGGTCTGGATCTAACCAGAACTATCCGGTTCTGTGTGGCTAAATGAATATCAGCTTTTAAACAGCCTGTGTGTTTGTTAGTGTTTTCTGGATAGTATCTATGAACTTTAGAGTTTTGAATGAATTTTAGCATGTTACATTTTGTTTTTTTGTTGGCAAACGCTAATTAGTTCCACATGGAGACACAACAAGTACACATAAGTGTTTTCTGAGTAGAATGCTACAGAAACTAGGTTAAAAATGATATTTGCGACTGTCAACATGACATTGAATCCACTTGCCCAAGAAAAAGACATTGCTTTTCCCCAAAACCAGTTTGATTCTGCTTTTCTGGGTCCTTAACACACGAATTCCACACGAGTTTGTCCAGAGAGGTCTGGATCTAACCAGAAATATCCGGTTCTGTGTGGCTAAATGAATATCAGCTTTGAAACAGCCTGTGTGTTTGTTAGTGTTTTCTGGATAGTATCTATGAGCTTTAGAGTTTTGAATGAATTTTAGCATGTTACATTTTGTTTTTTTGTTGGCAAACGCTAATTAGTTCCACATGGAGACACAACAAGTACACATAAGTGTTTTCTGAGTAGAATGCTACAGAAACTAGGTTAAAAATGATATTGGCGACTGTCAACATGACATTGAATCCACTTGCCCAAGAAAAAGACTTTGCTTTTCTCCAAAACCAGTTTGACTCCGCTTTTCTGGGTCCTTAACACACGAATTACACACGAGTTTGTCCAGATAGGTCTGGATCTAACCAGAAATATCCGGTTCTGTGTGGATAAATGAATATAAGCTTTGAAACAGCCTGTGTGTTTGTTAGTGTTTTCTGGATAGTATCTATGAACTTTAGAGTTTTGAATGAATTTTAGCATGTTACATTTTGTTTTATTGTTGGCAAACGCTAATTAATTCCACATGGAGACACAACAAGTACACATAAGTGTTTTCTGAGTAGAATGCTACAGAAACTAGGTTAAAAATGATATTTGCGACTGTCAACATGACATTGAATCCACTTGCCCAAGAAAAAGACTTTGCTTTTCTCCAAAACCAGTTTCAACATCCTTTTCTAGGTCCTTTGTACACGAAATCCACACGAGTTTGTCCAGATAGGTCTGGATCTAACCAGAAATATCCAGTTCTGTGTGGCTCAATGAATATCAGGTTTTAAACAGCCTGTGTGTTTGTTAGTGTTTTCTGGATAGTATCTATGAACTTTAGAGTTTTGAATGAATTTTAGCATGTTACATTTTGTTGTATTGTTGGCAAACGCTAATTAGTTCCACATGGAGACACAACAAGTGCACATAAGTGTTTTCTGAGTAGAATGCTACAGAAACTAGGTTAAAAATCATATTTGCGAATGTAAACATGACATTGAATCCACTTGCCCAAGAAAAAGACTTTTTCTTTTCTCCAAAACCAGTTTCAACATCCTTTTCGGGGTCCTTAACACACAAATTCCACACGAGTTTGTTCAAATAGATCTGGATCTAACCAGAAATATCCGGTTTTCTGTGGCTCAATGAATATCAGCTTTTAAACAGCCTGTGTGTGTGTGTTAGTGTTTTCTGGATACTATCTATGACCTTTAGAGTTTTGAATGAATTTTAGCATGTTACATTTTGTTTTTTTGTTGGCAAACGCTAATTAGTTTACATGGAGACACAACAAGTACACATAAGTGTTTTCTGAGTAGAATGCTACAGAAACTAGGTTAAAAATGATATTTGCGACTGTCAACATGACATTGAATCCACTTGCCCAAGAAAATGACTTTGCGTTTCTCCAAAACCAGTTTGACTCTGCTTTTCTGGGTCCTTAACACACGAATTCCACACGAGTTTGTCCAGATAGGTCTGGATCTAACCAGAAATATCCGGTTCTGTGTGGCTAAATGAATATCAGCTTTTAAACAGCCTGTGTGTTTTTAATGTTTTCTGGATAGTATCTATGAACTTTAGAATTTTGAATGAATTTTAGCATGTTACATTTTGTTTTTTTGTTGGCAAACGCTAATTAATTCCACATGGAGACACCACAAGTACACGTAAGTGTTTTCTGAGTAGAATGCTACAGAAACTAGGTTAAAAATCATATTTGCGACTGTAAACATGACATTGAATCCACTTGCCCAAGAAAAAGACTTTGCGTTTCTCCAAAACCAGTTTCAACATCCTTTTCGGGGTCCTTAACACACAAATTCCACACGAGTTTGTCCAGATTGGTCTGGATCTAACCAGAACTATCCGGTTCTGTGTGGCTAAATGAATATCAGCTTTTAAACAGCCTGTGTGTTTGTTAGTGTTTTCTGGATAGTATCTATGAACTTTAGAGTTTTGAATGAATTTTAGCATGTTACATTTTGTTTTTTTGTTGGCAAACGCTAATTAGTTCCACATGGAGACACAACAAGTACACATAAGTGTTTTCTGAGTAGAATGCTACAGAAACTAGGTTAAAAATGATATTTGCGACTGTCAACATGACATTGAATCCACTTGCCCAAGAAAAAGACATTGCTTTTCCCCAAAACCAGTTTGATTCTGCTTTTCTGGGTCCTTAACACACGAATTCCACACGAGTTTGTCCAGAGAGGTCTGGATCTAACCAGAAATATCCGGTTCTGTGTGGCTAAATGAATATCAGCTTTGAAACAGCCTGTGTGTTTGTTAGTGTTTTCTGGATAGTATCTATGAGCTTTAGAGTTTTGAATGAATTTTAGCATGTTACATTTTGTTTTTTTGTTGGCAAACGCTAATTAGTTCCACATGGAGACACAACAAGTACACATAAGTGTTTTCTGAGTAGAATGCTACAGAAACTAGGTTAAAAATGATATTGGCGACTGTCAACATGACATTGAATCCACTTGCCCAAGAAAAAGACTTTGCTTTTCTCCAAAACCAGTTTGACTCCGCTTTTCTGGGTCCTTAACACACGAATTACACACGAGTTTGTCCAGATAGGTCTGGATCTAACCAGAAATATCCGGTTCTGTGTGGATAAATGAATATAAGCTTTGAAACAGCCTGTGTGTTTGTTAGTGTTTTCTGGATAGTATCTATGAACTTTAGAGTTTTGAATGAATTTTAGCATGTTACATTTTGTTTTTTTGTTGGCAAACGCTAATTAGTTCCACATGGAGACACAACAAGTACACATAAGTGTTTTCTGAGTAGAATGCTACAGAAACTAGGTTAAAAATGATATTGGCGACTGTCAACATGACATTGAATCCACTTGCCCAAGAAAAAGACTTTGCTTTTCTCCAAAACCAGTTTGACTCCGCTTTTCTGGGTCCTTAACACACGAATTACACACGAGTTTGTCCAGATAGGTCTGGATCTAACCAGAAATATCCGGTTCTGTGTGGATAAATGAATATAAGCTTTGAAACAGCCTGTGTGTTTGTTAGTGTTTTCTGGATAGTATCTATGAACTTTAGAGTTTTGAATGAATTTTAGCATGTTACATTTTGTTTTATTGTTGGCAAACGCTAATTAATTCCACATGGAGACACAACAAGTACACATAAGTGTTTTCTGAGTAGAATGCTACAGAAACTAGGTTAAAAATGATATTTGCGACTGTCAACATGACATTGAATCCACTTGCCCAAGAAAAAGACTTTGCTTTTCTCCAAAACCAGTTTCAACATCCTTTTCTGGGTCCTTTGCACACGAATTCCACACGAGTTTGTCCAGATAGGTCTGGATCTAACCAGATATATCCGGTTCTGTGTGGCTAAATGAATATCAGCTTTTAAACAGTCTGTGTGTTTGTTAGTGTTTTCTGGATAGTATCTTTGACCTTTAGAGTTTTGAATGAATTTTAGCATGTTACATTTTGTTTTTTTGTTGGCAAACGCTAATTAGTTCCACATGGAGACACAACAAGTACACATAAGTGTTTTCTGAGTAGAATGCTACAGAAAATAGGTTAAAAATGATATTTGCGAATGTAAACATGACATTGAATCCACTTGCCCAAGAAAAAGACTTTGCTTTTCTCCAAAACCAGTTTCAACATCCTTTTTGGAGTCCTTAACACACAAATTCCACACGAGTTTGTCCAGATAGATCTGGATCTAACCAGAAATATCCGCTTCTGTGTGGCTCAATGAATATCAGCTTTTAAACATCCTGTGTGTGTGTTAGTGTTTTCTGGATACTATCTATGACCTTTAGAGTTTTGAATGAATTTTAACATGTTACATTTTGTTTTTTTGTTGGCAAACGCTAATTAGTTCCACATGGAGACACAACAAGTACACATAAGTGTTTTCTGAGTAGAATGCTACAGAAACTAGGTTAAAAATGATATTTGCGACTGTAAACATGACATTGAATTCACATTCCCAAGAAAAAGGCTTTGCGTTTCTCCAAAACCAGTTTCAACATCCTTATCTAGGTCCATTGCACACGAATTCCACACGAGTTTGTCGAGATTGGTCTGCATCTAACCGGAAACATCCGGTTCTGTGTGGCTAAATGAATATCAGCTTTGAAACAGCCTGTGTGTTTGTTAGTGTTTTCTGGATAGTATCTATGACCTTTAGAGTTTAAAATGAATTTTAGCATGTTACATTTTGTTTTTTTGTTGGCAAACGCTAATTAGTTCCACATGGAGACACAACAAGTGCACATAAGTGTTTTCTGAGTAGAATGCTACAGAAACTAGGTTAAAAATGATATTTGCGACTGTAAACATGACATTGAATCCACTTGCCCAAGAAAAAGACTTTGCTTTTCTCCAAAACCAGTTTCAACATCCTTTTTGGAGTCCTTAACACACAAATTCCTCACGAGTTTGTTCAGATAGATCTGGATCTAACCAGAAATATCCAGTTCTGTGTGGCTCAATGAATATCAGCTTTTAAACATCCTGTGTGTGTGTTAGTGTTTTCTGGATACTATCTATGACCTTTAGAGTTTTGAATGAATTTTAGCATGTTACATTTTGTTTTTTTGTTGGCAAACGCTAATTAGTTCCACATGGAGAAACAAGAAGTACACATAAGTGTTTTCTGAGTAGAATGCTACAGAAACTAGGTTAAAAATGATATTTGCGACTGTCAATATGACATTGAATCCACTTGCCCAAGAAAAAGACGTTGCTTTTCTCCAAAACCAGTTTGACTCTGCTTTTCTGG
This sequence comes from Sylvilagus floridanus, assembly GCA_949820135.1. Lineage (NCBI taxonomy): Eukaryota > Metazoa > Chordata > Mammalia > Lagomorpha > Leporidae > Sylvilagus > Sylvilagus floridanus. The sequence continues at coordinate 90,982,040 of OX463223.1, forward strand.
GTCCTTAACACACGAATTCCACACGAGTTTGTCCAGATTGGTCTGGATCTAACCAGAACTATCCGGTTCTGTGTGGCTAAATGAATATCAGCTTTTAAACAGCCTGTGTGTCTGTTAGTGTTTTCTGGATAGTATCTATGAACTTTAGAGTTTTGAATGAATTTTAGCATGTTACATTTTGTTTTTTTGTTGGCAAACGCTAATTAGTTCCACATGGAGACACAACAAGTACACATAAGTGTTTTCTGAGTAGAATGCTACAGAAACTAGGTTAAAAATGATATTTGCGACTGTCAACATGACATTGAATCCACTTTCCCAAGAAAAAGACTTTGGTTTTCTCCAAAACCAGTTTGACTCTGCTGCTCTGGGTCCTTAACCCATGAGTTCCACACGAGTTTGTCCAGATAGGTCTGGATCTAACCAGATATATCCGGTTCTGTGTGGATAAATGAATATAAGCTTTGAAACAGCCTGTGTGTTTGTTAGTGTTTTCTGGATAGTATCTATGAACTTTAGAGTTTTGAATGAATTTTAGCATGTTACATTTTGTTTTTTTGTTGGCAAACGCTAATTAGTTCCACATGGAGACACAACAAGTACACATAAGTGTTTTCTGAGTAGAATGCTACAGAAACTAGGTTAAAAATGATATTGGCGACTGTGAACATGACATTGAATCCACTTGCCCAAGAAAAAGACTTTGCGTTTCTCCAAACCCAGTTTGAATCTGCTTTTCTGGGTCCTTAACACAGGAATTCCACACGAGTTTGTCCAGATAGGTCTGGATCTAACCAGAAATATCCGGTTCTGTGTGACTAAATGAATATCAGCTTTTAAACAGCCTGTGTGTTTGTTAGTGTTTTCTGGATAGTATCTATGAACTTTAGAGTTTTGAATGAATTTTAGCATGTTACATTTTGTTTTATTGTTGGCAAACGCTAATTAATTCCACATGGAGACACAACAAGTACACATAAGTGTTTTCTGAGTAGAATGCTACAGAAACTAGGTTAAAAATGATATTTGCGACTGTCAACATGACATTGAATCCACTTGCCCAAGAAAATGACTTTGCGTTTCTCCAAAAAAAGTTTCAACATCCTTTTCTAGGTCCTTTGTACACGAAATCCACACGAGTTTGTCCAGATAGGTCTGGATCTAACCAGAAATATCCAGTTCTGTGTGGCTCAATGAATATCAGGTTTTAAACACCCTGTGTGTTTGTTAGTGTTTTCTGGATAGTATCTATGAACTTTAGAGTTTTGAATGAATTTTAGCATGTTACATTTTGTTGTATTGTTGGCAAACGCTAATTAGTTCCACATGGAGACACAACAAGTGCACATAAGTGTTTTCTGAGTAGAATGCTACAGAAACTAGGTTAAAAATCATATTTGCGAATGTAAACATGACATTGAATCCACTTGCCCAAGAAAAAGACTTTGCTTTTCTCCAAAACCAGTTTGACTCTGCTTTTCTGGGTCCTTAACACACGAATTCCACATGAGTTTGTCCAGATAGGTCTGGATCTAACCAGAAATATCCGGTTCTGTGTGGCTAAATGAATATCAGCTTTGAAACAGCCTGTGTGTTTGTTAGTGTTTTCTGGATAGTATCTATGAACTTTAGAGTTTTGAATGAATTTTAGCATGTTACATTTTGTTTTTTTGTTGGCAAACGCTAATTAATTCCACATGGAGACACCACAAGTACACATAAGTGTTTTCTGAGTAGAATGCTACAGAAACTAGGTTAAAAATCATATTTGCGAATGTAAACATGACATTGAATCCACTTGCCCTAGAAAAAGACTTTGCTTTTCTCCAAAACCAGTTTCAACATCCTTTTCGGGGTCCTTAACACACAAATTCCACAAGAGTTTGTTCAGATAGATCTGGATCTAACCAGAAATATTCGGTTCTGTGTGGCTCAAGGAATATCAGCTTTTAAACAGCCTGTGTGTGTGTTAGTGTTTTCTGGATACTATCTATGACCTTTAGAGTTTTGAATGAATTTTAGCATGTTACATTTTGTTTTATTGTTGGCAAACGCTAATTAGTTCCACATGGAGACACAACAAGTGCACATAAGTGTTTTCTGAGTAGAATGCTACAGAAACTAGGTTAAAAATCATATTTGCGAATGTAAACATGACATTGAATCCACTTGCCCAAGAAAAAGACTTTGCTTTTCTCCAAAACCAGTTTCAACATCCTTATCTAGGTCCATTGCACACGAATTCCACACGAGTTTGTCGAGATTGGTCTGCATCTAACCAGAAACACCCGGTTCTGTGTGGCTAAATGAATATCAGCTTTTAAACAGCCTGTGTGTTTGTTAGTGTTTTCTGGATAGTATCTATGACCTTTAGAGTTTTGAATGAATTTTAGCATGTTACATTTTGTTTTTTTGTTGGCAAACGCTAATTAGTTCCACATGGAGACACAACAAGTACACATAAGTGTTTTCTGAGTAGAATGCTACAGAAACTAGGTTAAAAATGATATTTGCGACTGTCAACATGACATTGAATCCACTTGCCCAAGAAAAAGATGTTGCTTTTCTCCAAAACCAGTTTGACTCTGCTTTTCTGGGTCCTTAACACACGAATTCCACACGAGTTTGTCCAGATAGGTCTGGATCTAACCAGAAATATCCGGTTCTGTGTGGCTAAATGAATATCAGCTTTTAAACAGCCTGTGTGTTTGTTAGTGTTTTCTGGATAGTATCTATGAACTTTAGAATTTTGAATGAATTTTAGCATGTTACATTTTGTTTTTTTGTTGGCAAACGCTAATTAATTCCACATGGAGACACCACAAGTACACGTAAGTGTTTTCTGAGTAGAATGCTACAGAAACTAGGTTAAAAATCATATTTGCGACTGTAAACATGACATTGAATCCACTTGCCCAAGAAAAAGACTTTGCGTTTCTCCAAAACCAGTTTCAACATCCTTTTCGGGGTCCTTAACACACAAATTCCACACGAGTTTGTCCAGATTGGTCTGGATCTAACCAGAACTATCCGGTTCTGTGTGGCTAAATGAATATCAGCTTTTAAACAGCCTGTGTGTTTGTTAGTGTTTTCTGGATAGTATCTATGAACTTTAGAGTTTTGAATGAATTTTAGCATGTTACATTTTGTTTTTTTGTTGGCAAACGCTAATTAGTTCCACATGGAGACACAACAAGTACACATAAGTGTTTTCTGAGTAGAATGCTACAGAAACTAGGTTAAAAATGATATTTGCGACTGTCAACATGACATTGAATCCACTTGCCCAAGAAAAAGACATTGCTTTTCCCCAAAACCAGTTTGATTCTGCTTTTCTGGGTCCTTAACACACGAATTCCACACGAGTTTGTCCAGAGAGGTCTGGATCTAACCAGAAATATCCGGTTCTGTGTGGCTAAATGAATATCAGCTTTGAAACAGCCTGTGTGTTTGTTAGTGTTTTCTGGATAGTATCTATGAGCTTTAGAGTTTTGAATGAATTTTAGCATGTTACATTTTGTTTTTTTGTTGGCAAACGCTAATTAGTTCCACATGGAGACACAACAAGTACACATAAGTGTTTTCTGAGTAGAATGCTACAGAAACTAGGTTAAAAATGATATTGGCGACTGTCAACATGACATTGAATCCACTTGCCCAAGAAAAAGACTTTGCTTTTCTCCAAAACCAGTTTGACTCCGCTTTTCTGGGTCCTTAACACACGAATTACACACGAGTTTGTCCAGATAGGTCTGGATCTAACCAGAAATATCCGGTTCTGTGTGGATAAATGAATATAAGCTTTGAAACAGCCTGTGTGTTTGTTAGTGTTTTCTGGATAGTATCTATGAACTTTAGAGTTTTGAATGAATTTTAGCATGTTACATTTTGTTTTATTGTTGGCAAACGCTAATTAATTCCACATGGAGACACAACAAGTACACATAAGTGTTTTCTGAGTAGAATGCTACAGAAACTAGGTTAAAAATGATATTTGCGACTGTCAACATGACATTGAATCCACTTGCCCAAGAAAAAGACTTTGCTTTTCTCCAAAACCAGTTTCAACATCCTTTTCTAGGTCCTTTGTACACGAAATCCACACGAGTTTGTCCAGATAGGTCTGGATCTAACCAGAAATATCCAGTTCTGTGTGGCTCAATGAATATCAGGTTTTAAACAGCCTGTGTGTTTGTTAGTGTTTTCTGGATAGTATCTATGAACTTTAGAGTTTTGAATGAATTTTAGCATGTTACATTTTGTTGTATTGTTGGCAAACGCTAATTAGTTCCACATGGAGACACAACAAGTGCACATAAGTGTTTTCTGAGTAGAATGCTACAGAAACTAGGTTAAAAATCATATTTGCGAATGTAAACATGACATTGAATCCACTTGCCCAAGAAAAAGACTTTTTCTTTTCTCCAAAACCAGTTTCAACATCCTTTTCGGGGTCCTTAACACACAAATTCCACACGAGTTTGTTCAAATAGATCTGGATCTAACCAGAAATATCCGGTTTTCTGTGGCTCAATGAATATCAGCTTTTAAACAGCCTGTGTGTGTGTGTTAGTGTTTTCTGGATACTATCTATGACCTTTAGAGTTTTGAATGAATTTTAGCATGTTACATTTTGTTTTTTTGTTGGCAAACGCTAATTAGTTTACATGGAGACACAACAAGTACACATAAGTGTTTTCTGAGTAGAATGCTACAGAAACTAGGTTAAAAATGATATTTGCGACTGTCAACATGACATTGAATCCACTTGCCCAAGAAAATGACTTTGCGTTTCTCCAAAACCAGTTTGACTCTGCTTTTCTGGGTCCTTAACACACGAATTCCACACGAGTTTGTCCAGATAGGTCTGGATCTAACCAGAAATATCCGGTTCTGTGTGGCTAAATGAATATCAGCTTTTAAACAGCCTGTGTGTTTTTAATGTTTTCTGGATAGTATCTATGAACTTTAGAATTTTGAATGAATTTTAGCATGTTACATTTTGTTTTTTTGTTGGCAAACGCTAATTAATTCCACATGGAGACACCACAAGTACACGTAAGTGTTTTCTGAGTAGAATGCTACAGAAACTAGGTTAAAAATCATATTTGCGACTGTAAACATGACATTGAATCCACTTGCCCAAGAAAAAGACTTTGCGTTTCTCCAAAACCAGTTTCAACATCCTTTTCGGGGTCCTTAACACACAAATTCCACACGAGTTTGTCCAGATTGGTCTGGATCTAACCAGAACTATCCGGTTCTGTGTGGCTAAATGAATATCAGCTTTTAAACAGCCTGTGTGTTTGTTAGTGTTTTCTGGATAGTATCTATGAACTTTAGAGTTTTGAATGAATTTTAGCATGTTACATTTTGTTTTTTTGTTGGCAAACGCTAATTAGTTCCACATGGAGACACAACAAGTACACATAAGTGTTTTCTGAGTAGAATGCTACAGAAACTAGGTTAAAAATGATATTTGCGACTGTCAACATGACATTGAATCCACTTGCCCAAGAAAAAGACATTGCTTTTCCCCAAAACCAGTTTGATTCTGCTTTTCTGGGTCCTTAACACACGAATTCCACACGAGTTTGTCCAGAGAGGTCTGGATCTAACCAGAAATATCCGGTTCTGTGTGGCTAAATGAATATCAGCTTTGAAACAGCCTGTGTGTTTGTTAGTGTTTTCTGGATAGTATCTATGAGCTTTAGAGTTTTGAATGAATTTTAGCATGTTACATTTTGTTTTTTTGTTGGCAAACGCTAATTAGTTCCACATGGAGACACAACAAGTACACATAAGTGTTTTCTGAGTAGAATGCTACAGAAACTAGGTTAAAAATGATATTGGCGACTGTCAACATGACATTGAATCCACTTGCCCAAGAAAAAGACTTTGCTTTTCTCCAAAACCAGTTTGACTCCGCTTTTCTGGGTCCTTAACACACGAATTACACACGAGTTTGTCCAGATAGGTCTGGATCTAACCAGAAATATCCGGTTCTGTGTGGATAAATGAATATAAGCTTTGAAACAGCCTGTGTGTTTGTTAGTGTTTTCTGGATAGTATCTATGAACTTTAGAGTTTTGAATGAATTTTAGCATGTTACATTTTGTTTTTTTGTTGGCAAACGCTAATTAGTTCCACATGGAGACACAACAAGTACACATAAGTGTTTTCTGAGTAGAATGCTACAGAAACTAGGTTAAAAATGATATTGGCGACTGTCAACATGACATTGAATCCACTTGCCCAAGAAAAAGACTTTGCTTTTCTCCAAAACCAGTTTGACTCCGCTTTTCTGGGTCCTTAACACACGAATTACACACGAGTTTGTCCAGATAGGTCTGGATCTAACCAGAAATATCCGGTTCTGTGTGGATAAATGAATATAAGCTTTGAAACAGCCTGTGTGTTTGTTAGTGTTTTCTGGATAGTATCTATGAACTTTAGAGTTTTGAATGAATTTTAGCATGTTACATTTTGTTTTATTGTTGGCAAACGCTAATTAATTCCACATGGAGATACAACAAGTACACATAAGTGTTTTCTGAGTAGAATGCTACAGAAACTAGGTTAAAAATGATATTTGCGACTGTCAACATGACATTGAATCCACTTGCCCAAGAAAAAGACTTTGCTTTTCTCCAAAACCAGTTTCAACATCCTTTTCTAGGTCCTTTGTACACGAAATCCACACGAGTTTGTCCAGATAGGTCTGGATCTAACCAGAAATATCCAGTTCTCTGTGGCTCAATGAATATCAGGTTTTAAACAGCCTGTGTGTTTGTTAGTGTTTTCTGGATAGTATCTATGAACTTTAGAGTTTTGAATGAATTTTAGCATGTTATATTTTGTTGTATTGTTGGCAAACGCTAATTAGTTCCACATGGAGACACAACAAGTGCACATAAGTGTTTTCTGAGTAGAATGCTACAGAAACTAGGTTAAAAATCATATTTGCGAATGTAAACATGACATTGAATCCACTTGCCCAAGAAAAAGACTTTTTCTTTTCTCCAAAACCAGTTTCAACATCCTTTTCGGGGTCCTTAACACACAAATTCCACACGAGTTTGTTCAAATAGATCTGGATCTAACCAGAAATATCCGGTTTTCTGTGGCTCAATGAATATCAGCTTTTAAACAGCCTGTGTGTGTGTGTTAGTGTTTTCTGGATACTATCTATGACCTTTAGAGTTTTGAATGAATTTTAGCATGTTACATTTTGTTTTTTTGTTGGCAAACGCTAATTAGTTTACATGGAGACACAACAAGTACACATAAGTGTTTTCTGAGTAGAATGCTACAGAAACTAGGTTAAAAATGATATTTGCGACTGTCAACATGACATTGAATCCACTTGCCCAAGAAAAAGACTTTGCGTTTCTCCAAAACCAGTTTGACTCTGCTTTTCTGGGTCCTTAACACACGAATTCCACACGAGTTTGTCCAGATAGGTCTGGATCTAACCAGAAATATCCGGTTCTGTGTGGCTAAATGAATATCAGCTTTTAAACAGCCTGTGTGTTTGTTAATGTTTTCTGGATAGTATCTATGAACTTTAGAATTTTGAATGAATTTTAGCATGTTACATTTTGTTTTTTTGTTGGCAAACGCTAATTAATTCCACATGGAGACACCACAAGTACACGTAAGTGTTTTCTGAGTAGAATGCTACAGAAACTAGGTTAAAAATCATATTTGCGACTGTAAACATGACATTGAATCCACTTGCCCAAGAAAAAGACTTTGCGTTTCTCCAAAACCAGTTTCAACATCCTTTTCGGGGTCCTTAACACACAAATTCCACACGAGTTTGTCCAGATTGGTCTGGATCTAACCAGAACTATCCGGTTCTGTGTGGCTAAATGAATATCAGCTTTTAAACAGCCTGTGTGTTTGTTAGTGTTTTCTGGATAGTATCTATGAACTTTAGAGTTTTGAATGAATTTTAGCATGTTACATTTTGTTTTTTTGTTGGCAAACGCTAATTAGTTCCACATGGAGACACAACAAGTACACATAAGTGTTTTCTGAGTAGAATGCTACAGAAACTAGGTTAAAAATGATATTTGCGACTGTCAACATGACATTGAATCCACTTGCCCAAGAAAAAGACATTGCTTTTCCCCAAAACCAGTTTGATTCTGCTTTTCTGGGTCCTTAACACAGGAATTCCACACGAGTTTGTCCAGAGAGGTCTGGATCTAACCAGAAATATCCGGTTCTGTGTGGCTAAATGAATATCAGCTTTGAAACAGCCTGTGTGTTTGTTAGTGTTTTCTGGATAGTATCTATGAGCTTTAGAGTTTTGAATGAATTTTAGCATGTTACATTTTGTTTTTTTGTTGGCAAACGCTAATTAGTTCCACATGGAGACACAACAAGTACACATAAGTGTTTTCTGAGTAGAATGCTACAGAAACTAGGTTAAAAATGATATTGGCGACTGTCAACATGACATTGAATCCACTTGCCCAAGAAAAAGACTTTGCTTTTCTCCAAAACCAGTTTGACTCCGCTTTTCTGGGTCCTTAACACACGAATTCCACACGAGTTTGTCCAGATAGGTCTGGATCTAACCAGAAATATCCGGTTCTGTGTGACTAAATGAATATCAGCTTTTAAACAGCCTGTGTGTTTGTTAGTGTTTTCTGGATAGTATCTATGAACTTTAGAGTTTTGAATGAATTTTAGCATGTTACATTTTGTTTTATTGTTGGCAAACGCTAATTAATTCCACATGGAGACACAACAAGTACACATAAGTGTTTTCTGAGTAGAATGCTACAGAAACTAGGTTAAAAATGATATTTGCGACTGTCAACATGACATTGAATCCACTTGCCCAAGAAAAAGACTTTGCTTTTCTCCAAAACCAGTTTCAACATCCTTTTCTAGGTCCTTTGTACACGAAATCCACACGAGTTTGTCCAGATAGGTCTGGATCTAACCAGAAATATCCAGTTCTGTGTGGCTCAATGAATATCAGGTTTTAAACAGCCTGTGTGTTTGTTAGTGTTTTCTGGATAGTATCTATGAACTTTAGAGTTTTGAATGAATTTTAGCATGTTACATTTTGTTGTATTGTTGGCAAACGCTAATTAGTTCCACATGGAGACACAACAAGTGCACATAAGTGTTTTCTGAGTAGAATGCTACAGAAACTAGGTTAAAAATCATATTTGCGAATGTAAACATGACATTGAATCCACTTGCCCAAGAAAAAGACTTTTTCTTTTCTCCAAAACCAGTTTCAACATCCTTTTCGGGGTCCTTAACACACAAATTCCACACGAGTTTGTTCAAATAGATCTGGATCTAACCAGAAATATCCGGTTTTCTGTGGCTCAATGAATATCAGCTTTTAAACAGCCTGTGTGTGTGTGTTAGTGTTTTCTGGATACTATCTATGACCTTTAGAGTTTTGAATGAATTTTAGCATGTTACATTTTGTTTTTTTGTTGGCAAACGCTAATTAGTTTACATGGAGACACAACAAGTACACATAAGTGTTTTCTGAGTAGAATGCTACAGAAACTAGGTTAAAAATGATATTTGCGACTGTCAACATGACATTGAATCCACTTGCCCAAGAAAAAGACTTTGCGTTTCTCCAAAACCAGTTTGACTCTGCTTTTCTGGGTCCTTAACACACGAATTCCACACGAGTTTGTCCAGATAGGTCTGGATCTAACCAGAAATATCCGGTTCTGTGTGGCTAAATGAATATCAGCTTTTAAACAGCCTGTGTGTTTTTAATGTTTTCTGGATAGTATCTATGAACTTTAGAATTTTGAATGAATTTTAGCATGTTACATTTTGTTTTTTTGTTGGCAAACGCTAATTAATTCCACATGGAGACACCACAAGTACACGTAAGTGTTTTCTGAGTAGAATGCTACAGAAACTAGGTTAAAAATCATATTTGCGACTGTAAACATGACATTGAATCCACTTGCCCAAGAAAAAGACTTTGCGTTTCTCCAAAACCAGTTTCAACATCCTTTTCGGGGTCCTTAACACACAAATTCCACACGAGTTTGTCCAGATTGGTCTGGATCTAACCAGAACTATCCGGTTCTGTGTGGCTAAATGAATATCAGCTTTTAAACAGCCTGTGTGTTTGTTAGTGTTTTCTGGATAGTATCTATGAACTTTAGAGTTTTGAATGAATTTTAGCATGTTACATTTTGTTTTTTTGTTGGCAAACGCTAATTAGTTCCACATGGAGACACAACAAGTACACATAAGTGTTTTCTGAGTAGAATGCTACAGAAACTAGGTTAAAAATGATATTTGCGACTGTCAACATGACATTGAATCCACTTGCCCAAGAAAAAGACATTGCTTTTCCCCAAAACCAGTTTGATTCTGCTTTTCTGGGTCCTTAACACACGAATTCCACACGAGTTTGTCCAGAGAGGTCTGGATCTAACCAGAAATATCCGGTTCTGTGTGGCTAAATGAATATCAGCTTTGAAACAGCCTGTGTGTTTGTTAGTGTTTTCTGGATAGTATCTATGAGCTTTAGAGTTTTGAATGAATTTTAGCATGTTACATTTTGTTTTTTTGTTGGCAAACGCTAATTAGTTCCACATGGAGACACAACAAGTACACATAAGTGTTTTCTGAGTAGAATGCTACAGAAACTAGGTTAAAAATGATATTGGCGACTGTCAACATGACATTGAATCCACTTGCCCAAGAAAAAGACTTTGCTTTTCTCCAAAACCAGTTTGACTCCGCTTTTCTGGGTCCTTAACACACGAATTACACACGAGTTTGTCCAGATAGGTCTGGATCTAACCAGAAATATCCGGTTCTGTGTGGATAAATGAATATAAGCTTTGAAACAGCCTGTGTGTTTGTTAGTGTTTTCTGGATAGTATCTATGAACTTTAGAGTTTTGAATGAATTTTAGCATGTTACATTTTGTTTTTTTGTTGGCAAACGCTAATTAGTTCCACATGGAGACACAACAAGTACACATAAGTGTTTTCTGAGTAGAATGCTACAGAAACTAGGTTAAAAATGATCTTTGCGACTGTGAACATGACATTGAATCCACTTGCCCAAGAAAAAGACTTTGCGTTTCTCCAAACCCAGTTTGAATATACTTTTCTGGGTCCTTAACACAGGAATTCCACACGAGTTTGTCCAGATAGGTCTGGATCTAACCAGAAATATCCGGTTCTGTGTGACTAAATGAATATCAGCTTTTAAACAGCCTGTGTGTTTGTTAGTGTTTTCTGGATAGTATCTATGAACTTTAGAGTTTTGAATGAATTTTAGCATGTTACATTTTGTTTTATTGTTGGCAAACGCTAATTAATTCCACATGGAGACACAACAAGTACACATAAGTGTTTTCTGAGTAGAATGCTACAGAAACTAGGTTAAAAATGATATTTGCGACTGTCAACATGACATTGAATCCACTTGCCCAAGAAAAAGACTTTGCTTTTCTCCAAAACCAGTTTCAACATCCTTTTCTAGGTCCTTTGTACACGAAATCCACACGAGTTTGTCCAGATAGGTCTGGATCTAACCAGAAATATCCAGTTCTGTGTGGCTCAATGAATATCAGGTTTTAAACAGCCTGTGTGTTTGTTAGTGTTTTCTGGATAGTATCTATGAACTTTAGAGTTTTGAATGAATTTTAGCATGTTACATTTTGTTGTATTGTTGGCAAACGCTAATTAGTTCCACATGGAGACACAACAAGTGCACATAAGTGTTTTCTGAGTAGAATGCTACGGAAACTAGGTTAAAAATCATATTTGCGAATGTAAACATGACATTGAATCCACTTGCCCAAGAAAAAGACTTTTTCTTTTCTCCAAAACCAGTTTCAACATCCTTTTCGGGGTCCTTAACACACAAATTCCACACGAGTTTGTTCAAATAGATCTGGATCTAACCAGAAATATCCGGTTTTCTGTGGCTCAATGAATATCAGCTTTTAAACAGCCTGTGTGTGTGTGTTAGTGTTTTCTGGATACTATCTATGACCTTTAGAGTTTTGAATGAATTTTAGCATGTTACATTTTGTTTTTTTGTTGGCAAACGCTAATTAGTTTACATGGAGACACAACAAGTACACATAAGTGTTTTCTGAGTAGAATGCTACAGAAACTAGGTTAAAAATGATATTTGCGACTGTCAACATGACATTGAATCCACTTGCCCAAGAAAAAGACTTTGCGTTTCTCCAAAACAAGTTTGACTCTGCTTTTCTGGGTCCTTAACACACGAATTCCACACGAGTTTGTCCAAATAGGTCTGGATCTAACCAGAAATATCCGGTTCTGTGTGGCTAAATGAATATCAGCTTTTAAACAGCCTGTGTGTTTGTTAGTGTTTTCTGGATAGTATCTATGAACTTTAGAGTTTTGAATGAATTTTAGCATGTTACATTTTGTTTTTTTGTTGGCAAACGCTAATTAGTTCCACATGGAGACACAACAAGTGCACATAAGTGTTTTCTGAGTAGAATGCTACAGAAACTAGGTTAAAAATCATATTTGCGACTGTAAACATGACATTGAATCCACTTGCCCAAGAAAAAGACTTTGCTTTTCTCCAAAACCATTTTCAACATCCTTTTCGGGGTCCTTAACACACAAATTCCACACGAGTTTGTTCAGATAGATCTGGATCTAACCAGAAATATCCGGTTCTGTGTGGCTAAATGAATATCAGCTTTGAAACAGCCTGTGTGTTTGTTAGTATTTTCTGGATAGTATCTATGAACTTTAGAGTTTTGAATGAATTTTAGCATGTTACATTTTGTTTTTTTGTTGGCAAACGCTAATTAGTTCCACATGGAGACACAACAAGTACACATAAGTGTTTTCTGAGTAGAATGCTACAGAAACTAGGTTAAAAATGATATTTGCGACTGTCAACATGACATTGAATCCACTTGCCCAAGAAAAAGACTTTGCGTTTCTCCAAAACCAGTTGGAATATGCTTTTCTGGGTCCTTAACACAGGAATTCCACACGAGTTTGTCCAGATAGGTCTGGATATAACCAGAAATATCCGGTTCTGTGTGACTAAATGAATATCAGCTTTTAAACAGCCTGTGTGTTTGTTAGTATTTTCTGGATAGTATCTATGAACTTTAGAGTTTTGAATGAATTTTAGCATGTTACATTTTGTTTTTTTGTTGGCAAACGCTAATTAGTTCCACATGGAGACACAACAAGTACACATAAGGGTTTTCTGAGTAGAATGCTACAGAAACTAGGTTAAAAATGATATTTGCGACTGTCAACATGACATTGAATCCACTTGCCCAAGAAAAAGACTTTGCTTTTCTCCAAAACCAGTTTGGCTCTGCTTTTCTGGGTCCTTAACACACGAATTACACACGAGTTTGTCCAGATAGGTCTGGATCTAACCAGAAATATCCGGTTCTGTGTGGCTAAATGAATATCAGCTTTGAAACAGCCTGTGTGTTTGTTAGTGTTTTCTGGATAGTATCTATGAGCTTTAGAGTTTTGAATGAATTTTAGCATGTTACATTTTGTTTTTTTGTTGGCAAACGCTAATTAGTTCCACATGGAGACACAACAAGTACACATAAGTGTTTTCTGAGTAGAATGCTACAGAAACTAGGTTAAAAATGATATTGGCGACTGTCAACATGACATTGAATCCACTTGCCCAAGAAAAAGACTTTGCTTTTCTCCAAAACCAGTTTGACTCCGCTTTTCTGGGTGTTAACACACGAATTACACACGAGTTTGTCCAGATAGGTCTGGATCTAACCAGAAATATCCGGTTCTGTGTGGATAAATGAATATAAGCTTTGAAACAGCCTGTGTGTTTGTTAGTGTTTTCTGGATAGTATCTATGAACTTTAGAGTTTTGAATGAATTTTAGCATGTTACATTTTGTTTTTTTGTTGGCAAACGCTAATTAGTTCCACATGGAGACACAACAAGTACACATAAGTGTTTTCTGAGTAGAATGCTACAGAAACTAGGTTAAAAATGATCTTTGCGACTGTGAACATGACATTGAATCCACTTGCCCAAGAAAAAGACTTTGCGTTTCTCCAAACCCAGTTTGAATATACTTTTCTGGGTCCTTAACACAGGAATTCCACACGAGTTTGTCCAGATAGGTCTGGATCTAACCAGAAATATCCAGTTCTGTGTGGCTCAATGAATATCAGGTTTTAAACAGCCTGTGTGTTTGTTAGTGTTTTCTGGATAGTATCTATGAACTTTAGAGTTTTGAATGAATTTTAGCATGTTACATTTTGTTGTATTGTTGGCAAACGCTAATTAGTTCCACATGGAGACACAACAAGTGCACATAAGTGTTTTCTGAGTAGAATGCTACAGAAACTAGGTTAAAAATCATATTTGCGACTGTAAACATGACATTGAATCCACTTGCCCAAGAAAAAGACTTTTTCTTTTCTCCAAAACCAGTTTCAACATCCTTTTCGGGGTCCTTAACACACAAATTCCACACGAGTTTGTTCAAATAGATCTGGATCTAACCAGAAATATCCGGTTTTCTGTGGCTCAATGAATATCAGCTTTTAAACAGCCTGTGTGTGTGTGTTAGTGTTTTCTGGATACTATCTATGACCTTTAGAGTTTTGAATGAATTTTAGCATGTTACATTTTGTTTTTTTGTTGGCAAACGCTAATTAGTTTACATGGAGACACAACAAGTACACATAAGTGTTTTCTGAGTAGAATGCTACAGAAACTAGGTTAAAAATGATATTTGCGACTGTCAACATGACATTGAATCCACTTGCCCAAGAAAAAGACTTTGCGTTTCTCCAAAACCAGTTTGACTCTGCTTTTCTGGGTCCTTAACACACGAATTCCACACGAGTTTGTCCAAATAGGTCTGGATCTAACCAGAAATATCCGGTTCTGTGTGGCTAAATGAATATCAGCTTTGAAACAGCCTGTGTGTTTGTTAGTGTTTTCTGGATAGTATCTATGAACTTTAGAGTTTTGAATGAATTTTAGCATGTTACATTTTGTTTTTTTGTTGGCAAACGCTAATTAGTTCCACATGGAGACACAACAAGTGCACATAAGTGTTTTCTGAGTAGAATGCTACAGAAACTAGGTTAAAAATCATATTTGCGACTGTAAACATGACATTGAATCCACTTGCCCAAGAAAAAGACTTTGCTTTTCTCCAAAACCATTTTCAACATCCTTTTCGGGGTCCTTAACACAGGAATTCCACACGAGTTTGTTCAGATAGATCTGGATCTAACCAGAAATATCCGGTTCTGTGTGGCTAAATGAATATCAGCTTTGAAACAGCCTGTGTGTTTGTTAGTATTTTCTGGATAGTATCTATGAACTTTAGAGTTTTGAATGAATTTTAGCATGTTACATTTTGTTTTTTTGTTGGCAAACGCTAATTAGTTCCACATGGAGACACAACAAGTACACATAAGTGTTTTCTGAGTAGAATGCTACAGAAACTAGGTTAAAAATGATATTTGCGACTGTCAACATGACATTGAATCCACTTGCCCAAGAAAAAGACTTTGCGTTTCTCCAAAACCAGTTTGAATATGCTTTTCTGGGTCCTTAACACAGGAATTCCACACGAGTTTGTCCAGATAGGTCTGGATCTAACCAGAAATATCCGGTTCTGTGTGACTAAATGAATATCAGCTTTTAAACAGCCTGTGTGTTTGTTAGTATTTTCTGGATAGTATCTATGAACTTTAGAGTTTTGAATGAATTTTAGCATGTTACATTTTGTTTTTTTGTTGGCAAACGCTAATTAGTTCCACATGGAGACACAACAAGTACACATAAGTGTTTTCTGAGTAGAATGCTACAGAAACTAGGTTAAAAATGATATTTGCTACTGTAAACATGACATTGAATCCACTTGCCCAAGAAAAAGACTTTGCTTTTCTCCAAAACCAGTTTGGCTCTGCTTTTCTGGGTCCTTAACACACGAATTACACACGAGTTTGTCCAGATAGGTCTGGATCTAACCAGAAATATCCGGTTCTGTGTGGCTAAATGAATATCAGCTTTGAAACAGCCTGTGTGTTTGTTAGTGTTTTCTGGATAGTATCTATGAACTTTAGAGTTTTGAATGAATTTTAGCATGTTACATTTTGTTTTTTTGTTGGCAAACGCTAATTAGTTCCACATGGAGACACAACAAGTACACATAAGTGTTTTCTGAGTAGAATGCTACAGAAACTAGGTTAAAAATCATATTTGCGACTGTAAACATGACATTGAATCCACTTGCCCAAGAAAAAGACATTGCGTTTCTCCAAAACCAGTTTGAATATGCTTTTCTGGGTCCTTAACACAGGAATTCCACACGAGTTTGTCCAGATAGGTCTGGATCTAACCAGAAATATCCGGTTCTGTTTGAATAAATGAATATCAGCTTTGAAACAGCCTGTGTGTTTGTTAGTGTTTTCTGGATAGTATCTATGAACTTTAGAGTTTTGAATGAATTTTAGCATGTTACATTTTGTTTTTTTGTTGGCAAACGCTAATTAGTTCCACATGGAGACACAACAAGTACACATAAGTGTTTTCTGAATAGAATGCTACAGAAACTAGGTTAAAAATCATATTTGCGACTGTAAACATGACATTGAATCCACTTGCCCAAGAAAAAGACTTTGCTTTTCTCCAAAACCAGTTTCAACATCATTTTCGGGGTCCTTAACACACAAATTCCACACGAGTTTGTTCAGATAGATCTGGATCTAACCAGAAATATCCGGTTCTGTGTGGCTCAATGAATATCAGCTTTTAAACAGCCTGTGTGTGTGTTAGTGTTTTCTGGATACTATGTATGACCTTTAGAGTTTTGAATGAATTTTAGCATGTTACATTTTGTTTTTTTGTTGGCAAACGCTAATTAGTTCCACATGGAGACACAACAAGTACACATAAGTGTTTTCTGAGTAGAATGCTACAGAAACTAGGTTAAAAATGATATTTGCGACTGTAAACATGACATTGAATCCACTTGCCCAAGAAAAAGACTTTGCTTTTGTCCAATATCAGTTTGACTATGCTTTTCTGGGTCCTTAACACACGAATTCCACACGAGTTTGTCCAGATAGGTCTGGATCTAACCAGAAATATCCGGTTCTGTGTGGCTAAATGAATATCAGCTTTGAAACAGCCTGTGTGTTTGTTAGTGTTTTCTGGATAGTATCTATGAACTTTAGAGTTTTGAATGAATTTTAGCATGTTACATTTTGTTTTTTTGTTGGCAAACGCTAATTAGTTCCACATGGAGACACAACAAGTACACATAAGTGTTTTCTGAGTAGAATGCTACAGAAACTAGGTTAAAAATGATATTTGCGACTGTAAACATGACATTGAATCCACTTGCCCAAGAAAAAGACTTTGCTTTTCTCCAAAACCAGTTTGACTCTGCTTTTCTGGGTCCTTAACACACGAATTCCACAAGTTTGTCCAGATAGGTCTGGATCTAACCAGAAATATCCAGTTCTTTGTGGCTCAATGAATATCAGGTTTTAAACAGCCTGTGTGTTTGTTAGTGTTTTCTGGATAGTATCTGTGAACTTTAGAGTTTTGAATGAATTTTAGCATGTTACATTTTGTTTTATTGTTGGCAAACACTAATTAGTTCCACATGGAGACACAACAAGTGCACATAAGTGTTTTCTGAGTAGAATGCTACAGAAACTAGGTTAAAAATCATATTTGCGACTGTAAACATGACATTGAATCCACTTGCCCAAGAAAAAGACTTTGCTTTTCTCCAAAACCATTTTCAACATTCTTTTCGGGGTCCTTAACACACAAATTCCACACGAGTTTGTTCAGATAGATCTGGATCTAACCAGAAATATCCGGTTCTGTGTGGCTAAATGAATATCAGCTTTGAAACAGCCTGTGTGTTTGTTAGTGTTTTCTGGATACTATCTATGACATTTAGAGTTTTGAATGAATTTTAGCATGTTACATTTTGTTTTTTTGTTGGCAAACGCTAATTAGTTCCACATGGAGACACAACAAGTACACATAAGTGTTTTCTGAGTAGAATGCTACAGAAACTAGGTTAAAAATGATATTTGCGACTGTCAACATGACATTGAATCCACTTGCCCAAGAAAAAGACTTTGCGTTTCTCCAAAACCAGTTTGAATATGCTTTTCTGGGTCCTTAACACAGGAATTCCACACGAGTTTGTCCAGATAGGTCTGGATCTAACCAGAAATATCCGGTTCTGTGTGACTAAATGAATATCAGCTTTTAAACAGCCTGTGTGTTTGTTAGTATTTTCTGGATAGTATCTATGAACTTTAGAGTTTTGAATGAATTTTAGCATGTTACATTTTGTTTTTTTGTTGGCAAACGCTAATTAATTCCACATGGAGACACCACAAGTACACAAAATTTTTTTCTGAGTAGAATGCTACAGAAACTAGGTTAAAAATCATATTTGCGACTGTAAACATGACATTGAATCCACTTGCCCAAGAAAAAGACTTTGCTTTTCTCCAACACCAGTTTCAACATCCTTTTCTGGGTCCTTAACACACAAATTCCACAAGAGTTTGTTCAGATAGATCTGGATCTAATCAGAAATATTCGGTTCTGTGTGGCTCAATGAATATCAGCTTTTAAACAGCCTGTGTGTGTGTTAGTGTTTTCTGGATACTATCTATGACCTTTAGAGTTTTGAATGAATTTTAGCATGTTACATTTTGTTTTTTTGTTGGCAAACGCTAATTAGTTCCACATGGAGACACAACAAGTACACATAAGTGTTTTCTGAGTAGAATGCTACAGAAACTAGGTTAAAAATCATATTTGCGAATGTAAACATGACATTGAATCCACTTGCCCAAGAAAAAGACTTTGCTTTTCTCCAAAACCAGTTTCAACATCCTTTTCTGGGTCCTTAACACACAAATTCCACAAGAGTTTGTTCAGATAGATCTGGATCTAACCAGAAATATTCGGTTCTGTGTGGCTCAATGAATATCAGCTTTTAAACAGCCTGTGTGTGTGTTAGTGTTTTCTGGATACTATCTATGACCTTTAGAGTTTTGAATGAATTTTAGCATGTTACATTTTGTTTTTTTGTTGGCAAACGCTAATTAGTTGCACATGGAGACACAAGAAGTACACATAAGTGTTTTCTGAGTAGAATGCTACAGAAACTAGGTTAAAAATGATATTTGCGACTGTCAACATGACATTGAATCCACTTGCCCAAGAAAAAGACTTTGCTTTTCTCCAAAACCAGTTTGACTCTGCTTTTCTGGGTCCTTAACGCAAGAATTTCACACGAGTTTGTCCAGATAGGTCTGGATCTAACCAGAAATATCCGGTTCTGTGTGGATAAATGAATATCAGCTTTGAAACAGCCTGTGTGTTTGTTAGTGTTTTCTGGATAGTATCTATGACCTTTAGACTTTTGAATGAATTTCAGCATGTTACATTTTGTTTTTTTGTTGGCAAACGCTAATTAGTTCCACATGGAGACACAACAAGTGCACATAAGTGTTTTCTGAGTAGAATGCTACAGAAACTAGGTTAAAAATCATATTTGCGACTGTAAACATGACATTGAATCCACTTGCCCAAGAAAAAGACTTTGCTTTTCTCCAAAACCATTTTCAACATCCTTTTCGGGGTCCTTAACACACAAATTCCACACGAGTTTGTTCAGATAGATCTGGATCTAACCAGAAATATCCGGTTCTGTGTGGCTAAATGAATATCAGCTTTGAAACAGCCTGTGTGTTTGTTAGTATTTTCTGGATAGTATCTATGAACTTTAGAGTTTTGAATGAATTTTAGCATGTTACATTTTGTTTTTTTGTTGGCAAACGCTAATTAGTTCCACATGGAGACACAACAAGTACACATAAGTGTTTTCTGAGTAGAATGCTACAGAAACTAGGTTAAAAATGATATTTGCGACTGTCAACATGACATTGAATCCACTTGCCCAAGAAAAAGACTTTGCGTTTCTCCAAAACCAGTTGGAATATGCTTTTCTGGGTCCTTAACACAGGAATTCCACACGAGTTTGTCCAGATAGGTCTGGATCTAACCAGAAATATCCGGTTCTGTGTGGCTAAATGAATATCAGCTTTGAAACAGCCTGTGTGTTTGTTAGTGTTTTCTGGATAGTATCTATGAACTTTAGAGTTTTGAATGAATTTTAGCATGTTACATTTTGTTTTTTTGTTGGCAAACGCTAATTAGTTCCACATGGAGACACAACAAGTACACATAAGTGTTTTCTGAGTAGAATGCTACAGAAACTAGGTTAAAAATGATATTTGCGACTGTAAACATGACATTGAATCCACTTGCCCAAGAAAAAGACTTTGCTTTTCTCCAAAACCAGTTTGACTCTGCTTTTCTGGGTCCTTAACACACGAATTCCACAAGTTTGTCCAGATAGGTCTGGATCTAACCAGAAATATCCAGTTCTTTGTGGCTCAATGAATATCAGGTTTTAAACAGCCTGTGTGTTTGTTAGTGTTTTCTGGATAGTATCTGTGAACTTTAGAGTTTTGAATGAATTTTAGCATGTTACATTTTGTTTTATTGTTGGCAAACACTAATTAGTTCCACATGGAGACACAACAAGTGCACATAAGTGTTTTCTGAGTAGAATGCTACAGAAACTAGGTTAAAAATCATATTTGCGACTGTAAACATGACATTGAATCCACTTGCCCAAGAAAAAGACTTTGCTTTTCTCCAAAACCATTTTCAACATTCTTTTCGGGGTCCTTAACACACAAATTCCACACGAGTTTGTTCAGATAGATCTGGATCTAACCAGAAATATCCGGTTCTGTGTGGCTAAATGAATATCAGCTTTGAAACAGCCTGTGTGTTTGTTAGTGTTTTCTGGATACTATCTATGACATTTAGAGTTTTGAATGAATTTTAGCATGTTACATTTTGTTTTTTTGTTGGCAAACGCTAATTAGTTCCACATGGAGACACAACAAGTACACATAAGTGTTTTCTGAGTAGAATGCTACAGAAACTAGGTTAAAAATGATATTTGCGACTGTCAACATGACATTGAATCCACTTGCCCAAGAAAAAGACTTTGCGTTTCTCCAAAACCAGTTTGAATATGCTTTTCTGGGTCCTTAACACAGGAATTCCACACGAGTTTGTCCAGATAGGTCTGGATCTAACCAGAAATATCCGGTTCTGTGTGACTAAATGAATATCAGCTTTTAAACAGCCTGTGTGTTTGTTAGTATTTTCTGGATAGTATCTATGAACTTTAGAGTTTTGAATGAATTTTAGCATGTTACATTTTGTTTTTTTGTTGGCAAACGCTAATTAATTCCACATGGAGACACCACAAGTACACAAAATTTTTTTCTGAGTAGAATGCTACAGAAACTAGGTTAAAAATCATATTTGCGACTGTAAACATGACATTGAATCCACTTGCCCAAGAAAAAGACTTTGCTTTTCTCCAAAACCAGTTTCAACATCCTTTTCTGGGTCCTTAACACACAAATTCCACAAGAGTTTGTTCAGATAGATCTGGATCTAATCAGAAATATTCGGTTCTGTGTGGCTCAATGAATATCAGCTTTTAAACAGCCTGTGTGTGTGTTAGTGTTTTCTGGATACTATCTATGACCTTTAGAGTTTTGAATGAATTTTAGCATGTTACATTTTGTTTTTTTGTTGGCAAACGCTAATTAGTTCCACATGGAGACACAACAAGTACACATAAGTGTTTTCTGAGTAGAATGCTACAGAAACTAGGTTAAAAATCATATTTGCGAATGTAAACATGACATTGAATCCACTTGCCCAAGAAAAAGACTTTGCTTTTCTCCAAAACCAGTTTCAACATCCTTTTCTGGGTCCTTAACACACAAATTCCACAAGAGTTTGTTCAGATAGATCTGGATCTAACCAGAAATATTCGGTTCTGTGTGGCTCAATGAATATCAGCTTTTAAACAGCCTGTGTGTGTGTTAGTGTTTTCTGGATACTATCTATGACCTTTAGAGTTTTGAATGAATTTTAGCATGTTACATTTTGTTTTTTTGTTGGCAAACGCTAATTAGTTGCACATGGAGACACAAGAAGTACACATAAGTGTTTTCTGAGTAGAATGCTACAGAAACTAGGTTAAAAATGATATTTGCGACTGTCAACATGACATTGAATCCACTTGCCCAAGAAAAAGACTTTGCTTTTCTCCAAAACCAGTTTGACTCTGCTTTTCTGGGTCCTTAACGCAAGAATTTCACACGAGTTTGTCCAGATAGGTCTGGATCTAACCAGAAATATCCGGTTCTGTGTGGATAAATGAATATCAGCTTTGAAACAGCCTGTGTGTTTGTTAGTGTTTTCTGGATAGTATCTATGACCTTTAGACTTTTGAATGAATTTCAGCATGTTACATTTTGTTTTTTTGTTGGCAAACGCTAATTAGTTCCACATGGAGACACAACAAGTGCACATAAGTGTTTTCTGAGTAGAATGCTACAGAAACTAGGTTAAAAATCATATTTGCGACTGTAAACATGACATTGAATCCACTTGCCCAAGAAAAAGACTTTGCTTTTCTCCAAAACCATTTTCAACATCCTTTTCGGGGTCCTTAACACACAAATTCCACACGAGTTTGTTCAGATATATCTGGATCTAACCAGAAATATCCGGTTCTGTGTGGCTAAATGAATATCAGCTTTGAAACAGCCTGTGTGTTTGTTAGTATTTTCTGGATAGTATCTATGAACTTTAGAGTTTTGAATGAATTTTAGCATGTTACATTTTGTTTTTTTGTTGGCAAACGCTAATTAGTTCCACATGGAGACACAACAAGTACACATAAGTGTTTTCTGAGTAGAATGCTACAGAAACTAGGTTAAAAATGATATTTGCGACTGTCAACATGACATTGAATCCACTTGCCCAAGAAAAAGACTTTGCGTTTCTCCAAAACCAGTTGGAATATGCTTTTCTGGGTCCTTAACACAGGAATTCCACACGAGTTTGTCCAGATAGGTCTGGATCTAACCAGAAATATCCGGTTCTGTGTGACTAAATGAATATCAGCTTTTAAACAGCCTGTGTGTTTGTTAGTATTTTCTGGATAGTATCTATGAACTTTAGAGTTTTGAATGAATTTAAGCATGTTACATTTTGTTTTTTTGTTGGCAAACGCTAATTAGTTCCACATGGAGACACAACAAGTACACATAAGGGTTTTCTGAGTAGAATGCTACAGAAACTAGGTTAAAAATGATATTTGCGACTGTCAACATGACATTGAATCCACTTGCCCAAGAAAAAGACTTTGCTTTTCTCCAAAACCAGTTTGGCTCTGCTTTTCTGGGTCCTTAACACACGAATTACACACGAGTTTGTCCAGATAGGTCTGGATCTAACCAGAAATATCCGGTTCTGTGTGGCTAAATGAATATCAGCTTTGAAACAGCCTGTGTGTTTGTTAGTGTTTTCTGGATAGTATCTATGAGCTTTAGAGTTTTGAATGAATTTTAGCATGTTACATTTTGTTTTTTTGTTGGCAAACGCTAATTAGTTCCACATGGAGACACAACAAGTACACATAAGTGTTTTCTGAGTAGAATGCTACAGAAACTAGGTTAAAAATGATATTGGCGACTGTGAACATGACATTGAATCCACTTGCCCAAGAAAAAGACTTTGCGTTTCTCCAAACCCAGTTTGAATATACTTTTCTGGGTCCTTAACACAGGAATTCCACACGAGTTTGTCCAGATAGGTCTGGATCTAACCAGAAATATCCGGTTCTGTGTGACTAAATGAATATCAGCTTTTAAACAGCCTGTGTGTTTGTTAGTGTTTTCTGGATAGTATCTATGAACTTTAGAGTTTTGAATGAATTTTAGCATGTTACATTTTGTTTTATTGTTGGCAAACGCTAATTAATTCCACATGGAGACACAACAAGTACACATAAGTGTTTTCTGAGTAGAATGCTACAGAAACTAGGTTAAAAATGATATTTGCGACTGTCAACATGACATTGAATCCACTTGCCCAAGAAAAAGACTTTGCTTTTCTCCAAAACCAGTTTCAACATCCTTTTCTAGGTCCTTTGTACACGAAATCCACACGAGTTTGTCCAGATAGGTCTGGATCTAACCAGAAATATCCAGTTCTGTGTGGCTCAATGAATATCAGGTTTTAAACAGCCTGTGTGTTTGTTAGTGTTTTCTGGATAGTATCTATGAACTTTAGAGTTTTGAATGAATTTTAGCATGTTACATTTTGTTGTATTGTTGGCAAACGCTAATTAGTTCCACATGGAGACACAACAAGTGCACATAAGTGTTTTCTGAGTAGAATGCTACAGAAACTAGGTTAAAAATCATATTTGCGAATGTAAACATGACATTGAATCCACTTGCCCAAGAAAAAGACTTTTTCTTTTCTCCAAAACCAGTTTCAACATCCTTTTCGGGGTCCTTAACACACAAATTCCACACGAGTTTGTTCAAATAGATCTGGATCTAACCAGAAATATCCGGTTTTCTGTGGCTCAATGAATATCAGCTTTTAAACAGCCTGTGTGTGTGTGTTAGTGTTTTCTGGATACTATCTATGACCTTTAGAGTTTTGAATGAATTTTAGCATGTTACATTTTGTTTTTTTGTTGGCAAACGCTAATTAGTTTACATGGAGACACAACAAGTACACATAAGTGTTTTCTGAGTAGAATGCTACAGAAACTAGGTTAAAAATGATATTTGCGACTGTCAACATGACATTGAATCCACTTGCCCAAGAAAAAGACTTTGCGTTTCTCCAAAACCAGTTTGACTCTGCTTTTCTGGGTCCTTAACACACGAATTCCACACGAGTTTGTCCAAATAGGTCTGGATCTAACCAGAAATATCCGGTTCTGTGTGGCTAAATGAATATCAGCTTTTAAACAGCCTGTGTGTTTGTTAGTGTTTTCTGGATAGTATCTATGAACTTTAGAGTTTTGAATGAATTTTAGCATGTTACATTTTGTTTTTTTGTTGGCAAACGCTAATTAGTTCCACATGGAGACACAACAAGTGCACATAAGTGTTTTCTGAGTAGAATGCTACAGAAACTAGGTTAAAAATCATATTTGCGACTGTAAACATGACATTGAATCCACTTGCCCAAGAAAAAGACTTTGCTTTTCTCCAAAACCATTTTCAACATCCTTTTCGGGGTCCTTAACACAGGAATTCCACACGAGTTTGTTCAGATAGATCTGGATCTAACCAGAAATATCCGGTTCTGTGTGGCTAAATGAATATCAGCTTTGAAACAGCCTGTGTGTTTGTTAGTATTTTCTGGATAGTATCTATGAACTTTAGAGTTTTGAATGAATTTTAGCATGTTACATTTTGTTTTTTTGTTGGCAAACGCTAATTAGTTCCACATGGAGACACAACAAGTACACATAAGTGTTTTCTGAGTAGAATGCTACAGAAACTAGGTTAAAAATGATATTTGCGACTGTCAACATGACATTGAATCCACTTGCCCAAGAAAAAGACTTTGCGTTTCTCCAAAACCAGTTTGAATATGCTTTTCTGGGTCCTTAACACAGGAATTCCACACGAGTTTGTCCAGATAGGTCTGGATCTAACCAGAAATATCCGGTTCTGTGTGACTAAATGAATATCAGCTTTTAAACAGCCTGTGTGTTTGTTAGTATTTTCTGGATAGTATCTATGAACTTTAGAGTTTTGAATGAATTTTAGCATGTTACATTTTGTTTTTTTGTTGGCAAACGCTAATTAGTTCCACATGGAGACACAACAAGTACACATAAGTGTTTTCTGAGTAGAATGCTACAGAAACTAAGTTAAAAATGATATTTGCGACTGTAAACATGACATTGAATCCACTTGCCCAAGAAAAAGACTTTGCTTTTCTCCAAAACCAGTTTGGCTCTGCTTTTCTGGGTCCTTAACACACGAATTACACACGAGTTTGTCCAGATAGGTCTGGATCTAACCAGAAATATCCGGTTCTGTGTGGCTAAATGAATATCAGCTTTGAAACAGCCTGTGTGTTTGTTAGTGTTTTCTGGATAGTATCTATGAACTTTAGAGTTTTGAATGAATTTTAGCATGTTACATTTTGTTTTTTTGTTGGCAAACGCTAATTAGTTCCACATGGAGACACAACAAGTACACATAAGTGTTTTCTGAGTAGAATGCTACAGAAACTAGGTTAAAAATCATATTTGCGACTGTAAACATGACATTGAATCCACTTGCCCAAGAAAAAGACATTGCGTTTCTCCAAAACCAGTTTGAATATGCTTTTCTGGGTCCTTAACACAGGAATTCCACACGAGTTTGTCCAGATAGGTCTGGATCTAACCAGAAATATCCGGTTCTGTTTGAATAAATGAATATCAGCTTTGAAACAGCCTGTGTGTTTGTTAGTGTTTTCTGGATAGTATCTATGAACTTTAGAGTTTTGAATGAATTTTAGCATGTTACATTTTGTTTTTTTGTTGGCAAACGC
This sequence comes from Sylvilagus floridanus, assembly GCA_949820135.1. NCBI lineage: Eukaryota > Metazoa > Chordata > Mammalia > Lagomorpha > Leporidae > Sylvilagus > Sylvilagus floridanus. The sequence goes on from OX463223.1 coordinate 91,008,586, forward strand.
TAATTAGTTCCACATGGAGACACAACAAGTACACATAAGTGTTTTCTGAATAGAATGCTACAGAAACTAGGTTAAAAATCATATTTGCGACTGTAAACATGACATTGAATCCACTTGCCCAAGAAAAAGACTTTGCTTTTCTCCAAAACCAGTTTCAACATCATTTTCGGGGTCCTTAACACACAAATTCCACACGAGTTTGTTCAGATATATCTGGATCTAACCAGAAATATCCGGTTCTGTGTGGCTCAATGAATATCAGCTTTTAAACAGCCTGTGTGTGTGTTAGTGTTTTCTGGATACTATGTATGACCTTTAGAGTTTTGAATGAATTTTAGCATGTTACATTTTGTTTTTTTGTTGGCAAACGCTAATTAGTTCCACATGGAGACACAACAAGTACACATAAGTGTTTTCTGAGTAGAATGCTACAGAAACTAGGTTAAAAATGATATTTGCGACTGTAAACATGACATTGAATCCACTTGCCCAAGAAAAAGACTTTGCTTTTCTCCAATATCAGTTTGACTATGCTTTTCTGGGTCCTTAACACACGAATTCCACACGAGTTTGTCCAGATAGGTCTGGATCTAACCAGAAATATCCGGTTCTGTGTGGCTAAATGAATATCAGCTTTGAAACAGCCTGTGTGTTTGTTAGTGTTTTCTGGATAGTATCTATGAACTTTAGAGTTTTGAATGAATTTTAGCATGTTACATTTTGTTTTTTTGTTGGCAAACGCTAATTAGTTCCACATGGAGACACAACAAGTACACATAAGTGTTTTCTGAGTAGAATGCTACAGAAACTAGGTTAAAAATGATATTTGCGACTGTAAACATGACATTGAATCCACTTGCCCAAGAAAAAGACTTTGCTTTTCTCCAAAACCAGTTTGACTCTGCTTTTCTGGGTCCTTAACACACGAATTCCACAAGTTTGTCCAGATAGGTCTGGATCTAACCAGAAATATCCAGTTCTTTGTGGCTCAATGAATATCAGGTTTTAAACAGCCTGTGTGTTTGTTAGTGTTTTCTGGATAGTATCTGTGAACTTTAGAGTTTTGAATGAATTTTAGCATGTTACATTTTGTTTTATTGTTGGCAAACACTAATTAGTTCCACATGGAGACACAACAAGTGCACATAAGTGTTTTCTGAGTAGAATGCTACAGAAACTAGGTTAAAAATCATATTTGCGACTGTAAACATGACATTGAATCCACTTGCCCAAGAAAAAGACTTTGCTTTTCTCCAAAACCATTTTCAACATTCTTTTCGGGGTCCTTAACACACAAATTCCACACGAGTTTGTTCAGATAGATCTGGATCTAACCAGAAATATCCGGTTCTGTGTGGCTAAATGAATATCAGCTTTGAAACAGCCTGTGTGTTTGTTAGTGTTTTCTGGATACTATCTATGACATTTAGAGTTTTGAATGAATTTTAGCATGTTACATTTTGTTTTTTTGTTGGCAAACGCTAATTAGCTGCACATGTAGACACAAGAAGTACACATAAGTGTTTTCTGAGTAGAATGCTACAGAAACTAGGTTAAAAATGATATTTGCGACTGTCAACATGACATTGAATCCACTTGCCCAAGAAAAAGACTTTGCGTTTCTCCAAAACCAGTTTGAATATGATTTTCTGGGTCCTTAACACAGGAATTCCACACGAGTTTGTCCAGATAGGTCTGGATCTAACCAGAAATATCCGGTTCTGTGTGACTAAATGAATATCAGCTTTTAAACAGCCTGTGTGTTTGTTAGTATTTTCTGGATAGTATCTATGAACTTTAGAGTTTTGAATGAATTTTAGCATGTTACATTTTGTTTTTTTGTTGGCAAACGCTAATTAATTCCACATGGAGACACCACAAGTACACAAAATTTTTTTCTGAGTAGAATGCTACAGAAACTAGGTTAAAAATCATATTTGCGACTGTCAACATGACATTGAATCCACTTGCCCAAGAAAAAGACTTTGCTTTTCTCCAAAACCAGTTTCAACATCCTTTTCTGGGTCCTTAACACACAAATTCCACAAGAGTTTGTTCAGATAGATCTGGATCTAATCAGAAATATTCGGTTCTGTGTGGCTCAATGAATATCAGCTTTTAAACAGCCTGTGTGTGTGTTAGTGTTTTCTGGATACTATCTATGACCTTTAGAGTTTTGAATGAATTTTAGCATGTTACATTTTGTTTTTTTGTTGGCAAACGCTAATTAGTTCCACATGGAGACACAACAAGTACACATAAGTGTTTTCTGAGTAGAATGCTACAGAAACTAGGTTAAAAATCATATTTGCGAATGTAAACATGACATTGAATCCACTTGCCCAAGAAAAAGACTTTGCTTTTCTCCAAAACCAGTTTCAACATCCTTTTCTGGGTCCTTAACACACAAATTCCACAAGAGTTTGTTCAGATAGATCTGGATCTAACCAGAAATATTCGGTTCTGTGTGGCTCAATGAATATCAGCTTTTAAACAGCCTGTGTGTGTGTTAGTGTTTTCTGGATACTATCTATGACCTTTAGAGTTTTGAATGAATTTTAGCATGTTACATTTTGTTTTTTTGTTGGCAAACGCTAATTAGTTGCACATGGAGACACAAGAAGTACACATAAGTGTTTTCTGAGTAGAATGCTACAGAAACTAGGTTAAAAATGATATTTGCGACTGTCAACATGACATTGAATCCACTTGCCCAAGAAAAAGACTTTGCTTTTCTCCAAAACCAGTTTGACTCTGCTTTTCTGGGTCCTTAACGCAAGAATTTCACACGAGTTTGTCCAGATAGGTCTGGATCTAACCAGAAATATCCGGTTCTGTGTGGATAAATGAATATCAGCTTTGAAACAGCCTGTGTGTTTGTTAGTGTTTTCTGGATAGTATCTATGACCTTTAGACTTTTGAATGAATTTCAGCATGTTACATTTTGTTTTTTTGTTGGCAAACGCTAATTAGTTCCACATGGAGACACAACAAGTACACATAAGTGTTTTCTGAGTAGAATGCTACAGAAACTAGTTTAAAAATCATATTTGCGAATGTAAACATGACATTGAATCCACTTGCCCAAGAAAAAGACTTTGCTTTTCTCCAAAACCAGTTTCAACATCCTTATCTAGGTCCATTGCACACGAATTCCACACGAGTTTGTCGAGATTGGTCTGCATCTAACCAGAAACACCCGGTTCTGTGTGGCTAAATGAATATCAGCTTTTAAACAGCCTGTGTGTTTGTTAGTGTTTTCTGGATAGTATCTATGACCTTTAGAGTTTTGAATGAATTTTAGCATGTTACATTTTGTTTTTTTGTTGGCAAACGCTAATTAGTTCCACATGGAGACACAACAAGTACACATAAGTGTTTTCTGAGTAGAATGCTACAGAAACTAGGTTAAAAATGATATTTGCGACTCTCAACATGACATTGAATCCACTTGCCCAAGAAAAAGACTTTGCGTTTCTGCAAAACCAGTTTGAATATGCTTTTCTGGGTCCTTAACACAGGAATTCCACACGAGTTTGTCCAGATAGGTCTGGATCTAACCAGAAATATCCGGTTCTGTGTGACTAAATGAATATCAGCTTTTAAACAGCCTGTGTGTTTGTTAGTGTTTTCTGGATAGTATCTATGAACTTTAGAGTTTTGAATGAATTTTAGCATGTTACATTTTGTTTTTTTGTTGGCAAACGCTAATTAGTTCCACATGGAGACACAACAAGTACACATAAGTGTTTTCTGAGTAGAATGCTACAGAAACTAGGTTAAAAATGATATTTGCGACTGTCAACATGACAATGAATCCACTTGCCCAAGAAAAAGACTTTGCTTTTCTCCAAAACCATTTTGAACATCCTTTTCGGGGTCCTTAACACACAAATTCCACACGAGTTTGTTCAGATAGATCTGGATCTAACCAGAAATATCCTGTTCTGTGTGACTAAATGAATATCAGCTTTTAAACAGCCTGTGTGTTTGTTAGTATTTTCTGCATAGTATCTATGAACTTTAGAGTTTTGAATGAATTTTAGCATGTTACATTTTGTTTTTTTGTTGGCAAACGCTAATTAATTCCACATGGAGACACCACAAGTACACATAAGTGTTTTCTGAGTAGAATGCTCCAGAAACTAGGTTAAAAATGATATTTGCGACTGTCAACATGACATTGAATCCACTTGCCCAAGAAAAAGACTTTGCTTTTCTCCAAACCCAGTTTCAACATCCTTATCTAGGTCCATTGCACACGAATTCCACACGAGTTTGTCGAGATTGGTCTGCATCTAACCAGAAACATCCGGTTCTGTGTGGCTAAATGAATATCAGCTTTTAAACAGCCTGTGTGTGTGTTAGTGTTTTCTGGATACTATCTATGACATTTAGAGTTTTGAATGAATTTTAGCATGTTACATTTTGTTTTTTTGTTGGCAAACGCTAATTAGTTCCACATGGAGACACAACAAGTGCACATAAGTGTTTTCTGAGTAGAATGCTACAGAAACTAGGTTAAAAATGATATTTGCGACTGTCAACATGACATTGAATCCACTTGCCCAAGAAAAAGACTTTGCTTTTCTCCAAAACCAGTTTCAACATCCTTTTCGGGGTCCTTAACACACAAATTCCACACGAGTTTGTTCAGATAGATCTGGATCTAACCAGAAATATCCGGTTCTCTGTGGCTAAATGAATATCAGCTTTGAAACAGCCTGTGTGTGTGTGTTAGTGTTTTCTGGATAGTATCTATGACCTTTAGAGTTTTGAATGAATTTTAGCATGTTACATTTTGTTTTTTTGTTGGCAAACGCTAATTAGTTCCACATGGAGACACAACAAGTACACATAAGTGTTTTCTGAGTAGAATGCTACAGAAACTAGGTTAAAAATGATATTTGCGACTGTCAACATGACATTGAATCCACTTGCCCAAGAAAAAGACTTTGCGTTTCTCCAAAACCAGTTTGACTCTGCTTTTCTGGGTCCTTAACACACGAATTACACACGAGTTTGTCCAGATAGGTCTGGATCTAACCAGAAATATCCGGTTCTGTGTGGCTAAATGAATATCAGCTTTTAAACAGCCTGTGTGTTTGTTAGTGTTTTCTGGATAGTATCTATGAACTTTAGAGTTTTGAATGAATTTTAGCATGTTACATTTTGTTTTTTTGTTGGCAAACGCTAATTAGTTCCACATGGAGACACAACAAGTACACATAAGTGTTTTCTGAGTAGAATGCTACAGAAACTAGGTTAAAAATCATATTTGCGAATGTCAACATGACATTGAATCCACTTGCCCAAGAAAAAGACTTTGCTTTTCTCCAAAACCTGTTTCAACATATTTTTCAGAGTCCTTAACAAAGGAATTCCACACGAGTTTGTCCAGATAGGTCTGGATCTAACCAGAAATATCCGGTTCTGTGTGACTAAATGAATATCAGCTTTTAAACAGCCTGTGTGTTTGTTAGTGTTTTCTGGATAGTATCTATGAACTTTACAATTTTGAATGAATTTTAGCATGTTACATTTTGTTTTTTTGTTGGCAAACGCTAATTAATTCCACATGGAGACACCACAAGTACACATAAGAGTTTTCTGAGTAGAATGCTACAGAAACTAGGTTAAAAATCATATTTGCGAATGTAAACATGACATTGAATTCACATTCCCAAGAAAAAGGCTTTGCGTTTCACCAAGACCAGCTTCAACATCCTTATCTAGGTCCATTGCACACGAATTCCACACGAGTTTGTCGAGCTTGGTCTGCATCTAACCAGAAACATCCCGTTCTGTGTGGCTAAATGAATATCAGCTTTTAAACAGCCTGTGTGTGTGTTAGTGTTTTCTGGATACTATCTATGACATTTAGAGTTTTGAATGAATTTTAGCATGTTACATTTTGTTTTTTTGTTGGCAAACGCTAATTAGTTCCACATGGAGACACAACAAGTACACATAAGTGTTTTCTGAGTAGAATGCTACAGAAACTAGGTTAAAAATCATATTTGCGACTGTCAACATGACATTGAATCCACTTGCCCAAGAAAAAGACTTTGCTTTTCTCCAAAACCAGTTTCAACATCCTTTTCTCGGTCCTTTGTACACGAAATCAACACGAGTTTGTCCAGATAGGTCTGGATCTAACCAGAAATATCCGGTTCTGTGTGACTAAATGAATATCAGCTTTTAAACAGCCTGTGTGTTTGTTACTGTTTTCTGGATAGTATCTATGAACTTTAGAGTTTTGAATGAATTTTAGCATGTTACATTTTGTTTTTTTGTTGGCAAACGCTAATTAGTTCCACATGGAGACACAACAAGTACACATAAGTGTTTTCTGAGTAGAATGCTACAGAAACTAGGTTAAAAATGATATTTGCGACTGTCAACATGACAATGAATCCACTTGCCCAAGAAAAAGACTTTGCGTTTCTGCAAAACCAGTTTGACTATGCTTTTCTGGGTCCTTAACACAGGAATTCCACACGAGTTTGTCCAGATATGTCTGGATCTAACCAGAAATATCCGGTTCTGTGTGACTAAATGAATATCAGCTTTTAAACAGCCTGTGTGTTTGTTAGTATTTTCTGGATAGTTTCTATGAACTTTAGAGTTTTGAATGAATTTTAGCATGTTACATTTTGTTTTTTTGTTGGCAAACGCTAATTAGTTCCACATGGAGACACAACAAGTACACATAAGTGTTTTCTGAGTAGAATGCTACAGAAACTAGGTTAAAAATGATATTTGCGACTGTAAACATGACATTGAATTCACATTCCCAAGAAAAAGACTTTGCGTTTCTCCAAAACCAGTTTCAACATCCTTATCTACGTCCATTGCACACGAATTCCACACGAGTTTGTCGAGATTGGTCTGCATCTAACCAGAAACATCCGGTTCTGTGTGGCTAAATGAATATCAGCTTTTAAACAGCCTGTGTGTGTGTTAGGGTTTTGTGGATACTATCTATGACATTTAGAGTTTTGAATGAATTTTAGCATGTTACATTTTGTTTTTTTGTTGGCAAACGCTAATTAGTTCCACATGGAGACACAACAAGTGCACATAAGTGTTTTCTGAGTAGAATGCTACAGAAACTAGGTTAAAAATGATATTTGCGACTGTCAACATGACATTGAATCCACTTGCCCAAGAAAAAGACTTTGCTTATCTCCAAAACCAGTTTCAACATCCTTTTCGGGGTCCTTAACACACAAATTCCACACGAGTTTGTTCAGATAGATCTGGATCTATCCAGAAATATCCGGTTCTCTGTGGCTCAATGAATATCAGCTTTTAAACAGCCTGTGTGTGTGTGTTAGTGTTTTCTGGATAGTATCTATGACCCTTAGAGTTTTGAATGAATTTTAGCATGTTACATTTTGTTTTTTTGTTGGCAAACGCTAATTAGTTCCACATGGAGACACAAGAAGTACACATAAGTGTTTTCTGAGTAGAATGCTACAGAAACTAGGTTAAAAATGATGTTTGCGACTGTCAACATGACATTGAATCCACTTGCCCAAGAAAATGACTTTGCTTTCTCCAAAACCAGTTTGACTCTGCTTTTCTGGGTCCTTAACACACGAATTCCACACGAGTTTGTCCAGATAGATCTGGATCTAACCAGAAATATCCTGTTCTGTGTGACTAAATGAATATCAGCTTTTAAACAGCCTGTGTGTTTGTTAGTATTTTCTGCATAGTATCTATGAACTTTAGAGTTTTGAATGAATTTTAGCATGTTAAATTTTGTTTTTTTGTTGGCAAACGCTAATTAATTCCACATGGAGACACCACAAGTACACATAAGTGTTTTCTGAGTAGAATGCTCCAGAAACTAGGTTAAAAATCATATTTGCGAATGTAAACATGACATTGAATCCACTTGCCCAAGAAAAAGACTTTGCTTTTCTCCAAACCCAGTTTCAACATCCTTATCTAGGTCCATTGCACACGAATTCCACACGAGTTTGTCGAGATTGGTCTGCATCTAACCAGAAACATCCGGTTCTGTGTGGCTAAATGAATATCAGCTTTTAAACAGCCTGTGTGTGTGTTAGTGTTTTCTGGATACTATCTATGACATTTAGAGTTTTGAATGAATTTTAGCATGTTACATTTTGTTTTTTTGTTGGCAAACGCTAATTAGTTCCACATGGAGACACAACAAGTGCACATAAGTGTTTTCTGAGTAGAATGCTACAGAAACTAGGTTAAAAATGATATTTGCGACTGTCAACATGACATTGAATCCACTTGCCCAAGAAAAAGACTTTGCGTTTCTCCAAAACCAGTTTCAACATCCTTTTCGGGGTCCTTAACACACAAATTCCACACGAGTTTGTTCAGATAGATCTGGATCTAACCAGAAATATCCGGTTCACTGTGGCTCAATGAATATCAGCTTTTAAACAGCCTGTGTGTGTGTGTTAGTGTTTTCTGGATAGTATCTATGACCTTTAGAGTTTTGAATGAATTTTAGCATGTTACATTTTGTTTTTTTGTTGGCAAACGCTAATTAGTTCCACATGGAGACACAAGAAGTACACATAAGTGTTTTCTGAGTAGAATGCTACAGAAACTAGGTTAAAAATGATATTTGCGACTGTCAACATGACATTGAATCCACTTGCCCAAGAAAATGACTTTGCTTTTCTCCAAAACCAGTTTGACTCTGCTTTTCTGGGTCCTTAACACACGAATTACACACGAGTTTGTCCAGATAGGTCTGGATCTAACCAGAAATATCCGGTTCTGTGTGGCTAAATGAATATCAGCTTTTAAACAGCCTGTGTGTTTGTTAGTGTTTTCTGGATAGTATCTATGAACTTTAGAGTTTTGAATGAATTTTAGCATGTTACATTTTGTTTTTTTGTTGGCAAACGCTAATTAGTTCCACATGGAGACACAACAAGTACACATAAGTGTTTTCTGAGTAGAATGCTACAGAAACTAGGTTAAAAATCATATTTGCGAATGTCAACATGACATTGAATCCACTTGCCCAAGAAAAAGACTTTGCTTTTCTCCAAAACCAGTTTCAACATCCTTTTCAGAGTCCTTAACAAAGGAATTCCACACGAGTTTGTCCAGATAGGTCTGGATCTAACCAGAAATATCCGGTTCTGTGTGACTAAATGAATATCAGCTTTTAAACAGCCTGTGTGTTTGTTAGTGTTTTCTGGATAGTATCTATGAACTTTACAATTTTGAATGAATTTTAGCATGTTACATTTTGTTTTTTTGTTGGCAAACGCTAATTAATTCCACATGGAGACACCACAAGTACACATAAGAGTTTTCTGAGTAGAATGCTACAGAAACTAGGTTAAAAATCATATTTGCGAATGTAAACATGACATTGAATTCACATTCCCAAGAAAAAGGCTTTGCGTTTCACCAAGACCAGCTTCAACATCCTTATCTAGGTCCATTGCACACGAATTCCACACGAGTTTGTCGAGCTTGGTCTGCATCTAACCAGAAACATCCCGTTCTGTGTGGCTAAATGAATATCAGCTTTTAAACAGCCTGTGTGTGTGTTAGTGTTTTCTGGATACTATCTATGACATTTAGAGTTTTGAATGAATTTTAGCATGTTACATTTTGTTTTTTTGTTGGCAAACGCTAATTAGTTCCACATGGAGACACAACAAGTACACATAAGTGTTTTCTGAGTAGAATGCTACAGAAACTAGGTTAAAAATCATATTTGCGACTGTCAACATGACATTGAATCCACTTGCCCAAGAAAAAGACTTTGCTTTTCTCCAAAACCAGTTTCAACATCCTTTTCTAGGTCCTTTGTACACGAAATCAACACGAGTTTGTCCAGATAGGTCTGGATCTAACCAGAAATATCCGGTTCTGTGTGACTAAATGAATATCAGCTTTTAAACAGCCTGTGTGTTTGTTAGTGTTTTCTGGATAGTATCTATGAACTTTAGAGTTTTGAATGAATTTTAGCATGTTACATTTTGTTTTTTTGTTGGCAAACGCTAATTAGTTCCACATGGAGACACAACAAGTACACATAAGTGTTTTCTGAGTAGAATGCTACAGAAACTAGGTTAAAAATGATATTTGCGACTGTCAACATGACAATGAATCCACTTGCCCAAGAAAAAGACTTTGCGTTTCTGCAAAACCAGTTTGACTATGCTTTTCTGGGTCCTTAACACAGGAATTCCACACGAGTTTGTCCAGATATGTCTGGATCTAACCAGAAATATCCGGTTCTGTGTGACTAAATGAATATCAGCTTTTAAACAGCCTGTGTGTTTGTTAGTATTTTCTGGATAGTTTCTATGAACTTTAGAGTTTTGAATGAATTTTAGCATGTTACATTTTGTTTTTTTGTTGGCAAACGCTAATTAGTTCCACATGGAGACACAACAAGTACACATAAGTGTTTTCTGAGTAGAATGCTACAGAAACTAGGTTAAAAATGATATTTGCGACTGTAAACATGACATTGAATTCACATTCCCAAGAAAAAGACTTTGCGTTTCTCCAAAACCAGTTTCAACATCCTTATCTAGGTCCATTGCACACGAATTCCACACGAGTTTGTCGAGATTGGTCTGCATCTAACCAGAAACATCCGGTTCTGTGTGGCTAAATGAATATCAGCTTTTAAACAGCCTGTGTGTGTGTTAGGGTTTTGTGGATACTATCTATGACATTTAGAGTTTTGAATGAATTTTAGCATGTTACATTTTGTTTTTTTGTTGGCAAACGCTAATTAGTTCCACATGGAGACACAACAAGTACACATAAGTGTTTTCTGAGTAGAATGCTACAGAAACTAGGTTAAAAATCATATTTGCGACTGTCAACATGACATTGAATCCACTTGCCCAAGAAAAAGACTTTGCTTTTCTCCAAAACCAGTTTCAACATCCTTTTCTCGGTCCTTTGTACACGAAATCAACACGAGTTTGTCCAGATAGGTCTGGATCTAACCAGAAATATCCGGTTCTGTGTGACTAAATGAATATCAGCTTTTAAACAGCCTGTGTGTTTGTTACTGTTTTCTGGATAGTATCTATGAACTTTAGAGTTTTGAATGAATTTTAGCATGTTACATTTTGTTTTTTTGTTGGCAAACGCTAATTAGTTCCACATGGAGACACAACAAGTACACATAAGTGTTTTCTGAGTAGAATGCTACAGAAACTAGGTTAAAAATGATATTTGCGACTGTCAACATGACAATGAATCCACTTGCCCAAGAAAAAGACTTTGCGTTTCTGCAAAACCAGTTTGACTATGCTTTTCTGGGTTCTTAACACAGGAATTCCACACGAGTTTGTCCAGATATGTCTGGATCTAACCAGAAATATCCGGTTCTGTGTGACTAAATGAATATCAGCTTTTAAACAGCCTGTGTGTTTGTTAGTATTTTCTGGATAGTTTCTATGAACTTTAGAGTTTTGAATGAATTTTAGCATGTTACATTTTGTTTTTTTGTTGGCAAACGCTAATTAGTTCCACATGGAGACACAACAAGTACACATAAGTGTTTTCTGAGTAGAATGCTACAGAAACTAGGTTAAAAATGATATTTGCGACTGTAAACATGACATTGAATTCACATTCCCAAGAAAAAGACTTTGCGTTTCTCCAAAACCAGTTTCAACATCCTTATCTACGTCCATTGCACACGAATTCCACACGAGTTTGTCGAGATTGGTCTGCATCTAACCAGAAACATCCGGTTCTGTGTGGCTAAATGAATATCAGCTTTTAAACAGCCTGTGTGTGTGTTAGGGTTTTGTGGATACTATCTATGACATTTAGAGTTTTGAATGAATTTTAGCATGTTACATTTTGTTTTTTTGTTGGCAAACGCTAATTAGTTCCACATGGAGACACAACAAGTGCACATAAGTGTTTTCTGAGTAGAATGCTACAGAAACTAGGTTAAAAATGATATTTGCGACTGTCAACATGACATTGAATCCACTTGCCCAAGAAAAAGACTTTGCTTATCTCCAAAACCAGTTTCAACATCCTTTTCGGGGTCCTTAACACACAAATTCCACACGAGTTTGTTCAGATAGATCTGGATCTATCCAGAAATATCCGGTTCTCTGTGGCTCAATGAATATCAGCTTTTAAACAGCCTGTGTGTGTGTTAGTGTTTTCTGGATAGTATCTATGACCCTTAGAGTTTTGAATGAATTTTAGCATGTTACATTTTGTTTTTTTGTTGGCAAACGCTAATTAGTTCCACATGGAGACACAAGAAGTACACATAAGTGTTTTCTGAGTAGAATGCTACAGAAACTAGGTTAAAAATGATGTTTGCGACTGTCAACATGACATTGAATCCACTTGCCCAAGAAAATGACTTTGCTTTCTCCAAAACCAGTTTGACTCTGCTTTTCTGGGTCCTTAACACACGAATTCCACACGAGTTTGTCCAGATAGATCTGGATCTAACCAGAAATATCCTGTTCTGTGTGACTAAATGAATATCAGCTTTTAAACAGCCTGTGTGTTTGTTAGTATTTTCTGCATAGTATCTATGAACTTTACAGTTTTGAATGAATTTTAGCATGTTACATTTTGTTTTTTTGTTGGCAAACGCTAATTAATTCCACATGGAGACACCACAAGTACACATAAGTGTTTTCTGAGTAGAATGCTCCAGAAACTAGGTTAAAAATCATATTTGCGAATGTAAACATGACATTGAATCCACTTGCCCAAGAAAAAGACTTTGCTTTTCTCCAAACCCAGTTTCAACATCCTTATCTAGGTCCATTGCACACGAATTCCACACGAGTTTGTCGAGATTGGTCTGCATCTAACCAGAAACATCCGGTTCTGTGTGGCTAAATGAATATCAGCTTTTAAACAGCCTGTGTGTGTGTTAGTGTTTTCTGGATACTATCTATGACATTTAGAGTTTTGAATGAATTTTAGCATGTTACATTTTGTTTTTTTGTTGGCAAACGCTAATTAGTTCCACATGGAGACACAACAAGTGCACATAAGTGTTTTCTGAGTAGAATGCTACAGAAACTAGGTTAAAAATGATATTTGCGACTGTCAACATGACATTGAATCCACTTGCCCAAGAAAAAGACTTTGCGTTTCTCCAAAACCAGTTTCAACATCCTTTTCGGGGTCCTTAACACACAAATTCCACACGAGTTTGTTCAGATAGATCTGGATCTAACCAGAAATATCCGGTTCACTGTGGCTCAATGAATATCAGCTTTTAAACAGCCTGTGTGTGTGTGTTAGTGTTTTCTGGATAGTATCTATGACCTTTAGAGTTTTGAATGAATTTTAGCATGTTACATTTTGTTTTTTTGTTGGCAAACGCTAATTAGTTCCACATGGAGACACAAGAAGTACACATAAGTGTTTTCTGAGTAGAATGCTACAGAAACTAGGTTAAAAATGATATTTGCGACTGTCAACATGACATTGAATCCACTTGCCCAAGAAAATGACTTTGCTTTTCTCCAAAACCAGTTTGACTCTGCTTTTCTGGGTCCTTAACACACGAATTACACACGAGTTTGTCCAGATAGGTCTGGATCTAACCAGAAATATCCGGTTCTGTGTGGCTAAATGAATATCAGCTTTTAAACAGCCTGTGTGTTTGTTAGTGTTTTCTGGATAGTATCTATGAACTTTAGAGTTTTGAATGAATTTTAGCATGTTACATTTTGTTTTTTTGTTGGCAAACGCTAATTAGTTCCACATGGAGACACAACAAGTACACATAAGTGTTTTCTGAGTAGAATGCTACAGAAACTAGGTTAAAAATCATATTTGCGAATGTCAACATGACATTGAATCCACTTGCCCAAGAAAAAGACTTTGCTTTTCTCCAAAACCAGTTTCAACATCCTTTTCAGAGTCCTTAACAAAGGAATTCCACACGAGTTTGTCCAGATAGGTCTGGATCTAACCAGAAATATCCGGTTCTGTGTGACTAAATGAATATCAGCTTTTAAACAGCCTGTGTGTTTGTTAGTGTTTTCTGGATAGTATCTATGAACTTTACAATTTTGAATGAATTTTAGCATGTTACATTTTGTTTTTTTGTTGGCAAACGCTAATTAATTCCACATGGAGACACCACAAGTACACATAAGAGTTTTCTGAGTAGAATGCTACAGAAACTAGGTTAAAAATCATATTTGCGAATGTAAACATGACATTGAATTCACATTCCCAAGAAAAAGGCTTTGCGTTTCACCAAGACCAGCTTCAACATCCTTATCTAGGTCCATTGCACACGAATTCCACACGAGTTTGTCGAGCTTGGTCTGCATCTAACCAGAAACATCCCGTTCTGTGTGGCTAAATGAATATCAGCTTTTAAACAGCCTGTGTGTGTGTTAGTGTTTTCTGGATACTATCTATGACATTTAGAGTTTTGAATGAATTTTAGCATGTTACATTTTGTTTTTTTGTTGGCAAACGCTAATTAGTTCCACATGGAGACACAACAAGTACACATAAGTGTTTTCTGAGTAGAATGCTACAGAAACTAGGTTAAAAATCATATTTGCGACTGTCAACATGACATTGAATCCACTTGCCCAAGAAAAAGACTTTGCTTTTCTCCAAAACCAGTTTCAACATCCTTTTCTAGGTCCTTTGTACACGAAATCAACACGAGTTTGTCCAGATAGGTCTGGATCTAACCAGAAATATCCGGTTCTGTGTGACTAAATGAATATCAGCTTTTAAACAGCCTGTGTGTTTGTTAGTGTTTTCTGGATAGTATCTATGAACTTTAGAGTTTTGAATGAATTTTAGCATGTTACATTTTGTTTTTTTGTTGGCAAACGCTAATTAGTTCCACATGGAGACACAACAAGTACACATAAGTGTTTTCTGAGTAGAATGCTACAGAAACTAGGTTAAAAATGATATTTGCGACTGTCAACATGACAATGAATCCACTTGCCCAAGAAAAAGACTTTGCGTTTCTGCAAAACCAGTTTGACTATGCTTTTCTGGGTCCTTAACACAGGAATTCCACACGAGTTTGTCCAGATATGTCTGGATCTAACCAGAAATATCCGGTTCTGTGTGACTAAATGAATATCAGCTTTTAAACAGCCTGTGTGTTTGTTAGTATTTTCTGGATAGTTTCTATGAACTTTAGAGTTTTGAATGAATTTTAGCATGTTACATTTTGTTTTTTTGTTGGCAAACGCTAATTAGTTCCACATGGAGACACAACAAGTACACATAAGTGTTTTCTGAGTAGAATGCTACAGAAACTAGGTTAAAAATGATATTTGCGACTGTAAACATGACATTGAATTCACATTCCCAAGAAAAAGACTTTGCGTTTCTCCAAAACCAGTTTCAACATCCTTATCTAGGTCCATTGCACACGAATTCCACACGAGTTTGTCGAGATTGGTCTGCATCTAACCAGAAACATCCGGTTCTGTGTGGCTAAATGAATATCAGCTTTTAAACAGCCTGTGTGTGTGTTAGGGTTTTGTGGATACTATCTATGACATTTAGAGTTTTGAATGAATTTTAGCATGTTACATTTTGTTTTTTTGTTGGCAAACGCTAATTAGTTCCACATGGAGACACAACAAGTGCACATAAGTGTTTTCTGAGTAGAATGCTACAGAAACTAGGTTAAAAATGATATTTGCGACTGTCAACATGACATTGAATCCACTTGCCCAAGAAAAAGACTTTGCTTATCTCCAAAACCAGTTTCAACATCCTTTTCGGGGTCCTTAACACACAAATTCCACACGAGTTTGTTCAGATAGATCTGGATCTATCCAGAAATATCCGGTTCTCTGTGGCTCAATGAATATCAGCTTTTAAACAGCCTGTGTGTGTGTGTTAGTGTTTTCTGGATAGTATCTATGACCCTTAGAGTTTTGAATGAATTTTAGCATGTTACATTTTGTTTTTTTGTTGGCAAACGCTAATTAGTTCCACATGGAGACACAAGAAGTACACATAAGTGTTTTCTGAGTAGAATGCTACAGAAACTAGGTTAAAAATGATGTTTGCGACTGTCAACATGACTTTGAATCCACTTGCCCAAGAAAATGACTTTGCTTTCTCCAAAACCAGTTTGACTCTGCTTTTCTGGGTCCTTAACACACGAATTCCACACGAGTTTGTCCAGATAGATCTGGATCTAACCAGAAATATCCGGTTCTGTGTGACTAAATGAATATCAGCTTTTAAACAGCCTGTGTGTTTGTTAGTATTTTCTGCATAGTATCTATGAACTTTAGAGTTTTGAATGAATTTTAGCATGTTACATTTTGTTTTTTTGTTGGCAAACGCTAATTAATTCCACATGGAGACACCACAAGTACACATAAGTGTTTTCTGAGTAGAATGCTCCAGAAACTAGGTTAAAAATCATATTTGCGAATGTAAACATGACATTGAATCCACTTGCCCAAGAAAAAGACTTTGCTTTTCTCCAAACCCAGTTTCAACATCCTTATCTAGGTCCATTGCACACGAATTCCACACGAGTTTGTCGAGATTGGTCTGCATCTAACCAGAAACATCCGGTTCTGTGTGGCTAAATGAATATCAGCTTTTAAACAGCCTGTGTGTGTGTTAGTGTTTTCTGGATACTATCTATGACATTTAGAGTTTTGAATGAATTTTAGCATGTTACATTTTGTTTTTTTGTTGGCAAACGCTAATTAGTTCCACATGGAGACACAACAAGTGCACATAAGTGTTTTCTGAGTAGAATGCTACAGAAACTAGGTTAAAAATGATATTTGCGACTGTCAACATGACATTGAATCCACTTGCCCAAGAAAAAGACTTTGCGTTTCTCCAAAACCAGTTTCAACATCCTTTTCGGGGTCCTTAACACACAAATTCCACACGAGTTTGTTCAGATAGATCTGGATCTAACCAGAAATATCCGGTTCACTGTGGCTCAATGAATATCAGCTTTTAAACAGCCTGTGTGTGTGTGTTAGTGTTTTCTGGATAGTATCTATGACCTTTAGAGTTTTGAATGAATTTTAGCATGTTACATTTTGTTTTTTTGTTGGCAAACGCTAATTAGTTCCACATGGAGACACAAGAAGTACACATAAGTGTTTTCTGAGTAGAATGCTACAGAAACTAGGTTAAAAATGATATTTGCGACTGTCAACATGACATTGAATCCACTTGCCCAAGAAAATGACTTTGCTTTTCTCCAAAACCAGTTTGACTCTGCTTTTCTGGGTCCTTAACACACGAATTACACACGAGTTTGTCCAGATAGGTCTGGATCTAACCAGAAATATCCGGTTCTGTGTGGCTAAATGAATATCAGCTTTTAAACAGCCTGTGTGTTTGTTAGTGTTTTCTGGATAGTATCTATGAACTTTAGAGTTTTGAATGAATTTTAGCATGTTACATTTTGTTTTTTTGTTGGCAAACGCTAATTAGTTCCACATGGAGACACAACAAGTACACATAAGTGTTTTCTGAGTAGAATGCTACAGAAACTAGGTTAAAAATCATATTTGCGAATGTCAACATGACATTGAATCCACTTGCCCAAGAAAAAGACTTTGCTTTTCTCCAAAACCAGTTTCAACATCCTTTTCAGAGTCCTTAACAAAGGAATTCCACACGAGTTTGTCCAGATAGGTCTGGATCTAACCAGAAATATCCGGTTCTGTGTGACTAAATGAATATCAGCTTTTAAACAGCCTGTGTGTTTGTTAGTGTTTTCTGGATAGTATCTATGAACTTTACAATTTTGAATGAATTTTAGCATGTTACATTTTGTTTTTTTGTTGGCAAACGCTAATTAATTCCACATGGAGACACCACAAGTACACATAAGAGTTTTCTGAGTAGAATGCTACAGAAACTAGGTTAAAAATCATATTTGCGAATGTAAACATGACATTGAATTCACATTCCCAAGAAAAAGGCTTTGCGTTTCACCAAGACCAGCTTCAACATCCTTATCTAGGTCCATTGCACACGAATTCCACACGAGTTTGTCGAGCTTGGTCTGCATCTAACCAGAAACATCCCGTTCTGTGTGGCTAAATGAATATCAGCTTTTAAACAGCCTGTGTGTGTGTTAGTGTTTTCTGGATACTATCTATGACATTTAGAGTTTTGAATGAATTTTAGCATGTTACATTTTGTTTTTTTGTTGGCAAACGCTAATTAGTTCCACATGGAGACACAACAAGTACACATAAGTGTTTTCTGAGTAGAATGCTACAGAAACTAGGTTAAAAATCATATTTGCGACTGTCAACATGACATTGAATCCACTTGCCCAAGAAAAAGACTTTGCTTTTCTCCAAAACCAGTTTCAACATCCTTTTCTAGGTCCTTTGTACACGAAATCAACACGAGTTTGTCCAGATAGGTCTGGATCTAACCAGAAATATCCGGTTCTGTGTGACTAAATGAATATCAGCTTTTAAACAGCCTGTGTGTTTGTTAGTGTTTTCTGGATAGTATCTATGAACTTTAGAGTTTTGAATGAATTTTAGCATGTTACATTTTGGTTTTTTGTTGGCAAACGCTAATTAGTTCCACATGGAGACACAACAAGTACACATAAGTGTTTTCTGAGTAGAATGCTACAGAAACTAGGTTAAAAATGATATTTGCGACTGTCAACATGACAATGAATCCACTTGCCCAAGAAAAAGACTTTGCGTTTCTGCAAAACCAGTTTGACTATGCTTTTCTGGGTCCTTAACACAGGAATTCCACACGAGTTTGTCCAGATATGTCTGGATCTAACCAGAAATATCCGGTTCTGTGTGACTAAATGAATATCAGCTTTTAAACAGCCTGTGTGTTTGTTAGTATTTTCTGGATAGTTTCTATGAACTTTAGAGTTTTGAATGAATTTTAGCATGTTACATTTTGTTTTTTTGTTGGCAAACGCTAATTAGTTCCACATGGAGACACAACAAGTACACATAAGTGTTTTCTGAGTAGAATGCTACAGAAACTAGGTTAAAAATGATATTTGCGACTGTAAACATGACATTGAATTCACATTCCCAAGAAAAAGACTTTGCGTTTCTCCAAAACCAGTTTCAACATCCTTATCTAGGTCCATTGCACACGAATTCCACACGAGTTTGTCGAGATTGGTCTGCATCTAACCAGAAACATCCGGTTCTGTGTGGCTAAATGAATATCAGCTTTTAAACAGCCTGTGTGTGTGTTAGGGTTTTGTGGATACTATCTATGACATTTAGAGTTTTGAATGAATTTTAGCATGTTACATTTTGTTTTTTTGTTGGCAAACGCTAATTAGTTCCACATGGAGACACAACAAGTGCACATAAGTGTTTTCTGAGTAGAATGCTACAGAAACTAGGTTAAAAATGATATTTGCGACTGTCAACATGACATTGAATCCACTTGCCCAAGAAAAAGACTTTGCTTATCTCCAAAACCAGTTTCAACATCCTTTTCGGGGTCCTTAACACACAAATTCCACACGAGTTTGTTCAGATAGATCTGGATCTATCCAGAAATATCCGGTTCTCTGTGGCTCAATGAATATCAGCTTTTAAACAGCCTGTGTGTGTGTGTTAGTGTTTTCTGGATAGTATCTATGACCCTTAGAGTTTTGAATGAATTTTAGCATGTTACATTTTGTTTTTTTGTTGGCAAACGCTAATTAGTTCCACATGGAGACACAAGAAGTACACATAAGTGTTTTCTGAGTAGAATGATACAGAAACTAGGTTAAAAATGATGTTTGCGACTGTCAACATGACATTGAATCCACTTGCCCAAGAAAATGACTTTGCTTTCTCCAAAACCAGTTTGACTCTGCTTTTCTGGGTCCTTAACACACGAATTCCACACGAGTTTGTCCAGATAGGTCTGGATCTAACCAGAAATATCCGGTTCTGTGTGGCTAAATGAATATCAGCTTTGAAACAGCCTGTGTGTTTGTTAGTGTTTTCTGGATAGTATCTATGAACTTTAGAGTTTTGAATGAATTTTAGCATGTTACATTTTGTTTTTTTGTTGGCAAACGCTAATTAGTTCCACATGGAGACACAACAAGTACACATAAGTGTTTTCTGAGTAGAATGCTACAGAAACTAGGTTAAAAATCATATTTGCGAATGTAAACATGACATTGAATCCACTTGCCCAAGAAAAAGACTTTGCTTTTCTCCAAAACCAGTTTCAACATCCTTTTCAGGGTCCTTAACACACAAATTCCACAAGAGTTTGTTCAGATAGATCTGGATCTAACCAGAAATATTCGGTACTGTGTGGCTCAATGAATATCAGCTTTTAAACAGCCTGTGTGTGTGTTAGTGTTTTCTGGATACTATCTATGACCTTTAGAGTTTTGAATGAATTTTAGCATGTTACATTTTGTTTTTTTGTTGGCAAACGCTAATTAGTTCCACATGGAGACACAACAAGTACACATAAGTGTTTTCTGAGTAGAATGCTACAGAAACTAGGTTAAAAATGATATTTGCGACTGTAAACATGACATTGAATTCAAATTCCCAAGAAAAAGGCTTTGCGTTTCTCCAAAACCAGTTTCAACATCCTTATCTAGGTCCATTGCCCACGAATTCCACACGAGTTTGTCGAGATTGGTCTGCATCTAACCAGAAACATCCGGTTCTGTGTGGCTAAATGAATATCAGCTTTTAAACAGCCTGTGTGTTTGTTAGTGTTTTCTGGATAGTATCTATGAGCTTTAGAGTTTTGAATGAATTTTAGCATGTTACATTTTGTTTTTTTGTTGGCAAACGCTAATTAGTTCCACATGGAGACACAACAAGTACACATAAGTGTTTTCTGAGTAGAATGCTACAGAAACTAGGTTAAAAATCATATTTGCGAATGTAAACATGACATTGAATCCACTTTCCCAAGAAAAAGGCTTTGCGTTTCTCCAAAACCAGTTTCAACATCCTTATCTAGGTCCATTGCCCACGAATTCCACACGAGTTTGTCGAGATTGGTCTGGATCTAACCAGAAATATCCGGTTCTGTGTGGCTAAATGAATATCAGCTTTTAAACAGCCTGTGTGTTTGTTAGTGTTTTCTGGATAGTATCTATGACCTTTAGAGTTTTGAATGAATTTTAGCATGTTACATTTTGTTTTTTTGTTGGCAAACGCTAATTAGTTCCACATGGAGACACAAGAAGTACACATAAGTGTTTTCTGAGTAGAATGCTACAGAAACTAGGTTAAAAATGATATTTGCGACTGTCAACATGACATTGAATCCACTTGCCCAAGAAAAAGACTTTGCTTTTCTCCAAAACCAGTTTGACTCTGCTTTTCTGGGTCCTTAACACACGAATTCCACACGAGTTTGTCCAGATAGGTCTGGATCAAACCAGAAATATCCGGTTCTGTGTGGCTAAATGAATATCAGCTTTGAAACAGCCTGTGTGTGTGTTAGTGTTTTCTGGATAGTATCTATGAACTTTAGAGTTTTGAATGAATTTTAGCATGTTACATTTTGTTTTTTGTTGGCAAACGCTCTATAGTTCCACATGGAGACACAGCAAGTACACATAAGTGTTTTCTGAGTAGAATGCTACAGAATCTAGGTTAAAAATGATATTTGCGACTGTCAACATGACATTGAATCCAATTGCCCAAGAAAAAGACTTTGCTTTTCTCCAAAACCAGTTTCAACCTCCTTTTCGGGGTCCTTAACACACGAATTCCACACGAGTTTGTCCAGATAGGTCTGGATCTAACCAGAAATATCCGGTTCTGTGTGGCTAAATGAATATCAGCTTTTAAACAGCCTGTGTGTTTGTTAGTGTTTTCTGGATAGTATCTATGAACTTTAGAGTTTTGAATGAATTTTAGCATGTTACATTTTGTTTTTTTGTTGGCAAACGCTAATTAATTCCACATGGAGACACAACAAGTACACATAAGTGTTTTCTGAGCAGAATGCTACAGAAACTAGGTTAAAAATGATATCTGCGACTGTCAACATGACATTGAATCCACTTGCCCAAGAAAAAGACTTTGCTTTTCTCCAAAACCAGTTTGACTCTGCTTTTCCGGGTCCTTAACACACGAATTCCACACGAGTTTGTCCAGATAGGTCTGGATCTAACCAGAAATATCCGGTTCTGTGTGGCTCAATGAATATCAGCTTTTAAACAGCCTGTGTGTTTGTTAGTGTTTTCTGGATAATATCTATGAACTTTGGAGTTTTGAATGAATTTTAGCATGTTACATTTTGTTTTTTTGTTGGCAAACGCTAATTAGTTCCACATGGAGACACAACAAGTACACATAAGTGTTTTCTGAGTAGAATGCTACAGAAACTAGGTTAAAAATCATATTTGCGACTGTAAACATGACATTGAATCCACTTGCCCAAGAAAAAGACTTTGCTTTTCTCCAAAACCAGTTTTAACATCCTTTTCTCGGTCCTTTGTACACGAATTCCACACGAGTTTGTCCAGATAGGTCTGGATCTAACCAGAAATATCCAGTTCTGTGTGGCTAAATGAATATCAGCTTTTAAACAGCCTGTGTGTTTGTTAGTATTTTCTGGATAGTATCTATGAACTTTAGAGTTTTGAATGAATTTTAGCATGTTACATTTTGTTTTATTGTTGGCAAACGCTAATTAGTTCCACATGGAGACACAACAAGTACACATAAGTGTTTTCTGAGTAGAATGCTACAGAAACTAGGTTAAAAATCATATTTGCGACTGTCAACATGACATTGAATCCACTTGCCCAAGAAAAAGACTCTGCTTTTCTCCAAAACCAGTTTCAACATCCTTTTCGGGGTCCTTAACACACGAATTCCACATGAGTTTGTTCAGATAGATCTTCATCTAACCAGAAATATCCGGTTCTGTGTGGCTCAATGAATGTCAGCTTTTAAACAGCCTGTGTGTGTGTTAGTGTTTTTTGGATACTATCTATGACCTTTAGAGTTTTGAATGAATTTTAGCATGTTACATTTTGTTTTTTTGTTGGCAAACGCTAATTAGTTCCACATGGAGACACAACAAGTACACATAAGTGTTTTCTGAGTAGAATGCTACAGAAACTAGGTTAAAAATGATATTTGCGACTGTAAACATGACATTGAATCCACTTGCCCAAGAAAAAGACGTTACTTTTCTCCAAAACCAGTTTGACTCTGCTTTTCTGGGTCCTTAACACACGAATTCCACACAAGTTTGTCCAGATAGGTCTGGATCTAACCAGAAATATCCGGTTCTGTGTGGCTAAATGAATATCAGCTTTTAAACAGCCTGTGTGTGTGTGTTAGTGTTTTCTGGATACTATCTATGACCTTTATAGTTTTGAATGAATTTTAGCATGTTACATTTTGTTTTTTTGTTGGCAAACGCTAATTAGTTCCACATGGAGACACAACAAGTACACATAAGTGTTTTCTGAGTAGAATGCTACAGAAACTAGGTTAAAAATGATATTTGCGACTGTCAACATGACATTGAATCCACTTGCCCAAGAAAATGACTTTGCGTTTCTCCAAAACCAGTTTGAATATGATTTTCTGGGTCCTTAACACAGGAATTCCACACGAGTTTGTCCAGATAGGTCTGGATCTAACCAGAAATATCCGGTTCTGTGTGACTAAATGAGTATCAGCTTTTAAACAGCCTGTGTGTTTGTTAGTGTTTTCTGGATAGTATCTATGAACTTTAGAGTTTTGAATGCATTTTAGCATGTTACATTTTGTTTTTTTGTTGGCAAACGCTAATTAGTTCCACATGGAGACACAACAAGTACACATAAGTGTTTTCTGAGTAGAATGCTACAGAAACTAGGTTAAAAATCATATTTGCGACTGTAAACATGACATTGAATCCACTTGCCCAAGAAAAAGACTTTGCTTTTCTCCAAAACCAGTTTCAACATCCTTTTCGGGGTCCTTAACACACAAATTCCACACGAGTTTGTTCAGATAGATCTGGATCTAACCAGAAATATCCGGTTCTGTGTGGCTCAATGAATATCAGCTTTTACACAGCCTGTGTGTGTGTGTTAGTGTTTTCTGGATACTATCTATGAACTTTAGAGTTTTGAATGAATTTTAGCATGTTACATTTTGTTTTTTTTGCTGGCAAACGCTAATTAGTTCCACATGGAGACACAAGAAGTACACATAAGTGTTTTCTGAGTAGAATGCTACAGAAACTAGGTTAAAAATGATATTTGCGACTGTCAACATGACATTGAATCCACTTGCCCAAGAAAATGACTTTGCTTTTCTCCAAAACCAGTTTGACTATGCTTTTCTGGGTCCTTAACACACGAATTCCACACGAGTTTGTCCAGATAGGTCTGGATCGAACCAGAAATATTCGGTTCTGTGTGGCTAAATGAATATCAGCTTTGAAACAGCCTGTGTGTTTGTTAGTGTTTTCTGGATAGTATCTATGAACTTTAGAGTTTTGAATGAATTTTAGCATGTTACATTTTGTTTTTTTGTTGGCAAACGCTCTATAGTTCCACATGGAGACACAGCAAGTACACATAAGTGTTTTCTGAGTAGAATGCTACAGAATCTAGGTTAAAAATTATATTTGCGACTGTCAACATGACATTGAATCCAATTGCCCAAGAAAAAGACTTTGCTTTTCTCCAAAACCAGTTTGAATCTGCTTTTCTGGGTCCTGCGCACACGAATTCCACACGAGTTTGTCCAGATAGGTCTGGATCTAACCAGAAATATCCGGTTCTGTGTGGATAAATGAATATCAGCTTTTAAACAGCCTGTGTGTTTGTTAGTGTTTTCTGGATAGTATCTATGTCCTTTAGAGTTTTGAATGAATTTTAGCATGTTACATTTTGTTTTTTTGTTGGCAAACGCTAATTAATTCCACATGGAGACACCACAAGTACACGTAAGTGTTTTCTGAGTAGAATGCTACAGAAACTAGGTTAAAAATCATATTTGCGACTGTAAACATGACATTGAATCCACTTGCCCAAGAAAAAGACTTTGCGTTTCTCCAAAACCAGATTCAACATCCTTATCTCGGTCCTTTGTACACGAATTCCACACGAGTTTGTCCAGATAGGTCTGGATCTAACCAGAAATATCCAGTTCTGTGTGGCTAAATGAATATCAGCTTTTAAACAGCCTGTGTGTTTGTTAGTGTTTTCTGGATAGTATCTATGAACTTTAGAGTTTTGAATGAATTTTAGCATGTTACATTTTGTTTTATTGTTGGCAAACGCTAATTAGTTCCACATGGAGACACAACAAGTACACATAAGTGTTTTCTGAGTAGAATGCTACAGAAACTAGGCTAAAAATCATATTTGCGAATGTAAACATGACATTGAATCCACTTGCCCAAGAAAAAGACTTTGCTTTTCTCCAAAACCAGTTTGACTATGCTTTTCTGGGTCCTTAACACACAAATTCCACACAAGTTTGTTCAGATAGATCTGGATCTAACCAGAAATATCCGGTTCTGTGTGGCTCAATGAATATCAGCTTTGAAACAGCCTGTGTGTGTGTTAGTGTTTTCTGGATACTATCTATGACCTTTAGAGTTTTGAATGAATTTTAGCATGTTACATTTTGTTTTTTTGTTGGCAAACGCTAATTAGTTCCACATGGAGACACCACAAGTACACGTAAGTGTTTTCTGAGTAGAATGCTACAGAAATTAGGTTAAAAATCATATTTGCGACTGTCAACATGACATTGAATCCACTTGCCCAAGAAAGACTTTGCTTTTCTCCAAAACCAGTTTGACTCTGCTTTTCCGGGTCCTTAACACAAGAATTACACACGAGTTTGTCCAGATAGGTCTGGATCTAACCAGAAATATCCGGATCTGTGTGGCTAAATGAATATCAGCTTTTAAACAGCCTGTGTGTTTGTTAGTGTTTTCTGGATAGTATCTATCAACTTTAGAGTTTTGAATGAATTTTAGCATGTTACATTTTGTTTTTTTGTTGGCAAACGCTAATTAATTCCACATGGAGACACCACAAGTACAAGTAAGTGTTTTCTGAGTAGAATGCTACAGAAACTAGGTTAAAAATCATATTTGCGAATGTAAACATGACATTGAATCCACTTGCCCAAGAAAAAGACTTTGCTTTTCTCCAAAACCAGTTTGACTATGCTTTTCTGGGTCCTTAACACACAAATTCCACACAAGTTTGTTCAGATAGATCTGGATCTAACCAGAAATATCCGGTTCTGTGTGGCTCAATGAATATCAGCTTTGAAACAGCCTGTGTGTGTGTTAGTGTTTTCTGGATACTATCTATGACCTTTAGAGTTTTGAATGAATTTTAGCATGTTACATTTTGTTTTTTTGTTGGCAAACGCTAATTAGTTCCACATGGAGACACAAGTACACATAAGTGTTTTCTGAGTAGAATGCTACAGAAACTAGGTTAAAAATGATATTTGCGACTGTAAACATGATATTGAATCCACTTGCCCAAGAAAAAGACGTTGCTTTTCTCCAAAACCAGTTTGACTCTGCTTTTCTGGGTCCTTAACACACGAATTCCACACGAGTTTGTCCAGATAGGTCTGGATCTAACCAGAAATATCCGGTTCTGTGTGGCTCAATGAATATCAGCTTTTAAAAAGCCTGTGTGTTTGTTAGTGTTTTCTGGATAGTATCTATGAACTTTAGAGTTTTGAATGAATTTTAGCATGTTACATTTTGTTTTTTTGTTGGCAAACGCTAATTAGTTCCACATGGAGACACAACAAGTACACATAAGTGTTTTCTGAGTAGAATGCTACAGAAACTAGGTTAAAAATGATATTTGCGACTGTCAACATGACATTGAATCCACTTGCCCAAGAAAAAGACTTTGCTTTTCTCCAAAACCAGTTTGACTCTGCTTTTCTGGGTCCTTAACACACGAATTCCACACGAGATTGTCCAGATAGGTCTGGATCTAACCAGAAATATCCGGTTCTGTGTGGCTAAATGAATATCAGCTTTGAAACAGCCTGTGTGTTTGTTAGTGTTTTCTGGATACTATCTATGAACTTTAGAGTTTTGAATGAATTTTAGCATGTTACATTTTGTTTTTTTGTTGGCAAACGCTAATTAGTTCCACATGGAGACACAAGAAGTACACATAAGTGTTTTCTGAGTAGAATGCTACAGAAACTAGGTTAAAAATGATATTTGCGACTGTCAACATGACATTGAATCCACTTGCCCAAGAAAAAGACTTTGCTTTTCTCCAAAACCAGTTTGACTCTGCTTTTCTGGGTCTTTGCACACGAATGCCACACGAGTTTGTCCAGATAGGTCTGGATCTAACCAGAAATATCCGGTTCTGTGTGGCTAAATGAATATCAGCTTTTAAACAGCCTGTGTGTTTGTTAGTGTTTTCTGGATACTATCTATGACCTTTAGAGTTTTGAATGAATTTTAGCATGTTACATTTTGTTTTTTTGTTGGCAAACGCTAATTAGTTGCACATGGAGACACAACAAGTACACATAAGTGTTTTCTGAGTAGAATGCTACAGAAACTAGGTTAAAAATGATATTTGCGACTGTCAACATGACATTGAATCCACTTGCCCAAGAAAGACTTTGCTTTTCTCCAAAACCAGTTTGACTCTGCTTTTCCGGGTCCTTAACACAAGAATTCCACACGAGTTTGTCCAGATAGGTCTGGATCTAACCAGAAATATCCGGTTCTGTGTGGCTAAATGAATATCAGCTTTTAAACAGCCTGTGTGTTTGTTAGTGTTTTCTGGATAGTATCTATGAACTTTAGAGTTTTGAATGAATTTTAGCATGTTACATTGTGTTTTTTTGTTGGCAAATGCTAATTAATTCCACATGGAGACACCACAAGTACACGTAAGTGTTTTCTGAGTAGAATGCTACAGAAACTAGGTTAAAAATTATATTTGCGACTGTCAACATGACATTGAATCCACTTGCCCAAGAAAGACTTTGCTTTTCTCCAAAACCAGTTTGACTCTGCTTTTCCGGGTCCTTAACACAAGAATTACACACGAGTTTGTCCAGATAGGTCTGGATCGAACCAGAAATATCCGGTTCTGTGTGGCTAAATGAATATCAGCTTTGAAACAGCCTGTGTGTTTGTTAGTGTTTTCTGGATAGTATCTATGAACTTTAGAGTTTTGAATGAATTTTAGCATGTTACATTTTGTTTTTTTGTTGGCAAACGCTAATTAATTCCACATGGAGACACCACAAGTACAAGTAAGTGTTTTCTGAGTAGAATGCTACAGAAACTAGGTTAAAAATCATATTTGCGACTGTCAACATGACATTGAATCCACTTGCCCAAGAAAAAGACTTTGCGTTTCTCCAAAACCAGATTCAACATCCTTTTCTCGGTCCTTTGTACACGAATTCCACACGAGTTTGTCCAGATAGGTCTGGATCTAACCAGAAATATCCAGTTCTGTGTGGCTAAATGAATATCAGCTTTTAAACATCCTGTGTGTTTGTTAGTGTTTTCTGGATAGTATCTATGAACTTTAGAGTTGTGAATGAATTTTAGCATGTTACATTTTGTTTTATTGTTGGCAAACGCTAATTAGTTCCACATGGAGACACAACAAGTACACATAAGTGTTTTCTGAGTAGAATGCTACAGAAACTAGGTTAAAAATGATATTTGCGACTGTAAACATGACATTGAATCCACTTGCCCAAGAAAAAGACTTTGCTTTTCTCCAAAACCATTTTGACTATGCTTTTCTGGGTCCTTAACACACAAATTCCACACAAGTTTGTTCAGATAGATCTGGATCTAACCAGAAATATCCGGTTCTGTGTGGCTCAATGAATATCAGCTTTTAAACAGCCTGTGTGTTTGTTAGTGTTTTCTGGATACTATCTATGACCTTTAGAGTTTTGAATGAATTTTAGCATGTTACATTTTGTTTTTTTGTTGGCAAACGCTAATTAGTTCCACATGGAGACACAAGTACACATAAGTGTTTTCTGAGTAGAATGCTACAGAAACTAGGTTAAAAATGATATTTGCGACTGTAAACATGATATTGAATCCACTTGCCCAAGAAAAAGACGTTGCTTTTCTCCAAAACCAGTTTGACTCTGCTTTTCTGGGTCCTTAACACACGAATTCCACACGAGTTTGTCCAGATAGGTCTGGATCTAACCAGAAATATCCGGTTCTGTGTGGATAAATGAATATCAGCTTTTAAACAGCCTGTGTGTTTGTTAGTGTTTTCTGGATAGTATCTATGAACTTTAGAGTTTTGAATGAATTTTAGCATGTTACATTTTGTTTTTTTGTTGGCAAACGCTAATTAGTTCCACATGGAGACACAACAAGTACACATAAGTGTTTTCTGAGTAGAATGCTACAGAAACTAGGTTAAAAATGATATTTGCGACTGTCAACATGACATTGAATCCACTTGCCCAAGAAAAAGACTTTGCTTTTCTCCAAAACCAGTTTGACTATGCTTTTCTGG
Source organism: Sylvilagus floridanus (assembly GCA_949820135.1). NCBI lineage: Eukaryota > Metazoa > Chordata > Mammalia > Lagomorpha > Leporidae > Sylvilagus > Sylvilagus floridanus. Next base: position 91,038,065 of record OX463223.1, read on the forward strand.
GTCCTTAACACACGAATTCCACACGAGATTGTCCAGATAGGTCTGGATCTAACCAGAAATATCCGGTTCTGTGTGGCTAAATGAATATCAGCTTTGAAACAGCCTGTGTGTTTGTTAGTGTTTTCTGGATAGTATCTATGACCTTTAGAGTTTTGAATGAATTTTAGCATGTTACATTTTGTTTTTTTGTTGGCAAACGCTGATTAGTTCCACATGGAGACACAACAAGTACACATAAGTGTTTTCTGAGTAGAATGCTACAGAAACTAGGTTAAAAATGATATTTGCGACTGTCAACATGACATTGAATCCACTTGCCCAAGAAAAAGACTGCTTTTCTCCAAAACCAGTTTGACTCTGCTTTTCTGGGACCTTTGCACACGAATGCCACACGAGTTTGTCCAGATAGGTCTGGATCTAACCAGAAATATCCGGTTCTGTGTGGCTAAATGAATATCAGCTTTTAAACAGCCTGTGTGTTTGTTAGTGTTTTCTGGATAGTATCTATGAACTTTAGAGTTTTGAATGAATTTTAGCATGTTACATTTTGTTTTCTTGTTGGCAAACGCTTATTAATTCCACATGGAGACACCACAAGTACACGTAAGTGTTTTCTGAGTAGAATGCTACAGAAACTAGGTTAAAAATCATATTTGCGACTGTCAACATGACATTGAATCCACTTGCCCAAGAAAAAGACTTTGCTTTTCTCCAAAACCAGTTTGACTATGCTTTTCTGGGTCCTTAACACAGGAATTCCACACGAGTTTGTCCAGATAGGTCTGGATCTAACCAGAAATATCCGGTTCTGTGTGGCTAAATGAATATCAGCTTTTAAACAGCCTGTGTGTGTGTTAGTGTTTTCTGGATACTATCTATGACATTTAGAGTTTTGAATGAATTTTAGCATGTTACATTTTGTTTTTTTGTTGGCAAACGCTAATTAGCTGCACATGGAGACACAAGAAGTACACATAAGTGTTTTCTGAGTAGAATGCTACAGAAACTAGGTTAAAAATGATATTTGCGACTGTCAACATGACATTGAATCCACTTGCCCAAGAAAGACTTTGCTTTTCTCCAAAACCAGTTTGACTCTGTTTTCCGGGTCCTTAACATAAGAATTCCACACGAGTTTGTCCAGATAGGCTGGATCTAACCAGAAATATCCGGTTCTGTGTGGATAAATGAATATCAGCTTTTAAACAGCCTGTGTGTTTGTTACTGTTTTCTGGATAGTATCTATGAACTTTAGAGTTTTGAATGAATTTTAGCATGTTACATTTTGTTTTTTTGTTGGCAAACGCTAATTAATTCCACATGGAGACACAAAAAGTACACGTAAGTGTTTTCTGAGTAGAATGCTACAGAAACTAGGTTAAAAATCATATTTGCGACTGTCAACATGAGATTGAATCCACTTGCCCAAGAAAAAGACTTTGCGTTTCTTCAAAACCAGTTTCAAAATCCTTTTCTCGGTCCTTTGTACACGAATTCCACACGAGCTTGTCCAGATAGGTCTGGATCTAACCAGAAATATCCAGTTCTGTGTGGCTAAATGAATATCAGCTTTTAAACAGCCTGTGTGTTTGTTAGTGTTTTCTGGATAGTATCTATGAACTTTAGAGTTTTGAATGAATTTTAGCATGTTACATTTTGTTTTTTTGTTGGCAAACGCTAATTAGTTCCACATGGAGACACAACAAGTACACATAAGTGTTTTCTGAGTAGAATGCTACAGAAACTAGGTTAAAAATGATATTTGCGACTGTCAACATGACATTGAATCCACTTGCCCAAGAAAAAGACTTTGCTTTTCTCCAAAACCAGTTTGACTATGCTTTTCTGGGTCCTTAACACACGAATTCCACACGAGATTGTCCAGATAGGTCTGGATCTAACCTGAAATATCCGGTTCTGTGTGGCTAAATGAATATCAGCTTTTAAACAGCCTGTGTGTTTGTTAGTGTTTTCTGGATAGTATCTATGAACTTTAGAGTTTTGAATGAATTTTAGCATGTTACATTTTGGTTTTTTGTTGGCAAACACTAATTAGTTCCACATGGAGACACAACAAGTACACATAAGTGTTTTCTGAGTAGAATGCTACAGAAACTAGGTTAAAAATCATATTTGCGACTGTCAACATGACATTGAATCCACTTGCCCAAGAAAAAGACTTTGCTTTTCTCCAAAACCAGTTTGAATCTGCTTTTCTGGGTCCTTCGCACACGAATTCCACACGAGTTTTTCCAGATAGGTCTGGATCTAACCAGAAATATCCGGTTCTGTGTGGATAAATGAATATCAGCTTTTAAACAGCCTGTGTGTGTGTTAGTGTTTTCTGGATACTATCTATGAACTTTAGAGTTTTGAATGAATTTTAGCATGTTACATTTTGTTTTTTTGTTGGCAAACGCTAATTAATTCCACATGGAGACACAACAAGTACACATAAGTGTTTTCTGAGTAGAATGCTACAGAAACTAGGTTAAAAATGATATTTGTGACTGTCAACATGAGATTGAATCCACTTGCCCAAGAAAAAGACTTTGCTTTTCTCCAAAACCAGTTTGACTATGCTTTTCTTGGTCCTTAACACACGAATTCCACACGAGTTTGTCCAGATAGGTCTGCATCTAACCAGAAATATCCGGTTCTGTGTGGCTAAATGAATATCAGCTTTGAAACAGCCTGTGTGTTTGTCAGTGTTTTCTGGATAGTATCTATGAACTTTAGAGTTTTGAATGAATTTTAGCATGTTACATTTTGTTTTTTTGTTGGCAAACGCTAATTAGTTGCACATGGAGACACAAGAAGTACACATAAGTGTTTTCTGAGTAGAATGCTACAGAAACTAGGTTAAAAATGATATTTGCGACTGTCAACATGGCATTGAATCCACTTGCCCAAGAAAGACTTTGCTTTTCTCCAAAACCAGTTTGACTCTGCTTTTCCGGGTCCTTAACACAGGAATTACACACGAGTTTGTCCAGATAGGTCTGGATCGAACCAGAAATATCCGGATCTGTGTGGCTAAATGAATATCAGCTTTTAAACAGCCTGTGTGTTTGTTAGTGTTTTCTGGATAGTATCTATCAACTTTAGAGTTTTGAATGAATTTTAGCATGTTACATTTTGTTTTTTTGTTGGCAAACGCTAATTAATTCCACATGGAGACACCACAAGTACAAGTAAGTGTTTTCTGAGTAGAATGCTACAGAAACTAGGTTAAAAATCATATTTGCGACTGTCAACATGACATTGAATCCACTTGCCCAAGAAAAAGACTTTGCGTTTCTCCAAAACCAGTTTGACTATGCTTTTCTGGGTCCTTCGCACACGAATTCCACACGAGTTTGTCCAGATAGGTCTGGATCTAACCAGAAATATCCGGTTCTGTGTGGATAAATGAATATCAGCTTTTAAACAGCCTGTGGGTTTGTTAGTGTTTTCTGGATAGTATCTATGAACTTTAGAGTTGTGAATGAATTTTAGCATGTTACATTTTGGTTTTTTGTTGGCAAACGCTAATTAGTTCCACATGGAGACACAACAAGTACACATAAGTGTTTTCTGAGTAGAATGCTACAGAAACTAGGTTAAAAATCATATTTGCGACTGTCAACATGACATTGAATCCACTTGCCCAAGAAAAAGACTTTGCTTTTCTCCAAAACCAGTTTGAATCTGCTTTTCTGGGTCCTTAACACACGAATTCCACACGAGATTGTCCAGATAGGTCTGGATCTAACCAGAAATATCCGGTTCTGTGTGGCTAAATGAATATCAGCTTTTAAACAGCCTGTGTGTTTGTTAGTGTTTTCTGGATAGTATCTATGAACTTTAGAGTTTTGAATGAATTTTAGCATGTTACATTTTGGTTTTTTGTTGGCAAACGCTAATTAGTTCCACATGGAGACACAACAAGTACACATAAGTGTTTTCTGAGTAGAATGCTACAGAAACTAGGTTAAAAATCATATTTGCGACTGTCAACATGACATTGAATCCACTTGCCCAAGAAAAAGACTTTGCTTTTCTCCAAAACCAGTTTGAATCTGCTTTTCTGGGTCCTTCGCACACGAATTCCACACGAGTTTTTCCAGATAGGTCTGGATCTAACCAGAAATATCCGGTTCTGTGTGGCTAAATGAATATCAGCTTTTAAACAGCCTGTGTGTTTGTTAGTGTTTTCTGGATAGTATCTATGAACTTTAGAGTTTTGAATGAATTTTAGCATGTTACATTTTGGTTTTTTGTTGGCAAACGCTAATTAGTTCCACATGGAGACACAACAAGTACACATAAGTGTTTTCTGAGTAGAATGCTACAGAAACTAGGTTAAAAATCATATTTGCGACTGTCAACATGACATTGAATCCACTTGCCCAAGAAAAAGACTTTGCTTTTCTCCAAAACCAGTTTGAATCTGCTTTTCTGGGTCCTTCGCACACGAATTCCACACGAGTTTTTCCAGATAGGTCTGGATCTAACCAGAAATATCCGGTTCTGTGTGGATAAATGAATATCAGCTTTTAAACAGCCTGTGTGTGTGTTAGTGTTTTCTGGATACTATCTATGAACTTTAGAGTTTTGAATGAATTTTAGCATGTTACATTTTGTTTTTTTGTTGGCAAACGCTAATTAGTTCCACATGGAGACACAACAAGTACACATAAGTGTTTTCTGAGTAGAATGCTACAGAAACTAGGTTAAAAATGATATTTGCGACTGTCAACATGACATTGAATTCACATTCCCAAGAAAGACTTTGCTTTTCTCCAAAACCAGTTTGACTCTGCTTTTCCGGGTCCTTAACACAAGAATTACACAGGAGTTTGTCCAGATAAGTCTGGATCTAACCAGAAATATCCGGTTCTGTGTGGCTAAATGAATATCAGCTTTTAAACAGCCTGTGTGTTTGTTAGTGTTTTCTGGCTAGTGTCTATGAACTTTAGAGTTTTGAATGAATTTTAGCATGTTACATTTTGTTTTTTTGTTGGCAAACGCTAATTAGTTGCACATGGAGACACAAGAAGTACACATAAGTGTTTTCTGAGTAGAATGCTACAGAAACTAGGTTAAAAATGATATTTGCGACTGTCAACATGGCATTGAATCCACTTGCCCAAGAAAGACTTTGCTTTTCTCCAAAACCAGTTTGACTCTGCTTTTCCGGGTCCTTAACACAAGAATTACACACGAGTTTGTCCAGATAGGTCTGGATCGAACCAGAAATATCCGGATCTGTGTGGCTAAATGAATATCAGCTTTTAAACAGCCTGTGTGTTTGTTAGTGTTTTCTGGATAGTATCTATCAACTTTAGAGTTTTGAATGAATTTTAGCATGTTACATTTTGTTTTTTTGTTGGCAAACGCTAATTAATTCCACATGGAGACACCACAAGTACAAGTAAGTGTTTTCTGAGTAGAATGCTACAGAAACTAGGTTAAAAATCATATTTGCGACTGTCAACATGACATTGAATCCACTTGCCCAAGAAAAAGACTTTGCGTCTCTCCAAAACCAGTTTCAACATCCTTTTCTCCGTCCTTTGTACACGAATTCCACACGAGTTTGTCCAGATAGGTCTGGATCTAACCAGAAATATCCAGTTCTGTGTCGCTAAATGAATATCAGCTTTTAAACAGCCTGTGTGTTTGTTACTGTTTTCTGGATAGTATCTATGAACTTTAGAGTTTTGAATGAATTTTAGCATGTTACATTTTGTTTTATTGTTGGCAAACGCTAATTAGTTCCACATGGAGACACAACAAGTACACATAAGTGTTTTCTGAGTAGAATGCTACAGAAACTAGGTTAAAAATGATATTTGCGACTGTCAACATGACATTGAATCCACTTGCCCAAGAAAAAGACTTTGCTTTTCTCCAAAACCAGTTTGACTCTGCTTTTCTGGGTCCTTTGCACACGAATGCCACACGAGTTTGTCCAGATAGGTCTGGATCTATCCAGAAATATCCGGTTCTGTGTGGATTAATGAATATCAGCTTTTAAACAGCCTGTGTGTTTGTTAGTGTTTTCTGGATAGTATCTATGAACTTTAGAGTTTTGAATGAATTTTAGCATGTTACATTTTGTTTTTTTGTTGGCAAACGCTAATTAGTTCCACATGGAGACACAACAAGTACACATAAGTGTTTTCTGAGTAGAATGCTACAGAAACTAGGTTAAAAATCATATTTGCGACTGTAAACATGACATTGAATCCACTTGCCCAAGAAAAAGACTTTGCTTTTCTCCAAAACCAGTTTCAACATCCTTTTCGGGGTCCTTAACACACAAATTCCACACGAGTTTGTTCAGATAGATCTGGATCTAACCAGAAATATCCGGTTCTGTGTGGCTCAATGAATATCAGCTTTTACACAGCCTGTGTGTGTGTGTTAGTGTTTTCTGGATACTATCTATGAACTTTAGAGTTTTGAATGAATTTTAGCATGTTACATTTTGTTTTTTTTGCTGGCAAACGCTAATTAGTTCCACATGGAGACACAAGAAGTACACATAAGTGTTTTCTGAGTAGAATGCTACAGAAACTAGGTTAAAAATGATATTTGCGACTGTCAACATGACATTGAATCCACTTGCCCAAGAAAATGACTTTGCTTTTCTCCAAAACCAGTTTGACTATGCTTTTCTGGGTCCTTAACACACGAATTCCACACGAGTTTGTCCAGATAGGTCTGGATCGAACCAGAAATATTCGGTTCTGTGTGGCTAAATGAATATCAGCTTTGAAACAGCCTGTGTGTTTGTTAGTGTTTTCTGGATAGTATCTATGACCTTTAGAGTTTTGAATGAATTTTAGCATGTTACATTTTGTTTTTTTGTTGGCAAACGCTCTATAGTTCCACATGGAGACACAGCAAGTACACATAAGTGTTTTCTGAGTAGAATGCTACAGAATCTAGGTTAAAAATTATATTTGCGACTGTCAACATGACATTGAATCCAATTGCCCAAGAAAAAGACTTTGCTTTTCTCCAAAACCAGTTTGAATCTGCTTTTCTGGGTCCTGCGCACACGAATTCCACACGAGTTTGTCCAGATAGGTCTGGATCTAACCAGAAATATCCGGTTCTGTGTGGATAAATGAATATCAGCTTTTAAACAGCCTGTGTGTTTGTTAGTGTTTTCTGGATAGTATCTATGTCCTTTAGAGTTTTGAATGAATTTTAGCATGTTACATTTTGTTTTTTTGTTGGCAAACGCTAATTAATTCCACATGGAGACACCACAAGTACACGTAAGTGTTTTCTGAGTAGAATGCTACAGAAACTAGGTTAAAAATCATATTTGCGACTGTAAACATGACATTGAATCCACTTGCCCAAGAAAAAGACTTTGCGTTTCTCCAAAACCAGATTCAACATCCTTATCTCGGTCCTTTGTACACGAATTCCACACGAGTTTGTCCAGATAGGTCTGGATCTAACCAGAAATATCCAGTTCTATGTGGCTAAATGAATATCAGCTTTTAAACAGCCTGTGTGTTTGTTAGTGTTTTCTGGATAGTATCTATGAACTTTAGAGTTTTGAATGAATTTTAGCATGTTACATTTTGTTTTATTGTTGGCAAACGCTAATTAGTTCCACATGGAGACACAACAAGTACACATAAGTGTTTTCTGAGTAGAATGCTACAGAAACTAGGCTAAAAATCATATTTGCGAATGTAAACATGACATTGAATCCACTTGCCCAAGAAAAAGACTTTGCTTTTCTCCAAAACCAGTTTGACTATGCTTTTCTGGGTCCTTAACACACAAATTCCACACAAGTTTGTTCAGATAGATCTGGATCTAACCAGAAATATCCGGTTCTGTGTGGCTCAATGAATATCAGCTTTGAAACAGCCTGTGTGTGTGTTAGTGTTTTCTGGATACTATCTATGACCTTTAGAGTTTTGAATGAATTTTAGCATGTTACATTTTGTTTTTTTGTTGGCAAACGCTAATTAGTTCCACATGGAGACACCACAAGTACACGTAAGTGTTTTCTGAGTAGAATGCTACAGAAATTAGGTTAAAAATCATATTTGCGACTGTCAACATGACATTGAATCCACTTGCCCAAGAAAGACTTTGCTTTTCTCCAAAACCAGTTTGACTCTGCTTTTCCGGGTCCTTAACACAAGAATTACACACGAGTTTGTCCAGATAGGTCTGGATCTAACCAGAAATATCCGGATCTGTGTGGCTAAATGAATATCAGCTTTTAAACAGCCTGTGTGTTTGTTAGTGTTTTCTGGATAGTATCTATCAACTTTAGAGTTTTGAATGAATTTTAGCATGTTACATTTTGTTTTTTTGTTGGCAAACGCTAATTAATTCCACATGGAGACACCACAAGTACAAGTAAGTGTTTTCTGAGTAGAATGCTACAGAAACTAGGTTAAAAATCATATTTGCGAATGTAAACATGACATTGAATCCACTTGCCCAAGAAAAAGACTTTGCTTTTCTCCAAAACCAGTTTGACTATGCTTTTCTGGGTCCTTAACACACAAATTCCACACAAGTTTGTTCAGATAGATCTGGATCTAACCAGAAATATCCGGTTCTGTGTGGCTCAATGAATATCAGCTTTGAAACAGCCTGTGTGTGTGTTAGTGTTTTCTGGATACTATCTATGACCTTTAGAGTTTTGAATGAATTTTAGCATGTTACATTTTGTTTTTTTGTTGGCAAACGCTAATTAGTTCCACATGGAGACACAAGTACACATAAGTGTTTTCTGAGTAGAATGCTACAGAAACTAGGTTAAAAATGATATTTGCGACTGTAAACATGATATTGAATCCACTTGCCCAAGAAAAAGACGTTGCTTTTCTCCAAAACCAGTTTGACTCTGCTTTTCTGGGTCCTTAACACACGAATTCCACACGCGTTTGTCCAGATAGGTCTGGATCTAACCAGAAATATCCGGTTCTGTGTGGCTCAATGAATATCAGCTTTTAAAAAGCCTGTGTGTTTGTTAGTGTTTTCTGGATAGTATCTATGAACTTTAGAGTTTTGAATGAATTTTAGCATGTTACATTTTGTTTTTTTGTTGGCAAACGCTAATTAGTTCCACATGGAGACACAACAAGTACACATAAGTGTTTTCTGAGTAGAATGCTACAGAAACTAGGTTAAAAATGATATTTGCGACTGTCAACATGACATTGAATCCACTTGCACAAGAAAAAGACTTTGCTTTTCTCCAAAACCAGTTTGACTCTGCTTTTCTGGGTCCTTAACACACGAATTCCACACGAGATTGTCCAGATAGGTCTGGATCTAACCAGAAATATCCGGTTCTGTGTGGCTAAATGAATATCAGCTTTGAAACAGCCTGTGTGTTTGTTAGTGTTTTCTGGATACTATCTATGAACTTTAGAGTTTTGAATGAATTTTAGCATGTTACATTTTGTTTTTTTGTTGGCAAACGCTAATTAGTTCCACATGGAGACACAAGAAGTACACATAAGTGTTTTCTGAGTAGAATGCTACAGAAACTAGGTTAAAAATGATATTTGCGACTGTCAACATGACATTGAATCCACTTGCCCAAGAAAAAGACTTTGCTTTTCTCCAAAACCAGTTTGACTCTGCTTTTCTGGGTCTTTGCACACGAATGCCACACGAGTTTGTCCAGATAGGTCTGGATCTAACCAGAAATATCCGGTTCTGTGTGGCTAAATGAATATCAGCTTTTAAACAGCCTGTGTGTTTGTTAGTGTTTTCTGGATACTATCTATGACCTTTAGAGTTTTGAATGAATTTTAGCATGTTACATTTTGTTTTTTTGTTGGCAAACGCTAATTAGTTGCACATGGAGACACAACAAGTACACATAAGTGTTTTCTGAGTAGAATGCTACAGAAACTAGGTTAAAAATGATATTTGCGACTGTCAACATGACATTGAATCCACTTGCCCAAGAAAGACTTTGCTTTTCTCCAAAACCAGTTTGACTCTGCTTTTCCGGGTCCTTAACACAAGAATTCCACACGTGTTTGTCCAGATAGGTCTGGATCTAACCAGAAATATCCGGTTCTGTGTGGCTAAATGAATATCAGCTTTTAAACAGCCTGTGTGTTTGTTAGTGTTTTCTGGATAGTATCTATGAACTTTAGAGTTTTGAATGAATTTTAGCATGTTACATTGTGTTTTTTTGTTGGCAAATGCTAATTAATTCCACATGGAGACACCACAAGTACACGTAAGTGTTTTCTGAGTAGAATGCTACAGAAACTAGGTTAAAAATTATATTTGCGACTGTCAACATGACATTGAATCCACTTGCCCAAGAAAGACTTTGCTTTTCTCCAAAACCAGTTTGACTCTGCTTTTCCGGGTCCTTAACACAAGAATTACACACGAGTTTGTCCAGATAGGTCTGGATCGAACCAGAAATATCCGGTTCTGTGTGGCTAAATGAATATCAGCTTTGAAACAGCCTGTGTGTTTGTTAGTGTTTTCTGGATAGTATCTATGAACTTTAGAGTTTTGAATGAATTTTAGCATGTTACATTTTGTTTTTTTGTTGGCAAACGCTAATTAATTCCACATGGAGACACCACAAGTACAAGTAAGTGTTTTCTGAGTAGAATGCTACAGAAACTAGGTTAAAAATCATATTTGCGACTGTCAACATGACATTGAATCCACTTGCCCAAGAAAAAGACTTTGCGTTTCTCCAAAACCAGATTCAACATCCTTTTCTCGGTCCTTTGTACACGAATTCCACACGAGTTTGTCCAGATAGGTCTGGATCTAACCAGAAATATCCAGTTCTGTGTGGCTAAATGAATATCAGCTTTTAAACATCCTGTGTGTTTGTTAGTGTTTTCTGGATAGTATCTATGAACTTTATAGTTGTGAATGAATTTTAGCATGTTACATTTTGTTTTATTGTTGGCAAACGCTAATTAGTTCCACATGGAGACACAACAAGTACACATAAGTGTTTTCTGAGTAGAATGCTACAGAAACTAGGTTAAAAATGATATTTGCGACTGTAAACATGACATTGAATCCACTTGCCCAAGAAAAAGACTTTGCTTTTCTCCAAAACCATTTTGACTATGCTTTTCTGGGTCCTTAACACACAAATTCCACACAAGTTTGTTCAGATAGATCTGGATCTAACCAGAAATATCCGGTTCTGTGTGGCTCAATGAATATCAGCTTTGAAACAGCCTGTGTGTGTGTTAGTGTTTTCTGGATACTATCTATGACCTTTAGAGTTTTGAATGAATTTTAGCATGTTACATTTTGTTTTTTTGTTGGCAAACGCTAATTAGTTCCACATGGAGACACAAGTACACATAAGTGTTTTCTGAGTAGAATGCTACAGAAACTAGGTTAAAAATGATATTTGCGACTGTAAACATGATATTGAATCCACTTGCCCAAGAAAAAGACGTTGCTTTTCTCCAAAACCAGTTTGACTCTGCTTTTCTGGGTCCTTAACACACGAATTCCACACGAGTTTGTCCAGATAGGTCTGGATCTAACCAGAAATATCCGGTTCTGTGTGGATAAATGAATATCAGCTTTTAAACAGCCTGTGTGTTTGTTAGTGTTTTCTGGATAGTATCTATGAACTTTAGAGTTTTGAATGAATTTTAGCATGTTACATTTTGTTTTTTTGTTGGCAAACGCTAATTAGTTCCACATGGAGACACAACAAGTACACATAAGTGTTTTCTGAGTAGAATGCTACAGAAACTAGGTTAAAAATGATATTTGCGACTGTCAACATGACATTGAATCCACTTGCCCAAGAAAAAGACTTTGCTTTTCTCCAAAACCAGTTTGACTATGCTTTTCTGGGTCCTTAACACACGAATTCCACACGAGATTGTCCAGATAGGTCTGGATCTAACCAGAAATATCCGGTTCTGTGTGGCTAAATGAATATCAGCTTTGAAACAGCCTGTGTGTTTGTTAGTGTTTTCTGGATAGTATCTATGACCTTTAGAGTTTTGAATGAATTTTAGCATGTTACATTTTGTTTTTTTGTTGGCAAACGCTGATTAGTTCCACATGGAGACACAACAAGTACACATAAGTGTTTTCTGAGTAGAATGCTACAGAAACTAGGTTAAAAATGATATTTGCGACTGTCAACATGACATTGAATCCACTTGCCCAAGAAAAAGACTGCTTTTCTCCAAAACCAGTTTGACTCTGCTTTTCTGGGACCTTTGCACACGAATGCCACACGAGTTTGTCCAGATAGGTCTGGATCTAACCAGAAATATCCGGTTCTGTGTGGCTAAATGAATATCAGCTTTTAAACAGCCTGTGTGTTTGTTAGTGTTTTCTGGATAGTATCTATGAACTTTAGAGTTTTGAATGAATTTTAGCATGTTACATTTTGTTTTCTTGTTGGCAAACGCTTATTAATTCCACATGGAGACACCACAAGTACACGTAAGTGTTTTCTGAGTAGAATGCTACAGAAACTAGGTTAAAAATCATATTTGCGACTGTCAACATGACATTGAATCCACTTGCCCAAGAAAAAGACTTTGCTTTTCTCCAAAACCAGTTTGACTATGCTTTTCTGGGTCCTTAACACAGGAATTCCACACGAGTTTGTCCAGATAGGTCTGGATCTAACCAGAAATATCCGGTTCTGTGTGGCTAAATGAATATCAGCTTTTAAACAGCCTGTGTGTGTGTTAGTGTTTTCTGGATAGTATCTATGAACTTTAGAGTTTTGAATGAATTTTAGCATGTTACATTTTGTTTTTTTGTTGGCAAACGCTAATTAGCTGCACATGGAGACACAAGAAGTACACATAAGTGTTTTCTGAGTAGAATGCTACAGAAACTAGGTTAAAAATGATATTTGCGACTGTCAACATGACATTGAATCCACTTGCCCAAGAAAGACTTTGCTTTTCTCCAAAACCAGTTTGACTCTGTTTTCCGGGTCCTTAACATAAGAATTCCACACGAGTTTGTCCAGATAGGCTGGATCTAACCAGAAATATCCGGTTCTGTGTGGATAAATGAATATCAGCTTTTAAACAGCCTGTGTGTTTGTTACTGTTTTCTGGATAGTATCTATGAACTTTAGAGTTTTGAATGAATTTTAGCATGTTACATTTTGTTTTTTTGTTGGCAAACGCTAATTAATTCCACATGGAGACACAAAAAGTACACGTAAGTGTTTTCTGAGTAGAATGCTACAGAAACTAGGTTAAAAATCATATTTGCGACTGTCAACATGAGATTGAATCCACTTGCCCAAGAAAAAGACTTTGCGTTTCTTCAAAACCAGTTTCAAAATCCTTTTCTCGGTCCTTTGTACACGAATTCCACACGAGCTTGTCCAGATAGGTCTGGATCTAACCAGAAATATCCAGTTCTGTGTGGCTAAATGAATATCAGCTTTTAAACAGCCTGTGTGTTTGTTAGTGTTTTCTGGATAGTATCTATGAACTTTAGAGTTTTGAATGAATTTTAGCATGTTACATTTTGTTTTTTTGTTGGCAAACGCTAATTAGTTCCACATGGAGACACAACAAGTACACATAAGTGTTTTCTGAGTAGAATGCTACAGAAACTAGGTTAAAAATGATATTTGCGACTGTCAACATGACATTGAATCCACTTGCCCAAGAAAAAGACTTTGCTTTTCTCCAAAACCAGTTTGACTATGCTTTTCTGGGTCCTTAACACACGAATTCCACACGAGATTGTCCAGATAGGTCTGGATCTAACCTGAAATATCCGGTTCTGTGTGGCTAAATGAATATCAGCTTTTAAACAGCCTGTGTGTTTGTTAGTGTTTTCTGGATAGTATCTATGAACTTTAGAGTTTTGAATGAATTTTAGCATGTTACATTTTGGTTTTTTGTTGGCAAACACTAATTAGTTCCACATGGAGACACAACAAGTACACATAAGTGTTTTCTGAGTAGAATGCTACAGAAACTAGGTTAAAAATCATATTTGCGACTGTCAACATGACATTGAATCCACTTGCCCAAGAAAAAGACTTTGCTTTTCTCCAAAACCAGTTTGAATCTGCTTTTCTGGGTCCTTCGCACACGAATTCCACACGAGTTTTTCCAGATAGGTCTGGATCTAACCAGAAATATCCGGTTCTGTGTGGATAAATGAATATCAGCTTTTAAACAGCCTGTGTGTGTGTTAGTGTTTTCTGGATACTATCTATGAACTTTAGAGTTTTGAATGAATTTTAGCATGTTACATTTTGTTTTTTTGTTGGCAAACGCTAATTAATTCCACATGGAGACACAACAAGTACACATAAGTGTTTTCTGAGTAGAATGCTACAGAAACTAGGTTAAAAATGATATTTGTGACTGTCAACATGAGATTGAATCCACTTGCCCAAGAAAAAGACTTTGCTTTTCTCCAAAACCAGTTTGACTATGCTTTTCTTGGTCCTTAACACACGAATTCCACACGAGTTTGTCCAGATAGGTCTGCATCTAACCAGAAATATCCGGTTCTGTGTGGCTAAATGAATATCAGCTTTGAAACAGCCTGTGTGTTTGTCAGTGTTTTCTGGATAGTATCTATGAACTTTAGAGTTTTGAATGAATTTTAGCATGTTACATTTTGTTTTTTTGTTGGCAAACGCTAATTAGTTGCACATGGAGACACAAGAAGTACACATAAGTGTTTTCTGAGTAGAATGCTACAGAAACTAGGTTAAAAATGATATTTGCGACTGTCAACATGGCATTGAATCCACTTGCCCAAGAAAGACTTTGCTTTTCTCCAAAACCAGTTTGACTCTGCTTTTCCGGGTCCTTAACACAGGAATTACACACGAGTTTGTCCAGATAGGTCTGGATCGAACCAGAAATATCCGGATCTGTGTGGCTAAATGAATATCAGCTTTTAAACAGCCTGTGTGTTTGTTAGTGTTTTCTGGATAGTATCTATCAACTTTAGAGTTTTGAATGAATTTTAGCATGTTACATTTTGTTTTTTTGTTGGCAAACGCTAATTAATTCCACATGGAGACACCACAAGTACAAGTAAGTGTTTTCTGAGTAGAATGCTACAGAAACTAGGTTAAAAATCATATTTGCGACTGTCAACATGACATTGAATCCACTTGCCCAAGAAAAAGACTTTGCGTTTCTCCAAAACCA
Source organism: Sylvilagus floridanus (assembly GCA_949820135.1). Taxonomy (NCBI): domain Eukaryota; kingdom Metazoa; phylum Chordata; class Mammalia; order Lagomorpha; family Leporidae; genus Sylvilagus; species Sylvilagus floridanus. The sequence continues at coordinate 91,053,226 of OX463223.1, forward strand.
GTTTCAACATCCTTTTCTCCGTCCTTTGTACACGAATTCCACACGAGTTTGTCCAGATAGGTCTGGATCTAACCAGAAATATCCAGTTCTGTGTCGCTAAATGAATATCAGCTTTTAAACAGCCTGTGTGTTTGTTACTGTTTTCTGGATAGTATCTATGAACTTTAGAGTTTTGAATGAATTTTAGCATGTTACATTTTGTTTTATTGTTGGCAAACGCTAATTAGTTCCACATGGAGACACAACAAGTACACATAAGTGTTTTCTGAGTAGAATGCTACAGAAACTAGGTTAAAAATCATATTTGCGACTGTCAACATGACATTGAATCCACTTGCCCAAGAAAAAGACTTTGCTTTTCTCCAAAACCAGTTTGACTATGCTTTTCTGGGTCCTTAACACACAAATTCCACACGAGTTTGTTCAGATAGATCTGGATCTAACCAGAAATATCCGGTTCTGTGTGGATAAATGAATATCAGCTTTTAAACAGCCTGTGTGTTTGTTAGTGTTTTCTGGGTAGTGTCTATGAACTTTAGAGTTTTGAATGAATTTTAGCATGTTACATTTTGTTTTTTTGTTGGCAAACGCTAATTATTTCCACATGGAGACACCACAAGTACACGTAAGTGTTTTCTGAGTAGAATGCTACAGAAACTAGGTTAAAAATCATATTTGCGACTGTAAACATGATATTGAATCCACTTGCCCAAGAAAAAGACTTTGCGTTTCTCCAAAACCAGTTTGACTATGCTTTTCTGGGTCCTTCGCACACGAATTCCACACGAGTTTGTCCAGATAGGTCTGGATCTAACCAGAAATATCCGGTTCTGTGTGGATAAATGAATATCAGCTTTTAAACAGCCTGTGGGTTTGTTAGTGTTTTCTGGATAGTATCTATGAACTTTAGAGTTGTGAATGAATTTTAGCATGTTACATTTTGGTTTTTTGTTGGCAAAAGCTAATTAGTTCCACATGGAGACACAACAAGTACACATAAGTGTTTTCTGAGTAGAATGCTACAGAAACTAGGTTAAAAATCATATTTGCGACTGTCAACATGACATTGAATCCACTTGCCCAAGAAAAAGACTTTGCTTTTCTCCAAAACCAGTTTGAATCTGCTTTTCTGGGTCCTTAACACACGAATTCCACACGAGATTGTCCAGATAGGTCTGGATCTAACCAGAAATATCCGGTTCTATGTGGCTAAATGAATATCAGCTTTTAAACATCCTGTGTGTTTGTTAGTGTTTTCTGGATAGTATCTATGAACTTTAGAGTTTTGAATGAATTTTAGCATGTTACATTTTGGTTTTTTGTTGGCAAACGCTAATTAGTTCCACATGGAGACACAACAAGTACACATAAGTGTTTTCTGAGTAGAATGCTACAGAAACTAGGTTAAAAATCATATTTGCGACTGTCAACATGACATTGAATCCACTTGCCCAAGAAAAAGACTTTGCTTTTCTCCAAAACCAGTTTGAATCTGCTTTTCTGGGTCCTTCGCACACGAATTCCACACGAGTTTTTCCAGATAGGTCTGGATCTAACCAGAAATATCCGGTTCTGTGTGGATAAATGAATATCAGCTTTTAAACAGCCTGTGTGTGTGTTAGTGTTTTCTGGATACTATCTATGAACTTTAGAGTTTTGAATGAATTTTAGCATGTTACATTTTGTTTTTTTGTTGGCAAACGCTAATTAGTTCCACATGGAGACACAACAAGTACACATAAGTGTTTTCTGAGTAGAATGCTACAGAAACTAGGTTAAAAATGATATTTGCGACTGTCAACATGACATTGAATTCACATTCCCAAGAAAGACTTTGCTTTTCTCCAAAACCAGTTTGACTCTGCTTTTCCGGGTCCTTAACACAAGAATTACACAGGAGTTTGTCCAGATAGGTCTGGATCTAACCAGAAATATCCGGTTCTGTGTGGATAAATGAATATCAGCTTTTAAACAGCCTGTGTGTTTGTTAGTGTTTTCTGGCTAGTGTCTATGAACTTTAGAGTTTTGAATGAATTTTAGCATGTTACATTTTGTTTTTTTGTTGGCAAACGCTAATTAATTCCACATGGAGACACCACAAGTACACGTAAGTGTTTTCTGAGTAGAATGCTACAGAAACTAGGTTAAAAATCATATTTGCGACTGTCAACATGACATTGAATCCACTTGCCCAAGAAAAAGACTTTGCTTTTCTCCAAAACCAGTTTGACTCTGCTTTTCTGGGTCCTTAACACACGAATTCCACACGAGTTTGTCCAGATAGGTCTGGATCTAACCAGAAATATCCGGTTCTGTGTGACTAAATGAATATCAGCTTTGAAACAGCCTGTGTGTTTGTTACTGTTTTCTGGATAGTATCTATGAACTTTAGAGTTTTGAATGAATTTTAGCATGTTACATTTTGTTTTTTTGTTGGCAAACGCTAATTAATTCCACATGGAGACACAACAAGTACACATAAGTGTTTTCTGAGTAGAATGCTACAGAAACTATGTTAAAAATGATATTTGTGACTGTCAACATGAGAGTGAATCCACTTGCCCAAGAAAAAGACTTTGCGTTTCTCCAAAACCAGTTTGACTATGCTTTTCTGGGTCCTTAACACACGAATTCCACACGAGTTTGTCCAGATAGGTCTGCATCTAACCAGAAATATCCGGTTCTGTGTGGCTAAATGAATATCAGCTTTTAAACAGCCTGTGTGTTTGTCAGTGTTTTCTGGATAGTATCTATGAACTTTAGAGTTTTGAATGAATTTTAGCATGTTACATTTTGTTTTTTTGTTGGCAAACGCTAATTAGTTGCACATGGAGACACAAGAAGTACACATAAGTGTTTTCTGAGTAGAATGCTACAGAAACTAGGTTAAAAATGATATTTGCGACTGTCAACATGGCATTGAATCCACTTGCCCAAGAAAGACTTTGCTTTTCTCCAAAACCAGTTTGACTCTGCTTTTCCGGGTCCTTAACACAAGAATTACACACGAGTTTGTCCAGATAGGTCTGGATCGAACCAGAAATATCCGGATCTGTGTGGCTAAATGAATATCAGCTTTTAAACAGCCTGTGTGTTTGTTAGTGTTTTCTGGATAGTATCTATCAACTTTAGAGTTTTGAATGAATTTTAGCATGTTACATTTTGTTTTTTTGTTGGCAAACGCTAATTAATTCCACATGGAGACACCACAAGTACAAGTAAGTGTTTTCTGAGTAGAATGCTACAGAAACTAGGTTAAAAATCATATTTGCGACTGTCAACATGACATTGAATCCACTTGCCCAAGAAAAAGACTTTGCGTCTCTCCAAAACCAGGTTCAACATCCTTTTCTCCGTCCTTTGTACACGAATTCCACACGAGTTTGTCCAGATAGGTCTGGATCTAACCAGAAATATCCAGTTCTGTGTGGCTAAATGAATATCAGCTTTTAAACAGCCTGTGTGTTTGTTACTGTTTTCTGGATAGTATCTATGAACTTTAGAGTTTTGAATGAATTTTAGCATGTTACATTTTGTTTTATTGTTGGCAAACGCTAATTAGTTCCACATGGAGACACAACAAGTACACATAAGTGTTTTCTGAGTAGAATGCTACAGAAACTAGGTTAAAAATGATATTTGCGACTGTCAACATGACATTGAATCCACTTGCCCAAGAAAAAGACTTTGCTTTTCTCCAAAACCAGTTTGACTCTGCTTTTCTGGGTCCTTTGCACACGAATGCCACACGAGTTTGTCCAGATAGGTCTGGATCTATCCAGAAATATCCGGTTCTGTGTGGATTAATGAATATCAGCTTTTAAACAGCCTGTGTGTTTGTTAGTGTTTTCTGGATAGTATCTATGAACTTTAGAGTTTTGAATGAATTTTAGCATGTTACATTTTGTTTTTTTGTTGGCAAACGCTAATTAGTTGCACATGGAGACACAACAAGTACACATAAGTGTTTTCTGAGTAGAATGCTACAGAAACTAGGTTAAAAATGATATTTGTGACTGTCAACATGAGATTGAATCCACTTGCCCAAGAAAAAGACTTTGCTTTTCTCCAAAACCAGTTTGACTATGCTTTTCTGGGTCCTTAACACACGAATTCCACACGAGTTTGTCCAGATAGGTCTGCATCTATCCAGAAATATCCGGTTCTGTGTGGCTAAATGAATATCAGCTTTGAAACAGCCTGTGTGTTTGTCAGTGTTTTCTGGATAGTATCTATGAACTTTAGAGTTTTGAATGAATTTTAGCATGTTACATTTTGTTTTATTGTTGGCAAACGCTAATTAGTTCCACATGGAGACACAACAAGTACACATAAGTGTTTTCTGAGAAGAATGCTACAGAAACTAGGTTAAAAATGATATTTGCGACTGTAAACATGACATTGAATCCACTTGCCCAAGAAAAAGACTTTGCTTTTCTCCAAAACCAGTTTGAATCTGCTTTTCTGGGTCCTTCGCACACGAATTCCACACGAGATTGTCCAGATTGGTCTGGATCTAACCAGAAATATCCGGTTCTGTGTGGATAAATGAATATCAGCTTTTAAAGAGCCTGTGTGTGTGTTAGTGTTTTCTGGATACTATCTATGACCTTTAGAGTTTTGAATGAATTTTAGCATGTTACATTTTGTTTTTTTGTTGGCAAACGCTAATTAGTTGCACATGGAGACACAAGAAGTACACATAAGTGTTTTCTGAGTAGAATGCTACAGAAACTAGGTTAAAAATGATATTTGCGACTGTCAACATGACATTGAATCCACTTGCCCAAGAAAGACTTTGCTTTTCTCCAAAACCAGTTTGACTATGCTTTTCTGGGTCCTTAACACAAGAATTCCACACGAGTTTGTCCAGATAGGTCTGGATCTAACCAGAAATATCCGGTTCTGTGTGGCTAAATGAATATCAGCTTTTAAACAGCCTGTGTGTTTGTTAGTGTTTTCTGGATAGTATCTATGAACTTTAGAGTTTTGAATGAATTTTAGCATGTTATATTGTGTTTTTTTGTTGGCAAACGCTAATTAATTCCACATGGAGACACAAGAAGAACACATAAGTGTTTTCTGAGTAGAATGCTACAGAAACTAGGTTAAAAATCATATTTGCGACTGTCAACATGACATTGAATCCACTTGCCCAAGAAAGACTTTGCTTTTCTCAAAAACCAGTTTGACTCTGCTTTTCCGGGTCCTTAACACAAGAATTACACAGGAGTATGTCCAGATAGGTCTGGATCGAACCAGAAATATCCGGATCTGTGTGGCTAAATGAATATCAGCTTTTAACAGCCTGTGTGTTTGTTAGTGTTTTCTGGATAGTATCTATCAACTTTAGAGTTTTGAATGAATTTTAGCATGTTACATTTTGTTTTTTTGTTGGCAAACGCTAATTAATTCCACATGGAGACACCACAAGTACAAGTAAGTGTTTTCTGAGTAGAATGCTACAGAAACTAGGTTAAAAATGATATTTGCGACTGTAAACATGACATTGAATCCACTTGCCCAAGAAAAAGAATTTGCGTTTCTCCAAAACCAGTTTCAACATCCTTTTCTCCGTCCTTTGTACACGAATTCCACACGAGTTTGTCCAGATAGGTCTGGATCTAACCAGAAATATCCAGTTCTGTGTGGCTAAATGAATATCAGCTTTTAAACAGCCTGTGTGTTTGTTAGTGTTTTCTGGATAGTATCTATGAACTTTAGAGTTTTGAATGAATTTTAGCATGTTACATTTTGTTTTATTGTTGGCAAACGCTAAATAGTTCCACATGGAGACACAACAAGTACACATAAGTGTTTTCTGAGTAGAATGCTACAGAAACTAGGTTAAAAATGATATTTGCGACTGTCAACATGACATTTAATCCACTTGCCCAAGAAAGACGTTGCTTTTCTCCAAAACCAGTTTGACTCTGCTTTTCTGGGTCCTTAACACACGAATTCCTCACTAGATTGTCCAGATTGGTCTGGATCTAACCAGAAATATCCGGTTCTGTGTGGATAAATGAATATCAGCTTTTAAACAGCCTGTGTGTGTGTTAGTGTTTTCTGGATACTATCTATGACCTTTAGAGTTTTGAATGAATTTTAGCATGTTACATTTTGTTTTTTTGTTGGCAAACGCTAATTAGTTGCACATGGAGACACAAGAAGTACACATAAGTGTTTTCTGAGTAGAATGCTACAGAAACTAGGTTAAAAATGATATTTGCGACTGTCAACATGACATTGAATCCACTTGCCCAAGAAAGACTTTGCTTTTCTCCAAAACCAGTTTGACTATGCTTTTCTGGGTCCTTAACACAAGAATTCCACACGAGTTTGTCCAGATAGGTCTGGATCTAACCAGAAATATCCGGTTCTGTGTGGCTAAATGAATATCAGCTTTTAAACAGCCTGTGTGTTTGTTAGTGTTTTCTGGATAGTATCTATGAACTTTAGAGTTTTGAATGAATTTTAGCATGTTATATTGTGTTTTTTTGTTGGCAAACGCTAATTAATTCCACATGGAGACACAAGAAGAACACATAAGTGTTTTCTGAGTAGAATGCTACAGAAACTAGGTTAAAAATCATATTTGCGACTGTCAACATGACATTGAATCCACTTGCCCAAGAAAGACTTTGCTTTTCTCAAAAACCAGTTTGACTCTGCTTTTCCGGGTCCTTAACACAAGAATTACACAGGAGTTTGTCCAGATAGGTCTGGATCGAACCAGAAATATCCGGATCTGTGTGGCTAAATGAATATCAGCTTTTAACAGCCTGTGTGTTTGTTAGTGTTTTCTGGATAGTATCTATCAACTTTAGAGTTTTGAATGAATTTTAGCATGTTACATTTTGTTTTTTTGTTGGCAAACGCTAATTAATTCCACATGGAGACACCACAAGTACAAGTAAGTGTTTTCTGAGTAGAATGCTACAGAAACTAGGTTAAAAATGATATTTGCGACTGTAAACATGACATTGAATCCACTTGCCCAAGAAAAAGAATTTGCGTTTCTCCAAAACCAGTTTCAACATCCTTTTCTCCGTCCTTTGTACACGAATTCCACACGAGTTTGTCCAGATAGGTCTGGATCTAACCAGAAATATCCAGTTCTGTGTGGCTAAATGAATATCAGCTTTTAAACAGCCTGTGTGTTTGTTAGTGTTTTCTGGATAGTATCTATGAACTTTAGAGTTTTGAATGAATTTTAGCATGTTACATTTTGTTTTATTGTTGGCAAACGCTAAATAGTTCCACATGGAGACACAACAAGTACACATAAGTGTTTTCTGAGTAGAATGCTACAGAAACTAGGTTAAAAATGATATTTGCGACTGTCAACATGACATTTAATCCACTTGCCCAAGAAAGACGTTGCTTTTCTCCAAAACCAGTTTGACTCTGCTTTTCTGGGTCCTTAACACACGAATTCCTCACTAGATTGTCCAGATTGGTCTGGATCTAACCAGAAATATCCGGTTCTGTGTGGATAAATGAATATCAGCTTTTAAACAGCCTGTGTGTGTGTTAGTGTTTTCTGGATACTATCTATGACCTTTAGAGTTTTGAATGAATTTTAGCATGTTACATTTTGTTTTTTTGTTGGCAAACGCTAATTAGTTGCACATGGAGACACAAGAAGTACACATAAGTGTTTTCTGAGTAGAATGCTACAGAAACTAGGTTAAAAATGATATTTGCGACTGTCAACATGACATTGAATCCACTTGCCCAAGAAAGACTTTGCTTTTCTCCAAAACCAGTTTGACTCTGCTTTTCTGGGTCCTTAACACAAGAATTCCACACGAGTTTGTCCAGATAGGTCTGGATCTAACCAGAAATATCCGGTTCTGTGTGGCTAAATGAATATCAGCTTTTAAACAGCCTGTGTGTTTGTTAGTGTTTTCTGGATAGTATCTATCAACTTTAGAGTTTTGAATGAATTTTAGCATGTTACATTGTGTTTTTTTGTTAGCAAACGCTAATTAATTCCACATGGAGACACCACAAGTACACATAAGTGTTTTCTGAGTAGAATGCTACAGAAACTAGGTTAAAAATGATATATGCGACTGTCAACATGACATTGAATCCACTTGCCCAAGAAAGACTTTGCTTTTCTCCAAAACCAGTTTGACTCTGCTTTTCCGGGTCCTTAACACAAGAATTACACAGGAGTTTGTCCAGATAGGTCTGGATCGAACCAGAAATATCCGGATCTGTGTGGCTAAATGAATATCAGCTTTTAAACAGCCTGTGTGTTTGTTAGTGTTTTCTGGATAGTATCTATCAACTTTAGAGTTTTGAATGAATTTTAGCATGTTACATTTTGTTTTTTTGTTGGCAAACGCTAATTAATTCCACATGGAGACACCACAAGTACAAGTAAGTGTTTTCTGAGTAGAATGCTACAGAAACTAGGTTAAAAATCATATTTGCGACTGTAAACATGACATTGAATCCACTTGCCCAAGAAAAAGACTTTGCGTTTCTCCAAAACCAGTTTCAACATCCTTTTCTCGGTCCTTTGTACACGAATTCCACACGAGTTTGTCCAGATAGGTCTGGATCTAACCAGAAATATCCAGTTCTGTGTGGCTAAATGAATATCAGCTTTTAAACAGCCTGTGTGTTTGTTAGTGTTTTCTGGATAGTATCTATGAACTTTAGAGTTTTGAATGAATTTTAGCATGTTACATTTTGTTTTATTGTTGGCAAACGCTAATTAGTTCCACATGGAGACACAACAAGTACACATAAGTGTTTTCTGAGTAGAATGCTACAGAAACTAGGTTAAAAATGATATTTGCGACTGTCAACATGACATTGAATCCACTTGCCCAAGAAAAAGACTTTGCTTTTCTCCAAAACCAGTTTGACTATGCTTTTCTGGGTCCTTAACACACAAATTCCACACGAGTTTGTTCAGATAGATCTGGATCTAACCATAAATATCCGGTTCTGTGTGGATAAATGAATATCAGCTTTTAAACAGCCTGTGTGTTTGTTAGTGTTTTCTGGCTAGTGTCTATGAACTTTAGAGTTTTGAATGAATTTTAGCATGTTACATTTTGTTTTTTTGTTGGCAAACGCTAATTAATTCCACATGGAGACACCACAAGTACACGTAAGTGTTTTCTGAGTAGAATGCTACAGAAACTAGGTTAAAAATCATATTTGCGACTGTAAACATGACATTGAATACACTTGCCCAAGAAAAAGACTTTGCTTTTCTCCAAAACCAGTTTGACTCTGCTTTTCTGGGTCCTTAACACACGAATTCCACACGAGTTTGTCCAGATAGGTCTGGATCTAACCAGAAATATCCGGTTCTGTGTGGCTAAATGAATATCAGCTTTGAAACAGCCTGTGTGTTTGTCAGTGTTTTCTGGATAGTATCTATGAACTTTAGAGTTTTGAATGAATTTTAGCATGTTACATTTTGTTTTTTTGTTGGCAAACGCTAATTATTTCCACATGGAGACACAGCAGGTACACATAAGGGTTTTCTGAGTAGAATGCTACAGAAACTAGGTTAAAAATGATATTTGCGACTGTCAACATGACATTGAATCCACTTGCCCAAGAAAGACTTTGCTTTTCTCCAAAACCAGTTTGACTATGCTTTTCTGGGTCCTTCGCACACGAATTCCACACGAGTTTGTCCAGATAGGTCTGGATCTAACCAGAAATATCCGGTTCTGTGTGACTCAATGAATATCAGCTTTGAAAGAGCCTGTGTGTTTGTTAGTGTTTTCTGGATAGTATCTATGACCTTTAGACTTTTGAATGAATTTTAGCATGTTACATTTTGTTTTTTTGTTGGCAAACGCTAATTAATTCCACATGGAGACACAACAAGTACACATAAGTGTTTTCTGAGTAGAATGCTACAGAAACTAGGTTAAAAATGATATTTGTGACTGTCAACATGAGATTGAATCCACTTGCCCAAGAAAAAGACTTTGCTTTTCTCCAAAACCAGTTTGACTCTGCTTTTCTGGGTCCTTAACACACGAATTCCACACGAGTTTGTCCAGATACGTCTGGATCTAACCAGAAATATCCGGTTCTGTGTGGCTAAATGAATATCAGCTTTGAAACAGCCTGTGTGTTTGTCAGTGTTTTCTGGATAGTATCTATGAACTTTAGAGTTTTGAATGAATTTTAGCATGTTACATTTTGTTTTTTTGTTGGCAAACGCTAATTAGTTCCACATGGAGACACAGCAGGTACACATAAGTGTTTTCTGAGTAGAATGCTACAGAAACTAGGTTAAAAATGATATTTGCGACTGTAAACATGACATTGAATCCACTTGCCCAAGAAAAAGACTTTGCTTTTCTCCAAAACCAGTTTGACTATGCTTTTCTGGGTCCTTCGCACACGAATTCCGCACGAGTTTGTCCAGATAGGTCTGGATCTAACCAGAAATATCCGGTTCTGTGTGGATAAATGAATATCAGCTTTTAAACAGCCTGTGTGTGTGTTAGTGTTTTCTGGATAGTATCTATGAACTTTAGAGTTTTGAATGAATTTTAGCATGTTACATTTTGTTTTTTTGTTGGCAAACGCTAATTAGTTGCACATGGAGACACAAGAAGTACACATAAGTGTTTTCTGAGTAGAATGCTACAGAAACTAGGTTAAAAATGATATTTGCGACTGTCAACATGACATTGAATCCACTTGCCCAAGAAAGACGTTGCTTTTCTCCAAAACCAGTTTGACTCTGCTTTTCCGGGTCCTTTACACACGAATTCCACACGAGTTTGTCCAGATAGGCCTGGATCTAACCAGAAATATCCGGTTCTGTGTGGCTAAATGAATATCAGCTTTTAAACAGCCTGTGTGTTTGTTAGTGTTTTCTGGATAGTATCTATGAACTTTAGAGTTTTGAATGAATTTTAGCATGTTACATTGTGTTTTTTTGTTGGCAAACGCTAATTAATTCCACATGGAGACACCACAAGTACACGTAAGTGTTTTCTGAGTAGAATGCTACAGAAACTAGGTTAAAAATCATATTTGCGACTGTCAACATGACATTGAATCCACTTGCCCAAGAAAAAGACTTTGCGTTTCTCCAAAACCAGTTTCAACATCCTTTTCTCGGTCCTTTGTACACGAATTCCACACGAGTTTGTCCAGATCGGTCTGGATCTAACCAGAAATATCCAGTTCTGTGTGGCTAAATGAATATCAGCTTTTAAACAGCCTGTGTGTTTGTTAGTGTTTTCTGGATAGTATCTATGAACTTTAGAGTTTTGAATGAATTTTAGCATGTTACATTTTGTTTTATTGTTGGCAAACGCTAATTAGTTCCACATGGATACACAACAAGTACACATAAGTGTTTTCTGAGTAGAATGCTACAGAAACTAGGTTAAAAATCATATTTGCGACTGTCAACATGACATTGAATCCACTTGCCCAAGAAAGACTTTGCTTTTCTCCAAAACCAGTTTGACTCTGCTTTTCTGGGTCCTTAACACACAAATTCCACACGAGTTTGTTCAGATAGATCTGGATCTAACCAGAAATATCCCGTTCTGTGTGGCTAAATGAATATCAGCTTTGAAACAGCCTGTGTGTGTGTTAGTGTTTTCTGGATACTATCTATGACCTTTAGAGTTTTGAATGAATTTTAGCATGTTACATTTTGTTTTTTTGTTGGCAAACGCTAATTAGTTGCACATGGAGACACAACAAGTACACATAAGTGTTTTCTGAGTAGAATGATACAGAAACTAGGTTAAAAATGATATTTGCGACTGTAAACATGATATTGAATCCACTTGCCCAAGAAAAAGACGTTGCTTTTCTCCAAAACCAGTTTGACTCTGCTTTTCTGGGTCCTTAACACACGAATTCCACACGAGTTTGTCCAGATAGGTCTGGATCTAACCAGAAATATCCGGTTCTGTGTGGCTAAATGAATATCAGCTTTTAAACAGCCTGTGTGTTTGTTAGTGTTTTCTGGATACTATCTGTGAACTTTAGAGTTTTGAATGAATTTTAGCATGTTACATTTTGTTTTTTTGTTGGCAAACGCTAATTAGCTGCACATGTAGACACAAGAAGTACACATAAGTGTTTTCTGAGTAGAATGCTACAGAAACTAGGTTAAAAATCATATTTGCGACTGTCAACATGACATTGAATCCACTTGCCCAAGAAAGACTTTGCTTTTCTCCAAAACCAGTTTGACTCTGTTTTCCGGGTCCTTAACATAAGAATTCCACACGAGTTGGTCCAGATAGGTCTGGATCTAACCAGAAATATCCGGTTCTGTGTGACTAAATGAATATCAGCTTTGAAACAGCTTGTGTGTTTGTTAGTGTTTTCTGGATAGTATCTATGAACTTTAGAGTTTTGAATGAATTTTAGCATGTTACATTTTGTTTTTTTGTTGGCAAACGCTAATTAGTTCCACATGGAGACACAACAAGTACACATAAGTGTTTTCTGAGTAGAATGCTACAGAAACTAGGTTAAAAATGATGTTTGCGACTGTAAACATGACATTGAATCCACTTGCCCAAGAAAAAGACTTTGCTTTTCTCCAAAACCAGTTTGACTCTGCTTTTCTGGGTCCTTAACACACGAATTCCACACGAGTTTGTTCAGATAGGTCTGGATCTAACCAGAAATATCCGGTTCTGTGTGGATAAATGAATATCAGCTTTTAAACAGCCTGTGTGTGTGTTAGTGTTTTCTGGATACTATCTATGAACTTTAGAGTTTTGAATGAATTTTAGCATGTTACATTTTGTTTTTTTGTTGGCAAATGCTAATTAGTTGCACATGGAGACACAAGAAGAACACATAAGTGTTTTCTGAGTAGAATGCTACAGAAACTAGGTTAAAAATGATATTTGCGACTGTCAACATGACATTGAATCCACTTGCCCAAGAAAGACGTTGCTTTTCTCCAAAACCAGTTTGACTCTGCTTTTCTGGGTCCTTAAAACACGAATTCCACACGAGATTGTCCAGATAGGTCTGGATCTAACCAGAAATATCCGGTTCTGTGTGGATAAATGAATATCAGCTTTTAAACAGCCTGTGTGTGTGTTAGTGTTTTCTGGATAGTATCTATGAACTTTAGAGTTTTGAATGAATTTTAGCATGTTACATTGTGTTTTTTTGTTGGCAAACGTTAATTAATTCCACATGGAGACACCACAAGTACACGTAAGTGTTTTCTGAGTAGAATGCTACAGAAACTAGGTTAAAAATCATATTTGCGACTGTCAACATGACATTGAATCCACTTGCCCAAGAAAAAGACTTTGCGTTTCTCCAAAACCAGTTTCAACATCCTTTTCTCGGTCCTTTGTACACGAATTCCACACGAGTTTGTCCAGATCGGTCTGGATCTAACCAGAAATATCCAGTTCTGTGTGGCTAAATGAATATCAGCTTTTAAACAGCCTGTGTGTTTGTTAGTGTTTTCTGGATAGTATCTATGAACTTTAGAGTTTTGAATGAATTTTAGCATGTTACATTTTGTTTTATTGTTGGCAAACGCTAATTAGTTCCACATGGATACACAACAAGTACACATAAGTGTTTTCTGAGTAGAATGCTACAGAAACTAGGTTAAAAATCATATTTGCGACTGTCAACATGACATTGAATCCACTTGCCCAAGAAAGACTTTGCTTTTCTCCAAAACCAGTTTGACTCTGCTTTTCTGGGTCCTTAACACACAAATTCCACACGAGTTTGTTCAGATAGATCTGGATCTAACCAGAAATATCCCGTTCTGTGTGGCTAAATGAATATCAGCTTTGAAACAGCCTGTGTGTGTGTTAGTGTTTTCTGGATACTATCTATGACCTTTAGAGTTTTGAATGAATTTTAGCATGTTACATTTTGTTTTTTTGTTGGCAAACGCTAATTAGTTGCACATGGAGACACAACAAGTACACATAAGTGTTTTCTGAGTAGAATGATACAGAAACTAGGTTAAAAATGATATTTGCGACTGTAAACATGATATTGAATCCACTTGCCCAAGAAAAAGACGTTGCTTTTCTCCAAAACCAGTTTGACTCTGCTTTTCTGGGTCCTTAACACACGAATTCCACACGAGTTTGTCCAGATAGGTCTGGATCTAACCAGAAATATCCGGTTCTGTGTGGCTAAATGAATATCAGCTTTTAAACAGCCTGTGTGTTTGTTAGTGTTTTCTGGATACTATCTGTGAACTTTAGAGTTTTGAATGAATTTTAGCATGTTACATTTTGTTTTTTTGTTGGCAAACGCTAATTAGCTGCACATGTAGACACAAGAAGTACACATAAGTGTTTTCTGAGTAGAATGCTACAGAAACTAGGTTAAAAATCATATTTGCGACTGTCAACATGACATTGAATCCACTTGCCCAAGAAAGACTTTGCTTTTCTCCAAAACCAGTTTGACTCTGTTTTCCGGGTCCTTAACATAAGAATTCCACACGAGTTGGTCCAGATAGGTCTGGATCTAACCAGAAATATCCGGTTCTGTGTGACTAAATGAATATCAGCTTTGAAACAGCTTGTGTGTTTGTTAGTGTTTTCTGGATAGTATCTATGAACTTTAGAGTTTTGAATGAATTTTAGCATGTTACATTTTGTTTTTTTGTTGGCAAACGCTAATTAGTTCCACATGGAGACACAACAAGTACACATAAGTGTTTTCTGAGTAGAATGCTACAGAAACTAGGTTAAAAATGATGTTTGCGACTGTAAACATGACATTGAATCCACTTGCCCAAGAAAAAGACTTTGCTTTTCTCCAAAACCAGTTTGACTCTGCTTTTCTGGGTCCTTAACACACGAATTCCACACGAGTTTGTTCAGATAGGTCTGGATCTAACCAGAAATATCCGGTTCTGTGTGGATAAATGAATATCAGCTTTTAAACAGCCTGTGTGTGTGTTAGTGTTTTCTGGATACTATCTATGAACTTTAGAGTTTTGAATGAATTTTAGCATGTTACATTTTGTTTTTTTGTTGGCAAATGCTAATTAGTTGCACATGGAGACACAAGAAGAACACATAAGTGTTTTCTGAGTAGAATGCTACAGAAACTAGGTTAAAAATGATATTTGCGACTGTCAACATGACATTGAATCCACTTGCCCAAGAAAGACGTTGCTTTTCTCCAAAACCAGTTTGACTCTGCTTTTCTGGGTCCTTAAAACACGAATTCCACACGAGATTGTCCAGATTGGTCTGGATCTAACCAGAAATATCCGGTTCTGTGTGGATAAATGAATATCAGCTTTTAAACAGCCTGTGTGTGTGTTAGTGTTTTCTGGATAGTATCTATGAACTTTAGAGTTTTGAATGAATTTTAGCATGTTACATTGTGTTTTTTTGTTGGCAAACGTTAATTAATTCCACATGGAGACACCACAAGTACACGTAAGTGTTTTCTGAGTAGAATGCTACAGAAACTAGGTTAAAAATCATATTTGCGACTGTAAACATGACATTGAATCCACTTGCCCAAGAAAAAGACTTTGCGTTTCTCCAAAACCAGTTTCAACATCCTTTTCTCGGTCCTTTGTACACGAATTCCACACGAGTTTGTCCAGATCGGTCTGGATCTAACCAGAAATATCCAGTTCTGTGTGGCTAAATGAATATCAGCTTTTAAACAGCCTGTGTGTTTGTTAGTGTTTTCTGGATAGTATCTATGAACTTTAGAGTTTTGAATGAATTTTAGCATGTTACATTTTGTTTTATTGTTGGCAAACGCTAATTAGTTCCACATGGATACACAACAAGTACACATAAGTGTTTTCTGAGTAGAATGCTACAGAAACTAGGTTAAAAATCATATTTGCGACTGTCAACATGACATTGAATCCACTTGCCCAAGAAAGACTTTGCTTTTCTCCAAAACCAGTTTGACTCTGCTTTTCTGGGTCCTTAACACACAAATTCCACACGAGTTTGTTCAGATAGATCTGGATCTAACCAGAAATATCCCGTTCTGTGTGGCTAAATGAATATCAGCTTTGAAACAGCCTGTGTGTGTGTTAGTGTTTTCTGGATACTATCTATGACCTTTAGAGTTTTGAATGAATTTTAGCATGTTACATTTTGTTTTTTTGTTGGCAAACGCTAATTAGTTGCACATGGAGACACAACAAGTACACATAAGTGTTTTCTGAGTAGAATGATACAGAAACTAGGTTAAAAATGATATTTGCGACTGTAAACATGATATTGAATCCACTTGCCCAAGAAAAAGACGTTGCTTTTCTCCAAAACCAGTTTGACTCTGCTTTTCTGGGTCCTTAACACACGAATTCCACACGAGTTTGTCCAGATAGGTCTGGATCTAACCAGAAATATCCGGTTCTGTGTGGCTAAATGAATATCAGCTTTTAAACAGCCTGTGTGTTTGTTAGTGTTTTCTGGATACTATCTGTGAACTTTAGAGTTTTGAATGAATTTTAGCATGTTACATTTTGTTTTTTTGTTGGCAAACGCTAATTAGCTGCACATGTAGACACAAGAAGTACACATAAGTGTTTTCTGAGTAGAATGCTACAGAAACTAGGTTAAAAATCATATTTGCGACTGTCAACATGACATTGAATCCACTTGCCCAAGAAAGACTTTGCTTTTCTCCAAAACCAGTTTGACTCTGTTTTCCGGGTCCTTAACATAAGAATTCCACACGAGTTGGTCCAGATAGGTCTGGATCTAACCAGAAATATCCGGTTCTGTGTGACTAAATGAATATCAGCTTTGAAACAGCTTGTGTGTTTGTTAGTGTTTTCTGGATAGTATCTATGAACTTTAGAGTTTTGAATGAATTTTAGCATGTTACATTTTGTTTTTTTGTTGGCAAACGCTAATTAGTTCCACATGGAGACACAACAAGTACACATAAGTGTTTTCTGAGTAGAATGATACAGAAACTAGGTTAAAAATGATGTTTGCGACTGTAAACATGACATTGAATCCACTTGCCCAAGAAAAAGACTTTGCTTTTCTCCAAAACCAGTTTGACTCTGCTTTTCTGGGTCCTTAACACACGAATTCCACACGAGTTTGTTCAGATAGGTCTGGATCTAACCAGAAATATCCGGTTCTGTGTGGATAAATGAATATCAGCTTTTAAACAGCCTGTGTGTGTGTTAGTGTTTTCTGGATACTATCTATGAACTTTAGAGTTTTGAATGAATTTTAGCATGTTACATTTTGTTTTTTTGTTGGCAAATGCTAATTAGTTGCACATGGAGACACAAGAAGAACACATAAGTGTTTTCTGAGTAGAATGCTACAGAAACTAGGTTAAAAATGATATTTGCGACTGTCAACATGACATTGAATCCACTTGCCCAAGAAAGACGTTGCTTTTCTCCAAAACCAGTTTGACTCTGCTTTTCTGGGTCCTTAAAACACGAATTCCACACGAGATTGTCCAGATTGGTCTGGATCTAACCAGAAATATCCGGTTCTGTGTGGATAAATGAATATCAGCTTTTAAACAGCCTGTGTGTGTGTTAGTGTTTTCTGGATAGTATCTATGAACTTTAGAGTTTTGAATGAATTTTAGCATGTTACATTGTGTTTTTTTGTTGGCAAACGTTAATTAATTCCACATGGAGACACCACAAGTACACGTAAGTGTTTTCTGAGTAGAATGCTACAGAAACTAGGTTAAAAATCATATTTGCGACTGTCAACATGACATTGAATCCACTTGCCCAAGAAAGACTTTGCTTTTCTCCAAAACCAGTTTGACTCTGCTTTTCCGGGTCCTTAACACAAGAATTCCACACGAGTTTGTCCAGATAGGTCTGGATCTAACCAGAAATATCCAGTTCTGTGTGGCTAAATGAATATCAGCTTTTAAACAGCCTGTGTGTTTGTTAGTGTTTTCTGGATAGTATCTATGAACTTTAGAGTTTTGAATGAATTTTAGCATGTTACATTTTGTTTTATTGTTGGCAAACGCTAATTAGTTCCACATGGAGACACAACAAGTACACATAAGTGTTTTCTGGGTAGAATGATACAGAAACTAGGTTAAAAATCATATTTGCGACTGTCAACATGACATTGAATCCACTTGCCCAAGAAAAAGACTTTGCTTTTCTCCAAAACCAGTTTGACTATGTTTTTCTGGGTCCTTAACACACAAATTCCACACGAGTTTGTTCAGATAGATCTGGATCTAACCAGAAATATCCGGTTCTGTGTGGCTCAATGAATATCAGCTTTGAAACAGCCTGTGTGTGTGTTAGTGTTTTCTGGATACTATCTATGACCTTTAGAGTTTTGAATGAATTTTAGCATGTTACATTTTGTTTTTTTGTTGGCAAACGCTAATTAGTTCCACATGGAGACACAACAAGTACACAACAGGTTACAGCACTCCCGTAAGCTACCTCTGTTACACTCTGGCTAGTACAATACAGTATCTGGCTTATTGCTACTCCCAGGCTACAGAACTCTTCTCAACTGCTTCTCTCTTTATGCAGGATACAGAACTCACGTAAACAGCTTCTCTCTACTCAGAACACAGAACTCCTGCCAACTGCCTCTCTCCACACTTAGGTTACAGAACTCCCTTAAGCTGCATCTCCAACACTCAGGATAAAGAAAACCCGCATATTGCGAATGCCAAATTCGAGGCTACAGAACTCCAGCAATCAACTTCTCTCTACTCCCAGCATACAGGACTCCTGTAAACTGCTTTGCTCTGCATCCAGGTTACAGAACTCCCGTAAGCTGCGTCTGTTACACTCTGGCTACAGCAATACCGTATCTGGCTTCTTGTTACTCCCAGTCTCCAGAACTCTTCTCAACTGCTTCTCTCTATACGCAGGATACAGAACTCCCGTAAACTGCGTCTCTGAACACCCAGTTACACAACTCCCGTAAACGGCTTCGCACTAAATCCTAGCATACGGAACTCCCGTAAGCTGCTTCTGCTACATTCAGGCTACAGAAATGCCGTGTACTGCTTATTGCTACTCCCATGCTGCAGAACTCTTGTCAAGTGCCTCTCTACACGCAGGATACAGAACTGCCGTAAACTACTTCTCTTACGCTCAGGACATAGGAATCCCATATACTGGGTATGCCATTCCC
This sequence comes from Sylvilagus floridanus, assembly GCA_949820135.1. Lineage (NCBI taxonomy): Eukaryota > Metazoa > Chordata > Mammalia > Lagomorpha > Leporidae > Sylvilagus > Sylvilagus floridanus. Next base: position 91,072,344 of record OX463223.1, read on the forward strand.
TGGTGACAAAGCACTTGTAAACTGCTTCTCTCTACACCCACAATACAGAGATTCTGTTAACTCCTTCTAGGTAGACACAGGACACAGAACTCCCAAGAAGCTGTGTCTCCTACACGCAGTATACAGAACTTGCATACTGCATATGCCTATACCTAGGCTACAGAACTTCCCGCAACACTTCACTCTACTCCCAGAATACAGGACTTCCGTAATCCGCGTCTCACTACATCCACGTTACAGAGCTCCTGTAAGCTGCGTCTGCTACACTCTGGCTACTGCAGTGCTGTATCTGGCTTATTGCTACTCCCAGGCTCCAGAACTATTCTCAACTGCTTCTCTCTATACGCAGGATACAGAACTCCTGTAAAATGCGTCTGTAAACACCCAGGTTACAGAACGCCCGTGAACGGCTTCACGCTACAACCTTGCATACAGAACTCCCGTAAGCGGGGTCTGCTACACTCTGGCTACTGCAATGCTGTATCTAGCTTACTGCTACTCCCAGGCTCCAGAACTCTTCTCAACTGCTTCTCTCTATACGCACGATACAGAACTCCCGTAAACAGCTTCTCTCTACTCAGAACACAGAATTCCTGCCAACTGCCTCTCTCCACACTTAGGTTACAGAACTCCCTTAAGCTGCATCAACTACACTCGGATAAAGAAAACCCACATATTGCGAATGCCAAATTCCAGGCTACAGAACTCCAGCAATCAACGTCTCTCTACTCCCAAGTTACAGAACTCCAGTAAACTGCCTCTCTCTACATCCAGGCTACAGAACTCCTGTAAACTGCGTCTCTAAACACCCAGGTTACCGAACGCCCGTGAACGGCTTCACGCTACAACCTAGCATACAGAACTCCTGTAAGCTGGGTCTGCTACACTCTGGCTACTGCAAGGCTGTATCTAGCTTACTGCTACTCCCAGGCTCCTCTCTATACGCACGATACAGAACTCCCGTAAACAGCTTCTCTCTACTCAGAACACAGAACTCCTGCCAAGTGCCTCTCTCCACTCTTAGGTTACACAACTCCCTTAAGCTGCATCGCCTACACTCAGGACAGCGAAAACCCACATATTTCGAATGTCAGATTCCAGGCTACAGAACTCCAGCAATCAACTTCTCTCTACTCCCAGCATACAGGACTCCTGTAATCTGCGTCTCACTACATACACGTTACAGATCCTCCATAAGCTGCGTCTGCTGCACTCTGGCTACTGTATTGCCGTATCTGGCTTACTGCTACGCCCAGGCTCCAGAAGTCTTCTCAACTGCTTCTCTCTATACGCAGGATACAGAACTGCCGTAAACTGCGTCTCTGAACACCCGGTTACAGAACTCCCGTAAACGGCTTCGCACTACAACCTAGCATACGGAACTCCCGTAAGCTGCGTCTGCTACATTCAGGCTACAGAAATGCCGTGTACTGCTTATTGCTACTCCCATGCTGCAGAACTCTTGTCAAGTGCCTCTCTACACGCAGGATACAGAACTGCCGTAAACTACTTCTCTTACGCTCAGGACATAGGAATCGCATATACTGGGTATGCCCATTCCCTGGCGACACAGCACTTGTAAACTGCTTCTCTCTACAGCCACGATACAGAGCTTCTGTTAACTCCTTCTAGATAGACACAGGACACAGTACTCCCAAGAATCTGTGTCTCCTACACGCAGTATACAGAACGCGCATACTGCATATGCCTAATCCTAGGCTACAGAACTCCCCGCAACACTTCACTCTACTCCCAGCATACAGGACTCCCGTAATCTGCGTCTATCTACAACCACGTTACACAGCTCCCGTAAGCTGTGTCTGCTACACTCTGGCTATAGCAATGCCGTATCTGGCTTACTGCTACTCCCAGGCTCCAGAACTCTTCTCCACTGCTTCTCTCTATACGCTGGCTACAGAACTCCTGTAAAATGCACCTCAAAACACCCAGGTTACAGAACTCCAGTGAATGGCTTCATGCTACAACCTAGCATACAGAACGTCCGTAAGCTGCGTCTGCTACACGCAGGCTACAGAAATGCCGTATATTGCTTATTGCTACTCCCAGGCTACAGAACTCTTGTCAAGTGCCTACCTACATGCAGGATACAAAACTCCCGTACACTACTTCTCCTCCGCTAAGGACATAGGAATCCCATATACTGGGTATGCCTATTCCCAGGCTACACAGCACTTGTAAACTGCTTTTCTCTATCCCAGGATACAGAACTTCTGGGAAAAGCTTCTTGCTATACCTGGGACACAGAACTCCCAAGAAGCTGTGTCTCCTACACGAAGTATACAGAACTCGCATACTGCATATGCCTAATTCTAGGCTACAGAACTCTCAGCAACAGGTCACTCTACTCCCAGCATACAGGACTTCCGTAATCCGCGTCTCACTACATCCACGTTACAGAGCTCCTATAAGCTGCGTCTGCTACACTCTGGCTACTGCAGTGCCGTATCTGGCTTACTGCTACTCCCAGGCTCCAGAACTCTTCTCAACTGCTTCTCTCTATAGGCACGATACAGAACTCCCGTAAACAGCTTCTCTCTACTCAGAACACAGAACTCCTGCCAACTGCCTCTCTCCACACTTAGGTTACAGAACTCCCTTAAGGTGCATCTCCTACACTCAGGATAAAGAAAACCCGCATATTGCGAATGCTAAATTCCAGGCTACAGAACTCCAGCAATCAACGTCTCTCTACTCCCAAGTGACAGAACTCCAGTAAACTGCTTCGCTCTACATCCAGGTTACAGCACTCCCGTAAGCTACCTCTGTTACAGTCTGGCTAGTACAATACAGTATCTGGCTTATTGCTACTCCCAGGCTACAGAACTCTTCTCAACTGCTTCTCTCTATATGCAGGATACAGAACTCATGTAAACAGCTTCTCTCTACTCAGAACACAGAACTCCTGCCAACTGCCTCTCTCCACACTTAGGTTACAGAACTCCCTTAAGCTGCATCTCCAACACTCAGGATAAAGAAAACCCGCATATTGCGAATGCCAAATTCCAGGCTACAGAACTCCAGCAATCAACTTCTCTCTACTCCCAAGTAACAGAACTCCAGTAAACTGCTTCGCTCTGCATCCAGGTTACAGAACTCCCGTAAGCGGCGTCTGTTACACTCTGGCTACAGCAATACCGTATCTGGCTTCTTGTTACTCCCAGTCTCCAGAACTCTTCTCAACTGCTTCTCTCTATACGCAGGATACAGAACTCCCGTAAACTGCGTCTCTGAACACCCAGTTACACAACTCCCGTAAACGGCTTCGCACTAAATCCTAGCATACGGAACTCCCGTAAGCTGCTTCTGCTACATTCAGGCTACAGAAATGCCGTGTACTGCTTATTGCGACTCCCATGCTGCAGAACTCTTGTCAAGTGCCTCTCTACATGCAGGATACAGAACTGCAGAAAAACTACTTCTCTTACACTCAGGACATAGGAATCCCATATACTGGGTATGCCATTCCCTGGTGACAAAGCACTTGTAAACTGCTTCTCTCTACACCCACGATACAGAGCTTCTGTTAACACCTTCTAGGTAGACACAGGACACAGAACTCCCAAGAAGCTGTGTCTCCTACACGCAGTATACAGAACTCGCATACTGCATATGCCTAATTCTAGGCTACAGAACTCTCTGCAACACGTCACTCTACGCCCAGCATACAGGACTTCCGTAATCCACGTCTCACTACGTCCACGTTACAGAGCTCCTGTAAGCTGTGTCTGCTACACTCTGGCTACTGCAGTGCTGTATCTGGCTTACTGCTACTCCCAGGCTCCAGAACTCTTCTCAACTGATTCTCTTTATACGCACAATACAGAACTCCCGTAAACTGCGTCTGTAAACACCCAGGTTACAGAACGCCCGTGAACGGCTTCACGCTACAACCTAGCATACAGAACTCCTGTAAGCTGGGTCTGCTACACTCTGGCTACTGCAAGGCTGTATCTAGCTTACTGCTACTCCCAGGCTCCTCTCTATACGCACGATACAGAACTCCCGTAAACAGCTTCTCTCTACTCAGAACACAGAACTCCTGCCAAGTGCCTCTCTCCACTCTTAGGTTACACAACTTCCTTAAGCTGCATTGCCTACACTCAGGACAGCGAAAACCCGCATGTTTCGAATGCCAGTTTCCAGGCTACAGAACTCCAGCAATCAACTTCTCTCTAACCCCAGCATACAGGACTCCCGTAATCTGCGTCTCACAACATCCACGTTACAGATCTCCCGTAAGCTGCGTCTGCTACATTCAGGCTACAGAAATGCCGTGTACTGCTTATTGCTACTCCCATGCTGCAGAACTCTTGTCAAGTGCCTCTCTACACGCAGGATACAGAACTGCCGTAAACTACTTCTCTTACGCTCAGGACATAGGAATCGCATATACTGGGTATGCCCATTCCCTGGCGACACAGCACTTGTAAACTGCTTCTCTCTACACCCACAATACAGAGCTTCTGTTAACTCCTTCTAGGTAGACACAGGACACAGAACTCCCAAGAAGCTGTGTCTCCTACACGCAGTATACAGAACGCGCAAACTGCGTATGCCTAATCCTAGGCTACAGAACTCCCCGCAACACTTCACTCTACTCCCAGCATACAGGACTCCCGTAATCTGCGTCTATCTACAACCACGTTACACAGCTCCCGTAAGCTGTGTCTGCTACACTCTGGCTATAGCAATGCCGTATCTGGCTTACTGCTACTCCCAGGCTCCAGAACTCTTCTCCACTGCTTCTCTCTATACGCAGGATACAGAACTCCTGTAAAATGCATCTCAAAACACCCAGGTTACAGAACTCCAGTGAACGGCTTCATGCTACAACCTAGCATACAGAACGTCCGTAAGCTGCGTCTGCTACACTCAGGCTACAGAAATGCCATATATTGCTTATTGCTACTCCCAGGCTACAGAACTCTTGTCAAGTGCCTCTCTACATGCAGGATACAAAACTCCCGTAAACTACTTCTCCTCCGCTCAGGACATAGGAATCCCATATACTGGGTATGCCTATTCCCAGGCTACACAGCACTTGTAAACTGCTTTTCTCTATCCAGAATACAGAACTTCTGGGAAAAGCTTCTTGCTAAACCCAGGACACAGAACTCCCAAGAGGCTGTGTCTCCTACACACAGTATACAGGACTCGCATACTGCATATGCCTAATTCTAGGCTACAGAACTCCCTGCAACACTTCACTCTACTCCCAGCATACAGGACTTCCGTAATCCGCGTCACACTACATCCACGTTACAGAGCTCCTGTAAGCTGCGTCTGCTACACTCTGGCTACTGCAGTGCCGTATCTGGCTTACTGCTACTCCCAGGCTCCAGAACTCTTCTTAACTGCTTCTCTCTATAGGCACGATACAGAACTCCCGTAAACAGCTTCTCTCTACTCAGAACACAGAACTCCTGCCAACTGCCTCTCTTCACACTTTAACAGAACTCCCTTAAGGTGCATCTCCTACACTCAGGATAAAGAAAGCTTGCATATTGCGAATGCCTAACCCACGCTACAGAACTCCAGCAATCAGCTTCTCTCTACATCCAGGTTACAGAGATCCCGTAAGCTGGCTACTGCAGTGCCGTATCTGGCTTACTGCTACTCCTAGGCGTTTCCTAGGGTCAGACTACAGAAATCCCGCATATTATGAATGCCTACTCCCAAGCTACAGATCTCATCCAAACTGCTTCATTCCACACCTCCGATACAGAACTCTTGTAAGCTGCACTTCACTACATGAAGGTTGCAAGCTCCTGTAAACACTGTTTCCTCCATTCAGGCTACTGACTTCGTGCATATTGTGTAAGCCTATTCCCAGGGTACAGAATGCTGAAACACCTTTGCACTCCACTAGCATACAGAACTCCCGTGAACTGCTTCTCTCTACAGCAAGGACGCAGAACGCCCATAAGCTGCATTGTCTAGAGTTAGATTACAGAAATCCCGCATATTGCGAATACCTACTCCCAGGCTACAGAACTCTTCCAAACTGCTTCGTTCCACACTTCTGATACAAAACTCATGGATGCTGCACCTCACTACCCTCAGGTCACAGAACTCCTGTACGCTCATTCTCCTGCACTCTGGCGACTGAGTTTGCGCACATTGTGAAAGCCTATTCCCAGGCTACGGAACTCTGAAACAGCTTTGCACTCCACTAGCATACAGAACTCCCGTGAACTGCTTCTCTCTACAGCCGCTATGCAGAATGCCCATAAGCTGCGTTTCCTACAGTGAGGCTACACAATTCCCGCATATTGCAAATGCCTACTCCCAGGTTACAGAACCCTTCCTAACTACTTCGTTCCACACCTCCGATACAGAACTCATGTACGCTGCATCTCCATACACTCAGGTTACAGAGCTCCTGTAAGCCCTGTCTCTTAAACTCAGGCTACAGACATTGCGCACATTGTGTAAGCCTATTCCTAGGCTACAGAATGCTGAAACAGCTTTGCACTCCACTAGCATACAGAACTCCCGTGAACTGCATTTCTCTACGGCCAGGACGCAGAACGCCCATAAGCTGCGTTTCCTACAGTCAGGCTACACAAATCCCTCGTATTGCAAATGCCCACTCCCAGGCTACAGAACTCTTCCAAACTGCTAACATCCACACCTCCGATAGAGAACTCATGTACCCTGCATCTCACCACACTCAGGTTAGAGAAGTCCTGTTCACTTTCTCTCCTCCACTCAAGCTACAACCATTGCGCACATTGGTAAGACTTTTCCAAAGCTAACGAACTCTGAAACAGCTTTGCACTCCACTAGCATACAGAACTCCCGTGAACTGCATCTCTCTAAAGCCAGGACGTAGAACGCCCATAAGCTGCGTTTCCTACAGTCAGGATACACAATTACTGCATATTGCAAATGCCTACTCCCAGGCTACAGAACCCTTCCTAACTGCTTCGTTCCACACCTCCAATACAGAACTCATGTACGGTGCACTTCACTACATGAAGGTTACAAGCTCCTGTAAGCAATGTCTCTCACACTGAGGCTACAGACTTTGCGCATATTGTGTAAGCCTATTCCCAGGTTACAGAATGTTGAAACAGCTTTCCACTCCGCTAGGATACAGAACTCCCATGAACTGCATTTCTCTACAGCCAGGAGGCAGAACGCCCAAGCTGTGTTTCCTAAGGTCAGGATACACAAATCCCTCCTATTGCAAATACCTACTCCCAGGCTACAGAACTCTTCCAAACTGATAACATCCACACCTCCGATACAGAACTCATGTACGCTGCACTTCACCACATGAAGGTTACAGAGCTCCTGTAAGCACTGTCTCCTCCATTCAGGCTACTGATTTTGTGCGTATTATGTAAGCCTATTCCCAGGATACAGAATGCTGAAACTCCTTTGCACTCCACTAGGATGCAGAACTCTAGTGAACTGATTCTCTCTACGGCCAAGAGGCAGAACGCCCATAAGCTGCGTTTCCTACAGTCAGGATACACAAATCCCTCCTATTGCGAATACCTACGCCCAGGCTACAGAACTCTTCCAAACTGCTTCATTCCACACCTCCGATACAGAACTCATGTACACTGCATCTCACTACACTCAGAGAAGACCTGTTCGCTCTCTCTCCTCCACTCAGGTCACAGACATTGCGCATATTGTGTAAGGCTATTCCCAGCCTACAGAATGCTGAAACACCTTAGCACTCCACTAGCATACCGAATTCCCGTGAATTGCATCTCTCTACAGCAAGGACGTAGAATGCCCATAAGCTGCGTTTCCTACAGTCAGGCTACACAAATCCCGCCTATTGCTAATACCTACTCCCAGGCTAAAGAACTATTCCAAACTGCTAACATCCACACCTCCGATATAGAACTCATGTACCGTGCATCTCACCACACTCAGGTTAGAGAAGTCCTGTTCGCTCTATCTCCTCCACTCAGGTTACAGACATTGCGCACATTGGGTAAGCCTATTCCCAAGCTACGGAACTCTGAAACAGGTTTGCACTCCACTAGCCTACAGAACACCCGTGAACTGCATCTCTCTACAGCCGCTACGCAGAATGCCTATAAGGTGCGTTTCCTAGATCAGGCTACTAAAGTTCTGCCTATTGTGAATGCCTACTCCCAGGCTACAGAACCCTTCCTAACTGCTTCGTTCCACACCTCCGATACAGAACTCATGTACGCTACATCTCCCTACACTCAGGTTACAGAGCTCCTGTAAGCTCTATCTTCTACACTCAAGCTACAGACATGTGCACATTGTGTAAGCCTATTCCCAGGTTACAGAATGCGAAACACCTTTGACTCCACTAGCACACAGTTCTCCCGTGAACTGCATCTCTCTACAGCAAGGACGCAGAACGCCCATAAGCTGCGTTGTCTAGAGTTAGATTACAGAAAACCCGCATATTGTGAATGCCTACTCCCAGGCTACAGAACTCTTCTAAACTGCTTCGTTCCACACTTCCAATACAAAACTCATGGATGCTGCACCTCAATATACTCAGGTCACAGAACTCCTGTACGCTCATTCTCCGGACCCTGGCTACTGACATAGCGTATAATGTGTAAGCCTATTCCCAGGCTGAAAAACTCTGAAACAGCTTTGCACTCCACTAGCATACAGAACTCCCATGAACTGCATCTCTCTACAGCCGCTACGCAGAATGCCCATAAGCTGCGTTTCCTAGAGTCAGGCTAAGAAAATTCCGCCTATTGTGAATGCCTACTCCCAGCCTACAGAAACCTTCCTAACTGTTTATTTCCACACCTCCGATACAGAACTCATGTACGCTGCAATTCACTACATGAAGGTTACAGAGCTCCTGTAAGCACTGTCTCTTACACTCAGGCTACAGACATTGCGCACATTGTGTAAGCCTATTCCCAGGCTAGAGAATGCTGAATCACCTTTGCACTCCACTAGCATACAGAACTCCCGTGAACTGCATTTCTCTACAGCCAGGACGTAGAATGCCCATAAGCTGCATTTCCTACAGTCAGGCTACACAAATCCCTCCTATTGCAAATACCTACTCCCAGGCTACAGAACTCTTCCAAACTCCTAACATCCACACCTCCGATACAGAATTCATGTACGCTGCATCTGACTACACTCCGGTTTCACATCTCCTGTAAGCTCTGTTTCCTGCACTCAGGCTACAGACATGCGGACATTATGTAAGCCTATTCCCAGGTTGCAGAATGCTGAAACAGCTTTGCACTCCAATAGCATACAGAACTACCGCGAACTGCATCTCTTTACAGCTAGGACATAGAATGCCCATAAGCTGCGTTTCCTACAGTCAGGCTACACAAATCCCTCCTATTGCGAATAGCTACTCCCAGGCTACAGAACTCTTCCAAACTAGAAATATCCACACCTCCAATACAGAACTCATGTACGCTGCATCGGACTACAATCCGGTTACACCGCTCCTGTAAGCTCTGTCCCCTCCACTCAAGCTACAGTCACAAGCTACAGAACTCTGAAACAGCTTTGCACTCCACTAGCATACAGAACTCCCATGAACTGCATCTCTCTACAGCAAGGACGCAGAACGCCCATAAGCCGCGTTGTCTAGAGTTAGATTACAGAAATCACGCATATTGCGAATACCTACTCCCAGGCTACAGAACTCTTCCAAACTGCTTCGTTCCATACTTCCTATACAAAACTTATGGATGCTGCACCTCACTACACTCAGGTCACAGAACTCCTGTACACTCATTCTCCTGCACTCTGGCTAGCGAGTTTGCGCACATTGTGTAAGTCTATTCCCAGGCTACAGAATGCTGAAACAGCTTTGCACTCCATTAGCATACAGAACTCCCGTGAACTGAATCTCTCTACAGCCAGGACGTAGAACGCCCATAAGCTGCGTTTCCTACAGTCAGGATACACAACTCCCGCATATTGCGAATGCCTACTCCCAGGCTACAGAACTCTTCCAAACTGCTTCGTTCCACACCTCCGATACAGAACTCATGTACGCTACATCTCACTACACTCAGAGAAGACCTGTTCGCACTCTCTCCTCCACTCAGGTAACAGACATTGCGCATAGTGTGTAAGGCTATTCCCAGGATACAGAATGCTGAAACAGCTTTGCACTCCAATAGCATACAGAACTACCACGAACTGCATCTCTCTACAGCCAGGACGTAGAACGCCCATAAGCTGCATTTCCTACAGTCAGGCTACACAAATCCCGCCTATTGCGAATACCTACTCCCAGGCTACAGAACTCTTCCAAACTAGAAACACCCGCACCTCCGATACAGAACTCATGTACGCTGCATCTGACTACACTCCGGTTACACAACTGCTCTAAGCTCTGTCTCCTGCTCTCAAGCTACAGACATTGCACACATTGGGTAAGCCTATTCCCAAGCTACAGAACTCTGAAACAACTGTGCACTCCACTAGCATACAGAACTCCCATGAACTGCATCTCTCTACAGCCGCTACACAGAATGCCAATAAGCTGCGTTTCTTACACTCAAGCTGCACAAATCCTGCATATTGCGAAAGCCTACTCCCAGGTTACAGAACACTCCCTAACTGCTTCGTTCCACACCTCTGATACAGAACTCATGTACGCTGCATCTCCCTACAATCAGGTTACAGAGCTCCTGTAAGCACTGTCCCCTACACGCAGCCTAAAGACGTTGCGCACATTGTATAAGCCTATTCCCAGGTTACAGAATGCTGAAACTGCTTTGCACTCCGGTAGCACACAGAACTCCCGTGAACTGCATTTCTCTACGGCCAGGAGGCAGAACGCCCATAAGCTACATTTCCTAAGGTCAGGATACACAAATCCCTCCTATTGCAAATACCTACTCCCAGGCTACAGAACTCTTCCAAACTACTAACATCCACACCTCCGATACAGAATTCATGTACGCTGCATCTGACTACACTCCGGTTACACAACTCCTGTAGGCTCTGTCTCCTGCACTCAAGCTACAGACATTGTGCACATTGGTAAGCCTATTCCCAAGCTACAAAACTCTGAAACAGGTTTGCACTCCACTAGCATACAGATCTCCCGTGAACTGCCTCTCTCTACAGCCGCTACGCAGAATGCCCATAAGCTGCGTTTCCTAGAGTCAGGCTATGAAAATTCTGCCTATTGAGAATGCCTACTCTAGGCTACTGAACCCTTCCTAACTGCATCGTTCCACACATCCGATACAGAATTCATGTACGCTGCACTTCACTACATGAAGGTTACAAGCTCCTGTAAGCACTGTCTCCTCCATTCAGGCTACTGACTTTGTGCATATTGTGTAAGCCTATTCCCAGGCTACAGAATGCTGAAACACCTTTGCACTCCACTAGCATACAGAACTCCCGTGAACTGCATCTCTCTACAGCAAGGACACAGAACGCCCATAAGCTGCTTTTCCTAGAGTCAGGCTACACAAATCCCGCCTATTGCGAATACCTACTCCCAGGCTACAGAACTCTTCCAAACTGCTTCGTTCCACACTTCCGATACAAAACTCATGGATGCTGCAAGCTCATTCTCCTGCTCTCTGGCTACTGAGTTTGTGCACATTGTGTAAGCCTACTCCAAGGCTACAGAACTCTTCCAAACTCCTAACATCCACACCTCCGATACAGAATTCATGTACGCTGCATCTGACTACACTCCGGATTCACGTCTCCTGCAAGCTCTGTGTCCTGCACTCAGGCTACAGACATGCGGACATTGTGTTAGCCTATTCCCAGGCTACAGAACGCTGAAACACCTTTGCACTCCAATAGCATACAGAACTCCCATGAACTGCATCTCTCTACAGCCAGGACGTAGAACGCCCATAAGCTGTGTTTCCTACAGTCAGGCTACAAAAATCCCGCCTATTGCGAATACCTATTCCCAGGCTACAGAACTCTTCCAAATTAGAAACATCCGCACCTCCGATACAGAACTCATGTACGCTGCATCTGACTACCTTCCGGTTACACATCTCCTGTAAGCTCTGTCCCCTCCATTCAAGGTAATGTCATTGCGCACATTCGGTAAGCCTATTCCCAATCTACAAAACTCTGAAAGAGCTTTGCACTCCACTAGCAAACAGAACTCCCGTAAACTGCATCTCTCTACAGCCGCTACGCAGAATGCTCATAAGCTGCATTTCCTAGAGTCAGGCTAGGAAAATTAGGCCTATTGCGAATGCCTACTCTCAGGCTACAGAACCCTTCCTAACTGCTTCGTTCCACACCTCCGATACAGAACTCATGTACGCTGCATCTCCCTACACTCAGGTTACAGAGCTCCTGTAAGCACTGTCTCCTACACGCAGGCTACAGAGCTTGCGCACATTGTGTAAGCCTATTCCCAGGTTACAGAATGCTGAAACAGCCTTGCACTCCGCTAGCATACAGAACTCCCATGAACTGCATTTCTCTACGACCAGGAGGCAGATCGCCCATAAGCTGCGTTTCCTAAGGTCAGGATACACAAATCCCTCCTATTGCAAATACCTACTCCCAGGCTACAGAACTCTTCCAAACTGCTAACATCCACACCTCCGATACAGAATTCATGTACGCTGCATCTGACTACACTCCGGTTACACATCTCCTGTAAGCTCTGTCCCTGCTCTCAAGCTACAGACATTGCGCTCATTGGGTAAGCCTATTCCCAAGCTACAGAACTCTGAAACAACTTTGCACTCCACTAGCATACAGAACTCCCGTGAACTGCATCTCTCTACAGCCAGGACGTAGAACGCCCATAAGCTGCATTTCCTAGAGTCAGGTTACAAAAATTCCACCTATTGCGAATGCCTACTCTCAGGCTACAGAACTCTTCCAAACTGCTTCGTTCCACACCTCCGATACAGAACTCATGTACGCTGCATCTCACTACACTCAGAGAAGACCTGTTCACACTCTCTCCTCCACTCAGGTCACAGACATTGCGCATATTGTGTAAGGCTATTCCCAGGTTACAGAATGCTGAAACAGCTTTGCACTCCAATAGCATACAGAACTACCGCGAACTGCATCTCTCTACAGCCAGGACGTAGAACGTCCATAAGCTGCATTTCCTACAGTCAGGCTACACATATCCCACCTATTGCGAATGAATACCTACTCCCAGGCTACAGAACTCTTCCAAACTAGAAACATCCGCACCTCCGATACAGAACTCATGTACGCTGCATCTGACTACACTCCGGTTACACAACTGCTCTAAGCTCTGTCTCCTGCTCTCAAGCTACAGACATTGCGCACATTGGGTAAGCCTATTCCCAAGCTACAGAACTCTGAAACAACTGTGCACTCCACTAGCATACAGAACTCCCGTGAACTGCATCTCTCTGCAGCCGCTACGCAGAATGCCCATAAGCTGCGTTTCTTACACTCAAGCTGCACAAATCCTGCATATTGCGAAAGCCTACTCCCAGGTTACAGAACCCTCCCTAACTGCTTCGTTCCACACCTCTGATACAGAACTCATGTACGCTGCATCTCCCTACAATCAGGTTACAGAGCTCCTGTAAGCTCTGTCTCCTACACGCAGGCTACAGACATCGCGCACATTGTGTAAGCCTATTCCCAGGTTACAGAATGCTGAAACTGCTTTGCACTCTGGTAGCACACAGAACTCCCGTGAACTGCATTTCTCTACGGCCAGGAGGCAGAACGCCCATAAGCTACATTTCCTAAGGTCAGGATACACAAATCCCTCCTATTGCAAATACCTACTCCCAGGCTACAGAACTCTTCCAAACTGCTAACATCCACACCTCCGATACAGAATTCATGTACGCTGCATCTGACTACACTCCGGTTACACAACTCCTGTAGGCTCTGTCTCCTGCACTCAAGCTACAGACATTGTGCACATTGGTAAGCCTATTCCCAAGCTACAAAACTCTGAAACAGGTTTGCACTCCACTAGCATACAGAACTCCCGTGAACTGCCTCTCTCTACAGCCGCTACGCAGAATGCCCATAAGCTGCGTTTGCTAGAGTCAGGCTAGGAAAATTCGACCTATGGTGAATGCCTACTCCCAGGCTACAGAAACCTTCCTAACTGCATCGTTCCACACCACCGATACAGAACACATTCACGCTGATTCTCACTAGACTCAGAGACGACCTGTTCGCTCTCTCTCCTCCACACAGGTTACAGACATTGCGCATATTGTGTAAGGCTATTCCCAGCCTACAGAATGCTGAAACACCTTAGCACTCCACTAGCATACCGAACTCCCGTGAACTGCATCTCTCTACAGCCAGGACGTAGAACGCCCATAAGCTGCGTTTCCTACAGTCAGGCTACACAAATCCTGCCTATTGCTAATACCTACTCCCAGGCTACAGAACTATTCCAAACTTCTAACATCCACAACTCCGATATAGAACTCATGTACCCTGCATCTCACCACACTCAGGTTAGAGAATTTCTGTTCGCTCTCTCTCCTCCCCTCAGGTTACAGACATGGCGCACATTGGGTAAGCCTATTCCCAAGCTACAGAACTCTGAAACAGCTTTGCACTCCACTAGCATACAGAACTCCCATGAACTGCATCTCTCTACAGCAAGGACGCAGAACGCCCATAAGCTGCGTTGTCTAGAGTTAGATTACAGAAAACCCGCATATTGTGAATGCCTACTCCCAGGCTACAGAACTCTTCCAAACTGCTTCGTTGCACACTTCCGATACAAAACTCATGGATGCTGCACCTCACTACACTCAGGTCATAGAACTCCTGTACGGTCATTCTGCTGACCCTGGCTACCGACTTTGCGTATATTGTGTAAGCCTATTCCCAGGCTACAGAACTCTGAAACAGCTTTGCACTCCACTAGCATACAGAACTCCCGTGAACTGCATGTCTCTACAGCCAGGTCATAGACCTCCCATAAGCTGCGTTTCTTACACTCAAGCTGCACAAATCCTGCATATTGCGAAAGCCTACTCCCAGGTTACAGAACCCTTCCTAACTGCTTCGTTCCACACGTCCGATACAGAACTCATGTACACTGCATCTGACTACACTCAGGTTACAGAGCTCCTGTAAGCACTGTCCCCTACACGCAGGCTACAGACATTGCGCACATTGTGTAAGCCTATTCCCAGGTTACAGAATGCAGTCCGCTAGCATACAGAACTCACGTGAACTGCATTTCTCTACGGCCAGGAGGCAGAACGCCCATAAGCTGCGTTTCCTACAGTCAGGCTACACAAATCCCTCCTATTGCAAATACCTACTCCCAGGCTACAGAACTCTTCCAAACTCCTAACATCCACACCTCCGATACAGAATTCATGTACGCTGCATCTGACTACACTCCGGTTTCACATCTCCTGTAAGCTCTGTTTCCTGCACTCAGGCTACAGACATGCGGACATTATGTAAGCCTATTCCCAGGTTGCAGAATGCTGAAACAGCTTTGCACTCCAATAGCATACAGAACTACCGCGAACTGCATCTCTTTACAGCTAGGACATAGAACGCCCATAAGCTGCGTTTCCTACAGTCAGGCTACACAAATCCCTCCTATTGCGAATAGCTACTCCCAGGCTACAGAACTCTTCCAAACTAGAAATATCCACACCTCCAATACAGAACTCATGTACGCTGCATCGGACTACAATCCGGTTACACCGCTCCTGTAAGCTCTGTCCCCTCCACTCAAGCTACAGGACTCTGAAACAGCTTTGCACTCCACTAGCATACAGAACTCCCATGAACTGCATCTCTCTACAGCAAGGACGCAGAACGCCCATAAGCCGCGTTGTCTAGAGTTAGATTACAGAAATCACGCATATTGCGAATACCTACTCCCAGGCTACAGAACTCTTCCAAACTGCTTCGTTCCATACTTCCTATACAAAACTTATGGATGCTGCACCTCACTACACTCAGGTCACAGAACTCCTGTACACTCATTCTCCTGCACTCTGGCTAGCGAGTTTGCGCACATTGTGTAAGTCTATTCCCAGGCTACAGAATGCTGAAACAGCTTTGCACTCCATTAGCATACAGAACTCCCGTGAACTGAATCTCTCTACAGCCAGGACGTAGAACGCCCATAAGCTGCGTTTCCTACAGTCAGGATACACAACTCCCGCATATTGCGAATGCCTACTCCCAGGCTACAGAACTCTTCCAAACTGCTTCGTTCCACACCTCCGATACAGAACTCATGTACGCTACATCTCACTACACTCAGAGAAGACCTGTTCGCACTCTCTCCTCCACTCAGGTCACAGACATTGCGCATATTGTGTAAGGCTATTCCCAGGATACAGAATGCTGAAACAGCTTTGCACTCCAATAGCATACAGAACTACCGCGAACTGCATCTCTCTACAGCCAGGACGTAGAACGCCCATAAGCTGCATTTCCTACAGTCAGGCTACACAAATCCCGCCTATTGCGAATACCTACTCCCAGGCTACAGAACTCTTCCAAACTAGAAACACCCGCACCTCCGATACAGAACTCATGTACGCTGCATCTGACTACACTCCGGTTACACAACTGCTCTAAGCTCTGTCTCCTGCTCTCAAGCTACAGACATTGCACACATTGGGTAAGCCTATTCCCAAGCTACAGAACTCTGAAACAACTGTGCACTCCACTAGCATACAGAACTCCCATGAACTGCATCTCTCTACAGCCGCTACACAGAATGCCAATAAGCTGCGTTTCTTACACTCAAGCTGCACAAATCCTGCATATTGCGAAAGCCTACTCCCAGGTTACAGAACACTCCCTAACTGCTTCGTTCCACACCTCCGATACAGAACTCATGTACGCTGCATCTCCCTACAATCAGGTTACAGAGCTCCTGTAAGCACTGTCCCCTACACGCAGCCTAAAGACGTTGCGCACATTGTGTAAGCCTATTCCCAGGTTACAGAATGCTGAAACTGCTTTGCACTCCGGTAGCACACAGAACTCCCGTGAACTGCATTTCTCTACGGCCAGGAGGCAGAACGCCCATAAGCTACATTTCCTAAGGTCAGGATACACAAATCCCTCCTATTGCAAATACCTACTCCCAGGCTACAGAACTCTTCCAAACTGCTAACATCCACACCTCCGATACAGAATTCATGTACGCTGCATCTGACTACACTCCGGTTACACAACTCCTGTAGGCTCTGTCTCCTGCACTCAAGCTACAGACATTGTGCACATTGGTAAGCCTATTCCCAAGCTACAAAACTCTGAAACAGGTTTGCACTCCACTAGCATACAGAACTCCCGTGAACTGCCTCTCTCTACAGCCGCTACGCAGAATGCCCATAAGCTGTGTTTCCTAGAGTCAGGCTATGAAAATTCTGCCTATTGAGAATGCCTACTCTAGGCTACTGAACCCTTCCTAACTGCATCGTTCCACACATCCGATACAGAATTCATGTACGCTGCACTTCACTACATGAAGGTTACAAGCTCCTGTAAGCACTGTCTCCTCCATTCAGGCTACTGACTTTGTGCATATTGTGTAAGCCTATTCCCAGGCTACAGAATGCTGAAACACCTTTGCACTCCACTAGCATACAGAACTCCCGTGAACTGCATCTCTCTACAGCAAGGACACAGAACGCCCATAAGCTGCTTTTCCTAGAGTCAGGCTACACAAATCCCGCCTATTGCGAATACCTACTCCCAGGCTACAGAACTCTTCCAAACTGCTTCGTTCCACACTTCCGATACAAAACTCATGGATGCTGCAAGCTCATTCTCCTGCTCTCTGGCTACTGAGTTTGTGCACATTGTGTAAGCCTACTCCAAGGCTACAGAACTCTTCCAAACTCCTAACATCCACACCTCCGATACAGAATTCATGTACGCTGCATCTGACTACACTCCGGATTCACGTCTCCTGCAAGCTCTGTGTCCTGCACTCAGGCTACAGACATGCGGACATTGTGTTAGCCTATTCCCAGGCTACAGAACGCTGAAACACCTTTGCACTCCAATAGCATACAGAACTCCCATGAACTGCATCTCTCTACAGCCAGGACGTAGAACGCCCATAAGCTGTGTTTCCTACAGTCAGGCTACAAAAATCCCGCCTATTGCGAATACCTATTCCCAGGCTACAGAACTCTTCCAAATTAGAAACATCCGCACCTCCGATACAGAACTCATGTACGCTGCATCTGACTACCTTCCGGTTACACATCTCCTGTAAGCTCTGTCCCCTCCATTCAAGGTAATGTCATTGCGCACATTCGGTAAGCCTATTCCCAATCTACAAAACTCTGAAAGAGCTTTGCACTCCACTAGCAAACAGAACTCCCGTAAACTGCATCTCTCTACAGCCGCTACGCAGAATGCTCATAAGCTGCATTTCCTAGAGTCAGGCTAGGAAAATTAGGCCTATTGCGAATGCCTACTCTCAGGCTACAGAACCCTTCCTAACTGCATCGTTCCACACCTCCGATACAGAACTCATGTACGCTGCATCTCCCTACACTCAGGTTACAGAGCTCCTGTAAGCACTGTCTCCTACACGCAGGCTACAGAGCTTGCGCACATTGTGTAAGCCTATTCCCAGGTTACAGAATGCTGAAACAGCCTTGCACTCCGCTAGCATACAGAACTCCCATGAACTGCATTTCTCTACGACCAGGAGGCAGATCGCCCATAAGCTGCGTTTCCTAAGGTCAGGATACACAAATCCCTCCTATTGCAAATACCTACTCCCAGGCTACAGAACTCTTCCAAACTGCTAACATCCACACCTCCGATACAGAATTCATGTACGCTGCATCTGACTACACTCCGGTTACACATCTCCTGTAAGCTCTGTCCCTGCTCTCAAGCTACAGACATTGCGCTCATTGGGTAAGCCTATTCCCAAGCTACAGAACTCTGAAACAACTTTGCACTCCACTAGCATACAGAACTCCCGTGAACTGCATCTCTCTACAGCCAGGACGTAGAACGCCCATAAGCTGCGTTTCCTACAGTCAGGCTACACATATCCCACCTATTGCGAATGAATACCTACTCCCAGGCTACAGAACTCTTCCAAACTAGAAACATCCGCACCTCCGATACAGAACTCATGTACGCTGCATCTGACTACACTCCGGTTACACAACTGCTCTAAGCTCTGTCTCCTGCTCTCAAGCTACAGACATTGCGCACATTGGGTAAGCCTATTCCCAAGCTACAGAACTCTGAAACAACTGTGCACTCCACTAGCATACAGAACTCCCGTGAACTGCATCTCTCTGCAGCCGCTACGCAGAATGCCCATAAGCTGCGTTTCTTACACTCAAGCTGCACAAATCCTGCATATTGCGAAAGCCTACTCCCAGGTTACAGAACACTCCCTAACTGCTTCGTTCCACACCTCTGATACAGAACTCATGTACGCTGCATCTCCCTACAATCAGGTTACAGAGCTCCTGTAAGCACTGTCCCCTACACGCAGGCTACAGACATCGCGCACATTGTGTAAGCCTATTCCCAGGTTACAGAATGCTGAAACTGCTTTGCACTCTGGTAGCACACAGAACTCCCGTGAACTGCATTTCTCTACGGCCAGGAGGCAGAACGCCCATAAGCTACATTTCCTAAGGTCAGGATACACAAATCCCTCCTATTGCAAATACGTACTCCCAGGCTACAGAACTCTTCCAAACTGCTAACATCCACACCTCCGATACAGAATTCATGTACGCTGCATCTGACTACACTCCGGTTACACAACTCCTGTAGGCTCTGTCTCCTGCACTCAAGCTACAGACATTGTGCACATTGGTAAGCCTATTCCCAAGCTACAAAACTCTGAAACAGGTTTGCACTCCACTAGCATACAGAACTCCCGTGAACTGCCTCTCTCTACAGCCGCTACGCAGAATGCCCATAAGCTGCGTTTGCTAGAGTCAGGCTAGGAAAATTCGACCTATGGTGAATGCCTACTCCCAGGCTACAGAAACCTTCCTAACTGCAACGTTCCACACCACCGATACAGAACACATTCACGCTGATTCTCACTAGACTCAGAGACGACCTGTTCGCTCTCTCTCCTCCACACAGGTTACAGACATTGCGCATATTGTGTAAGGCTATTCCCAGCCTACAGAATGCTGAAACACCTTAGCACTCCACTAGCATACCGAACTCCCGTGAACTGCATCTCTCTACAGCCAGGACGTAGAACGCCCATAAGCTGCGTTTCCTACAGTCAGGCTACACAAATCCTGCCTATTGCTAATACCTACTCCCAGGCTACAGAACTATTCCAAACTTCTAACATCCACAACTCCGATATAGAACTCATGTACCCTGCATCTCACCACACTCAGGTTAGAGAATTTCTGTTCGCTCTCTCTCCTCCCCTCAGGTTACAGACATGGCGCACATTGGGTAAGCCTATTCCCAAGCTACAGAACTCTGAAACAGCTTTGCACTCCACTAGCATACAGAACTCCCATGAACTGCATCTCTCTACAGCAAGGATGCAGAACGCCCATAAGCTGCGTTGTCTAGAGTTAGATTACAGAAAACCCGCATATTGTGAATGCCTACTCCCAGGCTACAGAACTCTTCCAAACTGCTTCGTTGCACACTTCCGATACAAAACTCATGGATGCTGCACCTCACTACACTCAGGTCATAGAACTCCTGTACGGTCATTCTGCTGACCCTGGCTACCGACTTTGCGTATATTGTGTAAGCCTATTCCCAGGCTACAGAACTCTGAAACAGCTTTGCACTCCACTAGCATACAGAACTCCCGTGAACTGCATGTCTCTACAGCCAGGTCATAGACCTCCCATAAGCTGCGTTTCTTACACTCAAGCTGCACAAATCCTGCATATTGCGAAAGCCTACTCCCAGGTTACAGAACCCTTCCTAACTGCTTCGTTCCACACGTCCGATACAGAACTCATGTACACTGCATCTGACTACACTCAGGTTACAGAGCTCCTGTAAGCACTGTCCCCTACACGCAGGCTACAGACATTGCGCACATTGTGTAAGCCTATTCCCAGGTTACAGAATGCAGTCCGCTAGCATACAGAACTCACGTGAACTGCATTTCTCTACGGCCAGGAGGCAGAACGCCCATAAGCTGCGTTTCCTACAGTCAGGCTACACAAATCCCTCCTATTGCAAATACCTACTCCCAGGCTACAGAACTCTTCCAAACTCCTAACATCCACACCTCCGATACAGAATTCATGTACGCTGCATCTGACTACACTCCGGTTTCACATCTCCTGTAAGCTCTGTTTCCTGCACTCAGGCTACAGACATGCGGACATTATGTAAGCCTATTCCCAGGTTGCAGAATGCTGAAACAGCTTTGCACTCCAATAGCATACAGAACTACCGCGAACTGCATCTCTTTACAGCTAGGACATAGAACGCCCATAAGCTGCGTTTCCTACAGTCAGGCTACACAAATCCCTCCTATTGCGAATAGCTACTCCCAGGCTACAGAACTCTTCCAAACTAGAAATATCCACACCTCCAATACAGAACTCATGTACGCTGCATCGGACTACAATCCGGTTACACCGCTCCTGTAAGCTCTGTCCCCTCCACTCAAGCTACAGAACTCTGAAACAGCTTTGCACTCCACTAGCATACAGAACTCCCATGAACTGCATCTCTCTACAGCAAGGACGCAGAACGCCCATAAGCCGCGTTGTCTAGAGTTAGATTACAGAAATCACGCATATTGCGAATACCTACTCCCAGGCTACAGAACTCTTCCAAACTGCTTCGTTCCATACTTCCTATACAAAACTTATGGATGCTGCACCTCACTACACTCAGGTCACAGAACTCCTGTACACTCATTCTCCTGCACTCTGGCTAGCGAGTTTGCGCACATTGTGTAAGTCTATTCCCAGGCTACAGAATGCTGAAACAGCTTTGCACTCCATTAGCATACAGAACTCCCGTGAACTGAATCTCTCTACAGCCAGGACGTAGAACGCCCATAAGCTGCGTTTCCTACAGTCAGGATACACAACTCCCGCATATTGCGAATGCCTACTCCCAGGCTACAGAACTCTTCCAAACTGCTTCGTTCCACACCTCCGATACAGAACTCATGTACGCTACATCTCACTACACTCAGAGAAGACCTGTTCGCACTCTCTCCTCCACTCAGGTCACAGACATTGCGCATATTGTGTAAGGCTATTCCCAGGATACAGAATGCTGAAACAGCTTTGCACTCCAATAGCATACAGAACTACCGCGAACTGCATCTCTCTACAGCCAGGACGTAGAACGCCCATAAGCTGCATTTCCTACAGTCAGGCTACACAAATCCCGCCTATTGCGAATACCTACTCCCAGGCTACAGAACTCTTCCAAACTAGAAACACCCGCACCTCCGATACAGAACTCATGTACGCTGCATCTGACTACACTCCGGTTACACAACTGCTCTAAGCTCTGTCTCCTGCTCTCAAGCTACAGACATTGCACACATTGGGTAAGCCTATTCCCAAGCTACAGAACTCTGAAACAACTGTGCACTCCACTAGCATACAGAACTCCCATGAACTGCATCTCTCTACAGCCGCTACACAGAATGCCAATAAGCTGCGTTTCTTACACTCAAGCTGCACAAATCCTGCATATTGCGAAAGCCTACTCCCAGGTTACAGAACACTCCCTAACTGCTTCGTTCCACACCTCCGATACAGAACTCATGTACGCTGCATCTCCCTACAATCAGGTTACAGAGCTCCTGTAAGCACTGTCCCCTACACGCAGCCTAAAGACGTTGCGCACATTGTGTAAGCCTATTCCCAGGTTACAGAATGCTGAAACTGCTTTGCACTCCGGTAGCACACAGAACTCCCGTGAACTGCATTTCTCTACGGCCAGGAGGCAGAACGCCCATAAGCTACATTTCCTAAGGTCAGGATACACAAATCCCTCCTATTGCAAATACCTACTCCCAGGCTACAGAACTCTTCCAAACTGCTAACATCCACACCTCCGATACAGAATTCATGTACGCTGCATCTGACTACACTCCGGTTACACAACTCCTGTAGGCTCTGTCTCCTGCACTCAAGCTACAGACATTGTGCACATTGGTAAGCCTATTCCCAAGCTACAAAACTCTGAAACAGGTTTGCACTCCACTAGCATACAGAACTCCCGTGAACTGCCTCTCTCTACAGCCGCTACGCAGAATGCCCATAAGCTGTGTTTCCTAGAGTCAGGCTATGAAAATTCTGCCTATTGAGAATGCCTACTCTAGGCTACTGAACCCTTCCTAACTGCATCGTTCCACACATCCGATACAGAATTCATGTACGCTGCACTTCACTACATGAAGGTTACAAGCTCCTGTAAGCACTGTCTCCTCCATTCAGGCTACTGACTTTGTGCATATTGTGTAAGCCTATTCCCAGGCTACAGAATGCTGAAACACCTTTGCACTCCACTAGCATACAGAACTCCCGTGAACTGCATCTCTCTACAGCAAGGACACAGAACGCCCATAAGCTGCTTTTCCTAGAGTCAGGCTACACAAATCCCGCCTATTGCGAATACCTACTCCCAGGCTACAGAACTCTTCCAAACTGCTTCGTTCCACACTTCCGATACAAAACTCATGGATGCTGCAAGCTCATTCTCCTGCTCTCTGGCTACTGAGTTTGTGCACATTGTGTAAGCCTACTCCAAGGCTACAGAACTCTTCCAAACTCCTAACATCCACACCTCCGATACAGAATTCATGTACGCTGCATCTGACTACACTCCGGATTCACGTCTCCTGCAAGCTCTGTGTCCTGCACTCAGGCTACAGACATGCGGACATTGTGTTAGCCTATTCCCAGGCTACAGAACGCTGAAACACCTTTGCACTCCAATAGCATACAGAACTCCCATGAACTGCATCTCTCTACAGCCAGGACGTAGAACGCCCATAAGCTGTGTTTCCTACAGTCAGGCTACAAAAATCCCGCCTATTGCGAATACCTATTCCCAGGCTACAGAACTCTTCCAAATTAGAAACATCCGCACCTCCGATACAGAACTCATGTACGCTGCATCTGACTACCTTCCGGTTACACATCTCCTGTAAGCTCTGTCCCCTCCATTCAAGGTAATGTCATTGCGCACATTCGGTAAGCCTATTCCCAATCTACAAAACTCTGAAAGAGCTTTGCACTCCACTAGCAAACAGAACTCCCGTAAACTGCATCTCTCTACAGCCGCTACGCAGAATGCTCATAAGCTGCATTTCCTAGAGTCAGGCTAGGAAAATTAGGCCTATTGCGAATGCCTACTCTCAGGCTACAGAACCCTTCCTAACTGCTTCGTTCCACACCTCCGATACAGAACTCATGTACGCTGCATCTCCCTACACTCAGGTTACAGAGCTCCTGTAAGCACTGTCTCCTACACGCAGGCTACAGAGCTTGCGCACATTGTGTAAGCCTATTCCCAGGTTACAGAATGCTGAAACAGCCTTGCACTCCGCTAGCATACAGAACTCCCATGAACTGCATTTCTCTACGACCAGGAGGCAGATCGCCCATAAGCTGCGTTTCCTAAGGTCAGGATACACAAATCCCTCCTATTGCAAATACCTACTCCCAGGCTACAGAACTCTTCCAAACTGCTAACATCCACACCTCCGATACAGAATTCATGTACGCTGCATCTGACTACACTCCGGTTACACATCTCCTGTAAGCTCTGTCCCTGCTCTCAAGCTACAGACATTGCGCTCATTGGGTAAGCCTATTCCCAAGCTACAGAACTCTGAAACAACTTTGCACTCCACTAGCATACAGAACTCCCGTGAACTGCATCTCTCTACAGCCAGGACGTAGAACGCCCATAAGCTGCGTTTCCTACAGTCAGGCTACACATATCCCACCTATTGCGAATGAATACCTACTCCCAGGCTACAGAACTCTTCCAAACTAGAAACATCCGCACCTCCGATACAGAACTCATGTACGCTGCATCTGACTACACTCCGGTTACACAACTGCTCTAAGCTCTGTCTCCTGCTCTCAAGCTACAGACATTGCGCACATTGGGTAAGCCTATTCCCAAGCTACAGAACTCTGAAACAACTGTGCACTCCACTAGCATACAGAACTCCCGTGAACTGCATCTCTCTGCAGCCGCTACGCAGAATGCCCATAAGCTGCGTTTCTTACACTCAAGCTGCACAAATCCTGCATATTGCGAAAGCCTACTCCCAGGTTACAGAACCCTTCCTAACTGCTTCGTTCCACACGTCCGATACAGAACTCATGTACACTGCATCTGACTACACTCAGGTTACAGAGCTCCTGTAAGCACTGTCCCCTACACGCAGGCTACAGACATTGCGCACATTGTGTAAGCCTATTCCCAGGTTACAGAATGCAGTCCGCTAGCATACAGAACTCACGTGAACTGCATTTCTCTACGGCCAGGAGGCAGAACGCCCATAAGCTGCGTTTCCTACAGTCAGGCTACACAAATCCCTCCTATTGCAAATACCTACTCCCAGGCTACAGAACTCTTCCAAACTCCTAACATCCACACCTCCGATACAGAATTCATGTACGCTGCATCTGACTACACTCCGGTTTCACATCTCCTGTAAGCTCTGTTTCCTGCACTCAGGCTACAGACATGCGGACATTATGTAAGCCTATTCCCAGGTTGCAGAATGCTGAAACAGCTTTGCACTCCAATAGCATACAGAACTACCGCGAACTGCATCTCTTTACAGCTAGGACATAGAACGCCCATAAGCTGCGTTTCCTACAGTCAGGCTACACAAATCCCTCCTATTGCGAATAGCTACTCCCAGGCTACAGAACTCTTCCAAACTAGAAATATCCACACCTCCAATACAGAACTCATGTACGCTGCATCGGACTACAATCCGGTTACACCGCTCCTGTAAGCTCTGTCCCCTCCACTCAAGCTACAGAACTCTGAAACAGCTTTGCACTCCACTAGCATACAGAACTCCCATGAACTGCATCTCTCTACAGCAAGGACGCAGAACGCCCATAAGCCGCGTTGTCTAGAGTTAGATTACAGAAATCACGCATATTGCGAATACCTACTCCCAGGCTACAGAACTCTTCCAAACTGCTTCGTTCCATACTTCCTATACAAAACTTATGGATGCTGCACCTCACTACACTCAGGTCACAGAACTCCTGTACACTCATTCTCCTGCACTCTGGCTAGCGAGTTTGCGCACATTGTGTAAGTCTATTTCCAGGCTACAGAATGCTGAAACAGCTTTGCACTCCATTAGCATACAGAACTCCCGTGAACTGAATCTCTCTACAGCCAGGACGTAGAACGCCCATAAGCTGCGTTTCCTACAGTCAGGATACACAACTCCCGCATATTGCGAATGCCTACTCCCAGGCTACAGAACTCTTCCAAACTGCTTCGTTCCACACCTCCGATACAGAACTCATGTACGCTACATCTCACTACACTCAGAGAAGACCTGTTCGCACTCTCTCCTCCACTCAGGTCACAGACATTGCGCATATTGTGTAAGGCTATTCCCAGGATACAGAATGCTGAAACAGCTTTGCACTCCAATAGCATACAGAACTACCGCGAACTGCATCTCTCTACAGCCAGGACGTAGAACGCCCATAAGCTGCATTTCCTACAGTCAGGCTACACAAATCCCGCCTATTGCGAATACCTACTCCCAGGCTACAGAACTCTTCCAAACTAGAAACACCCGCACCTCCGATACAGAACTCATGTACGCTGCATCTGACTACACTCCGGTTACACAACTGCTCTAAGCTCTGTCTCCTGCTCTCAAGCTACAGACATTGCACACATTGGGTAAGCCTATTCCCAAGCTACAGAACTCTGAAACAACTGTGCACTCCACTAGCATACAGAACTCCCATGAACTGCATCTCTCTACAGCCGCTACACAGAATGCCAATAAGCTGCGTTTCTTACACTCAAGCTGCACAAATCCTGCATATTGCGAAAGCCTAATCCCAGGTTACAGAACACTCCCTAACTGCTTCGTTCCACACCTCCGATACAGAACTCATGTACGCTGCATCTCCCTACAATCAGGTTACAGAGCTCCTGTAAGCACTGTCCCCTACACGCAGCCTAAAGACGTTGCGCACATTGTGTAAGCCTATTCCCAGGTTACAGAATGCTGAAACTGCTTTGCACTCCGGTAGCACACAGAACTCCCGTGAACTGCATTTCTCTACGGCCAGGAGGCAGAACGCCCATAAGCTACATTTCCTAAGGTCAGGATACACAAATCCCTCCTATTGCAAATACCTACTCCCAGGCTACAGAACTCTTCCAAACTCCTAACATCCACACCTCCGATACAGAATTCATGTACGCTGCATCTGACTACACTCCGGTTACACAACTCCTGTAGGCTCTGTCTCCTGCACTCAAGCTACAGACATTGTGCACATTGGTAAGCCTATTCCCAAGCTACAAAACTCTGAAACAGGTTTGCACTCCACTAGCATACAGAACTCCCGTGAACTGCCTCTCTCTACAGCCGCTACGCAGAATGCCCATAAGCTGTGTTTCCTAGAGTCAGGCTATGAAAATTCTGCCTATTGAGAATGCCTACTCTAGGCTACTGAACCCTTCCTAACTGCATCGTTCCACACATCCGATACAGAATTCATGTACGCTGCACTTCACTACATGAAGGTTACAAGCTCCTGTAAGCACTGTCTCCTCCATTCAGGCTACTGACTTTGTGCATATTGTGTAAGCCTATTCCCAGGCTACAGAATGCTGAAACACCTTTGCACTCCACTAGCATACAGAACTCCCGTGAACTGCATCTCTCTACAGCAAGGACACAGAACGCCCATAAGCTGCTTTTCCTAGAGTCAGGCTACACAAATCCCGCCTATTGCGAATACCTACTCCCAGGCTACAGAACTCTTCCAAACTGCTTCGTTCCACACTTCCGATACAAAACTCATGGATGCTGCAAGCTCATTCTCCTGCTCTCTGGCTACTGAGTTTGTGCACATTGTGTAAGCCTACTCCAAGGCTACAGAACTCTTCCAAACTCCTAACATCCACACCTCCGATACAGAATTCATGTACGCTGCATCTGACTACACTCCGGATTCACGTCTCCTGCAAGCTCTGTGTCCTGCACTCAGGCTACAGACATGCGGACATTGTGTTAGCCTATTCCCAGGCTACAGAACGCTGAAACACCTTTGCACTCCAATAGCATACAGAACTCCCATGAACTGCATCTCTCTACAGCCAGGACGTAGAACGCCCATAAGCTGTGTTTCCTACAGTCAGGCTACAAAAATCCCGCCTATTGCGAATACCTATTCCCAGGCTACAGAACTCTTCCAAATTAGAAACATCCGCACCTCTGATACAGAACTCATGTACGCTGCATCTGACTACCTTCCGGTTACACATCTCCTGTAAGCTCTGTCCCCTCCATTCAAGGTAATGTCATTGCGCACATTCGGTAAGCCTATTCCCAATCTACAAAACTCTGAAAGAGCTTTGCACTCCACTAGCAAACAGAACTCCCGTAAACTGCATCTCTCTACAGCCGCTACGCAGAATGCTCATAAGCTGCATTTCCTAGAGTCAGGCTAGGAAAATTAGGCCTATTGCGAATGCCTACTCTCAGGCTACAGAACCCTTCCTAACTGCTTCGTTCCACACCTCCGATACAGAACTCATGTACGCTGCATCTCCCTACACTCAGGTTACAGAGCTCCTGTAAGCACTGTCTCCTACACGCAGGCTACAGAGCTTGCGCACATTGTGTAAGCCTATTCCCAGGTTACAGAATGCTGAAACAGCCTTGCACTCCGCTAGCATACAGAACTCCCATGAACTGCATTTCTCTACGACCAGGAGGCAGATCGCCCATAAGCTGCGTTTCCTAAGGTCAGGATACACAAATCCCTCCTATTGCAAATACCTACTCCCAGGCTACAGAACTCTTCCAAACTGCTAACATCCACACCTCCGATACAGAATTCATGTACGCTGCATCTGACTACACTCCGGTTACACATCTCCTGTAAGCTCTGTCCCTGCTCTCAAGCTACAGACATTGCGCTCATTGGGTAAGCCTATTCCCAAGCTACAGAACTCTGAAACAACTTTGCACTCCACTAGCATACAGAACTCCCGTGAACTGCATCTCTCTACAGCCAGGACGTAGAACGCCCATAAGCTGCGTTTCCTACAGTCAGGCTACACATATCCCACCTATTGCGAATGAATACCTACTCCCAGGCTACAGAACTCTTCCAAACTAGAAACATCCGCACCTCCGATACAGAACTCATGTACGCTGCATCTGACTACACTCCGGTTACACAACTGCTCTAAGCTCTGTCTCCTGCTCTCAAGCTACAGACATTGCGCACATTGGGTAAGCCTATTCCCAAGCTACAGAACTCTGAAACAACTGTGCACTCCACTAGCATACAGAACTCCCGTGAACTGCATCTCTCTGCAGCCGCTACGCAGAATGCCCATAAGCTGCGTTTCTTACACTCAAGCTGCACAAATCCTGCATATTGCGAAAGCCTACTCCCAGGTTACAGAACCCTCCCTAACTGCTTCGTTCCACACCTCTGATACAGAACTCATGTACACTGCATCTCCCTACAATCAGGTTACAGAGCTCCTGTAAGCTCTGTCTCCTACACGCAGGCTACAGACATCGCGCACATTGTGTAAGCCTATTCCCAGGTTACAGAATGCTGAAACTGCTTTGCACTCTGGTAGCACACAGAACTCCCGTGAACTGCATTTCTCTACGGCCAGGAGGCAGAACGCCCATAAGCTACATTTCCTAAGGTCAGGATACACAAATCCCTCCTATTGCAAATACCTACTCCCAGGCTACAGAACTCTTCCAAACTGCTAACATCCACACCTCCGATACAGAATTCATGTACGCTGCATCTGACTACACTCCGGTTACACAACTCCTGTAGGCTCTGTCTCCTGCACTCAAGCTACAGACATTGTGCACATTGGTAAGCCTATTCCCAAGCTACAAAACTCTGAAACAGGTTTGCACTCCACTAGCATACAGAACTCCCGTGAACTGCCTCTCTCTACAGCCGCTACGCAGAATGCCCATAAGCTGCGTTTGCTAGAGTCAGGCTAGGAAAATTCGACCTATGGTGAATGCCTACTCCCAGGCTACAGAAACCTTCCTAACTGCATCGTTCCACACCACCGATACAGAACACATTCACGCTGATTCTCACTAGACTCAGAGACGACCTGTTCGCTCTCTCTCCTCCACACAGGTTACAGACATTGCGCATATTGTGTAAGGCTATTCCCAGCCTACAGAATGCTGAAACACCTTAGCACTCCACTAGCATACCGAACTCCCGTGAACTGCATCTCTCTACAGCCAGGACGTAGAACGCCCATAAGCTGCGTTTCCTACAGTCAGGCTACACAAATCCTGCCTATTGCTAATACCTACTCCCAGGCTACAGAACTATTCCAAACTTCTAACATCCACAACTCCGATATAGAACTCATGTACCCTGCATCTCACCACACTCAGGTTAGAGAATTTCTGTTCGCTCTCTCTCCTCCCCTCAGGTTACAGACATGGCGCACATTGGGTAAGCCTATTCCCAAGCTACAGAACTCTGAAACAGCTTTGCACTCCACTAGCATACAGAACTCCCATGAACTGCATCTCTCTACAGCAAGGATGCAGAACGCCCATAAGCTGCGTTGTCTAGAGTTAGATTACAGAAAACCCGCATATTGTGAATGCCTACTCCCAGGCTACAGAACTCTTCCAAACTGCTTCGTTGCACACTTCCGATACAAAACTCATGGATGCTGCACCTCACTACACTCAGGTCATAGAACTCCTGTACGGTCATTCTGCTGACCCTGGCTACCGACTTTGCGTATATTGTGTAAGCCTATTCCCAGGCTACAGAACTCTGAAACAGCTTTGCACTCCACTAGCATACAGAACTCCCGTGAACTGCATGTCTCTACAGCCAGGTCATAGACCTCCCATAAGCTGCGTTTCTTACACTCAAGCTGCACAAATCCTGCATATTGCGAAAGCCTACTCCCAGGTTACAGAACCCTTCCTAACTGCTTCGTTCCACACGTCCGATACAGAACTCATGTACACTGCATCTGACTACACTCAGGTTACAGAGCTCCTGTAAGCACTGTCCCCTACACGCAGGCTACAGACATTGCGCACATTGTGTAAGCCTATTCCCAGGTTACAGAATGCAGTCCGCTAGCATACAGAACTCACGTGAACTGCATTTCTCTACGGCCAGGAGGCAGAACGCCCATAAGCTGCGTTTCCTACAGTCAGGCTACACAAATCCCTCCTATTGCAAATACCTACTCCCAGGCTACAGAACTCTTCCAAACTCCTAACATCCACACCTCCGATACAGAATTCATGTACGCTGCATCTGACTACACTCCGGTTTCACATCTCCTGTAAGCTCTGTTTCCTGCACTCAGGCTACAGACATGCGGACATTATGTAAGCCTATTCCCAGGTTGCAGAATGCTGAAACAGCTTTGCACTCCAATAGCATACAGAACTACCGCGAACTGCATCTCTTTACAGCTAGGACATAGAACGCCCATAAGCTGCGTTTCCTACAGTCAGGCTACACAAATCCCTCCTATTGCGAATAGCTACTCCCAGGCTACAGAACTCTTCCAAACTAGAAATATCCACACCTCCAATACAGAACTCATGTACGCTGCATCGGACTACAATCCGGTTACACCGCTCCTGTAAGCTCTGTCCCCTCCACTCAAGCTACAGAACTCTGAAACAGCTTTGCACTCCACTAGCATACAGAACTCCCATGAACTGCATCTCTCTACAGCAAGGACGCAGAACGCCCATAAGCCGCGTTGTCTAGAGTTAGATTACAGAAATCACGCATATTGCGAATACCTACTCCCAGGCTACAGAACTCTTCCAAACTGCTTCGTTCCATACTTCCTATACAAAACTTATGGATGCTGCACCTCACTACACTCAGGTCACAGAACTCCTGTACACTCATTCTCCTGCACTCTGGCTAGCGAGTTTGCGCACATTGTGTAAGTCTATTCCCAGGCTACAGAATGCTGAAACAGCTTTGCACTCCATTAGCATACAGAACTCCCGTGAACTGAATCTCTCTACAGCCAGGACGTAGAACGCCCATAAGCTGCGTTTCCTACAGTCAGGATACACAACTCCCGCATATTGCGAATGCCTACTCCCAGGCTACAGAACTCTTCCAAACTGCTTCGTTCCACACCTCCGATACAGAACTCATGTACGCTACATCTCACTACACTCAGAGAAGACCTGTTCGCACTCTCTCCTCCACTCAGGTCACAGACATTGCGCATATTGTGTAAGGCTATTCCCAGGATACAGAATGCTGAAACAGCTTTGCACTCCAATAGCATACAGAACTACCGCGAACTGCATCTCTCTACAGCCAGGACGTAGAACGCCCATAAGCTGCATTTCCTACAGTCAGGCTACACAAATCCCGCCTATTGCGAATACCTACTCCCAGGCTACAGAACTCTTCCAAACTGCTTCGTTCCACACTTCCGATACAAAACTCATGGATGCTGCAAGCTCATTCTCCTGCTCTCTGGCTACTGAGTTTGTGCACATTGTGTAAGCCTACTCCAAGGCTACAGAACTCTTCCAAACTCCTAACATCCACACCTCCGATACAGAATTCATGTACGCTGCATCTGACTACACTCCGGATTCACGTCTCCTGCAAGCTCTGTGTCCTGCACTCAGGCTACAGACATGCGGACATTGTGTTAGCCTATTCCCAGGCTACAGAACGCTGAAACACCTTTGCACTCCAATAGCATACAGAACTCCCATGAACTGCATCTCTCTACAGCCAGGACGTAGAACGCCCATAAGCTGTGTTTCCTACAGTCAGGCTACAAAAATCCCGCCTATTGCGAATACCTATTCCCAGGCTACAGAACTCTTCCAAATTAGAAACATCCGCACCTCCGATACAGAACTCATGTACGCTGCATCTGACTACACTCCGGTTACACATCTCCTGTAAGCTCTGTCCCCTCCATTCAAGGTAATGTCATTGCGCACATTCGGTAAGCCTATTCCCAATCTACAAAACTCTGAAAGAGCTTTGCACTCCACTAGCAAACAGAACTCCCGTAAACTGCATCTCTCTACAGCCGCTACGCAGAATGCTCATAAGCTGCATTTCCTAGAGTCAGGCTAGGAAAATTAGGCCTATTGCGAATGCCTACTCTCAGGCTACAGAACCCTTCCTAACTGCTTCGTTCCACACCTCCGATACAGAACTCATGTACGCTGCATCTCCCTACACTCAGGTTACAGAGCTCCTGTAAGCACTGTCTCCTACACGCAGGCTACAGAGCTTGCGCACATTGTGTAAGCCTATTCCCAGGTTACAGAATGCTGAAACAGCCTTGCACTCCGCTAGCATACAGAACTCCCATGAACTGCATTTCTCTACGACCAGGAGGCAGATCGCCCATAAGCTGCGTTTCCTAAGGTCAGGATACACAAATCCCTCCTATTGCAAATACCTACTCCCAGGCTACAGAACTCTTCCAAACTGCTAACATCCACACCTCCGATACAGAATTCATGTACGCTGCATCTGACTACACTCCGGTTACACATCTCCTGTAAGCTCTGTCCCTGCTCTCAAGCTACAGACATTGCGCTCATTGGGTAAGCCTATTCCCAAGCTACAGAACTCTGAAACAACTTTGCACTCCACTAGCATACAGAACTCCCGTGAACTGCATCTCTCTACAGCCAGGACGTAGAACGCCCATAAGCTGCATTTCCTAGAGTCAGGTTACAAAAATTCCACCTATTGCGAATGCCTACTCTCAGGCTACAGAACTCTTCCAAACTGCTTCGTTCCACACCTCCGATACAGAACTCATGTACGCTGCATCTCACTACACTCAGAGAAGACCTGTTCACACTCTCTCCTCCACTCAGGTCACAGACATTGCGCATATTGTGTAAGGCTATTCCCAGGTTACAGAATGCTGAAACAGCTTTGCACTCCAATAGCATACAGAACTACCGCGAACTGCATCTCTCTACAGCCAGGACGTAGAACGCCCATAAGCTGCGTTTCCTACAGTCAGGCTACACATATCCCACCTATTGCGAATGAATACCTACTCCCAGGCTACAGAACTATTCCAAACTTCTAACATCCACAACTCCGATATAGAACTCATGTACCCTGCATCTCACCACACTCAGGTTAGAGAATTTCTGTTCGCTCTCTCTCCTGCCCTCAGGTTACAGACATGGCGCACATTGGGTAAGCCTATTCCCAAGCTACAGAACTCTGAAACAGCTTTGCACTCCACTAGCATACAGAACTCCCATGAACTGCATCTCTCTACAGCAAGGACGCAGAACGCCCATAAGCTGCGTTGTCTAGAGTTAGATTACAGAAAACCCGCATATTGTGAATGCCTACTCCCAGGCTACAGAACTCTTCCAAACTGCTTCGTTGCACACTTCCGATACAAAACTCATGGATGCTGCACCTCACTACACTCAGGTCATAGAACTCCTGTACGGTCATTCTCCTGACCCTGGCTACCGACTTTGCGTATATTGTGTAAGCCTATTCCCAGGCTACAGAACTCTGAAACAGCTTTGCACTCCACTAGCATACAGAACTCCCGTGAACTGCATGTCTCTACAGCCAGGTCATAGACCTCCCATAAGCTGCGTTTCTTACACTCAAGCTGCACAAATCCTGCATATTGCGAAAGCCTACTCCCAGGTTACAGAACCCTTCCTAACTGCTTCGTTCCACACGTCCGATACAGAACTCATGTACACTGCATCTGACTACACTCAGGTTACAGAGCTCCTGTAAGCACTGTCCCCTACACGCAGGCTACAGACATTGCGCACATTGTGTAAGCCTATTCCCAGGTTACAGAATGCAGTCCGCTAGCATACAGAACTCACGTGAACTGCATTTCTCTAAGGCCAGGAGGCAGAACGCCCATAAGCAGCGTTTCCTACACTCAGGCTACACAAATCCCTCCTATTGCAAATACCTACTCCCAGGCTACAGAACTCTTCCAAACTCCTAACATCCACACCTCCGATACAGAATTCATGTACGCTGCATCTGACTACACTCCGGTTTCACATCTCCTGTAAGCTCTGTGTCCTGCACTCAGGCTACAGACATGCGGGCATTGTGTAAGCCTATTCCCAGGCTACAGAACGCTGAAACAGCTTTGCACTCCAATAGCATACAGAACAACCGTGAAATGCATCTCTCTACAGCCAGGACGTAGAACGCCTATAAGCTGCGTTTCCTACAGTCAGGCTACACAAATCCCGCCTATTGCGAATACCTACGCACAGGCTACAGAACTCTTCCAAACTAGAAACATCCACACCTCCAATACAGAACTCATGCACGCTGCATCTGACTACACTCCGGTTACACATCTCCTGTAAGCTCTGTCCCCTCCACTCAAGCAACTGTCATTGTGCACATTGGGTAAGCTTAATCCCAATCTACAAAACTCTGAAAGAGATTTGCACTCCACTAGCAAACAGAACTCCCGTGAACTGCATCTCTCTACAGCTGCTAGGCAGAATGCTCATAAGCTGCGTTTCCTAGAGTCAGGCTAGGAAAATTCGGTCTGTTGCGAAAGCCTACTCCCAGGCTACAGAAACCTCCCTAACTGCTTCGTTCCACACCTCCGATACAGAACTCATGTACGCTGCATCTGACTACAAGCAGGTTACAGAGCTCCTGTAAGCTCTGTCTCTTACACGCAGGCTACAGACATTGCACACATTGGGTAAGCCTATTCCCAAGCTACAGAACTCTGAAACAGCTTTGCACTCCACTAGCATACAGAACTCCCGTGAACTGCATCTCTCTACAGCCGCTAGGCAGAATGCCCATATGCTGCGTTTCCTACAGTCAGGCTACGAAAATTTCGCCTATTGCGAATGCCTACTCTCAGGCTACAGAACCCTTCCTAACTGCTTCGTTCCACACCTCCGATACAGAACTCATGTACGCTGCACTTCACTACATGAAGGTTAAAGAGCTACAGTAAGCTCTGTCTCTTACACGCAGGCTACTGACTTTGCGCGTATTGTGTAAGCCTATTCCCAGGTTACAGAATGCTGAAACAGCTTTGCACTCCTCTAGCATACAGAACTCACGTGAACTGCATTTCTCTACGGCCAGGAGGCAGAACGCCCATAAGCTGCGTTTCTTAAGGTCAGGATACACAAATCCCTCCTATTGCAAATACCTACTCCCAGGCTACAGAACTCTTCCAAACTCCTAACATCCACACCTCCGATACAGAATTCATGTACGCTGCATCTGACTACACTCCGGTTTCACATCTCCTGTAAGCTCAGTGTCCTACACTCAGGCTACAGACATGCGGGCATTGTGTATGCCTATTTCCAGGCTACAGAACGCTGAAACAGCTTTGCACTCCAATAGCATACAGAACTACCGCGAACTGCATCTCTCTACTGCCAGGACATAGAACGCCCATAAGCTGCGTTTCCTACAGTCAGGCTACACAAATCCCACCTATTGCCAATACCTATTCCCAGGCTACAGAACTCTTCCAAACTAGAAACATCCACACCTCCGATACAGAACTCACGTACGCTGCTTCTGACAACACTCGGGTTACACATCTCCTGTAAGCTCTGTCCCCTCCACTCAAGCTACTGTCATTGCGCACATTGGGTAAGCTTATTCCCAATCTACAAAACTCTGAAAGAGCTTTGCACTCCACTAGCAAACAGAACTCCCGTGAATTGCATCTCTCTACAGCCGCTACGCAGAATGCTCATAAGCTGCGTTTCCAAGAGTCAGGCTAGGAAAATTCGGCCTATTGCGAATGCCTACTCCCAGGCTACAGAAACCTCCCTAACTGCTTCGTTCCACACCTCCGATACAGAACTCCAGTACACTGCACTTCACTACATGAAGGTTACAGAGCTCCTGTAAGCACTGTCTCCTCCATTCAGGCTACTGATTTTGTGAATATTATGTAAGCCTATTCCCAGGTTACAGAATGCTGAAACGCCTTTGTACTCCACTAGCATGCAGAACTCTAGTGAACTGATTCCCTCTACGGCCAGGAGGCAGAACGCCCATAAGCTGCGTTTCCTACAGTCAGGATACACAAATCCCTCCTATTGCAAATACCTACTCCCAGGCTACAGAACTCTTCCAAACTGCTTCATTCCCCCCTCGATACAGAACTAATGTATGCTGCATCTCACTACACTCAGAGAAGACCTGTTCGCTCTCTCTCCTCCACTCAGGTCACAGACATTGCGCATATTGTGTAAGGCTATTCCCAGGTTAAAGAATGCTGAAACACCTTTGCACTCCACTAGCAAACCGAACTCCCGTGAACTACATCTCTCTACAGCCAGGACGTAGAACGCCCATAAGCTGCGTTTCCTACAGTCAGGATACACAAATCCTGCCAATTGCGAATACCTACTCACAGGCTACAGAACTCTTCCAAACTAGAAACATCCGCACCTCCGATACAGAACTCAAGTACCCTGCATCTCACCACACTCAGGTTATTGAAGTCCTGTTTGCTCTCTCTCCTCCACTCAGGTTACTGACATTGCGCACATTGGGTAAGCCTATTCCCAAGCTACAGAACTCTGAAACAGCTTTGCACTCCACTAGCATACAGAACTCCCGTGAACTGCATCTCTCTACAGCCGCAAAACAGAATGCCCATAAGCTGCGTTTCCTACAGTCAGGCTACGAAAATTCCGCCTATTGCGAATACCTACTCCCAGACTACAGCACCCTTCCTAACTGCTTCGTTCCACACCTCTGATACAGAATTCATGTACGCTGCACTTCACTACATGAAGGTTACAGAGCTCCTGTAAGCACTGTCTCTTACACTCAGGCTACAGACGTTGCGCACATTGTGTAAGCCTATTCCCAGGCAACAGAACGCTGAAACACCTTTGCACTCCACTAGCATACAGAACTCCCGTGAACTGCATTTCTCTACGGCCAGGAGGCAAAATGCCCATAAGCTGCGTTTCCTACAGTCAGGCTACACAAATCCCTCCTATTGCAAATACCTACTCCCAGGCTACAGAACTCTTCCAAACTCCTAACATCCACACCTCCGATACAGAATTCATGTACGCTGCATCTGACTACACTCCGGTTACACAACTACTGTAAGCTCTGTTTCCTGCACTCAGGCTACAGACATGCGGGCATTGTGTAAGCCTATTCCCAGGCTACAGAACGCTGAAACAGCTTTGCACTCCTCTAGCATACAGAACTCCCATGAACTGCATCTCTCTACAGCCAAGACGTAGAACTCCCATAAGCTGCGTTTCCTACAGTCAGGCTACACAAATCCCGCCTATTGCTAATACCTACTCCCAGGCTACAGAACTCTTCCATACTTCTAACATCCACACCTCCGATACAACTCATGTACCCTGCATCAAGCCACAGTCAGGTTAGAGATCCTGTTCGCTTTCTCTCCTCCACTCAAGCTACCGACATTGCACACATTGGTAATCCTCTTCCCAAGCTAGAGAACTCTGAAACAGCTTCGCACTCCACTAGCATACAGAACTCCCGTGAACTGCATTTCTCTAAAGCCAGGACGTAGAACGCCCATAAGCTGTGTTTCCTACAGTCAGGCTACACAATTCCCGCATATTGCGAATGCCTACTCCCAGGTTACAGAACCCTTCTTAATTGCTTCGTTTCACACCTCCGATACAGAACTCATGTACGCTGCATCTCCATACACTCAGGTTACAGAGCTCCTGTAAGCTCTGCCTCCTCCATTCAGGCTACTGACTTTACGTATATTGTGTAAGCCTATTCCCTGGTTACAGAATGCTGACAGCTTTGCACTCCGCTAGCATACAGAACTCCCATGAACTGCATTTCTCTACAGCCAGGAGGCAGAACGCCCGTAAGCTGCGTTTCCTACAGTCAGGTTACAAATCCCTCCTACTGCAAATACCTACTCCCAGGCTACAGAACTCTTCCAAACTGCTTCGTTCCACATCTCTAATAAAGAACTCATGTACCCTGCACTCACTACACTCAGTTAGAGAAGACCTGTTCGCTCCCTCTCCTCCCCTCAAGCTACAGACATTGCGCACATTGTGTAAGCCTATTCCCAAGCTACAGAACTCTGAAAGAGCTTTGCACTCCAGTAGCATACAGAACTCCCGTGAATTGCATCACTCTACAGCCCCTACGCAGAATGCCAATAAGCTGCGTTTTCTAGACTTAGATTACAGAAATCCCACATATTGTGATGGCCTACTCCCAGGCTACAGAACTCTTCCAAACTGCTTCATTCCACACCTCCGATACAGAACTCATGTACGCTGCATCTCACTACACTCAGAGAATACCTGTTCGCTCGCTCTCCTCCACTCAGGTTACAGACATTGTGCACATTGTGTAAGGCTATTCCGAGGCTACAGAATGCTGAAACACCTTTGCACTCCACTAGCATACCGAACTCCCGTGAACTGCATCTGTCTACAGCCAGGATGTAGAAAGCCCATAAGCTGCGTATCCTACAGTCAGGCTACAAAAATCCCGCCTATTGCTAATACCTACTCCCAGGTTACAGAACTCTTCCAATCTGCTAACATCCACACCTCCGATACAGAACTCATGCACCCTGATCTCACCACACTCAGGTCACAGAACTCCCATTCGCTCTCTCTCCTTCACTCAAGCTACAGACATTACGCACATTGGTAAGGCTATTCCCAAGCTACAAAACTCTGAAACAGCTTTGCACTCCACTAGCATACAGAACTCCCGTGAACTGCATCTCTCTACAGCAAGGACGCAGAATGCCCATAAGCTGCGTTTCCTAGAGTCAGGCTACAAAAATTCTGATTTTGCGAATGCCTTCACCCAGGCTGCAGAACCCTTCCTAACTGCTTCGTTCCACACCTCCGATACAGAACTCATGTACGCTGCATCTCCCTACACTCAGGTTACAGAGCTCCTGTAAGCTCTGGCTCCTCCATTCAGGCTACTGACTTTGCGCATATTGTGTAAGCCTATTCCCAGGTTACAGAATGCTGAAACAGCTTTGCACTACGCTAGCATACAGAACTCCCGTGACCTGCATTTCTCTACAGCAGGAGGCAGAACGCCCATAAGCTGCGTTTCCTAAGGTCAGGATACACAAATCCCTCCTATTGCAAATACCTACTCCCAGGCTACAGAACTCTTCCAAACTCCTAACATCCACACCTCCGATACAGAATTCATGTACGCTGCATCTGACTACACTCCGGTTTCACATCTCCTGTAAGCTCTGTTTCCTGCACTCAGGATATAGACATGCGGACATTGTGTAAGCCTATTCCCAGGCTACAGAACGCTGAAACAGCTTTGCACTCCAAGAGCATACAGAACTACCGCAAACTGCATATCTCTACAGCCAGGACGTGGAACGCGCATAAGCTGCGTTTCCTACAGTCAGGCTACACAAATCCCGCCTATTGCGAATACCTACTCCCAGGCTACAGAACTCTTCCAAACTAGAAACTTCCACACCTCTGATACAGAACTCATGTATGCTGCATCTGACTACACTCCAGTTACACATCTCCTGTAAGCTCTGTCCCCTCCACTCAAGCTACTGTCATTGGGCACATTGGGTAAGCTTATTCCCATTCTACAAAACTCTGAAAGAGCTTTGCACTCCACTAGCAAACAGAACTCCCGTGAACTGCATCTCTCTACAGCCGCTAGGCAGAATGCTCATAAGCTGCGTTTCCTAGAGTCAGGCTAGGAAAATTCGTCCTATTGCGAATGCCTACTCCCAGGCTACAGAAACCTCCCTAACTGCTTCGTTCCACACCTCCGATACAGAACTCATGTACGCTGCATCTCCCTACAATCAGGTTACAGAGCTCCTGTAAGCTCTGTCTCTTACACGCAGGCTACAGACATTGCGCACATTGGGTAAGACTATTCCCAGGTTACAGAATGCTGAATCAGCTTTGCACTCCACTAGCATGCAGAACCCCCGTGAACTGCATTTCTCTACGGCCAGGAGGCAGAACGCCCATAAGCTGCGTTTCCTACAGTCAGGATACACAAATCCCACATATTGTGATGGACTACTCCCAGGCTACAGAACTCTTTCAAACTGCTTCGTTCCACACCTCTGATAAAGAACTCATGTACCCTGCATCTCACTACACTCAGGTTAAAGAAGACCTGTTCGCTCTCTCTCCTCCCCTCAAGCTATAGACATTACGCACATTGTGTAAGCCTACTCCCAAGCTACAGAACTCTGAAACAGCTTTGCACTCCACTAGTATACAGAACTCCCGTGAACTGCATCGCTCTACAGCCGCTACACAGAATGCTCATAAGCTGCGTTTTCTAGAGTTAGATTACAGAAATCCCACATATTGTGATGGCCTACTCCCAGGTACAGAACTCTTCCAAACTGCTGCGTTCCACACCTCCGATACAGAATTCATGTACCCTGCATCTCACCACACTCAGGTTAGAGAAATCCTGCTCGCTCTCTTTCCTCCACTCAAGATACATACATTGCCCACATTGGGTAAGCCTACTCGCACGCTGCAGAACTCTGAAACAGCTTTGCACTCCACTAGCATACAGAACTCCCGTGAACTGCATCTCTCTACAGCCGCTACGCAGAATGCCAATAAGCTGCGTTTCCTAGAGTCAGGCTACAAAAATTCCGCCTATTGTGAATGCCTACTCCCAGGCTACAGAACCCTTCCTAATTGCTTCGTTCCACACCTCCGATACAGAACTCATGTACGCTGCACTTCACTACATGAAGGTTGCAGAGCTCCTGTAAGCACTGTCTTCTCCATTCGGGCTACTGACTTTGTGCATATTGTGTAAGCCTATTCCCAGCCTACAGAATTTTGAAACACCTTTGCACTCCACTAGCATGCAGAACTCTAGTGAACTGATTCTCTCTCTACGGCCAGGAGGGAGAACACCCATAAGCTGCATTTCCTACAGTCAGGCTACACAAATCCCTCGTATTACGAATACCTACTCCCAGGCTACAGAACTCTTCCAAACTGCTTCATTCCACACCACCGATACAGAACTCATGTACGCTGCATCTCACTACACTCAGAGAAGACCTGTTCGCTCTCTCTCCTCCACTCAGGTCACAGACATTGCGCATATTGTGTAAGCCTATTCCCAGGTTACAGAACTCTGAAACAGCTTTGGACTCCACTCACATACAAAACTGCTGTGAACTCCATCTCTCTACAGCAAGGACGCAGAACGCCCATACGCTGGGTTTTCTAGATTTAGATTACAGAAATCCCGCATATTGTGAATGCCTACTCCCAGGCTACAGAACTCTTCCAAACTGCCTCGTTCCACACCTCTGATACAAAACTCATGGATGCTGCACCTCACTACACTCAGGTCACAAAACTCCTGTACGCTCATTCTCCTGCACTCTGGCCACCGAGATTGCACACATTGTGTAAGTCTATTCCCAGGTTACAGAATGCTGAAACAGCATTGCACTCCACTAGCATGCAGAAGTCTACTGTACTATTCCCTCTACGGCCAGGAGGCAGAACGCCCATAAGCTGCGTTTTCTAGAGTTAGATTACAGAAATACCGCATATTGTGAATGCCTACTCCCAGGTAACAGAACTCTTACAAACTGCTTCGTTCCACACCTCTGATACAAAACTCATGGATGCTGCACTCAATACACTAAGGTCACAGAACTCCTGTGCGCTCATTCTCCTGCACTCTGGCTACCGAGTTTGCGCACATTGTGTAAGCCTATTCCCAGGCTACAGAACTCTGAAACAGCTTTGCACTCCACTAGCATACAGAACTCCCATAAACTGCATTTCTCTACAGCCAGGACGTAGAACGCCCATAAGCTGCGTTTCCTACAGTCAGGCTACACACATCACGCCTATTGCGAATACCTACTCCCAGGCTACAGAACTCTTCCAAACTAGAAACATCCACACCTCCGATACAGAACTCATATACACTGCATCTGACTACACGCCGGTTACACCGCTCCTGTAAGCTCTGTCTCCTGCACTCAGGCTACAGACATGTGGACATTGTGTAAGCCTATTCCCAGGTTACAGAATGCTGAAACAGCTTTGCACTCCACTAGCATACAGAACTCCCATGAACTGCATTTCTCTACAGCAAGGACGCAGAACGTACATAAGCTGTGTTTTCTATTGTTAGATTACAGAAATCCTGCATATTGTGAATACCTACTCCCAGGTTTCAGAACTCTTCCAAACTGCTTCGTTCCACACCGCGATACAGAACTCATGTACGCTGCATCTCACTACACTCAGAGAAGACCTGTTCGCTCTCTCTCCTCCACTCAGGTTACAGACATTGCGCATATTGTGTAAGCCTATTCCCAGGCTACAGAACTCTGAAACAGCTTTGGACTCCACTCGCATACAAAATTGCTGTGAACTCCATCTCTCTGCAGCAAGGACGCAGAACGCCCATAAGCTGCGTTTTCTAGATTTAGATTACAGAAATCCCGCATATTGTGAATGCCTACTCCCAGGCTACAGAACTCTTCCAAACTGCTTCGTTCCACACCGCGATACAGAACTCATGTACGCTGCATCTGACTACACTCAGGTTACAGAGCTCCTGTAAGCTCTGTCTCTTACACTCAGGATACAGACATTGCGCACATTGTGTAAGGCTA
This sequence comes from Sylvilagus floridanus, assembly GCA_949820135.1. NCBI lineage: Eukaryota > Metazoa > Chordata > Mammalia > Lagomorpha > Leporidae > Sylvilagus > Sylvilagus floridanus. The sequence continues at coordinate 91,116,192 of OX463223.1, forward strand.
TTCCCAGGTTACAGAATGCTGAAACAGCTTTGCACTCCACTACCATACAGAACTCTGTGACTGCATTTCTCTACGGCCAGGAGGCAGAACGCCCTTAAGCTGCGTTTCCTACAGTCAGGCTACACAAATCACTCCTATTGCAAATACCTACTCCCAGGCTACAGAACTCTTCCAAACTAGAAACAAGCACACCTCCCATACAGAACTCCTGTACGCTGCATCTGACTACACTCCAGTTACACAGCTCCTGTAAGCTCTGTCCCCTCTACTCAAGCTACAGTCAAAAGCTACAGAACTCTGAAACAGCTTTGCACTCCACTGGCATACAGAACTCTCGTGAACTGCATCTCTCTACAGCCATGTCATAGAACTCCCATAAGCTGTGTATCTTACAGTCAAGCTGCACAAATCCTGCATATTGGGATTGCCAACTCCCAGGTTACAGAACCCTTACTGCTTCATTCCACACCGCGATACAGAACTCATGTATGCTGCATCGGCCTACACTCAGGTTACAGAGCTCCTGTAAGCTCTGTTTCCTGCACTTAGGCTACAGACACTGCGCACATTGTGTAAGCCTATTCCAAGGTTACAGAATGCTGAAACACCTTTGCACTCCACTAGCATACAGAACTCCCATGAACTGCATTTCTCTACAGCAAGGACGCAGAACGTACATAAGCTGCGTTTTCTAGAGTTAGATTACAGAAATCCTGCATATTGCGAATACCTACTCCCAGGCTACAGAACTCTTCCAAACTGTTTCGTTCCACACTTCCTATACAAAACTCATGGATGCTGCACCTCACTACACTAAGGTCACAGAACTCCTGTATGCTCATTCTCCTGCACTCTGGCTAGTGAGTTTGCGCACATTGTGTAAGCCTATTCCCAGGCTACATAACTCTGAAACAGCTTTGCACGCCACTAGAAAACAGAACTCCCGTGAGCTGCATCTATCTACAGCCAGGAGACAGAACGCCCATAAGCTGCGTTTCCTACAGTCTGGATACACAAATTCCGCCTATTGCGAATACCTACTCCCAGGCTACAGAACTGTTGCAAACTGCTTCGTTCCATATCTCCGATACAGAACTCATGGACGCTGCACCTCAATACACTCAAGTAACAGAACTCCGGTACACTCTTTCTCCTACACTCAGTCTGCTTACTTTGCGAACATGGTGTAAACGTATTCCCAGTCTATAGAACTCTGAAACAGCTTTGCACTCCACTAGTATGCAGAAGTCCTGTGGACTACGTCTCTCTACAGCCAGGAAGCAGAATGCCCATAAGCTGCGTTTCCTACAGTCAGGCTACACAGATACCGCATATTGCAAATGCCTACTCCCAGGTTACAGAACTGTTCCAAACTGCTTCATTTCACACCTTCTATGCAGAACTTATGCATGCTGCTTCTGACTACACTGAGGTTTCAGAGCTCATGTAAGCTCTGTCTCCTCCATTCTGGCTACTGATTTTGCGCATATTGTGTCATCCTATTCCCAGGCTACAGAATGCTGAAACAGCTTTGCACTCTGCTAGCATACAGTACTCCCGTGAACTGCATCTCTCTACAGCCGCTACGCAGAACGACCCTAAGCTGTGTTTCCTACAGTCAGGCTACACAAATCCCGCATATTGTGAATACCTACTCCCAGGCTACAGAACCCTTCCTAAGTGCTTTGTTCCACACCTCCAATACAGAACTCATGTACGCTGCTTCTGACTACACTGTTTACAGAGTTCCTGTAAGCTCTGTTTCCTCCATTCAGGCTACTGACTTTGTGCATATTGTTTAAGCCTATTCCCAGGCTACAGAATGCTGAAACAGCTTTGCACTCCACTAGCATGCAGAAGTCCTGTGTACTACATGTCTCTATGGCACGAAGCAGAATGCCCATAAGCTGTGTTTCCTACAGTCAGGCTACACAATTCCCGCATATTGCGAATGCCTACTCCTAGGCTACAGAACCCTTCCTAACTGCTTCCTTCCACACCTCTTATGCAGAATTCAGGTATGCTGTAAATCACTACACTCAAGTTACAGAACTCCTATACGCTCTTTCTCTTACACTCAGGCTACAGACATTGCGCACATGGTGTAAGCGTATTCCCAGGCTACAGAACTCTGAAACAGCTTTGCTCTCCACTCGCATACAGAATTCCCGTGAACTGCATCTCTCTATAGCCGCTACGCAGAACGCCCATAAGCTGCGTTTCTTACAGTAAGGCTACATTAATCCCGCATATTGCGAATACCTACTACCAGGCTACAGAACTCTTCCAAACTGCTTCTTTCCATACCTCCGATACAGAACTCATGTAGCCTACACCTCACTACACTCAGGATACAGAACTTCTGTACGCTCTCTCTCCTACATGGAGGCTACAGACATTTCACACATTGGGTAAGCTACTCCCAAGCTACAGAACTCTGAAACAACTTTGCACTCCAAAGGATACAGAAGTCCTGTGAACTGCATTTCTCTACGGCCAGGACGCAGAACACCCATAAGTTGCATTTCTTACAGTCAGGATACACAAATCCCTCCTATTGCGAATTCCTACTCACAAGCTACAAAACCCTTCCTAACTGCTTTGTTCCACACCTCCGATACAGAACTCATGTATGCTGCATCTCACTACACTCAGGTTACAGAGCTCCTGTAAGCTCTGTCTCCTGCACTCAGGCTTCAGACATTGGGCACATTGTGTAAGCCTATTCCCAGGCTACAGAACGCTGAAACAGCTTTGCACTCCTATACCATACAGAACTCCCATGAACTGCATCTCTCTACAGCCAGGAGGAAGAACGCCCACAAGCTGCGCATCCTAGAGTGAGGCTACATAAATTCCGCATATTGCGAATACCTACTCCCTGGCTACAGAACTCTTCCAAACTGCTTCGTTCCACACCTGTAATACAGAATTCATGTATGCCACATCTGACTACATTCAGGTTACAGAAGTCCTGTAAGCTCTATCTAAGGATAAAGACATTGCACACATTGTTTCATCCTGTTCCCAGGCTACAGAATTCTGAAATAGCATTGCACTCCACTAGCATACAGAACTCCTGTGAACTGCTTCTCTCTACAGCCAGGACGCAGAACGCCCATAAGCTGCGTTTCCTACTGTCAGGGTATACAAATCCCGCCTATTGCGAATGCCTCCTCCCAGGCTACAGAACCCTTCCTAACTGCTTCGTTCCACACCTCCGATACAGAACTCATGTACGCTGCATCTCACTACACTCAGGTTACAGAGCTCCTGTAAGCTCTTCTCCTCCATTCAGGCTACTGCCTTTGCGCACATTGTGTCATCCTATTCCCAGGCTACAGAACTCTGAAATAGCATTGCACTCCACTAGCATACAGAACTCCCGTGAACTGCATCTCTCTAGAGTCAGGTCGCACAACGCCCATAAGCTGCGTTTTCTACAGTCAGGCTACAGAAATCAGGCATATTGCGAATGCCTACTGCCAGGCTACATAACCCTTCCTATCCGCTTCGTTCCACACTTGTAATTCAGAACTCATGTACGCTGCATCTCACTACACTCAGGTTACAGAACTCTTGTAAGCTCTGTCTCCTACACTCAGGCTACAGACATTACGCACATTGTGTAAGCCTACTCTCAGGTTACACTACTGTGAAACAGCTTTGCACTCCACTAGCATACAGAACTTCTGTGAACTGCATCTGTGTACAGCCCGGACTCAAATCGTCCATAAGCTGCGTTTCCTACATACAGGCTACACAAATCCCACATATTGCGAATGCCTACTCCCAGGTTACAGAACCCTTCCTAACTGCTTCATTCCACACCTCCGATACAGAACTCATGTAAGCTGTACCTCACTACATGAAGGTTACAGAACTCCTGTAAGCTCTGTCTCCTACACTCAGGCTACAGATATTGCACACATTGTGTAACCTACACCCAGGCCACAGAAGTCTGAAACAGCTTTACACTCACCTGGCATACAGAACTACTGTGAACTGCATCTCTCTACAGCCAGGATGCAGAACGCACATAAGCTGTGTTTCCTACAAGCAGGCTACACAAATCCCGCATATTGCGAATGACTACTCCCAGGCTATATAACACTTCCAAACTGCTTCGTTGCACACCTCCGATACAGGGTTAGGGCTAGCGCTAGGGTTAGGTTTAGGGTTAGGGCTAGAGCTAGGGCTAGGGTTAGGGTTAGGTCAGGGCTAGTGCTAGGGTTAGGTTTGGTTAGGGCTAGAGCTAGGGCTAGAGCTAGGTCAGGGCTAGGGCTAGGGTTAGGGTTGGGGTTGGGGTTGGGGTTGGGGATGGGGTTGGGTTTGGGGTTGGGGTTGGGGTTGGGGTTGGGGTTAGGGTTAGGTTTAGGGTGAGGGCTTGGGCTAGCGCTAGGGTTAGTGTTACGTTTAGGGTTAGGGCAAGGGCTAGGGTTAGGTCTAGGGTTAGGTTTAGGTCTAGGGTTAGGGTTAGGGTTAGGGTTAGGGTTAGGGCTAGGGCTAGCGTTAGGTTTAGGATTAGGGTTAGTATTTGGACTAGGGTTTGGGTTATGTCTAGGGTTAGGTTACGGACTAGGGTTACGGCTAGGGCTAGGGTTAGGATTAGGGTTAGGGTTAGGTCTAAGGCTAGGGCTAGGGTTAGGGTTAGGGTCCGGTTTTAGGGATAGGGCTTGGGCTAGTGTTAGGGTTAGGATTAGGTTTAGGGCTAGTGTTAGCTTTAGGATTAGGGCTACGGCTAGGACTAGTGCTAGTGTTAGGGGTAGGGCTAGGCCTAGGTTTAGGGTTAGGGCTAGGTCTAGGGTTAGCGTTGGAGTTAGGGTTAGGGTTAGGGCTAGGGTTAGGGTTAGGGTTAGGTGTAGGTATAGGGCTAGGTCTAGGGTTAGGGCTAGGGTTAGGGTTAGGGTTAGGGCTAGGGCTAGGGCTAGGGTTAGGGTTAGGGTTCGGGTTTGAGGATAGGGCTAGGGCTAGTGTTAGGGTTAGGATTAGGGTTTGGGTTAGGTCTAGGGCTAGTGTTAGTGTTAGGATTAGGGTTACGGCTAAGACTAGTGCTAGGGTTAGGTTTAGGGCTAGGGCTAGGCCTAGGTTTAGGGTTAAGGCTAGGGCTAAGGTTAGCATTGGAGTTAGGGTTATGGTTAGGGCTAGGGTTAGGGTTGGGGTTAGGTGTAGGTATAGGGATAGGTCTACGGTTAGTGTAAGGGTTAGGTTTAGGGCTAGGGCTAGGGCTAGTTTTATTGATAGGGTTAGGGTTAGTGATAGGTCTAGTGCTAGGGCTAGTGTTAGGGTTAGGTTTTATGGTTAGGGTTAGGCCTAGGTCTAGGGGTAGAGTTAGGTTTAAGGCTAGGGTTAGGGTTAGGTTTAGGGCTAGGGTTATATTTAGGTTTAGGGCTAGGGTTAGGATTAGGTTTAGGGTTAGGGCTAGGACTAAGGCTAGGGTTAGGTTTAGGGCTAGGGTTAAGTTTAGGTTTAGGGCTAGGGTTAGGATTAGGTTTAGGGTTAGGGCTAGGACTAAGCCTAGGGTTAGGTTTAGGGCTAGGGTTAAGTTTAGGTTTAGGGCTAGGGTTAGGATTAGGTTTAGGGTTAGGGCTAGGGCTAAGGCTAGGGCTAGGACTAGGGTTAGGGTTAGGGCTAGGGTTAGGATTAGGCCTAGGGCTAAGGTTAGATCTAGGTTTAGGGTTAGGGATAGGGCCAGTGCTAGGGTTAGGGTTAGTGTTAGGGTTAGTGCTAGGTCTAGGGATAGGGTTAGGTTTAGGCTTAGGGTTAGGGATAGGGTTAGGTTTAGTGTTAGTGTTAGGACTAGGGCTAGAGTTAGGGTTAGGATTAATGCTAGGTCTAGGGTTAGGGTTAGGGTTAGGGTTAGTGCTAGGACTAGGGTTAGGGCTAGGTTTAGGGCTAGGGCTAGGGCTAGGGTAGGGTTAGGTTTAGGGTTAGTGTTATTGTTCGGGCTAGGTTTATGGTTATATTTAGGCCTAGGGTTAGGGTTACATTAGGGCTAGGTTAGGGCTAGGTTTAGGCTTAAGGTGAGTGTTTTTTTTTTTTTTTTAGGATTTAATGGTTTTTTTAGGATTAAGGGTTAGGGTTAGTGTTCGGGTTAGTGTTAGTGTTAGGGTTAGGGTTTGGGTTGGGTTGGGGTTGGGGTTAGGGTTAGGGTTAGGGTTGGGTTTGGGGCTAGGGTAGGGCTAGGGTTAGGGTTAGGGTTAGGGCTAGGGTTAGGTTTAAGGTGTGGGTTAGGGTTAGGGCTAGGGTTAGGGTTAGGGTTATGGTTGGTGTTGGGGTTGGGGTTGTGGTTGGGGTTGGGGTTGGGGTTAGGTTTAGGGCTAGGACTAAGGCTAGGGTTAGGGCAAGGGTTAGGGTTAGGGTTAGGTCTAATGCTTGGGTTAGGGTTAGGGTAAGGGCTAGGGCCAGGCCTAGGGCTAGGGTTATGGTTAGGGTTAGGGCTAGGGCTAGGGTTAGGGTTAGGGTTAGGGTTAGGGTTAGGGTTAGGGCGAGGGCTAGGTTTAGGGATAGGGTTAGGGTGAGGGCTAGGGCTAGGTTTAGGTATAGGGTGTGGGTTAAGTTTAGGGCTAGGGTTAGGGTTAGGGTTGGGGTTGGGGTTGGGCTTGGGGTTGGGGTTAAGGTTAGGGTTAGGCTTAGGGCTAGGGCTAAGGCTAGGGTTCGGGTTAGGGTTAAGGCTAGGCCTAGGGTTAGGGTTAGTGTTAGAGCTAGGGCTAGGGTTAGGTTTAGCGTTAGTGCTAGGGCTAGGGCTAGGGCTAGGGCTAGGGCTAGGGCTAGGGTTAGGGTTAGAGTCAGGGTTAGGGTTAGGGCTAGTGCTAGGGTTAGGATTAGGGTTAGTGTTAGGGCTGGGGCTAGCATTAGGTTTAGGGTTAGGGTTAGAATTTGGGCTAGGGTTAGCGTTAGGTCTAGGGTTGGTCACGGACTAGGGTTATGTTGAGGGCTAGGGTTAGGTTTAGGGTTTGGGGTAGGGTTAGGGCTAGGGCTAGGCTCAGGGTTAGGGTTAGGCTTAGGGCTAGGGCTAGGGCTAGGGTTAGGGTTAGTGTTACGGTTAGGGTTAGGGTAGGGCTAGGGCTAGGACTAGGGTTAGGGTTAGGGCTAGGGCTAGGGTTAGGCCTAGGTTTAGAGTTAGTGCTAGGGCTAGAGTTAGTATTGGAGTTAGGGTTAGAGTTAGGGCTAGGGTTAGGGTTAGGGCTAGGGCTAGGGCTAGGGTAGGGTTAGGGTTAGGGTTAGGTTTTGGGCTATGCCTAGGTTAGGTCTATGGTTAGTGTTAGGGTAGGGGCTAGGGCTAGGATTAGGGTTAGTGTTAGTGTTAGTGTTAGGGATTGGGCTAGGGCTAGATTTAGGGTTAGGTTTAGGCTTAGGGGTTGGGTTAGGGTTAGGGTTAGGTTAGGGTTAGGGCTAGGACTAGGGCTAGGTCTAGGGATAGGGTTAGGTTTAGGGTTTGTGTTGGGGTAGCGTTATGGTTATGGTTAGGGTTAGGGTTAGAGCTAGGGCTAATGTTAGGGTTAGGGTTAGGGTTAGGGTTAGGGCTAGGGCTAGATTTAAGGTTAGTGTTAGGGTTAGGGCTAGGTCTAGGGCTAAGGCTAGGTTTAGGTTTAGGTTTAGGTTTCCGGATAGGGTTAGGGTTAGGGTTAGGACTAGGGGTAGGGCTAGGGCTCTAGGGTCATGGTTAGGGTTTGGGTCAGGGCTAGGGCTATGGTTAAGTTTTGGATTAGGGTTAGGGCTAGGGTTAGGGCTAGGGCTAGGTTTAGGTTTAGGTTTCGGGTTAGTGCTAGGGTTACGGTTAGGGATAGGGTTAGGGCTAGGGTTAGGGCTAGGGCCAGGGCTAGGGCTAGGGTTAGGGTTAGGATTAGGGCTACGGCTAGTGTTAGTGTTAGGATTAGGGCTACGGCTAGGACTAGTGCTAGGGTTAGGGTTAGGCTAGGGCTAGGGTTAGGGTTAGGGTCCAGTTTTGGGGATAGGGCTAGGGCTAGTGTTAGGGTTAGTATTAGTGTTACGGCTAAGTCTAGTGCTAGGGTTAGAGTTAGGGCTAGGGCTAGGCCTAGGTTTAGGGTTAGGGCTAGGGCTCGGGTTAACTTTTGGAGTTAGGGTTAGCGTTAGGGCTAGGGTTAGGGATAGGGTTAGGTGTAGGTATAGGGCTAGGTCTACGGTTAGTGTGAGGGTTAGGTTTAGGGCTAGGGCTAGGGCGAGTTTTATGGTTAGGTTTTGGGTTAGTGATAGGTCTAGTGCTAGGGCTAGTGTTAGGGTTAGGGTTATGGTAGGGTTAGGTCTAGGGGTAGAGTTAGGTTTAGGGCTAGGGTTAGCGTTAGGTTTAGGGCTAGGGTTAAGTTTAGGTTTAGGGCTAGGGTTAGGGTTAGGGTTCGGGTTTGAGGATAGGGCTAGGGCTAGTGTTAGGGTTAGGATTAGGGTTTGGGTTAGGTCTAGGGCTAGTGTTAGTGTTAGGATTAGGGTTACGGCTAAGACTAGTGCTAGGGTTAGGTTTAGGGCTAGGGCTAGGCCTAGGTTTAGGGTTAAGGCTAGGGCTAAGGTTAGCATTGGAGTTAGGGTTATGGTTAGGGCTAGGGTTAGGGTTGGGGTTAGGTGTAGGTATAGGGATAGGTCTACGGTTAGTGTAAGGGTTAGGTTTAGGGCTAGGGCTAGGGCTAGTTTTATTGATAGGGTTAGGGTTAGTGATAGGTCTAGTGCTAGGGCTAGTGTTAGGGTTAGGTTTTATGGTTAGGGTTAGGCCTAGGTCTAGGGGTAGAGTTAGGTTTAAGGCTAGGGTTAGGGTTAGGTTTAGGGCTAGGGTTATATTTAGGTTTAGGGCTAGGGTTAGGATTAGGTTTAGGGTTAGGGCTAGGACTAAGGCTAGGGTTAGGTTTAGGGCTAGGGTTAAGTTTAGGTTTAGGGCTAGGGTTAGGATTAGGTTTAGGGTTAGGGCTAGGACTAAGCCTAGGGTTAGGTTTAGGGCTAGGGTTAAGTTTAGGTTTAGGGCTAGGGTTAGGATTAGGTTTAGGGTTAGGGCTAGGGCTAAGGCTAGGGCTAGGGACTAGGGTTAGGGTTAGGGCTAGGGGTTAGGATTAGGCCTAGGGCTAAGGTTAGATCTAGGTTTAGGGTTAGGGATAGGGCCAGTGCTAGGGTTAGGGTTAGTGTTAGGGTTAGTGCTAGGTCTAGGGATAGGGTTAGGTTTAGGCTTAGGGTTAGGGATAGGGTTAGGTTTAGTGTTAGTGTTAGGACTAGGGCTAGAGTTAGGGGTTAGGATTAATGCTAGGTCTAGGGTTAGGGTTAGGGTTAGGGTTAGTGCTAGGACTAGGGTTAGGGCTAGGTTTAGGGCTAGGGCTAGGGCTAGGGGTAGGGTTAGGTTTAGGGTTAGTGTTATTGTTCGGGCTAGGTTATGGTTATATTTAGGCCTAGGGTTAGGGTTACATTAGGGCTAGGTTAGGGCTAGGTTTAGGCTTAAGGTGAGTGTTTTTTTTTTTTTTAGGATTTAATGGTTTTTTTTAGGATTAAGGGTTAGGGTTAGTGTTCGGGTTAGTGTTAGTGTTAGGGTTAGGGTTTGGGTTGGGTTGGGGTTGGGGTTAGGGTTAGGGTTAGGGTTGGGTTTGGGGCTAGGGTAGGGCTAGGGTTAGGGTTAGGGTTAGGGCTAGGGTTAGGTTTAAGGTGTGGGTTAGGGTTAGGGCTAGGGTTAGGGTTAGGGTTATGGTTGGTGTTGGGGTTGGGGTTGTGGTTGGGGTTGGGGTTGGGGGTTAGGTTTAGGGCTAGGACTAAGGCTAGGGTTAGGGCAAGGGTTAGGGTTAGGGTTAGGTCTAATGCTTGGGTTAGGGTTAGGGTAAGGGCTAGGGCCAGGCCTAGGGCTAGGGTTATGGTTAGGGTTAGGGCTAGGGCTAGGGTTAGGGTTAGGGTTAGGGTTAGGGTTAGGGTTAGGGCGAGGGCTAGGTTTAGGGATAGGGTTAGGGTGAGGGCTAGGGCTAGGTTTAGGTATAGGGTGTGGGTTAAGTTTAGGGCTAGGGTTAGGGTTAGGGTTGGGGTTGGGGTTGGGCTTGGGGTTGGGGTTAAGGTTAGGGTTAGGCTTAGGGCTAGGGCTAAGGCTAGGGTTCGGGTTAGGGTTAAGGCTAGGCCTAGGGTTAGGGTTAGTGTTAGAGCTAGGGCTAGGGTTAGGTTTAGCGTTAGTGCTAGGGCTAGGGCTAGGGCTAGGGCTAGGGCTAGGGTTAGGGTTAGAGTCAGGGTTAGGGTTAGGGCTAGTGCTAGGGTTAGGATTAGGGTTAGTGTTAGGGCTGGGGCTAGCATTAGGTTTAGGGTTAGGGTTAGAATTTGGGCTAGGGTTAGCGTTAGGTCTAGGGTTGGTCACGGACTAGGGTTATGTTGAGGGCTAGGGTTAGGTTTAGGGTTTGGGGTAGGGTTAGGGCTAGGGCTAGGCTCAGGGTTAGGGTTAGGCTTAGGGCTAGGGCTAGGGCTAGGGTTAGGGTTAGGGTTACGGTTAGGGTTAGGGTAGGGCTAGGGCTAGGACTAGGGTTAGGGTTAGGGCTAGGGCTAGGGTTAGGCCTAGGTTTAGAGTTAGTGCTAGGGCTAGAGTTAGTATTGGAGTTAGGGTTAGAGTTAGGGCTAGGGTTAGGGTTAGGGCTAGGGCTAGGGCTAGGGTAGGGTTAGGGTTAGGGTTAGGTTTTGGGCTATGCCTAGGGTTAGGTCTATGGTTAGTGTTAGGGTAGGGGCTAGGGCTAGGATTAGGGTTAGTGTTAGTGTTAGTGTTAGGGATTGGGCTAGGGCTAGATTTAGGGTTAGGTTTAGGCTTAGGGGTTGGGTTAGGGTTAGGGTTAGGTTAGGGTTAGGGCTAGGACTAGGGCTAGGTCTAGGGATAGGGTTAGGTTTAGGGTTTGTGTTGGGGTAGCGTTATGGTTATGGTTAGGGTTAGGGTTAGAGCTAGGGCTAATGTTAGGGTTAGGGTTAGGGTTAGGGTTAGGGCTAGGGCTAGATTTAAGGTTAGTGTTAGGGTTAGGGCTAGGTCTAGGGCTAAGGCTAGGTTTAGGTTTAGGTTTAGGTTTCCGGATAGGGTTAGGGTTAGGGTTAGGACTAGGGGTAGGGCTAGGGCTCTAGGGTCATGGTTAGGGTTTGGGTCAGGGCTAGGGCTATGGTTAAGTTTTGGATTAGGGTTAGGGCTAGGGTTAGGGCTAGGGCTAGGTTTAGGTTTAGGTTTCGGGTTAGTGCTAGGGTTACGGTTAGGGATAGGGTTAGGGCTAGGGTTAGGGCTAGGGCCAGGGCTAGGGCTAGGGTTAGGGTTAGGATTAGGGCTACGGCTAGTGTTAGTGTTAGGATTAGGGCTACGGCTAGGACTAGTGCTAGGGTTAGGGTTAGGCTAGGGCTAGGGTTAGGGTTAGGGTCCAGTTTTGGGGATAGGGCTAGGGCTAGTGTTAGGGTTAGTATTAGTGTTACGGCTAAGTCTAGTGCTAGGGTTAGAGTTAGGGCTAGGGCTAGGCCTAGGTTTAGGGTTAGGGCTAGGGCTCGGGTTAACTTTTGGAGTTAGGGTTAGCGTTAGGGCTAGGGTTAGGGATAGGGTTAGGTGTAGGTATAGGGCTAGGTCTACGGTTAGTGTGAGGGTTAGGTTTAGGGCTAGGGCTAGGGCGAGTTTTATGGTTAGGTTTTGGGTTAGTGATAGGTCTAGTGCTAGGGCTAGTGTTAGGGTTAGGGTTATGGTAGGGTTAGGTCTAGGGGTAGAGTTAGGTTTAGGGCTAGGGTTAGCGTTAGGTTTAGGGCTAGGGTTAAGTATAGGTTTAGGGCTAGGGTTAGGATTAGGTTTAGGGTTAGGGCTAGGGCTAAGGCTAGGGTTAGGTTTAGGGCTAGGGTTAAGTTTAGGTTTAGGGCTAGGGTTAGGATTAGGTTTAGGGTTAGGGCTAGGGCTAAGGCTAGGGCTAGGACTAGGGTTAGGGTTAGGGCTAGGGTTAGGATTAGGCCTAGGGCTAGGGTTAGATCTAGGTTTAGGGTTAGTGTTAGGGCCAGTGCTAGGGTTAGGGTTAGTGTTAGGGTTAGTGCTAATGCGAGGGCTAGGTTTAGGGTTAGGGTTAGGGTTAGGGATAGGGTTAGGTTTAGTGTTAGTGTTAGGACTAGGGCTAGGGCTAGAGTTAGGGTTAGGATTAATGCTAGGTCTAGGGTTAGGGTTAGGGTTAGGGTTAGTTCTAGGACTAGGGTTAGGGCTAGGTTTAGGGCTAGGGCTAGGGCTAGGGTAGGGTTAGGTTTAGGGTTAGTGTTATTGTTTGGGCTAGGTTTATGGTTATATTTAGGCCTAGGGTTAGGGTTACATTAGGGCTAGGTTAGGGCTAGGTTTAGGCTTAAGGTGAGTGTTTTTTTTTTTTTTAGGATTTAATGGTTTTTTAGGATTAAGGGTTAGGGTTAGTGTTCGGGTTAGTGTTAGTGTTAGGGTTAGGGTTTGGGTTGGGTTGGGTTGGGGTTAGGGTTAGGGTTAGGGTTGGGTTTGGGGCTAGGGTAGGGCTAGGGTTAGGGTTAGGGTTAGGGTTAGGTCTAGGGCTAGGGTTAGGTTTTTTTTTTTTTTTTTTTTTTTTTTTTTTTTTTAAGATTTATTTTTTTTTTTATTTAGGATATAAATTTCCAAGGTATGACTTATGGATTACAATGGGTTTCCCCCCATATTTTCCCTCTCCCCCCGCAACCCTCCCCCCTTGCCCGCTCCTTCCACCCTTTCGTTCACGTCCAGATTCGTTTTCAATTTTCTTTGTATACATGTGATCAAGGTGTGGGTTAGGGTTAGGGCTAGGTTTAGGGTTAGGGTTATGGTTGGTGTTGGGGTTGGGGTTGTGGTTGGGGTTGGGGTTGGGGTTGGGGTTAGGGTTAGGGCTAGGTCTAAGGCTAGGGTTAGGGCAAGGGTTAGGGTTAGGGTTAGGTCTAAGGCTTGGGTTAGGGTTAGGGTAAGGGCTAGGGCTAGGCCTAGGGCTAGGGTTATGGTTAGGGTTAGGGGTAGGGCTAGGGTTATGGTTAGGGTTAGGGCGAGGGCTAGGGCTAGGGTTAGGGTTAGGGTTAGGGTTAGGGTTAGGGTTAGGGCTAGGGCTAGGTTTAGGTATAGGGTGTGGGTTAAGTTTAGGGCTAGGGTTTGGGTTAGGGTTGGTGTTGGGGTTGGGGTTGTGGTTGGGGTTGGGCTTGGGGTTGGGGTTAAGGTTAGGGTTAGGCTTAGGGCTAGGGCTAAGGCTAGCATTTGGGTTAGGGTTAAGGCTAGGCCTAGGTTCAGGGTTAGGGTTACAGCTAGGGCTAGGGTTAGGTTTATGATTAGTGTTAGGGTTAGAGTCAGGGTTAGGTTTAGGGCTAGGGCTAGGTTTAGGGTTAGGGTTAGTGTTAGGGCTAGGGCTAGCATTAGGTTTAGGGTTAGGGTTAGAAATTGGGCTAGGGTTAGCGTTAGGCCTAGGGTTAGGTCACGGGCTAGGGTTATGTTGAGGGCTAGGGTTAGGTTTAGGGTTTGGGGTAGGGTTAGGGCTAGGGCTAGGCTCAGGGTTAGGGTTAGGCTTAGGGCTAGGGCTAGGGCTAGGGTTAGGGTTAGGGTTAGGGTTAGGGTTAGGGCTAGGGCTAGGACTAGGGTTAGGGTTAGGGCTAGGGCTAGGGTTAGGCCTAGGTTTAGAGTTAGTGCTAGGGCTAGAGTTAACATTGGAGTTAGGGTTAGAGTTAGGGCTAGGGTTAGGGTTAGGGTTAGGGCTAGGGCTAGGGCTAGGGTAGGGTTAGGGTTAGGGTTAGGTTTTGGGCTATGCCTAGGGTTAGGTCTATGGTTAGTGTTAGGGTAGGGGCTAGGGCTAGGATTAGGGTTAGTGTTAGTGTTAGTGTTAGGGCTTGGGCTAGGGCTAGATTTAGGGTTAGGTTTAGGGTTAGGGGTTGGGTTAGGGTTAGGGTTAGGGTTAGGTTAGGGTTAGGGCTAGGACTAGGGCTAGGTCTAGGGATAGGGTTAGGTTTAGGGTTTGGGTTAGGGGTAGCATTATGGTTATGGTTAGGGTTAGGGTTAGAGCTAGGGCTAATGTTAGGGTTAGGGTTAGGGTTAGGGCTAGGGCTAGATTTAGGGTTAGTGTTAGGGTTAGGGCTAGGTCTAGGGCTAAGGCTAGGTTTAGGTTTAGGTTTAGGTTTCCGGATAGGGTTAGGGTTAGGGTTAGGACTAGGGGTAGGGCTAGGGCTCTAGGGTCATGGTTAGGGTTTGGGTCAGGGCTAGGGCTATGGTTAAGTTTTGGGTTAGGGTTAGGGCTAGGGCTAGGGCTAGGGCTAGGTTTAGGTTTCGGGTTAGTGCTAGGGTTACGGTTAGGGCTAGGGTTAGGGCTAGGGTTAGGGCTAGGGCTAGGGCTAGGGCTAGGTTTAGGGTTAGGATTAGGGCTACGGCTAGTGTTAGGGTTAGGATTAGGGCTACGGCTAGGACTAGTGCTAGGGCTAGGGTTAGGGTTAGGGTTCGGGTTGGGGTTGGAGTTGGGCTTGTTGTTGTTTGGGTGGGGTTGGGGTTAGGGTTAGGGTTAGGGTTAGGGTTACGTCTAGGCCTTTGGCTAGGGTTAGTGTTAGTGTTAGGGCTAGGGTTCGGGTTAGGGTTAGGGTAGGGCTAGGGCTAGGGTTGGGGTTAGGGTTAGGTCTAGGGCTAGGACTAGGGCTAGGGTTAGGGTTAGGGTTATGGTTAGGGTTAGGGCTAGGGTTAGGTTTAGGGTTAGGCTTAGGACTAGAGCTAGGGTTAGGGCTAGGGCTAGGGCTAGGCCTAGGTCTAGGGTTAGGGTTAGGGTTAGGGCTACGCCTAGGTCTAGGGGTAGAGTTAGGTTTAGGGCTAGGTTTAGGGTTAGGTTTAGGGCTAGGGTTAAGTTTAGGTTTAGGGCTAGGGTTAGGATTAGGTTTAGGGTTAGGGCTAGGGCTAAGGCTAGGGTTAGGTTTAGGGCTAGGGTTAAGTTTAGGTTTAGGGCTAGGGTTAGGATTAGGTTTAGGGTTAGGGCTAGGGCTAAGGCTAGGGCTAGGACTAGGGTTAGGGTTAGGGCTAGGGTTAGGATTAGGCCTAGGGCTAGGGTTAGATCTAGGTTTAGGGTTAGGGTTGGGCCAGTGCTAGGGTTAGGGTTAGTGTTAGGGTTAGTGCTAGGGCTAGGGCTAGGTTTAGGGTTAGGGTTAGGGTTAGGGATAGGGTTAGGTTTAGTGTTAGTGTTAGGACTAGGGCTAGGGCTAGAGTTAGGGTTAGGATTAATGCTAGGTCTAGGGTTAGGGTTAGGATTAATGCTAGGTCTAGGGTTAGGGTTAGGGTTAGGGTTAGTGCTAGGACTAGGGTTAGGGCTAGGTTTAGGGCTAGAGCTAGGGCTAGGGTAGAGTTAGGTTTAGGGTCATTGTTATTGTTCGGGCTAGGTTTATGGTTATATTTAGGCCTAGGGTTAGGGTTACATTAGGGCTAGGTTAGGGCTAGGTTTAGGCTTAAGGTGAGTGTTTTTTTTTTTTTAGGATTTAATGGTTTTTTTAGGATTAAGGGTTAGGGTTAGTGTTCGGGTTAGTGTTAGTGTTAGGGTTAGGGTTTGGGTTGGGTTGGGGTTAGGGTTAGGGTTAAGGTTGGGTTTGGGGCTAGGGTAGGGCTAGGGTTAGGGTTAGGGTTAGGTCTAGGGCTAGGGTTAGGTTTAAGGTGTGGGTTAGGGTTAGGGCTAGGGTTAGGGTTAGGGTTATGGTTGGTGTTGGGGTTGGGGTTGTGGTTGGGGTTGGGGTTGGGGTTAGGGTTAGGGCTAGGTCTAAGGCTAGGGTTAGGGCAAGGGTTAGGGTTAGGGTTAGGTCTAAGGCTTAGGTTAGGGTTAGGGTAAGGGCTAGGGCTAGGCCTAGGGCTAGGGTTATGGTTAGGGTTAGGGCTAGGGCTAGGGTTAGGGTTAGGGCGAGGGCTAGGGCTAGGGCTAGGTTTAGGGTTAGGGTTAGGGTGAGGGCTAGGGCTAGGTTTAGGTATAGGGTGTGGGTTAAGTTTAGGGCTAGGGTTAGGGTTAGGGTTGGGGTTGGGGTTGGGCTTGGGGTTGGGGTTAAGGTTAGGGTTAGGCTTAGGGCTAGGGCTAAGGCTAGGGTTCGGGTTAGGGTTAAGGCTAGGCCTAGGGTTAGGGTTAGGGTTACAGCTAGGGCTAGGGTTAGGTTTAGGGTTAGTGCTAGGGCTAGGGCTAGGGCTAGGGTTAGGGTTAGAGTCAGGGTTAGGGTTAGGGCTAGTGCTAGGGTTAGGATTAGGGTTAGTGTTAGGGCTAGGGCTAGCATTAGGTTTAGGTTTAGGGTTAGAATTTGGGCTAGGGTTAGCGTTAGGTCTAGGGTTAGGTCACGGGCTAGGGTTATGTTGAGGGCTAGGATTAGGTTTAGGGTTTGTGGTAGGGTTAGGGCTAGGGCTAGGCTCAGTGTTAGGGTTAGGCTTAGGGCTAGGGCTAGGGCTAGGGTTAGGGTTAGGGTTAGGGTTAGGGTTAGGGCTAGGGCTAGGACTAGGGTTAGGGTTAGGGCTAGGGCTAGGGTTAGGCCTAGGTTTAGAGTTAGTGCTAGGGCTAGAGTTAGCATTGAAGTTAGGGTTAGAGTTAGGGCTAGGGTTAGGGTTAGGGTTATTGTTAGGTCTAGGACTAGGGCTAGGGTAGGGTTAGGGTTAGGGTTAGGTTTTGGGCTATGCCTAGGGTTAGGTCTATGGTTAGGGTTAGGGTAGGGGCTAGGGCTAGGATTAGGGTTAGTGTTAGTGTTAGTGTTAGGGCTTGGGCTAGGGCTAGATTTAGGGTTAGGTTTAGGGTTAGGGGTTGGGTTAGGGTTAGGGTTAGGGTTAGGGTTAGGTTAGGGTTAGGGCTAGGACTAGGGCTAGGTCTAGGGATAGGGTTAGGTTTAGGGTTTGGGTTAGGGGTAGCGTTCTGGTTATGGTTAGGGTTAGGTTTAGAGCTAGGGCTAATGTTAGGGTTAGGGTTAGGGCTAGATTTAGGGTTAGTGTTAGGGTTAGTGCTAGGTCTAGGGTTAAGGCTAGGTTTAGGTTTAGGTTTAGTTTTCCGGATAGGGTTAGGGTTAGGGTTAGGACTAGGGGTAGGGCTAGGTCTCTAGGGTCATGGTTAGGGTTTGGGTCAGGGCTAGGGCTATGGTTAAGTTTTGGGTTAGGGTTAGGGCTAGGGCTAGATTTAGGGTTAGTGTTAGGGATAGGGCTAGGTCTAGGGTTAAGGCTAGGTTTAGGTTTAGGTTTAGGTTTCCGGATAGGGTTAGGGTTAGGGTTAGGACTAGGGGTAGGGCTAGGGCTCTAGGGTCATGGTTAGTGTTTGGGTCAGGGCTAGGGCTATGGTTAAGTTTTGGGTTAGGGTTAGGGCTAGGGCTAGGGCTAGGGCTAGGGCTAGGTTTAGGTTTCGGGTTAGTGCTAGGGTTACGGTTAGGGCTAGGTTTAGGGCTAGGGCTAGGGTTAGGGTTAGGGTTAGGATTAGGGCTACGGCTAGTGTTAGGGTTAGGATTAGGGCTACGGCTAGGACTAGTGCTAGGGTTAGGGTCAGGGTTGGGGTTACATCTTGGCCTTTGGCTAGGGTTAGTGTTAGTGTTAGGGCTAGGGTTCGGGTTAGGGTTAGGGTAGGGCTAGGGCTAGGGTTGGGGTTAGGGTTAGGTCTAGGACTAGGACTAGGGCTAGGGTTAGGGTTAGGGTTATGGTTAGGGTTAGGGCTAGGGTTAGGTTTAGGGTTAGGCTTAGGACTAGGGCTAGGGTTAGGGCTAGGGCTAGGGCTAGGCCTAGGTCTAGGGTTAGTGTTAGGGTAGGGCTAGTGTTAGAGCTAGGGCTAGGTCTAGGGTTAGGGTTAGGGCTAGGTTTAGGGTTAGGTTTAACTTTTTGGCTAAGGATAGCGTTATGTTTAGGGTTAGGGTTAGAGTTAGGGCTAGGGTTAGGGTTAGCTTTAGGGCTAGTGCTAGGTTTAGGGTTAGAGTTAGTGTTAGGGTTAGGGTTAGGGATAGGTCTAGGGTTAGTTTTAGTGCTATGGCTAGGGCTAGGCCTAGGTTTAGGGTTAGGGCTAGTGTTAGGGTTAGGGTTAGATTTATGGTTAGGGTTAGGGCTCTGACTGTCATTAGGGTTCGTATTAGGGCTTAGGTTTAGGTTTAGGATTATGGTTAGTTTTAGGACTAGAGTTAGAGTTCGGTTTAGGGCTAGCATCAGGATTAGGGCCAGTTTTAGGGTTATGTTTTGCATGAGGGTTAGGGTTAAGTTTAGTGTTTTGTCTAGTGTTAGGGTTAGGTGTAGTGCTAGGGCTGAGGTTAGCACTAGTGTTATGATTAGTGCTAGCGTAGGGTTAGGGTATTTTTACGGTTAGGGTTAGGGTTAGGATTTTCGTTACAGCTACAGTTAGCACTATGGTCAGTGTAGAGTTTGGGTTAGGGTTAGGGTTGGATTTAGTGCTAGAGTTAGGGTTATGGTTAGCAGTAGTGTTATGATTAGTGTTGGGGTTAGGGTTAGCATTAGGGCTACGTTTATTACAAGAATTAGGGGTAGGCTTAGGTTTATGGATATGGTTAGCACTAGTGTTATGATTAGGGCTAGCATGATGGTTAGGGTTAAGGTTAATGTTAGTGTTTGGGTTAGGGTTAGGTTTAGGGTTAGGGCGAGGGCTATGGTTTGGGTTAGGGTTAGCATTAGGTTTAGGGCGAGGGCTTTGGCTAGGGTTAGGGTTAGCATTAGGGTTAGGGCTAGGGCTAGGGCTGGGGTTAGGTTTAGGGCTAGGGTTAAGCCTAGGGTTATGGTTAGGGTTAGGGTTAGGGTTAGAGCTAGGGTTAGGTTTACTGTTAGGGTTTATGTTTAGGATTAGGATTATGGTTAGTGTTAGGGCTAATGTTGAAGTCAGGGTTAGTGTTATGGCTAGGGTCAGGATTAGGTCCTGTTTTAGGGTTAGTTTTAGGGAATGGGTTTGGTTAAGGTTAGCGTTATGTCTAGTGTTAGGGTTATGGTTAGGCCTAGGGCTGGGGTTAGCACTAGTGTTATGATTAAGGTTTGCGGTAGAGTTGGGGTTAGCTTCATAGCTATGGTTAGCGCTAGGGTTAGGGTTAGGCATATGGATAGGGATAGGGTTAGGGTTAGGGTTAGGTTTAGTGCTTTGGTTAGGGTTAGGGTAAGTTCTAGTTTTAAGGTTACGGTTCACACTAGTGTTAGGGTTAGTGTTGGGGTTAGGCTTAGCATTAGGGCTACGTTTAGTGTAAGAATTACGGTTAGGCTTAGATTTACATTTAGGTTTAGGTTTAGAGTTATGTTTAGGGTTAGCACTAGTGTTATGATTAGGGCTAGCATGAGGGTTAAAGTTAGGTTTAATGTTTGTGTTAGGGTTAAGGTTAGGGTTAGGTTTTGGGTTAGGGTGAGGGCTAGGGCTTGGGTTAGGGTTAGCATTAGTGTTAGGGCTAGGGCTAGGACTAGGTTTAGGGTTAGGGTTAGGGTTACTGTTAGCATTATAGTTACATTTAGGGTTAGGGTTAGGGTTAGGGCTAGGGTAGGGCTAGGGTTAGTTTTACGGGTAGGCTTTGGGTTAGAGTTAGGGTTGGGCTAGGATCAGGGTTAGGGTTGGGGTTTATTATTAGGGTTAGGGTTAGGGTTAGGATTATGTTTAGAGGTAGGGCTGGTGTTAGAATTAGGGTTCTAGTTTGGGCAAATGTCAAGGTTTGGGTTAGGTTTAGGGTTATGTTTAGGGCGATTGTTAGGGTTATGGTTACTGTTATGTCTTGTGTTAGGGTTGAGGTTAGGTCTAGGGCTGCGGTTGCACTAGTGTTATGATTAGGGCCAGGGTTAGAGTTAGGGCTATGTTTTTGTTAGAGTTAGGTTTAATGTTAGTGTTAGGGCTAGCGTTAGGGTTAGGGTTAACTTTAGGCTTAGGGTTAGGCTTATGGTTAGGTTTAGGGTTAGGGTTGGGTTAGTACTAGTATTATTATTAGGTCTAGGGTGAGGGGTAGGGTTAGTGTTAATGTTAGTGTTAGCGTTAATGGAAGGTTTAATGTTAGTGTTAGAGCTAGGTTTAAGTTAAGGTTTAGGGATAGGGTTATGGTTAGGTTTAGTGAAGGGTTATGGTTAGGGTTAGGGTTAGGCTTAGGCTTAGGGTTTGGGTCTGAGTTTGTATTAGGGTTAGGTTTAGGACTAGGGTCTGAGTTAGGTTTTGGGTTATCGTTAGGGTTAGGTTTAGGATTAGGTTATGGTGAAGGTTAGAGTTACATTTAGCATTATGTCTAGTGTTAGCATTAGGGTTAGGGCTATGGCTTGTGTTAGCTCTAGTGTTATGATTAGGGTTAGGGTTAGTGTTAGGTCTAAGGTTATTGTTAGAGTTAGGGTTAGGTTTAATATTAGGGTTAGCGTTAGTGTTGGTGTTAGTGTTAGAGTAAGGGCTAGGGTTAGTGTTAGGGTTATTGTTAGGTTTAGGTTAGGGCTAGGGCTAGGGCTAGGGCTAGGGTTAGGGTTAGCATTAGGGTTAGAGCTCGAGCTAAGGTTAGGTTTATGGGTAGGGGTAGGTGTAGGTGTACTGGTAGATGTAGGGCTAGGGCTAAGGTTAGGGTTAGGGTTAGCCTTAGTATTAGTGTTAGGATTTTGGGCTAGGGTTAGTTTTAGAATTATGGTTAGGGTTAGGGCTACTGTTAGTGTTAGGGTTCAAGTTAGGGCTAGGGTCACATTTAGGGTTAGGTTTAGGGTGTGGTTTAGGGTTAGGGTTAGCCTTATATCTAGTGTTGGGGTTAGCGTTCTGTCTAGGGTTGGGGTTAGTGCTAATGTTAGTGTTAGGGTTAGATTTAGGGTAAATGTTAGAGTTAGGTTTAGGTTTAGTGTTAGGGTTAAGGTTAGGCTTAGGGTTAGGTTTATTGGCTAGGGTTAGGGTTAGGGTTATCACTAGGGATAGGGTTAGTGTTGGGGTTAAGGTTAGCAATAGGGCTACGTTTAGCGCAAGAATTAGGGTTAGGCTTACATTTATCGTTATGTTTAGGTTTAGGGTTATGGTTAGGGTTAGCACCAGTGTTATGATTAGGGCTAGTGTGAGGGTTAGGGTTAATGCTTATGTTAGTGCTAGTGTTGGTGTTAGGATTAGGGCCAGTGCTAGGGCTACAGCTAGGGTTAGGGTTAGGTCTAGGGTTAGGGTTAGGATTAGGGTTAGGGTTAGGGTTAGGGTTAAGGTTATCATATAGGTTAGGTTTAGTGTTAGGGTTAGGGCTAGGGCTAGGATTAGGGTTAAGGTTAAGGTTAAGGCTTTGGCTAGGGCTAGGGTATGTTCAGGGTTAGGGTTAAGGTTAGGGTTAAGGCTAGTGTAAGATTTAGGATTCTAGTTGTGGCCAGGGTTAGGGTTAATGTTATGTCTCGTGTTAGTGTTGGGTTTAAGGCTAGTGATGGGTTTTAAGCTAGTTTTACGATTAGTTCTAAGGTAGGGTTAGGGTTAAGGTTAGTGTTAGGGTTAGGATTAGGATTAATGTTAGGTTTAGTGCTAGGGTTAGGGTTACGGTTAGTGTTACAGTGAGTTTTATGGTTAGTGTTAGGGTTAAGGTTAGGTCTGTGCTAGGACTAGGCCTAGGTTCAGGTTTAGTGTTACAGTCAGGGCTAGGGTTAGGCTTAGGGTCAGGGTTAGGGTCAGGCTTAGGTTTAGGGTTAGGGCTTGGGGTAAGTCTAGGGTTAGGGTTGGTGCTAGGGTTAGCACAAGTTTTATGATTAGGGCTAGGATGAGGGTTAGGTATACGGTTTATGTTAGTGTTAGTGTCAGGGCTAGGGTTAGGTTTAGGTTTAGGGTTAGGGCGATGTCTACGGCTAGGTTTAGGTTTCTCATTAGGGTTAGGGCTAGGGCTAGAGCTAAGGTTAGGGTTTGGCTAGTGTTAGGTTTAGGGTTAAGTTTAGGCTTAGGCTTAGGGTGAGGGTTAGGTTTAGTGTTTGGGTTAGGGTAAGGTTAGCGTTTACAGTTAGATTTAGGGATAGGGTTAGGGTTAGGGTTAGGGATAGGAGTAGGTTTTGGGCTAGTGTGAGGATTAGGGTTAGGGTTAAGATTAAGGTTAGGGCTTGGTCTAGGGCTATGGTTAGCATCAGGTTAGGGTTAAAGTTACGCTTAGGTCTAGCGCTAGGGTTAGGTTTTGGGTTTGAGCTAGGGCTAGTGCTATGGCTAAGGTTATGGTTAGGGGTATAGCTAGTGCTAGGGCTAGGACTAGGCCTGGGCTAGTGTTATTATTAGTGTTAGGTTAGGGTTAGGGTTAGGGTTAGGGTTAGGGTTAGGGTTAGGGTTAAGGTTAGGGTTAGTGTTAATGTTACGGTTAGGGCTAAGGTTAGGGTTAGGGTTAGGATTAAGTTTAGGGCTTGGTCTAGGTCTAGGTCAATGGCTAGGTCTAGGGTTACATTTAGGGGTAGGGGTAGAGCAAGACTAGGGCTAGCTTTAGGTTAGGGTTAACGTTAGCATTTCGGTTAGGGTTAGGGCTAGGGCTAGGGTTAGAATTAGGGTTAGTGTTAGGGCTAGTGTCAGGGTTAGGGTCAGTTTTAGGGTTAGGTTTAGGATTAAATTTAGTGTAATATCTTGCGTTTTGGTTAGGGTAGGGATATGGCTGGGGTTAGCGCTCTTGTTATGATTAGGGCTAGGGTTAGGGTTAAGGTTAAGGTTAAGGTTAGGGTTAGGTTTAATGTTAAGTTTAGGGCTAGGCATAGGGTTAGGTTTAGGTCTAAAATGAAGGTTAGTGTTTGCGCTAGGGCTAAAATTTGTTTTTGTGTTAGGGCTAGGGTTCGGGTTAGGGTTAGGTTTAGGATTAGGTTTAGGTTTAGGGCGAGGGTAAGAGTTACGGATACCGTTTTGTTTAGTGTTAGTGTAAGGGTTAGGGCTATGGATGAGGTTAGCACTAGTGTTATGAATAGTGGAGCATTAGGGTTAGGGTTAGGGGTAAGGTTATTTTTAGGGTTAGTGTTAGAGTTAATGTTAGGTTTAGGGTTAGGGTTAGGGTTAGGGTTAGCGTTAGCATTAGGGTTAGTTAGGTTTAGGGCTAGGGTTAGTGTTTTGTTTAGGGCGAGGGTTAGGTTTAGAGCTAGAGTTATCTCTATTGTTATGGTTAGAGTTAGGTTGGGGCTTGGGTAGCACTAGTGTTATGTTTAGGGCTAGAGTTAGGGTTAGGGTTAAGGTTAGTGTTATGGTTAGGTTTAGGGTTAGAGTTAGGGCTAGGCTTAGAGTTAGGTTTAGTGCTAGGGTTATGGTTAGGGTTAGTGGTAGGTTTAGGGCTAGGATTAGGGTTAGGTTTAGCGTTACGGCTACATTAGGGTTAGGTTTAGTGTGAGGTTTATGGTTAGCACTAGTGTTATGATTAGGGCTAGTGTGAGGGATATGGTTAGGGTTAGCGTTTGTGTTAGGGTTATGGTTAGGGTTAGGGTTTGGGCTGGGGTTAGTGATAGTGTTATGATTAGGTCTAGGATGAGGGTTATGGTTATGGTTAAGGTCATTTTTAGTGTGAGGGTTAGGGTTAGAGTTAAGGTTAGTGTTAGGGTTAGGTTTAGGGTTAGGGCTAGGTTTAGGGTCTAGGGTTAGAGTTAGGGTTAGGTTTAGTGTTATGGCTAGGGTTAGGGTTAGGATTAGGTTTAGGTTTAGGGTTAGGGCTAGGGCTAGGGTTAGGGTTAGGGCTAAGGTAGGGTTAGTACTAGTGTTTTGATTAGGAATAGGATGAGGGTTAGGGTTACCGTTAATGTTAGTTTTAGGGTTCGGGTTAGGTTTATTGTTTGAGTTAGAGCTAGGGTTAGGTTAAGGGTTAGAGATAGGGTTAGTGTTAGTGTTATGGTGGGCTTGGCTTAGGGTTAGGTTTAGGGTTAGGATTAGGATTAGGGTTGGGGCTAGGGTTAGTGTTAGGGTTCAGGTTATGGCTAGGGTTAGGGTTATTGTTAGGGTTAGGATTAGGTTTAGGGTGAGGGATAGAGTTACGTTTAGGGTTATGTCTAGTGTTAGCATTAGGGTTAGGGCAACGCCTGGGGTTAGCGCCTAGTGTTATGATTAAATCTAGGGTTAGGGTTAGGGCTAAGGTTATTGTTAGGGTTAGGGTTAGGTTTAAGTTTAGTGTTAGGGTTAGGGTTAGGTTTAGATTTGGTATAGGGTTAGGGTTATGGGTAGGGTTATGGTTAAGTTTATGTGTTGGGATAGGGTTAGCATTAATGTTAGCATTAGGGTTAGGGCTAGGGCTAGGGTTAGGGCTTTGGTTAGGGTCTGGGTTTGGGCTGAGGTAGTGATATTTTAATGATTAGGGCTAGGATGAGAATTAGAGTTTTTGTTATGGTTCGTTTTAGGTGAGCGTTAGGGTTAGGGTTTAGGTTAGTGTTAGTGTTAGGGTTAAGGTTAGAGTTGGGTTTGTGTTAGGGTTAGGATTATGGTTAGGTTTATGTGTAGGGTGAGGGTTAGCTTTATTGTTAGGGTTTGGGTTAGGTTTAGGGCTAGAGCTAGGACTAGGACTAGGGTTAGGTTTAGGGTTAGGGCTAGAGCTAGGACAAGGTCCTGGGCTAGGGTTAGGGTTAGAAGTAGGCTTAGGGATAAGGCTAATGTTAGAGTTATGGTTCTGGTTAGTGCAAGGGTTAGGGTTATGGTTAGGGTTTGGTTTATGTTTAAGGTTAGGTGCAGTATTTGGTTTAGGGTTAGCATTATGTCTAGTTTTATGGTTAGGGCTAGTTTTGGTTTAGGGTTAGGGTTTGGGTTAGGGTTAGGGGTTAGGGTTTGAGTTAGGTTAAGAATTATTGTTAGTTTTAGTGTTAGTGTTAGAATTAGAGTTCAAGTTAGGCCTAGAATCAGGTTTAGGGTTAGGTTTAGTGTTTTGTTTAGGGCGAGGGTTAGGTTTAGGGTTTAGTTATGTCTAGTGTTATGATTATGGTTGGGCTGGGGCTTGGGTAGTGCTTGTGTTATGATTAGGACTAGGGTTAGGGTTAGGGTTAAGGTTAGTGTTAGGGTCAGGGTTAGGTTTAATTTTAGGGTTAGAGCTAGGATTACGGTAAGGGTTAGGGCTAGGTTTAGCGTTAGGTTTAGTGCTAGGGTTAGGGTTAAGTTTAGGCTTAGTGTTAGGGGTAGGGTTAATGTTAGTGTTACGGTTAGGTCTAGGTTAGGCTAGGGTTAGGGTTAGGATTAGGGTTAGGGTTTGGTCGAGGGTTAGAGTTAAGTTTCCGGTTAGTGCTAGTGTTATGATTAGGATTAGGGTTTTGTGGAGGTTTAGGTTTAAGGGTTAAGGTTAGTGTTAGCGTTAGGGTGAGGGTTGGGATAGGCTTTGGGTTAGGGTTAAGGTTACGGCTTGGGCTAGGGCTGGGTTATGTTTAGGGTTAGGGTTAGGGTTAGGGCTAGGGTTATGTTTACGGTTAGGGTTGGGGTTAGGGTTAGGGTTAGGGCTAGGCTTAGGGCTAGGGCTAGGGCTAGGGCTATGTTTATGGTTTGGGAAAAGTTTAGGGTTAGGGCTAGGGCTAGGTTTAGGACTAGCATTATTGTTAGCATTAGGGTTAGGTTTAAGGTTAGGGTTAGGAAAAGGGATAGGGCTAAGGTTAGAGTTAGCGTTAGCATTAGTGTTTTTGTTATGTTAGGGCTAGGGCTAGGGTGTGGGTTAAGGTTAGTTTGAGGGTTAGGGTTAGGGATAGGATTAGGTTATGGTTAGGATTATGGTTAGGTTTATATGTAGGGTTAGGGTTAGCATTATTGTTAGGGTTAGGGTTAGGGTTAGGGTTAGGGCTAGGCCTAGGGCTTTGTTTAGAGTTAGGTTAGGTTTGGTTTATGGTTTGGGCTAGGGTTATGGTTAGGGCTAGAGCTAGGACTATGGCTAGGGCTAGGTTTAGGATTAGGAATAGGGATAGGGTTAAGGCTAAAGTTAGAGTTAGGGCTCTGGTTAGTGCAAGGGTTAGGGATATGGTTAGAGTTAGGTTTTGGATTAGGTTTTGGGTGAATGTTAGGGTTAGTGTTAGCATTATGTCTAGTGTTATGGTTAGGCTTAAGGTTTCAACTGGGGTCAATACTAGTGTTATGATAAGGGCTACTGTGATGGTTATGAGTAGAGTTAAGTTTAGTGTTAGGTTTTGTGTTAGGGATAGGGTTAAATTTAGTGTTAGTGTTAGGGTTAGGGTTGGTTTGGGGTTAGGGTTAGGGTGAGTGTTATGCTTAAGGCTAGGGTTAGGGTTAAGGTTAGTGTTAGGATTAGGGGTTAGGGTTATTGTTAGGATTAGGGGTTAGGGTTATTGTTAGGATTAGGGCTAGGGTTAAGGATAGCATTAGGTTCATGTTTAGTGTTAGGGCTAGGTCTAGTTTTAAGTTTTTGCTTAGGCTAGGGCTAGGGCTAGGGCTATTGCTAGTTTTAGGTTGAGGGTTAGTGTTAGGGTTAGGTTTTAGGCTTAGGGTTAGGTTTAGGGTTCACATTAGGGCTAGGGTTGCAGTTAAAGTTATGTTTAGGGTTAGGGCTATTTTTGTTTATGTTTAGGATTAGGGTTAGCACTGGTGTTATAATTAGTGCTAGGGTGAGTGTTAGCCTTAGGTTGTATGTTAGTGTTAGGGTTAGAGTTAGGTGTAATGTTTCAGTTAGAACTAGGGTTAGGGCTAGGTTTAGCACTAGGGTCAGGGTTAGATTTATAGTTAGGGTTAGAGTTAGGGCTATGGTTAGGGTTAGGATTAGGGTTAGGTTTAGTGTTAGGGCTAGGGCTAGGGCTATGGTTAGGGTTAGGGTTTGGTTTAGCACTAGGGTCAGGGTTAGATTTATAGTTAGGGTTAGATTTAGGGCTATGGTTAGGGTTAGGTTTAGGGTTAGGGCTAGGGCTAGGGCTATGGTTAGGGTTAGGGTTTGGTTTAGGGTTAGGGCTAGGGCTAGGGCTAGGGTTAGGGTTAGTGTCAGGGTTAGGGTTAGGGTTAAGCTTAGGGCTTGGGCAAGGGCTAGTGCTAGGGTCAGGGTTAGGATTAGAGTCAGGGCTAGGTTTAGGATTAGGTTTAGCACAAGTTTTAGGGTTAGGGTTAGAGTTCGGGCTATGGTTAGTGTTAGTGTCAGGTTTAGGGCTAGGTTCAAGGTTAGTGTTAGGGTTAGGTTTAGGGTTGAGGTTAGCGTTAGGGGTGCAGTTAGTGTTTGGGTTAAGGCTAGGGTTAGGGTTAGTGTTAGGGTTATGTGTAGTGTTAGGGTTATGGTTTGTGCTGGGGTAAGGGTTAGGGTTAATTAGCATTAGGGTTAGGGTTAGATTTAAGGTTAGGGTTAGATCTAGGGTTAGGCTAAGGGTTAGAGCTAGGGTTAGGCTTAGTTTTAGCTCTAGGATTAGGGTTAGTGTTAGATTTAGGGTTAGGGCTAGGTAAGGGTTACGGTTCGGGTTATGGTTAGGGCTAGGTTTAGGGTTAGAGCTAGCGCTAGAGCAAGGGTTAGGGTTAGCGTTTGGGTTAGGCCTAGGGTCAAGTTTAGGGTTTGGGCTGGGGCTAGGGCTAGGGTCAGGGTTAGGGTTATTCATGGCTAGGGTTAGGGTTAGTGTTAGGGTTAGATTTAGGGTTAGGGCTAGGGCTAGGGCTAAGTTAAGGGTTAAAGTTAGGGCTAGGGTTAGGGCTAGGGTTAGGGTTAGGGGTAGGGTTAGGTCTATGGTTATGGTTGGGCTTAGGATTAGGATTAGGGTTAGGGCTAGGGATTGGTTTAGGTTTAGCTGTATGTCTAATGTTAGGGTTAGGGTTAGAGTTTGGGCTGGGGTTAGCAAAGTGTTATGCTTTTGGGCTGGGGTCTGGATAGGGTTAGCGTTAAGGATAGTGTTAAGGTGAGGGTTAGGGTAAGGTTAGTGTTAGGTTTAGGGTCAGGATTAGGTTTCTGTTAGGGTTAGTGTAAGGGATAGGGTTAGGGTTAGTGTTACAGTTAGGGTTAGTGTATGTTAGGGTTAGGTTGCGCTAGTGTTATTATTAGTGCTAAGTTTAGGGTTAGGGCTAAGGTTATTGTTAGTGTTAGGGTTAGGTTTAATGTTAGGTTTAGGGCTAGGGTTAGGGTTAGGGTTAGGTTTAATGGTAGAGTTAGTGTTCACACTAGGGTTATGATTAGGTCTAGAGTGAGGGTTAGGGTTTTGGTTAATGTTAGTCGTGGGGTTAGGATTAGGTTTAATATCAGGATCAGAGCTAGGTTATGGTTAGGGTTTGGGATAGGGTTAGGGTTAGGTTTAGCGCTAGGGTTATTGTTAGCGTTAGGGTTAGGGTTAGAGTTAGTCCTAGGGTTAGTGTTAGTGTTAAGGTTAGGGCTAGGCTTAGGGTTAGGGTTTGGATTTGGATTAGGGTTAGGGTTAGGGTTAGGGCTAGCGTTAGAATTAGGTTTTGGTTATGGTTAGGGTTTGGGGTAGGGTTAGGTTTAGGATATGGTTTAGGGGGAGGTTTAGAGTTACCTTTAACGTTATGTCTAGTGTTATTGTTAGGGTAAGGGCTAGGGCTGGGGTTAGCACTAGTGTTATGATTAAGGCTAGTTTTAGGGTTAAGTCTAAGTTAATTGTTAGGGTTACGGTTAGGGTTAATGTTAGGGTTAGGGCTAGGTTAAATTTAGGGTTAGGGCAAGGGCTAGGGCTAGGGTTAGTCAGCATTAGGGTTATGACTAGGACTAGGGATAGGGTTAAGCTAGGTTAGGGTTAGGGATAGGGCTAATGTTAGGGCTAGGTTTAGGGTTAGGGTTAAGGTTAGGGCTTGTGCTAGGGCTAGGGCTAGGTTTAGTGTTAAGGTTAGGGTTAGGGTTATCGTTATGGTTAGGCCTATGGTTACGTTATGGTTAGAATTAGCTTGAGGGTTAGAGTTAGGCCTAGAGCTAAGGCTAGTGCTAGGGCAAGAGCTATGGTTAGTGTTAGGGTTAGGGTTAGGGCTAGGGCTATGTGTAGGTTTAGCGCTATGGATATCGTTAGGATTAGGGTTAGAGTTAGGGTAGTGTTAGGATTAGGGTTTGGGGTTAGCGTTAGGGTTAGGATTATATTAGCGTTAGGGCTTGTGTTAGAGTTAGGGTTAGGGTTAAGGCTAATCTCAGGGTTAGGGTCATTTTTAAGGTTAGATTTAGGGTGAGTGTTAGGGTTGAGTTTGGTGTTATGTCTAGTGTTAGTGTTAGGATTAGGGCTAGGGCTGGGGTTAGCTCTAGTGTTATGATTAGGGCTAGGGTAAGGTTAGTGTTAAGGTCAGTGTTAGGATTAGGGTTAGGTTTAATGCTAGTGTTAGAGCTAGTGTTAGCGTAAAGTTTAGGTCTATAGTTAGGGTTAGGTTAGCGCTAGGATTAGGTTTAGGGTTAGGCTTAGAGTTAGGGCTAGAGTTATTGTTAGTGTTACAGTTAGAATTAGGGCTAGGGCTAGGGTTAGGGCTATGGTCAGGGTCAGAATTAAGTTTAGGGTTAGGGGTAGGCCTAGGGCTATGGCTAGGTCTAGTGCTAGGTGCAGGGCTAGGGTTAGGGTTCGGGTTCGGTGTATGGTTAGGTTTAGTGTTAGGGTTAGGGTTTTGGTTAAGGTTAGGGTGAGGGCTAGGCCTAGGGCTAGGGCTAGGCTTATGGTTCATGTTAGGGTTACGTTTGGGCTAGGGTTAGGGCTAGAGCTAGAGTTATTGTTAGCATTAACATTAGGGTTAGTGTTAGGGTATGGGGTAGGGCTAGGTTTAGGGTTAGCATTAGCGTTAGGGTTAGGGTTAGTGCTAGGGCTAGGGCTAGGGTTAGCGTTAAGACTAAGGTTAGTGTTAGGGTTAGCACTAGTGTTTTGATTAGGGCTAGGATGAGGGTTAGGTTTACAGTTAATACTAATGTTAGGGTTATTGTTAGTTTTAGAGCTAGATTTAGGTTAAGAGTTAGGGATCGGTTTAGGGTTAGGTTTAGTGCTAGGTTTAGGGTTGATTTATGGGTAGGGTTAGAGTTCAGATTAGGGCTAGTGTTAGCGTTATGGTTAGGATTGGCTTAGCCTTAGGGTTAGGGTTAGGATTAGGATTAGTGTTAGGGCTACTGTTAGAGTTAGGGTTCGTGTTAGAGCTAGGGTTAGGGTTAGGGTTAGGTTTAGAGCGAGGGTTAGGGTTAGCCTTATGTCTAGTATTAGGGTTAGGGTTAGGTTTTGGGCTGGGGTTAGCAATAGTGTTATGATTAGGGCTTGAATGAGGATTAGGGTTAGCATTAAGGATAGTGCGAAGGTGAAGGTTTGGCTTAGGGTTACATTTGGTTTTAGGGTTAGGGCTAGGGTTAGGACTAGGGTTATGGCTAGGTTTAGGGTTAGGGTTGGGCCAGGCTTAGGGTTAGGGTTATGGTTTGGATTAGGGTTAGGTTTAGTGCTAGGGTTACAGTTAGGTTTTGGGTTAGGCCTAGGGTTAGGGTTATGGTTAGGTTTAAGATTAGGTTTAGGGCGAGGGTTAGAGTTACGGTTAGTGTTATGTCTCATGTTAGGGTTAGGGGTAGGGCCATGGCTGAGGTTGTGCTAGTGTTACGATTAGGGCTAGGGTTAGGGTTATGGCTAAGGTTATTTTTAGTGTTAGGGTTAGGTTTAATGTCAGGGTTAGGGTTAGGGTTAGGGTTCGGGTTAGCCTTACGATCAGGGTTAGTGTTAGCACTAGTGTTATGATTAGGTCTAGGGTGAGGGGTATGTTTAGAATTAATATTAGTGTAGGGTTAGGGTTAAGTTTAATGTTAGGGTTAGAGCTAGGTTTAAGGTTAGGGTTTGGGATAGGTTTAGGGTTAGGTTTAGAGCTAGTGTTAGGGCTAGTGTTAGGGTTAGGGTTAGGCCTAGGGGTAGTGTTGGTTTGGGCTAGGTTTAGTGTTAGGGTTTCGGTGTGGATTAGGGCTAGTGTTAGGGCTAGCGTTAGAGTTAGGTTTCGGTTATGGTTAGGTTTAGGGTTAGGTTTAGGTTTAGGATTAGGTTTAGGGCGAGGTTTAGAGTTACCTTTAGTGTTATGTCTAGTGTTAGCATTAGGGTAGGGCTACAGCTGGGGTTAGTGTTAGTGTTATGATTAGGGCTAGGGTTAGGGTTAGGTCTAAGATTATTGTTAGGGTTCGGATTAGGTTTAATGTTAGAGTTAGGGCTAGGCTTAGTTTTAAGTTTCGGGTTAGGGTTAAGGTGAGGGATAGGGTTAAATTTAGGGTTTCGGTTAGGGCTAGTGTTAGTGTTAGGGTTCTAGTGAGGGCTAGTGTCAGGGTTAGGGTTAGGTTTGGGTTACATTTGGGCTGAAGGTTAGGGTTATGGTTACTGTTATGTTTCATGTTAGGGTTGGGGTTAGGGCTAGTGCTGCTGTTTGCACATGGGCTAAGATCAAATCTAGGGTTACAGTTAGGGTTAATGTTAGTTTTAGGGTAGGATGAGTGTAGCAGACACAGCTTACAGGGTATCTGTCACCTGGGTGTATATAGAAGAAGCATACGAGAGTTCTGTAGCCTTAGTGCAGGTGAAGCAGTTTACAGGGCTTCTGTAGCTAAGTGAACGAGATGCAACTTCCGGAAATTCAATAGCCCAAGTGTAGCAAGTGCAGCTTAGGGGAGGTCTGTAACCTGGGTATAGCGAGAGGAGGTATACAGGAGATTTGTAGTCTTAGTGTAAGAGACGCAGTGTACACTGCTAATGTAGCATGAGTGTAGCGGACA
The DNA here is from genome assembly GCA_949820135.1 of Sylvilagus floridanus. Lineage (NCBI taxonomy): Eukaryota > Metazoa > Chordata > Mammalia > Lagomorpha > Leporidae > Sylvilagus > Sylvilagus floridanus. The sequence goes on from OX463223.1 coordinate 91,147,605, forward strand.
CAGCTTAGGGGATATGTGTAACCTGGGTGTACAGAGAAGCTGTATACTGAAGTTCTGTACCTTAGTGTAGGAGATGCAGTTTACAGGGCTTCTATAGCATGAGTGTAGGAGACACAACTTCCTGGAGTCCAGTAGCCTGAGTGTACCAGACGCAGATTCTGGGAATTGGGTATCCTGGGTGTAGTGAGAAGGAGTATAAGGGAGTTCTGTACCCTTAGTGTAGGAGACGCACTTTACAGGGATTCTGTAGCTGGAGTATAGGAGATGATACTTGCTGGAATTCGGTAGCCTCAGAGTAGCATTTGCACCTTATGGAATATTTGTAACCTGGGTGTAGCGAGAAGCAGAATACAGGAGTTCTGCAGCCTTAGTGTAGGAGACCCAGTTTAGAAGGTTTCTGTAGTCTGAGTCTAGGAGTCACAACTTACCAGAGTTTGGTAGCCTGAGTGTAGAAGTTGCATCTTACAGGATATCTGTCACCTGGGTTTCACAAGATCCAGCATATGGGAGTTCTGTAGTTGAGTGTAGGAGATGCACATTGCTGGGGGTGGTAGCATGATAGTAGCGGACGCAGCTTAGGGGATATATGTAACCTGCGTGTAGCGAGAAGCTGTATGCCGAAGTTCTGTAGCTTTAGTGTAGGTGATGCAGTTTACAGGGCTTCTGTAGCCTGAGTGTAGGAGACCCAACTTACTGGGGTTCCGTACACTGAGTATAGCAGATGCAGCTTAGAGAACATCTGTAACTTGGATCTAGTGAGAAGCAGTATACGGGAGTTATGTAGTGTTAGTGTAGGAGAAGCAGTTTTTATGGCTTCTATAGCCTGAGACGCAACTTACTGGGGTTCAGTAGCCTGAGACTAGAAGATGCAGATTATTGGATATCTGTAATCTGGTTGTAATGAGAAGCAGTATATGGGAGTTTTGTAGCCTTACTGGAGGAGATGAAGTTTACAGTGCTTCTGTAGCATGAGTGTAGCAGATGCAGCTTAGGAAATATCTGTAACCTGGGTGTAGCAAGAAACAGTATACTGGAGTTCTGTAGTCTTACTTTAGGAGACATAGTATACAGTGCTTTTGTAGCCTGAGTGTAGGAGACCCAGCTTCCCTGAATTAGGTAGCCTGAGTGTAGCAGATGCAGTTTTGGGGAGTTCTGTAACATGTGTGTAGCGAGAAGCAGTATACATCAATTCTGTAGCCTTAGTGTAGGAGACACAGTTTACATAGCTTCTGTAGACTGAGTGTAGCAGATGTAGCTTAGGGAAAATCTGTCCCCTGGGTGTAGTGAGAAGCAATAGATGGGAGTTCTGTATCCTTCATGTAGAGGTGCAGTTTTCAGGGCTTCTGTAGCCTGAGTGTAGGAAACACAACTTCCTGGAGTTCGGTAGCCTGAGTGTAGCAGACGCAGCTTTGGGGAGTTCTGTAACTTTGTTGTAGCGAGAAACATTATACGGGAGTTATGTAGCCTTTGTGTAGGAGATGTAGTTTACAGGGCTTCTCTAGCTCGAGTGCAGGAGATGCTACTTACTGGAGTTCGGTAGCCTGAGTGTAGCAGATGCAACTTATGGGATATCTGTAATATCGGTGTAGCGAGAAGCAGTATACGGGAGTTTTGTAGCCTTAGTGTAGAGGCGCAGTTTTCAGGGCTTCTAGAGCCTGAGTTTAGGAGACGCAACTTCCCGGAGTTTGGTAGCCTGAGTATAGCAGATGCAGCTTCAGGGAGTTCTGTAACATGAGTGTAGTGAGAAACAGTATACGAGAGTTTGTAGCCTTAGTGTAGGGGATGCAGTTTATAGAGCTTCTGTAGCCTCCGTGTAGCAGACGCAGCTTAATGATATGTGTAACCTACATGTAGTGAGAAGCTGTATACGGAAGTTCGGTAGGCTTAGTGTAAGTGATGCAGTTTACAGGGCTTCTGTATTCTGAGTGTAGGAGATGCAGCTTACCAGAGTTCGGTAGCCTGAGTGCAGCAGATGTAGCTTATGGGACATCTGTAACTTGGAGCTATTGAGAAGCAGTATACGCCATTCTGTAGCCTTAGTGTAGGAGAGGCAGTTTCCATGGCTTCTGAAGCCTGTTTTTAGGAGATTCAATTTACTGTAGTTCGGTAGCCTGCGTGTAGCAGATGTAGCTTATGGGGTATCTGTCACCTGGGTGTATATAGAAGCAGCATATGAGAGTTCTGTAGACTTAGTGCAGGAGAAACAGTTTAGAGGGCTTCTGTATACAAGTGAAGGAGACACAACACCCCAGAGTTCAGTAGCCCTAGTGTAGCAGACGAAACATCGGGGAGTTCTGTAACCTGGGGTTTAGAGAGAAGCAGTATATGGAAGTTTTGTAGGCTTAGTGTAGGAGATGCAGTTTACATAGCTTCTGTAGCCTGATTGTAGCAGATGCAGCTTTGGGGAAAGCTGTAATCTGCGTGTAGCGAAAAGCAGTATAGGGGAGTTCTGTATCCTTAGTGTAGAGGCGCAGTTTTCAGGGCTTATGTAGCCCGAGGGTAGGAGAAGCAACTTCCCAGAGTTCAGTAGCCTGACTGTAGCAGACACAGCTTTGGGGAGTTCTGTAACATGTATGTAGCAAGAAGCAGTATACAGGAGTTCTGTGCCCTAAGTGCAGGAGAGGCAGTTTATAGGGCTTATCTAGCTTGAGTATAGGAGGCCCTACTTACTGGAATTCGGTAGACTCAGTGTAGTAGACACAGCTTACGGGATATCTGTAATCTGGGTGTAGCGGGAAGCAGTATAGGGGATTTCTGTAGCCTTAGTGTAGAGGCGCAGTTTTCAGGGCTTCTGTTGCCTGAGTGTAGGAGATGCAACTTACAGGAGTTCAGTAGCCTGATTGTATCAGACACAGCTTTGAAGAGCTCTATAACATGTGTGTGGAGAGAAGCTGTACATGGGATTTCTGTTGCCTTAGTGTAGTACGCAGTTACAGGGCTTCTGTAGCCTGAGTGTAGCAGACATTGCTTAGTGCAGTTCAGTAGCCTGAGTGTAGGAGATGAAAACTAGGGAATATCTGTAACCTGGGTGTAGCAAGAAACAGTGTACAGGAGTTAAGTAGCCTTAGTATAAGAGCATAGTATACACGGCTTCTGTAGCCTGAGTGTAGGAGATAAGTTGCATCTACCCAGAGTTCGGTAGCTTGAGTGAAGCAGACAAAGCATCGGTGAGTACTGTAACATGTGTGTAGCGAGAAGCAGTATGAGGGAGTTCTGTTGCCTTAGCGGAGGAGATGCAGTTTACAAGGATTCTGCAGCCTGAGTGTAGCAGACGCTACTTAATGCAGTTCAGTTGCCTGAGAGTAGCAGACACAGCTTCCAGGATATCGGTCACCTGGTTGTAAAGAGAAGCATTATATGGGAGTTCTGTAGCATTAAGTGTAGGTGAAACAGTTTAGAGGGCTTCTGTAGCCAAGTGAAGGTGACGCAACTTCCTGGAGTTTGGTAGCCCTAGTGAAGCAGATGCAATTTAGCAGAGTTCTGTAAACTGGGTGTAGCGAGAAGCAGTATAATGGCATTCAGTAGCCTTAATGTAGGAGACGCAGTTTACATAACTTCTGTAACCTGAGTGTAGGAGACACAGCTTAAATAATATCTGTAACCTGGATGTTCTGTACCCTTAGTGTAGAGGCTCTGTTTTCAGGGATTCTGTAGCCTGTGTGTCGGAGACGCAACTACCGAAGTTCAGTAGCCTGAGTGCAGCAGATGCAGCTTAGAGAACATCTGTACCTTGGTTCTTGTGAGAAGCAGTATATGGGATTTCTGTTGTCTTAGTGTAGGAGACGCAGTTTATAGGGCTTCTGTAGCCTGTGTATAGCAGACACGACTTACTGCAGTTCAGTAGCCTGAGTATAGCAGACAGAGCTTACGGGATATCTGTCACCTGGATGTAAAGAGAAGCAGTATATGGGAGTTTTGTAGCCTTTGTGTAGGAGATGCAGTTTACAGTGCTTCTGTAGCCTGAGTGTATCAAATGCAGCTTAGGGACTATCCGTAACCTGAGAGTAGCCTGAAACAGTATACGGGAGTTTTGTAGCTTAGTGTAGGAGACATAGTATACAGGGCTTCTGTAGCCTGGGTGTAGGAGACGCAACTACCCAGAGTTCGGTAGCCTGAGTGTAGCAGACGCAGCTTTGGGGAGTTCTTTAACATGTGTGTAGAGAGAAGCAGTATATGGGAATTCTGTAGCCTTAGTGCAGGAGGCGCCGTTTACATAGCTTCTGTAGCCTGAGTGTAGCTGACGGAGCTTAGGGGAAATCTGACACCTGGATGTAGTGAGAAGCAGTATGGGGGAGTTCTGTATCCTTAGTGTAGAAGCGCAGTTTTCAGGGCTTCTGTAGCCTGTGTGTAGGAGAGGCAACTTACCGGAGTTCGGTAGCCTGAGTGCAGCAGATGTAGCTTATGGGACATCTGTATCTTGGTTCTAGTGAGAAGCAGTATTCGGGAGTTCTATTGCCTTTTGTAGGAGACGTAGTATACAAGGCTTCTGTAGCCTGGTTGCAGATGATGCAAGTTCCCGGAGTTCAATAGCAGACTCATCTTAAGGGATATCTGTCACCTGGATGTAACGAGAAGCACTCTCCAGAAGTTCTGTACCCTTAGTGTAGGAGATGCAGATTACATAGCTTCTGTACCCTGAGTGTAGCTGACGCAGCTTAGGGGAAATCTGTCACCTGGATGTAGCGAGAAGCAGTATAGCGGAGTTCTGTATCCTTAGTGTAGAGGCACAGTTTTCAGGGCTTCTGTTGCCTGAGTGTAGGAGACGCAACTTACAAGAGTTCGGAAGCCTGAGTGCAGCAGATGTAGCTTATTGGACATTTGTAACTTGGTCTAGTGAGAAGCACTATACGGGATTTCTGTTGCCTTAGTGTAGGAGAGGCAGAATACAGGGATTCTGTAGCCTGAGTGTAGTTCAGTAGTGCAGTTCAGTAGCCCGAGTGTAGCAGACACAGCTTAAGGGATATCTATCACCTGGATGTAAGGAGAAGCACTATACTGGAGTCCTGTAACCTTAGTGTAGGAGATGAAATTTACAGGGCTTCTGTAGCTCGAGTGTAGGAGACCCTACTTACAGGAGTTCAGTAGCCTGAGTGTAGCAGACGCAGCTTATGGGATATCTGTAATCTGGGTGTAGCGAGAACTAGTATAGGGGAGTTTTGTATCCTTAGTGTAGGAGATGCAGTTTCCAGTGCTTCTGTAGCCTGAGTGTAGCAGACGAGACTTAGGGAATATCTGTAACCTGGGTATAGCAAGAAACAGTGTAAGGGAGTTCTGTAGCCTTAGTGTAGGAGACGTAGTATAAAGGGCTTATGTAGCCTGAGTGCAGGAGACGCAACTTCCCGGATTTTGGTAGCAGACAAGGCTTACGGGATATCTGTCACCTGGTTGTAACGAGAAGCACTATACGGGACTTCTGTAGCTGTGGTGTAGGAGATGCAATTTACAAGGCTTCTTTAGCCTGAGTGTGGGAGATGAAACCTCATGGAGTTTCGTAGCCTGACTGTAGCAGACTCAGCTTCGGGGAGTTCAGTAATATGTGTGTAGAGAGTAGCAGTATACGGGAGTTCTGTTGCCTTAGCGGAGGAGATGCAGTTTACAGGGCTTCTACAGCCTGAGTGTAGCAGATGCTACTTAATGCAGTTCAGTTTCCTCAGAGTACCAGAAACAGCTTCCGGGATATCGGTCACCTGGATGTAACGAGAAGTATTATACGGGAGTTCTATAGCCTTAGTGTAGGTGAAGCAGTTTAGAGGGCTTCTCTAGCCGAGTGAAGGCGAAGCAACTTCCTGGATTTTTTTAGCCCTAGTGTAGCAGACGCAATTTAGGGGAGTTCTGTAACCTGGGTGTAGCGAGAAGCTGTATAAGGGCGTTCAGTAGCCTTAGTTTAGGAGACACAGTTTACATAATTTCTGTAACCTGAGTGCAAGAGACGCCACTTAAGGAATATCTGTAACATGGGTGTATCAAGAAACAGTATCTGGGAGTTCTGTAGCCTTAGTGTAAGAGACGTAGTATACAAGGCTTCTGTAGCCTGAGTGTAGGAGACGCAACTTCCTAGAGTTCGGTAGCCTGAGTGTAGCAGACAAAGCTTCGGGGAGTTCTGTAATATGTGTGTAGCGAGAAGCAGTATAGGGGAGTTCTGTATCCTTAATGTAGAGGCACAGTTTTCAGGGCTTCTGTAGCCTGTGTGTAGGAGACACAACTTACCGAAGTGCGGTAGCCTGAGTGCAGCAGATGTAGCTTACGGGACATCTGTACCTTGGTTCTAGTGAGAAGCAGTATACGGGATTTCCTGTGCCTTAGTGTAGGAGACGCAGTTTATAGGGCTTCTGTAGCCTGAGTGTAGCAGATACTACTTAGTGCAGTTCAGTAGCCTGAGTGTAGCAGACAGAGCTTACAGGATATCTGTCACCAGGATGTAAGGAGAAGCACTATACAGGAGTTCTGTAGCCTTAGTGTAGGAGATGCAGTTTACAGGGCTACTCTAGCTCGAGTATAGGAGACCCTACTTTAGGAGTTGGGTAGCCTGAGTGTATCAGACACAGCTTAGGGAATATCTGTAATCTGGGTGTAACGAGAAGCAGTATACGGGAGTTTTGTAGCCTTAGTGTAGGAGACGTACTATACAGGGCTTCTGTAGCCTGAGTGTGGGAGATGCAATTTCCTGGGGTTCGGTAGCCTGAGTGTAGCAGACACAGCTTTGGGAGGTCTATAACATGTGTGTAGAGAGAAGCTGTACGGGAGTTCTTTTGCCTTAGTGTAGTAAGCAGTCTACAGGGCTTCTATAGCCTGAGTGTAGCAGACATTGCTTAGTGCAGTTCAGTAGCCTGAGTGTAGGAGATGATGCTTAGGGAATATCTGTAACATGGGTGTATCAAGAAACAGTGTACAGGAGTTAAGTAGCCTTAGTGTAAGAGCATAGTATACAGGGCTTCTGTAGCCTGAGTGTAGGAGATGCAACTCCCTAGAGTTCGGTAGCTTGAGTGTAGCAGACAAAGCATCGGTGAGTACTGTAACATGTGTGTAGCGAGAAACAATATAGGGGAGTTCTGTATCCTTAGTGTAGAGGCTCAGTATTCAGGGCTTTTGGTGCCTGCGTGTAGGAGACGCCACTTACCAGAGTTCGGTAGTCTGAGCACAGAGGATGTAGCTTATGGGACATCTGTATCTTGGTTCTAGTGAGAAGCAGTATACCAGAGTTCTGTTGCCTTAGCGTAGGAAATGCAGTTTACAGGGTTTCTGTAGCCCGAGCGTAGCAGACACAACTTACTGCAGTTCAGTAGGCTGAGTGTAGCAGACACAGCTTACATGATATCTGTAACCAGGGTATAATGAGAAGCAGTAGATGGGAGTTCTGTAGCCTTAGTGTAGGAGATGCTGTTTACATTGCTACTATAGCTCAAGTGTAGGTGACCCTTTACAGGAGATCAGTAGCCTGAGTGTAGCAGATGCAGCTTATGGGATATCAGTAATCTGGGTGTAGCGAGAAGCAGTATGCGTGAGATTTTTAGCCTTGGTGTAGGAGATGCAGTTTACATTGCCCTTGTAGCCTGAGTGTAGCAGACACAGCTTGGGGGAAATCTGTCACCTGGATGTAGTGGGAAGCAGTATAGCGGAGTTCTGTATGCTTAGTGTAGGGGCTCAGTTTTCAGGGCTTCTGTAGCCTGAGTGTAGGACATGCAACTTCCAGGCCTTCAGTAGCCTGAGTGTAGCCGACACAGCTTCGGGGAGTTCTGTAACATGTGTGTAGAGAGAAGCAGTATATCAGAGGTCCATTGCCTTAGTGTAGGAGACGCAGTTTACAGGGCTTCTGCAACCTGAGTATAGCAGACACTACTTATTGCCGTTCAGTAGCCTGAGTGTAGCAGACACAGCTTACGGGATATCTGTCACCTGGATGTAATGTGAAGCAGTATACGGGAGTTCTGTAGCCTTAGTGTAGCAGACGTAGTATACAGGGCTTCTGTAGCCTGAGTGTAGGAGATGCTACTTACTGCAGTTCAGTAGCTTGAGTGTGGCAGACGCAGCTTCGGGGAGTTCTGCAACATGTGTGTAGTGTGAAGCAGTATACGAGAATTCTGGAGCCTTAGTGTAGGAGACGCAGTTTAAATAGCTTCTATTACCGGAGTGTAGTTGATGCAGCTTAGGGATATGTGTTACCTGTGTATAGCAAGAAACTTACCTGCTACTCCACAGCACCGGCCCCAGGAATTATTTTTTTAAAAGCAACATCACCTTTTATAAGAGAAATGAAACAAAGGATTCATCTATGTTGTTTCTTGAAATATTCTTCAAATCAGTGATTATTGCATGTCCCAAGCTCCCAGGAGGTGGGGCATCAGGGAGGAGACAGCACCACCTGGTGTCCAGACAGGTCCCAGGATGGAGAGGCAGTTTGGGACCAAGCCCTGGCCTCACCCTTCACTACCTGCAGGGGTCACAAGTGACTGTCCTCCATGGGAGGGGCGATTCTGATTGGCTGCGTCATCTATGACATCTCACATGCTCACTGGCTGTGCGAACTGTCTATTCAGACTCTCCAGGCAACACTACATAATCAGGCGGGGTCTTCTCTCTGGCCACCATACTGGGCTTTGCTGCTCTGCACTGAGGGAGGCCACGTGTGACTTAGCTTTGGCAGTTAGTGAACATCTGCACTCCTGAAGCCCTGTGGCTTCAGCAGAAGTCAGCTTGTGAAGAGCCCTGCAGCTCTGCCAGCCAAGAGTTGGATCACTGGAAATGGAACTGCCCTGGAGTCTAAGGACTTCAGGTCAGAGCCACAGATCTTATTGGCTCTAAGCTGAAAGGCCCTTCACTCAGCCCAGCTTCCAAAGTGACCACCACAGCTGAGGAAACGGCCAAGTAGGATCAGTAACAGCGCAGGCAGAACTGTAAATTTCCTGTTAGAGATGCCACCTGCCTTTCCTTAGCCAGCTCTCCTCCCAGGCCAGGTAGGTAATGGAAGTCAACAGGGTGCCTTCCCCAAGGAGGTTCACACCTCCCTTAGGATGTACCCTATGTGAAGAGATAAGTCTGGGCCTCTTAACTTACAAGGCCTAAAGCCCACCAGATTATGATCAAGCCCCTTCTGTCAGATTCTATTTGCCTCTCAATCAGAAAACTTCATTGACTCTACTCCCAACCTGTGTGTATTGATGGTTCTCTCCTCCACTTAATTTGTATGATTATTCAGAATTTCTCTACAGACAAACCCCTCTACCTGCAAAAGTTGAGTGGCCTTTCTCCTGGTCTTGGCTAGGGTCAGATTTAAACCATGTCCATCAAACAATCCTCACAAGGGTCCAGAGACCCCCCTCATCTCCTGTCCTCTATGAAATCCTTTCATTACCTGGTTAATGCCACTCTTAGGATCATTGGTTGCTATTCTCACCCTGACTTGTATACTACAGTGTCTGTTTAAGTGTTCACAGCAGGTGATAATGGAATGAACCGAGGCCTTCAGCAACCAGGCAGTCAACCAGATGCTTCTCCATCCATACATGCCTGTCCTGCAGAGCCCCAAGATACCCCCAGTGGGCCCCTGTAGATGATGTCCCCAGTCAGCAGGAAGTAGCCAGAGAGACTCATTGTCGCCCTCTTTCCTATCATCAAAAGGTCAGGATGATAGCTTTGGGATCTGCAAGGAGAGAAGGCCTATACTTCTGGAAGAGGAGAGTCCCTACCTGTACTTCCGGGGAAGAAAAGTCCTTGTCAAGATCCCCGCTGGTGCCTAAAGGTCAACCAGTTAGGATCAGACCTGCCTTTACCTTTAACTCCCATGATCTGAATCTATAAAAGGAGCCCTCCCAATCTCTGACGCGCAACTTCCCTGGCCCCCACTCTGTTGGGTCTGGGGAACCTTGCTTGGGAGCAGAATCCCAATGAAAGCATGTGGATTAATTGATTCATCTGCCTGGGAAGATTTCTTATGCCGGACACCTTGCACCTCCCATCTCCACATGGAGAGTGATTGTCGAGGCATGGAAACCTGTTTAAACTTCTGAATGTGGGTACTTTGTGAACCATGGGTTAAGCAGACAGCTTCCCAGAGGTGGTTCTTTTATGTGCTTTGTAGATGCTTGGTATTTTCTAATTCTACTTTGCCCACTTATTTAGGAATTATGTGCCATGGTTTGAGTGTTAGATTTTTATTGTCTTACTTGGAACTTGCGCTATTCAATAAGGCTTGAAAAGAGAAACAGAATTCTTGACAGCCATGGAATGATTACCCAGGTGAATAAATGGGTTTTGGTAAGTTCAGCTGTGTTCCTGATCTTTTCTGCTTCTCCACTCAGAGATGATGAAGTCTTGATTCTTTTTGATGTTCTTTGTGGCTTATTGTCAATTTTTCCCAAAGGAGAGGTTTGTTTGGTTTTGCCTTCATGAATTTTCCAAGAAATTGATGTTACCTAATGATACTACACTAATTTTTTTTTTTGCCTCAGGTATTTACACTTGCAGCATGCTGCTGTCTGAAGCCGTGGGTTCACCCAATTCCCTCACTGCTGCTGCTGTTCATGGAACTTGGCTTGTTTCAAGATTATTTATGTATTCATCTATTTGTTTTCAAGGTTTATTGATTTGAAAGGCAGAGTTACAGAGAGAAGGAAAGAGAACTTCCATCAGCTGGTTCACTCCCCAAATGGTTGCAATGTCCTAGGTTGGGCCAGGTTAAAGCGAGGATCTTCATTTAGGTCTTGATATAGGTGGCCAGGGCCCAAGGACCATCTTTTGCTGTTTTCAGGCACATTAGCAGGGAACTGGCTCAGAATAGGAGCAGCTGGGAATCAAACTGGTACCCGTATGGGATACCTGTACTGTAGCTGGTGGGTGGTTTAATTTGCAGCACCACAGCATCGGCCCCTCAAGTTTATTTTTGATGTTGGTGATAATTTTTATTTTTTTGTTTAATTCTGCAAGAAGTAATGCTTGATAAATTTTGTTGCAAATTGGGAAAGTTCTGTTGTTTTGTAGACTGAATAATCTGAAATTTAGTAGCAAGTGTTGATACATGCCTGTGTGTTTATTTTACAGTATACCAACTCTTGGAAGAGTGACCTTATTTCTTGACTTTTTTTAAATCTGGTATTAACTGGCATCTCTGTGTGATTACACATTTGCTAAATAATAGTAACCACTTGTTATATAACTGTTGTTTTTTACACTGTTTAGCAATGGTATATGTGTATTTTCTTTGCAATTCTATGAGTTTTGTCCTTATTGAGTGTGATGCTCTATTATATGCATAGATATGAAGCATTGTAATGTTTTTTTTTCAGAGACCTGCCTGCTGTATCATTATGTAACTCTGCAGATATTTCTGACCTAAATCCTGATTTGTCTGAAATGGGTATTATAAGTATTCCAGGTTTCTTTGGGATGATATTATAATGATTTATAATATATTTCTTTTCTTTTCTTTTCTTTTCTTTTCTTTTTTTTCTTTTCTTTTTCTTGACAGGCAGAGTTAGAGAGAGACAGAGAGAAAGGTCTTCCTTCCATTGGTTCACTCCCTAAATGGCTGCTACGGTCAGTGTGCTGCACTGATCTAAATCCAGGAGCCAGGTGCTTCCCCCTGGTCTCCCATGTGGGTGCAGGGACCCAAGCACCTGGGCCATCCTCCACTGCCTTCCTGGGCCACAGCAGTTAGCTAGCCTGGAAGAGGAGTAACCAGGACTAGAATCCAGTGCCCTCATGGGATGCTGGCACTGGAGGTGGAGGATTAGCCAAGAGAGCCACAGTGCCTACCCCCCTATATTTCTGTATATATTTAAATTTACATCTCTTTGCTTATCTTTTAAAATACCTATTTGTGTATCTTAAGTTGGCAGACATGCTTTACCATTTAAAATGAAGTTTGGAACTACTTATACACTGAGGAATAGATAAATTAAGCTAATTAAAGGTATGCATTTTGTCACATACTTATTTTTAAAGATTTTATTTATTTATTTGAAAGACAGTTATAGAGAGAGGAGATGAGGCAGAAGAGGCAGAAAGGCGAAGGAGGCAGAGGAGGCAGAGGTTTTTCTTCTGTTGGTTTACTCCTCAGGTAGCCACATGGTCAGGACTAGGCTAGGCCAAAACCAAGAACCTGGAACTCCATCCTGGTCTCCCACATAGGTGGTGGGAGCCTAAGGATTTGGGCCATCTTCCACTGTTTTCCCAGGTGAATTAGCAGGGGGCTAGATCAGAAGTAGAGCAACTGGGCCCTGAACCAGCACTCATGGAATGCTGGTATAGCAGATGGTCGCTTAACCCACTGTGACACAATGCCAGCCCCCAATATTTATTTTTTTATGGTAAAAACAATGAAATCTAATCTGTTCATTAATGTCAATAGGATACATTGTTATTAATTATTGTCACTAAATTATACATCGGACCTCTTAAACTTCTTCTTCTTATGTCGATGAAATTATTATCTTTTGGCCAACATTACCTCAAATCCCCTCCAGTGTGTCTTTTTTTTTTAAATTGTTGGGACTGGTGCTGTGGTGCTGTGGGTTAATGCCCTGGCCTGAAGCACTGACATCTCATATGGGTGCCGGTTCTAGTCTTGGCTGCTCCTCTTCCAATCCAGCTCTCTGCTATGGCCTGAGATAGCAGTAGAAGATGGCCCAAGTCCTTGGGCCCCTGCACCCATGTAGAAGACCTGGAAGAAGCCTCTGGCTCCTGGCTTTGAATCAGCGCAGCTCTGGCTGTTGCAGCCATCTGGGGAGTGAACCAGCGAATGGAAGACCTCTCTCTCTTTTAATTTTCCTATGTTACTCTCTTTTTGTACAAACCTTTTTAAATTTGGGTAACATGTCCCAAAACAGGTCAGTTAGTAAAGTAGGTTCAAAAGAATACAGCTTGATGCATAGCCCTCTTTACGCAAAAATAACCCTGGTGGGTAGAAATCTCCCTATCCACTTGGGCTCCTCCGGTATTAAAAAAAAGTTTTGGTAGCTCAGTGTTTATCATCTGTGCCTGGGGCACCATTTCCATGTTCCATATTCCTAAGGTACAGCAGTGATAGGTGGCCCCAGCTCTCCAACAGTCCTCTGACACAGAGCCCAGCAAACATTTTTGCTCTCCACTCTCCCCCAAGCATCTGGAACCAAAGTAAAGCAGATTCCCTCTACTGAGGTGCTGGGCAGGGCTCACTGCCACATCACTGTGCTTTGAGAAAGAAGGGAGGAAGCTATTTGTCACTTTAGAAATAGAGGAGTGTGCAGAACTGGAGATGCCCTAGAAGGTACCAAAATTGGCAAGGAGAGACTATTTGGCATTAATCCCCTGGGAGAAGGGAAGTGGGAAACTTCTATGAGTACAAAATCGTGAAAGTAGGAGGAGTCTGCTCCAGTGGTAGGTGCTGAAATTGAAATGGGCTAAATCCAATAGGGCACTGACTCTGGGCCCATGTTCCCTTACACTTACCCCATAGCAGCGTGGTCCTACCTCTAGGTTTCCTAGTGTCAGCCTGTCCTTATCCATGGTCCCTGACCAGTCAGTGTCTTCTGATCATCTCTCTAATGACTTGATTGTCTTGTTGCTTGGGACAAGCTTTGTCTACCAACTGCCTTCTCATTGGTTGAGATAATTCTAAAGCCTCCATCCCTACCTCTCAGAGAACTCTTTGGTCCTCAGTACCTCCCTTCCCCATTCCTTCCTTTCCCCCCACATACTGGGGAGGGGATGAAGGGAGGGCAGGGACACCTGCTAATCAACCTCCCCTGCCCCTCTCTTGATGTGTCCTAGATTTGAATGAGGAGCAGGCCAGTGAGCAGAGCAAAGCCTGCCAGGAGCAGAATGACCTTGAGGACCCTCTGCTCAGAAGTGGCTAGCTCCTGAAGCAAGATTCCCAGGAAGGTGATGTAGAAGAAGGTGCCCACTGCCATGCCCTCTAGCATAGACTGGGACAGCTGGTGCAAGGTCCTGCCAACTCTGCCAGAGCTGCACCCAGCCCAGTGCCTAGCGGTGTCATCCTTGAGAAGAGGATCCCACAAATTTTGCTCGTAGGTAGCTCTGCAGCAACCATAGAGACAGGCTAATAGCCAGGATAACCTTGTGGAGTAGCAAAGCCAGACACAGCTCCATGACCTGAGCCCAGTCTCGCTGCAGCTCCACTGCCAGCCCCTTGATCACTGAGTGCAGTGCCAGGGAAAAGACCAGTACACAGGCATGCAGGGATGAAAGGGCTTCCGGGGCTCCACGTGCCTGTGGGATGCCCCGACCATCTTGCCGATGCTGTGGCCCACCATTCACTGTTCCCAACAGAGCCCTTGTTTACTCCCATGGTGGTGGCCCCAACTGCTCCTTATTAGCCAGTGTGATCTGTTCCATCATGAGGACCAGTAAGAATCTCATGGCTAAGATGAACTCTTGTAGGAGAAACTGGAGACAGGTGGCCAAAAGCACGTCCTCCCCCCCCCCCAAGAAGCTCACCAGGCTCAGGGCTGTCTGGAGGGAACCTGAGGCTATGTGGTTGGCTCCAAGCCACCACAGCATGCAGAGGGGCACCAGGCTTCAGAGGAGGGTGAGCACCAGCAGCAGCACCAGAGCCCCCAGCTTCCCTTCCAGCACCATGGGCACTGGAGCTCCAAAGCCACAGCCTCTGAGCACCACACCAGGGCTCTGGCTCTCCACAGGGCCCCTATGGCAGTTGTGGTTCCAGCGACTTTCAGATATCGCCAGGGTCTCACTACCATTGCTCTTTTAATTGATATATTTAGATAATGTGCATTTAACATTATTTCTATCATTAGATAAATATTTTCCATAATTATAATCATTTTCTGTGGTAGTTCTTGTTTTTCTTAAGTCTTATGTTTTGGTTAATGGGAAGACAGAGACAGAAACATCTTCCATCTGCTGGTTCACTCCCCAAATTTCTCAAATAGCCATGGCTAGGCCCAGAAGGTTAGGTGACAGGAACTCTGGGTTTCCGACCTGTGTGGAAGAACCCAAGTATTTGAGCCATCGGCTGCTGTCTTACAGGGTGAGTGTTAACAGGAGCTTTAATCAGAAACTGTGTAACCAGACTCAGTCCAGTCACTTCCGTATGGGATATGATCGTCACAGTGGGCATCTTTACTACTTATTTTAAACTAACATAACAAACCCCGACCACAATTCTTGTTTTTAAAATAATTTCTGTCTTCTGTTTTTATTGCTAAAATATTTATGTTTATTTTATTTGAAGAATAGACACACACACACACACACACACACAGAGAGAGAGAGAGAGAGAGAGAGAGAGAGAGAGAGAGAAGTCTACGATCTGCAGGTTATTCCCCAAATGTCTGCAATAGTTTCTGCTGGTCCTGGCCAAGCCAGGATTTCAATCTGGATCTCAGATTGAGTTGACAGGGATCAAAGTACTTGAGTCATCTCCTGCTTCCCACAGAGGGTGCGTTAGCAGAAAGCTGGAATTGGGAATGGAGCCAGGACTCAAACACAAGCACTCCAATAGGGGATGAGGGCATTTCAAGTACCCTGTTAATCACTATGCCATGCCTACCCCTCTCTTATTTTAATTGAGCTTCCTATAGGATGCCATTTTGTCTCCTCTATTAAGGTACCATGGGTATGGTTTTCCTAAATTTTTGATTTGATAATTTCCCTTGAGTATACAATATATATTTCTAACTGATTTAAATAATAATAAAACCTTCAAATAATAATGTTATTTCTTGGGCACTAAAGTTAAAATGTCCTCAATTCCTTTGCCCTATCCTTTATATAGTTTTTTTTTTTTAAAAAGATTCATTTATTTGAAAGAGGGGGGGAGACACACCCACACACAGATAGAGAGATATTCCATCTGCTGGTTGACTCCCCAAATGGCTGCAATGGCCAGAGCTGGGAAGATCCAAAGCCAGGAGCCAGGAGCTTCTACTGGGTTTCCCATGTGGGTTCCAGATCCCAAGCACATGGAACATCATCTGCTGCTTTCCCAGGTGTATTAGCAGGGAGCAGGATCAGAAATGGAGCAGCTGGGACTTCAGCAGTGCCCATATGGGATGCTGGCTCTGCAGGCAACGGCCTAACCAACTATACCACAGGACCAGCCCCTATATAATTTCCTTTAACTGTTAGAAGCTGTAATAACCCAGTAAATTGTTTGTAGTATTGCCTTGAATAAAAGTTTATTTATTAGATCTTGTGGGAATGAAGTAAATATTTTATAGCACTGTCATTTAGTTCTTTTTTTATAAGATTTGTTTATTTATGAAAAGGGAGCCAAGATGGCGGAACAGTGAGGGCGCACACAAACAGTCCGGGAAAAGATAGTTTAATAAAAGTGGAGTTGCAGTAACTCCAAGTAAAGACTTCGAAAAACAACGCGGGGGAAACTCTCCCTGATCCACTGGACTTGACGCGGAGGAGAACGGACTCGCCCTGCTGCGGGAAAGGAGACGTGCCCGCGGGAAGGGAGACGCGAAGGGGAGCGCGGCTGCGGAGTCGGCGTGCCACCGCCGGAGGGGGAGGTGAGGCGGAGATCCCTCGGTAACTCCAGACATTGGCGGGAAGAGAGGGACCCCACTGGGGTCGCCTCGGAACCGGGTCCCCCCGGCCCGCCCCGCCAGCCAGCACCCGGCGGCCCCGGAACCAGGTCCCCCCGGCCCGCCCCGCCAGCCAGCGCCCGGCGGCCCCGGAAGCGGGTCCCCACCGGCCCGGCCCGCCCCGCCAGCCAGCGCCCGGCGGCTCCGGAAGCGGGTCCCCACCGGCCCGGCCCGCCCCGCCAGCCAGCGCCCGGCGGCCCCGGAAGCGGGTCCCCACCGGCCCGGCCCGCCCCGCCAGCCAGCGCCCGGCGGCCCCGGAAGCGGGTCCCCACCGGCCCGGCCCGCCCCGCCAGCCAGCGCCCGGCGGCCTCGGAAGCGGGTCCCCACCGGCCCGGCCCGCCCCGCCAGCTAGCGCCCGGCGGCCTCGGAAGCGGGTCCCCACCGGCCCGGCCCGCCCCGCCAGCCAGCGCCCGGCGGCCTCGGAAGCGGGTCCCCACCGGCCCGGCCCGCCCCGCCAGCCAGCGCCCGGAGCCCGCGGGCCTCCGCACAGCCCACCCGCCTCTAAAGCAGTGAAGCTGCACAAATCTGAGGGGGTGCTGCAGCCAGCAGCTCCGTTACATCGACAACCCGGGGAGACAGAGTGGAGAAATGCCAAACAAAAGCAGACACCGACCTAACAAGAGCAAGGAAGACACTATGATGACCCCAAATGAAAAAGACACCCCAATTCAAGATTATGAAGATGAGGAGATAGAAGAGATGCAAGAAGCAGACCTCAAAAAATTGATACGAACATTAAGAAGCTCACAAAAACAAATACTTGAACTACAGAAATCTTTAATGGATAAGATAGAAAACCTCTCTCGCGAAAATGAATTATTAAGGAAGAATCAGAATGAAACGAAGCAACTAGTAGAACAAGAAGCTACGATAGTGACAAAAAATCTTAATGAAGTGAAGAATTCAATTGATTACATGACAAGCACACTAGAGAGCCTTAAAACCAGGATGGGTGAAGCAGAAGAGAGGATATCGGACTTAGAAGACAGAGAACAGGAAAGGAAACAGTCAAACCAAAGACAAGAAGAGGAAATTAGAAATCTAAAAAATATTGTCGGGAATTTACAGGATACTATTAGAAAACCTAACATTCGGATTCTAGGAGTTCCTGAAGGCATGGAGAGAGAGAAAGGGCTAGAAGGCCTTTTCGGTGAGATACTAGCAGAAAATTTCCCAGGTTTGGAGAAGAACAGAGAAATCCTAGTACAGGAAGCTCATAGAACCCCTAACAAACATGACCAAAAGAGATCCTCACCACGACACATTGTAATTAAACTCACCACAGTGAAGCAGAAAGAAAAAATCCTAAAATGCGCAAGAGAGAAACGTCAGATTACCCTCAAAGGATCTCCAATCAGACTCACAGCAGATTTCTCATCTGAAACCCTAAAAGCCAGGAGGGAATGGCGAGATATAGCCCAGGTACTAAGAGAGAAAAACTGCCAGCCCAGAATATTATACCCTGCAAAGCTCTCATTTGTGATGGAAGGGGAGATAAAGACATTTCATTGCAAACAGAAACTGAAAGAATTTGTCGCCACTCGCCCAGCCCTGCAAAAGATCCTTAAAGATGTGCTACACGCAGAAACACAGGAACATGGTCATCAACATCAAAGAAGCTAAAGGAAGGAAATCTCACAGCAAAAGATCATAAGAAACTCAAAGCATACATAAGAAAATCATTGGCAAATGGTAGGGCAAAGATACTACTTATCGATAGTCACATTGAACGTGAATGGTTTGAACTGTGCTATTAAAAGGCAAAGATTTACTGACTGGATGAGGGAACAAAACCCAGCTATTTGCTGCCTACAAGAAACACATCTTTCCAACAAAGATCCATACAGTCTCAAAGTGAAAGGATGGAAAAACATATACCATGCGAGCAGAAATGAAAAAAGAGCGGGCGTAGCCATCTTAATATCAGATAACATAAATTTTACCACAAAAACTATTAAGAGAGACAAAGAGGGGCACTATATAATGATTAAGGGATCCATTCAACAGGAAGATATAACGATTATCAATGTATATGCACCTAACCACCGGGCACCGGTCTATTTAAAAGACCTGTTAAGGGACTTAAAGGGAGACTTAGACCCCAATACAATAGTACTGGGAGATTTCAACACTCCTCTCTCAGAGATAGACAGATCACCAAGACAGAGGATTAACAAGGAGACAGCAGATTTAAACGACACTATAGCCCAAATGGACCTAACAGATATCTTCAGAACCTTTTATCCCACAGAAAAAGAATTTACATTCTTCTCAGCAGTACATGGAACCTTCTCCAGGATTGACCACATACTAGGCCACAAAGCAAGCCTTAGCAAATTCAAAAGAATAAGAATCATACCATGCAACTTCTCAGACCACGAGGGAGTGAAGTTGGAAATTAGCAACTCAGGAATCTCTAGAGCATATGCAAACACATGGAGAATGAACAACATGCTCCTGAATCAACAACGGGTCATAGAAGAAATCAAAAGAGAAATCAAAAATTTCCTGGAAGTAAATGAAGATAACAGCACATCATACCAAAACCTATGGGATACAGCAAAAGCAGTGTTAAGAGGAAAATTTATATCAATAGGTGCCTACATCAAGAAATTGGAAAGGCACCAAATGGATGAGCTTTCAGTTCATCTCAAGGATCTAGAAAAACAACAGCAAACCAGACCCAAAGCTAGTAGGAGAAGAGAAATAATCAAAATCAGGGAAGAAATTAACAGGATTGAAACCAAAAAAACATTACAAAAAATCAGCCAATCGAGGAGCTGGTTCTTCGAAAAAATAAACAAGATTGACACCCCATTGGCCCAGCTAACAAAAAAAAGAAGAGAAAAGACGCAAATCAGTAAAATCACAGATGAAAAAGGAAACATAACAACAGACATCACAGAAATCAAAAGAATCATCAGAAATTACTACAAGGACTTGTATGCCAGTAAACAGGGAAACCTATCATAAATGGATACATTCCTGGACACATACAACCTACCTAAACTGAACCAGGAAGACATAGAAAACCTAAACAGACCCATAACTGAGACGGAAATCGAAACAGTAATAAATGCCCTCCCAAGAAAGAAAAGCCCAGGACCAGATGGATTCACTGCTGAATTCTACCAGACATTTAAAGAAGAACTAACTCCAATCCTTCTCAAACTATTCAGAACAATCGAAAAAGAGGGATTCCTCCCAAATTCTTTCTACGAAGCCAGCATCACCTTAATTCCTAAACCGGGAAAAGATCCAGTATTGAAAGAGAATTACAGACCAATATCCCTGATGAACATAGATGCAAAAATCCTCAATAAAATTCTTGCCAATAGAATACAACAACACATCAGAAAGATCATCCACCCAGACCAAGTGGGGTTTATCCCTGGTATGCAGGGATGGTTCAACGTTCGCAAAACAATCAACGTGATACACCACATTAACAGACTTCAGAAGAAAAACCATATGATTATTTCAATAGACGCGGAGAAAGCATTTGACAAAATACAACACCCTTTCATGATAAAAACCCTAAGCAAACTGGGTATAGAAGGCACATTCCTCAATATAATCAAAGCAATTTATGAAAAACCCACGGCCAGTATCCAATTGAACGGGGAAAAGCTGCAAGCAATCCCACTAAGATCTGGCACCAAACAGGGATGCCCACTCTCGCCACTGCTATTCAATATAGTGCTGGAAGTTTTAGCCAGAGCTATTAGGCAAGAAAAAGAAATTAAAGGGATACAAATTGGGAAGGAAGAACTCAAACTATCCCTCTTTGCAGACGATATGATTCTTTATTTAGAAGAACCAAAAAACTCTACTAAGAGACTATTGGAACTCATAGAAGAGTTTGGCAAAGTAGCAGGATACAAAATCAATGCACAAAAATCAACAGCCTTTATATACACAAACAATGCCACGGCTGAGGAAGAACTGCTAAAATCAATCCCATTCACAATAGCCACAAAAACAATCAAATACCTTGGAATAAACTTAACCAAGGATGTTAAAGATCTCTATGATGAAAATTATAAAACCTTAAAGAAAGAAATAGAAGAGGACACCAAAAAATGGAGAAATCTCCCATGCTCATGGATTGGAAGAATCAATATCATCAAAATGTCCATTCTCCCAAAAGCAATTTACAGATTCAATGCAATCCCAATCAAGACACCAAAGGCTTTCTTCTCAGATCTGGAAAAAATGATGCTGAAATTCGTATGGAGGAATAAGAGGCCGCGAATAGCTAAAGCAATCTTGTCCAACAAAAACAAAGCTGGAGGCATCACAATACCAGATTTCAGGACATACTACAGGGCAGTTGTAATCAAAACAGCATGGTACTGGTACAGAAACAGATGGATAGACCAATGGAACAGAATAGAAACACCTGAAATCAATCCAAACATCTACAGCCAACTTATATTTGATCAAGGACCCAAAACTAACCCCTGGAGTAAAGACAGTCTATTTAACAAATGGTGCTGGGAAAACTGGATTTCCACCTGCAGAATCATGAAGCAAGACCCCTACCTTACACCTTGCACAAAAATTCATTCAACATGGATCAAAAACTTAAACCTACGACCCGACACCATCAAATTACTGGAGAGCATAGGAGAAACCCTGCAAGATATAGGTACTGGCAAAGACTTCTTGGAAAAGACCCCAAAAGCACAGGCACTCAAAGCCAAAATTAACTATTGGGATCGCATCAAACTGAGAAGTTTCTGTACTGCAAAAGAAACAGTTAGGAAAGTCAATAGGCAACCTTCAGAATGGGAAAAAATATTTGCAAAATATGCAACAGATAAAGGGCTGATAACGAGAATCTACAATGAAATCAAGAAACGACACAACATTAAAACAAACAACCCACTTAAGAAATGGGCTAAGGACCTCAATAGACATTTTTCCAGAGAGGAAATCCAAATGGCCAACAGACACATGAAAAAATGCTCAAGATCCCTAGCAATCAGGGAAATGCAAATCAAGACCACAATGAGGTTTCACCTCACCCCGGTCAGAATGGCTCACATTCAGAAATCTACCAACAATAGATGCTGGAGAGGATGTGGGGAAAAAGGGTCACTAATCCACTGTTGGTGGGAATGCAAACTGGTTAAACCACTATGGAAGTCAGTCTGGAGACTCCTTAGAAACATGAATATAACCCTACCATACAACCCAGCCATCCCACTCCTTGGAATTTACCCAAAGGAAATTAAATTGGAAAACCAAAAAGCCGTCTGCACACTAATGTTTATTGCAGCTCAGTTCACAATAGCTAAGACCTGGAACCAACCCAAATGCCCATCAACAGTAGACTGGATTAGGAAATTATGGGACATGTACTCTACAGAATACTATACAGCAGTCAAAAACAATGAAATCCGATCATTTGCAACAAAATGGAGGGATCTGGAAAACATCATGCTGAGTGAATTAAGCCAGTCCCAAAGAGACAAATATCATTTGTTTTCCATGATTGGTGATGATTAACTGAGCACCAAAGAGGAAACCTGCTGAAACGAAATGAACACTATGAGAATATAAGTCATGATCAGCTCCTGTCTGAACTGTTGATGTACAATCTAAATCTTTACCCATTTTAGTATCTCCCCTTGTTGTTTGTATTCGTTCTAGTACTATGGGTTGAATCTGGCAACTAACACACAATTAGCCGTAAGTGCTTAAATTTTAAATGAAATGTGATCCCTGTGAAATATAAGAGTGGGAATAAGAGAGGGAGGAGATGTACAACTTGAGACATGCTCAATCGGAACTGCCCCAAATGATAGAGTTAGAAGTGTGCCAGGGGATTCTAATACACTACCATCAAGGTGGCATGTACCAAGGCCATCTCATTAGTCCAGGTGATCAATTTCAGCTCACAATTGATCACACTGATAGATCTAAGAGTAAAAGGGTTCACACAAACAAGACTAGTGTCTGCTAATACTAACTGATAGAATGAAAAAGGGAGAGAACGATCCAACATGGGAAGCAGGATACACAGCAGACTCATAGAATGGCAGATGTCCTAAATAGCACTCTGGCCTCAGAATCAGCCCTTAAGGCATTCGGATCTGGCTCAAGAGCCCATGAGAATATTTAAGGCATGGAAAGCTAAGACACTCTGGAAAAAACAGAAGACCTAAATGAAAGATCTCTGCGGGTGAGATCCCAGTGGAAAGAACGGGGCCATCAGAGAAGGAGGTACCTTTCTCTGAAGGGAGGAGAGAACTTCCACTTTGACTATGGCCTTGTGGGAATAAGATCGAAGTCGGTTAACCCTAAAGGCTTCCATAGCATCGGCAACTCATGACCAGAGCCTAGGGAGATTACTGATGCCATAAACAAGAGTGTCAAATTGTTAAATCAACATCAGGAGTCACTGTGTACTTACGTCTCATGTGGGATCTGTCCTTAATGTGTTATCCAATGTGAAATAATGCTAATACTAGTAATGAAACAGTATTTTAAATTTTGTGTTTCTGTGTGGGAGCAAACTGATGAAATCTTCACGTACTATAATATTAAATCAATCTTCTGTGTATAAAGATAATTGCAAATGATTGAAAACTCTAGGTGTTAAATTGGAAATTGCATAGATAATTAATCAATTCTTTAAAAAAAAAACATGTGGGATCTCTGTCTTTAATGTACTGTACATTGTAAATCAATACTATAACTAGTACTCCAACAATAATTTCAGTTTGTGCCTCTATGTGAGGGCAAACTGTTGAAATCTTTACAGATTATGTTATAAACTGATCTGCTGTGTATAAAGAGAATTGAAAATGAATCTTGATGTGAACGGAAGGGGAGAGGGAGCGGGAGAGGGGAGGGTGGCGGGAGGGAGGGAAGTTGTGGGGGGGGGAGCCATTGGAATCCACAAGCTGTACCTTGGAAATTTATATTCTTTAAATAAAAGCAAAAAAAAAAAAATAAAAAAAATAAAAAAAAGATTTGTTTATTTATTTGAAAGAATAACAGAGAGAGCTCTTCCACCTGCTGGTTTACATTCTAGATGGCTACAACAGCCAGAGCAGGGCCAGACCAAAGCCAGGATCCAGAAGCTTTATCTGGGTCTCCGATGTGGATGCAAGGGCCCAAGGGCTTGGATCATCTTCTACTGCTTTCCTAGATCGTAGTAGAGAGCTGTGTTGGAAATGGAGCAGCTGGAACTTGACCTGTGCCTGCTAAGCCACAGCACCAGTCTCTCATTTAGCTCTTGAAAAACATTACTTCATGTGATTGGACATCTAAAATTATATGTCTCTTTTTTTTGAGTGAATTCCTTTTTTGGTTATTTCTTTGAGAAACTTAGGGACAGACAAAGACCTCCTATCCACTGATTTGCTCCCCAAATGCTCAAAGCTTCCATGTCAAGGACAAGACAAAAGCTGGGAGCTGGAAACTCAATTCAAGTTTTCCCTGTGGGTTTCATGAGCCCAATCACTTGAGCCATCACCGCTATTTCCCAGGGTATCATTAAGAGGAAGCTGGAGTCATGAGCCATATCCATATCCAGGAATTGAACCCACATACCCCAATGAAGGGCACAGACTTCTGTACTGTTAGGCTATGTCCCACCCCCATTCTGTGTTTTAACTGTGAGACAGATACAAAATTGAACTACCTGCCTGTAGTTTGACAGCAGTATTAACAACAAATCAAACAGTGTAAGGATCCTTCCATCTGTCTTCAAGGTCAGTTTTACATTAGTGGCATTTCAGGATACCAGACTGCCTAGTTGTAACTCATGTAAGGGCTGATCAGAAAATTCCAAGGGAGATCTGGCAATCTGGCACAGTAGGTCAAGGCCCACCTGCAATGCCAGCCTCGCACATGGGCACCATTTCTAGTCCTGGATGTTCCACTTCTGATCCAGATACCTGATAATGTGTCTGGGAAAGCAGCAGTTGATGCTCCAAATACATGAGCCTCTGCATACCTGTGGGAGATCCAGATAAGGTTCTTTGCTTTAGTCTGGCCCAGCCCCTGCTCTTGCAGCCATTTGGGGAGTGAACCAGTTGATTGGACTATCTCTCTATCTCTCCCTCTCTCTCTTTACCTCTGCCTTTAAAATAAGTAAATAAATCTTTTTAAAGAAACCAGAAAAAAATTCTAAGGTGGAGGGGAACTGCATTGTGGTACAACAGTTTAAGCCACTGCTGGGACACTGGCATCCCATTTGAGTCCTGCCTGCTCCATTTCCAATCCAGCTGCCTGCTAATGCACCTGGGAAAGTGGTAGAAGATGACCCAGGTGCTTGGGTCCCTGCCACCCCCATGGAAGGACCAGATGAAAATCCAGGTTCCTCTTTTTGGTCTGGCCCCAACCTGGCCACCTTGAATTGTTGATAAGAAGACAGTGTATTTGATTAATCCCCAACAGTGCTGGAGGACACTGGCTCCTGTTTTTTATGTTATTATATATATAGGATTGTTTCCTAATTTTTTTATAGAGAGTTTTTTTAATAGAGTGACAGAGAGGGAGAGGGAGAGGGAGAGGGAGAGGGAGAGAGAGAGAGAGAGAGAGAAATACAGAAAGAGAAAGGTATCTTCTATCTGTTGGCTCACTCTCCAGATGGCTGCAATGGCTGGAGCTGCACTGATCTGGAGCCAGTAGCCTCCTCTGGGTCTTTCACATGGGTGCAGGGGACCAGGGACTTTGACAATTTTTGACTGCTTTCCCAGGCCATAGCAGAGAGATGGATAGGAAGTGGAAGAGCCAGGACCGGAACTGGCACCCCATGGGATGCCAGAACTGCAGGCAGTAGCTTTTTTTCCCCAAGGTTTATTTGCTGGGGCCAGTGCTGTGGCACAGCGGATTAAAGCCCCAGCCTGCCACACTGGCATCCCATATGTGTGCCGGGTCGAGTCCTGGCTGCTCCACTTCTGATCCAGCTCTATGCTATGGCCTGGGGAAGCAGTGGGAGATGGCTCATGTCTTTGGGCCCCTGCACCCATGTGGGAGACCCAGAAGACTCTTCTGGCTTCCAATCAGCTTAGCTCTGGCCATTGTAGCCATTTGGGGAGTGAACCAGCAGAATGGAGGACGTCTGTCTCTACATCTCTCTAACTCTGTCTTTCAAATAAATAAAATGAATCTTTAAAAAAAGATTTGTTTATTTGAAAGTCAGTTACTCAGAGAGAAAAACAGAGGCAGAGAGATAGAGAGAGAGAGAGATCTTCCATCCACTGGTTCACTCTCTAATTGGCTGCAATGGCCTGAGCTGGGCCTGTTCAAAGATAGGAACCAGGAGCTTCTTCCAGGTCTCCTACACAGTTTCAAGGGCCCAAGCATTTGGGCCATCTTCCACTGCTTTCACAGGCCATAGCAGAGAGCTCGATCAGAAACAGAGCAGCCAGGACTCGAACCAGTGCCTATATGGGATTCCGGCACTGCAGGCAGTGGCTTTACCCGATACACCACAGTGGCAGCCCCAGATGGTGGCTTTACTTGATACTCCATAGTGCTGGCCCTAATATTATGTTTTGATTTGTGTTTACTTAATGGCTAGTGACATAGATCATTTTCTCACATGTTCTTGCTATCTATATTTATTTTTCTGGGAAATATTTATGCAGATCCCTGCCCAGTTCTTTTCTGAATGAAATTCTGTCCTCAAAGAGTTTGAGAAGACTCCCTGCATTTCAACTTTTTGGAAGAGCTTGAAAGAGATTGTGCTATTTCATTGTTAAAACCTGGTAGAAAGCCGGCACCATGGCTCAACAGGCTAATCCTCTGCCTTGCGGCGCCGGCACACTGGGTTCTAGTCCCGGTCGTGGCACCGGATTCTGTCCCGGTTGCCCCTCTTCCAGGCCAGCTCTCTGCTGTGGCCCCGGAGTGCAGTGGAGGATGGCCCAAGTGCTTGGGCCCTGCACCCCATGGGAGACCAGGAAAAAGCACCTGGCACCTGGCTCCTGCCATCGGATCAGCGCAGTGTGCCGGTCGCAGCGTGCCGGCTGCGGCTGCCATTGGAGGGTGAACCAACGGCAAAGGAAGAACTTTCTATCTGTCTCTCTCTCTCACTGTCCACTCTGCCTGTCAAAAATAAAATAAAAACCTGGTAGAACGCTGGTGCTGTGGCTCACTAGGCTCCACCTGTGGAGCTGGCACCCGGGTTCTTGTCCCGGTTGGGGCTCCTGTTCTGTCCCGGTTGCCCACTACCATTCCAGCTATCTGCTGTGGCCCAGGAAGGCAGTGGAAGATGGCCCAAATGCTTGGGCCATGCACCTGCATGGGAGACCAGGAGGAAGCACCTGGATTCCGGTTTTGGATTGGCACAGGATCCCTGCCATGAACCCCTGCTCACCGCCATTGCCTACCATTGCCTACCATGTCTTTCACTGAGAGCTACTGCTTGGTGCCAAGGCCACAGTCCACCTTGCTAACCTATGGTGCCCACGCACTATAGAGTTTGCAGTGGTACATGGGCTCTGGCCTGGACAGTGGGTCATGGAACTGGGGGCTCTATTAGGACCACTGCCACCTCCACCCGGTTCTGGCACTTGTGGCCTTTTGGCCACCAGACTCTTTCCAGCCCTTTCCTACCACACTGCCTCGGGTGCTGACAGCCCACACCTGCAGCAGAAGGTGGTGCTATAGGCAGGCCCTGTGTCCTGTGGTGCCAGAGATCCCCACGGTCAGTGCACACCCTGGGTGGCATGGACGCTGAACTGACCCACTGGAGGCGCTGACGTCAATGGAGCTGGAGCTCTGGCTGCACCATGTGTGTGATGTGCCCAAACTTTTCCTGGGCCAGAAGGAGTTCAACTGCTTCTGGGAGTTGGGTGAGGCTCCACCTGCTGGCTGGGTAAGCTGCTCAATGTGGCTGGTCCTCTCATGCTACATGGAGGCAGGGCAGGCCCCAGTGCCCAAAGGACTTGGAACCATGGTGGGCCGCTCCTGCCCTGCATGCAGTGCCTCTGCAGACTGCAGTGCAGACCCTCATTTCAGAATCGTGCCCCTGCTGTCTATGCAGGAGTCTGCACCAGCTCTCTGGCTTGCCCCTCTCCCTGCATTCCAGGACTCCTCACCATTCCAGGACTCTGACACTTGTGCCTCTTCTCCTGCAACCACGGCTGGATTTGATCCCCAGAGCCCTCTTCCGATGAGCCTGCACCCTCGCAGTGGGAGGGCCTAGCCCTGAAGGGTGGAGCAATGCCTCGCCATGACCAGGAAACCAAAATAGACTGGGTCAGTTTACTAACTAACTGAATCAATCATCCTTAGTGTAAAAGAAGCCAGAATTCCTAGTTCCCAGGAGATTTCTGTAAGGGAATCTCTGGATTTGTTTCTCAGCACCATGCCATATTCAGTGGACTCAAGCTGTTTTTATTTGGGGCTGCATGGCAGGAGTTCCCAGCTGGAGGTGATGACCCTGAAATTAGGTTTAATATTGCAGCTCCCACTGAAGGGTCACTTTTCAAACTGCATAGCCTTGGAAGGAAGGGGTGCTGAGTAAGGAGAACAAACTTTGCTGTGGACCCAAACAATTACACCCAATGCAGAAATGGTTATGGCCTATCCTGCACTAAGCAAGACTTAAAGTCCACTGGGGCTTACTCTACAAATCCCCATATCTGCACGGTGACCAGAGACGTTCTTGGGGACATTGGCCATTTAGGATGAGAGCTGGATATAAAAAGACAACTCCAGGTGACACTTTTCTGTCCTTAGTGGCTGCTGTATTCACAGGTGGCTGATTGGTCAAGCCCTGAGTAATTTCCCCCACCTGAATGTCTGTCGAGCACAGTTGAAAACACTCTCAAAAATCTCCTTCAGTGTCAGCAGGCTTTGTGTGGGTTTAACCCAGACTTGACTTGGTCTGCTCACAGAAACCATGGCAGGGACCTGCTGTTTGCATTCATGTTTAACACAGAAGAAATGATTCTGAAACAGCTGTAAAGTTAATCTTGCTGTTTTTATTGTTACGCTTGTATCTTAACTATGACATAATGGATTTGCTATTTCGAGAGGCAACAGACTGGGGAATCCTCATATAATTGCAGATCATCTGAGGTCATTGTTGCACTTGGAAACCTTTCATGGGCCTCTCATAGCAGCCCAGAAGACTCTCAGAAAGGGAATGCTATACTGCGGACTGTGGGCAAGACAGGCACTGCCCTTCTGGCTCAGAGCCTTTGTCCCTCAACAAAAGCACTTGGTGGTTAATATTCCCAACAGTTTTGGATGGTGAGGCATTCCTGACCCCCAGGGCTCTCCTTTGGGGGCACAGTCCTCTGTGGTTGTCTGTGGCCCTGGACACTTGGCAGTCAGTCCCACACCAGAATTTCTTTTGGGGTAAGGTGAAACCTTGTGGTGGTTTTTCTTTGCATTTCCCTGATGCCTAGTGATCCTGAGAATCTTATGCCTGTAGGCAGTTTGTATTTAACCCTTTCAAAAATGCCTTCCATATCCTTATCATTTCTTAACTAGGTCATTTGTCAATTGTTTTGAGCTCCTTATATATGCTGGATATTAGCCTTTTATGAGGTGTATAGTTTGTGAGTATTGTTTCCAAGCCTGTTGGTTGCCTCTTTATTTTCTTGAGCATTTGCTTTGCTGTTCAGAAGCTTCTTAGCTTGATGTAACCCCATTTGTGTGTTTTTGCCATTATTGCCTATGCTTCCAGGTTCTTGTTCAAGAAGTCTTTACTATGCAATGTCTTTCAGTGTTTCCCCCTAACCTTTCCTCTGGTCATTTGATGGCATCAAGTCATAGATTTAGATCCTTGTTCCATTGTGAGTTGATTTTTGTATAAGTTGTTAAGGAAGGGTTTTCTTTCGTATTTCTGTGATCAGTGATCAAAGTTCACCAACACTCAAAGACACTCCCAGGAGTGATTTTAGTTTGTTTGCTGAAGTTTACTAGATTGTAGATATGTGAACTAATTTCTGGAGTTACTAGTATGTTCCATTTGACCACATTTCTGTTCTTGTGCCAGTACCAAGCTGTTTTGATTGTAACTGCCCTGAATAAGTAATATGTCTTTAAATCTGGTATTGTGATGCCACCAGCTTTACTTTTATTATTTTGAATTGCTTTAGCTATTTGGGGTTTCTTGTGATCCATACGAGTTTTAGAGTCATTTGTTTCAAATCTGAGAATAATTGTTTGAAACTTTGGGATTACATTAAATATGCAAATTCACTTGGATTATCAATTGCTTTTACCTGGAGAAAAAAATGTCAAATGTGGATAACGTTGTCATACAGAATCTTTCTAAATAAAATTTACCCATGGAAAAAACCTTGCTCAGTTGAGGACCAAGACATAAAACTTTTTATGAAGGGTTTGTTGCAGCAGTGTTCATCTGAGAAGAGAAGTGGAATGAACAGAAATTTTTGTGATGGTCCATTTTGTGAGTTATCTTGGTTGGTTCCAGTCTCCAGTTATTCAGTAAAACACTAATGTAGGTTGCTGTGATGGTCTTCTGTAGATATGATTAAAGTCCATAATCAATTGACTTTAAGTCAGGGGGATTACCCCAGATGAACTTGGTGGGGCTGACTCAGTCACGAGGCCCTAAGGTTAAACTGAGCCTCCCCTGAAGAAGCAGACACTCCAACATGGGAAGCAGTTCTCACATGTGCCTGAGAGTTCTGTCTCCCCTTCTTGATAACCCATCCTGTAGATGCAGGCAGAATTTTCATCCACATTCCAACATCTGATAACAGTTTTCAGTTAGACAGTCTTTCTCTTTTTTGAATCTGTTTGGGCTGTGCGTAAAACAGTGCCTTTGCTGTTGTGGAAATATCTATTGGTCAAGTTGATTACTTCTTCAGGTAACACCTTGTTTATCAGCACTGCTGTCATTTGCTTGTGTGAAGAATGATAATCCTGCAACTCTCAGCTCTAGGTCATAACTGGCAACTTCAAGAATCTGCGAAATCTTGAGTCATTTGTCGTATCAGAATAGTTCATGGAGCCATGCCCAAGATGGCTGACATGGGTGGTCCTGGGTTTGAAGTTTGTCCTACCTTGGATTAGCCTCTGCTTCTGGTCAGTGTGTGAACAGTCCTGACACACACCTTCTCAGGTCTTTCTTCAGTTAATTTATTGTTATTCTTTGACATTTTCTAGATAACTTTACTCAATGTGTAGAAACTAATAACTGCAAGGGTCACACTGCTCCAGTGTTAGTCTCATCCATTGACCAGGCATTTTTAAAAATTTTTTTCAGGGGAAATGATCTTTAATGTCTTTGTTTCCAGCCCCCTGCACTGCTATCACTTCAGTGAAGAAAAAGGATAGGCTGGAGAGGTATGGAGTCAGGAGACACAACAGTGCCCACCCACCACATGGGTGCACACTCGCTCTGCCAGTATGGGCGCCCACCCTCACATGCTCACACGCAGGCCACACACACACTGCACAGACACATACATATGCAACCATGGTTGACTACATGTAGCAAGGGACTCATTTCTATGTACAAGAGAGATAGAGAGAGCAAGTGAGAGAGCAAGTAGACATCGGTCCCCCCGGGCTCTCAGCATGTTCTGCCCAGCTCTCAGCCCCATACCTGGCACCCATGCCCCAGCCAGAAAAGCAGCTGCCCTCTCCCCGCCCGCTCCCCGACCCAGAGGCCCACTGGCTCATACACTGCCCTCTCCCCTTCGTCAGCCCTCCTCCCAACCAGGATCACCTCCCCTGGGAAAGGAAGCTGTATGCTGGGGGCCCCTAAAAGTGCCTGGGTGCCAGGGACATGTTGCTTCTGAAGCCCTGCTGCCCATTGGCCACTTTGGCCGCAGACTTGCAGCCACTGTTGCTGGAGCCATCGTCAGTCCTGGGGCTCTCGGGGTCGGCCAGGAGCTTGAAGGTAAAGAGTTGGCCCAAGCCCTGGCCGCTGATGCAGCTGGCAGGCTTGGAGGAGGGCAGGCTCAGCAGGGCACTGGGCGCCTTCCTCTCAGGTTAGTGTACAGCTTGACCTGTGCCCAGGTAGCCCGGGCTCTGCAAGGCCGAGGGAATGGTTCACCTTGCTGCCGACAAGCAGCTGCTGCTGTAGTCCAGCGAGTCCTTGCATGACTGCCAGTGCCCCAGTGAGCCACAGTGTGTCCACAGCCGGTAGGTGTAGGCGCAGCTACCCAGGCACAGATGGCCCTGGCAGTGGCCGCACTGACACCCAAGGATATGTAGAAAAGTGTGGCTGAACTTGATGATAGGTTTGAGGCTGTTGTTGAAGTAGCCCAGCCATGGCAGGCGCCATGGCTCACTAGGCTAATCCTCCACCTGTGGCGCTGGCACTCCGGGTGCTAGTCACGGTTGGGGCGCCGGTTCTGTCCCGATTGCTCCTCTTCCCGTCCAACTGTGGCCCAAAAGGCAGTGAAGGATGGCTCAAGTGCTTGGGCCCTGCACCCACATGGGAGACCAGGAGGAAGCACCTGGCCCCTGGCTTCGGATCGGCGCAGCACCAGCTGTAGTGGCCATTTGGGAGGTGAACCAATGGAAAAGGAAAACCTTTCTCTCTGTCTCTCTCTCTCTCACTGTCTAACTCTGCCTGTCAAAAAACAAAAAAGTAGCCCAGCCAGAAGACCACTGGAACATGGTGTAGAGTGGCTTCAGGGTGGAGAACAGGGAGCCTCACTTTCCAGTGCTGGTGTAGTCCCTTGCTATTGGAGTCCCAAGCTGTGGGTGCCTGTGCTCTCCAAGTAGGTCCACTGTGTCCCTCTAATTACAGAAGAGTATCCTCTGCCATTTTTCCCCTAACTCTTCCCTGAGACTACAATAGCTCCACTTTTATTAACTTATCTTCACCTGGACCAGATCTCTAAACCCTTTCCCTATTCCTCCATCATGGAACCCCTGACCAGGCCTTTATAAAGTGATAGATTCCAATTGTAGAGCCAAGGGAGGACAGCTGGGTCTGGTGCTAGCACCAAGAACAATTAGCGGCCATCACTGGATATGCTCACTCCCTCCTGCCCCTCTCCTCCTGGCAGAGTGAGGCTGACTAGGGGAGAACTGGGTGTCCCCTCTGCCAATCCCCAGCTCTGGAACAAGGAGTGACCACAATGCCTTTGGCCATAGGCTATCCAGTTTGGCCCTCTTAGCTTCCCTCAACTCTTAAATGACATCTCTATGCCCCAGCGTGATCCTGCAAGTCCCTCTGCCAGGAGTGAAGAAGATTTCACGGAGCTGGCTGATGAGCTGGACCAGCAGGCCTTAGAGGGCCCAGTCTGGCTGCAGGAAATACTCTGGGCTGTCCTATGCTTTCTGAGCACTGAGCTGGGCCTTGACCTGGTCCTGGAGCCGAAGCAGTACCCAGGCTGGCTGATCCTGGTGGTGCATGGATGTGCTCAGGCTGCTGCTGCTGTTCCTGTTGGGCTATGGCTGGGCCGAGCCTTGCACCGGTGATGGAGAGAAATGCAGGAGGTGGCAGCATGGCCAGCCTTGGCCCCTGAGGACCTAGCCTTGCTGAAGAACCTCAAAAGCAATGAGCACAAGAAGAAGAACCAGAAGAAACTGCCTGAGAATCCCAGACCAAGTGGAAGGACTGTTGAAGTGGCTGAGGATGAAGTTGTTTGAAATCCTCAAAGTAGAACAGCAAAACAGCCACCAGCGACACACAAGAAAAATTAGAAGTTAAAGAAAAATAAGAAGAAATCAAAGTCAGATGCTGAAATAGTGCAAGACAGTTCTTGCCATGATGGAAAGGAAGTTGATGAAGGAGCCTGGGAAACTAAAGTTAGTCACAGAGAGAAACAACAGCAGCATAAACATGATAAAGTGCTGACTGATTCTGATTCAATGGATTCAACTACTCCTGGGATAGAAAATATCACAGTTACCTCTGAAGACCATAAGCACTAGTGATCCACCTGAAGTACTCATCAAAAATAGCCCATCAAGACCCTTCCACCTGCTGTTTCTATTGAGTCACTGTTAGCTTATCAGAAAATGATTCCGACAAGAGCTCTTCCCAAGTGCCACCAATGCAATCAGAGACAGATAAATCCAAGTCAAATAGGAAGGAAACTAGTGCGACTCCTTCCCAGACCAAGTCTGGAACTAATGGGAATCTCCCAAACAAATAAAAACAAAGAAAAAAGCCAGATGGGAAACATGAATGTTTTTTCTTTCCCTGTTTTGGACATGCGTTTTTAAATACTGTCTTGAAAATTATGCTGTTTATGCAATAATTTGTGGACAGGTACAGAGTTTTATATAAATTTCAACCAATTTTTTGATAGGCAGAGTTAGACAGTGGGAGAGAGAGAGAGAAGAGACAGAGAGAAAGGTCTTCCTTCCTTTGGTTCACTCCCCAAATGGCCGCTATGGCCAGTGCTGCACCAATTTGAAGCCAGGAGCCAGGTGCTTTCCCTTGGTCTCCCATGTGGATGCAGAGGCCCAAGTACTTGGACCATCCTTCACTGGCCTCTGGGGCCACAGCAGAGAGCTGGACTGGAAGAAGAGCAACTGGGACTAGAACCTGGTGCTCATATGGGATGCAGGCCTGGTGATGCATACTTTTCCCATTGTATTCCAGGGATTCTTTACATGGCATTAAGCAGAATTCAGTGTTTCCCAGATCTTCCATGTAGAACTTGTCAGAATCTTGTTTCTGCCTGTTCCTGTCAAATAACACCATCTAACACAACCCCCTCTCTTCTGCCATATTGAACTCCGAGCAGGTCTCCAAGCTCAATGGGATACCTTCTGAGCCTCTGGGCTCAAACAAAGTTGGCACCTGCTAACCTCCCCATCTTATCTGCTGCCCTCTTTTCTCTCCCACTGTACTTCAGCCACACTGGTTTTTGCAACCCCAAATACAGTTTATTCCCTCCTAAGACTTTTGCAGGGGCAGACATTGTGACACAGCTGGATAAGCTGCCACTTGTGAAACTGTCATCCTATTTTCAGAGTGCCAGTTCGAGTCCCAGCTATTCTACTTCTGATCCAGCTTCCTGCTAATGTGCATGTGATGGCAGTGGAAGAAAGACATTTGCAGTAGCTTCTCTCTCAGCCTGGTATGAACATCCTGAGTTCCACAGTTGCCACGCAGATCTCACTGTAAATGACATCTCCCAGAAGAGCCCTTCCCGCTCTCATTCTAAAGTAGCTTCCTCACCCATCTGCTACCACCTCATACTGCCTGCCTATTTTCCTAAAGCACATCTCACTACCTAATGCTCTTCTAGTTTGAGTATTACTGTCTCTCTCCCCTACTAGAATGTTAGAATTATGAGAAGAGATCCTGTCTGTTTTATTCACTGCTGTATCATCAGTAACCAAATGGTACATGGCACTTAGTGTATAAGTAGGTGATATTTACTGCATAAATACATGGATAAATAATTGAATGGCATTCCTCTGCCCAAAACATCCTTCCATAAAATCTCCCCCTCATCCTTTAAGTACAGATCTTGGACTCCCCAAATTGTCTGATTTAACACTCTCTTCTGTGTTCTGATATTGCCTTCTCTAGAGTAGCATCAATTACACATAATGTAATTCTTTTTTTAAACTCCCTTATTTGAAAGGCAGAATGACAGAGATGGAGAGAGGGAAGGAGTGAAAGAAAGAGAGAGCGAGAGCGAGAGTGAGAGAGAGAGAGAGAGAGAGTCTTTCATTCTCTGGTTTACTTCCCAAATGCCCACAATAGCTGGGGGTAGGCCAGGCCAAAGCCAAAAGCCAGAAAATCTATCTGGATCTCCCTTTTGGGTGGCAGGGACCCAAACACTTCTTGGAGCATCAGTAGGAAGCTGGATCAGAACATAGAGAAGCCAGGACTCAAACAGCACTCCAATATGGAATGCAGGCATCACAAGCAGCAGCTTAACACACTGCCACAGCACCCACCACTATATTGTAATTCTTGATCGCTTTTCTGTTTCCCCAACAGAAACAAACTTCACTGGGTAAAGTCTGTAATTTATGAAACACACAACAGTTCTTTCCAAATACATGCAGTACCTTTGGACATATTAGAAAAAGGATTTTCAGCTTGCTAAGTGCTAATGGGCTAGAATGGAGCCCCACTCTCTCCTTAGCAGAGAACAATGTACACATCAGTATGTAGTGGCCTAGGTAGATGATACTTGTGTGTATTTCCTGAAGGAAGGAGTTGCTTCTGTTTCAACATCCAAACCAGAAATCTAACCTCATTCAGCACATTAAACCATCTGGGCAATCATCCTTAATTAAGGCAAATCTCATCATAATGTTCATGAAGATCAAACTGCCACCTCCATCCCAGCAGAATGGATTGTCCTCTCTGGTATGGCCCCTAGTGCTCTAAAGAGCTTTCTGTCATGCATAAATAGCATAACCCTTAGTGATAAGAAGATACATTATCTGGAATCAGACCACTAGGATTTGAACCCTGCCTGGCTCTACCACTTACCAGGAGCAAGTTATATCAAACCTCTATGCTTCAGTTTTTCTATGAAATAGGACTAAAAAATAGTACTGCTGAGGGTTAACAGGAGAACTATATAATATAAAACATATCAGCACTTAGGGCATGTCCACACATGGTAAATACTCAGAATTTGTATATTATTATCATCATTGTTATTATTGAAAATTTGTGAAATTCACTGCACTAACTTGTTTATATTTTTCTTTACTAAGCTTTGAATTCCTGGCATCTAAATTATTTTGCAACCCAGGACTCAGCACTAACCTGAAAAGCAGCAGACACTTCATAAACATGTTTTGATTGAATGATCCCAATACTAAATGGCACATAACGCTTCATTGGCTCCTGATTGTCTGTAAAATAAAATCCATGCTCTTTAGCATGATTTACAAACCCTCTGAAATCTGGCTGCTACACATTTATTCAGCTTCATCTCCCTACACTCCTACTAAGCAGTATCACTTGTGGGTCCCAAAGCAGACATTTCCTTCAGCAGGAATATATTTCCAGGACCTTTCCCCAGATCTGGTTGAGCATCTTTTGATAATCAAGACCCAAATCAAATATTTTTCCATGAGTCTTTCCTGAAGCATTGATAAGTAGTCACCAATTCTAGGAAGCATAAGAAAATGAACAACTTGTTGGTATTGTGCTACAACACAGGATGAAATAATACATCTGCATTTCTAGGATTCATGATCACCCTCTGGCTAGAACTGACCCCTCCCTCATTCATGTCTTTTGCCTCTTTTGTGAACCACTGAATACCTGGGACAGAAAACAGCTCACAGATGTCCTTACTCATCATTGCACCTCAACCACTCAACCCAGTGATTGATACAGACAGACACCTAACAAATACTTTTTGAACCAATATAATGTCAACAAATGATTATCATTGTTGTGGAATGCAAGAAAAATGCCCCCCCACACACACACTTAGTCATCAATAGTAAATATCCCTATTATATAAATCCCCCTACAATCACTTTCTCCCTTCTGTTCTGGGTGGTGATGCAGAATGCTAAGCCTGTGCCACGCTCATACTGCGTTTGTTACATTTAGCTGGGATCTAAAGTAAAACTATTGCCATTACTCTGTTTACCATTAATCCAAGCTATACAAGGCATCTTGCAAATGAGCCATAACAAACACTGATTCATGGAATAATAGTATCCAAAACTAGGAGTGCCAGGTTGGCATTTGAAACCTATCAGAAGAGGGTGCTAAATGATGCAGGGTGTTTTGAAAACAACACTTCCAAAATGTGTTCCTTAGTAACCAGGTATTATTACACATTCTTATAGGAGTCAAACTCTGATTGGCCTTTACATTGTCTAGGGATACAGAAAGGGCTATGTTTTGACCACATATTTATATTTGTTAAATGCTTTTGAATCACCTGTACAGTAGCATGGGTGCATGGTGTGAGATCTGAAAATCTCCCAAAGAGAATTTAGATAGATCTGTCAAATGCCTGAAATTACATCCAAAGTGTTAAGTAGTTGAGAGTCAAAATGATTTAATTGTATCCCACTTATCATAATGTGTCTTTATGTAATAACATGGAAGTAATAAAAGTGTTCATTAACAGACTGCATTTTTTTAACTTTTATTTAGTAGATGTAAATTTCCAAAGTACAGTTTGTGGATTACAATGGCTTCCCCCCGATAACTTCCCTCCCACTCACAATCCTCCCATCTCCCATTCCCTCTCCCATTCCATTCACATCAAGATTCATTTTCAATTATCTTTATATACAGAAGATCAATTTAGAATATATTAAGTAAAGATTTCATCAGTTTGCCCCCACACAGCACACAAAGTGCCAAATACTGTTTGAGCACTAGTCATATCATTAATTCACATTGAACTACACATTAAGGACAGAGATCCCACATGGGGAGTGGATGAACAGTGACTCCCATTGTTGACTTAACAATTTTCCACTCTTCCTTGTGGCGTCAGCAATCTTCCAAGGCTGTAGTCATGAGTTGCCAAAGCCATGGAAGGCCCCAGAGCTTGCCGTCACTGACTCTTCAGCCAGATCTGAATGCCTTAAGAGCTGATTCCGAGGCCAGAGTGCTTTTTAGGACAACTGCCATTCTATGAGTCTACTGTGTATCCTGCTTCTCACTTGTCAGGAATTCGGTAGCCTGAGACTATAGAGACGCAGTTTACGGGATTTCTGTAGACTGGACCTAAGGGACACTGTTTACAGGGGTTCTGTAGCCTCAGTGTAGAGACACAGTTTACGTGAGATCTAGAGCCTCGTTGTAGAGAGAAGCAATTACTGGAGTTCCGTAGCCTGAGAGTAGGCATACACACCATACAGGATTTCTGTAGTCTGGGCTTAGAGAGACAGAGGGTATGGAATTCTGTAGCCTGGCAGTAGATATATGCAGTTTATGGGAGTTCTGTAGCCTGGGCCTAGGAGTCAAAGTTTACAGGGGTTCTGTAGCCTGGGTGTAGAGACACAGTTTACCTGAGATCTGTAGCCAAGGTGTAGAAAGAACAGTTTACCGGAGTTCCTTAGGCTTGGAGTTGGCAGACACAGTATACGGGATATCTGTAGCCTGGGTGTAGAGACACCCAGTTTACAGGAGTTCTGTACCCTGAGTGTTGGAGATGCAAGTTACAGGAGTTTGTGACCTGGGTGTAGAGATGCAGTTTATGGGAGATTTGTAGCCTGGGAGTAGGGAGATGTAGTATACAGGAGTTCTGTAGCCTGATAATTGGGAGACGCACTATACAGAAGTTTTGGAACCTGGGTGTAGAGAGAGACTGTTTACAGGAGTTCTGTAGGCTGGGTGTAGAGACACAGTTTACCTGAGATCTATAGCCTTGGTTTGGAGAGAAGCAGTTTACTGGAGTTCTTATGCCTGGGAGTAGGCATACTCAGCATATGGGATTTCTGTAGCCTTGGTTTAGAGAGACAGAGTGTACGTAATTCTCTAGGCTGGCAGTAGATATACGCAGTTTATGAGAGTTCTGTAGCCTGGTCCTAGCTGACACAGTTTACGGGGGTTCTGTAGCCTGGTGTAGAGACACAGTTTACCTGAGATCCGTTGCCAGGGTGTAGACAGAAGCAGTTTCCTGGAGTTCCTTAGCCTTGGAGTAGGCATCCGCAGCATACAGGATTTCTGTAGCCTGGGGTTAGAGAGATGCAGTTTACAAGAAATCTGTAGCATGGGAGTAGGGAGGCATATTATACAGGAGTTCTGTAGCCTGGGAGTAAGGAGATGCAGTATCCAAGAGTTTTGTATCCTGGGTGTAGAGATACGCAGTTTACGGGGGTTCTGTAGCCTGGGTGTAGAGACACAGTTTACCTGAGATCTGCAGCCTGGGTGTAGAGAGAGGCAGTTTACTGGAGTTCCTTAGTCTGGGAGTAGGCATACACAGCATACGGGATTTCTGTAACCTGGGTGTAGAGAGGCACAGTGTATAAAAATTCTGTAGCCTGGCAGTAGATATACGCATTTTATGGGAGTCTGTACCCTGGTCCTAGGAGACACAGTTTAAAGGTGTTTTGTAGCCTGGGTTTAGTGACAGAGTTTACCTGAGATCTGTAGCCAAGGTGTAGAGAGAAGCAATTTAATCTAGCTCCTTAGCCTTGGAGTAGACATATGCTGCATGCAGGATTTCTGTAGCCTGGGTGTAGAGAGACCCAATTTACAGGAGTTCTGCACCCTGAGTGTTGGAGATGCAGCTTACAGGAGTTCTTTGACCTGGGTGTAGAGAGAAGCAGTTTACAGATCTGTAGCCTGGGAGTAGGGAGATGCAGTATACAGGAGTTTTGCAACCTGGGTGTAGAGAGATGCAGTATATGGGAGATATGTAGGCTGGGTGTAGAGGCACAGTTTACCTGAGATCTGTAGTCTGTGTGTAAAGAGAAGCAGTTTCCTGGAGTTCCTTAGCCTGGGAGTTGGCATTCGCAGCATCCAGGATTTCTGTAGCCTGGGTTTAGAGAGAAAGTGTGTATGGAATTCTGTAGCCTAGTAGTAGATAAATGCAGTTTGTGGGAGTTCTGTGGCCTGGGCCTTGGAGACACAGTTTAAAAGGGTTCTGTAGCCTGGGTGTAGAGAAACAGTTTACCTGAGATCTGTTGCCAGGGTGTAGAAAGAAGCAGTATACTGGAGTTCCTTAGCTTTTGGAATAGGCATACACAGCATACGGGATGTATGTAGCCTGGGTGTAGAGAGGCCCAGTTTACAGGAGTTTTAAAGCCTGAGTGTTAGAGATGCAGCTTATGGGAGTTTTGTAAATTGGGTGTAGAGAGACAGTACACCGGAGTTCTGTAGCTTGAGTGTAGTAGACGCAGTTTACAGGAGTTCTGTAGCTTTGAATATAAGACACAGTATTTGGGGGTTCTGCAACCTGGGTGTAGAGACACAGTATATTGAAGATCTGTAGCTTGAGATCTATAGCTTGAGATCTGTAGAGAGTGGCAGTTTACAGGAGTTCTTTAGCCTGAGAATAGAGAGATGCCATTTTAATATTTCTTTAGCCTTGGCCTGAGTGAAACTGTTTACGGGCATTCTGTAACTTGGGTGTAGAGACACAGGTTTCGTGACATCTATAGCCTGGTTGTAGAGATAAGCAGATTACTGGAGTTCCTTAGCCTGAGAGTAGGCATATGGAGCATACAGGATTTCTGTAGCCGGGGTGTAGAGAGACACAGTGTACAGGAGTCTGTACCCTGAGTGTTGGAGATGCAGCTTACGAGTTTTGTAAACTGGTTGCAGAGAAATGCAGGGTACAGTTGTTCTGTAGCCTGAGTGTAGTAGACGCAGTTTAGGGAAGTTCTGTAGCTTGGGAATAGGAGACACAGTATAGAGGAGTTTTATAATCTGGGTGTAGAGAGACACAACTTATGGGAGATCTGTAGTCTGAGGGTAGAGATGCATTTTATGTGAGTTCTGTAGCCCGGGCCTCAGGGACACTGTTTACGGGGGTTCGGTAGCCTGGATGTAGAGATGCAGTTTACCTGAGATCTGCAGCCTAGGTGTAGATAGAATCAGTTTTGGAGTTCCTTAGCCTGGGAGTAGGCATACACAGTATACGGTATATCTATAGCCTGACTGTAGAGACAGTCAGTTACAGGAGTTCTGTTCCCTGAGTGTTGGAAATGCAAGTTATGGGAGTTCTGTATGCTGGGTGTAGAGAGAAGCAGTTTACTGGAGTTCCTTAGCGTGGGAGTAGGCAGATGCAGCATACAAGATTTATGTAGCCTGGGTTTAGAGAGAGGCAATATAATGGAATTTCTGTAGCCTGGCAGTAGATATAAGCAGTTTATGGGAGTTCTGTAGCCTGGGCATAGGAGTCAAAGTTTATAGGGGTTCTGTAGCCTGGGTGTAGAGACACAGTTTACCTGAGATCTGTAGCCAAGGTGTAGAGAGAACAGTTTACCGGAGTTCCCTAGGCTTGGAGTAGGCATAAGCAGTATACAGGATATCTGTAGCCTGGCTGCAGAGACACCCAGTTTACAGGAGTTCTGTACCCTGCGTGTTGGAGATGCAGCTTATTGGAGTTCTGTGACCTGGGTGTAGAGACGCAGTTTATGGGAGATTTGTTGCCTGGGAGTAGGGAGATGTAGTATACAGGAGTTCTCTAGCCTGATATTTGTGAGACACAGTATACAGAAGTTTTGCAATCTGGGTATAGAGAGACGCAGTCTATGGGAGATTTGCAGGCTGGGTGTAGAGACACAGTTTACCAAAGATCTGTACCCTGGGTTTAGAGAGAAGCAGTTTACTGGAGGTCCTTAGCCTGGGAGTAGGTATACGCAGCATATGGAATTCTGCAACCTGGGTGTGGAGAGATGGAGTTTACGGGAGATTTGTAGCCTGGGATTAGGGAGACACAGTATATGGGAGTTCTGTGACCTGGGTGTAGAGAGACGCAGTTTGCAGGAGATGTGTAGTCTGGGAGTAGGGAGATGCAGTATATGGGT
This sequence comes from Sylvilagus floridanus, assembly GCA_949820135.1. Taxonomy (NCBI): domain Eukaryota; kingdom Metazoa; phylum Chordata; class Mammalia; order Lagomorpha; family Leporidae; genus Sylvilagus; species Sylvilagus floridanus. Next base: position 91,189,502 of record OX463223.1, read on the forward strand.
GTTCTGTGACCTGGGGATAGAGACACGCAGTTTACGGGAGATCTGTAGCCTGGGAGTAGGGAGATGCAGTGCATGGGAGTTTTGTACCCCAAGTGTTGGAGATTCAGCTTACTGGAGTTTTCAAACTGGTTTCAGAGAGACGCAGTGTACGGGAGTTCTGTAGGTTGAGTGCAGTAGATGCAGTTTAGTCAAGTTCGGGAGCCTGGGAATAGGAGACGCAGTATACAGGAGTTTTGTAACCTGGGTGTAGAGAGACGCAGTTTACGGGGGATATGTAGCCCAGGTGTAGAAACACAGTTTACCTCAGATCCATTGCCTGGTTGTAGAGAGAAGCTGTTTACTGGAGTTCCTTAGCCAGGGAGTAGGCATATGAGGCATACGGGATTTCTGTAACCCGGGTGTAGAGAGAGACACACTTTATGGAATTTCTATAGCCTGGCATTAGATATACGCAGTTTATGGGAGTTCTGTAGCCTGGGCCTAGGAGATGCAGTTTGCGGGTTTCTGTAGCCTGGGTGTAGAGACAAAGTTTACCTGAGAGCTGTAGCCATGGTGTAGAGAGAAGCAGTTTACTGGAGTTCCATACCTTGGAGTAGGCATACGCAGCATACAGGATTTCTGTAGCCTGGGTATAGAGACCCAGTTGACAGGCGTTCTGTTCCCTAAGTTTTGGAGATGCAGGTTTAGGGTTAAGGTTAGGGCTAGGTTTAGGGTTAGGGTTAGGGTTAGGGCTAGGTTTAGGATTAATGTTAGGTTTAGGGCTAGTGTTAGTGTTAGGGCTAGGTTTAGGGTTATGTTTAGGGCTAGGGTTAGGGTTAAGTTTATGGCTAGTGTTGGGGTTAGGGTTAAGTCTTGGGCTAGGGTTAGGGTTAGGGTTAGGGTTAGGGCTAGGGTTTGGGTCATTTTTAGGGTTCGGGTAGGGTTAGGGCTAGTGTTAGTATCAGGGCTAGGTTTAGTGTTAGGGTTATGGCTAGGGTTAGGGGTAGATGTAGGGCTAGGTTTAGTGTGAGTGCTAGAGTTAGGGATAAGGATAGATTTAGGGTTAGAGTTAGGTATAAGGCTAGATTTAGTGTAAGGTCTACTGTTAGCACTTAGGGTAGGGTTGGGTTAGAGCTAGGGTTAGGGTTAGGGTAAGGGTTAGTGTTAAGTTTAGGGCTAGTGTCAGGGTTAGGGCTAAATTACAGTTAGGGTTAGGGTTAAGTCTAAGGTTAACATTAGGGTTAGGGCTAGGGCTAGTGTTATGATTCAGGATAAGGTTAGTGTTACAGTTAGGTCTAGTGTGAGGATTATGGCTTGGTTTAGTGTTAGGATTGTGTTAGAGTTAGGGCTAATGTTAGTGTTAGGGCTAGGTTTAGAGTTAGGATTAGGACTAGGCTTAGAGCTGGGGTTAGGGTTAGGGGTATGGCTAGGGGTAGGGTTAGGGTAGGGTAGGATTAGGGCTATGCATAAGTTTAGTTTTAGTGCTATGGTTAGGGTTAGGGCTAGTGTTAGTGTTAGGGCTAGGGTTAGGGTTAGGGTTAGGATTAGGGCTAGGTTTAATGTTAGGGTTAGGGCTAGGTTTAGGGTTAGGGCTAGTGTTTTGATTAGGTCTCGGCTTAGGGTTGTGGTTAAGTTTACTGTTAGTGTTAGTCAAGTGTTAGGATTAGAGCTAGGGTTGTGGTTAGTGTTAGGTTTAGGGTTAGTATTAAGGTTAGGGCTAAATTTGGGTTAGGGTTAGATTTAGGGGTAGGGTTAGGCTTAGGATTAGTGCTAGGTTTAGGGTTAGGCTTAGGGCGAGGTTTAGGGTCGGGGTTTGTGTTAGAGTTAGGGCTAGTGTTAGTGTTAGGCATAGGTTTAGAGTTAGGGTTAGGGCTAGTGTTAGGGTTAGGGCTATGTTTAGGGTCATGTTTAGGGCTAGTGTTAGGGTTAGGGTTATGGCTAGGGTTAGGGCTTTGGCTAGGGTTAGGGTTAGGGTTAGGTCTAGGGTTAGGGTTAGGGTTGGTGTTAGGGCTAGGTTTAGGGCTAGGTCTATGTCTAAGTCTAGGGTTATGATTAGGGCTAAGCCTGGTGCTAGGGGTAGTGATAGACTTAGGGTTGGGGTTAGGGTTGGGTTAGGGAAAGGTTTAAGGTTAGGTTTAGGGCTAATGTTAGGGTTAAGGCTGGTGCTAGGGTCAGGGTTAAGGTTAGGGTTAGGCCTAGTGTTAGGGTCAGGGCTAAATTAGGTTAGGGTTAGGGTAGCAATAGGTTTAGGGATAGGGCTAGGTTTAGGTTTAGGGTTAGGGCATGGTTAGAGTTAAGATTAGTGTTATGGCTCCTTTTATGGTTAAGATTAGGGCTAGGACTAGGGTTAGGGTTAGTTTTATGATTAGGGCTAGGGTTAGGTCTAGTGTTAGCATTAGGGCTAGGGTTAGTGTTAGGGTTTTTGTTAGAGTTAGGGCAAGTGTTACTGTTAGGGCTAGGTTTAGCGTTAGGGCTAGGTCTATACTTAGGGTTAGGGTTAGGTTTAATTTTAGGGTTAGTGTTAGGGCTAGGATTAGGGTTAGTGTGAGGGCTATTGTTAGGGTTAAGGTTAGGTTTAGGTCTAGGTATAGGCATAGGGTTAGTTTTAGGGTTAGGGTTAGTGTTTTGATTAGGGCTAGGTTTAGGGTTAGGGTTAGGGCTAGGGCTATGGTTAGGTTTAGGGTTAGGGTAAGTGTTAGTGTTAGGTGTATGTCTAAGGCTAGGGCTATGATTAGGGCTAAGCCTAGTGATAGGGCTAGTGATAAACAGGGTTGGGGTTATAGTTGGTTTACAGTTAGGGTTAGGGCTACGGTTATGGTTAGGGCTAGGGCTAGGGCTAAGGTTTTGTTTAGGTTTAGGTTTAGCGTTAGTGCTACAGTTAGGGGTAGGATTATGTTTAGGGTTAAGGCTAAGTTTAGATTTAGGGTTCATGATAGGGCTTGGGTTAGTGTTAGTGCTAGGTCAAGGTCTAAGGCTATCGTTAGGGTTAAGACTAGGCCTAGTTCTTGGTCTGGGCTTAGGGTTAAGGCTTGGGTTAGTGTCAAGTCTTAGGCTAGTGTTAGGACTAAGGCTAGGGTTAGGGTTAAGGCTAGGTCACAGGCCAGAATTGGTTTAGGTCCAAGCCTAGGTCTGGGGCTATGGCTAGGTTTAGGGTTAGGGTTAGGGTTAGGGTTAGTGTTAGGATTAGGACTAGGTTTAGGGTTAGATTTGGTGCTAGGTTTAGAGTTAGGACTAGGGCTTGGGCTAGTTCTAAGGCTTGGTTTAAGATTAGGGTTAAATTCAATTCTATGTCTCGGCTTAGGTTTAGGATTGGGTTTAGGGCTTTGGGTAGGGTTAGGACTAGGGCTAGGGTTAGGGTTAGGGTTAGGGTTAGGGCTAGGTTCAGAGTTAAGTTTAGGTTTAGGGTTAGGGTTATGTTTAGGGCTAGTGTCAGTGCTAGGGATAGGGCTAGGGCTACTTCTAGTACTATGGTTAGGGTTAAGTGTAGGGCTAGTGTTAGTGTTAATGCTAGGTTTAGGGATCGTGTTAGGGTTAGGGTTAGGGTTAGGGTTGTTTCTTGGGTTAGGGTTAGATCTAGGGCTAGGATTAAGGCTAGGTTTAGTGTTAGTGTTAGGGCTAGGGTTAGGATTAGGGTTAGGTTTAGAGTTTGATTTTGGCCTAGATTGGCTCGGAATAGGTTTAGAGTTAGGACTAAGGCTAGGTCTCATGTCAAGGTTAGTGTTAGGCCGGCGCCGTGGCTCAACAGGCTAATCCTCCGCCTTGCGGCGCCGGCACACCGGGTTCTAGTCCCGGTCAGGGCACCGATTCTGTCCCGGTTGCCCCTCTTCCAGGCCAGCCCTCTGCTGTGGCCCAGGAGTGCAGTGGAGGATGGCCCAGGTGCTTGGGCCCTGCACCCCATGGGGAGACCAGGAAAAGCACCTGGCTCCTGGCTCCTGCCATCGGAGGAGCGCGGTGCGCCGGCCGCAGCGCGCCGTCCGCGGCGGCCATTGGAGGGTGAACCAACGGCAAAAGGAAGACCTTTCTCTCTCTCTCTCTCTCTCACTGTCCACTCTGCCTGTAAAAAAAAAAAAAAAAAAAAAGGTTAGTGTTAATGCTTGGTTTTTGGTTAGTCCAGGGCTAGTTCTAGGACTAGGGGTAGGGTGAGGGTTAATGTTAGGATTAGGGTTAGGGTTAGGGTTAGGGTTAGGATTAGAGATAGGGTTAGGATTAGCGTAGGGCTAGTTTTATGGTTATAGTTAGGGCTAGTGTTAGGGTTGCGTTAGGGCTAGGTTTAGGGTTAGGAGTAGGGTTAAGTTTAGTGTTAGGATTAGGGCTATTGTTAGGATTAGGGCTACGGTTAGGATTAAGGTTAGTGTTAGGGTTAGGACTAGTGTTAGGATTTGGGCTGGGGCTAAGGTTAAGTTTTGTGTTAGGTTAGGGGTAGGGTGAAGATTAATGTTAGTGTTAGGATTAGGTTTAGTTTTAGGGTTAGGGCTAGGCTAAGGCTAGGTAGAGCTAGCATTAGAGTTAGGACTAGGGCTAGGGTTAGGTTTAGGATTAGGTTTAGTGCTAGGATTAGTGTTAGTGTTAGGTCTAGGGTTAGATTTAGGGTTAGTGTTACGGCTAGGCTTAGTGTTATCCTTAGGTCTATGTTAGGTTTAGAATTGGGTTAGGGTTAGGGTTAGGGTTAGGGTAGGGCTAGTGTTATGATTAGGGCAAGGGTTCAGATTAGGGTTATGTTTAGCGCTAATGATAGGGTTAGGTTTAGGGTTAGGTGTATGTCTAAGGTGAGGGTTATGAGTACTGTTAAGGCTAGTGCTAGGGCTAGTGATAGACTTAGGGTTGGGGTTAGGGTTGGTTTAGGATTAGGGTTAGCGGTAGGGGTAGGGTTTGGGCTAGGGTTAAGGTTAGGTCTTGGGCTAGGGTTTTATTTAGCATTATGGCTTTGGTTGGGGTTATGGTTAGCGTTAGGGCTACTGTTAAGATTAGGTTTACGTCTAGGGTTACGCTTAGGTTTATTGTTAGGGGTAGGGCTTCGGTTAGTTTTAGGGTTAGAGTTAGGGTTAAGGCTAGATTTATGGTAAGGTCTTGCATTGGCACTAAGGCTAGGGTTGGGTTGGAGCTAGTGTTAGGTTTAGGGTTAGGGTTAGGGCGAGGCTTAGGTTTAGGGTTTGAGCTAGGGTTAGGGTAGGGTTAAAGCTTGGGGTAGTGTTAGGGTTAGGTTTAGGGTTAGGGCTAGGTTTAGGGTTAGTTTTAGGGCTAGGATCAGGGTTAGCATTATGGCTAGAGTTAGGGTTAGTTTTAGGACTAGGGTTAGGGTTAGGTTTAGGGTTAGGGCTAGGTTTAGGGTTAGTTTATGGTTAGGGTTAGTTTATGGTTAGGGTTAGGATTATGGTTAGGGTTAGGTTTAGGCCTAGTGTTATTTTAGGGCTAGAGTTAGGATTAGGGTTAGTGTTAAGGTTAGGTCTAAGGTTAGGAATAGGGTTAGGGCTAGGTCTATGTCTAAGTCTAGTGTTAAGATTAGGGCGAAGCCTAGTGGTAGGGCTCATGTTATGGTTAGGAAGAAGTTTATGGCTAATGTTAGGATTAATGTTGGGGCTAGGCCTAGTTTTAGGACTATGGTTAAGATTAGTTGTAGGGCTAGTGTTAGTGTTAGTGCTAGAATTAGGGATAGGGTTAGGTTTAGGGTTAGGGTTAGTGTTAGTGTTAGGGTTAGGGTTAAGCCTAGATTTATGGTAAGGTCTAGCATTAGCATTGAGGCTAGTGTTAGGTTGGAGCTAGGGTTAGGGATAGGTTTAGGGTTAGGGTTAGGGTTAAGGTAGTGTTAGGGTTATTTCTTGGGTTAGGGTTAGGTCTAGGGCTATGGCTAAGGCTAGAGTTACAATTAGGGTTAGGGCTAGGGCTAGGGCTAGTTCTAGGACTACAGTTAGGGTTAGGTGTATTGCTAGTGTTTGTGTTAGTGCTAGGGTTAGGCATAGGGATAGGGTTAGGGTTAAGTTCTGGGTTAAGGCTAGATTTTGGGTAAGGTCTAGCGTTAGCACTAAGGCTACGGTTGGGTTAGAGCTAGGGATAGGATTAGGGTTAGTGTTATGGTTATGGTTATTTCTTGATTTAGGGATAGGTCTAGCGCTAGGACTAAGGCTAGGGCTAGGGTTAGGGTTAGGGCTAGTGTTAGGGCTAGGGTTAGGGTTAGTATTAGGGCTAGTTTTTGAGTTACAGTTTGGGCCAGAGCTAGGGCTAGGCTAGGTTTAGATTTCAGACTAGGGCTAGGTCTTGTGTCAGGGTTAGGGTTAATGCTTTGGTTTTGGTTAGGTTCAGGGCTAGTTCTAGGACTAGGGCTAAGGCGAGTTTAATGTGAGGTTTAGGGCTAGGGTTAGGGTTAGTGTTAGCGTTATGGCTAGGGTTAGGGTTAGGGCTAGGTTTAGTGTTAGTGTTAGGGTTTGGGCTTGTGTTAGTTTTAGGGCTAGGTTTAGGTTTATGGTTAGGGCTAGGTTTAGGGTTAGGGTTAGTGTTAGAGTTAGTGCTAGTTCTATGGCTAGGTCTATTTCTAAGGCTAGGGTTATGATTAGGACTAAGCCTAGTGCTAGGGCCTGTGTTAGACTTAGTGTTGGGGTTAGGGTTGCTTTAGAGTAAAGGTTAGGGTAAGGGTCAGGGTTAGGTTAAGGGCTAGTGTTCAGGTTAGGTACAGTGTTATGATTATGGCTAGGCTTAGAGTTAGGGTTAATGTTAGTGTTAGGTTTAGGTCTAGTGTTAGGATTTAGGCTAGTGTTAGGGTTAGTGTTAGTGTTAGGGTAGGGCTAAATTATGGTTAGGGTTAGGTTTCGGTCTAGGGTTAATGTTAGGGTTAGGGCTAGTCCTTGGGCTAGGCTTAGGGTTAGGGTTAGCAATAGGGCTATTGTTAGGGTTTGGTTTAGGGTTTTGGCTAGGGCTAGGTTTAGGGCTAGGGTTATGATTAGGATTAGGGCTAGGTGTTTGTCTAAGGCTAGGGTTATAATTAGAGCTATGGCTAGTGCTAGGGCTATGATAGACTTAGTGTTGGAGTTAGGGTGGGTTAGGGTTAGTGTTAGGGTTAGGGTTAGGGCTAGGTTAAGGGTGTTAGGGCTAGGGTTGTGGTTAGGGTTAGGGCTAGGGCTACGTTTAGGGCTAGTATTAGGGTTAGGTTTATGGTTAGGGCTAGTTATAGTGTTATGTTTATAGCTAGGGCTAGGTCTAAGGCTTGGTTAGGTTTAGGACTAGGCCTAGGACTAGGGCTAGGACTAGGTCTAGGGCTACCTTTAGAGTTGGGTTAATGTTAATGTTAGTGCTAGTGTTGTGTTAACAGTTAGGACTATGACTAAGTTAAGACTATGGTTAAGGTTAGGTGTAGGATTAGGGTTAGGCTTAGAGTTAGAGTTAGAGTTATGTTTAGGGCTTGCGTTTGGTTTTGGGTTAGGGCTAGGGCTAGGGCTAGGGCTAGGGCTAGTGCTAGGGCTAGGATTAGGGTTAGGGTTAGGTCTAGTGTAAGGGTTCGGATTAGGGCTAGTTTTAAAATTAGGGTTAGGGCTAGAGCTAGGGCTAGGACTAGGTTTAGGGTTAGGACTAGAGCTAGGTCTAGGGTCAGGTTTAGGGTTAAGGCTTGAGTTTTGATTTGGTCTAGGACTCATGCTAGGACTAGGGCTAGGGTGAAGGTTAGGGTTATCATTAGGGTTAGGGCTACGTCTAGGTCTAAAGCTTTTGTTAGGATTAAGACTAGGCCTAGGGCTCGGGCTGTTCTTAGGGTTAGGGCTTGGGTTTGTGTAAGTCTTGAGCTAGGGCTAGGACTAAGGCTAGGGTTAGGGCTAGGGCTATGTCTCAGGCCAGCATTAGGTTTAGGGCCAAGCCTAGGTCTGGGTCTATGGCTAGGTTTAAGGTTAGGGTTAGTGCTAGGGTTAGGATTAGGGCTAGGTCTAAGGCTTGGTTTAAGTTTAGGGCTAAGCCCAATGCTAGGGCTAGGGTTAGGTTTAGGATTGGGGTTCGGGCTTTGGTTATGGTTAGGTCTAGGCCTAGGGCTAGGACTAGGGCTAGGGTTATGGGTAGGGTTAGGGTTAGGGCTAGGTTCAGGGTTAGGGTTATATTTAGGATTAGGGTTAAGTTTAGGTCTATTGTTAGGATTAGGTCTAGGGCTAGTTCTAGGACTACGGTTAGGGTTAGGTGTAGGGCTAGTGTTAGTGTCAGTACTAGGATTAGGGATAGGGATAGGTTTAGGGTTAATGTTAAGGCTAGATTTATGGTAAGGTCTAGCGGTAGCACTAAGGCTAGGGTTGAGTTAGAGCTAGGTTTAGGGTTAGGGTTTAGGATTGTGTTAGGGTTATTTCTTGGGTTAGTGTTAGGTCTAGGGTTAGGACTAAGGCTAGTGTTAGTTTTAGAGTTAGGGCTAGGCCTAATTCTAGGACTACGTTTAGGGTTAGATGTAGGGATAGTGCTAGGATTAGGGTAGGGATATGGTTAGGGTTAGGGTTAGGGTTATTTCTTGGCTTAGGGTTTGGTCTACAGCTAGGACAAAGGCTATGGTTAGGAATAGGGTTAGGGCTAGTTTTAGAGTTAGGTTTGGGCTAGAGCTAGGGCTAGGACTAGATTTAGGGTTAGGACTAGGGCTACTTCTAGTGTCAGGGTTAGGGTTAATGCTTGGGTTTGGTTTAGGTCCAGGGGTAGTTCTAGGACTAGGGCTACGGCGAGGGTTAATGTTAGGATTAGGGCTAGGATTAGGGTTATGGTTAGGGCTAGGGTTAGGATTAGTGTTAGGGTTAGGGCTAGAGCTAGGGTTAGGGTTAGGGTTATTTTTAGGGCTAGGGTTAGGGTTATGGTTAGGGCTAGGTCTAGTGTTATTGTAAGGGCCGGCTTTATGGTTTTGGTTAGGGCTAAGGTTAGCGTTAGGGCTAGGGCTAGTGTTAAGGTTCCTGTAAGGGCTATTGTTAGGTTTAGCGTTAGCGCTAGGGCTAGGTCTAAGGCTAGGGTTAGGTTTAGGGCCAAGCCTAGGACTGGGGCTAGGGCTAGTGTTAGTGTTAGTTTTAGGGCTAGTGTTAGTGTTAGTGCTAGGATTAGGGTTAGGGTTAGGTCTAAGTTTAGGGTTAGGGCTAGTTTTAGAGTTAGGGTTAGGGCTAGAGCTAAGGCTAGGACTAGGTTTAGGGTTAGGACTAGAGCTAGGTCTAGTGTCAGGTTTAGGGTAAACGCTTGGGTTTGGGCTGGTCTAGGGCTCATGCTAGGACTAGGGCTAGGACGAGGGTTAGAGCTAGAGTTCGGGTTAGGTTTTGGGCTAGGTCTAAGACTATTGTTAGGGTTAAGACTAGTCCTAGAGCTAGGGCTGGGCTTAGGGTTAGGGCTTGGGTTAGTGTCAAGTCTTAGGCTAGGGCTAGAACTAGGGCTAAGTCTCAGGCCAGAGTTAGGTTTAAGGCCAAGCCTAGGACTAGGGCTATGGCTAGGTTTAGGTTTGGGTTAGTATTAGGGTAGTGTTAGGATTAGGGCTAGGGTTAGGGTTAGATTTAGTACTAGGGTTAGGATTATGGCTTGGGCTAGGTCTAAGGCTTGGTTTAAGTTTAGGGATAAGCTCAATGATAGGGCTGGGGTTAGGTTTAGTATTGGGTTAGGGCTTTGGTTAGGGTTGCGTCTAGGGCTAGGGCTAGGACTACGGCCAGGGTTAGGGTTAGGATAGGTTCAGGATTAGGGTTAGGGCTAGGGCTAGTTCTAGGTCTACAGTTAGTGTTTAGTGTAGGGCTATTGTTAGTGTTAGTGCTAGGGTTAGGGATGAGGATAGGGTTAGGGTTAGGTTTATTTCTTGGGTTAGGGTTAGGTCTAGTCCTAGGACAAAGGCTAGGTTTAGGGCTAGGATAAGGTGTAGGGTTAGGGTTAGTGTTAGGGCTCATTTTAGAGTTACGGGTTGGGCTAGAGTTAGGGCTAGAAATAGGTTTAGTGTTAGGACTAGGGCTAGGTCTAGTGTCAGGGTTAGGGTTAATGCTTGGGTTTGGTTTAGGTCCAGGGCTAGTTCTAGGACTAGGGCTAGGGTGAGGGTTATTGTTAGGGTAAGGCTAGGGTTAGGGTTATGGTTATGGTTATGGTTAGGGCTAGGTTTAGGATTAGGGTTAGGGCTAGGGTTAGGGTTAGGGCTTCGGCTAGGGTTTGGGTTAAGGTTAGGGTAAGGGCTAGGGTTAGGGTTTTGGCTAAGGTTAGGGTTAGGGCTAGTGTTAAAGTTAGGGTTTGGGTTAGGGTTAGGGCTAGGCCTATGTCTAAGGCTAGGTTTATGATTAGGGCTAAGTCTAGTGCTAGGGCTAGTGATAGACTTGGGGTTGGTGTTAGGTTGGTTTAGGGTAAGGGTAAGGTTAGGTTTAGTGCTAGTGTTAGGGTTAGTATTAGTGTTTGGGTTAGGTCCATTGTTAGGATTAGGTCTAGGGTTAGATTTAGCGTTAGTGTTTGGGTTAGGGCTATTGTTAAGGTTAGGGCTTAATTAATGTTAGGGTTAGGATTAAGGCTAGAGTTAAGGTTAGGGTTAGGGATATGGTTATGAATAGGGTTAGGGTGAGGGTTAGGGTTAGGGGTAGGGTTACGGTTAGGGTTAAGGTTAGGGCTACGCCTAGGGTTAGAGCTTGTGTTATGATTAGGACTAGGGTTAGGGTTAGGGTTAGTGTTAGGGTTAGGTCTAGAGTTAGGATTAGGGTAGGGTTAGGGTTAGGGTTTGTGTAAGGTTAGGGCTAGTGTTAGTTTTAAGGCTAGGTTTAGGGTTAGAGTTAGGGCTAGGCTTTTCATTAGGTTAGTTTTAGCATTATGGTTAGTTTTAGGGCTAGGGTTAGGGTTAGGATTAGTGTTACGCCTTGGGTTAGGGTTAGGCTTAGGGCTAGGTTTAGGGTTAGGGTTTTGAGTAGGGTTAGAACTTGGGTTAGAGTTAGGGCTAAGGATAGGGTTAGGGTTAGGTTTAGGTATATGTCTAAGGCTAGGGTTATATTAGGGCTAAGCCTAGTGCTGCGGCTAGTGATAGACTTAGGTTTGGGGTTAGGGTTGGTTTAGGGTTAGGGTTAGGGTTAGGGTTAGAGTTAGGGTTCAGCCTTTGGTTAGGGTTAGGGCTAGGGCTACGGTTAGGTTTAGCGCTAGGTCTAGTGTCAGGGATAGGGTTATGATTAGGGCTATTCCTCGTGCTAGAACTAGTGATAGACTTATGGCTGGTGTTAGTGTTGGTTTAGAGTAAGGGTTATGTTTAGGATTTGGTTTAGTTTTAGGGCTTGTGTTATTTTTATGGCTAGTGTTATGGTTAGGGCAAGGGTTAGAGTTAGAGCTAGTGTTATGATTAGGGCTAAGGTTAGGTTTAGGGTTAGGGTTAAGTTTACAGTTATGGTATTTCTAGTGTTAGGATTGGCCTTAGGGTTAGGGTTACGGTTTTGTTATGGTTAGGGCTAGTGTTAGTTTTATGGCTAGGTTTAGGGTTAAGTTTTGGGCTAGACTTAGGTGTAGGGTTAGAGCTAGGGTTAGGGTTAAGGATAGGGCTAGGGCCAGTTTAGGGTTAGGTTTAGGGTTAGGGCTAGGTTTAGGGTTAGTGTTAGGTGTAAGGTCAGGGTTAGCATTAGGGCTAGGGTTAGGGTTAGGGTTAGGGCTAGGGTTAGGGTTAGGGCTATAATTAAGGTTTGGTTTAGGATAAAGTTTAGGGTTATGGTCAGGGCTAGTATTATGCTAAGGGCTAGGGTTAAGCTTAGGGTTAGGGTTAGGCTTAGAGGTAGGTTTAGGGACAGGGTTAGGGCTAGCGTTAGGGTTAGGGCTTAATTAGGGTTAGGGTTAGTGTTAAGGCTAGAGTTATGGTTAGGTTTTGGGCTATGGTTAGGGATAGGGTTAAGATGAGGGTTAGGATTAGAGTTAGCTTTAGTGCTTAGGTTAGGGTTAGGGTTAGGTCTAGGTCTAGGGTTAGGGCTTTTGTTATGATTAGGGCTAGGGTTTGGATTGCTGTTAAGGTTAGTGTTAGGGTTAGGTCTAGTGTTAGGATTAGGGATAGGGTTAGGGTTAGTGTTTGTGTTAAGTTTAGGGCCAGTGTTCAAGCTAGGTTTAGGATTAGAGTTAGGGCTAGTTTTAGGGCTAGTTTTAGGGTTAGGGCAAGGGTTAGAGTTTGATCTAGTGTTATGATTAGGGCTAAGGTTAGGGTTAGGGTTAGGGTTAAGTTTAGGGTTAGGGTATTTCTAGTGTTAGGATTGGTCTTAGGGATAGGGTTAGGGTTTGGGTTTTTGTTAGGGTTAGGGCAAGTGTTAGTTTTAGGGCTAGGTTTAGGGTTAAGTTTAGGGCTAGTCTTAGGTGTAGACTTAGAGCTAGGGTTAGGGTTAAGGTTAGGACTAGGGCCAGGTTAGGGTTCGGTTTAGGGTTAGGGCTAGGTTTAGGGTCAGTGTTAGCTGTAGGGTCAGGGTTAGCATTACGGCTAGGGTTAGGGTTAGGTTAAGGTCTAGGGTTAGGGTTATGTTTGTGTTAGGTCTAGTGTTAGGATTAGTCTAGGTTTAGGGTTAGAGTTGGTGTTAGTATTAGGGGTTAGGGCTAGGGATATAGTTAAGGTTAGGTCTTAATTAGGGTTAGGGTTAGGGTTAAGGCTAGAGTTATGATTAGGTTTTGGGCTATGGTTAGGCATATGGTTAAGGTGAGTGTTAAGGTTAGAGTTAGCTTTAGGGCTTAGGTTAGGGTTAGGGTTAGGTCTTGGTCTAGGGTTAGGGCTTTTTGTTATGATTAGGGCAAGGGTTCGGATTATTGTTAAGGTTAGTGTTAGGGTTAGGTCTAGTGTTAGGATTAGGAATAGGGTAGGGTTAGGGTTTGTGTTAAGTTTAGGGCTAATGTTCAGGCTAGGTTTGGGTTAGGGTTGGGGCTAGGTTTAGGGATAGGTTAGGGCCATTGTTAGCATTAGTGTTAGGGATAGTATTAGTTTTAATGTTAGGGTCTGGTAGGGTTAGTGTTAGCATTTTGGCTATGGTTAGGGAAAGGCTTAGCACTAGGTTTAGGGTTAATTTATGTTTAGGGTTATAATTTGAGTTAGGGTTAGGGATAGTCTAGTGTTATGATTAGGGCTTGGGTCAGGATTGGGGTTAGGGTTATGTTTAAGGTTAGGATTAGGGCTAAGGATAGGATTAGTTTAGGTTTAAGTATATGTCTATGGCTAGGATTTTATTAGGGCTAAGGCTAGTGCTGCGGCTAGTGATAGTTTTAGGGTTGGGGTTAAGGTTGGTTTAGAGTTAGCTACGTGTTCTACACTCAGGCTGCGGAACTCCTATAAACTGCCGCTCTCTACACTCAAGCTACAGAACTCAGGTACAGTGTTTCTCTCCACATCCTGGTTACAGAACTCCCGTATGCTGCTCAGGTTACAGAACTCGCGTATAGTGCCTATGGCTACTCTCAAGTTACAGAACATTTATAAGCTATGTGTCCTACACTCTGCTTACAGAACTCCTGTCAGCTGCCGCTCTCTACACTTAGGCATAGAACTCCTTTACACTGTGTATGCTTACTCCCAAGGTACACAACGCATATAAGCTGCGTCTACTGCACTCAGGCTACAGAACTCCCGTTTAATGCGTATGCCTATTACTAAGCTACGGGACTCCTGTAAGCTGCACGTCGTACACTCAGGCTGCAAAACTCCCGTGCACTGTGAATGCCTACTCCCAAGTTACAGAACACCTAAAAGCTGCGTGTCCTACACTCAGGCTACAGAACTCCTCTAAACGTCCGCTCTCTACACTCTGGCTACAGAACTCAGAAATAGTGCTTCTCTCCACACACTGGTTACACAACTCCAGTAAGATGCGTCTCCTACACTAAGGTAACAAAAGGCGTAAACTGTTTTTCTCTGCCTCTAAGTGGCAGAACTCACAGATAGTGTATCTGCGAATTATGCCTTCTCCCATGCAAAAAAACACCCGTATGCTGCCACTTGGACAGTCAGCCTACAGAAATCACATGCACTGTGTATGGCTACTCCCAAGTTACAGAACCCCTATAAGCTGTGCCTACTACACTCAGGCTACAGAACTCCCGTTTAATGCGTATTCCTATTACTAAGCTACAGCACTGCCGTAAGCTGCGCATCATACACTCAGGCTGCAAAAGTCCCGTGCACTGTGAATGCCTACTCCCAAGTTACAGAACACCTAAAAGCTGCGTGTCCTACACTCAGGCTACAGAACTCCTCTAAACGTCCGCTCTCTACACTCTGGCTACAGAACTCAGAAATAGTGCTTCTCTCCACACACTGGTTACACAACTCCAGTAAGATGCGTCTCCTACACTAAGATAACAAAAGGCGTAAACTGTTTTTCTCTACCTCTAAGTGGCAGAACTCACATATACTGTGTCTGTACTCACACATACTGCATATGCCTACTCCCATGCTACACAACACCCCTATACTGCCACTTGGACAGTCAGGCTACAGAAATCCCGTGCACTGTGTATGGCTACTCCCAAGATATAGAACACCTATAAGCTGTGTCTACTACACTCAGGCTATAGAACGCCCGTGTAATGCATATGCCTATTACCAAGCTACAGCACTGCTGTAAGCTGTCTGCTCTACACTCAGGCTACAGAACTCCTATAAACTGCCGCTCTCTATGCTCAGGCTACAGAACTCAGGTATAGTGCTTTTCTCCACACCCTGGTTACAGAACTCCTGTAAGCTGCGTCTGCTATACTCAGGCGACAGAACTCCCGTGAACTGTGTCTCTCTACCCCTAGCTTACAGAACTCACCTATACTTAGTCTGCCAACTCTCAGCTTACAGGACACCCACATACTGCGTGTGCCTACTCCCAAGTTACAGGACCCCTATAAGCTGCGTCTACTACACTCAGGCTACAGTACCCCCGTGTAATGCATATGCCTATTACCAAGCTACAGCACTCCCGTAAGCTGCGTGTTCTACACTCTGGCTATAGAACTCCTATAAACTGCCGCTCTCTACACTCAGGCTACAGAACTCAGTTATAGTGCTTCTCTCCACACCCTGGTTACAGCAGCTGTGTCTGCTATACTCAGGTGACAGAACTCCCGTGAACTGTGTCTCTCTACCCCTAGCTTACAGAACTCACCTATACTTAGTCTGCCAACTCTCAGCTTACAGGACACCCACATACTGCGAGTGCCTACTCCAAAGTTACAGAGCCCCTATAAGCTGTGTCTACTACAATCAGGCTACCGTACCCCCGTGTAATGCGTATGCCTATTACCAAGCTACAGCACTCCTGTAAGCTGCGTGTTCTACACTCAGGCTACAGAACTCCTATAAACTGCCGTTCTATATGCTCAGGCTACAGAACTCAGTTATAGTGCTTCTCTCCACACCCTGGTTACAGAACTACTGTAAGCTGCGTCTGCTATACTCAGGCGACAGAACTCGCGTGAACTGTGTCTCTCTACCTCTAGCTTACAGAACTCACCTATACTTAGTCTGCCAACTCTCAGCTTACAGGACATCCTCATACTGCGTGTGCCTACTCCCAAGTTACAGAACCCCTATTAACTGCGTGTACTACCCTCAGGCTACAGTACCCCCTGTATAATGCGTATACCTATTACCAAGCTTCAGCAGTCCTGTACGCTGCGTGTTCTACACTCAGGTTATAGAACTCCTATAAACTGCCGCTCTCTACACTCAAGCTACAGAACTCAGGTACAGTGTTTCTCTCCACATCCTGGTTACAGAACTCCCGTATGCTCCGTCTACTACACTCAGGTTACAGAACTCGCGTATAGTGCCTATGGCTACTCTCAAGTTACAGAACATTTATAAGCTAAGTGTCCTACACTCTGCTTACAGAACTCCTGTCAGCTGCCGCTCTCTACACTTAGGCATAGAACTCCTTTACACTGTGTATGCTTACTCCCAAGGTACACAACGCATATAAGCTGCGTCTACTGCACTCAGGCTACAGAACTCCCGTTTAATGCGTATGCCTATTACTAAGCTACGGGATTCCTGTAAGCTGTGCGTCGTACACTCAGGCTGCAAAACTCCCGTGCACTGTGAATGCCTACTCCCAAGTTACAGAACACCTAAAAGCTGCGTGTCCTACACTCAGGCTACAGAACTCCTCTAAACGTCCGCTCTCTACACTCTGGCTACAGAACTCAGAAATAGTGCTTCTCTCCACACACTGGTTACACAACTCCAGTAAGATGCGTCTCCTACACTAAGATAACAAAAGGCGTAAACTGTTTTTCTCTACCTCTAAGTGGCAGAACTCACATATACTGTGTCTGTACTCACACATACTGCATATGCCTACTCCCATGCTACACAACACCTGTATGCTGCCTCTTGGACAGTCAGGCTACAGAAATCACATGCACTGTGTATGGCTACTCCCAAGATAAAGAACCCCTATAAGCTGTGTCTACTACATTCAGGCTATAGAACGCCCGTTTAATGCGTATGCCTATTACCAAGCTACAGCACTCCCGTAAGCTGCGTGTTCTACACTCAGGCTGCAGAACTCCTATAAACTGCTGTTCTATATGCTCAGGCTACAGAACTCAGTTATAGTGCTTCTCTCCACACCCTGGTTACAGAACTCCTGTAAGCTGCGTCTGCTATACTCAGGCGACAGAACTCCCGTGAACTGTGTCTCTCTACCCCTAGCTTAAAGAACTCACCTATACTTAGTCTGCCAACTCTCAGCTTACAGGACACCCCCATACTGCGTGTGCCTACTCCCAAGTTACAGGACCCCTATGAGCTGCGTCTACTACACTCAGGCTACAGTACCCCCGTGTAATGCGTATGCCTATTACCAAGCTATAGCACTCCCGTACGCTGCGTGTTCTACACTCAGGCTGCAGAACTCCTATAAACTGCCGCTCTCTATACTCTGGCTACAGAACTCAGAAATAGTGCTTCTCTCCACACACTGGTTACACAGCTCCAGTAAGATGAGTCTCCTACACTAAGGTAACAAAAGGCATAACCTGTTTTTCTCTACCTCTAAGTGGCAGAACTCACATATACTGTGTCTGTGAATTCTCAGCTTACAGTACTCACACATATTGCATATGTTTTCTCCCATGCCATAAAACACCCGTATGCTGCCTCTTGGACAGTCAGGCTACAGAAATCCCATGCACTGTGTATGGCTATTCCCAAGAAAAAGAACACCTATAAGCTGTGCCTGCTACACTCAGGCTACAGAATGCCCGTGTAATGCGTATGCCTATTACCAAGCTACAGCACTCCCGTAAGCTGCGCATCATACACTCAGACTACAGAACTCCTGTAAACTGCCGCTCTATACGCTCAGGCTACAGAACTCAGGTATAGTGCTTCTCTCCACACCCTGGTTACAGAACTCCCGTAAGCTACGTCTGCTATACTCAGGCGACAGAACTCGCGTGAACTGTGTCTCTCTACCCCTAGCTTACAGAACTCACCTATACCTAGTCTGCCAACTCTCAGCTTACAGTACTCCCACATACTGCATATGCCTACTCTCAAGCTATAAAATACCCGTATGACACGTCTTTTAGTCAGGCTACAGAACTGCTTTTCACTGCAGATGCCTACTAGCAGGGAACAGAACACCTATAAGCTGCGTCTACAACACTCAGGCTACAGTACCCCCGTGTAATGCGTATGCCTATTACCAAGCTACAGCACTCCCGTAAGCTGCGAGTTCTACAGTCAGGCTGCAGATATCCTATAAACTGCTACTATCTACACTCAGGCAACAGATCTCAGGTATAGTTTTTCTCCCCACACCCTGGTTACAGAACTCCTGTAAGCTGCGTCTGCTATACTCAGGCGACAGAACTCGCGTGAACTGTGTCTCTCTACTCCTAGCTTACAGAACTCACCTATACTTAGTCTGCCAACTCTCAGCTTACAGTACTCCCGCATACTGCATATGCCTACGCCCAAGCTACAGAACACCCATATGCTGTGTCTACTACACTCAGGCTACAGAACTCCCATATAATGCATATGCCTATTACCAAGCTACAGGCCTACCTTAAGCTGCATGTTCTACACGCAGGCTGCAGAACTCCTGCATAGTGCATATGGCTACTCTCATGTTACAAAACACTAATAAGCTATCTCTCCTACACTCTGGTTACAGAACTCCTGTAAGCTGCTGATCTCTACACTTAGGCTAAAGAACTACTTTACACTGCATATGCTACTCCCAAGCTACACAACATCTATAAGCTGCGTCTACTACACTCAGGCTACAGAACTCCCGTATAATGCGTATGCCTATTACCCAGCTACAGCACTTCGGTACGCTGCGTGTTCTACACTCAGTCTGCAGAACTCCTGTAAACTGCCGCTCTCTACACTCAAGCTACAGAACTCAGGTATACTGTTTCTCAAGAACTTTCAATCTGTGTGTCTCTAGAACCAGCTTGCAGAACTCATGTATACTTAGTCTGGTAACTCTCAGCTTACAGTACTTCCGCATAGTGCATATGCCTACTCCCAAGCTATAGAACACCCGTATGCCACGTCTTCTACAGTCAGGCTACAGAACTGCTTTACACTGCAGATGCCTACTCCCAGGGAACAGAACACCTATAAGCTGTGCCTACAACACTCAGGCTACAGAAACCACTGTGTAATGCGTATGCCTATTACCAAGCTACAGGCCTCCCGTAAGCTGCCTGTCCTAAAGGCTACAGAACTCGCGTATACTGCATATGGCTACTCTCAAGTTACAGAACACTTATAAGCCTGGTCTCCTACACACTGGTTACAGAACTCCTGTCAGCTGCTGCTCTCTACACTTAGGCTACAGAACTCATTTACACTGTGTATGCTTACTCCCAAGCTACACAACACATATAAGCTGCATCTACTACACTCAGGCTACAGAACTCCCATAGAATGCGTATGCCTATTACTAAGCTACAGGACTCCCGTAAGCTGCGCATCATATACTCAGGCTGCAGAACTCCCGTGCACTATGAATGCCTACTCCCAAGTTACAGAACACCTAAAAGCTGCATATCCTACACTCAGGCTACAGAACTCCTCTAAACGTCCGCTCTCTACACTCTGGCTACAGAACTCAGAAATAGTGCTTCTCTCCACACACTGGTTACACAACTCCAGTAAGATGCGTCTCCTACACTAAGGTAACAAAAGGTGTAAACTGTTTTTCTCTACCTCTAAGTGGCAGAAATCACATATACCGTGTCTGTGAACTCTCAGCTTACAGTACTCACACATACTGCATATGCCTACTCCCATGCTACACAACACCCATATGCTGCCTCTTGGACAGTCAGGCTACAGAAATCCCATGCACTGTGTATGGCTACTCCCAAGATAAAGAACCCCTATAAGCTGCGTCTACTACACTCAGGCTATAGAACGCCCGTGTAATGCGTATGCCTATTACCAAGCTACAGCACTCCCGTACGCTGCCTGTCCTACACTCAGGCTACAGAACTCCTGTAAACTGCCGCTCTATACGCTCAGGCTACAGAACTCAGGTATAGTGCTTCTCTCCACACCCTGGTTACAGAAATCCCATAAGCTGCGTCTGCTATACTCAGGCTACAGAACTCGCATGAACTGTGTCTCTCTAACTCTTGCTTACAGAACACACGCATCGTGCGACTGCCCACTCTCACCTTGCAGTACTCCCATATACCGATATGCCTACTCCTAATCTACAGAACACCCGTATGCTGCGTCTAATACACTCAGGCTACAGAACTCATTTACACTGTGCATGACTACTCCCAATTTACAGAACACCAACAACTGCATCTCCTACATCCAGGCTATGGAACTCCTGTTTAATGCGTATGTCTACTACCAAACAACAGGACTCCCATTGCTGTGAATCCTACACGCAGGCTACAGAACTCCCCTGCACTGCGTATGGCTTTTCCCAAGCTACAGAACTCCTTTACTGCATCTCGTACACTTAGGCTATAGAACTCCCGTATACTGCGTATGGCTATGCCCAAGTTACAGAACATCTATAAGCTGTGTCTCCTCTTGTAAATTGCTGGTCTCTACACTCAGACTACAGAACTCCTTTACATGGCGTATGCTTACTCCCAAGTTACACAACACCTATAAGCTGCATCTACTACACTTAGGCTACAGAACTCCCATAGAATGCGTATGCCTATTACTAAACTACAGAACTCCCCTAAGCTGCTCGTCCTACACACAGGCTACAGAACTCAAGTGTACTACATATGGCTTTTCACCTAGCTACAGAATTCCTTTACTGCAGCTCGACAATCAGGCTACAGAACTCCCGTGCACTGCGTAAGCCTACTCCAAAACCACAGAACTCTTTTACTACATCTCGTACAGCCAGGCTACAGAATTATGTAAACTGCCACTCTCTACACTCAGAATACAGCACTCAGGTACAGTGCTTCTCTCCACACACTGGATACAGAACTCCCGTAAGCTACGTCTCCTATACTAAGGCAACAAAACTCGCATAAACTGTTTCTCTCTACGTCTAGGTTACAGAAATCACATATACTGCATCTGCGAACTCTCAGCTTACAGTACTCACACATTCTGGATATACCTACTCCCATGCTACAGAACACCCGTATGCTGAGTTTTCTACACTCAGCCTACAGAACTCCTTTATACCGCGCATGCCTACTCCCAAGTTACTGAACACCAAGGCTGCGTCTCCTACACTCAGGCTACCGAACTCAGAAATACTGCTTCTCACCACACACTGGTTGCAGAGCTCATGTCAGCTGCGTCTCCTATACTAAGGTTACAGAACTCACATAAACTGTTTCTCTGTACCTCTATCTTACAGAAGTCACATATACTGCATCTGCGCACTCTCAGCTTACAGTACTCCCATATACTGCATATGTCTATTTCCATGCTACAGAACCCTCCATATTCTGCATCTTCTACACTCATGCTACAGAACTCTTCTATACTGTGCATGCCTACTCCCAAGTTACAGAAAACCAAAAGCTGCATCACCTACACTCAGGCTACAGAACTCAGAAATAGTGCTTCTCACCACACACCAGTAACACAACTCCAGTAAGCTGTGTCTCCCATACAGAACTTGTGTAAACTGTTTCTCTCTACCTCTAGGTTACAGAACTCACGTATATTGCGTCTGTGAACTCTCAGCTTACAGTACTCACACATACTGCATATGCCTAATCCCATGCTACAGAGCCTGTAAACTGCGTCTTTTACAATCAGGCTACAGAACTGCTTTACACTGTTTATGCCTAATTCCAAGCTACAGAACACCTATAAGCTTCATCTCCTACATTCAGGCTACAGAACCCCGTGTAATGCGTATGCCCATTACCAAGCTACAGGACTCCCGTAAGCTGCGTGTCCTACACTCAGGCTACAGAACTCAGGTAAACTGCCACTCTCTACACTCAAGCTACAGAACTCCTATAAGCAGAGTCTGCTACACTCAGGTTGCAAAACTCCTCTAACCTGAGTCTCCAACACTCAGGCTGCAGAACAGTTTACAGAACTCTCATAAACTACAGTAATCCCGCATACTGTGTATGCCTACGCCCAATCTGCAGGAATCCCTTAAACTGAGTCTCCCACACTGAGGCTGCAGAACTCTGCCTCTCTTTGCACACAGCTTACAGAACTTCCACAAGCTGTGTGTCCTACACTCAGGCTACAGTAATCCCGCATACTGCGTAAGCCTACTCCCAAGGCACAGAACTCCACTAAACTGAATCTGGTGCACTCAGGCTGCAGAACACCTGTAACCAGCCTCTCTCTAAACACTGTTTACAGTTCTCCCACAAGATACATCTCCTACACTCTGGCTACGGTAAACCCACTTACTGTGTATGCCAACGCCCAAGCCACACAACTCCCGTACACCGAGTCTCCTACACTCAGACTGCAGAACTCCTGCAGACTGCAGAACTCCTGTAAATTGCCTCTCTCTTCACACAGCTTACAGAACGCCCATAAGCTCCGTCTCCTACCCTCAGGCTACAGTAATCCAGCACACTGCGTATGCCTACTAGCAAGCTACGGAACTCCCATAAACTGAGTATCCCACATTGAGGCTGCAGAATTCCTGGAACCTGCCTCTCTCTACACACAGCTTACAGAAATCCCATAAGCTCCATCTCTTACACTCAGGTTACAGAAATCCCGCACACTGCGTATGCCTACTCACAAGCTACAGAACTCCAGTACGCTGCGTGTCCTACATTCAGGCTGCAGAACTCCTGTAACCTGCGTCTCTCTACACCAAGGTGACAGAACTCCTATAAGCTGAGTCTGCTACACTCAGGCTACAGAAAGCCCATAGGCTGCGTTTGCTTATTTCCAAGCTACAGAACACCCGTAACCAAATCTGCTACACTCAGGCTGCAGAACAGCTGTAAACTGATTCTCTCTGCACGCAGCTTACAGTACTCCTGTAAGCTGCTTCTCAAACACTCAGGCTGCCGAACAGCTGTAAACTGATTCTCTCTGCACGCAGTTTACAGAATGCCCGTAAACTGCATCTCCTACACTCAGGCTGCAGTAATCCTGCATACTGCCTATGCCTACTCCCAAACTACAGGAGTCCCTTAAACTGAGTCTCCCACACTAAGGCTGCAGAACTCCTGGAACCTGCGACTCTCTGCACACAGATAACAGAACTCCCATAAGCTCTGTCTTTTACACTCAGGCTACAGAAATCCCGCATACTGCATATTCCTACTCCCAAGCGACAGAACTCAGGTAAACTGAATCTCTTATACTCCGGCTGCATAAATCCTGTAAACTGCCTCTCTCTACACATAGTGTACAGAACTCCCGTAAGCTGCGTCTCCTACACTCAGACTGCAGTAAACCCGCATACTGCATATGCCTACTCCCAAGCTTAAGAACTCCCATACTCTGAATCTGCTACACTCAGGCTGCAGAACTCCAGGAACCTGCCTCTCTCTGCACACACCTTACAGAAATCCCGCAAGCTCTGTCTCCTACACTCAGGCTACAAAAATCCCCCATACTGCGTATGACTACTCCCAAGCTACAGAACTCACGGAAGCTGATTCTCCTACACTCAGGCTGCAGAACAGCTATAAACTGATTCTCTCTGCATGCAGTTTACAGAACTCCCATAAGCTGCAAGTCCTACACTCAGGCTGCAGTAATATTGCATACTGCGTATACCTGCTCCCAATCTACAGGAGTCCCTTAAATTGAGTCTCCCACACTGATGCTGCAGAACGCCTGGAACCTGCGACTCTATGCACCCATCTCACCCATCTCAAGCCTCTAAGGTCCATCGAAAGCAGACAGTCCACTTAATCTAGAGTCATGGTATAACAAGAAAAAAACACCACAGTGAAGAAACCAATATGCCGAACAACAAACACAAAAACCGAGGTAACAAGAACAAGGAAGACATTATGATGCCCCCAAATGAAAAAGACACCCCAATTCAAGATTACAAAGATGATGAGATAGAAGAAACGCAAGAAGCAGATCTCAAAAAATTAATAAGAACACTAAGAAGTACTCAAAAACAAATTCTTGAACTACAGAAATCCTTAATGGACAAGGTAGAAAATCTCTCTCGTGAAAATGAAATATTAGGGAGGAATCAAGCTGAAATGAAACAACTAGTAGAACATGAAACTGTGATAGAGACGAGAAATCATAATGAAGTGAAGAATTCAATAGATCAAATGAAAAACACATTAGAGAGCCTTACAAACAGAATGGGTGAGGCAGAAGAGAGAATATCGGACTTAGAAGACAGAGCACAGGAAAATATACAGTCAAACCAAAGACAAGAAGAGGACAATAGAAATCTAAAAAATATTGTTGGGAATCTACAGGATACTATTAAAAAACCCAACACTCGAGTTCTAGGAGTTCCTGAAGGCATGGAAAGGGAGAAAGGATTAGAATGCCTTTTTAGTGAGATAATAGCAGAAAATTTCCCAGTTTTGGAGAAGGAGAGAGACATCCTAGTACAGGAAGCTCACAGAACCCCTAGTAAACATGACGAAAAGAGATCCTCACCACGACACATTGTAATTAAACTCACCACAAAGAAACCTAAAGAAAAGATCCTAAAATGTGCAAGAGAGAAACATCAGATTACCCTCAGAGGATCTCCAATTAGACTCACAGCAGACTTCTCAACAGAAACCCTACAAGCTAGAAGGGAATGGAGAGACATATCCCAGGTACTTAGAGAGAAAAACTGCCAGCCCAGAATATTATATCCTGCAAAGCTCTCATTTGTGAATGAAGGTGAAATAAAGACCTTTCATAGCAAACAAAAATTGAAAGAATTTGTTGCCACTCGTCCAGCCCTGCAAAAGATGCTTAAAGATGTGTTACACACAGAAACACAGAAACACGGCCATCAACATGAAAGAAGGTAAACGAAGGGAGCCTCACAGCAAAAGATCACAGAGAATTCAAATCATACATTAGAAAATATCTTTGGCAAATGGCAAGGCAATGTTACCACTTATCAATAGTCACATTGAACGTTAATGGTCTAAACTGTCCAGTTAAAAGACAGAGATTGGCTGATTGGGTTAAGGAACAAAACCCATCTATTTGCTGCTTACAAGAAACACATCTTTCCAACGAAGATCCGTACAAACTGAAAATAAAAGGATGGAACAAGATATACCATGCCCACCGAAATGAAAAAAGAGCGGGTGTAGCCATCTTAATATCGGACTACATAAACTTTAACACAAAAACTGTTAAAAGAGACAAAGAGAGACACTATATAATGATTAAGGGATCAATACTACAGGAAGATATAATGATTATCAATGTATATGCACCTAATTACAGGCCAGCGGTTTATTTAAAACATAAGTAACGTAAGGGAGACTTAGACCCCAACACAATAGTACTGGGGACTTCAATACTCCACTCACAGATATTGACAGATCGACAGGACAGAAGATCAACAAGGAGACAGTAGATTTAAACAACACTATAGCCCAAATGGATCTAACAGATATCTACAGAACTTTCAATCCTACACATAAGGCATTTACATTCTTCTCAGCAGTACATGGAACCTACTCTAGGATTGACCACATAGTAGGCCATAAAGCAAGTCTCAGCAAATTCAAAAGAATTAGAATCATACAATGCAGCTTCTCAGACCATAAGGGAATAAAGTTGGAAATTAGCAACTCAGGAATCCCTAGAGCATATGCAAACACATGGAGATTGAACAACATGCTCCTGAATGAACAATTGGTCATAGAATAAATTAAAAGAGAAATCAGAAATTTCCTTGAAGTAAATGAAGATAACAACACAACATACCAAAACTTATGGGATACAGCAAAGCAGTGTTAAGAGGAAAGTTTATATCAATAGGTACCTACATCAAGAAATTGGAAAGGCACCAAATAGATGAGCTTTCAATGCTTCTCAAGGATCTAGAAAATCTGCAGCAAACTAGACCCAAATCTAGTAGAAAAAGAGAAATAATCAAAATCAGAGAAGAAATCAAAAGGATTGAATCCAAAAAAACATTACAAAAAATCAGCCAAACGAGGAGCTGGTTTTTTGAAAAAATAAACAAAATTGACACCCCATTGACCCAACTAACTAAAAAAAGAAAAGACCCAAATCTCTAAAATCAGAGATGAAAAAGGAAATGTAGCAAAAGACACCACAGAAATCAAAAGAATCATCAGAAATTACCACAAGGACTTGTATGCCAGCAAAAAGCGAAACCTATCAGAAATGGATAGATTCCTGGACACATGCAACCTACCTAAATTGAACCAGGAAGACATAGAAAACCTAAACAGACCCATAACTGAGACAGAAATTTAATCAGTAATAAATGCTCTCACAAGTTACAGAACTCTGGTATGCTGCGTGTCTTACATTCAGGCTGCAGAACTCCTGTAACTTGCGTCTCTCTACACCCAAGTTACAGAACTCCTATAAGCTGAGTCTGCTACACTCAGGCTACAGAAAGCCCATATGCTGCATTTGCCTATTCCCAAGCTACAGAACACCCGTAACCCGAGTCTGCTACACTCAGGTTGCAGAACTCCTCTAAACTGAGTCTCCAACACTCAGGCTGCAGAACAGCTGTAAACTGATTCTCTCTGCAGGCAATTTACAGAACTCCCGTAAGCTGCGTCTCCTACATTCAGGCTGCAGTAATCCCGCATACTGCGTATGCCTATGCCCAATCTACAGGAGTCCCTTAAACTGAGTCTCCCACACTGAGGCTGCAGAACTCCTGGAACTTGTGTCTCTCTGCACACAGCTTACAGAACTCCCACAAGCTCCGTCTCCTACACTAAGGCTATGGAAATCCCGCATACTGGGTATGCCTACTCCCAAGCTACAGAACTCATGGAAGCTGATTCTCCTACACTCAGGCTACAGTAATCCCGCATACAGCGTATGCCTACTCCCAAGCTACAGAACTCCTCAAACTGAATCTCCTACACTCAGGCTGCAGAACAGCTGTAAACTGCTTCTCTCTGTACACAGTTTAAAGAACTGCCATGAGTTGTGTCTCTAACAATCAGGCTGCAGTAATCTCGCATATGTGTATGCCTACTCCCAAGCTACAGAACTCACGGAAGCTGATTCTCCTACACTCAGGTTGCAGAACTCCTGTAAGCTGAGTCTCCAACACTCAGGTTGCAGAGCTGCTGTAAACTGCTTCTTTGCACGCAGCTTACAGAACTCCCATAAGCTCCGTCTCCTACACTCAGGCTACAGAAATCCAGCATACTGCGTATGCCTACTCCCAAGCTACAGAACTACAATAAACTGAATCTCCTACACTCAGGCTGGAGAGCTCCTGGAACCTGCCTCTCTCTGCACACAGCTTACAGAATTTCCCCAAGCTGCGTGTCCTACACTCAGGCTACAGTAATGCCGCATACAGCGTATTCCTACTCCCAAGCGACAGAACTCCCGTAAACAGAATCTCCCACACTGAGGCTGCAGAACTCCTGGAACCTGTGTCTCTCTGCACACAGCTTACAGAAATCCCGCAAGCTCTGTCTCCTACACTCAGGCTACAAAAATCCCGCATACTGTGTATACCTACTCCCAAGCTACAGAACTCACGGAAGCTGATTCTCCTACACTCAGGCTGCAGAACAGCTGTAAACTGATTCTCTCTGCACGCAGTTTACAGAACTCCCATAAGCTGCATGCCCTACACTCAGGCTGCAGTAATATCACATACTGCGTATGCCTACTCCCAATCTACAGGAGTCCCTTAAGTTGACTCTCCCACACTGAGGCTGCAGAAGTCCTGGAACCTGCATCTCTGTACAACCAGGTACAGAAATCCTATAAGCTGTGTCTCCTACACTCAAGCTGCAGAACTCCTGGAACCTGCCTCTCTGCACAGAGCTTACAGAACTCCCATAATCTGCGTGTCCTACTCTCAGGCTATAGTAATCCCGCATACAGCGTATGCCCACTCTCAAGTGACAGAACTTTCCTAAACTGAGTCTGCAAAACTCAGGTTGCAGAACTCCTGTGCTGAGTCTCCAACACTGAGTCTGCAGAATAGGTGTAAAATGCTTCTCTCTGTATGCTGCTTACAGAACTTCCGTGAGCTGCGTCTCTAACAATCAGGCTGCAGTAATCCTGCATACTGCATATGCCTACTCCCAAGTTACAGAACTCCAGTAAACTAAATCTCCCACACTCAGGCTGCAGGACTCCTGTAAACTGCATTTCTCTACACAGTTTACAGAACTCCCATATGCTGCATGCCCTACACTCAGGCTGAAGTAATCCCTCATACAGCTTATGCCTACACCCAAGCTACAGAACTCCCCTAAACTGAATCTTTGACACTGAGGCTGCAGAACACCTGTTTCTGCCCTTTCTCTGCACACTGCTTACAGAAATCCCGCAAGCTCTGTCTCCTGCACTCTGGCTACAGTAAGCCCACATACTGCGTATGCCTACTACCAAGTTACAGAACTCACGGAAGCTGATTCTCCTACACTCAGGTTGCAGAACTCCTAAAAACTTAGTCTCTAACACTCAGGTTGCAGAGCTGTTGTAAACTGCTTCTCTCTGCACACAGGTTACAGAACTCCCATGAGCTGCATCTCCTACACTCAGGCTACAGAAATCCAGCATACTGCATATGTCTACTCCCAAGCTACAGAACTCCAGTAAACTGAATCTCCTACACTCAGGCTGCAGAATTCCTGGAACCTGCTTCTCTGCAGACAGCTTAAAGAACTCCCCCAAGCTGCGTGTCCTACACTAAGGTACAGTAATCACACAAGCTACAGAACTCCCGTAAATGGAATCTCCTACACTCAGGCTGCCTAACTCCTGTAAACTGCCTCTCTCTACACACAGCTTACAGAACTCCCATAAACTGTGTCTCCTACACTCAGGCTACAGTAATCCCGCATACTGCGTATGCCTACTCCCAAGCTACAGAACTCCCGTAAGGTTTGTGTCCTGCACTCAGGCTGCCTAACTCCTGTAACCTGCATCTCTCTACACCAGGTTACACACTCATATAAGCTGAGTCTGCTACACTCAGGCTGCAGAACTCCTGGAACCTGCCTCTACACACACTTACAGAACTCCCACAAGCTCCATCTCCTACACTAAATGCAAAAGAAAATCCCCATAGTTCATATGCCTTCTCCGAAGCTACAAGACTCCCATAAACTGAGTCTCCTACTTTCAGGCTGCAGAACTCCTGTAGACTGCATTTCTCTACAAACAGCTTACAGATATCCCGTAAGCTATGTGTCCTACACTTAAGCTGCATTATCCCGCATACTGTGTATGCCTATTCCCAAGCTACAGAACTCCCGTAATCTTGTCTCACATACTGAGGCTGCAGAACCTCTGTAACCTGCGTCTACCTACATTCATTCAGTTGAGTCTGCTGCATTCAAGCTGCAGAAATCCTGTAAACTGCCTCTCTCTACACACAGCTTACAGAACTCCCACAAGCTGCTGGTGGGACACACCCAAACCTGAGGCCCACTGGAGCTATCCGATACAGATGAGCTCTGAGCTGGCGTGTGCACAGTCCCACAACGGCCTCCTGACCCTGAGCAGCCATGCGTGGGCCCTTGCGTGTTCCCTGCAGGACCGGAGTCTGGGCGCTCCTGCATTCCCGGGCGCCTCCTAGGATCACCCCACAACCCTTGGGCCTGGATGTGGCACAACCCCAGGTCAGCCTGTGACACCTGTGCGTGCGGGCCCCGGCCAAGGGCAGCCAGCAAACCTAGACCAGACCCCCCACATCCCATTTGTTCCTGGCCGCAGAAAGCTTAGGAGCAGCTGGCCCCCCTAGGCTTCCGTATGCCACTCGCATGGGGAGGCTTCAGGACCCACCCAGCCAGCACTGCCAATTGGCCACAGGTGCTAGCCAGAGGCAGTGGCAGGCGTCAGGAGCACACCTGCAGGCCTCCCTGAGCCCCACAAGCATTCTCTGAGGGACGCTGCACAGTGGGGCCCCCGTCAGTGATCCGTGGGTTGCTGACTCTCTGCTTGCAAATGCACCCCCAGACTGCCCAGGCCTCCCTACGCTAGGGTGTGCAAGGGCGGGGCACGTTCCGGGGGCTGCTGCTGGACACAGCCACTCCTGAGGCCTACTCTGGCAGTCTGCAGATGAGCTCGGACCTGGGGTGCGGGCTGTCCCATGACGGCCATCTCCAAGGGCAGTTTGGGGGCTTCTGCGTTCCCGGGCACCTCCTAGGATCCCCCAACCACCCTTGGGTCGGAGTGACGCGCAGCCCCAGGTCAACCTGTGCCACCTGTGCGTGCAGATCCCCGCCAAGGGCAGCCAGCTCTATAGGTCCACGGCCAAGCCCAACGCCAAGCATGCTGGGACAGCTGGAGGCACGGGGGTGAGAGGTCTCACGCCAAGCCCAGAGTTCGCAGTGCGCACCCTCGAGGCTTCTGCTGGCCGTTCCTGGGACGGTGGACCTGGCTGCACCTGCACAGGCTCGCTGGCTGTGGCCCAGCATTGCAAACCCATACCTGACCTCCCACCATCCCCTATGTTCCTGGCCGCAGGAAGCTTAGGAGAAGCTGGACCCCTCAGCTTCCATATGCCACTCGAAAGTCGAGGCTTCAGGACCCACACAGCCGACGCTGCTAACTGGCCACTGGTGCTAGCTAGACGCAGTGGCCAGCCTCAGGAGCACGCCTGAGGTCCAATCCGAGTCCCACAAGCATTCTCTGAGGAACGCTGGATGGTGGGGCCCCTGGGAGTCCTCCGCTGGCTTGCCGGCTCACCGGCTCATGCATGCGCCACCAGACCACCGTGGCATCCTTGGGCTAGGGGCTGCAAGGGCGGGTCACGTTCATGGGGGCTCCTGTGGGACACACCCACTCCTGAGGCCTACTTTGGCCATCCACAGGAGAGGAGCTCAGACCTGGGGTGCGGGCTGTCCCACAAAGGGCTCCTGAGCCTGAGCAGCGTGTTCCCTGCAGGACCGGAGTCTGGGCGCTCCTGCGTTCCCGGGTACCACCTAGGATCCCCCAACTCCCTTGTGTCAGGATGAGATGCAGCCCCAGGCCAGCCTTTGCCACCTGTGGGTGCAGTACATGGCCAAGGGCTGCAAGCTCCATAGGCCCACGGCAATGCCGGACCACCCAGCCTGCTGGGACAGCTGGAGGCACAGGGGTGGGAGGTCTCACGCCAAGCCCAGAGTTCGCAGTGCGCAACCCCGAGGCCTCTGCTGGCAGTTCCCGGGAAGATGGACCTGGCTGCACCTCCGCTGGCTTCCTGGCTCTGGCCCAGCATTGCAAACCTTGACCCGACCCCCCCATTCCCCTGTGTTCCTGGCCGCCAGAAGCTTAGGATAGGTGGCCCCCCTCGGCTTACGTATATCACTCGAATGGAGAGGCTTAGGACCCACCCTCGCTCCCCCGAGGACTCTTCTGGCAGATCCTGGGACGATAGACCTGGCTGCACCTCCGCTGGCACACTGGTTCTGGCCCAGCATTGCAAACCTAGACCTGACCCCCCCATCCCATGTGTTCCCGGACGCAGGAAGCTTAGGAGCAGCTGGCCTCCCTCCCATTGCATATGCCACTCGCACAGGGAGGCTTCAGGAACCACGCAGCCAGCTCTGCCAATGGTCACAGGTGCTAGCTAGAGGCAGTAGCCGGCATCAGGAGCATGCCTGCAGGACTCCCCGAGCCAAACAAGCATTCTCTGAGGGATGCTGGATGGTGGGGTCCCCGGCAGAGTCCTCCAATGGCCTGCTGGCTCCCTGGTTCCTGCTTGCACCGCCAGACCACCCTGGCCTCCCTGGGCTAGGGGCTGCAAGGGCGGGGCTCGTTCCCTGGGGCTGCTGCTGGGACACAGGCACTCCTGAGGCCTACTCTGTCAGTCCGCAGGAGATGAGCTCGGAACTGGGGTGCGGGCTGTCCCACGATGGCCTCCTGAGCCTGAGCAGCCATGCGTGGGCCCTTGCATTTCCCTGCAGGACCGGAGTCTGGGAGCTTCATCATTCCCGGGAACCTCCTAGGATCGCCCACTTCCCTTGGTTCGGGATGAGGCACAGCCCCAAGCCAGCCTGTGCCACCTGTGCGTACAGGCTCAGGCCAAGGGCAACCAGTTCTATAGGCCCGGGGCCAGGCCGGAAAACACAGCCTGCTGGAACAGCTGGAACCACTGCAGTGGGAGATCTCACGCCAAGCCCAGAGTTCGCAGTGGGCACCCCCGAGGCCTCGGCTGGCAGTTCCTGGGACGAAGGACCTGGCTGCTCCTCTGCTGGCTCCCTGGCTCTAGCCGGCATTGCAAACCTAGACCAGACCCCCAGAGTCCCCTGTGTTCTTGGCCACAGGAAACTTAGGAGCAGCTTGCCCCCCTCGGCTTCCTTATACCACTCTCACGGAGAGAGTTTGGACCCACCCTCTCACCTCGGAGGCCTCCTCTGGCAGTTCTCGGGATGATGGACCTGGCTGCTCCTCCAAAGGCTCCCTGGCTCTGGCCCAGCATCGCAAACCTAGACACGATCCACCCATCCCCTGTGTTCCTGGCAGCAGGAAGCTTAGGAGCAGCTGGCCCCCCTCGACTTCTGTATGCCTCTCCCAAGGGGAGGCTTCAGGACCCACCCAGCCGGCGCTGCTAACTGGCCACTGGTGCTAGCTAGAGGCAGAAGCCAGCCTCAGGAGCATGCCTGTGGGCCTCCCTGAGCCCCAAAAGCATTTTATGAGGGACGCTGGACGATTGGGCCCCCGGCAGTCCTCCACTGGCTTGCCGGCTCCCTGGCTCGTGCATGCGCCACCAGACGACCCTGGCCTCCCTGGGCTAAGGGCTGCAAGGGCGGGTCACGTTCATGGGGGCTCCTGTGGGACACACCCACTCCTGAGGCCTACTCTGTCAGTCCGCAGGAGATGAGCTCGGACCTGGTGTGCGGGTTGTCCCAGGACGGCCTCCTGAGCCTGAGCAGTCATGCGTGGGCTTCGAGTGTTCCCTGCCAGACCAGAGTCTGGGCGCTCCTGCGATCCCGGGTGCCTCCTAGGAAACCCTCACCTCCCTTGGGCCAGGATGAGGTGCAGCCCCAGGTCAGCCTGTGCCACCTGTGCGTGCGAACCCTGGCAACGGGCAGCAAGCTCCATAGGCCCATGGCAATGCCGGACCATCCAGCATGCTGGGACAGCTGGAGCCACTGGGGTGGGAGGTCTACGCGAAGCCCAGATTTCGCAGTGCACACCCCCGAGGCCTCCTCTGGCAGATCCTGGGACGATGGACCTGGCTGCACCTCCGCTGGCACACTGGTTCTGGCCCAGCATTGCAAACCTAGACCCGACCCCTCCCTTCCCCCCATTCCATGTGTTCCTGGACGCAGGAAGCTTAGGAGCAGCTGGGCCCCCTCGGCTTCCGTATGCCACTCGCACAGGGAGGCTTCAGGACCCACCCAGCCGGCTCTGCCAACTGGTCACAGGTGCTAACTAGAGGCAGTGGCCATTCAGGAGCACGCCAGCGGGCCAATGCGAGCCCCACAAGCATTCTCTGAGGGATGCTGGATGGTGGGGCCCCCGGCAGAGTCCTCTGCTGGCTTGCAGGCTCGCTGGCTCTTGCTTCCACCAGCAGACCACCCTGGCCTCCCTGGGCTAGGGGCTGCAAGGGCGGGGCACATTCCTTGGGGTTCCTGCTGGGACACACCCACTCCTGAGGCCTACTCAGCCAGTCCACAGGAGAAGAGCTTGGACCTGGGGTGCGGGCTGTAGCATGACTGCCTCCTGAGCCTGAGCAGCTATGCGTGGGCCCTTGCGTGTTCCCTGCAAGACTGGATTCTGGGCACTCCTGAGTTCCTGGGTGCCTCCTAGGATCCCC
The DNA here is from genome assembly GCA_949820135.1 of Sylvilagus floridanus. NCBI lineage: Eukaryota > Metazoa > Chordata > Mammalia > Lagomorpha > Leporidae > Sylvilagus > Sylvilagus floridanus. Next base: position 91,222,729 of record OX463223.1, read on the forward strand.
CCACCTCCCTTGGTTTGAGATGAGGTGCATACCAGGCCAGCCTGTGCCACCTGTGCGTGCAGACCCAGGCCAAGTACAGCCAGCTCCATAGGCCCACGGCCATGACCAACCCCCAGCATGACGGGACAGCTGGAGGTACGGGGGTGGGAGGTCTAACGCCAAGAACAGAGTTCGCAGTGCACACCCCGAGGCCTCGGCTGGCAGTTCCCGGGACGATGGACCTGGCTGCACCACCGCTGGCTCGCTGGCTCTGGCCCAGCATTGCAAACCTAGACACGACCCCCCCAGACCCCTGTGTTGCTGGCCTCAGGAGCACGCCTGTGGGCCTCCCCAAGCCCCAAAATCATTTTATAAGGGACGGTGGACAATTGGGCCCCCAGCAGTCCTCCACTGGCTTGCCGGCTCCCCGGCTCATGCATGCGCCACCAGACTACCCTGGCCTCCCTGGGCTAGGAGCTGCAAGGGCGGGTCACGTTCATGGGGGCTCCTGTGGGACACACCCACTCCTGAGGCCTACTCTGGCAGTCCGCAGGAGATGAGCTCGGACCTGGTGTGTGGGCTGTCCCAGGACGGCCTCCTGAGCCAGAGCAGCCATGCGTGGGCCCGTGCGTGCTCCCTGCAGGACTGGAGTCTGGGTGCTCCTGCATTCCTGGGAAACTCCTAGGATCCCTCCACCACCCTTGGGTCAGGATGAGGCGCAGCCCCATGCCAGCCTGGTCTACCTGTGGGTGTAGGCCCCGGCCAAGGGCAGTCAGCTCCATAGGCCCCCGGCCGAGCCCAACCCCAAGCATGCTGGGACAGCTGGAGGCACGGGGGTGGGAGGTCTCATGCCAAGCCCAGATTTCGCAGTGCGCACGCCCGAGGTCTCCGCTGGAAGTTCCCGGGACAATGGACCAGGCTGCACCTCTGCCTGCTCCATGGCTCTGGCCCAGCATTGCAAACCTAGAACCGACCCCCCCAGTCCCCTGTGTTCCTGGCCGCAGGAATCTTAGGAGCAGCTGGCACCCCTTAGCTTCCTTATATCTCTCGCAAGGGGAGGCTTTGGACCCACCCTCACACCCTGAGGCCTCTGCTGGCAGTTTCCGGGATGATGGACCTGGCTGCACCTCTGCTGGCACATTGGGTCTGGCCCAGCATTGCAAACCTGGACCCGACCCCCACTCCATCCCTTGTGTTCCTGGTCGCAGGAGTCTTAGGAGCAGCTGGCCCCCCTTGGCTTCTGTATGCGACCTCACGGGGAAGCTTTGGACCCACCCTCGCACCTCGAGGCTTCCGCTGGCAGTTTCCCGGACGATGGACCTGGCTGCACCTCCGCTGGCACACTGGCTCTGGCCCAGCATTGCAAACCCATACCTGACCCCACCCCGTCCCGTGTGTTCCTGGCCGCAGGAAGCTGAGGAGCAGCTGGCCCACCTCGGCTTTCCTATGCCACTCCAACAGGGAGGCTTCAGGACCCACCCAGCCGGCTCCATCAGCTGGTCACAGGTGCTAGCTAGAGGCAGGGGCCGGCCTCAGGAGCACGCCTGCTGGCCTTCTGGAGTCCCACAAGCATTCTCTGAGGGACGCTGGATGGTGAGGCCCCCAGCAGAGTCCTCCGCTGGCTTGAAGGCTCTCTGGCTCTTGCTTGCACCGCCAGATCACCCTGGCCTCCCTGGGATAGGAGCTGTAAGGGTGGGGCACGTTCCCTGGGGTTGCTGCTGGGACACACCCACTTCTGAGGCCTACTGTGGCCAAAACAGCCCTCAATACGGGCTGCCCCATGACGGCTTCCTGAGCCTGAGCAGCCATGCGTGGGCCCTTGTGTGTTCCCTGCAGGACTGGATTTTGGGCGCACCTGTGTTCCTGTGCTCCTCCTAGGATCCCCCACCTCCCTTGGGTCAGGATGAGGCTCAGCCCCAGGCCTGCCTGTGCCACCTGTGGATGCAGAACCAGGCCAAGTGCAGCCACTTCCATAGGCCCATGGCCGCGACCAACCCCCAGCATGCCAGGACAGCTGGAGCCACTAGGGTGGGAGGTCTCACGCCAAGCCTAGAGTTTGCAGTGCGCACCCCCAAGGTCTCCGCTGGCAGTTCCCGGGACGATGGACCTGGCTGCACCTCCGCCTGCTTCCTGTCTCTGGCCAAGCATTGCTAACCTAGACCCGACCCCCCCCACACAACCCCTGTGTTCCTGGCCGCAGGAAGCTTAGGAGCAGCTGGCCCCCCTTGACTTCCGTATGCCACTTGCACGGGGAGGCTCCAGGAGCCACCCAGCTCGTGCTGCCAACTGGCCACAGGTGCTAGCTAGAGGCAGTGGCTGGCCTCAGGAGCATGCCTGTAGGGCTCCCCGAGCCCCACAAGCATTATCTGAGGGATTCTGGACGGTGCCCAGAGATCGCAGTGTGCACTCCTGAGGCCTCCGTTATCAGGTCTCGGGAGGATGGACCCGGCTGCACCTCTGCTGGCTCCCTCCCTCTGGTCGGGCTGCAACCCAAACCAACCCCCCATTCCCTGTGTTCCTGGACACTGCACGCTAAGCAGCTGGCTGCCCCCCTTGGGCTTCCATTTGCCATTCCCACACGGAGCCTTCAGGACCCCGAGGCAGACCCCAAGTGGCTGGCTCTGGGAACCTACCCCGTGGGCGCTTCACACTGGCCACAGGTGCTAGTAGTGGCTGTAGCCAGCCTCAGGAGCACACCTTCGGGCCTAGCCAAGCCCCTAGATACATTCTCTGAGTGAAGCTGGGGCCCGCGGCACTGTCCTCCTCCAGGTCACTGGCTCTGCCTTGTGCCCTGGTCTCCCTGGGCTGGTGGCTTGAAGGCGGGGCACGTTCCAGGGGTCTGCAGCTGGGACTCACCCTCTCCTGAGGCCCACTGGGGCAGTCTGCAAATTATGAGCTCGGAGCTGGGGTGTGGGCTGTCCCACAATGGCCTCCTGAACCTCGGCAGCCACGTGTGGGCCCTTTTTGTATTCCCTGCGGTACCGGAGTCTGGGCGCTCCTGTGTTTCCAGGCGCCTCCTAGGATTCCCCACCTCCCTTGGGTCAGGATGAGACGCAGCCCCAGGAAAGCCTGTGCCACCTTGTGCCTGGAGGCCCTGCTCATAGGCAGCCAGCTTCATAGGCCCATGGCCACACCCCACCCTCCAGCCTGTCTGGACAGCTGGAGGCAGACGTGGGAGGTCTCAAAGCCAAGCCGAGAAATCAGATCGCAGTGCATACTCCTGAGGCACTCCTGAGGACCCTGGTGGCAGGCCTCAAGTGGCTGGCTCTGGGAGCCTGCCCAGTGGGCGCTGCATACTGGCCACAGGTGCTAGCTAGAGGCAGTGGCCAGTCTCAGGAGCATGCCTGCAGATGTAGCCAAGCCCCTAGAAACATTCTCTGAATGAAGCTGGGGCCCTGGGCACCGTCCTCCAGGTCACCGGCTCGCACATGCGCCATGCGCCCGGGGCCTCTCTGGGCTGGCGGCTTGAAGGTGGGGCATGTTCTCGGGGTCTGCTGCTGGGACACACCCACTCCTGACACCCACTGTGGCCATCCATGCGAGATGAGCTCAGGGCTGAGGTACGGGCTCTGTCCCACGACGGCCTCCTGAGCCGGAGCAGCCACGCTTGGGCCCTCACGTGTTCCCTGCAGGACCGGAGTCTGGGCACTCATGCATTCCCGGGCGCCTCCTAGGATACCTCCACCTCCCTTGGGCTGGGATGAGGCGTAGACCCAGGTCAGCCTGTGCCACCTTGTGCCTGGAGGCCCCTCCCACGGGCAGCCAGCTTCATAGGCCGTAATTCTGCGCTTGACCCTCCAGCCTGCCTGGACAGCTGGAGGCAGACTTGGGAGGTCTCAAGGGCAAGCCGAGAGATTCCAGTGCGCACTCCCGAGGCCTCCGGTAGGGTAGCTGATTCTGGGAGGATGGACCCAGCTGAACCTCCGTTGCCTCCCTTCCTCCTGCTGGGCATTGAAAAGATAGACCCACCCCCCCACCCCCTGTGTTCCTGGCCACTTCATGCTTAGCAGCTGGCTGGCCCCTCTCGGCTTCCTTATGCCTTTCGCACACGGAGCCCTCAGGACCCTGGGGGCAGGCTCCAAGCAGCTGTCTCTGGGAGCCTGCCAGGTGGGCGCTGCACACTGGCCACAGGTGCAAGCTAGAGGCAGTGGCCAGTCTCAGGAGCACACCTGCGGGCCTAGCCGAGCCCCTAGATACATTCTCTGAGTGAAGCTGGGGCCCGCGGCACCATCTTCATCCAGGTCACCGGCTTGAGCATGCGCTGATGCTCTTGTGCCCCGGCCTCCCTGGGCTGGCAGCTTGATTGCAGGGCACATTCCAGGGGTCCATTGCTGGAACTCACCCACTCCTGATGCCCACTGCGCCATCCACGCGTGATGAGCTCAAGGCTGGGGTATGGGCTCTGTCCTACAACAGCCTCTGGAGCCTGAGCAGCCACGCGTGGGCCCTGGCGTGTTCCCTGCGGGACCGGAGTCTGGGTGCTCCTGCATTCCCGGGTGCCTCCTAGGATCCCCACACGTCCCTTGGGCCGGGATGAGGCACAGCCCCAGGAAAGCCTGTTTCACCTTGGGCCTTGAGGCCAGGTGCAAGAGCATCCAGCTGCATTGGTCCAAGGCCCCGCCCCGCCCTCCAGCTTGCCTGGACAGCTGGAGGCAGAGCTGGGAGTTCTCAAGGCCAAGCGGAGTGTTCGCAGTGTGCATTCCCAAGGCCTCCAGTAGCAGGTCCCTGGAGGATGGACCCGGCTGCACCTCTGCTGGCTCCCTCCCTCTGGCTGAGCACTGCAAACCTAGACTCACCCTCCCCCCATCCCCTGTGTTCCTGGCCACTGCAAGCTTAGCAGCTGGCTGGCCCTCCTCGGATTCAGAAAAACACTTAAATTAAGTTCAAGGCATATTCCAAAACTGAGTATCAAAAAATGAAAATATTCAGGAATGAAGCTTGAAGAATGCAGTTTATGTCACAGTGTACATCCCCACTTGTCCTGTTCAACTACAAGCTGGAGAGAAATTTGAATCTAGTAAATTACCTGGGGACTTTCTCTAGCTCTGTGAGCCTCTTAATCAACTGCACAAAATTCAGATTGTGGAGCAGGCTCTTGAAAAAATTGGACAAGGGAAAGTCTTCAAAAGGAAGAATATATTCTGTAAATTTGAGAGGCTTTTTATGGCAGAAACCTGTCATAAGTCAACCTTCAGTATTGGCAAGACAACTCAAATAGAAGATTTTCATTAAAATTCTAACCTCAGTTTGCATCAACAAAGTCCCAGAAGAGAGAGAGTTTATGAATATGCTAGGTCTGTGGAACCTGTCATTTACCAATCACATCTTAGATTGAATTATAGACCAAATATATGGAGGAAACTCTATGCATGTAAAACTTGTGGGAAATCATTCAGTAATAAATTCTGCCATACCCTCCATCACAGCACTCACATAGTGGAAAACCCTCATGTGTGTAATGAATGTGGAGAATCCACTTACCAGAAGTCAGCTCTCGTTAGACATCAGAAAATTCACACAGGGATGAAATCTTCTGAGTGCAGTGATTGTGGAGAGGTCTTTGTCCAGAAGCAACACCTCATAAATTATCAGACAATTCACACAGGGGAGAAACCTTATGCATACAATGACTGTGGAAAAACCTTTGTCCAGAAGTCATGCCTCATAAATCATCAGAGAATTCACACAGGGGATAAGCATTATGAGTGCAGTGACTGTGGGAAAACCTTTAGCCAGAAGTAAAACCTCAGAAATCATCAGAATTCACACAGGGGAGAAATTTTATTAACGCAATGACTGTGGGAAAGCCTTTGGCCAAACTTCAGAATTCACCAGAAAATTCACACAGGAGAGAAATCTTATGAATGTAATGATTGTGAGAAAACCTTTGGCCAGAAGTCACACCTCAGAGATCATCAGAGAATTCACACAGGGGAGAAACCTTATGAATGTAATGAGTGTGGAAAAACCTTTGCCCAGAAGTCAAACCTCATAAATCATCAGAGAATTCACACAGGGGAGAAACCTTATGAATGCAATGACTGAAAAATTCTTTGGTGGTAGGTCACAACTCAAAATGTATCAGAGAATTCATACAGGGGAAAAGTCTTTGCTGAGAAGGCAAACCTCACGAAGCATCAGAGAATTCACACAGGGGAGAACCGTTATGAATGCAATGATGGTAGAAAAACCTTTGCAAAGAAGTCAAACCTCAGAAATTATCAGAGACGTCACACCATGGAGAAAGCTTATGAATGAAATGACTGTGGAAAAGCCTTTAGTCCCATCCCTGCGTACCAAATATAAATCCCACTTGATCTCTGTGGATGATCTTGCTGATTCAATTGGCCAGAATTTTGTTGAGGATCTTTGCATCTATGTTCATCAGGGAAATTGGTCTATAATTACTTTTTCTGTTGCACTTTTTTCAGGTTTAGGAATTAAGGTGATACTGGCTTCATAGAAAGGATTTAGGAGAATCACCTCTCTTTCAATTATTTTGAATAACTTGAGAAGAATTGCAGTTAGTTCTTCTTTAAATGTCTGTTAGAATTCAGCAGTGAAGCCATCCAGTCCTGGGATTTTCTTTGTGGCGAGGGTCTTTATTACTGATATAATTTCCATCTGGTTATGTGTGTGTTTATTTTTTCTATATCTTTGTGGCTCAATTTAGGTAGGTTTTAAGGATGGTGGAAAGCCTTTTTGCTGTAATTCACAACTCATAAGGTATCAGAGAATTCACACAGTGATTTTTCCCCACACAATCGTTTTGTGCAAGTTACATCTCATGAAATATCAGAGAATTCACCAAGGGGAGAAATGTAATAAATCTGAATAAGCCTTTGTGGTGCAAATCGTACCTCATCAAACATGGAAGAGAATTCTCATGGGGAGAAATTTTATGAATGTAATGACTCAGAGCCTTTTACCATAATTCAACCCTCATTGTACGTCATCAAATTCATATAGGGAAAAACCCCTTTTAAAGTGATCATGTGAAAAGCCTTTAATTAGAAGTCATACCTCATAAGACAACAGGTAATTCACATGGAAGAGAAACCTTATGCGTGTAATGAGTGTTGGAAAGCTCTGCCAAAATCTTTCCTTATATCAGAGAATGCACAACATATATAGCCAATGAATGAAATGTGAGAAAGCCTTTTCACATAGGTAATGCCTCATAATCCATCATGGAATTTGAACAAGGGAAAGACCTTAACAATATAATGAATGTGGAAGAACTTTTCCCCAAAATTAATGTAAGTATTGTGACAAAATCTTTTGCTGGAAATCACATCCTATCCAACAGAGACTCGTGTAAGGGAGAAAGCTTGTAAATATTATTAGTGTGAAAAAGTTGTTTGTTAGAACTCAATGGTACATCAGAGAATTGACACAGGTGGTTTCTTAGGAGTATAATGATTGTGTAAAAACATTTTCTTTGTTTCAGTCTTGCATAGATACAGGATTCACAAAAGGTGATATTCTTTGCCTGCTGTAAATATGATAAAACCTTTAGCCAGAAATTAGACATCATTAGACTTCAGAGATTTCATAAGGAACAAAAGTCCATGCAGGGAGTTTGGAAAAAGTATTTCCGCTGTAAATCAGTCTTCAATTCCCATGAACAGACTCACAAATGAGAAAACATGCATGTATAGAAAAGTTTTGTACCATAAATCATCTCTAGATGGTAAACTAATAACTCACACAAAAGAAAAATAATGAGTGTAATGGAATTTTGAAAACCTTTGCTATAAAGAAAATTTCCAAAAAGCTTAGCAAGATTACAGAAACATCTCTGAAAATGTAACGTGTCTGAAAGATTTGTTGGCATCACAAAATGGAGGATAGCTCAAGCGCATGTGTCACTGCCACCATGTGTTTTTTGTGACCTGGCATTCAAACTGATATCGCTTTTTCTTTGATGAATTCCTTGTTTATTTATTTCATGGTTTTAGAAACAAAGGGTTCCTGTTAACTGATTTACTACCACTTATTTATTGATTTATTTCTTTATTTATTTTTACTTGACAGAGTCATAGACAGTAAGAGAGAGGGAGAGACAGAAAGAAAGTTCTTCCTTCCATTGGTTCACTCCCCAAATGGCCACCATGGCCAGCGCTGCACCAATCTGAAGCCAGGAGCCAGGTGCTTCCTCCTGGTTTCCCATGAGGGTGCAGGTGCCTAAGTGCTTGGGCCATCCTCCACTGCCTTCCTGGGCCACAGCAGAGGGCTGGACTGGAAGAGGAACAGCCAGGACTAGAACCCAGTGCCCATATGGGATGCCAGTGCTGCTGGTGGTAGATTAGACAAGTGAGCCATGGCTCTGGCCCCTCTAATTTAATTTTCAAGTAGTTCATTGTTAATATAAAGAAATGCTTCTGATTTTTAAAATTTTATTTAAATAATTCGTGATTAATGTTCTAGTCATTCATTATTACAGGGTGTAGTGCAATATTTGCACAATTCACAGAGTAAAGACTGATCAAGCCAAGCAACTACAGTTTTTTTATTTTTTTAAAAAATATTTATTTTATTTATTTGAAAGAGTTACAGAGAGAAGTAGAGACGGAGAGAGAGAGAGGTCTTCATCTGCTGGTTCACTCCCCAGATGGCCGCAGTGGCTGGAGCTGTGCCAATCTGATGCCAGGAACCAGGAGCTTCTTCTGGGTCTCCCACTTAGGTGCAGGGGCCCAAGAACTTGGGCCATCTTGTACTGCTTTCCCAGGCCATAGTAGAGAGCTGGATTGGAAGAGGAGCATCCGGGACTAGAACTGGTGCCTACATGGGATGTTGGTGCTTCAGGCCAGAGCTTTAATCCAGTGTGACACAGTGCTGGCACACAAGCAACTACAGTTTCTAATTCTTCTTCTTGATTTGAGGCCACTGAAAAACAAAATCCTTATAATTTTTCATAAAACAGAAAGGGCCTTTAAAACATCATCACTGAAAATATTAAGAGACCTAAAATATAACATTCTTAAAACCCAAGAGACTACCATTCAAAGTTTTCAAACATGCAGGGATAGTTCCTGTCAAGTAACCAAATAATTCTTAAATGTATATATGTAATAGCTTCTATAAATTCTTTTGGCAAGGGGTGGGTGCTGTGGCATAGTGGTGAAGCTGCTGCCTGCAGTGCCAGTATCCCATAGGGACACCAGTTCAAGACCTGGCTGCTCCACTTCTGATCCAGCTCTCTGTTATGGCCTGGGAAAGCAGTAGAAAATGGTCCAAGTCCTTGGGCCTCTGCACCCACATAAGAGACCCAAAAGAAGCTCCTGGCTCCTGGCTACAGGTCAGCGCAGCTCTAGACATTGTGGCCAACTGGGGAGTGAACCAATGAATGGAAGGCCTTTCTCTCTCTTTCTCTCTCTGCCTCTCCTTCTCTCTCTGTGTAACTCTGACTTTCAAATAAAATAAATAAATCTTTAAAAATTCTTTTGGCAAATAGATGAAACTATTTGTTATATATTTAAAATGAATAGCAAACATACTAGAAAAATATCTTGAATAAAATTCAAGCAACTCACAAGTATATGAAGAAATTTCTCACCGTAACATAGCAACCACTAAAGTTCCAATCTTAATTTTCCACAACTTATAATCTTTAACTCCAGAAGGATACTAAATTGACAGAACAGTGGCCTGTGTTTCAAGATACCTAGTTCTATACAGAATTATCACTGCTACAACTTACCTAGGTGATCTTGAACAATTCACTTTACTTCTCTGGGCCATAGCAGTTAGCATCCTCATGTGAAAAAGGAGGTTTGGATGAGATCAGTTGTACTCAAGATAGACTTCAAAGATCTCTGTTTCCAGACAGGCACCTTAAGGTAAAGTAAAACTTTAGATCAAAGCTTACATTTTTAAATATAAATATATTTTAAACTGTTTGTACAACTAGTACAAAACAACTCACACATTCAAATGTGTACCATGCCACTTTTCAATATTTGGGAATAATTAATGCGTTAATTAATGCATCATTTTAGAGCATTGTCTTGGGGCTGCTGCTGTGGTGTAGCCAGTAAAGCCACTGCGTGCAGTGCCGGCATCCCACATGGGTGCCGGTTTAAGTCCCGGCTGCTCCACTACCCATCCTGCTCTCTGCTATGGCCTGGGAAAGCAGTAGAAGATGGCCCAAGTCCTTGGGCCTGTGAATCTGCGTGGGAGACCCTGAAGAGGTTCCTGGCTCCTGGCTTCAGATTGGTGTAGCTCTGATCATTGAGGCCATCTGGGGAGTGAACCAGAAGATGGAGAACCTCTCTCTCTCTCTCTCTTTCTCTCTATCTCTCTCTTTCTGCCTCTAGTTCACTATCTGTGTAACTCTTTCAAATAAATAAATAAATCTTTAAAAAAATCAAAAAAACATTGTCTTGCACACAGTGAACCACTAAATACAAGATATTATTAGTAATATTAGATTGAAATATTGAAATAAACTCGGCAATAAGCCTTAAGATGCAAATTAATGCTGAAAAATATAATCTCAAATTTCTGTGTTTCAACAAGGTAGTCTCTTTTTCACTACTAACTTTATACTGAATGAGTTTTTTTATTTTTTTAATAAATTTATCAGTTTTTAATAAAAATTGCAGTATTGAAAAGCTAAAATCACTCTATTTCTAAATGTTTGTGACTCCTAACTTATTAGCATGTATTGCATTCTTTACATCTAGGTAATCATGATAAGTATAAATGATTAACAGATCTGCTGTTATATATAAACACATGCTTTTCAAAAATCATACTATAAACAGAATACATACCTTACTTCAAGTAAAACTGCCATATCCAGTCCTACAAATTGTAAATAAGACAGTTTCAGTTGTTCAGCATTATCAATTATAAATTCCAATAGTCATAAGAATACAGGGGCCGATGCTATGGTGTAGCGGGTAAAACTGTGGCTTGCAGTGCTGACATCCCATATGGGTGCCGGTTCAAGTCCTGGCTGTTCAACTTACTGTCCAGCTCTCTGCTATGGCCTGGGAAAGCAGTAGAAGGGGGCCCAGGCCATTGGGCCCCTGCACCTGTGTAGGAGACCCAAAAGAAGCTCCTGGCTCCTGGCTTCAGATCAGCACAGCTCCAGCCATTGTGGCCAATTGGGGAGTGTACCAGTGGATAGAAGACCTCTTTTTCTCTGTCTCTCCTTCCCTCTCTGTGTAACTCTAACTTTCAAGTAAAATAAATAAATCTTTTATAAAAAAAAGGACTAACTACAAAGAAAGATGAAGATTATGAAATTGTATGATGGACATTTGTACAGTAAACAAATATACTGATTTCTAATGTAATATTTAAGTACTTCTTTGCCAAAATAACATGTTTTGTCTAATGTAGAACTCATTTTCCATCCCAATACACAAAGGGATTTGGGGTAATAAAGAAAAAAGAAGCCCACCCATGCAGAAATTTTAAGCAAACCAAAATATAGAATGTGTATTTAGTTTCATGAGAATTGATAGTATTCCACCAATTTCCAACAAAATATTTTTAACTTTAATTAATGAATGAATTTTCACATATATAGCAGAATATTTCTACCCTCTCCCATAAAACAGACACAGAAACTTCTTAAAAGTAAAAACTGATGAAATAATTCTGTAAAACATGTTAAGTTGCCTATCAGAGTTTATTTAAGAATACAAACACACACACAGAAAATAAATACATTTAAATCCTACTGAATAGTTCATGATAATATAGGATCCAAAATACTGTGCAAAGGAGTCTGGATTTCCCAGTCACATTGTATAGGAAATGATTTGCTTTGCTATGTAGCATGTAACTTTAGATTCCTGAACACCTCCACTTTGCTTCTTACTTACCCTGAGTTCCAGCAAATACAGGAACATAGATAGCTGTTGAATCATTCATTTTCTGGGTTTGGGAATATCAAAGAATTAATGAGTATAGGCAGTTGTACAGCAAAGGCAAAGAATATCCAAAGGAGGTCAGGAAAATCAATTGAACAAGTCAAAATATCATGAATGTGTACTGAATGCTCTGTTTTTAATAGGTCTTACTTGCCTAAAAAGACATGAGGGCTAGTCTCTCTCTTGATACAACTAAAGAGAAGATATCATCAATGCTCAAGGAAAATGAATAAGTTAGACATCAGAGATAATACAAAAATCCCAAAAATCCAAAATAGAAACACTGGATATGCACTCCTTACACACATCCTGAAGTAGCAATGAAGTAGAACAAATATAAAATTAGAAAAAAAAATTTTAAAGATTTATCTATTTATTTGAAAGTCAGAGTTACACAGAGTGAGGTACAGAAGAGAGGCGTCTTCCATCCACTGGTTTACTCTCCAGTTGGCTGCAATGGCTGGAGCTGCACCAATCCAAAGCCAGGAGCCAGGAGCTTCTTCCAGGTCTCCCACATGGGTGCAGGGGTCCAAGGACTTGGGGCATCTTCTACTGCTTTCCCAGGCCATAGCAGAGAGCTGGATAGGAAGTGGATCAGCTGGGACTCTAACCAGCAGTCATATGAGATGCTGGCATAGCAGGTGGCAGCTTTACCCACTACGCCACAGCACTAGCCCAAAAATTCTTGTCAAATTAGGAAAATTTAACCTTTGTTTTAGAATAAACTATTAAAATATCTAAACTGGGAATACATAATTTCTTTCTTTAGAAATCAGAAGAGACAAAGAATATTAAAGGCTACTGTGACACCACACATAAGAAATGGAAAATCATGACTTCAATTAGCAAAGTGACAGAATAAAAGGTGAGGGAAATAGGAACAACAGAATTAAGATGAATAAGTTTGACAGCTGAGAGAGTTTGAATGTAAAGAAAAGGCATTAGCTGAAACAACAGAGAAAAGTCTGAGAGGAAAAAACATTGTTAAGACATTAATAGGGGCCAGGGCTCTGGCTCAATAGGCTAATCCCCCGCCTGCAGTGCCGGCACACCGGGTTCTAGTCCCGGTTGGGGTGCCAGATTCTGTCCTGGTTGCCCCTCTTCCAGGCCAGCTCTCTGCTGTGGCCAGGGAGTGCAGTGGAGGATGGCCCAAGTGCTTGGGCCCTGCACCCGCATGGGAGACCAGGAGAAGCACCTGGCTCCTGGCTTCGGATCAGCTTGGTGCGCCGGCTGCAGTGGCCATTGGCGGGTGAACCAACGGCAAGGGAAGACCTTTCTCTCTGTCTTTCTCTCTCGCTGTCCACTTTGCCTGTCAAAAAAGACATATTAATGGGGCCAATGTTGTGGCTTAGTGAGTAAAGTCAACACCTGCAGTTCTGGTATTCCATGTGGTCAATGTTTCAAGTCCCTGCTGCTCTACTTCTGACCTAGCTCTCTGCTGATGGCCCGGGGAAAGAGTAGAAGAAGGCCCAAGTGACTGCTTCACCTGGGTGTGAGTGCTTAGAGGAGGCTCCTGGCCCCTGGCTTTGGATCAGCACAGCTTAGGCTGCTGTGGCCATTTGGAGAGTGAACCAGCAGATGGAGGAACTCTCTCTGTCTGTGCTTCTGCCTCTCTGTAACTGTGCCTTTCAATTAAATAAATAAAACTTTTTTTAAAAAAAGACATTAATGAAATAATTACGTAGAAACTCCAGCAAACAATAGAAAATTGGTAGTTAAAACCATAGTGTAGCCATATCAGAACAAGGATAACAAGATTCTACCTTCACACTCTCACCCTTGAAAGTCCCATACATTTGACATCATTCTTATTATTTGAGATTTCATGGTATTTCAATACAAATTAATGGTATTTCCAGTGCTGGCACTGTGGCATCACAGGTAAAGCCACGCAGAAGTGAGGCACATGCGCACCAGCCAGGGCCATGTCTCCCACCCTGCTTGTGCACTCCTGGGCCTGGCATGCCACCCCTCCCCCTACACATGTCACAGTGCCGGAGTTTCTCTCTCTGCTGGGATTGGCTGTGGCCCCAGAAGACCCGCCCTTCCTTGCAAGGCCTCTCGTGGGCTGGGTGAGCCATTGCTGCCCGCTGGGCTTCCAGGCAGAGCTCTGGGTCCATCCCCAGCTGTTCCCTGGAGCCAGGTGCAGTCGGCAGCTCTGCGGGAGCTGGAATGAGATCGCTTCCAAGGCCAGTCCCAGATGCTCCTTGGCTTCCCATAGCCGGGGTGCAGGGCCAGAGGGCGCGGTTGTTGTTGTGCTCACCTTAGGGTGCACAGCAGGGTGCGGACTCAGGGTCAACTCCCTGTCTCCTTAAACAATTGGGAAGGAGAATGCAGACTTCCCCTCGAGAGTCCACGCTGGCCCCTACTGAGGACTGATTTCAGCTCGAGGCTCTGGGAACCTGTGTGGCCAGGTGGCTCAGCCGTTTAGTTTATTCAGCTACTCCATTCTCAAGCTCACACGTGGTACAGTTCTGAAAGGACAGTGGACAGAAGCAGCCCTAGTGCCCAGACTTGAGAAGTGTAGATGCAGTGAGGAACCTCGAGAGCTTGATGTTGAGGGGTCCCTGTGTCAGATGGGCAGGGGCTGGGGAGAAACTGCTGCTCTAATCCCCGTGATTGCCTCGTGCGTGGGGGCATCTGGGGACTCATGAGGGATATTTGGGATTTTATTCAACTGTTTTATCATTCATGTCTTGGTTTTAATGGTGAGGATTTTCTGGACTCACATAATGTAAAATTGATGATTTATTGAAAATAATGGTAGCACTCACATGTCAGTGAATCCTGTACATTTATTTCAGTGTTTTAAGTGATTTTGTTTTGATAATAGTAGAGATACTTACTTTTTATCCCTAAGTATGAACAAATCCCTATATTAATTTTTCTGCATTATACTATACGTAATTCCAGGGACCACCAGTCATCCCTCAGCTTACTTCAGTAAGTGGAGTTAGGTCAGTTCAAGTTGAGGTGTCTCAGCTGCCTGCCTCTGCTTCACAAACCAAAGGCTTCACCTCCCACATGATTCACTGAAGTCCCACATCCTCCAAGAAGCCTTCTCTGTTGTTATTCTCACTGTTTGAATCAAATGAATCCTCTTCCTCAGGTAAGGGCAGGAAATATATTTACACATAATAATTGAAAACATTATTTCAGGTGGTATGATAGTACAAAGGGAAAACAATAGAAGGTATCCAAGACATACTAACAAGAGGAGTGGGCATTTGGCCTAGCAGTTAAGTGAATGGTTGGGATGTCCACACTTCACATCTGAGCACTAGAGTGTTTTCTAGGGGTCAAAATTAGGTCCAGGCTTCTCGCCACTAGACAGGCCATTCACCAGTAATGAGTCAGTGAAGGGAAACAGGTTTCTTGAAGAAGACAGCATTCTTGGGAGAGCGTTTGGGGTCAAAGAGGTCTGCTCTTACTCCAAGAATGCTGGCTTAAATAAAGCTGTCTAGTTGCATCAACTCTCTTCTCTGGTGAATTGGCTGTTCAGGGCTGACCTGCTTGGGCCTGATTTTGACTGGTAACAAATGGCAGCTAGGAGTGGGCATCTAGTCCTCACATGTTTCTGGGGAGAAACGTGCAGTGCTTGTGTCCACCAGGTTGCTCTCTTTGGGCTGACCCCAAGGCTGGGATTTCAGGGATATCCCGTTAGCTGCTGAGTCCATTTTCATCGATGCCTTACCTCTTGTCCTTACTGTGACATCAGTACCTGTAAACACTTTGTTGGTACAGGGAAACAGTATTTTTGAAGTCCTGGAGCTCCAAGACTGGTGAATTTGAACTCAGTGCACACTAGAAATCCTGTTTCTGTGCAATTTGTTTGGGCTCCTACAAGTCGAACCTCACTTAAGTCATTTGTTCCAGTTCTAGTAGGTGTGAGACAAGAATCTAAGACTCTACTCTCAATCCATCTAAAGGAGGGTTTGGTTTGGGTGAGTACACTGTGTAAGAATTAATCTTTGGTAAAATATGGGCAACTCAAATTCCATCCAAAAGCCCTCTAAGCCCTATGCTAGCTGATTAGGATAACCTATAATTGTGGTTGTATGACAGAGTACAAAACTGAAAATACTGCATGGCTTTATGTATGTAGTAGATTACAAAGAATGAGGCCCATGACTCCCTTGTTCTCTTAAAGTCAGTTGGAGCTTTCCCCAGAAGCCCCTGGTGCAGTTGCCAGTGGGGAACAATAATCATAAGATTAATGCCATTATCTGCTGCCTTCCAGTCACATTAGCAGGGAGCTGGATTAGAAGCAGAGCAGGGACCACCACTGTGGTGGCAGGGGTGAAGCTAATAGCTACAATACCCACATGGAGTATGGGTGCCAGTTTGAGTCTTGACTACTCCACTTCCAATTCAGCTCCCTGTTGATCTGCCTATAAAAGCAGCAGAAGATGACCCAAGTCCTCCATGGGAAACCAAGAGGAGGCTCTTGGCTTTGCCTTCAGCCTGGCATAGCACTGGCAGTTTTGGGCATTTGGGGAGTGAACCAATGAATGAAAGAAACTTCTCTCTCTCTAACTGATCCTTTCAAATATTTTTTAAAGCAGTGTAGCCAGGGCACCATCTAGGCACTTCCTTATGTGATGCTGGCATTGCCAGTATTGGCTTTACCTGCTGTACCACAGCATCAATCCCCATTTTATAGTTTTGATGCTACTGTGAATGGATTTTCTTAATATATTTTTCAGTTTGTTTTTAATGTATAGAAATACAAATGACTTGTGTGTGTTGATTTTGTATCCTACAAGTTTACTGAACTTGTTTATAAGTTCTAATTTATTTTTCAAAGGATCCTTCGAATTTTCTACACATGAAATGGATATATCAGTAAAGAGAAACAATTTTACTTTACACATAGAAAGGATGTATATGGGCTGTATCATGAAAATATAAAACTACCAAGATACAGAAAGGGCAGATAATTAGACAGGGATACCCAATATTGTAAGATTATTAATTTTTCCAGAATTAGTCTATTAATGGAACATAGTCCCCATTTAAGCCCCAATAATTTATACTTTAATAAAAATATTTAAATGTCCTAATAATACTTCAGACATTTAAAACATGACATTTGTAAACATGTGATAATACATCTGCAGAATATTCATGACTATTAAAAGGGAAACAGAGGGCTGGCACCAAGGCTCACTAGGCTAATTTGCCTGTGGCCCTGGCACCCCGGGTTCTAGACCTGGTTGGGGTGCCGGTTATGTCCCAGTTGCTCCTCTTCCAGTCCATCTCTCTGCTGTGGCCCAGGAAGGCAGTGGAGGATGGCCCAAGTGCTTGGGCCCTGCACCCACATGAGAGACCAGGAGGAGGCACCTGGCTCCTGGCTTCAGATTGGTGCAGTGCGCCAACCATAGTGGGAGTGAACCAACAGAAGGAAAGACCTTTCTCTCTGTCTCTCTCTCTCTCACTGTCTAACTCTGCCTGTCAAAAAAAGGAAAACAGAGTGGTGATTTATAATCATCCTGCCCATATATGACATCGTCTAGAACTACACAAGCTACAACAGTAAATTTTCATCACAGGAAAGAACAAGCAAATCAAGTAATTTGCTGAATAGCATGTGAGGGTTGCAGCGGGAATTGTTTACACTGTGATGTTTCCATGTTAAAGGTGATGGGTTACGGATTGAGACTAATCCAATTGTGGTCGATAGGAGGAGGGGCCAGTCTTTGGGTCATTGTGGGAGCACACTTTGAGGGTGGTTCTCAAGAGAGGTTTGATCAGTTGAGTTCAGGTTCTGCCTAATTGTTGTCCCTCCCCTTCCCTGCACATGATGTGATGATGCCCCCACATCAACCATGAACAAAATCCATCTTTGCAGAGTATGGGACCACCAAAACTTGTTACCTTCAACTATGAGCTGCATCAAACATTTTCTTTCCCAAAGAAGCATCTCTCAGGTATTGTTGTTGAAGTAATGGAATGTACAGCAATAGATACAGTTAATTATTTGAATTTATTTATTTTTTTCTTTTTTATATATATAAAGCTTTTAATTAAAGAATATAAATTTCCAAAGTACAGCTTATGGATTACAATGGCTCCACCCCCCACAACTTCCCTCCCTCCCGCAACCCTCTCCTTTCCCGCTACCTCTCCCCTTGCATTCACATCAAGATTCATTTTCAATTCCTTTACACAGAAGATCAGTTTAGTACATATTACGTAAAGACTTCAACAGTTTGCCCTCACATAGAGACACAAAGTGAAAATACTGTTGAAGTACTAGCTATAGTATTAATTCACAATGTACAGCACATTAAGGACAGAGAACCTACATGATTTTTTTAAAGAATTGATTAATTATCTATGCAATTTCCAATTTAACACCAAGATTTTTTAATCATTTGCAATTATCTTTATATACAGATCGATTCAGTATATACTATGTAAAGATTTCATCAGTTTGCACCCACACAGAAACACAAAGTGTAAAAATACTGTTTCAGTACTAGTAATAGCATTATTTTACATTGGATAACACATTAAGGACAGATCCCTCATGAGACGTAAGTACACAGTGACTCCTGATGTTGATTTAACAATCTGACACTCTTGTTTATGGCGTCAGTAATCTCCCTAGGCTCTAGTCATGAGTTGCCAAGACCATGGAAGCCTTTAGTGTTTGCCGACTTCGATCCTATTCTGACAGGGTCATAGTCAAAGTGGAAGTTCTCTCCTCCCTTCAGAGAAAGGTACCTCCTTCTTTGATGGCCCCGTTCTTTCCACTGGAATCTCACTCACAGAGATCTTTCATTTAGGTCTTCTTTCTTTTCAGAGTGTCTTGGCTTTCCATGCCTAAAATACTCTCATGGGCTATTGAGCAATATCTGAATGCCTTAAGGGCTGATTCTGAGGCCAGAGTGCTATTTAGGATATCTGCCATTCTATGAGTCTGCTGTGTATCCCAATTCCCATGTTGGATCATTCTCTCCATTTGTCATTCTATCAATTAGTATTAGCAGAAACTAGTCTTGTTTGTGTGATCTCTTTGACTCTTAGACCTATCAGTGTGATCAATTGTGAACTGAAATTGATCACTTGGACTAGTGAGATGGCCTTGGTACATGCCACCTTGATGGGATTGTATTGGAATCCCCTGGCACAATTCTAACTCCATCATTTGGGGCAGGTCCGATTGAGCATGTCCAAAATTGTACATCTCCTCCCTCTCTTATTCCCACTCTTATATTTCACAGGGATCACTTTTCAGTTAAAATTTAAACACATAAGAATAATTGTGTGTTGATTACAGAGTTCAACCACTAGTACTAGGATAAAAAATACTAAAATGATAGGTTTCCCTTTTTGCTGACATACAAGTCCTTGTAGTAATTTCTGATGATTCTTTTGATTTCTGTGGTGTTTGTTTTTACCTTTCCTTTTTATTCTCTGATTTTACTGATTTGGGTCTTTTCTCTTATTTTTTTAGTTAGTTGGGCCAATGGGGTGTCAATTTTATTTTTTCAAAAAACCAGCTCCTCGTTGGGCTGATTTTTTGTAATGTTTTTTTGGATTCAATCCTGTTGATTTCTTCTCTGATTTTGATTATTTCTCTTTTTCTACTAGATTTGGGTCTAGTTTGCTGCAGATTTTCTAGAACCTTGAGATGCATTGAAAGCTCATCTATTTGTTGCCGTTCCAGTTTCTTGATGTAGGCACCTATTGATATAAACTTTTCTCTTAACACTGCTTTTGCTGTATCCCATAAGTTTTGGTATGTTGTGCTGTTATCCTCATTTACTTCCAGAAAATTTTTGATTTCTCTTTTAGTTTCTTCTATGACCCATTGTTCATTCAGGAGCATGTCGTTCAATCTCCACATGTTTGCATATGCTCTAGGGATTCCTGAGTTGCTAATTTCCAACTGCATTCCCTTATGGTCTGAGAAGCTGCATGGTATAATTCTAACTCTTTTGAATTTGCTGAGACTTGCTTTATGGCCTAATATGTGGTCAATCCTAGAGTAGGTTCCATGTACTGCTGAGAAGAATGTAAATGCTTTATGTGTAGGATGAAAAGTTCTGTAGATATCTGTTAGATCCATTTGGGCTATAGTGTTGTTTAAATCTACTGTCTCCTTGTTGATCTTCTGTCCTGTCGATCTGTCAATATCTGTGAGTGGAGTATTGAAGTCCCCCAGTACTATTGTGTTGGGGTCTAAGTCTCCCTTATGTTACTTAACAAATGTTTTAAATAAACCGCTGGCCTGTAATTAGGTGCATATACATTGATAATCATTATATCATCCTGTAGTATTGATCCCTTAATCATTATATTGTGTCCCTCTTTGTCTCTCTTAACAGTTTTTGTGTTAAAGTTTATGTAGTCCGATATTAAGATGGCTACACCCGCTCTTTTTTCATTTCTGTGGGCATGGTATATCTTGTTCCATCCTTTTATTTCAGTTTGTATGGATCTTCGTTGGAAAGATGTGTTTCTTGTAAGCAGCAAATAGATGGGTTTTGTTCCTTAACCCAATCAGCCAATCTCTGTCTTTTAACTGGACAGTTTAGACCATTAACGTTCAATGTGACTATTGATAAGTGGTAACATTGCCCTGCCATTTGCCAAAGATATTTTCTAATGTATGATTTGAATTTCCTGTGATCTTTTGCTGTGAGGTTCCCTTCATTTACCTTCTTTCATGTTGATGGCCGTGTTTCTGTGTTTCTGTGTGTAACACATCTTTAAGCATCTTTTGCAGGGCTGGACGAGTGGCAACAAATTCTTTCAATTTCTGTTTGTTATTCACAAATGAGAGCTTTGCAGGATATAATATTCTGGGCTGGCAGTTTTTCTCTCTAAGTACCTGGGCTATGTCTCGCCATTCCCTTCTAGCTTGTAGGGTTTCTGTTGAGAAGTCTGCTGTGAGTCTAATTGGAGATCCTCTGAGAGTAATCTGATGTTTCTTTCTTACACATTTTAGGATCTTTTCTTTCTGTTTCACTGTGGTGAGTTTAATTACAATGTGAAATGGTGGGGATCTCTTTTGGTCATGTTTATTAGGGGTTCTATGAGCTTCCTGTACTAGGATGTCTCTGTCCTTCTCCAAAACTGGGAAATTTTCTACTATTATCTCACTAAAAAGGCATTCTAATCCTTTCTCCCTCTCCATGCCTTCAGGAACTCCTAGAACTTGAATGTTGGGTTTTTTAGTAGTATCCTGTAGATTCCCAACAATATTTTTTAGATTTATAATTTCCTCTTCTTTTCTTTGGTTTGACTGTATATTTTCCTGTGCTCTGTCTTCTAAGTCCGATATTCTCTCTTCTGCCTCACCCATTCTGTTTGTAAGGCTCTCTAATGTGTTTTTCATTTGATCTATTGAATTCTTCACTTCATTATGATTTCTCGTCACTATCACAGTTTCATGTTCTACTAGTTGTTTCGTTTTAGCTTGATTCCTCCTTAATATTTCGTTTTGACGAGAGAGATTTTCTATCTTGTCCATTAAGGATTTCTGTAGTTCAAGAATTTGTTTTTGAGTACTTCTTAGTGTTCTTATCAATTTTTTGAGATCTGCTTCTTGCATTTCTTCTATCTCATCAACTTCGTAATCTTGAATTGGGGTGTCTTTTTCATTTGGGACGCCATAGTGTCTTCCTTGTTCTTATTACCTCAGTTTTTGCGTTTGTTGTTTGGCATATTGGTTTCTTCACTGTGGTGTATTTTTCTTGTTATACTATGACTCTAGATTAAGTGGACTGTCTGCTTTTGATGGAGCCTTAGAGGCTTGAGATGGGTGTGGCCAGAGAGCTCTGTTTGGTTCCTCAGGGTTGAGGGTGTGTCAAAGGAGACACTCCCAGGTTAGGCATGGTAAATCTCTCTCTGTTACTTTTTTTTTTTTGGTTCAAAAGGGAAGTAATTCCACACAGCTGAATGGAATTGGGGGTGGTTAGCAGGCGAATGATATACCCACAGGAGCCAGAGATCAGAAGCTCTTTCCAAAAGACCAGAGAGGGAATCTTTGCGGCCCTTAGTGTGGGCTCAGATTCTCCTGTAGTCTCCCACTGGGCTGCCAAGGCTACTGAACTGTAGCGTCTCTGGAGAGTACTCACATGAATTCGTGATTTCCGTGAGTTCTCTCCCCCACCGTCTCTTTTTTCACAGTCTCAGTTCATTAGCACCACACATTCATCAGGTTCTAATCTCCTGTTATTTCACCCCTCCCACCCAGAGTCAGGTTTTTCTGCTAGGCTCAGGGCCGGTGCCGACCCGAGGTCGCCCTGCTTATGACGTATTCCAAAATGGCGCCTGCTCTTTGTCTTGCTCACCTTTGAGATGTGAGTGGAGAGAGAGAAACTCGTGTCTGTATGGGTCACTTCTCTCTCTCTCTCTCTCTCTCTCTCTCTCTCTCTCTCTTTTCTAGTTAGCCTGGTGAACTTTTCCCTGCAGGGTTTCAAGCCTTGTTCACTCTAGTCTCCTCTTTCTGCTTCCCTTCTGGTATCTCGGGCTATTGAGGTTCAGCTCACCCCGCGTTCCAGCGCTGGTGTGTTGAATCTGCTGTTGGTGTCCCAAACTGCGGGCTCCCACGCTCTCCACGCAGGTCCACTGTGAATCACCAGTTCCAGAAGGGTTTCCTCTGCTGTTTCTTCCCCTACTCTTCCTTGAAACTGCAGTATCTCCACTTTTATTAAACTGTCTCTCTCCAGATTATCGGTGTGCTCCCTTCCTATTCCGCCATCTTGCCACTCTCTCCTATTTGAATTTATTTTTAGAACAGAATTAAACTCTAGAGGGGTTAGAATCACTACAACTACATGAGAGAGACAGATATATAAAAAGGGTTATATGACATATTAGTTAAAATCAATTTTTCCACAGAAGATATTGAAGTAACTGGTTATGTTTGAGAGACTATTTGGTTGGTTCTTCCAGATTTCCACCCACCAAATTAGATTTTCTCCCACCAAATATTAGGCAATTTCTTAAAGGGAAAATCCAAATTACTAACACAAGGAAGTGCCCAACATTTGGAATAGTTAAGGTAATACACATTAAAACAATTTTGCACTTTCTATTCATGATATTAGAAAGATTGGAACACACTAAATTGTATGTAGTGAGAATGAGAGTATAAAATTGAAAAACCTTGACCAACAATTTGGGAATGTCTTGTGAAGTTCCTAATATGCACAGTTAAGACCCAACAACTTTACCATTTTACAGACTTTAGAAACCTGCTGTTTTGACATCATGGATCACAGAGTATCCAGAATAATTGTTATTTCTTGATGTGTCTGTGAGGTTGTTGCTGCATGAGATTAGACTAAATCAGCAGAATTCAAAGTACATTGCTCAGAGTGTTTGGGCATGATCTAATCCATGGAGGTTCTGAAATGATAAAATGCAGAGGAAGGAGAAATTCACCCCTTTTGCTTCTTTCCTTCTTGTCTGAGCTGAGACCTAATTTCCCTCTCCCTTTGGGCTAAGATTGACACCACTGGCCCTCTGCTTCTCAGGCCTTTGATTTCACAAGCTGTCAGGTTCTCCAGATTCTGATAGCAGATTGTGGGATATCTTGGATTCCATAGTTGTATGGAATCCTTATAACAAATCAATTCCTTATAACAAATCTTTCTATGTGTATCCTATTCATAATGTTTCTCTAGAGAACTCTAATACTCCCTCACATACATGTGCACTATCAGACACACAGAAATATATTTTAAGAAAGTTTTGTTGGAGCCAGCATTGTGATGTAATGGTTAAAGCAACCACCTGCAGTCCCAGCATCCCGTACTTGCAACAGTGCAAGTTCTGGCTGCTCCATTTCTGATCCAGCTCTGCTATGGCCTGAGTAGCTCTGTTAGAAGTGTAGACCCTATTTTTTTTTATTCTGAACATCAGTTGGCTTTGGATGGTTTTTCTTCTGTAATTCCAGGTCTTGAACCAAGCAGGCAGCTTCCAGTTCTCATCTCTTTGGGTGGTCATTTCTTGTTTGCCCTGTGTTGGGATACCACTAGAATATGACATGTGTCAGAGTACCTCTCACATGCTTGCACTTCACAGATAATTAGTCAGTGGGAAGCTTTTGCCAGACACTCTCCAGTGGGAGGGAGAGAGAATAGTTATAGTCAGTGGCCTTTTGAGCACAGAACTTATATTTTGGTGGGTGAGCATTAACATTTACTTTACTGATACTGGGTACTGTGCATGTATGAATGGTTAATGTGGGTTAAAAGCAAGTAGATTTCATAATAGCCCTTTGAATGTACGTGCTGTTATATTAAGGTGTTCAGTAAGTTCTTTAATATTATTTTGATTTTTGCAAGCTGTATAATGTTTCCAAATGTGGGTAAGGTTGCATTGTTTAAAGCATAAGGAGTAGGCCATCATTGTATTCATAGTTATCTATTCGTGTTCTAAACCAATTAATGGCTCTGTGATATTGGTGGTATTATGCATATAGGATTTTTCTCACTACTTTACCTTCAGAACACTTCCAGGTACTTTAAAATGTTTAAAAATCAGACCAGGATTTATCGGCATCCCGCTGTTGGTTGCTGTCACTAAGATATCTTTGCTTGCTCTTTAGAGAATTCATTTTAATAGCAATGGTTTCTCAAAAATCATAATGCTTCTTCTGAATTTATTTTTTAAAAGATTCATTTATTTATTTGAGAAGCATAGTCACAGATGACAGCGAGAGGGGTCTTCCATCCACTGGTTCACTCTGCAAATGGCCCTAGTGGCCAGAGCCAGGATGGTCTGAAGCCAGGAGCCAACAGCTTCTTCCAGCTCTGCCACGCAGGTGCATAGGCCCAAGCACTTATGTCTTCTGCTGTCTTTCCAGGTCTTCAGCAGGGAGATGGATTGGAAGTGGAGCATCCAGGACTCAGACTGGCACTCATACGGGATGCCAATGCCACAGTTGGTGCTTAACCTAATACACAGCAGTGTAGTCCCCTGATAATAATTTTTAAAGTGGTAAGATATACATCAAAATTTAAAAGTGTTCTTGTAGTCCAGTGTCCTTACATAGCAGGTTAAGCTGCTCCTTCTGATGCCAGCATCCCATATCTGATCACCAAGTTGAGTCTTGGCCACTCTCTTTCAATCTAGCTCCCTACTAATGTGTGTGGGAATGCAGCACTGGAAATATCTGAGGCCCTGCCACCCATGCAGGACAGACAATGATAGAGTTCTTGGGTCCTGTCTTTTTTTTATCTTTTATTTAATGAATATAAATTTCCAAAGTACAGCTTATGGATTACAATGGCTTCCCCCCCATAACTTCCCTCCCACCCGCAACCCGCCCCTTTCCTGCTCCCTCTCCCCTTCCATTCACATCAAGATTCATTTTCAATTCTCTTTATATAAAGAAGATCAGTTTAGCATATATTAAGTAAACATTTCAACAGTTTGCACCCAAATAGAAACACAAAGTGAAAAATACTGTTTGAGTACAAGTTATAGCATTAAATCGCCATGTGCAGCACATTAAGGACAGAGATCCTACATGAGGAGTAAGTGCACAGTGACTCCTGTTGTTGACTGAACAAATTGACACTCTTGTTTATGGCATCAGTAATCACCCTAGGCTCTTGTCATGAGTTGATAAGGCTATGGAAGCCTTTTGAGTTCACCGACTCTGATCATATTTAGACAAGGTCGTAGTCAAATTGGAAGTTCTCTCCTGCCTTCAGAGAAAGGTACCTCCTTCTTTGATGGCCCTGTTCTTTTCACTGTGATCTTACTCGCAGAGATCTTTCATTTAGGTAATTATTTTTGACAGAGCTTCTTGGCTTTCCATGCCAAAATACTCTCATGGGCTCTTCAGCCCGATCTGCATTATGTTGAATAGCAATGGTGAGAGTGGGCATCCCTGTCTGGTACCAGATCTCAGTGGAAATGCTTCCAACTTTTCCCCATTCAATAGGATGCTGGCCGTGTGTTTTTCATAAATTGCTTTGATTACATTGAGGAATGTTCCTTCTATACCCAGTTTCTTAGAGTTTTCATCATGAAAGAGTGTTGATATTTATTGAATGCTTTCTCTGTGTCTATTGAGATAATCATATGGTTTTTCTTCTGCAGTCTGTTAATGTGGTGTATCACATTGAACATTGAACCTTCCCTGCATTCCAAGGAAAAATCCTACTTGGTCTGGGTGGATGATCTTTCTGATGTGTTGTTGCATTCTATTGGCCAGAATTTTATTGAGGATTTTTGTGTCTATGTTCATCAGGAATATTGGTCTGTTATTCTCTTTCAATGCTGCATCTTTTTCCAGCTTAGGAATTAAGGTGATGCTGGCTTCATAGAAAGAATTTGGGAGGATTCCCTCTTTTTCGATTGTTCTGAATAATTTGAGAAGAATTGGAGTTAGTTCTTCTTTAAATGTCAGGTAGAATTCAGCAGTGAATCCATCTGGTCCTGAGCTTTTCTTTGTTGGAAGGGCCTTTATTACTGTTTCAATTTCTGTTTCAGTTATGGGTCTATTTAGGTTTTCTATGTCTTCCTGGTTCAATTTAGGTAGATTGCATGTGTCCAGGAATCTGTCCATTTCTGATAGATTTGCCTCTTTCCTGGCATGGGAGTCCTTGTGTAGTAATTTCTTTCTTTATTTACTGTTGAAATGTTGCTTTTTAGTCAAATTTTATGGTTTGCAAATATTTGTATTTATTTAGTTTTTAGTTTATTTTTCTTTAGTAAATATAAATTTCCAAAGTAGAGTTTATGGATTACAATGGCTTCCCCCCTGTAATTTCCCTCCCACTCACACCCCTCCCATCTCCTGCTCCCTCTCCCATTACATTCACATCAAGATTCATTTTCAATTATTTTAATATAGAGAAGATTGATTCTCTATATACTAAGTAAAGATTTCATCAGTTTGCACCCACACAGAAACACAAAGTGTAAAAATACTGTTTCAGTACTAGTTTTGGCATTACTTCACATTGGAAAACACATTAAGGACAGATCCCAGATGAGAAGTAAGTACACAGTGACTCCTGTTGCTGACTTAACAATTTGACACTCTTGTTTATGGCGTCAGTAATCTCCCTAGGCTCTAGTCATGAGTTGCCGAGGCTATGGAAGCCTTTAGTGTTCGCCGACTTCGATCTTATTCTGACAGCGTCATAGTCAAAGTGGAAGTTCTCTCCTCCCTTCAGAGAAAGGTACCTCCTTCTTTGATGGCCCCGTTCTTTCCACAGGGATCTCACTTGCAGAGATCTTTCATTTAGGTCTTCTTTTTTTTTCCAAGTGTCTTGGCTTTCCATGCCTCCTTGTAGTAATTTCTGATGATTCTTTTTATTTCTGTGGTGTCTGTTTTTACATTTCCTTTTTTAATCTCTGATTTTATTGATTTGCGTCTTTTCTCTTCTTTTTTTAGTTAGTTGAGCAAATGTTGTGTCAATTTTATTCATTTTTTCAAAAACCCAGCTCTTCACTTGGCTGATTTTTTGCAATATTTTTTGATTCAATCCTTTGGATTTCGTCTCTGATTTCAATTATTTCTCTTCTCCCAGTAGATTTTGGTCTGGTTTGCTGTAGTTTCTCTAGATTCTTGAGATGCATTGAAAGCTCATTTATTGGGTGCCTTTCCAATTTCTTGATTTAGGCACCTATTGCTATAAACTTTCCTCTGAACACTGCTTTTGCCATATCCCATAAGTTTTGATATGTTGCATTGTATTCCTCATTTACTTCCAGAAAATTTTTGATTTCTCTTTTAATTTCTTCTACGACCCATTGTTCATTCAGGAGCATGTTGTTCCGTCTCCATGTGTTTGCATATGCTCTAGGGATTCCTGAGGTGCTAATTTCCACCTTCATTCCACTGTGGTCTGAGAAACTGCTTGGTATGATTCTAATTCTTTTGAATTTGCTGAGATTTGCTTTATGGCCTAGTATGTGGTCAATCCTAGAGAAGGTTTCATGCACTGCTGAGAAGAATATAAAATCTTTAAGTGTAGGATTGAAAGTTCTGTAGATATCTGTTAGATCCATTTGGGCAATAGTGTCGATTATTCTGCTGTTTCCTTGTTGATCTTCTGTCCGGTTGATCTGTCTATCTCTGAGAGTGGAGTATTGAATTTCCCCAGTACTATTGTATTGCTGTCTAAGTCTCCCTTTAAGTCCCTTAACATACCTTTTAAATAAACTGGTACCCTGTAATTAGGTGCATATACATTCATAATAGTTACATCTTCCTGTTGAATTGAACCCTTAACCATTATATAGTGTCCCTCTTTGTCTCTCTTAACAGTTTTTGTGTTAAAGTTTATTTTGTCTGCTATTAATATGGCTACACCTGCATTTTACATTTCTGTTGGCATGGTGTATCTTTTTCCAATCTTTCACTTTCAGTCTGCACGCATCTTTTGTTGGAAAATATGTGTTTCTTGTAGGCAGCAAATAGATGGGTTTTGTTCCTTAATCCATTCAGACAGCATGTGCTTTTTAACTGTAGAGTTGAGTCCATTAACATTCAATGTGACTATTGATAAGTAGTGACTTTGCCCTGCCATTTTCCCAAGATATTTTCTAGTATATGCTTTGAGCTTCCTATGATCTTTTACTGGTAGGTTTTCTTCCTTTACCTTCTTTCATATTGATGGCTGTGTTTCTGTGTTTCTGTGTGTAGCACATCTTTAAGCATTTTTTTCAGGGCTGGACAAGTGGCGACAGATTCTTTCCATTTCTGTTTGCTATGAAATGTCTTTATTTCACCCTCATTCACAAATGAGAGCTTTGAAGAATATAATATTCTGGGCTGGCAGCTTTTCTCTCTTAGTACCTGGGCTATATCTCGCCATTCCCTCCTACGTTGTAGGGTTTCTGATGAGAAGTCAGCTGTGAATCTAATTGGAGATCCTCTGAGAGTAATCTGACGTTTCTCTCTTGCACATTTTAGGATCTTTTCTTTCTGTTTCACTGTAGTGAGTTTAATTACAACGTGTCATGGTGAGGATCTCTTTTGGTCACGTTTATTAGGGGTTCTATGATCTTCCTGTACTAGGATGTCTCTGTCCTTCTCCAAAACTGGGAAATTTTCTGCTAGTACGTTACTAATAGGCCTTCTAATCCTTTCTCCCTCTCCATGTCTTCAGGAACTCCTAGAATACGAATGTTGTTTTTTTTTTAATAGTATTTTGTAGATTCCTGACAATATTTTTTAGATTTCTAATTTCCTCTTCTTTTCTTTGGTTTGACTGTTTCCTTTCCTGTTCTCTGTCTTCTAAGTCCGATATTCTCTTTTCTGCTTCACCCATTCTGTTTTTAAGGCCCTCTAATGTGTTTGTCATTTGATCTATTGAATTCTTCATTTCATTATTATTTCTTGTCACTATCACAGTTTCATGTTCTACTAGTTGTGTCATTTTATTTTGATTCCTCCTTAATATTTCATTTTTGCGTGAGATATTTTCTATCCTGTCCATTAAGGATTTCTGTAGTTCAAGAATTTGTTTTTGAGAACTTCTTAATGTTCTTATCAATTTTTTGAGATCTGCTTCTTGCATTTCTTCAATCTCATCATCCTCATAATCTTGAATTAAGGTGTCTTTTTCATTTGGGGACATCATATTTTCTTATTTGTTCTTGTTACCTCAGTTTCTGCATTTGTTCGGCATTGTGGAGATATTCTTTCATTTCTTCGCTGTGGTTCTTTTTCTTGTTATACTAAGACTCTAGATTAAATGGACTGTCTGCTTTTGATGGATCCTTGGAGGCTGTGATGGGTGTGGCCAGAGAGCTCTGTTTGGTTCTTCAGGGTTAAGGGTGTGCCAAAAGTGACTCACTCAGATTGTTCTCTCTCTCTCTCTCTCTCTTTCTCTTTTTTTTTGACTCAGTTGGGAAATAATTCCTCACAGCTGAGTGGCATTGAGGGTAGTTGATGTATGAAATTTGGCTCCTGTGGGTATTCATCTGCTCTACCCCTGTGACCACACAGAGTTTATCCAGCCCTCAGTGTGGTCTCAAATTTCTCCGCAGTCTCTCACTGGGTTGCCAAGGTTACCGAGTTTGTGTACTCAGCGAGTTCTCTCGCCCCCCCC
This sequence comes from Sylvilagus floridanus, assembly GCA_949820135.1. Classification (NCBI taxonomy): domain Eukaryota; kingdom Metazoa; phylum Chordata; class Mammalia; order Lagomorpha; family Leporidae; genus Sylvilagus; species Sylvilagus floridanus. The sequence continues at coordinate 91,252,637 of OX463223.1, forward strand.
CTCAGATTTTCAGTCTCAGTTCATTAGCTCCACACTTTCACTAGTCCCTAACCTCCTGTTATTTCTGCCCTCCAGAGTCAGGTTTTTCTGCTTGGCTGATGGTGGGCGCCACTTTACAAATGTCAAAAATGATGCCTGCTCTTTGTCTTGCTTGGCTTTGTAAGATGAGTGGAGAGAGAGGCTAGTGTCCATGCCAGTTCCCCTTATTTATCTGTTTTTTATTTATCCATTTTTTCTCTCCTCCAGTGAGCCTTGTGAACTTTCCCCAGCAGGGCTTCAAACCTCATTTCCTCTAGGCTCTTTCTGCCTTTCCCCAACAATGTCTCAGGTTACTGACGTTTTTGTCTCACCTCCCCTTCCAGCGCTGGCATGCAGGCTCTGCGGCTGGGCTTCCACATGGTGGGTAACCTTGCTCTCCCCGTAGGTCCTCCGTGTCACATCCACTAGATCTGGAAGAGTTTCCTCTGCAATTTTTTCCTGATCCTTTTCCTGAGACCACAGTAACTCCACTTTTATTAAACTATCTTTTCCAGGACTATCAGTGCGTGCCCTATTCCGCCATCTTGGCTCCGCCCCCAGCTCCTGTCTTTATCATGGCCCAACATTGGATGTCATGGGTATTTCAGAAGTAAGCAAGTGAATTGAAGATCTGTCTCTCTGATGCTCTGCATTTGTGATAAATGAAAATATATATTAAAAATCTTGATAGTCATTCTGTATAAGCCAATATTTGCATTTTTGTTTTTATTTACCTTTTTATTATTTTTAGAAATTCTATGCAACCCTGTTCCATTCTTTCTGTGTGGATATCCCTTTCCAAATGATGCTTCCACCTGAAGCACTAGTGCCTTAGCACCCTGATGCTATGTACAATGGTTAATTTGCAGATTCTGCCAAATTTCCCTAAGCAAGACTTGAATTCACCAGGAAGTATCAATGTATTTTAATGGATATCACTAAAGATGAACTCTTCTAACTGCTCAGTACTCCAAATGATTCAAGGCAGGTTTTTGTTCATTTTGCCCTTGGATCGGTGGAAAATTCTCCAGAGGTCAATGTCAGTTTTCAGTGCAATAATCTTTTCATCTAAAAATAAACCTGAAGGAAACAAGGACTGCATGGAGGAACTTAGTCTATGTGTTCTATCTCTGTTGAAGGCAGACTGTAACCATTTTAGGTCATAAGACTGTATGACCTTCACCCCCCTGGCCTCTTCTTACTATTGTTGCAAGTCAGGATGAAGCTGCAGTAGAATGGGGCTGCTCTGTAACCTCAGCCAACATTGGAGCAGATGCTCATGAGCTGAGCAGCATCTTTGGGGAAACTCTCTTTCCCAGTGTCAGGCTGGGAAACCCTCAACCATGAGAGGAAGCTTACAGGTTGTGAATCACTTCCATGTACCACAGTTGCAAGAAAGATGGGGGTTAGAGAAGCAAATTCCAAATGAATTCATTCATTTTCTTATCTTTGATTAGACAATAATGATCAAATCAGTAAATTGTTTCCTGGAAAAAATGTAGATAGATTCAAACTGATCTAAGTTTGCTTGTGTCAGACGTTTTAGACCTTTGCATTTCAGTCATTTAAAATGATTTTGGAAAATTGCTTCACAATTATAAAAGCCTTAAGAACAACTAGTAATGTGAAAATTAAGCTTAGTTATTATAGAAGATGCAGCAGTTATTAACCTTAATTAAATATTGTTCTTGAATAAATCATAATTCTACCACAGTAGAAATAAAATGTCTTGTTTTTTAATATTATTAAAATAAAAATATCAAAACCCTACAAAGGATAAGTATTTAGCCTAACTTTTAAGATGTCTGCATCTCATATGGGATTTCCTGGGATTGACACTCAGCAAAAGCTTTTGATTTCAGCTTCCTGCTGACTCATGCATTTAGGTCTCTGCCATCAAGCTGTGAGACCTTGCTTGAGTTTGTGGTTCCTGGTTTTGTTCCAGCCAGTCCTGGCAATTGTGGGGATTTGGTGAGAGAACCAATGGAAAGGAGTGGTCTCTCTCTCTCTCTTCTCTTTGATCTCAAATAAATAGGTCTATGTATCGGTGCAGAATTGTTTTGAGGCTAAGTCTACCATTGTGGAGTGCTACATTCAGCAAGTTACATACAAGCCCATAATTTGGATAATTCTCACCCTTGGTATGTGAAGTGTTCTTATACCAGACATAGCACCAGAACTGATAGAATCATGGCTATCCTCCTGTTCCCCAACTCCCCAATCTGGAGATGAGTCTGAGGATGTGAGAAAAGTCAAGAAGCGTAAGGACCACTATTGTGGCATAGCAGGTAAACTTGCAACCTGCCACACCAGTGCCTGGCATGTGGCTTGGGCCTGGCTCAGCCTTGGCCATTTTGGCCATCTTGGGCTTGAACTAGCAGGTGGGATATCTCTTTCTGTCTCTCCCTCTTTCTCTGCAACTCTTTCAAATAAGTAAATAATTAAAAAACAAAACTCAGAACAACTATTATTTTACAAAGTCAATAGCTGGGTGCTGTGAAGGATGTTGATGTCATGTGCTAGTCCTTGTAACCAAGGTGTTTCTGTGTTGTTGTGACTGATTTAGATAATGAGAATTTTACACATCTTGGGGAAAGTTTCATGCAATTTTCTGTTGTGTCTGTTGAGTCTCTATTGGAGCTTTTTCAAATTAAAAAAATGAAAGCTGCCCCTCCCTCTTGCCTAGTCAAGAATTTTCCCCTTTTACAGCATATAGAAACCCCTAGACAATCACCCATAAATGGCTCTCTTCTTCATGAAGATATTTTGTTCTGCTTTCTCTCTCTCTTTCTCTCTCATTCTCTTTTTTTTATAATAAATTTAACTTATGGTTTATACATTCTTTGTCCATACTCCTAATTCTTTGTGGTCTAAAGACATAAATTCAAGTAATTACAACAGTAGACTCCTGAAAGAAAACTCCCTGACAAGAGGCACATATTGTTTTCTGTGGTTGATATTTTTACTGTTTTTAAAAAGATTATCTTTCTTATTTGAAATGCAGAGTTACAGAGAGAGGAGAAGGAATAGAGAAAGAGAGAGAAGAGAGAGAGAGAGAGAGAGAGAGAGAGAGAGAGAGAGAGAGAGAGAGAGAGAGAAAGAAAATCTTCCATTCACTGGTTTATTCCACAAATGGCCACAAAAGCCCAGGCTGACCAGGATGAAGCTAGGATCCTGAATCTACTTCTGGTTCTCCCACATGGGTGCAGGGACACAAACACTTAAGACATACCCTTTTTGCTTTTTCAGGTGCACTAGCAGGGAGCTGGTTCTGAAGTGGAGCAGCCAGGTCTGGAACCAGTGCCCATTTGGCATGCCAGGATTGCAGGTGGAGCGTTACCTGGTACACCAAAATGTTGGCCCTGTGCTTGCTTTTACCAAATATTTTGACCCTAAAGGTAACTTAGACTTCCTCTGTAAGAAGTAATCTTTGAATGTAGTTTGGAGGAAGAGAGACGATAACATGCAAAGATGGTTGTAAAGAAAAATGCCAACATATAAAAAAATGTGTTTTTAATTTGCTCACCACTGGGCCAGGAGTAAAATACATTTTTTAGGGGACAATGCTGTGGTACAGCAGGATAATGCCCTGGCCTAAGCACCGTCATCCCATATGGGCACTTGTTCAAGACCTGGCTATTCCACTTCTGACCCAGCTGTCTATGGCCTGGGAAAGGAAAGCAGTAGAAGATGGGCCAGGTACTTGTACCCTTGTACCTGGGTGGGAGACCCAGAGGAAGCTCCTGGCCCCTGGCTTCAGATCAGTGCAGCTCTGGCCATTGCAGCCAACTGAGGAATGAACTATCAGAAGGAGGACCTCTCTCTCTCTCTCTCTCTCTCTCTCTCTCTCTCTCTCTCTCTCTGCCTTTCCTCTCTCTGTGTAACTCTGACTTTCAAATAAGCAAATAAATCTTTAAAAAAAGAATGCATATAAGCATATAACTAGTACTTAAACAGTATTTTTACACTTTGTATTTCTGTGTGGGTGTAAACTGATGAAATCTTTACTTAGTATATACTGAATCGATCTTCTGTATATAAAGATAATTGTAAATGATTAAAAAATCTTGCTGTTAAATTGGATATTGCATAGATAATTAATCATTTTTTTAAAAAAAATCATGTAGGATCTCTGTCCTTAATGTGCTGTACATTGTGAATTAATACTATAGCTAGTACTCCAAAAGTATTTTCACTTTGTGTCCCTATGTGAGGGCAAACTGTTGAAATCTTTACGTAATATGTACTAAATTGATCTTCTGTATATAAAGAGAATTGAAAAGGAATCTTGATGTGAATGGAAGGGGAGAGGGAGCGGGAAAGGCGAGGATTGCGGGTGGGAGGGAAATTATGTGGGGGGGAGAAGCCATTGTAATCCATAAGCTGTACTTTGGAAATTTATATTTTTTAAATAAAAGCTTTATTAAAAAAAGCATGCATTTCTTTTAAAATCAGAGCTAATCAGTGTCACCCAAACCTTGCTATCAGTATAAAAGGTGCCATGCTTTTTTGGACAATTATGTGATCTTAAAATATTAATATAGCTAATATTAGGTAATGATGATTGTAAAAATAAAACAACAGTTCAAAGAAAACAGACTATGTATACTTTTCTGATCTGGAAAATAATATCAAAAATATTTCAATGACTATTTTTTGACTACTTTCTATTGGTATGTTTGAACTATACTCCCTCTTTCTAAGCCCTTTTAAATGGAAGTTACTCCATCGTTCTTAAACAGTAAAAAGTTCAGTGGCAATCTCTGTTGCCTACAAGGCTACATAAGATGACCTCTGAATTCTCTTCCAGACAATGGTAATGTCTTGATGATAAAGATGTTTTCTTGAACAAAAGAACACTTCTTTGGCATAAGGTCATGTGCGCAGAAATTTGAATAGTCTTGTTCTGGATATGGATCTGCAGTAGGGGGACAATCTGGAGAGAGAAGAGTTTTTGTGTATCATAGTGTGTGCCACCATTATCCTGATGTTACTGTGCTGCCTTATTTGTGCTCCCCTTTGTGAGTCAGTACTTTTGGAGTAGCTGGTACCACCACTACAGCAAAATTTCTTCATGAGATTTTAGAGACCCTGCTTCTGCACCTAGGAAAGCAGTGACAGACTGCCCATGTACTTGGAGCCCTGCCACCCTGTAGGAGACCAGTCCTGGCCATTGTGGATATTTGGGGAGTAAATCAGCAAATGGAAAATCTGTCTGTTGTTCTGTCTCTGTAATTCAATTTATATACGTGAAATTATCTTCTGTCATAATTACAAGTAAACATATTCATTAAAATGTTCTAGGAGAGGTTCAACCACTGTAGCTTATATGAAGTATAAATGGCCAATGTCTTCACTCTCCACCCTCCCCCTACACATACAATGCTTAGCACAATGATGTTGATATGGAAGACTCTGAGTTGTGTTTCTTGGTTGCTTAGTCCTGACTTCTTTTCAAAAATAATTCAACTGTGAATGCCCACCTATATCTGTTACACATTTCTTTCCTTTTCATCACTTGTAAGAAAAAGGGAGGTGATTAACTAAAATCATTCATGTAGGTAAAAATACCCCCTTTTAGTATCACATTTGGCCTTTTATTTTCATGGGTAGGAACTAATTTGATTGGTTAGAAACTTACCAACATTTGATGCCTCAATAAAGTCACAAGAATGTTGTTTTGATAAAATGAAAGGGAGCAGAAATCTTGGGAGATTATCAAAGGCTTACTGTAACAGTGTATTGGGTACATTGGATGAAACTGAAATGCCTTTAGTGACACATACTAGAAACAACAGGTTTATCTAGAATGGATACTGGGAAAGGCAGAATGAACCAATTGATTGAGGATGTCTTCAGGAAAAAAGAGACACGGGAGACATTTTAAAGAAATTCTATAGAGGTAAAATTTGAATAAGAATCAGAACCAAAGATCCCCAAGTAATCCAGAATCCTTCCAGCGATGACTAGTAAAAGGAGTCAGGAAGCTTGGTTAATATACAGAGCGTTCTTAATCCAAGAAGATATTTAAAACCTTTACTCTCCAGTTAGAAGTTTCAGATGCTAACAAACACTCTGGGAGAGGGGAGAATGTTCTGGAAGGCAGATATTAAGTGAGCTAAAAATTGTGCCATCTGATATTAGCAGTTTTCATTCAAGAGTCACTGTTCCATAAAATAATCAACTCAATCCATATGTTTTAATGTATGGTTTTGCAACTCTGGTCAGTCATCCACACTAAAGTGATATTTGTCATTAAGCAAGTTAATTGGAGTGAATCTAATTAAATTCATTAAAATATTAGAAAAATTTGGGGCTTACATTTGGTTTCTATAGAAGAACAATATATACTTTTCAATTTTTTTTTAATTTACCAGTTAAAATACAAAAAATTATATAGGAGCAAAATGGACATCTTATGATGTGATTGCAGTTTCTAGCCCTTGTTTATACTTCTGTGGAACTGTGATCTTTATAGTTTTGACTTCCTCAATATTATGGTTAGTGGTGCCTCAATCCTACAATTACAGAGGTGACTGAAATTATGTTTCTGTGAAAGTTAAAGGAAAAAGAGGAAGGAAGGAGGGGGAATGATGAAGTAAAAAGAGGGAGGGAGGGAAGTTTGGTTATCTTCTTAGATTCATACCTATGATGATCACTGATGTCATAAATAAGAGTGTCAATTGTTATATCAACAACAGGAATCACTATGCACTTGTTCCCCATGTAGGACCTCTGTCCTTAATGTGTTGTACTATGAGAATTAATGGTAAAACTAGTCTTCAAACAGTACTTTATACGTTGTGTATCTGTGTGGATGCAAACTGTTGAAATCCTTACTTAATATAGACTCAAACTTCTATATATAAATATAATTTAAAAATGAATCTTAATGAAGAATGGGATGGGAGAGGTAGTAGGAGGTAGGATGGTTTGAGGGTGGGAGGGTGGGTATTGGTGGAAGAAATACTATAATCCCAAAGTTATACTTATGGAATTTATATTTACTAAATAAATGCTTTCTATAAAAAGAATTATACCTATGAAAAACATGAAATATACTATCTTCATGTTAATAAAATTAAAAATAAATAAATAATTAAAAATAATTTTAAGGTCTCAATGGGATATGTGCCCAGAACTGACAAGTAAAGTTGCAGAGAATGGCTAATATAGCCTTATCAGTTTCATTTGTCATCCTAATCCCTTCCCCTATGGTCACATTACTTCAGTTCTACCACTGCTATTTCTTATATAAAATATATATCTTAATGAATTTATTCTTAAACTAGAAATAATAGGCTTTTACTCTGTTTTTTAGAAAAGCTTAATTGAAGTGCCATGTTGATCTATGCTTTACTTGGAATATTTAATAATTTTGAAGTATATATGATCTTTTTTGTTTTGATTAAATTTGAAACACCAGCAAAAACGCGGAGCCTCTGTGATACTGAAGGGGCATACTTTATAATGTAACACATGATAGGGATTTGTAAAAGTTTGAGGAGTGCTGGAGAAGAATGTGAATATTACTGAATGGTTCAAGTGGTCTGTATTTTATATGTATATACACAGTACTTATGTGAATTTGTTTATTTGTTTTTATTTGGTTCTAAGTTGTGCTTAAGGCTTCTCAGGAGAGAGCTGCAATAAAGTTTCCCATTAGGATTTTAGATTTACTTATTTCTTTCAGTAGCTTAGTTCTTGAATTGATTTATGTATTTTCAGGTAACTTGGAGCATAAAGTTGAGATCATATCTTCCTAGTGTCTAAAAGTTTTGTCATTATACATTGATTCTTTTTTCTCCAAAAATGTTTGCTTCCTTAAAGTCTGTTTTGTCTGATGTAGTGATTGTGACTTTCTCTTAAAAATATTTTCCTGAAATATATTTTTAGTCCTTTACTTCAATATTTTCACAACCATTTTTTGTTTTCACTTTGTATTTTAATTGATTTTTAAAAAACTGTTCAGTTTTGTTTAATGAACCCATTTGGATAATTTTGAGAAAAATTTTACCTACTTATATTTAGTATGATCATTAATATATTTAGATTTATTCCGACCTAATTAAGAATTTTAGTTTTCTTAGCCTGGGACCAATTTTAGCAATTATTCTGTTGCTTAGTTTATGGAGTTTTTCTCCTTTCCTTGTTGGGGATGCACATTTGCTGTTTCTATTACTAGTCATTATCTTGGAACATTTACCATACAGATTTTTCTAAATAAAGTAAAATTTTAAGTTATTTGTACTTCTTTTTCTTAGGACTGTAGAGATTGTTGGAATACTTAAAATGCAATCACTGCTTTTCTGATTTGAAGTTGCTTTTATTCAAAATTTTAGTTCTTTTTTTCAGCCCCACAAATTAGCCATTAGGTTTATTATTTCAAATAAATGATGATCTAATTTGCATTTTATTTACTACTCCCCATTCGTTTTTGCCTCTCATTCTTCTGAAATCATGCCCTGCCTCTTAGGAAGATCTCTTGGTTTCATTTTACTGTCAATAATGACAGCTAATCTTTCTGGATGAATGAAGGGTAGTAGTGACTGTATTTAGTATTTCAGAGATGGTATTCAAGGCTCTCTGTTTTCTCTTTTTGATCCATTAGTCCAGTTATTCATTATTCAATCATCTTTTTCCTATGGAAGTTTTATAATTATATCTGTTTTCAATTTAGAAGTTATACCTTATACTTTGTATGTAGATTCCTTTTCGCTTATTCTTCTTGGCACACATTAGAAATACTGTTTCTTGCATTGGGCTAGAGAGATTGGAGAAGCAGAGTCAATATGCTCTCATATAATGTATCTCCTACATGCTCCTAAGACTTGTGGTTTGATAGGTTTTCTCATTCTGTGCTCCATATCTCTTAATTTTAACAATATTTCAACTTTGAATCAAAGAGGCATCACCAGGGTGACGACCTCAACTCTTTTGGTTCGGTCCTGTGGCTTCTGGCAGGGGGCCCTGCGGCTGCGGGGTCTGAGGGATGCCCAAGATGATGGCTTGGGCCCGGGCCCACCATGGGGGACTGTACAGAGATTAAGTCACAGTTCCGCACCCGCGAGGGCTTCTACAAGCTGCTCCCCGGTGACAGCACCACTCGCAGGTCCGGTGAGTTCCACCCAGACCCCGGCGTCAACCCAGCCGCCGCAACTCCCACGTGGCCCTGCCTCCACCTCCAGCCCCGTCGCTGCAGGCCTTGCGTCATCCCTGCAGCCCCCAGGCCCTGGGCTGTTTCCCGCCTTGAGCCTCAGCCTCATTTACCTCGGGAGCCCCCATCCACGCCCACTGGTCTGGTCTGAGTGCCGGGGGGGGGGGGGCTACCCTGTCTGCTTCAACCTGGGCCACGAGCTGTATTTCTACCCAGGCTGCTGCCATTGCGGGAGTCAGCGGTCTATCGACCTCAGGGAGCTCATCGACAAGTTGATCTACAAGGGCATGCAGCCCACCTGCCATGACTTCAACCAGTTCACCAACCACCACGGAGACATCTCCCTGCTGGTGAGCTTCTCAGCCAGCCAGGTTCAGTACCTGGACCTCATTAAGAAGGACACCAGCAAGCTCTTCAACGAGGAGCAGCTGATCAACAAGACCAAGGTGACATATCAATAGGTGCCTACATCAAGAAACTGGAAAGGCACCAAATAGATGAGCTTTCAATGCATCTCAAGGATCTAGAAAATTTGCAGCAAACTAGACCCAAATCTAGTAGAAAAAGAGAAATAATCAAAATCAGAGAAGAAATCAACAGGATTGAATCCAAAAAAACATTACAAAAAATCAGCCAAACGAGGAGCTGGTTTTTTGAGAAAATAAACAAGATTGACACCCCATTGGCCCAACTAACTAAAAAAAGAAGAGAAAAGACCCAAATCAGTAAAATCAGAGATGAAAAAGGAAATATAACAACAGACACCACAGAAATCAAAAGAATCATCAGAAATTACTACAAGGACTTGTATGCCAGTAAACAGGGAAACCTATCAGAAATGGATAGATTCCTGGACACATGCAACCTACCTAAATTGAACCAGGAAGACATAGAAAACCTAAACAGACCCATAAGTGAGTCAGAAATTGAATCAGTAATAAAGGCCCTCCCAACAAAGAAAAGCCCAGGACCAGATGGATTCACTGCTGAATTCTACCAGACATTTAAAGAAGAACTAACCCCAATTCTTCTCAAACTTTTCAGAACAATCGAAAAAGAGGGAATTCTCCCAAATTCTTTCTATGAAGCCAGCATCACCTTAATTCCTAAGCCAGAAAAAGATGCAGCATTGAAAGAGAATTACAGACCAATATCCCTCATGAACATAGATGCAAAAATCCTCAACAAAATTCTGGCCAATAGACTGCAACAACACATCAGAAAGATCATCCACCCAGACCAAGTGGGATTCATCCCTGGTATGCAGGGATGGTTCAATATTCGCAAAACAATCAACGTGATACACCACATTAACAGACTTCAGAAGAAAAACCATATGATTATCTCACTAGACGCAGAGAAAGCATTCGATAAAATTCAACACCCTTTCATGATGAAAACCCTAAGCAAACTGGGCATAGAAGGCACATTCCTCAATACAATCAAAGCAATTTATGAAAAACCCACGGCCAATATCCTATTGAATGGGGAAAAGTTGGAAGCATTTCCACTGAGATCTGGTACCAGACAGGGATGCCCACTCTCACCACTGCTATTCAATATAGTGCTGGAAGTCTTAGCCAGAGCTATTAGGCAAGAAAAAGAAATTAAAGGGATACAAGTTGGGAAGGAAGAACTCAAACTATCCCTCTTTGCAGACGACATGATTCTTTATTTGGGGGACCCAAAGAACTCTACTAAGAGACTATTGGAACTCATAGAAGAGTTTGGCAAAGTAGCAGGATATAAAATCAATGCACAAAAATCAACAGCCTTTGTATACACAGACAATGCCACGGCTGAGGAAGAACTGCTAAGATCAATCCCATTCACAATAGCTACAAAAACAATCAAATACCTTGGAATAAATTTAACTAAGGACATTAAAGATCTCTACAATGAAAATTACAAAACCTTAAAGAAAGAAATAGAAGAGGATACCAAAAAATGGAGAAATCTCCCATGCTCATGGATTGGAAGAATCAATATCCTCAAAATGTCCATTCTCCCAAAAGCAATTTACAGATTCAACGCAATACCAATCAAGATACCGAGGACATTCTTCTCAGATCTGGAAAAAATGATGCTGAAATTCATATGGAGACACAGGAGACCTCGAATAGCTAAAGCAATCTTGTACAACAAAAACAAAGCCGGAGGCATCACAATACCAGATTTCAGGACATACTACAGGGCAGTTGTTATCAAAACAGCATGGTACTGGTACAGAAACAGATGGATAGACCAATGGAACAGAATAGAAACTCCAGAAATCAATCCAAACACCTACAGCCAACTTATATTTGATCAACGATCCAAAACCAGTCCCTGGAGTAAGGTCAGTCTGTTTAATAAATGGTGCTGGGAAAACTGGATTTCCACGTGCAGAACCATGAAGCAAGACCCCTACCTTTCACCTTACACAAAAATTCATTCAACATGGATTAAAAATTTAAACCTACGACCCGACACCATCAAATTACTAGAGAGCATAGGAGAAACCCTGCAAGACATAGGTACTGGCAAAGACTTCTTGGAAAAGACCCCAGAAGCACAGGCACTGAAAACCAAAATTAACTACTGGGATTGCATCAAATTGAAAAGTTTCTGTACTGCAAAAGAAACAGTCAGGAAAGTGAATAGGAAACAGACAGAATGGGAAAATATATTTGCAAACTATGCAACAGATAAAGGGTTGATAACCAGAATCTACAAAGAAATTAAGAAACTCCACAACATCAAAACAAACAACCCACTTAAGAGATGGGCCAAGGACCTCAATAGACATTTTTCCAAAGAGGAAATCCAAATGGCCAACAGACACATGAAAAAATGTTCAAGATCGCTAGCAATCAGGGAAATGCAAATCAAAACCACAATGAGGTTTCACCTCACCCCAGTTAGAATGGCTCACATTCAGAAATCCACCAACAATAGATGCTGGAGAGGATGTGGGGAAAAAGGGACACTAATCCACTGTTGATGGGAATGCAAACTGGTGAAGCCACTATGGAAGTCAGTCTGGAGATTCCTCAGAAATCTGAATATAACCCTACCATTCAACCCAGCCATCCCACTCCTTGGAATTTACCCAAAGGAAATTAAATGGGCAAACAAAAAAGCCGTCTGCACAGTAATGTTTATTGCGGCTCAATTCACAATAGCTAAGACTTGGAACCAACCCAAATGCCCATCAACAGTAGACTGGATTAGGAAATTATGGGACATGTACTCTACAGAATACTATACAGCAGTCAAAAACAATGAAATCCGGTCACTTGCAACAAAATGGAGGAATCTGGAAAACATCATGCTGAGTGAATTAAGTCAGTCCCAAAGAGACAAATATCATTTGTTTCCCTTGATTGGCGATGACTAACTGAGCACCAAAGGGGAAACCTGTAGAAGTGAAATGGACACTATGAGAAACAGTGACTCGATCAGCTCTTGTGCTGACTGTTGTTGTACAATGTAATACTTTATCCATGGTAGTATTTTTTTTTTTATCCTAGTACTAGTGGTTGAACTCTGTAATTAACACACAATTATTCTTAGGTGTTTAAATTTTAACTGAAAAGTGATCTCTGTGAAATATAAGAGTGGGAATAAGAGAGGGAGGAGATGTAAAATTTGGGACATGCTCAATCAGAACGGCCCCAAATGATGGAGTCAGAATTGTGCCAGGGGATTCCAATACAATCCCATCAAGGTGGCATGTACCAAGGCCATCTCATTAGTCCAAGTGATCAATTTCAGCTCACAATTGATCACACTGATAGGTCAAAGAGTCAAAGGGATCGCACAAGCAAGACTAGTGTCTGCTAATACTAACTGATAGAATGAAAAAGGGAGAGAATGATCCAACATGGGAAGCAGGATACACAGCAGACTCATAGAATGGCAGATGTCCTAAATAGCACTCTGGCCTCAGAATCAGCCCTTAAGGCATTCGGATCTGGCTCAAGAGCCCATGAGAATATTTTAGGCATGGAAAGCCAAGACATTCTGGAAAAAACAGAAGACCTAAATGAAAGATCTCTGCGAGTGAGATCCCAGTGGAAAGAACGGGGCCATCAAAGAAGGAGGTACCTTTCTCTGAAGGGAGGAGAGAAGTTCCACTTTGACTATGACCCTGTCGGAATAAGATCGAAGTCGGCGAACCCTAAAGGCTTCCATAGCCTCGGAAACTCATGACCAGAGCCTAGGGAGATTACTGACGCCATAAACAAGAGTGTCAAATTGTTAAATCAACATCAGGAGTCACTGTGTACTTACGTCTCATGAGGGATCTGTCCTTAATGTGTTATCCAATGTGAAATAATGCTATTACTAGTACTGAAACAGTATTTTTGCACTTTGTGTTTCTGAGTGGGTGCAAACTGGTGAAATCTTTACATAGTATATATTGAATCGATCTTCTTTATATAAAGATAATTGCAAATGATTAAAAAATCTTGGTGTTAAACTGGAAATTGCATAGACAATTAATCAATTTTTAAAAAAAAAATCATGTAGGATCTCTGTCCTTAATGTGCTGTACATTGTGAATTAATACTATAACTAGCACTCCAACAGTATTATCATTTTGTGTCTCTATGCGAAGGCAAACCGTTGAAATCTTTACGTAATATGTACTAAATTGATCTTCTGTGTATAAAGAGAATTGAAAATGAATCTTGATGTGGGCGGAGGGCGGGAGGGAGCGGGAGAGGGGAGGGTAGGGGGAGGGAGGGAGGTTGTGGGGGGGGAGCCATTGTGATCCATAAGCTGTTCTTTGGAAATTTATATTCTTTAAATAAAAGCTTTATATAAAAAAAAAGAAATGTACAGTTTCGCTGGACCTTTGGCTACCAATGAAAATACTCTAGCAGTAAAAAACACATTGGCCATGGACTGTGATAACTGTCCCCTGAGCATTAAAGCTGAGCAGAGAGTGATAAGGAAGTGAGCAATCCAAGACATAAGGGCCGTAGTCTGGCCAAAGATGCCCAAAAGGTAGGCTTTCTGAGCTCCCTGAACAATAGCCCCCAGGTATTGAGAAGTAACTCAAGGGCTTGTGGATGTGAGGCAGTCCAAGATACTGGTTCCACAGGAAAATATCTCTCATGCCTGATCAACTCTACTTTGGTGAAACTGGGCTCATCTGACAGGTCAGTCTGAGGGAGGAAACATAAGTGATAACAGTAGGAGACCAGTGAACACTTAGTACTGGCTTCATGGCACAGAAAGAAAAGCCGGAGCCAGGGTCCAGCTGGCCTGACTGTAATGACTACTAGAGTTCTTGCTCTTGTTGCCAGATTGTTGATTCAACTTCTCAGGTCTGTCAGGATTTTCAACTTCCACTTATCTCCTAAGTCAGATCCCTGTCTGTGTGGCCTCAACCTAGTTCCCCACTATTTGGTGACTATGACACAAGACCCCTACCCTTCTCTCAGTGATGCATCAAGTGGAATCTGTTGAGAGGGCAGGAAAATAAGAGAGGCCCACTTGTTTCCCCCGCTCTAATGAGCTAGAAGAGACCCCTGTAGCACTCCACTCTACAGATGATCTGGATCATAGCATCTGAGAAGCTATCTTGGTGACAGTCCTTGAATCAAAGCTGAAGAACTATATAGTGGTGGTGCTCTTCCAGAAGGCCTCAGCCAGTACCTTCAGGTGGGTGCACACCTGAATGAAACTATCAAGCTTAATGGTGAGATTTGCAGGCAACACAGGGATACCAGGAGCTGAGTGAATTGGGGGTTCAGGCTGTAGCCCATTTGAAACAAATCTTGCTGCATCTCTGTGCAGCTTGATGGAGCCTGAGTGTTCTGGTCATACTGTGGAAAGACGTTCTACCAGTGCTGAATGAATTTCCAAAAGGTTGAGAAATCAGAGACATTGATGTAGCCTGCCTTGGTCTTGTCAAACATGTTTATGATCATGAGGCATATCTTGTCGTTGTATAAGGACCAGCTGCAGTTGACCAGAGCCTGCTTTAGCTCCTTGGTGGGAATATAACTGGTAGGATCTGAGTCCACCAACTGGAACAGGAGTAGGCATCAGGATCCACACCAGAAGAGGTGCCAGCCTGTCCATAAGGCCTAGGCTGCTGAATACCATAGGCATTTGTGTGTGGTGGATCATGGGGGTTTCTGGTGCTGCATCATTTTATGGTCCTTCTGGAGTTACAGCCTCCACAGTGTTGGGGTGTCCATAGCCCCTCTACCATCTTTAGTTCATAAGGACATTCTACTTTAAATAGAATTTTTTGGATCCCGTATTTATAGTATCATTTTTTTAAAAAAAAGGGGTAATCTGACATCCTCCTTTCCAATATGTAGCCCTGGGGTTTATTTTAATGCCTAATGGCTCTGGCTAAAACTTCCAGGACAATACTGAATAGCAATGGTGAATGTAGGCATCTTGTTGGTTCTGGATATTAGGGAGAATGCTTCCCACTTTTCTCAGTTCAGTAAAATGTAAGCCATAGGTTTGCCATAAAATTCCTTGATTATGTTGAAGAATGCTCTTTCTGTACCCAATTTGCTTAATTTTTCATCATGAAATTATGTTGTATTCAATCAAATGCTCTCTCTGTATCTATTGAGATAATCATATGGTTTTGTTTTTCAGTTTGTTTATGTGATGAATCACATTTATTGATTTGTGAATGCTGAACCATCCCTGCATATCAGGGGAAAATCCCACATGTTCCAGGTGAATGATCTTTTTGATGTGTTGTTGGATTTGATTAGCTAATGTTTTGTTGAAGATTTTGGCATCTATGTTCATTAGGGATATTGGTCTATAGTACACTTTCTCTGTTGTATCTCTTTCATGTTTAGGAATTAAGGTAATGCAGGCTTCATAGAAAGGGTTTGGGAGGATTCTCTCCCTTTTAATTGTTTCACTCCCTTTTAAATGTTTAGATTAGCTTGTGGAAAATTGGAATTAGTTATTCTTTAAATGTCTGGTAGGAATGTTTATGGAAAAATGGCTGAGCCATGTCATTTTACACATTTATAGTAACCTTGAATGCAAATGGCCTCAACTGTAGTTGAATGATAGACTAGGTGAATGGATTAAAAAACAAGACCCATTTACTTTCTCCCTAAAAGAAACACATCTCACCAGCAAAGAACCCACACTGAAAGTAAAGGATGGAAAAGATATTTCATGGTAATGGATAGTAAAAAAAAGACAGGTAGTGCCATGCTAATATCAAACAAAATGTATTTTAACACAAAAACTCTTAGAAGAGATGGAGAAGGGCACTATATAAAATGATTAAGGGATCAATTTAAAGGAAGACGTGACAATAATTATATAAATATATTTAAATATATAATTTATATAATATAATTTTATATTTCATTATAAAATTATTTATTATAAATGTGTTAATGTATTTATAACAATAAATAAAGGTTTTTATAATAATAAATTTATAAATAAATAATAAACAGGGCTTCCTCCTAAAGAAAGGTTAACGGATCTAAGGGAGACATATACTCCATTACAACAGTAATGGGACTTCAACATCCTACTTTCAACAATGGACAGATAAACTAGACAGAAAAATCAACAATGAAACAAGAGAGCTATTTGACACTCTTAATAAAATGGACCTAACTGATATCTACTGAATTTTTATCTCATAGTTGTAGAATACACATTCTTCTCAAGAGTGCATAGAACGTTTTCTAGGATAGACCATAGGCTGGGCCATAAAGCAAGTTTCTGAAAATTCAAAAAACTGGAAATCATATCAGGCATCTTCTCTAACAACAATGGAATGAAGCTGGAAGTTAAAAACTCAGTAATCTCTAGATGGCATTGAGACTAAACAAACATACTTTTGGATGAATACTGGGTCAAAAAAGATCAGAATAGAAATAAAGAAATTCTGGAAATGAATGAAGACATCAATACTTCATATCAAATTTGTGGGGTACAACAAAAGGAGTGTTAAGAGGGAAGTTTATAGCAATTGATGTCTGCCTGAAGAAATTGGAAAGTCATCAAATAAATGAATGTGTCTAGTGGACCTATATAAACAAACCAAGCCAAAAATAAGTAGCAGAAAAGAAATAATTAAAATTAGAGAATAAACAATATTGAAACAAAAATAATACAAACAATTATTGAAATGAAGAACTGACTTTTTGAATAAAAATAACAAAATTGATACACCGTTGGCCCAACTAACAAATAAAAAATAGGAAGAAGATCCAACTCAATAAAATAAGAGATGAAGAGGGAGATATAACAACAGATTCCACAGAAACAAAAAGAATCATCAGGAATTACTACAAAGAGCTGTATGCCATCAAACTGGGAAAAATAGAAAAATTGGATAGATTCCTGAACATAGTCTACCAAAATTGATTCATGAAGCCATAGAATACCTAAACACACTGATAACCAATATGGAGATTGAATCTGTTTTATTTCACTTAAGATAATGTCCTCCCAGTCACATGCTCATTGTTGAAAATATCATTTTATCATTTTTCATGGATGAATAATGTTACACTATATATATGTCCCACATTTGTCTTTATTTATTAATCAGTTTATGGATGTGTGGATGGTTTCAATTTCTTGGCTATTGTGAGTTGTGCTGCAATAAACGGGAATTTAGATGTCTCTTGAACATAGTGTTTTTATTTACTTTGAAGATCTATCTATCCATTCATTCATTAATGTATCATATGACAGTTCTACTTTCAATTTTTTAGTAACTCCATATTGTTTTCCATATAGTAACTTGTGTTCGGAGTAACAAAGAACTCCCTTTTCTCTATATTCTTAGTAATATTTTTTGTCTGTCTTTTTTATAATAGCCATTCTAACTGCAATGGTGTAACATCTCACTTTGTTTTGATTTGCATTTATCTGATGATGAGTGATGCTAAAGTTGTTCTCATACACATACTGGACATTTGTCTTTTGTGAAAAATGTTTATCTAGGTCTATGTATCTGTTTAAATCATCATCATTATTATCTTTCCTTATATAGTCTAGGTTCAACCCCTTATCAAATATACAGTTTGTAAATATATTCTGCCATTCTATGGGTCACCTCATTACTTCAGTCATTGTTTCCTTTGTTGTGCAGAAGCTTCTTAATTTTATGAAATCCCAATTATGCGTGCTTTTCTTTTGCTTCCTGTGATTTTTGGGTCTTACCCAAAAAATCTTACCCATTCCATTGTACTGAAGCATTTGCATTCTTTTCTTTGAGGAATTTCAGAATTTCAGGTTGCACAGTCAAGTATTTAATATATTTTGAGTCAATTTTGTATATTGTGAGAGATGGAGGTCTAGTTTCATTTTTCTGCAGTGAATCTTCAGTTTTTCTAGTGCCATTTAATGAGACTGTGCTTTCTCCAGTTCATGCTATTAGCACCTTTGTCAAAGGTCAACTAGCTATCTATATATGTATGAGTTTACCTCTAGGGCTTTTGTTCTGTTCTGTTTGTGTGTACGGATGTGCCTGTTTTTATGCCCATATTATGTTGATTTGATCACTATAGCTTGGTAGTATGCTTTGAAGCCCAGTAGTAAATCACTGTACTTATCCCTATTTATTAGATTATCATGCTTCTTGTGATTATCATGCTTCTCTTAATCTAACACTGCACTGCAAGTTAAGTGTTCTCTTTTATTGTCATAGTAAATGTAGAGGCAGCTTCCTGGAGATGCCTTGAGAAAACATCATGTGTGTCAATACAATGTGTGGGGCAGGGTCTCCCTAGAGATTGAAATTAGGGTCTGCACACATTTTGTGTAAACCCTCTCAGATAAAGATCCTCAAAGGAAGACAGTGGTCATAAAGTGTGATCTGAATATAACTGACTCTTCCTCCCAGAAAATAAGCTGTTATGTTTTTCGGTCACTGAGAGTTTGAGGTGATTATTCCTGTTATCCCGAAATATTCCTGTTAGCCAGGGGACAGTCATTATTCTTCCTACTGGCCAAGTGACATTAGTGAGGCTACACTGTTAGGTTAAATTACTTCTTCAAGGCTTGTATGCGCTGTGGCAATGACTAGATATTCTTACGCATGATGTTCTCATTAAACCTAACTTTCAAGCTATAGTTTTTGTACCTCCTCATTGGGGTTGGTACTGCTACTCCAAAGGAGATGCCGCCCTGAGGATACAGAGGATATCGATAAGGCATTGGTAAGAAGATAGCACCTACACCGACAAGTGTTGGTGCTATATGTATTAAGTACTGATAAGTTGTGAATAACAATCTTCACCTAGGCTTTAACTATCTGATTTTTACTTGGAATTGTTCAAGCAATAGAGATGTATTAACCCAAACATTATCCTAATTAAAAACAAATTAATTTGGGAAAAATAGTAAAATATCAATTTTTATATCAAAAAGGATATTGTGTGTCATACTTCACATGTTAATAAAGATTTGGATAATGATATCAATGTTGTTCAATTTTTGTTCTTGTTGACTGTGCATTTGGTCTTTTGGATTTTTCAAGTGCTTTTGTTCTATATTCTTCATGATTACAATTTTCAACATGATAAACATATAGGAGATTTAGTGGCCCCATATAAGCTCAGGATTACTCCAAATAAATAAAATCCCTATGCATTTCAAAGAAATCAATTAATGCTGCTTTCTACTCAGTTTATCTTTGTTTATCCTATACAGAAATTCTTGTGTGCTGCTTCTATGTTCTTAAACTTGAATTCCACAGACGCAGTCCATTCAAATTTTAAAATATTCATACACTTTCCATTCTATTCTCCATGGGTGTCCTTTTACAAAATGATTTCATTTCATTTGAAAAAAATCAATTAATTCTTTTAACATTTACACTTGGACACTCCTTGGAACAACCATCCAGATTAGCAGGTGGATTGCTCTGGTGTGTGAGTCTGCGGCATACATGTGTCTTCTGATAAAACTTTTTTTTTCATAGTCTTTATTAAGTTCTTGAACAATATTGTAACTTTCTCTTTCCAGTGAATGACCATATAAACCTCATTTGTTTTCCTGAACAACATACAATGTATTTTCATTTTATCAGTACATTTTCTAATCCTTTGCACTTCCCAGTCAATTGCACATGCACTTTTCAGAGGATATATCAGTCACATTTTCTTGCCACTTCCTTTTAGTTATTATATTCACATGTGTTTCCATTCCAAATGTGACCCTCAAAGCAGAGTCTTGATTACTCATTATTTGTGAGACCCAAGCTTAGTCATTGGGGACACTGAGTCATGCAGTCCCGGGAGCTGAATGAACACTCATGAAATTCAAGGCACGTGGGTCATTTGTTATTTAAACAGCATCAGCAATAGTAGCATAAATGGCAAGAACATAATAGCAGCAGCAGCCCACAAGGACTTGCTCATTTTATAGAGGTTGATACAATACTGGCCATGAGCCAAGGATTGACCCAGCAGAAAATGTATCATCCTTACTGGTCCTGCTGACCACGAGAAAGTGTATCTTTTACTGGGAACTGCACTGTTGTCATGGGGGCATAGATAAGAAGACACAGCAGCATGTAGTCTCAACGCTATCGGTCAACCTGTTTATCTAAATCTTTAGTTTTAACGTGTCACTCCTTGAACTAGCTGATGTTTTGGGCCCATTGAGCAGTTGTTTGTGTCCCTGTATCACCACACAGACACACAAAGTATAAAGTACTGTTTGAAGACAAGTTTTACCATTAGTTCTCATAGCAAAACTCACACCAATAATTGAGTTTTGTAACCGTGGTTACACTATATATTTCCTATGAGATCTATCCTCATGTATAATTCTGAGCAGACCATGGCTGCTCTTTACATATGTACTCCCTCATCTAAACTCCGCTTTCTGAGCAACCATCTATAAGCTACTAAATATAGCATATCTAATGAATAGGTCATGGTTATTTTGATTCCATTGCATCAGGTTCTCGAATACTTTTGGGGTTATATTCTATCTTAGGCTCCGGGGGTTCTGGGAAGTCAGCCAAGTCTAGTCTTTTTTAGTAGCTGGGTGGATAAGCCATAACAGTCCCTCTGTTACTCCTATGGGGAATTTGGTGTATATATAGTCTTGGGTTACACTGCATACCGTGACATATGTATGAATGAGCCTTTGAAATGATGTTGGTTTGGATCATCCTGGTCAGGAAGATAAAAGCAACATAGAGACCATCACGGGCAAGTCATGCTCTTCAGGCAATATACAAACAATAGACTCATTTTCTTTTTCTTTTGGGTATTCACATAATAATCTAATTATTATTCATATTTGAATTGTTCTGATTCTGACAAATGTGTTCTTTCACAATCTAATGTTTTATTTATGTCAGATCATTTTTAATGCTACATTTTTGTTTCTGCTGTTTGGTGATAGTGTCTTTCATGTGTCTGCACTTTGATTTTCTATTCTCTGTTGCTCTGTGGGTGAATTGCAACTGTGCCTATTCCATGTTCATGTTGGAGCACAATGGCTCTATGCTGTTTTATGGAGAGTCTTCTGTGTAGGTTGTTAGGGGACAGGCAGGGAAGAATCATCTAGCTTCATGATTTTAAAGTTTCGTATGCTGTTCACAAATTGTACTAAAACATGGCTCCTCTCTTTCCTGGAAGCTTGCTTTCTGCTATTCTTTTCATCATATATTAGAATTTTCTCTTTACCTTGATTTTAGTTTTGCCAACATTCACATTGTATTCTCGTTTGCAAATCTCTGCTCAGAAACAAATGCATGTGCTTATGACTTTTGTGAGTTACTTCTTCCTAAGCCCCACCAGCATCAATGAACCTTACAGAAAACCCTCTACTCTTTAACATTCTTAGCTGATTTCAGTATTTCCCTTAAAGGCATCACATCAAATTTCTCTACAGGATGAAGACTTCACTTTTCTTGGGAATTTTGGACCTGGGATTCTTCTCATATTTAAAATTTTTTTATATATAAAGCTTTTATTTAAAGAATATAAATTTCCAAAGTACAGCCTATGGATTACAATGGCTCCCCCCCACAACTTCCCTCCCTCCCACAACCCTCCCCTTTCCCGCTCCCTCTCCCCTTGCATTCACATCAAGATTCATTTTCAATTCTCTTTATACACAGAAGATCAGTTTAGTACATATTACGAAAAGATTTCAACAGTTTGCCCTCACATAGAGACACAAAGTGAAAATACTGTTGGAGTACTAGTTATAGTATTAATTCACAATGTACAGCACATTAAGGACAGAGAACCTACATGATTTTTTTAAAGAATTGATTAATTATCTATGCAATTTCCAATTTAACACCAAGATTTTTTAATCATTTGCAATTATCTTTATATACAGAAGATCGATTCAGTATATACTATGTAAAGATTTCATCAGTTTGCACCCACACAGAAACACAAAGTGTAAAAAAATTGTTTCAATACTAGTAATAGCATTATTTCACATTGGATAACACATTAAGGACAGATCCCTCATGAGACGTAAGTACACAGTGACTCCTGATGTTGATTTAACAATCTGACACTTTTGCTTATGGCGTCAGCAATCTCCCTAGGCTCTAGTCATGAGTTGCCAAGACCATGGAAGCCTTTAGTGTTCGCCGACTTCGATCCTATTCCGACAGGGTCATAGTCAAAGTGGAAGTTCTCTCCTCCCTTCAGAGAAAGGTACCTCCTTCTTTGATGGCCCCGTTCTTCCCAGTGGAAAAAAAATTTTTAAAAAGACTTTTTGCGGTCATGTGTATTGGCAATATACATATTTAGTCCTTTTGAGGAGATATTTACTGACATAGAGAAACCGCTTCAAAAATAATGATCTTGATACCACCCTCCACATATTCTGCCACGGTTTTTCTTAACGGGAAATAAACTAATAAACTAAAAAAAAAAAAAACTCATGAAAGATTTCCTTAATGGGAAATAAACTAAAAATTCAGACAGGGGCTCATGGTTTATTAACAAAATAATGCCTTCAAAGACTCAGTGGGCCTGTGGCACTTTGGCTCCAAACAGTTTTTGGTTACAAGTCATTTTCATGACAGACACAAGCCATATTTTTATTACTTCTCTCATGTTCATGAGACTTCATCTCAAATTAAAGGAAATGCCCTTAGCACAGTGGAGAAATGAAAGCAAAAAAGATATTTCCTTCAATGTGGTCTTTAAACTAGAGCACACTATTCTCTTAAAAAGTCTTACTCAGTTTTTATTGTCAAAGTCTCATGAAATTGATTGCTTCATGCTTGGGGCTTGAAAGCAAATTTTCCCATCCTATGAATCATGAAGACATAGAAAACCTAAATAGACCCATAACTGAGACAGAAATTGAAACAGTAATTAAGGCCCTCCCAACAAAGAAAAACCCAGGGCCAGATGGAATCACTGCTGAATTCTACCAGACATTTAAAGAAGAACTAACTCCATTCTCAAACTATTCAGAACAATTGAAAAAGATGGAATCCTCCCAAATTCTTTCTGTGAAGCCAGCATCACCTTAATCCCTAAGCCAGAGAAAGATGCAGCATTGAAAGAAAATTACAGACCAATATCCCTTATGAACATAGACGCAAAAACCCTCAATAAAATTCTGGCCAATAGAATGCAATAACACATCAGAAAGAGCATCCACCCAGACCAAGTGGGATTTATCCCTGGTATGCAGGGATGATTCAATGTTTGCAAATCAATCAATGTGATGCACCACATCAACAAACTGCAAAGTAAACTAATACTTTTAATTCTCTTTCCATGAACTTTTCGAAACTCCCTCATGTCTCACCCACTGTAGTGTAGGGCAGCCATAACTGATGTTCCCACCCAGGCAGGAGATCCAACATCAATGTCCCTTCTGCTGCATAAGCATCCATGGCTGATCTACCAAGTAGCTTCCTTGGTTATAAGACAAGGAAGAGAGGATTGCATCTTTGAAGTATCAGATTCAGAACTGATTACCTCTGACCACATCCTGTTTACAATCACTCAATCACAAGCTTCAAATAAGCTATAGTAGATACATGGAAATATAATTTACTTTTACGTTTTAAAAGGTACCCAAATACACCATGACCAACACCTGCATGCAGACAGTCATAAATGTTTGCGATACTATACTGAACTCTCAGTATTCATCACTGAAAGCACAAGCAATATTCTATTTTATTCAATATTTGTAATTTATATTATGCATTTTCCCTTGAGTGAGCTCAAAAATTAGTTCAGTAGATATTTGTAAAGGACATTGAGCATGTGATTGGCACAGAAGACACCACTTTGGATATGTGCATTCCATATTGGAGTCTTCCTTTACCATTGGTTCACCCTCCAATGGCAGCTGTGGTTGGCGCGCTGCGGCCAGCACACCGTGCTGATCAGAAGGCAGGAGCCAGGTGCTTCTCCTGGTCTCCTATGGGGTGCAGAGCCCAAGCACTTGGGCCATCCTCCAATGCACTCCCAGGCCACAGCAGAGAGCTAGCCTGGAAGAGGAGCAACTGGGACAGAATCCAGCGCCCCAACCGGGATTAGAACCCGGTGTGCTGGCGCCGCTAGGCGGAGGATTAACTTGTTGAGCCACAGCGCCGGCCAAGATTTGTTCTTAAAATAAGATTCAAAGAATAGAAAAGTCACATACAAGGAAATAAGCAAGTATAGCTTTGAGATTTATTTTACAGCTTTGCATATATGCCAATTGATGAATATGAATTATATACAGGACCAATCTAAGACTATTTTAACTATACTATCTGCTGCACCCCATCCCAGTATTTTATTTCCAGTACTTTTAAAATTGTCAGTATGGCTAATTAAATCTCTGTTAATCATTGACTTATATTCTGAACATTTATGGAGCCTGAAAATAAATTTTGATGCAATTTTACTTTAGAAACAGAGTGAAAAATTTAGAACACTGTGAGAGTAGACATGAGTTTAAAGTACTCTTTTCTTTAGGGTTTTATGTTATTTGACAGAATAAGAAAAAAATAAAGTTTAGACAAATATTTCTTTCAAAGAGTTTTTAATGAGTTTAGAAATCCTGATTCAAGCCATTTGCTAGTTAAATATCTTCATTGTCCCAACTTGGAGAAATGAATGTCTAGATTATACTCCTATGCAGTATTGGTTAATAGATTCTGTAATGCCTTTCCAAAAGCTTATTGACTACATTTTGCTCTCATTTGGAAAATTAAATAAATTAAAATGAAAGATAAATTATATATGTGGGAATTATACATAAGAACAGCTGTAAAATTTATGATATGAAATCAATGTGCAGAGTTTTCCTCATTTAGACTGTTTAGCCTTGGCTTTCTTTCCCCTTTAGTATGATAAATCAGTGCGAATCTTAGAGATTGCCATGACTTCTCTTGTCCAGTGAAAGCTGGGTAGATTAGCACTTCTCTACATAAGATACTAGATTTCTAAGTGTTTATTAGGGTAGTCATGGGGGTCTGTGTGCTTCAGTCACAATTTGAAAGAAGTTAATTGGTAACTAAAATGTTAACATTATTTTCATTAACAGTATTTATATATATATATATATATATATATATATATATATATATATATATATATATAAAGCTTTTATTTAAAGAATATAAATTTCCAAAGTACAGCCTATGGATTGCAATGGCTCCCCCCACACACAACTTCCCTCCCTCCCGCTACCCTCCCCTTTCCCGCTCCCTCTCCCCTTCTGTTCACATCAAGATTCATTTTCAATTCTCTTTATACACAGAAGATCAGTTTAATACATATTACGTAAAGATTTCAACAGTTTGCCCTCACATAGAGACACAAAATGAAAATACTGTTGGAGTACTAGTTATAGTATTAATTCACAATGTACAGCACATTAAGGACAGAGATCCTACATGATTTTTTTAAAAGAATTGATTAATTATCTATGCAATTTCCAATTTAACACCAAGATTTTTTAATCATTTGCAATTATCTTTATATACAGAAGATTGATTCAATATATACTATGTAAAATTTTCATCAGTTTGCACCCACACAGAAACACAAAGTGTAAACATTAACATTATTTCTAAGTATTTTCTTTTGATTTTAGTCATTTTATTCTTGTTGGCTTTTGATGTTTTGAAAATTTACAGCATGAAACTGTAGGAAACTATGGACTTTTGTGCATTTGAAGGTCTCTATATTTATTTTAAATTTCATGTCTGTGAACAATGCTAGTATTTCCTTTGCTTTGTTTTTAAGTACAAATTTCACAAGGAAGTGACAGCTGGCAATGCATGTACCTCAGTGTAGACAGGCAATCTAAACAGTAAAGTTGGACACTCTGGGTTTATTGGTAAACAGTACCAAATCTATGAGGAAATGGATAACAAACATCTTTAGCATCCAATTGGTAAAATTTCTGTTTAATAGTCCAAAATTTGAAGGTTGGCATAGTGGTGTGGTTAGAGTTGTTGCTTGTAATGCTGGCATCCCATATGGGCACTGGGTTGAATCCCAGATGCTCCACTTCTGATCCAGCTCCCTGCTAATGGACCTAGGAAAGTGGTAGAAGATTGCTCAAATACTTGATCCACATGGGAATCCCAGAAGCCTGTGACTTCTGGCTTCAAATTAGCCCATTATGGCCATTTGAGGAGTGAACCAGTAAATGGAAGATCTCTCTCTCTCTCTCTCTCTCTCTCTCTCTCTCTCTCTCTATATATATATATATATATATATATATATATATTCTTCTCTAAGTTTGCCTTTCAAAAAAATAAATAAATCTTTAGGGAAAATGTCCAGAATTTAACAACTGCAGATGTGTTGGGTTATTTATTTTTAGTCATACCTTAAAGGAAGTAAGAAAAGATTCTGAATACTGGATGGTACAAAAACAACATTGGATTCATGGGAAATTGCTTATCCTAAACAAGGGCACATTGAGAAGCTTTTGGAAATATGGAATTAAAAATAAATATTCTTTCAAAAATATTTAAATTCAGGTATATTTTATATTCCATATTTTCTATTAATTTTTAAGACTCATCATATCATCCCAGAACTCATAATTATATGAGTATTATATTTTTTCTAATATAAGAACATTCTATGAGCATCAGTTACCTGATCTAATGAATATTTATTGCTGTTCAGCAACGCATTTCTGTCCACTCTAATGAGCAAAGATTAATTTTTCCACATGTCCGACATATCCAAGAAACAAAGCAAGGAAAGTGACTGGGTCTTTTCTTTGCCCATTTCTTTCATTTAGTCTTGCACACTCCCTTTAATATTTCATTGACCTACTGGAAACAAAGGCCAGTTGCCCCAAATTCACCTCATTGTCATATTTTTCTCTGGATTATCTTAGGTTGTCCTTGGATGTTTTACTCTACAGCCTGAAAATCCTTCAGAAACATAGTTTTAAAACTAAATCTCTAAAGGCTTAAGCAAAACATGTTTCACTGGAAGATAATATGTATATGCAGTATGTGTATCCTGCATTGGTAGAAGAATGGGTCTGCCAGATTAAATGTAGGACACCCTAATACTGTGTGGAACATCATCAAACCAAAAATTACATTGTTTTGCAAAAATTCAAATTTGTCTACAGACTTCATCTTTCTAAAACTTACCACTTTGTTCAAACGACATATAAAAAAACTTCTCAAATTAACTAATGAATTGATGACAAACTGCTGCCTATATTGCATCATGATTATTCCCCTTTTAACCTAGGGTGTGAGGATACTTTGTTATTTGCACTTCCATCAATAATTCCAATTATTTATACCGAATATTGTGAAGTCTATATATGTATAAACTTCACAAAATACTTTTTTACTTTTTAAAAGATTTATTTATTTATTTGATCAAGTTACACAGAGAGAGGAGAGAGAGAGGGAGAGAGGTCTTCCATCTAATGGTTCACTCCCCAATAGCCGCAATGGCTAGAGTTATGCTGATCCAAAGCCAGGAGCCAGGAATTTCTTCCAGGTCTCCCTCATAGGTGCAGGGGCCCAAGGACTTGGACCATCTTCTACTGCTTTCCCAGGCCATAGCAGAGAGCTGGATTGGAAGTGGAACAGCTGGGTTTCGAACCAGTGCTCATATGGGATGCCAGCGCTTCAGGCAGGGCATTAATTTGCTGCACCACAGCACTGACGCCCACAAAATATGTTTTAATGAACTTCTATCTTCAATTTTACATTACCACAGTAACATTTTATGGAAAAGAAAAACTTCCCTTGTCAGCTGTGTCTATTAGTAATATTCATACTATAGTTTCTAGTTGAAAGACAGGCTCAATGCTTCCATAAAAATAATCACTACTTTATCTTTTCTCAAGTGACCACAGCTCAAGCACCATGACTCCAAAGGGTAGGATGCCTTGTGTGATGAGAGACTAGACTGATTACACTATTTGACAAAAATAATTTCATTTCTAGGGGGTTATTCTAAGGAAACAAAAGGAATAGACCACAAAGACATCCGCACAGGATGTTCCTCACAGTGTTGGTTGTAACAGCAATCAATCAACAAATAAATCGGAGAAATTGAGGATAACATTTACAATGCCATCAGAAAATGATTAGCTAAGTCAGTGATGGAACATCCAACCAGACTAGTCTCCTAACTGGATCTTACCATTTGTTCTTATCCAGCAACTACCCAGTCTCAACAAGATAAATGAACTTTTTAAAACAGCAGAGACTAAAAAGAGACCTTCAGGCTTAAAATATACCAGTATTTTCTGATTTTTATTATTTATTCATTTGACAAAAGCATTTTAGTTAACAATTAAGATACAAACACTATATATTCATTTATTATGTACAATGAGTACTTCAAAAAGTTTGAAGAAAATGGAATATAAAAGTACATTTATTTTGGTGCATGAAAACTTGAAATCTATGCAGATAAGAGGATGTTTAAAAAACTCAATGAAAATAAGTGTTATAAAATCTATATATGAATTTTAAGTTTTTCTGAATCAAAATAAATTGTTTCATTTTACAAGAATTTTTGAAGTATCACTGTATATATTGTTTTTGAAATAGGTATGCATCATAGAATGGCTAAAGAAAGTGACTTAGCATACATATCACCTTGTACATATTTTGAGTTATTTATTTTCTCAACATTTCTCAATATTTATTTTTATTTTGAGTTATCTATTTTCTCAACAATTTTGGAGGATATTATTCATTGTTATTAACTATATTCACAATGTTTCACTTTTATCTCCATCCTCCAAGTAAATCAATGTTTAAAATATTTGTTTTCATTCCATTAATATAAAAACAGATTTCATGTATTTTCATGTCCAATTCTAAGATAACCATACTTCCCGACTACCCTTCCTCCATCCCTCCCTCAATCCTCCTCCTTCCTTCTTTTTTTAGAGTTTCGCAAAGACACATTTTCAGTCCACTCTATAATCACAGGCTTAATATATAATCACAGGCTTAACCATAAAAGTATCAACTTCTATCCTTTGATTATACACCCACATTTTCTTCCCCTCATTAAATTCTTCAAGTTTGCTATTTGCTTCCTCAGCTTGAACATTCTCTTCTTTGCTTCCTTATTGAACGTCACACCACATTATTATGTTCTAAGCTCAACTATTACCCATTAATGAAAACTTTCAAACTATTCTATCTAAAGCAACATTTTTCTTCTGGGTTAGGATCTATTGAATTACAGTGTTTTTTTTTCCCAGAGTACTGAAAAAATTTAAACTTTTTACTTAAACTATATATTGGCTGTTCCACCTTCTTTAAATATACTCTGATTGAACAGTTCTGCCATTCAAACCACTCCAGAATGTGCCATGAATTAATAAAAAAAATCAGGTATATGAATCTCATTAGCATCAACACATGCTGGCAATTAACAGTCAACCCCGTAAGGTAAAAATTCTGACAATCACAGTAATCTTTGTTTTTAAAAATTTATTTAGAAGTGGAAAAAACATGTAGTTGGAAGTACATAAGGAAATTACTACCTTGGGATATCTCAGAAATTTTATCTGCTCTTCTAAAAGAAATCAGGAGAGATATTGCTCTTCAAGAATGCAATATTTCTTTTTTTAAAGATTTATTTTTATTTATTTGAAAGGCAGAGTTACAGAGAGAAGTAGAGACAGAGAGAGAGAGGTCTTCCATCTGCTGGTTCTCTCCCCAAATGGTTGCAGGAGCCAGAGCTGAGCCAATCTGAAGTTGGAAGCCAGGAGATTCTTCCGAGTCTCCCACATGGGTGCAGGGTACCAAAGACTTAGGCCATGTTATGCTGCTTTCCCAGGACACAGAAGAGAGCTGTATTGGAAGTAGGGCAGCTGGAACTTGAACCGGCACCTGTATGGGATGCCAGCACTTCAGGCCGGGGCTTTAACCCTCTGTGCCACAGTGCCAGTCCCGTAATGTGGTATTTTCTGAGGGGCATCGAAGGGGTAGTTGCTATGCTGTGATTACATGCATAGAAAAGTGTAAAGAATAGGTCTCTAATGGATCAAGCACTCATTTACCAATAAGAACATAGGTTTCAGGTACAGAAATGAAGATACATGTAGCCTATGATGGCTGCAAATACACTGGATTGGGGACACTAGGAGACATACAGGGCCTATTCATATAGGGGATGAAAACACAACAGGGAAAAAAAGGATGCAGTAATTCAATGCTTAGAGATAATCCATAGCCTTCAATGATTATGTTAGAATAAAACACTGAAAAGCAGTCATTACAGCTTCCTCATCAAGAATTTTTAAAAACTCAAAAAATATTGAACTCAAGCAAGAAAAAGATAATAGCAGAAATTATTAAATTCTATAACAGTAAGTATCACAAGCAAATAAACAAAGATATAATGATTTTTAAAGAAATGTTAACAAAGTTAATAAAACTAATAAAAGCAATTAAAGAAACAAAGGTAAAAATCACACAAATAACCTATTTCAGAAACTAAAACACAATCATTCTTTAGTAAAAATTATAGCCTTTACCATCCTACTAAAGGCAATGTGTCAAATTCATAAGAGTAAAATCTGACGACACACAACAAAATCTGTTTCATTTGAAAATGAAATTCCCAAAGCACAAACATAACATGAAATAGGAAAACTCCCACATAAACCAAGTAAGTTGAATCACATTTTCAAAACTAGAACCAACCAACAAAAAAAGTTAAACATTCAAAATTTCAGGTCCATGCTTACAGGCGTATTCCAAACTTCTAGGGAAGAAAAAACAAACATGCTTCCCAGACCTGTGCAAAGTGGAAATAAGCACAGAATTTTTTAAAATTTATTTTTGGAAAGTGAGCATTCCATCAATGATGGTACATATGTACCAGGACTTGAAATACTTTTTAAAAGCATACCTTTCATAAAGAGATAGAAATATTCTAAGCAGGGGCTGGTGCTGTGGCACAGTGGATTAATGCCCTGGCCTGAAGCACCGGCATCCCATATGGGCACCAGTTCTAGTCCCGGCTGCTCCTCTTCCAATCCAGCTCTCTGCTATGGCCTGGGAAAACAGTAGAAGATGGCCCAAGTCCTCGGGCCACTGAACCCATATGGGAGACCTGGAAGAAGCTTCTGGCTCCTGGCTTTGGATCGGCACAACGCTGGCCATTGCAGCCAATTGGGGAGTGAACCAACAGATGGAAGACCTCTCTCTCTCTCTCTCTCTCTCTCTCTCTGCCTCTCCCCTCTCCATATAATTGACTTTCAAATAAAATAAATATATCTTAAGAATTGTGCCAGGGGATTCCAATACAATCCCATCAAGGTGGCATGTACCAAGGCCATCTCATTAGTCCAAGTGATCAATTTCAGCTCACAATTGATCACACTGATAGGTCTAAGAGTCAAAGGGATCACACAAACAAGACTAGTGTCTGCTAATAATAACTGATAGAATCAAAAAGGGAGAAAATGATCCAACATGGGAAGCGGGATACACAGCAGACTCATAGAATGGCAGATGTCCTAAATAGCACTCTGGCCTCAGAATCAGACCTTAAGGCATTCGGATCTGGCTCAAGAGCCCATGAGAATATTTTAGGCATGGAAAGCTAAGACACTCTGAAAAACAAAAAAAAGAAGACCTAAATGAAAGATCTCTGTGAGTGATATCCCAGTGGAAAGAACGGGGCCATCAAATAAGGAGGTACCTTTCTCTGAAGGGAGGAGAGAACTTCCACTTTGACTATGACCCTGTTGGAATAAGATCAAAGCCAGCGAACCCTAAAGGCTTCCATAGCCTCGGCAACTCATGACTAGAGCCTAGGGAGATTACTGATGCCATAAACAAGAGTGTCAAATTGTTAAATCAACATCAGGAGTCACTGTGTACTTACGTCTCATGAGGGATCTGTCCTTAATGTGTTATCCAATGTGAAATAATGCTATTACTAGTACTGAAACAGTATTTTTACACTTTGTGTTTCTGTGTGGGTGCAAACTGATGAAATCTTTACATAGTATATACTGAATCAATCTTCTGTATATAAAGATAATTGCAAATGATTAAAAAATCTTGGTGTTAAATTGGAAATTGCATAGATAATTAATCAATTCTTTAAAAAAAATCATGTAGGATCTCTGTCCTTAATGTGCTGTACATTGTGAATTAATACTATAGCTAGTACTCCAACAGTATTTTCACTTTGTGTCTCTATGTGAGGGCAAACTGTTGAAATCTTTACGTAATATGTACTAAACTGATCTTCTGTGTATAAAGAGAATTGAAAATGAATCTTGATGTGAATGCAAGGGGAGAGGGAGCGGGAAAGGGGAGGGTAGCGGGAGGGAGGGAAGTTGTGTGTGGGGGGAGCCATTGTAATCCATAAGCTGTACTTTGGAAATTTATATTCTTTAAATAAAAGCTTTATAAAAAAATACTTTCTTTTTTTATTCATCATGCAAATTTTTATTGAAGCTTAAAATTGTGGTACAGAAATACATTTCAGCTGATTTAAGTCCAACACCAATGAAGGGAGAAATTATGGCACCAAACTTTTCCTCCTCTGTCATACTAATTTTAGATTACTAGTCAATCTACACTTTTCACTTTCGTAGGCTTTGTTCCACACAGATTTGTGCAAATGCTCCACATTAGAATTATTAGGGAAATCATTAGAAATCTATTAGGGGAAAAAAACCAGACCTCAAGCCAACAATCATCATCAAACTACTAGGATACTGTTCAAGAACAAAATCCACTCCAGTATTGGTCTCAAAACAGCAACTCAAAATAGTAGATGCTGTACTCATTACAAAATCAAACTGATCAATCAACGACACGCTTAAACTAATTGAAGACAGTGTTCCAACCACTTGATTTAAAACCAAGATGATTTTATGTTTAGAAACACTTTAAAAAGGTGCTTCATTTATAAATACAGCAGGAACAAAACATCACTGTATCAATCCAGAAATTATTTTAACAAATGTTGTGAAGACAAGAAATAAAAATATTACTCTATATTAGTGTTCTGTCAGTTGCTTAAATCCCATAATAATTGCAAATATAGCTAAAAGATGCCAACTCTTAAAAGTCTGTATTTCTAGTCATTTGCTATTGACTATTTGGGAATTTTACAGTCATTCATCTCTTCCAGCGAATGGCATGGTGAATGGAACACCATAGTTAGAGGCACATGTGAAGTCAGAACACTGACATCCATTACAAAGTCACACAAGATGGAAAAGACACTGACTCTGCTCTGAACCAAACTTTACACAATGGTAATAAAAATTAAGGTCAATAATCCAAGCTGACTTACTGAATCCAGTACAACCTTTGCTAATTCTCCCTGCTAATCAACCGACAAAAATCCCTTTATACTATGACTTAAGAAGATAGTCAATGGCATGGCACTCATTAAAAGCCAATTTCATTTACTGTGAACACAGAATAGCTCAGGTTTCCACACAGGTGAGCCAGGACACCATAGTCTCTACAACTCTCTATGGGTCTTCCTTGCTAATTAAAACTGGGTAAGTTTACTGTCACTATCTTCCAAAAGGGTTCATGCCAATTCAAATGACTCTTCCCCTTATACGACAATTAAGCCCAGGGACCACCCCTCTGCTTCCCCATGTGGGGTATTAGAGTTGCTTATAAACCCACAGTGTGACAAATATTTAAGAATATTTCTTAAAGAAATATTCTAAGCAAAGTAGTATTATAATGAATGAAACCACGTAGGAAAAACTAGTAAGTTGATTACAAGCAAGAGACAGTAAAAATACGAGAGTTTTCAGATTTCCAAAGAAGTTACCCAAGTAGGCAAAAAATAGAAAAAGAAAAATCACATGATTGTTTAGGTTACATGTTGAAAACATTTAATAAAGTTCAACATTCAGTGAATAAACTTGCTATCAGTAAAAACAAACAAGCAGAAAGTAAATTCTTCAATCTGATCAATATTAAAAGCAACATAAAAGAACTAACACAATGAATACAGGATCATTGAGAACTTTTTCCCTGGAAGTAACCTAGACCAGGATTGCAACTTCCTATTGTAAATGTAGTCAAGGAAATAAAATGGCAAAAAGAAAACACAATGAGTAAAGATCAATTTCTAAGAAATAAAATTTTATATATAAGTATATATGTGTATATATACACACATAATTATATAGGATGACACTTAAAATCAAAGGTAATTCATAAAATCTAAAAATAAATACAACTGATACATAAATTCAACAATATTACTGGAAAGATTAATGTATAAAATCCACTAATTACTAAGTACTAGCAAGAAACAAACAGAAAATAATATCAATGGGCAAGAGACTGAATAGAAAACAAATATGTACAGGAGAGAGGTAAAAAAAGGGCTGAATTTTATAATATGTGGAAACATTCTTAATATCAGTATTAAAAACCCCACAAAGAAATGAATCAGAAATATGAAGAAAACAAAAAAGACCAAAGCCAATAAATAGCCATTACACTCTACCTCACCTTAAGCAGGTTCCTGCAGCCTCCAGGTAGGATTCTCCCAGGAAGACCCATGGGGAGGTAGGAGGGTCCCAGCAGGTGGCAAGATCCAGCTGGTGAAAGGATGCAGCCCTAGAGGAGGCCCTTGGCACCTGAACCCAGGCCTCGCCTCTCTACCTATCTGGAGTGGCCTGGAGTTTCACGTCCCTCAGTAAAGGTTGCTGATTTGTTGTGTCTTCTGGGTCCTGCATGCTGATGGCTATGTGAGCTGTCCAATCAGGTGCAGTGGCGTCACTGCCACATAATCACACTGGATTGTGACACCAATAGAGAGTTCCAAATTCCTGGAGGAGAGAGGTCCAAGGAGGGGCCTCTGCCACTGGGAGACTCGGGAGCTAGTGCGGTATCCACTGTTCTCTAACTTTTCCCACCACAATGCAGCCCATCTCATATGCCCGGGAATGGTGAGTGTGTGTGGCCAGCTGTCCAGAGTGGGGGAAGGTGAAGATGGTGGTACCTCCTGGCAGGACTGAGAGCTCCCAGAGGTCATCTCTGGAACCTGTGGGATCAATCTCGCTGTCAGCACAGCACTTTCCTGGGTTCCTTGTGGCCTACAAGGTAGGGCCTGCACTGGTAGGCCCCTTCCCTCTTCGCAGAGATGTCTCAGCCTCAGAGCCCCCTCTGTGGGGAGCTGTTTCATGGCAGCCCCATGTCTCCCTTGATTGTGCAGTGGGGACAGAGTGTAACCAGGGAGAAAGAGTGCTGTGTGTATGGTGTACATGCAGATGAGGAGTTGTCACACGTTCTTCACATGTGGGAAGCAGGGTCTCAGTTTCTAGGACCTGACCTTCCTGCATAGCTTTCCAGGAAATGCCCCATTAGTGAGTGTAAATATGTGATTTTGCTAAGTAGAAACAGTTTAGTGGGGTCAGGCCTGTGAGCAGCAGGTAAGCTGCACCTTTAGTGCTGGCATCCTATACGGGTGCCGGTGTGAGTCCGGCTGCTCCACTTCTGATCAAGCTCTCTGCTATGGCCTGGGAAAGCAGAAGATTGCTCAAGTCATTGGGCCCCTGAACCTGGGTGGGAGACCTGGAAGAATATCCTGGCTTCTGGTTTCCAATCTACCAAGCTCAGTTCATTGTAGCCCTTTGGGAGTGAATCAGTGGATGGAAGTTCTCTCCCTCTATGCCTTTGCCTCTCTGTAACTCTGCCAACATTGTAGAATGCCTAATGATTTCTAAACTTTACAAGGAGGTGGAAACTCTTTGAATTTATTAAAAATTTTTCTGTGAGATTGTCAAGAAAAGTTCCACTTTATTACATAAAATTAATCCATTTTTAGGGATTATATAAATTGGTTGTTATATATTTCTAGTAAGTAACAAGCATAGTAGAAAAATGTCTTGTATAAAATTTACTCAGCTTGGCCAGCACTGCAGCTCACTTAGCTAATTCTCTGCCTGCAGTGCCGGCACCTCAGGTTCAAGTCCCAGTCAGGGTGCCAGATTCTGTCCCAGTTGCTCCTCTTCCAGTCCAGCTCTCTGCTGTGGCCTGGGAGTGCATTGGAGGATGGCCCAGATCCTTGGGCTCTGCACCCACATGGGAGACCAGGAGGAAGCATGCGGTTCCTGGCTTCTGTTCGATGCAGTGTGCTGGCCGATGTGCGCTGGCCGCAGGGGCCATTGGGGGGTGAACCAATGGAAAAGGAAGATCATTCTCTCTCTCTCTCTCACTGTCCACTCTGCCTGTTAAAAAATTTACTCAGCTCATGAATAAGTATGCAAACAAATTTTCCTCTATAACAAAACAGCATGTACTAATTTTCCAACCTTAATTTTTCAGAAATTATAATCTTTAACACTAGAAGGAGTATAACAATCAAGATGCCTAACTCTATATAGAATTACCACCATGACCTAAAACAACTCACTTTTCTTATCTGGGACTTAACACTTAGCATCCTCATGTGCAAAATGAGATTTGGATAAGATCAGTTGTACTCAAGATAGACATCAAGGATCTCTCAGGTTCAATAGAAATCAAGGCTCTCTCAGGCTCCAAAGTGGCACTTTAAGATACCAGTCAAAATTTAAATCAAAGCTTGCATTCTTATATGCATATATATTTTAAACTGTTTCTGCAAATTCTAGTGTGTACCATACCACTTTTCAACACTTGGGGGTAATTAATGCATTAACTTGTGATGCTAAGTTGAGTTTGGTTCAGCCTTCTTTTCGTAAGAGGTTCAGTAATTCATGCTTCTAGCAAATATATACCAGATTAAAAATAGTTAAGTTTATACAAATCTTTGTTTCAATGCAAGCAATGACTATATGTTCATGCAAAATTAAGAGTAGAGACATTATGAGAGCAGGTGCTACCCAAATGACTCAGTTGAAAAATTTGTCAAAACCTAATAGTTAAGCAATGGTACTATGACATATTTTCCCCATATCATGCTTTAGATAAGATTGGTACTTCTTTGAATTTATGGTTTATTTTTATCTAACAAACTGAATGAGTTTAATTTGTCAGTAGAGAAGTGAAACTGTTGTAAACAGAATTATTGAAGTAAATTTAATAATTAAATTAATTTATCACAGTTTGAAGCCAAAATTTCAGTCTTTTTATAATGGCATTATTAATATTATATCATTTTCCATTTGAAAACATTTTTCATAAACTAATAATGGATTTTTTAAAAATATTAATTTATTTGAAAAGTAGAATCATTGAGAGAGAGGAAGAGAGACAGAGAGAGAATCCTCCATCTACTGGTCCAATGGCTGCAGGTGCCTGGTCTCAGCCATGGTAAAGCCAAGAGCGTGAGGTTCCATCTGATTCTCCTGCGTAGGTGGCTCAGACCCAAGCACTTAGGCCAACAGCCACCAGGAAGCTGGACCAGAAGTGGAGCTGCTGGCCTCTAACTGGCTCGGATTGGATGCCAGTATCACATGCAGTGACTTAACTTGCTGAGCCAGAGGCTAGCACCAAACTTCAAGGAATTTTCTCTAAATTGAACTTTTTAAAGTATAAAGAATCTGTTAGTACTGTGTCTCCCTGTCACCCTGCAAAAAAAAAAAAAAAAAAAAAAAGTGAGGCCAGTGTTGTAGCACAGTGGTGTAAACTACCACCTGCAAGTCCCAGATGCTCCACTTCCATTTCAACTCTATGCTAATAAACTGGGAAAAGCAGTGGAAGATGGCTCAAGTACCTGGGCCCCTGCTACAACATGGGTGACCTAGATCATCGAGTTCCTGATTCCTGGATTTAGCCAGGTTCAGCCCTGGCTGTTGCAGCCATTTGAGAATATTTAAACCATACAAATGAGAAGCCTAACAATTCATGGAAAATCTTTAGTATGAAAGAACTACGCATGCATTTCAAGAAAAGTTTGCACCACAATTAACCTACTATTTCATTCAATATTTCTTGTTTGATATTGCCCTAATTCAAACTATCTCCATAAACATGGAAAGAAATACTTTGTCTTTCTTTCTTTTTTCTTTTTATTTTTTTGACAGGCAGAGTGGACAGTGAGAGAGAGAGTGACAGAGAGAAAGGTCTTCCTTTGTTTTCCGTTGGTTCACCCTCCAATGGCCGCTGCGGCCAGTGTGCTGCAGCCGGCCCACCACGCTGATCCGATGCCAGGAGCCAGGTGCTTATCCTGGTCTCCCGTGGGGTGCAGGGCCCAAGCACTTGGGCCATCCTCCACTGCACTCCCTGGCCACAGCAGAGAGCTGGACTGGAAGAGGAGCAACCGGGACAGAATCCGGCGCCCCAACCGGGACTAGAACCTGGTGTGCCGGAGCCGCAATGCAGAGGATTAGCCTAGTGAGCCGCGGCACCGGCCGAGTAATATATCTTAAATTATTTCACATTAGAAAGACAAAGTATTTCTGGGCTGTCACCGCGGCTCACTAGGCTAATCCTCTGCCTTGCAGCGCCTGCACACCAGGTTCTAGTCCCGGTTGGGGCGCCGGATTCTGTCCCGGTTGCTCCTCTTCCAGTCCAGCTCTCTGCTGTGGCCTGGGAGTGCAGTGGAGGATGGCCCAGGTCCTTGGGCCCTGCACCTGCATGGGAAATCAGTAGAAGCACCTGGCTCCTGGCTTCAGCTCTGCATGGTGTGCCGGCCACAGCACGCCAGCTGCAGCAGCCATTGGGGGGTGAACCAACGGAAAAAAAAGGAAGACCTTTATCTCTGCCTCTCTCTCTCACTGTCCACTCTGCCTGTCCAAAA
Organism: Sylvilagus floridanus; assembly: GCA_949820135.1. Taxonomy (NCBI): domain Eukaryota; kingdom Metazoa; phylum Chordata; class Mammalia; order Lagomorpha; family Leporidae; genus Sylvilagus; species Sylvilagus floridanus. The sequence continues at coordinate 91,291,955 of OX463223.1, forward strand.
AAAAAAAAAAAAGATATATTACTCACCAATTTAAGGCAATGCACTGCTTCCTAATAGCGCCATTTTGCATGACAAAATATCAATTCAGGTATTTCCAGATTATAGTTGTATTAATAAATTACTTGCAAAGATCATAATATTAGTTGTGATACTAATTTAAATATTTTAACCTTATACAACAAATTAGATGGTGTTTTGAGTTTTTTATTATAATTATATCTATCTTTGTATCATCTATCTATTTATCTATTGGCTACATTGTGAGATTTTAGTCTCTGCCTATAATATGTACTGATCAAATCAGAGTAAACAACATTCTCCCTTCTATGACATGTGGATTTCAAAATTAAAATACCTGGGTTTCTTTTATTTTTGTCAAACAGAAAATCAGCTCTCATTCGTGGCCTAACTACAGTTATGAGTGTTACTCATTTGAACTTCCAATGCTTTAAAAATGAAAAACATAGATTTGAAAAAATAGTCCCCCAAAAAAAGAATTCAGAAAATATGCTAGAATTCTCCTCACCACATAGACTATGCTGAGAGTGAGCTTAAGGTAATCTTCAAGTGACGGTATGAACATGGTAAAATGGTACCAAGGCTCATTGTAGATGAAGCCAGATACAATTTTAAAAGAATTAATATTATACACACAGAGGACATTCCTGTCAAAAAATTGAGATGTGCCAATGCTTGTTTCTGAATGTCCTGATGATGCTGTGGGTCGTGCTCCTGAGGGTGTCACACATTGCAAGGATGCTGACTTGGGGTCTGAAAGTGAGGGGGGATGAGGAGTTCATCCAAAAGGTCTCTGAATCCATCTGCATGGGAAACACCCTAACAACTAAATAATTAAATCTCAGGTATCCTTGCTAAGGTGTTTCTGAAGTAGACAAGTGCTGCAGTGATAATTATGGTTTAAATTGTCTAAAAGCTCTGTGGAGTTTGTGGCATTTTCAGCTTGTATGGGTTTTCTGTAGAAATAAAGATCACTACTTCCTCTAGCACACAGGGGCCAGTCAGCCTACCTGAAATGACTTGAGATCCACTGTAATGAAATGAGAGGAAGTTAAGGGAACACATCTGTCTCCGGCTCTAGCAGTCTGGGAAATGCACACTCATTGTTATGTCAATATGATGATTTTTATTGGGTGTCTACAGTGTAGCTGATTATTTGAATCTCTGAGGGAATTTGAGTAGAATCTGAGTTGAAGCTTCTTATACACCCTCTTTATCATATTTTGAAAATTAAAAATTTACTATCACTGCAGGAGATAATTCTAAAGTACTTAAGAAAACAAATTATGTTTAAGAATGATTGCATTCAATAGAAACAATATGCTATTAATAAACTAATTAAAAGCCATTTCATTGAAGCCATATATTCTATTAAGAACTATTTTGTTTTAGTAGATTATTTTGTGCATTAACTACAAAATATACTGCCAGATGCTTCATAAGCTCTGAAACATTTAAGTACCGAGATTATGTACTCTAAGCAATAAAATAATAAAATTATGTTTTAAGCATTTTATTAATTGCAAAAATCAGTAGCCTTCATATACACAAATAATAACCAGTGTGAAAATATAGTGAACGGGAAACAATTTATAATAGCAATAAGTAAGACAAAATATCTAGGAATAAGCATAAAAAGATTTCAAAACCTAATTAAAAATATAAACATTTCTTAAAAATATAAAATTAGAATTGAACAAATGGAAAAACATATTGGGTTCTTGGATAATCTTATCCAGTGACATTTGAATGCCAATTCTCACTAAGATAACTTATAAATGTAACAAAATTTTAATAAACAGCAAACTCCTCCTGCCTTGAGCCAGAAAAATGACATTGAAGTTCATGTGGAAAAACAAACATGATAGGAAAACAGTAATGGGAAGATATGATGTGGGGGCAGAGAATCAGAGACCAGCACTACCAAATATCAAAACAGGTTATAAAACCTGTTTGGAAACAGATTAGTACTGGCAGAGGAGCAGATGGAATAAAATAGAAAGTCCAGAAATGGATCCAACTATGTATGAAAATCTAGATTATTATCAAAGAAGGGTTATTTCAAATCTCTGGGAGCACAAATGGACTGTTTTAATAGAGGGAGTGGGGTAACTGTATATTTAGAAACAGGTAAAATTGTATCCATTTTTCATCCATATAGGAAAAAAACTCCAAATAGATTAGAGGTATAGATGAAACTATACAAATACCAGAAGAAAATGAATTACTTTCTCCAAAATACCAGTGTATGTAGATTTTTAACTATCATTCAAAATTCAGAAACAAGAAGATATATTTGAATACAAAAAATTTTAAATGACAAAATCCACAGACAACAAATTACAAGAAAAGTATTAATATCCCTAACATACAAAGAACTTCTAAAATTGAGGAAATGCTAAAGGTACTATAGTAAAAGACCTACCTCCTTCCCCAAAAGACATGTAAACATGAGCTTTAACCATAGGAAAAAATACACAATTTCACTTATGAAATTGAAATTGAAACTACACAGAAATGCTTCTTCTCAGCCAGCAGATTGGCAAATTCTTAAAAGCTCACTAGCTCACTGTTGATAGGAAGTATGCACTCTCATATATGGATAGGTGCAATGTAAAATGGCATATCTCCATGAAGGGGAGGGGGAGTTGTTAATAACTAACCAAACCTCACAGACAGTTATTCTTCAACTTAGGAATCCTCCTTCTAGGCATTTACCTTGAAGATAAACCTTCAACACACAAAATAAACTCATACAAGTTTCTGCAATATGGCATTATTGATAATAATGAAATACAAGTGTGAGGATTATCTGAATGTCTCAGAGTACTTCTCATAATGGGGGATTAGACAGTTGTGAAAAATTAGATTTCTCTAGCTCCAGTAGTCATTTTCTTTAAAAAAAAAAGTTAATTGCAAAAAGTATTTCCAACATGCTACCTTTCCTGCAAGCAAGGAGAAATAACACATATAAATTTGCTTATTTTTGGAAAAAGAAACACACAAGAAGGCTAAGCCAGCAATGAAATGGGGAACCAATAGAAGTGATAAGAAATGCAATGGTATCCCTCTGAGTCCTACACCTTTTGGAAATTAATAATATAAGTACATTGAAATGGGGATTGGGAGAACAGAGAACTGTTTCTAGTAGCTTCAAGTCAAATATTTTGACCATATGCTCGTATTTTAGGAAAAAAATAAAGAACTGTTGATGTATGTTAATTTCTATTCATTTGTTCTGATCTATAGAGTGACTTGGAGTTAATAATTCAGCAACTATGTTATCTGTGTGGTAGGACCAGAAAAACAAGTCAATATCTTCATGCTGGAAGTCAGATTCTTGTTGTAGAAGAAGGGAAATTCAGCAAAGAAATAGAGGAAAGGATGAAGAACCTTGGTAAGTAAGTTTGGTGTTGGATGTCTCAGCACAGTTTCAGAATTTTTACTACATGTACGGGCAACTCCTTGTGTACATGGGCACTGTGCATCTGTGTGGGTGTGCATGCACCCTGTGCACATGTGTGTGTGAATATTTTTCCTAGTGCTGTCTCCTGAAAGGTTGACGGGCAACGTTGCCTAGTAGAAATGAACATACCAAGTGTGCAGGTCATGGCTTCTGAACTTTATGCAAAATAAACAAGGATCCTGGAGAAATATCTGGTTCCATGGCTGGCACAGGGAAGATACATGAGCATTTTGGAATATTTTGTTGAACAAGAAAATGTGGTTTTAAAAACTAAGGGACCATGTTGAAAGCACACAGGAGCCAGTGTACAGCAGCCCTGACCTGCCAAATCTGAGGAAGTTTTATCATTGAGTATTAATGCAGCACTGGATTATAATGCACTGAGTAAAATTAGAATCTATATTCATAATTGACATGGGAGAGAGAGAGAGAGAGAGAGAGAGAGGAGCATTTCTTATGGGAGAAAAGAACAATGTGGACAGAGTGGAAGATGGAAACTTAATATTTTAAAACCATCATAACAAAGACCTATCGGGACAGTCAGTGTGATAAGAGGCAGGATATTTGCATGGGTGTAATACATCTCCCCACAGATCTCTTACTAGTACAAGAGAACAAACAGGGACCCCAGAGTGGAGAAGATGGACAATAGTTCAGTCAGGGGATCAAAGGTAACCTCATGGATGAGGGGCAAGTGCACACCTCATGCTGGGGGTGGTGCGGGGGAGGGAAGAGGGACCAGTCATCATCACTCATGCTGTCACTTGCCAGGGAAGTGTGAGTGAGCATGAGTAAACCCCATGAACAAATATATTCCTGCCTTTGTCATAAAAGGTAATGAAGGAACTGTTCCAGACTAAAAGGACTGAAGAATACAACTAAGTGAGAATCCTGGATTGGAGAGAGGAGCTTTAAGGTACAAGATCAGACAAGTGAGAAAATGTGAATGGTAGATTAGATAAAACTATTGTATCCATGGCAAGTGTTCCAAATTTGAAAACTGTACTATGGTTATGTAAGGGAGTGTCCTTAGTCTTAGGAAACACTTAAGAAGTATTAAGAGATAATAGGAAGTATAAATGAACAATTTATCAAATGATTCAGAGAAATCAAATAATGCACAATGTTCAAATAAAGACAGAACCATGACAGTGTGTGGTGAAAATATTTAAAAAAGTGTGTTTCTAGGAGAAGAATATAAGGAAATGTTACATATTATTCTTGTAATTTTTCTCTAGTTTTGAAATTATTACAAGGGAGTTTTTCAAAGAAAATGGTTAAAACAACTTACTACTTCAGACTGTTCTTCATTCAGTCAATTTGAATTAGTAAGAAATGGTTCCAATTAGGATGGCCCAAGTACTTGGGCCCTGCACCCGCATGGGAGACCAGGAGGAAGCACCTGGCTCCTGGCTTTGGATCGGTGCAGTGCACCAGCCATGGCGGCCCTTTGGGGGGTGAACCAATGAAAAAGGAAGACCTTTCTCTCTGTCTCTCTGTCTCTTTCTAACTCTGCCTCTCAGAAAAAAAAAGAAAAAAAAAGTAACAGCTCCAATTTATCAAGTAGTGCCCTGGGGAACTGTGAAAAGTTCTTATCCTGGTAGCCACATGGTCCCTGTGAGTGAACCACATGCCAGGAATATCTGTTGTGTGATTCTCCTGGGGATTCTGACTTCTATACATTGAGGGAGTATGTTTGGGAAGAAAAGCAGAAGTTTTCTGCTACTTGAGTCTAGAATGAAACAGAATTTGTACCCTTTATATCTGAGAGAAGATCAAGTGGAAAGTTCAATGGGGAAATACAGGTCAACTTGAATTCCCACAATGACTAAGTGGTATAGACCCAGAATATGGTGACTTAGACCATACCTCAGGGATAAATCACAGTCAAGTCAGTATCTCCTATTTACAGGATTCTAAATAAGGTTGACGCAGCAATTCATAAACCTCTACATTTATAATAAACACAAAGCTGAGTCACTATTTATATTTTACAATCAAACAGTACAGTACCAAGATTTTTCTTGGGACTATGTAAGAGCATTTAAGTATTCTTTATTCTTTAAAAATACGTATTTATTTAAAAGAGTAAGACACACAGAGAGATCTTCTATCAACCACTGTTTTACTCCTCAAATGGCCACAATAGGCAGGGCTGTAGAACTCCATCCTAGGCTCCTACATGGGGGCTTCAAGGACTTGGGCCACTATTTGCTGCCATCTGAAGCACTTTAGCAGGAAACTAAATGGAAGTGTAGTAACTGAGGCTGGAACCAGCACTCCTATATAGCTGAATTCTTCATCACAACTGGCTCCTTTATATTCTTTAAAAACGCAAGTTCAGTTAAAGAAATAATTTGCCAACCTAAGGGAAATGTATATGGCTACCTAAAATTTATCAGACTTAAAAAATGCAATATGCTCATTACTCACCTTGGATTTCTTTCTTTCTTTTTTTTTTTGACAGGCAGAGTTAGACAGTGAGAGAGAGACCCAGATAGAAAGAACTTTCTTCCATTGGTTCACTCCCAAAATGGCTGCTACAGCCTGTGTGCTGTGCTGATCCGAAGCTAGGAGCTAGGTGCTTCCTCCTGGTCTCCCATGTGGGTACAGGGCTCAAGACTTGGGCCATCTTCCACTGCCTTCCCAGGCTACAGCAGATTGCTGGACTGGAAGAGGAGCAACCGGGACAGAACCGGTGCCCCAACTGGGACTAGAATCCAGAGTGTCAGTGCCACAGGCAGAGGATGAACCTAGTGAGCCATGGCACCAGCCAACCTTGGATTTCTTAGTTCTGGAAAATACTCACTGCTTTTTTTTTGTAAAAGGTATCTTTCTCATTAACTAAGAGAGATAGTACTGGTTTCCTTCGACCTATTCCATCTTTCTGATCACAAAAGTAGACACACTTTTATTTGAAAGGTACAGAAATCATAGAAGTTGTCTGGCCCAATTTCTCATCCATTGTAAGCATTTCCTTCTCTCCCTGCTGTTATAGACAGCAGCATTATTCACTGCAAAGAAAAAAAAAAAAAACAATAAACAAAAGAAGTTGCTATACAGTGAGTCAATTCATTGCAAATAACAAATACAAACTTTGGCTGTTGTTGATTGTAAGTTATTTGAGCAAATAACTTACCTCTTTGGCCATAGTTTATGCCTAAAATAGAGATTTCCAAGAAGAGTAAGCAGAAGAGTGAGGGAGCTCGAAACCATATAACTCAGAGAATGGTTATGAGACCTGAGGAGATTCTGAGTCTAGATTTGCAAGTGGGGTGTATATGATAACAGCCTTGCCACTGTGATAAAGGAGAAGAGTGAAACTTGCATTATATGTCCCAGTTGATAGAATTAAACTCAATGGGCAATAGTTCCAGGAAAGTAGATGGTAGTTTAAAATACTAGGGGCTAGTTTTGGCCAAACAATTAAGACATTTTCATTCCATATCAGAATATCTCATTCCAATCCTTGCTTTTAGCTCCTAACTCCAGTTTTCCACTAATGCAGACCCCTGGGGGGTAGTAGTGATGGCTCAAGCAGGTGAGAGACTTGGACTGAGTTCCTGTCTCCTGACTCTCCACCCCTAGTTTCAACATTGCCCCAGTCTTGTCACAGGCAACTAGGCAGTGAATCTGCAGATGGGATCTTTCTTTCTGTGTTTATCAAATAAATAAATAAATAAAGATTCCTTTAATAGTTTAAAAATACTAGGGAATCTACTAAAAACTGAACTGTGCTACATAGAGAGGACCATTTCAGGGTTCACTGATGGAGTCAAAGGAGATCGTGGATAATTCATGGCAGCCAAAGTCCAGTGCTATCCAAGAATCTGGGCAGCTAGGTTACCAAACAACCAACCAGAAATTAATATGATTCTTTGTTTCACTTGGTCAGAGGTTGAACTGACCTGTTCAAGAAATTAAAGTAGGCTCTTGAGTCCTATTAAGAGTTAGATCAATTAAAGCCCCAATTCTTTTTCACAAGAATGCCTGCCAAACCAGACTTCCCCAAATCCGTACTGATACAGTAAGTTCTTTATTTTTCTTGGTGGTGTAAATGTGGAAAATCATCATCATATGAAATTTAGGCAACTGCATAGGGAAATTACATAGGATAAGCCAGTGAGTCAGCAACTCATTACATTTGGTAAACAGGTAGAACATTCTGACTTCTTGAGGTAGCTGGTCCAGCCAGGCAACTCTGCTGGAGGTCTCTTCAAACTATTTCTTTGCTGGTATTTGGAGAGTTCAGAACTCTCCTAGTGTTAAGTATTGTTTTCCATTTTTATTTTTTTAATGTAGTTAGAATCTGTTGTTTTATCAAAGTCTGAAACCAAGGTAATTTCAATTACTCAACCATTGGGTGAACTTGAACTGCTGAGAATAAATCAGTCTCATCAAATAGACAAATATTTATTGAGATTCTGTCTCTCCTAACCTTTGCTTGGTGCAGTAAAAAATACAAGAGAGTGAAAGAATCATCGTTTGAAATAATGTATAATCTACATAGGGGAATATAGAATTGTAATTCACAGTACACACACTCCATGATTACGATTAAATGAGTGAGTGGAGGAGATAATAAGCATTTACAGGGATTGAGGCAATGCCATAGCTTGGGCTGATATCATCAAGAACATTTTCATAGTAGTATGAGTTTGAAAGATGTTTAGCCAATGACCAGGTCCCATGTTGATTTTTTTTGTTTTACTTTCTCTTTCTATGGTCACCAAGGATAGCTTCATGATAAGAACAGAGCTGTGTCTTAAGGACTTTGAGATGAGAAAGGCAGTGCGACCTCAGGAAACAACCACAGCAAGCCTTGGAAAGCCCCAAGGTTTCCCTTTCAGGATCTCCCTCTGCTTCACTCAGGCAAACTGCTGTATTACTGTATTCTCTCGTTCCCTCTCATGGTCTTTGTTTTGTTTTGATTTTTCTCTTCCTGCTTCTTTGGCCCAGGGGGACAAAATTCCCCAACTTTATCATTTACATATTAGCATTTCTAGCATCCCAATGGAAAATTTATTCGGGGTGGGGAGAGGGTGTGAAGCTGTTCAATCAGGAAAAATAATTTTAAAAATGCAATTTAGATACAATTGTTGAAAGAAAAAGAATTTAAGGTTCTCAATTTGCCACTCAATATTCCTCCAAAATTTCTCAAAGCCTGCTTTCTACTGCCATATTTTTCTTACCTTTTTTAAATTTCACAAATATTTTATTTTAAAATAATGACATTGTTTTTGTTTTTTAAATACTATTTTTAATTTGAGAAAGAAAGAGACAGAGAGATAGAGTTCCCACCCCCAAATGCCCACAAGGGCCCAGGTTGAATCTGGGAACCAGGAACTCAATCCAGGTCTCCCACATCAGTGGCAGGAGCCACTTGAGCCATCTATCACCTGTTGCATCCCAGGGTGTGCATTGTTAGGAAACTGGAGTCAGAAGCAAGAGTGGTGCCAGGATTCACTTCTAGGAGCTCCAATATGGAATTTGGAGCAGCCTAACCACTAGGCCAAATACCTACCCCTGAGATGTTTATGTAGCAGTGTTTTAAGACATTGCTGGAGCAGTGGAGCACATTAGGTGAAGTATCTAAGTATCTATTGATTAAATATGCTTGCATATTCTTCCATCCATCAGCAGAAAGGCAAGAATGGACTCTACCACGCCTCCAGTACAGAGAGAAACTGCTATGGAGCACACATATAGTAATGATTATTCACAACTCTCTCCAGTGATCAAGTAGGCAACTGAGTCAAATTATCGCAGCTACCATGCACCTTTGGTCATAAAGATGGAGAAGTATTTGTGAGGAAAGGGAAAGTAGGACGGTTTTCTTGGGGGAAAGGCCCAAGAATGAATAAAAGGACTTTTGTTATGAAGTATCAAAAACTTTGGAGTTGGTTGAGACAGACCAACATGCAAGCAAGGTCCAAGCATTGCAGTATTTGGGGGCTAAGCCTTTTAATTCTCTTTGATTCCAGAACAACTCATCACACCTCTTCCCACCTATTACACCATAGATTTATTGAAGAAACTGAGTCACTAAATGACTTAAAGATGGTGATGACCTGACAGAATATGTGTTTAAAAGGCATACTGTGGCCAAAGTAATGAGTATATTGGAAGGGGCTTAGTAAAACCAAAGATTGGGAGAGTACACTAAAGAAAGAATTGCTGTATTTTGGGCAAGAGATTATAGTAGTCAGCATTAGGTAGTTACAGCAGGGAATGGAGGGAAGACTTCATTTTAGATTCAATCCAGGGAATGAGTCCAAAGTCTGAGGAGCATTGCAGAAATCACCTGTGATGTATAGTAATCTACAAAGTGGGAGTAACACTGCAAAAGCTTTCATTCAGATATGTAGGCAAAATCTTCTGGTGGTGATCTCTCCATCCCAGGAAGTGTTTAAGAAAAACTAGTCAGCCAATGGGCAAGATGTAACCTTAAGACAAGAATCACTTGCCGCGGACTGTCAGCTCGGAGACCACAGACCGAGGGAGAACAGGATGAAGGCGTTTAGGGAGACAAGGAATTGGCGAGGAAAATGACAGACAGACACCAGTGTAGTACTAATGTTGTTGTGTTTATTGTCTGTTAAGTCAGGGTTTTTATAGTAAAACTTCTAAAGCTTGAGGGAAAAACATCATTGATTAACAGAAGAACAAAGGTTAATTATACCCAAGATTACATGAAAAGGATCTCGCGGAACATGGTCAGAACAGTGCGGTAACAATGAGGGAATAGTGGTAACATTTTAACCGCATATAGGCCTCATTCCCCCAGGTCAGAAAGATATTCCTCTTTTATCTGTGCCCAATCATGAGGAACACGCCATTGTATGCGCCATTGTATGCGCCACTGCCTTAGCCATTTTTATGGTTTTTCATATCTGTTGTTTTTTCTGTCTTGTTTACCATTAATTAGGTATTGTTTATATCCTCCGGGAAGAGTTTTTTTTGGGATTGTTGCTAACAATTCCTTTTGTTTTTGGTTTGGGTTTGAATGTGGATTTCCTATGAGTTGTTTGACCCGAGTTTTCTTAGGGTCATTTTTGGTTTTTTTTAGTAATTTTCGTTGCTCCATAGCGTCCAGGAAGTCTCCCAGAGTCCGATTACCATGTGTTGCTAAGGCTTCTTCCAGGAAGGCTTTTACAGCTGGCAGTGCAAAGAGCGTGATGTTCTGAATTGCTTCCTCAGGAATGTTAAAGGAACTGTTTGCTATGATAATGGGTTTTCGGTAATCCTATTGTTGTTTCGTGTCCATGGGGGCATGAGCCGAGATCAAATACAGGCAACAAAGGTAGATTGCAATCACAACAAAGGTAGATTGCAATCATTTCTAACATTATGTACAAAGGACAAAGCAAACGCAGGAACCAACACAGGAAGGGCTTTCGGCTTCCACTATGTAGAAACAAGATCATTATTGACCTCTGTCTCCACAGGAGGTGCTTGAGGCCCCTCTCCGAAGAGATCTCACATCAGCCCTTTAGCCCGTGGAGGTCTCTGGCGCAGCTGTTTTTGCTACGCAGATGTTACCACAGCTGTAGGCGTAGCAGTTTTTTTTTTTTGTTTTTAAAACGAAGCTCGAAAACTTTTTGTTGAACGCTCTGTAAAGAACGAAACACAAGTTTTAGCATACAAGGCATGAATATAAGTACCAAAAGGATGAGAAGTGCAATAACACCGATGGAATAGATATAGGAAGTCCAAGGTAAAGGATTTAAACTTTTGATGCCATTTGCTAGACTTTGAGCAATATCCTGTAGATCTCCAAACTGTAGGTGAGAGCTACTCATCACCGCAATATCCTTTTGTAAGGTTTGTAAGTCATGAGTGATATTGTTGTCATGCCAAAGACCTTGTAAATGAGCCTTAACCTTGTTCCATGGGTGTGAAGTATTATAGGGCAGTGGAGTGACACAAATCGACTTAAAGGAACTATGACAACGAGCGGAAAACATTGTTTGCAAATTAGTAATATCCTGGCCTAAGGTTAAGACTACTTTTTTTAGAACATTTATCTTTGTTTTTAATTTTTTATTAATAGTTTTTTGAGTTAGGAGAGCTAGGGAGATATTTTTATTAAGTGTGTTGACAAAATGAGCAGTTTGGATTTTTTGAACTAAAGCCGTGGTTGCTACGGCAAACGTTGTTAAAAGTGCGATAAGTGCAGAAATTTCTAAAATCAAGGTAGCCACAAAACGTTTAACACGAAGCAGCTCATTAAACATCTTCAGTAACATTGACAGGTAATAAGACAAAAGGAGGGCGGCGAACCAGTAACATTGTTGAAAAATTTTTTGGCAAACTTGAAGAAATACAATTAGTTAAGAAGCAAGTAGTGTAGGAAATTTTGTATGAACGACCTACTTTAGTAATATTTAAAGCCTCAGATTGAGCTAGCAAGATTGTAGAAGGATAAGCCACACAAGCTTTTAAGGAAATGGGTGATGGGTGAGTTTCATTAGGTTGCTTTTCTAGCAGCATATTACTGGCGGCAACCAACCTAAACAGATTTGTATGTTTTTTTGTTTGATTATGGTTGGTTGCATATAAGAATGGTTTAACGAAGCCTGACGAGAACCATCTCCTTAATGGCTCACCGTAACTTTGGAAAGTGTATCCACTAAATTTTGCCGAATTGTTACTCAAGTAAGCAGCATAATGTCGACTAGCTTCAGGTGTCCCAGCGGAGTTTGAAAAATCCCACAAAGTAAGCGAATCATTTGAGACCGGGTGAAAGTAAGCAGCAGAGGAAGGAAAACCACAGGAAAGCCAAACCGGAAATTTAGTGAGGGAAGAAGCCCAGACTCTGTCAGGGTTGGAGTACTTCCTCTCACAAGACGGCAATGGCATATTAAGTTTCTCAACCTTTGTAAAATTGTCCCGGTACAAAGTACTTTCTACAATCTGTATCTGTAATTCCCACATAAGGCGCTTACCAGGATAGTGAGGATCAGGACCGTCCGTAAGGAATGTACGGTACCCAGAGGGAAGGCAACCATAGGGAGGCTGATCGTGCAGAGCGACACAAATTGGAAGGGAGTCTGCTCTGCCCTCAAAGGTAATGATAGAGGAAGAAGAAACCTTCCCCTCACTACCTTGTTCTCCTCCCACCCTGACTGAATCATTGGTTAAGACCTTAATAGGGTCCTGATCAAGCCACCCTATTGGCTGGACAATAGGTGGGTTAGGGACGTAAGCCCAATATGGGACTGCAGTCGCGGGTGAAACTGAAAGTAAAGTCAGAAAGGCCAAAAAAAGGTTACAAGCAGTAAGCGGTTGCCGTTGTTGTAGTAAAAGGTCTTGTGTTTCCTTTGAAAAAGACCGGATGGCCGTCCAGGTCATATTACGCTTTTGCGGTTTAAGCATGAGTTTTTTCATCTGATAAGTCAGAGCCTTCCTGTGTCTGCGCATGCGTCTCCTTTTGCGGCTGTGAGACTGGTTTGACAAGTCTGTCAGGGATCCAGATGGGGGAGTCTGTATCCTGTGGAAACACACAAGCATAGCCTCGTCCCGAGGTAATTAAAACATCTGGTCCCTGCCAAGAGCCCGTCAATAAATCCTTTCACATTACCAAAGGAAGTGGTGTTTTAAGGGACTCACGATCCCAATGTTTTTAAGCATGAGAAAATCCCTTTTCATCTAAATTTAAATGATTTATGACAAACAAAGCATGAGACAACATATGATGAGGAGAGAAGTTCAAATGCTTTAGACGTATAAGCCGGAGCGTTGTCAGTTTTTATTTGAGAAGGAAGCCCCATGACCTGAAAACATTGTAAAAGATGTTGTACAATATCCTTTATAGTCTCTCCTGTACGAGCAGAAGCATGAACAAAATGTGAAAAGGTGTCTACGACAACATGTACATAGCCTAGCTTTCCGAAAAAGGAAATATGAGTGACATCCATTTGCCAGATTGAGTTTGGTTTTAACCCACGAGGATTAACTCCCATTTTTAAGGAATGATGGGTTAAAGGACATGAACCACATTGTTTTACAATTTGTCGTGCCTGTTCCCTGGTAATGGAGAACATTTTTTTTAAGGCATTAGCATTTTGATGATGAATAGAATGACTTTGTGTTGCTTTTTGTATAGTAGCTATAACAGTTGATTTTTGAGTATATAAATCTGTTAAAGCATTGCCTTGAGCTAAGGATCCTGGCAGTTTAGAATGAGTTCGAATGTGTCCAATAAAAAACTTTTGCTGTCTATTTTGGACCTCCTTCTGCAAATCTTTTAACAGAAGTAAAATTGGGGTTTTTCCCGTAATGAGGGCTGTTTCTAAGGCCGGAAATAGATTCACCACATACTTAGAATCTGTGTAAAGGTTAATGGCCTGGGGAAATTTCTGAAAGGCCAAAGTGACTGCTTTAATCTCCGCCTGTTGAGCAGAGAGACCTAGTGTTTTAGTCACAAAAGTCCCTTTTTCCGGGGAAAACACCACTGAGCGGCCCGTAGAAGAGTCATCTGTAAAGAGTAAAATAGCATCAGGCAGTGGCTGCGCTGAAAATTTACAAGGAAATATCAATTTAACATTTTTAATAAATTCCAATAAAGGATGTTTTGGATAATGATATTTAATTTGTCCTAAATACCCTTGTAGGGCAACAGTCCAATCATCATGATTTTGTAACAAACTTTTTAATTGTTTTTTATTATATGGAATGACAATTTTTGCTGGTTCTTTACCAAAAAGTTCCCGCGACCTTTCGCGGCCCTTAATTATCAATAATGATAACATGTAAGGATAGTCTGTGACAACCCTGGCCTGTATATGAGGCAAATGTAGCCATTCCAAAATTCCCTTTTGCCATAAAGCTGCCGTGGGTGTATAAGGGGTGGCAAAGAGCAAGAGTTGCCATGGCAAGGAATAATCAAGCCTTTGAACTGAGGCATTAGTGAGAGCATGCTCAACCTTTTGTAATACCTCAATAGCTTCTGTTGTTAAATTTTTAGGGGATCTTGGATAAGAAAGGTTGAATCTGATCCTGAACTGCCAAATTGACCTGATCCCCTTTCTGTGTTAATAACAGGATTGGGCAGGTTAATATAAGGTAATAACAATAATTGTGCTATTCTTTGTTCCTTATGAATTTGAATTGTTTTTTTTAATGGTCTAACCATAACCTTTATTTCAGCCTCAGTATCGGCATCCACTACTCCAGGAAGAACCTCAAAGTTTTTTGTGTAGTTGGAACTTCTCCCTAAAATCAGGCCCATAGTTTGGGCCGGCAAGGTTCCTTTTGTATTAGTGGAAATGAGGGACACTCCATCCCACTTAGATAAAAGAACATCCTGAGAACTTGTCAAGTCCAACCCTGCACTTCCTGGAGTTGTCCTAGGTAATTGATGAATAGTAAATTCTGGGGCACAGGGGTTTAACCCCTGACTTAGCGTCTCTCCCTTTGTTGTCGGGCTAGGAGACAGCCCCTCTTCTAGTTTTTTCCATCCTCCTCTTTCTTGGAATCTGTTAGTGGAGTTTCATCCTTATGGAATTTTGACTTACATTTATTTCTCCAGTGTTTCCCTTTCTTACACCGGGGACACAGGCCAGGAGGGTCCTTTTTTCTAGGATCCTTCTTGCTAGGGCAATGTTTCTGCATGTGTCCTGTATCTCCACAACTATGACAAGTAAGTTCCTTCTTTGCGCCACCTCCATATGTCTTCTTCACATAGGCACTAAATTTTTGCCCTTTTATGGCTGCAGCATAAGCCATCCCTTGGACTACTGCTGGTGAGGCATCTAAACATGCTTTGATATAATCTGATACTGTTCCAGTTTTTCTGATCGGCCTTATCAAGTCTTGACATAATGGATTTGCATTTTCCCAAGCCAATTGTTTGAGCAGCATATCCGTCCCCTCAGAGGGGGGCAGCATCCTATTTACTGCTTCCTCTAATCTAGATACAAAATCCTGATATGGCTCTTCAGTAAATTCATTTAACATTTTGGCCGATACAGGAAAACCGGATTTAGTCAGCATTTTTTGTAACATAATTACCAACATTTTTTCATTTTTTGTTAACAAATGCCCCATGGTTTCCTTTCAAGATTACTCACGCTTAACCGATGATCCTTTATCGGCGGGACTGCAGTTCCCTGGTGAGAGCCGTTCCCTGTACTGAAAGAAAGAGAACTTACCCTGCCTTCAGGTCCCTGTTCGGGCGCCACCTGCCGCGGACTGTCAGCTCGGAGACCACAGACCGAGGGAGAACAGGATGAAGGCGTCTAGGGAGACAAGGAATCGGCGAGGAAAATGACAGACAGACACCAGTGTAGTACTAATGTTGCTGCGTTTATTGTCTGTTAAGTCAGGGTTTTTATAGTAAAACTTCTAAAGCTTGAGGGAAAAACATCATTGATTAACAGAAGAACAAAGGTTAATTATACCCAAGATTACATGAAAAGGATCTCGCGGAACATGGTCAGAACAGTGCGGTAACAATGAGGGAATAGTGGTAACATTTTAACCGCATATAGGCCTCATTCCCCCAGGTCAGAAAGATATTCCTCTTCTATCTGTGCCCAATCATGAGGAACACACCATTGTATGCGCCACTGCCTTAGCCATTTTTATGGTTTCCCATATCTGTTGTCTTTCCTGTCTTGTCTACCATTAATTAGGTATTGTTCATATCCTCCGGGAAGAGTTTTTTTTGGGATTGTTGCTAACAATTCCTTTTGTTTTTGGTTTGGGTTTGAATGTGGATTTCCTATGAGCTGTTCGACCCGAGTTTCCTCAGGGTCATTCTTGCTTTCTTTTAGCAATTTCCGTTGCTCCATAGCGTCCAGGAAGTCTCCCAGAGTCCGATTACCATGTGTTGCTAAGGCTTCTTCCAGGAAGGCTTTTACAGCTGGCAGTGCAAAGAGTGTGATGTTCTGAATTGCTTCCTCAGGAATGTTAAAGGAACTGTTTGCTATGATAATGGGTTTCCGGTAATCCTATTGTTGTTCCATGTCCATGGGGGCATGAGCCGAGATCAAATACAGGCAACAAAGGTAGATTGCAATCACAACAAAGGTAGATTGCAATCATTTCTAACATTATGTACAAAGGACAAAGCAAACGCAGGAACCAACACAGGAAGGGCTTTCGGCTTCCACTATGTAGAAACAAGATCATTATTGACCTCTGTCTCCACAGGAGGTGCTTGAGGCCCCTCTCCGAAGAGATCTCACCTCAGCCCTTCAGCCCGTGGAGGTCTCTGGCGCAGCTGTTTTTGCTACGCAGATGTTACCACAGCTGTAGGCGTAGCAATCACTAGTCTCTTCTTCCTCAACAAGTGATTGCCCAACCTGTATTTTTAATGTTCATTTATTTATTTTTGTCTACCTTAAAGTCAGAGAAACAGAGAGAGAAAGAGATATTTTCCATACAGTGCTTCACTCCCTAAATGCCTGCAACACTCAGGGTTGGGACAGGCCAAAGTCAGGAGCCTGGAACTCCACACAGGTTTCTCAAGTGGGTGGCAGGAGCACAAGACCTTGAGCCACCATCCACTGCCTTACAGTGCATGTATTAGCAGGAAGCGGGATAGGAAGCAGAGTAGTGAAAACTTGAGCCAGTACTCCAATACAGGTTGCAGGCATCCTCCTACACCACAATGTGCAACCTCAAACATGTATTTGAAGAGTAAGGTGAGAAGAAACAGAGTGTACAAAGTAGCTCTCTTTTGGCTGAGTGTCAAGATTCATGTAATCTTTCTCTTTCAAATTAGCTCAAAGCCATGTTGTTGACCTCAGTCTACCTTCTAAGATTACATAGCAAAGGCCCCATTTTTTAACATCATTTCTTCTCCAGGCCAGATCTTTTCAGTTTCATAAACTGTTTGTAATTTCCCATCCTCATTCCTCTTCTCTTGTCATGCTTCCAAATGGCACTGTCCCTTGGGAGTGCACACCTTAAACTGAGTGCACTCTGACCTGAGCAGAAGAGAGAGGCTGTCACTATGTTGTTACCAATCACGTATTTCATTAATTTGAAAGACAGAGTTACAGAGAGAGGTAGAGACAGAGAGAGAGAGAAAAAGAGAGAGAGAGAGATCTTCCATTCACTGTTTCACACCCCAGGTAACTGCAATGGCAGGAGCATATTATCTGAAACCAGGAGCCAGGAGATTCTGGGTCTTGCCTTAACCCCACATTTTGTTTGAGTTAACCTCACCAAACCGGGTTTTCTGGTTTGAACCACCCATATCCTGACAGAATGTTGTGGAATTCGGGTGAAATGGACACAGAAAATCATAGTCAAACTGGATTTGAAGAAATGGAAGATTCTTCTCATCAACCACTGTCTTTAATTTCATACTTAACGAACAAAAAATTCATGTTGCCCACGGATTCCGTTGCATTCTGCCTAGAAAATTCCAATGTGTGGAATTTCTTTTATGCAGTTCGCTCCATTGCATTCAGCAGCAAGACAACAAAATGTTACATGCTAAAATTCATTGGAAACTGTGCAGTCTATGAAGAATGTCCAGAAAACACAAACACACACAGAGGCTGTAGCAAGAGCTGTGAATGAGTTAGCCTCAACAAACTGGATTTTCTGGTTTGAACCAACAATATCTGGACAGAGTGTTGTGGAATTCGGGTGAAATGGACCCAGAAAATCACAGAAAAACTGGATTTGGAGAAAACGAAAATACTTCACATCAACCACTGTCTTTAATTTCATGCTTACAAACAAATAATTCATGTTGCCAACGGATTCTGTTGCATTATGCCTAGAAAACATGAATGTGTGCATTTTTTTATCCAGTTGCCTCCATTACATTCAGCAGCAAGACAACAAAATGTTACATGCTAAAATTCATTGGAAACCGTGCAGTCTATGAAGAATGTCCAGAAAACACACACAAACACAGAGGCAGTAGCAAGATCTAAGATTGAGTTAGCCTGACCAAACCGGAGTTTTCTGGTTGAACCTACCAAATCCATAAAGAGTGTTGTGGAATTCGCATGAAATGGACCCAGAAAATCAGAGTCAAACTGGATTTGGAGAAAAAGAATATTCTTCTCATCAGCAAAAGTCTTTAATTTCTTGCTTACAATCAAATAATGCATGTTGCCCACAGATTGTGTTGCATTCTGCCTAGAAAACATGAATTTGTAGGGTTTTCTTTTACCCACTTGCCTCCATTGTATTCAGCAGCAAGAAAACAAAATGTTACATGCTAAAATTCATTCAAAACCTTGCAGTCTTTGAAGTATGTCCAGAAAACACAAACTAACAAACAAACACAGAGGCTGTAGCAAGAGCTGTGATTGAGTTAGCCTCACCAAACCAGAATTTTCTGGTTTAAACCAGCCCTATCTGGATAATGTGTAGTGGAATTTGGTTGAAATGGACCCAGAAAATCACAGTCAAACTTCTTTTGGAGAAAAGGAAAATTCTTCTCGTCGACAACTATCTTTAATTTCATGCTTACAAACAAATAATTCATGTTGCCCATGGATTCTGTTGCCTTCTGCCTAGAAAACACGATTGTTTGGGATTTCTTTTATCCAGTTCCCTCCATTGCATTCAGCAACAAGAAAGCAAAATATTACATGCTAAAACTTATTCAAAACCGTGAAGTCTGTGAAGAATGTCTAGAAAACACAAACAAACCGAGAGGCGGTAAAAAGAGCTGTGATTGAGTTAGCCTCACCCAACCTGTTTTTTCTCGATTGATCCAGTCATATCCGGACAGAGAGTTGTGGAATTCAGGTGAAATGGACCCAGAAAATCACAGTTAAGCTTGGATTTGAAGAAAAGGAAGATTCTTCTCGTCGACAACTATCTTTAATTTCATGCTTACAAACAAATAATTCATGTTGCTCACAGATTCTGCTGTGTTCTGCATAGAAAACAGGAATATGTGGGGTTTCTTTTATCCAGGTCACTGCAATGCATTCAGCAGCAAGATAACAAAATGTTACATGCTAAAATTCATTCATAACCGTGCAGTCTATGAAGAATGTTCAGAAAACACAAACACACACAGAGGCTGTAGCAAGAGCTGTGATTGAGGTAGCTTCACCAAACCCATTTTTTCTGGTTTGAACCAGCCATATCCAGACAGAGTGTTGTGAAATGGACCCAGAAAATCACAGTCAAACTGGATTTGGAGAAAAGGAAAATTCTTCTCATCATCCACTGCCTTTAATATCATGCTTACAAACAAATAATTAATGTTGCACACGGTTGCTCTTGCATTCTGCCAAGAAAACTCCAATGTGTGGGATTTCTTTTATCCAGTTCCCTCCATTACGTTCAGCAGCAAGACAACAAAATGTTACATGCTAAATTCATTCAATACTGTGGAGTATATGAGGAATATACAAAAAACACAAACAAACACAGAGGATTTAGCAAGAGCTGTGATTCAGTTAGCCTCACCAAACTGGATTTTCTGTTTGAACCAGCAATATCTGGACAGAGTGTTGTGGATTTCAAGTGAAATGGACCCAGAAAATCACAGTCAACTGGATTTGGAGCAAAGGAAAATTTTTCTCATCGACATCTGTCTTTAATATCATGCTTGCAAGCAAATAATTCATGTTCCCCACGGTTGCTCTTGCATTCTGCCTGGAAAACTCTAATATGTGGTGTTTTCTTTTATCCAGTTCCCTCCATTACATTAAGCATAAAGAAAAAAAAATGTTTCATGCTAAAGTTCATTCAAAACCGTGCAGTCTATGAAGAATGCCCAGAAAACACAATCAAATACAGAGGCTGTTGCAAGATCTGTGATTGAGTTAGTTTCACCAAACCAGTTTTTTCTGGTTTTGACCAGCCATATCCAGACAGAGTGATGTGAAATTGGGGTGAAACGGACCCAAAACATCAGCAACAAACTGGATTTGGAGAAAAGGAAAATTCTTCTCGTCGACAACTGTCTTTAATTTCATGCTTACAAACAAATAATTCATGTTGCCCACGGTTTCTGTTGCATTTTGCCTAGAGAACTCAAATGTTTGGGGTTTTCTTTTATCCACTTGCCTCCATTGCTTTCAAAAGCAAGACAACAAAATGTTACATGGTAAAATTCATTCAAAACCGTTCAGTCTATGAAGAATATCCAGAAAACACAAACAAACACATAGGCAGTAGCAAGAGCAGTGAATGAATTCTCATCACCAAACGATTTTTTCTGGTTTGAACCAGCCATATCCGGACAATATGTTGTGGAACTCGGGGGAAATGGACCCAGAAAATCACAGTCAAACTGGATTTGGAGAAAAGGAAAATTTTTCCCATCGACAACTGTCTTTAATTTCATGCTTGCAAACAAATAATTCATGTTGCCCACAGTTTCTCTTGCATTCTGCCTAGAAAACAGGAATGTGTGGGATTTCTTTTATCCAGTTCCGTCCATTGCATTCAGCAACAAGAAAGCAAAATCTTACATGCTAAAACTCATTCAAAACCGTGAAGTCTATGAAGAATATCCAGAAAACACAAAGAAACACAGAGGCTGTAGCAAAAACTGTGATTGAGGTACCCTCAACAAACCAGTTATTTTGGTGTGAACCAGCCATATCCGGACAGAGTGTTGTGGAACTCGGGTGTAATGGACCCAGAAAATGAGAGCCAAACTGGTTTTGGAGAAACTTAAAATTCTTATCAACGACAACTGTCTTTAATTTCATGCTTACAAACAAATAATTCAATTTGCCAATGCATTCTGTTGCATTCTGCCTAGAAAACACAAATGTGTTGTGTTTTCCTTTATCCAGTTCTCTCCATTGCTTTCAGCAGCAAGAAATCAAAATTACATGCATTACATTCATTGGAAACCGTGCAGTCTATGAAGAATGTCCAGAAAACACAAACAAACACAGAGGCTGTTGCAAGATCTGTGATGGAGTTAGCCTCACCAAATCGATTTTTTCTGGTTTTGACCAGCCATATCCGGACAGAGTGTTGTGGGTTTGGGGAGAAATGGACCCAGAACTTCAGAGACAAACTGGTTTTGGAGAAAAGGACAATTGTGCTCATCGACAACTGTCTTTAATTTCATGCTTACAAACAAATAATTCATGTTGCCCACGGTTCCTGTTGCATTCTGTGTAGAGAACTCAAATGTGTGGGGTTTTCTTTTATCCAGTTCCCTCCATTGCATTCAGCAGCAAGACAACAAAATGTTACATGATAAAATTCATTCAAAACCGTGCAGTCTATGAAGAATGTCCAGAAAACACAAACAAAGACAGAGACTGTAGCAAGAGCTGTGATTGAGTTAGCCTCACCAAACTAGTTATTTAGGTTTGAACCAGCCATATCCTGACAGAGTGTTGTGTGTTTGGGCTGAAATGGACCCAGAAAATCACAGTCAAACTGGATTTGGAGAAATGGAACATTCTTCTCAACGACAACTGTCTTTAATTTCATGCTTGCAAACAAATAATTCATGTTGCCCACAGTTTCTCTTGCATTCTGCCTAGAAAACAGGAATGTGTGGGGTTTTCTGTTATCCACTTGCCTCCATTGCATTCAGCAGCAAGACAACAAAATGTTACATGCTAAAATTCATTGAAAACCGTGCAGTCTTTGAAGAATGTCCAGAAAACACAAACACACACAGAGGCTGTAGCAAGAGCCGTGATTGTGTTAGCCTCTCCTAACCGTTTTTTTCCGGTTTGAAGCAACCATTACCGGGCACAGTGTTGTGGAATTCACGTGAAATGGACCCAGAAAATCACAGTCAAACAGGATTTGGAGAAAAGGCAAATTCTTCTCATCGACAACAAATAATTCACGTTGCCCATGGATTCTGTTGCATTCTGCATAGAAAACACGAATGTGTGGGTTTTTTTTTTATCCACATGCCTCCATTTCCTTCAAAAGCAAGAACACAAAATGTTACATGATAAAATTCATTCAAAACCGTGCAGTCTTTGAAGAATGTCCAGAAAACACAAACAAACACAGAGGCAGTGGCAAGAGCCATTTTTGAGTTGGCCTCACCAAACCGGTTGTTTTCTGATTTGAACCAGATATGTCTGGACAGAGTGTAATGGAATTCGGGTGAAATGGACCCAGAAAATCACAATCAAAGTGTATTTGGAGAAAAGGAAAATTCTTCTCATAGACTACTGTCTTTGATTTAATGCTTACAAACAAATTATTCATGTTGCCCCCTGTATCTGTTGCATTCTGCCTAGAGAACTCAAATGTTTGGGCTTTTCTTTAACCCAGGTCCCTCCAATTCATTACGCAGCAAGACAACAAAATGTTACATGCTAAAAATCATTCAAAACTGTGAGTCTATGAAGAATGTTCAGAAAACACAAACAAACACAGAGGCTGTAGCAAGAGCTGTGATTGAGGTAGCCTCACCAGACTGGATTTTTCTGGTTTGAACCAGCCATATCCGGGCAGAGTGTAGTGGAACTCATGAGAAATGAACCCAGAACATAAGAGACAAACTGGTTTTGGAGAAAAGGACAATTCTGCTCATTGACAACTCTCTTTAATTTCATGCTTACAAACAAATAATTCATGTTGCCCATGGATTCGGTTGCATTCTGCATTCAAAACTCGAACGTGTGGGGTTTTCTTTTATCCACATGCCTCCATTTCCTTCAAAAGCAAGAAAACAAAATGTTACATGCTAAAATACATTCAAAACCGTGCAGTCTTTGAGGAATGTCCAGAAAACACAAACAAACACAGAGGCAGTGGCAAGAGCCGTGTTTGAGTTGGCCTCACCAAACTGGATGTTTACTGGTTTGAACCAGCCATATCTGGACAGAGTGTAATGGAATTCGGGTGAAATGGACCCAGAAAATCACAATCAAAGTGTATTTGGAGAAAAGGAAAATTCTTCTCATAGACTACTGTCTTTGATTTAATGCTTACAAACAAATTATTCATGTTGCCCCCTGTTTCTGTTGCATTCTGCCTAGAGAACTCAAATGTTTGGGCTTTTCTTTTACCCAGGTCCCTCCAATTCATTAAGCAGCAAGACAACAAAATGTTACATGCTAAAAATCATTCAAAACCGTGCACTCTATGAAGAATGTTCAGAAAAGACAAACAAACACAGAAACTGTAGCTAGAGCTGTGATTGAGTTAGCCTCACCAAACTAGTTATTTAGGTTTGAACCAGCCATATCCGACAAGATTGTTGTGGGTTTGGGGTGTAATGGACCTAGAAAATCACAGTCAAACTGTATTGGGAGAAAAGCAAAATTCTTCTCATCGACAACTGTCTTTAATTTCATGCTTACAAACAAATAATTCCTTTGCCCATGGATTCGGTTGCATTCTGCCTAGAAAACAGGAATGTGTTTGATTTTCTTTGATCCACTAGCCTCCATTGCATTCAGCAGCAAGAAAACAAAATGTGACATGCTAAAATTCATTCAAAACCGTGCAGTCTATGAAGAATGTCCAGGAAACACAAACAAACTCTTGAGGCTGTAGCAAGAGCCGTGATTGAGTTAGCCTCACCAAATCGGTTATTTTGGTTTGAACCAGCCATTTCCTGACAGAATGTTGTGTATATCAGATGAAACGGACCCAGAATATCACAGTCAAACTGTATTTGGAGAAAAGGAAAATTCTTCTCATCGACAACTGTCTTTAATTTCATGCTTAGAAACAAATAATTCATGTTGCCCATGGAATCTGTTGCATTATGCCTAGAAAACTCGAATATGTTGGGTTTTCTTTTATTCGCTTGCCTCCATTCCATTCAGCAGAAAGACAACAAAATGTTACATGCTAAAGTTCATTCAAAGCCGTGCAGTCTATGAAGAATGTCCAGGAAACACAAACACAGAGGCTGTAGAGAGATCTGTGATTGAGTTACCCTCATGAAACTGTTTTTTTCTGGTTTGAACCAGCCATATCTGGAAAGAGTGTTGTGGAACTGGAGTTTAATGACCCAGAAAATAAGAATCAAAATGGTTTTGCAGAAAAGCAAGATTCTTCTCATGGACTACTGTCTTTAATTTCATGCTTAACAAACAAATAATTCATGTTGCCCATGGATTCGGTTGTATTCTGCCTAGAAAACAGGAATGTGTGGGATTTTCTTTGATCCACTAGCCTCCATTGCATTCAGCAGTAAGAAAACAAAATGTGACATGCTAAAATTCATTCAAAACCATGCAGTCTATGAAGAATGTCCAGAAAAGACAAACAAACAAAGAACTGTAGCAAGAACTGTGATTGAGTTAGCCTCACCAAACTAGTTATTTAGGTTTGAACCAGCCATTTCCTGACAGAATGTTGTGTATCTCAGATGAAACAGACCCAGAAAATCACAGTCAAACTGTATTTGGAGAAAAGGAAAATTCTTCTCATCGACAACTGTCTTTAATTTCATGCTTAGAAACAAATAATTCATGTTGCCCATGGAATCTGTTGCATTATGCCTAGAAAACTCGAATATGTTGGGTTTTCTTTTATTCGCTTGCCTCCATTCCATTCAGCAGAAAGACAACAAAATGTTACATGCTAAAGTTCATTCAAAGCCGTGCAGTCTATGAAGAATGTCCAGAAAACACAAACACAGAGGCTGTAAAGAGATCTGTGATTGAGTTACCCTCACGAAACTGGTTTTTTCTGGTTTGAGCCAGCCATGTCTGGGGGAGTGTTGTGGATTTCGGGTGAAATGGACCCAGAAAATAAGAGTCTGGCTCGATTTGGAGAAATGAAAAATTCTTCTCATTGACAACTGCCTTTAATTTCATGCTTAGAAAGAAATAATTCCTGTTGCCCACGGAATCTGTTGCATTCTGCCATGAAAACATGAATGAGTGTGGTTTTCTTTTATCCACTTGCCTCCATTGCATTTAGCAGCAAGACAACAAAATGTTACATGCTAAAATTCATTCATAACCGTGCAGTCTATGAGGAATATCCAGAAAACACAAACAAACACAGAGGATGTAGCAAGAGCGGTGATTGAGTTAGCCTCACCAAACAGGTATTTTCAGGTTAGAGCCGGCCATATCCGGACAATGTGCTCTGGCATTGAGGTGCAATGGACCCGGAAAATCAGAGTCAAACTGGATTTGGAGAAATAGAAAATTCTTTTCATGGACAACTGTCTTTATTTTCACGCTTAACAAACAAATGAGTCATGTTATGCATGGATTCTGTAGCATTCTGCATAGAAAACATGAATGTGTGGGGTTTTCTTTTTTCCGGTTCCCCGCATTGCATTCAGCAACAAGAAAACAAAATGTTACATGCTAAAATTCTATCAAAACTGTGCAGTCTATGAAGAATGTCCAGAAAACACAAACAAACTCTTGAGGCTGCAGCAAGAGCTGTGATTGAGTTAGCCTCACCCAATCGGTTATTTTGGTTTGAGCCAGCCATATCCAGACAGAGTGTTGTGGAAATTAGGGGAAATGGACCCAGAAAATCACAGTCAAACTGGATTTGGAGAAATGCAACATTCTTCTCAACGACAACTGCCTTTAATTTCATGCTTACAAACAAATAATTCCTGTTGCCCATGGATTCTGTTGTAATCTGCCTAGAAAACATGAATGTGTGGGGATTTTTGTTATCCAGGTCTATCTATTGCATTCCAAAGCAATAAAACAAAATGTTACATGCTAAAGTTCATTCAAAACCGTGCAGTCTATGAAGAATGTCCAGGAAACACAAACAAACCCAGAGGCTCTAGCAAGAGCTGTGATTGAGTTAGCCTCTCCAAACCATTTTTTTTTTCTGGTTTGAACCAGCCATATCCGGACAGAGTTTTGTGGAATTCGGGTTAAATGGACCCAGAAAATCACAGTCAAACTGGGTTTGTAGAAACGGTAAATTCTTCTCATGATCAAATGTCTTTAATTTCAGGCTTACAAACAAATAATTCATGTTGCCCATGGATTCTGTTGCATTCTGCCTAGAAAACTCAAATATGTTGGGTTTTCCTTTATTCGCTTGCCTCCATTGCATTCAGCAGAAAGACAACAAAATGTTACATGCTAAAGTTCTTCAAAACCGTGCTGTCTATGAAGAATGACCAGAAAACACAAACTCAGAGGCTGTAGCAAGATCTGTGATTGAGTTAGCCTCACCAAACGGGTTTTTTCTGGTTTGAACCAGCCTTATCCAGACAGAGTTGTGGAATTCGGGTGAAATGGACCCAGAAAATCACAGTCAAACAGGATTTGGAGAAAAGGCAAATTCTTCTCATGGACAACTGTCTTTAATTTCATGCTTGCAAACAAATAATTCTTGTTGCCAATGGATTCTGTTGCATTCTGCTTAGAAAACACGAATGTGTGGGGTTTTCTTTTATCCACATGCCTCCATTTCCTTCAAAAGCAGAACACAAAATGTTACATGCTAAAATTCATTCAAAACCTTGCAGTCTTTGAAGAATGTCCAGAAAACACAAACAAACACAGAGGCTGTAGCAAGAGCCGTGATTGAGGTAGCCTCACGAAATCATTTTTTTCTGGTTTCAACCAGTCTTATCCAGAGAGTGTTGTGGAATTCGTGTGAAATGGACCCATAAAATCAATCAAACTGGATTTGGAGAAAATGAAAATTCTTCTCATCAACAACTATCTTTAATTTCATGCTTACAAACAAATAACTCATGTTGCCCACAGAATTTGTTGCATTCTGCCTAGAAAACTCGAGTATGTGTGGTTTTCATTTATCCACTTGCCGATATTGCATTCAGCAGCAAGAAAACAAATTGCTACATGCTAATATTCATTCAAAACCGTGCATTCTATGAAGAATGTCCAGAAAACACAAAGAAAACGCAGAAGATGTACCAAGATCTGTCATTGAGTTACTCTTACCAAACTGGTTTTTTAGGTTTGAACCAGCAATATCCAGAAAGAATTTGGTAGAATTGGGGTTTAATGGACCTAGAAAATAAGAGTCAAACTGGTTTTGCTGAAAAGGAAGATTCTTCTCATCGAAAACTTTCTTTATTTTCATGCTTACAAACAAATAATTCATGTTGCCCAAGGATTCTGTTGCATTCTGCCTAGGAAACACGAATGTGTGGGGTTTTTTCTATCCAGTGAGCTCCATTGCATTCAGCAGCAAGAAAACAAAATGATACATGCTGAAAATCATTCAAAAATGTGACGTCTTTGAAGAATGTCCATTAAACACAAACAAACACAGAGGCTGTAGCAAGAGCTGTGATTGAGGTAGCCTCACCAAACCAGTTTTTTCTGTTTGAACCAGCCATATCCAGACAGTGTTGTGGAATCTGGGTTACATGGACCCAGAAAATTACAGTCAAACTGGGTTTGGAGAAAAGGAAAATTCTTCTCATCGACAACTGTCTTTAATTTCATGCTTACAAACAAAACATTACATGCTAAAATTCATTGAAAACCGTGCAGTCTATGAAGAATGTCCAAAAACACAAACAAACACAGTAGCTGTGTTTGAGTTAGCCTCAACTAACTGGTTATTTTGGTTTGAAATAGCCATATCCGGACAGAGTGTTGTGGTGTTCGGGTGAAATTGACCCAGAAAATCACAGTCAAACTGTATTAGGAGGAAAGGAAAATTATTCTCATGGAAACTGTCTTTAATTTCATGCTTACAAACAAATAATTCATGTTGCCCATGGATTCTGTTGCATTCTGCCTAGAAAACTCGAATTTGTAGGGTATACTTTTATCTAGGTCCCTGCATTGCATTCAGCAGCAAGACGACAAAATGTTACAAGCTAGAATTCATTCAAAACCATGCAGTCTATGAAGAATGTCCAAAAAACACAAACACAGCGGCTGTAGCAAGAGCTGTGATTGAGTTAGCCAAACCATTTTTTTTTCCGGTTTGAACCCACCATATCTGGACAGAGTGTTGTGGTATTCGGGGGAAATGGACCCAGAAAAAAAGCATTCACACTCTATATGGAGAAAAGGAAAATTCTTCTCATCGACAACTGTCTTTAATTTCATGATTACAATCTAATAATTCATGTTGCCCATGAATTCTATTTCATCCTGCCTAGAAAACAAAAAGGTGTGGGTTTTTTTTTATCCAGTTCCCTCCATTGCATTTAGCAGCAAGACAACAAAATGTTACATACTAAAATTCATTCAAAACCGTGCAGTGTTAGAAGAATGTCCATTAAACACAAACAAACACAGAGGCTGTAGCAAGAACTGTGATTGAATTACTCCCACCAAACCAGTTTTTTCTGGTTTGAACCAGCCATATCTGGACAGAGGTTTGTGGAATACTGGTTAAATGGACCCAGGAAATCACAGTCAAGCTGGATTTGGAGGAAAGGAAAATTATTCTCATGATCAACTTTCTTTAATTTCATGCTTACAAAGAAATAATTCATATTGCCCATGGTTTCTGTAGCGTTCTGCATAGAAAGCATGAATGTGTGGGTTTTTCTTTTATACTGTGACCTCCATTGCATTCAGCAGCATGAAAACAAAGTGATACATGCTAAAATTCATTCAAAACCATGCAATCTATGAAGAATGTCCAAAAAACACAAACAAACACAGAGGCTGTCACAAGACCTGTGACTGAGTTAGTCACACCAAACGGGTTTTTTCTGGTTTCCACCAGTCATATGCGGATCGAGTATTGTGGAATTCGGGTGAAATGGACCAGAAAATAAGAGTCAAACTGGAATACCAGGAAAGGAAAATTCTTCTCATCGACAACTGTCTTTAAATTCATGATTACAAACAAATAATTCATGTTGCCATGGATTCTATTGCATCCTTCCTAAAAAACACAAATGTGTGGGGTTTTCTTTCATCCAGGTCCTTCCATTGCATTCAGCAGCAAGACAACAAAATGTTACATACTAAAACTCATTCAAAACCGTGCAGTCTATGAAGAAAGTCCAGAAAACACAAACAAACATGGAGGCTGTAGCAAGTTTGGTGAGGTAGCCTCACCAAACCGGTTTTTTCTCGTTTGAACCAGCCTTATCCGGACAAATTGTTGTGGAATACTGGTTAAATTGACCCAGAAAATCACAGTCAAGCTGGTTTTGCAGAAAAGGAAAATTCTTCTCATCGACAACTGTCTTTAAATTCATGATTACAAACAAATAATTCATGTTGCCATGGATTCTATTGCATCCTTCCTAAAAAACACAAATGTGTGGGGTTTTCTTTCATCCAGGTCCTTCCATTGCATTCAGCAGCAAGACAACAAAATGTTACATACTAAAACTCATTCAAAACCGTGCAGTCTATGAAGAAAGTCTAGAAAACACAAACAAACATGGAGGCTGTAGCAAGTTTGGTGAGGTAGCCTCACCAAACCGGTTTTTTCTCGTTTGAACCAGCCTTATCCGGACAAATTGTTGTGGAATACTGGTTAAATGGACCCAGAAAATCACAGTCAAGCTGGATTTGGAGAAAAGAAAAATTCTTCTCAACGACAACTGTCTTTATTTTCATGCTTACAAACAAATAATTCATGTTGCCCATGGATTATGTTGCATTCTGCCTAGAAAACTCGAATGTGTGTGGTTTTCTTTCATCCAGGTCCTTCCATTGCATTCAGCAGCAAGACAACAAAATGTTACATGCTAAAATTCATTCAAAACTGTGTAGTCTATGAAGAATGTCCAGAAAACACAAACAAACACAGAGGCTATAGCAAGAGCCGTGATTCAGTAAGCCTCACCAAACCTGTTTTTTCTGGTTTGAACTAGGCATATCCGGACAGAGAGTTGTGGAATTCGGGTGAAATGGACCCAAAAAACCACAGGCAAATTGGATTTGGAGAAACTTAAATTTCTTCTCATTGACAACTGTCTTTCATTTCATGCTTACAAACAAATAATTCAAGTTGCCCATGGATTCTTTTGCATTCTGCCTAGAAAACACGAATTTGTAGGGTTTTCTTTTATCCACTTGCCTCCATTGGATTCAGCAGCAAGAAAACATAATGTTACATGCTAAAATTCATTCAAAACCGTGCAGTCTATGAAGAATGTCCAGAAAACACAAGAAACACAGAGGCTGCAGCAAGAGCTGTCATTGAGTTATCCTCAACTAACCATTTTTTTTTCTGGTTTGAACCAGCCTTATCCGGACAGAGTTGTGGAATTTAGTTGAAATGGACCCAGAAAATCACAGTCTAACTGGATTTGGAGAAATGAAAAATTCTTCTCATCGACAACTGTCCTTAATTTCATGCTTATCAACAAATAATTCATGTTGCCCCGGATTCTGTTAAATTCTGCCTAGAAATCTCAAATTTTTAGGGTTTACTTTTATCCAGGTCCCTTCATTGCATTGAGCAGCAAGAATACAAAATGTTACATGCTAAAATTCATTCAAAACTGGGAAGTCTATGAAGAATGTCCAGAAAACACAAACAAACACAGAGGCTGTAGCAAGAGCTGTGTTTTTCGTTAGCAACACCAAACCAGTTTTTTCTGGTTTGAACCAGCCATCTGGGAAGTTGTTGTGGAATATGGGTTAAATGGACCCAGAAAACCACAGTCAACCTGTATTTGGAGAAAAGGAACATTCTTCTGATCGACAACTGTCTTTAATTTCATGCTTAGAAACCAATAACAAATGTGGCCCACAGATTCTGTTGCATTCTGCATAGAAAACCCGAATATGTGGTGTTTTCTTTTATCCACTGGCCTCCATTGCATTCAGCAGCAAGAAAACAAAATGTTACATGCTAAAATTCATTCAAAACCATGCAGTCTATTAGGAATGTACAGAAAACACAAACAAACACAGAGGTTGTAGCAAGAGCTGTGATTGAGTTAGCCTCACCAAACTAGTTTTTTCTGGTTTGAACCAGCTATATCCGGACAAAATGTTGTGGAATTCGGGTGAAAAGGACCCAGAAAATAACAGTAAAACTGGATTTGGAGAAGAGGAAATTCCTCTCATCGACAACTGTCTTTAATATCATGCTTGCAAACAAATAATTCATGTTGCCCACAGTTTCGGTTGCATTTTGCCTAGAAAACACGAATATGTGGGCTGTCTTTTATCCATTTCCCTCCACTGCATTCAGCAGCAAAAAAACAAAATATTAATTGCTAAAATTCATTCAAATCCGTGCAGTCTACGAAGAAATTTCAGAAAACACAAGCAAACAAAGAGGGTGTAGCAAGAGCTATGATTGAGTTAGCCTCATCAAACCAATTTTTTCAGGTTGCAACCAGCCTTATACAGACAGAGTGTTGTGGAATTCGGGTGAAATCGACCTTGATAATTGGAGTGAAACTCGATTTGGAGAAAAGGAAAATTTTTCTCATAGACAACTGTCTTTAATTTCATGCTTAAAAAAAATTCATGTTGCCCACGGATTTGTTGCACTCTGCCTAGAAAACTTGAATGTGTGGGATTTCTTTTATCCAGTTCAATCCACTGCATTCAGCAGCAAGATAACAAAATGTTACATGCTAAAATTCATTCAAAACCATGCAATCTATGAATAATTTCCTGAAAACACAAACAAACTCAGAGGGATTAGCAAGAGCTGTGAAAACCCCACACATATTTGTTTTCTAGGTAGAATGCAACAGAGTCCTTGGGCAATATGCATTATTTGTTTGTAAGCATGAAATTAAAGACAGTTGTCGATGAGAAGAATTGTCCTTTTCTCCAAAACCAGTTTGTCTCTGATGTTCTGGGTGCATTTCAGCTGAATTCCACAACACTTTGTCAGGATATGGCTGGTTCAAACCAGAAAAACCCGGTTTAGTGGGGCTACCTCAATCACAGATCTTCCTAAAGCCTCTGAGTTTGTTTGTGTTTTCTGGACATTCTTCATAGATTGCATGGTTTTGATTGAATTTTAGCGTGTAACAATTTGTTTTGCTGCTGAATGCTATGGAATCAAGTGCATAAAGGAAAAACATATATATTCCAGTTTTCCATGAAGAATGGAACAGAAACCTTGGGCAACATGAATTATTTGTTTGTAAGCATGAAATTAAAGACAGTTGTCGATGAGAATAATTGTCCTTTTCTCCAAAACCAGTTTGTCTCTGAAGTTCTGTGTCCATTTCTCTCCAAACCCACAACACTCTGTCTGGAATGGCTGGTTCAAACCAGAAAAAACTGGTTTGGTGAAGCTAACTGAATCACACCTCTTGCTAGAACCTCTGTGTTTGTTTGTGTTTTCTGGACATCCTTCATAGACTGCACGGTTTTGAATGATTTTTAGCATGTAACATTTTGATTTCTTGATGCTGAATGCACTGGAGTCAAGTAGATAAAAGAAAACCCTACACATTCGAGTTTTCTATGAAGAATGCAACAGAACTCGTAGGCAACATGCATTATTTGTCTGTAAGCATGAAATTAAAAAGAGTTATCGATGAGGAGAATGCAATGGAGGCAAGTGGATAAAAGAACACCCTAAATATTCGTGTTTTCTATGAAGAATGCAACGGAAACCGTTGGGAACATGATTGTCTGGATTCATTTCACCTGAATTCCACAACACTCTTTCCGGATATGGTAAAATTCTTTCAAAACCATGTAGTCTATGAAGAATGTCCAGTAAACACAAACAAACACAGAGGCTGTAACAGAATCTGTGATTGAGTTAACCTCACCAAACCGTTTTTTTCTGTTTTGAACCAGCAATATCTGCTCAAAGTGTTGTGGAATTCTGGTAAAATGCACCTGCAAAATGAGAGTCAAACTGGTTTTGGAGAAAAGAAAAATTCTTCTCATCGACAGCTGTCTTTAATTTCATGCTAACAAACAAATGTACGGCACTGCATAGAAAAACCGCACACATTCGAGTTTTGTAGGCAGAATGATACAGAAACAGTGTGCAAGATGAATTATTGGTTGCTAAGCATTAAAGTAAAGATAGTTTTTGATGAGAAGAACTTTACTTTTCTCCAAAAGCCATTTGACTTTGATTTTCTGCGTTCATTTCACCTGAGTCCTACAACAATTTGTCTGGATATGGCTGCTTCAAACAGGAAAAAACCAGTTTCGGTGAGGCTAATTCAGTCACAGAACTTTCTATAGCCTCTGTGTTTGTTTGTGTTCTCTGGAAATTCTTCATAGACTGCAAAGTTTTTAATATGTTTTAGGATGTAACATTTCATTTTCTTGCTGCTGATTGCATGGAGTTCAATGGATACAAAAACTATACACATTAGTTTTTTCTAGGCAGAATGCTATAATAAGCTTGGGCAACATGAATTATTCATTTGTTTGCATGAAATTTAAGACAGTTGTTGATGATAAGAACTTTTCTTTTCTCCAAAACCAGTTTGACTGTGGTTTTCTGGGTCTATTTCACAGGAATTCCACAACACTTTGTCTGGATATGGATGGTCCAAAACAGAGAAAACAGGATTTGTGTGAGGCTAACTCAATCACAGATCTTGCTACAGCCTCTGTATCTTTTTTTGTCTGGACATTCTTTATGGACTGCAATGTTTAGAATGAATTTTAGCATGCAACTTTTAGTGTTTTTCTCCCATATGTAATAGAGGTCTCTGGGTACAAAAACCCTACACATTCTATTTTTTAGGCAGAATGCAACAGTAACCGTGGGCAACATGAATTATTCATTTGTAAGCATGAAATTAAAGACAGTTGTCGATAAGTAGAACTTTACCTTTCTCCACAACCCGTTTGACAGTGCTTTTCTTGGTCCATTTCATGCGAATTCCATAACACCTTTTCCGGATATGGCTGGTTCAAACAGGAAAAAAATGTTTTGTGTGAGGCTAATTCAATCCCAGATCTTACTACAGACTCTGCGTTTGTTTGTGTTTTCTGGACATTCTTCATAGACTGCACGGTTTTGAATGAGTTTTATCATGTAACATTTAGTTTTCTTGCTGCTGAATGCAATGGAGGGAACTGGATCAAAGAAAGCCATACAAATTTGAGTTTCCTAGGCAGAATGCTACAGTAACCATGGGCAACATGAATTATTTGTTTCTCAGCATGAAATTAAAGACAGTTGTCGATGAGAAGAATTTTACTTTTCTTGAAAACCAATTTGATTGTGATTTTCTGGGTTCATGTTACCCGAATTCCACAACACTTTGAACAGATAATACTGGTTCAAACTGAAAGAATCAGGTTTGTTTGAGGCTCACTCAATCCCAGAACTTGCTACAGACTCTGGGTTTGTTTGTGTTTTCTGGACATTCTTCATAGACTGCACGGTTTTGAATGAAATTTAGCATGTAACATTTCGTTTTCCTGCTGCTGAATGCAATGCAGGGAACTGGATCAAAGAAAGCCATACAAATTTGAGTTTCCTAGGCAGAATGCTACAGTAACGGTGGGCAACATGATTTTTGTGTTTGTTAGCATGACATTAAAGGCATTAGTGCATAAAATAATTTTATTTGCTCCAAATTCAGTTTAATTGTGATTTTCTGGGTGCATTTCACCTGAATTCCACAACACTTTGCCCGGATATGGATGGTTCAAACCAGAGAAAACTGGTTTTGGGTGAGGCTAACTGAATCCCAGATCTTGCTACAGCCTCTGTATTTCTTTTCTCTGGACAATCATTACAGACTGCAATGTTTATAATGATTTCTAACATGAAACTTTTAGTGTTTTGCTCCTCAATGTAATAGAGGACACTGGATTCAAAAACCCTACTAATTAGAGTTTTCTAGGCAGAATGCTATAATAAGCTTGGGCAACATGATTTATTCCATTGTAAGCACAAAATTTAAGACAGTTGTCAATGAGAAGAATTTTCATTTTCTCCATAACCAGTTGAACTGTGATTTCCTGGGTCCATTTCACCCGAATTCTGCAACACTTTGTCCTGATATGGCTGGTTCAAAGCAGGATACACCGATTTGTGTAAGGCTACCTCAATCACAGATCTTGCTACATCCTCTGTGTTTGTTTTCTCTGGACATTGTTTATAGACTGCAAAGTTTAGATTTAATATTAGCATGTAACTTTTAGTGTTTTGCTCCAGGCTGTGATAGAGGACTCTGGATACAAAAACCCTACACATTCGATTTTTCTAGGCAGAAGGCTACAGTAACCATGGGCAACATGAATTATTCATTTGTAAGCATGAAAATAAAGACAGTTGTCGATGAGAAGAATTATGCTTTCTGCAAATCCATTTTCACTGTGATTTTTGGGGTGCGTTTCGCCCGAATTCAAAAACACTTTGTCCGGATATGGCTGGTTCAAACCGGAAAAAAAAAAAAAAACAGTTTCTCTGAGGCTCACTCAATCCCAGATCTTGCTACAGCCTTTGTGTTTGTTTGTATTTTCTGGACATTCTTCATAGACTTCATGGCTTTTAATGAGTTTTAGCATGTAACATTTTGTTTTCTTGCTGCTTAATGCAATGGAGGGCACTGGAAAAAAGAAACCCTACACAGACGAGTTTTCTTAGGAGAATGCTATAATAAATATGGGCAACATGAGTTATTCTTTATAAATATGGAATTCAAGACAGTTGTCGATGAGAAGAACTTTACTTTTCTTAAGACCAGTTTTACGTGATTTTCTGGGTCCATTTCACCCGAATTCCACAACACTTTGTCCAGATATGGCTGGTTCAAAATGGATAAAACCGGTTTGGGTGTGGATACCTCAAGCACAGATCTTGCTACAGCCTCTGGGATTGTTGGTATTTTCAGGATATTCTTCATAGACTACCTGGCTTTTAATTAGTTTTAGCTTGTAACAGTTCGTTTTCTTGCTGCTGAATGCAATGGAGGACACTGGATAAAAACACCCTACACATTCAAGTGTTCTTGGCAGAATGCTGTGACAACCATGGGCAACATGAATTATTCATTTGTAAGCATGAAATTTATGACAGTTGTCGATGAGAAGAACTTTACTTTTCTCCAAAACCAGTTTGTGATTTTCTGGGTGCATTTCACCCGAATTCCACAACTCTTTTTCCTGATACGGCTGGTTAAACTGGAAAAACCAGTTTGGGTGAGGCTAACTCAATCCCAGATCTTCCTACAGTCTCTCTGTTTCTTTGTGTTTTATAGACAATCTTCATAGACTGAAGTGCTTTGAATGATTCTTAGCATGTACCATTTCGTTTTCTTGTTGCTGAATGCAAAAGAGCCACTGGATACAAAACCCTGCACATTCGAGTTTTCTTGGCAGATTGCTATAATATCCATGAGCAACATGAATTATTCGTTTGTAAGCATGAAATTTAATACAGTTGTAGATGTGAAGAACTTTACTAATGTCCAAAACCAGTTTGACTGTGATTTTCTGGGTCCATTTCACCCAAATTCCACAATACTATGTCCAGATATGGCTGGTTCAAAATGGATAAAACCGGTTTGGGTGTGGCTAACTCAAGGACAGCTCTTGCTACAGCCTCTGTGTTTGTTTGTGTTTTCTGGAAATTCTTCATACACTGCACGGCTTTAAATGATTTTTAGCATGTAACATTTCATTTCCTTGCAGCTGAATGCAGTATAGGACACTGGATGAAAAAACCCTACACATTTGTGTTTTCTTGGCAGAATGCTATGACAACCATGGGCAACATGAATTATTCATTTGTAATCATGAAATTTAAGACAGCTGTCAATGAGAAGAACTTTAATTTCTCCAATACCAGTTTGACTGTGATTTTCTGGATCCATTTCACCCGAACTCCACAACACTTTGTCCAGATATGGCTGGTTCAAACCGAGAAAAAAAAAAAAAAACGGTTTCTGTGAGGCTCACTCAATCCCAGATCTTGCTACAGCCTCTGTGTTTGTTTGTATTTTCTGGACATTCTTCATAGACTGCACGATTTTGAATGAATTTTAGCATGCAACATTTTGTTTTCTTGCTGCTTAATGCAATGGAGGGTTCTGCATACAAAACCCCTACACATTTGAATTTTCTTGGGAGAATGCTATAATAACCATGGGCAAAAAAAATATTCATTTGTAAGCATGAAACTTAAGACAGTTATTGATGAGAACTTTACTTTTCTCCAAAACCAGTTTGACTGTGATTTTTTGGGTCCATTTCACCCGAATTCCACAACACTTTGTCCAGATATGGCTGGTTCAAAATGGATAAAACCGGTTTGGGTGTGGATACCTCAAGCACAGATCTTGCTACAGCCTCTGGGATTGTTGGTATTTTCAGGATATTCTTCATAGACTACCTGGCTTGTAATGAGTTTTAGCATGTAACAGTTCATTTTCTTGCTGCTGAATGCAATGGAGGACACTGGATAAAAACACCCTACACATTTGAGTGTTCTTGGCAGAATGCTGTGACAACCATGGGCAACATGAATTATTCATTTGTAAGCATAAAATTTATGACAGTTGTCGATGAGAAGAACTTTACTTTTCTCCAAAACCAGTTTGTGATTTTCTGGGTGCATTTCACCCGAATTCCACAACTCTTTTTCCTCTTATGGCTGGTTCAAATTGATAAATCCAGTTTGGGTGAGGCTAACTCAATCCCAGATCTTCCTACAGCCTCTGCGTTTGTTTGTGTTTTCTGGACAATCTTCATAGACTGCAGCGCTTTGAAAGAATTTTAGCATGTACCATTTCGTTTTCTTTCTGCTGAATGCAAAAGAGCCACTGGATACAAATCCCTGCACATTCAAATTTTCTTGGCAGATTGCTATAATATCCATGGGCAACATGAATTATTCGTTGGTAAGCATGAAATTTAATATAGTTGTCGATGAAAAGTACTTTACTTTTTCTTCAAAACCAGTTTGACTGTGATTTTCTGGGTCCATTTCACCCGAATTCCACAATACTATGTCCAGATATGGCTGGTTCAAAATTGATAAAACCAGTTGAGTGTAGCTAACTCAAGCACAGATCTTGCTACAGCCTCTGGGGTTGTTTGTATTTTCTGGATATACTTCATAGACTACTTGATTTTTAATGAGTTTTAACATGTAACTTTTATTATTTGCTGCTGAATGCAATATAGGGCACTGGATACAAAAAGCGTAATCATTGGAGTTTCCTCGGCAGAATGCTATGTAACTGTGGGCAACATGAATTATTTGTTTGTAAGCATGTAATTAAAGACAGTTGTTGATGAGAATTATTTTACTTTTCTCCAAATCCAGTTTGACTGGGATTTCTGGGTCCCTTTCACCCAAATTCCACAACACGTTGTCTGGATATGGCTGGTTGAAACCAGAAAAAAACCGTTTTGTGTGGGGCTAACTGAATCACAGATCTTGCTACAGCCTCTATGTTTGTTTGTGTGTTCTGGACTTTCTTCATAGCCTCCGCGGCTTTTAAAGAATTTTAGCATATAACATTTCATTTTTTTGCTGCTGAATGCAATGGAGGGACCTGGATTCAAAAACACTACACATTCGAGTTTAAAAGGCAGAATGCTATAATAAGCATGGGCAACATGAATTATTCATTTGTAAGCATGAATTTTAAGTCAGTTGTCAATGAGAAGAACTTTTCTTTTCTCCAAAACCAGTTTGACTGTGATTTTCTGGATCCATTTCACCTGAATTCCAAAACACCTTGTCTGGATATGGCAGGTTGAAACTAGAAAAAACCGTTTTGTGTGGGGCTAACTGAATCACAGATCTTGCTACAGCCTCTGTGTTTGTTTGTGTTTTCTGGACTTTCTTCATAGCCTCCACGGCTTTTAAAGAATTTTAGCATATAACATTTCATTTTTTTGCTGCTGAATGCAATGGAGGGACCTGGATTCAAAAACGCTACACATTCGAGTTTAAAAGGCAGAATGCTATAATAAGCATGGGCAACATGAATTATTCGTTTGTAAGCATGAATTTTAAGTCAGTTGTCAATGGGAAGAACTTTTCTTTTCTCCAAAACCAGTTTGACTAGGATTTTCTGGGTCCATTTCACCCGAATTCCAAAACACCTTGTCTGGATATGGCTGGTTGAAACCAGAAAAAACTGGTTTGGATGAGGCTAACTCTATCACAGCTCTTGCTACAGCCTCTATGTTTGTTTGTGTTTTCTGGACATTCTACATAGGCTGTATGGCTTTGAAGGAATTTTAGCATGTAACACTTCGTATTCTGGCTGCTGAATGCAAAGAATGTCACTGGATACAAAAAACCCTACACATTATAGTTTTCTTGGCAGAATACTGTAATAACTATGGGCAGCAAGAATTATTCATTTGTAAGCATGAAATTTAAGACAATTGTAGATGAGAAGAATTTACTTTTCTCCACAACCAGTTTGTTATTTTCTAGGTCCATTTCACCTGAATTCCACAACAATCTTGCTGCAGCCTCTGTGTTTGCTTGTGTTTTCTGGACATTATTCATAAACTGCAAGGCTTTGAAGGAATTTTAGCATGTAACATTTCATATACTTGCTGCTGAATGCAATGGAGGTCACTAGATATAAAACCCTATGAATTACAGTTTTCTTGACAGAATGCTATAATAACCATGGGCAACATGAGTTATTCATTTTTAAGCATGAAATTAAGATAGTTATCTTTTCTCTAAGCCACTTTGCCTGTGAATTTCTGGGTCCATTTAACCCGAATTCCACAACACTTTTTCCGGATATGGCTGGTTCAAACTGGAAGAAAACCAATTTGGGTGAGGCTAATTCAATCACAGATCTTGCTACAATCTCTCTGTTTCTTTGTGCTTTCTGGACATTCTTCATAGACTGCATGGCTTTGAAGAAATTTCAGCATGTAACACTTCGTATTCTTGCTGTTGAATGCAATGGAGGACACTGAATACAAAAAACCCTACACATTTGAGTTTTCCTGGTAGAATGCTATAATAACCATGGGCAAAATGAATTATTCATTTGTAAGCATGAAATTTATGACAGTTGTCGATGAGAAGAACTTTAATTTTCTCCAAAACCAGTTTGACTGTGATTTTCTGGGTCCATTTCACCTGAATTCGACAACACTTTGTCCGAATATGGCTGGTTCAAACCGGAATAAACCACTTTGGGTAAGGCTAACTCAATCAGGGATCTTGCTATAGCCTCTGTGTTTGTTTGTATTTTCTGGACATTCTTCATCGACTGCACGGCTTTCAATGAATTTTAGCATGTAACGTTTGGTTTCTTGCTGTTGAATGCAATGGAGGGCACTGGATACAGAAACCCTACACATTCCAGTTTTCTAGGCAGAATGCTACAGTACCCGTGGGCAACATGAACTATTTGTTTGTATGCATGAAATTAAAGACAGTTGTTGATGAGAATTATTTTAGTTTTCTCCAAATGCAGTTTGACTGCGATTTTCTAGGTCGATTTCACTCAAATTCCACAACACTTTGACCGGAAATGGCTGGCTCAATCCGGAAAAAACCAGTTGGGTGAGGCTAACTCAATCACAGATCTTGCTACAACCTCTGTGTTTGTGTTTTTCTGGACAACTGCACAACTTTCAATGAATATTAGCATGTAACATTTTGTTTTCTTGCTTCTGAATACAATGGAGGCAAGTGGATAAAGAAAACCCCACACATTCGAGTTTTCTAGGCAGAATGCAACATAATCCGTGGGAAACATGAATTATTTGTTTGTAAGCATGAAATTTAAGACAGTTGTCGATGAGGAGAATTTTCATTTTCTCCAAAACCAGTTTGACTCTGATTTTCTGGGCCCATTTCACCTGAATTCCACAACTCTTTGTCCCGATATGGCTGGCTCAAACCAAAAAGAATCAGTTTGGGTAAGGCTAACTCAAACCCAGATCTTGCCACAGCCTCTGTGTTTGTTTGTTTTTCTGGACATTCTTTATAGAGTACACCGTTTGAAATGAATTTTAGCATGTAACATTTCATTTTCTTGCTGCTAAATGATATGCAGGGCACTGAATACAAAAACCCTAATCATTTCAGTTTTTTAGGCCTATTGCTACAGTGACTGTAGGCAACATGAATTATTTGTTTCTCAGCATCAAATTAAAGACAGTTGTCAATGAGAAGAACTTTACTTTTGTGCAAAACCAGTTTGACTGTGATTTTCTGGGTCCATTTCACAGGAATTCCACAACACTTCTTCCGGATATGGATGGTTCAAACCAGAGAAAACCGGATTTGGTTAAGGC
Organism: Sylvilagus floridanus; assembly: GCA_949820135.1. Taxonomy (NCBI): domain Eukaryota; kingdom Metazoa; phylum Chordata; class Mammalia; order Lagomorpha; family Leporidae; genus Sylvilagus; species Sylvilagus floridanus. The sequence continues at coordinate 91,333,406 of OX463223.1, forward strand.
TGACTCAATCACAGATCTTGCTACATCCTCTGTGTTTGTTTGTTTCTCTGGAAATTCTTTATAAACTGCACCATTTAGAATGAATTTTAGGATGTAACTTTTAGTGTTTTGCTCCCGAATGTAATAGAGGACACTGGATAAAAAACCCTACACAGTCGAGTGTTCTAGGCAGAAGGCTACAGTAACCATGGGCAACATGAATTATTCATTTGTAAGCATGAAATTAAAGACAGTTGTCGATGAGTAGAACTTTACCTTTCTCCAAAACGAGTTTGACTGTGATTGTCCGGATATGGCTGGTTCAAAACGGAAAAAAAAAAAACAGTTTCTCTGAGGCTCACTCAATCCCAGATCTTGCTACAGCCTCTGTGTTTGTTTGTATTTTCTGGACATTCTTCATAGACTGCACGGTTTTGAATGAAGTTTAGCATGTCACATTTTGTTTTCTTGCTGCTGAATGCAATGGAGGGAACTGGATACAAAAACCCTAATATTTCGAGTTTTCTAGGCAGAATGCTATAGTAACCGTTGGCAACATGAATTATTTGTTTGTAAGCCTGAAATTAGAGACAGTTGTCGATGAGAAGAACTTGACTTTTCTCCATAACTAGTTTGACTGTGATTTTCACAGACCATTTCACCTGAATTCCAAAACACTTTCCGGATATGTCTGGTTCAAACCGGAAAAAGCCGGTTTGGGTGAGGCTAACTCAATCCCAGATCTTGCTACAGCCTCTGGGTTTGTGTTCTCTGGAAATTCTTCATAGACTGCACGGTTTTGAATAAGTTTTAGGATGTAACATTTCATTTTCTTGCTGCTGATTGCAATGGAGTTCAATGGATACAAAAAACATACACATTAGATTTTTCTAGGCAGAATGCTATAATAAGCTTGGGCAACATGAATTATTCATTTGTAAGCATGATATTTAAGACAGTTGTCGAAGAGAAGATCTTTTCTTTTCTCCATCAGCAGTTTGAGGTGACTTTCTGAGTCCATTTCTCATGAATTCCACAACACTTTTTCCAGATATGCATGGTTTAAACCAGAAGAATCCGGTTTGGGTGAGGCTAACTCAATCCCAGATCTTGCTATTGCCTCTGTGTTTGTTTGTGTTTTCTAGACATTCGTCATAGACTGCACTGGTTTTAATTAATTTCAGCATGTAACATTTCATTTTCTTGCTGCTGTATGTAATGGGTGGCACTGGATACAAAAGCCCTAATCATCCAATTTTTCTAGGCAGAATGAAACAGCAACCATGGGCAACATGAATTATTCATTTGAAAGCATGAATTTTAAGAAAGTTGTCCATGAGAAGATCTTTTCTTTTCTCCAAAACCAGTTTGACTATGATTTTCTGGGTCCATTTCACCCAAATTCCACAACACTTTTTCTGGATAATACTTGCTTAAACCAGAAGAAACCGGTTTGGGTGAGGCTAACTCAATCACAGATCTTGCTGCAGCCTCTGGTTTGTTTGTGATTTCTGGACATTTTTCATAGACTGCAGGGTTTTGAATGAATTTTAGCATGCAACATTTTGTTTTCTTGCTGCTGAATGCAATGGAAGGCACTGGCTACAAAAACACTACACTTCAAGTTTTCTAGGCAGAATGCTACAGTAACCGTGGGCAACATGAATTATTCATTTGTAAGCATGAAATTAAAGGTAGTTGTCGATGAGAAGAATTTTATTTTTCTCAAAAACCAATTTGATTGTGATTTTCTGGGTCCATTTTACGGAAATTCCACAACACTTTGTCCAGATAATACTGGTTCAAACTGAAAAAAACCAGTTTCGTTGAGGCTACTCAATCCCAGATCTTGCTACAGACCCTCGGTTTGTTTGTATTTTCTGGACATTCTTCATAGACTGCACGGGTCTGAATGAAATTTAGCATGTAACATTTCATTTCTTGCTGCTGAATGAAATGGAGGGCACTGGATATAAAAACCCCAATCATTCGAGTTTTCTTGGCAGAATACTGTTATAACCGTTGGCAACATGAATTATTCATTTGCAAGCATGAAATTAAACGCATTTGTTGATGTAAAGAATTTTACTTTTCTGCAAAAGCCATTTGACTGTGATTTTCGGGGTGCATTTCACCCGAATTCCACAACACTTGGTCCGGATATGGCTGATTCAAACCGGAGAAAACCGTCTTAGTTAGGGTAAATCAATCACAGATCTTGCTACAGCCTCTGTGATTGTTTGTTTTCTCTGGACATTCTTTATAGACTTCACCGTTTAGAGTGAATTTTAGCAAATAGCTTTTAGTGCTTTGCTCCTGAATGTAATAGAGGACAGTGGATACAAAAACCTTCACATTCAAGTTTTCTAGGCAGAATATTACAGTAACCGTGGGCAACATGAATTATTCATTTGTAAGCACGAAAGTTAAGACAGTTGTCGATGAGAAGAACATTACCTTTCTGCAAAACCAGGTTGACTGTGATTTTCTGGGTCCATTTCACCCTAATTCCACAACCTTTTGTCAGGATATGGCTGGTTCAAACCAGGAAAAACTGGTTTGGGTGAGGCCAACTGAATCACAGATCTTGCTACAGCCTCTGTGTTTGTTTGTGTTTTCTGGACATTCTACATAGACTGTATGGTTTTGAAAGAGTTTTAGGATGTAACATATTGTTTTCTTGCTGCTGAATGCAATGGAGGGCACTGGATACAAAAATCTTATGCAGTCGTGTTTTCTAGGCAGAATGCTATAATAACCATGGGAAACATGAGTTATATGTTTACAAGCATGACTTTTAATACAGTTTTTGATTAGAAGAACCTAACTTTTCTCCATAACCAGTTTGACTGTGATTTTCTGGGTCCATTTCACCTGAATTCCACAACACGTTGTCTGGATATGGCTGGTTCAAACCAGAAAAAACTGGTTTTCATGAAGATAACTCAATCTCACCTCTTGCTACAGCCTCTGTGTTTGTTTGTGTTTTCTGGACTGTGGAACCCTCGCCATCAAGGGTCCAACGGAGTCATGACACGACCGCTCTTGATCAGTTCTCAAGGAACTTTTATTTTTATTGATAGCAGAAGGAAAGGAGAAAAGGAAGAAGAAGGCAGAGATTAGCGGCCGAGAGAAAGAAGGAGAAAACTGAAGAAGCTGCCCGACTTCTTGCCCCTATCCGAATCTCTTATTCATCCCTGGTCCCCTAAGGCGAGCAGTCCATTGATCAGATCAAAGGGCATGCATATCCTCACATCAAAGGTGTATCTCTTGCATGTCTTGTGTTCAGCACTTCCTTGACTTTGTTTTGCTCAGCAGGTTAAGGCAGATTGCAATGAGGAGGTTCCCACAGGTGGCTGGTCTGCGGTTCTCCACAGCTCCCCCTTTTTTGTTTTGTATGGCATGGAATCATGCCAGTCTTAGGTTCCCAGCGATGTGCCACCTGCTTACCCATCATCGAGTCACTGGGAAGCATGTCCCATGCTCTGTCTTACGTTGCTAGGTGCACTCACCAGTGATTACCCATCATTGACTAATGTTCCATCACGCTAAGCCATACCTGTTGTTGAGGGTTGGAGTGAAACATAGTATGCATAGCCTGCCGAGCAATCAGGTTAGTGCCTTGCTGCCTTCTGACAATGCTCAAGATAATCTTTCTGACCAAGAGACAGAGGCTTTGGCCAAGGCAGGGCCCTAAGCTGGTCCCAATACAATCCTTCATCTCAGCAATATACTCTAGCAAGGGTTATAACAATACAAAATACTTTACACAGAAGATTCATTATGGTTACAAAATACTTTACACAGAAGATACATTATGGTAAATGGCAATCACAGCTAACAAATAATCAACTATTATTCCTACAATTTCTCCAACACCTTCTAGTTGTAAAACTATCAAAAGGCAAAATAAAAGTCTTTTCATCACTTATAGATGTTTCATTTGCTTCCTGTTGTGGGCGAGTTTACTGTGGTTTCTGCTGGACTCTGCTTGTTAGGACTCTGCACAAGAAGCCGAACTCTTCTCTCTGGCGTCCAGATAGGTTGAGAGGCTCCCTGTGGGAAAAAACAAACAGCTCCCCACACCCTCTGCAATAAGGGAAATGGGCCTTTCCATTGGTTATCCTGCAGGCCCTTTCACATCATTCATTGTACTGGCTCCTTTTCAGCCAGTTGTGAATATAATTCTGCTGGGGTTTTACCACATTTTTTTTATTTAAAAAATTTATGGTATATAATGCTGAGGCCAAAGCATATTTATTGGATACTGCATATTATTCTATTCCCCCTTTTTGTTTATTAATTAAAGTTTTTAAATATAAATGAGTGTGTTCCACAATGGCCTGACCTTGGGGATTGTAAGGAATGCCAGTAGAATGTTCAATGCCAAATTCTTTCAAAAATGTAGCAAAGGGAGCTGAAGAATATGCCAGGCCATTATCTGTTTTAATGATTTTAGGTATTCCCCAGGCAGCAAAAGATTGTAAACAGTGTTGAATAACCTGTTGAGTCCCTTCTTTGTTTAACAAAAGATGGGTTGGGATAAGTCACATCTTTGCATCACAGTAGATCTGAGGTGCTTTTTAATCTTTTTAAAAACTGTAGCTGCCTCTGGAGTCAATTGTCATGGTGAAGTAAGCTGTGAATATCCCTCTAAGATTCTAAACAATCTGAGCATTTCCTCAGTAGTTAGTTTACAATAAGGCCTTATCCAATTTAAGTTTCCACATAACTTTTGAAAATCATTTAAAGTTCTTAGTCCTGTAGTGAAAATGGTAAATTCTAAAGGGGTCACACTGGTCGGGCTTAGCTTTAGTCCCAAGTACTGAACAACGGTGTCTTTTTGAATTTTTTCAGGTGCTATCTGTAGTCCTGCTTCCTGTAAGCATAAAGTTCATGTTGCAAAGGCTTCACTCAAAGCGGTTTCTCTAGTGGCTGTTAATACTAAATCATTCATATAATGAAAAATTTTAACATCTGAATGCTGCTGCCGAACAGGCTCTATTACTCATGATACGAACAATTGGCACAAGGTGGGACTGTTAGTCATACCCTGAGGGAGGACTTTCCACTCAAATCATTTAGCAGAGCCCTCATAATTAATAGTAGGGACTGTAAAAGCAAATCTTTGCGTATCTAGTGAGTTCAGTGGAATGGAGAAGAAACAGTCTTTTAGATCAATTACAAACACAGGCCAATCTTTTAGGATCATCATAGGAACAGGCAGCCCTGGTTGTAATGCCCCCATGGGTTGCAACTGCCTGTTTATGGCTCTCAAATCATGTAATAATCAATACTTGCCCAATTTCTTTTTTATTACAAAAATTGGGTATTCCAGGGTGAAGTGGATGGTTGAATATGTACTGCCTCTAACTGTTGTTGAACTATTTCTTTTACTGCAGCCAATTTCTCCTGTGTAAGGGGCTACTGGGGTATCCATACTGGTTTGTTATCTAACCAGATTAGTGGTGGTGGTGATGGCTGCTGCACAGTGGCCCCTATGAAAAACCCAAACCTTGCTTGCGTCTATGCCCTAGAGGCTCAATGGGGTCCCTTATGCCCTGTTAGTCTTTTCCTAGCCCTCCACCTGCATATCCCATTTTTTCATCATTCTCCACCCTGGGGATAACTCAGTCTCATGTTCACTAGTCAATTGGATTTGGAGTTGGGTCAAAACATCCCTTCCCCATAAGGTGATAGGAATAGCACATACATAAGGTTGCACTTTACCAGTATTGCCCTCCTGATCTTTCCAGTCTAACACTTGCACGCTTCTGGATGGGGCAACAGCCGTACCTAAGCCTACCAAGTTGTTATCCCCTTCTTGAAGTGGCCATGAGGGAGGCCAATCTTGCTCAGAGATGATACTAACATCTGCGCCCGTATCCAACAGCCCCTTAATCTGTTTCCCTTTGATGTTAAGAGTCCATAATGGACGATTATCAAGAGTCATGGTAAGGGCTGCAAAATGTTCTCCCTGGGTTCCTCTGGCATCTAGCACAGGGCTTATCACTAGTAATTGAGCAACCGGCTGTGACGGTAGTAACTGTATGATTCCCTTAGTGGAATGTAACATTACCTTAAGTTTCTTACAAGGCATTTGGATAATTCTGGTGACGACTACCAGTCCATTTAAAGAGTTTTCAGCTTTTCCTATGGTAATGCCCAAGCCTTTGATATGGTCCGTAGCCTCCTGAGGTTCTACATCTATGGCTTGGACCCCCATTTGCAGTGTTAATACTGTATAGTCGGTGGCTCGCAGCTCTGTGCAGTAAATGCTTGTTGTTCTCCCTGAAGCTGTCCTGTTCTTCCCATGGCCTGTCCTCTCACCCATTGAGTTTTTGGGCCCCTGAGTGTGGGGGCCCGCCACTTGTTTTTTGGAAACTGCTGCCCCGAACTTTTTGGATTAAAGAGTTGCCCTAGTGGGTTGCAGGCTTTATCTAGCTTGGAATAACATTCATTTGCCCAGTGATTGCCTTTTCCACATCATGGGCAGAGCCCTGGCTGACACCCTGGAGGCTTTGAATCTGTGCATTCTCTTTTCAGGTGACCTTCCTTTCCACATTTAAAACACTTCTGCCTCGACCTATTGTAATGTAGCAATCTTGCCATGGCCTCTGCTGCATGTGCCCTCGAGGCCACATCATCCATAGCATCCCTACAGATTTTTAAAAAGGTAGGAATGTATTTGTGCTGCCAGTGCCTTAGGGCCTCACAGCAGGTTTTGTTTGCTTGTTCATATGCTAATATTCTTACTAGCGGTATTGCCTCCTCCACTGTTTCAAAAATATTGCTGGCAGCCTCCATTAACCTATTTACAGAATCAGCATAGGGCTCCTTTGGCCTTGTGTAATTTTGGACAAATTATGCCTAATTCCTCCCTTCTTAGGAATGACCTTCCCCGCCCTATGAGCTAATTCTCTTACTTGCATTAGGACTTCATTAGGGCATTGAGTCTGGATATTCTCATCAAGAAAAACTCCCTCCCCGTTTAGCATGTCCTCATTCCAGGCTGCCTGACCGCTTTTCGTGTTTTCTGCTGCTTGAGTCTTAGCAAGCTCTCTATAGACCACAGCCCAAAGTAGGAAGTACCCACCACCAAGCACAGCTTTTGCTAGGTTTCTCCAGTCATCTGGGACCAGTCCCTGTGCTCCTATATTGTCTAAAACTGCTTTTGTGAAGTTAGCATGCAGTCCGTAAAGCTGTACCGCTTGTTGCAGTTCTTTTAGTAGCTTGTGGTCTAAAGGGGTCCATCCTCTGTTGCCTTCTGCATCTACTATCACTGGGAACACTTGATCTGCTTTTTGGTACTCTTCCCACTTGGGGGGAGTTCCACGTGTTCTCTCCGCCCTTCCTCTGAGTCTTACTGAGGGGGGATCCCTGCTCTCCACTCCCTCTGCGAGGGAAGAATCCCCTTTCGGTGGGGGGGGGTTAGTTAACGTGAGCGGTAGCCAATGTGGAGGGTCATGTAAGGTTAAGTTTGCCATTCTACAGTGGCACGGGTGGTCCCCCGGAGAAAATAGGTCTTCTAGGTACGGAGGTGCGGAAGGAGGGGGCCTCTCTTGCTCCACACTCATCTGCGCCTTATCCTCCCTGTCCCTGTCTTGACTTCCACATTGGGATTCCCTCTGAGCTTCCTCCAATATCTCTGATCCCTCATCAAGGGGTTCTGCTATCTCTTCTGGCCACAGCCTAAAAACCTCTGGTGATTTCCCCGTCGCTCTTATCCCTCTGCCTACCCTTTTCCACTTTTGTTCTTCCCACTCACTATCGTCCATGAATCAGGATGACATGCTAGCAACTGCTCTGGTGAATAACCAAATAACGGCCGCTGTCACGGGCATCCCCATTGAGTTTAATAAGTGGCTTAGCAATAATTTAGTCATCGACAGAGCATTTCCCATTTACACTTTTACTTTTATGATTTACCCGTGGTTATAATCCTAGGCCTTTTACTTTACCCACCTAGATTCCCGTGTATGCATGCTTATTCTTTTCTTACCTGCCTCCTGCAATCAGCCTGATGATCCGAGTCACGGCACCACATGTTGAACCCTCGCCAGCAAGGGTACAACAGAGTCACGACATGACCGCTGTTGATCAGTTCTCAAGGAACGTTTATTTTTAGTGATAGCAGAAGGAGAGGAGAAAAGAAAGAAGAAGAAAGAGGAGAGAAGCAGCCAAGAGAAAGAAGGAGGAAACAGAAGAAGCTGCCCGACTTCCCGCCCCTATCCCTGCCTCTTATGCAACTCCGGTCCCCTAGGGCAAACAGTCCATTGAACAGATCAAAGGGCATGCATATCCTCAGGCCAAAGTGTATCTCTTACATGTCTTGTGGTCAGCACTTCCTTGATTTTGTTTTGATCAGCAGGTAAATGCAGATTGCAATGAGGAGGTTCCCACAGGTGGCCAGCCTGCGGTTCCCCACACTGGACATTCTTCATAGAGTGCATGGCTTTGAATGAATTTTAGCATGTAACATTTCATTTTCTTGCTGCTGAATGCAATGGAGGGCACTGGATACAAAAATCCTACTCACTCGAGTTTTCTAGGCAGAATGCCACAGTAACCATGGGCAACATGAATTATTGGTTTGTAAGCAAGAAATTTAAGACAGTTGTAGATGGAAGAACTTTACTTTTCTAAAAAATTAGTTTGACTGTGATTTTTTGGAACCATTTCATCTGAATTCCACAACACTTTGTGCAGATATGGCTGCTTCAAACGGGGAAACACCAGTTTGGGTAAGGCTAACTCAATCACAGATGTTGCTACAACCCTCTATATTTGTTTGTTTTCTCTGGACATTCTTTATAGACTGCACAGTTTAGAATGGATTTTAGCATGTAACTTTTAGTGTTTTACTATCGAATGTAATAGAGGACACTGAACAAAACACCCTACGAATTACAGTTTTCTAGGCAGATGCTACAGTAACCATGGGCAACATGAATTATTCATTAGTAAGCATGAAATTAAAGGCAGTTGTCAATGAGAAGAACTTTACTATTCTCCAAAACGAGTTTGACTGTGATTTTCTGGGTCCATTTCACCCGAATTCCACAACACTTTGTCCGGATATGGCTGGTTCAAACCAAAAAAAAAACAGTGACGCTGAGGTAACTCAATCACAGATCTTTCTACAGCCTCTGTGTCTGTTTGTGTTTTCTGGATATTCTACATAGACTGCTCGGATTTGAATGAATTTTAGCATGTGACATTTCGTTTTCTTGCTGCTGCATGCAATGGAGGGCACTGGATACAAAAATCATAATCACTCGAGTTTTCCAGGCAGAATGCTCTAATAACCATGGGCAACATGAATTATTTGTTTGTAAGCACAAAATGTAAGAGAGTTGTCAATGGAAGAACTTTATTTTTCTCAAAAACCAGTTTGAATCTGATTTTTTCTGTCCATTTCACATGAATTCCACAACACTTTGTCCAGATATGGCTGGTTCAAACCAGAAAAAAAGGGTTTGTGTGAGGCTAACTCAATCCCAAATCTTGCTACAGCCTCTGGTTTTTTTTGTGTTTTCTGGACATTCTTCATAGACTGCACTGTTTTGAATGAATTTTAGCATGTAACATTTAGTTTTCTTACTGCTGAATGCAATAGAGCGCACTGAATACAAAAACCGTACATGATCGAGTTTTCTAGGCAAATGCTATAGTAACTGTTGGCAACATGAATTATTTGTTTGTAAGCATTAAATTAAAGACATTTGCCGATGAGAAGAATATTACTTTTCTCCAAAACCAGTTTGACAGTAATTTTCTCGGATCATTTCACCCAAATTCCACAACACTTTGTTAGGATATGGCAGGTTCAAACCAGAAAAAATAGTTTTGGTGAGGCTAACTCAATCACAGATCTTGCTACAGCCTCTGTGTTTGTTTGTGTTTTCTGGATATTTTTCATAGACTGCACGGTTTGGAATAAATTTTAGCATGTAACTTTCAGTGTTTTGCTCCTGAATGTAATAGATGACACCAGATACAAAAACCGTATGAATTAGTTTTCTAGGCAGAAAGCCCCAGTAAACTTGGGCAACTTGAATTATTCGTTTGTAAGCATGAAATTAAAAGACAGTTGTTGATGAGAAGAATTTTCCTTTTCTCCAAAGCCAGTTTGACTGCGATTTTCTGGGTCCATTTCACACGAATTCCACAGCACTTTTTCCGGATAATACTGGTTCAAACTGGAAAAAAACAGGTTTATGATGCTAACTCAATCACAGATCTTGCTACAACCTCTGTGTTTTTTTGTGTTTTCTGGACATTCTTCATAGACTGAAGAGTTTTGAATGATTTTTAGCATGCAACATTTAGTTTTCTTGCTGCTGAATGCAATGGAAGACACCTATTACAAAAACTCTACAGATTCGATTTTTCTAGATAGAATGATACAGTAACCATTTGCAACATGAATTTTTTGTTTGTAAGCATGAAATTAAAAACAAAGTCGATAAAAATTGTTTTACGTCGATCCAAAATCAGTTTGGCTGTGATTTTTGAGGACCATTTCACCAAAATTCCACAACACTTTTTCCAGATACAGCTGGTTCAAACTGGAAAAAACCGGTTTTGGTGAGGCTAACTCAATGTCAGATCTTGCTACATCCTCGGGGTTTGTTCGTGTTGTTTAGACATTCTTCATAGACTTCACAGTTTTGAATGAATTTTAGCATGTAACATTTAGTTTTCTTACTACTGAATGCAGTAGAGGACACTGGATGAAAAAACCATACATAATCGAGTTTTCTAGGGAAATGATACAGTAACTGTGGGCAACATGAATTATTTGTTTGTAAGCATGAAATCAAAGACATTTGCCAATGAGGACAATATTACTTTTCTACAAAACCAGTTTGACTGTAATTTTCTCAGTTCATTTCACCCAAATTCCACAACACATTGTTCAGATATGGCTGGTTCAAACCAGAAAAAATCCCATTTTTGTGAGGCTAACTCAATCACAGATCTTGTTGCAGCCTCAGAGTTTGTTTGTGTTTTCTGAACAATCTTCATAGGCTGCATGGTTTTGAATGAATTTTAGCATGTAACAATGACTTTTCTTGCTGCTGCATGCAATGGAGTGCACTGGATACAAAAACCCTAATCATTCGAGTTTTCAAGGCAGAATGCTAGAGTAACCATGGGCACCATGAAGTATTTGTTTGTGAGCATGAAATTAAAGACAGTTGTCGATGAGAAGAATTTTACTTTTCTCCAAAACCAGTTTGACTGTGATTTTCTGGGTCCATTTCACATGAATTCCACAACACTTTGTCTGGATAATACTGGTTCATGCCAGAAAAAATTGGTCTGGGTGTGGCTAACTCAATTAAAGATCTTGCTGCAGCCTCTGTGTTTTTTTTTGTGTTTTCTGGATATTTTTCATAGACTGCAGGGTTTTGAATGAATTTTAGCATGCAACATTTAGTTTTCTAGCAGCTGAATGCAGTGGAGGGCACTGGATACAAAATCCCTACAGATTCGATTTTTCTAGGTAGAATGATATGGTAACCATTTGCAGCATGAATTATTTGTTTGTAAGCATGAAATTAAAGACAGTTGTCGATAAAAAAATATTTTACTTTGCTCCAAATTCAGTTTCACTGTGATTTTCGGGGACCATTTCACCCTAATTGCCCAACACTTTGTCCAGATATGGCTGGTTCAAACCGGAAAAAGCCGGTTTGGATGAGGATAACTCAATATCAGATCTTGCTGCATCCTCGGGGTTTGTTTGTGTTTTCTGGACATTCTTCATAGACTGCACATTTTTGAATGAATTTTACCATATAACATTTCATTTTCTTGCTGCTGAATGCAATGTAGTGTACTGGATATAAAAAACCTATGCATTTGAGTTTTTTAGGCAGAATGCTTCAGTAACCGTGGGCAACATGAAATATTTCTTTGTAAGCATGAAATTAAATATAGTTGTCGGTGATAAGAACTTTTCTTTTCTACAAAACTAGTATGAATTTTATTTTCTGGGTCCATTTTACAAGAATTCCACAACACTTTGTACCGATATGGCTGGTTCAAACTGCAAAAATCCGGTTTGGGTGAGGCTAACTCAATCACAGATTTTGCTACAGCCTCAGTGTTTGTGTTTTCTGAACAATCTTCATAGACTGCACAGGTTTGAATGAATTTTAGCATGTAACAATTACCTTTCTTGCTGCTGCATGCAATGGAGTGCACTGGATACAAAAACCCTAATCATTCGAGTTTTCAAGACAGAATGCTAGAGTAACTGTGGGCACCATGAAGTATTTGTTTGTGAGCATGAAATTAAAGAAAGTTGTCGATGAGAAGAATTTTACTTTTCTCCAAAACCAGTTTGACTGTGATTTTCTGGGTCCATTTCACATGAATTCCACAACACTTTGTCTGGATAATACTGGTTCATACCATAAAAAACCGGTTTGGGTGAGGCTAACTCAATCATAGATCTTGCTTACCCGCTCTGTTTGTTTGTGTTTTCTGGACATTAGTCATAGACTGCACGGCTTTTAATGAATTCTAGCATGTAACATTTTGTTTTCTTGCTACTGAATGCAATGGAGGGCACTGCATACAAAACCCTACACAATTGAGTTTTCTAGGCAGAATGCTACAGTAACTGTGGGCAACATGAATTATGTGTTTGTTAGCATGAAATTAAAGGCAGTTGTCGATAAAATGATTTTAGTTTTCTCGAAAACCAGTTGGACTGTGATTTTCTGGGTCCATTTCACCTGAATTCCAAAACACTTTTTCTGGATATGGCTGGTTCAACCAGAAAAAACTGGTTTGGGTGAGGCTAACTCAATCACGTATCTTGCTACAGCCTCCTGTGTTAGTTTGTGTTTTCTGTACATTCATCATAGACTGCACATTTTTAAATGAATTTTAGCATGTAGCATTTAGTTTTTACCTGGTGAATGCAATGGAGGGCACTGGATACAGAAACCCTACACATTCGAGGTTTCTAGGCAGAATGCTACAGAAACCGTGGGCAACATGAATTATTGGTTGCAAAACATGAAATCAAAGACAGTTTTGGATGAGAAGAACTTTAATTCTCCAAAACCAGGTTGATTTTTATTTTCTGGGTACATTTCACATGAATTACACAAAACTATCTCCGGATATGGCTGGTTCAAATGGGAAAAAACCGGTTTGGGTGAGGCTAACTCAATCCCAGAACATGCCACAGCTTCTGTGTTTTTGTGTTTTCTGGATATTCTTCATAGACTTCACGGTTTTGAATGCATTTTAGCATTTAACATTTCGTTTTCTTGCTGCTGAAAGCAATGGAGTACACTGGATACAAAAATTCTACACATTCAAGTTTTCTAGGCCGAATGCTACAGAAACCGTGGGCAACATGAATTATTGGTTGCAAAACATGAAAATAAAGAGTTTTTGATGAGAAGAACTTTAGTTTTCTCCAAAACCAGTTTGACTCTGATTTTCTGGGTCCATTTCACATGAATTACACAACACTTTCTCCGGATATGGCTGGTTCAAACAAGAAAAACCGGTTTGGTGAGGCTAACTCAATCATAGATCTTGCAACAGCTTCTGTGTTTGTTTGTGTTCTCTGGGCATGCTTCATAGATTGCATGGCTGTGAATGAAACTTAGCATGTAACATTTCGTTCTTGCTGCTGAATGCAATGGAGGGCACTGGATACAAAAACCCTACACATTCGTGTTTTCTAGGCAGAATGCTACAGTAACCCTTGGTAACATGAATTATTGGTTTGTAAGCATGAAATTAAAGACAGTTGCGGATGAGAAGAATTTAACTTTTCTCCAAAAGAAGATTGACTTTCATTTTCTGGGTCCAAATCACCCGAATTCCACAACACTTTTTCCGGAACTCATAGGTTCTAACTGGAAAAACCGGTTTGTGTGAGGCTAACTCAATCACAGATGTTGCTACCACCTCTATGTTTGCTTGTGTTTTCTGGACATTCTTCATAGATTGCACATCTTTTAATGAATTTTAGCATGTAACATTTCGTTTTCTTGCTGCTGGATACAAAAACCTACACATTTGAGTTTTCTAGGCTGAATGATATAATAACAATGCGCAACATGAATTTTTCATTTGTAAGCATGAAATTTAAGAGAGTTGTCGATGAGAAGAACTTTACTTTTCTCCAAAGCCAGTTTGACTGTGATTTTCTGGATCCATTTCACCCAAATTCCACAACACTTTGTCTGGATATAGCTGGTGCAAAACAGAAAAACTCGATTTTTTGATGCTAACTCAATCACAGATCTTGCTGCAGCCTATCTGTTTCTTTGTGTTTCCTGTACATTCTTCATAGACTGCACCATTTTGAATTAATTTTAGCGTGTATCATATAGATTTTGCTGATGAATGCAATGGAGGGCCCTGGATAGAACAACCCTACACATTCGAGGTTTCTAGGCAAAATGCTACAGTAACTGTGGACAGCATGAATTATTTGTTTGTATGCATGAAACTGAAGACAGTTTTCAATGAGAAGAATTTTACTTTTCTCCAAAACCAGATGCACTGTGATTTTCGGGTCCATCTCACTGAATTCCAGAACACTTTGTCCGGATATGGCTTTTTCAAACATGAAAAAACGGGTTTTAGTTGAAGCTAACTGAATCCCACATCTTGCAACAGCCTCTGTGTATTTTTGTGCCCTGGCCTGCATGGTAGTCAACTAGAACACGAGGAGGGCAGACCTGAATGGAGAGACAAACCAGACATGAGAAGGGAGACCAAGACAGTATTCTGATCCAGGTCTCGTTTATTCCAGCATCTCAGTGATATTTTATACATAACCAGCTGCAACTCAAGGCAATATAGAAGTCAACAACACACACAAGCAACTTATCAGGCTTTTTGTAACACAGTCATAACATAGTTAATTTAAGTGGAGTGCCCTTGTTTTGATCATTTTCCTAGAGCATGGTTACCTTTTCCCCCCAGGAACTCCACAAGCCAAGACTGACCCCGACTTGTCTATGACTTGTTTATGAAGTGCTAACCATATCAATGAGCTGTACAAATGGAATTCTCTAGTGAATTCTCCATACAGGAACACAGTTGAAGGTTAATCTAACAAAGGCCTATACAGGAAAACCAGCACAGTGGCTCCCAACATCTCCCCCTTTTTTGTATATAGCAAGATGAGGTTACATGTCATCAGTGCTATACCGCTACGTTTTTGTGAGCGGTGCTCTTTTTTATTTTATAATGAAGCAAACGATGGTGCCTGTCTTAGGTTGTGGGTTCCACCTGCACATTCTTATCCGTCATCAGAATCCATCATCATTATCGATGAATCCCTGTCTTAGGTTGATATGTGCGGCAACCCATCTTACCCGTCATTGACTACCCACCGTCTTATTTTCTCGGGGGCTTCCAAGGTCTAATTAGAAAATACACGAAAACATCTGCCAACAAGACAGACTGTAAGGAGGCTTATGAGGAAGATTACAATCCCCACAAACAGTTCTTTAAGCCAGGAGAAATTTGGCAGCCAAGATTTAAGCCAATTGAATAAGCTTTTAGACCCTTTGTCTTGAGTAAAGTGAGAAGCAAGTTCTGTGAGTTTTTGGATTTCACTAGTAATACTATGAGAGTCATCAGTTTAACTTGATTGCACTTTTTGTGATGTAAGAAGATAATCAATGGCTGTATGATTATCTAGAATACCTTGCCGTAATACTGGTTGTTCTTTGTTTAATAAGGATAGGACAGTTGAAGAAAATTGATATATATATATATATATATATATATATATTATTTTTTAAGCCAGTTAAATTTAGCAATTGGGGGTTGTATACCAACTTAATGACACTAATGTTAATAAGTTCTGATAACCCACTAGCATCGGGCCAGCCTGACATTAGGCGAGAGATGAAACATATAGCCAAATATCAATTATTTTTGATTACAAAGGAAGTTTGGTACAAAGTTTTAAATGATGAATGTCAGTCCATACAGACTGTAGCAAAGACAGAATAAAATGCAGAACACATGGAAAACATCCCATACAAAGTAGGAAAAGTAGTAATGGTCCATTCCCATAAGATATTTGTTGAATCTTATCACAACGTAATCCATTACACAATTTTTAACATTTTGTGATACAATTTTTTATCACTGCACAAATATCATTTATTGACACAGTTACATGAGGCGTTGTTAACTGAATCAAGTCTTTAGGTAATTTATAAGACAGAGTTTCCCAATTGTATAAGTCTGCGTAAGAAACAGTCTTGTTTGGGAATTGTGAGAAGGTAAGATTTTTAATTTTTTTCAGCTGGATGACAAACAGGCAGCAGACAGGATTCTAGGATAGTTTTATGTGCATATCCTGCTGAAGGCAGATATTATCTGATCCTGCAATTTTTGTAAGTAGTATTCAAATATTATCATGTTTCAGGGAAACACCACAGATGATCACAAGACTGGAGAGTAGGATTAAGATTTTTATTTATTTTGAGGTGGACTTAAACGCTATCAGGAAACACAGCAAAGTCTTCAGGGTACCTGAAAAGAGAAGGAGAGTAACCTCAGGAATAGGGCTTTTCCTGGGTCTGTTGGTTAAGATAATTATAGGGTGAGAAACCCATTAGGGTGTAAGAGCATTGTCAGGAAAGTGTTTGTTTTGACAGGGGAAATCTTCAATAGGCCTTATTAAACGTTCAGGCAACCATCGGGCAGCATTTTTTTTGTTATCATATACACAAACAGATCCTCTTCCCCATATTAACACAGGATCTGGGCTGTTCCATTTTGAAGTGAGAGGATCTTTCCACAGACTGTTGCATATTGATCCACTGACTGCAGATGCCAGAAACGATCAGCTGCAGTCTTGCCCTTATTATCAAGTGTCAAAAAATTTAACACAAATAATGCATGATGGAGACATTTTTAGGCGTTCCTAATGTGGGATAGAAAAATTAAAGACAGTTGTCTCACCATTACCTTCTAGCTTGTAGGGTTTCTGATGAGAAGTCTGCTGTGAGTCTAATTGGAGATCCTCTGAGAGTAATCTGACGTTTCTCTCTTGCATATTTTAGGATCTTTTCTTTCTGTTTCATTGTGGTGAGTTTAATTACAATGTGTCGTGATGAGGATCTCTTTTGGTCATGTTTCCTAGGGGTTCTATGAGCTTCCTGTACTAGGATGTCTCTCTCCTTCTCCAAAACTGGGAAATTTTCTGCTATTATCTCACTAAAAAGGCATTCTAATCCTTTCTCCCTCTCTATGCCTTCAGGAACTCCTAGAACTCGAATGTTGGGTTTTTTAATAGTATCCTGTAGATTCCCAACTATATTTTTTAGATTTCTAATTTCCTCTTCTTTTCTTTGGTTTGACTGTATATTTTCCTGTGATCTGTCTTCTAAATCCAATATTCTCTCTTCTGCTTCACCCATTCTGTTTGTAAGGCTCTCTAATATGTTTTTCATTTGATCTATTGAATTCTTCATTTCATTATGATTTCTCATCTCTATCACGGTTTCTTGTTCTACTAGTTGTTTCATTTTGATTCCTCCTTAATATTTCATTTTCATGAGAGAGATTTTCTATCTTGTCCATTCAGGATTTCTGTAGTTCAAGAATTTGTTTTTGAGTACTTCTTAATGTTCTTATCAATTTTTTGATATTTGCCTCTTGCATTTCTTCTATCTCATCATCTTCGTAATCCTGAATTGGGGTGTCTTTTTCATTTGGGGGCATCATAGTGTCTTGTTTGTTCTTGTTACTTCGGTTTTCGCGTTTGTTGTTTGGCATATTGGTTTCTTCACTGTCGTGTTTTTTCTTATTACACTATGACTCTAGATTAAGTGGACTCTCTGCTTTTGATGGAGCCTTAGAGGATTGAGATGGGTCTGGCCTGAGAGATCTGTTTGGTTCATCAGGGTAAGAGTGTGCCAAAGGCGACACTCCCAGGTTTTGCGTGGTAAATCTCTCTGTTTCTTTTTTTTTTTTTTGATTCAAAAGGGAAGTAATTCCACACAGCTGAATGGAATTGGGGGTGGTTAGCAGGCGAATGATATACCCACAGGAGCCAGAGATCAGAAGCTCTTTCCAAAAGACCACAGAGGGAATCTCTGCGGCCCTCAGTGTGGGCTCAAATTCTCCTGCAGTTTCCCACTGAGCTGCCAAGGCTACCAAAGTGTAGTGTACTCACGTGAATTCGTGATTTCTGTGAGTTCTCTCCCCTACCGTCTCTTTTTTCACAGTCTCAGTTCATTAGCACCACACATTCATTAGGTTCTAATCTCCTGTTATCTCACCCCCCCACCCAGAGTCAGGTTTTTCTGCTAGGCTCAGGGCCGGTGCAGACCTGAGGTCACCCTGCTTATGACATATGTCCAAAATGGTGCCTGCTGTTTGTCTTGCTCACCTTTGAGAAGTGGGCAGAGAGAGAGAATCTCGTGACCTTATTGGTCACTTTTTTTTTCTCTCTCTCTCTTCTAGTTAGCCTGGTGAACTTTTCCCCACAGGGTTTCAAGCCATGTTCATACTAGTCTCCTCTTTCCGCTTCCCTGCCAGTGTCTCAGGCTATTGAGTTTTGGCTCACCTCGCTTTCCAGCGCTGGAGTGTTGAGTCTGTCACTGGTGTCCCAAACTGAGGGTTCCTAAGCTCTCCATGCAGGTCCACTGTGAATCACTAGTTCCGGAGGAGTTTCCTCTGCTGTTTCTTCCCCTACTCTTCCTTGAACCTGCAGTATCTCCACTTTTATTCAACTGTCTCTCACGTGCCAGCCCAGAATATTATATCTTGCAAAGCTCTCATTTGTGAATGAAGGTGAAATAAAGACCTTTCATAGCAAACAAAAATTGAAAGACTTTGTTGCCACTCGTCCAGCCCTGCAAAAGATGCTTAAAGATGTGTTACACATAGAAACACAGAAACACAGCCATCAACATGAAAGAAGGTAAATAAAGGGAACCTCACAACAAAAGATCACAGGGAATTCAAAGCATACATTAGAAAATATCTTTGGCAAATGGCAGGGCAAAGTTAGCACTTATCAATAGTCACATTGAGCACTAATGGTCTGAACTGTCCAGTTAAAAGACAGAGAATGGCTGATTGGGTTAAGGAAAAAAAACCCATCTATTTGCTGCTTACAAGAAACACATCTTTCCAACGAAGATCCATACAGACTAAAAGTAAATGGATGGAAAAAGATATACCATGCCAACAGAAATGAAAAAAGAGCGGATGTAGCCATCTTAATATCGGACTACATAAACTTTAACACAAAAATTGTTAAGAGAGACAACGAGGGGCACTATATAATGATTAAGGGATCAATGCAACATGGAAGATATAATGATTATCAATGTATATGCACCTAATTACAGGGCACCGGTTTATTTAAAAGATTTGTTAAGGGACTTAAAATGAGACTTAGAGCCCAATACAGTAGTACTAGGGCACTTGAATACTCCACTCACAGAAATAGACAGGACAACAAGACAGAAGATCAACAGGAGACAGTAGATTTAAACGACACTATAGCCCAAATGGATCTAACAGATATCTAAAGAACTTTAAATCCTACAACTAAAGATTTTACGTTCTTCTCAGCAGCGCATGGAACCTTCTCTAGGATTGACCACATACTAGGCCATAAAGCAAGTCTCAGAAAATTCAAAAGAATTAGAATCATACGATGCAACTTCTCAGACCATAAAGGAATGAAGTTGGAAATTAGCAACTCAGGAATACCTAGAGCACATGAAAAATCATGGAGACTGAACGACATGCTCCTGAATGAACAATGGGTCATAGAAGAAATTAAAAGAGAAATCAAAAATTTCCTGGAAGTAAATGAAGATAACAGCACAACATACCAAAACTTATGGGATACAGCAAAAGCAGTGTTAAGAGGAAAGTTTATATCGATAGGTGCCTACAGCAAAAAACTGGAAAGGCACCAAATAGATGAGCTTTCAATGCATCTCAAGGATCTAGAAAATCTGCAGCAAGCCAGACCCAAATCTATTAGAAGAAGAGAAAAATTAAAATCAGAGAAGAAATCAACAGGATTGAATAAAAAAAAATTACAAAAAATCAGCCAAACGAGGAGCTGGTTTTTTGAGAAAATAAACAAGATTGAAACCCCATTGACCCAACTAACTAAAAAAAGAAGAGAAAAGATCCAAAACAATAAAATCAGAGATGAGAAAGGAAATGTAACAACAGACACCACAGAAATCAAAAGAATCATCAGAAATTACTACAAGGACTTGTATGCCAGTAAACAGGGAAACTTATCAGAAATGGATAGATTACTGGACACATGCAACCTACCTAAACTGAACCAGGAAGACATAGAAAACCTAAACAGACCCATAACTGAGACAGAAATTGAAACAGTAATAAAGGCCACCCAACAAAGAAAAGCCCAGGACCAGATGGTTTCACTGATGAATTCTACCACACATTTAAAGAAGAACTAACTCCAATTCTTCTCACACTATTCAGAACAATCAAAAAAGAGGGAATCCTCCCAAATTATTTCTATGAAGCCAGCATCACCTTAATTCCTACGCCAGAGAAAGATGTAGCATTGAAACACAATTACAGACCAATATCCCTGATGAACATAGATGCAAAAATCCTCAATAAAATCTTGGACAATAGAATGCAAGAACACATCAGAAAGATCATCCACCCAGACCAAGTGGGATTTATCCCTGGTATGCAGGGATGGTTCAATATTCGCAAAACAATCAACGTGATACACCACATTAACAGAGTGCAGAAGGAAAACCATATGAGTATCTCAATAGACACGGAGAAAGCATTTGATAAAAACCAACACCCTTTCATGATGAAAACCCTAAGCAAACTGGGTATAGAAGGCACATTCCTCAATACAATCAAAGCAATTTATGAAAAACCCATGGCCAGTATCATATTGAATGGGGAAAAGTTGGAAGCATTCCCGCTGAGATCTGGTACCAGACAAGGATGCCCGTTCTCACCACTGCTATTCAATATAGTTCTGGAAGTGTTAGCCAGAGCTTTAAGGCAGGAAAAACAAATTAAAGGGATACAAATTGGGAAGGAAGAACTCAAACTATCTCTCTTTGCAGATGATATGATTGTTTATTTAGGGGACCCAAAGAACTCTACTAAGATTCTATTGGAACTCATAGAAGAGTTTGGAAAAGTAGCAGGATACAAAATAAATACACAAAAATCAACAGCCCTTGTATACACAGGCAATGCCACGGCTGAGGAAGAACTGCTAAGATCAATCCTGTTCACAATAGCTACAAAAAAAATCAAATACCTTGGAAGAAACTTAACCAAGGACATTAAAGATCTCTACGATGAAAATTACAAAACCTTAAAGAAAGAAATAGAAGAGGATACCAAAAAATGGAGAAATCTTCCATGCTCATGGATTGGAAGAATCAACATAATCAAAATGTCCATTCTCCCAAAAGCAATTTATACATTCAATTCAATACCAATCAAAATACCAAAGATATTCTTCTCAGATCTGGAAAATATGATGCTGAAACTCATATGGAAACACAGGAGACCTCGAATAGCTAAAGCAATCTTGTACAACAAAAACAAAGCTGGAGGCATCACAATACCAGATTTCAGGACATACTACAGGGCAGTAGTTATCAAAACAGCATGGTACTGGTACAGAAACAGATGGATAGACCAATGGAACAGAATAGAGACACCAGAAATCAATTCAAACATCCACAGCCAACTTATATTTGATCAAGAATCCAAAACCAATCCCTGGAGTAAGAAGAGTCTATTCAATAAATGGCACTTGGAAAAATGGATTTCCATGTACAGAATCTTGAAGCAAGATCCCTACCTTTCAACTTACACAAAAGTCCACTCAACATGGATTAAAGACTTAAATCTACAATCCAACACCATCAAATTATTAGAGAGCCTTGGTGAAACCCTGCAAGATACAGGTACTGGCAAAGATTTCTTGGAAAAGACCCCAGAGGCACAGGCAGTCAAAGCCAAAATTAACTATTGGGATTGCATCAAATTGAGAAGTCTCTGTGCTGCAAAAGAAACAGTCAGGAAAGTGAATAGGAAACCAACAGAATGGGAAAATTATTTGCAAACTATGCAACAGATAAAGGGTTGATAAACAGAATCTACAAAGAGATCAAGAAACTCCACAACATCAAAACAAACAACACACTTAAGAGATGGGCCAAGGACCTCAATAGACATTTTTCAAAAGAGGAAATCCAAACGGCCAACAGACACATGAGAAAATGTTCAAGATCACTAGTCATCAGGGAAATGCAAATCAAAACCACAATGAGGTTTCACCTCACCCCGGTGAGAATGGCTCACATTCAGAAATCCACCAACAATAGATGCTGGAGAGGATGTGGGGAAAAAGGGACACTAATCCACTGTTGGTGGGAATGCAAACTGGTGAAGCCACTATGGAAGTCAGTCTGGAGATTCCTCAGAAACATGAATATAACCCTACCATTCAACCCAGCCATCCCACTCCTTGGAATTTACCCAAAGGAAATTAAATTGGCAAACAAAAAAGCCGTCTGCACCTTAATGTTTATTGCAGCTAAACTCACTATAGCTAAGACCTGGAACCAACCCAAATGCCCATCAACAGTAGACTGGATAAAGAAATTATGGGACATGTACTCTATAGAATTCTATATAGCAGTCAAAAACAATGAAATGCAGTCATTTGCAACAAGATGGAGGAATCTGGAAAACATCATGCTGAGTGAATTAAGCCAGTCCCAAAGGGACAAATATCATATGTTCTCCCTGATCAGTGAGAACTAACTGAGCACTAAAGGGGAAACCTGTTGAAGTGAAATGGACACTATGATAAATATTGACTTGATCAGCTCTTGTGCTGACTGCTGTTGTACAATGTAATACTTTATCCAATTTAGTATTTTTTATCCTAGTACTAGTGATTGAACTCTGTAATTAACACAAAACTATTCTTAGGTGTTTAAATTTTAACTGAAAATTGATCCCTGTGAAATATAAGAGTGGGAATAAGAGAGGGAGGAGATGTACAATTTGGGGCATGCTCAATCGGACTTGCCCCAAATGATGGAGTTAGAATCGTGCTAGGGGATTCCAATACAATCCCATCAATGTGGCATGTACCAAGGCCATCTCACTAGTCCAAGTGATCAATTTCAGTTCACAATGGATCACACTGATAGGTCTAAGAGTCAAAGGGATGACACAAACAAGACTAGTGTCTGCTAATACTAACTGATAGAATGAAAAAGGGAGAGAATGATCCAACATGGGAAGTGAGACACACAGCAGACTCATAGAATGGCAGATGTCCTAAACAGCAGGCTGGCCTCAGAATCAGCCCTTAAGGCATTCAGATCTGGATCAAGAGCCCATGAGAATATTTCAGGCATGGAAAGCCAAGGCACTCTGGAAAAAAAAAAGACCTAAATGAAAGATTTGGGCAAGTGAGATCCCAGTGGAAATAATGGGCCCATCAAAGAAGGAGGTACCTTTCTCTGAAGGGAGGAGAGAACTTCCACTTTGACTATGACCCTGTTGGAATAACATCGACGTTGGTGAACCCTGAAGTCTTCCATAGCCTCGGCAACTCATGACTAGAACCTAGGGAGATTCCTGACGCCATAAACAAGAGTGTCAAATTGTTAAATCAACATCAGGAGTCACTGTGTACTTACGTCTCATGAGGGATCTGGCCTTAATGTGTTGTCCAATGTAAAGTAATGCTATAACTAGTACTGAAATAGTATTTTTACACATTGTGTTTCTGAGTGGGTGTAAACTGATGAAATCTTTACTTACTAAACACTGAATTGATGTTCTGTATATAAAGATGATTGAAAATGATTTTAAAAAAACTTGGTGTTAAAGTGGAAAAAAAAATAATAATGACAGTTGTCAATGAGAAGAATTTTACTTTTCTCCAAAACCAGTTTCTGATTTTCTGGGTCCATTTCACCTGAATTCCACAACACTTTATTCAGGTTTTCTAGGCTGTATGCTACAATAATCATGGGCAATATGAATTATTAGTTGGTAAGCATGAAATTAAAGATAGTTGTCGATGAAAAGAACATTCTTTACTCCAAAACCAGTTTGACTATGATTTTCTGGGTCCATTTCACCCGAATTCCACAACACTTTGTCCGGATATGGCTGGTTCAAACTGGTAATACCGGTTTGGGTGAGGCTACCTCAATCCCAGATCTTGCTACAACCTCAGTGTTGGTTTGTGTTTTCTGGACGTTCATCATAAACTTCAAGGGATTGAATGAATTTTAGCATGTAACATTTTGTTTTCCAGCAGCTGAATGCAATGGAGGGCACTAGATACAGAAACCCTACACATTCTAGATTTCCAGGCAGAATGCTACAGTAACCCTGGGCAACATGAATAATTTGTTTGAAAGCATGAAATTAAAGACAGTTGTCGACGAGAAGAATTTTCCATTTCTCCAAAACCAGTTGAACTGTGATTTTCTGATTCCATTTCACCTGAATTCTGCAACACTTTTTCCGCATAATACTAGTTCAAACCGGAAAGAATCGGTTTTTGGTGAGGCTAACTCCATCACGCATCTTGATACAGGCGCCTGTGTTTGTTTCTGTATTCTGTACATTCTTGATAGACTGCACGGTTTTGAATGAAGGTCAGCATGTAACATTTTGTTTTCTTGCTGCTGAATGCAATGGAGTGCACTGGATACAGAAACCATACACATTCTAGATTTCTTGGCAGAGTGCTACAGTAATTGTGGGAAAAATGAATCATGTGATTGTTAGCATGAAATTAAAGGCAGTTGTCGATAAAAAATATTACTTTTCTATTAAACTAGCTTGACTGTGATTTTCTTGGTCCATTTCACACTAATTCCACAACAATTTGTCTAAATATGGCTGGCTCAATCTGGAAAAAAACGGTTTCCTTGAGGATAACTCAATCCCAGATCTTGCTACAGCCTCTGTGTTTGTGTGTGTTTTCTGGACATTCTTCATAGACTGCACGGTTTTGAATGAATTTTAGCATGTAACATTTTGTTTTCTCTCATGATGAATGCAATGCAGGGAACTGGATAAAAGAAAACCACACACATTCTAGTTTTCTATGAAGAATGCAACAGAATCTGTGGGCAACAAGAATTATTTTTATGTAACCATGAAATTAAAGGCTGTTGTCGATGACAAGAATCTTTCTTATCTCCAAATCCAGTTTTACTGTAATTTTCTGGGTGCATTTCTCCTGAATTCCACATTTGTCCGGATAATACCGGTTCAAACCGGGAAAAACCGGTTTGGGTGAGGCTAACTCAATCCTAGATCTTGCTACAACCTCTGTGATTGTTTGTGTTTTCTTGGACATTATTCATTGACTGCACGGCTTTGAATGAATTTTAGCATGTAACATTTAGTGTTCTTGCTGCTGAATGCAATGGTGGGCACTGGTGCAAAAACCTACACATTTGAATTTTCTAGGCAGAATGATATAATATCCATGAGCTATATGAATTATTTATTTGTAAGCATGAAAATTAAGACAGTTGTCAATGAGAAGAACTTTTCTTTACTCCAAACCCAGTTTGATGATGATTTTCTGGTTTCATTTCACCTGAATTCCACAATACTTTTTCCGGCTATGGCTGGTTCAAACCGTGAAAAACTGGTTTGGGTGAGGCTAACTCAATCCCAGATCTTGCTACAGCCTCTGTGTTTGTTTGTGATTTCTGCACATTCTTCATAGACTGCATGGCTTTGAATGAATTTTAGCATGTAAGATTTAGTTTTATTATTGCTGAATGCAGTGTTGGGCACTGGATACAAAAACCCTACACATTCACGTTTTCTAGGCAGAATGCTCTATTAACCGTGGGCAACATGAATTATTCGTTTGTAAGCATGAAATTTAAGACAGTTGTCGATGAGAAGAATTTTCTTTTCCCCAAAACCAGTTTGACTGTGATTTTCTGGGTCCATTTCACCCAAATTCTACAGCACATTTTCCGGAAATGGCTGGTTCAAATCAGAAAAATCTATTTTGTGAGAGGCTAAATCAATCACGTATCTTCCTGGAGCTTCCGGAGTTTGTTAGTGCTTTCTGAACGTTCGTCATAGACTGCAGGGTTTTGAAGGAATTTTAGCATGTAACGTTTCATTTTCTTGCTGCTGATTGCAATGAAGGGCACTTGATACAAACACCCTACACATACGAATTTTCTAGGCAGAATGCTACAGTAACCATGGGTAACATGAATTATGTGTTTGTTAGCATGAAATTAAAGGCAGTTGTCGATAAAATAATTTTACTACTCTCCAAAACCAGTTTGAGTGTGATTTTCTGGGTCCATTTCACCATAATTCCACAACACTTTGTGTGGATATGGCTGGTTCAAACCGGAAATATCTTGTTTGGGTGAATCTAACTCAATCACAGATCTTGCTACAGCCTCTGTGTTTGTTTGTATTTTCTGGATAATATTCATAGATTGCTCGGCTTTTAATGAATTTTAAAATGTAGATTTAATTTCCTTACTGCTAAATACAATGGAGGGCACTGGATACAGAAAACCTACACATTCGAGTTTTCTATTCAGAATGCTATAATAACCATGGGCAACATGAATAATTCATTTGTAAGCATGAAATTTAAGACAGTTGTTGATTAGAAGAACTTTTCTTTTCTCCAAAACCACTTTGAGTGTCATTTTTTGTGTCTATTTCACATGAATTCCACAACACTTTTTCCGGATATGGCTGGTTCAAACCAGAAAAAAACGGTTTCTGTGAGGCTTCACAACCATAAATCTTGCTACAGCCTCTGTGTTTGCTTGTGTTTTCTGGACATTCTTCATACACTGCATGGTTTTGAATGAATTTTACCATGTAACATTTAGTTTTTTGCTGCTGAATGTTATGGAGGGCACTGGGAAACATGAATTATTTGTTTGTAAGCATGAAATTTAGTACAGTTGTCGATGAGAATTATTCTACTTTTCTCCAAAATCAGTTTCTGAATTTCTGGGTACATTTAACCTGAATTCCACAACACTTCGTCTGTATATGGCTGGTACAACCCGGAAAAAAACAGTTTGTTTAGGCTCACACAATCACAGATCTTGCTACAGCCTCAATCTTTGTTTGTGTTTTATAGACATTCTTCATAGACTGCATGGTTTTGAATGAATTTTAGCATGTAACATTTCATTTACTTCCTGCCGAATGCAATGGAGGGAACTGGACAAAAATCCTATACATTAGAGTTTTCTAATTAGAATGCTACAGTGACCGTGGGCAACATGAACTGTTTGTTTGTAAGCATGAAATTAAATACAGTTGTCGATGAGAAGAATTTTACTTTTCTCAACAACCAGTTTGACTTAGATTTTCTGGGTCCAATTCACCCGAATTTCACAACACTTTGTCCGGATCTGGCAGGGTCTAACCGGAAAAAAAAAAAAAATTATGTGAGGCTAACTCAATCACAGATCTTGCTACATCCTCTGGGTTTGTTTGTGTTTTCTGGAATTTTTTCATAAACTATACGGGTTTGAATGAATTTTAGCATGTAACATTTTGTTTTCCTGCTGCTGAATTCAATGTGGGCACTGCATAAAGAAACCCTACACATTCAAGATTTCCAGGCAGAAAGCTACAGTAACCGTGGGCTACATGAATTACATGTTCGTTAGCATGAAATTAAAGACAGTTGCCAATGAGAAGAATTTTAATTTACTCCAAACCAGTTTGACTGTGATTTCTGTACATTATTCATTAATTGTGTGGCTTTTAATTAATTTTAGCATGTAGCATTTCGTTTTCTTCCTTCTGAATGCAATGAAACTGGAAAACATTGGTTTGTGTGAGGCTGATTCATCCACAGATCTTGCTACAGCCGCTGTCTTTGTTTGTGTTTTTGGACATTCTTCATATACTGCACGGGTTTTGCATGAATTTTAGCATGCAATGTTTAGTTTTCTTGCTGCTGAATGCAATAGAGGGCACTGGATACAAAAACCCTACACATTCGAGATTTCTAGGCAGAATGCTACAGTAACCATGGGCAACATGAATTGTTGGTTGGTAAGCGTAAATTTAAAGACATTTTTGATAAGAAGTATTTTACTTTTCTCCAAAACCAGTTTGACTGTGATTTTCTGCGTCCATTTCACCTTAATTTCACAACACTTTGTCCGGATATGGTTGGTTCAAACCAGAAAAATCCTGTATGGTGAGGTTAACTCAATCCCAGATCTTGCTAAAGCCACTGTGTTTGTTTGTGTTTTCTGGACACTGTTCATAGACTGCACCGTTTTGAATGAATTTTAGCATGTAACATTTAGTTTTCTTCTGGGTGAATGGAACGGATGGCACTGGATATAAAAACCCTACATATTCGAGTTTTCTAGGCAGAATGCTACTGTAACCATGGGCAACATGAATTATTGGTTGGTAAGAATGAAATTAAAGACAGTAGTCAATGAGAAGAATTATACTTTTTTCCCACACCAGTTTACTGTGATTTTCTGGGTCCATTTCACACGAATTCCACAACAATTTGTCTAAATATGGCTGGTTCATACTGGGAAAAACTGGTTTGTGTGAGGCTAACACAATCCCAGATCTTGCTACATTCTCTGTGTTTGTTTGTGTTTTCTGGACATTCCTCATAGATGGCAGGGTTTTGAATGAATTTCTGCATGTAACATTTTGTTTTCTTGCTTCTGAATGCAATGGAGGGCACTGGATAGAGAAACACTACACATTCTAGTTTTCTAGGTGGAATGCTACAGAAACCGTGGGCACCATGAATTATTGGTTTCTAAGCATGAAATTAAAGACAGTTGTCAATGCGAAGAATTTTACTTTTCTCTAAAACCAGTTTGACTGTGATTTTCTGGGTCCATTTCCCCTGAAATCCACAACACTTTTTCCGGATATGGCTGGTTCAAACCAGAAAAAAATGGTTTGGTTGAGGCTAACTCAATCCCAGTCCTGCTACAGCCTCTGTGTTTGTTACTGTTTTCTAGACATTCTTCATATACTGCACGGCTTTGATTGAATTTTAGCATGTAACAATATGTTTTCTTGCTGCTGAATGCAATGGAGGGCACTGGATGCAAAAACCTTCACATTCGAGTTTTCTAGGCAGAATGCTACAGAATCTGTGGAAAACATGAATTATTGGTTGCAAAACATGAAATTAAAGACAGTTGTTTATGAGAAGAGTTTTACTTTGCTCCAAAATAGTTTCACTGATTTTCTGGGTGCATATCACACGAATTCCACAACACTTTGTCCAGATATGGCTGGTTAAAACTGGAAAAACATGGTTTGTCTGATGCAAACTCAATCACAGATCTTGATACAGCCTCTGTGTTTGTTTGTGTTTTCTGCACATTCTTCATAGACTGCGTGGTTGTGAATGAATTTTAGCATGTATCATTTCGTTTTCTTGTTGCTGATATCAATGTTGTGCACTGGATACAAAAACCCTACACTTCGAGTTTTCTAGGCAGAATGCTACAGTAACCATGTCCAACATGAATTTTTGGTTGGTAAACATGAAAGTAAGGACAGTTGTTGATGAGCAGAATTTTACTTTTCTCCAAAACCAATTTGACTGTTATTTTCTAGATGCATTCAAAGTAGCACCTTGACAATAGGGACTCCATTTTGGAGCACTTGAGACTCCATTCTGAGAAAGCACCCCCCACCATGAGTCTCTGGTGTGAAATTATGATCTCAAATAGTCGGACAATAGCAGTGCATTACATCACCCTTGGCAGAGTACAGAAACCCCCTAGCATGATCGCTCAAGCTTGAAAGTAGAAAGGTTGCACCTGGGTTAATGATAAAGATGTGATTTGTCTATGTCTTACATATAATTAAAACTGGTATTTGGATTAATGTCAAGATCATAATTGATAATTGTTAAGATTGTAACTGGTATTGTCAAGATTATAATTAATACTAGTTTTGCATTGGTTTTAGGTCAATTTGACCCCGGTAACCTTATATTCCCCCCTGTTCCTAACAACCATGAATCCCCCTCCAGATTTTGTGGTTTTTGCCTTTATAAATCCTGCAGCTTTGTGGTCGAGAGTTCCTTGGGGTCATGAGCCCACTCTCGGCTGCCGGCAATAAAGGACTTTAAAACTTTTTCAGTGTGTGGTGCTCCTCTGTCAGCACTCTCTCAGGCACAACATTTTTGGAGGCCCCAGCGAGATACGGAGACATCCCCGGGAAGATCTCGCTCGGATCCTTCCAGGTTGGTGCTCTGGCTATAGGGGTGGCGCCCCCTGATGATTTTCCAGGGCCCTGTGTCCTGATGCACCAACCAGGGAGGCTCGGCTCGACTTCTTCACTGACCAATTGGCCCTAAGTCTGGTAAGTCCTCTGGAAAGTCAACTTCTATGTTCTGCTGGTGCCTTCTGGGTATTGGAGGTCTGACGAGATGCCAATACAGTCTCCTTTCTTCTGGAGCGCAATGGCATTAGGACAGGAGACTGGTCTGGTTAAAGAAAGGCTTTTTTCCTGGATCTTGGTGGTTTACTGTTGTTGCAGTCTCTTACTCTTAGTTGGAAGGAGGGAGACTCTTGTCTGGTTAGAAGAGTTGCTGTTATTGTGGTTTGTTGTCTTTTTATCTGCGCTTTGTGTTTATCAATTTTGTCATTTGTGTACTGTGCTTGGTGGCTCTGTTAGTTGTGTTTGGTTGTCTTTTGTATGGAAAAATGGGAGGGACTGATTCATGACCTTGCACTCCACTGCAGTGCATGTTAAAGAACTTTAAAAAAGGTTACTCTGGAGACTATGGTATAAAGTGCTCTCCCCAGATTCTCCAAAGTCTCTGTGAAGTGGAATGGCCAAAATTGGTAGTGGACTGGCCGCCCACTGGATCTTATGACCCCTTGCTTGTTAATAAAGTTTGAAAAAAAGTAATTGCCCCTAAACCTCATGGTCACCCTGATCAATTTCCATATATTGATCAATGGTCAAATCTTGTTCTTAATCCTCCAAATTGGCTCCAAACTGGCATGTTAACCTGCCCTCAGACACTCTTAACGACTCGGACGAAGGCCCTTGTCCGAAAACCAGCAGAAGTTCCAAAACAAAGCCCACCAGTTCTTATCCCAGATCCTGAAGACCCCCTCCTGCCTCCCCCTTATTACTCTGCTCCTCTTTCACCACCTCCGCCCTCTCTGTCTTCACAGCATTCTCCTTCCCCACCTCCTGCTGCTCTTTCAACCCTTTCCTCCTCCTCTGAATAGGCTTCTCCAGCTGACAGTTTCTCTTCGGGAACTATGGAGGGCTCACCCCCTCTCCGTTGCCACCTTCAATCTCGTGCCCAAGGCCCTGCCCCACTCCTGCCTCTGCATCAGGTCGCCCAAAATCCCAGTTTGGAGCAGCCCGTCCGCCCATTCTTGGTTTATGCACCCTTTTCTACTGCTGATCTTTACAACAGGAAAACTCAAAATCCCCCCTTCTCTGATAAGCCACAAGCCTTGACCTCTCTAATTGAGTCCATCCTTCATACCCACCTCCCAACGTGGGATGAGTGCCAACAGGTCCTTTTAACCCTTTTTACTTCAGAGGAGAGGGAACACATCCAGTCAGAGGCACGGAAGGCCTTCCTTCCTTGCCACCCTCCCTGGGGCAGCAGAGGAAAATCGCGACAGTTTAGAAGTGGCCCTTCCTATTGTGAGGCCAGACTGGGACCCCAACTCAGGGGTAGGGTTTCAGGCATTAACCACCTATCACCGCCATCTCCTAGATGGTATCAGAGGGACAGCATGAAAACCTATTAATCTGTCTAGGGTCATGGAGGTTGTCCAGGGTCCAGAGGAATCTCCTGGGGTTTTCTTGGAGAGGCTCCTGGAGGCTTATTTAATATACACCCAATTTGACCCCTCAGCCCTGGAGAATGCCTGTGCCCTCAATCTGGCTTTTGTCTCCCAATCAGCTCCAGACATCTGGAAAAAGTTAGAGAAACTAGATAGTTTTGCTGGTATGAACACTTCTCAATTGCTTGAAATAGCTCAAAAGGTGTACAATAATAGGGATGTTAAAAAACAAATATCTATAAATGCAGATAAAACAGCTAAAAGACAAGTTCAAGTGATGGTGACTGCTTTCAGAGAGGCAGGATTAGGATCTAGGCCACTAAAGGATGCTCCTTTACCATGAATGGATAAGAATCCACGATCAAACAATTGTACAATGAAAAAGGAACGGCAGGCCTTAGATAAAGACCAATGTGCTTACTGCAAGAGGATAGGTAACTGGAAAAATGAATATCCAGAGAGAGCTAAGGAAGTTCGGACTATTCCAATGGGAAATGAAACTCAGGACTCTGACTGAAGGGGCTGGGGCTCCATACCATTAGACCCCTGGAAGCCCATGGTAATTGCTGAGATAGGAGGTCACCCTGTCCAGTTTCTATTGGACACAGGAGCAGCAATGTCGGTACTAAAGACTCCTATGGGTCCACTCCCTGATGAGATGGTCTCTATTCAGGGGGCCACAGGAAACATTAAGAAATGCTCCATGACATCCTATGGACTGTTGACCTTGGAAACCAACGTGTCTCTCACTCCTTCATAGTAGAACCCACCTGTCCATATTCCTTACTGGGAAGAGATCTCCTTCAAAAGCTCAAGGCTCATATTTCATTCTCACCTGAACGGACTAAACTTTCTTTTCCTCCCATTTATCAGATGACAGTTGCAGTTCCATTATTAGAGGAGTACTTGGTGATGCCCAAATCCACTGACAAAGAAACTGTGTCTAACTCTTTACTGTCTCTTCAAGCTGAATTTCCTCAGGTGTGGGCTGAAGACAATCCACCGGGCCTGGCAGGACACCACACCCCAGTGGTTGTTGACCTTTTGGCCACCGCTGAGCCAGTAAGAGTTAAGCAATATCCCATGAGCCAAAAGGCCCGCATGGGAATAGCTGTTCATATCTATCACCTCCTCACCGCTGGTATCCTAAAGCCATGTAAGTCCTCTTGGAACACACCTCTGCTTCCAGTTCAAAAGCCAGGAACAGAGGACAACAGGCCAACAGGCCTGTACAAGACTTAAGGGAGGTAAATAAGAGAGTACAGACCATTCACCCTACAGTGCCTAATCCTTATACCCTCCTCAGCCTACTCTTACCTGATCATGTTGTCTATACAGTGCTGGACCTTAAAGATGCTTTTTTCTCGATCCCTCTGGCGTCAATAAGTCAACCAATTTTTGCTTACTGACCCAGTGGCTGGGGACACACAACAACTGACTTGGACTCGGCTGCCACAGGGATTTAAAAACTCACCTACTTTATTTGAGTCTCCAAAAAGAAGGCCCAACTATGCTGCCCCATGGCCACCTACCTGGACTATGAGCTTCATCAAGGTAAGAGAGCTCCCAAATGCCAGAAAAGAGGCTCTACTGTGGATCCCCACTCCGTGGACCAAAAGACAGGTAAAAGAATTTCTGGGAGCAGCTGGCTACTGCAGACTTTGGATTCCGAGTTTTGCTGAAATAGCCAGGCCTTTGTACTCAGTCACAGCTGGGGGTGATCAGCCCCTGGTGTGGACAGAGATAGAAGAGCAAGCATTCCGTTCCGGGCGGGAGCAGCGAAGGGGGCGGCAGGGATCCCGCGGGCTTCCAACGGGGAAGGCGTGGGCGACCCGTGTGGGGCGCACGTGGAGCCCCATGCTTCAGTCCCAGGGGAGCCAGACAGTTAAGTCAGACTAACGGATGATTTAATGGAAGCTCGGACACATCAGTACTGAATACCGAGGTGAGACGGGGCATTCGCCTAGCACTGCGGCAGCAGCTGCCGCCCCTCCCCCAGCCTGCCCTGGGATGGACACTAGGATACGCACAACTGAGCGGGGAGTAAGGGTGAAAGAGAACAGAGCGTGGGACACCCCGCGGGAAGAAGGCGCAACTCGGGGAAAATAATTGAAAGACTAAATAAGACAAGAGCCCACGGTGCCTCCACCCCCCCCATATCGGAGCGGCAGCGGACGGGAAGCGGCCATTTTCTTTGTTTACATTCAGGCCTGAGGATCTGCTGTGGCAGTGGCGGCAGCGGCTTCTGCGTGGCGGTGGCAGCGCGCTGCTGCCATCTAGCGCTAATCGAGAGTGGTGCAACCATACACTCTTAATCCAGGGGAAAGCCCTTCCGCCAAAGGACTCAAATTATCAGAGGGGGGAAAAATTTTTTTCCTGAAAAGCACCTGAGACGCTATACACATAGAAGCCAGAGATTAGAAGCTAACAACCATCAACTCTGCTCAACTGGGTGGAATTACTTCACTCCGGAGGGGGGAAAAAAAAAAATAATAATAATAAATAAATAGAGATCTACCACAACTAACCCTGAAGAACTAAGCAAAACCCTCGGGCTACACCCATCTCAAACCTCCAAGGCTCCACCAACAGCAGGCAGCCCACTTAACAAAGCCATAGTATAACAAGAAAAAAAAATCACAGTAAGGGAAGAAGAATTAAAAGAATCCCTCCCAAATGCGAAACAACAAACACAGAAGTCAAGGGAACAAGAATAATGAACACATTATGATACCTCCAAACACACAAAACACCCGAACCTAAGAATATGAAGATGACAAGATAGAAAAAATGCAAGATATGGATTTCAAAAAATTTATGATAAGATCATTTAGAAGTCTTCAAAAGCAAATTCTTGAACTACAGAAATCTTACTGGACAAGATAGAAAATCTTTCTCGGGAAAATGAAACTTTAAGGAAGAACCAGAATACGATGCAGGAATTAGTAGAACAGGAAAGTCTAATAGTGAAGAGAAATCAGTCAGAACTGAAGAACTCCATAGATCAAGTGACGAACACTTTGGAATGCCTGAAAAACAGAGTCAGCGAAACAGAAGAGACAATATCGGACTTAGAAGACAGAGCACAGGAAACTATACAGTCAAACCAAAGAAAAGAAGAGGAAATTAGAAATCTAAAAAATATTGTTGGAAATCTACAGGATACTATTAAAAAACCGAACATTCGAGTTCTAGGAATCCCTGAAGGCATGGAGAGAGAGAAAGGATTAGAAGGCATTTTTAGGGAGATACTAGCAGAGAACTTTCCAGGTTCGGAGAAGGACAGAGAAATCCTTGTACAGGAAGCCCATAGAACCCCTAATAAGCATGACCAAAAGAGAACCTCACCACGACATGTTGTAATAAAATTCACCACAGTGAATCAAAAAGAAAAGATCCTAAAATGTGCAAGAGAGAAACGTCAGATTACTTTCAGAGGATCTCCAATTAGGCTCACAGCTGACTTCTCATCAGAAACCCTGAAAGCTAGGAGGGAATGGCGAGACATAGCCCAGGTACTAAGAGAGAAAAACTGCCAGCTCAGAATATTATATCCTGCAAAGCTCTCATTTGTGAATTAAGGTGAAATAAAGACCTTTCACAGCAAATGGAAACTGAAAGAATTTGTAGCCACTCGTCCAGCTTTACAAAAGATCCTGAAAAATGTACTACACACAGAAACACAGAAACACGGTCCTCAAGCTGCAAGAAGCTAAAGGAAGGAAAACTCACAGCAAAAGATCATAGGAAACTCAAACCAGATATAAGAAACTATCTTTGGCAAATGGCAGGAAAAAATTTCTACTTATCAATAGTCACATTGAACATGAATGGTTTGAATTGCCCAGTCCAAAGAAACAGATTGGAAGCCTGGATTAGAGAAAAAAAACCCATCTATTTGCTGCTTACAAGAAACACACCTTTCTAGCAAAGATCCATACAGACTGAAAGTGAAAGTTTGGAAAAAGTTATACCACGCCAGCAGAAACGAAAAAAAAGCGGGCATAGCCATCTTAATATCAGATAACATAAATTTTACCACAATAACTATTAGGAGAGACAAAGAGGGACACTATATAATGATTAAGGGATCCATTCAACAGGAAGATATAACGATTATCAATGTATATGCACCTAATTACAAGGCGACAGTTTATTTGAAAGACTTGCTAAGGGACTTAAAGGGAGACTTAGACCCCAAAACAATAGTACTGGGGGACTTCAATACTCCACTCTCAGAGATAGACAGATCACCAAGACAGAGGATCAACAAGGATACAGTAGATTTAAATGACACCATAGCCCAAATGGACCTAACAGATATCTACAGAACTTTCCATCCTACACAGAAACAATTTACATTCTTCTCAGCAGTACATGGAACCTTCTCTAGGATTGACCACATACTAGGCCATAAAGCAAGTCTCAGAAAATTCAAAAGAATTAGAATCATACGATGCAACTTCTCAGACCATAAAGGAATGAAGTTGGAAATTAGCAACTCAGGAATACCTAGAGCACATGAAAAATCATGGAGACTGAACAACATGCTCCTGAATGAACAATGGGTCATAGAACAAATCAAGAGAGAAATCAAAAATTTCCTGGAAGTAAATGAGGATAACAGCACATCATACCAAAATTTATGGGACACAGCAAAAGCAGTGTTAAGAGGAAAGTTTATAGCAATAGGTGCCTACATCAAAAAACTGGAAAGGCACCAAATAGATGAGCTCACAGTACATCTCAAAGATCTAGAAAATCTCCAGTAAACCAGACCCAAAGCTAGTAGGAGAAGAGAAATAATTAAAATCAGAGAAGAAATCAACAGGATTGAATCCAATAAAACATTACAAAAAATCAGCCAAATGAGGAGATGGTTTTTTGAAAAAATAAAGCATATTGACACCCAATTGGCCCAGCTAACAAAAAAAAAGAAGAGAAAAAACCCAAATCAACAAAATCAGAGATGAAAAATGAAACATAACAATAGACATCACAGAAATCAAAAGAAAAATCAGAAATTACTACAAGGACTTGTATGCCAGCAAACAGGGAAACTTATCAGAAATGGATAGATTCCTGGACACATACAACCTACCTAAACTGAACCAGGAAGACATAGAAAACCTAAACAGACCCATAACTGAAATAGAAATTGAATCAGTAATAAAGGCCCTCCCAACAAAGAAAAGCGCAGGACCAGATGGATTCACTGCTGAACTCTACCAGACATTTAAAGAACGACTAACTCCAATCCTTTTCAAACTATTCAGAACAATCGAAAAAGAGGGAATCCTCCCAAATTCCTTCTACGAAGCCAGCATCACCTTAATTCCTAAGCCGGAAAAAGATGCAACATTGAAAGAGAATTACAGACCAATATCCCTGATGAACATAGATGCAAAAATCCTCAATAAAATCTTGGCCAATAGAATCCAACAATACATCAGAGAAAGATCATCCACCCAGACCAAGTGGGATTTATCCCTGGCATGCTGGGATGGTTCAATGTTCACAAATCAATCAATGTGATATACCACATTAACAGACTGCAGAAGAAAAACCATATGATCATCTCACTAGACGCAGAGAAAGCATTTGATAAAATACAACACCCATTCATAATGAAAACCCTAAGCAAACTGGGTATAGAAGGAACATTCCTCAATATAATCAAAGCAATTTATGAAAAACTTATAGCCAGCATCCTACTGAATGGGGAAAAGCTGGAAGCATTCCCACTGAGATCGGGTACCAGAGAGGGATGCCCACTCTCACCACTGTTATTCAATATAGTGCTGGAAGTCTTAGACAGAGCTATTCGGCAAGAAAAAGAAATCAAAGGGATACAAATTGGGAAAGAAGAACTCAAACTATCCCTTTGTGCAGATGATATGATACTTTATTTAGGGGATCCAAAGAACTCTACTAAGAGACTATTGGAACTCATAGAAGAGTTTGGCAAAGTAGCAGGATATAAAATCAATGCACAAAAATCAACAGTCCTTGTATACACAAGCAATGCCACGGCTGAGGAAGAACTTCTAAGATCAACCCCATTCACAATAGGTTCAAAAACAATCAAATACCTTGGAATAAACCTAACTAAGGATGCTAAAGATCTCTATGATGAAAATTACAAAACCTTAAAGAAAGAAATAGAAGAGGATACCAAAAAATGGAGAAATCTCCCATGCTCATGGATTGGAAGAATCAATATCATCAAAATGTCCATTCTCCCAAAAGCAATTTACAGATTTAATGCAATACCAATCAAGATACCAAAGGCATTCTTCTCAGATCTGGAAAATATGATGCTGAAATTCATATGGAGGAATAAGAGACCTCGAATAGCTAAAGCAATCTTGTACAACAAAAACAAAGCCGGAGGAATCACAATACCAGATTTCAGGACATACTACAGGGCAGTTGTTATCAAAACAGCATGGTACTGGTATAGAAACAGATGGATAGACCAATGAAACAGAATAGAAACACCTGAAATCAATCCAAACATCTACAGCCAACTTATATTCGATCAAGGATCCAAAACCAACCCCTGGAGTAAAGACAGTTTATTTAATAAATGGTGCTGGGAAAACTGGATTTCCACGTGCAGAAACATGAAGCAAGATCCCTACCTTACACCTTACACAAAAATTCACTCAACATGGATTAAAAACCTAAACCTACGACCCGACACCATCAAATTATTAGAGAGCATAGGAGAAACCCTGCAAAATATAGGTACCGGCAAAGACTTCTTAGAAAATACCCAAGAGGCACAGGCACTCAAAATTCAAATTAACTATTGGGACTGCATCAAATTGAGAAGTTTCTGTACTGCAAAAGAAACAGTCAGGAAAGTCAATAGGAAACCAACAGAATGGGAAAAATATATTTGCAAACTATGCAACAGATAAAGGGCTGATAACTAGAATTTACAAAGAAATCAAGAAACGCCACAACATCGAAACAAACAACACACTTAAGAGATGGGCCAAGGACCTCAATAGACATTTTTCAAAAGAGGAAATCCAAACGGCCAACAGACACATGAGAAAATGTTCAAGATCGCTAGCAATCAGGGAAATGCAAATCAAGACCACAATGAGGTTTCACCTCACCCCGGTGAGAATGGCTCACATTCAGAAATCCACCAACAATAGATGCTGGAGAGGATGTGGGGAAAAAGGGACACTAATCCACTGTTGGTGGGAATGCAAACTGGTTAAGCCACTATGGAAGTCAGTCTGGAGATTCCTCAGAAACCTGAATATAACCCTACCATACAACCCAGCCTTCCCACTGCTTGGAATTTATCCAAAAGAAATTAAATTGGCAAACAAAAAAGCCGTCTGCACACTAATGTTTATTGCAGCCCAATTCACAATAGCTAAGACCTGGAACCAACCCAAGGGCCCATCAACAGTAGACTGGATTAGGAAATTATGGGACATGTACTTTATAGAATACTATACAGCAGTCAAAAACAATGAAATCCGGTCATTTGCGACAAAATAGAGGAATCTGGAAAACATCATGCTGAGTGAACTAAGCCAGTACCAAAGAGACAAATATCATCTGTTTTCCCTGATTGGCGACGACTAACTGAACACCAAAAGGGAAATCTGTTGAAATGAAATGAACACTATGAGAAAATAAGACTTGATCAGCTCTGTTCTGGACTGTTGATGTACAATGTAAATCTTTACCCATCTTAGTATCTCTCTTTGTTGTTTTTTTTTTGTTCTAGTACTAATGTGTGAACTCTGCAACTAACACACAATTAGCCTTAGGTGTTTAAATTTTAACTGAAAAGTGATCCCGGTTAACTTTGAGAGAGGGAAAAAGAAAGGGAGGATATGTACAATTTGAGACAAACTCAATTGGACTTGCACCAAATGATCGAGTTAGAAACATGCCAGGGCATCCCAATACAACCCCATCAAGATGGCATACACCAATGCCATCTCAACAGCCCAAGTGGACAATTTTAGTTCACAATTGATCACACTGATAGGTATAAGAGTCAAAGGGAACACACAAACAAGACTAGTTTCTACCAATACAAACAGATAGGACCAGAAAGGGAGAGAATGATCCAACATGGGAAGCAGAGTCACAGAAGACTCATAGCATGACAGATGTCCTAAATAACACTCTGGCCTCAGAATCAGCCCATAAGGCATTCAGATCTGGCTCAAGAGCCCATGAGAGTATTCTAGGCATGGAAAGCCAAGACACTCTGGAAAAGGAAAAAAAGAAGACCTAAATGGAAGACCTCAGTGAGCGAGATCCCAGTGGAAGGAATGGGGCTACCAAAGAAGAAGGTACCATTCTCCGAAGGGAGGAAATGACCTACACTTTGATTGTGAC
This sequence comes from Sylvilagus floridanus, assembly GCA_949820135.1. Lineage (NCBI taxonomy): Eukaryota > Metazoa > Chordata > Mammalia > Lagomorpha > Leporidae > Sylvilagus > Sylvilagus floridanus. The sequence goes on from OX463223.1 coordinate 91,373,647, forward strand.
CCTGTCGGAATAGGATCAAAGTCGGCGAACCCTAAAGGCTTCCATAGCCTCAGCAACTCATGACTAGAGCCTAGGGAGATTCCTGACGCCATAAATAAGAGTGTCAAATTGTTAAATCAACACCAGGAGTCACTGTGTACTTATATCCCATGTGGGATCTGTCCTTAATATGTTATCTAATGTGAAGTAACGCTGTAACTAGTACTGAAATAGTATTTTTACACTCTGTGTTTCTGTGTAGATTCAAACTGATAAAAATTTTTACTTAATACATACTGAACTGATCTTCTATATATAAAGATAATCGAAAAAAAAAACTCAGTGTTATGTTGGAAATTGCATCAAAAAATTAATCAGTTCCAAAAATATATATATATTTCATGTAGGATCTCTGTCCTTAATGTGCTGTACAATGTGATTCAATGCTATAACGAGTACTCAAATAGTATATTTCACTTTGTGTTACTATATGAGGGCAAATGGACGAATTCTTTACTTAACACATGCTAAATTGATCTCATGTATACAAAGAGAATTGAAAATGAATCTGGATGTGAACGAAAGGGTGGAGGGAGCGGGCAAGGGGGGAGGGTTGCAGGGGGAGAGGTAAAGTATTGGGGGAAAGCCATTGTAATCCATAAGTCGTACCTAGGAAATTTATATTCTAAATAAAAGTTTAAAAAAAAAAAGAAGAGCAAGCATTCCAGCAACTTAAGGGAGCACTTGCTAGTGCCCCAGCCTTGGCCCTCCCAGATATCTCCAAGCCTTTTCATCTCTATATCTATGAAGTAAGGGGCATTGCAAAAGGGGCTTTAACCCAAACATTGGGACCTTGGGAAAGACCTGTGGCCTATTTATCAAAAAGACTGAATCCAGTGGCATCAGGTCGCCCATCATGCTTAAGGGCTATTACTGCCACTGCTATACTGGTAAAAGAAGCAGACAAACTAACTATGGGACAGGACTTATGCCTCTCAGCTCCACATGCAGTGGAAACACTGCTACGGGATGCCAGCGGGCGCTGGATGTCAAACACCCGCCTTACCCAATACCAGACTCTGCTTCTTGATCAACCTAAACTGAGGTTCCTTAAAACAACTCATCTCAACCCAGCCACCCTTTTACCAGACAATGATCTGAATACTCCGCTGCATGACTGCTTTGATTTGTTGGACTTAAACCAAGCGCCTCGGCCTGATCTAAGGGATGTGCTAAGGCCTACGGAACAATTTACTTTGTTCACTGATGGGAGTAGCACAGTGAAAGATGGGGTTAGAAGGGCTGGGGCTGCTGTCACTACCGAAGATAAAGTCATTTGGGCTCAGGCCTTGCCCCAAGGGACCTCTGCTCAGAAGGCTGAGCTCATTGCTCTCACCCAAGCCTTGTGCTGGGGCAAGAATAAAAAACTCAATATCTACACTGACAGCTGGTATGCTTTTGCAACAATTCATGTTCATGCTGCTATTTACCGAGAATGGGGACTACTTACAGCTAAAGGAAAGATTGTTAAAAACAAAGAAAAAATATTAAGCTTATTAGAAGCTGTATGGTTGCCCAAAAAGGTGGCAGTCATTCACTGTAAGGGGCACCAGAAACTGGATTCTCCAATAGCCAAAGAAAATCATTTAGCTGACAAGACAGCCAAAGAAGTAGCTTTCCTCTGGGTAAGTCCTTTAACACTTCTACCTCTAAAGGGATTCCCCACCCTAAAGCTACCGGAAACTCCCATTTATTCAAGTGAAGAAAAATCTCTAGCTAAAAACAAACAGGCAAAAAAAAAACTCTAATGGCTGGTGGATATTACCGGGGGGACAAATAGTGTTACCAGCCAGTCTTGGTCGCCAGCTTATTAAACAGCTACATCCAGCCACCCATTTGGGGGGCACTCGACTGTACCAGCTTGTCAAGTCACAGTTTTTCTTTCCTCAGCTACGCCAATTGACTGAGCAAACAGCCCTCAGGTGCCCAGCCTGTGCCCATGTAAACCCAAGGGAAACTCCAGGAACACGGTATCGAGGGCTGTCCCCAGGAGAACACTGGAAATAGACTTTACTAAAATAAAGCTTCCTCAAGCAGGATACAAATATTTGTTAGTCCTTGTAGATACTTTTTCCAGATGGGTAGAGGCAAAAATTTCTCAGTCAAAAACTACACAACTGGTGGCAAAATTTTTACTCCATGAGATTATTCCAAGATATGGGCTACCCCTCTCTATTGGGTCAGATAATGGTCCTGCCTTCACTGCGTCCATTACTCAGCTTGTCAGTAAGGCACTTAATATTTCCTGAAAGCTACATTGTGCTTACCGGCCCCAGAGTTCTGGGCAAGTGAAACGCATGAACAGGACCATCAAAAGCACTTTGCCTAAATTAGTCTGGGAGACCGGTGAGGGGTGGACTTCGCTGCTTCCCTTTGCCCTACTAAGGGCCAGATGTACTCCTTATAAAGCAGGTTTCACTCCTTTTGAAATTATGTTTGAAAGACCTCCCCCTTTGTTACCTAAACTCGCAGATGTAAAAAAAGGGAAAATCAATAATCATGTTCTGTATGCATAAGCCCGGGCTTTCCAGAGATCCTGGGTCCATGTTCCACATACAGCTACAATTTATCCCCCCTACTCAACAGGAAAAGCCTATTGGTCCTCTAGCAGGCCTAGAATATCCATTTACTGACACCCGTGAGGTTCCCCCTGTGCCAGGACCCTCTCAGATCCTAAAAGACCCTCTAATCCCTTCCTTCCTATGGCTCCAAGCCTGATCCCCATTCTACAGGATATGCATCACCTTTAAAACCATACCCAGCCCTATTTAGCAAGAGATTGTTGGATTTGCCTCCGGGCAAGAACCCTTATTACATAGGAATAGGAAGCCCTCACCAGATCATGAGTTCCAGCACTCCATGTTTTGCTAGAAGACCTTCCCTTTCCCTTGAATCTATCCAAGGGAATGCTTCTTGCGTATTTTCATCTAATTATGATTTTCTTAACTCCCCTTACACCAAAACTTGCAACCCTGAGTATACTCTTAATGTCTCTTTCCCTTCAATGCACAATTACCAACCTCCTAATAACTCGTGGTTTGCTTGCACAATGGGTTTAACAAATAAAAAGACTGTAACACCTTTCTTATGTGTATCACTACATGGGCTTCCACAGGTGTATGCCTATTCTGGTGTAGAGGGAGGTCTACTCCTTTCCAATTCTCTAACTAAATTAAACTGAACAAAAAGAGCAGCTCCTCTGGTTGTCCCAATCCTAGTAGGCTTTGGACTTGCTAGAACAGCAGCCTTAAGTACTGCTGCACTGATATGAGGAGAAGTGGGTCTCACTCATTTAACTGAGGCCATTGATGCAGACATAGGTCACCTCCAGTACTCTATTGACCATCTTCACAAACAGGTCAGTTCTCTTGCAGACATGGTGCTGAAAACTGGAAGGGGGCTAGACCTCCTGTTTCTGACTCAAGGATGCCTATGTGTTGCACTGGGAGAGGCTTGCTGTTTCTATGCTAATCAATCAGGAGTTATAACTGACTCCCTCCAAAAGGTAAAACAAAACTTAAAACCTCGCCGTAAACTGCGAAAAATCTCACAACCGTGGTATAGTCGCATGTTTAATTGGAACCCATGGCTGATCACTCTGTTAAGTGGCTTAACAGGACCATTAACTCTCCTCCTCCTTGAACTAACTGTAGGACCCTGACTAATTAACTGGCTACTAGATTTTATTAAACCAAGTATAGCTTCTGTTAAACTTATGTATATGCATACTTATTACTCCGCAGTGAATATACTTCCTGATCCATATGATGTGACTGAATCAAGGATTTGATTAGTCTCAAAACAAAAAGGAGGGAATGAAGTAGCACCTTGACAGTAGGGACTCCATTTTGGAGCACTTGAAACTCCATTATGGGAAAGCAACCCTCAACATGAGTCTCTGGTGTGAAATTATGATCTCAAATAGTCGGACAATAGCAGTGCATTACATCACCCTTGGCAGAGTACAGAAACCCCCTAGCATGATCGCTCAAGCTTGAAAGTAGAAAGGTTGCACCTGGGTTAATGATAAAGATGTGATTTGTCTATGTCTTACATATAATTAAAACTAGTAATTGGATTAATGTCAAGATCATAATTGATAATTGCTAATATTGTAACTGGTATTGTCAAGATTATAATTAATACTAGTTTGGCATAGCTTTTAGGTCAGCTTGACCTCGATTAGCAATGTATTCCCCCCTGTTCCTAACAACCATGAATTCCCCTCCAGATTTTGTGGTTTTTGCCTTTATAAATCCTGCAGCTTTGGGGTCGAGAGTTCTTTGGGGGCATGAGCCCACTCTCGGCTGCCAGCAAAAAAGGACTTTAAAACTTTTTCAGTGTGTGGCGCTTCTCTGTCAGCACTCCCTCAGGCACAACATTTTTCTCCTGAATTCCACAGCACTTTGTCCAGATATAACTGGTTCAAAATAGAAAAAAATGGTCTGGGTGAGGCTAAATCAATCATAGATCATGCTACAGCTTCTGTGTTTGTTTGTGTTTTCTGGACATTCTTCATAGACTGCAAGCTTTTGAATGAATTTTAGCATGTAACATTTAGTTTTCTTGTTGCTGAATGCAATGGAGGGCACTAGATACAGAGACCCTACACATTCGAGTTTTCTAGGCAGAATGCTACAGTAACTGTGGGCAACATGAATTATTGGTTGGTCAGCCTGAAATTAAATACAGTTGTCGATGAGAAGAATTTGACTTTGCTCCAAAACCAGTTTGACTGCATTTTCTGGGTCCATTTCACCCGAATTCCACAACGCTTTCTCTGGATATGGCTGGTTCATACCAAAAACTTGTTTGTGTGAGGCTAACTCAATCACAGATCTTGCTACAGCCTCTGTGTTTGTTTGTGTTTTCTGGACATTCTTGATAGAGTGCACGGTATTTCATGTATTATAACATGTACCATAACGTTTTCTTGCTGCTGAATGTAATGGAAGGCATTGGATACAAAAACCCTGCACATTCGAGATTTCTAATCAGAATGCTACAGTAACCATGGGCAACATGAATTATTGGTTGCTGAGCATGAAGTTAAAGGCAGTTGTCGATGAGAAGAATTTTTCTTTTTTTCCAAAGCCAGTTTTGCTGTGATTTTCTAGGTCCAATTCACCCAAAATCCACAACATTTTCCGGCTATGGCTGGTTCATACCGGAAAAAAATAGGTTTGTGTTAGGCTAACTAAATCTGAGATCTAGCTACAGCCTCCATTTTTGTTTGTGTTTTCTGGAAATTCTTCATATACTGCACGTCTTTGAATGAATTTTAGCATGTCACATTTTGTTTTCTTGCTGCTGAATGCAATGGAGGGCACTGGATACAGAAACCCTGCACATTTGACTTTTCTAGGCAGAATGCTACAGAATTATTTGTTTGTAAGCATGAAATTAAAGACAGTTGTCAATGAGAGGAATTTTACATTGCTCCAAAGACAGTTTTACTGTGACTTTCTGGGTGCATTTCACACGAATTCCACAACATATTTTCTGAATATGGCTGGTTGAAATCGGAAAAAACCTGTTTGTGTGAGGCTAACTCAACCACAGATCTTGCAACAGTCTCTGAGTTTGTTTGTGTTTTCTGGACATTATTCATAGACAGCACAGCTTTGAATGAATTTTAGCATGTAGCTTTTAGTTTTCTTTCTGCTAAATGCAATGGAAGGCACTGGATACAAAAACCCTACACATTTGAGTTTTCTAGGGAAAATGCTATAATAACCATGAGCAACATGAATTATTCGTTTGTAAGCATGAAATTTAAGACAGTTGATGGTGAGAAGAACTTTTCTTTTCTACAAAACCAGTTTGAGTGTGATTTCTGGATCCATCTCACCCGAATTCCACAACGCTTTCTCTGGATATGGCTGGTTCAAACAAGAAAAAAACAGTTTGGGTGAGGCTAACTCAATCCCAGATCCTGCTACAACCTCTGTGTTTGCTTGTGTTTTCAGGACATTCTTCATAGGCTGCATGGTTTTTAATGAATTTTAGCATGTAACATTTTGTTTTCTTGCTGCTGAATGCAGTGGATGGCACTGGATGCAAATACCCTACACATTCGAGTTTTCTAGGCAGAATGATACAGAAACCGTGGGCAACATGAATTATGTGTTTGTCATCATGCAGTTAAGAACATTTGTCAATGAGAAGTATTTTATATTTCCCAAGTCCAGTTTGAGTGTGATTTTCTGGGACCATTTCATCTGAATTCCACAACACAATTTCTGAATATGGCTGGTTCAAACCAGAAAAACGCTTGTTTGTGTGAGGCTAACTCAGTCACAGATCTTGCTGCAGCCTCTGTGTTTGTTTGTTTTCTGGACTTTATTCATGCACTGCTTGGCTTTTAATGAATTTTAGCATGTAGCATTTAGTTTTCTTGCTGCTGAATGCAATGGAGGTTACTGGATACAAAAACCCTACACAATTGAGTTCTCTCGGCAGAATGCTACAGAACCCGTGGGCAACATGAATTTTGTGTTTGCTGTCGTCAATATAGAACAGTTATCAATGAGAAGAATTTTACATTTCCCCAAAACCAGTTTGGCTGTGATTTCTGGGTCCATTTCACATGAATTCGAAACACTTTTTTCCAGATATGGCTGGTTTAAACCGGGAAAAAACGGTTTGGTTTAGGCTACCTCAATCCCAGATCTTGCTACAGCCTCTGTGTTTGTTACTGTTTTCTAGACATTCTTCATATACTGCACATCTTTGAATGAATTTAAGCATGTAACATTATATTTTCTTGCTGCTTAATGCAATGGAGGGCACTGGATTTAAAAAACCCTGCACATTTGTGTTTTCTGGGAAGCATGCTACAGTAACCATGGGCAACATGAATTTAAAGACAGTTGTCAATGAGAAGAATTTTACTTCTCTCAAAAATCAGTTTGACTGTGATTTTCTGGGTCCATTTCACCCTAATTCTACAACACTTTGTCCGGATAATACTGGTTCCAAGCGGAAAAACCTGTTTGTATGAGGCTAACTCAATCAGAGATCTTGCTACAGCCTCTGTGCTTGTTTGTGTTTCCTGGACATTCGTCATAGTCTGCATGGCTTTGAATGAATTTTAGCATGTAAGTATTAGTTTTTTGCAGCTGAATGCAATAGGGGGCACTGGATACAAAAACCCTACAAAATCGAGTTTTCTAGGCAGATTGCTGCAATAACTGTGGCCAAAATGAATTATTTGTTTGTAAGCATAAAATTAAATACAGTTATCGATGAGAATAATTTTACTTTGCTCCAAAATCAATTTGACTGTGACTGTCAGGGTCCATTTTACATACATTACACAACACTTTTTCCTAAGATGTATGTTTCAAACCGGAGAAACATGTTTGTGTGAGGCTACCTCAATCCCAGATCTTGCTACAGCCTCTGTGTTTGTTACTGTTTTCTAGACATTCTTCTTATACTGCACTTCTTTGAATGAATTTAAGCAATTAATATTATATTTTCTTGCTGCTGAATGCAATGGAGGGCACTGGATACAGAAACCCTACACATTTGACTTTTCTAGGCACAATGCTACAGTAACTGTGAGCAACATGAATTATTTGTTTGTAAGCATGAAATTAAAGACAGTTGTCGATGAGAAGAATTTTACTTTTCTCCAAAACCAGTTTGACTGTGATTTTCTGGGTGCATTTCACACGAATTCCACAACACATTTTCCTAATTTAGCTGGTTGAAACCGGAAAAAACCTGTTTGTGTGAGGCTAACTCAATCACAGATCTTGCTACAGCCTCTGAGTTTGTTTGTGTTTTCTGGACATTATTCATAGACTGCATGGCTTTGAATGAATTTTAGCATGTAGCTTTTAGTTTTCTTTCTGCTGAAAGCAATGGAGGGCACTGCATACAAAAACTCTACACATTCGAATTTTCTAGGCAAAATGCTATAATAAGCATGGGCAACATGAATTATTCGTTTGTAAGCATGAAATTTAAGACAGTTGTCGATGAGAAGAACTTTTCTTTTCTCCAAAACCATTTTGAGTGTGATTTTATGTGTCCATTTCACCCGCATTCCACAACACTTTGTCTGGGTATGGCTGGTTCAAACCTGAAAAATCCGATTTGGGTGAGGCTAACTCAATCCCAGATCTTCCAAGAGCCTCCGTGTTTGTTTGTGTTTTCTGGACATTCTTCATAAATTGCATGGATTATAATTAATTTTCACATCTAAATTTTAGTTTTATTGCTGTTGAATGCAATGGATGGCACTGGATACAAAAAACCTACACAATTGAGTTTTCTAGGCAGAATGCTACAGAAACCATGGGCAACATGAATTATGTGTTTTTATCATGAAATTAAGAACATTTGTCGATGAAAAGAATTTTACTTTTCTCCAAAACCAGTTTTACAGTGATTTTCTGGGTCCATGTCACCTGAATTCCACAACACTTTGTCCGGATAATACTGGTTGAAACTGGAAAAATCCAATTTGGGTGAGGCTAACTCAATCACAGATCTTCATATAGCCTCTGGGTTTGTTTGTGTTTTCTGTACATAATTCATAGACAACATGGCTTTTAATGAATTTTAGCATGTATCATTTAGTTTTCTTGCTGCTGAATGCAATGGAGGACACCGGATGCAAAAATGCTACACATTCAAATTTTGCAGGCACAATGCTATAATAACCATGGGCAACATGAATTATTCATTTGTAAGCATGAAATTTAAGACAGTCATCGATGAAAAGAAGTTTTCTTTTCTGGGTCCAATCACCAAAATTCTACAACAGTTTCTCCTGATATGGCTTGATCAAACCAGAGAAACCGGTTAGGGTGAGGCTAACTCAATCACAGATCTACATATAGCCTCTGGGTTTGTTTGTGTTTTCTGTACATAATTCATAGACAACATGGATTTTAATGAATTTTAGCATGTAACTAAAATCCTACACACTCGAATTTTTTAAGCAGAATGCTGTAATAACCATTGGCAACATGAATTTTTCGTATGTAAGCATGAAATTAAGAGAGTTGTCGATGAGAAGAACTTTACTTTGCTCCAAAACCAGTTTGACTGTGATTTTCTGGTCCATTTCACCGGAATTCCACAACAATTTGTCCAGATAAGGCTGGTTCAAACCAGAAAAATCCCGTTTGGGTGAGGCGAACACAATCACAGATCTTGCTACAATCTCTGTTATTGTTTGCGCTTTCTGGACATTCTTCATAGACTGCATGGTGTTGAATAAATTTTAGCATGTACATTTCATTGACTTTCTGCTGAATAAATGGAGGGCACTGGATACAAAAACCCTACTCATTCAAGTTTTCTAGGCAGAATGCTATAATAACCATGGGGAACATAAATTATTCGTTTGTAAGCACAAAATTTAAGACAGTTATCAATGGAATAACTTTACAATTTTCCAAAACTAGTTTGACTGTGATTTTCTGGGTCCATTTCACCAGAATTCCTAAACACTTTTTCCAGATATGGCTGGTTCCAAGCAGAAAAAAGCGGTTTGTGTGAGGCTAATTCAATCCCAGATGTTGCTACAGCCTCTGTTTTTGTTTGTGTTTCATGGAAATTCTTCATAAAATGCACTTTTTTGAATGAATGCCAGCATGTAACATTTAGTTTTCTTGCTGCTGAATGCAATGGAGGGAACTGGATACAGTAACCCTACATATTCTAGATTTCTAGGCAGAATGCTAGAGTAATCATGGGCAACATGAATTATGTGTTTGTTAGCCCTAAATTAAAGACAGTTGTCGATAAAAGGAATTTACTTTTCTCCAAAACCAGTTTCTGATTTTTGGGTCCTTTTCACCCGAATTCCACAACACTTTGTGCAGATGTGGCTTGTTCAAACTGGAAAAAAACTGGTTTGGGTGAATCTAACTCAGTCACAAATCTTGCTACAGCCTCTGTGTTTGTTTGTGTTTTCTGGGCATTCTTCATAGACTGCACGGTTTTTAATGAATTTTAGCATGTAACATTTCGTTTTCTTGCTGCTGAATGCAATGGAGGGCACTGGATAAAAAAAAAAAAACCCTGCACATTTGTGTTTTCTAGGCAGGATACTACAGTAACCGTGGGCAACATGCATTTTTTGTTTGTTTGCATGAAATTAAAGGCAATTGTTGATAAAAAGAATTCTACTTTTCTCCAAAACTAGTTTCAGATTTTCTGGTTTCATTTCACCCAAATTTCACAACACTTTGTCCGGATATGGCTAGTTCAAACCCCAAAAAACTGGTTTTGGTGAGGCTAATTCAATCACGTGTATTGCTACATCTTCCTGTTTTTGTTTGTGTTTTCATTGCATTCTTCACAGACTGCACGGTTTTCAATAAATTTTAGCATGTAACATTTTGTTTTCTTGCTGATTAATGCAATGGAGGGCACTGGATACAAAAAACCTACACATTCAAATTTTCTAGGGAATATGCAACAGTATTCGTGGACAACATGAATTATATGTTTCTAAGAATGAACTTAGACAGTTGTCGTTGAGTAGAATTTTACTTTTCTGCAAAACCAGTTTCTGAATTTTAGGGTCCATTTCACCTGAATTGCACAACACTTCTTCTGGATATGGCTGGATCAAACTGGAAAAAAAAAAAAAAGTTGGGGGGATGGGGTGAGGCTAACTCATTCACAGAATTTGCAACAGCCTCCTGTGTTTGTGTTTTCTGTACATGCTTGATAGGTTGCACGGTTTTGGATGAATTTTAGCATGAAACATTTAGTTTTCTTGTTGATGAATGCAATGGAGGGCACTGGATACAAAAACTCTGCACATTCGAGTTTTCTAGGCAGAATGCTACAGTAACCATTGGAAACATGAATTATTTGTTAAGCATGAAATTAAAGACAGTTGTCGATGAGAAGAATTTTGCATCTCCCCAAAATCAGTTTCTGATTTTCTGGGTCCTTTTTTCACCCTAATTCCACAATACTTTGTGAGGATGTGGCAGGTTCAAAACGGAAAAAAACAGTTTGGTGAGGCTAACTCAATCACAGACTTGCTACAGCCTCTGTGTTTGTTTGTGTTTTCTGGACATTCATCATAGACTGCACAGGATTGCATGAATTTTAGCATGTAACATTTCATCCTCTTGCTGCTGAATGCAATGGAGGGAACTGGATACAGTAACCCTACATATTCTAGATTTCTAGGCAGAATGCTATAGTAACCCGTGGTCAACATGAATTATGTGTTTGTTAGCCTTAAATTTAAGACAGTTGTCGATGAGAAGAACTTTTCTTATTCCAAAACCAGTTGGACTGTGATTTTCTGGGTCCATTTCACCCGAAATCCACAACACCTTTTCGGGATATGACTGGTTCAAACAGGATAAATCTGTTTTTGTGAGGCCAACTCAATCCCAGATCTTGTAAAACCTCTGTGTTTGTTTGTGTTTTCTGGACATTCTTCATAAGCTGCATGGTTTTCAATGAATTTTAGCATCTAACATTTCGTTTTCTTGTTGCTGAATGCAATGGAGTGCACTGGATACAAAAACCCTATACACTTGATTTTTCTAGGCAGAATGCTATGGTAACCATGGGCAACATAAATTATGTGTTTTTAAGTATGATATTAAAGGCAGTTTTTTTCAACATCAATTGTTGGTTGGTAAGCATGAAATTAAAGACAATTGTCAATGAGAAGCACTATACTTTTCTCCAAAACCAGTTTGACTGTGATTTTCTGAGTCCATTTCACTGGAATTCCACAACACTATGTCCGGATATGGATGGTTCAAACCATAAAAAACCGGTTTGGGTGAAGCTAACTGAATTCAAGATCTTGCTACAGCATCTGTGGTTGTTTGTGATTTCTGGATGTTCTTCATAGACTGCATGGCTTTTAATGAATATTAGCATGTAACATTTAGTGTTCTTGCTGTGGAATGAAATGGAGGGCAGTGGCTACAAAAACCCTACACATTTCAGTTTTCTAGGCAGAATGCTACAATAACCTTGGGCGACATGAATTATTGGTTGGTAAGCATGAAATTAAAGACAGTTGTCGATGAGAAGAACTTTCTTTACTCCAAAACAAGTTTGACTGCGATTTTCTGGGTTCATTTCACCCAAATTTCACAATACTTTTTCCAGATATAGCTGGTTTCAAGTGGAATAAAACGCTTTGGGTGAGGCTTACTGAAACCAAGATCTTGTTACAGCCTCTGGTTTGTTTGTGTTTTCTGGACATTCTTCATAGACTTCACGGCTTAATGAATTATAGCATGTAACATTTTGTTTTCTTGCTATTGAATGCAATGGAGTGCACTGGATACAAAAACACTATGCATTCGAATTTTCTAGGCAGAATGCTTCAGTAACCATGGGCAACATGAATTGTTGGTGCGTAAGCATGAAATTAAAGACAGTTGTCGATGAGAAGCACTATACTTTTCTCCACCCCAGTTTGACTGTGATTTTCTGAGTCCATTTCACCCGAATTCCACAACACTTTATCCAGATATGGCTGGTTCAAACCAGAAATAACCGGTTTGCTGAGGCTAACTCAATCACAGATCTTGCTACAGCCTCTGTGTGTGTTTGTGTTTTCTGGACATTCTTCATAGACTGCATGGCTTTTAATGAATTTTAGCATGTAATATTTAGTGTTCTTGCTGCAGAATGCAATCAAGGGCAGTGGCTACGAAATCCCTACACATTCGAGTTTTCTAGGCAGAATGCTACAATAACCATGGGTAACATGAATTATTTGTTTGTAAACATGAAATTAAAGACACTCTCCGATGAGAAGACTTTCCGTTTCTCAAAAATCAGTGGGACTGTCATTTTCTGGGTCCATTTCACCTGAATACAACACTTTTTGTTATGGCTGTGTGAAAACAGAAATATCCTGTTCTGGTGTTGCTGATATTGCTGTAGCCTCTGCGGTTGTTTGTGTTTTCTGGACATTATTCATGGACTTCACTGTTTTGAATGATTTTTTGCATGTAATATTTGCTTTTCTTCCTGCTGAATGCAATGGAGGCAACTGGATACAAAAACCCTACACATTCAAGTTTTCTAGGCAGAATGCTACAGTAACCATGGGCAACATGAATTATTGATTTGTAAGCGTGAAATTAAAAACAATTGCCAAAGGGAAGAATTTTACTTTTCTCCAAAATCAGTTTGAATGTGATTTTCTGAGTCCATTTCATCTGGAATCCACCATACTATGTCTGGATATGGCTGGATCAAACCAGAAATATCTGCTTCGCGTGTGGCTAACTCAATCCCAGATCTTCCTACAGCCTCTGTGTTTGTTTGTGTTTTCTGCACATTTTTCATGGGCTTCACGGTTTTGAATGAATTTTAGTATGTAATATTTTATTTTCTTGCTGCTGAATGCAATGGAGGTAACTGGATACAAAAACCCTAAACAATCGAGTTTTCTAGGCAGACTGCTTCAGTATTCATTGGAAACATGATTTATTTGTTTGTAAACATGAAATTAATGACACTTGCCGATGAGAAGAATTTTACTTTTCTCCAAAATCCGTTTGATGTGATTTTCCGTGTCCATTTCGGATGAATTCCACAAAACAACCATGGGCAATATGAATTATTTGTTTATAAACATTAAATTAAAGACACTTGCCAATAAGTAGAATTTTCCTTTTCTGCAAAATCAGTTTGACTGTGATTTTGTGGGTACATTTCAGACAAATTCAACAACACTTAGTCCAGATATGGCTGGCTCAAACCGGGAAATTCCAGTTCAGCTGTGGCTAACTCAATCCCAGAACTTGCTACAGCCTCTGTGTTTGTTTGTGTTTTTCTGGACATTTTTCATGGACTTCACAGTTTGAATGAATTTTAGCATGTAATACTTTGTTTTCTTGCTGCTGAATGTAATGCAGGGAATTGGATATAAAAACCCTACACATTTGAGTTTTCTAGGCAGACTGCTTCAGTATTCATTGGAAACATGATTTATTTGTTTGTAAACATGAAATTAATGACACTTGCCGATGAGAAGAATTTTACTTTTCTCCAAAATCCATTTGATGTGATTTTCCGTGTCCATTTCGGATGAATTCCACAAAACAACCATGGGCAATATGAATTATTTGTTTATAAACATTAAATTAATGACACTTGCCAATAAGTAGAATTTTTCTTTTCTCCAAAACCAGTTTGACTGTGATTTTCTGGTTCCATTTCAGCCGAATTCCAAAACACTTTGTCTGGATATGGCTGGTTGAAACCAGAAATATCCGGTTCACCTGTGGCTAACTCAATCCCAGAACTTGCTACAGCCTCTGTGTTTGTTTGTGCTTTCTGGCCATTATTCATTTACTTTATGGTTTTGAATGAATTTTAGCATGTAATACTTTGTTTTCTTGCTGCTGAAGGCAATGCAGGGAATTTGATACAAAACCCTACACATTCAATTTTTGTAGGGAGAATGCTAGAGTAACTATGGGGAACATGATAAACTTGTTTCTAAACATGAAATTAAAGGCACTTGCCGATAAGTATAATTTTACTTTTCTCCTGAATCAGTATGATGTGATTTTCTGGGTACATTTCAGATGAATTTCACAACACTTTGTCCGCATATGGCTGGATCAACCCAGAAATATCCAGTTTGGTTTTGTCTAATTCAATCCCAGATCTTGCTACAGCCTCTGGGTTTGTTTGAGTTTTCTGGACATAATTCATGGACTTCACGGTTTTGAATGAATTTTAGCATGTAATATTTTTGTTTTCTTGTGGATGAAAGCAATGGGGGGAACTGCGTAGAAAACCCCTGCACATTTGAGTTTTCTAGGCAGAATGATACATTAACTGACGGCAACATAAATTTTTTGTTTATAAACATGAAATTAAAGAAACTTTCCAATGAGGAGAATTTTACTTTTCTCCAAAATCAGTTGGACTGTGATTTTCTAGGTCCATTTCAGCCGAATTCCACAACACTTTGTCCGGATATGGCTGGGTCAAAATGGAAATATCCAGTTCGAGTGTGGCTAACTGATCCCAGATATTGCTAGGCCTCTGGGTTTGTTTGTGTTACTGGACATTATTCATGGACTTCACTGTTTTGAATGATTTTTTGCATGTAATATTTGCTATTCTTGCTGCTGGATGCAATGGAGGGAACTGAATACAAAAACCCTACACATTCGAGGTTTCTAGGCAGAATGCTACAGTAACCATAGGCGATATGAATTATTTGTTTGTAAACATGAAATTAAACACATTTGCCGATGAGAAGAATTTTACTCTTCTCAAAAATCAGTTGTACTGTGATTTTCTGGGTCCATTTCATCCACATTCCACAACACTTTGTCCGGATATGGTTGGATCATACTGGAAATATCCACTTTGCGTGTGGGTAACTCAATCCCAGATCTTCAAGCCTCTGTGTTTCTTTGTGATTTATGGACATTATGCATAGACTTCAAGGTTTTGAAGGAATTTTAGAATGTAACATTCAGTTTTCTTGCTGCGGAATGCAATGAAGGGCACTGGGTACAAAAACCCTACACATTCAAGTTTTCTAGGCAGAATGCAACATAATCCGTGGGCAACATGAATTATTTGTTTGTAAGCATGAAATTAAAGACAGTTGTCGATGAGAAGAATTTTACTTTTATCCAAAACCTGTTTGACTGTGATTTTCTGGGTCCATTTCACCCGAATTCCAAAACAGTTTGTCTGGATATGGCTGGTTCAAACTGGAAAAAACCGATTTGGGTGAAGCTATCTCAATCACAGATCTTGCTACAGCCTCTGTGTTTGTTTGTGTTTTCTGGATATTCTTCATACATTGCATGGCTTTTAATGAATTTTAGTGTGTAACATTTAGTTTTCTTGCTGTGGAATACAACGGAAGGCACTGGCTACAATAACCCTAAACATTTGAGTTTTCTAGGCACAATGCTACAGTAATTACGGGCAAAATGAATTTTTTTCTTGTAAGCATGAAATTGAAGACACTTGCCAACGAGAAGAATTTTACTCTTCTCTAAAACCAGTGCAACTGTGATTTATTGGGTCCGTTTCAGGCCGAATTCCACAACACTTCATCCGGATATTGCTGGGTCATAACGGAAATATCCAGTTCTGTGTGGGTAACTCAAACAAAGGTCTTGCTACAGCCTCTCTGTTTGTTTGTGTTTTCTGGACATTATTCATGGACTTCACGGTTATGAATAAATTTTAGCATGTAATATTTTGTTTTCTTGCCTTTGAATGCAAGGGAGGGAACTGCATAAAAAAGTTGTACACATTTGAGTTTTCGAGGCAGAAGGATACAGTAACGGTGGGCAACATGAATTATTTCTTTGTAAACATGAAAATAAAGATGCTTGCCAATGAGAAGCATTTTACTTTTCTCCAAAATCAGTTTGACTTTGATTTTCTGGTTTTCTTTCAGATGATTTCCACAACACTTTGTCAGGATATGGCTGGATCAAAATGGAAATATCTGGTTTTGGTGTGGGTAACTGAATCCCAGATATTGCTACAGCCTCTGGGTTTGTTTGTGTTTCCTGGACATTATTCATGGACTTCACTGTTTTGAATAATTTTTTGCATGTAATATTTGCTTTTCTTGCTGCTGAATGTAATGGAGCGTACTGAATACAAAAAGCCTATACACTCGAGTTTTCTAGAGAGAATGCTACAGTAACCGTGGGCAACATGAATTATTTGTTTGTAAACATGAAATTAAAGACACTTGCTGATGAGAAGAATTTTCCTTTTCTCAAAAATCAGTTTCACTCTGATTTTCTGGGTCCCTTTCAGACAAATTCGACAACACTTTTTCCGGTTATGGCTGATTTAAACCCCGAATATCTGGTTTGCACGTGGCTAACTCAATACCAGGTCTTGTTACAGTCTCTGTGTTTTCTGGACACTATTCATGGACTTCATGGTTGTAAATGAATGTTACCATGTAATATTTTGTTTTCTTGCTGCTGAATGCAATGGAGGGACTGGATACAAAAACCATACACATTCAAGTTGTTTAGGCAGAATGCTACAGAAACCATGGGCAACATGTATTATTTGTTTGTAAACATGAAATGAAAGACATTTGTCAATGAGAAGAATTTTACTTTTCTCCAAAATCTGTTTGACTGTGATTTTCTGGATCCATTTCACCCAAATTCAACAACACTCTTTATGGATATGGCTGGATCAAAGTGGGAATATGCAGTTCGGGTGTGGCTAACTGAATCCAGGATCTTGCTACAGTCTCTGGGTTTCTTTGTGTTTTCTGGACATTATTCATGAACTTCACTGTTTTGAATGATTTTTAGCATGTAATATTTTGGGTTTTTTTGCTGCTGAATGCAATTCAGGGAACTGGATGAAAAATCCTGCACATTGGAGTTTTCTAGGCAGAATGCTACAGTTAAAATGGGCACCATGAATTATTTTGTTTGTAAACTGGAAATGAAAGACAATTGCAGATGAGAAGAATTTTCCTTTTCTCCAAAATCAGTTTGACTGTGAGTTGCTCGGTCCATTTCACCAGAATTCAACAACACCCTTTAAGGATATGATTCGATGAACATGGAAATATATGGTTCCCTTGTGGCTAACTAATCTCAGATCTTGCTACAGCATCTGAGTTTCTTTTTATTTTCTGGACAGTATTCATGGACTTTACAGTTTTGAATGATGTTTAGCATGAAATATTTTGATTTCTTGCTGCTGAATGTAATGGAGGGCACTGGATACAAAAACCTTACACACTCGAGTATTCTAGGCAGAATGCTACAGTAACCGTGGGCAACATGAATTATCTGTTTGTGAACACGAAGTTAAAGACACTTGCCGATGAGAAGAATTTTTCTTTTCTCCATAATCAGTTTGACTGTGATTTTCTGGGTCCATTTCAGACCAATTCCAGAACACTTTGTCTGGATATGGCAAATTCAAACTGAAAATATCTGGTTTGTGTTTGGATAACTCAATCCAAGATCTTGCTACAGCCTCTGTGTTTCTTTCTGTCTTCTGGACATTATTAATGGACTTCACGGTTTTGAATGAATTTTAGCATGTAATATATGGTTTTCTTGCTGCTGAATGCAATGGAGGGAACTGGAAAAAATCCCTACACATTGAGTTTTCTAGGCAGAATGCTACAGATACCATGGGCAACATGAAATTAGACACTTGTCGATGAGAAGAATTTTACTTTTCTCTAAAATCAGTTTGATTGTGATTTTCTGGGTCCATTTCACCTGAATTTAACAACACTCTTTATCAATATGGCTGGATTAAAATGGAAATATCCGGTTCGGGTGTGTCTAACTCAATGTCGAATCTCTCACCAGCTTCTTGGTTTGTTTGTGTTTTCTGGTCATTATTCATGGACTTCACAGTTTTGAATGATTTTTAGCATGTAATATTTTCTTTTCATGCTTCTGAATGCAATCCATGGAACTCGACAAAAAACCCTTTACATTCGAGTTTTCTGGGCAGAATGCTATAGTAACCGTGAGCAACATGAATTATTTGTTTGTAACCATGAAATTAAAGACATTTGCCGATGACAAGATTTTTACTTATATTCATGGACTTCACGGTTTTGAATGAATTTTAGCATGTAATATTTTGTTTTCTTGCTACTGAATGCAATGGAGGGAACAGGATAAAAAACCCTTCACATTCGAAATTTCTAGACAGAATGTTACAGAAAGCGTGGACAACATGAATTATTTGTTTGTAAACATGAAATTAAAGACACTTGCCGATGAGAAGAATATTATTTTTCTCTAAAATCAGTTTGTCTGTAATTTTCTGGGTTCATTTCAGACAAATTCCACAACACTTGGTCCGTATATGGCTGATTATAACCGGAAATATCCAGTTGCTGTTGTGGCTAACTCAATCCCAGATCTTACTACAGCCTCTGTGTTTGTATCTATTTTCTGGAAATTATTCATGAACTCCACAGTTTTGAGTGAATTTTAGCATGTAATATTTTGTTTTCTTGCTGCTGAATGCAATGGAGGGAACAGGATAAAAAACCCTACACATTCGAGTTTTCTAGGCAGAATGCTACAGTAACTATGGGCAACATGAATTATGTGTTTGTTAGCATAAAATTAAAGAAACTTGCCAATGAGAAGAATTTGCCTTTTCTCCAAAACACATTGACTGTGATTTTCCGTGTCCATTTCAGATGAATTCTACAGCACTTCGTCAGGATATGGTTGATTCAAACTGCAAATATCTGGTTCGCTTGTGGGTAACCTCTGTGTTTGTTTGAGTTTTCTGGATATTATTCAAGGACTTCATGGTTTCGAGTGAATTTTATTCTTCTTCAAAATCAGTTTGACTATGATTTTCTGGTTCCATTTCACACAAATTCCGCAAGACTGTGTACGGATAAGGCTGGATCAAACCAGAAATATCTGGTTCATGTGTGGCTAACTCAATCCCAGACATTTCTATAGCCTCTGTGTATGTTTGTGTTTTCTGGACATTATGCATGGACTTCACGGTTTTGAATGAATTTTAGCATGTAATCTTTTGTTTTCTTGCTGCTGAATGCAATGGAGGGAACTGGATTAAAAACCCTACACATTCGAGTTTTCTAGGCAGAATGCTACAGTAACCGTGAGCAACATGAGTTATTTGTTTCTAAACTTCAAGTTAACGACACTTGCTGATGAGAGGAATTTCACTCTACTCCAAAATCAGTTTGAATATGATTTTCTGGGTCCATTTCAGATGAATTCCCGAAACATGTGTCCACATATGGCTGGATCAAACCAGAAATATCCAGTTCAGGTGCGGCTAACTCAATCCCAGATCTTGTACAGCCTCTGTGTTTGTTGGTGTTTTCTGGAAATTAATCATGGACTTCATGGTTTGAAAGCACTTTAGCATGTAATTTTTTTTTCTTGCCTCTAAATGCAATAGAGGGAACAGGATGAAAAACACTACACATTCAAGATTTCCGAGCAGAATGCTACAGTAATGGTGGGTAACATGAATTATCTATTTGTAAACATGAAATGAAAAGACACTTGCAATGAGCAGAATTTACTTTTCTCCAAAATCACTTGGACTGTGATTTTCTGGGTCCATTTCAGATGAATTCGACAATACTTTGTCAGGATATGGCTGAATAATACCGGAAATATCCCGTTTGTGTGGCTAACTCAATCCCAGATCTTGCTACAGCCTCTGAGTTTGTTTGTGTTTTCTGGACATTATGCATGGACTTCATGGTTTTGAATGAATTTTAGCATGTAATATTATGATTTCTGGATGCTTAATTCAATAGAAGGACTCGATACAAAAACCCTACACATTTGATTTTTCGAACAAGAATGCTACTTTAACCATGAGCAATATGAATTATTTGTTTGTAAACATGAAAATAAAGACACTTGCGGATCAGAAGAATTTTACTTTTCTCCAAAACCAGTTTGACTGTGATTTTCTAGGTCCATTTCATAGGAATTCCACAACAACTTGTCCAGATATGGTGACTCATACCGGAAACATCCGGTTCACGTGTGGCTAACTCAATCCCAGATCTTGCTACAGCCTCTGTGTATGTTTGAGTTTTCTGAACATTATTCCTGGACTTCACGGTTTTGAATGAATTTTAGCATGTAATATTTTTGTTTTCTTGTGGATGAAAGCAATGGGGGGAACTGCATAGAAAAACCCTGCACATTTGAGTTTTCTAGGCAGAATGATACAATAACTGACGGCATCATAAATTTTTTGTTTGTAAACATGAAATTAAAGAAACTTTCCAATGAGGAGAATTTTACTTTTCTCCAAAATCAGTTGGACTGTGATTTTCTAGGTCCATTTCAGCCGAATTCCACAACACTTTGTCCGGATATGGCTGGGTCAAAATGGAAATATCCAGTTCGAGTGTGGCTAACTGATCCCAGATATTGCTAGGCCTCTGGGTTTGTTTGTGTTACTGGACATTATTCATGGACTTCACTGTTTTGAATGATTTTTTGCATGTAATATTTGCTATTCTTGCTGCTGGATGCAATGGAGGGAACTGAATACAAAAACCCTACACATTCGAGGTTTCTAAGCAGAATGCTACAGTAACCATGGGCAATATGAATTATTTGTTTGTAAACATGAAATTAAACACATTTGCCGATGAGAAGAATTTTACTCTTCTCAAAAATCAGTTGTACTGTGATTTTCTGGGTCCATTTCATCCACATTCCACAACACTTTGTCCGGATATGGTTGGATCATACTGGAAATATCCACTTTGCGTGTGGGTAACTCAATCCCAGATCTTCAAGCCTCTGTGTTTCTTTGTGATTTATGGACATTATGCATAGACTTCAAGGTTTTGAAGGAATTTTAGAATGTAACATTCAGTTTTCTTGCTGCGGAATGCAATGAAGGGCACTGGGTACAAAAACCCTACACATTCAAGTTTTCTAGGCAGAATGCAACATAATCCGTGGGCAACATGAATTATTTGTTTGTAAGCATGAAATTAAAGACAGTTGTCGATGAGAAGAATTTTACTTTTATCCAAAACCTGTTTGACTGTGATTTTCTGGGTCCATTTCACCCGAATTCCAAAACAGTTTGTCTGGATATGGCTGGTTCAAACTGGAAAAAACCGATTTGGGTGAAGCTATCTCAATCACAGATCTTGCTACAGCCTCTGTGTTTGTTTGTGTTTTCTGGATATTCTTCATACATTGCATGGCTTTTAATGAATTTTAGTGTGTAACATTTAGTTTTCTTGCTGTGGAATACAACGGAAGGCACTGGCTACAATAACCCTAAACATTTGAGTTTTCTAGGCACAATGCTACAGTAATTACGGGCAAAATGAATTTTTTTCTTGTAAGCATGAAATTGAAGACACTTGCCAACGAGAAGAATTTTACTCTTCTCTAAAACCAGTGCAACTGTGATTTATTGGGTCCGTTTCAGGCCGAATTCCACAACACTTCATCCGGATATTGCTGGGTCATAACGGAAATATCCAGTTCTGTGTGGGTAACTCAAACAAAGGTCTTGCTACAGCCTCTCTGTTTGTTTGTGTTTTCTGGACATTATTCATGGACTTCACGGTTATGAATAAATTTTAGCATGTAATATTTTGTTTTCTTGCCTTTGAATGCAAGGGAGGGAACTGCATAAAAAAGTTGTACACATTTGAGTTTTCGAGGCAGAAGGATACAGTAACGGTGGGCAACATGAATTATTTCTTTGTAAACATGAAAATAAAGATGCTTGCCAATGAGAAGCATTTTACTTTTCTCCAAAATCAGTTTGACTTTGATTTTCTGGTTTTCTTTCAGATGATTTCCACAACACTTTGTCAGGATATGGCTGGATCAAAATGGAAATATCTGGTTTTGGTGTGGGTAACTGAATCCCAGATATTGCTACAGCCTCTGGGTTTGTTTGTGTTTCCTGGACATTATTCATGGACTTCACTGTTTTGAATAATTTTTTGCATGTAATATTTGCTTTTCTTGCTGCTGAATGTAATGGAGCGTACTGAATACAAAAAGCCTATACACTCGAGTTTTCTAGAGAGAATGCTACAGTAACCGTGGGCAACATGAATTATTTGTTTGTAAACATGAAATTAAAGACACTTGCTGATGAGAAGAATTTTCCTTTTCTCAAAAATCAGTTTCACTCTGATTTTCTGGGTCCCTTTCAGACAAATTCGACAAACACTTTTTCGGTTATGGCTGATTTAAACCCCGAATATCTGGTTTTGCACGTGGCTAACTCAATACAGGTCTTGTTACAGTCTCTGTGTTTTCTGGACACTATTCATGGACTTCATGGTTGTAAATGAATGTTACCATGTAATATTTTGTTTTCTTGCTGCTGAATGCAATGGAGGGACTGGATACAAAAACCATACACATTCAAGTTGTTTAGGCAGAATGCTACAGAAACCATGGGCAACATGTATTATTTGTTTGTAAACATGAAATGAAAGACATTTGTCAATGAGAAGAATTTTACTTTTCTCCAAAATCTGTTTGACTGTGATTTTCTGGATCCATTTCACCCAAATTCAACAACACTCTTTATGGATATGGCTGATCAAAGTGGGAATATGCAGTTCGGGTGTGGCTAACTGAATCCAGGATCTTGCTACAGTCTCTGGGTTTCTTTGTGTTTTCTGGACATTATTCATGAACTTCACTGTTTTGAATGATTTTAGCATGTAATATTTTGGTTTTTTTGCTGCTGAATGCAATTCAGGGAACTGGATGAAAAATCCTGCACATTGGAGTTTTCTAGGCAGAATGCTACAGTTAAAATGGGCACCATGAATTATTTTGTTTGTAAACTGGAAATGAAAGACAATTGCAGATGAGAAGAATTTTCCTTTTCTCCAAAATCAGTTTGACTGTGAGTTGCTCGGTCCATTTCACCAGAATTCAACAACACCCTTTAAGGATATGATTCGATGAACATGGAAATATATGGTTCCCTTGTGGCTAACTAATCTCAGATCTTGCTACAGCATCTGAGTTTCTTTTTATTTTCTGGACAGTATTCATGGACTTTACAGTTTTGAATGATGTTTAGCATGAAATATTTTGATTTCTTGCTGCTGAATGTAATGGAGGGCACTGGATACAAAAACCTTACACACTCGAGTATTCTAGGCAGAATGCTACAGTAACCGTGGGCAACATGAATTATCTGTTTGTGAACACGAAGTTAAAGACACTTGCCGATGAGAAGAATTTTTCTTTTCTCCATAATCAGTTTGACTGTGATTTTCTGGGTCCATTTCAGACCAATTCCAGAACACTTTGTCTGGATATGGCAAATTCAAACTGAAAATATCTGGTTTGTGTTTGGATAACTCAATCCAAGATCTTGCTACAGCCTCTGTGTTTCTTTCTGTCTTCTGGACATTATTAATGGACTTCACGGTTTTGAATGAATTTTAGCATGTAATATATGGTTTTCTTGCTGCTGAATGCAATGGAGGGAACTGGAAAAAATCCCTACACATTGAGTTTTCTAGGCAGAATGCTACAGATACCATGGGCAACATGAAATTAGACACTTGTCGATGAGAAGAATTTTACTTTTCTCTAAAATCAGTTTGATTGTGATTTTCTGGGTCCATTTCACCTGAATTTAACAACACTCTTTATCAATATGGCTGGATTAAAATGGAAATATCCGGTTCGGGTGTGTCTAACTCAATGTCGAATCTCTCACCAGCTTCTTGGTTTGTTTGTGTTTTCTGGTCATTATTCATGGACTTCACAGTTTTGAATGATTTTTAGCATGTAATATTTTCTTTTCATGCTTCTGAATGCAATCCATGGAACTCGACAAAAAACCCTTTACATTCGAGTTTTCTGGGCAGAATGCTATAGTAACCGTGAGCAACATGAATTATTTGTTTGTAACCATGAAATTAAAGACATTTGCCGATGACAAGATTTTTACTTATATTCATGGACTTCACGGTTTTGAATGAATTTTAGCATGTAATATTTTGTTTTCTTGCTACTGAATGCAATGGAGGGAACAGGATAAAAAACCCTTCACATTCGAAATTTCTAGACAGAATGTTACAGAAAGCGTGGACAACATGAATTATTTGTTTGTAAACATGAAATTAAAGACACTTGCCGATGAGAAGAATATTATTTTTCTCTAAAATCAGTTTGTCTGTAATTTTCTGGGTTCATTTCAGACAAATTCCACAACACTTGGTCCGTATATGGCTGATTATAACCGGAAATATCCAGTTGCTGTTGTGGCTAACTCAATCCCAGATCTTACTACAGCCTCTGTGTTTGTATCTATTTTCTGGAAATTATTCATGAACTCCACAGTTTTGAGTGAATTTTAGCATGTAATATTTTGTTTTCTTGCTGCTGAATGCAATGGAGGGAACAGGATAAAAAACCCTACACATTCGAGTTTTCTAGGCAGAATGCTACAGTAACTATGGGCAACATGAATTATGTGTTTGTTAGCATAAAATTAAAGAAACTTGCCAATGAGAAGAATTTGCCTTTTCTCCAAAACACATTGACTGTGATTTTCCGTGTCCATTTCAGATGAATTCTACAGCACTTCGTCAGGATATGGTTGATTCAAACTGCAAATATCTGGTTCGCTTGTGGGTAACCTCTGTGTTTGTTTGAGTTTTCTGGATATTATTCAAGGACTTCATGGTTTCGAGTGAATTTTATTCTTCTTCAAAATCAGTTTGACTATGATTTTCTGGTTCCATTTCACACAAATTCCGCAAGACTGTGTACGGATAAGGCTGGATCAAACCAGAAATATCTGGTTCATGTGTGGCTAACTCAATCCCAGACATTTCTATAGCCTCTGTGTATGTTTGTGTTTTCTGGACATTATGCATGGACTTCACGGTTTTGAATGAATTTTAGCATGTAATCTTTTGTTTTCTTGCTGCTGAATGCAATGGAGGGAACTGGATTAAAAACCCTACACATTCGAGTTTTCTAGGCAGAATGCTACAGTAACCGTGAGCAACATGAGTTATTTGTTTCTAAACTTCAAGTTAACGACACTTGCTGATGAGAGGAATTTCACTCTACTCCAAAATCAGTTTGAATATGATTTTCTGGGTCCATTTCAGATGAATTCCCGAAACATGTGTCCACATATGGCTGGATCAAACCAGAAATATCCAGTTCAGGTGCGGCTAACTCAATCCCAGATCTTGTACAGCCTCTGTGTTTGTTGGTGTTTTCTGGAAATTAATCATGGACTTCATGGTTTGAAAGCACTTTAGCATGTAATTTTTTTTTTCTTGCCTCTAAATGCAATAGAGGGAACAGGATGAAAAACACTACACATTCAAGATTTCCGAGCAGAATGCTACAGTAATGGTGGGTAACATGAATTATCTATTTGTAAACATGAAATGAAAAGACACTTGCAATGAGCAGAATTTACTTTTCTCCAAAATCACTTGGACTGTGATTTTCTGGGTCCATTTCAGATGAATTCGACAATACTTTGTCAGGATATGGCTGAATAATACCGGAAATATCCCGTTTGTGTGGCTAACTCAATCCCAGATCTTGCTACAGCCTCTGAGTTTGTTTGTGTTTTCTGGACATTATGCATGGACTTCATGGTTTTGAATGAATTTTAGCATGTAATATTATGATTTCTGGATGCTTAATTCAATAGAAGGACTCGATACAAAAACCCTACACATTTGATTTTTCGAACAAGAATGCTACTTTAACCATGAGCAATATGAATTATTTGTTTGTAAACATGAAAATAAAGACACTTGCGGATCAGAAGAATTTTACTTTTCTCCAAAACCAGTTTGACTGTGATTTTCTAGGTCCATTTCATAGGAATTCCACAACAACTTGTCCAGATATGGTGACTCATACCGGAAACATCCGGTTCACGTGTGGCTAACTCAATCCCAGATCTTGCTACAGCCTCTGTGTATGTTTGAGTTTTCTGAACATTATTCCTGGACTTCACGGTTTTGAATGAATTTTAGCATGTAATATTTTTGTTTTCTTGTGGATGAAAGCAATGGGGGGAACTGCATAGAAAAACCCTGCACATTTGAGTTTTCTAGGCAGAATGATACAATAACTGACGGCATCATAAATTTTTTGTTTGTAAACATGAAATTAAAGAAACTTTCCAATGAGGAGAATTTTACTTTTCTCCAAAATCAGTTGGACTGTGATTTTCTAGGTCCATTTCAGCCGAATTCCACAACACTTTGTCCGGATATGGCTGGGTCAAAATGGAAATATCCAGTTCGAGTGTGGCTAACTGATCCCAGATATTGCTAGGCCTCTGGGTTTGTTTGTGTTACTGGACATTATTCATGGACTTCACTGTTTTGAATGATTTTTTGCATGTAATATTTGCTATTCTTGCTGCTGGATGCAATGGAGGGAACTGAATACAAAAACCCTACACATTCGAGGTTTCTAAGCAGAATGCTACAGTAACCATGGGCAATATGAATTATTTGTTTGTAAACATGAAATTAAACACATTTGCCGATGAGAAGAATTTTACTCTTCTCAAAAATCAGTTGTACTGTGATTTTCTGGGTCCATTTCATCCACATTCCACAACACTTTGTCCGGATATGGTTGGATCATACTGGAAATATCCACTTTGCGTGTGGGTAACTCAATCCCAGATCTTCAAGCCTCTGTGTTTCTTTGTGATTTATGGACATTATGCATAGACTTCAAGGTTTTGAAGGAATTTTAGAATGTAACATTCAGTTTTCTTGCTGCGGAATGCAATGAAGGGCACTGGGTACAAAAACCCTACACATTCAAGTTTTCTAGGCAGAATGCAACATAATCCGTGGGCAACATGAATTATTTGTTTGTAAGCATGAAATTAAAGACAGTTGTCGATGAGAAGAATTTTACTTTTATCCAAAACCTGTTTGACTGTGATTTTCTGGGTCCATTTCACCCGAATTCCAAAACAGTTTGTCTGGATATGGCTGGTTCAAACTGGAAAAAACCGATTTGGGTGAAGCTATCTCAATCACAGATCTTGCTACAGCCTCTGTGTTTGTTTGTGTTTTCTGGATATTCTTCATACATTGCATGGCTTTTAATGAATTTTAGTGTGTAACATTTAGTTTTCTTGCTGTGGAATACAACGGAAGGCACTGGCTACAATAACCCTAAACATTTGAGTTTTCTAGGCACAATGCTACAGTAATTACGGGCAAAATGAATTTTTTTCTTGTAAGCATGAAATTGAAGACACTTGCCAACGAGAAGAATTTTACTCTTCTCTAAAACCAGTGCAACTGTGATTTATTGGGTCCGTTTCAGGCCGAATTCCACAACACTTCATCCGGATATTGCTGGGTCATAACGGAAATATCCAGTTCTGTGTGGGTAACTCAAACAAAGGTCTTGCTACAGCCTCTCTGTTTGTTTGTGTTTTCTGGACATTATTCATGGACTTCACGGTTATGAATAAATTTTAGCATGTAATATTTTGTTTTCTTGCCTTTGAATGCAAGGGAGGGAACTGCATAAAAAAGTTGTACACATTTGAGTTTTCGAGGCAGAAGGATACAGTAACGGTGGGCAACATGAATTATTTCTTTGTAAACATGAAAATAAAGATGCTTGCCAATGAGAAGCATTTTACTTTTCTCCAAAATCAGTTTGACTTTGATTTTCTGGTTTTCTTTCAGATGATTTCCACAACACTTTGTCAGGATATGGCTGGATCAAAATGGAAATATCTGGTTTTGGTGTGGGTAACTGAATCCCAGATATTGCTACAGCCTCTGGGTTTGTTTGTGTTTCCTGGACATTATTCATGGACTTCACTGTTTTGAATAATTTTTTGCATGTAATATTTGCTTTTCTTGCTGCTGAATGTAATGGAGCGTACTGAATACAAAAAGCCTATACACTCGAGTTTTCTAGAGAGAATGCTACAGTAACCGTGGGCAACATGAATTATTTGTTTGTAAACATGAAATTAAAGACACTTGCTGATGAGAAGAATTTTCCTTTTCTCAAAAATCAGTTTCACTCTGATTTTCTGGGTCCCTTTCAGACAAATTCGACAACACTTTTTCCGGTTATGGCTGATTTAAACCCCGAATATCTGGTTTGCACGTGGCTAACTCAATACCAGGTCTTGTTACAGTCTCTGTGTTTTCTGGACACTATTCATGGACTTCATGGTTGTAAATGAATGTTACCATGTAATATTTTGTTTTCTTGCTGCTGAATGCAATGGAGGGACTGGATACAAAAACCATACACATTCAAGTTTTTTAGGCAGAATGCTACAGAAACCATGGGCAACATGTATTATTTGTTTGTAAACATGAAATGAAAGACATTTGTCAATGAGAAGAATTTTACTTTTCTCCAAAATCTGTTTGACTGTGATTTTCTGGATCCATTTCACCCAAATTCAACAACACTCTTTATGGATATGGCTGGATCAAAGTGGGAATATGCAGTTCGGGTGTGGCTAACTGAATCCAGGATCTTGCTACAGTCTCTGGGTTTCTTTGTGTTTTCTGGACATTATTCATGAACTTCACTGTTTTGAATGATTTTTAGCATGTAATATTTTGGGTTTTTTTGCTGCTGAATGCAATTCAGGGAACTGGATGAAAAATCCTGCACATTGGAGTTTTCTAGGCAGAATGCTACAGTTAAAATGGGCACCATGAATTATTTTGTTTGTAAACTGGAAATGAAAGACAATTGCAGATGAGAAGAATTTTCCTTTTCTCCAAAATCAGTTTGACTGTGAGTTGCTCAGTCCATTTCACCAGAATTCAACAACACCCTTTAAGGATATGATTCGATGAACATGGAAATATATGGTTCCCTTGTGGCTAACTAATCTCAGATCTTGCTACAGCATCTGAGTTTCTTTTTATTTTCTGGACAGTATTCATGGACTTTACAGTTTTGAATGATGTTTAGCATGAAATATTTTGATTTCTTGCTGCTGAATGTAATGGAGGGCACTGGATACAAAAACCTTACACACTCGAGTATTCTAGGCAGAATGCTACAGTAACCGTGGGCAACATGAATTATCTGTTTGTGAACACGAAGTTAAAGACACTTGCCGATGAGAAGAATTTTTCTTTTCTCCATAATCAGTTTGACTGTGATTTTCTGGGTCCATTTCAGACCAATTCCAGAACACTTTGTCTGGATATGGCAAATTCAAACTGAAAATATCTGGTTTGTGTTTGGATAACTCAATCCAAGATCTTGCTACAGCCTCTGTGTTTCTTTCTGTCTTCTGGACATTATTAATGGACTTCACGGTTTTGAATGAATTTTAGCATGTAATATATGGTTTTCTTGCTGCTGAATGCAATGGAGGGAACTGGAAAAAATCCCTACACATTGAGTTTTCTAGGCAGAATGCTACAGATACCATGGGCAACATGAAATTAGACACTTGTCGATGAGAAGAATTTTACTTTTCTCTAAAATCAGTTTGATTGTGATTTTCTGGGTCCATTTCACCTGAATTTAACAACACTCTTTATCAATATGGCTGGATTAAAATGGAAATATCCGGTTCGGGTGTGTCTAACTCAATGTCGAATCTCTCACCAGCTTCTTGGTTTGTTTGTGTTTTCTGGTCATTATTCATGGACTTCACAGTTTTGAATGATTTTTAGCATGTAATATTTTCTTTTCATGCTTCTGAATGCAATCCATGGAACTCGACAAAAAACCCTTTACATTCGAGTTTTCTGGGCAGAATGCTATAGTAACCGTGAGCAACATGAATTATTTGTTTGTAACCATGAAATTAAAGACATTTGCCGATGACAAGATTTTTACTTATATTCATGGACTTCACGGTTTTGAATGAATTTTAGCATGTAATATTTTGTTTTCTTGCTACTGAATGCAATGGAGGGAACAGGATAAAAAACCCTTCACATTCGAAATTTCTAGACAGAATGTTACAGAAAGCGTGGACAACATGAATTATTTGTTTGTAAACATGAAATTAAAGACACTTGCCGATGAGAAGAATATTATTTTTCTCTAAAATCAGTTTGTCTGTAATTTTCTGGGTTCATTTCAGACAAATTCCACAACACTTGGTCCGTATATGGCTGATTATAACCGGAAATATCCAGTTGCTGTTGTGGCTAACTCAATCCCAGATCTTACTACAGCCTCTGTGTTTGTATCTATTTTCTGGAAATTATTCATGAACTCCACAGTTTTGAGTGAATTTTAGCATGTAATATTTTGTTTTCTTGCTGCTGAATGCAATGGAGGGAACAGGATAAAAAACCCTACACATTCGAGTTTTCTAGGCAGAATGCTACAGTAACTATGGGCAACATGAATTATGTGTTTGTTAGCATAAAATTAAAGAAACTTGCCAATGAGAAGAATTTGCCTTTTCTCCAAAACACATTGACTGTGATTTTCCGTGTCCATTTCAGATGAATTCTACAGCACTTCGTCAGGATATGGTTGATTCAAACTGCAAATATCTGGTTCGCTTGTGGGTAACCTCTGTGTTTGTTTGAGTTTTCTGGATATTATTCAAGGACTTCATGGTTTCGAGTGAATTTTATTCTTCTTCAAAATCAGTTTGACTATGATTTTCTGGTTCCATTTCACACAAATTCCGCAAGACTGTGTACGGATAAGGCTGGATCAAACCAGAAATATCTGGTTCATGTGTGGCTAACTCAATCCCAGACATTTCTATAGCCTCTGTGTATGTTTGTGTTTTCTGGACATTATGCATGGACTTCACGGTTTTGAATGAATTTTAGCATGTAATCTTTTGTTTTCTTGCTGCTGAATGCAATGGAGGGAACTGGATTAAAAACCCTACACATTCGAGTTTTCTAGGCAGAATGCTACAGTAACCGTGAGCAACATGAGTTATTTGTTTCTAAACTTCAAGTTAACGACACTTGCTGATGAGAGGAATTTCACTCTACTCCAAAATCAGTTTGAATATGATTTTCTGGGTCCATTTCAGATGAATTCCCGAAACATGTGTCCACATATGGCTGGATCAAACCAGAAATATCCAGTTCAGGTGCGGCTAACTCAATCCCAGATCTTGTACAGCCTCTGTGTTTGTTGGTGTTTTCTGGAAATTAATCATGGACTTCATGGTTTGAAAGCACTTTAGCATGTAATTTTTTTTTCTTGCCTCTAAATGCAATAGAGGGAACAGGATGAAAAACACTACACATTCAAGATTTCCGAGCAGAATGCTACAGTAATGGTGGGTAACATGAATTATCTATTTGTAAACATGAAATGAAAAGACACTTGCAATGAGCAGAATTTACTTTTCTCCAAAATCACTTGGACTGTGATTTTCTGGGTCCATTTCAGATGAATTCGACAATACTTTGTCAGGATATGGCTGAATAATACCGGAAATATCCCGTTTGTGTGGCTAACTCAATCCCAGATCTTGCTACAGCCTCTGAGTTTGTTTGTGTTTTCTGGACATTATGCATGGACTTCATGGTTTTGAATGAATTTTAGCATGTAATATTATGATTTCTGGATGCTTAATTCAATAGAAGGACTCGATACAAAAACCCTACACATTTGATTTTTCGAACAAGAATGCTACTTTAACCATGAGCAATATGAATTATTTGTTTGTAAACATGAAAATAAAGACACTTGCGGATCAGAAGAATTTTACTTTTCTCCAAAACCAGTTTGACTGTGATTTTCTAGGTCCATTTCATAGGAATTCCACAACAACTTGTCCAGATATGGTGACTCATACCGGAAACATCCGGTTCACGTGTGGCTAACTCAATCCCAGATCTTGCTACAGCCTCTGTGTATGTTTGAGTTTTCTGAACATTATTCCTGGACTTCACGGTTTTGAATGAATTTTAGCATGTAATATTTTTGTTTTCTTGTGGATGAAAGCAATGGGGGGAACTGCATAGAAAAACCCTGCACATTTGAGTTTTCTAGGCAGAATGATACAATAACTGACGGCATCATAAATTTTTTGTTTGTAAACATGAAATTAAAGAAACTTTCCAATGAGGAGAATTTTACTTTTCTCCAAAATCAGTTGGACTGTGATTTTCTAGGTCCATTTCAGCCGAATTCCACAACACTTTGTCCGGATATGGCTGGGTCAAAATGGAAATATCCAGTTCGAGTGTGGCTAACTGATCCCAGATATTGCTAGGCCTCTGGGTTTGTTTGTGTTACTGGACATTATTCATGGACTTCACTGTTTTGAATGATTTTTTGCATGTAATATTTGCTATTCTTGCTGCTGGATGCAATGGAGGGAACTGAATACAAAAACCCTACACATTCGAGGTTTCTAAGCAGAATGCTACAGTAACCATGGGCAATATGAATTATTTGTTTGTAAACATGAAATTAAACACATTTGCCGATGAGAAGAATTTTACTCTTCTCAAAAATCAGTTGTACTGTGATTTTCTGGGTCCATTTCATCCACATTCCACAACACTTTGTCCGGATATGGTTGGATCATACTGGAAATATCCACTTTGCGTGTGGGTAACTCAATCCCAGATCTTCAAGCCTCTGTGTTTCTTTGTGATTTATGGACATTATGCATAGACTTCAAGGTTTTGAAGGAATTTTAGAATGTAACATTCAGTTTTCTTGCTGCGGAATGCAATGAAGGGCACTGGGTACAAAAACCCTACACATTCAAGTTTTCTAGGCAGAATGCAACATAATCCGTGGGCAACATGAATTATTTGTTTGTAAGCATGAAATTAAAGACAGTTGTCGATGAGAAGAATTTTACTTTTATCCAAAACCTGTTTGACTGTGATTTTCTGGGTCCATTTCACCCGAATTCCAAAACAGTTTGTCTGGATATGGCTGGTTCAAACTGGAAAAAACCGATTTGGGTGAAGCTATCTCAATCACAGATCTTGCTACAGCCTCTGTGTTTGTTTGTGTTTTCTGGATATTCTTCATACATTGCATGGCTTTTAATGAATTTTAGTGTGTAACATTTAGTTTTCTTGCTGTGGAATACAACGGAAGGCACTGGCTACAATAACCCTAAACATTTGAGTTTTCTAGGCACAATGCTACAGTAATTACGGGCAAAATGAATTTTTTTCTTGTAAGCATGAAATTGAAGACACTTGCCAACGAGAAGAATTTTACTCTTCTCTAAAACCAGTGCAACTGTGATTTATTGGGTCCGTTTCAGGCCGAATTCCACAACACTTCATCCGGATATTGCTGGGTCATAACGGAAATATCCAGTTCTGTGTGGGTAACTCAAACAAAGGTCTTGCTACAGCCTCTCTGTTTGTTTGTGTTTTCTGGACATTATTCATGGACTTCACGGTTATGAATAAATTTTAGCATGTAATATTTTGTTTTCTTGCCTTTGAATGCAAGGGAGGGAACTGCATAAAAAAGTTGTACACATTTGAGTTTTCGAGGCAGAAGGATACAGTAACGGTGGGCAACATGAATTATTTCTTTGTAAACATGAAAATAAAGATGCTTGCCAATGAGAAGCATTTTACTTTTCTCCAAAATCAGTTTGACTTTGATTTTCTGGTTTTCTTTCAGATGATTTCCACAACACTTTGTCAGGATATGGCTGGATCAAAATGGAAATATCTGGTTTTGGTGTGGGTAACTGAATCCCAGATATTGCTACAGCCTCTGGGTTTGTTTGTGTTTCCTGGACATTATTCATGGACTTCACTGTTTTGAATAATTTTTTGCATGTAATATTTGCTTTTCTTGCTGCTGAATGTAATGGAGCGTACTGAATACAAAAAGCCTATACACTCGAGTTTTCTAGAGAGAATGCTACAGTAACCGTGGGCAACATGAATTATTTGTTTGTAAACATGAAATTAAAGACACTTGCTGATGAGAAGAATTTTCCTTTTCTCAAAAATCAGTTTCACTCTGATTTTCTGGGTCCCTTTCAGACAAATTCGACAACACTTTTTCCGGTTATGGCTGATTTAAACCCCGAATATCTGGTTTGCACGTGGCTAACTCAATACCAGGTCTTGTTACAGTCTCTGTGTTTTCTGGACACTATTCATGGACTTCATGGTTGTAAATGAATGTTACCATGTAATATTTTGTTTTCTTGCTGCTGAATGCAATGGAGGGACTGGATACAAAAACCATACACATTCAAGTTTTTTAGGCAGAATGCTACAGAAACCATGGGCAACATGTATTATTTGTTTGTAAACATGAAATGAAAGACATTTGTCAATGAGAAGAATTTTACTTTTCTCCAAAATCTGTTTGACTGTGATTTTCTGGATCCATTTCACCCAAATTCAACAACACTCTTTATGGATATGGCTGGATCAAAATGGGAATATGCAGTTCGGGTGTGGCTAACTGAATCCAGGATCTTGCTACAGTCTCTGGGTTTCTTTGTGTTTTCTGGACATTATTCATGAACTTCACTGTTTTGAATGATTTTTAGCATGTAATATTTTGGTTTTTTTTGCTGCTGAATGCAATTCAGGGAACTGGATGAAAAATCCTGCACATTGGAGTTTTCTAGGCAGAATGCTACAGTTAAAATGGGCACCATGAATTATTTTGTTTGTAAACTGGAAATGAAAGACAATTGCAGATGAGAAGAATTTTCCTTTTCTCCAAAATCAGTTTGACTGTGAGTTGCTCGGTCCATTTCACCAGAATTCAACAACACCCTTTAAGGATATGATTCGATGAACATGGAAATATATGGTTCCCTTGTGGCTAACTAATCTCAGATCTTGCTACAGCATCTGAGTTTCTTTTTATTTTCTGGACAGTATTCATGGACTTTACAGTTTTGAATGATGTTTAGCATGAAATATTTTGATTTCTTGCTGCTGAATGTAATGGAGGGCACTGGATACAAAAACCTTACACACTCGAGTATTCTAGGCAGAATGCTACAGTAACCGTGGGCAACATGAATTATCTGTTTGTGAACACGAAGTTAAAGACACTTGCCGATGAGAAGAATTTTTCTTTTCTCCATAATCAGTTTGACTGTGATTTTCTGGGTCCATTTCAGACCAATTCCAGAACACTTTGTCTGGATATGGCAAATTCAAACTGAAAATATCTGGTTTGTGTTTGGATAACTCAATCCAAGATCTTGCTACAGCCTCTGTGTTTCTTTCTGTCTTCTGGACATTATTAATGGACTTCACGGTTTTGAATGAATTTTAGCATGTAATATATGGTTTTCTTGCTGCTGAATGCAATGGAGGGAACTGGAAAAAATCCCTACACATTGAGTTTTCTAGGCAGAATGCTACAGATACCATGGGCAACATGAAATTAGACACTTGTCGATGAGAAGAATTTTACTTTTCTCTAAAATCAGTTTGATTGTGATTTTCTGGGTCCATTTCACCTGAATTTAACAACACTCTTTATCAATATGGCTGGATTAAAATGGAAATATCCGGTTCGGGTGTGTCTAACTCAATGTCGAATCTCTCACCAGCTTCTTGGTTTGTTTGTGTTTTCTGGTCATTATTCATGGACTTCACAGTTTTGAATGATTTTTAGCATGTAATATTTTCTTTTCATGCTTCTGAATGCAATCCATGGAACTCGACAAAAAACCCTTTACATTCGAGTTTTCTGGGCAGAATGCTATAGTAACCGTGAGCAACATGAATTATTTGTTTGTAACCATGAAATTAAAGACATTTGCCGATGACAAGATTTTTACTTATATTCATGGACTTCACGGTTTTGAATGAATTTTAGCATGTAATATTTTGTTTTCTTGCTACTGAATGCAATGGAGGGAACAGGATAAAAAACCCTTCACATTCGAAATTTCTAGACAGAATGTTACAGAAAGCGTGGACAACATGAATTATTTGTTTGTAAACATGAAATTAAAGACACTTGCCGATGAGAAGAATATTATTTTTCTCTAAAATCAGTTTGTCTGTAATTTTCTGGGTTCATTTCAGACAAATTCCACAACACTTGGTCCGTATATGGCTGATTATAACCGGAAATATCCAGTTGCTGTTGTGGCTAACTCAATCCCAGATCTTACTACAGCCTCTGTGTTTGTATCTATTTTCTGGAAATTATTCATGAACTCCACAGTTTTGAGTGAATTTTAGCATGTAATATTTTGTTTTCTTGCTGCTGAATGCAATGGAGGGAACAGGATAAAAAACCCTACACATTCGAGTTTTCTAGGCAGAATGCTACAGTAACTATGGGCAACATGAATTATGTGTTTGTTAGCATAAAATTAAAGAAACTTGCCAATGAGAAGAATTTGCCTTTTCTCCAAAACACATTGACTGTGATTTTCCGTGTCCATTTCAGATGAATTCTACAGCACTTCGTCAGGATATGGTTGATTCAAACTGCAAATATCTGGTTCGCTTGTGGGTAACCTCTGTGTTTGTTTGAGTTTTCTGGATATTATTCAAGGACTTCATGGTTTCGAGTGAATTTTATTCTTCTTCAAAATCAGTTTGACTATGATTTTCTGGTTCCATTTCACACAAATTCCGCAAGACTGTGTACGGATAAGGCTGGATCAAACCAGAAATATCTGGTTCATGTGTGGCTAACTCAATCCCAGACATTTCTATAGCCTCTGTGTATGTTTGTGTTTTCTGGACATTATGCATGGACTTCACGGTTTTGAATGAATTTTAGCATGTAATCTTTTGTTTTCTTGCTGCTGAATGCAATGGAGGGAACTGGATTAAAAACCCTACACATTCGAGTTTTCTAGGCAGAATGCTACAGTAACCGTGAGCAACATGAGTTATTTGTTTCTAAACTTCAAGTTAACGACACTTGCTGATGAGAGGAATTTCACTCTACTCCAAAATCAGTTTGAATATGATTTTCTGGGTCCATTTCAGATGAATTCCCGAAACATGTGTCCACATATGGCTGGATCAAACCAGAAATATCCAGTTCAGGTGCGGCTAACTCAATCCCAGATCTTGTACAGCCTCTGTGTTTGTTGGTGTTTTCTGGAAATTAATCATGGACTTCATGGTTTGAAAGCACTTTAGCATGTAATTTTTTTTTCTTGCCTCTAAATGCAATAGAGGGAACAGGATGAAAAACACTACACATTCAAGATTTCCGAGCAGAATGCTACAGTAATGGTGGGTAACATGAATTATCTATTTGTAAACATGAAATGAAAAGACACTTGCAATGAGCAGAATTTACTTTTCTCCAAAATCACTTGGACTGTGATTTTCTGGGTCCATTTCAGATGAATTCGACAATACTTTGTCAGGATATGGCTGAATAATACCGGAAATATCCCGTTTGTGTGGCTAACTCAATCCCAGATCTTGCTACAGCCTCTGAGTTTGTTTGTGTTTTCTGGACATTATGCATGGACTTCATGGTTTTGAATGAATTTTAGCATGTAATATTATGATTTCTGGATGCTTAATTCAATAGAAGGACTCGATACAAAAACCCTACACATTTGATTTTTCGAACAAGAATGCTACTTTAACCATGAGCAATATGAATTATTTGTTTGTAAACATGAAAATAAAGACACTTGCGGATCAGAAGAATTTTACTTTTCTCCAAAACCAGTTTGACTGTGATTTTCTAGGTCCATTTCATAGGAATTCCACAACAACTTGTCCAGATATGGTGACTCATACCGGAAACATCCGGTTCACGTGTGGCTAACTCAATCCCAGATCTTGCTACAGCCTCTGTGTATGTTTGAGTTTTCTGAACATTATTCCTGGACTTCACGGTTTTGAATGAATTTTAGCATGTAATATTTTTGTTTTCTTGTGGATGAAAGCAATGGGGGGAACTGCATAGAAAAACCCTGCACATTTGAGTTTTCTAGGCAGAATGATACAATAACTGACGGCATCATAAATTTTTTGTTTGTAAACATGAAATTAAAGAAACTTTCCAATGAGGAGAATTTTACTTTTCTCCAAAATCAGTTGGACTGTGATTTTCTAGGTCCATTTCAGCCGAATTCCACAACACTTTGTCCGGATATGGCTGGGTCAAAATGGAAATATCCAGTTCGAGTGTGGCTAACTGATCCCAGATATTGCTAGGCCTCTGGGTTTGTTTGTGTTACTGGACATTATTCATGGACTTCACTGTTTTGAATGATTTTTTGCATGTAATATTTGCTATTCTTGCTGCTGGATGCAATGGAGGGAACTGAATACAAAAACCCTACACATTCGAGGTTTCTAAGCAGAATGCTACAGTAACCATGGGCAATATGAATTATTTGTTTGTAAACATGAAATTAAACACATTTGCCAATGAGAAGAATTTTCCTTTTCTCCAAAATCAGTTTGAATGTGATTCTCTGGGTGCATTTCAGATGAATTCCACAACACTTTGTCCGCATATGACTGGATTAAACCGGAAATATCCAGTTTCGGTGTGGCTAAGTGAATCCCATATCTTGCTTCAGCCTCTTTTTTGTTTGTGTTTTCTGGACATTATTCATGGACTTAACAATTTTGAATGAATTTATCATGTAGCATTTTGTTTTCTTGCTGCTGAATGCTATGGAGGGAACTGGATAAAAAACCCTACACATTTGAGTTATCTAGGCAGAATGCTACAGTAAACGTGGGCAACATGAATTATTTGTTTGTAAGCATGAAATTAAAGACAGTTGTCGATGAGAAGAATTTTACTCTTCTCCAAAATCAGTTTGACTGTGATTTTGTGGGTCTATTTCAGACGAATTCCACAACACTTTTTCCGGATATGGCTGGATCAAACCAGAAATATCTGGTTCACGTGTGTCTAACACAATCCTAGATTTTGCTACAGCCTCTGTGTTTGTGTTTCCTCTACATTATTCATGTACTTTACGGTTTTGAATGAATTTTAGCATGTAGTATTTTGTTTTCTTACTGCTGATTACAATGGATGGAACTGGATACGAAACCCCTTCACATTCGATTTTTCTAGGCAGAATGCTACAGTAACCATGGGCAACATGAATTATTTGTTTGGAAACATAAAATCAAAGACACTTGCCAATGAGAAGAATTTTACTTTTCTCCATCCAGTTTGACTGTGATTTTCTGGGTGTATTCACCCGAATTCCTCAATAATTTGTCCAGATATGGCTGGATCAAACTGGAAATATCCAGTTAGTGTGTGGCTAACTCAATCCCAGGTTTTGCTACATCCTCTGGGTTTGTTTTTGTTTTCTGGATATTATACATGGACTTCACAGTTTAAATGTATTTTAGCATGTAATATTTTGTTTTCTTGCTGCTCAATGCAATGGAGGGCACTCGATTCAACCCTACACATTCGAGTTTTCTAGGCAGAATGCTACAATAACTGTGGGAAACAGGAATTATTTGTTTGAAAACATGAAATTAAAGACACTTGCAGATGAGAAGAATCTTACTTTTCTCCAAACCGGATTCCATTTTATAGCTGAGTAAGAGCTCCAAAGTGTATATGTACATGATTTCCAAATCCATTCAACACTTAATGCAAATGGGTTGATTGCATATCTTAAATATTGTGAATTGAACTGCAATGAATGTGAGGGTTACAGATAGATCTTTCCTATGTTGATTTCTGTCAGTTTGTATAAATTCCCAGGAGTGGAATGGTTGAATGATACGGTAGGTCTACGTTCAGATTTGTGAGATATCTCAATACTGCCTTCCACTGTGGTGAAGCAGTTTGCCATTCTAATAACAGAGGTTTAGGGTACCATTTTTGCCACATTTTGCAAGAACTTGTAGTTTGTTGATTTTTACATGAGAATCATTGTAAACAGAATGAGCTGAAATCTCATCGTTATTTTGATTTACATTTCCCTGATGGCTAGTGATCTGAGCATTTTTCAACTCTGTTGGCCTTTTGAATCTTGTCTCTTGAAAAATTCCTCTTCATGTCTTTTGCCCATTTCTTGTTTTATGTTGTTGAATTTCTTGAGCTCTTCATAGATTCTAAATATCAATCCTTTATTAGTTGTGTTGTGCCAAATATTGTCTCCCATTCTGTCAGATGTTTCTTCACTTTGCAGAGTGTTTCTTTTGCAGTGCAAAGCTTCTTATCTTGATGTAATCCCGTTTGTCAATTTTGGTTTTGATTGCCTGTGCTTCTGGTGTCTTATCCAAATAGTCATTGCCTATGCCATTGTCTTACAGAGTTTCTCCAATTTTATCTACTAATTTCATAGTAATGGGTCAAGAATTTTTGGGATTCAATCTATATTGTGTGGATTTTTCTGTAAGATACAGTGTGGTGGTCTAGTTTCATACTTTAGCACACAAAGATTGACAGGGATATCCAGAAATACCTGTATTCTTGAGATATTCTTTCTTCTACAATTGTATAAAGGTTTTCCACTGTGTTTTATATTTTACCTATTGAACACTTCATTTCTCTTTTTTAAAACTATTTTCAAATTTTAAATATTTAAGTAAAATAAAGTTTATTTTAATTTATTAACACATCCAGAATATATTTCATGAATTTTATGTATAGAATTTCAAGAATAAATTATATATGCCTCCATCTCTCCCTCATCCTTCCTTTCTTTTTTCTCCTCTTTTCATTTTTGTGATAGCATACTTTCAATTTAATTTATAATAATAGGCTTAATACTCCTCTAAACAGAGTGTACTGCAAGTAAAAGGTAGATAGACCACCGTTCCAGGAGGATATGGACATTTCTAATTGTCTTTTTTGAGTCTTTTTCAATATTTATCTTAGCTCAATTATTTCTCCATGTGGTATAGTGATTCACTAATTTCTGCTAAACATTTCTCTGGATTTATAAGCAACCATTATGATAATTCATTTGAATTCTTTTTTAGGTATTTCATCAACCTCCCTTTATTCACAGTTCAATATTAATGAGTTATTATGCTCTTTTTTGACATAATATTGCCTTCTTTGTTCATTTTTCTAGTGTTTCAAACTTGTTTTTTGTGCATCTATGCAATATCTTTTTGTCATTTCTAGGATTTGTTTTAAATCTGAGACTTTATTCTTGAAGCACTGCCTCTAGGAATTGGTGCAGCACCTAAGGCTAACATTTGAGGTTTAGAGCTGTGTGCTGGTTGGAACCAGAGAGCTCACCCTAACAACTGTGTTTTGGGAAAGTGTCCAGCACCACACCCAAGGTGGTTTTGGGGCCAGAAATAGTGTTATAAGTCCTAGATTTTATGTAAGCCAGTGTGAACTAGGTGATTATACTCATAGAGT
This sequence comes from Sylvilagus floridanus, assembly GCA_949820135.1. Classification (NCBI taxonomy): domain Eukaryota; kingdom Metazoa; phylum Chordata; class Mammalia; order Lagomorpha; family Leporidae; genus Sylvilagus; species Sylvilagus floridanus. The sequence goes on from OX463223.1 coordinate 91,415,436, forward strand.
GAATTCATAGTGTAATTGCCATTCATTAATTCATGCATGCACAGCATAAAAGTACAAACTAACACCTTAGTGTGTCTCCTAACCACAGTTTATCCCAAGTGTACATGGAACTCTGTGTCTGCACAATAATTCTTTGAGAGTGAATGGGAAAGTAGCCACTATCTGTGAATTTTCAATCCATTGGTGGAGAAGTGAGTGGGAAAGAGAATGTCTTGATTCTGACAGAGCCTGCTTTCTTATTTCCAGAGAACTAGATGATACCACAAATACTACCCTACCCATGTCTACCAAACCATATAGTATTTTGTTAACCTGGTATCTAGGCTTGCGACTGCTCTGGTAGGCTCAGCTGGACCTGAGATGGCTAGTCTACCCTAGTAGAATGTAGAAATGTTTCTTGGGCTCCCTGCAAGAAGAAAGGTAATAATGCCTTGTGAGAAGCTCCCATTTCAAGATGGTGAGTCTCCACCTTAATTAGAGCTCTGAGGAGTGGGAGAAGGAACTGTTCGTATTCCCACACTGATGTCCAGGAATCCTGAGTTTTTGAGGGAACACAACTCACTGAGTCGCTGATCTGTGGAAACAGGTTTTTTTTTGTCCAAAGAATATTTCCCAGATGAAAATCCTGTATGCAGAGGCTTTGCCTATACTCCTCTGTTATTGCTCTCCCTGTCAAATGGGATTTCTCTAGTCCTATGACCTCTGATATCACCTCTTTCCTCTTTCTCCTCTTTCTACTCTACCCCTGCTATGATATCCAACTTCTCTGATGCAGCTTTTTTTGCTCTTCTTCAGGCAATGACCTACAGATGTAGCTGTTTCGGATTATCTAAGTGGAGTAGGAGGCAAACAATGGCTTTTCTATGTGGCCATCCTAAATCCTCCATACCACTTAGTTTATTAATAGACTTGTAGCATATTTTTCAATGTAAATAAAATGTAGAATTTAAATGTCATCATAGACTTACCCTACAACTTTTGTAAAACTGATGTGTGTAAAATATTCCATCATAATTGGTCAATATTACCTCTAAGGAGTTAAGCAACACAGTCAAAATATTAGAAGTGAGTATTTCAAGTAGGAGTTAAGAAATCACCCCCCATGGCCGGCGCCGTGGCTCAATAGGCTAATCCTCTGCCTGCCGCACTGGCACACCAGGTTCTAGTCGCAGTTGGGGCATCAGATTCTGTCCTGGCACCACTTGGGAAAGTGCGCCAGGCTGACTGGAGGAGAGAAAAAAAATGAATAAAAAAGGGGAACTGGCACAAACACTAGCCTATCTCTTCACTCACCTTACAAAGCTGAGCAAGACAAAGAGCACGTGCTGTTTTACATACAGCGTTAGAAGGTTAGATCAAGTGAAAGTGGGTGGAGCTAACAAACTGAGACTGTGATAGTCTGAGGGGAGGGCAGAGAACTCACTGAGAACACAAATTTGGTAACCTTGGCAACCCGGTGAGAGACCGCAGAGAAATGCCAAACAATTGTAGAAACAGAGGTAACAAGAGCAAAGAAGACACTATTATGCCCCAAAATGAAAGACACCCCAATTCAAGATTACGAAGATGATGAGATAGAAGAAATGCAAGAAGCAGATCTCAAAAAATTGATAAGAACATTAAGAACATCTCAAAAACAGATTTTTTTACTACAGAAAACTTTAATGGACAAGATAGAAAATCTCTATCATGAAAATGAAATATTAAGGAGGAATCAAAATGAAATGAAACAACTAGTAGAACAAGAAACTTTGATAGTGAGGGGAAACCATAATGAAATGAAGAATTCAATAGATCAAATGACAAACACATTAGAGAGCCTTAAAAACAGAACAGGTAAAGCAGAAGAGTGAATATTGGACTTAGCAGACAGAGAACAGGAAAGGAAACAGTCAAACCAAAGAAAAAAAGAGGAAATTAGAAATCTAAAAAATATTGTCGGGAATCTACAGGATACTATTAATAAACATAACATTCAGGTTCTAGGATTCCTGAAGGCATGGAGAGAGAGAAAGGATTAGAATGTGTTTTTAGAGAGATACTAGCAGAAAATTCACCAGGTTTGGAAAAGGACAGAGACATCCTAGTACAGGAAGCTCATAAACTCCTAATAAACTACACCAAAAGAGATCCTCACCATGACACATTGTAATTAAACTCACCACAGTGAAACATAAGAAAAAATCTTAAAATGTGCAAGAGAGAAACGTCAGATTACTCTCAGAGGATCTCCAACTAACACGAAGATTTTTTTTTCATTTTTAATTATCTATATACAGAAGATTGATTTTGTATATAGTAAGTAAAGATTTCATCAGTTTGCACCCACACAGAAACACAAAGTGTAAAATACTGTTTCAGTGCTAGTTATAGCATTACTTCACATTGGACAACACATTAAGGACAGATCCCACATGAGACGTAAGTACACAGTGACTCCTGATGTTGAATTAACAATTTGACACTCTTGTTTATGGCATCAGTAATCTCCCTAGGCTCTAGTCATGAGTTGCCAAGGCTATGGAAGCCTTTAGAGTTCGCTGACTTCGATCTTATTCCGACAGAGTCATAGTCAAAGTGGAAGTTCTCTCCTCCCTTCAGAGAAAGGTACCTCCTTCTTTGATGGCCCAATTCGTTCCACTGGGATCTCACTCCCAGAGATCTTTCATTTAGGTCTTCTTTTTTTTCCAGAGTGTCTTGGCTTTCCATGCCTAGAATATTCTCATGGGCTCTTGAGCCAGATCTGAATGCCTTAAGGGCTGATTCTGAGGCAAGAGTACTATTTAGGACATCTGCCATTCTATGAGTCTGCTGTGTATCTCGCTTCCCATGTTGGATCATTCTCTCCCTTTTTCATTCTATCAGTTAGTATTAGCAGACACTAGTCTTGTTTGTGTGATCCCTTTGACTCTTAGACCTATCAGTGTGATCAATTGTGAGCTGAAATTGATCACTTGGACTAGTGAGATGGCCTTGGTACATGCAACCTTGATGGGATTGTATTGGAATTCCCTGGCACAATTCTAACTCCATCATTTGGGGCACGACTGATTGAGCATGTCCCAAATTGTACATCTCCTCCCTCTCTTATTCCCACTCTTATATTTCACAGAGATCACTTTTCAGTTAAAATTTAAACACCTAAGAATAATTGTTTGTTAATCACAGAGTTCAACCAATAGTACTAGAATAAAAAAATTACTAAAATGGATAAAGTATTACATTGTACAACAACAGTCAGCACAAGAGCTGATCAAGTTACTGTTTCTCATAGTGTCCATTTCACTTCAATAGGTTTCACCTTTGGTGCTCAATTAGTTGTCACCGATCGGGAGAACATATGATATTTGTCCCTTTGGGACTGGCTTAATTCACTCAGAATGATGTTTTCCAGATTCCTCCCTCTTGTTGCAAATGACCGGATTTCATTGTTTTTAACTGCTGTATAGTATTCTATAGAGTACATGTCCCATAATTCCTTTATCCAAATGTATGCTTTGAATTCCCTGTGATCTTTTGCTGTGAGGTTCCCTTCGTTTACCTTCTTTCATGTTGATGGCCGTGTTTCTGTGTTTCTGTGTGTAACACATCTTTAAGCATCTTTTGCAGGGCTGGACGAGTGGCAACAAATTCTTTCAATTTTTGTTTGCAATGAAAGGTCTTTATTTCACCTTCATTCACAAATGAGAGCTTTGCAGGATATAATATTCTGGGCTGGCAGTTTTTCTCTCTAAGAACCTGGGCTATGTATCGCCATTCCCTTCTGGCTTGTAGGGTTTCTGATGAGAAGTCTGCTGTGAGTCTAATTGGAGATCCTCTGAGTGTAATTTGACGTTTCTCTCTTGCGCATTTTAGGATCTTTTCTTTCTGTTTCACTGTGGTGAGTTTAATTACAACGTGTCGTGGTGAGGACCTCTTTTGGTCATGTTTCCTAGGGGTTCTATGTGCTTCCTGTACTAGGATGTCTCTGTCCTTCTCCAAAACTGGGAAATTTTCTGCTATTATCTCACTAAAAAGGCATTCTAATCCTTTCTCCCTCTCCATGCCTTCAGGAACTCCTAGAACTTGAATGTTGGGTTTTTTAATAGTATCCTGTAGATTCCCAACAATATGTTTTAGATTTCTAATTTCCTCTTCTTTTCTTTGGTTTGACTGTATATTTTCCTGTGCTCTGTCTTCTAAGTCCGATATTCTCTCTTCTGCCTCACCCATTCTGTTTGTAAGGCTCTCTAATGTGTTTTTCACTTGATCTATTGAATTCTTCACTTCATTATGATTTCTCGTCACTATCACAGTTTCATGTTCTACTAGTTGTTTCATTTCAGCTTGATTTCTCCTTAATATTTCATTTTCACGAGAGAGATTTTCTACCTTGTCCATTAAGGATTTCTGTAGTTCAAGAATTTGTTTTTGAGTACTTCTTAGTGTTCTTATCAATTTTTTGAGATCTGCTTCTTGCATCTCTTCTATCTCATCATCTTTGTAATCTTGAATTGGGGTGTCTTTTTCACTTGGGGATGCCACAGTGTCTTCCTTGTTCTTATTACCTCGGTTTTTGCGTTTGTTGTTTGGCATATTGGTTTCTTCACTGTGGTGTTTTTTTCTTGTTATACTATGACTCTAGATTAAGTGGACTGTCTGCTTTTGATGGAGCCTTAGAGGCTTGAGATGGGTGTGGCCTGAGAACTCTGTTTGGTTCCTCAGGGTTGAGGGTGTGTCAAAGGAGACACTCCCAGGTTAGGCGTGGTAAATCTCTCTCTGTTACTTTTTTTTTTTTTGGTTCAAAAGGGAAGTAATTCCACACAGCTGAATGGAATTGGGAGTGGTTAGCAGGCGAAGGATATGCCCACAGGAGCCAGAGATCGGAAACTCTTTCCCAAGGACCAGAGAGGGAATCTTTGCAGCCCTTTGTGTGGGCTGAGATTCTCCTGTAGTCTCCCACTGGGCTGCCAAGGCTACTGAACTGTAGTGTCTCTGGAGAGTACTCACATGAATTCGTGATTTCCGTGAGTTCTCTCCCCCACTGTCTCTTTTTTCACAGTCTCAGTTCATTAGCACCACACATTCATTAGGTTCTAATCTCCTGTTATTTCACCCCTCCCACCCAGAGTCAGGTTTTTCTGCTAGGCTCAGGGCCGGTGCAGACCCGAGGTCGCCCTGCTTATGACGTATTCCAAAATGGCGCCTGCTCTTTGTCTTGCTCGCCTTTGAGAGGTGAGCGGAGAGAGAGAAACTCGTGTCCGTATGGGTCACTTTTTTTTTTCCCTCTCTCTCTCTCTCTCTTCTAGTTAGCCTGGTGAACTTTTCCCCGCAGGGTTTCAAGCCTTGTTCGCTCTAGTCTCCTCTTTCCGCTTCCCTGCTGGTAATTCGGGCTATTGATGTTCTGCTCACCTCGCGTTCCAGCGCTGGTGTGTTGAATCTGCTGCTGGTGTCCCAAACTGCGGGCTCCCACGCTCTCCACGCAGGTCCACTGTGAATCTCCAGTTCCGGAAGGGTTTCCTCTGCTGTATCTTCCCCTACTCTTCCTTGAACCTGCAGTATCTCCACTTTTATTAAACTGTCTCTCCCCAGACTATCGGTGTGCTCCCTTCCTATTCCGCCATCTTGCCCCTAAAATTCAGGATCTCCAATTAGACTTACAGCTGACTTCTCATCAGAAACCCTACAAGCTAGGAAGGAATGGTGAGATATAGCCCAGGTACTAAGAGAGAAAAACTGCCAGCGCAGAATAGTATATGCTGCAAAGCTCTTATTTGTGTATGAAGGTGAAATAAAGACGTTTCACAGCAAACAGAAATTGAAAGAATTTGTCTCCACTCATCCAGCCCTGCAAAAGTTGCTTAAAAATGTGTTACATGCAGAAACACAGAAACACAGTCATCAACATGAAGAAAGGTAAAGGAAGGAAACCTCACAGCAAAAGATCACAAGAAACTCAAAGCATATTTTAAAAAATATCTTTGGTAAATGACAGGGCAAAGTTACTACTTATCAATAGTCACATTGAACATTAATGGCCTGAACTGTCCAGTTAAAAGACACAGATTGGCTGAATGGGGTAAGGAACAAAACCCATCTATTTGCTGCTTACAAGAAACACATCTTTCTAACAAAGATGCATACATACTGAAAGGGAAAGGCTGGAAAAAGATATACCATGCCAACAGAAATGAAAAAAGAGCAGATGTAGCCATCTTAATATCAGATAACATAAATTTTACCACAAAAATTATTAGGAGAGACAAAGAGGGGCACTATATAATGATTAAGGGATCAATTCAACAGGAAGATATAACGATTATCAATGTATATGCACCTAATTACAGAGCACCTGTTTATTTAAAAGACTTGTCAACAGACTTAGAGACTTAGACTCCAATACAATAGGACTGGAGGATTTCAATACTCCACACTCAGAAATAGACAGAACAACAAGACAGAAGATCAACAAGGAGACAGTAGATATAAATCACACTGCAGCCTAAATGAATTTAAAAGATATCTACAGAACTTTTCATCCTACACAGAAAGCATGTACATTCTTCTCAGCAGTACATGGAACCTTCTCTAGCATTGACAACATACTAGGCCATAAAGCAAATATCAGCAAATTCAAAAGAATTAGAATCAATTACAATCACAATAGCTATAAAAACAATCAAATACCTTGGAAGAAACTTAACCAAGGTCATTAAAGATCACTATGATGAAAATTACAAAATCTTAAAGATAGAAATAGAAGAGGATACCAAAAAATGGAAAAATCACCCATGTTCATGGATAGGAAGAATCAATATCATCAAAATGTCCATTCTCCCAAAAGCAATTTACAGATTTAATGAAATACCTTTCACCTTACACAAAAATCAACTCAACATGGATTAAAGACCTAAATCTATGACCCAACACCATCAAATTATTAGAGAGCATTGGAGAAACCCTTCAAGATATAGGTACTGGCAAAGACTTCTTTGAAAATACCACAGGAGCACCAGCAGTCAAAGCGAAAATTAACATTTGGGATTGCATCAAATTGAGAAGTTTCTGTACTAAAAAGAAATAGTCAGGAGAGTGAAGAGGCAACCAACAGAATGGGAAAAATATTTGCAAACTATGCAACAGATAAAGGGTTGATAACCAGACTTAAAGGGAGACTTAGGCCCCAATACAATAGTATTGGGGGACTTCAATACTCCACTCTCAGAAATAGACAGATCAGTCGGACAGAAGATCAACAAGTAGATTTAAGTGACAGTAGATTTAAATGACACTATAGCCCAAATGGCTCTAACAGATATCTACAGAATTTTTTATCCAACACGTAAAGAGTATACCCTTATCAGCAGTACATGGAACCTTCTCTAGGATTGACCACATACTAGGCCTTAAAGCAAGTCTCAGCAAATTCAAAAGAATTAGATTCATACGATGAAGCTTCTCAGACCATAAAGGAATGCAGTTGGAAATTAGCAACTCAGGAATTCCTAGAGCATATGCAAACACATGGAGATTGAACAACATGCTCCTGAATGAACAATGGGTCATAGAAGAAATCAAAGAATAAATCAGCACAACATACCAAAACATATGGGATACAGCAAAAGCAGTATTAAGAGGAAAGTTTATAGTAATAGGTGCACACATTAAGAAATTGGAAAGGCAACAAATAGATGAGCTTTCAATGCATCTCAAGGATCTAGAAATACTACAGCAAGCAAGACACAAATCTAGTGGAAGAGTAATAATTAAAATGAGAAAAGAAAACAACAGGATTAAATCCAAAAACATTACAAAAAAATCAGCCAAATGAGGAGCTGTTTTTTTTAAAAAATAAACAAAAATGACAACCCATTGGCCCAACTAATTAAAAAAAGAAGGGAAAAGACCAAAATCAATAAAATCAGAGAATAAAAAGGAAAGGTAACAACAAACACCACAGAAATCAAAAGAATCATCAGAAATCACTACAAGGACTTGTATGCCAGCAAACAGGGAAATCTATTAATAATGGATAGATTTCTGGATACATGCAACCTACCTAAATTGAACCAGGAAGACATAGAAAACCTAAACAGACCCATAACTGAGTCAGAAATTGAAACAGTAATAAAGGCCCTCCCAACAAATAATCTCAGGACCAGATGGATTCACTGCTGAATTCTACCAGACATTTAAAGAAGAACTAGCTCCAATTCTTTTCAAACTATTCAGAACAATCGAAAAAGAGGAAATCCTCCCAAATTGTTTCTATGAAGCCAGCATCACCTTAATCCCTAAGCCATAAAAAAGGATGCAAGATTGAAAGAAAATTACAGAACAATATCCCTGATGAATGTAGATGCAAAAATCCTCAATAAAAATCTGGCCAATAGAATGCAACATTACATCAGAAAGATCATCCACACAGACCAAGTGGGATTTATCCCTGGTATGCAGGGATGGTTCAGTGTTCGCAAAACAATCAATGTGATACACCACATTAACATACTGCAGAAGAAAAACCATATGATTATCTAAATAGATGCGGAGAAAGCATTTGATAAAATACAACACCCTTTCATGATGAAAACTCTAAGCAAACTGGTAGTGGAAGGAACATTCCTCAATACAATCAAAGCAATTTATGAAAAACCTATGGCCAGCATCCTATTGAATGGGGAAAAGTTGGAAGCATTTCCACTGAGATCTGGTACCAGACAAGGATGCCTGCTCTCACCACTGCTATTCAATATAGTTCTGGAAGTGTTATCCAGAGCAATTAGGTAAGAGAAAGAAATTAAAGGGATACAATTGGGAAGGAAGAACTCAAACTCTCCTTCTTTGCAGATGATATGATTCATTATTTAGGGAATCCAAAGAACTCTACTAAGAGACTATTGGAAATCATAGAACTGTTCAGCAAAAAAGCAGGATATAAAATAAGTGCTCAAAAATCAACAGCCTTTGTAAACACAGGCAATGCCACGACTGAGGAAGAACTTCTATGATCAATTGCATTCTCAATAGCCACAAAAACAATCAAATACCTTGGAGTAAACTTAACCAAGGATGTTAAAGACCTCTATGATGAGACTTACCAAATCTTAAAGAAGTATATAGAAGAGGATACCAAAAAATGGAGAAATCTTCCATGCTCATGGATTGGAAGAATCAACATAATCAAAATGTCCATTCTCCCAAAAGCAATTTATACATTCAATTCAATACCAATCAAAATACCAAAGATATTCTTCTCAGATCTGGAAAAAATGATGCTGAAATTCATATGGAGACACAGGAGACCTCAAATAGCTAAAGCAATCTTGTACAGCAGAAAAAAGCCGGAGGCATCACAATACTAGATTTCAGGACATATTACAGGGCAGTTGTTATCAACACAAGCATGGTACTGGTACAGAAACAGATGGATAGACCAAGGGAACACAAACACCAGGAATCAATCCAAACATCTACAGCCAACTTATATGTGATCAAGGTTCCAAGACTAATCCCTGGAGTAATGACAGTCTATTCAATAAATGGCCCTTGGAATAATGGATTTCCATGTACAGAATCTTGAAGCAAGATCCCTACCCTACACCTTACACAAAAATCCACTCAACATGGATTAAATACCTAAAATCTATGACCCGACAACATCAAATCATTAGAAAACATTGCAGAAACCCTACAAGATATAGGTACCGGCAAAGATTTCTTGGAAAAGACCCCAGAGGCACAGGCAGTCAAAGCAAAAATTAACATTTGGGATTGCATCAAATTGAGAAGTTTCTGTACTTCAAAAGTAATAGTCAGGAAAGTGAATAGGAAACAAACAGAATGGGAAAAAATATTTGCAAACTATACAACAAATAAAGGATTAATAACCAGAATCTACAAAGAGATCAAGAAACTATACAACAGCAAAACAAACAACACACTTAAGAGATGGAACAATGACCTCAATACACATTTTTCAAAAGAGGAAATCCAAATAGCAAACAGAAACATGAAAAATGTTCAGGATCACTAGCAATCAGGGAAATGCAAATCAAAACCACAATGAGATTTCACTTCACCCCAGTTAGAATGGCTCTCATTCTGAAATCTACCAACAACAGATGCTGGCGAGGATTTGGGGAAAAAGGGACACTAACCCCCTGTTTGTGGGAATGCAAACTTGTTAAGCCACTATAGAAGTCAGTCTGGAGATTCCTTAGAAACCTGATTATAACCCTAACATACAACTCAGTCATTGCACTGCTTGGAATTTACCCAAAGGAAATTAAATTGGCAAACAAAAAAGCTGTCTGCACATTAATGTTTATTGCAGCTCAATTCACAATAGCTAAGTCCTGGAATCAACCCAAATGCCCATCAACAGTAGACTGGATAAAGAAATTATGGGACATGTACTCTATAGAATTCTATATAGCAGTCAAAAACAATGAAATGCAGTCATTTGCAACAAGATGGAGGAATCTGGAAAACATCATGCTGAGTGAATTAAGCCAGTCCCAGAGGTACAAATTGCATATGTACTCCCTGATCAGCGACAACTAACTGAACACCAAAGGGGAACCCTGTTGAAGTGAAATGGGCACTATTAGAAACAGTGACTTGATCAGCCCTTGTCCTGAATGTTGATGTATAATTTAATACTTTATCCCGATTAGTATTTTTTGTTCTACTTAATACTATTGGTTGAACTCTGTAATTAACACACAATTATTCTTAGGTGTTTAAATTTAACTGAAAAGTGATCCCTGTTAAATATTAGAGTGGGAATAAGAGAGGGAGGAGATGTACAATTTGGGGCATGCTCAATCAGACTTGCTCCAAATGATGGAGTTAGAAACGTGCCAGTGGATTACAATACAATCCCATCAAGGTGGCATGTACCAAGGCCATCTCACTAGTCCAAATGATCATCTTCAGTTCACAATTGATCACATTGATAGGTCTAAGAGTCAAAGGGATCACAAAAACAAGACTAGTGTCTGCAAATACTAACTGATAGAATAAAAATGGAGAGAATGATACACAGCAGACTCATAGAATGGCAGATGTCCTAAATAGCACTCTTGCCTCACAATCAGCCTTTAAGGCATTTGGATCCAGCTAAACAAGTATTTCAGGTATGAAAAGCCAAGACACTCTGTGAAAAATAAAAAAAACCTCCTGAATGAAATATCTCTGTGATTTAGATCCCAATAGAAAGAACGGACCATTAAAAAGGAGGTACCTTTCTCTGAAGGGAGGAGAGAACTTCCACTTTGACTATAAACCTGTGTAAATAAGATCAGAGTTGGTGAACTCAAAGTCTTCCATAGCCTTGGGAACTCATGACTAGAGCCTAGGGAGATTACTGACGCCATAAACAAGAGTGTCAAAATATTAAGTCAACCACAGGAGTCACTGTGCACTTACTCCTCATGTAGTGCCTCTGTCCTTAATGTGTTGTCCAATGTGAAGTAATGCTATAACTAGTACTGAAACAGTATTTTACACTTTATGCTCTGTGTGGGTGCAGACTGATGAAATCTTTACTTAATATATACTAATTTGATCTTCCGTATATAAAGATAATTGAAAATGAATCTTGATGTGAATTGAGAGAGGTAGTGGGAGATGTGAGGGAAGTTATGGGGGGGAAACCATTGTAATCCATGAACTTTACTTTGGAAATTTATATTTATTTAATAAAAATTTAGAAAAAAGAATCCAAATCAGAAATAAAGACCCTCCCAGCAAAGAAAATCCCAGGACCAGATGGCTTTATCACTGAGTTCTATCAAACATTTAAAGAAGATTTAACTCCATTTCTTCTCAAGCTATCAAAATCATTGAAAGGAAAAGAATCCTCCCAAATTCTTTCTATGAAACCAGAATCACCATAATTCCTAAAGCTGAAAATTATACAATATAGAAATATATATACAATATAAAATATACAATATAGAAAAATATATGTAAATATACAATATAAAAAAGTACTACAGACCAATATCCTTGATGAATATAGATGCAAAAGTCAAAAAACAACCAGCCAATCAAATACAAAAAATGCATCAAAATGATCATTCACACAGACCAAGAGTGTTATTTATCCCTGGTATGCAGGGATTGTTCAACATCTGTAATAAATCAATGTGATAGATCACATTAACAAATTGAAGAACAAAAATCATATAATTATCTCAATACCCACAGAGAAAATATTTGACAAAATACAACACCCTTTCATTATGAAAGCTTTAAGCATCCTGGGAATAGAGGGAACGTTTCTCAACACAATCAAGGAAATTTATGACAAAACAACAGCCAGCAACCTATTGAAAAGGGAAATGCTGGGAGAGCGGCAAGATGGCGGAACAGGAAGGGAGCACACCGATAGTCTGGGGAGAGACCGTTTAATCAAAGTGGAGATACTGCAGGTTCAAAGAAGAGTAGGGGAAGAAACAGCAGAGGAAACCCTTCCGGAACTGGTGATTCGCAGTGGACCTGCGTGGAGAGCGTGGGAGCCCGCAGTTTGGGACACCAACAGCAGATTCAACACACCAGCGCTGGAACACGGGGTGAGCCGAACCTCAATAGCCAGAGATACCAGAAGGGAAGTGGAAAGAGGAGACAAGAGCGAACAAGGCTTGAAACCCTGCGGGGAAAAGTTCACCAGGCTAACTAGAAGAGAGAAAGAGTGAGGGGAAAAAAAAAAGTGACCCATACGGACACGAGTTTCTCTCTCTCCACCCACCTCTCAAAGGTGAGCAAGACAAAGAGCAGGCGCCATTTTGGAATACTTCATAAGCAGGGCAACCTCGGGTCGGCACCGGCCCCGAGCCTAGCAGAAAAACCTGACTCTGGGTGGGAGGGGTGAAATAACAGGAGATTAGAACCTAATGAATGTGTGGTGCTAATGAACTGAGACTGTGAAAAAAGAGACGGTGGAGGAGAGAACTCACGGAAATCATGAATTCATGTGAGAACTCTCCAGAGATGCTGCAGTTCAGTAGCCTTGGCAGCCCAGTGGGAGACTACAGGAGAATCTGAGCCCACACTAAGGGCCACAAAGATTCCCTCTCTGGTCCTTGGGAAAGAGCTTCCGATCTCTGGCTCCTGTGGGTATATCATTCGCCTGCTAACCACCCCCAATTCCATTCAGCTGTGTGGAATTATTTCCCTTTTGAACAACAAAAAAAAAGTAACAGAGAGAGATTTACCACGCAAAACTTGGGAGTGTCTCCTTTGACACACCCTCAACCCTGAGGAACCAAACAGAGCTCTCAGGCCACACCCATCTCAAGCCTCTAAGGCTCCATCAAAAGCAGACAGTCCACTTAATCTAGAGTCATAACATAACAAGAAAAAAACATCACAGTGAAGAAACCAATATGCCAAACAACAAATGCAAAAACTGAGGTAATAAGAACAAGGAAGACACTATGGCGTCCCAAATGAAAAAGACACCCCAATTCAAGATTACAAAGATGATGAGATAGAAGAAATGCAAGAAGCAGATCTCAAAAAATTGATAAGAACATTAAGAAGTACTCAAAAACAAATTCTTGAACTACAGAAATCCTTAATGGACAAGATAGAAAATCTCTCTTGTCAAAACGAAATATTAAGGAGGAATCAAGCTGAAATGAAACAACTAGTAGAACATGAAACTGTGATAGTGAGGAGAAATCATAATGAAGTGAAGAATTCAATAGATCAAATGAAAAACACATTAGAGAGCCTTACAAACAGAATGAGTGAGGCAGAAGAGAGAATATTGGACTTAGAAGACAGAGCACAGGAAAATATACAGTCAAACCAAAGAAAAGAAGAGGAAATTAGACATCTAAAAAATATTGTTGGGAATCTACAGGATACTATTAAAAAACCCAACGTTCGAGTTCTAGGAGTTGCTGAAGACATGGAGAGGGAGAAAGGATTAGAATGCCTTTTTAGAGAGATAATAGCAGAAAATTTCCCAGTTTTGGAGAAGGACAGAGACATCCTAGTACAGGAAGCTCATAGAACCCCTAGGAAACATGACCAAAAGAGATCCTCATCACGACACATTGTAATTAAACTCACCACAGTGAAACAGAAAGAAAAGATCCTAAAATGTGCAAGAGAGAAACGTCAGATTACTCTCAGAGGATCTCCAATTAGACTCACAGAAGACTTCTCATCAGAAACCCTACAAGCTAGAAGGGAATGGCGAGACATAGCCCAGGTACTAAGAGAGAAAAACTGCCAGCCCAGAATATTATATCCTGCAAAGCTCTCATTTGTGAATGAAGGTAAAATAAAGACCTTTCATTGCAAACAGAAATTGAAAGAATTTGTTGCCACTCGTCCAGCCCTGCAAAAGATGCTTAAAGATGTGTTACACACAGAAACACAGAAACACGGCCATCAACATGAAAGAAGGTAAACGAAGGGAACCTCACAGCAAAAGATCACAGGGAATTCAAAGCATACATTTGGATAAAGAAATTGTGGGACATGTACTCTATAGAATACTATACAGCAGTTAAAAACAATGAAATCCGGTCATTTGCAACAAGAGGGAGGAATCTGGAAAACATCATGCTGAGTGAATTAAGCCAGTACCAAAGGGACAAATATCATATGTTCTCCCTGATCAGCAACAACTAATTGAGCACCAAAGGGGAAACCTGTTGAAGTGAAATGGACACTATGAGAAACAGTGACTTGATTAGCTCTTGTGCTGACTGTTGTTGTACAATGTAATACTTTATCCATTTTAGTATTTTTTTATTCTAGTACTATAGGTTGAACTCTATAATTAACACACAATTATTCTTAGGTGTTTATATTTTAACTGAAAAGTGATCCCTGTGAAATATAAGAGTGGGAATAAGAGAGGGAGGAGATGTACAATTTGGGACATGCTCAATCAGTCGTGCCCCAAGTGATGGAGTTAGAAACGTGCCAGGGGATTCCAATACAATCCCATCGAGGTGGCATGTACCAAGGCCATCTCACTAGTCCAAGTGATCAATTTCAGTTCACAATTGATCACACTGATAGGTCTAAGAGTCAAAGGGATGACACAAACAAGACTAGTGTCTGCTAATACTAACTGATAGAATGAAAAAGGGAGAGAATGATTCAACATGGGAAGCAAGATACACAGAAGACTCATAGAATGGCAGTTGTCCTAAATAGCACTCTTGCCTCAGAATCAGCTCTTAAGGCATTCAGATCTGGCTCAAGAGCCCATGAGAATATTCTAGGCATGGAAAGCCAAGACACTCTGGAAAAAAAAGAAGACCTAAATGAAAGATCTCTGGGAGTGAGATCCCAGTGGAACGAATTGGGCCATCAAAGAAGGAGGTACCTTTCTCTGAAGGGAGGAGAGAACCTCCACTTTGACTATGACCCTGTCGGAATAAGATTGAAGTCGGCGAACCCTAAAGGCTTCCATAGCCTTGGCAACTCATGACTAGAGCCTCGGGAGATAACTGACGCCATAAACAAGAGTGTCAAATTGTTAAATCAACATCAGAAGTCACTGTGTACTTACGTCTCATGTGGGATCTGTCCTTAATGTGTTGTCCAATGTGAAGTAATGCTATAACTAGCACTGAAACAGTATTTTACACTTTGTGTTTCTGTGTGGATGCAAACTTATGAAATCTTTACTTAGTATACTGAATCAATCTTCTGTATATAGATAATTAAAAATGAAAAAAATCTTGGTGTTAAATTGGAAATTGCATAGAAAATTAATCAATTTAAAAAAAATATATCATGTAGGATCTCTGTCCTTAATGTGCTATACATTGTGAATTAATACTATAACTAGTACTCCAAAAGCGAGAGAGCAGGGACCACACTACCCTGAGTGACATCTACCTGAATAACATCATCCCTCGGTTTGTCCAAGTCAGTGAGGACTCAGGAAGACTCTTTAAAAAGAGTAAAGAAGTTGGCCAGCAACTCCAGGATGATTTGATGAAGGTCCTGAATGAGCTCTACTCGGTCATGAAGACGTATCACATGTACAATGCCGACAGCATCAGTGCTCAGAGCAAACTGAAGGAGGCGGAGAAGCAGGAGGAGAAGCAAATTGGTAAATCAGTGAAGCAGGAGGACCGGCAGAGCCCGCGCTCCCCTGACTCCACTGCCAGTGTCCGCATCGAGGAGAAGCATGTCCGGAGGAGCTCGGTGAAGAAGATTGAGAAGATGAATGAGAAGCGCCAAGCCAAGTACACGGAGAATAAGCTGAAGGCCATTAAAGCCCGGAATGAGTACTTACTGGCTTTGGAAGCCACCAATGCATCTGTCTTCAAGTACTACATCCATGACCTGTCCGATCTTATTGATCAGTGTTGTGACCTAGGCTACCATGCTAGCCTGAACCGGGCTCTGCGCACCTTCCTTTCTGCTGAGTTAAATCTGGAGCAGTCGAAGCACGAGGGTCTGGACGCCATCGAGAATGCAGTAGAAAACCTGGATGCCACAAGTGACAAGCAGCGCCTCATGGAGATGTACAACAATGTCTTCTGTCCCCCTATGAAGTTTGAGTTCCAGCCCCACATGGGGGACATGGCCTCCCAGCTCTGTGCCCAGCAGCCTGTCCAGAGCGAGCTGGTGCAGAGGTGCCAGCAACTGCAGTCTCGCTTATCCACTCTGAAGATTGAGAACGAAGAGGTTAAAAAGACAATGGAGGCCACCTTGCAAACCATCCAGGACATCGTGACCGTTGAGGACTTTGATGTGTCTGACTGCTTCCAATACAGCAACTCCATGGAGTCTGTCAAGTCCACAGTTTCAGAAACGTTCATGAGCAAACCCAGCATTGCTAAGAGGAGAGCCAACCAGCAAGAGACAGAGCAGTTTTATTTCACGAAGATGAAGGAGTACCTGGAGGGCAGGAACCTCCTCACCAAGCTGCAAGCCAAGCACGACCTCCTGCAGAAAACCCTGGGAGAAAGTCAGCAGACAGACTGCAGTCTGGCCAGGCGTAGCTCAACCGTGAGGAAGCAGGACTCGGGCCAGGCAATTCCTCTGGTGGTAGAAAGCTGTTTCCGGTTTATCAGCAGGCACGGATTGCAGCATGAAGGAATTTTCCGGGTGTCGGGATCCCAGGTGGAAGTGAATGACATCAAAAATGCTTTTGAGAGAGGAGAGGACCCCCTGGCTGGCGACCAGAATGACCATGACATGGACTCCATCGCAGGTGTCCTGAAGCTCTACTTCCGGGGCCTGGAGCACCCTCCCTTCCCTAAGGACATCTTCCACGACCTCATGGCCTGCGTCACTATGGACAACCTACAGGAGAGAGCTCTGCACATCCGGAAAGTCCTCCTGGTCCTGCCCCAGACCACTCTGATTATCATGAGATACCTCTTTGCCTTCCTCAATCATTTATCACAGTTCAGTGAAGAGAACATGATGGACCCCTACAACCTTGCCATCTGCTTCGGGCCCTCGCTGATGTCGGTGCCGGAGGGCCATGACCAGGTGTCCTGCCAAGCCCACGTGAACGAGTTGATCAAAACCATCATCATCCAGCATGAGAACATCTTCCCAAACCCCAGGGAGCTGGAGGGCCCTGTCTACAGCAGAGGAGGAAGCATGGAGGATTACTGTGACAGCCCTCACGGAGAGACGACCTCCACTGAAGTCTCGACCCAGGACGTGACCGCAGAGCATCACACCAGCGATGACGAGTGTGAGCCCATCGAGGCCATTGCCAAGTTTGACTATGTGGGCCGGACAGCGCGAGAACTGTCCTTCAAGAAGGGAGCGTCCCTGCTGCTTTACCAGCGGGCTTCCGACGACTGGTGGGAAGGCTGCCACAATGGCATCGACGGGCTCATCCCACACCAGTACATCGTGGTGCAAGACACCGAGGACGGTGTCGTGGAGAGGTCCAGCCCCAAGTCTGAGATTGAGGTCATTTCTGAGCCACCTGAAGAAAAGGTGACAGCCAGAGCGGGGGCCAGCTGTCCCAGTGGGGGTCATGTAGCCGATATTTATCTTGCAAACATCAACAAGCAAAGGAAGCGGCCGGAATCTGGGAGCAGCCGGAAAACATTCCGTAGCGACAGCCATGGGCTGAGCGGTTCCCTGACTGACTCCTCCTCCCCGGGGGTGGGGGCCAGCTGCCGCCCATCCTCCCAGCCCATCCTGAGCCAGAGTCTCCCCAAGGAAGGGCCAGATAAGTGTTCCATCAGCGGGCACGGGAGCCTCAACTCCATCAGCCGCCACTCATCCCTGAAGAATCGGCTGGACAGTCCACAGATCCGCAAGACCGCCACGGCAGGGAGGTCAAAGAGCTTCAATAACCATCGGCCCATGGACCCTGAGGTCATTGCACAGGATATTGAGGCAACCATGAACTCGGCCTTGAACGAGCTGCGGGAGCTCGAGCGGCAGAGCAGTGTCAAGCACACCCCTGATGTGGTCCTGGACACCTTGGAGCCCCTCAAAACCTCCCCAGTGGTGGCCCCCACCTCGGAGCCCTCCAGCCCCCTGCACACCCAGCTCCTCAAGGACCCTGAGCCTGCCTTCCAGCGCAGCGCCAGTACTGCTGGGGACATCGCCTGCGCCTTCCGACCCGTCAAGTCTGTCAAGATGGCCGCCCCCGTGAAACCCCCAGCCACGCGGCCCAAGCCCACCGTCTTCCCCAAAACAAATGCCACTAGCCCTGGTGTCAACTCGTCCACCTCCCCACAGTCCACTGACAAGTCTTGTACTGTCTGAGGGATGTAATTTAATTGTTCTAGATAAAGGGACTGTAGGGACTGACTATTATTAAAAATATTCCTATTTAAAAAAAAATATATGGGACATGTACTCTATAGAATACTATACAGCAGTAAAAAACAATGAAATCTGGTCATTTGCAACAAAATGGAGGAATCTGGAAAACATTATGCTGAGTTAAATATGCCAGTCCCAAAGGGACAAATATCTTATGTTCTCCCTGATCGGTGACAACTAAACAAGCAACAAAAAGGAAACCTGTTAAAGTGAAATGGACACTATGAGAAACTGTGACTTGATCAGCTCTTGCCCTGACTGTTGATGAACAACTTAATATTTTATCCCTCTTAGTATTTTTTGTCTGTTCCACTTAATGCTATTGGTTTAATTCTTTAATTAATACACAGTTATTCTTAAGTGTTGAAACTTAACTGAAAATTGATCGCTGTTAAATATAAGAGTGGGAATAAGAGAGGGAAGAGATGTTCAATTTGGGACATGCTCAAGCTGACTTGCCCCAAACGGTAGAGTTAGAAACATACCAGGGGATTCCAATTCAATCCCATCAAGGTGGCATGTACCAATGCCATCCCACTAGTCCATTTGATCAATTTCTGTTCACAATTGATCATAATGATAAGACTAAGAGCCAAAGGGATCACATAAACAAGACTAGTGTGTGAAAATACTGACCGATAGAATAAAAAAGGGAGAGAACGATCCAACATGGGAAGCAAGATACACAGCAGACTCATAGAATGGCAGATGTCCTAAACAGCACTCTGGCCTCAGAATCAGCCCTTAAGGCATGAGGATCTGGCTGAAAAGCCCATGAGAGTATTTCAAGCATGGAAAGCCAAGACACTCTGGCAAAAAAAATGACCTAAATGAAAGATCTCTGCGAGTGAGATCCCAGTGGAAAGAACAGGTCATCAAAGAAGGAGGTACCTTTCTCTGAAGGGAGGAGAGAACTTCCACTTTGACTATGACCTTGTCTAAATATAAGAGTCGATGAACTCAAAAGGCTTCCATAGATATGGCAACTCATGACAAGGGAGGAATTACTGATGCCATAAACAAGAGTGTCAAATTGTTAAGTCAACAACAAGAGTCACTGTACACTTAGTAGGATTTCTGTCCTTAATGTGCTGTACATTGTAATTTAATGCTATAACTAGTACTCGAACAATATTTTTCACTTTGTGTTTCTGTGTGGGTGCAAACTGTTGAAATCTTTACTTCATATATACTAAACTGATCTCTGTATATAAAGAGAATTTAAAATGAATCTGGATGTGAATGGAAGGGAAATGGAGCGGGAAAGGGGAGGGTTTCAGGTGGGAGGGAAGTTATGGGAGGAGAAAGCCATTGTAATCCATAAGCTGTACTTTGGAAATTTATATTCATTAAATAAAAGTTAAAAAAAGAAGGACTACTTGGTGAAATAATTATAGAAAATTTCCCTAACTTGAAAAAAGAAAGGAAGGTCCAATACAGGAAGCACACAGAACTCCTAACAGATATGACCAGAAAAGATCTTCACCACTACACAGTGTAGTCAAACTTACCACAGTAAAGCATAAATAGAAGATTCCAAAACGTGCATGAGAAATGCCATATTTCTTTCAGAGGCTAAGGTCCAAATCTTAAGGACAAAATTGTCAACCCAGATTACAGTACCTTGCAAAGCTCTTATTTATGAATGAAGGTGAAATAAAGAATTTCTGTAAGAAACAGAAATTTAAAGAATTTTTAACCACTCACCCAGCATTAAAAGACATTCTCAATGATATGCTACTCACTGAAACACAGAAATTTAGCCACCACAATGAAAGAATATGAAGACAGAAAATCCTCCAGTATAAGTACAAATGAAATTCAAAGTAAACAACAGGAATATTTATGAAAAATGGCGGGGTCAATTCATTATCTATCAATAGTCACCTTGAATGTAAATGACCTCAACTCTCCAATTAAAAAATACAGACTGAAAGAATGTGTTAAAAAAGATCCATCTATTAGCTACCTACAAGAAACACATCTAGCCAAAAACAATGCATGCTGACTGAAAGTGGAAGGATGGAAAAAGGTATCCTATGCTGACAGAAAGAAAACAAAGTGCAGGAGTTGACATCCTAATATCAGAAAAAATATAGACTTTAGCACAAAAACTATTCAAAGAGACAGAGAAGAGAACATAGTAATGATTGTGAATATAACAAATGTATATGTACACAGTTACTGGGCACCTTGCTATTTAAAAGAAATTTTAATGGACCTAAAGGGAAACATAGTCTCCAATACAACAGTGACAGGCGACTTCAACTCCCCACTTTCATCAATGGACAAGTCAACTAGACAGAAAATCAACAAAGAAACAACAGAGCTAATTTAAATTATGGACCAAATGGACCTGATAGCTATAGAACTTTTCATCACACAGTTGAAGAATATGCATTCTTCTTATCAGTGCATGAAACTCTCTCTAGGATAGATCATATACTAGGCAATAAATCAAGTTTCAGAAAATTCAAAGAATGGAATTCACACCATGCATCTTCTCTGATGAAAATGGGATGAAGCTGAAAATAAACAACTCAAGAATCTCTAGATCCTTTACAACCGTATGTAGACTGAACCACATGTTCCTGAATGAACGGTATGTAATAGAACAGATAAAACATTGCTGGAAATGAACATAGACGACAATACAATATAACAAAACTTATAGAATACAGAAAAAGTAGTGTGAAGAGGTAAGTTCATAGCGATTGGTGCCTAAATAAATAAATTGGAAAGCTACCAAATAAATGAGCTATCAATGCATCTCATGGATCTAGAAAAACAATAACAAACCAAACCCCAAATTATTAGGAGGACAGAAATAAGGCTAGAGTGAACTAAACAAAATTGAAATAAAAAAAATACAACAAAAGATCACTGAAATGCAAAGCTGACTTTTTAAACAAAATAAAGAAAATTGATTGGCCCAACTTACTAAAACTGGAGGGTGTAGACCCAAATCAATACAATCAGAGATGAATTTCTACAAAGATCTGTATGTTAACAAATTGGGAAACCTAGAAGAAATGGTTACATTCCTAGACACATACTATCTATTAAAATTAAGTCATGAAGAAATAAAAAAAAAACTAAACAGATCAGTAACCAATACAGAAGTTGAATCCATAATAAAAACTCTTCCAAAAACGAAAAGACCTGGACCAGATGGCTTTACTGTCAAATTCTACCAAATATTCAAATAACTATTTCCAATTCATTTCAAGCTATTTAAAACAATTTAAAGGAAGGGAATCCTCCCAAACTCCTTCTATGAAGCCTGCATCACCTTAATTCCTAATAAAAAAGAAACAACAGAGAAAAAGAACTACAGACCAATATCCCAGATGAACATAGATGCGAAAATTGTCAATAAAATATTGGCTAATCTAATCAAATAACGTATCATAAAGATCATGTTTTAAGATCATTATTTCAGGACAAGTGGGATTTATCCCTGGTACAATGTTTAGGTTCAACACTCGTAAATCAATAAATTGGATACATCACATTAACAAAATGCTGAACAAAATCCATATCATTATTTCAATAGATGATGAAAAAGTATTTGATAAAACACAACATCCTTTCATGATGAAAACCCTAAGAAGATTGGATATAGAAGGAAGATTACTCAACACAATCAATGCAATATATGGCAATCCCATGGCAAGCATAATAATGTATGGGGAAAGCTGGAAGCATTTCCCCTAAGATCCAGAAGGAGATAAGAATGCCCACTCTCACCATTGCTGTTTATTAACATAGTCCTAGATATGTGAGCTAGAGCCATTAGGCAATAAAAAGAAATAAAATTATTAAAAAGTGAAAGGATAAAATCAAATTATCCCTATTTTCAGATGACATGATTATATGTATAAAGAATCCAAAAAACTCCACTGAGAGAATATTGGAACTCAGAAAAGGGTTTGGAAAAGTGGCATGATATAAATAAATTATAATAAATCCAAACAAGGGTACCAAAGATCTTTATAATGAGAATTATAAAAAATTTATGAAAGAAATAGAAGAAGACAGAATGAATGGAAAAATCATTCATGTTCATGCTTCTAAACAATCAATATCATCAAAATGTTCTTACTATCAAATGCAATTTACAGATTTAATGCAATCCCAATCAAAATGCCAATGACATTCTTATCAGATCGAAAAAAAAGATGCTAAAATTCATATTTATTTGGAAATACAACGGACCCTGTATAGCTAAAGCAATCTTAAACAACAAAAACAAAGTTGAAGGTATCACAATACCAGATTTGTAGACATAGGTGTAAGCAAAATAGCCTTGTACTGACACAAAAAACAGAAGTGTAGATCAATGAAAAAGAACAGAAACTCCAGAAATCAATGGGTACATTTACAACCAAATTATATTTGACAGAGGAGCTAAAAATTCGTCCCTGGAGCAAGGACAATATCTTAAGAAAATGGTGCTGGGATGACTGGATGATCTCCTTGTACAGAGTATGAAACCAGATCCCTACCTTAAGCCTTACACAAAAATCAACTCACAATGGATCAAAGACCTTACTCTATGACATGATACCATCAAATTAGTAGAGAGCACTGGGGAAACTCTGTAAGACATTGGCATAACCAAAGACTTTTTGGAAAAGACCCCAGAAACACAGGCAACTAAAGCCAAAATTGACAAATGGGGTCATATCAAGCTAAGAAGCTTATGCACTGTAAAATAACACTCAGCAAAGTGAAGAGACATCCAATAAATGGGACAAATATTTACAAACAAAGCAATTGATAAAGGCTTATTGTTTAGAATCTATAGATTCTGTTATACTTGTTATAAAAGGTAAAGAACTTCAACAACAAAAACAACGCAAACCATCCAGGTATGGAATTGACAAAGAACTTGACCGTGCATTTTTCAAGAGAGGAAATTCAAATGTCCAATCCATACTTGAAAAACTAGTCATCATGAAATGCAAATCAAAACCACAATGAGATTTCACCTCACTCCAGTAGAATGGCTCCCATACAGAAATTAATAACCAACAAATACTGGTGAATATGTGGGGAAAAAAAGTTACTGTATTCCACTGTTGGTGGGAATGTAGAATATAGAGCTACTATATGATCCAGCCATCCCACTCCTGGTAATTTACCCAAATCAAAATAAATCAGCATATGAAAGTGTTGTGTGTACCCTGATGTTCGTTGTAGCATAATTCACAAAAACTAAGATATGGAATCAACTGAGATGTCCATACTTAGTATCAGGTTAACTTTACGATCATTATGCAAACTAAAAGCAGATCCTTATAAAAATTAGAGTGGGAATGGGAGACTGAGGAGGAAGAAAAGTTGGAGCATGGAATGCAAGGAGGGTAGAGTGGGATGAAATACATGAAACTTTTATCTTAAATAAAATTTTAAAAAAGAATGAAACATGAAACACATATTACCACCAAATTCACCAACAGAACAAGGTAGAATCATTTTCCAATCAAGAAAAAGGCAGGTCTTAGTTATTATCTTTCAATAATAACCTTGAATGAAAATGGATTAAATTCACCAACCAAAAGACTTAGGTTAGCTGAATATATAAATCCAGGGCCCCACTATATGCTACTGACAAGAAACTCACTTCACAAAGATACACACAGACTGAAAGTGAAGGGTTGGAAATAGATATACAGGCAAATGGAATTCAAAAGACAACAGATATATCAATCCTGATATCAGCTAAAACATACTTTAAATTTAAAAAATAGAAAGACACCAAGAAGAACATAATATTTTGTTAAAAGTTTCAATTCTGCAAGCTTATGCAACAGTCTTAAATATATGTGAACCTGGGTCTGCCACTGTGGCATGGCGGGTGCCATGAAGTGCTTGCATCCCATGTGGGCACCGGTTCGAGTCCCAGTTGCTCCACTTCCAATCATGCTTTCTGCTATGGCCTGGGAAAGCAGTAGAGGATGGCCCAAGTCCTTGGTCCCCTGCACCCATGTGGGAGACCTGAAAGAAGCTCCTGGCTCCTGGCTTTGATCAGCACAACTCCAGACATTGTGGCCATCTGGGGAGTGAACCAGCGGATGTAAGACCACCTCTCTCTCTTTCTTTCTCTCTGTCTCTCCTTCTCTCTCTGTATAACTGTGAATTTCAAATAAAATAAATAAATATTAAATATATATGTATACATATATATGAACCAAACACAAGACCACTTAGATATATACAGAAAATATCATTAGATCTAAAGGGAAAGATACTCTCCAAAACAGTAACACCTCACTCTCATCAGTAGACAGGTCATCCACAGAGAAAATAAATAAATGTACATTGGAGTTTAAGTATATTATTAAGCAAATGGACATGTCAGATATTTACAGGATATTTTGCCCAACAGGTACAGAATAAATTCTTCTCTTCAACACATGAAACATTTCCTATGATAGACCACATATTAGGCCACAAATCAGGTCTCAGAAAATTTAAAATGTTTGAAACAGTATCATGTATCTTTTCAGACCACAAAAGAATAAAACTAGAAACCAACAGTAAGAATAATAAAACAATCATAAATACTTAGAAAATAAACAACACAATACTCTATGATTAATGGGTCATACATATACTTACAGTATGATCAACTGAAAAGAAATCAAATAAACAGTCTTGAACTAAACTACCTTATAAATGAAAACAACACATTAAAACTTATTAGATACAGCAAAAACAGTATTAAGAAAAAGTTTATAACATTAAATGCTTATATTAATAGAGAGAAATGTCTCAAATAAAAATCTAATGATGCATCCTGAAGACTCCAGAAAACAAGAACAAACTAAACCAACAATCAGCAGGAAGTAAGAAATAATTAGGATCAGAGCAGAAATAAAATGAAATTAAAGTACAACAACTACAAAAGAAAAATTGTTTTTGATAAGATAACAAAAGACAAACCTCTAGTCAAACTAGCAAAGGAAAAAACCAGAAAAAACTCAAATAAATAAAATCAGAGATGAAGAAGAAATAATCAAGGACACAAAATGGAAAGATATTTTTTGCTCATGGATTGGAAGAATCAATATCATTAAAATGTCTGTATTATCTAAAGCAATCTACAGATTCATTGCATTCCCCCCTCAAAATACCAATGACATTCTTCGCAGAACTAGAAAAAACAATTCTAAATTTCATAAGGAATCACAAAAGACCAAGAATGGCCAAAGCGATCCTGAATAAGAAAAATTAAGCTGGAGGCATCACAATGCCTTACTTCAAATCACATTAAAAAGATATAGTAATTAAAATAGTGTGGTATTGGCATAAAAATTTATATATAGGTGAATGGAAATAATGGAGAGCCAAGAAATTAATGCATGTATGTACAACCAATTGATTTTAGATTTTTTGAAAAGTACCCAGACCTTACAGTGGAGTAAGGAGAGTCTCTTCTACAAATGGTGCTAGTAAAACTGGATTTATATATGTAGAAGAATAAAATGAAGGCCATACCTCTCACCATTGTTCTTCTTCAGATAGTGGCTACCACCATCCCCAATGCCTGGTGCCCAACCTGGCAGACCAGACTAATGGCCCAACTGTATCCTCAACACCAATCCAAGCAGGACTGATTTCCTCAAATGTATTGGAATCTACAAATAGTGCCTAGGAAAATCCTTCCTGCATTCCAACTCTATTTCCAGACTCACTACTGAAAAATCTGTGTATCTTGTAATCACCTTTCAAGACTTCAGCAGCATTCAGGTCATGGTCCTCAGTACTAGGAATAGTGTTATTGGTGCTATGAGACCCAGCACCAGTTTGCTCCCTCAGCAGGACCTTCAGAATGTCTGATCCACATCATGCAGTCTTAGAGCCATAGCTATGGGTGTCATAAGAGCCTGCATGACTTAGGCTTGCCAGTGGACAAAAAAAAAAAAACTTTATGTCTCACAACACCAATAATGAGGACAAGGCTATCGCAATTCCTAATGAACTTGAGACCCAAAGCTCTGGGAGCACAATATACACAACTTAGGAATCTTACATTCACCTAAAAGTCACACTTATAGCCCTATGAGCCATTATAGACTAGATGACTACATCAAATTTAGGCAAAATTGACACTGATTAAAACAAAAGAAATCACACAGTGGTTATACATCTGTGCTCACCAAGAACCAAAGCCAAAGAAAAAATCAAATGATACCCTGCATTTCATCTAAACAATTAACAATAAAAGAAATGCAGATAAAAAATGAGGAAATCAGTAAGCAACCTGAATGAGAAAAAACACTAGGGAGATAGATAGAAATCATTAAGAAGAACCAAACATAAACATAGGAGATGAAAAGTAAAATCAAGAAAAGCAGAATGGACTTGATGGAGGAAAAAAATCTGATGTGGAGGTCATAGAATTTGAAATAACTGAATCAGATAAAAATAAAGAGAAACAAATTAAAAAGAATAAAGAAAGTCTAAACAAAACATGAGATATCATTTAGTGACCAAATATTTGCATTGCATGAATTCTCAAAGGTGAAGAGAATAAAAAAAACATTGAGAACATACTAAATTAATTACTAATCGAAAACTTCTCAAATATTGATAGAGACATGCAGATTTAGATATAGGGAGCTGAAAGGTACCCAAACAGACTAAATGAAAAATATCATCTTCAAGGCAGGTTGTAGCCAAATTGTTGAGAGTTAGGGACAAGGAGAGATTCCTAAAGGTAGTAAGAAAAAAAAGTATCAAGTTACATATAAAGGAAAACCAGCAGACTTCTTAGCAGAAACCATACAGGCAAGAAAAGAGTGGGATGGTATATTCAAGATCTTTAAAGAAAAAACAAGTCAACCTTGTGTTTAAGCTGCCACCTGTGATGCCAGAATCCCATATGGGTGCTGGTTGATGACCTGATTGCTCCACTTCCAATCTGGCTCCATGACAATGCCCTGGAAAAAGCAATGGATGATGGTCCAAGAAATTAGACCCCTGCCACCAATGTGGAAGATCCGGAAGAAGTTCCTGACTGCTGGCTGTGGCCTAGTCCTGCAATAGGCATTGCAGTCATCTGGGGAGAGAACCAGTGGAAGGAAGATTCTCTCTCTCTCTCTCTCTCTCTCTCTCTCTCTCTCTCTCTCTCTCCAACTCTGTCAAAAGTAAATAAATATTTTTTTTAAAAGTCTCCACCATAGAATATTATATCTACAAAAGCTATCCTTTAAAAGTGAATGAAGGCTGACGCCATGGCTCAACAGGCTAATCCTCTGCCTTGCGGCGCCGGCACACCGGGTTCTAGTCCCAGTCGGGGCACTGGATTCTGTCCCAGTTGCTCCTCTTCCAGGCCAGCTCTCTGCTGTGGCCCGGGAGTGCAGTGGAGGATGGCCCAAGTGCTTGGGCCCTGCACCCCATGGGAGACCAGGATAAGCACCTGGCACCTGGCTCCTGCCATTGGATGAGTGCGGTGCGCCGGCCGCAGCGCACCGACCGCGGCGGCCATTGGAGGGTGAACCATCGGCAAAAAGGAAGACCTTTCTCTCTGTCTCTCTCTCTCACTGTCCACTCTGCCTGTCAAAAAAAAAATGAATGAAAACTAACTTATTATCTAGATAAGGAAAAACTCCGAGAAATCATCCCCAAAAACAAACCTTCAAGAAATTCTGATGGGATTTGTATAAGACAAGCTATGCTAACTATAAAGTAAGGTACAATGAGTAACCAAACAACAAAATGACATCATGTATCAATACTGAACTTGAATGTAAATAGATCAAATACAAAACACAAATTTTAGGCTTTCTGAAAGGATTAAAAACCAAGAATCAGCAATATGCTGACTATAAGAAAGACATTTCACAAATAAAATTATGCATAGACTGAAACTGAAGTGCTGGAAAAATATAAACAAGGCAAATACAAACCAAAAGTAAGCAGTGATATAAACTCATATCAGATAAAACTTGCTTTAAAAATTTAGAAACCTGTGAAAAGATAAAAAAGATGGACATGATACATTGATAAAAGGATAGAGTCAGTAAGAAAGTCTAAAAATCATAATTATACACTGGCTCAAAAAAAACAGCCAGAAATATATTATTAGACATAAAGGAAGATATAGATTCCAACACAACAACAGTGGGGTATTCAACCTTATACTGTCATCAATGGAAAGATCATTCCAACAAAAAAAATCAACAGATACATCAGAACCTAACAGACATTTACAAAGCAATTTTTCCAACCACTATAGAAGGACTATTTTTCTCATCAAAACCTAGAAAAATTTCTAGAATAGACCACATATTAGGCCATAAGTCAAGCTTCAGCAAATTTAAAAATATTGAAGTTATACCATGTAACTTCTCAGATCACAAAGGAGGAAATCTAGAAGTCAATAACATGAAGGACAACAAATGTTTACAAATATATGGAAACTAAAAATTGTAAAAATTAAAAAAAATTAATTTTCTTGAAATAAATGAAAACGAAAGTACAATATAACAAAACCTGTGGGATACAGCAAAAGTGGTATTAAGAACTAAGTTTGTACTACTAAGTGCTTTCAAAAAGAGCAATTTCCCAATAAATAGTATATTTTGTAAATATTAATAATAATAAAAGAAATGTCCCAAGATAATATACTAGTTACGCATCTGGAAGACATACGAAAACTGGTACAAAGCAGTGCCAAATTTAGCAGGATGAAAGAAATCTGAACAGAAATGAATGGGATTGAAACAAATAACAATACAGAATATCAATAAAACAAAGATTTTTTGAGAAGGTAAAAAAGACAAAACTTCAGCCACACTAACAAAGAAAAAAAGAAAAAACTCAAATAAATATTGAGGTGAAAAATGAGATATCACAACTGACATCACTGAAACACAGAGGATCATAAGAAACTACCATGAACAGCAATACACTAAAAAGTCAGAAAACCTCAAAAATGGATAATTTCCTGGGTATATATGACCTACAAAAATTAAATCTAGAAGAAATAGAAAATATAAGCAGACCAAAATAAGCAACAAGATTAAACAATAATTAAAATTTTCCTATCTTGGAAAAGTCCAGTAGTTGATGAATATACTACAGAATTATTTTTTTGAAGATTTAATTATTTATTTGAATGGTAAAGAGTTACAGAGAGTTAGAGAGAGATCTTCCATCCACTTGTTCACTCCCAAAATGGCCACAACAGTTGGAGCTGAGTGGATTTGAAGCCAGAAACCTAGATCTCCTTGTGGGTTTTCCATGAGAGTGTGGGCATGCAAGGACTTGGGTCATATCAACTGCTTTCACAGCCCATAGCAGAGAGCTGTATCAGAAGTGGAGCAGCTGGGACTTTAACCAGCCCACATATGGGATGCCAGCAATGCAGGTGGTTGCTTTACCTGCTATGCCACATACCAGCCCCTTTACTATTGAATCCTACAAAACATTTAAGGAAAAGATAACTCTAATAATTTTCAAACAATTTCAAAATATTTAATAGGATGGAACTCTGTCAAAATCCTTTTATGAGGGCTACATCACTGTAGCACCAAAACCAAAGGCACATAATTATAGCTACAGTCCTTTATTTTGGAATGTAGATGCAAAAATTATCAACAAAATACTAACAAACCTTATCAAAAGCACACCAAAAATACATCATCATTAATTGGGATTTATGGAAAAAAATGCCAGGGTGATTAGACACTTGCAAATCAATAAATGTCATAAATCACATCAACAGAATGGCAAATTAATCCATATTATCATCTCAAGGATGCAGATAAAGCATTAGATAAGTTTCAACATCACTTCAGGATAAAAAAAATCTCTATAATTTAGGTATAGGAGGAAAATCCCTGAGAATTATAATGAGTATGTACGATTAACCAACAGCAAATATGACACTATTGAAAATTTGAAAGCATTTCCCCTCAGATCTGGAATAAGATAAGGATGGCCACTTCCACATACTTATACAACACAGTATTGGATGTACTTTAAAGGTTAATTATATAATAAAAAGAAATAAAAGCCATCAAAATATCCATGCTTTAAGAAGGTATGATATTTTACATGAAAAAAATGTAAAAACTCCACCAAAAACCTGTTGGAACTTATAAGCCAATTCAGCAATGTTTCAGGTTACAAAATAAACATAAAAATAGTAGTTTTCATATGCTAACGATGAACTCATGAAAAGAGAAATCGAGAAGAAAATCCATTCAAAATATCCACAAAATAAGCTATCTTTAGGAATATATTGAATTGAAGAAGCAGAAGTTTTTTAGTGTAAAAATTACAAATATTGAAGAAAGTAATCAGGGGCACAAAAATTTTAAAGATATTCCTTTTTCATATGTTGGAAGAATTAACATAATTAAAAGGTATTTGTTACCTAAGGCAATTTACATATTATATCCAATCTCTGGGGATATTCCAAGATGGAGGAATAGGGAATGACATATTATGCTAGGTTAGGGACTAATAATAAGAAAAAAAGTCTATGAAGTTCACTTTCAGGGGGAGAATAAGAGAGAAAACCAAGGTGGAAATTCTATGGAAGAAAGAGAAACATCATGGACTTGTTTGAAGGGTATGGACACGCAGCACAAACATGGACCTAACACACTAAGCATCTGAAAGCCGGAGTGAGTGGCATTTTGGATATGGAGAAGAGACAAAATTGCAGCAGCCTTTGGAGATATAATCAGAGAGACAGCATGGCATGGTTCTGGCCTGGATTCCTAGGGGCTAACAGAGACCCACAGACATAGAAAGTGTAAGGTTCACATATCCCTAACCCAATCTTCCCCACAAAAGTGGCGGGCACCTGGTTGAGAGAGGACGGTTGCCATTTTGGGCTTGGACAATAGTTTTAGAAGCCCTAGTGCATGTGCACAGCAACTGGCTGACACAGTATGTTATCTTCTTGGCAGTACTAGTGACAGTCATGGGGAGATGACAACATTTTTCCAGTGGCTCTTGTGTGCACATGTGATCCAGATTATACTGGAGGGAAAAGTCTATGTTCCCCACTGATTTTGAGCCTGGCTCAGAGGATCCTGAGGGGATTAGCCACCCATGTAGAATTGTGAGGCGCTTTTTAACTTCCCAACATACCAAAGCATCCGAGGCTCAAATCTGTAGGTGGAATACCCTCAGAGAGTTGGCTTGGAGAATGTCTGCCTCTATGTGGATTGGACAGGCTGGCAGGACAGAATGGAGCCACTGTACACAGAGACTGTGGGATCCTTCTGTGTTGATACTGTGGGGACTCGGTGGCTGGACTAGAGGGTGCAGGGTGTAGCTGGGTCTCTGAATAATCACTGTATGTGGCTCTACAGGCTACAAACTCATTGGCTGTCTGGAGAGAGTCATAGAAGCAGACTCTCTGCAGAGCAAGGACTGAGCCGATCATTTGAATGGTTCATATGGTGTACAGGATGAATTTTGTACCCACTGCGGTGGGGTGGTGGCTAAAACCTGAGCATTGATAACCTTGGAGGAGAGGAGGTGAGGGTGTAATCACAACAGAGGTTCTGTTAACAAAAGGATATCCACCATACACAACTCGTATGCTATACTGGATACTCACCACACCCTGGAGCACTGACCAGAGATCCCTGGTCACACAATGGCACACAGCTCTTGGTATCCACTGACAGTGCAGACATTCCACTAAGCCACAGAGGAATAGCTTAAAGATAAAAGCCATCAGAGGAAAAAAAAAAACAAGTATCCCTACAAATGTCTAAAAATAAGCAAGAAATTAAAAAAAAGAAAGAAGAAGGAAGACCATGATCACCCTAAGGACATAAAACATTTCAATATTAGAATTTGAAGATGAAGAGGTTGATGAAATGCTGGAACTGGAATTCAGAAGATTAATCATAAGA
This sequence comes from Sylvilagus floridanus, assembly GCA_949820135.1. NCBI lineage: Eukaryota > Metazoa > Chordata > Mammalia > Lagomorpha > Leporidae > Sylvilagus > Sylvilagus floridanus. Next base: position 91,448,102 of record OX463223.1, read on the forward strand.
TTACCCAAAGTCAATCAGAAGCAAATTCACAAAGTAAAGAAATTCAGTTAAAGTTTAAACTGTTAATTACAGAGTTCAACCAATAGTACTAGAATAAAAAAATACTAAACTGGATAAAGTATTACATTGTACAACAACAGTCAGCACAAGAGTTGATCGAGTCACTGTTTCTCATAGTGTCCATTTCACTTCAACAGGTGTCCCCTTTGGTGCTCAATTAGTTGTCACCGATCAGGGAGAACATATGATATTTGTCCCTTTGGGACTGGCTTAATTCACTCAGCATGATGTTTTCCAGATTCCTCTATCTTGTTGCAAATGACCGGATTTCATTGTTTTTGACTGCTGTATAGTATTCTATAGAGTACATGTCCCACAATTTCTTTATCCAAATGTATGCTTTGAATTCCCTGTGATCTTTTGCTGTGATGTTCCCTTCGTTTCCCTTCTTTCATGTTGATGGCCGTGTTTCTGTGTTTCTGTGTGTAACACATCTTTAAGCATCTTTTGCAGGGCTGGACGAGTGGCAACAAATTCTTTCAATTTCTGTTTGCAATGAAAGGTCTTTATTTCACTTTCATTCACAAATGAGAGCTTTGCAGGATATAATATTCTGGGCTGGCAGTTTTTCTCTCTTAGTACCTGGGCTATGTCTCACCATTCCCTTCTAGCTTGTATGGTTTCTGATGAGAAGTCTGCTGTGAGTCTAATTGGAGATCCTCTGAGAGTAATCTGACGTTTCTCCCTTGTACATTTTAGGATCTTTTCTTTCTGTTTCACTGTGGTGAGTTTAATTACAATGTGTCGTGATGAAGATCTCTTTTGGTGTTTAAATTTTAACTGAAAAGTGATCCCTGTGAAATATGAGAGTGGGAATAAGAGAGGGAGGAGATGTACAATTTGGGGCATGCTCAATCAGTCGTGTCCCTATGATGGAGTTAGAAACGTGCCAGGGAATTCTAATACAATCCCATCAAGGTGGCATGTACCAAGGCCATCTCACTAGTCCAAGTGATCAATTCAGTTCACAACTGATCACACTGATAGGTCTAAGAGTCAAAGGGATGACACAAACAAGACTAGTGTCTGCTAATACTAACTGATAGAATGAAAAAGGGAGAGAATGATCCAACATGGGAAGTGGAATACACAGCAGACTCATAGAATGGCAGATGTCCTAAACAGCAGGCTGGCCTCAGAATCAGCCCTTAAGGCATTCAGATCTGGCTCAAGAGCCCATGAGAATATTTTAGGCATGGAAAGCCAAGACACTCTGAAAAAAAAAAAGAAGACCTAAATGAAAGATCTCTGGGAGTGAGATCCCAGCGGAACGAATTGGGCCATCGAAGAAGGAGGTACCTTTCTCTGAAGGGAGGAGAGAACTTCCACTTTGACTATGATCCTGTCGGAATAAGATCGAAGTCGGCGAACCCTAAAGGCTTCCATAGCCTCGGCAACTCATGACTAGAGCCTAAGGAGATTACTGACACCATAAACAAGAGTGTCAAATTGTTAATTCAACATCAGGAGTCACTGTGTACTTACGTCTCATGTGGGATCTGTCCTTAATGTGTTATCCAATGTGAAGTAATGCTATAGCTAGTACTGAAACAGTATTTTTACACTTTGTGTTTCTGTGTGGGTGTAAACTGATGAAATCTTTACATAGTATATTGATCTTCTGTGTATAAAGATAATTGCAAATGATTAAAAAATCTTGGTGTTAAATTGGAAATTGCATAGATAATTACTCAATTCTTTTAAAAAAATCATGTAGGATCTCTGTCCTTAATGTGCTATACACTGTGAATTAATACTATAGCTAGTACTCCAACAGTATTTTTCACTTTGTGTCTCTATGTGAGGGCAAACTGTTGAAATCTTTACGTAATATGTACTAAACTGATCTTCTGTGTATAAAGAGAATTGAAAACGAATCTTGATGTGAATGCAAGGGGAGAGGGAGCAGGAAAGGGGAGGGTAGCGGGTGGGAGAAAAGTTGTGTGGGGGGGGAGCCATTGTAATCCATAAGCTGTATTTTGGAAATTTATATTCTTTAAATAAAAGCTTTATATTAAAAAAAAGATTTTGTAAATCTCATCAAAGAGATGTTTGACATCCTTGGATAAGTTTACTCCAAATTATTTAATTGTTTTTGTAGCTATTGTGAATGGGATTGATCTTTGAAGTTCTTTCTCAGCCATGGCATTACATGTGTATGCAACAGCTGTTGATTCTGTGCATTGATTTTATATCCTACCAGTTTTCCCAACACTTCTATGAGTTCCAATAGTCTCTTAGCCCTCAGAGAAATGCAAATCAAAACCACAATGAGGTTTCACCTCACCCTGGTTAGAATGGCTTACATATGGAGATCAGCTAACAACAGATTCTGGCGAGGATGTGCGGAAAAGGCACACTAACCCACTGTTGGTGGGAATGCAAACTGATAAAGCCATCATGGAAGACTATTTGGAGATTGCTCAGCAACCTAATGTAGCCCTACCACATGACCCAGCCATCCCACTCCTTTAAATTTACCCAAAGGAAATTAAATTGGCAAATAAAGGAGCTTTCTATACTCAATGCTTATTGCAGCTCAATTCACAATAGCTATGACATGGAACCAACCTAAATGCCCATCAACAGTAGACTGGATAAAAAAATTATGGGATATGTTCTCTGTAGAATACTATACAGCAGTCAAAAATGAAATCCTGTCATTTGCAACAAAATGGAGGAATCTGGAAAACATCATGCTGAGTGAATTAAGCCAGTCCCAAAGGGACAAATATCATATGTTCTCCCTGATTGGTGACATCTGACTGTGCACCTAAAAGGAAACCTGTTGAAGTGAAATGGACACTATGAGAAACAATGACATGATCATACTGACTGTCAAGGAACAACTTACTATTTTATTCCTTTTAGAATTTTTTGTTCTACTTAATATCATTGGTTGAACTGTTTAATTAACACACAATTATTAATTAATACACAATTATTCTTAAAATTAACTGAAAAATGATCCCTGTTAAATGTAAGAGTGGGAATAAGAGAGGGAGGAGATGTACAGTTCAGCACATGCTCAATCTGACTTACTCCTAATGGTAGAGCTTTATACGTGCCAGGGGATTCCAATTCAATCCCATCAAGGCGGCATGTACCAATGCCATCTTACTTGTTAAAGTGATCAATTTAAGTTCATAATTCATCAAAAAGATAGAATTAAGAGTCAAAGGGATTACAGAAATAAGACCAGTGTCAGCAAATAATAATTGATAGAATTACAAAGGAGAGAATGATCCTACATGGGAAGCAGGATACACAGCAGACTCATAGAATGGCAGATGTCTTAAACAGCACTCTGGCCTCAGAATCAGCTCCTAAAGAATTCGGATCTGGCTAAAAAGCCCATGAGAGTTTCGCAGGCATGGAATGCCAAGACAGTGTGCATAAAAAGTGACCTAAATAAAAGATCTCTGTGAGTGAGATCCCAGGGGAAGGAACAGGATATCAAAGAAGGAGGTACCTTTCTCTGAAAGCAGGAGAGAACGTCCACTTTGACTTTGTCCTTGTCCCAGTACCAGGCTGTTTTGAATGCAACTGCCTTGTAATATATCTTGAAATTTGATACTATGATTCTAGCTTTGTTTTTATTGACCAAGATTTTTTTTAATTTTTATTTAGAATATAAATTTCCAAGGTACAACTTGTAGATTGCAATGGCTTCCCCACACATACCTCCCCTCCCCCCCGCTACCCTCCCCCCTTACCCACTCCCTTTCCCCTTTCATTCACATCCAGATTCATTTTCAATTCTCTTTGTATACAGGAGCTCAGTTTAGTATGTGTTAAGAAAAGATTTTAAACCATTTGCCCTCACATAGCATCACAGAGTGAAATATACTCTTTGAGTACTAGTTATAGTATTAAATCACATTGTACAGCACATTAAGGACAGAGATCCTACATGATATTTTTTAAATTGATTGATTTTTATGTAACTTCCAATTTTTTTAATCATTTCCAATTATCTTTATATACAGAAGATAGATTCAGTATATACTAAGCAAAGATTTTGTCAGTTTGCACCCGCGCAGAGACACAAGGTGTAAAAATACTGTTTCAGTACTAGTTATTGCATTACTTCACATTGGACAAGATTTCTTTAGTTACTGGGTTTCCATATGAATTTTTGAATGTGTTTTCTAGATATGAGAAGGAAGTCCTTGATATTTTGATTATAATTACAATGAATCTGATAGAAAGAGTTGGGAAGGATTCCCACCAGTTCAATTGATTTGAATAGATAAATAAGTATTTGTATTAGTTCCTTTTTTAAAAAATTTACTTAAGGTATACAGATTTCATGTATTTCATATACAGATTCAGGAGTGTAGTGATACTTCCCACCCTACCCTCCTTCCTGCCCATGCTACACACTTGTTCCTCCTCCCTCTTGTATCCAAAGTCTTAATTTTTACAAACTTCTATTTTAGTTTACTTTATACTCTTAAGATTAACACTACACCAAGAGTTCAACAAATAGTACGAAGGAAAAAACCACACTGTTCCTCAACAGTAGTGACAAGTGTTATAAACAATCATTAAATCTCAAAAAATGTTAATTTCACTCCTATGCACTACATTTCTTGGTACTCTATTAGTTACCACAGATCAGGAAAAGCGTAGGATATTTGTCTTTTGAGGACTGGCTAATTTCACTAAATATAATGGCTTCTAATTGCTTCCATTTTGGTGCAATAGACAGGATTACACTTTTTCTTTACCACTGAGTAGTATTCTATGGTGTATATACAACAAAATTTATTTTTAATGATTTTATTAATTTATTTGAGAGTCAGAGTTACAGACAGGAAGAGGGAGAAACAAAGATAAAGGTCTTCCAACCACTGGTTCACTCCACATATGGCCACAATTGCCAGAGATTGGATGAACTAATGCCAGGAGCCAAGAGCTTCTTCTGGGTCTCTCATGTTGGTACAGGGGCCCAAGAACTTGGGCCATCTTCTACTGCTTGCCCAGAAAATTAGCTGAAATTGAAGAGGAGCAGCTGGGCCATTATCTGGTGTCCACATGGGATGCTAGCACCACCAGCAGAGGCTTAGGCTACTACACACCACAGTGCCAGCCCCCACTATAATTTCTTAATCCAGTCAACTGTTGATGGACATCTGGGTAGATTCCATATCTTAGCTATTGTGACTTGAGATGCAATAAATATGGGGACACAGAATGTTCTTTCATATGCTGAGTACAATTCCCTTGGGTAAATTCCCAGGAGTGGGATGGCTGGGTTGCATGGTATGTGTGTTTTCCTCTTTCTTACATATCTAAATAATGTCTTCCACAGTAGATGCACAGTTTACATTCCCACAAACAATGGATTGGGGTAGATTTTTCCCCACATCCTCTCCAGCATTTATTGTTTGTTGATTTTTGTATGACAGACAGTCTAAAGCTAATTGTGGTTTGGATTTGTGTTGCCCTGGTGGCTAGTGATCATGAGCATTTTTCATGTTTCTTTTATCCATTTCCTCTTTTGTAGCTATTGTGAATGGGATTGATCTTAAAATTCTTTCTCAGCCACGGCATTATCTGTGCATACAAAGAAAATTGATTTTTGTTTGTTAATTCTATATTATGCCAAACACTTTTATGAATCCCAATAGTCTTTTACTGGAAAGTTTTGTACCCCCTATATATAAAATGATGTCATCTAAAGATAAAGATGGGTTGACTTCCTCCTTTCCAATGTGTATCATTTTTATTTCTTTTTCTTGCCAATTCACTTTAGCTAAAACTTCAAGGACTATAAGGAAGAGCTAAGATGAGAGAGTGAGCATTCTTGTCTGGTTCCAGATCTTAGTGGGAACTCTTCAAACTCTTCCCCATTCAATAAGATGCTGGCTCTGGGTTTGTCATAAATTTTCTTGATTGCCTTGAGGAATGTTCCCTCTTTAAATACCTTGAAATAAATTTATCCAAGGATGTCAAAGATTTCTGTGATTAATTTCATAAAATATTAAAAAAGAAACAGAAGAAGACATAAAATTAGAAAACTCTTCCATGGTCATTGACTATTTAAGACAGTATGGAGATACCTCACAATTTGTAATATAGGCTTATCATATGATCTAGAAATCTCACTCCTGGGAATTTACCCAAAGGAAATGAAATCTTCACATGAAAGAGTTATCTGTAACCCCATGTTTATTGTAGCTCAATTCACAATAGCTAAGATATGGAATCATCCCAGATGTACATCAGCTGAAGACTGGTAAAGAAATTACACTAGTAAATACTATTCAGCTGTAAAAAAAAATGAATTATCTTCTCTAAGAAAATTAATGCAATTGAAAACAATTATAATTAGTGAAATAAGTCAGTCCCCAAAAGAAAAAATACTGCATGTTTTCCTTGATCTGTGGCAGCTGAGTGAATGCCTAAAAGTTAATCAATCGGTAGAAATTTGACACTTTCGGATGCTAAGATTTTTAATAGCCTTTGACTCAATTGCTAAGGAACAGTGATTTTTTTCTTCATACTATTTATTTAATTCATTACTTATTGTAGATTTAATCCTATGAGCATAATGTAAACTGAAAGTAGATCTTTATAAAAAAATAAGAATGATAATAGGAGAGAAAGGAGGAAGAAGTGTTGGTGGGAAGGAGGGTAGAGTGGAAAGCACCACTATGTTCCTGAATCTGTATGTATGAAATACATGATATATGTAAACCTTAAATAAAATGTAAAAGAATTTAAAATTTAAAATATAAATAAAATAAAATATAATCTCAGGAGGAAAAGTAACAAAAAAAATTTCCTCATTTGAAAATGCTTGTTCAAGTCCTTTGCCCATTTCTTAACTCTAATATATTCCATTTAATGATTTGTGAATGTTGAAACATCCCAGCATACCAGGGAGAAATCCCACTTGGTCTGGGTGAATGATCTTTCTGATGTGTTGTTCAATTTATTAACTGGTGTTATAATGAGAATTTTTGTATCTGTATTCATCAGGGACATTTCTCTGTTGTACCATTTTCTGGTTTGATTTATTTTGCCCTTTTATTGGGAGATTTTCTACCTTTACATTTCTTCATAGTGATGACTGATTTTCTGTTTCCATGTGCAGCCTTTAGCATCTTTTGAAGGCTGGATGAGTGGTGACAAACTCATTCATTTCTGTTTGTTATGGATGTCTTTATTTCATCTTCATTCCTAAGTGAGAGCTTTGCAAGTTATGGTATTCTTGGTTAACATTTTTTTCCTCTCTCTTAAGACTTGGGACTATGTCTCTTCATTCTCTCCTAGGCTGATGGGATTCTGATGAGAAATCAGTTTTCAGTTGAAGTGGAGATCTTCTGAAAGCTGTCTGCCATTTCATGCACATTTTAGAATCTTTTTTTATGCTTTACTGTTAAAAGTTTGACTTCAGTGTGTCATGAGGAAGATCTTTTCTGGTCATGTTTACTTGGATTTCCCATTCTTCCTCCTAATTTGGAAAATTTTCTGTAATTATTTCATTAAATATGCCTTCTAATCCATTCTTTCTTTCCACACCATCAGGAACTTCAACACCCATACGTTGGGTCATTTGAGAGTATCCTATGGATCTCCAACACTGCTTCTAGTTTTTCTAATTTATTTTTTGTACGATCGAAAAATTTCCAAAGATTTGCCTTCTAGCATAAATATTCTCTCTTCTACATCACCAAGTCTGGAGTTTTTTTTGTTAGAGTGGACAGTGAGAAAGAGAGAGACAGAGAGACAGAGAGAAAGGTCTTCATTTTGCCAATGGCAGCCGCGGCCGGTGCACTGCAGCCGGCGCACCACGCTGATCTGAGGGCAGGAGCCAGGTGCTTATCCTGGTCTCCCATGGGGTGTAGAGCCCAAGGATTTGTGCCATCCTCCACTGCACTCCCTGGCCACAACAGAGAGCTGGCCTGGAAGAGGAGCAACTGGGACAGAATCCTGTGCTCTGACCGGGACTAGAACCCGGTGTGCCGGTGCCACAAGGTGGAGGATTAGCCTATTGAGCCGTGGCGCCAGCCACCAAGTCTGTATTAAAGCATTTTACTGTATCTTTCATTTGACATATTGAATTCTACATTTCTAATATTTCATTTTGATATCTCTTCATAATCTAAATTTCATGGGAAAATTTTTCTTCATGTCATGGATGGATATCTTAATGAATTTGCTTCTCATCACTTCTGAGTAATCCTATGATTAATCTTTTAAATACCATTTCAGGCATTTCATAAATGTCTTCATCCTCAAATTCTAATATTGAACAGTCATTGTGTTCCTTTGGGGGTGTCGTGTTGTTTTCCTTATTCTTGTTTCTTGAATTATTGCACTTATTTTTAGGAATTTGTGGAGATACTTGTTGGTTTTTTCCTCTGTTGGCTTTTATGTTTGACCTATTGCACTGTGGCTTACTGGTGTGTCTACTCTTTCACTGAATATACAGAGGTGTGCACTGGGTGAGGCCAGGAATCCTTTGTTGGTATTCCTTGATTGGGTAAATATCCAAGATGAATCCCAATTTGAGTGTGGTAGAACTCCTATTGTAAACAGAGAGCGGGGTATGATCTCCTTTGTTGGTTTAATCACCCCCTCATCTCCTCCCTCTCGAGGCAATCAATCATCAGGTGTTAGCCTTCATTGGTTGAAATACTCATGCACACTTCCACATGAACTGCACAAAGGATCTGTGTAGTCCTCAGTGTGAGTACATATCTTTCCGCAGTTAACCACCCCAGGCATTCAAGGAGTTCTACGCTTTTGGTGCCACACACAGTAATCTCCCAGAGATCCAGTTAAACCTTGCACCCTCTCATGCAGTCACAGAGTTCCCAAATTCTCAGCACACGGGACTTCCACACCCATGGGGTGCAGAGGAACCACTCTTCTCTGCTAACCTGTCCTGTCCATGGAGAGCTTGAGGTGTTCCCAGTCAAGCTGACTTTGGGTGCTCCACCTACGTGGTTTGAGCCTTGGAGGCTGTGGTAGGTTGAGAAGGTGGAGACACCTCACAATCATATGTGGGTGCAGAATTCCCTTTCAATCAATCCTCCCAGCCAGGCTCAAAGTCAGTGGGGAATGTAGATTTTTCGCTCTGGTAAAGTCCCTGGATCACACGCGTACACAGGAGCTGACAGCTGCAGCCCTACACATTTCACAATTGATCTTCTCCTGGCCAGTTGCCGTGCAAAAACAAGAGTCTTTTCAGTCAGTACTGATGTCTGAATGGCTCTTCTCCCTTTCTGTTGTCAGGTCCAAGCACCCAAACTGCTGCAGCTGTATATCTGGCAAGATGGTGTCTTCTCCTCAGCAGTTGAAAGGTGTGTGCACAGGGGCTGCCATAATTGCTATCTACTTATATCTATAATGACACCTTTTCCTTCTCAGATTGTTGCTGGACACTACTGAGGGGATGGAGAGAGAGAGAAACATGCCTCCATTTTCCACTGAGTTAGTGGGCACCCTGTTTCCCTCAGGGCTCCAGGCCAGACTCAAAGGCAGTGAAGTCTGTTAGGCTCGTCTTAAGGCTGTATCACCCGTGTCACAGGCTGCTGCAGTCTAATCTTACCTTGATTTTCAAAGCTAGTGCTTTCTCCGTCTCTGGACTGCTGGATCATGTGTTGCATTTATGCTTTTTTGCTGCACATATGCACCTTCCACATGGGTCTACAGTGTCTCTCCTCCTTCCACAGAATCTCCACTACAGTTTTCTCTTGAACTCTCCCCTGAGAATAGCATTCCATCTTTCATCCTAAAATGTCATCTTAATTGTGAGTTTAATAGATGTTTTTTATCCATATGAAGAAACACCTTTCTATTCCAAATTTATCAAGGATTCAAAGGCATTCTCTTATCTAAGGAAAGATCACATTGATTTTGTGTTTCTTTATTAATTTTTTATAATGCATTGGTTGATTTTTGTTTAAGCCAGATTTTTATTCCCGTGATAAAAGGCACATGTTAATAGATTATAATTTTCCTTTTATCCTTTTATGTGTTTTGTACATGTATTATTTTATTGTTATTCTGTTGAGAATTTGGACATCTATGTTCTTTTTTATTTTTATTTACCTAAAGGAAACAAATTACATGCATTATATGTAAATATGCATGTATAATATATACATATATATTTTCATAATACTTCTCACCCTAACTTCCCCCTTCATTTTCTTACTTTTTAAAATAATTTTATAGGCCAGTGCCGTGGCTCACTAGGCTAATCCTCTGCCTGCAGGGTGCCGGATTCTGTCCCTGTTGCTCCTCTTCCAGTCCAGATCTCTGCTGTGGCCTGGGAAGTGGAGAATGGCCCAAGTGCTTGGGTCCTGCACCTGCATGGGAGATGAGGAGAAAGCACCTGGCTCCTGGCTTTGGATCAGCACAGCATGCTGGCTGTAGTGGCCATTTAGGGGATGAACCAATGGAAGGAAGACCTTTCTCTCTCTCTCTCTCTCTCTCTCTCTCTCTCTCTCTCTCTCTAACTCTGTCTGCCAAAAAAAAAAAAAATTTATAATCATATACTTTCAATTTACTTTATAATCACATAATTGCAAACTAAATCCTCTACTAAAGAACTCAAGAAGTAGTAAGTAGTGTATTCTAAAATATAGCAGTTATATATTCCTTTAATTGTTATGTTTCCCTTTAGCATTGATATCAGGATAATGTTATCCCCACCATAATCAGTTGTAAAGTTTCCCTCATCCTCTACCATGTGAAAGTTTTTATAGGTTAATATTAACTCTTTCTTAATGTAAGGGAAAATGCATCAGTGAAGTCAGCTTGTCCAAGGGTTTATATGAAGAATCTCTAAGTAGTTCTTAGAAAAAATATTCTGAGATAATTACACATGGATTCCAAAATTTTTTCGTTGAGGTCTTTGTATCTTTAATTTCATTTCCACTAACTTTTTGAAGTCCTCACATATGTACAGCAACTTTTAACTAGTTCAACCTCTGTCTTTATAAGTCTATTAAGTTTTTTTTTAATTCTCTTTGAACAATTTTTATAATTTGTGTCTTACAATGAATATGTTTCTATTGCCTAAGTTACCCAATTTGTAGTTGGCATTGTTATTAACATTCTTTATTATCACTTTTATTTCTGTAACTTTTATAGTGATGTCTATTTTATTTCTAATTTTCTGATTGTTTTTTTATTGCATAGAAAATGTAGAAAAAATTTTTTTCTAATTTATAATGTTATCAAGAATCATGTATTATTTAATTTGTCCATTATTGTTATTCCTATTTTACATGTGTAACAATGATTTTAAAATCCTTGTGTTAAATTTGAGATTAATTTGTCTTTTTTTAATTCTTAAGGTGTAATATTAGATCATTGCTTTGAGATCATTGCTTTATGAAATATAAATGCCTATAATTATATATTTATCTCTTATTTTTTCCTTAGCCTCATCTCATGAGCTTCAGTATGATATATTTTCATTTTCAAAACATTTTCTAACTCACATGTTAATTGTTTTTTTTTTACTTTTAGAGGTTTCTTGATTGAAAGTCAGAGTTACAGAGAGAGAAGGAGAGACCTTCCGTCCACTAGTTCACTTCACAGATGACAGCAATGACCAGGACTGGGTCAGGCCAAATCCAAGAGCCTGGAGCTTCTTCCAGGTCAGGTCTCCCACGTGGGTAGCAGTAAAGTAATTGGGATATTTTCTGCTCCTTTTCTCAGGCCATTAGCAGGGGACTGAATCAGAATCGGACCAGCAAGGATATGAACCGGTGCCCATCTGGGATGTCAGCTTTGCAGGGGATGGCTTTATCTGCTACGCCACAACATTTGCTTTATGCTGATTATTGTTTTCCACCATTTGGTTATTTAGGAGTTTTTATTCACTTTATGGTTTTTGATTTGATTTATACTTTTATTCAAGTTTTAAATGACCGATTTATTGATTTCTCAAATAACTTCTTGTTGAATTTAATATAGTTCTATTATGATTAAAGAACATACTTCTACATGGTTTCATATAGTCTTTTATTATTTATTTATTTGACCGGTAGAGTTATAGACAGTGAGAGAGAGAGACAGAGAGAAAGGTCTTCCTTCTGTTGGTGGTTCACTCCCCAAATGGCCGCTATGGCTGGCGCTGCACCAATCCGAAGCCAGGAGCCAGGTATTTCTTCCTGGTCTCTAATGTGGGTGCAGGGGCTCAAGCACTTGGGCCATCCTCCACTGCCCTCCTGGGCCACAGCAGAGAACTGGACTGGAAGAGGAGCAACCGGAATTAGAACCCAGTGCCCATATTGGTTGCCAGCACTGCAGGCAGAGGATTAACCAAGTGAGCTACAGCTCCGGCCCCATGGTTTCAAAACCTCTAATTTTTTTGTTATTTTTCTACAATATATATGTTTTAAAAATCTTCTAAATATTGCTGAGAGAGAGATAAGAGAGAGAAACAGAGAGAAAGGGAGAGGGAGGAGGAGAGAGAGAGAGAGAGGAAGAGAGAGAGAGAGATCTTACATTCATCGATTCACTCTCCAAATGTCCACAACAACCTGGGCTGCGTCAGTCTGAAATCAGGAGCCTGAATATATCTGCATCTCCCACATGGGTGGCAGGAGCCTAAGCATTTAAGCCTTTTTAAAAATAGAATGTCTACTTTCAGTGAATATCTAGAGACTTGTAGTGGATGTGGCCAGGGAGCACTTTTCAGTCCTCCAGGGTTAAGGGCGTGTCTGAAGTGACACCCAGGTTTGGCTCAGTAAATCTCTCTCTTTTTAATCAGAAGGGAGATTTATTCTGCTCAGCTGAGCACCTCTCCTCAAAGATCAGTGCCTGAACACTAGCCTCAATGAGTATAATATTGCTCTATCCCAAGGACCAGACAAAGGATCTGTGCAGTCTTCAATGTAAGTTCAGATTCCCCAGCAATGTCTCTCACCAGGTAACCAGGAAGTCCTGAGCATGTGGAGTCTCCCACTGTGACTTCCCAAAATCCCAGCCACACCGTGAGTCCTCGCACACACCATCAGTGTTTTTTTTTTCCACAGTCCCAATACAGAAGCTTTACATAGTCACAAGCTGCTGTTATTCCTGTTAGTTCTCCCCACCAGAGTTAGGAGTTTCCACTCAGCTGGTTGCTGGGCACAGACACGAGCTGGAGAAGCTCATATATATGTACAAAATGTTGCCCATTCTATTGACTTGTTACAGGACACTGTTGTAAAATGATTGGGGAGATAGAACCTGTCCATTTTTTTTCCTCCTCTAGTTTGCCAGGTACACTATTCCCCCACAAGGCTCCAAGCCAGGTTCCCTCTAGGCTCTTCCAGAAGCTGTATCACCAGTGGCTTGGGCTGCTGCAATCTGGTCTCACCTCACTTTCCAATGCTGGTGTGTAGGCTCTCTGCTACTGGGTAGGATCTCGGCTGCTGGAGTGCCCAAGTTGTGGGCATCCACATCCTCCATATAGGTTTACCATGTCCCTCTAATTTTGGTAGAATTTGCTCTGCCATTTTCACCCTAACACTTGCCTGAGACTAAACTCTCTCCACTTTTTTTTTTAACTACCTTCTCCTGGACTAGAGCAGTAAGCTCCCTCCCTACTCCTCCATCTTGAAACCACCCTTAAACATTCTGCTTTTTCTCAGCATGCATTTAAGGGCAGTTGGATCCGAAACAGAGTATTAGCAGGGAGTTGGATCAGAAACAAAGGAGCTGGTATTTGAACTACTGATCTGATATGGGATATAAGAATCCAATCTGGTATCTTAATCCACTATACCACAATGTTTAACCTTTTGAAAATATTATATTATGTGTGTAAGCAGAATATATATTCTTATATATATATAGATAGATAGATTACCCTATAATATATAAGATCTAGTGGTTGATAACTCTGTTCAAATTGTTTTTTGGTTGAAAATTTTTATGATTTTTCCATATGTTATCAAAAATTGAGTACTGAAGACTCCAATTAGTCTGAGCTGCTTACTTCTTCATTCAATTCAGTTAATTTTTCCTTGATGGACAAGTGAACTTTTATTAATTATCTGTATATTTATAATTATATATACCTGGGAAATAATATCTGTGTCTTTGCAAAATAAAAACAGAAAAATATTTCTACTTATATATTTTATGCATTCATGTCAACTTTGTCTGAAATAAATGTTGCCATGCCACTTCCTTCATAGTTACAGTTCACATGAAATAACTTTTTATTATTCTTTTAGTTTCAATTTATTTATATGTCAAAATCTAAAGTATGTTTCTTGTTAGAAGCATGTGATATTTGTAATACCACTTGATTATCTCTGACTGTATATTGGATTTTATAAAATACTCACACTTAATGTTATTTTGTATACATTTGAATTTATGTTTACAAAGTCTGCAGTTTATGTCCTGTTCCTTTCTGTATGTTTCAGAGTTTTTATTAAAATTAATTTTCTAACTATCTTCCTTTATATTAAATGTATATTTCCTCTTTAATTATTTAAAAGAATGTTTTGTGATTTTTAACTTAAATATTACTTATGTGTTCTATAGATTTCATATACATCTTTTAATTTTTTCATTAATTTGTTATAATTGCAGATATTTATGAGGTAAAGAGTGATACTTGGGCAAATATATGAAGAGTGTAATGATCATATCAGAAAAGCTACCATTTACATTTCTTTAACATTTCCTTATATTTGGAAATTTGAGCTCCTGACATCTAGTTATTCATAAAATAAGAATATATTGCTATGAACTGTAGTCACACTACTGTGCTACAGAACACTGGAACATACTCTATTTTTGTTGACATATCAATTATATAAACTCCTCTCAACCCTGTCTTACCATGTTACCCAGCCTCTAGAAATCACTCTTCAATGTTCAGATCAATGTGGTTTTTATTTCCACATATGATAGCATGTGGTTTTTCTCCTAATGTGTCTAGCTTATTTCACTTTGCATAATGACCTCCAGTTCTATTCATTTTGATGGAATTGATAGTATTTCATTTTTATAACTACAATTCTATTGTGTATATTTAGCACATTTTCTTTATTCAGTCATCTGTTGATGGACACCATGGCTGCCTCTGTGTCTTGCCTCTTGTGTGTAGTGCTACAATAAAGATGGTGGTATAGATATCCCTTTAATATAATTTCATTTCATTGGGTACATACCTTTTCCTATTTAGTTGCACACATTTGTGGGGTACAGTGTGTTAACTCATCATATGTGTTCAATGTTTTAAGTTCAAATCATGTAATTTATTATTTTGATCACTTTAACATATATTTAAAATTTTGTATATGTTTAATAATTTTCCATATTTATGGGGTTCAGTGTGATATTTAAATATATATAATGTATACTGATCAAATCAAGGTAATTAACCTTATACTCATCTTGTTAAATTAAAATTGGATCTTTCAGTTGCACCCTTCTATTTGCTCAGAAAATATATATTTGGTTATTGTGAAATATAATCACCATACTATAATAAAATAAGTTCCTATTGTTACACTGTGCTGTGTGTAACACACATCCTGTGGATATAACCAGAAACTTATTCTGTGCATATTATCACATTATCACACCTCCCACCATTATCAAGCTGTAATCACAGGCAATCTATGTTTAGAATGATAGAGGAGGAGGAATATGCAGCATGAGTATTTCTGTTTCTGATTTATTTCCCTTAACAGAATTTCCCCCATATCCATCCATTTTGCTATGAATGACAGGATGTCATTTCTATAGGTGAGTAATATTCAATTGTGCCTAGATACCACAATTTATTTTAATAAGTTCATCTATTGATGGAGACTGTGGCTGATTCCATTTCTTGGGTATTGTGGGTAACGCTGTGATAAATCTGGAAGTGCAAGTACCTCTTTGATATAATAACTATTTATTTTAGTATATACACAGCAGTGGAATTGTTGGACCATGTGGTAGAAAGGATTTTTTTTAATATTTTAAAGAATTTCCATAATTTTTATGCTCTGTAAACAAACATTTACTATTTTTGTTGCTTTGGTCATAGTCTTTCTAACTGAGGTGCATAATATTGTAATTTTTATTTAATTTTATGATGGCTAGTAATATTGAGCAATTCTCCTTATTTTTGTTGGGAATTTGTTATTCCTCCTTTGAGAAATATCTATTCAGATTCTTTCTTCACTTATTAAGTAGAGTTTTTGGTTTCTAGTTGCTGTACTTTATGTATGCTTTACATATATTCTTAATACTAATCCTTTGCTGAAATGGATAGTTTGCAATCAGCATGCCCTTTCTGTAGTCTCACTATGTTAATTATTTCCTTTTTGTTCGGAAGCATCTTATCTTGATATAATCAATTTTCACTTTTGCTGCCTGAATTCTCGTGGTCATAAAAATGGATTCGTGCACTGATTTCTTGAAAAGTTTCCCATTTGTTTTATTTTAGTAGAGGCATGATTTTAGTCTCTTTTAAGATTTATTCATTTATTTGAGGGCACAGTTACAGAGAGAGAGAGAGAGAGAGAGAGAGAGAGAGAGAGTTCTTCCATCTGCTGGTTCACACTCAAAATGCCAAAATGGCTGGAGTTGAGCTGATAAAAAGCCCAGAGCCATGAACTTCTTCCAGGTCTCCCATAGGAGTTCAGGTTCCCAAACCCTTGGGTCATCTTCCACTGCTTCCCCTAGCCATTAGCAGGGAGATAAAATCAGAAGTGGAGCAGTCAGGACCAGTGTCTTTATGGGATGCCAGCACCACAGGTGGAGGCTTAACCTACTATGTAACAGTGCAGGCCCCAGTTTTTTTAGTTTTAAAGTTAGGTTTTTACCTCATTTTGATTGAGTTTTACAGGGTAAAGTTAAGATCAGGTTTTAATACCTTGAATATTTAGATATACCCTGCATATTTAGATATAACATATAAGACATAAGAATATCCTCCACTTAATGCATTAAAAGGAAGGAAGTCTTTGAGAACAATTTTATCATTAACTAAGAGAAAAAGCAATGGAGTTGGACACTTAGGCGTAAATAAAACTTATGAGACATAAGAATATCCTGCAATTAATACACTAAAACAAAATAAAGCTTTGAGAACATGTTTTACTATTGGCTCTCATAATACAACTCTTTGAGTACAGAGGTCCTACAATAGAAGTCAGTGTACAATGATTCCTGTTGTTACTTTAACAATTAATACTCATGATGTCAGTATGACATTAGTGATCACCCAGGGGACAATCAGATGCAGTGGGGAGCCCAGTCGAAGCAGGGTCTCTCTTTATTGTAAAAGGGAGGTGTATATATAGCTGAGGTACAGAGCAGATGGTACAGAGCAGATGTGGGCAAGGGGTGGGGTGATGTGATGCAAAAGGGTCTTAGCCACTCCTGTTATACCACCTTAATGATCCTTAGGCAAAAATGCCCTGGGGCTGGGGTGTTTGCTACCAGGGATTTGAAACTTAAAGACAGGTTTTCAAATTTGAGGCAGGCTCAGGAAGTTTCCTCTAGGCCTCTCCGGATTCAGCCTCCCCCACATAAATTTATTTAAGTTGCAAATTTCATGTAATTCACATATACAATTTAGGAACATAATGATACTTCCCACCCTACACTCCCTTCTGTGCACATTCAGACCCTTCCTCCTCCTTCCTGTCATATTCTCTCTCTTAAGATTTATAATAATCTATTTCAGTTTACTGTATATATATTTTTTTTTTTTTTATAAAGCTTTTATTTAAAGAATATAAATTTCCAAAGAACAGCTCATGGACCACAATGGCTCCCCCCCCACACAACTTCCCTCCCTCCCCCCACCCTCCCCTTTTCCCGCTCCCTCTCCCCTTCCATTCACATCAAGATTCATTTTCAATTCTCTTTATACAGAGGAGATCAATTTAGTACATATTACGTAAAGATTAATACTACACAGAGTAGTAATTTCAACAAATAGTAAGCATAATGAAAACACTGTTCCTCAATGAAAGAGACAAGGGTTATAAACAATCATCAAATCTTAAAATATGAAAATCACTCTTATGTGTTACATTTTTGTTATTCCAATAGTTATGAGAGATGATAGAAAGCATGTGCTATTTGCATTTCCGGGGTTGGCTTATTTCAGTAAGTATAGTGGTTTACAGCTACATCTATTCTGTTGCGAAAGACAGGGTTTCTCATTCTTTTTGTGGTTGAGTTGTACACTTTCTTTATCCAGTTCATGGACATCAGATTTCAGTCCCTATATTAGCTACTGTGAGTTGAGCTGCAATAAACATGGAGGTACAGATAGCTCTTTCATATGCTGATTTCACTTCCTTGGGTAAATTTCCAGGAGTGTTAGTGATGGGTCATATGGTAGATCATTTTTCAACTTTCTGAGGTATCTCCATACTGTCTTCCACAAAGGCTGTACTAGTTTACATTCCCACAGACAACAGCTTTCCCCAAATCCTTGCCAGCATTTATTATTTGCTGATTTCTGTATGAGAGTCATTCTAACTTGTGTGAGAGGAAACTTCATTGTGGTTTTGATTTGCATTCCCAAATGGCTAGTGATCTTGAGCATTTTTCATGTATCTGTTGACCATTTGAATTTGTTCTTCTGATAAATGCCTGTTTGAGACCTTTGCCCATTTCCTAACTGGATTGTTAGTTTTATTGATTTTGAGTTCCTTGGGCTCTTTATAAACTTTGTATATTAATCTTTTATCAGTTTCATTGTTTGCAAATATGTTCTCCCATTCTGTCAGTTGCTGCTTCACTTTGCTGAGTGCTTCTTTTGCAGTGCAGAAGCTTCTCAGCTTGATGTAAACTCATTTTTCAATTTTGGCTTTGATTGCCAGTGCTTCTGGGGTATTTCCAAAGAATCTTTGCCTATGCAAATGTTTTACAGATTTTCCCCAATGTTCTCCTCTAGTACTTTGAGGGTATCATGTCATAGATGAAGATCCTTATTTCTGGGCCGGCGCTGTGGTGTAGCGGTTAATGTCGCTGCCTGCAGTGCCAGCATCCCATATGGGCACTGGTTCAAGTCCCGGCTACTTGAAGTCCTATACAATCCTCTGCTATCGCCTGTTAGAGCAGTGGAAGATGGCCCAATTCCTTGGCCCCTGCACCTGTGTGGAAAGACCAGAGGAAGCTTCTGGCTCCTGGAGTAGCTCCAGCCATTGTGGACAACTGGGGAGTGAACCAGCAGATGGAAGACCTCTCTCTCTCTCTCTCTCTCCCTCCCTCCCTCCCTCCCTCCCTCCAATCCTTCCTTCCTGTCTCTCCTTCTCTCTCTGTGCATCTTTGACTTTCAAAAAAATAAATAAATCTTTTAAAAAAAGATCCTGGGGCTGGCACTGTGGCGCACTTGGTTAATCCTCCAAATACGGCACCAGCATCCCATATGGGCACCGGGTCCTACTTCTGGCTTCTCTTCTTCCAGCCCACCTCTCTGTGTGGCCTGGGAGGGCAGTAGAGGATGGCCCAAGTGTTTGGGTCCCTGCAACCACATGGGAGACCAGGAAGAAGCACCTGGATCCTGGCTTTGGATCGGTGAAGCGCTGGCCGTAGTGGACATTTGGGGGTGAACCAAGGGAAGGAATACCTTTCTCTCTGCCTCTATGTCTGTCTATAAATCTACATGTCAAAAATAAATAAATAAATAATAAAAATTAAAAATAAAAAAGATCCTTGTTCCAGTTCATGCTATTTTTTTTAATCAGGTATAAAATAGATGTCTTCCTTTATACTTCTGCACAGGTAGATCCAATTTTCACAAAACTATTTGTTGAAGAGACTACTCATTCTCCAGGGATTGCTATAAGCTCCTTTGTCAAAGATTGGTTGGCTGAAGATACATGAATTGATTTCTGTAGTTCCTATTCTGTTGCACTGGTCTCCATATTTTTTTGCCAGTACTGGGCTGTTATTGATTATCTTTTCTTGGGTATGTCTGGAAATCTCATATTGTGATGTCTCCTGCTTCGGTTTTGCAGTTTAAGTGTGCTTTAGTTATGTTTTCATTTGAATTTCAGCATCACTTTTCTAGATGAGAGAAGAATGTTATTTGTATTTTGATTAGGATCACATTGAATCTATAAATTGCTTCTGATGGTATGGACATTTTGCTGAAATTGATTCTTCCAACCCACGAACATGGAAGGTTTTTCAATTTTTCGGTGTCTTATTCTATTTCTTTCTTTAATCTGTTTGTAATTTTCATCAAAGAGAATTTTACCTCCTTGATTAAATCTATCCCAAGGTATTGAATTTTTTTTAACTGTTGTGAATGGGACCAACCTGAGTTCTTTCTCACCCATGGCATTGTCTCTGTATAGAAAGACTATTGATTTTTGTGTGTTGATTTTATAGCCTACCACTTTACAAACTCCCCTATGAGTTACACCAGTTTCTTAGGGGAGTCTTTGGGTTTCCCTACATATAGCACCATGTCATTTGGAAGCATGGACAATTTGACTTCCTCCTAACCTATTTGTATCTGTTTGGTTTCTTTTTCTTTCCTAATGGCTCTGGCTCAAACTTCCATGAATATATTGAATAGCAGTGGTGAAGGAGGGTATCCATGTCTTGTTCTTGAATTCAGTGGAAATGCTTCCAACTTTTTCCCACTCAATATGATGCTGTATGTGGATTGGTCATAAATTTCCTGGATTATGTTGAAGAATGTTCCTTCTATACACAATTTGCTTCAGGTTTTTATCATGAAAGGATGTTATATTTCATCTAATGCTTTCACTTCATTTATTGAGATAATAATATGGATTTTAAACCTCAAATGATTAATTAATGTGATATATCAGATATATTGATTTACATATGTTGAAGCATCCCTGCTTACCAGGGATAAAGTCCATTTGGTCTATGTGAATGATATTTTTGATGTCTTGTTGCATTTGATTGGCTTGTATTTTGTTGAGGGTTTTTTTCATCTATGTTCATCAGGAAATTTGGTCTATAATTCTCTTTCATTGATGTGTCTTTTTCTGGTTTTGCAACTTAGGAGATGCTGGCCTCATAAGAGAAAGTTGGGAGGATTCCCTCCCTTTCAGTACTTTCTAATGATTCACGAAAAATTGGAATCGATTCCTCAATAGAAGTTTGGTAGAATTCAATAGTGAAGCCATCAGTCCTGGATTTTTCTTTATTGGGAGGGCATTTATTACAGATTAAAACTCTGTTTTAGTTATTGGTCACTTTAGGTTTTTTATGTCTTCATGACTCAATTTTGGTACATTGTGTGTGTTGAAGAATCTATCCACTTCTTTTAGATTTTCCAGTTTGTTGGCATTTGAACTTTTTTTTTTTTTTACAATTTGTATCCCATGTTAAATTTCCTTTTTCATTTCTGATTTTATTATTTTGAGACTTCTCTCTTTTTTTGAATAGATGGGCCAAACGTCTATCAATTTTTTGTTTATCTTTTCCAAATACCAGTCAGCTCTTTTTTTCAGTGATCTTTTGTATTTTTGTTTTAATTTTGTTTATCTCTTCTCTTATTTTAATAATTGTTTTCTTTCTACTAATTTGGGGTTTTGTTTGTTGTAGTTCTAGGTCCTTGAGATGCTCTGATAGCTCATTTATTTGGTGCCTGACCAAATTCTTCATGTAGGCACCAACTGCTATAAACTTCCCTCTTAATACTTCTTTTGCTGCATCCAATAAATTTGGCCATGTTGTATTCTCATATACATTTGTTTACAGAAACTGTTTTGTTTATCTTTTGCTTTCTTCTATGATCCATGGCTCATTCATCAGCATGTTGTTCAGTCTCCATGTGTCTACAGATGTTCTAGAGATTCTTGAGTTATTGATTTCCAGCTTCAATCCATTTTGGTCAGAAAAAAATACGTGGTATGACTTCAATTTTATTTTAGTTTGCTGAGACTTGTTTATGCACTAGCATATTATCTATCCTAGAGATAGATCTTTGCACTGGCAAAAAGAATTTGTATTCTGCAACTGTGGGATGAAAGGTTCTGTAAATACCAGTTACGTCCATTCGGTCCATAGTATAGATTTGCTCTGTTGTTTCTTTGTTGGAATTCCGTCTAGTTCATCAGTCCAATGACGAAAATGGGTGTTAAAGTCCCACGTTACTATTATATTCAAGTCTATGTCTTCCTTTAGATCCATCAACATTTGTTTTAAATAGCCAGGTGCC
Source organism: Sylvilagus floridanus (assembly GCA_949820135.1). Lineage (NCBI taxonomy): Eukaryota > Metazoa > Chordata > Mammalia > Lagomorpha > Leporidae > Sylvilagus > Sylvilagus floridanus. Next base: position 91,470,300 of record OX463223.1, read on the forward strand.
CTAGAAATTGATGCAACTTGATGCATATGCATTTATTGTAGTCACATTTTCCTATTGAATTGATCCCTTAATAATTCTCTTTTAAGAGTTTTTGTGTTTTAGTCTATTTTGTCTGATATTAGGATTGCTACAAATGCTCATTTTGCTTTCCATTATCATGGGATACTTTTTTCATTCTTTCACTTTCAATCTGTGTGTATCTTGGTTGGTGAGGTGTGCTTTTTGTAGGCAGCCAAAATATTGGTCTTTTTTTATCCATTTAGATATTCTGGATCTTTTAAATGGAGAATTAACGACTTGAGCTTGCTGTATGTCCATAAATATGCCTATGGTTTACTTTGAATTACTTTTGTACTTTTACTGGGAGATCTTCTGCCTTTACATTCTTTTATGACAATGACTATTTTTCAGAGTTTCTGAAAGTAACACATCCTTATGCATAATTTGTAAGCCTGGGAGAGTGGTGACAAATTCTTTCAATTTCTGTTTTCCATGGAATGTCTTTATTTCACTGTCATTCAAAAATGAGAACTTTGCAGTGTACAGTGTACTTGGTCCATAATGTTTTTGAACTACCTCTGTCCATTCTCTCCTAACCTTTAGGGTTTCTGATGAAAATCAGCTATGCGTCTCATTGAAGATCCTTTGAAAGTAAGCTGACGTTTCTCTCGTGCACATTTTTGAAAGTTTCCTTCATGTTTACTGTTGAGGGTTTGACTACATGTGTAGTGGTGAATATCTTTTCTGGTCATGCCTATTAAGAGTTCTGTGTGCCTTGTGTTCTTGTATGCCCCTTTCTTTCTCCCAATTAGAGAAGATTTCTGTAATTATTACGCTGAATTGGCCTTCTCATCCATTCTCTTTTCACATGTTCAGGAACTCCTAAGACCCATATACTGGGTGATTGATAGTCTCCCATAAAATCTCCAGTACTGCTTATAATTTTTCTTATTTCTGCTTCTTCTTTTTTTTCATCTTTCTTAGATCTACCCAAAGATTTGTCTTCTAGCTTGGATAGTCCTTCTTCTCCTTCACCAAGGCTGTTGTTAAAACTTTCCATTGTATTTTTTGACATATTGAATTATTTATTTCTAATAATTCCATTTGGTTTCTCTTCAGAATCTCAGTTTCCTGGGAAAAATTTTCTCTGTATCACAGATGGATTTCTTCCACTTCTGAATTTGTTCCTCATTGCTTCTGAGGAATCTTATGTCAAACTTTTTATTCTTTTCCCGGCTTTTCATGAGTCTCTTCATCTTCACATTCTAGCACAGAAATGTTGTGTTCTTTTGGGGGAGCCATGTTGTCTTCCTGATTGTTTCTTGAATTTCAGCATTTATTTTTAATATTTGTGGAAACACTTGTTGATTTTCTCATCTGATGAATTCTAATTGTGGGCTTAGTGGCTCTTAGTGGCTTAGTGGCTTAGTCCCTCTGTGGCTTAGTGGAGTGTCTGCTCTTCCAGTGAATACTCAGACATGTGGATGTGGCCAGGGAGATCTGGTTAGTTCTAAAGTGTGGGTAAAGTATCCAGGTTGACACCCAAGTTAGCGTGATAGACCTCTTTTATTGTCAGAAGTGGGTAGGGGATGATCACCTCCGTTGGCATAATCTCACCCTCACCTCCTCTCTTCCAGGTTGATCAATGCCAGGCGTAGCCCACAGTGGGTGCAACACTCACCTGCACTGTGACATGAACCACACAAATGATCTGTGGCATCTCCTGTGTGAGCGCAGATTCTGCTGTAATGCCCCATCTCAGGCAATCTGGAATCTCTGAGTCTCTGTCGCTGGACAAGTGATTGCCATAGACCCTCTGCTTCCTGTGGACTCTTGTCCAGTCACAGGGTTCCTTCAGTCTCAACACAGAAGGCTCCCACAGTCTCGAGCTGCAGAAGATCCTCTCTGTCCTGCTAACCTGTCCTGTCCATGGAGAGGCTGAGACGTTCCCAGAGCCAACTGCCTGTGGGTGTTCCTGCCTAGTGGTTTGAGCCCCAGAGCTTGTGATATGTTGAGAGGCTAGGAATATCTCACAGTGTTCCATGGGTGCCCAGCTCCCTGTCAATCCTCACAGCCAGACTTAAAATCAGTGGGGAACACAGATTCTTCTCTCTGTTTAAATCCCCTCATCACACGTGTGCACAAGAGCCACCACAGCCACTATACTACCGGTCTCAAATTGGTGCTGTCTCCCAGCTGGTTGCTGGGCATGTGCACAAGAGTCACTGTAGCGGCTAGTAGTGTTCAAATCATGTGTTCTCCTCGCCTTTTGCTGAGTTCCCTCACTCCCCAAACCTGGCATAGCCTCTGTCTCTCAGCTGTGGAGGTTGTGTGTTGTTTCTGCACTCGTTACTGGGTGCAGCTTCCACACTGATCCACGGCATCCCTCTTTTTACTGTAGAGTTTCCATTGCAGATTTCTCTCCAACTGTCCTACAGGAATGCCCCTCCTCCACTATTTTGCTGGTATTTTCCATTCATCTTAAACAGTACGACTTTCCCCTATTCAGTCATCTTGGATTTTCCTGTTGTTTTTACATGTGCATGTTTGTGCTGAACTATATTCCTTCTACTTTTTTATTGGTCAAAATTTTTATTAGAAAGATATGTTGAAAGATATCAGTGCCTTATCTGCATATAATGAAGAGATCATGTGATAGTTGTCCTTCATTCTTCTGTGGTGCATGTACCACATTTATTGAATTTCATTTTTGTATATTGAAGCATTCTTGAAGCCTTGGGATGACTCCAACCTGATCACGGATAATGTTTTTTTTTTTTTTTTAATCTGCTACCCTCTTCAATTTGCTGTTGGTGTTTTCTTGAGGATGTATGCATTTATCGTCCCTGAGGATATTGGTGTGTAATTTTGCTTTTATGTCATATCCTTGTTTGATTTTGGTATAAAGGGAATGCTGGCATCAGAGAATGAATTTGGAAGGATTACCTCTACTTCAATTTTTAAAATTAATTTGAGAAGGATTAGTTTAGTTTTCTTTACATGTTCAGCAGAATTCATCAGTAATGCCATCTGGTCCTGAGCTTTCCACTGTTGAGAGTAATTTTATTGTTGGCTCAATGTCATTAATATTTATTGATCTCTTTAGGTATCATATTCCCTCTTGATTCAATCTGTGTATAGAGTATGTGTCCAAAAATATGTCCATTTCTCCTTGGATATCGAATTTGTTGTCATAAATTTGTCTATAGTCATCTCTAACAATTCTTCGTATTCCTGTGGTGTCAGTGGCGATGTCTCTATTTTGATATCCTTTTCTGTTTCTAAGCTTTTAATTTCAGAATAAACTTATAAAACAAAAATCGTGAAGTACAGAAAATAGTTCCCATATATCACACACCATCTTCTCCATTTACTATGATATAGTTGCCGTTGTCTATATACCATATATACCTTCCTCTATTATTAACATATCATATTAGTATAGCATATCTGACACAACGAGTGAGCCACACCTACCTTCTTTATTTTTTATACAAATTTCTTGCATCCTCCATCACTCTCAACCTTTAATAATCCACATGCTCTGCTAAGATTGAAGAGTTTTTAACTTCCACGTATAAGGGGAATAGGTAGTACCTCTTTTTCAGTGTCCAACATATTTCACTTAACATGATGTCCTCCAGTTTCATTCATGTCACTGCAAATGACAAGATTGGCAAGATTCCATTTGTTTTTATGGCTCAACCATATTGATTGTGTGTATATATGTTTTTCTTTATTTATTCATATGATGAAATATGTGTTGGTTGATTCCATATCTCCACTATTATGAACAGTGCTGCAATAAACAAGGTGGAGCAGGCATTGCTTTGATACAATGATTTCCTATATTTTGGATATATACCCAGAAGTGAGATTGCTGGATCTTATGACAGTTTTATTTCTACATTTCTAAGAAATCTCTATGGTGGCTGTACCAATTTACATTCCCCCCAACAGTGTATAAGTGTTCTCCTTCCTCCATATCCTTGCCAGCATTTTTTTTAACTTTCTGTCTTTTTGATAATAACTCTTCTAATAAGGGAGGGGGGGTGACATCCCATAGTGGTTTTAATTTACTTTTCCCTGATGGTTACTGATCTTGAGCATCTTTCATATTTAGTATTGCTTATTTTTGGAAGAGTCTATTTCTGTTCAAGCCTCTTTCCAATTTCTTAACTACATTTGTTTTTTCTTTTTGTTTTCATTTTTTGTTTTTTTTTTTAATTGTGCTTTTTTTGGTCCTGATATATGCTGGATATTAATCCCATTTTTGGATAAGTAGCCTGCAACTATTTTCTCTCATTCAGCTATATGTCTTTTTACTCTGTTGATTGTTTCTGATGCTATGCAGAAGTTTCTGAGTTTGGTAAAATTCCATTTGTCTAGTTTGTTTTTTGTGTTTTATTTGTCACCTGTGCTTTGGGCGTCTTATTCAGAAAAATCATTCCATATAGCAAGGTACTGAAGTGTTCCCCCTACATTTTATTTGAATACCTTCAAAGTTCCAGGTCTTGCATTTAGGTCTTTGACATATCTTGAGATAATTTTTGATATAGTAGGAGGTAGAGATCCAATTTTTTCATTCCTCTACATATTTATGTACTGTTTCACCAGCTCCATTTTTGTAAAATACTATCCTTTGTTCAATGTACGTTGTTGACACCTTTGTCAAAAGTCAGTTGAGTGTATGGATGAATTTCTGGGCTCTCTATTCTGTTCCACTAATTTGTGTGTCAGTTTTTTTTACGAGTGCCATGTTGTTTTAATTACTGTAGCTTTATAGTATGTTTGAAATCTGATATTGTGATGCCTCCAGCTTGATTTTCTTTGCTCAGGAACACATTAAATATTGTGGGTCTTCCATGGATCATATGGGATTTTAGGATCTTTCTTTCTAATTCTATAGAGAATGCTTCTCATATTTCAATAGGGATTACATCGAAACTGTGAAATGTTTTATATAATATGGACGCTTTAATAATATCAGCTCTTTTAATGCATGAACAGGGAATATCCTTGATGATAAGTTTCATCAGTGTTTTTTAAAGTTAACTGTACATATATGTTAGTTCTTTGATCAAATTTATTCCTAGATATTTTTTTTCTTGTTGCTGGTCTCTTACAGCAAGTTCATTATTGGTGTACATAATGATGAGGGGAGGGGAGCTTAATGCTGATGGTGTATTATAAAAATTTTGCTGAGCTGGTTTTTCAGTTCTAAGAGATTTTTATATCTTTGAGTGTTTAGGGTTTTTTTCTGCGTGCAAAATCATGTCATCTGCAAACATCAAATTGATATTTTAATTCCCTCCTTTCCAACTTGGATACACTTTATTTCTTATTCTTGCTAATTGCACTTGCTAATAATTCCATATTATATTGAATAAGGGTGGTGAAAGTGGACATCCTTGTCTTGTTTCAGATCTGAGGGGAAATGCTTAAGTTCAGTACGATATTGGCTTTGGTTTGTCAAATATAGCCTCTGTAATTCTAAAGTATGTTCATATTCTCTACATAATTTGTGGGGGGTTATGTTTAACATTTGGGTATATTGAAGGTTATCAAAAGCTTGAGATGATAGTAGGTTTGTGTTCTCCATTCTGTTCATGTGAATTATGATGTTCATTGATTTCTGATTGGTAAAGACTTGCACCCCAGGAATAAATCCCACCTGATCATAAGGTATATTTTGATATAATGCTAGGATTTTACTTGGTAATAATTTGTTGAGAATTGTTGCTTGTATGCTTATCAAGAATATTGAGATTTTTTTTTTTGTTTTTATGTTTTGTGTTTGGTTTTTGTCTTCAGAAAAAGAGTTTGGCAGAGTTCAATCCTTTCCCATGTTTCGGAATAGTTTGAAGCGTATTTGACATAGTTCTTCTATAAATTTTTTGAAATATTCATATGAAAAGCCAGCAGGTTCTCAAATTAACTTTTCATGAGACTTCTTATTTTTTAATTTCTTTTTCATTTTATTGTTATTTTAATTACTTAGAATAGATTCAACATGAATTTTAGATACAAGTTTAAGAATATAATGCTATTCCCCTTCACCCTCTCTCCCTGCAACCATCCTTCCTTCTATCTTTTTTTCTGTCATTTGTTTTAGTTTTTGAGATAACATATTTTAAATTTACCTTAAAATAAAAAGGGTTGATTCTTCACTGAATGAGAAGTTTAACATAACAAAGGAAAAAAGTTCTAAGTTCAGTGGGAATATAGACAGTGGCAACAGTCAATAATTGATTGTGCAAATGCTCATTTCACCCATATAGAGTATTTTGTCAGTCATTCATAATTCCTTTCAATCAAATACAACCGATGCCAATGTAACATCTAAATATTTCCTATGTGGCGATAAGATAATAATTAAGTTCATTTAGACATTAAGCCATTTCGTGTCAAAAGTATATGTACAGGAAGAATTTTATGTAGATTGCCAAGCAAATCATTATATATTATATTTGTACTCTATTTGTTATCACAGATAAGAGAAAACACAAATTTGTCTTTTTTGGAACTGGCTTATAAGGAAATCCTGTTTTCTGCAACAAAATAGATGTAACTGGGAACCATTATACTCAGTGACATACGTCTGTCCCAAAAAGGCAGATAACGTATCTTTTCCCTGATCTGAGGCAACTAATAGAGCACCTAAAATGTGATGTACAGAAGCGAAATGGACATTTGAGATTCGATGATTGCTTACAGCGCTCGTTTCTTCTATTGAGGAACAGTGCGTCTTTTCTTCATACTATTTTTTGAACTCTTTTATTTAGTGTAAGGCTAATTTTATGATCATTAAGTAAACTAAAAGTAGATCTTTGTGAAAATTAGGAGTGAGAAGGGAGAAGGAGAAGGAAGAAGTGTTGGAGCTTGGACAGGAGACAGCATAGGGTGGGAAATATCATTATCTTCCTACATCTGTGTATGTGACATACATGAAACTTGTATAACATAAATAATTTTTTTTAAAAAAAGGATACTGGCTATGGGTTCGTCATGAATTTCCCTGATTGTGCTGAGGGATGTTCCTTCTATATCCAGTTTGCTAAATGTTTTCATCATGGAAGAATACTGTATTTTATCATATGCTTTCTCTGCATCTATTGAAATAATCGTATGTGTTTTTATTCTTCAATGTGTTCATGTGATGTGTCACGATTATTGAGTTGTTCCATTTGACTGATCTTTCTATTATGTTGTTGGATTTGATTATCTAGTATCGTGTTCAGGACCTTTGTATCTATGTTCATCAGCGATATCCGCCTATAATTCTCCCTCTCTCTCTCTCTCTTGTGTCTTTTTCTGGTTTAGGAATTAAGGTGATGCTGGACTCATAGAAGGAATTTGGGAGTCATCCTTCCCTTCTAACTGTTTTGAAGAACTTGAAAAGAATTGGAATTAGTTCTTCTTGAAAAGTATGGTAGAATTCAGCAGCAAAGCCATCCTGTCCTGGGCTTTTCTTTGCTGGTAGGGTCTTTATTACTAATTTGATCATCATCATGGTTATTTGTCTGTTTAGGTTTTTTTAATGTCCTCATGACTCAATTTTGGTACATGGTATGTGTCCAGGAATCTATCCATTTCTTCTATCCAGTTTTGAATATGTTGGCACATAGCTCTTTGTAGTAATTCCTGATGATTCTTTTATTTTGTTTCAATTTTGTTTGCTTTTTTCCTCTAATTTTAATTATTTATTTCCTCCTACTAGGTCGGGGTTTGGTTTGTTATTGTTTGTCTGGGTCCTTGTGATGCATTGATAGCTCTTTTCTTTGATGTCTTTCCAATTTTTTGATGTAGGCACCATTTGCTGAAAACTTGCCTCTCAACAACGATTTTGCTGAATCTTATATGTTTTGATATGTTTTAATGTTATCTTCATTCATTTCTAGGAATTTTTGATTTCCTTTGATTTCTTCTATGACCCACTGTTCATTCAGGAGCATGTTGTGCAGTCCCCATTTGTTTGCATATTTTCTAGAGATTTTTGAGTTGTTAACTTCCAGCTTCATGCATTGTAATTTGAAAAGATGCAGGATATGATTTCTAGTTTTTTGAGCCCCAGAGTCTGTGAAAGGTTGAGAGGATGGGGGCATCTCACAATCCTAAGTGGGTGTCCAGGCTAGACAGGAGACTTTTGATTGGTGGTTCAATCTCATTACTTGTCTCAGATCTGTTTAGATTTCCCGTATCTTCTTACTTCAATCTTGGATGGTTATATCTACCCAAGAATGTGTCCATTTCTTCGAGGTTTTCCAAGTTTTAGCATACCATGGTTCATATTACTTTCTCATGATCTTTCCTATTTCTTTGAAATAGGTCCTAATGTCTTTTTTCATTGCTAATTTTATTTATTTTGTGTTTTTATCTCTTATTTTCTTGGTTAGTCTGGCTAAATGTTTGTCTTTCTTTATCTTTTCAAAGAACAGGTTTTCATTTTGCTGTTCTTTTGTAATGTTTAGCTTCACTTTCACTTATTTCTTCTCTGATTCTCATCATTTCTCACCCCCTGCTAATTCAGGATTTGGTTTATTTTTGTTCTTTAAGTCTTTGTCATGCACTATTAGATTGTTTATTTGATAACTTTATTTTTTAATGTAAGCACATTTTGCTATAAACTTACTTCTTAGTACTATTTTTTCTGTATCCCACAGATTTTGATATGCTATGGTTTCATTTTCATTTGTTTCAAGATCTGTTTTAACTTCCTGTTTATTTTCTTCAATGATGCATTGGTATTTCCATAACATATAGTTCAATGCCCATTAGTTTTTAAAAATTCGGTTGTTGATTTTTAATTTTATTCCTCCTGGTCTCAAATTTTAATTGATTCAAAAATTCCCTGAGATTTGAGTTGTGGCCTATGACACAGTCTATCTTAGAAAATGTTGCATGTTCTAATAACAATGATTTGTAATCGACAGCTATTTGGTGAAATGTTCTATAATTGCCTGTTATTTCCACTTGTATGAAAATATGGTTCAACTCTGATGCATTTTCAGCTGATTTTCTCGTCTGGACGATCTGTTCCTCATTGACAGTCTGGTGTTGAATTTCTCCACTGTTACTGTATTGGAGTCTACCCCTTTAAGTCGAATAATATTAGCTTTACTTTAGTACATGTTCTTGTGCTGAGTACATATATATATATATATATATATTTATGACTGTTATATCTTCTAGCTGAGTTGACATCTTTCATTGTCTCTTTTTTACAATTATTGTTTTAAGATATGTTTTATCTGATATGAGCGTAGCTGCTGCATCTCCTTGTTGTTTCCATTTGCATGGTATATCTTCTCTCAACCCTTCGGTTACGTATATCTTTATTTTTTAGTGACATTCTTGCAGGTAGCATATCTTTGAGTCTTTATGTTTTCATCCATTCAGTCAACCTTTATATGCTGACTGCAGAATTTAATCCACATACATTCAGGCTTATTATTGATAGATAAGAACTACAATACTTTGTCCATTAGAAACTGATTTCATCTTCTCTGTAAACTGAATTTCATTCTGTCATGTGTTTTCATGACAGTTACTCTCATCTGGATTTCTTGTAAGACTCTTCTGGGATCGACTGTTTTTTTAGGTTTTGCTTTTTGGAAACTCTTCCATCTGCTGATGAACTATCCAAATGGATGCAACAGCCAGGACTGCGCCAGGCTGAAGCAATGAACCAGGAGCTTCATCTGAGTCTCCCACGGAGGTGTAGGGGCCCAAGTATTTGGACCATCTTCTGCTAAGTTCCAAGGCACACCAGGAGGTAGCGGAGTCAGAAGTGGAGCTGCTGGGACTTGAGCTTGCGCCCATATGGGAAGCCTGCATTTCAAGCAATGGCTTAAACTGCTGCAACACAGAGCCAAACTCATGGGCACATTTTTCTTTCAAAGATATCATAGCATCATCAGACTGTCCTCTGGCCTATAAGATCCCTTCCTAAAAGACTTGTACTAGAGTAATGGGTTTTCTTTATATGCAAACTATTGTTTTCTTCTCACTGTCTTTAGGTTTCTCTCCTTTTCCCTAACATTTGATGCTCAGAATACAGTGTGCTTTGGAGAAGGTCTTATTTGATTTAATCTCTTTAGGGTATTTTGAGCATTCTGTAGGTACATTTCGACATGGCTTTCATGGCTTGAAGCATTTTTAAATATCTCATTCGGTGTGTTTCCAATGTCTTTTTCCTTCTCTTCTTCTGGTATCCCCTATAGTGTAAACACATACTCACTTAATATTATATCTTATGTTTCCTCATATGCTCTCTTTATAAATTCTTTTTAATTATTTTCTCTTTATCTTCTTTTTGTGTTACTTCAGAGGCCTTTTACTCACATTCAGAATTTTTTTTTCTTCCATATAGTCTGTACTTTGGTTGAAGATGTGAATTTTATTTCATATTTCATTGATTGAAATTTTCAGCACTAAAAGGTGTTCTTGTCTTTTCAAAAAATTTATATCGCTATTGAAATCTCATTCATACCATGTACTGTTTTCTTTATTTCTTTAAACTATTGGTGATTCTCTTTCACCTCGTTGTTTCCTGATATCATTACTTTGAATTGGTTTTCAGTCATTTCATAGCTTTTCTTCAAATCAGTATCTATTTATGTATAACTGTTGGGTTGTTTTGGAGGTGTCATTCTTCTTTGTGTATTTTTTTTTCCTGTGTTCCCAGATTGGCATCCACACATCTAGTGTAATAGTTCCTTCGTTATAAAGAAGGTTTTGTTGGAAAATACTTTTTAGTTTAGACAGAATAGAGGGTATTACTCGGATTATTGCTTTGAATTTTGTTTTATGTGCACCAAAAGTATAACCTCAGAGTGATCTTTTTTCAGTTGTAGCCAATGTGATCAGTGTCTAAGAGTGCCACAGTTATCTACTATTCAGCAATTCTTGCGGGTAGCAGTATGACTTTGAACTGGATGTGAGTTTCCTGTGGTGTACACCTTCAGTCCCCAGACAGTTGAATGTCAACCAAATTAGGTATTGTGATGGTTGAAGTGATATTTCTGGTGCTGTTGGACACAAAAGTTGCTGTTCCCTTGTCCTGCCAGGGAAAATGGAGTAATGCTGGGGTTCTTTTGACACTAATGCCTGTGTTTCTGGGACTATGTGATATGGACAGCCTCTTCCCGAGTTCCTGTTAGATAGTTGTGACTGATGCTGGGACATAAAATGACAAAGGCCCTAGTCAAGCCCCACCACTAGGGATGTAAAGGGGACTTGGCTGCTGTCCTACCAGGTGAATCCAGATTATTTTGGGGATTGTGCACCATCAAGTGTGAATCTGGAGTGTTGGAATGCAGGTTGATTCTTACTTAGGTCCCACAGGGTAGAATACAGTGAATCTGAGGAATCTAGTATTAACAGCCACAGTCTTGGAGCTACAGGATGCAGTGAAGTGCTTAACCAGGTCTTGCGGTTTGAGTGCCAGTTATGCTGGGGGTTGTTAACTGGAATTTGCCAGCCTGAAGGAGAGGAAAACTTCCAGGGCTTGTGCTCAGAGGAAACAGGGAGTCTGCTCTCTATCCTGGGAAGCACCTTTGTCTTCAGTTCTGGGAACTTCTGGCGGCAACCAGGGTGTCTGTTGTCTTCTTTTTCTGAATTAAGTTTAGCAGGAGCTGTAAGTACCATAGCAGCTCAAGTTTGGCACATTGTGGGAAAAGTGCAGCAATGCGAGTTCCATTTTTGGAGCAGAGGAGTTGCTCAGATACCATTTAGCTTAGTGGACTGGACTGAAAGTCACTGAGGCAGTGAGGATCTCCTGTACTCTGGACTGCTGGTCTTTGTTGATGATGACAGTCGTGGGGCTTTCCCTCTGCTGGCCTTTGACGTCTCTCTGTTGTTTGTCACCGTTAACGTCACTTCTTCATTGACGTTTTCTTTCAGTCAGTCTCCTGGAAATGCAGCCCATGCTTTATTTCTCTGGTGGTTTTCTGTGATGGGGGCAACTGAAGTTCCTCTGTATTCAATGATCTTGATCAAATTCCCCATCTCAGATTAAGTGTACTTGCAGATTAAGTCTCTCTCTCTCTCTCCCTCTCCCTCTCTTTGTAATTCTGATTTTCAAATAAATTAATCTTTAACAAAATATAATAATGGACAAAACAGTGGTTAATTAACCCTAATAAAATACTCCACTTGCATGCTGCATTCCTCCCCGGCTTTTGGACTTTTAATGTTAGATTTTACCTCTTTTCATGTTTCCTGTCTCAAGATTTTAGTGTAATAATTGTATTTTATGGCTTCAAAATAATGATATTAAATGATGCATGTACTATATTAAATGATGATGATACTAAAGCATTCTGGGCTTGTTGGTAGAGTTACTCTTACAAGTGAGTTTTCTGCCTTCTGATACTTTGTTCTTACCTGGTAGCATCTCTCTTTCAGTTTGAAGAACACTCTAACATTTCATTTAACACTGGTCTGTAAACCATAAATTCTCTCAACTTTTGTTTGGGAATATCTTCATCTCTCTCTCACATATCTGAATGATTGCTTTGTTGGATACCATGTTCTTGGCTGGTATTTTTTGCCTCTTCACCATAGTAAAGGTATAATCTCAGTACTTTTTGACCTGTACGGTTTCATTTGAGGTGTCTGATGCCAGGTAAATTGTGATCCCTTTAAGTTTCTGTATTCTTTGGATCTTGTCTCTTCTAACTTGGACTATTCTCTTTTCTATTATAAAGTTGTTATGCAATGTAAAAATTTTTATTGTTTTCCTGCATTCACTTCAAATGTAAACATTATACACAGTCACATATATATTTTATATACTATTTTTTCTTGAAAAAACATATTAATGGCACAAATTCAGGGATTCATGGCAATGATTATGATGTGGGGAAAGAAGGTTATGCTTGCATGTATGTGGTATGATTCAGTGAAGAAATATTTATAACTATGCGCTGAATGATATGATATCCAAACAATTTTTATGCTCTCTCAATATATTAACTTACACAAATAAGAGAAACCTGTGATATTTGTCTTTCTGAGTCTGGCTTGTTTTAGTTAACGTAATGATCTCCAGTTGGATCCATTTTGTTGCAAATGTCAGGATTTAATTTTTTTTTTGTGACTGAGTAAAATATAGATTGTATATATACCACTTTTTCTGCTTCCAATCATCAGATGAAATGATGGGCATGTAGGTTAAATCCGTATCTTTGTTACTGTGAATTGAGCTGCTATAAACATGAGAATGCAGGTATTTATTTCATGTGCTGATATCATTTCCTTTGGATATATGCCTGGAACTGGAATAGTTGTGTCATATGGTAGACCTATGTTGTTTCCTGTGGAATCTCCATGCTGTTTTCCACAATGGTTATACCAATTTGCATTCTCAACAACAGTGTATCAGGGCACCATTTCCTCTGAAACCTTGCCAGCTTTTGCTAATTTTTTTTTATTTTTTGCACAGCAGTCATTCTACCTGGAGCTAGGTGATACCTCATTGTGGTTTTTATTTGCATTTCTCTGGTGGCTAGTGATCTTGAACCTTTTTTCATGTGTGTGTTGCTCATTTGCATTTCTTCTCTTGAAAAAGTGTCTGTTCATATCCTTTGCTCATTTCTTAACTGGATTGTTTTGTGGTTGTTGAGTTTATTGAGCTCCTTAAATATTCTGGGTACATTAGCAGATGTACAGTTTGCAAATATTGCCTCCTGTTCTCTCAGCTACCTCTTCAAAATTAGAAAACATTAATGAAAGAAATAGAAGGCAACTCATGGAATGGAAAAATCTTCCATGATCTTGGATTGTAACAGTTAATTTCACTGAAATAACCACTCTAACCAAAGCAATTTAAAGATTCAGTGCAATCCCAAAGAAACATCCAAGGACATTCTATGCCTAACTAGAAAAAAAATCCTAAAATTCATATGGAAACACGGAAGACTCCAAATAGCCACAGCAATCTTTAGCAATAAAAATAAAGCTGGAGACACCACAAAATCAGATTTGAAGACAAACTACGGGGATATTATCAGGAAAATAACATTGTGCTGCCACAACAATAGACGTGTAGACCAACAGAACAGAATAGAAACCCCAGAAATTACCTCACACATCTATGACTTACCGACCTTTGACAAATGTGATAAAATCACTTCCTGGAGAAAGGATGGTCTCTTCAACAAAAGGTATTTGGAAAACTGTATTTCCACATGCACAAGTCTAAAACAAGACCTGTACCTTACATCCTATACAAAAATCAACTCAGGATGGATCAAGGATCTAAATTTAAGACCCAAAGTAGTTAAATTTCCAGAGGAGCACGTAAGGGAAACACTGCCAGTTATTTGTGTAGGCAAAGAGTTTTCGAGTAACATCCCAAAAACAGGCAATTAAAGCAAAGTTAGACAACTGGGGTTACATCAAGCTAAGAAGCTTCTGCACAGCCAAAGAAGCACCTAACAAAGTGCAGAGACAACTAGTACAACAGGAGAAATATTTGCAAACTATGCACCCAGGAAAGGATTAATATCTGGAGTATAAAAGGAACTCTACAACAACAATAGCAAACAAACAATCCAGTTAAGAAATGGGCAAAGGGCATGAACAGACATTTTTCAAAGGAAGAAATGCAAATGACTGACAGACACATGAAAAAGTGCCCTGGATCATTAGCAATCAGAAAAATACAAATAAAAACCAGAATGAAGTATTACCTTACTCCAGTTAGGATGGTTGTTACCCAGAAATCAAAAAATAACAAATGCCAGCAAAGTTGTGGAAGAAAAGGTACCCTAACACACCGTTTGTGGGGATGCAAACCGGTACATCTACTATGGAAACGTGTACAGAGATTCCTCAGAAAACCGAAAATAGGTCTACCATATGGCCAAGCTATCCAACTCCTGGGAATATAGCCAAAGGAAGTGAAAAATCAGCATGTGAAAGGGGTAACTACACTCTCATGTATATAGAATCTCAATTCACAATAGTAAAATCACAGAATCAACTTAGATGTCCCATCAACTGATGGTTGGATATGGGAAATATAAGATATATAGATATAGATATAGATACAGATATAGATATCTGACAGGATATTACTCAGCCATCAAAAAAAAAAGAAAGAATGAAATCCTAACATTCACAACCAAACGTATGTAACTGGAGATTATCTATGCTAAGTAAAATAAGCCACACCCAGAAAGAAAATATCACATATTTTTCTTCTATTTCTGGAAGTTTAATATTTAGAGAGCATAAAAGTTATGTGGATGTCATATCACTTGGTATATAGTTGTAAACATTGTTTCACTCAATCACACTATGTACAGGACAACATACCCTTCTTTCCACCACATTATGACCATCATCATGAATCCCTGATTTTGTGATATTAATACCTGTCTTAAGAAAGATATAGTCTATATGTGTATGTATATAATGTCTACATTTGAAGTGAATGTGGCAAAACTTTAACAATTGTAAATTTTAATTTTTAAAGCCAAAAATAGTGCACATATAATAAAAAATGTACAGTCTGGAGCAGTTATTGTGATGCACCAACTTAAGCTGCCACCTGCAACCTGCAACACTGGCACTCCCTGTTGGACGGGCAGTTAGAGTCCTTACAGCTCCCGACTAAGGCACCTAGGAAAGCAGCAGAAGATGGTCCAAGAACGTGGGTCCTTGCAACTATTTTGGGGAGTGAACCAGCAGACAGATCTCTCTCTTTCTCTTTCTCTCTCTCTCTCTCTCTCTCTCTCTCTCTCTCTCCTCCCTCCCTCTCTGTCTTTCTCAATGTGTCTTTCAAATAAAATAAATAAATCTTTGAAAATGTACAGTCTGACCTATTATTCCCATTACTGTTTTTGATAAGTGAAAGGAGAGGAATACAGACTATATAGGTGAGCCTTAACATTATATTACAGTGTATTAAAAACCACTGAGTTATACACTTTAAATAGATGAATTTTAAATGTGTGAATTACATGTCTTCAAAGCTATATAAAAACAGAATGTATATGTATGGTATGTATCATTCATCAGAAAATGGTAGAATATGTATATTAATATCATACAAATTAGATTTTACAACAAAATATTTTATGGAAATAACAGAACCAGTTCATAAAACAAAGTACTGAATTTGTCCAGAAGTCATGCAATTCCTAAAAGTTTATGCAACTAGTAATAACTTATGAAGTTTCATGAGTTGTAATGTTCCCCTCCAGGTTCCAAAAGAAATATGGATAACATCAAGGTGAATAATGATCAGATTTGGTAACATCCCATCTGGAGAGGAATAGTAAAATCTGTCAGAAAAATTCTTGTACTTGCCAACATGCAAATTAACTACATACTGTTTTTAGCATCATATGGTTCTTCATGGTGAGAAAGACTCCAAGGGTAGTTAAGAAAGATGAAAGATCAGTAATACTTCTCTTTCTCACCCTTGTCTCCTGTGTCCTAAGGTGTTTCCTCCCCAGGACCAGGGTGGTGGCTTTGCTTCCACCTCAATAAAATTTGAACATTATTGTCCAGTAACTATAACTTCAACACCTTTCTTTCAATTACTCTCTACTGACACCCAGACTTTTCATCCTGTGTAGCAAGAGCATGAGACACAGAGTATCTTTATTTTCAATTTTAATTAAACTTTGATTTGTTTATTTGATTTATTAGAAAGATAGGGAGATATATATACACACACACACACACACACACACACACACAAACACACACACACACACATATATATATATATATATATATATATATATATATATGGGTCATTTACTGCCCCAAATGTCCAAAACAGATGGCACTGTTCATGACTGAAGCCAGGAGCCAGGAACTCAATCCAGGTCTCTGACATGGATGTCAGCGACCCTATTACTTGAGCCATGACCTGCTACCTCCCAAAACGCACATTAGCAGGAGCCTGAATTTGGATGCAGATATGGTACTCAAACCCAGGCCCTCTGAAATGGGATGAATGCATCCTAAGCTGTATCTTAACTACTGGGTCAACCACCAGCCTCTTAGTCAACAAATCTGAATTCCCAAAGCCTCCATTTGGCAAGAAATTTGGAGTTTACAAGCCAGGCTTACCTGAGATTGCTGTCAGGGGAAAGAAAGAAAGAACAGGCCTGGGAACAATCAGGAAGTCACCATAAATGTTCCAAACACGGCTACATAGCCACTCTATTCATTTCTTCCTAATCAATACCCAGGAAACCTTAAAGAGGTGTTGATGCTTTTCTCAAAATAGCAAAATTCAGTTACCAAGTTAGCTTACTAAGATGTGTGGATCAGGAAGTGATAAAATAGTGATAAAAGTATTTTGAGTCCATTTTAAAGAAGATTACCATGCTATTGTTCAACAATATTAGATGTCTGTGGTGGAAAGACTCTTTGGTAGTCCATCAAATGTCTGTATCATTAGCCCACTGTCGAATGGATTTTACAATCAAGTCACACCATTAGCAGAATATAAATATTCTATAATGTCCAAAAATTGACATAGGATAGGTTTTCCTTTAATTATTTGAAAGACAAAGAGAGACACAGACAGAAACAGATGATAGATAGATAAATAGAGAGATCAAGAGATGATAGGTACGTAGGTAGGTAGATAGATAGATAGATAGATAGATAGATAGATAGATAGATATTATGTGCCGGCTCACTCTCCCAAATGCCCACTGCAGCAAGGGATGTATAAAGGACAAATGGGGATCCAGGCGCTGGGAACTCAATCCAGGTCTCCCACACTGACGGCAAGAACCCAATCACTTGTGCCATCACTGCTGCCTTCCAAGGCCTGCATTAGCAAGAAGCTGCAATCAGGAGCCAGAGGCAGGTATCATGCCCAAGCATTCTGATACAGGATTTTAACATTAGGCCAAATGCCCATCCCAACATAAGTTAGTTTTAAGGGGCATCATGATGTGCTTGGGGTCAGTTGATTAGAGTTTAATTTTTCAGGCAAAAATGTACCCTAGAAATCCACAAAAGTGATTAGAATCTTTCAAAAGCCTCAAGAGGGGATTCAAAGGTCAGATATCATCAATCCACTGGGCATGCAGTAGCAATTTCTGCATAGACATATAGAGTCAAGGTTAATCATCCACTTGATTAAACTTAGACTCATCACAGACTGAGCCCTTGTCAGAGGTATCTATATGAGAGGTCCATACAGTTTAATCAACAGGCAAGAACTGTTTACACATTCTGTGCTCCCAAAGAAGGGTGTCTTTAAACTTCCAGGCTGCAATTTTCCAGGTGGCGTAGCAAACAGGCTAGATTAGAAATGTCCTAAGAATGGAGTTCTGCCCACCGAGCTGAGCAATGATGTACTCTTTCATTTCTGCATAGCTGATTCCAAGGCGGAACTGATACAGCAGCCAGTGAACACTGTCAGTTTCCTAATTTGGCAGTCCTTCCCAGGGTAAAGCCCAGATACCAAGGAACGTCCCTGTGAGTAAAGATCCTCGCTGAACTAGCAGTTTTGTTTCAAGCAGCAGAGCAAATGATGAAGTTTCCCCCAGAGAGGTAGTCACACTTTTGCATGCAGAACAGTGATTCCTCTAGGGCCAGGTGACTATGCTCTTAAATACACCATTTCCATTTGATATTTAAGGTTTATTGGAGGCTTCCCACCTTGTTATTCATTGAGTCTGAGTTGAGAACATGATTGGAACATCAGGCAAGACACTCACAAGTCCTGCCTAAATCAAATGTTCAGTTTTGACAAAAACTCAATTGTAGCCCATTGTAGCCTTATCACGGATGTAACAAGCCTAGCTCCTCAAGGGATACCACTGGGTGTTGACTTCTTTCCTTTGGCAGCCTCTCCAATCAGCAAATTCAGCAGTCAGACAGATTTGTGCTGCATCAAATACCCCAGGAGTTGAACAAGAATCTGGACCTCCTTGTTTTGTGGTAGGGTGTGATGTCATAACATAGCAGTTTCTCTTGGATTGTCAGAGGTATCAGATATTTTTGTCTGCCTGCATAATCCTAAGAAATCACTTGCAACCAGTCCCCTGAATTTGAGATCATAAAGTAGGCACCCATGTGAGCAGAGGTGTGACAACACTGCATTGAGGACCCTTGAGACTGAGAGTTCTACCTAGTCAACAGACAGGACATCATCTATAGAAAAAAAAAGTCAGACATCAGAAGGTACAGGCACTCTTGCTAAATCCTGAGCCAATCACTGGTGGAAAATCCCATTGGCATTTTGTTCCACTGGTATTTCTCTCTAGTTCTTGTTTCTCCCTGGTGGGCAGGATTCTGTCTGGCACATGTAGAATCAGTAAGCTCCTAACATTTAAATGTAGGAGCTAGAGGAATAGTTCATTGAACTGTCTCAAAAGCTCACCACAAGGTCACATTGGCTTCCAAACCCCACCATGAACACTGTCCATATTGCAAACAGTTATTTTATGGGACTTTTCATGTTGGAGAACTCAGACAAAACGCTCATCAGTGGGAAATCAGGAGTTAATCCAAAAGCTGTTAAGAGATTGCCAGAACAGAATCCCCTGCATGTGAAGGGATGGTGGCTGCAGGTCCCGGGAACCCCTTAGAGCTCAAGGCTCCTTCTATTCCGTCCCTTGTGTGCCCCATAAACTCTGCTTCACAGTCCTTAGTGCCTTCAACCACCTCCATATCTGGTGCCACCCCTCCACATGGGGCCTTGCAGAAGAGTGTCTTTAGGGGCTTATATGCAACAAAACAATAAAAATGTGAACACCTGCCCTTCCTGAGGTTTCCCAACATAGACAAGTCTTTTGATCCCTCTGAGGGACAGACAGACGTTAGGCTCACTACTAATCATCTTTCTCCTCAAAACGGCTGAGGTCAAGGAAACAAGAGTGCCGGGCACCTTAGGGGAGAGAGAGTGAGCGCAAGAGTGAGAGAGCGAGAGAGCGAGAGAGTGGGAGAAAGAGAGACTTCCCAGAAAATTTGTTCAACCGAATAGACTTCTGATGGTTTTGATAGACAGAAAAATAAATTTTTATTGCTGACTTCATTTCTATCAAGTATGACCAGTCACTGACTCACGAGCATGATACTACTTCCTCTTTCTCCCACCCAGAAAGGAGTGAGCAATGACAAGATCGTTATTGAAGCAACTTGTTTCAATTCTGCATATTGCTTCTCAGGTTTCATTGATAGGAGAGGGAGGAAGGCCTCACTCCACTCAGAGCCAATCCACTTGGAGAGAAACGTTTCCTCTCCATCACCAAGGATTCTTCTCATATCCCCTAACTCAGTCTGTGAAGTATGCCTTGGTTTTGCTTCTTCCAGATGTTACATCCTCATGAACAAAACTGTCAAGAATTGTGAAATATTTGAGATTTTATCATCTCTTCAATCTCACAAACTAGCACGCCATTGTTTCACAGATATTTTGCAAAGATATGAAACTCTGTAACTCTTTGTTCAGAGTTTGTAGTGGCTGATGCATGCATTAGTTTCCGTTGCCCTCTCCCTGCCTCAAATACCACAGGAAAAATGAGGGACAGCTATTGGAATGTTGACCTAGAAATGTTTTCTAGATATGTAGTGGGAAACTAAATCTATAACAAGAAACATAGAAAGGCCATGGGGAATTAAGTCAATAATATTCACTCTTTTTTCCACACCTATTTGTCTTCTGGAAAAAATTTTCCATAAATGTGTGTGGTGATGTCTTGGGTTTCTGAGCTTACCAAGGAAAAAAGATATGACCACAAGATGGCAGTAGTGCACGACAGTGGCTCTGGAGCTTTAATTTGCATAGTGCTTGAAAGGTTACTTGAGAGGGGAAAGGTCCTCACAGCAGGACACCTGCTAGGGGCAGAGGGGTGGGGTTGGGGGGTGATACCCAGAAGAGAAAGAGTGGAATGCACTACGGAAGGACAGAAGGATTGGAGAGGAGCTTTAGAGTGTCCTTGTGCTGTCACTCAGCAACCGAGTTGGGGTGGGGGTGGGGGGTGTTTGAATCAGAAAGCTCTCAAGGATAGCAGAAGCTTGGGAACATTTTGGCACTATGGTAGGTCTTTTCTGTGGCTAGAGGATGTTGGTTGCAGTTTCACCAGGGATGTCCAGCAGTCAGATTCTAAATGCTTATTCGGGCTATATGTAAAGTTATTAACTGTGTGCAAAAATTTTGATTTTGGCTTAGGTGAGATTTGAGCTAATGACCTTAAACTTTTGGAAACAAGTAAGGAACACAGAGGATAATATACAAGAGCCACGTTTATCCCATTGATCCCATTGATCCCATTGATCCCATTCATGCCCTGGCCCATTGTTATTTCATAATCTAAACTGTATGTGATTTCGTAGTGCTTGAATTGGGAGCCAGAACCCGAAAAATGTACAGACTAGAATTTCAAAGCCAATTCTCAGGCAGACTGCTCATTAGGTGTGAGGGAGTCTGTAAAATAGATGAGAAATGGAGATGATGTTGATTTGCTCAATCTGTTTAGCCAAGAGAGTGGCATTTGTGGCCCTTCTGGTACATGTCCCTGGCTATCTGTAAAACTTGGTGTTATCTACACACGTACAGCAAGATAAATTGACTAGACATGGCCCCTGCCCCACCCCTACTCCACCCCTATTCCCTTTAAGAGCCAATGAATATTCTAGGACTATGCCGTTATTTAACACGGCCTGTAATGCATAGTGAGATTCAGCCAGGGATTATTATTATTACCAGGTAGATTATTTGAAAAGCTCATTTGTGTCACTGAGGAGTTATAACTGGTGTGGTTGAGGAGGAGTCAAAAATTAAGAGAAGAGATTCCACTCCTTAGTAAAACTCTAATGGAACTTTGAACCAAACCCAAGAGCAGGAAATATTCTTCAACTTTGGATCAGGAGAAGATTATGACGGGGGAAATTGTTCAGTTCCCTTAGAGGACCACGGGACTCCCTCAGCTGCCTAAATTCTCTGTGTTGCTCAGAAGGGGATATTTGTGTGGCTAAGTGAAATTCCAGGTGTTATTATTAGGAGCAGAAACTGTTACAACCAAAGAGGCTTATGTCTTTCACCTTTTGTTCAGCACCCAGGTCAACTAAATTTGTTGTGGGCTCAGCAAAAAAATTGCCTATGCATTTGTGCAAAATTAGCTTCTGTGTACTCTTGTGGGTTGTCAAGGATTAGGAGAACAGGCTCATCTTGACAAGTCAGCTATACTGGGGAGGTGGGAGTGGGGGCGGACAGGGGGCTGGCCAGGGAAGAGGTATTATGCTATGTATTCGAAAATCGGATTGGCAGAAGCAAGCCCTACATGTGATTAGATTTACCACCTTGTCTGTTGCTGTGGCTAAGGCTATATGCAGGTTTGCTTTGATGTACAGTTGTGTGCTCCTCCCTGTTCAGATTGGCGTGCACTGTGCCTGAGTTTCCTACTACTGAATTCCCTTAAGTTAAGTGTATCAGTGTGTTCCTGTGGGCATGGGATAAGTTTTGCAGATACTCTCAGCAACCCAAGGGAAAAAAATTGTCTGGTCATACAGCAAATTGAATCCTGAGTTATGAGGTATTCACAGATAAGATCCTCACAGGTGAAGCAAGTTATTTGAAAGAGTAGATATCAATTGTAGTATGTCACATGGCTCATTTCAGTGCCTGCATATTGTGACATTGCTGTGTTTTAGTGGGGCGCCAAAGTCTGCACTGACTCCATTCTAGGGAAAACTTTCATAGAGAAGTTATTCATATGCCTTTAATAGCCTCAGGTGTGGTCCCTTGGGAGGTGCCAGTGTGACAACTGTGAGACCGCCATAAACACACCAAACATCGGACTAAGGGAAAGGGTTTATTGGTGCGGGTTGAAACCCGACAGACTGGAGGGAAGGGGCGAAGAAGGAAAGAGAGAACACGTGTCCCAGAAATAGGTCCCCTTATACCTTTGTCCAGGGGGTGGGTTGGGAAGTAGGAGTAGCGAATCCCACTAGGGTGGGGGTGGAGCTGACACTGGTGGTTGGACCATGAGGCTTAGGACCAAAGCCTACTGTGCAATGTGGCTTACAAAGGCCAGACCTATGATGGTGTCCGGGGCATATGGCGCCACAGGCAAGATGGCACTATTTTATTAACAACAACATGAATAAAGTTCCTCCCAGGTTAGTTTCAATACCGAGCTTCTCATTACCGTTTTGTGCTTCTGTAAGTTGTGATGTGTATGTTCTTTTAAGTTAGCATTGCACTATAATTTCCCTCAAACATTTTTTTAAGTCCTTAATAATCATAGTTTCTGTAGGCCTGGCAAATTCTGTAATAGCTGGTTGCCAATTTAGGTGGATAAACTCTAATGAAGAGAGCAGTTAGGTTTCTCCCTAGGATCAGATGATTTTTGTAAGAATCATCTTTGCTCCTACACCCAGGAGCTATGATTGTCCAGTGTGGGAAGCCAGCATTGTAATTGCTGTAGAGATTGCTTACACTGAACATTATGTAAAATTTGCATTTGGTATATCAAGAAGGTTAGGTTAGGGAACAATTCCCAAGCTAGTTGCAGTCCCTGCTCTTTGCTGGTTGGTTCGTTCGTTTGTTTGTTTCAGCCGTCCCTTGGCCCAAGGTAATACCGTGTAGTATACATTGCTTTCGTTGTATATTCTGAAGTCCATGACTGGGTGCCCTAGGCCACTCAGATAATATAGTTTCACTCCATCTCATAAAAACGGCTTCTGCTGGGAGGACAGAAAGATTATTATAAATAGGAAGAAAAGACCTCCGTAAGGGAGTACGTTGCTTTCTGCGTTTGAATTTATCATAAACCAAAGGATTAGATTTTGTTTAGATTTTTCTTTTCTTTGTTTGGAAGACAGAGTGACAGAGAGAGTAGAGAGGGAGAGAGAGAGAGAGACAGAAAGAGATCCTCCATCCGTTGGTTCACTCCCCAAGCTGGCCACAACAGCTAAAGCCAGGAGCCAGGAACACCATATGGGTCTCCCACCGTGAGTGGCACAGGCCCCAGTAGTTGAGCCATCCTCTTGTGCTTTCCCAGGTGTATTAGCGGGGAGGTGGATGGGAGGCAGAGTGACGGGGACTCGAACCAGTGCTCAGATGTGGGATGCCAGTGTCACAAGCAGCAGCTCGATCTGCTGTACCATGACTCTGGCCCCAGAAAGAGCTATAATTTTTTTGTATGCCATCGCATAGGGCTTATTGAAGTGGGATCCAGATTGCAGCATTTTTAATTTGAGTTCAGCGATCACATGTGTAAGAAAAAAGAGTGCAGAAAAGAGAAAGGAGACAGAGTATGAACTTGCAGCCAGACTGAGTTTATTCAGGGAATAAATCCGCAGAGGTGGGTGACCAACTGCCAGCGTGTACACAGACTGAAAGAACACATGGCAGAGGGCCCTGACCCTAGGGACCCCAGGAGCTGGGCTCTTTTATATTCTTTCTTAGGCAGGATGGAGTAGGGGTGGGGGTAGGGGGCAGCGGGCGGGGGGTGAATTCCTTCATACGTGTCTTTTCAAGTTTGGCCCTCGGACTTCCGATCCTGGGAAGAATGTGTGTGTGGAGGGCGGTGTGTGAAGACAATGGGGCGTGAGACTGAACTGAAATTCAGGGACAAGGGATACATTCCGATTTTTTCTCTCTTTTGGGCAATGGGCTAGAATGGCTGACGCTTATGTCTCTGTTCCATCAACAAGCATATAGGTTACTACTCCGTGCATACTGTCTCTGGGCAAGACATTCCTGAAATGAGGCTCGATAAATAGCGGGCTGTAACTCTTATTTGTTTAATGGCATGAGTTTATCATGGCAGGTTTCCTCTGCTTTTATGTAAATCGTGACTCATAGACCTTAGAAGACATCAATGAACAAGAAGCAATACTGTCATTCGACTTAGCTGGAGGAGGAAGAGTGCTGGTCCCAGTGTTAATGTCCGTGATGTATTAGTAGTGTTGAATGAGGGAAACAGTCAACAGTGCGGCTCCCATGGTCACCAATATGACCTGTGTTGTGTCTCTGTGTGGTGTGTATTAGGAGTACTGTTTCCATATACACCTTGGCAGCATCACGTATACATCACCAGGGTCAGAGTGATCTGTCAATTGAGGTGTAATTGATGTTGGTAAGGGGTGGGCCATTCTCAGGAAAAGAGAGGGAAGGGCAACACTGTAGAGTTAAAAGTTGGAAGCCATCCGTGGCCAGCAGCAGGGAATCAGATTCTCCCCTGGGTATCACCTGAATGAGGTTACAGGGTCAGGAGTTGGTTGGTTCCACCTCCTGGGTTAACCAAGCAGGTCAAGGTTTGGCCCAAAGTGTCCAAAATTGGGACAAGGGACATGGGCAGAAAAGTAGTGAGAGGCGGTTTCCTTGGCTTATGCTGCTCATGAACAGAAACAGATGGAGAATGAACTCAGGCTCAGTGGTCCACCAAAGATCTTTGGCAGGATTGAGGAAGAAATGGCTATTCCCAGGATGTTCTATGCGAGAGAAGGAAAGGGAGAAAGTATCAGGTGAATGTTCTTTTGCTTTGGGTAGTAATCTCAGGGCTTCCATGTCCATGAAAACTGGTAATCACATTGTGCCTGTGCAAGGTGATTTATCAGCAGAGATTGCAATGTGTCCCTTGGCGGTCTCCTAGTTTTCTGCGAATTAAAATATGGTGCAGTCATGCCTATGGGCATGGATATGGATCCAATGTCATCTCGATTAAGGGCAATATATTTAGCAACTTGAGATGACGTTGTCCTGAACGTTCTCTCAATACTCCTTGTTTTACAGTCACATGATGTCATTCTATGATACCTGCTTAAGGTAGGATCCCGGGAATAAGTGAGAAGCTCAAGCCATGTTGTTTTACGATGCCCATTTTTACATTTTCTTTTATCAACACCTCAATGACATTAGCAGAGATCGATGTCTTATATGGGTAAGCAAAAAGTAACTACCACACTGTTATGGCTTATGACTATACTACAAAATGTTTGTGGATAATGTAATAATGGCCTAGTGATTAAGTCACAGGTTGGGATACCACATCCCATATCAGAGTGCCTGCATTGGATTCCCTCCTCTATTCTGGATTTCTGCTTCCTACTGATGTATACCCTGGGAGCCAATGGTGAAGCAGTTGCATTCTTGCCACCCATGTGGGAGGCCTGGACTGAGTTCTGGTTGCTGGACTTGGACTGGTCTACCCCACCCATTTCTGGCATTTAGGGAGTGAACCAGAGGATGTGAAAGCTCTCTCACTCTCTCTGTCTCTTTATCTTTTAGAAAAGCTTTACTTATTATCTGGAAGGAAGAGATAGAAAGAGGGGGGTGGAGAGATAGAGAGAGAGAGAGAGAGAGAGAGTGAGAGAGAGATCTTCCAACTACTGGTTTACTCTCCAGATGGCCCCAATGGCTGGAGCTGGGCCCTGCCAAAGCCAAGAACCTGGAACTCCATCTGGGTCTCCCATGTGGGTGGCAGGGACCCAAGCTCTCAGACCATCTTCTGCTGCCTTCCCAGGCACATTAGCAGGGAGCTGGATGAGAAGCGGAGCAGCCAGTGATCAGATGGGATGCTGGCATCACAGGCGGTGGCTTGATTTGCTGTGCCACAACACCCCACCCCCACCCCGCACCTCTTTTTCCCTCTTTTTTTGTCTTTCTGCCTCTCAAGTAAATACATAAATACATACATTTTTTTAAAAAATAAAGTCACATTGTCACAAAAACTATGAAATCCATGCATAGTTTTTGCACAGTATACATTTCTGATGAATCTTCCGAAGAAGACCGTTCATATTTATTGACTCCTCCTGCTTAAGAGAGAGGCCCAATGATCTCGATTTGATTTGCTAGTTCTGACGTGGCCTGCAGTACACTCCCTAATTTCTTGTGGATGCCTCTCCTGGGGGGTTGACTCCTCATTTACAGCTGGTTTTCATGTTGCCAAGATGTTCAAATGCCATGATCTCCCATGTGTGCGGTGTTTACCAATAGACGGTGTGAGGTGGTTCTTCCAGAAGCTCTATGGATGCCCGTTCTTCAAAAGCCTAGCAACTTTTGCAGTTTTGAATTCACCACCTTCAGTGTTTTACTGCACTTTCTCCACGTCTTTCTCGGTGTGGGCTGAGGAATGGTGTACAAATACAGGCAGAGTAGGAGCCAATTTGGGGTAATTGCCTTACCCTAAGTATCTGGCCTTTATGTTTTCTGACCCTGATTTTGTCCAAGCCCTGACCAAGTAATCAGTCCATTAGTCACTAAACAGAAGTTGGTATAAATATGAACCTCATAAAAATTGTTCAAAGATGTTTTCTACTCCTGGAAGTGTTGCATGCAGCTGGGCCTGTTGGACGTTTTGGTCCTTCCTCTATGTGGAAATTGATTTATTTGAATAAGGGTGGTGGCCGGTGGCAGTATAATTGTCTGGATCCCTTTTACCTTATGTTCATTCCACTGATTAAAGAAATTGTTAATGTTCTTGTCTTGAGTCTCCCTCAGTCCCTAGTGTGCAAGATCCAGAGGCATTTCTCAGCTGGCAGAGTGTGTGGGGGGGAGGGGCTGGTAAGTTCATCTCAGTTGCAAAGCTTGCGGCTCTTTCTTCTTACAGCAGTGAAACTCTGGAAGAGCTAGGTTTAGCTCAGCCCCGTAGATATACTTTTCAATATAATAAACAATCTCCTGTAGTGAATTAAAATTTGCAGGGAGCTTTCTCCACTATGCAGGGCATAACTGGAACCTCAGGCAATAGGAGAATTAACTGTGCTCCAGTAAAGGCTTCAGTTTTGACAAGGGTCCTGTTTGACATCCAGAGCTGCCTCTCTAGTGATGAGGCACTTCGGGCTGAGTCTGGGAGCTCCTCACTCCAAGAAGTGCCTGGTGGCAGCATAAAAGCCTTAGTCTTGTTCCATAAGTTTACCTGATGGCTGAGCAGGTCTACTCACAAAAAGGGAAAATGGATAGTCTTTGGGGGCTGGGAGGAGGGACTGGGGGCAGAAGCATCATTTTAGCAAAACTGAGCCAATGTTAATGGTTACGGGGGGAGGGACCGGCGCTGTGGCGCCGGCATCCCATATGGGTGCCAGTTCTAGTCCCATCTGCTCTTCTTCCAATCCAGCTTTCTGCTATGGCCTGGGAAAGCAGTAGAAGATGGCCCAAGTGCTTGGGCCCTTAACCCCCATGGGAGACCAGGAAGACGCACCTGGCTCCTGGCTTTGGATCGGTGCAGCTCTGGCCATTGCAGCCATTTGGGGAGTGAACCAACGGAAGGAAGACCTTTCTGTCTGTCTCTCCCTCTCACTGTCAGTAGCTCTGCCTCTCAAATAAATAAATAAAATATTTTTAAAAATGGTTACATGAGGAATTACCCCTTTAATTGACCCTCTTCTCAAGCAGATGACCTCCTGGGGTAGGGTAGCCTATTTATAAAGTGTGAGTGCTCCCTGGGGTTAGGGAGATATGAGCACCTTGGACTGACAGAGACATCCAGTTTTGTTTACTGTTTGCAGCCCAAACTACAGTTAACAGGGTGGAAGTGTGATTTCTGACACAAGGGGGCCTCCCACGACTGCAGGATCCCTATGTGAGTAAGCATCCCCAGCCACTGACACTGATCATAGAGCAAATAACATGGACGATAAGGCTGCCTTCAAAGGAAAATCCGGCTGGGCATCAAAATATATCCCTGATAGGTATAGTGACTGCATCAACAATCACTAGACACCATCCAATTTGGGACCCCCTTTTCTCTTAGGAGCCAATGTAACCTCTCTTGCTCATTTTGGAGTTGATGCTTACTCCTGGGGACTGGCTATAGGTGACCTGTTTAGACTAGAAGGGGCAGCCTCACTTTGATAGTACTTTTAGTTTACACCAGCTAGGATAGTGTTTGTAGTGTTGACAGGCAACACCTGCCTCTGGGTTTTCCTTTTACACATTGCTGTTAAATCCAGGGAAGCTCTGGCCTCTTGAATTATTTCAGCACTAGCCATCATGCCCAGTAAGGAAGACTCCGAGTCATTTGGAGACCCTTGAGAAACATTTGGGTGTATGCAGGACTCAAGTCAGCCCCCTCCAGAACTGCCAAGCCCTCATGATACACCTCATTCATCCGTTGCCTGAGAAACCCACTGCAACATCCCCAACTGGAGGAAATCTTTGTCTTTGGCTAACATTTTTCACTGCATCGTCTTCGCAAGCTGTGTTGTGATGGCTAACATAGGGTGGACAACCTTGCAAGCCAGGAAAACAGACACCAACATTATATATTTGAAGCAGGACCTAGAGCCACTGTGTGAGTCACTCCCAAATTCTGCTCTAATTGTGCATGATCTTTAGTAGGGACACCATTTTCTCATCCTGTATTACAGCAGATGACTGTTTAATTTCTTTCCCCATTAGACAGAGTTCACTCCCTGCCAGATGCATTATATATATATATATATATATATATATATATATATATATATATGCAGTCCCTTGTTTGCTTGTTTCCTGGCCCAAGTTCTTCAGGAGTGATCGTGCCTCAGGCAAGAGAGAAGATGAGTCTTCTCCTCCATGCCGGAAGTAGTCCCTCCTTGGCTCTGGTCTCTCCTTTTGTCTTTTACTCGATTACCCCCCGGGTGGCTACTGGCAAAGTAGAGGGTAGACTATCCCATTCCCCATTATGGTGGCATGGTGCTACCTTTTCTTCTGGAGAGCACTGATGCTCCTCTTCTGGGTCCTCTCTTCCTTACTGATTCTGCAAGGACTTTGGGCTCCTATCTCCTTTCCGGTTGGAAACCAAGTGATAATTTCTTTGAGTAACAATTTAGCTGGCTCAGCCCAAGGGCTGTGATATTTATATGTATCCAAGGAAGGTACAGAATGATGGCATCTGCAACAGCATAATTGAGGGTCACAATTACAGGGGCATCTTGCAGAGAAGCATCAGGCAGTGGGCTGCTTGCAAAGGGCTCTCCCCTTGGGAGATATGTCGGTCTCATTGGCTCGTTTACCTGCTTAGCAATCTCCTTACACCCCAGAGTATTCCAGATTCTCAATCGAGCTGTAGGAAGCTCCTCTCACTTATAATCTGTTGTGGGGCTAAGAGCGATTCATCCTTATTCCAGAGGCCTATATGCCTCCTCCTTTTCTAGTTGGGCTCATCAGCCATACAAAGACCAACACCTACCCAGTGGGGGACACATGTGAGCAGATGATCTCCTTCTCCTGCAAGATCATCGCCTCTGCCCTCAAAGGTCAGTAGTAATGGTTTGGCTTCACTTAATTACTGGTGCTACTGCTTGTCCTGGTCAGTGAGACGCAGAGGGAGACTGCAAAAAGTATACTGCGCAGTGCAGCAATGAACGACTGCCTCAACACTTGAGACTGCCCAGGATTGATTTGCCAATTGACTGTCCTACTGACTGGGTAGACTATGTCAATTTCTTCTTTATCACCAAGATCCAGTCCTCCTCACCCTTTGCTGGGGAAGGTGGGGTCCAAAATTTTAGAGCCGATCAAGGTGAAAGACGGGACCACAAGAGGGCAGTAGCACACTGCAAGCTTTATTTTTGGTGGTGCTTCCCTAGGTTGCTGGAGTGGGAAAATCTCTCAGAATAGGGAAGCTTCCAGACATGGCAGCAGAGGGCCATCACTCAGAAGAGGATGGCAATTCCTAGAGGGGAGGGAAATAGGAGAGACACTTAGGTGTCTGGGTGACATGGATCATCAGCAAGAGGGGAAATCTACAGGTCAGTGAGCTCTGAAAGCAAATAGTGCCATTTTATTACTATTAAATTATTTTATTTTTATTATTTATTACTTTTAAAAAAATTTTTGTCACTGGGTTTGCCATAAGTATGGCTAACAGATGCTGGATGCAGATTTGTGGGATATGCAAAGCAGGTAAACTCTTAACTGCCTACAAATATGCTTACTTGGGCAACATTTAGAGCATGTGGATGTGTAAAAAAAAATCAGTGTTGGTGCTAGCAGTCTTTGAGTTAATTGGCCTAGCCTGCTGTGAAGAAGTAAGCAACACAGGGGCCAATATACAGAAGCCAATTTTAATCCACTGTTATGACAATATGCCAGTTAACCACTCTGCTCAATCTGACAGGGTCCAAGATTAAATACATTCAATTTGTGTGATCAGGAAGGCTCTAAGCAGCAAGGTGAGATCAATATGCAGTGTTAACTTGAACTTGAACATACATGCTCTAGTGCTCTTGAACTTTTATCTAAGTGCAGTGAATACATAG
Organism: Sylvilagus floridanus; assembly: GCA_949820135.1. Taxonomy (NCBI): domain Eukaryota; kingdom Metazoa; phylum Chordata; class Mammalia; order Lagomorpha; family Leporidae; genus Sylvilagus; species Sylvilagus floridanus. Next base: position 91,501,482 of record OX463223.1, read on the forward strand.
GTCCACACATAGTCTCTTATGTGAATATTCATAGCAGCTTTGTTTATAGCAATGAAAGACTAAAAACAACAAAAATAATCAAAACAACAAAAATAATCAGACAATGAAGTATTACACTATGGCAAAATTTAATTAATTGTTGAGAAAAGTAACAGCATGTATGAATGTCATAATAAGTGTACTGATGTAAAAGAGACTGAAACATCTGTGTAGTGTATGATTCCGTTTGTCTGAAATTCTGTAAGCATACACCAATCTGTTCGTGAGAGAAGGCACATCAGTGCTTGTCTCGGCATAGAGATGGGGATGGGTAAGGAAGAGACCAACACAAAGGGAAACGGGGACACTTTTGGAGGTGATAGTAAAGGTCTCCATTTGATTGTGATAAGAACCTATGATTGCACGCACATAGACTTTCTGTTTTTAATGTAAGGAATGCCAACTCATGTTTGGGAGCAAAGCAATGCTTGAAGGCCTGCAATACTTGAAAGCCTTTGGCAGTGTATTTGCCAGTTTTCACTTTGTGTCCCTATGTGAGGGCAAACTGTTGAAATCTTTACGTAATATGTTCTAAACTGATCTTCTGTATATAAAGAGAATTGAAAAGGAATCTTGATGTGAATGGAAGGGGAGAGGGAGAGGGAATGGGGAGGGTTGCGGGTGGGAGGGAAGTTATGGGGGGGGAGCCATTGTAATACATAAGCTGTACTTTGGAAATTTATATTCTTTAAATAAAAGCTTTATATAAAAATAATAATAATTTTAAAAAATCAATAATAAATCAAAAATTTTCAAGGCTTATTGCCTTTTATTTATTTTACTCTGCCATTGACATTTCACATTCTGGATCATATTTCAAAATATTTCTTCATTTTCTTTCAATGTGTTCGTTTTTTCTTCACTGTTAGTAAAAGAGTATCTCAATCCAGGTCCTGCCATCCACTGTTACAGTCTAAGAGCCTGTATAATTCCAACATGAACCTTTCATGGGCAGAGTTACGTGATAGAAGTCTGATGTGTAGGGAGCACTCTGGATCTCATTGCTGAGAAAATGAAAAAGTGACGATGCCGTAAATTCAAATACCTCTTGGTGAGTCAAACCACTCAAACATGCTAACTAAACATACGATAACAAAGAGTATTCTCAGGGTACAGAGCTCTGTGTCAGGGCTGATTTCCTTGGTGTAGTAGTTGTCAAGTTCATCAAAAGTGTGTCTAGTTCCTAGGCAGAAACAGAGAATTATCTACATCCTCCACCTGGACCAGAGAGAAACTAGTGCTCGAATTTTCAGGAACTACCAAATCTTGGTTCTAGCTCTGTATCTTCTGCGAGAGCAACATGAATGGCTGGGGTGAGGGACATACAGAGCAAGGACTGTACCTTCCTGCCACCTGCTGCCTGAACCTCCTCGTTTCCTCTTTTGAGCAATGGGACAAAGATTACTCAGGTTGCCAGTGGGAGGATGTGACCCTGGTGGGTCTCTCCCGGCCTTCACAGTGTGGGGAGATCCCAAATTCCCCCCTTGTCCTGCAGGAAGAAACACCACAGCTGTGAAAACCTCTATCAGAAACCCCAGACTGGAAGTGTGTGTTTCCCAAATACTTGGTCCTAAGTGTGAGAATGAGCGATTGGATGCTTAGTGGTGACGGCTACCCATGGGGCAGTTTTAAAGAGTTGCTCCTCCTGGTAGTGGACAAATTCCTTATTCCACATTTGTGTGGCACCACTTAAGAGAGCTGGACCAGGCAGCATTTAAAGGATAAAACCCCAGGTCCCTGTGCTCGGGTATCAGGATGCCTGGGATAGGAAGTCATCCCAGTCTTGTGCGAGAATAGAAGGCTGTGGGTTGCTTTTGTCATCTCTCGTTGCTCAACACAAGAGGTGAATATGGTGTGTAGGTTGGAAGTCCCAGAAAGAGAATATCCAAGGATGAGCAAGTATTAAAGTGTTTTTCTCAGCATGTAGTTGCATCACACTGTATCTATTGAATACAGACACATCAAGAGGGGAAAAATTTTTTTTGTAAAGTCTCTACTTCTCAATACAAGTTGCCCATTCAATCAATAAATAACATACTTTTGTCGTTCAAGAATGACAAAACCATATGCTGTTTCCCTCCATCAGTTTTTGCACATTATTTACGCTGAACCAATTTGAGAAAAGCGTAATCACAGCACTCAAATCGCCAATCCAATTAGATATATACACTTTGTAAGACTGATGTGTGAGTCTGCTAAACTGCTCCTCCAAGGACAGGGCTCTGTGCAGCATGACTTTACATGAAACCCAAGAAATCTGTCTAAATAAGGAGCAGCTATGAGGAAAGCAGAGCAGATTTTCAGGTATACTAGGAAACCAGTCTCTTCTTCAGGAGAATATTGCTACTTGATGGAACAGGCAATCTCATCACAGAGAAAGGCTCTCCTTGCAGTTGGAGCAGAGAAGCCCTTGGGCTCACAGTCTCTGGACTGTAGGCTAATGGCATAACACCCCTTTTGTGCCAGAGCCCGGGTTTTGTAGCAAAAGCAGGTTAGGTTGGGAAACACCAGGGCCCACCATGAATCTTTTTTTTTTTTAAGATATATTTATTTATTTGAAAGTCAGAGTTTCACAGAGAAAGAAATAGAGGGAGAGGGAGAGGGGGAGGGGAGGGGGAGGGACAGGGAAAGGAAGAGGAAGAAGGAGAAGAAGAAGGAGAGGTCTTTCATCCTCTTGTTTACTCCCCAGTTGACCAAAATGGCTGGAGCTGCGCAGGCCCAAAGCCAGGAGCCAGGAGCTTCTTCCAGGTCTCCCACATGGGTGCAGGGGCCCAAGGACTTGGGCCATCTTCTACTGCTTTCCTGGGTCATAGCAGAGAGGTGGATCAGAAATGGAGCGTCCAGGACTCGAATCGGTGCCCACATGGGATGCCGGCACTGCAGGTGGTGGCTTTACCCCACTAGGCCACAGCGCCAGTCACCACTCCCCCCCCCCCCAATGAATCTTAAATGTTCAATTAAAACTCTTGAAATGGTCACGTGCCTGGCTTTTATCATTGGTTTCTCAGTGAAACAATAAGGTAGCAGATAACCTCCCTTGTCAAGCAGAGTGCTTACTATTCATGCAAGCAAAGAAAAGGGACTCCTCTAACCTGATAAAGGATTTGAAGCTGGCTATCAATTTATTGTATCTCAGCTCCAAATTCACCTATTTGCATATGTTCTCTGATACTGGAGGTATTCTTTGAGCCTCTCTCCTGCAAAGTAATGTCAAAGAGCAGGATGTTACATTTTCTTAGTAGAGGGTAGTAGAGCTACACTGATCCACAATGTGGCCCTTTGTGATTTCTGGCCCTGAGGTGTAGGTGTGAGGATACCTGCACACTCTGTCCCAGGCATGGGCCCAGAGCAACTGTCTCTCAGCAAACGTGTAGTCATAGTGTAGCTGTGTGTTCTGCTTCTTGTGGCCCTTTTGATAGGGACATCCTGTGCTCTAAATCCCTTGTGCACTGCTTCTCTCAGACACACACACACACACACACACACACACACACACACACAAACACATGCAGGTTTACATAGTTCTTCCAAACCTGTAGCCTGCCAAATCCCCATGGTTGACTCCAGGTCTCCAACCGAACCAGGACACCCCCACCTCATCACACACACTCACACTCCTACTATAGACACTACCCACATACTGGCTACCAGCTATGACTTGTCCATATTGCCATGTTGAGGACAGTTGATTCCCACTTGCCCTGTGACTGGAGACAAGCTCTGCTACTGACAAGCCATTGGAAATTCTCTACCATCCACTGAGTTTTTCTACAATTATGTGTGAATTCCAGCCTTAGGGAGTGTATTAGACAGGGTTCTCCTGGCATACAGAGTTGTTGGGATATTCATAAGGATATGGGAAAGAGAATTTATTAGGGGGTTTGATCATATGCTCGTGGCAGCTGAGAAGTCCCACAACAGGTCTTCTGCAGGCTGTAGAGCCTGGGATGCTAATAGCATGGCCCAGTCCAACTCCAAGGGCCTCAGTATCAGAGAAGCTGAGGGTGTGAGCCTCCATTTGAGGCCAAAAAGCCCGAGTGAAAATAAGGGGGGAGGGGCAGGTGTAGTCCTGAAATCCCAAGGCCAACAACTGACATCAGAGACAGGAGTCCAGTGAGTCCCATGTCTCTCTCCCTTAGAGGCCAAAATCACCTTCCCATTTAATCCGTGTAGACCCCCAGACTGTTGAAGTTGTCCACCCATATCCACCTCATACACTCAGATTCACAGGGTAATCTTATTTGGAAGCAACCTCACAGGCACACCCAAAGTAATGCTTTTTCCAGGCTTCTAGGTTTTTCTTACTCCAACTGAGCTGACAACATAGTGTTAACCATCAGAGGGAGGAACCTCCATTCTAAGTTTGTCTTTCATCTAGGATTTTACCTCTACCCCAGAAGACCCCCATCCAGTGTTTCTTTAGTTCTTAAATAAGAGTTTCTATCAGAGTTTACTAATTTTTATATGTGATTTCCCCTGCCTGGATCACTGTGTACTGCCCATCTCCTGATTGAATCAGATCCCTACATGTATGGCAAACACCCTGCTCACAGAGAATCACTGGAAGCTTTCTCTTTGACCATCACACCAAGTAAGGAGGGCCACTATCACCACTTCTGTTCAATAGTACCCTGGCCTCCTGAGGTGGGGCTGGGTACTATTGAGAGAGACCAGTAAGGCAGAGAGAAAAAAAATTTGAAAGGAAGAAGAATGATTGGGATTATTTGCAGATGATATGATTGTGTACATAAAATTATAAAAGTGCTTACACACAAACTACTGGAATCACTGTGAGAGTTTAGAGGTCTGTAAGTTAACATTAACATAAAAACCCAATTTCATTCTATTTGCCAGCAACAAATATAGAAAATTTCAAATATAGCATCTACAAACTATGAAGTGCCTAGTGTAAGAAGTCACCTTATGGAAAATGTATACAACATTATTGAGGCATATTAAAGAAGTTCTTATCTAAAGGAGACACGGGCCATGGGCATATTCAATGTTGAAATGACGTCAGATCTAAAACATCAGCACAATTCTAATTAGAACCCCAAACAAGCTTTTGGTTGAACATTTTATGATGAATGATGAATTGATTATCTAAAAAGAATTAAAATGGGCCCAAAATAGTCAAGACACTTTTGAAGACAAAGTAGAACAGATTTGCCTTACCCAAATATCAGGATGGACTATATAACTGTAGTAATTAAGACAGTGTGGTACTTTAAACAAACACATAGGGCCACGACACTTACTAAAGAGTATAGAAACTATCCCACACGCATGTAGATACTTGATTGAAGGCAAACGTGGCACTTTAAATCAGCTGGAAATGAGCAGACTTTTCAGGAAGTAGTTCACTGTGGACACTGGATTCACACACACACACACACACACACACACAGAGAAATGGAAACTTACTCAACACTATACACAGATATAACTGGTAGGTGGGTTAAGACATGACTGTGAACGACGAAACTATACATAAGTTAAAAGGTAATGTAGAGGAGCCAGCGCCGTGACTCACTTGGTTTATCCTCCGCCTGCGGCGCCGGCATCCCATATGGGCACTGGGTTCTAGTCCTGGTTGCTCCTCTTCCAGTCCAGCTCTCTGCTGTGGCCCGGGAGGGCAGTGGAGGATGGCCATAGTCCTTGTGTCCCTGCACCTGCATGGGGAACCAGGAAGAAGCACCTGGCTCCTGGCTTTGGATTGGTGCAGTGCCGACCGTATGGCCATCTGGGGAGTGAACCAACGGAAGGAAGACCTTTCTCTCTCTCTCTCTCTCTCTCTCTCTCTCTCTCTCTCACTGTCTACAACTCTGACAAATTAAAAAAAGGTAATGTAGATAATATGTTCATGGTCCATGATACTTAAAAAATAAGAAAAAAATATTTCTGAAAACAGAAAATCACTACCCATAAGGCAAAGAATGCTACGTTTGACTATAACTAAGATAGTCTGTTCACAAAACACAATACAAATCAAGTGAAAAATACAAACAACAGAGCAAGGGAATATTTTGTCCACTCGTATGGAGTGGTATTTAACACACCCATTAAATCAGTAAGCCACACAAGATGTAAAGTAGAACAGAAGTTGAGTTAAAATAGTTGAATTAGAACAGTGCTTTCACAACAGAGAACAATCCAAAAGGTTCATCAACACGAAATTATGCTAAGGCTTAATGGTAACTTGGGTGTTGCTCACCCACAGTTCAGCAGAAACTATATTCTGGCAATATCTGATGTAGTGAGTATGTGGAAGAGCTGGAACTTCCTGTGCTGCTAGTGGGATTGAAAACTGACACAATCACTACAGAAAACAATTTGGCATCTGCTACCAGAGCTGAAGATGCGCACACCCCCATGGCCCAGCGGCCCAGTGTTCCTGTTGCTAGATGTACATCTGGGAGAAACTTCTGCATATGTGTTCCATGAGAAATGTGGAAGAATGTTCACAGTAACAGTCAAACAGTAGAAATAACTCCAATGTCCATCCACTGTAGCATGGAATGGCATAATCACACCATGATCACTTTGCTATAAGCATACACTGGGATGGATGCTGCTACTCCACAATGAAGATGGATGTACCTGCAGTTACTAGGAAAACCACAGATGCATCTCTCAAATATATTATACAGTGAAGTAGCCGCCATAAAAGAAACCATGCAGTGAGACAGAAGTTTCTATAACTTCAAATAAGCTGCATTGTTTAGGGACATGTACCAAAGCTGGAAAGCTGCACAAAAAAAGCACAGAAATGATTATTGTGAAGTGCGGATAATGATGACATCCATATGGGAAGGTGTGCTTTGTGACTGGAAGGAAGACAGTGGCTGTTTTCTGGAAAGGTGCAGGTGATCTATTTCTCGACTTGGGCCCTGGTTATGTGGGCACTTGCTTTTGTAAATTATCTTAATCATACAGATATACTTTATGCACTCTTCAGTATCTCAAATTTGAAAAATGCTTTCCCTCCAAAAAATGTAATAGAAAGAAAAGTATGTAAAGTAGAAATTTTATCGAGGTTCGGAATGTTGTATATGAATGCTGTGTGGTTTTCCAAGAGACAAGCACGTTTCCATTATAATTTTAAGAAACTGAGGCGGGGTGAGGCGAGCAGGGATTAGTCAAGTGATAGGTGCCTAATAATCTAGTCATCACCCTGAATTTGTGCCTTACTACATTTCAAGCTATATTTGTGTCAACTCCCAATTTATCGATGACAGACATATTGGAGGACTGCCACCATCAGTAGGCACCACAGGTCGAGACTGGGCCTCCACGCTTAGATGCTGCAGCTACACTGGGGCTTTTGAATAAGGTCATCTGTGCATTTTACTAGGAATAGTCCATGGCAGTGACTTGGGGCTTCACCTTATCACATTTAACTGGAACTTCTGTCCAGAGACCACAAAAGTGGTAGAGAATATGCAGTAAACTGAAGAAGATTATCGTCATCATGTTGTGAGATTAGAATTGAAATTTATCACGGAATAACAGTGGCAGAAGGGCAGCTTGAGTACTGTACTGGGAGAACCCAGGAGCTGGTTGAGTTTTCCAGCTTTCCGTATAAATCATCTCATCCTCTAGACTTGGCAGTTCTAGGCTGAACAGAACCAATCCCATCTCTTACTCATTCTAATCTCTGTACCAGAAGGACAAAAATGTAATTGTGCTGCACATTTGCCTCAGGATCTTGGTCAAGAAGATTCTGAGTGTGATGTTGGCCAGGGCGGGGGAGGGGGGGAGAGCGGAAGGTGGTGGCGGACTGGGGGGGCAGGGGGGGCGTTTTCACCGGTTTGGGTTTGGCAGTTTAATGTTGACACAGTTTATTCTCTCAGGAGTTTTCTCTCTGCCATCAATCCAGACCGCCAGCCAGCCAGTAAACAAACTTTTTAGCACGTGAAAAGTACCGGAGAGGCTGGAGTGTGTTTCATTTGGTATATACAGTGAGGTATGGATTTAAAGTGCTTTTAGCGGACAGATACCAAGGTATTCCAGCACCATTACCGAATGAGCTGTCGTTTCCCCATTATCGCATAAGACCTCCTTGATTGCTTACTAATATTAATTGTGGGACTTATTTATGTTCACCAGGTATAGCCCTTGGGCTTTCTATTCTGTCCCAGAGACCCAGTACCAAAATATTTAAATCACGGTGGCGTTAAATACGTTTTAATATCTGATAGGGCCAGTTTCTGCGCATTGCACATTTTTTTTCCCTTTCAGGAACGTGTTCGGGCCCGCGGCAGGGGGCGTGGTCGCGCCGCCTCCGCCGCTCCGGTTCCAGCCCAGCCTCACGGACTCAGAGATGGAAATCCCGAGGCCGCTCCCAGCTCACGGGACACCACAGGGCGGCAGCGGCTGTGGCGGTAGCTCCGCGGGCGGCGTCCGGGTCCACCGAAGTCCTGACCTGTCGGCTGGTCAGACCCCGGCGCGCCGCCTCCTGCTGCTCCGGGGCCCCCAAGATGGCGGGCCCGGGCGGCGGCGCGAAGAGGCCCGCACTGCCTCACGGGGCCTGGGCCCCAGCTTGTTGGCGCCGAGGCCGGATCCTGCCGGTGGCGGCGGCGGCGGCGGCGGCGGCGGCGGCGACGACTTCTTCCTGGTGCTGCTCGACCCGGTGGGTGGCGACGTGGAGACCGTGGGCGCGGGTAAGGCCGCAGGGCCCGTGTGGAGGGAGGAGGCCGAGGCGGGACCGGAGCCCCAACAGGGCGAGAGCGGCGCGAACCCTGCGGCCCAGCCTGCGCTGGGCCCCCGCTGCCTGTCCGCGGCCCCTGTCCGGTCCCCGGCCCCGGCTCTAGGCTCGGGCCCCGCGGCGGCCTTCACGGGTACCATCACTATCCACAACCAGGACCTGCTGTTGCGCTTTGAGAACGGTGTCCTCACTCTGGCCACGCCCCCGCTGCCGGCTTGGGAGCCAGGGGTCGGGCCTGCCCCGCAGCCTGGGGATCTGATCGTCCCTCAAGCTGGGCTCCCGCACGCCACGCAACCCGGTGACTGCCCAGAGCTGCCGCCTGACCTCCTCCTGGCGGAGCCGGCAGAACCCACACCAGCCCCTGCGCCTGAGGAGGAGGCAGAGGGCCAAGCTGCCGCTCAGAGCCCCCGCGGGTCACTGGGCCCAAGCCCAGGCGTGGTGCTGTACCTGTGCCCTGAGGCGCAGTGTGGACAAACCTTTGCCAAGAAGCACCAGCTGAAGGTGCACCTGCTGACACACAGCAGCAGCCAGGGCCAACGGCCCTTCAAGTGCCCTTTGGGCGGCTGTGGCTGGACCTTCACCACCTCGTACAAGCTCAAAAGACACCTGCAGTCTCACGACAAACTGCGGCCCTTTGGCTGCCCTGCGGAAGGCTGTGGCAAGAGCTTCACCACCGTATACAACCTCAAGGCACACATGAAGGGCCATGAGCAGGAGAACTCTTTCAAATGCGAAGTGTGTGAGGAGAGCTTCCCCACGCAGGCCAAGCTCAGCGCCCATCAGCGTAGCCACTTCGAGCCCGAGAGGCCCTACCAGTGTGCGTTTTCCGGCTGCAAGAAGACGTTCATCACAGTGAGTGCCCTGTTTTCCCATAACCGTGCCCATTTCAGGGAACAGGAACTCTTTTCCTGCTCTTTTCCTGGCTGCAGCAAACAGTATGACAAGGCTTGCAGGCTGAAAATTCACCTGCGGAGCCACACGGGTGAGAGACCTTTCCTTTGTGACTTTGATGGCTGTGGCTGGAACTTCACCAGCATGTCTAAACTCTTAAGGCACAAAAGGAAGCACGACGATGACCGGAGATTCACGTGCCCCGTGGAAGGATGTGGGAAATCTTTCACAAGAGCCGAGCATCTGAAAGGCCACAGCATAACCCACCTGGGCACAAAACCTTTCGTGTGTCCCGTAGAAGGCTGTTGTGCCAGGTTCTCCGCTCGAAGTAGTCTCTACATTCACTCCAAGAAACACCTGCAAGATGTGGACACTTGGAAAAGCCGTTGTCCGGTCTCCACCTGTAATAAGCTCTTCACCTCCAAGCACAGCATGAAGACCCACATGGCTAAAAGGCACAACCTTGGCCAGGATCTCTTAGCTCAGCTAGAAGCCACAGATTCTCTTACGCCCAGCAATGAACTTACCAGCCAGGGACAGAATGATCTCAGTGATGCTGAGATAGTGTCTCTCTTCTCTGATGTGCCTGGCAATAGTTCTGCCGCAGTGCTGGACACAGCATTAGTGAACTCTGGGATCTTGACCATCGATGTGGCTTCTGTAAGCTCATCTCTGGCAGGGACCCTCCCTGCTAGTAATAATAATTCCTTAGGGCAGGCTGTGGACCCCAGGGCCTTGATGGCCACCAGTGACCTTCCTCAAAGTCTGGATACCTCTCTCTTTTTTGGAACAACGGCAGCCAGTTTTCAGCAGAGCCCCTTAGATACGGATGTTGACTCAAGTGCAGCTGCCAGGCCCTTGGGATCTCTGGGTTCTGTGGCTATGAAAAGCTCCAGTCCCGAGCCCCAAGCTTTGACACCCAGCAGTAAGTTAACAGTGGACACAGAAGCTCTGACTCCTTCCAGCACCCTTTGTGAAAACAGTGTCTCAGAACTACTGACACCAACCAAAGCAGATTGGAATGTACATCCTGACTCTGACTTCTTCAGACGGGAAGGACAAACCCAGTTTGGATTCTCCAATCCAACAGGAAACCATGGTTCTCAGAAAGAAACAGATCTTACCACAGTGACTGGCAGCTCATTCCTGGTATGAAACAACTATATTCATTCCTCGCCATGTGGCTTAATTTTAGTACATACACTCAGTTCTGAGGACGTTCTGGATTAAATGTTTAAATACTGTCATGTTCTTTTGGATTTGCAATAGAACACAGCCCTGGACTACTAGTTTGGGGATTTAAATTCTGATCTTTAGTCTGGAACTGACAAGCTCTGTGGTCCTGAGCAAACCACTTAACCTATCTGATCTTAGTTTACTTATTTATAAAATTAATTCCTTTCGATTGGTTTTTGTACGTTGATTCAACTCTGAGATTCATTGATAACATCCTTCTTTCCTTCAAAATTATTAGAATGTTTTGCAGTTATGAGGTTGCATGTGAAATTTTTTTCAAACATGTAAAAACTCTGTATACTACATAACACCCATGTACTATTCACCCATTCCCTTAAATGTTTGTTTCTTTTGTATGTATCCCCTTGAGGCCTTGTTTTTTTCTTGGTGTTTTACTGTTTGAATAAACAGGTTGTTTCACATGATTTTGCCTAGCTTTTTAGCTGTTTGTAACTGTTTTCCTATGGTGGTATTTAATTTTTTCGTCAATTTTGTAGTTGGATGTGGAAACTTGATCAGTTTGGGCTGAGTTTTGACATGAATGTTATAGTGATTGTGTTTTGTTCTTTCACCATGTGTCCCATCTTTGCCTGGTTTTCTCTTTTGTGATATTAGCAGCTGCTTCTGATTAATGCACAAATTCATGTTTATATTTCTTTTTGATCAGATGAATTTTTTTGGTAGAGTTACTTAATGAGTGGGGTAGGAAACATTTCTTTTTAAGGCATTTATAAAAGTTTAACAGAAATTTTATTTAATGCCAGATTATTTGTTAAACAGTGATAAAATGAGAAAAATATAAAAAAAGTTAGCTGTTTTCACTGTATATTTTCCTGACTTCTTTTTATGATGGGAGGCTATGTTGTATAATTTCCACATAAGACTTTGTTATGAAACAGATCCTTGATCTAATTTGGGTCCTATGATGCTGGATAAGTAGTCTGGAATAATTTAGTCCCACTAACCTTCCGTGTCCTGGCTGTTTAGTGGTTGTAATAATGCACATATGTGCTTACAGTCTGTTAGACATTTTTCTTTTCCAGTTTTTCACCAGTAAGAAAAGTGTTAGATGTTTTGGTGTATTTTGATTAATTTAGTCATCTTTTTACCTCTCAGTCTTTTCTGCTGTAAGGTGGAAATTGGAATAATATATCTTATGCATGTGAAGATAGCAATGGTTTTTGACATTTTGGGTGAACCATTAAAGAAAATATCTTTATTTCCCACAATGAATAATTTCCCCTTAAAATATACTGTGGAAAATGTCAGGAATGAAGACATTGCTCATATAATTGTATCTGCATACCTCTCCATTCAATTTATTTCTCACCATTTTTGCTCTGTTTTGATGTTAGGCTTCTCTGTGACTGTGTAGCCTGCTATTCTATGAAAATATGAAAAAAGGTGCAGAGAACATTATTCCTCTATGTGTTTTGTCTGGAGAGTTTATTGTTTACAGTTTCCCATAGTTGTAAAGAAGTGTTTATTCTGAATATTGTGTAAGATGTATTATATGAGTGTAGCATTTTTCAGTTTGTAGAACATCTTCACAAATGGTTTTGTATTTCAATAACTCTGAAATAATTTTGGCAAAGTCAGTGTTGTGTTTCATGTCATAATATAGCCAAAACACATTCCAACAGGTCTTTGGCAATGACTGACAATTCTATATATAGCTAAAATAAGGAACAGCAATTCTTTTTACATCTTCCTTCTACCCATCTTATTACCCATCCAGCATTCATGATTAATTTCAGTGTTGTAACTTGTTTTTTTCCACTTTGCTTTTTGTTATCTTCTGCATACTCTCTTCCCACTCTACTGCCTTGTGTTGTGCATTCCTGTCCTTATAATGCCTCTCTCTTTTTTTATTTTTTCGTGGTTAGATCTCTTTTCTGCCACTATGCCTCAAACATTGTCATAGCACAATGCTTATAGTTGCTGAGTATACAATGCAGTTCTCTCTCTCTCTCTCTCTCTCTATATATATATATATATATATATATATATAATAAGATGTTATTTTCTCGGCTTAGATAATAATGTGTCTATATATAATTCAGATAATAAAGATTATTTTCAATACTGTACAGATAAGTAGATTTCTGTTTCATTATTTCCATTAAAATTTTTTTTGAGAGGGAGTTCTGATACTTTCATATTTGCTCTATTGTACTAGTAATGTTTGCACGTGGATGTCTGTGAATGATAGTTTTTGTAGCACTTTGGAAGTGCACTAAAATTTTTCCGTATAAAATATTTCTGTATTGCGTGTGTGTCTACACACACACACCTACATATACTTTAAAAGTGGTTGTATTCATTTAGTGTAAAAGAAAAAGTAGACATACTTTTGTAAATCAAAGAAATGTTTGAAATTTTATTGTGTCTACATATCGACAGTTTTCCTTCTTTGCCTTGGAAATATTTGTACCTATATATTTCATAAATTTTAATCATTATGGTCTCATAAATAGACTGCTATTTTTTTGTGTCTGGCAGATAAGTATGTTGAGGATTGAGATGAACACTCAAGTCATGAAAATCTAATAAATTGATAAACAAGAGAATTTAATGCTGTGATGTCATTATTTCCTTAAAGCAATTTCCTCCTAATAAAAATGCATGTATTATTTTGGTACAAATTTTTGTAATTTTCAAAGGACAGGTGCTAATTTTTTCAAAGATAACAGTTTTTATTTGTCCATGGACTCACAAAGTTTCACTGAACAAATTTGTTCAATGGATTTCTTTAAATACTCTGTAAAAATGGTTAACAGCTTTATACTTTGAAGTAATAAGTTTAATTTGAATAGGTGGTGGCATAAAGTTACCATCACTCCTTTTAGTATTACTTGTTTTAATTTCATCCTACCTCCATTCTGCTTCTCTTCAATCATTCATTCATTCATTCATCCTCTTTATTGTGTGAAAACACAATGACATGATGACTTAAAATGAAGTCTGTTTATAGGGGCTGTGTTGATCATGTAGATAAGTAATTAAAATGCATTGGTTTTTGTGGGTTTTGCTAATTAGTATAATATAACAAAAATCTTGAATAGTAGGCCTGAATCATGGATAACTATGAAGTTTATTTTTCTCTGTGATCTGAACTTATGTGCTATGCAGAAACATATATCAAGAAGGCAATTATAAGCTGGAGATTCTTCTGTATATATATATATATATATCAAATTAATAAAGATTTGTTTTAAACATCATTGTTCAAAATACAGCGTAGAATGCCGAGAATTCTATGAGAACAATATCACATACTTAAAAGATGAAAATATAAGTTTATTTTTGTACAAAAAAATTGAAATCCATGCATAAGAGCCTGAACTTCTAGATCACAGTTGATGTGAAGAGATGGAAAACTAAATAAGCAATTGGAGAACAAAAACAGGAAAAAAAATAGTTTGTTATCAAAATGACTGAAAGGGTTTTTTAGAAACCTGTAAGAATGGCTGGCGCCATGGCTCAACAGGCTAATCCTTCACCTTGCGGCGCCGGCACACCAGGTTCTAGTCCTGGTCAGGGTGCCAGATTCCGTCCTGGTTGCCCCTCTTGCAGGCCAGCTCTCTGCTATGGCCCAGGAGTGCAGTGGAGGATGGCCCAAGTCCTTGGGCCCTGCACCCCATGGGAGACCAGGATAAGCACCTGGCTCCTGATCAGCACAGTGCGCTGGCCGCAGTGCACCAGCCGCGGCGGCCATTGGAGGGTGAACCAATGGCAAAAGGAAGACCTTTCTCTCTGTCTCTCTCTCTCACTGTCCACTCTGCCTGTCAAAAAAAAAAAAAAAGAAAGAAACCTGTAAGAATAATGAGCTTATTCAGGACACGGAGGAGAGTCAGTGAATATGTTATAATAGTAATAACAGATTCTGAAAATGCTATAGAAATGTTAATGTAATAGAGGTGTACAATGTGGATTAGATGGACAAAAATGAAATAAAAAAATTAGTTAAAAATCTTTTATAGCAATCAATATATGATAATGTTGAAACATGTAGCCAAGGCTAGTGAGAATGTGATAGAGAAAACAGATATTGGAGATATTCAAAAGTATCTCAAAATATTGGAATGGATGAAATATTATTTGGCGCCTTAGTAGGGGACAGATGGATATATAGAGCTAAATGACATCATAGAAAGAAAGAGAGATTGCTAAAGTTTTATTGGGGATTATAAATAATCATAGGAAGATAAGGAGAATATTTTTTATAAATGAGTATACAAAGAATATGTGTTTACTTGAATTATACTTTTATTTATTTTTTAATTTTTTTATTTGAAAGAGTTACAGAGAGGTAGAGCCAGAGACAGCGAGAGCGAGAGAGAGAGGGGGGGGGGGTCTTCCATCCATTGGTTCACTCCCCAGATGACTGCAACGGTCAGCTCACTGAGCTGACCTGAAGCCAGGAGCCAGGAACTTCTTCTGGGTCTCCCACGTGGGTGCAGGGGCCCAAGGACTTGGGCCATCTTCTGCTTTCCCAGGCCATAGCAGAGAACTGAATTGGAAGTGGAGCAGCCAGGACTGGAACTAGTGCCCATATGGGATGCTGATGCTGCAGGCCGGGGCTTTAACCCACTGTGCCACAGTGCCGACCGCAAATTATACATAGTTGTCTTGTATAAGCTATCCATATTGAGGTTTATTTGCTTTCCAGAAGACAACAGGAAGTCACTTCCTCTTTTTTGGTTCACTTAGTCCTCAGAACTTCCTACATGGTTTTGATCCTTTTATTTCCTTTTGAATTACCAGAAGCCTCTTCATCTTGTCTTGAATGATCTAGATCTGATTCACTAGCATGGTAGCTACTAGCCATATGGACTGTGTAGTACTTGAAATGTGGCAAGTGCAAGTGAGAGACTGAATTCCTAATGGAGTTTAATTCAGTGAATTTTTAATTTTGAAATTGAAGAAGTTGAAATTGTTTTCTGTTAAACACAACTCTGTTGTTTTGATAGGATTAAATTTCACTTTATCCATTGAAAATAAAGCATCCAAGCCAGAATGTAAAATACAAACCAGATTTTTGAATGCACAGTACAAAATATAAATGTCATTTTTAATATTTATTTTTGAATAACATATTAATGTATTTGGATAAAATATGCTATTTTTAGTTTACCAATTTCATTTCATTTTTAATGTGTGTACTAGACAATTTGAAATCATACATGTTGCTCTTGTTACAAGTGAAATTCAGAAAATTAATATTATGTATGTGTTTCTTTTTATATAACACTGATCTGGATGTTATATTACCTCATTCTACTCACTACAAAAGTGAGTTATGTTAGGGTGAGCATTTGGTGCAGCAATTAAGTCCCTGCTTATGATGCCCACATCCCATATTGAAGTGTCTGATTGAGTTTTGGCTGTATTTCACTTTGATCCAGCTTCCTATTAATGCCTACTTGGGGAGTCAGCAGTCAAGTACTTGGGTCTCTACCATCCATGTAGTAGTCCTGGATTGGATTCTGGCCTCCTGGCTTCAACCTGCTCTAGCCCTGGCTGTTGCAGGCATTTGGGGAGTGAACCAGTGGGTGGAAGCATGCTCTTTGTCTCTCTGCCTCTCAAATAAAATTAAAATGAATAATTTTTAAGTGAACTGTGCTATCTCTTCATTGAATATCTTTTCTACTGCTTTTATGATTCAGAAGCTATTTTAAGTTTATGGTAAAATGTATGATAAAAGACTGCACCATATTTTGGGGAACAGCATGTTATCTTGAATTCCAGCAGTTCTTCATAAAATATTTATTGGAATGTGTAGGATAAAAAAGTAGTATTTCTTGGTCTGCGTAAGCCCCAGTCATCTTCTGGCTGCCATTTAGCACAGGGAATGTGCAGACCCAGGATGATCCCATTGGCATGCTCTAGGACCTGGCACGGTGTGAATCGCACGCACACAATGCCTGACTAAAGGCAGTAACCAGCCTGAGGCCCTGCTGGCGTGACCTAGCCCCAGAAGCTATGTGTGAGGAAATGCGTCACTCATGTACAAGTTTCTGGCTTGTGTATGTGCGGTATTTGCTTCCTTCTGGGCCCCGGAGAATCTCCCACGGGTTGGTCAGGTGAACCCCTCCTCACTGGAAATATGGAATGGTATGTGGTCCCCTCCTGACCAGAAGTATGGGCTACTCATCTGATTCCCTCATGACCCGAAGTATACAGCAGCCCGTGTATCCTGCGGGAACTACCTTGCCTGGATGCCTTCAAGCAGCCTACTGGGATACCTGGACAGCCTGTGCCCTCACTCCATTCTGTCTGCATAGCTAGAGTTTCAGGGATGTCAGGTTTCCATTCAGACAGATGGATCATGGCACACATTCCCAGAAATCTTGGCTTTCTGGGAGCAATTGGACTAGACATGGGGTTGATAATAATCTCTTCTGTCACTAGAGAGAATTGTAAGCCTTTTGACAGCATAGGAACATAGTCATGAGAACCCCTACCATACCCTTTCCTTTTTATAACCCCTTAGTCGGTTAAAAGACACAATGAAGGAAGGGCCACAATCTGCTTGGAAATTGGCCAGAACAGAGAGCCCTGTGAGAAACTGCAGTGGATGGAGCAGCAGCAGTTCATCTTAAAATAGTTCCAACTTTAATGCTGCCACAGTGAATCCTTTGCAGCCGAAAGTGTCAGCACTGCTTAGTTAACACCAACTAAAATTGAGTCGTAACACTTATTATTTCTAAGATGACTTATCATTTTTCCTTAGATTTACATATTCTTGTGTGCTTCTTGGTGCTAATTATTGTTATTATCTTAACTGTAATTTCATCAGTTATACTTTATAGATTATCTTCCATTAAAATTTGTTTGACTAAATTGAAAAATACATGTGGGCACATTTTCTTACACTATTTGAGTACTGATCTGCTTCAGAACATTTTTGGAGGGGTGGGCCTTGTGGCACAACTGGTTAAGCGGCTACATGGAAAGTCCACATCCTTCCAATCCAGTGTCCTGCTAATGCATCCTGGGAGGCAACAGCAGATGATGTCTCAAGTTTTGGGGCTCCTGACACCCATGTCGGAAACTTGATGGAGTTTTAAACTCCTGGATTCTGCATTGGCCCAATACTAATTGTTGTGGGCATTTGGGTAGTGAACCAGCAGATGGTAGATCTCTTTATCTGTTGTTCTGCTTTTCAAGTAGATGAAAATAAATAAATAAATAAATATATTTTTAATTGTGGAAATGGAATTAAAAGGTAATTTGGTATGGGTGTTTGGCACAGTGGTTAGGAAACTTGCATCCCATATCAGAGTGTCTGGGTTTGAGTTCTTGTTCTGTTTCTGAATGTAGCTTCCTGCTCATGGGCACGTAGCAGACAGCAGTTTATGGGTCCATGAAATCCATGTAGGAAACCTACATGGAGTTCCTGGTTCCTGGCTTCAGCCTGGCCCAGCCCTGGCTGTTTGTGGGCATTTGAGGAGTGAGCCAGAAATGAATATATCTGTCT
Source organism: Sylvilagus floridanus (assembly GCA_949820135.1). Taxonomy (NCBI): domain Eukaryota; kingdom Metazoa; phylum Chordata; class Mammalia; order Lagomorpha; family Leporidae; genus Sylvilagus; species Sylvilagus floridanus. Next base: position 91,519,838 of record OX463223.1, read on the forward strand.
GTTTCTACCTCTGTTTCCCTACCTTTCAAATAAAAAATAATTAATTAGTTTAAAATGAAAATTTATTTTGGTGCAAGAAATGATGAAATCCATTCACTTAATAGATCCTCGAAAAGTCTGTGGAAAATGCATATGATGAAAAAAAAAATCTGCGCATGGATTTCAAAAGATTTTGCACCAAAATAAACTGACCTTTTAATTCTACTTTCCACAAATTTTTGAAGTACTCTTACATTTCTCAATCACCTCTGAGTGTTAGAAGTAATAAAATTTGGAGCTAAGTTAACATTTGTTTAGGTAAACATTTAGAGTTATAAATTTAAAATATTGGCTGTTTTGAAAAAGGAGAAAGTTAGGCAGCTTCCCTCATATTCATAGATCAGTGATAGAGCTTCTAGAAAGAACTGATGGAGACATGAAGTAATACCACTTTTTCCCCTCTGGCAAGTTGCCATTCTACTATCTGCTTCTATGAGATTTCCTATTTTGAATTCCTCATATAAATGGTATTATGTAATATTTTTTCTTCTATATTTGATTTATTTTGCTCATTATAATGTACTCTAAGGCCACTCATGTTGTCAAAAATACCAGGATTGTCTTCTTTCTACAGCGGAATAATACTTCATTATATGCATATACCAAATTTTCCTTATACACTCATCCATCTATGGATATATAGGTTACTTCCATGTCTTGGCTGTTGTAAGCAATGTTGTAGTGAACACAAGATTGTAGATATCTTTTCAAGATCTTGATTTCAATTCCTTTGGACATATACCCAGAAGTGGGACTGCTGGAGTATATGTTAGTTCTATTTTAAAATAATTGAAGAATCTCCAGAGTGCTTTCTATAGTGACTGAATCAATTTCCATTCTCGCCAATAATACACAAGGTTCCCATTATGCATATCTTTGTTAACACTTCTTATCTTTATTTATGTGGTTTCATGGTAGTCATTCTAACAATTGAGAGATGATATCTCAATGTATTTTTTCAAATTTATATTTTACTGACAGTTATGTTGAATGTGTTTTCATGTATCTGTCAACCATTTTTATTTCTTCTTTGGATAAAATTATTTAGTTTCTTTGCCAATGTTAAGTAGAATTATTACATGTATTTGTTATGTTTTCTTATTGAGTTGTAGGAGTTTCTTATATATTTTGGTTATTAACCCTTTATTATTTTTGTGATTTGCAAATATTTTCTCCCGTTATGTAGATTGCCTTTTCATTTTCTTGCTCATTTCCTTTGCCATGAAGAGCTAATTCACTGTTTCAAAGAATTATTTATTTATTTGAAAGACACAGTTACAGAGAGGTAAAGGAGAGAGAGAGAGAGAGAGAGAGAGAGAGAGAGAAAGAGATCTTTCATCTGCAGGTTCACTTCCCAAATGCCCACAGTTGTTGAGACTGGGCCAGGTCAAAGCCAGGAGCCAGGAACTTCTTCCAGTTCTCCCACGTGGGTTCAGGAGCCCAAGCACTTGAGCCATTTTCTGCTGCTTTTCCAGGTGTATCAGCAGGGAGCTGGATGGGAAGTGGAACAGCCAGGACTCGAACTGGTGCCCATATGTGATGACAGCACTGCAGGCTGTGGTTTTAACTCACTGTGCCCTAGTGCCAGACCCCACTAATTCAGATTTCAAAAGATTTATATATTTGAAAGTCAGAGCTACATGGAGAGAGGTAGAGAAAGAGAGAGGGAGGGAGGGAGAGTATCTTCCATATACTGGTTCAGTTCCCAGATTGCTAGCTCTGGGCCAGGCCAAAACCAGGACTCAAGAGCTTCATCTGGCACATCCCAAACACTTGGGTCATCTTCTGATTTTCTCTGGCCACTTACAGGAAACTGTATCAGAAGTGAAGCAACTGGGACATGAACTGGTGACCATATGGTATGCTGGCATCACAGGAAGTGGCTTTATTTGCTACACCACAGTGCCAGCTCCACTAAGCCATTTCAAATTTTTACTTATCTGAATTTATTGTTTTTTTCATTATGTAATTAAATGGCTGCCTATGTGTTAACATTTTTAAAGATATATATATATATATATATATATGTATATATATATATATATATATTTGACAGGCAGAGTGGACAGTGAGAGAGAGAGCGACAGAGAGAAAGGTCTTCCTTTTCCTCTAGTTCAGCCCCAAAGGCCGCTGCGGCCGGCGTGCTGCAGCCAGCACACTGCGCCGATCGGAAGCCAGGAGCCAGGTGCTTCCTCCTGGTCTCCCATGCGAGTGCAGGGTCCAAGAACCTGGGCCATCCTCCACTGCACTCCGGGGCCACAGCAGAGAGCTGGACTGGAAGAAGAGCAACCGGGACAGAAGCCGGTGCCCCGACCAGCACTAGAACCCGGGGTGCCAGCATTATAGGCGGAGGATTAGCCTATTGAGCCACGGCACCGGCCTGAAACTATATTTTTAATAACTTTGAAATTTTGTTTCAAAGAGCTATGGAACATTTTTACATATTGCCCATTTAAAGAACTTTAAAAATATTTTTCTAGGTTTTTGTTCAAGAAATATGTTTATTGGGGTCAGCACTGTGGCCCAACGGATTAAAGCTCTGGCCTGAAATGCTGGCATCCCATATGAGCACTGGTTCTAGTCCCGGCTGCTCCTCTTCCCATCCAGCTCTCTGCTATGGCCTGGGAAAGCAGTTGAAGATGGCCCAAGTGCTTGGGCCCCTGCACCTAAATGGGAAACCCGGAAGAAGCTCCTGGCTTCTGGCTGTGGATCAGCTCAGCTCTGGCCGTTGTGGCCATCTGGGGTGTGAACCAGTGGATGGAAGACCTCTCTCTGTGTGTCTCTACCTCGCTCCGTAACTCTGTCTATCATATCAATTAAAATAAATCTTTAAAAAAAGAAATATGTTTATTGACATATAATACTTGTACATATTTATGGGGTGCAGTGTGATGCTTTGATATGTTTCTTTCTTTTTTTTTTTTTTTTGACAGGAAGAGTTAGACAGTGAGAGACAAAGAGAAAGGTCTTCCTTTTTCTGTCAGTTCACCCCCCATGTGGCCGCTACGGCCGGTGCCTTGCGGCCACTGTGCAGATCCAAAGCCAGGAGCCAGGTGCTTCCTCTTGGTCTCCCATGCGGGTGCAGGGCCCAAGCACCTGGGCCATCCTCCACTGCACTCCTGGGCCACAGCAGAAAGCTGGACAGGAAGAGGAGCAACCGGGACAGAACCAGCACCGCAACCGGGACAGAACCGGCGCCCCAACCGGGACTAGAACCCGGTGTGCCGGCATCGCAGGCAGAGGATTAGCCTAGTGAGCAGCGGCACTGACAGATATAAGTTTCTCAAAATAATCTGTAAATATAGTGTATAAGAGTTTGAAATGCTTGATGTCTTTGTCAACTATTACTGTTTTCATCTTAATTTTAGCTATTATGGTAATATTTCATTGTGCTTTAAATTTGCATTTCTATGATGACTAATAGGCTTGAGAACCTTTCAAGGTTTATTGTGGACTTGGATATCTTCTTTTGGAAATTCCTGTTCCAATATTGTGCTAATTACGTAAAGATTTCAGGAGATTTTTAATTTGTTTAACAATATGGAGAGCCCTTGAAAAGAAATCTGATTTCTATCGTGGTGTTTTTAGTTTTCAGAAATACTAATTATGATTACTTAGATGAAATCTAAAGGATATTGTGTACAAACATGTTCTAAGCAATAGATTCAATCAAAACTATTATATAAAAATAATTAAAGTATATTCAATTAAAAATATTTTTACCATACTTTAGCCTTCATAACTGTGGGAGGACAACTGGCTTTTTAATAATCTACCTATACTTTAATCTTAGCGAATATTTCAATATGCTTATTTAGCCATATAAATATCATTGCTTTCCTATTATAAGAACTCAGATAGATGCTTATCACTTCCTTCGTGTAAGTAAATTTTAGTATTACAGGGTTAATCAAGTCCCAGAACCTACGTAAAGATGAATAATATAGACATGTTTAGTGTCTAAGGTTTTAGTTATGAATAAATGTTTCCTGAATTAATCAGATTCCTTTTAAAATAAAAGTTCTATATCTATTAAATTTCCATTTATTTATTATGTACTGAAGTCCAATGAGTTCTTTTCCATGTTTTATCTGTTAATGTCTATTGAATTTTATATTATTTTCTTTTCAAACACTACTATTGTAACATACATTCATTCTTTAGAATAGCCCCTGCATTCATTTATATTGAGTTTTTAATGTTCATTTGCTACGTTTCACAAATCAGAAGTTAGTAAACCCACCAAACTTATAAAAATATTAGACTTCTGTATTTATCTCCTGTATGAAAAGAGCATAGAAGCTTTTACCCCACCCTATAGAAGAAAATACATGAGCAAACTAAATATCAATTACTTTTCTTGGGCCCATCCCAGCAATAAGTTTACATTTCTGGGGATTGCAGTCTTAGTAGTGCCCCACCATATTTGTAGGTTTTACAACTAGGAATCTCACAAGTTCTCACAGTGAAGAATCAAGGAAATTCCTCTCTTTGCTATGGCAGAAAAAGGGAAAAGAAAAGCAAAGCGAGACAAATGGGATTACATCATACTCAGAATATCCTGCACAGGGCCAGCCCTGTGGTGTAGTGGGTAAAGCTGCCATCTGAAGTGCCAGGATCCCATATGGGCACTGGTTTGAATCCTAGCTGCTCCACTTCAGATCCAGCTCCCTGCATTTGCACCTAAGAAAGCAGCGGAAGATGATCCAAGTAATTGGGCCCCTGCACCCATGTCGGGTACCTGGAGGAGGCTCCTGGTGCCTGGCTTTGGATTGGCCCAGCTCTGGACATCGTGGCCATTTGGGGAGTGAACCAGTGAGTGGTTATCTTTCTCTGCCTCTGGCTCTGCCTCTGTAACTGCCTTTCAAGTAAATAAATAAATCTTTTTTAAAAAGATACTGCACAACAAAGTAAGGAATCAACAGTGAAGAGATCTCTGAGTGAAAAAAGATGGGAAAATATTCATAACATACTGATCCAACAAAGGATTAATATCCAGGAACTCAAAAAATGAACAGTAAAAACACAACTAACCCAGTTAAGAAATGGGCAAAGGACCAGTGTTGACAGTTCTCAAAAGAAGAAATACAAAGGAACAATAAATATTTGAAAAAAAAAACGTTCAGTGTCTGAAGCCATAAGGGGAATGGAAATAACCACAAGAGATATCTCTCACTCCTATCAGAATGGCTATTATCAAAAACACAAACAGTAACAAATACAGGCAAGAGTGTGCATAAAGGGGAAGTATTACACATGGTTGGTGGCAATGTAAATTTGTACAGCCATTATGAAAAAAATGTGAAAATTCTTGAAAATCCTAGAAATAGAATTACCATATGGTCCTGCAATCCCATTTGTGTTATATATCCAAAAGACTTGAAACCATTGTACCAAAGAGATTCCTATTTTGCTGTTCTTACTTCAGCACTATTTACAATAGCCAAGATAGGAAATCAATCAAGATGTCTATCATCATAAAGAAAATGTTGTGGCAGGGCCCAGGATGGCTAAATAGGGAGAAGTCACTCTGACTTCAGCCACAAAAAGATACCAAACAGGAAGGACCACATTTCCAGGGACTGACTGATAGAAATTTTCAATGGAAAATGAACAGAACAGAACAGATTCCGTATAGCTGCAAGTAGACAATAGACACACTGACGTCAGCCACTCTTGGATTTACACAACCAGACCCCATCTGGCAAGTACCATCTTCTGAGGCAAGATGAGAGGAGGTTGCTGCAACCCACACCACTGGTGGCTTTGGCTGAGGGAGAATTCTATAGTCCTCACTGACTTTTAGTCTATCCCAGGGATCTGGTGGTGCTTTGGGTGACTACTGTGCTCTGTGAGGGGAAGCCACATTGCCTCCCTCTACTCTGCCCAGCGAAGTGCCAGACTCAGTTCCTGAGGTGGAGCTGTAGCTGAACTCTTTTCTGACGCAGGGAACAGCAGGAAATTCTGCCACTGCCAGAGGCTTCCAGGGTCAGGACAGCTTGCAGGATGGAAAATAAATCACTTCCATCTTGTTACTGTGGAAGTTCTGGACATAGGCCATGAAGGCAGAGAGATTAATCTGTTGCAATTGAGTTTCTGTACACCTGTCCAGTATGATTGCAGACTCAGAGCTCCATGAATGCTGGGAATGGATCTCATGGAGGGGTTTGAAATGAGTTGGTGCTCCCTATGGTATGTGTACATCGGTGGGTGTGGTGTGCACATATTGTAAGTTCATTCTAGGCTGTGAATCAATTGGTTCAACTTGGCAGATTAAAGGGCTGACTGTGAACATAGTAGCTGGCTCCAACATCTACTCTCTCACTACCTATAGCCAGATGGGTTCAACCACACCCAATGTGGTTGTCAATCTGGACTCTTACAACACACACAAATTATGGCTAGAGCTCCCCAGCCTCACCCAGTACACAATCCTGGAAATCAAGAGTAAACCTTAGGCACAACAGTCATCCCCACAGGGCACATTTCCAAGGAGTAAAGCCTTCAATAAAAAAAATGCTCCCAAGGAGATAGTAACAAGAAATCCCCTAAATCTGCAAAAATCAGTATAAAAACAAATTAAAAAGTCTGAACCAGAAATGCAATATGCCTCCCCAAAAAGTACACAATAATTCATTAATATTGTACTGTAAAGAAGGGAATATTGATGAAATGACTGATAAAATTTAAAAGAATGATTGTGACGAGGAAATCCACATGACTGAAGAGGGTATAACCACACAAAGTAAAAATGCTTAAAAAAAGAAGAAGACTACATGGGACAAGAGGAGAGCAAACAGACACCATTGTAGTCAGCTGGGTGGTGCTGCCATCTGCCAGCTGTGAGCTGTCATCTTGCCACATCAAGGTAGGAAAAAATTGCTGTGGGCCCCACTGCTTGCAGTTTTAGCTGAAGGGAATTCCATAGTAACAAACTGACTTTTGCTTCAGCCTGGAGAGCTGATTGGGAGTGCCAGGCTTAGAACAGGGAAGCTGCATTGATTTCTTTTCCTCCCCTGCTGCACCCACACAGAGCACAATATTTGGCAGCAAAAAGCTCTGCAGCACACCTTTATTCAGCTTCAACCAGCATTGTAGTTAGAATCAGGGCAACATGTAGGGCAAAGAACTAATCCCCTGCATTTTGCAACTGTGAGAGCTTAGGGACATTAGCTCAAGAGCTACACTACATGAGCCAGGAGGATTTGCCTAAGCTGCTGACAGTCAACACCAGAAGCAGCCCATAAAAAGTCTGCACTCCAGATGCTCTGCACCCTGTGCATGTGAAAGTCTTGGATACTGTCACTGTAGGAACTCTGTACACAATAGGGTGGTGGGTGTAGCTGAGTCTCATGCCAGAGGCTCAGAGATCCCTGATTGCATAAGGCAGGTCATTGCAGAAAGAGCCATACTCACACTAAGGTCTGCAGAGATATTTTGTGTGGGTCATGTGGCACTGCGGTCTAACCCCACATTAATCAGCATGAGCATATTGCCTTCTGCAATGACCATTACCACTATGGATGAATATTGCACCCGCTATGGGCTAAAAACCAGTCATTAATCACCTTGGAAGAAAGGAGGTGAGTGTGTGATTATGCCAACAGTGATGATCATATCCTCCCCCTGGTGACAGGAGAACTATGATCCCCAACGTGGGTGTCACCCTGGATACACACTCCACTGTGGAGCACTGACTACAGCCCCTGTCCACACCCAGAAAGGCCTCTGGGTATTCACTAAAAGAGCAGACACTCCACTAAGTCACAGAGGTAGAGGTATAGTTCAAAGATAAAATCCATTAGAAAAGAAAACTAATAAATATTACCAAAAATGCCTAAAAATAAATGCAGAAATTCAAGAAATAGAATGTGAAGACAAAAAGATTGATGAAATACCTGAAAAGAAATCTGAAACATTGATCATAGGATTACTCAAAAGCATTGATAAGCAAATTCATGAAGTAAAGAAATCTACAGATGATATGGAGGGGGAAATTTTCCCTTGAGATTGAGATTTTGAGTGAAATCAAAAAGAAATATTGAAGATGAAGAATTCAATATTCAAATAAAAAATACAGTGGAGATCCTTAACCACAGACTTAGGCAGAAAAAAGGACTTCTGAGCTAAAACACAAATCTTTGGAAATATCTGTTAGATCAAAAAAGAAGAAAGTAGAAAAATTAAAAACAGAGTTGGAGATTTATGGAATACTATAAAATGACCCAAAATACATATCTTAAGAATTCCCAAAAGTGTGGAAAGAGATACTGGATTAGAAGGCTTATTCAGTGAAATAATTACAGAAAACATCTCCAATTTGGAGAAAGAAAGGAAGTCCAAGTACACGGGACACATAAAACAACTAACAGACATGGTCAGAAAAGATCTTCACCATGACACGTTGTAGTCAACTTTCAACAGTAAAACTCAAGAAAATATTCTAAAATGTGCATCAGAGAAATGCCAGATTAATTTATACAGAAGGAACATTCCTCAACAAAATCTAAGCAAATTATGACAAACCCACAGCCAGCATCTTATTGAATGGAGAAAGGTTGGAGGCATTTCCACTAAGATCCATAAACAGCAAGGATGCCCATTTTCATCATTGCTATAAAATACAGTCCTGCAACTTTTAGCCAGAGCCATTAGGCAAGAAAAATACATCAAAGGATGAAAATTGGAAAGGAGGAAGTGAAAGCATCCCTATTTGCAGTAGACATGATTGTTCTTCTTAAGATTTTATTTACTTATTTGAAAGGCAGGGTTACAGAGAGGGAGAGGGAGAAGGAGAGAGAGAGAGAGGTGTCTTCCATCTGCTGGTTCACTCCCTAAATGGCCACAAAGTCCAGAGCTGGGCTCATCTGAAGCTATGAGCCAGGAGCTTCTTCTGGGTCACCCACTTGGGTGCAGGGGCCCAAGGACTTGGCCATCTTCTACAGTTTTCCCAGGCCACAGCAGAGAGCTGTCATATAAAAAGAGTGACAATTTGACTTGCTAATTTTTATGCCCTTTATTTCTTTCTTTTTCATAACTTCTCTGACTAGATCTTCTACTACAATATGAATAAAAATACTAAAATTTTACATCCTTGTTTTGTTACAGTAATTATAGAAAAGGCTTTTAAATTTCCCCATTTACAATATTAGTGCCTTACATATGGCTTTCATTATTTTGAGATATGTTTCAACTAAACATAGTTTTTCAGAATATTTTTCCATTAAGGGATGTTGCATTTTATCAGATGCAATTTTGTAGCTATAGAGATCATGGGATTTTTGCTTTTGATTCTATTGACGTGACATATTGCTGCATGAATGGACATGTATTTGCATTCATGGATGAAGCTGATTTAACATGATGATTAATCCTTTTTAAAAAGATTTTATTCATTTGAGAGATAGAGTTACAGGCAGAGAGAGAGAGAGACAGACAGACAGAAAGGTCTGCCATCTGCTGGTTCACTCCCTAGATGGCCCCAATGGCCGGAACTGAGCCTATCTAAAACCAGAATCCAGAAGCTTCATCAGGATGTCCCACATGGGTGCAGGGACCCAAGCACTTGGGCCATTTCCACTGCTTTTCTAGGCCATAAACAGAGAATTGGGTTGGAGGAGGAGCAGCCAGGATGTGGGCCGGCACCCACATGGGATCTGACACTGCAGGCATAAGCTTAGCCTACTATGCCATGACGCCAACCCCAATATCATAGTTCTAATACTTTGTGACTATCTAAATATTTGCTGGATATAAGTGAAGTTGGACATCTTTTAACTTGAATGTTGCTTATATTTATGCTTAACTGTGATGTTTTTATCTTTTGTTTAACTCTATTTTGTTTATCTTTTGTTTAACTCTATTTTGAGTAGCATTAAGCATTTGACTATAATATAAATTAAAATATTATCTTAAAATAATAAATAAAATATTAAGAAAAAAGGAGAAATTTTTCCTTGCTGTGAGTACTGCAATCAAAACAAAATGTAAAATCATAAATACACACATATCCATGTTTGCTGATATCTGTTCTATAAGTTCATTAATCCAATCATGAGTGTTCAAATCTAGTGGCCTCATCTGAGCCTTAATATCATCTGTAAACATGCCTTAGTCTTTTCATGCTACTATTACAAAATGTTTAATTTATAAACAATAGAAATGTCTTGCTTACAGTCATGTATGCTAGGAAGCCCAAAGTTAAAGCACCAATATATTAGTTGATAGGCTGTTTCTCAAAGATGGTACCTTGTTTCTGCATCTTCACATGGTGGTATGGGTAAAGAGGCTTGTCAACCCTCTTTTATAAAGACACTTATCACACTCACGAGGTTGGAATCTTCATGACCTAATCACCACCAAAGGACCTCACCTCTTAATACTGTTATCTTGGAAGTTGAGTTTCAAAATATTCAGATAGCCATGTGCCACATCCCTCAAAATTCATGTTCTGAATATATTTTCTTCATTATATCTACATATCCTCCAAAGCATTTACACATTCTGTAATCAATCTAAAATTCTGATGTCCAAAGACTCAACTAAGTATCATCTAAATCAGATGCGATTGAAACTCAAAGTATTATTCATCCTCATAAAAGTTCTCCAGCTGTGAATCTGTGAAATAAAACAAGTTATATGCTTCCAAAATATAATAGTGGTACAGGCATATAGTAAAAACTGTCATCTCAAAGGTAGAAATAGGAGAAATGAAAGGGGTAACTCCCAAGCAAGTCCACAAACAAAGAGGAAAAATAAATCATTTAAAAAAAAATTATTTGAAAGGCAGAGTTACAGACACACACACACACACACACAGAGAGAGAGAGAGAGAGAGAGAGAGAGAGAGAGAATCTGCCATCCACTGGTTCACCCCCAAATGACCACAAGGGCCTGGGCTAGGTCAGACTTAAGCCAGGAACCCTAAGTTTCTTCTAGGTCTCCAACGTGAGTTGAGGGCCCCAAGCACTTGGGTCATCTTCCACTGCTTTCCCAGACCATTATCAGGGAGATAGATTGGACGTGTAGGGGCAAACTGGCACCCATATGGGATGCTGGCATAGAACGCTAACCCCAGGAAAAATAAATCTTTTTAAAAAAGATTTATTTTATTTATTTTATTTGAAAGTCAGAGTTACACAGATAGAGGAGAGGCAGAGAGAGAGAGAGAGAGAGAGAGAGAGAGAGAGAGAGAGAGAGAGGTCTTCCATCCGTTGGTTCACTCCCCAACGGGCCGCAACGGCCGGAGCTGCACCTATCCAAAGCCAGGATCCAGGAACTTCTTCCGGGTCTCTCATGTGGGTGCAGGGGCCGAAAAACGTGGGCCATCTTGTACAGCTTTCCCAGGCCATAGTAGAGAGCTGGATCGGAAGTGGAGCAGCCGGGTCTTGAATCAGTGCCCATATGGGATGCCGGCGCTTCAGGTTAGGGCATTAACCTGCTGAGCCAGGGTGCCGGCCCCGGAAAAATAAATCTTAAGACTTGAGAATTATCTTTGGCTTTATGTCCTCCCTTCTAGACAGACTGGAGTGGAGATTGGACTCCCAAAGCTCTTAGCAACTCTCAGTTTGGAGTCAAAGACTTGTAATTTTCCCAATGTGAAGTCACACTCTGGTGGCTCTCCCAGTTTGAGGCTCTGGGATGATCTGTTCCCTTCATACGCATGAAGCATTTTCCTAGTCTCTGACTGGGCTCTGTGGTTCTCTGAAGTATCCATTGAAATCTAAGTGCAGATAGCCATTCTTTCACAGCTCCTGCTTTCTGCACACCTGTGGAGATGGCACTGCATGGTGGCAGGTATTGTTTTACCACTTGTGCCTCTTAAAGAGGTGACCTGAGCCACACGTGGGCAACAACTGAACCTCAGCTGAGACAGGCCAGGGATGATTAATCAAAATTCAGAGAGTGCAGCCTTGAAACCACCCTGTGCACAAGGCTTTGGCATTCTGCATTTTTGGCTTGTTCTGAGAGAGGCAGCTCCAGGGATATCAGATGTTTTGTGGATCTTTCTTCCACTATCTTAATCAATAGCAACAATCCTCATTCTAATCTTATCAAAGTGTTAACTTGGCCCTATACTTGATATTCTCTCCCAAATATGCTACTCTATTTTGTCTTTTTTAAAAGCACCTCAAATAATATAGGGATGTGTAAAGAAGTATTAAATGAAACAATTTTTAATATTTTTCAATATCTGCTTCATATGTAAACATTGTATGTATTTTGAAGTGCATGCTAGAGAAAGCCAATATTTCCAGGAATAGACCATAAACGTTATCTCATTAGAGTTCAGAAGAAGACTAAGTCTTCAGAGAGATTACCTAAGTAGTCATGAATAGAATAAATGTGACAATATAGATAGTAATGGCCATTCTGATGATGACTCAGACAAAAATGAGGGACGTGATTAAAATTTGGAAAAAAGCTGTCTATGTCATAAAGTGGTAAAGAACTTGACTGATTGTGCTCATGTCCTTGTGTTTTGTTGAAGGTAGAACTTGTGAAAGATGAAATAGAATATCTAGCAAGAAAGAATACCTAAGAAATGTGTTGTGGGTGCAGCAAAGCTTGAGTACTAATAAGAGTAAACTTTAAGAAGAGAAAAATGATTTGAGGAGGGGGTTTATAGTCAAAAGGGAAGAATGTAAAAGGATTGGAAATTCCTCAGCCTGGTCATGATGTAAAGAATAAAAAAAGCATGAGTTCTAGGTTTTATTTTAGTTTTGTATCATCTCACGATTTTCAAAGGCTTTTTACAAATATTAAACCTGTACTGATCCTGCAAAGCAGGGTTTTACTACCCAGTTGCACACATGGAAAAACTGAGACTTAGGTAAAATGATTTGCACAAGCCCTCATTATGAATGAAAAGTTGAGGCAAATTTTGAATCCAATACACTGGTCTTCCACAGACTGGTTATAAGTGGCTAGAGTGCTGTAGTCTCAAATAATAGTACGATCACAACCAAGCAACTACTTGCCAGAAACGAACATAGTAATTTAACTGAGTTGAAAAATATATATGCTTTTAATGAAGTCAATTTCATAATCCATTTTACTATATCCTTTAATTATTGATATAAAATGGATGTCTTCCTTGTATTTATTTATGAATTAACCTCAAATTATAGAATTATTTTGACTGATTTGAAATGGACAGTATTCTATGCAAATGTTTTCAAATTTGTCTCACAATTACTAATTCTACCTTATATTTTCAGGAGATTTTAGCTCTGGATATATGGTGTGGAGAAGGTAGAAGGAGAACATTTTAGGCAAACCATGTGCTATATACTAAAATGGAAACATTCCCATCACAGAGAAATATGTATGCTCTCTGTACTTCATTTGTATTTTATTAACTTCATTATTTTTCTCCTGCTTTCTGATAGAACCTTAAAAATATATGCTAAATTCAACTTATTTCCATATTTTCCAGTATGTATTATTTATTTTTTGCTGTTAAACTCCATAATTTTAATATTGCCATTGAATTCCAAACATTTCATAATTTTCATTGGAGAAATTAATTTTGCTTCCTTCCAAGGTGCATTTAAAAATTTTGTTTATATAAGGGGAACAAACTTCATGTATTTCATACACATAGTTTTAAGCACATAATTATGCTTCCCTTCCAATACAAATTAATGAATAACAGCAGAAATATGGAGAGGTACCATTAAAAATGACACTATTCCAATTAGTTAATAAATTGACTTTATGATCTCTGTTGGTAAGACCCTAGTGGAAAAAAGTGGTCATCAAACAGACTCATAGAATGACAATCACTTTAAATAGCACTCTGATCTCAGAATCAGCCCTTAAGGCATTCTGGTCTGGCTGAAAAGCCCATGAGAGCATTTCAGGAATGGAAAGCCAAGACATTATGACAAAAATTGTCCTACATGAAGGATCTCGGTGGGTGAGATCCCAGCGGAAAGAAGTGGTCATCAAAGAAGGAGGTATTTTTCTCTTAAGTGAGAACATCGAACTTGCTTATGGCCTTGTCTAAATGCTAAACAGAATTTATGGATTCAAAAGGCTTCCATAGCCTATGCAGCTGATGTCAAGCACCTTTGGTGATCACTGATTTCACACATAAGAGTGCTAATTGTTAAATTAACAATAGGGGTCACTTTGGACTAACTTCACATGCAGGACCTCTGTCCTCAAAGAGTTGTGTTATGAGAGGTTTAGTAAAACTTGTTCTCAGAGATTTACTTCATTTTAATGTATGAGGTGGAGGATAGAGTTATGTCTAGGTGCTCTCAAAAGACGTATCATTCTTGGGTACTTCTTTCAAGTTAATTAAGTTTATCCAAAAAAAAAAGAATGCTTTAAAAAATAAGTGAAATCAGCTTTGAGATACAATGACTTGAACAGTCCTTGTCTCATCTGTTGAGGAACAGTTTTTTTCACGTAATTTGCTGAACTCTTTACTTAGTGTAGAGTTAATATTCTGAGTATAAAGTTAATTGAAAATAGATTTTAGTAAAAATAAGACTGGGAATAGGAGAGGGAGGAAGAAGAGGGTTGGGGGGGGGATGGGAGGGCGGGTATGGTGGGAAGAATCACTATGTTCCTAAATTTGTATTCATGAAATGCATGAAGTTTGTATTCCTTAAATAAAAGGCTTCTTTGGGAAAAAAATAAAGTGATCTTAGTAGATGAAATAAGCTAGGCACAAAAAGACAAATATTACATAGTATCACTCTGTGTAATCTGAAATAGTTCAAATAATTGGAGCAACATGAAGAAAAGGTGGCGGCCTATAGGGAGAAAGAGATAGGGAGATGCTGGCAAAAGGATATATTCAGCTGTAAATTCTGGACAAACAATCTACAGTATAGTGACTATAGTTAATATTACACTACTCTAAATTTGTTGAGTAGAACTTAAACATTATCATCTTTCCAAAAATTAATTATAAATTATAAAATTACATGGACACAGATATGTTAATCACCTTTATCTTGTTAATGATGTGATAATGTATATCAGAACATCACAATGTGTACTTTAAATACATATGATTTTTTACTTGTCAATTATACCCCCAATAAAGCTGAAAAGGTACAATAAATTAATTTTTTGGCATTTTATTTCCCTCAAACAAATTTCAAGAAATATCACTATTAAAAAGTTTTCAAGTAAATTATTATTTTTTTAAAAAATTACACACTTCAAGGTTACTTCTATAACAATATATGCATCAATTCCTGATTTTAGGTGAGAATTGTAAATTAAATCTACAGTTAAATTTCTGTAAATGTATCTCAGGCTATGTGAAATAAACAAATTATCAGTTCTTAATGAGGTTGTGAAGGAAACAGAATTTTCATAACTTACTGTTGATGTATATATTAGTAAAATCACCTTCAAAAATTTTGTGGCAGTATTTACTAAAACTAAACATATCAAGCTCCTCTCATGGGTATGTAAACCATAGGAATTCATACATGGCTCCACCAAAAGAAAAAGGTGTGTTTCACTTTTTATAGAAGCATGATTAACACTTGCCAATAATTTGAATCTACATACATTGCCTATAAATAGAATCTAAAAGTTATAGTAAAGGCATGCCCTATAACTCCGTAAATAATGAATGCACTTAAGTTTTAAATAAATGAATGATTAAAATGCACAATACAACTTCAAAACTAAGAACCTAGAGGTTATCAGAATGTTTATTGAATTGAATAATCCATCAGTTTAGTTTTAAAGATTTACTTATTTTATTTAAAAGTCAAAATTACACTTAGAGAGAAGGAGAGGCAGAGAGAAAGAGGTCTTCCATCTGCGGATTCACTCCCGAATTGGCCGCAATGGCCAGAGCTGCAACAATCCGAAGACAGAAGCCAGGAGTCTGGAGCCTCTTCTAGGTCTGCCATGCAGGCACAGGGGACTAAGGAATTGGGCCATCCCCTACTGCTTTCCCAAGCCATAGCAGAGAGCTTGATTGGAAGTGGAGCAGCCGGAACTCAAATCAGCGCCCATATGGGATGCTGGCACAGCAGGAGGTGGCCTCCCCCCGCTCTGCCACAGCGCTGGCCCTGATCCATCAGTCTTTAAAATGAAAAATCAGTTAAGAATTTCAATGGCATGAATCAAGGGTTCATACCTGGGAAAAATATTTTAGGGAGTATTTTAGGTGGAAACAGTTAAAAGCACAACCTACTAATATTATCACATAAAATTATCAACAACATTCAGTTTGACGATTTCATAGTCAGGGCATAAATTTGGTAAATTTTTCTCTTTACTACTTATTGTTTTCATGAATCTTCCAAAAGCCACGTGGTATTATGGAGAAGATTAACAATATTACAATAATATTTACTTGATTTTTTTCTTTCTAACTGTAACTGGACTATGATTGCCCTGTTTCAAAATAGCCACTTGCTTTTACCCAATTGTATTTGAGCAGACACTTAGGCAAGTCCTAAACATTTGTCTATAGGAAAAAAATAACTTTTCCTTTATTTATATTTTATTTTTCAGTTCTATTCTGGAGAAGAATCCCTGATAAACTTTATAAATACAAGTAACATTTCATTTTAGGAACTCTTTGGCCTCAAAGCAATCTGTAACAGAGGACAGCCAGAGTCACTTTCCAAGTAAGATTCTATGCAGTGTGTTTTTTACAATATTCAGTAAATTTGGCATACAGATTTAAAACTGAAAAGGACTATCAATGCCTACTGTCAAACATACAAATCAATCAAATTTTTAAGATCATATCTAAAGACTCAATGTTTGTAGTCTTCTAAAATGGGCAACTATATGCTGAATAACAGCAAAAACTGGATTAACCAGCAAAAATAGTAAATACAAAATATGACTTAATAACAAAAATGAAATCTGTTTCCAGTTAATTTTTCCTTTATTCTTTGGTATCTAGGAAAGTATTACAGCTAGCCTAGTTCTCTCCATTTTCATAGTGGCCAAATTTCTAGAGAAATTTGGGCAAGTGGGTGGGAAATTGGGAAAGTGAGTGCTCACATAAACAAGAAACAAACCTTATTTAATCAACATTTTGAAAAGTGACACAAAAATAATACTCTCCCTTTTCATAACACCACGTCATGACATCTCATGCAATTCCTATTGATATTATGATTACTGATAATTAATAAAATAATAATTCTATAAGGCATAAGAATGTAAGATGACATTAGGGGGAAAATTCCTGCATCTCTTTGAAAATACCAAGTGCCAAGTTTAGCATTAACTAATGTCAACAAGAATTTGGAGGAAAAATTAGTACTTTGTGCATATGGAAGCACACAATCTAAAATTGGACCTAGCCTGAGTCATTGTTTGTGGAATTCTCATTTCAGCTCTCTGGCTTATTTCCCCACAAACAAACATAAGACAAGCTTCCTTCTTCCACATTCAACATTATGTAGTTTCACATTGCAGTTACATCCCTCCCATTGTTCGTGTAAACAGGAAAAGGAAATGAATCCTGATAAAGGTTAGTCATTTCTTGCCTTTATTCCAAAGTGAGAATGCCTGAGAACTGAAATATTTAAATCTTTTGCTACCATTTGTGACTGTGCTAGATATTGTAAACAGTATTGTTTATCATTTGTTTCAAGTGTTATAATGGACTTTGTCTTCCTTTCCAAATGTGTCATGTTACTTGATTTTATTTAAAATCTGAAAGGTTTACTTGATGGTTACAATGTCCCTTGCCCACCTGATTGGAGACATCTCAGAATTCTGTATGCTGAACTCCTATTCTCAGTATTAAATATCTTGTGAAGCTTATATATCCTTCTTTTCATAAACACTTACAGGAAACAATTATAATCTAATTAAAGTGGTGGTTTTTTGTGTCAGGAAATTAAAATATGTCTTTGTGTCCTACATGAAGAAAGGTAATTTTATTTAAAAAATACAGGCTTATTAACACTTATTTATGTGCTATGATTTTCTCATTTGAAAGTAACATATTTGTCTTATATGGTTTCCAATACAAAAGTACAAGAGTGCTTTAACAATTCATGGAAAATGAAATTAAAAGATAAACCTCATCTATAAAAAGATAAGTTTATGTTGATAAAAGTTCATGCATAGATTATTATGAATATGCATTTTCCAGGATTTTTAATGTACTCTCATATCCAAGGATTTTGATCTAGAATAAATCAAAATAAAGCACAATTTATAGTTTCTTTCCCAAATATTTTGTTCTAATTAGTTAAATCTACCACTCATAATTCTGTTCAAATTTTCATTTAGGACAGTTTACATTAGTTGCCATATCCCAACTTAAATTTTAACTTTTAAAACTTTGTGAAATAGCTTTCCATAATCTGTATACTGAATTTTTCATTACAATTTTCAGTCCATATTGTGAGAATAATAACCTCTATTTAAAACTGTATAATTATAATCTATAGTATTTTATTTGATTGTATATTATTTTTCATCATTTGCTGATTTTCATTTTTCTACATGATATATATGAGTAAAGGCCAGAATTTGTTAAATATATGCTCAAATATCTGAATGAATTAATGAAATATACTACTATGTTATATTTTACAGTGCCTCATACAGCTAAGCAAACTCAATAACTATCAGCTGCTTAATCTGCTGGTGATATGATTCTTATGATAGAACTTTCAACAATACTTATCCTAGCTAGTAACAGAGAGAATTATGAGTAAGGAGCCCAAAGTTCACATCAAAATTAATTTTTAAACAATCCTAGTCCTGATCATCCAATTTGAGACAAAAATAGGTAAAATTCAGTCTAACAAATTTTATCCTGAGGAGCTCAGGATATGACTAAGGAGCATCAGTTACAGAAAGCTGATTTGATATATCCCCAAATACCACATAAAATATCTGCTGAATATCCATAGTAAGGAAGAGAATAAGAAAAAAAAATGACAGCCAGAGGTAACATAGCTCAGTTTGAGTGAATAATCTGAAAATGAGTTGTATAATGCTTAAAACGTCTATAACTACTTAAATGGAAATAATGTGAATCTCAGAATATATGAGGAAGCCAAGCAAGATGAAGTAGCACTAC
Organism: Sylvilagus floridanus; assembly: GCA_949820135.1. Taxonomy (NCBI): domain Eukaryota; kingdom Metazoa; phylum Chordata; class Mammalia; order Lagomorpha; family Leporidae; genus Sylvilagus; species Sylvilagus floridanus. The sequence goes on from OX463223.1 coordinate 91,538,922, forward strand.
TGTCCAATACTGTGCATAATTCACAATATACTGTTTACTCATGGAAAGCTGCATCATCATGAAAGCTACATTGCCATAAACATGTCCTTAACCAACCATTTTCAAAAATAATCTTGAAAAGATTTCACAGTGCAATTTTATTTGTATTAATGAAATGAAATGTTTATAGTATCTAAGAAATCTTTAGCTATTTTGTATCTTCTGATGAATGTCCTATATATTCAGAAGTCTTATGTGGTATTTCTTTCCTCAATGAGAAACACCTTCTGTATCTGCCCCTTTCTGCCACCATTCCAGTCCAAGCCTTTATCATATCACTCTGGAATTATTACAGTATACTCCTAAATCACTTTCCTAATTTAATAACATTTATATTTAATACTTAGAAGTACCTTCGAATAATCATATTTTCCATCTCCAATACTCAGTATTACTTAACCATGTCCAGATAGCCCTCCAGAATTTGGCTCCATGCTGGCAGTATAATCCTAACACTGAGCACTTAACCAAACATGAACATTTTAGCAAGGCTCTCTTTCCCAGTGCAATATGAACAAATCCTTTGCAAATCCTTTCTTTGTGCTTTTCTCCCTAGATGAAATTCATCTATGTAAATAAATCTAATCATACATTAAACCTTAGCTTCTGCCCCTTTTCCTTCTGCCTTCTTTTCCTTCAAGTCATTCATTTTGGGTCTGGAAACACATTTTCTTGTATTCTTTAGTTGTGAAAGATTTAATATGTGAATTTCTATGTGGTCTGCAAAATTAAGATAGGATTCATCTTTTACTTATCTACATCTCTAGTACTCTACATTACTTTCTGCATATAGTAAGTAAATTTACTTCAAAGAATAGTGTCCCTAGGTTAAAGTTGTTACTGAAAGTCACATCAATTTAGACTTGATAAATCTATAAAATTAATTTTTAAAGAATACTTGCTTTTTTCTTTTCTTTTTACATACATTGAATATTCTTTATAAACACAGGCTTAATGGTCATTTCAACGAAATGATTGCTTTTCTTCTTTTAAAGATTTATTTATTTATTTTGAAGGACAATGTTAGAGAGTGATAGTGAGAGAGAGAGAGAGCAAGAGAGTGAGAGAGTGAGAGCGAGATAGCGAGAGAGAGATAAATCTGCTGTTTCAATTCCCAGATGGGCACAATGGCCAGCACTAGGCCAGGATGAAGCCAGGAGCCAGGAACTTCATCCATGTTTTCCACGTAGATGGCAGGGGTCCAGACACTTGGTGCATCTCCTGCTGCTTTTATCCTGGCCATTAGCAGGGAGTTGGATCTGAAGCAGCCAGGACTAGAACCAGCAACTCATGGGATGCTGGTATCACAAGTGGTGGCTTTACCAGCTAAGCTACAAACCTGGCCCCAGATACTTGCTTTTTATATTTAAATTTGTGCTTAAGTAATCTGTTCAGGAAACCCTCCAAACAATTTTCTTTTTAAAAAATTGCTAAGTAAACCTAGATCTCAAAAGCAATAAACACATAAATCTCAGTTCAGCTTTATTTATTTATTTATTTATTTTTTTTGACAGGCAGAGTGGACAGTGAGAGAGAGAGACAGAGAGAAAAGTCTTCCTTTGCCATTGGTTCACCCTCCAATGGCCGCCGCGGCAGGTGTGCTGTGGCCTGTGCACCACGCTGATCCGAACACAGGAGCCAGGTGCTTCTCCTGGTCTCCCCTGGGGTGCAGGGCCCAAGGACTTGGGCCATCCTCCACCGCACTCCCTGGCCACAGCAGAGAGCTGGCCTGGAAGAGGGGCAATCAGGACAGAATCCGGTGCTCCGACCGGGACTAGAACCCGGTGTGCCGGCGCTGCAAGGCAGAGGATTAGCCTATTGAGCCAAGGCGCTGGCCAGCTTTATATTTCAATTACCGTATATTTTGAGTGCTGCAACTAAATTAGTTTTATTAATTTCAAATCATTAAGTGAAAATACTTGATACTATTGGGAGTATGAATACTCCCAAGCAGGGAGTTAATCACTATTTTATCTGAAATTTTGGAATAGTCATAAATGTCCTGTTATACTATGTATTTTTCCAGAATACAAATATGAAGCATTTATTCCCCAGAGAAAGATTATTCTCATATTCTATCATGTTTCACTTCTACCACTCAAAGCTTTCACTTATGCAACACTATTATGAAGTAACTGATAGAAATGTCAACATTTTAATTTTTTATATTTTACCTCACAATAAATATCTTCCACTGGGTCCCCTGGATTCAAGCCTTCATGCCAGGTATTTTTATTGTGTTTTCAATTGGCAAGATTTTAATAAATCAGAGGCTAAAGACCACAAAGGGCAAAAGAGACAAAATTAAATAGTATCTCATTGTTTTACAAAAGGCAAATCCATACCAACCAACTTCAACAGAAATGTAACCCTATATTCACAAACTTTTAAAAAATTTTTTTATTTTATATTTTGATACAAAGTGGGCAATGTGAGAGAGAGAGAGAGAGAGAGAGAGAGAGAGAGAGAGAGAGAGAGAAAGGTCTTCCTTTTACCATTGGTTTACCCTCCAATAGCTGCTTTGGCCGACGCAACGTGCTGATCTGAAGCCAGAAGCCAGATGCTTCTCCTGGTCTCCCATGCGGGTGCAGGGCCCAAGCACTTGGGCCATCCTCCACTGCACTCCCGGGCCACAGCAGAGAGCTGGACTGGAAAAGGGGCAACAGAATCTGGCACCCCAAACGGGACTAGAACCCGGTGTGCCAGCGCTGCAGGTGGAGGATTAGCCTATTGAGCCGTGGTACTGGCCAATTCACAAACTTTTGACTGTAATTCCCTATAATTTCTACCAATAAGCTATGAAAAAATATGGAAAATATCTTTTGAAAACCATCAAATAAAAAAACCCTATAAATACAATCACAAGACTTTTATCTTCAATTAAAATAAAATTTATCCCTTGGGGCTGGCACTGTGGGTCAGTGGGTTAATGCCCTGGCCTGAAGCGCTGGCATCCCATATGAGCACGGATTCGAGATCCGGCTGCTCCACTTCCAACCCAGCTCTCTGCTAAGGCCTGGGAAAGTAGTTTAAGATGGCCCAAGTCCTTGGGCCCCTGCACCCACGTGGGAGACCCGGAAGAAGCTCCTGGCTCCTGGCTTCAGATTGGCACAGCTCCGGCTGATGCAGCCAATTGGGGAGTGAATCATTGGATGGAAGACCTCTCTTTCTCTCTTTCTCTCTCTCTCTCTCTTATCTCTGCATAACTGACTTGCAAATAAATAAATCTTTAAAAAAATCCTTTAAAAATTCCAGATACTATAACAAAAATATAGATTATGATCATTTTTAATGGGAGGAAGTTGGTATGATGCATTTAAAAAAGCAATAAAGTTTTAAAATATGTATGTGGTTTTCTCTCTCTTAGTGAGACCAATGACTTGCTGGATAGCTAGAACTCCCTACATTCCTACCTAGAGGAATAGGATAATCTTTCTAAGAACAGTTATCAATGGGACCTGTGCTATGGCGCAGTGGGTTAAAGCCCCAGCCTGCAGAACCAGCATCACATTTGGGTGCTGGTTCGAGTCCTGGCTGCTCCACTTCCAATCCAGCTCTCTGCTATAGCCTGGGAAAGCAGCAGAAGATAGCCCAAGTCTTTGGGCCCGTGCACAAGTATGGGAGATCTGGAAGCAACTCCTAGCTCCTGGCTTCAGGTCAGCTCTGCTCTGGCCATTGTTGTCATTTGAGGAGTGAACCAGTGGATGGAAGACCTCTCTCTGGCTCTACCTTTCTTTGTAACTCTGTCTTTCAAATAAATAAAATAAATCTTTTGAAAAAGAGAAAAGCTATCAAATGACAAATTATTTTTCTAAAATGGGTTTGACATCTTTCCAAATACTAAGAGGGAACTTTTGAATGGTTTAATAAAATAAAAGTCTGATTATTTGTTTGAATCACAAATTTATGCATATTTTTGGTTTTTCAATAAGTACAACCAATATAAAAACTATGAAGAGACTATAAGTGCATTTCAAGATGATAAATTACAAAATGTCTTACCAAACTGCTCTACTTGTCATCTTCAAGCATCCACATGTAAATAGAACTGGCTGAAAATGTTTCAAATCAACTAATAATGTTGGCTAGCAGAACCATATGGTGAAAATTTTCACAAAAGTAGTACTCTCACTAAAAACTTAGCTAAAAAACTCTCATTATCATGATTTATAACTAAACACACAGCCATTTGAATCCACTAAGTAACTTCTCAGTTCACAGCAAACTTAGTGTAAATAAAATGACCAATAAAGTAGCCATGGGTCTTATATTGTGGTTCAATGTTAAGCTGCTGCCTACAATGCAGGATCCCACATCAGAGTTCCCATTTAAGTCCCAGCTGCTACACTTTGGATCAAGCTCCCTGCTAATGTGCTTGAGAAAGCAGAAAAAGATGGCTTAAATACTTAGTATCCAGCCAACCACATGGGAGATCCAGATGAAATTCCCAGCTCCTGTCCTCAACCTGTCCCAGACCTGGCTCTTGCAGCCATTTGGTGAAAGATCTCTTTATCTCTCCCTCTCTGTCACTCTTTAAAATAAAGAAAGTTAATCATAGAAAAGAAAACTAGCCACAGGGAGAATGAATGAAAAATGGTTACCATTAAGGAGACTTGTTTAATTAAAAAATACAGGAGATGCATGCCAAGGACAGGAAGGCACAGGCAAGGAAACAGGTTAGAGAGGGAACAAAGCAAGCATAAGGTAACAGATAGCAATTAAGGAAAAAAACAGAGGAATAGGTTATAAACTATTTCTTATTTATATCCACATAAATACAATTAAAAGTTACTATGCAAAATCCATTTGAAATGGGAGTTAGATGATTTTTTAAAGATTTATTTATTTATTTGAAAGGCAGAGTTAGAGAAAGGGAAAGATACAGAGATCATCCATCTGTTGGTTTGACCTTCAAATGGTCATAATTGCCAGAGCTGGCCAGGCATAAGTCAGGAGCCAAGAACTTCTTCCAAGTCTCCCACTTGGGTGCAGGTGCCCAATCACTTGAGCCACCCTCTGCTGCTTTCCCAAGCACATTAGCCAAGAACTGGATTGGAAGTGGAGCAGATGGGACTCAAATGTGTGCCCATATGGGGTACTGGCGTTGCAGGCTGTGGCTTAAACCCCTAGGCCACAATAATGGCCACAAGTTAAATGAATTTTAATATATGTTGTAGTTCAGACGTTACCACAACAACTCATTGCACTGTGTGGATCAAATAAAAAGTTTTAAAAGTGATACATAACTGTGAAATGTTATAATCATATAAGTAGATGGTATCTACAAAAATGCAGGCATGAGTCATCAATTATATTTCAAAATGATACAGGGGAGAAAATATCATTGTGTTCCATTCCCAGATTTCATTAGAACAGTAGACTCTAAAGTCATTTCATAGGCTTGCTCTGAATAGACAGCAAAGACACTAGCATCTAACGAACATGTAGACAATGTCACATAAGAAATGTGTGAAGAAAAACTCTTCTTTATCCGTGGAAGAAATAAATCCCCATCACTGTATCTTGACCCTCATAAAACTTTAGTGCCTGCACAAAAGTGATATCATATTATTACAATTTATTGCCCATTGAAGAGGGAACTAGAGTAGCGAAATAAAGTTAAAACAGATTCATTGAAACATTCGAAAGTATATATTTTACTTCAGTACTAACTTTTGAAACAGAAAAAAGAGTATAAGATACCAATATGTATAAATTGTCACAACTGTCATATACCTATGAACCAATACCTAATAAGACTAAATAAATTAGTAAGGCCACATATTCAAACCACAAAGCCATTATTTCAGACTGGGTCAGCATGGTGTAAAAGACATGAAGTTTTCCACAAAAAAGGCTGCGAACCAAAAAAAAAAAAAAAGGTGGGTTTGTGGGTGTGAAGGAGGCAGGAATATAAAGGGTACAATGGTAAAAAAAAAAAATAGTTTCGTTCAGTTTTTTTTTTTTCTTTTGAGATCCAGCACTAGGTTTTGGCAATGTGTACAAATTCTATTACAATCTAAAAATTAATTAAAAAGCAGTCTCTATATGTATGATCATTTAATGCTCTAAGGGCTGAGAGCCCTTTTCATTACAACAGAAGCACATAAAACAAATGATCATTGCAATATATCATTTTACAGAAAAAGCACAGAATCATGAAAAGACAGATTAGACAATGCCTTACAGTCTATTCAAGCAAAATAATAAATAAATAAGTAAATTAAGGCTCAGATAGGTTAGGTGGTTTGCTCAGGACCACAGAGCTTGTCAGTTCCAGACTAAAGATCAGAATTTAAATCCCCAAACTAGTAGTCCAGGGCTGTGTTCTATTGCAAATCCAAAAGAACATGACAGTATTTAAACATTTAATCCAGAACGTCCTCAGAACTGAGTGTATGTACTAAAATTAAGCCACATGGCGAGGAATGAATATAGTTGTTTCATACCAGGAATGAGCTGCCAGTCACTGTGGTAAGATCTGTTTCTTTCTGAGAACCATGGTTTCCTGTTGGATTGGAGAATCCAAACTGGGTTTGTCCTTCCCGTCTGAAGAAGTCAGAGTCAGGATGTACATTCCAATCTGCTTTGGTTGGTGTCAGTAGTTCTGAGACACTGTTTTCACAAAGGGTGCTGGAAGGAGTCAGAGCTTCTGTGTCCACTGTTAACTTACTGCTGGGTGTCAAAGCTTGGGGCTCGGGACTGGAGCTTTTCATAGCCACAGAACCCAGAGATCCCAAGGGCCTGGCAGCTGCACTTGAGTCAACATCCGTATCTAAGGGGCTCTGCTGAAAACTGGCTGCCGTTGTTCCAAAAAAGAGAGAGGTATCCAGACTTTGAGGAAGGTCACTGGTGGCCATCAAGGCCCTGGGGTCCACAGCCTGCCCTAAGGAATTATTATTACTAGCAGGGAGGGTCCCTGCCAGAGATGAGCTTACAGAAGCCACATCGATGGTCAAGATCCCAGAGTTCACTAATGCTGTGTCCAGCACTGCGGCAGAACTATTGCCAGGCACATCAGAGAAGAGAGACACTATCTCAGCATCACTGAGATCATTCTGTCCCTGGCTGGTAAGTTCATTGCTGGGCGTAAGAGAATCTGTGGCTTCTAGCTGAGCTAAGAGATCCTGGCCAAGGTTGTGCCTTTTAGCCATGTGGGTCTTCATGCTGTGCTTGGAGGTGAAGAGCTTATTACAGGTGGAGACCGGACAACGGCTTTTCCAAGTGTCCACATCTTGCAGGTGTTTCTTGGAGTGAATGTAGAGACTACTTCGAGCGGAGAACCTGGCACAACAGCCTTCTACGGGACACACGAAAGGTTTTGTGCCCAGGTGGGTTATGCTGTGGCCTTTCAGATGCTCGGCTCTTGTGAAAGATTTCCCACATCCTTCCACGGGGCACGTGAATCTCCGGTCATCGTCGTGCTTCCTTTTGTGCCTTAAGAGTTTAGACATGCTGGTGAAGTTCCAGCCACAGCCATCAAAGTCACAAAGGAAAGGTCTCTCACCCGTGTGGCTCCGCAGGTGAATTTTCAGCCTGCAAGCCTTGTCATACTGTTTGCTGCAGCCAGGAAAAGAGCAGGAAAAGAGTTCCTGTTCCCTGAAATGGGCACGGTTATGGGAAAACAGGGCACTCACTGTGATGAACGTCTTCTTGCAGCCGGAAAACGCACACTGGTAGGGCCTCTCGGGCTCGAAGTGGCTACGCTGATGGGCGCTGAGCTTGGCCTGCGTGGGGAAGCTCTCCTCACACACTTCGCATTTGAAAGAGTTCTCCTGCTCATGGCCCTTCATGTGTGCCTTGAGGTTGTATACGGTGGTGAAGCTCTTGCCACAGCCTTCCGCAGGGCAGCCAAAGGGCCGCAGTTTGTCGTGAGACTGCAGGTGTCTTTTGAGCTTGTACGAGGTGGTGAAGGTCCAGCCACAGCCGCCCAAAGGGCACTTGAAGGGCCGTTGGCCCTGGCTGCTGCTGTGTGTCAGCAGGTGCACCTTCAGCTGGTGCTTCTTGGCAAAGGTTTGTCCACACTGCGCCTCAGGGCACAGGTACAGCACCACGCCTGGGCTTGGGCCCAGTGACCCGCGGGGGCTCTGAGCGGCAGCTTGGCCCTCTGCCTCCTCCTCAGGCGCAGGGGCTGGTGTGGGTTCTGCCGGCTCCGCCAGGAGGAGGTCAGGCGGCAGCTCTGGGCAGTCACCGGGTTGCGTGGCGTGCGGGAGCCCAGCTTGAGGGACGATCAGATCCCCAGGCTGCGGGGCAGGCCCGACCCCTGGCTCCCAAGCCGGCAGCGGGGGCGTGGCCAGAGTGAGGACACCGTTCTCAAAGCGCAACAGCAGGTCCTGGTTGTGGATAGTGATGGTACCCGTGAAGGCCGCCGCGGGGCCCGAGCCTAGAGCCGGGGCCGGGGACCGGACAGGGGCCGCGGACAGGCAGCGGGGGCCCAGCGCAGGCTGGGCCGCAGGGTTCGCGCCGCTCTCGCCCTGTTGGGGCTCCGGTCCCGCCTCGGCCTCCTCCCTCCACACGGGCCCTGCGGCCTTACCCGCGCCCACGGTCTCCACGTCGCCACCCACCGGGTCGAGCAGCACCAGGAAGAAGTCGTCGCCGCCGCCGCCGCCGCCGCCGCCGCCGCCACCGGCAGGATCCGGCCTCGGCGCCAACAAGCTGGGGCCCAGGCCCCGTGAGGCAGTGCGGGCCTCTTCGCGCCGCCGCCCGGGCCCGCCATCTTGGGGGCCCCGGAGCAGCAGGAGGCGGCGCGCCGGGGTCTGACCAGCCGACAGGTCAGGACTTCGGTGGACCCGGACGCCGCCCGCGGAGCTACCGCCACAGCCGCTGCCGCCCTGTGGTGTCCCGTGAGCTGGGAGCGGCCTCGGGATTTCCATCTCTGAGTCCGTGAGGCTGGGCTGGAACCGGAGCGGCGGAGGCGGCGCGACCACGCCCCCTGCCGCGGGCCCGAACACGTTCCTGAAAGGGAAAAAAAATGTGCAATGCGCAGAAACTGGCCCTATCAGATATTAAAACGTATTTAACGCCACCGTGATTTAAATATTTTGGTACTGGGTCTCTGGGACAGAATAGAAAGCCCAAGGGCTATACCTGGTGAACATAAATAAGTCCCACAATTAATATTAGTAAGCAATCAAGGAGGTCTTATGCGATAATGGGGAAACGACAGCTCATTCGGTAATGGTGCTGGAATACCTTGGTATCTGTCCGCTAAAAGCACTTTAAATCCATACCTCACTGTATATACCAAATGAAACACACTCCAGCCTCTCCGGTACTTTTCACGTGCTAAAAAGTTTGTTTACTGGCTGGCTGGCGGTCTGGATTGATGGCAGAGAGAAAACTCCTGAGAGAATAAACTGTGTCAACATTAAACTGCCAAACCCAAACCGGTGAAAACGCCCCCCCTGCCCCCCCAGTCCGCCACCACCTTCCGCTCTCCCCCCCTCCCCCGCCCTGGCCAACATCACACTCAGAATCTTCTTGACCAAGATCCTGAGGCAAATGTGCAGCACAATTACATTTTTGTCCTTCTGGTACAGAGATTAGAATGAGTAAGAGATGGGATTGGTTCTGTTCAGCCTAGAACTGCCAAGTCTAGAGGATGAGATGATTTATACGGAAAGCTGGAAAACTCAACCAGCTCCTGGGTTCTCCCAGTACAGTACTCAAGCTGCCCTTCTGCCACTGTTATTCCGTGATAAATTTCAATTCTAATCTCACAACATGATGACGATAATCTTCTTCAGTTTACTGCATATTCTCTACCACTTTTGTGGTCTCTGGACAGAAGTTCCAGTTAAATGTGATAAGGTGAAGCCCCAAGTCACTGCCATGGACTATTCCTAGTAAAATGCACAGATGACCTTATTCAAAAGCCCCAGTGTAGCTGCAGCATCTAAGCGTGGAGGCCCAGTCTCGACCTGTGGTGCCTACTGATGGTGGCAGTCCTCCAATATGTCTGTCATCGATAAATTGGGAGTTGACACAAATATAGCTTGAAATGTAGTAAGGCACAAATTCAGGGTGATGACTAGATTATTAGGCACCTATCACTTGACTAATCCCTGCTCGCCTCACCCCGCCTCAGTTTCTTAAAATTATAATGGAAACGTGCTTGTCTCTTGGAAAACCACACAGCATTCATATACAACATTCCGAACCTCGATAAAATTTCTACTTTACATACTTTTCTTTCTATTACATTTTTTGGAGGGAAAGCATTTTTCAAATTTGAGATACTGAAGAGTGCATAAAGTATATCTGTATGATTAAGATAATTTACAAAAGCAAGTGCCCACATAACCAGGGCCCAAGTCGAGAAATAGATCACCTGCACCTTTCCAGAAAACAGCCACTGTCTTCCTTCCAGTCACAAAGCACACCTTCCCATATGGATGTCATCATTATCCGCACTTCACAATAATCATTTCTGTGCTTTTTTTGTGCAGCTTTCCAGCTTTGGTACATGTCCCTAAACAATGCAGCTTATTTGAAGTTATAGAAACTTCTGTCTCACTGCATGGTTTCTTTTATGGCGGCTACTTCACTGTATAATATATTTGAGAGATGCATCTGTGGTTTTCCTAGTAACTGCAGGTACATCCATCTTCATTGTGGAGTAGCAGCATCCATCCCAGTGTATGCTTATAGCAAAGTGATCATGGTGTGATTATGCCATTCCATGCTACAGTGGATGGACATTGGAGTTATTTCTACTGTTTGACTGTTACTGTGAACATTCTTCCACATTTCTCATGGAACACATATGCAGAAGTTTCTCCCAGATGTACATCTAGCAACAGGAACACTGGGCCGCTGGGCCATGGGGGTGTGCGCATCTTCAGCTCTGGTAGCAGATGCCAAATTGTTTTCTGTAGTGATTGTGTCAGTTTTCAATCCCACTAGCAGCACAGGAAGTTCCAGCTCTTCCACATACTCACTACATCAGATATTGCCAGAATATAGTTTCTGCTGAACTGTGGGTGAGCAACACCCAAGTTACCATTAAGCCTTAGCATAATTTCGTGTTGATGAACCTTTTGGATTGTTCTCTGTTGTGAAAGCACTGTTCTAATTCAACTATTTTAACTCAACTTCTGTTCTACTTTACATCTTGTGTGGCTTACTGATTTAATGGGTGTGTTAAATACCACTCCATACGAGTGGACAAAATATTCCCTTGCTCTGTTGTTTGTATTTTTCACTTGATTTGTATTGTGTTTTGTGAACAGACTATCTTAGTTATAGTCAAACGTAGCATTCTTTGCCTTATGGGTAGTGATTTTCTGTTTTCAGAAATATTTTTTTCTTATTTTTTAAGTATCATGGACCATGAACATATTATCTACATTACCTTTTTTTAATTTGTCAGAGTTGTAGACAGTGAGAGAGAGAGAGAGAGAGAGAGAGAGAGAGAGAGAGAAAGGTCTTCCTTCCGTTGGTTCACTCCCCAGATGGCCATACGGTCGGCACTGCACCAATCCAAAGCCAGGAGCCAGGTGCTTCTTCCTGGTTCCCCATGCAGGTGCAGGGACACAAGGACTATGGCCATCCTCCACTGCCCTCCCGGGCCACAGCAGAGAGCTGGACTGGAAGAGGAGCAACCAGGACTAGAACCCAGTGCCCATATGGGATGCCGGCGCCGCAGGCGGAGGATAAACCAAGTGAGTCACGGCGCTGGCTCCTCTACATTACCTTTTAACTTATGTATAGTTTCGTCGTTCACAGTCATGTCTTAACCCACCTACCAGTTATATCTGTGTATAGTGTTGAGTAAGTTTCCATTTCTCTGTGTGTGTGTGTGTGTGTGTGTGTGTGAATCCAGTGTCCACAGTGAACTACTTCCTGAAAAGTCTGCTCATTTCCAGCTGATTTAAAGTGCCACGTTTGCCTTCAATCAAGTATCTACATGCGTGTGGGATAGTTTCTATACTCTTTAGTAAGTGTCGTGGCCCTATGTGTTTGTTTAAAGTACCACACTGTCTTAATTACTACAGTTATATAGTCCATCCTGATATTTGGGTAAGGCAAATCTGTTCTACTTTGTCTTCAAAAGTGTCTTGACTATTTTGGGCCCATTTTAATTCTTTTTAGATAATCAATTCATCATTCATCATAAAATGTTCAACCAAAAGCTTGTTTGGGGTTCTAATTAGAATTGTGCTGATGTTTTAGATCTGACGTCATTTCAACATTGAATATGCCCATGGCCCGTGTCTCCTTTAGATAAGAACTTCTTTAATATGCCTCAATAATGTTGTATACATTTTCCATAAGGTGACTTCTTACACTAGGCACTTCATAGTTTGTAGATGCTATATTTGAAATTTTCTATATTTGTTGCTGGCAAATAGAATGAAATTGGGTTTTTATGTTAATGTTAACTTACAGACCTCTAAACTCTCACAGTGATTCCAGTAGTTTGTGTGTAAGCACTTTTATAATTTTATGTACACAATCATATCATCTGCAAATAATCCCAATCATTCTTCTTCCTTTCAAATTTTTTTTCTCTCTGCCTTACTGGTCTCTCTCAATAGTACCCAGCCCCACCTCAGGAGGCCAGGGTACTATTGAACAGAAGTGGTGATAGTGGCCCTCCTTACTTGGTGTGATGGTCAAAGAGAAAGCTTCCAGTGATTCTCTGTGAGCAGGGTGTTTGCCATACATGTAGGGATCTGATTCAATCAGGAGATGGGCAGTACACAGTGATCCAGGCAGGGGAAATCACATATAAAAATTAGTAAACTCTGATAGAAACTCTTATTTAAGAACTAAAGAAACACTGGATGGGGGTCTTCTGGGGTAGAGGTAAAATCCTAGATGAAAGACAAACTTAGAATGGAGGTTCCTCCCTCTGATGGTTAACACTATGTTGTCAGCTCAGTTGGAGTAAGAAAAACCTAGAAGCCTGGAAAAAGCATTACTTTGGGTGTGCCTGTGAGGTTGCTTCCAAATAAGATTACCCTGTGAATCTGAGTGTATGAGGTGGATATGGGTGGACAACTTCAACAGTCTGGGGGTCTACACGGATTAAATGGGAAGGTGATTTTGGCCTCTAAGGGAGAGAGACATGGGACTCACTGGACTCCTGTCTCTGATGTCAGTTGTTGGCCTTGGGATTTCAGGACTACACCTGCCCCTCCCCCCTTATTTTCACTCGGGCTTTTTGGCCTCAAATGGAGGCTCACACCCTCAGCTTCTCTGATACTGAGGCCCTTGGAGTTGGACTGGGCCATGCTATTAGCATCCCAGGCTCTACAGCCTGCAGAAGACCTGTTGTGGGACTTCTCAGCTGCCACGAGCATATGATCAAACCCCCTAATAAATTCTCTTTCCCATATCCTTATGAATATCCCAACAACTCTGTATGCCAGGAGAACCCTGTCTAATACACTCCCTAAGGCTGGAATTCACACATAATTGTAGAAAAACTCAGTGGATGGTAGAGAATTTCCAATGGCTTGTCAGTAGCAGAGCTTGTCTCCAGTCACAGGGCAAGTGGGAATCAACTGTCCTCAACATGGCAATATGGACAAGTCATAGCTGGTAGCCAGTATGTGGGTAGTGTCTATAGTAGGAGTGTGAGTGTGTGTGATGAGGTGGGGGTGTCCTGGTTCGGTTGGAGACCTGGAGTCAACCATGGGGATTTGGCAGGCTACAGGTTTGGAAGAACTATGTAAACCTGCATGTGTTTGTGTGTGTGTGTGTGTGTGTGTGTGTGTGTGTGTGTGTCTGAGAGAAGCAGTGCACAAGGGATTTAGAGCACAGGATGTCCCTATCAAAAGGGCCACAAGAAGCAGAACACACAGCTACACTATGACTACACGTTTGCTGAGAGACAGTTGCTCTGGGCCCATGCCTGGGACAGAGTGTGCAGGTATCCTCACACCTACACCTCAGGGCCAGAAATCACAAAGGGCCACATTGTGGATCAGTGTAGCTCTACTACCCTCTACTAAGAAAATGTAACATCCTGCTCTTTGACATTACTTTGCAGGAGAGAGGCTCAAAGAATACCTCCAGTATCAGAGAACATATGCAAATAGGTGAATTTGGAGCTGAGATACAATAAATTGATAGCCAGCTTCAAATCCTTTATCAGGTTAGAGGAGTCCCTTTTCTTTGCTTGCATGAATAGTAAGCACTCTGCTTGACAAGGGAGGTTATCTGCTACCTTATTGTTTCACTGAGAAACCAATGATAAAAGCCAGGCACGTGACCATTTCAAGAGTTTTAATTGAACATTTAAGATTCATTGGGGGGGGGGGGGAGTGGTGACTGGCGCTGTGGCCTAGTGGGGTAAAGCCACCACCTGCAGTGCCGGCATCCCATGTGGGCACCGATTCGAGTCCTGGACGCTCCATTTCTGATCCACCTCTCTGCTATGACCCAGGAAAGCAGTAGAAGATGGCCCAAGTCCTTGGGCCCCTGCACCCATGTGGGAGACCTGGAAGAAGCTCCTGGCTCCTGGCTTTGGGCCTGCGCAGCTCCAGCCATTTTGGTCAACTGGGGAGTAAACAAGAGGATGAAAGACCTCTCCTTCTTCTTCTCCTTCTTCCTCTTCCTTTCCCTGTCCCTCCCCCTCCCCTCCCCCTCTCCCTCTCCCTCTATTTCTTTCTCTGTGAAACTCTGACTTTCAAATAAATAAATATATCTTAAAAAAAAAAAAGATTCATGGTGGGCCCTGGTGTTTCCCAACCTAACCTGCTTTTGCTACAAAACCCGGGCTCTGGCACAAAAGGGGTGTTATGCCATTAGCCTACAGTCCAGAGACTGTGAGCCCAAGGGCTTCTCTGCTCCAACTGCAAGGAGAGCCTTTCTCTGTGATGAGATTGCCTGTTCCATCAAGTAGCAATATTCTCCTGAAGAAGAGACTGGTTTCCTAGTATACCTGAAAATCTGCTCTGCTTTCCTCATAGCTGCTCCTTATTTAGACAGATTTCTTGGGTTTCATGTAAAGTCATGCTGCACAGAGCCCTGTCCTTGGAGGAGCAGTTTAGCAGACTCACACATCAGTCTTACAAAGTGTATATATCTAATTGGATTGGCGATTTGAGTGCTGTGATTACGCTTTTCTCAAATTGGTTCAGCGTAAATAATGTGCAAAAACTGATGGAGGGAAACAGCATATGGTTTTGTCATTCTTGAACGACAAAAGTATGTTATTTATTGATTGAATGGGCAACTTGTATTGAGAAGTAGAGACTTTACAAAAAAAATTTTTCCCCTCTTGATGTGTCTGTATTCAATAGATACAGTGTGATGCAACTACATGCTGAGAAAAACACTTTAATACTTGCTCATCCTTGGATATTCTCTTTCTGGGACTTCCAACCTACACACCATATTCACCTCTTGTGTTGAGCAACGAGAGATGACAAAAGCAACCCACAGCCTTCTATTCTCGCACAAGACTGGGATGACTTCCTATCCCAGGCATCCTGATACCCGAGCACAGGGACCTGGGGTTTTATCCTTTAAATGCTGCCTGGTCCAGCTCTCTTAAGTGGTGCCACACAAATGTGGAATAAGGAATTTGTCCACTACCAGGAGGAGCAACTCTTTAAAACTGCCCCATGGGTAGCCGTCACCACTAAGCATCCAATCGCTCATTCTCACACTTAGGACCAAGTATTTGGGAAACACACACTTCCAGTCTGGGGTTTCTGATAGAGGTTTTCACAGCTGTGGTGTTTCTTCCTGCAGGACAAGGGGGGAATTTGGGATCTCCCCACACTGTGAAGGCCGGGAGAGACCCACCAGGGTCACATCCTCCCACTGGCAACCTGAGTAATCTTTGTCCCATTGCTCAAAAGAGGAAACGAGGAGGTTCAGGCAGCAGGTGGCAGGAAGGTACAGTCCTTGCTCTGTATGTCCCTCACCCCAGCCATTCATGTTGCTCTCGCAGAAGATACAGAGCTAGAACCAAGATTTGGTAGTTCCTGAAAATTCGAGCACTAGTTTCTCTCTGGTCCAGGTGGAGGATGTAGATAATTCTCTGTTTCTGCCTAGGAACTAGACACACTTTTGATGAACTTGACAACTACTACACCAAGGAAATCAGCCCTGACACAGAGCTCTGTACCCTGAGAATACTCTTTGTTATCGTATGTTTAGTTAGCATGTTTGAGTGGTTTGACTCACCAAGAGGTATTTGAATTTACGGCATCGTCACTTTTTCATTTTCTCAGCAATGAGATCCAGAGTGCTCCCTACACATCAGACTTCTATCACGTAACTCTGCCCATGAAAGGTTCATGTTGGAATTATACAGGCTCTTAGACTGTAACAGTGGATGGCAGGACCTGGATTGAGATACTCTTTTACTAACAGTGAAGAAAAAACGAACACATTGAAAGAAAATGAAGAAATATTTTGAAATATGATCCAGAATGTGAAATGTCAATGGCAGAGTAAAATAAATAAAAGGCAATAAGCCTTGAAAATTTTTGATTTATTATTGATTTTTTAAAATTATTATTATTTTTATATAAAGCTTTTATTTAAAGAATATAAATTTCCAAAGTACAGCTTATGTATTACAATGGCTCCCCCCCCATAACTTCCCTCCCACCCGCAACCCTCCCCATTCCCTCTCCCTCTCCCCTTCCATTCACATCAAGATTCCTTTTCAATTCTCTTTATATACAGAAGATCAGTTTAGAACATATTACGTAAAGATTTCAACAGTTTGCCCTCACATAGGGACACAAAGTGAAAACTGGCAAATACACTGCCAAAGGCTTTCAAGTATTGCAGGCCTTCAAGCATTGCTTTGCTCCCAAACATGAGTTGGCATTCCTTACATTAAAAACAGAAAGTCTATGTGCGTGCAATCATAGGTTCTTATCACAATCAAATGGAGACCTTTACTATCACCTCCAAAAGTGTCCCCGTTTCCCTTTGTGTTGGTCTCTTCCTTACCCATCCCCATCTCTATGCCGAGACAAGCACTGATGTGCCTTCTCTCACGAACAGATTGGTGTATGCTTACAGAATTTCAGACAAACGGAATCATACACTACACAGATGTTTCAGTCTCTTTTACATCAGTACACTTATTATGACATTCATACATGCTGTTACTTTTCTCAACAATTAATTAAATTTTGCCATAGTGTAATACTTCATTGTCTGATTATTTTTGTTGTTTTGATTATTTTTGTTGTTTTTAGTCTTTCATTGCTATAAACAAAGCTGCTATGAATATTCACATAAGAGACTATGTGTGGACCTATGTATTCACTGCACTTAGATAAAAGTTCAAGAGCACTAGAGCATGTATGTTCAAGTTCAAGTTAACACTGCATATTGATCTCACCTTGCTGCTTAGAGCCTTCCTGATCACACAAATTGAATGTATTTAATCTTGGACCCTGTCAGATTGAGCAGAGTGGTTAACTGGCATATTGTCATAACAGTGGATTAAAATTGGCTTCTGTATATTGGCCCCTGTGTTGCTTACTTCTTCACAGCAGGCTAGGCCAATTAACTCAAAGACTGCTAGCACCAACACTGATTTTTTTTTACACATCCACATGCTCTAAATGTTGCCCAAGTAAGCATATTTGTAGGCAGTTAAGAGTTTACCTGCTTTGCATATCCCACAAATCTGCATCCAGCATCTGTTAGCCATACTTATGGCAAACCCAGTGACAAAAATTTTTTTAAAAGTAATAAATAATAAAAATAAAATAATTTAATAGTAATAAAATGGCACTATTTGCTTTCAGAGCTCACTGACCTGTAGATTTCCCCTCTTGCTGATGATTCATGTCACCCAGACACCTAAGTGTCTCTCCTATTTCCCTCCCCTCTAGGAATTGCCATCCTCTTCTGAGTGATGGCCCTCTGCTGCCATGTCTGGAAGCTTCCCTATTCTGAGAGATTTTCCCACTCCAGCAACCTAGGGAAGCACCACCAAAAATAAAGCTTGCAGTGTGCTACTGCCCTCTTGTGGTCCCGTCTTTCACCTTGATCGGCTCTAAAATTTTGGACCCCACCTTCCCCAGCAAAGGGTGAGGAGGACTGGATCTTGGTGATAAAGAAGAAATTGACATAGTCTACCCAGTCAGTAGGACAGTCAATTGGCAAATCAATCCTGGGCAGTCTCAAGTGTTGAGGCAGTCGTTCATTGCTGCACTGCGCAGTATACTTTTTGCAGTCTCCCTCTGCGTCTCACTGACCAGGACAAGCAGTAGCACCAGTAATTAAGTGAAGCCAAACCATTACTACTGACCTTTGAGGGCAGAGGCGATGATCTTGCAGGAGAAGGAGATCATCTGCTCACATGTGTCCCCCACTGGGTAGGTGTTGGTCTTTGTATGGCTGATGAGCCCAACTAGAAAAGGAGGAGGCATATAGGCCTCTGGAATAAGGATGAATCGCTCTTAGCCCCACAACAGATTATAAGTGAGAGGAGCTTCCTACAGCTCGATTGAGAATCTGGAATACTCTGGGGTGTAAGGAGATTGCTAAGCAGGTAAACGAGCCAATGAGACCGACATATCTCCCAAGGGGAGAGCCCTTTGCAAGCAGCCCACTGCCTGATGCTTCTCTGCAAGATGCCCCTGTAATTGTGACCCTCAATTATGCTGTTGCAGATGCCATCATTCTGTACCTTCCTTGGATACATATAAATATCACAGCCCTTGGGCTGAGCCAGCTAAATTGTTACTCAAAGAAATTATCACTTGGTTTCCAACCGGAAAGGAGATAGGAGCCCAAAGTCCTTGCAGAATCAGTAAGGAAGAGAGGACCCAGAAGAGGAGCATCAGTGCTCTCCAGAAGAAAAGGTAGCACCATGCCACCATAATGGGGAATGGGATAGTCTACCCTCTACTTTGCCAGTAGCCACCCGGGGGGTAATCGAGTAAAAGACAAAAGGAGAGACCAGAGCCAAGGAGGGACTACTTCCGGCATGGAGGAGAAGACTCATCTTCTCTCTTGCCTGAGGCACGATCACTCCTGAAGAACTTGGGCCAGGAAACAAGCAAACAAGGGACTGCATATATATATATATATATATATATATATATATATATATATATATAATGCATCTGGCAGGGAGTGAACTCTGTCTAATGGGGAAAGAAATTAAACAGTCATCTGCTGTAATACAGGATGAGAAAATGGTGTCCCTACTAAAGATCATGCACAATTAGAGCAGAATTTGGGAGTGACTCACACAGTGGCTCTAGGTCCTGCTTCAAATATATAATGTTGGTGTCTGTTTTCCTGGCTTGCAAGGTTGTCCACCCTATGTTAGCCATCACAACACAGCTTGCGAAGACGATGCAGTGAAAAATGTTAGCCAAAGACAAAGATTTCCTCCAGTTGGGGATGTTGCAGTGGGTTTCTCAGGCAACGGATGAATGAGGTGTATCATGAGGGCTTGGCAGTTCTGGAGGGGGCTGACTTGAGTCCTGCATACACCCAAATGTTTCTCAAGGGTCTCCAAATGACTCGGAGTCTTCCTTACTGGGCATGATGGCTAGTGCTGAAATAATTCAAGAGGCCAGAGCTTCCCTGGATTTAACAGCAATGTGTAAAAGGAAAACCCAGAGGCAGGTGTTGCCTGTCAACACTACAAACACTATCCTAGCTGGTGTAAACTAAAAGTACTATCAAAGTGAGGCTGCCCCTTCTAGTCTAAACAGGTCACCTATAGCCAGTCCCCAGGAGTAAGCATCAACTCCAAAATGAGCAAGAGAGGTTACATTGGCTCCTAAGAGAAAAGGGGGTCCCAAATTGGATGGTGTCTAGTGATTGTTGATGCAGTCACTATACCTATCAGGGATATATTTTGATGCCCAGCCGGATTTTCCTTTGAAGGCAGCCTTATCGTCCATGTTATTTGCTCTATGATCAGTGTCAGTGGCTGGGGATGCTTACTCACATAGGGATCCTGCAGTCGTGGGAGGCCCCCTTGTGTCAGAAATCACACTTCCACCCTGTTAACTGTAGTTTGGGCTGCAAACAGTAAACAAAACTGGATGTCTCTGTCAGTCCAAGGTGCTCATATCTCCCTAACCCCAGGGAGCACTCACACTTTATAAATAGGCTACCCTACCCCAGGAGGTCATCTGCTTGAGAAGAGGGTCAATTAAAGGGGTAATTCCTCATGTAACCATTTTTAAAAATATTTTATTTATTTATTTGAGAGGCAGAGCTACTGACAGTGAGAGGGAGAGACAGACAGAAAGGTCTTCCTTCCGTTGGTTCACTCCCCAAATGGCTGCAATGGCCAGAGCTGCACCGATCCAAAGCCAGGAGCCAGGTGCGTCTTCCTGGTCTCCCATGGGGGTTAAGGGCCCAAGCACTTGGGCCATCTTCTACTGCTTTCCCAGGCCATAGCAGAAAGCTGGATTGGAAGAAGAGCAGATGGGACTAGAACTGGCACCCATATGGGATGCCGGCGCCACAGCGCCGGTCCCTCCCCCCGTAACCATTAACATTGGCTCAGTTTTGCTAAAATGATGCTTCTGCCCCCAGTCCCTCCTCCCAGCCCCCAAAGACTATCCATTTTCCCTTTTTGTGAGTAGACCTGCTCAGCCATCAGGTAAACTTATGGAACAAGACTAAGGCTTTTATGCTGCCACCAGGCACTTCTTGGAGTGAGGAGCTCCCAGACTCAGCCCGAAGTGCCTCATCACTAGAGAGGCAGCTCTGGATGTCAAACAGGACCCTTGTCAAAACTGAAGCCTTTACTGGAGCACAGTTAATTCTCCTATTGCCTGAGGTTCCAGTTATGCCCTGCATAGTGGAGAAAGCTCCCTGCAAATTTTAATTCACTACAGGAGATTGTTTATTATATTGAAAAGTATATCTACGGGGCTGAGCTAAACCTAGCTCTTCCAGAGTTTCACTGCTGTAAGAAGAAAGAGCCGCAAGCTTTGCAACTGAGATGAACTTACCAGCCCCTCCCCCCCACACACTCTGCCAGCTGAGAAATGCCTCTGGATCTTGCACACTAGGGACTGAGGGAGACTCAAGACAAGAACATTAACAATTTCTTTAATCAGTGGAATGAACATAAGGTAAAAGGGATCCAGACAATTATACTGCCACCGGCCACCACCCTTATTCAAATAAATCAATTTCCACATAGAGGAAGGACCAAAACGTCCAACAGGCCCAGCTGCATGCAACACTTCCAGGAGTAGAAAACATCTTTGAACAATTTTTATGAGGTTCATATTTATACCAACTTCTGTTTAGTGACTAATGGACTGATTACTTGGTCAGGGCTTGGACAAAATCAGGGTCAGAAAACATAAAGGCCAGATACTTAGGGTAAGGCAATTACCCCAAATTGGCTCCTACTCTGCCTGTATTTGTACACCATTCCTCAGCCCACACCGAGAAAGACGTGGAGAAAGTGCAGTAAAACACTGAAGGTGGTGAATTCAAAACTGCAAAAGTTGCTAGGCTTTTGAAGAACGGGCATCCATAGAGCTTCTGGAAGAACCACCTCACACCGTCTATTGGTAAACACCGCACACATGGGAGATCATGGCATTTGAACATCTTGGCAACATGAAAACCAGCTGTAAATGAGGAGTCAACCCCCCAGGAGAGGCATCCACAAGAAATTAGGGAGTGTACTGCAGGCCACGTCAGAACTAGCAAATCAAATCGAGATCATTGGGCCTCTCTCTTAAGCAGGAGGAGTCAATAAATATGAACGGTCTTCTTCGGAAGATTCATCAGAAATGTATACTGTGCAAAAACTATGCATGGATTTCATAGTTTTTGTGACAATGTGACTTTATTTTTTAAAAAAATGTATGTATTTATGTATTTACTTGAGAGGCAGAAAGACAAAAAAAGAGGGAAAAAGAGGTGCGGGGTGGGGGTGGGGTGTTGTGGCACAGCAAATCAAGCCACCGCCTGTGATGCCAGCATCCCATCTGATCACTGGCTGCTCCGCTTCTCATCCAGCTCCCTGCTAATGTGCCTGGGAAGGCAGCAGAAGATGGTCTGAGAGCTTGGGTCCCTGCCACCCACATGGGAGACCCAGATGGAGTTCCAGGTTCTTGGCTTTGGCAGGGCCCAGCTCCAGCCATTGGGGCCATCTGGAGAGTAAACCAGTAGTTGGAAGATCTCTCTCTCACTCTCTCTCTCTCTCTCTCTCTCTATCTCTCCACCCCCCTCTTTCTATCTCTTCCTTCCAGATAATAAGTAAAGCTTTTCTAAAAGATAAAGAGACAGAGAGAGTGAGAGAGCTTTCACATCCTCTGGTTCACTCCCTAAATGCCAGAAATGGGTGGGGTAGACCAGTCCAAGTCCAGCAACCAGAACTCAGTCCAGGCCTCCCACATGGGTGGCAAGAATGCAACTGCTTCACCATTGGCTCCCAGGGTATACATCAGTAGGAAGCAGAAATCCAGAATAGAGGAGGGAATCCAATGCAGGCACTCTGATATGGGATGTGGTATCCCAACCTGTGACTTAATCACTAGGCCATTATTACATTATCCACAAACATTTTGTAGTATAGTCATAAGCCATAACAGTGTGGTAGTTACTTTTTGCTTACCCATATAAGACATCGATCTCTGCTAATGTCATTGAGGTGTTGATAAAAGAAAATGTAAAAATGGGCATCGTAAAACAACATGGCTTGAGCTTCTCACTTATTCCCGGGATCCTACCTTAAGCAGGTATCATAGAATGACATCATGTGACTGTAAAACAAGGAGTATTGAGAGAACGTTCAGGACAACGTCATCTCAAGTTGCTAAATATATTGCCCTTAATCGAGATGACATTGGATCCATATCCATGCCCATAGGCATGACTGCACCATATTTTAATTCGCAGAAAACTAGGAGACCGCCAAGGGACACATTGCAATCTCTGCTGATAAATCACCTTGCACAGGCACAATGTGATTACCAGTTTTCATGGACATGGAAGCCCTGAGATTACTACCCAAAGCAAAAGAACATTCACCTGATACTTTCTCCCTTTCCTTCTCTCGCATAGAACATCCTGGGAATAGCCATTTCTTCCTCAATCCTGCCAAAGATCTTTGGTGGACCACTGAGCCTGAGTTCATTCTCCATCTGTTTCTGTTCATGAGCAGCATAAGCCAAGGAAACCGCCTCTCACTACTTTTCTGCCCATGTCCCTTGTCCCAATTTTGGACACTTTGGGCCAAACCTTGACCTGCTTGGTTAACCCAGGAGGTGGAACCAACCAACTCCTGACCCTGTAACCTCATTCAGGTGATACCCAGGGGAGAATCTGATTCCCTGCTGCTGGCCACGGATGGCTTCCAACTTTTAACTCTACAGTGTTGCCCTTCCCTCTCTTTTCCTGAGAATGGCCCACCCCTTACCAACATCAATTACACCTCAATTGACAGATCACTCTGACCCTGGTGATGTATACGTGATGCTGCCAAGGTGTATATGGAAACAGTACTCCTAATACACACCACACAGAGACACAACACAGGTCATATTGGTGACCATGGGAGCCGCACTGTTGACTGTTTCCCTCATTCAACACTACTAATACATCACGGACATTAACACTGGGACCAGCACTCTTCCTCCTCCAGCTAAGTCGAATGACAGTATTGCTTCTTGTTCATTGATGTCTTCTAAGGTCTATGAGTCACGATTTACATAAAAGCAGAGGAAACCTGCCATGATAAACTCATGCCATTAAACAAATAAGAGTTACAGCCCGCTATTTATCGAGCCTCATTTCAGGAATGTCTTGCCCAGAGACAGTATGCACGGAGTAGTAACCTATATGCTTGTTGATGGAACAGAGACATAAGCGTCAGCCATTCTAGCCCATTGCCCAAAAGAGAGAAAAAATCGGAATGTATCCCTTGTCCCTGAATTTCAGTTCAGTCTCACGCCCCATTGTCTTCACACACCGCCCTCCACACACACATTCTTCCCAGGATCGGAAGTCCGAGGGCCAAACTTGAAAAGACACGTATGAAGGAATTCACCCCCCGCCCGCTGCCCCCTACCCCCACCCCTACTCCATCCTGCCTAAGAAAGAATATAAAAGAGCCCAGCTCCTGGGGTCCCTAGGGTCAGGGCCCTCTGCCATGTGTTCTTTCAGTCTGTGTACACGCTGGCAGTTGGTCACCCACCTCTGCGGATTTATTCCCTGAATAAACTCAGTCTGGCTGCAAGTTCATACTCTGTCTCCTTTCTCTTTTCTGCACTCTTTTTTCTTACACATGTGATCGCTGAACTCAAATTAAAAATGCTGCAATCTGGATCCCACTTCAATAAGCCCTATGCGATGGCATACAAAAAAATTATAGCTCTTTCTGGGGCCAGAGTCATGGTACAGCAGATCGAGCTGCTGCTTGTGACACTGGCATCCCACATCTGAGCACTGGTTCGAGTCCCCGTCACTCTGCCTCCCATCCACCTCCCCGCTAATACACCTGGGAAAGCACAAGAGGATGGCTCAACTACTGGGGCCTGTGCCACTCACGGTGGGAGACCCATATGGTGTTCCTGGCTCCTGGCTTTAGCTGTTGTGGCCAGCTTGGGGAGTGAACCAACGGATGGAGGATCTCTTTCTGTCTCTCTCTCTCTCTCCCTCTCTACTCTCTCTGTCACTCTGTCTTCCAAACAAAGAAAAGAAAAATCTAAACAAAATCTAATCCTTTGGTTTATGATAAATTCAAACGCAGAAAGCAACGTACTCCCTTACGGAGGTCTTTTCTTCCTATTTATAATAATCTTTCTGTCCTCCCAGCAGAAGCCGTTTTTATGAGATGGAGTGAAACTATATTATCTGAGTGGCCTAGGGCACCCAGTCATGGACTTCAGAATATACAACGAAAGCAATGTATACTACACGGTATTACCTTGGGCCAAGGGACGGCTGAAACAAACAAACGAACGAACCAACCAGCAAAGAGCAGGGACTGCAACTAGCTTGGGAATTGTTCCCTAACCTAACCTTCTTGATATACCAAATGCAAATTTTACATAATGTTCAGTGTAAGCAATCTCTACAGCAATTACAATGCTGGCTTCCCACACTGGACAATCATAGCTCCTGGGTGTAGGAGCAAAGATGATTCTTACAAAAATCATCTGATCCTAGGGAGAAACCTAACTGCTCTCTTCATTAGAGTTTATCCACCTAAATTGGCAACCAGCTATTACAGAATTTGCCAGGCCTACAGAAACTATGATTATTAAGGACTTAAAAAAATGTTTGAGGGAAATTATAGTGCAATGCTAACTTAAAAGAACATACACATCACAACTTACAGAAGCACAAAACGGTAATGAGAAGCTCGGTATTGAAACTAACCTGGGAGGAACTTTATTCATGTTGTTGTTAATAAAATAGTGCCATCTTGCCTGTGGCGCCATATGCCCCGGACACCATCATAGGTCTGGCCTTTGTAAGCCACATTGCACAGTAGGCTTTGGTCCTAAGCCTCATGGTCCAACCACCAGTGTCAGCTCCACCCCCACCCTAGTGGGATTCGCTACTCCTACTTCCCAACCCACCCCCTGGACAAAGGTATAAGGGGACCTATTTCTGGGACACGTGTTCTCTCTTTCCTTCTTCGCCCCTTCCCTCCAGTCTGTCGGGTTTCAACCCGCACCAATAAACCCTTTCCCTTAGTCCGATGTTTGGTGTGTTTATGGCGGTCTCACAGTTGTCACACTGGCACCTCCCAAGGGACCACACCTGAGGCTATTAAAGGCATATGAATAACTTCTCTATGAAAGTTTTCCCTAGAATGGAGTCAGTGCAGACTTTGGCGCCCCACTAAAACACAGCAATGTCACAATATGCAGGCACTGAAATGAGCCATGTGACATACTACAATTGATATCTACTCTTTCAAATAACTTGCTTCACCTGTGAGGATCTTATCTGTGAATACTTCATAACTCAGGATTCAATTTGCTGTATGACCAGACAATTTTTTTCCCTTGGGTTGCTGAGAGTATCTGCAAAACTTATCCCATGCCCACAGGAACACACTGATACACTTAACTTAAGGGAATTCAGTAGTAGGAAACTCAGGCACAGTGCACGCCAATCTGAACAGGGAGGAGCACACAACTGTACATCAAAGCAAACCTGCATATAGCCTTAGCCACAGCAACAGACAAGGTGGTAAATCTAATCACATGTAGGGCTTGCTTCTGCCAATCCGATTTTCGAATACATAGCATAATACCTCTTCCCTGGCCAGCCCCCTGTCCGCCCCCACTCCCACCTCCCCAGTATAGCTGACTTGTCAAGATGAGCCTGTTCTCCTAATCCT
This sequence comes from Sylvilagus floridanus, assembly GCA_949820135.1. Taxonomy (NCBI): domain Eukaryota; kingdom Metazoa; phylum Chordata; class Mammalia; order Lagomorpha; family Leporidae; genus Sylvilagus; species Sylvilagus floridanus. Next base: position 91,565,245 of record OX463223.1, read on the forward strand.
TGACAACCCACAAGAGTACACAGAAGCTAATTTTGCACAAATGCATAGGCAATTTTTTTGCTGAGCCCACAACAAATTTAGTTGACCTGGGTGCTGAACAAAAGGTGAAAGACATAAGCCTCTTTGGTTGTAACAGTTTCTGCTCCTAATAATAACACCTGGAATTTCACTTAGCCACACAAATATCCCCTTCTGAGCAACACAGAGAATTTAGGCAGCTGAGGGAGTCCCGTGGTCCTCTAAGGGAACTGAACAATTTCCCCCGTCATAATCTTCTCCTGATCCAAAGTTGAAGAATATTTCCTGCTCTTGGGTTTGGTTCAAAGTTCCATTAGAGTTTTACTAAGGAGTGGAATCTCTTCTCTTAATTTTTGACTCCTCCTCAACCACACCAGTTATAACTCCTCAGTGACACAAATGAGCTTTTCAAATAATCTACCTGGTAATAATAATAATCCCTGGCTGAATCTCACTATGCATTACAGGCCGTGTTAAATAACGGCATAGTCCTAGAATATTCATTGGCTCTTAAAGGGAATAGGGGTGGAGTAGGGGTGGGGCAGGGGCCATGTCTAGTCAATTTATCTTGCTGTACGTGTGTAGATAACACCAAGTTTTACAGATAGCCAGGGACATGTACCAGAAGGGCCACAAATGCCACTCTCTTGGCTAAACAGATTGAGCAAATCAACATCATCTCCATTTCTCATCTATTTTACAGACTCCCTCACACCTAATGAGCAGTCTGCCTGAGAATTGGCTTTGAAATTCTAGTCTGTACATTTTTCGGGTTCTGGCTCCCAATTCAAGCACTACGAAATCACATACAGTTTAGATTATGAAATAACAATGGGCCAGGGCATGAATGGGATCAATGGGATCAATGGGATCAATGGGATAAACGTGGCTCTTGTATATTATCCTCTGTGTTCCTTACTTGTTTCCAAAAGTTTAAGGTCATTAGCTCAAATCTCACCTAAGCCAAAATCAAAATTTTTGCACACAGTTAATAACTTTACATATAGCCCGAATAAGCATTTAGAATCTGACTGCTGGACATCCCTGGTGAAACTGCAACCAACATCCTCTAGCCACAGAAAAGACCTACCATAGTGCCAAAATGTTCCCAAGCTTCTGCTATCCTTGAGAGCTTTCTGATTCAAACACCCCCCACCCCCACCCCAACTCGGTTGCTGAGTGACAGCACAAGGACACTCTAAAGCTCCTCTCCAATCCTTCTGTCCTTCCGTAGTGCATTCCACTCTTTCTCTTCTGGGTATCACCCCCCAACCCCACCCCTCTGCCCCTAGCAGGTGTCCTGCTGTGAGGACCTTTCCCCTCTCAAGTAACCTTTCAAGCACTATGCAAATTAAAGCTCCAGAGCCACTGTCGTGCACTACTGCCATCTTGTGGTCATATCTTTTTTCCTTGGTAAGCTCAGAAACCCAAGACATCACCACACACATTTATGGAAAATTTTTTCCAGAAGACAAATAGGTGTGGAAAAAAGAGTGAATATTATTGACTTAATTCCCCATGGCCTTTCTATGTTTCTTGTTATAGATTTAGTTTCCCACTACATATCTAGAAAACATTTCTAGGTCAACATTCCAATAGCTGTCCCTCATTTTTCCTGTGGTATTTGAGGCAGGGAGAGGGCAACGGAAACTAATGCATGCATCAGCCACTACAAACTCTGAACAAAGAGTTACAGAGTTTCATATCTTTGCAAAATATCTGTGAAACAATGGCGTGCTAGTTTGTGAGATTGAAGAGATGATAAAATCTCAAATATTTCACAATTCTTGACAGTTTTGTTCATGAGGATGTAACATCTGGAAGAAGCAAAACCAAGGCATACTTCACAGACTGAGTTAGGGGATATGAGAAGAATCCTTGGTGATGGAGAGGAAACGTTTCTCTCCAAGTGGATTGGCTCTGAGTGGAGTGAGGCCTTCCTCCCTCTCCTATCAATGAAACCTGAGAAGCAATATGCAGAATTGAAACAAGTTGCTTCAATAACGATCTTGTCATTGCTCACTCCTTTCTGGGTGGGAGAAAGAGGAAGTAGTATCATGCTCGTGAGTCAGTGACTGGTCATACTTGATAGAAATGAAGTCAGCAATAAAAATTTATTTTTCTGTCTATCAAAACCATCAGAAGTCTATTCGGTTGAACAAATTTTCTGGGAAGTCTCTCTTTCTCCCACTCTCTCGCTCTCTCGCTCTCTCACTCTTGCGCTCACTCTCTCTCCCCTAAGGTGCCCGGCACTCTTGTTTCCTTGACCTCAGCCGTTTTGAGGAGAAAGATGATTAGTAGTGAGCCTAACGTCTGTCTGTCCCTCAGAGGGATCAAAAGACTTGTCTATGTTGGGAAACCTCAGGAAGGGCAGGTGTTCACATTTTTATTGTTTTGTTGCATATAAGCCCCTAAAGACACTCTTCTGCAAGGCCCCATGTGGAGGGGTGGCACCAGATATGGAGGTGGTTGAAGGCACTAAGGACTGTGAAGCAGAGTTTATGGGGCACACAAGGGACGGAATAGAAGGAGCCTTGAGCTCTAAGGGGTTCCCGGGACCTGCAGCCACCATCCCTTCACATGCAGGGGATTCTGTTCTGGCAATCTCTTAACAGCTTTTGGATTAACTCCTGATTTCCCACTGATGAGCGTTTTGTCTGAGTTCTCCAACATGAAAAGTCCCATAAAATAACTGTTTGCAATATGGACAGTGTTCATGGTGGGGTTTGGAAGCCAATGTGACCTTGTGGTGAGCTTTTGAGACAGTTCAATGAACTATTCCTCTAGCTCCTACATTTAAATGTTAGGAGCTTACTGATTCTACATGTGCCAGACAGAATCCTGCCCACCAGGGAGAAACAAGAACTAGAGAGAAATACCAGTGGAACAAAATGCCAATGGGATTTTCCACCAGTGATTGGCTCAGGATTTAGCAAGAGTGCCTGTACCTTCTGATGTCTGACTTTTTTTTTCTATAGATGATGTCCTGTCTGTTGACTAGGTAGAACTCTCAGTCTCAAGGGTCCTCAATGCAGTGTTGTCACACCTCTGCTCACATGGGTGCCTACTTTATGATCTCAAATTCAGGGGACTGGTTGCAAGTGATTTCTTAGGATTATGCAGGCAGACAAAAATATCTGATACCTCTGACAATCCAAGAGAAACTGCTATGTTATGACATCACACCCTACCACAAAACAAGGAGGTCCAGATTCTTGTTCAACTCCTGGGGTATTTGATGCAGCACAAATCTGTCTGACTGCTGAATTTGCTGATTGGAGAGGCTGCCAAAGGAAAGAAGTCAACACCCAGTGGTATCCCTTGAGGAGCTAGGCTTGTTACATCCGTGATAAGGCTACAATGGGCTACAATTGAGTTTTTGTCAAAACTGAACATTTGATTTAGGCAGGACTTGTGAGTGTCTTGCCTGATGTTCCAATCATGTTCTCAACTCAGACTCAATGAATAACAAGGTGGGAAGCCTCCAATAAACCTTAAATATCAAATGGAAATGGTGTATTTAAGAGCATAGTCACCTGGCCCTAGAGGAATCACTGTTCTGCATGCAAAAGTGTGACTACCTCTCTGGGGGAAACTTCATCATTTGCTCTGCTGCTTGAAACAAAACTGCTAGTTCAGCGAGGATCTTTACTCACAGGGACGTTCCTTGGTATCTGGGCTTTACCCTGGGAAGGACTGCCAAATTAGGAAACTGACAGTGTTCACTGGCTGCTGTATCAGTTCCGCCTTGGAATCAGCTATGCAGAAATGAAAGAGTACATCATTGCTCAGCTCGGTGGGCAGAACTCCATTCTTAGGACATTTCTAATCTAGCCTGTTTGCTACGCCACCTGGAAAATTGCAGCCTGGAAGTTTAAAGACACCCTTCTTTGGGAGCACAGAATGTGTAAACAGTTCTTGCCTGTTGATTAAACTGTATGGACCTCTCATATAGATACCTCTGACAAGGGCTCAGTCTGTGATGAGTCTAAGTTTAATCAAGTGGATGATTAACCTTGACTCTATATGTCTATGCAGAAATTGCTACTGCATGCCCAGTGGATTGATGATATCTGACCTTTGAATCCCCTCTTGAGGCTTTTGAAAGATTCTAATCACTTTTGTGGATTTCTAGGGTACATTTTTGCCTGAAAAATTAAACTCTAATCAACTGACCCCAAGCACATCATGATGCCCCTTAAAACTAACTTATGTTGGGATGGGCATTTGGCCTAATGTTAAAATCCTGTATCAGAATGCTTGGGCATGATACCTGCCTCTGGCTCCTGATTGCAGCTTCTTGCTAATGCAGGCCTTGGAAGGCAGCAGTGATGGCACAAGTGATTGGGTTCTTGCCGTCAGTGTGGGAGACCTGGATTGAGTTCCCAGCGCCTGGATCCCCATTTGTCCTTTATACATCCCTTGCTGCAGTGGGCATTTGGGAGAGTGAGCCGGCACATAATATCTATCTATCTATCTATCTATCTATCTATCTATCTACCTACCTACGTACCTATCATCTCTTGATCTCTCTATTTATCTATCTATCATCTGTTTCTGTCTGTGTCTCTCTTTGTCTTTCAAATAATTAAAGGAAAACCTATCCTATGTCAATTTTTGGACATTATAGAATATTTATATTCTGCTAATGGTGTGACTTGATTGTAAAATCCATTCGACAGTGGGCTAATGATACAGACATTTGATGGACTACCAAAGAGTCTTTCCACCACAGACATCTAATATTGTTGAACAATAGCATGGTAATCTTCTTTAAAATGGACTCAAAATACTTTTATCACTATTTTATCACTTCCTGATCCACACATCTTAGTAAGCTAACTTGGTAACTGAATTTTGCTATTTTGAGAAAAGCATCAACACCTCTTTAAGGTTTCCTGGGTATTGATTAGGAAGAAATGAATAGAGTGGCTATGTAGCCGTGTTTGGAACATTTATGGTGACTTCCTGATTGTTCCCAGGCCTGTTCTTTCTTTCTTTCCCCTGACAGCAATCTCAGGTAAGCCTGGCTTGTAAACTCCAAATTTCTTGCCAAATGGAGGCTTTGGGAATTCAGATTTGTTGACTAAGAGGCTGGTGGTTGACCCAGTAGTTAAGATACAGCTTAGGATGCATTCATCCCATTTCAGAGGGCCTGGGTTTGAGTACCATATCTGCATCCAAATTCAGGCTCCTGCTAATGTGCGTTTTGGGAGGTAGCAGGTCATGGCTCAAGTAATAGGGTCGCTGACATCCATGTCAGAGACCTGGATTGAGTTCCTGGCTCCTGGCTTCAGTCATGAACAGTGCCATCTGTTTTGGACATTTGGGGCAGTAAATGACCCATATATATATATATATATATATATATATATATATATATGTGTGTGTGTGTGTTTGTGTGTGTGTGTGTGTGTGTGTGTGTGTGTATATATCTCCCTATCTTTCTAATAAATCAAATAAACAAATCAAAGTTTAATTAAAATTGAAAATAAAGATACTCTGTGTCTCATGCTCTTGCTACACAGGATGAAAAGTCTGGGTGTCAGTAGAGAGTAATTGAAAGAAAGGTGTTGAAGTTATAGTTACTGGACAATAATGTTCAAATTTTATTGAGGTGGAAGCAAAGCCACCACCCTGGTCCTGGGGAGGAAACACCTTAGGACACAGGAGACAAGGGTGAGAAAGAGAAGTATTACTGATCTTTCATCTTTCTTAACTACCCTTGGAGTCTTTCTCACCATGAAGAACCATATGATGCTAAAAACAGTATGTAGTTAATTTGCATGTTGGCAAGTACAAGAATTTTTCTGACAGATTTTACTATTCCTCTCCAGATGGGATGTTACCAAATCTGATCATTATTCACCTTGATGTTATCCATATTTCTTTTGGAACCTGGAGGGGAACATTACAACTCATGAAACTTCATAAGTTATTACTAGTTGCATAAACTTTTAGGAATTGCATGACTTCTGGACAAATTCAGTACTTTGTTTTATGAACTGGTTCTGTTATTTCCATAAAATATTTTGTTGTAAAATCTAATTTGTATGATATTAATATACATATTCTACCATTTTCTGATGAATGATACATACCATACATATACATTCTGTTTTTATATAGCTTTGAAGACATGTAATTCACACATTTAAAATTCATCTATTTAAAGTGTATAACTCAGTGGTTTTTAATACACTGTAATATAATGTTAAGGCTCACCTATATAGTCTGTATTCCTCTCCTTTCACTTATCAAAAACAGTAATGGGAATAATAGGTCAGACTGTACATTTTCAAAGATTTATTTATTTTATTTGAAAGACACATTGAGAAAGACAGAGAGGGAGGGAGGAGAGAGAGAGAGAGAGAGAGAGAGAGAGAGAGAGAGAGAAAGAGAAAGAGAGAGATCTGTCTGCTGGTTCACTCCCCAAAATAGTTGCAAGGACCCACGTTCTTGGACCATCTTCTGCTGCTTTCCTAGGTGCCTTAGTCGGGAGCTGTAAGGACTCTAACTGCCCGTCCAACAGGGAGTGCCAGTGTTGCAGGTTGCAGGTGGCAGCTTAAGTTGGTGCATCACAATAACTGCTCCAGACTGTACATTTTTTATTATATGTGCACTATTTTTGGCTTTAAAAATTAAAATTTACAATTGTTAAAGTTTTGCCACATTCACTTCAAATGTAGACATTATATACATACACATATAGACTATATCTTTCTTAAGACAGGTATTAATATCACAAAATCAGGGATTCATGATGATGGTCATAATGTGGTGGAAAGAAGGGTATGTTGTCCTGTACATAGTGTGATTGAGTGAAACAATGTTTACAACTATATACCAAGTGATATGACATCCACATAACTTTTATGCTCTCTAAATATTAAACTTCCAGAAATAGAAGAAAAATATGTGATATTTTCTTTCTGGGTGTGGCTTATTTTACTTAGCATAGATAATCTCCAGTTCCATACGTTTGGTTGTGAATGTTAGGATTTCATTCTTTCTTTTTTTTTTTGATGGCTGAGTAATATCCTGTCAGATATCTATATCTGTATCTATATCTATATCTATATATCTTATATTTCCCATATCCAACCATCAGTTGATGGGACATCTAAGTTGATTCTGTGATTTTACTATTGTGAATTGAGATTCTATATACATGAGAGTGTAGTTACCCCTTTCACATGCTGATTTTTCACTTCCTTTGGCTATATTCCCAGGAGTTGGATAGCTTGGCCATATGGTAGACCTATTTTCGGTTTTCTGAGGAATCTCTGTACACGTTTCCATAGTAGATGTACCGGTTTGCATCCCCACAAACGGTGTGTTAGGGTACCTTTTCTTCCACAACTTTGCTGGCATTTGTTATTTTTTGATTTCTGGGTAACAACCATCCTAACTGGAGTAAGGTAATACTTCATTCTGGTTTTTATTTGTATTTTTCTGATTGCTAATGATCCAGGGCACTTTTTCATGTGTCTGTCAGTCATTTGCATTTCTTCCTTTGAAAAATGTCTGTTCATGCCCTTTGCCCATTTCTTAACTGGATTGTTTGTTTGCTATTGTTGTTGTAGAGTTCCTTTTATACTCCAGATATTAATCCTTTCCTGGGTGCATAGTTTGCAAATATTTCTCCTGTTGTACTAGTTGTCTCTGCACTTTGTTAGGTGCTTCTTTGGCTGTGCAGAAGCTTCTTAGCTTGATGTAACCCCAGTTGTCTAACTTTGCTTTAATTGCCTGTTTTTGGGATGTTACTCGAAAACTCTTTGCCTACACAAATAACTGGCAGTGTTTCCCTTACGTGCTCCTCTGGAAATTTAACTACTTTGGGTCTTAAATTTAGATCCTTGATCCATCCTGAGTTGATTTTTGTATAGGATGTAAGGTACAGGTCTTGTTTTAGACTTGTGCATGTGGAAATACAGTTTTCCAAATACCTTTTGTTGAAGAGACCATCCTTTCTCCAGGAAGTGATTTTATCACATTTGTCAAAGGTCGGTAAGTCATAGATGTGTGAGGTAATTTCTGGGGTTTCTATTCTGTTCTGTTGGTCTACACGTCTATTGTTGTGGCAGCACAATGTTATTTTCCTGATAATATCCCCGTAGTTTGTCTTCAAATCTGATTTTGTGGTGTCTCCAGCTTTATTTTTATTGCTAAAGATTGCTGTGGCTATTTGGAGTCTTCCGTGTTTCCATATGAATTTTAGGATTTTTTTTCTAGTTAGGCATAGAATGTCCTTGGATGTTTCTTTGGGATTGCACTGAATCTTTAAATTGCTTTGGTTAGAGTGGTTATTTCAGTGAAATTAACTGTTACAATCCAAGATCATGGAAGATTTTTCCATTCCATGAGTTGCCTTCTATTTCTTTCATTAATGTTTTCTAATTTTGAAGAGGTAGCTGAGAGAACAGGAGGCAATATTTGCAAACTGTACATCTGCTAATGTACCCAGAATATTTAAGGAGCTCAATAAACTCAACAACCACAAAACAATCCAGTTAAGAAATGAGCAAAGGATATGAACAGACACTTTTTCAAGAGAAGAAATGCAAATGAGCAACACACACATGAAAAAAGGTTCAAGATCACTAGCCACCAGAGAAATGCAAATAAAAACCACAATGAGGTATCACCTAGCTCCAGGTAGAATGACTGCTGTGCAAAAAATAAAAAAAAATTAGCAAAAGCTGGCAAGGTTTCAGAGGAAATGGTGCCCTGATACACTGTTGTTGAGAATGCAAATTGGTATAACCATTGTGGAAAACAGCATGGAGATTCCACAGGAAACAACATAGGTCTACCATATGACACAACTATTCCAGTTCCAGGCATATATCCAAAGGAAATGATATCAGCACATGAAATAAATACCTGCATTCTCATGTTTATAGCAGCTCAATTCACAGTAACAAAGATACGGATTTAACCTACATGCCCATCATTTCATCTGATGATTGGAAGCAGAAAAAGTGGTATATATACAATCTATATTTTACTCAGTCACAAAAAAAAAAATTAAATCCTGACATTTGCAACAAAATGGATCCAACTGGAGATCATTACGTTAACTAAAACAAGCCAGACTCAGAAAGACAAATATCACAGGTTTCTCTTATTTGTGTAAGTTAATATATTGAGAGAGCATAAAAATTGTTTGGATATCATATCATTCAGCGCATAGTTATAAATATTTCTTCACTGAATCATACCACATACATGCAAGCATAACCTTCTTTCCCCACATCATAATCATTGCCATGAATCCCTGAATTTGTGCCATTAATATGTTTTTTCAAGAAAAAATAGTATATAAAATATATATGTGACTGTGTATAATGTTTACATTTGAAGTGAATGCAGGAAAACAATAAAAATTTTTACATTGCATAACAACTTTATAATAGAAAAGAGAATAGTCCAAGTTAGAAGAGACAAGATCCAAAGAATACAGAAACTTAAAGGGATCACAATTTACCTGGCATCAGACACCTCAAATGAAACCGTACAGGTCAAAAAGTACTGAGATTATACCTTTACTATGGTGAAGAGGCAAAAAATACCAGCCAAGAACATGGTATCCAACAAAGCAATCATTCAGATATGTGAGAGAGAGATGAAGATATTCCCAAACAAAAGTTGAGAGAATTTATGGTTTACAGACCAGTGTTAAATGAAATGTTAGAGTGTTCTTCAAACTGAAAGAGAGATGCTACCAGGTAAGAACAAAGTATCAGAAGGCAGAAAACTCACTTGTAAGAGTAACTCTACCAACAAGCCCAGAATGCTTTAGTATCATCATCATTTAATATAGTACATGCATCATTTAATATCATTATTTTGAAGCCATAAAATACAATTATTACACTAAAATCTTGAGACAGGAAACATGAAAAGAGGTAAAATCTAACATTAAAAGTCCAAAAGCCGGGGAGGAATGCAGCATGCAAGTGGAGTATTTTATTAGGGTTAATTAACCACTGTTTTGTCCATTATTATATTTTGTTAAAGATTAATTTATTTGAAAATCAGAATTACAAAGAGAGGGAGAGGGAGAGAGAGAGAGAGACTTAATCTGCAAGTACACTTAATCTGAGATGGGGAATTTGATCAAGATCATTGAATACAGAGGAACTTCAGTTGCCCCCATCACAGAAAACCACCAGAGAAATAAAGCATGGGCTGCATTTCCAGGAGACTGACTGAAAGAAAACGTCAATGAAGAAGTGACGTTAACGGTGACAAACAACAGAGAGACGTCAAAGGCCAGCAGAGGGAAAGCCCCACGACTGTCATCATCAACAAAGACCAGCAGTCCAGAGTACAGGAGATCCTCACTGCCTCAGTGACTTTCAGTCCAGTCCACTAAGCTAAATGGTATCTGAGCAACTCCTCTGCTCCAAAAATGGAACTCGCATTGCTGCACTTTTCCCACAATGTGCCAAACTTGAGCTGCTATGGTACTTACAGCTCCTGCTAAACTTAATTCAGAAAAAGAAGACAACAGACACCCTGGTTGCCGCCAGAAGTTCCCAGAACTGAAGACAAAGGTGCTTCCCAGGATAGAGAGCAGACTCCCTGTTTCCTCTGAGCACAAGCCCTGGAAGTTTTCCTCTCCTTCAGGCTGGCAAATTCCAGTTAACAACCCCCAGCATAACTGGCACTCAAACCGCAAGACCTGGTTAAGCACTTCACTGCATCCTGTAGCTCCAAGACTGTGGCTGTTAATACTAGATTCCTCAGATTCACTGTATTCTACCCTGTGGGACCTAAGTAAGAATCAACCTGCATTCCAACACTCCAGATTCACACTTGATGGTGCACAATCCCCAAAATAATCTGGATTCACCTGGTAGGACAGCAGCCAAGTCCCCTTTACATCCCTAGTGGTGGGGCTTGACTAGGGCCTTTGTCATTTTATGTCCCAGCATCAGTCACAACTATCTAACAGGAACTCGGGAAGAGGCTGTCCATATCACATAGTCCCAGAAACACAGGCATTAGTGTCAAAAGAACCCCAGCATTACTCCATTTTCCCTGGCAGGACAAGGGAACAGCAACTTTTGTGTCCAACAGCACCAGAAATATCACTTCAACCATCACAATACCTAATTTGGTTGACATTCAACTGTCTGGGGACTGAAGGTGTACACCACAGGAAACTCACATCCAGTTCAAAGTCATACTGCTACCCGCAAGAATTGCTGAATAGTAGATAACTGTGGCACTCTTAGACACTGATCACATTGGCTACAACTGAAAAAAGATCACTCTGAGGTTATACTTTTGGTGCACATAAAACAAAATTCAAAGCAATAATCCGAGTAATACCCTCTATTCTGTCTAAACTAAAAAGTATTTTCCAACAAAACCTTCTTTATAACGAAGGAACTATTACACTAGATGTGTGGATGCCAATCTGGGAACACAGGAAAAAAAAATACACAAAGAAGAATGACACCTCCAAAACAACCCAACAGTTATACATAAATAGATACTGATTTGAAGAAAAGCTATGAAATGACTGAAAACCAATTCAAAGTAATGATATCAGGAAACAACGAGGTGAAAGAGAATCACCAATAGTTTAAAGAAATAAAGAAAACAGTACATGGTATGAATGAGATTTCAATAGCGATATAAATTTTTTGAAAAGACAAGAACACCTTTTAGTGCTGAAAATTTCAATCAATGAAATATGAAATAAAATTCACATCTTCAACCAAAGTACAGACTATATGGAAGAAAAAAAAAATTCTGAATGTGAGTAAAAGGCCTCTGAAGTAACACAAAAAGAAGATAAAGAGAAAATAATTAAAAAGAATTTATAAAGAGAGCATATGAGGAAACATAAGATATAATATTAAGTGAGTATGTGTTTACACTATAGGGGATACCAGAAGAAGAGAAGGAAAAAGACATTGGAAACACACCGAATGAGATATTTAAAAATGCTTCAAGCCATGAAAGCCATGTCGAAATGTACCTACAGAATGCTCAAAATACCCTAAAGAGATTAAATCAAATAAGACCTTCTCCAAAGCACACTGTATTCTGAGCATCAAATGTTAGGGAAAAGGAGAGAAACCTAAAGACAGTGAGAAGAAAACAATAGTTTGCATATAAAGAAAACCCATTACTCTAGTACAAGTCTTTTAGGAAGGGATCTTATAGGCCAGAGGACAGTCTGATGATGCTATGATATCTTTGAAAGAAAAATGTGCCCATGAGTTTGGCTCTGTGTTGCAGCAGTTTAAGCCATTGCTTGAAATGCAGGCTTCCCATATGGGCGCAAGCTCAAGTCCCAGCAGCTCCACTTCTGACTCCGCTACCTCCTGGTGTGCCTTGGAACTTAGCAGAAGATGGTCCAAATACTTGGGCCCCTACACCTCCGTGGGAGACTCAGATGAAGCTCCTGGTTCATTGCTTCAGCCTGGCGCAGTCCTGGCTGTTGCATCCATTTGGATAGTTCATCAGCAGATGGAAGAGTTTCCAAAAAGCAAAACCTAAAAAAACAGTCGATCCCAGAAGAGTCTTACAAGAAATCCAGATGAGAGTAACTGTCATGAAAACACATGACAGAATGAAATTCAGTTTACAGAGAAGATGAAATCAGTTTCTAATGGACAAAGTATTGTAGTTCTTATCTATCAATAATAAGCCTGAATGTATGTGGATTAAATTCTGCAGTCAGCATATAAAGGTTGACTGAATGGATGAAAACATAAAGACTCAAAGATATGCTACCTGCAAGAATGTCACTAAAAAATAAAGATATACGTAACCGAAGGGTTGAGAGAAGATATACCATGCAAATGGAAACAACAAGGAGATGCAGCAGCTACGCTCATATCAGATAAAACATATCTTAAAACAATAATTGTAAAAAAGAGACAATGAAAGATGTCAACTCAGCTAGAAGATATAACAGTCATAAATATATATATATATATATATATGTACTCAGCACAAGAACATGTACTAAAGTAAAGCTAATATTATTCGACTTAAAGGGGTAGACTCCAATACAGTAACAGTGGAGAAATTCAACACCAGACTGTCAATGAGGAACAGATCGTCCAGACGAGAAAATCAGCTGAAAATGCATCAGAGTTGAACCATATTTTCATACAAGTGGAAATAACAGGCAATTATAGAACATTTCACCAAATAGCTGTCGATTACAAATCATTGTTATTAGAACATGCAACATTTTCTAAGATAGACTGTGTCATAGGCCACAACTCAAATCTCAGGGAATTTTTGAATCAATTAAAATTTGAGACCAGGAGGAATAAAATTAAAAATCAACAACCGAATTTTTAAAAACTAATGGGCATTGAACTATATGTTATGGAAATACCAATGCATCATTGAAGAAAATAAACAGGAAGTTAAAACAGATCTTGAAACAAATGAAAATGAAACCATAGCATATCAAAATCTGTGGGATACAGAAAAAATAGTACTAAGAAGTAAGTTTATAGCAAAATGTGCTTACATTAAAAAATAAAGTTATCAAATAAACAATCTAATAGTGCATGACAAAGACTTAAAGAACAAAAATAAACCAAATCCTGAATTAGCAGGGGGTGAGAAATGATGAGAATCAGAGAAGAAATAAGTGAAAGTGAAGCTAAACATTACAAAAGAACAGCAAAATGAAAACCTGTTCTTTGAAAAGATAAAGAAAGACAAACATTTAGCCAGACTAACCAAGAAAATAAGAGATAAAAACACAAAATAAATAAAATTAGCAATGAAAAAAGACATTAGGACCTATTTCAAAGAAATAGGAAAGATCATGAGAAAGTAATATGAACCATGGTATGCTAAAACTTGGAAAACCTCGAAGAAATGGACACATTCTTGGGTAGATATAACCATCCAAGATTGAAGTAAGAAGATACGGGAAATCTAAACAGATCTGAGACAAGTAATGAGATTGAACCACCAATCAAAAGTCTCCTGTCTAGCCTGGACACCCACTTAGGATTGTGAGATGCCCCCATCCTCTCAACCTTTCACAGACTCTGGGGCTCAAAAAACTAGAAATCATATCCTGCATCTTTTCAAATTACAATGCATGAAGCTGGAAGTTAACAACTCAAAAATCTCTAGAAAATATGCAAACAAATGGGGACTGCACAACATGCTCCTGAATGAACAGTGGGTCATAGAAGAAATCAAAGGAAATCAAAAATTCCTAGAAATGAATGAAGATAACATTAAAACATATCAAAACATATAAGATTCAGCAAAATCGTTGTTGAGAGGCAAGTTTTCAGCAAATGGTGCCTACATCAAAAAATTGGAAAGACATCAAAGAAAAGAGCTATCAATGCATCACAAGGACCCAGACAAACAATAACAAACCAAACCCCGACCTAGTAGGAGGAAATAAATAATTAAAATTAGAGGAAAAAAGCAAACAAAATTGAAACAAAATAAAAGAATCATCAGGAATTACTACAAAGAGCTATGTGCCAACATATTCAAAACTGGATAGAAGAAATGGATAGATTCCTGGACACATACCATGTACCAAAATTGAGTCATGAGGACATTAAAAAAACCTAAACAGACAAATAACCATGATGATGATCAAATTAGTAATAAAGACCCTACCAGCAAAGAAAAGCCCAGGACAGGATGGCTTTGCTGCTGAATTCTACCATACTTTTCAAGAAGAACTAATTCCAATTCTTTTCAAGTTCTTCAAAACAGTTAGAAGGGAAGGATGACTCCCAAATTCCTTCTATGAGTCCAGCATCACCTTAATTCCTAAACCAGAAAAAGACACAAGAGAGAGAGAGAGAGGGAGAATTATAGGCGGATATCGCTGATGAACATAGATACAAAGGTCCTGAACACGATACTAGATAATCAAATCCAACAACATAATAGAAAGATCAGTCAAATGGAACAACTCAATAATCGTGACACATCACATGAACACATTGAAGAATAAAAACACATACGATTATTTCAATAGATGCAGAGAAAGCATATGATAAAATACAGTATTCTTCCATGATGAAAACATTTAGCAAACTGGATATAGAAGGAACATCCCTCAGCACAATCAGGGAAATTCATGACGAACCCATAGCCAGTATCCTTTTTTTAAAAAAAATTATTTATGTTATACAAGTTTCATGTATGTCACATACACAGATGTAGGAAGATAATGATATTTCCCACCCTATGCTGTCTCCTGTCCAAGCTCCAACACTTCTTCCTTCTCCTTCTCCCTTCTCACTCCTAATTTTCACAAAGATCTACTTTTAGTTTACTTAATGATCATAAAATTAGCCTTACACTAAATAAAAGAGTTCAAAAAATAGTATGAAGAAAAGACGCACTGTTCCTCAATAGAAGAAACGAGCGCTGTAAGCAATCATCAAATCTCAAATGTCCATTTCGCTTCTGTACATCACATTTTAGGTGCTCTATTAGTTGCCTCAGATCAGGGAAAAGATACGTTATCTGCCTTTTTGGGACAGACGTATGTCACTGAGTATAATGGTTCCCAGTTACATCTATTTTGTTGCAGAAAACAGGATTTCCTTATAAGCCAGTTCCAAAAAAGACAAATTTGTGTTTTCTCTTATCTGTGATAACAAATAGAGTACAAATATAATATATAATGATTTGCTTGGCAATCTACATAAAATTCTTCCTGTACATATACTTTTGACACGAAATGGCTTAATGTCTAAATGAACTTAATTATTATCTTATCGCCACATAGGAAATATTTAGATGTTACATTGGCATCGGTTGTATTTGATTGAAAGGAATTATGAATGACTGACAAAATACTCTATATGGGTGAAATGAGCATTTGCACAATCAATTATTGACTGTTGCCACTGTCTATATTCCCACTGAACTTAGAACTTTTTTCCTTTGTTATGTTAAACTTCTCATTCAGTGAAGAATCAACCCTTTTTATTTTAAGGTAAATTTAAAATATGTTATCTCAAAAACTAAAACAAATGACAGAAAGAAAGATAGAAGGAAGGATGGTTGCAGGGAGAGAGGGTGAAGGGGAATAGCATTATATTCTTAAACTTGTATCTAAAATTCATGTTGAATCTATTCTAAGTAATTAAAATAACAATAAAATGAAAAAGAAATTAAAAAATAAGAAGTCTCATGAAAAGTTAATTTGAGAACCTGCTGGCTTTTCATATGAATATTTCAAAAAATTTATAGAAGAACTATGTCAAATACGCTTCAAACTATTCCGAAACATGGGAAAGGATTGAACTCTGCCAAACTCTTTTTCTGAAGACAAAAACCAAACACAAAACATAAAAACAAAAAAAAAATCTCAATATTCTTGATAAGCATACAAGCAACAATTCTCAACAAATTATTACCAAGTAAAATCCTAGCATTATATCAAAATATACCTTATGATCAGGTGGGATTTATTCCTGGGGTGCAAGTCTTTACCAATCAGAAATCAATGAACATCATAATTCACATGAACAGAATGGAGAACACAAACCTACTATCATCTCAAGCTTTTGATAACCTTCAATATACCCAAATGTTAAACATAACCCCCCACAAATTATGTAGAGAATATGAACATACTTTAGAATTAGAGAGGCTATATTTGACAAACCAAAGCCAATATCGTACTGAACTTAAGCATTTCCCCTCAGATCTGAAACAAGACAAGGATGTCCACTTTCACCACCCTTATTCAATATAATATGGAATTATTAGCAAGTGCAATTAGCAAGAATAAGAAATAAAGTGTATCCAAGTTGGAAAGGAGGGAATTAAAATATCAATTTGATGTTTGCAGATGACATGATTTTGCACGCAGAAAAAAACCCTAAACACTCAAAGATATAAAAATCTCTTAGAACTGAAAAACCAGCTCAGCAAAATTTTTATAATACACCATCAGCATTAAGCTCCCCTCCCCTCATCATTATGTACACCAATAATGAACTTGCTGTAAGAGACCAGCAACAAGAAAAAAAATATCTAGGAATAAATTTGATCAAAGAACTAACATATATGTACAGTTAACTTTAAAAAACACTGATGAAACTTATCATCAAGGATATTCCCTGTTCATGCATTAAAAGAGCTGATATTATTAAAGCGTCCATATTATATAAAACATTTCACAGTTTCGATGTAATCCCTATTGAAATATGAGAAGCATTCTCTATAGAATTAGAAAGAAAGATCCTAAAATCCCATATGATCCATGGAAGACCCACAATATTTAATGTGTTCCTGAGCAAAGAAAATCAAGCTGGAGGCATCACAATATCAGATTTCAAACATACTATAAAGCTACAGTAATTAAAACAACATGGCACTCGTAAAAAAAACTGACACACAAATTAGTGGAACAGAATAGAGAGCCCAGAAATTCATCCATACACTCAACTGACTTTTGACAAAGGTGTCAACAACGTACATTGAACAAAGGATAGTATTTTACAAAAATGGAGCTGGTGAAACAGTACATAAATATGTAGAGGAATGAAAAAATTGGATCTCTACCTCCTACTATATCAAAAATTATCTCAAGATATGTCAAAGACCTAAATGCAAGACCTGGAACTTTGAAGGTATTCAAATAAAATGTAGGGGGAACACTTCAGTACCTTGCTATATGGAATGATTTTTCTGAATAAGACGCCCAAAGCACAGGTGACAAATAAAACACAAAAAACAAACTAGACAAATGGAATTTTACCAAACTCAGAAACTTCTGCATAGCATCAGAAACAATCAACAGAGTAAAAAGACATATAGCTGAATGAGAGAAAATAGTTGCAGGCTACTTATCCAAAAATGGGATTAATATCCAGCATATATCAGGAACCAAAAAAAGCACAATTAAAAAAAAAACAAAAAATGAAAACAAAAAGAAAAAACAAATGTAGTTAAGAAATTGGAAAGAGGCTTGAACAGAAATAGACTCTTCCAAAAATAAGCAATACTAAATATGAAAGATGCTCAAGATCAGTAACCATCAGGGAAAAGTAAATTAAAACCACTATGGGATGTCACCCCCCCTCCCTTATTAGAAGAGTTATTATCAAAAAGACAGAAAGTTAAAAAAAATGCTGGCAAGGATATGGAGGAAGGAGAACACTTATACACTGTTGGGGGGAATGTAAATTGGTACAGCCACCATAGAGATTTCTTAGAAATGTAGAAATAAAACTGTCATAAGATCCAGCAATCTCACTTCTGGGTATATATCCAAAATATAGGAAATCATTGTATCAAAGCAATGCCTGCTCCACCTTGTTTATTGCAGCACTGTTCATAATAGTGGAGATATGGAATCAACCAACACATATTTCATCATATGAATAAATAAAGAAAAACATATATACACACAATCAATATGGTTGAGCCATAAAAACAAATGGAATCTTGCCAATCTTGTCATTTGCAGTGACATGAATGAAACTGGAGGACATCATGTTAAGTGAAATATGTTGGACACTGAAAAAGAGGTACTACCTATTCCCCTTATACGTGGAAGTTAAAAACTCTTCAATCTTAGCAGAGCATGTGGATTATTAAAGGTTGTGAGTGATGGAGGATGCAAGAAATTTGTATAAAAAATAAAGAATGTAGGTGTGGCTCACTCGTTGTGTCAGATATGCTATACTAATATGATATGTTAATAATAGAGGAAGGTATATATGGTATATAGACAACGGCAACTATATCATAGTAAATGGAGAAGATGGTGTGTGATATATGGGAACTATTTTCTGTACTTCACGATTTTTGTTTTATAAGTTTATTCTGAAATTAAAAGCTTAGAAACAGAAAAGGATATCAAAATAGAGACATCGCCACTGACACCACAGGAATACGAAGAATTGTTAGAGATGACTATAGACAAATTTATGACAACAAATTCGATATCCAAGGAGAAATGGACATATTTTTGGACACATACTCTATACACAGATTGAATCAAGAGGGAATATGATACCTAAAGAGATCAATAAATATTAATGACATTGAGCCAACAATAAAATTACTCTCAACAGTGGAAAGCTCAGGACCAGATGGCATTACTGATGAATTCTGCTGAACATGTAAAGAAAACTAAACTAATCCTTCTCAAATTAATTTTAAAAATTGAAGTAGAGGTAATCCTTCCAAATTCATTCTCTGATGCCAGCATTCCCTTTATACCAAAATCAAACAAGGATATGACATAAAAGCAAAATTACACACCAATATCCTCAGGGACGATAAATGCATACATCCTCAAGAAAACACCAACAGCAAATTGAAGAGGGTAGCAGATTAAAAAAAAAAAAAAAACATTATCCGTGATCAGGTTGGAGTCATCCCAAGGCTTCAAGAATGCTTCAATATACAAAAATGAAATTCAATAAATGTGGTACATGCACCACAGAAGAATGAAGGACAACTATCACATGATCTCTTCATTATATGCAGATAAGGCACTGATATCTTTCAACATATCTTTCTAATAAAAATTTTGACCAATAAAAAAGTAGAAGGAATATAGTTCAGCACAAACATGCACATGTAAAAACAACAGGAAAATCCAAGATGACTGAATAGGGGAAAGTCGTACTGTTTAAGATGAATGGAAAATACCAGCAAAATAGTGGAGGAGGGGCATTCCTGTAGGACAGTTGGAGAGAAATCTGCAATGGAAACTCTACAGTAAAAAGAGGGATGCCGTGGATCAGTGTGGAAGCTGCACCCAGTAACGAGTGCAGAAACAACACACAACCTCCACAGCTGAGAGACAGAGGCTATGCCAGGTTTGGGGAGTGAGGGAACTCAGCAAAAGGCGAGGAGAACACATGATTTGAACACTACTAGCCGCTACAGTGACTCTTGTGCACATGCCCAGCAACCAGCTGGGAGACAGCACCAATTTGAGACCGGTAGTATAGTGGCTGTGGTGGCTCTTGTGCACACGTGTGATGAGGGGATTTAAACAGAGAGAAGAATCTGTGTTCCCCACTGATTTTAAGTCTGGCTGTGAGGATTGACAGGGAGCTGGGCACCCATGGAACACTGTGAGATATTCCTAGCCTCTCAACATATCACAAGCTCTGGGGCTCAAACCACTAGGCAGGAACACCCACAGGCAGTTGGCTCTGGGAACGTCTCAGCCTCTCCATGGACAGGACAGGTTAGCAGGACAGAGAGGATCTTCTGCAGCTCGAGACTGTGGGAGCCTTCTGTGTTGAGACTGAAGGAACCCTGTGACTGGACAAGAGTCCACAGGAAGCAGAGGGTCTATGGCAATCACTTGTCCAGCGACAGAGACTCAGAGATTCCAGATTGCCTGAGATGGGGCATTACAGCAGAATCTGCGCTCACACAGGAGATGCCACAGATCATTTGTGTGGTTCATGTCACAGTGCAGGTGAGTGTTGCACCCACTGTGGGCTACGCCTGGCATTGATCAACCTGGAAGAGAGGAGGTGAGGGTGAGATTATGCCAACGGAGGTGATCATCCCCTACCCACTTCTGACAATAAAAGAGGTCTATCACGCTAACTTGGGTGTCAACCTGGATACTTTACCCACACTTTAGAACTAACCAGATCTCCCTGGCCACATCCACATGTCTGAGTATTCACTGGAAGAGCAGACACTCCACTAAACCACAGAGGGACTAAGCCACTAAGCCACTAAGAGCCACTAAGCCCAAAATTAGAATTCATCAGATGAGAAAATCAACAAGTGTTTCCACAAATATTAAAAATAAATGCTGAAATTCAAGAAACAATCAGAAAGACAACATGGCTCCCCCAAAAGAACACAACATTTCTGTGCTAGAATGTGAAGATGAAGAGACTCATGAAAAGCCGGGAAAAGAATAAAAAGTTTGACATAAGATTCCTCAGAAGCAATGAGGAACAAATTCAGAAGTGGAAGAAATCCATCTGTGATACAGAGAAAATTTTTCCCAGGAAACTGAGATTCTGAAGAGAAACCAAATGGAATTATTAGAAATAAATAATTCAATATGTCAAAAAATACAATGGAAAGTTTTAACAACAGCCTTGGTGAAGGAGAAGAAGGACTATCCAAGCTAGAAGACAAATCTTTGGGTAGATCTAAGAAAGATGAAAAAAAAGAAGAAGCAGAAATAAGAAAAATTATAAGCAGTACTGGAGATTTTATGGGAGACTATCAATCACCCAGTATATGGGTCTTAGGAGTTCCTGAACATGTGAAAAGAGAATGGATGAGAAGGCCAATTCAGCGTAATAATTACAGAAATCTTCTCTAATTGGGAGAAAGAAAGGGGCATACAAGAACACAAGGCACACAGAACTCTTAATAGGCATGACCAGAAAAGATATTCACCACTACACATGTAGTCAAACCCTCAACAGTAAACATGAAGGAAACTTTCAAAAATGTGCACGAGAGAAACGTCAGCTTACTTTCAAAGGATCTTCAATGAGACGCATAGCTGATTTTCATCAGAAACCCTAAAGGTTAGGAGAGAATGGACAGAGGTAGTTCAAAAACATTATGGACCAAGTACACTGTACACTGCAAAGTTCTCATTTTTGAATGACAGTGAAATAAAGACATTCCATGGAAAACAGAAATTGAAAGAATTTGTCACCACTCTCCCAGGCTTACAAATTATGCATAAGGATGTGTTACTTTCAGAAACTCTGAAAAATAGTCATTGTCATAAAAGAATGTAAAGGCAGAAGATCTCCCAGTAAAAGTACAAAAGTAATTCAAAGTAAACCATAGGCATATTTATGGACATACAGCAAGCTCAAGTCGTTAATTCTCCATTTAAAAGATCCAGAATATCTAAATGGATAAAAAAAGACCAATATTTTGGCTGCCTACAAAAAGCACACCTCACCAACCAAGATACACACAGATTGAAAGTGAAAGAATGAAAAAAGTATCCCATGATAATGGAAAGCAAAATGAGCATTTGTAGCAATCCTAATATCAGACAAAATAGACTAAAACACAAAAACTCTTAAAAGAGAATTATTAAGGGATCAATTCAATAGGAAAATGTGACTACAATAAATGCATATGCATCAAGTTGCATCAATTTCTAGGGCACCTGGCTATTTAAAACAAATGTTGATGGATCTAAAGGAAGACATAGACTTGAATATAATAGTAACGTGGGACTTTAACACCCATTTTCGTCATTGGACTGATGAACTAGACGGAATTCCAACAAAGAAACAACAGAGCAAATCTATACTATGGACCGAATGGACGTAACTGGTATTTACAGAACCTTTCATCCCACAGTTGCAGAATACAAATTCTTTTTGCCAGTGCAAAGATCTATCTCTAGGATAGATAATATGCTAGTGCATAAACAAGTCTCAGCAAACTAAAATAAAATTGAAGTCATACCACGTATTTTTTTCTGACCAAAATGGATTGAAGCTGGAAATCAATAACTCAAGAATCTCTAGAACATCTGTAGACACATGGAGACTGAACAACATGCTGATGAATGAGCCATGGATCATAGAAGAAAGCAAAAGATAAACAAAACAGTTTCTGTAAACAAATGTATATGAGAATACAACATGGCCAAATTTATTGGATGCAGCAAAAGAAGTATTAAGAGGGAAGTTTATAGCAGTTGGTGCCTACATGAAGAATTTGGTCAGGCACCAAATAAATGAGCTATCAGAGCATCTCAAGGACCTAGAACTACAACAAACAAAACCCCAAATTAGTAGAAAGAAAACAATTATTAAAATAAGAGAAGAGATAAACAAAATTAAAACAAAAATACAAAAGATCACTGAAAAAAAGAGCTGACTGGTATTTGGAAAAGATAAACAAAAAATTGATAGACGTTTGGCCCATCTATTCAAAAAAAGAGAGAAGTCTCAAAATAATAAAATCAGAAATGAAAAAGGAAATTTAACATGGGATACAAATTGTAAAAAAAAAAAAAAGTTCAAATGCCAACAAACTGGAAAATCTAAAAGAAGTGGATAGATTCTTCAACACACACAATGTACCAAAATTGAGTCATGAAGACATAAAAAACCTAAAGTGACCAATAACTAAAACAGAGTTTTAATCTGTAATAAATGCCCTCCCAATAAAGAAAAATCCAGGACTGATGGCTTCACTATTGAATTCTACCAAACTTCTATTGAGGAATCGATTCCAATTTTTCGTGAATCATTAGAAAGTACTGAAAGGGAGGGAATCCTCCCAACTTTCTCTTATGAGGCCAGCATCTCCTAAGTTGCAAAACCAGAAAAAGACACATCAATGAAAGAGAATTATAGACCAAATTTCCTGATGAACATAGATGAAAAAAACCCTCAACAAAATACAAGCCAATCAAATGCAACAAGACATCAAAAATATCATTCACATAGACCAAATGGACTTTATCCCTGGTAAGCAGGGATGCTTCAACGTATGTAAATCAATATATCTGATATATCACGTTAATTAATCATTTGAGGTTTAAAATCCATATTATTATCTCAATAAATGAAGTGAAAGCATTAGATGAAATATAACATCCTTTCATGATAAAAACCTGAAGCAAATTGTGTATAGAAGGAACATTCTTCAACATAATCCAGGAAATTTATGACCAATCCACATACAGCATCATATTGAGTGGGAAAAAGTTGGAAGCATTTCCACTGAATTCAAGAACAAGACATGGATACCCTCCTTCACCACTGCTATTCAATATATTCATGGAAGTTTGAGCCAGAGCCATTAGGAAAGAAAAAGAAACCAAACAGATACAAATAGGTTAGGAGGAAGTCAAATTGTCCATGCTTCCAAATGACATGGTGCTATATGTAGGGAAACCCAAAGACTCCCCTAAGAAACTGGTGTAACTCATAGGGGAGTTTGTAAAGTGGTAGGCTATAAAATCAACACACAAAAATCAATAGTCTTTCTATACAGAGACAATGCCATGGGTGAGAAAGAACTCAGGTTGGTCCCATTCACAACAGTTAAAAAAAATTCAATACCTTGGGATAGATTTAATCAAGGAGGTAAAATTCTCTTTGATGAAAATTACAAACAGATTAAAGAAAGAAATAGAATAAGACACCGAAAAATTGAAAAACCTTCCATGTTCGTGGGTTGGAAGAATCAATTTCAGCAAAATGTCCATACCATCAGAAGCAATTTATAGATTCAATGTGATCCTAATCAAAATACAAATAACATTCTTCTCTCATCTAGAAAAGTGATGCTGAAATTCAAATGAAAACATAACTAAAGCACACTTAAACTGCAAAACCGAAGCAGGAGACATCACAATATGAGATTTCCAGACATACCCAAGAAAAGATAATCAATAACAGCCCAGTACTGGCAAAAAAATATGGAGACCAGTGCAACAGAATAGGAACTACAGAAATCAATTCATGTATCTTCAGCCAACCAATCTTTGACAAAGGAGCTTATAGCAATCCCTGGAGAATGAGTAGTCTCTTCAACAAATAGTTTTGTGAAAATTGGATCTACCTGTGCAGAAGTATAAAGGAAGACATCTATTTTATACCTGATTAAAAAAAATAGCATGAACTGGAACAAGGATCTTTTTTATTTTTAATTTTTATTATTTATTTATTTATTTTTGACATGTAGATTTATAGACAGACATAGAGGCAGAGAGAAAGGTATTCCTTCCCTTGGTTCACCCCCAAATGTCCACTACGGCCAGCGCTTCACCGATCCAAAGCCAGGATCCAGGTGCTTCTTCCTGGTCTCCCATGTGGTTGCAGGGACCCAAACACTTGGGCCATCCTCTACTGCCCTCCCAGGCCACACAGAGAGGTGGGCTGGAAGAAGAGAAGCCAGAAGTAGGACCCGGTGCCCATATGGGATGCTGGTGCCGTATTTGGAGGATTAACCAAGTGCGCCACAGTGCCAGCCCCAGGATCTTTTTTTAAAAGATTTATTTATTTTTTTGAAAGTCAAAGATGCACAGAGAGAGAAGGAGAGACAGGAAGGAAGGATTGGAGGGAGGGAGGGAGGGAGGGAGGGAGAGAGAGAGAGAGAGAGAGGTCTTCCATCTGCTGGTTCACTCCCCAGTTGTCCACAATGGCTGGAGCTACTCCAGGAGCCAGAAGCTTCCTCTGGTCTTTCCACACAGGTGCAGGGGCCAAGGAATTGGGCCATCTTCCACTGCTCTAACAGGCGATAGCAGAGGATTGTATAGGACTTCAAGTAGCCGGGACTTGAACCAGTGCCCATATGGGATGCTGGCACTGCAGGCAGCGACATTAACCGCTACACCACAGCGCCGGCCCAGAAATAAGGATCTTCATCTATGACATGATACCCTCAAAGTACTAGAGGAGAACATTGGGGAAAATCTGTAAAACATTTGCATAGGCAAAGATTCTTTGGAAATACCCCAGAAGCACTGGCAATCAAAGCCAAAATTGAAAAATGAGTTTACATCAAGCTGAGAAGCTTCTGCACTGCAAAAGAAGCACTCAGCAAAGTGAAGCAGCAACTGACAGAATGGGAGAACATATTTGCAAACAATGAAACTGATAAAAGATTAATATACAAAGTTTATAAAGAGCCCAAGGAACTCAAAATCAATAAAACTAACAATCCAGTTAGGAAATGGGCAAAGGTCTCAAACAGGCATCTATCAGAAGAACAAATTCAAATGGTCAACAGATACATGAAAAATGCTCAAGATCACTAGCCATTTGGGAATGCAAATCAAAACCACAATGAAGTTTCCTTCACAATGAAATCCTTTCACAATGAAAGAGCTATCTGTACCTCCATGTTTATTGCAGCTCAACTCACAGTAGCTAATATATGGACTGAAATCTGATGTCCATGAACTGGATAAAGAAAGTGTACAACTCAACCACAAAAAGAATGAGAAACCCTGTCTTTCGCAACAGAATAGATGTAGCTGTAAACCACTATACTTACTGAAATAAGCCAACCCCGGAAATGCAAATAGCACATGCTTTCTATCATCTCTCATAACTATTAGAATAACAAAAATGTAACACATAAGAGTGATTTTCATATTTTAAGATTTGATGATTGTTTATAACCCTTGTCTCTTTCATTGAGGAACAGTGTTTTCATTATGCTTACTATTTGTTGAAATTACTACTCTGTGTAGTATTAATCTTATTAATATACAGTAAACTGAAATAGATTATTATAAATCTTAAGAGAGAGAATATGACAGGAAGGAGGAGGAAGGGTCTGAATGTGCACAGAAGGGAGTGTAGGGTGGGAAGTATCATTATGTTCCTAAATTGTATATGTGAATTACATGAAATTTGCAACTTAAATAAATTTATGTGGGGGAGGCTGAATCCGGAGAGGCCTAGAGGAAACTTCCTGAGCCTGCCTCGAATTTGAAAACCTGTCTTTAAGTTTCAAATCCCTGGTAGCAAACACCCCACCCCAGGGCATTTTTGCCTAAGGATCATTAAGGTGGTATAACAGGAGTGGCTAAGAACCTTTTGCATCACATCTCCCCACCCCTTGCCCGCATCTGCTCTGTACCATCTGCTCTGTACCTCAGCTATATATACACCTCCCTTTTACAATAAAGAGAGACCCTGCTTCGACTGGGCTCCCCACCACGTCTGATTGTCCCTCGGGTCTGGGGGACAGTATAGTCAAACAATCCATGCTTCACTGAATAAATCTTCAACAAAGAAAAAGTGAAAAGAGTGTACTTCATTAGTAACATGATCAAAGGCTGTAAGCAATAACCAAATGTAAAGGTGTCAATTTCACTCATCAACAGTAAATGTTTAAGAATAATCATAGATCATTAAATCTGTAGCAGTACACAATTCTTCACAATTTGAGACAGACTTAAAGCCAAGTTTGCTTTGCTGCACAACTGGTACACAGAGGGATAGCTTCAGAGAGGTAGATGGGGAGAAAGGTCATATTGGGACAAGACATGTACTGAGTCCTGCTAAGACAAAGTCAGGTCCTGAGCAGGCAGTATGCTGGTCTGAACCACCCAGCACGCAGATTTTGCCATCTCTTCCAGACGCTGGGTCACAAGCTATGGGGTCCCTTGTTTACTGGGAGAAAAGCACAGAGGCCAGATCCCCTTCCAGGTCTGCCTCAGGATCCTTGGGTATCAGTATAGGAAAGTGCCAAATGAGGAGGTGGAAAGGAAGTCTGCCGATGAAGTGTGCCCTAAATTTAAGATGAAAGGAAACTAATTTTTTTTCTATGGTTAAATTTCATTCACAGCTTTAGCACACTGAGATTAGTCGTACCCCTTTCTCAGGCTGCAGAAGAATGCTATCAGGAATTATGGACGCCAGGAATTTGTGTGTGTGTGTGTGTGCGCATGCACTCTGATGGGGGAGATGATGGCAATTTACTCTCAAAGTGAGGAAGAATACTGAACAAACCCACCTTTCTCCTCTCCCTACACCCTCTGCCTGACAAGTACCTCCCTCCCTCATCAGACCCTCTGTATTAGGACAGCACTAGCTTCTGGAGGGCCACCTGTGAGATGTGGCCCTACCAAAACACTCCACCTGGTTGGAGAATCCTAGTGTTTGCCAGCCTCCTCTTTCCATGAGATTTAAGACACTATCCACTGTGGGGAAATTAGTTACATGAAGCAATTCAAAGATGGTGCCAAGAGGAAGTAAGGTGGGTGAAATCCAAAGTTGTTTACCACTAAAACTGATTGGCTGTAAAACATCAGGGGAGGTAACAAAACTAGTAACAAGTGTATAGACATAAGGCTAGTCCTATAGAAATGCCCCCGTAAGGTGATCTTTTAAGTGATTGGTTGGTCCTTAGCCCTGCCCCAATGACTCTGCAGTTTTGTGCTATAAAAGGTTCTGTTACACATGGAATAAACGAGTCCTTGCTAGACTTGGCTCCCCACTGCGTCTGATTGTCTCCGGGATCGGGAGGCTGGGGAACGGGCGAGCGGCGCACTCACCTTTCCTCGGACCCAGTCCATCCTGTACGGGTGGACTCAGACCCTGCAATCCACAACAAATAGCAAAAGCATACTGAATACAAACATAAATCAAGGAGGGGCATATGGGATGTGAGGGACCCAGAGGTACCAGCAGGTGACACATTCTTGTGTAATTCAGGAATAGGGCAGAAGGACACTTTTAAAGCTAATTAAGAAAAATGAGATGTTCTCTCTGTAAATTACTAGGCAGGGACAGGGAAGACTCAGTATCTCATAGTTTTTTCTTGGTTTTGGTTCCACATCTGGGCCCCATGTTTTGCCCTTGAGGCCCATTTCCTTAACTCCCTAATCAGTGGGAGGTGCTTCAGCCAGGGATGTCATCTTTGCCATGCCCAGCAACAGGCTCTTTGACATGTTCTTGAACCAGTTCTGGTTTATAGAAAAAGCCCTGAACATGATGACCTGGCCCACAGTGTGGTGTGGCTGATCATCGAGGGTACCACTGTTGTCTGCATCATGATGTGGTCACTTTTTCATTCCTCTGGATCGGCCTGAATCCAATCACCTCTCCTCAACATGGTCCACCCTGCTCACCTGGAAAGGAAGAAGCAGAAAGTACAAGCATTGCTGAATGTGGGGAGTCCACCACACAGGGTCCTCGTGCTCTGGCCATGCCTTCTCCTGCCAGGAGGACTTAGGAGTTTTCATATCTGGCCAGGACTTGGGTACCCTGAGTTGGTGACCAGAGCATGAGGGGCCGGCTGGTCAATGAGGGGTCAGTGTCTCAGAATTTATTGTCCTCACTCCTTGCTCCCCCTGATAGACTGTCCTGCCTTTCATTTACATATATCTTTCTGGGTCAGCATTGTGCTGTTACAGGTAAGACTGCTGCCTGCAACACTGCCATCTATGTGGAAGGCAGTTTGATTCCCAGTTGTTCTACTTCTGATCCAGCTCCCTCTTAATGTCCTGGGAAAAAGAGCAGAATATGGCTGAATGGAATGGGAGAGGGAGCGGGAGATGGGAGGGGTGCGAGTGGGAGGGAAATTATGGGGGGGGAAGCCATTGTAATCCATAAACTGTACTTTGGAAATTTATATTTAGTAAATAAAAAAATAAAAAAGAATTGATCTCTTATCATTACATAGTTCCTTTATTGGTCTCTCTTCTAAAAGTTTTTGTGTTAAAGTCTATTTTGTCTTATCCTAAGATGGATGAACCTGCTCTCTCTCTCTCTCTTTTTTTTTTTTTGGTTTCAATTAGCATGGAGCATCTTTTCCGATCCTTTCAATTTCAGTCTGCAAGTATCTTTGTTGGTGATTTGTGTTTCTTATAGGCAGCAAGTAGATGAGTCTTTCTTAAATCCATTCAGTGAGTCTGTATCTTTTAACTCTCCTCGCCTTCCTCCACCTCCTTCTCCTCCTTTTTTTCTTGGTCTGAGATTTGCCTTCTAGCTTGGATATTCTTTCCTCTGCTTCACCAAGTCAGTTTCAAAGGCTGTCCATTGCGTTTTTTATTTGTCATACTGAATTATTCATTTCTGGTGCTTCAGTTTTTTTTTTTCACTCCAGAATCTCAATCTCACAGGAACATCTTTCATCCGTGTCATCTATGGATTTCTTTAACTCATAATTTGGTTCTCATTGCTTCGGAGTAATCCTATAGTCATCCTTTTGAATTCATTTTCAGACTTTTGATCAATCTGTTCATCCTCACATTCTTTTGTTTTATTTTGTTTTTTTTTTTTTGACAGGCAGAGTGGACAGTGAGAGAGAGAGAGACAGAGAGAAAGGTATTCCTTTGCCATTGGTTCACCCTCCAATGGATGCTGTGGCTGGCGCACCATGCTGATCTGAAGCCAGGAGCCAGGTGCTTCTCCTGGTATCCCATGGGGTGCAGGGCCCAAGGACTTGGGCCCTCCTCCACTGCACTCACTGGCCAAGCAGAGAGCTGGCCTGGAAGAAGGGCAACCGGGACAGAATCCAGCGCCCCGACCGGGACTAGAACTTGGTGTGCCAGCACCTCAAGGCAGAGGATTAGCCTATTGAGCCACGGCACCGGCCACTCACATTCTAATATTACAGTGTTATTATGTTCATTGGAAGGTCATATTGACTTCCTTGCTCATTTATTATATTTCTATGTTATTTTAAGCATTTTTAGAGACACATGCTTGTTTTCTCTGATAATGAATTTTATCATCTGTCACTTAGTGGAGTACCTGCTCCTTCAGTGGATACCTAGAGACATGTTTTGTCTGTGGCTAGGAAACTCTGTCAGTGCTCAAGTGTGGGGCAAGAATACAGGCAACACCCATTTTTTTTTCATGGTCGATCTCCTCTATTGTCAGAAGAAGGGTGGCTATGATCACATCTGTTGGCATAATCATGACCTTACCTCCTCTCTTCCCATGTGAACAAATCCTGGGCTTGCCCCACAGTGGGCACAATGCTAACCCACATGGTTGCATGAACTGCACAAAATGTCTGTGCCATCATCAGATGCACAGATTGGGGGATTACCGACCCCAAGCTGTCAGGCATATCTGACCCTCTGACCCCAGTCATGGTGATTGTGCAGAGACCCAGCTACTCCTCACTCCCTATTGTGCAGTAACAGGGATCCCACAGTCATAGCATGCAAGGTTCCCACAATCACAGGTTGCAGAGGATCCCCTCTCTGCCTCACAAGACTGTCCCTTCCACAGAGAAAACAGAATTATTTCCAGATCCAGCTGCTTGTGGATGCTCTCCCTTGGCAATTTGGGCCCCATAGCCTATGAGAGGTTGAGGGATGCTATCACCTCACAATTCTAAGTGGGCACCAGCCCCCTGTTAACTCTTGCAGCCAGATACAAAGGTATTGAGTAATGCAGATGTTTCACTCTGTTAAAACCCATGGGTCACATCTGTGAGAGCCACCACAGCCTCTACTTGTGTCAAGATGGCTACTTCTTCTTTCTGATTGTTGGACATTTTTGTGGGAAATGGGCAGTATTAGGCAGTAGGGGTACCATGCCCCCCCCCAACCCCGTGGTTCCATGCCAGACACAAACACAGTGTGGCCCAGAAGGCACTCCCTCTGGCAATATCACCCGTGGTTTGAGTGTCACAGTTTCCTCTCAGCTGACTCTCAAAACCTAGCATCTTCTTCAGTCTCCAGCAGTAGGACTTGCGAATGGCATTCCTACTTGCTGCACATCTGCACCTCCCAAGCTGCCTTCTTCTTTTTGTAGAATTTCCACTGTGAACCTCTCTCCAACTCTTTCTTGGGAATATACTAACTTCACTTTTTCTTTCCTATCTTCTTCTGGTCAGAATCATCACCTCTTCCCCATTCAGCCATTTTGGAATCCCATCAATATTTTTGATGTATTAAATTGAGATTCACACTAGTCATCCAAGTGAGACACCAAGTGGTGGGATGCATGCGTCTGTAGCGGAGATGCTAGTGCTGCATGGGTCTTAAATAGCTGAAGTCATCTACTCTTCTGTTGATTTTTTCCCTACTGGCTGAAACTGAAATAGTGGCAGGTGTTACTCTAAACTACTATCTTTTACTTTTTTTTAATCTTAAACTCTTTACTAACCAGATAGCATTAAGTCATTGAGTATAATTTAAACCAAAAATATATTATAAAAAATAACAAGTAAATTTTAAAAAATTATAAAGCAATATTTTTAAAAAATAGAAAAATAAGAGCAATCTTAGATTTCAAAAAAAAT
Source organism: Sylvilagus floridanus (assembly GCA_949820135.1). NCBI lineage: Eukaryota > Metazoa > Chordata > Mammalia > Lagomorpha > Leporidae > Sylvilagus > Sylvilagus floridanus. The sequence continues at coordinate 91,596,958 of OX463223.1, forward strand.
AGAAAATGTTAAGTGCTGAAAGAATAAGTGTATTTATATTTTTAAGTAGGTTTTAAAGTATATCTAGCATGACTGGACATTATATAGTGTATGCATGTAAAGAAAGGCCCAAGTGCCAACACACTTATACTTTTTTCTGTAGTTTTTTATTTTAAATAAAAATTAAAACAAAACAGAAATACAATTAAATATATATTTACAAATAAATAAAGAATGAAGAGAATTCTGAGGTAATTTAGATAAAATTTTCAAATCAAATACTAGAATTGTGATCATTCCAGAAATGGAGGAAAAGGGAAAATTCATAGAAAACCTTTTAAAGGGGCTGTCACTTTGGCATGGCAGGTGGGGCTGCCGCCTGCAGTGTTGGCATCGCATGTGGGCACTGATACCATGGAATTACAAAAGATCAAAAGGGCCTGGCAACTAGTACATCAACAGAAATGGGAATGAAGAAAAAAATGGACATACTGTTGGACATATAAACAAGCAGAAATTGAAGCATGCAGAAATGTGAGACCAGAAGAAACTAAGAACAAGAAATGTGATTGAGTCATTAAATAAATCTTCCATGAAGAATAGCCCAAATAACATGACTTCATTATTTATTTATACTAAACCTTTTTACTTGTTGAACTGTATATTTGGTGGAGCATTAAGCCCTTGACTGTAATGTAGATTAAAATTGTGCTATCTCAAAAAACAGAGAGAGAGAGAGAGAGAGAGAGAGAGAGACAGAGAGACAGAGAGAGACAAAGGAAAGTAGGGAGGGAAGGAAGGAAGGAAGTAAGGTAGGAAGAAAGGAATAAAGGGGGAGAGAATGAAGGAAGGAGGAAGGTAATATTATATTCTCAGAATTGTACCTATAAACTATGTTCAATTTTTTGGATTAATATCACCTTAACATGAAAATGAAGTATCAATCTTTAATATTAATACTATCAAAGTAAATTAAGATTCAATGAAATCTTCATCTAAATGGCAATGGTATTCATTCTTTATAGAAACAAAAATGAACAGTTTAAAAATGTATATGTATAGTCCATTGTTAACGAAGAGTCAAAACAATCTTGAGGAAAATGATTGAGTTGAGGCATCACAAAATCCATTTTGACAACACCCTGTAGAAGTATTGTGACAAACTAGACATTCTTTATTTCAGGACATAAAAAAGGAAAAAGAGATCCATTATTTAATCAAATTGTAACTTTGAATTTAGATGGATTAAATCCTCCAATGAAAATATATGCATTGTCCAAATGCATTTATTTATTTATTTTTTGGACAGAGTTAGAGAGAGAGAGAGAGAGAGAGAGAGAGACAGAGACAGAGAGAAAGGTCTTCCTTTTCCATTGGTTTACCCCCCAAATGGCCACTTCGGCCTGTGTACTGCGCCGATCCGAAGCCAGGAGTCAGGTACTTCCTTTGGTCTCCTATGAGGGTGCAGGGCCCAAGCACTTGGGCCATCCTCCACTGCCTTCCTGGGCCACAGCAGAGAGCTGGACTGGAAGAAGAGCAACTGGGACAGAATCCGGCACCCCAACCGGGACTAGAACCCGGGGTGCCTGTGCCACAGGCAGAGGATTAGCCAAGTGAGCCGCTGTGCCGACTGCCAAATGCATTTAAAAAGACATGACCCAACTATATGTGGCCTACAGTTAACTGACTTTACTGGTAATGCTACACATAGACTGAATTTGAAGTATTGACAAAAGATACACCATGAAATTTATAAACAAAAGCAAGCAGGGGCAGCTATCTTCATATCAAGGAAACAACATCAGAATATGAAAGTTATCTTACCTCCATGTTTTATAGCTGCTCAATTCACAATAGCTAAGATATAGAATCAACCCAAAAGACCATCAGCTGTTGACTGGATAAGGAAAATGTGGTATATATTAATGATATCTGCAAAACTTAAATCCTGAACTTTGCAATACAGTGGATGCAACTGGAGACCATTATGCTTAGTAAAATAAGCTAGAACCAAAGAGATACATATGATATGATTTGTCCAATTTTTGGTAGCTAATATAGAGTAAAAAAAACTGAATATGTGATTGTGTAAGAGTGTCTTATTATTTGATTAATATTTACAACTCTTGTCTATATTTCTGTGGAATAGTGGTCTCTCTATTTTATATGTGTTAAAAACTATATTTAGTTGTGCATTAAGCCTATGTTTATAAAGTAAACTGAAATATGTTATCTCAAAAATTAAAAGAAAAAAAGGAGAAATTAGAGTGAGTGAAGGAAGGAAATATAATTATGTTAGAATTGCATCTATGAGATACTTGAAATCTGTTCTCTTGATATTAAAAATGTAACAACTTTGATAAAAATCTTTCATCATATATTCATACTGATAATAATAAAAACTGGAGGTAAATTTGTTAAAACATTTCCATAAACTTTAAGTGTCCATGTACAATGAGATCTTTCTAAGCAGATTTTCTATATTTGACAAATGATCTATAAATTTCACCCAATACAAAACCCATGTTTATAGCAAAGTTAGTCTTTAAAAAGATATATTCTTTCATTAAAGCAAATTTCATTGTATTTCTGAAGAAAATGAAAAGAAACAAAGAAGGACATTCTATATGGGAAAGAGGCTGATTCAACCAGAAAATATAAAATCATAAATATTGATGCTTCTAAGACAAGACCACCTAAATATCTAAAACAAATATTTAGACCTAAGTGGAGAACACCCTGTTGTCACCAATGTACAGATATCTACACAGGAAATAAAGATACACCATACTAAAGAGAACATGGACTTAATAGACATTTGCAGAACATGTCTAATAGCTGGAGAATACAAATTCTTCTCATAGGTACATGAACTATTTTTAAGACAGATCATTTCAAGTTTCAGTAAATTTAAATTAATTAAAATTGTGCCATTTATCTCCTTAGACCACAAAGGAATAAAATTAAAAATGAACACAAAGAGGAACAATAGAAAATCTAAAAATATATAAAAATTGAACAATATGCTCCTGAATGAGCAATGGATTATTTAGAAATTAAAAATTATATCAAAATATTTATTTATTTATTTATTCGAGAGGCAGAGTTACAGACAGGGACAGAGAGAGAGAGAGAGAGAGAGAGAGAGAGATCCAGAAAAAAAATCCCATCTTTTTGGCTAACTCTCAAAATTGCTGAGAAACGCTGATCTTGAGCAAAACCCAGGAGCAGTGATCTCAATCCAGACCTCCCATGGGGATATAGGTATTCAACTACTTGAACTATCACTTCTCAGGGTGCACATTAGCAAGAATTTCTAATTAAGAGCAGATGAAGGATTCAAATATAGGCAATCCAGGTGTCCCAGCCTGTACCCCAAGGCTAAGGCAAACATTCAGCTCTTAATTTCTTAATATAACTTCTTCATAGTAAGTACCTTTAAAATTGCATTTATTGATTTATTTAGCAATTTTTTACATTCAAAAAGGGTTTTGTACATTTCTATAGTCAGAGCTTCAACTTTTCTAAGTTATTCATGATACTAATTTTTCTGATTAATAACCTGAATCTCAGAAAGAAAATTTAGGGGCCACTGTTGTGGCACAGCAGGTTAAGCTGCTGCCTGTGATTCCAGCATCCCATATGAGCATGGGTTAGAGTCACAACTTTGCCACTTTGGACCTAGCTTCCTCCTATCCCATCTGGGAAAGCAGCAGAAGATGGCCCAAGTGGTTGGGCCCCTGACAACAAACGTGGGAGACTTGGGTGGATTTTAGGCTCCTGGCTTCTGCCTGGCCAAGCCCTGGCCATATGGCCATTAGGAGAGGATGACAGGTTTAATACTGCTATCCTTAGAAAGACTTGCTTGAAATATCAGATCTTTGTTGAAATAAAAGAACCTGCATTTAGGGAGGGTTCCCAAATTTAGCTGGTAAGAATGGATCAGGTTGTGCTTATGGTTAAGATTTACTTTAGCAAAAGATTACAAATTAATCAGCAAAGGTAAATGGCAAGAATCTTGTCTCACTGAAGTAAAACAGAACATTTTTAATTCCTCCAGATTTAATCACTACAATCTTATGAAACATTGTCTCTCAGGAAAACTACTTAGACAGTCATTCAAATTTTTTGATTAGGAACCAATCATGTATGTATTCACTGTTTAATCATGTGCCCAAATTCCAGACTTCTAGATGTAAACCAGATTTTGAGTTCACACCACATTGTATGATTCAGATGCAAGCAGCCATTCTTTGTTCCATGAGTTCTCCTTGTGAATCTCTGAAACTTGGGGTGGTATTTGAGATCCCCAACACATCCAGTGTTTCACAGAGCCTACACTAGCTATTAATGTATATTTGGAGGACTTAAGATATAAGAGTTACTTCACTATGTAATTTTGCCAGAGCTACAGGATTTTCTCATTCCTGACAATGTTTTCCAAGGATACCTATAGGGTCATCTGGTCATAAGCAACATAATTACTTATTCATTTGACAGATAGTTAGAGAGAGAGAGAGAGAGAGAGAGAGAGAGAGAGAGAGAAAGGTATTCCTTCCATTGGTTCACCCCCCCAAATGCTTGCTACGGCCAGCGCACTGCGTCTATCCGAAGCCAGGAGCCAGGTGTTTCCTCCTGGGTGCAGGGCCAAAACACTTGGGCATCCTCCACTGCCTTCCTGGGTCACAGCAGAGAGCTGGAATGGAAGAGGAGCAACCGGTACTAGAACACGTTACTCATATGGGATGCCAGCACTGCAGGCAGAGGATTAACCAAGTGAGCCACGGCACCGGCCCCGACATAATTACTTATATCCTTCTCTCAATTCTGCTAGTGATATACTCTTATCTACTCATAACACCTACTTTCAATGTTAATATCGATGGTTTCTGCAATTATACAATTATGCACTCATGCTTAGTGACAAATATTATGTTTTCTCTGATACGTGGCAGGTATGTAGATTAACAAAATATATTGGAATGAATGGGTCATTTTGGGATATGATTGTCATTTTGAGCCCTTGTTTATGCTAATGTGGAACTGTCGTCTTCCTTCTTTTTACTTGCTGACTATTATGATTAGTGGTTAATTAATTCTGTGTCCAGGGCCTGTTGTTGTGGTATAGCACATAAAGCCGCCGCCTGGAGTGCCATCATCCCATGTGGGTGCCAGTTTGTGTCCCGGCTCCAGCTCTCTATGATGGCCTTGGAAAGCAGTAGAAGATGGCCCAAGTCCTTGGGCCCCTGCACTCCTGTGGTAGATCTGAAGAAGCTCCTGGCTCCTGGCTTCGGATCAGCTCAGCTCTGGCCATTTCTGCCTTCTTGAGAATGAACTAGCAGATGGAAGATCTGTCTCTCTCTGCCTCTGCCTCTCTGTAACTGCCTTTCAAATACATAAATAAATCTTTTTAAAATTGTGAATATAGAGTGGATTAAAATTATGGATTTGTAAAAACTGATGAAGAGAGGAGAGGGAGGGAGGAGGACTGGGAGGCATCAGGGAATGAGGGAAGTGTGATTGTCTTCTTGGAAATTGGAACTGTAGCTGTGGATTGCATGGAATCTATTCTCTTTATATTAATAATAATTAAAAAAATTATGGTTTCTGGTATTCCTTTTTAAAAAGAACTGATTTGTTTTATTTGAAAGGCAAAGTGATGAGGGTAATAGAGAGAAACAGAGGGAGAGAGAGAGCAAGAGGGAGAGAGAAAGTTAGAGAAATATATTTAATCCTCTAGCTCACTCCCCAAGTAGCCACAATAGCCAGGCTGGGAGCAGGCCAAGGCTAGAAGCCTATAATTCCTCTCAGATCTTCCACATAAATGGCAGAGACACTAGAACTTGGGCCATTATTCATAACCATACAGATGTATTTCCAGGATATTAGGTCAGAAGCAGAGTAGCTGAGACTCTCTTCAGAACTCCAGAATGGGATTCAAGTATCCGAAACAGCAGCTTAATCTCTTGTGCCACAAAGCTCACTCCTCTGGAACACTTTCTTCTGTTCCCAAGACTTTGATATATAACAATGATAATGAATTAAGTCCACTTGTACTTGAATTCTCATCAGAAAAACCCCTACATCATGGTATTAATTTGAGGCTTCTAAACTTATTTGGGGGGGGGGGTCATTGATCAATGGCCTTAAGAACATTCTTGGATCCTTTATTCTATCCTCTCATCAGGCAGAGTCTTTACATGTTTTAACATATTTTTTAATCCTCAAATCCTAAATTAACAATCTTAGGACTTTTACTAATTGAATATTCAAAATTTGAAAAAAAAAAGCCTGTGTTGTTGTCATAAATTTTTTTGAAATCTGTATCTTGTATTTCTTCCATCTCATCATCTTCATAATCTTGGATTGGGGTGTCTTGTTCATTTGGGGGTGTCATAATGTCTTCCTTGTTCTTGTTTCCTTGGTTTCTACGTTTGTTGCTTGGCATTGTGGAGATATTATTTGGATTCTTCTTCCCTCGCTGTGTTTTTTTTTTTTCTTGTTATACTATGACTGTATTAAGTGGACTGTCTGCTTTTGATGGAGCCTTAGAGGCTTGAGATGGGTGTGGCCTGAGAGCTCTGTTTGGTTCCTCAGGGTTAAGGGTGTGCCAAAGGTGATACTCTCAGGTTAGGCATGGTAAATCAATCTCTCTCTCTCTCTCTCCCTCTCTCTCTCTCTCTTTGATTCAGAAAGGAAGTAATTCCGCACAGCTGAGCAGAATTGAAGGTAGTTAGCAGGCGAATGATACACCCACAGAAGCCAGAGATTGGAAGCTCTTTCCCAAGGACCACACAGGGAATCTGTGCTGCCCTCAGTGTGGGCTCAAATTCTCCTGCAGTCTCCCACTGGGCTGCCAAGGTTACCGAATTGTAGCGTCTGGATAGTACTCACGTGAATTCTGTGAGTTCTCTCACCCACTGTCTCTTTTTTCAGTCTCAGTTTCATTAGCACCACACATTCACTAGGTACTAATCTCCTGTTATTTCACCCCCCCCCCAGAGTCAGGTTTTTCTGCTTGGCTGAGAGCGGGTGTAGCCCTGAGGTCATGCCGCTTATGACATATGTCCAAAATGGCACCTGCTCTTTGTCTTGCTCACCTTTGAGAGGTGAGCGGAGAAAGAGAAACTTGTGTCCGTACCAGTCACTTTTTTTTTTACCTCTCTCTTATAGTTAGCCTGGTGAACTTTTCCCCACTGGGTTTCAAGCCTAGTTCCCTCTAGTCTCCTCTTTCCACTTTCCCACCAGTGTCTCGAGCTATTGAGGGTCGTCTCACCTCGCGTTCCAGCACTCGTGCATTGATTCTGAAGCTGGTGTCTCGAGCCGTGGGCTCCCACGCTCTCCACGCAGGTCCACTGTGAATCACTAATTCTGGAAGAGTTTCCTCTGCTGTTTCTTCCCCTACTCTTCCTTAAACCTGCACTATCTCCACTTTTATTAAACTGTCTCTTCTCGGACTATCAGTGTGTACACTTCCTATTCTGCCATCTTCCCACTCTCCTCCAAAAAGATTAAAGGAAATCTCTGAAACATATCTGTCTGTCTCTCTCTCCCTCCCTCCCTACCTTCCTCCCTCCCTCCCTCTCTCCCTCTCCCCCTCTCTCTCTCCCTTCCAAATTAATAAAATAAATCTTAAACAAATGTGACCAGCATTTTGGTGCAATGGGTTAAGCCACTGCTTGCAATGCCAGCATCACATATCAAAGCATCAGTCTGAGTCCTAGTTGATCTGCTCTTGATCCAGGTCCCTGTTAGTGTGCCTAGGAAATATTGTTATTTATCTGGGAAAAATATATGGATATACAAACACATGCAGATAAACAACAACACAAATTCTGTAAGTTGTAGAGAAAACAAGTCATGTAACAAACTGAAAGAAAATCACTAAATTATATACTATATAATGTAAAAGCTGGCATTGTTTGAATATTTAATACCATACATTATGGAGTACACAACAGAATAGTTAATTGTAGGCTTTACCTGATGACTGAATTCACTCTTGTTATATTGTCCCAATTGAAGCCACATTTACACCACAGTTTCCTCAAAGGAGAGAACCTTCTATTTTGTCTCAACATTAGTTATTATAGAATTGGTCTAACAAGTAAGTTTTCTTTCTGTTCCTTAGAAGTATAGTATCATTTCAATTTGGAACGTGGCTGTTGATTGCAAATGCAAAACAAAAGATGCTAGCATCATTATAGTTTATCTTCACAGATATATATATATATATCTTCACAGATATATATATATATATATATGTATATATAAATGAAAATCAACAGTAAGCATTTGTGATGTTACCATATCCTTAATATTGTGTTCATTGGTCATCTTAATTGTGTTTAAATTAAATAAGCATTTCAAGTCTTCAAAATGCTAGTATATTCATACTGATAAGATTATCAGCTTCCTGTATTTTCTGATGACATAAACAGGAAATTACAGTATATATATAAAGTGATGTTCAAAACAACACTATACAAATTCATTACCACTTATTCTTCATCCTTTTCAAAAGTCAGGATTTTATAACCAGTTGTTTTGCTGAAGCTTAGCTTTCCACTAGAATAAAAATATACCAAGGTTAATCTGAAGGCAGTATTTCGTATAGACTGTGTACAGGCAGAACCCTCACATAGCTGCCTGAAAGTATTTTGCTTGAAAATTATATAATGGCTGGTAAAGATGATGTGTAAAGGAAAGCCGAAGTTGTAACCTGACCATTTCCAAGAGTATCTTCCATTCTTGACAATCCTTTTACCACATCTCATGCTATACCCTTCAAGTTCTGTTTCATTGATATGTTGAGGTGCAATTTCCCTGCATTGCTGTGCTCATAGGAAGGAAAGCCATTTTTGTTTGTAAATAGTTGATAACCACTCCAAAGGTATTAGAATATCTTGTTCAAAAACGCTAGTGGAGGTCAGGTCACAGATGATATGCTAAACCTCAATGTTTTAAATACTGGTCGAAATATTTTGCCTTCATTTGTTTCAAGAAAAGTGATGTTATCAACTTGTTCCCTGTACCTGGAAAGCCAGTTATTAGCAGTAACTAAAAAGTGTTTCTGTGAGCCTTTCCATGCTGGGTTGAAGCAAAGGAACACCCACTCTTTAAGAATTGTGTATATATCCATTTCTTTTTGCATTACTAATAAATTGGGAGAAGAGTTGAGAAGATTCATGAGCTCTATATCAATGTTTTTTGTAAAGCTCAACACTTGGCTGTGTCATCAAATTGCGAAGAAGCCATTCAAAACAATTTTTTACAGAATCTAACCCATATGTTTCTGCTGCTACATAATAACGACACACAGTTTTCGCATTGATTGTTTCCTCCATGGTCCCATCACATTGTTGAATTAAATCCCCTAATTGAAGCAAGTATGCAGCTGCCAGAACTCCTGAAGCCAGGAGTTTCTTCAGGGTCTCCCACGTGGGTGCAGGGGCTCAAGGGCTTGGGCCATATTCCACTGCTTTCCCAGGACATAGCAGAGAGCTGGATGTGAAGAGGAACAGCTGGGACTAGAACTGGCACCCATATCGGATGCATTGCTTCAGGCCAGGGCTTTAACCCACTGTGCCACAGCACCAGCCCCACAACGATCTATTTTAAGTTGACTTTATACTGAAAAGATTAAACTTGCAGTAAGTAAAGGGTTCAACAAATAGTAAGAAAAGAAAACTGTTCCTCAACAGTAGAGACAAGGGCAGTTAAAATTTTCATATCTCAAAGTGTCAATTTCAGTCTTATAGATTAACTTTTAGGTACTTAATTAGCTACCACAGATCATGGAGAACGTGGTATTTGTCTTTTGGGGACTAGCTTATTTCACTAAACGTAATCGTTACCACTTGCACCCATTTTGTTTTGAAAGAGAATTTCATTATCTTTTATGGCTGAATAATATTTCATGGTTTATATGTACCACATTTTCTTCATTGAATCTTTGGTTGATGGGCATATAAGTTAAATCCATATTTTAGCTAGGGTGAATTGAGTTGCAATAAACATAGGGGTACAGATAACTCTTCCATTGATGATTTTATTTCTTTCGGATAAATTCCCAGGAGTGAGATGACTCGGTCATACAGTAGATGTATTTTAAGTTTTCTGAGATATCCTCATACTGTCTTCCATACTGGTTGCACCATCTTACATTCCCACTTACTTACATTCCCATTCAGGGTACCTTTCCCCCCATTATCCTCACCAGCAGTTGCTGCTTGTTGATTCGGTACGTGAGACATTCTAACTGGGATGAGGTGAAACCTCATTTTGGCTTTTTTTTTTTACATTTCCCTAATGGCTAGTGATCCTGAGTATTTTTTCATGAATCTGTTGGTCATTTGAATTTCCTCTTTTGTAAACCATGTGTTGAAGTCCCTCTTCAGGTTCTCTTTTGTTTCCATGTAAATTTTAGCATTTTTTCATAATTAGATAGCTGTGTCATGGGAATTTTGTTTGGAATCACATTGAATCTTTAAATTGCTATTTGTATTATGGACATTGGATGGTATTAGTTCTTCCAATCCAAGAATGTGGCAGGTTTTTCCATTTTTTTGTGACTTCTATTTCTTGCTTGAGGGTTTTATATTTTTCATCAAAGAAATCCATCACATCCTTGATTAAGTTTGTTTAAGTATTTAGATTTTTGTAGCTCTTGTGAAAAAACTAAACTTACAAGTTCTTTCTCAGCCATGGGAATGCGGTGTACATAAAGGCTATTGATTTTTGCGTGTTAATTTTATATCCAGCAACTTTATCATCCTCTTTTATGATTCCCAATAATCTCTGTGTGGAGTCTTTGGTCCCCCTATGTTCAGAATCATGCCATTGAAAACAAGGATAATTTGACATTCTCCTTTCCACTTTGTACCCTGTTGATTATTTTATGTCTAATACCTTTGGATAAAAATTTGAGGACTACATGGAATAACAATGGTAAAAATTAACATCCTTGTCTGGTTCTGGATCTTGACAGAAATTCTTCCATCTTTCCCCCAATCTATTTGATATTGATCATGGCTGTGTTGTATAGTGCCTTGATTGTTTTGAGAGATGTTATTTCTATACTAATTTTGCTTAAGATTTTTAGCATGAAAGAATGTTTATTTTAATCAAATGCTTTTTCTCAATATGTTTGAGATAAACACATGGTTTTATATTCCTCAATTTATATTTTTACTATCAAAACAATTTTTACTTAATGTATAACAAATATTAGTTTAGAAAGATTCATATGGGCAGGGATCCCGCGAGCTGCCGACGGGGAGTGCGTGGACGACCCGTGTGAAACGAACCTGGAGCCCCACGCTTCAACCCAAGGGAAGCCGGACAGTTAGGTCAGACCAACGGATAATTTGGTGGAAATTTGAACACATTGATGCGGGATGCAGAGGTGAGAGAGCGCATTCGCCCGGTCCCGCGGCGCCGGCCACCCCTCCCCCATCCCGCCCTGGGACGGACAGGGGGACGTGCACGGCTGAGCGGGAGAGAAATGTGAAGGGGAACAGGGCGTGGGACACCCCGCGGGAAGAGAGCGCTACTGGGGGGAATCTAGAAGTCTAAATAAGACAAGACCCCACGACACCTCCACCCCCCCCATATCGGAGCGGCAGAAAGCGGGAAGCGGCCATCTTTTTTGTTTACATTCGGACCTAAAGAACGCCAACATCTTGCACGGCTGCTCGCAGCGGCTGTCGGAGCGGCAGAGGGCGGGAAGCGGCCATCTCTTTTTTTGTTTTTACACTCGGACCTAAAGAACGCCAATATCTTGCACGGCTGCTCGCAGCGGCTATCGGAGCTGCAGAGGGCGGGAAGCGGCCACCTTTTTTGTTTACATTCGGACCTAAAGAACGCCAACATCTTGCACGGCTGCTCGCAGCGGCACGCGGCGGCGCGCGGCGGCGGGGGCGCGCGGCGACAGTGCGCGGCGGCGGCACGCTGCTGCCACCTAGCGCTAACCGAGAATGGTGCATCCATACACGATAAATCCAGGGGGGGGGGGGGAATTTTTCCTGAAAAGCGCCTGTGACGCTATACACATAGAAGCTAGAGATTAGAAGCTAACTATCATCAACTCTGCACAGCTGGATGGTATTACTTCCCTCCAGAGAAAAGAACAAAAAATAATAAAAATTAATAAATAAATTGAGATCTACCACAACTAACCCTGAAGAAACAAGCAGAATCCTCAGGCTACACCCATCCCAAACCTCCAAGGCCCCACCAACAGCAGGCAGCCCGCTTAACAAAGCCATAGTATATCAAGAAAAAAAAAATCACAGTAAGGGAAGAAGAATTAAAAGAATCCCTCCAAAATGCGAAACAACAAACACAGAAGTCAAGGAAACAAGATTAATGAACACATAATGATACCTCCAAACGAACAAAACACCCGAAGTCAAGAATATGAAGATGATGAGATAGAGGAAATGCAAGATATGGATTTCAAAAAATTTATGATAAGATCATTTAGAAGTCTTCAAAAGCAAATTCTTGAACTACAGAAATCCTTACTGGACAAGATAGAAAATCTCTCCTGGGAAAATGAAACTTTAAGGAAGAACCAGCATACGATGCAGGAATTAGTAGAACAGGAAAGTATAATAGTGAAGAGAAACCAATCAGAACTGAAGAACACCATAGATCAAGTGACTAACACTTTGGAATCCCTTAGAAACAGAGTCAGCGAAACAGAAGAGAGAATATCGGACTTAGAGGACAGAGCACAGGAAAATATACAGTCAAACCAAAGAAAAGAAGAGGAAATTAGAAATCTAAAAAACGTTGTTGGAAATCTACAGGATACTATTAAAAAAACCAACATTAGAGTTCTAAGAATCCCTGAAGGCATGGAGAGAGAGAAAGGATTAGAAGGCATTTTTAGAGAGATACTAGCAGAGAACTTTCCAGGTTTGGAGAAGGACAGAGAAATCCTAGTACAGGAAGCCCATAGAACCCCTAATAAGCATGACCAAAAGAGAACCTCACCACGACATGTTGTAATAAAATTCACCACAGTGAAACAAAAAGAAAAGATCCTAAAATGCGCAAGAGAGAAACGTCAGATTACTTTCAGAGGATCTCCAATTAGGCTCACAGCTGACTTCTCAACAGAAACCCTGCAAACTAGGAGAGAATGGCGAGACATAGCCCAGGTACTAAGAGAGAAAAACTGTCAGCCCAGAATATTATATCCTGCAAAGCTCTCATTTGTGATTGAGGGTGAACTAAAGACCTTTCACAGCAAACAGAAACTGAAAGAATTTGTAGCCACCCGTCCAGCCTTACAAAGGATCCTGAAAAATGTACTACACACAGAAACACAGAAACACGGTCAACAATCTGAAAGAAGCTAAAGGAAGGAAACCTCACAGCAAAAGACCACAGGAAACTCAAAGTATATATAAGATACTATCTTTGGCAAATGGCAGGGCAAAATGACTACTTAACAATAGTCACATTGAACGTGAATGGTTTGAATTGCCCAGTCAAAAGACACCGTTTGGAAGACTGGGTCAGGAAACAAAACCCATCTATTTGCTGCTTACAAGAAACTCATCTTTCTAGCAAAGATCCATACAAACTGAAAGTGAAAGGTTGGAAAAAGATATACCACGCCAGCAGAAACGAAAAAAAAAGCGGGCGTAGCCATCTTAATATCAGATAACATAAATTTTACCACAAAATCTATTAGGAGAGACAAAGAGGGACACTATATAATGATTAAGGGATCCATTCAACAGGAAGATATAACAATTATCAATGTATATGCACCTAACTACAAGGCGCACGTTTACTTGAAAAATTTGCTAAGGGACTTAAAGGGAGACTTAGACCCCAACACAATAGTACTCGGGGACTTCAATACTCCACTCTCAGAGATAGACAGATCACGAAGACAGAGGATCAACAAGGATACAGTAGATTTAAATGACACCATAGCCCAAATGGACCTAACAGATATTTACAGAACTTTCCATCCTACAGAGAAACAATTTACATTCTTCTCAGCAGTACATGGAACCTTCTCTAGGATTGACCACATACTAGGCCATAAAGCAAGTCTCAGCAAATTCAAAAGAATTAGAATCATACGATGCAACTTCTCAGACCATAAAGGAATGAAGTTGGAAATTAGCAACTCAGGAATCCCTAGAACACATGTAAAATCATGGAGACTGAACAACATGCTCCTGAACGAACAATGGGTCATAGAAGAAATTAAAAGAGAAATCAAAAATTTCCTGGAAGTAAATGAGGATAACAGCACATCATACCAAAATTTGTGGGATACAGCAAAAGCAGTATTAAGAGGAAAGTTTATAGCAATAGGTGCCTACATCAAGAAACTGGAAAGACACCAAATAGAAGAGCTCACAGTACATCTCAAAGATCTAGAAAACCAACAGCAAACCAAACCCAAAGCTAGTAGGAGAAAAGAAATAATTAAAATCAGAGAAGAAATCAACAGGATTGAATCCAAAAAAACATTACAAAAAATCAGCCAAACGAGGAGCTGTTTTTTTGAAAAAATAAACAAGATTGACACCCCACTGGCCCAGCTAACAAAAAAAAGAAGAGAAAAGACGCAAATCAGTAAAATCACAGATGAAAAAGGAAACATAACAACAGACATCACAGAAATCAAAAGAATCATCAGAAATTACTACAAGGACTTGTATGCCAGTAAACAGGGAAACCTATCAGAAATGGATAGATTCCTGGACACATACAACCTACCTAAACTGAACCAGGAAGACATCGAAAACCTAAACAGACCGATAACTGAAATAGAAATTGAAACAGTAATAAAGGCCCTCCCAACAAAGAAAAGCCCAGGACCAGATGGATTCACTGCTGAATTCTACCAGACATTCAAAGAACAACTAACTCCAATACTTTTCAAACTATTCAGAACAATCGAAAAACAGGGAATCCTCCCAAATTCCTTCTACGAAGCCAGCATCACCTTAATTCCTAAGCCAGAAAAAGATGCAGCATTGAAAGAGAATTACAGACCAATATCCCTGATGAACATAGATGAAAAAATCCTCAATAAAATCTTGGCCAATAGAATCCAACAACACATCAGAAAGATCATCCACCCAGACCAAGTGGGATTTATCCCTGGGATGCAGGGATGGTTCAATGTGCGTAAAACAATCAACGTGATACACCACATTAACAGACAGCAGAAGAAAAACCACATGATCATCTCACTAGACGCAGAGAAAGCATTTGACAAAATACAACACCCTTTCATGATGAAAACCCTAAGCAAACTGGGTATAGAAGGCACATTCCTCAATATAATCAAAGCAATTTATGAAAAACCTACAGCCAGTATCCTACTGAATGGGGAAAAGCTGGAAGCATTCCCACTGAGATCGGGCACCAGACAGGGATGCCCACTCTCACCACTGTTATTCAACATAGTGCTGGAAGTCTTAGCCAGAGCTATTAGGCAGGAAAAAGAAATCAAAGGGATAAAAATAGGGAAAGAAGAACTCAAACTATCCCTCTTTGCAGATGATATGATACTTTATTTAGGGGATCCAAAGAACTCTACTAAGAGACTATTGGAACTGATAGAAGAGTTTGGCAAAGTAGCAGGATATAAAATCAATGCACAAAAATCAACAGCCTTTGTATACACAAGCAATGTTACGGCTGAGGAAGAAATTCTAAGATCAACCCCATTCACAATAGCTTCAAAAACAATCAAATACCTTGGAATAAACCTAACTAAGGATGTTAAAGATCTCTACGATGAAAATTACAAAACCTTAAAGAAAGAAATAGAAGAGGATACCAAAAAATGGAAAAATCTTCCATGCTCATGGATTGGAAGAATCAATATCATCAAAATGTCCATTCTCCCAAAGGCAATTTACAGGTTCAATGCAATACCAATCAAGATACCAAAGACATTCTTCTCAGATCTGGAAAAAATGATGCTGAAATTCATATGGAGGAATAAGAGACCTCGAATAGTGAAAGCAATCTTGTACAACAAAAACAAAGCTGGAGGAATCACAATACCAGATTTCAGGACATACTACAAGGCAGTTGTTATCAAAACAGCATGGTACTGGTACAGAAACATATGGATAGACCAATGGAACAGAATAGAAACACCTGAAATCAATCTGAACATCTACAGCCAACTTATTTTTGATCAAGGATCCAAAACCAACCCCTGGAGCAAAGACAGTCTATTTAATAAATGGTGCTGGGAAAACTGGATTTCCACATGCAGAAACATGAAGCAAGATCCCTACCATACACCTTACACAAAAATTCACTCAACATGGATTAAAAACCTAAACCTACGACCCGACACCATCAAATTATTAGATAGCATAGGAGAAACCCTGCAAGATATAGGTACTGGCAAAGACTTCTTGGAAAATACCCCAAAGGCACAGGCACTCAAAACAAAAATTAACTACTGGGACTGCATCAAATTGAGAAGTTTCTGTACTGCAAAAGAAACAGTCAGGAAAGTGAATAGGAAACCAACAGAATGGGAAAAAATACTTGGAAACTACGAAACAGATAAAGGGCTGATAACCAGAATATACAAAGAAATCAAGAAACGCCACAACATCAAAACAAACAACCCACTTAAGAGATGGGCCAAGGACCTCAATAGACATCTCTCCAAAGAGGAAATCCAAACAGCCAACAGACACATGAGAAAATGTTCAAGATCACTTGCAATCAGGGAAATGCAAATCAAGACCACAATGAGGTTTCACCTCACCCCAGTGAGAATGGCTTACATTCAGAAATCTACCAATAATAGATGCTGGAGAGGATGTGGGGAAAAAGGGACACTCACCCACTGTTGGTGGGAATGCAAACTGGTTAAACCACTATGGAAGTCAGTCTGGAGATTCCTCAGAAACATGAATATAACCCTACCGTACAACCCAACCATCCCACTCCTTGGAATTTACCCAAAAGAAATCAAACTGGCAAACGAAAAAGCCATCTGCACACTAATGTTTATTGCAGCCCAATTCACAATAGCTAAGACCTGGAACCAATCTAAATGCCCATCAATAGTAGACTGGATCAGGAAATTATGGGATATGTACTCTATAGAATACTATACAGCAGTCAAAAACAATGAAATCCTGTCATTTGCGACAAAATGGAGGAATCTAGAAAACATCATGCTGAGTGAACTAAGCCAGTCCCAAAGAAACAAATACCATCTGTTTTCCCTGATCGGCGACGACTAACTCAACACCAAAAGGGAAACCTGTTGAAATGAAATGAACACTATGAGAAAATAAGACTTGATCAGCTCTTGTCTGGACTGTTGATGTACAATGTAAATCTTTACCCATCTTAGTATCTCTCTTTGATGCTCGTTTTAGTGATAGTACTAATGGTTGAACTCTGCAACTAACACACAGTTAGCCTTGGGTGTTTAAAGTTTAACTGAAAAGTCAACTTTGAGAGAGGGAAAAAGAAAGGGAAGATAGGTACAATTTGAGACAAACTCAATTGGACTTGCACCAAATGATGGAGTTAGAAACACGCCAGGGGATCCCAATACAACCCCATCAAGATGGCATATACCAATGCCATCTCAACGGCCCAAGTAAACAATTTCAGTTCACAACCGATCACACTGAAAGGGCTAAGAGTCAAAGGGAATATACAAACAAGACTAGTTTCTACCAATATAAACAGATAGGACCAGAAAGGGAGAGGACGATCCAGCATGGGAAGCAGAGTCACAGAAGACTCATAAAATGACAGAAGTCCTAAATAACACTCTGGCCTCAGAATCAGCCCTTAGGGCACTCAGATCTGGCTCAAGAGCCCATGAGATTATTATAGGCATGGAAAGCCAAGACACTCTGAAAAAGGAAAAAAAGAAGACCTAAAGGGAAGACCTCAGCGAGTGAGATCCCAGTGGAAGGAACGGGGCTACCAAGGAAGAAGGCACCTTTCTCCAAAGGGAGGAAGGGACCTCCACTTTGACTGTGACCCTGTCGGAATAGAAGCAAAATCGGCGAACCCTAAAGGCTTCCATAGCCTCAGCAACTCATGACTAGAGCCTAGGGAGATTCCTGACGCCATAAATAAGAGTGTCAAATTGTTAAATCAACACCAGGAGTCACTGTGTACCTATATCCCATGTGGGATCTGTCCTTAACATGTTATCTAATGTGAGGTAACGCTGTAACTAGTGCCGAAACAGTATTTTTACACTTTGTGTTTCTGTGTAGATGCAAACTGATGAAAATTCTTACTTAATACATACTGAACCGACCTCCTCTATATAAAGATAATGGAAAAGGGGAAAAAAAAAAGAAAATCTCAGTGTTACATTGGAAACTGCATCAAAAAAAATTTATCAGTCTCAAATATATATATATATATATATCTCATGTAGGATCTCTGTCTTTAATGTGCTATACAATGTGACTCAATGCTAAAATGAGAACTCAAAGACTATATTTCACTTTGTGTTACTATATGAGGGCAAAGGGACGAATTCATAACTTAACACATACTAAATTGATCACATGTATACCAAAAGAATTGAAAACGAATCTGGATGTGAACAAAAGGGTGGAGGGGGCGGGCAAGGGGGGAGGGTTGTGGGGGGAGAGAGAAAATATGGGGGGAAACCCATTGTAATCCATAAATCGTACCTTGGAAATTTATATCCTAAATAAAAGTTAAAAAAAAAAGAAAGATTCATATGTAGAAATGTCATCTCCTAATGTTGTAAATGATTTTCACAATGTTATAAAAATATTTATTTTTGCAAGAGTATTTGAAGAATTGAACATCCACCACTCATTGCCTCTGTTTTTACCACTTACAAATTATCCTGTAAGTATTTTTAAATGCTGTTACATAGTTTTCCTTTTTAGAAAGCTTTTATTTAATAAATATAAATTTCATAGGTACAACTTTTGGATTATATCAGTTCTTCCCCCATACTCACCCTCCCACCCCCAAACCAACCCAACTCTTACTCTCACCTCCAACAAATTCTTCATTAGGTTGCATTTTGAATTATCTTTATGTGCATTAGATCAACTCTATACTAAGTAAAGATTTCAACAGTTTGCACCCACACAGACACAAAAAGTATTAAGCACAGTTTGAAGACTAGTTTTACCATTAATTCTCATAGTGCAACTCATTAAGGACAAAGGTCCTATATGGGGAGCAAGTGCACAGTGACCCTTTTTGTTGATATAACAATCAAAACTCTCATTTAGGACACCAATGATCACCCAAGACTCTTGGCATGAGCTGCCAAGGCTATGGAAGCCTCTTGAGTCCACAAACTCTGATATTATTTAGACAGGGCCATAATCAACGTGGAAGTTCTCTCCTCCCTTCAGAGAAAGGAACATCATTCATTGATGGCCCCTGTTGTCCACCAGGATCTCACTCACAGAGAGCTTTCATTTAGGTCATTTTTTGCCACACTGTCTTGGCTTTCCATGCCTGAAATGCTCTCATGGGCTTTTTAGCCAGATCTGAATAACTGAGGAGCTGATTCTGAGGTCGAGTACTGTTTATGGCATTTGTCATTCTATGAGTCTGTTATGTGGCCTGCTTCCCATGTTGGATCATTCTCTCCTTTATAATTCTATATATTATTATTCGATATGAAATTAAACTGATCACTTTAAGCAGTAAGATGGCATTGGTAACTGCCAAATTAATTGAATCTGGAGTCCTATGGCAAGTTTTTAGCTTTACCCTTAGGGATAAGTCCAAGGGAATGTGTGCCAAACTGTACATCTTCTCCCTCTTTTATTCCCACTCTTATTTTAAGCAGGGATTAATTTTCAAATGTATTTAAACACCTAAGAATAATTCTGTGTTTAGTAGAAACTTCAACCAATGGTATTAAGTAGAAAAAGAAAATACTAAAAGGAATAAAATAGCAAGCTGTTCCTTAAAGTCTGGAAAAGGGCTGATCAAGTCACTGCTTCTCATAGTGTCAGTTTCACTTCTAAATATTTCCTTTTAGGTGGTCAGTTAGTTGTCACAGACCAGGGAGAACTTATGATATTTCTCCCTTTGGGACTGGCTTATTTCACGCAGCATGATGTTTTCCAGATTCCTATAATTTGTTGCAAATGACTGAATTTCAATTTTTGTACTGATGTGTAGTATTGCATAGAGCACATATCCTATAATTTTCTTATCCAGTCTTCTGTCGAGCAGGTGTTTAGGTATATTCCATGTCTTAGCTATTGTGAATTGAGCTTCAATAAGCATGGAGGTGCAGATAGCTCTTTTATTAGCCAATTTAATTTCCCTTGAGTAAATTCTGATGAGGGTGATGGCTGGGTTGTATGATAGGGATATATTCAGATTTCTAAGGTATCTCCAAACTGTCTTCCATAGTGGCTTTACCAGTTTGCATTCTAACCAACAATAAATCAGTGTTCCTTTTCCTCCACATCCACAACAGCCCTTCTTGGATGTTGATTTCTGTGTGAAAGCAATTCTAACCAGGGTGAGGTGAAACCTCATTGTGGTTATGCTTTATATTTCCCTGATGGCTAGTGATCCTGAACATGTTTTCATGTGTCTGTTATACCGTTGGATTTCCTCTTTTGAAAAATGTCTGTTTAGGTCCTTGGCCCATATCTTAAGTGGGTTGTTTGTCTTGTTGTGGTGGAATTTCTTGATATCTTTGTAAATTCTCTTTATTAATCCTTTATCAGTTGCATATTTGCAAATATTTTCTCCCATTCTGTCAGTTTCCTCTTAACATTCCTGACTGTTTCTTTTGCCATAGACAAACTCCTCAATGTGATGTAATCCCAGTTGCTAATTTTGGCTTTGGCTTCCTGTGCCTTTGGGGTCTTTTCCAAGAATTCTTTGCCTATGGCAACCCTTGCAGGGTTTATCCGATTTTATCTAATAATTTGATGGTGTTGGGTAATAGATTTAGATCTTTAACCCATGTTGAGAGGATTTTTGTGTAAGGTGTGAAGTAGTACTTCTGCATGTGGAAATCAAGTTTTCCCAGCATCAATTGTAATAGATTATCCTTGTAATAGGAATTGTTTTTAGCTCCTTGATCAAATGGTAGTTGGCTGTAGATGTTTAGATTGATTTCTGGTACTTCTATTCCGCTCTATTGGTCTATCTATCTATTTCTGTACCAGTACCATGCTATTTTGATTATAACTGCCTTGGAGTATGTCTTGAAATCTGGTACTGTGATGCCTCTGGCTTCGTTGTGTTGTTTCAGATTGCTTTAGATGTTCAAAATCTCCTATGTCTCCACTGGAATTTCAGCATTTTTAGCTCTTTGGATCCCCCTAAATAAAGAATCATGTTATCTACCAAAAGGGATAATTTGATTTCTTCCTTCCAAATTTATATCCCTTAGATTTCTTTTTCTTGCCTAATGGATCTGGCTAAAACTTCCAGTACTATATTGAATAGCAATGATGAGAATGGGAATACCTGTTACTGGATATCAGTGGGAATGCTTCCAACTTTTCCCCATTCAATTTGATGCCAGCTGTGTGTTTGTCATAAATTGCCTTGATTGTGTTGAAGAATGTTCCTTCTATAGTCAATTTGCTTAGAGTTTTCATCATGAAAGGTTTGTGTGTTTTATCTAATGCTTCCTCTACATCTATTGAGATAATCATATAGTGTTTGTTCAGCAGTTTGTTAATGTGGTGTATCACATTGACTGATTTACAAATGTTGATCCATCCCTGAATACCAAGGATAAATCCCACTTGGTCTGGGTGGTTGATCTTTATGATATATTGTTGAATTATATTGGCTAGAATTTTGTTTATTTTTTATCTATTTTCATCAGTGAACTGGCCTGTAATTTTCTTTCTCTGTTGCATCTTTTTCAGGTTTACGAATTAATGTGATGCTGGCTTCATAGAGAGAATTTGGAAGGATTCCCTCTCCCCTCTCTCTAATTGTTTTGAATAGCTTGAGAAGAATTAGAGTTAGTTCTTCTGTTAATATCTAGTAGAATTCAGCAGCCAATTCATCTAGTTCTGAGCTTTTTTTGTTGGAATAGCCTTTAGTACTGATTCAATTTCCATCCTGGTCATGGGTCTGCTTAGGTTTTCTATATCTTCATGGCTCAATTTAGGTAGGTTGTGTGTGTCCAGGAAGCTATCCATTTCTGATAGATTTCCCAGTTTGTTGGCATAAAACTCTTTGTAGTAATTTCTGATGACTCTTTATTTCTGTGGTTTCCATTGTTTCATTTTCTTTTTTCTTCTCTAAATTTAATGATGTGGGTCTTCTCTCTCCTTTTTTTGTGTTAGTTGGGCCAATGATGTTTCAATTTTGTTTAATTTTTCAAAAAACAAGCTGTTCATTTTCTGATCTTTTTTTTAGATTCAATTTTGTTGACTTCTTCTCTAACTTTATTTATTTTCTCATACTAGTTTTGGGTTTGCTATACTGTTGTTTTTCTAGATCCTTGAGATTCATTGATAGCTCATTTATTTGGTGCCTTTACAATTTTTGGATGTAGTCACCTATTGCTATAAACGTTCCTCTTATCACTGATTGTGCTGTATCCCGTCTGTTTTGATATGTTGTGTTGTAGTCATCATTTTTTTCCAGAAATGTTTTGATTTCTCTTTTGATTTCTTCTATGACCCCTGTTCCTTCATAATCATGTTGTTCAGTCTCCAAGTGTTTGCATGTTCTCTAGAGATTCCTGAGTTGCTGAATTCCAGCTTCATTCCATTGTGGTCTGAGAAGATGCATGGTATGATTTTGATTCTTTTGAATTTGATGAAACTTTGTTTTTTGGCCTAGTATGTGGTCAATCTCAGAGGAAATTACATGCACTGCTGAGAAAAATGTGTGTTCTGCAACTGTATGATGAAAAGTTCTATAGATATCTGGTAGGTCCATTTGGTCAATAGTGTTGATTAAACCTGCTATTTCCTTGTTGATTTTCTTTCTGGTTAATCTGTCCTTTGCTGAAAGTGGAGTATTGATGTCCCCCAATACTATTGCATTTGAGTCTAAGTCTCCCTTTAAATCCCTTTACATATCTTTTCAACAGCCAGATTCCCTGTAATTAGGTAAATACACATTTAAAATAGTTACATCTTCATGTTGAATTTATCCCTTAATCATTCTATAGTGCCCTCCTTTGTTTCTTTTAAGAGGTTTTGTGTTAAAGTCTATTTTATTTGATATTAAGATGGCTACGCCAGCTCTTTTTTATGTTTCTGTTGGCAGGGAATATCATTTTCTGTCCTTTCACTTTCAGTCTGCATGCATCTTTGTTGGTAAGATGTGTTTCTTGTAAGTAGCAAATAGATGGGTTATGTTTTTTAATCCTTTCTGCCAGTCTGTGCCTTTTAACTGTGGAGTTGATGCCATTTACATTCAATGTGGCTATTTGTTGGCATGTAGTTGATTTTATTTTTTTTATATAAAGCTTTTATTTAAAGAATATAAATTTCCAAAGAACAGCTTATGGATCACAATGGCTCCCCCCCCACAACCTCCCTCCCTCCCCCTCCCCTCCCCTCTCCCGCTCCCTCCCGCCCTCCGCCCACATCAAGATTCATTTTCAATTCTCTTTATACACAGAAGATCAATTTAGTACATATTACATAAAGATTTCAACGGTTTGCCCTCGCATACAGACACAAAATGATAATACTGTTGGAGTGCTAGTTATAGTATTAATTCACAATGTACAGCACATTAAGGACAGAGATCCTACATGATTTTTTTTAAAAAAATTGATTGTCTATGCAATTTCCAGTTTAACACCAAGATTTTTTAATCATTTGCAATTATCTTTATATAAAGAAGATCGATTCAATATATACTATGTAAAGATTTCACCAGTTTGCACCCACTCAGAAACACAAAGTGCAAAAATACTGTTTCAGTACTAGTAATAGCATTATTTCACATTGGATAACACATTAAGGACAGATCCCTCATGAGACGTAAGTACACAGTGACTCCTGATGTTGATTTAACAATTTGACACTCTTGTTTATGGCGTCAGTAATCTCCCTAGGCTCTGGTCATGAGTTGCCAAGGCTGTGGAAGCCTTTAGGGTTCGCCGACTTCGATCTTATTCCGACAGGGTCATAGTCAAAGTGGAAGTTCTCTCCTCCCATCAGAGAAAGGTACCTCCTTCTTTGATGGCCCCGTTCTTTCCACTGGGATCTCACTCGCAGAGATCTTTCATTTAGGTCTTCTGTTTTTTCCAGAATGTCTTGGCTTTCCATGCCTAAACTATTCTCATGGGCTCTTCAGCCAGATCCGAATGCCTTAAGGGCTGATTCTGAGGCCAGAGTGCTATTTAGGACATCTGCCATTCTATGAGTCTGCTGTGTATCCTGCTTCCCATGTTGGATCATTCTCTCCCTTTTTCATTCTATCAGTTAGTATTAGCAGACACTAGTCTTGCTTGTGCGATCCCTTTGACTCTTAGACCTATCAGTGTGATCAATTGTGAGCTGAAATTGATCACTTGGACTAATGAGATGGCCTTGGTACATGCCACCTTGATGGGATTGTATTGGAATCACCTGGCACAATTCTAACTCCATCATTTGGGGCCGTTCTGATTGAGCATGTCCCAAATTTTACATCTCCTCCCTCTCTTATTCCCACTCTTATATTTCACAGAGATCACTTTTCAGTTAAAATTTGAACACCTAAGAATAATTGTGTGTTAATAACGGAGTTCAACCACTAGTACTAGGATAAAAAAAAAATACTACCATGGATAAAGTATTACATTATACAACAACAGTCAGCACAAGAGCTGATCGAGTCACTGTTTCTCATAGTGTCCATTTCACTTCAACAGGTTTCCCCTTTGGTGCTCAGTTAGTCATCGCCAATCAAGGGAAACAAATGATATTTGTCTCTTTGGGACTGACTTAATTCACTCAGCATGATGTTTTCCAGATTCCTCCATTTTGTTGCAAGTGACCAGATTTCATTGTTTTTGACTGCTGTATAGTATTCTGTAGAGTACATGTCCCATAATTTCCTAATCCAGTCTACTGTTGATGGGCATTTGGGTTGGTTCCAAGTCTTAGCTATTGTGAATTGAGCCGCAATAAACATTACTGTGCAGACGGATTTTTGTTTGCCCATTTAATTTCCTTTGGGTAAATTCCAAGGAGTGGGATGGCTGGGTTGAATGGTAGGGTTATATTCAGGTTTCTGAGGAATCTCCAGGCTGACTTCCATAGTGGCTTCACCAGTTTGCATTCCCACCAACAGTGGATTAGTGTCCCTTTTTCCCCAC
The DNA here is from genome assembly GCA_949820135.1 of Sylvilagus floridanus. Classification (NCBI taxonomy): domain Eukaryota; kingdom Metazoa; phylum Chordata; class Mammalia; order Lagomorpha; family Leporidae; genus Sylvilagus; species Sylvilagus floridanus. The sequence continues at coordinate 91,622,243 of OX463223.1, forward strand.
ATCCTCTCCAGCATCTATTGTTGGTGGATTTCTGAATGTGAGCCATTCTCACCGGGGTGAGGTGAAACCTCATTGTGGTTTTGATTTGCATTTCCCTGATTGCTAGGGATCTTGAACATTTTTTCATGTGTCTGTTGGCCATTTGGATTTCCTCTTTTGAAAAATGTCTATTGAGGTCCTTGGCCCATCTCTTAAGTGGGTTGTTTGTTTTGATGTTGTGGAGTTTCTTAATTTCTTTGTAGATTCTGGTTATCAACCCTTTATCTGTTGCATAGTTTGCAAATATATTTTCCCGATCTGTCGGTTTCCTATTCACTTTCCTGACTGTTTCTTTTGCAGTACAGAAACTTTTCAATTTGATGCAATCCCAGTAGTTAATTTTGGTTTTCAGTGCCTGTGCTTCTGGGGTCTTTTCCAAGAAATCTTTGCCAGTACCTATGTCTTGCAGGGCTTCTCCTATGCTCTCTAGTAATTTGATGGTGTCGGGTCGTAGGTTTAAATTTTTAATCCATGTTGAATGAATTTTTGTGTAAGGTGAAAGGTAGGGGTCTTGCTTCATGGTTCTGCAAGTGGAAATCCAGTTTTCCCAGCACCATTTACTAAACAGACTGACCTTACTCCAGGGACTGGTTTTGGATCGTTGATCAAATATAAGTTGGCTGTAGGTGTTTGGATTGATTTCTGGAGTTTCTATTCTGTTCCATTGGTCTATCCATCTGTTTCTGTACCAGTACCATGCTGTTTTGATAACAACTGCCCTGTAGTTGTCCTGAAATCTGGTATTGTGATGCCTCCGGCTTTGTTTTTGTTGTACAAGATTGCTTTAGCTATTCGAGGTCTCCTGTGTCTCCATATGAATTTCAGCATCATTTTTTCCAGATCTGAGAAGAATGTCCTCGGTATCTTGATTGGTATTGCGTTGAATCTGTAAATTGCTTTTGGGAGAATGGACATTTTGATGATATTGATTCTTCCAATCCATGAGCATGGGAGATTTCTCCATTTTTTGGTATCCTCTTCTATTTCTTTCTTTAAGGTTTTGTAATTTTCATCCGAGAGATCTTTAATGTCCTTAGTTAAATTTATTCCAAGGTATTTGATTGTTTTTGTAGCTATTGTGAATGGGATTGATCTTAGCAGTTCTTCCTCAGCCGTGGCATTGTCTGTGTATACAAAGGCTGTTGATTTTTGTGCATTGATTTTATATCCTGCTACTTTGCCAAACTCTTCTATGAGTTCCAATAGTCTCTTAGTAGAGTTCTTTGGGTCCCCTAAATAAAGAATCATGTCGTCTGCAAAGAGGGATAGTTTGAGTTCTTCCTTCCCAACTTGTATCCCTTTAATTTCTTTTTCTTGCCTAATAGCTCTGGCTAAGACTTCCAGCACTATATTGAATAGCAGTGGTGAGAGTGGGCATCCCTGTCTGGTACCAGATCTCAGTGGAAATGCTTCCAACTTTTCCCCATTCAATAGGATATTGGCCGTGGGTTTTTCATAAATTGCTTTGATTGTATTGAGGAATGTGCCTTCTATACCCAGTTTGCTTAGGGTTTTCATCATGAAAGGGTGTTGAATTTTATCGAATGCTTTCTCTGCGTCTAGTGAGATAATCATATGGTTTTTCTTCTGCAGTCTGTTAATGTGGTGTATCACGTTGATTGTTTTGCGAATATTGAACCATCCCTGCATACCAGGGATGAATCCCACTTGGTCTGGGTGGATGATCTTTCTGATGTGTTGTTGCAGTCTATTGGCCAGAATTTTGTTGAGGATTTTTGCATCTATGTTCATGAGGGATATTGGTCTGTAATTCTCTTTCAATGCTGCATCTTTTTCTGGCTTAGGCATTAAGGTGATGCTGGCTTCATAGAAAGAATTTGGGAGAATTCCCTCTTTTTCGATTGTTCTGAAAAGTTTGAGAAGAATTGGGGTTAGTTCTTCTTTAAATGTCTGGTAGAATTCAGCAGTGAATCCATCTGGTCCTGGGCTTTTCTTTGTTGGGAGGGCCTTTATTACTGATTCAATTTCTGACTCACTTATGGGTCTGTTTAGGTTTTCTATGTCTTCCTGGTTCAATTTAAGTAGGTTGCATGTGTCCAGGAATCTATCCATTTCTGATAGGTTTCCCTGTTTACTGGCATACAAGTCCTTGTAGTAATTTCTGATGATTCTTTTGATTTCTGTGATGTCTGTTGTTATGTTTCCTTTTTCATCTCTGATTTTACTGATTTGGGTCTTTTCTCTTCTTTTTTTAGTTAGTTGGGCCAATGGGGTGTCAATCTTGTTTATTTTTTCAAAAAACCAGCTCCTCGTTTGGCTGATTTTTTGTAGTGTTTTTTTGGATTCAATCCTGTTGATTTCTTCTCTGATTTTGATTATTTCTCTTTTTCTACTAGATTTGGGTCTAGTTTGCTGCAAATTTTCTAGATCCTTGAGATGCATTGAAAGCTCATCTATTTGGTGCCTTTCCAGTTTCTTGATGTAGGCACCTATTGATATAAACTTTCCTCTTAACACTGCTTTTGCTGTATCCCATAAGTTTTGGTATGTTGTGCTGTTATCCTCATTTACTTCCAGAAAATTTTTGATTTCTCTTTTGATTTCTTCAGTGACCCATTGTTCATTCAGGAGCATGTTGTTCAATCTCCATGTGTTTGCATATGCTCTAGGGATTCCTGAGTTGCTAATTTCCAACTCAATCCCTTATGGTCTGAGAAGTTGCATCGTATGATTCTAATTCTTTTGAATTTGCTGAGACTTGCTTTATGGCCTAATATGTGATCAATCCTAGAGTAGGTTCCATGTACTGCTGAGAAGAATGTGAATGCTTTACATGTAGGATGAAAAGTTCTGTAGATATCTGTTAGATCCATTTGGGCTATAGTGTTGTTTAAATCTACTGTCTCTTTGTTGATCTTCTGTTCTGTCGATCTGTCAATATCTGTGAGTGGAGTATTGAAGTCCCCCAGTACTATTGTGTTGGGGTCTAAGTCTCCCTTTAAGTTTCTTAACAAATTTTTTAAATAAACCTGTGGCCTGTAATTAGGTGCATATACATTGAGAATTGTTATATCTTCCTGTAGTATTGATCCCTTAATCATTATATAGTGTCCCTCTTTGTCTCTCTTAACAGTTTTTGTGTTAAAGTTTATGTAGTCCGATATTAAGATGGTTACACCCGCTCTTTTTTCATTTCTGTTGGCATGGTATATCTTATTCCATCCTTTTATTTTCAGTCTGTATGGATCTTCGTTGGAAAGATGTGTTTCTTGTAGGCAGCAAATAGATGGTTTTTGTTCCTTAACCCAGTCAGCCAATCTCTGTCTTTTAACAGGACAGTTTAGACCTTTAACGTTCAATGTGACTATTGATAAGTGGTAAGTTTGCCCTGTCATTTGCCAGATATTTTCTAATGTATGCTTTGAATTCCCTGTGATCTTTTGCTGTGAGGTTCCCTTCATTTACCTTCTTTCATGTTGATGGTCGTGTTTCTGTGTTTCTGTGTGTAACACGTCTTTAAGTATCTTTTGCAGGGCTGGACGAGTGGCAACAAATTCTTTCAATTTTTGTTTGTTATGAAAGGTCTTTATTTCGCCTTCATTCACAAATGAGAGCTTTGCAGGGTATAATATTCTGGGCTGGCAGTTTTTCCCTCTAAGTACCTGGGCTATGTCTCGCCATTCCCTTCTAGCTTGTAGGGTTTCTGTTGAGAAGTCAGCTGTGAGTCTAATTGGAGATCCTCTGAGAGTAATCTGACGTTTCTCTCTTGCACATTTTAGGATCTTTTCTTTTTGCTTCACTGTGGTGAGTTTAATTACAATATGTCGTGCAGAGGATCTCTTTTGGTCATGTTTATTAGGGGTTCTATGAGCTTCCTGGATTAGGATTTCTCTGTCTTTCTCCAAGCCTGGAAAATTTTCTGCTAGTATCTCCCTAAAAAGGCCTTCTAATCCTTTCTCCCTCTCCATACCTTCAGGAACACCTAGAACCCGAATGTTGGGTTTTTTAATAGTATCCTGTAAATTCCCGACGATATCTTTTAGTTTTCTAATTTCCTCTTCTTGTCTTTGGTTTGACTGTTTCCTCTCCTGTTCACTGTCTTCTAGGTCCGATATTCTCTCCTCTGCTTCACCCATTCTGGTTTTAAGGCCCTCAAGATTGCTTGTCACTTGATCTATTGAGTTCTTCAATTCATTAAGATTTTTTGTCACTCTCGTAGCTTCTTGTTCTACTAGTTGTTTCATTTCGTTTTGATTTCTCCGTAGTGCTTCATTCTCGCGAGAGAGATTTTCTATCTTATCCATTAAAGATTTCTGTAGTTCAAGAATTTGTTTTTGAGAACTTCTTAATGTTCTTATCAATTCTTTGAGATCTGCTTCTTGCATTTCTTCTATCTCATTATCTTCACAATCCTGACTTGGGGTGTCTTTTCCGTTTGGGGTCATCATAGCGTCTTCCTTGATCTTGCTCCCTCGGAATCTGTTTTTGTTTGGCATTTTTTTTTCCCCACACTCTTTTTCTGGGTAGTCAAGGTAACGGAGTTTGTGTGCGCGGTGTGTTCCCAGTTTTTGGATCCCCTTCAGGTTTCTACAGCCTCGGGTTTTTGGTTCCGTCTGCCTCAGTGATGGGCGGGCGCACCTTGTCCCACTGCGTTTAATCAAATTCGACTTCGTAAGGTGGGTGGCGAGAGGGGCTAGTGTCCGTGCGGGCTCGCCTCAACTGTGCTGTTTCCCCCGTGGAGGTCTGCTTCCCCCCGCCAGTGTCTCGGGATCCCTGTATCGGCTCCCGTTCACGCGCGCAGATCCTGCGGCGATTGTGTTCCGCCCGGCTCCAGTCACAGCCGGCGGGCGCGCGCCGTGCCACTGCGTTTAATCTAGCTGGACTTAGCAGGGTGGGTGACGAGAGAGGCTAGTGTCCGTGTGGGCTCGCCTCAATTGTGCTGTTTCCCTGGGGTCTGCTTCCCCCCGCCAGTGTCTCGGGATCCCTGTATCGGCTCCCGTTTAAGCGCTCAATTCCAATGGCGACTGTGTTCCGTCCGGTTCCCGTCCCTCCCGGCAGCTCCCGTGCCACTATGGCATGATTTGCCGTTCGCAAACTTACTTTTCCCTAGGTCCTCTGCGTCTCATTCACTGGGTCCGGAAGAATTTCCACTGCATTTTTTTTCCCTGAAATTTTTCCTGAGGCTACAGTAACTCTGTTTTTATTAAACTATCTTTTTGCGGACTGCTAGTGCGCGTCCTCACTATTCCGCCATCTTGGCTCCGCCCCGGCATGTAGTTGATTTTAGTAATTCCTGATGATTCTGTTTATTCCTGTTATCTGTTGAAACATCTCCTTTTTCATGTCTTATTTCATTGAAATTGGTCTTTTTTTATTTTTGGTTAGTTGGCCCAATGGTATATAAATATTTCTTATATTTGGAAAATCCAACTTTAATTCCACTGATATTTTGTATTTTTCTCAATTTTGTTTATTTTTTACTAATATTAATTTGGGTTTGGTTTGTTGTTTTCTTTTTCTTTTAGAGAATTATTCTATTTATGTGAAAGACAGATTTACAGAGAGAGGTAGAGCCAGAGGGTGGGTTGAGAAAGAGAGATTTTCCATTCCACTGGTTAACTCCCCAAATGACCATAATGGCCAGAGCTGAGCAGAGTTGTTCTGAAACCAGGAGCCAGTAGCTTCTCCCGGATCTCCCACCTGGGTGCAGGGGCCCAAAATCTTGGGCCACCTTTCATTGTTTTCCCAGGCCATAGCATAGATTTGGATTGTAAGAGGAGCAGCTGGGACTCAAACTGTTGTCAATGTAGGATGCTGGCATGGCAGGCTGGGGTTTTAACCCACTGAGCCACACCACCAGCCCTGGGTTGTTATTTTTCTGTCTTCAAGATTCAATGATAGCTCATTTACTGTGGCCTTTCCAATTGTTGATGTACGTATTAATTCCCTCTTCACACTGCTTTTGCTGTATCCCATTTATTGATATATTGTATTGTCATGTTCATTCATTTGCAGGATTTTTTATTTCCCCTTTGATTTGTTCTGTGAACCACTGTGCATTCATATATGTGCTGTTTAGTCTCCATGCTTTGCATATTTCCTAGTGATCCTTGAGTTGTTAATTTCCAGCTTCATCATTCATTGTGGTCAAAAAAGATATATGGCAAGATTTCAGGTTTTTTAAAAAGAATTTCTGAGATCAGCTTTATGGCTAGCATATCCTAAAGAAGATTCCATGCATTGGTGAAAAGAATACTTATTCTCCAACTGTGAGATGAAATGTTCTTTAGAAATCAGTCCCATTTGGTGCATAGCACACATTTTTTCTGTTGTTTATTTGTTTATTTTCTGTCTAGTTGATCTGTACATGGTGAATTGAGGTGCTCCACCTTGTCTGCTTGAACCTTGGTGCCTCATATTTTGAGAGACTGGTGGCACCTCACAGTCCTATGTGGAAGCCTAGCTCCCAGACTTTCCTCCTAGTTAGACTCAAAGTGGGGAACAAAGATTTTTCTCTCTGGTCACACGCCAACATGAGAGCCTCCTGCAGAGTTTACTGGTGTCAAAATGGTTCTTCCTCTACCTCCATTGCCAGGTGCCCTTGTGAGGGCATAGGGAGAAAGAAATGTGCTTTCTCTCACTGTACTATGTGGGTACCCTGCGCAGTATTGGGGTTTCAGGCTGAGATCAAAGTCTGTGTAGTCCACAAAGTGTTCCCTCAGGCAACATGACCAATGGCATTGGCTGTTGTAGTCTGCACTCACCTCTCTCCCAGCTGCATGAGTCCCATGTTCAGTGTCTCCACTCACTGGTGCAAGTCCACTGCCTCCACACTACTCCATAATGTCCCTCTCCCTTCTACAGGACTTCCACTACAATCTTTTCTCCAAGTCTCCCCTGAAAATGCACTTCCTCAACTTTTCTTTTGATGTTTTCCCTTGGTCAAAAGCACCAAATCAATTCCCTATTCAGCCTTCTTGGAAACTGCCTAAACTTCTGTCTTAATATTGCTTTTACTATTAATATGTTTATTATCTCAGAGACTTTGCTTTTTTTTATTTTCATATATTTAAAACAAATTTTTCATTTCTCTTTTAGTTTATTTTTTAAAAATATTGATTTATTAACTTAAAGGAAGAGTAGAGAGAGAGAGAGGAAGGGAAGGGGAGAGGGTGACACAGAGAGAGAGAGAGAGAGAGAGAGAGAGAGAGAGAGAGAGATATTCCATCTACTGGTTCACCTCCAAATGACTGCAATTGCTGAGGTTAGGCTAGGCCAAAGTCAGGAGTCTGGAAATACATTAGGGCCTCCTACATTGCTGAAGTGGTTCAAGGAACTGAGTGTTTGCCAGGTTTATTAGTAGGGACATGAGTTGGAAATGGAGCACCTAGAACTTGAAAAGGCACCCATAATTGACACCAGTTTTGCAGGTGGCAGATTAACACAATAAACCACAATGCCAATACCTCCTTATTTTTCTGATGACCCACCATTAACAAAGTATCATGTCATTAATTTCCAAATATTTATATGATGAGAAGGTTATATTCTGTTGCTCTTTTGTGAAATAATCTGCATTTTGTTTAGGTACATTTTTTGAATAGTATGGGTCAATTCTGGTACATCTGTGTTGTTTCACTGTGGATGATCTGTCCATTTATGATTTTGGGTTGTCAAAACCCCACAATATTATTGAATTTGAGTGTATGTTTCCTTTTAGATCTAATAATGTTGGCCTTATAAATCTGGATATATTTGTGTCAAGTGAATATATATTTGCGATTATTATATCTTTTTAAAAATTTATTTAATAAATATAAATTTTGAAAGTACAATTTTTGGATCGTAGTGGTTTTTCCCCCCATAACCAACATCCCACATGCAAACCATCCCATCTCCTACTCTTTCTCCCATCCCTATCTTCATTAAGATTCGTTTTCAGTTATCCTTATATACAGAAGATCAACTTCATATAGAACAAGTAAAGATTTCAACAGTTTGCACCCACACAGACACACAAAGTATAAAAGTACTGTTTGAATACTAGTTTTACCATTAGTTCTCATAGTAAAACACATTAAGGACAGAGATCCTACATGAGTCTAAGTGCACAGTGACTCCTGTTTTTGATTTAACAATTGATACTCTTATTCATGACTTTAGTAATCACCTGAGGCTCTTGTCATGAGCTGCCAAGGATTTGGAAGCCTCTTGAGTTCATAAACTCCGACCTTATTGAGACAAGTCCATAATCCAAGTGGAAGTTCTCTCCTCCATTCATAGAAAGGTACCTCCTTCTTTGATGGCCCATTCGTTCTGCTGGGATCTCACTCACAAAGATCTTTCATTTAGGTCATTTTTTGCCAAAGTCTCCTGGCTTTCCATGCCTGAGAAACTCTCCTGGGCTTTTTAGCCAGATCCAAATGCCTGAAGTGCTGACTAAGAGGCCAGAGTGCTGTTTAGGGCATCTGGCATGCCATGAGTCTGCTGTGAATCCCACTTCCCATGTTGGATCGTTCTCTCCTTTTTAATTCTTTCAGTTAGTATTAGCAGACACTAGTATTGTTTATGTGATCCCTGTTACAGTTAACCCTATATTTATGATCAATCATGAAATTAAACTGATTATTTTAACTAGTAAGACAGCATTGGTGCATGCCTGACTGCTTCTTTGCAGTACAGAAACTTCTCAATGTGATGCAATCCCAATTGTTAATTTTGGCTTTGACTGCCTGTGCCTCTGGTGTCTTTTCCAAGAAGTCTTTGCCTGTGCCTATATCTTACAGGGTTTCTACAATGGTCTCTAATAATTCAATGGTGTCAGGACATAGAATTAGATCTTTAACCCATGTTGAGTGGATTTTTGTGTAAGGTGTAAGATAGGGGTCTTGCTTCACACTTCTGCATGTGGAAATCCAATTTTCCCAGCACCACTTGTTGAATAGACTGTCCTTGCTCCAGGAATTGGTTTTAGATCCTTTATCAAATATAAGTTGGCTGCAGATGTTTGGGTTGAATTCTGGTGTTTGTATTCTGTTCCATTGGCCTATCCATTTGTTTCTGTACCAGTACCATGGCCTTTTGTTTATAACTGCCTTGTAGTATGTTTTTAAATCTGGTATTTGATGTCTCCGACTTTGTTTTTGTTTTACAAGGTAGCTTTAGCTATTTGATGTCTCCTGGGTCTCCATGTGAATTTTAGCGTCATTTTTTCCCTATCTGAAATGAATGTTTTGATATTTTGATTGGTATCACATTGAATCTAAACATTGCGTAAGGGAGAATGGACATTTTGATATTGATTGTTCCAATCCAGGAGCAGGGAAATTTTTCCATTTTTGATATCCTATTCTATTTCTTTAAGGTTTTCTAATTCTCATCATAGAAATCTTTGACATCCTTGGTGAGTTTTTCCCAAGGTATTTGATTGTTATTATAGCTATTGTGAATGGGATTGATCTTAGAAGATTTTTCACAGCCATGGCATTGTCTATGTATACAAAGGCTGTTGATTTTATGAGCATTGATTTTATATCCTGCTACTTTGCCAAACTCTTCTATGAGTTCCAATAATCTCTCAATGGAGTTCTTTGGATCCCCTAAATAAAGAATCATATCATCTGCAAAGAGGGATAGTTTGAATTCTTCCTTCCAAATTTGTATCCCTTTAATTTCTTGTTCTTGCCTAATAGCTCTGGCTAAAACTTCCAGTACTATATTGAGTAGCAATGGTGAGAGTGGGCATCCCTGTCTGGTACCAGAACTCAGTGCACATGCTTCCAAATTTTCCCCATTCAATAGGATGGTGGCGGTGGGTTTTTCACAAATTGCTTTGATTGTGTTGAAGAATGTTCCTTCTATAGTCAATTTGCTTAGAGTTTTCATCATGAAAGAGTGTTGAATTTTATCGAATGCTTTCTCTGCATCTATTGAGATAATCATATGGTTTTTCTTCTGCAGTCTGTTAATGTGGTATATCACATTGATTGATTTGCAAATGTTAGTTTTAGGAATTAAGGTGATGCTGGCTTCATAGAAAGAATTTGGGAGGATTCCCCTGCTTTTAATTGTTTTGAATAGTTTAAGGAGAATTGGATTTAGTTCTTCTTTAAATGTCTGGTAGAGGGGCCAGGGACGTGGCGCACTAGGTTAATCCTCCACCTGCGGTGCTGACATACCATATCGGTGCCAGGTTCTAGTCCCATTTGACACTCTTCCAGTCTAGATTTTGCTGTGGCATAGGAGAGTAGTGCAGGATGGCCCATGCATGAGAGTCCAAAAAGAGGCACCTAGCTCATGGCTATGGATTGGCGCAGCTCCGTACATTGCAGCCATTCGGGGAGTGAACCAGTGCACAGAATACCTTCCCCCCCCTCACTGTAACTCTACCTGTCAAATAAATAGATAAATAAATGTCTGGTAGAATTCATCAGTGAATCCATCTGGTCATAGGCCTTTTTTGGGAAGGCCTTTATTACTGATTCAATTTATAACTCTGTTATGGGCCTGTTTAGGCTTTCTATGTTTCATAATTCAATTTAGGTATGTTGTATGTGTCTAGAAATCTATTCATTTCATTTGGTTTTCATTTTCAATTCTCTTTATATACAGAAGATCAGTTTACTATATATTAAGTAAAGATTTCAACAGTTTGCCCTCACATAGCAACACAAAGTGAAAAATACTGTTGGAGTACTGGTTACAGCATTAAATCACAATGTACAGCACATTAAGGACAGAGATCCTACACGATATTTTTAAAAAATTGATTAATTTTCTATGCAATTTCCAATTTAACACCAAGTTTTTTTTTTCATTTTCAATTATTTTTATATATAGAAGATCGATTCAGTATATACTAAGTACAGGTTTCATCAGTTTGCACCCACACAGAAACACAAAGTTTAAAAATAATGTTTCTGTACTCGTTATAGCAGTACTTCACATTGGACAACACATTAAGGACAGATCCCACATGAGACATAAGTAAACAGTGACTCCTGTTGTTGATTTAACAATTTGACACACTTGTTTATGGTGTCAGTAATCTCCCTAGGCTCTAGTCATGAGTTGCCAAGGCTATGGAAGCCTTTTGAGTTCGCCGACTTCAATTTCATACCAACAGGGTCATAGTCAAAGTGGAAGTTCTCTCCTCCCTTCAGAGAAATGTACCTCCTTCTTTGATGGTCCCATTGTTTCCACTGGGATCTCACTCACAGAAATCTTTCATTTAGGTCTTCTTTTTTTTTTCCAGAGAGTCTTGGCTTTCCATGCCTAAAATACTCTCATGGGCTCTTGAGCCAGATCCGAATGCCTTAAAGGCTGATTCTGAGGCCAGAGTGCTATTTAGGACATCTGCCATTCTATGAGTCTGCTGTGTATCCCACTTCCCATGTTGGATCATTCTCTCCCTTTTTGATTCTATCAGTTAGTATTAGCAGACACTAGTCTTGTTAGTGTGATCCCTTTAACTCTTAGACCTATCAGTGTGATCAATTGTGAACTGAAGATGATCATTTGGACTAGTGAGATGGCATTGGTACATGTCACCTTGATGGGATTGTATTGGAATCCCCTGGCACGTTTCTAACTCAACCATTTGGGGCAAGACTGATTGAGCATGTCCCAAATTGTACATCTCCTCCCACTCTTATTCCTACTCTTATATTTAACAGGGATCACTTTTCAGTTAAATTTAAACACCTAAGAAAAACTTTGTGTTAATTACAGAGTTTAACCACTAGTACTAGAATAAAAATACTAAAATGGATAAAGTATTAAATTGTACAAGAACAGTCAGGACAAGAGATGATCAAGTCACTGTTTCTCAGTGTCCATTTCACTTCAACAGGTTTCCCCTTTGGTACTCAGTTAGTTGTCACAAGATCAGGGAAAACAAATGATATTTGTCTTTTGGGGACTGGCTTAATCCACTCAGCATGATGTTTTCCAGATTCCTCCATCTTGTTGCAAATGACTGGATTTCATTGTTTTTGACTGCTGTATAGTATTCTATAGAGTACATGTCCCATAATTTCTTTATCCAGTCTACCTTGATGGGCATTTGAGTTGGTTCCAGGTCTTAGCTATTGCGAATTGAGCTGCAATAAACGTTAATGTACAGACAGATTTTTTGTTTCCCAATTTAATTTCCTTTGGGTAAATTCCAAGCAGTGGGATGGCTGGGATGTATGGTAGCGTTATATTCAGGTTTCTGAGGAATCTCCAGGCTGACTTCCATAGTGGCTTCACCAGTTTGCATTCCCACCTACAGTGGGTTAGTGTCCCTTTCTCCCCACATCCTCTCCAGCATCTATTGTTGGTGGATTTCTGAATGTGAGCCATTCTAAGAGGGGTGGGGTGAAACCTCATTGTGGTTTTGATTTGCATTTCCCTGATTGCTAGTGATCTTGAACATTTTTTTCATATGTCTGTTGGCCATTTGGATTTCCTCTTTGGAAAAATGTCTATTGAGGTCCTTGGCCCATCTCTTAAGTGGGTTGACTGTTTTGATGTTATGGAGTTTCTTGATTTCTTTGCAGATTCTGGTTATTAACCCTTTATCTGTTGCATAGTTTGCAAATATTTTTTTCCCATTCTGTCTGTTGCCTATTCACTTTCCTGACTGTTTCTTTTGCAGTACAGAAACTTTTCAATTTGATGCAATCCCAATAGTTAATTTTTGCTTTGACTGCCTGTGCTTCTGGGGTATATTCCAAGAAGTCTTTGCCAGTACCTATATGTTGCATGGTTTCACCAATGCTCTCTAATAATTTGATCGTGTCAGGTCATAGATTTAAGTCATTAATCCATGTTGAGTGATGTTTTTTGTAAGGTGAAAGGTAGGGGTCTTGCTTCATGCTTCTGCACGTGGAAATCCAGTTTCCCAGCACCATTTGTTGAATAGACTGTCCTTACTCCAAGAATTGGTTTTGGATCTTGATCAAATATAAGTTGGCTGCAGATGTTTGGGTTGAATTCTGGTGTTTCTATTCTGTTCCTTTGGTCTATCCATCTCTTTCTGTACCAGTACCATGCTGTTTTGATAATTACTGCCCTGTAGTATGTCCTAAAATCTGGTATTGTAATGCCGCTTTGTTTTTGTTGTAAAAGATTGCTTTAGATATATAAGGTCTCCTGTGTCTCCATATGAATTTCAACATAATTTTTTCCAGATCCGAGAAGAATTTCTTTGGTATTTTCTTTGGTATTGCATTGAGTCTGTAAACTGCTTTTGGGAGAATGGACATTTTGATGATATTGATTCTTCCAATCAATGAGCATGAAATATTTTTCCATTTTTGGTATCCTCTTCTATTTCTTTCTTTAAGGTTATATAATTTTCATCGTAGAGATCTTTAATGTCCTTGGTTAAGTTTATTCCAAGGTATTTGATTGTTTTTGTAGCTATTGTGAATGAGATTAATCTTAGAATTTCTTCCTCAGCCATGGCATTGCCTTTGTATACAAAGGCTGTTGATTTTTTTGCATTGATTTTATATCCTTTTATTTTGCAAAACTCTTCTATGAGTTCCAATAGTCTCTCAATGGAGTTCTTTGGGTGCCCTAAATAAAGAATCATATCATCTGCAAAGAGGGATAGTTTGAGTTCTTCCTTCCCAACTTGTATCCCTTTAATTTATTTTTCTTGCCTAATAGCTCTGGCTAAGACTTCCAGAACTATATTAAATAGCAGTGGTGAGAGTGGGCATCCCTGTCTGGTACCAGATCTCAGTGCACATGCTTCCAACTTTTCCCCATTCAATAGGATGGTGGCGGTGGTTTTTTCACAAATTGCTTTGATTGTATTGAGGAATGTGCCTTCTATACCCAGTTTGCTTAGGGTTTTCATCATGAAAGGGTGTTTTATTTTTTCAAATGCTTTCTCTGCGTCTAGTGAGATAATCATATGGTTTTTCTTCTGCAGTCTATTAATGTGGTGTATCACCATGATTATTTTGTGAATATTGAACCATCCCTGCATACCAGGGATAAATCCCACTTGGTCTGGGTGGATGATCTTTGTGATGTGTTGTTGCATTCTATTGGCCAGCATTTTATTGAGGATTTTTGCATCTATTTTCATGAGGGATATTGGTCTGTAATTCTCTTTCAATACTGCATCTTTTTCCGGCTTAGGAATTAAGGTGATGCTGGCTTCAAAGAAAGAATTTGGGAGGATTCCCTCTTTTTGAATTGTTCTGAATAGTTTGAGAAGAATTGGAGTTTGTTCTCCTTTAAATGCCTGGGAGAATTCAGCAGTGAATCCATCTAGTCCTGGGCTTTTCTTTGTTGGGAGGGCCTTTATTACTGTTTCAATTTCTGTCTGTTTAGGTTTTCTATGTCTTCCTGGTTCAATTTAGGTAGGTTGTATGTGTCGAGCAATCTATCCATTTATGATAGATTTCCCTGTTTGCTGGCATACAAGTCCTTGTAGTAATTTCTGATGATTCTTTTTATTTATGTGGTGTCTGTTGTTACTTTTCCTTTTACATCTCTGATTTTATTGATTTGGGTCTTTTCGTTTTTTAGTTAATTGGGCCAATGGGGTGTCAATTTTGTTTATTTTTTCAAAAAACCAGCTCCTTGTTTGACTGATGTTTTTGCAATTTTTTTTTCAAACCTGTTGATTTCTTCTCTGATTTTAATTATTTCCCTTCTCCTACTAGATTGGGTCTGGTTTGCTGCAAATTTTCTAGATCCTTGTGATGATTTGAAAGTTCATCTATTTGGTGCATTTCCACTTTCTTGATGTAGGCAGCTATTGATATAAACTTTCCTCTTAACACTGGTTTTGCTGTATCCCATAGGTTTTGGTATGTTGTGCTGTTATCCTCATTTACTTCCAGAAAATTTTTGATTTCTCTTTTGGTTTCTTCTATTACCCATTGTTCATTTAGGAGCATGTTCTTCAATCTCCACGTGTTTGCATAAGCTCTAGGGATTCCTGAGTTGCTGATTTCCAACTTCATTCCTTTATGGTCTGAGAAGTTGCATCGTATGATTCTAATCCTTTTGAATTTGCTGAGACATGCTTTATGGCCTAGTATGTGGTCACTCCTATAGTAGGTTCTATGTATTGCTGAGAAGAATGTAAATTCTTTCTGTGTAGGATGAAAAGTTCTGTAGATATCTGTTAGGTCCATTTGGGCTATAGTGTCGTTTAAATCTCCTGTCTCCTTGTTGATCCTCTGTCCTGTTGATCTGTCTATTTCTGAGAGTGGATTATTGAAGTCCTGAAGTTTTATTGTATTGGTGTCTAAGTCTCCCTTTAAGTCCCTTGACAAGTCTTTTAAATAAACTGGTGTCCTGTAATTAGGTACATGTACATTGATAATTGTTATATATTCCTGTTGAATGGATCCGTTAATCATCATATAGTGGCCCTCTTTGTCTCTCCTAACAGATTTTCTGGTAAAGTTTATGTTATCCGATATTAAGATGGCTATGCCCGCTCTTTTTTCATTTTTGTTGGCATGGTATATCTTTTTTACAGCCTTTCACTTTCAGTCTGTATGCATCTTTGTTAGAAAGATGTGTTTCTTGTAAGCAGCAAATAGATGCGTTTTGTTCCTTAACCCAATCAGCCAATCGGTGTCTTTTAACTGGACAGTTCAGACCATTAATGTTAAATGTGACTATTGATAAGTAGTAACTTTGCCCTGCCATTTGCCAAAGATATTTTCTAATATATGCTTTGAGTTTCTTGTGCTCTTTTGATGTTAAGTTTCCTTACTTTACCTTCTTTCATATTGATGACCGTGTTTCTGTGTTTCTGTGTGTAATACATCTTTAAGCATCTTTTGCAGGGCTGGATGAGTGCGACAAATTCTTTAAATTTCTGTTTGCTGTGAAAGGTCTTTATTTCACCTTCATTCACAAATGAGAGCTTTGCAGGATATAATATTCTGGGATGGCAGTTTTTCTCTCTTAGCACCTGGGCTATATCTTGCCATTCCCTCCTAGCTTGTAGGGTTTCTGAAGAGAAGTCAGCTGTGAGTTAATTGGAGATCCTCTGAGAGTAATCTGACGTTTCTCTCTTGCACATTTTAAGATCTTTTTTTTATCTTTCACTTTGGTGATTTTAATTAAAATGTGTCATGGTGAGGATCTCTTTTGGTCTTGTTTACTAGGGGTTCTATGTGCTTCCTGTACTAGGATGTCTCTGTCCTTCTCCAAACCTGGGAAATTTTCTGCTGATATCTCACTAAAATGGCCTTCTAATCCTTTCTCCCTCTCCATGCCTTCAGGAACTCCTAGAACCCGAATGTTGGATTTTTTTAATATTATCCTGTAGATTTCTGACAATATTTTTTAGATTTCTAATTTCCTCTTCTTTTCTTTGGTTTGACTGTTTCCTTTCCTGTTCTCTGTCTTCTAAGTCTGATATTCTCTCTTCTGCTTCACCCATTCTGTTTTTAAGGCTCTCTAATGTGTTTGTCATTTGATCTATTGAATTCTTCATTTCATTATGGTTTCTCGTCACTATCACAGATTCTTTTTTTAAATCATTTTTATTTCTATTTATTTTTTTTTGGACATTCAGAGTGGACATTGAGAGAGAGAGACAGAAATGTCTTCCTTTGCTGTTGGTTCACCCTCCAATGGCTGCCACGGCCAGCACACTGCAGCTAGCGCACTGCACTGATCTGAAGGCAGGAGCCAGGGGCTTCTCCTGGTCTCCCATGGGGTGCAGGGCTCAACCACTTGAGCCGTCCTCCACTGCACTCCCAGGCCACAGCAGAGAGCTGGCCTGGAAGGGGGGCAACTGGGACAGAATATGGCACCCTGACTGGGACTAGAACCTGGTGTGCCAGTGCCACAAGGCGGAGGATTAAACTATTGAGCCACGGCCCTGGCTGTATCAGTTTCTTGTTCTACTAGTTGTTTCATTTCATTTTGATTCCTCCTTAATGTTTCATTTTCACGAGAGAGATTTTCTATCTTGCCCATTAAGGATTTCTGTAGTTCAAGAATTTGTTTTTGAGAACTTCTTAATGTTCTTATCAAGTTTTTGAGATCCGCTTCTTGCATTTTTTCTATCTCATAATCTTCATAATCTTGAATTGGGGTGTCTTTTTCATTTGGGGCATCATATTGTCTTCCTTGCTCTTGTTACCTCAGTTTCTACGTTTGTTTGGCATATTGGAGATATTCTTTGGTTCCTTTTTTGTGGTGCTCTTTTTCTCGTAATGTTATGACTCTAGATTACGTGGACTGTCTGCTTTTGATGGATCATTAGAGGCTGTGATGGGTGTGGCCAGAGAGCTCTGTTTGGTTCTTCAGGATTAAGGGTGTGCCTAAGGTGACTCACCCAGGTTGTTCTCTCACTCTCTCTCTCTCTCTTTCTCTTTCTTTCTTTCTTTTTTTTTTTGACTCAGTTGGGAAGTAATCACACACTGCTGAGTGGAATTGAGGGTAGTTGATGTATATATATGAAATCTGGCCTCTGTGAGTATTTGTCTGCTTATCCCTGGGACCACACAAAGAGTTATGCAGCCCTCAGTATGGTCTCAAATTTCTCCACAGTCTTTCACCAGGTTGCCAAGGTTACTGAGTTTGTGAAATTGGTGAGTTCTCTCACCCCCCTCCTCAGATTTTCACAGTCTCAGTTCATTAGCTCCACAAACTTTCACTAGATCTAACCTCCTGTTATTTCTCCCTACCAGAGTCAGGTTTTTCTGCTTGGCTAATGGCAGGCGCCATTTTACACGTGCTCTTTTTCTTGCTCGGCTTTGTAAGGTGAGTGGAGAGAGAGTCTAGTGTCCATGCCGGTTCCCCTTATTTATTCGTTTTTTTCTCTCCTCCAATCAGCCTGGTTCACTTTTCCCAGTGGAACCTCAGACCTCGTTCTGCCTTTCCCCGCCAATGTCTCAGGTTACCAAGAGGTTTTTGTCTCACCTCCCCTTTCAGTGCTGGCACGCAGATTCTGCGGCTGGGCTTCTGCCCTGAAATCTATTCATTTCTGATAGATTTCCCAGTTTGTTCACATATAACTCTGTAGTAATTTCTGATGACTCTTTATTTACATGGTGTACATTGTTATATTTCCCTTTTCATCCCTATGTTTAGTGATTTGGTTCTTCTTTCTCCTTTTATTTTGTTTAGTTGGGCACTGGTGTGTCAATTTTGTTTATTTTTTTCAAAGAAACAGCTCTTCATTTTGCTGATCTTTTGTATTGTGTTTTTGCATTCAATTTTGTTGACTTCTCTAATATTAATTATTGCTTTCTTCCTATTATTTTTGAGTTTGGTTTGCTGTAGTTTTTGTAGATTCTTGAGATGCATTGTTAAGTCATTTATTTGGTGCCAATCTGATTTCTGGATGAAGGCACCTCTTGCTATAAACTTTCCTCTTAACACTGTTTTTGCTGTATCCCATAGTTTTGATTTGTTTTGTTGTTATCTTCATTTGTTTCCAGAAAGTTTTTGATTTCTCTTTTGATTTCTTCTAGGACTCACTGTTCATTCAGGAGCATGTTGAATAGTCTATGTGTTTGCATATGCTCTAGGAATTCCTGAATTGCTAATTTCCAGATTCATTCCATTGTTGTCTGAGAAGATGCATGGTAAGATTTCGATTCTTTGAACTTGCTGAAACTTGCTTTACGGCCTAGTATGTAGTCAATCCTGGAGAAAGATCCATGCGCTGCTGGGAAGAATGTGTATTCTGCAACTGTAGGATCACAAATTCTGTAGATCCATTTGGTCTACACTGTTGATTTAATCTGCTGTTTCCTTGTTGATTTTCTGTCTGGTTAGTCTGTCCATTGCTGAAAGTGGAGTATTGAAGTCCCCCAATACTATTGTATTGGATTATTAGTCTCCCTTTAAGTCCCATATCATATCTTTTAAATAGCCCAGTGCCTTGTAATTTTGGTGCATATAATTTTATAATAGTTACATCTTCCTGTTGAATTGATCCCTTAATCAGTATATAGTGCCCCTCTTAGTCTCTTTTAACAGTTTTTGTGTTAAGCTCTATTTTGTCTGATATTAATTGGCTATGCCAGCTCTTTTTCGGTTTCTGTTGGTATGGAATATCTTTTTCCATCCTTTCACTTTCAGTCTGCCTGCAACTTTGTTGGAAAGATGTGTTTCTTGTAAGCAGCAAATATATGGGTTATGTTTTTAAATCTATTCAGCCAGTTTGTGTCTTTTAACTGGAGAGTCGAGGCCATTTACATTCAATGTGACTATTGATAAGTAGTGACTTTGCCCAGCCATTTTTCAAATGATATTTCTAATATATGCTTTGAACTTCCTGTGATCATTTACTGAGAGATTTTCTTCCTTTACCTTCCTTCGTATTGATGGCCGTGTTTCTGTGTTTCTTTGTGTAACACATCTTTAAGCATCTTTTGCAGGACTGGACGAGTGGTGACAAATTCTTTCAATTTCTGTTTGCTATAAAAGCTCTTTATTTCACCTCATGCACAAATTAAAGTTTTACAGGATTTAATATTCTGGGGTGGCAATTTTTTTGCTCTTAGTACTTGGGGTATATCTTGCCATTCCCTCCTAGCCTTATGGTTTTTGATGAGAAGTCTGCTGTGAGTCTAGTTGTAGATCCCTTGAGAGCAATCTAGCATTTCTCTCTTGCATGTTTTAGAATCTTGTCTATCTTTCATTTAGGTGAGTTTGATTACAATGTATCATGATGAGGATCTGTTCTAGTCATGTTTATTTGGAGTTCTGTGTGCTTCCTGTACTTGGATGTCCCTTTCCTTCTCCAAACCCTGGAAGTTTTCTGCTAGTATCTCACTAAAAAGACCTTCTAGTCTTTTCTCTCGCTCCATGCCTTCAGGAACTCCTAGAACCCAAACGTATTAAATAGTGTTCTGTCGATTCCCAACAATGTTTTTTAGATTTCTAATTTCCTCTTCTTTTCTTTAGTTTGACTTATACTTTCCAGTGCTCTGTCTTCTAAGTCCGATATTCTCTCTTCTGCCTCACTGATTCTGTTTCTAAGGCTCTCAACCGCGTTTTTAATTTGTTCTATTGAATTCTTCATTTGATTTTGATTTCTCTTCAATATTTCAATTTCATTTTCTATTGAATTCATTTTGATTCCTCCTTAAAATTTCATTTCCATGAGAGAGATTTTCTTTCATATCCTGTATGGATTTCAGTAGTTCATGTGTTTGTTTTTGATTTCTTCTAAGTATTCTTACAATCAATTTTTTGAGTTCCATTTTTTCATTTCTTCTATCTCATTGTCTTCATAATCTTGTATTGAAGTGTCATGTTCTTTTGCGAGCGTCATGTTGTCTTTCTTATTCTTGTTTCTTGGGTTGTGGATTTTTGGTTTGGCATTTGTGGAGATACTCGTTGGTTTCTTCTTTTTTCCTTCTGTGGTGGCTTTTCTCATTGTACTATGACTGTAGATAAGTGGACTGTCTGCTTTCAGTGAATCACTATAGGCTTTTTGGTGGGTGTGGCCAGAGAGCTCTGTTCAGTTTTTCTGGGTTGAGGGTGTGCCTAAGTTGACACACCCAGGTTTGGCGTGGTAAATATCTCTCTCTCTCTTTCTCTCTTTCTCTTTTAATCAAAGGGAAGTAATTCCGTTCAGCTGAGCTCTTCTCAATTGCGTTCTGTGCCTGAGCACTAACCTTAGTGGGTATAATACTCATCTGCTCTGTCCCAAGGACCACACAAAGGATTATGCAGTCCTCGGTATAAGCTCAGAAAACCCTGAAATGTCTCTCACCAGGTAGCCCAGGGCAACCAAGCCAGATTCCCCTGCAATGTCTCTCACCAGGCAGCCAGTGCTGCCTGAGCTTGTGGCATCTCCCCTGAGACTACTCAAAGTCTCAACCACACCATCAGTTCTCCCACACATCCTGTTTTTTTTTTTTTTATCACAGTCCTGGTTCAGAAGCTCAACACATTCACTAGGTCTTAGTCTCTTCCACCAGAGTCAAGTTTCTCTGCTCGGCTGATTGCCAGTGCAGCCCCGAGCTGGTGCAGCTGTTACATATGTCCAAAATGGTGCCTGCTCTATCATCTTGTATGTCTTTGTAAGTGAGTGGAGAGAGAGAATCATGTCCGTACCATCCCTTTTCTTTCTTTTCTCCTCTAGTTAGGCTGGTTTACTTTCTCCCACAGAGCTTCAATCCTCGTTCCTTCTAGGTTTTTCATGCCTCTGTTCTGCCAGTGTCTCAGGCTACTGTGGTCTCATCTCACTTCACTTTCCAGTGCTATAGCAAAGGCTCTTGGCAGCTGGGGCTCCCAACCATGGGTGCCCATGCCCTCCACATATGTCCACCATGTCCCTTTAATTACAAAAGAGTTTCCTCTCCATTTTTTTCCTAAATCTTCCCTGGGACTACACTATCTGCACTTTTATTAAAGTATCTTCTCCTGGACTATATCAGTAAGCTCCCTCCCTATTCTATCATCTTGGAACTGCCCCTCTTTTTTTCATGATTATTATATCTTAATGAATCATTTTACCAATTTTTAATGCCTTTTATCTTTTTGGCATTTTTTAAAAAATTTCAAGTCTGCCTTTTATTATATGGATACAACTACTCCCACAAGTTTTACTTTTCATTTGTGTTGTTTATCTTTCTTCAGCAATTCACTTTCAATTTATACGAGTCTTTACCTTTGAAGTGAGTTTATTGCAGCAGCATATAATTGCATTTGTTGTGTTTATTTATTCTGGTAGCATGTATCTTTTGACTGGCCAATTTAATTCATTCATATAATAGGTTAATATTAATAGAACTAACTTCTGCCACTTTATTGATTGGTTACTGATTATAGCGACTCTTTTAGTGAATATGGTACTGTAGTGTGTTTTTTTTTCCATTTATAAAAATCAATTTATTTCAAAGTATCAATATTCTATTTTGTAGAAGATAGATTTATACAATTAAGTGACAAAATAGACTAAAGCCATTTACAGAAATGTAAATATTTGAGTGTTTCAGGTTACATCTGCTTAAATTAGAAAAGGACACTGAAGAAATTTTTTTAAAAATTTCATTAGGTATCTTTTTTTCTTCATCTTTTTTTTAAACTTTTACTTAATAAAAATAATTTTCCAAAGTACAACTTTTGGATTATAGTGGTTTTTTCCCCCCATAACCTCCCTCCCACCCTCAACCATCCCATCTCCTACTGCCTCTCCCATCCCATTCACATCAAAATTCACTGTGCACTAACTCCCCATATAGGACCTCTGTCCTTAATGTGTTGTATTGTGTGAATTAACGGTATAACTAATACTCGAACAGTACTTTATACTTTGTGTTTTTGTGTGGGTGCAAACTGTAGTGTGTTTTCATTTTGTTTACTTCTAATGCAAGTGTCTCTTCAATATTTGTTAAGTCTAGCTGGGTGGTGATGAATTCTCTGGTTTTGCATGTCCAGGAAATATTGTATATAGCCTTCAGTTCTTGAAATTAGCTTCATCAGATATAGTATTCTTGGTTGGAATATTGTTATTTTTCAAGACCATGCATACATGATCGCACAGTAATTTTGCCTGTAGGATTTCTGCTGAGAAATAAGCTATTAGTTGAATTGGTTTTTCTTTGTGTATAACTTGATATTTTTCTCTTATTGTACTAATGATTCTCTCCTTTAACTATTTTTTTAAAGATTTTTATTTTTATTTTACTTGAGAGTCAGAGTTACACAATGAGAGGAGAGGCAGATAGAGTTTGAGAGGTCTTCCTTCCATCTGATGGTTTACTCCCCAATTGTCCACAATGGCTGGAACTGAGCTGATCCAAAGCCAGGAACCAGTAGTTTCTTCTGGGTCTCTTATGCGGGTGCAGGGGCTCAAGGACTTGGGCCATCCTCCACTGCTATCCTAGGCCATAGCAGAGGGCTGAATGAGAAGAGGAGCAGCTGGGACTTGAACCAGCACCCATATGGGATGCTGGTGCTTCAGGCCAGGGTGTTAACCACTGTGCCACAGCGCCAGACCCTCACTCCTTTAACTTTTGAAAATCCAACTATAGTATGCATTGAAAAAGATTACTCTTATTTGAGCCTGATTGGGATGCTTTGAGATTCCTGTATTTAGATTTTATCTCTTTCAGGACTTGAAAAGTTTTCATGATTATTTTACTCAGTAGGTTATCAAAGTCATTTTTATTCTTTCCTCCTTCAGAAATCCCTAAAATTGTTATTTTGTCCACTTAATTGCAACCTATATTTAGGATAAGCTTTCTTTATACTTTTCAATTTTTTTCTTTCTGCTTATTCTTTTTGTAAATTTATGCATAGTGAAAAAAATCGTGTATTTCATATATACAGATTTGAGAGAATAATGAGTCTTCTTACCCTCCTTTTACCTACCCATGCTCCAACACTCCCTGATCCTTCCTTTCTTATACTTTCTTTTAATTTTTACAATGACATACTTTCAGTCTATTTTATGATCATAAGATTAACCCTCCACTAAGTAAAGAATTTAACAAATAGTAAGATGAAAGGCAAGACCACTGTTCCTCAACAGTAGAGACAAGGGATGTAAATAATAATAAATTCTCAAAATGTTACTTTTCTTCATATAAATTACATGATTTCATACTATATAAGTTACCACAAATCAGGGAAAAAAGATAGCATTTTTCTTTTTGAAGCTGGGTTTTATTTCACTAAGTATAAGGGTTTTCAGTTGCATCCATCATGTTGCAAAAATAGGAATTTCATTCTTTTTTCAGTTTTAATATGTTTTAATTTTCATTAATTTCATGAAAGTTTTTGATTATCTTTATAATGTCTTCAATGGATAAAATTTTTCTTCACTAGCCTGTTGTTTAATTTCCATAAATTCCTGAATATGCTACTGTTCTTGTTAATTTATACTTTCATTCTTTAGTGGTCTGAGAAGATACATGGTGCCGTATCAATTTTGCAGTAAAAATAACTGAGGGGCGGGCACTGTGGTGTGGCAGGTAAAGACACTGCCTGCAGTGCCAGCATCCCATGTGGGTGCTGGTTCGAGACCTGGCTGATCCACTTCTGATCTAGCTCTCAGGTATGGTGTCAGAAAATAGCAGAAAATGGCCCAAGTCCTTGCACCCCTTCTCCCATGTGGAAGACCCAGAGGAAGCTCATGGCTTCGGATCAGCACATCTTTTGCTGTTGCAGCCATCTGGGGACTGAACCATTGGACTGAAGATTTCTCTCTCTCTCTCTTTCTCTCTCTCTCTCTCTCCTGCTCTCTCTCTCTCCCTCTGCCCTCTCTGTCTTTCAAGTAATAAACACATCTTTATAAAAATAATTTAAACTTTATTTGGGCCAAATATAGGCTATATACCAGAAATTGTTCAATGTGCTGATGAGAAAAAGTATATTCTGTAGTTTTTAGTGAAGTGTTTCATAAATGTATCTGTTAGGTCCATTTATTCAGTAGTATGGTTCAATTCTGATGCTACTTATTGATTTTCTATCTGGATGGTCAGTGCATTTATGACAGTAGGGTCCCATACTATTATTGTATTGGAGTAATGTTTCCCTTTAAGTCTAATAGTTTTGCTTTATATTTCTTTGTGTTCTTGTGCTGCGGGGAAACATAATTATGATTGTAATATTTTCTTGCTGATATTCTTGCTGATTTCTTGCTGATATTTCTTGTAATATTTCTTGCATAGTTCAAATGTGAAATGCATTAGAGGAGAAAACCAACAAGTATTTCCAGAAAATCCTAATTATACATGCAGAAATTGAAGATATAAGAATAAGGAAGAAAACATAATTCCTCTAAAGTACACAAAAACACTTCAATATTAGAATATGAAGATGAAATTGATTAAGTACATGAATTTATTTTGCAATTAATGTTACAGATTTATGATATACTACCAAATGACCCAACATGCAGGTGTCCGGAGTTCCAGAAAGTGTAGAAAGAGAGGATGGATTATAAAGCCTATTCAGTGAAATAATAACAGAAAATTTCCCTAATTTGGAGAAAGAAATGGACATCCAAGTAGAGGAAGCATATAAAACTCCTAGCAGAAATAACCAGAGAAGAACTTCACAAAACAGTGTAGTCAAACTTAAAGAAAACATTCTGAAATGTTCAGGAGAGAAATGTCGGATTACATTCAGAGAATCTCCAAAAGGACTGACAGCTGATTTCTTATTAGAAACCTTACAGGCCATGAGAGAATAGACATAGTTCAAGTCTTGAAAAAAAAAAACTGTCTACTCAGAACAGTGTTCTGTGCAAAGATGTCATTCAGATTGAAAATGAAATAAAGACCATCCATAAGAAACCGAAATTGAAATAATTTCTCAACACTCATCCAGCTTTATACAATATACATAACAATGTGTTTTGCAGAGAACCACAGAAAGATTGTCATCATTATGAAAGATAGTAAAGGCAGAAAATCTCCTAATAAACGTATAAAGAAAATCCAAAGTAACCAATAGGAATATTTACTGGAAAATGGAAGGACCAAGTCGTTACTTATCAGTTGTAACCTAGAATGCAAATGGCTTAAAATCTCCAGTTAAAAATATAGAGTGGCTGAATGGATTAAAAAAAGAAGATCCAACTCTTTGCAGTATACAAGAAACACATCAACAAAGATACAGACTGAATGAAATGATGGAAAAAGATATTCCATGCTAATATATAGCAAAAACAAGCTGGTATAGACATCCTAATATCAAACGATGCAGACTTTAACAGAAGAGTGTTTGAAAGATACAAAAATGGGCATTATGCAATAATTAAGTGGTTCATTCAGCAGGAAGTTGTAACTATAATAAATACACATGCACCCAATGCCACGGTGCATGGCTATTTAAATAAATGTTAATGGTTCTAAAGGGAGAGATACACACAAATAAATAGTAATGAAGAACATCAACAACCCACTTTCATCAATGGACAGGTCTAGTAAACAGAAACAACAGGGCTAATCTACAATGAACCAAATGTCCCTAACTGATGTCTAAAGAACATTTCAGCTCTCAGATGGAAAATAACATTATTTTCATCAGTGCATGTGTTGGGGGGTGCAAGCAAAAGGAGAGACAGGACACCAGAGCCCCTCTTCTGAATAGCACTGCTGGAAAATCCCAGAATGCTTTTTCATTGACAAGTATTATATCAGCCATTTGTATGGTGCACGTGTGTTCTTCTGGTGACTTGGATATTAGAAAAGCATGTCTGAGAAAGCAGCTGCATATCTTCGTGGGAGCCGATGTTCCCATAATGGCTCACTGGTCTTCTTGTTAGGTCATTTATTATCCAAAATCAGTTTCTGTGGCCACATTCTGTGTTCAGGAGGATGTTATCTCACTGAGAGTTATTTGGAAGAAAATCTTTCCCTATATTCCCCCCTTTGTTTGTTTTATAAGTAACCATTAGAAATATGTTGGTTTTTGGAAGCAGGGATTACAATCTTAACAAGTATTAATCAAATATGGGATGTACTGAAAGAAGCAGCATATCAGGATAACTGAGGCCACAACTTGGCAACTATAGAAAAACCATTGTTTTAACCAGGCAAAACTCAGCAGCCATCCTGTAATAAAATCCTAGATATTTCAAGGCTCATCACTTATTTTAATCTCTTCCACTAGTTTTTTCAGATGTTGAATTTCAGTTTCTATGGAGTGACTACTCTCAGAGATGTTGAAACAACACGTCCTGACAGTGATGATGGTGAAGTAACAGTAATGAGTTCTTTGTCAATTGGCTAACAAAACAGTGTCAGTGGTTTCTTCTTGATATTCTTGGAGCAATCATTGAGCTGAGGCGACTAATGACTTGATGCCTCCCCATGTACTGGTGGTTTGTCAAGGTGAGGAAATCTACGAGGTTGAGATGTAGTCTCTCTTCCCTCCAACCTGAGATGGAACTGAGGGATCAGATTCTGAAGGCCTTGAAGCCAACTCGTGATGGTGTACAGGGCAGACACAATGTGCAAGCATCCACACAAGTCTTGTGGGAGAGAACAGAAGCATGCCCTCTCCCCCATGTTAGCAGTAGTTCTTGTCCTTTCCAGGTCATATCAGAGTTTTTTGTAATACATTAATGGACTTAGTGCACCCTGTGGGGGGCGAAAATGTTTTTTCTTTTTGTTTTGTCTTGTTTTGTTTTTGACAGGCAGAGTGGACAGTGAGAGAGAGACAGAGAGAAAGGTCTTCCTTTTCCGTTGGTTCATCCCTCAATGGCCGCTGCAGCCGGCACCCTGAGGTTGGCCCACTGCGCTGATCCGAAGCCAGGAGCCAGGTGCTTCCCCTAGTCTCCCATGTGGGCACAGGGCCCAAGGACCTGGGCCATCCTCCACTGCACTCCCGGGCCACAGCAGAGAGCTGGATTGGAAGAGGAGCAACCGGGACAGAATTCGGCGCCCCGACTGGGACTAGAACCCGGTGTGCCAGCGCCACAAGGCAGAAAATTAGCCTATTGAGCCGTGACGCTGGCCAGCGAAAATGTTTTTTTCAACAGGACCTTAGCTGCCTCAAAATTATTGTAAATAAAAGGATAGACATGGTTTGATTAATTTGTCCCACAGTGTTTCCTCCTTTATTTGTTTACGTAAAAGGATTTTAAGAGTGGATTTGTGCATTCTAAAATAGCTTGGCCAGTGGCATTGTAAGGAATGCCATGTGTTTTTTTGTTTTTTCATAAATGAGAGTGTGGTGGAATGAGAAGGCCATGCCAAGGTGGCCACTGGCAAGCGAGCATCACTTACTCAGGAATGGCTTTGAAACCCACCTGGCAATGGAGCCTGCCTGGTAACAGGCTGTGATTGGATGTATTTGAAACTGCCTGGCAACAGGCTATGATTGGATGGCTTTGGAAACTGCCTGGCAACAGGCTATGATTGGATGTATTTGAAACTGCCTGGTAACAGGCTGTGATTGGATGGCTTTGGAAACTGCCTGGCAACAGGCTGTGATTGGTTGGGGCATAGACCGCCCCTTGACCAGATTGGCTGGTCTTGGCTATATAAGGAGTGGTTCCAACTGTAATAAACGAGTCTGCGGGCTGCTCGCCTCAAGCCTGCTTTCACCCGACTCCCGGGGTCTGTGTGGTGACTCCGCGCCTCTTGCCCCCACCACACTGCTCCTCTCAGAAACGAATCCACTGAAACATTGTTGAGAAAATCAACGGCAACATCTGGCGCGCCAACGTGACTGAGAGACAGTGTGTCGGACTCGGCGAGGTCCCCTCAGGATTTCGGCAAGTAGGCCCCTCGGTGTTTTGTGTGCTGTTCGGTTCTGTGAGGGTGAGCACAGAACCCCCTCCTACGCCCCTTTCCTTGTCCTTGTCCTCGGTCTAAGTGACCCCAGGTTAGCACACACCGCCCAGAAGCGTACGTCGCTTCTCGGCTCCTCCTTTTACTTTCGGTTCGCCCGGCGAATTCACATAAGGGACTGATCATCCCAGAATTCGGAACCAAGTCATCTTCCCTCACTCGAGAGAGGTGACGCTCCGGAGACACCGTGTGGGCATACGGCCTTGACCTAACGAATCAAGGAAGTCCCCCACTAAGCACAGGACATACTACAATCTGATACACCACTATCTGTTTGTCTAACATAGGGAAACCTCCTGCAAAATGCCATCAACAGCTGAGGTGCTAGGAATTTGCCTCGTTATGGCAGCAGTGCTGTGCGTGTCTTTACTTTGGCTACAGTTGGCATGCCGTATTGCTCTTAAGAATCCTGTGCAGGTTATCAAAGATAGTGAATCTGTGAGTGATAAGAGCCTGACACTCCAGGTCCCTGTCTCACAGACAATAGTTGATGATTCAGGGAGAGAAAGCTCCGACAGTGAAAATAACAATGTAGCATACAAGGTAGCAAACGATGTAGCAAACAAGGTAGCAAGGCCTAGTCAGCCACCCCCCACATACCTGTGGGATGAACTTAGAGGACCTCCAGATAATAACCCATGCAAGGTCATCCCATCTGCACCCAGTGAGGATCCTCACATTTGTGGCAGTACTCGGGCACCACAAGCTCTTAAGGGAGCCACTAGACCCCATCCCACCTGCACATTTGCTGTTAATGTAGGAGAGGATGCAGAATTCAGACCCTGGATTCCAACGCCCATAAATGACCTTACTATGCTAAAAAAGGCCTCACAAGAGTCAGGTCCTGACTCTCCCTACTTTGAACAAGTGCTCAAACAATGGGCAACAAACCTTCAAACTCATTTTGACTGGGTTGCCCTGCTCAAAGCATGTTTGTCAAGACCACAGTTTTTACAGTGGAAAGCCTCCTATCAGGAAGAGGCTGAAACTGTGGCAAGAAATAATGCTGCTTATGGAATAGCAGTAACCTTTGATATGCTTACAAGCCGTGGCACCTACATATATCCTCAAGAACAGGCCCGCATTGGAGTAGTTGCCTATTTTGATCAGGTCAGAGATTTGGCACTTAAAGCCTTGAAAAATATAAATCCTCCTGATTATAGTCAGCTCTTTAGAAACCTGGTTCAAGGTCCAGGCGAATGGTTCCCCGATTTCCTTGCCAGAGTCTTGGAGGCAGTAGAGAAAAGATTACTGCCTGGCCCCGATCAAGACAATTTGGTCAAACAATTAGCTTGGGAAGGTGCTACCAAAGAGGCAAAAGCAGCAATCGCCCCAGTCCGTAATGAAGACATTTCTAAATGGATAGTAGCCACAAAGGAGGTAAACCCTGCTGATACTCCCATACAGGCCCTGACTGCAGCCATTAATAAATTAAGCACAAAGAAGTCTAATGACCCTCTGGTTTGTTGGGGATGCCAGGAAATAGGACACCTACGACGAAACTGCCCAAACACTAAAAGATGGGGCAAGCCCAAAACACTGTGTCCCAGATGTAAAAAAGGCTTTCACTGGGCAAAAGATTGCAAGACCAAGCCTTTAAACTCCCAGTGGGGCAGCCCTCAGCCCAGCAAATAAGAGGGAGTCCCACTACCATTAACTGGTCGATGCCCATTTTCAATCTGAGGCCGAAATTGACCCTATATTTAGATGACATTGCCTTTGTAGGTTTAATTGATACAGGAGCAGATGTTACTGTCTTAAAAGCTAGGGATGCAAGAAAAATACAACATTGGAAGACAGCACCTGGACCTGACCTCCAAGGTGTTGGAGGATTAAAATTGTCTGATCAGGTCATCACACCTGTAACTTGGCGAGATGACAATGGAGATACAGGAACCATCTTTCCACTAATTGCTGAAGTTTCCATGACCTTATGGGGGAGAGATGTACTCTCACAAATGCAAGCGGTCCTTACTACAGATCACAAATCTCCCCAAGCCAGCAGCTTTAATGGAGAACCTACAAGTAAGATTCACCCCCAATTCTAGGGGCCACTGCTCACCCCATACGAAAGCCAAGCCCAATCCCCATTGAATGGGAAAAAACAGGAAACATCTGGGTAGAGCAGTGGCCAATAGTACAACCCAAACTTAGCATCCTTAAAGAACTGGTACAGGAACAATTGGAAAAGGGACACATAGAGCCCTCCACTAGCCCTCATAACACACCCATTTTTGTGATACCAAAGAAACAGGGAAAATATAGGCTTCTACAGGATTTAAGAGCTATTAACAAAAATATAAAAAAGATGGGAACATTCCAGGCTGGCATTCCCCATCCAGGGGCCATTCCTAATGGATACCACATAGTTACCATTGATATCAAAGATTGCTTCTTTTCCATTCCCATTGCGGAGCAGGATAAGGCTTACTTTGCCTTTACAGTATGGGAGCCCAACTTCCAGCTCCCTGCAAAAAGATTTCAGTGGACAGTACTCCCACAAGGCATGAAAAATAGCCCTGCCATTTGCCAAAGATACGTTTCTCATGCAACCAGCACACTTAAAGATCAGTGCTTGATCATACATTATATGGATGATATCTTACTTGCTCACAAGAATGCAGCAATTCTGAATGCCTGTCTAAGTGAGACAGTAAGAAATTTACAATTCCTGGGTTTCTCTATTGCCACAGAAAAGGTACAACATTTTCCCCCCTTTCAATTCTTGGGTTATCAAATCTCCTCCCATATATCTCCAATGGGCCCAAACCTAAAAGTCAAGCATAAATACTCACTTAATGAACTTCAGCAACTGTGTGGCCAAATCAATTGGCTAAAACCCTTCCTTCCCCTAACACCTGCAGAACTTAGACCGCTATACGATTTACTAACTAAGGGAAACAGCCCTTCCTCAAAAATCACATTGACACCAGCAGCCAAATCCACTATAGAAAAGATTAACACCCAGTTGTCAAATTTAAAAACCTTTAGATATGACCCTCAGTTGCCTCTGTTTGCCATAACCATATCTACCCTTAAGGCCCCCTTAGGGGTTATTTGGCAACAACACGGACCACTTTTTTGGGTACACATAGCTTGGAGCGATTGTCATAAAATAGTAAACAAAGTAGATGCCATCCTTATGATGGGACTTAAATTAAGATATTATACCAATAAGATATTTAACACAGAGCCAGACATAGTGGTCCTACCACTATCACAATTAGAACTGTCAACATTGATGCAGAATAGCACGCTCTTTCAAACTTTAATGATAAATTTTCCAGGACAGATTGACAATCACCTGCCAGCAGACAGACTACTCCAGACACTACAAACCTTAGAAATAGACTATCCAAAACATGCTTTCCCTGCTAATCAACCTATACCCATGGCACCATGTGCGTTTACAGATGCCAACAAGTCACTCTTTGGAATAGTGATCAAATCTTTAACAGAAAAAGATAAGATCCATGTAGAACCCCATGGGGGATCAGTACAGTTGGGAGAAATACAAGCAATAGTCAAGGTTCTACTTCTTAGCCAAAATGGACCGGTAAATATATTCTCGGACAGTAAATACTCAGTGCAGGTAGCAAAGACGATCCCTTTTGCAGTCTTTAACCCGACCAATAAGCCAATTGACCAGATGTTCACAACACTTAAAGAATTAACTGAGAACAAAAAATACCCATGGTATATCTCACACGTAAGATCACATACTGGGTTACCTGGCTTTATTTTCCAAGGCAACAGAAAGGTTGATGGTCTTATCTCCTGCAACACGGCTTCCATTGGACACTTAGAACAAGCCCGTATTTTACACCAAAAATTCCATATGTCAGCAAGCAACATAAAATTGCTTTTCCCAGAGCTAACAATGAGCCAATGCAAACACCTAGTGCACTCTTGCAAGAATTGTGCACCCCTCGCCCCGTTAGGCCCACTGCAGCAAGCAGGAGTGAACCCGCGAGGCCTTGCTCCTAATAAACTGTGGCAAGTGGACGTCACCCACATTAACTCCTTTGGTAAACTTAAGTTTGTCCATGTGGTGGTAGATACTTATTCAAAGGCTGTATTTGCAACAGCCCAATCTGGAGAAAAAGCTAGTAACGTGATAAAGGCGGTTAAATCAGCCATGCTGGTCCTTGGTGTTCCCTGGACCATAAAAACTGATAACGGGCCAGCATATACATCACAGGAATTTAATTCCTTCCTGAAATCCTGGAACATACAGTCTGCCACAGGTATCCCATACAACCCACAGGGACAGGCCATCATTGAAAGAACTCATAGGATGATTAAAGATCTCTTACAAAGACAGAAAAGCAATCATATGCCCCCAGACCCACAGCTTGCTTTGACTGAGGTCCTTTTCACTATCAATTTTCTTACTTTTGATTCCCAAGGGATCAGCCCAGCTTATAAACACTGGGGATCCTTTCCATCCCAGACCCCAGCCCCTATGGTTAGGTGGAAAGATGCCCTGACAGGAGAATGGAAAGGACCACACCCTCTACTAACCAAAGGTCGAGGATATGCTTGTGTCTTTCCAGAGAATGCAGAACAGCCCATTTGGGTTCCAGCCCGAAACATCAAGCCTGCAACGGACAGCCAACCAGGACCAGCTGAACAAGACCGAGACTCCGCCTTGTTAGCAGATGCACCTGCCCTATCATCCTACCCTGAGAAACTGCCCATAGCCACATCTGTTACTGTTTTGTACCCCACTAGTTCTGGTCAGCCACTCAAATGGCCCACAGCCTGTGTGCGGTCATGCCGTTCCTGATAACCATTATTCCTCATTCCTACCCCTATCTGAGCAAGCACTCCTGTGGTCTCTTGATTTGAGCGCTGGTTAGTCAACGACGGGTAAGATCCCCTGGGGGACAACCTAAGACAGGCACAGCTGCGTACGGAGACCACATGGAAACGGGGTCAACAATGGTATGGCCAAGAATCATGCCTCCCGTTGCTCAAAAATAAACGAAAAGGGGGAAATGTGGTGGAATGAGAAGGCCATGCCAAGGTGGCCACTGGCAAGCGAGCATCACTTACTCAGGAATGGCTTTGAAACCCACCTGGCAATGGAGCCTGCCTGGTAACAGGCTGTGATTGGATGTATTTGAAACTGCCTGGCAACAGGCTATGATTGGATGGCTTTGGAAACTGCCTGGCAACAGGCTATGATTGGATGTATTTGAAACTGCCTGGTAACAGGCTGTGATTGGATGGCTTTGGAAACTTCCTGGCAACAGGCTGTGATTGGTTGGGGCATAGACCGCCCCTTGACCAGATTGGCTGGTCTTGGCTATATAAGGAGTGGTTCCAACTGTAATAAACGAGTCTGCGGGCTGCTCGCCTCAAGCCTGCTTTCACCCGACTCCCGGGGTCTGTGTGGTGACTCCGCGCCTCTTGCCCCCACCACACTGCTCCTCTCAGAAACGAATCCACTGAAACATTGTTGAGAAAATCAACGGCAACATGAGAGAAACTAGAAAAAACAGTTGAAGTGTATGTGGTGGCATTATCAGTTTTTGGTTGGCTAGACTTACCCAAGACAACCATTGCTAAGAGTAATGTTTGATAATGTGGCGAGTAGATTCACCCTTAAGGGGTGTGTTCCAAAGTTGTTGGAGTTAGGTAATCTATACTGAAGGGGTTCCATATTCTCCACTTACCAGATGTTTTCTTAGTAGAGAAGATAAGTATATACCAAAGGCTTGTAGATTGTCCAATATGTCCTAATTGTAATTGTTCTTTGATTATGGCCTCCACTGCAGATATATTTTTGTTTGGAAAGTGGCCATTGTTCTACCCATATTGGCTCTTCAGTCAGCCAGGTTAAGGGGAGAGCAGTATGTCAAAGGAATACACAAGCGGAGGCCCCTACTATAAATTTTATGAATGGTGGCTTGAAGTTGTAGGAGATCCCGTCCCCAAATAGGAAAAGGATTAGGAAGAATATAAGAGTGAATAAGAACAACATGATGATGATCATTTGGGTTCTAACAAGCTGGCCATTTATGACTCTGTCAGGTTTGAGAGTTATGGCCTATGCCCCACAAGGGGTCAGCAGAAACTGAGGACCATGCAGAAGGCCACTGTATTAGAGGAGTGACAGAGAAGTCTGCCTCAGTATCAGTCAGTCTAGGAAACTCCTGAGAGTCAATCTGAATAGGCACTTGAGGAAGAAAATTATAAATCTGAGTAATGGCAGCCACCAATGTAGCTCCAAAACCCTGATCTCCTCACAAAATATCTTTACTCAAAGCAGAAATATATAGGGCAAGTAGCTGAACAACAGAAGTTGGAGAGGAAAACTTTGGGGATAACTTTTACCACAACTGGACATAAATAATCCCTGTATAATCAGCACTTTTATAGGCATGGGACCTTGACAAAACTAGTCCCATAGACTTTCCAGGTAAGGAACCTATTAATTCTGTGGTTACCTTATAGACAGTTCCAGGTATTTCAGGGGAGATTCGCTCCTGAATATACAAATATAACTTGGCATTGCAGGCAGTAGCATGAAGGAATTATTGGAAGATTGTGGGCAGGGACTTGGATGGCTGGGGTTGGGTTGCTGCACAATCAATACCCTCTGTTGGGCCAGAGCTGAGGGCTGGCCCAACTTCAAGTTTGAAGAAGGGACAGAGTGACACTGATTTTCTAATGATATCGTTTTTGGCATTGTGGACACTTTTTTGAAGGTCAATAATTTGATTTTGGCAGTGACTAGCAGGCTCTTTTAAAATGGCTTTCGTTCCCACAGGCCTTAAGGGAGCTTCCAGTAAGTTAGATTTGTAAGTTTTGGTCCCTACAGTTTGACATAATTTGATCATTTTGCCATGGTAGTTTCAGGCTTAGTGTAGACCATTTTCAATGACTTTTTACAGTCTTGGTTAGCATTTTCATAAGCCATTTACTTTAGGAATATTTGTGCCACTTCTTGATTATCTACCTGATGTCAAATGACATTCTCTAGCCTGTACACAAAGGACATATAGCCCTCAGTCATCCCCTGATGGACTGCTGAAAAGGATATGGAAGGGTCTTTAACATCAGGACTTTTTCCAAGCCTTTAGTGCAACGTTAGAGATTTGCATATAGGCCTCCCTTAGAGGATAAGCAACTTCTTGACCAAGATTCGAATAGGCTCGCTCTCCTAGTGACTGTTCCAGATTGATAGAGACATTGTTATTTAAATTATCTATGGACTGCACAGAAGACAATTCTTGATATTCCGGAGCCCAAAATTGTACTGGGTTTCGGTAACATTCAGCAGTTGCAGAAGGCGTGGAAACTTCATAATGGGGCAGCGGGGATGAGCCCATAGACCAACCCTTCTGGACAGAAGAGTTGCCTGGGACTCGCAACCTTAGTAATGGCATCATGACAGAAATGCCATGAATGAAAAACCAGAATTGGAGCTTGAGGCTCCTGATGTAACTTCTGACCGATTTTCTCTTAGTTACTTTTAAGGTGCTTTTATAAGGTACCAAGGGCAGCAACTATCAATTTACTGCAGCAAATTCATGAGCACATTTTCTGATAAATGTTGTCCTGCTTTCTGAAGGAGATAGTGCAGTTCAGCCTTATGTTTCTGTTGTGCCACGGACAGGGAATTCCCCAGGTTTATCACTCACTAATATCTTGAGGAGATGAAATGATGCATTTGTAGGCCGTGTTGGGTTTGCAGAGTTGTCCTTTGCACACCATGCCAAGGGTCCCTCTTCAGGCAACAGTTGTTGGGGGTTGCAAGAGAAAGGAGAGACAGGACACAGGAGCACTTCTGAAAAGCACTGCTGGACAATCCCAGAATGCTTTTTTATTGACAAGGATTGCATCAGCCATTTGTATGGCACATGTGCATTCTTGTGACTTGGTTATTAGATAAGCAAGTTTGGGAAAGCAGCTGCATATCCTTGTGGGAGCCAATGTTCCCAAATGGGCTCACTGGTCTTCTTCTTAGTAGGCTATTTAATATCCTTAATCAGTTTCTGCGGCCACATCCTGTGGTCAGGAGGATTTGACCTCACTGAGAGTGTTTTGAGAGAAATTTTGTTCCCTACGTTCATGGAACTTTCTCTAAATAGAATATATGCTAGGCCACAAAGCCAGTCTCATCAAATTCACAAAAAATGTAAATTGAAATTCAATTTTTGTGACCATAATGGAATGAAGCTGGAAATGAACAACTTAAGAATCTCTAGAAAATATGCAAACACATGGAAGCCTGAACAACAAACTCCTGAGTGAACACTGAATCATAGAAAAATTCAAAAGGGAAATAAAAAATTCCTGGAAATGATTGAAGATGACAATGCAACATAAAAAAAAAACTCATTAGAAGCAGCAAGAACAGTTTGTACCTATTGAATGCCTACATGAGGAAATTGGTAAGGCATAAAATAAATGAGCTGTCAATGCATCTCAAGCACATAATGAAAAACAACAAAACCTAA
The DNA here is from genome assembly GCA_949820135.1 of Sylvilagus floridanus. Classification (NCBI taxonomy): domain Eukaryota; kingdom Metazoa; phylum Chordata; class Mammalia; order Lagomorpha; family Leporidae; genus Sylvilagus; species Sylvilagus floridanus. The sequence goes on from OX463223.1 coordinate 91,658,964, forward strand.
AATTAGTAGGAGAAAAGAAATAGTTAAAATTAGAGAATAATTAAACAAACTTGAAATGAAAACAGTAATAAAGAACATTGAAATGAAGATCTGTTTTTTTTTGAAAAAGTAAACAAAACTGATACAGCATTGGCCCAACTCACCAAAAATGAGGGAGAAGATGCAAATGAATATAATCAGAGATGACACAATGGACACCACAGAAATAAAAAGAATCATCAGGAATTACTATGAACAGCTATATGAGAACAAATTTGAAAATATATAAGAAATGGATACATTCCTGGACACATAAAGCTAAGATTATTGAGTCATGAAGCCATAGGAAACAAAACAGACCAATAAACAATATGGAGATTGATTTAGTTTAATAAAGAGCCTACCAACAAAGAAAAACCCAGGACTGAATGGCTTCACTGCTTAGTACTACCAGACAGTTAAAGAATTAATTTGAATTCTTCTCAAGCTATTCAGAAAATAGAAAGGAATGGAATCCTACTAAACATCTATGAGGCCAGCATGACATTAATTCCAAATCCTGAAAAAATACTGAAAATTAGAAGGATTACAGACCATTACTAATGAACATAGATGCAAAAGTCCTCAGTAAAATACTAGCTAATTGAACACAACAACACATCAGGAAGTTCATTCATTTATCCCTGGTATGCAAAGATGGTACAACACACACAAATCAATAAATGTGATAGATCACATTAACAAATTGAAGAATAAAAACATATTTTTGTCTCGACTTGAAGAGAAATCATTTGATAAAATGATATATTTTCATGATAAAATGTATAAGCAAATTGGGTTCAGAAGGAACATTCCTCTACAAAATCAAGGAAATTTATTATAAACCCCCAACCAGCACCATATTGAATGGTGAAATGTTGGAAGCATTACCACAAAGATCCAATGAGACAAGGATTCCCATTTTCAATATCACTATTCAATATAGTCATGGAAGTTTTAGCTAGAGCCATTAGGCATGAGAAAGTCATTAAAGGGATACAAATTGGAAAGGAGGAAATCAAATCAATCCTGTTTGGAGATGATATGATTCTATATAGACAGGAACCAAAAGAATCCACTTAGAGACTACTGGAACTCATAAGAGAATTCTCATAAATAGAATTTTATAAGGGATATAAAGATAGCTTTTGTATTCACAGACAATGAGATGCCATGACTGAGCAACAACTTCTAAGAACAGTACCATACATAAAAGCTACAAAACATTAAATACTTTGGCATAAACTTAAGCAAGGATGTGAAAAATTTCTACAATGAAAATTACACAGCACTAATAAAGAAATAGAAGAAGACACAAAAAATGGAAATATATTTTATGTTTGTGCATTGGAAGAATTATTAGCAGTAAAATGTGCATGCTAAAGAAAGCACTTTACAAATTCAATGAGATTCCAATCAGAATACCAACTACATTTTCAGATCTAGAAAAAATGCATTCTAAAATTCATATGGAAGCACAAGAGACCCCAAATATCAAAAACAATGTTCAACAACAAAAACAAGGTCAAAGACATCACAATATCAGATTTCAAGACATACATCTTGACAGTTACAATCAAAACAGCAAGGTGCTGGCAGAAAAGTAGACATGTAGGCCAATGGAATGGACTAGAAAACCCAGAAAATAATCTGAGCATCTACAAACAATGAATTGTGGACAAAGGAGGTAAAATCAATTTCTGGACAATGGAATTGTGTCTTCTAACAAATGTTGCTGGGAAAATTGGATCTCTGCATGTGTAAGTATGAAAAAAGTCCCCTGCTTGACATATTATACAAAAATAAACTCGAAATTGATCAAGAATTTAACTAGATGCCATACAATTACTAGAGAACATTGAGAAATTCTGAAAAACATTGGGATAGACAAAGACTTCCTGGAAAAGACCCGTAAAGCACATACAATAAAAGCAAAACTATTCAAATGGGATTACATTAATCTGAGAAGCTTCTATATAGCAAATAAAACACTCAGCCAAGTGAAGAGGCAACCGACAGAATAGGCAAAGATATTTTCAAACTATGTACCTGATAAATAATTAATATCTGGAATCTAAAGAAACATGACAGTAAAATACAAACCTGTTAAGAAGCTGACAAAGGACTTGAACAGCCATTTTAAAAAAGAGGAATTTCAAGTTGCCAACAGACACATGAAAAAATACTTAGTATCACTAGCCATCAGGAAAATGCAAATCAAAATCACAATGAGGTTTCATCTCATCCTGGTTAGTATGTTCCCATACAGCAATCAACAAAGAATAAATGTTGGTGAGGATGTGGAGGAAATCATAATCTAATCCACTGTTGGTGAGAATGTAACTAGTATAGCCATCGTGGAAGACTATGGAGATAAATCAGAAAGCTGAAAATAGATTATGCCACATGACCTAGCAATTGCAGTCCTAGGAATTCATCCAAGGTAAATGACATCAGCATTTGAAGGTGTTATCTGCAACGCCATGTTTATTGCAATTTAATTCACAATACCTAAGACATGGAATCAACATTGATTACTTGTACAGTATTGGTGGGAATGTAAATTAGTACAGCCATGGTGGAAAATAATATTTGGTTGTACGAAATACTTAAAATAGAACTGCCATATGATCCAGCAATTACACTCTTTGGTACATATCTATGGGAAATCAAATCCATTTGTCAAAGAGATCTCTGCAGTATCAGGTTTACTGCTGCACTCTTCACAATAGTGAAGACATTGAAACAAATTAAGTATACAGTGAAACAGTACTTAGCTGTGAAAAGTGTGAAATTCTGTCATTTGCAACAACATGGATGGAACTGGAGGTCTTTATTTTAATTGAAATTAGCCAAGCTTTGAGAGACAGTTTTTTTTCTTTAGATGGTATCAGGTGTTTTAGCCCTGTCAGGCACTCATGGTGCTTTCTTTGCAAAGATGAAGGCAGGAGAAAGTTTATTATAAAAGGAATTAGGATGGCAATGAGCTGGATTTCTGCTTCTGGCATTCTCTAGTGGAGAAATCATGAATTCAGATTATTTCTACATGCGATGCCATGTCGACTTGAGGGGAGGCATCTCTAAAGAGATCTATTTCCCTTAGTGTCTGCTCATAATTTTCTCTGTTGTGTGGCACAAAGGATCACCCCAGCTTCAGTTTCAAATTCTGGGATAATCAGGGTGATGTATTTTTCACTAGAGAATTGTCAAGTGTGTGTTGGGAGGGGGAGCGATGAAGCCTGATGAAGCCCCTACCTTGCCATTTAATTGATTTCATATTGTTGCCTTTTGCAATCTATAATTCCTTAACATTTTTGAAGATCCCTGGCCTCTAATTTTGTAAGATATCACAAATATGAATTTGCTTTCTGCCTTGTTATAATTAGATTCACGTGATGCTTTTTGGGAAGAAATATCACAAAAGTAATGACATATTCTTCTCAGTACATATAAATAGAATATATGTGGTATTAATTTATCGTATTATTCACCTTAATTGTGATAATTTTTGTAAAGCATTGTCTACCATGTGTCTACATTCTAAAAGAACCATCCCCTGTCTTTGAAAATGATAAAGAATGAGTGAGGAGATATTTAGAGGCTAAAATAAAACTTTTCACAAATAATTTTATCCAGTGGATTTAGGATCCATTAAGTCATGCTTGAGTTAAGTATTATTTTGATGAGTGGCAAAATGATGACTTTATAATGCCATCATCAGATATTTCTGTCTCTCTATAAGTTAGCATATTATAACTCATTCTCTCTCTCTCGCTCTCGCTCTCGCTCTCTCTCTCACACACACACACACATACTTACATGTATACATGTATTTATGCCTTATAGATACAAATATTTATTTATATATATATATGAGAACATACAAATATGTATGTGAGAAAAAATGGGAAACTATTCATTTCAGTCTTTCTTCTATCTATCCATTTATCTTCCTGTACTTCTTTTCTTCTCCATTTGAATTATAAATAATTTTGAGCCAGTGTAATTTATTTTGGTGCTCTCCAATGTAGCGTTCTTAAATATCTTCTGACATTTTGACATATCTGCCTTCAGTTTTGTGCATTTCCTAACATTGAGGCACAAAAACTATTCTAGGCTTAACTTACCATTTCTTTGTCTCAACCCTGAAACCAGCTTTTTCTCAATGAACCCTCAGTTCTTTTATTATAAAACGGTATTTGAAAATAAAGTTCTGAGTGCTATTTAGTTCATTTCTACTGAGATGTCATTTTTTCTAGGCTCTCTCATAGGTCAAAATTATGAAATATATTTCTTAACAATATTAGAAACTTTTCTTTTTGAAGCATTATTGCTTCAATTACTCTTCCCCCAACTGCAGATTGGCCATATTAAGTATTTAATAAATAATGCCTTGCCTTTACCCCTTTAGCTTCTTCTAACTAGAATTCCTTTACATTATGACCCTCTTTTTTAATATTTATTTATTTTATTTGATAATCACAGTTAAACACAGAGAGAAGGAGAGGCAGAGAGAGGGTGGGGGGGAGAGAGAGAGAGAGAGAGAGAAGTCTTCCATCCGCTGTTTCACTCCCCAAATGGCTGCAACGGTCAGAGTTATGCTGATCTGAAGCAAGGAGCAAGGAGCTTTCTCTTGGTCTCCCACACGGGTGCAGGGGCCCAAGGACTTAAGCCATCTTCTACTGCTTTCCCAGGCCACAGTAGAGAGCTGGATTGGAAGTGGAGCAGCCGGGACTCGAACCACCGCACATATGAAATGTCGGCACTGCAGGCAAAGGCTTCACCTGCTACGCTACAGTGTCAGCCCCATACATTATGACCTTCTTTGCAAAAAAATATTATTGTCTATAATTTATCAATTAAATCATCATCTAGTCTATGAAGTTTAAGATCTCTCATACAAATTAAGTATTCCTTCCTTTGATCTCCCTACTGTATGCAAAATAAATATCATTACAACATATATGAAACTATACTCTATTTGTTCATTTCTAAGTACATATTCTCCAGTGAAGTGAAGGCAGAAATCAAATATTCTCATTTAATAAGAACAGTAATTATTACAAGAAATTTAAAATGAAAAGTATAATTGGAAAAAGAGAATGAATTCTTTTTATTTCTACTAGCCTGCTGGAGCTTGGTCTCACACAATCAGTAGATACAAGCACATATACACACACGTTGACCTTGGAGAATGTCCTCCTAAAATTTTCCAGGGCAGACCCAGCCCCCAAAACTTTTCTCAAAGTACTGGGCCACAGCCAACGTCAAGTGATCATTAAATGGTCCAGCCACAACCTGAATGCCTAGAGGAAGACCTTTGGCATTCAGACCCAGTGGACACTGAGTCACAGGCAAACCTAGGGCATTGAAGACACCTGAAACACAAAATAGAAAATGTTAGAAATCAAGGCCTAGCTCCCCAAACTAACTTCATCTCCTCATTTCACCAATAATGAGGATAGCAGTTGCAAACAATTAACTATGTTTATTAAAACATAAATTATATTTATTATGTGTATTAAATATTTGATTTAATAGGAATATTAAATTTTTGAAGTTTAATAAGAAGTTGCTTGGCTAATAAAAGCTAAAATCTGGATCTGAACACCAAAAATGAAAATTAAAGCCCTATTGTATTCTTGTTAATATGTTTCTAATTTTCCCCAGTTTCCTTTTCAGGAAAATCATACTAAAAGCCAAATTAGAGTAATATGTTCTCAAATATATAGGTCTCTTTTCACTTATAAACATTTTGTTATATCAGCTTTGGATAGTCAAGAATTGTGTATTGCAGGTATGTACCTCATTCATGGTATTATAAAGATGTACAGTAGTATAATTTACATAAAATATAGTTCTCTTTCAAATGTACAATTCAGTCATTGTTAATCAATTGACAGAATTTTACAACCATTGCTACAACAAAATTTAGAATACTCTCATAACCCTCATAATAAAATCTATAATCAATGTCTTTAATTTCAACTCTAAGCAACCAGTAATCTGCTTGATACCTCCATGCATTTGTTATTCTGGACATTCCCCCAAATGGAATCAGGTAATGCCTAATGTCTTGTGTCTGGCTTATTCTACCTAGCATAAGGATTTCAGTGCTTATTTATTTAATCCCTTTTTATTGACTAAGAGTATTCCATTAAATGAATATATCAAATTTTGATAACCCATTCAACAGTTGATATTTAAAATTTTTACCTTAATGTGTTATCCAATGTGAAATAATGCTATTACTAGTATTGAAACAGTATTTTTACACTTTGTGTTTCTGTGTGGGTGCAAACTGATGAAATCTTTACATAGTATATATTGAATCGATCTTCTGTATATAAAGATAATTGCAAATGATTAAAAAATCTTGGTGTTAAATTGGAAATTGCATAGAAAATTAATCAATTTAAAAATATATATATCATGTAGGATCTCTGTCCTTAACGTGCTATACATTGTGAATTAATACTATAACTAGTACTCTGACAGTATTTTTCACTTTGTGTTGCTATGTGAGGGCAAACTGTTGAAATCGTTACTTAATATATACTAAACTGACCTTCTGTATATAAAGAGAATTGAAAATGAATCTTGATGTGAAGCAAGGGGAGAGGGAGTGGGAAAGGGGAGGGTTGCGGGTGGGAGGGAAGTTATGGGGGGGAAACCATTGTAATCCATAAGCTGTATTTTGGAAATTTATATTCTTTAAATAAAAGCGTTATTAAAATAAATAAATAAATAAATAAGTATGTATAGACATAAAAATATTTGTACCAAAATAAACTTACCTTTTAATTCCAAAAAAAAAAAATTTACTATTATTAAAGATTTCATGATTTGCAGCAGCCTAATTATAAATTCATGCAAAGGTAACTGTATATACATTACATATAGGTATATACAATTATGCATACAGTCATATATATATATATGTATTTCTCTCTAGTGTATATGGAGGAATGAAGCTGCTGAAACGTGTGCTAAATTTACATTTAGCATTTTAAGAAAATCAAAAGGAATCTTTTGTTTAATTTTGTTTTATATTTTTGTTTTCTTTCTCTTCATACTATTTGTTAAACTTCTTTACTTAGAGTGGGTTTAACTAAATGATCATTAAGTATACTGAAAACAGATCATTATAAAAATTAACAATGGGAATCCAAAAGGGAAAGATTGGAATGGAGGGAGGGGAAGTCCCACTACGTTCCTAAATCTGTATATATGAAATATATGAAACTTGTAATATTTAAATAAAATTTAAAAATATGAATACATAAAGTCTTTAAAAAGAAAGAAAGAAAAAAATCATTTTTGAAAATCAGCAGAGTACACTGATAGATCAGATACAAAAACATCATCCTTAGTACTCTCATTATAAAATAAGACACATAAAAAATCAATTAACATGATGGCTTCAAAAAACACAAGTCTGTATCACCAGACTCTAAATATATAGAGTACACACAATAACATGTAATATGTATGAGTGAAATTGACATTTTGAAATTTGATTATTGTTTATAGCCCTTGTCTATACTCCTGAGTAGACATCTACTTTCCACTTGTTGAATTATTTATTTACTGGAGGATTAAGCCTGGAATTATGAATTAAATTGAAACTGTGTTATTCAAAAATTAAATAAAAAAGAATGGAAGGAAGAGGGAGGGCGGGAAGAGGGAGGTGGAGTAGTTTTATGTTTTTAATTGTATATAGAAAATGCATAAAATACATGAAATACATCCTTTTTGTATAAGTAAATGTTAAAAATTTAAAAGAGGTTATAAAAAGAATTTAAAATAACTATTTTAAAGAAACTCAATGAGATACAAAAGAATAATCAAAATTTAATTGAATGAGAAAAATAATTCATTATCTGAGAAATTAAGCAGATAAACATTATAAAGAAGATTAAACTAATTAGATGAAGACAAAACAAACTGTTGATAGTTTCAACGACAGATTACGTCTAAGAGAAGAACTTCTGATCTTGGAAAGAGGTCTTATAAAATAACACAGCCAAAAAGAAATGAAGAAAATGAAGAAATCCTAAGGGGGCGGCAATGAGGCATAATAGATAAAGCTGTTGGCTGTAGTGCCGACATCCCACATGGGCATCAGTTCGAGTCCTGGCTCTTCTACTTCCAATCCAGCTCTCCGCTATGGCCTGGGAAATCAGTTAAAGTTGGCACAAGTACTTGGGGCCCTGCACACTCATGGGAGACCTGAAGGAAGTTCCAGACTCCTGGTTTCAGATCAGCCCAGGTCCATCCACTGAGGCAATTTGGGGAGTGAACCAGTAGATGGAAGATCTCTCTCTCTCTCTCTCTCTCTCTCTCTCTCTCTCTCCCTCTCTCTTTCTCTCTGACTCTGCCTCTCTAACTCTAATATATAAATTAATCTTTAAAAAAAGAAAGCCTATGAAACTTCTGGTTCATGATTAAATGAGCAAATCAGTGCATTGTGAGTGCTCCAAAAGAAAAACAGACAGTTAAAAGCAGATAAGACATATTTAATAAGATAAGAGCTAATTATTTTCCAAATCTCAGGAAAGATATAAATATCCAGGTACAGAAAGAGGAAAATGCCAAAAATACATTTGTGTAGAAAAGGTTCTCTATAAAGCATGATGCAGACAAACTGTAAAAAATGCAAGAAAATCAGAGGATTCTAAAAATAACAAGGAAGAAGTATCAAGTCACACATGCAAGTTCTTAAAAAATCATGAAATTTAATTAAGACAAGTATAGTGTGGTATAAAAATTAAATTTATTTACATTTTTTCTTAATATTCATGTTCCATGGTCTGTTTGAAGACACTCTCATATAGAGAAGGCTAATTAGGATGATAGGAGGATTTTTAGCAGAAACTTTATAGTCCAAGAGATGTATTCAAAGTTTTTTAAGAATAAAAAAACCTGCCAACCAAGAATACTATCTCCAGAAAGACTGTACTTCAGAAAGGAATGAGAAACAGACTTTCCAAAACAAGCAAAATATAAGCCAGTTCATCAAAAGCCAGACTAGCCATACAAGAGTTATTTAAGTCCTACATTGAAATGTCAGATGACAGTAACTAGCATCAGTAAACCTACAAATGTAAACTGACTAGTAGAGCAAATACATGAAAAAGAAAGAGAAAAAGTATCAAACATTAACAATACAGAGAATAGCAAAATCACAAAGTTACACAAAAGAAAGGAAGAAATGATATACAATACAATCATAAAGAAACAACAAAATGATAGGAGTAGTACATAACCTTGAATGTGAACAGATTAACTCCACCAATTTAAAGGTTTATATTGACTGGAAAAAAAGCTAAAGAGTCAGTAAATGTGGTATTGGTGTATAATATGTTTCCCTTATTGCATGATATATAGAGTATGGAATACTACTCAGATGAAAGAAAAAATGAAATCATGTCTTTTGAAACAAAATGGATGCAAATGGAAATCATTACACTTAGTGAAATAAGCCAGTCCCCAAAAGACAAGTACCATGTTTTCTCTGATCTGTTACAGGTATTTAAAATACATAGGAGTAAAATTGACATTTTGAGATTTATTGATTGTCTACAGCCCTTGTCTCTACTGTTGAGGAACAGTGTTTTTTGTTCGTAGTATTTTTGAACTCTTTACTTAATGTAGTGTTAAGCTTATGAGTAGAAAGTAAACTGTAGATTGTTGTAAAAATTGGAGTAGGAATAAGAGAGGTAGGTGGAAGCAGTGAAGGAGCATGTGCAGGAGGGATGGTAGTAGGGAAATTTAATTATGCACCTAAATCTGCACATACAAAACACATGAATTTTTTGCACATTAAATAAAATTAACAAGAGTATCACCACAAAGAAGGAAACAAACAGAAATTTTTGCACTGAAGAATTCATCAAATTAAATGAAAAACACATCTGGATCAAGTGGAAAAATAATTTCTGATCCTGAGGAAAGATATTTGAATTAACTCAGACAAAAAGAGGAGGTGAGAGGCTGGCATTGTGACATAACAAGTAAAAGCCTCTGCCTGCAGTGCTGGCATCCTATATGGGTGCCAGTTCAAGTCCCAGCTGCTCCACTTCCAATCCAGCTCTCTGCTATGGCCTGGGAAAGCAGCTGAAGATGGTCCAAGTCTGTGGGCCCCTGCACCTGCATGGGACACCAGAAAGAATATACTGGCTCCTGTCTTCGGATCAGAATGGCTCGGGCCGTTGTGGCCATCTGGGGAGTGAACCAGCAGATAGAAGACCTCTCTCTCTCTCTCTCTCTCTCTCTCTCTCTCTCTCTCTCTCTGCCTCTGCCTCTCTGTAACTCTGCCATTTAAATAGGTAGATAGATAGATCTTTTTAAAAAAGTGGAGATGAGGCCGGCGCCGTGGCTCAACAGGCTAATCCTCCGCCTTGCGGCGCCGGCACACCGGGTTCTAGTCCCGGTCGGGGCACCGGATTCTGTCCCGGTTGCCCCTCTTCCAGGCCAGCCCTCTGCTGTGGCCCAGGAGTGCAGTGGAGGATGGCCCAGGTGCTTGGGCCCTGCACCCCATGGGGAGACCAGGAAAAGCACCTGGCTCCTGGCTCCTGCCATCGGACAAGCGCGGTGCGCCGGCCGCAGCGCGCCGACCGCGGCGGCCATTGGAGGGTGAACCAACGGCAAAAGGAAGACCTTTCTCTCTGTCTCTCTCTCTCACTGTCCACTCTGCCTGTAAAAAAAAAAAAAAAAAGTGGAGATGAATGAGACACCATTAAATTAAGAAGTTTTCAAATTATGGGTGTTAAAGAAGGAGAAGGGAAAACACATGGAAAGCCCATTTAATTAAATACTGTCTGGAAATTTTCCAAAGTTAGGAGAGATATGGACATCCATGTCCTCAAAGTGAAAGATCACAATACAGTTTTCCAGAAAAGTTCCTGTTCACATCATATTATTTTCAAACTATTGAAGTCCAGGACAAAGAAAGAATTTTAAAAGCAACAAGAGAAAGGTCAAGCTACATATAATGGGAAGACAGAGTAATAGAATAAAGTAAGGAAAAATATAAATGAAACCCCAAAAAATAGATCTGAAGGCCCAAAGATGAATTTACAGTCAACATCCAGGTTGGGTTTATGCAATAAAGAACAGTATCATCATTCATAAAGTGAAACCTATATGAGATATAAAGAGATAAACACACAAGCATATTAAAAATAAAAATAAAGAAGGAAAAATAAAGAAGACAGATTCAATAATTTAGATGTTTATTTATTTGAGAGCAGAGTTATCAGTCAGAGGGAGGGAGTGACAGAGAGAGAGGTCTTCCATCCTCTTGGTGCATTCCCAAAATGGCTGCAATAGCCAGAGCTTTGCCAATCCAAACCAGGACAAGGAACTTCCTCCAGGTTTTCCATGTATATGCAGGAGCCCAAACACTTGGGCCATCCTCCACTGCTTTTCCAGGCCATCAACAGGGATCTGGATTGAAAGTGGAACACCTAGGACAAGAACTGGCACCCATATGGGATGCTGGCATGCAGGCAGAGGCCTAATCCACTATGCCTCAGTGCCGGGACGACATTCATTTTTTTCTGGGTATGGATTTTAACATGATTTCCTTTGCTTTAGTTATTTATCATTTCAGATAGTGAAAATGTCTTCCACTTAATTCATGCTGCAGTGAGATATTGTTCTTTAATCACTTCAGACAGTAACTCTTCTGCCTCTTGATATTGGATCTTTGTGTGTTTTAGAAAATGAATCCGAATTCAGGAAGTTTATAAATATGTACCTTATTTATCCAGATATTAATACTCTATCTAGATTCCTTTCAGAAACTGCAGCTTTGTATTGGTGCACTGCCTCAATCAGGAGTGAATCAGGAGTGAATGTGATCCTAGCAGGGTTCTCTGTAGTTGTCTCTTTCATTGATATTTCTTTTTAAATTCTGTTTAGTTTGACTCTATGACTATCATAAAAATGTTTGACTAAATTAACTTTATTTGCAAGGGAGATCATCCATATTCTACCTTATGTAAATTTAGACTACTCAGTAATGGGTAGAGTTGTTAGAGGGGAGATTCCATGATGATGGATTAGAGGACAATATGCTGTGCTGGGTTAATGATAAACAGTGAAGAGAAAAGCATAGGAAGTGCACTTTCAGAGGAGAATTGGAGAGAAAACCACACTGGAAGTCCTATGGGAAGAGGAGAAACAGCGTGGACCTGTGTGGAAGGTGTGGAAACTGCCAAAAGACAAGCACTGCTGCAGCATCTGAGAGCCAGACAGACAGCAATTTGGAGACAGAGGTGAGATCAGATTGCAGTAACCAACCCATGGTGATAGAGAAAGAGGGAGAGTGTATATGGGTCCAGACTGGAGCCATAGGGGCTGGTGGTGCTGGCATTTGCCCATGGACCCAGTTAAGCGGAGGGTGATGTTTGTTTCCCCCCAATTCCCCAAAACAGTGCCTGCTCCCTGACTTAGAGAGGGCAGGCACCATTTTGGGTTAGGGCAACACCTACAGAGACCTTGGTGCACAAGCACAGCAACTGACTGAGAGGGGGATCCTAATCAGCAGTGCCTGCAACAGTGGTGGGAAGGCAGCAATTTTTGGTCAGTGCGTCTTGTGTATACATGATACTGGTTATTTCGCAGAGGAAATGGTCTGCAGTCCTCACTGACTTTGAGACTGGCGGAGATGTGGCTGGACAGTGGGACGGTAGGGGTGCCCAGAGCCTCCCAGGGTCAGGATGCCTATTGGAGCTGTCTTGTGGAATATCTGCCTCTCTGTTGACTGAACAGGCTGGCAGGGCAGAAAGAAACCTCTGGATCTGGTTACTGCGGGAGCCTTGTGTGCTGAGACAAGGGGGAACTCAGTGGTAACATGAGAAGGTGCAGGCTGTCACTTGGTATTGTGATCTACCATGTCCAATATGGATGTTACCCTGGTACTCATCCAACACTGGAGTATTGATTAGAGCTCCTTGGCTATACCTGAAACACACCACTTGGTAATCCCTGAAACTGAAGAAATTCACTAAGCCAAAGAGGCGTAGATCAAAGATAATAGCCATCAGAAGGAAAAACCAACAATAAATTCCACAAATCCCTAAAAACAAATGCAGAACTTCAAAAAACAAGAATAAGGACGACACCATGACCCTCCTCAAAGGAACACAACACTTTCAATATTAGAATGCAAAAATGAAGAGATTGAGGAGATTCTGGGAATGGAATTCCAAAATTGAATCATAGGATTACTCAAAAGCATTCAGAGCCAAATCCAGAAACTAAAGAAAAGCATACATGACATGAATAGAAATTTTTCCCATGAAATTGAGATTTTAAAGAGAAATCAAATTGAAATATTTGAAAAGAAGAACTCAATAGATGAAATAAAAAATGTCATGGAAAGTTAATTACAGAATTGGTGAGTCAGAAGAAAGAATGTTTGAACAAGAAGACATATATTTGGAAATCTAACAGTCAGACCAAAAAAGAATAAAAAGAGAAAATAGAAAACTTAAAAACATAAGATCCAGAACCAGAGAAGAATACCCCTTCTCACAATTACTATTTAATATAATTCTGGAAGCTTTAGCTAAGGCCATTAGGCAAGAAAAGGAAATCAAAAGGATATAAATTAGAAAAGAAAGCAAGCAATCCCTATTATCAGATGGCATGATCCTATATATAAGGGATCCAAAAAACTCCACTGAGAGACTATTGGAACTCACAAAAGAGTTTGGAAAGGTGGCAGGATATAAAATTCAATAGCCTTTGCATACACAGACAATGTCATGTCTGAGAAAGAAATTTTAAGATCAGTCCCAATAGAAACTTGAGAAAATGTGCAGGATCACTACTTATCGGAGAAATGCAAACCAAAACCACATGAGGTTTCACCTAACTCCAGTTAGAATGATTCTCATACAGAAATCAACCAATGACAAATGCTGGTAGGGATGTAGGGTATAAGATACCCTCCTGATTCACTGTTGTTGGAAATTAAACTTGTGCAACCACTGTGTAAGACGGTATGGAGATACCTCAAAAATCTGAATACAGACCTATCATATGATCCAACCATCCCACTCCTGAGAATTTACCCAAACTGAAAGAAATTAGTATGTGAAAGAGTTATCTGTACCGCCATGTTCATTGCAGCACAATTAACAATAGCTAAGATATGGAATCAACCCAGATACCCATCAACTTTTGACTGGATAAAGAAATTATGGAATATATACACTATGGTGTAATAGCTGTAAAAAAAAAATGAAATCCTGTCTTTTGCAACAAGATGGATGCAACTGGAAGCCATTATACTTAGTGAAATAAGCAAGTCCAAAGAAGACAGGTAGCATATCTTTTTGCTGATCAAAGGTAACAGTGGAATACCTGAAATTTAATGTATAGGAGTGAAATAGACATTCTGAGATTCGATAATAATTTATAGCCCTTACGTCTTCCATTGATAAACAGTGTTGTTTTGTTTCCTTTCTCTTCACACTCTTTGTTGAACTCTTTTACTTAGAGTAGGGTTAAATATACAGTCATTAAGTATTCTGAAAATAGGGCATCGTAAAAATTAAGAATAGGAATTGGATACGGACAGGGAGGAAGCATAGTGGGGGTGGTGCCACTGTTCCTAAATCTGTCATATGAAATATATGAAACTGGTATGACTTAAATAAATTTTAAAAAAGAAAATATAATAAAAGAAGCTACAGATAAGAACACAGTTCATAATATCAGTATTTAACAGAACTACACTGATCTGATCTAAACTTCTCTTTTTACATATTAACAGTAATGGACTTAATAATTGAAAGTATCTTAAAGTGGCCTGGCACCATGGCTCACTTGGCTAATCCTCTACCTACGGCGCCAGCACCCTGGGTTCTAGTCCCATTTGGGGCGCCGGGTACTAGACTTGATTGCTCATCTTCCAGTCCAGCTCTCTGCTGGGCAGCATAGGATGGCCCAAGTGCTTGGGTCCCTGAACTCATATGGGAGACCGGGAGGAAGCACCTGGCTCCTGACTTCAGATCGGTGCAGCGCCGGCCGTGGCAGCCATTAGGGGAGTGAACCAACAGAAGGAAGACCTTTCTCTTTGTCTCTCTCTCACTGTCTATAACTCTCTCTCTGTCTCTGTCTCTCTCTCTGTCTAACTCTGCCTGTCAAAAAAAAAGTATCTTAAAGCATGACAGATCTTCAATTTAATTTCCAGTTTTGCAATTAACACCCCTTTAGTTTTGATAAAAAAAAAAGTGTTGTTAGTACTAATGACCTACCATGACCTCCTTTAGAATTTGTATTATATGATGTTAACTGTAATTAAAACTATTGTATCTAACCATCTTCATTACTCGGGTTCAAATATTTGTGACATGGTTATAGGAAGGATAGGATTTGTTGGCTTGTAAAGTCTGTCCTAGCCTACCAAGTGTAGAACTTGAATATCTCAATGTTATATCTAAGGAGTGAAGGTTGTGAGAAGACTTTAATTTACATACCATAGATTTCAGCAGTTTTTTATTAAGATCATAGGCTTTCTTGAATAAATGGTTCTCAAATTCTATTACTTTCATACTTAAAGAAATTTTATGATTTTTCCAGTTTTGCTGTTTTTTTGAGAATTTACTGAGTTCCTTAAAAGTAATTCTGTAAGATCCATTTTTATTCATAGTTTGTTTGTGTATGTATTTGAATGTTGTTTATGAAAATGAGTCCACACCTACTCTGCAATTATTAATGGGGATTGTCAACATGGAAAAAGCAGGCAGGGCTGACCTTGTGGCATAGTGGGTAAAGCCACTGACTGTTACAGTGGTATCCCATATGGGAATGGGTTAGAGTCCTGTCTGCTCCACTTCCAATCCAGCTCCCTGTTAATAACCTGGGAAAAGCTTCAGAGGATGACCCAAGCGCTTGAGCCCCCACCACTCATGTGGGAGATCCAGATGAAGTTCCTGGCTCCTGGCTTTGGCCTAGCTCAGCCCTGGCCTGTTATAGCCACTTGTGGAGTGAATCAATAGATGGAAGATATTTCTCTCTCTCTCTCTCTCTCTCTCTCTCTCTCTCTCTCTCTCCCTCCCTCCCTCCCTCCATTTCTCCATTCTCTCTCTGTAACTTTGACTTTCAAATGAATAACATTTAAAAAAAACAGGTACAGACAATAGGTTTCATGGAATTTATTGTAAAGTGTTATGTAGAATATTCTTAGAATGCATGGGAGTTTTGTGTCTAGCTTATTAGCTGATGAGGCTAACAAGCTGACTCTATTGAAACACCACAAGGCCAAGTTTCTCTGCAGAAGAAAATAATGCAGTGTTCAATTATTAATGGCTGCTGTGAGTATAAAAGGGATAATTGTGGATGCTATGATATGTTTTTACCAAATTCAATAGATTAAAATTTGATATTCACTTTGATGCTGGATGCTATTTAAATTGTATGAATCATACGAGTTCTGGCACCAAGATTATGTTTTAAATGGCTATATGGTCAATGTAGGTCTTCTTTTTGAAAACTGCCCAGGAGATCATTGAGTGCAGACAACTTTACTAACTTTGGGCTGCTTGTGGAAAATCAGTGGCAGGCAAATTTTGCAAGCTATTTCACAGAAACATTCCTAGTAATCACCTTTACCACTTACTATGGTATAAGTGAGGTTAGACAAACAGAAGAAATTAAAAAATAACTCCTCTAAGGTAAGACACAATGACATGGGGCTGGCATTGTGGCAAAGCAGGTGAAAGCCCTGGTCTGAAGTCCTGGCATCCCATATGGGCGCCGGTTCTAGTCCCAGTTGCTCTGCTTTTTAAAATATTTTCTTTTCAACTTTTATTTAATAAATATAAATTTCCAAAGTACAACTTTTGAATTATAGCGCCTTTTCTCCCCCTAACTTCCCTCCCACCCGCAACCATCCCATCTCCCACTCCCTCTCCCATCCCATTCTTTATCAAGATTCATTTTCAATTATCTTTATATACAGAAGAACAACATAGTATATACTAAGTAAAGATTTCAACAGACTGCACCCACAAAGTATAGATGCAAAGTATAGAGTACTGTTTGAGTAGTAGTTTTACCATTAATTCGCATAGTACAACACATTAAGGACAGAGATCCTACATGGGGAGCAGATGCACAGTGACTCAAGTGTTGATTTAACAACTGACACTCTTATTTATGAGTCAGTAATCACCCGAGGCTCTTCTAATGAACTGCCATGGCTCTGGAAGCCTCTTGAGTTCACCAACTCCGGTCTTATTTAGACAAGGCCATATTCAAAGTGGAAGTTCACTCCCTACAGAGAAAGGTATTGCCTTTTTTGATGCCCTATTCTTTACACTGGGATCTTACTCACAGAGATATTTCATTTAGGTCATTTTTTGTAACAATGTCTTGGCTTTCCATGCCTGTGAAACTCTCATGGGCTTTTTATTCAGATCCAAATGGCTTAAGGGCTGATTCTGAGGCCAGAGTGCTGTTTGGGCATTTGCCATTCTATGAATCTGCTGTGTATCCTGCTTCCCATGTAGGATCATTCTCTCCTTTTTAATTCTATCAGTTATTTGCTGACACTGGTCTTACTTCTGTAATCACTTTGACACTTAATCCTATCTTTATGATCAATTATGAACTTAAACTGATCACTTTAACAAGTAAGATGGCATTGGTACATGCCACCTTGATGGGATTTAATTGGAATCCCCTGGCACATTTCTAGCTCTACCTTTAGGCGTAAGTCCAAGTGAGCATGTTCCATACTGTACATAACATCCCTCTCTTATTCCAATTCATATATTTAACAGGGATCACTTTTCAGTTAATTTCAAATGCTTAAGAAAAATTGTGTGTTATTTAAAGAGTTCAATCAATGGTATTAATTAGAACAAGAGAACACTAAAAGGAATAAAATAGTAAATTGTTTCTTGAAAGTCAGGACATGGCTGATCAAGACATTGTTTCTCATACTGTCCATTTCACTTCAACATGTTTCCTTTTAGGTGCTCTGTTAGTTGTCACTGATCACGGAGAACATATGACATTTGTCCCTTTGAGACTGGCTTAATTCACTCAGCATGATGTTTTCCAGATTCCTCCATTTTGTTGCAAATGACGGGATTTAATTTTTTTCACTTCTGTATAGTATTCTATAGGTACATATACCATAATTTCTTTATTCAGTCTTCTGTTGATGGGCATTTAGGTTGACTCCATGTCTTAGCTATTGTGAATTGAGCTGTAATAAACATTGAGGTACAGATAGCCCTTTTATTTGCCAATTTAATTTCCTTTGGGTAAATTCCAAGGAGTGGGATGGCTAGGTTGTATGGTAAGGCTATATTCAGGTTTCTGAGGAATCTCCAAACTGTCTTCCATAGTGGCATTACCAGTTTGCATTCCTACCAACAGTGGCTTAGAGTACCTTTTTCCCCACATCCTCACCAGCATCTGTTGGTAGTTGACTTCTGTAGGTAAGCCATTCTAACCGGGGTGAGGTGAAACCTCATTGTGATTTTGATTTGCATGTATCTAATGGCTAGTGATACTGAACATATTTCATGTGTCTGTTGGCAATTTGGATATCCTCTTTTGAATAATATCTATTTAGGGGCCGGCACTGCAGCTCACTTGGCTAATAATCCACCTGTGGCACCAGCACCCTGGGTTCTACTCCCAGTTGGAGTGTAGGATTCTGTCCTAGTTGCTCCTTTTCCAGTCCAGCTCTCTGCTGTGGCCTGGGAGGGCAGTGGAGGATGTCCCAGGTCCTTGGGCCCTGCAACCGCATGGGAGACCAGGAGGAAGCACCTGGCTCCTGCCTTCGGATCAGTGCAGCATGCTGGCCACAGTGTGCCAGCCATAGCGGTCATTTGGGAGGTGAACCAATGGAAAAGAAAGACCTTTCTCTCTGTCACTCTCTCTCTCTCTCTCACAATGTGTAACTCTGCCCATCAAAAAAATATATCTATTTAGGTCCTCGGCCCATCTCTTAAGAGGGTTGTTTCTTTTGTTGTTATGGAGTTTCTTGAACTCCTTATACATCCTGCTTATTAATCCTTTATCAGTTGCATAATTTTCAAATGTTTTCACATTCTATTGGTTGCCTCTTCACTTTCCTGACTGCTTCTTTGCAGTACAGAAACTTCTCAATGTGATGCAATCCCAATTGTTAATTTTGGCTTTGACTGCCTGTGCCTCTGGTGTCTTTTCCAAGAAGTCTTTGCCTGTGCCTATATCTTGCAGGGTTTCTCCGATGGTCTCTAATAATTCAATGGTGTCAGGACATAGATTTAGATCTTTAACCCATGTTGAGTGGATTTTTGTGTAAGGTGTAAGGTAGGGGTCTTGCTTCATGCTTCTGCATGTGGAAATCCAGTTTTCCCAGCACCATTTGTTGAATAGACTGTCCTTACTCCAGGAATTGGTTTTAGATCCTTTATCAAATATAAGTTGGCTGCAGATGTTTGGGTTGAATTCTGGTGTTTCTATTCTGTTCCATTGGTCTATCGATCTGTTTCTGTACCAGTACTATGCTGTTTTGATTATAACTGCCCTGTAGTATGTCCTGAAATCTGGTAATGTGATGTCTCTGGATTTGTTTTTGTTATCCTAGATTGCTTTAGCTATTTGAGGTCTCGTGTGCCTCCATATGAATTTCAGCATCGTTTTTTACATCTGAGAAGAATGTGTTTGGTATTTCTTTTGACAGGCAGAGTGGACAGAGAGCGACAGAATGAAAGGTCTTCCTTTACCGTTGGTTTACCCTTCAATGGCCCCTGTGGCCGGCGCGCTGCAGCCAGTGCACCACGCTGATCCGAAGCCAGGAGCCAGGTGCTTCTTCTGGTCTCCCATGCAGATGCAGTGCCCAAGCACTTGGGCCATCCTGCACCGCACTCCCATGCCAAGGCAGAGAGCTGGACTGGAAGAGGGGCAACCAGTACAGAATCCAGCTGCTTTTGGGAGAATGGACATTTTTATGATATTTATTCTTCCAAACCATGAGCATGGAAGTTTTTTTTTCCATTTTTTGGTATCCTCTTCTATTTCTTTCTTTAAGAGTTTGTTGTTCTCATTGTAGAGCTCTTTGATGTCCTTGGTTAAGTTTACCAAAGGTATTTGATTGCTTTTGTAGTTATTGTGAATGGGATTGATCTTAGCAGTTGTTTCTCAGCCATGGCATTGCCTGTGTATACGAAAGCTGTTGATTATTGTGCATTCATTATGTATCCTGTAGAGTTATTTGGATCCCCCTGAATAAAGAATCATATCATCTGCAAAGAAGTTTAGTTTGACATCTCACTTCCCAATTTTTATCCCTTTAATTTCTTTTTCTTGCCTAATAGCTCTGGCTAAGACTTCCAGAACTATATTGAATAGCAGTGGTGAGAGTGGGCATCCCTGTCTGGTACCAGATCTCAGTAGAAATGCTTCCAACATTTCACCATTCAGTAGGATGCTGGCTGTGGGTTTTTCATAAATTTCTTTGATTGTATTGAGGAATGTTCCTTCCATAACCAGTTTGCTTAGGGTTTTCATCATGAAAGGGTGTTGTATTTTATGAAATACTTTTTATGCATCTATTGAGATAATCATATGGTTTTTCTTCTGCAGTCTGTCAATGTGGTGTATCACCTTGATTGTTTTGTGAACATTGAACCATCCCTGCATACCAGGGATAAATCCCACTTGGTCTGGGTGGATGATTTTTCTTATGTCTTGTTGCATTCTATTGGCTAGATTTTTATTGAGGATTTTTGTGTCTGTGTTCATCAGGGAAATTCGTCTGTAATTCTCTATATATGCTGCATGTTTTTCAGGTTTAGGAATTAAGGTGATGCTGGCTTCATAGAAAGAATTTGGGAGGATTCCCTCCTTTTCAATTGTTCTGAATAGATTGAGAAAATTAGAGTTAGTTCTTCTTTAAATGTCTGGTAGAATTCAGCAGTGAATCCATCTGGTCCTGGTCTTTTCTTGTTGGTCGGGCCTTTATTACTGATTCGATTTCTGACTTGGTTATGGGTCTTTTTAGGATTTCTCTGTCTTCATGATTCAATTTAGGTAGGTTGTATGTGTCGAGCAATCTATCCATTTATGATAGATTTCCCTGTTTGCTGGCATACAACTCTTTGTAGCAATTTCTGATGACTTTTTATTTCTGTGGTGTCTGTTGTAACATTCCCATTTTAATCGCTGATTTTATTGATTTGGGTCTTTTCTCTCCTTTTTCAAATTAGTTGGGCCAATGGTGTGTCAATTTGTTTATTTTTTTTCTAAAAATCTGCTCTTCATTTTCTGAATTTGGTGTAATGTTTTTTGGATTCAATTCTTTTGATTTCTTCTCCTGTTTTAATTATTTCTCTTCTCTTCCTAATTTTGGGTCTGGTTTGATGCAGTTTTTCTAGATACTTGAAATGCATTTATAGCTCATTTGTTTAATACCTTTCCAATTTCTTGATGTAGGCACCTATTGCTATAAACTTTCCTCTTAATACTGCTTTTGCTGTATCCCATAAGTTTTGATATGTTGTGTTGTTATCTTCATTTGCTTCCAGAAAGTTTTTGATTTATTTTTGATTTCTTCTATGACCCAGTGTTCCTTCAGGATTATGTTGTTCAGTCTACACTGTGTTTGCATATTCTCTAGGGATTCCTGAGTTGCTAATTTCCAGCTTCATTCCACAGTGGTCTGAGGATATGCATGGTATGATTTCGATTCTTTTGAATTTACTGAGACTTGCTTTATGGCCTAGTATGTGGTCAATCCTACAGTAGGTTCCATGTATTGCTGAGAAGAATTTGTATTCTTTAAGTGTAGGATGAAAAGTTCTGTAGATCTCTGTTAGATCCATTTGGTCTATAGTGTCGATTAAATCTGCTGTTTCCTTGTTGATCTTCTTTCTGGTTGATCTGTCTATTGCTGAATGTAGAGTATTAAAGTCCCCCAATAATAGTGTATTGGAGTCTAAGTCTCCCTTTAAGTCCCTTAACATATCTTTTAAATAATGTGGTGCCATATAATTAGGTGCATATACATTTACAATAGTTGCATCTTATTGTTGAATCGATCCCTTAATCATTATGTAGTGCCCCTCTTTGTCCCTCTTAACAATTTTTGTGTAAAGTTTATTTTGTCTGATATTAAGATGGCATGGCATAACTTTTTCCAATCTTTCACTTTCAGTATGCAAGCATCTTTGTCGGAAATATGTGTTTCTTGTAAGCAGCAAATAGATTGGTTTTGTCTTTTAATTGGAGAGTTGATGCCATTTATATTCAACGTGACTATTGATAAGTAGTGACTTTGCCCTGCCATTTTCCCAAAGATTATTTCTAATACATGCTTTGAACTTCCTGTAATCTTTTACTGAGAGATTTTCTTCCTTTACCTTCTTTCATATTGATGACCGTGTTTCTGTGCTTCTCTGTGTAACACATCTTTAATCATCTTTTGCATTTCCATTTCTTTTTTTTCCTCTAAAACACTTAGCTTTATTAGAGAAATGGTACTAAAAATAACAAAGATTCAAACATTTGCTCTAGTCTACTTACATATCATAAATAAGACAGCTGTTGATGCAAGACACACAATCCTACACAATCTTTCCATATGCACCCAAGCATTCTTATATCAGAATAAGCTGTTTACAGCCAACCGTATGTGGTTGAATGATTAAAATGACCATCTATACTTTACATAGTAAAGCATTTTCCAAAGTTTTAATGTACACAGTGACAAAAAAAAAAAACAGTAATTCTGAACACATGAAGAGTGATTAAGCAGCTTCATAATCAAACCAGGCTTCATTACTTGCAGTAAGGGCAACTCTTTCCATTCTCTACCAAATACTTAAACTTCAATAGTATTAACATTAAAAGAAAACTCAAGGTGAAACCAAGTAACTGACTGCTACTCAGCTTTTTAAATCTATCTATAAAAGTAACTCTTCCCATGAGGTAAGGCAACTGAGTAATTTGATTGTATTAAACTGCATTAAAATAATTATACTTGATTTTTTAATAACATTTCCATTTCTGTTTCCTTTAAGTCTTTATCACCTTCATTCACAAATGAGAGCTTTACAGGATATAATGTTCTTGGATGGCAGTTTTTTTTCTCCTCGGTTTCTGCCTTTGTTGTTTGGCATTGTGGAGTTATTATTTGGTTTATTTTTCTTTTTTTTCAACTGTGGTGGCTTTTCTTGGTATACTATGACTCCAGATTAAGTGTACTGTCTGCTTTTGGTGAATCTCTGGAGGCTTGTGCTCGGTGTGGCCAGAGAGCTCTGTTCAGTTTTTCAGGGTTAAGGGTGTGCCAAAGGTGACACACCCAGGTTTGGCGTGGTAAATCTCTCTCTCTCTCTCTCTTTCTCTTTCTCTCTCTCTCTCTCTTATTCATAAGAGATTTAATTCCCCTCAAATGATCTATTCTCCTTGATAGCGATCAGTGCCTCAGTGCTAGCCCTAGTGGGTATGATATTTGTGTGCTCTGTCCGAAGGACCACACAAAGGATCTGTGCTGTCCTCAGTGTAAGCTCAGATTCCCCTGCAATGTCTCTTACCACATAGCCAAGGCTTCCCGAATGTGTGGCATCTCCCACAGAGACTACTTATGTCTCAGCCACACCATGAGTCTCCCACCCACCTTCAGTATTTTTTTTTCACAGCCCCAGTTCATAAGCTCCACATATTCACTAGGTCTTAATCTCCTGTTATTTCTCCCCACCAGAGTCAGGTTTTTCTGCTTAGCTGAGGGTGGGTGCAGCTCTTATGTATGTCCAAAATGACGTCTGCTTTATTGTCTCACTCACCTTTGTAAGGTGAGTGGAGAGACAGAATCATGTCCGTATGGTCCCTTTTATTTTTTTTTTCTCTCCTTTAGTTAGGCTGGTGTACTTTCCCTCATGAGGCTACAAGCCTCGTTCCCTCTAGGCTCTTCCTGCTGCTTTCCTGCCAGTGCCTCGGGATACTGAGGTTTTGCCTCACCTCCCTTTCCAGCACTGGAGCAGAGATTCTCGCAGCAGCTGGGCTCCTGAGCCATGGGTGCCCATGCCCTCCACGTAGGTCCACCATGTCCCTCTAATTCCAGAAGAGTTTCCTCTGCAGTTTTTTCCCCAACTCTTCCCTGAGACTACAGTATCTCCACTTTTATTAAGCTATCTTTTCCTGGACTATCAGTGAGCTCCCTCCATATTCCACCATCTTGGAGCCCCCAGTCCTCCTCCACTTCTAATCCAGCTCTCTGCTGTGGTCTTGGAAAGCAGTTGAGTATGGCCTAAATTCTTGGGCCCATGTGCCCAAAAGGGAGACCTGGAAGACGCTCCTGGCTCCTGGCTTCAGATAGGTGCAGCTCCAACCATTGCAGCCATTTGGGGTGTGAACCAGCGGATGGAAGACCTCTCTCTGTCTCTACCTCTCTCTGTAACTCTGTCTTTCAAATAAATAAATCTTAAAAAAGAAACATTGTGAAACATTGGTGGCCCATTTTACCAAGGGATATAGTAAGGACAACACAATGTTCTAATATAATTCAGGCCTGATCATTCTCTTTCATTACTGTGTTATTCTAGTAACATGGAAAGAAAAGGATGAGGACAAGTTTCCAGGAAAGGAAGCATGACATAATTTTTTTGCAGTTTTTAATCTGGCTTCCAAGGTTCTCTCCATGATAGTCTTGCCACTCCAATCTCATGCATCATCTCCCAGTCCTCCATTAACAATTTATGCTGCCCAATTAGAATAATTTTTTTACTTCATACCTACATATATGTTTAAAGTGTACCCACTCCTACTCCCTCTCTTCATTTTTCAATGTTATACTTTCAGTTTATTTTATACTCTTAAAATTAACCCTACGCTACCTAATGAGTTCAACAAATATTATGAAGAGAAAAAAAAAAAAAAAAACACTGTTCCTAAACAGTAGAGACAAGGGCTGTAAACAATCATTGAAGCTCAAGATTTGTATACTTTAAATCAAATTTAAAAAATAAAGTGTGTCCAAACAGCGCAATAAAATATGCCTTCTTGGGAAACATCTCTATTTCCTTACAATTATATAATGAAAATAATACAATAAATTACCTGTATAAGCAAAATTGAAAGGCCTTGTTAGAGGAACATGATGCTTTGGAGCCACTGTGGGATGTGAGGGATATAAGAAAACACCATCATCACCTAGCATCTCCACCAGCTCTTTATGCAGACTTTCTTCTACTGCCTTAAACTTTTTATATTTCTCATTTTCATATTTGAGCTTTTCCTCAAACAAAGCCAGCCCTAGAGAAGGATAATATATATAAAGTTAAAGTCAGAAATTTCATTTGAAACTCCAGTGTTCATTGTCTTTTCTTCTCCAGCTATTATATGTTCATTATACAATGCTGAGAAAAAAGTGACGAGGCAGAAATATTTTTAACCTTACAGACCACATATGAGTTTCATTTATCAATTACTGCTAATTCCTTCTAAGTTTTAGTAATGCCATATACAGAGAGCTCCTAAACTTTTCCACAGCATATTATATCATGGAGATTTTTTTAATCAATAAAAATCCTATTACACAATTCTTTTATTATGAATGCATGATATTTTAATTGTAGAAATATGGTATAAAGTTTCTCTTTTCTTTCTTTTTTTTAACTTTTGACAGGCAGAGTGGATAGTGAGAGAGAGAGAGAGATACAGAGAGAAAGGTCTTCCTTTACCATTGGTTCACCCTCCAATGGCCGCCGCGGCTGGCGCGCTGCGGCCGGTGCACCACGCTGATCCGATGGCAGAGCCATTTGCTTCTCCTGGTCTCCCATGGGGTGCAGGGCCCAAGCACTTGGGCCATCCTCCACTGCACTGCCTGGCCACAGCAGAGAGCTGGCCTGGAAGAGGGGCAACCGGGACAGAATCCGGCGCCCCGATCGGGACTGGAACCCGGTGTGCCGGCGCCGCAAGGCGGAGGATTAGCCTGTTGACTCACAGTGCTGGCCTCTTTTCTTTAATTATAGATGATCGGGGTGGGGGCAAGTAGACTCTTTCCAAAATTTAAATACCATAATAGATATCTTCATACACAATGCACTTAGCAAAATTTTATAATAGAATTGTACTTTTAGAAGATTTTACATAATATATCTACAAGTACTTCATAAAATAGAGACATATGCACATGTATATATATATATATATTTTTTTGCATTTTAGTAAAGTGCAGCTAATGCATAATTATTACATGTTTTGTTTAACTTTTGATTGTTTAATTGAGAATCAAAGAGACAGAGACATACAGAGTGAGAGACAGAGACAGAGAAGATGAGTTTTTATTTACTAGGTAATGCCCACAATGGACCAGTTGTGTCAGGTTGAAGCTAGGAGCCAAGAATTCAGTCCAGGTCTCCAAATGAGTCCAGCAACAAGGTGTACATTAGCAGAAAGGTGGAATCTGGAACAGAGCTGGTGTTCAAACCAAGACACTCTGATATGGGACATAGTGTCCTAACTCACACCTCATCTATCAGGGCAAATGCTCACCCAATGTTTAATAAATCTAAATACTTTGTATCTAATATCATATATTTATATATATATATATTTATATATATTTATATATATTTATCATATATATATTTATTGTAGAAATAAAGTTTATTTTACTGTTTTAAAGGAACTCTCAAGTTGTTTTGAAAACAGGATACATTTTAAGGCCATAAAACAGAGAAATACAATGCTCAAGGGGAAAATGGAAAAATGTTATTGCACTTTGTTCATGTATTAAGCACAAATTTTATAGGTCTATCAGTGGATTTCAATCCATTTTTGAAACATTCCACTAGCAAACAGAAATCCCTATGTCATTAACACAGTTGGGTTTAAATAACTGTTTCCAATTCAGTCTTATGTGTGAACTATAATTTACTGTTTTTTTCCTTTTCTTATACATTTAGAATATTTATAAATTTTGGTCATTGTATAACTTGCTGAAATATACTTTAAAAATATAATTTTGGCTATGTTTAAGATGTTTTACTGAAGAGACTAATTACTGACCAAAAAACATATGTGATTGTTCAGGATCAACCATAGGCAATTATAAGACTTTACCTGGTAGGGTTCATAGCCAATATACAGCAACCTCTGAAGGGTGCTGTATTCAAGGGTCTGGGTCCCTCAAGAAGGTCATAGCTTTATGCATAGTTGTGTTCCTGACTAAGGCACTTTTATTGTTAGGTATCTTTATCTGAAGACTTTGACTGAGTTCTTCAATTGTATAAGCCTTGAAAACTTGAAAACTTTTCCTTACTTCAGTACTGTGGATTTTGTAGTCTTAGTCCCTCTTCATTATGCTACCCCTACATCAGAGTCCATAAAACTGCTAGAGCATAATTGTTCAGAGCTCTATCAACAGTGAGAAAACCCCATATACCTGCATTGATCTGTCTGATCTTGTGTTTTGCATATTTATTTATATATTTGGGAAGTAGAATAATTGACTAGGATAACATTCAATAAGGGAAAATGGAAAGTAGTAGTTTATTTTCCCCCCTCTGGTTTTTGTTTCTTTAGTCTCTAGTTTAACTTGTTGCTTTAATAGCCTGACACCTGACAGCTCATCTCTCCACCTAGTTCACAGTAGTCTCTGATGCTACTAGGATAGTAACGTTGCTTAAAGCTTTGATGTCAGTATACTACTTTTCCTGAATTTTGATGTATAAACTTAAGAAAGTGAATTGAATATCATCAATATTCGTTTGAAGGAAAGGAACTTTGACAAATACTTCATAGTACATCCAATGCTCACTGTCCTTAGAAATATGTATTTTATTGATATTATCAGAATACCAGAGCCATTGAAAATATGATAGCACTTTCTGTTAATAGAGACCTCATTAGTAGAGCTATTTGATAATAACAATAATGAAAATAGCTCCCACTCTTTGAGTCTTAACTATATTCTAATACCTGTAATTCTGAATTCATTAAGAAACTGAAATTTCCAAGCGCATACATGAGTAGGCTATGTATCCAAACTTCAAATGCATAATTTCATTTAACTTTCAAATCCATGCAAGGAAGTAGATATTGTTTCATCCATTGCACCACATTAATAATACACACTTTTAACTAATCACATTTTATAGTTAAGAAAAATGACCCATTGGCAATATAACCTGCTGGACAGAAGTCAAGAAAGTTAACAGTTACAAAACTTAGGGTTAGACTCCGCCCCCCCATTTGAGCTAAGTCCACTAATTTCTTTTGGCCTCAGTTTCCAACTACAATAGAATAACAGTACCTATTCTATCAAAATCATTGAATATTTAAAGATTCGAAACATACAAATGAGCCTAAAGTCTAAAATCTGGCACATAAGTACTCAATGAGCATTTTTTTAAATAAGAGCAATAAACGACAACAAGTATATATCCCCATACTTTTTGCATTAAGCTTATTCATCATGAGCAGTGAGTACAATGTTGATAGGCTAATTCATCAAAATACTCTTGAGTGTGTCAAATATTAGGGTAAAATGTACTGACCAAAATATACATTTATGGCGTTGAGACATAATCACAACATTGGAAAGCATAAGTTTTTGAATTTTTAATATAAGTGTTTGAAGTGTGTTCTGTAACTTGGCAGCAACATAACCTTGGTAAATAATTATTTTTAACTTAATTAACTATACAGAGACAGAGAGCCACACAAGCTCCTGCCAGCTGATTCACTCCCCAAATGCTGAGAACAGCCATAACTGGACTGAGTCAAAGTCAGGAGATGACAATTCAACATAGGTCTTTCACATTGGTGGCAGGAACCCAATTACTTGAGCCATCACTAGTGCCTACCAGAGTCTGCATTAGCAGGAATCTGCAGTCAGGAGCTAGAGCCAGGAATTGAACCTAGGTACTTTGATATGGGACATGGATGTCTTAGCTTCTAGGCTAAATACCTGCTCCTGAATTAAAGATTCTAATTCTATTAGATAGACATTATAATTGATAGATTTCAAAATGATGACATTATATGCTATCTGAAACATTAAAAAACAGAAAAAGAAAAAAAGAAAGGAAATAATGAAGGGGAAAATGTAGTGGAAGGGAGGTAATACCATTATATTGTAAAATAAATTAAAATAAAATAAAATAATAAATTAAATTTTAAAAACTGGAACTTTGATTCAAAACCAGGACATATGGGATGTGTTTCTCTCAAGCAGCATTTTGAGTACCAGGTCCACTCCCACATTTGGAATTTGAGGTGACAAAACTATTCTACAATTGACAGTGATGATGTTACATGTAACTGAAAAACAGTGAATTCTATGGACTATTAATAGATGAACTACATAGTACATGAGCTAAATCATATCCCAATTATGTTGTTTTAAAAAGCTTTATGATTCTGACAACTTGTAAAAATGTTGTTTTCAACTATATGAAATTTCATATAATATTTTATATTGTAGTATCTCAAATTCAAATCTACATAAAATATTACTTTCCTCTGTAGACTACATTGTATGTTAATGTGTAGATATAATTATAAGTACAAGAGCAAATTATGGCACCATATAAACTAAATGAATAACAAGAATTTATTCAGGGGGCCAGTGCTGTGGTCATGTGAGCTAAGCCTTCACTTGCAGCACTGACATCTCATATGGCCTCCAGTTTGAGTCCTTGCTGCTCCTCTTCTGATCAAGCTTTCTGCTTTGGTCTGAGAAAGCGGTAGAAGATGGCCACAGTCCTTAGGCCCCTGCACCCACGTGGGAGACCCTGAAGAAACTCCTGGTCCCTGGCTTTGGATTGGCTAAGCTCTGGACCTTGGGGCCATTTGAGGAGTGAAACAGTGGATGGAATTCCTCTCTCTCTGCCTCTCCCTCTCTCTGTCTATAACTCTACCTCTCAAATAAGTAATTTTTAAAAAAAAAGTTGACCCAGGACGTAGGGATTGTGGGGAAAGTTGACAATCTTATTTGTGTATCTTTTTAAAGAATGTGGTTATGAAATTAATACAAAACAAAACGAAAATCATGGGATAAATAGTATAAGATGGTGCTTGTTACATTATGTAATATTATCATATACCAGAAATTGACTCATTTATACAGTTTTCAGCATTCATTCTAACACTGGGAGTTATCTTTATTAGGATACTTTGGGTAGAATGCTATATTCTTCCAAAATGATATCAAACAAATCTAGGGGAGATAATCTACCTACCAATGGAAGGGATGGTGTACACTGACAGACCCAGGCACCATTTGATCAATTCCCACAGAGGGTTGATACGCTTCCCATGATCACCAAGCAGATCCACAAACTTCACAGGTTCCTGAGATTGGAGACAAAAACCAAAATACAAGAGCATTTTCTTAAAAAAATAGTACTTAAGAAAAAGCATGTACAGGGAATTTCATGGCAACATTATTCATAACAGCCAAATATCCACCAATGGATGAATGTATAAATAAAATATATTGATACAACAAAATATTATTCAGCCACAAAAAGGGTTGAACATGTATAAGACTTGAAACATGATACTAAATGAATGAACCAGGAAATAAAATATATTATTCCATTTGCATAAATTATCAAGAATAAGAAAGCTTGAAGATATATAAAGTAGATCACTGGTTACTTAAGGCATGGTGTGGAATAGAAAGACTGGAGAGAGACTGCTAGTAAGTAT
Source organism: Sylvilagus floridanus (assembly GCA_949820135.1). Classification (NCBI taxonomy): domain Eukaryota; kingdom Metazoa; phylum Chordata; class Mammalia; order Lagomorpha; family Leporidae; genus Sylvilagus; species Sylvilagus floridanus. The sequence goes on from OX463223.1 coordinate 91,689,660, forward strand.
GGGATTTCTTGTTGGGGTGATAAAAAGTTCTAAAATTGTGACAGTTACAAGCAATGTCGATATACTAAAAACCACTGAGTTGAATGATTTGAAAAGACAAATTTCACTGTATGTGAATTATAACTCAAAAAGTTTGTTGTAGAAAAGTACCTACATTATCATTAAAAAGTATGGTTCAGAAAATGGTCACATCCAATTTTTATATTAGAAATTTCAATTACCAATCATACTATCTACTTGATTTTTTTGCCTTTATTTATTTATTTTTTAAAATTTTATTTAGTAAATATAAATTTCTAAAGTACAGTTTACGCATTACAATGGCTCCCCCATAACTTCTTCCCAATTGCACCCCTCCATTCTCCTGCTCCCTCTCCCCTTCCACTCACATCAAGATTCATTTTCAATTATCTTTATATACAGAAGATTGATTTAGTATATATTAAGTAAAGAGTTCATCAGTTTGCACCCACACAGAAACACAAAGTGTAAAATACTGTTTCAGTACTAGTTATAGCATTACTTCACATTGCACAACACATTAAGGACAGAGATCCCACATAAGAAGTAAGTACACAGTGACTCCTGTTGTTGATTTAACAATTTGACACTCTTGTTTAGGGCGTCAGTAATCTCCCTAGGCTCTAATCATGAGTTGCCAAGGCTATGGAAGCCTTTTGAGTTTGCTGACTTTGATTTTATCTAGACAAGGTCATAGTCAAAGTGGAAGTTCTCTCCTCCCTTCAGAGAAAGGTACCTCCTTCTATGATGGCCCATTCTTTCTACTGGTATCTTATTCACAGAGATCTTTTATTTAGGTCTTTTTTTTTTTGCCAGTGTGTCTTGGCTTTCCATGCCTAAAATACTCTCATGGGCTCTTCAGCCAGATCCGAATGCCTTAAGGGCTGATTCTGAGGCCAGAGTGCTGTTTAGGACATCTGCCATTCTATGAGTCTGCTGTGTATCCCGCTTCCCATGATGGACCATTCTCTCCCTTTTTGATTCTATCAGTTAGTATTACAGACACTAGTCTTGTTTGTGTGATCCCTTTGGCTCTTAGACCTATCAGTGTGATCAATTGTGAACTGAAGATGATCACTTGGACTAGTGAGATGGCACTGGTACATGCCACCTTGATGGGATTGTATTGGAATCCCCTGGCACATTTCTAACTCCACCATTTGGGGCAAGTCCTCTTGAGCATGTCCCAAATTGTTCATCTCCTCCCTCTCTTATTCCCAATCTTATATTTAACAGGGATCACTTTTCAGTTAAATTTAAACACATAAGAATAATTGTGTGTTAATACAGAATGGTTATCTACTTTATCTTAAGACATCAACCATTGAAAGTCTACATTATCACTGGATCTGAGTTGGGTGTCATAATTCAGTGTTAATTGAGAACAACCGTGGAAACCCCTTTAGCACATCTTAGATTTTTATTTTGGGATCAATTTTAATAATTAGCATGTATGTTAAGAATTTCTCCAAATTATAAAAGAGTATCCCCTAGAAACAGTCAAATAATGAAGTTCCTGTTGCTTAACGTGCTTTAGTTTTAATCCAATACTCTGATTATGAAATTACATCTCTAAATAAACATCTTCAACTTGTGTATTTACATGAACTAAGAAAATTCCAAAGTATTTACATAAAGGAAACTTGTTTCTTTACTACTTAGAAATAAAGAAAGCCAGGATTCCATGGTGGCTGAATAGGGAAAATATGTACTGCTTTAAGCAAGGGGAAAATGACAGAAAGAAATGCATTCTCAAGGGAGACTTGGAGAGAGATATGCAGTGGAAATTCTACAGAAGAAATAGGGATGCTGTGGCTCAGCATGGAATGTTTGGATGTGCTGAAACAAGCACCTAAAAAACATATGATCCCTGCAGCTGAGACTTGTGTATATGCCAGCATTGCAGAGAGAGGGGAGAGCAGACTGCAGCAGCCTGTATCACTGTTGACATTGCCAAAGGCAGTGCTTTTAGACCCCACTGTATTTGAGGCCAGCCTAGAGTCCTAACACATTTCTATCTTCCCATTCCCCCATAAAGGGCCTGGAAACCAGCAGGGAGAAGGTTCCGTTTTGACACTAGTAGTGGCTGCTGTGGCACTTGGGCACGTGTGTATTGGAGATTTTATCAGAGGGAAAAATCCATGTTCCTTACTGACTTTAAGTATATCTGGGACTGTAGACAGGGGGCTGACATCCACGTAGGACTGTGAGCTTCCCCCAGCCTCTCAACATATGACGAGATCCAGGGCTCAAACTGCCAATTTGCAGCACTGACAAGCAGCAGGCTATGAGGATGTCTGTTCTCTTTCTGTGCATGGGACAGGATAGTGGGGTATATCAGATTCTCTGGACTTCAAGACTGTGGGATCCTTGTTTATTGTAACTATGGGAATGCTGTGACAGCACAATAGGGTGCAGAGTGTAGCTATGTCTCTAGGAAAACACTATGTCTGGTGCCAGTGTTGCAAAACTCCCTGATTACCTGGGGTGGGTCAATTGCATTGAATACATGCTTACATGGAAGACTGCAAAGATTTGTGTGGTTCAAGAGGCAACATGGGTGATTGTTGCACCCACTGTGGGCTAACCTCAGAAACACATTACCTTGGAAGAGAGGAGGTGAGGGTGTGATTACACCAACACATATCATCATACCCTGCTAGTTGTTGATGATAGAGGAGATCTACTGCACTCAGTGTGGGTGTTACCCTGGATGCTAGCCCCATCCTGGAGCACTGACCAGAGCAACTGGCCACACATATCTGGGTATTCACTGAAAGAAAAGACACTCCACTAAGTCACAAAGGCGTAATTCAGAGACAAAATCCATCAGAGAAGAAAACCAACAAGTACTTCCACAAAGGCATAAAAATAAATGCAGAAATTCAAGAAACATGAAGGGGCCAGTGCTGTGGCATAGTGGTGCAACATCCCATATGGGCACTGGTTAGAGTCCCGGCTGCTCCACTTCCCATCCAGCTCTCTGCTATGGCCTGGGAAAGCAGTAGAAGATGGCCCAAGTGTTTGGGCCCCTGCACTCCCATGGAAGACCCAAGAAGCTCCTGGCTCTTGGCTTTGGATGGCACAGCTTCAGCCATTGTGGCCAACTGGGGAGTGAACCAGTGGGTGGAAGACCTCTCTATAACTCCACCTCTCATTCTTTCCCTGTGTAACTCTGACTTTCAAATAAATGAATACATCTTTTTCTTTTTAAAAGGAAAGATGACAATCCACCTTCTGCAGCTCCAGCATCCCATATGGGCACCAGTTCTAGTCCTGGCTACTCCTCTTCTGATACAGCTCTCTTCTATGGCTTGGGAAAGCAGTAGAAGATGGCCCAAGGCCTTGGCTCTCTGCACCTGCATGGGAGACCATGCTCATGGGTTCGGATCATCACAGCTCCTGCCATTGCAGCCATTTGGGGCGTGAACCACCGGAAGGAAGACCTTTCTCTCTGTCTCTCCCTCTCAGTGTCTATAAGTCTACCTCTCAAATAAATAAATAAGATCTTTTAAAAAAAGGAACCATGAGTAAGGAAGACAGCATGACTCTACCAAAGGAACACACAAACACTTCACTATTAGAATGTGAAGATGATCTCTCTGTCTCTCTGTCACTATCCACTCTGCCTGTCAAAAAAAAAAGAATGTGAAGATGAAACAATTGATGATATGAGTGAAAAGGAATTCAAACAATTGTTCTTGGGATTTTTCAGAATCAATGAGGAGCAAATTCTGGAATTGAAATAATCCATACATGAGATGGAGAAAAAAATGTCCCATGAAAATGAGACACTGAAGAGAAATCAAACTGAAATATTTGAAATAAAGAATTCAATATGTCAAATAGAAATACGGGGAAAAAATCTTTAACAACAGACTTGTTGAGACAGAAGAAAAAGTATTCAAGCTAGATGACGAATCTTTGGAAATAGACTGACTAAAAGGAAAAAAAAAGAAGAAGGAGAAGAAATTAGAAATTGAAAAATAATGTTTGAGATTTATGGGATACCATCAAACAACCCAACATACTGGTTTTAGGAGTTCCTGAATGTGTGGAAAGAATGTATTAGAAGGATTACTCAGTGATATAATTACAGAAGACTTCCCAAATTTGGAGATAGAATGGAACATCCAAGTACATGAGGCAGATAGAACTCCTAATAAAAATGACCAGAAATGATCTTCCACATGACAAAAATTCAAGCATAAGAGGGCCGGCGCCGTGGCTCAATAGGCTAATCCTCTGCCTTGCGGTGCTGGCACACCGGGTTCTAGTCCAGGTCGGGGCTCTGGATTCTGTCCCGGTTGCTCCTCTTCCAGGCCAGCTCTCTGCTGTGGCCAGGGAGTGCAGTGGAGGATGGCCCAAGTGCTTGGGCCCTGCACCCGCATGGGAGACCAGGAGAAGCACCTGGCTCCTGCCATCTGATCAGTGTGGTGTGCCGGCCACGGCGGCCATTGGAGGGTGAACCAACGGCAAAGGAAGACCTTTCTCTGTGTCTCTCTGTCTCTCTCTCTCACTGTCCACTCTGCCTGTCAAAAATTAAAAAAAAATTCAAGAATAAAACATAAATACATGATGCTAAAATTTTATTTACTTAATTGAGAGGTAGAGTTTCAGACAGAGAGAGGGAGAGACAGAAAGTAAAGTCCTCCATTGGCTGTTTCACACCCAATATGGCCACAAAGGCCAGAGGTTAGCCAATCTAAACCCAGGGGCCAGGATCTTCTTCCAAATTTCCCATGTGGATTCAGGGTGCAAAACAGTTTAGGTATCTTCCACTGCTTTCCAATGACATTAGCAGAGAGTTGGATCAGAAGAGAAGCAGCTGGGACATGACCCCATATGGGATGCCAGTCCTGTAGATGGAGGCTTAGCTTACTATACCAGAGTCAGTCCCATGAAAAGATTCTAAAGTGTGGAAGACAGAAACTCCAGATCACATTCAGAGGATCTACAATTAGACTCACAGATGCTTTCTCATCAAAAATACTACAGATTAGGGAAGAATGGAGATAAATAGTCTAAGTCCTTTTTTTAACTTTTTTTAATTTTTGACAAGAAGAGTGGACAGGGAGAGAGAGAGAGACAGAGAGAAAGGTCTTCCTTTACCATTGGTTCACCCTCCAATGGCCACTGTGGTTAGCATGCTGTGGCCAGCACACCGCACTAATCCAATGGCAGGAGCCAGGTGCTTCTCCTGGTCTCCCATGGGGTGCAGGGCCCAAGCACTTGGACCATCCTCCACTGCACTCCCGGGCCATAGCAGAGAGCTGGCCTGGAAGAGGAGCAACCGGGACAGAATCTGGCGCCCCGACCGGGACTAGAACCCGGTGTGCCAGCGCCGCAAGGCAGAGGATTAGCCTATTGAGCTGTGGCGCCGGCCAATATTCTAAGTCTTAAAAGGAAAAAAAAAACTGTCATCAAGAATACTGTACCATGAAAATCTCTCATTTATTAATGAAGAGGAAGTAAAGACCTTCCATAGCAAACAGAAATTGAAATACTTGTCACCCCAGTCCAGCCTTACAAATGATGCTTAAGGATATGATACACACATGAACATGGATAAACAGTCATCATCATGAAAGAATGTGAAGGTAGAAAATCTCCCAGTAAAAGTAGAAATAAAATCCAATGTAAAAAATTAGGACCATGTATGGAAATGCAGGCCAATATTGACAAAGCAATAGTAAACCTGAACAAAAATGGCTTAAATTCTTCTATTAAAAATTTCAATCTGTCTGATTGGAGCAAAAAAAAAAGACCCATCAATATGCTGCCTACAAGAAACACTCTACACCAACAAGGATAAAAAGAGACAAAAAGTTAAAGGATAGAAGGTGAGATTCAATGTTAAAAGAGGGGCCAGTGCTATGGCATAACAAGTAAAGCTGCTACCTGAAGTACCAGCATCCTATATGGGCACTGGTTTGAAACCTGGCAGCTTCACTTCTATCCAGCTCTCTGCTATGGCCAGAGAAAGCAGTGTAAGATGGCCCAAGTCCTCGGGCTACTGCACCCACCTGAGAGACCTGGAAGAACCTCCTAGTTCTTGGCTTCAAATCTGCCCAGATGTAGCCATTATAGCCATTTGGGGAGTGAACCAGTGGATGAAAGACTTTCTCTCTCTCTTTATCTTTCCCCCCTACCCCTCCTCTTCCTCTCTGTAACACTCTGCCTTTTAAATAAATAAATCTTATAAAAATGCTAACAGAAAACAAAAGAAGCAGGTGTAGCCATCCTAATATCAGAGATAATAGAATTTAACACAAAAACTGTTAAGAGAGATAAAGATGGGGTATTATGTAATGATTAATGTTTAGTTTCACCAGGAAGATGTGACTTTATTAAATGTATATGAACTAAATGCCAGGGCACCTAGATATTTACAATAAATGTTAATGAATCTAAAGAGAGATATAGATTCCATCATAGTAGTAATTGGGGGACTTCAAAACACCCTTTCAGAAGTGGAAAAATAAACTAGATACAAAATCAACAAAGAAATGACTGAGATATTATACACTATGCAACAATGAACATAACTGATATCTACATAACTTTGTAACACACAGTTGCAGAACAGACATTTTTTTATCAGTTCATGGAACTTTCTCAAGGACAGATCATATGGTAGGACATAAAGCAAGTCTCATCAGATTAAAAAAAAATAGAATCATAGCATGCATCTTTTCTGACCACAATGGAATGAAGCTGGAAATTAATATCTGAAGAATCTATAGAAAATATGCAAATGTATGGAACTGAATAACATGTTCCTAAATGAGCAGATAGTCATAAACGACATCAAAAGGGCTATCAAAAATTTTTGGAAAAGAATGGAAATGACCATACAACATAACAAAACTTATAGGATACAAGAAAATTAGTGGTAACAATTGGAAGTTTATAACAACTGGTGCTTACATCATGAAACTGGAGAAGTGCCAAATAAATAAGCTATCAATGCATCTGAAGGAACTAGAAAAAAATCAACAAAGCAAACAAAAAGTTAGCAGGAAGAAAATAATTAATAATGAGAGAATATATGTACAAAATAGACAAAACACAGAAAAACTAGAACAGATCAGTGAAATGAAAGGGCTGGTTTGTTGAAAAAACAACAAATTTCAATCATAATTGTCCCATCAAAAAAGAAGGAGAAGACTCAAATTAATAAAATCAGAGATGAAAAAAGAGCTTTAACAACAGACAGCTCAAAGATAGAAAGATAATCAGGAATTACTAAATAAAGAATATGCCAAAAATTAGAAAAAACTAGAAGAAATAGATAGATTCCTGGACACATATACTCTACTAAAATTGTGTCATAAAAACCTAGAAGACCTAAATAGACCAATAACCAAGACAGTAATTGAATCAGTAATAAAGACCCTCCCAACAAAGAAAAGCAAAGTAATGGATGGCTGCACTGCTTAATTCTATCAGACTTTTAAAGAAGAAATAATTCCAATTCTTCTGAAACTATTCAAAACAATTGAAAGGTACAGGATGCCCCTAAACTCATTCTATGAGGCCAGCATTACCTTAATTCCTAATCCAGAAAAGATAAAAAAAAAAGAATGAGAACTATAGGCAAATATCCTTGATAAACACAGATGCAAAACTATTCAACAAAGTACTAGCTAATCAAATCCAACTGTACATCAGACAGATCATTTGCCCAGACCTAGAAGGATTTATCCTTTGTATGAAGGGATGGTTCAACAAATGCAAATCAATAAATGTGATACATCACATTAACACATTGAAGAATAACAACCATATAATTATCTCAGTAAATGCACATAAAACAGTTGATAAAATACAACATCATTTCATGATGAAACCGTTAGGCAAATTGGATATAGAAGGAACATTCCTCAACACGATTAAGCAATATATCACAAACCCGCAGCCGATATCTTATGGAATGGGGAAATGTTGGAAGCATTTGCAGTAAGTTTCAGAACTTGAAAAGGAGTCCCACTTTCACCATTTCAATTTTTAGCCAAAACCATTAGGCCAAAACAAACAAAAAAAAGAAATCAAAGGAAAAAAAATTGGAAACATGGAAGTCAAATTATCCTTATTTGCAGATGACTTGCTTCTAAATATAGAGGAACCATAAAACTCCACTAAGAGACTATCAGAACTCATGAGAATTTGGTAAAGTAGCAGGATAAAAAATTAACATACAAAAATCCATAGACTTTCTATACACAGACAATGCCACTGCTGAGAAAAAAACCTTCTAAGATCAATCATATTCACATTAGCTATAAAAATGTAGATATGTAAAGACTTTAGAAGCAATTTAACCAAGTCAAAGTATCCCTATTTGCAGATGACATGAATCTATGTATAGGGGAACCAAAATACTCCATTAGAAGACTAATGGAACTCATGAAGAGTTTGGTAAAGTGGCAGAATATTAAATTAGCACATAAAAATAAGTACCCTTCTTTTACACAGAAAATGTCATGGCTTAAAAACAACTTCTAAGCAAAAATTTAATATTTTGGAATAAATTTAACCTAGAAGTCAAAGATCTCTATCATGAAAATTACAAAACATTAAACAAAGGAATAGAAGAAGACACAAAAAATGGAGAATTCTTCCACATTGTGGATTGGAAGAATTAATAACATCAAAAAGTCTCTACTACCTTAAGCAATTAACAGTTTCAAAGTGATCCCAATCAATATATCGACATTCTTCACAGATCTAAAAAAATGCTAAATTTCATGTGGAAGCACAAGAAACCCTGAATAGCTAAAGCAACCTTAAACAACAAAAACAAAGCAATAGGCTTCAGAATACCAGATTTCAAGACACACCACCATGCAGTAATAATTAAATCATCCTGGTATTGCCACAAAAACAGACATATAGACCAATGGAACAGTATAGAAACTTTAGAAATATATAAACAAATCTATAAAAAAACTAATTTTGTCAAAGAAGTTGAAATCAATACCTTGAGAAAGGACATTATCTTTAATAAATTATGTTGTGAATACTGGATCTCCCTGTGCGGAAGTATGAAAAAAGCTGCCTACCTTACTCTTTATACAAAAATAAACTCAAAATGGATCATGAATCTAAATCTATGGTCTTATACCATCTAAATACCAAAGGACAATATTGCTGAAACTCTGCAAGATATTGACCTAGGCAAATACTTCTTGGAAAAGACCCCAGAAGCACCAGGAATCAAAGTCCAAATAGACTTTAGGTGCCCTAAATGTGCATCAAGATGAGAAGCTTCTGCATCACAAAGGAAATTCAACAAAGTGAAGAGTCAGCTGACAGAATGAGGGAAAATATTTGCAAACCATGAAACTAAAAAAGGATTAATATCCATAATCTATGAAGAGCTCAATAAATCCAACAACAATAAAACAAACAATGCAGTTAAGTGAGCAAAGGACTTGAACGGGGATTTTTTAAAAGATGAAATTCAAATGGCCAACAGACACGTGAAAAAAACTTTAGGATCACTAGCCATGAGGGAAATGCAATTCAAAAACACAATGATGTTTCAACTCATCCCAGTTAGAATCACTCTCACAGAGAAATCAACAAACAGTAAGTACTGGTGAAGATGAAGGGATAAAGGTGCCTAATCCACTGTTGGTCAGAATGTAAACAAGTACAGCCATTGGGGAATAAAGTATGGAAATACCTCAGAAAGCTGAAAAAAGATCCACCATATGACTTAGTAATAACACTCCTGTAAATTTATGCAAAGGAAATGAAATCAGCATATGAAAGTGTTGTCTGTACTCCCATGTATATTGCAGCTCTACTCTCAATAGCTAAGATTCGGACTCAACCCAAATGCCCATCAATTGATGACTGGATAAGGAAATTATGATATACATATATTTATTTCATATAAATATATATTTATATATATTTATATATTTTTTTCACTTTTATTTAATAAATATAAATTTCCAAAATACAGCTTATGGATTACAATGGCTTTTTCCCCTCCATAACTTCCCTCTCACCCACAACCCTCCCATATCCTACTCCCTCTCCCATTCCATAAAGTATATAAAATATAATAAATATATATTTTTATATATATAGTGGAATACTACTCAACCATAATGAGAATAAAATCCTGTATCTTGCAAAAATGGATGCAATTGGAAACCATTTTCCTTAGTGATATATGCCAGTCCCCAAAAGACAAGTACCATATGTCTTCCCTGACCTATGTTAACAGAGTACCTACAATATAATTTATGGAAGTCAAATTCACATTTTGAGATTCAAGAATTTTTACAGGCCTTGTCTCCACTGTTGAGGAACAGTGCTTTTCTTCCTACTCTGCTGAAATTTTTACTTTGTAGAGTTAATCTTATGAGTATAAAAAAAACAAATTATATCACTGTAAAAATTCAGAGAGGAAATAAGAGAGGAATTAGGAGAAAGTGTGAGAGAGTTTGTGGAAGGAAGGATAGTGTGGGAAATATGACTATGTTTCTAAATCTGTATATAATTATTACTGGAAATGTGTTTACTTAGAATTTAAAAAATTAGGATAGTCATAGGTTATTTATTTCACTTGAATTAGAAAAAGATCATATGACTTTTTTTCCTTTTAAAGGGATACTTCATGTCCAGCACTTTATCTTTTCACTTTTGTACATTCATTTATTTATTTCAGAGGCAATCAGACAAAGACAGAGAACGAGAAAACTCCCATTTGCTATTTCACTCCTCAATTGTTTACAATGGCCTGGGCTGGGCCAGGCAAAAGTTAGGAACTAGGAACTCAATTCTGGTCTTACATGGAGGTCTCGGGGACCTACACAATTAAGTCATTGATTGCTTCCTTCTAGGAAGCTAGAATTCTGTGTAGAGCTGAGACTTCAATTTAAGCACTCCAATATGTGACACATGTGTATAGATTGATGCCTAATTGCAATGACAAATTCTTAACTTTAGTTTACTATTTTTACCCACACAATAATAATGAAATGTAGATATTAGTAGCTTCACTTCTCATGTAAGTATTCATGCAATAATAAGTAACTTACTCAAGATGTCAAAAGCAGATAGTGACCTGTCATTTCTTTCTTTCTTTTTTTTTTGACAGGCAGAGTGGACAGTGAGAGAGAGGAGAAAGAGAGACAGAGAGAAAGGTCTTCTTTTTCTATTGGTTCACCCCCCAATGGCTGCTGCGGCTGGCGCATTGCGCTGATCCAAAGCCAGGAGCCAGGTGCTTCTCCTGGTCTCCCGTGTAGGTGCAGGGCCCAAGCACTTGGGCCATCCTCCACTGCACTCCTAGGCCAGAGCAGAGAGCTGGACAGAAAGAGGAGCAACAGGCACAGAATCCGGTGCCCCAACCGGCACTAGAACCCGGTGTGCCGGCGCAACAGGCGGAGGATTAGCCTATTGAGCCACGGCGCAGGCAGGCCTGTGATTTCAATTCGGGTATGTTATGCTATAAAATACAACATTATATTTGCCAGTGTATGAACAAAAGTTAAGGGCTGGAAACTCAAATTTCTATTTTTTCAGAATGTTAAATATAGCTCATTTTCTTTCAAAGTTCATGGTTTCTAACAGTTTTTCTGTTAATATTAATTCAAAAAGAACCAATGACACATGGCATAAAGAAATCTTTCACAATTATGCACATTGTCATTCAATCTAGCACATGTTAATACAGGGGTTAAAATATATAAAAAAAGTATTATCAATAAATGACTTGGATATAATAATGCTGAATCTTGATAATAGGAATTACCTAAAATTTAAAGTTTTTTTGAAACATAAATGTTCTGAGTTACTCAGCGTATGGTATACTGAAATATATCACACATCCCTTTGCCCTTGCCATGCCTTATTTTCTTCCTACCTGAAACACTTTTAATCACCTATCTATCTTGTTAAGTTGTTCGAATCATTCAAGACATGAGAGGTATCAAATTCTCACCAAGAAGACTTCAACAACATTGATAGAGGGGTGGGCTCATACTCTATGATAATGCAGTCCAGAATGCTTATATCAGTTTAGCACGCACGAAATGTGTTTTTTAAATCCTTTAACCCTTTCCTTCATTGTATGATATCTATCTATCTATCTATCTATCTATGAAACCCAATAAATAATTCACAATAGAAACTCTGTGTTACAGAAAGGAAAAAAAGGGAAGAAAATAAATGAACATACCTCCCCATCGTGTCCTTTTGCTGACATCATGGTGATCCACAATTGAAAAGAATACTTCATTTGCTTCAGTTTAACATGTTGAACCGAGGCTCCTAGAACACCTTCAAGGTGAGCTACAACCTTTGAAAACAAATATATTAAATAGAAACATGTGAAAATACAACTAACCAATGCAGAGTGGCATTAGTGGAATTGCAGAGTAAGAGGCTCCAGGCTCTCATTCTTCTTTGAAAAACCAAAACATAGTAGGGGTAGGCACTGTGGATAAAGCTGTTGCCTGCAGTACCGGCATCCTGGTTGCCCCACTTCCGATCCAGCTTTCTGCTATGGACTGGGAAAGCAGTGGAAGATGGCCAAAGTCCTTGGGCCCCTGCACCCACGTTGGAGACCCAGAGGAGGCTAATGGCTTCTGCCTTCAGATGGGTGCAGCTCAGGCCTTTGAGGCCATTTGGGAAGTAAAGCTGTGGATGGAAGTCCTCTCTCTCTCTCTCTCTCTCTATCTCTCTCTCTTTCTCTCTGCCTCTGCCAAAAAACAAAAGAAAACAAAACAAATAGAGCAACACATAAACCAAGATAGTCTTATTACAACTACAAGCCAGATGAGAAGCTACGGGATTCAATCAAAAGTCTGAAAATTAAAGATCACACTCCAAATGATAAAAATGGCATTTTTATCTTATTTAAAATTTTGATTTTAACTAATTTTAAGTTTCCATATGACATGTAGATTGAAGTCCAAGAACATGATATTCAAAAGTTTCTGGGTAAAATGACATGATATTCCCTTTCTCCCTCTTACCATCCTTCTTTCTTTCTTTTTTAGTTTTTAGATAGCATATTTTAAATTTTCATTGCAGCGAAAAGGCTAAATACTTTATCAAATAAGTTTTACAAGTAAAAAGCAAAAAGATCCTAGTATAATGAGAATATAGACAATGGATATAAGTAATACTTTAATAGAGAAATGATCCCGGCGCCGTGGCTCACTAGGCTAATCCTCCAACTTGCGGCGCCAGCACACCTGGTTCTAGTCCCGGTCGGGGCGCCAGATTCTGTCCCGGTTGCTCCTCTTCCAGGCCAGCTCTCTGCTGTGGCCAGGGAGTGCAGTGGAGGATGGCCCAAGTGCTTGGGCCCTGCACCCCATGGGAGACCAGGAGAAGCACCTGGCTCCTGCCATCGGATCAGCGTGGTACACTGGCCACAGTGCGCCAGTCGAGGCAGCCATTGGAGGGTGAACCAACGGCAAAGGAAGACCTTTCTCTCTGTCTCTCTCTCTCACTGTCCACTCTGCCTGTCAAAAAAAATTTTAAAAAATAGAGAAATGATCATTTCAACCACATACAGGTTTTTTTTTTTTGTCAATTAGGCAATCATAATTTCAGTCAATAAAATACAACCTATGACAATGTAACATCTAAATATTTCCTATGTGGTTACAAGGAATAATTAAGTTCATTTAGATTTTAAGTTCTTTTTTCACAACCATCATGGTCAGGATTAATTTTATGCAAATTGCAGTGAAAGTAATTATGCATTACATTTTTGCACTCTATTAGTTACCACAGAGCACAGTAAATATGGTATTTTTTGAGACTGCCTTATTTCACTAAATAAAATGATTTCCAGTTGTATGCATTTTGTTGTGAAATACAGGATTTCATTATTTTTACAGCTGAGTCATATCCTAATGTGTGTATATACCATATTTTCTTTATCCAGTCATCACTTGATGGACATCTGGGTTGTTTCAATATCTTAGCTATTATGAACTGAGGTGTAATAAACATTTGGAGTATAGGTAAATCTTTCATTTGTTGATTTTATTTTTGAGTAAGTTCCCAGGAGTGGGAATGTTTGTTTCATATGGTATAACTATTTTCAGCTTTCTGAAGTACTGCAATTCTATGTTCCACAATGGCTGTAGAAATTTACATTCCCACCAACAGTGGATTACAGTGTCATTTTCCCCATATCCTCATCAGCATTTATTGTTTATTGATTTCTGTATGAGCTTCATTCTAACTGGGGTGAGTTGAAACCTCATTGTGGTTTTGATTTGCATTTCCCTGATGCCTAGTGATCCTGAACACCTTTTCATTTGTCTGTTGACCATTTGAGTTTCCTCTCTTAAAAAATATCTGTTCAAGACCTTTGTCCATTTCTTAACTGGATTGTCTATTTTGTTGTTACTGAGATACTTGAGGTCTTCGTAGATTCTGGATATTAATCATTTATCCATTTCAGAGGTTACAAATAGTTTCTCCGATTCTATCAGTTGTCCCCAGTTTACAGTGTTTCCTTTGCAATGCAGAACCTTCTCAGCTTGATGTAATACCATTTGTCTATTTTTTCTTTCATTGCTTGTTCCTCTGGTATCTTTTCCATAAATCTCTTTCTATACAGAGTTTCACTAATGTTCTCCTCTAGTAATTACTTGATTCTGAATTGATTGTTATTAGATGGAAGATAGAGGTCTTGTTTCATACTTCTTTTTTAAAAAAGAATTGATTTATTTATTTGAAAGACAGTGTTACAGAGAGGGAGGTCTTCCATTCCAATGCTTTACTCCCCAAATGACCGCAACGGCCAGAGCTGAGCCGGATCCAAAGCCAGAAGCCAGGCACTTCCTCCAGGTTTCCTATGTGGGTACAGGGGCCCAAGGACTTGGACCATCTTCTACTGCTTTCCCAGGGCATTAGCAGAGAGCTGGAGTGGAAGAGGAGCAGCTGGGACTAGACCGCCCATGTGGGATGCCAGAGCTACAGGCTGGGGCTTTAACCCACTGAGCCACAGCTCCAGCCCGTTTCATACTTCTGTATGCAGAGATAAAATTGTTTCTATCCTTCTTCCAGGGATTGGTTTTTAGCTCCTCTGTCTATGATTTGTTAATTGCTCATGCATGGCCTGATTTCTTCAGATTCTATTCTCTTATGTTGCTCTACTTATTTATTTCGTGCCAGTACCAGGCTATTTTGATTATAACTGCTCTGTAGTTATGTCTTATAAATTTTATTGTCATCTTTTTTCTTCATATTTTATAGATATGAGAAAAATGATGTTTGTATTTTAATTGGGATTGCATTGAATCCATAAATTAATTTGGTGGTATTGAAATTTTGATGATATTAATACTTCAAATTCACAAACATGGAAGATTTTTCCTCATTTTTTATGAAACCTATTCATTTGTTTAATGTTTTGTAATTTTCATCATAGAGATCTTTCACATACTCCATTAAATTTATTCCAAGGTATAAAATTTTTTTTAGCTATTTTCTTTTTTTTAAGATTTTATTTATTTCTTTGAGAAGTAAAGCTACAGAGACTAGGAAAGACAGAGAGAAGTCTTCCCTCTGCTGGTTCACTCCTAAAATAGCCACAACGGTCAGAGATGGATTGACCCAAAGCAAGGAGGCAGGAGCTTCATCGAAGTCTCCCACATGGGTGCCAGAGGCACAAGCACAGGGGCCCTCTTCTACTGCTTTCCCTGCCATAGTAGATGGCCAGATCAGAAGAGCGGTACACTGGACTAGAACTGCTGCCCATACAGTAGCCAATGCTGCAGGTGGAGGCGTAGTCCACTATGCTACAGAGCTTATGCCAGCAAATATTTTCAGTGAGACTGTTCTTACATGTTTTATCGCAGCCATGGCATTGTCTATATATACATAAAGGCTACTGGGTTTTTTTATGTTAATTTTTTATCCTGCCACAGTACCAAACTTTCATATGAGTTCCAATAGAATATAAGTGTACTCTTTTGATTCCCTTATATATAGAATCCTTTCATCTGCAAACAGGGATAATTTGACTTTTGATTCACATTAGTTCCACCTCCTTCCTGACACAGAGCAGCATAGGTGATAGGAAACCACCCAATTATTGACACATCCCTCATGTTGAACACAAAATGATAGAATTTGATTGCAAATAACTAACTTGTCTGTGGGCAGCCTAAAAGACTTGTTTCTTTCTTGCTTGAATTGGAATGCTGACAGGAATCATGGAATTTTTTAGATATTAGGTTGGAGGCTACATTGATCAAGGTTAGGAGCTATGGCAAAAGTGATCTCCAGGGTTATGGTACATCATTGCTGCTTTGAACAATAGGTTACAGGCAGAAAAATAAAATACAGTGACAAAATTCCTGAGAAGAAACAGGAGTGAGACATTTTTGATTAACTTTAGCACCAACCACACTACCTGTATTTTCATCTAGACCTACAAGTAGACTCAAGTACCACAACGTTCCTAGTGGTGACAACAAATTATAAGTGCAATTAGCTCCAAAAAACTGTGGCATTTCCATTGTACACTTTTCCATGATGGCTAGTGATTATGAGCATTTTTTCATGTGCCTGTTGCCGTTTGGATTTCATCTTTTAAAAAATGCCTGTTAATATCCTTTGCCCACTTCTTTTTTTTTATTTAGTAAATATAAATTTCCAAAGTACAGTTTATGCATTAAAATGGCTTCCGCCCCCATAATTTCCCTCCCACTCGCACCCCTCCCATCTCCCGTTCCCTCTCCCCTTACATTCACATCAAGATTAATTTTCAATTATCTTTATATACAGAAGATTGATTTAGTATTAAGTAAAGAGTTCATCAGTTTGCACCCACACAGAAACACAAAGTGTAAAATACTGTTTCAGTACTAGTTATAGCATTACTTCACATTGGACAACACATTAAGGACAGATCCCACATGAGAAGTAGGTACACAGTGACTCCTGTTGTTGACTTAACAATTTGACACTCTTGTTTAGGGCATCAGTAATCTCCCTAGGCTCTAATCATGAGTTGCCAAGGCTATGGAAACCTTTTGAGTTCACCGACTTCGATCTTATTCCAACAGGGTCATAGTCAAAGTGGAAGTTCTCTCCTCCCTTTGGAGAAAGGTACTTCCTTCTTTGATGGCCCCGTTCTTACCACTGGGATCTCACTCGCAGAGATCTTTCATTTTTCTTTTTTTTTCCCCAGAGTGTCTTGGCTTTCCATGCCTAAAATACTCTCATGGGCTCTTCAGCCAGATCCGAATGCCTTAAGGGCTGATTCTGAAGCCAGAGTGCTATTTAGGACATCTGCCATTCTATGAGTCTGCTGCGTATCCCGCTTCCCATGATGGACCATTCTCTCCCTTTTATATTCTATCAGTTAGTATTAGCAGACACTAGTCTTGTTTGTGTGACCCCTTTGACTCTTAGACCTATCAGTGTGATCAATTGTGAACTGAAGATGATCACTTGGACTAGTGAGATGGCATTGGTACATGTAACCTTGATGGGATTGTATTAGAATCCCCTTGCATATTTCCAACTCCACCATTTGGGGCAAGTCCTATTGAGCATGTCCCAAATTGTACATCTCCTCCCTCTCTTATTCCCACTGTTATATTTAACAGGGATGGTTGTTGTTGAGATTCTTGAGATCTCTATATATCCAGGATATTCTGTATCAGATATATAGCTTATTAATATTTCTCCCACTCTTTTGGTTGTCTCTTTTCATTGTTGACTGTTTCCTTTGATGTACAGAAGTTTCTTAGTGTGATGTAATCTCATCCGTATTTTGTCTTTCTTGCTTTTGCTTCGGTGGTCTTATCCAAGATGTCTTTGACAATGCCAATGTCTTATCATGTTTCCCCTATGTTTTCCCCAAGTAATTTGCTGGTCCTGTCTTAGGTTTAGATTCCTCATCCATTGTGAGTTGATGCTTGTATGGGCTACAAGGCAGAAGTATTTTTGTTCATATTTCTGACTGAAGAGAAGTCATTTCTCAATACCATTTTTGAAGAGACTGTCCTTTCTCCTAAGAGTTAGTTTGTCTTTCAATGATTAGTTTGTTGTAGATGTATGGTTTAATTTCTGGGATGTTTAATCTATTCCTTTGGTACACATGCCTACTCATGGAAGTACCAGACTGTTTTGATTATAACTGCACTACAGTAGGCTTTAAATTTTGTGTGGTGATTTTTTTGGCTTTTTTTCATTTTTTAAGATTCCTTTAATTTTTGGGGGAGGTCTCGTGATTCCATAGGAATTTATACATATGTAAATTCAGAGCATTTATATAGGAATGGATATAAAATGTTTGGGATAATTGTAGAAGCAACATAAAGTCAGAATAGATGAAATTTATTGCTATGAATCCCCTAAAGAGAGATTCTGGTTTTAATCTTGCAGTTCACGGACTTCATCCAACGTTCTACAGAATGACTCACTTAAGGACACATGACAATCATCTAATGTTAATTCCTAGAACTCAACGTGACCTCCAACCACCCAACTGACAACACCCACACATCAATTTGAATGGCTCCTATGATTTCCCACAGAAAGCATATAGATCACAGCATCAGGTGAGAATCTTACCTGGCTCAAATAAGTAGATTTGCTAGATTAGTAGAGAGCAAACAGATTTAAACACCTTTGTATACTACTCAGGGGAAAATAAATAGGTTGCTCTCAGATCAAGGCCTGGCTTTTCTGCATTGAGAGAAAACAAACAATACTTAAAATTTTATTTTAATAAGAATTAAAAAGAGGCTGGCATTGTGGTATAATATGGGAAAATGCCACCTGTGTTACCTGCAGCCCATATCGATGTTACTTCAAGTCCTGGCTACTGAAATTATGATACAGCTTGCTGCTAAAGTGCTGGGAAAGCAGAAGATGGCACAAGTGCTTGGGCCCTTGCACCCACCTGGGAGATTTGGGTGAAGCAACTGGCTCCTGGATATGATTTGGCTCAGCTCAGCCATTACAGCCATTTGTGAACCATCAGATGAAAGATCTCTCTCTCTCTCTCTCTCTCTCTCTCTCTCTAACTCTCTCTAACTCTATATCTATCACTTTATCTCTCACTGTAACTTTGCCTTTCAAATAAATAAAATAAAAAGAATCAAGAAGAGTGAAGTAAATATATCTATAGAAAAGTCTGAGATAATCTCTAAAATCTCTAGTTGTTCTGATTGGTGAAAATATTATTCTCCCAAGGACAGTCAGCATATACCATAAATTTATCTAATATTTCAAGAAAAATAACCACAGAAACAGAGGCAATCAAAGCAAAAATAGACAAATGGTATTAAACCAAACTAGAAATAAAGTTCTAGATCTTGAAATTCAAATCAACCCCATACAGTTTCAGTAGAAAGATGTTTTCAATGAGACACATTGTAATTGACTTATCAACAAAGACAAATCCAGTTTTGGAACCAAAATGGAAAAGCAAATTAGCATACACAAGTAAATGCCAGTAATTTTTAACCTGATTTGGGAATAATTCAGATGGTGGATTAGGGAACCACATACTGAGCTAGACTGGGGATAAACAGTAAAAAAAATTGTAGAAAGTATACTCTCAGGGGAGAATTGGAGAGAAAATCACACTGGAAATCCTACAAGAGGAAAATGAATGCTTTGGACCTTTGTGGAGGGAACAATACGCAGCATGAAAATGAACACAATGCACAACTGCAGCAGCTGAGAGACAGATGGGCAGCAGCTTTGAGTCAGAGGTGAGACTGGACTGAAGCAAGTAGTGATGATATAGCCAGAGGGAGAGAATGGTGTGAGTTAGGACTGCAGCCCTAGAGGTATCTATCAATTTCTAGTGGTTGCCCATGGACCCAGCAAAAATAGAGGGTGCACATTTATCTCACCCGTACTTCCCCACAACAGCACCCAATGCCCAGCTGAGAAAGGGTGGGTGGGATCTGTGGAAGACTTTGTTCATACAACAACTGGCTGAGACAGAACACCATCTTATCAGCAGGATTGGTGGCAATGGCAGGAACAGAGCAACATTCAGCCAGTGGTTCTAACAGAAAAGAATAGAAACTCAATCCATCCATCCACAATCAACTTCTCTTTGACAAAGGAGCTAACATCATTCCCTGGAGCAAGGACAGGATCTTTAACAAACATTCCTGAGAAAAGTAGATCTCCAAATGCATAAGTATGAAACTACACCCCTACCTTACACATTACACAAAAATCCACCTAAAATAGATCAAAAACAGAAATCTATGACCCAGTACAATCAAATTTCTAGAGAACATTGCAAACTCTGTAAGACACTGTCATGCACAAAGATTTCTTAGAAAAGATGACAGAAACACAGTTTATGAGAGCCAAAATTATTTAGACTTGGCAGCTCCCAAATCAAATGAGACAATTCATTACAAAATGCCCATTCTCTCATATGCATGGTCTCCCTGGGAAGTGAATAAATTTTAAGTTACTACGCAAATGTATTTCACATAAGAAAATATTTAAATGCATTACGCCATTTTAAAATACTGGGGTGCTCCATCCTTGTCAATATTTTTGACTCTGATATATAGTTATTGTTTCTTTTTGCTATTTATTTTAGCAGGAGAAGATGAATGTAATTTTCTCACACCCATAAAAAATTACCTTATTGGTTTCAGTTTCTATGAAATATTCCTCCAATCTCAAAACAGTATTTTTCTGCCAATATCTTGGGAAAGTTGAATGATGCACACATCTTTTTCCTGCAGCAAATCAGTTAATATCTCCCTTGAACTCTTATGCGGACACTACTTTTTCTCACATTCAGCCACTTTCTTCTTTTAAGATTAACAAAGACGGAAGAGATATAAGCTACTGAATGGAGTGACAAATTAGTCCATAGGGAGATTTTGAAGGGAAATCAGCACATGAAACTTTCTTTAGAATAGATCATAAAGCAAGTCTCATTAAATTCAAAAACTGAAATAATTTCCTGCATCTTTTCTGACATCAGTGGAGTGAAGCTGTAAATTAACAACTCAAGAATCTCAAGAATATTTGCAAAAACATGGAAACTGATCAACATGCTCTTGAATGAACAACATAACAAAACTTAATGGGGTACAGCAACAGCAGCATTAAGAGGGAAGTATATAAAAATTGGTTCCTACATCAAGAAAATTAAAAGACACCAAATGAATGAACTATGAACGTACCTCAAGGACATAGAAAAAAATAACAACTAATCAAGCCCAATATTAGGAGGAGGAATGAAATCATTAAAACTAGAGATGAGATAGGAGGCGGCAAGATGGCGGAATAGGAAGGGAGCACACCGATAGTCTGGGGAGAGACAGTTTAATAAAAGTGGAGATACTGCAGGTTCAAGGAAGAGTAGGAGAAGAAACAGCAGAGAAAACCCTTCCGGAACTGGAGATTCACAGTGGACCTGCGTGGAGAGCGTGGGAGCCCGCAGTTTGGGACACCAGCATCAGATTCAACACACCAGCGCTGGAACGGGAGGTGAGCAGAATCTCAATAGTCCGAGACACCAGGAGGGAAGCGGAAAAGGGAGCCTAGAGCGAACAAGGCTTGAAACTCTGTGGGGAAAAGTTCACCAGGCTAACTAGAAGAGAGAGAGAGAGAGAGGGAAAAAAAAAAAAAGTGACCCGTACGGACAAGAGCTTCTCTCTCTCCGCTCACCTCTCAAAGGTGAGCAAGACAAAGAGCAGGCGCCATTTTGGAATACGTCATAAGCAGGGCGACCTCGGGTCGGCACCGGCCCCGAGCCTAGCAGAAAAACCTGACTCTGGGTGGGAGGGGTGAAATAACAGGAGATTAGAACCTAATGAATGTGTGGTGCTAATGAACTGAGACTGTGAAAAAAGAGACGGTGGGGGAGAGAACTCACGGAAATCACGAATTCATGTGAGTACTCTCCAGAGACGCTACAGTTCAGTAGCCTTGGCAGCCCAGTGGGAGACTACAGGAGAATCTCAGCCCACACAAAGGGCCGCAAAGATTCTTTCTCTGGTCCTTGGGAAAGAGCTTCCGATCTCTGGCTCCTGTGGGTATATCATTCGCCTGCTAACCACCCCCAATTCCATTCAGCTGTGTGGAATTACTTCCCTTTTGAATCAAAAATAAAGAAAGAAACAGAGAGAGATTTACCACACCTAACCTGGGAGTGTCTCCTTTGACCCACCCTCAACCCTGAGGAACCAAACAGAGCTCTCAGGCCACACCCATCTCAAGCCTCTAAGGCTCCATCAAAAGCAGACAGTCCACTTAATCTAGAGTCATAGTATAACAAGGAAAAAACACCACAGTGAAGAAACCAATATGCCAAACAACAAACGCAAAAACCGAGGTAATAAGAACAAGGAAGACACTATGGCATCCCCAAATGAAAAAGACACCCCAATTCAAGATTACGAAGATAATGAGATAGAAGAGATGCAAGAAGCAGATCTCAAAAAATTGATAAGAACACTAAGAAGTACTCAAAAACAAATTCTTGAACTACAGAAATCCTTAATGGACAAGGTAGAAAATCTCTCTCGTGAAAATGAAATATTAAGGAGAAATCAAGCTGAAATGAAACAACTAGTAGAACATGAAACTGTGATAGTGACGAGAAATCATAATGAAGTGAAGAATTCAATAGATCAAATGAAAAACACATTAGAGAGCCTTACAAACAGAATGGGTAAGGCAGAAGAGAGAATATCAGACTTAGAAGACAGAGCACAGGAAACTATACAGTCAAACCAAAGAAAAGAAGAGGAAATTAGACATCTAAAAAATATTGTTGGGAATCTACAGGATACTATTAAAAAACCCAACATTCGAGTTCTAGGAGTTCCTGAAGGCATGGAGAGGGAGAAAGGATTAGAAGGCCTTTTTAGTGAGATAATAGCAGAAAATTTCCCAGTTTTGGAGAAGGAGAGAGACATCCTAGTACAGGAAGCTCATAGAACCCCTAGTAAACATGACCAAAAGAGGTCCTCACCACGACACGTTGTAATTAAACTCACCACAGTGAAACAGAAAGAAAAGATCCTAAAATGCGCAAGAGAGAAACGTCAAATTACACTCAGAGGATCTCCAATTAGACTCACGGCAGACTTATCATCAGAAACCCTACAAGCTAGAAGGGAATGGCGAGACATAGCCCAGGTACTTAGAGAGAAAAACTGCCAGCCCAGAATATTATATCCTGCCAAGCTCTCATTTGTGAATGAAGGTGAAATAAAGACCTTTCATAACAAACAAAAATTGAAAGAATTTGTTGCCACTCGTCCAGCCCTGCAAAAGATGCTTAAAGATGTGTTACACACAGAAACACAGAAACACGGCCATCAACATGAAAGAAGATAAACGAAGGGAACCTCACAGCAAAAGATCACAGGGAATTCAAAGCATACATTTGGATAAAGAAATTATGGGACATGTACTCTATAGAATACTATACAGCAGTCAAAAACAATGAAATCCGGTCATTTGCAATAAGATGGAGGAATCTGGAAAACATCATTCTGCGTGAATTAAGCCAGTCCCAAAGGGACAAATATCATATGTTCTCCCTGATCGGTGACAAGTAATTGAGCACCGAAGGGTAAACCTATTGAAGTAAAATGGACACTATGAGAAACAGTAACTTGATCAGCTCTTGTGCTGACTGTTGTTGTACAATGTAATACTTTATCCATTTTAGTAATTTTTTTATTCTAGTACTATTGGTTGAACTCTGTAATTAACAAACAATTATTCTTAGGTGTTTAAATTTTAACTGAAAAGTGATCCCTGTGAAATATAAGAGTGGGAATAAGAGAGGGAGGAGATGTACAATTTGTGACATGCTCAATCAGTCGTGCCCCAAATGATGGAGTTAGAATTGTGCCAGGGAATTCCAATACAATCCCATCAAGGTAGCATGTACCAAGGCCATCTCACTAGTCCAAGTGATCAATTTCAGTTCACAATTGATCACACTGATAGGTCTAAGAGTCAAAGGGATCACACAAACAAGACTAGTGTCTGCTAATACTAACTGATAGAATGAAAAAGGGAGAGAATGATCCAACATGGGAAGCGAGATACACAGCAGACTCATAGAATGGCAGATGTCCTAAATAGCACTCTGGCCTCAGAATCAGCCCTTAAGGCATTCAGATCTGGCTCAAGAGCCCAGGAGAATATTCTAGGCATGGAAAGCCAAGACACTCTGGAAAAAAAAGAAGACCTAAATGAAAGATCTCTGTGAGTGAGATCCCAGTGGAACGAATGGGGCCATCAAAGAAGGAGGTACCTTTCTCTGAAGGGAGGAGAGAACCTCCACTTTGACTATGACCCTGTCGGAATAAGATTGAAGTCGGCGAACCCTAAAGGCTTCCATAGCCTTGGCAACTCATGACTAGAGCCTAGGGAGATTACTGATGCCATAAACAAGAGTGTCAAATTGTTAAATCAACTTCAGGAGTCACTGTGTACTTACGTCTCATGTGGGATCTGTCCTTAATGTGTTGTCCAATGTGAAGTAATGCTATAACTAGCACTGAAACAGTATTTTACACTTTGTGTTTCTGTGTGGGTGCAAACTGATGAAATCTTTACTTAGTATATACTGAATCTATCTTCGGTATATAAATATAATTAAAAATGAAAAAAAATCTTGGTGTTAAATTGGAAATTGCCTAGAAAATTAATCAATTTAAAAAAAATATATCATGTAGGATCTCTGTCCTTAATGTGCTATACATTGTGAATTAATACTATAACTAGTACTCTGACAGTATTTTTCACTTTGTGTTGCTATGTGAGGGCAAACTGTTGAAATCTTTACTTAATATATAGTAAACTGATCTTCTGTATATAAAGAGAATTGAAAATGAATCTTGATGTGAAGCAAGGGGAGAGGGAGTGGGAAAGGGGAGGGTTGCGGGTGGGGGGGAAGTTATGGGGGGGAAGCCATTGTAATCCATAAGCTGTATTTTGGAAATTTATATTCTTTAAATAAAAGCGTTATAAAAAAAAAAAACTAGAGATGAAATAAGCAAAACTGAAACAATAACAAAATACAAATATCAAGGTAATGAACAGTCTTTTTAAAAAAAATCAACAAAATTGATACACAGTTGGCCCAAATTACCAAAAAAGAGGGATGAGGCCCAAATCTATAGAATCAAGAGCTGAAAAAGGAAATGTAACAAATGATACCACATAAATAAAAAAGAACCATCAGGAATTACTATAAAGAGCTATATGCTAGCAAATTGGAAAATCTAAAAGAAACAGAATCCTGAACATGGACAATTTAAGAAAATTGAGTTATAAAAACACAGAAAATCTGAACTGACTAATAACCAAGATTAAAAAAGAATCAGTGATAAATATCTTCTCATCAAAGAAAAGCCCAGGACAGAATAGATTCACCTTGATTTTTACTAGACATAAAAGAAGAAATAATTCCAATTCTTCTCAAGGTATTCAAAATAATTGAAAGGGAGGGAATCCTACCAAACTCCTTCCATGAAGCCAGCATTGCCTTAATCAATTCCTAAACAAGAATAAGAAACGGAGGGAAAAAAAACTATATACCAATATCCCTGTTGAACACAGATACAAAAATCCTCAACAAAATACTAGTAATAGAATCCAACAATATATCATAAATATCATTTACACAGAACAAGTTGGATTTCCTCCTTCCTTGCAGATGTAGTTCAACATTTGCAAATCAATAGATGTGATACATCACATTAGCAAAATAAAGAACAAAACCTTAATTATTCAAATAAATGCAGATAAAATATTTGATAAAATACAACATCCTTTCATGATGAAAACCTCAGCAAGTTGGGTATAGAACATTTCTCAATACAATCAATGCCATTTATGACAAATCCACACACTGTATCTTATTGAATGTAGAAATGTTGGAAGCATCCCCACTAAAATTCAGAACCAGACAAGAATACCCACTCTTACCACTGCTATAGAATATAGTCCTATATGGTTTATCCAGAGCCATTAGGCAGTAAAACGTAATCAAAAGATATAAATTGGAAAGGAAGAAGTCAAACTATCCCTATCTGCAGATGACTTGATATATATATATATAGATAGATAGATAGATAGATAGATATAGATATAGATATATAACAAAATACTCCACCTAATGAAAATCATAAAAGATTTTAGAAAAATAGCAGAATATAAAATTCACACACAAAAATCAATAGCCTTTGTATATACAATATTATGGCTGAGAAAGAACTCCTATGATCAATTTATTTATAATAGCTATAAAATTAAATACTTGGAATACATTTAACCAAAGAAGTCAAAAATCTCTGCATTGAAAAATATAAAAAATAAGGAAAGAAATAGAAGAAAACACACAAAAAAAGAACATGGATTGGAAGAATTAGTATCATCAAAAGGTCCATATTACTGAAAGCAGTTTACATATTCAATGCAATCCAGATAAACATACCAATGACATTCTTCTCAGATGAAAAAAGATGCTAAAATTCATATGGAAACACAAGAGTCCCTGAATTGCTAAAGGAATCTTAAAGAACAAAACCAAAGCCAGAGGAATTATAGAACCAGGTTTCAAAACATACTACAGGACAACTATAACCCAAACATACTGTTATTGGCACAAACATAGACATGTAGACCAAAGGAACAACATACAAACTCCAGAAATTAGGGAGAGTGCTGAGGCATAGTGTAATCCCCTACGTGCTGTGCCGGCATCTCATATGGGTGCCAGTTTAAGTCCTGGGCAAACCCAGCTGCTACTCTTCCAATCCAGCTCTCTGCTATGTTCTGGGAAAGCAGAGAAGATGGCCCATGTCCTAGGACCCTGGCACCCATGTGAGAGACCCAGAATAAACTCATGTTTTCCTGGCTTTGAATTGGCCCAGCTCCAGCTATTGAGGTCATCTAGGAGATGGACAAGCAGATGAAAGACCTCTCTCGCTTTCTCTCTCTGCTTCTGCCATATATAACTGCTTCCATGTGAATAAATGAAACGTTTTTAAAAAGAAACTCCAGAAATCATTTCACACATATACAACAAACACTTGACAAGGGATCTAAAATCAGTCCCTGGAGATAGGACAGTCTCTTCAAATAATGGTGCTGGAAAAATTAGATCACCCTGTGTAAGAGTGTGAAATAAGATCCCTACCTTTCAATTTATACAAAAATCAACTCAAAATATGTCAAGTAACAAAATCTATTATCTGAAACCCTCAGATTACTAGTGGAGAACTATGGGAAACTCTGCAATACTTTGGCTTGAAAAAGACCCCAAAAGCACAATCAAAACCAAAGAGGCCGACGGGCTTACATCAAGCCTTCGCACTGCAAACGAAACACTCAACAACATTATGAGGCAATCAACAGCATGGGAGAAAATACTTGCTAACTATGAAATTGATAAAGGATTAATCTCCAGAATCTATAAAGAGTTCAGGAAACTCAACAACAACACAATGAACAATCAAGTTAGGAAATGGGCAAAGGGTTTGAACAGCCATTTTTCAAAAGAGAAATTCAATGGCCAACAGATACATGCTAAAATGCAAATGAAAAACACAATGATGTTTCACTTCATCCCAGTTAGAATGGCTCTCATACAGAAATCAACATAAAGTAAATTTTGGTGATAATGTGGGGAACATGGTACCCTAATCCGCTGTTGGTAAGAAAGTAAACTAGTATAGGCACTGTGGAAGACAGTATGGAGATCCCTCAGAAATCTGAATATAGACCTACCATTTGATCCAGCCATCCCATTCCTGGGAATTTAGCCAAAGAAAATGAAATCAACATATGACAAAGTTTATTGTATGTTTCTTGCAGCTCAATTCACAATAGCTAAGATATGGAATCTACCCAGATGTCTATCAACAATTGATTGGATAAAGACATAATGGTATTTATATAGTATGGAATATTACTCTGCCATAAAAAAGAATGAAATTCTGTCTTTTGCAACAAAATTGATGCAACTAGAAACTATTATACTTAGTGAAATAATCCTGTCTCCAAAAGAAAAATAACATGATTTCCCTGAGCTGTGGTTACTAATAGAGTACTAATATAATGTATAGGAGTGAAATTGACATTTTGAGATTCTATGATTGTTTAAAGCCCTTGTCTCTATTGTTAAGGAACAATGTTTTTTTTTTTTCCCTTCTTACTGCCTTCTAAATATTTTTCATAATGTAGGGTTACCTTATGAGTATAAAGTAAACTAAAAGGACATCATTGTAAAACTTGTGAGGCAATAAAAGAAAGGATTATGAAGGGTGGGAGTGTGTGCTAGAGGGAGAGTAGAGTGCACTCTATCACTGTGTTCCTAAATCTGTATTTGTGAAATACATGAAATTTTTTCACCATAAAAATTTTTTTAAAAAAGATAAATATAAGAAAACAATAATAAAAAGTGCAAAAATAAATATATAAACTTTATTTTTCTTATCAGGAATACACATTTGAATTTTATGAAAATCTATTTATAAAAACATTAAACATAAGGTTTTATAGACTGATCAACTTGGACGATATTGTGTGTCTATATTTTGCTTAGGTCATTTTTACTACAGATTTTTCTAAAATAAACACAACCTGAAATGCCTGAATGGATTTGCATATATAGAAGTCTGTCCTTCTGCAATATATGTGCCTAACTTAGAATATTATTTAAAACTTAAATGTTTTGTTATGCATTTTCCCTGTAGCTGATGCTGCAAAAGCTATGGGATTTGCAATATTTTAACTGTTGGTACCCAAGGAGAGTCTCAATAATTCACACTCAGTCACTTTTTTTAGTACCAACCCTGTAAAGACTTAGGAAAATGAATTGTACATACAGTGTACATGACTTTGAAGGTGAACAATGATAGTTTTCATACTGCCAACAAAAGGGTTTTGTGACATGGTATTAAATAGACTTGAGAAACTGGTAATGAATATGAACAAACTATACACTAAGGTACTGAAATTTTATATGAAAGACTTACTGAGATTGAATCATTGACATTTTTGAAGTTTTTTATATTTCTATAAGTTTAGTTTGAAAATATGCACACATAGTGGAATGCACACATCCTTTACAAATAAAAACAAATAAGAAAACTTATATATTTCATTTATCTTGTTTTATTCTATTTCTGTATCTTATAAGATGACCTATATTAATACATAAGGAATTGTTACAAATGATTTTTAGAAGGCCAAAAATATTTTAAGGTAGGGATGCCCTAAAATTCATTTCTCTAGTAATTGTTAGATGAATTTCTGTTAACATGATGCAGTACCATAAAAAGCAACTTGAAAATATACATGTAATCAAATAGAAATTAAAAATTCAAACCACATATATTTCCATATTTTGATATCTAATGTAATTAATGCTCTAATGCACAACTTTAAAATATTTTAAAAGTTAACACTTTCCTATTTATTTGGATCATTTTGAAAGATTTATTAACACAACAGATTCTCATGATCACAACAGTTGGATCAAAATTATAATACAGTTTTCATCAATTTTCATGCTAATGTGATATGAATATAAAGAGAAAGGATGCAATGTAGTACTTTGATACATTTCTATTAAAATAATGATTCTTCCTTCCTCCCTGCCTCTTTAATTCTTTGTTCTTTCTTTCCTTTATTCCCCTTATTATTTTTGAGATAAAGTATTTTTAATTTACATTAGAGACAAAGGCTGAACACTACACTGAACAAGGAACTTAACAAGTGAAAATAATAATACCCTAGTTTAGCGGAAATATATGCAAGGACTATAAACAATAATCAAAGGAATTTCACCATTTCACTCTTATACAGTAAACTTTAAAACAATCACAGATCATAAAAACCAAAGTAGTATATCATTTCTAAACATTGGTTTAACAATGATATAAAACAAACTTATAAATCTAAATTATGATATTTGCAGTGATATTGATATAAGGATTTCTTTCTTCTTTGTTTTTTGAATTTTATTTACTTTGTAATTTTAGCTCCCACATATAAAGGAGAACATGTGGTGTTTGTCATTCTGTATGGCTTATTTCATTCAATGATATGTCCTTCAGTAGTGTCAATTTTGATACAAATTTTAGAATTTCATTCTTGTCATAAAAAATAATATTCTTCTGTGTGTGTGTGTGTGTGTGTGTGTGTGTATGTGTAGCACATTTTCTTTGCCCATTCTTCTGATGATGGGCACCATGCTTGATTCCATATTTTGGCCATGGTGATATGTGCTGTCATAAACAGCATAGTGCAGGTATCTCCTTTTTACAGAAATGGCATTCCTAGATCATATGGCAAGCTCATTTCTAGTTTTTAAAATAAGTCTCCATACTGTTTTCCACAGTGGCTACATTAATTTACATTCCCCCCCACAATGAATAAGAGATTTGCTTCCTCCGCATCCTCACCAGCATTTGTTACTCTCTGTCTTTTGGATAATAGATATTGTGGCAGAGGTGAATTACTATAACATTGTGGTTTCGATATTCATTTCCCTGATTGTTAGTGATGTTGAGCATTTTTTCATTTATTTCTTGGCCATCTGTAGCTGTTCTCCTTAGAACTTTATGATTACATCCTTTGCCAATTTCTTAAATAATTTGATTTTTTCTGTTGTTTGTGGTGGAATGAGAAGTTCATGTCAAGATGGCACTGGCAAGTGAGCATCAGTCACTCAGGAATGGCTTTGAAACCCACAGTGCAAACGGAGCCGGCCTGGCAACAGGCTGTGGTTGGATGGCTTTGGAAACTGCCTGGCAACAGGCAGTGATTGGTTACAGCATAAACTGCCCTTTGACCGGGGTGACTGCCTCAGCTATATAAGCTGCTGCACCAACTGAAATAATCAATTCTGTGAGCTACTCGCCTGCAGCCTGCTTTCACCCAACTCCCGGTGTCTATGTTGTGACTCCACATCTCTTGCCACCACTGTGCTTCTTCTCTCAGAAAGAATCCACAGCAACATTTGTGGTTGCTGTTGTTGTGTTGTTGAGTTTTTTGAGATGCTGGTATATTATGTATATTAATACTTTGTCAGGTAGGTAGCTCACAAATGTTTTTTCCCCATTCTGTTGAATGTCTTTTTCTTCACTCTATTGATTATTTCCTCTGATGTGCAGAAACTTTTGTGTTTGATATAATCCCCTTTGTCTAGTTTGGATTTTG
The DNA here is from genome assembly GCA_949820135.1 of Sylvilagus floridanus. Taxonomy (NCBI): domain Eukaryota; kingdom Metazoa; phylum Chordata; class Mammalia; order Lagomorpha; family Leporidae; genus Sylvilagus; species Sylvilagus floridanus. The sequence continues at coordinate 91,720,869 of OX463223.1, forward strand.
TTGACTGTGGTTTTGCAGTCTTATTCAAGAAGTCTTCAAATACACCAGTGTCTTTAAGTGTTTACCCTTCATTTTGTTCCAGCAATTTCATAGTTGCATATTTTAAATTTATCTTCTTAATCCATCTGGAGTTGATTTTACTATGTGGTGAGGTGAAAGTTATGGATATAATTTCAGTCTTTTATGTATGTACATCCAGTCTTTCCAGAACCATTTATTGAATATATTATCCTTACTCCAATACATGATATGGGCACTTTTGTCAGAAATCAGTTGGCTGTGTGTATGTGAATTAACTTATCAGCTCTGTATTCTTTTCTATCTATCCATAGGTCATTTTTTACACCAGCACCATGCTACTTTAATAACTATAGTTTTGAAAAATTCTTTGAAGCTAGGTATTGCGATGCCTCCAGCTTTATTTTTTTGCACAGGATCGCATGTGACTATTCTGGGTCTTTTGTGATGCCATATGAATTTAAAATTTTTTTTTTCCTGTAAAAGTCTCATTGATATTTTGATAGGGGTTCCAATGAATCTGTAGATTGCTTTATATAGTATAGATATTTTAGTGATATTGATTCTTCCAATCCATGAGAAAAGAATATCTTTCCAAAATGTGTGCCATTTATAATTACTATTTTTCTTTTATTTATTTAAGGTACACAAACTTAATGGATTTTAAAAATATATAAATTTAAAAATATAGTCATTCTTCCCAGCCAAACTTCCCTCCTGCCTGCATTCCCACTCTTCCTCTTCTTTCTCCCATTCCCACTTTGAATTTTTTAAAAGATCTATTTTCAGTTTCTTTAATATTCATAAGATTAACCCTACATTAAGTAAAATGTTCAACAAAAAGTACGAGGAAAACAAAAACAGTGATCCTCAACAGTACAGACGAGGGCTGTAAACAATCATCAAACATCCATTTGTCAATTTCAACCCTATACATTACATTTAAGATACTCTATTAGTTACCATAGATCAGGGAAATCATATGGTATCTGTCTTTTGGGAACTGGCTAATTTCACTAAGTATAATGGTTCCAGTTGCATCCATTGTGTTGCAAAATACAGGATTTCATTTTTTTACTGCTTAGTAGCATTCCATAGTGTATATATGCAATAATTTCTTTTCCAGTCACCAGTGGATGAATATTTGGGCTGATTCCATATCTAAATCTATTGTAAATTGTGCTGCAATGACCATGGAAGTATAGATAACACTTTCATATGCTGATTTCATTTCCCTTGGGTAGAGTCCCAGGAATGGGTTCGCTGGGTCAAAGGGTAGATCTATTTTCAGCTTTCTGAGGTATCTCCATATTATCTTCCACATGGCTACACCAGTTTACATTCCCACCAACAGTGGGTTAGGGTAGCTTTTCTTCCACATCTTTTTCAGCATTTATTGTTTGTTGATTTCTGTATGAGAGCCATTCTGTCAGCCTCTTCAAAAACTGGTGCAGGGAAAACTGATTTTCCAAATACAGAAGTATGAAATAAGTCCCCTACCTTACAGCTTACATTAAAATCTACTCAAAGTGGATCAAGGGCATACATTTGTGACCATATACCATCAAAGTACTAGAGAACATTGGGGAAACCCTACAAGACACTGGCATAGCCAAAGACTTCTTGGGAAAGACCCCAGAAACACAGGTAATCAAAGCCAAAATAGACAAATGGGATTACATCAAGCTGAGTAGCTTCTGTACTGCAAAAGAAGCACTTAACACAGTGAAGAGGCAACAGACAGAATGAGGGAAAATATTTGGAAACTGTGAAACTAATAAAGAATAAATAAGCAGAATCTATAAAGAGCTCAAGAAAACTGACATCAACAAAATAAACATTGCAGTTAAGAAGCGGGCAAAATTTGAACTGGCATTTTTCAAAAGAAGAAACTCAAATGGCCACCAGACATATAAAAAAATGCTCAAGATCACTAGACATCAGGGAGATATCAATCAAATCTTTTGCTGATTTCTTATATCAAGGATTTATAATTGTGATTGTATAAATCTTTCACTTCTTTTGTTAAATTCGTTACTAAATGTTTAATTTTTCTGGCTATTTGCATGAGATTCCTATATTGATTTCTCTTTCATTAGTTTATAAAAAACTACTGGTTCTTGTATGATATTTTATAACCTGCAACTTTTTGAAGATTCATTTATTTATTTATTTGAAAGTCAGAGCTACACAGAGTAGAAGGAAAGTCAGGAGGGGGGAAGAGAGGCCTTCCATTTGTTGGTTCATTCCCCAATATTCCCCAATTGTCAACAATGGCCAGAGCTGTGCCGATCTAAAGCCAGGAGCCAGCAGCTTCCTCCAGGTTTCCCACAAGGGTGCAGGGGCCCAAGGACTTTGGCCATCTTCCACTGCTTTCCAAGACCATATCAGAGAGCTGGATCAGAAGTGGAGCAGCCAGGACTTGAACCAGCACCCATATGTAATGCCAGCACTGCAGGTGGTGGCCTGACCCGCTATGCCACAGCGCTGGCCCCATGAAACCTGCAATTTTACTGAATTGATTTATCAATGTTGCATGAACTTTTTGATGTGGATTTGATCTGATTTGCTATTATTTCATTGAGTATTCTTTTCATTTATTTGTGTATAACATTTATTCAATTTGTTATATTATTTTGAATATAGCCAATTCAACCCTGACATAAACTTTGACATTTAAAATTAGAGAATATGCAGATTTTTCAACTATTTTATTTACATGTACTTTTTAGTTCCCATGAATAACTCATAATAAGGAAATATTATATAAAAGCCTTATCATATTATGCTTAAAAAGAACCATGATCAGAAGGGAAAACTGCCAAAATAAATTCATTCTCTAAAAACTACCCACAGACATAGGACGCCACTGTTCCTTCTAATATATATTTGTGGTAAAGTTTTCTGTGATGTGTAATTGCAAACACATAACAATAGTTTTGGTGAGGAAATAATACCATTTCAGGAAGGGATTAAAAAATGAGACTAGAGGAGAGGAGATCAGAGCATATAAGTCGTTTGAGAATGCCACACACCCACCCACCCACCCACACACACACACACACACACACATACACCAGTACTTTCCACTTTCTGGTTGAAGAGAACATGCACAAAGTTTTCTTAGCAGTGAGTCATCAAGAGTGCAGGAAAAAAGTGTGATTTTCATGTCATGTACATAGACAGAATAATGCCAACAAGGAAAAACAGGAATGTTCATCATCTTTTAGATTTGTCTATGACATCTGTATCAGCGAGATGTTTGGCAGCGAGGATGTAATTCTGCAGTTTACTTTTCATATGATGTTTTTGATCAGTTTTGGTTTCAAGAGCAATACTGGCCTTATATAAAAGAAGAGTTCAACACTGTTCCATAATATAGAATTGTTTGAAAAGTAGTTCACTTAGTTCATTTTTAAATATTTTCTAGAATTCAGTAGTGAAGCCATAAGACCTAGACCCTTGTTTGCTATGAGTCTATTTAATTTTTCTATATTTTATTTATTTAATCTTGGTAGGTTACTTGTAGCTAGGAATTTATCCATTTTAGAGGTTTTCTAGTTTTAATTTTATGTTGTTTATAATAATTGTTTCTTGTGACTTTTTATATTTCAGTGGTATCTATTGTAATGTGTCCTCCTCCACGTCTAGTTTCATTTATTTCAGTTTTCCCATTTTTTGCATTGTTGTCCTGGATACATGTTTGGATGTTTTGTTTACCTTCTCAAAAATCAGTTTTTCACTTTAGTGATATTTGTATATTTTTATTTTTAAAAAAGTAAAATATATAAAATATTTCATTTACTTCTACTCTGTTGCTTTTCTATTTCTCACATCCTCCTGATTTTGAGCTTGATTTGTTCTTGTTTTTCTAAGTTTGGAGGTGTATAATTAGATCATTTTTAGATATTCCTCTTTTTTAATGTAAGCGCTCAATGCTGTAAACTTCCCTCTTAATGCTGTTATTCTGTGTACTCTAATTTAAAATGCTGTGTTTTCTTTTTATTAATTTAAAGAAATGAGTCTATTTCATTTTTAATTTCGTCAATGGCCCATTGACCATTGGTCATTCCATAGCATGCTGTTTAATTTGCACATTTATGTTATGAATGTTCTGTGGTTTTTCTTGTGGATGATTTCCAGTTTTTTTTTTCTACCTTTGTGGTCACAAAAGATACATAGTATGATTTTAATCATCTTTAAATTTACTGAGACTTAATTTGTGGCTTAATATATGGCATAATTTTAAAAATGTTCCATATTCTGATGGGAAGAATGTGTATTCTTTTGCTGTTGGGTGGAGTGTTCTGTAAATGTCTATAAGGTTCATCTGTTCAATAGTATGGTTCAAATCTGAGCATTTTTGTTGATTTCTTGTGTGAATGATCTGTCCAATGATAAGACCTAAATTTGAGGCCTGAGACTATTAAGTTACTGGAAGAAAACATAGGAGAAACACACATGCCATTGGAGTAGGGGACAGCTTCTTGAACGAGGCCCCCAAAGCACAGGAAACAAAAACAAAACTAAACAAATGAGACTATATCAAACGCAGAAGCTTTTGCACAGCAAAGGAAATTATGCATAGAGTGAAGGGACATACAACAGAATCAGAAAACAAATATTGATAAGCTATCTATCTGAAAAATGACTAATATCCCAAATATATCAGCAACTTAAAAAACTTAACAACAAAAAATACAACCAAACAAGTTATGAAATAGGCAAAGTACCTCAACAGAAAGTTCTCCATTTTTACAATCTTTAATTATTTATTTCAGAGATAGAATTACAAACAGAGAGGGGGAGAGACAGAGCAAAGATCATCCATTTGCTAGTTCACTCCCCATAAGGCTGCAAAGATCAGAGATTGGCAAATCCAAAGCCAGGAGCCAGAAAATTCTTCTGAGTCTCCCACATGGGTGCAAGGGCCCGAGTACCTAGGCTTCCTTCCACTGCTTTCCCAGGCCATACACAGAGGGCTGGATTGGAAGAGAAGGCTGCCGGGGCATGAACCGGTGCCTATATGGGACATAATCACTGCAGCAGAGGCTTAGCCTACTATGCCACAGCGCCAGTTCCAACATAAAGTTGTGAAGAAAAAATACAAATTGTGAATAAGTACATAAAAATGGTTTGCCAGCCATCAGGGCAATGAATATAAAAATCACAATGGAATATCACCACACCCCTGTCAGCATGACTATTATCCATAAGGCAACAAATGCTGGTGAGAATGTAGAGAAGGTGCAATACTTATACACTGTTGGTAGAAATGGACATTAGTGCCACCGCTGTGGAAAACAGTGTGGCTATTTCTTAAAAATTAGAAATAGACATGCTGTATGATCCAGCAACCCCACTACTGGATACACAAAATACTTGAACACAATGCATCAAAGAGATACCTGCAATACTGTGTTTATAACAGCACTGTTCATAATAGCCAAAATTTGGAAATAACCAAGGTGTCCATCATCAGATGAAAGGACAAAGAAAATATGGTATATATACACAGTGGAAAACTATTCATCTATAAAAAAAAGAATGAAATTCTACCATTTGCCAAAAATGGATGCAACTGGAAGACATCATGCTGAGTGAATAATGCCTGACACAGAAAGAAAAGAACCTCATGTTCTCCCTTTATGTGGGAACTAAAATTTAAAATTTAAAGGAGAGAGGAAGAGAGAGAGAGAGAGAGAGAGAGAGAGAGAGAGAGAGAGAGAGAAATGCCTGTGTGTATCAGTATTGCTGTGAATGCAGCTTGTGAAACATTGTTTTATAACTTTGACAAACCAATGGTTAGGAAAGTTATACTACCAAAGATTGAATGATCTATGAGTACTTTAAAATTATCATTTTCCATTCAATTATTGCTTATAGCCATTGTCTATATTCCTACTTCACTAAGGTCTTTTTGCTTTTCACATGTGAAACTTCTTATGTGATAAAGTATTAAGCCTTTTACTGTAATAAAATTTAAAATATGTTTTCTCAAAAATTAAAAAAAAGGCAGAAAGTGAGGTTGGGAGGGAAAGGGGCCAGAAGAGAGGGAGGAAGGGAATATCATTATTTTCTTAGAATTGTATCTACAAACCACATTGAAGTTATTGCAAAATATTTAAAATTTAAAAATATAATAAATGAATTTTTAAAACTAATAATTAAATTTGAAAAAATAAAAGCTGAAAAAATCATAAATATTTGCTTTTTTGTGACTATTGTGAATGGGATTTCTTTCCGGATTTCCCTTTCAGTGAGTGTTCATTAACAATTAAAAAGCTACTTTTTGTTTGTTTATTTTATCACATGCAACTTCTCTGAATTGGTTTACAAAATTCTAACAGCTTTGTGATAGGTGATTCCAGCTAACGAAAATGAAATTCTGCAATTTTCATCAAAACGGATATAACTGTAAGACATATCAAGTGAAAAAAAGCTGGACAGACAAACACTGCACGTTCTCCCTTTTACATGGATCTTAAATTAAAAAGGAAAAAAATCAAAAGTGTAAAATAAACAAAGTAATCACCTGTGAATCAAACTTTGTTTTATATCTTCGTCAAACAATGTTTAATATTGACATGCCACTATAGTTTAATGATCTGTGATTATTTTGTAAGTAACTATATATAAGTAATATGTTGTATTTTCATTAGATTATTGTATATACCACTTGTTTGTATACTCACTGAACTAAGGTATTTTCAATTTTTATTTGTTGAACCTTTATTTAGTGGAGCATTAAATTTTTTACTATAATGTAAATTGAGACTATAATTTAAAAAGTCTCCCCAGATTAAAAAAAACCTAAACTATGAAAAATCAGGTAAACATTACTTAACACAACTATTCTGATCATCTTATTCTCTTTGTTGTCACAGAAATATTTGGTACTCAGTAAAAGCATCTGTTTGATTATATATGAATTTTATTAAAATTCTATTCAAAATTACCTTTTTCTGTGCTTGAATGAGATCTTGGTCCACCTTGGATATTAAAAATGAGCCTCCATCATGTTCCATCCAGTAAAATTTCAAGTCCTTCACATATACCTTTGCATCTAGTTTTAACCTATAAAGGATTAAAGAGAAGTTGACATCAGTAAATTACTTATATATGCTTACTATTTCTACCCTAAAATCTGAGTTTTAGGTCTAATGTGGTTTTCTGATGATATAGAATTTTGTTCTAGAAAATCTACTACACCTTTTGAATTTAAGTTTGCATTTAAAAATTATTTCTCTGGCTGCATGAGAGAAGACATTTTGAAATGGATCAAGACAAAAGGTACAGTGAAAAGACAGAGGACTGTAGAAATTTTCCAGATGAGAAATTATTGTTTCTGAACTACTATTATAATGATGGTAAGGAAGACAATTGCAAAGGTCTAAGCAATAATTGGGAGGATGTTTTAATAGGACTCAGCTTTAGTTAGTTGTAAGTAGTGAGAAATACAATCAGGTATGGTGATTGAGTTAATTTTGGTCTGGTATCTGAAGTTTGGCAAGAGCACAGACAGGAAAATTAAATCAGTTTATGTAAGTTGAGTTTTGATTATCTGAGATGAATAGATTTCCAGTTAGTAAATGCTGTAGCCTACATAAGAAGAATGAATTGGAAGTACAAATTTAGAAGTTGTTTGAATGGGAAATAGTTGATGCGGCCAATTAAGACAGAGTCATCCTGGGAAGTTGAATAAAGAGGTAAGAGGAAATTAAGTCAGGATCTTAGAATAAATAAAACTTGACAAAAAACCAACAAGAAATATGAAAATGGGAAAATGTACATATAGGAGACATAATGGAGTAGCGTTCATCAAAAAATCAATGTCAATTTTTTTTAAAAAGGAAAATGTAGTCAATAGTGTTGCCAATTACACTGATGTCATGTATCACCAGATGACTCAGCCATCCCACTCCTTGGAATTTACCCAAAGGAAATTGGCAAACGAAAGAGCTGTCTGCACCTCAAAGTTTATTGCAGCTCAATTCACAATAGCTAAGACATGGAATCAACATAAATGCCCATCAACAGAAGACTGGATAAACAAATTATGAGATATGGACTCTATAGAATACTATACAGCAGTAAAAAAAAATTAAATTCCATCATTTACAACAAAATGGAGGAATTTGGAAAACATCATGCTGAGTGAGATAAGCCAGTCCCAAAGGGACAAATATCATATGTTCTCCCTGATCAATGACAACTAACTGAGCACCAAAAAGGAAACCTGTTGAAGTGAAATGGACACTATGAGAAACAATAACTTGATCAGCCCTTGTACTGACTGTCGAGGAACAACTTACTATCTTATTCCTCTTAGTATTTTTTTGTTCGGTTAGTACCATTGGTTGAACTCTTTAATTAACCCACAATTACTTTTAGTCATTTAAAATTAACTGAAAAGTGATTCCTGTTAAATATAAGAGTGGGAATAAAAAAGAGAAGTTATGTACAATAGGGCACATGCTCAATCAGACTTACCCGTAATGGTAGAGCTAGAAATGTGCCAGGGGATTCCAATTCAATCTCATAAAGGTGGCATATACGAATGCCCTCTCACTAGTCAAAGCGATCAGTTTAAATTCATAATTATTCATAATGATAGGATTAAGTGTCAAAGGGATCACATAAATAAGACTGCTAACAATAATTGATAGAATTAAAAAGGAGAGAATGATCAAACATGGGAAGCAGGATACACAGCAGACTCATAGAATGACAAATGTCTTAAACAACACTCTGGCCTCAGATCCAGCACTTAAGGCATTCTGATCTTGCTAAAAAGCCCATGAGAGTTTCACAGGCATGGAAAGCCAAGACATTGTGGCAAAAAAAAAGTGACCTAAATGAAAGATCTCTGTGAGTGACATCCCAGCGGAAAGAATGGGCTATCAAACAAAAAAGTACGTTTTTCTGAAGGGAGGAGAGAACTTCCACTTTGACTATGGCCTTGTCTAAATAAGGTCGGAGTTTGTGAACTCAAAAGGCTTCTATAGCCTTGGTAGCTCATGACAAGAACCTTGGGTGATTACTGACATCATAAATAAGAATGTCAATTGTTAAATCAACACTTGAGTCACTGTGCACCTGTTCCCCATGTAGGATCTCTGTCCTTAATGTACACTATGCGAATTAACGGTAAAACTACTACTCAAACAGTACTCTATACTTTGCATCTATACTTTGTGGGTGCAGTCTGTTGAAATCTTTACTTAGTATATACTAAGTTGATCTTCTGTATATAAAGATAATTGAAAATGAATCTTGATGAAGAATGGGATGGGAGAGGGACTGGGAGATGGGATGGCTGCGAGTGGGCAGGAGGTTAGGGGGAGAAAAGCCTCTATAACCCAGAAGTTGCACTTTGGAAATTTATATTTATTAAATAAAAGTTGAAACAAATAACGAAAAAAAGAATTTAAAGGTTATCATTAGCAAAAAAAAACATCTGGACCTTGGCAGGAAATATTTATTTGTGAAAACAAGTATGCAGTTGTTGAAAACCAAAGAGCACTGTGATAATTTAGATCTGATGAATTTAAACAATTACCACAAGAAGATTTTCAATGAGAGTGAAAAGCACTACCTGAGGTACAATGTGGAACCGAGAAAAACTTAGTTTTTTTTTCATTTTGTATTATAAGAATCTTAGGAAAATTTAGTGATAAAGAAGAGGAGCATATATACAAATGTATATATGGATTGATTGAGGGCTTGTAATTGAGAGTTTAGCCATAGTAAGATAAGCAATGGAACAAGGATCTAATAAAGAAAATATGAGATCAAGAGCATAGATGAAAGTATTTATTTACTAACACAAAAATAAAATATATGTTCTCCACTCCAAAAGGAATAAAAATATAAATGACTAAATAGCTAATGAAATTTACTGTAAGGAACTAGACCACACACACACACACACACACACACAATTACACAAGTTTGTTTTGGTGAAGTAGGAGGTGGATGATTGTAAAGGAGATGAGGAAACTACAAGTTTTCTGGAAATGAGAAATACTTAATAAAACTACTATAGAAAATGTACCAAAGGACTCACTAGGTAAATAATTTCCAGACATTGATTTTTCAGGTAAGATTAGAAAATATGTGTAGTTTCACTTTATACTGAGCTCAGTCATTACACTCAAAATGCCAAATGAATTTTTTAAAACTCCCTGTTTCCATTCCAAAATAAGGTCTTTCTATGCTTGTGTTGTATCACTAAATTATTATAAACTATCCTCTCAATTTGTGAAATATTATGTTCACTTACATAAAATTTACCTTATAAGAATTCTAACAAATATTTATGTGAAGGATAGAAGTTGACCTCTGTGTTATTAATAAACAAAGGGAGAATTAATGTCAGGACAGGCAGATTAGGAAATAGAGAAAAGAGGTGAACATACTTTTTGATTCCAGGTCCTGCCATGACCCTCAGCATGGGGGTAAGGTCTTCAGCATAACGGCACATTGGACCTGTGCACTGAAACCACTCCTGTGCTCCCCCAGCCACAGGAAATTGACCCTTGTTGGGAACCACACCTGAAAGATTAGATACTCAGGTTAGCTGCTTAAAATAACACATGATCTCCGTTATGTTGTAGTTCACAACAACATTAATCTATCTTAAATATCATTCCCCTTTCAAAATATTTTATTGACTTATTTCATAGTTTTCACTATTTTACTATATTATTATTTAAAAAGAGTATCTTTTTCTCAAAAAAAAAAAAAACCTAGAGAAAATCTCCAAAATAAAACTGGCAAAATCAGATCTGTTCAGATGTAAACAGAATCCCTCCTCATTAAGCCACACTGGGGGGGGGGGTGGAAGGCTGTGCAGTCTTATAGACTCTAGGTGGAGAGAGCTTATATAAAACACAAGTGGATTTTCACAGCTTAGAGAACAAAGTTAAAAAAACATTAGTTGCTCTATAATGACCTCTGCAACTTGGCACATAAATGGAAACCACAGCAAAGCATTCTCACATTTCTCCAAAAACTATTTTAATGCGTCTTCATGGGTTATATATGTCATGACATCTGCTTTTTATATATTTTATAACATAGTATATTAGATATCTATCTACATAGCTTACAAGAATTAACTTAACAGAAGCTGTAAAACCATTTTGGATACCCTAAATTTCTAAGAAACATTTACCACTGTTTAATTTGCACATTAGAGTATTAAGTTAGAATGTAGCACCTGTAGCAAATAATGCAAGGTATCTGTTAAAAACAAAATTAAATATCAAAAAAATACATAAGATCAGCAAAAGGAGGATCTGTTATTTTGAAAAAATAAACAAAATTGTCACACCATTGGCACGACTAACCAAAAAAAGAGAGAGAAGATCCAAATAAATTAAATTAGAGATGAAAAAGGAAATGTAACAGACACCACAGAAATAAAAAGAATCATCAGTAATTATTACAAAGGGCTGTATGTCAACAAACTGGGCAACCTAGAAGAAATGAACAGATTCTTGTACACATGCAACCAACAAAATCGAGCCATGGAGATACAGAAAACATCAACAGAATCATAACCAAGACAGAAATTGAATCAGTAATAAACACCCTCCCAAAACAAAGACAAGCCCATGACTGGTTGGCTTCACTGAAGAATTCTACCAGACATTTTAGAACTAACTCCAATTCTTCTCAAGTTATTTAAAACAATTGAAAGTAAGTGAATCCTCCAAAATTCTTTATATGAAGCCAGCATTATCTTAATTTCTAAACCTGAAGAAGATGCAACAGTTAAATAGAACTACAGAATAATTTCCCTGATGAACATAGATGCAAAAATCCTCAAAAAATTCTAGCCAATCATATCCAACAGTACATCAGAAAGATCATCCACACAGACCAAGTGGAATTAATCCTGGTATGCAGGGATGTTTTAACATTCTCAAATCAAACAATGTTATTCATTACATTAACAAACCGCTAAACAAAAACCATATGATTATCTCAATAAATGCAGAGAAAGCATTTTACAAAATACAGTACACTTTCATGATGAAAACTCTAAGCAAATTTTGTATAGAAGGAACATTCCTCAACACAATCAAGGCAATTTATGACAAACCCATGGCCAGTGTCCTATTGAATTTAGAAAAGTTGGAAGCATTCCCAATGAGATACAGTACCAGACCAGGATGCCCACTCTCACCATTGCTGTTCTTTATAGCTTCAAAGTATTAGCTAGAACCAATATGCAAGAAAAAGTAATCAAAGGGATACAAATTAGGAAAGAGGAAGTCAAACTATCCCTATTTGTAGGTGACATGATTCTATATATAAGGGATGCAAAAGACTCCACCAAGAGACTATTGTAACTCATAGAAGAGTTTCTTCAGGTAGTGGGATATAAAATCAATACACAAAAATCAAAAACATTTGTATATACAGAAAATACAGCAGCTGAAAAAGAACTTCTAAGATCAATCATATTGCAGTACCTACAAGAAAAATCAAATATCTTGGAATAAATTTAACCAAAGATTTCAAAGATCTCTATGAATGAGAATTACAAAACATTAAAGAAAGAAATAGAAGAAATGGAAAAACCTTCCATGTTCATGGATTGGAAGAATCAGTATCATCAAAATATCCATTCTACTGAAAGCAATTTACAGATTCAACATGATACCAATCAAAATACCAAAAACATTCTTCTCAGATCTAGAAAAAAATGTGCTGAAGTTCATATGGAAACACGGGAGACCTCGAATAGCTAAAGCAATATTATACAACAAAGTCAAATATAGAGGCACCACAATACCATATTTCAAGACATACTACAGGGCAGTTATAAAGAAAACAGACGGCTACTGGTAGAAAAACAGATGGACCAAACAATGCAATAGAATAGAATCACCAGAAATCAATCCAAGCATCTAAAACCTACATATATTTGACCAAGGAGCTAAAACTTGTCCCTGGAATAAGGATGGTCTCTTCAACAAATCATGCTGAGAGAACTGGATTTCCAAATGGAGAAGTATAAAATGAAACCCCTGCAACACACCTTACAGAAATGCACTCAAAATGGATTAAAGATCTAAATCTATGACATGACAACATCAAATTGTTAGAGAATATTGGGGAAACCCTGCAAGACACTGGCATATGCAGAAGTTCTTGGAAAAGATCCCAGAGGCACAGGCAATCAAAGCCAAAATTAACAAATGAGATTACATCAAAATGAGAAGTTTCTGCACTGAAAAAGGAACAGTCAGGAAAGTGAAGAGATAGCCAATAGAAGGAGACAAATTATTTGCAAACTATGCAACTGATAAAAGATTAATAGCCAGAATATACAGAGATGAAGAAACTCCACAACAACAAAACAAATAACCCAGTTAAGAGATGAGACAAGGACTTAAACAGACATTTTTAAAAGAGGAAATTTAAATGGCCAACAGACACATGAAAAAATGTTCAGGATCACTAACCATAATGAGATGCAAACCAAAATCACAATGAGATTTCACCTCACTGCAGTCAGAATGGGTTTCATGCAGAAATCAACAAACAATAAATGTTACCAAGGATGTGGGGGAAAAGGTACCCTAATGTACTGTTAGTGGGATTGTAAACTGGTAAAGCCACTATGCAGGAAAGTACGGAGATACTTCAGAAATCTGAATATAGATCTACCATATGATCTAGTCATCCCAAGGGAATTCACCCAAGGGAAAAAATCAGTAAATAGAAGAGTCATCTGCATCCCCATGTTTATTGCAGCTAAATTCACAATAGCTAAGATATGGAACCGGGCCTGGCACTGTGGCTCACTTTGTTAATTCTCTGCCTGTGGTGCTAGCATTCCATATGGGCCCCAGTTCTAGTCCTGGCTGCCCCTTTTCCAATCCTGATCTCTGCTATGGCCTGGGAAAGCAGTAAAAGATGACCCAAGTGCTTGGGCCCCTGCACCTGCATGGGAGACAGGGAAGTGGCACCTGGCTCCTGGCTTCAGATTGGCACAGCTTCAGCTGTTGTGGACATTTAGGGGGTGAACCAACTGATGGAAGACCTTTCTCTCTGTCTCTCCCTCTCACTGTAACTCTACCTCTCAAATAAATAAATAAAGTATTTTTAAAAATAGTGGTAATAAGAGAGTGAGGAGAAAGTTTGTAACCATAAAGCTGTCTAGTTCTGCATACATTCCTAAAGACTAACTTTTAAGTGTACAGTTTAGAAACTTGTCATGGGACCCCAAATCCTATTAAGCTGGGTGATAAAAATGTCATCTTAACTGTTAAGTGCTCATATTAAGTATTAAAGTGAACATCTAGATAGTATTAAGTGTTAAAATTGACCATATAAATAGGATCAACTATGGGGTAATTTTAGTAGCTAGAATTTTAAAAAAGAAAGAATGTTCCAACATGGTAGTAAAACACACAGCAGACTCATAGAATGACAATTGCTTTAAGTAACACTCTGACCTCAAAATCAGCCCTTAAGTCATCCTGGTCTTACTGAAAAGCCTGTGAGAGCATTTCAGGCATGGAAAGCCAAGACACTGTAGAAAAAAAAAACATATTCTACATGAAGGATCTCTGTGAGCCAGATGTGAGATCCCAATGGAAAGAAGTGGCCAACGGAAAGAAGTGGCCACCAGAGAAGGATGTACTTTTCTCTAAGGGAAGGAAAGAACTTTCACTTTCCTTATGGCCTTGTCTAATACTGATTGAGTTGGTGGTCACAATAGGCTTCCATAGCCTAGGCAACTCATGTCAAGAGCTTAAGGTGGTCACTGACATCACATATAAGAGTGTTATTTGTTAAACTAGCAACAGAAATCACTATACACCAACTCCCCATGCAGGACTTCTTTCCTCAATAAGTTGTATTATGAGAGTTAACTGTGATATTTGTTTTTAAACAGTTGTTTTTTGTGTGTGCATGTGTGTGCAAATTGTTGAATTCTTTACTTAGTATAGAATTGGTCTTCTGTGTACAAAGCTATTTGAAAATGAATCTTAATGGAGAATGGGGCTAGGAAGGGGAGAAGAGAAGGAGGACGAAGTGTGGGAGTGTGGGTGGAAGGGCAGGTATGTTGGGAAGAATAACTATATTCCTAAAGTTCTACATATGAAATTTCTATTCCTTAAAATTAATTAATAATTAAAAATGTGCTAGTAAAGTGGCAGATAAGTTTTAAAGTCTTATCAAAGAAATATGTGAACTATTCACAGTAAAAATAGTAATCATTAGAATTTGCTTTAGAAAAATTCCTAATAAAAAATGGTGTCAGTAAGAGGACTAATCCTAAATATTCTTATAGCTTAAACATGTATAGTCACTTTACTATACTTTCTATATATCTGAAGTTTTCCACAAAAAAATGGAGAAAAGGGGAAAAAATCACTCACAGTGCACCATGAGTGTATAGTGAATCAGTCTCCAGCTCCTCCATGAATGTCGAATGAAGTCCTTGGCTCCCCAAAGTTACTGAAGTGATCAACCCAGCTGAATAATGAGAGTATGGGGGAAAGGATGAGAAGGTGGAGACACAAGTAACCACCCTGTAGAATGTACCAGGAAGCCTGCCTATGCTTTCCTGTAACACCTCATCTACAGATAACCAGCTCTTCAAGTGTTCCCCTCCAGGTAGCAAATGTAAGCAACTTGTATAGTCATCCAGCATGATTCTGTGGCTTTAGCAGAGTGCACACAAACTTGAGGATTTTAGGAACATTTCCCTAGGAGAAACCAATAAGAGGTTCACAGCAATATATCTGGTTTGAGAAGATAAAGAAAATGAATAAATTATTAAATCTTACTTTCCAAAAGATAATGAGAAGATGTGAATTGGGGGAATCTCAAGTAACCATCAGAGAGAGCCACAGAATACCTAGGAGGAATAATTAGTGAATCTGTTTTTTATATTCTGAAAATCAGACGGTAAAGACAGAAGGGATGATCATTTATTAAAATGTGAAGGAAGCAATTCTATACTTCAAGGCATACTAAAATCATTGGAAAACAACACGAATTAAGAAAAACAATATTCTTGCAATCAACATAAATAAATGGAGACATATGGTTTTGTTTTGCTTTTTTTAAAAATTTATTTGACAAGCAGAGTTATAGACAGTGAGAGAGAGAGAAAGGTCTTCCTTCCATTGGTTCACTCCCCAAATGGCCGCTATGACCGGCACTGTACCGATCTGAAGCCAGAAGCCAGGTTCTTCTGCCTGGTCTCCCATGGGGGTGCAAAGGCCCAAACACCTGGGTCATCCTCCACTGCCTTCCCAGGCCACAGCAGAGAGCTGGACTGGAAGAGGAGCAACCGGGACTAGAACCCAGCACCCATATGGGATGCCTGTGTCACAGGCAGAGGATTAACCTAGTGAGCCACGGTGCTGGCCCTTGTTTTGTTTTTTATTATTTATTTGAAAGGCAGAGTTATAGAGAGGCGGAGGCAGAGAGAGACAGAAGTCTTCCATCCACTGGATCACTCTCCAAATGGCTGCAATAGCCAGAGATGGACCAATCCAAAGCCAGGAACCTGGAGCTTCTTCTGCATCTTTCAAGGACTATGGCCATCTGCTTTCCCAGGCCATAGCCAAATGGGATTGGAAGTGGAGCAACTGGAACTTGAACTGTTTCCCACATGGAATGTTGGCACTGTAGACAGCGGCTTTACCTGAAACACAACTTGAGCTCCAACATATGTTTTTCCTAACATATTTAAAACATAGCCATCCTCTCCTATCTGCAGGAGATACATCCCAATACCCTCAGTGAGTGCCCAAAAACACAAATAGAAGCAAAATGTTTGTATATTATGTTTTCTTTTATACATACATAATTCTCATGAATTTTAATTTATATGTTACTAAATATAGGGATTAAAAACAATAACTAAAAATGGAACAATTAGAATATACCATAATATATAGTTTTGATTATCTGTGACTATCTTGAAGTTTACTCTTTATTGGTGCCATTTTTTTACTTTCATCATTTTGACCACCAATGATATGAGCAATGAACCAATGACATTATACTCCTTCTTTTTCCACAAATACTAAAAATATCATCTACAGAGTCATCATGTGGCATAAAAATAAATTCATAGACCAATGAAACAGAAAAGAGACACCTGAAGTAGTCCCATGTGTCGAGTCAACTGATTTTTGAAAAGTTTGCTAAGAAAAAAGCATTCAAACAAGGATAGTCTTTTAAATACATTTGGCTAGGAAAATTGGATATCCACATGCATAAGAATGAAACCAGACCACTACCTCTCACCATGTATAAAAATCTACACAAAAATGTTAAATACATAAAGGTGAGGCATGAAACATTGAACTACTAGAATAAAACATAACGAAAGCATATCAGGACAATGAAGTGGACAATTAATTTCTAGATCAAATTCCAACAACACAGGAAATAAAAGCAAAAAATACACAAATAGAAGCAAATAAGATTTTATAATACAAAAGTACTTCTTCACAGCAAAGGCAACAATCAATAGAGTAAAGAGACAAAGTACAACATGAGTGAAAATATTTGTAGGCTATACATCAGACAAGGAGGTAGTATCCAAAATATATAAAGAACACAAAGAAATAGCATAAAAACAAATAATCTAGTGCAAAATGGGTAGTAGATCTAAGAGACATTTTGCAAATGAAGATATACAAATGGCCAATAGGTACATGAAAAAAAAACACTCAACATTCCTAATCATCAGGGAAATGCAAATCATAGCCACAATATCACCTCACTCCAGTAATATTAGCTATTAACAAGACAAAAGATAAGTAATTTTTAGGATGTGGATAAAAGAGAACACTTATACATCATTGGTGAAATTGTAAATTAGTGCATATATTGTGGAAAATAGCTAAGATAAATGAAATGTGTCTTTTGAAGGGGCACATACACTCCAATGTTTATTGTAGCACTATTCACAATAGCTAAGAAATGAAACTAACTTACATGTTCATCCATTGATAAATGAACAAAGAAAATGTGGTACATATAGACAATAGAATGTTAGTCCTATAAAATGAAATCTTTTCTTTTGCAATGACACAGATGGAACTAGTTTGTCATGTCATGTCTCTGTCTGTGAAATAAGCCAAGAACAGAAAGGCAAATATTACCTGATCTCACTCATAGGTGAAGGTCAAAAATATATCTCATAGAATTTAAAAATAAATGGTATTTACAAGAGAAAGGAGGGAAGCAAAGAACGTGGAAATGTTGAATGATGGGTAATACCCAATACTTAGATGGGAATAAAAAGTACTGGGGCTCTACTGCATTTATTGTAAGGTTATTATCAATAATGTTCACATATATTTTCTCTAAAATAGTAGAATATATTATTTTTGATTTTTCACTTTAAAAAGTAATAAATTCTTTTGTTTTTTGGACAGGAAGAGTGCACAGTGAGAGAGAGAGAGACAAAGAGAAAGGTCTTCCTTTTTCCGTTGGTTCACCCCCCAGTGGCCACTGCAGCCGGCACACTGATCTGAAGCCAGGAGCCAGGTGCTTCCTCCTGGTCTCCCATGCAGTTGCAGGGCCCAAGGACTTGGGCCATCCTCCACTGAACTCCCGGGCCACAGCAGAGAGCTGGACTGGAAGAGGAGCAATTGGGACAGAATCTGGCACCCCGGCCAGGACTAGAACCTGGGGTGCCGAAGCCACATGTGGAGGATTAGCCTAGTGAGCCGCAGTGCCAGCCAAAAGTGATAAATTCTTGAAAGGATATACATTTTTCTCTGATTTGACATAATAAAATATATACATATAATCAAACACCATATAGTAACTCATAAATACATACAATTTTCTGTTCGTATTTTTAAAAATGTTATGTCATCAATTTTTTTTAAATTGTAGGCACACAAAATAATGTAAATTGTGACATAAAATAAAAAGGAATAAAATTTTATTATTTACAAAAATATTGGAACTGTAGGAAACCATACTGAGTGAAATAAGTCAGACACAGAAAGACAAATGTTGCATGTTTTTCCTTATATGCATGAGATAAATTTTTTTTTAAATTTCCAATCCAAGATGGCTGCATAGAGAGAAGAAATTTTAACCTCAGGAAATTACCGAAAAACAAAGGAAGGACCACATTCCCAGAAGATAGTTGGAGGAAAATTTTCAGTGGAAAACTTATAGAGCATGATAAAGAATCCAAGGATCAACAAAACAATGTACAAACACACAGCAACCAGAAGTATGCAACAAACAACTTTTGTGATTGGTGGTTACTGGGAAAACAATATCTTGCCAGAGCAAGATAAGAGGAGGCTGTAGTGGCACATGTGCCACTGATGACTTTTGTCTGAGGGAGAACTCAGTGGTTTCCCATTGACTGAGTCCAGATTGGAGGACAGGCAGTGGACAAGGCAGTATATTACCGTCATAAATGAAGGCCACGTTGCTTCCATCCCCTCACCACACCAAAGTGTCAAATTCAGTTTGTTGAGGCAGAGATCCAACTAACCTCAGTCAGGTGCCTCGCTCTGAGGATGGGTAAGCTCTCCTGGCATGGAACGGATCACCTGCATTCTGTTACGGTAGAACTACTGAGATAGTGCTATTTCTGTGTAGGCCAGAAGGATCAGAAGACCTAGGGCTGTTGGTGGTTCTCTGGGCAATCAACTGAACTAACTCCAGCTCAGAACTCCCTGCATGCTGGGATGGAATCTATCAGAGGGCTCACTGCTCAAACTATGGAACACATAAGTGATATATGTAGTTTATGGGCCTGAGTGGATGGCATATGCAAACACTATGGGCTCATTTTATGTAATGGATAAGTTTGTTCACTTTGGCACAGAGAAGGGATGAGGATGTGAACATGATGCTACCCTGATCATCACCTGCCCCTATGTAAGATAGTCAGAAAAGAATGGTTGCAACCGATGTTAGTGCTTGGATGCTTACCCTACCCACAAATGCTTGCTGGAGCTCAGTGGTCCCACTCAGCACACAACTCTCAATATTCCTCATAGGGTGCAGGCATTCCAGCAGGACACAGAAGCAAATTTCCAAAGAGCAAAGACTACAGAGAAGATATCAGCAAATTCTCCAGATACATATAAATAAATGTAGAAATACAAGAAACATGAAAAAGGCAGACAATATAAAACACCAAAAAGAACACAATAATGCACAGTATTAGACTGTGAAGATGAGGAGATTGATCAAATTCTTGAAAAAGAATTCAAATAAATGATTATAAATTGCTCAAAAATAGGGAAAATAAATAACATTAAATAAGGAAATCTGTACATGACATGGCTGCGAAATTCTGCGAAGAGATAGTTATTAAAGAAAAAGCAAACTAAAACATAAGAAATGGAGACTTCAACACAGCAAATGAAAATAAAGCAGAAATCCTTAACAACAGACTCAGTGAGGCAGAAGGAAGAATATCTAAGCAAGAAGTAAAATCTTTTTAAAATATTACAGTGAGATAAAACCAAGAGGAAAAAAATTATAAAACCCAAATTGGTGTTCTAGATCCAGGAGATATCGGTGTGTTAGGAGTTCCTGAAAGAATTGGACAGACAGAATGGCTTAGAAAGTATACTCAATGAAATAATAGAAGAATATTTCCCCGATTTGGGAAAAGATATGAACATACAAGTACAGGAAGAACACAGAATCTTAAATAGGCATGGTCAGAAAAGGTCTTCACCATGACATATTAATGTCAATCTTTCAAAAGTTAAACATTAGAAAATTATCCTAAAATATATGAGAGAGAAATGCCAGATTACTACTGAACATCCCCTCTTATAATGACAGCTCATTTCTCATCAGAAATCCTATAGGCTAGGAGACAATGGAGAGAAATAGTTCAAATCCTAAAAGAAAAAAAAAAACTGTCAACCCAGAAAACTGTACTCAGTGAAGTTCTCATTTATAAAAGAAAGTGAAATAAAGACCTCTCAAGGAAAACATTGAAAGGATTTATTGGCACTCTTCTAGCATTACAAATGATAATTAAGATTGTACTACACAGAGAAAAACATAAAAATAACATCATGAAATAATATAAAGGCAGTAAACTTCCTAGTGAAAGGACAATGGAGATGAACAGCAAGCAATATAAATATCTATGAAAAAAATGGTGGGACTAAGTCATTCCCTATCAATAATAATCTCAAATATAAATGTACTAAATTATACAATTAAAAGATTCAGACTGAATGAGTTAAACAAAATAAAACTCATCTATATGCTCCCTACAAGAAAAATACCACGCAGATACAAACACAGAATGAATGTAAAAGATGTAAAAGAATGTGGAGGCATATTCAAATTAATCGAGGTCAGCACCATGGCTCACTAGGCTAATCCTCCACCTGTGGTGCTGGCACCCCGGGTTCTAGTCCTGGTTGGGGCTCAGTTCTGTCCCGGTTGCTCCTCTTCCAGTCCAGCTCTCTGCTGTGGCCCAGGAGAGCAGTGAAGGTTGGCCAGGTCCTTGGGCCCTGTATCCACATGGAAGACCAGGAAGAAGCACCTGGCTCCTGGCTTCGGATTGGGCAGCACGCCGGCTGCAACACTCCAGCTGTAGCGGCCACTTGGGAGGTGAACCAATGGAATAAGGAAGATTTTTCTCTCTGTCTCTCTCTCACTGTCTAACTGCCTGTCCAAAAAAAAAAAAAAATCGAAATACAACAGAGCTGGAGTAGTTATCTTCATAACAGTTTTTTAAAAAGTTTTAAGACAAAAACTCCTAAAAGAGGCAAAGAAGGTCATTATGAAATTATTAAATGATCAATTCAACATGAAGATGTAACTATAGTAACCGCACATGTACAGAATACTAGGGTCTCCAGTTATTTAAAATACATGTTATTGGATTAAAATGGAGACGAATATCCCAATACACTAATAATCTGTATTAACCTCCACTATCATCAATGGACAGTTCAATCAAACTGAAAATCAAAAAAGAAACAACAGAATTTTGGGTCAGGCGCTGTGGTACAGTAGGTTAATTCTCCACCTGTGGCTCCAGCATCCCATATGGGCACAGTTTGTGTCCCAGATGCTCCCCTTCTGGTCTGGCTCTCTGCTACAGCCTGGGAAAGCAGTGGAATATGGCCCAGTTGCTTGGGTCCCTGAACCCCCATGAGAGACCTTGAGGTTTCTAGCTCTTAGCTTTGGATCATCCAAGCTCCAGCCATTTTGGCCATTTGGGGAGTGAAGCAGCAGATGGAAAACCTCTCTCTCTATCTCTCCCTCTCACTATCTGTAACTCTACCTCTCAAACGAATAAAAAATCTTTAAAACATTTGTTAAAAAAGAAAAGAAACAACAAATCTAATCTGCATTGTTTACCTAAGGTTTCTAACTGATATCCACAGAATATTTCATACTATGGCTGCAGAACACAGATTTTTTTCATAAGTACAAAATTATGCTCTGAGATAGATCATATATAAGTCCAGTAAATAAGTCTCAACACATTAAAAAATTGAAGCTAATATCTATATATTTGCCTATTACAATGAAATGAAGTTGTAAATTTAACAATACCATAAACTCTTGAAAATATACAAAAAAAATAGACACTGAACAACATAATGCTGAATGAACAGTGGGGCTAGAAGAAAAATCAGCAGGGATATAAAATATCCTTGAAATGAATGAAAATGACAACACAACATATAAAACTTATGGGAAAAGAAGTTTGCAGAGGAAAGTTTATAGCAATTGATACCTACATCAATAAACTGAAAAGGCAACAAAGGTAAATGATCTAGCAAAAAATAGATTTCAAGAATCTAGAAAAATAAGAACAAGCCAAACCCAAAATTAGCATAAGGAAAGAAATAATAAAAGATAGAGAAGAAGAAGTAAACAAAATTGAAACATAAAAAAAATACAAAAGTTTTGGGAAATTAAAAGCTGTTTTTCTAAAAACAATAAAATTGATAAACCATTGGCCCAACTAACCAAATAAAGTAGACAAAATCTAAGAAAATCAGATATTAAAAAGATTTTACAACTGGTATCACAGAAATAAAAAATCATCACATATTATTATAAATAGTCATATTGCAACAGATTAGAAGATATAGAAGAAATAAATAATTATGCACACATAAAATTTGCCAAAATTGAAGGAAAAAGACATTGAATAGATGAGTAACTAGGACTGAGATTGAATCAATGCTACAGATCTTCCATAATGTAAAATCCCAGGATGAGATGGCTTCACTGCTGAATTATACCAAATGTTTAAAAAAGAACTGACCTCGAAGTCGGTGAACTCAAAAGGCTTCCATAGCCTTGGAAACTCATGACTAGAGCCTAGGGAGATTACTGACGCCATAAAAAAGAGTGTCAAATTGTTAAGTCAACAACAGGAGTCACTGTGTACTTACTTCTCATGTGGGATCTGTCCTTAAGGTGTTGTCCAATGTGAAGTAATGCTATAACTAATACTGAAACAGTATTTTACACTTTGTGTTTCTGTGTGGGTGCAAACTGAAGAACTCTTTACTTAATATATACTAAATCGATCTTCTGTATATAAAGATAATTGAAAATGAATCTTGATGTGAATAGAAGGGGAGAGGGAGCAGGAGATGGGATGGGTGTGAGTGGGAGGGAAATTATGGGGGGGAGCTATTGTAATCCATAAACTGTACTTTGGAAATTTATATTTACTAAATAATAAAGAAAATAAAGAAAATAAAAAATAAAGGTTGTTTGGGTTGCGGGTGGGAGGGAAGTTATGGGGGGTGGGGGAAGCCATTGTAATCCATAAACTGTACTTTGGAAATTTATATTTACTAAATAAAAGTTAAAAAAAAGAAAAAAACTGACCTCAATTCTTCTTCTTTTTTAAAGACTTATTTGTTTTATTTGAAAGGCAGAATTACAGAAATTCAGAGTCAGAGAGAGAGGGTGAGAGAGACAGAGAGAAAGGTCTTCCATCCAATGATTCATTCCCCTGATGGCTGCAATATCCAGAGCTCTGCCGAACAAAGCCAGGAGCCAGGGGCATCTTCCAGGCCTCCCACACATTTGTAGGGGCAAAAAGACTTGAGCCATCTTCTATGGCTTTCCCAGGCCACAGCAGAGAGCTGTATCAGAAGTGGAGCAGCCAGGACTCAAACTGGTGCCCATATGGTATGCCAGAACTGCAGGCAGAAGCTTTACCTGCTACACTATGGCACTGGCCCTTAGAACTGACCCCGATTCTTCTTACACTTTTCAAAACAGTGGAAAAGGAGGGAATTCTCCGAAACTCCTTCTAATAGGCTAGCATCACCTCAATTCCAAATACAGAATGCATACAATAAAGAAACAGAACTAGAGAACACTACCCCTGACTAACTAAATGAAAAAATCATTTATTTTATCCCACTGATAATGCAATAATTAAATAATTGTTAAATATAATGATAAATAATAAAATTAATAATGTCTTTGCTAAGATTATATATAATTTTGTTTCAAATATGTTTATAATAATATATTCAAGTTGTCAATTTAATCATGTCTATATTTGAAATATGCAAGGGGTGTTAAAACACACGGGTGAGATACCAGCGGAAAGAACGGGCCATCAAACAAGGAGTTACCTTTCTCCGAAGGGAGGAGAGAACTTCCACTTTGACTATGACCTTGTCTAAATAAGGTTGGGGCTGGCGCTGCGGCTCACTAGGCTAATCCTCCGCCTTGCTGCGCCAGCACACCGGGTTCTAGTCCCATTAGGGGCACCGGATTCTGTCCCGGTTGCCCCTCTTCCAGGCCAGCTCTCTGCTGTGGCCAGGGAGTGCAGTGGAGGATGGCCCAAGTGCTTGGGCCCTGTACCCCATGGGAAACCAGGATAAGCACCTGGCTCCTGGCTTGGAATCAGCGTGGTGCGCCGGCCGCAGCGGCCATTGGAGGGGAGGGTGAACCAACGGCAAAAGGAAGACCTTTCTCTCTGTCTCTCTCTCTCACTGTCCACTCTTCCTGTCAAAAAAAAAAATTAGTTAATTAAAAAATTTTTTAAAAATAAATAAGGTCGGAGTTTGTGAACTCAAGAGGCTTCCATAGCTTTGGTAGCTCATGACAAAAGCCTCGGGTGATTACTGACGTCATAAATAATAGTGTCAACTGTTAAATCAACACTTGAGTCACTGTGCACCTGCTCCCCATGTAGGATCTCTGTCCTTAATGTGTTGTACTATGCGAATTAACGGTAAAACTGCTACTCAAACAGTACTCTATACTTTGTGTGTCTGTGTGGGTGCAGTCTGTTGAAATCTTAGTATATACTAAGTTGATCTTCTGTATATAAAGATAATTGAAAATGAATCTTGATGAAGAATGGTATGGGAGAGGGACTGGGAGATGGGCTGGTTGCTGGTGTAGGGAGGTTAGGGGGAGAAAAGCCGCTATAATTCAAAAGTTGTACTTTGAAAATTTATATGTATCAAATAAAAGTTGAAAAAATGCATGAAAAATATATGTTATTAAAAAACTGCATGATTCTACTCAGCCATACAAAAGAATGAAATCCTATCTTTTGCAACAATATGGATGCAACTAGAAACCATTATGCTTAGTGAAATAAAGCAGTTCCAAAAAGACAAATATCATGTTTTCTTTGATATGTGACAGTTAATATAGGATACAAAAAAAGTATAGGATGAAATGGACTTCTTGTGATTTGATTGCTGTTTTTAGCCCTTGTTATTACTACTGCGGAACTCTGATCTTTCTACTTCTAACTTGTTGAATATTGTGCTTAGAGATACATTAAGCCTTTGATTATATAGTGTATTACAATTATGTTTTTGCAAAAATTAAAGAAAAAATAAAGAAGGAAGAAGGGAGGGAGGGATAGAGTGAAGTATGGTTATCTTAGAATTGTACTTATGAAATAAATGAAATCTTTTTTTGTATTAATAACGACGTTGAAAATCAACTAATAAAAGATGAGTAAATCATTTGATCTTCACAAGAAAATCTTTAATAACATAATGGCTCATTGACTCCAGCAACACATCAGAAATATTGTCCCGATAGGGATGATCCATCCATAATGGCTGGATATTGTGAAGACAGCTGCAAGGAAATGAAAAAAATATAGTACTGCATTTCCAGGCTTCTGACTGACAGATTTCAGTGGAGACACAGCAAAGATAAAGACTCCATGGAGCAGTGAGTAAACAGGACAGAGGCATTCCTGGATTTTGCCACATTGCATAGCCAGTTGCTGGCTAGGAGTCAATATCTGACCAAGTTAACCTAGTAAGAAGTTGACATGTGCCCTGTTACCCACAGCTTTAGCTGAGGGAGAATTCCACAGACATCTATTAACTAACTTCAACCAGGGTACCTGATTGGAGCCTGAACAACTACTGGACTGCTGGGATCTGAAGTCTGCCACATTGCTTCTCTCTCTCTCCTTCCCCACTCCCAGAAAGTTCTAGATTCCACTGCAAAATTACATGCAACTGATCTCTGCACTGCTGCTACCACAAGCAGACCAGAGACTTGGGAGCTTGTGGGGAAGAGGACATATCCTCTGCATTCTGTAATTCTAGGATTTTGGAGCCCTAGCCCAGCAGCTATGCTCACTCATTCACAATTTATGGGGCATTGCCTGAGCTTTTTGGGGCTAGCACCAGCACCAGCCCACAAAAAAATTCATATACACCATGAGAGATATAGGAAATGATCCTAATGTATCCTGAAACACCAGGACTGTGACGATCAGTTGTAATTCCCTCAATCTCACTGGAATCTAATTGGTGGACCTAGGGAAGAGCCTCCCTGCATTCCAATCCACTGGTCTCATACCCACCAGAATAAAATCTGCTTTTTGCCTTGTAGTCATCCTACAGGACTGGAGCAGGTTTCAGTTCACATCACCGAGACCAGGGAAGAGAACTTTTGGTACTATAATCCAATTCTCTTGCACGACCCAAAACAGGAGGCCATTCACATCACATAGT
This sequence comes from Sylvilagus floridanus, assembly GCA_949820135.1. Classification (NCBI taxonomy): domain Eukaryota; kingdom Metazoa; phylum Chordata; class Mammalia; order Lagomorpha; family Leporidae; genus Sylvilagus; species Sylvilagus floridanus. The sequence goes on from OX463223.1 coordinate 91,747,877, forward strand.
CTTAGAGCCACAAAAGCTAGTGTCACAAGCCTCACTGTCACTCACACTTCAGCAACAAGGGCAAGTCCATGGCTATCACATTTCCAATGTGACTGGTAACAAACTGTGGACCTAAAATCCACACTCTAGAAATCCACATTCATTTCAAAGTCATATTATTAACTGTACAAACTACAGCAGACTATAGTAGTTTGTCACTTATAAACACAGCTGACATTCATTAAAACAAAAGAATTCATACAGAGGCTATACATGTAAGCTTGTCTAGAACCACAGCCAAAGGAATAAGCCAAGTGACATCCTGCATTTCATCTAAACCATAAACTATTTTACAAGAAAATTTACTCTGTAAAGAAGAGCAAATTATTACACCACACTTGCAGACACGAATGTACACAGTAGTTCTCCAGAATTACTACCTGACCCGAAAGAAATCTATGAAATTCCAAAAATTGCCCCAGAAATAGAATTCAAGCTAGTGATAATGGGGAAACTCAATGGGAAGCCAGAGACTACAGATAGATTTAAGAAATGAGGAAATCAACGAGTGACATGAATGAAAATATTGTTATGTAGATTAAAATCATTAAAAAGAACAAAACAGAAATTTTGGACTTGAAATCTATAATCAGTGAAACAAATTTATGATTAAAACTTTATTACCTGAATAGATCAAGTGAAGGAAAGGATTTCTGACTTTGAGGAAATGACACTTGAAGAAACACAGTGAGACAAAAATAAACAGAAAAGATTTAAAAAGAATGAAGGAGCCGGCGCCGCGGCTCACTAGGCTAATCCTCCGCCTTGCGGCACCAGCACACCGGGTTCTAGTCCCAGTCAGGGCACCGGATTCTGTCCCGGTTGTCCCTCTTCCAGGCCAGCTCTCTGCTGTGGCCAGGGAGTGCAGTGGAGGATGGCCCAAGTGCTTGGGCTCTGCACCAGATGAGAGACCAGGAGAAGCACCTGGCTCCTGCCATCGGATCATCGCGGTGCACCGGCCGCGACGGACATTGGAGGGTGAACCAACGGCTAAAGGAAGACCTTTCTCTCTGTCTCTCTCTCTCACTATCCACTATGCCTGTCAAAAAATAAAAAAAAAAGAATGAAGGAAATCCATATAAAATTTGGGATAATATTAACCAACCAAATATTTGCATTATAGATAGTCTTGAAGTAGAAGGGAAGCCAAAAGGCCTTGAGAACAAGCTAAATAAAATAATAGCAGAAAAATTCCTAGATTTTGAAAGAGACATAGACACCCAAATATAGGGAGATTAAAGGGCCAAAAGCACAATCAATCAAAAAATATGTTATCCAAGGCCAATTATAGTCAAATTATCAAATGTTAGGGATAGGGCAGGTTCTGTGCTGTGGTGCCAGCATCCCATATGGGTGCAGGTTCAAGTCCCAGCTGTTGCACTTCCAATTCAGCTCCCTGATAATGCACCTGAGAAAGCAGAGGAGGATGGTTCACATGCTTGGTTCCCTGCCACCCATGTGGAAGATCCATTAAAGCCTAGCTAAAAGCATTGCTGCCATTTGGGCAGTGAAGCAGTGGATGTAAGTTCTCTCTCTCTCTCTCTCTCTTTCTCTGTAACTCTGCATTTCAAATAAAATAAATAAATTTGCTTCCAAGTTAAGGACAAGTGGAGAATCCTAAAGATTTTAAAAGAAAAATATCAAGTTAGATATAAAGATAAAACAATTAGACTAATATCAGTCTTCTTAGCAAAAATCTTTTAGGCTGGAAGAGAATTGGGTGGTATATTCTAAGTATAAAAAGGAAAAAAAAATCTTCCAATCACAAATATTATATCCAGCAAAGCTATTCTTTAGAAATGAAGGAGAAATAAGGCAGTTCCCAGACAGGCAAAAACTGAAAGAATTCAGTAGCACCAGACAAGTATTAAAATAAATTCTGAAGGGAGTTCTGTTGAATTCAGTAACAGAGCCAGTAAAATCAGTACCCATTCAACAAAATGACAGTTCTAATCTATCAACACTATCCTTGAATGTAAATAGATTAAAATCAACAACCAAAAGACTTAGGTTGATTGAATGAATGTAAAACCAACTAACTAGACACAACTAAAGCTGCCTACAAGAATTCACGTGAGAACTGACAGTGTGCATAGACTAAAAGTGAGGGAGAGAAAGGGATACCGGCAAATGCATATCAAAAAGGAGTGGGGGTAGCTATCCTTAGATAAGACAGACTTAAAATCAAAAACTGTAAAAAGAAACATTATATTTTGATAATATGTTTGATTATGCAAGAGGATATAATAATCATAAATATATATGCACCCAATCCAAGACTAACCAGATATATTCAACAAATACTATTAGACTAAAAGGAAGAGATAAACTCCATTTCAGTAACAGTTGGTGATTTGAGCATTTCACTCTTACAAATGGACAGAACAATGAGACAGTAAACCAATAAAATACATCAGAGTGGAAACATACCATTGTGCAAATAGACCTAACAGACATTTACATGGTTTTTTACCCAACAGCAATTAAATTCATTTTCTTCTCATCAATCCAAGGATCATTTTCTAGTATAAACCATATTTTAGTCTACACACATCTCTGTATATTTAAAAAGATCGGAAATCATTTATCTACTCAGACAACAAAGAATTAAATTACAAATCAACAACATAGAACACTCATAAATACATGGAAATTGCATAACATAATACTGAATAATCAATAGATCATAGAAGAAATTAAAAATAAATAAAATTCTTCCTTAAAACAAGTGAAAATGAAAGCACAGCACATGAAAACCTGTGGGATACAGAAAGAGCAATATTAAGAAAGGAGTTTATTGGATATTGGATTAATTGCTTACATTAGAAAAGGAAAAATGTCTCAAACAAATGATCTAAAGATGCATCTCAAAGACTTAGAAAAACAAGAACAAACCAAAACCAAAATAATCAGGAAGGGAGAAATAATAAGGTTCAGAGAATAAATAAATTAAATTGAAACTAAGAAAACAATACAAAAGACTAACAAAAGGCTGGATTTTTGAGAAGACAGAATAGACAAGCCTTTATCCAAACTATTGATGAAAAAAGAGAATAAAATACAAATAAATAAAATTAGATGTGAAGACGGAGAAATACAACCAACACCACTGTAAGTTCAAGGATCCAAAGAAACTACCATGAAAACAAATATGGTGATAAAATGGAAAATCTGAAAGAAATGGATAAATTCCTGTATATATATATATATATATATATATATATATATACATATATATATATACACTACCAGATTAAATCTCTAAGATAATATATAATATAAAAGATCAATAACAAGCAAAGAGATTGAAGCAGTATTTAAAAGTCTTCCAACACTTAATATCCAGAACTTGATTACTTTGCTACTAAATTCTACAAAAAATTTAGAAAGGAATTAATTAAAACATTTTTCAAAAGTCTTCCAAAATACTGAACAGTGTAAAATAATTCTAAATTCTCTGTAAGAACAGCATCACTCTGTTCCCAAAAATAAGCAGGGGCACAACACACACAAAAAAATTTAGACCTATATATGTGAAAAATAGATGTAAAGATTCTCAACAAAATATTTTTAAAAACCTCCAAAACCGCATAAAAAATAGCATACATCACTGTCAAGTGGCATTTAATTCAAGAGATGTAAGTGTGGCTCAACATTCACAAATCAATAAGCATAAATTCCATCAACACAATAAAGAATATAAACCATTCCATCATCTCAATAGATGCAGAAAAATCATTTCTTAAATATTAAATGCCTTCACCATAAAAAATTCTCCATTAATCATGTAGAGAAACAACATATCACAAAATATTAAAGATATTTAGGATAAACCAATAGCCAATATCATACTGAATGTGGAAAAGCTAAAAGCATTTCCCCTCAGTTCTGCAACAGGGATGTCCTTTTTCACCATTCGTATTCAATGTAGCCTTAGAAGTAATAGTAAGAGCAATTAGAGAGGAGAAAGTAATAAAGGACATCAATTGGAAAATAGGAAGGCAAAATATCTATGTTTGCAGGCTACATGATATTTTACATGGAAAACACCTAAACATTCCACCAAAAGGCTGCTAGAACTGATAAGCCAATTCATTACAGTTAAAGGATTACAAAATAAACATACACAACAGCAGGTTTTTACACATTAAACTTGAACTCAAGGAGAAATTAAGAATGAAATGCTGTGTAAAATGGCCACAAAAGTAATCAAATATTTAGGAATAAATTTAAACAAAGAAGTGAGAATTCATCAATGAAAATTATGAAGGATTAAGGAAAGAAATCAGCAAGAAAACAACAATATGTGAAGATGCACTTTGCTTATGAGAAGAATCAATATCATTAAAATGTGTATACTACCTAAAGCAATATACAGATTAAATTCATTCCCTCCCAAAATGCCAATGGCATTCTCTACAGAATTAGAAAAAATAATTAAAATTCATATGGAATCAAAAAATACCTAGAAGAGTCGAAGTAATACTGAACAAAAGCAAGTAAGCAAGCTGGAGGCATCAAAATACCTGACATCAAAGCATACTACAAACTAATAAGAATAAAACCAACATGGTAAATATAAAAACCAACATACAGATCAGTGGAAGAAAACACATATCACAGAAATTAATCCACATATACATAGCCAAATGACTATTGACAAATTGACAAAAGTGCTCAGACCATACATTGGAGTATGAATAATATGTTCAGTAAATGGTGCTGACATACCTTGTTGTGTATATATAATACACTGAAATAGATTCATAGCTCTCACCATATACAAAAATAAACTCAAGATGCACCAAAGAATTAAATTGAAGAACTAAGACTATGAAGTTTCTGGAAGAAAATTTAGGGTAAACACTAAACGACATTGGTATAGGTCACAATTTCTTAAATTAGATCCTCAAAGTATAGACAATAAAAGAAAAACTCAACAAATTAAATTATATAAAGCTAAAAAATTTCTGCACAACAAAGAAAATGATCAATTGAGTGAAAAGACACCCCACAGAATCGAAAAATATTTGTAAAAATATTTGTGAGCAACCTATCTGACAAAGGACTAATACATCAGGAAAAAAAAATCTCAACAACAAGAAAAACCAATCAATTCAGGTAAGAAATTGGCACAGGACCTTAATACTTTTCAAAGAAGTGCTAGCCATCAAGGAAATGCAAATTAACACCACAATGAGATACCACCTCACCATTACTGGAGTGACTATTATTTGATGCTGGTGAAGATGTGGCGAAAAGGGAACACATACACTGTTGGTGGGAATGTAAGTTAGTGCAGCCATTATGGAAATAATGTGGAGATTTATTTAAAATATGAATACACTGTATCAAAGAGATAACTGCATAATCATGTTTAAGGCAGCACTGCTCATAATATCCAAAATATAGAATCAATGAAAATGTCCATCATCAGAAGAATGTATATATAAAATGTGATATGCATACACACAATGGAGAATTATTCAGTTATAAAATATTAAATACTACCTTTCGCCTCAAAATGCATGCAATTGAATGACATCATGCTGTGTGAAGTAAACCACAGAAAGACAAATGCAACATGTTCACCCTTATATGTGGGAGATGAAATTTAAAAAGTAATATAAAAAAACTAAAAAGTAAATAAATACTCATGTGTTTCAGCATTGATATAAATATATTTGTGTCAAATATTGCTTTAATTTTAAAAAAATCATCCATCTAGAATAAGGTGTAAGTCCCAGGTTTGCAGGGATGGTTGAATATATACATATCAATAAACATGATATATCACATTAACAAAATCAACATATCACAGGCTCCAGGCCTCAAACTCCATAGGCAAAGAACCCACAGGCAGCTGGCTTTCTCCATGGACAGGACAGGGTAGTGTGACAGAGCATATTCTCTGCACGCCATGACTGTGGGAGCATTGTGTGCGGAGACTGTGTGAAATCTGATTGCATGAGAGGGTGCAGGGTATTGCTGGGTCTCTGAGCAACCACTGTCTGCAGATCCATATTCTGAGCTCCCTGATTGCCTGGAGATGGACATTGCTGCAGGATCCATGCTTACACTGAGGACAGCACAAATCCTCCATGTTTCATGTAGCAGAAAGGATGAGTATTGAATCCAATGTGAGCTAACACTTGGGCATTGATCACAGTGCTAGACGAGAGAAAAGTATGATTATGTCAACACAGGTGATCACAATCTTCTTTCTGCTAACAATAGGAGATATACCACACCCAACCTGGACACTTGCCACATCCTGAAGCACTGACCAAGATCCCTGGCTACATTCTGCACACAGTTCTGGGTATTTACTGAAAGAGCAGACAATATACTATGCCACAGAGGCAAAGTTCGAAGATAGAAACCATTACAAAAAAATCAACAAGTATTTCAACAAATGCATAAAAATAAATACAAAAATTCAAAAAATCAAGAACAAGGAAGACAACATGACTCTACCAAAGGAACACAATAACACTTCAATATTAGAAAGTGAAGATGAAGAGATTGAAGGAATGTCTGGAATGGAATTCAAAAGATTAATCATAGGATTATTCAGATGCCATGAGAAGCAAATTTATGAGAGAAAGAAATCCAGACATTACAGGGATGAAAATTATACCATGAAATTGAGGGGCCGGCGCTGTGGCATAGCAGGTAAAGCCAGCGCCTGCAGTGCTCCATTGCATATAGACGCCGGTTCAAGTCCCAGCTACTCCACTTCCGATCCAGCTCTCTGCTATGGCCTTGGAAAACAGTAGAAGATGGCTTAAGTTCTTGGGCCCCTACACCCGCATGTGAGATGTGAGACCTAGAAGAAGCTCCTGATTCCTGGCTCCTGGCTTCAGATCTGTTCATCTGCGGGCATCGTGACCAACTGGGGAGTGAACCAGTGGATGGAAGAACAAACTAACTCTCTCCCCCCCCCCCCCTTTCTCTCTGCTTCTCCTTCTCTCTCTGTGTAACTCTGACTTTCAAATGCATAAAAAAAATCCTAAAAAAAAGATATTGATATTTTGAAGAGAAATCAAAATGAAATGTTAGAAATTTGGAACTCAATATGTCAAATAAAATAACGATATTACGAATAGAGTAAGTGAGGCAGAGAAAAGAATATCCAAATTAGAAGTCAAACTTTTGGAAAATTTTGAGTCAGACCTCACCCAAAAAAAGAAAAAGAAGAAATTAGAAAGAAAATATACTAAAATATGCATAAAAGAAATGCCATATCATTTTCAGAAGATCTCCAATTAGATTCATAGCACGTTTCTGATCAAAAGCTCACAGGCAATGAGAAATGCCAAGATATTCTGAGTCTTAAGAGAAAAAAAAACTGCAAACCCAGAATAATATACCCTGCAAATCTCTCATTTAGGAATGAACATGAAATAAAGACCTTCCATAATAAATAGCAATTGAAATTGTAACCACTCATCCAGCCTTACAAAGGAAGCTTAAGGATGTGCTACACACAAAAATACAGAAAGATATTCATCATTATGAAAGAAAATGAAGGCGGAAAAGCTCCTATTAAAGTGCAAAGGAAATCCAAAGAAAGCCATAGGAATATTTCTGGAAAATGACAAGGCCAAATATTTACTTACCAATAGTAACTTTGTTTTCTTAGAAAAATTTAATCAATATAAATTTTGAAAGTACAACTTTTGGAATATAGCAGTTTCTCACCCCCTACCTCCCTCCCACCCACAACCACCCCATCTCCTACTCCTTCTCCCATAATATTCTTCATTAAGATTCATTTTCAATTATCTTTGTATACAAAAGATCAATTTAGTATATATTAAATAAAGATTTCAACAGACTGCACCCACACAGACACACAAAGTATAAAGAACTGTTTGCAGACTATTTTTACCATTAATTCTCATAGTACATCATATTAAGGACAGAGATCTTACATGGGTAGTAATTGCAAAGTGACTCCTGTAGTTGATTTAACAATTGACAATCTTATTTATGACCTCAGTGATCACCCGAGGCACTTGTCATGAGCTGCCAAGGCTATGGAAGGCTCTTGAGTTTACAAACTCTGAACTTATTTAGACAAGGCCATAATCTAAGTGGAAGTTCTCTCCTCCCTTCAGAGAAAGGTACCTCCTTCTTTAATGGCCCGTTCTTTCCATTGGGATCTCACTCACAGAGATCTTTCATTTAGGTCACTTTTTGCCACAATGTCTTGGCTTTGCAAGCCTGAGAAACTCTCATGGGCTTTTTAGGGTGATCCAAATGCCTTAAGGGCTGATTCTGACACCAGAGTGCTGTTTAGGGCATTTGATATTCCATAAGTCTGCTGTTTATTCCACTTCCCATGTTGGATGGTTCTCTCCTTTTGAATTCTATCAATTATTATTAGCAGACACTGGTGTAATTTATGTGATCCCTTTGACACTTAATCCTATCTTTATGATCAATTATGAACTTAAACTGTTCAATTTAACTAGTAAGATGGCATTGGTACCTGCCAACTTAATGGTATTTGGAGTCTATGGCACATTTCTAATTTTACCCTTTTGGTAAGTCTGAGTCAGCGTGTGCCAGACTGTACCTCTCCTCCCTTTCTTATTCCCACACTTATTTTTAAGAGGGATCAATTTTCAGTTGGATTAAAACTCCTAAGAATAATTCTGTGTTAATTAAGTAGTTCAACCAATGGTATTAAGTAGAAAGAAAAAATGTTAAAAAGAATAAAATAGCAAGCTGTTCCTCAACAGAAGGATAAGGGCTGATAAAGTCATTGTTTCTCATAGTGTCCATTTCACTTCAACAGATTTCCTTTTAGGTGCTCAGTTAGTTGTAACATCAGAGAGAACATATGATATTTATCCCTTTGGGACTGGCTTATTTCACTCAGTATGATGTTTTTCAGATTCCTCCATTTTGTTGCAAATGACTGGATTTCATTTTTTTTTACCGCTGTGTAGTATTCTATAGAGTACATATCCCATAATTTATTTATCCAGTTGTCTGTTGATGGGCATTTAGGTAGATTCCATATCTTAGCTATCGTGAATTGTGCTGCAGTAAACATGGAGGTGCAGATAGCTCTTTTATTAGCCAATTTAATTTTCCTTGGTTAAATTCTGAGGAGCAGGATGGCTGGGTTGTTAGTAGGGCTATATTCAGGTTTCTGAGGAATTTCCAAACTGTTTTCCACAGTGGCTTTACCAGTTTGCCTTTTTCCCCACATCCTCACCAGCATCTGTTGTTAGGTGATTTCTTTTCTTTTTTTTTTTTTGTCTAAGGAATTTAATGCAAAATAAATTTTCATTTCCAAATCATGCTGGCTACGTTCCTGCATAGGAAGGCAGACAGCACACTACTGCTTTATTCTGCTAATTCCAGAAATCAATTGATCTTGTGATATACACAAAAAACACCTGAATAGGCTTCAAAATATAAAATATTATTGCAAAGTTTAACTGCCCTTGGTCAAGATAAACTTAAAATGGCCTGCTTGCATTCTTGCTGAGGAATAACATTGTGATATAAATATGATCTCTAGGTCCTCAAATCTAAACAAAGAGTCCAGAAACTTGAGACCAGGGATAGTTTTCATTCAACCATTCTGTGCTTTTGTTTATCAATACAATAGGAATGGGGGAGGGACAAAACTCACAGTAGGTCATGTACTCCGAGAAACAAGAATATAGACAAATATGGGCTAAACAACATACACGGAAATCAGTGCAAATCCCTGCCTTCCTCCACACCATGGTGCCACAAGAGGTCATTGTGATTAAAAAGCTTGGATGTTTTCAACAGAAAATGTAAAATAATAGGTAGAAAGGAAGGAAATATGCAAAAAAGGGAGAAGCCATTAGATAATCTGACCCTGGGACATACTATGTAAGTTCTTTGCCCCCAAAATCTTCCCTGATAAAAACTGAAATTAAAATTTTTCTCGCCCTGTAACTCCAGCAACCAGAAACTTGTTTGATTAATGGATATCTTTGTTGAAAAGTACTAATTATCCATCAGCCACTAACAGAAAATATGAATTAATTTAATGAGGTAGCTTTCCTGGTTGGGGGAAATGGAAGGGAATGTGGTCCTTTTGGAGCATAGAGTTCTTCTATAGAACATGGTAACCCATAATGGAGGAGTGCTCAAGTAGGATAGTATACGGGGGCTTGAAGATCAGGAGAAAGCGAATGTGGAGAATGCCAAAGACAAACTTTGCATACTTTACAGCTTAACTTTGCATAGGGTCTTGGGGCGAAGGTAAGTAGTTATTTTTCTTCTTCATATATGAAGGGCCTCTTACAGTCAAGAAAGTACTATTAAATATATATGAATAAGTTATGTCGATACTACTGTTTTAACATTTATTCAATGGAGAGAACTTACAAACATCAAGCATCTGTTCTTCAGTTTGTGGAATACCTGAACATATGGAATCTTTTCAAGCTAACCACAGGTGCATTCAAAAATGTTTTATTATGCTTAATTATCAATGGCAATAGATTAAAAGAAAACAATGTTTAGACCTTACTGGATCTAGCAAAATAGGCTTAAGCTTAATCTTCATGAAAGGGCTGAAATCATTTTTCTACACAAAATTACTGTCACCAGCACTGCATTCTCATTTTTTTACAAACAGTTTCCTGAATTTATTCATGGTACTATATGCTTTAGGAGAATAGATTGCTAGTCTATCTGAGCAAACATGGTGTTTTACCTTTAATAAAAAAAATTAGTTTGACATACTCTCCCTTCTAGAATAATAAAAACCCTCAAATTGTGCTATCTTTAAATACTACCAATAACTATGAGCTAGAAAGAAAAACAATGCAAAATAATTGCTTGCAAATCCATGAAAAACCACAGTATCCTGAAGTCCTATAGAAAAGGGTTGGCTTTTACTGATTAAGCATTTATAGAAATTCCATCAAAAATGCCCCATTCAAATTTGCATTTGTGGTTGCAGAGTTTCAGCCAAAATGGAAATGACTAGGCATCTTTATCCGGGCTCCTTCTACAAAACGAGGGTATAGTTTAAAGATTCCCCTTACAAAAAGGTTGCCTCCTCCTACTGTTGTTAAGTTAGCTAGCTTGAATTTTTCGGCAGAAAACTCTCACAACTATTGGGCACATCCACTAGCATATTTGTGTCTTTTACATAATGTTAACCCTCAGTAAGTGATGAATAATGCTTTTCATTGTTTCATTCTTATAGTATCCCTTTCAGGTAGGGATAGATGACATGACCCTTCTGAGAAAGCTAATTGAAAATTAATTAAGATCACCTGCTTTTTAAAACCATTGATCATGAAAAGCCTGAAGGTTTATTCTTTCTAATTTTTTTCCTTTTCTAATTTCACTTCCCCTAACTTTATTAATAGAAAAGCAAACATGGAGATAGTATCTCTGTCCTGAAAAATTCAACACCAAAAAATCACACCTCTGAATTTGATGTCTCAATTCTGACAGAAAGAAATCCTAATAGCAAACAAGGTGACAGGAAGAAAATAATTCAGAAAATACGCAAATAAATTGTTACATGCAAGTGCTTACTGTAATAAAGCAAAATGAGGAAAGAAAAGTCAAATCAGAACATAAACATTATAAAATATGATACCAATATATTTTTTAGTAATTCTTCCATGTGGAATTAGATGTTCTTTAACGTATTTCAATTATTTCAAAATGACACCTCAAAATAAGAATACATACTTTTATACATTGCACTCAGGAAACAGATCTTCTGTGCATGTATATAGATGACTTACATTATACAGAGAATGTGTATAACTTCTTTTATTAAATACCGAAGTTACAAGTCTCCTAGCCTAAATTGTATACTCAGTAATCAACTCTCTCTCTGAACTAAACAAAATAAAATACACAGCAAACAGTACACCTAGCATTCACAAGTAGTTCCTTTATATTCACTAAACAAAACTGTGATATCCTCCAGTTTACATTCGTGAATTATTTCTGTAAGTAGTAGTAGTAGTAGTAGTAGTAGTAATGGCATTTTGTTCAACAACACAAAACAATTCTTTCATCATTTAGAAAATCAATACATAGTGCATAGTGGTTCTGAATCATACATTTAATAATAAGATCAATTTGGTCAGATCTTTTAAAATAAATATGATTTTTAAATGTGCTTAAATTTTATGTAGATCAGTAATATTACTTCCTATTTAAAATGGCAATATCTTCTTGAGGTATAACTGTTATGTAGCATTGTCTGAAGTTTAATGAAATACATTACATTATATCATGTGTGCTAAGCACACAAGTCTACTACAGTAAAATTTCAACTATATTACCATAGGATTTAAGGTAGATTACTATACTACACTGTAGTTCAAAACACATGGAAGTCAGAAAAACAACAGTATGATACTTCAGCACTAAGAGGCATTCCAAGTTTTGTTTTTAATAGCATATTCATGGTCTTGTTTCTGTCTTTAACTTGCAATGGCAGAGTACCAGTAAGAATTTCAAACATAAGTACACCATACGACCACCAATCAACACTCTGGGAATGGCCTCTCCTATTTACTACTTCAGGAACCATATACTCTACTGTACCACAAAATGAGTAAGCCTTCTTTTCTTGATCTACTGACACTTTGCTGAGTCCAAAATCTGTTAACTTGATATGTCCTATTTCATCAAGCAAAATGTTTTCTGGCTTCAGGTCTCTATATACAATCCCTAATAGATGCAGATGATCCAAAGTAAGGGCCAATTTAAAAAGGTAGAATTTCACATCTTGCTCTGTAAACAGAACTTCTTTAGATAATCTAGCGAAAACATCTCCTCCCCTGAGAAAATCCAATATTAAGCACAGCTTCCCTTCAGTCTGAAAGGCATAGTGCAATTTGACAATAAATGGATGATTAGCTTCCACAAGTATATCTCTTTCCATCTTTGAACTCTGTTTCGAACTTTTAAATAAGCCTTTTTTAAAACCTTCATTTCATAGAGCTGCCCAGCATCAGGACCAGTCTTCTTTCTAACAAGAAAAACCTTTCCAAATGATCTCTGACCAAAAACCTTGAGCAACTCAAACTGTGCAGCATCTTCTTTCTCATATCCTTCTTTAACATGATGAGTAACGGGGATTTCTTTAACATCTTCATCCTGGCAAGAACCTGCTTCTCCCTCTTCCATTGGTTCATTAAGCATTTTAACAGCATTTACCTCGCCACTGCATGTGCTTCCCCCACCGAACACCTCCATTTCTTGGGCCCAGGGCTCGTCCTCAGGAGCGAACAGCAGCATCGCTCCTTCAGGAGGCCTCGAAAAGGAGCTGCTGACTGCCAGAGTGGCTGCACATCCCGTCTACCTTAGTTGATTTCTGTATGTAAGCCATTCTAACCGGGGTGAGGTGAAACTTCATTCTGGTTTTGATTTTCATGTCTCTGATAGCTAGTGATCCTGAACATTTTTCATGTATCTATTGCCTATTTGGATTTCCTCTTTTGAAAAATGTCTATTGAGGTCCTTGGTCCACCTCTTAACTGTGTCATTTGTTTTGTTGTTGTGGAGTTTATTGATCTCTTTGTAGATTCTGGTTATTAATCCTCTATCAGTTGCATAAATGGAAAATATTTTCTCCCATTCTGTCGGATGCCTCTTCACTTTCCTGACTGTTTCTTTTGCAGTACAGAAACTTCTCAATTTGATGCAATCCCAAATGTTAATTTTGGCTTTGACTGCCCATGCCTCTGGTGTCTTTTCCAAGAAGTGTTTGCCTGTGCCTATATCTTGCAGGGTTTCTCCAATGTCCTCTAATTATTTGATGGTGCCGGGTCATAGATTTAGATCTTTAATCCATGTTCAGTGGATTTTTGTGTAAGGTATAGGGTAGGGGTCTTGCTTCATGCTGCTTCATGTGCAGATCCAGTTTTCCCAGCACCATTTGTTGAATAGACTGTATTTGCTCTAGTAATTGGTTTCAGATCCTTGAGCAAATATAAGTTGGTTGTAGAAATTTGGGTTGATTTCTGGTGTTTCGATTCTGTTCCATTGGTCTATCCATCTGTTTCTGTACCAGTACTACACTGTTTGGATTACAACTGCCGTGTAGTATGTTTTGAAATCTGGTATTGTGATGCCTCTGGCTCTGTTTTTATTGTACAAGATTGCTTTAGCTATTTGAGGTCTCCTGTGCCTCCATATGAATTTTAGCATCATTTTATTCCAGATCTGAGAAGAATGTCTTTGGAATTTCGATTGGTATCACATTGAATCTATAAATTGTTTTTGGGGGAATGAACATTTTGATGATATTGATTCTTCCAATCCATGAACATGGAAGATTTGTCCAAATAGTAACTTTGAATGTAAATAGTATAAGTTCTCTGATTAAAAGATACAAAATATTTGACCTGATAAAAAATAAGACCCATCTAGTTGTTGCCTACAAGAAACACACCTCACCAACCAGGATACACACAGACTGCAAGTTAGAAGATGGAAAAAGATATTCCATGCTAACATGTACTAAAACAAGCAAGTGTAGCCATCTTATTCAGACAAAATATACTTAGCACAAAAACTGCTAAAAGAGAAAAAGAATGGCACAGTGTAATGATTAAAGGATCATTTCAACAGGAATATCTCACTATGTTAAAGATATACACATCCAATGCCAGGGTGCCTTACATTTTAAAACAAATGTTAATAGATCTAAAGGGAGACATAAGCTCCAATACAGTAGTAATAAGTGGCTTCCAGACCGGATTTTCATGAATGGGGAGATCAAGTAGACAAGAAATCGGCAAAGAAATAACCAAGATAATCTATACTATGGACCAAATGTTCCCAACTGATATCAAAAAAGATTTCTTCACACAGTTACAGAATACTATACTATACTATTTGTCGAATGCTTTACTTGGTGTACAATAAGTAACACAGAAATAAAAAAAAATAATCATGAACTACTACAAAGAGCAATATGCCAACAAAGCGGAAAGTCTAGAAAAAAACAGGTAAATTCTTGGACACATACAATCTACCAAAATTGAGTCATGAAGGCAAGGAAAACCTAAACAGACCAATAACCAAGAGGGAAAAGGAGTCAGTAATAAAAAGCAGATATGAAGACAAACTTATGATCAAAAGAGCTTGGTAATGGAAAAAAATACACTGATGTGTAGAAAAATGGAACAAAATAGAAATTCCAGAAATCAATCTACACAACTACAACCAATTTAAATTTGACAAAGTGCTAAAATTAATCCCTGAAGCAAATATTCTCTTCAGAAAATGGTTCTGGGAAAACTGGATCTCCACGTACAGAAGTATGAAACAAGAACCATACCTTAAACCTCTGCAAGGCAAGGATTTCCTGGAAAAGATTGCGGAAACAAGGCAATCCAAGCCAAATTTGACAAGCAGGATTACATCAAGTTGAGAAGCTTCTGCACCACAAAACGAACACTCAGCAAAGTGAAGAGGCAACCAACAAAATGGGAGAAAAGATTTGCTAACTATGAAAGGGATAAAGGATTAATATTCAGCATATATAAAGAGCTCATGAAAGAACATCAGCAAAACAAGCAATACAGTCAAGACATGCACAAAGGGCTTAAACAGGCATTTTTCAGAAAAAAAAAAAAAAAGAAAATTCAAATAGACAACAGACACATGAAAGAAATGCTCAGGATCACTAGCCAATAGGGAAAAACATATCAAAATCAAATGAAGTTTCACGTTACCCCAGTTATAATGGCTCTCATACAGAAATCAACAAACTACAATTTTTTAAGGGTGTATGGACAAAAGTACCCTGGTCCACTGTTGGTGGGAATGTAAACTATTTCATCCATCATGGAAGACAGTATAGAAATACCTCGGAAATCTGAAAATAGATCTGCCATATGACCCAGGCTTCCCACTTCTGGTAATTTACCCAAACAAAATGAAATTAGCATTTAAAAGAGTTATCCATACCCCCATGTTCATTGCAGCTCAATTCACAATAACAAAGATATGGAATCAACCCAGACGTCCACCAAATGATGACTGGATAAAGCAATTATGGTATATATACAATATGGAATACTACCCAGTGTTTAAAAAAATGAAATCCCGTCTTTTACAACAAAATGGGTGCAACTGGAAACCATTATAATTATTGCAATAAGCCAGTCACAAAAAGAAAAATAAGATGTTCTTCTTGTTCTGTGAAAATTAAAGGAGAACCTAAAATGTAGTGTATTGGAGTCAAAATTATCATTTTGCCATTACATGAATGTATGTAGCTCTTGTTTCTACTGTTGAGGAGCAGTGTATTTTTTTTCTTCATACTATTTGTGGAACATTTTAGTTAGTGTAGTGTTATGAGTATAAAGTAAACTGAAAACAATTATTTGTAAAAATTAAGAGTGGGAATACAAGAGGGAGGAGGTACAAATGTAGGAACTTGAGCAGGATGGAGAATACAGTGGGAAGAAGTATCACAATGTTCCTAAATCCATATGTATGAAATACATGAAATTTTTGTACCTTAAATAATTTTTTTAAATTGAATATTACACAAAAAAGAAATGGGCAATGGACACAAACAGGCATTTTTCAGAGGATGAAATACATATGGCCAGCAGACAGACACTAGCCTCAGAAATCTGAAAACTGATTGCCATATGACCCAGCAATCCTGTTTCTGATAATTTATCCAAAGAAAATGAAATAACCATATGAAAGTGTTATCCTGTACTCCCATGTTCATTGTAGCTCAATTCACAATAGCTAAGATGGAATCAATGCATATGCCCATCAAATGATGATCTGATAAAGAGATTATTGTATATATACACTATGGAATACTACCCACCAGTTTTTCATTCAAAATGAAATACTGTATTTTGCAACAAAGTGTATGCATTTGGAAACCATTATATTTAGTGAGGTAAGCCAGTCTAAAAAAGATAGATATGTTGTTGCTGATCTCTGGTAACTAATGGAGTATCTAAAATGTAATGTATAAGAATGAAATTGTTATTTTGAGATACAATTATCATGTATAGACCTTGTGTCTAATGGTGAGGACAGTAGATTTTTTCTTCATGCAATTTGTTGAGCATTTTACTTAGTGTAGAGTTAATCTTATGAATATAAAGTAAATTGAGCTCAGAGCTGCGCCCGCCCTCAGTCAAACAGAAAAACCTGACTCGGGGTGGGGGGTGAAATAACAGGAGGTTAGGACCTAGTGAATGTGTGGAGCTAATGAATTGAGATGGTGAAAAAAGAGACGGTGGGTGAGAGAACTCACGGAGTTTACATGAGTACTCACCAGAGATGCTACAATTTGGTAATCTTGGCAACCCGGTAGGAGACTGTAGGAGAATTTGATCCCACACTAAGGGCATCACAGATTCTTTGTGTGGTTCTTGGGAAAGAGAAGACGAATGAAATACCCACAGGAGCCAGAGATCAGAAGCCAATTACCTTCAATTCTGCTCAGCTGTGCAGTATTACTTCCCTTCTGAATAAAAAAAAAGACAGAGAGAGAGAGATTTACCATGCCTAACCTGAGTGTTTCACCTTTGGCACACAATTAACCCTGAAGAACCAAAGATAGCTCTCTGGCCACACCCATCTCAAGCCTCTAAGTCTCCTCCAAAAGCAGACAGTCTACCTAATACAGTCATAGTACAACAAGAAAAAAACACTACAGCAAGGGAATAACCCAAAGAATATCTCCACAATGCCAAACAACAAACACAGAAACCGAGGAAACAAGAACAAGGAAGACATTATGACGTCGCCAAATGAACAAGACACCCCGAGCCAAGATTATGAAGATGATGAGATAGAAGAAAAGCAGTATACAGATTTCAAAAAAATTATGATAAGAACATTTAGAAATTTTCAAAAACAAATTTTTGAACTACAGAAATCCTTACTGGACAGGATAGAAAATCTCTCTCCCAAAAATGAAATCTTAAGGAGGAATCTAAATGAAACATAGAAACTAGTAGAACAAAAATCAAAATGAAATGAAGAACTCAATAGATCAAATGACAAATGCATTAGAGAGCCTTAAAAACAAAGTCAGTGAAGCAGAAGAGAGAATATCAGACTTAGAATACAGAGAACAGGAAAGTATACAGTCAAACCAAAGAAAAGAAGATGAAATTAGAAATCTAAAAAATATTATTGGGAATATACAGGATACTATTAAAGAAACCAACATTCAGTTTCTAGGAGTTCCTGAAGGCATGGAGAGAGAGAAAGGATTAGAAGGCCTTTTAGTGAGATACTAGCAGAGAACTTTCCAGGTTTGGAGAAGGAAAGAGACATCCTAGTACAGGAAGCTCATAGAACCCCTAGAAAACATGACCAAAAGAGATCCTCACCATGACACATTGTAATCAAACTCACCACAGTGAAACATAAAGATTCTAAAATGTGCAAGAGAGAAACGTCAGATTACTGTCAGAGGATCTCCAGTTAGACTCACCGCAGACTTCTCATCAGAAATCCTACAGGTGCTAAGAGAGAAAAATTGCCAACCCAGAATAGTATATCCTGAAAAGCTCCCATTTGTGAATGAAGGTGAAATAAAGACCTTTCATAGCAAACAGAAATTGAAAGAATTTGTCACCACTCGTGCAGCCCTGAAAAAGATGCTTAAATATGTGTTACACACAGAAACACAGTCATCAATTTGAAAGAAGGTAAAGAAAGGAAAGATCACAGGAAGTTCAAAGCACATATTAGAAAATATCTTTGGCAAATGATCATCCTACACTTAAAGAATTTACATTCTTCTCAGCAGGTCATGGAACCTAAGCTAGGATTCACCACATACTAGGCCATAAAGCAAGTCTCAGCAAATTCAAAAGAATTAGAATCACACCATGCAGCTTCTCAGACCACAGTGGATTGAAGTTGGAAATTAGCAACTCAGGAATCCCTAGAGCATATGCAAACACATGGAGACTGAACAACATGCTCCTGAATGAACAATGGGTCGTAGAAGTAATAAAGAGAAATCAAAAACTTTCTGGAAGTAAATGAGGATAACAGCACAACATATCAAAACTTATGGGATACAGCAAAAGCAGTGTTAAGAGGATAGTTTATATCAATAGATGCCTATATCAAGAAATTGGAAAGGCATTAAACAAATGAGCCATCAATGAATCTGAAGAGTCTAGAAAAACTGCAGCAAACCAGACCAAAATGTAGTAGGAGAAGAGAAATAATTAAAATCAGAGAAGAAATCAATAGGATTGTATTCAAAAAAACATTACAAAAAATCAGCCAAATGAGAAGCTGGTTTTTTGAAAAAAACAAACAAAATTGACACCCCATTGGCCAAACTAACTAAAAAAAGAAGAGAAAAGACTCATATCACTAAAATCAGAGATGAAAAAGGATACATGACAATAGACACCACAAAAATAAAAATAATCATCAGAAATTACTGCAAGGACTTGTATGCTATCAAACAGGGAAATCTGTTAGAAACGGATAGATTCCTGGACACATGCAACCTACCTAAAATGAACCAGGAAGACATGGAAAACCCAAACAGACCCATAACTGACTCAGAAATTGAAACGGTAATAAAGGCCCACCCAACAAAGAAAAGTCCAGGACCAGATGGATTAGCTGCTGAATTCTCCCAGACATTTAAAGAAGAACTAACTCCAATTCTTCTCAACTATTCAGAACAATCGAAAAACAGGGAATCCTCCCAAATTCTTTCTATGAAGGCATCATCACCTTAATTCCTAAGCCAGAGAAAGATGCAGCATTGACAGAAAATTACAGACCAATATCCCTGATGAACAGAGATGCAAAAATCCTCAATAAAATTCTTGCCAATAGAATCCAACAATACATCAGAGAAAGATCATCCACCCAGACCAAGTGGGATTTATCCCTGGCATGCCAGGATGGTTCAATGTTCACAAATCAATCAACGTGATATACCACATTAACAGACTGCAGAAGAAAAAACATATGATTATCTCAATAGACGAAGAAAAAGCGTTTGCTAAAATACAACACACTTTCATGATGAGAACCCTAAGCAAACTGGGTATAAAAAGAACATTCCTCAATACAATCAAAGAAATTTATGAAAAACCACAGCCAGTATCCTACTGAATGGGGAAAAGTTGGAAGCATTTCCACTGAGATCTGGTACCAGACAGGGATGCCCACTCTCACCACTGCTATTCAACATAGTTCTGGAAGTTTTAGCCAGAGCCATTAGGCAAGAAAAAGAAATTAAAGGGATACAAGTTGGGAAGGAAGAACTCAAACTATCCCTCTTTGAAGATGATATGATTCTTTACTTAGGGGATCCAAAGAACTTTACTTAGAGACTATTGGAACTCATAGAAGAGTTTGGCAAAGTAGCAGGATATAAAATCAATGCACAAAATCAACATTCTTTGTATACACAGGCAATGCCATGGCTGAGGAAGAACTTCTAAGATCAATCCTGTTCACAATAGCCACAAAACAATCAAATACCTTGGAATAAACTTAACCAAGGATGTCAAAGACCTCTATGATCAGAATTAGAAAATCTTATAGAAAGAAATAGAAGAGGATACCAAAAAATGGAAAAATATTTCATGCTCATGCATTGGAAGAATCAATATCATCAAAATGTCCATTCTCCCAAAAATAATTTACAGATTCAATGTGATACCAATCGAAATTCCAAAGACATTCTTCTCAAATCAAGAAAACAATGATGCTAAAATTCATATGGAGGCACAGGAGACCTCAAATAGCTAAAGCAATCTTGTACAACAAAAACAAAGCCAGAGGCATCACAATACCGGATTTCAGGGCACACTACACGGCAGTTGTTATCAAAACAGCATGGTACTGGTACAGAAAAAGATCGATAGACCAATGGAACAGAATAGAAAAACCAGAAATCAACCCAAATTTCTACAACCAACTTATGTTTGATCAAGGATCTGATACCAATCCCTGGAGTAAGGACATTCTATTCAATAAATGGTGTGGGGAAAATTGGATTTCCATGTGCAGAAACATGACGCTAGACCCCTACTTTACACTTTACACAAAAAAACAACTCAACATGGATTAAAGATCTAAATCTATGACCCAGCACCATCAAATAATTAGAGGATATTGGAGAAACCCTGCAAGATATAGGCACAGGCAAACACTTCTTGGAAAAGACACCAGAGGCATGGGCAGTCAAAGCCAAAATTAACATTTGGGATTGCATCAAATTGAGAAGTTTCTGTACTGCAAAAGAAACAGTCAGGAAAGTGAAGAGGCATCCGACAAAATGGGAAAAAATATCTGCAAACTATGCAACAGATAAAGGGTTAATAACCAGAATCAACAAAGAGATCAAGGATCTCCACAATAAAACAAACAATGCACTTAAGTGGTGGGCTAAGGACCTCAATAGACATTTTTCAAAAGGGGAAATACAAATGGCCATTAGACACATGAAAAAATGTTCAGGATCACTAGCCATCAGGGGAATGCAAATCAAAACCACAATGAGGTTTCACCTCACCCCGCTTAGAATGGCTCACATTCAGAAATCTACCAACAACAGATGCTGGAGAGTATGTGGGGGAAAAGGGACACTAACCCACTGTTGGTGGGAATGCAAACTGGTAAAACCACTATGGAAGTCAGTCTGGAGATTCCTCAGAAACCTGAATATAACCCTACCATACAACCCAGCCATCCTACTCCTTGGAACTTACCAAAGTAAATTAAATTGGCAAACAAAGAAGTGGTCTGCACATTAATGTTTATTGCAGCTCAATTCACTATAGTTAAGACCTGGAACCAACTCAAATGCCCATCAACAGTACACCAGATAAAGAAATTATGGGACATGTACTCTATAGAACACTATACAACAGTAAAAAAAAGAAAAGAAAAAAAATGAAATCTGGTCATTTGCCACAAAATGCAGGAATCTGGAAAACATCATGCTCAGTGAATTAAGCCAGTCCCAGAGGACAAATATCATATGTTCTCCCTGATCGGTGACAACTAACTGAGCATCAAAAAGGAAACCTGGTGAAGTGAAATGGACAGTATGAGGAACAGTGACTTGATCAGCCCTTGTCATCACTGTTGATGTACAATTTAATACTTTATCCCTTTTAGTATTTTTTGTGCTACTTAATACTAGTGGTTGAACTTTGTAATTAACACACAATTATTCTTGGATGTTTGAAGTTAACTGAAAAGTGATCCCTTTTTAATATAAGAGTTGAATAAGAGAGGGAGGCAACGTACAATTTGGGATATGCTCAGGCTGACTTGCCCCAAGTCGTGGAGTTAGAAATGTGCCAGGGGATTCCAATACAATCCCATCAAGGTTGCATGTACCAAGGCCATCTCACTAGTCCAAGTGATCAATTTCAGTTCACAATTGATCACACTGATAGGTCTAAGATTCAAAGGGGTCACATAAATAAGACTAGTGTCTGCTAATACTAACTGATAGAATCAAAAAGGGAGAGAACGATCCAACATGGGAAGCGGGATACACAGCAGACTCATAGAATGGCAGATGTCCTAAATAGCACTCTGGCCTCAGAATCAGCCCTTAAGGCACTCAAATCTGGCTGAAGAGCCCATGAGAGTATTTTAGGCATGGAAAGCCAAGACACTCTGGGGAAAAAAAAGAAGACCTAAATGAAAGATCTCTGCGAGTGAGATCCCAGTACAAAGAACGGGCCATCAAATAAGGAGATACCTTTCTCTGAAGGGATGAGGAATTTACACTTTGACTATGGCCTTGTCGAAATAAGATCAAATTCAGCCAGCTCAGGGGGCTTCCATGGGCTTGGCAACTCATGACTAGAGCCTGGGGAGATTGCTGACGCCTTAAACAAGAGTGTCAATTTTTTAAGTCAACAACGGGAGTCACTGTGCACTTACTCCCAATGTAGGATCTCTGTCCTTAATGTGTAGTTCAATGTGAATAATACTATGACTAGTGCTCAAACAGTATTTTACACTTTATGTTCTGTGTGGGGACAAACTGATGAAATCTTTACTTAATATATACTAAATCAATCTTCTGTATATAAAGATAATTGAAAATGAATCTTGATGTGAATGGAATGGGCGAGGGAGCGGGAGATGGGAGGGTTGTGGTTGGGAGGGAAGTTATGGGGGGGGGGATCCATTGTAATCCATAAAGTGTACTTTGGAAATTTATATCGACTAAATAAAAGTTAAAAAAATAAAGTAAATTGAAAGCAGGTCATTGCAAAAATTAAGTTTGGGAGTAGAAGTAGGAAGAACTGTGGTAAAATGTGTCGGAGGGAAGGAGGGTGAAACATATCACTATGTTCCTAAATTTGTATGTACTAAATGCATGAAATTTGTGAGTATTAAATAAAATCTAACAATAAACATAGTATTACAATAACATCAGCAGCAACAAAATCCTCTCTTGTACAAATTTAGCTGAAAGTGTATTGATACTGGCATTGGGTCATCAAATACTTATTGAATCAGCAGATCTGTCTATTGCAACCTCACAAAGAAGGATGACTGCAACCTAACTACAGGATAATTGACTAGTGGTGTGCTCAGAAAAAAGATATTGCTCACCAGTACAGAATAAAATCAAGCTAGAGTCACTGGAATCAACCCTAAACCAAAATAGAGAAAACCAACATGTTATAGAGGAAGGGTTGTTATGCATGATTACTTGATAGTAACTGCCAAAGGATTAGGACTGGGAACAGTAAATCAAACTCTGAAAAAAGGACTAATGAATACATTAAATACATTAAATACATTTTGAAAATCTGGGCGTTGTCACCCAAGGCTGGATATATGTCTGAGAATAAAAGGAATTTGTTACATACTTCAAGAGACATAGCATTTCACTTTTAGGCAACCTACCAGATTGCATACTCTGTACTTCCACTGTGTGTTTCCACTTTAGAATAGCACTTCTAGCTATTTAGCAAATAAAAAAGTCATACTATCTGAAAATCTATATGTTACCCTAAAGATAATATTTTATTTAATTGTGTCACACTGCTTCTGGACACCTCTGAGGAACCTATATGTGACTGATTATAGAAAAATTAATAACTATGTCCTATCAGGTCAGACGTGAATAGATTTAAAACTCTGCAAGAATGGAATCTTTCACAGATAAGAAAAATTAAATGTTGGTGTTATATATATATATATGTGTATATATATATGTGTGTGTGTGTGTGTGTGTGTGTGTGTGTATAGCAATAAGATTCAGTGAAAACTTTAGCCATTACTGTTACTGTTATGCACCTGAATGGTAAAGCTACATACAGGTGACCTGGGCTAAAATCTATTATAATGTAGTAAATCTCCTTTAGTACTGGAATATCTGTCTTCAAACCTTAATAGCATGAAGTCTTTGGAAATAGAGGAAGAGGCATACCCTGGGAATGGAGTGGAGGAGTCATGACCTGAGTGAAAGAAGGAAGTGCAAGCTGACACACAGCTTCCAGACCCTCATGTCTCAAGGACTATGCTTCCAATCCTAAACATTACAAGAACTGCCTCCATGCTTGACCTAGTGCTCCCAAAATTTACATACATAGTTGGGAGAGCTGATATTTGGCTTCCCACACCTAGACACAGTAACTGACAGGGAGAGCTGATGTTCAGCCTCTTAGTATTGTGAGGCACACTTACAATGGCTACCCATAGTGTAAAGGTGCCTCTCAGCCATATGAAGTGCATATATGCCAATACCTGGATACCCAGATTATAGGCACTAATGATTGACTGCTTACAATGTGCTTACATCCAGCCTCCTTAAACACAAGAGTTCCAACAACTCACAGTCACATCTACAAATACACAGATGTGATGGAGTACGCCAGTACCCACCAGGCTCCTGCAAAAGTATGGGCCTAGCTTGCCTCTGGACCCACTACTATATTTCCATATGACTACAGGTTCTTCTGTGAAACATGGTCACAGAGGTCTCTCACCAGCAGGTCCCTATCCTCTCAATTGCGCTCTCCCTTGCACCCATACCATAAAGGGAAAAGAATGGGGATAAGTTTGGAGAATCAAGTGGGGCAGGGCGAGAAGGCAAGGGTTTTCCCACAGGCATCTGGAAGTTCCAAATTAGAATCCAGGATCTGGCTTCTGTAGTTGAAACAAGATACCTAGCTTTCTTGTACTGGCCTCAGAGTCAGGTTTTCTAGGCATCTGTATTCTGGTTCTGGCTCCAGGACCATAGAGCTGTGACCAGACAAATGGCTCCTGGTTCCTCCCAATATATCCAGAGACTATAGGTTTCGCTTATGCTACACTGGATTTTTCTTTTCTTTTCCTACTATGGCCAAAAAAGTCCAAAAGAGAATGTTCCAGGTGTAGTAATCTGAAACACTGATGTACAGAATGTCCCCAACTCAAAAGCCCAGCTGGCCACTGCCCTAAATGTAAAAGAAGTGGAGCCTTGGAAATAGGATTTCCCTCAGCACGTAAGTTACAGAAGCTTTCCTATTCCCCTTGTGTTGTTATATGAGGATTGATAGGGCTCAGAAACGCAGGGGATTCCCACTACTCAGAAATATCTCACTCTTGCAGCCCTGGGTGACTTGGGATGATGCAGGTAAGAATGTTAATTTTCTAGTTCATATGGTAGTTGTTTACTCTGTTAAATTTCCACATGGGACCCCAATCCTCAAAGACCTTGCTCTCAAAAATGCATTTTGCTTCTGGTATGCCAGATAGAAATAGGGATCATCTCCCATCAGATTTCACTGATGACAGAGTGCCAACTCCTAAACATGGCAGTGGTTTGCTATCATCCATGGGCACATTTCTCAGGTTAATCAACCTTAAATGTAAATACTTTGTAATCACGCTAATGAGTACTGAAGCAAGTTTTATCTTCGATGATCTCTCCACTCAAGTCTAATATAGAGTATATCCTCAGGTTTGGGATCAGGGCATACATAGAAATGTCACACATGTGTCCCCCATCATGTTCCTCTTTAAAAGACATTTCCTCATTGACTCAAGTACCCCTTAAAACCAAAAGCTAAGTGTGATCTCCAATCCTTTACTAATAAATTTCTCAAGCATAGAGTCAAAGTTCCGTGTCAGTCCTCTTGTAATACACCCATTTTGCCTATTTTAAATCCAAGTGGGGGAATATAAAATAGTTCAGGATTCTTAGGGTCAGGAATAAAGAAGTCATCCTGCTTCATCCTCTTGCACAAAATTCCTATACTATCTCATCAAGGTGGCACTTACCAATGCCATCTCACTAGTCCAAGTGATCAATTTCAGTTCACAATTGATCACACTGATAGGTCTAAGAGTCAAAGGGGTCACACAAACAAGACTAGTGTTTGCTAATAGCAACTGATAGAATAAAAAAGGGAGAGAATGATCCATCATGGAAAGTGGGATACACAGCAGACTCATAGAATGGTAGATGTCCTAAATAGCACTCTGGCCTCAGAATCAGCCCTTAAGGCATTTGGATCTGGCTGAAGAGCCCATGAGAGTATTTTAGGCATGGAAAGCCAAGACACACTGGCCAAAAAAAAGAAGACTTAAATAAAAATCTCTGCGAGTGAGATCCCAATGGAAAGAACGAGGCCATCAAAGAAGGAGGTACCTTTCTCTGAAGGGAGGAGAGAACTTCCACTTTGACTATGACCCTGTCAGAATAAGATCAAAGTCGGCGAACCCAAAAGGCTTCCATAGCCTTGGAAACTCATGACTAGAGCCTAGGAAGTTTACTGATGCCATAAACAAGAATGTCAAATTGTTAAGTCAACAACAGGAGTCACTGTGTACCTACTTCTCATGTGGGATCTGTCCTTAATGTGTTGTGCAATGTGAAGTAATGCTATAACTAGTACTGAAACAGTATTTTACACTTTGTGTTTCTGTGTGGGTGCAAACTGAAGAACTCTTTACTTAATATATACTAAATCAATCTTCCGTATAAAAAGATAATTAAAAATGAATCTTGATGCGAATGGAATGGGAGAGGGAGCGGGAGATGGGATGGGTGTGAGTGGGAGGGAAATTATGGGAGGGAAAGCGATTGTAATGCATAAACTGTACTTTGGAAATTCATATTTACTAAATAAAAAAAATTCTATACTATCAAGCTCAGATGCTTGAGGGTACTACTTTGTTCATAGTTCTATTCCTGACAGGTGCTTTTTAGGCATACCATAACATCCAGAATCCCAGTATATTTTTGGCTTTGAATGTATTGATCAATTCTCAAATATAACATAACAGTACACATAAATACTCCTTCTGAGGAAGAGCAATCATCTGTTTGGCAATGCGGTCATAAAGGAATTCCAATTAAACTTAGAAAGCTCCTGGAGCCATTATACCATAGATGACATCCTCATCTATAGCCCCTAAAAGGAGCATTCAGATGAAAACATCATCAAGCTCTTAAGTATTTTAGGGGAGGTGTTGGCACTGTGGTGTAGTGAGTAAAATGTGTCCTGGCTGCTCCACTTCATATCCATCTCTCTGCTAAGGACAGGCAAAGCAGTGAAAGACGGCCCAGGTTCCTGGGCCCCTGCACCCGTGTGAAGGACTCAGAAGATCCTGGCCCCTGCCTTCAGATCAGTCCAACTCTGGTGCTTGTGGCCATTTGTGGAGTGAACCAGCAGATGGAAGACTCTCTCTCTCTCTCTCTCTCTCTCTCTCTCTGCCTCTTCTTCTCTGTAACAAAGTCTTCTCAACTAAAACCCATGTTTCCAGACAGGAATTAATCATTTTGAGATGTGCCCAGACCCTTGGAAAGCATGCCCTCTCAATAAGTGAAATAAGCTATATTAAGTATGAGACCATCACAGACCAAGAAACATTCAAGGAAATTCCCAAGAATGACACACTTGTGCAGGATGTGTTCTATAGGATTTTTCTTGATAGCTAAACCCTTGTATGAGGCCTTTTTTAAAAGATTTATTTATTTATTTATTGGCAGATTTGTGATTTCAATGTGCTATATAAGGGGAGAAACAGAAAATGATTGCTTAATTAGGGAGTAGGCGGAATGACTGCAATTCTTATATACTGTTATTGTGCCTGTAAAGTGATAAAGCCATTTTGCAAAAGGGCTTGTCAGTTTCTTAAGATAAAAATTCACCTACCATATCAGCTAGCCATTACATTTGTAGATATTTACACAAGACATCTTAATATATGTCCATAAAAAAATATTTATATGAATGATCATAGCCATATTACTTGTAATAGTTAAAAACTAGAAACAACTGAAATGTCTATCAATAAGTGAGTGAATAAACAATAAAATACTATTCAGCAATAAAGAAGGAATTACTATAAAGTGGATGAATCTTAAAGACAATATGCTGAATCAAGCTACCTAACCAGCAAAGAGGTAATATCTAGAATATATTAACAACTCAAAAAACTCACCAACAGCAACAACAAATCCAGTGAAGAAATGGACAAATGACCTCAACAGACAGTTTTCAAAAGAAGAAATACAAATTGACAAAAAATAATCAAAAAATGTTCAACATCACTAATGTCAATAAAATGCAAATCAAAACCACAATGAGGTATCATCTCATTCCTGGCAGCATGGCTATTATTCAAAAGACAGGGAGTAACAAATGCTGGTGAGGATGTGAAGAAAGGGAAACGCTTACACACTGCAGATGGGAATGTAAATTAGTGCAGCTACTATGGAAAAGAGTATGGAAATATCTTTAAAAAACTAGAAATAGACTTTTCATAGGATCCAGCAATGCCTACTACTGAGTATATATCCAAAATGCATGAACACATTCTATCAAAGAGTTACCTGCACCACTTTGTTTAAAGCAGCACTGCTTACAATAATCAAAATGTAGAATCAACCAAGGTGCCCATCATCAGATGAAAGAATAAAAATGTGGCATGCACACACACACACAGAGGCAATGAAATATTATTCTACTATGAAAAGATTAAAATTCTATCATTTGGATCAAATGGATGCAACAGGAAGACATCATTTTGAATGAAATAATTCAAACACAGAAAGACAAATACTGCATGTTCTCCCTTATATGTAAAGCCTAAAATATAAAAAAAGAAAAACGAATTATCTGTGTGTATCTGTATTGCTGCAATTATGTTTTTGTCAAAGTTGGTTTTATATCTTTGTCAAACCAATGGTTAAGAATGATATACTACTATATTTTGAATATATGCGATTATTTTAAAATGTACTGTATATTTCTGCTTACTATTTGTTGAATAAGAAAAGAAGTTGAAAAAAAGAGGCTGAATAAGAGGGAATCTTTTTTTGTGTGTGTGAGGGAGGGTAGGGTGAGGAGTATCATTATGCTACTGATTCTGTATATATGAAATAAATGAAATTTGCTGACATTAAAAATTTTTAAAAATTAAAAAACAAAAACCAAAAAATGCTGTGTAAGTGAAGTGGACATCTTCTCATTGGCATATTGCTTATACTATTTGCTTATATTCCCATTAAACTAGGGTCTTTTTACATTTGACTTGTTAAACATTTTATTCAGTGGGACATTAAGCCTTTGGCAATAATGTAAATTAAATATATTATCTTAAAAATTTAAAAGACAGGAATGAAGGAAGGAAGGAAGGTAGGAAAAAGACAATAGATCTGTTCTCTTTATACTAATAATTTTTAAAAGTTAAGAAGAAAGAGTAAGCATCATTATATTGTTAGAATTTTTGCCATGAACTACATTGAATCTATTCTCTTTGTATTAATATCACATTAACAATGGAATTTATGAGAATTACATTGTAGGAATTATTAATTTGTTGTGACTCTGATAATCTAATAATAAATTCCTGAAAAATAAAATATCAGGTGTAAACAATCCATAATTTTTAAAATGAAACCAATGGTTTAACTCTAGAATGTGAATGACTACAAAATGGAGTAGTACAAATTGTATGATTCCATTTATATCAAACTGGAAGAATTGAAAACTAGTCTATAGTGACAGAAAACAGATAGATGGTTTCAGGTGGGTATGATAGCAGTGGATGGGGGACATGATTCTATTTAATTGCTTGATTTTTTTTGAAAGCTACTGTGCAATTTATCAAGGACAAGATTTTATGTTGGAAAAAGAATCTGGTAAAGAATAAAAAATCCACACCATAGTAGACCAGTGGTTCTAAGGCTCATTAAAACCACAAAACTGCAATCTTAGAATGAAACAGCAGAGCTTACTACCTATAAGGAGTTACTAAAGGTTTCTCAGGAGACAGATATGGAGAGAGAAGTTTTGAATACACAGTGTTGAGCTGTTTAAATTCATTAAAGTTTTAACATCACGTGTTATCAAAAAGATACATCCATGCCCTGGCTTCTGAATGCCATTACAGTCAAAATTTAGCAAATAAAAACAAAGCAATCAATACATTAATCCTAAGCTTCCAGATTTCCATTTAACATGTGACACTTAAGCAGACCATCTATAATCCAGATAAACGTGGTTTTCACTACAATCAGATCTCAGTATATCTCCCAAATCAAATAGAACTCTTATAAAATAAATTATTCTAAACCATGAATGTTTAACCTTGGAATGATGGAGAAACATAGAGCTTAAAGTAAATATCAAGAGAATCACTCTACTCTATGTTGGCCTAAGTCATCCAGACTTTGTCTGGTTTAAAAAGTTTTCAGGGCCTGGTCAAATGGTGAGGATGGAGGATCCCAGATTCTCAGAAGACAATCATGAGACTACTGAATGTCAAGAATTTGTCATGAGAAATGTCTTAAATAATGCTATCCAGAAAGAATCAAGTCACTGAAATTTAATTTCTTCTATGTTGCAATTTGGATGGAAATTTGAAGGTTTTATACTTTCTCTTAATACAGTTTAAGAGTTCATTAACTAACAATCTGTGATAAGAATTGAATAACAGCCTTCCTGTTTGTTGTTAAACCAATGTAAGAATTATATCTTCCTGTGCAAACTATTTGACATCACGTTTTCATTATGATCTAGCATCAGCTTAACTACTCCTGCTAAGCATCAATACCAAGAATTTGTCCAGAGTTTGTCAATATACGGCTGTATTGAAAGCTCATTTGCTATTTTGTCTCCTGTTATTTTAAATACAAGGGGAAGCATTTGTTTAGTTGTTATTTCCTGATCACAAGCTTCATTCAGTGCATTAATGCAGAATAAAATTGTCATTCTATGCAAGTATTTAGGAACATTGACCATTACTAATACTTTAGGAACAATAATATTTTGAGTACCAAACTTCCGAACTAGTTTCATGAGGATGTTGGCAGCAATTTCTCAGATAACATGCACGTGATCCACAGCTAGGACCTATATCAAGAATTCAGCATTTCATTAAAGAATTCCATACCCAGCTGGCCTGAAAACAGTGTCATGACTATCCAAAATCTCCACTTCGCATTTTAAATTAGCTCCACCGTGAAAGGAAGAAGAGACTGTGAGAACTGGCAGATTAATTTCATTTGCACAATCCAAATCGGACATAGTACTCAAACTAATTTCAGAACACTCACCCCTTAACTGAGCAAAAAAATAGGGTAGAAGATTTTCAATGGTATTCTCTTTGCCTAAAATGGTAGACAATCCCATAATTACAAATGACAGAGCTATTTGATAACTTGATTAGTGCCAGTTACTAATTCCTTTATATTGAACATAATTTGATTTGTAATTATGGTCTCTCTGTCTCTAAAAGCAAGGATTTGCAAATTTCTCTTTGTGGGCATCAGCTGCTCGTACATGAGCTTTACAGTTTTAAGTAACTTCTAAAAGCTGAGGGTGAGGTTATTTACAGTGAATTTAAGACCTGTGACTTTCTGGAGCTCTAAAAAAACTCACTAAAATTTATCTTCTGCTGTTTATCAGTGTAGACATCACCACAGCCTCACAATCAACCTAAGACAGTACTTGGCTGATACTGACCCAAGCTTCCACAGTTAGATGGCACACTGAATCCTGTTCATCTGAATTTAGAGTAGTTAAAAATGGAAGAATTTCACTTTTCACACTAATTCCAAAACTTTCACAAATTCACATATTTTGGTAGCAAAAGCACATGTTACCGTTGGTATATCATCTGAGCAGAAGGAATGAAAGTGCTGTCCTGGGACAGCAAACACTAAACAAAATAGATGCAGACGCGTGACCAATGACTAAGCATTTCCTCAGAGGGGTAAAATCAGCTTCAAGAGCAGCAGAAGAATACTCTTGGGAGAGCTGCCTCAGAGACTCCACAATCTTATTGTGAATAATGGTCTCTTCCACTATTGCCAGACACTCCAATGGTGGC
Source organism: Sylvilagus floridanus (assembly GCA_949820135.1). NCBI lineage: Eukaryota > Metazoa > Chordata > Mammalia > Lagomorpha > Leporidae > Sylvilagus > Sylvilagus floridanus. The sequence goes on from OX463223.1 coordinate 91,780,241, forward strand.
AATAAATAGTGGACAAAGTCAGGACCACCCATTAAGCTGATGAAATTTCCTAGCTGCTCTACAAGAGCTAATTGTATCTCATTTTCATCATAAATTGAATCTGTAAGAAAGGGTAGTGGTTCATTTCTTATCTTTTCTACTCCAAGTGTGATAACAATTGTTGATAAGCTTTTAATACTGCTGAAATGGAGATTTATGTCCTCATTTCAGTTAGTTTATTAAAACCATGATCGAACATAACCAGTGTTCTCCATCTATATCCACTGGCCCCTGGCAGGTCAGGCACATTATGTTCTCTCTCCTCTAGATGGGAAGCATGATTCTGAAAGACTATCAAGAGACTTTGGAGATAAAGAATCTGCTCATTTCCTTAATTGTAAACTGTTTAACAGTGTGTTCATATCTCAAAACTTATCAAATTGTAAGCTTTAAATATGTATTGTTTATTGTATGTCAATTATTCCACAGTCAAAAAACTGAAACCGGGGAGCAGTTATTTAGCATTGTGCATAATACACTTGCATGCCTCATTGTAGTGTGTGTGTTAGATTTCTGGCTCTGATAATTCATTACAACTTCCCATCAAGAAAGAACCTGGAAGCTGTGATGATGGTTCAAGTACTTCTTTTCCCACACGGGAGATCTGGATTGCATTCCTGGCTCCTTTATTTGGCTCTGTCCCCAGCCCAGTCCTGGCTGTTGTGGGCATTTGGGGAGTGAGCCATTAATGGGAATCTCCACTTACATTTTCTGTATCTGTATCTCAAATTAAAAAAAAGAAAACCTAATTAAAGAGCTCTTTAATTAATACACAATTATTCTTAGATGTTTAAATTTAACTGAAAAATGATCCCTGTTAAATATAAGAGTGGGAATAAGAGAGGGAGGAGATGTACAATTTGGGGCATGCTCAATCAGACTTGACCCAAATGGTGGAGTTAGAAATGTGCCAGGGGATTCCAATTCAATCCCATCAAGGTTACATGTACCAATGCCATCTCACTAGTCAAAGTGATCAGTTTCAGTTCATAATTGATTATAATGATAGGATTAAGAGTCAAAGGGATCACACAAACAAGACTAGTGTCTGCTAATACTAACTGATAGAATCAAAAAGGAGAGAACTATCAAACATCGGGATACACAGCAGACTCATAGAATGGCAGATGTCCTAAACAGCCCTCTGGCCTCAGAATCAGCCCTTAAGGCATTCAGATCTGGCTGAAGAGCCCATGAGAGTATTTTAGGCATGAAAAGCCAAGACACTGTGGAAAAAAAATTACCTAAATGAAAGATCTTTGCGAGTGAGATCCCAGTGGAAGGAACGGGGCATCAAAGAAGGAGGTACCTTTCTCTGAAGGGAGGAGAGAATTTCCATTTTGACTACGACCTTGTCTAAATAACATCGGAGTTGGCGAACTCAAAAGGCTTCCATAGCCTTGGCAACTCATGACAAGAGCCTCTGGTGATTACTGATGCCATAAACAAGAGCATCAATTGTTAAGTCAACAGCAGGAGTCACTGTGTACTTACTCCCCATGTGGGATCTCTGTCCTTAATGTTTGTACTATGTAAACTTATAACAGTATAAATAGTACTCAAACAGTACTTTACATTTGTGTTTAAGTGTGGGTGCAAACTGCTGAAATCTTTACTTAGTGTATACTAAATTGATCTTCTGTATGTAAAGATAATTGAAAACGAATCTTGATGTGAATGTGATGGGAGAGGGAGAGGGAAACGGGATGGTTGCAGGTGGGAGGAGGGTTATGGGGAGAAAAAGCCACTGTAATCCAAAAGATGTACTTTGGAAATTTATATTTATTACACAAAAGTTAAAAAAAAGAAAACCTAACATATAACTGTGACTTAATATTTGTGTACTTAAAATTAAGAACATAGAATAATAATGAAGTAGTCTTGGGTACAGGTTTAAAATGTCATTAATTTTTTTTATTAAAATAATCAGATGGTATATAAAAGATTTTTAAAAAGATAATTTCCTATGTATAATTTATAAAAAGATAATTTCCTATAAGAGTGCCTTGAAAGAGGAATTTTTAATCATTCATATAGAAACATAATCAAGTTTGAGCTTTTTGAATAACAATTGGACAAATTCCTTAAGATATTTCAGTTATTCTGTTTCTGAGAAGTTGCATCAAAAAAATAATATGAAATACAAAGAGAACTTTTAAAATATGCATACACGTTAACCGTTATTCCATTTCCAGTAATTAATTCTCAACGTCCAATAAAGAGATATATAACATGAGTTAAGAATATGATATTGGTCTTTAACAATAATATAATAAATGTTTAGAACCAATACAAGCATCCCAAGATAAAAGATTAGTAGAATAAATTATAGGGCATTCAGATGGTATATGTAAATATGCACCCACTGAAATATTTTCAATTCATTTTAATAGCATAGGAAAATAGCTGATATAAAGCATAGAGGGTGGTAAAATTAAGTTACAGATCAGTATGTACAATATGATCCCTATTTTGAAAACAAAAGAAAATGCTTCAGCATATGTGGGGTGTATACATAAGTGTATGTGTATGTGTGTGTATTCTTAAGCATATCTGCACTTATGTCTGTGAGACTGCAGATGTTAATTTCTTTGTGCCTATGTCTGTTTGTGGGTGGGAGTTCATATGTAATGGAAAGACACACAGTGCTTGAAAGATATTATGCATAAAAACAAACTAATACATGTCACAGAAAATATACAAATAAAAGAAATTAGAAAAGTGTATCAGAGGAGTTATGAATGAATTTTAGTAGGTGAAATTGAGTGATTTTTTGTATTTTCTTCTTCATTTTAATTAATTTACCAAATTGGCAACAATGAACATGTGTTGTTTCTATAATAAAAACCTTGTTTATGCTAATTGTTTTTAGGTGACAGAATTATATTTTTTTTTACTTTACATACTTTTGAAATTGTGGAGTTTTTCTTATATGTTTTAAGTATGGAGAGATCAAATTTAATAGATATATCAGTTTGTGCACTGTGTAAAGGACAGTCTGGTAATTAATGCTGGGTCTTAATTCTAGAAATATAATTTGCTTAATTGTATTTGCGGAAGGCTTACTTAATCTTCTTGAGCTTTGAATATGCCAACTTTAAATGAATATATCTTTCTAAAAGTGTTAGTGTATTAAATAATTTTTAATAATTTTTTCATAATATTCATCGTTCATGAGCATCTTGAGGACCACCTTATATATCATTCATCCTAATAAGAATGATTATATGCTAGGAACAAAACACATGGATCTGAACTATATAATTAAAGCCACCCTTCTCACCATTTTAAGATTACCTGGGGAAGGTTTGTGTCCAAAAACACCATTGAAGAAAGCTGGCATGCGAATGCTGCCACCAATATCAGAGCCCACACCAATCACGGAACAGGCAGCTGCCAGGGTACAGCCCTCACCACCTAGACAAAATGCAAAATACTCATTTAAAATAAGCAAATTAACTAAAATACCATTTCCATGGAATATATTTGTCCAAATTTCACTTTTAAACTTTTAATGTCTTTAGGTCTAATACTCTTGTAGACAGAAATATATTTGGATGATGGTTTTAATCTCTTATGCCAATCTATATATTTAACAGAGATTCATCACTTCACATTTAATTACTGTTAAGAAAAAAACTTATGAAATTATTATTTCTTTACTATGTGTCTTATGGTTTTTGTGCTCCAATTCTTCCATTACCTCCATTACTGCCATCATTTCTGTTTATTTGAACTTTTGTAATGGCATTATTTTTCATTTATTGCATTTTGGAGCCATTATAGAGATTGGAGAAAACATTGTAAAGTTATAATAAATTGTAAATTTATACAACTAACTGATTTTGTACAATATTCTATTCTTATACAGCTCCATTCGATCCCTTTATGTAACTGGTGTCACAAATTACATCATTCCATATTACACTATGTGTAAGTGGGTTTATATTAATTATACATTAATATATAACATATAATATTAACCTAAGTTTATAATTAATTGTATGAATTCTCCTTTAAATTTCATATAAATAAAGGTTGTGTTGCAAATCCAAATTACACTAATACTGGCATGAATATTTGCTGTGTATTCACCATTATTAGAAGTATTTTTTATCTTCATATGCCACTGAGTTACTCTCTAGCATCCATTCATTTAAAGTTGAGGGACTCCTTTTAGACTTTAAAATTTTTTGTTAATGAGAATCATGCAAATTTGGGTTATGTTGTGATATTTCAATACAATATGTACTGATGAAATCAGGCTAATCAACATTTCCCCTAGTTTGACATTACTATATGATTGCAGGTGTGGAAATCCTTTCTTCTATTTGTTCATAAAATAAATTCTAGGTTACTATGAACTGTAGTCACCCAACTACAGTGTATAACACTAGGAGCCTATTCCTTCAATCTAACTGTGATTTGATATCCATTATCCAAACCACCACTATACCTCTCACTTTTACCAGCCACTAGCAATCACCATTATGTGTTCAGATTGAGAGTTTTTGTCTATCGCTTTTTGTTTTTCAGCTTCCACATGTGAGAGAGATCATGCAGTACTTGTTTTTCTGTGTCTGGCTTATTTCATTTATGATTTCATCCATTTCCATACATTTTGCTGCAAATGACAGGATTTCATTCTCTTTAATGAATGAATAACAGTCCATTGTGTATATATAAAATATTCCTTTATACACTCATCTGATGATGTATAACATGGTTATTCCATATCTTAGCTGTTATGAATAGTGCCATAACAAAGTACAGCAGATATCTCTGACAAAATGATTTCATGTCATTTGAATATATACCCAGTAGTGGAATTGTCAGATCATATGACAGTTTTATTTCTGCTTTGTAAGAAAATCTCTGCAATGTTTTCCACAGCAGTTGTACTAATTCACATCTCCACCAATAATGTCTAAGAGTTCACCTTTCTGTACATGCTTGCCAGCACTTCTTATTTCTCTTTGGTAATAATCATTCCAACAGGATTGAAGTGATGGATCTTTATGGTTTTCATTTTCATTTTTCGGATGACTAGTGATAATATATTTTCATAAACTTTTTGGCCATATGTAATTAATCTTTTGATAAATGCACAGTCATTTTTGCATTGGTTGGATGGTTGTTGAGTTTTGGGAATTATGGACACATTCTAGATATGAATCCTTTGTTGCACAAATAGCTTTCAAATATATTTTTCTGCATTTCTGAGATGATCATGTGCTTTTCTTCTTTATCCTGTTGATACATGCATTGGTTTGTAAATGGTGAATCAGCCTTTCTTTCACTATCGGGATTAACCCCACTTCATCATGATGTGTGATATTTCAAAGTACTGTTTCATTTTGTCTGAGAATATTTTGTTGACAATTTTACATCTAATTTCATCAAGGATATTGGTAGATAATTTTCTTTTTATGTTGTGTCTTTAGTTTTAGTATCAGAGTAATGTTGGATTTGTAAAACAAATTTGACAGAGCTCCAACCTTTATAATACTTTGGAATAGCTTGGGAAGTATTCTAGCCCCTCCTTAAATGTTTTGTAAAATTCAATTGTAAAGTCATCAAGCCTCAGGCTTTTCTGTGAGGAGAGAATTAGTCACTTTTTAAACCTTATTACTTCTTTTATCTCCTTAGATTTTTGTTATTTTCTTCATTTTTCCTTGATAAGTTATATGTGTTTGGGAACTAATTCATTTCTTTGATATTTTCCAACTTGTTAGCATATAGTTATTCATAGATTCTTGTATTCTTGTGGTGGCATTGTAATGCCTTCTCATCTCTAATTGTGTTTATTTGAACTATTCCTATTTTGTTATTTGTTATTCTGGCAAAAAATGGTCTTTTACCTTTTTTAAAAAAAAGAACAGCAAAGTAAAGAACAACCAACGGAATGGGAAAAATATTTCAAATTTATGAAAATGATAAAGGAGTCAGAATTTATAAAGTGCTCAAGAAATTCAACAACAAAAAGACAATCCAATTAAGACATTGACAAAGAACTTCAGTGGGCATTTTCAAGCGTGGAAATTCAAATGGCTGATAGACACATGAAAAAATGCTCAGCATCACTAGCCACCATGGAAATGCAAATCAAAAACACAGTGAGGTTTCACCTCACCCCAGTTAGAATGACTCTCATACAGAAATCAACAAACAAGGAACGCTGGCAAGACTGTGGGGAAAAAGGTACCCAATTCCACCATTGGTGGGAATGTAAATTGCGCAGCCACTGTGGAAGGTAGTAGGGAGATACCTCAGAAATTTCAATATAGACCTACCATATGACCCAGCCATCTCACTTTATGGAATTTACCCAAATGAAAAGAAAACAGCATATGAAAGAGTGATCTGTATCTTAATGTTTATGGAATCAACCCAGATTTGCATCAACTGGAGATTGGATTAAGAGATTATATTGTATGTACACTATGAAACACTACACTGTGGTTTTAAAAAATGAAATATTCTAGGCCAGCGCTGGGGCTCACTTGGCTAATCCTCTGCCTGTGGCGCCAGCACCCCGGGTTCTAGTCCCTGTTGGGGCGCCGAATTCTGTCCCGGTTGCTCCTCTTCCAGTCCAGCTCTCTACTGTGGCCCAGGAAGGCATTGGAGGATGGCCCAAGTGCTTGGGCCCTGCACCCGCATGGGAGACCAGGAGGAAGCACCTGGCTCCTGGCTTTGGATCAGCACAATACACCGGCCATGGTGGCCATGAGGGGGTGAACCAATGGAAGGAAGACCCTTCTCTACGTCTCTCTCTCTCTCTCACTGTCTATCTCTGCCTGTCCAAAAAAATGAAATAATCTCATTTGCAACAAACTGGATGCAACTGGAAATCATTATACTTAGTGATATAAGTCAGTCACCAAAACAGAGGTAAAATATGTTCTCCCTGATCTGTGATAACTAATAGAGTGCCTAAAATATAATCTATAGAAGTGAAATTGACACTTTGGGATGTCATGATTTTGAACAGCCATGTCTTGACTGTAGAGGAACAGTGTTTTTATTCGTTTGTATACATATTATATGATGAACATTCTATTTAGTCTAGGATTAATCTTATGAATATGTAGTCAACTGAAATCAGATCTTTGTAAAAAAAATAAGAATGGGACTAGGAAAGGTAGAAAGAAGAAGAGTGGGAGTGAGAGTGAGAGGAGGGTAGAGTGGAAAAAATAACTATGTTCCTAAGTTTATATTTATGAAATGCATAAAGTTTATATACATTAAATAAAAGGTTTCTAGGTTAGATTTTTTTTTCAATAGAAAGCATATGTCTATGCAGCTGTAATCTTTTTGGTTAAAATATTTACAAGATTGTGTTTGGGAGCCTCCAAATGTGATAGTTTTGTTTCTTTCCTCTATGATGTGTGCCATCTAAGAGTTCTTCTCAAACTTCTGGAGATAGGAGATGGTACCTCATCCTGCTTATCACCATCTAAACTCATTCAGGATTGTCTTGAATAAATGATTCAGCTTTTACTATTTTAACTTAAGAAATACTGTGATATAAGATAATTCCTGACCTTAGAATGGATATCAACCTTAAATTGCTGGCGTCTATGTTCATCCTATTTCAGCCTCCTGATCCAGTGCCCTTACAAAGTGTCCTGCATGAGAAGATGTGTTGTGTACTTCACATAAAATTGGAGAAATTCATAAGTTTTGTAAACTTTGATAAAATGCTGATGAATAAAGTAATCTGCAGTTGCTTTCAATTCAGGGTAGTCCAGACACTCCACTAGCACACTTTTGCCAAGACAATTTGAAGCATCAAAAACTTCTTTCAAAAAATGAACAAGCATTTTCTTCACATGTTCAATCTGGTACTGGTTGCTGCATCTAGCAAGGACAGAACATGGTTGCTAGTCACAGAAATTCGGGCCTTTAAGCAAATTCCACAAGTTGTTCAATAAGTTTGGGTTCAGCATCTTAAAGGACTTTTTTCAAGTGTGTTAGCTGTGAACATTAGGTTAAAACTGGACAGACATCAGCTGCCCTTTTGAGAAACAAAGAGATTCAGTGTGAGTTCTTAGGGGACCAATGTACTATACATTTTGGTGGATCTCTGCTTTTCCCCATAAAATGAATGAACATAGTAGTGAAGATTATTCTCTATTCAAAACTGAACACTCCAACATCTTGAGACAGCCTTGCTGCCCGTGCTGCAGAGGGAAAAATATATGCAACTGGAGGTTCCAAAGTAGGAAATTCAGTTCTGTATCTAATTGAGTGCTATGACACAAGAAGAGAAAACTGGCATGCCATGTTCAGCATCCTGAGTCAATGCTGGAGTTATGAGATGGTGGAAACCAATGGCCTCATCCGTGTGTGTGGAGGATGGAAGTTTAGGGAACAACGTCTCTAGGAGAGTTCTCAATTCCTGTGATGTTTATAGTCCTAGCACCAAAACATGGACAGAGCTGTGTCCCATGATTGAGGCCAGGAAGAATCATGGGCTGTTTTTTGTAAAAGACATTTTCCTGGGCAGTCAGAATGGTTTAGGTGTTCAGGACAATGTAGAATATCATGATATTAAATGAAGTGAATGGAAGATGGTTTTACCAATGCCCTGGAAAGATTTGGCAGTAAAGTATGCATCCATTGGTTCTATAATTTATGTCTTGGTCGGTTTTAAAGGCATCAGTCGATTAGGGCACATTCTCAAGTATAACACTGAAACAGACAAATGGGTCACCAACTCCGAAGTCTGTGCTTTTCCAGTCATGAGTTCTTTACTTCGTGTTGATGATACTTGTGGAGTAATATATATATATATATATATATATATATTACTCCACAAGTAATATATATATGGTTGAAACTTGAAAAATGAGTGGACTTCCAAGTTTCCTCAGATACTCGAAAATATGGCTACCAGTATTTGTTTAAAGAATTTGGTTACACTTCTGACTGATATGCCTGGTGCCCCTTGCCTGTGGGTCCCTCTTGAAGCACAGACTTAAAATGGAAAGTATTACTGGAGTGCAGCTTCTGAGGAGGAGTGGCATTTAGACTGTCTGGAACACAATTATTGGACACAGTCTTACAGAAGCAGCTGTCCAGTTTTGTGCTTGACTCTTGAATAGAAATTGTTAAATGGAAAGTTGCTCTAATGACTGAGTCTTTTTCCTTTTTTTTACTTTTTAATTTTTTTTTATTTGAAGATCCTTCAACATTGTTATTGGAATTATTTAGATTGGTTCCAACATTGTTTTTGTTTTCAGTAATGGTTATATTTTTCCAGTGTGGTTCATTTGAGTGAGAACTGGTCCTTATTTTTAATACCAAGACTGCATGGTTTGGCTTATGGTTGTATAGTTGTGCAATAGATTATGGACTGTTACACACCATGCTGCCTCAGGCCTATGTTTTTGTCTCCCCATGTGTTCTGATGGGGAAAACAGCTTTCTTGCCTTTCCCTCGGGAATGCAGCAAGTTCATTCTAAAATCTTTCTGGAAAGAAGTAAGGGAAAGGAAAACATAAATATAGCTTATTTTCAGTCTGATTCAAGCATCATAACATGGTTGATGGTGGGGAGTTGGGTGGTTACCAGTTTATGTTTTCAGAATGAGATGGCAGCATCTTTCCTTGGACTTTTGCTTTGATATCATCAGGCATGGTTAGACCAAGACAACTTAGCACAAAGCCTTTAGTATAAATTGTTGGATTCAAAACATCTCATTCTGATCACTTTAGTTTTTTTTTTTTTCTTTTCCTATTTTTTTCTCAATAGGGGTGAGAGGGAGTTTTGTGCCCCTACAGGGAGGGTGTCTGCACTAAGGATTTATAAACAATTTGGGAGCTCATAATCTCATCAGAAACTGCCTTTAGCCACACTCCTGATCTGCTAGATGAGCAACAAAAAGATGAAATAAGTTCTTAAGAATTAAGCAATGAGCCAGCACAGTGGCTCAATAGGCTAATCTCCGCCTTGCGGCGCCGGCACACCGGGTTCTAGTCCAGGTCGTGGCTCCGGATTCTGTACTGGTTGCCCCTCTTCCAAGCTAGCTCTCTGCTATGGCCCAGGAGTGCAGTGGAGAATGGCCCAGGTCCTTGGGCCCTGCATCCGCATGGGAGACCAGGAGAAGCACCTGGCTCCTGGCTTCGGATCAGCGCGATGCGCTGGCTGCAGCCCACTGGCCGCAGTGGCCATTGGAGGGTGAACCAACAGCAAAAGGAAGACCTTGCTCTCTGTCTCTCTCTCTCTCTCACTGTCCACTCTGCCTGTCAAAAATAAAATAAAAAAAGAATTAAGCAATGTTATTTTAATTTGCTATTTTTTCAATGTTCTATGTATCTTTCAAATTGTTAATATGGAATCAATTTCTTGCCAAATACTTTTGTCAAACAAAATTATTGGCCTGGTGGGAGCTGAAGTGAGGTCAGCTTTTTGGTAAACTTAAGTGGGCTTTGGTGAGTTTATATCCCTAAAGATATTTTTTTAAAACTCCCAAAGAAAAATCTTTCCTCTGATCTAATAACTCATCTTTGGGGTAAAGCGTTAAGTGTCCAAAGGTTATAACAGTTCATGAGGTCAGCGGGAGCTAGCCTGGCTCCTGGACTCTGTCCCTCCACTAACAGATTCCAACAGAAGTGAATTTAAATTCTCTAGTAGACAATGCTGGTCAAGGCAAGGGCAGGGGTAGGACTAGGTTATTAAGATACAGGCTGCTGTATTTTAACCAATGGTTTGGCGGAAGTGTGTCTGGAGAAAACAAAATGACTTCCCTGTTTTGATACTTGAAATTATTGAATTATGACAGAGTGAGGAACAGGCTCATCAGTGAAGCAGCCTCATCTTAACTATAATTCTATTTTCATACATTATAGAAATGCTATGTAGTTAGGACTGTTTGTTTCAGTTTAGTCAAGAACTAAGAATAGTATGAATTCCAAATCAAGATGGGCAACTCTGAGCAACTTAGTCTCACATAATTTTGCTAGACTTCATTTGCTTCCTTCAGTCCCAAATATATTCCATTTCAAAAGTAAGTCACAGTGAGTTGAGTCATACACTCACATAACACTTCATAAACAATATTTTTGGGGCTTAACTATATGCTGAACTCCTGATAAAATACATTAATACAGTTAAATATATTCCATCTTTTAAATTTGAGAAATGGCTAGTTTAGCACCCATCATAAATTCATGTTACTATCCTCATTCAGCTCAGTAGTTAATAAAAGATTATTCCTGCTCGGACATCACTGCTAAATAAAACCCAGTCATAATAAGAATGATTAACAAGGAAAAGATAAAGCTATTTATAGAAAAAATCTGTAGATAGCAAAACTCTGGTCACTGTACCACATCACTGTCAACTTTAAACTATGAATTAAAAAGATACATGATTTCTTTCTCTTTAGCAATATACAAAAGGTATTTAACCAATTTGTCTATAAAAGGTTCATAATAATTTAATATGTGTTCTCCTTTTCATTATTTTTATGTGATAAATAAATCTTTTACAATCTCAATAATATATTTATTTGCTAGCAATAATTTTCCCTTTGCACTATGCAAGGACCGAATTATATAAAGCTGTCATCACGTTTTTATCTGATAGCATTAAATGCTTTTTAACTTAAAAGTAAAATAAAAGATTTTCTTGTTGATCTCTGCATTGATAGTTTCAAAATTATTTGTATATATCCAAATGCTTAGTATTTCTGCTTTCTGCTAATTAGAGATTTGGTTTGTTCTCACTTACCTAAGCTCCTGAAATGCATCATTCGATTGTTTATTTCAAATCTATTTTTAACAATTTTAACTTATAAATATAAATTATTGTTTTGCAGTACCCCACATACTTTGATGTGTTGTGTTTTCATTTTAGGGAACATGTTTAAGTTTTGTTTCTTTCAATTTTATTTCATGTATCTTTAAGTAACATAAATAGAACAGATGTGATGTATTTCACAGGTACATTTTTAAGAAAACTTTTATTTAATAAATATAAATTTTGAAAGTACAACGTTTAGATAACAGCGGGTTTTCCCCCCATAATCACCCTCTCACCCACAAACCATCCCATCTCCTACTCCCTCTCCCATCCCATTCTCCATTAAGATTCATTTTTAATTATCTTTATCTACAAAAGATCAACTTAGTATGTACTAAGTAAAGATTTCAAAAGACTGCACCCACACAGGCACACAAAGTTTAAAGTTCTGTTTGAATACTAGTTTTATTGTTAACTTGCATAGCACAACACATTAAGGCAGAGATCCTACATGGGAAGTAAGTGCACAGTAACTCCTGTTGTTGATTTCACAATCAGCAATCTTATTTATGACGTCAGTAATCTCCCAAGGCACTTGTCATGAGCTGCCAAGGCTATGGAAGGCTCTTGAGTTCACAAACTCCAACATTATTTAGACAAGGCCATAATCAAAGTGGAATTTTTCTCCTCCCTTCAAAGAAAGGTACCTCATTCTTTGACGGCCCATTCTTGCCACTGGGATCTTACTCACAGAGATCTTTCATTTATGTCATTTTTTTGCCACAGTGACTTGGCTTTGCATGCCTGAGAAACTCTCATGGGCTTTTTAGCCAGATCCGAATCACCCTAACTTTCAAAACCTGCCAAATCTTCTCAGCCTGATTGTTATTTCAGGGTATCTTAGCTTATGTTCAATTATCACAGACAATCCAAAAACTCTGAAATATTTCCAACTTTTTAGAAAGACTAGAAATAAATTTTCCATTGAAAATGTTATCCATCAAATAAAACATTTAAATTAAGATTTGACCTAGAGTATGCAGTGATAATATGATTCTCTGTCATTATTGACACTGAAAATGAAACAAAGTAAAAATCCATGGGGCTGGCCTTGTGGCACAGTGGGTCAATGCCCTGGTCTGAAGCACCAGTATCCTATATGGGCTCCGGTTCAAGACCCAGCTGCTCAACTTCCAATCCAGCTCTCTGCCATGGCCTGGAAAAGCAGTACAAGATGGCCCAAGTCCCTGGTCCCCTGCATCCACAAAGGAGACCTGGAAGAAACTCCTGGCTGCCGGCTTCCGATCAGCACAGCTCTGGCTGTTGTTGCTAACCAGGGAATGAACCATTGGATAGAAGACCTCTCTCTCTCTCTCTCTCTCTCTCTCTGTCTCTGTCTCTCTCTCTCTCTCTCTCTTTCTCTCTTTCTCTGCCTCTCTTTCTCTCTCTCTCTCTGCAACTCTGACTTTCAAATAAATAAATAAATCTTTGAAAAAATCCAGGCTTTGGATATAGTGTGGAGGGGCTGAGGGAACACAGGATTTATCACGTCAGAAAATCTCTGCATTCGGATATACAATGAAACTCAGTGGTAGACGACTTGTACCTTCACGGGTACATTTTTAAGAACATAACCATGCTTACTTCCCTCCCCCAGTCTACCCCCTTCCCTCCCCTATTTTCTTTTCATTAACTTTTATAAAGATATAATCTTAATCCACTCCATAATCACAGGCTTAATGCAACACTAACCATAATATTCAACAAGTAAAAATTAAGAAGATCACAACTTCATAGGGGTATAAACAAGGGCTAAAAATGACAGTCATATCGAAAGATTCCTGACTCATTCCTATACATTTTTTATATTCTGTATTAACTCCAACATACTAGAGAAAATATATTATATTTGATTTTTTTGAGACTGGTTTATTTCATTAAGCATAATGAATTCTAGTAGAATCCACTTTGTTGGAAAAACAAAATTTCATTTATTTTCATTGCTGAGTACAATTCCATACGTGTGTGTGTGTGTGTGTGTGTGTATATATATATATATATATATATATCACATTTTCTTTATCCAGTCATCAGTTGATGGCATCTGAGTTGATTCCATATGTTGGCTATTGTGAACTGAGCTACTATGAACAGGGGGGAACAGAAAACTATTTCATAAGCTGATTCGTTTTGTTTTGGTAACTTCCCAGGAGTAGGAAGGCTAGGTTGTATGCTAGACCTATTTTCAAATTACTGAGGAATCTCCATACTGTCTTCTATAATGGTTGTACTAGTTTACATTTCCTTTTTTTAGAAAGATTTATTTTATTTATTTGAAGGACAGAATTACAAAGAGAGGTAGAGACAGAGAGAGAGGTCTTCCATCTGATGGTTCACTCCCCAGATGGCCACAACGGCCGGAGCTATGCCAATCCGAAGCCAGGAGACAGATGCTTCTTCCCAGTCTGCCACAGGCACCCATATGGGATGCCAGCACTTCAGGCCAGGGCTTTAACCTGCTGTGCCACAGTGCCGGCCCCTAGTTTACATTTCGACCCACAGTGTATTAGGGTACATTTTTCCAAACATCCTCACTTGCATTTTTTGCTTTTCTTTTTTTTGATTTTGGGTTGACGTACATTCTAACTGTGATGAGGTAAAACCTCATTGTTATTTTTACTTTCAGTTCTCTAATGACTCATGATCCTGAGAATTTTTGCATATGTTTGAGGCCCATTTGAATTTTCCGTATTGAAAAATGCCTGTTAATGTCTTTGCCCACTTTTAACTAGATTATTTGTTTTGTTGCTATTGAGTTTCTTGAGCTCTTTATAGATCCTGGTTATTAATTCTTTATAAGTTGCATAGTTTGAAAAAATTTCTCCCATTCTGTATATTGATTTTTCACTTTGTTTAGTGTTTCCATTTCAGTCATTTCATCAATCTCTTTGTCTTCACATTCTAATATTGGAGTGTTGTGTTCCTTTGGGGGAGTCATGTTGTCTTTCTTGTTCTTGTTTCTTGCATTTCCACATTTATTTTTAGACATTTGTGGAAACACTTGTTGGTTTCTTCCACTGATGGATTTTACTTTTGAGCTATACCTCTGTGGCTTAGAGGAGTGTCTGCTCCTTCAGTTGATATCTAGAGGCATGTGCTGCATTGGGCTAAGGAGGTCTGTTTAGTGCTCCAGTGTGTATAAAGAGTCCAGGATGACACCCACGTTGGGCATGGTAGATCTCTATTGTCAGCAGTTTGGGAGGATATGATCATGTTGGCTGGTGTGATCACAGCCTCACTTCCTCTGCCAAGATGATCAATGCCCAGGGTTATCTCACAGTGGCTACCCATACGATGCACGCAGGCACATGAGCCACAAAAAGGATCTGTGCAGTCATCAGTGTGAGCATGGAACCCTCTGCAATGATTCACTCCAGGCACTCAGGAAACTCTGAGCCTGTGTTGCCACAGTGATTGCCCAAATACTCAGCTACTACCCATACTCTATCATGCAGTAACAGAATTCACACACTCATAGCACATAGGGCTTCCACAGTCTCCATCAGTAGGAGAGCCACTCACAGCCCCATGAGCCTGCTCCATCCATAGAGACAGCAAAGGCATTCCCAGAGTCAGCTGTTTGTTGGTATTCAGCCTTGGCAGTTTGAGTCTGGGCACCTGTAATATAGTATGTGTAAAAGAGGTCTTCACAGTCTTACATTGATGTCCCACCTGTTGCCAAACCTCCAGGCCAAACTCAAAATCAGTGGGGCAACAGATTTATCCATTCAATAAAATTCCCTACTTGTGAATGTTCACATGAGCCACTGCAGCCTCTACTACTGTTATTTAAGATGGTGCTTCCTCCATGCTATTTGCCAGGTGTTGTTGTGGAGATATAGAGAGAAAAAAACATGGTCTTCTTCATGGGTTAGGTGGGCATGCTGCCTCTCACTAGCACTCCAGGCCAGACTCAGAGTCAGTGTGGTTCATAAGGTTATCCTTCATGCATTATTACCAGTGACTCAGGCTTCCACAATCTCCTCTCACTTCACTCCAAGAAGATGGTATGTCTTCTAGCCCCTAACTGTGGGAGTCGCTAATGTTGCCATTGCTTGCTGTAGAGTATTTATACTGTCCACACTGTGTTATGGCATCTCACTCTTTCCTGTTAAATTTCCACTGCAAACTTCTCCCCAAGTTTCCTCTAGGAGATCTTTCTTCTGGTATCATACTGTGATCAAAATCAGCATGTATTCTGCCTGTTCAGCCATCTTGGATTCTGAGTCTTGTTTCTTTATCCATTCGACCGATCTATATCTTTTGACTGTATAATTTAATCCATCAACATTCATGGTAAAATTTATAGGTAAGAAACAACTCCTGTCATTTTGTTGATTGCTTATGGATAGTCTGAAATATTCTGTTCCTTTCTACATCTTTTATTATTTATCTTTGTGTTCAGGTAGCTTTCTGTCATGGTAAATGAGATTCTGTTCTGTTACACTTTTGGGAATCTTCTGTATTAGTGAATTGTTACTGCCATGTTTTCATTAAAGCTTTTACAATTCATTTACTTCCATACAGGACTCCCTTCAGGATTTATAATTGTAGGGCAGAGTAATGCAGATAAAGCACCCCAGTTCCCCACAGTCAGTTGAATTATTCCAGGTATTGTAGTACCAACAACCATAGTCCCAGAGCTGCAGTACACAAAAGGAACTTCCTCAATTTGTACAGGACATTCAAGGGTAACACTGTGACTAGTACCTTGTCAACTAAGTACTCTGTGTTAAGAGATGATACAGATGTGGACTTCTTCAGGTCTGGTCCTCTCAGCTTGTGTATAAATTTTCTTGCACTATTCCCCAAGAAGCATAGGGGAACTTCTTAAGATAGTGCAGAGTGAAAAACACAGCTTCAGGCTCTTTTTCTCACTAATATTTGTTTTAATGGATCTCAAAATTCTGTGATAGATTTTTGGTCTAGTTATTTCCATTAAAAATATCCATTTTAAAAAGTAATAAACTAATAACTTAAAATTACCATGTACTCAAACAATGGTTCACAGAACATTCTTCTTTCCTTCTGAAAGTTTTACTATGCATTGTTATCATTAACTAGTCTTTTATTATTAAATTTGAATGGCCAATTGAAACAAATAATTCTGAGACCATTTGTTCCACCATTGATTAAGACAAGAGGCAGTATGAGAGACAATATTCATTTAGCCTTCTGAGCTTTCTTGGCAGACTTGGTGATCTTGCCAGCTTCAGCAAACTTTTTGTGCAATACTTTGATCACACCCGTAGTAACTGTCTGTCTTATATTGCGAATAGCAAAATGACCCAGAGGAATATATTCAAAGAAATTGTCAACACATATGGGTTTTCCAGGAACCATAGCAACAATGGCAGAATCACCAGATTTCAAGAATTTAGGGCCATCTTCCTGTTTCTTACCAGAATGATAATCTTTTCCTTAAGCTCAGCAAACTTGCAAATAATTTGAGCTGTGTGACAAACCAGTGGAGAGGCATGGCCACCACTTATTTACCCTGGATAGTTCAGAATAATAAGCTGAGCAGTGAATCCATCTGCTTCCATTAGTAGGTAATTTTCACTGTCTCCAGACACATTCTTGTCATTGAACCCATCGTTCCCAGGGAGACACTCAAAGCTTCATGGTGCATTTTAACAGACTTTACTTCAGTTGTCACATTGATTAAGCAAAGGTTATCTCTGCCAGATTTGGGAATACCAGTCTCTGATTGTCCTGAATGGACAGTATCAATACCTCCAATTTTGCAGGCATCGTTTAGGGACAAACTGGACAAGCTGGTGGAAGGATGTAATACAGAACTTCAAGCAGTGAGGTTCAACTGGCATTGCTATCTTTGTAGGAGATTTTCCATCTCTTGAAGTAAGGAATATTAGCACTTGGCTTCAATGTTGTCACTATCCCAATCAGAAATTGACACAAATGCTTCTGTGTCAGAGTTGCAGCTAATTGGCTTAATGTAGGTTCTGACTTCTTTAACTATTTCTTAGTATCTCTTCTGGCTCTGCAGTGGGCCAGTGGAATCCATTCTGTTAACATCAACAATTATTTCACACTCAGCATGTAAGCCAGAAAGGCATGCTCATGGGTCTTCCCATTCTTAGAGATATCAGCTTCAAATTCACCAATACCAGCAGCAAGAATCAGGACAACACAGTCAGTCTGAGATGTGCCCGTAATCATGTCTTGATAAAGTTTCGGTGTCCTGGGTCATCAATAATAGTCACATAACCATTGCTATCTCAAATTTTGAGATCAGACAAGATCGGGCTCATTCAGGGTGGTATGGCTGTAGACAACTATCTCAAATTTCTACAGGGAAATGATGATGATAAATACCATGATTATGTTCAGCTTTCAGCTTATCCAAGACTCAAGTATTGGAAAACAGTACATAGACACCCTTTGCAATTCAAAATAAAATATACATTCATCTAAGCTTTATTTTCTCTGAGACCTTTCTCTTAAAAGACTTCTTCACACCAAGATCTAAAACTGAGAATAAGCCTTCCTATCTGGCTAGATAAGGGCAATTGCAAGATCTGCAAGAAGCCACTGTTGCTAGTTACCTATGCAGTCAAAAGGCCCAGGATACATAATCATTCCCAAAGTGCCTCTGGGCTACTGCTGCTTCTTGAGACTTGAGACACAGCTCTCAAGCGCTGTTTTTCTTAAACCACAGCCCTTTATAGCCCTTCTCCTCTGAAGTAAAACTTTGTCTCTTTTCTTCTCTTCAGCTTCTTAGGGCTATTGTTTCTTTGTCTTCCTATCCTCACACATTTACTCTTTACAGCCTACTCTCCTTTTTGGGCTGTTTCCAATGCTTCTTAAAGACACATATCTTCCTCTATAAAATGAAACTTCATAAATAAATTATTGTTCAACCAATCTTTGTTGCCGTGTGTACCTTGGCATGCCAAATACCTATCACAGACATACTTGAAAGAGATCTTTGCATCTCAGCAGCCTCCTCCTGAAATTTTTCAATGGTTCTTTTATCAATGCCCCCACATTTGTAGATCATATGGTCAGTAGTGATGGACTTTCCCAAATCTACATGGCTGATAATGTTGATATGAGTCGTTTCCTATTCCATTTTGGCTTTGATGTAGCAATAGTTATCATTGTATCTGTGTTCTGGCATCAAATCTGTTGCAAAAAATTGCTCTGAAGCTTTTGACCAGCAATCTTATAGCTGCAGGATGCAGAGATGCCTACTCTGTCTTTCCTGTGCAGGACCATGGCCCAAGCTCTGTGGGTATCTAATCGCAACAGAGCTGATGGTGGACCCTGAAGACAGATGGAAGTTTTCAGTAGCTGGATGACAGCAGCTGAAGTCTTGGGTTTTGAAGGCTGTTGGAGAAAATGTGTGCTCCATTTGTGGAGCAAAGTCATTGCTCAAACCCTAATCAATTTTCTGGACTGGATTGAAAGCCAGTGAGTATTTTGTAATTCTCCTGTAGTAAGAGATGCTGGTCTGAAACAATAGTGGGTGTTGTAGGGCTTTCTGACTGCCTTTTTCCAGAAACATGAAGTCCTTCCTGTCGAGAAACACAGAGTAGGAGCTTCAATGTACTTTGTTCCCTTTCTCTCCCTCATGATTTTCAGAGTCTCCGTGTTATTTAGATATTCTATTGCTTCTTTATGGAAGTTTTCTTTCAGTCAATATCCTGGAAACCCATCCTTCTTTTGTTGTTCCGGTGTTCCAGTTCTTTTCTGTGGCAGAGGTGAGTGTAGAGCCTTTCTATTTAACCATCTTGGACAGAAATTCCTTCATAGTCATCTTCTTTCAGCAAATTCAGTATATCATCCAATTGCCTTATAGACTTCAAGTTTCTTCTAACAAGTCTTATAATAATCTTATTGATGATATCTTGTACAGTAGTATGTTAATTTTTTGCAAATTTCAAGTTTCTCTCTTTGTTCTTGTCTTTAAAAAGTTTGATTATGGGTATTGATAGTAGATTTATTTATACTAACACTACTTGAAGCTCATTTAATTTTAAAGATGTATTATCTATGGCCTTGGCAGATCTGAGATTGCTACTATTGGTCCTATATTCCTCAGAGGTAATCTGAGTCCACCTGAGAAAGTCCATACAGGATTCCACTCTTCCAAATCTGTACCTGAAAATGTACACCCCCCAAAATAACATGACCTCATGTTGTTGGGAATCAGTAAGTTCCTCATCAGGTTCAGTAACCCTCAGATTTTGATTATCTTTGATATATTCTATAGTCATTTGCACTCACCCTATGGGACTTGAAGAAAGAAAAATACGCATTCAGTTGCTCCAGTCTCATTCCTGCATTGAAAAATCTCTAGCATAAACCGGGTTTTCCATGGGGAAATCCCTGTGGTGGATTTCCATTACATCCCCAGTGGAGACACCGTGGCTGCTGCTACCACAAGCCCCAGCAATACTCACAACCATCTGAAAGAACAAGGAACTCTCACCATATTACACCATTTTGGGGTAACAATGGAGTTTGAACCACAATACAGAGCAAATGGACCTAGCAAATATTTGTAAAATATTTCATACAACAACTACAGAGCATGTATTCTGATCAGCACATAGTACATACTCAAGGAAAGGCCACAAATGAAATACACTAAATATTTAAAAATCAGAAATCAAAAATATAACAGATATCTTCTCAGAACACAAAATAACTAGAAATAAACAACATTAAGAATAGAAAATTAAAACATACTTAGAGATGGAACAACATACTCCTGAATGATCAAGGTGTAAGCAACAAAGCCAAGACTACACAAATGGGATTATATTACACTATGAAGCTTCTGTACACCAAAAGAAATAACAGAGTGAAGAGGCAAATAACAGAATGGAGGAAAATGCTTATTAACTATTAATTGAACAAAAATCTATAATATAGAATATGTAAGAACATGAAACACTCAAAACAAAAACAACTATTCTAATTAAGAAATGTTCAAAGGACATGAAAAGAAATTTATCAAAGGGAATAAAAATAGCCAACAAATGTATTAACATGTTTTCAATATCACTAGACATCAAGGAAATGCAGATCACAACCCAAATGATGTTTCATCACCCCAGATAAAATGGCTAAATTCAGAAGACAAAAAGGAACAAGTATTCATAAGATTTGGAGAAAGGGAAAGACTTATACACTGTTGGTTGGGATGTAAATTAAGACAGCCACTATAAAAATTCTATGGACATTTTTTTGAAAGCTAGAAAGAGAATTTAATATATAATCTAACTGTCCCACAACAAAATGCACACACACACAGACAAGAAATTATTATATTTTTAAAGATTTATTTATTTATTTATTTGAAAGGCAGAGTTATAGAGAGGCAGAGGCAGAGAGAGAGAAGTCTTCCATCTGCTGGTTCACTTCTGCAATAGCTGCAATGGCCGGAGCTGGGACAATCCGAAGCAAAGAGCCAGGAGCTTTTTCCAGGTCTCCCACGCAGGTGCAGGGGCCCAAGGATTTGGGCCATCTTACACTGCTTTCCCAGGCCATAGCAGAGAGCTATATCAGAAGTGGAGCAGCCAGAATTGAACCAGTACCCATAATGGATGCCAGCACTATAGGTGGCAGCTTTATCTGCCATGCTGCAGTGCCAACCCAAGAAATCATTATATTAAAGAAATGCCTAGATCACCATGTTTACTGTAGCACTATTCACAGTAGCCAGGACTTAGACTCAAACAATGTTTCCACCATCAGATAAATTGTTAAGGAAAATGCTATATATATATATATATATACACATATTATATAACATTTTATATACATACATTTGTATAACATGTAACATTTTATACATATATACACACACATATATATAGGTATGTATGTATATATTTAAAGATTACTTGGAATAAAAAATAAAATCCTCACATTCACTGCAAGAATGAATGAAAGTGGAGGACATTATATTAAGTGAATTAAGTCAAACTCAAAAAGACAAATACTAAATATTCTCTTTCATTTGTGGAAGTTAATGAAACTAAATCTGAACATAGAATAGTAGTTACTAGAGGCTGAGAATGGTAGGGAGGACAGAAGGATGTTGAATGATGTGTACCAAATCACACTTAGACAGAAGTGTTCTTAGTGTTACACAGCATAGTGGAGAGACTATAGTTCACAATAACCTATTATGTATTTTATAAGCAAATAGAAGAGAGGGGCGTTGTAGTTCCAATCATAAAGTAATCAAAAAGGGGGAAATGTTAATTATGATTATTTGGTTTGTATCCATTATATTCATGTTTTGGAATGTTAAAATGTTGCATCTTACAAATACTTATTATCATTAAGTTAAAATTGTAATGTATTTTATATACCTATATCATCCTACTTTTCTTCATCTCAATAAATAACCATTGGAGTCATATCATTTGTTTTCTGGAATCCTAATTTCTGTATTTGCTCATTCTTTTGCTCCTCCGTATAACGATATGAACCAAACTTTATGGTTTCTCTTGAAACTTCTCATTCTCTTATGCACTATACTGGTTTTCTTTGAGTAGTTTGAACACACTAAGCAGGTATTTTGTACTTTCTATCCCTCTCCAACTAGATTGCTTTCTGCCCCACCAATTCCCATTCCCAGTGAGTGAGCTCCTGATCCTTTGAGTTTCATCATTAATGTTACATCTTCAGATAGGCTTTCCATGATCATATCTGGTATATTCCTGCATTAGCAATTTCATTTATATCTATCAGAGTTCAATGTTGTTATATTAGATCATAACTTTTGTCTCAAGAAGAAAGATGTCCTAAGTTAAAACAGCATCAGTAACTCACACCTTGTTTTACTTTCTTGTAAAACACACACACACATACACATCCAAACACACACACACAGAGTCCAAGAATATGAAAATTCATTGCAAACAATGCTATTCAGCTATATGTGATAAATGTTGCCACTTCCTTTATCATAAGCAACTGATCATTGTTTTCCCAGAGATTTGTACAATTGTATTTCTATCCCCCAACTCACCAGAACTTCCACCTACAATATGCTGTAAATCATATGGGTTGTTGGAGCGACCATAGATGTTGTTACTAGATTCATACCACATGCACAACTCACTACAGTTGGTTATGCCAAGAGGAATGGCACCAGCTTCCTTCAGTAATGCCACCACAGTGGCATCTGTTTTTGAAATGGTATCACGACGGTTCACAAGACCAGAGGAATTGGGCATTCCTATAATGGAAACAGAAATGGAAGTAAGTTAAAATGTTTTAAATAAAAGCAATGTTGACTACCTACAATGAACCAACCAAGATATTCTCACAGATAATTAGTCAGTACTGTAAGGTAGTGTAACTAAAAAAATGCATTGGATTTACAGTCAGAACTAAGTTTAAATTCCAACTCTACATAATCAACTCTTCAGACTTTGGGTTTATCATTTACCTTTTCTGAATCTCAAATTTTATGAGGATTAAATGAGAGAATTAATGTAAAATTATTAAACTGAGTAAGTAGGAGATACTTTTACAAATTTCACCATCCAAAAACACATAGTAGTTAGCAATTTGTTAACCAACTTAGGAGATTAATAGATGTAGAGAAGTAAAAGACTTATTCAGGATCATGCAGAAAAGGTAACCAGGTTCATAGAAAACCTCGTATAAAATAGAAATTGTATTTATATCAGTAAAGAAAGAATAATAGAGTAATCCTAAGAAAACTGGCTTTCTGTATGTAAATACATATAAATATAAAGTCCTACATCATATCATAAACAGAAAATGATAGATTAAGCAGTTAAATGTGGACAATAAACTTTTAAAATATCAGAAGAAAATGCCAACAAAGATTTTAATAACCACAGTGTTCATAAATATAAACAGGGCATAAAAGAAATTAAAAAATATAAGGTAATGTATTCAAAATATTAGAAACATTTGTTTAATAAAATAAACTATAAACAAAGCTGAAAGACAATCAGCAAACTTTGGAAAGTTATTTATATCATAAATATTAAAAGATTAGTGCCTTAAACATATAAAGAACTGAAATAAATCAACAATTCCCAAATGGAAAAACAGAGAGATATAATTAATAAGATTTTTATAGACAAAGAACCCTGAAAAGTAAAATACATATAAGTATTGACTTAATCTCAAAATGAGCAAGAATATTCCTAATTAACATAGTAATAAAATATGATTTTTCAATGATTACATTGTTAAAAAAAAGTTCTGATGCAATCAATTATTGGCAAAACAGAATTGAATTGATGATATACTTCTGATATATTTAAACTGATAAAATTCTATGGTAAGCAATGTCACAATCCTTAGTAAAATAGAAGGTATTTCATGTCTTATAAGCAATAGCACCATTAGACAGTTTCAGAAGAAATTCACACATATCCACATTGATTTATTTTAACGATTTATTTATTTGAAAGTCAGAGTTACACATAGACACACACAGAAGGAGAGAGGCAGAGACAGAGACAGAGACAGAGAGACAGAGTCTTCCATCCGCTGGTTCTCTCCCAAATTGGCTGCAACAGTCAGAGCTGTGCAGATCTGAAGCCATGAGCCAGGAACTTCTTCCAGGTCTCCCACGCGAGTGCAGTGGCCCAAGGACCTGGGCCATCTTCTACTGTTTCCCAGGCTATTGAAGAGAGCTGGACCGTAAGTGTAGCAGCTGGGATTCAAACCGTTGCTCATATGGGATGCCAGCACTACAGGCGGTGGCTTTACCCGCTACACCACAGCACCAGCCACTACATATTGATTTTAATGGGGAAAAAAATCCTCTTAAACACAACTGAAAGGAAAATAGATTTTATTTTATTCTTAGAATGACAAGATGATCTGAAGTGAAAAAAAATGGAACTAGAGATTAACATTGTGACATAGTGGGTTAAGTAACAGACGGTGATGCCAGCATTCCATATGGATGATAGTACATGTCACAGCTGCCTCTCTTCCAATCCAGTTCCCTGTTAATGCACCTAAGACAGCAGTGAAAGATGACCTAGGTGCATGTGGCCCCTGCTATCCATGTGGGAGACTCGAATGAAGCTTCTGGCCCTTGGTTTTGGCCTGGCCCAACCCTGGCTGTTGTGGCCTTTTGGGGAGTGAACCAGAAGATGGAAGATCTCTCTCTCTCTCTCTCTCTCTCTCTCTCTCTCTCTTTCTCTCTCTCTCTCTCCATCTGTAATTCTATATTTCAAATAAATAAATAAATCCTTTAAAAAAGAAAATAAGGGAACTAGACATAACTGGATAGATATTGATAAAATTCGAAAAATATTGGGTGAAAAATGTAAAATACAGAGAGTTAGATATATTGTATGATAAAGTTTATGAAAACAACAGTACACAAAATAATATTTGTTATTAATGTATTAATAAGCACATAAAGGTATTAAAAAGATGAAATAATAAAATCAATATAGCGTTTGTTTTTGCTGTTGGAGGGAAACGAGGGGAAAAGAAGCATGTACTTAGGAATGGAGACAATAGTGATATCTCTATTTTTGTAATATATTGTTTTCTTTAAAAATAAAAGAATTAACTATAATGAAAATGCAAAATAAAATCACAGTGAGACACAATTTAAAGCACTGGAATGGCTATAATTAAAATGACAGACTGTTTATGAAGATGTGGATAAACAGGAACATTCAGACACAAGTATTATCAATGTAAAATTAAAAATGGTACACTCATTTTGAAAGACAAGTTGGCAGTTCCAAATAAAGTTAACAGTTAACACATGATTCAGTAATTACACTATTATGTATATAACCATTATAATTGAAAATACTTGTTCAAAAATGCCATTAAAACTTGTGCAACACATTGTACAAATTGTCCTTTTTTAAAGGTTTAATTATTTGAGCAGCACAATTACAGAGAAAGAGAGAATTTTCATCTATTGATTCAATCCCCAAATGGCTGAAAACAGCCAGGGCTGGAGCAAGTCGAATTCAGGAACCTGGAGCTCCTTCCAGGTCGCCTATGTAGATTGCAAGGTCCCCAGTGCTTGGGAAATCATCTGATTATTTGTTACATACATTAGCAAGGAGCTGGATTGAAGGTGGAGCAGCAGGGACTGGAATGCAAAATCATATAGGATGATGGCATCACAAGCAGCAGCTTGTGCCTTGACACTATCCCCATACACATTGTTCTTTATATATATATATATATATATATATATATATAAAGCTTTTATTTAAAGAATATAAATTTCCAAAGTACAGCTTATGGATTACAATGGCTCCCCCCCACACACAACTTCCCTCCCTCCCGCTACCCTCCCCTTTCCCACTCCCTCTCCCCTTCTGTTCACATCAAGATTCATTTTCAAATCTCTTTATACACAGAAGATCAATTTAGTACATATTACATAAAGATTTCAACGGTTTGCCCTCACATAGAGACATAAAATGATAACACTGTTGAAGTACTAGTTATAGTATTAATTCACAATGTATAGCACATTAAGGACAGAGATCCTACATGATTTTTTATAAAGAATTGATTAATTATCTATGCAATTTCCAATTTAACACCAAGATTTTTTAATCATTTGCAATTATCTTTATACACAGAAGATCGATTCAATATATACCATGTAAAGATTTCATCAGTTTGCACCCACTCAGAAACACAAAGTGTAAAAATACTGTTTCATTACTAGTAATAGCATTATTTCACATTGGATAACACATTAAGGACAGATCCCTCATGAGACGTAAGTACACAGTGACTCCTGATGTTGATTTAACAATTTGACACTCTTGTTTATGGCGTCAGTAATCTCCCTAGGCTCTGGTCATGAGTTTCCGAGGCTATGGAAGCCTTTAGGGTTCGCCGACTTCGATCTTATTCCGACAGGGTCATAGTCAAAGTGGAAGTTCTCTCCTCCCTTCAGAGAAAGGTACCTCCTTATTTGATGGCCCCGTTCTTTCCACTGGGATCTCACTCCCAGAGATCTTTCAATTAGGTCTTCTTTTTTTTTTTGTTTTGTTTTTTTTTTGTTTTGTTTTTCAGAGTGTCTTAGCTTTCCATGCCTAAAATATTCTCATGGGATCTTGAGCCAGATCCGAATGCCTTAAGGGCTGATTCTGAGGCCAGAGTGCTATTTAGGACATCTGCCATTCTATGAGTCTGCTGTGTATCCTGCTTCCCATGTTGGATCATTCTCTCCCTTTTTCATTCTATCAGTTAGTGTTAGCAGACACTAGTCTTGTTTGTGTGATCCCTTTGACTCTTAGACCTATCAGTGTGATCAATTGTGAGCTGAAATTGATCACTTGGACTAGTGAGATGCCCTTGGTACATGCCACCTTGATGGGATTGTATTGGAATCCCCTGGCACAATTCTAACTCCATCATTTGTGGCAGTTCCGATTGTGCATGTCCCAAATCGTACATCTCCTCCCTCTCTTATTCCCACTCTTATATTTAACAGGGATCACTTTTCAGTTAAAATTTAAACACCTAAGAATAATTGTGTGTTAATTACAGAGTTCAACCACTAGTACTAGGATAAAAAAAAAATACTACCATGGATAAAGTATTACATTGTACAACAACAGTCAGCACAAGAGCTGATCAAGTCACTGTTTCTCATAGTGTCCATTTCACTTGTACAGGTTTCCCCTTTGGTGCTCAGATAGTCGTCGCCACCCAAGGGAAACAAATGATATTTGTCTCTTTGGGACTGACTTAATTCACTCAGCATGATGTTTTCCAGATTCCTGCATTTTGTTGCAAGTGACCGGATTTCATTGTTTTTTACTGCTGTATAGTATTCTGTAGAGTACATGTCCCATAATTTCCTAATCCAGTCTACTGTTGATGGGCATTTGGGTTGGTTCCAAGTCTTAGCTATTGTGAATTGAGCCGCAATAAACATTACTGTGTAGACGGCTTTTTTGTTTGCCAATTTAATTTCCTTTGGGTAAATTCCAAGGAGTGGGATGGCTGGGTTGAATGGTAGGGTTATATTCAGGTTTCTGAGGAATCTCCAGACTGACTTCCATAGTGGCTTCACCAGTTTGCATTCCCACCAACAGTGGATTAGTGTCCCTTTTCCCCACATCCTCTCCAGCATCTATTGTTGGAGGATTTCTGAATGTGAGCCATTCTCACCGGGGTGAGGTGAAACCTCATTGTGGTTTTGATTTGCATTTCCCTGATTGCTAGGGATCTTGAACATTTTTTCATGTGCCTATTGGCCATTTGGATTTCCTCTTTGGAAAAGTGTCTATTGAGGTCCTTGGCCTATCTCTTAAGTGGGTTGTTTGTTTTGATGTTGTGGAGTTTCTTAATTTCTTTGTAGTTTCTGGTTATCACCCTTTATCTGTTGCATAGTTTGCAAATATATTTTCCCATTCTGTCGGTTTCCTATTCACTTTCCTGACTGTTTCTTTTGCAGTACAGAAACTTTTCAATTTGATGCAATCCCAGTAGTTAATTTTGGTTTTCAGTGCCTGTTTTTCTGGGGTCTTTTCCAAGAAGTCTTTGCCAGTACCTATGTCTTGCAGGGTTTCTCCTATGCTCTCTAGTAATTTGATGGTGTCGGGTCGTAGGTTTAAATTTTTAATCCATGTTGAATGAATTTTTGTGTAAGGTGAAAGGTAGGGATCTTGCTTCATGGTTCTGCACGTGGAAATCCAGTTTTCAAAGCACCATTTATTAAACAGACTGACCTTACTCCAGGGACTGGTTTTGGATCGTTGATCAAATATAAGTTGCTTGTAGATGTTTGGATTGATTTCTGGAGTTTCTATTCTGTTCCATTGGTCTTTCCATCTGTTTCTGTACCAGTACCATGCTGTTTTGATAACAACTGCCCTGTAGTATGTCCTGAAATCTGGTATTGTGATGCCTCCGGCTTTGTTTTTGTTGTACAAGATTGCTTTAGCTATTCGAGGTCTCCTGTGCTTCCATATGAATCTCAGCATCATTTTTTCCAGATCTGAGAAGAATGTCCTCGGTATCTTGATTGGGATTGCGTTGAATCTGTAAATTGCTTTTGGCAGAATGGACATTTTGATGATGTTGATTCTTCCAATCCATGAGCATGGGAGATTTCTCCATTTTTTGGTATCCTCTTCTATTTCTTTCTTTAAGGTTTTGTAATTTTCATCCGAGAGATCTTTAATGTTCTTAGTTAAGTTTATTCCAAGGTATTTGATTGTTTTTGTAACTATTGTGAATGGGATTGATCTTAGCAGTTCTTCCTCAGCCGTGGCATTGTCTGTGTATACAAAGGCTGTTGATTTTTGTGCATTGATTTTATATCCTGCTACTTTGCCAAACTCTTCTATGAGTTCCAATAGTCTCTTAGTAGAGTTCTTTGGGTCCCCTAAATAAAGAATCATGTCGTCTGCAAAGAGGGATAGTTTGAGTTCTTCCTTCCCAACTTGTATCCCTTTAATTTCTTTTTCTTGCCTAATAGCTCTGGCTAAGACTTCCAGCACTATATTGAATAGCAGTGGTGAGAGTGGGCATCCCTGTCTGGTACCAGATCTCAGTGCACATGCTTCCAACTTTTCCCCATTCAATAGGATATTGGCCGTGGGTTTTTCATAAATTGCTTTGATTGTATTGAGGAATGTGCCTTCTATACCCAGTTTGCTTAGGGTTTTCATCATGAAAGGGTGTTGAATTTTATCGAATGCTTTCTCTGCGTCTAGTGAGATAATCATATGGTTTTTCTTCTGCAGTCTGTTAATGTGGTGTATCACGTTGATTGTTTTGCGAATATTGAACCATCCCTGCATACCAGGGATGAATCCCACTTGGTCTGGGTGGATGATCTTTCTGATGTGTTGTTGCAGTCTATTGGCCAGAATTTTGTTGAGGATTTTTGCATCTATTTTCATGAGGGATATTGGTCTGTAATTCTCTTTCAATGCTGCATCTTTTTCTGGCTTAGGGATTAAGGTGATGTTGGCTTCATAGAAAGAATTTGGGAGAATTCCCTCTTTTTCGATTGTTCTGAATAGTTTGAGAAGAATTGGGGTTAGTTCTTCTTTAAATGTCTGGGAGAATTCAGCAGTGAATCCATCTGGTCCTGGGCTTTTCTTTGTTGGGAGGGCCTTTATTACCGATTCAATTTCTGACTCACTTATGGGTCTGTTTAGGTTTTCTATGTCTTCCTGGTTCAATTTAGGTAGGTTGCATGTGTCCAGGAATCTATCCATTTCTGATAGGTTTCCCTGTTTACTGGCATACAAGTCCTTGTAGTAATTTCTGATGATTCTTTTGATTTCTGTGGTGTCTGTTGTTATATTTCCTTTTTCATCTCTGATTTTACTGATTTGGGTCTTTTCTCTTCTTTTTTTAGTTAGTTGGGCCAATGGGGTGTCAATTTTGTTTATTTTTTCAAAGAACCAGCTCCTTGTTTGGCTGATTTTTTGTAATTTTTTTTGGATTCAATCATGTTGATTTCTTCTCTGATTTTGATTATTTCTCTTTTTCTACTAGATTTGGGTCTAGTTTGCTGCAAATTTTCTAGATCCTTGAGATGCATTGAAAGCTCATCTATTTGGTGCCTTTCCAGTTTCTTGATGTAGGCACCTATTGATATAAACTTTCCTCTTAACACTGCTTTTGCTGTATCCCATAAGTTTTGGTATGTTGTGCTCTTATCCTCATTTACTTCCAGAAAATTTTTGATTTCTCTTTTGATTTCTTCAGTGACCCATTATTCATTCAGGAGCATGTTGTTCAATCTCCATGTGTTTGCATATGCTCTAGGGATTCCTGAGTTACTAATTTCCAACTTCATTCCCTTATGGTCTGAGAAGCTGCATCGTATGATTCTAATTCTTTTGAATTTGCTGAGACTTGCTTTATGGCCTAATATGTGATCAATCCTAGAGTAGGTTCCATGTACTGCTGAGAAGAATGTAAATGCTTTATGTGTAGGATGAAAAGTTCTGTAGATATCTGTTAGATCCATTTGGGCTATAGTGTTGTTTAAATCTACTGTCTCCTTGTTGATCTTCTGTCCTGTCGATCTGTCAATATCTGTGAGTGGAGTATTGAAGTCCCCCAGTACTATTGTGTTGGGGTCTAAGTCTCCATTTAAGTTTCTTAACAAATTTTTTAAATAAACCTGTAGCCTGTAATTAGGTGCATATACATTGAGAATTGTTATACTTTCTTGTAGTATTGATCCCTTAATCATTATATAGTGCCCCTCTTTGTCTCTCTTAACAGTTTTTGTGTTAAAGTTTATGTAGTCCGATATTAAGATAGCTACACCCGCTCTTTTTTCATTTCTGTTGGCATGGTATATCTTGTTCCATCCTTTTATTTTCAGTCTGTATGGATCTTCGTTGGAAAGATGTGTTTCTTGTAGGCAGCAAATAGATGGTTTTTGTTCTTTAACCCAATCAGCCAATCTCTGTCATTTAACAGGACAGTTTAGACCTTTAACATTCAATGTGACTATTGGTAAGTGGTAAGTTTGCCCTGCCATTTGCCAAAGATATTTTCTAATGTATGCTTTGAATTCCCTGTGATCTTTTGCCGTGAGGTTCCCTTCGTTTACCTTCTTTCATGTTGATGGCCGTGTTTCTGTGTTTCTGTGTGTAACACATCTTTAAGTATCTTTTGCAGGGCTGGACGAGTGGCAACAAATTCTTTCAATTTTTGTTTGTTATGAAAGGTCTTTATTTCGCCTTCATTCACAAATGAGAGCTTTGCAGGGTATAATATTCTGGGTTGGCAGTTTTTCTCTCTAAGTACCTGGGCTATGTCCCGCCATTCCCTTCTAGCTTGTAGGGTTTCTGTTGAGAAGTCAGCTGTGAGTCTAATTGGAGATCCTCTGAGAGTAATCTGCCGTTTCTCTCTTGCACATTTTAGGATCTTTTCTTTTTGCTTCACTGTGGTGAGTTTAATTACAACATGTCGTGCAGAGGATCTCTTTTGGTCATGTTTATTAGGGGTTCTATGAGCTTCCTGGATTAGGATATCTCTGTCTTTCTCCAAGCCTGGAAAATTTTCTGCTAGTATCTCCCTAAAAAGGCCTTCTAATCCTTTCTCCCTTTCCATACCTTCAGGAACACCTAGAACCCGAATGTTGAGTTTTTTAATAGTATCCTGTAAATTCTCGACGATATCTTTTAGTTTTCTAATTTCCTCTTCTTGTCTTTGGTTTGACTGTTTCCTCTCCTGTTCTCTGTCTTCTAGTTCCGATATCCTCTCTTCTGCTTCACCCATTCTGGTTTTAAGGCCCTCAAGATTGCTTGTCACTTGATCTATTGAATTCTTCAATTCATTAAGATTTTTTGTCACTATCGTAGCTTCTTGTTCTACTAGTTGTTTCGTTTCGTTTTTATTCCTCCGTAGTATTTCATTCTCACGAGAGAGATTTTCTATCTTATCCATTAAAGATTTCTGTAGTTCAAGAATTTGTTTTTGAGAACTTCTTAATGTTCTTATCAATTTTTTGAGATCTGCTTCTTGCATTTCTTCTATCTCATTATCTTCACAATCCTGACTTGGGGTGTCTTTTCCGTTTGGGGTCATCATAGCGTCTTCCTTGATCTTGTTCCCTCAGAATCTGTTTTTGTTTGGCATTTTTTTTTCCCCACACTCTTTCTCTGGGTTGTCAAGGTAACGGAGTTTGTGTGCGTGGTGTGTTCCCAGTTTTTGGATCCCCTTCAGGTTTCTACAGCCTCGGGTTTTTGGTTCCGTATGCCTCAGTGACGGGCGGGCGCGCGCGCTGTCCCACTGCGTTTAATCAAATTCGACTTCGCAAGGTGGGCGATGAGAGGGGATAGTGTCCGTGCAGGCTCGCCTCAACTGTGCTGTTTCCCCCGTGGGGGTCTGCTTCCCCCCGCCAGTGTCTCGGGATCCCTGTATCGGCTCCCGTTCAAGCGCGCAGATCCTGCGGCGATTGTGTTCTGCCCGGCTCCCGTCACAGCCGGCGGGCGCGCGCCGTGCCGCTGCGTTCGATCTAGCTCAAATTCGCAGATTGGGCGACGAGAGAGGCTAGTGTCCGTGCAGGCTCGCCTCAATTGTGCTGTTTCCCCCGTGGGGGTCTGCTTCCCCCCGCCAGTGTCTCGGGATCCCCGTATCGGCTCCCGTTTAAGCGCTCAATTCCAATGGCGACTGTGTTCCGTCCGGTTCCCGTCCCTCCCGGCAGCTCCCGTGCCACTATAGCACGATTTGCCATTCGCAAACTTACTTTCCCCTAGGTCCTCTGCGTCTCATTCACTGGGTCCAGAAGAATTTCCACTGCATTTTTTTCCCTGAGATTTTTCCTGAGGCTACAGTAACTCTGTTTTTATTAAACTATTTTTTTGCGGACTGCTAGTGCGCATCCTCACTATTCCGCCATCTTGGCTCCGCCCCCGCGATTCCACATTGTTCTTAATAGCATAGTGAAAATGAGGAAGCAATAAAGTTTTCATCAACATCTGAAAAGATAAAAAAATGAGATCTACTTATATAATGTAATAATACAGATCAACAGAAAGAATTAATAATGATATCTGTGGGGCCCATGCTGCGACATAGCGGATAAAGCCGCTATTTGCAGTGCCCACATCTCATATGGATTCCAGTTCACGTCCTGGCTGCTCCACTTCTGATCCACCTCTCTGCTATGGCCTGGGAAAGCAATAGAAGATGGCCTAAGTGCTTGAGCTCCTGCACCCACGTGGAAGACCTGGAGAAAGAAGATCTCTCTCTCTCTCTCTCTCTCTCTCTCTCTCTCTCTCTTTCTCTCTGCCTCCCTGTAACTCTGTCTTTCAAATAAATAAAATAATAATAATAATAATAATAATAATAATAATATATTGTGCTATGGGTTAGTGGGAAAAGCCATCACCTGCAGTGCCAGCATCCCATATGGGCACCAGTTTGAGTCTTGGCTGCTCCACTTCCATTCCAGCTCTCTGCTATGGTGTGGGAAATCAGTAGAAGATGGCCCAAGTCCTTGGGCACCTGCACTCATGTGGGAGACCCAGAAGAAGCTTCAGGTTCCTGGCTTTGGATCAGCCCAGCTCCAGACATTGCGGCCATTTGGGGATTGAACCAATGGAGGGAAGACCTCTCTCTTTCTCTCTCTCTGCCTCTGTAACTCTGATTTTCAAATAAATAAATAAATCTTTAAAAAAGTAATGATGGGTCCAGTACTGTGGCATAGTGGGTAAAGCTACCACCTGCAGTGCCGGCATCCCATATGGGTACTGGTTTGAGTCCTGGCTGATCCTCTTCCAATCCAGCTCTCTACTGTGGCCTACGAAAGCAGTAGAGAATGGCCTAAGTCCTTGGGCCCCTGCACCTTTGTGGGAGACCTGGAAGAAGCTCCTGGCTCCTGGCTTCAAATCAGTGCAGTTCCAGACATTGTGGCCATCTGGGGAGTGAAAAAGCAGATGAAAGACCTCTATCTCTATCTCTGCCTCTCCTTCTCTCTCTGTGTAACTCTGACTTTCATTTAAATCAATAATTCTTTAAAAAATAAATTATAAAAAGTAATGATACAGAGGAAAGCATAAAATCATCATGCAATGAAAGAAGCCTGGTACAAAAGACCTATTTATATTTACATTTAATTTTCAGAAATAAAAATCTATAAAATATAAAGTAGTCTATTGGATGCATGGGTCTGGGGTGAGACTAGAGATTACTGAAAATGTAAAAGAGAATTTTAATTGAGGTAAATTTATGAAAAAAACTTTTTAATTTGTGTAATTAAATGTAGTGAATTGTATTATTTATAAATTATGCATTTACAAAGAATGATTCTTCTTCCATATTAAGTGAACTAAAGGCATAACCTTATTTGAATGAGGAAGACCAAACAAATCCAAACTAGGAACATTATATAAAACAACTTGCTGTCTTTCTTCATAAATGTCAAAATAGAAATCCAAGCTGGCTTAACAGGAAAAAGATATGCTGATTTTGACTAATGGAAGAACAGGGAGGAAGCACATTCTCAGGGGAAAGTAAGAGAGAAGTTTGCTGAGAAAAGTCTACAGAAAGAAGAGAAACTTTGTGGAGCAGTGGGAATGGTACAATCATGCAGTGCTGAATGAGATACCACCAATGAGTACCAAAGCAAGTGTCTGGTAGGGATGGAATCTTTCCAGAGTTGGATGAGAGGAACCTG
This sequence comes from Sylvilagus floridanus, assembly GCA_949820135.1. Taxonomy (NCBI): domain Eukaryota; kingdom Metazoa; phylum Chordata; class Mammalia; order Lagomorpha; family Leporidae; genus Sylvilagus; species Sylvilagus floridanus. Next base: position 91,815,224 of record OX463223.1, read on the forward strand.
CAGCAGCCCATATCAATAGTGATATTGCCTGAGGAAGAACCTCATGGTCTCCACTGACTTTGAGTCCAAAGCTTAAGTGCTAGCAGAGGACAGGGTGCCCATACAACCTCCTGAAAAGAGGGCACATTGTTTTTTCTCCTTCTTGACCAAAGCACCCAAACACCAGCAGGAAGAAAGTACCATCATAATAATTCATGGCCTGCATGTGACTAAGGGATTTTATCAGAGTGACAAAAATGTGGTCCTCAGAGTTTGAGTCTCTCCTGGAGGGTTGGCAGAGGGAGGGGTGTCCAGTTAGGTCCATGAAATAGGGGCACATTTCTCCCTTCCCCTTACTCTATCAAGGTGTTGGACTCAACTTGTGAAGGCAGAACACAGACTGAGCTCTGTCTATCAGGTAGATGTCTCCAATAACACTGTGGCTCTCTCATGGATTTGAAGAATCACAAGGCTGAAAGTGAATTCACTGCTCCCTGTGACTGTGGGATCCATATGCCCTATTACAGTGGGAATCCTGTGACTGTGTGATAAGTCCTGGAGTTTGGCTATATTTTTGGGCAATCACTGAGTATAGCTGCAGAGGTTCGGAGTTCCCTGCTGTGGTGTGTCACTGCAGAGGGCTCTTGCTAACACCAAAGGGCACACAGATCCTTTGTGTGGTTCATGTGCCTAAGTGGCACTATGTTCTCACTCTGGGAAATTGGTTTAACTTGGTAGAGAGGGGCTGAGGCTGTAAAACATGAAAGCTGGTGTGATCATATGATCATACCCTCTCTGCTTGCTGATGGTAGAAAAGATCTACCACGCCCATCTTGGGTGTCAACCTGGACTCTATCCCCACAACTGAACACTGGGCAGAGTGCTCTGGTCACACCCAGGACACACCTCTAGATATCTACAGAAGAAGCAGACAGTACAACTAACCCATATATGCACATTTCAAAGATAAAAGCCCTAAGAGGTGAAAATTAATAAGTTTTCCAAAAATAGTGAAAAATAAACATAGAAATGCAAGAAACATGAACAAGGGAGATAATATAAATATGCAATGGAAACAATAATTCAATATTAGATGTGAAACACCTGAAAAGGAAACCAAAAGAATGATCATAAGTTACTCTAACACTTCAGAGAAGTGAATGCATGAAAGAAAGCAATTCAAGCACAACATGGGCAAGAAATTCTGATGGGAGATGAAGATACAAAAGCAAAATCAAGCTGAAATATTAAAAATGAAGAATTTAATATGTCAAATAAAAATACAGAGAAAGGTCGTAACAAAAAGACTCGGTGAGGCAGAAGAAAGATTATCAAAGCTAGAAGACTGATCTTTGGAAATATCTCACACACACACACACACTAAAGAAGAAAATATTAGAAAAACGGAAAACAGTGTGAGATACATGTGGAATATCACAACAAGATGAAACGTGTGTGTCTTAGGAGTTCCCTGAATCTATAGAAGCAATAAAAACAGAGAATGGATTAGAAGACCTATTCAGTGAAACAATAGCAGAAAAATTCTCTATTTTGGAGAAAGATGTAGACATCCAAATAGAGGAAGCCAACAAAATTCCTAATACACATGAAAGATAAATATACACTATGAAACATGGTAGTCAAATTTGCAAAAGTAAAACATTAATATAATAAAATGTGCATGGAGAAAAGTCAGATTATCTTCAAAAGATCTCTAAATAGATTGACAGCTGATTTCTCATCAGAAACCCTAAGGGCTATGAGAGAAAAGAGAGACATAGTCCAAGTCCTAAATGAAAAAATAAGTTATTGACCCAGAATACTGTACCCAGCAAAGCTCTCATTTAAAACTGAAGGCCATATAAATACATCCAAAGCACACAGAAATTTGAAAAATTTGTCACCACTCATTCAGCCTTACAAATGATACATAAGGATATGCTACACACAGAAACATAGAAAGATAGTCAACATTATGGAAGAATGGGAAGGCACATAATTACCTAGTAAAAGTACAAAGGAGACCAAAACAAACAATACAAATATTTATGAAAAAATGGCAGGAAAATCATTACTTATCAATAATAACCTCGAATGCAAATAGCCTAAATTCAACAGTTAACAAATACACTGGTTGAATAAATTAAAAAGCATCATCTATTTACTGCCTACAAGAAACACATCTCATCAGCAAAGACTGATTGAATGTGAAAGAATGGAAAGAGATATCCTGTAATAATGGAAATTTAAAACAAGCGGGAGTAACCATCCTAATATCAGATGAAGTAGACTTTATGAGAAGAATTGTTGAAAGAGACAAAGAAGGTCATTGTGTAATAATTAAATGATTAATTTGACAAGAAGATATGATGACAGTAAATGTATATTCACCAATGATAGGGTGGATGGCTATTTAACACAAATGCTAGTTGATGTAAATGTATAGTATAGTGTACTATAATATATAGTATCCTATACACTAGTAATGGGAAACTTCAACACCACACATTCATAAATAAGTATATTAACTAGACAAAAAATCAACAAAGAAACAGAACTAAACTGCAGTATTGACCAAATGGATCGCATTGTTATCTACAGAATATTTCATCTCACAGTTACAAAATACAAATACTTTTCATCAGTTCGTGGAATTTCTCTAGGATAGACGATATGCTAGGAAATAAAACAAGTCTCAATTAATTAAAAAAATTGAAACTGTATCACATACTTTCTCTGACCACATTGAATGAAGCCGAAAATTAATAATATAAGAAACTCTAGACTAGAAACAATGACTTCAACAGCCCTTGTTTTGACTGTCGAGGAACAGTTTTCTTATTTTTTACTTTTATTCTTTTCTCTTCTTCATACTTTATGTTGAACTTTTTACTTAACATAGAGTTAATCATATGTATATAGAGTCAATTGAAAATATATCTCAGTAAAAAATAAGAGGGGTAATATGAGAGGTAGGAGGAAGTTTGTAACTGTAAAACTGTATAGTTCTGCATACAGTCCTAAAGGCTTATTTCTAAGGGTACAGTTTAAAAACTTGTCATGGGACTCTAAATCCCAATAAAATTGGTGGTAAGAATGCCATCTTAACTGTTAAAGTGATCATATTAAATGTTAAAGTGAATATATACATAGGATTAAGTGTGAAAGATATCATATAAATAGCATGAAATGGCTTGTACTAATAACAGACAGAATTAAAAAAGGAGGAAATGTCCAACTTGGGAAGCAGTTCACACAGTAGATGCATAGAATGACAATCACTTTAACTAGCACTCTGACCTCTGAATCAGCTCTTAAGGCGTTTGGATGTGGCTGAAAAGCCCATGAGAACATTTCAGGCATGAAAAGCCAAGACACTTTGGCAAAAAATATCCTACATTAAGGATCTCTGTGAGTGAGACCCCAGTGGAAAGAAGGGGCTATCAAAGAAGGATTTACTTTTCTCTTAAGGGAGAGGAGTACTTCCCCTTATGGCCTTGTCAAAATGCTGATGGAGTTTGTGGTCACAAAAGGATTCCATAGCCTTGACAGCTCATGGTAAGAGCCTCAGGTGATCACTGAAATAATATATAAGTGTTAATTGTTAAATTAGCAATGGGAGTCACTGTGCACTTACTCCCCGTATAGGACCTCTGTCCTTAATGAGTTGTACTATGAGAATTAATGCAAAACTTGTTCTTAAACAGTACTTTATACATTGTGTGTGTGAGTGTGTGAAAACTGTTGAAATATTTACTTAGTATAGAGTTGGTCCTTGGTATATAAATTTAATTAAAAATGAATTTAATAAAGAATAGGATGGGAGAGGGAGTAGGGGAGGGAAGTTGGTGTGGGAAGATGGATAAGGGGGGAAGAACCACTATATTCCTAAATTGTACCTATGGAATTTACATTTGTTAAAAAAAATGAGGGGCTGGCACTGCGGCACAGCAGATTAACACCCTGGCCTTCAGTGCCGGCATCCCATATGGGAGCTGGTTCGAGACCCAGCTGCTCCACTTCTGATCCAGCTCTCTGCTTTGGCCTGAAAAGCAGTAAAAGATGGCGCATATCCTTGGGCCCCTGCCCTGCCCCTTGGGAGACCTGGAAGAAGCTCTTGGCTCCTGGCTTCGGATCGGCATAGCTCCGGCCATTGTAGCCATTTGGGGAGTGAACCAGCAGATGGAAGACCTCTCTCTCTTTGCCTCTCCTCTCTCTGTGTAACTCTGACTTTCAAAAAATAAATAAATCCTTAAAAAATTTAAAAAAAGAAACTCTAGACTATATGTGAATGCACAAAGACTACACAATGTGCTCTCGAATGAACAGTGGATCACAGAAGAAAACAAAAGAGAAATTGAAAAATTCCTAGAAATGAAGGAAAATAACACACAATATATCAAAACTTATGTGATACATCATAATCAGTCTGAAGTGGCAAAAATCACAGCAATTAGTGCCTACACCAAGACATTGGAAATATGTCAAATAATTGACAAAAAGAACACAAATGAGTAAAAGGAAAGAAATAATAAAAATTTCAGGTGAAATAAACAAAATTGAAATAAAGAAAATAATACTAATTTTCAGTGAAATGGATGGCTGGTTTCTTGAAAAAAAAAAAAAAGTAAGCAAAATTGTTAAACCATTTTTCCAACTAACCAACAAGAAAAAACACACAAATCAATAAAATTATAGATGACAAGGGGATGCTACAATAGATACCAAAGAAATAAAGAGAATCATCAGGGATTAAACAATTTTGTGTTAATTGGAAAATCTAGAAGAAATGGAAATATTACTGGACACACACAATTTACCAAAATTGAGTCATGTAGGGATGGAAAAGATAAATAGATCAATAAGCAAGATGGAGAATGAATAATTGATAAAAACATTTCCAACAAAGAATAGCCTGGGATAGGAATGGCTTCACTGCTAAGTCTTACCAAAATGTCAAAGAAGTAATCCCAATTCTTCTTAAACTAGTCAAAACCTTTCAAAGATAGGCAATCCACCCTAACTCTTTTTACAAGGCCAGCATTACCTTAATTCTAACATCAGAAAAAGCTAAAAAAAATATAGACGAGCTTCCCTGATGTACAAAGATGCAAAAACCCTTAATAAAATACTAGGTAATCAAATCAAACAACACATTCAAAGTATCTTTCACCCAGACCAAGAGGGATTTAGCCCTGGTATACAGATGGTTGAACATATGCAAATAAAGGCATGATACACCACATTAACAAGTCAAAGAATGAGTTAATGGATTTTTCTATTTATATATGCCATATAAATTTTAACTAAAACCTGCAATTCAAATGGTTATTGGTTGTCCACATGGAGCTCAACAAAACCTAGACTTTTTAAAAGTTAGCTTGATATTTAACTGTCCTTTAAACATCAGTGCCACTAACCAACCATATTTTCTTTGTGTTAGTGTCTACCTTTTACCTGCCTGGAAAAGATAGACTTACTGGGCCAGCACCTTGGCTCACTAGGTTAATCCTCCGCCTGAGGCGCCAGCATTCCATATGGGGTCTGGGTTCTAGTCCCTGTTGCTCCTCTTCCAGTCCATCTCTCTGCTCTGGGCCAGGAAGGCAGTGGAGGATGGCCCAAGTGCTTGGGCCCCTGCACCCGCATGGGAGACCAGGAGGAAGCACCTGGCTCCTGGCTTCAGATCCGCGTAGATCCGGCCGTTGCGGCCATTTGGGGAGTGATCCAACGGAAGGAAGACCTTTGTCTCTCTCTCTCTCTCTCTCTCTCTCTCTCTTTCACTAACTCCATCTGTCAAATAAAAAAAGATTTACATCATTTGATGAGCCTGTTTCAACTTTTTTGCTATTGTTTGCTTGTTTTTGTTTTTGCAGCTAAAATTAAAATGTCAAATAAAATTTTGGTTATCCAAGATAATGTCTATTTGTACTAATTTAGGTTAGAAGCAGAGGCTTCACATGAATAAACGGTTGTGCTCAGATAATCATATTGAAGAAAAGGGTGCCAATTTCGGAAAAGGTACTCCATCTACCAATAAGCATGTGTTTGAAAAATCTGAAACTATGTAATAGTTTTTTTTTTTAATTAAAGGCAAATGCCATGGCTCACTTGGCTAATCCTCCACCTGTGGTGCCGGCACCCCGGGTTCTAGTCCCGGTTGGGGCACCGAATACTAGTCCTGGTTGCTCCTCTTCCAGTCCAGCTCTCTGCTGTGGCCCGGGAGTGCAGTGGAGGATGGCCCAAGTGCTTGGGTCCCTGCACCTGCATGGGAGACCGGGTGGAAGCACCCAGCTCCTGGCTTCGGATCAGTGCAGCGCTGGCTGTAGCGGCCATTAGGGGAGTGAAACAACAGAAGGAAGACCTTTCTCTCTGTCTCTCTCTCTCACTGTCTAACTCTGCCTGACAAAAACAAAATTAAAAATTTTTCATTTCCTTTCGTTTAGAACTACAGAGTAGATTTCAAACTTCCACGATTTATTTAATTCTTATCTTTCTTAAATATGTTTTAAAAGAGTAGTACTATTTATCTAACTACCTTTCCTATGTGTTAAAGCATATTAAATCTCATGAAATGTTTCACTCTGATTAAAACCTTAAAAATCTGAAAAAAACAAATTGAATAATGAAAACCATATTATTAGTTCATAAATGTAGATAAAGCATTTGATAAAATGACACATGCTTTCATGATGAAAACCTTGAGCAAACTGAGTATAGAATGAACATACCACAGCACAATCAAGGCAGTATATGACAGGGGCCGGCGCTGTGAGGTAGTGGATAAAGCCGCTACATCCCATATGGGCGCCAGTTGAAGTCCTGGCTGCTCCACTTACTATCCAGTTCATTGCTGTGGTCTAGGAAAGCCGTAGAAGATGGCTGAAATCCTCGGGCCCCTACACCCATGTGGGAGACCCAGAAGAAGCTCCTGGCTCCTGGGTTCTGGCTTCTGGCTTCTGGCTCCTGGATTCGGATAGGCGCAGCTCCAGCCATTACAGCCAAGTGGAGAGTGAACCAACGGACGGAAGACATCTCTCTCTCTCTCTCTCTGTCTCTCTCTGCCTCTCCTCTCTCTGTAACTTTCTCTCTAACTTTCAAATAAATAAATAAATATTTTTTAAAAGGCAGTATATGACAAACACACATCCAGCATCATATTGAATAGGGAAAGGCTGGAAGCATTTCCACTAAGATCCAGAAGCAGAGAAGGATGCCCACTCTAATGACTACTATTCATTGGGTTCTGAATGTTTTAAACAGAGCCATTAGACGAGAAAATAAAATCTGTGTTGATTTTATGTCTTGCAATTTTACGAAACTCTTGTGATTTCCAATATTCTTTTATTGAATCATATCATCTCCAAACATCCTTCTTTCCAATTTGCATCCCTCTGATTTTTTCTTCTTGCCTAACAATTCTGGCTAAAACTTCTGGAAGAACATTGAATAGTGATCATGAGAGTGGACATCCTTATTTGGTTCCCGATTTTAGCAGATGTGCTTCCAACTTTTTCCCACTGAATATGATTATGTCTGTGTGCTTTTCATATATTGCTTTAATTGTGTTAAGGGATATCCTTTCTTTTTTCTTGCTCTATGATAATTACTTTTTTTTAATAAATATAAATTTCCAAAATACAGCTTTAGGATTACAGTGGGTTTTCCCTCCCCCCCAAACTTCCCTCCCACCCGCAACTCTCCCATCTCCCACTCCCTCTCCCATTCCATTCACATCAAGATTCATTTTCAATTATCTATATACAGATCAATTTAGTATATATTAAGTAAAGATTTCAACAGTTTTCACCTACACAGAAGCACAAAGTGTAAAGTACTGTTTGAGTACTAGCTATAGCATTAATTTACATTGTACAACACATTAAGGACAGAGATCCTGCATGGGGAGTAAGTAAGTGCACAGTGACTCCTGTTGTTGACTTAACAATTGCTACTCTTGTTTATGGAGTCAGTAATCACCCTAGGCTCTTGTCATGGGTTGCCAAGGCTATGGAAGCTTTTTGAGTTTGCCAACTCCGATCTTATTTAAACAAGATCATAATCAAAGTGGAAGTTCTCTCCTCCCTTCAGAGAAAGGTACCTCCTTCTTTGATGGCCCTGTTCTTTCCACTGGGATCTCACTCACAGAGATCTTTTATTTAGGTCATTTTTTTGCCAGAGTGTCTTGGATTTCTATGCCTAAAATACTATCATGGGCTCTTCAGCCAGATCCATATACCTTAAGGGCTGATTCTGAGGCCAGAGTGCTGTTTAGGTCATCTGTCATTCTATGAGTCTGCCGTGTAATGGGATATTCTTTCTATACCCAATTTGTTTAAGATTTTATATTGAAAATGTTTTATTTTATCAAATATGTTCTCTGCATCTATTCAGATAATCAAATGGATTTTTAATGTGTTAGTGTTGTGTATCACACTTACTGATTTGCATATGTTGGCCTCATAAAAGGAGTTTGAGATGATTCCATTTCAATTGTTTTGAATATTTGAATATTTTAAAAGTTTGATAGAATTCAGTAGTGAGGCCATCCAGTCCTTGGATTTTGCTTGTTGTGATGATCTTTTCACTGAATAAAACTCTATCTTGGGGGCTTATGCTATAGCATAGGAGGAAAAGCTTCCACTTGAGGTGCTTACATGCCCTATAGGCATCAGTTTGTATCCTAGGTGCTCCACTTCTGATCAATCTCTCTGCTATGGCCTAGGAAAGCAGTGGAAAATGGCCCAAGTTTTTGTGCTCCTGCACCCATGTGGGAGACTCAGAAGAAGTTTCTGGTTTATGGCTTTGAATTGACTCAGCTCTGGACATTGTTGCCATTTGGGGAGTAAACCAGCTGATGAGAGACCTTTCTATCTATCCTTCCCTATCTCTGTCTGTTAAGTCTACCTTTCAAATAAATAAAAAAATCTTTAAGAAATCTCCATATTGTTTATTGGTCCATTTCGGACTGGCCTTCATTACTAAATTACTGTAGATTGAATCTGTCTAGAAACCTATCCTTCCTTTTGAGATTCTCCAGTTGGCATATTGCTGTATGTAGTAATTCCTGAAGATTATTTTTCTGTGGTATCCATTTTACCATTATCATTTTCATATCTGATTTTATTAATTTGGGTTTCACTTTTTTGTTTAGTTGGGCCAATAGTGTAATAATCTTATTTTTTTGCTGATCTTTTGTATCTTTTTGTATCTTTTTATATCTTTTTATTTCTCTTCCAGTTATAATTATTACCTTTCGCAATTTCGTGTTTAGTTTCTGTATCTTTTAAATGAAGAATTTAGGCCATTTACATGTAAGGTTATTATTGATAAGTAACAACTTGGTCCTGCAATTTTTCTATTAATACTCCTATTCTTTGCTTTGGATTTCCTTTCTTTTTTTTTTTTACTAGAGATTTTCTTTTTTTTTAATTTTTTATAAAGCTTTTATTTAAAGAATATAAATTTCCAAAGTACAGCTTATGGATTACAATGGCTCCCCCCCCATAACTTCCCTCCCACCCACTACCCTCCCCTTTCCCGCTCCCTCTCCCATTGCATTCACATCAAGATTCATTTTCAATTCTCTTTATACACAGAAGATCAGTTTAGTACATATTACGTAAAGATTTCAACAGTTTGCCCTCACATAGAGACACAAAGTGAAAATACTGTTGGAATACTAGTTATAGTATTTTTTTTCTTATTTAGAATATAAATTTCCAAGGTACAACTTGTGGATTGCAATGACTTCCCCACCCATACCTCCCCTTCCCCCGCTACCCTTCCCCCTTACCCACTCCCCCTCCCCTTTCATTCCCATTCAGATTCATTTTCAATTCTCTTTGTATACAGGAGATCAGTTTAGTATGTGTTACGAAAAGATTTTAAACCATTTGCCCTCACATAGCATCCTAGAGTGAAGCATACTCTTTGAGTACTAGTTGTAGCGTTAAATCACATTGTACAGCACATTAGGGACAGAGATCCTACATGATATTATTTTTTTTTAATTGATTGATTTTTATGTAACTTCCAATTTTTTTTATCATTTCCAATTGTCTTTCCATACGGAAGATCAATTCAGTATATATTAAGCAAAGATTTTGTCAGTTTGCATCCGCGTAGAGACACAAAATGCAGAAATACTGTTTCAGACCTAGTTATTGCATTACTTCACCTTGGACAACACATTAAGGACAGATCATACAAGGGCCGTAAGTACACAGTGACTACTGTTGTTGATTTAACAATTTGCCACTCTTGTTTATGGCGTCAGCAATCTCCCTAGGCTGTAGTCATGAGTTGCTGAGGCTATGGAAGCCTTTAGTGTTCAACGACTTGGATCTTGTTCTGACAGGGTCATTGTCAAAGTGGAGGTTCTCCCTTCGGAGAAAGGCACCTCCTTCTCTGGTGGCCCTGTTCCTTCCGTTGGGATCTTACTCGCAGAGATCTTTCATTTATGACTTCTTTTTTTTTTTCCAGATTGTCTTGGCTTTCCATGCCAAAAATATTCTCATGGGCTCTTGAGCCAGATCCTGATGCCTTAGGACTGATTCTGAGGCCAGAGTGATTTATTAGGATATCTGCTATTCTATGAGTCTGCTGTGTATCCTACTTCCCATGTTGGATCAGTCTCTCCCTTTTTTAGTTCTATCTGTTAGTATTAGCAGTTACTAGTCTTGCTTGTGTGATCCCTTTGACTCCTAGACCTATCAGTGTGATCAATTGTGAACTGAAATTGATCACTTGGGCCAGTGAGATGGCTTGGTACATGCCACCTTGCTGGGGTTGTATTAGGTTCCCCTGGCACATTTCTAACTCCATCGTTTGGGGCAGGTCCGATTGAGTTTGCCCAAATTGTACATATCCTCCCTTTCTTTTTCCCTCTCTCCTAAATTAACAGGGATTACTTTTCAGTTGAAATTTAAACATCTAGGAATAATTATGTGTTAATTGCAGAGTTCTACCAATAGTACTAGATCAATAACAAATAACGTCAAGAAATATTAAATGGGAAAAGATTTACATTGTATATCAACCGTCCAGACAAGATTTGATCCAGTCATAGTTTCTCATAGAGTTCATTTCACTTCAACCGGTTTCCCCTTTGGTGTTAAGTTAGTCGTTGCCAATCAGGGAAAACAAATGATATTTGTCTTTTGGGGACTGGCTTAGTTCACTCAGCATGATGTTTTCCAGATTCCCTCATCTTGTTGCAAATGACTGGATTTCATTGTTTTTAACTGCTGTATAGTATTCTGTAGAGTACATGTCCCATAATTTCTTTATCCAGTCTACTGTTGATGGGCATTTGTGTTGGTTCCAGGTCTTAGCTATGGTGAATTGAGCTGCAATAAACATTAATGTGCAGACAGCTTTTTGGTTTGTCAATTTGACTTCCTTTGGGTAAATTCCAAGGAGTGGGATGGCTGGGTTGTATGGTAGGGTTATATTCAGGTTTCTGAGGAATCTCCAGACTGACTTCCATAGTGCTTTAACCAGCTTGCCTTCCCACCAACAGTGGGTTAGTGTCCCTTTTTCCCCACATCCTCTCCAGCATCTATTGTTGGTAGATTTCTGAATGTGAGCCATTCTCACCGGGGTGAAGTGAAACCTCATTGTGGTTTTGATTTGCATTTCCCTGATTGCTAGGGATCTTGAACATTTTTTCATGTGCCTGTTGGCCATTTGGATTTCCTCTTTGGAAAAGTGTCTATTGAGGTCCTTGGCCCATCTCTTAAGTGGGTTGTTTGTTTTGATGTTGTGGCTTTTCTTGATTTCTTTGTAGATTCTGGTTATCAACCCTTTATCTGTTGCATAGTTTGCAAATATTTTTTCCCATTCTGTCGGTTGCCTATTCACTTTCTTGACTGTTTCTTTTGACGTACAGAAACTTCTCAGTTTGATGCCATCCCAGTAGTTAATTTTGGCTTTGAGTGCCTGTGCTTCTGGGGTCTTTTCCAAGAAGTCTTTGCCAGTACCTATATCTTGCAGGGTTTTTCCAATGCTCTCTAATAACTTGATGGTGTCGGGTCGTAGGTTTAAGTTTTTAATCCATGTTGAATGGATTTTTGTGCAGGGTGAAAGGTGTGGGTCTTGCTTCATGATTCTGCATGTGGAAATCCAGTTTTCCCAGCACCATTTATTAAATAGACTGTCTTTATTCCAAGGATTGGTTTTGGATCTTTGATCGAATATGAGTTGGCTGTAGATATTTGGATTGATTTCTGGTGTTTCTATTCTGTTCCATTGGTCTATCCATCTGTTTCTGTACCAGTACCATGCTGTTTTGATAACTACTGCCCTGTAGTATGTCCTAAAATCTGGTATTGTGATGCCTCCGGCTTTGTTTTTGTTGTATAAGATGGCTTTAGCTATTCGAGGTCTCCTGTGCTTCCATATGAATCTCAGCATCATTTTTTCCAGATCTGAGAAGAATGTCCTCGGTATCTTGATTGGGATTGCGTTGAATCTGTAAATTGCTTTTGGCAGAATGGACATTTTGATGATATTGATTCTTCCAATCCATGAGCATGGAAGATTTCTCCCTGTTTGGTATCCTCTTCTATTTCTTTCTTTAAGGTTTTGTAATTTTCATCGTAGAGATCTTTAACGTCCTTGGTTAAGTTTATTCCAAGGTATTTGATTGTTTTTGTAGCTATTGTGAATGGGATTGATTTTAGAAGTTCTTTCTCTGCCGTGGGATTGCTTGTGTATATGAAGGCTGTTGATTTTTGTGCATTGATTTTATATCCTGCTACTTTGCCAAACTCTTCTATGAGTTCCAATAGTCTCTCAATGGAGTTCTTTGGGTGCCCTAAATAAAGAATCATATCATCTGCAAAGAGGGATAGTTTGAGTTCTTCCTTCCAAATTTGTATCCCTTTGATTTCTTTTTCTTGCCTAATGGCTCTGGCTAAGACTTCCAGCACTATATTGAATAGCAGTGGTGAGAGTGGGCATCCCTGTCTGGTACCTGATCTCAGTGCACATGCTTCCAGGTTTTCTCCATTCAGTAGGATGTTGGCCGTGGGTTTTTCATAAATTGCTTTGATTATATTGAGGAATGTGCCTTCTATACCCAGTTTGCTTAGGGTTTTCATCATGAAAGTGTGTTGTATTTTGTCAAATGCCTTCTCCGCGTAAATTGAGATAATCATATGGTTCTTCTTCTGAAGTCTGTTAATGTGGTGTATCACGTTGATTGTTTTGCGAGTATTGAACCATCCCTGCATTCCAGGGATAAATCCCACTTGGTCTGGGTGGATGATCTTTCTGATGTGTTGTTGTAGTCTATTGGCCAGAATTTTATTGAGGATTTTTGCATCTCTGTTCATCAGGGATATTGGTCTGTAATTCTCTTTCAATGTTGCATCTTTTTCTGGCTTAGGAATTAAAGTGATGCTGGCTTCATAGAAAGAATTTGGGAGGATTCCCTCTTTTTCGATTGTTCTGAATAGTTTGAGAAGGATTGGAGTTAGTTCTTCTTTAAATGTCTGGTAGAATTCAGCAGTGAATCCATCTGGTCCTGGGCTTTTCTTTGTTGGGAGGGCCTTTATTACTGTTTCAATTTCTGTCTCTGTTATGGGTCTACTTAGGTTTTCTATTTCTTCCTGGTAATTTAGGCAGGTTGCATGTGTCCAGGAATCTGTCCATTTCTGTTAGATTCCCCTGTTTTCTGGCATACAAGCCCTTGTAGTAGTTTCTGATGATTCTTTTTATTTCTGTGGTTTCTGTTGTTATGTGTCCTTTTTCATCTCTGATTTTACTGATTTGGGTCTTTTCCCTTCTTTTTTTTGTTAGTTGGGCCAATGGGGTGTCAATCTTGTTTATTTTTTAAAAAACCAGCTCCTCGTTTGGCTGATTTTTTGTAATGTTTTTTTGGATTGAATCCTGTTGATTTCTTCTCTGATTTTAATTATTTCTCTTCTCCTACTAGCTTTGGGTCTGGTTTGCTGTTGATTTTCTAGATCCTTGAGCTGAGCTGAAAGCTCTTCTATTTGGTGCCTTTCTAATTTCTTGATGTAGGCACTTATTGATATAAACTTTCCTCTTAATACTGCTTTTGCAGTAGATTTTGGTATGATGTGCTGTTATCCGCATTTACTTCCAAGAAATTTTTGATTTCTCTCTTTATTTGTTCTATGACCTGTTGTTCATTCAGGAGCATGTTGTTCAGTCTCCATGTGTTTGCATATACTCTAGGGATTCCTGAGTTGCTAATTTCCACCTTCATTGCTTCATGGTCTGAGAAGTTGCATTGTATGATTCTAATTCTTTTGAATTTGCTGAGACTTGCTTTATGGCCTAGCATGTGGTCTATCCTGGAGAAGGTTCCATGTACTGCTGAGAAGAATGTAAATTGTTTCTCTGTAGGATGAAAAGTTCAGTAGATATCTGTTAGGTCCATTTAGGCTATGGTGTCATTTAAATTTTCTGTCTCCTTGGTGATCCTCTGTCTTGGTGATCTATCTATGTCTGAGAGTGGGGTGTTGAAGTCCCCTAGTACTAATGTATTGGGGTCTAAGTCTCCTTTTAAGTCCTTTAACAAGTGTTTTAAGTAAGCTGGTGCCTTGTAATTAGGTGCATACACATTGATAATCGTTATATCTTCTTGTTGGATGGATCCCTTTATCATTATATAGTGTCCCTCTTTGTCTCTTCTAATAGTTTTTGTGGTAAAATTTATATTATCAGATATTAGGATGGCTACGCCCGCTTTGTTTTCGTTTCTACTGGCATGGTATACTTTTTTCCAACCTTTCATTTTCCATCTGTATGGATCTTTGTTAGAAAGGTGTGTTACTTGTAAGCAGCAAATGGATGCGTTTTGTTCCCTAATCCAGGTTTCCAATCTGTTTCATTTGACTGGGCAATTCAAACTGTTCACGTTCAATGTGACTATTGATAAATAGTAGCTTTGCCCTGCCATTTGCCAAAAATAGTTTCTTATATATGCTTTGAGTTTCATATGGTCTTTTGTTGCGAGGTTTCCTTCCTTTAGCTTCTTTCCAGTTGATGACCGTGTTTCTGTGTTTCTGTGTATAGCACATCTTTAAGTATCTTTTGTAGAGCTGGACGTGTGGTGACAAATTCTCTCAGTTTCTGCTTGTTGTGAAAGATCCTAATTTCACCTTCATTCACAAATGAGAGCTTTGCGGGATATAGTATTCTGGCTTGACAGTTTTTCTCTCTTAGTACTTGGGCTATGTCTTGCCATTCCCTCCTAGCTTGCAGGGTTTCTGATGAGAAGTCAGCTGTGAGTCTAATTGGAGATCCTCTGAGAGTAATCTGCCGTTTCTCTCTTGCACATTTTAGGATCTTTTCTTTTTGCTTCACTGTGGTGAGTTTAATTACAACATGTCGTGCAGAGGATCTCTTTTGGTCACGTTTATTAGGGGTTCTATGAGCTTCCTGGATTAGGATTTCTCTGTCTTTCTCCAAGCCTGGAAAATTTTCTGCTAGTATCTCCCTAAAAAGGCCTTCTAATCCTTTCTCCCTCTCCATACCTTCAGGGACACCTAGAACCCGAATGTTGGGTTTTTTAATAGTATCCTGTAAATTCCCGACGATATCTTTTAGTTTTCTAATTTCCTCTTCTTGTCTTTGGTTTGACTGTTTCCTCTCCTGTTCTCTGTCTTCTAGTTCCGATATCCTCTCTTCTGCTTCACCCATTCTGGTTTTAAGGCCCTCAAGATTGCTTGTCACTTGATCTATTGAATTCTTCAATTCATTAAGATTTTTTGTCACTATCGTAGCTTCTTGTTCTACTAGTTGTTTCGTTTCGTTTTTATTCCTCCGTAGTATTTCATTCTCGCGAGAGAGATTTTCTATCTTATCCATTAAAGATTTCTGTAGTTCAAGAATTTGTTTTTGAGAACTTCTTAATGTTCTTATCAATTTTTTGAGATCTGCTTCTTGCATTTCTTCTATCTCATTATCTTCATAATCCTGACTTGGGGTGTCTTTTCTGTTTGGGGTCATCATAGCGTCTTCCTTGATCTTGCTCCCTCGGAATCTGTTTTTGTTTGGCATTTTTTTTCCCCACACTCTTTCTCTGGGTTGTCAAGGTAATGGAGTTTGTGTGCGCGGTGTGTTCCCAGTTTTTGGATCCCCTTCAGGTTTCTACAGCCTCTGGTTTTTGGTTCCGTCTGCCTCGGTGACGGGCGGGTGGGCGGGCGGGCGCGCGCCGTCCCACTGCGTTCAATCAAATTCGACTTCGCAAGGTGGGCGACGAGAGGGGCTAGTGTCCGTGCTGGCCCGCCTCAATTGTGCTGTTTCCCCCGTGGGGTCTGCTTCCCCCTGCCAGTGTCTCGGGATCCCTGTATCGGCTCCCGTTCAAGCACGCAGATCCTGCGGCGACTATTTTCCGCCTGGCTCCCGGCGCAGCCGGCGGGCGCGTGCCGTGCCATTGCGTTTAATCTAGCTCGAATTCACAGGGTGGGTGATGAGAGAGGCTAGTGTCCGTGCAGGCTCGCCTCAATTGTGCTGTTTCCCCCTGGGGTCTGCTTCCCCCCACCAGTGTCTCGGGATCCCTGTATCGGCTCCCATTCAAGCGCGCAGATCCTGCGGCGAATGTGTTCCGCCCGGCTCCCGTCACAGCCGGCGGGCGCACGCTGTGCCACTGCATTTAATCTAGCTCGAATTAGCAGGGTGGGCGACGAGAGAGGCTAGTGTCCGTGCGGGTTCGCCTCAATTGTGCTGTTTCCCCCGTGGGGTCTGCTTCCCCCCGCCAGTGTCTCAGGATCCCTGTATCGGCTCCCGTTCAAGCGCTCAGTTCCAATGGCGACTGTGTTCCGTCCGGTTCCTGTCCCTCCCGGCAGCTCCCGTGCCACTATGGCACGATTTGCCGTTCGCAAACTTACTTTCCCCTAGGTCCTCTGTCTCTCATTCACCGGGTCCGGAAGAATTTCCACTGCATTTTTTTCCTGAGATTTTTCCTGAGGCTACAGTAACTCTGTTTTTATTAAACTATCTTTTCGCGGACTGCTAGTGCGCGTCCTCACTATTCCGCCGTCTTGGCTCTGCCCCCTAGTTATAGTATTAATTCACAATGTACAGCTCATTAAGGACAGGGATCCTACGTGATTTTTTTTAAAAAAAATTGATTAATTATCTATGCAATTTCCAATTTAACACCTAGATTTTCTGCCTTTATATTCTTTAATAATGATGACTGTTTCTGTGTGGAGCTATCCTTAAGCATCATTTGTAAGACTTGTCAAGTGATGACATATTCTTTCAATTTTTGTTTGCCTTGGAAGGTCTTTATTTCACCTTCATTTATAAATGAGAGTTTTGCAGGGTATAGTATTCTGGGTTCACAGTTGTTTTTTTTTTTTTTTCCTTTTAAGACTTGGGCTATGTCTCTACATTGTTTCCTAGCCTGTAGGGTTTCTAAAGAGAAATCAACTCTCAGTCTAACTGGAGATCCTCTGAAGGGACTCTGATGTTTAGTGCAAATTTTAGAATTTTTTCTTCAAGTTTTGCTGTAGAATGTTTGTCTATAAAGTGTCCCAAGGAAGATCTTTTGTGGTCATGTCTATTAGGAATTCTATGTGCTTCCTGTACTTGGTAACCCTTTCTTTCTCCAAAGTAGGAAAGTTTTCTACTATTATTTCATTGAATAGGCTTGATAATCCATTCTGTCTTTCCATCCTTCAGGAACTCCTTATACATGTATGTTTGGTCATTTGATATTATCCCATGAATCTTAAACACTATTTTCAATTTTTCTTATTATTTCTTCTATTTTGTATATTACTGAGATATTTCCAAAGATTTGTCTCTAGCTTGGATATTCTTTCTTCTGCTTCACCAAGTCTGTAAGTAATGCTTTCCACTGTACTTGTTATTTGACATATTGAATTCTTCATTTCCAGTTTCAGTTATGTTTTTCTTCAATATCTTTATCTGTCAGCAAAATTTTTCATCCATGTCATTTATGGATTGCTTTAACTCATGAATTTGCATTTCATTGTTTTTGAATAATCTTATAATCCTTCTTTTCAATTCCGTTTCAGGCATTTTGTTAATCTCTTCAACTTCACATTCTGATATTGAAGTGGTGTGTTTGTTTTGGGGAGTTTTTGTGTCTTCCTTGTTCATGTTTCTCATATTTCTATGTTAATTGTTAGGCATTTTTGGAAACATGGTTTTCTCCTCTGATGTCTTTTTCTTTGAACTATGTACCTGTGACTTAGTGGATTGTTTGCTCCATCCCTGGATATTCAGATTTGTTTGTAGGGTGGGGCCAAGGAATTCTGCTCAGTGCTCAGAGGTGGTTCAAGAGTTCTAGGTGACACCGAAGATGGGCATGGTATATCTACTGTATTGTCAGCATTGGGGAGATTATGATCACAATGACTGGTGCAATAATTACCTTAATTCCTCTCTGCCAAGGTGATCAATTTCTTGGGTGAGTCCACAGCGTCTACACACTCCACCCATGAGGTGCATGAACTGCACAGTCCACAGTGTAAGCACAGAACCCTCTGAAATGCCCCACCCAGGCACAGAGAAACTCTGAACTTCTGAAGCCAAGCCAGATTCCGTGATTTCCCAGATACCCAGCTACATCCCAGGCTTTATCATGCAGCCACAGAGTTCCCACAGTCATAGCATGCCAGGCTCCACAATAATATGGAGGATATACACTCTCAGCTCTGTGAGCATGCTTTATACAAAGATAGAGCAGAGGCATTCCCAGAGCCAGCTGCTTGTTGATATTCTGTCTTGGCAGCTTGAGTACAAGCATCTGTGATACATTGAATACAGGAGAGAACCGCACAGGCTTAACTAGTCATCCTACTCTGACAACCCTCCAGGCCAGACTTAAAGTCAGTAGGGACTGCAGATTTATCCTTCAGATAAAATCCCCTATTTTTGCACACATGAGCCACAGCAGCCTATACTTGCTTTATTAAGATGGTGCTTCCTCCTCCCTGCACTTCCTCCCTGCTGGATGCCAGGCACTTTTGTGGGGTAATGGGTAGCAGTCAATGTTCTCTCCCTTCCCTAGGTTAAAAGGGTGTCCTGCCCCCTGCTACCACTCTAGGACAGACTCAAAATCAGTGGAGTTTACAAGGTTCTTTCTCAGGCAATATTAGCACTGACACAGGAAGCTGCAAACTCCTCTCAACTTACCCTAAGAAGATGGAATCCACTTCAGTACCTGGCTGCAGTCTTTGCTGGTGGTGTTCATGCTCACTGCTGCATGTTTGTATTGTTTGTGCTGCCCTATGGCATCTCTCTTCCTTCTGTACAGTTTCCAATGCGAGTTTCCCTCTAATTCTACCCTGGGATTGCAATTACTACTCTTTTCTTCTGTTATCTTCCTGATGTAAAAAATCAGGTTATCTTTTCCCTATCCACCAACCCATCTTCAATCCCCTCGAGCAGGAAAGGGGGGATGGTTGCGAGGGGGGAGGGAAGTTATGGGGGCAAAGCCATTATAATCCGTAGTTGTACCTTGGAAATTTATATTCTAAATAACAGTTAAAAAAATAAAATAAAAATAGAATTAGCTTTTTCTTATTCAAAAAAGTTTTATTCATAAAAAGAGAAGAGATTTCATATATTTCACAGATAAAATTATAAGAGGATAACCATGCTCCCCTCTCATCCTTGTTTTTTCAAATGCCCCTCATTCCTTCCATTTTTGTTCCCTTTAATTCTTTCAATAAATACTTTCAAATTACTTTATATTCACAGGCTTTTGATCACATTGACTGGTGCGACCTCTGCCAAGGCAATCAAGGTCTGGGGTGAACCCACAGTGTCTACACACCCCACCCACACAAGTACATGAACTGCACAAAGGACCTGTGCAGTCCTCAGTGTTAGCACCACTAAGTTTCAATAAGTAAAATATAGAACATTGTTATGTCGGAAAATAGACAAGGGCTATAAACAATAATCAAATCATAATATGGAATTTTCATTCAATAGATGAAATATAAATACAATGGCCATAATCCACTTAGGATCATTAGCCATCAATAAAATGTAACTCAAACCACAATGAGCTTTTACCTTACCCCAGGCAGAATGCATATTATCCAAAAATAAAAAAAATAATTAATGCTGATGAGGATGTGGAGAAAAAGATGCTCAAATATACTGTTTGTGAAATCATAGTAAAGTATTACAGTCATTACTAAAGAAGATAGGGAGATTCCTCAGAAATCTGAAAAGATATCTAACAAATGACCCAGCTGTCCCAATCATGGGAATTTACCTAAATAAAATGAAATCAACATGTGAAAAAGTTATCTGTACCACCATGTTTATAGCATCTCAATTCATAATAGCTAAGATATGAAATCAACTCATTTCATCAACTGATGACTGGATAAAGAAAATGTGGCATATATACATGATGAAATATGACTCAGCCATAAAGAATGAAATCTTGTGTTTTGCAACAAAATGGATGCATCTGGAGAGAATTTTAAGCACTTATTCAAACTCTTTATTTTGTATGAACCTAATTACATTTCCCCTTCTTCTTCAATCGGTTTTGTTTATTTGTATATTTCTAAGAATCATTCTATTCAAATGTCTAATTTACTGGAATGATGTTTTTCAAAATATTACCTTACAACTTCTTAAAGATATTGAGGAACTGTTGGATTACACTTCTTCCCTTCCTGCTGTTATTATTTCATGTTTTATTTTTGTTTTTTCTTGGTATTATAGCTAAATGTATGCCTGCTTTGCTGTTCTTATTAAAGAACCATGTTTTCATTTCATTGATTTTACTCATTGTTTTAGTGTTTCCTATTGCATTGATTTCCATTCTGATCATTATTGTTTTGTACCCTCTAACTTGCTGTGAGTTTATTTTGCTCTCATTATGTTCTAGCTTCTTAATATGGAATTGTACATTATTGATTTGAAATCTTTCTTCTTATCAAATATATTCAAGAAAGTTCCCTCTAAGTATTGCTTTACCTGTATCCCATAAGTTTAATTATCTTGTTACTTGGGTTTTTGTTCTCTATTTAAAAGTTTTCTCATGATTTTTCCTTTGGATCATGGGTTATTTAAATATTTATTGTTTAATTTCCAAATACTTGAGATTTTAATTTATTTTAAAGGATAACAGGAAGTTACACAGTAAGAACTGTATTATAGAGAAAATGCAGCCGTTTATCATAATTCCATGTTAGCTTTAGGCAAACTAGTGTAAGTTCCTTGGACCTCAATTTATTTATCTCAAAAATAAGATATTAATACTTGTAATAACAATATAATAATAATACTTGTAGAATTATTTTAAATTTCCTGCAGTATGAATGAGTGCTAAATACAGCATCCCCAAATGCCACACAGGTCTAATAGAGAACAATCATTATCATTTGTCTTTTCAATGGGATTTTTGAATATTTTCCTTAGATCAGTCTTTCACTTTGATATACCCTTTTCAGTTCAAACCCATGTTCCTACCATCCTTTTTCATTCCTTTATTATTCTTTTCATTTTTACAATGACATACTTTCAGTTTATATTGCAATCATCAGCTTAGCCCGACACTAGGTAAAGCATTAAACAAACAGTAAGAAAAAAATACTACTCCTCAACAGTAGAAACAGAGCTGTAAACAATAATCAAATCTCAAAATGTTGATTTCATTCATATATATATATATATATATATATAAGTTTGGAAAATGCTTTTGACTTGTGATATCAGCCCACATTATTAAAAAAAATACATAGAACAGGACCTTGTAGCTGAAATGCTTCCTTTACTGTCAAAGGAACCCCAAGGAAGGGCCATTTTTTTTCTAGAGTGGCTTCATCTTCCTCCTTGTCAGCTAGCTTTTGATCTACAGCATGAGCCTCCTTCTCAGCTGCCTCAAACCTAGGAAGAAATGAACCAGTGCAAATTGTAACTACATAAAATAATGATATACCAAAATAACGATATACTTAACTTTATTAAAGAAACCTAAGAATATTGATGTACATGTCAAGAGTCTTATAAAGTTGAAGATTTGAGATATTGATTCTTCTTTTCGGAATTCATCATAAGAGCTAAAATCTAACATAAGAAATATTAACACAGAAGGTTGGTTGGTGTACAATTATTTTCCCAGAAAAAATATATAAAAGCAACCCATCACCAAATAAATTATGATATATAAAACAAGGAATTGCATTACCAAAAGAAAAATGATTTTGATTGAAAGTTTTGCTGCCCTTTCAAAATTCCTACAATTTAATATGTTTTAAGTGGAAAGAGAATTTTGCAATGTTATATTTCTGGCATAATCTCAATCATATCTAAAAGTACATTTTTGAAATTGAAACAAAAAGTTAATAACGAATAACTGCTTATTATGTATCAAATATCTTTGTTATTGGCTATTGCAAATGTTCTATAATAACCATATATCATAGCAAGATCAGAAAGCAATATAATTAAGTAACCATGCCCAAAAGAACAAACTGTGAATTCATATTAATTGTATATGTATATAATTCCTAAAGTATTCAATTCCGATGAATTTTCTCAGTATTTCAAATGATAATTCTTCAAAAGAATATTTACTTGTTATTTTGAAAGTCAATGGTGCCGGCAATGTGGCGTAGTAGGTTAACCTTCCATCTACAGTGCTGGCATCCCATTTGGGCTCCAGTTCAAGACCTGGCTGCTCCCCCTCCGAACCAGCTCTCTGCTGTGGCCTGAGAAAGCAGTGAGGATGGCCCAAGTCCTTGGGCCCCTGCACCCTTGTGGGAGACCTTGAAGAAACTCCTGGTTCCTGACTTCAGATCGGTGCAGCTTCATTGCGGCCATTTGGAGAGTGAACCAACGGATGGAAGACCTTTCTCTCCGGCTCTCCCTCTCACTGTCTGTAATTCTACCTCAGAAATAAAAAATCTTTTAAAAAAAGATTTCAAACTCCTTTAAAAAAAAAGGAAAGAGTTACAGAGAGGAGAGACAGAGAGGAAAAGAAAGAGAGAGATCTTCCATCTACTAGTTCACTCCCAAGGTGGCAGCAAAGACCAAGGATGAACCAGACAAAAGCCAGAAGCCAAAAGCTTCATCCACATCTCCCATGTGGGTGTCAGGAGCCCAGATACATAGGCCATCATCCACCGCTTTCCCAAGTGATTAGCAAGGAGCTGGATCAAAAGTGGAGCAGCTAGGACACAAACCTGTGCCCTTATGGGATACTGGCATCACAGGCAGCAGCTTTACCCCCTACAGCACAACGCTGGCACCTAAAAGAATAATTTTAAATATTTTATATAATATGTCATTTCACTTAAAAATAAATAGAAAGAATATTCAGGCTTCCCAGAAACAATAATGAGACTTATTAATTACTTCAAGAAATAATCAAAACACTCAAACCAAAGGAATATGATAAAATCAATTCCTTTAAGATAAACGAATATTCTGGAGTTTCATTTCATAAGCCGGCGCCGCGGCTCAATAGGCTAATCTCCGCCTTGCGGCGCCGGCACACCGGGTTCTAGTCCCGGACAGGGCGCCGGATTCTGTCCCAGTTGCCCTTCTTCCAGTCCAGCTCTCTGCTGTGGCCCTAGAGTGCAGTGGAGGATGGCCCAGGTCCTTGGGCCCTGCACCCGCATGGGAGACCAGGAGAAGCACCTGGCTCCTGGCTTCGGATCAGCGTGGTGCACCAGCCGCAGTGCGCCTACCACAGCGGCCATTGGAGGGTGAACCAACAGTAAAGAAAGACCTTTCTCTCTGTCTCTCTCTCTCTCCCACTGTCCACTCTGCCTGTCAAAAAAAGGAAATTATATTTTTACATATTTAAGTGAATAATACATATTATCAAAATCAATCTTATCTAAATGTTTTCATGTCTTTAAGTGTAGCTTCCAGAATATTTAAAATTGCATATACAGCTCAAATTTTGTTTCTTTTGAATAACACGTAAAGAGAGAATGCATATATTTGCATACTCATCCACTATTTAGTTTGTCTCCTTTCACAAATTATTTAACTTTTTGCATTGCAGTTTCCTAATATGTATACTGAAGCTAATAATAATTACCTCACAGGATTATTCGTGTGATTAATGATGTCAAGCATTTGTAAAGCATTTCAACAGCATCTGGAACATTGTAAACACTCAGATGTTCACTATTACTCATGTGAACAATATTTATTATTAAAGATAACAGGAATCTCTGGTAGGAAGAATTAAAGATGAAAGTATAAAAAAAACATGCTACATTTTAGTCTATTGATACATTAGACTAGCCTCTGCTGTCTGAGAACTACAGACTTGCCAATAATGGTATGAATCCTGTTCTCATGTATACACTACATATACCGATGCTATCAGTAAAGTGTACTCTTGACCCAGGAGAAATTAATAAAACAATCTCTCTCTCCCTCTCTCCCTCTCTCCCTCTCTTTATCTCTCCCTAGCTATCTCCCTCCCTCGCTCTCTCTCTCCTACAGCTTCACTAAAAGATAGAGTAATAAAGTTCTTGGACTTCCCAGAGCCGAGAGGGTATTTAAAGTCATGAAATTGTGTGTGTGTGTGTGTGTGTGTGTGTCCGTATTTGCGTGTATGAAATTTCAGAATGAAACTTTAAGAAAGAATAAGATATGTTTTATGTATAAGAGGTAAATAATCAAACAATAGAAGCGAGCTATCATAGAAACCAAAGGTAGTGATAATTTCAAGAATCAGATAATTAAAATTTTGAAAATGATAGCAAAATATTTCATTTGTTAAGTAAATTTTATTTGCTAATCCCTGTCTTTTATATTCATTAACTCTCTTATTTCACACAGTTCCATGCAATACATAATATTTGCCCTATTATATTATTAGGAAACAGAAATAAAGAGAGGTAAGGATTCACTCAAAGTCATGTTGTCAGTTTTCTGCTAAATGGAAAACACTAATGGAATCTCAACTGCCTTTCTTTCAATGCATATGCCTTTAGGAGAAATGGGCCCACACATTAGTCTTAGGGGTATGATTTATTGTTTGTTTAATACAATCACAGTCATGCTATTCATCTTCTCAGAAATCAGTTTATCTACTATTACGTGGCCATAATTTTGGCTCTGGAGACATGAGTCATGGAAGTCCTCCTAAGCAAATCAGAACAAGCCTGAGACTAAAGCTGAAAAGATAAGGTGTCTTAAGCAAAAGACTGAATACAAAGGTAAATGATGACATTTTTCATGTACTGAATCATTCAATTCTGGAACTAACTTACCAAAGGATAGTGCATTTTGTGGGACAACATATTTTCATTATTGTTTCTGGTTCATTTACAACTTGGTTTTCTGTAATTTGCATTGAAAAGCATCCAAAATAATAGCAGAGAATTTTTAACTTAGTGCTAGGAACAGAAGCTAGATTTCTGTGAATGTAGATGTAAACAGGAATTGAGAAATTCAGAGAAAATAAGTGTTGACTACAATTTCTAGAATCTCAAGTATGTCAGAAAAACAATGGTAAGCCTGAAAGGTACAACAAAATATTAACCTGAAAATATAATCTTTCCTCTGCTAATAAAGCTTTTGGCCACCTAAAAGGCAGTGCATCAGCATGGTCAGATCCAAGGCCTTGGAGTAAGATTGTTCTGGGAAGATAATGTGACTTTGAAAATGAGGCCTTTCTAAACTTGTTTCTCCAACTAGAAAAATCATGATTGCAATAGAACCTACAGGTAGGCTCTGTCATTTGAATGCATAAAAAAGTAGCTATACATATTACGTAAAGATTTCAACAGTTTGCCCTCACATAGAGACACAAAATGAAAATACTGTTGGAGTACTAGTTATAGTATTAATTCACAATGTACAGCACATTAAGGACAGAGATCCTACATGATTTTTTTTAAAGAATTGATTAATTATCTATGCAATTTCCAGTTTAACACCAAGATTTTTAATCATTTGCAATTATCTTTATATAAAGAAGATCGATTCAATATATACTGTGTAAAGATTTCATCAATTTGCACCCACACAGAAACACAAAGTGTAAAATACTGTTTCAGTACTAGTAATAGCATTATTTCACATTGGATAACACATTAAGGACAGATCCCTCATGAGACGTAGGTACACAGTGACTCCTGATGTTGATTTAACAATTTGACACTCTTGTTTATGGCGTCAGTAATCTCCCTAGGCTCTAGTCATGAGTTGCCGAGGCTATGGAAGCCTTTAGGGTTCGCCGACTTCGATCTTATTCCGACAGGGTCATAGTCAAAGTATCTTCTGTGTATAAGGAGATTTGAAAATGAATCTTGATGTGAACAGAAGGGGAGAGGGAGCGGGAAAGGGGAGGGTAGCGGAAGGAAGGGAAGTTGTGTGGGGGGGGAGCCATTGTAGTCCATAAGCTGTACTTTGGAAACTTATATTCTTTAAATAAAAGCTTTATAAAAAAAAAAGTAGCTATAGCACAGAGGAGCCATTCAATAAAGGGCAGTTATTACTTTCTTCGTTATTCGTATCATCAGGTTTTCCTGATACTCAATGCAATCTCTGACAGGAAAGTCAAAGGATTATAGTTATAGCAGATTACAACAAAGCCAAATTACCCAAATCACAGAACTCAAGGAAGTGGCAACACGAAACCAAGGAAGTAAGCTACAAGCTTCTGCATCAGAAAAACAAGGATGATGGGCCGGCGCTGTGGTGTAGCAGTTAAAGCCGCCGCTTGCATTGCCAGCATCCCTTATGGGAGCCGGTTCGAGTCCCGGCTGCTCCACTTCCAATCCAGCTCTCTACTGTGGCCTAGGAAAGCAGTAGAAGATGGCCCGGATGCTTGGGCCCCTGTACCCGCTTGGAAGACCTGGAAGAAGCTCCTGGCTCCTAGCTTTGGATAGGCACAGCTCCAACCATTGCAGCCATATGGGTAATGAACCAGTGGATGGAAGACGTCTCTCTCTCTCTTTCTCTCTCTCTGTCTCTGTCTCTCTCTCTCTCTGCATCTGCCTCTCTGTAACTCTGCTGTTCAAATAAATAAATAAATCTTAAAAACAACAACAACAACAAGGAAAACTGAAGCAGCTACTTCAATATGTCCTATTAGTACTGATTGTATCAGCCCAATTTAATGACAGCTTATTTGTTGACAGTGTTAAAATGGGTTTCCTGGAGCACTTGGGCCCAGAGTTTCCCAAATAGGTAGGGAGCATAGACAATTTTCCCAGTTCTATTCTTCCCAAGGGTGGGGTGGAGTAGAGGTATTGCTTTAACTATGTACATTTTCTTACGATTTTGAAAGTTCCTTCATTAACATTGCCCAAACTTGAACCTCATTTAATCATTAAAATCAGAGACCTCCCGCCTTTTACACTTTGTGTTTCTGTGTGGGTGCAAATTAATGAAATCTTTACATAGTATATATTGAATCGATCTTCTATATATAAAGATAATTGCAAATGATTAAAAATCTTGGTGTTAAACTGGAAATTGCATAGATAATTAATCAATTCTTTAAAAAAAATCATGTAGGATCTCTGTCCTTAATGTGCTGTACATTGTGAATTAATACTATAACTAGTACTCCAACAGTATTTTCATTTTGTGTCTCTATGTGAGGGCAAACTGTTGAAATCTTTACGTAATATGTACTAAACTGATCTTCTGTGTATAAGGAGATTTGAAAATGAATCTTGATGTGAACAGAAGGGGAGAGGGAGCGGGAAAGGGGAGGGTAGCAGAAGGGAGGGAAGTTGTGTGTGGGGGGGGAGCCATTGTAGTCCATAAGCTGTACTTTGGAAACTTATATTCTTTAAATGAAAGCTTTATAAAAAAAAAATCAGAGACCTCCAAGAGAAGGCTGAAAGATGCAGAAAGGGGGGCCTCACTTTATATCTGATATCAAGGAAACTCCCCATAGATAAGATAAAACCAGGTAACTCAGCCAAACATCCTTAGCTGGGTAGAGACACAGAGAGGATGGGACCTAATGATGATTGTGACCCCAGAATAATACTTAAACTTGCCGATACGTAGCAAGCAAAACACTTTAACCAGGTCTGAGAGTGTGTGTATATATATATATATATATATATATCCAGAATTCTTTTTCTCATCCAGTTTTCTAAGTAGAACATGGGGTAGGGAAACAAAATGCAAGGAGAATTTTATTCCCATGCTTTTGTGGAAAGATATACAGCCCACTTACCGCTATCATTGCATGCTATTTCCATCTGGTTAACTCTTACTTATTCCTCAGGGCTCTATTTTTACAACACTTCTTCTAGAAACCCTTCCATGACACCTATTCAGTTTTGGATAGATACACCTTCTCTGTGCTCCCATCGTACTCTACTTCATACATTATTTGAACTGTAATTCTACAGTGATCTCAACAATGGTTATTTGCATGTTTCAGTGACCAAACTGAGGGATAAAAGAGGTCAGAGACTTTGTTTTTTCATCTTTGTATCCCCTAACAGCCAGCCTAGGGCCAGGAACATACAATGGTACTTTAAAATTTTGTGGGAAATGAATCAAAAGGTAAGTTTTTGGTGCAAAAATTTGTAATCAATGAACAGTTTTTGATAATATGCATTTACCATGAAATTTTTAAAGTTCCCTCACACTAAGCATTTAACAACCACTTGTGAAATAAATGAATGAAAGGATTGAACACTTCACAAACATTTGACTTTGTAAAACTGTAAACCTTGGGGCCAGCACCGTGACTCACTAGGTTAATCCTCCGCCTGTGGCACTGGCATCCCATATGGGCACCGGGTTCTAGTCCCGGATGCTCCTCTTCCAGTCCAACTCTCTGCTGTGGCCTGGGAGTGCAGTGGAGGATGGCCCAGGTGCTCAGGCCCCTGCACTCGCATGGGAAACCAGGAGGAAGCATCCAGCTCCTGATTTAGGATTGGCACGGCACGCTGGCTGTAGCGACCATTTGGGGGGTGAACCAACAGAAGGAAGACCTTTCTCTCTGTCTCTCTGTCTCTCTCTCACACACTAACTATGCTTGTCAAATAAAAAAAAAAACAGTAAACCTTAAGTGCCCATATTATTTTCACATGTTAAAGTTTTACTCAGGGTCAGAAACATGCATAAAATAACACAATAATTAACATAAGATGAATTCCATCCAAAGTCTGAGTGTGTATTTTTCTGTCTTCATATTTCTGTACCCTAGGAATCTAAGCAAGCTTGCCTTAACAAAATTTGATCATTTTTCCATTCGTTATTGTTTACAGCTGTTGTCTATATTCCTACTAACTAGAGTATTTTTGCTTTTTAGTTGTTAAACTTCTTATTCAGTAAAGTATTAAGCTTTTTACTGTAATGCAAATTTAAAATTATATCTCAAAAAAAGAGAGATGGAAAGAAAGGTGGGAGGAAGAGAAGGGGACAGAGGGATTGAGGAAGGGAATATCATATTCTTATAATTGTATCTATGAACTACATTGAATATGTATAAAACTAATAAAATTTAGAAAAACAAAGTTCAGAAAGAATGTGCTGATCAGCTGGAATGCATGACCATAGACGCTCCAGTGTATAAGACATAAAACTAGTAGCAAATCTCTGCTTATTCAGGACAGGAAGAGAAACAGTGAAATATAAATCATATTCAAAGAAGTTTTGGAAAGCCAGCATACTAAAAAACGTAAGAAGTTGCAATTAGTGTTTAAAATGAATTTATAATTTATTGAAGAAACATTAAGTGTCACATTATATGTTCAACACTGAGGATACCAAGATAAATAAGATATGGCTTGCACCTTTTAGGGATTCACAATCTGGTGGCTAAGATCGTCAAGATCAGAATGAACAGGATAGTGACTTAGTTTAGCAATTAAGATGCTCATGTTCCACATCAGAATACCTAGGTTCAATTCCCAGCTGTAACTCCTGATTCTAGCTTCATACTAATGCAGACCTGTGGATGCAGTCATTAAGGAAGTTACCACATGTGGGAACGTTCTGTCTCTCTCTGTCTCTCTGTGTCTCTCTGTCTCTCTCTCTCTCTCATTCTCTGTGCATATGTGTGTGTGTGTGTGTGCGTGTGTATATGAGTATATAATCCTCTTATAAATAAATAAATGATTTTAAAAGATTACAATGACAGTGTAATGTTGAATATTAATATTGCATGGTGGCCGGTGCCGCAGCTCAATAGGCTAATCCTCCACCTGCAGCTCCGGCACACTGGGTTCTAGTCCTGGTCGGGGTGCTGTATTCTGTCCCCGTTGCTCCTCTTCCAGTCCAGTTCTCTGCTGTGGCCCTGGAGTGCAGTGGAAGGTGGCCAAAGTGCTTGGGCCCTGTGCCCGCATGGGAGACCAGAAGAAGCACCTGGCTCCTGGCTTCGGATCAGCATGGTGTGCTGGCCGCAATGCGCCCGCCACAGCGGCCATTGGAGGGTGAACCGACGGCAAAGGAAGACCTTTCTCTCTGTCTCTCTCTCTCTCACTGTCCACTCTGCCTGTCCAAAAAAAATATTACATGGCTATCTCTCAACCAAAAACCAAGAACTGTTATACATAATGGAAATCAAAAAGCTAAATTTTCCTTTGCCGTTTTTGCCCTCTGGCATTTTTCAAATATGGGGTGCTACAGAGAGACCAGAAGACAAGGAAAGAGTTAAAAGGATTTACTTCTCACAGTTTGCTTGTGATTCCTGACAACATTTTCACAACAATGGCCTTTCATCCAAGCAATATTAGTTGATTTCAGCTTACTATTTATTTTAATTGAGATATTTCACATATGGTTCCTTTTTAAGATTTATTTATTTATTTATTTACTTGTCAGAGCAATGAGGAGGGGAGAGAGATAGAGATGGAGAAAGAGGGAGAGAGAGAGAGAGATGTCTTCCATCAGTTACTTCATTTCCCAAATGTCCACAACAGCTGGAGCTGGCCCAAACTAAAGCCTGAAACTCCATCCCACGTGGGTGGCTGAGGCCCGAATACTTGGGCCACCTTTCACTGTCTTCCTAGTTACATTAGCAGAAAATTGGACCCGAAACATAGCACTCAGGGCTCAAACTGATGGTCCAATAAGGGATGCCAATGTTCAAGGGAATGGCTAAAATACTGTGCCACAATGCTACCACCCCAGCTTCCTATTTCATTCTAGAACCAGTGTCACTGTACAACTTTGTATGTGCAGAACAAGTCAGCTGGAAATTGAGCCTCAGAAATTTGAACCAGAATTCTTCCATGTTTGTTTTTTAAGCTTCTTATATGTCAATAGCAGCAAAGCAACAGCTATCTCACATATGTCTTGAGTTTTTAGGTTCTGGTAATCGAAGTCTCTTCCCTTTGTTCCCTCATACCTAGGAGTGGTAACTATTTCCTGAATTCATTGTTACTGTGTTAAGTCAGTGTTGCATGTGTATTTTTTTCAGTCCTTAAACATTTATTTCATCAACTCTCTATGTTAATTAGTTTGTTAACATAGCACTATAATACAAGACTAACAAGAACACAATGTGCTCTGAAAGCTCAGAGGCAGAAATCACACAACAGCTGAGATAATCAGATAAAGTAAAAATTGAGGCCTAATCTGGGTGGTAAAAAAAATAAATCATCCAAATAAAGAAGTGGTGGCAAAGGGAAGGTTATTATAGGCAGAAGGAGCAACATATTCAGTTATGGAGATAAGAGAGAACATGATGAACTAGAAGAAATACAGGAATCCTCTGTGGGCAGAAGAATAGGATACGAAGGAACAGACTAAAATTAGCATGATAGAACACAAGGAACAAGTGCCCGTAAAACTTGTTTGTTAGAGGTAGAATATTTTATTTAAGAAATGAAAGAAGGTGGAGATTAGTGTTACACCCAAGTATGTTGCTTGTGTGACTGGGTAAAAGAACAGGTTTGAGATGAAAGCAATAAAGCCGTGAATATTTTCTCATAAGTGGATAAAAAGCAGACAGATAAAGTTAGCAACCAACAGAATCAGTATTTCCTTCTAAAATTTCCTAGCTGTGTGATTTTAGTTACTGAACTGACAACTGCCCTGACAGTCAGTTTTAGTATCAAGTAAATAGATAACAATACAAGAGAATTTCATATTATCACAAGGGTAGTTTCATTTACTGATTTCCTACTGAAATATCCAGAAAATAGCTAACCTTGAGTGATTGGCACAAGGTTTTCTGCTAGGTGTTTTATATATATATATATATATATATATATATATATATATATATGATATTATATATAATACTATATAAATATTACTGTAACAAGCAATATTTTAAAATTTAAGTATAATAGAAACATAATTATTAGGTCACTAAGGCCATTTGGTGGGGTGGGTATCTTTGAGGGGAAAAGTAAAGCACTTATACCACAAAAAGCCTAGGTAAACTTTTAAAATCATTTCTGAAAGTCTATTTTACTTAACGTCACTGTACTAGAAGCAACTGTATCTTCTCTCTCTCTCTGAATCTTCTATCCTCTGACAACCACTGCCTTTCCCTGCTCTCACCTGTTTACTCAGAAGCATCTCCTATATTCTCCCACTTGTAACCTAGTTCCATGATTTTCAACAAGGACAATTTAATTTTTTCTCAAATCTTTATCTGTATCTTCACACACATAAACAAGTTCTGCAGCAAAATATTTCCAATATCAGAATTTACACTCTTGTAAAAATGATTTATTTGTGTATTTCAAAAGAAAAGTGATAGAGATAAGGAGAAGCAAAAAGAGAGATATCTTCCATCACTTCGTTCACTCCCCAAATTCCCACAAGAGCCATAGTTAGGCTAGGCCAGTCAAGAGCCAGGAACTCCATCCAGGTCTCCCATGTGGGTGTCAGTAGCCCAGGCACTTTAGCCATAATCCAGTACCTCCCAAGTGCATTAGTAGGTAGCTGAATTTAATTATAAGCACAAAATATACAGGATTTGAACCAGATACTCGCTGGGATGTGGTGAACCCAATATGTGGCTTTAACCACCTGTACTACAACACCTGGTTCCACACTCCTTTTGAAAAGTCACCAGGAAATTCTGAATAATACTTTTCTTCTTTCCCAATTATTTAAAAATATATTCTGTCTAAACAGAACACCAAATTAGATCAAAGCTACCCCACAGAAAATAGAAAAGCTCAAGGAAAGAATCTCCGAAATATTAAAAAAAGACTGACTCTGATTAAGTTATTTAACTTCCATGGCTGAAATTTTGCACATCTATAAAATTTTTGAAAAGTTGTTGAGATTATTAAAAGAGAAAACATGCATAAAGTAACTAATATTATACAAAGCCAATTGATATCACATTTATATTCCACAAATATTTCAAATCTTTATAGTTTTATAATAATGATTATCTTTTTTAATTTGTCTAATTTTCCTTGTGTTGCCTGTGCTTTGGTGGTCTTACATTAGCATTTTGAAGAGTTTCTCTGACTTTTTTTTTCTAGAAATGTCATTCTCAGTTATTAAATTTAGATCTTAGATCCACCTTGAACTGATTTTTATATATGGTGAGAGGTAGGGATCTAATTTTATTCTTCTACAAATGCATATCCAGTTTTGCCAACACTATTTGTTGTTCCTTTCTCCAATGTGCATTCTGGGTATGTTTCTCAAGTATCAGTTGGCTATATATACATGAATGGATTTCTGGGCTCTATTCTGTTACACTGAACTATGTGGTAGGTTTTTATTTTTTTACAGTGCTATGTGGCTTTAATTATAATAGCTTTGCAGTATGCTTCGAAATCAGCTGTGATGCTTCCAGCTTGCTTGCTTGATTGATTGATTTTTCTTACTTAAAGGATCAATGTGGCTATTTTATGTCTTTTGTAATTCCATATGAATTTTAAGATTGTTTTTCTAATTCTGTGAAAAAGTCATGTTTTTTTTTAAATGTCATCTTTTTTTTTATTTTTTTTTGATAGGGATTGCATTAAATCTGTAGATTGCATGAGGTAGTATGGACATTTTATCAATATTATTTCCTCCAATCCATTAGCAAGGAATATCTATTATTTTTTTGTGTCAAGGATTATTGCATTGTGGCAATACTTTACTTATTTGGTTAAATTTATTTCTAAGCATTTGAATTTTTGTGTCTATTGTGAATGGGATTTATTTCAGCAAGTTGGGCGGCACTGGGGCTCACTTGGTTAATCCTCTGCCTATGGCACCGGCATCCCATATGGGTGCCGGGTTCTAATCCCGGTTGCTCCTCTTCCAGTCCAGCTCTCTGCTGTGGCCCAGGAGGGCAGTAGAGAATGGGCCAAGTGCTTGGGCGCCTGCACCCGCATGGGAGACCAGGAGGAAACAACCGGCTCCTGGCTTTGGATTGGCGCAGCGCTGGCCGCGGCAGACACTTGGGGAGTGAACCAACGGAAGGAAGACCTTTCTCTCTGTCTCTCTCACTGTATATAACTCCACCCATCAAATGAATTTTTTAAAAAAGCTCCTGTTTTTTGTATGTTGATTTTATAACCTACAACTTTACTGAATTGGCTTGTTTTAACAGCTTTTTTAGTGGTTTGCTTAGAGTTTTCCATGTACAATATCATGTCATCTGCAGAGATGGGTACATTTATTTCCTCCTTTCCAATTTCAGTGCTCTTTAATTCTTTCTCCTCCCTAATTGCTCTTGCTAATTCTTCCAATATTACATTGTGGAAAAGAGGTGAATTCGTAAATCCTTATCTTGTTCCAGATCAGAGAGGAAAGTTTTTCAGCTTTTCCCTATTCCTTATGGTATTGGCTGTGGGTTTGTCACATATAGCAACAACTAAAGAAATAAGCTGTGATGCTTCAAGTTTGATTGATTGAATGATTGACTTTTTTTTCTTAAGGGATCGATTTTTCTCACCAGCACATGAAACATTTTTCTTAAGAAAAATATGTTAGGAAATAAATCAAATTTTGGTAAATTTAAAGATTGAAAATATCCCATGTCCTTTGTCATACCACAGAGGAATAAAACTACAAATCAACAACAGAACAGTAGAGCATTTATAAATAATTGGAAATTTTAAAAAATGTGCTACTGCATTCAGTAGATCATTGAAGAAATAAAAAAAAAATTCTTGAAACAAATGAAAATGAATTCAACATACCAAAATCCATGGAATAGATCAAAAGCATTAACTGGGCCCTTTATAACAATAAGGGTTTATATGTAAAAAGGAAAGATTTCTAATACATGATCTAATGATGTATATCAAGGATTTAGGAAAATATGACCAAACCAATCTCAAATCAGCAGGAGGTGAGCACTAATAAGAATCTGTGCAAAAATAAATCAAATTGCAACTAAAAAAGAAACAGGGGCCGGCGCCGTGGCTCAACAGGCTAATCTTCCGCCTTGCGGCGCCAGCACACCGGGTTCTAGT
Organism: Sylvilagus floridanus; assembly: GCA_949820135.1. Taxonomy (NCBI): domain Eukaryota; kingdom Metazoa; phylum Chordata; class Mammalia; order Lagomorpha; family Leporidae; genus Sylvilagus; species Sylvilagus floridanus. The sequence goes on from OX463223.1 coordinate 91,850,518, forward strand.
CCCGGTCGGGGCACCGGATTCTGTCCCGGTTGCCCCTATTCCAGGCCAGCTCACTGCTGTGGCCCGGGAGTGCAGTGGAGGATGGCCCAAGTGCTTGGGCCCTGCACCCCATGGGAGACCAGGAGAAGCACCTGGCACTTGGCTCCTGCCATCAGATGAGCGTGGTGTGCCGGCCTCAGAGCTCCGACCGCGGCGGCCATTGGAGGGTGAACCAACGGCAAGGGAAGACCTTTCTCTCTGTCTCTCTCTCTCACTGTCCACTCTGCCTGTCAAAAATTAAAAAAATAAGAAAGAAACAGCACAAAATATCAACAAAATAAAAAGCTGGTACTTTGAAAGGATAAACAAAATAGATAAATCTTTAACCAGAATAACAAAGAAAAAAAGAGAGAAAACCCTAATGAGTAAAATTAAAGATAAAAAACAAGACATTAAAACTGATACATCAGAAACACAAAGGATCATAAGAAGTTATTTTGACCAACTATTAGCTAATAAATTGGAAAACCTCAAAGAAATGCATACATACAACCTAGCAAAATTAATTAAACGATTAATGAAATGTTTCCCGTAAAGAAAATCCCAGGACTAGATAGCTTTACCACTAAACTTTACAAGACATTCAATGAGGAACTAACCAATACTTTTCAAACTATTCTAAAATATTGAAGAAAATGGTATGCTACCAAACTCTGCTTATGAGGCCAGTATCACTCTGATACTAAAATTAAATAAAAAAACAATAAAAAATGAAAACTACAAAACAATATCCTTGATGAACTTAGATGAAGAAATTCTCAACAATATAGGAGTAAACTGAATCCAACACTACATCAAAAAGATCATACATCATGATCAAGTTGGGATTTATCCCAGAGATGCAAGTGTGGTTAAACATTCCCAAATCTAAAAACATCATAAATACATCAATGAAATGAAGAACAAAAACTGTATGATCATCTCGATAGATGCAATGAAAGCATTTGATAAGATTCCACATCCTTTAATGATAAAAACCCTCCACACAAAGTAGTTATAGAAGGAACGTGACTTAAACTTAAAATACTGGTTATTTTTCATTTAATTTACATTAACAGCAAATGTCTGTGTTGACCAATGATAATTGCCAATTCTTGCAGTAATAGCAAGTTTCATTTTAAAATGATTGGTGTAATTTAAAATATATGACTCTGTTTAATTAAATACATTAACAACAGAGTTAATATGCAAACAAGACCAAAATTCTAATGGTGGTTTCTGAATGACTGAGATCTTCACAATGACACTTTATATCATACTGTGTTATGAACTGTACTAACCGAGGAACAGGATATCACAGAAAATTATTCCAAACTTGGACCTTTATTACCTCACTGCTCCCCAGGAGGATCTACCTGGTGAAACACAGAAGTCATTCATAGGATACATATTAAAAATTATCTAATATATTAAATTCACATTACATTTTAGGGTATGGATGTATGTTTGTAGGAGATTCCTATTAGAACAACTGAATATTAATTATTTCAATAAGCATTTAGTGCTATCCACCATCTTTCAGCCCTACTGTGGCAGTTGGACATGCAAAAACCAATGAGATTTAGTACTTTCAGGGATCTTTGTCAACTGCTGAGTAGGAAAGTGGCACAACAATAATATATACAAGTTAAAAATGAGCAGAAAATGCTAACTTTGAAGTCAAGGCATGTCCCAGTGAACATTAAAGAAAGGGGATAGAAAAATAGGAGTCCAAGAAATACAATAAGATTGTGTACTCACAGAGTTAGAGTAAAAAACATCAGAAATTATTGATGGAGTGAAAATGCTCACCTATATTTGACAATTCCATTGATCATTGGGTTCACATCCTTGATTCTGTTGATATAAGCCTGAATGACATCTATACATTTAACCTGCAATATAAAGAAATTTATTTATTGGGCATTTATTTATTGAACAAATAATCCATTTAATGCATATTTGTTAAAAGCCTCTTTTGTGTATTAATCATTATTAGTTTTTAATATTTTTATTTGAAGAGCAGAGTTACTGAGAGAGAAGTAGAGATAGAGAGGTAGAAATATATAGAGAGAGATCTTCCATTACTAGTTCGCTCCCAATGGCCTCAATGGCCAGGGCTGGACAAGGCTAAAACCAGAAGCCAGGAGCTTCTTCCAGGTCTCCCACACGAGTTGCAGAGACTCAAGCACTTGGGATATCATCAAGCACTTGGGATATCCTCCGCTGCTTTCCCAGGCGCATTAGCAGGGAGTTTGATCAGCAGTGGAGTAGCCAGGATTCAAACTGAAGCCCATATGAGATGCTGCTATTGCAGGTGGCAACTTAACCCGTTACGCCACAATGCCAGCCCCCATTAATGATAATTTATTTGATATACTCTCAATGAATTATCCAGTGCAACCCTCTGTGAAGCAATGCACAAGGCTGGGATAATAAAGATATCTAAAATGAAACTAAAAAGTCAGAAATATACCAATGAAAGAACATTCCAGACAATCAGTAGGGATAAAAGGCTTAAACTCCTTTCAAAGTAAACATAACTTATAATTCATAATCACTATGTTCTTAAATCTGTATATATTAAATACATGAATTTTGCTTAACTTAAATAATTTTTAAAGAGAAAGAATTCAGGGATAGTATGATTTTATATTCAATTAGTAAATATGTTATTTTAGTAAATAACTAGAATAGTAATAGATATCACAATGTATCATCATTCTTTTGAAACTTAACACTATATATAATTATTTCTGAAAAACCCAAGACTTGAGAAGTGAGGCATAAAAGAACATTAAATTAAGGTTCCAAATTAAATACAGAACATCAAGTTAAATATGAATTTTAGATGAATATTGAATATTTTTACTATAAGCAGATACCAATTCATAATGTAATTATATTGAACACTGTATGTTGCTTATAAAATTTAAATTTAACTGGGCTATTGTATTTTTATTTGCTGAATTAGATGAATCCTGCATCAAAGATCTTAGACAAGGTATGTGAGGATATGAAAGAAAAATGTAGTGAATACTGCCTAAGTATTCACGGTGAGGCCATAGCCTCCTGAATACTACAGTCCTGTTTCTGCCTAAGCAGGCCTTGTGAAGGCATATCTTCCTAAATGGAATGCAGCTCCAGTAAGCAGAAGGTTTGGATTATAATTAGATTTTACTTTGAAGAAAAATTCCTTATCATACTCCAAGGGCCTAAAAGATGAGCTAAGAGCAACATCATGGCCAGTAGCAACTTGAACTTTGCTTCCAACCACAAGTATGTCAGATGATTCTTATCTCCCTTGCTTGTGCCCACTTGTTTTTCTTTTAAATGGTTAGTCTAGGTGTACGTTCCTAATTGTTATGTTACTAGTTAAACCTTAGACTAAATAATGAAAAGCACCTACTGGAGCTATACGATGGCAGTTTTCAGTCTCTCCTTTCATTTAATCACCCGAAAAAAGAACATCCTGAGAGATGCTATAAAATTATTTACTTTTATACAATTGCAGCTCTAATAATTCTGAAACACAACACAATAAATATTGGAAAATTACAAAGCAAAGTAGAACCTTCAAATAAACAGGAGAGAAAGATAGATGAAATGAAATTAGATGAGATAGGGAAGGATGCGGGCACCTGCATTCAAGTTCCAGTATCACTCCTGATTCCAGGTTCCTGTGAAAGGTTCACCCTGGTAGTCAGCAAGTAATGATTAAAGTAGCTGGGTTCTTACCATCCATGTAAGACACCCAGATAGAGCTCCTGGTGCTCTCTCACTCTCTCTCTCTCTTTCTTTCTCTCTCCTCTCTTCCCTCTCACTCTCTTAAATAAATTAATTAACAAATCTTTGTAACACAGAAGGTAAAGGGATAGCAAGTATAATAAACTATAAGCCTTACATTAAATGGAAAAATTAATCAAATTATATCACACAATATATGAAGAATTGTATTCTCACCCCTACTAGTGAGCAAAATATCACATTTTGTTTAAAAAAAAAAAAAAAAACAGGGGCAGGTAATATGGTGCAGTATGTGAAGCCACTGCTTGTGACATGGGTATCCCATATCAGAGTGCAAGTTAGAGTCCTGGATACTCTGCTTGTGATCCAGCTCCCTACCAATAAACGTGGGAAGACAATGGATGATGGCTCAAGTATTTGTGTCCCTGTCACTGACGTGGGAGACTAGGATAGAGTTCTGGGCTCCAAGGTTCCAGATGAACCAGCCCTGGGTATTGCAGCCATTTGACAAACCAGCAGAGGGAAGATTTGCCTGTATTTGTCTCTCCCCCTGTTTCCATAATACTGCTTTTCAAGTAAATAAGTAAACAAATCTTACAGAAAAAAAGCTCAGCTATATTTGGTATATAAGAAATTCACATGGAATAGAAAAAATATAAATTTCAAAACAAGCCTACTAAAACATAAAAGAACAAAATCAATAGGAAAGCAGAGGTAGTACCATTAATATCAGATAAATCAAATTTAAAAAGTAAAACATTAAATAATATAGTTCATAGAGATTCCCTAACAGTCATATTTTTGAATTACAAAAGGCAACAAATACATAAAAAAACTTCCTAGAAATGCAAAGAGAACTAGAGCAGAAGTATAAGTATAATAACAAATAATATACTCTCTCCTAAGTTGACAGAGAAATAGTAAAAAATAAAGACATATCCAGGAATGTAATCATACAGATAATATGCTCAAATATATTTGAATAACTTATATTTCAACAAGAAAGAACATTCTCTTTATTTGAGATCCATTAACAGATTTATCGTGTATGTATTCATAAAGTCTTAAGTAAAAAGCTTTGGAAAGAGTTTATTCTAGGTAAATTATTATAATCCAGCAAAACTAGGAACTCAATAAAAATTTGATTTTTAAAAGGGTTAACTTTTCAAAAACATTCTTTCATGTAACCAATATGTCTGAGAGGCAAACAAAGCTATTACAAATTATCCAGAAACTCACAAGAACAGGATAATTTCTTATCAAAGATATTGAGTATAGATAAAGCTATTCTAATATGATATCATATATAAAAGTAAGGCAATATATAAAGTATTTAACTTAAAATAATAGAAAAACAAAGTAAATGAAAAATGAATAGCGATAAGTAAATAAAGATAAAATGTGATGTTAGACAAAACAGCAACCATGACAACAAACTTAACATGATATCATAAACTCAATTTTTAAATACCCATAATACAAACTACAAAAAATAATTAGGAGAAAGATTGTGCACAACAATGAATTGATGTTGAGAATAAAAAAGATGATACAACCATAGGTACAGGGGAAATTGAAAGAATTTTAAAGAGAGTGTATGTGTAACCTTTCCCTTGGGCTAAGTCCTACCTGTCCTTTAGAATTGTCCACCTAATAGATTCTCAGAAAATGTCTGTTAAATGCATGCATGAATAGTGATTTCAGTAGTGATTTAAACCACTATAAATCAATCCTGTAGTCTGATGTACATAGTTCCAGAGTTCAGTGTCTACAGCTTGGCCACTCCACCAATGTACAGTGCTCCACAAATTTTGAAATGTTCCAACTGATGCCCTAATTGAGTATAGAATGTGACACAGTGAAAAACAAGGACAACAAGTGTGCATCAGATGAGATAATAAAACAATAATTGCCATTTACTCAAGTTTTACATCCCAAGTTTTATATCCATTATACATTAAAGGTTCCTGCAAAACATGTAATATTATCGCCATTTTATAGATGAAGCCATTGAATCCCACTGAAGTTAAGTAACTTAAACAAGGATATATTGTTAAACCTGTATATCTATGTTTGTCTTTTTTTATTGCAAATAAACACTGTTGTCATAAGAGAAATAAAGACTATGTACATGGACAGAAAATCCATTCACAACAGGAAAATAAAAATGTAAAGTTAAAATTTCTCTCTGTCTCCTCTTCTTTCTTTTTTACCTCCCCTCTCCTTTCCTTGTATTGCTCTCCCTTTATTTCCTTCACAAGGAATCAGATTATACTTGGTGTTCCAGATCTTATGTTTTTTTACCATTTGACATAATTCAGTACTATTCACCTGTCAGTCCCTTCAGATCCACTTTACACATAAAGACTGCAACGTATTCGTTGTATGGACAGAAAAGGACAGATTAGTGATAATTTTATTTCTTATCTAAAAAATGAAAACTATTTCTTACATCTTCACCAACATTTGATTATGTTTACTATAAATAGATAGCACTGACACACACAAATAAATAATCTGGAAGTTAAAAAGAACATGCAATATATTTTATTAGGTATAGTTACCCTACCATGTTCACTATGAACATCAAAACTTATTCTTCCTATCAAATTGCAACATTGTAGCCATAGACCAACATATCCTCATTGCCAAGCATGGACATATTAATAATGGACAAGCATGAACATATTAATAATGTGCATGGTTATAATAATAGCTAAGATTAATATAGATAAATTTAACATATCAGTTTTGCATGTATGAACTCATTTAATACTCACAAGAATCCTATAGGTTAGTCTATACTATATTATTACATTTACTCATGATATAAAGTAAGCCTCACCGGCAGAAGTAAGATTTACTTACCACCCATAAGATCTAAAGCATCACATTTTAAAATATCTGAACACCATACTTCTAATTTGCAAAGAAAGTAAATAAATTTTTAAATAAACAAGAATTTTATTTTACAGAATGTTCCATGATAATTTTAAACTATGGCATTGATTAGTTTAGTGCATCACAAATCGGTATGTGTGCACACATATTTGCAGGCACCTGTGTGAATATAGCCATCCCTGTTAGAATAGTTATTATCTAACGGCAGAAAGCAACAAATGCTGGTGAGGGTGTGGAAAAAGGTGAACTCTTACACACTGTTAATAATGTAAATTAGTTCAGCCACTGTGGAAAACAGTAAGGAAATTTTTGAAAAACTAGACATAGATTTGTCATATGATCCGGGAATCCCACTATATCCAGAAGACATAAACACACAGTATCAATGAGATGCCTACATGATCGTTTTTATAGCAACACTGTTCACAATAGCCAACATATGGAATAAATCAAGGTGTCAATCAACAGATGAATGGATAAAGAAAATGAATATTTTTGAGTTCTAAAATAGAATGAAATTATACCATCTGCATTAAAATGGTTGCAACTGGAGGACACCATGTTGAGTGAAAGAAAGCTGACACATAAAGACAAATACCACACATTCTCTTATGTATGCGAGCTAACATTTAAAAAAAATTTTGCCAAATGGTAAACAATTATATACTACTATAGCTTTAATGATTCTGTGACAATTTTAAAATTCACTTTACATTAGTGAAGCTGAACATCTTTTCATTTATTATTGCCTATATTCCTTTTTACTTTTTATTTGCTGAACTCTTTATTTAGTGGAGCTTTAAGCCCTGACTATAATGTAAATTAAAATATGTTACTTCAAACACTAAATAAGAGAAAAACATTGATGAAGGGAAAACCAAGAACTCAATACAAAAATAGCTAAACACATGCAAAGAAATTAAAAAGAAAAAATAGTAGGAAAGAGAGGGGAGTATCATGAAACCTATTCTGTTTATATTAATAAGGAAAAAAAAATTTAAATACATATAAAAGAAGTACAATAAAAATAACCATTTCAAAGAATTATGCACTACTAGAGTTGTAATGATCTGTGACTATTTTAAAATGTACTTTTTCAGTGAAGTTGAACATTGATTATTGTTTATAGTGCTTGCCTGTATTCCTGCTGAACTATAGTCCTCTTAATTTTTATTTGTTGAACTCTTTATTTAGTGGAGCATAAGCCTTTGACTATAATGTAAGTTAAACTCATGTTGTCTCAAAAAGAAGAAAAGGGGGCCGGAGCTATGATGTAGTGGGCTAAGCCTCCGCCTGCAGCTCCAGCATTCCATATGGGTGCAGTTTGTGTTACAGCTACTCCTCTTCCAATTTGGCTCTCTTCTATGGCCTGGAAAAGCAGTGGAAGATGTCCCAAGTGCTTGGGCCCCTGCACCTGCACGGGAGATGCAGAAGAATCTCTTGGTTCCTGGCTTCAGATCAGCCCAGCTCCAGCGGTTGCAACCATTTGGGGAATGAACCAGAGAAGGAAGACCTTTCTCTCTCTCTCTCCCTCTCTCTGTCTGTATCTGTATGTCTCAATAAATAAATAAATCTTTAAAAAGAAAAGAAAAAATGAATTTGATAAAAACCAAAGGAAAGTGGCAGGAACCATGAGACACAATAAAAATTTTGCAATAAAGGCTAACATCCATGACTGTGTTTTCCTGTTTCCTACTGAAAGATAAGACTATGTTATTAGGTAACTTTCATTGAGCATGTTCTAAGTATTTTATAGTCATTATTCCATTCAAATATCTACAATTATATGAAATGAGTACTATTTTATCCAATTTTATATGTCAGGAAGCTGTGGTTTGCAGAGTGTAGGTCATTCATTTAAATTTAAGTCTTGACCCTTAAGAGTAAGATAAATAGGGAATCCCTGGATGCGGAAAACTGACTAGTGACCTAATGGCCTTTCAAGCCAGCCATAATAGTATAAAGACTAAAGAGCACAGGTGTCATCTTGATAGCAAAGTCAGGGGAAATGAAAGGAAAACACTGGACTTCCCTGAAGAAGGTCTTAAGGTATACTGAAGATATTAGTACTTTAGAATTTTCCTTCACCTGATGCAGCTGATTTACCCACTCTTGTACTCAGGCACCAAAACATAATATCCAAATACATGTGGGCAACATACGAGTAATTGCAATGGTACTTCAAAAGATTCATGAACTCTGTACATTTGTTACCACAAATCAGGGAAAATATATGAAATCTGTCTTTCTGTGACTACCTTTTTCACTAAGAATATTTGTTTATAGCCCTTGTCTATACTCCTGAGGAACAGTGGTTTTTCTACTTGCTGAATTCTGTATGAAGTGGAGGGTTAAGCTTGTGATTATCAAGAAAAATACAAGTATGTCATTGTAAAAATTAAAAGAAAAATAAGTAAAGAAGGAGAGAGAAGGCAGAGAGAGAGAGAGAAAGAGAGAGAGAATTTATCTGTTGGTTCACTCCTCTAATGGCTGCAATGGCCGGAGATGCCAGGAGCCAGGAGCTTCCTCAGGGCCTCTTGCATTAGTGCAGCGGCCCCACCAACCAAGCCTTCCTCTGCCACTTCTATCAGGTGCATTAGCAGGGAGCTGGATTGGAAGTGGAGCAGATAGAACTGGAACCAGTACCCACATGGGAGGCCAGCTGCAGGTAGAGGCTTAACCTTCTATACCAAAGCACGTGGCCCTTATGCAACACTTTTGTTAAGTAAAACTTGTGTTACCTTCCTTTCTCTAGAGCACTGATTCTCAACTGGTGGCAGTTTTGGCTCCCAAGGAATGTATAATAGTGTCTAGGGACATTTTTGGTTGTCACAAGTGAGTAGAGCTGCTACTCGCCACAAGTGGATAAAGACCAATGATGCTACTAAATATATCATGATGTACAAGATAATTCTCTCCAAAAGTTAAAAAATGTATATATCCACATTATGAGAAACTTGGAGGGACTAAAGGAACATAGATACAAATAAAATTTTGTAACCTCATCTTCTCCTTTTCAGTACACTTTTGTGCAAACTATATCTAGATAAAGTCTTCTCCTAGGCAAGGATAAACCTATTAATAATGGCTATCCTTATCAAAATATGATGATAGTAATTATAATTAAGACTTATATAAGACTATAGTGCCAAGCAGTGTTTCAAAATTTTTGCATACATAAACTCATTCAATCCTTACAACTCTGTAAGTCAGATTCTATTATCAAGTCAATCTTTCTTACAAGATATTGAAATAACAAAAGATTAAGCAAAAAACACATTGCTAGACAGTAAGAGAACTAGGAATTCTGAACCCCAGTAGTCTGGCTCTAGAGTGCATCTTTGTAATCACTGCGCTAAAAACTACTATGTGCCAGATGTTTGGCAAGTATTATTTGAAACAGCATGGCAATCACTAAGGTCACACCGCCATGAAAAGAGAAACAAAAATTTGAAATCTATTATATTTTCATAACTTCTTGCAGCCTCCCATATTGCTATCAAAAGCATTCATGAGATGTGGATGGTGGGCAGGAGATACAATAATAAGGTAGGATATATCATTGAAAGGTAAATAGTAATATAAAAAGCATAATTCATCCATGCATACATGAATGCATATTCATTCATATTCAGACACTCAAAAGTATTTACTACACAGCTACTCTTTGTTAGGAAGTATTCTAGATCTGGGAATAAAGCAATGGAGAAAAAACTACTTATAACAACAGATAGACAAGGACAAGAATAGAACTCAAAAAAAGAACACTAGTCTACAGCCCACCATCTCTGCAAACCAAGCATCCATACAACAAATAGATGAATAGTTCTGCCAGTGTAACTCTAGAGAGAATGACTGCACTGCTTAAACCTTTGAATTAAGGACAGGTGTTTGACACAGTGGTTAAGACACCTCTTGGGACACCCACATTGCAAATCCGAGTTCCTGGGTTTCAGTCTGCTCAGCTTCTGACTTCTGACCCAGTTTTCTGGGAATACATACTCTGGGAGGCTCAAGTACTTGGATCCTTGCCACTCACATGGATAGAGTTTTGGACTTCTGGTGTTTTGTTCTGTTTCAGCCCCAGATGTTGCAGATACTTGGCAAATGAACCAATGGATGGCATATGTTCTCTCTCTCTCTCTCTCTCTCTCTCTCTCTCTCTCTCTCTCTCTCGCCTCTTTCAAATAAATAAAACTTAAAAACACTTTCCAGAATTTTTTTCTGTGTGCAAGTCATCTTACCTCAGTTTCCTCATGCATGAAATATGGATAACACCTATATAACTGCATCAATGAGTCACAAAGTGTTTATCCAGCTCAGAATTTGACATGTACTATGTACTAAATATATGGTAGCTACAGCTATTACTTTTCCATATCAATTGCTATCTTCTTTTACATAAAGAAATAAAACAGATTTCTTGGCCAGAAAGATCTGGAGTCAGTTAAAGAAACATGACGTGGATAGGGGGATGAGATAGAGCAACCAGCATGGGGGAGACAGACAAAATGACACATTTTCCATTACTGATAATGAATTCAAGAGAAAAGAGAGACTTTCTATGACTGAGAATAGGTTTGAAAACTGCACTTGATTTACCTTTGCATAATTATTACACACAAATGAAAAATGGATAGGAAGGATAACGAGGAGTTCCAAAATAACCCAGCCAGTGCTTACAGCAAAAGGCACAGATTTAAAAAACATACAACTCCCAAAAGTATACTTTCATCTCCAATGAACTCCTCTCCTGTGTCATCCCAGTAGCGGGTGGAAATGATTTCCACCAAACTCAATCAGGTTGTCACAGTAACAGTCACTACTGAGATTCCTGGAGTCATCTGCAAAAAGACTTGAATCCAATCCAAAAAGCCTCTGAATCCAATCACATTGAACTCACCTTTCTTTGTCTGATCAGCTTGGCCAGCTGCACCCCAGAAAGAAGGAGCAAAGGTTCGGTCACTGGACGGGTGGTTCTTGAGCCAAATTTAGGACTGCTTAAAGCTAGAGCCACTCGGCCTACTAGGCCAATGAGAAAGCCTACAGCCTGCAGGAGTAGCAACTGGACGCGGGTGGTGAACGGAGATGCCATAGCGATCTGGATTCCGCAAGGTCCTAGTGCTTGAGGGTTGCGAGCACCCTGAGCGAAGGAGGAAAAAAAGACTAAGCAGGGAAGTGCTTAGGAATTCTTTACAAGTCTGGACTCTACCCACAATTCCATAGGAGCTTATTTGCCCTCACCTGCTGGGCTCCTAGCCAGAGCTGGGGGCGGAGCTGAAGCCTTCCCTGGAGCTGCTTGTGTGCAATACAACCTATTGTTAATGATGGTGTAACTCGACCCAGAAAGTGAGATAGATATAAGAAAAAGCACTGGCTTAGGCGTTCCCTAGCTCTGCTATTTTATGGCCTTGGTCAGATTACACAATATCTCACTCTCGTGTTTATATGAAAATGGCAATTACTTCGACATTACAGAATCATGATAAACAGCAGATAATAAATCAAAGCAGTTTAACTCATGGCAAAGGGCACATTATAATTGGTAGTCATTGAAAATTATTTCAGCTATATCTGACAAAAATGTTGTAAGTTTACTTTTAAATGTTCAACGAATAACTAAATGACGAGAGTGTATATTTTATCCATGTACATATTATTTGATACTTACAAGATTATTACAAATTAGTAGTGATGCATATAAAATTTCCATCACATATCCCTCTCCTAAACTCCAGATATTTGAAAATCTGATGTATTTTTTACATCTTCTTATGAATGTCTCACATATACTTCTAACTGAACATGTCCAAAACTCTTCTCTTCAAACCTGCTGTTCCTCCAAGGCCCACAAATGGCATTTTTACCCACCCAGCCAGCCATGTCAAAAATCTGAAAAATCTGAAAATAATCTTTTCTCTTGTTCTCATGAATAATCACCAGTCCAGCCAATTACTTCCTCTGCCAAATCAGCCTAACTCAGATCTCAAGGAAATTTACATGAACTTCTACAAATGATGTAGCTAAGCATCCAGTATTTATACAGCATTCTTCTTAATATACAAAATTCAATGATCTCATGACCAGTATTGGGAAAATTCTGGGACTCATTTCTATAGCCTTTCCCAATCCCTAACATGCTTTTGCTAAACTGAAATACCTGAAAGGTCTCTTTCCCTTACATATCTGTGCATATTCTTTCCGAACTTCTTCATCTGGCTTAAAACAATCTGTCTTCTCCAGGATCTCTTCCCAGAATTCCCAGCTAGATTAAATGCCACACTTTTGTAACTCTACATTCCATAAAGTATCAGAATTATAGTACTTACAATCTTGAATTTACATTTTAGTTTCTTGTGCGTACTCCCTATATAGATTTGAACTCCTTGAAGAACAGGGTCATTCTATTCATCTTTCTATTGTGAAAGTCCAACATTGGTCTTCCCATACAGTCAATAGCATAAGGTTGTAGGTTGAAGGTATGAGCTTATGAAATGATGAATGTTAAAGATAAGAGTTGGGCTTGGCATTTAAGACATTGGGCAGATGCAATAGAAAAGTCATTCCAGGCACCATTTTTTCATCTGTCATTTGTAAAGTGGAATATCTTATGATATTATGAATATTAAATCAGATATATATATATATATAATTTTTGATTCATTTGTACTGGGAAAAGTAATAGATATAATCTTAGCATACACTTAGAAATTTGAGATCAATTGCTTTCTATCACAAAGAGGAGCAAGACAGAGAAATACAATGTGATCGTGTGCATGTCTGTGTGTTTGTGTGTATGTAATCTCCCTGTTATGTAATGGTATCATTAATTTAGAAATCAAAGGTGGAGGAGACTCAGGAATAAATTTTAAACCCTACATTCTTAAGTCCTTAGTGTGTTTGCAACCTGTTCATTCCCACTGCTACTACCTAAATTATATACTAGTTTCCAAACGTCTGTCCACTTTCAAAATCATCAGGTGCCTATTTTATGTTCTTTGGCTTGTCTTTCATACCCTCATGAAATTGGGTATTCTTTACCAATTTCACAGGTGAAAATTGATTTTCTATATGGTTTAAATTGATGTTTATTTGATTTGGAGGGATAATGAGCATGTTTTTATATAATTATAGGTCATTTTATATATTTTAGCGTGAATTGTCCATGTCCACCATTCATTTTTTCTATTGACTTTTAATCTTTTTGAAAACTAGTATTTATGATTTCTTAATATAGTAAGGAAACTATTCTTGCTTGTGTATGTGTTGTGTAATATTGTCTTGATTATATTGTCCCCAGGTAAGTTGTTTGTTTTTTAATATTTTTAAACTTTATTGTTTAAAGCATTGAGTGATGGCAATTATGTACTTGTTGACTGATAAATGTCTTGCATTTACCTCCAGCCACTTCTTTCCACACACATCTATTTGTCCAACTATTTTAAATTCCCAAACAGTTGTCTCAAAAATTCAATGGCTCTTTCTCTCTCTCAGTCTCTGTCTCTCCCTCTCTATATATAACTCTGACTTTCAAATAAAATAAATAAATTTTTAAAATAAAGAATGTAAATCTTTTGAGGTAAAGACTATGCCTTAGTCATTTCTATACCACCAGAGCTTGGAGAGGATTAGGCATTCAAATAATGGTGATTTAGTTAGTGAATGAGTGAATGGAACCACATTAATTTTATGTGAGAGCTAATGATGAATTCTATACCCTCTCACACATATACACAAATCCACTCAACCCACTACCACTCACATAGATAAAATAAACATAGATGTATATGACAATATGTACCTATATCAGTAAACAAACATAGTCATAATAAAAATAAGATCATTTACTCAGGAATGTGCATGCATGCATTAACAACTATGAAGAACAAATTTCTTTCTGCTACCCTTTTCCTAACTACTGCTCATATTAATATATATATATATACATATATATATATATTTCCATAAACACAGTCACATGGTTAAAGTAGGCAAAAGTTTGTGTGGCTTAATAAGTGATCAGAAAATGATTATATTAGTATCCCACTGAAAAGATTTTTTTGTTTTTAATTTAATAAATGTTATTTTAATTATATTTTATTTTATTTCAATTATATGTTCACATTCAACTGTATGACTAACAAAGAGAAATTCATGGACCCTTTGTCTAGTTGGTAGCATCTTTCAATGGTAACATCTTCCAAACTATACCACAACATCAAGACAAGAATATTGGAGTGGTTATAAAACATTTCCATTACTTCGAGGATCTTTTATATTGTCCTTTTATAGCCATGCCCTTTCATGATCCCTTTCTTAACTCAAAGCAATCAATATTCAACCTTTTCTCTATTTCTATAATTTTGTCATTTCAAGAATATTATGTAAAACAAATCATACAGCACTGTAACCAAAAAGGACTGGCCTCTTTCTGTGAAACCACATGCATAATTAATTGGATATTCAGCCAGATCTTTGTCCATTAGTCCATTTATTTTCATACTTAAGCAGTATTCCATGGTACGGATGTGCCAACATAAGTTTAAATATTTTCCTATATAAATTGTTTAGTTTTAGGATATTATAAATAAGGCTGCTATAAACATTCATGAACAGGATTTTGTATGAATATAAGTCTTAATTTCTTTAAGATAAATGACCAAGAATGCAATTGCTGGTTATATTGTAGATCTATTCTCTTAGTTTTGATGAAACTTCCAAATTGTAGTTGAAAAGTGGTTGTGCTATCTTGTATTTCTATAAGCAATATATGAATGATCCGCCTTCTTGTCACTCACTAACATCCATGGTTGCTTCTTTTTTTTTTAATTTTAGCCATTCTGATATATATGAAGTGATTATGGCTTAAATTTGCATTTTTCTAATGTCCAATGATGTGCTTATATGCCAACTGTATATTTGCTTTGGTAAAATGTCTCTACATGCCTTTTTTACATAATTGGACATTTTAACTGTTGTGTTTTGAGAATTCTATATATAATCTAGATACGGATCCTCTGTTTATATGATATGTACAGCTTGTCTTTGAGCCTCTTTACAAGTTTACAAGTTTCTTCACAGAATAAAAAGCTTTAATATTGGTTTGGTTCATTTATACATTTTATCGTTCATGGATTGTTTGTGGTGCCAATTATAAGAACTATTTGCTAAACTCTAAGTACTGAAAGTTTTCTTCTACTTTTTTCTCAAATGTTTTAGTTTTACATTTAAATTAATGATTCAATTTAAGTCAATTTTTAAGAGTGAGATTTAGATTGAGGTTGTTTGGCATATAGATATCTAACTGCTCCAGTAAAATTTGTTAAAAAGTCTATTTTCTCCATTGAATTCCTTTTTATATTCTTATAACAATACTTAGACATTTCTGTGTGTTCTGCATTTTCTGTTCCATTCCATTAGTCTTTGTGTCTCTTTTTCTTCCAAAATTTTAGAGTCTTTATTACTGTAGAGCTATAATGTGTCTTCATATTTGGTACAAATTTTCTTTGTGTACTATTCTTTTTCCTTTTTATTTCATGTGACTGAGACATATAAATAATAATTGTATTATATAAGGAATACAATTTGATGTTTTGATATATAAATTTATTTTTTAAATATTGCTATAAAATTTCAAGCTATTCCATTTAGTTTGCCTGTCAATGTATATTTTAGAATTTATATAGTCATTTATTTAATTTTTTATCTAAAGCTATAACCACGGTAAGAATTGTGTTTGATTTGTATATTAATTTGCAGAGAATTCACATCACTGATAGGCTGATTATTAGAATAATGGACCTATAATATCTCTTCATTTATTTGGGCCCCTGCTCCCACATGGGAGACTGGGAAGAATCATCTAGCTCCTGGCTTCAGATTGGCATAGCTCTGGTCATTGTGGCCATCTGGGGAGTGAACCAATGAATGGACCCTTCTCTCTGTCTCTCTCTTACTGTGTGTAACTTTACTTCTCAAATAAATAAGTAAAACCTTTTTAAAAATCAGATATTACTGTTCTTATTGTATTATGTATTTCTCTTTGAAAAATGTTTTTTCTGGTTATTAAGATAAAACAAACTGAGGGAGCCTGCGCTGCGGTGCAGCAGGTAAAGCCACCGCCTGCAGTGCCAGCATTCCATATGGGCAGTGGTTCAAGTCCTGGCTGCTCCACTTCCAACCCAGCTTTCTGCTGTGTCCTGGGAAAGCAGTAAGCCCAAGTCCTTGGACCTCTGCACCCATGAGGAAGACCCGGAAGAAGCTCCTGGTTCCTGGCTTCAGATCAGTGCAGCTCTGGCCTTTGCAGCCAATTGAGGAATGAACCAGCGGATAGAATCTCTCTCTCTCTCTCTCTCTCTCTCTCTCTCTCTGTCTCTCCTTCTCTCTGTGTGTAACTCTGAATTTCAAATAAATAAATCATTAAAAAAACACACTGAATAAAATTTTAAAACAAACATATCAATGATTATATGAAGTTATATTACATTAGTATACATTTGTACTCACATAAGCAAGCTAAGATAAAATATATACCTATGTACATGAAGTTGTATAGTATATATGTATACTAATATAAATAAGCTAATAATTCAAAATAATAATTATTATTGTTTAAGTGTAATACTTCAGTCACTAACATCAACATTTATAAAATATAATAGAGTTCTAGAAAAATTCACCATATGCAGTTCCCTTCTGCAAAGGATTAAAAAAGAAGGATGAATAGCTAATATTCACGGATAATATTTGGAGGAGAGTGTTGGAATGAAATTAAAAAGAAATGGAGTTATTGTAAAACATGGGGGCTCTGGATAGAGTAGTGGAGAAGAAAATGAATTATATTGCATCAATGCTCCTGTTGCCTGGCCTTGACCAGTTTGAACTTGGGGAAAAGGTAAATGTGAAGTACCCAACAGTCTACATTTGCATCAAGTATTCTATAGATTTTTACTTCTGGGGGCATTATATAATCCTTGTAAGCCCTGATACCGTTGGGGAGCTATTGGCGAATGGACACCATTATACTGCTCCAAAGGGGAAAACCAATTCACATAGTACTCTCTCTCAACAAGAATATTGCTCTAGTGTTATTTTGAGGCCAAATCCCAAATACGTCTTGCTCCTGTTGCCATTCACAACTCTAATTCCAAATCATATGCAGAGACTGACAGGCAAACATGGCATAATTTGTGCTTCATTGCCTATGCACACTAGAGTGCTCCTACCTACTACAGTCCTTATTTGTGCTATGTGAGTTGTGATCCCACCCCAACATAATACCCAGAGACTAATAGGCATGTATAGTGCTGCATAGGTACCCTGCCCCCACTGTATTTGAGCTGCACCACATCTGCGTTTGTCTCCCAGAGAAGTTCCACACATCCACAGGTAGTGGAAATTTACTAGCACCCTGATACTACTGGCATGTGTTTTGCACAATCTGCCAGGCACACTGAAATGGTCCCAACCCTGTGTAGAATTCAGAGATTGACAGGTACATTTGTGCTTCTATGCATTCACACTATATCACAAATATCTAGGCCTGCTAACATAGCCACACAGCAGACTGCCAACCTGCACTTCTGTGTACACCTGTCTCACTGGAGTATTAGAATATCCCTGCCAAAACATGAGCTTCACACACAGACCAGTTCTATACACCCACAACAGCATGCTCTGTACACAAGGCCATCAATTGTAGCTGAAGAAAAAAAGAGCAGAATTCACTATGATGCTCAGCATAGCCTACCAAATCAACAATCTAATACACATAGTCAGCAGAAAAACTTTTACCACTAAGGCATCCCTTAAAAAAAAAGCCACAGAAAACATATCCAGCAAAGTTACATAGATCAATATAGGGACAAAAATGTATAAACATGCAAGATAAAAAAACGACTGATCCTGGGGCCAGTTCTGTGGCGTAGCAGGTTAAATGGTCACTTTCTTTTTTTAAGATTTTTAAAATTTATTTGAAAGACAGATTACAGAGAAAAAGGGAGAAGAAGAGAGAGAGAGAAAGAGAGAGAGAGAGAGAGAGAAGGGGAAAGAGAGAGAGAGAGAGATCTTCCATCCACTGGTTTACTCCCCAAATGGCCACAACACCCAAGGCTGTGCCAGGCCAAACCAGGACCCAGCTTATTCCAGTCTCTCATTTAGTTGCGGGGGCGCAAGCACTTGGGCCATCTTCCACTGCTTTTTCGGGGCATAGGAGAGAACTGGGTCAGAAGTGGAGTAGCTGGGGCTTGAACTGGCAACCATATTGGATGGCAGCATCACAAGCAGTGGCTTTAACCACTACACCACATATCAGCCCCGAAGTCGCCAATTTTGACACCAGAATCTTATAGTGAAGTGCCTCTTTGAGGCCCCACTACTCTGCCTCTGCTCCAGCTTCCTTCTAATGTGTCTGGAAAGAGAATAGAAGATGGTCCGAAAATTTGGGTCCCTGTGGAATATAAGGATGGAGTTCCTGATTTCAATGTGGTCCAGACCTGACTATTGCAATCACTGAGGGAGTGAACCATCATATGGAAGATTCTCTCTCTCTCTCTCTCTCTCTCTCTCTCTCTCTCTCTCTCTCTCTCTTTCTCTTTTGCTCCAAAAAAGGAACCTGCATTTCACCCAAAGCCTCAGATATCAGCTAATACAGCACAGCCACTGCTAGCCCCCATTATATCTTAGAGTCCAATGTAACCAGTCACGGAGGGGAGGGTGGCTACCGGAGTGAGCTTCATGGGTTCTTTTCCTCACCCCAGTATAGAAATAAAATGCTGAGAAATAATTTGCAAAGTAGCAGAAACTTTTATTTGGTTTGCAATCAACAGAAAAGTGCCTAGTCTGAGAGTAGGTCAGACCGAATGCCCAAACAAGACACTAGCTTTCAGGAAGTTCCCAGGTTTTTAAGGCATTACTATCTGTTCATTGAGTCATTCTATGCAGGTACCCATTGGACATTGGTTTTCACATATTGTATATTGATCAGCTTGGGGCTCATGGTGATAGCATGTGGTTTAAAACCTGCAAAGTCACAAATGAAGCACAAGAAGCTGTAGTGGGGGAGATGCTGGCAGGTCTGGAAAAAGCTTTCTAGCCAAGGCTGGCAGCTTGCTTGTAAAGGACATTCTGTCTACATCTGAGGGGTCCACAGATCCCTTATCAATCAGGCAACCCCATCATTGTTAGACGCTCCTAAACCCAGTGTACTTCACATGCAGTCAACAGGCTTCCCTGCATACTGCAGTTGTGGGTTACCTGCAAACACTGTTTTCTCACTCTGCATAATCTAGGCAAGTTCTCTGTAATATGTAAAATAATCAGTAAGCAATCAATAAAATGGCAAGAGTTCATTCGTACCTGTTAATATTTACCTTTTTTGAGATAACATTTTTAATTTACGTTATAGTCAAATACTAACTGTTCCACTAAATTAAGAGTTCAACAAATATAAAGCAGAAAGACCACAGCTGAGGGGACCAGCACAGTGTTGTAGTAGGCCAAGCCTGTGCTTGCAGCGCCAGCATCCCATATGGGTGCAGTTTCAGATCCCAGCTGCTCCTCTTCCAATCCAGCTCTATGCTATTGCCTGAAAAAGCAGTAGAAGTACTTGGGCCCCAGCACCTGCGTGGGAGACCTGGAAAAAGCTCCTGGCTCCTGGCTTGGGATTGGCCCAGCTCCTAATCTTGCAGCTATTTTGGGAGTGAACCAATGGATGACAGACCTTTTTCTCTGTCTCTCCCTCTGTCTGTAATTCTGCCTTTCAAGTAAATAAGTGAAATCGAAAAATACTTTTTTTGAAAGACCACAGCCGGCCGGCGCCATGGCTCAACAGGCTAATCCTCCGCCTTGCGGCGCCGGCACACGGGGTTCTAGTCCCGGTTGGGGCGCCGGATTCTGTCCCGGTTGCCCCTCTTCCAGGCCAGCCCTCTGCTGTGGCCCAGGAGTGCAGTGGAGGATGGCCCAAGTGCTTGGGCCCTGCACCCCATGGGAGACCAGGAGAAGCACCTAGCACCTGGCTCCTGCCATCGGATGAGCGCGGTGCGCCGGCCGGCCGCAGCGCACTGTCCGCGGCAGCCATTGGAGGGTGAACCAATGGCAAAGGAACACCTTTCTCTCTGTCTCTCTCTCTCACTGTCCACTCTGAAAAAAGAAAGACCACAGCCAAGCAGGAAAATAGGCAAAGACTATAAACATTAAGGGTGCTGGACTTCATTCATATAAAAATAAATTTAAAGTAGTCACAAAATAATTAAGATTATCATAGTGTATAATTCTTAACAATGTGTTTCACAAAGATTAAAAGAAAAATCTGGCCAGCACCACGGCTCACTAGGCTAATCCTCCACCTGCGGCACCAGTACTCCAGTCCCAGTCAGGGCGCCAGTTCTGTCCAGGCTGTTCCTCTTCCAGTTCAGCTCTCTGCTGTGGCCCAGGAAGGCAGTGGAGGATGTTCCAAGTGCTTGGGGCCTGCACCCGCATTGGAGACCAGGAGGAAGCACTTGCCTTCTGGCTTCGGATTGGTGCAGCACGCTGGCTGTAGCAGCCATTTGGGGGGTGAACCAATGGCAGGAAGACCTTACTCTCTGTCTCTCTCTCTCTCTCTCACTGTCTAACTCTGCCTGTCAAAAAAAAATGCAAAGTTTGACAAAGCAGTGTATTAGCAACAAAACTGATGTACACAGGTGTTTCCTTATTTTATTTTATTTTTAGCTCTTACATATAAGGGGAATCATGTGGTATTTGCCTTTAAAAAAAAAAGATTGATTGATTGATTTAATTAAAAGGCAGAGTTAAAAACAGAGTTGGGGGGAGATATTTTCCATGTACAGTTTCATTCCCCAGATAACCACAATGGCAAAGCTGCACCAATCTGAAGCCAGGATCCAGGAAACTTTTTAGGGTCTCCTAGATGCGTGCAGGGACCCAAGCTCTTGGGCCATTCTCCGCTGCTTTCTCAGGCACATTAGCAGGGAGCTGGATTGGAAGTCGAGGGTGAAACTGGCAACTATATGAGATGCTGATGTCTGTGGCATCAGCATTACCTGTTATGTCACAGTGTCAATGCCATGGCATTTGCCTTTCTGTACCTGGCTTATTTCACTCAATATAATGTTCTCTAGTTGCAAACATTTTGATGTAAATTATAGAATTTTATTATTTTTATAGCTGAATAATGATTCTATTTGCCTTCTATCTGCTTACACTAATCACTAAACAAAAAGTTTTAAATATTTGTAGGATAGAATAAAATAAATTCATACTCCTCAACTTCAATCAAAATGAAAGTTCCATACTGTTTCCAACAGTGTCTGCAATAATTTACATTCCCACCAACAGCATATAAGAGCTTCCTTTTTCCCATATCCTTGCCAGCATTTGTCACTCTCTGTCTTTTGGAAAATAGCCATTCTGACTGGAGTAAGGTGATATCTAATGTGATTTTGATTTGCATTTCCCTGATGTCAAGTGATATTGAAAATTTTTTTCATATATTTGTTCACAATTTGTATTTCTTTGAGAATTTACCTATTCAAGTCTTTTGCTCACTTAGTAACTGCATTCACTGTTTTTGTTGTTGAGATTTTAATTCCTCTTGCTGTCCATTTTATGGTTACACTTACCTTGTCACCCACGTTGGACATATTCCTTAACCCCTGTCAAGTGCTAACTTTTCTCAGTCTCTGTAGTTGTGTTACATAAATGAAATAATACAAGAAATTACCTTTGGAGATTGACTTTTTCCACAGCACACAATGTCATTGTGATCCCACTCAAATTGTTGCATGTATCAATAGTTTATTCCTTTTCATTAATAACTAATAATCCATGGTGTATGTATACAAAAATTTCTATAACTATTCAGTTATTGAGAGTCATTTTGGTTATTTCCGGTTTTTAGGTTATTACAGATAATTTTTATGAGCAGTAAAAAAATCTATAAGTTGACTGAATAGAAGAAAAAACAAAATACCACTCAAGCTACCTACAAAAAACTCATTGCTCATTTTTTTTTTTTTACAGGCAGAGTGGACAGTGAGAGAGAGAGACAGAGAGAAAGGTCTTCCTTTGCCGTTGGTTCACCCTCCAATGGCCGCCGCGGTCAGCGTGCTGCGGCCGGCGCACCGCGCTTGTCGATGGCAGGAGCCAGGAGCCGGGTGCTTTTCCTGGTCTCCCCATGGGGTGCAGGGCCCAAGCACCTGGGCCATCCTCCACTGCACTCCTGGGCCACAGCAGAGGGCTGGCCTGGAAGAGGGGCAACCGGGACAGAATCCGGTGCCCCGACCGGGACTAGAACCCGGTGTGCCGGCGCCGCAAGGCGGAGGATTAGCCTGTTGAGCCACGGTGCCGGCCCTCATTGCTCATTTAAACATATACTTAGACTGAAAATGAAGTGTTGAATAAAGATATCCTGTACAAATGGAAACCAGAAGTCAGCAGTAGTTACATTCCTTTGAGATAAAACAAATTTAAACCAAAACTGTGAAAATAGACAGAGAAGGTTATTATATAAGATCAAATGTTCAATTCAATAAAAAGTTATAACAACTATAAATGTACATTTAACCTTTACAAAAGCAAAATCAAATATTGTTATACCTAAAGGATGTCACATTTGAATACAATCATAGTAGGGAGATGTAACACTCAGTTTTCATCAACACATGGATCATCCAGACAAAAATCCAATAAAGAAACATCAATGACTATGCTCTTCTCCACATTTAAGCTGTTATTTTGTGACAGAGTGGCTTTAAGTTTAAGGTTTTCCCACAGGACATAGTCTTCCCCAGGGACTGTTCCTTTGAGAGAAACAAGTTATAGATGTCAGTCTGCTCCTCCGTCTGTAACTGGCATATTTCTGGCTTTTGTACTTCTGATTGCTTGCTTGATAATGATCAAGGCCACCAAAATGTAGTTTCTGCCTTTAACAACCCCCACCATTGCAACTTAGGGTTGTCTTCTCCGGACTTGCTCCGTGAGAAGGCAGTCGCAAGCTGGCTAATAAAGACTCCTCATTTGACCTCAAAAGCCTCATTGGGTTTTTAATCTGTGTACCCCACAACAATTTAATTGAATAGGTTTTCTCTTCCTTTACGCCTGTTTTTTCTTTGGGGAACCACCAAAATGTCAATATTGGTTCATTTAATGGTGTCCCAAATATGCCAGAGGGTGCATTCATTCTTTTTTGTTTCATTTTCTTTATTTTTTGTCTGACTTATTTTAAAAACTCTGTTAGGATTCATTTTTCCCTTTTTCTTTTATAATTGAGTCTGTTGTTGACTTATTGAGTTTTTATTTTTTTTAAATTTTTGCTTATATGTATCAAAATCTGCTGAATATTTTATTTGTATAGTATATTGATATAATCATTTTTAGTTGCTATCAACTGTGTTCTCTTGTTTCTCTGTGTATCCTATCAATCCTACTTTTGCATTATTTATCAGACATTTTAACAACTCATTTTCTTTGTATTCTGATGCTGAAGTTTTTCACTTTTTGTTGTATCTCGTTGCCTTTCTTTTTCATATTTCTTGTGTCCCTATTTTGTAATTTGTGCATATGGTGCTTCAGTTCTTGGCATTACTCTTGAAGGATAAACTTTTTTCATGAAGATGTCTCTTTAGGTGTAGGTTTTTTAGACTTTCAGCTTTAGTCCCAGTTAGAAGCCATAGTGTAGTTTCCCTGTACCTTCACTGATTAGCAATTTGCATGATGTCAGGGGTCTGTAGTATTCCTGAGGCTCAATAGGGTTGCTTGGATCCCTGACACACTGACTTGCAGCCACCTCCTTGTGGAGGGATTGGAATTAGAGAAGCTATGCTAATTCTAGAGGCAACAAGCAAGTCTTGTGCTGATTGTGAGCTAGGCACTCAGATTTCGAACCACAAAGCAGGGCTGGAGATTGGCCCTGTCCCTGGGAGAAAGCAAGGCTGATGCCATGAGCATGCTGAGCTCGTGGATCCTCAGATCCAACCCAGAGTGGACCAGAGTATAAGGAGCAGCACTGGTGTTGAGAGAGTTGAGACAGAAAGACTCCCAGTCACTGTTTGAAAGAGGAACCGGAGCCATGGAAACATCAAAGGCACTGCAGAAAATAGGGCACATGGACCTGATTATGAAGGAGACCAGAGCTGCAAGAGCAGCACTATGTCAGAACAGCCTGGGAATGCAAACCCAAGACAGTTTTCTTATAGAAGGGGCTAGGTGCTGGTGCTAACATTAGAGAGGTTTAGAGGCTCCCATATCTTGTATGTGTGACAAGTTGGAGACATATTGGGATGGGCAGGGTGTGTGGATCCTCCACTGTTGCCATTGGGAAAGGCAGGACACAAAAACCATGGGCAGCTTTACATGGACGAGAATGAATTCATAGTTCGTACTTCTGGCAATATGAGCGAGCTGAGCATATGTAGTCCTGAATGCAAATACAGTTCTGAACAGTAATGGGAAGACTGGATTAAGGTCATAAGAATCCTGACCTGGAGTCCCAGTGTGCATAGGTATTAGCAGCAGTGAGTTGTGCCGTATATAATGGGGACAAGGTAGAAAGTGAGGAGAAGGCCAGTTTCCAAGGGGGCCTGTGAACAGAGGCCTCCCAATTTCTATACCCCTATCTCTTGTAGTGCTCAGCGCTGTGACTGCTAAATTTCTAGGATCACTGTTGGTTCAGTTGTATTGTGAGGCTTCATCTTTTTTGCTAGTGTAGTAGAACATCCATGGGCCCTGAGGTATGGAAATATGCAGGAGCTTCTGTTCTACTAGGACAGAGTGTATTCTGACAGTGATTGCTTTCTCAAGATGGTGTCACACTGCAACAGCCTCTGCTCTGGTAATTTTGAGGGATACAATATGAGTTCTGTCACTGAATCAAAGTGACCATGAGTTCTCCATTCAGCTCTCTTTACTGCACTCTTATCTATGATGGTTGTAAAACCTTCCTTTGGCTAGAGTTGCTAGCATAATGCATTCAAGCAGGCTTTCTTGTGTACCCTTTCTCCTTAAATATGGATTCTTTCTGCTCTGGGGCCTGAGTCTCAAATTCCAGTTTGCTTCATTCTTCTATCTCAAAGATCATCTCAGATTTCCATGCTTTACCAGATTTCCATCATCAAGTTACTGGATTCTGGTATTATTCAGGCATTCACATTGCAATGCAGCTGTTTTGTTATTTTGGATCGTCTCTGTTGCAGAAGAGGAAAATGATCAATATCTTTCTTCAGACATCTTCTAATGTCTCCTATTTCTTTTCTGATATTACTTATTGCATCTTAGCTCTTTAAAATTAATCTAGTTTAGTGTTTTTAATTTTTTTCTCTTTTTGAAAATGTAGCTTTCATTATTGTTGATTTTTTTATTATTTTCTAGATTATTTGAGGAAATTACTTTCACTCTTAGCAGTACAGTGCAGTTATTTTTTTAAAAATGATGAATACACAATATAAAAGGAAGATACAGCATATGTGGGGCAATATAAATGTAGGGTTTTGTATGTAAGTTGTTATCAATCTAAAGATATGGTTAAGTACGATTTGTTTTAATTATAGGATTTTTTAGTCATTAATGAATACATAAAGGAAAAAGAAAATATTTTTAAATCTCTTTAGGACATAAAATGTTTAAAAAAGGAATATGTCAAGATAGGTATCAATTAAAAGGAATGAATGAAAAGGAAAGAAGAAAGCAAATATAATTTATTTAATAATAATAAAAGAGACAATGTATGTCTCTTTGGAGTTTAAAATAGTAGAGAAAGAAAAAGAGAGTAGAAAACATGGATAAAGGTTGACAAGCAGAAAAAAATTCCATACTAGAAAAAAGATGCAATTGTACATGTTACAGGGAGGTCAAAGTTTATCAGATTAAATATTAAATTCAACTAACGTTACTCCAAAGCCTATTTTAATCAAGTTATATTAAGTGAAATACAGGGGCTAGCACTGTGGCATACTGGCATAACTGCCACTTTCAGCGTCAGCATCCAATATTGGTGCCAGTTCGAGTCTTGGCTGCTCCACTTAGGATCCAGATACCTGCTAATGTGCCTGGGAAAATAGTGGAAGATGGCCCAAGTCCTTGGACCCCTGCACCCATGTAGGAGATCTGGAAGAACCTCCTGGCTCCTGGCTTTGGATTGGCTGAGTTCTGGCCATTGCAGCCATTTGGGGAATTAAGCAGCTGATGGAAAATTCTCTCTCTCTCTCTCTCTCTCTCTCTCTCTCTCTCTCTCTCTCTCTTCTGCCTCCGCCTCTCTGTAACTTGCCTTTCAAATAGTAAATAAATAAACCTTTAAAAAACAAGTGAAATACAAAATTTCTTAGAATTAGAAAGAGAAAAAAAATAATAATATATAAGGTCCTTCTACTTATACCAGTCTACTATACTAACTAACCCACTATACCTTACTCTATGTATGACCTTGGAAAAGGTTTCATTACTTAGTTCTCTCAGAAGAGTGATGATAATAACAGTCTTACTAGGTGAAATGAGATTTTATACAGAGAGAACTTAAAGAAATCAGCTGATGATAATGTTGACAATGATACTGATAAAGGTGATTATATATTTCAGCTACTGCTCCTAAGTCCCTTGTTGAAACTTGAAATAAACATTTGCTTATTATCAGTAATGTTTTATTTTTATTTTTTAAAAGATTTATTTTTTTATTTGAAAGGCAGAGTTACAGAGAGGCAGAGGCAGAGAGAGAGAGAGAGAAAGAGGGAGAGAGAGAGGTCTTTCATCCACTGGATCACTCCCTGATGTCCACAAAGTCCAGAGCTAGGCTGATCCCAAGCCAGAAGCCAGGAGCTTCTTCCCGATCTCCCACGCAGGTGCAGGGGCCCAAGGACTTGTGCCTTCTTCTACTGCTTTCCTAGGCTGTAGCAGAGAGCTGGAATCTAAAAAGACCAGCTGGGACTCAAACAGGTGCCCATATGGGATGTCGGCACTGCAAGCAGCTGCTTTACCTGCTACACCACAACACCTGCTCCATCAGTTATGTTTTAAATGTATGTACCAAATTCAACTACTCCCAAATGCTACAATAATTTTATAGGTTTGAATCTTATCTTACTAGGTGCATCAAATATGCTCTCCTGAAATCAGTATGCAAATAGAATTTTTGGAAATAGAGCCATATGCAATGTAATGTAGTGATATAATTTATATTTTTGTAATACAATTATTGTAGTATTATTAGCTGAAGTTTTCTGACATTATATAAAGTGTTATTAAATTGGACACACGTGTGTAGATATTCTTTTTAAAAAATTACTAATATAAAGAGAACAGAATTTATGCATTCTATAGCTACAGTTCCCTCACTCCCCTGCTACCCACTGTATCCCTCACTCCCTCCCCTCTCAATCAGTTTTTGCAAAGACATAATTTTAATCCACTCTATATTCACAGGCTAAATTCACCGCTAATCATAATATTCAATAAGTTAAAAAGTAGTTGGACCGCAGTTCCACAAGAATATAGACAACAGCTAAATATGACAATCATATCCCAAAGTGACCATTCCAGCCCTATACATGTTTTTTGTTTTTTATTTTTGACAAATTCAATACAGTTCAGAGATACAAATCTATTTTAATTTTTCAAATTTTAATTAGTTTTAATTGATTCAATGTGATTTGTAGACGCTATTCTAAGAACCTAATGATATTCCCTTCTTCCCTTCCCCACTCCTTACCTCTCTCCTTTCCACTCCCTTTTCTATTCGCCTTCATTCTTTTTTTTAATGTTTGAAATAACATTCTAAAATTACATTACAGGGGCCTGAGCTTTGGCGTAGCGGGTAAAGCCTCAGCCTGCAGTGCCGGCATCCCATATGGGCTTCGGTTCAACACCCGGCTGCTCCACTTCTGATCCAGCTCTCTGCTATGCCCTGGGAAAGCGGTAGAGGATGGCCCAAATCCTTCGGCCCCTGCACCCACATGGGAGACCCAGAAGAAGCTCCTGGTTCTTGGCTTTGGACCGGTGCAGCTCTGGCCATTGCGGCCAGTTGGAGAGTGAACCAACAGATGGAAGACCTTTCTCTCTCTCTCTGCCTCTCCTTCTCTCTCTGTGTAACTCTGACTTACAGATAAATAAATCTCTTAAAAAATACATTACTGTTAAAAAAGGCTTAATGCTTCACATAATAAGAAGTTTAACAAATAAAAGCCATGAAGACCTTATTTTAGTGAGAATATATACAATGGCCCTAAACAATAATTGAATAGAAAAATGGCCATTTCATCCATATATAGTAAATTGTAAAGTTATCACAGATCGTTAGAACTATAGTAGTATAACATTCTTAACAACTGGTTTGACAAAGGTATAAAACAAAATTTATAAAACAATATTTGCAGCAAAACTGATATGCACAAACATTTTTTCTTTTTTCATTTCTATTTTTTTTAGCTCCCACATAAAAGGGACAACATGTGGTATTTGCGTTTCTGGTCCTGTTTATTTCACACAATTTGATGTCCTCCAGTTGCATACATTTTGCTGCAAATGGTAAAATTTCACTCTTTTTGATAGCTGAATAATATCCCATCATGTATATATACCACATTTTCTTTATCCCTTCATCTGATGATGGATACCTTGGTTGTTTCCAAATTTTGACTATTGTGAACAGTGCTGCTATTAAACATGGTGATGCAGGTATCTCTTTGATACATTGTATTCAAGTATTTTGGGTACTTAGTAGTGTGTTTGGAGGATTATAGGTTAAGTTCATTTCTAGTTTTTGAAGGAATCTCCACACTGTTTTCCTCAGAGGCTGCACTAATTTACAATCCCACCAACAGAATGTAAGTGTTCCCCTATGCCCACACATAGATGCAATTCTAAGATTATAATTTTCCTTTCCTCACTCCCTCCTTTACCCTCCCTCCCTCCCTTCCTTCCTTCTTTCTTTCCTGTCTTTATTTTTTTCAGTTTTTGAGAAGATGTATTTTATTTTACATTACATTCAAGGATTTAATTCACTATCTCCAGTTTTATTAATCTTTTGTATTGACTTTGTTTACTTCTATTTTATTTATTTCTTTCCTAATATACTTTTCTTAATAGTATTTTGAGATTTGGCTTGCTTTTTTTCTAGGTCTGTGAAATGCAGTTAATTTCTTTTTGACACCTTTCCATGTTTTGGTGCAGGCATTTATTACTATAAATTTTCTTTTCAGTGATGTTTGCTGTGTCCCATGGCTTTGATATATTGTGCTTCTGTTTTTCTTAGTTTCAGGGGATTTTTTAATTTCACTTTTGATTTCCTTGGTGATCATTGTTCATTTTGAATCATTTTGTGCAATTTCCATGTATTTCTAGTTTCTTGATGTTTTAACTTCTGTTCCATTATGGTCAGAAGACCTACATAATAAAATTTCATCGTTTTTTAATTTTTGAGACTTGTTTTATAGTCAAGTATTTAGCCTATAGAATTTTCCAAGTGCTCATGAAAATAGCATGGATTCTGCATTTGTGAATGGAGTATTCTCTAGCTGTATATTAGGGCCATTTGTCTAGATTGTAGATTAAATATGTTCTTTCTTTGCCGGTTTTTTTTTATCTAGTTGAGCTGTCTTGTTATGAAAATGGGATGTTGTAAGTTTATTCTCTTTCTTCATTTATAAAATTGGGTGTTCTGGTAGTAGGTGTATAGTAATTTACATCATCTCTAGACATGTCTTCTTATTGAACTTATTCTTTATTAGTTACCTTTTTAGCCTCTTTTAATAGGCTTTATCCTAAAGTCTATCTTTTTAATATAAGTATAGCTCCTCCTGTTTGATCTTGATTTCTATTTATATGGAATACATTTTTGCATCCTTCATTTTTCAATCTGCATGTGTTTTTCCTGATGAAATATATTTCTTGTAGGTAACAAATAGTGGGATTTCTTTATGCATTAAGACACTTTGTATATTTTAATTGGGAAATTTACATTCAAAGTTATTATTGATAAGGAATTATTTGGTCCTACCAATTTGCCTTTAAAATTCTTTTTATTTATTTTGAAAACTCATTGTTCTTTATCAAGTTGGTGTCATACATTTGCAGTCTTTCTTGATGAAGATTACCTTTCTTTGTTTCTTTATGTAATATATCCTTAAGTATCATTTTTAAGATTGATTTGTGATCTTTAATTCTTTTCACTTGTCTTCAGAAGGCTTGATTTAAATTTCATTTATTAAATGGAGCTTTGCCTGGTAAGATACTCTGAGTTTGTACTTTTTCCTTTTGAATTCATCTCTCCATTCTTTCCTTTCCTGTAAGGTTTCTATTGAGAAAACAGCTCTCAGTATAATAGTATTTCCTTAAAAGTGACCTGGCACTGTAGTAAATTTTAGAATATTCTCTGTTTTCTAATTTGGAAAGATTGATTGTATTGTGTCATGGTGAGATTCTTTCCTGAACATATCTATTTGCTGTCCCATGAGTTTCCTGTACTTGGATGTAAATATCTTTCTACAAATTAGGGGAGTTTTCTGCTATTTTTATTGAGAATATATTTTCTAGGACACTCTTTTCCCCATTCCTTCACAAATGCCAGAAACACACATATTAATTTAATTTGATTATATCCCAGAGGTCTCAAACACAGTATTTTGTTCTTTTAAAATTTTATTCTTATTTTTACTCACTTGAATATTTCAAAACTCCTGTCTTCAAGATCAGATTTTCTTTTGTTTACTGATCTAGTCTGTTATATTTTCTTTTTTTAAATAAATATATATATATATATACATATATATTTGAAAGTCACAGAGAGAGAAGGAGAACCAGAGAGAGAGAGAGAGAGAGAGAGAGAAGCTTCAACCAGTGTCCATATAGGATGCCAGCACTGCAGGCAGTGGCTTTACCACTACAGTGCCAGCCCCTGTTGTATTTTCAATTTGAATTACTTACGACTTTATTTTTAATATTTCCCTTTGGTCATGTGTCAGTCTCTCGTTGAATTTCTTTTTCATGTCATGTACTCATTTTCTAACTTCAATTAGCACTTTATATTTGCTGCTATTTCTTTGAGTAGCATTATAGTCATTCTTTTGAATTATTTATCTGGCATTTCATCTGTCTCTCCTGTTGAGTGATCTGATATTAGTGCATTATCACATTCCATTTAGGCCCTTTTATTGCCATACTTTCATATTTCTTGTGTCAATATGTTGATTTTTATACACCTGTGGGTCAGCATCTATCACTTATATATATATAAACCCTCTAAATAATATATAAATATATATATATATTTATTTATAAAGCAAAGAGACAAGCAAGAGGAGAGACAGAGAAATGTCTTCCATCTGCTGATTCACTCCTCAAATGTCTACAACAGCCAGGGCAAGACCAGGTTGAATTCAGGAGCCAGAACTCCATTTGTGTCTTCCACATGGGAGAAAGTAATCTAAATACTTGGGACATCATCTACTGCCTCACAAGAGTATCATCAATAAGTTGGTTCAAAAGAATTGAGTAGCCAAGACTAAAACAAGGCATGCTGGTATATGATGTGGGTATCCAAAGAATTGACTTAGTGTGCTGCGCCACAATGTCCACCCAAGGATGGCTTTTCTTAATTAAAAGACTTTTCCTGAAGATGTGTCTCAATTTTGTTCAGTAGGTTTGCTTTAGTGACAGTTGGACCTCATAGTATATTCTCCTTATATTTATTTTGTTATAGTTGATAGGGTTCTCCTGTGGCTCAATGTGGTCACAGTGGTCCCTGTCATATAAGATGTTATCTGTCTCCTGAAGGAGGGTCTGGAGTCAAGAGCTTCTCAGTGGTTGAAAGAAGACTTTGGTGGTGCTGTGAACATTCCTGGCACACAGACTCCCATCCAATATCCAAGTCTGTAATCAGAGTTGAGAGATCAGTGCTAGCTCTAGGACTATGGTGGTCTCATAGACTCCCAGCCACTTCCTGCACACAGAGACCCAAGAATATTGCTAATGCTAGGCTGAAGAGGTGGTTCCCATGGATGCTGTTTAACAGAATGTCTTTATCCACAACAGACACTTTGTCTTTGAGACATCATAACAAGCAGTCCAAAGCTATTCTCCATGGGATGGTTGCTAAACTGCATGTGGTGCAGGAACCCAAGGCCACAGCCACAAATAAGCAACATCAAACTAGCCTTGGAAAGCCAAAGAAACTGGCAGTTTCTGTGGGAGACAATGGTGCCCTGCACTACACTCTGGGCCTGACTAAAACACAGGAGCTGTGGGATAGAGATCTCAGAAAATGATTGATATGCTGGGTTGAGTGTGACATGGAAAGCATAGGCCAAAAACCCCAGCAAATGCACTGTATGCTTTGTAGGTGGTACAGGGAAAGACCAGGTAAAAATCCCATAGATAAAACTGCAGCAGGGCTAAGCGGGGCAGGGAATGGAAAGCCCAAGTCAAAGTCCCCAGTGAGCATATTGGGCGGGGCCAGAAAGCCTAGTCATATCTTCATGTGATGACAACAAGTCCAGATTGAGGCCTGGAGTGGCCATTGTGCAAAAACTCTGGCTGTGTTCAGTGAGAGAAGCTAGAGTCCTGGTGTAAAACTTAAGCTACTTAGCCAGATTGTATAAAGGCTTGGAAACAATGACTGAGTCCTCATATACATAGATTCCAGCAGGAGCTAGCAATCTCTCTAGTGGTTGAGTGAGAAGGATGATCTCCAAATTTAAGGAGGCAGGCATACCCTATTTCTAGGATCCTATGAACTGGTTATCCCAGCATCCCTGCTCCCAATATCCTCTGAGGTGCAAAGTGATGTGTGGAGTAGGGTTATGGGGTCACCTTTACTCTGTTGAGCCCGTATGGACCTGTGGAACTCATCCATCCTTGCTAGAATTGAGGAATGTCCATGGGGACCCTGAGGAAAAAATACATATGCAAGAGCTTGTATCTAATTGCACAGTATAGCTTCAGAAACCAATTATTTTTTGAAGATGGTACCACCATTCTACAGCCTATGTTCTGAAGGTTGGTAAAAGGGATGTTAGTTCCTTCCCAGAAGGAAAATTGTTGTTAGTTTTCCAGGAAGCTACCTTTTTTAACTTTTATTTAGTAATTATAAATTTCCAAAGTACAGCTTTTGGATTACAGTGACTTTTTCTCCCCATAACCTCCCTCCCACCTGCAACCATTCCATCTCCCACTCCCTCTCCCATCCCATTCACATCAAGATTCATTTTCAATTATCTTTATATACAGAAAATCAATTCAGTATATACTAAATAAAGATTTCAACAGTTTACACCCACACAGAAACACAAAGTGTAAAGTACTGTTTGAGTACTAGTTATACCATTAATTCACATAGTACATCACATTAAGGACAGAGATCCTACATGGCCAGGGAGCTACCCTTACTTAGCAGTTGGTCTGTGGTGACTGGATCTCTCTCTGAGGAGGATTGACTGTGTTAAGTATTCTTGCATATGAGATCCACTCAGCCTCTATTTTCCCCCTTTATCTTGCAGTAGGGAATACCCCTGACCATAAGGCTAGGGATTCAGTCTCTGCCAGCACCCTTTGTTCCACTCCCTATGCTCCTATGCCAACTTTCTGTGTCCTACCTTCTTCCCACTGTATCATTGCTGTTATGAAGTACTCTTCTTTGGGCACTCATATTGAGATACAGCTAATTTGTGTCTTCTCTGTGGAAGAGTAGGTGGATATTGGGTTTCTGTATTCAGTCAACTTGATATTCTTTTTTATTTTATTTTATTTGTTTGAAAGACAGAGTTACAGAGAGAAGTAGAGACTGAGAGAGAGGTCTTCCATCCACTGGTTTACTCCCTAGATGGCTGCAACGGCCAGAGTTGTGCCAATCCAAAGCCAGGAGCCAAGAGCTTCTTCCAAGTCTCCCAAATGAGTGCATGGACCCAAGGACTTGGGCCATTATCTACTGCTATCCCAGGCCACAGCAAAGAGCTGGATTGGAAGAGGAGCAGCTGGGACTAGAACTGGCTCCGATATGGAATGACGGCAGTTCAGGCCAGGGCTTTAACCCGCTGTGCCACATGCTTGATATTCTAATATTAAAGTGTTATTTTCCTTTTGTGGCTTTATAATACTATGCTGTTTTATAAATCTGCTAAATGTACATTGATATTTAACATTTAAGTGATCAATTGTTTGTGCCAAATATTGGTACAATATTGATTTTCCTGAAATGAAGCTTCTTTTCCTGAACTTCTTTGAGTTTCAATTTGGTAGTCTACTTTTGTTTCAGTTCCAGTTCCAGTTCCAGTTCCAGTTTAATGCTGCAGTATAGTCTCCTTAAAACTTTTTTTTTGCTACAGATCATGGTAACAGTAGTGGGTCTGGGGCCCTCCCATATTTCTCCTTGGGTCTAGTGGAATCCCTGGGATGCTTGTCATGTAGTTCTGCAACCACTTTCAAAGGGAGGCACTGAAATCAGGATCTTCATTAGTGTTAGGTGGTATTAGGAGAATTCCTTCTGGTGATTAAATTGGACCTAACATAAAGATTTCCAGCTACCATCCCAGTCAGGAGCTAGAGATGGGGCAGTAGGCTGATACTAAGGACAGGAAGGACTGTCATCAGGAGCCTGTTGAACTCATGTATCTCTAGACACTGCCACCTTCCAGAACTCTAATAGCAATGCTAACCTAACGTGGTTAGTTGCTATTTCTGGGAATGATTGGATCCAAAAAAGTCATCTTCACTACAGATGGCAAAGCACAATCTCCAGGCTACTCTCTTGGTAAGGAATACACAGCCCTGAGCTACATGCTGGGCTAAATGGGGCACAGAATCTCCTGATCCACATTCTAGATTGAATGGAATGTTGTACTTGGTAGGGTATAGAAACTCTGAAATCTTCCAAGGGAAGAGTTGGGTCCTCAAGCTGGGATGGATGATATGCAAAAATACCTGGCCAGTAATTCAAGCTATCAGCATGCCAAGTAGGCAAAGAAACCCTAGAAGATGTATGTGGGAAGGGAAAGGGTATGTGGCAGTGCCAGATTCATATTTTTAAGTTCTTTGCTGTGCTAGAAATTGGGCAAATGCAGTGTCTGGAGACTGCAGACAGTCCCTAATATATACTCAGTACACAGAAATGACAAATTCAGAGTTATAGCAGGCACACAAGCTGGAACCCCAGGACCTTGACCATGTTTCCAATGTTGTGACATAGCAGATTAAGCCACTGCTTATGATGGCTTAAAAATCCAAAAATAACCAATTCTGATAAAGATATGGGGAAAAGTGTACCTTGATACACTGTTGGTGGGAATGTAAACAAGTACAAATATTATAGAAGACAGTTAGGAGATTCCTCAGAAATCTGAAAATGGATCTACCATATGACCCAGCCATCCCACTCCTGGAAACTTAAACAAAGAAAATTAAATAAGTATACAGAAGTGTTATCTGCCCCCCCATGTTTATAGCAGCTCAATCCATAATAGCTATTGTATAGAATCCACCCAGACAATACACAAGCACACACACACACACACACACACACACACACACACAATGGAATTCCACTGTGTTCCTGTGTTTCTAAATAAAATGCATACTAGTGAAGATCATTATGCTTATTGAAATAAGACAATCACTGAAAGACCAATATCTTAGGGTTCCTCAGATTTGTGGTGACTGCTATATAGAGTTCAAAAATGTATTGTATGTGAGTGAAATTGACTTTTTGAGATTTGATTGCTGTTTATATCCCTTGTCCATACTCCTGAGGAACAGTGGTCTTTCTCTTTCCTACTTGATGAATTCCTTACATTTAGGAGAAAATTAATTGTTATTATAAAAAGACTTGAAACTATGTTATCATAAATATAAAAGAAAAATAAGAAATAAAAGAGCAGGAGGGGTTTGAAGTATCTTAACACTGTATATTTGAAATACATGAAATATGTATTTTCTATAAAAATAAGTAAAATTGTTACTTTAAAAAAATTATAAAAGAAATTAAATATATTAAGTGATTGTGATTTTTCTTGGCTTGTAATGAATGAGCAGGTGAAATCAATGTTTGTCAGTTTTGCTTTATTGAGGAATCAAAGCTGACTTTGAGGTAGTGAAAGAATACCCCTACTTTAATAGTAAATGTAAAACACCTACCAGTGAGAATATGTTCAAAGTAACTAAGAAAACACTAATTCAATACAGCATGAATTGGAATCTGACAAAACATATGCTGATAAAATAATTTGTGAACAAGAAATTATTTAGTTGAAAATAATGCAAAATTTTTGATAATGAAGTGTATTGAAAATTTAAAGTTACATGTTCCAATATTTATCAGCTTTTACTTTACAGAATATACGTGGACCTATCATGTGTTAGTGAATCAGTAGTATCAAAATTAAACTTGATTCATTTTGAAGAGTAAATGATCATTTATAAGAAAGATATGCAAAACTTTGGGACAGTGCAGTGGCTCAATAGGCTAATCCTTTGCCAGCAGTGCCAGCACACTGGGTTCTAGTCCTGGTTGCTCCTCTTCCAGTCCAGCTCTCTACTGTGGCCCGGGAGTGCAGTGGAGGTTGGCCCAAGTCCTAGGGCCCTGCACCCACGTGGGAGACCAGGAGAAGCACCTGGCTCCTGACTTCAGCTCAGCGCGGTGCACCGGCCGCAGCACGCCAGCCGCAGCAGCCATTGGGGGGTGAGCCAACGGAAAAAGGAAGACCTTTCTCTCTGTCTGTCTCTCTCTCTCACTGTCCACTCCTTCTGTAAAAAGAAAGAAAGAAAGAAAGATATGTAAAATTTTGTCAGAAATTGAAGGTGAAAATTCTGCCATGTGCTATCATACATCACTTCAATTTTTTTGTGGTAGAAATACAACTTGAATTTTTAAAAATTTCATTTAAGTTATATAATTTTCATTTATTCTGCATATACAGATTTAGGAACATAGGAATATTTCCCCCACTACCCTTTTTCCCATCCAAGCTCCAACCCTTCTTCCTCTTCTTTCTCACGTCCCCACCCTAATTTTTACAAAGATCTATTTTTAATTATTTAATGATCATGTAGTTAACCCTAGATTAAGTAAAAGAGTTTAACAAATAGTATGAAGAAAAAAAACAGAAACACTTTTCTCAACAGGAGAGACAAGAGCTGTAAATAATAATAGAATTTCAAAATGTCCATTTCACTATTAAACATTACATTTCAGGTACTCTATTAGTTACGTCAGATCAGGGAAAACATATGATATTTGTCTTTTGGGGATTGGCTTATTTAACTACGTATAATGGTTTCCAGTTGCATCCATTTTGTTGCAAAAGACAGGATTTCATTATATTTTACTGCTGAGTAGTTTTCCATAGTGTATAAATGCCATAATTTTTATCCAGTCATCACCTGATGGAAATCTAGGGTCTTGAGATGCACTGATAGCTCATTTGTTTGGTATCTTTCCATTTTCGTCATGTAGGCACTAATTATTGGTCTGTTTAGGTTTTCTGTGTCTTCATGCCTCAATTTTGGTAGATTGTGTGTTTCTAGGAACCTATGGATTACCTGCAGGTTTCCAAACTTGTTGGCATACAGCTCTTTGTAGTAATTGTTAGGAAAAGAGTTGCATATTGGTGGATCCTCACACGCGGCACCAAAATGTTAGGAAAAGAGTCACAGAATAGAGAGGAGACAGTGCACGAATTTACAACCAGATCGAATTTATTCAGAGAAAATAAATCCACAGAGGTAGGTGACCAACTGCCTGTGTGTACAAAATGGAGCATGTGACAGAAAGCCCCGACCCCCAGGGGGGACTGGAGCTGGGGTGGGGGTAAGGCGCAGCAGTGGAGGTAAATTCCAAGAACTGGGCAGGGGCCTTGCGAACCTGGAAAATAATTCAGGGTAAGGTATGAAGGCAATAGGGTGTGAGACCCAAGTGAGTGTCAAGGGCAAGGAATACATTCCAAAGTTTGTCTCCTTTGGACAATGAGGGAGAATGGCTGAGGCTTATGTCCTTGCTCCATCAGTAATTTTTGATGATTATTTTTGTTTCTGTGGTATCTGTTGTTACATTTCCATTTCATTTCTGATTTTATTGATTTGGTTCTTTTCCCTCTTTTTTTCAGCTAGTTGTGCCAATGGTTTATCAATTTTGTTTATTTTCTCAAAAAAATCTCTTAATTTCACTTTTTTAAGCTTTTTTGTTTCAATTTTGTTTATTTCTTCTCTAATTTTAATTATTTATTTACTCCTACTAATTTTGGGTTTGCTTTGTTGTTTTTCAAGGTCCTTGAGATGCATTGATAGTTGACTTGTTTGGTGCCTTTCCACTTTCTTCATATAGGCACCAATTGCTATAAACTTCCCTCTTAACACTACTTTTGCTATATCCCATAAGTTTTGATATATTGTCATATTCATTCATGTCAAGAATTTTTTTAATTTCTTCTATGAATCACTGTTCATTCGGGAATCTGTTGTTCAGTCTCCATGTGTTTTCATATGAAATGGAGATGCTTCAGTTATTTGATTTCCAACTTCATCCCATTGTTGTCAGCAAAGATGCATGACATGAATTTTCTGAGACTTGCTTTATGGGCTAGCATATGATCTATTCTTCAGAATGTTCCATGCACTACCATGTGACTCAGTCAACCCACCTCTTGGGAATTTACCCAAATGAAATGAATCAGCGTATGAAAGTGTTATCTGTACCTCCATGTTTATTTCAGCTTAATTCTCAAAATTTAAGGTTAGAATCAACCCAGATGGCCATCAACTGATGACTGGATTGAGAAAATATGCTGCATATACACTTTGACATTACACAGGCATAAAATTATAATGAAATCCTGTCTTTCACAGCAAGATGTATGCAACTGGAACCATTATACTAAGTGAAACAAGCCAGTCCCCCAACGACAAATATGTTTTCTTGATTTGTGAAAACTAATAAACTACAAAAAAGTAATATATAATTATTTACATTGTAATCTGTCTAAAAATTTTTTAATATTTTTTATTTGACAGGTAGAGTTATAGACAGTGAGAGAGAGAGAGACAGAAAGAAAGGTCTTCCTTCCGTTGGTTCACTCCCCAAATGGCCGCAATGGCCAGAGATGCGCCGATCTGAAGCCAGGAGCCAGGTGATTCTTCCTGGTCTCCCATGCGGGTGCAGGCGCCCAAACACTTGGGCCATCCTCCACTGCCCTCCTGGGCCACAGCAGAGAGCTGAACTGGAAGAGGAGCAACCAGGACAAGAACCTGGCACCCATATGGGATGCGGGCGCTGCAGGCGGAGGATTAACCAAGTGAGCCATGGCATCGGCCCCTGCTAAAAATTATTCCTGTGCATATACTGCTGAGAGGAAATAGCTTAAAACCTAAATGAACTTATTATAACCGTGAGTGAAAATTTAGATGTTACATTGTCATTGCTTGTGCTTCATTGAAAGACATTATAAATCACTTATGACACTGCATATGGGTTAAATTTAATTTATACATTCAATTATTTTTAAAGCCATTGTCTATATTACCACTAAATTTGGATCTTTTTGCTTTTTACTGTGTATACTCCTTATTATGTGAATAATTAAGTCTTTTCATTGTGATGAAAATTTAAAATATATTATCTCAAAAACTAAAAAATAAGACAGAAAGAAAGGTTTGAAGGGAGAGACGGAATGATAGAGGGGTGGAATATCATTATATCCCCAGACATGTATCTACAAATCATATTGAATCCATTAAAAATTAATTAAGATTAAAAATAAAGAAAGAATAAAGGGAAAAGGACAAAATAAAGTTATATTGCAATTTTGTTATCTCAGAATTTAGAAGGAAGCTTTTCTGCATGAGTGTTTTTCTCAATCAGTATTATTGAATGTTTAATCAATTTGAAATTTTTTACTGTAAATTTCTTAATGTTTCTAATTTTTTCAACCAAACTTCACAAGACTTGTGAAACATTATACTATGACAAAGTTATTTCAACAGCTAACTTTGCTTGAATCACAAGTAAGGTGAGACTGCTTCGTA
The DNA here is from genome assembly GCA_949820135.1 of Sylvilagus floridanus. Taxonomy (NCBI): domain Eukaryota; kingdom Metazoa; phylum Chordata; class Mammalia; order Lagomorpha; family Leporidae; genus Sylvilagus; species Sylvilagus floridanus. The sequence continues at coordinate 91,891,171 of OX463223.1, forward strand.
TACTTTTCATTCTGTCAAAAATTCAAAGAAGCAAATCCTCTATTCCAAATCTTTCAGTAGGGATAATTTTTTAGCTCAAATTATAAATCAAGTACAGTTTTGGTTTTGGGGATGTCAAGTATAAGTGCAAAGCTCTTTCCATATTATAAAATCCACTTGATTGTCCAATGGAGGAGTTTTCACCTAACCTTCAAGTGGAAGTAATTAATCCACAGTGCAATAAGATACTCAAAAATAAATGTCAACAGACAGGAACATACACAAATACACACACATACATGCAAACAACAGCATTCAAAAAGTTCATGAAAAATAGAATAGACTTAAAGAGCAATTATATGTTGATCCAAAGAGGTTTTGCAAACATTATTTGAAAATATTGGAAGAAAACACAAAAAAGTTTCATGATTTGATAGTAAAAAATAGTCATTTTAAAAACAGATAAGAAAAGCGCAAATAATTAAGGAAAATAAAAATGTACAAAATAAATTTTTAAAATTAAAAAGTGTTAAAATAAGTTTTCTCTGACATGTGGTAGTTAATATAGAATAAAAATAATGTATAATAATGAAACAGGTAGGGCCGGCGCTGTGGTGCAGTGGGTTAGCACCCTGGCCTGAAGCGCCGGCAATCCCATATGGGTGCTTGTTTGAGACTCAGCTGCTCCACTTTTGATCCAGCTCTCTGCTATGGTCTGGGATAGCAGTAGAAGATGGCCCAAGTCCTTAGGCCCCTGCACCCACATGGGAGACCCGGAAGAAGCTCCTGGCTCCTGGCTTCGGATCAGCACAGCCAATTAGGGAGTGAACCAGTGGATGGAAGACCTCTCTCTCTGTCTCTACCTCTCTCTCTCTCTCTCTCTCTCTCTCTCTCTCTGCCTCTCCTCTCTCTGTGTAACTCTGACTTTGAAATAAATAAAATAAATCTTAAAAAGGAAGAATGAAGCTGGCATCGTATGAGTAGACTATAGCCCTTGTCTATACTCCTATGAAACCATGGTCTTTTTACCTTTTACCTGTTTAACATGTTGAAATTATGTTATTGAAAACATTAAAAGAAACAAAGGAAAGAACAAAGGAGGGATATTGAGGGATGGAAGGAGGATAAGTATGGTTATCTTATCAGACTTATGTCTATATAATACATGATCTCTGTACACTTTATATTAAAAAATTTTAAAATAATAAAAAACAGTTCATTGTGAGAGTGAAAGATCAATCTATAAAAACGGAGAAAATATCCAGAATAAACATGTGTAATCTCAAATTTGCAAGGGTTAATCTTAAGAGTATATAGTAAACTGAAATAGGTTACTGTCAAGATTAAGAGTGGGAATAAGAGAGGAAGGGAGAAGAAGAGTGGGAGCATGGGCAGGAGGGAGGGTGTGGTGGTTAGTATCACTATGTTCCAAAATCTGTATATGTGAAATACATGAAGTTTTTAAAACTGAAATATTTTTTAAAATAGCTCTACAATGTAAATTAACAAAACAGTAATGAAAGAGAAGTCACAATATAACAACTCTCATGGCCATTGATTAAAGAATTAAAATTAAAATCAATATGAAAATATCAAAATGTGCATATACTCAATTGAATCCCCATTAAAACATCAAAGACACAATAATCAATGAAACAGCATAAAAATACCAGAAGTAAATCCTTACTTCTGTAAATCTTTGACATATATGCTAAAATCACTAACTAGAGAAAAAACAGCCTCTTCAATAAATGATGTTTGAATATTGTATTTCCACACACAAAAGTTTGGAAAAATATCTCTGTGTTACAAACTATTCAGAAATCGACTCAAAACTGATCAAGGGTCCAATGTCAAGACCCTGAACTCTTAAACTACTAATAAAAAGCATTGGAGAATGCAGACAATGACTTTTTGGAAAAGACCCCAAAATCAAATGCAATAAATACGAAAAAAAAAATAGATTTTATCTAACTAAGAAACCTCTGCACAGCAAAGGAAACAATTTAAAAAGCAAAGAGACAAATGAGAGAATGTAAGAAAAAATTTTTTATAACGCTTTTATTTAAAGAATATAAATTTCCAAAATACAGCTTATAGATTACAATGGCTTCCCCCCCCATAACTTCCCCCCCACCCGCAACCCTCCCCTTTCCCACTCCCTCTCCCCTTGCTTCATATCAAGATTCATTTTCAATTCTCTTTATATACAGAAGATCAGTTTACTATATATTAAGTAAAGATTTCAACAGTTTGCCCTCACATAGCAACACAAAGTGAAAAATACTGTTGGAGTACTAGTTATAGTATTAATTCACAATGTATAGCACATTAAGGACAGAGATCCTACATGATATATTTTTTAAAAAAATTGATTAATTTTCTATGCAATTTCCAATTTAACACCAAGATTTTTTTTCATTTTTAATTATCTATCTACAGAAGATTGATTCAGTATATACTAAGTAAAGATTTCATCAGTTTGCACCCACACAGAAACACAAAGTGTAAAATACTGTTTCAGTACAAGTTATAGCATTACTTCACATTGGATAACACATTAAGGACAGATCCCACATGAGACGTAAGTACACAGTGACTCCTGAAGTTGATTTAACAATTTGACACTCTTGTTTATGGCCTCAGTAATCTCCCTAGGCTCTAGTCATGAGTTGCCAAGGCTATGGAAGCCTTTAGGGTTCGCTGACTTCAATCTTATTCCGACAGGGTCATAGTCAAAGTGGAGGTTCTCTCCTCCCTTCAGAGAAAGGTACCTCCTTCTTTGATGGCCCCATTCATCCACTGGGATCTCACTCACAGAGATCTTTCATTTAGGTCTTCTTTTTTTTTCCAGAGTGTCTTGGCTTTCCATGCCTAGAATATTCTCATGGGCTCTTGAGCCAGATCTGAATACTTTAAGGGCTGATTCTGAGGCCAGAGTGCTATTTAGGACATCTGTCATTCTATGAGTCTGCTGTGTATCTCGCTTCCCATGTTGGATCATTCTCTCGCTTTTTGATTCTATCAGTTAGTATTAGCAGACACTAGTCTTGTTTGTGTCATCCCTTTGACTCTTAGACCTATCAGTGTGATCAATTGTGAACTGAAATTGATCACTTGGACTAGTGAGATGGCCTTGGTACATGCCACCTTGATGGGATTGTATTGGAATCCCCTGGCACAATTTTAACTCCATCATTTGGGGCAGTTCCGATTGAGCATGTCCCAAATCGTACATCTCCTCCCTCTCTTATTCCCACTCTTATGTTTAACAGGGATCACTTTTCAGTTAAATTTAAACACCTAAGAATAATTGTTTGTTAATTACAGAGTTCAACCTATAGTACTAGAATAAAAAAATTACTAAAATGGATAAAGTATTACATTGTACAACAACAGTCAGCACAAGAGCTGATCAAGATACTGTTTCTCATAGTGTCCATTTCACTTCAATAGGTTTCCCCTTTGGTGCTCAATTAGTTGTCACCGATCAGGGAGAATATATGATATTTTTCCCTTTGGGACTGGCTTAATTCACGCAGAATGATGTTTTCCAGATTCCTCCATCTTATTGCAAATGACCGGATTTCATTGTTTTTGACTGCTGTATAGTATTCTATAGAGTACATGTCCCATAATTTCTTTATCCAAATGTATGCTTTGAATTCCCTGTGATCTTTTGCTGTGAGGTTCCCTTCGTTTATCTTCTTTCATGTTGATGGCTGTGTTTCTGTGTTTCTGTGTGTAACACATCTTTAAGTATCTTTTGCAGGGCTGGATGAGTGGCAACAAATTCTTTCAATTTTTGTTTGTTATGAAAGGTCTTTATTTCACCTTCATTCACAAATGAGAGCTTTGCAGGATATAATATTCTGGGCTGGCAGTTTTTCTCTCTAAGTACCTGGGCTATGTCTCGCCATTCCCTTCTAGCTTGTAGGGTTTCTGATGAGAAGTCTGCTGTGAGTCTAATTGGAGATCCTCTGAGTGTAATTTGATGTTTCTCTCTTGCGCATTTTAGGATCTTTTCTTTCTGTTTCACTCTGGTGAGTTTAATTACAACGTGTCGTGGTCAGGACCTCTTTTGGTCATGTTTACTAGGGGTTCTATGAGCTTCCTGTACTAGGATGTCTCTGTCCTTCTCCAAAACTGGGAAATTTTCTGCTATTATCTCACTAAAAAGGCATTCTAATCCTTTCTCCCTCTCCATGCCTTCAGGAATTCCTAGAACTCGAATGTTGGGTTTTTTAATAGTATCCTGTAGATTCCCAACAATAATTTTTAGATTTCTAATTTCCTCTTCTTTTCTTTGGTTTGACTGTATAGTTTCCTGTGCTCTGTCTTCTAAGTCCGATATTCTCTCTTCTGCCTCACCCATTCTGTTTGTAAGGCTCTCTAATGTGTTTTTCATTTGATCTATTGAATTCTTCACTTCATTATGATTTCTCGTCACTATCACAGTTTCATTTTCTACTAGTTGTTTCATTTCAGCTTGATTTCTCCTTAATATTTCATTTTCACGAGAGAGATTTTCTACCTTGTCCATTAAGGATTTCTGTAGTTCAAGAATTTGTTTTTGAGTACTTCTTAGTGTGCTTATCAATTTTTTGAGATCTGCTTCTTGCATCTCTTCTATCTCATCATCTTCGTAATCTTGAATTGGGGTGTCTTTTTCATTTGGGGATGCCATAGTGTCTTCCTTGTTCTTATTACCTCGGTTTTTGCGTTTGTTGTTTGGCATATTGGTTTCTTCACTGTGGTGTTTTTTTCTTGTTATACTATGACTCTAGATTAAGTGGACTGTCTGCTTTTGATGGAGCCTTAGAGGCTTGAGATGGGTGTGGCCTGAGAGCTCTGTTTGGTTCCTCAGGGTTGAGGGTGTGTCAAAGGAGACACTCCCAGGTTAGGCGTGGTAAATCTCTCTCTGTTAGGTTTTTTTTTTTTTTTTTGGTTCAAAAGGGAAGTAATTCCACACAGCTGAATGGAATTGGGGGTGGTTAGCAGGCGAATGATATACCCACAGGAGCCAGAGATTGGAAGCTCTTTCCCAAGGACCAGAGAAGGAATCTTTGCGGCCCTTTGTGTGGGCTGAGATTCTCCTGTAGTCTCCCACTGGGCTGCCAAGGCTACTGAACTGTAGCGTCTCTGGAGAGTACTCACATGAATTCGTGATTTCCGTGAGTTCTCTCTCCCACAGTCTCTTTTTTCACAGTCTCAGTTCATTAGCACCACACATTCATTAGGTTCTAATCTCCTGTTATTTCACCCCTCCCACCCAGAGTCAGGTTTTTCTGCTAGGCTTGGGCTGGTGCCGACCCGAGGTCGCCCTGCTTATGACGTATTCCAAAATGGCGCCTGCTCTTTGTCTTGCTCACCTTTGAGAGGTGAGCGGAGAGAGAGAAGCTCTTGTCCGTACGAGTCACTTTTTTTTTTTCCCTCTCTCTCTCTCTCTCTCTCTTCTAGTTAGCCTGGTGAACTTTTCCCTGCAGGGTTTCAAGCCTTGTTCGCTCTAGGATCCCTTTTCTGCTTCCCTCCTGGTATCTCGGGCTATTGAGGTTCTGCTCACCTCGCGTTCCAGCACTGGTGTGTTGAATCTGCTGCTGGTGTCCCAAACTGCGGGCTCCCACGCTCTCCACGCAGGTCCACTGTGAATCTCCAGTTCCGGAAGGGTTTTCTCTGCTGTTTCTTCCCCTACTCTTCCTTGAACCTGCAGTATCTCCACTTTTATTAAACTGTCTCTCCCCAGACTATCGGTGTGCTCCCTTCCTATTCCGCCATCTTGCCGCTCCTCCCGGAAGAAAATTTTTGCAAACCATTTATCTAATAAAGAATTAATATCTAGAATACACATGAGGCTCAAGAAATGCACCAACAATGAAATAAACACTCCAGTTAAAAAATCAGCAAAGGCTATAACTAGATATTTTTCAAGAGAAGCACAATGCATAAAAATTCTCAGGATCACTGTGCATCACAAAAGTGAAAATAATGAGGTATAATCTCTGAAGTTGCTTTGATTATTATAAAATGCCAAAAAATAACTAATGCTTACAAGGTTGTGGAGAAATAAGAACCATAAAACATTAGTGGTGGGAATGCAAATTAGCACAATCATTATGGAAAAACCAATGGAAGTTTCCTAGAAAACTAAAAATGGTTATACCATATGACTCGGCTATCTGATTTCTGGGAATATAACTGAAATTAAGTAGCATATAAAAGAGATACCTGCACTCCCATGTCTATTACAGCTCAATTCAGAGTACCAAAGATATGTAATAACCTACATGTCAATCAGCTGAAAACTGGATAAAACATATGTGTTAATGAATATCAGTCAGACATAAAAACAGTTAAATCTTTAAATTTGCACCAAAATGGATGGAACTGGAGATCACTATGCTAAGTGACACAAATCATTCACAGAAAGACATTCCATTTGTTTTCTCTCAAATGTGGAAACTAAAACTAGAATACAAAAGTTTTTGGATGTCATATTATTTGATTGCATGGGTAGTTATAAATGTTTTCACTAAATCATACCTTCTACAAAGTAATAAAATGTGGTATATGTGGGTATATATACATATATATAAATATATATACACAAAAATATGAATGCAACTGAAGGATTGCACGTTGGGTGACATAAGACAGATGAAAAAAAAAAGAAAACAAATATTTTATGCTTTTCCATAGCTAAAAAAATGGAAAAATGAAACAAATGACTGTATGTTTCAGTATTACTTCAAATATAGTTTTTAATTTTTGTTTTATACCTCTGACAAACAAATTATTAAGAATATTATATTAGGGCGCAGAGCTGTGGCATAGTAGATTAAGCCTCAGCCTTCCACACTAGCATGACATATGGGCGCCAGTTAATGTCCCAGTTGCTGCTTTTTCTGTCCAGCTCTCTGCTTATGGCCTGAGAAAGCAGTGGAAGATGGCTCAAGTGCTTGGCCCCTGAACCCTTGTGGGAGACATTGAAGAATCTTCTGGCACCTGGCTTCTTATCATCTCATTTCCAGCCGCTGCTACCAATTGGGGAGTGAACCAGTGGATGTAAGATCTCTCTATTTGTCCCTTTCTCTGTCTATAACTCCACTTCTCAAATAATTTTTTAAAATGCTATATTACTATAGTTTTAATGCTCTGTGATTACTTTAAAACTTACTGTACTTGAGTGAAATAGGCATTTCTCCATTCTATTATCATTTATAGCCCTCGCAATAATTCAGATTCCTGCTAAACTGGTGTCTTTTGCTTTTTTTCTTTTTAAGCTTTTCATTAAATGGGACAGTAGCCCCTTGACTATAATATAAATTTAAAATGTTACCTCAAATTTTTTTAAAAGAGAAAGATGAAAGAAAGAAAGAGAGAGAGAGAGAGAAAAGGAAAAGGGAATATTATATCCTTCAAATTGTGTCTAAGAACTATATTGAACCTGTAAAAACTAAAAAAAAAAAAACCCTAAAAACAAAGGGAAATATAAATAAATAAAAGAATGGGTAATTGCAAATATTGTTTTCACTAAATCATACCTTCTACAAAATAAGAAATTGTGGTATATGTATATAAATTTTTTTCCAAAAATATGAATGCAATTGGAGAATTTCATGTTGAGTGACATAAACCGATTTGCTACATTTAAAAATAACTGGAAACAAGTTTCAATGTTACCAACACACAGAAATGACAAATCTTACAGTTATAGACATCTTAATTGCCTAATAACATCGTATCCCAATTGAAACAACATATTTTGCTTCATAAATGACTGCACTTGTTCTCTGAATCAGAAATAAATTAATAATAGAGGTATGCTTATATTATTTTAAAATTTCAATAAAAAGTACAAAAGAAATTACATTATTTGTAAATATATGAACTTATAGTGAAAATATTTTAATGTCAACCCAAAATTTGTGAGTGGGTACTCCAGTATTTCATATAACTTTTAGGGGATACACAGAGCAAAAGTGTTGAAAACTACTGCTATAGATGTTGATTTACAAAAGATCAACACATTTAATTTATAAATACCCATCATGCCTAAGATTCAAATCCTCAAAATATATTTGGAGTTTTGTAACTCACAGAATATAACAGCATAACACTTCAGATGTTGGAGTAACAAATGGACTAATCCAAGTTATAAGCTTGTTTATTTCCAGAATTTTCTACCCCTTGCTACTAACAGCGTGATCTAGGAACAAGCGACACGGGCATTATCTGAAGCTTTATTAGAAATTTAGAACCTAAGCATCTATCCAGATATGTTTAATAAAAATATGTTTTAATCAGGTCCCCAAGTGATTCACAGTTAAAGTTTGAGCTGGGGCAGGCGCTGTGGCGTAGCAGGTAAAATGCCATCTGCGGTGCCGGCATCCCATGTGGGCACTGTTTCATGTCTCGGCTACTCCATTTCTGATCCAGCTCTCTGCTGTGGCCTGGAAAAGCAGTGGAACATGGCCTAACCCGGAAGAATCTCCTGGCTCCTGGCTTTGGATCGGCGCAGCTCCAGCTATTGTAGCCACTTGGGAAGTGAACCAGCAGATGGAAGACCTCTCTCTGCTTCTCCTTCTCTCTCTGTATAACTCTTTCAAATAAATAAATTTTAAAAAAAGTTTGAGCTCTAAGATGGCTTGGGCTGTAGAATTTGAAGTCTAGGCCTAAAGCACTCACTGAATATTATCACTTAAGGAAAGAGACCATAACCCAGCTCCAAAGAATTCAAATCACATTAAAAAATTTTTTTAATTAAAAACATTGTTTAACAGATCAAAACTGTACCTATTTATGCGGTGCTGTGTGATATTTCGTTAAGTGTATATAAATTGTGTAATGTCCAATCAGGAAAAATATATTTATACTTCAGCCATTTAGCAATTATTTATATTGAAAAGTTCCAAAATCCTATACTCAAGGTTTTTTAAATAGAGAAATATACAGTGCATTACCGTTATCTGTAGTCACCCTACTATGAAATAAAATTTCAGAATTTCTCACTCCTATCTAGCCTTTCCTAATATCTCCCCTCTTTTCCAAACTCCCTCCCCAGACACTGATAACTGCAATTGTTTTTAACTTCAATGAGATCATCTATATTTTGTACTCCACCAAGAGTAATATCATTTGACACTTGTTTTTCTATGCTTTTCTAATATCATTTATCATAATGACCTACAATTTTTATCAGTGTTCACTGCAAGTGACAATACTTATCCTTGCTCATGACTGAATAATATTCTATTATATACATGCCACATTTTATTTGTTCATTTATCAGTGCATGGATACTTAATATTATTTTCATTCCTTTGCTATTTTGAATAGTATTGCAATAAACATCATTGTGCCGATGTCTTTTTGACGGCTGAGTTCCATTTTCCTTGGGCATACATTCAGATATGAAATTGCTGGATCATATGGTAGTTCTATTTGTAGTTTTTTTTATATATATATAAATCTTTTATTTAAAGAATATAAATTTCAAAGTACAGCTTATGGATTACAATGGCTCCCCCCCCACACAACTTCCCTCCCGCCCGCTACCCTCCCCTTTCCTGCTCCCTCTCCCCTTCCATTCACATCAAGATTCATTTTCAATTCTCTTTATACACAGAAGATCAGTTTAGTACATATTACGTAAAGATTTCAACAGTTTGCCCTCACATAGAGACACAAAATGAAAATACTGTTGGAGTACTAGTTATAGTATTAATTCACAATGTACAGCACATTAAGGACAGAGATCCTACATGATTTTTTTTAAAGAATTGATTAATTATCTATGCAATTTCCAATTTAACACGTTCTATTTGTAGTTTTTAAAGCAACTTACATACTGTTTCCTAACATGTCTGTGCTAATATACATTTCCACTAACAATGAGCAAGGGTTTACCTTTCTCCACAAAATCACTAATACTTGATAATTTCGACTTTTCAATAATAGCCAATCTCATGAGAGTAAGGTGATATCTGATTGCTTTTTGGATTTACATTTTAATGACGATTAGAAATGTTGTACATTTTTTCATTTACCTATTGACCATTCATATGTCTTCCTTTGAGAAAATTATGTTAATATTTACTATATTTTAATTGATTTTTTTGCTCATGAGTATTTCAAGTTACTTACATATTCCGGATATTAACCCTGCATCAGGTGTATCATTTCAAAATGTTTTCTTCCATTCTATAGGTTGTCTCCTCACTGTGTTGATAGTTTGCTTTGCAGAAACTCTGAGGTTTGCTTTTGTTTCCTGTGTTTTGAGGTCTAATCCAGAAAATCTTTGCCAATTTCAATATTCTATATTTTCTTCTAATGGATTTAAATATTCAGATTTCATATTTAGGCCTTTAATTCCCTGTGATCTATTTTTGTGCTTCATTAGAAATAGGGATCTACTTTCATTCTTCTACATGTAGACATTCAATTTTCCCAGAACCATTTATAATTTTCCATGCATCTTTGCCAAAGTTTAGTTGGCTGTAGTAGTATGGGTTTATTTTTAGGGTCTTTATTCTGTTCCTTTAGTATATGGATCTGTTTTAATGCCAATATCAACCTGTTTTAATTACTGTATCTTTTAATCTCAGGTAGTGTGATGCCTTCAGTTTAGTTCTTTTTGTTCAAGATCACTTTGGCTATTCAAGGTCTTTTGGGTTCAATACAAATTTTAGTAGTGGTTTTCCCAGTTCTGTGAAAAATACCCTTAGAATTTTCACAAGAATGGCATTGATTATGTAAATTGCTTTGGATAGAATGCCCATTTTAATAGTATTGATTCTTCCAATTCAAAAATGAAGAATGCCATTCCACTTCTTTGTATTCTCTTCCATATATTTCATCAATGATTCATAGTTTTCACTGCTGAAACCATTCTCATCTTTAGTTAAATTTATTCCCAAATAAACTGTTGTAGCTCGTGGAAATGGGAAGGTTTTTCTTGATTCCTTTTCAGATGATTGGTGTACAAAAAGTTTGTGATTTTTGTACATTAACTTGATATTCTGCAAGTTTGCTGAATTTGTTTATTAATTCTAACAGTCTTGTAGTGAATTATTTGGGCTTTTCTATATACAAGCTGATGTCCTCTGCAAGCAGTGACAATTTTACTTCTTCCTTTGTAATATGAATGCTCTATATTAATTTCTATTCTTTGTTTTCACTAGAAATACTAGTATTATGTGAATAAAAATGTTAAAAGTTAGCATCCTTGTCTTGTCCCAGATCTTAGAGAGAAAGCCTTCAGATTTTCTCTCTTCAATATGATGTTATCTGTTGACTTGCTATGTATGGCCTTTCTCATTTTGAGGTATGTTGTTCTATATTAATTTGTTCAGAGTTGTTACTATAAAGTATTAATGAATTTGATCAAATGCTTTTTCTTCATCTATTAAGATGGTCATAAGATTTTGTGTTTCATTCTGTTGATGTGATGTATCATATTTATTGATATGCATATGTCAAAACATCCTTGCATCCCTAAAATAAATACCATTAAATATGGTGAAAGTACATTTGAATTATGCTGCTCTTTTTAAGGCTGTTTCTTCTATGTTCATCAATGATATTTTCTTGTCGATTTCTTGTTTTGTTTTGTCCATATTTGGTTTTGGTTTCACGTTAATTCTTTCCTGATAGTATGAATTCGGAAGAATTTTCTCATCTTTTATTAAATAATTAAAGTAATATTGGCATTAATTCTTTTTAAAATGTTTGGTGGAATTCAAGAGGGAAGCCATACAGTTCTGAATTTTTGGTGGGATTTTAATTACACATTACATTTAATTGCTTGTTATTGGTCTGCATATGTATTCTATTTCCACATGATTGAAGCTTAGCAAGATATATCACGTCCAGGCATTTCTCCATTTCTTCAGGTTACTGAATTTATTGACATATAATTGTTCATAATAATAGCAAACAATCCTTTGTATTATAGTGCTGCCAGTTATGCTGTCTCCATTTTCATTTTTTTATTTTTATTTATTGTTTTTTTTTAGAGAAAGGTCTTCCATTGGTTCACCCCCCAAATGACCACTACAGCCGGTGATCCAAAGCTAGTAGCCAGGTGCCCCCTCCCAGTCTCCCACGTGGCTGCAGGTGCTGAATCACCTGGGCCTTCCTCCACTGCCTTCCCAGGCCACAGCAGAGAGCTGGACTGGAAGAGGAGCAGCCGGGACTAGAACTCAGCGCCCATATGGGATGCTGGTGTAGCAGGCAGAGGATTAACCAAGTGAGCCATGGCGCCGGCCCCTCCATTTTCATTTTTGATTTTATATATATATATATATATATATATATATATATATATATATATTTGTTTTTGAATCATGTGGTTTTTTCATGATTAGTTTAGCTACTGGTTTATCGGTTTTGTTTACCTTTCCCAACAACCAGCTCTTAATTTAGTTGATTTTTACGTTGCACTTTTTAGTCTCAATATCATTTATTTTTACTCCACTGCATTTTATAACATTTTTCTAGGGGCTCATCAGGGATTCGGAAATGACAATTCTCACCTATTTTGTTCTTACAGTGCAACTCCCAGAATGTTCTAGGACAGGTAACCTCACCAGGCACCACTGGACCACGTGCTGCTTGGGTAACTGGCCCCTGCCATCATGCTGGGGAGTACACCCCAGGAGTATAAAGGGATGTGAAGAGGCACGGGAATCAGTCAAGGGAGCACCATCCATTGGAATTGATAGGAACCCAGGTTCAGGAAGCAGTGGACCAGCCTCCTAAGAAACAGACGAGGAGCTCTCCCAGAATTGCCAAGTAGTCTCACAAAGGTCAGAAGGAGTACCAAGGTTTTGGGATGGCTCCACTGAGACAAAACCACAATTCTTAGGAACTGAGCAGCAAGTTGGAGATGTTGTCTGAATGTATAATAAACATTTTGAAAAAACAAAAAAAAACCAGAAGCCTATGGTGTTAAAATTACTCCCAGTTGTGTTATGTATGTGTTATATGTGTGTACATGTTATATGTCTAAGGGAAAACTTTTTGTTAAGAGCCCTGCTTTAATTGATTTATAGTTACAAAGGTACTCACATATATTAAAACTGTTAACACAAAATATCTTTGGTTCATGTAAAAATAGATTGTTTTAAATTTGTTCTAAAAAAAGGACATGTTTATGCTTGGATTTGGTGGTCAAATAAACTTCAAAATACTGACCAGAACCTTAAGAAAAGCTCATTTTATCCGAGGAGTCAGAGAAGGTTCCCTCACCTTGTCACCACTGTGCCTTCCGCTACCACCTACACTTCCCACAGCCCAGGATTTGAACATAACATTCCCAGTAATAAAAAGGTGCCCACAGGAGACCACAAAGTCTCTGGAAATTCCTTTGACCTTCAGACTTTGATTTAAAGATCAACTCAGGAAAACACTTTAAAAAATGAGTTTTCTGGAAATTACCTCTAAAATGTTAAAAATACTGTCTCAACTCTAAACTGGGTCTCCAAACTTGGGAATTCAAGCTGGATCCCTGGAATTCTAAAATGGTGAGAAAAAATATGGCATGAAATTGGCATCATCTTTTTCATAACCTAAAATCCATTATTAGGTTATAAAGTCAAACTCTTGTTGTGGCTGCATAATGGTCTAAAGGTGGGCTTAAATTGTTAAACCCACTTCTGATGCTGCATTTTCTTAGAGAGAGAGAAAGAGAAAGAGAGAGAGAGAGAGAGATGTCTTAAACTTCTTTCTTCTTTTTTTCTTTGGTTTGTGGTACATTAGCTCTATTCCTTTTCTGGGAGTAGAGAGGAAGAAGGCCAACTGTCTCAGCCTGAGGTGCTGACACTCAGAAGATTCTTGGATGTAAGGTTAAGATAAGATATGTTGGCCAGTGCCGTGGCTCACTTGGCTATTCCTCCGCCTGCTGCGCCAGCACCCCGGGTTCTAGTCCTGGTTGGAGTGCCAGGTACTAGTCCCAGTTGTTCCTCTTCCAGTCCAGCTCTCTGCTGTGGCCCAGGAGGGCAGCAGAGGATGTCCCAAGTGCTTGGGTCCCTGCACCCGTATGGGAGACCAGGAGGAAGCACCCAGCTCCTGGCTTCAGATCGGCTCAGTGCCGGCCATGGAGGCCATTAGGGGAGTGAACCAACAGAAAGAAGACCTTTCTGTCTCTCTCTCACTGTCTATAACTCTCTCTTGGTCTCTCTCTCTCACTGACTAACTGCCTGGCAAAAAATAAAAAGAGATATGATATGTTATTTTTCTTTAAAAAGTCATATCTTAACTTACATTTTTTTAAAAAAATTGGAATATAAAAATACCTAAGAATTTAAACAAGTTCCAAAAAGTGTGAGCAAGTCACAAAATATTTGAGAGAAATAAATATTTCTGTGTGCAATAAAATTAACTCTAATTCTTAAAATATAATTTATAAAGTTCTGTCACAGAGGAGACACCACCGCAGTTGCCACCACATCAGGGATTTCTGGCTCTTTTCTCTTCGCCTTAAATTTGGGTGTCTTTTATGAATAATCAAAAGCAGCAAAAGCCATCGCTATCAGGTCAGTGTTTTAAAACCAGGAAAAGAGATGAAAAAGAGAGGTTTGACCCTACTCAATTTCAATACTGTATTATTCAAGGCTTAACTGAAACTGGTACTGATTTGGAAGCAGTAGCGAAATTTATTGATGCCTCTGGAGCAAAACTCGATTACCGTCGATATGCAGAAACACTCTTTGACATTCTGGTGGCCGATGGAATGCTGGCCCCAGGTGGTACACTGGCAGATGACATGATGCGTACAGATGTCTGCGTGTTCGCAGCTCAAGAAGATCCAGAGACCATGCAAGCATTTGCTCAGGTTTTTAACAAGTTAATCAGGCACTACAAATACCTGGAGAAAGGTTTTGAAGATGAAGTAAAAAAGCTGCTGCTTTTCTTAAAGAGTTTTTCAAAGTCAGAGAGGAACAAACTGGCTATGTTGACTGGTGTTCTTCTGGCTAATGGGACACTTAATGCATCCATTCTTAATAACTTTTACAATGAGAATTTGGTTAAAGAAGGGGTTTCAGCAGATTTTGCTGTAAAGCTCTTTAAATCATGGATAAATGAAAAAAATATCAATGCAGTAGCTGCACGTCTTCGGAAAGTCAGCATGGACAACAGACTGATGGAACTCTTTCCTGCCAATAAGCAAAGTGTTGAACACTTCACGAAGTATTTTACTGAGGCAGGCCTGAAAGAACTTTCAGAATACGTTTGGAATCAGCAAACCATAGGAGCTCGTAAAGAGCTCCAGAAAGAACTTCAAGAACAGATGTCTCGTGGTGATCCATTTAAGGATATCCTTTTGTACGTCAAGGAAGAGATGAAAAAAAGAAAAAAAAACAACATCCCGGAACCAGTTGTCATTGGAATAGTCTGGTCAAGTGTAATGAGCACTGTGGAGTGAAACAAGAAAGAGGAGCTTGTAGCAGAGGAAGCATCAAGCACTCGAAGCAATACAGCCCTCTACTTGCTGCCTTTACTACTCAAGGTCAGTCTGAGCTGACTCTGTTACTGAAGATTCAGGAGTACTGCTATGACAACATTCATTTCATGAAAGCCTTCCAGAAAATAGTGGTGCTTTTTTATAAAGCGGAAGTCCTGAGTGAAGAGCCCATTCTGAAGTGGTATAAAGATGTACATGTTGCAAAGGGAAAAAGTGTCTTCTTTAAGCAAATGAAAAAGTTTGTAGAATGGCTCAAAAATGCTGAAGAAGATTCTGAGTCTGAAGCTGAAGAAGGTGACTGAATTTTGAAAACCACACCCTCAGTAAAGCAAACAGGAGTTATAGATAAAATGTCATGTTCTGCCCAGAGCCCTACTCATCAATGAAAATTTCATATCTGATAATTGAATTCATTGACTTGATTCATGAGTATTTGGATTGTTGCCTGTTAACATTTTCTTGCAGTTTTAACCCTAGATGTCCTTAAGCTCAGTTGTTTGCTGTTGGTTTACATCCTTAGTGAAGCCATGAAAAGCAAACTTCTCAAGTTTGAGAGATCTTATGTGGCAGAGGTGGTGGGAAGAAAAATGTGGAGTTTTTTCCGTTTGGGAAACTTCTGCATTCAGTTTGTCTGTATCTTTCTAGGCAAAAGATGGATATTCTTTTCATACGGGCATTTTCAAGTGTAACTTATAGAAGTCTTGTTGTTTAAAATATTCTGTGCTCAGATACACTTAGATTGATAGAAAAAGACTTGTAAAATCTATGAGTAAAGGAAATGATTGATGCACTAAACCTGGTGAAAATGTTAGAGCTCAGCATGTTTGAATTGATCTGATCTAAATGCAATTTACATTCCCTATTGGCTTAAAGTATTTGTAAAGAGTTAGTGCAGTGACAATTCTGTATTCCCACTTGCCATGAGCCAAATATTCTATACAGTTGATCTGTTTATTTTAATGGCTGCCTTTTGATTATCTTTCTTTTCTTGCTGCTACCCATTTATGTATGTACTCATTAGGACTCATAGTGGGGGGGGGGGTTGTAGTTACCTTTTTTTTTTTTTCCAGTGGAAAGACTGTGTTAAAAATGAACATTTTGAAGATTTTTCAATTGGTGAAAGATACTAAAGTGGTTTAAGGCCACCAAAAACTGAGTGGAGATTACCCCTTTGGAAGGTGCCATTCTTATGAGCCAAGAATTTGGTGTTTAAAAATTCATCTTGGGGCCGGCGCCGTGGCTCAACAGGCTAATCCTCCGTCTTGCGGCGCTGGCACACCTGGTTCTAGTCCTGGTCGGGGCACCGGATTCTGTCCCGGTTGCCCCTCTTCCAGGCCAGCCCTCTGCTGTGGCCCAGGAGTGCAGTGGAGGATGGCACAGGTGCTTGGGCCCTGCACCCCATGGGAGACCAGGAAAAAGCACCTAACACCTGGCTCCTGCCATCGGATCAGTGCAGTGTGCTGGCCGCGACGGCCATTGGAGGGTGAACCAATGGCAAAGGAAGACCTTTCTCTCTGTCTCTCTCTCTCACTGTCCACTCTGCCTGTAAAAAAAAAAAAAAAAATTCATCTTGAAGGAAGAACATGTAATATACTTTGAAATAAAAGTTTAGTGACCTTAAGAGCATTATAACTGATAACATTGTGAATGGGGTGGAGTTGTTAAATGAATAACTTTCATAGTTTTCATGCACAGGCAAAATGTATTCACTAGATTTCTACATAGTAATCTGCTTTTACTTTGTAATTTGTAGTCCTCAAAAGACTTATTTTTTTAATAAAGTCCATCCTTACACTTAAAAATAATTTATAAAGTTCATTAAAATCAAATCAAAAAATTAAATCAAAGTTAATGTTTAATCTGTTAAGGCAATGAAGTTTTTATATATATATATAGGTATATAGGTATTTTTAAAGATTTATTTATTAGAAATAGTTACAGAGAGGGAGAGACAGAGAGACAGAGAAATCTCCCATCTGCTTGTTCACTCCAGAGAGGGCCACCAAAGCCAGGGCTAGGCTAGGCTGAAGCCAGGAGCCAGGAAGCTCTTCCAGGTCTCCCAAACAGATACAAGGTATCCAAGCGCTTAGAACATCCTCTGATGTTTTCCCAGGGTACTAGCAGGGAGGTGGATCAGCAGTGGAGGATTTGGGACATGAAGCGGCACTTCTAAAGGATGCTGGTGATGTTGGCGGCAGCTTACCCTGCTATATCACAGTGCCAGCCCCTGTATATCAATATGTTAAAAGTAGACTCGATATTAAAATTTTTAAAAGATGTATTTATTTATTTGAGAGGTAGAGTTACAGACAGAGAGAGAGGTCTTCAATCTGCTGGTTCACTCCTCAGATGGCGACAACAGCCGGAGTTGGCTGATCCAAAGGCAGGAGCCAGGAGCTTCTTCTGGGTCTCCCGTGTGGGTCCAGGGGGCCCATTTGGGCTATCTTCCTCTACTTTCCCAAGCCATTAGGAGAGAGCTGGATCAGAAGAGGAGCAACCAGGATACGAACCAACACCCATATGGGATGCTGGCTCCACAGGCAGAGGCTTAGCCTACTACACCACAGTGCCAAATCCCCTCAATGCTAAATTTTAAGATCTGTTTTTGCAAACTACAATATATCATTTTAATAATTTTCTTCTTAATTGTTTATTCTCTGTCAATTTTCTAGTCATGTCCTAGAAATCCTTCTCTGTTTCTGATTGTTGGAAAAGAGCTGAGTTTTAAAAGAGTTAAGATTGTTTTTGGATATTTAGTCATTTTAAAATATTGAGTAATTTTATTTATAACTTTGAATAATTCTGATCTATAACTGGTTAAACCACCCTGACTAAATAGATAGATACTATTTTATAATGTTAAATCTTATTTTGACTATATATTTTAATTCCTCCTGGCGTCTTTGTTAGGCTTCCTAAAAATTAAAATTCTAAATTCCTTGGACCTTGATATTTCCAACTTGTCCTTCGGAAATGTCAAATAATGTATTTCTCATCTTGTTGAGAAACCAACTAATTAGGCTATTTGGATTATATAAAAAGTATTGTCAAGATGTGAAGTGGTGCTAAATTTTAGGTAACAGTTATATAAAATGTTACTGATAGAAATATCCAATAGTTACAAAAGTCTAATAATCTTGTGTTGTAATCAGTCATGATGTTTATCTTAATAAAAAGGCTCAGAGTCCTAAAAGGGATACATGTTTATAAAATCTTACAGATGCTTTCTAAAATGCTATGTAAGCATGTGTCTCTTCTTGTCAAGTAATGCCTTTTATAATTTAATCATGGCATAACCTAAAATAAAAGCTTATCATATTTTTGCAACTGGATTTAAACAAAGCCCCCATTTTGAGCCAAACTAAAAAAAGAGATAAAAAGCTTTACTAGCGATTTCAAAATTTATAGACAGTTTGGGTAAGTTGATTATCAGGTTTGGATCTTGGCTAAAAGGGCATAGCTCTCCTCATGGACATTATTTTATTTCACGGGAGAAACACTGTCAAAACATGCCTGTGACTACAGATTTCTAGACTAGGCCATTAAAGCTTAGAGAAGGGACTGAACACACTCTTGACTAGCATTGTAAATGCTGCCACTGTGGACTATTTTAACCAAGACCAAGAGGAGGAGGAGAGAGCTAGACAGGAACAATATAAGGATGAGTGACAGGTCCATTAATAACAGTCTTACACAGTGATCTGCCATCAAGAAGACCCAACAAGGCCAGTGCACCCTAAATGGAATTAGCTTTTTATAAGGAAAGCCAAGGCTTGGGGCAAAGAACCGTCATAACAAAAGCCAGCCTCTAAAGAGTCCTGTCAACTCCGCCAAAAGTTGGGCCACTGAATGACTCCCAGGTTAAGACCGCTGACCCTGTTGCCCACGCTATCAGGCTTCACTCTGCCTAGATTCCAAAGGAACCAGTATTGAGAGGATGACCTAAGATCAGTAGTGTTCCTTTTAAAGATGCTGCTTATTCTTTTTTTTCTTTTTTTTTTCTTTTTTGACAGGCAGAGTGGACAGTGAGAGAGAGAGAGACAGAGAGAAAGGTCTTCCTTTGCCGTTGGTTCACCCTCCAATGGCCGCCGAGGCTGGTGCGCTGTGGCCGGTGCACAGTGCTGATCTGATGGCAGGAGCCAGGTGCTTCTCCTGGTCTCCCATGGGGTGCAGGGCCCAAACACTTGGGCCAACCTCCACTGCACTCCCGGGCCACAGCAGAGAGCTGGCCTGGAAGAGGGGCAACCAGGACAGAATCCGGCTCCCTGACTGGGACTAGAACCCGGTGTGCCAGCGCCACAAGGCGGAGGATTAGCCTATTGAGCCACGGCACTGGCCCTACAAAAGGTTTTTGTACCACCAGCTGCACCATAAGAACCTGCAATTCTGTTAATTTCACTATCACTAAACTATCTCATCCTCATGTGACTTATAATGAAATAATTTTCCCCATGCAGACACTTGTGTGTGAATACTGAAAAATTCAATTATTATAAAATGCTGTCTTGTCTTGTGGGGAAGAAATTTAATGCTCCAGTGAGAAACACAGTATGCCTAGGTCAAAGATTCTATGATGCCACAGTTAGAGAAACTAAATGATGGGGACCTCTTAACTACACAGAGCCTAATCTTCATCCCTTATCAAATTTCCCCACCATTAAAAGTGTGTGAATCAATCTCATTAAAAATATAATACAGCAAGCCTCAAATGTAATACTGGATATGTAAAAAAAAAATGCCCACATTTCTGTCCAAACCTGGAGAGCCTCGAACCACGGAGAGTTGCTTCAGAAAATGGCTTCTATCTCTTCCAGGAAAAAAAAATTCAAAGCCCTCATAGCCTTGTAGTTTTAAAGTATGGGAGTTTCTTGATTCTTCTGTGCCTGGCATCTCTCATAATAAGATGAGCCTCCAGTATCATTGAGGCTATGGTAAAAATGAAAGACAGTGGGATGGTTGCGGATGGGAGGGAGGTTATGGGGAGAAAAGCTACTATAATTCAAAAGTTGTACTTTGGAAATTTATATTTATTAAATAAAAGTTGAAAAAAAGAAAAAAATGAAAGACAGTAGTTCATGTCATGATGATGTAAAAATATGGGTCTGTAAGCCAATATGATGTTTTGAGTCATGGTAGTGCTATCTGACCCTGAGGGTCCTGAACATCAAAGGATGAATGTACCAAGGACTCCTCCCAGTAGGTAGAAAAAAAAACAGATAAAGGCAAAATGGTAGAGCAGCCAGGCTTTCTGGGAACAGGGGTAGGGGATAGCTTTCTGAGAGTTATCACAATTGCAAATGAATCAACTAAAGCAAATCCAATGCACACAGGTATAAGTTTGTGTAACAGTTGTATAAGCAGAGCTATAGCTTTTAACTTTCCAATCAAACATGTATAATGAAATATATAAAAGGAAATTTAAAATTGATATAAGACAGCACCCTTCTTTATTCAGGGCCCAGAATTTGGAGACAAAGTTCTCCTCTGGATCTGCCGGGGGAATAAAAGTTGTTTTACTGTTGAGAGGCTTGGTGGCCCATGTCTCGGTTAGATAATGCTGCTACAGTGAACTGAAAGAAAGTCCTCTTTTACAGAAAAGATTCTTCTGTGTCAACACAAGTACCATTAAGAAAAATGCATACAGCAGCACTGAAAAAAGACATAAATATCTACTTTCTTGATCAAATAAACACCGTGAACTCTGAAAATTGATGGAATGAGAAATGTTACAATTAGATTAAAATACTTGTCACCATGTTTTGGTTTGCATTGAAAATGTGTTTTTTCTTTTTTTTAATAACGCTTTTATTTAAAGAATATAAATTTCCAAAATACAGCTTATAGATTACAATGGCTTCCCCCCCATAACTTCCCTCCCACCCGCAACCCTCCCCTTTCCAACTCCTTCTCCCCTTCCGTTCACAACAAGATTCATTTTCAATTCTCTTTATATACAGAAGGTCAGTTTAGTATATATTAAGTAAAGATTTCAACAATTTGCCCTCACATAGCAACACAAAGTGAAAAATACTGTTGGAGTACCAGTTATAGTATTAATTCACAATGTATAGCACGTTAAGGACAGAGATCCTACATGATATATATATTTTTAAATTGATTAATTTTCTATGCAATTTCCAATTTAACACCAAGATTTTTTAATCATTTGCAATTATCTTTATATACAGAAGATCGATTCAATATATACTATGTAAAGATTTCATCAGTTTGCACCCACACAGAAACACAAAGTGTAAAAATACTGTTTCAGTACTAGTAATAGCATTATTTCACATTGGATAACACATTAAGGACAGATCCCTCATGAGACGTAAGTACACAGTGACTCCTGAAGTTGATTTAACAATTTGACACTCTTGTTTATGGCGTCAGTAATCTCCCTGGGTTCTAGTCATGAGTTGCCGAGGCTATGGAAGTCTTTAGGGTTCACCGACTTCAATCTTATTCCGACAGGGTCATAGACAAAGTGGAAGTTCTCTCCTCCCTTCAGAGAAAGGTACCTCCTTCTTTGATGGCCCCGTTCTTTCCACTGGGATCTCACTCGCAGAGATCTTTCATTTAGGTCTTCTTATTTTTTGTTTTTCAGAGTGTCTTAGCTTTCCATGCCTAAAATATTCTCTTGGGCTCTTGAGCCCGATCCGAATGCCTTAAGGGCTGATTCTGAGGCCAGAGTGCTATTTAGGACATCTGCCATTCTATGAGTCTGCTGTGTATCCCACTTCCCATGTTGGATCATTCTCTCCCTTTTTGATTCTATCAGTTAGTATTAGCAGACACTAGTCTTGTTTGTGTGATCCCTTTGACTCTTAGACCTATCAGTGTGATCAATTGTGAGCTGAAATTGATCACTTGGACTAGTGAGATGCCCTTGGTACATGCCACCTTGATGGGATTGTATTGGAATCCCCTGGCACAATTTTAACTCCATCATTTGGGGCAGTTCCGATTGAGCATGTCCCAAATCGTACATCTCCTCCCTCTCTTATTCCCACTCTTATGTTTAACAGGGATCACTTTTCAGTTAAATTTAAACGCCTAAGAATAATTGTGTGTTAATTACAGAGTTCAACCTCTAGTACTAGGATAAAAAAAAATACTGCAATGGATAAAGTATTACATTGTACAACAACAGTCAGCACAGGAGCTGATCAAGTCACTGTTTCTCATAGTGTCCATTTCACTTCAACAGGTTTCCACTTTGGTGCTCAGTTAGTCGTCGCCAATCAAGGGAAACAAATGATATTTGTCTCTTTGGGA
Source organism: Sylvilagus floridanus (assembly GCA_949820135.1). Lineage (NCBI taxonomy): Eukaryota > Metazoa > Chordata > Mammalia > Lagomorpha > Leporidae > Sylvilagus > Sylvilagus floridanus. The sequence goes on from OX463223.1 coordinate 91,913,891, forward strand.
CTGGCTTAATTCACTCAGAATGATGTTTTCCAGATTCCTCCATTTTGTTGCAAATGACCGGATTTCATTGTTTTTGACTGCTGTATAGTATTCTGTAGAGTACATGTCCCATAATTTCCTAATCCAGTCTACTGTTGATGGGCATTTGGGTTGGTTCCAAGTCTTAGCTATTGTGAATTGAGCTGCAATAAACATTACTGTGCAGATGGCTTTTTTGTTTGCCAATTTAATTTCCTTTGGGTAAATTCCAAGGAGTGGGATGGCTGGGTTGAATGGTAGGGTTATATTCAGAGAAAGCATTCGATAAAATTCAACACCCTTTCATGATGAAAACCCTAAGCAAACTGGGTATAAAAGGCATATTCCTCAATACAATCAAAGCAATTTATGAAAAACCCATGGCCAGGCCGGCGCCGTGGCTCAACAGGCTAATCCTCCACCTTGCGGCGCCGGCACACCGGGTTCTAGTCCCGGTCGGGGCGCCGGATTCTGTCTCGGTTGCCCCTCTTCCAGGCCAGCTCTCTGCTGTGGCCCAGGAGTGAAGTGGAGGATGGCCCAGGTGCTGGGGCCCTGCACACCATGGGAGACCAGGAAAAAGCACCTAGCACCTGGTTCCTGCCATCGGATGAGCGCGGTGCGCCGGCCACAGCGCGCCGACCGCGGCAGCCATTGGAGGGTGAACCAATGGCAAAGGAAGACCTTACTCTCTCTCTCTCTCTCTCTCACTGTCCACTCTGCCTGTCAAAAAAAAAAACCACAAAAACAAAATCCATGGCCAATATCCTATTGAATGGGGAATTGTTGGAAGCATTTCCACTGAGATCTGGTACCAGACAAAGATGCCCACTCTCACCACTGCTATTCAATATAGTGTTGGAAGTCTTAGCCAGAGCTATTAGGCAAGAAAAAGAAATTAAAGGGATACAAATTGGGAAGGAAGAACTCAAACTATCCCTCTTTGCAGACGACATGATTCTTTATTTAGGGGACCCAAAGAACTCTACTAAGAGACTATTGGAACTCATAGAAGAGTTTGGCAAAGTAGCAGGATATAAAATCAATACACAAAAATCAACAGCCTTTATATACACAGGCAATGCCACGGCTGAGGAAGAACTGCTAAGATCAATCCTGTTCACAGTAGCTACAAAAACAATCAAATACCTTGGAAGAAACTTAACCAAGGACATTAAAGATCTCTACAATTAAAATTACAAAACCTTAAAGAAAGAAATAGAAGAGGATACCAAAAAATGGAGAAATCTTCCATGCTCATGGATTGGAAGAATCAATATCATCAAAATGTCCATTCTGCCAAAAGCAATTTACAGATTCAATGCAATACCAATCAAGATACCGAGGACATTCTTCTCAGATCTGGAAAAAATGATGCTGAAATTCATATGGAGACACAGGAGACCTCGAATAGCTAAAGCAATCTTGTACAACAAAAACAAAGCTGGAGGCATCACAATACCAGATTTCAGGACATACTACAGGGCAGTAGTTATCAAAACAGCATGGTACTGGTACAGAAACAGATGGATAGAACAATGGAACAGAATAGAAACACCAGAAATCAATCCAAACATCTACAGCCAACTTATATTTGATCAAGAATCCAAAACCAATCCCTGGAGTAAGGACAGTCTGTTTAATAAATGGTGCTGGGAAAACTGGATTTCCACATGCAGAATCATGAAGCAAGATCCCTACCTTTCACCTTACACAAAAATTCATTCAACATGGATTAAAAATTTAAACCTACGACCCGACACCATCAAATTATTAGAGAGCATAGGAGAAACCCTGCAAGACATAGGTACTGGCAAAGACTTCTTGGAAAATACCCCAGAAAAACAGGCACTGAAAACCAAAATTAACTACTGGGATTGCATCAAATTGAAAAGTTTCTGTACTGCAAAAGAAACAGTCAGGAAAGTGAATAGGAAACCGACAGAATGGGAAAATATATTTGCCAACTATGCAACAGATAAAGGGTTGATAACCAGAATCTACAAAGAAATTAAGAAACTCCACAACATCAAAACAAACAACCCACTTAAGAGCTGGGCCAAGGACCTCAATAGACATTTTTCAAAAGAGGAAATCCAAATGGCCAACAGACACATGAAAAAATTTTCAAGATCACTAGCAATCAGGGAAATGCAAATCAAAACCACAATGAGGTTTCACCTCACCCCGGTGAGAATGGCTCACATTCAGAAATCCTCCAACAATAGATGCTGGAGAGGATGTGGGGAAAAAGGGACACTAATCCACTGTTGGCGGGAATGCAAACTGGTGAAGCCACTATGAAAATGTGTTTTTTCATAAATTCATTTCTAATTTTTAAATTTTATTTAAGGTAAACAAACTTCATGAATTTCATGTATACAGATTTAGAAACATAGTGATACTTCGCACTCTACCCTCCTGCCCACCCATGCTCCAACCCTTCCTCCTCCTTCCTCTCTTATTCCCTTTCTTAATTTGTATAATGATCTACTTTCAGTTTACTTTATACTCATAAATTAACCCCATAGGAACTAAAGTGTTCAACAAATAGTAAGAAGAAAAAGACAAGTCCCTCAACAGGACACAAGGGCTGTAAATAATCATCCATCGAAAAATGTTAATTTAACATATATATTACATTTTTGGTACTCTAATACTTAATGCAGATCAGGGAAAACATATATTGGTCTTTTGGAGACTGGCTTATTTCACCAAATATCACGGTTTCCAGTTGCATCCATTTTGTTACAAAAGAGAGAATTCCATTCTTATTTATAGCTGAGTGGTATTCCATAGTATATGTGGGTGTGTGTATATATACATATACATATATATATATATATATACACGATAAATTCTCTATTAAGTCATCATGGAAATGGACATCAGAGATGATTCCATATTTAGCTATTATGAATTGAGCTACAATAAACACAGAGGTACATATAACTTTTCATATGCTGAATTCATTTCCTTGGGGTAAATTTCCAGGAGTAGAATTGCTGGGTCATATCCATTTTCAGTTATCTAATATATCTACATACTATCTACAATGTCTACTGTCTATAATGGCTGTACTAGTTTACATTCACACCAACCATGTATTAGGATAACTTTTTCCTACATCTTCACCAGTATTTATTGTTTGTTGATTTCTATGTGAGAACCATTCTAACTGGGGTGAGGTGAAACCTCATTGTGGTTCTTATTTGAATTTCCTGATCGCTGGTGATCCTGAGCATTTTCTCAAGTGTCTGTTGGCCATTGGAATTTCCTCTTGAAGAATGCCTGTCCAAGTCCTTCGCCTACTTTTTCACCATATTGTTTGTTTTGTTGTTGAGTTTGTTGAATTCTATATACATTCTGGATATTAATCCTTTATCAGTTGTGTAGTTTGCAATTATTTTCTCCCATTCTGTCAGTTTCCTCTTAATTTGATGAGTATTTCTTTTGCAGTGCAGAAGCTTTTCAGCTTGGTGTAATCCCATTTGTCAATTTTGGCTTTGATTGCCTGTGCTTCTGAGAGTTTTTTCCAAGAAGTCTTTGTCTAAGAAAATGTCCTGAATAGTTTCCCCAATATTCTCCTCTAAAAATCTGATGCTATCAGGACATAGATTCAGATCCTTGATCTAATTTGAGTTGGTTTTTGTGTAAGGTGTTAGGTAGGAATCTTGTTTCATACTTCTGCACATGGAAATCCAATTTTCCTAGCACCATTTTTTGATGAGCAAGACTGTCCTTGTTCCAGCGACTGATTTTAGCTCCATTGTCAAAGATAAGTCAGTTGCAGATGGGTGGCTTGATTTCTGGAGTTTCTATTCTGTTCCATTAGTCTACATGTCTGTTTTTGTGGCAGCACCAGGCTGTTTTGATAAATGCCCTGTAGTATGTCTTGAAATCTGGTATTCTGATGATCTGGCTTTGTTTTGTTTTATAAGATTATTTTAGCTATTCAGTTCTCTTATGTTTCCATATGAATTTCAACATTGTTTTTCTAGATCTGAGAAGAATGTTGTTGGTATTTTGATAGGGGTTGCATTGAATCTGTAAATTGCTTTAGATAGTATGGACATTTTGATGATACTAATTTTTCCAATCCACAAACATGGAAAAATGTTCCCTTTTTTGTCTTCTTCTATTTCTTTTTTTAATGCCTTGTAACTTTCATTGTAGAGATCTTTGACATTCTTGGTTAAATTTATTCCAAGGTGTATATTTTTCTCTGTAGCTACTGTGAGTTGGATTGCTCTTAGAAGTTCCTTCTCTTCCATGGGATCATCTGTGTATACAAAAGCTATTGACTGGGGCCGGTACTGCGGCACAGCAGGTTAACGCCTTGGCCTGAAGCACCAGCATCCCATACAGGCACCAGTTCTTGTCCCGACTGCTCCACTTCAGATCCAGCTCTCTGCTATGGCCTGGGATAGCAGTAGAAGATGGCCCAGGTCCTTGGTTCCCTGCACCCATGTGGGAGACCCAGAAGAAGCTCTTGGCTCCTGGCTTCAGATCAGCACAGCTCCTGCCATTGCAGCCAATTGGGGAGTGAACCAGTGGATGGAAGATCTCTCTTTCTCTCTCTCTTTCTCTATGCCTCTCCCCTCTCTGTGTAACTCTTTCAAATAAATATTTTTTAAAAAATATCTATTGATAGTTGTACATTAATTGTATATCCTGACAGTTTTCCAAACTCTTTTATGAGTTCCAATAGTATCTTAACGGAGTCTTTTTGTTCCCATACATATGCAATCATGCTATCTGCAAATAAGGATATCCAATTTGTATCCCTTTGATTTCTTTTTCTTGCCTAATGTCTCTGGCTAAAACTTCCAGGACCATACTGAATGGCAATGGTGAAAGTGGGGAACTTGGTCTGATTCTGGATCTTAGTGGAAATGCTTCCTACTTTTCCCCATTCAGTAAGATGCTGGCTGTGGATTTGTCATAAATTGTCTTGATTGAGGAATGTTGTTGAGGAATGGTCCTCCTATATCCAACTTTATTAATGTTTTCATCATGAGAACATGTTGTATTTTATCAAATGCTTGCTCTGCATCTGTTGAGATAGTCATATTGCTTTTATTCTTCAGTTTGTTAATGTGATGTATCACATTTATTGATATGCAAATGTTGAACCATCCCTGCATACTAAGGATAAGTCCCACTCAGTCCAGGTGAATGGTCTTTCTGATGTGTTGGTGTATTTGATTAACTAAAAATTTGCTGAAGATTTTTGCATCTATGCTCATTAGGGTTATTGATCTATAGTTCTCTTTCTCTGTTGTATCTTTCTGGTTTAGGGATTAAGGAGATACTGGCCTCATAGGAGTTTGGGAGGATTTCCTCCCTTTCAATTGTTTTGAATATTTTGAGAAGTATTGGAATTAGTTCTTTAGAAGTCTGGTGGGAAATAACCTTAAAAATCCTGAATGTCTATTAATAAGAGAAAAGTTTATGTATAGAGTTAAATATTATATAAGTACAAAAAGTATTTGTTAGAACTATGTCTATAGTATAGTATGAACATGCTTATATTAAAATGTGACAATAACTTTCAAGTACCTATATTTGTGTTTATATTAGTATGTTTTAATATCACAGAAAACTTTTGGAAAAATACATATCAGAAAATTAATATTAGCTTAATGTGATCGAGGGTTTAGCAGAATGTTATTTCTGAGATGTGGCAAAACAAGAAAGGGAAAGGAGTTAGTGTAAAAAAGTTGCTAATCTTTCTTTTATTATAGATCTTTTATTGTCATGATAATTTCAATAAAGCATATCAGTTTTTGGTAATTTTGGAAGATGGTTATAATATTAATGAGCAAAACTTTTAAAAATAAATATTTAGAATTTTTATTTTTATTCCTATTTAAATAAATAACAAGTTCATCTTTTAATCTAATACAGATAAATCTAAGGTATAAGTATACGGAAACTAGATTTGAGGCAGAGAGATTATGAAAAGCTCCTCATTCTGCTGAAAGCATTTTATAAGTAATTACTTGTTCATCTTAGTGGGTTATTTCTTATAGATTAGAATGGTGGCTTTTAGTTTATGCTTGTCTTTCATATAACTCCCTATTCCTCATCTGCAAGTAATTCTGGTATGAAAACTGGCAGTGTGAGTGCCTGATAATATTTATTTCATATAACAAATTTTAATGATACTGTCTCAGAATACTATGTCATTTAAGTCCAGGTCATTTCAGATAATGTCAAAACTTGGAGTCATAAATTGGACTCCAGAAATTTAATGGAAAGCAGCTAACTGATGTGCTGGAAGGATTCAGAATATTCCAATTCTCTCCTCTGCCAATTTCATTGTGAATATTTTGTCCTCAGGCTGGAGGAATTCCAATGGTTATACATAGAAATAGTGTCATCCTAAGGAAGAAAATAAAATATCATTTTCTGTTTCTCTTTCTTAGGGTAAATAAACTTTTTCAGAATTTCTTCAGCAAACATACTATCATATGTAACTGACGAGTATTAGATCACACCCCCAATGTTTAAACAAATGCTTCAGAGTTGAATGACATCATCATTAATAGATTAGACTAACCTTTTAAGATAGGATGAACATTGGAAATCAATGGCTGTGGCCAACAGAAGCACAAAATCTCTACCTTTTAACTTGACTTGACTCCATTTTCTTTTCTGTGGTGTTTTTATTCTCAGTCTCCAGATGATGCAAGAGTAGATTGAACTTAATTCTCTTATCCTCAGAATTATCCTCAGAATCATTCACAGGCAATGAAAAAGATTTGTCTCATGCCCAGAAGTTTATGCAGAATATCATTGTGCTTCATTGGATATGATTATGTTGAATGTCTATTCCTAAACCAGTCACTCTAGCCGTAATTCCATGCTATGAAAAATCAAGCTTAAGTTGTTCCCAATAGAAGAAATGTGGCACCATTACCCAAAGTTTGATGAATGCTAAGTTGAATTTTCAATTGATGTCTATTACAATTCATTAATTTTTCAGCTCAGAATCTATATAAACCTTTCTTGCCTGAAGTGTACATCCAAAAATATTTTAAAGGTCTACTTTCTTCAACTACTGGTAGACTGTGAATTATTAATGGTGATTAGTAAAACATCACTGCAAAAAAATTGCTTCGTTGACTTTTAAAACAATAGGCTAGTCAATTTTGAACATTAAATAAATTGGGTAGTACAGTATGTGCCCTTTTGCTGTCTGCCTTCTGTCAACATATTTGTGAGATTCATTGATGTTGCACATAGTTGTAGCTTGCTCATTCTAACTGTTGAACAATATTTCAATGTGCAAATATACTGCAGCACATCCAGGATATTGTTGAAGGATTGTTGGATGATTTTAAATTTTGTGGGAAAACAAATAGTTGAACACATTTTTTTAAAAAATGTTTTAAATCACTTTAATGTGGTTTGATTGTCATCTACAAAAAATAAACTCTGTAGATTGGTGTATACAATTTGACGAACACATATATTCCATACTAAAAAGAGGGCTTGGGATTTCAGTAATTGGAAACTAAGTAATGCATAATAACTTTCCCATTAAGGAAACTATAGAATCTGGACAAAATAGTAAAAGTACTGAAACAGTATTTTTACACTTTGTGTTTCTGTGTGGGTGCAAACTGATGAAATCTTTACACAGTATATACAGAATCGATCTTTTGTATATAAAGATAATTGCAAATGATTAAAAAAATCTTGGTGTTAAATTGGAAATTGCATAGAAAATTAATCAATTTAAAAATATATATATCATGTAGGATCTCTGTCCTTAACGTGCTATACATTGTGAATTAATACTATAACTGGTACTCCAACAGTATTTTTCACTTTGTGTTGCTATGTGAGGGCAAATTGTTGAAATCTTTACTTAATATATACTAAACTGACCTTCTGTATATAAAGAGAATTGAAAATGAATCTTGATGTGAACGGAAGGGGAGAAGGAGTTGGAAAGGGGAGGGTTGCGGGTGGGAGGGAAGTTATGGGGGGGAAGCCATTGTAATCTATAAGCTGTATTTTGGAAATTTATATTCTTTAAATAAAAGCGTTATTAAAAAAAAAACACCAAAAAAAAAAACTATGTTAAAAGCCAGGAGGATAAGGAAATTTTATGCATTCAACACAAGGGAAAAACAGGCTCATGAAACTAGGAATTTGGTGGAAGTTTCTTTCCTAAGGAAGTTTTCCTATGCTTAGAGCAACTGCTTGTTATAGCATGAGTTTGTGTCTGCATACTGAGAAACTTACTCAGAAATTGGAATTGAGGCCCTTATGAAGCCAACTGCACTTAAGTTTGGAACTCCAAATAACAGTGATATCCCAGAGGTAAAGGTTAACTTAAAAAAAAAAAAGCACCTCAAAAAAACTACAAAACGTCTGTAAACTACTCTTCATAAAAATTGTATGAACTTTCACGTGCTTGAGAGCTAGATGTGGATATTTAATTTCCTTCTCAATGATAATAAATAGTATTTTAAAATAAGTTCATATTTTGTTAAAAATATTACTGGTCTTGTTTTCACTTTTAGGAAATATTTTATTGTCTTCACCTTAGCATCCCCTGATTCATAGACCAAAACTATTAAAATTCATATTGTTTACAGTATTGTTCATTTCATTTTTATTCTATTTATTTACTATTTATTTACTTGCAAATAGATCAAATATTGATATGGGGATGAATTTAGTATTAAATCTTCTGCATTCGAGGTCGGCACCGTGGCTCACTTGGTTAATCCTCCTCCTGCAGCACCTGCATCCCACATGGGAAGAGGGTTCTAGTCTGGTTGTTCCTCTTCCAGTCCAGCTCTCTGCTGTGGCACAGGCGGGCAGTGGAGGATGGCCCAAGTGCTTGGGCCCCTGCACCCGTGTGGGAGACCAGGAGAAGCACCTGGCTCCTGGCTTCGGATTGGCACAGTGCCATCCGTAGCGGCCATTTGGGGAGTGAACCAATGGAAGGAAGATTTTCTCTCTGTCTCTCTCTCTCACCATATAACTCTGTCAAATAAATTTTTTTAAAAAACCTTCTGCAATATACTTAAAGATTCATCACAAAATTACCTAAAAATATTCAACATTCATTCACTGATTTACAAAAACACCATTTTCTCCTAATTACTTATCAATTAATTTTTTTCAAAGCTTTTCATTTAGATAAATAAATCAAGTCATCAGTTAATGTGAGAAAATTATCTTAAAAGTCTAGTAATGAGAGAAAAGTCAAATTGAGCATCACTGTAAAATTGAGCTTTATGGACCAAGGGCCATAAAACTTGTGACAGATATTCAATTAATACTCGTCAAGTGAAAAGAGAAGGAAGGGTTTCAAAAATATCCAGTATCCTGAAAAAATGCTTATTATATAAAATGGCATGACACAAAGTTTCATAAGGAAAATTATATCACTTTTATAAAAGCATAGGAAAAGGACAAACAAGATCATGAGTATTACTAGTATGTGTGAGGCCACGGGAATGGGAGGTGGGATTGAAATTACTTCCTTCTTGTCAATTTCTTGAAATTTATACATTGAGGAAGGAATAATTTTTCATAAATAAAAAGGAAAAAGAAGGAAAGAAAAACAACACCAAGAAAGACCACACATGAAAAATCAGGTAATAAAACTGGGAGACTGGACACAAGCACATTTCTTTCTTCCTACCCCAAATCACTTTAATTGACAGGAAAGGCGAATTTATGTATAAAGAGTAACTCCACAACAGCACCGGGAAAATGAAAAGGCGAATTCTTAGGAGATGGAAAGCAGATGGGGCAGGAACACTGAGAGAGAGGAAAGTGAATATGAGAGTGAGAACCAAGAGGCCCTGTTAATGGGGAATTGAACGGACAACGCAGTAAGAGTACTGTTGTGGGGGCCAGGCATATATAGGATAAGTAAAGGGGTGGAGCCAGGGATAATTGCTTCTCCAGGGCGCAGGGCAGTGGTGGGCGTGGGATGAGGGTGGGGGGCGAGAGGGGGTGCAGTGTTTGCCAGGAAGGGGAGGCCTCTCTCCTGGCAGGAAGCTGCGCTACGGAAAGAGGGAGGAGACTGCGGCTGAGGCAGAGGCTGGTGGAAACCCGATGTGGCAGAGTGGCTGCTGCCGCCAACTGGGAGGTAGAGGGCAAAGGAGCCAAGTACTGGGGAAACAGCCTTCCTCTTCGCCTGCTCCGCCGCCCTCCTAGACGCACTAATCCCCCGCGAATCCTCTGTTACGAGCTCTGGCAAGCACTCACTGGGTCAGTCGCCTGCCAATCCTCGCTCGCCATAGGATCACAGAAGAGACAGCAGCGCGGTGTCGGATTTGAGCACGTGAGGCCAGATATCCCCTGCCCCGAACTCCAGGCAGGGCTAGGCCATTGGTGGGCACCCAAAGGAGCCGGGGAGGGAGCAGGGGGATGGGATAGAATCCCACGTAGCATGTGGGGTAGAGAAGGGCGTCCGACGATGGGGGGGGGGGCGGGGGAAGTACAGTGGGCAACAGGAAAGAAGGTGCTGCTTAGTAGTCAGACAAGGAGTGAGTACAGGAAGGCAAAGGCGGTGCTGGGTGGCAGGAAGCAATCTGTGTGGGAAAGGGGCATGTAGACAGCAGGATGGGCACTCAGGGCAGGAGAGCAGACGGTGTTGGTCAGGTTATGGAGAGATTGGCACCTTCCAGAAAACCTGGATTGGGCGCCAGTGACTGAGGGGGTCGGAGGGGAGGAGGGACGGGGTGAGGTGCACAGAGCACTGAGCAAGAGAGAGGTGGCCTGCCTCCTTCTGCAGAGTTGCTAACTCCAGCCAGCACTACCTCTCCAGCAGGTCCTCACAGCCTAAAGGAGACTAAGAGGGAGAGCACTGCAGGAATGCAGCCAGGATTTCCAGCATTGCTGCCAGGTGCATGGGGAAAATTTAGGCGCCGGCACAGAGTACATAGATGTCGCTATGGGGAGAATTTCAGCTTTTGATATATTGGATATTTTTCTGTCTTGTCTCCAGCCCCTGCAGGCATGAAGACCCCCAATGCACAGGAGGCTGAAAGACAACCAACCAGGGCAGCTGCAGGACGGGCCACTGGGTCTGCAAACATGACTAAGAAAAAAACTTCCCAAAAGAAGCAGAGGGGCAGGCCTTTGTCCCAACACCACAGGAACATTGTGGGTTGCAGAATTTCTCACGGATGGAAGGAAGGCAATGAGCCTATCACGCAGTGGAAAGGAACCGTTCTAGATCAGGTGCCTATAAATCCTTCCCTTTATCTGGTGAAATATGATGGAATTGACTGTGTCTATGGACTGGAACTTCACAGAGATGAAAGAGTTTTGTCTCTTAAAATTCTTTCTGACAGGGTGGCATCACCCCAAGTTAGTGACACCAGCCTTGCAAACACCATAATAGGAAAAGCAGTGGAACATATGTTTGAGGGTGAGCATGGTTCTAAGGATGAATGGAGGGGGATGGTCCTGGCCCAAGCACCTATCATGAAAGCCTGGTTTTATATAACCTATGAGAAAGATCCTGTCTTGTACATGTACCAGCTTCTAGATGATTATAAAGAAGGTGATCTCCGTATCATGCCAGAGTCCAGTGAGCCGCCTCCAGCAGAGAGGGAGCCAGGAGGAGTTGTAGATGGCCTGATAGGGAAACATGTGGAATATACCAAAGAAGACGGCTCCAAAAGGATCGGCATGGTGATTCACCAAGTGGAAGCCAAGCCCTCCGTGTACTTCATCAAGTTTGATGATGATTTCCACATCTATGTCTATGATTTGGTGAAAAAATCCTAATTGTTAGGGTAAAATTTACTACATTTGTGAAGACAAATTTAAAATTTGTAGACATTCAAAAAAAAGTTGCTTTTCAGTGTACTGAGATTAAAGGGTCCGTGATTACCCAGCATCTTTGCCAGCATAACTTTTGTTTTGTTCTGAAAAATACAAATTCATGTGGACATGACATGCTGTGTGTAAGCACTTTGTCTTGTTGAACAGTTTGGGTGTGTTTAGAGGATGGGGCATGAAGGGAAGGAACAGCTGTCAATTCAGACTATGAATAAAGTTCAGCTAGTATCATAATCAGTCATCTAAAAATGGAATGGGACTTAACTGGTCTGGTCTGGAAAGGGGAGGGGAAGGAACTAGAGATGGGCTGTGGGGGAAGGGAGGGGAGAACGTGATGGCCTAGCAAGAGAGGTTCCCTGAGGGGAGGGTTGTCCTATGACACAGGGAAACATCCAACAAGGGGGAGGTGAAAACAAGAAGAAGAGTAAGACTTAGAAGGCACCAGAAAGACTAAATTGAGCAGAAAATGACAGACAGAAGCATAGGAGAGGTCCAGAATGGGGTTGGGGAAGATTGACAGAGATAAAATTGTCAGAGATCTGGGGACTCTATTAAATAAACAAAGGAGAGTTTTTGTAAGGGTGGGAGGGATTGAGGAAGGTGGAATTCTGAAAGAAAGACTGACTGAGAGAGTGAAAATAGAGAAAAAGATATTGGGAGTGGGAACAGGAGGGATGGGGAGATTCAGGATAATGTTGGGTTTTCTGACAGAATCCATGTGGCCCTTCCTTCCTAGGAGCACAAAGGAAATGACAACTGTCAGAGGTGGTCTAGATAAGTTAAACAGGAGCCAACCTTATACTGTCAGGCTTTTGTTCTTTCAGGGATTTTTGTGCCACCTCTGCTAAGCAGAGCCTCAAAACTCAGCATTAGCATGCTAACATGGTGCTCCATAAGTACTGCACTGTGGGCTGCATCCTCATATTTCCCAGAGGACTCAGGTGCAGAAAATCTTAGCCCTGAAGGTATTTGTTCGTTTTCCCTACACTGGGAAAAGGATAATTGTGGAGAACGAGTTAGTGGGGGCTCTCAGAACTTAATATATGTGCCCCTTGTGTTTAAAAATATTTTAAACAGAAAATGAATCAGCAGTCCCTTCCTTGCTCTTCCTCCTGCTGGAATGTTCTTTGCCTCCCTACAGAGGAGGAAAATGAGAGGATTGAGCCTTATGTCTCACTCCGGGGTTTGGGGAGTACTTGAACATCCATTCTTCTTATGGCAGTTACCTAAAACCATTGGTGATTCCAACCAGTGTGTCATCAAAATGAGGTCCTCTGCCCCCTGGAAGCCTCATTCTGGTTATACCACAAAACCTGTGGATACTGGCCTGTCACAGGTGCCTCCTGGCCAGTCTTGTCTACCAAACTCATGGGGAGTTGTGATGGAAGTTCGTACAGTTGTCTGTTTCCATGTGAGGTAGATCCATTGGGAAGTCAGCCTGGCAGTAGTGACTTTATACAACTAACTTTTTCAGCTATATAGTTCAGCATGTGCAGAGGGGAGTTGGGGGTGGTGAAGGGGCAACTTAATAAAGTTCTTCAGAATCACTGTGTCCTTCTAATACTCTTTCCCAGCCCTTCTGAAATCTTTCTAAAATGTTGTCTCTGTTTTCTGCATCCTCACCCTTCAAAAAATTATGTCCTTGTCTTAAAGCAGATCCTTGCTGCCCAGTGGGGAAAGGCGAGGAGCTTCTAGGAGTTCAAAGAAGGTGTCAAGTCTAGGAAATTAAAGAAGTTTATTCTTTCACCCTACATTGACCTGAATTTGATCATCTCAGAATTACAAGCCAAGCCCTCCTCAACATAGGCAGGGTTGTTGTTTGGTGGTGGTGGTGGAGTGTTGTTGTTGTTCAGGTAACACCAACAGTCAAGTGGCCAGTTTTATCACAGCTGTCATGTTTTGATGTTAATTGTGTTTTCAAGGTTTTCTCTTTTAAATTAGGTACCTGGGATATTTGGGAGATTTCCTATAATAATAATCCCTTTCTGGATTCTCCTGAAAACAAAATGTAATGAAGTGAAACAAAACAACAAAACATGAAGACAGAATAAGGATCCATATTGTAGCAAGGATACAAGTAGCTGTGTCTGAGGTAACACTTAGCACATTTCAGACTCAGAATACCCTCTCCAGTTAGCTGCACCCTTAGCTAGAGCACTTCACTCTAGTAAAATGCACAGTTTTTGTCTGGGGAACTACATACTTGTAATTTTGGGGCTAGGGCCTGGGAAGAATTCTGCCCTCGTTTGACTTGCCTTGGCTTATTTGCTTTCTAATTGACTTTTTCACTTTCATCCCAGAAATTCTTTGGGCGGGCTCTCTGTCTAGCATTCTTCTAGGCAAAGGTGTTGATGATACAGTAAAAACAAAAGAGGCAAATTTTAAAAATCTTACTCAAGTGTTTCTATTACAGTGTGGGAAACAAACAGTAGCCAAGACAAATAAGTAACTACAACATATTTTCATAGTGACAAGTACTAAGAAGGAAAAAAAAATAAAGTAAGGGACAGGAGAATGAAATTCCAGTGTGCGGGAGCTAAAATTAGGAAGATGGAGTAGCCAGAGAAGGCTCTAGTGAGAACTCGGCTTTCTAGCAAATCCATGAGGCAATTATAGTGCTATTCCTTTTGCTGTGTGGGGAAGGAACATCCCGATAGAACAATAGTTAATTCTGAGGCCCCATGGCTGGAGTAGGCCTGGAATGTTCAAGGAACAGGGAAGATGTCATCTTGGCTGGAAGTGAGTGAGCAAGATAGAGACTAGCAGGAGGTGATTTCTGAGAGATTATGGAGATGGAGAGGCAGGTAGTTTAGAACCTTAAGAGGTCTAGAATGGAACTTGGCTTTATACCAAAGATGTGGCCCAGGTTTTTGTATATTTATACTAGAGGAGTAACTTCAAATGTCTTTTTTTAAAGGGTCATTTTAGTTATTCTGAATAGTTTTATAAGGCAGAAAAGAATGGAAAAAAGAGTATCCTGTATATCAATAAGACAGTAGAATGGCTTAGAATCAGAATTATATTGGAAGGTTGAATCAGAATAGAGCTGACATTTCAGAAGAGTATTGAAAAAACATTTTAATAAATGACGCTGTAACAATTGCTTATGTATGTTAAGAAATAAATCTTTTTATAACATTTTAAATACATGATAAATTTTATGTGAGGAAAAAAGTTACCACCTTAACTTTGAATAGTTTGAAATTAAAATCAGAGCACATTTTTTTCCTCTAGATATTGGCATGATTTTATTTAAATCCACAAATGTTCAGGTACTGGAGGAAATTTAGATTCTTTTTATTTTAATATATGCCACTCCCTATGTTCATAAATCAACCAATATAAAATACAGAAAAATAAGATAAGGCTGTAAACTTGGATAGTAAAATGCATTGTGGGACAGCAGATTCAAACTCTGCCTGCAACACTTGGGCATTCTGTATCATTGGTTTGATTCCTGTCTGCTGCACTTCAAATCCAGTTCCCTGCTAATATGAGTGGGAAAGTAGTCAAAGATGGCCCAATTCCTTGGGCCCTTGCACCCATGTGGTTAGAGCCAGATGGAGTTCGGGGCTCCTGCCTTCGGCCTGGCCTAGCCCTTTTTATTGTGGCCATTTGAGTTGTATACCTGGAAATGGAAAGTCTCTTTCTCTTTCTGTTTCTTCCTTTCTCTGTGTATCTCCGCCTTTTAAATAAATATATATATATATTTTAAAAATGCATAAGTAAATGTATTCAAAAATATGCCTGATAAAAGGTGGTCTAGAAATATGAACTGTCAATATATAATTACCCTACATAGCCAGTAAAAATACTTTACCGTAATCTCATCCTCATCATTTGACTCTTTATTTTATTTTTTTTTATTTAGAATATAAATTTCCAAGGTACAACTTGTGGATTGCAATGGCTTCCCCACCCATACCTCCCCTCCCCCCCGCTACCCTTCCCCCTTACCGACTCCCCTTCCCCTTTCATTCACATCCAGATTCATTTTCAATTCTCTTTGTATACAGGAGCTCAATTTAGTATGTGTTAAGAAAAGATTTTAAACCATTTGCCCTCACATATTATCACAGAGTGAAATATACTCTTTGAGTACTAGTTGTAGCATTAAATCACGTTGTACAGCACATTAAGGACAGAGATCCTACATGATATTATTATTTTTTTAAATTGATTGATTTTTATGTAACGTCCAATTTTTTTATCATTTCCAATTATCTTTCTATACGATCATTTGACTCTTTTTAATGATTCATATAGTCTCAGATACTACATACTTTATTTAATTTACATGTTTATTAGTGTTTCTTTCATGTAAATATATATGTTTTCTTTATTTATATTCTCTAATGTTTTCCAAGTATGCAGAAGTGTGTCTGGCATATATAGGTCCTTAACAAGCATTTATTTACTATTAATTTCAGCAGCATTCAGAAAAACTGGAAATTAACATGAAAATTTTTGTATGTATCATGTCAACATGTATGAAGTTTGAAAGTATGTATTGGCAACCAGGTAAATGTGTCTCAATGATTCTTAAATTATTTGTGGGAGGGTAAGTTGAAGATAAATAGTTTATTGTCTATTAGGTTTGGTGAGTCCGTATTTCCCTGATTTCAGATTTTTGCATTGTTTTTTAAATTTACCCACAGAGTAAGATTATTTGTTCTTTGATTCTACTGTCTAAAAATTTTCATTTATTTATTTTAAAGGATAACAGAGAGAGGGAGAGACAAAGATCTTCCATGTACTGGTTCACTCTCCAAATGCCTGCAACAGCTGGGGATGTAACATGCTGAAGCCAGAAGGTAGAACTACATGTGGGTCTCCCACATGGGTGGCAGGGACTTAAATATTTGAATCACTATCTGCTGCATTGTTATGTGCATTAGCAGGAAGCTGGATCAGAAGCAGAATAGCAGGAACTCAGATCAGCACTCTGATGTGGGATTTGGGCCTCCCACTGGACAACTTAATCTGCTGTGCCACAATATACACCTCTGATTTCATGATCTTTTGAAGGATATTTTTTTAAAAATTTATATATGCTAGAGATAGTGATTTCCCTCATAACAAAAGGTAGGAATGCTTACTGCAGCATAACAGATACAGTGACTCCTTCTATATGGAGGAGCAGGTATATTTACTCTCTGTTATAAAATATTTGGATCCTTAAACTAAGCGTTCATCATTTCTAATGCAACCTATTGTATACATACAAGGGTACTACAAAAAGTTCATGGGAAATGAAATTAAGTGATAAATCTATTTTAGTGCATGGGATTCTGAAAAGAATGCATAGTTTTTTCCACAATATGGATTTTCCATGAAATTTTTTGAAGTCTCTTATGTGTCAGGTGTCCATTGCACATCATTATTGTAAGTGAGGCTTAAGAATCTAGTGTAAATTCTGATATTCTGGCTATTACAATGGCTGTGAATAATAAACTGCTCATGAGGAAAAATTCGGATTTCTAAAGGATGAGTACAGGAAATACGTTCAAAGACTGATTTTCACCCTACTTTTTTGTTGCAAACTTAGCTCTAGCTAAAGCAACTTGAGCACCAATCTGTTGGTTATCTTCATGACCATTGCATTATGACAAATAGTACTAAAGGTGGTCCTGAACTGACAGTTTTCAGCCCTTCTCAACTGACAGTGATAGACAGATAAAATCACACTGAGGGTAAAAAGAAGGAAATTATAAGCATTCTAAGTAGAACGCTGGTGAATAATTACAACTTTTGCTATTTTGCAGGGTAAATGATATAGACAAATAATGCTTGAAAGCAAAGAATAAACAACTTGGATGTCTCATGGTTGCATCCTTTAGATGATCATGCAAACTTCAGGTACATTAAGAAATAACAATAAATAAGCCAAAGTTGCTTAGGTGGAGTTTTTGTTTATTTGCTTGGAATGATTACTGGTTGATTAAAGGAGTTTTGGCTCCCTTAAGGAAATTTTTAAGGCAAGCAAAATCATGTGTATGCCATATATGATTCATTTCTGAATATTTTATTTATACAAAGGGAATAAATTTCATGTATTTCATATATACAGATTTAAGAACATGAAGATACTTCCCACCTTACCCTCCCTCTTCCTTCCTTTCTTATTTTTCTTTTAATTTTCACAATGGCATAATTTTAGTTTGCCTTGTAATCACAAACATGATACTCCACTGAATAAAGAATCCAACAAATAATAAGTAGAAAAAAAACACTGTTTCTAAAGATTATAAACAATGGCTATAAACAATAATCAAATCTCAAAAAACATAGATGATTCATTTAATAGTATACAGGTTCCTCCATCTCCAGATTGTATATACAATGCTAACAATGTTACCCACTAAGAAATGAGAAACTGACCCAAGAAAATGTAGAAAAATCGTTATGAGACCTGAAACAAATTTCTAACATAGAAACTGTTTTGTAAGCTGTGCAATATTCTCTACTTATGGAACACTATAACTGTAATGAGACCCTTGAGCTGTAAATCCCTTTAACTGGATTTTGTGGCACAGTGAAATTATCTTCTTCCTGGGACACCCCGCCCCATATTGGAGTGCCTGGTTGAAATCTTGACTACCCCATTTTTGATCAAGCTTCCTGTTCATACACATCCTTGGAGGCAGATGATGGTTCTATTACTTTAGTTACTGCCACCCACACGGGAGACCCAGATTACCCAGATTGAGTTCTGGATCCCTGGCTTTAACCTGGTACATTCCTGGCTGTTTCTGGCATTTGGGAAGTGAATCACTGAATGGCAGATCTCTCTGTGTGTCATTCTGCTTTCAAATAAATAAATAAACATTTAAAGCTCTGTAGCTGATGATTTTACAACTGGTGTCTCTGGCAAATGAAAGCAATGTCCACTTAGAGGTGTACCTTGGGGATTTTGGATCCTCTTCTTGACAAAGCTAGCAGATACACCCCTTTTGAAATGCCACTTTTAGTTTTCTACTTGGCCCTTTCCAAAACTTAATACCTCAAACATGGAAGCCTCATGTACCTCTCCAGCTTGATGTTCCCTTTTTGGGATTGTTGGTTCCAACTTAATATCTATAATAGTAAGAAGGGCTCAAAAAGCCTCACTTGTCAAAGGTAAAGAGAATATCTTATACATTTTACATAAAAAAGTAGCTGTTAATCCTTTCAGAGGACTTATTTCCCATAATGGTAAAGTATATAAAAAGTAAAGCTGCAAACTAAATGAGGCTATTGATTCACAGACAATTGGGCCTCATTTACTGATGGTTTGTATACTCTGAAACGTCATGATGTCCAATGGTCTACTGCATTATCTTCAGTCTAACTGCCAGTCATGTAAAATTGAAAACAGATACAATTGTTTTCTTCAAGTGCCAGAACTCGAGGTTATTTTGAAAGATCTGGATTATTTTTGCCTAGAAGAAATTTGTTGTATTTTAATGGCCCATGAGATATAGACAATGACCTGGTTGTTTCATCTGCCATTTGCAGAACTACAGAATTATAGACTAAAGACACCTCTTTTTGCTGTTGTAAACAACATTAAAAATTGTTGCTGCTCAAACCGTCTTTGTCGCTCATATATATGATGACCACATTAGTAGATCAGTGGTCAGACCAAAATCAAACTCCCTGCTTAGAACTCACCACCTTGATTGCTATAATTCTTAATCTATGACCATAATGGACAGAGCAACGCATCCATCTACATAAATAGGGTCAAAATAAATGACTATTTCAGATGCAGAGGTTACTAGTCACCTGCCAGACTTGTGGTTTTTCTAAATCTTATTTACTACCAAGAGCAGTCACATTGCATTCGGTGTTGCCTCCTCATGCCACTATACTTAGCACATTGAGTAGATTGACAAAATAGTTTTTTGCCTCCTTTAACAATTATCAGTTGTGTATCACCACGGTTGACAATTTTTCAGAATAATAGTGTTATTGTTCCAGCCCAATCAGTCAATACTGAGCATGGTATTATAATCACTGAACTGAACATATGTGATGTTTTTATTTTCTTGACCATTTGAGTTCACAATGGGGCAGCTTATTTCACAAAAGTCAATCAATTGCAGTCTAATAGTGAAAGTATTAATGGACCAGCAATGCTTCCTACCATATATAAGCACCTGATATTTTAAAAACAGCTTTACTACCATATGTTTCACCAATTTAAAAGGTACAATTCAAAGCTTTTTGTCACATACAGATATGCAGAATAAACATCACAGTTAACTTAGATTGTTTTCCTTACCTCATAAGGAAATCCTTTCCCCTTTAACTATCATCCTTCCAAACCTCCCATCCCCCACCCCAAGCAACCAAAATTATCTTATGTTCCTTTATATTTGCCCATTTTGAATATTTCATATAAGTGTATATCATGTAAATATTAGGACATTTGTTACTGGCTTACTTTGATTAACATAATGTTTTCAAATTTTATCCATGTTTGCATGTTCATTCATCTTCATAACAGAGCAGCAATCCATTAAATAGTTGTACTCCATTTTGCTAATTCATTCACCCCTTGATGGATATTTATGCTGTTTTCAACTTTCAGATATGAATAATGTTATAAAAATTTGCATATGTGTTTTTGAACATGTTTTGTCTGAATATGCATTTTCATTTATCTTATACTAAGGAAAGAATTAATGAGTCATATAATAATTCTAAGTTAATTTGTTTGAGGAATTTCTAGTTTGTTTTCCAAAGTATCTACAAGATTTTTACATTCCCACAGGGAGTGCACAATGATTCCACTTTTTCCAGATCCTCCAAACCAATTGTTAAGTTTTTAATTGCACCCATTCCAGTGTATGTGCTATGGTAGCTTTTATTGTGGTTTTTTTTTTTTTTTTGCATTTCCATGGAAACTAATGGTGTAAAGCACCATTTCATTTACTCATTGACTATTTGTATACATTTTTTGGAGAAATATCTACTAAGATCCTTCTCCTAGCTTTAATTGTATTTTCTGTTTATTGTTAGCTTGTAAGAGTTCTTTACAAATTCTAGATACAGATTCTAGGAAGGCTGAATAGAGAAAAACATGCTGCTTTTGGACAGGGGAAAATAGCAAAAGGAAAGCAAAGGAAGTGCATTTCCAGGTGGAAGTTGGAGAGAAGTTTGCAGTGGAAATTCAACAGAAAGAAGAGGGATGCCATGGGGCAGTGTGGAAGCTGCAGAAGCACAGTAATGAGAATAGACATCACACACAACCCACACAGCCAGGAGCCGAAGGAGACACCAGCTTTGGAGATCAAGCTGAGAGCAGACTGTATCAAGCCATGCCAGTGATGACATTGCCTGAGGGAGAGCCTTGAGGACCACACTGTCTTTGAGTATGGCACAGGGCACTAGTGGGGAGGGCAGGGTACCCACATAATTTAATGAAAGAAAATCACATTTCTTTCTAGCTTCCCCCCTAAAAGGGCACCTGGCAACTAACTGGTGGTGAGACCACCAGTTGACACCAGTAGAGGCTACAGTAGATTTTGTGCATGCATGTGACCAAGGGATTTTACAGAGGGAAAAAGCTGTGTTCCCCACTTTAAGTCTGGCTGGGAAGGTGGACAGTGGGCTGGGCACCCATGTAGAACTGTGCCTCTTAACATAGCACAGACTCCAGGGCTCAAACTGCCAAAATAGAGAACCCACAGACAGCTGGCTCTGGAAACAACTGCTCTCTCTGTGAATGAGGTAGCATCCTCTGCAACCCTGTGACTCTGCGGGCCTGGTGTACTGTGACTGTTGGAATTCAGCAAAGGCACAATAGAGCATGGGGTGTAGCTGGGTTTGGGGCAATCAATGTGCTTCTGTCAGAGGTTCAGAGTCCTCTGACTGCCTGGGGTGAGTCATTCCAGAGGTTCCATGCTTGCACTGAGGACCACAAAGATAATTTGTGTGGTTTGCGAGCCTGTGTGTATGAGAATTTTACCCACAGTGGGCTAACCCCAGTTACTGATCATCTTGGAGGAGAGGAAGTGAGGTTGTGATTACACTGACAGATGTGATTATGCTCTCTCCTCTGGTTACAATAGAGGAGATCAACCACATCCAACTTAAGTGTCATCCTAAATTCTTGCCCTACCCTGGAGTGCTGACCAGAGCTCCTGACCACATCCAGGTCAGGCCTCTGGGTATTCACTAAAAGGTCAGACACTATACTCAGCCAGAGTTAAATTCCATCAGATTGGAAGAATAGCAGTGTTTCCACAAAAGCCTAAAAATCAATGTATAAAATCAAGAAACAAAAATAATGAAAACAACGTGACTCCCCCAAAGGAACTCAACAGCACTTCAGTATTAGAATGTGAAGACAAAGACATTGGTGAAATGCCTGGTAAGGAATTCAAAAGAATGATCATAGGATTACTCAGAGGATGAGAAGCAAATTCATGAGTTGAAGAAATCCATACATAAAGTAGATGAAAATATTTAGATTTTGAAGAGAAATTACACTGAAATAGTAGAAATAAAGAATTCAATATGCCAAATAAAAAATACAGTAGAAAAGCTTGAAAACAGACTTGGTGAGACAGGAGAAAGAATATTCGAAGTAGAAGACAAATCTTATGAAAGAATCCAGGTAGACAAAAAAAGAGTAAATCAGAAAAAATAAAAACAGTTTTGAAAATTTATTAGATACTATCAAACAACCCAACATATTAGTCTTAGGACTCCCTAAAGGTGTGGAAAATAAGAATTTATTAGAAGCCCTATTAAGTGAAATAATTACAGAAAACTTCTGTAATTTGGAGAAAGGGACCCCCAAGTAAAGGGAGCATATAGAACTCATAATAGACATGACCACAAAAGATCTTCATCACGAAATACTGGAGTCAAACTTTCAACAGTTAACTGAAAACAACAGCTTTCAAAATGTGCATGAAACAAAAAACATATTACTTTATGAAGATCTCCAATTAGACTCACAACTGATTTCTCATCAGAAACCCAACAGGCTAGGAGAGAATGGAGAGACATAGTACAAGTTTTTTTTTTTTTATTTGACAGGCAGGGAGAGAGAGAGAGAGAGAGTGATTCCATTCATTGGTTCACAACCTATGTGGTTGCAATTCCCAGGGTTGGACCAGTCCAAGGCCAGTAGCTAGCAGCTTCTTCCTTGCCTCCCACATGTCCAAAGAATTGGGTTGCTGGAGTCCAAAGAATTGGGCCATCTTCAACTTCTTTCCTAGTTGTATTATCAGGGAGCTGTATCAAAAGTAGAGCAGCTGGGACTTGAACTGGAACCCATATGGGATACCAGCACTATAGATAGAGGCTTATGCGCTATGCCACAGCACCTGCCACAGTTTAAGTCTTAGAAGAGAAAACTCAACCCAGAGTACTGTACATTAATAACTCTCATTTGTGAATGAAGATGAAAGAAAGACCTCCATAACAGAAATCGAAAGAATTTGTCAGTACTTGTCCATTCTTACAAATGATGCTTAAGGATATGCTACACACAGAAGCAAAGAAAGATAGTCATCATTATGAAAGAATGTGAAGACAAAAAAATCTTCTACTAAAACTAAAAATGAAACCCAAGTCAATCACCATGAATATTGACAGAAAAATGGCAGGGCCAAGTAGTTACTTAGCAATAGTAACCTTGAATGTAAATGGCCTAAATTCTCCAATTAAAAGATACAGACTGGCTGAATGGATTAAAAAACAAGACCTATTGGTTTGCTGCCCACAAGAATAACACCTTACTCAAAAAGATACATACAGACTGAAAGTGAGAGGATGGAAAATGATATTACATGCTAACAGAAAGTGACATCAAGCAGATGTAACCATCCTACATTCAGACAAAATAGATGTTAAAACAAAAATTATTAAAAATATGAAAAAGGACATTATTTAATGAATTGATTCAACAGGAATATGTGACTATAATAAAGATATATGCACCCAATGGGAAGACTTTTGGGTATTAAAACAAATGATAATAGTTCAAAAGGGAGATACAGATTCCAATACAATAGTAATAGGGGACTTTAACATCCCTCATTGATCAATGGACAGATCAACTTGAAAGAAAAACAAGAAAGAAACAACACAGCTAATCTACACTATGAGCCAAATGTGCCTAACTAACATCTATAGAAAATTTCATACTACAATTGAAGAATACATACTGTTTCAACAATGAAACTTTTTCAGTATAGACCATATGCTAGACCATAAAGCAAGTCTCAGCTGGTGCTGCGGCTCACTAGGCTAATCCTCCGCCTTGCGGCGCCGGCAAACCAGGTTCTAGTCCCAGTTGGGGCACCGGATTCTGTACCGGTTGCCACTCTTCCAGGCCAGCTCTCTGCTGTGGCCTGGGAGTGCAGTGGAGGATGGCCCAAGTTCTTGGGCCCTGCACCCCATGGGAGACCAGGAAAAAGCACCTGGCACCTGGCTCCTGCCATCAGATGAGCGTGGTGTGCCGGCCGCAGCGCGCCGACCACGGCGGCCATTGGAGGGTGAACCAACGGCAAAGGAAGACCTTTCTCTCTGTCTCTCTCTCTCACTGTCCACTCTGCCTGTCAAAAATTTTAAAAAAAAAGAAAAAAAAAAGCAAGTCTCAGTAAATTAAAAAAAAGAAGTAATACCATGTATATTTTCTGACCACAGTGGAATGAAGCTGAAAATTAATGCCTTTGAATCTTCAGAAAATTTTCAAACACAAGAAGACTGAACAATGTGCTCCTGAATGAACAGTGTAGGACAGAATAAATCAAAAGAGAAATCAAAAAAATTCTAGAAATGAGTGAAGATGACAATTTATGGAATACAGTAAATGAGGTGTTAAAAGGGAATTTTACAGCAATTGGTGTCTACATCAAGAAATTGTAAAGGCATCAAATAAAAGAGCTATCAATGCATCTAAAGGACCAAGAAAAACAATAACAAACCAATTCCAAAATTAGTAAGAAGAAAGAAATAATTAAAAGTAGAGAAGAAATAAACAAAATTGAAACAAAAATCCAAAAATCAGTGGAATGAAGAGATGTTTTTTGAAAAAGAAATAAACAAAACTGATACAACAATTGGTGTAACTAACCAAAAAGATAAAGAGGGAGAAGACTCAAATCAATAAAATCAGAAATGAAAAATATGTAATAACAGATACCAAAGAAATGAAAAGAATCATCAGAAATTACTAGAAACAACTATATGCCAACCAACTGGAAAATCTAGAAGAAATGGATAAATTCCTGGACACATATAATCTACTAAAATTGAGTCATGAAGAACTAAAAAACTTAAACAGACAAATAACCAAGACAGAGATTGAATCAATAATAAAGGCCCACACAACAAATAAAAGCCCAGGACCCAATGGCTTCTTGGCTGAATTCTACCAGATTTTTAAAGAAGAACTAAATGCAATTCTTCTCAAACTGCTCAAAACAATTGAAAGCAAAGAAATCCTCCCAAACTGCTTCTATGAGGTCAGCATCACCTTAATTTCAAAAGCAGAAAAAGATATAACAGAGAAAGAGAACTATAGATGAATATCTCTGATGAACACAGAGGCAAAAATCTTGGCTAGGTTAATCTAATCCAACAACAGATCAGATTAATGAATAAAATTGATATGATTATATCAATAGATGCAGAGAAAGTATTTGATAAAATATAACATCCTTTCATGATGAAAAACTTTAAGCAAATTTGATATAGAAGGAATATTCCTCAATACAATCAAGGCGATATATGGCAGAACCACAGCCAGCATTTTATTGAATGGGGAAAAGTTAGAAACATTGCCACTAATGATCAGAATCTAACAAGGATGCCCACTTTCACCACAGCTATTAAATATAGAGTTGGAAGTTTTAGCCACAGACATTAGATAAGAAAAAGAAATCAAAGAGATACACATTGAAAGACAGAATTAAAATTATCCCTGTGAGCAAATGACATGATCCTGGAAATAGAGGGGAAGCAAAAGACCCCACTGAGACTATTGGAACTCATAAGAGTTTGGTAACATTGCAGGATATAAAATTAACAACACAAAAATCAGTAGCCTTCGTTTTCAAAGATAATCCCATGGCTGAGAAAGAACTTGTAAGATCAGTTCCATTCACAATAGCTACAAAAATTTAATAAATTAATTGATTAAAATTAACCAAAGAGGTGAAAGATCTATCTATACAATGAAAATTACAAAACATTAAAAATAAAATAGAAGACACAAAATAGTAAAAAAAAAAAAAAGTCCATGTTTGTAGATTTGAAGAATTAATATCTTCAAAATGTCTATACTACACAAAACTACTAGAAATTCAATGACATCCCCATCAAAATACCAAAAGGTATTCTCAGAAATAGAAGAAAACTATGCTAGAATTCAGATGAAGCACAAGGGACCCAGAATAGATAAGTGATCTTAAACAACAGAAACAAAGATGGAGGCATCATAGTACCACATTTTAAGATATACTACAAGGTAGTTGTAATCAAAACAGCCTGGTATTAGCACAAAAACAAGTGTAGACCAGTGGAATAGAATAGAAACTCCAGAAAAATCAATCCATGTATCTACAACCAACTTACCTTGAAAAAGCAGCTTAAAGAATCTCTGTAGCAAGGACTGTCTTTTCAAGAAATGGTGCTGGGAAAATTGGGTCTACACTTGCAAAAGTATGAAACAAGATCCCTTACATCTTATATAAAAGTCAACACAAAATGGATCTACATCCATGGGGAGAATCAAATTACTAGATGAGGAAATTTACTACATTGAGGAACATTGAGGAACCTCTGCAAGACACTGGTGTAGGCAATGACTTCTTGGAACAGACTCCAGTAGCACAGGCCATTAAAGCAAAAAAAGACAAATGGGATTAAATCAAGCTGAGAAACTGCTGCACTGCAAAGCAAACACTTAACAAAGTAAAGAGCCAACCAACAGAACAGGAGAAAATAATTGTGAACCATGCAACTGATAAAGGATGAATTTCCAGAATCTATAAAGAGCTCAAGAAACTCAGCTACAACAAAACAAACAATCCAGTTAAGAAATAGGCAAAGGACTTCAACAGGCATTTTTCAAAACAGGAAATTCAAATAGCCTAGAGACCCATGAAAAAATGCTTAGGATCACTAGCCATCAGGAAAATGAAAATCAAAACTACAATGAGGTTTCACTTCACTCCAGTTAGAATGGGTGTCATTCAGAAATATTTTTTTAAAAAAAGCACGATAAATACTGCTGGGAATGTGGGGGGAAATGTACGCTTGTGAACAGCAGTATGGAGATGCCTCAGATGTGGGCACTGTGGCTCACTAGGCTAATCCTCCTCCTTGCGGCGCCAGCACACCAGGTTCTAGTCCCGGACAGAGCGCCAGATTCTGTCCCGGTTGCCACTCTTCCAGGCCAGCTCTCTGCTGTGGTCAAGGAGTGCAGTGGAGGATGGCCCAATGTTTGGGCCCTGCACCCCATGGGAGACCAGGATAAGCACCTGGCTCCTGCCATCGATCAGGACAGTGTGCCGCCTGCAGCACGCTGGCTGTGGTGCGCCGGCCGTGGCGGCCATTGGAGGGTGAGTCAACGGCAAAAGGAAGACCTTTCTCTCTGTGTCTCTCTCTCTGTCTCTCATTGTCCACTCTGCCTGTCAAAAAAGAAAAAAAAAAAACAGATGCCTCAGAAATCTGAAAAACAGACTTACCATATGACCCAGAAATCACACCCCTGAGAATTTACCCATGCAAAATGAAATAAGCATATGAAAGATTTATCTGTATCCCCATGTTTAGTGCAGCTCAATTCTCAACATCTAATAAAAGAAATGAAAGCAACCCAGATGTCCATCAACCAATGACTGGATAAAGGTAATGTGTTATATAGAAACTATGAAAAATCACTCAGCTGTAAAAAAATGAAATATTGTGTTTTGCAACAAAATTAATGCAACGTGAAACCATTATGCTTAATGAAATATGAAATATGGCAGATCCAAAAAGACAAATACTATATGTTTCTCTCATCTGTGGCAACTAATAGCGTACCAAAAAATAAAGTATTGTAGTGAAATTGACATTTTGATATTTGATGATTGTTTACTGCCCTTGTCACTGTTCCTGAGGAATGCATTTTTTCTTACTGTTTGTTGAATACTTAGTGTAATGTTAATCTTATGAGAATAAAATTGACTGAGAGTAGATCATTGTAAAAATTAAAGGAAGGAAGGAGAGAAGAAGGATAAGGAAGGGTGGGAAAAATGACAGGAGGGAGTATAGGGTGGGAAGTATCACTATGCTCCAAAATCTGTGTATATGAAATGCATGAAATGTGTTCACCTTCAAAAAATCAAAGAAATAAACAACTAAAAAAAACTAGACACATATTCCTTGTTAGATACTTGATAGTAAAATACTTTGTTTCATCTTTTGATGAGAGTATATTTTGAAGTATGAAGTGTGTATTTAATGAAGTCAGATTAATCTATTTTTTCGTTTGTTGCTTAGGTTTTTGTTGTTATAGCTTAGTACACATTGCAAAGTTTAGAGTCATGGAGATGTGTTCCTATGTTTTCATCAAGAGTCTTATAGGGGTTGGCGCTATGGCACAGTTGGTTAATCCTCTGCCTGCGGTGCCTGCATTCCATATGGGCATTGGTTAGAGTCCCAGCTGCTCCTCTTCCAATCCTGCACTCTGCTATGGCCTAGGAAAGCAGCATAAAATGGCCCAAGTGCTTGGTCCCCTGCACCCACGTGGGAGACCCAGAAGAAACTCCTGGCTCCTGGCTTCTGATGGGCGCAGCTACAGCCGTTGAGGGCATTTGGGGAGTGAACCAGTGGAGAGAAGGCCTTTCTCTCTGTCTCTCCCTCTCACTTACTGTCCCTGTTGTCTGTACGTTGCTGCTGGAGGACCTCTCATTGTGCCTTCCAAATAAATAAATAAAATATTTTTAAAAGAGTCTTACAGTTTTAGCACTTATAATTAATACTTAAATCCATGTGGGAAGTTCCAAATTCTTTTACATGTGTTCTTGGGTGGTGCTAAAATTTATTGCATGTATCTTGGTATGTTTTGTAAGGATTGTGTATTTAAAAGCAAAATTACAGCGAAAGAGAAAGATATCTAACATCTGCTGGTTCACTCTGTAAATGGCTGCAATAGCAGGGGCTAGGCCAAGGCAAAGCCAGAAGCCAGGAATTCCATCTTGGTCTCAGATGGGTGGAAGGAGCCCAAGCATTTGAATCATCTTCTGTTGCTTTCCTAGGTGCACAATCAGGGAGCTGGATGATAAGTGAAGCAGCTGGTACTTGAACTGGTGGTCATATGGGGTGCAATCATCTCAGACAGTGGCTTAAACTGCTACTCCATAAAGCCAGCCACTTCACTGTGTTTTGATATTTTTTATCCAGTGTCATCCTCTCTCCTTCACTTTCCCTTCCCTCTCCTTCACTTTCTACTTCCTAGTCTCTACTAACCACTACTTTAAATCCAGAGTAACTTTTTTGTTAATTTATACATATGCAAGAAAATATGTCGTACTTGTTTTCCTGTTTCTGCCATATTTCACTTAACATAATGATCATCACTTCCATCCATTTTTCTACAAGATTCAGTGTTTCATTCATTGCTATTATTGCATAATATTCCATTTATGTATGAATACCACATTTTTCTATTTTTACAAATTAACTTACTTTTTTAATTTCACATTTTATTGTAAAATTTTTATTAATATGAAATACCTTTACCTTTAATGTGATATACTGTTTGATTTCTCTTCAAAATTCAGTGTCATTGCAAACTTTTCTCTGTGTCATGTGCGGATTTCTTTAATTTGTGAATTTTCTTCTCATCTTCTAAGTAATCCTATGATCAACCTTTTGAATTCTTGTTCAGGCATTTCATCAGTCCCTTCATCTTAACATTCTAATATTGAATTTTTGTTTTGTACCTTCTCCCTGCCAGTTGCTGGGCACTCTTGTGAGAGTATGGGGAGAAAGAAACATGTTTTTCTCCCACTGGGTTGGGCTGGGACCCTGCCTCTGATTAGTGCTGCAAGCCAGAATCAAAGATAGTGTGGTCCACAAGGCTTTCCCTCCAGCAATATCACTAGTGGCACAGACTGCTACAGTCCATTCTCACCTCCCTCTCCAAAACTGTTGTATCACTGGCTTCAGCTGCAGGGATCATATGTTGTGTCTTCACTTGTTGATGTGCATTCTCACTTTCAACGCTGATCCACAGCATCCCTCTTCCTTCTGTAGAATTTCCACCGCAGATTTCTCTCCAACTCTCCTAGGAATGCACTTCCTTCATTTTTTCTGCTATTTTCCCCTTTCCTAAAGCAGAACATCTTATCCCTATTCAGCCATCTCAAAATCCCCTCAATGCTGAGTCTCTTGAGCTCCTTATGTATTCTGGATATTAATCCTTTGGTACATAGCTTGCAAATATCTTCTCCCAGTCTGTCAGCTTCCTCTTTACTTTGTTGATCTTTTTTTTTGCTTACATCAGGCTTCTTGGCCTGATGTAATCACATTTGTCTACTTGTGCTTTCATTTCCTGTGTTTCTGGTGTCTCATTCAAGAAATCTTTGCCAATGCCAATGTCTTGCAGGATTTCTCCAATGTTTCCCTCTAGTAATTTTATGGTTTGATGGTTTCAGGTCATAGATTTAGATCCTTGATCCATTATGAATTGATTTTTCATTAGTTGTAAGGTATGGATTTTGTTTCATACTTCTGCATGTGGAGGTCCAATTTTCCCAACACTATTCGTTGAAGAAACTGTCCGTTTACATGACAGCTTGTGTTTGTGGATTCTAATCTGTTCCATTGGTTCACATGTCTACTTGTAAAAGAGTTATTTATTTATTTATTTGAAAGGCAGAGTGAGAAAAAAACAGTGATGGAGAGACAGAGAGATGGCTTCCACCTACTGGTTCACTCCTCAAATGGCTGCAACATTCATCTCTGGGCTAGGCTGAAATCAGTACCCAAGAACTCTATCCTGCTCTCCCACATGGATGACAGGAATCCACACATTTGGACCATTTTCTGCTGCCTTATCAGTCATATTTGAAAGAAGCTGCACTAGAATCAGAGTAGCCAGGACTGCGACCAGCATATCATAAAAGGCTGATAGCATCACAAGTGGTGGCTTAACATGGTGTGTCATATCTTCGTGGCCTTTTGGCTAAGATCAAGTTTAGTAACAGTGTGCCATTATGCTGACCACCTATTAATCAATATTGTAAATTTATATTGAATACATATAATCAACTTCCACTATTGAGAGAAAACATTTGCTATGTGGTAATCATCTTTCTGTGTCTAGCTTATTTCACTTAGCACAAGGATCTCCATTTCCAACCCTTTTGCTGCAAATGCCAAACTTTTGTTCTTTTATAGATGAATAATATTCCATTGTACACATTCCACACTGTATTTAGCCATCTGTCTATTAATTGATAGCTAGGGTGATTCCTTATTTTGCTATAGGTAATACTGCTGTAATTAAACATGGAGTACAAGTATCACTTTCGTATGTTGATTTCATTTCTTTTATAAAAATTCCCAGAAGTAGGACAATTGCATTATATTGCATCTATTTATACTGTTTTGAGGAACCTCAATAAATTTTTCTGAAATTGCTGTACTAAGTTACACTCCCACCAACAGTGTTAAGGTTCTCTTTTTTTCTACAATATCACCAGTGTTTGTTGTTTTTTGTCTTTTTAATAATAGATATTCAAGGGGCCGGCGCTATGGCATAGCGGGTAGAGCCTCTGCCTGCTTCGGTACAAGTCCTGGCTGCTCCACTTCTGATCCAGCTCTCTACTATGGCCTGAAAAAGCAGTGAAAGATGGCCCAAGTGCTTGAGCCCTGCACCCATGTGGGAGACTCAGAGGAAGCTCCTCTCTCCTGGCTTCAGATCGGTACAGCTCTGGCCATTGCAGCCAACTGGGGAGTGAACCAGCGAATGGAAGACCTCTTTCTCTCTCTGCCTCTCCTTCTCTCTCTGTGTAACTCTGACGTTCAAATAAATAAATAAATCTTTAAAAAATAGATATTCTAACTGGATAGATATGATGCGTCATCATGATTTTTGTTTGAATTTCCCTGCCAGCTAGTGATACCAAGCATTTTTTTTCATGTTTTTGTTGGCTTTTTGAATTTCTTCCCTTTAAAGGTATCTACTTACATACTTTGCCCATTTTTAACTGTTTTGTTGTTGTTGAATATTTTTTGTTTCTTATATATTCTGGATGATTTCTCAGATGCATACTTTACAAATATTTTCTCCCATTCTTTCAGTTTCTTCTGTTGATTGTTTTCTGGGATATACAAAAGCAATTTAGTTCAATAAAATTTGATTTGCTCACTTTTGCTTTTATTGCCTGTGGTTTTGCGGCCATATCCAAAAGATTATTGTCTATGCCAATATCGTGAAGTGTTTCCCTCTGTGCTGTTCAAAGTGGTTTCATAATTTTTTGTCTTTGATCTATTTTGAGTTGACTTTATACAAGGTTAAAATTAGGAGTCTTGTTTCAAACTTCTGTGTGTGGGAAGCCAGTTTTCTCAGCATCATTTTTTGAAGAGACTGGTTTTCCTGCAGGGAGTATTTTTAGCGCCTTTGTAAAAAAAAATTACAGTTTTAGATACATAGATTTATTTCCAGGGTTTCTATCCTGTTCTTTTATTCTGTGTGTCCATTTTTGTGTCCCATGCTGTTTGGCTACAATAGCCTTGTAATATATCTTGAAATCTGGTATTGTGATGCCTCTAGGTTTATTCTGAATGCTAAAGATCACTTTGCCTATTTGAAGTCTTCAGGATTTATCTGCAAATTTTAGAATGTTTTTTCTAATTTTGTGAGAAATGTCATTGGTATTTTTCTGATTATTTCATGGAATCTCTAAATTGCTTTGAATAGTACTAAGTGTTTGATACTATTAATTCCTCCAACTTCTGAACATGGGGAATCATACAACATTTATGTGTGTGTTCTTCAATTTCTTTCACTAGTTTTTTTGATATTAATTTTAAAGGCTTTCGAATTCCTTAGTTAAATTTATTCTAATACATTTACATTTTTATTGTTATCATGAATAATATTGCTTGTATAAGTTCTTTCTTACTGAGATAATTGTTTGTGTACAAAAAAAGGCTTTCTGCTTTTTGCATGTTGATTTTTTGCACTGAAAATTTGTTGAATTCACATAATACTGATTGTCTAGTAACAGAACATTTTGGCTGTCCTATAGATAAAATGATGTCGTCTGCAAACTGGGATAATTCGATTCCTTTCCTACTTGAATGTAATTTAACTCTTTCTCTTGCCTAGAGGCCCTGCTGGAAACTTCCACAATTGTATTTAATAACAACAGTGAGAGTGAACATTCTTATATGATCCTCAATCTTTGAAAAAATACTTTCATAATTCCCTTATTCCATATGATGTTGATCACACTTTATCAAATATAATTTATATATATTTTATTTATATAATGTGAACAAATTTCATGTAATTAATAGAGATTTAAGAGCATAATGATACTCCCCACCCTACCTTCCTTACCACCCATTCTCCCAGTCTCCCTCCTCCTTTCTTTATTTTTTTAAGTTTGCAATGACATACTTTCAGATTATTTTATAATCACAAGCTTAACTCTACACTAAGTAAAGAATTCAACAAGCAATAAGTAGAAAAGTCACTGTTCCTCAAGAGTATAAACAAAAGTTTTAACAATAATCAAATCTTAATTGCTTTGAAGTATGTCTTTTCTATAGCTAAATTGTTAAAGGATTTTATCTGCAAATAAAGAATCATATCATCTGCAAAGAAGGATAGCTTGACTTCCTCCTTCCGAATTTGTATCCCTTTAATTTCTTTTTCTTGCCTAATAGCTCTGGCTAAAACTTCCAGAATTGTATTAAATAGCAGTGGTGAGAGTGGGCATCCCTGTCTGGTACCAGATCTCAGTAGAAATGCATGCAACTTTTTCCCATTCAGTAGGATGCTGCCCGTGGGTTTTTCATAAATTGCTTTGATTGTATTGAGGAATGTTTCTTCTATACCCACTTTGCTTAGAGTTTTCATCATGAAAGGGTGTTCTATTTTATCGAATGCTTTCTCTGCATCTATTGAGATAATCATATGGTTTATCTTCTGCAGTATGTTAATGTGGTGTATCACGTTGATTGATTTGCGAACACTGAACCTTCCCTGCATACCAGGGATAAATCCCACTTGGTCTGGGTGGATGATCTTTCTGATGTGTTGTTGCAGTCTATTGGCCAGAATTTTACTGAGGATTTTTGCATCTGTGTTCATCAGGGATATTGGTCTGTAATTCTCTTTCAATGCTGCATCTTTTTCCGGCTTAGGGATTAAGGTGATGGTGGCTTCATAGAAAGAATTTGGGAGGATTCCCTCTTTTTCAATTGTTCTGAATAGTTTGAGAAGAATTGGAGTTAGTTCTTCTTTATTTTTTTTGGGGGGGAACTCCATAAAGATTATTTTATTATTATTTTACTTGATATAATCTTTTTTTGAATTTTTTAACGCTTTTATTTAAAGAATATAAATTTCCAAAATACAGCTTATAGATTACAATGGCTTCCCCCCCCCACAACTTCCCTCCCACCCGCAACCCTCCCCTTTCCCACTCCCTCTCCCGTTGCATTCAAATCAAGAATCATTTTCAATTCTCTTTATATACAGAAGATCAGCCTAGTATATATTAAGTAAAGATTTCAACAGTTTGCCCTCACATAGAGACACAAAGTGAAAAATACTGTTGGAGTACTACTTATAGTATTAATTCACAATGTATAGCACATTAAGAACAGAGATCCTACATGATATATATATTTTTAAATTGATTAATTTTCTATGCAATTTCCAATTTAACACCAAGATTTTTTTTCATTTTTAATTATCTTTATATACAGAAGATTGATTCAGTATATACTAAGTAAAGACTTCATCAGTTTGCACCCACACAGAAACACAAAGTGCAAAACACTGTCTCAGTAATAATTATAGCACTACTTCACATTGGACAACACATTAAGGACAGATCCCTCATGAGACGTAACTACACAGTGACTCCTGAAGTTGATTTAATAATTTGACACTCTTGTTTATGGCGTCAGTAATATCCCTAGGCACTAGTCATGAGTTGCTGAGGCTATGGAAGCCTTTAGGGTTCGCCAACTTCAATCTTATTCTGACAGGGTCATAGTCAAAGTGGAGGTTCTCTCCTCCCTTCAGAGAAAGGTACCTCCTTCTTTGATGGCCCCATTCGTTCCACTGGGATCTCACTCCCAGAGATCTTTCATTTAGGTCTTCTTTTTTTCCCAGAGTGTCTTGGCTTTCCATGCCTAAAATACTCTCATGGGCTCTTGAGCCAGATCTGAATACTTTAAGGGCTGATTCTGAGGCCAGAGTGCTATTTAGGACATCTGCCATTCCCATGTTGGATCATTCTCTCCCTTTTTGATTCTACCAGTTAAGAGAAACATTAACTTGATCAGCTCTTGTGCTGACTGTTGTTGTACAATGTAATACTTTATCCATTTTAGTATTTTTTTATTCTAGTACTATTGGTTGAACTCTGTAATTAACAAACAATTATTCTTAGGTGTTTAAATTTTAACTGAAAATTGATCCCTGTGAAATATAAAAGTGGGAATAAGAGAGGGAGGAGATGTACAATTTGGGACATGCACAATCGGTCGTGCCCCAAATGATGGAGTTAGAAACGTGCCAGGGAATTCCAATACAATCCCATCAAGGTGGCATGTACCAATGCCATCTCACTAGTCTAAGTGATCAATTTCAGTTCACAATTGATCACACTGACAGGTCTAAGAGTCAAAGGGATCACACAAACAAGACTAGTGTCTGCTAATATTAACTGATAGTTCTTCTTTAAATGTCTGGGAGAATTCAGCAGTGAATCCATTTGGTCCTGGACTTTTCTTTGTTGGGAGGGCCTTTATTACTGTTTCAATTTCTGACTCAGTTATGGGTCTGTTTAGGTTTTCTATGTCTTCCTGATTCAATTTAGGTAGGTTGCATGTGTCCAGGAATCTATCCATTTCTGAAAGATTTCCCTGTTTGCTGGCATACAAGTCCTTGTAGTAATTTCTGATGATTCTTTTTATTTCTGTGGTGTCTGTTGTTACATTTCCTTTTTCATCTCTGATTTTATTGATTTGGGTCATTTCTTTTTTTAGTTAGTTGGGCAATGAGGTGTCAATTTTCTTTCAAAAAACTAGCTCCTCGTTTGGCTGATTTTTTGTAATTTTGGGGGGGATTCAATCCTATTGATTTCTTCTCTGAATTTAAATATTTCCCTTCTCCTATTAGATTTGGGTCTGGTGTGCTGCAGTTTTTCTAGACCCTTGAGATACACTGAAAGCTCATTTATTTGGTGCCTTTCCAATTTCTTCATTTAGGCACCTATTACTATAAACTTTCCTCTTAACACTGCTTTTGCTATATCCCATAGGTTTTGATATGTTGTGCTGTTATCGTCATTTACTTCCAGAAAGTTTTTGATTTCTCTTTTGATTTCTTCTATGATGCAGTGTCCATTCAGGAGCATGTTGTTCAGTCTCCACATGTTTGGATATTCTCTAGGGATTCCTGAGTTGCTAATTTCCAACTTCATTCCACTGTGGTCTGTGAAACTGCATGGTATGATTCTAATTCTTTTGAATTTGCTGGGACTTGCTTTATGGCCTAGTATGTGGTCAATCCTAGAGTAGGTCCCATGTACTGCTGAGAAGAATGTAAATTCTTTAAGTGTAGGATGAAAACCCAGCCATCCCACTCCGTGGAATTTACCCAAAGGGAATTAAATTGGCTAACAAAAAGGCTGTCTGCACCTTAATGTTTATTGCAGCTCAATTCATAATAGATAAGACCTGGAATCAACCCAAATGTCCATCAACAGTAGATTGGATAAAGAAATTATGGGACATGTACTCTATAGAATACTGTACAGCAGTAAAAAACATGAAATCTGGTCATTTGCAACAAAATGGAGGAATCTGGAATCTTCAAGTAAATAAATAAATCTTTTAAAAATGAAGTATATGTGAGATTCCAAAGGTGTATCTTCAACCCAGTGTCAGTCACACTAGAATTTCTGATAGCCACATTCCTGCTACTATGGAACATAGAAATGGTATTCCCATTATCCCAACACCCAAGCCTAAGTGATTCCAGGTATTATTGACAGCAATGACTGTGGTCTTGTAGCTGTGTGATGTGCATGCAAACTTCCCCAGGTCTTTCTGAGTAGAGGTGGATGATGCTAGGGCTTATAGAACCAAGAAGCATTTGTTTTCCCTGATTGGCGACAACTATCTGAACATCAAAGGGGAAACCTGATGAAGTGAAATGAACTCTATGAGAAACTATGACTGGATCAAATCTTGTCTAGACGGTTGAAATACAATGTAAATCTTTTCCCATTTTAGTATTTCTTGTTTTTGTTTGTTTTTGTTCTAGTACTATTGGTTGAACTCTGCAATTAACACACAATTATTCCTAGGTGTTTAAATTTCAACTGAAAAGTGATCCCTGTTAATTATGAGAGAGGGAAAAAGAAAGGGAGGATATGTACAATTTGGGCAAGCTCAATCGGACTTGCCCCAAAAGATGGAGTTAGAAATGTGCTAGGGGACCCCAATACAATCCCAGCAAGGTGGCGTGTACCAAGCCATCTCACTGGTCCAAGTGATCAATTTCAATTCACAATTGATCACACTGATAGGTCTAAGAGTCAAAGGGATCACACAAACAAGACTAGTGTCTGCTAATACTAACAGAACTAAAAAGGGAGAGAATGATCCAACATGGGAAGTGGGATACACAGCAGACTCATAGAATGGCAGATGTCCTAATAAATCACTCTGGCCTCAGAATCAGCCCTTAAGGCATTCGGATCTGGCTCAAGAACCCATGAGAGTATTTTAGGCATGGAAAGACAAGACACTCTGGAAAAAAAAGAAGAAGACCTAAATGAAAGATCTCTGCGAGTGAGATCCCAGTGGAAGGAACAGGGCCACCAAAGAAGGCGGTACCTTTCTCCGAAGGGAGGAGAGAACCCCCACTTTGACTATGACCCTGTCAGAATAAGATCGAAGTCGGTGAACACTAAAGGCTTCCATAGCCTCAGCAACTCATGACTGCAGCCTAGGGATATTACTGACGACATAAACAAGAGTGTCAAATTGTTAAATCAACAACAGTAGTCACTGTGTACTTACGGCCCATGTGGGATCTGTCCTTAATGTGTTATCCAGTATGAAGTAATGCAATAACTAGTACTGAAACAGTATTTTTACACCTTGTGTTTCTGTGTGGGTGCAAATTGACGAAATCTTTACTTAGTATATACTGAATCGATCTTCTGTATATAAAGATAATTGAAAATGATTAAAAAGAACTCAGTGTTAATTTGGAAGATACATAAAAATCAATCAATTAAAAAAAATCATGTAGGATCTCTGTCCTTAATGTGCTGTACAATGTGATTTAATGCTATAACTAGTACTCAAAGAGTATATTTCACTTTGTGTTGCTATGTGAGGGCAAATTGTTTAAAAGCTTTACTTAACACATACTAAACTGACCTCCTGTATACAAAGAGATTTGAAAATGAATCTGGATGTGAATGAAAAGGGAGAGGGAGTGGGTAAGGGGAGAGGGTGGCGGAGGGGGAGGGAAGGTATGCGTGGGGAAGCCATTGTGATCCACAATTTGTACCTTGGAAATTTATATTCTAAATAAAAGTTAAAAAAAAAAGAACCAAGAAGCCCAGTCTCAGCATTGGGATATGCGGAAAAAACTTTTCCCATGTTCTAGAGGGGTGAATACAGTTTATTCTGGGGATTTTGTAATGATAGGTGTGGACTTGGATCTGAGTAATGCAGGTTGTTTCTTCCCCTATATCCTTCAGGGTGGCTTTTGGTGAATCTGAAGAATATAATACTAACCATAATGGTATAGTATGAGGGTTACCTCACCTATGTCCATAGGAAAAAGTGGGTTATACTTGGTATTATGCACTGGAACCCATGGTTCAGCAATAATAGAATATAGATAGAGCCTTACCCAGATTTAACAAGGCAAATGCAGTTGTTCTGGGATTTACATCATCAATAGTCACAGTATCGTAGTTCTAAAATTGTATAATGCAGTGCAGAACTTACCCAAGTCCCATTTTTGTACAAATGGTATTCTGGGAATTGTTTACTGTAAGGCATAGGTCTGGAGCACTAGAGCGTTAATAAGGCCTTTCCCAGGTGTCCCTGTGACCTATAAAATAAGCAATCACAGACCCATGGTAGCATGATGCAGTGGGATCCCTATAAAGGTCTCTTGGAGTTAAATCAGTTGACTCTCTACAATACATTTCCAACAGTCTCACTCCTAGGGATTCAAGACTCAGAATATAGCTTAGCCATGTCCAAAATGGTGATAGCACATTTTACGGAGGATTGTGCACTAGCTGATGCAGGCCTGGATGAAAGGAATGTAGCCAGCATCTTCCCTAGTCCTCATGGGGGAGTTCAGGTGTCCCTGAGACTTCTAAATCCAACAGTCACAATCAGTGCCACAGGATACAATGGGGGTACTTTCCAAGGTCTCAGAGTCAATGTGCAGATTATGTGATATATTTGGGACTGGCTGTCATCAACCTGAAGCAGAGGGATGCAGATAGGTCCCTAAAAGCCACTACTAGTTACTGAGTTCAAGTTGCTTCATGGGTTGTCTCACCAATAGTCACAGTCCCAAATCTGTAGAACACAAAAAGGACTGTCCCTAGTTCACACAGTGAATGCAAAGATGATTCTGGGACTTGAGCACTGACCTCCCAGCACACTGTGCTAAGAGATGCAGAAGGTCTCTTCCTCAGGTCTGGTCTTCTGAGCTTATATATCAGTTATTTGCATTGAGCCCCTAGTGACACAAGGAAATTTCCCCATGCCATGCAGAATGAATGAGCATGGTAATGGGACTTGTACCCAGCAATTCCAAAACTGCAGGATACAGAGTCTTTGAGTTGTGGAGTGGCCTGGTTCTGGAAGGGTGGGTGGCTTCTAGTGGTGACATAACTGCATGTTGCACCCTAATCCATAATGAAGTTCAGTAGTGGTTGTGTGTCAGCATCTGTGGTATGGGAACTTGGAGGCATGGGGTGGTAATCTGGGTTTCCCTTTTGGAACGAAGCACATACTCGGACCCCAGTCAACTTTTTACACTGTCTTTAAAGCCTGTGGGTAGTTTAAAATTCTTTTGAAGCTATGGATAGCAGTCTGTGCCAATCATGTGAGTTGGAGAATTTTCTGCTTATCATTTCCCAGTAACAGAATTACCCCAAGCAGGGAACCAACGTAGGAGCTGTTGTGTCTCTTGTTTCTCTCTGTGTGATGGCTTTCTGAATCTCTGTGCAGATTAGAATTCCTGTCACTTCTTTAATGAAGTTTTCTGCCTGTCAGCTTCCTGGAAACATAGTCCTTTCTTTTTATCCTGATTCTTCTCCCTGACAGAGGCAAATTCAGAGCCTCTCTCTTCACCCATCTTGGATTTGCAGGCATCTTCGTTTGTTCTTTGAAATGAGGTTAATATCCAAAGTAATTTCTTTATGAGCTCAAAACTACTTTGCTCACAAATATGTCTTTTAGGCTATAATAGTGTGAGAATTCAAAACACACTGTCATCAATGGAGAGCTGATCCAGAAAGAAAACAAGGATATTTCAGAATTAAAGTGTTCTATTGAGAAAATGTGTCTAAAAGATATATTTAGAATGTATCATCCAACAGCTACAGAACACACATTATTCTCATCAACACATGAAATATTTTCTGGGATAAATTATATGTTAGGCCACATATAAAGTCTCAGTAAATTAAAAAAAATGTTTGAAATCATTGCATGTATCTTTTCATAGCAAAAAGGAATAGTATTAGAAACCAAAAAGAAGAAACAGAAAATTTGGGAGTTCAAAGATGGCAGGGCAGTATGCTCTAGGCTAAGCAAAATTAGTAGGAAGAAAAGTGAAGAAAGGATACTCTCAGGGGAAAGTTGGAGGGGAAATTGCAGTGTGAGATTCTGTGAAAGTGGAAAGGGCCTGGACCTGTGTAGAAGGTGCAGACACACAGCAACAAGCACAGACACAACAAAGGATCCAGCAGCCCTGGTCCGAAGAAAGCACCTGCTCTGGCGAGCAAGATGAAGTCAGACCTCATGGGCCTGTGACACTGTTAATATAGCTGGAGGGAGAGCATAGTGGGCTACACTGTCTTTGAGTCCAGCCCAGAATCCTGAGGAGAACAGGGTGACTGCTCACTCAGAGGGGAAAAAAGAGCATCACATCCCCCCTTCCCACCTCCTGCCTCCACATCATCACCCCACAGGCAGCTGGGAGAGGACTGGCACCATTTGTACATAAGCAAGTAGCATCTGCTCTAGCTCTTGTATGCTCACCCAGCAACTAGCAGAGACTGGTGGCAGTTCGAGTGCAATAGGCAGGGACGATCTTCACCTTGTCAACAGGGCAACAGCAGCAGCTCTGCTGTGCCCACTCAGTAACGGGTGATGATGGGGATCCATCCTGATGGAAGGGAAGTGACTCCTGCAAGGACCCTTGTATGTGCCCAGCACAATTGTGAAATGAGTGGGGCTACAGCCGGTGGGTATTGTGCACGTGTGTGATCCGGGGACTTTTCCAGAGGGGAAAAAAACATATTCCACAATGATGTTAAGTGTGGCAGGGAGGATCAGGCTTGATTCACCCGGGAAGAACACACAAGGCTCTGGGAACCCCTCGGTCTCTTTGTGGATGGGACAGGCTGGCAGGGAGGTGTGGATCCTCTTGCACTCTTTGACCATGGGAGCAATGGGTACTGATACTTTGAAAAGCTGGTGACTGTGTAAAAGGGTTCAGGGTATAGCTGGGTCTCCGGGCAATCACTATGTGTGACTCCACATAGTCAGAGCTCCTTGGTTGCCTGGGGCAGCTCATTTCACTGGGAGCCATGTTCATAGTGAGTACTGCACAGATCATTTGTGCAGTTCATACAGCATCGCAGATGAATGTTGAATACACTGGAGGCTAACATCCAGGCATTGCTCAGATGGGAGGAGAGGAGATGAGGGGATGATTACACCAACAGAGTTGACCATTTCCCTCCCTTCTTTTAAAAAGAGGCAAAAGCTGCAATCGCCCGAGTCCATAATGAAGACCTTTCTAAATGGACAGTAGCTACAAAGGAGGTAAACCCTGCTGATACACCCATACAGGCCTTAACTGTGGCCATTAACAAACTGAACACAAGGAAGTCTAATGATCCTCCAGTTTGTTGGGGATGTCAGGAAATGGGACACTGTGGCAAAACTGCCAAAATGCTGACAGACAGGACAAGCCCAAAACGCCATGTCCCATACATAAAAAAGGCTTTCCATGGGCAAAAGATTGCAAGACCAAGCATTTAAACTCCCAGCAGGGTGGACTTCAGCCCAGCAAGTAAGAGGGAGTCCCATCACCATTAACTGGCTGATGCCTATCTTCAATCTGAGGCCAAAATTGACCCTATACTTAGATGACATTGCCTTTGTGGGTTTAATTGATACAGAGGCAGATGCCACTGTCATAAAAGCTAGGGACACAAGGAAAATGCAACATTGGAAGACGGTGCCCAGGCCCGAC
This sequence comes from Sylvilagus floridanus, assembly GCA_949820135.1. Taxonomy (NCBI): domain Eukaryota; kingdom Metazoa; phylum Chordata; class Mammalia; order Lagomorpha; family Leporidae; genus Sylvilagus; species Sylvilagus floridanus. Next base: position 91,956,459 of record OX463223.1, read on the forward strand.
CTCCAAGGCATTGGAGGATTAAAATTGGCTGATCAGGTCATCACACCTGTAATGTGGTGAGATGACAGTGGAGATATGGGAACCATCTTTCCACTAATTGCTGAGGTTTCCATGACCTTGTATGGGAGAGATGTGTTCTCACAAATGCAAGAGGTCCTTACTATGGATCATAAATCTCCACGAGCCAACAGCTTTAATGGAGAGCCTACAAGTAAGATTCACACCCAATTCTAGGGGTCACTGCTCACCTCATACAAAAGCTAGGCCCAATCCCCATTGAATGGGAAAAAAACAGGAAACATCTGGGTAAAGCAGTGGCCAATATTGCAACCGAAACTTGGCATCCTTAGAGAATTGGTATAGGAGCAATTGGAAAAGGGACACATAGAGCCCTCCACTAGCCCTCATAACACACCCATTTTTGTGATACCAAAGAAACAGGGAAAATATAGGCTACTACAGGATTTGAGAGCCATCAACAAAAATCATAAAAAATATGGGAACATTCCAGGCTGGCATTCCCCATCCAGGGGCCATTCCTAATGGATACCACATAGTTACCATTGATATCAAAGATTGCTTCTTTCCATTCCCATTGCAGAGGAGGGTAAGGCTTACTTTGCCTTTACAGTATGGGAGCCCAATTTCCAGCTCCCCACAAAAAAATTTCAGTGGACAATACTCCCACAAGGCATGAAAAATAGCCCTGTCATTTGCCAAAGATATGTTTCTCATGTGATCAGTACACTTAAAGATCAGTGCTTGGTCATGCATGATGTGGATGATATCTTACTTGTTCATGAGAATGTGGCCACTCTGAAGGCCTGTCTAAGTGAGACAGTAATAAATTCCTGGGTTTGTCTACTGCCACAGAAAAGGTACAACATTTTCCTCCCTGGGTTATCAAATCTTCACCCATATATCTCCAATGGGCCCAAACCTAAAAGTCAAGCATAAATACTCACTTAATGAACTTTAGCAACTATGTGGCCAAATCAATTGGCTGAAGCCTTTACTTCCCCTAACACCTACAGAGCTTAGACTGCTATTCAGTTTACTAAGGGGAACAGCCCTCCCTCAAAAATCACATATAAAAATCCACTATAGAAAAGATCAACACCCAGTTGTCAAATTTAAAAACCTTTATATATGATCCTCAGGTGCCTCTGTTTGCCATAACCATATCTACCCTCAAGCCCCCCTTAGGAGTTATTTGGCAACAACATGGACCACTTTTTTGAGTGCACATAGCCTGGAGCAAGTGTCACAAAATAGTTAACAAAGTAGATGCCATCCTTATGATGGGACTTCAATTAAGATATTATGCCAATAAGATATTTAACACAGAGCCAGACATAGTGGCCCTACCCCTATCACAATTAGAATTGTCCACATTGATGCAGAATAGCATGCTCTTTCAAACTTCAATGATAAATTTCCCAGGACAAGTTGACCATCACCTGCTGGTGGAAAGGCTATTCCAGATGTTACAAACCTTAGAAATAGACTATCCAAAACATGCTTTCCCTGCTAATCAACCTATACCCATGTTACCATGTGTGTTTATGGAAGCCAACAAGTCAACATTTGGAGTAGTGATCAAATCCTTAACAGAAAAAGATAAGATCCATGTAGAACCCCATGGGGGATCAGTATAGTTTGGAAAAATAGGGGCAATAGTCAAAGTACTACTCCTCAGCCAGGATGGGCCAGTAAATATATTTTCAGACAGCAAAGACTCAGTACAGCTAGTAAAGACGATCCCTTTTGCAGTCTTTAACCCGACCAGTAAGCCAATTAACCAGATGTTCACAACACTTAAAGAGCTAACTGAGAATAGAAACCACCCATGGTATATCTCACACGTAAGATCACACAGTGGTTTACTTGGCTTTATTTTCCAAGGCAATGAAAAGTTTGATCGTCTTATCTCCTGCAACACAGCTTCCATTGGACACCTAGAACAAGCCCATATTCTACACTAAAAATTTCATATGTCAGCAAGCAACATAAAATTGCTTTTCCCAGAGCTAACATTGAGCCAATGCATTCTTGCAAGAATTGTGCCCCCTTCACCCCATTAGGCCCACTACAACAAGCAGGAGTGAACCCACGAGGCCTTGCTCTTAATAAGCTCTGGCAAGTGGATGTCACCCACATTAACTCCTTTGGTAAACTTAAGTTTGTCCATGTGGTGGGAGATAATTATTCAAAGGCTGTATTTGCAACATCCCAATCTGGAGAAAAGGCTAATAATGTGATAAAGGTGGTTAAGTCAGCCATGCTGGTCCTCGATGTCCCCTGGACCATACATCACAGGAATTTAATTCCTTCCTGAAATGTTGGAACATACAGTCTGCCACAGGTATCCTATACAATCCACAGGGACAGGCAATCATTGAAAGTACTCATAGGATAATTGAACATCTCTTACAAAGACAGAAAAACAATCATATGCCCCCAGACCCACAGCTTGCTTTGACTGAGGTGCTTTTCACTATAAATTTTATTACTTTTGATTCCCAAGGAGTCAGCTCAGCTTATAAACACTGGAGATCCTTTCTATCCCAAACCCTGTCCCCTATGGTTAGATGAAAAGACCCCGTGACGGGAGAATGGAAGGGGCCACACCCTCTGCTAACCAAGGGCCGAAGGTATTCTTGTGTCTTTCCAGAGAATGCAGGACAGCCCATTTGGGTACCAGCCAGAAACATCAAGCCTGCAACTAACAGTCAACCAGAACCAGCTGAACAAGACTGAGAGTCTGCCTTGTTAGAAGACGAACCTGCTACCAATTATCAACCTCCTCCCTATCATCCTGCCCTGAGGAACTGCCCATAGCTACATCTGCTACTGCTTTATACCCCACTTAGCTCTGGTCAGCCATTCGAACAGCCAACAGCCTGCATGGGGTCACGCCATTCCTGATTACCATTGTTTCTCATTCCTATCCCCATCTGAGCAAGCACTCCTGTGGTCTGGTCTCCCATGTTGAGGGCTGGTTAGTCAACGATGGGTAAGATCCCCTGGGGGACAACCTAAGACAGGCAAAGCCGCATGAGGAGACCACATGGAAACAGAGTCAACAACGGTATGGCCAAGGATCATGCCTCCCATTGCTCAAAAATAAATGAGAAGGGGGAAATGCGGTGGAATGAGAAGGCCATGCCAAGATGGCCACTGGCAAGTGAGTGTCAGTTACTCAGGAATGGCTTCAGAATCCACCTGGCAAAGGAGCCTGCCTAGCAACAGGTAGTGATTGGTTAGGGCATAAACTGCCCCTTGACCGGATTGGCTGCCTCAGCTATATAAGCTGCTGTACCAACTGAAATAAACAAGTTTGTGGGCTGCTCACCTCTGGCCCACGTTCACCCAACTCCCAGTATCTGTGTGGTGACTCTGTGCCTCTTTCCCCCACTGCACTCCTCCTCTCAGAACGAATCCACAGCAACACTAGAGATCCATGGAAAGCAGATGTTCCATTTATCTAGAGTCATAGTACAAAGATAAAAGCTGCCACAGAAAGAAAGAAACAAAGAAAGGGAAATAAAGAAAGAAACCAATGAGTATCTCCACAAATACTGAACAACAAATGCAAGAAACAAGAATAGGAAGACAACATTATGCCCCCAAAAGAACACCAGAATTCAATAATAGATTGTGAAGACAATGAGATAGAATAAATGTAAGAAATGAAATTCAAAAAGTGATTGTACGATTACATAGAAGTAATCAGAAGCAAATACATGAACTATTGAAATCTGTGCAGGACAAGAAAGAAAATGTCTCCCATGAAATTGAGATCTTAAAGAGAAATCAACGTGAAATGAAAAACTCATTAAACATGAAATTTAGATATTAGAGAGAAATCAAAATAAAATGAAGAAACCAATAGAACAAATAAAAAATGCAATGAATGCCCTCAACAACAGAATCACTGACACAGAAAAAAGAATATTGGACTAAGAAGGCAAGGCACAGGAAGGTATACAGTCAAACCAAAGAAAAGAAGAGGAAATTAGAAAACTAAAAAACATTGTTGAGAATCTACAGGATACTATTTAAAAAATTGTGGCTTCTAGGAGTTCCTGAAGGCATGGAGAGAGAGAAAGAATTAGAAGTATTTTTAGTGAAATAATGGCAAAAATCTTCCCTGGTTTGGAGAAAGAAAGGGGCATCCAAGTATAAGAAGCATACAGAACTCCTAATAGACATGACCAGAAAAAAATCCTCGCCGTGACGCATTGTAATCAAACTCACCACAGTAAAACATAAAGAAAAGATTCTAAAATTCACATGAAATGCCAGATTATTTTCAGAGGATCTCCAACTAGACTCACAGCAGAATTCTCATCAGAAACCTTACATGCTAGGAGAGAATGACAAGATATAGTCCAAGTCTTAAGAGAAAAAAAGCTGTCATCAGAAAATACTGTACCTGCAAAGCTCTCATTTTGGGAATGAAAGCGAAATAGACCTTCCATAACAAAGAGAAATTTAAATAATTTTTCACCACCTACCAGCCCTACAAAAGATGTTTAAGGAATTGTTGCACACAGAAACACAGAAACATGGTCATCACTATGAAATAAGGTAAAGGAAGAAAATCTCTCAGTAAAAGTTCAAGGAAATTCAAAGTAAAAAATAGGAATACTTTTGGGAAAATGGCAGGGCAAAGTTGTTACTTATCAATAGTCTCCTTGAATGTAAATGGCCTCAGTCCCCAGTTAAAAGACAGAGACTGGCTAAGTGGATTAAAAATAAAACCCATTTATTTGCTGCTTACAAGAAACACATCTCACCAATAAAGATACATGCAGACTGAAAGTGAAAGGATGGAAAAAGATATTCCATGCCAACAGAAACCAAAAAAGAGCTGGTATAGCCATCTTAATATCAAACAAAATGAACTTTAACACAAAAGCTGTTAAAAGAGAAAAAGAAGGACACTATATATTGATTAAGGATCAATTCAACAGGAAGATTTAACTATTATAAATGCATATGCATCTAATTACTGGACACCTGGCTATTTAAAAGAAACGTTAAGGGATTTAAAGGGAAATTTATACTCCAATACAATAGTATTTGGGGATTTCAATACTCCATTTCAGCAATGGACAGATCAACCAGATAGAAAATCAACAAGGAAACAGAAGATTTAATCAACACTATAGACCAAATGGACTTAACAGATAGACACAGAACTTTTAATCCTATAGTTGCAGAATATAAATTCTTCTCAGAAGTACATGGAACTTTCTATAGGATTGGTCACATATTAGGCCATGAAGCAAGTCTCAGAAAATTTAAAAAAAAATCAAAATCATACCACACATCTTCTTGAACCACAATGGAATGAAGCTGGAAATCAGCAACTCAGGAATCTCTAGAGCATATGCAAACAGATGAATACTGAACAATATACTCCAAAATGAACAGAGGGTCATAGAGGAAATCAAAAGAGAAATCAAAAATTTCTGGAAACAAATGAAGATGAAAATACAACATATCAAAACTTATGGAATACAGCAAAAGCAATGTTAAGAGGAAAGTTTATAGCAATTAGTGCCTACATCAAGAAATTGGAAAAGCAGATATCAAAACATCTCTCAAGGATCTAGAAAAACAACAGCAAACCAAACTCAAAATTAGTAGAAGATAAATAATTAAAGTTAGAGAAAAAAATCAACAAAATTGAATCCCAAAATACAACACAAAATAAGCAGGGGCTGGCTCTGTGGGACAGCAGGTTAAAGCCCGGGCCTGAAGCACCAACATCCCATATGGGCACTGATTCTAGTCCTGGCTGCTCCTTTTCAGATTCGGCTCTCTGCTATGACCTGGGAAAGCAATAGAAGATAGCCCAAGTCCTTGGGCCCCTCCACCCAGGTGTAGGACCCAGAAGAAGCTCCTGGCTCCTGGCTTCACATTGGTGTAGCTCCAGCCATTGCTGACATCTGGAAAGTGAACCAGTGGATGGAAGTCCTATCTCTGTCTCTACCTCTCTCTGCAATTCTATCTTTCAAATAAATAAAATAGTTTTTTTAAAAAAAAAGATCAGCAAAAGGAGGAGTTGTTATTTTGAAAAAAATAAACAAAATTGACACATCATTGGCCTGAATAGCCAATAAAAGGAGAAGACACAAATCAATAAAATTAGAGATGAAAAAGGAAATGTAACAGACACCACAGAAAAAAAATAATGTCCAATGCAGTGAAATGAGGTGAAAAGGTCATATCAAGATGGCCACTGAGGTGAAAAGTTCATGCCAAGATGGCCACTGAGGTGAAAAGGTCATGCCAAGATGGTCGCTGACAACAGAAACTGCCTAGCAACAGGCCATGATTGGATGGCTTCGGAAACCATGTGACAACAGAGGAAACCACATGACAACAGAGCCTGACTGACGGCCGACTGTGATTGGATGGTTTCAGAAACTGCCTGGCAACAAGAGTCCGACTGGCAACAGGCTGTGATTGGATGGCTTTGGACTGCCTGGCAACAGGCTGTGATTGGTTGGGGCATAGACCACCCCTTGACCAGATTGGCTGTTCTTGGCTATAAGCTGTTGTAGCAACTGAAATAAATGAGTCTGCGGGCTGCTCACCTCAGGCCTGCTTTCACCTGACTCCCGAGGTCTGTGTGGTGTCTCCGTGCCTCTTGCCCCCACCATGCTCCTCCTCTCAGAAATGAATCCACTACAACATTGTTGAGAAATCAACTGTTACACTTTTGAACTGCTAAAAACAAACTTGGAAACCTAGAAGAAATGGATAGATTCTTGGACACATACAACTTACCTAAATTGAGCTGTGAAGACATAAATAACCTAAGCTGACCCACAACCATGATGGTAATTGAATCATTAATAAAGGCCCTCCCAACAACAACAACAAAAAAGCCCAGGACCAGATAGCTTTAGTGGTTAATTCTACCAGACCTTTAAAGAACTAATTCCAATTATTCTCAAGTTATTCAAAACAATTGAAAAAGATGAAATCCTCCCAAATTCTTTCTATGAAGCCAGCATCATCTTAATTCCTACACCTGAAAAAGATGCAACAAAGAAAAAGAATTACATTGGCCGGTGCCATGGCTCAATAGGCTAATCCTCTGCCTGCAGCGCCGGCGCCCTGGGTTCTAGTGCCGGTCAGGGTGCCAGATTCTGTCCCGGTTGCTCCTCTTCCAGTCCAGCTATCTGCTGTGGCCCAAGAGTGCAGTGGAGGATGACCCAGGTGCTTGGGAGACCAGGAAAAGCACCTGGCTCCTGGCTTCAGATCAGCGTGGTGTGCCGGCCGCATTGTGCCTGCCACAGCGGCCATTGGGGGGGTGAACCAATTGAAAAAGAAGACCTTTCTCTCTGTCTCTCTCTCTCACTGTCCAATCTGCCTGTCAAAAAAAAAAAAAGAAAAAGAATTACAGACCAATTTCTCTGATGAACATAGATGCAAAAATGCCCAAAAATTTTTAGCATATCAAATCCAACAACACATCAGAAAATCATCCACCCAGAAAAGTGGGATTTATCCCTGGTATACAGGGATGGTTCAACATTAGAAAATCAATCAATGTGATACATCACATTAACAAACTGCTGAACAAAAACCATATGATTATCTCAATAGATGCAGAGAAAGCATTTGATAAAATAGAACACCCTTTCATGATGAAAACTCTAAGCAAATTGTGTATAGAAGGAACATTCCTCAACACAATCAAGGCAATTTATGACAAATCCAGCATCATATTGAATGGGGAAAAGTGGGAAGCATTCCCACTGAGATGTGGGAGAGTGAGCATCCCTGTCTGGTACCACATCTCAGTTATACTACTGGAATTTTTAGCCAGAGCCACTAGGCAAGAAAAAGAAATCAAAGGGATATAAATTGGGAAGGATGAAGTCAAATTACCCCTATTTGCAGACAATATGATTCTATATATAGAGGATCCACAAAGCTCCACCAAGAAGCTATTGTAACTAATATAAGAATTTGGCAAAGTAGCAATATATAAAATCAATACACAAAAATCAACAGCCTTTGTATACACAGACAATGCCACAACTGATAAAGAACTTCTAAAATCAATCTTAATCACAATAGCTATAAAAACAATCGAATACCTTGAAATAAATTTAACCAAAGATGTCAAAACATAAAGAAAAAAATAAAAGTTACAAAAAAATGAAAAAAAATCTTCCATGTCCACTGATTGGAAGAGTAAATATCATCAAAAAGTCCATTCTTTCAAAAGAAATTTACAGATCCAATGTGATACCAATCAAAATATCAAAGACATTTTTCTCAGATCCAGAAAAAAATTATGCTGAATTCATATGGAGGCACAGGAGACCTCGAAAAGCAAAAGCAATCTTATACGACAAAAACAAACCTGGAGGCATCATAAAACTAGATTTCAAGATATACTACAGAGAAGTTATAATCAAAACAGTCTGGTACTGGAACAAAAACAAATGGATAGACCAATGGAATAAAATAGAAACACCAGAAATCAATTCAAACATCTACAACCAAGTTATATTTGATCAAGGAGATAAAACAAATCCCTGGAGCAAGGACAGTATATTCAACAAATGATGCTGGAGAGAAACTGGATTTCCACTTGCAGTGGTATGAAGCAAGAATCTTACCTTACACATTACACAAAAATCCACTCAACATGGATTAAAGATCTAAATCTATGACCCAACACCATCAAATTACTAGAAAACATTGGAGAAACCCTGCAAGGCATTTGCACAGGCAAAAAGTTATTGCAAAAGACCCCTGAGGCACAGGCAGCCAAAGCCAAAATTAACAAATGGAATTACACCAAATTTAGTAATTTCTATATGACAAAAGGAACAGTCAGAAAAGTAAAGAGGCAACCGACAGAATGGGAAAAACTATTTTGAAACTATGCAATTGATAAATGATTAATAGTCAGAATCTACAAAGAGAACAAGAAACTCCACAACAACAAAACAAACAATCCAGTTAAGAGATGGGCCAAGGACTTCAACAGAAATTTTTCAAAAGAGTAAATCCAAATGGCCAAATGCAAATCAAAACCACAATGAGATTTCATCTCACTCTGGTTTGAATGGCTTTCATACAGAAATCAACAAACAACAAATGCTGATGAGGATGTGGGGAAAAATGTACCCTAATCCACTGTTGGTGGTAATGCGAACTGCTAAAGCCACTAAGACAGTTTGGAGATTCCTCAAAAATCTGAATATAGTCCTACCATACGGCAGGCCACCCCACTCCTCAGAATTTACCAAAGGATAATGAAATTGGCAATTAAAAGTGCTATCTACAACTCCATGTTTATTGCAGCTCAATTCACAATAGCTAAGACATGAAATCAGGGGCCAGGGCTATGGCATAGCGGGTTAAAGCCCTGGCCTGAAGCCAGCATCCCATTTGAGCACCAGTTCTAGTCCCAGCTGCTCCTCTTCTGATCCAGCTCTCTGCTATGGATTGGGAAAGCAGTGGAAGATGGAGCAAGTCCTTGGGCCCCTGCACCCATGTGGGAGACCTGGAAGAAGCTCCTGGCACCTGGATTCGGATCGGCGCAGCTCCAACCTTTGCGGCAATCTGGGAAGTGAACCAGTAGATGGAAGATCTCTCTCTCTCTCTCTCTCTTCTACTTCTCTTTGTGTAATTCTGCCTTTCAAATAAATAAATTTTGCCATGGCTCAGTAGGCTAATCCTCCGCCTGTGGCACCGGCAGCCCGGGTTCTAGTCCCGGTTGGGGTGCCAGATTCTGTCCCGGTTGCTCCTCTTCCAGTCCAGCTCTCTGCTGTGGTCTGGGAGTGCAGTGGAAGATGGCCCAGGTCCTTGGGCCCTGCACCCGCATGGGAGACCAGGAGAAGTGCCTGGCTCCTGGCTTCAGATCGTGGCAGTGTGCAGGCCGTAGTGACCACTTGGGGGTGAACCAACAGAAAAAGGAAGACCTTTCTCTCTGTCTCTGTCTCTCTCTCTCTCTCTCATTGTCTAACTCTGCCTCTCAAAAAAAATAAAAAAAATAAAATAAAGAAAAAAAGAAAAGATAACTTATCTACTTATGTGCTTGTCATCTGTCTCCCTTATCTGACAATTCTCTGGGGACAGAGCACCAAATAAAAATATTTAAAATAAATAAATAAATAAAAATTTAAAAAATTAAAACTTTAAAAAGCCATGAAATCAACCTAAAAGCCCATCAATGGAAGACTGGATAAAGAAATTATGGGATATGTACTCTATGGAATACTCCCAGTGGTAAAAAAAAAAAAAAAAAAAAAAAAAAAATCCCGTCATTTGCAACAAAATGAATGAATCTGGAAAACATTGTATTTAATTAAATAAACCAGTCCCAAAGGGACAAATATCATATGTTCTCCGGGGTCTGTGACAACTAACAGAGCACCTAAAAGGAAACCTGTAAATGTGAAATTGACACTATGAGAAGCAATGACTTGATCAGCCCTGGCCTTGACTGTTCAGGAACAGTTTATTATTTTATTTTTTTACTATTTCCTTTTTCTACTCAATACCATTGGTTGAACTCATTACTTAACACAGAATTATTCATACATGTTTAAATCCAATTGAAAATAGATCCCAGTGCTGCCGGCGTCGTGGCTCACTTGGTTAATCCTCTGCCTGTGGTGCCAGCATCCCATATGGGCACCAGGTTTTAGTCACAGTTGCTCCTCTTCCAGTCCAGCTGTCTGCTGTGGCCTGGGAGGGCGGTGGAGGATGGCCCATTGTGCTTGAGCGTCTGCACCTGCATCAGAGACCAAGAAGAAACACCTGGCTCCTGGCTTCCAATAGGTGTAGCTCCAGACGTGGCGGCCATTTGGGGGGTGAACCAACAGAAGGAGTACCTTTCTCTCCCTCTCTTTCTCTCTCTCTCTTTCTCTCTCTCTCTCTCTCTCACTGTCTAACTCTGTCAACATTAAAAATATAGATCCCAGTAAAAAATAAGAGTGAGAATAAGAGAGGGAGGAGATGTACAGTTCAGCACACATTCCCATGGACTTACCCCTAAGGGTAAAGCTAAAATCTTGCCATAGGACTCCAAATTCCATTAAGCTGGGTGGTACCAATGCCATCTTATATGTTAAAGTGATCATTTTTAGTGTGTAACTGATCATATAGATAGGATTAAATGTCAAAGGGATCACAAAAAGAAGATCAAGTGTCTGCTAATAACAATATATAGAATTTCAAAGGAGAGAAGGATCAAATATGGGAAGCAGGCCACGCAGAGGACTTTTAGAATGAAAAATGCCCTACCGGCGCAGTGGCTCAACAGGCTAATCCTCCGCCTTGCGACACCGGCACACCGGGTTCTAGTCCCGGTCAGGGCGCCGGATTCTGTCCCGGTTGCCGCTCTTCCAGGCCAGCTCTCTGCTGTGGCCCAGGAGTGCAGTGGAGGATGGTCCAAGTGCTTGGGCCCTGCACCCCATGGGAGACCAGGAAAAGCACCTAGCACCTGGCTCCTGCCATCAGATGAGCGCGGTGCGCCGGCCGCAGCACGCCAACCGTGGCAGCCATTGGAGGGTGAACCAATGGCAAAGGAAGACCTTTCTCTCTGTCTCTCTCTCACTGTCCACTCTGCCTATCAAAAATAAAAAGAAAGAAAGAAAAATGCCCTAAACAGCACTCTGACCTCAGAATCAACCATTAAGGCATTCAGATCTGGCTGAAAAGCTCATGAGAGCCTTTAACGCATGGAAAACCAAAACACTGTGGCAAAAAAAAAAAATCTACATGAAGGATCTCTGTGAGTGAGATCCCAGTGGAAAGAAGGGGCCAACAAAGGAGGAGGTACTTTTCTCTGCAGGAGGAGAGAACTTCCACTTTGTTTATGGCCCTGTCTAAATACTCACAAAGTTTGTGGACTCAGAGCCTCGGGTGATCACTGACATCATAAATAAGAGTGTCAATTGTTAAATCAACAATAGGAGTCACTGTGTGCTTGCTCCCCATGTAGGACCTCTGTCCTTAATGAGTTGTACTGAGAATTAACTGTAAAACTTGGCTGCAAACAGTACTTCATATTTTGTGTCTTTGTGGGTGCAAACTTTGAAATCCTTACTTAGTATAGAGTTGGTCTTCTGTATATAAAGGTAATTAAAAATGAATCTTAATGAATAGGATGGGAGAAGGAGTGGTAGGTGGAATGGGAGTGGGGGTGGGAAGGCTGGTATGGGGGAGAAAAAAGCTATATTCCTAAAGCTATACCTATGAAATTTATATTTATTAAATAAAATCTTCTAAAAAATCCTTCAAAAAATTAACTCCACATATGCCTAAAAATAGAAGCAGAAATTCTAGAAACAAGATTAAGGATTACACCAGCCCCCCACCAAGGAACACAACAACATTTCAATATTATAATGTCAAGATGATGAGGTTGATGAAATGTTAGAAACAAAATTCAAAAAATTAATCATAGGATTACTCAAACACAATCAGAAGCAAATCCACAATCTAAAAAAAAAATCAAATTGACATAAATGAAAATTTTACCCATGGAATTGAAATTTCTAAAGAGAAATTAAAAAGAACTATCAGAAAAGAATAATTCAATAGATCAAATAAAGAAAACATGCCTTAACAACAGATTTGGTGAGGCAGAAGAACGAACATCAGAAATAGATAGATGACAAATCTTTGAAAATCATTCAGATAGATCACAAAAAAAGAAGAAATTTGAAAATTTAAAAACAGTGTTGGAAATTTATAGGGTACTTTCAAACAACCCCAACATAGTGGTCTTAGGAGTTCCTGAGGGTGTGGAGAGAAAGCATGGGCTAGAACGCCTATTTAGTGAACTAATTACAGAAAAATTCCATAATTTGGAGAAAGAAATGGATGTCCTTGTACAGGAAACACATAGAATGACTATCAGACATAATCAGAAAATATATTCACAATGACACATTGAAGTCAAACTTTCGACAGTAAAACATAAAAAAAAAAAAATTCCCAAATGTGCATGAGAGAAATGTCAGATTACTTTTAGAGGATTTCCAATTAGACTCACAGCTGACATCTCATCAGAAACCATACAGGCTAGAAGAGAATGACAAGATATAATCCAAGTCCTAAGGGGGAAAAAAACTGTCAACCCAGAATACTGTACCTTGCAAAGCTCTCATTTATGAATGAAAGTGAAATAAAGACCTTTCATAGCAAACAGAATTTGAAAGAATTTGTCACCACTCACCCAGCCTTACAAAAGATGCTTAGGAGTGTGCTACACGTGGAAACACAGAATGTTAGCCATCATCATGAAATAATATGAAGGCAGAAAATACTCAGTAAAAGTATAAAAGAAATCTTAAAATAAATCATAGGAATATTTATGGAAAAACGGCAGGGCCAAGTCATTACTTATCAATAGTAACCTTGAATGTAAATGGCCTCAACTCTTCAGTTAAATAATAGAGACTGGCTGAATGAATTAAAAAACAAGACCCATCTATGTGTTGCCTACAAGAAACACATCCCACCAACAAAAATACATAAAATGAAAGGATGGAAAAAGATATCCATGCCAACAGAAAGCAAAAAAGGCCATATGTAGCCACTCTAATATCAGGCAAAATAGACCTTAACACAAAAAAAGTTAAAAGTGACAGACAGGTGCTATGTAATGATTAATGGGTCAATTCAACAGAAAGATGTTACTATAATAAATGTATATACATCCAATCACCAAGTTCCTGGCTATTTAACAGAAATGTTAAGGAACTAAAAGTAGACCTAGAATCCAACACAATAGTAGTGGGGGACTTCAACATCCCACTTTTATCAGAGGATAGATCAACCAGACAGAAAAATTAACGAAGAAACAACAGAGCTAATAAAAACTATAGTCCAAATGAACCTAACCAATATCTACAGACCTACTCACTCCGCAGTTGCAGAATACTTATTCTTCTCATTGTTGCATGGAACTTTCTCAAGGACAGACCATAGACTGGGTCATAAAGCAATTCTCAGCAAATTCAAAGAAATCAAAATCAGACCATACAACTTCAATGACCACAATGGATGGAAGCTGGAAATCAGCAATTCAAGAATCTCTAGAATATATACAAACACATGGTAACTAAATGACATGTTTCTGAATGAACAATGGGTCACAGAAGAAATCAAAAGAGAAATCAAAACATTTCTGGAAATAAATGACGATGAAAATACATTATATTGGCCGGCATCGTGGATCAATAGGCTAATCCTCCGCCTGTGGCACTGGCACACCGGGTTCTAGTCCCAGTCGGGGTGCCAGATTCTGTCCTGGTTTCTCATCTTCCAGTCCAGCTCTCTGCTGTGGCCCGGGAAGGCAGTGGAGGATGGCCCAAGTGCTTGGGCCCTGCACCTGCATGGGAGACCAGGAGAAGTACCTGGCTCCTGGCTTCAGATCAGTGCAGTGCACCAGCTGTAGTGGCCATTGAGGGTTGAACCAACAGAAAAGGAAGACCTTTCTCTCTGTCTCTGTCTCTCTCACTGTCCACTCTGCCTGTCAAAAAATAAAAAAGAAAATATATCATATCAAAACCTATGGGATAAAGCAAAAGCAGTGTTAAAAGAGAAGTATACAGCAATTGGTGCCTACATCAAGTATTTGGAAAGGCACCAAATAAATGTGCTATCAATGTATTTCAAGGAACTCATAAAACAACAACAAACCAAACCCCAAATTAGTAGGAGGAAAGAAATAATTAGAGAAGAAATAAATAAAATTGAAACCAAAACAACAATACAAAAGATCAGTGAAATGAAGAGCTGTTTTTTTGAAAAAATAAACAAAATTGATACTTCATTGTCCTAACTAACCAAAGAGGGAGAACACCCAAATCAATAAAATCAGAGATGAAAAAGGAAATGTAACAATACATACCACATAAATAAAGACTCACCAGGAATTATCATGAAGATCAGTACACCAATAAACCGGGAAACCCAAAAGAAATGGATAGATTCCTGGACACACAAAATCTACAAAAATTGAGTCATGAAGATATGGGAAACCTGAACAGACAAATAACCAAGATGGAAATTGATTCAGTAATAAAGACCCTCCCAACAAAATAAGGCCCAAGGCTGGACGGCTTTGTTGATGACTGTTACCAGACATTTAAAGAACTAACTCTCAAGCTAGTCAAAACTATTTAAAGGCAGCTTATCCTCACAAACTCCTTCTGTGAAGACAGTATTTCCTTAATTCCTAAATGAGAAAAAGAAAGAACAATGAAAGATAACTGTAGAACAATTTTCTTGATGAACATAGGTGCAAAATTCCTCAACAAAATACTAATCAATCAAACCCAATAACACATAAGAGAGATCATCTATCTGGACTAAGTGAAATTTCTCCCTTCTATGCAGGAATGATTCAATATCCACAAATCAATAAATGTGATACATAACAATAACAAAAAGAACAAAAACCATAAGATTATCTCAATAGATGCAGAGAAAACATTTGACAAAATACAGTGTTATTCATGATGGAATCTTATGCAAATTGGATATGAAGGAACTTTTCTCAACATAATCAAGGCAATCTATAGCAACCCATAGCCAACATCTTTTTGAATGGGGAAGAATTGGAAGATTTCCCACTAAGATCCAGAACCAGATAAGGATGCCCACTCTCACAATTCTTATTCAATAAAGGCCTAGAATTTTAGCCAGTGCCAAGAAAAAGAAATCAAAGGGATGCACACTGGGAAGGAGGAAGTCAAGCTATCCCTATTTGCAGATAACATGATTCTATATATAGGGAATTCAGAAGAATCCACTGAGAGACTATTGGAACTCATAAAAGAGTTTGGTTAAGTAGCAGGATATAAAATCAACATACAAGAAGCAATAGAATTTGTATACACAGACAATGTCATTGCTGAGAAAGAACTTCAAAGATCAATCCCATTCACAATAGCTACAAAGAAATTAAGTACATTGGAATAAATGTAATCAAGGATGTCAAAGATCTCTATGATGAAAATTTTAAAGCATTTAAAGAAAGAAACAGAAGACATAAAAAGTGGAAAAATCTTCTATGTTCAAGGATTGAAATAATAAATATAATCAAAATGCCCATATTATCAAAAGCAGCTTGCAGATACAAGGTGATCCCAATCAAAATACCAGCAACATTCTTCTCAGGTCTAGAAAAAATTATCCTAAAATTCATATGGAAACTCAAGAGGCCCTGAACACCTAAAGCAATCTTAAACAACAAATACAAAGCTGGATGCATCACAATACCAGATCCCAAGACATACTACAGGGCCCGGTGCTGTGGAATAACAGGTAAAGCTGCCACCTGTAGTGTTGGCATCCCATATGGGCACCAGTTCAAATCCCAGCTGCTCTGCTACCAGTCCAGCTCTCTGCTAATTTGCCTGGGAAGGCAGTACAGGGTAGCCCAAGTCCTTGGACCCCTGCACCTGCATGGAAGACCAGGAAGAAAGACCTGGCTCCTGACTTTAGATCAGCCTAGCTCCAGCCTTTATAGCAATTTTGGCAGTGAATCAGTCAATGGAAGACTCTCTGCCTCTGCATCTCTGGCTCTGGCTTTCAAATAAATAAATAAACCTGAAAAAGACATAATACAGGGAAGTTATAGTTAAAACAGCTTGGTACAGTCCCCAAAACAGTCATACAGATGAATGAAACAGAATTGAAACTCCAGAAATCAATTCATGAATTGACAGCCAATTTGTCTTTGACAAAGGATCAAAAATTAATCCCTGAAGCAAAGATGGTCTCTTCAATAAATGTTTCCCTGGAAAACTGGATCTCCACCTACAGCAGTATGACACAAGACATCTTACACACAAATCCACTCAAAATGGATCAAAGACCAAAATCTATGACCCAATACCATCAAATTACTAGAGAACATTGAAGAAGCCCTACAAGACATTGACATATATGGAAAGACTTATTGGAAAAGACCACAGAAGCACAATCAAAGCCAAACTGACATATGGAATTACATCAAGCTTAGAAGCTTCTGCACTGCAAAAGAAACACTCAGCAAAATTAAGAGACAAGCAAAAGAATGGGGGAAAATTGCAAACCATGCAACTGATAAAGGATTAATTTCCAGAATCTATAAAGAGTTCAAGAAACTCAACAACAACAAAACAAACAGTCCAGTTAAGAAATGGGCAAGGGATTTGAACAGATATCTTTCAAGAGAGGAAATTCAAATGGCAGACACATGAAAAAATATTCAGGATTGCTAGCCATCAGGGAGTTGCAAAGCAAAACCACAATGAGGTTTCACCTCACTGCAGAGTATACAGAAATCAACAAACAACAAATCCACTGCTGGTGGGAACAAAAACTGGTGCAGCCACTGTGCAGGACAGTATGGAGATACCTCAGAAATCGGAATATAGACCTACCATATGACCCATCAATCCCACTTCTGGGAATTTACCCAAAAGAAATGAAATCAGCATATGAAAGAGTTATCTGTACCCCATGTTCATTGTAGTTCAGTTTACAATAGATAAGATATGGAATCAACGTGAATGTCATTCAACTTAAGATTGGTCAAAGAAATTATGATCTATATACACTATGTTATACTACTACACAATATGGAAAAACGAAATCCTCTCATTTCCAACAAAATGGATGCAACTGGAATCTATTATACTTAGTGAAATAAGTCAGTCCTAAAAAGACAAATATCATATGTATTCTCTGATCTGTGGTAAATAACAGAGTATCTAAAAGGTAATCAATAGGAATGAAATTGACACTTTGTGATGCAATGATTTTGAATAGCCCTTTTTTGACTGTTGAAGAACAATGTTATTTGTCTATTTGTTTGTTTCTTGTTTTTTTCTTCATACTATTTTTTGAACTCTCTAATTAGTGCGGGGTTAATCTTATGAATATAAATTTAGTTGAAAATAAATATTTATAAAAAATAAGAATGGAGGGGTCTGCGCTGTGGCTTAGAAGGTTAAGCCACCACCTGCAGTGCCGGCATCCCATATGGGTGCCAGTTCAAGTCCTGGCTTCTACACTTCCAGTCCAGCTCTCTGCTATGGCCTGGGAAAGCAGTGGAAGATGGTCCAAGTCCTTAGACCCCTGCACCACGTGGGAGACACAGAAGAAACTCTTGTCTCCTGGCTTCAGGTCGGTGGCCAATTGGGGGGTGAACCAGATGATGGAAGACCGACCGATCTCTCTCTCTCTCTCTCTCTCTCTCTCTCTCTCTTTCTCCTTCTCCTCTCTCTGTGTAACCCTGACTTTCAAATAAATAAATCTTTAAAAAAATTAAAAATGGAATGGGAGAGGGTGGAGGAACAAGGATGGGAGTATGGGCAGGAAGGAGGTAGAGTGGAAAGGATTACTATGTTCCTAAACCCCTAAATTTGCATATAAGACATGCATAAAATTTGTTCTCTTTAAATAAAATTTTAAAAACACTTTTAGTGGGGCTGGTGCTGTGCAGTATAGTAGTCTCAGCCTCTGCCAGTGGCACCAACATCCTTTATAGGTACTGGTTTGTGTCCTAGCTGCTCCTCTTCAGATCCAGCTCTCTGCTTCTGATCTGGGAAAGCAGTAGAAAAAGGTCCAAGTGCTTGGCACCCTGCATCCATGTTGGAAACCCAGAAGAAGCTCTTGGATCCTGGCTTCTGATCCACTCAGCTCTGGCCATTGTGGCCATTTGGAGAGTGAACTAGTGGATAGAAGACCTTTCTCTCTTTCTCTCTCTCTCTCTGTCCATAACTCTACCTCTCAAATAATTAAATCATAAAACAAAAGCAGAAAATTTATAACTATATGGAAATTATTAAACATATCAGTTGATAGAATCAAAAAGAAATCAAAAACATTAGTGAAAGAAATGAAAATGATATGACAGCATATGAAAACCTGAGGGATACATAAAAAGCAATGTTGAGAATGAAGTTTGTAATAACAAATGCTTATATCAATACAGCAATTGACAACCTAAGTACTTGGGTTCCTGCCACCCATGTGGGAAACCAGAGTAGAGTTTCTGACTCCTGGCTTCAGGCTGGAACAGCCCCAGGCTTTTCTGCATTCAGGGAGTGAACCAAAGAATGTATGATCTCTATCTTTCCCTCTTTCTCTTTCACTCTGCCTTTCAAACAAATAAATAACTCTAAAAAATAAAAGTTTTTGAAAGGCCAAAGGATAGTGGCAGAAATTACAGAGAAAATAAAAAAATCCTGAAAAAAATCAAAATGAAAATACAGGATATTGATATATGTGAATACAGCACAAGCAATATTAAGACATAAGTTTATAGAAATACAGACTTACATGAAAAATAGAAAGATTGCAAATCCACAATCTATTGGTGAGAAAATCCCACACCAAAACACTATAGTTGAATTGTTGAAAACAACACAAATACAGGCTTTTGAAAGCAGAAAAAGAGAAATTACTCATCACATATCAAGGATCCACTAAAAGATTGATAGCAGATTTCTCATTAGAAACTTTGGAGCCCAGAGGCAGGGGGTTGATAGTATTCAAAGTGATAAAAATAGATATTAAAACAAGTATGCTATAATTGGCAAAATTGTCCTTTGAAATTGAGAGAGAAATTAAAATGTTCCTAGATTAAGAAAAAATCGAAGGCATTCGTAACTACTAGACGTGTCCTGCAACAAATTCTAAGAGGAATCATGCAGGTTAAATGAAACGACACTAAACTCAAAGCATTGTGAATAAAGAAACGTATCATTAATGGTAAATACATTGTCAAATATAAAAGGTAGTATAAATTTATTTCACTTTATAAATCCACTTACGTATTCTACCTGATTTTAATGACAACATATTTTTAAATTATTAGTTTAAAAGCTAACATTATTGTAATTTTTGTTTTCAATGACAGGTTTTATTTCCTTCATAATTTAAGAGACTAATTTTTAAAGAATTATTAGTTTATATTTTTGGAAACACGTGTGTGAAAATATGATTTTGTAAAATCAATGGCCAAAAAAGGGTGAGACAGAACTGGACAGAAGCAAAGTTATTATATATTATTGAAGTTAAGCCAGTATAAATTCAGATTGCGATATTTAGGACACTGGGATGTTAAATATAATCCCCATAGTAATCACAAGGAAATGCACCATAGAATGTACACATATGTGCAAAAGGAAATACAAGTGAATTAAACTATTTCACTGGAAAAAAATCAAGTAAACAAAAAAAGAAGACAATAATGCAAAAAAGAGAGACAAAAAAGTATAAGCTATACAAAAAACAAATAACAATATGACAAATGCAAGGTCTTCCTTTCCACTAATAACTTCAAATATAAATGGATTAAATAAAAATACAATAAACTACAAATAGGTTGGAGGTTAAAGTACAAGAAAAGATATGCCATGTAACTAGTAAATAAGAGAGCAATAACAAGTCTTGCACAAAAACAAAAACAAGAACCACTCTGATTTCACTTCTTTGAGCTACCTAAGGTAGTCAAATTCATATAGATAAAAAACAGAATAATAGTTGCTGTTAGGGAGTAAATGCACATTTAACTAAGGTATTTTTGAGACATCATTTACAGGAGCTCTTTATATCTGGCTATCTTGGATACTTCCTTGGAACCAAACATCCTGCTTTGCCCACACTCAAATGCTGGAAACATCATCGTTGGCTGATAAGTTTCTTCTCTGGTTGGTGCACACAATCACAAGACCTACATGACATCTTTGTTAATTTGAGTGATTGCAACCATAAATTGTAGTCTATATAAATGCGTCCTCCAAATCCTCTTATTGCTATTGCTATCGTCTCTTCAGGTCCAGCCCTTCCTCTCTGCAGTAACACTTTGTGTCTCTCACCTATCCCTCCCTCTCTCCCTCCCTCCTTCTCCCTCTCCCCCCCTTTCTCTCCCTCTTTTCCTTACTATTCCCTTATTTTATTATCTGCCACTTGTGGCTGTTGCAACCCTTCAAGGCTGTTGTTTAATGAGGCATAGTCGTCCCTCAGTGAAGTAAAATTCTGCCAGTAAATTATTGCTGACAAATCTTGGTTGTCCCATGTAATTTGGCCAATTTAATACTTGTTAGTTTCTAGACTAGGAGTGGTAAAGAAGGAAATGGGATGTTATCATTTAACAGGTATAGTTTCAAGATGGAAAGAATTATGAATGCAAGTGGTAGTGTTGATTTTACAACAATCTGAATTATTTAATACTATTGAACTACACACTTAAAAATAAGATGAAACATTTTATGTTGTGTTCATTTGCCACATATTTTTGTAATTACCTAATGGTGTTGAGCATCTCTTCTTTTGTTCATTTGCCATCTATATAAGTAAAACATGGTACAGTGCATGCTTTAAAAATTTACCAATATTGCTATACTGCATCTAAGCCAAGATGATATTTCTTATTTTTAGAGAAAAAAAGAGCAACTTATTCCCATATCCTTTCATTTTCTTCTTTTTTTCTATTCTTCCATGTTTTAATTTTTAAGATTTATTTTATTTATTTGAAAGGCAGAGTGATAGCAACAGGGAGAGACAGAGAAAGAAACAGATCTTCCATCTGCTGGTTTCACTTCCCAAATGGCCTGAATGGCAGGCCTAAGCCAGGAGACCAAACTACATCCAGGCCTCCCATGTGGGTGGCAGGGGCCCAAGTTTTTGGACCATCTTCCACTGTTTTCCCAAGCATAGTAGAAAACTGGATCAGAAGCAGAGCCAGAACTTGAACAGATGCTCCAGGATGGGATGTGAGCATCACAAATGGTGGCTCAACCCACTATGCCACAAGGCCAGCCCCAATGCGTCCACACTTTAATGTCTTCGAATCCAGTATGTATCTTACAGTTCATGGCTGATATTATTCTTTCTTAGTACTACACACAAAAAAAATGAGTCTTAAAATTTAATAGCATAGTAATGATATGATTAATGATGTATTAGTTATGATTAATGATCCATTATATACAATATATAATTTCTATGAGTATATAAGTAGAGAAGGCTAAATAGTAAATTTAAAAGAGGGTTAATAATTAGGGAAATAAAACAATTGTGATTGAGTATGTTTATACATCTTTATTTGAAATGTTATAATAAAATTGTTATAATATATTACATATTATTATGTATTATATAATATTATATTACATTAATATAATATTATATATAATATATATTATATTAATGTATATATAGTATATATTATATATACTATATTATAATATAGTATACATTATAATATAGTATATATTATATTATAATATTATAATAAAATGTTATAATAAAATGTTAAAATAAAATGTCAACAATTGTTGTCTGATTTAAAAATAATTTTATGTAGAATATGTAAAACTGACCAAGACTATGAATAACAACTTTTAAATATACAAGTAAACTTAAAACAAAAGTAGTAAAAAAAAACATGAAAACAACTCAATGGCCAAATAACACCAGAGAATAAGTTCAATCTCACAAATAATAGGGAAAATCTAAACTAAAAAAACAGCCCTTGTTCAATCATAAGTTTGGCATGTAATAAAAACCAAGAAAATATCAAGAGCTAACTAACATGTGGGAAACAGGAAACACATTACATTATATTATAATTTAGTATAATTAACAACAATTTGGCAATGTGTAGATATTTGAAATGTTTATAGTTACAACTCAGCCTCTAGGATTTACTCTATAGAAACCCTGGTACATGTACACAAACTCATTGTAGCATTTTTATAAGAATGAAATATTGGAATGAATCAAAATTATCATTAATAGTTGGCCAGCCCCACAGCTCACTTGGCTAATCCTCCACCTGAGGCGCCTGTGCACCAGGTTCTAGTCCCTGTTGAGGCGCCAGATTCTGTCCGGGTTGCTCCTCTTCCAGTCCAGCTCTCTGCTATGGCCCGGGGAAGGCAGTGGAGAATGGCCCAAGTACTTGGGCCCTGCACCCGCATAAGAGACCAGGAGGAAGCACCTAGCTCCTGGCTTCGGATCTGAGCAATGCGCTGGCTGTAGCAGCCATTTGGGGGGTGAACCAATGGAAAAGGAAGACCTTTCTCTCTGTCTCTCTCTCTCTCTCTCACTGTCTAACTCTGCCTGTCAAAAAATAAATGAATAAAAGATGATTCGTTAAAATTATTATCAATAGTAGGATAAGTGTTTGAATACATTTTCCCATATATGACAAAAATGTCACATATGTATCCATGCAATAGACTTTTATAGCAACAAGAAATCCTAGAAATACAATGGAGGAATGTTTAAAACAAAACACTGAATTAAAAAAAAAGTTTCAGTGTCGCTCCTTCGGCCGCAAAAGGAACGACGCTGCTCGCAGTTAATCGGTCTTCAAAAGACTTTTACTTAGAGGGAGTGGGAAAGAGAGTGGGGGACCGGGAGAAGGGGGAAGAGATGGCGCGCACGTTCCTCAAGGGGGAAAGCTGGCGTGCGCGTTCCTTCTCCCGTGGTCCGCTTATATACAGAATTCAACCAATCACAGTCAACCAATCACAGTCCATGCACAGAGCTCTCCAATCCGGCACTTGATCATGCTCAGCTGTGGAGTCACGCAGCAGGCAGGGCATCAGCGCCATCTTGTTGTTTACCACGATCTTCAGCTAGATGGAAAGTTCAATCAGCTGCTACATCCGCATTACTGCTATAAGCCAAGCCCAGCATGGAGGGTTCCATGGCAAGCCTATCCATGGGTCCCCACATTCAGAAAAAGAATAAAATATAATCAGCTTTATTATTAAAGTTCTAATAATTTAGATTGGAAGATATGTCAGTGTTCTATTTCAGACTTGCTGAGAGTGTAAACACTAATAAAAATACATTTTCTTGAATATATTTGAACACAAATTTATCTTGTAAGAAAAAGAAATGCTAAATAAAGTATAGAATTGGTTAGTTTTACAAAGTGAAAAGCTGTCACATTCTTATCAGCTGTGGAGCATATACCTGGGAGGTAGACCCAGAGCCACTTAGCAGAAACATCAGGGTGAGTCACTGAAGAGAATTATTCATTTTTTTCCACGTTATGGAGAACTTCTATATAATTTACATTTGAAAAATATGATATGTAAAATGCATAGCACATATATAATTTAATGTTTTGCATACTGAGAATCTTTATATATACAAATGTTTTTGAGATAAACAAAAACAAATGATGATTGTTACCATTATAGGCGTGGTAGAAAACAGAATCAGTGCTTGAGGATTTTAAAAGGTTGGCATTTTATTGGTAACACTGTATTTCTATTTTCAAAGCTTGAATTATAATGCATAATGTTAATTCTGAAAGGAGAGTATTTAGTATTTCTGCTATTGCTATACTCTGTATTTTTTGAAATATCAACCAAAATGATTTTACAAAGAATTTTAAATGACTGAATTTGCAAAAATGAGCATAGAAAAAAAGCAAAGAAAACAATGACTGCTAGCAATTTGCTGTGAGCCCTGAGGAATAAGAAGCAAGCTTAGAGTTGACTTTTATCTTCAATTCTATTTTAACACAGAATGCATACTGTGCATGCAATTGTTGGGAAATTGGGGGGGGGGGTAGTGGATAATCCTTAAGAAGTGAAGTCTGGGAATGAGCTGTTGCTAAAGATTATATACAGATTGGGTAGAGATAGCACACTGAGCGCTGAGTATTAAGGAATTTCTCTCATCCAAAACCCAAAATGAGAAGAAAGGAAGGATTTTGTACAGAAAGAGTAACTCCATAAGGGTAGGGGGCCAGAGGAAAGGGCGAATTCCTGGAAGATGGAAAGCAGATGGGGCAGTGGCTTTGAACGCTTGAAGTCAGAGATGAGAGGGGAGCCAGATAGCCTTGTATGAGAGGAGGGGGCTCTAGGACAGAAAGGTATCCGTGAGCTGGGCTACTCTGGATTTGAGGGAAGGGGCGGGGCAAAGAGCCAGGGAGCACAATGCCGGCCCAGACCGCTGTTGTGGCTTGATGGGGGCAGGGAAGCCTCGAAGGAAGCTGAACTGTGTAAAGAGGGAGGGGACTGCAGTGGCAGCAGCCCCTGGTGAAAGCCGGCTGTGGCAGAGGAGCCTCCACTGCGTACATGGACGCAGAGGGCACAGGACCCAAGCGCTGGGGACACTGCCACTATCCTCTTAGTCAGCCCTGCTACCCTCCTATGCATGTTTGTAAAGATTTTCCCCTCTGAGCTCTTGCAATCGCTGGTCTGGTAACCTGCTGATCCTCCTTCACCACAGGCTCCCAGCACAGGCAGCAGTGAGGTGTCTAACTAGGGCACGTGAGACCCGCAATCTGGTGTGGTGGGGAGGTGGTCTCTGGACTGTGGAATAGGATGATGGGGGTGGCAGTGCCAAGCGAGAAATTGGGGTGGGTTCAGGATGAAACAACAAGGAGACTGGGAAGAGTGACGAGGTATCAGGGATGGGGGGGGGGAGGGCCCAAAGAACATCAAGATGGTATATAAAGGTGACAAAGAGAGAATAGGTTTGTAGTTGGAGCACACTGGCGAAATGGGGTGTCCAGGATAAACAAGTAGGAGGGATGAATAGCAGATGACTGTAGACAAAAGACATGGGGAATACATATACAGAATGGAGAGATTAGGTGCAAACTAAAAAATGGGGGTGCACTAGCACGGCAAAAGAGAGACACACAATATGCAAAGGAACCCATTCCCTCTGGTCAGTTTCTCGACCACTAATACCACCATAGCCATCTCTTCTGTAGCTCTCCTATGCAGCCAAACAAGCCTGCAAAGAGAGTGTTGTACTCAGGAATCAAAGAGTGCCTTGATATCTAGTGTTGCTACTGAACACATGAATAACTTGGCAGTGATGCATTTGTTGCACAGGAACATTACAATATGAAGAGAAACTCACCTTATAGTATATTGATTGTTACTCCCTGGCATCTTCCCCCTACAGCTATGAAGACACCTCACAAAAAGACACCAGCAGGGCAACGATCCAAGGAAGTTGTAAATCACCACACCATATCTACAAACATAGGGAAGAAAATGACCTCTCAAAAGAAGCAGAGGGGCAGGCCTTTGTCCCAACACCGCAGGAACATTGTGGATTGCAGAATTTCTCACGGATGGAAGGAAGGCAATGAGCCCATCACGCAGTGGAAAGGAACCGTTCTAGATCAGGTGCCTATAAATCCTTCCCTTTATCTGGTGAAATATGATGGAATTGACTGTGTCTATGGACTGGAACTTCACAGAGATGAAAGAGTTTTGTCTCTTAAAATTCTTTCTGACAGGGTGGCATCACCCCAAGGTAGTGACACCAGCCTTGCAAACACCATAATAGGAAAAGCAGTGGAACATATGTTTGAGGGTGAGCATGGTTCTAAGGATGAATGGAGGGGGATGGTCCTGGCCCAAGCACCTATCATGAAAGCCTGGTTTTATATAACCTATGAGAAAGATCCTGTCTTGTACATGTACCAGCTTCTAGATGATTATAAAGAAGGTGATCTCCGTATCATGCCAGAGTCCAGTGAGCCGCCTCCAGCAGAGAGGGAGCCAGGAGGAGTTGTAGATGGCCTGATAGGGAAACATGTGGAATATACCAAAGAAGACAGCTCCAAAAGGATCGGCATGGTGATTCACCAAGTGGAAGCCAAGCCCTCCGTGTACTTCATCAAGTTTGATGATGATTTCCACATCTATGTCTATGATTTGGTGAAAAAAATCCTGTTAGGGAAAAATTTGGCAAATTTGTGGATGCAAATGTGTAATATGTAAACATGCAAAAAATGTTAACTTTTCCATGTATTCAAAGTTTAAGGATCCCTGGTAACTCATCTTCTTTGCCAGTATAACTGTTGTTTTGTTCTGAGACATAAAAATTCACATGAACATGACATATGATGTGTAAGCACTTTGACCTGCTAAAAAGGTTGGACGTGTTTAGTGGATGGCATGTGAAAGATAGGAACAGCTGTCTATTCAGTCTGTGAGTAAAGTTTAACTAGTATAATTAGTCATCTAAAAAGGAAATGGGACTTAGCTGCTTTGGTTGGGGATTGAGAAGTAACTAAAGATGGTGTAGGTGAAAGGAAAGGAGGAGATGATTGCCTAAAGAGAGATGAAGAGGGCCCAAGAGGGAAGAAGCTCCCTGGTAGTGGAGGCGGGTAACTATAAGGGGGAACATTCAACTGGGAATGCAAGATCCGGGACATAGAGAACAACATACAGAATAAGTTTAGTAGAAAAGGACAAAATGAGTCTTAGAAGAGATTCACAGTAATGGAGAGTAAGATTAAGGTGTAAGGGAACTGGAAAAAAACTAAAAGATACACAAAATAGAGGGACTACGCCTGGGTGGGAGAAACTGAATGGAGGAGGGACACTCAAGGAGGGATTCTAAGAAGAAAGATTGACAGAGTGGATGAGAATACAGAGAAAGAGATGCGGGGAGTGGGGCCCATGAAAGATGAGGAATTTTATCGAATGCTTTCTCTGTGTCTAGTGAGATAATCATGTGGTTTTTCTTCTGCAGTCTGTTAATGTGTGTATTCACGTTGATTGATTTGCGAACACTGAACCATCCCTGCATACCAGGGATAAATCCCACTTGGTCTGGGTGGATGATCTTTCTGATGTGTTGTTGCAGTCTATTGGCCAGAATTTTATTGAAGATGTTTGCATCTGTGTTCATCAGGGATATTGGTCTGTAATTCTCTTTCAATGCTACATCTTTTTCCCGCTTAGGAATTAAGGTGATGCTGGATTCATAGAAAGAATTTGGGAGGATTCCCTCTTTTTCAATTGTTCTGAATAGTTTGAGAAGAATTGGAGTTAGTTCTTCTTTAAATGTCTGGGAGAATTCAGCTGTGAATCCATCTGGTCCTGGGCTTTTCTTTGTTGGGAGGGCCTTTATTACTGTTTCAATTTCTGTCTCAGTTATGGGTCTGTTTAGGTTTTCTATGTCTTCCTGGTTCAATTGAGGTAGGTTGCATGTGTCCAGGAATCTATCCATTTCTGATAGGTTTCCCTGTTTGCTGGCATACAAGTCCTTGTAGTAATTTCTGATGATTCTTTTGATTTCTGTGGTGTCTGTTGTTACATTTCCTTTTTCATCTCTGATTTTATTGATTTGGGTCATTTCTTTTTTTAGTTAGTTGGGTCAATGGGGTGTCAATTTTGTTTATTTTTTCAAAAAACCAGCTCCTCGTTTGGCTGATTTTTTGTAATGTTTTTTTGGATTCAATCCCGATGATTCATTCTATGATTTGGATTATTTCTCTTCTACTACATTTGGGTCTGGTTTGCTGCAGATTTTCTAGATCCTTGAGATGCACTGAAAGCTCATCTATTTTGTGCCTTTCCAATTTCTTGATGTAGGCACCTATTGATATAAACTTTCCTCTTAACACTGCTTTTGCTGTATCCCATAAGTTTTGGTATGTTGTGCTGTTATCTTCATTTACTTCCAGAAAATTTTTGATTTCTCTTTTAATTTCTTCTATGACCCATTGTTCATTCAGGAGCATGTTGTTCAATCTCCATGTGTTTGCATATGCACTAGGGATTCCTGAGTTGCTAATTTCCAACTTCATTCCCTTATGGTCTGAGAAGCTGCATGGTATGATTCTAATTCTTTTGAATTTGCTGAGACTTGCTTTATGGCCTAGTATGTGGTCAGTCCTAGAGTAGGTTCCATGTACTGCTGAGAAGAATGTAAATGCTTTATGTGTAGGATGAAAAGTTCTGTAGATATCTGTTAGATCCATTTTGGCTATAGTGTTGTTTAAATCTACTGTCTCCTTGTTGATCTTCTGTCCTGTCGATCTGTCAATATCTGTGAGTGGAGTATTGAAGTCCACCAGTACTATTGTATTGGGGTCTAAGTCTCCCTTTAGGTTTCTTAACAAATTTTTTAAATAAACCTGTGGCCTGTAATTAGGTGCATATACATTGATAATCGTTATATCTTCCTGTAGTATTGATCCCTTAATCATTATATAGTGTCCCTCTTTCATGATGAAAACCCTAAACAAACTGGGTATAAAAGGCATATTCCTCAATACAATCAAAGCAGTTTATGAAAAACCCATGGGCAATATCCTATTGAATGGGGAAAAGTTGGAAGCATTTCCACTGAGATCTGGTACCAGACAGGGATGCCCACTCTCATCACTGCTATTCAATATAGTTCTGGAAGTCTTAGCCAGAGCTATTAGGCAAGAAAAACAAACTAAAGGGATACAATTTGGAAGGAAGAACTCAAATTATCCCTCTTTGCAGATGATATGATTATTTAGTTAGGGGACCCAAAGAACTCTACTAAGAGACTACTGGAACTCATAGAAGAGTTTGGCAAAGTAGCAGGATATAAAATCAATGCACAAAAATCAACAGCCTTTGTATACACAGGCAATGCCATGGCTGAGGAAGAACTTCTAAGATCAATCCTGTTCACAATAGCTACAAAAACAATCAAATACCTTGGAAGAGACTTAACCAAGGACATTAAAGATCTCTACAATGAAAATTACAAAACCTTAAAGAAAGAAATAGAAGAGGACCCCAAAAAATGGAGAAATCTTCCATGCTCATGGATTGGAAGAATCAATATCATCAAAATGTCCATTCTGCCAAAAGCAATTTATACATTCAATACAATACCAATCAAAATACCAAAGGCATTCTTCTCAGATCTGGAAAAAATGATGCTGAAATTCATATAGAGACACAGGTGACCTCGAATAGCTAAAGCAATTTTGTACAACAAAAACAAAGCTGGAGGCATCACAATACCAGATTTCAGGGCATACTACAGGGCAGTAGTTATCAAAACAGCATGGTACTGGTACAGAAACAGATGGATAGACCAATGGAACAGAATAGAAGCACCAGAAATAAATCCAAACATCTACAGCCAACTTATATTTGACCAAGGATCCAAAACCAATTCCTGGAGTAAGGAGAGTCCATTCAATAAATGGTGCTGGGAAAACTGGATTTCCACATGCAGAATCATGAAGCAAGATCCCTACCTTTCACCTTACACAAAAATTCATTCAACATGGATTAAAGACTTAAATCTACGACTTAAATCTATGTCTGCGAATACTGATGGAATGAAAAAGGGAGAGAATGATCCAACATGGTAAGCGAGATACACAGCAGACTCATAGAATGGCAGATGTCCTAAATAGCACTCTGGCCTCAGAATCAGCCATTAAAGTATTCAGATCTGGCTCAAGAGACCATGAGAGTATTTTAGGCATGGAAAGCCAAGACACTATGGGGAAAAAAAAAGAACACCTAAATGAAAGATCTCTGGGAGTGAGATCCCAGTGGAAAGAACAGGGCCATCAAGAAGGAGGTACCTTTCTCTGAAGGGAGGAGAGAACTTCCACTTTGACTATGACCCTGTCAGAATAAGATTGAAGTCGGCAAACTCAAAAGGCTTCCATAGCCTTGGCAACTCATGACTAGAGCCTAGAGATATTTCTGACGCCATAAACAAGAGTGTCAAATTGTTAAATCAACATCAGGAGTCACTGTCTACTTACGTCTCATGAGGGATCTGTCCTTAATGTGTTATCCAATGTGAAGTAATGCTAATACTACTACTGAAACAGTATTTTTACACTTTCTGTTTTTGTGTGGGTGCAAACTGATGAAATCTTTACTTAATATATACTGAATCGATCTTCTGTATATAAAGATAATTGCAAATGATTAAAAAATCTTGGTGTTAAATTGGAAATTGCATAGATAATTAGTCAATTTTTTTAAAAAAATCATGTAGGATCTCTGTCCTTAATGTGCTGAACATTGTGAATTAATTCTATAACTAGTTCTCCAACAGTATTTTCACTTTGTGTCTCCATGTGAGGGCAAACTGTTGAAATCTTTACGTAATATGTACTAAACTGATCTTCTGTGTATAAAGAGAATTGAAAATGAATCTTGATGTGAATGCAAGGGGAGAGGGAGCGG
This sequence comes from Sylvilagus floridanus, assembly GCA_949820135.1. Classification (NCBI taxonomy): domain Eukaryota; kingdom Metazoa; phylum Chordata; class Mammalia; order Lagomorpha; family Leporidae; genus Sylvilagus; species Sylvilagus floridanus. The sequence continues at coordinate 91,987,436 of OX463223.1, forward strand.
GAAAGGGGAGAGTAGCGGGTGGGAGGGAAGTTATGGGGAGAAGAAGCCATTGTAATCCATAAGCTGTACTTTGGAAACTTATATTCTTTAAATAAAAGCTTTATAAAAAAAAAAGAAAAGAAAGATGAGGAGATTCAGAAAAAGTTGAACTTCTGGCACTGCTCCACATGGCTCTTTGACTAGAGAAAAGAAAGTAGCATAAAGAAAGTAGCAATTGCAAAAGAAGTCAGATAAATTGGAAATTCTCTAGAAGAGCATTTTGACAGGCATAACTTAGGCAAATTAAGCAGGAGCATATAAGGTCCTTGTACCATAAAGTCCTTTCTTGTTTCAGGGCATTTGTGCCAAACCTACCCAGCAGAACCATAACCTTCAGCCTAATCACATTAACACAGTGTTCAATAAGTGCTGTTCTATGGTCTGTCTGATATTTGCTATAAAATACATGTGCAAGAATATTCGGCCTGAAAGTTCACTTTGACTATGACCCTGTCAGAATAAGATTGAAGTCGGCAAACTCAAAAGGCTTCCATAGCCTTGGCAACTCATGACTAGAGCCTGGAGATATTTCTGACGCCATAAACAAGAGTGTCAAATTGTTAAATCAACATCAGGAGTCACTGTCTACTTACGTCTCATGAGGGATCTGTCCTTAATGTGTTATCCAATGTGAAGTAATGCTAATACTACTACTGAAACAGTGTTTTACACTTTGTGTTTTTGTGTGGGTGCAAACTGATGAAATCTTTCCTTAATATATACTAAATCGATCTTCTGTATATAAAGAGAATTGAAAATGAATCTTGATGTGAATGGAAGAGGGAGCGGGAGATGGGATGGGTGTGAGTGGGAGGGAAGTTATGGGGGGGCAAGCCATTGTAATGCATAAACTGTTCACTCACTATGCCACAATCTCAGCCCCAAAATGTCAACAATTTTATATTCATTATTAATATAAAGAATGAGACAAAAAAATGAATCAGTAATAAAATCCTAATAAAGAACTATATATATGGACTCCAGTCTTCTCTACATTTGGAATTTTTGATGTTACATTTTTACCTGCTTCCATATTGCCTATTTCTTAATACTTATATGTAATAATTTCACTTTTTAATCTTCACTCTAAAGATATAAATTCTTTACACATCATATTTACAATGTTACAGTATTCTGAATTTGTTCATATAGTTACTCCATCCTGTGAGTTTTCTCTCTTCTGATATTTTCCTGTTATTCATTAGAATTTATTGTAATACACAGCTGATGGTGACAAAATGTCTCAATTTTTGATTGTCTGAAAATATCTTATATCTCCCTAATATACAAAAGATAGCTTTGCTGCATACAATATTCCTGACTGGCATTTTTTTTTTACTAAAGTACTGTGAAAGCCTCCTCCTACTCCTTGCTGGCCTATATAAGATTTCTGCAGAGAAGTCTGCAATCAGGTGGACTGAGACAACTTTATGTGTCATTATGTGTTATTTGCTTTTATTCTCTACACTTTTGAGAATCTTCTTTATCTTTAACCATGGAGAGCTTGATCATAATATGTCTCAGGATAGACTTGATTGGATTGAATTTGACTGATGATATTTGACCTTCTTTACCAGGATAGTTACATTGTTCTCTTGGTTTGGGAGGCTTTCCATGATTATCAGTTTGAATATAATTTCTACCCTCGGCATTTTCAAGTCCATCTTGAATCCCAATAACTCAGATATTTGCTCTTCTCATGCTAACTCATAGTTATTGTGAGCTTTTTTCATGCCTCTCTGTCATTCATTTTTTTTATGTTTAATTTACCTTAGTGTGTTTTTCAGTTGAGGGATTTTTACTTGTTTTTGCTTACTAACTTCTGCATCTCTGTGAAATCTGTCTGAATCTTATTGACTTTCAGTTCCTGGATAGTTGTTTTTTGGCACCTTAGTTTGTTCTTTAGGTGAAGTCACAGTCCCCTTGAAGTTCTTGACATTCATTGATGTATTAATTCTATTGGAAATCTGATTCATTTGTGGGTGGTGTATTACTCTGCTTTTGGTTACTTCAACTAAAATACTTGAGAAGAACGTCATGGAAAAGAAACTGTTTTTTAGTTTACAATTTGGAGGCTATAGTTCAGGATCCATTGTCCCCATAGTCTGGTGACAGGTGAAATCATATCATGGCAGATGCAGAGGAATAATCACATTGTAAGCAAGAAACCAGAAGGAACAGATAGGCAGAACTTGAACTCAAATAATCAACTCTCCTGAGAACCACCTTCCACTGGCATGGCCTAATGAACAAGGATATCCCACATACCTTAAATCTCAGATGCCAAAATTAACTAAATTCCTCACATTTAATCCATTGATTATTAACCTTAAGACATTAACTTAAACATCTGGAGAGTTAAACTTTTTTACACCATCCTTCTTGAAATTCTAGTCTTCTTTTCTGAGACTATGGATATCTCTGCTATTTCAACACTAGATGGCGCCCTAAGTAGATATTTGCCCTAGGTCCACTGAATGTTTTTTACAGATTAGGTCACTCAGTACTCAGCAAATTCAATTTTTTGCCAAGTCTGTAGTTTAAGTGTTATTCTGTATAAATTGAGGAAGTACCTAAAAAATGCAGTCTGTCCTACAAGCTTCTTTCTGGGCAATAGCTAGTGATAGTGATGAGCTTAAGATTCCTTGTTTGTTGTTCACCAAGGCCATAATGCTAGATCATATCTGGATGGCACAGCTCACCAAGATCAATGTAGCCTATGAGTTAGGAAAAAGCTTGAAAGACCCGAGAAATTCCACCCCCAGGTTAGCCACTCCCCAGTTCCGGTTTCCCCAGGAAGAAAACTGGTTGTAACTCCCGCCCAGGCGCCCATGTGGGATAGCCACGTCCCCCATCTAAAGGATCCAATGAGTATTCTTGGTAACCTTCAAACTGGCCAATCAAACCAAAGCACGCGAAATATGCTAATCTTGTGGTTCTTCTCTTTAAAAACTGCTGTAGACTGCCGCTCGGGGCCTCTCTCTCCGCCATTACTGCGGGGGAGGCCCATTTGCGCAAATGATTAATAAATCCTCATGTTTTTGCATCAACTTGGTCTGGAGTTTGGGTCTTTGAGCGACCACCCGAGCATGTTGGATTCCCGATTTTGGGGTCCTTCATTTGGAGGTCCAACCGAGATATTTTGGACGCTCCCAGACCCAATTCCTTGACCTGTTGGAGGTAAGCTTCTTGTTTTATGTTGGTTACGTCCTTTTCGTTGTCCGGCTAGTGTTTAAATCTGTATTCTGTGCCTGTACAGGACCTGTATCTGTATCGGACCAGGGAAGCAGACAGACGTGTCCAAAGACCCCCCTGGTCCTGCCCTAGAGGACGCTCTAGTGGTGGTCTGGGGAGCTTAGCCCGGGATGGGGGCTCCCGCCTGAATTGAGAGGGAGGGATTTTTCTCTCTCCTTCCTGGGAGTTTGGCCAGAATGGCCGCTCCCGCCTGAAACTTTTCACGCTGGTCTGTAGTAGTCTGTATTGTTTGTCTTGCGCGTGTCTGTGTTCTTTGGTCTTTATTTCGTTTTCTTCCATCCTTCCCCTGCCATGGGGCCTTTTCCCTATGCTCTCCTCCAGCTGAGATTCCTAGGGGAGGGGGAGGACAGCCCTCCCATCTTGTCTTCGGTTGCTTTCACCCTCCCCCACTGCTCTCCTTATCTCCATTCCTATACTGGTGGCCAGGCTAAGGGGAGGGGGAAATTCCACAGGTTTCTCCACCTAGGGAGAGGCTGTTACCAGTTAGCCCTTTCCAACCTGGTAGAAGGTTTTCCGTCTTTGCAGCTTATGGTAGCTCTGGTGCATCTTAAAGTTTTTGTGAACTATTCCTGTTGCTAAGCTTTGATTGTCTGAGGATTGAATCTGAAAAGGAGCTAAAGTTAACTATCTGTTTTAATTGAGTGTTTGCAGTAGTCCTGATTAATCTGGTTTTGGTTAAATTATAGGAGGTTCCCAGCACTCTTGGGGAAACGGCGCATTTACCCGACCCCAAGGTCAGTCCTGCCAGGCCTTCCTCTGGATTGTTCCAGTCCACGTGGCCTGCCCTGGCAGGTATAGCCAGATACCTCTAGGAAGAGCACGCCCCTCCCCCTGGGCTGCTTTTCTTTCCCCCCCTGGAGAAATTCCCAATACTACTGCTGGCCTTACCTAAGGGAGCCAGAACCTTAAGCCATTAACCCTTCCCAACCTGATGGGTTTTTCTCTTTGCAGTTAATGGAAACCTTTAACTGGTTCTTTTCTGCACTACTGTTTCTGACTTATCTGATGAGAGGGTTCACCTGTCTTGAAGGTTTTGCATTTTTTTCTATTGTCATTAGAGTCTTAATTGGGAGAACTGCAATGCGAAGTTGTTTACACTGTTTATCTGTTTTTAATGTTTGAGTGATTACCCAACTGATCAGAAACATGCTGATTTTGGCTAAATGGTTTGACTCTCTGACAGCTTAAATTCTAAACCGAGTCTTCCAACTTTGGGCTTCCAGTCGGATCCCTGGAACTCTCAAAGAAGGAGACTCTAAAATTTGTTAAAGTAACAGCTGCTTGAGCCAATTCAAATTATGTAAAATGTATTAAAATGTTGTATATGGCGTCACACTTCATGTTTTTGCTTTCCAGCTAGAGTGGTCTCATGAAAATGAGGGTAAATTCTGGGTATACAGGCCTTTATGTTGTTAACTAAAGTAAGCCAATACAGATTGGTTCAGAGAACTAAGTTAATGCAAACGCCCTTCCAGTTTGCTCGGTTTGCTAGGTGGCTCACTTGCTCAGTTTTACATGTCTTTGATATGCTTTAAACTTGTTTCTCTTAATGATGAAGATCTTTTCAAACTTGTAAACATGCACTAGTGTCCTGTTGCTGCTCAGGTGTTATCCTTATGTTACTTAAAAGCATGGAAATGTAATTTTGACCTTTAATTCAGATAATGGTGTGGTATTCATTAATAGCTCGGTGTTTTAAGTTATCTAGGCATCAGTGCTAAGTAAAACTTGGGAAAATGTATTGTGTGTATTTTTAACATCTCAAATTTGATAAAAAAAAGACTGTTTAAATTTGTTAGCATGTATTCTCATAGGTCGTCCATACATGACAATTCAAGACTATGTACAAGTAACTACGGGTGTAAAATTTCAAAAGGTGTAAGCGTGTCACAAAAAGTTTTAAAAGGTTTACAATTTTAAAATTATTTACAAAGTTTTCTTTATGTTGAGTGCTAATGCCAAAATTACAATGACCTAAAGTTAAAGTCTGATCTTCTGTTATAACAATGGGGTTTTGTTAAAAAAAAAAATGTACACTAATGTTAGTAAATATCTGGGAATGGTCTAAATCATAAATCTTGGAATCTGTTTTCGCAAAAACTGTAACGTCTATTTCAACAGTGTCTGCTTAATTCGTTGTTCTGCCATTTCTAAAGTTAGATCGTGTAAGCTTTTTGACTCTGTTAGATAATTCTGAGTTATGTGATGATTTTGTGTGCTAACTCTAATATTCAAGGTTTTTATTTCTGGTTTATTTGACAACAAGAGACCTAAAATTCATGTTCTGCCAAAGTAATCTATTGTGTACTCTACTGTCTCTGCTAAGTTCAAATTGATAAAAAGCATTGTTAAATATCATTATGGTTAAATCTGGTCTAAAAGTGTTAAAATCACTCTAAATGAATGGCTATCATTTCAATATGTTAAAAAATTGTACTCTAAGTTCTCTTGGCACCTTTAACAGACTTTCTAAAATCAAAGTTCTAAATTCTCTGGACTTTTGGTATCTCCAGAGGGCCCCTGGAGATCTCAAAAGAAATATCTCTCATCTTGCACAGATAATAATCAATTGGCTGTTTAGATTCTAAGTGGTGCCAAGATGTAAAATGATGCTAACCTTCAGTTGTAAATGTGTTTCTTTCTAGCTGCTCCAGTCTCTGGCTCAGAAGCCAGATCCTTTAAGAGGGATTGAAAAAGTCTCCGTCCAGCTAACGCTGAACAACCAGGCATTGCTAGTTCAATGCGGATCAAATGGGAGGTCTAGTCAAAAGGAAAAAAAAGTGTTCCAAAAGAGACTTAGAGACGATTGGAGAGGGTTATGCGGCAGATGCTAGAGAACTGGGTTCCAGGAGCCCAAGAAAGCTCTAGTGTCCACTGGCTACACGGTAAACATCCAGAAGCCAAAGGATGACGGACCCCTCTGCCACAATTTCTCTAAGTCAGGCTACACAGTAAGCACTGGTTAAACTGCCAGTTAAGTCTGAAAGCCCAGGAAGTCAGGCTAGAGACCCAACCCGCTGCCTCACTTCTCCTCTTTTCTCTTCCAGAAGGGAAGTTACTACTGTTCTGCAGGACTCTCCACTGTGATGTACGGTTTGATCCCCAGACCTTATGTAAGGGCTGACTGACCTTTTCTGTAGTAATGCCTGGCCGCAGTATAGGGCACCAAACAGCATAGCCAAAATAAGAGGTTAAACTAAAAAAATAATGTGACAGCTAGATCGATTTTTTGGTGTACGCAGTAAATGGGCAGAACTCCCCTTTAAACCAAACTGAGGGATAGATAGGAAGCTGCGCTGATGACCTTAAAGTATACAAGCAGGTCACCACAGTTGATCTTACCTAAAAGGTCATAGTTCTCCTCATGGGCACAGTTTTAACTCGCAGGAAAATACTAAGTGTCAGAATTTGCCCATGACCATAGTTTCTCTAGCTCACCCTGATATTAAAAAAATCTCCAAAAATCAGGGTTGGGTTGAGCACCCCCTTGACTAACATCATAGAGGCTGCCTCCTTGGTCTACTTTATTAGAGACCAGGAGAACGAGGAGCAAGCTAGCAGCAGGAGTGATGTAAGGATAGGCAACAGGCCGGTCAATGGCTGTTCTGCATGGTGATCTGGCATCAAGGAGACCCAGCAAGGCCAGTGCACCCCAAATGGCACCTGTTGCTGATATAAGGAGCCAGGGCATTGGGCAAGCAGCTGTCGTGACAGCAACTGCCTTCTGTCAGCTCTGCCAAGTGCAAGGCCACTGGACACAGAACTGCCCTGGGTGTCGAAGGACTCCTGGTTCAGAACTGCAGACCTTGTGGCCCCGAGCTAAAAAGCCTTAGGTTCTGCCCAGCCTCCAGCTCCAGCCACTGCTATGGAGGGGATGGCCTAGGGTCAGTGAAACGCAAGTTGCCTATTTCTATCAGCCTCCTATTCAGCTCTCCTCCTAGTCCAGCCATGTAATGCAAGTCAACAGGGTGCCTCCCTTAAAGGAGATTTGCATCTCTTGCAATTCTCTTCCAGCACCCCATGGATAGGTCTGGGCCTCACACACCCAGCCAGGCCTTAAAAGTCTATCCAATAGTATTAAGCTTCAAAAGCCCTCCCTGCCAGTTCCTAAAAACGGGGCTTTCATTAACAGCTAATTCAGATAGTCCTGCACCTATTTGGACAGGTCCTCACTGAGGACTTAAAGGGCCTATCTCTTGAGGGGGGTGCACAATAATCCATAATTTAAATGGTTAAATGTAAATGAGTCTGTCTCCTTTCCCAACCTGAGACTCTGGTACATTGGCTTAACTTCCTAGCAAAACTAGCTACTGGGTATCCAGAGGAAAACAAAGCATAGCTAGTCCATTAGAGTCTTAATTATTTAACCCTTATCCTCACCCCTGGGGAGAGAAAACCTGCCCCTGAGAGGATATGGGCCATGCAGCAAATTCCTACTTCTGCAAACTTCAGGCAGTCCCAGTTTTCTCTATCAGGTTCCTAGATACAGGGAAACAGCACAGTTCCTAAACCAGGCCCCTTCCTTTGGGGAAAAGAGCAAACCACAGCCTTTGCTTAGCTAAAGCCCCCGTACTAGGACTGCCAAACCCAGAGAGACCCTCCCAGCTGTACTTCACTGGGAGGCAGGGAGTCACCTTGGGAGGGTTAACTCAGGATCTGGGACCTGCTAAGCAACCTGTGGGCTACTTTTCTAAAACCTTAGACATGGTTGCACAAGGATGGCCTCACTGCCTAAGGATAATGGCAGCAGCTGCCTTGCTGACAGAGGAGGCGTCTAAAATTGCACTGGGGCAAGATATCGCCCTTTATACCTTACTAGCAAAAGGGGCTCTCACTGGCTTACAGATAACAGGATACTAATGTATCAGGTCCTCCTTCTAGAAAACCCTCAGGTAAAAAGAAGGCATTACTCTACTCTAAACCCAGCTACTTTAATGCCAGTCCCAGGGGAAAGTGGTCCCCTCCACTCCTGTACTGAGACTACAGACTTGATCTATGCCAGCAGAAGGGACCTAAAAGACAGTCCCCTAAATAACAGCAAATGTAGATGGTTATGTTAGGTAGGAAGTTAGTTATGAGCTTATGTGTGTGTGACATAAAGGCCTAAGGAAAAGACATCTATGTCCAGCGTATGCATCTGCACCTCAGAGTCATCCTGGCAGCCTGGCAACATTCCAGGGGCAGTCAGGCCTCCACATCCTACCCTGCCCCCTTCTACCTGATAACCTGCCTGGTGGGGGTCCCCGCCCCTTCTCCCAGGTACAGCCCAGTATCTGCATTCCAAACACCCTGCTCTGGATCCCCACTCTCCAGGAGGTCTTGCTCACCCTTCCTCCAAACCCAGGATGGCGCCAGCTAGCCTTCCTCCTGACTGATACCTTCAGGGAACAACTCAGATAGGAGTTTTTCTATTTACATCCAAAAAGCCCTTTGTTCCAAGAGGAGCAGAAGTGGGAAAGCAAGACCCATCTCCTTAAAAAACCCCTGGCCTCAACTGGACTGCGCGCTCAGCCCTCTGCCTGTCTGCTGAGTCGCCCGCCTGACCTGGTCAGGTGTACTCTCTCTCCACTGCCCCCCCCCCCGCACTCTCTCTCAGGTCCTGTCTGGAGAGGTGCCCATCCGTCCTTACGGATGTCCCTTCCCTAATAAACCTTGCTATTTTACCTCCCACTCTTCTCTGTCTCACGCCTGAATTCTTTCTTGCGGGAAGACAAGAACCCTGCAAATTTCTCCGGTAACAATAGTACCTTCTTCTCGTGGGCAGCAGGTTAAGCCACCGGCGGCAGCACTGGCGTCCTGTGTCAGAGTGCCAGTGAGTCCCAGCTGCGCTGCTTCTAATCTAGCTCCCTGCTGGTGCTGTACTGAGACTACAGACTTGATCTATGCCAGCAGAAGGGACCTAAAAGACAGCCCCCTAAATAACAGCAAATGTAGATGGTTACAGAGAGAGACAGTTTTGTCAGACGGGACCCGCTTCTCAGGGTATGCAACAGTTAGGCATGGCATATTATTGAAGCGTGCTCTGCCCCAGGAACTTTTGCTCAGTTAGCACAACTGATTGAATTAACCAGAGCTCTTGATTATACAAGGGATTTGTAAGGCACCTTCACTTTGCATGGAGACCTCAGTCTTCTGGTAATAGCCAACCAGGCTCTATGGAAAACATCACAAGTTTAAAAATGTGTGCTTGGTAAGAGTGTTCTTGGTAAGAAAGGTTAAGAAGGAAAGAGTTTTTAATAAGAAAAGGACATGGTTTGTAAGAATGACTTTATCCTGATGGCTAGTTTACTCTAGACTGGAATGGAAATGATGAAATGTTTAAAGTAAGTTGAAGAGGGTGTGTGGAAAGGTTATGAAGGAAAATATTGGACATGCTAACTGCTGCTCCGAGAGGTATCTGTGCCATGTTCCAGGAAGAATATTGTCTCTGGGTCAATCAGACTGGACAGGTACAAACCCAAATTCGTACTTTTCCTGGACAAAGCCAAACAGCTCCAGGACCAGGCCAAGCAGGGCCAGGATTGCTGGCCTGACATCTGGTCATGGAAATCCTGGCTATTTCCTCTCCTTGGCCCAATAACTTCTGTAACCTTGCTGCTTCTCTTTGGACCTTATGTTTTTAATGTTTGTCTCTAACAGAATAAAAGCTGTCAACCCCAAATGGTCGTCAGACAAGGCTTCCAGCCCATTCCACTGGAAGACCTGATCAGCCCTCTGGACCGAGCAGGACAGTCTTTCCAAGGCCACTGTCACACACCATAAGACAGATAGCAAGAGGAAATACCCAAATCCCCCTCGACACCCATGTGCCAGCTTCAAAGAAGTTACAGAAAACGGAACTCCATCCATAATCCCAAAGAAGAATTTTGGGTATTACCTCTTGAGGGGAAAATGTTAGGTAGGCAGTCAGTTATGAGCTTATGTGTGTGTAATATAAAGGCATCCAGGTCATTCGTGAACGGCTGTCCGTCATTCAGGCCCTAGTGTTAACCCAACAATACCAGGCTCTCAAGACTATTAAAATACCCTAAATTTTAAGATTAAAATTAGTTCAAAAGGAAAAGGGGGGAATGAAAGACCCGAGAAATTCCACCCCCAGGTTAGCCTTCCCCAGTTCCGGTTTCCCCAGGAAGAAAACTGGTTGTAACTCCCGCCCAGGCGCCATGTGGGATAGCCACGTCCCCCATCTAAAGGATCCAATGAGTATTCTTGGTAACCTTCAAACTGGCCAATCAAACCAAAGCACGCGAAATATGCTAATCTTGTGGTTCTTCTCTTTAAAAACTGCTGTAGACTGCCGCTCGGGGCCTCTCTCTTCGCCATTACTGGGGGGGAGGCCCATTTGCACAAATGATTAATAAATCCTCATGTTTTTGCATCAACTTGGTCTGGAGTTTGGGTCTTTGAGCGACCACCCGAGCATGTTGGATTCCCGATTTTGGGGTCCTTCAAGCTCATTCTGATATGGTGTATGTGACACTAAGGTATAGGTGTGATGATGCCACAAATACAAACCATTACTTATAGGACTACTCTATGAGGACAATGGAACTCCACTTGGCACTGAAACACTTACAGAGACTCTGTCTATTGGCACTATCCTGGGGACAGGGTCTACTGCTGAATTCTGGGTTTTACCACCTTAGCGCTGAGTTCCAAAAACAATCCTGTGATTCTTTGCTGTCCACACAAGATTATAGGAAGGATGCACAGAGGCAGGCCCCAGCTATACACCTGGCTCCACAGTCACCAGGCTCTTTGTAAACTTGGGAGCGCATATGAAAGGTTGATGATTCATATCATATAAGTCTTTCCCACCAGGGCCCATGTCTTGATATGATAGTGGAAAAAATTTGGAGAATATCTATAGGTATTTATCTAGCAGCAGAAATAATCAGAATCTAATCAGTGTTGGGTTTCACCAGCCCAACCCTGCAACTGAAGACAATTCTGTGAACCATGATGGCTGCCCAAGGTTGAAAGAGGGTGATAAAGGCAGCTTTATGGCCACTGAGCATGGTTCTAGCCTGTTCACGCCTGGGTCCCACAGTCACTGATGCCCAAAAAGATTTGAGGTGATACACCAAGCCAACCCAAAGCTGGCAGTGATACAAACCAAAATGAGTCTGATCCACTGGACCATATGTCTCTGCCTGATGCCAGGCAAATCTATAGACTCACTTTGTGAGCACTGGCCAGGTTAGAGAACTTTTTGTTCAAGATCTTAGCATAGAAGGCCTAATTCTGAGCCCTAAGGTATTATCCTTAATTTCCTCTCTTGACTTCTCTGTATGGCTAGAGCTTCACTTTCTATCAAAAATTAGGCAAGGAGTATCAGAGGCCAACTGGCTATGGAGGTTCCAAATACTCAGTTCACAGGTATGGACTTGGGAGCAGGGTCTGAGTATTCAATCCAACCCAGTCCTGCACTGGAATTCTTTACCTTCTTTGAAGTTGGAGATGTCTCTCTTCATGCTATGTTTCTTGAACTAGGTGAAGGGTGACTCAGACACATTTCCTTATTGCTTTCTTCAATGTGACTTTTGTTATGATTATAAAAATCATAAATATAAAAAATGAAGCACTGTAGTCTCTTACCTGGCTTCTTTTCCTCTTGAAAAGTTGACTTGATGTGTGTGTGGTTGTTCAAGACAGTGTCTCTGTAAAGGAGATGGCTGCTGGAGCATCTTATTCAATCACCAACTTAGTTCCTACCTAATACTTAAATTTTGAAAGTAAGATTTATAAAACTTTCAGAATAAAATGTAATGAACTGTTTTTGTTTTCTCCTTGGAAACTGAGAAAATTTTATTTACAAGTATAAAATGCAGATACTGAAGGATATTAATATATTAGAATACAACTCACAATTACAAAATCTATCATAAAGCAGAAAAATCAGATTTGACCATGAACTAGGATAGTCACTAAATGAAATAAGTAAATAAAGCCACGATCAACTGCAAAAGGCAAACTATCCCTAGAAAACTGGACAAAAAGGATGTAAAAAGGCAAGTCACAAAAACAGTAGATCAATTGATCAGTAATTATTACTTTAATCATACTCATTATCTAACTAGCACACATACTCTTATAAGATTTGATGCAATTTGCTTAATTAAATGTTTATTGCTGTTTACCCTACCAGACTATAAGCTCTGAAAGTGAACAATTTTTCTTCCATTATGTTACTCGTGTCCCAAATACTTAAGAAGAGCACTCAGAATAAGTTAAGTATTCAATAAATACTTGTTCAACATATGAATCTCACCAGGAATCAGGAAAAATTGACCTTAGAATTACAGATGATTTCATATATATTAAATGAACAACAAGTATACAACTTGAAAATATGTATCTATTAGTTAAACAAATGGGTGATATCCTATAAACTATTGGAAGGAATTTAAGTTGGAAAGAAATTTGTCACTATCTAGTGAATCTGAGAATGGCATATTATGAGCAATTTAGTGGTTACATAAGAAGACTCAGAAGAAGCTCCTAGCTCCTAGCTTTTTATAGGTCCATGTCGGCCATTGAGGCCACTTGGGGAGTGAATCAGTGAATCTCTCTTTCTGCCTCTGCTTCTGCCTTTCAAATAAATAAATAGATACATCTTTTTTTAAAAGTTAGTAGAGTTTTGTAAAATATAAGAATAGGAATAAGAGAGGGAGGAGGAAGAAAGTTGAGAGTACCAGGAAAGATGGTAGGGTGGGAAGAATCACTATGTTCCTAATTTGTATATATGAAATGCTTGAAGTTTGTATACCTTAAATAAAAGATTCTTAGGTTATAAAAGGCAATAATAAAGGAAGAACAGAATACCAAAAAATAATAAATCTTTGATATTTCTATTACATCTTGCAGGAAAGGCATTGATTATCCTTTGTTTTAGGCTATATTTTGGAATATGTTTTCTTAGCAAACAACTTTGGAATACAGTGACAGTGTCTCTCTAAAGTAAAGAGGAGACCTTTAGAAGGGAAAGAATGCTTCCCTCTGTAGTTAAAGGCTTATGCCAATGTAATAATGATAATGTCTCCAAAAATTGTAAAAAAGATCTATTTAGAAAAACAGTATACTTGGAAAACATGCTTACTACACATTTAAGAGACTGAGGTACCCCAAACTTAGTTTCCCTTCCCCATATTACATCAAACTGTATATGCATGTGTCAGTTAGCCATTTGGCTGTAGGGTGCAAGGCTTAGGGGTTTAGGGCCCTTTCCTTACTACCCAGTGTTCTCATTTCTTCAACAATACCCAAAATCACTGTGGCGGATTACCTTGTTAGCTTACAAGTAGGGAAAATCTCATAATCTTCAAAGTTCTTGATTATTACAGTAATAAGCATGGAATAATGAAAGGCATGCTTTTTGGTAAGAGGAATAATGAAAACTTCACCAATTATTGGAATCTAAGGCTAATTTATGAGAATTAATGTTAATGTAAAGACCAGACTGTATGATCAACTATGCAGTAAATAGTCCTTTTGTTGTTAATGTTTAAAGACTGGAGAAGTGATTGCAAGAGAAGAGGTGGGAACTCCATTTACCAAGTGAAGATGTAAGGTCATGTGAATCTGTGTGAGATTCCAGTAGAAAGAACGGGCCATCAAAGAAGGAACCTTTCTCTGAAGGGAGGAGAGAACTTCCACTTTGACTATGGCCTTTTCGAATTAAGATCGAAGTCAGCGAACTCCAGAGGCTTCCATAGCCTCAGCAACTCATGACTAGAGCCTAGAGATATTTCTGACGCCATAAACAAGAGTGTCAAATTGTTAAGTCAACATCAGGAGTCACTGTGTACTTACTTCTCATGTGGGATCTGTCCTTAATGTGTTGTCCAATGTGAAGTAATGCTAATACTAGTACTGAAACAGTATTTTACACTTTGTGTTTCTGTGTGGGTACAAACTGATGAAATCTTTCCTTAATATATACTAAATCGATCTTCTGTATATAAAGATAATTGAAAATGAATCTTGATGTGAATGGAATGGAAGAGGGAGCGGAAGATGGGAGGGGTCGCGTGGGAGGGAAATTATGGGGGGGGTGTGGGCAGCTGCAGGCAGTCCCCCCTTTTGTTTACACTTAAACATATGGCTGGAGACATCCAGGCACAGACAATTAGGCTAAGGAGATTCCAGGAAGAGGCAGGAAGAACCATATCTCACTGTTAGACTTCTCACAAGAAATGATGTAGATAATCAGCCACACTTGAAACCAGCATTTATCACCTAGGTGTTTTATTATACCCTTGTAATCAATGATTAATAATATTTTGTGATCTGCTAAGTGGAAGAACTTTATCGGGAACTCTTTGGGAACTCTTTGTAACCCCAAAAGAATTTTAGATATGTAAATCCTCTGCGTGCCTTCTTGTGTGCAACTAACTGGTCATGTTTAAATACTACTAAATTTGTTGAATAAACGAGCCTTGATCAGGATTTGTCTTGGCTCCATTCTTTGCGAATGGAGCCCGAACAGGGACCTGAGAATTAAAAAAGCAGTGAGGAACCTGGATTCATGGAGTCGCGACTATAGAGGTGTACAATTTGTGGTGAGTACCCAACACCAAAATTGTGGAGATTTTTTTTTTTTGAGCAGGCATTATGGGACAAGCATTAAGAAACAATAAAGGCAGTTAAGGCATTAGTACAGACACAAAAAATAGGGTTAAAGAAAAAACAATAGAGCAATTTATAAAAACCATAAAAATTACATGTCCTTGGTTTATTGAAAAAGGCCTTATAGATGAGATGCATTGGGAGGACATGAGAAAATTGAGGAAGCCAGAAGCTGTGATGGCGAGGATAATCGATCCTGCTGATCCTCTAGTTCTATGGAAAAGTTTACTCCCTCCACCCCTCCCTTTAAATTCTTTAAGTATATACAAAAAAAGGCCAGACCATCCAGTCCCCTTTAAAATGTTAATATTTAAAATCTGCTTGTGATGCATATGGGCCCACTGCTCCTTATACCACTGGCCAGAAAAAAGAGAGAGGAAAAATTCCACAGGTCTCTTGACCTAGCAAAAAGTCTTGATCCAATAACCCTTTCCAACATGATAAAAGTTTTTCTGTCTTTGCAGCTTTTGGTAGCTCTGGTATGTCTTAAAAAGCTTTTGTACGCTATTAACTATCTGTTTTAATTGAGTGGTTGCAGTAGCCCTGATTGGATCTGGCTCTGGTTGAAGATCTCAACTTGGTGGCTGTTTTAATTAGACTAGGCGCTATGGATGTTCCGCGCACCTACCCAACCCCAAGGCCAGTCCTGCTAGGCCCCGGCATGTGCAGTCTTCCCTGTAAATGAGGGACCACAGCCTTTCTCTGCGTGCAGGCTTAGCCAGATATCTCTAGGGAAAGTGCTCCCAAAGGCTGCTTTTTTTCTTCTCAATTTCCAATTCAATAACCTCCTCACTAGGAGAGGGGCAAGGAAAATGCCTCTGGCAATTGCTGGAGCAAGAACCTTAACCATTAACCCTTTCCAACTTGATGGGTTTTCTCTTTACAGTTAATAAAAACTTAAACAATAGGCTCATAAGCTGATGATCAACTCTTTTCTGTGCTGCTGTAGCTAACTTATCTAATGAGAGTTTCATGTGTCTTGAAGGTTTCATGTGTTTCTATTGCCAGTATGAGTCTTAACTAAAAAAACTGTAATGCAAAGCTGTTTACGTTATTTGCCTGTCTTTAATGTTTGAGTGATTACCTAACACTGATCAAATCTAGCCCACAGCCTTGGTTAAACGTACTCATTTTTAACTAAAACGGCTTGACTCTGATAGCTTACATTCTAAACCGAGTCTTTCAACTTTGGGGCTTCCAGCCGGATCCCTGAAACTCTCAAAGGATGAGACTCTAAATTTGTTAAAGTACAACTGTTTAAGTCAATTCAAATTATACAAAGTGTATTAAAATGTAGTAAATGATGTCAGATCTATGTTGTATTCATGTTTTTGCTTTTCAGCTAGAGTAGTCCTATAAAAATAAGAGTAAATTATGTGTATACAAGCCTTCATGTTGTTAACTAAAGTAAGCCAATACAGATTGGATCAAAAAATTGGGGTAATGCAAATGCCCTTTGGTTTGCATAATAAGTTTTACATGTCTTTGATATGCTTTAAACTTGTTTCTCTTAAGGATGAAGATCTTTTCAAAGTTGTAAATATGCGCTAGTGACTGTGTTTGCTGCTCAGGAGGTTCTGTCCTTATGTTACTTAAAAGCATAAAAATGTAATTTTGACTTTTAATTCACATAATGGGGTGTTATTTATTAATAACTCCCCATCTTTAGGCAACAGTGCTAAGTAAAACATGGAAAATGTATTATGTGTACTTTTAACATCTTAAATTTGATAAGAGAGTCTGAGTTTGTCAGCATGTATTCTCAGAGGTTGTCCATTCATAACAATTCAAGATTATGTAAAAGTAACTATGGATGTAAGTTTCAAAAAGTGTGAGCAAGTCATAAAAAGTTGTAAAAAGTTTAAGATTTTAAAACATTGATTACAGAGTTTTCTATAAGTTAATGCCAAAATTACACTAACCTAAAGTTAAAGTCTAATTTTCTGTTACAACAATGGGTTTATTTAAATTGTGTGCTAATGTTAGTATATATCTAAATATGGTCTCAATCTTGAAATCTGTTCTTACAAAAACTGTAATGTCTCTTTTTAACAGTGTCTGCTTAATCAGTTACTCTGCCATTTCTAAAGTTAGGTTATGTAAGCTCTTTTTAACTCTGTTAAATAGTTCTGAGTTATGTGATGATTTTGGGTGCTAACTATTATGTTCAAGTTTTTTTTATTATTATTTCTGGTTTATTCTGAAGGACCCCTAAATCGGGAATCCAACATGCTCGGGTGGTCGCTCAAAGACCCAAACTCCAGACCAAGTTGATGAAAAAACATGAGGATTTATTAATCATTTGCGCAAATGGGCTTCCCCTTCAGTAATGGCGAAGAGAGAGGCCCCGAGTGGCCGTCTACAGCAGTTTTTAAAGAGAAGAACCACAAGATTAGCATATTTCGCGCGCTTTGGTTTGATTGGCCAGTTTGAAGGTTACCAAGAATACTCATTGGATCCTTTAGATGGGGGACGTGGCTATCCCACGTGGGCACCTGGGTGGGAGTTACAACCAGTTTTCTTCCTGGGGAAACCGGAACTGGGGAGTGGCTAACCTGGGGGGGGAATTCCTCAGGTCTTTCATTCCCCCCTTTTCCTTTTGAACTAATTTTAATCTTAAAATTTAGGGTATTTTAATAGTCTTGAGAGCCTGGTATTGTTGGGTTAACACTAGGGCCTGAATGACAGACAGCCGTTCACGAATGACCTGGATGCCTTTATATTACACACACATAAGCTCATAACTGACTGCCTACCTAACATTTTCCCCTCAAGAGGTAATACCCAAAATTCTTCTTTGGGATTATGGATGGAGTTCCGTTTTCTGTAACTTCTTTGAAGCTGGCACATGGGTGTCGAGGGGGATTTGGGTATTTCCTCTTGCTATCTGTCTTATGGTGTGTGACAGTGGCCTTGGAAAGACTGTCCTGCTCGGTCCAGAGGGCTGATCAGGTCTTCCAGTGGAATGGGCTGGAAGCCTTGTCTGACGACCATTTGGGGTTGACAGCTTTTATTCTGTTAGAGACAAACATTAAAAACATAAGGTCCAAAGAGAAGCAGCAAGGTTACAGAAGTTATTGGGCCAAGGAGAGGAAATAGCCAGGATTTCCATGACCAGATGTCAGGCCAGCAATCCCGGCCCTGCTTGGCCTGGTCCTGGAGCTGTTTGGCTTTGTCCAGGAAAAGTACGAATTTGGGTTTGTACCTGTCCAGTCTGATTGACCCAGAGACAATATTCTTCCTGGAACATGGCACAGATACCTCTCGGAGCAGCAGTTAGCATGTCCAATATTTTCCTTCATAACCTTTCCACACACCCTCTTCAACTTACTTTAAACATTTCATCATTTCCATTCCAGTCTAGAGTAAACTAGCCATCAGGATAAAGTCATTCTTACAAACCATGTCCTTTTCTTATTAAAAACTCTTTCCTTCTTAACCTTTCTTACCAAGAACACTCTTACCAAGCACACATTTTTAAACTTGTGATGTTTTCCATAGAGCCTGGTTGGCTATTACCAGAAGACTGAGGTCTCCATGCAAAGTGAAGGTGCCTTACAAATCCCTTGTATAATCAAGAGCTCTGGTTAATTCAATCAGTTGTGCTAACTGAGCAAAAGTTCCTGGGGCAGAGCACGCTTCAATAATATGCCATGCCTAACTGTTGCATACCCTGAGAAGCGGGTCCCGTCTGACAAAACTGTCTCTCTCTGTAAACCATCTACATTTGCTGTTATTTAGGGGACTGTCTTTTAGGTCCCTTCTGCTGGCATAGATCAAGTCTGTAGTCTCAGTACAGGAGTGGAGGGGACCACTTTCCCCTGGGACTGGCATTAAAGTAGCTGGGTTTAGAGTAGAGTAATGCCTTCTTTTTACCTGAGGGTTTTCTAGAAGGAGGACCTGATACATTAGTATCCTGTTATCTGTAAGCCAGTGAGAGCCCCTTTTGCTAGTAAGGTATAAAGGGCGATATCTTGCCCCAGTGCAATTTTAGACGCCTCCTCTGTCAGCAAGGCAGCTGCTGCCATTATCCTTAGGCAGTGAGGCCATCCTTGTGCAACCATGTCTAAGGTTTTAGAAAAGTAGCCCACAGGTTGCTTAGCAGGTCCCAGATCCTGAGTTAACCCTCCTAAGGTGACTCCCTGCCTCCCAGTGAAGTACAGCTGGGAGGGTCTCTCTGGGTTTGGCAGTCCTAGTACAGGGGCTTTAGCCATAGCATCCTTGAGCTGAGCGAAGGCTGTGGTTTGCTCTTTCCCCCAAAGGAAGGGGCCTGGTTTAGGAACTGTGCTGTTTCCCTGTATCTAGGAACCTGATAGAGAAAACTGGGACTGCCTGAAGTTTGCAGAAGTAGGAATTTGCTGCATGGCCCATATCCTCTCAGGGGCAGGTTTTCTCTCCCCAGGGGTAAGGATAAGGGTTAAATAATTAAGACTCTAATGGACTAGCTATGCTTTGTTTTCCTCTGGATACCCAGTAGCTAGTTTTGCTAGGAAGTTAAGCCAATGTGCCAGACTAGAGTCTCAGGTTGGGAAAGGAGACAGACTCATTCACATTTAACCATTTAAATTATGGATTATTGTGCACCCCCCTCAAGAGATAGGCCCTTTAAGTCCTCAGTGAGGACCTGTCCAAATAGGTGCAGGACTATCTGAATTAGCTGTTAATGAAAGCCCCGTTTTTAGGAACTGGCAGGGAGGGCTTTTGAAGCTTAATACTATTGGATAGACTTTTAAGGCCTGGCTGGGTGTGTGAGGCCCAGACCTATCCATGGGGTGCTGGAAGAGAATTGCAAGAGATGCAAATCTCCTTTAAGGGAGGCACCCTGTTGACTTGCATTACATGGCTGGACTAGGAGGAGAGCTGAATAGGAGGCTGATAGAAATAGGCAACTTGCGTTTCACTGACCCTAGGCCATCCCCTCCATAGCAGTGGCTGGAGCTGGAGGCTGGGCAGAACCTAAGGCTTTTTAGCTCGGGGCCACAAGGTCTGCAGTTCTGAACCAGGAGTCCTTCGACACCCAGGGCAGTTCTGTGTCCAGTGGCCTTGCACTTGGCAGAGCTGACAGAAGGCAGTTGCTGTCACGACAGCTGCTTGCCCAATGCCCTGGCTCCTTATATCAGCAACAGGTGCCATTTGGGGTGCACTGGCCTTGCTGGGTCTCCTTGATGCCAGATCACCATGCAGAACAGCCATTGACCGGCCTGTTGCCTATCCTTACATCACTCCTGCTGCTAGCTTGCTCCTCGTTCTCCTGGTCTCTAATAAAGTAGACCAAGGAGGCAGCCTCTATGATGTTAGTCAAGGGGGTGCTCAACCCAACCCTGATTTTTGGAGATTTTTTTTCCTTAGGGTGGTCTAGAAAAACTATGGTCATGGGCAAATTCTGACACTTAGAATTTTCCTGCGTGTTAAAACCATGCCCATGAGGAGAACTATGACCTTTTAGGTAAGATCAACTGTGGTGACATGCTTGTATACTTTAAGGTCATTAGCGCAGCTTCCTATCTATCCCTCAGTTTGGTTTAAAGGGGAGTTCTGCCCATTTACCGCATACACCAAAAAATTGATCTAGCTGTCACATTATTTCATAGTTTAACCTCTTATTCTGGTATGCTCTTTGGTGTCCTATACTGTGGCCAGGTATTACTACAGAAAAGGTCAGTCAGCCCTTACATAAGGTCTGGGGATCAAACCGTACATCACAGTGGAGAGTTCTGCAGAACAGTAGTAACTTCCCTTCTGGAAGAGAAAAGAGGAGAAGTGAGGCAGCGGGTTGGGTCTCTAGCCTGACTTCCTGGGCTTTCAGACTTAACTGGCAGTTTAACCAGTGCTTACTGTGTAGCCTGACTTAGAGAAATTGTGGCAGAGGGGTCCATCATCCTTTGGCTTCTGGATGTTTACCGTGTAGCCAGTGGACACTAGAGCTTTCTTGGGCTCCTGGAACCCAGTTCTCTAGCATCTGCCGCATAACCCTCTCCAATCGTCTCTAAGTCTCTTTTGGAACACTTTTTTTTCCTTTTGACTAGACCTCCCATTTGATCCGCATTGAACTAGCAATGCCTGGTTGTTCAGCGTTAGCTGGACGGAGACTTTTTCAATCCCTCTTAAAGGATCTGGCTTCTGAGCCAGAGACTGGAGCAGCTAGAAAGAAACACATTTACAACTGAAGGTTAGCATCATTTTACATCTTGGCACCACTTAGAACCTAAACAGCCAATTGATTATTATCTCTGCAAGATGAGAGATATACCTTTTGAGATCTCCAGGGGCCCTCTGGAGATACCAAAAGTCCAGAGAATTTAGAACTTTGATTTTTAGAAAGTCTGTTGAAGGTGCCAAGAGAACTTAGAGTATAATTTTTTTTAACATATTGAAATGATAGCCATTCATTTAGAGTAATTTTAACACTTTTAGACCAGATTTAACCATAATGATATTTAACAATGCTTTTTATCAATTTTGAACTTAACATAGACAGTAGAGTACACAATAGATTACTTTGGCAGAACATGAATTTTAGGTCTCTTGTTGTCAAATAAACCAGAAATAAAAACCTTGAATATTAGAGTTAGCACACAAAATCATCACATAACTCAGAATTATCTAACAGAGTCAAAGAGCTTACACGATCTAACTTTAGAAATGCAGAACAACCAATTAAGCAGACACTGTTGAAATAGACGTTACAGTTTTTGCGAAAACAGATTCCAAGATTTATGATTTAGACCATTCCCAGATATTTACTAACATTAGTGTACACTTTTGTCAACAAAACCCCATTGTTATAACAGAAGATCAGACTTTAACTTTAGGTCAGTGTAATTTTGGCATTAGCACTCAACATAAAGAAAACTTTGTAAATAATTTTAGAATTGTAAATCTTTTAAAACTTTTTGTGACACGCTTACACCTTTTGAAATTTTACACCCGTAGTTACTTGTACATAGTCTTGAATTGTCATGTATGGACGACCTATGAGAATACATGCTAACAAATTTAAACAGTCTTTTTTTTATCAAATTTGAGATGTTAAAAATACACACAATACATTTTCCCAAGTTTTACTTAGCACTGATGCCTAGATAACTTAAAACACCGAGCTATTAATGAATACCACACCATTATCTGAATTAAAGGTCAAAATTACATTTCCATGCTTTTAAGTAACATAAGGATAACACCTGAGCAGCAACAGGGACACTAGTGCATGTTTACAAGTTTGAAAAGATCTTCATCATTAAGAGAAACAAGTTTAAAGCATATCAAAGACATGTAAAACTGAGCAAGTGAGCCACCTAGCAAACCGAGCAAACTGGAAGGGCGTTTGCATTAACTTAGTTCTCTGAACCAATCTGTATTGGCTTACTTTAGTTAACAACATAAAGGCCTGTATACCCAGAATTTACCCTCATTTTCATGAGACCACTCTAGCTGGAAAGCAAAAACATGAAGTGTGACACCATATACAACATTTTAATACATTTTACATAATTTGAATTGGCTCAAGCAGCTGTTACTTTAACAAATTTTAGAGTCTCCTTCTTTGAGAGTTCCAGGGATCCGACTGGAAGCCCAAAGTTGGAAGACTCGGTTTAGAATTT
Organism: Sylvilagus floridanus; assembly: GCA_949820135.1. Lineage (NCBI taxonomy): Eukaryota > Metazoa > Chordata > Mammalia > Lagomorpha > Leporidae > Sylvilagus > Sylvilagus floridanus. Next base: position 92,009,959 of record OX463223.1, read on the forward strand.
AAGCTGTCAGAGAGTCAAACCATTTAGCCAAAATCAGCATGTTTCTGATCAGTTGGGTAATCACTCAAACATTAAAAACAGATAAACAATGTAAACAACTTCGCATTGCAGTTCTCCCAATTAAGACTCTAATGACAATAGAAAAAAAATGCAAAACCTTTAAGACAGTGAACCCTCTCATCAGATAAGTCAGGAACAGTAGCGCAGAAAAGAACCAGTTAAAGGTTTCCATTAACTGCAAAGAGAAAAACCCATCAGGTTGGGAAGGGTTAATAGCTTAAGGTCCTGGCTCTCTTAGGTAAGGCCAGCAGTAGTATCCAATTGGGAATTTCTCCAGGGGAGGAAAGAAAAGCAGCCCAGGGGGAGGGGCGTGCTCTTCCTAGAGGTATCTGGCTATACCTGCCAGGGCAGGCCACGTGGACTGGAACAATCCAGAGGAAGGCCTGGCAGGACTGACCTTGGGGTCGGGTAAATGCGCCGTTTCCCCAAGAGTGCTGGGAACCTCCTATAATTTAACCAAAACCAGATTAATCAGGACTACTGCAAACACTCAATTAAAACAGATAGTTAACTTTAGCTCCTTTTCAGATTCAATCCTCAGACAATCAAAGCTTAGCAACAGGAATAGTTCACAAAAACTTTAAGATGCACCAGAGCTACCATAAGCTGCAAAGACGGAAAACCTTCTACCAGGTTGGAAAGGGCTAACTGGTAACAGCCTCTCCCTAGGTGGAGAAACCTGTGGAATTTCCCCCTCCCCTTAGCCAGGCCACCAGTATTCTAGGTGGAGAAACCTGTGGAATTTCCCCCTCCCCTAGGAATCTCAGCTGGAGGAGAGCATACGGAAAAGGCCTCATGGCGGCGGAAGGATTAAAGATGAAACAAAGACCAAGGAACACAGACTCACACACACAAGACAAACAATACAAGTCGCGCGACTATAGACCGGCGTGAAAAGTTTCAGGCGCGAGCGGCCATTCCGGCCAAGCTCCCAGGAAGGAGAGAGAAAAATCCCTCCCTCCCAATTCAGGCTGGAGCCCCCATCCAGGCTAGGCTCCTGGGAAGGAGAGAAAAAAATCCCTCTCTCTTCCCCAGACCACCACTAGAGCGTCCTCTAGGGCAAGACCAGGGGGGTACTCCGGACACGTCTGTCTCCTCCCCTGGTCCGATACAGATACAGGTCCTGTACAGGCACAGAATACAGATTTAAACACTAGCCGGACAACGAAAAGGACGTAACCAACATAAAACAAGAAGCTTACCTCCAACTGGTCAAGGAATTGGGTCTGGGAGCGTCCAAAATGTCTCGGTGGGACCTCCAAATGAAGGACCCCTAAATCGGGAATCCAACATGCTCGGGTGGTCGCTCAAAGACCCAAACTCCAGACCAAGTTGATGCAAAAACATGAGGATTTATTAATCATTTGCGCAAATGGGCTTCCCCTTCAGTAATGGCGAAGAGAGAGGCCCCGAGTGGCCGTCTACAGCAGTTTTTAAAGAGAAGAACCACAAGATTAGCATATTTCGCGCGCTTTGGTTTGATTGGCCAGTTTGAAGGTTACCAAGAGTACTCATTGGATCCTTTAGATGGGGGACGTGGCTATCCCACGTGGGCGCCTGGGTGGGAGTTACAACCAGTTTTCTTCCTGGGGAAACCGGAACTGGGGAGTGGCTAACCTGGGGGGGAATTCCTCGGGTCTTTCAATTCGACAACAAGAAACAAAATCCATATTCTGCCAAAGTAATCTGCTGTGTGCTCTACTGTCTATTATGATTGATAAAAAGCATTAAGTCTTAAAAAATTATGTTAAATATCATTATGATCAAATATGGTCTAAAAGTATTATAATCACCCTGACTAAATGTTAAAAAATTCTATTTTTACCAGATACTCTAAGTTCTCTTAACACCTTTAACAGACTTTCTAAAAATCAAAGTTTAAAATTCTCTGGACTTTTGATACCTCCAGAGGGGCCCCTGGAGATGTCAAAAGATATATCTCTCATCTCACAGAGATAATAACCAATTGGGCTGTTTAGATTAAAAGTGGTGCCAAGATGTGAAATGATGCTAAATTTCAGTTATAAATGTGTTTCTTCCTAGCTACTCCAGTCTCTGGCTTAGAAGCCAGATCCTTTAAAGAGAGACTGACAAAGCCTAAAAAGTGTACCGTGGTCATGATTTACATCACCTTAATGCCCAGACCTTAGAACTAAGATATGGAATCACCTGGGAACAGGCAAGGCAAATTGTAAAATCCTGCCTTTCCTGTGTTACATTTCTCCATGTCCCTCACTATGGTATATAGCTTTGGCAGATGGATGTTACCCATTTCCCTAAATTTGGTAAGCTAAAATACACGCATGTCTCTTTAAATAATATGTTCAGGTTTTGTTTTCACCACCCGGGAATCTGGTGAGGCTGCCAAACATGTCATCTCTCATTGCCTTTAGGCCTTTGCTGTTTTAGGAACCCCTATACAAATAAAAACTAATAATGGCCCAACATATACTTTGACCCTTTTAAGCACTTCTGTACTAACTTCCATGTCTCTCATATCACCAGGATTCCTTAAAATCCCCAGGAACAAGGTATTGTGGAATGTGCACATGCCACATTAAAAAGATTATTTACAAAAAATAAAAAAGGGGGAATATGGGGCCATAGCACATTCCCCACAAAAATGGCTATCACATGCTCTTTTCATTTAAAATTTTTTAATACTGGATAATCAAGGGAAATCTGCAGCTGATCGTCACTGGCATCCTGAAACCAAAAGACAACAAGTCTATGTGAAATGGAAGACCCTCTAACTGCTCAATGGCATGGACCTGACCCTGTTTTAATATGGGGACGTGGACATGTTTCTATATTCTCGCAGAAAGACAATGAAGTACGGTGGTTACCTGAGTGACTGGTGCAGCAAACAGACAATGTCATGAAGCAGCCCCTTGATCTTCATTATGATAACATTGCTGATCGGAATTGCCCTGAAAATAAAGCTTCCCTGCTCATATCAAGCCAAACCTACGTTGCCACCTCTACCACCTCTGTTGGTTCACTGATAGTTCTAAATTGTTCATGTACTTATGATAATGGAAGTAGATACTGATTTTAGCATATCAAAACTAGTCACATTGTCAGACTCCAGGGTATACCTTTGTCAATTCTGGAAAAAATGCCTCATTGATGTATTGGTTAAAAATGTTAAAGTAACTCTTATGGTCAGTTCCTCCTTCTTTGTCAAAAGTAGCAATTTCTGGCTACATTTAGCTGCCTCTGCTAATATGTCATCCTTTTGTGTAAATACAGCTGATTCTCCCAACAACCTGTTAACTATCAATATCCTGGGAGTTTCTTCTACTAAAAAGGAGTTTACAACAAATATAGGCATAAATCCTACTTCTTTAAAAATTAGCAATTTTACCAAAAGAAGCTTTTGGTCTTGCTGTCTCCTTGCTGGGTGTTCCAGGTCTTGCCTATGTTAATAATCAAGGTTTAAAAGAACTAGCATGTATTGTTACCAAAACTGTAAATATGACTGCTGCTGCTTTAGCCAATATCACTGAGGAACTTGATCAGGTCTGGACAGGTGTGTTGCTCAACCAGGCTGCCATTGACTACTTACTACTAAAAGATCGTATAAGCTGTGACTTGATTACTGGAGGTTACTGCTTAAATATCTCAAATAATGTTCCTTACATAAAATATCTGGTACAGCAGCTAAAAGGTAAACTTCAGCATATGTTTCTAACTAATCCCTTTTCTTTTGGTGGATTTCAATGGACCCACTGTCTTTTGATGTTACTCGGTCCTTTATTGCTGCTCCTGCTTTTTCTTCTGTGCCTCCCCTGTATATTCCAAGGCCTCTCTGTGTCATTTGGTGCCATTTGGTCTGAGATTTCAAATTTATGTTCACAGCTTCACCCCCGAGCCAAAAAGGATGGCATTGAATTCCAATGACGGGTAAGACTCAGTCTCCTTGTGTTACCGGAGAAATTTGCAGGGTTCTTGTCTTCGCACAAGAAAGAATTCAGGCATGAGACAGAGAATAGTGGGAGGTAAAATAGCAAGGTTTATTAGGGAAGGGACATCCGTAAGGACGGATGGGCACCTCTCCAGACAGAGCCTGAGAGACTGGGGCAGTGTAGAGAGAGTACACCTGACCAGGTCAGGTGGGCGGCCCAGCAGAGAGGTAGAGGACTGAGTGCACAGTCCGGTTGAGGCCGGGGGTTTTTAAGGAGGTGGGTCTTGCTTCCCCACCTCTGCTCCTCTTGGAACAAAGGGCTTTTTGGATGTAAATAGAAAAACTCCTATCTGAGTTGTTCCCTGAAGGTATCAGACAGGAGGAAGCCTAGCTGGCTCCATCCTGAGTTTGGAGGAAGGGTGAGCAAGACCTCCTGGAGAATGGGGATCCTGAGCAGGGTATTTGAAATGCAGAAACTGGGCTGCATCTGGGAGAAGGGACTGGGACCCCCACCAGGCAGGTTATCAGGTAGAAGGGGGCAGGGCAGGATGCGAAGGCCAGGCTGCCCCTGAAATGTTGTCAGGATGACTCTGAGATGCAGGTGCATATGCTGGACATAGATGTCTTCTCTTTAGGCCTTTATGTCACACATAAGCTCATAACTGACTTCCTACCTAACACTTGTACTGAAGGAATATTAAAACTAAGCAGGACCCCCCCCCTTCTCTTCTGACCCTTGCCAAATTGACTTTTGACCTACTTTCTGGATTCCTGACTCGGGGAGGGGTTGAGGCCTGTCTTTACTAAATAGACATGGTGATGCTGGGGCAGGAAGAGATAATACCGGAATGTGGCCTTGTAAAATTAGGGGAATGGCCCACCGAAACTAGGACCCAGACCAACCTGTTCACCTTAACAGGCACCCAGCTGATGAACTTAGGGTTTTATTTAACCTTAGGAAATGTATGGTGAAAGTGACCCTTACCTGTTGTAAATCTGGCCAATAGTTGATGTTATCTGTACCTTGCACCTGTACACTTTGTGCTTACGGAATTCCCCTGTTCCCTGGGTTCCCATGTGAAATATGTTCTACAGATTCTACAAAGCCTTTGGGTGACTATAAAAAGCTGATGCGATTTGTACTCAGGGTCACTCGCTCACATTTGTGAAGCTGCGACCCCAGCATGCTGGTCAATAAAATACTCTTCTTGCGTTTTGCATAAGAGACTGCCTCTTGGTGTATTCTTTACTCCGGCACGGCCGTAACAGTACCAACCTAAGACAGGAGCCTCAGAGAATGTCTGGGGTGTCCAATGATGGGTAAGAACAAGAAGAAACACGGGCAACCTAAGACAGGAACAATGCCTCAAAAAATAAAAAAGGGGGAAATGTTGGCAGCCCCAGGCAGTCCCCCCTTTTGTTTACACTTAAACATATGGCTGGAGACATCCAGGCACAGACAATTAGGCTAAGGAGATTCCAGAAAGAGGCAGGAAGAACCATATCTCACTGTTAGACTTCTCACAAGAAATGATGTAGATAATCAGCCACACCTGAAACCAGCATTTATCACCTAGGTGTTTTATTATACCCTTGTAATCAATGATTAATAATATTTTGTGATCTGCTAAGTGGAAGAACTTTATCGGGAACTCTTTGGGAACTCTTTGTAACCCCAAAAGAATTTTAGATATGTAAATCCTCTGCGTGCCTTCTTGTGTGCAACTAACTGGTCATGTTTAAATACTACTAAACTTGTTGAATAAACGAGCCTTGATCAGGATTTGTCTTGGCTCCATTCTTTGCGTCCTTGTCCCCGCATTCCCACTCTCTGTTTCAGGAAACCCGGTTCTTTGTGCTGCAGGTCGGCACAGGGGGGAGCCATTTTAATCCATAAACTGTATTTTGGAGATTTATATTTACTAAATAAAAAAAAATAAAAATAAAACATTGATAGAATTCAGCAGTTAATCCTTCCATTCTTGGACTTACCTTTTTGTGGAGTTTCTTTATTACTCAATCAATCTGTGTCTTGGTAATTATTGATCTATTTATGTACTTCTTTGTCTCGTTTCAGTTTTTGATTTAGGTTCTGTTCTATCTATTAGTTTACGTACTCCAGTTTGTTTTGGGTTTCTATTTGCATGATGCACCTTTTTCAAGCCGTTCAGTTTTAGTCTACACATATCTTTATCTATGAAGTGAGTTTCCTGTAGGTAGCACATCGTTGGATATTTTTATTATCTATTTTGCCAATCTATATCTTTTGACCAAAGAATTTAATCGATGTACATCCAAAGTCAGTATTAATAGACAAGAACTAACTCCTGCCATGATGTTTATTGGTTGCTGAGTGTATCTGCTTTTCTGTGAGTGAATTTTATATTGTTCTGTGTTTTCATAATGTATAGTTCCCTTCGGAATTTCTTGTAACCCTCATCTGGTGGTGATGAACCCTCTCAGTTTTTGCTTGTCTAGGAAATATTTTATATGTGTTTCACTTCTAAATGATACATTCATAAGATCTAATATTCTTGGTTCAAAGTGTTTTTCTTTCAAGATTTTAATATATCGTCCCTCTTTTGGCTTATAGGCTTCCTATTGAGAAGCTTACTGTTTCCCACACAGTCTTTATTATTCTCTCCTGGTCCTTAACTTTTGAAAATTTTTATTATAATATGTATTAGGGAAGATAATTTCTTGGTTGAATCTAGTTAAGGTACTTTGAGCTTCCAATTTCTAAATGCAAATATCTTCTCCAAGATTTGGGAAATTTTCAGCTGTTATTTCGTTCAGAGTGTTCTCTGTATTTTCTTATTTCTCTTCTTCAGTTGTTCCTATAATATGAACTTTGGTTGGTTTAAATGTATCCCATTGACTTTCATACTTCTTTTTAATGCATTTCTTTTATTTTCACCTAACTGGGTTGTTTCAAAAGTCTTAATCTCAAGATCAGAGATTTATTTTTCTCCTTGATCTATTCTGTTGTTGAATCTCTCAGTTGTATTTTTCATTTCATTAATCTAAGTTTTAAGCTCCAAAGTTTCTATTTGGTACTCTTTTAATAGTTTCTATTCCTTTGTTGTATGTCTGTTTTGTATAATTTATTGTTTTCTTACTTCTTTGAAGTGGCACACTGTATTCTCTTTCCACTTTCTAAGTTTCCTTGAGATGACTATTTAGGATTCTTTTTCAGGCATTTCATACATTTCCTTAAGATCAGGATCTATTTCAGGAAAAGTCGTCTGCTTTTTTGAAGACATCATACATCCTTAAATCTTCATGTTCCATATGTCTCTACATTCATAGCCATGTATCTGTTATAATAGTTGATTCATTCTTCTTTATGGTTTAGTTTTCATTGGAAAATACTTTTTGTTTGAACGGAAAGCAGAATATCACTTGGGTTGTTACTTTGTTTTTGGTTCTGGGTGAGCCCAGAATTGTGTCCTCTATGTGATTTCTTCAACTATAATCAGTGTTAGCAGTTGCTATAAATGCCAAAATTTTCTAGCCCACAGCATTTCGTACAAGTAGCAGTATGACTTTGAGGTGAATATGTGCTTTCAACAGTGTATGTCTTCAGTTCCCAGAGAGTGGGATAATCAATCACACTAGGGTTTGTGATGTTTTTAACCACTTTCCTGTTGCTGTGAGACACAGTAGGTGCTGTCTTCCTATGCAAATCTGAATGATGATGGAGCTTCAAGCAACAATAATCATAACCCTGGGACTGTGATTTGGGTGAGACCTTCCCTAGGTCCAGTTGGGTAGACCTGAGTGATGTTGGGACTTATAGTTATCAAGAATCTTAATCATAACAGTGGATGGTGTTAAAGTAAACTTGCAAAAAAAAAAAAAAAACTTGCCCTGGTTCTATAGGGTGAATGTAGATTTTTTCCTTGGGATTGTACATTGGTCAGTGGATGTCTAGAGCAGTGGGATACTTATAGATCCTATTGGCATGTTCCATTGACTCTGAAGAATATGGCACAAATAGTCACAGTCCTGGAGCTGTAGTTTTCCATAATGTCCTTACCTAGATCTTGCACAGTCCAGTTATGCCATCAACCAGAAGAAGAATGAGTGTGAGTTACTTAAGGGGTTGTAGGACCAATAGTGAAAGTCCCATAGCATTAAGGCACATATGGGATCACCCCCAGTTCCCACAGAGTATGCAGGAGTGATGCTTATTTTGCTTAGGACCTGAGATTCCTGGAAAAGAATCCCTCAAGATAAGACTCAGATGTTATCTCTAGGAAGGATAAACAACCTTATGAGTCCTTTATTCAGGAATCTTGTAGAACTGGCTGCACCACTCCCTGAATTTAGTGAGTTAATTTTACTCAAAGGGAAAGGAAACTTTAAGTTAACAGAAGGGAAGCTAGGAAACCACAGGAAACTAGGACCTGATAATATCTATCATCTGCATAAAAGGCACTGTATTGGGGCAGTTTTATTAGTGGTTGTGAAATGGTATCTCATTTGTGGCTTTAATTTACATTTCTCTAATAAGGAATGATGATGCATTTTCTTTCTTATACATATTGGACATTTGCATCATTTCATAAATGTCTATGTTCTTTATTAATTTTTGATGTTTAATTATTTTTATCTATTTGAGTGGGAGGGAGGGGAGGAGGGAGGGAGAGAGAGAATGTCTTCTATGCACCGATTCACTCCCCAAAGGCTTGCAACACTCAGGGGAACTGGCTAGGCAAAAGCCATGATCCTGGAACTCGATCCAGGTCTACCACATGGGTTGCAGGAACTCAAATACTTAAGCAACCATATGCTACCTCTCAGAAGGCACATTAACATGAAGCTGTTTCAGAAGCAGGAATAGCCAGATTTTAAATTTGGTTCACTAGAGTTCGGTTGCTCAGAGGTTCTTGTCTTCATGAAAGAAGAAATTCAGGCATGAGTCAGAAAAGTATTGGTGAGCAATGTAGCAAGGTTTAATAAGGTAGGGCATCATAAGAATGGAATGGATGGCACCCCTCTAGACAGAATCTGAGAGTACCCAGTCATTGAGAGAGGTAAGCAAGGTCATATAGTTTTGTTAGGTAGGAAGTCAGAAATTTACCCTATGTGTGTGTGTGAGATAGGCCTGAAGACCAGCACCTACTGTGGAAGCTACAGAAGCCCAGCATCTTGCACTTCAAAGTCCCATTCAGATCTTGACAACCTCTCAGGTGGTCCCAGCCCTTCCCCCAAGGAAAGCTCCCAGGAGAATTATCTCTCTTTGGGACTAAATGGGTTACCTGATAACATGGGGCAATAAAACCTTCACAGATACCCTAAGGGAAGCCCCCCTACTCTGCCAGGATGCCAGCATATCTAGGGAGGAATTTTCTAATTTTCTTTTTTTTTAAATATTTATTTATTTATTCAAAAGTCAGAGTTACACAGAGAGAGGAGAGGCAGAGAGAGAGAGAGAGAGAGAGAGTGGTCTTTCATCCGATGGTTCACTCCCTAGATGACCGCAACATCTGGAGCTGCGCCGATCCGAAGCCAGGAGCCAGGAGCTTCTTCTGGGTCTCCCACATGGGACTTGAACTGGCGCCCATATGGGATGCTGGCACTTCAGGCCAGGGAGTTAACCCGCTGTGCCACAGTGCTGGCCCTGGAATTTGCTAATTTTCACTCAACAAACTCTTCTGCCAGGACTCTCCATCTTTTGTCCTGGAGGAGAGGGGGAGGTGAGTAAACAGACTCCCTTAAAAACCTAGGGAGTCCAAACAGACTGTCCTCAGTCCTCTGTCTCTCAGCTGAGCCACCCACCTGGCCTGTTCAGGTGTATTCTCTCCATTCAACAATGTAACCTCACTCTCCCCCAGTCCAAGCGACTGGGCACTCTCTGTCCCTTCCATTCTGAAGGATGCCCTGTCCCTATTAAAGCCTTATCACTCTGATTTCTTTCTCATGCCTGAATTCTTTCTTGCAGGAAGACAAGAACCCCATGGCTTCCATGGCCTTCCCTCCAGTAACATTTCAATGGAGAGAATACACCTGACAGGCCAGGCAGGAGAGATTAAGCATGTAGTTTGCATTCAGACTGGGATTTACCATCGCATTAGGAGAAAACATTGGGTACACTCTGCAAGACATTGGCATAGGCAAAGACTTCTTGGAAAAGAACCCAGAAGCACAGGCAATCAAAGACAAAGTTGACAAATGATATAACATCAAGATGAGAAACTTCTGCACTGCAAAAGAAACATTCAGCAAAATGAAGAAGAAACTGACAGAATGGGATGAAATATTTGCAAACTGCACAACTGATAAAGGGCTAATATCCAGAATATATAAAGAGCTCAAGAAATTCAACAAAAGGAAAGCAAACAATTCAGTAAAGAAATCAGCATGTTCATTGCAGCACAATTCACAATAGCAAACATATGGAATCAATCCAGATGTCCATACTAGTGACTAGATAAAGAAATTATACACACACACACACACACACACACACTCTATAGATTACTACTCACCTGTGGAAAAAAATGAAATCTTGTCTTTTGTAACAAAATGGACACAACTGGAAACTGTTATGCTTAGTGAAATAGTCCAGTCCCAAAAAGATAGATACCATACGTTTTCTAATAGAGTACCTAAAATGTATTGTATTGGAGTGAAATGAACATTTTGAAATTCAGTGATTGTTTATAGCCCTTCTCTCTTCTGTTGAAGGACAGTGGTTTGTTGTTGTTGTTGTTCGTACAATTTTTTGAACACTTACACTTCGTGTAGAGTTAACTTTATGATCATTAAGTAACTGAAAGTAGATCTTGGTAAAAATCAAGAATGGAAATGGGATAGGGAGGATGAAGGCTTGTTACAGCCGTGCTGGAGTAAAGAATACACCAAGAGACAGTCTCTTATGCAAAACGCAAGTAGAGTATTTAATTGTGTGAGCGAGCGACCCTGAGTACAAATCGCATCAGCTTTTTATAGTCACACAAAAGCTTCGAAGTTAATCCATTGAACCTGTAGAACATATTTCACATGGGAACCCAGGGAACGGGGGAATCCTGTAAGCACAAAGTGTACAGGTGCAGGGTACAGATAACATCAACTATTGGCCAGATTTACAACAGGTAAGGGTCACTTTCACCATACATTTCCTAAGGTTAAATAAAACCCTAAGTTCATCAGCTGGGTGCCTGTCAAGGTGAACAGGTTGGTCTGGGTCCTAGTTTCGGTGGGCCATTCCCCTAATTTTACAAGGCCACATTCCGGTATTATCTCTTCCTGTCCCAGCATCATTATGTCTGTTCAGTAAGAACAGGCCTCAATCCCTCCTTGAGTCAGGAATTTAGAAAGTAGGTCAAAAGTTAATCTGGCAAGGGTCAGAAGGGGGGGGGCTGCTTAGTTTTAATGTTCCTTCAGGCTTGGAGTATGAGTTGGAGGGAGGGTTGTGAGTAAAGTATTATGATGTTCCTAAATCTGGATATATGAAGTAAATGAAATCTGTATAACTTAAATAAAATTTTAAAAAAAATGAAATTCTGCCATTTGTAGTAAAATGGATGCAACTGGAGGACATCATGTTTAGTGAAGTAAGCTGGACACAGAAAGATAAATACCACATATTCTCCCTGTTACTGGAGAACAGCAGGGTCCTTTTCTTCGCGTAAGAAAGAATCCAGGCATGAGAAAGTGGAAAGCAAGTAGCAAGGTTTATTAGGGCAGGGACATCTGTAAGAACGGATGGGCACCTCCTCAGACAGGACCTGAGAGAGAGTGCCCAGTCGCTCAGACTGGGGGAGAGCGAGGTTACATAATTGAGTGGAGAGAATACACCTGGGTAGGCCAAGCAGGCAACTCAGCAGAGAGGCAGAGGGCTGAGCGCACAGTCTGGTTGAGGCAGGGAGTTTTTAAGGGGATGGGTCTTTGTCTTCCCACACCTTCTCCTCCTGGAACAAAGGACTTTTTGGATGTAAATACTAAAAATTCCTTTCTGAGTTTTCCCCCTAAAGTTATCAGACAGGAGGAATCTTGGCTGGCACCACCCCGTTAGAGGAAGGATGAGCAGGACCCCCTGGAAGGTGGGGATCTGAGGCAGGATATTTGAAATGCAGTTCCTGGGGCTGCACCTGGAAGATTATCAGGCAGAAGGGGCAGGGACCCCCACCTGGCAGGTTATCCAGTAGAAGTGGCAAGGCAGGATGCCCCTGAAAGGTTATTGGGATGACTTTGAGATGCATATGCTAGACATAGATGTCTTCTTAGGCCTTTGTCACACACACATAAGCTCGTATCTGACTTCCTACCTAACACTCCCTTATATGTGTGAGCTGAAATTAAAGAAGTAAAAAAAGAACAAAAAAAGGAAGAAATGCCTTTGTACATCAGTAATGATGCAAATATAATTTCACCAAACTTTGTTTTATACCTTTGTCAAACCAATGGTTAAGAATGCTATACTACTATAGTTTCAATTATCTATCATTACTTTAAATTTTACTGTATATGGGTGAAATGGTCATATTTACATTTGACTATTGTTTATAGCGCTTGCTTGTATTCTTTTTACTTTTTACTTTTACTTTTTCCTTGTTGAATTCTTTATTTGATGGATCATTAAGCCATTGACTGTAATGTAAATTAAAAAATGTTATCTCAAAAACTAGGAAAAGAAAGAAAGAAGGAAAGAAAGGAAAAATAAAGGAAGGAGGAAGTGGGAAGGGAAGATCATTATATTCTTTGAATTGTATCTGTGTACTATATTCAAAATATCAAAAGCAAACATTTAAGCATTAATTCAAAATATCTATGATTATCAAAGAATCATAAATAAAATGTTGCATAGGAGAATCTTTTGATGAATGTGATTTGAAGCTATTTTCTCTGATTTTCTGGGTTGTCTTTTCACTTTCTTGATTCTATCCAATTTATGTATTTATGTTGCATGTTACCTGTGGTTTTGCTGTCATATATTTAGATAGGAAGTTAGAAATCAGCCTATGTGTGTGAGGGGCCTGAAGAAAACAAAAGTTTCTTCGGAGAGGAATGTAACAACCTCAGAAGCACACCTTGGAAGCAGCCCAGTATTTTACACTACAAAGTACTGCCCATATCCTGATGACTTTACAGGTGGTCTCAGCTTTCCCCCACAAGGAAAGCTACCCAGGAGAATCCTCTCTGCTCAGCACCAATGGGCTACCTGGCTGGATAACATTGGGCAATAAAACCTTCACAGTCTTCCTCCAATGAAGGCACCCTAGGGAAAGCTCTTCTACCCAGTGCCAAGTAGATATCCAGTCTGATAGCACTGAGTAATGGAATCTTGGGAGGCATGTTACATAATTCACACTCCTTTATCCTGGAGAACAGGGGGAGGGGAAGGAGAAACAGCAGAAATAACTGGACCCCTTTTCCTTATTAGCCTCAGTCTGAATGCAAACTGTGTGCTCAGATCTCAGGTCTCTGAGCCTCCTGTCTGGCCTGTCAGGTGTATTCTCTCTATTAAACCATGTAACTTTGCTTTCTCCAGCCTGAATGACTGGGTACTTTCTCTCAGATTCAATCTGGGGAAGGCCCATCCATTCTGATGGATGTCTTAATCCATTAAACCTTGTTACCTTGCTTACCACTCCTCTCTATCTCATGTCTGAGTTCTTTCTTTCACCAAGACAAAAACCTATCCCACCCATCTCTGCTAACAATATGTAAGAAATATTTTTCAAATCCAAGGTTATGAAGCTATATCTCTATGTTTTCTTATAAGAAATTTATGTTTGTAGGTCCTATATTTATGTCTTTAACCCAGTTTTACTTATTTACTATATATTGTGTGATGATAACAGAATACTTTATTTTTCCCATAGATATCCAGTTATCATAGCACTTTTTGTTGAAGAGATAATTCTTGGCACATTTAACTGTCTCAGCACATTTATTAATAATCAATTTACTGTAAATATAGACCTACTTCTGGGCTCTAAATTCTATGTCACTTCTCTCTATACATCTATACCAATACCACATATTTTTTAATCCTATAGCTGTGTGGTAAGTTTGAAATTGGGAAGTGTAAATTCTTGAAAAATGTTATTTTAAAAGATTGTTTTGTTTCATGTGAATTTTACGAATTGACCTTTTCTTACCTGAAAAAAGGCCATTGGGATTTTCATAGAGGTTACATTGAATCTGTGGATAAACTTGGGGAGGAATTGTCTTCTCAACAATATTGTCTTTCAGTCCATAAATATGAAATTTCCCATGAATATTGAGTATCTGTCATCTTTAAATTATTTCAACTGTTTTATTTAAATGTATTTCTAAGTTATGTTATTTTTTGATGCTACTGTAAATGGGACTATTTACTGTAATATTGTACAATATATATTGGATATTTATTCTCCTTTTCTGGTGCACATCTCTTAAAACTTGAAATTTCCCGAGTGTTTTTTTTTTTTTGATGCTAAAGAGATAAATGCTGATTGGGGATCCTTAGATAACATCAGGATGAAATCTGGACACCAGAAATAGCAAGGCGTGATTACAGCATTGGGAAGGAGAGGGAATGAAAGTTGGATTGATTACAAGTAGCTAACGATGCAATCAGTCATATCTACATAATGAAGTGTCCATAAAACCCTAAAACAATAGGATTTGGAGAGTTTCTAGATAGCCAAATACATGCAGGTTCCTTGGAAGCTGGCATGCTGAATAAGGCATAAAAACTCCAAATCCCTTTCCACATACTTTTTCCTGCACATCTTTTCAATTTGACTAGTCATCTCTATCCATTGTAATATCCTTTATAATAAATGGGGAAATATAAGCAAAATCTTCTGTGAGCTGTTCTAACAAATTAATTGAACCAAGGATGGGTGTCCTTGCAACCCTGATTTATAACAGATCTGTCAGAAGTGCTAATGTGAAGTGGAAGACAGTCTTGTGGCACTGAGCCTTTTATCTGTGGGATCTAATAGTTTCTCCAGGTCAACTACAAATAGACATAGCTTTACATCTTTGTTTACAATATAGTTGCCTTTTATTCATGTCTCCAGGCAGATACTGTCAGAATTGAATTGAATGATAAAAAACCCAATTAATATCTGTTGAAAAATTACTTGCTTTGTGTGTGTGGAAAATCTCCACATATCTGGTGTCAAAAGTTTTTTGAGTGACTGCATGAGAGTAGGAAAACATTTTATTTTCCTTATCACCTATATTTACTTATTTCCCTTTTTGGATTGCTCAGTGCTGGTGTATAGAAAACAAATTATTTTGGCTCTTTGATATTTTATTCTATCTTCATTTGGGCTGCTATAACAAATTATCATAGGCTGGTTGATGTAAACAGCCAGATATTTCTTTCTCACAATTCTAAAGGCTGGTCAAAATACTGGTCAATCTGGTTCCTAGGAAACGCCCTCTTTCTGATTGCAGTTGGCTTTTTTCTTATCATACCCTCATATTTAGAAAAGAAGAGAGAGAGGGAGTTAGGAAGTGGGAGAGAGAGAGAGAGAGGGAACTCCGGGTTGTATAGGCACATGAGGGCTCCACCCTGATGACCTAACTATATCCTAAAGGCCTTAGTATAATTATCATAATTATAACAATTGTTTTATTATAAACTTGGTATTTATGTTATTTTGTTCAAGTGGACAGATTGATAATTTATTTACAAGTACAATTTATAGAAAAGTTTTAAATGTCTGAAGCTAGGAAGAAACGAAGAAATTTTTTTAAAATCCTTGTGATGAATTTTATGTAGCTACTACAAAGGATGCTTTCAGAACATATCTAAAACCTGAGCAAATACTGAATCTATATGGAAAAACACAGGGCATGAAATTGCATGTGCAAAAGTATCCTTGTTTCTCTTTCAAAGAAAGTAAAGGAAATAATGAGTATTAATATTTCACTATCAGCCCTAGGAGATGGGAGGTAGCTTAGTTGAACTGCTTCGTGCCAATTTTCTGAATTTTACAGTGTTCACTTGTGCATGTAATTCACTTGCAATTGAGGAAAAAGAAAAACACGGACGAAAAGAAGTAAAGTCTGGGCATGACAAAGAAAAATTGAGTAGATTGGATCAAGATAGCAGTCTGAGCACTAAACAACAGCATATTTCATTCATTCCTCCAAATTCCCTTAAAATGTCAGGAAAGGCAGGTTTTTAAATAGAATAACTCCATAAGGGCACGCTGAAACGAAAGGGTGAATTCCTGGGAAATGAAAAGCAAAGGAGGCAGAGGCACTAACTGCACGGAAGAGAAGCCATCAGGGGTTAGGCGGTGCAGGATCCTGCTCCTCAAGACCAGTGGCACTGGGAGGGGCCCAGGAGCACACCCCAGGCCCGGAGATGTGGTGTGGCTTGATGGGGGCGGGGGTGCCGCTCAGTGTTTGGCAGGAAGTAGAGGCCTCTCTTCTGGCAGGAAGCTGCGCTACGGAGAAGAGGGAGGAGACTGCTGCAGTAACTGCGTCTGGTGGAACCCCGATGTGGCAAGAGGGGCCGCCACCGCTGCCGATCAGGAGGCGAGCGCTGGGGACGCTGCCGCTCTCCTCTTCGCTAAGCCCCGCCGCCCTCCTAAACTCATTCCTTGTGTCGGCGGCGCTTCACAGCTTTTGCAAGCATCCAACTGGTCACCTGCTGATCCTCCTTCATCACAGGCTCACAGCTGAGGCAGCGGCGAGGTGTCCCATTTGGACACGTGAGCCTCTCAATCCGGGACGGTGGGCAATCCGCACCCCCAGGCCAGAATAGTGTTGGATGCAAGGCGGGGGGAATGGTCAGATGCCCAATTCTTCCTAAGTCACAGCTCCCTTGCAGTAGCTCAGCGGGAAGGAGCTGGGGAGGAAGGGTACTTCAGGCACACAGCCAGTGTCCTTGATTTTCAGCTTTGCCATATAGCTTTTGGGAAAAATAAGTGTGGGTGTACAGGGCACTCTGTTTAAGACTAAAAGCTCACTGTGTTATGCATTGAATTTATTTATTGTTTTTAATTTCCTTTTCGGTCTGCCTAGTGACTCCTGCTTGCAGGCATGAAGACCCCATTTGGAAAGGCAACTGCAGGGCAGAGATCCAGGACAGGCGCAGAACATGCCAGTGTATCTGTTACCGTGATGAAGAAGAAGGTTGCACAAAAGAAGCATAGGAGCAGACTCACCTCCCAGCCTCGAAGGAATATCGTGGGTTGCAGAATTCAGCATGGATGGAAAGATGGAGATGAACCCTTAACACAGTGGAAGGGAACCGTTCTGGATCAGGTACCTGTAAATCCCTCTCTGTATCTTATCAAATATGATGGATTTGACTGTGTTTATGGATTAGAACTTCATAGAGATGAAAGAGTGTCATCACTTGAAGTCCTTCCCAGTAGAGTTGCATCATCTAGAATCAGTGACATACACTTAGCAGAAATCATGATTGGCAAAGCAGTGGAACATATTTTCGAGACAGAGGAAGGTTCCAGAAACGAATGGAGGGGGATGGTTTTAGCTCAGGCACCTGTAATGAGCACATGGTTTTACATTACTTATGAAAAAGACCCTGTATTATATATGTACCAGCTCTTAGATGATTATAAAGATGGTGACCTCCGCATTCTTCAAGATTCCAGTGATTCTTCTCCAGCAGAGAGGGAGCCAGGAGAAGTTGTAGACAGCCTAGTAGGCAAACAGGTGGAATATGCCAAAGAGGATGGTTCCAAGAGAACGGGCATGGTCATTCATCAAGTAGAAGCAAAACCCTCTGTGTACTTCATCAAATTTGATGATGATTTCCATATCTATGTCTACGATTTAGTAAAAACATCTTAAAGGTCATCTTGAAATTTACTAAGTATGTGAAACTGTAAAATCTGTAGACACAAAATGTTTTCATTGCTTTCCAGTTTGTAAAAACCAATTCCCTTTTTGCACGTTTTTGCTCAGTAAGTTTTGGAAGAAACTTTTTTACCCTTCTTTCCAGCCATTTCATTGGTTCCTCTTCACAGGAGAATGATTATACTAAGGGTGAGGTCTAACATCCATTGACCCATACTTTTATCTTAGGTGATGTTAATAGATTAAAGGTAACCTAAAAACCTCTCACCTCACTCTTTTTGATACTTGGACCTTCTGTATTCATTGGGTTGTGAAGCTTCCTGAGATATCCTATGTGACTGGCTGGGTAGAGTATTTGCAATCTAAAATCTCTCCATAGATGGCTTCAAAAATCTTAACTTGGAAAGATAAGGGAAGCCAAATTTGGTCATCTGCCCAAGTTGCATTTTTAATTCTAACTTGCTAAAAACTATGGCTAGAATTTTGCTCCCTTTCTGCTACTTACACCTATTATTACTCAACTGCTTCTGAATCAAAGTAATCACTTTGCATTTTAATATATAAACATAGGCTGAGTGACCTTACACAATTGATAAGGGCAAGCATTTGAGGACTAAATTCCAAGAGGAGAGATCAAGATTTCTGGTGGAGATGCATTTTGGTGCTCAGAGGCATTAAGAGCTGTCTTGTCTGTAATAGTTCTAGAGATATCTACAGACATGGATATCTACAGAGTGGATTTTAACAGATGCAAGCTGCACAGGCAGACTTCAGCACAAGTGGGGTTTGCTAGCCCCATTGGAGTATTAAACTTGGCACCAGCTAAAGTCCTCAGTCATTGGGGCAAAGGCTGGTTTTAACCAGAGGTGACAGGCATGTCCAGATCTTCAAACTGAAAAAGCAAAAATCTGGAATCTGACTGATTCAGATTTCTATCCTGGTCCAAGAGAGACTGTTCTCAAAATTCTAATTAGGTTTTTGTTTTGATTCTTAGCAAACTTCAGAGTTACAACATAGGAGGTGAACAGGTTACTTACAAGAAGCAGGAAAGATTGAAAACAGGATTTGCTTATTTTCAGAGATAGGAAGACTCATCTATCCTAGTGTCCCAATGGGACTATGAAACATACTCAGTGTTAGATAATCTGTAGGCCTAATGATGTTTTAAGTGCTGGCATTGGTAGATAGAAATCTAATGGTTTTTTTTAAGTGTTCTGTTTTTCAACTCTATTCTGTTTCTTGGCTGGCCCTAAGAAACTCATATGCAAATAAGACTGAACACTATGGCAACATAAAATTAAGCAAAGGAAGGGATTTTGTATTTTCCATTTTTGATGACATTAAGTGAAATTTAACAAAAACCTAGTAAAGAAAGCTTGAAAAATTAGTAAGGTTTTGAAGAAGAGCACCTGGCGAAAGCCAATGCTTTCTCATTGAGGTTCTGACATAAACTCTAACAGTAGAAAGTTAATAAGACCTTGAATGTATGCATATTTGGGGCTGGTACTCATGACAGTACAATCAATCAATTGGGAGATATCTTCCAAATTAGTTTAAGTTCACAGGTCATGGAGTCCAGACTACCGGCACAGGAGAGCCTGGCATCATGCTGAGGATGAAACCAAGAAGATATTCTTTTTTTCCCCACATGTTTTTCTGTCTACTTTCCTTCTTTCTGATGGCACTAAGTCTCAGCTATGACATTTGACTGACAATAGCAATATGGGTTTGTATTGCCCTAACTCCTTGGAGCATAAATTTGCTTGGGGTAACAGTTCTAGTGGCTGGGGATTAGTGTGCTTTCTCATTTTTTTTTTTTGATGGGAGGTTGATACCTTAATAATCTATTGTCCTATTGACTCTTTGGACTCTGAAAACGTGTGACATGCAATTGTGGGGTTAGAGTAATTCAGCTCCTGAAGTCCTGAAGGAACTACACTCAATCAAGAGGAAGAAAGCCCAGGCTGCAGCTGCTGAAGGATTCCCACTCATATTTATCCAGACATCTTTGTGAGATCTATATGGCTGAAATGAGAAAAACAACAAATTAAGAAAGGCAAAATTTTGGACATTAATTCCTTTGGACTTTAATAGAAATTTAATTTGGAGCATTTATTTAATGGTTGGGGAGGGCATTTTCATTACGTTGTTGACATTGTATTATCTGCACTATTTAATGCTGTCTTTGGAGGTCACTTTATAATTTTTGTAAGCTATGTCAGGTAGTATGGCTAGACATAATTGTAAATTTTAGAGATAAAATAGTGAGTGGATTTTTAGATGAGGGTGTAATGTAGCCTTGGAGTTAATTTAATTCCTGCCCCATGGTGACCCATTTCAGAGGCTCTCAAGGACTTAACCAGAATTGCTCACCAATTTTACACAGATGGTAGCAGAACTTTCCTAAGAAAGGTGTTTCTGGTCTCTCCCTAGAAGGGGACAGACAAGCCACACCCCTGTTTGTTGACCAGAGCCTGAAGTGTTAACTACTGTGGTTTAAAAGGACAATCATGTCTAAAAGTGTGATGACGTCTATCCTCTGCCTCTTTCCATGTTCCTGACTCAAGAAAATAAAAGAATTTTACCTCTCAAAAATAGTTGGAAGAAAATATCTACCCATTATGGGGGGAGGAGTAAGTCTAATGAGACTGAGTAAAGGGTTATAAAGGATAGGGAGCTTAGGCACTTCTTGGCTCTTCAACTCATTCCTCACAGCAAAGTATGGGAAAAACTTCAGTCTTTCAGTACATGGCTGCACAAACGTTTGCTCAGTAGACCTAACTTTCTACTTGAGGAAGGGAATCCCAAAGTCTTTAGATTTGGGGTAGAAGGTCGCTTTAGCCTCAGATCCAAGCTATGTCCTCCAATCCAGCTCTATCAAAAATAAAGCTAGTATCTATTTTTATTATTTTTAATATATAAATTGGTTTTTAGAAAAAATAGCGTAGGTCTATGGTAAAAGTCAAACAATACAAAAAGATATACAGTAAAGAATAAGTCTCTTTTCCTAATTCCCACCCCTGGCCTCAGTCCTCTAGTCCTAATTTCCAAAGGTAACCACTGTTACCAGTTACTTTTGTATCCTTCCAAAGATATTCCATGTATTTACAAGCGTATTGTGTGTGAGTATGTGTGTGTATCAGTTTAAAAAAAACACAAATGGTGGCATAGTATACATGCTGTTCTGATATTTGCTTTTTTCACTTAATAACATATTAAAGCTGATATTCTAATCCCTATTTGATTCCTGTGTATATTTTTTAGTTGGTTCAGAATCTGGAAGGGAAGGAGGTGTGACTAATAATTCAAACCTTCAAGCCCTAACCCAGATTATTGCAAAATTATATGACCCTACGAACCCACGATTTTGGCTAGCCAAATTTTTTGAATAGTAGAATATGAGATATATGTAAACATGATATATTTTGTGGGAGTAACTCCTTTAAAGAGGCCAGTATATTTTTATTGAGGGAAGTTAAAGGAATAAGCAACTTTACATTGAAACTGTGGGAAGGCCGGCGCCATGGCTCAACAGGCTAACCCTCCGCCTTGCGGCGCCGGCACACCGGGTTCTAGTCCCGGTCGGGGCGCCGGATTCTGTCCCGGTTGCCCCTCTTCCAGGCCAGCTCTCTGCTGTGGCCCGGGAGTGCAGTGGAGGATGGCCCAAGTGCTTGGGCCCTGCACCTCATGGGAGACCAGGAAAAAAGCACCTAGCACCTGGCTCCTGCCATCGGATAAGCGCGGTCGGTGCGCTGGCCACAGCGCGCCATCCGCGGCAGCCATTGGAGGGTGAACCAGCGGCAAAGGAAGACCTTTCTCTCTGTCTCTCTCTCTCACTGTCCACTCTGCCTGTCAAAAAAAAAAAAAAAAGAAACTGTGGGAAAAGTTAAGATGATATAAACAGTAATCCCAAAATTAAATGAACAATGTTTATGTTTTTTTTTTCTATTTAAACTTGAATTCACATCTGCTTTGTGCAAATTTATGCCAATAGCTTTGAGTTGCTGTTTCTGTGAAAACTTCCCTCAATGTAACAGGAACCCATTTCAAACAGGTTTAAACAGTTTCCAAAATTAATTGATTCATATAACTGAAAAAAAAGAAAAAGAAAAATCTGGAAGTTAGATGGATGGGTTTCAGGCACTGTGTGCCTGTGACTCTTTAGGTTGCTTCCTCTGTGTGTCAGTTTCATTCTCAGTCTGCCTTTCCTTGTGGTACTAAACTATATCGGTAGTTCTAAGCTGCAACAATTCCAGCCTGGAAAAAGATAGATAATCTCTGTCCTGTGATGTATTCTGAGCTGGCTAAGGTCACATACCTGGACCTCTGCATTTTCATGGATGAAATACACTGATTATTCAAGTCATTGTTCCATTTGTGGACCCTGGGGTGTATCTCCCTAGTACCAAACGCATTTTAGATAAAACCAAGGGCTTTTGGGGAATGAATAGTGAATTCTGTGGAGCATTCCAAGATGTCTATTATTGCTTCTTTCTTTGAGTACCTACGATCCATGAAGACTTTTCTTACCACATATCCATTTTTTAAAATATCTACACATATATGTGTTGAGTTTATATTCCCAAAAAGGAAAAAACCTTGAAGTATCCAGTTACTGAACTTAGCATTAAGTTCAGGATCTCTAGTTGATATGTGTCCATCTTTGAATCCATTTTCTGATCTGTCTTTCTTAAATTATAAACTGTTCTTCATCTCAGCATACCAAATCTGAACTGTTGAGATACACAGAAATCTGATTTAAAAAAAAAACTATTTATAAAGTGGAGGAAATAGGAACCAATACACAGAAGTTTCTGGTCCAAAGCAAATATCATGTCCTGTTACACAAAGACTCCATATCCTGGCAGATGATTGAATCACCTAATCAGAGCCTTTTTGTTTTCTGGGAAGGTCTCTCTTGGAGGTATATCTTGACCAATAACAGTATTTTACTGTTGTTCTCCATGACTAGAGTTTATTCAGTACAGTAGTCCTCAGACTTTAGCACATACTATAATCACCTGGAGAATTTGTTAAAATAAAGATTTCTAAGGCACATCAACACAGATTCTCATTTAATAGGTCTAGAAGGGGGTCCAAGAATTTATAAAATTTATCGTATTTATAACAATTTCTCACCTGAGATTGCTGTTGGTCCTGGAACCGCACATTGAAAATCATTGACTTGTAGGTGGTAATTGAGTAAAGCCAAAGTCATTGTTTTCTAAATTTACCTGAAGCAAAGATTTGCCTGTGGTGCTTCTTTAAAACAGATTTCTGAGCCCCATCTTCAAAATACCTGAAGAGGCACCTGGAGAAGCTATACCAGACAATCTAGGTGATTCTTACCATCACTAATGATTAGGAAACAGTAAATGGTAAGAGAAATCAGGCTTTCCCCTAATCTTAACTGCTTACAAGTCTTTCATCTCCTTGTCCTTGTTCTCACTAATCTTAGTTTGGGGTGAAGAACTTGGCCTTTCTAATCTTGTAAAGTTCTGAAATACCCACATGTCTTTCAACTAGAATTTCAGGAAACCAGTGAAAGTTAACAAAGTTATATTTCCTTCCCTGTTTTAGGAAATGCCTGTTTCCATGAAGGAATATCATATCATTTAACTTGACTTAGGAAATACAGATCTAAGGACCACATTATAACTAGACAACATGAAATAGGAGAAAGAAATGATGATGTCATCTGACTGAACATTAATTCTAGGTTCCATATTGGGCTAGTCACTTAAATCTTTCTAAGCCTATTTCTTCATTATGATAGTGGGAATAGAAAACCTAAATAGACCAATAACCAAGATGAAGATTGAATCAGTAATAAGGACCCTCCCAACAAAAGTCCAACAAAGAACTAAATGAGAAACTATATCCTTAGCACATAACATTACGCAGCACAGGTACTTAACAAAGATTAATTTCTAAGAGGGCAGAGCCCATGTCATTTTGTTTAGTAATGACATTTAACTACTGAATATAGTTCCAGAAATTCTGTTTTTAAAATGTGAAAAGTATTATTTAAGTAATTCTTCGAGTCTACATGACTCTTTCCTTTCCTGTTAAGAAAAGAGATTGCTGGCCTGTGCCGTGGCTCACTTGGTTAATCCTCTGCCCGTGGCGCCGGCATCTCATATGGGCACCGGGTTGTAGTCCCAGTTGCTCCTCTTCAGTCCAGCTTTCTCCTGTGGCCCGGGAAGACAGTGGAGGATGGCTGAAGTGCTTGGGCCCCTGCACCCACGGAGAGACCGGAAAGAATCACCTGGCTCCAAAGCGGCTATTTGGGGAGTGAACCAATGGAAGGAAGACCTTTCTGTCTGTCTGTCTCTCTCTCTCACTGTCTATAACTCTACCTATCAAATAAATAAAAATAAGAAAAGAAAAGAGATTGCTTTCCCAGAGAACTCATTAATTTTCATAGTATTCCTGAGTAGTTAGAAGATCAGAGTATTATTCTGTTTTGGAAATTCAATCATCTGTTTATTCCAACTACTTTTTGATGGATTTTTCCAGTACTGATGAAGGAGACAGATACTGTTCATACTCTCAAGGAGCTAAGATTCTCATGGGTAAGAGGGACAAAGGCCACAAAGATGTACACAGATAACCTACATAATTACAGAGAATGACAAATTGTATGAAGTAAACAAATAAGAGCAATGAAACAGAAATTGATTGAAATAAGGGAGATACTTTAGCTAGGGGTTGTCTGGGAAAGGACTGAGTGCATATTTGAGCAAATAACTGAGTGATAAGACAATCCTTTGAAAGTCAGAGGTAGAGAAAGAGAGAGAGGGCGAGCAAGTGCTGCCATCTGCCGGCTCACTCTCCAAATGCCAACATTAACCACGGCTGGACTAGGAGCTAGCAGCTCCATCAAGGTCTCCCACATTGGGGGCAGGGGCCCAAAGACTTGGACCATCTTCTGCTGCTCTTCTCAGACCATTAACAGGGAGCTGGATAGGAATTGAAGCAGCCAGGACTCAAACTGGTGCCCATCTTGGCTGCCGGTGTCACAGTGACAGCTTTACACAGTATGCCAGTCCTGGGGTAAAGATTCTTATAGATTAGAATTGTGGCTGAAAAAAGGTGCATGTTTAGTTTGTGTCCAAGTTCCTGGTTTATTAGTGTTACTTGTAACCTTCCTTTGGTTGGTTGATGATGTCATGTTCATTAAGGAATTTATGATGACCAGGTAGGCTTCACTTCATCTTGACGAGGAGGTGTGTATTACGTTTAGGTTGTAGTTATATTCAGATCCGGAAGTTCCCTTCCAGGACCTGGAATTCCCCTAAACAAATCCTTCCGGACAAGCTGTTTATAATGTATTTACACTGAGACCTATACCCCGTGATTCTTTTCTGCTGTTCGGTACAGCTAACATCATCTCTCTGTTGTTTTTCTAGTATTTTTGGAGGTCAAAGAATATTACAGAGCATAAGATAGTGCATTTTTAATCATTATCTTGAATCTTGACAATAAATGAAAGGTCTAGGAGGTCACTGATTAAATGGAAATGGGTCAAATTTTCTTCCTTACCCTAAATTCATGAAGTAGATACATAGCATAGTTAAAATTTAAGCCTATATATAATGCAATGATTGTGTGTACCTGTTTTTCTGGTTATATTGCCAAGCATACACTAGAAGACATTTGCTCCATTTGTTTATATCATTTGTTTCTTAAAGGTGTTGGCATAGCAGTAGCATTTGTTGAATACCTATTATGCACCAATCACATCTTAATCTTCATAAGACACTAAAAGCTAAGTGTTACTAGTTTCATTTTACAAATGAAGATATCAAGCTTAAATAAATAAAAGAAACCAGAGTCACAGAGTCAGTAAGATTGCTGAACATGAACCTAGGTCTCTTGATTCCAAGTAATCCTCTCATCATTATTTTCTAGCAATATTTTCATGATGAAATGGGAAAGAAGAGGGAGCACTAAGGGACAAGTCAAAGTAAATCATAGCTGACATCTTCTACAAAACTTGTTCATATTCTCCCTTCCCCATCACCTTCCCTCAACATACACTTTGTTTCTACTGTTAAATCCACTTATTTATCCATTTGTTCAACAAATTTATTTAACCCCTGCTTTGTTCCAGGCACTGTACCTAGGCACTTGGGATTCATGATAACAAAACAGTCCATGATGCCTGCCTCATGTAACTTACATTCAAGCAAAGAGAGGTTGACAATAAATAATAGCTATAATAAGTAAGTAAATTATTTGGGATGTCAAAACATGATAACTGTATACATAAAAGAAAAATTAGAGCACAGCAAGGAGGAAGAAGTGTGCAATATTCAACAGGAAGATTAAAGAGGATTTTATGGAAATAACAACAATTGAGTAAATAAATGAATGAAAAGATTTAGCCAATCGTATATCTAGAAGAACTACTCAAGAACATGTCCTTAGGTAGCCATGTGCAGAGACCAGTAAGGAGGCTGGTTTGGCTGGTGCCATGTGGGTGAGGGAAACATAGTAGAAGTCACAGAAGAAATAAAAGGCCAAATTACATAAGGCCATGTAAAGCATTGTAGGGATTTTGGCATTTACTCAGTATAAAATGGGGAGCCTTTCACAGATTGAGTTATCCTGGAAACAAACACTGAAACAAAATTAATCCTGCATAAATTTTATTGGGCAGTCACTTTGGGGTCAGGACTTGTGGAAGAAATGGGGGAAAAAAACAGAAGCATCTAGGGAGAAGTGAAGTTCTCAAAAAGATTCAATGATAGTATCAGCCATGAACACAGAAAGCTCTGGAGCTAGAATGGCATTTAAGGATTGGAGCAAGATTGATAAGCCTGGAAATCCCTAGAATGATGAATTGCTGGAGGTGAGATGCCCAGGAAGGAGGGTGACAAAGCAACTAAAGTAGTTCCTAGTGTGTATGACAGCTGAAGCAAGGTAATGAGTCTGTCATTTAAGGGGAACTTGGGTGTTGCCTCTCTATGTCCACAAAACCATTGCAGATTTTGAACAGAGAACTGACCTAATTTAATTTTTAAAGGAACTCTGCTCTTCAGAACATAGGTCATAGTGGGAAAAGTGTGGGAGCCAAGGGACTAGTTGAGATATTATTGTATCCAGTGTGTGAGATGATATCTGAGTGGTAACAATGGAGGTGGTGAGAGTTATTTGGATTTGGGATATATTTTCAAGGAATAGCTAACAGGATTTTCTCACAGAAATGGAATATAAGAGAAATACAAAAGTCATATATGGCTCCAAGATTTTTGTATTAAACAACTGGAAAGATGGAGTGGCTTTTGACAGAGATGTGGAAGCCAGGGTGTAGAGAGGAAATCAGGATTTCGTTTTAGACAAACTAAGTGTAAAGGTATTTTTAGGATACAAGTGGAGTTGTTGAGCAATTATTGGATATATGAGTCATACTTAAGTGAAGAATTCTGACTGAGCTAGATACATAAATTTTGGGATTTCTTTATGTAAATAACATTTCGTAACTTATTATACACTTTCAGGAGTGGGTGCACATACAGAAGAGCAGATGATCGTGGATAGAGACATAGATCATAAAGAGATCAGAGGTGGGCATTTGACACAGTGATAAAGACACCACTTGTAGGAGGGCATTGTGGTACAGCAGGTTAAGCTGACACTTACAATGCCCTACAACTCATGTTGGAGTGTTGATTAAAGTCTTTGCCATTGTGATTCTGATTCAGCTTCCTGCAGCTTGGGACCCCGCCACCACTTGAGAGACCTAGCTCAAGTTCCAGACTCCCGGCTTCTGCCTGGCCCAGTCCCAGCTGTTGCAGGCATTTGAGGACTGAACCAGAAGATGGAAGATCTCTCTCTCTCTCTCTCTCTCTCTCTCTGAAATGAAAATAAACAAACATTATTTTTAAAATACACCACTTGGTACACCCATATCCCACATCTCATACCAGAGTGCCTGGGTTCGAGTTCCAGCTCCACTCCCAATTCCAGCTTCCTGCTAATGCACATCCTGGAAGACAGCAGTGATTACTGAAGGAGATGAGTTCCTGTCATCCATGTAGAATGCAAGGACTGGGCTTCTGGCTCCTGACTTCAACCTGGCCTGGCCCTGTTACAGACATTTGAGAAATGAACTAGCAGATGGAAATTTTCTTTTTCTTTCTCTCTCTTTTTCCTTCCCTCCCTCCAATAAATATAATAAGCAAATAAAATTTTAAAGATATCAGGGAGAAGAGGAGACAGAAATAACAAGAGACTATGAAATCATCCCCAGTGGGGTAAGAGGTAAACAAAGAATGGTATCCTAAAAATCCTTCCTTCTTAGCCACACTTTTCCCCCTAAATCTCTTTCTGACATAGTCTTTACATTCAATCTCAAATATTATCTCCTCCAAGATGCTTTTTTTTGCTTTTCAGCTCCTTTGAGTAAACTGCCTGCCACCAAGAACCCATGCATGACATTCTTTTTATTATATCAAAATAAGGTGTCCACCGGTCTAAGCACCCTCAAGTCAGTCCTTCCTTAGACACTTCTAATCCTGGAAAGATTTGAGGGATAATGTTGTTTCCCTCAACTCATCCCAATGTTATGAACGAGAGCATCAGACTAACATCAAACACCTAGAAGGTAAGAGGTTTATTGTTTTACGTTCTGTCCCCACCCCATAGCAGCAGAAAGCAAATGAGGTGGATGGAGTGCCACAGAAGAATACCTTAGTCTGGCGGAGGTGATTTGGGAGATGGGAGGTGGACTGCCAAAAGCCTAGCTCAAAACTTATCTAACTAAACACAAAGAAGGAAGTCAGAGCCAGTGAAAGGCGAGCCCTTAATTCACCTAGGGCCCTATTATATCTGTCTTTTATATTACATTCACACAGCCAAGCACTACTTAGACATTATCATTCAGTGATATGACTCTTCCTAGTAGTATTTAGTTATGGAACATAGAATATTTCTGGTGCACATGGCCTCAGCAGAGTCAGTAGTCATCTAATCTTCCCCATGCCCATCAGGCATAGTATTTGATCTTGCAGTCTTTGTCCACCTCACCCACCCAGATCTACTGAACGCATCAATTCCATGAATATTTGATTCATTCCATGGATATGTGTTGATTTTCTATTTGCTGCAAAGCTGGGCCCATCTGAAGCCGGGATCCAGGAGCTTCTTCTGGGTCTCCCAAGAGAGTGCAGGGACTCAAGCACTTTAGTCATATTCCTCTGCTTTCCCAGGCTATTAGCAGAAAGCAAAATCAGAAGTGGAGCAGCTGGGACTTGAACTGGCACCCATATGGAATGCTGGCACCCCGGGTGGCAACTTTATCTTCTACAGCACAACATTGGCCCCTATTTGCTGTTTTTGATTCCCATGGAAATATTCCTTGACTATGGGATCTCCCATCCATGAACACTAGTAGATAAATCATTGTGCACACAATGTCAGATTCATTCACTCACACAATAATTCAGATGATTCATGGTCTACTCTTTTCCAGAACTACTCAGGACAAGATTCTTGTGACGCTATTGATTCCTCTGTGTGAGACTGTGACTGTTTCTTATGAGAGTCCATTCTGTATGTAAGAGAAAATTGAGGAACAGTAAAGGTAAAAAGCCCCATAGTTTCCTAATCCTTTTTTTTTTTTTAAAAAAAAAAGTATTTTATTTATTTGAAAGGCAGCATTAACAGAGAGAGAAGGAAGAGACAGATATTCCATCTGCTGGTTCACTCCTTAAATAAGGCACAACAACTGGGCCTGGGCCATGATAAAACTAGGATTCTGGAACTCCATCCAAGTCTCCCACATGGCTGCTAGGGGCTCAAGCACTTGGGTCATCCTCCACTGCATTCTGAAGCACATCTAGCTGTGAGCTAGATCAGAAATATAGCAGTGGGACTCGAACTGGCACCCACATCACAGGCAATGGTTTAATTGATGTGGCACAATACCAGCCCCTAATCCTAGTCTCTTGTCCCATCTTTCCATCTTCCTTCTGCTTAACTTACAAACTCAGTAAAATGTAAATAACGTGTGCATAAGAGAACCACCAGCTAAAGGGCATGAAAAGAACAAATATTCCAAGGTTGATTATGTTGAAAGTATTACCCTGGACAAGGAAAGATGGGCATTGGAATGAATTTTGACATGATCAGTATTCCACTGAAATTGATTATGCCTCTTAAAGTGCATAGTGTCATAGAATGGAAAAAATGTAACTTGTAATTTTGCATGAAGAATTGGGCTATAATACATACTTTGCCTAGAAAGAAAACCATCCCTTCTGCCTGTCATTCAAGGCTTGTTATGACCTGGATCTTTCCTCCTTTTTTCAGTTTTACTAGTTGCTGCTCCTTAATTATATATTTCTAGTTGCTGCTCCTTAATTATATATATTCCAGACCACTTACCTCAATGTTCCAAGTTGCTTCAAGTCTCTTGGCTTTTGCACTTGTTTCTCCTGTCTGGAATGCATCTCCTCCTACTACATGTCCTAGGTGAAAACCTGCTCAATTTTTCAAGACTCATTTAAAAATTTCATCACTGAAGTTTTTCCTTAATACCCTCACTTCACCAGTTGCCCCTTCCTTTGTACTCACATAGCTTCCTTCTTCTGTTATAATAGTTACTGCTGCTTCCTCACTTCCTCCCCCAAATGACATCTCTTTGGATGCAACGGCTGTGTGGTCTGATTCCCTCTCTATATCTTAGACATTGCTGAGCACATGAAGGACATTAAGAAGTGTTTTTTGACAAACTGGCTAGCTAAGAGAGGTGATTCAGACCCTGGGTCATTTCCTCCTAAAACAAGAAGAAAGTGATTTGCCTTATCAGTCCACAGAAGAACAGGAGAGGAAAAAAGTTGAGGTGACATTAAAAATCTTAAAGGTCATTCTCTCAGACAATACTACCAGTGCAGGCCAGAAGTTTGCCTCTCTTTTCACTCAAGAAGAAATGAAGTAGTATATCTCTCAGGTCCCACAGCCAATCAGCAATGGGCTGAAACTCCAGTCTTGGACTCCTGATATCAGACCCTAAATGTTGTGCACCAGCCTCCATGAATTGTAGTTCAAGTCTGACTTGGATGCACTCCAGGTAAAAGATTTTCACTATATGTTACTTGTAGCCCTAAAGATGCTCAGCTATGATCATGGGTGATCTATAGGCAAGCTCATTTAATCTAAGAAAATGTCACAAATAGAACAAGGTTCTCTTGATGCCAAGCATCTATCCCTGGCCAGCCTTGAGATGACAATTTTCCTCATCTGTCACTGAGTTGAACAAACCAAGGGGAGAGCAACAGATGGTGGGGAGCCTTCTTGCTCCACTTTTACAGGTTATTGCCTGGAAGACATTAAAGCAATCAGTCAGTTTCTCTTCTCCTTGAAGTTATCAATTCTTGAAACAAATTTAAAGGCATAAGGAAGTAATGGTGAGAAGCAGCAGCCATGTGCCATGCACCTCATTGGCTTTTATGCTATTCTAATTGTATCAAGAGGAAATAAATACTTGCGAGGTGAATGGGATGTGTAAGTATGGAAAAAGCTATTAAAGAGGCAGATATTTGGCCTAGCAGTTAAGATACCACTTGAGATGCCTGCATACCATGTCAGAGTGTCTGGGTTCAATTCCTGGCTCCACTCCCAATTCCAGCTTCATGCTAATACACACTGTGGGAGGCAGCACATTATGGTGAAGTGCTTGGGTTCCTGTTGTCCATGTGCGGGATCCAGATGGATTTGCAGGCTCCTGGCTTTGGCATGGCCCACACAAACTATTGTAGGCGTTTAGGGAGTGAACCAATCAATGGGAGATCTCTGTTTCTGTGTTTGTTCTCTTTCATTCTCTTTGTCTTTTTACCTTTAAAATAGATAAAGTATTTTTTTTAATTTGATGGTATAAATAAGTGAATGAATGTTACTATTGTAAATAAAATTCAGATAAGAAATAAGTGTAAAAGCCATAAACCAGTTGAATATCTGCAGTTATTGTAGCTATAAAATATGCTTTTCTGTGCCACTGTAAGAATTATAAGAGACTTTAGAACCGTAATTTGAAGATTTGATGTTCAGGAACTTTATTCCCATTGATAGTTAAAGTTCACATTAACAGCAGCTTAAACTTGGACCTGAAGCTGGACACCTTTGAGAATATATGGAGAAGGTATGCATGAAAAAGAAGGCACTACCATAGAAAACCAAATCACAAATAAGAAAGACAACTTTCCTCCTGATTGTTACATTTGAATCTGTGAATTTAAAGGTGCTTTATGCCACTTCTCCCCTTTTTTCTTCTTAGTATTGTCAGCCAAAATATTGCTTTAATTTTCTGTCACAAACAAAAAGCTTTTGACTAATATGTTACCTTTGTGTTTTCTCTCTTTCCCTGTCTCATTCTGTACAAATAGGGGAAATGCCAACTAACTGATTAGATATATAGATGTTTGTTAACAGGGTACATGGAAATGAGGGCTGTACACATATGCAAACAAGGATCCGTGGTGAGTACAGAACAATAAAAGATCAGAGCTTTGTGAATCTTGGAGGTTATCTTCTACACTTTCTCCTTTGTTAGAGTATGAAATAGGTTAAGAGAGGGGAAGAGAAGCAGCAATAAGATCCTAAAGAAGTAAAACCTCAAACCAGTACCTCCTGATTCCTAGGCCATGCTGTTGATGGTGTTTTCTCAACTTTTTAACAGAAGATAAAATGTTAAAGATAGATTTGTACACCTTATTTTTATCCCTATCCATTTTTTCTTTGTTCTTAACTACAGTTGATTCTTCCTGCTGTATTTTTATTTCATAAGTATCATATATGTGTGTGTAGTTTTTTTAAATGTTTGAAATTTTTACCCATATGAAGTGCATGTCGATCATTTTACATCCTGTTTTTTACTTATTATTTTTGCAATGTTTCCATGTGTTTAACATTCCATTATGTGGCTATACAACAACATATTTATATATTACCAAAAGATAGTTTTTTTTTATATAACTGGGGATTTTTTTAGCTTTCGATATATAATATTCTTACACATGTCTCCTTGTGTACATAAATTTCTCTAATGCAAATGTGTAAAATTGCTAGGTCATAGGGTAGGGACAGCTTCAGTTTTACTATACTAGCAAGCATCTCTTTAAGATAGTCACATAGATGTGTCAAGTGGAACCAGCGTCTGCTCTGAGTATTTCACAAGATATGATGAGGATCCAAGCAGAACAAGTGTGGAAACACTTGTGAAGTGTTCAGCAGTCCTGTGCCATGAATCATCAGGGGGAAAATTTTAGTCAGTGTGTGAACATCTGTGCCCCTAACAATTATCGTAAGTAGACGTAGGATAAATGTCAACCATTCCTATGAATGAGTTTCTAATAGTTAGTCTCTTCCAAGAGAATCAGCAAAAACAATTACGTTAAACTATTTCAAATTATTGTGAGGACTTTAAATATGATACAAATATAAGGGGAAAAATTCCTATTTAATATAGTTGGAAGAGAAATATTAACATCAGTTTCTGAGCAGAAAACTATCCCTATACAAATTCAAAAGACTAATTACAGACTTAACAAATTGTAATATGGTTTTGAATGTTTTCACAGAAAATTAACACAACTCCTTATATCCAAGAAGAATGTAGAAAAGTCAACTACATGTTCACAATTTAATCCACATTTAGTTATATTTTTCAGCTTAAAAGGCCACTAATTGAAAAAAAGAGCCGGCACTGCGGCTCAATAGGCTAATCCAATTACTTTCTTCATTTAAAATAGTAGTTTGTGTGGAACAGTTTGTACAATCTTTCTTCTTGAACAAAAAATGTCCCTTAAGGAGCTGGCACTGCGGTGCAGTGGGTTAAAGCCCCAGCCTACAGCACTTGCATCCTATATGGGTGCTGGTTCATGTCCGGGCTGCTCCTCTTCCAATCCAGCTCTCTGCTATGGCCTGTGAAAGCAGTAAAAGATGGTCCAACTCCTTGGGCCACTGCACCCACGTGGGAGACCGGGAAGAAATTCCTGGCTCCTGGCTTTGGATCAGCTCAGCCCTGGCAGTTGTGGTAGTTTGGGGAGTGCACCAGCGGAATGGAAGACTCTCTCTGGCTCTACTTCTCTCTGTAACTCTGTCTTTCAAATAAATGAAATAATCCTTTAAAAAATCCCTTAAGAACTTCACCCATCTGTCAGGATCTCCCCCTTTGGGAACTGGCCGGGTTACTGCAAAGGAAGAGTCGAGGAAACTGAGGAAGGTCAAGCTAAACACACTTTATTGATACTCTAGGCGACTAGGAGGAGAGATCGCTCAAGCCTACTCCTGCAGGCACTAGGCACTATGGACCAGGAGTTTCTCCCAGCAGGCACTAGGCACTATGGACCAGGGAGAGAGGCTGAGCAACCTCTGGTTTACAGCGCCTGGGGGCCCCCTTATATACAGTTTCTAGAGGCTAGCCCGGCCAACATTCCGATCACCCAGGGTCCCGTCATCATGGCAATGGCAGTTTGTGGTTAGGCCGTCTAGTTAGGCTGTCCGTTTTCAAATCTTACCAGCTAGGGTGGTTACCTCTCTAATTTTCTTTCAAGCTGTAGGCTACTGCACAGATACTTTCTTTCAAACGGCACTACAGTTACTTTGTTTCAAACGGCACTATAATTACTTTCTCCATGAATGGTTCCCTAACACCCATCTATAATAAATCAGAGAATCATATGCCTCCTTAACAGAGACTAAAAGGAATCCATAAAATATGATGAAACTGGGACTGCATCAAAGGAAGATGTTGTGTGAGTACCTCCCATAATCTCAAATTGTGTTTAAAACTCACTTTTATCTGGAAAGAAAAGAACTAAAGATTTGATTTCACATGTCACCTCATAGAAATTCATTTATAACTGCACAAATATACAGTATGTATATGACAATGTTCTTGGTGGCATTATTCATAGTAACTAATGTTTGGAAATGACATATATCAACACTGATTTGTTAAAGATACATGCCTTCCCTGTACAATGGAATATTATATAACATAGTAACTGCACAAAATAACCTAAAGACATGTCAAAATGATATTAAGTGAAAAAGGCAGGTTATACAGGAGGATATGTGCTATGGTGCCATTTTGTATTTGTGTGTATCTATAAATGCACATGTACACTATGGTGTATATACATGTGTGTGTTCTCTATTCCTGTTTATCTCTACACACATGTATAAGTTATTGTATGCTCATACCATACACACGGGGACAATGAGTGAGACTGAATCTCCAGTTTAAGGTATTTTGATGCTTACAAACTGTGTTGGACTTGCCATAGCCTAACTTTGATCAGCTCGTTGATGGCCTATGTGTGATGTAGGAAATGCATCAACTACTGTCCCCATAAAGTCACAAATTTTTGTTTGAAGCATCATGCACTCCTGGGGGAAAGAGAGAGAAGTTAAAAACATTTTATGTGGTTTATTTATCACTAATCCTAACCTCTCATTCTCTTCACTCAATATATTGTCTGCTCTTCTATTTTCATTTATCTATTAGTAGTTAGCTCATGGAGAGCTAACTTCCATCTGGCTGCAATAGAAGAAACAATAAAGCATTCAAGAAAAGTGGGATCTTAGAGAAGTTGGTTATATGACTCAAGAGGCAAAGCTTAGAGATATGAAACAGTTTATGGAACCTGTAAAACCCTATGACACACAGTAGCAGGTCAGTAAGCATCCATAAAAGGAAACTATAGCATGGGCTTGAATAGTCAGAGAAGCTGAAATAATCTGAGACAATAACAAATAAATATGCTTTGGAGGAGGCAACTCTTGGAGCAGAGTGTGCGATACAGGAAGAAAAACACTGGTTGATTTTATGGAAAATTGATGGTTACATATGAGATGCAGTGGCCATTTTCCAATCGATAAGAAAATTTGGCTGAATCTGGTACAAAAACTAGATAAAACAAATAAATACTGAGAAAGACCAACCCATAAATAGGCTCAAAGTCATAAAGTAGCATCCCATCAATGAGAGAGGAAATATTAGAAAATAATCAGAAAGGATGAAATAGTAATCTGTGCTTGAGACAGTGGATTATTTACTTTGAGGGGAACATTTTCAATTTTTACCTCACATATACACAAAAAATAAATTTCAGATGTTTCAAAGAATTAAATCTAAGGAAAATATTTTCAGATGAAATAATAAAATGTGTGAGAATTGCTAAAATATTGCATTAAAAAAGTAGGAAAGAGAAAAAAATAGATGAAACAGAAATGGCATCCCTTCAAAATATCTTGGCCACTGCTATTTAACTAAACTTCAACAAATTAATTCTCTTAGTAGAAGGCTTGCATGAGTTGTCTCATGGCATAGTGTACAGTAGATGAAACAGTATTTTCAACATAAATACAAAATATTTTTAGTAAAAGAGATTTATTAAGCTACAATTCACCCACTTAAAGTATACTGCACAGTGTTATTCAGTATGTCAACATAAATTTCATTATTAAAAATCATAATTGTTTTTTAATTATCTTTATATACAGAAGATTGATTCAGTATATACTAAGTAAAGATTTCATCAGTTTGCAACCACACAGAAACAAAGTGTAAAATACTGTTTCAGTACTAGTTATAGCATTACTTCACATTGGACAACACATTAAGGACAGATCCCACATGAGACATAAGTTCACAGTGACTCCTGATGTTGATTTAACAATTTGACACTCTTGTTTATGGCATCAGTAATCTCCCTAGGGTCCAGTCATGAGTTGCCGAGGCTATGGAAGCCTTTAGCTTCAATCTTATTCTGACAGGGTCATAGTCAAAGTGGAGGTTCTCTCCTCCCTTCAGAGAAAGGTACCTCCTTCTTTGATGGCCCCATTCGTTCCACTGGGATCTCACTCGCAGAGATCTTTCATTTAGGTCTTCTTTTTTTTTCCAGAGTGTCTTGGCTTTCCATGCCTAAAATACTCTCATGGGCTCTTGAGCCAGATCTGAATGCCTTAAGGGCTGATTCTGAGGCCAGAGTGCTATTTAGGACATCTGCCATTCTATGAGTCTGCTGTGTATCTCACTTCCCATGTTGGATCATTCTCTCCCTTTTTGATTCTATCAGTTAGTATTAGCAGACACTAGTCTTGTTTGTGTCATCCCTTTGACTCTTAGACCTATCAGTGTGATCAATTGTGAACTGAAGTTGATCACTTGGACTAGTGAGATGGCCTTGGTACATGCCACCTTGATGGGATTGTATTGGAATTCCCTGGCATGATTCTAACTCCATCATTTGGGGCATGACTGATTGAGCATGTCCCAAATTGTACATCTCCTCCCTCTCTTATTCCCACTCTTATATTTCACAGGGATCACTTTTCAGTTAAAATTTAAACACCTAAGAATAATTGTTTGTTAATTACAGAGTTCAACCACTAGTAATAGAATAAAAAATACTAAAATGGATAAAGTATTACATTGTACAACAACAGTCAGCACAAGAGCTTATCAAGTTACTGTTTCTCATAGTGTCCATTTCACTTTAACAGGTTTCCCCTTTGGTGCTCAGTTAGTTGTCACTGATCAGGGAGAACATATATTTGTCCCTTTGGGACTGGCTTAATTCACTCAGAATGATGTTTTCCAGATTCCTCCATCTTGATGCAAATGACTGGATTTCATTGTTTTTGACTTCTGTATAGTATTCTATAGAAAAATTTTGGTGTTAAATTGGAAATTGCATAGAAAATCAATCAATTTTTAAAAAAATAGATCATGTAGGATCTCTGTCCTTAATGTGCTATACATTGTGAATTAATACTATAACTAATACTCCAACAGTATTTTTCACTTTGTGTTGCTATGTGAGGGCAAACTGCTGAAATCTTTACTTAATATATACTAAACTGATCTTCTGTATATAAAGAGAATTGAAAATGAACCTTGATGTGAATGCAAGGGGAGAGGGAGTGGGAAAGGGGAGGGTTGCGGGTGGGAGGGAAGTTATGGGGGTGGAAGCCATTGTAATCTATAAGCTGTATTTTGGAAATTTATATTCTTTAAATAAAAGCGTTATAAAAAAGTAAAAAAAAATAAACATGTGGGTACAGATAAAAATAAATAAATAAATAAATAAATAAATAAATAAAATCATAATTGTATTACCAGTTTTAGCTTGGACTGCTCCCACAATTCCTTTCTGCCTCTCCCTGAAAAAAAAAATGTGAGAATTATTGTGTAGTGTGCTAATTACTAATATAACTACACTTTCATAAATGTTAGGGTATGAATTAGCTAGTGCTTACCATTCATTATTTTCCCTCAGACACGTCATTTCTTTTTTTAAAGATTTATTTATTTATTTATTTATTTATTTGAAAATCAGTTACACAGAGAAAGAAGGAGAGACACAAGGAGAGAGAGAGAGGTATTGCATCCTGCAGTTCACTCCCCAACTGTCCTCAATGGCTGGAGCTGCACTGATCCGAAGCCAGGAGCCAGGTGCTTCTTCCAGGTCTCCCACTCGGGTGCAGGGGCCCAAGGACTTGGACCATCTTCTACTGCTTTCCCAGGTCATAGCAGAGAGCTGCATTGGAAGTGAAGCAGTGGAGACTCAAACTGGTGCCCAAATGGGATGCTGGCGCTGCAGGGGGCAGCTTTACCTGCTATGTCATAGTGCTGGCCCCCAGACATGTCATTTCATCTTCCTAGACAAGCTGATATATGATTTCTATTGAGTTTTTATTCTCTGCACATAGGTTAAATAAAAGCTTTCATTGCTGTTAGGCTAAAAACATACAATTTTATGGATCTTACTTCTAACTTCAGTTTTTGCTGCAATGCAGTAGGCTAGCTTTTAACAAAAATATTCTAAGAAAATGGAAACATGGCTCTCAGTATTTTTATTTTTTTAAAGATTTATTTATTTATTTGAAAGTCTGAGTTACACAGAGAGAGAAGGAAAGGCGGAGAGATCTTTCTCTTGAAAGGTCTTCCATCCGTTGGTTCACACCCCAATTGGTCACAACGGCCTGAGCTGCGCTGATCTGAAGCCAGGAACCAGGAGCTTCTTCAGGGTCTCCCACGTGGGTGCAGGGGCCCAAGGACTTGGGCCATCTTCCACTGCTTTCCCAGGCCATAGCAGAGAGCTGGATCAGAAGTGGAGTAGCCAGGACCTGAACCGGTGCCCATGTAGCTACACCACAGTGCCAGCCCCATCAATGGTACTTAAGATTTATCCATATTGATACATATCCATATTGATAGACCTACCCATCGCACCTGTTCTGTCCCCAGGTTCTAAGTGGACAAGGACGAGCCCAGACATGAGCATGGGTAGCCCAGGGCCCCATGTTGCCTGTGGATAGGAGGGTCACTTCACAGCTTCCTGCCTGCCCCCTAGGAAGTGAGGATTCTGCCAGACTCCTCTGACCATGCAATGACTCTGACCATGACTTGCAGCTTCCAGGGTGTGTGTGTGGTGGGAGAGCCACCCCGTTAACCTCTGCTCTCCACTTTCTACTTATTTATTTTGGAGGTGGGTTGGGGGAGACAGAAGACTGAGAAGCCATGTGGGAACCAGGGGGCAATGTTTGCAAGGCCAGTGGACAAGTGTAGATCCAGAACCAGCATGTGTGGTCCTAATTAATTCGTTCCTCTGCGGTGAGGAAATCTATTACAAAGCCCTGGAGTCACACACCAAGATATGTTACACAATTAGGGAAATAAATTTGCTGAGAAAAAAAATATATGATTTATTTTTATTGTTGTTTATTTAGTTATGCAATTTATACACATTCCATTATCCTATTCATGGACATATGAGATTTTTTTGGCTGTTCTTTGGTCTTTTAGTTCTTTGCTGTTAATCAGAAGCTGTTGCTGTGAACATTACAGCACATTGTAACCTACTGAGTATGTATAACAATTGGTGGCAGGCAATTCAGACACTGTTTAAGATGCCCATGCTTTACAATTGGAGTACCTGAATTTGATACAGGGCTCCACTCCTGACTCCAGGTTCCTGCTAATGTAGACCTTGGAAGGCAGTGGTGATAACTCCAGTAATTGGTCTCATGCCATCGACATGGGAAACCAAGGTTGAGTTCCTGGCTCCTGAGTTCAACCCTGGCCCAATCCCAGCCATTGTGGGCACTTATAAAATGAGACAGATGAAAAGTCACTCTAGCTCTCTATCTCCCCCTCTCTTTCTTTAACCCTTTCAAATAAAAAAAAATAAAGTGGAATTTCTAGGATATAAGCATATTTTGATTCTTAATGAACACTGTCACACTGAACCCTCACATAACTTTTTTATTTTTTAAAGATTTGTTTATCTATTATTTATTTGAAAGGCAGAGAGATAAAGAAGGGGAGACAGAGAGATAAATCTTTTCATCCACTGATTCACTCCCTAGATGGCTACAGCAGCCAGGGCATGGGCTAGGAAAAGCCAGGAGCCAGAAACTCCATCTGGGTCTCCCAAATGAGTAACAGGGGCCCAAGTACTTGGGCCACCATCTGAAGCTTACCCAAGCTCACTAGCAGGAAGCTGGATCAGAAATGGGGTAACTGGGACTCAAACTGGTACTCAGATATGGGATGCCAGGTTACAGAAGGAGGATTAGCCCATTGCACCAAAAAACTGGTACTCCAATTTAGGTTTTTTAAGTAAGGGAAATGATTATAATAGTTCAGGGAGACAGTGTTAACAAAATGAAAAGGAAAGAAATATAAAATGACTGAACTTTTGGACTGGTTGGAATGATTGTGGTTAGGAGTTGATGGTGAACAAAAGATTTGCTTTTACATAAAAATTGACTTTAGGAATCTAAAGTGCTTCTAGTTACTCTGCAAAGATAGGAGTTCATATAGCTCAACCAAAGACACTGGTAACTTTGGTGAATTGCTAGTTTTGTTACTTTCTTACTTTTGTTGTATTATATATTTTCCTAATAAAAATGTTAATAATAACTACACTTTGGGGACACTCATTATATGGCAGATAGTATGATTTAAGTATTTTACTTGGAACCGGCATTGTGGATTACTGGATTAAGCCACCATCAATGACTTCATCATCCAAGATGGGTGCCAGTTCCACTCCTGACCGCTCCACTTTTGATCCAGCTCCCTGCTAATGCACCTGGGAAAACAGCAGAAGATGGCCCAAATACGTAGGCCCCTGACATCCACATGAAAAACTCGGATAAAGCTCCTGGTTTCTGACTTTGGCTTGGTTAAACCGCAGCCATTAAAGCCATTTGAGGAGTGAACCAGCAGATGGAAGATTCTCTCTCTCTCTCTCTCTGACTGTGTGACTGTGTGTTTATGTGTGTCTTCCCCTCTCTGTCATTCTTTTGAATAAATAAATCTTTTTAAAAATAAAATACTTTACTTGCATTTTCTTACCTAATATTCAAACAATTGAATAGTGGGATTATTATGCCTGTTCATCTGAGGAAGTTGAGATTTAAGAGGTTATGATTCTTGCCTTGAGTTATTTTCAACTCTTATTTAAAAATTTCAAACAAATACAAAAGTAGAGAAAATCGTATAATTACCCTGATGTATTTATTACTTATCTTTGCTCTTACCCACTTCTCCCTCTTTCCACTACTCTATCAACTTGAAACAAATTCCAAGTATATCACTTCATCCATAAGTATTTTAGTATATACCTCTAAAAGGTAAGGGAAATTTTATACATAAATACAATACCATTTTCACATCAAAAATAACATACAAACAAAAAGTGCACAATAATTCCTTAGTGTCATCCAATATCTATTTAAGAGTTAAAATTTACCAATTTGTCTCATAAATTATTTTTATTTAACATCTGACTTGTTTAAATAAGAATCTATATCTGTCATTTCTGTAACAAAATACTTGAGAGAAGATACTTATGAAGAAAAGAATGCTTATTTGTTTCACAGTTTTCAGAGGCTCAAAGTCCAAACAACATGGTGCAGGTTCTATCAAGGGACCCTTGGTAGATGAACACATATGGCAGTAGGGTACAGGAAGATCACACCTGGAAAGACAGGAAGCTAAAGAGAAACCAGATGGGGCCAGACTCAGGCTTTTATAAGAGTCATCTCATAAAAACTAACCAGAATTCCACAAAACAAAAAACTTAATCAGAGTAGGCATCATGATGCAGCAAAATTAGCTGTTGCTTGAAATTCCTGCATCCCATATCAGAGTGCCTGGTTTGAGTCCCAGCTACTCCATTTCCAATCCAGATTCCTGGTAATGCACATCCTGGGAGGCAAAAATAATGGCTTAAGTGGGAGCTCCCTATCACCCATGTGGGAGAATCAGATGGAGTTCTAGACTCACGATTTTGGCCTAGCTACTCCCAACTGTTGCAAGTATTTGGGGAGTGAACCAATGGAAAGAAGATCTCTCTCTCTCTGTCTCTCATCTCTCTATCTCTATCAGCTCTATATCTCTTTATCCCTTTCAAATAAATATAAATAAGTAAATAAATAAACTAACTTTTAAAAATACCCTAATCCCTTTCAAAGTCATTCCCTAACCAGTGACTTAAAAACCTCACATTAGAACTTAAGAACCTCTCTGCACTATTATAATCATTTCCCTTATTTAAAAAAATCTACATTGGGTTACACCTCCCAACACTGACACAGTGAAGGCCAAGCTCCTAAAACAGGAACACTTGGGAAGAAACAACCAACATCCAAACTGTAGATGTATCCAAATGAGGTCCATATGTTGCCTTTAGTTGGTAGATTTTTCGTGATTGTTAGGGGTTGGCAATTGGCACACCAGTTAAGACACTGCATGGGATGCCCACATCCCATATTTAAATGGTTCAAGTTCTGGGCCTGTTTCCAATTCCATCTCCTTGCTAATGTCCATTCTGGGAGGAAGCACGGGATGACTGTCGAGTCCCAGCCGTTCTTGCGGGAGACCTGGACAGAGTTCCTGGCTCCTGGCTTTGGTTTGGCCTGCATTCAGCTGTGGTGCTCATTTGAGGAGTGAACAATTGGGTAGAAGCACTCTGCCTCTCTGAATCTGTCTCTAAATTTTTGTTTATCTGTGTTTCAAATAAATAAATAAATGCTTTTAGAAAAAATCATTTAATCTATGAACAATAATGCATTTTAACCTCAAGGTATTGTTATTCCCAAGGTCTATGACTAAAGATCCAAATATTTCTCACATTCTTCTAGAAGTGACCATATAGCAGTTCCACTAAAGGATGTACACAAGTAAAAACCAATATAGTTTATAAGTAACAGCTTTGCCTTGCCATTTTCCCATAAATATTCCCATTTTTTACTTTGTATTTCCTTTATACTTTTACTAGGAGATTTTCTGCCTTCACTTACTTTCATAGTGATGACCATACTCCTCTGTTTCTAATCTATAGTCTAAGTGCTCACAAAAAATGCGTAAATCTGGGGTTCTTCTTCAAAGTTAATTAAATTTATCAAAAAAAGAATGCTTAAAAATAAAAAATAAATTAAACCTCAGAAAGGTTTACTTTTATACAATTAAAAAGTATTTTTTCTTATTGTAAAAATAATCCTCGTGTTCTATTGCACAGTAGGGTAACAATACTTAATAATAACATATTGTATATTTCTAAATAGCTAGAAGAAAGGCTTTTGAATGTTCACAATACAAAGAAATCTTGAATATATAAAGTAATGGATGCTAATTATCCAAATGTGATCATTAAAATGTATGCATGTGTTGAAATGAAAAATGTGTTATTTGATCAATAAAAAGAAATCCCAAAAATACCAATATAGCTGAGTATAGGATCAATGGAATCAGTAGTTGTCTTTCTTTGGTAAAATAGAAGTATAAGTGTACTCCAAAAATGCCTTTTTTTTAAGATTTGGCTATTTATTTATTTGGATATCAGAATTACATTGAGAGGGAGGGACAGAGAGAGAGCTTCCAACTGCTGGTTCACTCCCAAGATGGCTCCAATGGCCAAGGATTGGCCAGGTTGGGAGATTTATCTGGGTCTCCAATATGGGTGGCAGGGGCCCAAACACCTGGACCATCTTCTGCTGCCTTTCCCAGCCATCAGCAGGGAGCAAGATTGGAAGTGGAGCAAACAGGACAAGAATTCATTCCCACCATGTGATGCCAATGTTGTAGATGGAGGCATTATCCCTTATGCCACCACATCAGCCCCCCAATACATTTTAATGAATCTCCTTGCAAAGGTTACTGCATATATAGTTTTTTTTTTTT
The DNA here is from genome assembly GCA_949820135.1 of Sylvilagus floridanus. NCBI lineage: Eukaryota > Metazoa > Chordata > Mammalia > Lagomorpha > Leporidae > Sylvilagus > Sylvilagus floridanus. The sequence goes on from OX463223.1 coordinate 92,053,917, forward strand.
GACAGGCAGAGTGGACAGTGAGAGAGAGACAGAGAAAAAGGTCTTCCTTTGCCGTTGGTTCACCCTCCAATGGCCGCCATGGCCAGCACACTGCAGCCGGCGTATTGTGCTGATCCGAAGCCAGGAGCTAGGTGCTTCTCTTGGTCTCCCATGCAGGTGCAGGGCCCAATGACTTGGACCATCCTCCACTGCACTCCCAGGCCATAGCAGAGAGCTAGCCTGGAAGAGGGACAACTGGGACAGAATCCGGCTCCCCAACCAGGCCTAGAACCCAGTGTGCTGGTGCCGCAGGTGGAGAATTAGCCTATTGAGCCTCGGCGCCAGCCGCATATGTAGTTTTTATTATTAAATTTATTTTATTTATGTAGTTTTGAGTACAGAACTATAAATGCAGTTTAAATCTTGGGTCTTAGGCAACTGCAAAAATGATTTCCATACCAACTTTAATGTTTCCTAATCAAAATGATGGTTCCACAAGATTCTAAATTATTACATGTTCCCCTTGAAGTGACTCAAGCATATATTTAATCTGTATGCATGAATATGTATATTAATTTTGAAAAAATATTTTCAGAAAAAGCAGCCCATGAGAGTCTCTAATAAAATTACTGAATGTGTAATATCTTATTTTCTATGATGGTGCTTTCCATGAAGTCTCTAACGTATTCAGGACTTACATTTAATAGGGATCACTGCAAACAAAGGAACATCTAGGCAGAGGAGCGGTTTGCTTACAAACTCATCCAAACATCATATTTATTATGTAGTGATTGCTTTTCTTCATTTTGCTTGTCCAACTCAGAATTTCTTTAGGCTATATTCCACGTTTCCTTTTTCTAATTCATTCCTTTTTTGTAGCTGAACTCCCATATCTTCTGCAAAACCATGATTATCATTCGGTCTCACAGTGGTGCCTCCGTTCTCTGATGTCTGGAATCTCTAATGGTTTCCAATTTATTTTAACTGGATTTCTCTTCCAATTAGACAATAATATTGAAATGAATATCCATATTTACATTTTCCCAGGTCAGTGTTACAAGCATAGCAAATGATCATATAACCCCGAGTTTCATCTCTATACTTTTTACATTGACCCTGAGAGTTCCCGTTTGTCCATGCACTCAACAAATATTTACTGAACAAGTATAGTAAAGATGACAAGAGAAAAAGAAATAAAGTGGTAAAATATGTAATTCCTGTCCCCATAGCAGATCTTAAATTGAATAAATTATCCATTTAGAAAAAAAAATAACTTAGACCTCCAAACCTAGGTTGAGAGCTCACACACTATAAATTCTGAATGAACCCAGCATGTAACAGGGTCTGTTGATAAAAAAAAAATTTCTAAAACCACTTTATTGAGGTATTATTGACATATAAAATCCTATTTCATTAAAGCATTTTTATGAATTGAGAGTCAGTATACACCTATAAATCATCACCAACCTCAAGTTCATAAATTAATCCATTAATCTTAATGTTTCTTCCCAACCTATATTATTGTTATTAGGAGTGTGTGTGTGGGGGGGGTGCGTGCATGTGTCCGTGTGTGTGTGACTGAGACACACACACAAGATACAGGTCTTAAGAGTTGCTGAAGGCATGCAAAGAGAGAACAGATTAGAATGTCTATTTAGTGAAATAATTACAGAAAATTTTTCTAGTTTGGAAAAAGAAAGGGTTGCTCAAGTAGAAAAAGCACGTAAAACTCCTAATAGACATGACCATAAAAGGTATTCACTACTACACATTGTAGTCAAACTTTCCACAGTAAAACATAAAGAAAAGAATCTAAAATGTGCACAAGGTGCCAACGCTGTGGTTAATGCCCTGGCCTGAGGCTCCTGCATTCCATGTGGGTGCCGGTTTGAGACTCGGCTGTTCCACTTCTGATCCAGTTCTCTGCTATGGCCTAGGAAAGCAGTAGAAGATGGCCCAATTCCTTGGGCCCCTGTACCCATGTGGGAGACCCAGAAAAAGCTCCTGGCTTCTGGCTTTGGTTTGGCATGGCTCTGGCTGTTGCGGCCATCTGGGGAGTAAACTATCAGATGGAAGACCTCTCTCTCTTTCTCTGCCTCTCCTCTCTCTGTGTAACTCAGACTTTCAAATAAATAAATAAATCTTTAAAAAATAAAATGTGCAGGAGAGAAAGATCAAATTACTTTCAGAGAATCTCCAATTATGCTCACAGCTGACTTCTCATCAGAAACACTATAGGCTAAGAGGGAATGGAGAGACATAGTCCAAATCTTAAGAGAAAAAAAAAATTGTCAACAAAGACTACTGTACCCTGCAAAGCTCTCATTTATGAATGAAGGTGAAATAATGACCTTCTTTAACAAACAGAAATGGAAAGAATTTGCCACTACTCTTCTGTAATTACTCTATATTGGAACATCCAAATACATAAAACACATATTAATAGACCTAAATATAAAAATAGACCCAAATACTATAATATTAGTCTTACAGGTAAAAACGGCAGTGAAGAAAGGTGATCTTGGGTCTTGTCTCACATGAAAGAAGAATGTCCATGCAGACAAGGAATTGAGCAAAACGAGATTTATATAAGTCATAAACCTGCCACAGCAGCAAGGAAGGGGGCTCCAAGAGAAGCAGACTGGAAAAACTGTGACAGTTGAGTCTTTTAAACACAATTTATTTGGGAAAAAAATGGAACAGCAGCTAACAATCAATCAGAGGGTGGGGACAAAACCCATCAAAGGCCAGATTTATAAGCCTGCTTATCTTGTCTATCGTATTTATTATAAAACCAAAAGCCATTGGAAAGTTGTAATTGGTAACTTTTCCTTTCTAGTCTCATGATAAACCAAAACTCAGAAGGGTAGAATCACTACTTCCTTGCTATTCTTCTGATAAAACAGGAAAGTCAGGAATGGGATTCGACACTTGTATCTTGCTCAAAGTAACTTCTGGGGAGAAGCAAGCATTTTGTACCCTCTTAAAGAGATTTTCCTGTTCCTCATTCTGATTGCACCATCCTAACTGTGTATTAGTTCATCTAACTCCTTACAGTAGGAGACTTTACCACTTCACTTTCAGAAAGGGAAAAAAACCTACACAGAAAAAAAAAATGATCAATTGGGCCTAACCCATATCTAAGTAACTTTCCAACAGTTGCAAAATATAAATTCTTCTCAACACTACATGGAATATTTTCCAAGATAGATCATATGATATATCACAAAATAATTCTCAACAATTTAAAAACATAGAAATCATACTGAATATTTTCTGACCACAATGCAATAAAACTAGAAATCAAGAACAAGAAAAATGTTTAAGTACACATGGAAATTAAACAACTTACTCCTGATCAATAGATCAAGGGAAAAAAATCAGAAAGGAAATTTTAAAAATTCTTGAAATGAATGAAAATGAAAATACAACATTCTGAAACATATGTGACACAGCAAAAATGAGTGCTAAAAAGGAAGTTTAATTGTCATCAAGCCCTGCATCAAAATAACAGAAAGATATCATGTAAACAATTTATCACTAATGTCAAGGAACTAGAAAAACAAGAATAAGGCCAGCGCCGCGGCTCACTAGGCTAATCCTCCGCCTTGGGGCACCAGCACACCGGGTTCTAGTCCCGGTCGGGTGCCAGATTCTGTCCCAGTTGCCCCTCTTCCAGGCCAGCTCTCTGCTGTGGCCAGGGAGTGCAGTGGAGGATGGCCCAAGTCATTGGGCCCTGCACCCCATGGGAGACCAGGAGAAGCACCTGGCTCCTGCCATCGGATCATCGCGGTGCGCCAGCTGCAGTGCGCCGGCCGCGGTGGCCATTGGAGGGTGAACCAACAGCAAAGGAAGACCTTTCTCTCTCTATCTCTCTCTCTCACTGTCCACTTTGCCTGTTGGAAAAAAAAGTAAAACAAGAATAAATCAAATCCAAAATTTGTAGAAAAATCTAATAAAACTCAGAATGTTACCAAACAACACCACAAACTAGTTGGAGTCCTTGCTCTAGAATTCCGAAACTTAATCCACTTGCCTCATGGGCAGAAAGCCAATCAGTGGCATTGGGGTGGTGGAAGAAAGTAGGTATTTATTGCAAAGCTAAAGTGCAGAGAAGCCAGGCAACTATTGCTTAATTCCCAGGCTCCCCAAGGAGTTAGGGGTGAAGATTCCTATAGATTGAAATTGAGGCTGAGAGACATGTGAGCGGATCCTGTCCAAATTCCTGGTTGATCAGCGGAACTCCCGAACTTCCTTTGTTTGGTCAGTGATGCTGTGCCCTTTAAGGAATTCATGATGGCCAGGTGGGCTCCAGTCAGTCTGGGGGTTATGTGAGGCTGACAGTTACATTCTGCTCAGACCTGGAATTCCCTTGTATAAATCATCCCAGAACAACACTTGTAATCAAGGTTCTTATCTATTGGAGAAGTAAATGACTCCTTGAGTTCACTGCTTAGAAATTTGTAAGGCCAGCTGGATCACTCTCTTAAGTCAGTGAATTCATTTTGACAAACAGCAGACAAGGACATCTTGGGCTAAGGCAGACAGACAAGGCTGGATCCTGCTCTTATGTTATGGGGGTTTGATGCCAAGAAACCAAGAAAAAAAAAAGTTTAAAAACCAATACAAAAGAAAAAAACACAATGAAATAAAGAACTGGTTCTTTGAATAGATAAAAAAATTAATAAATCCTTTAGAAAAATCAGATAAATTTCAAATACATAGAATCAGATGAAAATGGAGAAACTACTCAAACAAAACCAATGATATCACAGGAAAAAAAGATTCTCACAGATTAATGTCACAGATCAATGTCACTCCTTCTTAAATTATTTGAAATAATAGAAGAAGAAGGAAAAATGATCTACTGGCTTTTTACTAAAGTAGTTGTGCATTGGAGAAAAAAATAAGTAATCAGGCCTTCTGGGGACTACTGGACACCAGCTGTGAAATGATTCTGATACCAGTAAACCCAAAACCTCACTATGGCCCTCCAGTCAGAGTAAGGCTTTTGCAGGTCAGGTAATGAATGGAATCTTAGCTCAGCTCAAACTCATGATGGATTCAATGAGTACTCAAACCCATCCTTGGTTATTCCCCCAAGTTCCAGAATTAATTTCAATAGACATACTTACAAGCTGAAAGAATTACCACATTGGTTCCCTAACTAGTGGAGTGAAGGCTGTTATTGTGGGAAAGATCATGAATTCTCAAATGAAAGGCATTTGAGCTATCTACACCTAGGAAAATATTAAATGAAAAGCAATGCTGAATCCTTTGAGGGGATGCAGAGATTAGTGCCACCATCAAGGCTTGAAAGACGCAGGGATGATGGCTCCTACTACTTCCCTATTCAAATCTCCTTTATGGCTTGAAGAGAATACAAGTCAATCTTGAGAATGACAGTGGTTTATCCTACCCTTATTGACGTGGCAATTCCAATTGCAGTTGTGATTTCATTGTTTGGGTAAATTAATACATCTCCTGGTACATGATAGGCAGTTATTGATCTGACAAGAAAAATTTGCTTCACATAGTCTACCAGGCCCATCAGAAGCAGTTTTCTTTCAGCCAGTATGACCAGCTATACACTGTCACTATCTTACCTTACATTATATCTACTCTCCTGCATTATACCAGAGTTTAGTTTGCAGTGATTTTGATTTCATTTCCCTTCCCTTCCACAAGATAATCCACTAGAAATACATTGATGACAGTATGCTGATGGAGCCAAGAGAGAGAGAATAAGCAACTATCCAGACTTACTAATATGTAATTCATTTACATATCAGAGGGTGGGGAAAATCAAATTAAAATCAGGAGCTTTTCTATGTGATCCCTCCAAGGACCAAGGAAGAGGCACAATGTCTACTGGGCCTATTTGGATTTTGATGGCAATCTATTCCTCATTTGGGTGTGTTACTCTGGCCCATTTACCAAATTACCAGAAAAATGCTAATTTTGAGAGAGGCCCAGAAGAGGAGAAGGCTCTGCAACAGGTCTAGCTGGCTGGCAAACTGCTCTGTCATTTGAAATCATATGATGGTGTTTGAACTATCAGTGGCACACAGGATTATGTTTGGAGCCTTTTACAGACCCCTATAGGTGAATTGCAGTTATGCTCTTTGGATTTTGGAACGAGGCTCTGCCATTAGATGCATAACTACTCTACTTTGAGATAAAATTCTTTGCCTGCTACTGAGCCATAGTGTAAACAGAATGCTTTACCATGTACCACAAAGTTTCCATGTGAACTAAGATGCCTATCATAAATTGACTGTTATTTGACCCAATAAGTCATAAAGTTGGCAAGGTGCAAGTCACTTCATCACCAAATGTAAGTGGTATATGCATAAATGGACTCATGCAAGTTGTGAAGACTCAAGAAAGTTACACCAAGAAGTGGCCCAAGTGCCCATGGATCTCACTCCTGCTACATTACCTTTTCCCTCCCAGTATTCATGAATTGCCTCATGGGGAGTGCTCTGCGGTAATTTGACAAAAGAACACAACAGGCTATGTTCTGATTTACAGATGGTTTTTATCATATATAGGCACAACCTGAATGTGGATGGCTGTGGCACTATAGTCTGTTTCTGGAAATTTCCTGGAAGATAATGGTAAAGTGAAATCTTCCCAGTGGGCAGAACTTTGGGTAGTGTATCTGGTTGTACACTTTACTTGGAAAAAGAAATGGCCAGAAATGCCATTATATAGCCATTCATGGACTATAGACAATAGTTTGACTGGATATTCAATAATTTGTATAGAGCATGACTGGCAAGTTAGTGACAAAGAAATCTTGGAAAGAGGTATGTGGATGGATATATTTTAATAGGCAAAATGTGAATATATTTGTGTCTCATTTGAATGCTCACCAAAGAGTTACATGAACAGAGGATAATTTTAATAATCAAGTATATATGATGACCCATCTGTTGACTCAACACAGCTTCTTACTCTAGCTACTCTTGTCATTGCCCAGTATGTTTATGAACATAGTGGCATGGTAGCAGGGATAGAAATAATGCATGGGCTCAGCAACATGGACTTCAAATCACCAAAATCATATTGGCTACAGCCTCCACTGAGTTCCCAATTTGCCAGCAGCAGAAAGCAACACTGAGACTCCACTATGACACTAGTCTCTGGTGTAATGAAACAGTTACCTGGTGAAAGTTCATTACCCTACACTAATTACATTATAAAGAGTAGTATTTTTCCTTACCAGAGTAGATATTTACTATGGATATGGACTTGCCTTCCCTGCCTGCAATCCTTCTGCTCAAACGACCATTCATGGACTTACAAAATGCTTTATCGACATAGCATTTTTTTCTCAATCAATAGACAAAGAAAGCCATTAATAGGCTCATACTCATGTAATTCACTGGTCATGTCTTCTACCATCCTGAAGCAGCTAGACTATTAAATTGGTTGAATGGCTTTCTGAAGATGCCATTAAAGTGATGCCAACTAAGTGACAATATTTTGTAGCTCTGGGCCCCAGTTCTCAAAAAAAACTGTATTGCTCTGAATCAACATCAACTGCTTCTTTCATAGCCAGGATTCATGGTACAGGAATCAAAGCATGTGGCACCACTTACTGCTATCTCTACTGACTCACTAGAAAAAATATTGCTTCTCTTTCCTGTGACTTTATATTCTTCTGTCCTAGAGGTTTTAGTTCCAAGAAAAACAAGGCTTCCATCAAGAAACACTAATTTTTCCATTGAACTTAAATTTAAGAATACCACACAGCCACTTTGGGATCATCATGCCTCTGAGTGAATGTACTAATGAAAGAATAATCCTACTATTTTTAGGAAACTAGGCTACCATTTCACAGTGAAGATAAAGAAGAATATATATGGAATAAATGAAAATTCTAAGACCATCTCTGAATATTACCATGCCCTGTGATTGAGATTAACAAAAAACTGCAACACTCCAATCCAAGAACAAATACTGATGGCCCATACCCTTCAGGTAAAAAATTTTCAGGTAAAGAACTGTGATCAGCTGAGATGCATTCTGAAGGCAAAGGGAATACAAGATGGGTATGAGAAGAATAAAGTAGTTTTAAATGCCAGCTACAACTTAGTTCAAGAAATGAGTACAATAGTCATGAATATTTTATCCCTATGTTGTTAAAAATGTTTGCATATATATGTATAATTATGCATTTATTAAGCAGATATTCTTTTTTAAAAAGGATGTTATTTACTTATTTGAAGGGCAGTTACAGAGAGATAAAGAGAGAGAGAGTAAGGTCCTCCATTGGCTGGTTCAATGCCCAAATGGCCACAAAGGCTGGAGCTGGGCCAGGCTAAAGCCAGGCTCCAGAAACTGCTTCGAGGTTTCCCACATGAGTTTGCAGAGTCCCAAGCACTTGGGCCATCCTCCATTGCTTTACTAGGTACATTAGTAGGGAGTTGGATCAGAAGTAGAGCAACCAGGACTTGAACTGGTGTCCATGTGGGACACTTGTGCTGCAGGCAGTAGCTTTACTATGCCACAACACTGGCCCCAAGTATTGTTAATTTTATATCAAAGTGTGAAACTTCTAAGATATCAGGTGAATACTAAATATCAAATATTTTATCTCTTTACTAGGGGATATATTACTAATGTTTATATTCATAAATTTCTGTATTGCTAATTAGCATATTTTTCTTAGCATTTCTTGTAAGAAAATCCTGCTGATGATGAACTCCTTCATTTCTGTCTAGGAATGTCTTTATGTCTCCTTTATTTAAGGACAACGTTGGTAGGTACAGTATTCTTATTTAGCAAGGTTAGCACTTTGAATATATTATCCTACTGTTTTGATTTGTAAGATCTATGCTGACTTTATTGGAAATCCCATGTATGTTACTATATAATTTACTTCTTTTCTCGTGCTGCTTTCAAGATCTTCTTGTCCTTGCCTTTAAAAATTATTCATTTTTATTTGGTACAGTGTGGTGAATGAGAGAGACAGAGAGTGATTGCATTCACAAGTTCACTCCCAAAATGCCCACAACAACCAAGGATGGGCCATGCCAAAGCCAGGAGCCTACAACTCCATCTGGGACTTTTCCATGGGTGGCACCTGATGATTAATGATGTTGAGTATCTTCATTTGCACATACTTATGATTTCCACACTTTATTTGCAGAAAATGTATTCATATCCTTTCACAATTTTTGAGTTTTTTCTGTTACTGGGATTAAGTATTTTTATATATTCTAGATGCAAATCCTTTATGAGGTATACCTGTATTGTCTGCAAAAATGTTCTCCCATTATGTTATCTTTCCACTTAAAATTTGTTTTATTTTATTTATTTGAAAGACTACAGCAGACAGACACAGATCTTCCACTCATTTGTTCACTACCCAAATGCCAGCCTGAAGCCAGGATGTGGGAAGTCAATCTGTTTTTCCCACATGTGTGGCAAGGAGCTAACACTTGAGCCATCAACCTCTGCCTTCAAGGATGTGTATTATCAGGAAGCTAGCACTAAAAAGCAGAACCAGGAATCAAACACAAGCACTCTTACATATAATAGAGGCATCACAAGAGAAAATGTAACTGCTGCACCAAATACTAACCCCCTGTCTTTCCACTTCCTTGATGGTGTCCTTTGAAACAAAGTTTAATTTATATTATGTTTGATTTATCAATTTTTTTTCTATTTTCACTTGTGCTATTTGCATCAGATCTACAATACCAGTGTTACAAGCACTGTTCTTTCTCTCATTTTATCATCTTGTGGTTTCCTTGTCAAAAATTAATTGGCTGTAAAAATAATGGTTTATTTCCATACTTTTAATTCTATTTCATTAATCAATAGGTCTATTCTTAAACCAGTACTACACAGTTTGGCTTGTTGAAAATTTTAAGTGAAATTTGGAAATGTTATTTCATGTACATGTGTACGCACACACACACACACACACACACACAGAGAGAGAGAGAGAGAGAGAGAGAGAGAGAGAGAATGTATCCCCTGGTTCACTGCCCCACTGCCTGCAAAGGTGGAGGCTGAACCAGGTGGAAACCAAGAGATCATAATGTATCCAAACCACCTACACCAATGGCAGTAATCACTACTTCAGCTATCACTGCTACCTCCCAGGGTGCACATTAACAGAAAGCTGGTATCAGAAGCAGATCTCTGTAATCAACACACATTTATTCTTAGGTGTTGAAATTTAACAGAAAAGTGATCCCTGTTGAATATAAGAGAGGGAAGAGATGTACAATTTGGGACATGCTCAATTGGACTTGCCCCAAATGGTGGAGTTAGAAATGTGCCAGGGGATTCCAATACAATCCCATGAAGATTGCATGTACCAATGCCATCTCACTAGTCCAAGTGATCAATTTCAATTCACAATTGATCACACTGATAGGTCTAAGAGTCAGAGGGATCACACAAACAAGAGTAGTGTCTGCGAATACTAACTGATAGAATAAAAAAGGGAGAGAACAATCCAACGTGGGAAGTGGGATATACAGCAGACTCATAGAATGGCAGATGTCCTAAACAGCACTCTGGCCTCAGAATCAGCCCTTCAGGCACTCAGATCTGGCTAAAGAGCCCATGAGAGTATTTTAGGCATGGAAAGCCAAGACACTCTGGCAAAACACACACACACACACACACACACACACACAACCTAAATGAAAGGTCTGTGTGAGATCCCAGTGGAAAGAATGGGCCATCAAAGAAGGAGGTACTTTTCTCTGAAGGGAGGAGAGAACTTCCACTTTGACTATGGCCTTGTCGACTTAAGATCGAAGTCAGCGAACTCCAGAGGCTTCCATGGCCTTGGCAACTCATGACTAGAGCCTAGGGAGATTACTGATGCCATAAACAAGAGTGTCAAATTGTTAAGACAGCAACAGGAGTCACTGTGTACTTACTTCTCATGTGGAATCTGTCCTGAATGTGTTGTCTAATGTGAATTAATGCTATAACTAGTACTCAAACAGTATTTTACACTTTGTGTTTCTGTATGGGTGCAAACTGATGAAATCTTTACTTAATATATACTAAATCGATCTTCTGTATATAAAGATAATTGAAAATGAATCTTGATGTGAATGGAATGGGCAAGGGAGCGGGAGATCGGAGGGTTGCGGGTGGGAGGGAAGTTATGAGGGGTAAAAACCATTGTAATCCATAAAATGTACTTTGGAAAATTATATTTACTAAATAAAAGTTAAAAAAAGAAAGCAGCAGATCTGGGACATGAACCCAGGTGCTCTGATATGGGTTGTGGACATCTTAAGTGGCATCTCAACTACTGCACCAAATGCCCATCCTATGTCTAAAATATGATTTGGAACTGGCGCCATGGCATAGTGGGTTAAACCTGTGCCTACAGCACTGGCATCCCATACCAGTATCGGTTCTAGTCCTGACTGCTCCACTTCTGATCCAGCTCTCTACTATGGCCTGGGAAAGCAGTAGAAGATGGCCACATGCTTCGGTCCTTGCACCTGTGTGGAATACCTGGAAGAAGCTCCTGGCTCCTGGCTTCAGATTGGGTCTGTTTCAGTCATTGAGTCCATCTGGGGAGTTAATCAGAGGATGGAAGACGTTTCTCTCTGTTTCTCCCTCTCTCTGTCTGTAACTCTACCTCTAAAATAAACAAATAAATAAGTAATCTTTAAAAATAATAGAAAATAAAATAAATAGTTTTAAGAAAATAAAAACAAATATAATAATTTATACCATACTCCCATTTGCAATTTTTAGATACTTTTATTATGGGGCTGGGCACTAATTTCAGTGAACTCAATCAAACACTCAAATTTCACAAACATTCTAAAACTTTATTATATCCTGTCAGGAGATTTAATTACTTATTTTTAACACATTATATATGGGCCATGTTTATATAACATATTCAAATATATTATATGCTTAGGAAAATATATGTATATTTTATTGTAAATTGAGAAGATAAAATTTCTCTTTTCTACAACCCTAGAAGATAGTTATTATAGTTTCTAGACCATTTTCCTATAAATCTCTAATTTATAAACAATTCATAACTGTATGAAATATTGAAATCTACTGTAGGTGGGCATTTGACTTAGTAGTTAAGACAATTTCATTCCATATCATAATGCCTGGGTTTGATACATTGCTCTGACTCCTGACTTCAGTTTCCTGCTAATTTAGACCCTGGGAGAGAGCAATAATGGCTCAAGTAATTGGCTTCCTGACACTCACTTGGGTGACCTGCACCTAATTTCCAACTCCCAAATTTGGCTCCAGTTCAGGCCTAGCTATTGTGGATATTTGGGAAGTGAACCAGTAGATGGGAGCACTTTTTCTTGCTCCTCTCTCTATCCCTCTCAAATAACTAAATAATTTTAAATGTATAAAGTTGCTAACAAAAATTTTCATATTTTGTTTCTATTTTTTCATCCTAATTGAAAAAATCTTAAATGAAAGTAAAACATTCATAAAAATCAAGCACAGCAACCATCTTGACCAGGGAAATAGTTAAGATGTAGAAGAGCATGGGATGGAAGTTAGTGTGGTAGGATAAAAAAAAAAATGACAGTAAAATGAAGAAACTGTTCTGGGATCTTGATTCATTTTCTGATTTTACCCTTCACCTTATTTCCTGGTGTTGTCACATGCTAATGAATAAGTAGACATCCATTTGTAGGAACAAGGTTGTATTTTGACACTAATTTTAGTTATATTTTATATTTGGAGTTCTTGTGAAGTATGGTTTACTAGACAATAGTAATACAGATTTAACACAACAATGAGAGACAAAATTTATTGGGACCTTAATGAATTTATGGCAATTTAAAGTTATACAGCAAGGATTAGAATATCACCAACAGAGAGCACTGGTTGGCTGTGTGCAGGACCATCTCTTGGGCAATATTTGCTTTAGTGAGTTCATCATGATTCAGGCCATGACCTTCGGTCTTAGAAGTCTACAAGCTGATCTTGCCCATGTCCTAGAATTCATCCAAATTCAGGAGGTAAAGTCACGCTGATTACATCATATTACTGAAAGATAAAAAATGACAATTTATTAATTTATAATGAGGAATGCAATTATCATACAGGGCAGATATGCCTCTTGAGAAGACAACACCCACTGTCCCTTTTAAGCAGGTGACAGGAAAAGTAAAATTATTAAAAGAGGTCATGATAAACACGAAATCAAATCACAGTATGCTAATGAGTTCATGATATATTTGACTGCAACATGAAGATTCTAATGTAGGGCGTAACAGATGTTTTGATCACTGTAGACGTATTTTTCCCAAAAAAAGTGCTAAGATGTATAACTTTATGACTGCTTTTTTTGTTTGTTTTTTGGGGGGATTTTTTGGTTTTCCATAATTGATCAATCAGCTTTCTTAATCTTCCATAGCCTCTTGACACATAACTTATATTTTTCAGAAAATCTGCTTACATAAATAATATAGGAATATAATCAAAATTTGTACACTCCAAACAACAGACAAAATTCATACTTCAAACAAGATTTTACCCTTCCTCTGACCTCTTCAGAAAAAAAACACTTTTTAAGCCTTTTTCTATGTATTGAGAAATATCCATAATGAATGGTTACTGTAGTATAAAGTTTTTTTAAAGAAATTCATACATTTTTTCCCAAAGAAACCTTTTATTTAAGGAATACAAACCATGCATTTCATAAGTACAACTTTAGGTATAGTAATTCTTCCTACCATACGCCCCCTCTAACCCACACTCCCACAACTCCTCCTCCTCCCATTTCCAGTCCCATTCTCCAATAAGATCCATTTTCATTTAGTATAAAGTTTCAGATTTACAATTTGGAATATAAATCAGATTATCCATACACACTGTTGTAAAAATAATTTTTACACTTAAGATTATCATGATATTTCTACCATAATATTTCTATAGCAATATGACATTACAAAAATCCCACTAAAGGACAAGAAAGGAAAAATATCATTTGAAATACACTACAAGGAAAAATACAGGGAACAATAGTAATATACACACAATGAATGACATAATAATTTCAGTATGAATACATCAATCAATGCAAATAATTTCTCCCTTAAAAAAAATGTAATAACCCACCCAGGGGCTGGCAGAACGGCACAACAGGATAAGTCAGTATCCCATATCTGAGCATTGGCTTGTGCCCCAGCTTCTCTTCTGAACCAGCTCCATGCTACTGTGCCAGGGAAAGCAACAGAAGATGGTACAAGTACTTGCAACCTGTCTGGGAGACCAGATGGAGTTCCAGTCTCCAGGCTATGACCTGGCCCAGACTTCTTGTCTACTACAGAAATTTAGAGTGAATAGCTAATAGATGACCTCTCTCTCTCTCTCTCTCTCTCTCTTTCTCTATTTCTCCGTGGATGTGTTCCAATTATTTTCAAAAAATAAATAAATAAATCATAAAGAAAATAAAGAGGAAATCATGATCTTACAAACGGAGGAAATGAGAAAACAAATAAGCAGTAGAATAAAGGGCTGTGAGATGGCCACCAAGGCGGGCAATGTTCCGAAGTGAGAACCTCACAGCAAAGCTAGACCTGGAGATGAAACAGAAGATGCGAAAGGATGTGATATCCTCTAAACAGAACTTCCTCATCTATGTGTCCCTGCTGCGAGTCATTCTTTTTATATATTATAAAAAAAAAACTGGACAGCATACAAAGACTGAGCATCACACTTGGATACATGAGATAAATAACTTACTTACTGTTTCTACTCATTTCTGCAAATGACTAGGCCTGGAAAGGTGTATGAGATTCTAATTGAATGGTCATAAAAATTTTACTTGTTAAGAACAAGTTAGGTTCTGATAACTGATCTTCATGGCTAAAGTATAAACCTGTTTAGGAAGTACAAAGAGACTTGTGGTCATAGTGATCCCTTCTGCCTAAACCTATTTAGGAAGTACAAAGAGACTTGTGGTCATAGTGATCCCTTCTGCCTACGATAGACGGCTTCCTTGAATGTTGGTGTAAAGGTAACAAATGCCTAATGTCATTTTCTTTTTTTTTTTTTGGGGGGGGTGGTTTTCAGTTTTTAAAAGGAATATTTATTAAACAAGATTCACTTATAATACATTTAAGTGGAAATCACAATACAAGGAAAGATTAATTCAAAGCCTCAGAATTTCATACAAACAAAACTACCAAACTCATGAAGTATTGGTATTACATCTTAAAATTGTTCCCAATCTTAAAAAAAAGTACACTCAGATGCCTTACAGAATATTAAACCAAAAAGAATTAACAAACATGCCAAATGTTTCCACTTTGAATCATAGACATAGCTCCTATATTTGAATTTACAGAAAAACATGTTTCTCAACATGCTTCTGGAATTTTCAATGTATTATGGTATAAGAGCAGCATTTAACATAAGCAAAATTGCTTTAACCTAAATATGCTTCCTGCTTTAGGTACACTCCTACAACTTAAGACTTAAGAAAAGCTGAACATTTTTTTAATAGTTATGATCAACATTGAACTTTGTTATTACATCCTAGCTGAATGTTTTAATGTTTAAAATGACTGAGCATAAAGTTTTAAAACAATTTTGACATCCACTTTCCAGTGAGCAGGAATCACGCGCCTATAATACATTAAACTTAATCTTTGTTTTCTTAAAAAATTAGAAAGATAAAGAGAAACAAAGAAAGAGAGGAAGCTGGCCAAAGCTGTCACAATCAATTGTATGTCCCATTTGCCAATCAGTCTGGATATACTAAAAACCCCTCCCAGTCTATTCCACTCCCATAAATGCACAGCTTCTATTTCTGTAGTAGTACCTGTTAAATGATTTTCTATCTAAGTGAGGTTTGACTAACAGTCACCGGAGTTTTCCTGAAGAAACTGGTCATATCCAATCATACTGCTCTGACTACCATAACCACCTCCATAACTGCCATTCAGCTGGTGGCTAATGAGATGCCTGTAACTGAACAGGTTGCATAAGCCCATTCCTCCCATCATTTGGCTACCATAAGCATCAACACTTGATCCTGCTTTAGAATTCAGAAAAAGCTCTACATAGCTCTAATTATAAACTCCTCCACTTGTTCCTGCAGTAGAATTCAAGAAGAGCTCCACATATCTGTGTTGCATATTAAATTCAACTTTGGTCAGAGCTAGCATTTCATGAGTAGAAAATTCAACATATGCTTCAACAGAAACCTTGCCATCTGGTCCAGTTTCAATATGGACTCTCATGGGATTAACAGGTGGGAAAAATTATAAATATCATTCTCAGTGGCTTTATATGGTAACCCCCCTCATGTGTACACAATGTTCTGTGGTGCTCTGGAAACTGGACCCACCATCTCCATACCAATGATCAGACATTCCTGAGAAACAGTAATTGAGGTCTCTTTCAAATCTATGAGACCCAAAGCCATACCTCTTATAACCATCATAGCCTCCATAATCTCCTCCATAGGCACTTCGCCTCATCATTTCAAAGCCAGCTCCTCTGCCAATGCTATTATACCCCTGCCAGCCTTTGGCGTGTCATAGGGACTTGGGCACTGTGCTAAATAGCCATGTGCTTCTGAGCATGATCATAGTGGGTTCAGGCTTCAGCTTGGCTACTCTTGAAGATGTCAATGTATCTGTGTCCTATTCTTGTGTTTCTCTAAGTCCCTTTCAGCTATCTCCTGTGATGCCAGCTGCACAAACGCCTACCTACCCTGTGTTCCACATCTGAAAGTCCACTGGCAGTATTATCCCATTTGGTACATTTTCCAACCCTGAAAAGAACTGAACAATCTCTTCCTTGCTACAACAAAATAGGAGTCTTCTAAGCTGGACGAAGCCATCATTGGCAGTATCAGCACTATTCCAACCTGTATGCTTCAACATCCAATCTATTTCAACACTGTTGGACTTGAATACTTCAACATACTATGTCCCTTGGTTTCTCTGTCCTTATTCAAAGCCAATTTCACTTAATCTTCGGATTCAAGTTCAACAAATGCTTCTCCACTCAGTCTGCCTTCTCTGGTGTAGATGAAGCAAATATCTGATGTGCTATTCTGGATTTTGCAAATGGAGAAGCAGTGAACAACTTTATCAGCTGAGCAGGACCAGGGCAGGTCCCTGACCTTCATGACAAACTACTCCCTGCCTCTGTGCTTAGTACCATGGTGATTGTGAGCTCTTGGTGGCATACTTGGCTCAATATAATGTCAGTATGGCTCTAATGATACCGAGTAATTTTCCTTCTTCCCTCCAATGGCTATAGAAAGATAATAGATGATGACCAGAACTACTTCTTCCAATTCTATTTTCCAGCAAGCATTCATTATAAGGGAATAATGTCTGAAATACCCCAGTCTTGATAATCAATCCAGCTTACATGTTATTTCTGTCTTGAGTGTACTTGTAAGGAGTCACCTACAATTACTAACATTGTATGGAAGTCACACACAGCCACAGTGACATTTAAGCACTAGCCTATTATGTTATAATTTAAATGATGTACCAATATGTTTAAAAAGGAAAGACAAAATATAGAACACAATTATTTCTGGTAAAAAAAATCACACCTCATCATCCATGAAACAAGAATGTGAGAAGCAGCAGCAAACTTCATGCCACAGTGATAGTGTAGGAAAACAGAATGGGGTCAAAGTGAAATTGAATGGACATCCTGCAGCCTACTGGAGAAGAGCCAGGAGAGAAGGCAAAGCCCCCACTGCACAACCCAGAAAAAGATAAAGGTATGTCAAACCCTGAAGAAGATAGTATGTCCTGTGACCACAATACATGAACCCAGCAAACCTCTTTAACCACTGGATGAGAGGATGAGGTTAACAGGGACCTGACAAAGGGAGGGTAGAAGTGGCAGGTGATCCATTCCAATAGTCAATATAGGTGGTTTTACTTGCACAGGCAAAGAAAGTTCATTCTCCTGCAGGATCTGAATTCTGTGCTCCCACCCAATCTATCCCGCCTTCCATGCAGATATCAGTTCTCCACAAAACAAGAATTGGAGAAGCAGAGGCAAATGTCATAATGCAGTAGTCATGTAGAAAATAGAACAAGGACCATGTGGGACTTCCATCCCCTAGCACACAGATGAAATACAGGAGGGCAGCCTGTGGCCTCCTGGGAGAAGAGGCAGGAGTCATGGCACAGTCTCAGCTGTTGAAGCCAGAGACCCAAACTGGGTACAGACACAGGCTTGTGGCACCCTGACACGAAGATATTAAGGCTCCCCATCTCCCACCCCCTTCACGCCTGGAAAACCTCATCTACTACTGTTCATGGCATGCCAGAACACTAAACAGTAATAAGTGGGGACCAGGAAGCTCAGCAACCAGCCCCCTTAGCTTGGCTTGGGGTGCCCTGCACAGATGCTTTCATGTAAGGGGAAACTGGAACACTCACTTGCCTGAGCATGCATGGAAGCCACATGAAGACTCAGGAAAGGTGAGAAGGGATTGCTGTTGAACATGAAAAAGCATGGTCCCTGTCCACATCTCTGCATTTCCCTCTTCCTACACTTTCCCAAAACAGGTGTTGGATGGGACCTTGAGGATACCAAACATCAGGGTAAATTCCAGAGTACTGTATGCCTGACAGTCCTGAGTGTGTATGTGTATGTGTGTGTGTGTGTGTGTGTGTGTCTGTCTGTGCATCTGTGTGTGAGTGAGACAGAGCGAGTAGACAGAGAGGTGACACCTGTTTGCATGAGGATGTCTCTTTCTCTGGCCAGCACTCCCTCCAGGGATATGTTCAAGTGGAAGAACAAAGGAAATGTTAACTCCACTCTGTGGGTGTCCCCCTGCACACTCCCCAGATTGCAATGGCCCCAGAGTTTTTAAGTTTCTCTACTAGGAAAGCCTGTGTCTTTCTGCCTGGGGCCAACATTTGTGGTGTAGAGGACTCAAATGAAGAGGCAACACATCTTGGGTACTATGCAAAGCACTGAGCACTGGGCTCCATGCTGCTTCAGGGGTCCCAGTGGCACAGGCTGGGTGGGATACCTGCACAGCAAGGTCATCAGGGTTTCCCATCCCACCAGGCTGTGTGTGTGTAAATTCATGCTCCCATACTTTGTGGCGCGTCTGCTGGGAAAGCATTTAAGAACTGGTCTCATGTGTCCCCCAATCACTCATTTCCTTTCCTATCTGAATCAGGAGCAGGCCCAGAGTCCCACTTGAGTCGAAGACTACAGAAGTCTAATAGGCTCTAAGCAACACAGCTCTCTCTCCAGATGACCAACACCACCACCAGCAGCAGTAGCACAGCACCATGCCCCCGCCCCTCACCCCCAAACACACACATATTTTGCTGGAGAGGGAGCTGTGAAAGGCACACAAGCAACAAGCCCTTGTTCTTGGCCAGGATTCAGGCTCTCACTCAGAGGTGAATCCACACAACACCTCCCAATCCCAGCCCTGCTCCTGAAACCTCCACCATGCAGCAGGGGCTCTGATGTGCTCACTGGAGGGTGTATCCAAGACAAGAAACCAGAGAGAAGGGGTACAGCCTGGCTACTCTTGGGTGAGAATCCTCACTGGCCCGAGGCAAGGCCCCTGGGTTTGGGGCGGGGGCGGTTATTTCTGGTTTTCTGGTGTTTTATTTTGAGGCTGCAAAACGCAGAGGACAAGGTAGGGCTAGAGGTGGAGGAGGGCTGGGATCAGGGTTAGTCATTTGTGGAGCTACAGTGCCATCCAGCGGAAACTGTACCTGACTTGAAAACACCAAGCACCAGAGAAGCTCGTCTTCAGCCAGGCACAGGGACCGGCAAGGGGGTGTGCTTGGCTGAGGAGACTAGGCCCAGGCCTGGAATTTCCCTACCCCGGGACAGAGGCCCTGAAGACAGTGTGCGCGGCAGGGTGCTTCGCCCTGTCCCTTCACCTGGCGCTCTGCCACCGACCGTCGCCACCAGCAGGAGCACAAACACCAGCACCAGCTACAAGCGTGCCAGAGGCCTGCCTGCACTCTAAATTTAGATTCTGGCACAGAAAGGCAGACAGCCCCCCAGGGCCTGAATTCAGCCCAGAGGGTGGAGCTTCGTTATCGGCCATTTTGGAGTGAGCTCACATGAAGCCCCTAGCCTTGGTGCCCATTAGCGGGAGTACCCTGGAGAGTACGGCCCCAGTCCTCACCCGGAGCAGAGGACCCAGTGCTGGGGAAGGGACATTTTTCGTATGGCGGTCCCAAGCCACATCCACAGGCAGCTGGCAGCAGCCATGACTGATTGCCCTGGCCCTAGCACCTGCTATAGCAGAGAATGCTGAGGTAGCGGACCGTGTGTCTGGGAGGGAGCCGGGGGCGAGGGTGAATGGGAGGGTGAGTGCCAGCCACCAGCTACTTGTGGAGCTGCAGCCGCAGGGACCCCTGCTGCCCCATCTGCCCCCTGTTTCGGCTCTCACCTGTTCCTGTGCCGAGCCCCCTTCCCTCGCCACCAACACTTTCCGCTTGATGGCAGTGTGGCGCCACAGATAAACCGCCAGGCGTGGGTGGCATGCCCCCCCCACACACACCAAGGCTCCTGCACCTTTTGTAACTTGAAAAAAAAAAGGAAAAAGGAACAAGGGTAAGAGGCCAGGAAAGACACACACCTGCCACCAAGCCTTAGTCTGACCACCCAATTCAAAGGGACCCTCAACCTGCGGGAATCCTGTGGGGGAGCAGCCTGCCTTCAGAGCTGCCAGCTCCCTTGGTCCCGGTGCCGGCCCAGCCAGTCCGCTGGCCTTGCAGCCAGACCACACTTCCTCCCAAGGCCAGTGTGGTGTCTGGCCATCCCAACTGCCACCCCAGGCCCCCGCGGCCTGCCTAGGAGCCCAGAGGGCCTCAGAGGCGGTGTGGAAAAGCAACGCATTAACAGCCCATTTTGTCTTCTGCTATATAGTGCACTCCTGGTGACTTAAGGAGCAGAATAGTTATTTGTAAAACACATTTTAATGAAACTAAAAGGAAAGGAGAGGATGGGTCCTTGGCACTGGAATGCAGGTTTGGGGGAGTGGAGGATAATGGGTATATTCAAACTAATGAGTGGATATGTCAAAAACTAATAAAAGGTGGATAGATAGATATGGAGAAGGAAAGAGGATGGGAGGAAGAGGGGTAGGGAGCAAAGGAATATCATTATGTAACAGCATTATGTAATAAGTGTTGAATCTACACACAGTATTGAATCTGTTAAAAACTCAGAGTCAGACAAATCAAACTACTGGGAGATAGCATTTGGGAGTACATGACAGATGCTTCAGCTCTTTCCCATTCAAATAACTGACCACTGAAAATAGTTCTGTTTGTTTACCTTCTGGTTTTGATCAGGAGCTGCTAAAGGCTAAAGCAGAGGCTGAAACTTGGTCTCATGGTATATTGATAAAAGTTTCAGGTTCTGACATCTTCTGGTTTGTAAGTGTAGGGATGATACACCTCAACATTGTAGGTCTAGTGACAAGCTGTAGTCTTGGTTGTTGAAATCTTCCTATATATACATATATACGTATAGATAGGTATTTTTAAAGACATTTATTTGAAAGGTAGAGTTACAGAGAGGGAGAAATGCAGTCAAAGACAGAGAGGTCTTCCATTTACTGGTTCACTCTCCAAATGGCCGTAATGGCCAGGACTGGGCTAGACTGAAGCCAGGAACCAGGAGTTTCATCTGGGTCTCCCATGTGGGTGCAGGGTCTCAAGCACTTGGGGCATCTCTGCTGCTTTCTAGGTGCTTTAGCGGGGAACTAGATCGAAAGTGGAGGAACCTGGACTCGAACGGGTACCCATATGGGATGCTGGTGCTGCAGGCAGCAGCTTAACTTGCCATGCCACAGCATGGGCACCCTTGACCTATATTTTTAAAACTGGATTGTGTTAAAATGTTTCTCCTTTTCTGTGTCATCAAAAATAAAGGAAAAGTTTGCAACAATAAGTTTATTCCTTATTCTGATCATTTTTACCCTGGTGGAGATTGACTGCCACTCTCCCACACAATTGATGTGACAGGGAATAGAATTTCTATATTAACACACAATTCTAAAATAAGAAATATTAGTATTTAATATCTAATTACTCCTCCATAATGCATTCTCTATCTCCTTAATTTGAGAGTTCTTTGTAGACAACTAATTTATTGCTTTTAAAATTTTTTTATTTATTTCTCATGTTATCTGAGAGGGAGAAGCACACACACACACACACACACACAGAGAGAGAGAAACGAGAATCTTCCATCCTCCATGTAGTTACTCAAATACCTGTAACAGCAGGGACTGTGTCACACTGAAAGCCAGGAGCCCAGAATTCAATAGGAGTCTCACATGTGGGTGACTGGTACCATACTACTTGAGCCTGTTGCCCCCCCCCCCCCAGGGTATGCATTAACAGGAAGCTAAGTCAGAAGCTTAGCTGAAACTTGAACACAGGGATTCTGATATGAAATGTGGGTTTCCCAAGGCATGACTTAACAGTTGGGTGAGTGATTACTGATGCCATAAACAAGAGTGTCAATCATTAAGTCAACAACAGGAGTCACTGTGCACTTATACCCATGTAGGATCTCTGTACTTAATGTGTTGTACAATGTGAATTAATGCTATAACTAGTACTCAAACAGTACTTTATACTTTGTGTTTCTGTGTGGGTGCCAACTGTTGAAATCTTTACTTAATATATACTAAATTGATCTTATAAAGATTATAATTGATCTTATAAAGATAATTGAAAATGAATCATGATGTGAAAGGAATGGGAGAGGGAGCGGGAGATGGGAGGGAAGTTATGGGGGAAGCCACTGTAATCCAAAAGCTGTACTTTGGAAATTTATATTTATTAAATAAAAGTTTTAAAAAAAATACAATTGTGTGAAATTCCAGCCACTGAGTTGTTTTCCTCTTATTTTCAATTATGACATACGTCCGTATTAATTAGAAGCATCTACTTCCAAATTAATCTTTTATAATTTTAAAATCACTGCAGGGGCCAGCACTGTGGTGTAGTGGGCTAGACCTCCACCTAAGGCACCAGCATTCGATATGGGCACTAGTTCGAGTCCCGGCTGCTCCTTTTATGATCTAGCTCTCTGCTATGGCCTGGGAGGGCAGTAGAACATGGCTCAAGTGCTTGTGCCCCTGCACCCATGTGGGAGACCCAAAAGAAGCTCCTGGTTTTGGATCTGCCTAGCTCTGGCCATTGTGGCCTTTCTGGGGAGTGAACTAGGGGATGGAAATTCTTTTCTGTCTGTCTATCCCTGTCTCTGTCTGTAAGTCTCTCTCACACACACAAATAATAAAAATCTTTAAAAAAACCACTGCAGTAAATTTCATTTATCATAAAATTAAGTATTCTAATGTGAACAATTTGTGGTAGCAGCACATTCACTATGTTTTGCAGTTATCAACTTTATGTTCTCCAAAACATTTTTATCACTTCAGAAAGAAACTTGTATCTTTTGTTCATTTTCTCCCACAACCCCTCAGCCTTTATCAATTCCTAGTCTGTGTGTATGTGTGTACTTACCTTCTGGGTATTTTGTAACAGTGAAATTACAGAATATGTGACCTTCTCTGCCTTTTTTCACAATGAAGTTCATTCATGTTGTACGTTGGATTCTATTTCTTTTATAGCTGAATATTAGAATATTTGACTTCATGTATATACCAAAATCTGTTCATTAATTAATCTGTTTCTTCAGGTTATTTCAACATTTAGCTATTGCCACGTATTTTTATTTTTTTTCTTCATAATTAGGCTGTCTAGAATCTCCAGTACAAGGTTTACCAGCAGTGCTGAAAGCAGGTGTTGATGGCTTTTTGCTAAGGGGTGCTTTCAGTCAACCAATGATAAGTATTCTGTTAGTTGTTCATTGTTCACAGATGTCCTTAATTGTGTTGAAGAAATTTTTAGTTTCTTGATCATTTTATCAAAACAGTGTTAGATTTGTCAAATTTTTTTCCCATCAATTATGATGCTTATATGTTTCTTCTTTCATTCTATTTATGTAGTGTGCTACACTAATTGCTACTTTTTATGTTGATACACCCTTTTAATCTTCATTCCTGATACAAATCCCACTTGGTCTTGGTGCCTAACCTATATATTCCTATCTGTATAGCATGAAATTATTTCAAAAAGTTCATAGAAAAGGAATTAAATTTATTTTGGTGCAAAGTCTCTGGAATCCATGCAATTTTTTTCCCATGGAACACATTTTTCATGAACTTTTTGAAGACTCCTTGTACTCATGGATTTCAAAACTTTTGCACCAAAATAAACTTAGCTTTTAGTTCAATTTCTTAATGAACTTGTTGAAGTCCTTCCATATACTGTTTTAAAAAATATATTTTATTTATTTTATTTGAGAGTTAGAGTTACAGACAGTGAAAAGGAGGGACAGAGAGAAAGGTCTTCCTTCCGTTGGTTCACTCCCCAAATGGCTGCAACGGCAGGAGCTGCGCCACTCCAAAGCCAGGAGCCAGGCATTTCTTCCTGGTCTCCTACGTAGATGCAGGAGCCCAAGGACTTGGGCCATCTTCCACTGTTTTCCCAGGCCATAGCAGAGAGCTGGACTGGAAGTGGAGCAGCTGGGACTAGAACCGGTGCCCATATGGGATGCCGGTGCCATAGGCAGAGGATTAACTTACTGCACCACGGTGCCAGCCCCTCATAAACTGTTGGATACAATTTGTTAATATGCTATTGAAGATTTCTGAATTTACATTTATAAGGAATATTGTTCTATATTTCTATATTTTCCTTTTTTGTCATGTCTTGTGGGGTCTGGTTTTGTAAATGGTTCCTCCACTTCTATTTTTTAGATGACTCTAAGGATGACTGGATTTACTTCCTCTTTAAATGTTTGATAGAATTAGTGAAGCCATCTTTTCTTTTTTTAAAAAGATTTTATTTATTTATTTGAGAGGTTATAGACAGTGAGAGGGAGAAACAGAGAGAACGGTCTCCCTTCCATTGGTTCACTCCCCAGTTGGCTGCAACGGACAGAGCTGCGCTAATCCAAAGCCAGGAGCCAGGAGCTTCTTCCTGGTCTCCTACATGGGTGCAGGGGCCCAAGGACTTGGGCCATCTATTGCTGCAGCCCCCACAGGTGTATCAGCAGGGAGTTGGATCAGAAATGGAGCAGCCAGGTCTTGAACTGACATCCACATGGGATGCTGGCATTGCAGGCAGAGGTTTAATTTACTATGCCACAGTGCCATCCTCCCGAACATTTGTCATTGAAAAATTTCTTTGAAACATTTGGTATGGTAGTTAGTACACAACTTTTGGTATGCCTGAATCCCACATCAGAGTTCCTGGATTTGAGTACTAGTTTTGGATCCACTCCAGCTTCCTGCTATTGTGTACCCTGAGAGGCAGTAGATCATGGTTCAAGTACCTGGGTCCCTACCATCCACATGGGAGAACTGGATTGAGTTCCTGGCTTCTGGCTTCAACCTGGCCAGTCCTGGATGTTGTGGGTATTTGTGGGGGTGCACTAATGAATGGGAGATATCTTTTTCTTTCTTTCATTTCTGACTTTCAAATAAATAAAATAAAAACATATAGAAGTTTTTAAAAAGAAACATCTGTTGCTTAAGATGATCTCCCAGTTTTTCTCTGTTAATGATTTCTAGCTTCATTTTATCATAGTTGGAGAAATACAGTATATAGTTTTATTTTTATATAATTTTAATGTTTAAAAAAAGTCATTGAGGGGCCCAGCATTGTGGCACAGCAGGTTAAGCTGCGAAAATGGTATCTCATATGAGAGCCACTCAACTTCCAGTCCATCTCTCTGCTAGTGTGCCAGGGAAAGCAGGAGAAGATGACTAAAGTGCTTGGTTTCCTACCACACCTGTGGGAGACCCAGATGGAGTTCCAGACTCATGGCTTTGGCTTGGACCAGCCCCAGCCATTTCAACAATTTTGGAAGTGAACTGGTGGGTGGCTGATCTTTCTCTTTATATGTAATTCTGTCTCTTAAATAAATAATCTTAAAACAAAAAACCACTGGGGCTTGTTTTGTGGATTAACATTTAATTTATCCTGGTGAATGTTCCATAACAATTGGGAAGAATGTGAATATTGTTGTTGTTGGATGGAGTGTTGTTCTATGCATGTCTTTTAGGGCTAGTTGTTTTATAGTGCTGCTCAAATCCACTTGCTTTATTGATTTTTCAGTCTACATGTTCTATCTCTTAATCAAAGTAAATGTACTTTTTCCTGTCTCATCAGCTTCTCTTCCTTTATTTTATCCTTCCCATCAATATTTAAAGAAGTTCAAGTCTTTTTTCATCTTAAAGAAAGGTTCCCTAAACCCAAGGTTCCCCTTCAGTTATTTTTCTCTACTTCTTCGTCCTAATCATCGCTTAAATTCTTGAAAACATTATCTTCCCTCTCTTCGCTCACTTCCTCACACTCCTCCATATACTGCTGAAACCGTTACAAGTTTTTTTTCTGTCCTCTCTGTGAAAATGCTGTTAGCAAACTCTTTATCCAAGGTCTTTCTTTAATAGATTTTTTTCCTTCTATCCCCAACAGTACTGAACACTTTTAAGTCTTTGTTTTATAAAAACATTTGACATAGTTGACCACCCTCTCTTTTTGAGATACTCTCTTCCCTTATCTTCCAGGAACCTCACTTTTTGCTTTTCCTTACTTAATTCCTTGGTTTTTTCAGTTTACTTTGCAAGACCTTATTTTTATGCCAATCATTTCAATGTTGATGTTCAGAATTACATTCTTGGCAACCATTTCTTTATACAGTATTACACTCTCCCGTATATATTCTGATTAGCATCCAGTTTGCATTCTTTCCCTATATTTCTAATATTCTGGTAGACATCTTCACTAATTTCCCACAGGCACCTAAAATTCACCAATACTGAAAACTAAATATCTTGTTAATTTTCTTCATCTAGGTGTCTTCCACTTATAATATAAATGTGATTAGATCAGTTCTTCCAAGAAGCTTTTCCTTTCTGGGATCACTATGTTGATTATCCCTAGCTCTATGTTCTCCCTTACAAGATGATTTTGTCCCCAGTACCAGTCTGTGGTACTCAAGGATATGTACATGGTTTAGTAATCTGTGTGTCCCATCTTTCTAGGTTAGTGTATGACACAAGTCTGGTCTCAACAAATGCTGACTGAATTAATTTTAAATTAGCATCTTTTCTTTGGGTTGGCATTGTGGTGTAGCATGCTAAGTCCCTGCTTAGGATACCCACATTCCATATTGGAGGGCTGATTTCAGTCCTACCACCTCTGCTTCTGATTCATCTTCCTGCTAATGCAGCTAGGAAGGCAACTGAGGATGGCTCAAGTGCTTGGGTTCCTGCCACCCATGTAGGAGATCCAGATGGAGTTCCTGGCTCCTGGTTTCTGCCTGGTTGAGTCCTGGCTGCTGCTGGCATTTGAGGAGTTGAACCAACAGCTGAAATATCTTCTTTTTTCCCTCTTTCTCTGTCTTTCCATGTCTGTCACTCTGTCTTTCAAATAATTAAATCGTTTTAAAAAAGATATATGGCCTAGGAGTCAGAGCCAAGATGGCAGAATAGTGAGGATGTGCACTGATAGTCCGGGAAAAGATAGTTTAATAAAAGTGGAGTTATTGTAGTTTCAGGGAAAGGCTTGGAGAAAAAAATTGCAGAGGAAACTCTTCTGGATCTAGTGGATGTGACACGGACGACCTGTGGGGAGAGCAAGGATGCCCACGGCTCCGGAGCCCAACAGCAGAGTCTATGCATCTGTGCTGGAAGGGGAGGTGAGGTCAGTAACCTGAGACGTTGGCAGGGAAATGGCAGATAGAGCCTAGAGGGAACTAGGCTTGAAGCCCCGCTGGGGAAATTTCACCAGGCTAACTACAGGAGAGAGGAAAAAAAAAAGATGGGGGAGACCAGTATGGACGAGTCTCTCTCTCTCCGCCCACCTCACAAAGGCGAGCAAGAGACAAAGAGCAGGCTCCATTTTGGACATACATAAAAGCTGTGCGACTTCGGGGCTGTGTGTGACCTCAGAGCTGTGCATGCCCTCAGTCTAACAGAAAAAAACTGACTCTGGGGGGGGAGGGTGAAATAACAGGAGGTTAGGACCTAGTGAACGGGTGGAGCTAATGAACTGAGGCAGTGAAAAAAGAGACAGTGGCTGAGAGAACTCACAGAGTTCACGTGAGTACTCTCCAGAGATGCTACAATTCGGTAACCTTGGCAACCCGATGGAAGACTGCAGGAGAATCTGAGCCCACACTAAGGGCAGCACAGATTCTTTGTGTGGTCCTTGGGAAAAAGCAGACGAGTGATATACCCACAGAAGCCAGAGATCGGAAGCTGACTACCTTTAATTCTGCTCAGCTGTGTGGTATTACTTACATTTTATATAAAAAAAATAAAAATAAAAAAGAGAGATTTACCACACCTAGCCTGAGTGTGTCACCTTTGGCACACCTTTAAACATGAAGAATCAAGCAGAGCTCTCCGGCCGCACCCATCTCAAGCCTCTAAGGCTCTATCAACAGCAGACAGTCCACTTAATACAGTCATAGTATAACAAGAAAAAAACACCACAGCGAGGGAAGAAGCATCCAAAGAATATCTCCACAATGCCAAGCAACAAACGCAGAAATTGAGGAAACAAGAACAAGGACGACATTATGATGCCCCCAAATGAACAAGACACCCCAAACCAAGATTATGAAGATGATGAGATAGAAGAAATGCAAGAAGTGGATTTCAAAAAATTTATGATAAGAACATTTAGAAGTTTCAAAAACAAATGCTTGGGCTACAGAAATCCTTACTGGAAAGGATAGAAAATTTCTCTCCTGCAAATGAAATCTTAAGGAGGAATCAAAATGAAATGCAGAAACTAGTAGAACAGGAAAGTGTGATAGTGAAGAGAAATCAAAATGAAATGAACTCAATAGATCAAATGACAAACACATTAGAGAGCCTTAAAAACAGAGTCAGTGAAGCAGAAGAGAGAATATCAGACTTAGAAGACAGAACACAGGAAAGTATACAGTCAAACCAAAGAAAAGAAGATGATATTAGAAATCTAAAAAATATTGTTGGGAATCTACAGGATACTATTAAAAAAACGAACATTCGGGTTCTAGGAGTTCCTAAAGGCATGGAGAGAGAGAAAAAGGATTAGAATGCCTTTTTAGTGAGATACTAGCAGAGAACTTCCCGGGTTTGGAGAAGGACAGAGACATCCTAGTATAAGAAGCTCATAGAACCCCTAGTAAACATGACCAAAAAAGATCCTCACCACGACACATTGTAATCAAACTCACCAGAGTGAAACAGAAAAGAAAAGATTCTAAAATGTGCAAGAGAGAAACGTCAGATTAGTTTCAGAGGATCTCCAATTAGACTCACAGCAAACTTCTCATCAGAAACCCTACAGGCTAGGAGGGAATGGAGAGACATAGCCCAGGTACTAAGAGAGAAAAGATGCCAGCCCAGAATATTATATCCTGCAAAGCTCTCATTTGTGAATGAAGGTGAAATAAAGACCTTTCATAGCAAACAGAAGTTGAAATAATTTATCGCCACTCGTCCAGCCCAGCAAAAGATGTTTAAAGATGTGTTACACGCAGAAACACAGAAACACGGTAATCAATATGAAAGAAGGTAAAGGAAGGAAACCTCACAGCAAAATATCACAGAAAGTTCAAAGCATATGTTAGAAAATATCTTTGGGAAAATGGCAGGACAAAGGTACTACCTAACAATAGTCTCATTGAACATTAATGGCCTCAACTCTCCAGTTAAAAGATTCAGATTGGTTGAATGGGTTAAGGTAGAAAACCCATCTATTTGCTGCTTACAAGAAACACATTTTTCCAACAAAGATGCATGCAGAGTGAAAGTGAAAGGCTGGAAAAAGATATACCATGCCAACAGAATAGAAAAAAGAGAGGGCGTGGCCATCTTAATATCAGACAAAATAAACTTTAACACAAAAACTATTTAGATAGACAACGATGGGCACTATATAATGATTAAGGGATCAATTCAACAGGAGGATATAACGATTATCAACGTATATGCACCTAATTACAGGGCACCGGTTTATTTAAAAGATATGTTAAGGGACTTAAAGGGAGACTTAGATTCCAATACAATAGTCCTGGGGGATTTCAATACTCCGCTCTCAGAAATAGACAGATCAATCAGACAGAAGATCAACAAAGAAACAGTAGTATTGCCCAAATGGATCTAACAGATATCTACAGCACTTTTCATCCTACACATAAAGAATTTACATTTTTCTCAACAGTACATGGAACCTTCTCTAGGACTGATCACATACTAGGACATAAAGCAATTATCAGCAAATTCAAAAAATTTAGAATCATATGATGCAGCTTCTCAGACCATAGTGGAATGAAGTTGGAAATTAGCAATTCAGGAATCCCTAGAACACATGCAGATTGAACAACATGCTCCTGAATGAACACTGGGTCATAGAAGAAATCAAAAGAGAAATCAACAATTTTCTGGAAGTAAATGAGGACAACAGCACAATATATCAAAACTTAAGGGATATAGTGTTAAGAGGAAAGTTTATAGCACTAGGTGCCTACATCAAGAAATTCGAAAGGCACCAAATAAGTGAGCTTTCAATGCATCTGAAGGGTCTAGAAAAACTGCAGCAAACCAGACCCAAGGCTAGTAGGAGAAGAGAAATAATTAAAATCAGAAAAGAAATCAGTAGGATTGAATAAAAAATTACAAAAAATCAGACAAGCAAAGAGCTGGTTTTTTGAAAAAAAAAATGAATAAAATTGACACACCATTGGCTCAATTAATAAAAGAAAAGACTCAAATCAACAAAATCAGAGATGAAAAAGGAAACGTAACAACAGACACCACAGAAATAAAAAGAATCATCAGAAACGACTTGCATGCCAGCAAACAGGGAAATCTATTAGAAATAATAGATTCCTGGACACATGCAACCTACCTAAATTGGACCAGGAAGAAATAGAAAACCTAAACAGACCCATAACAGAGACAGAAATTGAAACAGTAATAAAGACCCTCCCAACAAAGAAAAGCCCAGGACCAGATGGATTCACGGCTGAATTCCACCAGACATTTAAGGAAGAACTAACTCCAATTCTTCTCAAACTATTCAGAACAATTGAAAAAGAGGGAATCCTCCCAAATTCTTTCTATGAAGCCAGCATCACTTTAATTCCTAAGCCGGAAAAAGACGTAGCATTGAAAGAGAATTACAGACCAATATCCCTGATGAACACAGATGCAAAAATCCTCAATAAAATTCTGGCCAATAGAACACAACAACACATCAGAAAGATCATCCACCCAGACCAAGTGAGATTTATCCCCTGGTATGCAGGGATGGTTCAATGTTTGCAAATCAATCAATGTGATACATCACATTAACAGACTGCAGAAAATAAACCATATGATTATCTCAATTGACGCGGAGAAGGCATTTGACAAAATACAACACCCTTTCATGATGAAAACCCTATGCAAACTGGGTATGGGAGGAACATTCTTCAAAACAATCAAAGCAATTTATTAAAAACCCATGGCCAGCATCCTATTGAATGATAAAAGTTGGAAGCATTTCCACTGAGATCCGGCACCAGACAGGGATGCCCACTCTCACCACTGCTATTCAGTTGAGTTCTGGAAGTTTTAGCCAGAGCTGTTAGGCAAGAAAAAAAAAATAAAGGGATACAAATTGGGAAGGAATAACTCAAACTATCCCTTTTTGCAGATGATATGATTATTTACTTAGGGGATCCAAAGAACTCTACTAAGAGACTATTGGAACTCATAGAAGAGTTTGGCAAAGTAGCAGGATATAAAATCAAGACACAAAAATCAACAGCCTTTGTATACACAGGCAATGCCATGGCTGAGAAAGAACTTCTAAGATCAATCCCATTCACAATAGCCAAAAAGCAATCAAATACCTTGGAATAAACTTAACCAAGGATGTCAAAGATCTCTACAGTGAGAATTACAAAATCTTAAGCAAAGAAATAGAAGAGGATACCAAAAAATGGAAAAATCTTCCATGCTCATGGATTGGAAGAATCAGTATCATCAAAATGTCCATTCTCCCAAAAGCAATTTATAGATTCAATGTGATACCAATCAAAATACCAAAGATTTCTTCTCAGAAATGGAAAAAAAAATGATGCTGAGATTCATATGGAAGCACAGGAGACCTCGAATAGCTAAAGCAATCTTGTACAACAAAAACAAACCCAGAGGCATCACAATGCCAGATTTCAGGGCATACTATGGGGCAGTTGTAATCAAAACAGCATGGTACTGGTACAGAAACAGATGGATAGACAAATGGAACACAATAGAAACACTAGAAATCAATCCAAACATCTACAGCCAACTTATATTTGATCAAGGATCTAAAACCAATCCCTGGAGTAAGCACAGTCTATTCAATAAATGGTGCTGGGAAAATTGGATTTCCACTTGCAGAAGCATGAAGCAAGACCCCTACCAATCACTTTACACAAAAAGCCACTCAACATGGATTAAAGACTTAAATCTATGACCCGACACCATCGAATTGTTAGAGAACATTGAAGAAACCCTGCAAGATATAGGCACAGGCAAAGAATTCTTAGAAAAGTCCCCGGAAACACAGGGGTTACAAACTATGCAACAGATAAAGGATTAATAACCAGAATCTACAAAGAGATCAAGAAACTCCACAACATGAAAACGAACAACCCACTTAAGAGATGGGCCAAGGATGTCAATAGAGATTTTCCAAAAGAGGAAATCCAAATGGCCAACAGACACATGAAAAAATGTTCAGGATCACTATCCATCAGGGAAATGCAAATCAAAACCACAATGAGCTTTCACCTCACCCAGGTGAGATTGGCTCACATTCAGAAATCTACCGACAACAGATGCTGGCAAGGATGTGGGGAAAAATGGACACTAACTGTTGGTGGGAATGCAAACTGGTGAAGCCACTATGGAAGTCAGTCTGGAGATTCCTCAGAAACCTGAATATAACCCTGGCATTCAACCCAGCCATCCCACTCCTTGGAATTTACCCAAAGGAAATTAAATTGGCAAACACAAAAGATGTCTGCACCTTAATGTTTATTGCAGCTCAATTCACAATAGCTAAGACCTGGAATCAACCAAAATGCCCATCAACAGTAGAATGGATAAAGAAATTATGGGATATGTACTCTATAGAATACTATAGAGCAGTTAAAAACAATGAAATCCGGTCATTTGCAACACAATGGAGGAATCTGGAACACATCATGCTGAGTGAAATAAGCTAGTTCCAGAGAGACAAATATCATATGTTCTCTGTAATTGGTGACAACTAACCGAGCATGAAAAAGGAAACCTATTGAAGTGAAATGGACACTATGAGAAACAGTGACTGGATCAGCCCTTTCATCACTGTTGATGTACAAATTAATACTTTATCCCTTTTAACATTTTTTTTCTACTTAATACTATTGGTTGAGCTATGTAATTAACACACAATTATTCTTAGGTGTTTAAAGTTAACTGAAAAGTGATCTCTGTGAAATATGAGTGGGAATAAGAGAGGGAGGTGATGCACAATTTGGGACATGCTCAAGCTGACTTGCACTAAGTGGTGGAGTTAGAAATGTGCCAGGGGATTCCAATAGAATCCCATCAAGGCTGCCTGTACCATTGCCATCTCACTAGTCCAAGTGATCAAT
Source organism: Sylvilagus floridanus (assembly GCA_949820135.1). Lineage (NCBI taxonomy): Eukaryota > Metazoa > Chordata > Mammalia > Lagomorpha > Leporidae > Sylvilagus > Sylvilagus floridanus. The sequence continues at coordinate 92,087,613 of OX463223.1, forward strand.
TTCAGGTCACAATAGATCATAAGAATAAAAAAGAGAGAGAACGATCCAACATGGGAAGCGGGATACATAGCAGACTCATAGAATGGCAGATGTCCTAAACAGCACTCTGGCCTCAGAATCAGCCCTTAAGGCATTGGGATCTGCCTAAGAGCCCATGAGAGTATTTTAGGCATGGGAAGCCAAGACACTCTGGCAAAAAAAAAGAACACCTAAATGAAAGATCTCTGTGAGTGAGATCCCAGTGGACAGAACGAGCCATCAAAGAAGGAGGTACTTTTCTCTGAAGGGAGGAGAGAATTTCCACTTTGACTATGGCCTTGTTGAAATAAGATGAAAGTCCGCGAGCTCAGGGGGCTTCCATGGCCTTGGCAACTCATGACTAGAGCCTGGGGAGATTGCTGATGCCTTAAGCAAGAGTGTCAGTTTGTTAAGTCAACAACAGGAGTCACTGTGCACCTACTCCTCATGTAGGATCTCTGTCCTTAATGTGTAGTTCAATGTGAATTAATGTTATGACTAGTGATCAAACAGTATTTTGCACTTTGTGTTCTGTGTGGGTGCAAACTGATGAAATCTTTACTTAATATATACTAAACCGATCTTCTGTATATAAAGATAATTTCAAATGAATCTTGATGTGAATGGAATGGGTGAGGGAGTGGGAGATGGGAGGGTTGCGGGTGGGAGGGAAGTTATGGGGGAGGAAAAGCCATTGTAATCTGTAAACTGTTCTTTGGAAATTTATATCTACTAAATAAAAGTGAAAAAAAAAAGATATATGGCCTAGTGATGAGATAACCATCTTAGCTTGCATAAGTACACTCTGTGATGCTCACCCAATGCCAAAATTTTCTAATGACACATGTCTCAGAGTATTTTCCTCTTCTTAAGTGATGCAGGACTCTACATGATGTAAGACAGAAACAATTCATCAAGCTAAAAACTTAAGATTTATGGACTTCACTCTAAGTTATATTAAAAATAAAGCAAAAACCAAGAAGCAAAGTAATAAAATTCCTTTATGCCCTTTACTTCTCTTTTACATTCCTAATGAACCAGATGGAAGATGTTATACTGAGAATTCAACATGCCATCTGCCAATTCAGCATTTGACGTGTGCAATAATAGACAAGTAACAAGCACAGAATTGGCAAAGAGGAAGTATTCACTTCTAGAGGCAGAGGAGAGGGAACAAGGAATACAATTTCCAGAGTCTATAACAAATGAACAGGATGTGGAAAAATGAAGTTCACAAGGGAGACAAGGGTGTAAAGATATCAGAGATAGCCAAATGTCCAAAGAAATGAGCATCAAATAACAGTATGTTCATTAAAAAAAAAACTAGTAATACATAATACAAATACAAGAAAAGGCCTATGTGTGGTTGGAATGGAGGGATTAGGAATATGTTAGGCCATGCTAAGACTTTAGTGTTTATCATAGGAAGCTGGAAATCATGACAGGATTTTAAGTAGGAAAATTATACAGTTAGATATTTACTTTAGAGATGTGATTCTAGAGGCTATGCCAAGTCAATAAGCAGGAATGGAGGCAGGAGATCAGTTAGAGAACTATTATTGTCATTTAGGACAGAAATGGTGGGGGTCCAAACCAGAGTATGGGAATAGTTAGGTGAATGAGCAAGGAAATGACAAATCCATGACATATTTTGAAGGACTAATCTTTATGACTGGGTGACAGATTAAACAGTGGAGGTACAGAAGAGGAGGAACAGGACATGATGCCCTAATTTTTGCACTGGGGAAATTGGTACTTACAAGAATAAAAACAGGTTTGTGGTATTGCTGGTGATAATACAAAGATTCCAGTTTTGGCTGTGTTCAGTTTGCAGTGCTGATAAGGCATCCACAGAGAAAGGGTCAGCAGGCAGTTAGTTACATGACTCTGAAGGTTTAAAAAATATTTGTTCTCAAAATACGTATTTGTGAGTCACCTACATATATGTGTTTAACTCAGAGCAGTGGGTGAGACCGCCAAGTGGAAGTGAGGATTAAAAGAAGGATATTAAGGAACAACCCAATCAGGATCAAGGCAGAGTAAGAGCATTCAGAAAATGGCAATGACAGACAGTGGCCAGATATATAAGAAGAGAGCTAGAAGAGAAAGATACCACAGAAAGGGAGAGAGGGGCTGACATTGTAATATGAAAGACAAATACAGGGGCCGGCACTGTGGCGTAGCAGGTGGGGCTGCCACCTGTGGTGTTGGCATCCCATGTGGGCGCCGGTTCTAGTCCATGCTGCTCCACTTCTGATCTAGCTCTCTGCTGTGGTCTGGGAAAGCAGTATAGGATAGCTCAAGTCCTTGGGACCCTATGCCCACGTGTTACACATGGAGGCAGCTCCTAGCTCCTGGCTTCGGATCTGCGCAGCTCCAGCTGTTGTGGCCAATTGAGGAGTGAACCAGTGGATGGAAGATCTCTCTCTCTCTGTCTCTCTCTCTCTTTCTGTCTGCCTCTCCTCTCTGTAACTCTTGACTTTCAAATAAATGGATGAATCTTTGAAAAAAAAAGAAAGACAAATACAACAAAAGCTATTTTAATGAAGCAAAACATTTAAATATGTAAATGCTGAAGCATGACAACAATAGAAGAAAATGAACTATGCAGAAAAATATACAGAGAATGCTTATAAATATGGTAGCTACAAATGATAACTGATACAGGTTTATTGTTACTGATATCTCAAATGTCCAAGGGCAGTATTTTTTTGTAGATGGCATGATTTTCCAAAATGATGAACAAAACAAAGTAACATCTTATCTTTGTTTACCTGGTAATTGCATTCCTGGAAAAGACTGTGTAATAAAATTTATATTTTGTATATTAAATGGAGTTCAATTCAAGATTGATTAGATTCTAGATTAATATATTCTAGATTAGTTCTAGATTAATATAAACAGATTTTTCACCTATGCGAACATCCAACAGGATAGTCAAAAGTTGTCTAGGATGTAGAAAATGTCTTTTTTGTGCAGGCTGTCCTGCATATTGCAGAACAATTAGCATCCCTGATCATGCTCACAACATGCCAGGGAGCACTCTGCTTGTTATAATCACCTTAACTGCCTTTCATAAACTTTCAAAACACGCCCTCAAGATTACAATTATTTCCATTGGGAGCCACCACTCTAGTTTTATCCAAAGAAGAAAATAAGTCTTTCTCTTGGTTCCTCCCCCTCAGACAACCAGGCTTATTTCTTTTCTTTCTCAGTTATGAATTCTCTTTTCTTCTATATCTTCAGTCTCTTTTCTTATTACTGTCAGTCACTAAAGATGAGCAAATTTTCACCATTACTTTTTAATACTCTCTTGGCTGTTAATCTTTTTACAGTTACATCTAATTTTTTGTACCATCCAGTTTTTATCCTCCTGTCTCACCTAAATAACTCCTATGAATGGTTATACTAGTGAGACTCATTTCAGTACCTCCTAGTCACTCTTAAACCCATGCAATCTGACTTCTGCTCTCACAACAAACTGAAAGTAGTAATGCCAGATTAACCAGTAAATTTAATTTACAAATTAATGGATACTTTTCAATATTGAACACTCAAAGTTTATGAAGAATATGTACTATGAAAACACTATGCATGGATTTCACATTTTTTGCACCAAAGGAAATTCATCATTTAATTCCATTTTTCATGAACTTTTAAACACTTATATTTATATTTATATATGAAAGAAACAAAGATAAGAGAGAGAGAGAGAGAGGTCTTCAATCCACTGGGTCACTCCCCAAATGCCCATAAGCACCTGAGCCAAGGGGCCCTACTACACGGGCCACCACTTCTTCCCAGGGTACACATTAGCTGGAAACTGGAATCAGTAGCAGAGGTGGAACTCAAACCTAAGCACTCCAGTATGCAATGTGGGCATCCCAAGTGGCATCTAAACCACTATTCCAAACGTCCATCCCTCCATAAACTTCCTAAAGTTGGGCATTAAATTCTTTGAGATTCTCCCTTTGTCGTAGGTACATTTATCTATTCATCTTTTTTCCAGATAATCTGTAAGTGTTGGTGCCCAGAATTTCTTCCTTAACTCATATTTTTTGTCTATATAATCTCTTCTAAATTACCTAATTTATCCCCTTGTTTTAACTATCATTTTTTATGATGATGGATAATCTGTTTATCTGGCTAAAACCTTTCTCGCAGTCACAGACCTTCATCTGATTGCCAGCAATCTCCATATAGCAATCTTACTCAAAATATTTAAAACCTGTTCCTCCTCTTTTATTTTATATCTGTTAATGATTTTGCCCAATATTGAGGCTGTGAATTTAAGAATAATTTTCTATTATCCTGTCTCCCTTAGATGACTCATCTGTGATGGTCTTATGATATGCTAGTTTGACTAGGCTATAATCCCCATTTATTCAACCAAACACTCATCTAGTTATCACTGTGAACCTATTTTGTAGATGCCTCTATAATCAGTTGACTTTAAGTAAAAGGGATTTTCCTAGATAATCTATGTGGATTTTAATTAATTAGCTGAAAGGTTTTAAGGGCAAAGCTAAGGCTTTCCTGAAGGAGAAATTCCATTTGAGAACCTGAGTTTCAGTCCATGCCTGAGAATTCCAGCCTGCCTTTTCTAAAAGCCTACGCTGCAGACTTCAAACTTACCTAACCAGCCCTCATAAACAAATATCCTGCAATACATTTCTCAATATCTTTCTCTACTGGTTCTGTTTCTCTGACTGTACCCCGACTGGCATAATATCTAATCAATAATATTTCATTAACCTTTCTCAAATCCATTTCTTTGTACTCCATTTCAATCAGCATTGGCTTAATTCAAGCCTTTATCGTTTCTCGGGATTTTCACATAAGCATCTTAAATGGTCTTCTCATTTGAATTTCGTCCTGCATTATCCTCCAAATTGGCCACTGTTATGATCTACATCATAAATATGAACTTAATTGTGAATATTTTATTCTCCTTAAAAATATTCAATGACTTCCCTTCCTAGACTTATCTTCAACCTAATTAACATGGCACACAAAGTCTTCATGTTTATGCTCTGGCTTGCTGATTTAGATTCATCTTTCCACTCCAGGAAAATTTACGGCTACCATCCATTTCTGTCTCTCCAAGAAAACAGGCTATCTTGACCTTTGTAACTTTGGTCATTATATTCTTACCACATGAAGTGCTTTATTTTCCCCTCTACCAACATCCATTCATATTTAATACTCTCACTTTTTTGTTATGATTCAGATCATATATTGAGTTACACCAGAGGCCATCCCTGGCATTTGTAGTCTAGGTCATACACTCTTCTGTTATAATACTCTTATAGTACTCTGTGCTCATCTCTATCCACAGAGCTTACCAAACCAGTCTATGAACCTTTGGGGTGAGTTAGATGTATTATCTGAGTAACCTTGGCAATACCTCAAATTGAATAGAAGACCTTTAGTATTTTTGTTGCTTGAATGAAAGAATGGATGGATCAGATATTGAGTATCATGTTATGGCTGGCTATTATAATGTAATTTGTGCTGGGCAGAATCATGGTCTTACAAAGATGTTCACCCTGTAATTCCCAGACCCCTTGACTATGCTACCTTAAAAGGTAAAAGGAAATTTGTTGATGTGATTAAGTTAAGAATCTTGAGATAGAGAATATTATTCTGGGTTACCTAGGTAGGCACACTTTAGTTGTATGTGTCCTTAAAAGCAAAGGAACTTTCAAGAGCTGAGTCAGAGAGACTAATGACAAAGGAAGTGGGAGAAATTCTACATATGAAGAAGAATCAATCTGTCATTGTTGCCTTGAAGATGTGAGAAGATCACAAACCAAGGAATGCAGATAGCCACTAAAAGCTTGGAACAGCACCCAGCTGACATCCAGCAAGGAAATAGGGAACTGAATTCCATCACCAACTGAATGGATATGACACAGATTCTCCCCTAGAGCCTCTAGGAGGTAATGTAGCTGGCCAACACCTTATTTTTTGGCTGATTAGACACTTACTAGACTTCTAATCCACAGAACCACAAGATAGTATATATGTTGTTGTACGCTCCTAAATCTGTAACAATTTTATTATGATTACAATAGAAAATGAGTACAGAATCCACACAAGAAAATATGGAACACTTTTCAAGACAAAGGATTTAGATGATATGACAGCAAGTCAGGACGTAAGATTACAAAGAAAGGAACTTGATCATATCATATTTGCCTATTAAAATGGTCATTCTAAAGTAGTATAATGAGAGGACAAAAAGTGGTCAAACTCATAGCAAAAGGTTCTTAAGGAGACTATACATAAGCTACTACAAAGCTCTTCTGAGACTTACACAGAGAGACAACAATCCAGGCTAGGTAAATACTCTATGGTAGGAAAATATGATGACCAAATAAATATGAGAGCTCCCTTTAATGATGAGATCTTCTGCTATAAACAACCTAGACAAGAAATATGGTGCTAATTATATATAATAATTCTACCTGTGTCACCAAAAATGTGACTAAAAGTACCACCTAGCTATCCATGAAATCATCAAAGAACATCAAGTACCTTGGAAGGGACAGAGCTATTTAGTCATTTTGCTAACAAAGCCTAAATTAATAATTGGAAAATAATCAGAGAAAGTCATATTGTGGACATACACAGGACAACTGCCTAGACTCATCAGAAATGCTAATTCATGAAAAATTAAAAGAAAAAGACTGGCGAGTGTTATTCTAGATTCAAAAGTACTAAAGGGGCATGGCAAATAAATACTTTACCCTAAATTGGAAGTTAAGCCAAAAAAAGAAAATAGCTATAAAACATTATTGGCACAATTGATGAAAACTGAATACAATGTAGACAGGAATATTACGTTGTCGTAAAATTTCATGATGTTGACAACATATACTGAAGTTATGTAAGGTAAGGAGACATGATATGGGCAAATTACTGTCAAATAGGGAAGGAATAGAGACAGAATGAGGGAGAGAAAAAGAGAATAGAAAAGTATACATGGCGGCCATTGGAGGGTGAACCAATGGCAAAGGAAGACCTTTCTCTCTGTTTCTCTGCCTTACTGTCCACTCTACCTGTGAAAAAAAGAAAGAAAAAAATGTATACATGGCAAATGTTAATTAAGGAACCTGGATAAAGGGTAATATCAGAGTTCTTTGTAATATTCTTACAGTTTTCAAGTGCAAAATTAAATAAATTTTTTTAAAAAATCCACAGTATAGGGGCTGGTGCTGTGGAGCAGCTGGTTAATGCCCTGGCCTGAAGCACCAGCATCCCATATGGCTGCCGGTTCGAGACCCGGGTGCTCCACTTCTGATCCAGCTCTCTGCTGTGGCTTGGGAAAGCAGTAGAAGATGGTACAAGTCCTTGGGCCTCTTCACCCACGTGGGAGACCCGGAAGAAGCTGCTGGTTTCAGATTGGTGCAGCTCCGGCCTTTGTGGCCAATTGGGGAGTGAATCATTGGATGGAAGACCTCTCTCTCTCTCTCTCTCTCTCTCTCTCACTCTTTCAAATAAGTAAATAAATAAATAAATCTTTAAAAAATCCACAGTATAAAGGTCAATAATAGCACTATCGATGAATATCATAATCATACTTTTTCTGTGCATTTAATGAAAGAAGTTTTTATTGCCATACCCTGCTGGGATGTGCAAGTATATAATTTAATTTTCTGTTACAGCAAAGATTGTTTTGTAAACCAGTCCCAAAAGGACGAATATATGTTTTCCTCAATTTGTGGTAACTAATATGCAGAATACAAAAAAAGTAATGTAAATCAGCGAAATTGACATTTTGAGACTTAATTATTGTATATAGCCCTTGTCTATACTCCCAAGGAACAATGGTTTTTCTACTACTACTTGTTGAATTCTGTATTTAGTGGAGAGTTAAACTTGTGAATTATAAAGAAAATTCAAAGTATGTCATTGTAAAAGTTAAAATAAAAATAAGTAAAGAAGGATGGAGGGAGAGTCGGAGTGAGGGAGCCTAGGATGGGGAGTATCATTATGCTCTTAAAACTGTATATATGAAATACAAGAAATTTGTTCCCTTTTTATAAATTAAAAAAATTAAGATTTTAAAAAATTTTTAGAAAGAAGAAATTTAACCATAATTTATTATACACATAAAAACACGTTAGTTTTTTTAATATGATTTTTAAAAAAGGAGGCCCGTATGTTTGGAAATTAGAAAGAACAAGTTAAATAACTCAAAGGTGAAAAAGAAAACATAAGGGAGCCGACACTGTTGTGCAGCAGGTTAAACTACTGCCTGTAGTGCAGTCATCCCTGCCATCCCATATGGGCACTGGTGGGAATACTGGCTGCTCAACTTTTGATTCAGCTCCCTGCTATTGCACCTGGGAAAGCAGTGGAAGATCGCCCAAGTCTTTGGGCCCTTGCACCCAGGTGGGAGACCTGGCTTTCACCTGGTTTTGCCCAGCCATTGAGGTTATTTGGGGAGTGAACCAGTGGATGGAAGATTTCTCTATCTTTTCTTCTCTCTGTCTTTAACTCTGTCTTTCAAATAATATAAATCTTTTTAAAATTAGAATGTAATAAATATTGAATGATAATAGAAATACTACATATAAAACTTGTGAAATTCCTCTAAAGTGAATTTATATCTAAAGAGAATTTATAGTATTAAATTTTTAATTTAGAAGAGAAGACTAAAAATTAATGAGCCAGAGGTCCAACTTAATAAATTAGAAAACAAGAAATCCAGAAAGAGAAATATAAACATAAAAGCAAAAATTACTAAAGTAGAAAATAAAATAATCAATGAAGAAGCTTGATGAAACCAAAAGCAGGAAATGCATTAGATTGTGATTACGGTAATTTAGCACACTGTCACAATGATATTAATGGTGGAAAAAAGCATATGATCATGGCAATACATACAGACAAAGCATTTGGTGAAAAAACCTCCATATGCATTCATGATAGGGACTCTTTCAGCCAACTAGAAATAAGAAGGAATTTTCTTAATACAAGAAAGAAAATTTATTGAAAGAATGGTAAAACTTCTGTAGAATTCAGGAGCAAGACATGGAAATCCTCTACCACTACCATGATTTCTCTCCTTGGAAGATTCTAGATAGTACAGTAAGATAAGCTGAAAAAATAAAATAAGAAAGAAGAAATTGCTATTATTCATAATTAATTAACAGATAATCTAATAGAATATATAAATTATTGAAATAAATAAAATTCAGAAAAGCTGTAGTACATAAATCAATATATAAAGATATCAATTGTGCTCACATTTATCAACAATTGGAGAATGTGGCTAAAGATACATTTCGTAGTAACACCAGAAACTATTATGTAATTGAGAATGAATCTATAAATAAATAAATAAATTATAAGTCCATAATTATATATAATAAAATAAATTATAAATTAATAAATATATAAATATTTTATAGATCATAATATTACACAATTTAATTATTTCATATAATGTAGAAAATAGTTTCAGTTTTCTCATTTGGTGTTAGCTTTTTGCTTTTTGTTTGGCTAGTTATTTTTCATGTGCCAAAATCAACTCTTATTCCTCCTCCTCTTAAATTTTTGGTCAAGAAGTTACCTTAAATTTCACAACTTCCAGGTGCAGAACATCAGAAAAAGCAGGGTAGCATTGTAAATAATCTTCACTGTCTTCACTGGGTGAACTATTTTACGAATGCACCAAGGAAATGGAGTCATAATGCAATCCCTTTAGACTGAAAAACAGTAAAATAAAGTGAAATCATTCCTTCTGTTACTGCCCATTTCTCATTTCTCCTGGCTTCCTCAAGTCCTTATACTCCACTCTGCCCCTATTTCAATGGTATATGATATATTCTTATAAAACAGCTGTGTAAGGGAGCTTCAAAAAGTTTATGGAAAATTGAACTAAAAGATATCCTGCATTTCCCATGAACATTTTGAAGATTTCTCGTTTACATAATATTTAGAAGGGATGCATTACATGGTAGTTTAGAACACAGACTCTAGAAACAAACATTCTGGATTCAAAGCTCAGTTTGGTCATTTAGTGCTGTGTAACTTGGTAAAACTTAGCTTTACCTATACAAACCTCCCTAGTATAGTTGTTCTGAGTATATATATTAAACTATGCAAAGCCTTTTGGAACAATGTCAGACACATACAAAGTGTTCAATGAATATTAGCTATTATTATAATTTTCAGTTATTTGAATCGCTGGGGGAAAATTGAATAATGGTTATATTCTTGCCCTGCACAGGCCCTTTTACTTTTTATCTGAGTGTTTCTCTCCTTGTGCCTCCCACTATCTCATCCCCATTACCCATTTGGATAGAGGTAACGATGAGGGAATTAATGCTTTATGGAATGATGTGATATTTTCAAGCGAAAAAGAGCTCATTTTATCTTTCTGTACTACCACCAAATCCAATATCGTTGGTTGTTATTGTGACTTCATCAATTATTGATTCATTTACTCAAATATCTGTTTCCTACTTTTTACTAGGCACTACATGTTGCTAATCTACCCCTTACAACTCCAAGTACAATGTTTACCCACTGCAGGGGATCCATTGAAGTTTATTTCATGAATAAAGAATGGATCCCTCTCTTTTTTTGATTATAAGAAGCTCTGAAATTTGGATCATATTTGGTTTCACTGTTTCATTTTACAAAGCTCATCTATATAGGAGACTGCTTCGTTGATAGTAAGAACTGGACTCCCAAAACACAAATAATACCACTTATGTAAAAAACCTTCTATAGTTAAAACTGCTTATGGAATAAACTGCACAGTTCTCAGCGTCACATTTAAGGCCCTGTAACACTGTACCATCACCACCTAGTCCTGATAGATTCACAGTTACAGCCAAGCTGGTTCCAAGAATAAGCTTGCTTTGAGACTTTTGTTCTGGAAACAGCGCAAGGCCTAAAAAGCGTTCCCTCCCCTCCACATGGTAGATGTCACTCACCCTTTAAGGCCCACCCAAAGTTCCCCCTTCCTCTTTGATGGCTCATGATTACTACCAGGCAGTGACTTGGTCCATCCTCCATGCTTCCTGAATACCTTGAACAAGCAAACATTATGGCACTTGGGTTTGACCATCATATTGTAACTTTTAAAAAACAAAAATATTAAACTCTCCCACCTTAGAAAGAAAGATACACTTCTGAAGCCTCACCTTACAATCCCTTCTGTTAGCACAGTGCTGGGCATAGACATTAGGCCTTCAATACATTCTTGTTAGTGGTCTTGTACTAGGCATTTTTCAAAGGAAAAATTTTTGAATATACACAAAAGTAGAGAAAACAATATAATAAACCCCAACCTGTACATCACCCAGCATTAATTTTATCAATTCACAATCTTTTTTTGTATCTCCCTATCTCGGCTCTATTAAATTATTTTCAAGCAAAATAAGATTCAAGTCTATTTCTTAAAAAAGAAATATCGAATCTAAAATATTAAAATTATTTAATGCCACTAAATATCATTTCATCCAAGCACATTTTGTGGAGCAGCTGTTTAATGCCTGCACATTCTTTCTTCTATTTTCAAATCGTGGAAAAAACAGGGAAAATGCATAATTTAAGTTTTAGAGAGCCTGGACGTCCCTGATGAGAAAGAAAGAATCTGACCTGGTTTGGGATGGGAGAAATATATTCCCCTACTTCTCCGAAGGAGGAGGATGCGACTTCAGGCCGGCTGATGCAGGAGGAGGTGCGGAGGGGAGAGTGGTACTACCTCCGTTTGGAGTTCCTTCCGGATAATCCCAGCGCGGAGCTAGGAGACAGCGCTTTTTTGGAGGCTTGGCTTCCCGCGTATTTCCAGGTGGGAGCGTGGACCTCCCGGAGGCACAAGGTTGGTCCCCCATAAGGATTACCAGGCCCGGGGCGTCAGATTTCTCCAGTTGGCCCTGGGAAAGCCGAGAGACCTGAGATGGCGGCGGGTACCCTCCAGGCACAGAGCTTCCTCCCGCTTTCACTCGCTCTTACCGTATTTCCTGTATCCTGAGACGTATATCCCCTCTCCGCCTCCACCCCTCGCTCCCCACCCCATTTTAACGTTTCTAAAAGGATATGTCTTAGAAAACGATGCATATGTTTAATTTGATGCACCCTGCCCCCTCAAGTCTAACCAAACCTCTGGAGGGTTTTATATAACTTATGCAAGAAATTCAAGTTTACCTCTAACTGGTAAATTGCATGGCTTATGGATATATGTGGGGGAAGGTGTGATGGGAGGTAGAAACCACAAAATTATTTAAGAGCCTTACAGTCTTGATGCAGACACATATTAGAATCACGAGCTTACCTACGACTGTTTAAAAAGCAATATAAAAACATGTAACTTAACTAGGCTGCAGACTAGCATACTGGCTACAGAAATTGAATGGGAAAAATAATTCACCGTATGTCATAGAATCTAAGGTCACTTTTTTTTTATATTTTAACAAGTTGGTGAATTTTGAAGGTTTACTATATACTGATTTTTTCACATTTCAAAATCAAGGAAGTCTGTGAAACCTGACAGTAGTACTCTAGACTTTTTCATCTTTTTTTTTTTTCTTAGAGCAGTGGGAAATAATGACTCATTTTACTGTTGCTGATATGTTATATTCTATAATATATGGTAAATAGCCAGAAGAAGGTACCCGGTATCTCAGAAGAAAAGGCTTCTGTAACTTCTTAGAACTTAGTCTTTCCAATAGCCTTCATATCTATCGCCTTTTGGCTATGGAAAAACCAGATCACACTTTCTCCAGTACTGCTCTCAATATTTTTTAATGGGGGAAAATTCAATAGTGTCAAAATACAACGAGCTTGTAATCAGCTTTGCTAACTCAGGCTCTGTGATCCTTAAGTAAATTCTTGGAACTTTGGTTTCCAGGGCATAATAATTTCTTTCCTGCAAAACTGTCACTATTAATCAGGGATAATACATTTGAGGCATTTCCTACCATAACTACCCCTCCTCTCCACTTCTGAGTATCCAGCACAGCCCTTTACATAAATTAGGTACTTAGTAAAGGTTTAGGAGAAAAAAGACAATGTAGTTTTGTACCAGATGCTACTAATAAAGATGGGAAATTCAAGTGCAACAGTAGCTTTAAAACAAAGCTTTAAGGCTAAAAAGGCAGTTGGGACTAGATATCACAGAGAGGTGATAGTTGAAGTTGTGTGCATGGATGATATTTCCAAAAGAAAATACAGAGAAAGGAGAAATGAATTAAAAACAGAATATTCAGGAATTAGAAAAGAAGCCTGCTGCAAAGGGTTTGCTGAGAAAGAGTAGCTAAAGCCAAGAAAGAGAGCTGGAAACCCAGGGTTGCTCAACCTCCACACTATTGGCATTTGAAGACACATCATTCTTTGTAGTGGTGGCCTACCCTGTGTATTGTAGAATGTTTGACAGTAGTACTCCCTATCTGCCCCAGGTGTTATACTCCAAAACATCTTCCGACATTGCCAAATGTTCCTAGGGGAGGGGAGAATCCCTAGTTGAGAAATTTTGATCTATCCCTAATCCTCCAAACTTACTTCTTACCTTGTCTTCTACATCTCAGTGAATGTTATGCCCTTCCTTCAGTTAAACAAATCAAACATTGAAGTCTTTATTTAATATTTTGTTATTTCTAAAAGTAAATGAAATAACATTTTCACTGTCTTTATGTAGGTTTCTAAATCTGCAAGATTAAAGACATTAAGAGTAATATTTGAAATTTATTGTTCAATAAATTAAGAGAAATACATGTTAATTTTGATAAAGTGATGGGAACTAAAATTTTATCAACTACAGGTTGGTTTGACTTATGGTAAACATCTGACTTCAGGTGAAGTTCTCAACATAGAACTGCTGCTGTCAACCTAGACTGTTTATACTACAACTCGATTTATTTTTATTTCTGGAAAATATTCACAGTATAAACTGTAAAGTAACATCTTAATCACTTTTAAGTATTATCAGTAGTGTTAAATATAAGCATATTGTTGTAAAACCAATCATCAGAACTTTTTAGTAACTATTAAATAAAACTGCACTTCGTCCTTCCTACTAGATCCCTGGAAACCACTAATATACTCACAACTGCATTTTTGTATGCTTCTTTTTTTTTAAGGTTTACTTATTTATTTATTTGAGAGGCAGAGTTACAGACAGAGAGAGAGAGAGAGACAGAGATCTACCATCTGCTGTTTCACTCCCCAAATGGCCACAATGGCTGGAGCTGGACAAATCTGAAGTCAGGAGCCAGGAGCTTCCTCCTGTCTCCCATGCGGGTACAGGGGTCCAAGTGCTTGGGTCATCTTCTACTGCTTTCCTAAGCCATAGCAGAGAGCTGGATTGGAAGAGGAACAGCCAGAACTCCAAACTGGCACCAATATGGGATTCTAGCGTCACAGGAGGAGGCTTAACCCACTGTGCCACAGTGCCAATCCTTATTTATTCTTGTTAAATTTGAAAGGAGGCTTTATCTCTTAAATAAAATTTCTTAAAAAGAACATTTAAAAAACAATGGATTTGATGGTCCCTTGAATGCTAATTTATTTTTCTAACTTCTGTGTGTTTTAAGTAAGTAGTAAATGATAACTTCCCTTTAATATTATTTTGCTGTGTGTTAACATAATATTGTACACTACTAGCACCAATAAATAAATAAATAGTCCTTATTAACAGCAAAAAAATCCTTCCAGGTTTCCAAATATTTTTTCTCAGGCATCTTCTCCAAATTAAGCTTTTTTTCCTCTAAAAAATAGGTATTACTTAAAAATCAGAGCGACACAGAGAGGGGGTGAGACAGAGAAGAGAGAGATCTTCCATCTACCGGTTCACACACCCTAAGTGTTCTGGGCTACTCCCCAGATGCCCAGCTAGGGCTGGGTCAGGCCAAAGTCAAGAGCCAGGAACCTCATCTGAGTCTCCAGAGTGGCAAGAACCCAAGTACTTGGGCGGTCATCTGCTGTCTCCTAAGTGCATTACTGCCTCTCAAGTGCATTAGCAAGGATCTTCACTGAAAGAGGAATAACTTGTCTCGAACCAGCACTCCAATATTGGAAATTGGTGTCCTAAGCTGTGACTTAACCCTTTGTACCATAATGACCATCCCCTAAGCTTTTTTCCATCAGTGAACCAGCTGAATGTGAATCATGTAACCAGAAGAGGGCACTGTCAAGCCAGACTTGCAAAGTGCTATAGATCTGCATTTCTTTTATAATGTACAGTGCTCAAAGGAGGAAAACAAGAGAACAGAACAAAATTCATTTCTGAGTGATAGTAACCTGTATTTATTTATTTTTTAATTAGGAAATTAGCTGATTTGTTTTTATTTCTTTTGGAAATCAGCTTTTCATCTCAAATCCAGGAATGTTCCTTTTCCATATGTAAATACAAAGGACATCTATGTTTGTTCATAATTTTTAGCTACCAATAAAAAGATAAGAACTATGGTGTTACTTTAGCACTCTTATGAAAAGAGAAACCAGTGTGAGATGTGTCTATCTGCATGTGTATTGTTTTTTTATTTCTGAAATGTAATCATGTATTCAGTCTGTTGTTTTTTGACTTAATGAAATCATTTAGCAGTTTTCTCCATATAATTCATTTTTTCTTCCCACTTCTTAATATCTTTAAAAATATTTATTTATTTGAAAGGCAGAGTTACAGATTGAGAGGAACACACACACACACACACACACACACCACAGAGGTATCTTCTGTTTGCTGGTTTACTCACCAAATGACCACAATGGCCAGGCTGGGCCAAACCGAAGCTAGGAGCCAAGAGCTTCTTCCAGGTCTCCCACGTGGGTGTAGGGGCCCAAGCACTTAGGGCATCTTCAGCTGTTTTCCCAGGCATGTTAGCAGGGAGGGGAGTTGAACCAGCACCTGTATTAGACGGGAGTGTCAGTGGCTTTACTAGTTACACAAGAACACCAACCCCTTTTTAAAATATTTTTAATATCTGCATTCAATTTTAGTGCCTGAATATCATAATTTTTGTTTAGTTTTCAGAAGATGGGTATTTGTGGACATAGGCTATCTCAAAAATATTTGTTGAAAATTAATTCATTATAATAAAAATTAATCTTTTATAGTGTACAATTAAATGTCTTAAGTACATTTACTAAGTTGTTGATCCATCACCACTGTTTAATCCCAGAATATTTCCATCATTTCAAAAAGAAACTATGTACCTGGAAATAACTCAAAATACCCCCGGTCCCCTCATCCCTGACCACTACTACACTGTCTCTATGGATTTGTCCATACTTGAGATTTCATATAACTCTAATCATACAATATGTGGCCTTATGTCTTTGGTTTAAGCATAGTATTTTTTTTTATTTTTATTTTTGACAGGCAGAGTGGACAGTGAGAGAGAGAGACAGAGAGAAAGGTCTTCCTTTGCCATTGGTTCACCCTCCAATGGCCACCATGGCCGGTGCGCTGCGGCCGGTGCACCGCACTCATCCGATGGCAGGAGCCAGGTGCCAGGTGCTTTTCCTGGTCTCCCATGGGGTGCAGGGCCCAAGCACTTGGGCCATCCTCCACTGCACTCCCGGGCCACAGCAGAGAGCTGGCCTGGAAGAGGGGCAACCGGGACAGATTCCGGCACCCCAACCGGGACTAGAACCCGGTGTGCTGGCGCCGCAAGGTGGAGGAGTAGGCTGTTGAGCCACGGCGCCGGCCTAAGCATAGTATTTTTGACTCAGGTTGTTTTACCATGTATAAGTTGGCCATTTCTTTTTATTTATTTTATTTTAAATTATGTTTTAAAAAGCATCATGAAATTTACCTCTGTCTCCCATGGTTTACATTAGCAAGAACCTGGGATTAGGGACCAGAGACAGTAATCAAACGCAGGTCCTCCAAATGTGAGAAGAAGGCACAAACACTCTTGCTCCATCTTAATTGTCTTTAAGTGCACAGTGCACATTATTTTACAGCCAATATTCAGAACTCTTGATCTTGTATAAACTGAAATTCTATATCTATTATTGGCAAGTCAGGGGAAGAGCCCAGGGTAAATGTCCCTCCCCTCCCAATGCCCTTACCTAGAGGAATCTCTAAGCAGAAAGCCAGAATTCAGGAGTCTGCCAACTCAGAGGACCTTGGAGCTAGGCAAGTTATTATAGTGGGCATCCTGCCCCTCCAGTAGGTGGGTATCTCCTGCTCCAGCGGCACTTGAAGACCATGAGCTGCTGGTACTCCTGGTTCTGCTACTCAGGGTTAACATGCCCACCCCTCAGCTGGGCTTCCATACTGCTGATCAGCGCCTAGATCTGCCCCAGCTATGCCATGAAGCAGGCCTCTGTCTCTGCCAGGGTGCCTTATAGGCTTGCTCTCATGCTGAGCTACAACTACAGCTCCATCTTAAGACTCTGGAGGGAACAAGGCAGGTAACTGAAGTTGGACCTGCTTATTTGGAATTGCTTTGTGTGGCCAGCCACCTCTCAATTCAACTCCTTTGGCTGGCTGGTGAACCAGGCTTTGGCATCCTTCTGGTTCTTCTCAGCCATGACCTCATATTATATTCTCATTTACTCAGGATCTTCATTAGGTCAATATCTGAAGCAGAACCCATCTCCACACTGACCTGGGCACCCACCTGGCCCCTCAGGGCAGTGATTTACTCACCATTGCTCCTTTTGTGGAAGGTCAGCTCCTCCTTCAGGTCTTTAATCTGCATCTTCAAGTCAGTCCTGGGCAGAGTCAGTTCATCCAATACCCAGTGCAGGCCAGTGATGTCGGCTTTCATGCTCAAATGCAGGGCTTGTGCCATCTCAATCTTGGTTCAGACATCATTCACAGCTATCCATAGGACATTCGGGAGTTCTCAATCGTGGCACCAAGAATCATGTCCTGCATGTCCTCGATAACCTTGAAGTAGTGTCTGTATGCTCTGGACTGCCTAGATATCAGCTTCGGGTACTAGTCATGAATGTTCACCTACAGCTCAGTGTTGACATGCTCCTGGTCACTCACCTTATACAGGCAGGAGGCCAGGCAGTCATTGAAGTTGTGCATAGTGATCAATCTTCTTATTACCAGCAAGCAACCTGTCAGACCCAGCCAAGGTCCCTGCACTGCCAAGGTCATCCCTGGAGGATAATGAGGACATGAAGTGAGCAGAGTACACAGAAATGCTGTGGCCACCTGAGCCCCCATGGAAGCTGGTAGTATTGAAGGAGCCCTCAGGTCCAAAGTTCACAGAAAGACATTGTGACAAAGGCAGAGAGCGAGAGAGAGAGAGAGAGCGAGAGAGAGCGAGAGAGAGAGAGAGAGAGAGAGAGAGAGATAATTCATCCACTCCCCAAATGGCTGAAACAGTCAGGGCTGGGCCTGGCTGAAGCCAGGAGCCAGGAGCTTCATTGGGGTCTCCCATGGAAGTGCAGGGTCCCCAGGACTTGGGCCATCTTCCACTGCTTTCCCAGGTGCATTATCAGGGAGCTGGATCATAATTGGAGCATCCAGGACTAGAACTGGTTTAGATTTGTTTGATCCATTGTGTTTGTTAATGTTTTTATGTGGTGTAAAATACAAGTCCAGTTTCATTTTTGCCTGCTGAAATCTAGTTTTCTCAATAAAGTTGGTGAAAACCTTTCTATCCCCATTGAGTGGTCTTGGCACACTTGCCAAAAATCATTTGCCCATATGGGCAAGTGTTTATTTCCGTGTCCTCTATTTCATTCATGTGAATATTGGTCTTTATGTCAGTATGGTACTATTTTAATTTTTTTGGTTATTATATCCTTGTAATAAGTATTTTGTTAAAATATTTATTTATTTGGACGGCAGAATTACAACAGAAAGGAACAAAGAGTTTCCATCTGCTGGTTCACATCCCAAATAACCAGAGTGGTTGGGGCTGGTCCAGGTCAAAATCAGGACCAGGAGCTTTATCTGTGTCTCCCACATGAGTAGCAGGTGCTCATTCACTTGGGCCATCTTCTGCTGTTTTCCCAGGCATATTAGCATGAAGCTGGATCAGAAGTGAAGGAGCCAGGACTTGAACTGATCCTTATAGGGGATGCCAGAGTTACAGGCAATGGGTTAACTTTCTGGGCCACAATGCCAGCTCCTGCAATAAGCTTTTATCTTTTTAAGGTTTTATTTATTTATTTGAAAGACTTACAGAGAGACAGGGACACACACACACACAGAGGGGGGAGAGGGAAGAGGGAGTTGGGGGAAAGTGAGAGGGAGAGGGAGAGAGAGAGAAAATCTTTCATCTGCTGGTTCATTCCCCAAATGACAGCAACTGGCCAAAACCAGGAGCCAGGAGCTTTTTCTAAGTGTCCTACATGAGTGTAGGGGCCCAAGTACTAGCACCATCCTCTGCTCTTTTTCCATGCGCATTAGCAGGGAGCTGGATTCTAAGTGGAGTAGCCGGGACATGAACCAGTGCCCATATGGGATGCTGGTGCTGCAGGCAGCAGCTTTATCTGCTATGTCTCAATGCCAGCCCAGTAATAAGCTTTGAAACAGGAAGTAGAGACCTCTAACTTTTCTTAAAAAATGTTTGTTTATTTATTTATTTGAAAGGCAGAGTTGCAGAGAGGCAGAGGCAGAGAGAGAGAGAGAGAGAGAGAGAGAGGTCTTCCATTGACTGGTTCACTCCCCAAATGACCATAAAGGTCGGAGTTGGGCTGATCTGAAGCCAGGAGCCAGGAGCTTCTTTCAGGTCTCTCACATTGGCTCAGGGGCGAAGGACTTGGGCCATCTTCCACTGCTTTCCCAGGCCATAACAGAGAGCTGGGTTGGGAGTTGAGCAACTGGGACTTGAGCCTCCACCCGTATGAGATATCAGAACTGCAGCTTGCGGCTTTACCAGCTAAGCCACAGCACCTGCCCTGAGACCTCTAACTTTGACCTCTTTCAAATAGCTTTTTTTTAAAGAACTACGTAATTTTTTTCAACTACATGTTTTATTTATTATTTTTTAGATAACATATTTTTAATTTACATTATGGCCAAAGGCTCAGTGTTCCACTTGAATAAAGAGTCCAATAGGGCCCCGTGCTATGGTGTAGCAGGTAAAGCTGCCACTTTCAGTGCTGGCATCCCATGTGGACTCCAGTTCAAGTCCTGACTCAAGTGCCAGCTCCTCCACTTCCCATTGAGCTCTCTTCTGTGGCCTGGGAAAGCAGTGGAAGATGGCCCAAGTTCTTAGGCCCCTGCACCTGCATGGGAGACTTGGAAGAAGTTCCTGGTGCCTGACTTCAGGTTGGCCCAGCTCTGGCTATTGCGACCATTTGAGGGGTGAACCAGAAGATGGAAGCCCCTCTCCCTTTCTCTTTGCATCTGCCTCTCTGTAACTCTGCATTTCAAATAAAATATATATTTTTAAAAAGATTTCAACAAATGAAATATAGGAAATCCATAGTTTGAGTAGGAAAAAAGGCAAGGGCTATAAACAACAATCAAATGAAAAGATGCTCAACTTTATGCATATAAATTTCAAAATAGTCACACAATCATTAAAACTACAGTAGTATATAATACTATTAATTTGACAAATATTTAAATCAAAATTGGACAAAACATTGCATTTGCAGCAAATTTGATATGCATAGGTGTTTCTTTTTCATTCTTATTTATTTATTTATTTTTTAAAAATTTAAATCCCACATATAAGAGAGAACATGTGATATTTTATCTTCCTGTTTCAGGCTTATTTTACTCAAGCGGTCAAGATTGTTTTGGTTATTCACAGTCCCTTGAAATTTGATTTGAATTTTAGAACAGATTTTTAAAAATTTCTGCAAAAAATAGCACCTTTTTTCTAAAAAGTTATATACATAGGGACTGCATTCAATCTGTAAATCACTTTGGTAGCACTGACCTCTTAACAGTTTTATGTTTTCCAAGACATGAACATAAGGTATCTTTCAATTTGTGTCTGTCTTTACTTTGTTTCAGCAATATTTTATAACTTTCAGTGTACAAGTTTTTCTCTCCTTGGTTAAGTTATTCTTTTTTTTTTTTTTTTAAGATTTATTGATTTATTTGAAAGTCAGAGTCACACAGAGAGAGGAAAGGCAGAGAGAGAGGTCTTCCGTCCAATGGTTCACTCCCCAGATGGCCTCAATGGCCGAAGCTGCACCAATCTGAAGCCATGTGGGTGCAGGGACCCAAGGACTTGGGCCATCTTCTACTGATTTCCCAAGTCATAGCAGAGAACTGGATTGAAAGAGGAGCAGCCAGGACTAGAACATATAGGCATATGGGATGCTGACACTTCAGGTCAGGGCGTTAACCTGCTGTGCCACAGTGCCGGCCCCAGTTAAGTTTATTCTTAAGTATTTTATGATTCTTACTGCTATTGTGAATGGAATTGCTTTTTAAAATTATTTTTCAAAATATTTACCATGTTGATTTTTAAAACATTTTTTAAAATTTATTTTTATTTAATTTGAAAGGGAAAAAAGAGAGATCTCCCATCCATTGGGTTACTCTTAAATGCTCACAAAAACCAAGGTTAGGCCAGGCCAAAGTCAGAAGCTAGAATCTCAATCCAGGTATCCTACATAGGTGTCAGGGAACCCATTATTTGAACCATAAACCTGCTGCCTCCTAGGGTGGGCATTAGCAAGTAGCTGGAATTGGGAAAATAGCCAGGACTCCAATACAGGCACTTTGATATGCAATGCATGTGCCTCAAATGTTATCTTTTAAACAAATTATTTAAATTATAGAATTTTTATGTATTTCATATATACAGATTTAGGAACATAGTGACACTTCTCCTCTACCCTCCCTCCTGCCCACACTCCAACCTTTCCTCCGCCTCCCTCTCAAATTCCCACTCTTAATTATTACAAAGATCTATTTTCAGTTTACTTAATGAACATATAGTTAACCCTACACCAAGCAAAATAATTCAACAAATAGTATGAAGAAAAAAAAATCATTCCTCAATGGAAGAGACAGGGCTGTAAAGAATCATCAAATCTCAAAATGTCGATTTCACTCCAATACATTACATTTCAGGTATGCTATTAGTTACCTCAGCTCAGGGAAAAAATATGGTATCTGTATTTTTGAGACTGTCCTACTTCGCTAGTATAATGGTTTCCAGTTGTGTCCATCTTGTTGCAAAAGACAAGATTTCATTTTTTTACAGCTAAGTAATACTCCATAGTGTATATATACCATAATTTCCTTATCCAGTCAACTGTTAATAACCAGGTTGATTCCATATCTTAGCTATTGTGAATTGTGCTGAAACGAAAATAGGGGTACAGAGAACTCTTTCAGATGCTGATTTGTTTCAGTTAGGGTAAATTCCCAGTATTGGGATGCCTGGATCATGTGGTAGGTTTATATTCAGATTTCTGAGGTATCATCATACTGACTTCCACAGTGGATGCACCAGTTTACATTCCTACCAACAGAGAACCAGGGTACCTTTTTCCCCATATCTTCATCCACATTTGTAATTTGTTAATTTCTATATGAGAGCCATTCTAACTGGAATGAGATGAAACATCATTGTGCTTTTGATTTGCATTTCCCTGATGGCTAGTGATCCTGAGCATTTTCTCAATTGTCTGTTGGCCATTTGAATTTCCTCTCTTGAAAAATGCCTTTTGAAGTTTTTTACCTTTTTCTTAACTGGATTGTTTGTTTTGTTGCTGTTAAGTTCCTTAAGCTCTTTACAGATTTTGTATATAAAAAGAATCATGCTTTTATTATGTAAATCATGTAAACTTTACTCTGTTTATACCCCTCTGGCCATGGGGCTTTGTCTACTACACTAAACACATTGAGAGAATTTTCCTAAAAGACTCTCAAAGGAACTGTTATATTAGTTATTAAGAGAATACATTGGTCTCTATTTGGCGTGTTATGATTTCAGGCCTCTCAAACAACTAACAAAGAGCATTAGAATAAAGAATCAGGGGCCAGATCTGTGGCATAGCTGGTAAAGCTTCCACCTTCAGTGCTGGCATTCCATATGGGCTGCTCCACTTCCGATCCAGCCCTCTGCTAAAGCCTGGGAAAGCAGTGGAAGTTGCCCCTGGAAGAAGCTCCTGGCTCCTGGATTCGGATCAGCCCAGATCCAGCTGTTGCAGCCATTTGGAGAATGAACCAGTGATCCTATCTCGATGTTTCTCCCTCCTCCCACCCCCCCCCCCGTGTGTGTGTGTGTGTGTGTGTGTGTAACTTTGCCTCTCATATAACTAAGTAAATCTCTAAAAAAAGGAAATGTCATCTTCCCTTGCTTTATTTCCAACTGTTATATGACTTTTATTAACAGTTAACACAATAAGCAAGTTTTTGGTTTGGCATGATTTTGATTGCTCTTTCAGCTCTAAAGCCACAATCTCTATTGATATTCAATACTACAACAGAAAGTTTCTGAGTGGCAGAGTTCTCATCTATCCCATAATTTTGTTTCATCTTGAAAATCAGGGAAGCCCCTTGTTTGCTCTGGAGGAATTTATTTGTTTGTTTCCTGAAACACTATCCACTTTTGTCACTAATGGCAATTAAGTATTTCATCTTAGTGATTTCCTTCCATCTTTTTCCAACTGTACTATAGCTAATAGAAATTCCTATAATGTGTGACATGTTATCAGAATTTGCTGTTACATGTCCAGTGTAAATTTCTCCTATTTTAGAATGTCTTCCTTTTTTCAGCCTGCTCTTACATTGCCACATCTCTAGGAGTCTTATGTTAAGGGAAAGGCAGTTCCTTCCAGAGGAAAAAAATCCTTGAAAATATCTGAAAGAAGTTTATAATTAGCAGTTGGATTTAACATTGGATGGATTTACAAAGTAGTCCTGGGGGAAATGCTTTGAGATTAGAGACACACAGCAAGATCTTAAAAATCACATATTTGTCTGTTTCTGAAGCAAGGAGATATTGTATGAATAAAAAATGAATTCCCAAAGAGAATGATGTAATGCTGTGATTTTCACTTTGTGTCATGTTACCCAGAAATAAATTCATCCTCAGCAGTGTTTTATCCTTCAGGAATAAAATTCTAGTCATTTTGAAAAGAAAGTGTGATTGTTTATTTTTGTGATTTATGTATCAGAAAGTGGTTAATTCTGGATGATAGACATTATGAATGATTTTTAATTTCTCCTTTATTTTCTATATTTTACAGATTTCTATAATGATCTCATATTGATTTTAGAGTTTTCAATCTAAATATGTTTTGAGAAGTAGGCATGTGGAACAGTGGATTAAGTCACTGCTTGTGATACTCACATCATGTATCAGAGTGCCAGATCCAGCCCTGGATACTCTGCTTCCAGTCCAGCTCTCTGCTAATGTGCCTGGGAGGCAGCAGGTGATATCTCAAGTACTTGTGTCCCTGCCACACATTTTTTAAAAGATTTATTTATTTGAAAGGCAGTTACAGAAAGAAAGACACACACACACACACACACACACACACACACAAAGAGAGAGAGAGAGAGAGAGAGAGAGAGAGAGAGAGAGAGAAAGAGAGAGAGAGGTCTTCCATCTGCTGGTTCTTTCCTTAAATGGCCACACAGCAGCTGGAGCTGAGCAGATCTGAAGCCAGGAGCCAGGAGCTTCTTCTGGGTTTCTCATATGGGTGCAGTGTCCCAAGCACTTGGACCGTCTTCTGCTTTCCCAGGCCATTAGTAGGGAGCTGGATAGGAAGTGGTGCATGCCGAAACTTGAACAGGCACCCATACGTGATGCTGGTGGTGCAGATGGAGGCTTTACCTGTATGCCACTGGGCCAGTCTCCTATTTTTTTTTATTTGGAAGACAGAGTTACACAGAGAGATGGGAGAGACAGAGAGAGAGAGAGAGATCCTTCATCTGTTAGTTCATTCCCCAAATGGCCTCAATAGCCAGGGTGGCGCCAGGCTGAAGCCAGGAGCCAGGAGCTTCCTCCATGTCTCCCACATGGGTGCAAGGGTCCAAGAATTTGGGTCATCTTTAACTGCTTTCCCAGGTGCATTAGTAGGAGGCTGGATTGGAAGTGGAGCAGCTGAGACTCAAACCAGTGCTCATATGCTCGCTTGCATTGCAGGTGGTGACTTAAACCACTGTGCCATAGCAACAGCCACTAGGATCATTATTTTTAATTGTTTTTCAGGTATTTCATAGATTTTCTTCAAATTCAGATCTATTTCCAGAGAAATATTGTGTTCTTTTGGGGGTGTCATTCTTTCTTACCTCTTTATGTTTCTTACGTCCCTACATTGATAACCGTGTATGTAGTGTATACACAGAAGTGGGATTGGTGGATTGTATGGTACCTCTTTTTATTTTTTGAATGTTTCATTTATTTGAAATGCAGAGTCACACAGAGAGAGAGGGAGAGATAGGGAGGGGAGAGAAAGGGGGAAGAGAGAGAGAGAGAGAGAAAGAGAGAGAGAGAGAGAGAGAGAGAAATCTTCCATTAGCTCTTTTGCTACCCAAATAGCCACAATGGCCCAATGGCCCATGTTGGGACAGACCAAAACAAGGAGACTGGAACTCAGTCCATGGCTCCCATATGGGTGACAGGGACCCAAGAACATGGGTCATCATCCACTGCTTTCTCAAACGCACTAATTGGAAGTTGGATCACAAGTGGAGCAGCAAGGACTCGAACTGGCTGTCATGTGGGATGCCAGAATTGTAAGCAGTGGCTTAATCTGCTTTATCAATTCTAGCCTTGTTCTTTATTTCTTTCTTTATTTCCATACTGTTTTCCATGGTTGTTATAACAATTTATGTTACCAATATCTCCATATCCTACTACATATCTAAAGCCAAGTAATCTTTGAAAAGATGGTAAGAACATGATTTGAAAAAATGTAGTTTTTGTTTCTTTTTTTATTGATAAACCAGAACCCTGTATGTAGGGTTCTTTTTTTAAAGATTTATTTATTTGAAAGGCAGAGATACAGAGAGAAGGAGAGCGAGAGCAAGAGTGAGAACGAGAGCAAGAGCGAGAGCGAGCGTGCGCGAGAGAGATCTTACTTCTGGTTCACTGCTGGTTCACTCCCCTAATGGTCACAATGGCCAGAGCTGGGCCAATCAGAAACCAGGAGCCAGGAGTTTCTTCTGGGTCTCCCACATGGATTCAGGGGCCCAAGCACTTGGGCCATCTTCTGCTATATTCTCAGGCTCATTAGCCGGCAGTCGGATCAAAACTTGAGCAGCAGCAACTCCAACCTGCACACACATGGGATGCCAGCACTACAGGCAGAGGCTTAGTTTTCTACACCACAGCATCATCCCCCTAAAAATAGTCTTTTCAGTAAATGGTGATGGTAAGTTTGGATACCCACATAAAGAAGAATGAAACTACATCCCTTTTTCTATTCATATACAAACTTTGCCTCAAAATGGATTAGAAACCTTAATCTGAGACCTGATACTTTGAAACTACTGAAAAAAAAAGGGATATTACTCAAGTCTTTTGAATGGGAAATAATTTTCTGAATCTTACCTCTAAAACATAGAAATTAAAAGTAAAAACAGAGAAACAGTTTCCATCAAACTAAAGAGTTTCTGCACAACAAAGGAAACAGTCAACAGAATGAAGATCTGTTTCCACATATTGTGCAAAAATATTTGCAATCTGTATATCTGACAAGAGGTTAATATCCAGAATATTAAGGAACACAAACATCTCAATAACTAAAACCAGAAAACAAAACTTCAAATAATCCAAATACAATGTGGGTAGTAGATCTCAATGATAATATGTGAATTGAAGACATACATGCAAAAGTACTCAACATTGTTAATAACCAGGGATATGCAAATCAAATTCACAATAAAATATCACCTCATTCCAGTAATATTAACTGATATTAAAAATAAAGATAGCAAATGTTGGTGAGACTGTGGAGAAAAGGGAAACTTTGTGCAATGTTTGTGGAAATGCAAATTAGAAGAAACATTGTCGGAAACAGCACGGGCATTTCTAAAAAAGCTAACAATAAAACTACCATATGAAATACCTAAAAAATAAAACTATCATATGAAATTCAATATACACCCTCACCAGGGTATATGTCCAAGGGAAATGAAATCTGTTTGTTGAAGAGACATCTGGACTCCCATGTTCTTTGCTGAACTAGTCACAATAGCCAAAAAAAGGAACAAATTGTGTCCATTCACTGATGAATGAATAAAAAGATGTGAAACATATACGCAATGGAATGTTATTCAGCCATGAAAAAGGATGAAATCTTGTCATTCACTTCTACAAGGGATATAACTGGTGCTTATTGTTAAGTGACAAAAACAAAGCATAGAAAGAGAATTATATGATTTTCTTCATATGTGCCATCTAAAAATAGGTGATCTTATATATGTTTATTTTTTCATTATTTTATTTTTTTTAAACTTTTATTTAGTAAATATAATTTTCCAAAGTACAGTTTATGCATTACAATGGCTTCCCCCCATAACTTCCCTTCCACCCACACTCCTCCCATCTCCCGCTCCCTTTCCCATTCCATTCACATCAAGATTCATTTTCAATTATCTTTTTATACAGAAGATCAATTTAGTATATATTAAGTAAAGATTTCATCAGTTTGCACCCACACAGAAACACAAAGTGTAAAATACTGTTTGAGTACTAGTTATAGCATTAATTCACATTGGTCAACTGATTAAAGACAGAGATCCCACATGAGGAGTAAGTACACAGTGACTCCTGATGTTGACTTAACAATTTGACACTCTTGTTTATGGCATCAGTAATCTCCCTAGGCTCTAGTCATGAGTTGCCAAGGCTATGGAAGCCTCTGGATTTCGCTGCCTTTGATCTTATTCCGACAGGGTCATAGTCAAAATGGAAGTTCTCTCCTCCCTTCAGAGAAAGGTACCTCCTTCTTCGATGGCCCAATTCGTTCCACTGGGATCTCACTCCCAGAGATCTTTCATTTAGGTCCTCTTTTTTTTTTTGCCAGAGTGTCTTGGCTTTCCATGCCTAAAATACTCTCATGGGCTCTTGAGCCAGATCCAAATGCCTTAAGGGCTGATTCTGAAGCCAGAGTGCTGTTTAGGACATCTGCCATTCTATGAGTCTGCTGTGTATCCCACTTCCCATTTTGGATCGCTCTCTTATATATGTTTAAATTATAATATTGGTTACCAGAGAATGGGGAGGGTAGAGAGTAGGACAAGATGAAGAAACATTGATTTATGGATACTAGGTTATAGCAAAATCAGAGAAGTTTGGAACTCTATAGCACAGTAGGGCGATTTTAGATATTTCTCTATTTATAAAACATGGAAGAATGAATTTTTGATTTTTCACTTTAAAGAAATGTTAAATGCTCAAAGATATCAATAAATTTACCCCGTTTGGATATTACACAATGTATACATGTACCAAAATGTCACATAGTACCCCATAAATACATACAATTTTTATGTCTTTAAAATTAAAAAAATTGCATGTGATGTATTACAAAATGATAAAGGGGCCTATTCTCTTTGAATTGTGCCTACCAACAGACCATTAATATGTGAGGCAAAAAGTGATAAAAGCACAAAGATCAATAGACAAATTTCTTATAACAGTTGGAGATTTTCAATGCATATGTTTCTGGAATGGACAAATAAAGCAGGCACAAAATCATTAAGGACATAGTTGAACTCAACACTATTAATTATATATGTAATGGACATTTATAGATCACTTCATCCAACAATAGCATTATATACATTTTTCTCAAGTTTCCAGGGAACAGTCAACAAGTTGAATCACCTTCTGGTCCATAAAACGCACTTTAACAAATTTAATAGAAAAAAATTGTAAAGACTATGCTCTCAGATTATCATGGAATTGAACTAGAAATAACAGTAGAATGATAGCTAGAAAACACTCAAATTATTGAACATTAAACTACAGACTTCTAAGTAACAAATGGATGAAAGAATAAATCTCAAGAACCACTTGAAGACATCTTGAACTAAATAAAAATGAAAATACAACTTGCAAAAAAAGTATGATACAATAAAACAGTGCTAATAGGATTAATTTTTGGAAATGAATACGAGTATTACAAAATAAGAAAGATCCAAACAACAATCTATACTTCCATCTTAGAAAACTAGAAAAAAGCAAATTAAATCCAAAGTAAGCAGTAGTTAATAATGTACCAAGGCCATCTCACTAGTCCAAGTGATCAATGTCAGTTCACAATTGATCACACTGATAGGTCTAAGAGTCAAAGGGATCACACAAACAAGACTAGTGTCTGCTAATACTAACTGATAGAATCAAAAAGGGAGAGAATGACCCAACAAGGGAAGAGGGATACACAGCAGACTCATAGAATGGCAGATGTCCTAAATAGGACTCTGGCCTCAGAATCAGCCCTTAAGGCATTCAGATCTGGCTCAAGAGCCCATGAGAATATTCTAGGCATGGAAAGCCAAGACACTCTGGAAAAAAAAAAAAAAGAAGAAGACCTAAATGAAAGATCTCTGCGAGTGAGATCCCAGTGGAACGAATGGGGCCATCAAAGGAGGTACCTTTCTCTGAAGGGAGGAGAGAACCTCCACTTTGACTATGACCCTGTTGGAATAAGATTGAAGTCAGCGAACTCTAAAGGCTTCCATAGCCTTGGCAACTCATGACTAGAGCCTAGGGAGATTACTGATGCCATAAACAAGAGTGTCAAATTGTTAAATCAACTTCAGGAGTCACTGTGTACTTACGTCTCATGTGGGATCTGTCCTTAATGTGTTGTCCAATGTGAAGTAATGCTATAACTAGCACTGAAACAGTACTTTACACTTTGTGTTTCTGTGTGGGTGCAAACTGATGAAATCTTTACTTAGTATATACTGAATCAATCTTCTGTATATAGATAATTAAAAATGAAAAAAAAATCTTGGTGTTAAATTGGAAATTGCCTAGAAAATTAATCAATTTTTCAAAAAAAAATATATATCATGTAGGATCTCTGTCCTTAAAGTGCTATACATTGTGAATTAATACTATAACTAGTATTCCAACAGTATTTTTCACTTTGTGTTGCTATGTGAGGGCAAACTGTTGAAATCTTTACTTAATATATAGTAAACTGATCTTCTGTATATAAAGAGAATTGAAAATGAATCTTGATGTGAAGCAAGGGGAGAGGGAGTGGGAAAGGGGAGGGTTGCGGGTGGGGGGGAAGTTATGGGGGGGAAGCCATTGTAATCTATAAGCTGTATTTTGGAAATTTATATTCTTTAAATAAAAGCGTTATAAAAAAACATAAATAAATTAAGTTAAAAGCAGTTTCTCTGAAAAAAATTATGACACATAAAATTGATGCTTTTTATTTTTCAAAAAATATTGTCAAGTTTTTATCCATTTCTTTTGTTTTATTAGTTTAATTTATTTGAGAGGCAAGGGAGAGAGCAAGTGAGAGACAGAAAAGCACACAGGAAGATATATTCTATCCTCTGGTTCACTTCCTAAGTGGCTGAAGAGGCCAGGGTTCTGCCAGGTGGAAGCCAGGAACCTGGAACTCCATTCAGGTCTCCCACATGGGTGGCAAGGGCTGCTTCCTCAGGCCAGTAACAGAGAGCTGGATTGCAAGTGGAGCATCAGGGACCCAACCAGTGCTAATATGGGATGCCAGATTTGCAGGATGTGGCTTAGGCTGCTCTCCCATAATGCCAGCTGCTGGGAAATAGGTATTGAATCCCAGGTACTGTGAAATAGGATGAAAACATCTGGTCCATCACCTTTTAAAAAATGTATTTAAAAAGCAGAGTTATAGAAAGAGGTAGAGACAGAAACAAACATATCTTATATTGCTTGTTCACTCCCTAAATGGCTTCAACGGCCAGGGCTGGGCCAAGCTGGAAGCCAGGAGCCTGGAACTCCAGCCAGGTCTCTCATTTGGGTGGCCAGGTTCAAAATAATTTGGCCTTATTCCATTGATTTCCCAGGAAAATTGGAAGCTGGATCAGAAGCAGAGCAGCCAGGACTCAAGCTTTTGCTCATATGGGATGCTGGCATTGCATGTGGAGGCTTAACCCATTTCACTGCAAATCTAGGCCCTCAATAACTCTCCAACTAGGCTGAGAAGAAATAAGATGGAAAACAAATTACTGATATCATAAAAGAGAGAGCAGATGTGACTACATATTACATAAACATTAAAAGGACAATCAAAGAATACTATGAACAATCCTATTCTCACAAACTTGATAGCATTGATGAAATGGATCAATTCCATGAAAAATGTAATCTGCCAAAACACAAAAAAGGAAATAGATGGGGCTGCCATTGTAGTACAGTTGGTTAAGGTGCTGTGTGCCAGCTGGCATCCCAAATGAGCACCGGTTTGACTCCTGGTACTCCACTTCTAATCCAGCTTCTTGCTAATGTGCCTCGAAAATCAGTAGAGGATTACCCCAATATTTTGGCCCCTGCCACCCATGTGACAGACCTGGATGGAGGTCCAGGCTTCCGGCTTCAGCCAGTTCTAGGCCAGGCTGTTGTGGCCATTTGGGAGTGTGAACCACCAGATGGAAGATCTCTGTTTCTCTCTATCTTTCTCTTTCTCTGTATGCTGTAACTCTGCCTTTCAAATCAATAAATATTTTTAAAAAGAGAAATAGAAATTTTGAATAGGCTTGTATCTATTAAACATATTGAATCAACAATTAATAATCTTCCTAAAATGAAAAACGTCCATCCAAGAGTGGTTTACTGGTGATTTCTACCAAACATTGTGGATAAAATTATCCCAAATTCTCTACAATCTCTTTCAGAAAACTCATATTATGAGGTCAGCACTACTATAACACCAAAAACAGAGAAGGTCATGGTAATAAAAATGCAAAACAATATCACTTATGAATGTAGATGCATAAGTGCTCAACAAAACATTACAAAAGAATCCAACAATGTATAAAAGGAATTATACATCATGATCAAGTAGGATTTATCTCAGGTTCAGAAGGATAATTGAGCGTTTGAAAATCAATCATAATGGGGTGGGCATTGTGGTATGGAAGTTTAAGCTGATGCTTAGGATATTTGCACTCCATATTGGCGCCCTGCTTCCGCTTCTAATCCAGGTTTCTGATAGTGTGTCTGGGAAGTAGCACATGATAGTCCAAGTACTTGGGTTCCTGCCATCCACATGGGAGACCCCAATGGAACTCCTGAATTCTGGCTTCTGTCTGACACAGCATTTTTAGGGCATTTGGAGAATGAACCAGGGGATGGATGATCTCTCTCGATCTCTCTCTCTCTCTATTCTCTCTCTCTCTCTCTCTCTCTCTCTCTCTCTCTCTCTCTCTCTCTCTGACTCTCTGGCTCTCAAAGAAAGAGTAAACTAAAAAAATTACAACAAAATCTATCACAACAGGTTAAAGAAGAAAAGCCACATGATCATGTCAGTAGATGCAACAAATAGCATTTGATAGAATTCTATACTTATTCATGCTAACAGCTCTCAGTAAACCAGGAATATTGGAGGAATATGGGGGATCGTCTTGCTCTCAATAAGAATGTTGACCAGCGGTGGGCATTTGAAGGTAGGCATTTCATCTAGTGCTTAAGGTACTAGTTGGAATGCTAACATCCTGTATTGGAGTATTTGCGTTTGAGTGTCAGCTCTGCTCTGGATTCCAGATTTCTGCTAACAGACATCCTGCTGGGTAGCCGATAAGGGCCTGTCACCTGTATAGGTGATCCAGACTGGGTTCTAAGATCCTGGCTTCAGCCTGGCCCAACCCCAACATTTACAGAGTGAACCATTATGCGGTGAATCTATCTTCTGTCTCTTTCTGCATTTCAGATTAAATAAATAAATAAACAAATATTAAAAAATAATATTGACTCAAACTCTATGCCTTATATTGTATTTAATATTGGTAAACTCAAAGCTTTTCCACTAAGAACAGGAATGTGGAGAGGATATTTACTTTCTTTTTGTGGTCTTTTTCTTCTTAAAGATTTGTTTAAATATCTGAAAGTTAGAGTTAGAGAGAGAGAGAGAGAGAGAGAGAGGGAGAAAGAGAGCTCTTCCATCTGCTAGTTCACTACCCAGAAGGCCACAATAGCCAGTGCCGGGCCAGGCTGAAGCCAGGAGCCAGGAACCCCATCCAGGTCTCCCATGTAGGTGTCAGGGTCCCTAATATTGGGGACATTTTCTGCTGTTTTTCTCAGGCTATTAGCAGTGAGCTGCATCAGAAATGGAGCACCCAGTACAGGAACCAGGTCCCATATGGGATGCCAGAATTGTAGGTGGCTGCTTTACCCACTATACCACAATGCCAACCCCAATGATATTTCGCTTCACCATTGATTTTCAACATTTAAAAACTTTACTTTCTTAGGCATGGAAAGCTAAGACACTCTGAAAAAAAAAAAAGAAGACTTAAATGAAAGATCTCTGCGAGTGAGATCCCAGTGGAAAGAACGGGGCCATCAAAGAAGGAGGTACCTTTCTCTGAAGGGAGGAGAGAACTTCCACTTTGACTATGACCCTGTTGGTATGAAATCGAAGTCGGCGAACCCTAAAGACTTCCATAGCCTTGGCAACTCATGACTAGAGCCTAGGGAGATTACTGATGCCATAAACAAGAGTGTCAAATTGTTAAATCAACATCAGGAGTCACTGTCTACTTACGTCTCATGAGGGATCTGTCCTTAATGTGTTATCCAATGTGAAGTAATGCTATAACTAGTACTGAAACAGTATTTTACAGTTTGTGTTTCTGTGTGGGTGCAAACTGATGAAATCTTTACTTAGTATATACTGAATCGATCTTCTGTATATAAAGATAATTGAAAATGATTAAAAAAAACCTCGGTGTTAATTTGGAAATTGCATATATAATTAATCAATTTTTTTAAAAAAAATCATGTAGGATCTCTGTCCTTAATGTGCTGTACATTGTGAATTAATACTATAACTAGTACTCCAACAGTATTTTCACTTTGGGTTGCTATGTGAGGGCAAACTGTTGAAATCTTTACGTAATATGTACTAAACTGATCTTTGTGTATAAAGAGAATTGAAAATGAATCTTGATGTGAATGCAAGGGGAGAGGGAGCGGGAAAGGGGAGGGTAGCGAGTGGGAGGGAAGTTGTGTGTGGGGGGAGGAGCCATTGTAATCCATAAGCTGTACTTTGGAAATTTATATTTGTTAAATAAAAGTTAAAAAAAGAAACTTTAGATTCAAATAGCTATGAATATTTTTTGGAATGTGCACAAAAATTGAAGACTAAATCTATAGATAGACGATATATATTGCAGGGAGTAAATATGTTGTTTTGAAATAAACTGATTTAAAACAAACAAAAAACTTTACTTTCATTTTATTTTAAAGGAAGAGAGGTAGGGAGCTGGGGGAGGGAAGAGGGAAGGAGGGAGGGAGGGGAGAGAGAGAAAGAGAGAAAAAGAGAAAGAGAGAGAGAGAGAATATCTTCCACCCTCTGCTTCATTTCCCAAATGCCTACAACAACCAGGGCTGGGTGAGGCTGAAGCCAGGAGCAAGGAATTTCATCTGTGATCTCCCACATGGGTAGTAGAAACCCAACTTCTTCTTCATTTAAAGATTTGTTTATTTATTTGAAAGGCAGAGGGGAGAAAGAGAGAGAGAGAGCATCCACTGATTCACTTCCCAGATGGTCACAATGGTTGGAACTATACCAGGCTGAAGCCAGGAGCCTGGAACTCCATCCATGTCTGCCACATGGAGATCCAACTTGGTGAGCCATCATCTGCTGTCTTCCCATAGAGTGTATTAACAGGAAAGTAGATTCAAAACTGAGCTCAGACTAACCTGGATACTCTGATTTGGAATATTTTTATCAAGCAACATTTCAACAGCTGTGCCAAACACCTGCTCTTGCTTTTCAGCATTTTACTGGAAGCCCTATAGCTTATCCAATAAAACAAGAAAGAGAAATAAAAGATATATGGATTGAAAAGAAGAAATAAAACTGCATTTTCCTTCCGTCCTTCCTTCCTTTCCTTCCTTCCTTTCCTTCCTTCCTTCCTTCCTTCCTTCCTTCCTTCCTTCCTTCCTTCCCTTTTTCCTTCTCTGTCCTTATCTCCCTCTATCTCTTTCATTCCTCTCCTTCCTCCCCTCTTCTGTTCTTTTCCTTTCCTTCCCCTTTCTTTTTTTATTCAGTTGACATGATCTGAAAGAATCAACAAAAAAGACCTTGAAGCTAGGAAGAGAAACTCAGAGATTATAGCAGTATTGCAGGATATGAAGTTAATATTCCAAAGCCAATCACTTTCCAATATTATAACTGTGAATAAATGTAATTTGAAAGTAAAAACACACTACTTACACAAAATATTTTAGCACAAGCTTAATTCAGATGGTTCCTAGAAAATAGTATTAAGAGATAACTTAAAAAAGTCTTTAAAGTTTTTTAATCCCCATGAAAAACTTGCACAATCACAATAAGTAAAATCAGTGCAAAATCATTATTCCTGATTTTTGCCAGCATGAATATTGGTCGTTGCAGTTCCCCTGAATTTTTCAGTGCTCCTTCACTGCCACCACCAAAATGAGCTACGAATGAAATGAGTTATGAATCCAAATTCTGAGATTATATTGGCTATATTCTTTTACATTTTGGTCAGTTTTCCCTGAATTTTTCAGTGCTCCTTCACTGCCACCACCAAAATGAGTTACGAATGAAATGAGTTATGAATCCAAATTCTGAGATTATATTGGCTATATTCTTTTACATTTTGGTCAGTTTTCCCTGAATTTTGTGTCTTAGGTACTGTTGTTTTCTCAGAGTGGAGAATACCGATGATCACTTATTTCCTCTGAAAGTAGTCTGTTGGACTTGAACTTCTTAGTCCAAATATTTATTGTATCATTCATGAAGGCACCCACATCAGTGCATCCAAGGAGGAAAAGAGCCGAAGAAACATTTATTTTGGTGCAAAAGCGATACAAATTGGAAAGGAGGGAATCACACTGTCCCTATTTGCAGATTACATGTGTCAATATACCTGGGATCCAAAAGACTCCATTAAGATACTATTGGAACTCACAACGGTTTGATAAAGGAGCATGATATAAAATCAACACACAAAATCAATAGGCTTTGTATACACAGACAATGCCATGGCTGAGAAAGAACTTTTAAGATCAGTTCCATTCATGATAGCTACAAAAATAATTAAATACCTTGGAATCTATTTAACCAGGGATATAAAAGATGAAAATTACAAAAAATTAAATAAAGAAATAGAAGAAGATACAAAAAACAGAAAAATCTTCCATGTTCATGGAATGGAAGAATCAATATCATCAAAATGCCCATATTACCAAAAGCAATTTACAGATTCAATGCTATCCCAGGCAAAGTACTTATACAACAAAAACAAAGCTAAACTCATTACAATACCTGATTTTAAGATATGCTACAGGGCAGTTATAATCAAAATAGCCTGGTACTGGTGTACGAAAACAGACTTGTAAACCAATGGAACAGAATAGGAACTCCAGAAATCAATCCATGCATCCACAATCAACTTATCTTTGATAAAATAGCTAAAATCAATCCATGGAGCAAAGACAGTTTCTTTAACAAATGGTGCTGGAAAATCTGGGTCTGCACATGAAGGAGTATGAAACTACATGCCTACCTTATTCCTTAACAAAAATCCGTTTAAAATGGACCTAAATCTATGACTGGATACCATCAAATTACTAGACAACATAGGGGTGACTCTGTAAGACATTGGCATTGGCAAAGACTTCTTGGAAAATACCCCAGAAACACAGACAATCAAAACCAAAATTGAATAATGGGATTAAATCAAGATGAGAAGCTTCTGCATTGCAAAAGAAATACTCAGCAAATGCCGGCGCCGTGGCTCAACAGGCTAATCCTCCGCCTTGCGGCACCGGCACACCGGGTTCTAGTCCCGGTCGGGGCACCGGATTCTGTCCCGGTTGCCCCTCTTCCAGGCCAGCCCTCTGCTGTGGCCCGGGAGTGCAGTGGAGGATGGCCCAGGTGCTTGGGCCCTGCACCCCATGGGGAGACCAGGAAAAGCACCTGGCTCCTGGCTCCTGCCATCGGACGAGCGTGGTGCGCCGGCCGCAGCGCGCCGTCTGCGGCGGCCATTGGAGGGTGAACCAACGGCAAAAGGAAGACCTTTCTCTCTGTCTCTCTCTCTCACTGTCCACTCTGCCTGTAAAAAAAAAAAAAAAGAAAGAAATACTCAGCAAAATGAAGAGACGACTGGCATAATGGGAGGAAATATTTGCAAACTACACAACTGCCAAAGGATCAATATTAAGAATCTATAAAGAGCTCAAGAATTGGCAAAAGACTTAAAAAGGCATTTTTCAGGAAAGGAAATTCAAATGGTTAACAGCCACTTGAAAAAATGCTCAAATCACTACCCATTAGGGAAATGTGAATCAAAACCACAATGAGGTTGCAGCTTACCTCAGTTAGGTTGACTCACATAGAGAAATCAGCAAATGACAGATGCTGGCAAGGATGTGTGGAAAAAGTACCCTGGTCCACTGTTGGTGGAATTGTAAACTGGTGCAGCCACTGTGGAAGACTGTATGAAGATATCTCAGATATCTGCAATATAGACCTATCATATGATCCAGCCATCCCACTCCTAGTTATTTACACAAACCAAAAGAAATCAGTATCTGAAAGTGTGATCTGCACCCCTATGTTCATTGCAGCTCCATTCACAATGGCTAAGATATGGAATTGATCCAGATGTCCATCAACTGTTTACTGGATAAAGAAATTATGGTATATACATACTATGGAATACTATTCAGCTGTTAAAAATGAAATCCTATCTTTTGCAACAAAATGGATGCAACTGGAAACCATTATACTTATTGAAATAAGCCAGGCCCCAAAGACAGATATTATATGCTTTCCCTGATCTGGGATAACTAGTAGAGTACCTAATATGTAATAAATATATTGAAATGAAATGGACATTTTCAGATTTGATGACTGTTTATAGCCCTTGTCTCTATTGTTGAGGAACAGTGTTTTTTTTATATATACTATTTTGAACTCTTCACATAGTGCAGGGTTAACCTTATGATCATTAGGTACACTGAAAATATATCTTTGTAAAAGTTAATAATGGGAAAAGAGAGGGATGAGGAAGAATGGTTGGAGCATAAGCAGGAGGGAGGGTAGAGTGTGAAGTATCATCATGTTTCTAAATATGTATATATGAAATACATGAAATTAATAAATTTTAAAAAAATTAATAAAGTTTTAAAAGTGTAAATAAATTTTGAAATTGATGTGTAGCCTTTTCATAATGTGCATTTTCCATGAACTTTTTAAAGACTCTTATATAGACTTAATAAATTATGTATAAAGTAAGTATGAGGAAATCAACAAAACTCCAATAAATAAAGGCAAGGGACAAAATAAATGGGGATATATTCCATGATCATAGACAGGAATAGTTAATATTTGTTCTGCAGGTATCAATAAACTGATCTTAAATTTTATCTGAAGGTGCAAAACGCTAGTCTACACAGTATTTCTAGAAAAGAATAAAGTTAGAGCACAAACTACCCAACCACAAGACTTACTAAAGATACACTAATTAAGACAGTGTGGTGTTGACAATAAAAATAGATAAATAGAATAATATAGAGTCCACAATACAGACCTACATGAGTATAATGAATTTATCTTTTTAAAAGATTTATTTATTTATTTGAAAGGCAGAGTTACAGAAAAGCAGAAGCAGAGAGAGAGGGAGAGAGAGAGAGTAAGAGAGAGAGGCTTTCCATTTACTGGTTCACACTCCAAAGGCTACAAAGGGTGAAGCTAGGCCAATCCAATCAATCCAATCCAGGACCAGGATCAGCAGCTTCTTCTGAGTCTCCCACATAGGTGCTGCAGGGGCCCAGGAACTTAGGCTATCTTCTGATGCTTTCCCAGGCACATTAGCAGGGAGCTGGGTCAGAAGTGGAGTAGCTGGGTCTTTAACCAGTATCCATATGTGATGCTGGCACTGGAGGCAGCCCCATTGCAGGGCCCATCAACTGATCTTTGATAAAGGAGCAAAGGACATATAGTAGAGTAAGAATAGTTTGTTCAATAAAGGGTGCTGGAAGAATTGCTTATCCACATGCAAAAAAATACACTCTTTACAAAAATTAACTCAGAATGGATCACAAATCTGAATGTAAAATACAGATCTATAAAACTCCTAGAAGATAAAATAGGAAAAAGTATAGATGATATTGGGTTTGTTGATGGCTCTTCTAATATAACACTATAAGGATAATCTGAAACAAAGAACTGAAAACCAAATTTCATTAAAATTAAAATGTTCTGATTGATGAAAGACATTCTCAAGAAAATGAATTGGGAAGTCACAAATTGGGAGAAAATATTTGAAAAAGAAATATGTGATAAAATATTGTTTTCTAAAATATATAGAGTTCGTAAGAGTCAATGATAAGAAAACAATGTCATTTTTACTAAATGGGCCAAAGACCTCAACAAATACTTAACCAAAAAAATATACGAAAAGTAAACAGCATGTAAATAGATGCTCTGCATCATATGTCATTAGGGAAATGCAAATTAAAAATCACCGAGGATGGGCATTTGGCACAGTGATTAAACTACTGCTTGGGATGCCTGCATCCCATATTTGAGTACCTGGGTTGGATTCCTGACTCTATTCTCCAATTCAGCTTCCTGCTAATTTTCAGCATGAAAGGCAGTAGAGTTGCTGGTCCACGTCACTCACATGGGGGACCCAGATTGAGTTCCCAACCCGTGACTTTGGTATGACCCAGCCCTGGATGTTGCAGGCATTTGGGTAGTGAACCAGAAGATGGGAGATCTTTCTCTGTCTCTCTGTTTCTCTTTCTTTCTCTGTGTCTTGCTGCTTTCAAATAATAAGTAAAAATTAAAGCAAAGTATAACTATGGAATTATTAGAATGGCTAAAATCAGAAAATTGATAATACCAAGTACTGATGAGTAGGTGAAGTAAAAGGACTCCCATTCATTATGGGTGGTAAAATATTTTAGAAGACAGTTTGTCAGTTTCTTACAAAACTAAACACACCTTCATAATAGGACTTAATAATTGTGCTTTTTGGTATTTACCCAAAGGAGCTGAAAACTTTTACTCACACAAAATCCTGCAAATAGATGTTTATAGTAACTCTTTTTATCACATCAAAACTTGGGACCAACCAAGATGTAACTCAGTGGAGGAATAGATAAATAATTAAGCATCCAGACAATGGAATATTATTCAGTGTTAAAGAAAATTAGCTACTATGTCATGAAAAAACATAAGGGAAACTTGATTGTCCATTAATAAGAAGACAATCTAAAGAGGCCGCACACAATATGATTCAACTTTATGACCTTCTGGGAAAGGCAAATCTGTGGACACTGAAATGATCATTTCTTGATGGTGTTTAGGATGGAGGAAAGAATGAATAGCTGAAACACAGATGACTTTTAAGGCAGTGAAACATGTCATGTTAAGCTTATTCATTCCCGTAGAATGTTCCATAGGAAGAGCAATCCTTCATGGAAACTATGAATTTTGAGTGATAATATGTGACAGTGTAGGTTTATTAATTGTAACAAATATACCACTCTGGTAGGAGATGTTGATAAATAAGGAAGGCTATGCATGTGTAGGAGTAGAGGGTATATGGAAAGGATTCTCTGTACTTTTCATTCAAGTTTGTTGTGAACCTAAAACTACACTAAGAAAGATATAAAATATAAATGTATAAAGGTACACTTTGCTAAGTGGAATGAGTCACAAATAACAAGATAAATCTATGATTCAACTTACACTTGTATGAAATATCTACAGTGGGCAAGTTTATAGGGATTGAAGGTCGATTAGAGGTAGCAAGGAGCTGAAGATAAGGAGAAATAGGAAGTTACTGCGTAATGTATATAGTTTCTCTTTGAGGTGATGGAAGAGTTTTGTAAATAGAAGATGATCTTACAGCATATCTATGTAAAATGGTTTCTATTTAAAATGATTAAAATTTTATTTTTATTGATTTATAATATGTAAATTTTATCATAATACTTAAAAAAAAAAAACTAAGGCTGACCTTAGAGAATTGAGAGAGTTGAGGGATTTTGTTTTGATATTCCCCAATCTAATGCTCAGATTCTAAGACAGTAGAAAGGTACTTGTGCCAAATTCAAATTTGAGTCCATTTACCTAATAGTAACTAAAAATGCCTTGTGGTGGACTCCACTGTTTGCCTATCCAGCAGTCACTGCCAGCATTTTCCATGATAAAAGAACTTCAAGTTATTTTTTGTTTGTTTGTTTTTTTGATTTTGAATAGTAATGTGCTTTAAAGGAAATTATCTTTCTCCAAAGAGAATATATTAAGATATATTTAATCTAGTTTTCGGTTTTGCACTTTTCTTGTCAGTGGCCGGTATCGGAGTAGGCACATGACCCATTTAGGATTGATGTTATTGATGAAAATGTATGCTGAGAGTATAGGGCATCTGAGAAGGATTTTCCTATCTTAAAAATAAATGTTTTGGTCCTGGAATTGTGGTGCAGTGGGTTAGGCCACCTCCTGTGACACCTGCATCCCAAATGAGCATTGGTTCAATTCCTGGCTGCTCCAATTCTAATCCAGCATCCTGTTAATGCACCTGTGAAAGCAGCCAGATGGTCTAAGTGCCTGGGCTCCTGTCACCTACAAGGGAAACCCAGATGGGGTTCCAACTCCTGGCTCTGGCCTGGCCCAACCCTGTTGTGGCCATTTGGTGAGTGAACCAGCAGATGGAAGATTCTCTCTCTCTCTTTTCTGTATCCTTCAGTCTCTGTAACTTTACCTTTCAAATCAGTAAATAAATCTTTAAAAAGTTTGGGGTGGATATTTGCTAAAGCAGTTGGTATCCCACTTGAACATGCACATCCATAGCAGAGTGCCTGGATTCAAGTCCTTGCTTGTTCCCAATTCCAGATTCCTGCTAACGCACTCCCTGAGCCAACAGTTGATGGCTCAAGAAGTTGGGTCCCTGCTACCTATGTGGGAGACCATGATTGAGTTCCTAGCTCCTGGCTTCAGCCTGACCCAGCCTCAGCTATTGCAAACATTTAGAGAGTAGACCATCTGATGAGAGATCTCTGTTTGGCTGGCTATTAATCTTTTTGCCCTTCAAATAATAAATAAATATTTGAATAACTATAGGTAATGAAATCTTATAATTAGAGACTTTAACTGCTTTCATTTTACTACCCATATCCTTCTTTTCTTTGTCATTATATAAATATTCCTAAAGAATGTGACTTATGTGGTGGGGGAGAGAGAGAACACTGTTTTGAAGAGAACATTCTTTTATTTACTTCCTTGTCTTCAGACTGCTATATAAGGTTAAAATGTTTTACACTGCTATAGCCAATTGGTGAAACATGATCTTGAAAAGGTTCTAATAAAGTCATAAAGCTGATGAAATAACAATGGTACAATTGATCTACCTTAATCTTGTTATGTTAGAAAATAAATATTCCCTAATTGTTGAGTCTGTCCTCTATTTCTTTTTTTTTTAAGATTTATTTATTTGAAAGAATTACAAAGAGGAAGAGGTCGAGAGAGAGAGAAGGTCTGCTGGTTCACTCCCCAAAAGATCGCAACAGCTGGAGCTGATCCAGGATCCAAGAGCTTTTCCTGAGTCTCCCAAAGGAGTGCAGGGGCCCAAGGACTTGGACCACCTTCCACTGCGTTCCCAGGCAATAGTAGAGAGGAGGAGCAGCCAGGACTTGAACCAGCAACCTTATGAGATGCCGGCACTGCAGGCTGTGGCTGTACCCGCTACGCCCGCCACAGTACCAGCCCCAGAATCTGGCTTTTATTTCTTACAGGCAAATATATCTTCACTCCAAACCACACCAATTCCAGTACAATGTTTCAGAAACCTGGTTGGTCCTTTGACTGACAGAGAAATATAAGGTTTAGAGAGACAGGATCATTCACATTTCCTTTTTTGAAAAATCCCTGCTTTATCTCCATAATTTAATTTGAGGATAAAGGAAGAAATTGCATGTGAAATGAAATCATTTAGTCTAGCCATATCTATATTGGAT
This sequence comes from Sylvilagus floridanus, assembly GCA_949820135.1. Lineage (NCBI taxonomy): Eukaryota > Metazoa > Chordata > Mammalia > Lagomorpha > Leporidae > Sylvilagus > Sylvilagus floridanus. The sequence goes on from OX463223.1 coordinate 92,130,665, forward strand.
AATTTGTCCATTCTCTACTAGAATTGCATGGATAGACTGAAGAAAATTAAGTTAGATTTTGAGAACGAAATAGCCTGCCTTTCTTGACGCCAACATTAAAATTTTTGATTACAGTACTTAGTATGTGACATTCTTTTCCATATATCTTTGTATTTTCTGATATTGTTCTTTTTTGCCTAGAATACATTTGTTACATTTCTTCTTCTTGCTAAATCTTATCATCTGGTAAGACTGTTTAATCACATCCTCCAGGAAGACTTCAAGATTGCTTAGTCGTTCCTTAGTGTTATTATGAAATTGTGTGCTTGCCTCTCCATCACACTTAAAACCTTATATTGAATTTATTTGTTTATGCTTCTTTTTCCTGGACTAAATTCTAAAACTCTTGAGAATGGAAAAAGCATCTATTTATTTATTTATCCTCAATGTTCACCATGTTTTCTAACACATAGAAAATGTTAATAAATGATTTATTGGAACTATAGAGGTCATTTGAATAATTATCACAATAAAGTTATTAAAATAAACAGATCTAGTGCATCTGAATTTAAAATTCAATCAACTCATTAGCAAAAAATGCATTCCTAATAAACGTTTATTGGTACTGTTGGAATCAAGAAAAAGATCAGGAACAATTCTCCCATAACCCCAAATTCTACTCTTTTATTAATATCACCAACACCATCATCTCCCTGTCTCTTTCCTCTGCTTTCTTCTCAAACTGTAGAATAAAAAACTTGACATTTTCATATGGGAAGCTAGCAGGAGAGGGAGCCAAGTATGTCCTAGCAGGGGAGGAGGCTTCCTAGTATTAAAAGGGGAAACTCAGCTCAAGCACTAAAGCACATAACCAGGGAGAGGAAGGAAGGCATTCCACAAGCAGAGCTGAGCACCAGCAGGGCAGCAAGGCTGAGCAGGACTGAGGCTGTGTTTGGCCATATCCCAGTGACTGGAGATTCAAGGTAACTTCTCCATTGACTTCCTTTTCTTTACTTTCCAGTCTACTGCTCTGGCATTCAGAAGCCTCTGTACTTTAGCTGGAGATACACATGTCTGTGTGTGTGTTCTTTCTCTGTGTTGAGAGAGGACTGCATGTGAAACCTGCATGAAAAGCAGGCTAGAGATCCAAAAGAAGGCAAGACTCTTCCTGAAGGAGAATTCTGAAAATCCAGATTGTTTTTCATCATCAGTTAATTTTAAAATTATAAAATATTTTTGAAGCATCTAGGTGCTAGAATTTCACTTCATGACCAAAATACTGCTTGGAAAAGGAAGGAACTGCTGCTGAGGAATTTCTCCGGCAAGTAGAAGAAAAACTATCTCTTAAAAATTTCTGCTTTGCTTACATTTTCAGCTCATCTGTTACCTACTTTGATTTCTTGGATCACTCTGAACTGGAGCAACTTAAAAGGTGGGAATCACATTGCAAATTTAAATGGGTGTGTTCATTCTGGTGAGTGCATATTTAAGACAAAATGGTCAAGGGTGGGGAAGGAGGATGAGGAAGAAAAAGGCGGTGGGGGGGGATGGGAGAGAAGAGAGGAGCTATTAGGACACACGGATTTCATCTTTAACAAAATTGGGACTCATTCATAAACTTAGTTCAGAAAAAACTTCCTTACCATTTTCAGGAAGAAATCAGAAATTACTATAAAGAGGTTACAATATGGTGTTTTGATATATCTGACTTGTTTTTGTTTTTTCCTTTTAAAAACATTAGATCTTGGACACAAGTACTATAATTAGCAGTAGGATTATTTGACAACAAAAAGCAAAGGATGTACTAACTACCTTCCTGAATGCCTTTAAAATGTTAAAATGTGAAGCACAGCTCTCAGGGACTTGCAGTGTACAGCTGGGTTCAAAGATTTAAAAATCTGATTTTAATCATATGTTCATATTGAACCTCTTTTATTTCTGCCTTGCAGAGACTTTTATTTCTTTGATATACTGAGGGCAGCTAACCACATGCACTTATCAGTCTTTGGTTTATGTGCAGAAGAGAATAAATGAGACATTTCAGGTTTCCTTAGAAGGTTATTTCCCAAATTGACATATGGTTAGATGAATGAACTATTTTTTTACTTCTCTTAAACAAAGCCTGACAGACAGAAAACGCTGTGATGGAAAAAGGAAGAAAGGGGGAGTATCAAAATATTTTAGACGCAAAAGATATTTTTACATTGCAAATACATGCCAACAGATAAAATCCTCCTGTTTGGAAAGTATACCCTCCTTGACTTCATGTTATAATATACCATGGGCGCTTTTGAATTGAAGCTGTTTCATTATTGGAGGAATTACCTCCACTTTTATTTCTTAAAAATAAACTCTTTTTGATATTCTTAATTATCTAAGAATAATTTCTGTTCATGTATAAAACTACGTTCCTGATTGTGCCACAGAAAGGCAGCAGTTTAAGGTCCTGGACAGTTCTAGTATTGACTTTTCTCCTTCCGATTTCTTCCTCTTGCAGTAAAGGTTCCCTCCTTACAATTTATCAAAAAAATTTCATTGTTAATCTGAGAGCCAAAATAGATACCCAGCTTGACTCATCAAACTGAATGTGGCTCTGATTCATAGGATTTTAGACTATCAAGTGACTTAGGTACAGGTAACTTTAAAGTAATTAAAGACAAAAACCTTGAAATAAGAGAATATTAATTTCATACTCTAATTTTTCTGATGCTTAATTTTGTTATAAAATGACCTGTACAATGAAGAACAACTATCTTGGACACTTGTTATTGCTTACGAAAGGAACAAATAAAACTTTTTATTGCATTCAGAAATCTGTAAAATCTAGTGCATATACATTTCTTGTTCATATACTCAAAACGGATTTCTATAATGAGTTTCTACTCATATACTGTGGGATTATGAAAATAATGAGATCAATATCACATTTGTTTGTTAGTGATTTATTCATCATTCAGCATTTACTATAAGCTTACTTCTCTCTATGTTCACAGTGCTGGGGATCAAGATATTTAAATAAAGACTATTATGTATATTCATAGATATTAGACACAGATACAGAAATTAAAAATTTGTGGTAAGTTTTCCCATAGAGGTATTTCTTAACTGCAACAATAGTAGAGAATATGAAAAGACAGGTGGGAAGTCAGAGAAGATGTTTCATTTCAGCAATTTTTTATTGGATCACTATGAAACTTCTAGTGCTGTAATCAATTCGGTAGGATAGCAATTCTTCAATGCTTTTCCCAAGACAAGCTAAGGGAGCTAATATAACCAAACATTTGTTAAGCATTTGTTATGTGCCATCAATATGCTACGTATTTTATATGCATTGTGTATAATTTCCTCATCGATTAGGATTTTTATTATATCTATTTTCAAGATAAGTCCACTAAGGATTAAGAAGAATATTAGTTTGTCCAAAGTTACCCACTTAGTATGTGGCAGAGCTGGGATTCCAACTCAGATGTGCCCAAAGTCATTGTTACATTTTTTCTCAAGAAGGTATGGTGGTAGTGGGGGAGGGGGGCAGTTGGGGTGAGTAAAATAAAGGAGGAAATATCAGGGCCAGTGCTGTGGCTCACTTGGTTAATCCTTCGCCTGCGGCACCAGCATCCCATATGGACACCAGGTCCTAGTCCCGGTTGCTCCTCTTCCAGTCCAGCTCTCTGCTGTGGCCCGGGAAGGTAGTGGAGGATGGCCCAGGTGCTTGGGCCCCTGCACCCGCATGGGAGACCAGGAGGAAGCACCTGGCTCCTGGCTTCGGATCGGCACAGCGCGCTGGCCGTAGTGGCCATTTGGGGGGTGAACCGGCGGAAGGCCTTGCTCTCTCTCTGTCTCTCTCAATAACTCTGTCGAATAAATTAAAAAAAAATTAAAAAAGGAGGAAATATCAGACAGAGAGAATCATAAGTTTAAGGTATATGGACCTGAAAACGTGGATGAGTTTGGTGAACTGAGCCTAGATACAACATGGCTAAAGTTTAGGATCATTTTGGGGGTAACAAAGGGAAAGATAATTGGAATTAAAGCCTGAAGGCAAGGCAAAGTAGAGAGTGTAGAGCATTTAATATAACACATTTAATATGGCTTTTAAAAATCTATAATCTTTCAGGAATTGTTGACAAAGTTTATTCAAGGAAGACCAAAATAAGTTCTGCATTTAATAAGGTAATTCTAGTTATAGTACGAAGGGCAGATTAGTAAGTGGAGCAATAGTCTCTGAAAAGTTGTGAAAGACTGTGCCTATTTTTCCTCTAAGAAATAGGAATTGTAATCGTATTTAGTTATATGAAAAGAGGTTAGAAGAGGACTGGTTTCTAGTAAGTGCTTCAAAAATATTCACTATTGTTATTATTTAAACTACTATTACTATTATTATGTGAAAGGGTAAGAAATTGTATGAATTCATTAAATCTAAGGATTTCAAGTTTAATATAGAAATATGAGGAGGAGGCTAACCTTATTTGGGACTTGAATTGGTATTTGAAGTATAGATGGATGTATAGGCGATGAACTAATATTTTACAGAATGGGAGAAGGAATGAGTAAAGGCAAAAATGATCATATCATGGGCATGCAACATTTTTCTACATGTAAAGAAGTCTTAGCAAATATAATCAAAAGGGAACAAGAAAGTCTAGTGTTTATGAATGTAGACACTGGAGTGCTACTGCTTGAGTTTGAATGCCACATCATTCACTTATTTGTTGTATATTAGACAGTTTTTTTTCTTACCAGCTATTTACTAGTTGGGGATAATAATACTACCTACATCATTGGTTAAGAACGATGTCTAACATAGTAAGTTCTACATAAGGTTAAATATTCTTATCATTATAAAGAGAATATGACTAGCTTATAGGTAGTTTTGAATTTCAGGGTAAGGGGTTTGGATTTGATATATAGCCCAAGTGGAGCTACTAGAAACCAGTAAACAGAGTAGAATGTAACGTGAGAATAACCGATCTTGTAACAATATTTAGGCTATCTTGGGGATGAGGGACAGAGGATAGATGTTGATGGATAGCGACCAGATATGCCCAGATGAATTATGTTCTTATATTAGGATAGAATGAATCTGCAAAATATAGTGCTGAGAGTGAAAATACAGGAATGAAGAATGAAATATTTAATACAATAACATATACATCTATCTAAAATCACAAAACCCATTTTATAAGAATACATATAAACAAAAAAGAAACTTATTCAGATGGTTGCCTTTGATAGGGACAGGGTCAGAAATGGAAATTGAGGGTGAGAATATATTAGAACTAAATAAAAATCACAGAGAGGGTTCCTTGCATGAAATTTGATGAACTGATGTAAGCTGATGAGTATGATCATCTAATACACCTGCATTCAGAAGAATATTTTAAAAAATTGCAAAGCTAAATATTGTACTATTTCTCAATACAACTTTTTAAATGTAAAATTAATCAGTAAAAGATTATGCTTCTTGATGTGTAGTTAGTGTGTACATATGTGTCTCTGTGTGTGTACAGAAAATTAATTTAATAAAAATAATTTCCACATTGTAAGCTCTTATTCAAGACCAATCTGTTTTGCTTTTGCAGATCAATATGGCCTGGCCAGAGAAATCAAGTTGTACCAAACAAAGTGAGGATTCCAGTCATTTCCCTGAGATTATTAAACTCAATGTAGGTGGTCAGGTGTATATCACTCGCTATCCTACTTTGGTCAGTATTCCTGGTTCCCTGCTCTGGGAAATGTTCAGTGAAAAGAATCCTTGCTCCCTGATCCAGGACAACAAAGGGAGATTCTTTGTAGATCGAGATGGTTTCCTATTTCGCTATGTGTTAGACTACATGAGAGATAAGCAAGTAGTACTTCCTGACCACTTTCCAGAGTGGGGTCGGCTCCAGAGAGAAGCAGAATACTTCAAGTTGCCAGAGCTTGTCAAGATGTTGACTCCTAAAACAAACAAGCTCAACTTAATTGGCACTGACATATGCCAAAGTGACCTAGACAAGCTGTCCCCCAACACTGACACCATGTATAATCTCTCTTCAAGTAATATCATCCAAATTAGTGGCCCTGTTAATCCCCCAGCTCTGAAAATGGGAACCGGTTCTGGCCCCAAGAAGGCAGGCTTCATCACTATTGGCTATCGAGGCTCCTATACTCTGAGTCGGGACAGCCAAACAGATGCTAAATTCCGCCGTGTGGCCCGAATCATGGTGTGTGGCAAGATTTCATTGGCCAAAGAAGTGTTTGGAGACACTCTGAATGAGAGCCGAGATCCCGATCGTCCTCCTGAGCGATACACTTCTCGATACTACCTCAGATTCACTTTTCTGGAACAAGCCTTTGACAAACTAGCTGATGCTGGCTTCCATATGGTAGCATGCAGCTCCACTGGCACCTGCACTGCCATCCCTGATCAGACAAATGATAAGATCTGGACCTCTTATACTGAATACGTTTTCTACCGTGAGTAACACTTAAAAATCATCTGGAAAATATAAACCAAAAAGCCAACTCTGCCTCTCCTTTCTGTTCCTGTATTTGTGTTCTCCTATAGAAATAGACACATTACACTTGGACCTTGAATCCTCTGTCTAATTTTGGAAAATGTCACTACTGTCACCATAACTAATTAAACCTTCTTTGGTACCTTCCTTCTTACACATCATCTGATTTTGTATGGCTTTCAGTCTGCCTTGGAGTGTGGAGTTGGATGCCTTTAGGGGAAAAAATATTCAATGTGGAGGCATATGTACATGCTCATTACAATAGACAATAGAGATGTATTTGTTGGGCAAACACAGATAAAACCATAGATTCTGTTGAGAAATGATGAGCAACGGTTTCTAAATAGTTTCTTAGCATACATTGTGGATATGCTTAAATCCCTTGTTCTTATAGTCACCTAGGAAAAGTCCTTTACTCATATATGCTCATTGTGAACCATATATTTAGAGTAAATGTGAATACATATATATATATATATATATATATATATACACATATATATTTTCTCTAAGTCTCTCTCTCTCTCTCTCTCTGTCTCTCTCTCTCACACACACACACACACACACACACACGTGTGCACACATAGACACACACACAATGTGAGGGCACTATTGTCCTTTACAGACTGGGTAGAAGAAGGTAATAAAAATTGCCCAGGAAAGGTCAGTAAGTTCTAAAATTGCCAATTATTTTCAATAGTGAAAAATGAAAAATTGCATATGCAATTATTTCCAAGAATTTAAATTGCTTTTACTTGAAAAGGATAGTGAGGATATATATCATGACTATTCCACAGACATAAGCATGTATGCCATTTTAAAATATTTTGCCCAAAATATGTTTTATCCATATAGATAAAGGAATGGCAAGTAAATAACTACATCATGTGAATACACATATGTAGTGCTTTAGTTTTCACTAAATAGTTGGATGTATATGTCAGCTGTTTACTGTTTCTTTTTATTAACTAATTGAGTGTGTATGTGTGTGTGTGTGTATGTATCTGGGGTGGGAGTAGGAAAAGAGGCAGTACAAAAGGAAAAAAAAAGGAAAAGGACTAAAAAAACCCAAATAAATAAAATTTTATTTGATGGAATTCCTAGTGATAATTTTTATTAGATAGGTTGAAAACAAAATCCTCATATGAAAACATCTAGGATTTGAGACACATGGTTGAATTGCTGGAAATTACAAGACAAGTCATGAAAGGGACTTGAAGACGCATTTTAAAGGTTCTTTATCTCTTCTTTGAATAGCTTAACATTTCATTGATCAAACAGCCTTATTTTTCATTTATGCTTCTTATTTGCTCCAACACCATTCTCTGTTGCACTTATTTTCTAGTCAGGACTTTTTTGAGTGAAAGAAGATAAAACTCATTGAAAATGACTTGAGAAAAATTTAAAAAAATATGTATCAGGGGTGTGAGTGACGTCATAGCAGTCCTGTTCAGTCCAAGGACCAAAATGGAGTTCAATTCAGTTTCAAAGGACCTGAGAACTGTCAAAAACTGATGATCTCTCTTGTCAATCAGAAACCAGATGGCTTATCCTTTGGTCACCTCTAGAGCCTGTTAGTTTCATATCTCCCTCCATACAGTTCACCTTCTTTTTCTTAGTAATACCTTGCCTGAAACATTCATGTAAGCTCTTCAATGAACTTGCATTCTTAACTATGCTTTCCATAATTAATGTCTTTAATGACTTATCTCATATCAAAATACTAATCATGTGGGCCTTGGAAAGAGATTAGTTGGCAGTAGGCTCAATTTTAACAGGGTGCTGTAATTGACATTTCTGCATGAATTACCAGATGTGCTTACACATAGCACACAATAAATGTTTAGTGTGTAACAGACTATTTGATGAGTCTTTCCACAGGTGTCAGGATTCAGATCGATTATTAATGGTTGTGATACATTTAGAATGTGGTCAGGGAACATCTTGCATGTTTTTCCAATATAGCTGTGTTAATTGCCTTCTGATGGATGGATGATGGTCTTAGAAGATAATCAAGCACTTAATCTAAGACCTAAGCAACATTTTAGAGAGGGTGTTTAGTCATTTCTGTGCTATTGTTTGTTTTGCCATTCCCATATCCACCTTGCATTAGTTTAGGCTTTGTGTTATTTATTTTTATTTTTATTTAAATACATTTACTAGCCCTAACTCTCCCACCATGTTTTTGATATTCTCAGGTTGCAACGGCTCCATCTCTCCAGCAGGGATAAGGCTATTATTTGTTCCACCAGTTGTATATATATTACAGTTAGTATGTAAAGGTAGGGAGATGGACAATGATGGCTTTTTGCTCTATGTAATTCCCTCAATCTTGGTCTCAAAGAAATATAGTTAACCTGTTTCAGAGAGATTTGTAATATTGTTTAGAACCAGGACTTTTATCCTGTCATAAATTTACTGCACTCTTCTGTTAAAATTATTTCTAAAACATTGCCACTTTCGCTTCAAATTGTGATCATACTAGTTCAATTAAATTATTTTCCTATCACCTACCAGTAAGGTAGTAGAAAAAAGAATGGTTATAAGTTGTAGAAATCTCTCAAGGTTTGTGTTGTTCATTAAAGAACATAGGAAGATTCACAAGCTAAATAAGGGTATCTAATTGACTAGGCAGGTCATTGCATATTTGTTTTCATTTGAGAGCCTTTATTGAGACAGGTGTTCACAGGTAATTGCTAAAACTTAAAGTTATAAAGTTTTATAACAAGGAATTTGTTTGAAGCATTAGAAATTGAATTTAGTTGATTTTTGTAGAAAAGGAAATCATAGTTAATGTGTTCAATATATCAGTTTATATAATGTACTAAATAATGTGACTCCTAGGCATTTTCACTACTGTAACTTGCACTGTCTATACCACTAGCAATGAACACTAATACCACTGCCTCTAGAATCTCTATAATTATTTTCTCTACTATCATCCATCACCCATCATCAAAATGAACTCTAGACAATCCCTATTTATTCCTGTCACTAGTTTGCCACTCAGGGCAAATGTGTCTATCTGGTAGAGATTTAGTGTGTCAGCACACTAAAACTCGAAGGGAGCTTGAGAAAGCTCTAGAACTTTCATTTATTAAAAGAGAAACGAGTTCCTAAATACAAGGTTTTATGATCTTGGATGGCCTTGAAAGTGACTGCTCTCTACTTGGACTCAGAAGAAAGTCAATTGAGCTGTAAAAAGCAAAAAACATATTGCGGCCGGCACTGCGTCTCACTAGGCTAATCCTCCACCTTGCGGCGCCGGCACACGGGGTTCTAGTCCTGGTCAGGGTGCCGGATTCTGTCCCGGTTGCCCCTCTTCCAGGCCAGCTCTCTGCTGTGGCCAGGGAGTGCAGTAGAGGATGGCCCAAGTCCTTGGGCGCTGCACCTGCATGGGAGACCAGGAGGAAGCACCTGGCTCCTGGCTTCAGATCAGCACAGTGCGCTGGCTGCAGCACGCTGGCCGCGGCGGCCATTAGAGGGTGAACCAATAGGAAGGGAAGATATTTCTCTCTGTTTCTCTCACTGTCCACTCTGCCTGTCAAAAAAAAAAAAAAACATATTGCATACTTTGTTATCCATATAATGAAAATTTACAAAATGTTAGATGATCAAGCTTATTTTTTGTGTCTGTTTTTCTTTAAAATATTAACAATGGTTTTAGGTCTTCAGATAAGTTCAGAGATTTTCATTAGTTTGAAAAAAAACAAACCTAGAAGACAGTATTACATGTTACTTCATGGAAGTAGCACATCTATGTATTTTTTAAAATTTATTTGCTTTTTTTTTCCCAAAGAAAACTTATTTAAGGAATACAAACTTCATGCATTTCATAATTACAACTTTCATGCAATTCATAAGTATATGAATATAGTGATTCATCCTACCATACCTTCCCTCCTACCCCCACTCTCACCCCATCTCCTCCTCTCTTTCCCATTCCCAGTCCCACTCTCCACTAAGATCCATTTTCAATTGACTTTATACACAAAAGACCAACTCTAAGTAAAGAGTTCATCAATTTGCACAAAAAAACCTGTCCCTCAATAGTCAAGAGAAGGGCTGTTCAAAGTCATTGCATCTAAGTTGATTTCACTTCTTTTTTTTCTAATTAACTTTTAAGAAGCACCCAAGAATGATATATCTTTTGTGAGCACTTAGACATAACTATAAGTTATGAGACATAAGAATATCCTCTACTTAATACATTAATATAAAGTAAATCTTTGAGAATAAGTTTTATCATTAATTAAGGAAGCACCTAAGAAAGCAAGCAATGGAGTTGAACACTTAGGCATAACTAAGACTTATGAAACATAAGAATATCCTCCATTTAATACACTAAAATAAAATAAATCTTTGAGAGCAAGTTTTACTGTTAACTCTCTTAACACAACTCTTTGAGGACAGAAGTCCTGCATGGGAAGTTAATGTGCAGTGACTCCTATTGTTAATTTAACAATTAACAATCTTATGCATGATGTCACCTGAGGCTCTTAACATGAGCTGCCTAGGTGATGGAAGCCTTTTGCATCCACAAACTCCATCAGTGTTTAGGCAAAGTTGAAGTTCTCTCCTCTTTTCAGAGAAAAGTACATCCTTCTTTGATGGCCACTCTTTCCACTGGGGGTCTCACCCAGGGAGGTTCTCCATGTAGGGACACTTTTTTATCATGACTGTCCTGGCTTTCCATGCTCGAAATGTTCTCATAGGCTTTTCAACCAGACCAGAATGACTTAAGGGATGATTCTGAGGTCAGAGTGCTACTTAAAGTGATTGTCATTCTATGAGTCTACAGCTATGTCTTAATGGGAGTCTTTTTAGTAATTATGGTTTGAAGCTAATAGTGCTCAAACATTTTAGTAGAAATTTTAAAAGAATAAAATTCTTATTTGAAACTTTGTTACAGAAAATAAATAAAATCAATAAAGCAACCACTCAAACAATATGCAATATTTATGTTTATTATTGTTCTTGAGAACCCTTTTGGAACTCTTGGATTCCACCCAGCACAGTTTGTATCTCTCTCTCTCTCTCTCTCTCTGTGTGTGTGTGTGTGTGTATGTGTTTTGAGTTATTTATTATTTCTATTTTTTATTTCTTTAATTTTAAGATTTAACAACTTTTAACATTTTTGTCATACTCACTTCACATGGAGATATTTTATATACATACACATATATAGTATTTTTCTTGATAACAGGGATATTAATATCACAAAATATGGGATTTGTGACAGTGATTATAAAGCAGGGAAAGGAAGGTATATTGTCTCGTACATGGTATAATTCAGTGAAGCAATATTTATAACTATATAACATGAAATTAAAAATTCATTGCTTTGAAATCAAAGGAATTTTTTCTAAGAGGGCAGAAGCAAGGAATTTTAAATAATGTATAGGGTCAGTTTAATGAAGGATTTGTGAAAAACCCTAACTATATGTTCCCACAGTGGGTTATAATTTTATGGTTTGAAGCAGTTGTTCATGTTTTAGCATTTCAAGGAGAAGCAATCAGTTTTATAGCCAATAATTTGACCTAATATCTAAACATTAGATCAACTCTTAAGTGTAAGCATAGTCCTGGGTGTTTTACCTATGCTATTTCATTTAATCCTTAAAATAATCCTGAGAAATTGTATTTTTTACTATTTAATGTGAAGAATTTAAAAGAATACTAGAGAGTTTTATCATTTATTGAACACCAATAAGGAACTGCATGGTTTTTATCCATTATTTAATTTCAATCTTTTAAAAATATTATTGAAGTTTGAGGTGCCATCACACTTCAGGATCTTACTGTGAATTCAGAACCAGTTGAAAAACAGACACAAGAGTTAAAAGATGAAACTATCAGTTTTATTATTGTTAAAACTAAACCTAATAATGTTCCTTAAATCTGTGGTCACAATTCTAATTCTTCCCTCCAAAAATAAACATTTGGTAGAGGAACAAGATCAGTAGTTCACATTCTGCATGGGCAGATAAATTATGGGCGTGCTTAAATCATGCTTTAAGCATTTTGTAGATAGATTACTTTGAGAAAGAAAGACTACGGGTCATATTTGTGAAAAATTTTTCACCAGTATCACCAAGAAGATAACCGCTTTTTTTTCCATGAGGAGGAATAAGTGAGGAAATAAAAAAGAACTCTTCCCAGAAGACTTATTTTTCGATTAAAAAAAAATTGACAGGTACACACATGTGTACATGTGCACATACACACACACACAGAACTCCCATCTGTTGGTTCACGTGTTCAAATTCCAACACTTATCAAAGTATCAGGCCTGAACCAGGACCAAAGCCAGGAAGCTGACATTCCTCTGGGAATTCAATCCAAGTCTCCTAAGTAGGTTTCAGGAACATAAATCATTTGAACCATCACCACTGTCTTTCAGGATCTACATTAGCAAGAAGCTGGAATCAGGAGCTGGGGCTGGGTATAGAATTCAGGCGCTCACATGCAGGTATACTAATCTGAGTTAACCAGTTGACCAAATTCCTGCCCCTAAATTTTCAATTTTAGAAGTGCTGATAGGAACTTGGGAGAGGAAAATATTGATTACCTCTTATACATATGAGTAACATTTTTATTTATTAATTTATTTAATCCCATTTTAGAAATGAGGAAATTGAGATTCAGAGGTATTAAGTCACTTGTTATAAGTCATTGCTTTTGTAAGAGAGAGTGATAAAATTAAAACTTAAGTCATTTTGTCTCCAAAATCACAGTATTTCACATTGTACCCTGAGGAAAACTACCTGAGTTTAACCTTAATATATGTATGATTAGGCTATATATTCAGCTGCATTTGACAGAGAATTCAAAATATTTATACAAATTTTAAGCCAGTTCCAAATTCGAATATTTCTATGCTAAGACCCCAGGGGATTAGGCTCATTTTATTTTGTATATCTTTGCTGCTATTATGTATTCTCTTCATGCCCCATGGTCCAAGACAACCAAGAAAAAATTAGACAGTGAGAAGCAGGAAAGAGAAAGGCCAGCCCCTTTCACTTCATGACATGACACTGAAATTCTGTATATCACTTTTGCTTCACATCATATTGTCAAGAGCCTAGTCATATAGACATATATTCAGAAATGTCTGGAAAACATAATTTTATTTTTCCTGAATTGTTATATATGTAGTTAAAATGTCGATTTTTATAGTAGAAAATAGTTATCAAGAGACAAATAGCAATCTCTGGCATACTTTTGTAAGAATGAATTAAGGGAAACTATAAAAAGACAATATATTATTGTGTAAGTGGTATAACTCAATGAAGACAACATTTCTAGTTACCTGTATATCAAATAATATGGCATCCATTTTTTACTGTTTTTATTTGCTTTTCAAAAATATACATTTTTCCTAAGTTGTCAGAATGCTGTGAATGCTTATGGCCATGTAAGTGTTTCAGCAGCTCAGATTACAAGATAGAAGTGACACATGTGAAAACAATAAGAATGCATAGGCTGATTCACAGTACTCTCAGATATCTGCCCAATTTTCATTTATGAGAGATAGTGTTGGATTCGATTGAGCAGGCAAGATTGGTTAATGTGGGTCAAAGGCTTTATCAAATACATAGGATTCCTCCATCAATAATGTATAAAGTTCAGGCTGAGGATCCAATTAGAACAAGAAAAAAAGAAAGAAAGCAAATAAGATGAACAGATCGAAGAAAGAATCAACACATTTTGAGTTAACATTATATTTTAGTCATTGTCAAATAGTTTTAATATATTATCATGGGGGCGGTGCTGTGGAGTAGTGGGCAAAGCCACTGCTTGCTGTGTCGTCATCCCAAATGGGTGCTGGTTCAGGTCCCAGCTGCTCCACTTCCGATCCAGCTCTCTGCTATGGCCTGGGAAAGCAGTAGAAGATGGTCCAAGTCCTTGGGCCCCTGCACCTGCGTGAGAGACCCTGGAGAAGCTCCTGGCATCTGCCTTCAGATCAGTGCAGCTCCGACCATTGTGGCCAACTGGGGAGTGATCCAGTGGATGGAAGACCTCTCTCTCTCTCTCTGCCTCTCTTTCTCTCTGTGTGTAACTCTGACTTCCAATTTAATAAATAAATCTTTAAAAATATATTATCTTATTCAATATTCACAATCACTCTCGTGAATGTTATATTATTTTTTACAGATGAGGAAATGGAGGGCCACACAGGTTAAATAAAACATAGCATATATATGGTAAGTATGCTTAATATTGAATTCTTTTTTTTTTTTTTTTTGACAGGCAGATTAGACAGTGAGAGAGAGAGACAGAGAAAGGTCTTACTTCCGTTGACTCACCCCCCAAATGGCCACTAGGGCTGGTGTGCTGCGGCCAGCATGCTGCGCTGATCCGAAGGCAGGAGCCAGGTGCTTCTCCTGGTCTCCCATGTGGGTGCAGGGCCCAAGCACTTGGGCCATCCTCCACCGCCTTTCTGGGACACAGCAGAGAGCTGGACTGGAAGAGGAGCAACCGGGACAGAATCCGGCGCCCCAACCGGGACTAGAACCCGGGGTGCCAGTGCCGCAGGCGGAAGATTAGCCTAGTGAGCCGCAGCACCGGCCTTAATATTGAATTCTAGTGCTTTTTGACTTCATAATATATATTCTATATCACATTTGGATAGAGGGGTGGAAAAAAAAGGCAAGGGAGTTGATGAATAAATACAAAATCAGAGTAAATAACCTAAAGGTTATTTTACCCCATGGCCAAAGATGTGACTCACTGTAGGGCTAGGCTCTGTCTCCCTCTATGTTAGTGTTGATTTAAGGATTGGACTATCCAGGGTGGCACCAGCAATTTCAGATTATCTGATTCAGAAGGAAAATTGGGTTGGGGTAGCAGGGCAACATGTGCCTTTTCAGAGCCAAATCACGGTGTGAAGGAGTCTCAGAACAGTGTGATGAATTTCAACCCCACTCTCAGATCACGATATTCATACGTTACATTATAAAATTATCTTCCTTGTAGTAAAGGTGCAGGTGTGCTATCTTGGAGGCAACTTAAAGATTTGTTAGAACACTATAATTGTTACGCAGAAGGATAAATATTCAAGCTAGAAATTGACTTAGGGACAATATAATCCAACTTCCATATCTTACTTGGAAAAAAAAATGATTCCCAGGAAGATGAAATTCCAGGAATCTAGTAGTAGAGTGTTTCCTAGTGTTTCCAATCGAGCTCTCTGCTGTGGCCTGGGAAAGCAGTAGAGGATGGTACAAGTCCTTGGGCCCCTGTACCTGCGTAGGAGGCCTGGAGAAGGCTCCTGGCTTCTGGCTCCTGGCTTTGGATCAGCTCAGCTCTGGCTATTGTGGCCATTTGGAGAGTGAAACAGTGAAATGGAAGACTTTTCTCTCTCTTGCTCTGTCTCTCTCTCTCTAACTCTGTCTTTCAAATAAATATAATAATTCTTTTAAAAAACAAATGTTCCAGAAAATAGTATATTCTCAGTTGTTGAAAGGAATTAAGGGAATTCAAGAATCTAATTGGTTAGGCATAGAATAAATTATTTTTAAAATAGCCTTTGTGGTTTTGAACAGTTTTAGGTTGACATAAAAATTGAGAGAACCATTCCTTGTCACACTCACACATAGCTTCCCCTTCATAATATCACAATCAATGAGGTATATTTGCTTCACTATAGTATAAACAATAGTTTTACTGCCCTAAAAATCTTTGTAATCCACATATTCATCTCTTCCTGCTTCCAAACCCTTGGAAACCATCAAGCTTTAAAAAAAATTATTTATTTATTTGAAATGGAGAATTAGAGAGAGAGAGAGAGAGAGAGAGAGAGAGAGATCTTCTATTCACTGGTTCACTCCCCAAATGGCTGCAACAGTTGAGGCTGGGCTGGTCTGAAGCCAGGTTACCAGAAACTTCTTTCAGGTGCCTCACCTCAGTGCAGGGGCTCAAACACTTGGGCCATCATCTGCTGCTTTCCCAGGCACATCAGCAGGGTGCTGATTTGGAAATGGAGCAGCTGGGACTCGAACTAGCACCAATATGATATGCTAACATCTCAGGGAGCAGCTTTATCCACTATGAGACAATACCTGTCCCACCATCAACGTTTTTAAAGTCACCTTAATTTTTGTCCAGCATGTCATGTTATAGCATGAGGCCTTTTCAGATTGGTAAGTAATATGAATTACTCTTTCAGTTAGTAAATAATATGCATTTAAGATTTCTCCATGTTTTTTCATGTCTTCAAGTTTCTTTCCTTTTAACCTTCTGAATGCCTTTAATGTAATAATAATTACATGATAAATAGCAATTGGAATTTTCAATCCCACTTTTCCCCTAGTTTCATTCCTACATATTGAGCTGTCTGCAAAATATCTTATTCATGTACCGATACCTCAAACTCAATATGATCAAATCCAAATTCATAATCTTTGAATTTCTATTCTCTACCCTGACTCAAACCCAGGAATTCTAATTTTTCATTTTGATGTAATTATCTTGAACTTCTCTATTGGCTTTTTTCCCCCGCCAACTATGTTCAATAAATTTTGTTTTTTGCTGATTCTGCTTGTAAACTATCTCTCTTCGTTGTTTCTTTCCAACATCACTACCAAATTTTCTAGTTCAGGCATGGGTAAATTTCACAACATGCTTACTGGTTCTCCTGTCTCCTATTTCTCCTTCTATCCCCTGCATTTTAATTCATCCTCCAGATAGGTCTAAGAATAATATTACTAAAATCCCACTTTTGCATGTGATTTTCTTGCTCAAAAAATCTTCAATAACCTCCTCTAGCAAATAAAGTCAAAAGTTTGTTTGCCTTCGTAATTCTTTTTTACACTGAAGACAATTTCCTAATATTGAGAAAATTACACTAATACAAATTGTAACTGACATAGGTTACAGTTTAAACTTTTATTGACTCCAATTAATAACACATGCTCATTAAGATAGGCTGATGTGTTAATAATCCAATCTCATATTTGAAGTAGTGAAATAGAGCAATTACAGTATCAATAGCTTTAGTTTAGTGTGATACCTTCTTTAGAAATCTTTGTCCTTCACCTATTGTTTCCTATGGCTCATTTCAGTTGTATAATGATTTTTGTTTACTTTCACAACACACACATGAGCTCAAAACACGTCTAAGCATCAATACTGATATTTTTTCTGCAGTTACATAGTGAATGGTGTGGTTAGCTTGCTTAATGTCTATTCTAATCTCTACTAAATAGAGGCTAGAAAGTTAATAATTCTCTTGATTCCCTTGTGGCTAGGGTTCTCTACTTGATTCGGGGTTTACTAGTCAGATACATTTCTGTGAGATTTTGACTCAAAAAATGAGTCAGGAGCGGTGAGGGGCAATGTGTGGAGTATTGATTTTGCCAGTGTGAACCATGGTAGAAATAATTTAATTTTGGAATTTATAGCAATAATGGCAGCTTTCATATTTGGCAGACAGTTTCCTATATTGTCAGCTTCATGCAGTAATTTTCACAAATTTCCTAATTCAGTTACCATGGAGTGTTTTGAGGGATTAAAATTTGTTCACAGAAGCAAAACAGCTCAGAGTCTAGCCCTTCCAGCAATCTAATAGGCATCTAATTTCCTATTCTAATTATCATGCTGCTTAAACTAGCTAGAATTAATTCCATTGTTTTCACTAAATGTTGACCAATATTGAATATTTGCAATCATATTTTCTTCTTAGAAATTTTTAACAATGAGAAGTTCAAAGAAATCAACAATAAAAATAAATATTTGACAGACTTTTTATACTCTGAATATTTTCATTTTTCAAAATTGCATTTGTAATAGATAGATGCATATTCTTTTAAAAATTGATACTTGGGAGAAGTTAAACTACTTCTTGACATCTACTTTCCATCATGATTTTCCCCTCCAACCCAGCTAAAGGTAACACAGCTATGAGTTTGTCTTGCAAAATATTTTTAGACACTAAATTTTAAAGTACCTTTCTTTATAGTAACAAAAATACATATTAGTGCTTCATGTGTTTTTATAGAAATATCATTTTTTACATTTTATTCTACTTTTGTTCACTAATAATTCTTTTTTGAGGTTTGTCTATTGACACACACACATATACATAATTTTTGGAAAGACATTCTATATATAATTTTTTAGCTTTTTCATAGTGTCCCAATGGGTAAAGATACCACATTTTGCTTAACCATATCCATTCTGATGTAAGATTTTCACTATATTGCTATTTCTACTCTGGATGTCCTTTCTTGAATCAGTAGCTATATTTATTATAATTGCATAATCACAATATTTGGAAGCCATTGCATTTTTTGCCATTACATTTATTGAAGGTTTTTATTTAACCAATACAAATTTTCATATGTACAGCTTTTAGGGATATAGTGTCTCTTCCCCACATTCCCACCCTCCCACCACCACTGCCATCCAACTTCCCACTCCCTCTCCCATTCCATTTTCCATTAAGATTCGTTTTTAATTGACTTTATATACAGAAGACCAACTCTATACTAAGGAGAGGTTTCAACTATTTGCACCCACACGGACACACAAAGTATAAAGTACAGTTTGAAGACAAGTTTTACCGTTAATTCTCATAGCACAACTTATTAAGCACAGAGGTCTGGCATGGGGAACAAGTGCACAGTGACTCCTGTTGTTGATTTAACAACTGAAATTTGTATTTATGACATCAGTGATCACCTGAGGTTCTTGACATGAACTTCCAAGGTTATGGAAGCCTTTTGAGTTCACAAACAGGGCCATATGCAAAATGGAAGTTCTTTCCTCCCTTCAAAGAAAAGTACATCCTTCTTTGATGGCCCCTTCTGTACACTGGGGTCTCACTCACCGAGATCCTTCATCTGGAACCATTTTTGTCACTATGGCTTGATTTTTCATACCTGAAATACTCTCATGGTATTTTCAGTCAGATCCAAATACCAAGTGGTTGATTCTGAGGTCAGAGTGCTGTTTAGGGCATTTGTCATTCTATAAGTCTATTGAGTGGACTGCATCCCATGTTGGAACTTTCTCTCCTTGTAATCCTATCTATTGTTATTACCAGGCACTTGGCCTTATTTTTTTTTATTTTCAATTATCTTTATATACAGAAGATCGATTTGGTATATATTAAGTAAAGATTTCATCTGTTTGCACCCACACAGAAACACAAAGTATAAAATACTGTTTCAATACTAGTTATAGCATTACTTCACATTGGACAACATATTAAGGACAGATCCCACATGAGAAGTAAGTACACATGACTCCTGTTGTTGACTTAACAATTTGACACTCTTGTTTATGGCATCAGTAATCTCCCTAGGCTCTGGTCATGAGTTGCCAAGGCTATGGAAGCCTTTTGAGTTCGCCGACTTTGATCTTATTCCGACAGGGTCATAATCAAAGTGGAAGTTCTCTCCTCCCTTCAGAGAATGGTACCTCCTTCTTTGTTGGCCCTGTTCTTTCCACTGGGATCTCACTCGCAGAGATCTTTCATTTAGGTCTTCTTTTTTTTTCCAGAGTGCTTGGCTTTCCATGGCACTTGGCCTTATTTATGTGATCTCTTTGACTTATGGTCCTATCTATATGATCAATTTCATAGCTAATATGATCACTTTATCATATAAGATTTGTCATTGCATTTTTTTAAGGATTCGTTTTATTTATTTGAAAGACAGAGTTACAGAGAGAGGTAGAGACCAAGAGAGAGGTCTTCCATCCTCTGGTTCACTCCCAAGATGGCTGCAACGGTCAGAGCTGCACTGATCCCAAGCCAGGAGCAAGGATCTTCTTCCGGGTCTCCCACGTGGGTGAATGTTGGGCCATCTTCTACTGCTATCCCAGGCCACAGCATACAGCTTGATTGGAAGAGGAGCAGCCAGAACTAGAACCGGCCCCCATATGAGATGCTGATGCTTCACGCCAGGGCTTTAACCCGTTGCACCACATCGCTGGCCCCGCCATTGTATCTTAAGAAAATTCTGTGCCTGGCACACAGCGAGTCATTGAATTATTCAATTTAGGATTCTCTTGCTCTTCAGATCAAGGAAACACTCAGAAAAGTAAAGAAACCCTGCTTCATGTAGCTTAATTTTTTATTATAGTAAAGTATATTTATCATAATATTTTAACCATTCATTATTGTACAATTCAGTGACATTAGACAGATTTATAATGTTTTGTAACCACCATTAGTATATATGATCCAAACTTTTCGTCATTTCCAACAAAAACTCTATACCTGTTAATAATTCCTCCTTCTCCTACTTCCCCTCAATCTCTAATAATCTATTGATATTCTACTTTCTGTCTATATGAATCTGCCTATTCTTGAGAACTTGTTTGGAACTTGTAGCAGAGGAATACAGCTACTTATATATCCTTGACCGAAGAGCTGTCTTCCTCTAGTGACGAAGATTGTCCTCTTTGTCTGAGAGAGCATGCAGTTTCAGGGGGGATGCATTTGGAATAGTGAGGGAGAATGGAGACACCTGCTCAGCCAGCCGGCCAGCCAGATCAACCTTAGTGATCAATAAGGTGAAAGATGTTGCAGCCAGATTGCCCTTACATTTGAATTTGCCTATTCTTGATATTTCATGTAAGTGGAACCATATTTTATTTTTCCTTTTGTGTCTGGATTATTTCACTAAGAATAAGGTAGACTTTTATGATTGAATAATATTCCAGTGTCCGTTGATGGATGCTTGAATTGTTTTCTTTTTTTGACTATTGTGAATAAAATTGCTATGCCTGTTGGAACATTGATGTAAAGATGTTTGAATCCCTGCTTTTGATTCTTTTAGATATATGTACCTAGGGGTGGAATCGCTGGGTCACATATAGTTCTATGTTTTACCTTTATAGAAACCACCAGACTGTTTTCCACAGTAACTGCACAATTCCACATTCCCATCAGCAAAACACAAGGGTTTCTCCATGTTCTCCCCTTATATGTTTCTGTTTTTCAGATTTTTATTTTATTATCATAATCACTTTAGTAGGCATGAAGTAGTATCTCACTGTGATTTTGATTTGTATTTCCTTAACAATTAGCGATGTTGAGTGACTTATCATGTGTTTATTATCCATTTGTATATCTTATTAGAGTAATGTCAATTCAAGTCCTTGGCTCATTTTTAAATAAAGTTGTTTGTTCTGTTGTTATTTAGTTATGTGAGTTCCTATTTATTGTGTAAATTAATCCCCTCATTAGATATATGACTGAAAATGTTTTCTTTCAGGAATCAACATTGTGGCGCAGCAGGTTAAGTCACTGGCTGCAATGCTTTCATCCCATAGGAGTTCCAGTTCAAGTTCTGGCTGTTGCACTTCTGATCCAACTCGCTGCTAATGTGTCTGGGAAAGCTGTAAAGGATGGCTAAAGTACTTCAGCCCCTGTACCCACGTAGAAAACCCAGATGGAGTTTCTGGCTCCTGGCTTCAGCCTGGTCCAACTCTGGCTGTTGCAGCAATTTGGGATGTGAACCAGTGGATGGAAGACCTCTTTCCCCACACCACTTCCCCACAACTCTTTCAAATATATTTTCAAAAATATTTTATCTCACTAGATATATTGTTTCTTAACTTTTTGAAAGTATGTCCTTTTATGCACAAAATGTCTTAATTTAATCAAGTACAACTTACCTACTTTTTATTTTGTTGCCTCTGATTTTTGTGTCATAAGTCAGTTTTTTAAAATATATTTTTATTTTCAGCTTCTCTTTCCGTGTATGCTTAAAATAGTTTGGTATGGCTCCAGAGACCTAAGGAAGGATAAAGTTCAGACCTTATTATTTTATGTTGGAGTGGCACTTCCTGAAGTCAAAAAACAGTGGAACTAAAAATATAGAAATAAGCCAATGAAAAATACAGCAGAATACTAGAAACTCAGATTCAAGAGCTGGCAGACCCTCATAAGATCACAGACTTAGCCTCTAATATCAGGTAGACAAAATATCATTACATTCATCTTTAGAAAAAAATTACAGATGCATGGAGAGAGTAATTTCAATGCAATAAAAAACCTTTAAGTTTTAACTATCTTTAAATATTTTGCTGGGCCATGAGTTGAGTGAATTATTCTAAGGCCATATGACTATTATTCCAGAAAAATGAAGACCAGGAAACTGAATATCTCTGACAATTTTCCAGGAAAATTTTAGTAATAAACTCTAATGCTATTTTAAGGCATGTGACATTCTGATAAAATGTGGTGCAATGCTCTTCCTGTTGTTTTTTAAATTGAGTTTTGGATGCTACTACCCATTGGTAAATTGAATAAGATTTATTTTCTTCCTTTACAGATCTTATCTGAATGTCTTATTGGATATTTTATAATTATCACTCTAAACTGCACAATATTAGAGAACTTAGCTTGGAAATTCACTTTCTCTGACTTGCAAACTTATACTTCTGTATTTTTCTAGTCTCTGGACTCAGCCTTTATGTCCTAGCTTATCATTCATCATTTCTATATTTACAATTTTACTAATTGCCGCTGATTGAACACACATATCTTATATACTGTTTAATATTTTATCTTATTTAATCCTCAAAAATGTTTCCAAAATATATATATGTACACACATATACATATATACACACACTTAAACTATATATATATATATATATATATATATATATATATGCACTTCCTTATAAGGAAATCACATATTTGAAATCACAGAAGGAATAAATGAAGGATACAAATCATTTTTTTTATAGAGAGAGAGAAGGAGATACACAGAGAAAGATCTTTCCACTGGTTCACTCCTCAAGGACACATAACTTGTACCTGGTTCTGCTTGAATTATTGGGTCATAATCTTTCTACTTCACCTTAGTTCCTTTCATTATCACCCTCATTTCCATGTTTCTCTCTTTCTGCAACTTTATTAATTCACTTTTGAATATTTCTGGAGAAAGAAGATTAATATGATTTTTTTTTTCAGTTAAAAAGTCACACCAGGTCTTCCGGTTTCTGGTCTGGAATTCAAGGAACATAGAAGCTGTCATTTCCATCCTCACACAAAAAAAATCTGTACAAACTGAAAACAAACAACTCTTCTTAGATTCATCAGATAATTGATGTCACAGGGCAAACTGCTTTTCCTAAAATTGTGGAGGCAGACAGGTAGGTACAGAGAACAACCACCAAAGCAGAAACCTTTGCAATAACTAGTACTTTGATAGCAAAATCTAAACTAAGTTGAGCTGGAGGCTCAGTGTGAACAAGTTTGAGAATTAAAATCTCCAGGTGCTTCCATTCTTATGTGCCCCCCACCCCCTACAGTTAATTTAAGATAGAAGCCCTACCACAGTCTCAAAGTGAAGCACAGGGAAATATCCTATCTTACTTCCCACACTAGGAAGGAAAAATAACTTTTAGAAACATCTCTAGAGTGATCTGTTTTCCTTTAGCAAGGCTAATCCTCAAGGAAAACTTAGCATAACCTCAATGATCTGGAGTAAGGGAAATATTCAATTCTAGGAGAAAAAACAAGCGTGAGTCTGACTTGGAAAGGTCACAGCCTGTGGACACAGGTTCACTAAAAGACCTAATTGTTCCTTAACTTCCCACTCCCTTACATCAGGGCTGTTGAAAAATAAAAGAATACAACTAAAATTGCTGCACATTTCAGGTCTTGTTTAGAAATCATACCAGGGCGGGTGTTGTGGCATAGTGGGTAAAACTGCCGCCTGAGGTGCCGGCATCCCATGTGGGCTCTGGTTTGAGTCCTGGTTGCTCCACTTCCAATCCAACTTTCTGCTAATGTGCCTGGGAAAGCAGTAGAAGATGGCCCAAGTGTTTTGGCCCCTGCACCCATGTGAGAGACTGGGAAAAAGCTCCTGGCTCCAGGCTTGGGATTGGCCCAGCTCTGGCTGTTGCAGCCATGTGGGAAGTTAACCAGTTAGAAGATCTCTCTCTCTCTCTCTCTCTGTAACTCTTCCTTTAAAAAATTCATACCATATACTATTAGAACAGAACAAAGTAGTATAGTTTCATGCAGTGTTTCCAAATTTGTAAACTAAAATTATAAAATCACTTCCAAAACTGACATATAAGGGATCTTCAAAAAGTGTATGGAAGATGAGTATTATTAAAAAATTCAACATAAATTTCAATATTTTTACACAAAATCAATATATTCTAATTCCATTTTCCATGAACTTTTGAAGTACCCTTGTATATGCACAGCAGATTATGGGGAGGTCTTTCTTTTTAAATAAATATCTATATTTCTTGAATTTTTATATGTGTGCAATACTGCTGTTAGAAACATCTAATCAAATATTTCTAGTTTGTTAAAATTGGATTCACATCTAACAATAACATATGTAATGATTTATGCTCCTTCACGTATTATCATAAGTGTTTTACATATGTTAGAATTTGTTTTATCCTAATAACACATTCATTAGGCAGGTTTATAATTTCTTTCATGAAGCAGTTGAGAAAATAAAGGCACACAGATATTAGGTAGCCTGCTCAAATTTACATTGTTAGTAAATTGTTGGTCAAGCAACTATAAGTAAAGTCCCCAATCTTATCAATACAAAGTACTATATCATATATATGTATATATATATATATATATATATATATATATATTTGTGTGTGCATGGTATATAATTATCAATACACAGAGAGAGAGAATGAGAGAGAGAGAGATGACATCTTTTGTTAGATTTTTAAAGATCAGTCATTTTGTGGTGTAATCATTGTGTATGCACCTGAAATCCACTTGAGTGTCAGTATATATCCAATCAAGCAGAGTTGGTGTAGTCAAGAAGCCTATAAAAATAGAAAACTCCATCTCTTATATGTTTAAACAGAAAGAGATACTTTCCAGATATAATTAAATAAAAAATCTGAAACATGAGAATTATTCTTAATTATCCTATTAATCTATCCTAACCATATATGCCCCTATAACAAATTTTTCTCAGGCTATAGATGTAGAGGCCACAAGGGCATTTAGTGATGGAAAAGTCTTTATCAGTGGGGAAGTCCCTATCTAATGGCAATCTCTCTCTCTCTCTCTCTCTTTCTCTCTCTCTCTCTCTCTCTCTCTATCATATCTATCTCCATCTCCATCTTGATCTCGATCCCGATCTCAATCTCTTCTCTATCTATCAGATCTATCTATCAACAGCTCCTGGCTGTTCTGCCTGTCCACTGCCCTCTTGCAACCTGCTCAGTAAAACCAACAATGCTCACAGTATCTGACTGCTCCAGTTAATTTATTCACCACTTGCAAAACTGGTTTCAATCACTTCCCATGACAGTTTGCTGACCTGTACAGGGACTTATTCTCTGATCATTGGAAGCCAACCTTCAACATGTGGCTTAATAGGCAGTGGTAGCTCGTTTGGGCAAATTCACACATGATGTTGACCCCATGATCACTCTCAACCCTTCTTACTCTGCATCTCTGGTACTCAGGGGACAGCTTCCCTGGGCAAGGCCAACTGATGATTCCTGGGCAGGTCAACTTGCTGGTGGAATCTTCCATCCCTCACAATTCACCCCTGGGTTGCATCCTAAAGTATTGGGATCAATTTTATCCTCAGAATCCGAAAAAGAAGTGTCTAGTTTTCTTGTAATGTCGTCTGGTTACAAAGAAATTTCCAGAATGGGAGCCCTGGCCCTTGAATGTAACTCTTAGCCACAATATTGTCCTTCAGCTTCATCTCTTCTGTTGCAATGTTTAAGGTAATCTCTTGTGTTCTCTGTAGTCTGACTGAAAAAAGCTGAGTTTTAAAAGAGTTAAATAAGATTGTTATATTCAAAAAGCCCAAGAGCCTTTCAACAACCTTTGAGATTGCTCTTACCATCATAGGCCCAGAGTCCAAAGAGACAGAAGTTTTGTAAAACCCTTTAGGTGTTTTCTAAAATGCTATAGGCAATGAACATATCTGGCTCGCCTTGTCAATTACTGAGTTTTAAAAATTTTAAGTCTTTGGTCACCCACAGTTCTGACTGTTCTCTTAAAATATTTACAATCAGATTAATGGAGAAGATTTTAATAAACGTTCTTGAATACAGGTTTCTGAGAGTTTTAAGATCAGTGGAATAAACATTTCCAGGTCTTCAAGGAAAGAAAAAACAAGTGGAAAATCCATAAAACTGCTAATTGAGATCAAACAAGAATGAGTTATATGACACTGAACAAATTAATGAAATTGGTGGGGTTTTATGCTTTATTTAAAATATTGTTGGTTCTGCATTAGAATGTTCCATCTTCTAACTTTAGGAAAACTTTCCCCTGTAATTTCTATGGTTTACAATGCTTTGGTATAATGATATAAACAGAGATAGAAATGTTTACCTTTCTTCCTCTATTTAATCCTTCTAAAATTCAAAAAAAAATTATGAGGATTTTTGTGGTTTTTTGCATGTGTATGGCAATCTGATTGTTTGCATGTGTTCAGTAAGAATCTGTTCTTTTAGTAAGAGGATAAAGTTGGAAACACTGATATATCTAAAATTTTGCAAAACATGCCAGGCATAAAGAGTTTTTAGCCTTAGAGTGAGTGAATGGAATTGTCACTTCTTAGTAGGCTCTGAAAATTCAAAAAAATCTAAGCATGCCTTGGATTGGTTTTTAAATTTTAGAGTTTTCCAAATCTGAAATCATTTGCTATTCTTACATATAGTATTAGACTTTATAAATAGCACCTGCAGTTATTTGCTAAGGAAGCTCTTTTACCTCTTTGTACCTGAGAATTAGGGATTAGGACTTGGAGTAGTGCCTCAAAAGTTGGGAAAAATAAAATGACTAATGACATTCATTTCAAAAATTTGGACATTTTCACCCAAAACTGAATGATGTGTCTGAGAATAACAGCCACTTACGATGTACTGCAGGAGACAGACTAGTTCACTTTTGGGCAACCTACTATAGAGCATTCAGCTCACTGTGGTTTGCCATTTCTGGACTGAGATAAGTGTCTTTGTTAAATATCAAAATTTCCCTACTAAGAAAATCAGTTCCTCAAAAACTGAGTAGTTCTAGATATATTTGCAATTACCAATGGAGTAACTTGTGCCCTCATTAAAAGAGAATATTCCATATATATGTATGTTTTTGTCAGTTTGCTAGCCAGTAAATAATATACTTAACAGCAAATAATTCAGAAGAAGGCAAGTATTAATTGTGTTACGTGTAATAAGTAACATTCTGTATATAGATTTAAGGAATTTTTTGAAGGTTTTTATTTAATGAATACAAATTTTCACATGTACAGCTTTTAGGGATATAGTGTCTCTTCCCCACATTCCCAAATTTCCACCCCTACTCCCATCTCACCTCCACTCCCTCTCCCATTCCATTTTCCATTAAGATTTGTTTTTAATTGACTTTATATACAGAAGACCAACTCTACACTAAGGAGAGATTTCAACTATTTTCATCCATACAGAAATACAAAGTATAAAGTACAGTTTGAAGACAAGTTTTACTGTTAATTCTCATAGTACAACTCATTAAGCACAGAAGTCCGGTATGGAGAGCAAGTGCATAGTGACTCCTGTTGTTGATTTAACAACTGAAATTTGTGTTTATGACATCAGTGATCACTGAGTCTCTCGACATGAGCTGCAAAAGGATATGGAAGCCTTCCGAGTTCACAAACTCTGTCAGTTTTTAGACAGGCCATATGCAAAGTGGCAATTCTTTCCTCCCTTCAGAGAAAAGTGCATCCTTCTTTGATGGCCCCTTCTTTTCACTGGGGTCTCACTCACTGAGATCCTTCATGCAGAACCGTTTTTGTTACTATGGCTTGGATTTCCATGCCTGAAATGTTCGGGTGTTTTCAATCAGGCCTTAGGGGCTGATTCTGAGGTCAGAGTGTTGTTTAGAGTGTTTGTCGTTCTATGAGTCTACTGTGTGGACTGTTTCCCATATTGGAACTTTCTCTCCTTTGTAATCCTATCTATTGTTATTACAAGGCACTAGGTCTTATTTATGTGATCCCTTTGTCTGATGGTCCTGTGTACATGATCAATTCCATACTTAATATGATCACTTTTACACATAAGGTGGGATTAGTGCCACACAGCTAAATGGGATTTGGAGTTCCATGGCAAGTTTTCAGTTTCACCCTTGGGAATAAGTTTGTGGGAATGTGTGCTGATCTGTACAGCTCCTCCTTCTCTCATTCCCACTCTTGTTTTTAACTGAGATCTATTTTCAATTGACTTAATACATCTATGATTAATTCTGTTAAGTAAGGAGTTCAATCAAAGGTTTTAAGTAGAGAAAAAAATGAATAAAAAATAAATAAAGTGAAATAATAAAGTGTTCCTATACAGTCAAGACAAGGACTATTCAACAATTGCTTCTCATAATGTCTGTTTCACTCTACAAGTTTCCTTTTAGGTGCTCTGTTGGTTGACACAGATCAGAGAGAACATATGATATATGTCCCTTTGGGACTGGCTAATTTCACTAAGTATGATATTTTCCAGATTCATCCACTTAGCTGTAAATGACCAGATTTCTTCTTTTTAACTGCTGTGTACAATTCCATAGAGTACATATCCCATAATTTATTTATCCAGTCTTCCATTCACAGGCATTTTGGTTGATCCCATGTCTTAACTATTGTGAATTGAGATGCAATAAACATGGAAGTGCTGATAATTCTTTTATTTGCTGATTTCATTTCCCTTGGATAGATTCCGAGGAGTGGGACGGCTGAGTTGTATGGTAGGACTATATTCAGATTTCTGAGGTATCTCCAAGCTGCCTTCCATAGTGGCTTTACTAGTTTGCATTCCCACCAACAGTGGATTAGGGTACCTTTTCCCCCACATCCTCGCCAGCATTTGTTGTTTGTTGATTTCTGTATGAAAGCCATTCTAACTGGGGTCAGGTGAGACCTCATTGTGGTTTTGATTTTCATCTCCCTGATGACTAGTGATCCTGAGCACTTTTTCATGTGTCTGTAGGCCATTTTAATTCCCTTTTTTGAGAAATGTCTATCTAAGTCCTTTTCCTACTTCTTGACTGGGTTGTTTGCTTTGCTATTTTTGAGTTTTTTGATAACTTTATAAATTCTGATTATTAATCCTTTATCAGTTACATGGTTTGCAAATAATTTCTCCCATTCTGTTGATTGTCCCTTTACTTTCTTTTTCTTTTGCTGTACAGAAACTTCTCAATTTGATGTAATCCTAATTGTTAATCTTGGAATTTATTGCCTGTGTCTCTGGGATCTTTTCCAGGAACTCTCTGCCTAGGCCAATGTCTTGCATGGTTTCTGCAATGCTCTCTAGTAATTTGATGGCATTGGGCCATAGATTTTAGGTCTTCAATCCTTTCTGAATGGATTTTCATGTAAGGTGTAAGGTAGGGGACTTGCTGCATATTTCTACATGTGGAAATCCAATTTTCCCAGCACCATTCGTTGAAGAGACCTTCCTTTTTCCAGGGAATGGTTTTAGCTCCTGGGTTGAATATAAGTTGGTTGTAGATGGTTGGCTTGATTTCTGGAATTTATATTCTGTTCCATCATTCTATACATTTGTTTTTGTACCAGTACCAGACTGCTTTGATTATAACTGCCTTGTGTTATATCTTGAAATCTAGAATTGTGATGTCTCCAGCTTTATTTTTGTTGTATAAGATTGTTTTAGCTATCCTAGGCCTCTCATGTTTCCAAATAATTTTAGTATCATTTTTTCTAGATCTGAGAAGAATGTCTTTGGTACTTTGATTGGTATTGCATTGAATCTATAAATTACTTTCAGAAAAATGGACATTTTGATGATATTGATTCTTCTAATCTATGAGCATGGAAGATTTTTAACATTTTTATGTCTTTTATTTCTTTCTTCAAAGTTTTGTAATTCTCAGTGTAGAGATCTTTGACCTCCTTGGTTAAATTTATTCCAAGGTATTTAATTTTTTTGTAGCTATTGTGAATGGGATTGATTCTAGATCTTTCTCAGCCATGGAATTGTCTGTGTACACAAAGCCTGTTGTTTTTTGTGTGTTGATTTTATATCGTGCTATTTTACCAAATTCTTTTATGAGTTCCAGTAGTCTCCTAGTGGAATCCCGTGGTTCCCATATATATATATATATATATATATATATATATATAATATTATATTATATATAATATATATAATATATATAATATTATAATATATTATAATTATAATATATTATAATTATAATATATTAATATATAATATATATAAATATATTATAATTATAATATATTAATATATAATATATATAATATATATTATATATATTATATATATATTTATATATATATAATATATATAATTTATATTATATATATAATATAATATAATATAATATTATATATATATATATATATATATAATCCTATCATCTGCAAATAAGGATGGTTTGAATTCATCCTTCCCAATTTGTATCCCTTTAATTTCTTTTTCTTGCCTGATGCCTTTGGCTAAAAGTTCCAGGACTATATTGAATAGCAATGGAGAGAATGGGTATCCTTTTCTGGTTCCAGATATCAGTGGGAATGCTTCCAGTTTTTCCCCATTCAATAGAATGCTTGTCATTTGTTTGTCGTAAATTGTCTTAGTTATGTTGAGCAATGTTCCTTCCAGACCAAATTAGCATTTTCATCCTTAAAGAGTGTTTGTATTTTATCACATGCTTTTTTCTGCATCTATTGAGATAATCATATGGTTTTTGTTCTTCGATTTGTTAATGTGATATATCACATTGTTTGATTTTCAAATGTTGAACCATCCCTGCCTACCAGAGATAAATCCCACTTGGTCTAGGTGAATGACCTTCCTTATGTGTTGTTGAATTCGATTGGCTAGGATTTTGTTGAGGATTTTTGCATCTGTGTTCATCAGGGAAAGTGGTTTATAGTTTTCTTTCTCCATTGCACCTTTTCTAGATTAGGTACTAAGGTGATGCTGGCTCCATAGAAGGACTTTGGGAGGATTCCATCCCTTTCAATTGCTTTAAAAATTTTTTAAATTTTAAAAAATTTTAAAAATTTTAAAATTCAGAAGAATTTTAGTTAGTTCTTCTTTAAATATTTGGTAGAATTCAGCAGTGAAGCCACCTGATCCTGGGCTTCTCTTTGTTGGGAGGGTCTTTATTAAGGACTCAATTTCTGCCTCAGTTATGGTTCTGTTTATGTTTTCTGTGTCTTCACGGCTCAGTTTAGGTAGGTTGTATGTGTCTGGAATTCTATCCATTTCTTCTAGGTTTCCCAGTTTGTTGACACACAGCTTTATGTAGAAATTTTTGATGATTCTTTTTTATTTCTTGGTGTCTGTTCTTCCATTTCCTTTTTCATCTCTAATTTTATTGATTTGGATCTTCTCTCTCCTTTTTTGGTTAGATGGGCCAATGGTGTGTCGGTTTTGTTTACTTTTTCAAAAAACCAGCTCTTAGTTTTACTGATCTTTAGTATTGTTTTTTGGTTTGAATGTTGTTGATTTCTTCTCTAATTGCAATTATTTCTTTCCTTCTACTCATCTGGGTTTAGTTTGCTGTTTTTTTCTAAGTCCTTGAGGTGCATAGATAGTTCATTTATTTGGGGCCTTTCCAGTTTCTTGATGTATGCACCAATTGCTATAAACTTTCCTCTTAACACACTTTTCTGTATCCCACAACTTTTGGTATATTGTATTGTCATCTTCATTTGTTTCCAGAAAATTTTTGATTTCTCTTTTGATTTCTTCTATGATACATTGTTTATTCAGGAGCATGTGGTTCATTCTCCACATGTTTGCATATGTTCTAGAGATTCCTGAGTTGCTGATTTACAGCTTCATTCCATTGTGGTCTGAGAAGATGCATGGTATTATTTTGATTTTTTTTTTGAATTTGCTGAGACTTTCTTTATTGCCTAGTACATAATCAATCCTAGAGAAAGTTCCATGCACTGATGAAAAGAATGTGTATTCTGCAACTGTAGGAGGAAAAGTTCTGTAGATATCTGCTAGGTCTATTTTGTCTATGGTGTCAATTAACTCTGATGTTTCCTTACTGATTTTCTGTTTCATTGATCAGTCCATTACTGAGAGTGGGGTATTGAAGTCCCCCATCATTATTGTATTTGGATATATATCTCCCTTTTAATCCTTTAACATTTCTTTTAAATAGTCAGGTGCCCTGTGGTTGGGTACATATACATTTATAATGGTCACATCTTCCTGTTGAATTAATCCTTTGATCATCATATAGTATTCTTCTCTGTCTTTCTTGATGATTTTTGTGTTAAAGTTTATTTTGTCTGATATTATGATGGCTGCACCATCTCTTCTTTGGTTTCTGTTGCCATCCTAATATATATTGGATTACATTTCAGATTGCAGTAGTCAGCCTATGGCTGTCTTGCCTGTCCATTATTTCACTGCAACATGTTCAATAAATATGTCTCTGCTCACTCTCTCTGACTACTCTGGAGAATTCTTTCACCACTCATGATGCCAGCCTTATCTGGTTGTACTCCACAAAAAGAGCAATGTAGTGGTGGAAGAAGTAGGAAAGTTGTAGTAGCATGGTGAATTGGATACTCAAAGCAAAATATCAAGTTAGATACATTGTGCCCAAGGGGAAGGAAGGACAAAGAATGCATATAAATTCAAGTAGTCTTTAGAATCTGAGAAGTAGCTGACAGCAAGGAAATGGAGAACTTAGCCCTATAACCTATATTTGGAACTAATTTGGCCAAAAACATAAATATGATTTGAAGCACATTCATCTTGAGACTCTGAGAATGCTACGGCCATGCTGACCACACTCTAATTTCAGCCTATTGGGACTTTAAATAGAAGACTCCAGCTAAGCCACCCTGTATGTAAACCTATGTTTTGAGAAACTGTAAGATTACAATTGTGTTTTATTTCAAGCTTCTAAATTTGTGATAATTTTCACAGAAGCAACAGAAAATTAATACATTTAATAAGCAAGTCTGTTCAATAGTCAAAATTAAATGCACATCATCCTTACTACTTTAGGGGAGAAATCAGGAAATTAAAAATGGACATCATTCAATTACAAGAGAATTCTCAGAGAGAGAAGAAGTTTCATATGTTCATCAATTTCTTTATGGCAGTTTTGGAAATTCTCACTCAGTTCATTGATATGATCTTAAAATTGTCAAAGGTCTGTATTTCATTGTATTGTCAGAGTCCTATTCATTAAGGACCTTAAAGAAGAAACAATTTTGAACTGTAGCTGATGGAACTTGGAATCAAATCCAGATATTTTTATGTAGGATGCAGATGTCTTAACTTCTAGGCTACATGTCCACATGTGGAAACTACTTTGAATGAACACAGCATCTATTAGCTTTCAGTGGATGCTTTCATGGGTCTCTTGAGAGCTTCTAGTGAAGTGTAGAGAACCAAAAGTTCAAGTGCCTGAGAGATTTGAACGAGAAGGGAGAAGTTATGGCATAGGTGGACAGAGAGGAGGAGGAGGCAGGGGTTTGAATGTATACATTATCAAAGGATTCAAGGTAACTAATGGAAGATTGAAGGTCGTAAGAGGAGGAAGTAGGAGCAGAAGCAGTGCAAGAAAGAAATGTTATCAAGGCCAATCTCAGGATATCTTACGTTTCCCAAAGAGGCCATTGGGGTTCCTCAGTAAATTCATGCAACAAGAAATAGCCTGACAAGGCTTTCAATTTCCAAAGTTGGGACTAAGATGTTTCATGTTATGAACCCCAGCAACAGTCATGACCACCAAGCAGGACCCAGAGAATGTTCCATCCACATCACACAATCCAGAGCAAAAGTTATTGGTGCCCAAAGCCCCAACATCATTCAGTCTTTCCTGAAAGGACAAGGGGACAGTATTCTCTGTGTCCCGTAGCACAAGGAATATGGTTAATGCCATCCTGAATGCTAGTGTGATTGACACCCAACTCTCTGAAGATTGAAGATACACACTTAAGTAAACCCATATCCCTTTCAAAGTCATACTGCTACCTCCATGAACTGCTACACAATAGGCAATTCTGGCATTCATAGACACTGCAGAAATGATTGCAGCTAAGAAAATCATGCACAGATAGGATCACCTAGAGAAAAACCAAAGCAATAACCCAAGTAATATTCCACATTTTATCTAACTAAAAAGTATTTTTAATGAAACAATTCTATAAGTAAGGAACTATTACATTAGCTGCGCAGATGCCAGAAGAAGGACACAGAAAACATGAAGAAGCAAGGAAACATAACACCTTCGAAAGAACACAGTACTTCACCACAGATACTAATTGGAACGATATCTATGAAATGCCTATAAATGACTCAGAATAATTATCCTAAGGAAACTCAATGTGATGCCAGAGAATACAAATAGACAGTTTTTAAAACTGAGGAAAATAACACATGATATGGGGCCAGCGCCATGGCTCACTAGGTTAATCCTCCACCTGCTACGCCGGCATCCCATATGGACACATTATGGGATTCTAGTCCCGGTTGCTCCTCTTCCAATCCAGCTCTCTGCTGTGGCCCGGGAAAGCAATGGTGGATGGCTCAAGTGCTCTCACATGGGAGATCAGAAGGAAGCACCTGGCTCCTAGCTTCGGATCTGCATAGCTCTGACCGTAGCAGCCATTTGGGGTGTGAATCAATGGAAGGAAGACCTTTCTCTCTATCTTTATCTCTCATTGCCTAACTCTATCTGTCAAATAGAAAAAAAAAGAAAATAATACATGATATAACCAAGAAATTCAACACATATAGAAATAATTGGAAACAAAAATTTTGGAGCTCAAAACCACAATCAGTGAGAGATAAACTACAATTGAGAACCACCACAATAGAATAGATCAAGTGAAAGAAGGAATCAATTTCTGATCTTGAAGACAAGAATTTTGAAATAACTCCATGAGGCAAAAGTAAAAAGAAAAGAATTAAAAGAATAAAAAAGCATACAAATGATATGGAATACAATTAAGTGAACAAATATTTGTATTATAGGGATACCTGTAGAAAAAGAGAAGGAAAAAAGCATTGAGTACCTCAATGAGATAGTTTAACACTTCCTCAACTCTTGAAAGAAATATGAACATCCAAAATAGGAAGCATAAAGGACTCCAAATAGATTTAACCAAAACAGATCTTCCCATAGTTAAATTGTCAAAAGTTAAGTACAAGGGCAAAATCTTAAAGACTGTAACAGAAAAAAACATCAAGTTACATATAAAGGAAAAACAGTTAGACTAAAAGCAGATTTCTCAGGAGAAATCCTTCAGGCCGGAAGAAAGTGGGATGATATATTCATGGACTCGAAAATGAATTATCCAACACTAAATATTATATCCATTGAAACTATCCTTTAAAGGTGAAGGAGAAATAAAGAACTTCCCAGCAAGCAAAAACTGAGAGAATTCCTCAGCACCAGAGCAGTCCTACAAGAAATGCTAAAGGGAGTCCTACATTAGAAATAAACAATGTGAAAACAATGACTGAAAAATTCACTAACCAAACAGATACAGTGAGTAACAAATCATCAAATTGACAGTAACTAGCTCTTACCTATCAATACTAAACTTTAATGTAAAAGAATTAACATTCACCAATCAAAAGATACAGTTTGGGCTAATAAATGACAAATCAGACTCCACTCCATGCTGCCAAGAGTAAACTCACTTTATAGGTTGATTCATGTATAGTTAAAGTGAAGTGCTAGAAAAAGATATACCATGAAAACGGAAACCAAAACTAAGCTGGAGTATGTGTATTCATATCAGATAAAAGAGACTTTAAATAAAATACTTTAAAAAGAGACAAAAAGAATTATATATTTATTAGAAGACTGATTCAGAATGAAGATACATCATTCACGAATACATATGCAACCAAGAAAAACCTGCAAGATATATACAGCAAATACTACTGAATCAAAGGGAAAGATGGACTACACTGCAATAATTCTGCAGGCCTTTAATACCTCACTACCATCAATGGATAGGTCATCCAAACAGAAAATCAACAAAGATACATCATAGTTTAACCATATTGTGGAAATAATGGAGCTAACATATCTACAGAACTTTTCACCCAACATGGAATATTTTCTAGGCTAGGCTATATATTTGGCTGTAATTCAAATCTCAGTAAGTTAAATATAAACAGATAAAATAATACCTTGTACCTTCTCATAAAAAAGTAACAAAATAAGAAATTAACAACTAGAATAAGAGAAAATTTACAGATATATTGAAATTGAGCAACATGTTCATGATGAATGAGTCATTAAAGAAATTAACCACTCCACCAAAAAGCTGTTAAAATTGATAAACCAATTTAGTAAAGTTGCAGGTTACAAAATAAATATACAAAAAGCAGCAGCTTTTTTGTACGCTAATAATGAACTCACAAAAGAAATTAAGAAAGAAATTGCATTCACAAAAGCTACCAAAAATCAAATATTTAGGAATAAATTTAACCAAAGAAGTGAGAGATTACTATAGTGAAACATTGATGAAAGAAATCATCAAAGACAAACAAAAAATGGAAAGATATTCCTTGCTCATGGATCGGAAGAACTAATATTGTTAAAATATGTTTTCCCTGATCACAATGACTAATAGAGTACCTAAAAATTTATTTATAGAAGTCAAACTGAGAGTTTGATATTCGGTGATTTTTTTTCCAGAGAAGAAATTTGTTTTATTTTTTCAAATTTTTAAAAATTGCCATTTTCAAGACTTCTAAAAAAATTTTTTTTTTTAGCTTTTATTTAAAGAATATAAATTTCCAAAGTACAGCTTATGGATTCCAATGGCTCCCCCCCTCACAACTTCCCTCCCTCCCGCTACCCTCCCCTCTCCCGCTCCCTCTCCCCTTCTGTTCACATCAAGATTCATTTTCAATTCTCTTTATACACAGAAGATCAGTTTAGAACATATTATGTAAAGATTTCAACAGTTTGCCCTCACATAGAGACACAAACTGAAATTATTGTTGGAGTACTAGTTATAGTATTAATTCACAATGTACAGTACATTAAAGACAGAGATCCTACATGATTTTTTTTAAAGAATTGATTAAGTATCTATGCAATTTCCAATTTAACACCAAGATTTTTTAATCATTTGCAATTATCTTTATACACAGAAGATCGATTTAATATTATAGTATGTAAAGATTTCATCAGTTTGCACCCACACAGAAACACAAAGTGAAAAAATACTGTTTCATTACTAGTAATAGCATTATTTCACATTGGATAACACATTAAGGACAGATCCCTCATGAGACGTAAGTACACAGTGACTCCTGAAGTTGATTTAACAATTTGACACTCTTGTTTATGGCGTCAGTAATCTCCCCAGGCTCTAGTCATGAGTTGCCAAGGCTATGGAAGCCTTTAGGGTTCGCCGACTTCGATCTTAATCCGACAGGGTCATAGTCAAAGTGGAGGTTCTCTCCTCCCTTCAGAGAAAGGTACCTCCTTCTTTGATGGCCCTGTTCTTTCCACTGGGATCTCACTCGCAGAGATCTTTCATTTAGGTCTTCATTTTTTTGTTTTTCACAGTGTCTTAGCTTTCCATGCCTAAAATATTCTCATGGGCTCTTGAGCCAGATCCGAATGCCTTAAATTTCCAAGGTACAACTTGTGGATTGCAATGGCTTACCCACCCATACCTCCCCTCCCCCCCGCTACCCTCCCCCCTTACCCACTCCCTCTCCCCTTTCATTCACATCCAAATATATTTTCAATTCTCTTTGTATACAGGAGCTCAGTTTAGTATGTGTTAAGAAAAGATTTTAAACCATTTGCCCTCCCATAGCATTACAGAGTGAAATATACTCTTTGAGTACTAGTTATAGCATTAAATCACCTTGTACAGCACATTAAGGACAGAGATCCTACATGATATTTTTTTAAAATTGATTGATTGTTATGTAACTTCCAATTTTTTTAATCATTTCCAATTATCTTTATATACAGAAGATCAATTCAGTATATACTAAGCAAAGATTTTGTCAGTTTGCACCCGCACAGAGACACAAGGTGTAAAAATACTGTTTCAGTATTAGTTATTGCATTACTTCACATTGGACAACACATTAAGGACAGATCATACATGGGCCCTAAGTACACAGTGACTACTGTTGTTGATTTAACAATTTGCCACTCTTGTTTATGGCGTCAGTAATCTCCCTGGGCTATAGTAATGAGTTGCTGAGGCTATGGAAGCCTTTAGGGTTCGCCGACTTGGATCTTGATCTGACAGGGTCATAGTCAAAGTGGAAGTTCTCTCCTCCCTTCGGAGAAAGGTACCTCCTTCTCTGGTGGCCCTGTTCCTTCCGTTGGGATCTTACTCGCAGAGATCTTTCATTTATGTCTTCTTCTTCTTCTTCTTCTTCTTCTTCTTCTCCTTCTACCTCTCCCTCTCCCTCTCCCTCTCCCTCTCCCTCTCCCTCTCCCTCTCCCTCTCCCTCTCCCTCTCCCTCTCCCTCTCCCTCTCCTTCTCCTTCTCCTTCTCCTTCTCCTTCTTCTTCTTCTTCTTCTTCTTCTTCTTCTTCTTCTTCTTCTTCTTCTTTTATTTCCCAGAGTGTCTTGGCTTTCCATGCCTAAAATACTCTCACGGGTTCTTGAGCCAGATCTGAATACTTTAAGGGCTGATTCTGAGGCCAGAGTGCTATTTAGGACATCTGCCATTCTGTGAGTCTGCTGTGTATCCCGCTTCCCATGTTGGATCATTCTCTCCCTTTTTGATTCTATTTGTTAGTATTAGCAGTCACTAGTCTTGCTTGTGTGATCCCTTTGACTCCTAGACCTATCAGTGTGATCAATTGTGAACTGGAATTGATCACTTGGGCCAGTGAGATGGCTTGGTACATGCCACCTTGCTGGGGTTGTATTAGGGTCCCCTGGCACATTTCTAACTCGGTCATTTGGGGCAAGTCCGATTGAGTTTGCCCAAATTGTACATATCCTCCCTTTCTTTTTCCCTCTCTCATAAATTAGCAGGGATTACTTTTCAGTTGAAATTTAAACACCTAGGAATAATTGTGTGTTAATTGCAGAGTTCAACCAATAGTACTAGAGCAATAACAAACAACGTCAAGAAATACTAAAATGGGAAAAGATTTACATTGTATATCAACCGTCCAGACAAGAATTGATCCAGTCATAGTTTCTCATAGTGTCCATTTCACTTCAACAGATTTCCCCTTTGGTGTTCAGTTAGTCGTTGCCAATCATGGAAAACAAATGATATTTGTCTTTTTGGGACTGGCATAATTCATTTAGCATGATGTTTTCCAGATTCCTCCATTTTGTTGCAAATGACCGGATTTCATTTTTTTTTAATATAAAGCTTTTATTTAAAGAATATAAATTTCCAACGAACAGCTTATGGATCACAATGGCTCCCCCTCCCACAACCTCCCTCCCTCCCCCTACCCTCCCCTCTCCCGCTCCCTCCCCCCTCCGCCCACATCAAGATTCATTTTCAATTCTCTTTATACACAGAAGATCAATTTAGTACATATTACGTAAAGATTTCAACGGTTTGCCCTCGCATAGAGACACAAAATGATAATACTGTTGGAGTGCTAGTTATAGTATTAATTCACAATGTACAGCACATTAAGGACAGAGATCCTACATGATTTTTTTTTAAAATTGATTAATTGTCTATGCAATTTC
Source organism: Sylvilagus floridanus (assembly GCA_949820135.1). NCBI lineage: Eukaryota > Metazoa > Chordata > Mammalia > Lagomorpha > Leporidae > Sylvilagus > Sylvilagus floridanus. Next base: position 92,170,784 of record OX463223.1, read on the forward strand.
CAGTTTAACACCAAGATTTTTTAATCATTTGCAATTATCTTTATATAAAGAAGATTGATTCAATATATACTATGTAAAGATTTCACCAATTTGCACCCACTCAGAAACACAAAGTGCAAAAATACTGTTTCAGTACTAGTGTACTTATGTCTCATGAGGGATCTGTCCTTAATGTGTTATCCAATGTGAAATAATGCTATTACTAGTACGGATTTCATTTTTTTAACTGCTGTATAGTATTCTGTAGAGTACATGTCCCATAATTTCTTTATCCAGTCTACTCTTGATGGGCATTTGGGTTGGTTCCAGGTCTTAGCTATGGTGAATTGAACTGCAATAAACATTAGTGTGCAGACAGCTTTTTTGTTTGTCAATTTGACTTCCTTTGGGTAAATTCCAAGGAGTGGGATGGCTGGGTTGTATGGTAGGGTTATAATCAGGTTTCTGAGGAATCTCCAGACTGACTTCCATAGTGGTTTAACCAGCTTGCATTCCCACAAACAGTGGGTTAGTGTCCCTTTTTCCCCACATCCTCTCCAGCATCTATTGTTGGTAGATTTCTGGATGTGAGCCATTCTCACCAGGGTGAGGTGAAACCTCATTGTGGTTTTGATTTGCATTTCCCCGATTGCTAGTGATCTTGAACATTTTTTCATGTGTCTGTTGGCCATTTGGATTTCCTCTTTGGAAAAGTGTCTATTGAGGTCCTTGGCCCATCTCTTAAGTGGGTTGTTTGTTTTGATGTTGTGGAGTTTCTTGATTTCTTTGTAGATTCTGGTTATCAACCCTTTATCTGTTGCATAGTTTGCAAATATTTTTTCCCATTCTGTCAGTTGCCTATTCACTTTCTTGACTATTTCTTTTGACGTACAGAAACTTCTCAGTTTGATGTGATCCCAGTAGTTAATTTTGACTTTGAGTGCCTGTGCTTCTGGGGTCTTTTCCAAGAAGTCTTTGCCAGTACCTATATCTTGCAGGGTTTTTCCAATGCTCTCTAATAACTTGATGGTGTTGGGTCATAGGTTTAAGTTTTTAATCCATGTTGAATGGATTTTTGTGCAGGGTGAAAGGTGTGGGTCTTGCTTCATGATTCTGCACATGGAAATCCAGTTTTCCCAGCACCATTTATTAAATAGACAGTCTTTACTCCAGAGATTGGTTTTGGATCTTTGATCGAATATAAGTTGGCTGTAGATGTTTGGATTGATTTCTGGTGTTTCTATTCTGTTCCATTGGTCTATCCATCTGTTTCTGTACCAGTACCATGCTGTTTTGATAACTACTGCCCTGTAGTATGTCCTAAAATCTGGTATTGTGATGCCTCCAGCTTTGTTTTTGTTGTACAAGATTGCTTTAGCTATTCGAGGTCTCCTGTGCTTCCATATGAATCTCAGCATCATTTTTTCCAGATCTGAGAAGAATGTCCTCGGTATCTTGATTGGTATTGCGTTGAATCTGTAAATTGCTTTTGGCAGAATGGACATTTTGATGATATTGATTCTTCCAATCCATGAGCATGGAAGATTTTTCCATTTTTTGGTATCCTCTTCTATTTCTTTCTTTAAGGTTTTGTAATTTTCATCGTAGAGCTCTTTAACATCCTTGGTTAAGTTTATTCCGAGGTATTTGATTGTTTTTGTAGCTATTGTGAATGGGATTGATCTTAGAAGTTCTTTCTCCACCTTGGCATTGCTTGTGTATACGAAGGCTGTTGATTTTTGTGCATTAATTTTATATCCTGCTACTTTGCCAAACTCTTCTATGAGTTCCAATAGTCTCTTAGTAGAGTTCTTTGGTTCCCCTAAATAAAGAATCATATCATCTACAAAAAGGGATAGTTTGAGTTCTTCATTCCCAATTTGTATCGCTTTAATTTCTTTTTCTTGCCTAACAGCTCTGGCTAAGACTTCCAGAACTATATTGAATAACAGTGGTGAGAGTGGGCATCCCTGTCTGGTACCCGATCTCAGTGGAAATGTTGGCCGTGGGTTTTTCATAAATTGCTTTGAATATATTGAGGAATGTGCCTTCTATACCCAGTTTGCTTACGGTTTTCATCATGAAAGTGTGTTGTATTTTGTCAAATGCCTTCTCCGCGTCAAATGAGATAATCATATGGTTCTTCTTCTGCAGTCTGTTAATGTGGTGTATCACGTTGATTGTTTTGCGAACATTGAACCATCCCTACATACCAGGGATAAATCCCACTTGGTCTGGGTGGATGATCTTTCTGATGTGTTGTTGCATTCTATTGGCCAGAATTTTATTGAGGATTTTTGCATCTGTGTTCATCAGGGATATTGGTCTGTAATTCTCTTTCAATGTTGCATCTTTTTCTGGCTTAGGAATTAAAGTGATGCTGGCTTCATAGAAAGAATTTGGGAGTATTCCCTCTTTTTCGATTGTTCTGAATGGTTTGAGAAGGATTGGAGTTAGTTCTTCTTTAAATGTCTGGTAGAATTCAGCAGTGAATCCATCTGGTCCTGGGCTTTTCTTTGTTGGGAGGGTCTTTATTACTGTTTCAATTTCTGTCACTGTTATGGGTCTGTTTAGGTTTTCTATTTCTTCCTGGTCCAATTTAGGTAGGTTGTATGTGTCCAGGAATCTGTCCATTTCTGATAGATTTCCCTGTTTGCTGGCATATAAGTCCTTGTAGAAGTTTTTGATGATTCTTTTTATTTCTGTGGGGTCTGTTATTACGTTTCCTTTTTCATCTCTGATTTTATTGATTTGGGTCTTTCCCCTTCTTTTTTTGTTAGTTGGGCCAATGGGGTGTCAATCTTTCAAAAAACCAGCTCCTCGTTTGGCTGATTTTTTGTAATGTTTTTTTTTGCTTTCAATCCTGTTGATTTCTTCTCTGATTTTAATTATTTCTCTTCTCCTACTAGTTTTGGGTCTGGTTTGCTGTTGATTTTCTAGATCCTTGAGATGAGCTGAAAGCTCTTCTATTTGGTGTCTTTCCAATTTCTTGATGTAGGCACCTATCGATATCAACTTTCCTCTTAAAACTGCTTTTGCTGTATCCCATAGATTTTGGTATGATGTGCTGTTATCCTAAGAAAAATATTTTTTAATATTGAAATAAGCATGTCTTTGGTATAGGAATCACATTGTGTGTGATATTTAATTAAAAATACTAATAAAAAACTATGACCTAATATACTAAAGAAAAGTATTCTTTGTCCACCTGGTGTCACCATTCTTAGTCCCATTGGGAGGCCTTAGAATACAGTTCTGCACATATTCCATATATATATATATATATATATATATATATATATATATATAGAATGTCCTATCAGAGATGTCCAGAAGTTCTATTAAAGGAGAAAATTAGCTGACTGGTTAACACATGTCACAAAACAACAAAAAGCAATGTAAGATATAGGATAAATAAAATAGAACATTGGGGCTGGCACTGTGGCACAGTGGGTTAAAACCCTAGCCTGAAGCGCTGGCATCCCATGTGGGCACAGGTTCTAGTCCTGGCTGTTCCTCTTCCTATCCAGCTCTCTGCTATAACCTGGGAAAGCAGTGGAAGATGGCCCAAGTCCTTGGGCCCCTGCACCCACGTGGGAGATGCAGAAGAAGCTCCTGGCTCCTGGATTCGCATTGGTGCAGCTCCGTCTGTTGCGGCCATCTGAGGAATGAACTGGTGGATGGAAGACCTCTCTGTCTCTACCTCTCTCTGTAACTTTTTCAAATAAATAAAATAAATATTAAATATTTTTAAAAAATAAAATAGAACATTGTAACTAAGGTCAAATAATATGGAAACAACTACAGCATTTAAATTAGATGCACTTGCAATAAAGAAACTCTATACAAATAAATCACTTGCAGTGTTCCAAAAAGTAACAGCACAAAGTCATCCATTTGATAAGGCGTTGCCAAGATGATAATAAAACAGAAAAATATCAAATTCAAGAAATATTAACTATGAAAACAGTTAACCATAAAGATAAACACGGAAAATCTGCACCCTTTCTACAGGGGCTTTCACTTTCTTTTAATTTAATTAATTAATTAATTAATTAATTTTTTGACAGGCAGAGTTAGACAGTGAGAGAGAGAGACAGAGAGAAAGGTCTTCCTTTCCTTTGGTTCACCCCCCCCCCAATGGCCGCTACAGCTGGAGCGCTGCGGCCAGGATTAGCCCAAGTGAGCCTTGGCACCTGCTGGGGCTTTCACTTTCTAAAGAATTTTTAAAATAATCATAGAAGAGCACAAAATTATACATACATTTTAACATCTGTCATCAAAATGCAAATTGCCATCAAATATAGAGAATGTTTCCCTTTAAGTCAATGAAGCTATGATTCATACTATTTTTGAGAAACAATTGCAATCCCCATGCTAAAAACTGTAGTGGGCAGATGTTTGGTCTAGTGGGTAAAGACACTTGAGACACTTGTGTGTTGGAGTGCCTGAGTTTGACTGCTGGCTCTGGTTCTTGATTCCAGCTTCCTGCTAATGTGGATTCTTGGAAGCAGCTATGATGGATCAAATAGATGGGTTCTTGCCATACATTGAGTTCTCAGCTCCCAGGTTTGGCTATTGTAGGTATTTGAGGAGTGAGCCAGCAGATGGGAGTTCCTTCCCTGTCTCTCTCCATCTCAAACAAACAAAAATTTTAGTTAGGAAGAAAAAAAAAACAGGTTTGAACTATATTTGCCAACTCATATTCAACACCGATGTTGTGTGACACTGTTTTAGGAGCTGAGGATATGGAAGTAAGTAAAACACAACCAACCATTAATGCTAGAGAACTTAGTCTAATGAAGCTCAATCTACCACTGGAAACTTCAGTCTTCAAAGAATAATAGTTTTCTTTTAAGAGGTCCTTCTATATTTCAAGGAAATGTGCATTTCCCGTCCCTTAGTTGCCAATGGTCCCAGAAATGTATCTCAACTTCAAACACTGCTGTTCTTGGCATCTTCTTGGAAACCATATGATGATCCATCTGGTTTGCCACTGGCAACATTGTAGCACTATTAATTTTAATCATCTGCTGATAAAATCAATTTTCATAAAGGATTCCATGAAAGCTTATATTAAAGTGTAAACAAATTCTGGCTGGCATCAAAAGTAATATCAGCATTCTGCTTTCACAAAGGTCAAGAAAACCAAGCAAAATTTCAATAACAGAAATTCATTCTGAGTATACAGAACTGCTAGAAAGAGTTCATCCTACATATGTGGTGCATGTGCAAATATTACACATAAGGAAATACTAGTTGATACAAAGTCATTAAACAACTAAGCATGACAAATTGATTGTCAGATTTCAGAGAATCATAGCATTCTTTCAAGATATCCTACCACGTTTTATGGAATTGTGCATTTTCCGTACAAAATTTGAATGCAAGCTTGTCCACTTAATCTGATACTACCAATTTGGCTTCGAGAAGTTTGGTTAATGAAAATGCTGCATCTCTGATCTGCAGCTCCACCTGCTCAAGCCAATCCACCGTGCAGTTGCCAATCTTGTTCTTAGCTGGCCAGTCCTAACTTGCCGGGATGCCTGGAGAAGACACTGAGGAGATATCATTGGACAACAGAGAAGTAGGAGGCAGCAAGCTCACAGCTTCTCAGGATCAGCCATAGGGAAGGGATATGGCAGCCAAGCCCGATCTGAGCTGCTTGTTTCAATTGCTGGAGCCCAAAACCCAAAGGTGTTGTCTCCTCCCAACCAAGTCCTGCCTTCTGGATTCCATGATTTTTGATAGCCCTTATTTTGACTGTTGTAGAGCAGTGTACATGGTATGTACCCAAAAGATGTGAACACAATCAAAGAGATACCTGAACAACTATGCTTACAGTAGCACTGTTCACAATAGCCAAAATTTGGAATCAAACAAGGTGTCCATGATCAGATGAATGGATAAAGAAAATGTGGTATATATACAAAACAAAATATTATTCAGCTATAAAAAATCTATCATTTGCAGCAAAATGGACACAACTGGTGGACTTTATGTTGAGTGGAATAAGCTGGACCCAGAAAGACAAAACACCTATGTTCTCCCTTATATGTGGGTGCTAAAATTTAGAAAATAAACCAAAAAAAAAAGAAATAAAAAAAGAAATAAATGTGTGTATGAGTATTGCTACAAATATAATTTTGTAAAACTTGATTTTATACCTTTGTAAAACAATGGTTAAGGACGTTATGCTACTATAGTTTCAATGATCTGTGATGACTTTAAAATTTATTGTATATGGGTGAAATGTTCATTTTTCACTCAGTTTTTGTTTGTAGCCATTGTCTGTATTCCCACTAAACTAAGGTCTTTTGACTTTCTTTTTGTTAAACTTATTTGGTAAAGTATTAAGCCTTTTTACTGCAAAATAAATTTAAAATATGTTGTCTCAAAAACTAAAAAAGATAGAAAGAGAAAAAAGGAGAGTGGAATGGAGTGAGGAAGAAAAATCATTGTGTTCTTAAAATTCTATCTACAAAGTACATTGAAAACTAATTAAGCATTAAATAAAAAAATTTTAAAAATCTAAGACTCCCTCTTATTATTTTATGTTTGGAGTCTTTGAGCTCCTTCCTTTTATTTATTCATGAAACAATAATTTATCAGAATTAAATCAATTAAATATTGTTTAGTAGACATAAAATTATGCATATTTATGGGCTACTATATGATGTTTTGGGGCACTGTGTAAATTTATCTATCCCCTGAAGTATCTAGCACTTCCTTGTGGTGAAAATGTCCAAAATCTATACTGTTTTTTTTTAAATGGAGAGATATACAGTAGATTAACATAGTTATTTATTTTTTTTTTTTTGACAGGCAGAGTGGACAGTGAGAGAGAGAGACAGAGAGAAAGGTCTTCCTTTTGCCGTTGGTTCACCCTCCAATGGCCGCCGCGGACGGCGCGCTGCGGCCAGTGCACCGCGCTCATCCGATGGCAGGAGCCAGGTGCTAGGTGCTTTTTCCTGGTCTCCCATGGGGTGCAGGGCCCAAGCACTTGGGCCATCCTCTACTGCACTCCCGGGCCATAGCAGAGGGCTGGCCTGGAAGAGGGGCAACCGGGACAGAATCCGGCGCCCCGACCGGGACTAGAACCTGGTGTGCCGGCGCCGCAAGGCGGAGGATTAGCCTGTTGAGCCACGGCGCCGGCCAACATGGTTATTGTGAACTGCAGTTGCCCCATTGTGCTATTTTTTTTGCAACACAAGAACTTGCTCCATCTATCTGTGTTTTGGTACCTGTTGTCCAACCTCCTTTTATCTTCCCCTCATTTTCACTCCTACAATCATCTAGTAATTACTATTCTAAGTTCGTCTTGATTGCATTTTAAACTTCTGCATGTGAAAGAAAATATGTGATGTTTTCTATGTCTTATTTCACTTAACATAATGAACTCCAGTTCTTTCAGGAGTTCTTGTCAGGAGTTCCATCTTTTTACAGAGGAATAATATTCTATTACATACATATACCATATTATTTCTATTCATTCATCTGTTGATTGACTCTTTGCATCTTAGCTATTGTGAATAATACAGCAATAAATGTAGGAGTGTGAGTATTTCTTTTATATGCTGATTTTATTTCCTTTGGATATATACCTAGAAGTGGAATAGCTAGAATCTTAAAAATCAGGCCGGCGCCGTGGTTCACTAGGCTAATCCTCCGCCTGCAGCGCTGGCACCCCGGGGTTCTAGTCCCGTTCTGGGCACCGAATTCTGTCCCGGTTGCTCCTCTTCCAGTTCAGCTCTCTGCTGTGGCCCTGGAGGGCAGTGGAGGATGGCCCAGGTCCTTGGGCACTGCACCCGCATGGGAGACCAGGAGGAAACACCTGGCCAGTCTATATATTTTAATTGGAGAATTTAGGCAATTTACATTCTAGGTTATTATGGATAAGTAATGACTTGGCCCTGCCATTTTCCCATATATAGTCTTACTGGTTGCTTCAGATTTCCTTTGGGCTTTTATTGGGAGATTTTCTGCCTTTACATTTTTCAAAATTATGATTTTTCCTGTGTTCAGCAAATCCTTAATCAGCATTTGTATGGATGGATGAGGTATTAAATTGTTTCAATTTCTGTTTGTTATGGAAGGTCTTTAGTTCACCTTCATTCGTAAATGAGAACTTTGCAAGGTATAGTATTCTGGGTTGACAGTTTTTTTTCTTTTAAGGTTTGGACCATGTCTTTCCATTCCCTCTTAAACCTGTAGGGCTTTTGATGAGAACTTAGCTGTTGGTCTAACTGGAGATTCTCTGGATCTGCATATATTAGAATCTTTACGTTTTCCTGTTAGAAGTTTGATTACAATGTTTCATGGTGAAGGTCTTTTCTGGTCAATGACATTAGGAGTTCTATGTGCCTCATGTACTTAGACACCCCTTTCTTTCTCCAAATTATGGAAGTTTTTTGTAATTATTTCACTGAGTAGGCCTTCTAATCCATTCTCTCTTTCCACATCTTAAGGAACTCCTAAGACCAATATGTTGGGTCATCTGATAGTATCCTATAAATCCCCAACACTGTTTTTAATCAACCTTTCTTCTTTCTTTCTTTCTTTCTTTCTTTCTTTCTTTCTTTCTTTCTTTCTTTCTTTCTTTCTTTCTTTCTTTCTTTCTTTTTCTCTTTCTTTTTTTCTCCTCCTCCTCCTCGTACTCCTCTTCCTCCTCCTCCTTCTTCTCCTTCTCTTTCTCCTCTTTCTTCTTCTTCCTGGTCTGAAATATTTCCAAAGATTTGTCTTCTAGCTTAGATATTCTTTCTTCTGCCTCACCAATTCTATTTTTAAGGCATTCTACTGTATTTTTGTTAAACATACTGAATTCTTCATTTCTAATATTGCAGATTGATTTCTCTTCAAAATCTCAATCTCATATGAAAAATTTTTTCCATGTCATGTATGCCTTTCTTTAACTCATTAATTTGCTTCTGAATGCTTTTGAGTAATCCTATGATCAATATTTTGAGTTCCTTCTGAGGCATTTCATCACTGTCTTCATCTTCACATTCTAATATTGAAATGTTGCTGTGTTCTTTTGAGGGAGTCAGTCTTTATTCTTGTTTCTTGAATTTCTGTGTTTGTTTATAGGCATTTTTGGAAATACTTGTTGATTTTCTCCCCGAGGGCTTTCATTTTTGAACTATGCTTTTCTGGCTTTGTGGAGTGTCTGCTCTTTCAGAATATGCAGAGCATGTTCTGGGTGTAGCCAGAGATCTGTGGTCAATGCTCCAATGTGGGGCAAGTATCCATGGAGATGCCCACGTTGGGCATGGTAGATTTCCTCCATTATCCATAGGTAAGAGGATATGATCACCTCTGTTGACATCTTAACATCATCCTTTCCTTTCTTCCAGGGTGATCAAATCCTGGGGTTAGTCCACTGTGGTGCAACACTCACCAGTACTGTGGCATGAACTGCAGAAATATCTGTGCAGTCATTAGTGCGAACATGGATCCCACTACAATGACCCATTCCAGGTCTTCAATGAGTTTTGAGCTTCTGGCATTCCCTATTGTGCAATTAGGTTTCCCACAGTCTCAGCCCACAAGGCTCCCACAGTCTCAGGAAGAGGATCCATTCTGCCCTGCTAGCCTGTCCCTAAATGGAAGACAACAGAGAAGCTCCAAACCAGCTGCCTGAGTGCTCTGCTTAGGCTGTTTGAATCCCAGAGCTTATTACATGTTGTGAGGTTGGGTGCACCTCACAGCCCTATGTGGTTGCCCAGCCCCCTGTGAATCCTCAAAGTCAGACTCAAAGTCAGTGGTGAATGTGGCTTTTCCATTCTGGTAAAATCCTCAGATCACATGTACACATAAAAGCCACAACAGCTGCTTGGTGTTAAAATGATGCCTTCTCCCTGCAAGTTGCTGGACACTACTGTAGGGGGATGAGGAGAGAGAAATGTGCCCAGTTAGGGATCCTGGCCGTGCTCAAAGGCCGTGTTCCCCAATTGGCTCGCCCTACAGTAATATCACTAGTGTCACAGGCTATTGCAGTCTGCTCTCACCTCGTTCTCCAAAGCCAATGCTTCTTCCAGCTCTTGGCTGTGGGGATCATGTGTTGTGTTTATGCTCATTGCTGTGCATCTATGCCTTCTACTCCAATCCATGGCATCCCTCTTCCTTCTGTAAAGCTTCCACTGCAGATTTCTCTTCAACTCTTCCTTTGGAATGCACTTCTTTCAGTTTTTTGTCACTATTTCCCCCTAGCTTAAAGCAGTAAGTCCTTCCCTATTCAGCCATCTTGGAACCCTCTGCAAGATTTTTGAAACAATGAAGAATGTCAATGTTTGCTACAGGCAGATTTACTAGGACAAGAAAATGCCTCCCTTCTAGATGTTCTTGCATTCGCATTTTAAGATGCTTATACAGTCCAGGCTACACATAAAACCCTTAAAGGAACATCAAATCATGTCTTCTGTATTATAATTATGATTTTATACATCATTCTGTAGTTAAAATAATGTACAGTTGCATTTAATCTCTTCTTGTAAAATCATCTTTGGTATGTTTAGAATATAAGATGGATTCCCAGGAAGGAATCCAAATTTACCCTATAATAAATAAGGGTTTTACTTATGATGGTTGAATTTGAGATCATTGTCTAGGAATGTGTTAGCAGCAACTAGTAAAAAGATTCTTTGGCCAAACTGTTGTCAGATATCTGAACGTTGTAGACCGTCTTTTCATTTCCTTATTGCTAAGTTTAGGATTTCAGGGCCCAAAGAAGGTGAAGAGATGACTGGTTAAAACCAAAAAGAATTTTATTTTAGAAAAGACAGCATAGAGTCTGAAGTAAGGTTTAAGCCAGCCCAGACAGCAGGTGGGTGACCAAAGTGAGTTTTTAGCCTGCCAGGCAGTGTGCTGAGGCCCCCTTTAAAAGCTACTTGTTAGGAGACGCTCAAGGGGACATGAAGAATATAGCACTGCCTGTGGTAACATGGGTTTGAACATGCAGAAAATACCACTGGCAGTTGTTTATCGAAGCCAAATATCTGCTATATGTAATTGCTTCTGGTATGTCATGGAAGAGGCACTCTGAATAAGTTGGTGCCAAGCTGGTAGAATACCAAGTGTTGAAACAAGGTCTAGGGTTATCAATTTGTGCAATGTTTACAATGTGTGCATATGTTGAAATTCAATACTGCCCCGTAATGAAAAAAATGCCTGTTTTTGCTATAGGGATACGTACTGTATATGTTTTATGCAGGGTCTGAGTCCACCCGTACAGGATGGACTGGGTCCGAGGAAAGGTGAGTGCGCCGCTCGCTCGTTCCCCAGCCTCCCGATCCCGGAGACAATCAGACGCAGCGGGGAGCCAAGTCTAGCAAGGACTCATTTATTCCATGCGAAACCGAACCTTTTATAGCACAAAACTGCAGAGTCATTGGGGCAGGGCTAAGGACCAACCAATCACTTAAAAGATCACCTTTCGGGGGGATTTCTATAGGACTAGCCTTATGTCTATACACTTGTTACTAGTTTTGTTACCTCCCCTGATGTTGCGTAGCCAATTAGTTTTAGTGGTAAACAACTTTGGATTCCGCCCACCACCTTACTTCCTTTCGGCACCATCTTTGAATTGCTTCATGTAACTAATTTCCCCACAGTTTTACATGTTAATAAAAATAATATATGTAAATATAAGGATTTAGTGAACGTGTGTTGACTGATAAACTTTAATGAGGTTGCTAATCATTCTGTCATTGTATGTATGTTTTTTCTTTTTTAATTTGACAGGTAGAGTTATAGACAGTGAAAGAGAGACAGAGAGAAAGGTCTTCCTTCCATTGGTTCACTCCCCTAATGGCCGCTACAGCCGGCGCTGTGCCGATCCGAAGCCAGGAGTTGGGTGCTTCCTCCCAGTCTCCCATGCAGGTGCAGGGACCCAAGCACTTGGGCCATCCTCCACTGCCCTCCCAGGCCACAGCAGAGAGCTGAACTGGAAGAGGAGCAACTGGGACCAGTACCCGGTACCCAAACCAGGACTAGAACCCGGGGTGCTGGTACCACAGAGGGAGGATTAGCCAAGTGAGTCACAGCACCAACCCCCCAACTTGTTTTTGAATTTGTGAATTCTTCTGTATTCCATAGTTTTAGTCTGTATGTTTGGATACTTATCATTCGTTAGCATAGGTTTTGGTGACATAATGATAATTTATTAAATTAACCAAGATGATATTTTGCTGTGAACAGATAGTGCTAGTGATGATATACAACGTTATATTTAACAGAATTAAACAATGTTGATAAAATGCCATGAGGTACAACTGATTTAATTTACTATGAACAACAGAAGAATGGGTAGCTGATCACAGTGCTTCACAGTTCATTATTGTTATATATGTAGTAGGCCTAGATGTTAAATTATTTTTATTCTTTATCTTATTTAATCTCACAACAACCTTATATTCTATATACTATTAGGATGTCCATTTTTTCAAATTAGGAAGTTAACCAAAGTGAATAAACTAGTTGAAGGGAACATGTCTAATAAGTGACATAGTTTAGGGGATGAAAACCCAGTTCCAACTCCAATTATATAAGCTAAATAATATTTATTGAGTATTTGCCTTGTCTTTTGCATATAACCACTTTAATCTAGAAAACAATCTTATTTATTTGTTTATCACATACTTACTGATGATCTATAAAATACCAGTTCAATAATATCTTCATTTTCATATTTAGAAAGAGGATTTTCAGAGGTGAATTTTTTTTTTGACAGGCAGAGTGGAGAGTGAGAGAGACAGAGAGAAAGGTCTTCCTCTTCCGTTGGATCACCCCCCAGTGGCTGCTGCGGCTGGCGCATTGTGGCCGCACACTGCGCTGATCTGAAGCCAGGAGCCAGGTACTTCTCCTGTTCTCCCATTGGGTGCAAGGCCCAAGCACTTGGGCCATGCTCCACTGACTTCCTGGGCCACAGCAGAGAGCTGGACTGGAAAAGGAGCAACCGGGACAGAATCTGGTGCTCCGACCAGAACTAGAACCCGGTGTACCAGCGCTGCAGGCAGAGGATTAGCTTATTGAGCCGTGGCGCCAGCCAGAGGTGAATTTTATGGTAAAGCATGAATATAAAGTGGTAATTATAATAACACTAATTTGATAGTTATTAAAAGAATTCAATGATTGGGGGCCAGCTCTGTGGCATAATAGGCTAAGCCTTTGCCTACAACACCCACATTTCATATGGTCACCATTTCACATGTCCCTATTTCTTCTATTCTGATCCAGCTCTCCGCTGTGGCCTGGGAAAGCAGTGGAGGATGGCCCAAGTACTTGGGCCCCTGCCCTCACATGGGAGACCCAGAAAAAGCTATTGGCTCCTGACTTCTGATCAGCGCAGTTCCTGTCATTGTGGCTATTTGGGAAGTGAACCAGTGAATGGAAGACTCTGTCTCTCCCACTGTCTGTAACTCTACATCTCAAATAAGTAAATAAAATCTCTTTTTAAAAAATGCAATGATTTAATACACTGTAAACAGAACTTGGGACATAGCAAATGCTAAGAAAATATTTATTCATCATTATTATCATTTTTATTTACTGTTTTTGTTGTCACTTCTCAGCACTTAGTACTTGTTGTCAAGTAGAGCTACAACCTTGAATTGACAGATACCACAAGAGAAAAATTTCATGTGAAATCCTCTGAATTTAAAATGTTGGTAACTAACTTTAATTCAGAACACTACACAAGTCAACCTTGTGCAAATCAAACAGACTATATTTATGGAATTGATTTGTCTTGTGGGCTGCTAGATTGCAACTTTTCCCTTTGCCTTTCCTTGTTGTTTTTGTCAGCCACATTTATTTTCAGATTTACCTACACTCTGGAAAATTTGTCATACTTAGCATTGACATCTCTGATGCAGTTTGTTTAGTATCTACCTCTGCCCATACCTATGACCCCAATTTTGTTGCAGAAAATAGGTTTTGATTAATTATCCACGTTTTTTCAGGCTTCATGCTTGGTTTAAATCACCTGTTTCTGGGCTCCTGGCTTTGTCTTGGCCTTCCCTGGCTGTTGCAGGCATTCGGGGAGTGAACCATGAGATGGAAGGTATTTCTCTCTTTATGGGTCACTTTGACTTTCAAATGAATAAAGAACTTTTAAAAAAAATAAAATAAAAAAATAAAAGAGTTGGAAATATGAGCCATTGACAGAATGTTTTTTCTGAACAGAAGGCTTTCATGAGAACACAGAAGCTTCTAAAGGCAGGACTTCTCTAAATTCTTTTAATGAATGAGAAGTCACAAGTCTGTAAGAGATTCATTATCTCAGACAGCTTAATGATCTCTCCACCCAGTATTAGTTTTCTCAGTCCTTAGGCTTGCAAACATATATTAACTTTAAAACTCATTTGTCATGTACTCATTAATTCAGGCTGTCCTTGAAAGACAACAGTCACAACTGATTACAGTTGACCAACCACCCTCTTTGTATAATTGTCATTATTCTTTATCTGAAGGGAAGGCAGAGAAAGTGGAACACTGGGACAATTGAACATACAGAGTCACTGCCTGAGAGAGTCTTCTATTTCTCCATCTCAAGGTTTCACTGACATGCAGAAGGAGATGGATTGAAGAGCCTTTACTCTTTTCCGTCAAAGTGACACTTTTGTAACACCAGGCTACAAACATTATACTGAAAGCCTAGCAGATCTGTCAATTGATAAAAACGATGGCCTATTTGGGAAACTGAAGATGACACTTCACTTGGCAGAAAAGGAACATAGTAAGTGATAATGGGAAAAGAAATCTAGAAAGAGAGGAAGTAAAAAAGATAGGAATTAAGCAGAAAAAATGATTGTAATTTCCTAGTGAAATCAGGGAGCATTCATCAGCACATAAATCTGACTCAGTAATAGATCATGGTATGTGAAGCCAAAATATATTTGGAAATGACCAATGACACCTGGTTTACTGTACAAATAACAAATTAATGAAAGGAGAGAGAATTTCAAATGGTTTTTCTTTCAGAATAAAAATAAGCTTATCACCCCATAATTAGGTATACTATGATAGCTAAATGACATATTCACAAGAGCCATAATTAAACTGTAAATCAGTATTAATCTATGTTAATTGCAATTTTTGAAATGTTCATATGCCTTTTATTTAATTGTTTATTTTTAACATATTTTAATTTACACTAAAGGCAAAGGCTTAATGATTCTACTAAATAAAGAGTTCAGAAATAAAAAAAAGTAAAAGGACCATATTTGAGCATGAAAGTAGGCAAGAATTAAACAATAATCAAACGAAAGAATGTATAACTTCGTTCATAAAAAGTAAACCTTAAAATAGTCATAGACCATTAAAACTAGTAGCATTTGTTAACAATTTACCAAATATTTAAAGCAAAGTTTGAAAAAACATTGTATTAGGCATTTCTGTTTTTACAATTATCTTCCACATATAAGAGACAAGACATGGATTTGGAATTCATCTTTTGTTGTGTTTCTTATTTCATTCAAGATGATGTAACTCCAGTTAAAACCATTTTGAGGGGTTGGCGTTGTGGCATAGTAGGTTAAGCCTCTGCCGGCAACTCTGGCATCCCACAAGGGTGCCAATTTGTGTCTTGGCTTCTCTTCTTCTGATGCAGCTCTCTGAAAATGGCCTGAGAAGGCCATGGAACATGGCCCAGGTGCATGGGTCCTAGCACCTACATGAGAGACCTAGAAGAAGTTCCTGGCTCCTGGCTCTGGATTGGCCCAGCTCTGGCCATTGTGGCCATCTGGGGAGTGAACCCGCAGATAGAAGATCTCTCTCTCTCTGTGTCTCTCCCTCTCTTTGTCTGTAACTCTGACTCTCAAATAAATACGTAAATATTAAAAAAAATTGATGCAAATGATAGAACTTCTTTTTTGATATCTAGATAATTTTTCATTTTATGTATATGTATCACATATTCTTTATCCATTCATCCAATGATGGACATCTTGGTTGATTCTATATTTTGACTATTGTGAGCAATGATGCTATAAATACGGTGGAGCAGGTGTCTCTTTCATAAAACGGATTTATGTCTTTTGGTTATATACCTAGTAGTGAGATCCCTGGATCATGTGGCATGTCTACTTCTAGTTTTTAAAGAAATCTATATCCTGTTTTCCATAATGGCTGCAATAATTTATATCTCCACCAACAGTGTGTAAGGGTTCTCCCTTCTCCACATCTTAAGCAGAATTTGTTGCTCTTTGTCTTTTAGGTATTAGCAATTTTGACCGGGGCAAGGTGATATTTCATTGGTTTTGATTTGAAATTCCTTGAGTGCCATGGATATTGGACATTTTTTCCACATTTGTTAGCCATTTGTTTTTTCTGTTTTGAGAACTATGTATTCAGGTCTTTTGCCCTTTGTTAATTGGACTGGTTGATTTGTGGTTGCTGATTTTTTTAGTTGCTGATATAATCTGAATATTAATCCTTTGTCAGATAAGTAGCTTATAAAATTTTTATCTCATTCTGACAGCTTGTTTTCCTTGCTGTGCAGAAACTTCTGAGTTTGATAAAATTCCATTTGCCTAGTTTTGCTTTTGTGCCTGTGTTTTGGGAGTCTTGTCTAAAAATTCATCTAAACCAATGTTGTGAAGTATTTCCCCTACGTTTTCTTCTAGCAATTTCATAGTTTCCAGGGTTGCATTTAGGTAATTGATTCATTTGAGTTGATTTTTGCATATTGGGACATATAGGGATCTAATTTTATTCTTCTACATATATATGTCCAGTTTTGCCAACACCATTTACGTAAAGACTATGTTTTTTCCAATGTATATCTAGAGCACTTTTGTCAAAAATCGATTTCCTGTATGTATATGGACTAATTTTGATGGCATCTGTTCTGTTCTACTGATTTATGTGCTAGCTTTAAAATCAGGCAATGTGATTCCTCCTGCTATGCTCTCATTTATGAATTAAGGTGAAATAAAGACTTTAAATAACAAACAGAAATGGAAAGAATTTGTCCCCACTTATCTAGCCTTACAAAAGATGCTTTAGAATGTGTTACACACAGAAATACAGAAATATAGCCTGCACTAATGATGTGAAGGCAAAAAATCCCCCAGTGAAAGTACAAAAGAAATACAAAGTAAGCAACAGGAATATTTATTGAAAAATGGTGGTGTTGAGTTGTTATTTATCAATAGTCACCTTGAATGAAAATGACCTCAGCTCCCCAGTTAAAAAACAGTCTGGATTAATGGATTAAAAAACAAGATCCATCTATTTGTTACCTAGAAGAAACACATCTCACCAACAAAGATACACACAGACTGAAAGTGAAAGGATGGAAAAAAATATTCCATGCTAACAGAAAGCAGTAAGGAGCTGCTGTAGCCACTCTAATATCAGACAAAATAGACATTAACAAAAAGAGACATAGAAGGGCATTATATAATGATTAAGGGATCAACTCAACAGGAAGATGTGACTATAATAAATGTAAATGCACTGAATTTTTGAGCAACTGGCTATTGAAAAGACAAGTTAGTGGATGTAAAGAGAGACATAGACTCCAATACAATAGTAATGGGGGACTTCAATATCCCACTTTCAGCAATGGACAGATTAACTAGACAGAAAATCAACAAAATAACAGAGAATGTGGACAAAATGGACCTGACAACTATAGAACTTTTCAGCCCTCAGTTGTAGAATACACATTATCCTGATGAGTGCATGGACCTTTCTCAAGGATAGGTCATATATAAGGGTATAAAGCAAGTCACAGCAAACTAAAAAAGAAATCAAACTCACACCATACATTTCTCTGATAACAATGGAATCAAGCTGTAAATCAACAAATCAAGAATCTCTAGATCATATGCAAACACATGAAGACCAAACAATATGCTCCTGAATGAACAGTAGGTCACAAAACAAATCAAGAGAAGTCAAAAAAATATCTGGAATTGCATGAGGATGATAGTACATCATATCAAAACTTATGGGATACTGCAAAGCAGGGTTAAGAGTGACAATTATAGAATTGGTGCCTACATAAAAAGACTAAAAAGGTATCAAATAAATGAACTATCAATGCATCTCAAGGACCTAGGAAAACAACAAACCAAGCCCAAAGTTAGTAGGAGGAAAGAAATAATTAAAATTAGAGAAGAAATAAGCAAAATTTAAATGCATTATGCAAAAGATCAGTGAAATTAAGAGCTGTTTTTTCGAAACAATAAACAAAATTGATACACCATTGGTCTACCTAATGAAAAAAAAGGGAGAAGTCCCAAATCAATAAAATAAGAGATGAAAAAAGAAATTTAACAATAAGAACCACAGAAATAAAAAGTATCATAAGGAATTACTGCAAAGATCTCTATGCCAACAAATTTGGAAATCAAGAAGAAATGAATAGATTCTTGGGCACATACAATCTACCAACACTAAGTTATGAAGACATAGAAAACCTAACCAGACAAATGACCAAGAGGGAATCTGTGTCAGTAATAAAGAAAAAAAGAAAAGCTCAGGACGGACAGCTTCACTGCTGCATTCTACCAGACATGTGAAGAACTAATTCAAATTCTTCTCAAGATATTGAAAACAATTGAAACAGAGGGTATCTTCCCAAACTCCTTCTGTAAATTATCCAACACCTTAATTCCTAAGAGAGAAAAAGACACAGTAGAGAGAACTATAGTCCAGTATCAATGATGAAAATAGATGCAAAACTCCTCAACATAATACTAGCCGATGAAACCCAACAACACATCATAAAGATCATTCCCTGGGACCAAGTGGGATTTATCCCTGGTATGCAAGGATGATTCAACGTTAAAAACAAAGAATATGGTAAATCACAATAACAAACTGAAGATGCAGAAAAATAGATACAGAAAAAGCACTTGATAAAATAAAACATCCTTTCATGATGAAAACTTTAAGCAAATTGGGTAGAGAAGGAACATTCCATAAAACAATCAAGGTAGTTTGTGACAAACATGTGGCCAGCATCCTATTGAATTGGGAAAATCTGGCAGCATTTCCCCTAAAATTAATAACCAGGTAATGATGCACACCCTCACCATAGCTCTTTAACATATTCCTGGAATATTTACCTAGAGCCATTAGGCAAGAACAAGAAAACAAAGAGATACAAAGTGGAAAGGAGGAAGTAAAACTAACCCGATTTGCAGACAACATGATTCTATATATAGGGGATACAAAAGACTCCATTCAGAGACTAATGAAACTCATAAAAAAGTTTGATAAAATTTCAGGATATAAACTCAACACAAAAATTCAATATCCTTTGTATACAAAAGAAATGCCATAGCTTAGAAAGAACTAACCGAGCACCAAAAAGGAAACCTGTTGAAGTGAAATGGACACTATGAGAAACAGTGACTTGATCAGCCCTTGTCATCACTGTTGATGTACAAATTAATACTTTATCCCTTTTAGTATTTTTTGTCCTACTTAATACTATTGGTTGAACTCTGTAATTAACACACAATTATTCAGAGATATTTCTTCTATATTTGATTTGTGAAGGTATTTTAACATGAATAGGTGATGAATCTTATCAAATATTTTCCCTATCTATTGAGATGACCATAAGATTTTTGTTCTGCATTCTGCTGGTGTGATTTATGACATATTTTGATTTGTGTATGTTGAATCACTCCTAAATCAGTGGCATAAATCCCTCTTGATCATAATATATTATTTTTTGATGTTGTGTAAGATTGAACTTGCTAGTAATTTGTTGAGAATTTCTGTGTCAATGTTCATCAAAGGTATTGTTCTGTAGTGTTTTTTTGTGTTCTTTCTCTTTAAATATTTTGTAGTAATCAGTGGTAAAGCCGTAGAGCCCTGGACTTTCATTTGATGAGAACCTTTTTAATTATTGTTTTAATTTTATTGCTTGTTAAGGGTCTATTTAAATTTTGTGTCTTATTATTTTCATCTTGGTCAGGTGTATGTATCCAGAAATGTATCCATTTTTCAAACTTTTTCAATTTGATAGTCTACTTTCTTATGATTTATGACATTGTACTTTCTTATGATTCTTTGTATTTCTGTGATATCAGTTGTAATGTCTTCTTTTCATCTCTCATTTTATTTATTTTTCTGTCTTTCACCCTTTTTTTAAGTAAGGCTAAAACATTGTGTATACTATTTATCTTACCAAAAAGCAGCTTATGGTTTTCTTGATTTTTTAAAAATATTTTTAGTTTCAACTTTATTTATATAGTCTCTGATTCTTATAATTTCTTGTCTCCTGCTAACTTTTTAATTTTATTTAAGGAATGCAAACTTTATGAATTTCATCTATAGAAATTTGGGAATATAGTGAATCTTCCCAACCTATCTCCCTTCCCCCTCTATTCCCTCACTTCTTCCTCCTCCCTCTCTTATTCCCATTTTTATTTTTTATAAAGATTTATTTTCAGTTAACTTTATACTAAGAATATTAATCCTACACAAAGTAGAGAGTTCAACAAACAGTATGGAGAAAAAAGAAAAAAAAGACAAAGAAACATTCTTCTTCAACAGTCAATGCAAGGGATGTTCAAAATCATCCCATCACAAAGTGTCCATTTCACTCCTATAATCTTTTAGGTACAATATTAATTACCATAAATTATATATATATATATATATATATATATATATATATATGTTTTGGGGACTGGCTACTTTACTAAATATAATAATTTCCAATTGCATTCATTTTGTTGAAAATGACAGGATTTCATTTTTTTACCACTGTGTAGTATTCCATGTGTCTATATACCATAATTTCTTTATCCTGTCTTCACTTGATGAATATCAGGGTTGATTCCATATCAGCTATTGTTAATTGGGTTACAATAAACATGGGGGCACAGATCACTCTTTCATATGCTGATTTCACTTCCTTTGTGTAAATAATCAGGAGTGAGATGGTTGCATCATATTGTTGGTCAATATTCAGATTTCTTTTTTTCATGGATTTCACATTACTTTATTTTTTTATATAAAGCTTTTATTTAAAGAATATAAATCTCCAAAGTATAGCTTATGGATTACAATGGCTCCCCCCCCCACAACTTCCCTCCCACCCGCTACCCTCCCCTTTCCCGCTCCCTCTGCCCTTGCATTCACATCAAGATTCATTTTCAATTCTCTTTATACACAGAAGATCAGTTTAGTACATATTATGTAAAGATTTCAACAGTTTGCCCTCACATAGAGACACAAAGTGAAAATACTGTTGGAGTACTAGTTATAGTATTAATTCACAATGTACAGCAATATTCAGATTTCTAAGGTATCTCCATACTATCTTCCACAGTGCTGCACCAGTTTACATTCCTACCAACAGTGGATTCAGGTACCATTTTCCTCATATCCTCACCAGTATTTGTTGATTTCTGTATGACAGTCATTCTAACTGGGATGAGGTAAAACGTCATCGTGGTTATGGTTTGCACTTCCCCGATGGCTAGTGACCCTGGGCATTTTTTTCATGTGATTGTTGGCCATTTTAATTTCCTCTCTTGAAAAATGCCTGTTCAGGTCCTTTACCATTTCTAAACTATATTTTTTGTTATTATTGACTTACTTCAGCTCTTTTTGGATTTTGGAAATTAATCCTTTATCAATTGCATAGTTTGCAAATATTTTCTCCCTTTCTGTCAGATGACTTCACTTTGCTGTGTTTCTTTTGCAGTTCAGAAACTTGTCAGCTTGATGTAATTTCATATGTCAATTTTGGCTTTGATTGTCTGTGCTTCTGGGGTCTTTTCCAATGAGTGTTTGCTTATGCAATATCTTACATAATTTCCGATGTTCTCTTGGAATTTGATAGTATCAGGTCATAGATTTAGGTCTTTCATCCATTTGCAATGGATTTTTGTTTAAGGTCTAAGGTAGGGGTCTTGTCCATGCTTTTGCATTGTGGAGATCTAGTTTTCACTAGATCCAGTTTTTTAAGTATCATTTGTTGAAGAGGCTGTGCTTGCTCCAGGGAATGGTTTTAGTTCCTCAATCAAATATAAGTTGGTTGGAGGTGTGTGGATTGATTTCTGGCATTTCCATTCTGTTCCATTAATCTATCCATCTGTTTTTGAACCAGCACCAGGCTGTTTTGATTATAACTGCCCTATAGTATGTCTTGAAAACTGACATTGTGATGCCTCCAACTTTGTTTTAGTTGTACAAGATTGCTTTAGTTATTCTGGGTCTCCTGTTTTTCCATATTACTTTTAGCTTTATTTTTTTCTAGAACTGAGAAGAGTGTTGTTGGTATTTTGATTGGGATCACATTGAATCTATAGCTTGCTTTTAATAATTTGGACATTTTTGTGATATGGATTCTTCTAGCGCATCAACATGGAAAATTTTTCCACTTTTTATGTCTTCTTCTATTTTTTCTCTTATATTTTGTATGTTCATCCTAGAGCTCTTTGATGTCCTTGCTTAAATGTATTTGAAGGTATTTAATTCCTTTTGTACTTATTGTGACTAGAATTGTTCTTAGAAGTTCTTTCTAAGCTATGTAATTTTCTGTGTATACAAAGGCTGTTAATTTTTGTGTGTTGATTTTATATCCTGCTACCTTACCAAACTCTTTTATTAGTTCCAATAATCTCCCAGTGGATCTTTTGGATCTCTAATGTGTATAATTATGTAATCTGCAAATAGGGATATTTTGACTTCTTCTTTGCCAATTTGTGTTCTTTTGATTTTCTTTTTCTTGCCTAATGGCTTTGGGTAAATCTTCCAGAAATATATTGAATAGCAATGTTGAGAATGAGCATCCTTGTCTTAATGGTGATGCCTCCTATTTTTCCCCATTTAAAAAGATTCTGGCTATGGGTTTTTCATGGATTGCCTTGACCATGTTCAGAAATGTTCCTTCTATACCCAATTTGATTAAGATTTGCATCACGAAAGGATGTTACCTTTTAACAAATGATTTCTGTTTAGATAACCATATGTGTTTTTTTTATTCTTCAGTTTGTTAATGTGATGTATCAAATTTATTGATTTGCTGATGTTGAGCCATCCCTGCATACCAGGGATAAATCCCACTTTATCTGGTTGAATGATCTTTCTAATGTGTTGTTGGAATCAATTGGCTAGTATTTTGTTATTGCATCTATGTTCATCAGGGATTATGGTCTAATAGTTCTCTTTCTGTGTTGTTTCTTTTTCTGGTTTAGGAATTAGTGTGATGTTGATTTTATAGAAGGGGTTTGGGAAGGTACCTTTCTTTTCAACTGTTTTGAGTAGCTTGAAAAAATTAGAATTAGTTATTTAAATGTCTGTTAGAATTCAGCAGTGAATCCATTGGGACTGGGGCTTTTCTTAGTTGGGAGTGTCTTTATTAGTGATTCAATCTCTGCCTTGGTTATTTATTGCTTTAGGTGTTTCATGTCTTCATGACTCAATTTTCATAGATTGTATGTGCCCAGAGATCTATTTTTCTATGTTTCCTGATTTGTTTGCATACAGCTCTTTGTAGCAATTCCTGATGATTTTTTAAATTTCTGTGCTACCTGTTTTTATATTTTCTTTTTCATTTCATATTTTATTGATTTGGGCCTTCTCCCTCTTTTTATGGTTAGCTGGGCAATGGTGTGTCAATTTTGTTTATTTTTTCAAAAAAACAGCTCTTCATTTCACTGATCTTTTTTATTGTTATCTTGGTTTCAATTTTGTTTATTTCTTCTTTAATTTTAATTATTTCTTTCCTGCTACTAATCTGGGTTTGGTTTGCTGTTGTTTTACTACGTCCTTGAGATGCATTGACAGCTCATTATATGGTGCCTTTCCAATTTCTTGATAGAGTCACCAATCCTATAAATGTCTCTCTTTAACATTGCTTTTGCTGTATCCCATAAGTTTGATATGATGAATTGTTTTCTTCATTCATTTCAAGAAATTCTTTGAATTCTCTTTGGATTTCTTCTATGACCCACTGTTCATTCAGGAGCATGTTGTTAAAGCTCCATGTGTTTGCATATGTTCTAGAGATTTTAGAGTTGTTGCTTTCCATCTTCAACTCATTTTGATAAAAAGATGCATTTTATTATTTTTATTTTTTAATTTGCTGAGACTTTCTTTATGCCTTAGCATATGATCTATCCCAGAGAAAGTTCTGTGCACTGATGAGAAGACTGTGTATTCTGCAACTGTGAGATGAAAAGTTCTCTAGATATCGGTTAGGTGCATTTTATCCCTAGAGTCAATTAACTCTGTTGTTTTCCTGTTAATTTTTTCTCGTGCATCTGTCCATTGCTGAAAGTTGGATATTGAAGTCCCCTGTTACTACTGTATTGGAATCTATGTCTCCATCCAGATCTGTTAGCATTTATTTTAAATAGGCAGGCCCCCTGTAAATGGGAACATATACATTTATTATAGTCACATCTTCCTGTTGAATTGATCATTATATAGTGCTCTTCTCTGTCCTGTTTTTCTGTTGTCTGCTTTTCTCAGTTTTTTTTGTTAATATCTATTCTATCTGATATAAGGATGCTACAGCAGCTCTTTTTTGCTTTCTATGAGCATAGAATAACTTTTTCTGTCTTATCACTTCCAGTCTGCATGCATCTTTATTGGTGAGGTGGGTTTTTATTTGGTAGCAAATAGATGAGTTTTATTTTTTTAATCCATTTAGTCAGTCTGTTTCTCTTTTCTTGTTTTTTTTTGTTTTTTGAAAGCTTTTATTTAATGAATATAAATTTTAGGTACAGCTTTAGGAATATAATGATTCTTCCCTCCCACACCCGCCCTCCTTGCCCCACTCCCATCCCACCTCCTACTCCCTCTCCCATCCCAATATTCATTAAGATTCATTTTTAATTAACTTTACATACAGAGACTTTCTCTATACTAAGTAAAGATTTAAACAATTTGCACACACACACACACAAAGTATAAAGTACTGTTTGAGAACAAGTTTTCCAGTTAATTCTCATAGTATAACTCAGTAAGGACAGAGGTCCAACATGGGGAGTAAGTGCACAATGACTCCTGTTGTTGAATTAACAATTAACACTCTCATTTATGATGTCAGTGATCACCTGAGGTACTTGACATGAGCTACCAAGGCTGTGGAAGCCTTTGGAGTCCACAAACTCCATCAGTATTTAGACAGGGCCATAAGCAAATTGAAAGTTCTCTCCTCCCTTCAGAGAAAAGTACATACATTTTTGATGACAACTTCTTTCAACTGGGGTCTCACTCACAGAGATTCTTCATATAGAACAGTTTTTGTAACTATGTCTTTGCTTTCCATGCCTGAAATGCTCTCATGAGATTTTCAGCCATATCTGATTGCCATAATCACTGATTCTGGCAAAGTAGCAGGATATAAAATCAATGCACAAAAATCAACAGCCTTTGTATACACTGGCAATGCCACGGCTGAGAAAGAACTGCTAAGATCAATCCCATTCACAATAGCTACAAAAACAATCAAATACCTTGGAATAAACTTAACCAAGGAGGTCAAAGATCTCTACGTTGAGAATTACAAAACCTTAAATAAAGAAATAGAAGAGCATACCAAAAATGGAAAAATCTTCCATGCTCATGAATTGGAAGAATCAATATCATCAAAATGCCCATTCTCCCAAAGGAACTTACAGATTCAATGTAATACCAATCAAGATACTGAAGACATTCTTCTCAGATATGGAAAAAACGATGCTGAAATTCATATGGAGACACAGCAGACCTCGAATAGCTAAAGCAATCTTGGACAACAAAAACAAAGCTGGAGGCATCACAATACCAGATTTCAGGGCATACTATGGGGCAGTTGTTATCAAAACAGCATGGTACTGGTACAGAAACAGATGGATAGACCAATGGAACAGAATGGAAACACCAGAAATCAATCCAAACATCTACAGCCAACTTATATTTGATCAAGGATCTAAAACCAATCCCTGGAGTAAGCACAGTCTATTCAATAAATGGTGCAGGGAAAACTGGATTTCCACGTGATGAATCACGAAGCAAGACCCCTACCTTTCACCTTACATAAAAATTCACTCAACATGGATTAAAGACTTAAATCTACGACCTGACACCATCAGGTTATTAGAGAGCATTGGAAAAGCCCTGCAAGATATAGGTACCGGCAAAGAATTCTTGGAAAATACCCCAGAAGCACAGGCACTCAAAGTCAAAAATTAACATTTAGGTTTGCATTAAATTGAGAAGTTTCTATACTGCAAAAGAAACGGTCAGGAAAGTGAATAGGAAAACAACAGAATGGGAAAAAATATTTGCAAACTATGCAACAGATAAAGGGTTGATAACCAGAATCTACAAAGAAATCAAGAAACTCCACAACATCAAAACAAACAACTCACTTAAGAGATGGGCAAACGACCTCAATAGACATTTTTCAAAAGAGGAAATCCAAGTGGCCAACAGACACAGGAAAAAATGTTCAGGATCACTAGCAATCAGGGAAATGCAAATCAAAACCACAATGCGGTTTCATCTCACCCTGGTGAGAATGGCTGACATTCAGAAATCGATCAACAATAGATGCTGTAGAGAATGTGGGGAGAGAGGGGCACTAACTCACTGTTGGTGGGAATGCAAACTGGTTAAGCCACTATGGAAGTCAGTCTGGAGATTCCTCAGAAACCTGATTATAACCCTACCATACAACCCAGCCATACCACTCCTTGGAATTTACCCAAAGGAAATTAATTTGGCAAACAAAAAAGCTGTCTGCACATTAATGTTTATTGCAGCTCAATTTACAATAGCTAGGACCTGGAACCAACCCTAATGCCCATCAACAGTAGACTGGATAAAGAAATTATGGGACATGTACTCTATAGAATACTATGCAGCAGTAAAAAACAATGAAACCGGGTCATTTGCAACAATATGGAGGAATCTGGAACACATCATGCTGAGTGAAATAAGCCAGTCCCAAAGGGACAGATATCTTATGTTCTCCCTGATCCGCGACAACTAACTGAGCACCAAAAGGGAAACCTGTTGAAGTGAAATGGACACTATGAGAAACAGTGACTTGATCAGCTCTTGTCCTGACTGTTCTTGTACAATTTAATACTTTATCCATTTTAGTATTTTTTCTTTGTTTTGTTCTAGTACTAGTGGTTGAACTCTGTAATTAACACACAATTATTCTTAGGTGTTAAAATTTTAACTGAAAATGATCCCTGTGAAATATAAGAGTGGGAAAAAGAGAGGGAGGAGATGAACAATTTGGGACATGCTCAATTGGACTTGCCCCAAATGGTGGAGTTAGAAACGTGCCAGGGAATTCCAATTCAATCCCATCAAGGTGGCATGTACCAATGCCATCTCACTAGTCCAAGTGATCAATTTCTGTTCACAATTGATCACACTGATAGGTCTAAGAGTCAAAGGGATCACACAAACAAGACTAGTGTGTGCGAATACTAACTAATAGAATCAAAAAGGGAGAGAACGATCCAACATGGGAAGCAGAATACACAGCAGACTCATAGAATGGCAGATGTCCTAAATAGCACTCTGGCCTCAGAATCAGCCCTTACGGCATTCGGATATGGCTCAAGAACCCATGAGAGTATTTTAGGCATGGAAAGCCAAGTCAATCTGGAAAAAAATAAAAAAAGAAGACCTAAATGAAAGATCTCTGCGAGTGAGATAGATCCCAGTGGAAAGAACAGGTCATCAAAGAAGGAGGTACCATACTCTGAAGGGAGGAGAGAACTTCCACTTTGACTATGACCCTGTCGGAATAAGATCAAAGTCGGTGAACCCTAAAGTCTTCCATAGCCTCGGCAACTCATGACTAGAGCCTAGGGAGATTACTGATGCCATAAACAAGAGTGTCAAATTGTTAAATCAACAACAGGAGTCACTGTGTACTTACTTCTCGTGTGGGATCTGTCCTTAATGTGTTGTCCAATGTGAAGTAATGTTATAACTAGTACTGAAATAGTATTTTTACACTTTGTGTTTCTGTGTTTGTGCAAATTGATGAAATCTTTACTTAGTATATCCTGAATCGATCTTCTGTATATAAAGATAATTTAAAATGATTAAAAAATTAGTGTTAAGTTGGAAATTGCATGGAAAATTAATCAATTTTTAAAAAATATCATGTAGGATCTCTGTCCTTAATGTTTTGTACATGTGAATTAATGCTATAACTAGTACTCCAACAGTACCTTTCACTTTGTGTTGCTATGTGGGGGCAAACTGTTGAAATCTTTACTTAATATATACTAAACTGATCTTCTGTATATATAGAGAATTGAAAATGAATCTTGATGTGAATGGAAGGGGAGAGGGAGCGGGAAAGAAGAGGGTTGTGGGTGGGAGGGAAGTTATGGTGGGGGGAAGCCATTGTAATCCATAAGCTGTACTTTTGAAATTTATATTCATTAAATAAAAGTTTAAAAAAATAGTGAATAAATTAAAAAAGAAGAAAATAAAAAAAATCACTGATTCTGAGGTCAGAGTGCTGTTTAGGGTGTTTGTCATTCTATGAGTCTGCTTTGTGGATTGCTTGTCATGTTGGAACATTCTTTCCTTTTTAATTCTATCTATTGTTATTTCCAGACACTTGTCTCATTTATGCGATCCCTTTGACACATAATCCTATCTATATGGTAAATTACACACTTAATATGATCATTTTAGCACATATGATGGTATTAGTACCACCCAGCTTAATGGTATTTGGAGTCCCATGACAAGTCCGTGGGAATGTGTGCCAAACTATACCACTACTCCCTCTCTTATTTCTACTCTTATTTTTTTTAAACCAGGATCTATTTTCAATTGACTTTATATACCTATGATTAATTCTATGTTAATTAAAGAGTTCAATCAATGGTATTAATTAGCAAAATAAATAATAAAAAATAATAAACTGTTCCTCAAAAGTCAAGTCAAGGGCTGTTCAGGACATTGCTTCTCATAGTGTGTATTTCACTTCTACAGGTTTCCTTTTAGGTGCTCTGATACTTATCACAGATTAGGGAGAAATATGGTATTTCTCCATTTGGGACTGGCTTATTTCACTAAGTATAATGTTTTTCAGATTAATTCATTTTGAGACAAGTCACTATGTATATTTTTTACCACTGTGTAGTATTCCATAGAGTACATTTCCCATAATTTCTTTATCCAGTCTTCCATTCATGGACATTTTGGTTGATTCCAAATTTTGGTTGCTTGGATTGATTTTTGGCATTTCTCTTCTATTCCATCAATCTATCCATCTGGTACCAATACCAGGCTGTTTTGATTATAACTGCCTTGAAGTATGTCTTGAAATCTTGTATTGTGATGTCCCTGGCTTTTTTTCTGCTTCATATGATTGTTTTATGTATTCAAGGTCTTCTGTGTTTCCAAATTAATTTCAGCATCATTTTTTCTAGATCTGAGAATGTCTTTGATATTTGGATTGGTATTGCATTTCTTCAGTAAATTATTTGCAGAATAATGGACATTTTGATGATATTGATTCTTCCGATCCATGATTATGGATGTTTTCCATTTTTTTGGTGTCTTATTCTATTTCTTTCTTTAAAGTTTTGTAATTCTCACCATAGCGATCTTGGACATCCTTAGTTAAATTTATGCCAAGGAATTTGATTTATTCATTTTTTAATTTATTTGAAAGACAGAGCCACAGAGAGAGGCAGAAAGAGAGAGAGGTCTTCCATCTGCTAGTTCACTCCCCAGATGGCCACAACGGCTGGAGCTGCACTGATCCGAAGCCAGGAGTTTCCTCCAGGTCTCCCACATGGGTGCAGGGGTCCAAGTACTTGGGCCATCCTCCACTGCTCTTCCAGGCCATGGCAGAGATGGATTGGAAGAGGAGCAGCCAGAACTAGAATTGGCACCCACATGGGATGCTGGCGCTTTAGAGGGCTTTAACTCGCTGTGCCACAGTGCTGGCCCCCAAGTTATTTGATTCTTTTTGTAGCTATTGCGATTGGGTTGATCTTAGAATTTATTTCTCAGTCCTGGCATTGTCTGTGTATACAAAGACTGTTGATTTTTGTGTGTTGATTTTATATCCTGCAATTTTACCAAACTATTCTATGAGTTCTACTACTCTCTTTGTGCAGTCTTTTGGGTCCCCTAAATCTAGAATAATATCATATGCAAAAAGAGATAGTTTGACTTCATCTTTACCTATTTGAATCGCTTTGATTTCTTTTTCTTGCCTGATGGCTCTAACTTTCAGGACTATGTTGAATAGCAACGGTGAGAGTTGGCATCCTTGTCTGGTTCCAGATCTCAGTACAAATTCTTCCAAATTTTCCCCATTCAATAGAATACTGGCCACAGGTTTGTCATAAATTGCCATGATTGTGTTGAGAAATGTTCCTTCTATACCCAGTTTGCTTAGAGTTTTCATCATGAAAAGGTGTAGTATTTTGTTGAATGCTTTCTCTGCCTCTATTGAGATAATCATATGGTATTTGTTCTTTAATTTGTTAATGTGATGTATCACATGGATTGATTTTTTAATGCTATATCATCCCTGCATACTCAGTATAAATCCCACTTGGTTTGGGTGAATGATCTTCCTGATGCGTTGTTGGATTCAATTGGCCAGAATTATGTTGAAGATTTTTGTGTCTATGTTCATCAGGGGCATTTTTCTGTAGTTCTCTTTTTCTGTTTCATCTTTTCCCAATTTAGGGATTAAGGTGATTCTGGGTTCATAGAAGGAATTTGG
Source organism: Sylvilagus floridanus (assembly GCA_949820135.1). NCBI lineage: Eukaryota > Metazoa > Chordata > Mammalia > Lagomorpha > Leporidae > Sylvilagus > Sylvilagus floridanus. The sequence goes on from OX463223.1 coordinate 92,201,460, forward strand.
GAGGATTCCATCCCTTTCAATTGTTTTAAATACCTTGAAAAGAATTGGAGTTAGTTCTTTAAATGTTTTGTAGAATACAGCAGTGAAGCCATCTGGTCCTGGGCTTTTCTTTGTTGTGAGGGTTTTTATTACTGACTCAATTTCTATTAGGAAAATTTCAGTAATTATTTCACTAAGTAGGCCTTCTAATCTATTCTCTTTCCAGACCTTCAGTAACTCCTAACACCTGTATGTTGGGTCATTTGATGATATCCCATAATTCCAACACTGTTTTCAAGTTTCTAAATTTTTCTTTTTTTTTTTTTTAGTCTGACTGAAAAATTTCCAAAGATTTTTATTCTAGCTCAAATACTCTTTCTTCTGCCTCAGCAATTCTGTTGTTAGAGCTTTCCACTCTTTTTTTTTTTTTTTGAGATTTATTTATTTATTTGAAGGTCAGAGTTCCACAAAGGAGAGGCAGAGTTACACAGAAGAGAGGCAGAGAGAGAGAAAGTGAGAGAGAGAGAGAGAGAGAGAGAGAGAGGAGAGAGAGTTCTTCCATCCATTGGTTCACTCCCCAATTGAACGCAACGGTTGCAGCTGCACTGATCCGAAGCCAGGATCCAGGAGCTTCTTCCGGGTCTTCCCATGCAGGTGCAGGGGCCCAAAAACTTGGGCCATCTTCTACTGCTTTCCCAGGCCACAGCAGAGAGAGAGCTGGATTGGAAGTGGAGCAGCTGGGACTCGACCTGGTGCCCATATAGGAAGCTGACACTTCAGGCAGTGGCCTTACTTCTCTGCCACAGCACCAGCCCCTCCATTCCTTTTTTAAATTTGATCTATTGAGTTCTTCATTTCTAACGTTTCATTTTGACTTCTCTTTAAAATCTTAATTCCATGAGAAAATTTTTCCTTTATGTGATGTATGGATCTCTTTAATTCGTAGATTTGCTTCTTATTGCTTCTGAGTAATTCTATGATTAATTTTTTTAGATTTTGTTTTAGGTATTTCATCAATCTCTTTATTTTCACAAAAATGAATCTTGATATGAATGGAATGGGAGAGGGAGCAGAAAATGGGAGGGGTGCGAGTGGGAGGGAAATTATTGTGCAGAAGCCATTGTAAACCATAAACTGTACTTTGGAAATTTATATTTACTAAAAAATAAATAAATAAATAAAATGAAAAAAATAAATGTTGAACAATTTTTGTTGTTTATCCTTTCATGCCAGATATTAGGTAAGGTTGAAATTTTGCTTTCTGCAACATATCTAACTGTCAAAAATCTCCTAACAGATAAGAAATATGTTTCAGTTTGCACCCACACAGAAACACAAAGTGAAAAAATACTGTTTCATTACTAGTAATAGCATTATTTCACATTGGATAACACATTAAGGACAGATCCCTCATGAGACGTAAGTACACAGTGACTCCTGAAGTTGATTTAACAATTTGACACTCTTGTTTATGGCGTCAGTAATCTCCCTAGGCTCTAGTCATGAGTTGCCGAGGCTGATGAAATCTTTACATAGTATATATTAAATTGATCTTCTGTGTAAAAAGATAATAGCAAATGATTAAAAAAACTTGGTGTTAAACTGGAAATTGCATAGATAATTAATCAATTATTTAAAAAAAATCATGTAGGATCTCTGTCTTTAATGTGCTGTACATTGTGAATTAATACTATAACTAGTACTCCAACAGTATTTACAGTTTGTGTCTCTATGTGAGGGCAAACTGCTGAAATCTTTACGTAATATGTACTAAACTGATCTTCTGTGTATAAAGAGAATTGAAAATGAATCTTGATGTGAACAGAAGGGGAGAGGGAGCGGGAGAGGGGAGGGTAGCGGGAGGGAGGGAAGTCATGTGGGGGGGAGCCATTGTAATCCATAAGCTGTACTTCGGAAATTTATATTTTTAAATAAAAGCTTTATAAAAAAAAAGAAATATGTTTCAGCAGAATGAGAAAATAAAACTTGAGATATTAGCTGCTTAATTCCAGCCTCAAACACTTATGCATTTAACACTCAAAGCCTAGTTAAAAAATAAGTTTTATTGATATTTTATTAATTGTTAAACCCAGGCAGTTTGAAGATATCTGTGTTCCTATGTGTGCTAAAAAGGACAGTGCGTTCTATTCTATATTTTGCTTGAAGAAAATTCTTGGCAGAACGAGAACATAGTTTCCTATAAAGAAATTTTTATAGAAACAGGATTTCTGTCCTTGACTCATTTGGTGAGCTGTTTCCTTTTTATTTCCACTTCCCTACTGCATGTATTGTCTTTTGTTGCATGTTTTTGGCAGACATCCTTTTAAACAGAACAAAAGAGTTTAGTGTAAGTAAATGTTGTCACTCAAAAATCTCTGGCTTTTCACCAGTGGTAATACATTTGTTACTATCAGGACTACTTACTTAAATTTAAAAAAAGGTGAAATTTCACACGGACAAATTTAGGTGGGATTTAATCTTTGAGCTCCCTTTGAGACACTGAAATAATATGCTATAGCAAATTTCTATTATTTGTTACTTGCTTTCTTTAAGGATATGGGATCAAGTTGCTTGGAAAACGTCACTAACAGACACTCTAAAAAATCAGTTTCTTTACAACTTGTAGACCTCATTCTTTAACTTAAAACACGTTTTTTCAATTACCAGAAACACATTCAGGTTATTCTATGTAAAAAGAGGAAATGGAATAAAAATATTCAGGAATGTATTCTGAAACCATTATGTCCCAAACTGGAGTTTCATAGGCTGTTAGGAAGGGACAAAAACCATAGTATCAGAGATCATTTCAAATAATTTTCAACTGATTTGATCAGTTTTTACTCCTGTGTATCTTTTGTTCTAGTTTCTTAGGAAGATCGCTTTTCTTTTGATTCTTTGTATGCATATGGTGTTTTGACTATGGCTCTGACAAAATGTCAGTTTTACATGTTAAAGTTCAGATTACATACTTATAAAAAACTTAAATTTATCTCTTGATCCTTATTGCAAATTCTCATAAGAGAGGATATTATTGTTTAATTAGAGGATATTTTGGTCCAGTCAGTTACAGCAAATGGGTTGCATGGCACAGTACAAACATGGCTACACAAATATTAATACTTTGTATATTGGAGGAGGGAAATTCCCAGAGAAAATGGTAGCCATTGTGTAAAATGGCATAGAATAACATAAGCTTCAAGACAGTCTACAGGGCATTTATAATCAAAACAGTCTGGTACTGGCACAAAAATAGATATGTAGACCAATGGAGCAGGATAGAAACTCCAGAAATATAATCAATAAATCTTTGACAAACAAGCTAAAAATCATTCCCTGGAGGAAGGACAATCTCTCCAACAAATGGCCCTGTGAAAATTGTATCTGGGCCTGCAGAAGTATGAAAGAAGACACCTACTTTACACCTTATACAACAATCAACTTACAATGGATCAAGGATCTAAATCCATGAGCTGATACTGTCAAATTACTAGAGGAAAACATTGGGGAAACTCTGCAAGACACTAGCATAGGTAAATCCTTCTTGAATAAGACACCAGAAGCACAAGCAATAAAAGCAAAAATATGTAAATGAGGTTACATCAACCTAAGAAGTTTCTGCACTCCAAAGGAAACATTTAACAAAATGAAGAAGCAACTGACAGAATGGGAAAATTATTTGCAAACTATGCATCTGATAAAGGATTAATATCCAGGACATATAAGGAGCTCAAGAAACTCAACAACAGGAAAACAAGCAATATAGTTATGAAATTGGCAAAGGACATGAACAGGCATTTTTCAGGGATGAATACAAATTACCAACAGACACATGAAAAAGTGCTCAGGATCACTACCCATCAAGGAAATGCAAATCAAAACCACAATGTGGTTTCTCCTCACCTAAGTTAGAATGGCTATCATTCAAAAATCAAGCAGCAATAAATGCTGGTGAGGATGTGGAAGGAAAGACACCCTAATACACTGTTGATAGTAATTTAAACTAGTAAAACCATTGTGGAAAGCAATATGGCGATTCCTCAAAAAAATCTTAAAATACATCTACCATATGACCCAACCATCCCAATCTTGTGAATTTCTCTAAAAGAAATGAAATCAGCATAGAAAAAAGTTATCTGTATGGCCTTATAGCAGCTCAGTTCACAACACCTAAGATATAAAATCAACCCAGATGCCCATCAACTGATGACTGCATTAACAAAATGTATATATGAAATTATATATGTAATATATACATATATATATATATGATGGAGTACTAATCATCCATTGAAAAGAATGAAATCCTGTCTCTTTCAGCAAAGTGGATGCCACTGGAGACCATTATACTTAGTGAAATAAGCCAGTCACAAAAATACAAATATCATATGTTTTCCCTGACATGAGGTAGTTATATAGAATTCGAAAGTAAGAATGAATCTGACATTTTATAATTTGATTATTGCTTTTAGCCCTTGTTGTATTCCTGTAGAACTTTGATATTTATACTTTTTACTTGTTGAACATTATTATTAGTAGTGCATTAAGCCTGTGATTATAAAGTAAATTGAAAGTATGTTATTGCAAAAATTAAAGGAAAAAGGTAGGAGGATGAATTGAGTGGGGGCAAGTATGGTTATCATCTTAGAATATTATCTATGAAATGCATGAATTCTATTCTCTTTAACTTAATAAAAATTGCAAAAAAAATTAGATAAGCAACTTTTACTACTTAAATGTAAAGCTGGGAAGCTGATGCTTCAGGGATGGATTGGTGGTTCCCTCTTGCCCATGGCATAAGGTACAACATACTTTCTCTTCTCTTAACTTCTTTTGCAGAACAGGAAGACCTGATGAAGCTAGATATAATATCATCACAAGTGGACACTAAGGTCCACCACGAGGAAAAATAACAGGAATGTATTGTCATGGATCTAGTGACATGTCTTGGCACCTGACACCAAAGACTTATAGCTCTTTCATGATTTTGCTATATCTGCACCACCTTCCTTGTAGCCCCTTCATAAGCACCAAAACACTTATCCAAGAGTGTTGTAGTCCATAGGAACCAAAAGTCTTCTACCCTCTCAGCTGTTTAGATTAAATACTCTCTTTCCTTCACCCCAAAAACCTTGTCCTCATTACTTTGATTTGGCCCTAGGGAGATGGATAGAGCTATCAGCAATAATTTGATCTTTGGTTAAGGAGATATTTAAAAATATACTCGATGTACCAATTCAAATTACAATCAACTATCACCAGGTTTTTCTTAGTAGAAGTGTATCCATCTATGTCTTTCAAATAATTGAAACAGTGGAATTCTGATCTCCCAGGTTCTTCATACAGAAAAAACTTAAAACATGTAATCCTTAGGTCTCTGTGGCCTTCCCCATTTCTGTGCAAGCAACTCAGTAAAAGCACTTTAAAATTCTTGCTGGTATTGTGGCATAGCAGGATAAGCCACTGCCTGCAGCTCCAGCATCCCATATGGTGCTAGTTCAAGTCCAAGCTGTTCTACTTCTATCCAACTCCCTGCTAATGGCGTGGGAAGAGCAAAAGAAGATGGCCCAACTGTTTGGTCCCGTGTCCCCCAAATGGAATACCTGGAAGAAACTCTGGCTCCTGGCTTCAGCTTGTCCCAGCCCTTCTCTCTCTCTCTCTCTCTCTCTCTCTCTCTCTCTCTCTCTCTCTCTCTCTCTCTCTCCCCCCCCCTCCCTCCCACACTCCATCCCTCTCTCTTTAACTTAATCTTTTAAGTAAATAAATCTTTTTTTTTTAACACCAAGATTTTTTAATCATTTGCAATTATCTTTATATAAAGAAGATCGATTCAATATATACTATGTAAAGATTTCATCAGTTTGCACCCACTCAGAAACACAAAGTGTAAAAATACTGTTTCAGTACTAGTAATAGCATTATTTCACATTGGATAACACATTAAGGACAGATCCCGCATGAGACGTAAGTACACAGTGACTCCTGATGTTGATTTAACAATTTGACACTCTTGTTTATGGCGTCAGTAATCTCCCTAGGCTCTGGTCATGAGTTGCCGAGGCTATGGAAGCCTTTAGGGTTCGTGGACTTCGATCTTATTCCGACAGGGTCATAGTCAAAGTGGAAGTTCTCTCCTCCCTTCAGAGAAAGGTACCTCCTTCTTTGATGGCCCCGTTCTTTCCACTGGGATCTCACTCGCAGAGATCTTTCATTTAGGTCTTCTGTTTTTTCCAAAATGTCTTGGCCAGAATTTTGTTGAGGATTTTTGCATCTATGTTCATGAGGGATATTGGTCTGTAATTCTCTTTCAATGCTGCATCTTTTTCTGGCTTAGGCATTAAGGTGATGCTGGCTTCATAGAAAGAATTTGGGAGAATTCCCTCTTTTTCGATTGTTCTGAAAAGTTTGAGAAGAATTGGGGTTAGTTCTTCTTTAAATGTCTGGTAGAATTCAGCAGTGAATCCATCTGGTCCTGGGCTTTTCTTTGTTGGGAGGGCCTTTATTACTGATTCAATTTCTGACTCACTTATGGGTCTGTTTAGGTTTTCTATGTCTTCCTGGTTCAATTTAGGTAGGTTGCATGTGTCCAGGAATCTATCCATTTCTGATAGGTTTCCCTGTTTACTGGCATATAGGTCCTTGTAGTAATTTCTGATGATTCTTTTGATTTCTGTGGTGTCTGTTGTTATATTTCCTTTTTCATCTCTGATTTTACTGATTTGGGTCTTTTCTCTTCTTTTTTTAGTTAGTTGGGCCAATGGGGTGTCAATCTTGTTTATTTTTTCAAAACACCAGCTCCTCATTTGGCTGATTTTTTTGTAATGTTTTTTTGGATTCAATCCTGTTGATTTCTTCTCTGATTTTGATTATTTCTCTTTTTCTACTAGATTTGGGTCTAGTTTGCTGCAAATTTTCTAGATCCTTGAGATGCATTGAAAGCTCATCTATTTGGTGCCTTTCCAGTTTCTTGATGTAGGCACCTATTGATATAAACTTTCCTCTTAACACTGCTTTTGCTGTATCCCATAAGTTTTGGTATGTTGTGCTGTTATCCTCATTTACTTCCAGAAAATTTTTGATTTCTCTTTTGATTTCTTCTGTGACCCATTGTTCATTCAGGAGCATGTTGTTCAATCTCCATGTGTTTGCATATGCTCTAGGGATTCCTGAGTTGCTAATTTCCAACTACAATCCCTTATGGTCTGAGAAGTTGCATCGTATGATTCTAATTCTTTTGAATTTGCTGAGACTTGCTTTATGGCCTAATATGTGATCAATCCTAGAGTAGGTTCCATGTACTGCTGAGAAGAATGTGAATGCTTTACGTGTAGGATGAAAAGTTCTGTAGATATCTGTTAGATCCATTTGGGCTATAGTGTTGTTTAAATCTACTGTCTCCTTGTTGATCTTCTGTCCTGTCGATCTGTCAATATCTGTGAGTGGAGTATTGAAGTCCCCCAGTACTATTGTGTTGGGGTCTAAGTCTCCGTTTAAGTTTCTTAACAAATTTTTTAAATAAACCTGTGGCCTGTAATTAGGTGCATATACATTGAGAATTGTTATATCTTCCTGTAGTATTGATCCCTTAATCATTATATAGTGCCCCTCTTTGTCTCTCTTAACAGTTTTTGTGTTAAAGTTTATGTAGTCCGATATTAAGATGGTTACACCCGCTCTTTTTTCATTTCTGTTGGCATGGTATATCTTGTTCCATCCTTTTATTTTCAGTCTGTATGGATCTTCGTTGGAAAGATTTGTTTCTTGTAAGCAGCAAATAGATGGTTTTTGTTCCTTAACCCAATCAGCCAATCTCTGTGTTTTAACAGGACAGTTTAGACCTTTAACGTTCAATGTGACTATTGATAAGTGGTAAGTTTGCCCTGCCATTTGCCAGATATTTTCTAATGTATGTTTTGAATTCCCTGTGATCTTTTGCTGTGAGGTTCCCTTCGTTTACCTTCTTTCATGTTGATGGTCGTGTTTCTGTGTTTCTGTGTGTAACACGTCTTTAAGTATCTTTTGCAGGGCTGGACGAGTGGCAACAAATTCTTTCAATTTTTGTTTGTTATGAAAGGTCTTTATTTCGCCTTCATTCACAAATGAGAGCTTTGCAGGGTATAATATTCTGGGCTGGCAGTTTTTCTCTCTAAGTACCTGGGCTATGTCTCGCCATTCCCTTCTAGCTTGTAGGGTTTCTGTTGAGAAGTCAGCTGTGAGTCTAATTGGAGATCCTCTGAGAGTAATCTGCCATTTCTCTCTTGCACATTTTAGGATCTTTTCTTTTTGCTTCACTGTGGTGAGCTTAATTACAATATGTCGTGCAGAGGATCTCTTTTGGTCATGTTTATTAGGGGTTCTATGAGCTTCCTGGATTAGGATTTCTCTGTCTTTCTCCAAGCCTGGAAAATTTCCTGCTAGTATCTCCCTAAAAAGGCCTTCTAATCCTTTCTCCCTCTCCATACCTTCAGGAACACCTAGAACCCGAATGTTGGGTTTTTTAATAGTATCCTGTAAATTCTCGACGATATCTTTTAGTTTTCTAATTTCCTCTTCTTGTCTTTGGTTTGACTGTTTCCTCTCCTGTTCACTGTCTTCTAGGTCCGATATTCTCTCTTCTACTTCAGCCATTCTGGTTTTAAGGCCCTCAAGATTGCTTGTCACTTGATCTATTGAATTCTTCAATTCATTAAGATTTTTTGTCACTATCGTAGCTTCTTGTTCTACTAGTTGCTTCATTTCGTTTTGATTTCTCCGTAGTACTTCATTCTCGCGAGAGAGATTTTCTATCTTATCCATTAAAGATTTCTGTAGTTCAAGAATTTGTTTTTGAGAACTTCTTAATGTTCTTATCAATTCTTTGAGATCTGCTTCTTGCATTTCTTCTATCTCATTATCCTCATAATCCTGACTTGGGGTGTCTTTTCCGTTTGGGGTCATCATAGCGTCTTCCTTGATCTTGCTCCCTCGGAATCTGTTTTTGTTTGGCATTTTTTTTTTCCCCACACTCTTTCTCTGGGTTGTCAAGGTAACGGAGTTTGTGTGCGCGGTGTGTTCCCAGTTTTTGGATCCCCTTCAGGTTTCTACAGCCTCGGGTTTTTGGTTCCGTCTGCCTCAGTGATGGGCGGGCGCACCTTGTCCCACTGCGTTTAATCAAATTCGACTTCGCAAGGTGGGCGGCGAGAGGGGCTAGTGTCCGTGTGGGCTCGCCTCAACTGTGCTGTTTCCCCCGTGGGGGTCTGCTTCCCCCCGCCAGTGTCTCGGGATCCCTGTATCGGCTCCCATTCACGCGTGCAGATCCTGCGGCGATTGTGTTCCGTCCGGCTCCCGTCTCAGCCGGCGGGCGCAGGCCATGCCACTGCGTTTAATCTAGCTCGACTTAGCAGGGTGGGTGACGAGAGAGGCTAGTGTCCGTGTGGGCTCGCCTCAGTTGTGCTGTTTCCCCCTGGGGTCTGCTTCCCCCCGCCAGTGTCTCGGGATCCCTGTATCGGCTCCCGTTTAAGCGCTCAATTCCAATGGCAACTGTGTTCCGTCCGGTTCCCGTCCCTCCCGGCAGCTCCCGTGCCACTATGGCACGATTTCCCGTTCGCAAACTTACTTTCCCCTAGGTCCTCTGCGTCTCATTCACTGGGTCTGGAAGAATTTCCACTGCATTTTTTTCCCTGAGATTTTTCCTGAGGCTACAGTAACTCTGTTTTTATTAAACTATCTTTTTGCGGACTGCTAGTGCGCGTCCTCACTATTCCGCCATCTTGGCTCCGCCAAGTAAATAAATCTTTTAAAAATATTGAAAGAAAAAGACAAATAATTACCAGAGAATAAACAAGCAAAGGCTTTTAACAGAAATTCACAGAAAAGGAAATTAAATGGCTAGTAAATATATGAAAATATGTTCGGGGTGGACATTTTGTGCAATAGTAAAGACACTGCATCCCATTTTGGAGTGTCTGGTTTGAGTCCTGGTTCCACTTCTTCCAACCCATTTTCTCACTACTGCACATACTGGGAGAAGCAGATAATGGTTCAAATGGTTGTGTCTCTGCCACCTACCTAAGAATGCAAGACTGAGTTCCAGGTTTCTCACTTTGGCCTGTTGCAGACATGATACTGTGTGGGCCTTTGTGGAATGAAGCAGCAGATGGGTGGCATCTCTTTGTCTCTCTGTGTGTCTTTATCTTTCAAGTAAAATGAAAATTAATTAACTAATTTTTAAAAATGAAAACAGTATTAAAATCACTAGTGACTAGGGAAAATAAAAAAGATATCATTAAGTTCACAAAAACTAGGCAATTATTATCTTTTTTTCTAAAGATTTATTTCATTCTTTGAGTTACAGGGAGTGAGAAGGAGAGGCACAGAGAGAGAGAGAGGTCTTCCATTTACTGGTTCACTCCCCAATTGACTGCAATGGCTGGAGCAGTGCCAATCTGAAACCAGGAGCACCACGTGGGTACAGGAGCCCAAGAACATTATATATTTTCTGAAATTTTGGGAACTATATGGAATTGCTCCTATGATAGCCAGAATTCACAGTTACAGGAATCAAATGGTGAAAATGGGAGTGACCTCACTCATTATTACCTGTTATGACCCACCAGCAAAAGACCATGTCATCTGCCAACAGGAATAATTTGATTTTGTCCTCCCTTATTTATATATGTTTGATTTATTTTTATAACCTAATGGCTCTGGTTAAAACTTCCAGAGCTATATTGAAAACCATTGTTGATCATGGGCATCCTTTTCTTGTTCTGGATCTTAGTGGAAATGCTTCCAATTTTTCTCCATTAAATATGATGCAGGTTGTGGAGTTGACATATTTTGTTGTGAAATATTCCTTCTATGCTCAATTTGCTTAAGGTTTTAATCAGAAAAGTTGTTATACTTTATCAAATGCTTTCTCTGCATCTATTGAGATAATCATATGATTTTTGTTCTTCAGTTTGTTAATGTGATGCGAGTTTTCCACATTTTTTGATTTATGAATGTTACTATCTCTGCATTCCAGGGATAAATCCCTCCTTGGTCGTGGTGAATGATGCATCCAGTGCATTGCTGGACACAATTAGCAAGAATTTTGTTGAGGATTTTTGCATCCATGCTCATCAGGAATATTTGTCTATAGTTCCGTTTAGTTGTATCTTTTTCTGGTTTTGGAATTAAGATAATGCTGTCCTCACTAGAAGAGTTTGGGAGGATCCCTCATTTTCAATGGTTTTGACTAGTTTGACAGGAACTCAGTTTAGTACTTTAAAGTTTATTATAATTCAGCAGTGAAGCCATAAGGTCCTGGGCTTTTCTTTGAGAGAGTTTTTATTACTGATTCAGTGTCAGCTTTGGTTATTGGTTGATTGTGGTTTTCTATGTCTTTGTGCTTCAATTTTGGTAAATTGTACATGTCCATAAATCTGCTCATGTCATCTAGATATTCCAATTTGTTGACATAAAGCTGTTTGTAACAATTCCTCACGATTCATTTTATTTCTGTATATCCTTTGTAACATTCACCTTTTAAACTCTGATATTATTTTGTGTCTTCTTTTTTCTTGGTTAGTTGGATCAATTACATCAATTTTGCTTATGTTTTCAAAAACAAGCTCTTCATATAGGTATTTTTGTATTACTTGTTTCAATTTTTAAATTTCTTATCCAATTTTAATTATTTCTTTCCACCTATTAATTTTGGGCTTGGTTTGTTCTTGTTTGTCTTTGAGACGTATTTTTAGATTTTATTTGATGTTTTAATAACTTGTTGTAGACACTAATTGCTATAAACTTCCTTCTTAACACTCCTTTTACTGTATCTCAAAGGTTTGATATGGTGTGTTATTTATTTCTAGGAATTTTTTCATTCCTCTTTTTATTACTTCTATGATCCACTGATCATTTAAGAGCATGTTATTCAGTCTCCACATGTTTGTATATTTTCTGGTGTTTCTTATGTTAATTTCCAGCTACATTCCACTGTGGTCAGAAGAGACATGGTATAATTTTAATTTTTTTGAATTTGCATAGACGTGCTTTATGGTCTAGCATATGGTCAATCATAGAGAAAGTTGCATGAACCAATGCAAAGAATGTGTATTCTGCAGTTATGGGAGGCAATTAGGTCCACTTGGACCATAGTGTAGATTAACTCCATTGCTTGTTGATTTTTTGTCAAGTTGATATGTCCATTGATAAAAGTAGGGTGTTCAAGCCCCCTACTATTATTGTATTGGAGCCTATGTCTCCTCTTAGATCCATTAACATTTGTTTTAAACTATTTTGTGCTTTAGCATTGGTCATATATACATTTACTACTGTCACATCTTCCTTTGAGTTGCTCCCTTAATCATTACTTAATTTTACTTAATTACCTTCTTTGTCTCTTTTGGTAGTTTTCATCTTAGCATCTATTTTGTCTGATGTTAAAATAGCCACTTTTACTCATTTCTGACTGCCACTACCATAGAACATCTTTTTCCATCTTTTCACTCTCAGCCTGTGTGTATCTTTGTTGGTGAAGTGTGTTTTTTTGTAGGCAGCATATAGATGGGTGTTGCTTTTTAATCCATTCAGTTAGTATATATGTTTTAATTTGGGAGTTTAGTACATTTACATTCAAGGTTATTATTGATGAGTAATCACTTGATCTTGCTAGTTTATCATAGACACTCGTTTGTTTTGTATCTCCTTTATAATATTAGATTTTCTGCCTTCACATTCTTTCATGATGTTGGTTATCATTCTCTGTTTCTGTAGCACATTTTTAAGTATCTTTTGTGAGGCTGGCCTGGTGGTGACAATTTTTTAAAGATTTATTTTATTTATTTGAAACTCAGAGTTACACAGAGAGAGGAGAGGCAGAGAGAGAAGTCTTCCATAGGCTGGTTCACTCCCCATTTGGCCATAAGGGCTGGAGCTTACTCTTGGTCTCCCAGGTGGGTGCAGGGGCCCAAGGACTTGAGCCATCCTCTACTTCTTTCCCAGGCCATAGCAGAGAGCTGGATCAGAAGTGGAGCAGCTGGGACCCGAACCAGTACCCATATGGGATGCCGGCACTGCAGGCAGCAGCTTTACCCACTATGCCACAGCGCTGGCCCCAACAAATTCTTTTAATTTCTGTTTGTTTCACTTTCATTTATAAAATAGAGCTTTCTGGGTAAAGTATTTGGGGCTGACAGCTTTTTTTATTATTATCATTTAAGAATTTGTACTATATCACTTCATTCTGTCCTCTCCTGTTTTGATTTCTGATGAGAAATCTGCTGTCAATCTGATTTGAGAGACTTTTAAGGTAATCTGGCATTTCTATCTTGTACTTTCTAGGATCTTTTCTTTGCATTTTACTTTTGAAAGTTTTAATATACTCTATCTATTGTGTAAATATTTCTGGCTGTGTGTATTTAGGGTCCTATGTGCTTCCTGTACTTGTATATCTTTGTCCAAATTTGGAGAATTTCTGGCTATTATTTCACTGAATAACTTTTCTAATTCATTCTACTTTTCCCCCCCTTCAGGAATGCCTAGGACATCTATAGCTTGTTGTTTGATGGTATTCAACACTGTTTTCTTCTTTTTCTTATTTCTTTTCTCCTTCTCCTTCTCCTCCTCCTCTTTCTTTTTTTTCTTCATCTTCCAAAAGCTTTGTTGTCAAACTCAGATACTCTTTCTTTGTCTTACCAAGTCTGTTGCTCAGGCTTTCCTCTGCATTTTTATTTGACATATTTAATTCTTTTCCAATATTTCAGTTTGATTGTTCTTTAATATTTCTGTTTCCCAGCTGAATTTCTCATCCATGGCTTTCATCAATTTCTTTAACTCCTGTAATTAATTTTTTCTCTGTTTTGAGTAACATTACAATGAATCTTTGGAATTCCTTTCCAGGAATGTCCTCATTTTCACAGTATAATATTGGAATATTATTATGTTCCTTTTGAGGAGTCATATTTTTTTCATTGTTCATATTTTTGTATTTCTATGATTTTTATGCATTTAAAGAAACACTCAATATCTCCTCTGATGTCTTTTAGGAATGTGCCCCAAGGCATAGTGAGATTTCTACACCTTCAGTGGATACCCAGAGGTATGTGCTGATTGTGAGCAGGGAGCTCTGGCCTGCATTTGTGGGTTGGGTAATAGTATAGGGCAACACCCAAAATATGTGTGGGAGCTCTGCTCTATAGTCAGTAGGGGAGAGGAGATGATCACTCTGGCTGGTGATCTCTGTCAAAATGCATCTCTCTTTGCCTGTACCCCCCCAGTTGAATGAATTGTACAAAGATCTATATGCTGCATAATCTCAGCATGGAGTTTTCCTGGTTTATTGCACAGTACCAGAATTCCCACGGTCACAGGATGCAGAGTTCCTGCAGTTACAGACACTGAGGGATCCACTATTTGCCCTGGGAGCCAATCCATCCAAAGAACCAGCCACTCTATCCCTGAGCTGGGCACTGTGGTGAGGATAGGGGAGGAAGGCAACATACCCTCCATTCACTGAGTTAAGTGGGAACCCTTTCCCCATAACTCCTCTACCTGGACTCAAAGTCAGTGGACTACAGGGTTCTCCCTCTGACAAAATCCACCAGAGGCATACAGGCCACTACAGCCTCCAATCACTTTATTCTGGGAAGATGGCACTTTCCCAGCTGTTGGGGCAAGCAGTGATGGGCCTTGTGTTCAAAGAGTTAAGTGGGCAATCTGCCTTGCACCAAATTGTCTGCCTGGAATCAAAGGTAGTTGGACTAACTGTTGTCCTCAAACAAGATCACTATCTGAAGCACAGGATTCTGCAGAATCCCCTCACCTTGCTCTGGGAAGATGTCTTCGTTATTTGTTTGTTTGTGTATTTATTTATTCTAAAGTCAGAATTACAAAGAGAAGGAGAGACACAGAGAGAGTCCTTTCATCCACTGGTTCATTCCCCAAATGGCCACAATATTAGGGTAGGCCATGCTGAAGCCAGGAGCCTAGAACTCCATCGTATTCTCCTATGAGCAGGGCAGGGGTCCAGGTACTTGGAGAATCCTCTGCTGTTTTCTCAGGCACAGGCATATTATCAGGGAACCAGATCAGAAATGGAGCTGGGACTTGAACCAGTGCTCATATGGGAAGCCAGTATCATAGATGGTGGCTTAACCCAGTGTGGCACAACACAGGCACCCAAAAATGTGATTTCTAAATTCAGGTTAATTTTTTTTTCAGGGTGGGAATTGGATGGATGAGGAAAGGGACTATTTATTGTCAAAGATGATTTGTTTTACCTGCGATCTTTTGTGATGCTTAGTAACAAGAGGTAGAGGCAGAGGCCACCTTCCTCTTCATCCAGTACCCTGTCCCTAGTTATCTGTCAAAGTCTAAGCTAACGGCCGGCGCTGCACCTCACTAGGCTAATCCTCTGCCTGTGGCACTGGCACCCTGGGTTCTAGTCCCTGTTGGGGCGCCAGATTCTGTCCCAGTTGCTCTTCTTCCAGTCCAGCTCTCTGCTGTGGCCCGAGAGTGCAGTGGAGGATGGCCCAGGTACTTGGGCCCTGTACCCGCATGGGAGACCAGGAGGAAGCACCTGGCTCCTGGCTTCCAATCGGCGGAGCATGCCAGCCACAATGCACCGGCCATAACGGCCATTGAGGGGTGAACCAACAGAAAAGGAAGACCTTTCTCTCTGTGTCTCTCTCTCACTGTCTAACTCTGCCTGTCAAAAAAATAAAAAAAAAAATTAAAAAAGTCTAAGCTAACCTGGTTTGCCTTCTCCTACTTGTGTAAATCTATTCTATAAAGTGGGGAAGGGACATATTTAAGTACTTATATAAGTTTTATTAAGTTAAATTATTCAATTTTATAGAACATAGACCACATAAACCAGTTCTTGGAACTTAAAGCATTGGAAGACTTAAATAAGTTTTAAGAATTTAGGGTTCTATTTTCTTTTGATTCTTCCTGACTCTAATTTCCACTCCACCAAATAGGAACTCACTAACAGGAAACAGACATGTTTTAAAATATTTTTCTTCACGATCCATAATAAAAAATTCATTTCAATTATGATCCAGTATGGAAAAAAAGTTTAACAACACAATTCTTATCTCTTTCATGGGTAATAAGCCAAATAATACAAAATAAGTAACTGATATAATATTTTACTTTTAAGTGCAACATAGGAAATCCAATTGAAACAAATTTAAAACCGAGAATTGGGAAATCAGTAAAGTTTTTATTTAATTAAATGAGTATTCCTGATTCTTTTTATTAATTAATTTAATGTATTAAGATGTTCATTAACTAGTCTATTTACTTATTTGAAAGTCAGAGTTACACAGAGAGAGAAAGAGAGGCAGAGAGAGAGAGAGTTCTTCCATCTGCTGCTTCACTCCCCAGTTAGCCGCAACAGCCAGAGCTGCACTGATTTGAAGTCAGGAGCTTCTTCTGGGTCTCCGACGCAGGTGCAGGGACCCAAGGACTTGGACCATCTTATACTGCTTTCCCATGCCACAGCAGAGAGCTGGATTGAAGTGGAACAGACTGGATTCATATGGGATGCTGGCACTGTGGGTAGCAGCTTTACCCGCTACACCACAGCGCTGGCCCCAATTATATTTTTTTAGATTTATTTTATTAATTGAAAGAATTACAAAGAGGCAGTGTGGGGGGGTCTTCCATCCACAGTAGAAGATGGCCCATGTCCTTGGGCCCCTGCATCCGTGTGGGAGAACCAGAAGAAGCTCCTGGCTTTGGATGGGCAAAGTAATGGCCATTGCATCCATCTGGGGAGTAAACCTGTGGATGGAAGACTCTCTCTCTCTCTCTCTCTCTCTCTCTCTCTCTCTCTCTCTCTGTCTCTCTCTCTCTCTCTCTCTCTCTCTCTCTAGTATCTATCTATCTATCTGTCTCTGAAGTGGTTCAGAAAATACCTTGTGCCCATTTTAACTGCTGGAGTTCAGTTCCTTAACTGTTTCAAGAAAACACAGGAATTAATCTCCGTTAATTCTTTGTTGCAGGGCAGTATTTGATTTTGGGCAGAATACTGCTACATTCTTCTTATGCTTCCTCTCATTTGCCTCATTCAGGGTAGCTCAGTAATCCATATAATTTTCTGCAGTCAGCTCCCTATTACAGCTCTCCTAAAATTTCCCTAACCCCTTACCACATTGCTTCCTTAATCTCAGCAGATCACTTCACAGAAACTTTATTACTTGCTGAGAATTGAACTCCAATACATTCTCATACAAATTTATTTCTCTATGTGTGATGCAATATGTATATTAGAAATGTCATGGATTTGGGAGTCATATATAACTGGATTATAATGGTTTTAATTAACTTTTTTGTTTATTTGATTGGAAGGGGAGAGAGAGAGAGAGAGAGAGAGAGAGAGAGAGAGAGAGAGAGAGATTGATTTTCAATCTCCTGGCTCTCTCTTCAAATGCTCACAATAGCTGGAGCTGG
Organism: Sylvilagus floridanus; assembly: GCA_949820135.1. NCBI lineage: Eukaryota > Metazoa > Chordata > Mammalia > Lagomorpha > Leporidae > Sylvilagus > Sylvilagus floridanus. Next base: position 92,218,860 of record OX463223.1, read on the forward strand.
CCCAGGCTGATGTTGGATCTGGAAGCTCAATCACAGTTTTTCACATAGTGGCAGAGACCCAACTACTCGAGCCATCACCTGCTGGTTCCTGGGAGCACATTATTAGGAAGCCGGAATTGGAATTGGAGCTGAGACTCAAACACAGACACTTTGATGTGAGATGTGAGTGTCCCAAGTGGCATCTTAATCACTGTTCCAAATGCCCTCCCATGGATTTTAATTCTGATTCTATAATATTCCACCTGAATCATCTTTGTAAAAATACTTAAACTTTGTAAAACTCTCCTTATTTAAGAATAATAAGCATGGTGATATACACCACACACAATTTTTGTGACAATTAAGTGAGAATAATTGGCGAAAACAACTAGGATAGAGTCTGAAGTAGAGCATGCATTTAATAAATTCCTTCTCTTTATATTTCATCCTCTTTCTTTCTCCCAGGATTAAAAAGAGAAAGTTTTCCTATTTCTTCAAAAATGTCACCAGTTATTACAAACCTATTCGCTCCCATCAATTCCTGTATCCATAGAGATTGAATTTCCATTTGTTATTTAACATTTTCTCTCCATATATTTTTTTCTTTTTTTAACTTTTAGTTAATGAATATAATTTCCAAAACAGCTTATGGATTACAATGGCTTCCCCCCCCCGATAACTTCCCTCAAACCCCCCGCTCTCTCTCCCCTTCCATTCACATCAAGATTCATTTAAATTCTCTTTACATACAGAAGATCAATTCAGTATATATTAAGTTAAGATTTTAAAGTTTGCACCCACACAGAAACACAAAGTGTAAAATACTGTTTCAGTACTATTTATAGCATTACTTCACAATGTACAGCACATTAAGGACAGAGATCCTACATGAGGAGTAAGTGCACAGTGACTCCTGTTGTTGACTTAACAAATGGACACTCTTGTTTATGGTGTCAGTAATCTCCCTAGGCTCTTGTCATGAGTTGCCAAGGCTATGGAGGCCTTTTGAGTTTGCCGACTCCGATCCTATTTGGACAAGGTCATCGTCAAAGTGGAAGTTCTCTCCTCCCTTCAGAGAAAGGTACCTCCCTCTTTGATGATCTGTTCTTTCCACTGGGCTCTCACTCGCAGAGATCTTTCATTCAGGTCTTTTTTTTTTTTTTCCAGAGTGTCTTGGCTTTCCATGCCTAAAATACTTTCATGGGCTCTTGAGCCAGATCTGAATGCCTTAAGGGCTGATTCTGAGGCCAGAGTGCTATTTAGGACATCTGCCATTCTATGAGTCTGCTGTGTCTCCCACTTCCCATGTTGGATCGTTCTCTTCCTTTTTGGTTCTATCAGTTAGTATTCGCAGACACTAGTCTTGTTTGTGTGATCCCTTTGACTCTCAGACCTATCAGTGTGATCAATTGTGAACAGAAATTGATCACTTGGACTAGTGAGATGGCATTGGTACATGCCACCTTGATGGGATGGTATTGGAATCCCCTGGCACGTTTCTAACTCCATCATTTGGGGCATGTCCAATTGAGCATGTCCCAAACTGTACATCTCCTCCCTCTCTTTTTCCCACTCTTATATTTCACAGGGATTACTTTTCAGTTAAAATTTCAACACCTAAGAATAATTGTGTGTTAATTACAGAGTTCAACAACTAGTACTAGAACAAAACAAAGAAAAAATACTAAAATGGATAAAGTATTACATTGTACAAGAACAGTCAGGACAAGAGCTGATCAAGTCACTGTTTCTCATAGTGTCCATTTCACTTCAACAGGTTTCCCCTTTGGTGCTCAGTTAGTCGTCACCGACTATCAATCTTTTTAAAATGCTTCGGTTTTACATTTCATCACCTCAAACTTGTTCTAGTTTTGACTATTTCTTCTTGGCATCCTTTGATATATCTACGTCTTCAATCTTGTACTTTAATATTAATATTCCCTAGAATTCTAGGACTATTTTTGACATGCACTTGTTTTATTATTTTCTGAAATTTTTATTTATTCACATTTTATTTGAAAGAAAGAGAGAAAGAGAGTGAAATTGTCTTACTCCCTAAGTTTCTGCAAAGGTAAGAGTGGGAGCAGGCCAAAGCCAGGAGCCTGAAACTCCATCTGGGTGTCCCATGTAGATGGCAGGGACGTACTTGAACCATAACCTGTTGCTTCCCAGGGTACACATAAACAGAAAGCTGGATTTGAAGCAGAGGAACTGGGACATGACCGGAACACTTCAACATGAAATGTGAAGGTCACAAATATTGACTTAAGTGCAAAGCCATGTCCCCGCCCCTCTTGTTTATAGTCTTTCTGGACAATTCCAAAAACTAGTGTGTCAGCTCTATGAAGACAGAAATCTGGTCTCCCTCAATCATCACTGTACACCCTGTGTCTAGAACCATACATTTTACATTTTGATTATTCAATACTTTGTAGATTAACGATTGAATGTTTCCAACTCCTCCACTATATTGGTGACACCATAATTTCTGTTGCTTGCACAGACCTTATTATGGTCTCCACATGATTATATCTTAGATGCTTCAAACTTAACATCTCCAAATACAGTCTAAAATTCCTTCTGGTCTAAGGGCTGCTAACATACTCTACTTCATTCAGCCATACTAGAAACCTGAAACTCATTTTAATTTCTCCATGCTTTTTGATTTCTATTTCTTATCAGTTATCAAATCCTGCCCTTCTAATCCATAAATGTTTCCTCAGTATGTTCTATACTTTCCAGTCCCAATGACACTTCCCTATTTTGTGTTTTCATTACTAATCTCTGCACGTTTTTAAAAAATATTTATTTATTTGAAAGGCAGAGTTACAGAGAGGCACAGAGAGAGAGAGGTCTTCCATCTGTTGGTTCACTCCCCAGATGGCTGCAGCAGTTGAAGCTGGGCCAATCTGAAACCAGGAGCCAGGAGCTTCTTCCAGGTCACCCATGTGGGTACAGGGACCCAAGGACTTGAGCCATATTCTACTGCTTTCTCAGGCCATAGCAGAGAGCTGGATCAGAATTAGAAAAGCTGGGAGTTGAACCGGCATCCATATGAGATTCCAGCACTGCAAGTGGCTGCTCTACCTGCTACACCACAGCACCTGCCCAGATCTCTATACTTTTATAAGAACCTTCTAACTGTTGCCCTCCCCCTAATTTCACTTTATGTCCAATTTATAGTCCATGCAGCAGCCCAAGCAGAGATAAGATTATTTTTATTAACACAGGTATTGAAAAGGAAGGCTTTGAAAAAGATTTCAGATCAAATGGGCTTCTTATTTTCAATATACTTAATTGATTATAAAGTTCAGTCTCAATATGTTCCTCTTTTTGAATAACATATCATAATTTTCACACTAATTCAGAAATATGATCATGGTTTTGACAAATGAAACCATAGTACAATTGAAGCATGTGTAATCTTAGAATAAAGATGTTTCATCAAGAAATATCCCCACAATGTCTGTTTAGTTTTGCTGAGGTAAATTTTTTCTCTGTTATCAGGATGACATGAAAATATCACAAATTTATTGATGATTCAGTTGCCCACAAAGTCAAATTTTCTTTATTTTTAGTTTATTTTTTTCATGTTAATCTAATATCAATACAAAGAGAACAGATTCAGTGTAGTACATGGATACCATTTTAAGAATATATATATTGCATGTTCTTCTTTTTCTTTTTTAAATTTAAAAATTTTTTAAATTTATTGACAAACAGTAATTATGTATATTTATGGGGTACAATGTAATATTTTGATACATGCATACATTTTAATGATCATTCAGGATAATTAGCTTCCATCGTTTCATATATTCAAGGTTTCTTTGTAGTGTATATATTCAGAAGTTTTTTTCTATTTTTACACTACTGTGCAATAGAACAACAACAGACTTGCTATTACAACAAGGGAAGAAAATACGTTTTAAATCAATAAAAGTAAACCTTTCTGAGATTTGACTTTATCTATCTATCTATTTTTTGAGAGTTAACTTTGGAGAAGAATATATGAATGATGCGTCTTTTGCAAGTGGTTAGAATATGGCTTTTCATACATAGATGATGTCCTCCACTTTCCTTAAAGTGAGGTCAATATCTGTGGTCAAGTTTTACTATTAACTTTCGTAATATAAGTCTCTGAAGAGAGAGGTCCTGCATGGGAAGTTAGTGCACAGTGACTATTGTTAATTTAACAAGTAACACTCTAATGTATGACAACAGGGATCACCCAAGGCTCTTGACACAAGCTGACTAGGCTGTGGAAGCTCTTTGAATACACTGACTGCTTCCGTATTTAGACAGGGCCATGGGCAATGTGAAAGTTCTCTCCTCCCTTCAGAGTAAGTACATCTTTCTTTGATGATCACTTCTTTCTCTTGGGGTATCACCCACAGAAGGCCTTCATGTGGGAAACTTTTTGCCACAGTGTTTTGGCTTTCCATTCCTAACATGCTCTCAGAGGTTTTTCAGCCAGACCAGAATGCCTTAAGGGCTGATTCTGAAGTCAGAGTGTTATTTGAAGTAATTGTCATTCTAAGTCTGCTGTATGGACTGCTTCCCATTTGGAGCATCCACTCTTTCTTGATTCTTTCTATTGTTATTTTCAAATATTTATTCCTATTTATATGATCACTTTAACTCTAAATCCTTCAATGTAATCACTTTGTCACTTAATCTTATCTCCATGCTCTCTCTAACAATCAAAATGCTATTTTTTTTCCACCCAGTTTAAGGAAGTCTGGGAACTCATAGTAAGTTTTTAAACTGTATCCTTAGGAATAGGTCTGTATGAATATATGAAGAATTATACAGTTTTGCAGTTGCAAACTTCATATGTTTCACAGTTATGTCTTTAGGAATATGATGATTCTTCCCACGGTGCCCACCCTCTCACCCACATTCCAAATCCCTTTCATCTTCCCTTTCTTATTTCCACTCTTGTTTTTTTACTAAGATCTATTTGCAGTTAGCTTTATACATATATGACTATCTCTATTTTGGGTAAAAGTTCAACAGATAGTATGAGAAAGAATAAAAAAGAGAAACAAATGAAGGGAAAAAAAAAAACAAACTGTTCTTCAACAATCAAGACAAGAGAGGTTCAAAGCGATTGCTTCACAAAGTTTGTTTCACTTCCTCAGACTGACCTTAGGTGTTCTATTAGCTATCACAGATCAGGGAGAACATGTGGTATTATTCCCTTTGGGACTGGCTAATTCACTGAGTACAATATTTTCCAGTTTCATCTATTTTGTTGTAAAAGACTGCATTTCATTTTTTTTACCATTGTTTAGTATTCTATAGAGTACATATCTCATAATTTCTTTATCCAGTCTTCCACTGACTGGCACTTAGGTTGATTCCATGTCTTAGCTATTATGAATTGAGCTGTAATAAACATGGAGGTGCAGATAGCTCTTTTATTTGCTGATTTCATTTCCCTTGGGTAAATCCGAGGTGTGGGATGGCTGGATCATATGGTAGGTCTATATTTAGATTCCTGAGGTATCTCCATACTGTTTTCTAGAATGACTGTACCAGTTTACATTCCCACCAATAGTGGGTTAGGGTACCTATTTCCCCACATCCTCTCCAGGATTTGTTATTTGTTGATTTCTTTATGTAATCCATTCTAACCAGGGTGAGGTGGAACCTCATTGTGGTTTTGATTTGCATTTCCCTGATGGTTAGTGATCCTGAGCATTTTTTCATGTGTCTCTTGGTCATTTGAATTTCCTCTCTTGAAAAATGTTTGTTTGTGTCCTTTGCTCATTTCTTAATTGGGTTGTTTGTTTTGTTGTTATGGAGTTTATTGAATCTTTATATATTCTGGTTATTAATTCTTTATCAGTTGCATGATTTGCAAATATTTTCTCCCATTCTGTCAGTTGTCTCTTCACATTGCTGAGTGCTTCTTTTGCACTACCTAAGCTTCTAAATTTTATGTAATCCCATTTGTTTATTTTGGCTTTGATTGCCTGTCTGTGCCTCTGGGGTCTTTTCCAATAACTTTTTACTTATGCCAATGTTTTGCATAGTTTCTGTAATTTGATAGTATCAGGTTGTAGACTTAAGCCTTTAATCCATTTTGAGTGGATTTTTTGTAGAGTGAAAGGTAGGAGTCTTGCTTCATTCTTTTGCATGTGAAGATCCAGTTTTCCCAGCACCAGGTATTGATTTTGGATATAGATGCTTGGATTGATTTCTGGCATTTCTATTCTGTTCCATTGGTTTATCTGTCTGTTTTTGTACCAGTACCAGACTGTTTTAATTATGACTGCCTTTGAGTATGTCTTGAAATCAGATATTATGATGCCTCTGGCTTTGTTTTTGTTTTATAAGATTGTTTTAGCTATTCGGGGTCTCCTGTGTTTCCATATTAATTTCAGTATCATTTTTTTCTATATCCAATAAGATTGTTCTTGGTGTTTTGATTGGTATCGCATTGAATCTTTAGATTGCTTTCAGTAGTATGGACATTTTGATGATATTTATTCTTCCAATCCATGAGCATGGAAGATTTTTTTTTTAATTTTTAAGAATATATATTTTCCCTCCCTCATCCCCTTCCCTCCTCCCTTCTTTCCTTCCTTCCTACCTGCCTTCTTCCCTTCCCTCCCTCCCTTTTTTTGTTTTTTAGTTTTTGAGAGAAAATGTTTAATTTGCATTATAGTCAAAGGCACAATGATCTACTGAATAAAGAGGTGAACAAATGAGAAGGAAAAGCACCATAGTTTAGGAGGAATATAGGTACAAGATGTAAACGATGAATAAATCAAATGAAAAGATGACCATCTCACTCCTATATACTAATTTTTTAAACATCATAGATCAATAAAACTATAGTAGTGTATGATTCTTAACCATAGGTTGACAATTTTTACAACAAAGTTTGACAAAACTATAATTGCAACAATACTGACACAATGCATTTTTGTGGTTTTTTTTGTATTTGTTTTTCAGTTTTTTTCTTTTTTAATTTTAGTTCTCAAATATAAGGGAGAACATTAGTTATTTGTCTTCTGTGTCTGACTTATTTCACTCAACATGATGTCTTCCAATTGCATCCACTCTGCTGCAAAAGGGTAGTTTCATTCTTTTATTATAATTAAATAAAATTCTAAATGCTGCTATGAACATGGTGGTTCAGGTATTTCTGTGATAAAACATGTTGATGTCTTTTGGATAATATACTCAAATAGTGTGATTGCTGGATCTAAGTGTATTTCCAATTTTTAAAAGAAATTTCTGGAGCTGGTATTGTGAAGTAAGGGTAAACCCTCCACCTGCGATGTTGACATCACTGATTCAAGTACTGACTACTCCACTTCCAATGCAGCTAACTCTGATGGCCTGGAAAAAAAGTGGAGATGGACCAAGTGTTTGGGCCCGTGTTACATTTGTGGGAGACCAAGATGAAGCTTCTGGCTTTGGTCTGGTCCTCCTGGCAATTATGGCGCTTGGAGAGTGAAGCAGCAGATGAAAAAAATCTCCCTCTCTCTGTCTCTCTGTAACTCTAATTTTCAAATATATAAATAAATACATCTTTAAAATAAGAAAAATAAATCTCCACATTGCTTTCCACAGTTGATACACTAATTTATATTCCCATCAATAGTGTATAAAAGTTCCCATTTCTTCATGGCCTCACTAGCATTTGTTACTCTATTTTTTGGATAATGGGCATTTTGACAGGGATGAAGTCATACCTCACTGTGATCTTGATTCGCATTTCCCTAATGGCTAGTGATGTTAAGCATTTTTCATATATGTGTTGGACATTTGTATTTCTTTTTTTGAGAACTGTCTATTGAGGTTCTTTGCTGATATCTTAACTGGATTAAATATATTTCTGTTGAGAGTGTTTTCAGTTGCTGGTATATTTCTGTAAATGAATCATTTGTTGCATATGTAGCTCGCAAATGTTTTTCCCATTCTCTTGGGTGCCCCTTCACATTATTGATTATTGCCTTTGCTTTGCAGAAGCTTCTGAGTTTGTCATAATCCTATTTGTATAGTTTTGCTTTTGCTGCATGTATTTTGGGGGTCTTACTTAAGAATTCATCAACTACACCAAAGTTTCTCCTATTTCTCCTACATTATCTTCCAGCAACTTTACAGTCTCAGGTCTTAAATTTAGGTCCTTGATCATCTTGGATTAATTTTTGTATATGGTGTGAAATATATATCTAATTTCATCCTTCTACATAATCCAGTTTTGCCAGCACCATGTGTTGAAGAGATTAACCTTATTGAAATGTTTGGTCTGTGCATATTTGTCAAAAATCAGTTGACTGCACATATATGGCTTATTTTCTGGACTTTCTAATCCGTTCCAGTGATGTATTTGTCAGTTTTTATGTCATTATCATGCTGTTTTAATTACTATTGCTTTGTAGTATGCTTTGGAGTCAGGCATTGTGATGCGACCAGTTTGATTTTTACTCAGAATCACTTTAATATTCTGGTTTTTCTGTGATTCCATAAGGACTTTAAGATTTTTTTCTAATTATGTAAAGAATGTCATTAATATTTTGATAAGGAGTGCACTGAATCTGTGGATTGTTTTAGGTAATATAAACATTTTGATGATACTGATTGTTCCAATTCATGAGCAAGGGATATTTTCCATTTATTTCTGTCCTTGATGATTTCCTTCATCAGCATTTTATAATTTTCATTATATTGATCTTTCAGGTCTTTAAGTTTATTCTTGATTAATTTTGTGGCTATTGTGATTGCAGTTCCTTTCTTGAAACTCGATGAGTTCATCATTATTGTATAAAAATGCTACTGCTTTGTATGTAAATTTTTTTCATCAAATCCAATTTTATTATGATTCTAGGAGTACTGTGTAGATTGCATGTTTATGGAGGGTGGAAGTCCAACTAAATAATTTGAAAATATAACCAAAAATAGCACTATGAAATGATTGTGATGGAGGCATGTATACACAGATGAATTCACAGTTGAAAATTCAGCAAATCTCAACTCTGTAAGGTCACTTTGATACAACTGTGTATGATAGAAGATGACAGTTATGTTCTAGAACAGAAATTGAGGGGAAAAGTCATGAAAATTCAGGAGAATGTGAAAATTCTTGTTCTATAGTGGTGACTAGAAGAGTTTGGCAGGAATGTTTTTAATCCAGGATGATATACCAGCACGGTTTTGTTAATTTGAGTTACTTATATCCATGTATATGTTTCCTTAATTATGAACGTCATACTAACATTTACATTTTTTATTTTGCCACAGTATGGCTTTTAATTGTTTTTTTAACCTAGAAACCTTTTATTTAAAGATAGACAAACATGCGTTTCATATATACAAATTTCAGAACATAGTGATTTTTCCCATCATACCCTCCCCCCACCCACACTCCCATACTTTTCCTTCCTTCCTCTCTTATTATTATTCTATTTTCACAAAGTTCTATTTTCAATTAACTTTATACACATAAGACTAACCCTGCACTAAGTGAAGAGTTCAACAAATAGTATATAAAAAAAAAAACCTGTTCCTCAACAGTTGAGACAGTGCTGTTCAAAATCAAAGCATCTCTAAGTGTCAATTTCACTGTGACAGATTACATTTTTGGTACTCTATTAGTTACCACAGATCAAGGAGAACATATGGTATTTATCTTTTTGGGAATGGCTTATTTTAACTAAGTGTAATGGTTTCCAGTTGTGTCCATCTTGCAACAAAAGACAGGATTTCATTTCTTTTACTGCTGTGTAGTATTCCATGGTGTACATACCCCATAATTTCTTTATCCAGTCTTCAGGTGATGGACATCTGGGTTGATTCCATATCTTAGCTATTGTGAATTGAGCTGCAATAAACATGGGGGTACAGATAACTCTTTCATGTGGTGATTTCATTTCCTTTGGGTAAATTCCGAGGAATCAGATGGCTGGATCATATGGTAGGTCTATATAGAGATTTCTGAGATATCTACATATTGTCTTCCACAGTGGTTGTACCAGTCTACATTCATATCAACAGCGGATCAGGGTATGTTTTTCCCCACATTCTTGCCAGCATTTGATGTTTGCTGATTTCTGTATGAGAAACCATTCTAACTGGGGTGAGGTGAAACCTCATTGTATTTTGATTTTCATTTCCCTGATGGCTAGTGATCCTAAGCATTTTCCTAAGTGCCCATTGGCCATTTGAATTTCCTGTTTTGAAAAATAACTGTTTTAGTCTTGTGCCTACTTCTTACCTGGATTGTTGTATTGTTATTTCTTGAGCTGTTTACAGATTCTTGATATTAATCCTTTATCACTTGCATAGTTTGAAATATGTTATCCCATTCTGTCAGTTGCCTCTTCATTTTCCTGAGCATTTTTTTGCAGTGCAGAGGCTTTTCAATTTGATATATTCCATTTGACAATTTTCATTTTAATTATGTGTGCTTCTGGGATCTTTTCCAAGAAGTTTTGCCTGCGCCAATGCTTGCAGGATTCCCTCGATGTTTTGTAATATATTTAGATCTTTGATCCATTTTGAGTGGATTTCTGCATAAGCTATAAATGGGTGTCTTGTTTCATACCTCTGCATGTGGAGATCTGGTTTTTCCAGCACCATTTGTTGAAGAGACTATCCTTACTTCAGGGAATAGTTTTAGCTTCTTTTTCAAAAATAAGTCGGTTGTAGATGTGTGGATTGATTTCTAGAGTTTATATTCCATTCCGTAGGTCTACATATCCATTTTTGTGCCAGTAACACACTTTTTTTTTAAAATTATAATGACTCTGTAGTATGTCTTGAAATCAGGTATTATGATGCCTCTGGCTTTTTTTTTCCTTTGTATAAGATTTCTTTAGCTGTCTGGGGTCTCCTGTGTTTCCATATGAATTTCAGCATCGATTTTATAGATTTGTGAAGATTGTCCTTGATACTTTGATTGGAATCTCATTGAATCTGTAAATTGATTTTGGTAGAATGGACATTTTTATGATATTGATTCTTCCAATTCATAAACCTGGAAGATTTTCCCATTTTTCTTGTCCTTTTCTATTTATTTCTTTAATGTTTTGTAATTTGCATCATAGAGAACTTTTACATCCTTGGTTCAATTTATTCCAAGATATTTAATTTTTTGTAGTTATACTGACTGGCCTTTAAATTATTTCTCTATCATGCCATTTTCTGTGTAAACAAAGGCTACTTTTTGTGTTAATTTTATATCCTGCCACTTTACCAAACTCTTTTATGATTTCCAATAGTCTCTTAGTGGAGTATTTTGTATCCCCTATATGTAAGAAAAATGTCATCTACAATTAGGCATAGTTTGACTTCCTTCTTCTCAATTGGTAGCCCTTTGATTTCTTTTTCTTGCCTAATGGTTCTGGCTAAAACTTCCAAGGCTATATGGAATTGTGAGAGTGGTCATCCATGACTGGTTCCAGATGTTAGCATAAATGCTTCCAACTTTTTCCCATTTGTGTGTTTGTGTGTTTGTCATAAATTGCCTTGATTTTTTTGAGGAATGTCCCTTCTTTACCCAATTTGCTTAAGCGTTTCATCATGAAAGGTTGTTGTATTTTATCAAATGCTTTCTCTGCATCTATTGAGATAATTGTGTGGTCTTTGCTCTTCAGTTTGATAATGTGATTTATCACATTTATTGATTTGTGAATATGAAATCATCCATGAATTCCAAGGATAAATCCCATCTAGATGCAGGTGAATGATCTTTCTGATTTGTTGTTGGGTTTAATCGGTTAATGTTTTTGAAGATTTTTGCATTATGTTCATCAGGGAAATTGGTCTATAGTTCTCTTTCTCTGTTTTCTCTTCTTTTGGCTTAAGAATTAGGGTGATACAGGCCTCATAGAAGGAGTTTGGATAGATTTCCTCTCTTTCAATTGTTTTGAAAAATGAGCAAAATTGAGTTCTTCTTAAAATTCTGGTAGAATACAGCATTGTTGACATCTATTTCTGAGCTTTTCTTTGTTGGGAGGGTCTTTATTAATGACTTAATCTCCATCATTGTTATTGGTTTGTTTAGGTGTTCTATGTTTCATGGTTCAATTTTGGTAGGTTGCATGTGTCCAGGAATTTATTCATTTCTTCTAGGTTTATTTATTTGTTGTCAAACAACTTTTGTTGTAGTTTCTGATGATTCTTTTTATTTCTCTGGTATCTTTGTTGCATTTTCTTTTTCATAACTGATTTTATTGATTTTGGCCTTCTCCTTCTCTTGGCAAATGGAATTTCAACTTTTTTCTATTGTTTCAAAAATCAGCTCTAGTTTTCACTGATCTTTTTTTTGGTTTTCAATTTTGTCTTTTTCTTCTCTAATTTTAATTATTTCTTTCCTTGTAATAATTTTGGGTTTGGATTGTTGTTTTTCTAGGTCTTTAAGATGTATTGATACCTCATTTATTTGATGCCTTTATAATTTCTTGATGTAGGCACCACTTGCTATTAACTTCACTTATAGCATTGCTATTGCTGAATCCCATAAGTTTTGATTGGATGCATTGTCACCTTTATTCATTTCCAGAAATTTTTGAATTGTTCTTTTGATTTGTCCTATTCCCTACTTTTCATTCAGGAGGATATTGTTCAGTTTCCATTTTTTGCATGTGTTCCTGAGATTCTTGACTTCTTGATTTCCAGCTTCATTTCACTGTGGTCAGAGAAGATGCATGGTTTGAATGTGATTTGTTGAATATGCTGAGACTTGTTTTATGGCCTAACATATGATCTATCCTAGAGAAAGTTCCACATGCAGATAAGAGGAATGGGCATTCTGCAACTGTAGGATGAAAATTTCTGTAGATGTCAGTCAGGTCTATAGTTTCATTAAACTCTGTTGTTTCTTTGCTGATTTTCTGTCCATTGCTGAAAGTGGGATTTTGAAGCCACTTTTTATTGTATTGGAGTCTATGTCTCCCTTTAGCTCAATTAATGTTTCTTTTAAGTAGCCAATCTCCCTCTAATTTGGTGTATATACATATACGATAGTCACATCTTCCTGTTGAATTGATACCTTAGTCATTACATAGTGGCCTTCTTCATCTCTTTTAACAATTTTTGTGTTAAAGCTTATTTTGTCTGATATTAGAATGGCTATTCCTGCTCTTTTTTTTTGTTTTCCCTTAGCATGAAATATCTTTTTCCATCCTTTCAGTTTCAGCCTGCATGTATCTTTTTTGATGAGATGTGTTTCTTATAGGTAGCAAATAGCTGGGTTTTGTTTTTTAATCCAATAATCTGTATCTTTTAACTGAAGAGCTGAGGCCATTTACATTTAAGATGACTATTAAGTAAGGACTTGGTCCTACCATCTTTAGAAAAATATTCCTATTGTTTCCTTGAATTTCCTTTGTAGTTTTATTGGGAGATTGTCTCTTCAAATTCTTTCTCATTAATGCCTATGTTTCTGTGTTTCTGTGTGTAGCACATCCTTAAGCATCATTGTAAGGCTGGATGAATGGTGACAGATTCTTTTGTAGGTAACATAGCTTCTGCCAAAGCACTCTCACTGAGGACACATCTTACTGGACACAGAGTGTGGCTGTAGGAACTGATTCTGAATGGTAAATAACCTACTAACAAGAAGAGCATTGAGCACTTGTGAGGATGTTGGGACCCTCATGGATATGCAGCTACTTTCAGACATGCTTATCTAAATATGTCTTGCTAAACATATTTCATCGAAATCTTAGAGTTATATGAGCACATGCATGTGCTGTAAAATTACTGATGTAAGTCTTGACAATAAACAAACATGCTGGGTTTTGTCTGGTGACATTCTTCATGGGAAGTGTTCCCGTGTCCTTTTTCTCCTTTCACTTGCTAACCTCTCACAACTGGTGTCAGAAAAGTGACACTTGGCATGATGTGCATAGGATGACTCACCACACCTGGCACAGATCACATATGTGTCATTTTTTCTCCTTGAGATCCAGCTGATTAATCTGCATAAGAAATTCCTTTTCTCTAACACAACAGAAACATAAGGCTGAACTGAATTTTCTTCTTAAGAAAGTGAGAGACTCTATATCAGAAAAGGAGATTGGACACTTGTTGTAAGAAACTGATAGTTGCTGGGGTTGGTGCTGTGGCACAGCGAGTTAATACCCTGGCCTGAAGCGCCGGCATCCCCTATGGGCACCGGTTCTAGTCCTGGCTGCTCCTCTTCCAATCCAACTCTCTGCTATGGCCTGGAAAAGCAGTAGAGGATGGCCCAAGTCCTTGGGTCCCTGCACCCGCGTAAGAGACCTGGAAGAAGCTCCTGGCTCCTGGCTTCGGATCGGTGCAGCTCTCGCTGTTGCGGCCATCTGGAGGAGTAAACCATCAGACAGAGGACCTCTCTCTCTCTCTGCCTCTCCTCCTCTGTGTAATTCTGACTTTCAAATAAAATAAATAAATCTTTTTTTAGAAAAAAAAGGCCGGCGCCACAGCTCACTTGGCTAATCCTCTGCCTGCGGTGCCAACACCCCGGGTTCTAGTCCCAGTTGGGGTGCCGGATTCTGTCCCGGTTGCTCCTCTTCCAGTCCAGCTCTCTACTGTGGCCCGGGGACGGCAGTGGAGGACGGCCCAAGTGCTTGGGCCCTGCACCCGCATGGGAGACCAGGGGAAGCACCTGGCTCCTGGCTTCGGATCAGTGCAGTGCGCCAGCCGCAGCCTTCCAGCCATAGCAGCCATTTGGGGAGTGAACCAATGGATAAAGGAAGTCCTTTCTCTCTGTCTCTCTCACTGTCTAACTCTGCCTGTCAAAAAAAAAAAAAAGCACAAAAAACAAAACAAAACAAAAAACTGATAGCTGCTGTCCTTGGTACCCTGGTAAAGGCATCTTTAAACTAACTGATAGGGAAAAATTCTGATAGAAGTTACATCAGGGCCTCGAGCTCCAATTCGTTTTACATGTGAATAATCTCTGCCAGTATGCCATTAGTAAGACTGCACGTCCTTTGGTGTCTCTCCTTGGCAAGGAGGCTTGGTCAATGGGCTTGTCCCCATTACCACATGATGAGACCTCTGCATGTTCTGCACCTGCTGCTGTAGTGGAGGTGTCTGAGTCCCTTTCAGTTGTGTCAGTGGTACAAGGTATGCTTCAGAAAGCCAAAGAGCAAGGAAAATTCCCAATGTTAACTGTTTTTACAGTTTTACAACCTCAAAACACAGCTTCCTGGCATGAACATCTTTCCTACAATGTTTATAAAATGTTAGCAAAAGAGTTTAACAGAGTATAGGATGCAGAGGTTTTAGACAGTGGTCATATTGGAGGGAATTGGGGGAGGATATTAGATAGTGTCCTGGGACTGGAAAACTCTAGCAAAAATTTTGGTTTCCTCAGTCCAGTACACTGTTTGGGCTAAGAGATATAGAGATTTGCCTTCATACAAACCATAGGTAACGTGCATAATAATGTCCCTATTAATTCAGAGTAGTTGTTAGGAGAAGGATCCAATCCAGATCTTGGTCCACAGTTACTTATCCTAGAAAAGAGGCTTATATACAAATTCCTCACATTGCACTGAAGGTTTGAAAAAAGATTCCTTATGTTAAAGATCCTCCACTTCCTTTTCTGCAGTTCATCAAGGGCTGACTGAAGGCTGTATGTACTTTGTGGAAAGGCTAGTAAAAGCTATTGGATGTCAGGTAGATAATCAGGAAGTGGCAAAGGTATTCTTGAAGCAAATGCCTTAAGAAATGCTAATCAAGACTTCAAAAGTGTAATAAAATCAGTTTACACAAAGCCTGAAAATATCATTGTAGAAATGATCAAATTATGTCAAACTGTAGGGACTGAAACTTAAAAAACTAACTTGCTGGCTGTTGCCCTTAAAGCTCTTGATAAAAAATGTTGCCAAAGTCAAACTCTCGACCTTCATAAAAGTGTACACGATGCCAAAAAGGATATCACTGGGATAATCAGTGTCGTTCTGTCCCTTCAATAAAGTTGAAGTTGGGCCAGCCCTCAGTGCAGGCCCAATAGAGAGTTACCTGGCGACCCAGTCCCTGCCCACAATCTTTCAACAATCTTTTCATGTTACTGCCCAAAGTGCTGGAATAGATTCGTATATTCAGGAGCCAATTTCCTTTGAAATGTCTGACACTGTTTATAAAGCTCCCACACATTTAACAGGCTCCTTACCCAAAATGTCCATGGGACTATGTATGCCAAGATTCCATGCCTATAAAAAAGGCATTTTTATTATTCCAAGAGTAATAGATGCTAATTATACATATTTTCAATTGTGGTCAAACTTACCCCAAGAACTACCCTCCCAGACTTCTGTTGCTCAGCTACTTGTCTTCCCATATATTTCTAACTCTAGTAATGATGTTTTGCGCAGAGATCGAGGCTTTGGATCTACAATATTGGCTGCCATTACTCAAATATCTAATAATCATCCTCAAATGACTATACAAATTGACTCTCTGGAGTTATCTGGGTTAATTGATACTGGTGCTGATGTCTGTCATTCCTTTACAATAATCTGCATTACTGCCTTCAGTTTCTGCTGACCCCTTGTGGATATTAGGTGATAAGGCCCAAACTGACAGAGTCCAAGTGGCTGGCTTAGCACTGATCATCATCTTGTTGATAATATCCATCCTTCTATTTTTCCTATTCCCTTTCCTATCTGGGGATGAGATCTACAACAACTTCAAACCACAATTCATACAAATTTATGATACTGGCCTCCACTTGTATACCCCTTCAGCATACCACTTTCCCCTTGACCTAGCAGCTTGGCTAGCTCAGTCTGTAGAGCATGGGACTCTTAATCTCAGGGTCGTGGGTTCAAGGCCCATGTTAAAATAAACAATTAAAAAAGGGGGAATACCCTGGCACAAATTAATCAAACAATATCTATTCTATTCTTTACACTTAATCTTTCTATATTACCCTTTGGGCAATTTTGAGGCAGCGGAGGCCCCAACAAGGAAACTTTTCTGCCCCCTACAGGATGCATCACATCCACTAGTGTATTATGAAGAACCCCCTGATATAACTTGGAAAGGACCAGAACCACTGTTAAAGTGGGGGCAAGAGTATGCTTCTGTTCTCTCTCCCACAGGGCCTGTGTGGATTCCTATTCATTGCCTCACCTGCACAGCATCATAAGTTAGCTTCAAGGCCTTCAGGACCTGATCCCTCAGTTCTGCCTCAGACTGCAGGAAGGCATCAGAAACTTCCTCATCCTGATAGACCACTGGTTACTTGGGGAGACATCAAGTCATTAGTTGCTTCAACAAAAACACCAAGAAGAAACCCTTGAGACTTTCTTGATAGCCATAATGACTCAATTGACAAAAAACTCATTGCTGATACTGTGTTGCCTTATATTAGCCAAAATTCACTTGGTTAAAATAAAACAGTTATTCATTTGTGGTTGTCTTGTCATGGCCTCATTGATCCTTAAATGCTGCTTCTTTCAATACATTCCATCTTTGATTCAGACTTGTAAAGTTTATGATCCCTGCTTCCAGGAATCCACATATTATTAACAGCCATTTATAAAACAAGAAAAGGGGTATGTAGGTAATGTATCTTCTGTCAAAGCACTCTCACTGAGGACACATCCTTCTGGACACAGTGTGGCTGCAGGAATTGATTAAGGATAGTGAATGACCTACTAACAAGAAGAGCATTGAGCCCTTATGAGAACGTTGGGATCCTCAAGGACATGCAGCTGCTTTCCCAGACATACTTATCTTATATGTCTTGCTAAACATGTTTCAAAGAATCCTTAGAGTTATATGGGCACAAGCATATGCTGTACAAATGACTGATATAATCCTGGACAATAAAAAAGGTTTTGTCTGGTGGCATTCTTCAGAGGAAGAGTTCCTGTCTCCTGTTTCTCCTACTGCTTGCTCACTTCCCAACATTCTTTCAATTCCTATTTGTTATGGAAGGCACTTATTTCACTTTCACTCACAAATGAGAGCTTTACAGGATACAGTATCTGGGTTGACAGTTTTGTTCTCTTAAGACTTAGTATATATCTTGCCATTATCTTGGATTTCTGTTGAGAAGTCATCTTGAGTATAATTGGAGATCCTCTGAAAGACATCTGACATTTTTCCCTTGCACATTTTAGAATCTTTTCTTTATGTTTTATTGTGGAATGTTTGACTACAATGTGTTGTGGTGATGATCAATTCAGATAGAGTCTGTTAGGGGTTCTATGTGCTTCCTGTACTTGGATGTCCCTTTCTTTCTCCAATTGTGGAAGTTTTATTTCACTAAATAGCCATTCTAATCAGTTCTTTCCATGCTTTTAGCAACTCCTAATACCTGTATGTTGGGTCGTTTGATAGTATTCCATAAATTTCTAACACTGTTTTTAATTTTCTAATTTCTTCTTCTTTTTTGGTTTGACTGTAAAATTTCCAGAGATTTGTCTTCTAACTCAGCTATTCTCTCTTCTGGCTCACTAATTCTGATGTTAAGGCTTTCCACTGCATTTTTAAATTTGATCTATTGAATTCTTCATTTCTAATATTTTATCTTGATTTATCTTTAAAACTTCAATTTCATGGGAAAAGTTTCACATATACCATGTATGGTTTTCTTTAGCTTCTGAGTAACCCTATGATTAATATTTTGAATTTTGTTTTCTGCATTTTGTCAGTGTCTTCATCTTCACCTTCTAATATTGAAGTATTGTTGTGTTTCTTTGGGACGTCATGCTATCTTCCTTATTATTTCCTCTTGAATGTCTGCATTTATTTGTGGAGATACTTGTTTTTTCCCCTCTGATGGCTTTTATTTTTGGACTATGCTTTTGTGGGTTAGTGGAGTGTCTGTTCTTTCAGTGAATACATAAAGGTTGTACTGGGTATGACCAGGGAGTTCTGGTCAGTGCTCCAGCATGGGTGCAGCTGGCATAGTTATTATGTATGTCTGAAATGGTGCCTGCCCTCTCTCAGCCAATGGTAGGGCACCATTGTTGGGTGGATGAGGGGAGAGAAATTTGTCTCCCCTGTCTCCCCCAGGTTGGTATCTACCCTGTTCCCCAAGAGGGCTCCAGGCCAGATTCATGCCAGGTTATTCCTACAGCTATATTTCTAGTAGCTTGGGCTGTTGCAGTCTGTTTTCACATCACTCTCCAAAGATGGCACTGAGGCTCTCAGCTACTGGAGTCCTGTGTTGTGTTTATGCTTGTACTGTGTGTCCATACCCTCCATGCAGAGCTGCAGCAACCCTCTTCCTTCTGTGGAATGTCCACTGCAGTTTACCCTTAACTCTTCCCTGGATTGCATTCTCTCCACTCTTTCTAAACCATCTTCCCATAGACTAGAGCAGTAATCTCCCTCTATATTCGAAGACTTCAGAGCATCACTTTGACTTGTTGTTTTGGTATTGTTTCTAAGTGAGACTGAAGTATAGCCTTTGAGTGGTTTCTTTTTGCTTTAATCATCGTGAGCTGTTTCTATATGTGTCCTGGTGGTCTAGTCTGCTGCAGTTCATAGGGGTTGACTTGTGTTTTTGAGATGAAAGTGAGCTTCTTAGGGTGTGTAGAATTAGTTCTCTGAGACTTTGGTGTCAGTTAAACTTTGAATTATGACAGTCAGGGCCTTGTTCTTGGTGTTCACACCCAGTGAACACTTTTTCCTAGAGAAGAGGAAGGAGGGAAAGGAGAAATGGCATGAAGAACTGGACCTCTTTCCCTTATAAGCAGGAAGAACTGGACCTCTTTCCCTTATAAGCCCAAATTTGAATACAGGCTGTGCACTCAGCTCTCAACTATTTTCTGAGTTACCTGCCTGACTTGTCACCTGCATTATTTCCATTATACTATGTAAACTTGCTTTTCCCCTATATGAATGGATGGGCACACTCTCTCAGATCCCATCTGGATAAGGGCCTATCCATTCTTTTAGATGCCCTACCACAGTAAACCTTTCTACCTTGTTGGCCACTCCTCTATTTCACGTCTGAATTTTTTATTGCACAAATACAAGAACATATTCCACTCATCTCTGCTAACACTAGGACTGTGTATGTGGATTTTCCTTTCCTTGGATACTTCCAGGAGAGTGAAACTGGTGTTGGGGCATGTAACACTTAAGCCCTAGTCCCAGGACTGGAACATGTGAATTTAAACCTTCTAAAGTCCTAGGCAGATATGGGTCCAGAGAGGTGGAATGTAGGCATGTTTTTCCCTAGGTCCAAAAGGTAGATTCCAGTGGGTTTGAGGAAATTAGCACTTATTATTATAGTCTTGGTGTTGTAGGGTACAGTGAGGTTATTATTCAGATCCTGCAGGGTGGGAGCAAGGTGAGGATAGTGGTGACTACCAGTACAAAGCTGAGCACTACGGACAGAGCACTCCAGATACCACAAGAGAATGGGAATTACTCCAAAGATGGTACCAACACAAGAGTCCCAGTTCTGCATGACAAGATGAAAGTGCCCTTGGTTCTCATAAGGCGTGCAGGGTGTTTCTAGGTTTGTGTTCAGTCACACCAAGTATCATGAGCTAGGATGTGAAGAGGGTCAGGTTAGATCTGGAACTTTTTTTTCTTTTTTTTTTGTTCCATCATTTTTATTTTTTGACAGAGGAGCCAAGGGCCTTAATCCCTTACATTACTTTTAGTAAAGGAATATTAGAAATGATGTATTATTTTTATAAGATCCTTATCACTTTATATAAGAAGATTAAAATATCACTAATAGAATTATCTGTGAAACGAACATGTTTTCCAATAAGGCTAAGTGGATTCATTGAATTTAAGGACTTTTTGTTTTGTTTTGTTTTGTTTTGTTTTAACTTTTATTTAATGAATATAAATTTCCAAAGTACAGCTTATGGATTACAATGGCTCCCCCCCCCCCATAACTTCCCTCCCACCTGTGACACTCCCCTCTTCCACTCCCTCTCCCATTCCATTCACATCAGGATTCATTTTCAATTCTCTTTATATACAGAAGATCAATTTAGCATATATTAAGTAAAGATTTCAACAGTTTGCACCCACACAGAAACACAAAGTGAAAAATACTGTTTGAGTACTAGTTATAGCATTAAATCACAATGTACAGCACATTTAGGACAGAGATCCTACATGAGGAGTAAGTGCACAGTGACTCCTGTTGTTGACTTGACAAATGGACACTCTTGTTTATGGTGTCAGCAATCTCCCTAGGCTCTTGTCATAAGTTTCCAAGGCTATGGAGGCCTTTTGAGTTCGCCAACTCTGATCCTATTTGGATAAGGTCATAGTCAAAGTGGAAGTTCTCTCCTCCCTTCAGAGAAAGGTACCTCCCTCTTTGATGACCTGTTCTTTCCACCGGGATCTCACTCACAGAGATCTTTCATATAGGGTTTTTTTTCCAGAGTGTCTTGGCTTTCCATGCCTAAAATACTCTCATTGGCTCTTGAGCCAGATCCCAATGCCTTAAAGGCTGATTCTGAGGCCAGAGTGCTATTTAGGACATCTGCCATTCTATGAGTCTGCTGTGTCTCCCGCTTCCCATGTTGGATCGTTCTCTCCCTTTTTGATTCTATTAGTTAGTATTAGCAGACACTAGTCTTGTTTGTGTGATCCCTTTGACTCTTAGTCCTATCATTATGATCAATTGTGAACAGAAATTGATCACTTGGACTAGTAAGATGGCATTGGTAAATGCCACCTTGATGGGATTGAATTGGAATCCCCTGGCACATTTCTACCTCTAGAACTTTTATGGGATGCTAGTGATGCTAGACCCAAGAAGCTGAAGGGAACTTACTCTGGATCATGCAGAGTGAGTGATCACAGGTCTGAGGCTTATGTACAAAACTCCCACAGTTGCAAGATAAAAGGGGTCTGTTTTGCACCCCACATATTGCCCTGACTCTGGTTCTGGTTGGTTCTTGTAGCAGTGGAACACAGGTCAGCTGTGTGACTTTCGACAGCCTAGTACAGTGTTCAATAGGGGTGGAGAAGGGAGGGAGGCAACATAGCTTCCTTTCTCTGAGCAAGGAAGTCATTTAGACCAAAGTCAGCTCCCCAGACTAGAGTTAAAAATCAATGGGTAACTGTGGAATTCTCTCTCATCTAAAGCTGCAGGTAACAGAGTGCATGGCAACTTCTTCCTACCTTGATTTGGGAGGATGGTGATTCCAAGCCAGCAATAGGCTGTGTGTCATGTGGTCAGACTCAGTAGCATGTTTGTCCCCTTTCCTCACTGCCCCATAGAGTGTTCTTGAGCTGTTGCTTCTGTACTGAGTATTGCTATTAGACCACTGGAAATGTGTTCCTACTATTTTTTTAGATCCTATTGCTGGTGAAGTGAGGGTGGCTTCTCCATATTTGGTCATCTTGGATCTATCACATTTTCTTATTAAACACAGAAGTTCATTTCTTCACGGTTGAAGTAAAGATGACTATGTTCTGCAGTCTCACTTTGATTGATGCCATATTTTTATGGTAAGAACACGTAAAATGACATTTCCAGTCTTAACAGATTTTCAATTGTATAATAACATATTGTTAATTATAGACATCATATAGTAGAGCATATTTCTAGAAGTTACGCATCTTGTGTACTTGAAAATTTATACCCATTGTATAATTCCCCAGTTCTCTCTCCCACTGTCTTCTTAGAGCCACTTTTCTATTCTCTACTTCCATTGGTTTAAGTATTTTAGATAGTTCCCATAGGTGGGATTATGCAGTATTTTCCCTTCTGTGATTATTTAATTTCATTTAGCATATCCTACAGGTTTGTCTATTTTATTTGATGTGGCAGAATTTGCTTCAATTTTAAGGCTGAATAATATTCTATTGTATGCATATACAACATTTTCTTTATACATTCATCTTAAATGAGCATTTAGCTTTTTCTCTATCTAAGCTATTGTGAATAGTCTTGAAGTGAACAAAAGAGTTCACATATCTCTCTGATATCCTTATTTCATTTTTTGGATGTATAAACAGAATTGGGATTATAGGATTATAGTTTCTGTGTATGAACATGCTAACCCTTACAGAACAGCTCTAGCTATGTTGAAAATGATGGTCTGCATAGCTCCATCAATTGCATTCCATATCAGGGAAGATTATGCAAATCCTCTGCTGGGTAAGGATGCTGGTATTCTTATGGACAAAGGCTATTGGGTGGTTCTATTCCCACACTTAAATTTGCAGCCAGAAGGATTCTAACAATAAGTCATTAGCTTGGGGGTGAAGAAAAACAAACGGGATGCTTCCTACTCTACTCCTTTTTTTGTTAATTCCCAATCTCTTCATTCTATTGAATCACTGCAGCCCCATAACTGTATTTGGGAGTGCTCCTAGAATCCTCCTCCATGAATAGGAATAGTTGGCTTAACTAGCGTCTTTTAGTTCTCTATCTTACTAACATCACTTCAATAAAAATTATTAACAAAATATGCACAGATAGAATTCAGCATTAAATTGAAAAAATTATACATAATCACTAAATGTGATACATTCCAATGATACAAGGCTTGTAAATTACCAAAAACAGTTAATACATGAGTATATCTTGCTTTATTGCACTTTGTTTTACTATACTCAACAAAGACTGTGTTTTTTCTAATTTGAAAGTTTTTGGCAACCTTGTAATTGAGCTAATCATTTGAACAATGGTCCTAATAGAATATTCTCTTGTTTCTCTATGTCACATTTTGGTAATTCTTACAATATTGTATAATAATATATTGTATCATTATTATAACTATTATGATGATCTGTGGTTAGTGACTTCTAATGTTACTACTGTGCCTTTTGGCACAGAGAACCATGCCAAGTTAAGATAGAAAACTTAGTCCATAAATGTTGTATGTGTTCTGACTATCCACAAACTGGATATTCCCTTTTCTTTCTTTCACCTTAGGCTTTCCTATTCCATGAGATGTAATAAAATTAAAGTTTGACCAGTTAAATATCCTAACCTTTTCTTCTAAGTGTTCAAGTGAAAGTAAGCTTCAATGTGTCAGTTAAAATCCAAAGCTGGAAATCATTAAACTTAGTGAAGAAGCCATGTCAAAAGCCAAGAAAGGATGGAAGCTATATACTTGTGACAAATAGTCAAATTGTGAATACAAAAAAAAAATTCTGAAGTAAGTTGAAAGTACTTCTCCAATGAACATATAAAGATTAATAAAATTAAACAGCCTCATAATGAATATAGAGAAAAATTAAGCAGTATGGATAGAAAATCAAATCAGTGACAACATATTCTTAAGTCAAAGCTGAATTCAGAGCATGGCTTTATCTTTCTTCAGTTCTGTGAAGACTGAGAGAGGTGAAGAAGCTTCAGAAGAAAATATTGAATCTAGCAGAGGTTAATTAATGAGATTTAAGGAAGGAATCCATTGCTATAACATAAAGATACAAGTTGAAGCAGCAAGTGATGACGTAGAAGCTGCAGCAAGTAATCAGAAAGATTTAGATAAAAATTTTGATGAAGGTAGCTACAATAATTGATATATTTCAATGTGTATAGAATAGTTATTAGAAGGAGATACCACTTTAGATTCTTCTAACTAGAGAGAAGCCCATGTCTGGCTTCAAATTTTTGAAGGACAAGCTACCTCACTTGTTATGGACTCTTGCAGCTAATGACTTACAGTTGAAGTCAATGCTCATTTACCATTTTAAAATCCTAAAGTACTTACGAACATAATATAAGGTAGAGAAAAACGGTGGTTGAATTGCTTGCTATATTGATCATCTACATCTAGATATATCATGAAAATATCATGTATTAAATATAATAATAATAAAATTTCACTGAGGAAATGAAAAGGAAAGAGTTGCCTATGTTACCCCTTTCCAAGCTCCAAGTAGACTCCTCCCAATTGGATGAGGGAGAGGGAATTATGTCCATTCCTTAAACTTGAATTCCAGTGGAGGCCCATTGTGAAAAAAATTCAGTCAGAGTCCCTAGCCTCTACCTCCAAGCCTATATGAGCACACTTTGGACCTTTCAAGCCAGGTTGCCAGGAGACTGCTTCTGCCACACATACCACAACATCTGGAAGAAAGTAGAGCAAACCATTAACCACTGCAGTTTAAAGCAGGCCAAAGAGCTTAGGATCTTACCTTAGAGCTCAAAGCTGGGCCCAATATCACCTGATAAAGACCAAATGCTTTACCTTCAGGCTAGTGATTGCAGATAGAGCCTTTAGATTTGCCTTGGCATCAGACAGACACCTGTGTTCCAGGGGAATGAATTAATTTTCACATGACTCACTATCAACCTTAAATGGGCCAGGCATGATATTCCAAGATTTCATAGAGACCAGGGACTATCAGACCCAAGTGTGACCTATCATAGTGTCAGCCTTGGCAACCAAAAGACTCACTTCATCACACCTCTTTCATTATTGGACAGACATCAAGGGGTAATAAATTTATTTGGAGACTCATTGCTTGACTGGTAAAAGCCAACACTGGGCAGATTCTAATGGTCTTTGTCCCTAAGCCAGTGGTTATGACTGGAATATCAAGACTTGTTCAAGTATCACCCAAAGTCTGGGCATAAGTAGGATGGGCATTTTGAGCATATATCACTGTCAGACTCAAACAACTCTGGTGTTCAGCCTGAAGATTGGATGCAGGACTGTGAAACTCACAGGAATACTTTTAGATTAAATGCCAGGTTAATACAACCCAAAGTTGTGAAAATACCACAGGCAAAGCCTCTGTATCTATTCAGTACAAGTAGAGTTACATGACCCCAGTTGATCAGCCATGGACTGATATTAGACAATGAGTCCACCTCAGCAATAGATAGACCATGTCAAGATGGTTTTTGACTCTATCCTCAGGCTGCACTGGTTTTGGTGGGCTCTGAGTGTGATATATCAATGTGGCATTGGTGGCTATAGTATTAGGAGTCTGGACCTACCATAGCCTCAGGAAGAGTCATGTAGGGAGAGTAGTCATTTTTATATACATTGCCTATTCATTCTGAATAATACACCAAGATTTACAAGAAATTTGAACCTGGTAGTATTGTTAGACTGAAACTATGAAAAAAGCAATAGTGGGCCTGCAGTAGACATCCACTTAAGGGTACAATCTGGTATTGAATTAAAGAATGTCCACAAGGTTCAAAGAAAATAAATGAACTGCTTAGAACAGCCATAAATGAAAATAATACTTCAATGTGCATAAAATCATATAACAACTTTAAAGAGCTTCCAGAGAGCCATGACCTAAACTAATGAGAAAAATAACATGCTAGGAGCAAATCATCTAGGAAATGAAATTTTCCATTACTCAGATGAAGATTTCAAAATAGGCAGTATATTTTTCAGTGTTCCATGTTAAATGTAAGAGTGGAAATAAGAGAGGGAGGAGATGTACAGTTTGGCACATGCTCAATCGGACTTATCCCTAATGGGAGAGTTAGAAAAGCCAGGGGATTCTAATTCAATCTCATCAAGGTGAGAAAGGGCTGGCACCAATTTTATCTGTGCAGGAGCTTTGGAAGAGTATGTGCACACATAGCAGCTGGCTGAAACAGGACACAATCTTTTTGTCAATACTGGCATTAGTGGTGGGAGATAGCAACATTCGGCCAGTGGCTCTTTTGTATGTATGTGATCGAGTGATTCTAACAGAGGGAACAATCCACAGTCCTCATTGACTTTGGCTGGGGTGTGGCAGGGCAACCACATAGGACAGAGAGGCATTTGCAGCCTCCTAAGAGCAAGGCACCTAGGCAAAGCTGTCCCAAGGAACATGTGCTTCTGTATTGACTGGACAGTTCGCCAGGGCAGAGAGAAACCTCTGCACCCAGCTACTACTGTGGGAGCCTTCTGTGCTGAGACTGTGGGGACTTGGTGGTTACATGAGAACGTGCACATGTAGCAGGGTCTCTGGGCAATCACTTGGTGCAGCTCCACATTCTCAAAGCTCCTTAGCTACATAAAGCTGCTCATTGCAGTGGGAACTGTGCTCACAAGGAAGACTGCACAGATTATTTGTAAGGTTCATATGGTGGAGTAGGACAGACAGGGGGCTAATACACAGGCATTGAGATCTTGCCAAACCCCCAAGCATGGGCCAGAGCTCTCTGGGCACACAGACCACACACCTCTTGGTATTCACTTAAAGTGCAGACATTCCACTAAGCCACAGAGGAATAACTCAAAAATAAACACAATCAGAGGAAAAAAAAATAACTCCACAAAGGTCTGAAAACAAATGCAGAAATTCAAGAAACAAGAATCAGGAAGACATCATGATGCCCTTAAAGAAACACAACAACATTTCAATATCAGAATGTGAAGATGAAGTGATTGAGGAAATGCTGGAAATGGAATTCAAAATATGAATCATAACAGTACTCAAAGGGACCGGCGCTGTGGCACAGTGGGTTAACGCCCTGGCCTGAGGCACTGGCATCCCATATGGGCGCTGGTTCAAGACCTGGATGCTCCACTTCCAATCCAGCACTCTGCTATGGCCTGGGAAAGCAGTAGAAGACAGTCCAAGTCCTTGGGCCCCTGCACCCATGTAGGAGGCCCGGAAGAAGCTCCTGGCTCCTGGCTTCGGATTGGTGCATACGGCCAATGCTGCCAATTTGGGAATGAACCGGTGGATGAAAGACCTCTCTCTCTCTCTCTCTGTCTCTCTATCTCTGCCTCTCCTCTCTGTGTAACTCTGGCTTTCAAATAAATAAATACATCTTTTTTAAAAAAAAGAATACTCAAAAGCAATTAGAAGAAAATCCACAAGCTAAAGAAAACCATACATGACATGAAGGAAAATTTTTTCCATGAAATTGAGATATTAAATAGAAATCAAGGCCAGCACCGCGGCTCACTAGGCTAATCCTCTGCCTGCAGTGCTGGCACCCTGGGTTCTAGTCCCGGTTGGGGCACCAGATTTTGTCCCAGTCGCTCCTCTTCCAGTCCAGCTCTCTGCTGTGGCCCAGGAAGGCAGTGGAGGATGGCCCAAGTGCTTGGGCTCTGCACCTGCATGGGAGACCAGGAGGAAGCACCTGGCTCCTGGGTTCGAATCGGTGCAGCGAACCAACGGAAGGAAGACCTTTCTCTCTGTCTCTCTCTCTCACTGTCTAACTCTGCTTGTCAAAAAAAAATGTAAAATATTAGAAATGAAGAATTCAATAGATCAAATAAAAATGCAGTGGAAAGCCTTAACAGCAGAATTGATGTGGCAGAAGAAAAAAAATCTTAATTAGAAAACAAATCTTTGGAAATTTTACAGACACCCCCCCCCAAAAAAAAACCAAGAATAAAATAGAAAACTTGAAAACAGTGTTGGAGATGTGTGAGATGCTATCAAATGATCCAACGTACATCTTAGGAGTCCTGAAGGTGTGGAAAGAGAGAATGGATTATAAGGCCTATTTAATAAAATGCTTGAAGAAAGGCATTCCAAACTAGAGAAAGTAAATAGAATTCCTAACAGATATGACTGAAAAGATCTTCACCTTGACACACTGTAGTAAGCTTTCCACAATAAAACATAAAAAAAATTCTAAAATGGGCACAAAAGAAACACCAGATTACTTTCAGAGGATCTCCAATTAGACTCAACTGACTTTTCATCAGAAACCCTACAAGCTAGGAGAGAATGGAGAGATAAATTGCAAGTCTTAAGAGAAAAAAACTCAACCCAGAATACTATACCATGCAAAGCTATCATTTATGAATTAAGGTGATATAAGACCTTTCATAACAAACATAAATCGAAAGAATTTATAGCTACCCTTCCAGACTTAGAAAAGATGGTTAAGGATGTGCTACACACAGAAAAATAGCCATTATTATGCAAAATGTGAAGGCATAAAATCATCCAATAAAAGTACAGTAAATAAACTGATAATAGGTCATTGTAAAAATTAAGAATGGGAATCTGAGAGATAAGGAAGGGTTGGAATGTGGGCAGGAGTGAGGGGAAGTCCCACTTTGTTCCTAAATCTAAATAAATGTGTATAAAGATAATTGAAAATGAATCTTGATGTGAATGGAATGAGAGAGGGATTGGGAGATAGGAGGGGTGTGACTGGGAGGGAAATTATAGGAGGGAAGCCATTGTAATCCATAAACTGTACTTCGGAAATTTATATTTACTAAATAAAAAATAAATTTAAAAAAAAGTTTAAAAAATTTTAAGAGAAAAAAATGGAGAAAAATTATAACTATCTAGATATAATAAAGTCAAACATCACTATTAAGATTCAATTAAAAAACCTATAATTAAGTTCTACAAGGTTAAAAACAAAGAAAATTTCGTAAGCTGAAAGAATAAAGGAACCAATAACACATAACAAGACCTCAATTTGTCTTATTTCAGACTTCTCAGGAGAAATCTTACAGAATTATTTTATTGATTTTTTTGTTAATTTTATATTCTGGCATTTTACCAAATTCTTTTATGAGTTCAAACAGTCTGAGTGGAATCTTTTGGATCCTCTGTACACAGAATTATATCAACTGTAAATATGGATAGTTCAAATTATTCCTTTACCACTTGTATCTTTTTGATTTCTTATTCTTGGCTAATGGCTCTGCCTAAAACATACAGATTATATTGAACAGTAATTGTGAGAGAGGGCAACCTTGTCTGGATCTTAGTGGAAATGTGCCTGCCTTTTCCCCATCCAATAGAGTGCTGGCCATGGGTTTGTCATAAATTTCCTTGATTGTGTTAAGGAATGTTCCTTTTGTATTCAATTTGCTTAAGGTTTGCATCATAGAAGGATGTCTCTTCAACAATTGTTGATGGGAAAAATGGATCTCTTTTTGCAGAAGTAAGAAACAGAAACCCTACCTTATACCATACACATTAATCCACCCAAAATGGATAAAAGACCTAAGACTATGATTGCACACAGTCAGATTACATTGGGAAACTCTGTAAGACATTGGCATAAGCAAACACCTCTTAGAAAAGACCCCAGAAGCACAAGAAATCAAAGCCAAAGAAACTCAACAACAACAACAAATCCATTCAAGAAATGGGCAAAGGAATTGAACAGGCATTTTTCAAGAGAAAATTCAAGTGGCCAACAATCACATGAAAAATGCTCAGGATCTCTAGCCATCAGGGAAATACAAATCAAAACTGCAATCGAGTTTCACCTCATCCCAGTTCAAACAGCTCTCATGCAGACATCAACACAAAATAAATTCTAGCAGGGATGTGGCGGAAAGGTATCCTAATCTACAGTTGATGGGAATGTAAACCTTTGCAACCATTGTGGAAGACAATGGGGAGATATGTCAGAAATCTGAAAATAGATGTACAATATTATTCAGGCATCCCACTTCTGGGAATTTATTCCAATGCAAACAAATCAGTATATGTAAGAATTATCTATATCACAGCTCAATTCACAATAGCTAAGATATGGAACCCTCTAGATGTCCATCAATAGATGACTGGATAATGAAAGAGAGAGAGAGAGAGAGAGAGAGAGAGAGAGAGAGAGAGAGAGAGAAATAATAATCAACCATAAAAAGTGATATCCTGTCTTTTGGAACAAAATGGATGCAACTGCAAACCATTATACTTAGTGAAATAAGCCAGTCCCAAATAGATACCATATATTTTTCCTGATCTATGGTAACTAATAGAGTACCTAAACTGTAATGTATTGGAGTAAATGGACGCTTTGAGCTTCAATGATTGTTTACGGGCCTTGTGTTGATTGTTGAGGAACAGTGTTTTTTTTTTTTTTAACCTCCCACTATTTGTTGAACTTGTTAATTTGTAGTTAATTTAATAAGTACAAAATAAACTGGAAATAGATCTCTGCAAAAATAAAGAGTGGAAATAGGAGATGGAGGAAGAAAATGGTGAGAGTGTCAGTGGGAGGGAGGGTGGGATATGAAGTATCTCTATGTTCCTAAATCTTTTTATATGAAACGCTTGAACTTTGAATACCTTAGAAAAACTTAAAAACCTCACAAAAAATGGACTGAAAGAAGGTCAATTCCTAACATAAGATTTCCTCCTCAACTTTTGAGCAGGTCACCCAAGAGTCTGAGATCACAAATTCTTCCAACTTCCACCAACGTCTTATCAATAAATGATGTCTAGAAAATGAGATATCCACATTAAGAAGAATGGAACTAGAGCCATGTCTAATTCTATTTTTGAAAAGCAAATAAAAATGGATTAAATTTTATTATAAGACTTTAAACTTTGAAACTAAAAAAAGTACAGAAAAAAAAGTTTCAGTACCATTGAATGGCCAAAAAAAATTGAATTATATCCCCCAAGCACAATAAACAAGAACAAAAACAAGTGGAATTTCATCAAACTAAAGAATGTCTGCAGAACAAAGGAAATAATCAACATATTGGATATATAACCTACAGAATGGGAGAGATATTTCCAAGCTATATACCTAACAAACACTTAATAAACAAAACAGCATAATAGTAAAAAAAAGATCTAGTTTAAAAAATGGTCAACAGATCTAAACACAATTTTTTAAGAAAATCTGTTTTTATTTGAAAGGAAAATTACAGATGAGAGAGAGAGAGAGAGAGAAGGAGGGAGAGAGATGTTTTCCACATGCTGGTTCACTCTCCAAATGGCTGCAATGGTCAGGAATGGGTCAGACTTAAATCAGGAGCAGGAAAATCAGACTTGCCCCAAATGATGGAGTTAGAAACGTGCCAGGGGATTCCAATACAATCCCATCAAGGTGGCATGTTCCAATGCCATCTCACTAGTCCAAGTGATCAAGTTCAGTTCACAATTGATCACAATGATAGGTCTGAGAGTCAAAGGGATCACACAAACAAGACTAGTGTCTGCTAATACTAACTGATAGAACCAAAAAGGAAGAGAATGATCCAACATGGGAAGCAAGATACACAGCAGTCTCATAGAATGGCAGATGTCCTAAATAGCACTCTGGCCTCAGAATCAGCTCTTAAGGCAATCAGATCTGGCTCAAGAGCCCATGAAAGTATTATAGGCATGGAAAGCCAAGACACTCTGGAAAAAAACCAGAAGACCTAATTGAAAGATCTCTGTGAGTGAGAAAGAAGAGGGCCATCAAAGAAGGAGGTACCTTTCTCTGAAGGGAGGAGAGAACTTCCACTTTGACTATGACCCTGTCGGAATAGGATCCAAGTCGGCGAACCCTAAAGGCTTCCATAGCCTCGGCAATTCATGACTAGAGCCTAGGGAGATTACTGACGCCATAAACAAGAGTGTCAAATTGTTAAGTCAACAACAGGAGTCACTGTGTACTTACTTCTCATGTGGGATCTGTCCTTAATGTGTTGTCCAATGTGAAGTAATGCTATAACTTGTACTGAAACAGTATTTTGCACTTTGTGTTTCTGTGTGGGTGCAAACTGATGAAATCTTTACTTAGTATATCCTGAATTGATCTTCTGTATATAAAGATAATTGAAAATGAAAAAAAAAAAAACTTGGTGTTAAATTGGAAATTGCATAGATAATTAATCAATTTTTTAAAAAAATATCATGTAGGATCTCTGTCCTTAATGTGCTGTACATTGTGAATTAATACTATAACTAGTACTCCAACAGTATTTCACTTTGTGTTGCTATGTGGGGGCAAACTGTTGAAATCTTTACTTAATATGTACTAAACTGATCTTCTGTATATAAAGAGACTTGAAAAGGAATCTTGATGTGCATGGTAGGGGAGAGGGAGCAGGAAAGGGAAGGGTTGCGGGTGGGAGGGAAGTTATGGGGGGGGAGCCAATGTAATCCATTAGCTGTACTTTGGAAATGTATATTCATTAAATAAAAGTTAAAAAAAAAGTCCTACTAAACAAGAAGAGAAAGACATGTATACTGTAGGAAAGTTCAAAAAATTCATGGAAAATGGGATTGAAAGGTAAATTTATTTTAGTGCGAAAATTTTCAACATACAAGTAAGCATTTTTATGATCCACATTTTCTCTGAACTTTTTGAAGTCCCCTCATATGCACAGATTTTAAAAAAGCTTATAACTATGTTATCTCAAAAAGTAAAAGAAAGAAAGAGAAAGGCAGAGTGGGAGGGAGAGGGAGGGAAGGTGGGAGGAAGGGAATATTGTTATAAGCTTAGAATCATATCTATGAACCATATTGAATCTGTTTAAAACTAATTAAAAATAAAAATCTCAATAAATAAAAATTTTAAGAATAAAAAAAAATAAAAAATAAATAAATCAGGAGCAGGAACCCCTTCCAGGTCTCCCATTTGAGTAGCAGGGGCCCAAGTACTTAGGCCATCTTCTGCTACTTTTCCAGGTGTATTAGCAGGGAGTTGGATCAAAAGCTTAGCATCAAGGACTCTAACAAGCACCCATATGGGTTGCCAGTGGTGAAGATGGTAGGTTAATCTACTGTGTCACAATCTCAGCACCTCTAAACAGGTATTTTTTAACTTTTATTTAATAAATACAAATTTCCAAAGTACAGATTATGGATTACAGTGGCTTTTCTCTCCCCCATAACTTCCCTCCCAACTGCAACCCTCCCATCTCCCACTCCCTTTCCCATTACATTCACAGCAAGATTCATTTTCAATTATCTTTATATATAGAAGATCAATTTAGTATATATTAAGTAAAGATTACAACAGTTTGCACTCACAAGAAACACAAAGTGTGAAGTTCTGATTGGTACTAGTTATAGCATTAATTCACATTGTACATTAAGGATAGAGATCCTACATGAAGAGTAAGTGCACAGTGACTTCCGTTGTTGACTTAACAATTTGACACTCTTGTTTATGGGGTCAGTAATCACCCTAGGCTCTTGTCATGAGTTGCCAAGGCTATGGAAGCCTTTTGAGTTCACCGACTCCAATCTTCAATAGTAGAATTTGAAGATGAAGAGATTGATGAAATGCCTGAAATGGAATTCAAATGATTAATCATAGGATTAACACAGGCAATCAGGAGCAAATACACAAATCAAAGAAATCCATACATGACATGAATGAAAATTTCTCCAGGAAATTGAAATTTTAAAGAGAAATCAAAGTGAAATATTAGAAATGAAGAATTGAACAGATCAAATAAAATACAGTGGAAGGCCTTAACAGTTTTGCTGAGGCAGAAGAAAAAATATTCGAGCCAAAAGACAAATTTTTAGAAAGTTTTCAGTCTAACCAAATAAACAAATAAATAAAAATAAATTAAAAATTTTTAAAAACTGTCTTAGAGAGTTATGGAATAGTTTCAAAAGACCCAACCTACAGGTCTTAGGAATTCAGGTAAGAGATAACAGATTAGAAAACCTATTTAGTGAAATCATTGCAGAAAAATTTTTTTACTTGGAGAAAATAGGGATGTCCATGTACATGGGACACATAGAATTCCTTACAGAAATGACTAAAAAAGATCTTCACCATCACACATTGTAGTCAAATTTTCAAAGGTAAAACATAAAGAAAATATTCTAAGATGTGCATAAAAAAACACCAAATTACTTTCAGAGATCTCCAATTAGACTCAGAGTTGACTTTTTATCAGAAACCCTACAGACAGGGAGAGAATGGAGAGACATACTCCAATTCTTAAGAGATAAAAGCTGTCAACCTAGAATACTGTACCCTGCAAAAGTCACATTTATGATGAAGGTGAAGTAAATACACTTCAAAAGAAACAAAAATTGAAAGAATTTGGGACCACTAACCCAGCCTTACAAAATACGCTAAAGGATGTGCTACACACAGTAGCACCGAAAGATAATCATCATTATGAATGTGGAGGAAGAAAATCTCACAGTAAAATTATAAATGAAATTTAAAGAAAACAATACGAGTATTTACTGAAAAATTACAGGGTATTGTCATTACTTATGAATAGTATCCTTGAATTTAAATGGCCTAAACTCTCCATTTAAACAATACAAGCGGCAGAATGGGTTAAAAATCAAGACCCATCTATTTGTGGCCTACAAGAAACACACCTCACCTACAAAGACACAGGTAGACTGAGAGTGAAAGTATAGAAAAAGATATCCCATTCCAGTGGAAAGCAGAAGTGAGCTGGTATAAACATCCTAATAGCAGACAACATACTTTAACACAAAACTGTTGAAAGAGACAAAAATGAGTACTATGTTATGATTAGGGGATCAATTCAGCAGGAAGAAGTGACTATAATAAATGTATAAGCACCCAATGCCAGGGTGCCTGGCTGTTTAAAACAAATGTTAATAGATGTAAAGAGAGACATAGACCATAATACAATAGGAATGGGGGACCACAATATTCCACTTACAGCAATGGACACATCAACCAGGCAGAAAAATCAGCAAGGAAACAAAAGTTAATCAACACTATAGACCAAATGGACCTAACTGATATATACAGAACTTTTCATGCCACAGTTGCAGAAACAAAATCTTTTCACCAGTGCATGTAACTTTCTCTAGTGTAGACCGTAGGTTAGGCCATAAAGCAATCTCAGAAATTTACAAGAAATTGAATCCACATCACGGATTTTTTTCAACCAAAGTGGCATGGAGGAGGAAATGAACAACTCAAGAATCTCCAGAACATATGCAAACACATGGAGACTGAACAACATGCTTCTGAATGAAGAGTGGGTTATAAAAAAATCAAAAGATAAATTAAAAAATTTCTGGAAATGAATGAAGAGGGCAATACAACATATTAAAACTTATGGAATACAGCAAAAGTATTGTTTAAAAGGAAGTCTTTAGCAATTGGTGCCTAAATGAAGAAATTGGAAAAGCACCAAAGAAATGAGCTTTCAGTGCACTTAGAAAAGTCAATGGACTTTGGAAAGCAACAAACCAAATTCCAAATTAAAGGAGACATTAAATAACTAAAATTATAGGTGAAATAAAAATATTGAATGAAAAACAATACAAACGATTAGGGAAATGAAGAGCTATTTTTTTGAAAAAATAAACAAAATCGTCAAAAACAATGAAATCCAGTCAAAATCTGGAAAACATCATTCTGAGTGAATTAAGGTAGTCCCAAAGGGACAAATATCATATGTTCTCCCTGATCGGGCAACAGCTAACTGAGCACCAAAGGGAAACCAGTTGAAGTGAAATGGACACTATGAGAAACAGTGACTTGATCAGCTCTTGTGCTGACTGTTGTTGTACAATGTAATACTTTATCCATTTTAGTATTTTTTATCCTAGTACTAGTGGTTGAACTCTGTAATTAACACGCAATTATTCTTAGGTGTTTAAATTTTAACTGAAAAGTGATCCCTGTGAAATATAAGAGTGGGAATAAGAGAAGGAGGAGATGTACAATTTGGGACATGCTCAATCAGACGGGCCCCAAATGATGGAGTTAGAATCATGCCAGGGGATTCCAATACAATCCCATCAAGGTGGCATGTACCAAGGCCATCTCACTAGTCCAAGTGATCAATTTCAGTTCACAATTGATCACACCAGTAGGTCTAAGAGTCAAAGGGATCACACAAACAAGACTAGTGTCTGCTAATACTAACTGATAGAACCAAAAAGGAAGAGAATGATCCAACATGGGAAGCAAGATACACAGCAGTCTCATAGAATGGCAGATGTCCTAAATAGCACTCTGGCCTCAGAATCAGCCCTTAAGGCAATCAGATCTGGCTCAAGAGCCCATGAGAATATTTTAGGCATAGAAAGCCAAGACACTCTGAAAAAAAAGAAGACCTAAATGAAAGATCTCTGTGAGTGAGATCCCAGTGGAAAGAACCGGGCCATCAAGGAAGGAGGTACCTTTCTCTGAAGGGAGGAGAGAACCTCCACTTTGACTATGACTCTGTCGGAATAAGATCGAATTCAGCAAACCCTAAAGGCTTCCATAGCCTCGGCAACTCTTGACTAGAGCCTAGGGAGATTACTGACACCATAAACAAGAGTGTCAAATTGTTAAATCAACTTCAGGAGTCACTGTGTACTTACGTCTCATGTGGAATCTGTCCTTAATGTGTTGTCCAATGTGAAGTAATGCTATAACTTGTACTGAAACAGTATTTTTACACTTTGTGTTTCTGTGTGGGTGCAAACTGATGAAATCTTTACTTAGTATATCCTGAATCGATCTTCTGTATATAAAGATAATTGAAAATGATTAAAAAATTCGTGTTAAATTGGAAATTGCATAGATAATTAATCAATTTCTAAAAAAATATCATGTAGGTCTCTGTCCTTAATGTGCTGTACATTGTGAATTAATACTATAACTAGTACTCCAACAGTATTTCACTTTGTGTTGCTATGTGGGGGCAAACTGTTGAAATCTTTACTTAATATGTACTAAACTGATCTTCTGTATATAAAGAGACTTGAAAAGGAATCTTGATGTGCATGGTAGGGGAGAGGGAGCAGGAAAGGGAAGGGTTGCGGGTGGGAGGGAAGTTATGGGGGGGGATGCCATTGTAATCCATAAGCTGTACTTTGGAAATTTATATTCTTTAAATAAAAGCTTTATAAAAAAAGAAAAAATAAACAAAATTGATATACCATTGGCCCAACTAACAAAAAAGAG
Organism: Sylvilagus floridanus; assembly: GCA_949820135.1. Lineage (NCBI taxonomy): Eukaryota > Metazoa > Chordata > Mammalia > Lagomorpha > Leporidae > Sylvilagus > Sylvilagus floridanus. Next base: position 92,256,277 of record OX463223.1, read on the forward strand.
AGAGAGAAGACCCAAATTAATAGAATCAGAGATTAAAAGGGAAATACCACAATAGATAACACAGAATCATCAGAAATTCCTACAGTGCTATATGTCACAATTTCAGAAATATAGAAGAAATGGATACATTCTTGGCCCCAAAAAATCTACCAAAATTGAGTCATGAAGATTGAAAACATAGGCCAGCTCTGTGGCTCAATAGGCTAATCCTCTGCCTTGTGGCACCAGCACACCGTTTTCTAGTCCCGGTCGGGGTGCCGGATTCTGTCCCAGTGGCCCCTCTTCCAGGCCAGCTCACTGCTGTGGCCAGGGAGTGCAGTGGAGGATGGCCCAAGTTCTTGGGCCCTGCACCCCATGGGAGATCAGGAGAAGCACCTGGCTCCTGCCATTGGATGAGCGCGGTGCACCGGCCACAGCATGCTGGCGGTGGCGGCCATTGGAGGGTGAACCAATGGCAAAGGAAGACCTTTCTCTCTGTCTCTCTCTCTCTCTCTCTCTCTCTCTCCCTCTCACTGTCCACTCTGCCTGCCAAAAAAAAAAAGATTGAAAACATATTCAGACAAATAACCAATCATTAATAAAGACCATCCCAACAAAGAAAACCCCATGATGGCTTCAATGTGGAATTCTAGAAGACATTTAACAAAGAGCTAATTCCAATTTTTCTAGAGCTATTCAAAACAATTGAAAGGGGGGTAATCATCCCAAACTCTTTCTAGGAATCTAGCATCACCTTAATTCCTAAATTAAAAAAAGAAACAATAGAGAGAGTTAACCATAGACCAATATCCCTGATAAACACAGATGCAGAAATCCTCAACAAAACACTAACTAGACAAATCCAATAACACATCAGAGTAGTCATTCACCTAGATGAAGTAAGATTTACCACTGCTGTGCAAGGATGGTTCAATCTTCCCAAATTAATAAATGTGATACATCACATTAACAAAATGAAGAAAAGAATCATATGGTTATTTCAATAGATGCAAAGAAAGCATTTGGTAAAATACAACATCCTTAAATGATGAAACCCTTAAGAAAATTGGGTAGAGAACAAACATTCCTCAACAAAATCAAGGAAATTTATGACAAACCCATTGCCAGCAGCTTATTGAAGGGGCAAAGTTGGAAGCATTCCCACAAAGATCTTGAACCAGACAAGGATGCCAACTCTCACCATTGCTGTTCAATATAGTCCTGGAAGTTTTAGCCAGAGCAAGAAAAAGAATCAAAATTATACAAATTGGGAAGGAGGAAGTCAAACTATCCCTATTAGCAGATGACTTGATTCTATACATAGGAGATCCAAAAGACATAACCAATAGACTACCGGAACTCATAAAGAGTTTTGTAAAGTGGCAGGATATGGAATTAACACATAAGAATCAATAGCCTTAGTATACACAGACAATGTCTTGACTGATTAGGAATTTCTAAGATCAATCCTGTCCACAATAGCTGCCTTAAGAAATAAATATTTTGAGCTTAAAGAGATCCTCACCACCACACATTGTAATTAAACTCACCACAGTGAAACAGAAAGAAAAGATCCTAAAATGTGCAAGAGAGAAACATCAGATTACTCTCAGAGGAGCTCCAAATAGACTCACAGCAGACTTCTCACCAGAAACCCTACAAGCTAGAAGGGAATGGCGAGACATAGCCCAGGTACTAAGAGAGAAAAACTGCCAGCCCAGAATATTATATCCTGCAAAGCTCTCATTTGTGAATGAAGGTGAAATAAAGACCTTTCATTGCAAACAGAAATTGAAAGAATTTGTTGCCACTCGTCCAGCCCTGCAAAAGATGCTTAAAAATGTATTACACACAGAAAAACAGAAACACAGCCATCAACATGAAAGAAGGTAAACGAAGGGAATCTCACAGCAAAAGATCACAGGGAATTCAAAGCATACATTTGGATAAAGAAATTATGGGACATGTACTCTATAGAATACTATACAGCAGTCAAAAAAAATGAAATCCGGACATTTGCAACAAGATGGAGGAATCTGGAAAACATAATGCTGAGTGAATTAAGCCAGTCCCAAAGGGACAAATATCATATGTTCTCCCTGATCGGGCAACAGCTAACTGAGCACCAAAGGGGAAACCTGTTGAAGTGAAATGGACACTATGAGAAACAGTAATTTGAGCAGCTCTTGTGCTGACTGTTGTTGTACAATGTAATACTTTATCCATTTTAGTATTTTTTATCCTAGTACTAGTGGTTGAACTCTGTAATTAACACACAATTATTCTTAGGTGTTTAAATTTTAACTGAAAGTGATCCCTGTGAAATATAAGAGTGGGAATAAGAGAAGGAGGAGATGTACAATTTGGGACATGCTCAATTAGACGGGCCCCAAATGATGGAGTTAGAATCATGCCAGGGGATTCTAATACAATCCCATCAAGGTGGCATGTTCCAATGCCATCTCACTAGTCCAAGTGATCAATTTCAGTTCACAATTGATCACACCAGTAGGTCTAAGAGTCAAAGGGATCACACAAACAAGACTAGTGTCTGCTAATACTAACTGATAGAACCAAAAAGGAAGAGAATGATCCAACATGGGAAGCAAGATACACAGCAGTCTCATAGAATGGCAGATGTCCTAAATAGCACTCTGGCCTCAGAATCAGCTCTTAAGGCAATCAGATTTGGCTCAAGAGCCCCCGAGAATATTTTAGGCATGGAAAGCCAAGACACTCTGAAAAAAAAGAAGACCTAAATGAAAGATCTCTGTGAGTGAGATCCCAGTGGAAAGAATGGGGCCATCAAAGAAGGAGGTACCTTTCTCTGAAGGGAGGAGAGAACTTCCACTTTGACTATGACCCTGTCGGAATAAGATCCAAGTCGGCAAACCCTAAAGGCTTCCATAGCCTCGGCAACTCATGACTAGAGTCTAGGGAGATTACTGACGCCATAAACAAGAGTGTCAAATTGTTAAATCAACTTCAGGAGTCATTGTGTACTTACGTCTCATGTGGGATATGTCCTTAATGTGTTATCCAATGTGAAGTAATGCTATAACTAGTACTGAAACAGTATTTTACACTTTGTGTTTCTGTGTGGGTGCAAACTGATGAAATCTTTACTTAGTATATCCTGAATCGATCTTCTTTAGGTCTAAGAGTCAAAGGGATGACACAAACAAGACTAGTGTCTGCTAATACTAACTGATAGAATAAAAAGGGAGAGAATGATCCAACATGGGAAGCGAAATACACAGCAGACTCATAGAATGGCAGATGTCCTAAATAGCACTCTGGCCTCAGAATCAGCCCTTAAGGCAATCAGATCTGGCTCAAGAGCCCATGAGAATATTCTAGGCATGGAAAGCCAAGACACTCTGGAAAAAAAAGAAGACCGAAATGAAAGATCTCTGTGAGTGAGATCCCAGTGGAATGAATGGGGCCATCAAAGAAGGAGGTACCTTTCTCTAAAGGGAGGAGAGAACTTCCACTTTGACTATGACTCTGTCGGAATAAGATTGAAGTCGGCAAACCCTAAAGGCTTCCATAGCCTCAGCAACTCTTGACTAGAGCCTAGGGAGATTACTGACGCCATAAACAAGAGTGTCAAATTCTTAAATCAACTTCAGGAGTCACTGTGTACTTTCGTCTCATGTGGGATCTGTCCTTAATGTGTTTTCCAATGTGAAGTAATGCTATAATTAGCACTGAAACAGTATTTTACACTTTATGTTTCTGTGTGGGTGCAAACTGATGAAATCTTTACTTAATATATACTGAATCAATCTTCTGTATATAGATAATTAAAAATGAAAAAAATATCTTGGTGTTAAATTGGAAATTGCATAAAAAATTAATCAATTTTAAAAAATATATCATGTAGGATCTCTGTCCTTAATGTGCTATGCATTGTGAATTAATACTATAACTAGTACTCCAACAGTATTTTTCACTTTGTGTTGCTATGTGAGGGCAAACTGTTGAAATCTTTACTTAATATATAGTAAACTGATCTTCTGAATATAAAGAGAATTGAAAATGAATCTTGATGTGAAGCAAGGGGAGAGGAAGTGGGAAAGGGGAGGGTTGCAGGTGGGAGGGAAGTTAAGGGGGGGAAGCCATTGTAATCTATAAACTGTATTTTGGAAATTTATATTCTTTAAATAAAAGTGTTATAAAAAAGATAATTAAAAACGAAAAAAAACTTGGTGTTAAATTGGAAATTGCATAGAAAATTAATCAATTTAAAAAAATATATATCATGTTGGATCTCTGTCCTTAATGTGCTGTACATTGTGAATTAATACTATAACTAGTACTCTGACAATATTTTTCACTTTGTGTTGCTATATGAGGGAAAACTGTTGAAATCTTTACATAATATGTACTAAACTGATCTTCTGTATATAAAGAGACTTGAAAAGGAATCTTGATGTGCATGGTAGGGGAGAGGGAGCGGGAAAGGGGAGGGTTGCAGGTGGGAGGGAAGTTATGGGGGGGAGCCATTTTAATCCATAAGCTGTACTTTGGAAATTTATATTCTTTAAATAAAAGCTTTATAAAAAAAAGAAATAAATATTTTGGAATAAATTTTACCAAGGAGGTCAAACATCTCAACAATGAAAATTATAAAATATTCAATAAAGAAATAGAAGACATTAAAAATGGAAAAAAATCTTCCATGTTCATGGCTGGAAGAATCAATATCATCAAAAGATCCATACTAACAAAACCAATTTACAGATTCAATAAGACCACAATCAAAATCTGAAGGACATGCTTCTCAGATGTAGAAAAAAATGATAATAGTTTTGTATGGAAGCACAAGAGTCTCTGAATTGCTCAAGCAAACTTATACAACAAAACAATGCCAAAAGTATTACAATACCAGATTTCAAGACATACTACAGGACAGTTACCATCAAAACAGATTGATACTGGCATAAAAACAGATGTGTAGACCAATGGAACAGAATAGAAACTCAACTAATCAATCCACACATATACAACCAACATATCTTTGACAAGGAACTAAAATCAATCCCTGTAGCAAGGGCAGTCTCTTCAACAAATGGTACTGGGAAAACTGAATCTTCACAGGAAGAATTATGAAACAAGACCCTTATCTTACACCTTACACAAATCCACTCAAAATGGATGAAAGGCCTACATCAACAACTTAATACCATCAAACTTTTAGAGAACGTTCAGGAAATTCTGCAAGACATTGGCATGTTCCAAGACTTCCTGAAAAAGACCCAAGAACCACAGACAATCAAAGCCAAGATTGATAAATGGGATTATATCAAGCTGAGAAGCATCTGCATTACAAAGAAACACTCAGAAAAGTGAAGAGGCAACAGAAAGAATGGGAGAAAATATTTCAACAATATGTGAAAACAAAATCTACACAACTTACAAGGGTTGATACTCAGAATCTACAAAGGGTGAAGAAAATCATCATCAACAACAATTACAACAAAAAATCCAGTTATAAATGGGCAAAGGATTTGAACATGTATTTTTCAAGAAATGAAATTAAAATGGCTAATATACAGTTGAAATAATGCTCAGGATCACCATCAGAGAAATGTAAATCATAAACAAAATGACATTTCACCTCACTGAAATTAGAATGGCTCTTATCCAGAAATCAAGAGGCAACAAATTCTGGTGAGGATGTGGGGTATAAGGTACCCTGGTTTACTCTTGTTGGTAATTAAATTCATGCAACCACTGTGGAAGACAGTATGGAGATACCTCATAAATTTGAATATAGACCTACCATATGATACAGCCATCCCACTCCTGGGAATTTATCCACACTAAAAGAAATCAGTATATGAAAAAGTTATCTGTATCTACATGTTCTTTGCAGCTCAATTCATAAAAGCTAATATAAGGAATCAACCCAGATGTCCATCATCTGAAAACTGGATAAAGAAATTATGGTGTATACACACACACACACACACACACACACACACACACTATGGAGTGATGGAGTACTACTCAGCTGTAGTAAAACAAGAAATCTTGTCTTTTGCAACAAGATGGTCACAACTGTGAACCATTAAATGTAGTGAAATAAGACAGACCCAAAAAGAAATATATGGTGTGTTTTCTCTGATTAGGAGTAACTAATAGAGTACCTAATACGTAATGTATTGGAGTGAAATGAACATTTTGAGATTCGATGACTATTGGCAGCCTTGTTTCTTCTGTTGAGGAACAGTAGATTCTTTTCATACTATTTATTGAACTCTTTTGCTTAGTGTAAGGTTAACTTTATGATCATTATGTAAACTGAAAGTAGGCCTCTATAAAAAAATAAAAAACTAAGAGCGGGAATGTGAGAGAGAGGAGGAGGAAATGCTGGAGCATGTGTGGGAGGGAGGGAAGTATACTATGTTCCTAAATCTATATATATGAAATACATGATACATGTACAGTTTAAATAAAATTCAGAAAGAAAATCTAAAGATACTAATACTAAGCAATGGGATTGATTTAGTGCTCAAAAGTCCCAATAAAGAAAATTTAGGATCAGTTTGCCTCACTGTTAAAAACTACCAATATTTTAATGAAACACTGACATGAGTTTTTTTTTTTTTTACTATTAAAAAATGGAAAGGGAGGAAATCTTTATAAACCTGTTCTATTGGGTCAGTATTTTTTTTTAATTTTTAATTAATTTTTTTATTTAGTAAATATAAATTTCCAAAGTACTGTTTATGGATTACAATGGCTTCCCCCGCCCTTAATTTCCCTCCCACTCACACCCCTCCCATCTCCCGCTCCCTTTCCCATTCCATTCACATCAAGATTCATTTTCAATTATCTTTATATACAGATCGATTTAGTATATACTAAGTAAAGATTTCATCAGTTTGCACCCACACAGAAACACAAAGTGCAAAATACTGTTTCAGTACTAGTTATAGCATTACTTCACATTGGACAACACATTAAGGACAGATCCCACATGAGAAGTAAGTACACAGTGACTCCTGTTGTTGACTTAACAATTTGACACTCTTGTTTATGGCGTCAGTAATCTCCCTAGGCTCTAGTCATGAGTTGCCGAGGCTATGGAAGCCTTTTGAGTTTGCCGACTTCAATTTCATACCAACAGGATCATAGTCAAAGTGGAAGTTCTCTCCTCCCTTCAGAGAAAGGTACCTCCTTCTTTGATGGCTCAGGTCAGTATTAACATTGGTTCTAAAACCAGAGAAGGATACCACAAATAAAGAAAATATATATAGACCAACATTCCTGATGAACATAGATGCAGAATTCTCAATAAACTGAATCCAACATTACATAAAAAGATAAATCATTGTGATCAAGTTGAATTTCTGCCAGTGATATAGGTGTGGTTCAACATATACAAATCAATAACTGTAACATCACATCAACATAATGAAAGACAAAGTGACATAATCATCACAATAGATATAGAAAAAACATTTGATAAAGTCAACACAAATTCATGGTGTTAACCCTGTAAAAATCAAGCGTAGGTGGAACATATATCAGCATAATAAAGGCTGTGTATGACAAACTCATAGTCAGCATAATAATGAATGGGAAGAATCTGAAAGCATTTCCTCTAAGATCCGAAATTAGAGAATTATGTTCACTGGCAATTAATGTATTACTAGAAGTTTTTGCCAGAGTAATTAGGCAAGAAAAATTAAAAATCCATATAAATAGGAAAGAATAAAGTCACATTAACCATTTTCAAACGTTGGGAATATACAGAGAAAAATCTCAGTGACTCCAGAAAACCACTATAAGAACTAAGAAATAAATTTCATAAAATTACAGAAAAAAAATTTAAAAGCAAAAATAAGTAGAATTTTCTACATCAATAAATAATTCACTAAGAAAAAATTATAATAGCAGTTCAATTCACAATAGCTACAAAACCTAAAACTTCTTGGGATAGGTATAACCACGGAAGTGCAAAAGCTCTGCAAAAATTTTAGAAAACAAAAATGAAAGTAATTGAAGATGACACCAAAAATGAGAATACTTCCCTATGTGCATGTATTGAAATAATCAATTCTTAAAATGTTCGTGCTAGGCAAAACAATTTTAAAAATCAATGCAATCTCCACCATAATACCAATGACATTTTTCCCAAACTAGAAAAACATACCCAAAAATCAGATCAAATTTTCTGAATTTTAAGGCAATATTGAAGAAAATGAAAAAGCCATCACAATACTGGATTCCAAGACATACAACAGAGCTATTGTTAATGAAATACCATGGTACTGGCCTAAAGACATACATGTAGGCCAGTGGAACAGAACAGCAGCCCCAGAAACAAATCTTACTTCTCTATCCAATTGATTCTCAAGAAAGATTCCAGAAACATACAGTGCAGTAAATACAGACTCTTAAATAACTGGTGCTGGGAAAACTGGATATTCACATCCTGAGGAGTGAAGTTGATTCTCCTTATTTATTACTCTATATAAAAATCAACTTGAAATTACAATTAAATATATGATGTCAGTTTCATTCTTAATTTTTTGTTAACTATCACATATCAGAGAAAACAAAAGATATCAGTCTTTTGGAGATTGGTTTTTCTTTCAAGTTGCATAATTTTATTGCAAAAGATAAGATTTCCTCCTTTTTTTCCACCTGAGTAGTATTCAATAGTGTATATATATAGTTGATGGACATCTGGGTTGATTCCATATCTTAGCTACTGTGAGCTAAGCTATGAAGAACGGTGGGGTACAGATAACTCTTTCATATACTGATTTCATTTTCTTTGGGTAGATTCCAAGGAGTGATACATTTTCAGATTTCAGTGATCTTTCTACTTTTTTAAAACGTTTTTTTTTTAACTTTTATTTAATACATATCAATTTCCAAAGAACAACTTTTGAATTATAGCGGCTTTCCCCCCCATGACCTCCCTCCCACCCAAACCACTTCCATCTTCCACTCCCTCTTCTATCCCATTCTTCATCATGATTCATTTTCAATTATCTTTATATACAGATTAACTTAGCATATACTAAGTAAAGATTTCAATAGACTGTACACACAAAGACACACAAAGTATAAAGTACTGTTTGAGTAATGGTTTTACTGTTAATTCACATAGTGCAACACATTAAAGAAGTCCTACATGTGGAGCAGGTGCACAGTGACTCCCATTGTTGATTTAACAATTGACACTCTTATTTATGGCATCAGTAATCACCCAAAGCTCTTGTCATGAGCTGCCAAGGCTATGCAAGCCTCCTGAGTTCATCAATTCCGATCTTGTTTGGACAAGGACATATTCAAAGTGGTAGCTCTCTTCTCCCTTCAGAGAAAGGTATTGCCTTCTTTGACGGTCCATTCTTTCGCTGGGATCTCACTCACAGAGATCTTTCATTTAGGTCATTTTTTTTTTGCAACAGTGTCTTCACTTTCCATGCCTGCAAAGCTCTCATAGGCTTTTTATCCAGATCCAAATGCCATTAGGGCAGATACTGAGGCCAGAGTGCTGTTTAGGTCATTTGCCATTCTATGAGTGCTGTGTATTCTGCTTTCCATGTAGGATAATTAACTCTTTTTTAATTCTATCAATTATTATTTGCAGACAGTGGTCTTATTTATGTAATCCCTTTGACACTTAATCCTATCTTTTTGATCAATTATGAACTTAAACTGATCAATTTAACAAGTAAGATGGCATTGGTATATGCCGCCTTGATGGGATTGAATTGGAATCCCCTGGCACATTTCTAGCTCTACCATTAGGGGTAAGTCCAAGTGAAAATGTGCTGAACTGTGCATCTCTTCCGTCCCTTATTCTCACTCTTATATTTAACAGGGATCACTTTTCAATTAAATTTCAACACCTAAGAATATTTTTGTGTTAATTAAACAGTTCAACCAATGGTATTAAGTAGAACAAAAAAATACTAAAAGCAATAAAACAGTAAGTTATTCCTCCACAGGACAAGGACTGATCAAGACAATGTTTTTCATAGTGTCCATTTCATTTCTATGGCTTTCCTTTTAGGTGCTCAGTTAGTTGTCACCAATCAGGGAGAACATATGATATCTGTCCCTTTGGGACTGGCTTATTTCACTCAGCATGATGTTTTCCAGATTCCTCCATTTTGTTGCAAATGACTGGGTTTCATTGTTTTTGACTGCTATATAGTATTCTATAGAGTACATATCCCATAATTTCTTTATCCAGTCTACTGTTGATGGGCATTTAGGTTGATTCCATGTCTTGGCTATTGTGAATTGAGCTGCAATAAACACTGAGGTACAGACAGCTTTTTTGTTTCCCAATTTAATTTCCTTTGGGTAAATTCCAAGGAGTGGGATAGCTGGGAAGTATGGTAGGGTTATATTCAGGTTTCTGAGGAATCTCCAGACTGACTTCCATAGTGGCTTTGCCAGTTCACTTTCCCACCAACAGTGGGTTAGTGTCCTTTTTTCCCCACATCCTCGTCAGCATCTGTTCTTGGTACATTTCTGTATGTAATCCATTCTAACCAGGGTGAGGTGAAAGCTCATTGTGATGTTGATTTGCATTTCCCTGATTGCTAGTGATCCTGAACATTTTTTCCTGTGTCTGTTGGCCACTTGGATTTCCTCTTTTGAAAAATGTCTATTGAGGTCCTTGGTCCATCTCTTAAGTGGGTTGTTTGTTTTGTTGTTGTGGAGTTTCTTGATCTCTTTGTAGATTCTGGTTATTAATACTTTATCTTTTGCATAGTTTGCAAATATTTTTTCCCATTTTGTCGGTTGCCTCTTCACTTTCCTGTTTCCTTTGCAGTACATAAAGTTCTCAATCTACTAACAACAGAAGCTGGAGAGGATGTGGGGAAAAAGGGACACTCACCCGCTGTTGGAGGGAATGCAAACTGGTAAAGCCACTATGGAAGTCAGTCTGGAGATTCCTCAGAAACCTGAATATAGGCCTACCATTCAACCCAGCCATCCCACTCCTTGGAATTTACCCAAAGGAAATTAAATTGGCAAACAAAAAAGCTGTCTCCACCTTAATGTTTATTGCAGTTCAATTCACAATAGCTAAGACCTGGAATCAACCCAAATGACCATCAACAGTAGACTGGATAAAGAAATTATGTGAAACATACTCTATAGAATACTATATAGCAGTCAAAAACAATGAAACCCAGTCATTTGCAACCAAATGGAGGAATCTGGAAAACATCATGCTGAGTGAAATGAGCCAGTCCCAAAGGGACAGATATCATATGTTTTCCCTGATCAGTGACAACTAACCAACCACAAAAAAGGAAACCTGGTGAAATGAAATTGACACTATGAGAAACAGTGACTTGATCAGCCCTTGTCCTGACTGTTGATGTACAATTTAATACTTTATCCATTTTAGTATTTTTTTGTTCTAGTTAATACTATTGGTTGAACTCTATAATTAACACACATTTATTCTTAGGTGTTGAAATTTAACTGGAAAGTGATCCCCGTTAAATATAACAGTGGAAATAAGAGAGGGAGGAGATGAACAATTTGGGACATGCTCAATTGGACTTGCCCCAAATGGTGGAGTTAGAATCGTGCCAGGGGATTCCAATACAATCCCATCAAGGTGGCATGTACCAATGCCATCTCACTAGTCCAAGTGATCATCTTCAGTTCACAATTGATCACACTGACAGGTCTAAGAGTCAAAGGGATTACACAAACAAGACTAGTGTCTGCTAATACTAACTGATAGAATCAAAAAGGGAGAGAATGATCCAACATGGGAAGTGGGAGACACATCAGACTCATAGAATGGCAGATGTCCTAAACAGCACTCTGGCCACAGAATCAGCCCTTAAGGCATTCAGATCTGGCTCAAGAGCCCATGAGAGTATTTTAGGCATGGAAAGCCAAGACACTCTGGAAAAAAAAAGAGAGGACCTAAATGAAAGTTCTCTCCGAGTGAGATCCCAATGGAAAGAACGGGCCATCAAAGAAGGAGGTACCTTTCTCTGAAGGGAGGAGAGAACTTCCACTTTGACGATGACCTTGTCTAAATAAGATCAAAGTCAGCAAACTCAAGAGGCTTCCATAGCCTTGGCAACTCATGACTAGAGCCTAGGGAGATTACTGACACCATAAACAAGAGTGTCAAATTGTTACGTCAACAACAGGAGTCACTGTGTACTTACTTCTCATGTGGGATCTCTGTCCTTAATGTGTTGTCCAATGTGAAGTAATGCTATAACTTGTTCTGAAACAGTATTTTACACTTTATGTTCTGTGTGGGTGCAAACTGATGAAATCTTTACTTAATATATACTAAATTGATCTTCTGTATATAACGATAATTGAAAATGCATCTTGATGTGAATGGAATGGGAGAGGGAGCAGGAGATAGGAGGAGTGCGGGTGGGAGAGAAGTTATGGGGGGAAAAGCCGTTGTAATCCATAAACTGTACTTTGGAAATTATATTTACTAAATAAAAGAAAAAAATTGTCATTAAAATATTATGGTTTATTTACATAATAAATTTACCAAGTAAAATCCAGTCAGTGGATCAGTGGCCAAAGAAAGGTCTGTAAACCTATATTAAAAGATTGGATAAAGAAATTATGGTATATGTATATTATGGATTACAACACAGCAGTAAAAAATGAAATCTTGTCATTTGCAACAAAATGGGTGCAACTGGAAACCATTATACTTAATGAAATAAGCCAGTAACAAAAAGAAAAATACCATAGGGTGTTTCTGATCTGTGGTAACTATTAGAATACTTTAAATGTAATCTATAGGAGCAAAACTGGCACTTTGAAATGTGATGATATTGAATAGCCCTTGCTTTGACTGTTGAGGAACAATGTTTTCCTGTTTGTTTGCTTTTTTTCTTTTCTTCATTTTTCTTCATACTATTTGGTGAACTTTCTGGTTACTATAGGGTTAATCTTATGAGTATAATATTAACTGAAAATTTATCTCTGTAAAAAATAAAAATGGGAAAGGAAGAGGTAGAAGGAAGAAAGGCAAGAGTATGGGTGGGAAGTAAGTGGTTGTGGGGGAAAGAAATCACCATGTTCCAAAATCTGTATATATTAAATGCATGAAGTTGTATTCCTTAAACAAAATAACAAAAAAAATCTAAAAACAGATATGTAAATGTACATGTGCTTTATAGATTTGATTTATTAGTATCAGAATGCATCAGACTTCTATGTAATATTGTTTGTCTTCATTGACAATGACTGCCATGTCATTAATTTTAAATCTAGAATTCTATATACAGGAAAATCATAGTAACTTTCAATTTGACATATGCATACATATATAGACACACAGAGAGATCTTCCATCCACCTGCTCACTCCACAAAAGGCAACCACAGCATGGGCTGGGCCAAACAGAAGCCAGAACCCCAGAACTCTGTTTTTCTCATATGGTAGCAGGGGCCCAAGTAATTAGACCATTTTCCACTACATTTCCAGGCCCATTATCAGAAAGCTGGAACAGAAAAAGAACAGTCAGGACTGAAAACAGCACTCTGATGTGAGATGGCAATGTTGCAAGCAGTGGTTTAACCTCTGCACCATAATCTCCCATAATTTTCTTTTTTTAAAAAAAGATTTATTTATTTATTATCAGAGTTACACACAGATAAAAGTAGAGACAGACAGAGAGAGAGGGAGAGAGAGAGAGAGAGAGAGATCTTCCTTCCGCTGGTTCACTCCCCAGATGGCCGCAACAGTGGAATCTGAGCTGATCTGAAGCCAAGAGCCAGGTGCTTCTTCCTGGTCTCCCACATGGGCGCAGAGGCCCAAGGACTTGGGCCATCTTCTACTGCTTTCCCTGGCGATAGCAAAGAGTTGGAACAGAAGTGGAGCAGCAGAGACTCGAACCAGCACCCATATGGGATGCCAGCACTGCAGCTTTACCCACTGTGCCACAATGTTACCACTCCACCATAACTTTCAATCTGATAACATTTTAGATTGAACTGACATTATGAATCCAGCCCTGACCAAATTAGCAACTTTGCAATCATTGTTAGGATAATCCACTCAGTTAACCTTCATTAGTCATAAGTTTTATTTCTCTAGCTTTTATTTTAGCATTCTTTATTTTAGCGTTATTCCTCTCTTTGAAGTTCTCCATTTCTTATAGTTTCCAAGCAGAAAAATAACTGAAAAAACCCATTCACATAAAAATATTGATGGCACAGCATGTTACTCTTCTTAATTCATGAGGTTTTTAAAATGAACACTAAGAGTAGGCATGTGGCTACTAGAATTTATGTTGCCCATGTCTTATATCAGAGTGCTTGAGTTTAATACCTGTCTCTGTCTCCTGACTTCTGCTTCTTGAGATGTGGACTGTAGGTGGCAGCAATGATGGCTCAACTAATTGAGTCCCTGTCAGTCACATGGATACCTATATTGAATTCTGTGCTTCTAGCTTCAGCATTGATAAGGTTGTTCTAGCATTATTCTTCTGGGATTAGAATTCTATGCTTACCCTGCATGTTATCAAAAATTCTGGAGATTGATGTGGCATTGTGGTACCACAGATTGGGCTGCCACCTGTGATGCAGCATCCCATATATGCACTGGTTCAAATCCTGGCTGTTCCACTTCTGATTTAGCATTTCTGTTAATGCACCTTGGAAATAAGCACAAGATTGCCTGAATGCATTGGCCCTTGCCACCCACATAGGATACCCTGGGATGGTCTTTGCTTGTGTTACCATCTCTGGAGAGTCTTGTACTCACATGTAGGATCTAGAGGACTGCATCTGTGTTCCTCTGCTTCAGGCTGGCAGCTGCCAATAAATATTCCCAAGCATAACTAGCATTCACACTGTGAGACTTCCATAAGGACCTCATTGAATCTTGCAGCTCTGGGACTGTGATTGTTGGTGCTATAAGTTCCAGGGTCACTTGTGCTCCCCCAAGGGGCCTGAGGAAGGCCCTATCTGCCTTCTTCTGCTCCTGTCGTGCACCTGCTAGTGTACAATCTCCATCACAAAATATGATCACAGTGGAGGACCTAGATAAGGTATGCTCTGAGCCCCACAGCTTGGGGAATGTGATGACTGGAGCTATTCCAGTCAATTGAGTTCTCCCCAAGGCACCTAGGTAAGGGACCTACTGCATGCTTCAGCTCTGGGTCTCTGATTCTTGATTTGACATGTCCCAGGGTCACTTGGGTTTGCCTGTGGGGGCAGGTCCTACCTGCATCCCACTGGTTCAGTCATGCATAATCTGTAATCAACCCATGGGGACATAGGTAAAGTATTCAACAAGTCCTGCAGCTCTGAGACTGAGACAGTAGGAGCTACATACTACATAATCATCAGAATTCTCTCCATGGGACCATGGAAGTAACCTATCTGCATTCCAATACTCTAAAACTATATCTTCTAGTGCACAATCCCTAGCATAGCCTGCACATGAAATGTGAGACTTGGGTAATATTGCTGCTTGCATCTTGCAGTTCCAAGATGATGACTTTTGGCACTGTAAGTCCCAGAGACACCTGTGCTTGCCCTGTATGGCATGAAGAGGGCTCTATTTCCATTCTACTTGCTGTAGAATTAGGCCCACAGTTGCCATTGCACAATCAAGCATAACCCACATTTTTCTTGTAAGACCTGAAGGAGTTATCTTCCCTGCCCTGTAGTTTCAACACTCCAACTATTATTACTATTTGCCTTGGAGTCACTGGAACCTATACTGTGGAATCTAGGTAAGAAGATATCTGCATTCCACTGCCCTAAGCCCACACCTGACAGTGTACAATCTCCAGCATGAACTATATTTGACCCCCCCCCCCATAGGACTGGAGCAAGGTCCCTTTCAAAACTCTCACTGCTGAAGCTAGAGCTTGTGTTACTATAAGCCCAGCATCAGTCACACCCACCCAGTAGGAACTGAGGAAAGTTCAGTCTATATCATACAGATGTAGAGCCACAGTAATTGGTGCCACAAGCCCCAGAATCACTCATGCTTGCCTGGTGGGCCAAGCACCATGTAGATGGCTTCAATCATCATAATTTCTGGTGTGAGTAACACACAACTCTCTGGGCATGTAAAAAACATAGTGGGGGTAGTACTGTGGCACAGTGGGTTAAACCACTGATTGGGATACCTGCATCTCATATCAGAGGGCTGGTTCCAATGCCAGCTGCTCCTCTTCAAATCCAGTTTCTTGCTAATCTACCTTGAAAGGTAGCAGATGAAGGACTGATTTCTTGGACCCCTACCACCTACATGGGAGACCCAGATGAAGCGTCTGGCTCCTGGCTTCAGCCTGGCCCAGCAGTGGCCATTGGGCCATTGAAATCATCTGGAGTGAGAACCAGTGGATGGAAGATTCTCTGTGTGTTTGTGTGTGTGCGCGCGCGCGCGTGTGTGTGTCTATGTAACTTTGTCTTTCAAAATGAATAAATATTGGCTGGCACCATGGCTCAATAGGCTAATCCTCCGCCTGCAGCGCAGGCACACCGGGTTCTAGTCCTGGTTGGAGTGCTGGATTCTGTCCCGGTTGCTTCTCTTCCAGTCCAGCTCACACCTATGGCCTGGGAGTGCAGTGGAGGATGGCCCAAGTGCTTGGGCCCTGCACCCGCATGGGAGACCAGGGGAAGCACCTGGCTCCTGATTTCAGATCAGCGTGGTGCACCGGCCACAGCAGCCATTGAGGGGTGAACCAACGGAAAAAGGAAGACCTTTCTCTCTGTCTCTCTCTCTCTCACTGTCCACTCTGCCTGTCAAAAAAAAAAAAAAAAAAAAGAAAGGAGTCTTTCTAATGGAACAACAACCAGAGAAATAAACTAATATTATACATTTTAGTTATTCTGGCCATTATAATTTTGATACTTATTTTAATATTATTTTCGTTTTTTATTTAAAGGGGGGAAAGGGCAGAGGGGAGAGAGGGAGTGAGGGAGGGGAAAGAGGAAGAGAGAGAGAGAGAGAGAGAGAGAGAGGTACACTTCCCAAATGCCCAAAACATCCAGGTTTGGGTCAGCCTAAAACCAGGAGCCTGGAACCCAATTCAGTTCTCCCACATGGGTGGCAGGTATCCAAGCACTTGAGGCAGCATCTGTTGCCACCTAGGATGCACATTAGCCAGAAGTTGAATGTGAAGCAGAGAAGCCAGGATTCAAAGCAAGCACTCCAATATGGGATGGAGGTATACTAAGCAGTGACTTAAGCTGCTATACCAAATGTTTACCCCTTGGTACCTATTTCATAGTAGTTCACACAAAGTGTAACATTATTCTTCCTCATTTAATAAGTAACTCAACTATACACAATTTTTATCAATTACAAATTGTCCTGAATGTGAATGTAAGCTTGAGGAGCCCATCTTTTTTGTCAATCATGGACCCAGTTCATTCATTATATGGTTTATAATCAAAAAAATTAAAAATTCCAAGTGTTTTCACAGAATAAAAGAAATATTTCTTGGAGTTGACACTTTGATGCAGAGGGTTAAGCTGTCATCTGCAACACTGGCATCTCATATGTGTACCGTTTCAAGTTCTGGCTGTTCCACTTCTGATCCAGTTCCCTGCTAGTGTCATAGGAAAACGGTGGAAAATGGCCCAAGTGCTTCGGCCTCTGTCAACCATGTGGAAGCCCTGGATGAAGCCCCTGGCTCCTGGCTTTGGCCTCACCCAGCCCTCACTTTTGCGGAAATTTGGGGAGTAAACCAGTTGATGGAAGATCTCTCCGTTCCTCTCTCTCTCTCTTTCTGCTTTTAAAATAAATAAACCTTTTAAAAATTGCAAAAAAAGAAATATTACCCAAATATTAAATAACACATGTTAAATATCATCACACAATCATAAATATGGTGTCTCATTATGCTGTGGATTATAATGGAAAGAAAAGTTAACCATTAGAATGAATGTACTCAAATGAAGAAACAAGCATTGTGGCACAGTGGGTTAAGCTGCCTCTTGGGACCCTTGAATTCAATATTGGAGTGCCATTTTGACTCTCAGCTATTCCACCTCCAAACTAGCTTCCTAATAATGCATACTGGGAGGCAGAAGGTAGTGGTTCAGCTGTTTGGATACCTGCCACCGACATTGGAGACCCAGATGGAGCTTTTAGCTCTTGACTTTGGCCTGATCCAGCCCTGGCTATTAAAAGCATTTGAAAAGTGAACCAGCAGATGGAAAATATCTTTCTCTTACTCTGTTTCTTATTTTTAACCAGATTAAAATAAACAAACACTAAAAAACTGTATATACTCAAATGAAAAGTCCCTAAACAATACCAAAGACTTCACTTGCTTCTGGCCTTTTATAACTGTAAATTTTAACAAAACTGAAGGTAAATATAAAAATAAACAGTAAATTCAAGCTGAATGCTAGTGGTGGTTTTTCCGAAGGTCTAAAATCTGTCCTCTATAATACTGATCCTACCATGTTTAGAACCTGACAATCTCTAGTTCTGATACTCTAGTTAGCCCTAGGATAATCAAAATGGACTACATCTCTTTAATATTACTACTAACAATATAACTTCAATTCTACTGTACAAAATGATATTTACAAACACAAATTTTAGAAAAAAGCCAAAATGGGGCCATGTTTGAACTCTTAAATGCTATACTGAGAGAATAAGGATCCAATCCAGGAATCTTGGTATGCCCAAGAATTTGCTTTTGATATTGGAGCAATTTCAGAAACATGGAATTTCAATACAAACAGGATGGAATAATAATCTAATAAAGGATACAGGAGTGAAGCAAAATTAGAATGAAATTGGAAAGAATTTAGAATTAAGATAATTTGGCATGAAATCCTGTCACAAAAAAAGTGTTGCTAGTGGCACAGTAGGTTAATCCTCTGCCTGCAGCTCCAGCATCCCATATGGGCACCGATTCGAGTTCTGGCTGCTCCTCTTCCAATCCAGCTCTCTGCTATGGCCTGGGAAAGAAGTAGAAGATGGCCCAAGTGCTTGGGCCCCTGCACCCATGTGGGAGACCAGGAAGAAACATCTGGCTTCTGGCTTTGGGTTGGTGCAACTCTGGCCATTGCAGCCATTTTGGGAGTGAACCAACGGAAGCAAGACCTTTATGTCTCTCCCTCTCACTGTCTGTAACTTTACCTCTCAAATAAATTTTAAAAATCTTTAAAAAAAAGAGTGTTGCTAGAGGATTTTTATAAGCACTCCTGTGTATAATCAAATAATAACTAGCTATTCAACAATTAGTATGCATTTAGATGAATAATTAAGCATTGGGTATGGTAATATGAGAGCAGAGAAAAATACAGTATAAAAAAGTTGATCATATTGTAGATATAAGAGATGAAATATGGCATTATCAGATACAAACTACTATAAACTGGACTGATAAAACTAATCTGACTAAAGTATGGAATTTCTCAGTTATATCAATAAATATGAAACCAATATGTTAGATGGGTACCTATCATTCAATTAACTGTAATTAAATTATTGCTATTAACAGATGTTGAAATTAACAGATGTGAGAAATGTATAGCTCAATAGACTCATCCTTGAAATTTAGTCAAATTGAACTCTGTTTCTTACAACTTAACAGCTCTATTTTCACTCTCCAATGAATGTCCTAAACCTGAACGCACAAGGAATGATAGGCTGTGTGAAGTGTATGTGTCTTATATTAAAAACATGATTGGGAAAGATGGAAATATTTCTCTTGGCTTTGGATTGATGTGTAAGAATAACAGGACTTTCATACTCAATGGATATTCATATAAAACATACTAGACCATACAAGAAAAACTTCAAACCAAAACTCCACATACTGATTATACATGAGGCACCAGTTAGAAAAAAAAATGAGAACTGAAGAACAACTCTCAACTTATAAAACACTTTAGAAAAATAAGATATTCAACTAGTCATATGAAATAGGTATATGATGAAAAATAATTTTTGTGCTGAGAATTTGGCCTAATAACTCATCAGTGGTATATTTTCAACTGATATTCACCTAAAGTCAATATTCCTTTTAAACTTTGAAATTCATCCTGTCACAATATTAGTCATTTCTTTATTTTTAATGTGGCTTTGGACTTGGAAAACTAAGATACTTCACCAAAAGTGAGTCCTGTAGGTGCCAGTGCTGTGGTGACCGCCCCACTTTTGGTACAGCTCCCTGCAAATGTGCCGGGGAAAGCAGCAAAAGATGGCTCTGGCCCCTGCACCCACATGGGAGAGCCAGAAGAAGCTCCTGGTTCCTGGCTTTGGCTTAGTCCAACCCAGTCATTGAGGCCATTTGGGGAGTGAACAAGCAGATGACAGATTCTCTCCCTCTCGCTCGCTCACTCTCTCGCTCTCTTTCTATCTCTCTGTAACTCTACCTTTCAAATATTTTTTTTTAATTTTGAAAAAAAAGAAATAGTCTTGTTACACAAAGTGTATGGAAAATCTGATAGTTTGTGTCAAAATGGGGAATCAAAGGGCAATGTTTGTAGAAAAATAAACTCACTGAGGAATGTTGAGGGATATAAGTAATCAGATGTGCCAAATAAGCTGTCAGGAGCAACTGTAGGCAGTACTGATAAAAAATTATGAAGAACAAAATGTTAGGGTAAGCCTCATAAAGAATTATGGCAAACAAGATGTCAAAGCTCAACATAATTTCTGGCAGAAATTAAATATCTGTTGTTAACTAAAAGCAGGAATGATATATAGCAACTGTAATTTAATTCTATATAAATAGAGTGGAAACTCTGCTATATCTTTGTAATCATTTGCTGCTACCTGCATGTATGCAGGTTATTAGTTTTCTTCAATAATAAAGTTAGTTAATTATGTGTTTATGAACTGGGCTTCCCTTTAGTATTTTTACGTCAGCAAAGGATATGTGTGCAGAAGAGTTTAGATCTATTTCCTGAGGACTTATTTGCAAAGTTGAGAGCAGGGACAATACTAAATAGACAGTTATACAACATTAATAACTGTATTGTATTCCTTCAGCACAATAACAGATTAGAAATTTAATAGTATAAGCATTTCGTGTAAAAACTATCTTTATCCAGATGTGTTAACTAATTTAGTTTAAAATTACTTATTACCTTCTCAGAGTAATAAGTAGGCTACTGATATTAGTGTACATTTCTATGTTGTTTGGACCTTTAACCTCTGAAAGTTTCCACAGCTTTGTCTGTAATTAATCCTACCAAAGGTCCTGATTCCTAAAGAGGCCCTACAAGGCACCTCCTGCCAGGTGCAGCTGCCAGAGTTAATAACAGATGAAGCTGAAGATGAGTTCAAAGGAGGCATTTTCAGGACTCTGTAGGAAGTCAACACAGTGGAAAAATCAAAACAGTTTCCTTTCACAATGGAATAAAATGTTCTTCAGGATGGCTTCCCTGCTGTTGCATCTGGCAGATAGGCAGGAAGATACCAAGCTGGGGCCAAAGAAGAAGGGCAAACTGGAATTGATTACCATTTGGTTCACTTAATTAGGCCTTTTTCAGTTGGTCCATGAATCCCAATCTCTCTGCAATCATAGATTCGTTTTCCACATTAGATATTCACAGAGACATTCTTTCATGGCAATGGTCAAAATATATGATACTACAAATCTTTATGAAACACTTCTAATATATCCCAGACACCTGACTTTTAATTTATAATCTGATCCTCTAACCCATTTCACCCTGTAAACTAGGTCTTACTCATTATGGTTTCCAGATACAGAAACTTAGTACAAAAAAAGGATAGGAAGTTAAGTTGGCTAATTCCACACAACTAATGAGCAAAGGATATAGAATAGAAATCCAGGTATGTCAGTCTCTAAGTCAAATTGTTCTCAATTGGGTTATATAGTAAAATCAGTGAGGTGAACTTTTTTTTTTTTTTTTGACAGGCAGAGTGGACAGTGAGAGAGAGAGACAGAGAGAAAGGTCTTCCTTTTGCCGTTGGTTCACCCTCCAATGGCCGCCGCGGTCGGCGCGCTGCGGCCGGCGCACCGCGCTCATCCGATGGCAGGAGCCAGGAGCCAGGTGCTTTTCCTGGTCTCCCCATGGGGTGCAGGGCCCAAGCACCTGGGCCATCCTCCACTGCACTCCCGGGCCACAGCAGAGGGCTGGCCTGGAAGAGGGGCAACCGGGACAGAATCCGGTGCCCCGACCGGGACTAGAACCCGGTGTGCCGGCGCCGCAAGGCGGAGGATTAGCCTGTTGAGCCACGGCGCCGGCCCGAGGTGAACTTTTAAATAATTCAGATCCCCAGACCAGTCACCAAATCAATTAAACCAAATCAATTAAACCAGCATGGGTATGGTGGATGTGGGTTGTGGTTCCCACGTGTCAAAATTTTTTAAAGCTCCTTCAATTATTCTAACATGCAGCTGAGGCTAGAGCACCTATTCTTAAACATCTATTCCCTCCATTACAGCCATTTATCCCAAGTTTTCCCCATAATAAAAGTCACTTAAGATAAAATCACTTAAGGCAGTTGTTAGGAATACAGATTCTGATGCTCCTTACCCAAATAATCTTATTTAGAAGGTCCAGGAGGGATCTGTCAAGTACTACGTTAACAAACGTATCAGGAGATTCTTAGTATCAAGAAAGTTTCAGAAACACTATGTACTTTCTTCTTTTTTATTTTGTTTAAGGGATACAACTTCATACATTTAATATTTATAGATTTGGGAATATGATGCTTCTCCCTCCCCCCACATTGCTCCCACCTATACTACCCCCTTTCTTCTTCCTTGTTCTTCTTTTCCCATTCTTATTTTTTATGGAGATCAATTTTCAGTTAATTTGTGTATTCATAAGATTAACCACACACTTGAAACATGACTTTTTATTCATTCTTAGAGTCTGAAAGAAATGTCTTAAAGTCAAGTGCCTTCAAGAGTGGGACAGATAACATAAATATGCAAAGTTGGATGACTATAGGCAGTGGTAAACTGAGGAGTTTGTATCTGACTAAAGGTATATAAATAAAAATTAAAATTAAGAGTCAGGATCGGGGCCAGTGCTGTGGCATAGTGGGTAAAGCCACTGCCTGAGGTTCCAGCAACCCATATGGGCACCAGTTCGAGACCCAACTGCTCTACTTCCAATGCAGCTCTCTGTTGTGGCCTGGGAAAGCAGTGGAAGATGGCCCAAGTCCTTGGGCCCCTGTACCCATGTGTGAGACCTGGAAGAAGCTCCTGGCTCCTGGCTTCATATCAGCACAGCTCTGGCCATTATGGCCATCTGGGGAGCCAAACCAGCAGACGGATGACCTCTCTCTCTTGCTTGCTCACTCTCTCTCTCTCTGTCTCTGTCTCGTTTTTCTCTCTCTGCCTCTGCCTTTCCTTCTCTCTGTGTGTAACTCAGATTTTAAGTAAAGTAAATAATTTAAAAAAAAAAAATAAAAGAGGATCAACACATTAGGGAATATTTATGGCCTCAAGGAAGAAGAAGCTCATAACAGAAAGGTCTTCCTCAGGATGAATGTGACCTGCAGTGGACATAATCTCAATGGATTGGAACTTAGTTGATGCCAGGCACTTATTTTTGGTTTTCAATTTGTTCAATGCCATGAGTGACTGAATTTGCACAAGTATCATCAGAACAAGTAATGTTATACCACAGTAATCTTCTGTGGTGGAATGAGGTGAAAAGGTCATGCCAAGATGGCCCCTGACAACAGAAACTGCCTGGCAATAGGCCATGATTGGATGGCTTCAGAAACCACATGACAACAGACGAAACCACATGACAACAGAGCCTGACTGACAGAGGGCCATGATTGGATGGTTTCAGAAACTGCCTGGCAACAAGAGCCTGACTGGCAACAGGCTGTGATTGGTTGGGGCATAGACCACCCCTTGACCAGATTTCCTGAAATACTAACTGAAATAAACGAGTCTGTGGGCTGCTTGCCTCAAGCCCACTTTCACCCGACTCCCAGGGTCTGTGTGGTGACTCCGTGCCTCTTGCCCCCACCATGCTCCCCCTCTCAGAAGTGAATCCAATGCAACATTGTTGAGAAATCAACTGTAACATCTGGTGCACCAATGTGACTGAGAGGAAGACAGCAAGTCGGACTCGGCAAGGTCCCCCCTGGATTTCGGCAAGAAGGCCCCTCGGTGTTTTATGTGCTGTTCGGTTCTGTGAGGGTGAGCACAGAACCCCCTCCTACACCCCTTTCCTTGTTCTTGTCCTCAGTCTAAGTGACCCCAGGTTAGGCACACACTGCCCAGAAGCGTACATCGCTTCTCGGCTCCTCCATTTACTTTTGGTTTGCCCGGAGAATTCACATAAGGGACTGATCATCCCAGAGTTCGGAACCAAGTCATCTTCCCTCACTCGAGAGAGGTGACACTCTGGAGACACCATGTGGGCATACAGCCTTGACCTAACGAATCAAGGAAGTCCCCCACTAAGCACAGGACATACTTATGATCTGATACACCACTATCTGTTTGTCTAACGTAGGGAAACCTCCTGCAAAATGCCATTAACAGCTCAGGTGCTAGGAATTTGCTTTGTTATGGCAGCAGTGCTGTGCCTGTCTTTCCTTTGGCTAGAGTTGGCGTGCCGTGACACTCTTAAGCACTCAGACATGGGAAAGATACCCCCCTCTCAGAATCCCATGCAGATTATCAAACATAGTGAATCTATGAGTGATAAGAACCTGCCACTCCAGGTCCCTGTCTCACAGACAATAGTTGATGACTTAGGGAGGGAAAGCTCCCACAGTGAAAATGACAATGTAGCGTACAAGGTAGCAAACAATGTAGCAATGCCTAGTCAGCCACCCCCCACATACCTGTGGGATGAACTTAGAGGACCTCTAGACAACAACTCATGCAAGGTCATCCCAGTACTCAGACACCCCAAGCACTTAGGGCAGCCGCTAGACCCCAACCCACCTGCACATCTGCTGTTAATGTAGAAGTGGATGCAGAATTCAGGCCCTGGATTCTAACACCTGTAAATGACCTTACTATGCTAAAAAAGGCTTCTCAAGAGTCAGGTCCTGACTTTCCCTACTTTGAACAAGTGCTCACACAACGGACAGCAAACCTTCAAACTCATTTTGACTGGGTTGCACTGCTCAAAGCGTGTTTGTCGAGACCACAGTTTTTACAGTGGAAAGCCTCCTATCAGGAAGAGGCCGAAACTGTGGCAAGGAATAATGCTGCCTATGAAATAGCAGTAACATTTGATATGCTTACAAGCCGTGGCACCTACATATATCCTCAAGAACAGGCCCGCATTGGAGTAGTTGCCTATTTTGATCAGGTCAGAGTTTTGGCAATTAAAGCCTTAAAAAATATAAATCCTCCTGATTATAGTCAGCTCTTTAGAAACCTAGTTCAAGACCCAGGCGAATGGTTCCCCGATTTCTTTGCCAGAGTCTTTGAGGCAGTAGAGAAAAGATTACTGCCTGGCCCTGATCAAGACAATTTGGTCAAACAATTACCTTGGGAAGGTGCTACCAAAGAGGCAATAGCAGCAATCGCCCCAGTCCATAATGAAGACATTCTAAATGGATAATAGATCAAATCTCCTCCCATATATCTCCAATGGGCCCAAACCTAAAAGTCAAGCATAAATACTCGCTTGATGAACTTCAGCAACTATGTGGCTAAATCAATTGTCTGAAGCCCTTCCTTCCCCTAACACCTACAGAACTTAGACCACTATATGATTTACTGACTAAGGGAAACAGCCCTTCTTCAAAAATTGCATTGACACCAACAGCCAAATCCACTATAGAAAAGATTAACACCCAGTTGTCAAATTTAAAAACCTTTAGCTATGATCCTCAGGTGCCTCTATTTTCCATAACCATATCTACCCTCAAGGCCACCTTAGGAGTTATTTGGCAACAACACAGACCACTTTTTTGGGTGCACATATCCTGGAGCGATTGTCGTAAAATAGTAAACAAAGTAGATGCCATCCTTATGATGGGACTTAAATTAAGATAGTATACCAATTAAGATATTTAATGCCGGCACCACGGCTCAACAGGCTAATCCTCTGCCTTGCGGCACCTGCACACTGGGTTCTAGTCCCGGTCGGGGCGCCAGATTCTGTCCCGGTTGCCCCTCTTCCAGGCCAGCTCTCTGCTGTGGCCAGGGAGTGCAGTGGAGGATGGCCCAAGTGCTTGGGCCCTGCACTCGCATGGGAGACCAGGAGAAGCACCTGGCTCCTGGCTTCAGATCAGCACGGTGCGCCGGCCCCAGCACGCCGGCCGCGGAGGCCGTTGGAGGGTGAACCAACGGCAAAGGAAGACCTTTCTCTCTGTCTCTCTCTCTCACTGTCCACTCTGCCTGTCAAAAAAAAAAAAAGATATTTAACACAGGGCCAGACATAGTGGTCCTACCACTATCACAATTAGAACTGTCGACATTGATGCAGAATAGCACGCTCTTTCAAACTTTAATGATAAATTTCCCAGGACAGGTTGACAATCACCTGCCAGCGGACAGGCTACTCCAGACACTACAAACCTTAGAAATAGACTATCCAAAACATGCTTTCCCTGCTAATCAACCTATACCCATGGCACCACGTGTGTTTATGGATGCCAACAAGTCACTGTTTGGAATAGTGATCAAATCTTTAACAGAAAAAGATAAGATCCATGTAGAACCTCACGGGGGATCAGTACAGTTGGGAGAAATAAGAGCAATAGTCAAGGTTCTACTCCTTAACCAAGATGGACTGCAGCTAGTAAAGACGATCTTTTGCAGTCTTTAACCCGACCAATAAGCCAATTGACCAGATGTTCACAACACTTAAAGAGCTAACTGAGAACAGAAAATGCCCATGGTATATCTCACACATAAGATCACATACTGGGTTACCTGGCTTTATTTTCCAAGGCAACAGAAAGGTTGATCGTCTTATCTCCTGCAACACGGCTTCCATTGGACACTTAGAACAAGCCCGTATTTTACAACAAAAATTTCATATGTCAGCAAGCAACATAAAATTGCTTTTCCCAGAGCTAACAATGAGCCAATGCAAACACCTAGTGCACAATTACAAGAATTGTGCACCCCTTGTCCCGCTAGACCCACTGCAACAAGCAGGAGTGAACCCGTGAGGCCTTGCTCCTAATAAGCTATGGCAAGTGGACAACACCCACATTAACTCCTTTGGTAAACTTAAATTTTGTCCATGTGGTGGCAGATACTTATTCAAAGGGTGTATTTACAACAGCCCAATCCAGAGAAAAGGCTAGTAAATCAGCCCTGGTGGTCCTTGGTGTTCCCTGGTTTTCCCTGGACCATAAAGACTGATAACGGGCCAGCGTATACATTACAGGAATTTAATTCCTTCCTGAAATCTTGGAACATACAGCCTGCCACAGGTATTCCATCCAACCCAGGAAATCATTGAAAGAACTCATAGGATGATTAAAGATCTCTTACAAAGACAAAAAAAAAATCATATGCCCTCAGACCCACAGGTTGCTTTGACTGAGGACCTTTTCACTATCAATTTTCTTACTTTTGATTCCCAAGGGATCAGCCCAGCTTATAAACACTGGGGATCCTTTCCATCCCAGACCCCAGCCCCTATCGTTAGGTGGAAAGACTCCCTGACAGGAGAATGGAAAGGACCACACCCTCTGCTAACCAAAAGTTGAAGATATGCTTGTGTCTTTCCAGAGAATGCAGAGCAGTCTATTTGGGTACCAGCCAGAAACATCAAGCCTGCAACTAACAGCCAATCAGAATCAGCTGAACAAGACCGAGACTCTGCCTTGTTAGCAGACGCACCTGCCCTACCCTGAGAAACTGCCCATAGCCACATCTGTTACTCTTTTGTACCCCACTAACTCTGGTCAGCCACTCAAATGGCCCATAGCTTGTGTGCGGTCATGCCATTCCTGATAACCATTATTCCTCATTCCTACCCCTATCTGAGCAAACAATCCTGTGGTCTCTCGATTTGAGCGCTGGTTAGTCAACGATGGGTAAGATCCCCTGGGGGACAACCTAAGACAGGCACAGCTGCATACGGAGACCACATGGAAATGAGGTCAACAATGATGTGGACAAGAATCATGCCTCCCGTTGCTCAAAAATAAATGAAAAGGGGGAAATGTGGTGGAATGAGGTGAAAAGGTCATATCAAGATGGCCACTGAGGTGAAAAGTTCATGCCAAGATGGCCGCTGAGGTGAAAATGGTCATGCCAAGATGGCCCCTGACAACAGAAACTGCCTGGCAACAGGCCGTGATTGGATGGCTTCAGAAACCACATGACAACAGAGCCTGACTGACAGAGGGCCGTGATTGGATGGTATCAGAAACTGCTTGGCAACAAGAGCCTGACTGGCAACAGGCTGTGATTGGTTGGGGCATAGACCACCCCTTGACGAGACTGGCTGGTCTTGACTATATAAGCTGTTGTACTAACTGAAATAAACGAGTCTGCAGGCTGCTTGCCTCAAGCCCGCTTTCACCCGACTCCCAGGGTCTGTGTGGTGACTCTGCGCCTCTTGCCTCTACCACACTCCTCCTTTCAGAAACGA
This sequence comes from Sylvilagus floridanus, assembly GCA_949820135.1. Classification (NCBI taxonomy): domain Eukaryota; kingdom Metazoa; phylum Chordata; class Mammalia; order Lagomorpha; family Leporidae; genus Sylvilagus; species Sylvilagus floridanus. The sequence continues at coordinate 92,284,754 of OX463223.1, forward strand.
ATCCAATGCAACATTGTTGAGAAATCAACTGCAACAATCTTCCAACACCCAACGTGGTCTCAAGGCATGCTTTTCCCTGGTCCTCCTTTAAAGTGTTATGTCAGCGGGATGTGAGGTAGAGAGTTGGTGGGAAGGTTGATGTCTCTTAAGCATATTTTCATCAGACACAAAAAAGGGCACTAAATGCTTTTTATTATATGAATAGTACAAATATAAAATAATTTTCTCGCTAGATTATATTAACTGTGAATTGATATATGGTATAGTTTGAGCCAAAATATAGTGACCTTCAAAACTGCTTTTCTTGGTAAATCATTAGTTTCACTTTCTCCAAGGAAAAAAAAAAACCCTATTAATATAGTATAAAATTCTTCATATCAATCCTCATTTTACCATTTTTGTCCCCCAATCTCAGTTAGATAACCACAAGCATAATTTTAAGAAACATACTTACTATAAAACCTCTAACTCAGGCTCATACTCGGGTTCTTTGTTAACTGAGTTATTTGAATTTTTTAACTGTACCAAGAGTTTCAAGCGTACTATATACTTGCTTAAGCTAGCTATCAATACAATCTTGTGACAGGTATAGTGATAAACTGAGTTGTCTTGCATTCTCAAGTCATGATTACCTGAGTCTCGTCAAGTACAAAAGTAGCTCCCAGAATCGTTTGTCATTTACAAAAAAAAGAAAAAGAAAAAAAAACAGAAGTGATGGTTCATTTGCTCCAAGCTGTAGAAAATAATACAACCCTTTTTATACTATATCATGCACTCCACACAAACAATACCCCCAGTGAATTAAACTCCTCCAATATATGCAATGGCCAATGTAGAATTTTTAAAAGATTAAATTTAACAACAAGACCAAAAAAGCAACTGGAATTTTGTAGAAACAGTGTTCTCTGAGTTGGAGTCCTGAAAAACTTTTTTCGGACATTTAAGTATCTCCAAACTGCTGATGATACTCCAAAACTGTCCCTATATTACTGCTGAGACACTTTGAGTTGGGATTTCCTACAGTATTTTATGGAACACAAATCTTCGATCCACTAACATCATTATACTTACCTATGAAGCATGGTCTGAGGACTTTCTGCTTAATAAAGACTGCAGCTAATCACTCAACTCTGTATCCTATGCTTAATCTTCTCTTAGTGATGATTAGGAGTTTGCACTTCCTATACTTGCAGAGAGAGAAATCTAATATAAATTTTCATTATCAATATAAAATAATGATGGAGTCTGCCAGTTTCCTCTTTCTGAGCTACTTCTTCACTCTTCATTTTTGAGCTCAGATTCTTACATCTTTAACTTTCTGTCATCTTGAACTATAAAATTTAATGTTCTAGCATGTCCAATAGTATATGACCATATTACCTCATAACTCTTACATTAAAAAAATAGAGGTAGTAGTTCCCCAGTGTGCAGCAGGAGAGACTGAGAACATGGTGTTCAGAGCGATGGAGCAGCAGAGGAGACACGGCTGAAGCACTGTCGCTTTGCTGACAGACAACCGCCAGAAATACCCTGTGGAGAAATGCCTCCACCTCTTGCCAAAATGAACTCTGAGGAAAAATGAAGTAAACTGGAGAACTCCAACAAAATGTTGTAGACCATAAATAGCCACATTCCTCTGGAGTCTTTAATTCATCCACAGCCATCAAAAAAAGATTTTGGCATCATGTTTGGGAAGAAAAAAAAAAGATTGAAATATCTGGCATATCCAACATTGAGCACAGGGTTCATACTGGGTTTGATCCACAAGAACAGAAATTTTGCAGCCTTCCACAGCAGTGGCATAGCCTGTTAGCATATACTGCTAACAGACTGAAGCCCATGGTGGACCCTTCATGTATCACACCCATACAACTGGCTTCCATGAAGACAATCATTAGAGGAAACAAACGCTGCAAGGAAACCTCCTTCAACAGCTTGCTGGAGGATTTTGACAACATCTCAGTGACTCGCTCCAATTCACTAAGGAGAGAAAGCCCGCATACCCTGGATCAGGGAGCCTCCAGCCATGGTCAATGCCATTTGGAAGAAGACAGCTTCATCACCTTGTCAGAGTACTCCAGTGAATCCAATACTACTGTTGACTACGTGACCAAAAAGCACAGAGAAAAGAGTCTCTACAGAGATGAGTTGGATCCTTATTGTAAAGGTAGCCATGTGACCAAGCAAAATGGACACATGATGAGAATGAAGCATGGGGAGGCCTACTATTCTGAGATGAAAACTGTGATATTGCCAGATTTCCTGTCGATTATCATGTTCACTTGGACTCACTGAACAAACCAAGCAACTACGGTGATCACAAATGGGAGTACCAGTGAGCATCAGGCAACTCCCCTCTGGATTACCCTTTTCAGTTCACGCCTTCTAGAACTTCAGGGACCAGCAGGTGCTCCAAGCAGAGTCTGGTGAATAGCTAAAGTGAGTGGGCATCGAGCCTGGAGAACTATGACAGGAGGCCAAAGTTGTCCTACATGAACCAGACAAGTCCTCAGCTGGCCATGTGGCAGAGGTCCCGGTCAGGTTCAGGACTCCAGGAACCCATGATGCCCATCAGAGCATTTAAATTCAGAGTACGTTTAAAACCCATCCCCAAGGACACTCATACAACTCCTACACTTACCCTTGTTTGTCAGAGTCCAACATGTGCTTTCCAAAGGTAGACTATGATTGAGCACAGGTGGCCCTCAGCCCTCTACTGTCAGGTTCTGACATCTATCCCAGGGGCCCTGCCAAACTACCTCAAAGTTAAAGCAAAGGGGGCTATTATCCAGCAGCCACCATTACCCATCTGGGTACAAAAAGCCTCCCTATACCACCACCTTTTCTTGCAAATCAGCTCCCAGTACATCTCCACCACCTCTTACCTGAGCTCTCCCCACATCTCATCCAGCACCTACCCTCCTCCTAGCTGGGGCTCCTCCTCAGACCAGCAGCCCTCCAGGGTGTCCCATGAACAGTTTTGAGCTGAACTGCAGCTGGTGGTCAGCCCAGGGAGCTCCAGGGGTGACTTGGACAACTTTATCAAAATTGGAGAAGGGTCAATGGGCATTTTGCGCATTGTCATCAAGAAACACACAAGGAAACAAGTTACAGTGAAGAAAATGAACCACCAGAAGCAAAAAAGATGAGAGCTGCTTTTTAATGAAGTTGTGATCATGCAAGGAAGAAGTAGGGTGGCTGGGTCATATGGTAGGTCCATATTCAGATTTTTTGAGGTATCATCATACTGTCTTCCATAGTGGCTTTATCAGTTTACATTCCCAACAACAGTGGATTAGGGTACCTTTATCCCTACATCCTCACCAATATTTTTTTGTTTGTTGGTTTCTGTATGAGAGACATTCTAACTGGGGTGAAGTGAAACCTCATTGTGGTTTTGATTTGCATTTCCCTGACAGCTAGTGATCCTGAGCATTTTTTCATGTGTCTATTGGCCATTTGTATTTCCTCTTTTGAAAAAATGTCTGTTTAAGTCCTTGGCCCATCTCTCAGCTTGGTGGTAAAAATGCCATCTTGACTGTTAAAGTGAGCATATTAAGCATTAAAGTAAACATATAGATAGGAAAACATGATAAAGTGATCATATAAATATAATAAAGTGCCTGGTAATAATAATAGAATTAAAAAGGATAGAATGAGGCCAGCACTGCGACTCAATAGGCTAATCCTCGGCCTTGCGGCACCGGCACACCGGGTTCTAGTCCCGGTCGGGGCACCAGATTCTGTCCTGGTCACTCCTCTTCTTGTCCAGCTCTCTGCTGTGGCCCAGGAGTGCAGTGGAGGATGGCCCAAGTCCTTGGGCCCTTCAGCTGCATGGGAGACCAGGAGAAGCACCTGGCTCCTGGCTTCAGATCAGCACTGTGTGCCAGCCACAATGCACTGGCTGCAGCGGCCATTGAGGGGTGAACCAATGGAAAAGGAAGACCTTTCTCTCTGTCTCTCTCTCTCACTGTCCACTCTGCCTGTCAAGAACAAAAAAGAATAGAATGTTCCATCATGGGAAGCAGTCCACACAGCAGACTCACAGAATGACAATTGCTTTAAGTAACACTCTGACCTCAGAATCAGACCTTAAGGCTTCCTAATCTGGATGAAAAGCCTTTGAGAGCATTTCATGCATGGAAAGCCAAGATACTGTGGCTAAAAATGTTCTACATGAAGGATCTCTGTGGGTGAGACCACAGCAAAAAGAAGTGGCCATCAAAGAAAGATGTACTTTTCTCTAAAGGGAGGAGAGAACTTCCACTTTGCTTATGGCCTTATCCAAATACTGACAGAATTTGTGGACTCAAAAGACTTCTATAGCCTAGGCACCTAATGTCAAGAGCCTTGGTTGGTCACTGACATCATAAATAAGAATTTTAATTGTTAAATTAACAACGGAAGTCACTGTGCACTAACTCCCCATGCACAACCTCGGTCCTCAATGAGTTGTATTATTAGAGTTAACTGTAAAACTAGTTCTCAGTTGTGTGTGTTTATGTGTGTGGGTGTGTGTACGAATTGTTGACATCTTTACTTAGTATAGAGTTGGTCTTCTGTATACAAAGTTAATTTAAAATGAATCTTAATGGAGAGTTGGACTAGCAAAGCTCAGAGAGGGAGGAGATTAGGGGTGGGAGTATGCGTGGGAGGGTAGCTATTGTGAGAAGAATAGCTATATTCCTAAAGTTGTACTTTTGAAATTTGTATTCCTTAAAAAATAAATTTACAGTTAATGATTGATGGTAAGTCCCCCCCTACTTCAATGAGCCTCCCATCCAGGCAATGCAAAGGATCCGTGACAGTTTACCTCCAAGAGTGAAGGACCTACACAAGGTTTCTTCAGTGCTCCAGGGATTCCTAGCTCTGATGCTAGTGAGGGAGCCCTCTCAAAGAGCCACAGCCCAGGAATTCCTTAGACATCCATACTTAAAACTGGCAGGTGCACCATCTTGCATCATTCCCCTCATGAGACAATATAGGCATCACTGAACAGAGAATTCCTCTAGATGACAAAACTAGATGAGGACATGATAATAATTCAGGAGAACATGAAGAAATCACAAAACATGAAAAAGGCCTCTGCAATCCAGACCAGCTGGTTGGTGGAACAGTGTGATGACCAGGAGGGTTTGACAGACCAGGGCATCTTCTTGTGCCTTAAATAGGCATCTCTCCACTGACAGTTGGGGTGGTAATTTGGAGGACGGTTTCACTAAGTCATTATTATATTTTTCAGCCCTTCATCCAGCAAATCAGAAGGACTCAGTACAAACTCTGTTATAATATATCCTAGCCTCATGCAGGGTAAAGTATATGATTTTCTATATTGAAAGAATACTTTTTGGCAAGAGAAATTTAAGAAGGAAAACAAAAAGCACTTTTTTAATGGTAGCAGTGTAATGTATTTTGCAATGAATTTGTAATTTTTGTAATTTTTGATAATTTATGGTACTTTGATATCATGTAGCCATTGTATCAGTTGAAGTACTATTTGTTTACTAGCAGGAGTTTGAACAAAACCTTTCCTACATTTTTGTAATTTTTGATAATTTATGGTACTTTGATATCATGTAGCCATTGTATCAGTTGAAGTACTATTTGTTTACTAGCAGGAGTTTGAACAAAACCTTTCCTACATTTTTATCCCCTTCAGAGAATCAATGATTCTTTAGGAACTTTGAATACTTAATAATTCTCTATCACCATCAATTTTAGTTGATTACCTTTCTTATCTTAATAAGTGTCTTATGTGCTGCCCCAAATGATGGAGTTAGAAATGTGCCAGGGAATTCCAATACAATCCCATCAAGGTGGCATGTACCAAGGCCATCTCACTAGTCCAAGTGATCAATTTCAGTTCACAATTGATCACACTGATAGGTCTAAGAGTCAAAGGGATCACACAAACAAGACTAGTGTCTGCTAATACTAACTGACAGAATCAAAAAGGGAGAGAATGATCCAACATGGGAAGCGAGATACACAGCAGACTTATAGAATGGCAGATGTCCTAAATAGCACTCTGGCCTCAGAATCAGTCCTTAAGGCATTCAGATCTGACTCAAGAGCCCATGAGAATATTTTAGGCATGGAAAGCCAAGACACTCTTAAAAAAAAAGAAGAAGACCTAAATGAAAGATCTCTGCGAGTGAGATCCCAGTGGAAAGAACGGGGCCATCAAAGAAAGAGGTACCTTTCTCTGAAGGGAGGAGAGAACTTCCACTTTGACTATGACCCTGTCAGAATAAGATTGAAGTCGGCGAACCCTAAAGGCTTCCATAACCTCGGCAACTCATGACTAGAGCCTAGGGAGATTACTGACGCCATAAACAAGAGTGTCAAATTGTTAAATCAACATCAGGAGTCACTGTGTACTTATGTCTCATGAGGGATCTGTCCTTAATGTGTTGTCCAATGTGAAGTAATGCTAAAACTAGTACTGAAACAGTATTTTTACACTTTGTGTTTCTGTGTGGGTGCAAACTGATGAAATCTTTACATAGTATATACTGAATCGATCTTCTGTATATAAAGATAATTGCAAATGATTTAAAAATCTTGGTGTTAAATTGGAAATTGCATAGAAAATTAATCAATTTTTTTAAAAAAATCATGTAGGATCTCTGTCCTTAATGTGCTGTACATTGTGAATTAATACTATAACTAGTACTCCAACAGTATTTTCACTTTGTGTCTCTATGTGAGGGCAAACTGTTGAAATCTTTACGTAATATGTACTAAACTGATCCTCTGTGTATAAAGAGAATTGAAAATGAATCTTGATGTGAATGCAAGGGGAGAGGGAGCGGGAAAGGGGAGGGTAGCGGGTAGGAGGGAAGTTATGGGGGGGGGGAAGCCATTGTAATCCATAAGCTGTACTTTGGAAATTTATATTCTTTAAATAAAAGCTTTATAAAAAAAAAAGAGTGATGGTGATGGTGTGCACATTTAATTTATCCAACTAAAAACAATGAAATAAAATTTGATCCACAGTATACCACCAAACTACTCTTTGAGATAAAGCTAAATATTTTGAAAAATCACATTTTTCTTCAAGGCTTGTCGGAACAAACCATTTTTCACAAACCAGGATGTTTCTCTCAGTGCCCTCCCTCAGATGGGTATACCATCACTTTCTGGCCAAATTTTATTCACAAGGAGTAATTTCAGTGCTAGAATCATTGGACTCTGTTTTCCAAACTGAATATTTGAGTGAAACCACAATAACTGCAGGCTCACAAATGGAGAGGGGGATGAACAGGACAAGATGTTTGGTGTTTAAAACTCTGTATGTTAGCACACCAAATCCTTGTCTGTATTTACCTATGTATCACGGTATTCATTGCTATTGCTCAGTATCATTCAGGAAGTCTGTGCTGACTAGAGGATGAATTAGCAAGGAGTTATTTTACCAGGTATGATCTGACTTCAATTGTGACCATGTTATGATGTGTTTCTAAGATAGGGGAGCTGTGCTGCTGTCTACATCTTCTTGAATGTTGATAAAACTGAATGACTACTACAGTACATTTTGTGTTGCTTATGGAATGAATTTGCATATTACTTGTAGGTCAATATAGGTTTGCCTTTAAAATTCTGGAAGAGCTACATAGCCATCATTAGTTTCTTTTAATTATGCATCGGAAAAAGCCATTTGTTACCAAACTTGAAAATCTGAGGCTTTCCTAATGACCTCATATTCTGTAACGAACAAGAATTTAAATATGTAAAAATGCTCTGGTTCCTCTAAGCATAATTAAGAATTTTGTAATTAATAGGTTGCTATTAAATTATTATAGCTAAAAAGGGAAAAAAAAAGGATAAGATGACCTTCTACTGATTAGATTTCCAGTTTTACCCCAAACTGGAAATGCCTCACCATAAGTAGAATTTATAACTTTATTTCATAAAACCTAAGAAATGTGTGTTTTATATAAAATATAAAAGAATTAATATAAATATATAACAATAAAAAAGCTAATTCCAGAAAATGGCAGTTCTGAAAATTCATGATATATCCCAGCAGTTCCACTTCTGATCCAGCTTTCTGCTAAAGCCTGGGAAAGCAGTGGAAGATGGTCCAAGTCCTTGAGCCCCTGCACCTGCATGGGAAACCTGAAAGAAGCTCCTGGCTCCTGGCTTCGGATGAGCGCAGCTCCAGCCATTGTGGCCAACTGGGGAGTGAACCTTCAGATAGAAGACCTCTCTCTCTCTCTGCCTCTCTTCTCCCTATATAACTCTTTTAAGTAAATAATTTAAAAAAAAAAAAAAAGAAAGAACTTTTGCGAAACATTAACCAGGTCTATGTAGAAACAGAAAGAAAAAAAGAAACTTTTTTAAGCTGAAATAAACATTTAAAAATTGCAGAAAAAATGGATCTTTGGATCCCAAACATTTTTGACAGTGTAATGGACATTTTTCTGTAATTTTATTATCATTGAGCATTTTTAAGTATTCATTGAATTTGCCAAAAATTACTGTAGGGTTTTGTGAACACTAATTATCGGCAGAAACCATACTTGCAAATAAAAATAAATGTTTGTTTTTCCCCCATTTTGTTATTGGAGGAAAAAAGAACATTTGCTCAATTGTCCTAGTCTTTGTATATTTTTGACACTATAACAGAACACCACGAATTTATAAAGAAAAGAAATTCATTTTTCACATCTCTAAAGGCTTGGAAGTTTAACATAAAGGCATCAGCAGGTTAGGGCCAATTCTCTCTGCTTTCAGGATGATTCATTGAATGCTACATCCTCTGGAGGAGAGGAATGCCATGCCCTCACATAGTGGAAGATGATAAAAGAATAAAACCATTTCCACAAGTCTGCTGTAAAGTTCATTGATATATTTATGAAAACAGATCCCTCATAATATAAAAAACTCCTGAAGTGCTTCAAATCTCAACACTGTTTCATTGGCAATTAAGTTTCCAACACATTCATTTTGGGGGACACAATTAAGCCATAGAAGTTCACCATATAATCATGTTCTGAATAGTTTCTAAATTTATTCCTAGGCTGTATCAATCAGCATATCCTAATCTCCAGGTTTTATGTAATGGTTATAATAGCGATCAATTACTAGTAACCTAACACTGTTCTAAGTGCTTTTTATGGACTATTTCATTAAATTCTGACAACGATAATCTGAAGACAATATTATTGTCTTAATTTATAAAGAAATTGATGTATTACTTTGCCCAAAGTCACATAGCCAGTAAATGGTGGAGCACAGATTCCAATTCACCCTGGTTGCTTCCAAGATCCATATTATAACTATGACACACAATATTCTCTACAGCAAAATCCACAAGTATGTCAAAATTAAATAGCATACCTTTAAAAAAAAAGGAGTAAAGAAGAAATCAGATAAATTAGGAAATGATTTGATATTAATAAAAAGGAAATATAGGGGGCCAGTGCTGTGGAATAATGGGTAAAACTGCCACGTGCAGTGCCAGCATCCCATATGGGCACCAGTTCGAGCCCTAGTTGCTCCACTTCTGATACAGCTCTCCGCTATGGCCTGGGAAACAGAAGATGGCCCAAGTTCTTGGGCTCCTGCACCCACATGGGAGACCTGGAAGAAGCTACTAGCTCCTGGTTTCAGATTGGCTCAGCTCCGGCCATTGAGGCCATCTGGGGAATGAACCAGCAAATGGAAGCCCTCTCTCCCTCTCTCTCTCTCTCTCTCTCTCTCTCTCTCTCACTTTCTCTCACTTTCTCTCACTTTCTCTCTCTCTATCTCTGCCTCTTCCTCTCTGTAGCTCTGTCTTTCAAATAAATAAATCTTAAAAAAGGAAATGTAGCATTCCAAAACTTCTTAGATGTAGAAAAAGGAGTGTTCAGAGGTGTTTATAATAATAAACACCTACGTTAAAAAAAGAAAGATCCCAAGTCAATAACTTATCTTCATACATTAAAAAACTAGCAAAAAAGGAAGGAATTAATAAAAATTATATCAGAGGTAAACAAAGTAGAAAAAAAGGGAAGTCAGTAAAAAAAGTCAATGAAAACAAATATTTTTGAAGAGATTAACAGAACTGACAAATTTTATTTACACAAAGAAAAGATATATTAAAATTATTAAATCAGAAATGAAATAATGTTATTGCCATTTGCCATTTTAGATAAATAAAAACAATTGTAGCAGATTACTCTGAATACTTTTATGTTAACAAATCAGAGTGATCAGGAAATTTCCTTGAAACTCATGTGTTACCAAAGCCAACTCATGAAGAAATATAAAATAGAACCATACCAAGTAAAAAGTAATCTTTATTTTTAGTAAATATTACAAGTTTAAGATTATATGATAAAACCTATAAAAATAATGAAAGCTCTCACAAGAAAGCTGTAAAAATTGCCATGATCAGGGAGGGTTGAATTCTATTTCAAATTAAAAGGAGAACTAACAAAAATTCCTCTAAACTACAAAAATAGAAAAGATGAAAACACTTTCTGTTTTATTCTGAGTCCATGCAGTACTCTAATACCAGAGCCAGTCAAAAACATCACAAGAAAACAGTATCAATATATTTGATGAATGTAAATGCAAAGTTCAAAATTTTTGTGTAAGGTGTAAGGTAGGGGTTTAATTTTGTACTTCTGCATGTGGAGACCCAATGTTCCCAGCATTATTTGTTGAAGAGACTGTACTTTCTCCATGAACTTATATTAGTTATTTTGTCAAAGATAAGTTGGTTGTAGATATGTGGATTGATTTCTGGAGTTTCTATTCTGTTTCATTGGCCTGTATGTCTTTTTTTTTTTTTGCAAATACTAGGCTGTTTTGATTATAACTGCTTTGTACTATGTCTCAATATATATTATGATGCCTCTGGCTGTGTTTTTGTTGTACAACATTGTTTTAGCTATTCAGGGTTTCCTCTGTTGTCATATGAATTTTAGCATTTTTTTCTAGACCTGAGAAGAATGCCATTGGCACTTTCAATGGGATCACATTAAATCTGTAAATTGCTTTCAGGAATATGGACATTTTGATGTTTTTAAATCTTCCAATCCATAAACATGGAAGATTTATTTTCCATTTTCCATCTTCGATTCTTTGTATGTTTTGTGATTTTCATCATAGAGATTGTTGATCTCCATGGTTAAATTTATTCTAAGGTATTTAATTTTTTTGTAGCTATTGTGAATGGGATTGATCTTAGAAGGTCTTTTTCAGCCATGTCATTGTCTGTATATACAAAGGAAATTGATTTTTATATATTGATTTTATATCCTGCCACTTTACCAAACTCTTTTCTGACTTTCAATAGTCTCTCAGTGGAATCTTTTGGATCTCCTGTATATACAATCATGTCATCTGCAAATAGGGATAGTTTGACTACTTCCTACTTTCCAATGTGTATCACTTTGATTTCTTATTTATTTATTTATCTGTTTATTTATTTTGCCTAATGACTCTGGCTAAAACTTCAAGGACTATATTTAACAATAATGGTGAGAGTAGACATCCTTGTCTGGTTCCAGATCTTAGTGGAAATGTTTCCAAATTTTCCTCATTCAATATGATGTTGGCTATGGGTTTGTCATAGATTGCCTTGATTTTGTTGGGGAATGCACCTTCTAATCCAATTTACTTAAGGTTTTCATCATGAAAGGATGTTGTACTTTTATCAAATGTTCTCTCTGCATCTATTGAAGTAACCATAAGGTTTTTAATCTTCAGTTTGTTAATGTGATGTATCACATTGATTGATTTGCCAATGTTGAATCATTCCTGCATACCAGAATTAAATGCAAATGGTCTAGGTAAATAATCATTTATATTAGCTAGTATTTTGTTGAGGATTTTTGTATCTATGTTCACCAGGGATATTGTTATATAGTCCTCATTCTCTGTTGTATCCTTTTCTGGTTTAGGAATTAAGGTGATGCTGGCTTCATCAAAGGAATTTGGGAGGATTTCCTCAATTTCAATTGTTTTGAATCGTTTGAAAAGAACTGGAATTAATAACTCTTTAAATATCTGGTAGAATTCAGCGGTGAAGCCATCCGGTATGGACTTTTTTTGTTGTGAGGGTCTTTATCACCAATTCAATCTCCATCTTGGTTATTAGTAAGTTTAGCTTTTCCATGTCTTTATATTCAATTTTGGTAGATTGCAAGTGTCTAGGAATCTATCCATTTCTTCTATATTTTCTAAATTGTTGGCATACAGCTCTTTGTAGTAATTCCTGATGATTCTTTTTATTTCTGTGGTATTTGTTGTTACATTTTCTTTTTCATATTTGATTCTAATGATTTGGGTCTTCTCCCTCTTTTTTTTTGTTAGTTGGGCCAATGTATCAATTTATTTTTTCAAACAAAAAACAGCTTTTCATTTCACTGGTCTTCTTTTTTTTTTTTTTTTTTTTACAGGCAGAGTGGACAGTGAGAGAGAGAGACAGAGAGAAAGGTCTTCCTTTGCCGTTGGTTCACCCTCCAATGGCCGCCGCGGCCGGCGCGCTGCGGCCAGCGCACCGCGCTCATCCGATGGCAGGAGCCAGGTGCTAGGTGCTTTTTCCTGGTCTCCCATGGGGTGCAGGGCCCAAGCACTTGGGCCATCCTCCACTGCACTCCCGGGTCACAGCAGAGGGCTGGCCTGGAAGAGGGGCAACCGGGACAGAATCCAGCGCCCCGACCGGGACTAGAACCCGGTGTGCCGGCGCCGCAAGGCGGAGGATTAGCCTGTTGAGCCACGGCGCCGGCCCTTCACTGGTCTTTTGTATTGGTGTATTTGGTTTCAATTTTGTTTATTCCCTAACTTTAATTATTTCTTTCCTCCTAATTTTTGTTTGGTTTATTGTTGTTTTTCTGGGCCTTTGAGATAAATCGATAGCTCATTTATTTGGTGCTTTTCCAATTTCTTGATGTAGGCACTTACATTCCACTTCACACTGCTTTTTCTGTAACCCCTAAGTTTTGATATGATGTATTGTCATCTTCATTCATTCCTAGAAATGTTTTGACTTCTCTTTTTATTTCTTCTATGACCCACTGTTCATTTAGGAGCATGTTTTTCAGTCTCCATGTGTTTGTATATGTTCTAGAGATTCTAAAATTGTTAATTTCCAGGTTAATTCCATTTTGTTCAGAAAAGCTGCATGGTATGATTTTGATTCTTTTTAATTTGATGACACTTGCTTTATGGCCTAGCCTGTGGTCTCTTGGATTCTTGACACCCAGTGTCCAATGTAATCAGCACATTGAGGGATTGGTTATAAAAAATAATGTAGCTTTATTTGTTCCTATCCTTCCAAAAATTCTAATAAGTCTGTGAGTTTTCTCTGAGCCTTTGTACGTTCCTGCTATTTCAGTACTAGAAGGCACCAAAAGTTGAGGTTTGCCACAGGACTTCTCTTGCCATGTTTTCATTCTGGTTCCCACCATATTCCCTAGGCTTAGGTTTTTCTGTAGTTGATTTTTTTGTTCATCATGAACTGGGGAAATGTCTAAAAAGAGGTAGTCCACTCCTGAATCTTATTTTTGGGGTTGAGGTGGGCCCAGACAGGAAGTCCTGTAGCCACCAATGCCACAATGCTAGATCATTACTTCGGTTGACAGCCCATTGATATTATGACAACCTGGGGCTAGGACTAAATCATACCCTTCCTTGAAGAAGTGGCCTCACTGCATGATGCCACTCCAACTAGCTGTTTGTGATGCTGTCTTATAAATAAGGCTAACCAAGTGGTGTCATGGAACTGAACTTGAGACTAGAGCATGCCCATAGGCTCCATTTGCAGGCACTGGCCTAGGACATGAACCATTATATTTTGCTCAATATTAGGTTTCACAAGAATTTCATTGAGTCCCAATATCATCTGTGATTTCTTTCTGTGTGCCCAGAATTGGAAACTGGTAATAATCACGAAGCCTCAGTTGCACAAGCAGGTGCTAGATGGGTCACATGTAGGTCTCAAAGTCATCAGGCCATGTGAAATCTTTGGATAATATGCCAGGACAACATGAGGTTGGCAGTGATACATGCCAGAGCAAGAATGTGTCACCAAAGAAAGATCTCTGCCAGATACTGAGGCAATGTTGAGGCTCTGTCTTCAGACACTAGCCTATGGATAGGAATTGTTGGATCTGCCTAAGTTTCAGATTAATCAGCCTGGCACTGAGTTATGAAGACACAGTCCTGTGGTTAATTAGTGACAGAACAGGGAAGGTAGAGGGGTGATGAAGGCAGCCTATTGCTTTTCCAGACTGGCACTAGGGTGGGTCATACCTGGAATGCACACTCAGTAGGCCCTATGCACTCTCATGAGTACATGTTAGTACCACTTGATATTGGATGTGATATATGCCAAAACAATTCAATACCACCAGAGCACAAGTCTCCACCAGAGTTGTGGCAAGTGTAGAGGTTGTTAGCAGTTGCCTAAGGGTAGAGACCTTTGGGCTTTATCATATGGTGGGTCTCACCACAGTGTCCCAGTTCTGAGTTCTAAGGCAATATCCTAAGTTTCTTCTCCTGCCTTAGTCCACAGTGAGTGGTCCTTCTGTGTTTCTGTGTTTTCTGTTAGAGGTTGTGGGGGAGGGATAGCAGAGGCAATGCCCTGGCTACCTGTATATAGTGTGTCCACATATAGTTTGCATGTATGGACCTGGAGGCAGGTACTGTGGGATACTGATAGGCTGAATTTTATCACAGTGGGTCTGGTCCTAGAATTCAAGTCTAAGGATGGATTAAATTTGTTTTTCCTCCCCTAAGTGGGAGCTTGAGAAGGAGTTAAATGGGCAACTCTTTCATTCTTGCTATCTTCCATGAGACTTTTCTTATTATCATAATAAACTAGACACTATGGTCTCTCACCTAACTTCCATAGTTCTTCTGAAGGTAACTTGGTACATAAGGGTATTCAAATTGGTGTCTCTGTAGGGGTCACTGGCTTGTCATGGCTGTTTTTTGTTCCTGAGCAACAACTCTTATTTGATTACTGCATTTTTTCATTTACTTTTATTAATATATGAACAGATTTCATGTAGTTCATAGTTACAACTCTAAGAATATAATGATACTTCCTTTCTCTATTCTTCCCTTTTTTTTTTAACTTTTTTGGCAAAATGTTTTATTCTATTTATATAAAAGGAACAAATATCATATATTGTTTATATACAATTTTAAGAACATAATGAAACTTCCCATCCTACCCTTCCTCCCTCCCTATCACTCTCCCTCCTCTTTCCATCCTTATTTTTTAATTTTTGTAATGACACACTTTCAATTTACTTTATAATCACAAGCTTAATCCTCCACTAAATAAAGTATATATAAAGTAGTAAATAGAAAAACCACTGTTCCTCTGAAGTATAGTCAAGGGATAACCTTGTCTCAAAGTGTCAATTTTGTTTGACATATTTTTTATTTACTTTATAGCCATAGGCTTAATGCTCCATTAAATCAGGAGTTCAAAAAGTGAAAAAGTAGAAAGACCATGGTTCAGCAGGCATACAAAAAAAGGGTTACAAAAAATAATCAAAGCCCAAGATGACAATTTCACTGATATACATTAATTTTTTTGGTAATCTATATATCAGCTACCACAAGTCACTGAAAACATGTAATATTTGTCTTTTTGAATCTGGTTGTTTTTACTAATCACAGTCGTCTCCAGTTGCATCCATTTTTCTGCAAAAGATAGGATTTCATTCTTCTGTATGCTGAATAGTATCCCATCATCTGTATATACCACTTTTTCTTTATTCAGTCATCAGTTTATGAACATCTACATTGACCCCATATCTTAGATATTATAAATTGGATGGTATAAACTTGGACAACAGGGAACTCTTCCATATGATGATTTCATCTCCTTTGGGCATATTCCCAGAAGTAGGATAGCTAGGTCATATAATAAATCTATTTTTACATTGATGAGGCATTTCCATATTGTCTTCAATAACAGTTGTACCAGCTTACATTCTCACCAGTTTGTAAGGGTACATTTTTCTCCAAATCCTCACCAGCATCAATTATTTTATCATTTTTGCATGATAGCCATTCAACTGGGATGAGCTGATAATACATTGTGGTTGGCCAGCACCGCGGCTCACTAGGCTAATCCTCCGCCTGCGGTGCCGGCACACAGGGTTCTAGTCCCGGTCGGGGTGCCGGATCCTGTCCCGGCTGCCCCTCTTCCAGGCCAGCTCTCTGCTATGGCCTAGGAGTGCAGTGGAGGATGGCCCAAGTTCTTGGGTCCTGCACCCCATGGGAAACCAGGAGAAGCACCTGGCTCCTGGCTTCAGATCAGCGCGATGCGCTGGCCGCAGCATGCCAGCCAGGGTGGCCATTGAAGGGTGAACCAATGGAAAAAGGAAGACATTTCTCTCTCTCTCTCTCTCTCTCACTGTCCACTCTGCCTGTTAAAAAAATATGTTGTGGCTTCTAGTTGCATTCCCCTATGGTTAGCAATCCTTAGAGTTTTTTTCTTATATCTGTTGTCCTTTTTATAGTTCATCCTTTGAAAAATGCCTGTTTATGTCCTTTGACCATTTCTATCTAACTGGATAGTTTGTTTTGTTGTTGTGATTTTTTTTTGAGTTCCTTATATACTCTGGATATCAATCCTTTATCAGATGTATAGCTAACAAATATTTTCTCCCATTCTGTTACCTCTTCACTTTGTTAAGTGTTTCTTTTGTAATGTAGATACTTCTTAGCTTGATGAAATCCCATGTGTTTAATTTTGCTTTTGCTGCTTGTGCTTCTGAGGACTTTTTGCAAGACATCTTTGCCTATACAAATGTCTTTTTTTTTAACACTTCATAGAATTTAATCATTGTTATTTAATTTGTTTTTTTAAAACATTTATTTAGTAAATATAAATTTCCAAAGTACAGTTTATGGATTACAATGGCTTTCCCCCCATAACTTCCCTCCCACCTGCAATCATCCCATCTCTTGCACCCTCGCCCATTCCATTCATATCAAGATTCATTTTCAAATATCTTTACATACAGAAGATCAATTTAATATATACTAAGTAAAGATTTCATTAGTTTGCCCCCACACAGAACACAAAGTGCAAAATACTGTTTGAGCACTAGTCATAGCATTAATTTACATTGAACTACACATTAAGGAAAGAGATCCTACATGAGGAGTAAGTGCACAGTGACTCCTGTTGTTGACTTAACAAATTGACACTCTTGTTTAAGGCATCAGCAATCTCCCCAGGCTCTAATCATGAGTTGCCAAGGCCATGGAAGCCCCCTGAGCTCGCGGACTTTCATCTTATTTCGACAAGGCCATAGTCAAAGTGGAAGTTCTCTCCTCCCTTCAGAGAAAGGTACCTCCTTCTTTGATGGCCCGTTCTTTCTACTGGGATCTCACTCGCAGAGATCTTTCATTGAGGTCTTTTTTGTTTTTGATTTTGTTTTTGGCAGAGTGTCTTAGCTTTCCATGCCTGAAATACTCTCATGGGCTCTTCAGCAAGATCCGCATGCCTTAAGGCTGATTCTGAGGCCAGAGTGCTTGCCTATACAAATGTCTTACAGAATTTCCCTATGTTTTCCTCCAGTAATTTGATAGTGTCAGATCATAGATTTAGATCCTTGACACATTTTGAGTTGATTTTTGTATAGCATGTAAGGTACTTCTGCATGCAGAAATCTAATTTTCTCAGCACCACTTGTTGAATTATAGTCCTTTATCCAGGGAGTGATTTTTGTCAAAAATTTATTGGTTATAGATGCATGGATTAATTTTGGGGCCTCTATTCTGTTCCATTGGTTTACATTTCTATTTCTTTGCCATTACAATTCAGTTATCATTAACCGCCCAAACACATGTCTTGAAATGTGTTTTTTGATGCCTCTGGCTTTGTTTTTGTGGTTTATGGTCACTTTGGCTATTCTGAGTTTCTTGTGTTTCCATATGAATTTTAAGATAATTTTTTCTATATCTGAAAAGTATGTCCTTGGTATTCTGATTGGGATAGCATTTTATCTGTAAATTGTTTTTGGTAGTATGGATATTTTGATGATATTAATCCTTCCAATCCATGAACATGGAAGACTTCTATTTTTAGTATGTCTTCTATTTCTTTCCCTCATATTTTGTAACCCTGGTTAAATTTACCTCAAGGTTTTTAAAATTTTTGTAGCTATTATGAATTGCACTAATCTTACAAGTTCTTTCTCCACCATAGCATTGTTAGTATACATGAATGCTATTGATTTTTGTGTGTTGGTTTTTTATCTTGCAACTTACCAAATTCTCTTGAGTTCCAATGGTCTCTTAGTGCAGGGTAACTACAATTTTAAAAGTAAAAAAAAGTGCTGGCAAAACATTGGTAGTGCAAATATTAAAAGGAAACATTTAGTGGTTCATAAAACATTAAACAGAATTATAACATGATGCAGCAATTCCGCTCTTAGATATATATCTGAAATAACTGAAAATAAGTGTTCAAATATATCCCTGTAAATGAATATTCAAAGAACTCATATCCTTAATAGCCAAACAATGAAAACCCAGATTTCCTTCAATATATATGAATAAAGAAGATGTAAAGTGTCCAAAATGAAATATTATTCAACCATAAAAAGAATGAAGTACTGATACATGTTGCAAATGAAAAGTGAAAATATTATACTGAGTGAAAACAGCAATACACAAATTGTCACATATTGTATTATTCCATTCATTAAATATCCAGAATAATCCATTCCACAGAGGCAGAAAAGTTTCTAGTTTTCAAGGAATCACATATACAAGACTCAGTAGTAACTACTTAATGATTATAGTGTTTCTATTTGGGAGTGACAGTAAATTACTTGAAGTAGATATTGGTGATATTGCACAACATTGTGAATATACTTAATGTCACTAATGATTAAAATGGATGTTATGGCCAGTTCCTGTGTCTGCTGCTGCTGATTCTGCCATTCTCCAGGTATTTTTCTGAAGAAAAGTTGCTTTCTCATTGGCTTCTAGAATTGTTTTCCCTATAATTGTAAGAATGGAGTTCACAGAAATATTTAGTGACCACACTTTCAGAAGGTGATACTATTGTAGATCTCAAATATTTTTTCAATAACCTTACACATGCTGCATGAATGCAAGGAGTTACTGGCACTCAAAGTTAAAGGCAAACCTTTAGAAAATTGTGTTAGGATTGAAGATCTCAAATTGAATCCAAACAATAAAATCATGATGATGAAAACTCTTATGAGGCCTTGGAAGATATCTTACATTCAGCCATGGATGATGTTATCAATGACTTTGATATTGAAGACAAAGCAGTTGACATAGAAAACAGGGAAGAAAATCTAGTGAAAATTTCTCATAGAGTAAAAGAGTATAACATGGAAATTTTGAATGCTCCTAGAAAATGCAAAAAGCTTATGGCAATAGATATTGATTATATATTATTTGACCATGGATGTAGTGCAAAGATCTGTGGAGAATTAATATAGCCACATTTATATCTTAATGAAGTCCTAATATAGTTGTGTTTTTGGATTCTGATTGATGCTTATTCTGCAACAAATATGAAGTGGACAAAATCCAAAATAAAAGAACTAGAAATGGACACAGATGATGACTTTCATTGGACAGTACTGCTATGAAAACAGTGCATGCTCCAAGGAGAGATAGATATAAAGCCTCTTCATGTTATATGGGGAAAGTTTTTAGAGCAAAACACCACCATTATGCTTGATGATATAGGAAGATATTTTTTAATGTACTCACAGAATTAACTAAAGACAATAGCTTTTATCAAAGCACACTTAAGATGACATAACAACAAAGAACTTTAAAATTAACCCAGTAATCCAAGGAAATAGTAAAATTATACCAACTTTTGAAGTCAAGTCAAAAGGATTGAGAAAAGTATCTCTGAAAGGAAAAATGACAGTAGTTACAAGTTATACTGGTAGTTATGAAGATACTTGAGATCCATAAATGTTTTTGCTTTATGTTTGTAATCATGATAGTGATGGACACTACAACACACACCAGACTGCTTAGACTTGGTTTTTCAGTATTTTTGTAAACTTAATATTTTTAAAGATTATAGCAATATATTAAAAAATTATCCTATAAGAATATGCTATTACTTTTTAAAAAGGTTTGCTGCAGAATTGATGACTGAATTTCTTTTTCAACCAAAGAGAGAGAGAAGAAAGTAAGGAGGGGAGGGAATGAGTGACAAATTCAGAAAAATCCAGAGAAAAAGAAAGAGATGGGGAGAGAAGGAGAGAAGGAGAGAAGGAAGGAGGGAGGGAGGGAGGGAAGGAGAAAAGAAAGGCAGCCAAGCAGGCAGGCATGTTGGTGCTGTGACATAGTGGGTAAAAGGTGTTGCCTGCAGTGCCAGCATCCCATATGGGCACTGGTTCAAGTACCAGCTGTTCCACTTCCAATCCAGCTCCCTGCTTTGGTGCCTGGGAAAGCTTCAGATGACAGCATGGGCCCCTGCACCCATGTGGGACAGCCAGAAGCAGCTCCTGGCTCCTGGCTTCAGATTGGCTCAGCTCCAGTCTTTGCAGCCATTTGGGGAGTAAACCAGTGGATAGAAATGCACCCCCCTTTTCCTTTCAAATATAACAAATAAATCTTTTTAAAAAAGAAACACATAAATCATTTTTTAAAAAAAAGAAACAAAGAAAGAAAAGAAAAGAAGATAAAAATGTGTTCCATGATTTCATATCTCAACTTTGGAAACAAGTTATGCCTTGTGCTTCTCTCCTTATATTATTGTTTCAATGTAAGACCAAACCCATCTTGAAATTAATGTTTTTTCCCTTTAAAGCAAAAAAAGTTTGTAAATAATGAACCTAATTTAATATGCTTAAAATTTGTAATGGTAAATTTAGTGTACATTTTGCCATAATAAAAAAATACACTACAACAGAGTATTGTACTTCCTTTTTCTGCAGTTGATGGTTATGTACCCTCTTGATCTTTACTCTCGAAGACCCAGAATCCTAGGATTCATTCAAACTTTCTGATTTTCTAGTTTCTAATCTATTCTCACACAGTACCTGAATCCCAGAAGGAAACTACTGTTCTTAATCTCTTAGGCAAAACCTGGACTAAGTTATAATAAAGAATTGCTGGTAAAGCAAATGTTAACCTCCTACAGTTTCAAAAATCTGAATACTTTTTCTGGGTCTTAGTACAGCTTTGTTTCCTATTGCCATTTCTTCTGACAAGCTAGAAATTTTGTTTTCTCTGATACACAACTGCCTATTTGCATCCTTTACTGCTATCCTCTGATCTCCTTCATCTGTTCTCCCTGCTTATCTGGATAGGTGTTTACCCACTGATCAAAGGCATTTTTCAAATACTACCAAGCATCATCTGACAAATATCCAATAGCTCTCATGACCCCAAGCTGACTAAGAACTGCATGAACTGGAATAGCAGTATCAGTAATCACAGCTGGAGGGCAAGAGAAGCCCTAGTGGAATTATCAATATCTTGGTTTCTACAGTCAGACTCCTTGGATATACATTTAGGCTCTGAGATTTATTTGCTATGTGATTTTCATAGGTAGATTTCCAAGATTTCCATGCTATGCCTTTTCAAACATAAAATGAGCATAAGAATTGTAAACAGTATGTTTTCATAGGGTTCTAGGAAAATAAATTAATACAGTACAGTCAATGCTAGATTCATTATTGGCTTTTCTGTTTTTATTTCCATCACGTTGAGTGGATCTCAAACTTGGTTGGACAGTGGAATCATTTGAAGTACTTTTAAAAATTGCAATGTCAGGAACCACCTAGACCAATTAAACCACAATATCTTGGGGTTGAACCTAATCATCAAGTTTTTTTTAAAGCTCTAAGTAGTTAGGTAAGTGTCAAGAATGGTAAAGAAGAGAGAGAATAAAGCTTTCCACATGTACAAAAGTATTTTTACATTACACATGACAACCTGAATATTATTCTCTTTATTATCTCCATTTCTCATATAAGGAAATTCAAACCTAAATCAGTTAAGTTGACTTTTGGACATATAGAAAAAAGTAAATATTCAACATGAAGACAGAGATAGGGTCAAATTTAGCAACAACATTTGTGAAACACATATACGAACTTAGTTTATTTGGCTTAATATAAGTCAACAGAGTCATGTTGCTGCCACAAAAGTGAAAATTTGTATGTTACTTCAATAGAAGTAGTGACTTATTTGGAAAGGTCCCCTTATTCTTGTCAATCACATCTAGAATATTGAATTCTTTTTTTAAAGATGTCACACACATGAAAAAAAGAGGTGAGCAAATAAATAGGAATTTATTGGAAATGCCAGCATTATATGAAACAGTGAAAGCAACTGGCATTTACCAAGCCAAAAATTAGAAATTTTACCATGGACATAACAGATTTCAAGATTTGGAAGAGTTGTCAGCCAATGGAAAATAGGTGAGACTTAGTTTATTATATTTCAACAGCAGAAATGTGATACACTATGGGAAAATACAAAACCTGCTTAAACTTAACTTGAAAAAGAAATTTCCAGTAATTAAGGCTGTTACAAAAGGCATGGCATTCCAGTGGGTGGCGTCACAAAAAAGGTAGTATAGGAGATTATAGGGCCCTAGTCCTCAACAACAATCTAAATGAAAAATGTCAGAATTAAAATTTGCAGAACTATGGAATGTAAACAAAAAATTTACAACAAACAAGAGAAAGATTAATAAATGTATAAGTGGCTGAATTTTAGTAAGAGTACTATGGCCTGTCTATAATCCTTCAACCTCAGACTGGTAATGCCTGAGAAGTTAGTAGCCTGTATTCCTGGTGCAGTGCCAAAGGTAGCAATACAGACACACTTGCCAAAGAATCATGGTTGGCTGTTTTGGCCTGTCAAGTGAAACCTGAAAGACCAGTACAAGAGTTTGCCTTTGCTTCATCTTACTCTGAGTGTTCTATGTGCTGAGGAAGACTCCTAGGGAGAATTTGCTGAAAGCATTTAAAGGAAAAGTTATTGGCCACAGCAAAGTAGGGCTAGGGGAAAAAATTAGGAGAAACAATAGATAGATAAAAGATCCTATGAAAGAAGATACTGAGAAAAGATATATGTGGGGGGATACGGCTTTTAAAAGCTCCTATAGATACAGAAGAATCACAAAATTCATGGACATTCCAAAGATTGGACACCTGCTCATGAAAGGCCTGAGAAATTTCCTCTTTCACCTCTGACATTTAGGCCCAGGCATGCATTAAGTAAAAGCTAAGGACAAGTTGTCAATGGACTGGCTAAATTTTAAACACTGAGTCAAACTGTAAAGACCAGAAGAGTATTTTTTTTTTTTTTTTACTATTTTCTTTTTGGAACCACCACAAGGCATACACAGTATCTGGAAAAGGATTCATTCAAAGAGTAATATAAATTGACAGAAAAATATCTCTGATGAAATTATCTCTGATGCACTTACTAGAAAAAGACTTTAAAATTATCTTAAATGTACTCATAGAACTACAAAAAATACAAAGAAATAAACATATCATTTAAGTGATAAACAAAATAAAATGTCAACAAAATGACAGTAAATTATGAAAAGAGGACAGATATTGTGGAAGTGAAATGAACAATAGTGGAAACAAATAATTCATTAGAGGGGTCCAATAGCAGATCTGAGCAGACAGAAGAAAAATATAAGCAAACTTGAAGAAAGGTCAATAGAAATTATTAAGTCTAAGTAATAGATAAAATGAAGAAAAGTGAACAGATCCTAAGGGACTTAGAGGACACAGTAAAGCAGACCCAATATATTGAATGTGCAATTACCATAAGGAGGAGACAGACAGTAAAGGGCTGAAACAATTATTTCAAGAAATAATGGTCAGGGCCGGCGCTGTGGTGCAGCGGGTTAAAGCCTGTCCTGTAGTACCAGCATCCCATATGGGTACTGGTTCTAGTCCTGGCTGCAACTCTTCCAATCCATCTCTCTGCTATGGCCTGGGAATGCAGTGGAAAATGGTCCAAGTGCTTGGGCCTCTATACATACGTGAGAGACGCAGAAGAAGCTCCTGGATCCTAGCTTCAGATCAGTGCAGCTCCAGCCATTGACGCCATGTAGGGAATGAACCAGAGGAAGGAAGACCTTTCTGTCTGTCTCTCCCTCTCACTGTCTGTAACTACCTCTCAAATAAATAAATAAAATCTTAAAAAAAAGAAATAATGGTCAAAACCTCCAAATTTTATGCAAGACATAAATATTACTATCTAGCAAGCAGTGAATTTCAAGTAAGATAAACTGAACAATATCCAAACTGAAATACAGTATAATTAAACCATCGAAAGACAAAGGGAATAGTCAAAGTTGCAAGGAAGAAGATTGTCACGTTAAATGGATCCTCGATAAGATTTTTAAGTTGTTATCAGAAACATTGATAACTAGAAGGCAAAGAGATGACATATATTTTTTTTTTGCTGATAATCAAAAGTCTGTCAAACATAAATTCTATATCCAGCACAAGTATTCTTGTATAAATTAAAACTGAGGTTGAAACTATATTACTAGATAAACAAAATCTGTGGGAGATAGTTATTGTAAGATCTGCCTTATATGAAATGGTGAATTGAATTTCTCAGATTGCAATGAAATGATGCTGGACAATATTCAAAGCTGTATGAGAATATGAAAATTTCTGATGAAGGTAAAAAATAAGCAAATATAAAATTAAGTATCCAGGGGCCAGTGCTGTGGCAGAGCAGGTAAAGCCACCATGTGTGGTGCCAGGATACAATATGTGTGCCCCTTCTACTCCAAGCAGCTCCACTTCCTATCCACCTGCCTGATGATGCACCTAGGAAAGCAGAAGACGGCCAAAGTGTTTGCACCCTTGCACTCACATGGGAGACCCAGTAGAGGCTCCTGGCTCCTGGCTTCAGATAGGCCCAGCTCCAGCAATTTCAGCTATTTGTAGACTGAACCAGCAGATGGAAGATTTCTCTCTCTGTCTCTTCCTCTCTTTCTCTCTGTAACTCTGCTTTTCAAATAAATAATCTTTTTTTAAAGATTTATTTACGGTGGGGGAGAGCTCCAAGATGGCGGAAAAGGGAGGGAGCACACTGATAGTCCAGGAAAAGATAGTATAATAATAGTGGAGATACTGTAGTTTCAGGGAAGAGTTAGGGAAAAAACTGCAGAGGAAACTTCCGGAAATAGTGGGACACGGTGGACCTATGTGGAGGACATGGGTACCCAAGGCTTGGGACCCCAGCCACCGAGTCTACACACCAGCACTGGAAACAGAGGTGAAGTGAAACCACAGTAGCCAGAGACACTGGTGAAAAGTGGCAGGAAGAGTCTAGAGGGAACCAGGATTGAAGTACCATGTGGGAAAAGTTCACCAGCATAACTAGAGGAGAGAAAAAAATAATAAAAGAGACCAGTATGGACACGATTCTCTCTCTCCACTCACCTCACAAAGGTGGGGAAAACATTACAGCAGGCACCATTTTGGACATATGTACAGCTGCGCCAGCTCAGGGCTGTGCCCACCCTCAGCCGAGCAGAAAAACCTGACTCTGGTGGGGAGAAATAACAGGAGATTAAGACCTAGTGAATGTGTGGAGCTTATAAACTGGGACTGTGAAAAAAAATGAGGGTGTGTGGGAGAACAAACGGTGTGCCTGAGACATACTCTCGGTGGGAGAAGCCACAATCTCTGTAACCTTGGGAACCCGGTGGGAGACAACGCAGGGGAATCTGAGCTTACACTGAAAACTGCACAGATCCTTTGTGTGGTCCTTGGGACAGAGAAGACAAATATTATACACACTGGGGCTAGCGCTCAGGCAATGATTGCCTTCAAGGAGAATAGCTCAGCTGAGCGGAATTACATCCCTTCTGAATAAAAAAAAGAGAGAGAGATTTAACATGCCAAACCTGGGTGTGTCACCTCTGGCACACCCTTAACCCTGAAGAACAGAACTGAACAAAGCTCTCTGGCCACACCCACCAGAAGCCTCTAGAGATTCACCAAAAGCAAAAAGTCCACTTAATCTAGAGACATAATATAACGAGAAAAGCCACCACAGCAAGGAAAAAAAAAAAAAAAGAAGAATCCAAAGAATATCTCCACAGTGCAAAGAACAAGGAATCAAGAACAAGGAAGACATTATGATGCCCCCAAATGAACATGACATTCCAATACAAGATTATGAAGATGATGAAATAGAAGAATGCAAGATATGGATTTCAAAAAATTTATGATGAGAACATTTAGAAGTTTTCAAAAGCAAATTCATGAAATACAGAAATCCTTACTGGATAGGATAGAAAACCTCTCTTGTGAAAATGAAATCTTAAGGAGGAATCAAAATGAAATGAGGAATTTACTAGAACATGAAATTGAGATATCGAAGAGAAATCAAAATGAAATGAAGAATTCAATGGAACAAATGACAAACACATTTGGGAGTCTTAAAAACAGAATCAGTGAGATAGAAGAGAGAATATCAGACTTAGAAGACAGAACACAGGAATGTATACAGTCAAACCAAAGAAAAGAAGAGGAAATTAGAAATCTAAAAAATATTGTCGGGAATCTACAGGATACTATCAAAAACCCCAACATTTGGGTTCTATGAGTTCCTGAAGGAATGGAGAGAGAGAAAGGATTAGAAGGCCTTTTTAGTGACATACTAGCAGAAAATTTCCCGGGTTTAGAGGACAGAGACATCCTAGTACAGGAAGCTCATAGAACACCCAGTAAACATGACAAAAAGAGACCCTCGCCATGACACATTGTGATCAAACTCACCACAGTGAAACAGAAAGAAAAGATTCTAAAATGTGCAAGAGAGAAACGTCAGATTACTCTCAGAGGATCTCCAATTAGACTCATCAGAAACCCTACAGGCTAGGAGGGAATGGAGAGACATAGCCCAGATACTAAGAGAGTATAAATGCCAGCCCGGAATATTATTTCCTGCAAAGCTCTCATTTGTGAATAAAGGTGAAATAAAGACCTTTCATAGCAAACAGAAATTGAAAGATTTGAGGGGTACAATATAATGATTAAGGGATCAATTCAACAGGAAGCTATAACGATTATCAAAGTATATGCACCTAATTACAAGGCACCGGTTTATTTAAAAGATATGTTAAGAAATTTAAAGGGAGACTTAGACTCCAATATAATAGTACTGGGGGACTTCATTATTCCACTCTCAGAAATAGATCAATCGGACAGAATAAAACAAGGAAACAATAGATTTAAACGACACTATAACCCAAATGGATCTAACAGATATCTACAGAACTTTTCATCCTACACATAAAGAAATACATTCTTCTCAGCAGTACATGGAACTAATTATAGGATTGACCACATAAAGCAAATCTCAGCAAATTCAAAAGAATCGGAATCATACCATGCAGCTTCTCAGACCACAGTGGAATGAAGCTGGAAATGAGCAACCCAGGAATCCATAGAACATATGCAAACACATGGAGACTGAAAAACACGCTCCTGAATGAATAGCAGGTCATAGAAAAAAATCAAAATAGAAATCAAAAACTTTCTGGAAGTAAATGAGGATAACAACACAACATATCAAAACTTATGGGATACAGAAAAGCAGTGTTAAGAGGAAAATATAAAGCGATAGGTGCCTACGTCAAAAAACTCGAAAGGCACCAAAGTATCTAGAAAAACTGAGGCAAACCAGACCCAAATGTAGTAGGAGAAGAAAAATAATTAAAATCAGAGAAGATATCAACAGAATTGAATCCAAAAAAAAATTACAAAAGATCAGCCAAACAAAGAGCTGGTTTTTTGAAAAAATAAACAAAATTGATACACCATTGGCCAAACTAACTAAAAAAAGAAAAGACCCAAATAAATAAAACCAGAGATGAAAAAGGAAATGTAACAACAGACACCACAGAAATAAAAGGAGTCGGCCGGCGCCGTGGCTCAACAGGCTAATCCTCCGCCTTGCGGCGCCGGCACACCAGGTTCTAGTCCCGGTCGGGGCGCCGGATTCTGTCCCGGTTGCCCCTCTTCCAGGCCAGCCCTCTGCTGTGGCCCGGGAGTGCAGTGGAGGATGGCCCAGGTGCTTGGGCCCTGCACCCCATGGGGAGACCAGGAAAAGCACCTGGCTCCTGGCTCCTGCCATCGGACGAGCGCGGTGCGCTGGCCGCAGCGCGCCGTCTGCGGCGGCCATTGGAGGGTGAACCAACGGCAAAGGAAGACCTTTCTCTCTGTCTCTCTCTCTCTCACTGTCCACTCTGCCTGTCAAAAAAAAAAAGAAATAAAAAAAAAAAGAAATAAAAGGAGTCATCAGATATTACTACAAAGAGTTGTATGCCAACAAACAGGGAAATCTATCAGAAATGGATAGATTCCTGGAAACATGCAACCTACATAAATTGAACCATGAAGACATAGAAAACCTAAACAGACCCATAACTGAGACAGAAATTGAGTCAGTAATAAAGTCCCTCCCAAAAAAGAAAAGCCCAGGACCAGATGGATTCACTGCTGAATTCTATCAGACACTTAAAGAAGAACTAACTCCAATTCTTCTCAAACTATTCAGAACAATAAAAAATAGTGAATCCTAACAAATTCTTTCACCTTAATCCCTAAGCCTAGAAAATATGCAGCACTGAAAGTAAATTATAGACCAATATCCCTGATAAACATAGATGCAAAAATCTTCAATAAAATTCTCGCCAACAGAATGCAACAACACATCAGAAAGATCGTCTACCCAGACCAAATGGGATTTATAGTTGCATGCAGTGATGGTTCAGTGTTTGCAAATCAATCAATGTGATACACCACATTAACAGACTGCAGAAGAAGAACCATATGATTATCTAAATAGATGCAGAGAAAGCATTCAATAAAATATAACACCATTTCATTATGAAAACTCTAAGCAAATTGGGTACAGAAGGAACATTGCTCAACACAATCAAAACAATTTAAGAAAAACCCATGGCCAGCATCCCTATTGAATGGGAAAAAGTTGGAAGCATTTCCACTGAGATCTGGTACCAGACAGGGATGCCCACTCTCACCATTGCTATTCAACATAGTTCTTGAAGTTTTAGCCAGAGTTATTAGGCCAGAAAAAGAAATTAAAGGGATACAAATTGGGAGGGAAGAAGTCAAACTATCCCTCTTTGCAGATGATGTGATTCTTTATTTAGGGGACCCAAAGAACTCTACTAAGAGACTATTGGAACTCAGAAGAGTTTGGCGAAGGAGCAGGATATAAAATCCAAGCACAAAAATCAACAGCTTTTGTATACACAGGCAATGCCACAGCTGAGCAAGAATTTGTAAAATCAATCTCATTCACAATAGCTACAAAAACAATCAAATACCTTGGAATAAACTTAACCAAGGATGTCAAAGATCTCTACGATAAGAATTACAAAATCTTAAAGAAAGAAAAAGAAAAGGATTCCACTCCTTGGAATTTACCCAAAGGAAATTAAATAGGCAAACTAAAAAAGCCTATCTGCACCTTAATGTTTATTGCAGCTCAATTCACAGTTGCTAACACCTGGAATCATCATAAATGCCCATCAACAGTAGACTGGATAAAGAAATTATGGGATATGTACTCCATAGAATACTATACCCTGTAAAAAAAAAAAATGAAATCCAGACATTTGCAACAAAATGGAGGAATCTGGAAAATATCTTGCTGAGTGAAATAAGCCAGTTCCAAAGGGACAAATATCATATATACTTCCTGATTAGTGACAACTAACTGAACACCAAAAAGAAACCTGATGAAGTGAAATGGACACTATGAGGAATGGTGACTTAAACAGCCCTTCTCCTGACTGTTAATGAACAACTTAATACTTTATCCCTTTTATATTTTTTGTTCTACTTAATGCTATTAGTTGAACTCTGTAATTAACACATAATTATTCTTAAGTGTTGAAATTTAAGTGAAAAGTGATCTCTATTAAATATAAGAGTGAGAATAAGAGAGGGAGATGTACAATTTGAGACATGCTCCAGCTGACTTGCCCCAAATAGTAGAGTTAGAAATGTTCCAGGGAATTCCAATACAATCCCATCAAGGTGGCATGTACCAATGCTATCTCACTAGTCCAAGTGATCAATTTCAGTTCACAATTAATCATGATGATAAGACGAAGAGTCAAAGGGATCACATAAACAAGACTAGTGTCTGCTAATACAAACTGATGGAATAAAAAGGAAGAGAACGATCCAATATGAGAAGCGGGATACACAGCAGACTCAAGAATTGCAGATGTCCTAAACAGCACTCTGGCCTCAGAATCAGCATTCAGATCTGGCTGAAGAGCCCATGAGATTATTTTAGGCATGGAAAGCCAAGACATTCTTAAAAAAAAAAAAAAAAAAAAAAAAAAAAAACACCTAAATGAAAGATCTCTGCGAGTGAGATCCCAGTGGAAAGAACAGGTCATCAAAAAGGAGGTACCTTTTTCGGAAGGGAGGAGAGAACTTCCACTTTGACTATGATCTTGTCTAAATAAGATCAAAGTTTGCGAACTCAAAAGGCTTCCATAGACTTGGAAACTCATGACAAGAACCTAGGGTGATTACTGACGCCATAAACAAGTGTGTCAAATTATTAAGTCAACAACAGGAGTCACTGTGCATTTACTCCTCATGTAGAATCTCTGTTCTTAATGTGCTGTACATTGTGAATTAATGCTATAAATAGTACACAAGCAGTATTTTACACTCTGTGTTTCTGTGTGGGTGCAAACTGTTGAAATCTTTTCTTAATATATGCTAAATTGATCTTCTGTATATAAAGAGAATTGAAAATGAATCTTGATGTGAATGGAATAACAGAGGGAGCAGGAGATTGGGTGGTTGTGGGTGGGAGGTAAGTTATGGGGGGAGCCATTGTAATCCATTAGCTGTACTTTGGAAATTTATATTTATTAAATAAAAGTTAAAAAAAATATGAGAGTGGGAATAAGAGAGGGAGGAGATGTACAACTTGGCACATGTTCAATCAGACTTTCCTCAAATGGTAGAATTAGAAACATGCCTGGAGATTCCAATTCAATCCCCTTAAGGTAGCATGTACCAATGTCATCTCACTAGTCAAAGTGATCAGTTTCAGTTCACATTTGATCATAATGATAGGATGAAGAGTCAAAGGGATCACATAAACAAGACTAGTGTCTGCTAATACTAACTGATTGAATTTAAAAGGAGAGAATAATCCAACATGGGAAGCAGAATACACAGCAGGCTCATAGAATAATTGAAAATGAGTCTTGATATAAATTGGATGCGAGAGGGAGCTGGCGATGGGAGGGTCGTGGGTGGGAGGGAAGTTACTGGGGGGGGGGAAGCCACTGTAATCCAAAAGCTGTACTTTGTAAATTTATATTTATAAATAAAAGTTAAAAAATATTTATTTATTTATTTATTTGAAAGAGTTAGAAAGAGAAGGAGAGGCAAAGAGAGAGAGAGAGAGGAGAAGAAGAAGAAGAGGAGGAGGAGGAGGAGGAGAGGAGAGGTCTTGTATTTGCTGATTCACTCCCCAAATCCGCAACAGCTGGAGCTGCACCGATCCGAAGCCAGGAGCCAGGAGCTTCTTCCAGGTCTCCACACGAGTTCAGGGGTGCAAGGACTTGGGCCATCTTCTACTGCTTTCCTAGGCCACAGCAGAGAGCTGGATCAGAAATGGAGCAGCCAGGACTTGAACTGGCTCCCACATGTGTTGCTGGCACTGCAGACAGCGGCCTAACTTACTATGCCATGGCACCAGCCCCAATAATCTTTTTTAAAATAGATATTCAGAGAAGCATTCTGCAATGTTCAAGGGCAGCAATTAAGGTAAGCTGGACTACAGTGAGTCAGCAGAGGATATGAAAGGAAGTGTCATAGAAAGGACTTGTTTCACATCAGATCCTGTGGGTCTTGTAGGGTACTGTAACTGAAAATATGTTCCCCTCAAATTATATGTTGAAGCTCTAACTCCCAGTACTTCAGAATGTGAACTTATTTGGAAATCAGTTTGTTATACATGTAGTAAGTTAGGATGAAGTTATATATATATTTATATATATATTATAAATTCTCTATATATATCCATCTAAAGAAATTTGGAGACACACACACATACAAACACACACGTGTGAACATGTAGTCATATATTACAGTAAAGAAGCTACAATTGAGGGAAAGCCAAGGACTGCTAAAACCACCAGGAGCTAGGACACAAACATAGAATACAAGATTCCTTCACAGTGCTCAGAAGTAACCAGTCTTGCTGATGCCTTAATGCTGGACTTTTGGCTTCCAGATTTGTGAGAGAATGAACTTCTGTTGCTTAAACAAAGTCATTGTTATGTAATGGTATAATCTTGATCTTTAATCATATTTTCTATAGGATTTAAAATAGAAACACAGAAAGGAATTATAAACCTATGTTATTGGGCACAGAATGTATGATGTTGTCCTTTGAAGCATAAATAACATAAAACAGGAAGATGGGAGCTTTAAAGCAGGAGAGATTATGCATGCAATAGAAATTAATGGTTTTTTTATTTTATTTAATTTTTTGACAGGCAGAGTGGACAGTGAGAGAGAGAAACAGAGAGAAAGGTCTTCCTTTTTCCGTTGGTTCACCCCTCAATGGCCATTGCGGACAGTGCACTGTGGCCAGCGTAGCGCGCTGATCTGAATCCAAG
Organism: Sylvilagus floridanus; assembly: GCA_949820135.1. Taxonomy (NCBI): domain Eukaryota; kingdom Metazoa; phylum Chordata; class Mammalia; order Lagomorpha; family Leporidae; genus Sylvilagus; species Sylvilagus floridanus. The sequence continues at coordinate 92,317,422 of OX463223.1, forward strand.
AGCCAGGTGCCTCTCCTGGCCTCCCATGCAGGTGCAGGGCCCAAGCACTTGGGCCATCCTCCAATGCACTGCCGGGCCACAGCAGAGAATATTAACCCAAATTTGATATTTGCACCTTTGGGATGTTATATGTAATCCTCATAATACTCTCAATGAAAATATTTATACATTATAGACAAAGGAAATAAGCAGAGAATGGACATGTGCTGCTACAAAATTCAACAAAATTTAACAAATTCAATCAAACCTTAACTAAACATAAAAGGAAATATAGCAAATCTGTTATAAAGCAAATAAATGGCAAATGGCACAAATTTTACTTAACAGTAAATACTTTAAATATAAATGGTTTGCTCTCAAAACGCATAAGTTAGCAAAGTGTATTTAAAAAAATGATCCAACTATATGCTGTCAATAAGAGACATGCTTTAAATCTAAAGATACAAATAGATGTAAAGTAGGGCCGGTGCCATGGCTCAATAGGCTAATCCTCTGCCTTGCGGCACCAGCAAACCAGGTTCTAGTCCCGGTCAGGGCGCCAGATTCTGCCCCGGTTGCCCCTCTTCCAGGCCAGCTGTCTGCTATGGCCCAGGAAGGCAGTGGAGGATGGCCCAAGTGCTTGGGCCCTGCACCCACATGGGAGACCAGGAGAGGCACCTGGCTCCTGGCTTCGGATCAGCACGATGCACCAGCTATAGCGCGCCGTCCACGGTGGCCATTGGAGGGTGAACCAATGGCAAAAGGAAGACCTTTCTCTCTGTCTCTCTCTCTCTCACTGCCCACTCTGCCTGTCCAAAAAAACAAAAAAAATAGATGTAAAATGAAATGATAGGAAAAGATATGCCTTAAAAACATTAACCAGAGAACATTATGATGGCAAAGTTAATATTAGATAACATAGAATTTTACTCTAACATAATGCTAAAATGTTGATTTACCAAGAAGGTATAAAAATTAAAGAAGTATGTACCAAATTTCAAGTCACTGATTTATATGAACCAACTATTGACAGAATTGAAAGGAGAAATAAGATAGTCCTAAAACAATAGTTGAGGATGTCAATAATCAGATAAACATACAGCTGATAATTAAGGAAAAAGAGGACTTCAATAACACCATAAACCAACTAGACCTAATAGAACATTACACCAAACAATAGAAAACACATTTTTTATCAGGTGAATATGGAACATTCTCCAACACAGACATTATCTTAGGGCACAAAACCAGTCTCCAGAAATTTTTAAAAGATTGATATCATACAAAGTATCTTCTCTGCTCACAAGTGAATGAAACTAGAGATCCAAAACAGGAGAAACCTGGAAAGTTTATAAATTTGTGAAAATTACACAACACATTCTTAAACAACCAATGAATCAAAGAAAAAACTAAAAGATAAATTAGAATTATTCTGAGATAAATACAAAAGAAATAAGAACATGTCAAAAATTTGTTGAGTTCAGCCAAACCAGTGCTCAATATAAAATTCATAGCTGTAATTTTCTACATTAAACAAGATAGATCCAAAATCAATAACATATTATACCTTAAAAACTGTAAACAGAAGAGGAAGTCAAATCAAAATGTATTAGAAACAAAGAAATAATAAAGATTAGGGTGAAGATATATGAAATGGAATTCAGGAAATCAGTAGACAGAATAAAAAAAAAAGAGAGTTTTTCAACAGATCAAAAAATTGATAAACATTCAACTATACCAACTAAGAAAAAAGGAGGAGATTCAAATTACTGAAACCTAAAAGTGGGGGGTATTACTATTTAATTTGTAGAAAAGATTTTGATTATATTATGAACAATTGTATAGCAATATAATAGATAACAGAGAATTACACAAATTCCTTATAATATACAGGTTACCAAAACTACAAATAGAAGAAATAGAAAATGTGAACATAATTATAAGGAGAAATTCTTGAAGAAAAGCCATGAAGCAAAGGCTTCACAAATTATTTTCATAGAAAAAAATTAAAGAAACAATATAAATTGTTCTGAAATACTTGTTAAAATGTAGAAGTGACTCATTATATGATTCTAGCATTACTCTGGTACCAAATCTAGTTTAGAATACCAGAAGTGGGAAGAAAAAAAGACCAATATTCTTTATGAATTTTGTTGAAAAAACCCTCAATAAATATTAGCAAATCAAATGCAAAAATATTAAAATTATTACACATGAATAACAAGTGGGATTTCTTCATGGAATGAATGATGGTTCTAATACAAAAATAAACCAATATAATACATCATGGCAATAGAATGGGTTAAAATACATGGTGCAGAAAAAAGTATTTCAAGTAATTTATTTGACAGGCAAAGTGACATAGAGAGAGACAGAGAGACAGACAGATGGGTCTTCCATCCACTGGAAGACCATTCCCCAAATGGCCACAAAGATCGTGGCTGATCCAGGACAAGTCCAGGAGCCCAGAATTCCATCCATGTGTCCCAAGTACTTGCCCTATACTCCCCTTATTTCTCAGGTGTATCAGCAGGGGGCTGGATCAAAAGTGGAATAGCTGGACTCAAACTGGCACTCTGACATGGGATGCCAGAATTGCAAGTGGTGGCTCAACTCACCATGCCACAACACCAGTCCCTAGTATTTGAAATAACTTAATACTCTTTCATGATACAATATTCAACAAACTAGGAATAGAAGGAGTCTTCTTCAGCATTATAAGGGAAATGTATGAAAACTGAAAGGTAAATTTTATGGTAACATCAAATATGTGGAAGAGTTTCCTTTCCTACACATCTTCTCTAATGTTGTTATGTTTATGAGTGAGAGGTGATATCTCATTAAGGCTTTGGTTTGCATTTCCTTGATGGTTAAGGATGTTGAATATTTTTTCATATACCTGTAGGTAATTTGTGTATCATCTTCAGGAAAATACATATTAAGATCCTTTATCCATTTACAAGCCAATTTATTTGCAACAGTTTTAGGAATTCTTTATATATTTTGAACATCAGATGTCCAGATCTCAAATATTTTCTCCCATTCTGTAGGTTGTATCTACACTCTGCTGATTGCTTCCTTGACTGTGAAGAACTATTTTAGTTTAATGCAATCCCATTTGTCCTTTTGTCTTTTGTTGCCAGTACATGACATTGTATACATCAATGCCATGGACTTTAACCTTGTATTTTCTTCTAGCAGTCCAGTTTGGGACCTTACATTTACATCTTTAGTTCATTTTGAGTTGATTTTTGTATATTGCATGAACTAATCTAATTGCATTCTTCCTCATGTTGTTACATATTTGTCCCAAAACCATTTTCTGAATGGATTGTCCTTTGTCAACTGATTTGTGGTAACTTTCTCACAAACCAATTGACAATAGAGGAGTTCCAAGATGGCCAAATAGAGAAAAGGTATACTGATACAGATGATGGGAAAATGGCAGAAGGAAGCTGAAAAAGTGCATTCCCAGGGGAGAGATGGAGAGAAGTTTGCAAAGAAAATTCTATAAAAGGAAGAGGGCCATCATGGAACATGGTGGAAAGTGCAGACATGCAGCAGCAAGCCCAAACACCACACACAGCAGCTAAGTTCTGGAGGAGATGCAAGCTTTGTAGAGTGAGTTAAGAGCACATTGCAATAGTCCATGCCACCGGTGATATTATCAGAGGGATAGCCTTGTGGACCACAGTGTTTTTTAGTGTTGCCTGGAGCCCTAACAGGATGCAGAATACCTGCCTAATCCAGCAAAGAAAAAGCATGTGTCTTTCTCCCCATACCCCCAAAAGGGCGCTAAGCAACAGGCAGAGAGAAGGTGACATTTTGATACCATGAGCAGTTGTGGAAGTTCTTGTGCACACTTATGGTCAGGGGATTTTACCAGAGGGAAAAATCCATGTATCCCATTGACTTTGAGTCTAGCTTGGAGGGTTGACAGGAGGCTAGGCACCCATGTTTGACTGTTAGGTATCCCCATCCTCTCACCTTTTCACAGTCTTTGGGGTCAAACTGCCAAGATGGAGCAACCACAGGCAGCGGGCTCTGAGAATGTCTATGCTCTTCCTACGGATGGGATAGGCTCGCAGGGCAGAGCAGATCTTCTGCACCCTCTGACTGTGGGAGCCTTGCATGTTGTGACTGTACAGCAGGACACAGAATGTAGCTAGGTCTCTAGGCAATGCCGGAGGCTGACAGCTCCTTGATTGCTTGCGGTGGGTGATTGCAGAGGGATCTGTGGCCAAATGTAGGACAGCATAGATCTTTTGTGTGGTTCATGAAGCAGTGCAGGTGAGTGTTGCACTCATAGTGGACTAACTCTGAACACTGATTACCTTGGAAGAGAGTCAGTGAGGGTGTGATTATGCCAACAGAGGTGATCATACGCTCCCCCTGATGACTAGAGATCTACCATGCTAAACTTAGGTGTCACCTGGGATATTTTCCCCACTCTGGAACACATGAATAGAGCTCACTGGACACAGCCAGTCACCCCTCTAAAAATTCACTGAAAGAGCAGAGAAACCACTAAACCACAGAGCATAGATCAAAGACATAACCCATCAGAGAAGAAAAATCAAGTATTTCCATAAATGCCTAAAATAAACGCAGAAATTCAAGACATGAGATGAAGGAAGATAACATGACTCTCGCCAAAAACCACAACAACTTTTCAATATCAGAATGTAAAGACAAAGATATTGATTAAATGCCTGAAAAGGAATACAAAAGAATGATCAGAATTAATCTTAGCAGTATTATTTATGATAGCTAAAAGATGGAAGCTAACCAAGTCCATCAACAGATGGATATACAAAATTGGAATATGTATGAATATTTTAACTTTTATAGAAATATTTTATATGAAGAGTATATATTTATAAATATTATATAGAAATATTTTATATATTTATAGAAATATTTAACTTCTATAGTTAAAATATTCATTTTAACTTCTATAGAAATTCTGACCCATGGCATAAATGGATGAATGTTGTAACTTTAAATAAAATAAGCCAATTACAAAAGGATAAATATTGAAGATTCCACTTACATAGGGTACATAGCAAAATTCAATTCATAATGGGCCAAAACAGAATGATGTCTGCTATGGGCTGCAGGATTGGGAAAATAGGGAATTATTAGTTAATATATATGGAGTTCAAGCTTCCAAAGATGTAAACATCCTGGTGAAAGTGTATGGTGATTGCCTCAAAACAATGTGAAAGCAACTTATTTCCCTTGAATTACACATCTTAAATGGTAATAATGGTAAAATTTATATATGTTTTATCACAATACAAAATAAACTTTGGCATGATCATACCAAGAAGGAAACAATATTAAGGAAATACATATACCAGGAGGCAAGATTTAGAATTTTTACATGATCAAGATTTGGGATGGTGCACTAATAAATATCACATGATAGAATCATGACCCAAAACAGAGCTCATTTAATTTTCTAAATTCTATAGATTCATATTAACTAATATCTAATTTCCAAACTGGAATGAATGAAATTTTTGATATACCATTCTAACTTTCATTTTATCTCGAGGATTTATATGCCTCTATAGATGGTTTTAAAAATAAGAAGAAAGCTTTCTGTTAACAGTCTTTTTCATTGCATTTCAATGCATTACCAGGCCTGGCATTATGGCATTGTGTGTTAAGCCACTCCCGGTTCTCTGTTGCTCCACTACTAATCCAGCCCCTTGTTATTGGCCTGGGAAAGGCAGAGAAAGATGGTCCAAGTGCATGAGCCACTGACATCCACTTGGGAGACCTGAAAGAAGTTCCTGGCTCCTAGTTTAGGTCTGGCCCAGTCTTGGCTGTTGCCACCATTTGGGAAGAAATCCAGTGGATTGAAGACCTCTCTGTAATTCTGCCTTCCAAATAAATAAATATATCTTAAAACAAATAAATAAAATGCATTAATTGAAAACTCTAAACAAGCAAAATTACTGCAAGCTACAGAAATCAGAACACTGTGGTACTGTATAAAAACACTCATGTAGACTAAAATAAGAAGTAACTCAAAAATAAACCCCTGTATCTTATGCTTAATTGATACTTGCCAGTGTGTTGATTGGCAATTAATGACTGATCTAATAATTCTGGGATAACTCTGAGATTATGTATAAAAAAGAATAAAATTTGACCCTTACTTAACACCGTATGTAAAAATTCATTCAAAATGGGTCAAAAAGGGAGATCACAAGATGGTGAATTAGGGAATGACATACTGCACTAGGCTATTGATAAACAGTAATAAGAAAAAATAAAAACATGTAGAGAGTGTACTCTCAGGAGAATTCCAAAAAATCCACACTGGAAATCCTGCAAGAGGAAGAAGAATTCCATGGACCTGTGTGGAGGGTGCAAATGCACAGCACGGACATGAACACAAGCACAACTGCAGCAGCCAAGTGCCAGAGTGGGTGACAGCTGCAATAAACTGCTGCAACCCATGGCGATATAGGTGGAAGGAGACTATGGTATGAGTCTGGACTGGAGCTCTGGGGATTGGCAGCTGCTAGTGGTGACCCATGAAAATAGTGGAAGTACAAGGAGCACATTTACCTGCCCCAACTCCCCCACAACAGTGCCCATGGCTTAGCTAAGAAAGGGCAGGTGCCATTCTAGGTTAGGGCAGGAGCTCCAGAAGACTTTGTGATTACACATGGCAACTGGCTGAGAAAGGCCGCCATCTTCTCGGCAATACTGGCATCAGTGGCAGGGAGAGCAATATTTTTTCAGTGGCTCTTTTGTGTGTGTATGAGTGTGTGTGTGATCCAGAGATTCCAGTGGAGGGAAAAATCCACAGTCCCCACTGACTTCAAGTCTGGCTGGGAAGTGGCTGAGCAACCTGCAATCTCCCAGGATCAAGACACCTAGGTAGAGCTGTTTTGGGGAACATCTGCCTCTCTGTTAACTGAACAGGCTGGCAGGGTAGAGAGAAACCTCTGGACCCAGCCACTGTGGGAGTCTTGTGTTGAGACTGTGGGGCCTTGATGGTTACATGAGAACCTGCAATGTGTAGCTGGGTCTCTGGGCAATTACTGGGTGTTGCTTCACATGCTCAGAGCTCCTTGGTTGCCTAGAGCATGTCATTGCAGCAGGAATTGTGCTTAAAGTGAGGTCTGTGCAGATAATATGTGAGGTTCATATGGTAGTATGGAACACACTGGGGACTAACTCTTGGGTATTGAGATCTACCATGCCCAATTTCAGTGTTAAGTTGGACACTCGCCTGGAGCACTGACAAGAGCTCACTGGCCACATCAACCACACACCAGTGGCTATTCAATGAATGTGCAGACATTCCAGTAAGCCACAGAGGCGCAACTCAAAGAAAAAAGTCATCTGAGGAAAAAAATATCAACTCCACAAATGCCTAAAAACAAATGCAGAAATTCAAATAATAAGAATAAGGAAGAAACCATGTCATCCCCCAAAGGAACATGACAATATTTCAATATTAGAATGTAAAGATGAAGAGATTGAGAAAACGTCAGAAATGGAATTAATAAAAAAAAAATCTTAAGGTTACTCAAAAGCCATCAGGAGCCAAATGAAGAACTAAAGAAAACTACACATGAAATGAATGAAAACTTTTCCCATGAAACTGAGATTTAAAGAGAAATAAAAATGAAATACTAGAAATGAAGAATTCAACAAATCAAAAAAAATGTGGTGGAAAGCCTTAGCAGCAGAATTGGTGAGGCAGAAGAAAGAATATCTGAATTAGAAGACATATCTTTGCATCTTACAGTCAGACCAAAAAGAAAACTTAGAAAGAGTGTAGGAGATTTATGGGATACTATCAAATGACCCAACATATGGGCCATAAATTTTCCTGAAGGTGTGGAAAGAGAATGGACTAAAAAGCCTATTTAGTGAAATAATTACAGAAAAATTCCCCAATTTGGGGGAAAAAAAAGATGTCCAAATACAGGAAGCACACAGAACTCCTAACAAACATGACCAGAAAAGATCTTCACAACACATTTTCAAAATAAAACATAAAGAAGAGATATGAAAATATACATGAGAGAAACACCAGAGTATTTTCAAAGTATCTCCAGTTAGGATTACAGCTAACTTCTCATCAGAAACTCTACAGGCTAAGAGAAACTGATATATCATTGGCCCAATAAAAAAAAAAAAAGAAGGAGAAGACCAAAATCAATAAAATCAAGGATAAACTAAATGCAACAACAGATACCATGGAAATAAAAAAAGAATCATCAGGAACTACTACAGAGAGTGGTATGCCAAAAAATTGGGAAACAGATTCCTACACACATACAAAATTGAGTCGTGAAGAAAGAAAACCTAAATAGACCAATAACCAAGATTGAAATTTTTTTTTGACAGGCAGAGTGGACAGTGAGAGAGAGTGAGTGAGAGAGAGAGAGAGAGAGAGAGAAAGGTCTTCCTTTTGCCGTTGGTTCACCCTCCAATGGCTGCCGCAGTCGGCGCGCTGCGGGCAGCGCACTGCGCTGATCCGATGGCAGGAGCCAGGTGCTTATCCTGGTCTCCCCCAAGATTGAAACTGAATCAGTAATAAAGACCCTTCCAACAAAGAAAAACCCAAGACCAAATGGCTGCACTGCTGAATTCTAGTAGACATTTAAAGAACTAATTATAGTTCTCCTCAAGCTATTCAAGACAATTGAAAGGGAAGCAATCCTCCAAAACTTTTGCTATGAACCCTACATCACCTTAATTCCTAAGCCCAAAAAAGATACAACAGAGAAAAATAACTCTAGACCAATATCCTGGATGGACCTAGATGTAAAAATCCTCAACAAAACATTGGCCAATTGAACCCAACAACACATAATAAATATCATTCACCCGGACAAAGTAGGATTTTATCTATGGTATGCAGGGATAACATTTGTAAATCAATAAATGTGATACATCATATTAACAAACTGAAGAACAAAAACTACTTGGTTATCTCAATAGATGCACAGAAAGCATTTAATAAAACACAATATAATTTCATGATGAAACATTAAGCAAATCAGGTAGAGAAGGAACATTCCTCAACACATTGAAGGCAATTTAAGACAAACCCAAGGTCAGCATCCTATTTAATTGGGGAATGTTGGAAGCATTCCCTTTCAGATCTAGAGCTAGACAAGGATGTCCACTCTCACTATCGCTCTTTCAGATAGTCCTGGAAGATTTAGCCAAACCATCAGGTGGGAAAAATAAATCAAAGGGATACAAACTGGAAAGGAAGAACAAACACCTCCTATTTGCAGATGTCATGATTCTATATATAGGGGATCCTAAAGACTCCACTTAAAGATTATTAGAACTCATGAAAGAGTTTGGAAAAGTGGCAGGATTCAAAATCAACATGGAAAAAAATCAATAACTTTTGTATACAAAGAGAATGCTATGGCTGAAAAAAGAACTTTTAAGATCTATCCCATTCACAATAGCTCCAAAAAAATCAAATATCTGAAAACAATTTAACTAAGTATGTCAAAGATCTCTATGATGAAAAACACAAAACATTAAAGAAGGAAGTAGAAGGCCATAAAATATTCCATGTTCATGGATTGGAAAACTCAATATCATCAAAACATCAATACTATCAAAAGCAATTTAAAGATTCAATGCAATCCTAGTCAAAATATCAATAGCAATCTTTGGAGATCTAGAAAAAATAATGATAAAACTCATAGGGAAACACATGAAACCCTGAATAGCTAAAAAAATCTTATACAACAAAAACAAATCCAGAAGCATCACAACACTTGATTTCAAGACACACTACAGATTAGTTATAATCAAATGAGCCTGGTACTGGCACAAAAACTGATGGGTAGACCAATGGAGCAAAACGGAAAATCCAGAAAAAAATCCATGCATCTCTTCAACAAATGGTGCTGGCAAAACTGGATTACCAAGTGCAGAGGTATGAAATTAGACCTATTGCTTACACAAAAATCTACTTAAAATAGATCAAAGACCTACATCTATGACCTAATTCCCTTAAATGACTAGAAAATATAGGGAAAGCACTGCAAGACATTGGCATATGAAAAACTGTTGGAAAAGACCCCAGATGTACAGGCAATCAAAGCCAAAATTGACAAATGGGATTACATCAAGCTGAGAACCTTCTGTACTGCAAAAGAAATACTCAGTGAAGTAAAGACAGCTGATAAAAGGTTAACATCCAGAATCTATAAAGAGCTGAAGTAACTCAACAACAAAACAAACAATTCAGTTAAAAATTGGGCAAAGGACTTGAACAGGCCTTTTTCAAGAGAGGAAATTCAAATGGCCAACAAACACTTGAGATAATGCTCAGGATCACTAGCCATCAGGGAAATGTAAATCAAAACCACAATGAGATTTCACCCTACACTAGGCTTCCCAATCATGGAAATTTACCCAAACCAAAAGAAATCAGTATATGAAAGGTACACCCATGTTCACTGCTTCACAATTTACAATAGCTAAGATACGGAATCAATCCAAATTTCCATCAACTGTTGACTGGATAAAGAAATATATATATAAGAAATATATATATAAGAAATATATATTATATATAATATATAAGAAATATATATATTTCTTATATATTTCTTATATGTAAATATATAAATATATATAAGAAATATATATAAAATATATATATAATTGAGTGCTACTCTGCTGTAAAAATAACAAAATTCTGACTTTTGCAACAAAATGGAAACATTTTGCAACAAAACTGAAAACCATTATACTTAGTAAAATAAGGCAGTTCCCAAAAAACTATGTTTTCCCTGATCTGTGGTAACTAATAGAGTACCTTCCACCATGGGAAGACCTCAGCAAGAAGACCCTCTCCAGATGCTGAAACATCAATATTGGACTTCTCAATCTCTAGAAGTATAAGAAGTAAATCTCTGTAATTTATAAACTATTCAGTCTCAGGTAATCTGTTATAGCAGCATAAAATGGAATAAGACAAAGATTGAGAAAAAGAATTACCACTGAGAGATAAAAGAATTATCTCTGAGAGGTAATTACCAAATATTAAAATTAGTGCTACGATATCTGAATTGAATGAAACTGGCAGAATAGCCAAATGCATCACTGAAACAGAACAGAGATTCCAGAAACATATACAGGACTTTAGTGAGTATTGGATTTGAAATTACTGAGGAAAAGTGTAGTCTATCCAACACATGATGTTCCACTTGGAATAAAAATTAGTTCCCCACCTCAGCCATATACAAAGCCAAAACCTAGATGAAATGAAATTTTAAATATGAACAAAAAGCTAAGATAAAATACAGAAGACTGTACAATTTAGAGTACAAACATGTTTTTTTTTAATGTCTTATAAAACTCAGGTGTTCTAAGAGAAGAGACTAAAAGGATGCATAGGTACAAAAACTAGAAAACTGAGTGGCAATTCATCTATGACTTGGATGTGGTTTGTCTCTTCCAAAGATTATGTTGAAATTTCATTCCCAATGTAACAGTGTTGAGAGGTAGTGAGACTCTTAAGTGTTTTTTGGATCATGAGTGCAGAGCCTTCATGATTAATACCGCTCTCTAGGAACTTAACTAATTCTCACAGGAGTGAGTTCTCATTCTTGTGTTTTAGTCAATGATGTCATTTATTTTTTATTTATTTTTAGTTTTTAATAGATTCAATATAGTTCATAGATATAATTCTAAGAATATAAAGTTTCCCTTCCTCCCTGGGTTAGTTACTATCAGAGTGGGTTGTTAAAAAGTGAGCACACAGCTGTGTTTTGTCTTTCTTGCATGTGCTTACTTGCCTTTCTGCCTGGTTATGATGAAGCACAAGGTCCACTGCAGATGCAGCCTCCTGATCTTAGACTTCCAGTCTTTTAGAACATGGGCTACATAAACTTCTTTCTTTTATAAATTATGTAGTCTTAGGTATTATAATAGCAACAGAAAAAAAACTAAGGTAGCAACTTTCAACAAAGTTTACAGCCAAATGTTAAAACTGCAAAAAACAAGATATGAAGACAATATGAATGACAAACAGTTAACATACCTAATATATGAAACTTCTTATCAATGTGATGCTTTATTAAGGATATGAACTGGTCATAAACAGCTTGCTAATAAAAGAGAAATATTAAACATCATTAAACATAAAGAAAATTCTTAACCTCAATTTATCATCAAAATATGGAAAGTGAAACCACAAGGATATATGTGTTTACATGTTAAATGTCACCAATGGGAACAAAGACAATGCTAAAAAAGTAGGAATCCTACATTTTTAGTAGAGGTCTAAATAAATATAGCCTTTCTGGATGGAAATTTGGTATTATCTATTTATATTTTAAATATACAAAGCTGTACACACAATTTCACTCTTAGGAGTTTATTTGACAAATGTAACTGGAGAAGTGACCAAAGTAAATTCACAATAACCAGAACAACATTTATAATGAAAAATTGAGAACTAAAGGTCTATTCATAGAGATTAATAAATGATATATTCATACATTGAAATATCTTGAACATTATATTATGCAATCACTTAAAGGAATACTAAATATATTTATTAAGGTCGAAAAAATCATACATTCATAGAAGTGTTAACTATGCTAACATGTCCTCCCCTTGTCTTGGGAATTAGATGAGGGGAGGCTTTTATCTCAATTTTATTCACTTCTGAAATAGCTTTTTGTTTTGATAAGAAATATGTGGGGGGCTGGCGTCATGGCTCACTTGGCTAATCCTCCACCTGAGGCACCGGCATCCTATATGAGCGCTGGTTCTAGTCCTGGTTGCTCCTCTTCCAATTCAGCTCTCTGCTGTGGCCTGGGAGGGTTGTAAAGGATGGCACAAGTGCTTGGGCTCTTGCACCCACATGGGAGACAGGGAGGAAGCACCTGGCTCCTAGCTTCAGCCATGGCAGCCATTTGGGGGGTGAATCAATGGAAGGAAGACCTTTCTCTCTGTCTCTCTGTTTATAACTCTACCTGTCAAATAATTTTTTTAAAAAAAGAAATATATGGTACTTTTAAAGTTTAACAGTGAAATCTGAGGTAATGTAATATTGAGTTAAAAAGAAAAAGAAAAATCCTCTATTTATACAGTGATATCACAGTTTTAAAGGTATATATTAAAAATCCATAAAATGGGGAGAACGCCAAACTTACAATTGTGGGTATCTCTGATTTTTGAGTGTTCTTACAGTCTTCATTATATTTTATGCTTTTAATTTATTTCTTGAGTATACATTCCTTTGACAAAAATTATTTTTGAAGGCTAAAGGACAGGCAGGAATTTGGAAAATGGCAGGTCAAATTAACGGGGCTATATGCACATGTTTACAGCAAATTTATAAATCACCAAGTAAAAAGCAACCAAGATATTCTTCAATGGGAGAATAGATAAATAAATTGTGGTTTGTCAATAAAATATATTTTCTAATGACTGGAAAGGAAAGAGGTATTGAGTCACAGAAAGGCATCAATCTTAAATGCCAATTGCTAGGTGAAACACACTCTGAAAAGGTTTTCATACTGTATGATTCCAATTATATGACTTTCTGAAAAGTATAAAATTATAGTAATCATTAAAAGTTCAAAGTTACTGCCAGGGGTTGAGAGGGTTCAGTAGGCAAAGTAGAGGGAGATTTCAGGTCAGTGAGACTATTCTCTATAATACATGACACATTTGTCAAAATCTATAGAATTCTATAGCACAAAGAATGAATTTTGATGTATATAAATTTTATAAAGTCATTTAGGAGATTGAGGAATCCTATGAATGGAATTTAGCATGTTACAAAACAACATAACTAGATTAAAGTATAAGAAAGGATGGCACTGTGGGAAGGGAAGTTCTAACTTGGGAAATGAATGAAAAGTGGAAGACTAATGGAAAAACAATGGTACATTAGCACTCTAAATAAAATTGTTTCCCACAAGGACACGTACAAGTTAACAATTCTGATATTGATATAATTGTGTACTAGAACTGAACAATTAAGTAAATGGAAGGCAGCTAGTGGAAACAAGGTTTCTTACTGTTGCAATGAGAAGCTACAGATAAGTGGAGAAAGCTTGAATGATCCATATGGATTATAAATGATCATTCTGGTAATATATTAGAACTGAAAATATTAGTAAGATCTCACATTTAGCTTACTATAGATAGATAATTATATATAAAAGAAATACTAATAGAGTTGCATATAGACATTTTAGGATACATGTACTTTCTTGCTTTGTCAGCTGAGGGTCTAGAATCAATGGCACTCAAAGTAGCAACAAGTATACTTAGCACCCAGATCTTAGATTGTAATACAATTCTCTAAATAAATGGTACTAAGTATTCTTGGAGAAGTGGGCCAAGAAATAGAAAAGATGATCTTGGAGAATTTTGTAGAGCCAGAAAGTAAGGAAATACTCAAAAACTGATGGGAGTGATGTACACTCTCTACATGTTTTTATTTTTTCTTATTACTGTTTATCCAGCTCTCTGCTATGACCTGGGAAAGCAGAAGATGGCGCAAGTCCTTGGGCCCCTGCACCTGCATGGGAGACCTGGAAGAAGCTCCTGGCTCCTGACTTCAGACCAGTGCAGCTCCAGCCATTGGGGCCATCTAGGGAGTGAACCAGTGGATGGAAGACTGTCTCTGCCTCTCTGCAGTGCTGCCATTAAAATAAATAAATAAATCTTAAAAAAACAAAAGAGCAAGGGTTAGACATGGGTGCAGGCAGTGGAAAACTGGCATGAGAACCTATTAGAAGTTGAGGAACTCTTCAAAACTTGTTATATTTAAGCTTAATATATTTTTAAAATAAAATAGTATCAAATTAGAAATATCACAGTCATAAAGTAGTTTACTTTTTTACATATTCTAAATCATACTGTATAATGAACATTTCTATCAAAACAGTCTAGCCCAGGGCTGCAGTTATGAATGCATTTGAGACTAATGTGATGTCTGAATATGAACCCCTTTATAAATTTGAGACAGAGCCTAAATGGCGCTCTTGCCACCCCAACCTAATCCCCAGCTAGGCTATTTTTACTATTTTGAGGCTTCCATTGTTACTATTTTGACACTGCAAATCAACAGAATCTGAAGCAGTCTGCTCCCTACCACAATGCAAGCTCAGCCATACCTAAATACAGGTGTTTCTTATCATGGTTTCTCAACAAATAAAAGGTGGTCCCAAACCAACTCAAGAATCCCCTTTACTGCACCAGTAGGGTTGGTTTCAGCGCTGCACTTCTACATATGACTCCTCCTGCCCCTTGCCACCCACTCCAAGTGGTTAAATTGTTTATAATAACACTTACCTGAAACAGAGGCTGGTAGAGCAAATGAATAAAGTTGTCTTGGGGATGAGGCTCTCCGGCTGGCGCTGCATCTGGCCCTAGCTCCTTTCAGACTATCTCAACATGCAAACACAGAGCCAGCAATATAAAATTACCCCACACAAAAGTCCAGTCTAAGTTTAGTGAGGGAATGACAAGCCAGTAAACAGCAAAAGGATACAAGAACTGCTTCACTCATTGGAGGAAGAAGGATAGCAGGTCAGGATGTACAGAAGAAAATCCAACACAAAAAAAGCCTGTGAGAAGGATCTACAACATAACAGTAGGAAATTAAGTCATGTAAGAGATGAAGAACAGTTAAAAGTAATTTTAAAATGTCAAAATAAAGTTATAAACAAAAATTAATGAACTAGAAAAAATAGACTTGATTCATTAAATCATTTAAAGGAGAAAACAAAATACATTTAAAAAAACAGATAAACATTTGGCAAAGCTACTTAAGCAATTCTCTATTCCTTGAATATCTGAAATTCACCTGAGCCAGACCTCAGAAAATATTGTTTTTCCCATAAATCTTGATTTATTGCTGTTTTCTATGCCTACAATTTTAGCATTTATTTCTGTATAAAATAATTCACATAATTAAAATTCTTACATTAATTTTGACAGACTTTGTCTTTGTGAATATCTCACTCATCATATTGTAGTGAGATTAATAAATGACCATTTCCTAAGGTGTGTAGGTGCATTTAGAGGAAAAAAGTGAATTTTTTACTCACATAAGTTTGAGAAATGCTAAGTTAAACAAAGTTAATTTTTTTCACTTAAAAATCTACTCATTTTCAAAGAAATAATACCAACCAATATTTCTGAGTCTCCAAATGGGACTATAGTACACACATTTTTCATTTACCCATTCCCAGAGGAATGTTTTTTCATAAAACACAATTTGGAATTGATGCAGCAAACATTGTGGTTAAAATGAGAAATACAAATATGTCACTGCCACTATTATTATTTAACACTGTGCTAAAATGTTTAACCCATGCAGTTAGAAAATGTTAAAAATATTGAAAAGGAAAACATATAATTATAACTTACCACTGATACAACTGCTTACCAGGAAAAACCAAAAAGAGTCAACTGGATATCTCTGAAATTAATAGATTCCAATAAACTGCCAATCTAAAATAATGTATTAAATTATTCAATATAGGAAAAACAACCACAGGTAACAAAGAGTTCCCATTAGAAGTATCAATGTGTTCCCTGATTGTCTTATTATCTAGGAATACAGTTATCAAAAATTAAATAGCATTTGAATAAGTAAAATCTTGAAGGATATAACAGCTTTTTAAAACTGAGGTAATATATCGTTTCAGAAAAGCAATGAAATTCTGTAGTTTTCAGCATTATATCCATTTAATACAATCTCAAATGAATTCCCAATTTATTTTTAGGGAAACCTCTTATCTATAAAGTTCATCTCGTAAAATAAACATGTCAGAATCATCAAAATTTTGTAAAGAAATTAAAAAAATTTAATAAAGCTCAAAATGAACACTCACCTGAATTGACAATGAAGACTTATTTCTAACTCAGTAACTACAGGTTGGTGGACTGGGGCTAAAATGTTCACTGGAAATAAAGAGAATCCAATCACAGAATAAAATATATTCCCTTCGGGGAAAAAAGTTAGAATACCTGAATCCATACATCAAAGTAATTCCACATAGGGAAAATGTTTTAAATAAACCCATAAATGTTAGAGAAACCTATAGGGTAAGATTTATATAATTTTGGAGTGGAATAACTTTGTGAAACATGATCCTGTGGCCAGAGGCAAAAAGGAAAAGATTTATCCATTTTTAATTTTTTTTATTTTTTTTAGTCATTTTAATGCATTTTTCCCTGTGCACAAGAGAAGTAACTGATAAAGTCAAAGAATACACTTTCCTTTATACATAGCAGTTAAAGTAATGCAAACATCACATGACACTTTCAGTGAAAGTTACATTTCCAATTACAAATCAAAATGCATCTTAGGATCTCTTCACAGGAGAAGCTGAGAAGGAAGTCTTAGGTAAAAAGCACTTTCCTGGCATTACTACACTGATCCTTCAGGCTGCACAAAGATTAAAGTCATATACAGTCAATCTGCAAATGTTGACACAATGTTACACTGTAGGTTTTCTGTACAATTAAATGTATACTTAGATATACCAGGATAAACATTTCTACTATATTTTAACTGAACTTGCCTAGCCAACATTTTCACTGAGGAATTTATCAAATATGCTGTAAGATTCTACAAAACTGTGAAACATACCTAGCTCCAGAATATTTCTGATATTCTTTCTCCTTTTGGTTACACATACTCTGCTCATATTCTACTGCAATATTTCTAGATGTACAGTTCCAATTGTGCTTACTGTACTGTGTACAAATATAGCAAAAAAAGATCAACGAATGGTACAAATCTTACAGCATTTTGCTAGCAAAAATACATGCCAAAGTCACAATAAGCAATATTGTACCACAAATTAGAGAGCTTCAAATAATTTGCTTGTTTTTAATATCTTCATTCTACATTAAATTACTATCATAGGCTAAAGTTTAAAATGCAAATAAATCAGACATCTGTAGGACAAAACTTGTTCACCCAACTGTGAAGGCTGATACCTGTTTCCAAAAATCACAATAAATGCAGGATAAAGAGAAGTGTTCGCATGCAACACCTTTGAGTGAAACAGCATTGATCCCCACCATTCAAAACAGAGAAGGAAATCAAAGGAAGAAAACAAAGAGGGAGACAGGAGGAAAAAGAGAGGGAGAGGGAAAAGAGAAAGGGGAAAGGGGAAGGGAAGGAAGGGAGAAAAGAAGGAAAGAGGGAGGGGGAGGGAAGGACTCCACCTTAAAATGCATCATATTAAGATTTATAACTAGACAGATTTAAAAGCATCAAAATCAAAGTAAAGCACAATTCTGTGTGTGTTTAAAGATTTAAGAGCCATTATCAAAAATAAGATACATTTTTTTCAAGGTACAGAAATGTAATTACGAGGGCTGTGAGCCCAGCAGCCTCTCAATGGCTGCATTGATGTCGCCTCCTGTTGCTATTAGAGCCTGCAAGTTTGCTTCACGATTTAAGAACCCCATTGCGTTGAGCTGTTCCAGTTGCTGCTGAAATCTGACTTCTGGATTCGGCAGCTGTGGAGGATTTGCTCCAGCCAGAGCCTGCACCATTTGCTGAATGAACTGCTGGTTCGGTCCAGCTTCTGATGTTGGACTCGTGGTTTCACTGGGTGCAGAGTTGGACACGTTGGGCCCAGTGGGGCCACCAGAGCCAGTGGACCCAGGGGTACCTGCAGGACCAGTGGGTCCTATGGGCCCAATGGGGCCTATCGGGGTAAAAGGGACTATAGGGCCTATGGGGCCTATGGGAGTGACCGGGCCTACCGGGCCTATGGCAGTTCCCAGCACTCCCACTCCCACACCTGGAGTGAAGCTTGGGATGAGGCCAGGGGCTTCAGTGGCTAATGTCTGTAGCCCCTGCTGGATCTGCATTAAAGCCTGCATTGCTCTTGGGTTTGACATGGCTGATAGTGTGTCTGGATTCTGCATCTGCTGCAGGAAAGCTGGGAGCTGTGGACGCATCTGCTCCTGCAGCTGAGGATTTGCAGTGAATAGAGGGCTATTCAGCATCATCTGTGCAGCCAAATCTGGATTCTGGCTCAGTGACTGCATCATGCTTCTCATGTAGGGTGCAGACAGCATATTCTGAATCAGCTGGGGGTTTTCTGTTATCTGTTGCAGCAGACTCTGCATTCCTGGAGTACTGAAGATGCTGGCGACATAATTAGCTGCAGCCACGGTGTTCCCAGTAGCATTGCTGGAGCCACTGCCAGATCCACTGCCACTGCTTGTGGTCGTGCTGGTGGTCGCAGAACTCTGTGTGGCCGGTGGTGGCGCCCATGGATTAGGTAGTGGATCTCGATTTTCTGTGCGGGAAGGCTGAGTACCTTCTCCAGAGGAGGAACTGCTCCCCACCGAGGCAAACGGATTACCCCCAAACTGCTCTTGTGCGGCATTCAGCATAGGTTCTTGAATGTCAGTGTACATGCGCCGTAGTGCATTGTAGCCACCTGGGATGCTTTCGAGATTGCTGAGAGCCAGGTCTTGATTTCTCATCATCTCCTGCATCATGGCTGGATTCCTGGCGATTTCAAGGGTCTGCCTCATTATATCTGGGTTGTTGAGCAGGTGACTGATTTCTGGATTTCTCTGAATCAATTGTTGCATCTGTGGATTGGCCATAATGAGCTGCCTCATCAGATCGGGATTCGAAAGCATGCTCTGAACAAAGGGATTTTCCATAATTTGGATCATCATTTCAGGGCTGGCCATGAGCTGCTGCTGCATCTGGCTCTGGAGCTCAGAGAAGCTGGTCGAGCTCAAGCCTAGGCTGCTAAGGCCTGCAAGTCCTCCCAGGCTCCCCAACCCAAAAGGGTTGCTATTTGTGGAAATAGGTGTGGAGTTACTCCTGGGAGTCGACGCCGAGGTAGTAGTAGTTCCCGCGGCATTGCTAGCCTGTGTAGTGGACTGGCCCTGAGGTCGATTCTGGCTTTTGATGACAAGGTGAACAGTCAGTCCATCATGGATGCCATGCTGCATCAAGGTATCTTGATCTTTTAAGATTTTTCCGGCAAAAATCAGCACTAGCTGATCGGTTTGAGATTTGAAGCGTTTTGAAATCGCTTCCTTAAACTGCTGGACCGAGCTATTTTCGGGCACTGCGAACTCCTCTTTCTCTTTGGGGGTCTTCACAGTGACTTTAATGATTTTGGGCTCGGCCGGTGTGGCGGCCGAGCCTTGGGCCGCACCAGGGCCGCGGGAGGGGCGCGGGGGGCCACTGCTTTCGCCGTTCTCAGCCATGGCGGCCGCGGTGACGCAGGCGGGCAGGGAAGGCGCGGGCGGGCGAGACAGAGCGGAGGAAAGAGGAAGGAAGGAGGCGCCGCCACAGCGGGTTGGGTCGGGCCGGGCGGGGAGCGCGGAGCACGGTACCTCTGTGATGAGAACTGCGGTTCCCTGGTCCTCCGGTGGAGAGAGGGCTCAGCGTAGGCCTCAGGCTGAGGTCTCCGCGCTCAGGTCTCTGGGCCTCCTCCGCCGCCGCTTGTGATCCGACCGCGCGCACTCCCAGCAACTCCCGCAACCGCTCCGCCCGCTCCTCCCCGCCCCTTCCCCTCCCCCAGCTCCGCGCTCTCCTCCCCGCCCCACTCTGCTGACGCGGCGCCAGGCCCTGATTGATAGATCTGACTCGGTCAAAATTAAAAACTTCTGCCCTGAAAACAGAGGGAGAGAGGGAGACTGGAAGAGAGGGAGAGAGAAAGGGAAAGGGAGAAAGAAACAAAGAAAAAGAGAAGAGAAGGGACTAGAATGAAAGAGAAAACAAGAAGCGTGGCAGGGAGGGAGGGAGGAAGAAGAGGGAGGAGGCAGAAGAAACCAGCTTCTATAAACGACAAGAAAAGACCAATGGAGAATATATGTTAGCAATCTGTAAGGCTGGGAAAGGATGAAAGCAGGAATCGAACCGATCCCATCTAAAAGACAAAAAATGAATAATAAAGAACTCTGACAAAGCAAAAAGGAGAGAGGACCACCCACAATGGGGAAAAGGGGAGAAGACTCAGCAAGAGCTTGCATTTTGAAAACCTGTAAGTGGCCATTAGGCATAAGAAAGAGGGTTAAATCACTAGTAATCAAAGAAATTCAAATTAAAACAATGAAATTCTACTTTTGGCTTATTGTATTGGCAAAAGAAAAATAATGGTAAACCTCATTGATACGGAGCTGAAAAAATGCACTCTCATTCTAGTTGAAGTGTGAATTGTTATAGAGCAATTTGAAAATAAACATTAACATTTAAAATGCTTCCACCACCTTTATTTAGAAATCTCTCATCTACAGACATCTTAAAAAAATTGGATAAGGATGCAAAAATATGTATTATATGGATAAGAACTGCACCATTTAAAAATATTATTTAAACATTTTAAAGTACTCTGTTTACAGGGGGACCAGTCAAGCACATTATATTATATAATGAAGTAATATTTGCTGTCTTTAAAACACAGGTGGTTAATTTCCTTAAAGTTGTATATGAAATAAACTGTAATCACAGGAAAAATTTCAGAGTGTTTTTGCTTTTGGCTTTATATATTTCTGTATGGTTAGAAACTGTACAACCATGTATATCTAAATATAAAAATACAATAAATTATTTTAGAACTAATATTTGAGAATCTGTTGTATATATAGACTGGTTGTATGCATGCATGCATGTAAAAAAAGGAAAACTTGACAGGCTATACACCAATATGTTAATGATGGTAGTTATTACTGAGTGCTTCAATTGTCAATGATTCTTAATTTGTGTTTAAAAGATTTTAAATTTTCAGATAGTTTTTATAAGTATGTACTTTATAATTGTTTAAATCAGAAATATATTTTGGAGAAAGAGTATAGGTAGAAATTGATAAACACACAATAGTAATGGCAGATATTAACATATTTTCCTAATTTCATTAAAGATTAAAAGTAAAGATGTAGCAGTGCAGATGAAGAGAAATTGAATAATAGAAGAAATACAAATTTATGTATGTAATTCTAACCCTGGTTAGGACCACCCAGAAAATAGTTCTGCCTTTAAGTATCTAGGGAACATTTAACAGCAAATCAAAATCACTGGGTCACCAATACCTTAATATATCAAGATTAGAAAAATAAAGGTATGTGACAGCCATCAATTAATAATAGAGTATGATTAATATGATACAAAATCAAAATAATAAATTTATTTTTAATATATTAATACATATGTATAAAAATAAAAAACCTAATTTATTAACACATTCCAAACCATGGTCTATGGTGTTTATAGAAACACTCATATATATGGGAAATGTTCTATTAGAAATACACTACAATGATTTATTCCAAACTTCCACCCATATGGAAGAGGAAATGAAAAAGAATGCAGAAGAGTGATTAAAGGGAATTTTAGTTAAATCTGTAAAAACTCATTTTATTTCAAAAATGGAAGAAAATATGCCATAATGTCAGCAATAGTTGATTGTAGAAGCTGGGAAATTGAGTATTATAATTTGAAGAGTCTTCCAAAAGTTCATGGAAAATATATATTATGGGAAAACTATGCATCACTTATGGCAACAAAATAAATATCTTTTAGTTCCATTTTCCATGAACTTTTAGAAGTACTCTCATACTATTTTACTTTCCATAGTTTTAATTTTCTCAACAAATGGAGAGAAAATTAAGAAAACATCACAGACCATCTTTAATTTCAACAGAATAAAGTTGGATTATATAATGAAAGTGAATGAAAAATTCAACCACATGAAAATTAAAACAAAATTGAAAACTGTCTGAACAAAGTTCAAATTAAAGTTCTTATTAAAATGAAATTATAAAAATAATGAAAATAAAGGGCTGGCATTATGGCACAATATGTTAAGCTGCAGCCTACAATGATGGCATCCTATATGTATCCTAGGTACTTCATTTCTAATCCAGCTTGCTGCAAATGTGCCAAGGAAACCAGTAGAAGATGGCCCAAGCTCATGGGTCCCTGAACCCACTGGAGAGACCCAGATGGAGTTCTAGGCTCCTGACTTCAACCTGACCCTGTCCCCCACCATTGTAGCCATTGGGGAGTGAATGAGCAGATGGAAGATGTCTCTCTCTCTCTCTCTCTCTCTCTCTCTCTTTAACTCTGCATTTTAAGTAAATAAATAAATCTTTTAAAAAGTAAAGAAAATTAGAACATATACATCAGTAATTGTAATAGAATTTGCCTATGTATGATTCATTGTCCTAGTTAAGAATACGGATTTCTAGGCTTCACCCTAAACCTACTAAAATAAGCAATGCACAGGAATCTGCATTCTTATCAAACTATAGTTTAACATTTGACATATGAGATATGATGCAGATAAATTCAGTCAAATTTATACAGACTTTAAACACCAAATACTAAATAGTGTAAATAAGTTAATTAGACATTAAAATAAAGAAGACAACAGAAATCAAGGAGGGAAATGGGGAAACTACAAAATGACAAAGCCAAACAATGAATTCACAAACAGGAAAAGTAAAAATATATTCGATAAAACTAAGAAGTTCTTTGAAGAAACAGCTAAATAGAAAAACTGTTATTAGGTTACTCTTGGGTACCGCTGGCGCCGTGGCTCAATAGGCTAATCCTCCGCCTTGCGGCACACCAGGTTCTAGTCCCAGTCGGGGCGCAGGATTCTGTCCCGGCTGCCCCTCTTCCAGGCCAGCTCTCTGCTGTGGCCTGGGAGTGCAGTGGAGGATGGCCCAAGTGCTTGGGTCCTGCACCCCATGGGAGACCAGGAGAAGCACCTGGCTCCTGCCATCGGATCAGCGTGGTGCACCGAGCGCGGTGGCCATTGGAGGGTGAACCAACGGCAAAGGAAGACCTTTCTCTCTCTCACTGTCTCACTGCCCACTCTGCCTGTCAAAAAAAAAAAAAAAAACCAAGGTTACTCTTGGGTTACAGTTCACTTACTAAAGAAATAGAAGAGGGACAACAGCACACTTACTTCTCCACCTTTTCTGCGCCTTGAGTTCTCTTTGTTTAGCATATAAATCATGTCACCTTTGATGTTAATTCCAAAATATGATGTAAAATTACTTTTTAATTTAATTTATCCCAGAGGTCGAATCTACATGCCCTTATTAGGGAATAGCACAGCATCAATTAGCTGAATTTTAAAAACAAGAGCAAAAAGACAGATAAATAAAAATTAGTACTCACATGTTTAATCATATATGACGGGAATCTTTTTAAGACTATGAGGAAACATTTGGTATAAACCTATTTTTTAAAGATTTTATTTATTTGAAAAATAAAGTTACAGAGAGAGAGGAGAGAGAAAAAGAGAGCTCTTCCATCTGTTGGTACATTACCAAATGCCATTGACAGCCAGAGCTGGGCCAGGCCAAAGCCAGTAGCCAGGAGCTTCATCTGGGTCTGCCACATGGGTTCAGAGGCCCAAGCACTTGGGCCATCTTCTGCTGCTTTCCAATGTGCATTAGTAGGGAGCTAGATCAGAAGTGGAAGTGGGGACCTGAATTGGCATTGCAGGCAGTAGCTTAACCTGCTGTTAGAGGATGTTGGCACCCTTTGTATAAATCTTGACTAATAATAAAGAAAAGTTGATGACATGGCCAAAATATATTCAGCAGAAATAGAAAACCTTGTGAGAGATATGTAAGAAAGTAAATAATTAATCAACTTTTTGGTTTAAAGTAACAGCTAAGCTTAATGTTTTTATAAAACTGTTCTCTTTACCAAATCTCATGGACAAAAATTACATGAGAAAAAAGTAAACCCCTAGCGATGTTGGGAAGGTGAACACTGCCAGCAATGAATCTTCATGTCAACAATACATTCTAGATTAAAGTGGCATCATAAAATTTACAAAAATATTTATATAACCTACAAATGGTGACAATCCTTCTGTAACAAAGAAAAAACCTAAGTGATGACTTTGGTAGAGTTTATTGAATAAGGATTTTAATCCTCTGAATATTAAGAATACTTTAAAATTTTCAAAATTAAAGCCAAACAGAAAACTTGTAACACCTGAGGTCTATCCATGACACAAACATATTTTTACAAGTCAGTTTAAATAAAAATTAACACTAAGGATAAGTACTTAAAAGGCATATAAATGTACCTTACAAAAGAAAGTCAAGAAGGAAAAAAGGAAGGAAGGAAGAAAAGAAAGAAGTGAGGGAAATGGAGGGAGTGAGGAAGGGAACATTTATCTTCTTGAATAAAAAATAGTAACTAAAATATTTTTGTCCATAAAATTTAAAAGACTGATATAATATCCAGTCTTATCATAGCTGATCCAGAGTGCTTAGCTTCAAATCCTGGTTTTAGTACCTCCATTTATTAGCTGCATGATGTTGGACAGATAACCTAACTTTTCTGTACTTCACTATTAGTCTTTGAAATGAAAGGATGTTTTGAGTATCAAATAAATTAGCATGAATGCATAAATTATCATGAATACAGATACATATAAGTATATATATATATGTATACATATAAGTGTCTTGTTCATAGAAAGCACTTTATAAATATTATTTTTAAAATTACTGTTATTTTCAGAAATTTTGCTGAGAATTAAGTACAGTAGGTTACAATGTATGTGACAGGCAATTTGCTAGTAACACTAAAAGCTAAATAAATATGCAGACAATTTTACTGAACGATTCTACTTTTAGGAAGTTTCCCTGAGGAAGTAATGCCTATTGTGAAGATTTTGAAGTGAGTCCAGCACTGTAGCATAGTAGGTGCTGGCATCCCATAAGGGTATCATTTCAAGTCCTATTTGCTCCACTTCCAATACAGCTCTCTGCTTATGGCCTGGGAAAGCAGCAGAAGATAGTGTAAGTGCTTAGGCCCCTACACCCATGTGGGAGACCTGAATGGAAGAAGCTCCTGGCTTTGATCAGCCCAGCTCTGACCTTGGCAGTCATTTGGTCATCTGGGGAGTTGACCAGCTGAAGGAAAACCTCTCTCTCTCTCTCTCTCTCTCTCTCTCTCTCTCTCTCTCTGCTTTTCAAGTAAATATATAATTCTAAACAAAAAGATTTTGAAGTGACTGCACTAACTGAAGGCTGTGTTGTCTTCCTGGAGTGATCTACTGAATCTGAGGAAAATTTCATGATTGTTCTTCACTCCTGTTGAAGCACATAGAGTCAACACAGAAATAGAAAGACAGTAATGTTTTTAATGTCAAGAGCATAGACTTGAGCCAAACAAAACAGACTTGGATTACTATGCCAGCTTGTTTTCTAATTTTTGACATTAAAGTACTTCATTCATTTCTCTGAATCTTAGTTTCATGATCAGCAAAAAATGAGACTAGTATACATAATCTTCAACATTGTATTATAGGCAGTAAGAATATGAGAGAAACAATAATTTTTCTACCTTTTTTTAAACTTTTATTTAGTAAATATAAATTTCCAAAGTACAGTTTATGTTTTACAATGGCTTCCCCCCCATAACTTCCCTCTGAAAAAAAATCAAGTGAAAAAATTTACCCTTAGTAAGTTAAAGTATGAAATAAAAAATTAAAAAACAACAAAAACTCAAAACCAGTAGATTTCCCTCTGTCTATGTAACTCTGACTTTGAAATAAATAACTGCATCTTTAAAAATTATCTTTCAAAATTAAATGATCTACTCATATTGGGTTCAAATAATTGGAACTGGCATAATTTGGAGCTTCATCTTTTACATAAGCCATGTGTTCTGATTTGCCAGTCTCCACTAGGTCCACTTCATTTATTTTCTTATCCAGTTGATGTTGTAAGCAATGGGATTTTGATCCTTTAAGGACAAGCTTAAGCTGTTGGTCCCTTCACTGTTATCTCCTGAAAACTAGTTTCACTGAAGCACTGAGGTAAATTGGAAAAGATCAAGAAAATGATTGGGTCACTTCCTTAGAGGACAAAATATTTATGCTAGGTAGAATGTAAGTATTACTACCAGAACACTCTCAAGTCGCATGTCCCTTCCAGTGCGGGGAAGGCACTGACAATCCGGGGCTGCTGGAGTGCAGATGGCCTCTAGCACCACTGGATGTAGCACCCAAGACCACAGCCCCAAGCACAGCCTGCCCGCCCAGCCTTTAGAAAACCAAACTGGACAGTAGACGTTGCTCACTATGATGACACACTCTCCAGTGATCTCCATTTGTCAACCGTCACAGGGAGATCTCTGCTTCCTGGGGCTGAGAGACCGCAATCTTCCTGCAAGCTGAAGCTGAAGGGTACTGTGGTACCAGCCTGATGTCCTCCCACAAAGGATCCATGATGGCACAGGGCAGCGGAGCACCTGTCAGTAACAGGAAAGCAGACTCAGTGGAACTGACCGAACTGGGATCTCTGTTACAAGAGAAGTGCAAATGAGCACCACCAACCCAACCAATGCTGAAGAAGATCAAATGTACCCAGTGCCCCAGGAAGAAGAGGAGGAGGTGTGGGTACTGATGCTGCCCCTGCAGGCCCATCACCATGGAGAGATGGAGGAGTTTCCTTACAACATCTGGGAGGGTCGTTGGAGGGTTATCTTGTATGATGTGCTGCCTGACTGGCTGAAGGACAGTGACTACTTGCTTCACTGTCACAAACCACCATGCCCTCCTTCCTGGCCTGCTTCAAGAGCATCTTACACATCTCTACAGAAACTGAACCCAACTGCTTGGTTTCCTGCTGTTTCTCTTTTTGGGAATCTTGACCATGCTCAAACCAAATATGTACTTCATGCCCCCTCTCCAGGATAAGGTGGTTTTGGGGATCTTCTTTTTGGTTGCAGTGCTCTGTCTCAGTTTCTCCTGGCTCTTCCACACTATCTATTGTCATTCAGAGAAAGTCTCAGACATTTTCCAAACTGGACTATTCGGTGATTGCTGTACTGATTATGGGGAGCTTTGTCTCCTGGCTCTATATCACTCTTCCTGCTCCCCACAGCCACGGCTCATCTGCTCTGCATCATCCGTGTCCTGGGCATTTCTTCCATCATCCTGCATAGTGGGACCATTGCCACACCTCAGCACTGCCAGACAAGAGCAGATGTGTTCCTGGGACTTGGCTTAAGTGGCATTGTGCCCACCATGCACTTTACTCTCACTGATGACTTTGTCAAGGCCACCACAATGGGCCAGATTGGCTGGTTCTTCCTCATGTCTGTGATTTACATCACCAGAGCCAGGCTTTATGCTGCATGTATTCCTGAGCACTTCTTTCCTGGAAAATTTGAGATTTTGTTCCAGTCTCACCAGATTTTCCACATTCCATTGTTCACTTCTATAGAGTCTCCAACCTTCAAGAATTCTGATATGGCCTAGAAGGTGGCTGTACTGACAGTTCCATTCTCTGAGCCTTCCAACCTGAGGGATTGAAGAGGAACTTCCCAAGTGCTTTTAAAAATAACTTCTTTGCTGAAGTGAAAGGAAAAGTCTGAGTTGTCTGTTTCTAGAAGAAACCTCTTAAAGAATTAAGTATTAGCTGAGCTGCGGCCCACTGTTACCCCACTGGGCAGAAAACTTGCATTTCCTTTCTGCTAGCTGAGGAGGGTCACCATGGGCTGACCTAACCATCCCCCTCCTTGGCATGGCAACTGCTGGCCCTTCACAGACAGTACTTTGAAGTTCATGATGAGATTTTTACCCCTACTCTAACTATTTTGGAGAAAAATTATGGACTGGAATTCTCCAGAAAGTCTGGTTTTATTCTGGAAGAAAGTGTCCCTCCATTACTCCATCCTTACTTTGTAACCTGGCTTATGACAGGCCATCATTTTTGTAGCACACTTTTCAAAATCAAGTATAACCGGGCCCCATCTTCTAGGGCCCGGATCTGCTTACACAACAGGAAAAATAAAGCCATCAACCTGTACTGAGCCCAGCTATTCATGGAGTTGTGTCCAGGCTTCAGAAAACTTAAGTTTTAATTTTTTTTTCTTAGCAGAGTAATGTAAGATTAAAATGGGGCAGTATATTTAATATTGATCTTGATAAATAAACCTGCTATCATTGCTATGTATCTTGATGCAAAGAGTATGAGGATAACAAAAGAACATACAGAAGACACTTGGCATTCAAAGAAAAAAAAAACAAACACTTTCGTTCCCTTGATGATGATAATGATGATGATAACCATGAAAATGATGATAGAAGATAAACTGCACTTTCAGTTTACCTTTCTATCCCTTTTACCATCAGGGTTATATGACTTTAAAGGACTCACAGTTGAAAACCTGGACCTGAGAAAAATATCAGATGAAAGAGAAAGTCTGACTCACTCTGCAGTGTAAAATGGGATTTTATATTATAAACCATGGCATGTATTTCATCTCATCAGTTTATTTTAAAATATAATTCTTTAAATAACTTAGTTATTTAAAGATTTATAAAATAAGGGCCAGTGTTGTGGGTTAAGCTTCTGCCTGTGTCTCTGGCATCCCATATGGACACCTGTTCATGTTGCTGCTCCACTTCCAATCCAAATCCCCACTAATGCTGGAAACAAAAGAAGATGGCCTAAGTGCTTGGGCCATGTCACCCAGGTAGGAGACCAGATGAAGCTCCTGACTCCTGTCTTCAGCCTGGTACAGGCTATTTGGGAAATGAACCAGTGGATGGAAGCTATCTCTCTGTGTCTGTAACTCTGCCTTTCAAATAAAATGAATAAGTCTTTAAAAAGATTGATAAAATAAATGAAGGGTATAAGAAAAATGCTCAAATATTATTAAAATTAAGTAATATGGTTACTAGGCATGTAAAAGTAAAGCAAGAGAGTGGATATTTCATTGGAAGGTAGAAAGAGTAGAACTGTTGTTTTCAACTGAAGTCAGAACAATAAGGTAGAAGTGATTAACAAAATTGTCAGAAAAAGTAAACCTATTATTTAGAGGTCATGAAGGTGTAATACCCTTACAAACACAATGTTAGCCACAGGATATTTTGTAGCCATGAAGAATGCTTTGGGACTGACACAATTATATAAATATGCAAATAATTCCCCTAAGGCAGATGTTAAGATTCCAGGGCAACTCTGTGAAGCCTACTTCATTTACAGCATGGTTAAGACTTGACATCAGCTATTTTTAAGTCAAATGGGAATGTATCACCACTGATAACATCATATGTGCTGAATAAGGTTCAAAATAACATACATTTTATATAGAGAGAAGGTAGTTCACAGGCTGTAAGCATAGAATAACAGGGAATGGTGATTGGCACACATTATATATACTTGTTGAACTGGCACACTCTACTCCATAGATATGTGCAGTTGTTGAGTGTTAACTCAATTTTTTAAAAAAAATAACTTGTAAGATGGGAATGGGAATTAACCTGATTTGATAACCATTTATCAAATTGTCACATTGTACTCCATAAATAAGTGCAATTAAAATGTGTTTTAAAATTCATTTCTCAAAAGGCAGTATCTCTAGCCTCCTTCTCCACCAACCAAAATAAACATTGTATGTGCAAATTCAGTTCAGGTTACAAATCAGAATATCGAGAGAAATGTACCTCGCAGCAGTAGGAGGAGATGCTTCATTCACAAGCATTGCCTGTTGATTTTCAAAATTTTAGTGCCAGTGAAGAAATTCCAAGAAAGGAACAAGATATTTGGATCCTCAATGGGAACAAATAAATAAAAGTTGAATCATATTTGAATTATTTTAAAAATCTATTTAAGGCTACTGCTTTCAGAAGGCAAATCCATATATGAAATAAATATGATAGCTAGTTACTTTACATAGCCTGATGTCTTCATATTGGCATCTGCAGATGATACTTATTGGTAAATTATGATATTGTAGTCTAGACTTATTAAACATTAAAAATATCCAGGAACAGAGGCCAGTCTTGTGGCACAGAGGATATAGCCACTGCCTGGGACACCAGCATCCTAAATAGGCACCAGTTTGAGTCCCAGCTGTCCAACTTCCAATCTGGATCTCTAGTAATGGCCTGGGAAAACCAGTCCAAGTCTTTACACAGACTGGAAGAAATATTTCCCAGGGCTGGCATTGTGGTACAGAGGGTTAAGCTGCCACATGCAACATAGGCATCACATATGTGTGCCATTTCAAGTCCCAGATGTACCATTTCTGATTCAGTTCCCTGCTAGTATATTGGGAAAGCAGCAGAAGATGGCCCAAATGCTTGTGGGAGATCTGGATGAAGCTGCTGGATCCTGGCTTTGGCCTGGCCCAGCCTTGGCCATTGCAAACATTTGGGGAGTAAAGCAGCAGAATAGATTCTCTCTCTCTCTCTCTCACTCACTCTCTCTCTCTCCCTTACTCCCTCTCTCCCTCTAACTCTGATTTTCAAATAGGTAAATAAATCTTTAAAAAAATCCAGGTACATATTTTCACCATAAAATTGTTATGTGTTTGGAGAGATATATTTACCCTGATTGGACAATACACAATGTGACATTTATGGAACCATCACATAGTATCACATAATATATGATTTTATATGTCTTTAAAATTTTTAATTTTAAAAGAGAAAATATCTAGTACAAATTAAAAGAGAATGTAACTTTATAGGAAAATTCTTGTTGTCTCTAGGTAATACAGGATAAAACAGAGATACCAGAATTAAGAAAGTTCAAACCCTCTTGTTGATGGTAAAAACCATTTGTTGACAGTAGACATATAGGCTGTAGCACCAGTTTTCACACTTGAGTTTGTCTATATGAAGTCTCTTCAATGGAAGAGGATAAAGATAGTTTTAACGAAATTATTTTCTAGATACTCTGTGTCCACATATATCTTTCCTTAAACATGTCTGCCAGAAAATGCCACTGAAGTCATGACATTGCCTTTTGCAATTGACCTTTTCCACTTTACCAAACAAAGATATACTTCTATCACATAACCAGGTTTTTACTATGGTACATTGTCCACTGCTTCTGGCTGTAAGAACTTTGGGACAACAAACAAAGGAACAATTTGATATATATATATATATATATATATATATACACACAGAGAGAGAGAGAGAGAAGAAATTTGCATGATCCATCTTTTTTTTTAAGATTTATTTATTTATTTGAAAGTCAAGAGTTATACAAAGAGAGAAAGAGAGGCAGAGAGAGAGAGAGAGAGAGAGGTCTTCCATCCGCTGGTTCACTTCCCAATTGGCCACAACAGCCAGATCTCTGCTGATCTGAAGTCAGGAGCCAGGAGCTTCTTCCAGGTTTCCCACACAGGTGCAGAGGCCCAAAGACTTGGGCCATTTCCTACTGCTTTTGCAGGCCATATCAGAGAGACGGATCAGAAATGGAGCCGCCGGTACTAGAACTGGTGCCTATATGGAATGCCAGCACTGCAAATGGCAGCTTTACTCATATGCCACAGAGCGGGCCCCCAGTGATGCATCATTCTAATTGGGTCTCTCAATAAGACCCAAATCTTCTTTAGAAGAAAAACAGCACTGAACATTGGGCATGATATAAACAGAATAAGGAATCTCAATTGAAGCATAACATTAGTATTCTGAGAGAAGAAGAAATGAGTAGTGTTATATAAGACAATGACTTTTTTTTTTTAAAGAAAGTGGATTTAATACAAATAAATTGCAAGTTCTTGCACTATGTTCTGGATTATGGCAACTTACTACTAGTCATTAGGCAAAGAAACTAAATCAACTTCTGTTTGTGGTTGGATTTTGAAGTTTTATATTGCTTTGCTCAATCGATTAAAAAATAAGAATGGAAAGCACAGATATAAGTGATCTTGATGTATATAAAAGAGCACAAAATCTTTGAATGATATGCCTTACAAAATGAAACAGTCATGAGGGAAATTTAATTCATTTATTTATTCATTTGAATACAGGGAAAATCAAGTCAGTTTTGAAGGAAAGCTTCAGTTATGACTCAGAGTAAAGCAATGAGAACAATAAATTTGAATAGGCCCTTGGTGACCTGGACAGGCATATTGGTAGAGTTTCTTTCAAAATAGCTAAATTTCAAATATTTCACCACTAGAAATATGAGGTAAGGGGATGGGTGTTTGGCACAATGGTTAAGTTGTTACTTGGAACCCCCACAATGAAGTGCCTGGTTCAAGATCTGGCTACTATCCTGTTGAATCAGCTTCGTACTTGTGTGCACCATGGGAGGCAGCATATGATGGCTCAAGTACTTGGATCCTTGAAACTCATGGGCTCCTGGCTTTGGTCTAGGCCAGCCCTGGCTGTTGTGTGCATTTGGGGAGTTAAGCAATGGATGGAAGATCTCTCTCTCTCTCCTCTCTCTATCTCTGTCTTCACCTTTCAAACAAGCTGAAAATAAATAAATAAAATTTTAAAATATGAGAAGAAAGCACATTAATGACTAATCAGTTTGATTTAATCATTCTGCATGGTCTATATATATGATAACATCACATTGTATTCCATGAATGTGTACAATTATAGTTGCTTGATAAAAATAATATTGATAATAAATTTGTTTTTTGTTTTATTTTATGAACATAAACATGCTCAGAACAATCATCTTAATCATTTTCGGTAAAAATTAGATAAGAGAAAATTGTGTAGATGATATTGAGTGGATTCAAATTTCCAGGATTTCCTATATCTATGCTTCTAGGATTTTGTAAGCACTGTGCATCACTTCCTAGAAGATATTTATGACTACCTTCTGTGCAGGAACTTGGGAATCTGAACAGTGAAGGCAATTGTTTAATGGGAACAGTTCTGAGAATAATTAAGGGAATAACTATAATGTTTGATAATCATTAGCTAAGGAGTAGCAATTAATTTATTGCATTCTCAGAAGCTGACAAAAGAGAAAAATAGGTGAGGGGACAGAGCCATTATGTCACTCGCCCAAGGTCACAAATCTAGTAAGTTGCAGAGCTAGATTCAAACCTAGTCAGTTTGAGTGAAATGATGAGGGATACATACGTTTGTGGTTTATGATTGTACTAGCCACTATGCAGTGGTCAAATAATAGGTTCATTCACCTAAAGATTTAAATTAATACCTAGCCATGTAGTTAATTTGAGAGCAATAATTTTAAATTAAGTTTATTAAAGTATATCATAAAAACAGGAAACACATGAATCATTTGTATAGAACTCAATAAGCACATCTGTGTAACCAACACCCAGATCAAGAACCATAATATTACCAGCCTCTCAGCGGCTACAATTACATTCATTTTCAATCACAACTCACTCTAAGGGTAACCACCACCCTAATTTCTAACATGATAGTTTTATCTGTTTGGGTACTTTATATAAATGGAGCCAAACAGCATGTATTGCTTAGTGTCTGGTTTCTTTTGCTCAAATTTTTGTTTATAAGATTTATCTTTGTTGTTTTGTTTTACAGTAGTCCATGTATTTTCATTGCTAAAAAGGAATAGTTTTAAAAATTCTTCTAAAAATCATATTAATAGCTTCATTTTGCTGAACAATACTTGTACAGGTCCATAAAAATAGCTAGACATGGGGCTGGCGCTGTGGTGTAGCAGGTAAAGCCGCCGCCTGCAATACTGCCATCCCAAATGGGCACCGGTTCCAGTCCCAGCTGCTCCACTTCCGATTCAGCTCTCTGCTAAGGTCTGGGAAAGCCCCAGAAGATGGCCCAAGTGCTTGGGCCTCTACACCTACATGGGAAACCTGGAAGAAGCTTCAGTCTCCTGGCTTCAGATCAGTGCAGCTCCAGCCATTGCAGCCATTTGAGGAGTGAACCAGTGGATGGAAGACATGTCTCTCTCTGCCTCTGCCTCTCTGTAACTCTGCCTTTCAAATAAATAAATAACTCAGAAAAAAAAAATAGGACAATGTAGATGTAATTAATAAGAGGAAAGCATTATCAGAAAAAAAAAAAAAAAACTACCAGGCTTTGAAATCAGTTAAATCTCAGAAAGGCTAAAACTTAAGCATAGTTCTCTCAAAAACTTCCCTTGTAGTCTTGGACTATCTTATCAATTTCTCTGGGATTCAGTTTTTCCAAATGAAAAGTACAAATAATATTATCTATCTCAGGATTGCATAAGGGTAAAATGAGATGCCATACAGACAGTCCCTGACTTAAAATGGTGTGACTTAAGATTTTCAACTTTACAATGGTGCTTTCTGTAGAAACTGTACTTCAAATGTTGAATCTGGATGCCTTACCAGGCTAGTGCTATGTGATATGATCCACTTTCATGATGCCAGACAGTAGCAGTGAACACAGCACCCATATAGCCATGCCGTTATGAGGGGAAACAATTGAGACTATAGTGCACTGTGTTGCTAAGATAGAATGTTTGGCAGGTTAGGTTTATTATATGCATTTACAACTTATTATATTTTCAATTTATGATGAGTTTATCAGGACACAGTCCTATAAGTTGAGAGGCATCTGTATGTTTATAAATGGTTTAAAGGTTGTGTTCATTGTCATAATTATTAGAGTTAATGCAAAAATACACAATCTGCAATCAAGGCTGACCAATTTAATAGTAATATTAATTAATATATACTAATATGCTATATGTGGATGATGGGGTTTTCTGCATCTTATAGGAGTATATTCAGTATGTCAAGAATTACCCTATCTGAATAGCTATGATCCAAAAGACAGAGAGAAACAAATGGTGTGAGAATATGGAGAAAGGTGAAATCTTATACACTGTTGGTGGGAAAGTAAATTACTATAGCTACTGTGGAAAAATATGACAATTTCTTTAAAAACTAGAAATAGACCTGCCACCAACCCTACTACTGGGTATATACTCAAGACATAAATTCATTTTACCAAAGAGATATTGCTCCACTACGTTTATAGCAGTACTGTTCACAGTAACCAAAATATGCAATCAATCATTAAAAAAATGTGGGGGCCAGCATTGTGGTACAGTGGGTTAAGCCATGGCCTTTGATGCCAGCATCCCATATAGGAGTGCTGGTTTGACTCCCAGCTGCTCAGTTCTGAACTCAGGTTTTGATCCAACTCCCTGCTAATTCTCCTGGGAAAACAGTGGAAGAAGGCCCAAACATTTGTGCCCCTGCCACGCAGATGAGAGGTCCAGATGAAGTTCAGGACTCCTGATTCTGCATGGCACAGCCATTGTTACCATTTGACGGGTGAACCACAGAATGGAAGATCTCTGTCTATGTATCATTCTGTAGGTCAAAAACATAGATAAACCTTAAAAAGAAGAAAGTAATTTCTATATATATGTGTATATATATATATATATACACATATTATATATATATATAAATGGAATATTAGTTATAAACAGGAATAAAATTCCATCATTTGCAACAAAATAATTAGAGTTAGAGGGCATCATCTTCAGTGAAATAAGCCAGTCATGGAAAGACAAATACCATGTGCTCTCCTTTATATGATGGGACAAAAATTTAAAAAAAAGAACACGAAGAAGAAAGAAATTCCCATGTATATAAATTTTCCTACAAATATAGGATTTTGTCAAACTTATTTTAAATCTGTGTCAAGCAAATTGATAGGAATTATATACTACTGTACTATTAATGATTTTGTAGCCCTTTAAAAATGTATCTTATATGAGCAAAATTGAGCAACTTTTCATTTGATTTTGTTTATAGCCCTTGCGTATTTTCCTTCTCAACTATGACCTTTTTACTTTTTATTTGTTGAGCACTTTGTTTAATAGAACCATTAAACCTTTCACTACAATGCATATTAAAATGTTATCTCAAAAAAGTTTTTAGAAAGAAATGATATCACACAGTCATTATATGAGAGAAGTTCAAAAGGTTGGTGGAAAATGGAATTAAGAGATAAGTTTTCTTTGGTTAAAGAAATTTGAAATCTATGTATAGGAAGGGCCTTCAAACAGTTCACAAAAATACATACATGTGAAAACTGTGCATCAGCTTCAAATTTTCTTTCAGCAAATAAAACTTTTCTTTTAATTCCCTTTTGCATAAAAAAGTTCTCATTTCTTTGAGGTGCTCAGAACTCCCTGTGGTTCAATTAACATAATCTTAGGGGAAGGAAAAAATCTTTATGATAAATTTACCTCTGTGTCTTTTCATTCTAATAACATAATATAAATCAATTTAAAAATCACATTTTTGGGTCATTCAGTTGACTTTGTCAGTCTGAGAATGGAAGGAAAGGGAGAGGAAGAGTGACAGAGGAAAGAGAAGACAAACTTAAGACTGCATTCTGGGATTACAAGAGATCTGGAAGAGGAGCAGCAGCTAGCATTGAGATCATCAATGACTTTGTGAAGTGTGATTTGAGTGCAGTAGATGGGAAGGGAGCCAGACTGGAGGGGACTACAGGATGGAAAAGATGGTAATGAAGTAAATGGAAGAATGGAAGAAAAAAATTTTAAATTTAAATTTAAAAAGTGGCATTGGAGTATCTGTGAAGTTAGAGAAAAGTCACTGTTTGGTAAAATAGAAAATATTAGATTTATTTGTAGGCTAGCAGAAATGATACAGAAGAGAGAGGTACAGAATGATGATTTAGTTAAAAGATATGTCAATTAAAGGAATAAGTCTCTGAGAAAATGAGGCCATACAGGGTCCAGAATACAAGGATTTGATAGGGATAGGGACTGAAGATGGGTGCTGACAGATTTAGCAATTTGATGTGGGAGGACAGGGAGATAGGAAATCTGATGCTTTAATTTTTTTCAATGAAATTTGAAATTCTGAGCTCAGGTATCTGGCTATTTTAAAACTACAGATGAAGCTTCTCATCAGAAAAATTCAACCATGGTCTTGTCTACACTTTTGTTATTTTTCCCTTCCATTTTTGTCAGTTTGTAGTGATTTTGTTCCACATTTCCAAATGTACATATAAATATGTGGAACTTTGGGACATATGTAACTTATGTGTATGTTTTTGGAGGGTTTTCTCCTTCCTTAACTAAATATTAACATAGAGCATTTAATGTATTTGTTGGAGTTGAAAAAACACCACAAAGTAAAAAGAGATAATATTTTCAGCTAAAGAAAAGAAATTTGAGGTAGCATTACTTGAGAGTGAGGGAGACAGAGGAAGGTCATCTTTGAGAAGGCTGGGTAAGATGATTTACTAGGAGACTTAGTAGGGTGCTAAACAGTGTTGAATGCCAATTTGAGGTTTGTAATTATGAATTTTAATACTATTTATTTATGTGTTTGAAAGAAAGAAAGGGAGAGAGAGAGAGAGAGAATCTCCATGCACTGGTTCACTCCCCAAATGGCTGCAATGGGCCAGGCTGAAGCCAGAAGCCTAGAACTCCATCTAGATCTCTTATGTGGGTAGCAGGTGTGCAAGCATCAAGTCCATCATCCACTGCCATCTTAGGGTGCTAGATCAGAAATGGAGCAGCAGGGACTCAAATGCTCAAATTCTGGCATTTGGGATGCCAGAATTGCAGGTGGCAGCTTCATCTGCTGTGCCACAATGCTGGCCGTGTTATTATGAACTTTAAATGCAGCCAGGTCACCTAGTTGTGATTTTTTTAAAGACACTGATCCCATGCCATGCTACTCTTTTATGTACTTCTGGATTTTCTTTCTTAAAATTTTATTTATGATTTTTTTGCTTTGATATTTCTAAGTCTTTGCACTATATGGAGTATAAATATTTTAATTTTAGTATTTGTATCCAAACAATGTCTAAATTACCTCCACATTATCTCCAATTGTAATTTTGGGTTTATAAGACCCTACTTTGTGCATCTTACTTTGATTTGGAAGAACTGATTTCTTATATAGTTTTATTTCAAAACTTGAACCAAATACATTTCCCTTATCTAATACTAGCAATATTTCCTAATAGGAGCTATGTATCTATCAGTATTAGCTTATGGCTTGTATGTGATATTGAAATGCAGAAAATAGGAGACTTTCCTAATATAAATTGATACAACATTGAAGATTCACAATTAAAATGCAAAGAGTCACAGGCAAGCGGAACTGCTAGGATAGTTATGCATATATGGCTCCTTGATATATGTATGTTTGTTTGAAGGAATGACTGAGATGGAAAAGCAAAAGACAATTATGGGAGACTGGTTTTGGGGGAGAGAAGTGTGTTTCATCTTATGGAGAAGAAAGGAGACAAAGGGGAAAAGATGCCAAAGCATGCTTCTACAGTGACATAGGACTTTAGAATAACCATGCAAAGCAAATAGGGGAGAGCTAATGACTTTGGTATGCAAAGTAAAACCCTGTGGGAGTAAATATGGCATCTCTTCAGTTTGTTAGGCCTACACAAATTTGATAAAAATTGGAAATTGTGAACATTTTGAAATTCAGTGTGTTTTTTTTGTTGGTTTGTTTTGTTTTTGAGAAAGGCTGAGTTTCTGGCTTCTCTCAAAAACTCTTCAGATAATGTATTAAACAATTATTAGTTACTCTTCTAAGCCCCCTACCACA
This sequence comes from Sylvilagus floridanus, assembly GCA_949820135.1. Classification (NCBI taxonomy): domain Eukaryota; kingdom Metazoa; phylum Chordata; class Mammalia; order Lagomorpha; family Leporidae; genus Sylvilagus; species Sylvilagus floridanus. The sequence continues at coordinate 92,356,732 of OX463223.1, forward strand.
AATTTATTTAAAATTCACAAAACTCTATGTGGAAGATATCATCATCATTATCATTATTTAAAATTGAGGCAATCAAAACAGAGAAGCTAAGTGGCAAATGTTAGGTCACTGAATTCCTAAATGGAATAGCCAGGATTCAAATCCTGAGAATTTTGGCTCTGGAGCCCACAATATTAGCCAAGCTATGTTGTAGCTCTTTGGTTAATGCTGAGCTCAGATCGCTGCATGTTTACATTGTCTATAGATGGGTAGTAACTAAACTTTTGAATGAGGTGTACTCTCCTGTGCACCTCAGTCTTCCTTTGCAATCCCTTTTGTAGAATGTCTTTCTGCTTTGCTTTTCTCTTCTTCCGAATTTTTCTGGTGGAATCTCTGCCTTCCCTTTGTCTTTTATGTTTTAAATCTTTGTCATGTTGTTTAATTATGTACTACCATAGTTTAAATGGTTTTATGACTATTTTAAAATTTACTTTATATGAGTGAAGTTGAATATCTTTTCATTTGATTATTGTTTATAGTCATTGTCTATTTACCTGTTGAATTATGTTCTTTTTAATTTTTAGTTTTGGGGCTCCTTATTTAGTGCAGCATTAAATTTTTGACTATAATGTAAATTTAAAATGTGTTATCTCAAAAAAAACAGAATTAATATAATTTCACACCATCTTTTCCAGAAAATAGATGCTAATACTATCTTAATACTATAACAAGATAAACATGATAAGCAAAAGTACAGGATAGTATCTCTCACAAAGTAGATGCACCATTCTTCAAAAAAACATTAAAAAATAAAACCTAGTAATATCTAAAAATAATTCTACAATACCATGAACAAGTATGATTTATACCAGCTATGCAAAGCTGCTCCATAAAAAAAACTCTATGAACTTATCAGTTGACTCATAAAAATTTGATAAAACTCAAAGCCTATTCTTTTTTAAAAAAATATTTAATTATTTGAAAGACAGAGAGGTCAAAGGAGAGAGAGAGCAAGGAAGCACAAAGCACAGCAGGGACTCAAACCAGAACCAGTGCCCATATGGGATGCCGGCACTGCAGGCAGCAGCTTTATCCCCTTCACCACAGCACTGGCCCCCCAATACTCATTCTTTAGAAAAACTTCATCAGATTAGGATTTAGGGAGGTGGCTTCCATCTTATAAAGAATATCTGAAATAAACAAAACCTACAGATAACACTGTATTTAATGACCAAAGACTGAATGCTTTATAAGATCAGGGAAAAAGGTAATGATGACTGCTTTCACTACCATTATTCAGCATAGCCAGTATAATAAGGCAAGACAAAGAAATGAAAGACATATAAATCAGAAAGGAAGAGATGAAATTGTCTCTACTTGCAAATGTCATTAAGAAGAAGAAAATCCCAAGAATATACCAAAACTTCCAAAACTAGTAAGCAAATTAAGCAAGATCACAGGATAAAGACGGACACACAAAAATTCATCACATTTATGTATCAACAATGAACATGTGCAAACATGTTAAAAACACAGTAAAATTTGCATTCACTCTGAATATAAGGAAATACTTATATGTAAATCTGGCAAAATGTGCTAGGATCTGTAGATTGGAATTGCAGAATTTTAATGAAAGAAATAAGAAAATGGAAAAAAGTGTGTTCATTTGTAGATTTAACATAACAAACATATGAATCATATCAAAATTAACCTGTAAGTTTAATAAAATTTCTACCAAATTGTCCAACTGATTTTTGTTTGACAAAGGAATAAAAGCAATTTCATCGAGGAAGGATTCCCTTTTCAACAAGTGGTGCTGGGGCAATTAGATACCCTTAGGCAAACAAAACAAAATAAAAAACAAAACTTCAACATAAATCTAGATCTTATAAAAAAGTTAACTGAAATTGAATTTCAAATTTAAATGTAAAACATCAAACCATAAAAGCTTTGGAAAAAGCACAGCAGAAAGTTTTGGGGACTTAGAGATATGTAAAGAGTTTTTAGTTGGGAATAAAAGTAAAATCCATAAAAGGAAAAGTTGATATATTGGACTTCACCAAAATCAAAAACTTTTCTGTTATTAGAATCTGTGAAGAATGTGAAATGACAAGGAGAAAATATTTGCAAACTACATTTGCCACAACGATTTTTTCAACAGAATCTCCAAAATTCAGTATTGTGAAGACAAGCATTCAATTTATAAAACAATAGAGACACAATCATTGAAAAGGATATACAGGTGACAAAAAAACACAAAACAAGTTATACAAAATTATTAGTCATATTAGCGTACTTCAAGGAAACAAAACCAGTAGTATGCGTTAGTACAGCCGTATTGCTTAATGACAGGATTATTTTGGGAAATAAGTTATTAGGCAATGTCATCATTGTGTGAACATTAGAGAGTGTACTTGGGTGGCGCCGCGGCTCATTAGGCTAATCCTCCGCCTGTGGTGCCGGCACCCTGGGTTCTAGTCCCGCTTGCTCCTCTTCCAGTCCAGCTCTCTGCTGTGGCCTGGGAAGGCAGTGGAGGATGGCCCAAGTGCTTGGGCTCTGCACCCTCATGTGAGACAGGGAGGAAGCACCTGGCTCCTGGCTTCAGATCAGCACAGTGCGCCGGCCATAGCAGCCATTTGGGGAGTGAACCAACAGAAGGAAGACCTTTCTCTCTGTCTCTCTCTTTCACTATCTAACTCTTCCTGTCAAAAATAAATAAAAAAAGAGAGAGTGTACTAGATGGTATATATCAGTCACACAATATGGCATCTTGGTGCAATCAAGAGACATGATAAACTCTGCTTGTATGAGGCTGGTGCTGGTGTAACATGGCATACTGTTTTATAGTAAACATTAATAAAAGATGTATTTTTTTCCTTGAAAGGCAGAATGATAGAGAAAGAGGGAGAGATGGGGGAGAGAAAGAAAGAGAGAGAGAGAGAGTGAAAGAATAATATTTTCCATTTGCTTGCTCTCTCCCCAAATGGCCACAAGAGTCAGATCTGGGCCAGGCTGAAACCAGGAGTCGAACTCCTTCTTGGTCTACCACATGGGTGGCAGTGGCCCAAGTATTTGGACAATCTTTTCCTGACTTCTCATGTGCATTAGCAGGGACCTAGATTAGAAGTGGAGCAGCCAAGGCTCAAATCAGTACTTTGATATGGGATGCCAGCATTGCAAGTGGCAACTTAACCCACTGTGCCACTGATATACTAAGCATTCTTTTAAAAATAAGTAGAGGGCCAATGCTGTGGCATAGTGAGTTAAATCCTCAGCCTGCTGTTCTGGCATTCCAAATGGGTACTGTTTGAGTTCTGGCTGCTCCACTTCTGAGCCAAATCTCTTCTATGGCCTGGGAAAGCAGTAGAAGATGGCCCAAGTCCTAGGGCCCTTGCCACCCCCATGGGAGACCCAGAAAAAGCTCCTAGTTCCTGGTTTTGGATCAGCTCAGCTCTGGTCATTGCAGTCATTTGGGGAATGAACCAGAGGATGGAAAATCTCTGGCTCTACCTCTCTGTAATTCTGTCTTTCAAATAAATAAAGAAATCTTTAATAAAAAATAAGTACAAGTATCCTCTAGATAAAAAGTGTAGTACAATAAATATGTCAACAGCAACATTGTTCTTTATTATCAAGTATTATGTATAATACATAATTGTATTGCTATACTTTTGTATGACTGGCATTGCAGTAAGGTTGTTTACAATAGCATCATCACAAACATGTGAATAGTGCATTGGGCTATGATGTTAGGATGGCTATGATATTTCTAGGTAATAGGAATTTTCAGCTCCAATATAATGTTACGGCACCACTGCTGTATATGTGGTCTATCACTGACCAAAATATCATTATATGGTGAATGACTGAAATATTTACTTTAAGAAATTGTTTTATACAACTATGAAGGCTGGTAAGTACAAAATCTGCAATGTGGTTAAGTAGACAGGAGGACTAAGGATAAAGTGATAATGCAATTTGAGTCTCAAGGCAGGCTGCTGGTAGAATTTCTACTTCCTTGGAGGGGGTCAGTCATTTATCTTCATGCCTTCAGTTCAGTGCATGAGAATACATATATGGAGGATAATCTCTTCTACTCAAAGTCTAGTGATTTAAATTTTAATCTCATTTGAAAAATACCTTCACAGAAACATCAATACATATTAGATCAAATGTCTGCATACTATGGCCTAGCAAAGCTGGCACATAATCTTAATAAATCTTCCTTCCACTGGTTCACTCCCCAAATGGCTGCAAAGGCCAAAGTCAGGAGCCAGGAGCTTCTTCCAGGGCTCCCATGTGGGTGACAGAAGCCCAAGGTCTTGAGCCATCTTCTGCTGCTTTTCCCAAGCCATTTGTGTGTGTGTGGGGGGGGGGTTGATTGGAACTGGAACAGCCAAGACATGAACCAGTCCCCATACGGGATGCCTGGATTGCAGGTGGAGGCTTTACCCACTATGCTACAACTTTGGCCGTGACACATAATCTTAACCATTACATTAGCTATTAAGGAAATTTAGATATTTAATGCTACACTGAATGCTATGATTTGACTTTGTACTGCAAAGTTCATGTGTTGGAAACTTAATTTCCAAAGCAAAAATATTGAGATGTAGAACCTTTAAGAGGTAATCCATTCATGATGAGTATGCCATCATGAATGAACTAATACCATTATTGGAGGAGAGTCATTATTATGAGAGTGTGGTCCTTTTAAAGAATGAGTTTGGTCTCCTGGTCCTTGCTGTTTCTCACCTTCTATCATGTTTTGATGCTTAAGAAGGCCTTTATCAGATGCAGCCTTTCAATATTAGACTTCTCAACTTCCAGAAATGTGGTTCATTATAAGTAATTTGTTGTAATAGCACAAAATAGACTAAGACAATCAGATGTCACTGCATAAATTTCAGAATGGCTAAAAAAGTAAGTGTTATATGCAGTGCTGGCAAGACTGTGGAGAAACTGAGTCACTCATACTGTGCTGGTGGAATTGTAAAATGGGAGACCCATTCTGGAAAAGAGGATAGTAATTTATTACAAAATCAAACATAAACTTACTGTATGACCAGGCAATTGCACAGTTGGGCATTTAATAAAAATTATGTTTATATAAACATCTGTATGTGAGTATTCATAGTGACTTTATTCATAATAGCCAATGACTCGAAACAGCCAGATGTTCTTCATTGAGTAAATGGTTAAAAAGTTTAGCATAGTCATATGATAAATGCTAAACAACTAAAATAAGTTAATAATTGATACAGGAAACATTTAGATGATTCTCCAGAGAACTATGTTGAGTGAAGAGAGTCAATCACAAAAGATCACATACTGACATATTTATTATACTTTCTTTACATGATAATATTACAGAAATGGAAACAGATTAGTGTTTGAAAGTGGTTACAGGGAGGGCAGGAGGGAAGGAGGTGAGGGTTGTATGAGAGATATTGTGATGATAGTCCTGTAGCTCGGCTGTGGTGGTAGTGGTGACATGAATATACAGTGATAAAACTATATAGACATCTCTCTGACACACACACACACACACACATGCAAATACAAGTAAAACTGATAAAATTAGAGTAGCATTAGTGGATTGCATATATAGGACTTTCCCTAGTTGTGCTATTGTACTATAGTTATGGAATATGTCACCATTAGGGGAAATGGATAGAGGGCACATGACGTATCTTGGAATTATTTCTGCAGCTACAAATACATTTATAATTATATTAAAATAAAAATTTTTAAAAATCATATCGATCATTATTTTCTATTCTCAGAGTTTCAGATTCAACAGATTTGGTGCAGGTGCCAAGAATTTTTATTTCAAATGTGTTTTCAGTTGCTGCTACTGCTGTTGCTTTCAGACTGCTCTTTGAAAACCTCTTTATACTCATCCTTACTTATACTTCACTACCTCCTCATCAGTTACAGGTTGCCTGTTGTCAATAGCTCCTCTAACTCTGAGTACTGAGGAATCCACCAAATAAGGTCTCAGGCATATGACTAGGCAATTTACAAATATTTTATTACTTAATTTAAAAAATAATTCCATGAGACAAATATTATTACGTGAGTTTTGTAGATGAAGGGATTGCTTCAGAATTTCTAAATAAATTTCATATTAGTCACTCCTTTAAGTGAACAACCAAAATAAAAAATACACATAAATACTCATGATATTTCAATTTTACCACAATTCCTGGGTGAGGGGAAAAGCATTTGAAAAGAACAGCTATCGTTACATTTCATTGCTTAACTTCTGCATGCCAGGTGTTATATATATACATATATATATATATATATATATATATATATATATATACATCTCCTCACTTAATATTCCTTAAGAGTCCTGAATATTCCTTAAGAGTCCTGAATATTAGATGAGATTTTCTTTTCTTAATTTTACAGATGAGGACACTGATACTTAGATAATTCAAATACATTGCCTAAAGTTACATAGCCAAAAAGTGGCACAGACAGGATTAAGGAGCTTTAATTCAGCTTTAAATTCAGTGATTTAAACTCCAAAAAAGTGAGAGAATATATTGGTTGATCTTAGTAATCAGTGTATATCCAGAACATAGCAAACTCTGTGATACAAAATAAGTGCTGACTAAATGGTTGTGAAGGAATGAATGACTATAAGCCATGTGTTCTTTTTTTTAAGATTTTTTAAAATTTATTTGAAAGACAGTTACAGAGAGAGGTAGAGAAACAGAGAGAGGTCTTCCATCCGCTGCTTCACTCCCCAAAGAGCTGCAAAGGTCGGAACTGCACTGATCCGAAGCCAGGAGCCAGGAGCTTCTTCCGTGTCTCCAACTCGTGCGCAGGGCCCCAAGGACGTGGGCCATCCTCCACTGCTTACCCAAGGCCATGTATTCTTAAACACTATCTGCAATGTTCCATGCCACTTGACAATTATCTGCTTCTTATGTTGTTCTCTCAAGTAAACATATCTTGTCTCTCCTATGAAATTTTTAGGGTTCTGAGGCAAACAATATCTTTTTTTTTTCATTTTTTTTTGACAGGCAGAGTGGACAGTGAGAGAGAGAGAGACAGAGAGAAAGGTCTTCCTTTGCCGTTGGTTCACCCTCCAATGGCCGCCGCAGACGGCGCGCTGCGGCCAGCGCACCGCGCTCGTCCGATGGCAGGAGCCAGGAGCCAGGTGCTTTTCCTGGTCTCCCTATGGGGTGCAGGGCCCAAGCACCTGGGCCATCCTCCACTGCACTCCCGGGCCACAGCAGAGGGCTGGCCTGGAAGAGGGGCAACCGGGACAGAATCCGGCGCCCCGACCGGGACTAGAACCCAGTGTGCCGGCGCCGCAAGGCAGAGGATTAGCCTGTTGAGCCACAGCGCCGGCCCAAACAATATCTTTATAGTGTATCTCAATGCAGTTCTCTGTAAATAGTGAGTACTCAAGAAATATGTATTAATAAATTGTCCTTTACTTCTTTCTTTTTAACTTTTATTTAATGAATATAAATTTCCAAAGTACAACTAATGGATTACAATGGTTATCTCCCAAAAAACTACCCTCCCACCCACAACCCTCCCCTCTCCCGTTCCCTCTCCCCTTCCATTCACATCAAGATTCATTTTCAATTATCTTTAATACAGAAGATCAATTTAGCATTTATTAAGTAAAGCGTTCAACAGTTTGCACACACACACAGAAACACAGAGTGAAAAATACTGTTTCAGTACTAGTTATAGCATTAAATCCCAATGTACAGCACATTAAAGACAGAGATCCTACATGAGGAGTAAGTGCACAGTGACTCCTGTTGTTGACTTAACAAATTGACACCCCTGTTTGTGGTGTCAGTAATCACCCTAGGCTCTTGTCATGAGTTGCTAAGGCTATGGAAGCCTTTTGAGTTCACCGACTCCAATCCTATTTGCACAAGATCATAGTCAAAGTGGAAGTTCTCTCCTCCCTTCAGAGAAAGGTATCTCCTTCTTTGATGACCTGTTCCATCCACTGGGATCTCACTCGCAGAGATCATTCATTTAGGTAATTTTTATTTTGCCAGAGTACCCTGGCTTTCCTTGCCTGAATACTCTCATGGGCTGTTGAGCCATATCCGAATGCCTTAAGGGCTGATTCTGAGGCCAGAGTGCTGTTTAGGACATGTGGCATTCTATGAGTCTGCTGTGTATCCAGCTTCCCATGTTGGATCGTTCTCTCCAATTTTTTATTCTATTGGTTAGTATTTTCAGATACTAGTCTTGTTTATGTGATCCCTTTGACTCTTAGACCTATCACTATGATTAATTCTGAACAGAAATTGATCACTTGGACTAGTGAGATGGCATTGATACATGCCACCTTGATGGGATTGAATTGGAATCCCCTGGTATGTTTCTAACTCTACCATTTGGGGCAAGTCCGATTGAGCATGTCCCAAATTCTACATCTCTTCCTTCTCTAATTCCCACTCTTATATTTAACAGGGATCACTTTTCAGTTAATTTCAACACTTAAGAATAACTGTGTATTAATTACAGAATTCAACCAATAGTATTAAGTAGAACAATCAAAAAATACTGAAAGGGATAAAGTAATAAGTTGTTCATCAACAGGGCAATGGCTGATCAAGTCACCATTTCTCATAGTGTCCATTTCACTTCAACAGGTTTCCTTTTTCATGCTCAGTTAGTTGTCACCAATCAGGGAGAACATATGATATCTGTCCCTTTGGGATTGGCTTATTTCACTCAGTATGATGTGTTCCAGATTCCTTCATCTTGTAGCAAATCACCAGATTTCATTGCTTTTTGACTGCTGTATAGTTTTCTAGAGAGTACACATATCATAATTTCTTTATCCAGTCTACTGTTGATGGGCATTTAGGTTGATTCCAGGTCTTAGATATTGTGAATTGAGCTGCAATAAACATTAAGGTGCAGACTTCTTTTTTGTTGGCCAATTTAATTTCCTTTGGGTAAATTTCAAGGAGTGGGATGGCTGGCTTGTATGGTAGGGTTATATTCAGGTTTCTGAGGAATCTCCAGATTGACTTTCATAGTGTCTTTACCAGTTTGCTCCCACCAACAGTGGGTTAGTGTCTCTTTTTCCCTACATCCTCACCAGCATCTATTGTTGGTAGATTTCTGAATGTGAGCCATTCTCACCGGGGTGAGGTGAAGCCTCATTGTGGTTTTGATTTGCATTTCCCTGATTGCTAGTGATCTTGAACACTTTTTCATGTTCCTTTTGGCCATTTGAATTTCCTCATTTTAAAAATGTCTATTGAGGTCCTTGGCACATCTCTTAAGTGGGCTGTTTGTTTTGTTGTTGTGGAGTTTCTTGATCTCCTTGTAGATTCTGGTTATTAATCCTTTATCAATTGCATAGTTTGCAAATATTTTTCCCATTCTGTCTGTTGCCTCTTCACTTTCCTATTTCTTTTGCAGTACAGAAACTTCTCAATTTGATGCAATCCCAATAGTTAATTTTGGCTTTGAATGCCTGCACCTCAGGGTCTTTTCCAAGAAGTCTTTGCCGGTGCCAATATCTTCCATGGTTTCCCACATGTTCTCTAATAATTTGATTTTGTCGGGTCATAGATTTAGGTCTTTAATCCATGTTGAGTGGATTTTTTTGTAAGGTATAAGGTAGGGGTCTTGCTTCATGCTTCTGCACGTGGAAATCCAGTGTTCCCAGCACAATTTTTTGAATAGACTGTCATTGCTCCAGGAATTGATTTTAGATCCTTGATCAAATATAAGTTGGCTGTAGATGTTTGAGTTGATTTCTGGTGTTTCGATTCTGTGCCATTGGTCTATCCATCTGTTTCTATACCAGTACCATGCTGTTTTGATTACAACTGCCCTGTAGTATGTCCTGAAATCCGGTTTTGTGATGCCTCCAGCTTTGTTTTTGTTGTACAAGATTGCTTTAGCTATTCAAGGTCTCCTGTGTCGCCATATGAATTTCAGCATCATTTTTTCTAGATCTGAGAAGAATGTCTTTGGTATTTTGATAGGTATCGCATTGAATCTGTAAATTGCTTCTGGGATAATGGACATTTTGATGATGTTGATTCTTCCAATCCATGAGCATGGAAGATTTCTCCATTTTTTTGGTATCCTCTTCTATTTCTTTCTTTAAGGTTTTGTAATTTTCATCATAGAGATCTTTAACGTCCTTGGTTAAGTTTATTCCAAGGTATTTGATTGTTTTTTTCAGATATTGTGAATGGGATTGATCTTAGCAGTTCTTTCTCAGCTATGTATACAAAGGCTGTTGATTTTTGTGCATTGATTTTATATCCTGCTACTTTGCCAAACTCTTCTGATTTCCAATAGTCTCTTAGTAGAGTTCTTTGGGTCCCCTAAATAAAGAATCATATCATCTGCAAAAAGGGATAGTTTGAGTTCTTCCTTCCCAATTTGTATCCCTTTAATTTCTTTTTCTTACCTGATGGCTCTGGCTAAAACTTCCAGAACTATGTTGAACAGCAGTGATGAGATGAGAGCGGGCATCCATGTCTGGTACCAGATCTCGGTAGAAATGCTTCCAACTTTTCCCCATTCAATAGGATGCTGGCCATGGGTTTTTCTTAAATTGTTTTGATTGTATTCAGGAACGTTCCTTCTATACCCAATTTTCATCATGAAAGGTGTTGAATTTTATTGAATGCTTTCTCTGCATCTATTGAGATAATCATATAGTTTTTCTTCTGCAGTCTGTTAATGTGGTATGTGACATTGATTGATTTGGGAACATTGACCCATCCCTGCATACCAGGGATAAATACCACTTGGTCTGGGTGGATGATCTTTCTGATGTGTTGTTGTATTCTATTGGTGAGAATATTATTGAGGATTTTTGCGTCTATGTTCCTCAGGGATATTGGTCTGTAATTTTCTTTCAATGCTGCATCTTTCTCTGCCTTAGGGATTAAGGTGATGCTGGCTTTATAGAAAGAATTTGGGAGGATTCCATTTTTTTCGACTGTTCTGAATAGTTTGAGAAGAAATGGAGTTAATTCTTTAAATGTCTGGTAGAATTCAGCAGTGAATATATCTGGCCCTGGGGTTTTCTTTGTTGGGAGGGCCTTTATTACTGTTTCAATTTCTTTCTCAGTTATGGGTCTATTTAGGTTTTCTATGTCTTCATGGTTCAATTTAGGTAGATTGCATGTTTCCAGGAATCTATCCATTTCTGATAGATTTCCCTGTTTTCTGGCATACAACTTTTTGTAGTAATTTCTGATGATTCTTTTTATTTCTGTGGTGTGTTTCTGTGTTTCTGTGTGTAACACATTGTTAAGCATCTTTTGCAGGGCTGGACAAGTGGTGACAAATTCTTTCAATTTCTGTTTGCTATGAAAGGTCTTTATTTCACCTTCATTCATAAATGAGAGCTTTGCAGGATATAATATTCCGGGCTGGCAATTTTTCTCTCTTAGTATATGGGCTATATCTCACCATTTCCTCCTAGCCTGTAGGGTGTCTGATGAGAAGTCTGTTGTGAGTCTAATTGGAGATCCTATGAGAGTAATCTGATGTTTCTCTCTTGTACATTTTAAGATCTTTTCTTTCTGCTTCACTGTGGTGAGTTTAATTACAACATGTCGTGGTGAGGATCTCTTTTGGTCATGTTTACGAGGGGTTCTATGAGCTTCCTGTATGAGGATGTCTCTGTCCTGCTCCAAACCTGGGATATTTTCTGCTAGTATCTCACTAAAAAGGCCTTCTAATCCTTTCTCCCTCTCCATGCCTTGAAGAACTCCTAGAACCCAAATGTTGGGTTTTTCAATAGTATCCTGTAGATTCCCGACATTATTTTTTAGATTTCTTATTTCCTCTTTTCTTTGACTGTATACTTTCCTGTTCTCTGTCTTCTAAGTCTGATATTCTCTCTTCTGCTTCACCCATTCTGTTTGTAAGGCTCTCTAATGTGTTTGTCATTTGATCTATTGAATTCTTCATTTCATTATGATTTCTCGTCACTATCACAGTTTCATGTTCTAGTAGTTGTTTCATTTCATTTTGATTCCTCCTTAATATTTCATTTTCGTGAGAGAGATTTTCTATCCTGTCCAGTAAGGATTTCTGTAGTTCATGAATTTGTTTTTGAGAACTTCTTAATGTTCTTATCATTTTTTGAGATCTGTTTCTTGCATTTCTTCAATCTCATCTTCTCATAATCTTGAATTTGATTGTCTTTTTCGTTTGGGGGCATGATAGTGTCTTTGTTGTTCTTGTTTCCTCAGTTTCTGCGTTTTTTTTTTTTTTTGGCATTGTGGAGATATTTTTTGGTTTCTTTGCTGTTATACTATGACTCTAGATTAAGTGGACTGTCTGTTTTTGATGGATCCTTAGAGGTTTTGATGGGTGTGGCCAGAGAGCTCTGTTTGGTTCTTCAGGGTTAAGGGTGTGCCAAAGGTGACTCAACTAGGTTGTTCTCTTTGTCTCTCTGTCTCTGTCTCTCTCTTTTGAATCAGAAAGGAAGTAATTCCACACAGCTGAGTGGAACTGAGGGTAGTTGATGTATGAAATCTGCCCCTTGTGGGTATTAGTCTGCTCTACCCCAAGGACCACACAAAGGGTCTATGCAGCCCTCAGTGTGGTCTCAAATTTCTCTGCAGTCTTCCACCAGGTTGTCAAGGTTACCAAGTTTGTGTACTCTGTGAGTTCCCTCACCTACCCTCAGATTTTCACAGTCTCAGTTCATTAGCTCCACACCTTTACTAGGTCCTAACCTCCTGTTATTTCTCCCCACCAGAGTCAGGTTTTTCTGCTTGGCTGATGGCGAGCACCGCTTTACGTATGTCTAAAATGGTGCCTGCTCTTTGTCTTGCTTGGCTTTGTAAGGTGAGTGGAGAGAGGCTTGTGTCCATGCCGGCTCCCCTTATTTATTCATTTTTTTCTCTCTTCCAGTTAGCCTGGTGAACTTTCCCCAGCGGTGCTTCAAGCCTTGTTCCCTCTAGGCTCTTTCTGCTCTTTCTCCACCAATGTCTTGGGCTACAGAGGTTTTTGTCTCACCTCCCCTTCCAGCACTGGTGCGCAGACTCTGCGGCTGGGCTTCTGAGCCGTGGGCATCCTTGCTCTCCCCGTAGGTCCTCCGTGTCACATCCACTAGATCCAGAAGAGTTTCCTCTGCAATTTTTTTTTTCTGAGCCTTTCCCTGAGAATACAGTAACTCCACTTTTATTAAACTATCTTTTCTCAGACTATCAGTGCGTGCCCTCACTATTCCGCCATCTTGCAAATTGTCCTTTATTTCAAGATTAGTGCTGGCATGAATAAAAATCAATTTAGAGACTGGTGCTGTAGCTTAGTAGGTTAAGCCTTCACCTATGGCACTGGCATCCCACATGGGCGCCATCAGTTAGAATCTCATCTGCTCCACTTGTGATCCAGCTCCCTGCCTGGGAAAGCAGCAGAATATGGTCCAAGTACTTGGGCCCCTGCAGCCATATGGAAGATCAACAATACACTCCTGGCTCCTTGCTGCTGGCTTCGAATTTGCCCAGCTCTGGAGTGGATGGAAGTCCATTCTCTCTGTCTCTCCCTCTCTGTAACTCTGTCAAATAAATCAATAAGTCTTTAAAAATCAATTTAATATTATGATTATACCTTGTTTGTTTCATATCATTCTTGATCAATGTAAAGAATCTGTGTAGAGTAAATCAATAAATTATCTAAAAATAGAAGTGTGGCTCCTTTCTTATAAGAGGGAAATGGACACAGGTCACACTAGCACTTGACTAAAATATCAAGCTTGTCACATTGACTGATGTATTCAAAATTTCTTCATGACTCTTGCTTTTGTGATACTGTAGAGTACCCTATATTGGTCCATTTTCTATTACTATAACAAAAAAGATGAAGCTTAATTCTTTATAAAGAAGAAGATTCATTGAGTTCATAGTTTTGGAGGTCCATGGGTCTGGTGCCAGTTTCTGCTCTACTCTGGTGAGAATCTCATGATAGATAGCATCAGAATTGCATAAGCACATGTAGAAGCCAAGGAGTAAGCAAGGGTTCATGTTGGTCTTTTTATAACAACTGTCATGAGAACTAACTAGGGTCCTGTGAGAACAGACAAAAAGTAAAAAATGCAGGCAAGGATGTGGAGAAAAGATAATTCTTTTTAAAAAAAGGATTTATTTATTTATTTGAAAGTTCGAGTTACACAGAGAGAAGAGAGGCAGAGAGAGAAAGAGGTTCCATCCGATGGCTCACTCCCCAAATGGCTGCAACGGCCAGAGCTGGCCGATCTGAAGCCAGGAGCCAGAAGCCTCTTCTGGGTCTCCCACATGGGTGCAGGGGCCCAAGGAATTGGGCCATCTTCTACTACTTTCCCAGGCCACAGCAGAGAGCTGGATTGGAAGTGGAGGAGCCAGGTTTCAAACTGGCACCCATACGGGATGCCAGCACTCCAGGCCAGGGCCTTAACCTGCTGCGCCACAGCACAGGCTGCAGGATAATTCTTATCCATTGTTAGTGGGATGGGGGGTGTAAAACAGCGTAGTCACTATGGAAAACACTAAGGAGATTTCTTTAAAAATTAGACTTTGGAAGCTCCCTATTTGTTCCTGTAAAGTCCCTTTTCTTTCATAATGTTGTAAGTTACATTTTCATTCAGCCCCATCACATCTTCTTTACTGTAAAAATATTAAAAGCTGTTTCCAAGTGGGACAGCTATATAAAAAAAAAAAGAAAAGAAACAGAACTGCCATATGATTCAGCAGTCCTGCTGCTAGGTATATATTTAAATAAACAAAATCATTATATCAAGAAGATATTTGCACCACTATGTTTGTTCCCATTAGCCGAGATTTGGAATGCATTTGTTATTTTTTGCCTTTTTTTAATAACCATGCTAACAGGGGTGAGGTAAAACTTCCTCATTGTTTTGATTTGCATTTCCTTGATGTCTAGATATACTGAGCATTGTTCATATATTTATTGGACATTAAATTTTTTTCTTTTGGGAAATGTCTATTCAAATCCTTTGCTTATTTCTTAAGTGGACTGATTGTTTTTGCTGTTGCTGAGGTTTTTTTTTTTTTTTTTGGTTCATTATATTATGGGTATTAATCCTTTGTTGCATGAATAGCTTCCATATATCTTCTCCCACTCTGATGGTTATCTCTTTTTTCATAATTTTTTCTTTGATGGCTTACTTGTTTTCTTTCTTTTTTTAATGATTTATTTATTTGAAAGGAAGAAATACAGAGGAGAGAGAGAAAGAGAAAGAATGAGCGAGAGCGAGAGAGAGAGAGAGAGAGAGGTTGATCTTCCATCTGCTGGTTCACTTTCCAAATGGCTGCAATGGCTGGAATTGGGTCAATCTGAAGTCAGGAGCCAGGAGCTTCTTCCTGGTCTCCCATGTGATTGCAAGGACCCAAGAACTTGGGCCTCTTCTACTGCTTTCCCAAGCTATAAGCAGAAAACTGGACCAGAAGAGGAGCAGCCAGGACTTGAATTGGCAGTCATATGGGATGGTGGCACTGTAAGCAGAAGCTTAACCACAACGCTGGCCCCAATGGCTATCTCTTCACTCTTAACTGTGTCTTGTGTTGTGTAGCAGATTCTTCAGTTGGTATAATTCCCCTTGACTAGTTTTGCTTTTGTTGTCTATGCTTTTGAGTTCTCATCAAAAAAAAAAAAAAGTCCTTGCCAACACTGATGTCTTTGTTTCCTCTATATTTGATTCTAATAATTTCACAGTTTTGCATCTTACATTTTGGCCTTTGATCTATCTCACATGGTGAGAAGCAGGGATCTAATTTCATTTTTCTATATCTTTATCCAGTTATTCCAGTATCATTTATTGACGAGTTTATCCTTTCTCCAATGTATGGTCTTGGCAACTCAGTCAAAACTCAGTCCGCTGTAGGTACATGGATTAATATCTGAATTATTTATTT
The DNA here is from genome assembly GCA_949820135.1 of Sylvilagus floridanus. Classification (NCBI taxonomy): domain Eukaryota; kingdom Metazoa; phylum Chordata; class Mammalia; order Lagomorpha; family Leporidae; genus Sylvilagus; species Sylvilagus floridanus. The sequence continues at coordinate 92,372,613 of OX463223.1, forward strand.
CATTCCATTGATCATTATGTTTGATTTTATGCCAGAGTCATACTATTTTAACTACTAATATTTGTGGTATGCTTTGAATTCAAGTAGTATGATGCCTCTACCATCATTATTTTGTTTAGAAGTTCTTTGGTTATTCTGTTATGGTACCAAATGAATTTTGGATTTTTTTCTATTTCTGTAAATAATGTTATTGATCATTTCTGAGAATTACAATTAATGTGTAGAAGGCTTTTAATCTTATGGACATTTTAACAATATTATTTTAATTTGTTAACATGAATATATTTCTATTTTTTCATGTCCTCTAGGATTCATTTCAGCTGTGTTTTATAAATTTTATTTGTAGAGATCTTTCACTTCTTTGGTTAATTTATTGCTAACTACATTTTGGTAGTTGTGAATGGAACTGCTTTCTCGCTTTCTCTCTCAGTAAGATTATTACATGTTTTAAAAATGCTACCTTTTATTGTTGATTTTACATCCTGAAAACTTAACTGATTATCTTAATTAGTTCTAATAACTGCTTGGTGGAATATTTAGGTTTTTCCATGTACAAAATCATGTCATCTACAAACACGGATATTTTTACTTCCTCCTTTATGATTTGGATGCACTTTATTTTTTTATTTTCCCCAGTTCTTGCTAATCTTTAGAAATTATATTGAATAAAAATAATGAAAGTGGATATACTCATCTTCTTCCAGATCTGAAGGGAAACATTTCATCTTTTCTCCATTCTGCATGCCATTGGCTGCATATTTGTTATATGTGGCTTTTTTAGTTAAAGATATATTAAATCTACACCTAATTTGAGTATTTTTATCATAAAAGGATGTTGAATATTATGAAGCACTTTTTTTGTTCTTCATTCTGTTCATGTAATTTATTGTATTTATTGATTTGTGAATATTGAATCATCCTTGCATCCCAAATTAAACATGACTATGATGCATCTTTTTTGTGATGTGCTGTTGGATTCAGTTTGCCAATATTTTGATGAGAATGTTTGCATGCTTGTTCACCAAAAATACAGGTCTGTAGACTTGTTTCTGTGTTATATATTTGCTGTATTTTGTTATTAGGATAATGTTGATCTTATAAAATAATTTGGCAGAGTTCTATCCTTTACATTTTCTTTTGGAATAGCATGGGAAGTATTGGAAATAGGTCCTCTTTAAATGTTTCATAGACTTTCCTCTTCATTTTTTTTAAAGTTTGTTTTTTGAAAGGCAGAGTCACAGAGATTGGGAGAGAAAGAAGGAGAGAAAGAGAGATCTTCCATCTGTTGAATCACTCCCCAAATGGTGGCAACAACCAGGGCTGGCACAGGTAGAAGCCAGGAGCCAGGAATTTCATCTGGATTTCCCATGTGGGTTGCAGAGTGCAAGCACTTGGGCTATCTTCCACTGCTTTTCCAGGCAAATTAGCAAGGAGCTGGGTTGGAAGTGGAGCAGCCAGGGCTCAACTGGAGGCCATATGGGAAGCCAGTATCACAGATCACAGCTTAAACCATTGTGCCACAACACTGGCCCCCTGGAATTTTCTTTGATGAAAACTTTTAATAATACTTCTATCTTATTACTTGTTATTAGACTATTCAGATTTTCTATATCTACTTGATTTAATTTTGAACATGCATATTTCCAGAAACTTATTTCTTCTAGTTTTTCCAATTTGTTTACATATAGTTGTCCATAGTAGCTTCTAATAATCTTTTACATTTCTGTAGCATCAATTAAAATGTATTCTTTTTCATCGCTAATTTTGCTTTTTTGAGTATTTGATCTTTTTTATGTTAGTCTGGCTAAAGTGTTGCCTATTTTATCTATCTTTTCAAAAAAAAGATTTGTCTTTTCTTGATTTTTTGTATTTTTAAAATTTACTTTCTTTTTTATTTATTTATATTTTATTTAGTAAATATAAATTTCCAAAGTACAACTTATGGATTACAATGGCCTCCCCCTCAATTTCCCTCCCACTCACACCCTTCCCATCTCCCACTCCCTCTCCAATTCCATTCACATCAAGATTCATTTTCAATTATCTTTACATACAGAAGATCAATTTAGTATGTATTAAGTAAAGATTTCATCAGTTTGCACCCACACAGAAACACAAAGTGTAAAATACTGTTTCAGTACTAGTATTAGCATTACTTCACATTGGACAACACATTAAGGACAGATCCCACATGAGAAGTAAGTACACAGTGACTCTTGTTGTTGACTTAACAATTTGACACTCTTGTTTATGGCGTCAGTGATCTTCCTAGGCTCTTGTCATGAGTTGCCAAGGCTAAGGAAGCCTTTTGAGTTCGCAGACTTTGATCTTATTCCGACAGGGTCATAGTCAAAGTGAAAGTTCTCTCCTCCCTTCAGAGAAAGGTACCTTCTTCTTTGATGGCCCCATTCTTTCCACTGGGATCTCACTCACAGAGATCTTTCATTTAGGTGTTTTTTTTTTTTTTTTTTTTTTTTGCCAGAGTGTCTTGGCTTTCCATGCCTAAAATACTCTCATGGGCTTTTCAGCTGGATCCCAATGCCTTAAGGGCTGATTCTGAGGCCAGTGTGCTGCTTAGGACATCTTCCATTCTATGAGTCTGCTGTGTATCCCTCTTCCCATGATGGATCGTTCTCTCCCTTTTTGATTCTATCAGTTAGTATTAGCAGACACTAGTCTTGTTTGTGTGATCCCTTTGACTCTTAGACCTATCAGTGTGATCAATTGTGAACAGAAATTGATCACTTGGACTAGTGTGATGGCATTGATACATGCCACCTTGATGGGATTGCATTGGAATCCCCTGGCACGATTCTAACTCCACCATTTGGGGCAAGTCCGATTGAGCATGTCCCAAATTGTACATCTCCTCCTTCTCTTATTCCCACTGTTATATTTAACAGGGATCACTTTTCAGTTAAAATTTAAACACCTAAGAATTTAAACACCTAAGAATAATTGTGTGTTAATTACAGAGTTCAACCAATAGTACTAGAACAAAACAAAGCAAAGAAAAAATACTAAAATGGATAAAGTATTACATTGTACATCAACAGTCAGCACAAGAGCTGATCAAGTCACTTTGTGTTTCTGTGTGGGTGCAAACTGATGAAATCTTTACTTAGTATATACTGAATCGATCTTCTGTATATAAAGAAATTGAAAATGAAAAAAAAAAACTTGGTGTTAAATTGGAAATTGCATAGAAAATTAATCAATTTTTTTAAAAAAATCATGTAGGATTTCTGTCCTTAATGTGCTGTACATTGGGATTTAATGCTATAACTAGTACTCCAACAGTATTTTTCACTTTGTGTTGCTATGTGGGGGAAAACTGTTGAAATCTTTACTTAATATATACTAAACTGATCTTCTGTATATAAAGAGAATTGAAAATGAATCTTGATGTGAATGGAAGGGGAGAGGGAGCGGGAAAGGGGAGGGTTGCGGGTGGGAGGGAAGTTATGGGGGGGGAAGCCATTGTAATCCATAAGTTGTACTTTGGAAATTTATATTCATTAAATAAAAGTTTAAAAAAAATGCTTGGTATTGGCCAAAAATAAATAAATAAATAAAAACCCAGATTGGAAGACCCACGGAACAGAATAGAAACTCAAGAAATCAATCTATGTGTCTTCAACCAACTAAACTTTGACAATGCAGCTAAAATCAATCCCTGAAGCAAGGACAGTCTCTTCAACAAATGGTGTCAGGAAAGTTGGATCTCCACATACAGAATTGTGAAAAGTATTTTACCTATATTATACCTGGTTTTGATATTATACAATAGTCATTTAAGATATGACTTTTGTGATATTAGGTGAAGGATATGTGGGCCTCTTTGTACTATGTTTTTAAAATTTTATATGGATCTGTAATTATTTCCAAATAAAGTTTTAAAAGAACAATAGCCTTTTTTCTTTTCCCACCAGCATTTAACATAGTTACTGGTATCTTTTAAGTACTCAATAACATTTGTTGAATGAATAAAGAAGCCTTACTTTCCATGAATCAGTTATTCATTAACATGAATTATTAACAAATGCAGTTTGTAGGGAATTTTTCAACATTTGAGGAATATGAGAACATATGAAAATGATAAGAGAGGTCTTTATGCATAGTGTTTAGGAAGCTACTGTGGTATACTGACATCTGCACTCCTCACTTCCACCATTATAAGCACACACACATTTCCTGGCACATGTAAATTAGGGGCAGATATTGGAAAAATTTGCAAGAAAAAAAACACAATTAGATAAAGCAAATTCAGCTAAACAAGGCACATTGACAAAATAATGTAACAATAGGCATAAACAACTATCCTAGTAGACAATTGAACTTCAGACATAGAGTAGAAGAAGAAAGCAACACTAGCTATAGAGAAACTTGGATATAGAGTAACATAAAATCAACAACAGGAGTCACTGTGCACTTACTCCCCATGTAGGATCTCTGTCCTTAATGTGTTGTACTATGCGAATTAACAGTAAAACTAGTAATCAAACTTTATACTTTGTGTGTCTGTGTGAATTCACGTAAAACTAGTATTCAACCTTTATATTTTGTGTGTCTGTGTGGGAGCAATCTGTTGAAATCTTTAATTAGTATATACTAAGTTGATCTTCTGTACATAAAGATAATTAAAACTGAATCTTAATGAAGAATGGGATGAGAGAGGGAGTGGGAGATGGGGTGTTTTGTGGATGGGAGGGTGGTTAGAGGAGGAAAAACTGCTATAATCCAAAGTTGTACTTTCGAAATTTATATTTATTAAATAAAACGTTTCTAAAAAAAAAAAAGAGAGAGAAGAAGCACAAGATTAGAATCTTACCAGTATTGTCATCTTCTCAGTTTTAAACTAACTTTTCAGACCAGAGAATGTCTAACACCAAGGTTTGTGAGCAGTTTCAGTGGGTTCCTGAACTTCTTGCCAAAAATCTCTATAAGAGACAGGCTCTGGGCACACAAAGCAAGTAAAAGGCTGTGTTATTAAACAGGAGTATAAGACCAGAATATTGCTAACAGCGACTCTTGTGACCTTAAGCAAGTCATTTCACCTCTTATCTTCAACTGCAAATTAGAAAAAAACAAGGGATAAAGTATCTACTTCTGTACATATTAGACTTGTAGTAGTCTAACATACTGGTGTGCCTGACACAGTGGTTAAGAAATGGTAGTAGTTTTTTTTTTTTTTTATTGTTGTAGACTGGATTAGAAATCATCAAGCTTATGAAGTGGTCTCTTTTAAGACTTTAGACAAAAGACCTGCTTGTTCTCAGAGTATGGAATATCATGAGTTCTCAAATAGGTATTAACGAGTTTCAGTTATGTAGGTTGATGGAGTTCAGTGTTTGAAAGGGGATACAGCTGCCTTCCTGAATTGCATTGGAAACTTAGACTTAAAACATCCAGGCAAACATCGAGTTCATCTTGAAGACTATTGCAGTAGAATCTGTGAGTTCTTGATCTAATTTTTAATCAAATTCCTATGATTTGCATGAAAATATGAGCAGAACATTTGCTTTAATGAAAAACATTAGAGGGGCTGAAACAATACTCTGGTTGCTTAGCAAGCTAGAATGAGGAATTAGGTTAATCAGTGTCTAGACCTAGTTTCATTTTGAGAAACATATAAATTTTGGAATCAGAACCTGAGAGAACCTCATGTTCTAAATTTAGAAAAAAATATAATATATATATATATACATAACTGCTATGAAGAATAGAAATAATATATATATGAAGACCCTGGGCACAAAGGAAACCCTGGATATTTTAGTATTTTTACCTCCTAATTACTCTCCATAATTGGTATCTGCACTAGTGTGCTCATAATAATATATGTTATTTTTATTCCCATGGATACAGAATAACTTTTCAGTAAATTCTTGCTATTGAAATGAATCCCTGATTTTGCCTTACTGGCATATTTTACTGTAGCTTTTTTCTCTCCAAGTCTAATTTGCCTCACCATCCATTTGGCCATTGAAGGACTTTCTGTACATGATACCATGATGAAGGTCACACTCCTAATCACTTCATGTCTTTATGCTAATTTCCTGATACCTAAATCCTGTAAGATTACTACTGATGGTGGTTACTGCTCGTATGCTTTCTTTTCTTCTAAAAAGGAACTCAAACTCTCCCACAAACTTTGAAAGGGGACTGTTTCCTCATGAATTGGCCCTGCACAGGAGAAACTTATTTCGTAAGCAAAGGAAGGAAGATAGGGACTCAAACTATTAATCTTAATAGGGGCTACATGTCTTTTTGGAAGAGGCATAGACTGTAGTATCAGAGAAAGAAGAATTCAAATATTGTCCAGCCACTTCCAGTATTTACAGAATTTACTTTGTGCACTATATGGTGAGGTAGAAGAATCACAAAACTTGGAGTTCTTACTGTTACCATTTTACCAGCTTTGCACTGTTGGACAAACCTTTTTACTTTGTTCTTCTGATAGTTTGGATCCTCATCTTCAAAACTGGAATTATGCTCTGATTCAGGACTACAGTAAGGATTACATAGGATAAGGAGTATTCAGTATCTCATATGATGACTAGTGTAGACAAGGCACTCCAGAAAAATAATGAAACTTCTCAATTTTTTTCATTTGCTTTACTTTCTTTTAATTTTTTTATTTATGTAAGATGATCAAATTTCAAGTTTTTTATATACAGATTTAGGGAAATAGGGATACTTTCCGCCCTACTCTCCCTGCTGCCCCTGCTAACACCCTCCCTTCTCCTTCATTTTTATTTTTTCTCTTAACTTTTACAATTAACATGCTTTCAGTTTATTTTATAATCATAATCTAAGAATTCAACAAATAGTAAGAAAAAAATACTGTTCCTCAATACTAAAGAAGAGAGCTGTAAACAATAATCTCAAAATGCCAATTTAACTCATATACATTACATTTGTTGTACGATATTAGTTACCATAGATCAAGGAAAAATAAGATATTTGTCTTTTGGGGACTGGCTTATCACTAGTCTAATGGTTTCTAGTTGCACCCATTTTGTTGCAAAAAACAGGATTTCATTCTTTTTATGGCTGAGTAGTATTCTATACGCCACAATCACGTTTTCCAGTCATTCGTTGATGGGCATCTGGTTTGATTCCATATATTAGCAATTGTGAATTGAGTTGCAATAAACATGGGGGTACAGATAACTCTTTCATATGCTGATTTCATTTCAACTTGGCAAATTCCAAGGAGTGGGATGACTGGGCCATATGGTAGATCTATTTTCAGCTTTCTGAGGTATCTCCAAACTGTCTTCCACAATGGCTGTACCAGTTTACATTCCCACCAAGTGTGGATTAGGGTACATTTTCCCCATGTCTTCACCAGTATTCATCAATTGTTCTCTGTATGACAGCTATTGTAACCGGAGAAAAGTAAAGCCTCATTTTGGTTTTGATTTGCATTTCCTTGATCACTAGTGATCCTGAACATTTTTTCATGTGTCTGTTGGCCATTTGCATTTCATCCTTTGAATAATGCCTGTTCATAGTCTTTGCCCAATTCTTAATTGGACTGTTTGATTTCTTGTTGTTGAACTTCTTGAGCTCTTTATAGATTGTGGATACCAATTCTTTATCTGGTATATATTTCACAAATATTTTTTTCCCATTCTGTCAGTTGCCTCTTCACTTTGTGAGTGCTTTTAGCAGCGCATAAGTTTCTTAGCTTGATATAATTAAATTTGTCTTTTTTTAAAATTTTACTTAAGTTATACAAGTTTCATGTATTTCATATATACAGATTTATGAACATAGTGATACTTTCCACCCTACTTTCTTTCCCACTCACCCCTCCAACCCCTTCTTCCTTCTCCTTCTCCCATTGCCACTCTTAATTTTTACGAAGATTTACATTCAGTTTACTTAATGATAATAAAGTTAACCCTATAGTAAGCAAAAGAGTTCAACAAATAGTATGAAAAAAAAAACACACTGTTCCTGGACAGTACCTGGACAGTAGACACAAGGGCTGTAAACAATCGTCGTATCTAAAAATGTCTATTTCACTCTAGTACATGACATTTTAGGTGCTCTATTAGTTATCTCAGATCAGGGAGAACATATGGTATCTGTCATTTTGGGACTGGCAGCTTCTTAGAACCCAGTCAGCTCCTAGGCTGAAGTAAAAGTCAGCTAAAACTGCAAGCGGCAGGGCATGCAGCTATTTCTTCCTACCTTGTCATGGTATGATTATGGCTCACAGCCAGCAGCTGGCTGCACTGCACAGCTGGCTGTAGCAGTGGCTCTGTCTTCTCTCCTTTTGTCTCACGAAGCCCTCATTGTTTTTTCAGTCCTTGGCTGAAAATTTCTGTCAGTCATGCCCCTGGAAATGTGGCCCTTCCTTTGTTCCATTCATATCCCAGAACAGCTGAAATTAGTGTGACTACACCCTATTCAGCCACCTTGGATCTCCTCCAATATTTTTACTTTGAAATTTAAATTTGTCACACTGTGGCAAAACATTTATTCTGGGTAGTAATTGGTGATGGTGGAGAAATGACTCATATTAGGCTGTAATGAGAAAATGGTTAAAGCTGAGAAGAAAACAGTTGTGTTTGGTACTGTTATGTATAAAACTGCATGGTATTAAATCATACCTTTATTTTCCAGTGGTTGGAGCAATGGTCTCCAATGTAGGGTGCAACACACCCCAGTGAAAACAACACGAGATGAACTGCTGGATTGTGCTAGGAAAAATTATATCTTGTATTTAAATTATTTTATCCTTTTAAAAATTTAATATGTGTGACTACTTTTTAATGTGTAATGTTTATATTTATGTTATAATACATTAATATAATTTATAAATAAACAAACATATATGTGTTGTTGTCACTCTATTCTTCACCCACTCAGCTTTAGCCACCCTGTTTCTTAAATACAATAAACACATTCCTGAGAACTATTGAACATGCTGTTTTATCTGCTTGAAATGTGGGCTTCCTAGATCTGCTTGTTTCATTCTCCTGCTTTGTTTTGGCCTCTATTCAGATTAAACCTTCTAAGAAATGTCTTCTATGATTAATTTATAGGAAATAGTAGTTTCAGTCAATTTTCAACCCTTCATCCTGATTTATTTTTATTGATTGCATATTCATGCATTGTATTTTACTTACTAACTTATTGACTGTATTCCCTAATAGACTACCAAATTTATGAGGACAGAGTCTATGTCCTTTCCCCCAACATTGAATATCCAGTGTTACAGTGAGTTCTTAGTAAATGTCAAATGTATCCCCAATGTCAAATGAATCCCCAATTTGTTGAATGAGTGAAGTGCACAGTTTGAAAGTTTGGACATTACTATTTTGAGGATAACAGAGATCCATTTTGACAGGTATTTGAAGATCTTTAAAATAGAAATTCAGGGAACTTCCTAGGTCACTGTGGAAGCTATACATTACAACCTCCACATGTTTACAGATTTACAAATTTACAAATTTACATATTATAGGAAAATTGACCTTTATGATCAACAGTTTTCTTGATCAATAAAATGCAATATGAGAGGCCACATATTGTTTCTGAGATAGAAGCAAGTTAATGAATGAAAAATACATAACACTAAACCTGACATATAAAAAAAAAAGAAAAATACATAACACTAAACCTGACATATATTTGGAGTTGAAGAAATAATAATAGTGCAAAAATCTCAAAATGGCAAAACTTAGAACTAATTCAATAATCTTAGTTGTGATTTCTTCCAAATTGATATCTCTTTCTCTGGTAAACTCAAAGTCACTGTCTAATGTCATTGCAGCACAATTACTTGCTGCATTATTTTGGCATTATGTTAAAAAGTTTGTATCTTAGTCTTTTAAAAATAATCATTTTCAAATTGACAAAAATTGTATGTATTTACTGTGTACAACAACATGTTTTAAAGTATATCTATACTTCAGAATGACTAGATCTAGTTAAGTAACATATGCATTAATTCATGTAGTTAACCTTTTTTTGTAGAGAGAGCACTTTATATCTACTTTTTTGTTAAAGATTTTATTTATTTATTTGAGAGGTAGAGTTACAGGCAGTGAGAGGGAGAGAAAGAGAGAAAGGTTTTCCATCCACTGGTTCACTCCCCAAATGGCCACAACATCCTTAACTGGGCCAATCTGAAGTCAGGAGCCAGGAGCTTCTTCTGAATCTCCCATGGGTGCAGGGGCCCAAGCACTGGGGCCATCTACTGCTTCCCCAGGTCACAACAGAGAGCTGGATCAGAAGAGGAGCAGCCGGGACTAGAACCAGCATCATATGGGATGCTCTCACCGCAGGCAGAGGATTAACCTACTGTGCCACAATGCCGGCCCTATATCCACTTTTAGTATTTTTCAAGAACTGTAGTCACTATGTTCTACCATGGATCTCTTTAACTTATTCCTTCTATTTAACCAAAATTTTGTATTCTTTCACCAAAATCTGAATTTCTCCTTCCAAACACCTCAGTCCATGGTAACCACTATCTTAAAATCTGTTTCTCTGAGTTTTACTTTTTAAGATTCCACATATGAATGAGGTCTTGTATTATTTGTCTTTATATGTCTGACTTATTCCACTTAACATCTTTCAGGCTCATCCATATTGTCACAAATGATAAAACTTTCTTTTTTATGACTGAGTATCATTCCAATTTGCAAATATTCCTACATTTTCTTTATCCATTCATCCACTGATGGACTTAATTTGGACTTAAATTGATTCTATATCTTGTGTATTGGGAATATGCCACAGTGAATGTGTATGCTGATACATCATCAATATATTTCCTTTCCTTTGGATTACTTTCATTTTTATTAATTTTATTTATTTATTTGAAAATCACAGAGAGAGCTCTCCCATTCCATTGTTCACTCCCCAAGTGCCTGAAATAGCAGGGACTGGGTCAGACCAAAGCCAAGAGCTGAGAACTCACTGCAGGTCTTCATGTGATTGCCAGGGACCAAATTATTTGCATCACCACCTATTCCCTACCAGCAGAATGCTGGAATTAGACATTGAGCCAGGATCTATTATATTGGATGTGGGTATCCTTTTTTAAACTTTTATTTAATAAATATAAATTTCCAAAGTATAGCTTCTGGATTACAGTGGCTTCCCCCCCCCCCATAACCTCCCTCCCACCCACAACCCTCCTATCTCCCACTCCCTCTCGGACGTAGGTATTCTAAGGACATCATAACCACTATGTCAAATGCCCACCATAAGGATCAGTCTTTTCAAATGGTTTGCATTTTAGTATAACTGATAAACTAAAAGGTGCTATGTACATTATTTGAATATATTTTACTTTTTTAAAATATATTCCTTTTCCATTTTATTTTTTATTTTGTTGGTTTTCACTTATTTGAAAGACAGAGAGAGAGAAAGAAATACAAAGACAGATTTCTTCTATTCGTTGGTTTACAGCACAGATTTCCACAACAGCTAGAGGCTGGCCAGGCCGAAACAAGGAGTCTGGAATTCATCTGGGTCTCTAACATGGGTTGGAGAAACACAAGTTGGAAAAACAGAAGTATAAGTACTGCTGCCTCCTAGGATGCCCATTAGCAGGAAGCTGGACTGGAAGTAGAGTAGCCATGGCTCTAATTGGCACACCAATGTGGGATGCAGGCATCCCAAGAGGTGACATAACCATATCATCAAATGCCTACCTGGAGGATTAGTCTTAAAATGGTTTGTTTCTTAGTGTAACAAATAAACAGAAAGGCTTTATGCACATTACTTTAGTATTTTTGTCTTTAGTGTACTGTTTCTCACTTTTTTAAAAAAGAAAGAAATTCTTACAGTTTCTATATTTTTTGTTTTTATGGCATGAAAAAAATGATAGTTATCTTCATAGTCATCATACCATCCTATGATCCAGTTCTAGATTCTTCACCCTTGCACAAGGCAAACTGGGTCAGAGTGTTAGGCTTTTCATAGATTAGTGGTATCTTTACAAGAAATGTGCTCAAATTATAAAATGTAGCAGCAAGAGAGAAAAGCTGTCCTAGGAGAAAAATGTACAAACTGAGGTATGGTTTTGATTTCTCAGAACAAAGGCTTTACTGTATGTTGTATAAAAGCTGTTATTAGACCAAAAGGACTAATGTCACTCTATGGCATTTATGACTCTGATTTTTTTCATTATCTTAACTAGAAACAAACTTAAAAGAATAAAAAAATGCTCAGAGGATGTACAGGCTATTTTAAACAAAAAATATTACTGTCTAAAATGCTACTTGAATTATTTACCAGAATTTGTAAAAATCAAAGTTTTTCCCTTAGGTCTTAAGACACTTTCTCTTGAATCATCTTTATTGTCCAACTGAGGAGAATAATTTAAGAATTAAACTGCAGTTATTAGACAACCAGGCAAAAGGCCTCCTGTTATGAACTGGAACCCTGCTGAGTGGTGTGCTTTTTGACATAGCTTCCTAAGCCTCTATTTAAGGCATAAACACCTGACCAGTGAGCTCTAAAGCAGATTGCAATTAGCAAGGTGTTGAAGTTTTTGAGAGTGGCTTTAGCAATTGTTTTAACTTTGTCAATACTCAATTGAATTATGTGCTCTCAGTCTGCATGAAAAGGATGCATTCAGACCAGAATGTGCTTATAAGAATTCCATGGGTCCGGCACCGCGACTCAATAGGCTAATCCTCCGCCTTGCGGCACCGGCACACCGGGTTCTAGTCCCGGTTGGGGCACCGGATTCTGTCCCAGTTGCTCCTCTTCCAGGCCAGCTCACTGCTGTGGCCCAGGAGTGCAGTGGAGGATGGCCCAAGTGCTTGAGCCCTTCACCCCATGGGAGACCAGGAGAAGCACCTGGCTCCTGCCTTCGGATCAGCGCAAAAAAAAAAAAAAAAAAGAATTGTATGGGTGCCAACGAAAGTGCTGTAGTGGTTTTCTCATTGGCTACTCTTACAAACTAAACCAGAGTTTTTAATTGCTTGAAACAATCAAATCTCCTTAATTTTAGCAGAGGAATAAAAGCAATTTGGACTAGTGACAAGTCTGATAATTTAGAGATATGAAGGCAGTTCTTTCAAGGAAACAATAATAAACTGGATAAAATGAAAGAATTGGTTTATAGTGATAGATTGGAACCTGAAGGATAAGCATTTACATCAATTGCATTTCTAAATGGTGTATCTAAATGTTTGAAAAAAATGTGTCTTCTCTGTAGTTTGTTAAATATTCTCTTATATGACTATTTATACTGTTCATTTGCTTAGCAAACATTTACCATACATAGTATAGTTAAATTCATCCCAGATTCATTCTTGATTATTCAGATTTTTAATCAGAGTCCAAATTTATGATATTTGACTGTAACATAATTTCTTCTTCTGGATTCCACATGGTTTTCATTTGCTTTCAGCCTTGGTAATATCGCAGGCAACCAGGTCAAAGATCGTGTAGGTGAGAAGTCCATTTGATAGCCAATCCATCAAATCAGTCTGGAAAGCAGGTGTTAGATTTTCTAATTTGACATCCAGAATGCTATGATGCTCAGAAACAGCTGCAGCCATGGGGAAGAAGGGCAGGTGTGATGTTACAGTCAGGCTTTGTCACTCTAGTCCTAGGGCTGTTTGTTTATACAGAAAGCAGAGAAGAGGAGGGAGAGATTTGAGACTTAAGAATCTCTTTGTTCAAAGCTGTTTCATTCTCTCCTCTTCTTTATTCCTTCCCTGCTTTGCAAGATCTTAGAAGAGTACCACAGATTTAGAATGATTTTAACAAGGCTTGTTTACCATATTTGGAAATTAAATGGCTTTGTTCCAATCTTTAGGGATGCTTTCTTCCCTGTTTTCTTCCCATGCTCCCACTACCTCACCGCACTCCAAAAGGAAAATCTATTTAACTGCCAGGCCTGTACATCACACGAGAAAAATGCAATGGAATAGCTATTCTCAGCCTAGGAGTTGCAGAGACTTAACCAAAGACCAATTTGGCCCATGTGTACTTCATTAGGTGGTTATAAAATGACTTCTTTCATGCTTCACATCCTTTCTCTTTCCCAACTGACAACATCAGAGAAATTAAAAAAGAAACAATTTAGAAATCAGATGTAAGTGGTAGAAAAGGGACATTTTAAGAGGAAATCAGTCACCTATTATTGAACTCTCATACCATCTCTAAATTATTCCTGGTAATAGTTTCGTTTTTGGAAAATCTGATTCTCCTTTATCTCTAATCCTTTATCTAAAGCTTAGACATGTTAAGGAGCAAGCCTTATTATGTGGACACATGCTTAAGTTTATTCATTCTACTGCTTCTACCTTTGGGGAACTTACTCCATGTTCAGAGAGAGAAACGAGATGTGAGAGGATACCCTATCATATTTGAATTTCAGATAAAAAACAAATACATTTTAGTGTAAGTATTACCAAAATATTTCAGGAAGTAGATTTATACTAAAAAATCTATTATTTATCTAAAATTCAATTTAATTGTATTTTTGTATTTTTATTTGCTATGCCTGATAGTCTTATCTTCAGGCTAATTTATTACTGTTGGCTACACAAATATGGTCAATATTACCTTCAGGTGAAATGAAAGGTTGATTCCCAAAGAAGAAAAGAAATATTGGTTCTCCAATTTAAAAGCTTTCTTTATGAAAATGATTTACCTCTAAGTAAATGAACTCTTCACCAGTAAACAAGTTTTACTGACTTATTTTTTTACATATTCACATATAGTGGGACAAAGGAGGTCATGGCACTGATGAGCAATAAACAAACAAAACAAAACTGTATGATATTCTTGTGGTAAATACAAACACATTGTAAAAATCTAATGGGTTTTTAACTAATTTTAATTATGGACTTTGGGTGATGATTTCACAGATGTATCAGTCTTATTCTTTGGTGTTGGGTGCCGATGAAAGAAATGCTGTGTTTGTTTTATTTTTTAGAAAACTTTTATTTAATAAACATAAATTTTGCAAGTCCAAAAAAAACCTTGAAATTGTGATTGAATTTGTATGCATTCATCTAGTTTTCCTGAATGAAGCAATGTTTCACGTTCATGTGAACTGGGGTCACAATTTAGCACACTAGTTCATCCATGAGGATTTCAAAAAGCTTATGAAAGGGGAAGGTGTTTGGTGCAGTGGTTTGGGTCATTATTTGGAAATGACCACATCCTGTTTTAGAGTGCATGGTTTGAGTCACAGCTACTCTGCTTGTAATCCATCTTCCTGCTAATATACATACTGGGAGGTAGAAGATGATGGCTTCAGTACTTGAGACCCTGTCATTCATATGGGAGACCCACATGGAATTCTGGTCTACTGGATATGTCCTGGCCCATCTACTACATTCTCTCTTTCCACATGTTTAGGAACTCCTAAGATCCATATGCCTGGTCGTTTGATATTATCCCATAGATCTCCAACACTGTTTTTAACTTTTCTATTTTCTTATTTTTTGTCTGACTACAAGATTTTCAAAGATTTGTCTTCTAGTTTGGGTATTCTTTATTCTGCCTCACCAGGTCTACTGTTAAGGCTTTCCACTGCAATTTTTATATGATCCGTTGAATTCTTCATTTCTTTTTTAATAAAGATTTATTTATTTATTTGAAAGTCAGAGTTACATAGAGAGAGGAGAGGCAGGGGGGGAGAGAGAGAGAGAGAGAGATCTTCCATTCGATGGTTCATTCCCCAACTGGCTGCAGTGGCTGGAGCTGAGTCGATCCAAAGCCAAGAGCCAGGAGCTTCCTCCAGGTCTCCCATGTGGGTGAAGAGGCCTAAGGACTTGGACCATCTTCGACTGCTTTTCCAGGCCATAGCAGAGAGCGGGATGGGAAGTGGAGCAGCTGGGACTTGAACCGGTGCCCATATGGGATACCGGCACTGCAGGCAGTGGCTTAATCTGCTACGCCACAGCACTGGCCCCTGAATTCTTCATTTCTAATATTTGTTTTTGATTTATCATTAAAATCTCAATTTCATGGGAAAATATTTGTTCATTTCATGTATGGTTTTCTTTGGTTCATGAATTTGATTTGATTGCTATTTTTTTTTCTGACATCCTGTTTATTGTTTACCTGATATAAATCTTCAAAAAGGTCTGTGTTCTACTTTGTGAGGCTGCAGTCCAATCTCTATTTCTTCTTTTATTTATTTTTATTTTATTTATTTATTTAATGAATGTATTTTTACATAGATACAACTTTAGGAATATAGTGGTTCTTTTCCCCATACCACCCACCCCGCTCCCATCCCACCTCCCATTCCCTCTCCCATTTCCTTCTTCATTATGGATCGTTTTTAGTATGACTTTATATACAGAGGACCAACTCTATGCTAATCATAGATTTAAACAATTTGCCCCCACTCCCACACACAACATATAGAGTACGGTTTGGGGAGAGAATTTGCAGTTGATTCTCATATTACAATTTAATAGGGACAGAGGTCCTACCTGGGGAGCAAGTGCACAGAATCCTTTAACAATGAACACAGTGATCATCCAAGGCTTTTGTCATGGGCTACCAAGGCTATGGAAGCCTTTTGTGACCATAGACTTCGTCGGTATCTGGACATGACCATAAGCAAAGTGGATGTTCTCTTCACCCTTCAGAAAAGAGTCTCCTTCTTTGATGACCCTTTCTTTCCTCTGAGGTCTCACAGAGATCCTCTGTGTAGGATTTTTTTCCCACAGAGTCTTGTCTTTCCATTCCTGAAATGCTCTTGCAGGCCTTTCAACCCGACCAGGAAGAATTATGGGTTGATTCTGAGGTCAGAGTGTCATTCTAGGAGTCTGCTGTGTGAACTGTTTCCCATGTTGATCCTTCCTTCCTTTTTAATTCTATAATTTTTACCGGGTACTTGGTGTTATTTATATCGTCCCTTTTAAACTTAGGCTGGTCTATCTGTTGCCTTTAACATTTAATATGATCATGGTAACAGTGAAGATGGTGTTTATACTACCAATTCTTATGGGTTTGGAGCCCCATGATTAGTTCTTAGGCTGTACCCGGAGAGGTGAGTCTATAGGCCTGTATACAGAACTAGACTGTTTTACAGTCTTAGACTACCTCCTCCATCTCTTATTCCCTTCCTTATTTTTAACTGGGATCTTTTTCCAATTGCCTTAAAATACATATAATTAACTCTATGTTACATAGTGAGTTCAGCATATAGTATGAAGTAGAGAGATGAGACAGAAAGAAAGAAAACAGAAAAAAAATGACAAAACAAAACAAAAAACAGTAAAAAGTTACAATTCTTCTCAAATTATTCAGAACAATTGAAAGGGAGGGAATCCCCCAATTCTTTCTATGAAGCCAATATCACCTTAATTCCTAAATCCGGAAAAGACACAACAGAGAAAGAAAACTATAGACCTATCTCCCTGATGAACATAGACGCAAAAATACTCAAAAAAATCCTGGCCAAACGAATCCAACTACACATCAGAAAGATCATTCACCCAGACCAAGTGGGATCTATCCCTGGGATGCAGGGATGGTTCAATATTCAAAAATCAATCAATGTGATAATCACATTAACAAATTAAGAAACAAAAATCATACGATTATCTCAATAGATGCAGAGAACGTATTTGACAAAATACAACACCCTTTCATGATGAAAACTCTAAGCAAATTGGGTTTAGAAGGAACATTCCTCAACACAATTAAGGCAATTTATGACAAACCCATGGCCAGAATTATATTGAATGGGGAAAAGTTGGAGGCATTTCCATGGAAAACTGGTACCAGACAGAGATGCCCACTCTCACCATTGCTATTCAATATAGTCCTAGAAGTTTTAGCCAGAGGCATTATGCAAGAAAAAGAAATTAAAGGGATACAAATGGAAAAGGACTAAGTAAACTATCCTTATTTGCAGATGGCATAATTCTATACATAGGGGATACAAAAGACTCCACTAAAAGACTATTGGAACTCATAGAAGAGTTTGGTAAAGTAGCAGGATACAAAATCAATGCACAGAAATCAACAGCCTTTGTATACACAGACAATGACATGGCTAAGAAAGAACTTCTAAGATCAATTCCATTCACAATAGTCTCAAAAACAATAAATTTATCCATGGAGTAAATTTAACCAAGGATGTCAAAGATCTCTATGATTAAAATTACAAAATATTAAAGCAAGAAATAGAAGACACAAAAAATGAAAAAAAAACTGCCATGTTCATGGATTGAAAGAATTAATATCAAAATGTCCATTTTTCCAAAAGCAATTTACAGGTTCAATGCTTTACCAATCAAAATACCAAAGACATTTTTCACAGATCTAGAAAAAAATTATGCTGAAATTCATATGGAGGCACAGGAGACCTCGAATAGCCAAAGCAATCCTATACAATAAAAACAAAGCCGAAGGCATCACAATTCCAGACTTCAAGACATAATACAGGGCAGTTATAATCGAAACAGCCTGGTAGTGGGACAGTTTTTATAGCTTTTGATTAATCCTATGATTTATTTTTTGAATTCCATTTCTGGCATTTCCTCAATCTCCTCATCTTCACATTCTAATATTAAAATTGTGTTGTATTCTTTGGAGGGAGTTATAGTGACTTCCTTATTCTTGTGTCTTGAATTTTTGCACTTATTTTTAGGCATTCGTCGAGTTAATTTTTAATTTTTCTTCTGATGGCTTTTATCTTTGGGCTATGCTTCTGTGGCTTACTAGAATGTCTGCACTTTCAGTGAATACCAAGAGGTGTGTGGTAGGTGTGGCCAGGGAGCTCTGGTCAATGCTCTAGGGTGGGGCAAGTTTCCAGGGTAACACCTAAGTTGGGCATCTTAGAACTCAATACCCAGCTACACACTACACCTTCTCATGTAACCACTGAGCCCCAAAGGTCTCAGCACACACAATGCTCTCATAGTTGCTGAGTCTAGAGGGCACTGTAGGCACAGTTGCCCCTCTGTCCCATGTAGCTTCCCAGCCAGGCTCAAAGTCAGTGAGGACTGTGGACTGTTCCCTCCGCTTAAATCTCTGGTTCCCATGTGTACCCTCAGGCCAAATGCCTGGCCCCCTGCCTACCACTGCTGCCAGCAGTATCCTTCAGATCTCCCATCTCAGTGAGCTGTTATGTGCATGCCCAAAGGCTTCCATAGTTGTTGTCCTATTGCAAAATGGTGCCCGCCCTCTCTCAGCCAAACCACAGGCTCTGTTCTGGAGAGATTGGTTTGAATGAAATGTCTCCTTCCATTTCCACTTTTTATAGATTCTGGACATTAGCTATCTATTAGTTGTATAGTTTGCAAATATTTTCTCCCATTCTGTTAGTTGCCTCTTCAGTTTGCTGAGTGGATTTTCATGTAACATATATGGTAGGGGACTAGTTTCATACTTCTGCTTGTGGCGATCCAGTTTCCCCAGCAACATTTATTGAAGAGACTGTCCTTGCTCCAGGGATTGATTTTTGATCCTTTGTCAAGGATAAGTTGGTTGTAGATGTATGGATTGATTTCTGGAGTTTCTATTCTGTTCCATTGGTCTGCATGTCTATTTTTGTGCCAGTACTAGTCTCTTTTGATTATAACTGCCCTGTAGTATATATTGACATGTGCTATTGTGATGCTTCCTGCTTTGTTTTTGTTGTATAAGATTGCTTTAGCTGCTCAGGATCTCTTGTGTTTCCATATGAATTTCAGTATCATTTTTTCTAGGTCTGAGAAAAACGCCGTTGGTATTCTGGCTGGAATTGCATTGGATCTGTAAATTGCTTTCAGTAGTATGGACAGTTGGATGATATTGATTCTTCTAATTCAGGAACGTGGAAGATTTTTCAATTTCTTGGTGTCTTCTTTTTTTATTTAATGCTTTATAATTTTCAGCATAGAGGTATTTGACATCCTTGGTTAAATTTATTCCAAGGTTGGGGCTGGTGCTGTGGCACAGCAAGTTAAAGCCCCAGCTTTCATTGCTGGCATCCCATATGGGCTCCTGTTCAAGTCCTGGCTGCTCCACTTCTACTCCAGCTCTCTGCTACGGCCTGGGAAAGTAGCGGAAGATGGCCCAGGTCCTTGGGCACCAGTACCCACGTGGGAAACCCGGAAGAAGCTTCTGGCTCCTGTCTTCAAATCAGCTTAACTCTGGCCATTGCTGTCATTTGGGATGTGAACCAGTAGATGGAAGACCTCTCTCTCTCTCTCTCTCTCTCTCTCTCTCTGGCTCTATCTTTCTCTGTAACTCTGTCTTTCTAATAAGTAAAATACTGATGTCATAAACAAGAGTGTCAAATTGTTAAATCAACAACAGGAGTCACTGTGTACTTACTTCTCATGTGGGATCTGTCCTTAATGTGTTGTCCAATGTGAAGTAATGCTATAACTAGTACTGAAACAGTATTTCACACTTTGTGTTTCTGTGTGGGTGCAAACTGATGAAATCTTTACTTAATTTATACTAAATTGATCTTCTGTATATAAAGATAATTGAAAATGAATCTTGATGTCAATGGAATGGGAGCAGGAGATGGGAGGGGTGCGAGTGGGAGGGAAATTGGGGGGGGAGCCATTGTAATCCATAAACTGTACTTTGGAAATTTATATTTACTAAATAAAAAAAGAAAAAATTATTCCAAGGTATTTAATTATTTTTGTATCTATTGTGAATGAGATTGATCTTAGAAATTCTTTCTCAGCCATGGCATTGCCTATGTCTACAATGGCTATATATATATATATATATATATGTAGTTCTTATTTTTATCTCATGATATTGCTTAACAGTTGTAATGGTCAGAAAGATAACTATGTTGTACAGTTGCTCTTAATCATTTGGAGTCTATGCACCCCTTTGAGAGTTTGATAAATGTTGTGGCTCTTCAGTCTTTAAAACACACATATTCTTTTTTTTTTTTTTTTTTTTTTTTTTGGTGACAGGCAGAGTGGACAGTGAGAGAGAGAGACAGAGAGAAAGGCCTTCCTTTGCCGTTGGTTCACCCTCCAATGGCTGCCGCGGCTGGCTCGCTGCGGCCAGCGCACCGCGCTCATCCGATGGCAGGAGCCAGGTGCTAGGTGCTTTTCCCTGGTCTCCCATGGGGTGCAGGGCCCAAGCACTTGGGCCATCCTCCACTGCACTCCCGGGCCACAGCAGAGGGCTGGCCTGGAAGAGGGGCAACCGGAACAGAATCCGGAGCCCCGACCGGGACTAGAACCCGGTGTGCCGGCGCCGCAAGGCAGAGGATTAGCCTGTTGAGCCACGGCGCCGGCCAAACACACATATTCTTATATGAATGAATGCAAAAGCTCTTGCAGGAAAATTCATAAAATCAAAAAAGTCCATTTAAATTGAAATGTCCACATTTAAGAAGCACTGTCATGGAGAATTCTGAGGTGTGATAATAAAACAAAACTCAAGATGACCTATTTCTAAAGGTACTGTTTCTGACATGTCATCCTGAAAGGAATACATTTTGCTGTTGCTGTACTGTGTAAACTTTAGATATCACAATCCAGAAGCCCTAGGTTATGGATTATAATGCACTGAACTTAACTTAGTCAAGAATAGCACTCTCAAGTCATATGATAATAGCTAATTTTCTGATACACAAAAACTTAAAATAATTTTTAAAAATTAAAAATAAACAAATATCTTCCTATTCTTAATAATACAACATGCTTAGAAAACAACTGTAAAGGGGATCATACACTATAATTACTCAGCCCTAGAAATTCTGTCTATTCCCCCCTAGGAAGAGGGGATTCTGCAATAACAAGTGCCAGATCCCGGAAGTGTTCTTCATGCCTCCCCCAGTCAAATTCTGCCCTAGGCCTAGAAAATCCTTTCTCCACCTATAGAAAAAATGACCTAGTTGTGAAAACTTCTTCTGCTCCCTCAAGCAGCAATTGTAGGGGATCACAGTCACATGAGACAAATCAGGCAGAAAAAAGTAATACTGCATAGGCTCTGAAAATGAGACTGCTATTGGATCCAGACCTCCACAAAGTAGTTCAGGACCATCATACCCAATCTAACATGATCACTACTGATAAAATCTTTAAAAAAACTAAATGGAATCCGGAATCTATTTACATAATAGCCAAAATGTGTCTGTGATGCTTTGACAAGTTTCAAGTGAGACTTGACAATTCTCAAATGTCCATACATTAAAAAACTGCCCATAGTAACAAGAACAGGATGATCCCACTTGAATGAGAAAATATAATCAACTGATGCTAACAGCAAGATGAATCAACAACAGAAGTATTTGACATGCATTTTAAAATTTCATAGTAATTATTCATCTAGTAACAATTCATTTGAAACAAAGATAAAATTTTCAACAAAAAACATTAGAAGTTATGGAAATTATAAAATTGAAAAATAAACAAAAAGCATACTAGATGAGTTCAGTAGCAGAGTAGAGTTGATGGAGTATAAAATTGGTGAAGTTAAGTACAGCTTAATAGAAGTTAAGTAATCTAAGAAGTTACTAATCTAACAGAAATAAAAAAAATAGAATCTCAGGAACCTGTGGAACCCATGTTGATATACAGCATAAAATTCAAGAGGTATTTGAATCATTAGAACTCTGCTTTCATGGAAGATTTTCATGCTTCTTGTGAGGCTGGGTTAATTTCCTTGGGAGTGAGTTCTCACTCTTCTGGGACAAAATTACGCACCAAAAGAACAGATTGCTATAAAGTGTCACCATATCATATTTTTCTGCTTCTTCATTCACCAGCTTACCTTCTTTCTTTCCCACCATCTTATGATGCAGCACGAAGCCCTCACCAGATGCCAAGAAGATCCTGATGCCATGATTTTGAACTTGTCAACCTCCAGAGTAATAAGTAAAAATAAGCCTCCATTCTTTATAAATTGCCCAGTTTCAGATATTCTGTTTTAGCAACAGAAACAAATTAAGACACATAGCCAATGTTCAAATATTAAGAATATTGACAATCCTGATGCTGCAAACAAAATGGCAGTTCACCACCAACAACTTCCAAAAGAGACAGTAACTTTAACACTTGTTAACACACCAAAGTCACCTTCAAAAGACATACAAAAGCAAAATGAGAGGCCACAATGACTCATTTTAGTATAAGAAAAGTCAATTTGAAGAAAGCAGTAAGGAAAGAGTTGTTTGTGTCATCCCTCAGTCTCACCAAACTTCAAGTAGCAAAGTATAGAGAAAAATGCATACTATTTGTGGGAGGGAGAAGGAATTGCATCTCAGTACCAGTTCTACTGCAATAGAACTTAGAGTCAGAAAGAGCTCAATGGACTTTGTCTCAAGACCTGTATTGGAAGACTGAATATTTGGACCATCCTTACCCAGGCAGCCTCTATCACTGCTTGCCCAACCTCAGAAATCAGAGAGACTCCTGTCATTGATGAGTAGGACAGCAGATGGACCTTAGGACATAGTCTTGTAGCCCAGAGTCCAGACAGATACCATGACTAAAAGCCTTTACCTCCTGACTGGGACTCACAGAAACAGCCTCTGCAGTTGTTGGCATCAGGTTGAGGCTTACAATACACTGTGGTGGTCTTGTTCCTAGCCTGTGGAAACTTTGTCTGCTTCCTCAGGCATCACTAGCAGGAGCAAATTTGAGCATCAGTCACATGCGAATAATTATGCAAAAAGTAGTAATCCTGCATAGGCTCTGAAAATTAGAATGATATTGCATCCACACTCCATAAAAGTGGGCCAGGATCTTCATGTCAAACCTAAACACAGTAACCACTGGTAAAAGTTCTAAAAATTAAGTTCCAGTAAAATCACTGCTGGCTTCAGACAGTTTTGCAGTACACCTGTGGGATTTTATGGGGCCTGGTGACACTGGGACCCAGATGTGAACCAGCCTGTTGCTAGTCTAATTGGCCAAGGAGCTACTTTAATGACCCTCCAACCTTGGGCAGAGAGAGAGCAGCCATAGAACTATGTCTTGGTATTTGTTTCTGGACTGGAAAAGCCCAACCCTGGGCAGAAATTAATGGTCCCTGTTTCTAGGCAAATTCTTATGAATAGAGTCTCTGGACTTGTCCCTGTATCAGGAAGAGACTGGGTGAATCCCTGGTGAGAGGGATTTCATTCAGCATATATCCCAGTCAGCCTCAGTAGACCTGGTGTGAACCCTAAGGCTGCACAGAGCCTAATGGACTGTGAGACTCAGATATGATCCATCTAGTACCTTTCCAGGTAGCTAAGGGGCTGTTTCTGTCAACCCCCCTACAACCTTGGGCAGACAGGAATCACAGACTGGTTTAGGACTCATAGCTATCCTAGTAAAATCCAGCATCAGGCAGTGCTTAACAGTCCCTGTCCCCAAGCCTGTACCTTCTGAAAGGCTCTGGATCTGCTTCATTGCCAAGTGGACTTCTGTGGCCCCCATCAATCCATCTTATACACCAAGCAGCATCCCAGCAGCTGGTAAGAGTGATACTGAACAGTAACATCACCATAGCAGTAGACAGACCGTAGCATGGTGGGCTTCAGTTCTACCCCAAGGCTGCATTGCTCTTGGTGTACTGCAGATCCAAAGCATGAAGCAGTATCATGGTACTGGTGACCTAAAAACTAGAAGTCTGAGCCTACCACAGTCCCAGAAAGAGACTTGTAGGGACTCACTCTTTCTTTTCAGGCATTTCCCCAGTTCATTCTAAACAACATACCAACTGAAGATTTGGGACAAAGTTGAGATTGAGCAGTATTATAGGATTGAAACAGTGAAAAGAATCAACAGGAGACCTGGGGCTAAACTCAACTTAATGTGTTATCTAGTGCTGAAATAATAGAGAATCCATAATCATAAAAAAAAAATAAACACCATTTATAATTTCAGAAAGAAAGCCAAATTACTATAACTAACCCCTCCATATGCAATTCCTGAATGAGACACAGGTTTGCCATGGAAAAGTGGGTTAAAAGGTTAACAAGAAGAGTTGTAATACAGGGCTAGAGGCAGAAATTATTCAGAATATCTTCTGGCTCACCTCTTCCTATGTAATCTTTCTGCCTAGTTCCCTCATATAATTCCCCCCTCAGATATTTTCATCCCTTATTCTTTATGGGAAGTTGAAGGAGGAAGGCCCATCTTATAGATCTGTGTCATGCTGAATTGGATGATTGGACCTAACTAATCAAGGAATTGAAAATCTTTAACAAAATGATCTAGTGGATCGACAAAAAGAGTCAGAAGGTTTTCCCCAGTCACTGCCAATGGCTGGGACCCCTGCATGATCATTATTTCTCCGAGGAATTGTCAAATTCTGAAAAAGAAAAATATGGCAGTTAAGATGAGCATAATTAGGAAAAGACAGGGTAGTACCCCTCCTAGGAAATGGAAAGTATTTTCTATTTCTTCCCAGATGGTGAGAGTTGGTAGAATTTACTTACCAAAATTATAGTGCCATTTAGCTGGAATGCGAATCCTGTGAAAACTCTTCCCTTGAGCATACTGTAGTTAAAGTAAATATAACAGATTCCATTAGTGACAGCACATATTCCACCTTGCTCTACCAATAGGTAATCTAGGGCTAGTTGGTTGTCCATGATTTCTTTAGCTAGACAATCCATAGACCTGCGTTTTTGTAGATTGACTTAAGCTGCCAAAGGCAATAGACATATATTTTTTAATTACCTCATGAGATATAGTAGAATATTCTTCCACTACAGTGAAAGAACTCACTGGGGAGTTCTTAGAACCTTCCTTAGAAAACCAGGAGAAAAGTGGGTAAAATATGTCTAATATAAATTGCAATAGCCTTGATATAACAAAAACAAAAATTTTACTTATATTCTGTTTTTTGAAGATATATTTATTCAAAATTGGTTCATAAAAGTATACAGACATCCTCTGCATACAGTTATGAAGACTGCAAAGGTAGAGGTTTAATTTTTTTTTTTTTTTGACAAGCAGAGTTAGTGAGATAGAGAGAGACAGAGAGAAAGGTCTTCCTTTTTTCGTTGGTTCACTCCCCCAGATGGCGGCTGCGGCCGGCATGCTGCACCAATCCAAAGCCAGGAGCCAGGTGCTTCCTCCTGGTCTCCCATGGGGTGCAGGGCCCAAGCACTTGGGCCATCCTCCACTGCCTTCCCGGGCCACAGCAGAGAGCTGGACTGGAAGAAGAGCAACCGGGACAGAATCTGGTGCCTAGTCTTCCAAACAAAGGAAACTCAAAGGACACCAACCAGACTCAACTAAAAAAGATATTCTTCAAGGCATGGTATAGTTAAATTGTCAAAATTTAAGTACATGGAGAGAATCCTAAAATCAGTAGTAGAAAAACATCAAGTTCCATAGAAAGAAAAAACCCAATAAACAGCAGACTTCTCAGCAAAAATTCTATAGGCTAGAAGAGAGTGAGATAATGTATTCAAGGTCTTGAAAGCAAGATCTTCCAACCAAGAATATTATATCCTACAAAACTATCCTTTAGAAGTGAAAGAGAAATAAAATATTTCTGAGACAAGCAGAAACTGACAGAATTCATCAACACCATAACAAATAAAATGAACTACATGTCTTCAAACAACAGGAATTGATTTTCTCACAATTCTGGAGACTAGAATCTGAGATCAAGATATTGGAAAGGTTTGTTCAATTCTGAGGCCTCTGTCTTTGACTTAAAAAGAACTTTCTCCTTTGCCTTCACATGGTCTTCCTCTGTATCTGCATATAGTAGTGTTAAAATTTCCTCTTTTAAGAACTTCCATTATATTGGATTAGGGGCCACCCTAAATACAGTATTTTAAAATAATTACATCTTAAAGATTGTATCTCCATGGCCAGCGCTGCGGCTCAATATGCTAATCCTCCATCTGTGGCGCCGGCACCTTGGGTTCTAGTCCCGTTCGGGGCGCAGGATTCTGTCCCGGCTGCTGCTCTTCCAGTCCAGCTCTCTGCTGTGGCCTGGGAAGGCAGTGGAAGAAGGCCCAAGTGCTTGAGCCCTGCACCTGCATAGAGACCAGGAGGAAGCACCTGGCTCCTGGCTTCGGATCAGTGCGCTTGCCGCAGTGGCCATCGGGGGGTGAACCAACGGTAAAGGAAGACTTTTCTCTCTGTCTCTCTCTCTCACTGTCCACTCTGCCTGTCAAAAAAAAAATTGTATCTCCAATACAATTATATTCTAACATACTTGGGGGTTAGGAATTCAATATATGAATTTTGGAAGATAAAACTCAGCTCACAACAAGACCACAGAGTGCTTCCTAAAACAATTCTTGTGTCCTCTTGCTGCCTGGTGGTTATTTTTTGATTTGTTTTATACTCTTGTTGCTTACCACTGTAAATGATAAAATCTTAGCATCACACATACTTTTTTCTCTTGTTTCACAATAGAGAACAAATGTCACTCCTCTTCTCTTTATTTACAGGTGTACCATGGTATATAATAAGAGCTCTCACATGAAGGCACGCTAGAGTTCCTACTTAGGTCTTGTGTCAATGATAGAAGAAAAGATCACCTGTGCCAGGTATTCTGCTAAGTGATTTATAAACTGAGACTTGATGATAACCTCCAGAAGTGGACACCTATTATCCCTGTTTTGTCAGTGATAACAATGAGACTTCAAGATATTAAGCAGTAACCAAAAGTAGTAACATAATTTGAAAGTTGTGGGGTTGGTGTTCAAGCTTAGATCTGTCTTTTCTAATTGTCTCTTCTCTTAACTACTAATCTCCACTGCCTCAGTGGTTACAACAGGCTGAATTGTGCTTGACATAAATTCTTCCAGGAGTGGAAGAGAGTATTCGAAGTTATTAGCTTTTTCAGTCCCAATCAGATTTTATTACCACATATTCATAAATAATATAAAGGTAAGTCATAAAAATATTAGAATAGAATTTTCTCCTAGGTAGTTAAAAAACTAAACTGAAATCCACAGTAAATACCACATATACCAAACTGAGAGATAAACAGATTAAGAGATTACTCTTGGGAAATGTCCTTTGAGACTTGAAAGCTTTCTTTCCTTCTTCTCGGAAGAAATCACACATTACACAATACTTACTTTGATTAACGCAATTTCTGCATGGTATGCAGGCACAATAGGGGTTGGAAAACTTAAGCTCTTACAGGTACCAAGCAGGTAACTTAATTAGGTGACATGAGGGCATGATCAAAAGCAATAAGGAGGAATAGGGCCTATGGCAAATAGAACCGTGCTTATTTCCTTTAAAAGGAGAGCCACTACTCAGTTTCAACCCATTATTGTCATATAGATCCAGCTTTATTGACTCTTTAAATTTTTGAGAGAAATTATCACATAGTTAAAGAAATAGAAAAAAACTATATAAACATATGTTAATGTGTGTATGTGCATGTACACAGATTTTTATGGAGAATTTTCCTGTTTTTAAATGTCAGTAATTAATTAAAATTTGTCAACACTCTGCAGGCCAAACAACACATCTGCAGCATGAATCCAGTTCACACAATCCTAGAATAAGTTAACGTTACCTAGAGAAAGGAAAGACCCATAGAACAAGAAGGAATAAAGAAAAATGATACCAGAAGACAATTAAATACAAACTTCATCTTTTCATAAAACAATCTAATTTTTCACAATTTTGCTTAAGAGGATTCCCATTCATAAAACTTCCCAGGTTAAAAATATTATGTGTAATTTTACATTATTATATATATATATTTTTTTGACAGGCAGAGTTATAGAGAGAGAGACAGAGAGAAAGGTCTTCCTTTTTCTGTTGGTTCACCCCCCCCCCCCCCCCAAATGGCGGCTGCGGCCGGCATGCTGCACCAATCCAAAGCCAGGAGCCAGGTGCTTCCTCCTGGTCTCCCATGGTTGTGCAGGGCCCAAGCACTTGGGCCATCCTCCACTGCCTTCCCAGGCCACAGCAGAGAGCTGGACTGGAAGAGGAGCAACCAGGACTAGAACCCGGGGTGCTGGCACCGCAGGCAGAGGATTAGCCTAGTGAGCCACTGTGCTGGCCTTATTATATATAGTTTTATATATAACAGATCCAGACTAAAATTATCTCTGTGTTTACTTTGAATAGGCTTCCAGAACTTACCGGCAAATTCTCAATCTAGAACTCTATTCCTTGTGAAAAATTGTTTTTTTGGAAGTGTTGATTTTTAAGACTTGCAATTAATATATCCCTGATTTTAAAATAATGAAACACTATTCATAGCTTCAGAATATTTTTAACACTTGGCTTGATCCCACAGCATGTTATCAATTCCACCAAGCAATACATATATGTATCCTTCAAATTGCCTACCTATAATATAAGCTAGGCAGGAAATCAGTGAGAGACAAAAGAGCTAAGAAGTTTCCAGAAAACTTTGTGCCTTAGCCCTGCACCACTAAAACTCCAACTCCGTCCATGTCAATTAAGCACACCCACATTCCAATGATGCACCTGAGCCTCCATCATCATGAAGAAGATGTGATAAAAAATGCATGTATTCTGAGTCCCACGTGGAGATGCCATAAAACCTTCCCAAAGATCATTATACACATTGAACTCCTTCCAAACACCATCCCATTTGTGTATTCTCCTCACAAGGCTGTTACTGTCTGCAATGCTTAATCAAAATAATAAAAATAATGAGCGCAAAGTTTGAGGGTAAAGGAAAATTTGATATATCAATAGATGAGGGAGTAGCAGACTTTCAAGTTTCAAGAACAACCACCCTATTGAATGAAGGTACTTTGGGGTTTTTATGGAAACTACAAGGAAGCAGGAGTCAGGAATAAGAGGAACAAAGGATAGGGACATCTGCATTTTGGCCTCTGGCCAGGTGATAAGAGGTTTCAGTCATAGTGGTATCTAGTCCTGTTACATATTCAACTCATGTTGAAATTCTTAGTTTATCAGTAATGCTATACTCTTCTGGGAATGCTTGTAATGGGCAAGTGGACTTCAGTGCTTTCTGCCCTGTGCCTGAAATTCCATGCCAGGTCCTAGAATTCCCTTAAATGAAATCCCTTAAGAAAATGCCAGATGTTATCTGATTATAACCTTGTAGGACTGGCTCTACCACTCCCTCAGTTCAATGAGTTAAGCTAAGAGAGGAGGGCTAGAAGACTGGGATCCGATGCTATCTAGCATTCAAGGCACTGTTTAAGAGCTTCATTTCAAGGCTGCCCGCATTCACTTATCTTTAAATGAATTCCACTCTCATTCTTGTACTTTATTTATGTCTCTACTTTGAATGCATCTCTTACACTGAGATAAATACCTTGGAATAAATCCAACCAGGGAACCCTTTTCCCCAGGACATCTGAACTAGGTGCTCTTCCCTTTGTTGTAGGCACAAGCAAAGGTTGTTGTATTATAGATATTCACCCTATATTTGTAAAGGATGTCCATGATTATTACAATATCTGACTAGCAAAAGCTATTTTGTACCACCTATCACTGAGGATTCCTTAGCTAGCTTGAAGTTCACCATGGAGTAAGATTGGTAATTTGTTCAGAGAAAATAAGATATGTTCTAGTGTAAGACTGTAGATCACTCTATAGTTAATTATGGCTCAGAAGAAGAAATTCTTCTTTTCTCAGAAATCCTAACACATCTTCCCTGTGACCAGTCTAAGACTATTGAACGTCCAAATGTGCTTTGTTTTCTGTACTAAAGCACCAGCTAACAAGAGCTTTAGTAATTGCAAAGCTTATTTTAAAAGTACTGTGAAAATATAATGTACTAGATATTGTCAATAACATTATCAATGTGGTTAAACTAGTATAAAACTGGGATTGATATATGTGGGTTTTGTTTTTGTTTTTTTGTTTGTTTGTTTCACTAAAGAGGAAATGATGTTTTGAAAAATATAAACCAGTAAAATGGGTTTTGCTTTCTGACAAAGTGCTAAAGTAAAATATGAAGGGTTAATTTTGGATATATTTAAGAATATGTGGCAATATCTAAGCATTAACCTCTTTGCTTTGATAAGTGAAGTAATTTAAAGGTTTACACATTTTTATACCTATATGATGGAATAAACATAAATGGAGTATCATACACATTGTAGGTAATACTGGAAAGTATAAAAGAAAGAAATTTCACCTGTCTTATGTAGCCAAAAAAGACACAATAAACAATAACCTGCTCTCATGTAAGAGAGAATGGTAATATCATTTGCTATTCTTTCTTTTATTATTACCCCAAATTGATCTAGTAATTGGGTAGCCATCTGTGCTAGCTAATTTTCTTCATCTGAAAGAATAATAAAACTTTCCATATCTCTATGACTAGCAGGTGGTTATGGCTTGAAGCAAACCATCTAGGTTAAACTCACAAGGAGATAGGAGTCTCATTTCCCTTGATGTTTGCACTTCAAAGAGATAGCTTTTAAGAAATGGCTCCCCATATTCTATTTAGAACATTCTTCAGCCGGCGCCGTGGCTCAACAGGCTAATCCTCCGCCTTGCGGCGCTGGCACACCGGGTTCTAGTCCCGGTCGGGGCACCGGATTCTGTCCCGGTTGCCCCTCTTCCAGGCCAGCCCTCTGCTGTGGCCCGGGAGTACAGTGGAGGATGGCCCAAGTGCTTGGGCCCTGCACCCCATGGGAGACCAGGATAAGCACCTAGCACCTGGCTCCTGCCATCGGATGAGCGCGGTGCGCTGGCCGCAGCGCGCCGGCCGCGGCAGCCATTGGAGGGTGAACCAATGGCAAAGGAAGACCTTTCTCTCTGTCTCTCTCTCTCACTGTCCACTCTGCCTGTCAAAAAAAAAAAAAAAAAAGAACATTCTTCAGTTGTAATATTGGCAAAAGGATTATTTAGCCTTAAAATATTTTACATACTTGTCAAAGAGAAACAGAAATGATCTACAAACACTAGGAAAGTATCTCAAGAAAATGCTCCAAGAAAGGAAAGGAGAAGGCTTCTTTTTGCCTTTTGGCAAAAAACAACATTTTGAATTTTTAAATATAGCTTTTCATTACTAATTTTTAAATTTGAATTAGCTGTCATGTAGAATAAAATAAACTTCTCCTAAATAGCAGTAAAACAACAAATGTACATAAGTTACAAGAAGACAATAGTAAGTTAATCTGCCCTCAAATTAGAAATCTTTACAACAGCCCAAGGAGGAAGGATAAGAAATATCCTTGACGATTTTCAAGCAGAGACCAGGGAACTCTACCTTTTTTGAACTTTCAGATTACATTTCTGCATTGGAAGAATGATTTATATTGTCACTTCCAACTCTATAAAAATTATGATTCTGGAATTAGCTTGAACCTAAGAATCATATGAAGTGAGTTGGGCAGATATTATTACCCATTTTTAAAGAGAAGACTGGGAGACAGGATGGGGTGGAAACAATCACTATGTTCCTAAATCTGTATATATGAATGCATGAACTCTGTACACCTTAAATCAAATTTTAAAAAACTAAAGAGAAGAAAACTGGCATATTGTTTCTGCCTCCCAGTTAAGGGCATCATCATTACCCTAAACTATAAAGGACAAATCACACTATTTACTTGAATCATTGGCTGAAGTTTGGAGATTACTTT
This sequence comes from Sylvilagus floridanus, assembly GCA_949820135.1. Lineage (NCBI taxonomy): Eukaryota > Metazoa > Chordata > Mammalia > Lagomorpha > Leporidae > Sylvilagus > Sylvilagus floridanus. Next base: position 92,405,068 of record OX463223.1, read on the forward strand.
ACCAAATCTACCCAATTTTTACTGCTATATATGGGGCAGCACAGTAGAACAGTGTCAGGAAAGACAAAGAGTAATGATAAAATCAGTTCAGAGGGCATAGGGTTCAAGAAAACAGGTGAGGGAGGCATATAATTTGAGTTAAAAGTCCACCTTTGTTACTGGAGGGAAGGCCGTGGAAGCCGTGGGGTTCTTGTCTTCATGCAAGAAAGAATTCAGGTGTGAGACAGAGAGCAGAGTGATAAGGCTTTATTAGGGATAGGGCAACCATCGGAATGGAAGGGACAGAGAGAAAGAGCACCCAGTCACTCGGACTGGGGGAGAGTGAGGTTATATGGTTGAATGGAGAGAATACACCTGGGCAGGCCAGGCAGGCAGCTCAGCAGAGAGGCAGAGCTGAACATGCAGTCCGTTTGGACTCCCTAGATTTTTAAGAGAGTCTATTTATTCACCTCCCTCTCTCCTCCAGGACAAAGGATGGAGAGTCCTGGTGGAAGGGTTTGTTGGGTAAAAGTTAGCAAATTCCCCCCATAGATTTGCTGGTGCCCAGGCAGAGTAGGGGGACTTCACGTGTCTTTTTGTTGTAGATTCGTTCTGAGAGGAGGAGCGCAGTGGGGGCAAGAAGCGCAGAGTCACCACACAAACACTGGGAGTCAGGTAAAAGCGGGATAGAGGCTAGCAGCTCGCAGACTTGTTTATTTCAGTTGGTACAGCAGCTTATATAGCCAAAGCAGCCAATCCTGTCAACAGTCGGTTTATGCCCTAACCAATTACTGCCTGTTGCCAGGCAGGCTCCTTTGTCAGGTGGGTTCCAACTTGCCAGCAGCCATCTTGGCACAGCCTTCTCATTCCACCACAGTGTCTGAGAAGGTTTTATTGCCCCATCTTATTAGGTAACCCTTTTGGTCCTGAGGAGAGAGAATTCTCCTGGGAGAAGGGCTGGGACCACCTAAAAGCTTTCAGGATCTGAGCAGGACTTTGAAGTGCAAGATGCTGGGCTTCTGGAGCTTCCACAGTGGGTGCTTGTCTTCAGGCCTTTCTCATACATACATAGGCTCGATTTCTGACTTCCTACATAACACCTTGGCCCTTGCCTACTTATATGAGCTTGGGCAAAGTATTTAACTTCTCTGAACCACATTTTTGAAAATGGGGGAAAAAAAGAAAGACAATGGGGATAATACTTTCTACCACATAGGGTAGTTGTGAAAATGAAAAAAAAAAACACAAGAAAAGCAAGCAATTTTGTAAGATAAAAATTCATAATCATCATCATCAATCTACATATTCCTATTATTGAGAAGCATATTGAAAGAGATATATTGATTGGAATCAGATTTTCTGGGTTTGAATTCTGAATTACATGTTGGAAAGACTTGCGCTTCTCAGAGCCACAGTTTCATCATTGGTATGGTTTTGATAATGACAATATCTATGTCATACTGGAGTATTGTGAGCATTTTCTGAGATAATCCATGATAAAATACCTAGTATAGTATCTGGCACATAGAAAAGTTTCAGTAAATATTATCTGCTCTTACTGTTGATCTAAGAACTGCTAATTCTCCTGTGTTCCAAGCTAGAATAGTCATTTCTTGATTACCTGATAGAGGAAAACCAAGGAATCCCTGCCTTTTTTGTCTCTGGGATTAGCTCCTAGAACTTTCAGTTTTGATCCTCTTGAGGTTTAGAAGATCATTCTTTCCAAAAACTACCCATTGTGGCTATACCATGGTGAGGTTAACTACTTAATTGAGCTCTTTCTTGCCTACCTCTTATGTAGTCAATGCTAATTAGTACCATTTTTATTGTTCTGCCAGGTCTAGGAACAGTAGAAATCTACTTCATTTTCATATCTGAGATATTTGTCTCCTGATTATTTGGCACCTATGCCTTACTGAGACTGATTTTATTAAGGATACTGACCTGCTGGTAATGATAGGTTTTATTAAAAAAATGGCTATCTTTTAAAAATTTGAATGTTTTTCTACTGCTTTTAATAATTGCTACTTTGGGACAGCATTGTACCACATTAGGTTAAGCCACCAACTGTGACACTGGATCCCACATGAGCACCAGTTTGAGTCCCGTCCCAGCTGTTCTGCTTCCAAACCAGCTCCCTGTTAATGCATCTGGAATGGCAGTGGATGATGGCCCAAGTTCTTGGACCGCTGTTCCCCAGGTGAGAGACCCAGATGAAGTTTCAGGCTTCTGACTTTGGCCTGGCCCAGCCCCACCTGTTGCAGTCATTTGTGGAGTGAACCAACAAGTAGAAGATCTCTTAGTCTTTCTCCCCCACCCCTCATAACTCTCTTTCAAATAAGCAAATTTTAAATAAGACTTTCTTTTAAAAAAGTCATAATGTCCTTCAAAATTTATACAGATCTTAGACTACTGAAATTATATCTTGATGGCTTAAATCACTCTACAACTTTTATCTTAACTCTTGCTAAGTAGAATATACCAAGGAATAATCCCAATGATTAAAAGTGTGACTATTTTTCAGCAAGTTAGAAAACTTATTTAGGGAGTATTTCTTTATTCTCAGAGCATTTTACAACTTATTTCTGACCATTTCTTTCCTCTGAGATGTTTGAAATCAACTGTCAGAGCTAGAAAGCAGTCCCAAGCTTATACTATGTATGCATGTATGAATTGGTATTTGTGAAGAGGTGAATACACATGCATATATGCCTGTACTGATTATTATCAATAAACCTGATCTAATAGCTCAGATTCTGTGCTACAATATCTTCTTTTAAGGTTTATGCTAAAATTCATTTGGAAACACAGGAGACCCAGAATAGCTGAAGCAATCTTAAACAGCAAAAACAGCCAGAGGCATCACAACATCAGATTTCAAGATATAATACAGGGCAGTTATAATCAAAGCATCCTGATACTGGTACAAAAATAGATATGCAGCCCAATGGAACTGAATAGAAACTTCAGAAATCAATCCATGCAACTAAAACCTAAGAATTTTAACAAAGAAGCTTGAATCAATCCCTGTGAAAATGCATGCTTTTCCACAGATTGTGCTAGGAAAATTGGATCTCCATGTGGGAAAATATGAAACCAGACCCCTATCTTACACTTTATACAAAAATCAACTAAAAACATATCAAGGATTCAAATCCATGACCTGATGCCATCAAATTACTAAGAGGAGAACATTGAGGAAACTCTGCAAGATGTTGGCATAAGCAAGGTCTTCTTGGAAAAGACCCCAGAAGCACAGGAAATCTAAAAAAAAAAAAATAGACAAATGAGATTACATCAAGCTAAAAAGCATCTACACTAAAAGGAAACACTCAAGAAAGTGAAGAGGCAACCAACGAATGGGAGAACATATTTTCAAACTATGCAATTGTTAAAGGATGAATATCCAGAAACTATAAAGAACTCAAGATGTTCAACAACAACAAAACTAACAATCCAGTAAGAAATGGGCAAAGGACATGAATATGGCATTTTTCAGTGGATGAAATTCAAATGGCCGGAGAGCGGCAAGATGGCGGAATAGGAAGGGAGCACACCGATAGTCTGGGGAGAGACAGTTTAATAAAAGTGGAGATACTGCAGGTTCAAGGAAGAGTAGGGGAAGAAACAGCAGAGGAAACCCTTCCGGAACTGGAGATTCACAGTGGACCTGCGTGGAGAGCGTGGGAGCCCACAGTTTGGGACACCAGCAGCAGATTCAACACACCAGCGCTGGAACGCGAGGTGAGCAGAACATCAATAGCCCGAATTACTAGCAGGGAAGCGGAAAAGGGAGCCTAGAGCGAACAAGGCTTGAAACCCTGCAGGGAAAAGTTCACCAGGCTAACTAGAAGAGAGAGAGAGAGAGGGAAAAAAAAAAAAAGTGACCCATACGGACACGAGCTTCTCTCTCTCCGCTCACCTCTCAAAGGTGAGCAAGACAAAGAGCAGGCGCCATTTTGGAATACGTCATAAGCAGGGTGACCTCGGGTCGGCACCGGCCCCGAGCCTAGCAGAAAAACCTGACTCTGGGTGGGAGGGGTGAAATAACAGGAGATTAGAACCTAATGAATGTGTGGTGCTAATGAACTGAGACTGTGAAAAAAGAGACGGTGGGGGAGAGAACTCACGGAAATCACGAATTCATGTGAGTACTCTCCAGAGACGCTACAATTCAGTAGCCTTGGCAGCCCAGTGGGAGACTACAGGAGAATCTCAGCCCACACAAAGGGCCGCAAAGATTCCCTCTGTGGTCCTTGGGAAAGAGCTTCCGATCTCTGGCTCCTGTGGGTATATCATTCGCCTGCTAACCACCCCCAATTCCATTCAGCTGTGTGCAATTACTTCCCTTTTGAATCAAAAAAAAAAAAAAAAGTAACAGAGAGAGATTTACCACGCCTAACCTGGGAGTGTCTCCTTTGACACACCCTCAACCCTGAGGAACCAGAGCTCTCAGGCCACACCCATCTCAAGCCTCTAAGGCTCCATCAAAAGCAGACAGTCCACTTAATCTAGAGTCATAGTATAACAAGAAAAAAACACCACAGTGAAGAAACCAATATGCCAAACAACAAACGCAAAAACCGAGGTAATAAGAACAAGGAAGACACTATGGCATCCCCAAATGAAAAAGACACCCCAATTCAAGATTACAAAGATGATGAGATAGAAGAGATGCAAGAAGCAGATCTCAAAAAATTGATAAGAACACTAAGAAGTACTCAAAAACAAATTCTTGAACTACAGAAATCCTTAATGGACAAGGTAGAAAATCTCTCTCATGAAAATGAAATATTAAGGAGAAATCAAGCTGAAATGAAACAACTAGTAGAACATGAAACTGTGATAGTGACGAGAAATCATAATGAAGTGAAGAATTCAATAGATCAAATAGAAAACACATTAGAGAGCCTTACAAACAGAATGGGTGAGGCAGAAGAGAGAATATCGGACTTAGAAGACAGAGCACAGGAAACTATACAGTCAAACCAAAGAAAAGAAGAGGAAATTAGAAATCTAAAAAATATTGTTGGGAATCTACAGGATACTATTAAAAAACCCAACATTCGAGTTCTAGGAGTTCCTGAAGGCATGGAGAGGGAGAAAGGATTAGAATGCCTTTTTAGTGAGATAATAGCAGAAAATTTCCCAGTTTTGGAGAAGGACAGAGACATCCTAGTACAGGAAGCTCATAGAACCCCTAGTAAACATGACCAAAAGAGGTCCTCACCACGACACGTTGTAATTAAACTCACCACAGCGAAACAGAAAGAAAAGATCCTAAAATGCGCAAGAGAGAAACGTCAAATTACACTCAGAGGATCTCCAATTAGACTCACAGCAGACTTCTCATCAGAAACTCTACAAGCTAGAAGGGAATGGCGAGACATAGCCCAGGTACTTAGAGAGAAAAACTGCCAGCCCAGAATATTATATCCTGCCAAGCTCTCATTTGTGAATGAAGGTGAAATAAAGACCTTTCATAACAAACAAAAATTGAAAGAATTTGTTGCCACTCGTCCAGCCCTGCAAAAGATACTTAAAGATGTGTTACACACAGAAACACAGAAACACGGCCATCAACATGAAAGAAGGTAAACGAAGGGAACATCACAGCAAAAGATCACAGGGAATTCAAAGCATACATTTGGATAAAGAAATTATGGGACATGTACTCTATAGAATACTATACAGCAGTCAAAAACAATGAAATCCGGTCATTTGCAATAAGATGGAGGAATTTGGAAAACATCATTCTGAGTGAATTAAGCCAGTCCCAAAGGGACAAATATCATATGTTCTCCCGATCGGTGACAACTAATTGAGCACCAAAGGTGAAACCTATTGAAGTGAAATGGACACTATGAGAAACAGTAACTTGATCAGCTCTTGTGCTGACTGTTGTTGTACAATGTAATACTTTATCCATTTTAGTAATTTTTTTATTCTAGTACTATTGGTTGAACTCTGTAATTAACAAACAATTAGTCTTAGGTGTTTAAATTTTAACTGAAAAGTGATCCCTGTGAAATGTAAGAGTGGGAATAAGAGAGGGAGGAGATGTACAATTTGGGACATGCTCAATCGGAACTGCCCCAAATGATGGAGTTAGAATTGTGCCAGGGAATTCCAATACAATCCCATCAAGGTGGCATGTACCAAGGCCATCTCACTAGTCCAAGTGATCAATTTCAGTTCACAATTGATCACACTGATAGGTCTAAGAGTCAAAGGGATCACACAAACAAGACTAGTGTCTGCTAATACTAACTGATAGAATCAAAAAGGGAGAGAATGATCCAACATGGGAAGCGAGATACACAGCAGACTCATAGAATGGCAGATGTCTTAAATAGCACTCTGACCTCAGAATCAGCCCTTAAGGCATTCAGATCTGGCTCAAGAGCCCATGAGAATATTCTAGGCATGGAAAGCCAAGAAACTCTGGAAAAAAAAAAGACCTAAATGAAAGATCTCTGTGAGTGAGATCCCAGTGGAAAGTATGGGCCATCAAAGAAGGAGGTACCTTTCTCTGAAGGGAGGAGAGAACTTCCACTTTGACTATGACCCTGTCGGAATGAGATTGAAGTTGGCAAACCCTAAAGGCTTCCATAGCCTTGGCAACTCATGACTAGGGCCTAGGGAGATTACTGATGCCATAAACAAGAGTGTCAAATTGTTAAATCAACTTCCGGAGTCACTGTGTACTTACGTCTCATGTGGGATCTGTCCTTAATGTGTTGTCCAATGTGAAGTAATGCTATAACTAGCACTGAAACAGTATTTTACACTTTATGTTTCTGTGTGGGTGCAAACTGATGAAATCTTTACTTAGTGTATACTTAATCTATCTTCTGTATATAGATAATTAAAAATGAAAAAAAATCTTGATGTTAAATTGGAAATTGCCTAGAAAATTAATCAATTTTTTAAAAAAATATATCATGTAGGATCTCTGTCCTTAATGTGCTATACATTTTGAATTAATACTATAACTAGTACTCCAACAGTATTTTTCACTTTGTGTTGCTATGTGAGGGCAAACTGTTGAAATCTTTACTTAATATATAGTAAACTGATCTTCTGTATATAAAGAGAATTGAAAATGAATCTTGATATGAAGCAAGGGGAGAGGGAGTGGGAAAGGGGAGGGTTGCGGGTGGGAGGGAAGTTATGGGGGGGGAAGCCATTGTAATCTATAAGCTGTATTTTGGAAATTTATATTCTTTAAATAAAAGCGTTATAAAAAAAAAAAAGAAATTCAAATGGCCAACAGACACATGAAAAATTGGTCAGGATCATTAGCCATCAGGGAAATGCAAATCCAAACCACAAAATAATAAACATTGGAGAGGATATGAGGAAAAAGATTCTCTAATCCACACTTGGTGGGAATACAGACTAGTATAGTCATTGTGAAAGACAGTATAGAGATGCCTCAGAAAGTTGAAAATAGATCTACCATATGAACCAGCCATCCCACTCCAAGGTATTTACACAAAAGAAATGAAATCAGCATATGAAAGGGTTGTATGTACCCCATGTTTATTTCAGCTCAATTCATAATAGCTAAGATATGGCTAAAAAATGTTATATATATATATGTATATATATATATATATACATATATATATACTATGCAGTATTCCTCAGCCATAAAAAAGAAATCCTGTCTTTCACAACAAAATGGATGCCACTGGTAGCCATTATACTTAGTGAAACAAGTCAGTCCCCAAAAGAGTAGTGTTATATGGTTTCCCTAATCTGTGGTAAATAATAAAGTACCAAAAATGTATAATTATTTACATTGCAACATGTGTAAAATTATTCCTGTGCATAAACTGTTGAGAGGAAATGGCTTAAAGTCTAAATGAACTTAATTATTATCATGTAATCACACAGTAAGTATTGAGATGTTACATTTTCATTGGTTATATTTCATTAATAGAAATTATGAATGACTAATTGATGAAAACTGCATATGGTCATTTTTCCATTCAATTTCTGCTTATAGACATTGTCTATATTCCCATTAAAACTAGTTTTTGTGGTTTTTTTTGTTTTTTTTTTTTTGCTTTTTACTTGTTAAACTTCTTATTCAGTGAAGTCTTGGGCTTTTTCATTGTAATATAAATTTAAAATCTGTTATCTCAAAAACTAAAATAAGGAAGAAATATAGGGGCCAACGTTGCGGTGTAGCATGTTAGACTGTCTCCTGTGATTCTAGCACTGCACATGGGCGTCAGTTTGAGTCCCAGCTCTATTTTAAATCAAGTTCCCTGCTAATGTGCCTGGGAAAACAGAGGATGATGGCTCACATGGGAAACCCAGAAGAGGCTCCTGGCTCCTGGGTTTGTATCAGCCCAGCTATAGAAATTGTGGTTATTTGGGGAGTGAACCAGTGGATGGAAGATCTCTCTGTCTCTCCACCTCTACATATAAGTATGCCTTTCAAATAAAATAACTAAATTATAAAAAAAAAAAACACAAAAAGTTCAAGGAAGCAAGGTGGGTGGTTGGGAGGAAGGAAATGGCATTATGTTCTTATATTTGTATCTACAAATCATAATGAATCTGTTAAAAATTAATTTAATTTAAAATAAAAAATGAAAAAGAAGACCCACCCTCATCCTGTAGCTCCAGGAATGTGAATGTTAGCATTATATAAGAGCCAGTGAACCCTACCCTATGGTATCTATGGAAGAACCTACTTGCATTAATCCACTTCATAGCTACACCTTCCAGAGCATAATCCCTAGAATAACCTGTATTCAGCTCATAGGACTGGGACAGAGTCCTTTTCACATCCCCCAGTGCTGGGACTAAGGATTTTGATGCTATAAGCTGCTACATCAGATAGGCCCATGCAGCAGGAAATGGAGAAATTCTCATTCCATTCAAATCACACAGTCTCATAGCTACAGCTATTGGTGCACAAAATTGTAAATCTCTCAGGTTTGCCTAGTACAGAACCCTTGGGACCCAGATTGTGACTAATACCATCAATAACCCTAGTATGATTGACACTCAACTCTCTGGAAACTGCAAATGCGCTCTTTGGGAAAATGACATCTAATTCAAAGGCATACTACTACCTCTCCAGCCTTCTGAAACCTAGATAACTGTGACATTCTTAGACGTTGCCAACATTAAATGCGCATGAAGAAACCACACAGGCAGAACAATTCTGTCTGCACTCACCTAGAACCAAAGCAACTACCCAAGTGATACCCCACAATTCATCAAAGTGAAAAATCTTTTTCATTGAAATTTACTCTGTAAAGAAGAAGGAACTGTACATATGTACATATGTCAATGTAAAGACACAGAAAACATGAAAAAGCAAGGAAGCTTATCACCTCCAAAAGAATACAATGGTTCTGCAGGAACAAATACAGATTTGAAAGACAGCCACAAAATACCTGAATATTTAAAATAATGATCCCAAAGGCATTCGATGAGATGCAAGAGAATACATGCAGAAAGCTTAAAGAAATGAGGAAAACAATACATGATAGGAATGAGAAATTCAACAGAGATAGAAATTGTTTTAAAAAATCAGAAATTTTGAGCAGAAATAGTCGATCAATGCAATAAAAAATACAACTGAGAACTTCAACAACAGAATAGACAAAGCAGATTAAAGAAAATCTGATCTGGAAGACAAGACTTCAAAATAATCCAGGTCCAAAAAAATAAAGAGAAAGAATGAAGAAAACCTACACAACACATGGGATACAAACAAATATTCATATTATAGAAATACCTGAAGAAAAGGAAAAAAGGCACTCAGAGCCTATTGAATGAAACAATAGTTGAAAAATTTCCAAGTCTTGCAGGAGATATGGACATCCAGATATAGGGATCTCCAAGGACTCCCTAAGGCATACTATAGTCAAATTGTAAAAACAAAACAAAACAAAAAAACAAAAAACAAAACACTAAGGAAATGGAGTAAACCCTAAATACAGTAAAAGAAAAAAATCAAGTTGCATAAAAAGAAAAACCCATTAAACTAATAGCAGATTTCTCAGCACAAATCCTATAGACCAGAAGAGAGTGGTATGATATATTGAAAGTTTTGAAAGAAAAAGAATTGTAACCAAGAGCATTATATCCTACAAAGCTATCCTTTAGAAATGAAAGAGAAATAAAATATTTCACAAATGAAAAACTGAGAGAAACCATTACCACCAACCAGCGTTATAGGAAATTGTGAAAGGTATATTACATTAAACGTAATCACCATAAAAACACACAAGAGTACAACATTCACTAACAGAACAGATACATTCAAACCAATCAAAAAATGACAGAAGTCTGTTCTAATCTATAAATATTAATCTTGAATGTACATAGATTATATTCCCCATTCAAAAGATATACATTGGCTTAGTGAATAAAAATCAGGACCCAACAATACCCACAGGTACAAGAAATACATAGATTGAAAGTAAAGGGTTGGAATAAGACATGACATGCAAATGGAAATAAAGTAAAAAAAAAAAACCTGGAGTCTACTCATCAGATAAAATATAGGCTTTAAATAAAAAATTATAGAAAGACAAATAAATGGGCATTATATAATGATGAGAAGATTGATTCAGTAAAAAGATATAACAAGCATAAGCATATATATATCCAACACAAGACAACCCAGATATATAAAGCAAACATTATTAGACCTAAAGAGAGATATAGACTCCAACATAACAATAGTGTGTGACTTCTATACCTCACTGTTGTGAATGAACAGATCATCCAGATGGAAAATCAACAAAGATGCATCAGATTTCAATCATACTATACAACAAATGGCTTTTACAATATAAACAGAATTTTACCCAACAGCTACAGAACACACATTCTTCTCACCAGTACATGGAGCATTTTCTATGAGAGACAAAAATTAGGCCACAAATCAAATCTCAGTAAAATAAAAAACCTAAAATCATGCTAAGTATGATCATAAAGGAGTAAAACTAGAAATAAACTAAAAGAACAATAGAAACTACAAATATATGGAAATTGAAGAACATGGTACTGAATGACAGATGGATCATTGCACATATTTTAAAAAGAAATCTAAAAATCAGAATATAATAAATGTTGGAAAAATACATGGAGAAAGAGTAACTCCTATACACTGCTGTTAGGAATGTAAATTGGCATAAGCACTGTGAGAAACACTTAGAGACTTCTTTAAAAACTAGAAATGTAACTGTAATATGATCCAGCAATACCACTGTAGGCATACATCCAAAAGACATAACATAATTTCATCAAGAAATAACCTATTCCATCAAGTTTATTGCAGCACTATTCACAATAGCCAAGATATGGATTAAAGTTAAGTGTCCATCATCAGATGAATGGATAAATGAAATGTGGTACATGTACACCATGGAGATACTGTTATTTGCAGTAAATGGATGGAACTGGAAGACATCAGGTTAAGTGAAATAAATCAGACATAGAAAGACAAATACCACATATCATCATAACCTTGTATCTGTGAGCTAAAAAAGGCTCAGAATGAACACAAAGTGCCAGCAAATTTAATCACCAAAAAGATTGTGATCACTACATCAAAAAGATCATGATCAAGTTCATGACAAAATAGAATTTATTACAGAGATGCAAAGATGGTTCACAACATTTACAAATCAATAAGCATAGTAAGTCACAGCCACAGAATGAAGAACAAAATCACAAATTCATCTGAACAGATGTAGAAGAAGCACTTGGTAAGAATCGGTATTCCTTAATGATAAATACTCTCAACAAATTAGGTATGTGGGGCTGGCGCTGTGGCTCAGCAGGTTAAAGCCCTGGCCTGAAGCGCCAGCATCGCATATGGGTGCCGGTTCTGCTATGGCCTGGAATAACAGTAGAAGACGGCCCAAGTCCTTGGGCCCCTACACCCATGTGGGAGACCCAGAATTATTTGCAAGAGTAATTAAGGAAGAGAATGAAACAAATAACATTATATTGGAAATGAAAAAGTAAAAATATCCATGTTTGCAGATAACAAGATTATGTCCATCCATGGAAAAACCTAAATATTCCCCCAATTTGTAATTATAATCTTCTATAGCCATATGATTTTGCATACTTATTTCTTGAATTTATATCTGTGGAAAACTGAACTATCTATCAATTACTGAAATTTATCCTATTGAGCATATCCATTCTACTTCTTTTAGTGTATCATTACCTTGTTATCTAAATACGTTTGTTTATATTTGTCTTCCTGACTTGAGAATGATGGCAAAGGTATAATAAAATCTCACGCTATTCTTTCTTTTTATTCTAGTTGGAACTCCTATTAGATATTTGAACATTTGGATTTATTCTAGTAACTTTTGTTTCATATGCTCCATCTCTTGTCTTTTCTTTCATATTTTATTTTATACATTTGATAGACAGAGGGAGTTCCTAACCACAGATTCACTCTCTAATGCCCACTGTCACTGAGATTGGAGCCAGAGATGTGAACAGAATCCAAATTTCCCATATGGGTGTCAGGAATTCAATTACTTGAGCCATTACCACTACTTCCTAAGATCTACATTATTAACTGGAGTTAGGAGACAGAATTGGGATTCAAATCAGGTACTACAATGTGGCATGGGAGCTTCTTAATCAATGAGCCAAATGCCCTCTTAATAGTCTTCTTATTTTCCATTGCATTTTGGAATAAATCCTCCATTTAAACTTTCAGCTCATTATTTTACTACTTTGCTGTGTCCATTTGCATTGACAAGGTCCTCAATTGTTTCTAATAGTCTGTTCTTGTTCCACAAATGTAATATTATCTATTTCTGTGAGGGTATTAATGATACTTTTAATATGATTTGACTGTTTTTGATATTGCCTTCATTTCTCCTGTTATGGATTTTGTCCATCTTTTATTGTGCTATTTTTGCTCAACCATTTGTTGACAATTTCACTTGGCGAAAGTAGAATTGACTCCGACTTCCTCACTCGGGTAGTATCAGTAGGATATATTAGCAAACTGACCCTTGATCCTCCCTCAGCAACACAACTTAATGTGGCTGTGTGAGGTGTGGTTAGTCAATGCTATGCTTCATCCACCACTTTTTTTTCCCCTAGCTGTCATCAGTAAGACTGAACAAGACGCTACAAGTCAGATGCTGTTAAGTGATACTCGTTTCTCTCAATCCTGGTATCAGTGAGGCCCAGTAAAATGTTGAACTGTGAAACCCATCTGGAACCAATCAGGTGAGATGAGATTGATGTGCAGTATGATAGTTTACATGTTACCTCCCCTTAATAAGGGGGAAATTATGATATTAAATAACTTACATGAGAAAAAGAACAGAAAACTCCCATATCAAAAATTGCATAAAGATGATCTAAGTAAACTCAAATCAAGAAGCAGAAAGGAACAATTATGAATAGAAATAAAAGAAATTGAAGAGGCAGAGTTGTGGTGCAGCAGGTTGTGCTGCTGCCTGAGATGCTGGCATCCCATATCAGAGTGCCAGTTCAAGTCCAGGCTTTTTCACTTCTGATCCAGCTCTCTGGTAACACACCTGGGAAGCAACAAAAGATGGCACAGCTACTTGGGCCATTGCCAGCTAGTTGGGAGACCCAGATAGAGTTCTAGGCACCAGGTTTTGGCCTGAACCAAACTCAGCCACTGCAGCCATTTGAGGAATAAACCAGCTGATAGAAGATACTCTCTCTCTCTCTCTTTCTCTCTCTCTCTGTATGTGTGTGTGTAACTGCTTTAAAATAAATAAAATGAATCTTAAAAATAAATTGAATAGAGGACAATCACAGAAAAAATTAATAAAAAGGTGATTCTTTCAAAATAATAGTAAAATTTGTAAATATGTAGCTAGACTAGAAAATATAAGAAAAGAATAAATACATCACCAATATCAAGAAGAAAACACATATCTCACTAGAGACCTTATAGACATCAAGAGGATAATGAAGAATAATCTGAACAAATCTATACATGTGAATTTGACAAACTAGATTAAGTTGGTCAATGACTCAAAAACCAAAACTACCAGACCAAGTAAGAAGCAATAAACAAGATGAATAGTCCTATAATCTTGACAGTAATTAAAGTCATAATTTAAAATCTTAAAAGATCTCCAGGCTCAGATGATTTCAATGGAGAATTTTTAACAAATACTTAAAATAAGTTACTAATATATCAATACAATCTGTTCCACAAAATAGAAGAGGAATAAACACATTAATTCATTTTCTGAAACCCTGATACCAAAACTAGACAAAGGTACAATAAAAGGTTCACTGTAAATAGCTCTCAAAAACTTAAATTTAAGCTTTAAAATTAACATATAAATACTTCTAAATGAATCCCAAAAATGTATAAAAATATTATACATCCAGGTCTTAGCTATTGTGAATTGAGCTGCAATAAACATTAAGGTGTGGACAGCTTTTTTATTTGCCAATTTAATTTCCTTTGCATAAATTCCAAGGAGTGGGATGGCTGGGTTGAATGGTAGGGTTATATTCAGGATTCTGAGAAATCTCCAGAATGACTTCAAAAGTGGCTTTACCAGATTGCACTCCCACCAACAGTGCGTTAGTGTCCCTATTTCCCCACATCCTCTCCAGCATCTATTGTTGGTAGATTTCTGAATGTGAGCCATTCTAACCGGGATGAGGTGAAACCTCATTGTGGTTTTTGATTTGCATTTCCCTGATTGCTAGTGATCCTGAATCAACCCAAATGCCCATCAACAATAGACTGGATAAAGAAATTATGGGACATGTACTCTATAGAATACTATAGAGCAGTCAAAAACAATGAAATCCAGTCATTTGCAACAAGATGGAGAAATCTGGAAAACATCATGCTGAGTGAATTAAGCCAGTCCCAAAGGGACAAATATCATATGTTCTCCCTGATTGGTGACAACTAACCAAGCACCAAGAAGGAAACGTGTTGAAGTGAAATGGACACTATGAGAAACAGTTACTTGATCAGCCCTTGTCCTGACTGTTGATATAAATTTAATACTTTATCCCTTTTAGTATTTTTTTTGTTCTACTTAATACTATTGGTTGAACTCTGTAATTAACACACAGTTATTCTTAGGGGTTTAAATTTTAATTGAAAAGTGATCCCTGTTAAATCAGGAGCCCAGATAGGTTTGGAAGCCCAAGCACTTGGGCCATCCTCCTCTGCTTTCCCAGGAGCATTATGAGGGAGCTGAATCAGAACTGGAGCAGCTGGGACAAAAACTGGAGCTCATATGAGCAAGCAGCAGATTAACCTGCCAGACCCTTTAAAGAATAATTAATTTTCCTTACTCTACTCTTTCATCTCTTTTTGTCTAGCAACCAAAAAAAAAATCACATTTCTGATTGCTGTTTACCAGCTATTTTGTCTTGGGTGGCCAACTTAATTTTTTAATATGGTGCCCACATTAGATTGTTTTTAATGACAAAATGATAGTGATTTATTTAAATAGTCCTTTCAGTTCTATTGCACTATCTTCTCTCTCATTAGACCTAGAGCAGATTCAAGTCATATATACCATACTTAGAAGCAAAAGTCTACTCTGGAAACTTAGTTACAAGGTCAAATTTGTTGTACTTTTCTTCTTTTGGTATTAGTTTCATTCCATGAAGATTATTTCTTTGGGCCTTTGCTCTTGGTTTCCTGTCCATTTCACCCCTGAAAAACGTAATTCTGTTTGGTCATACATTATCAGTTTATTATTCTTACTTAACTATAGACTCCCTTTGAATTATTTAATATATAATATACAAATTAAAAAAATAAACTTGGATTTTTATTCAAACCTAGTATCTAAGTCTGATACCCAACAGTGAAAACTGCTTGGCACCAGGATCCTGAAGTTCATTTCAAGAAAGGATTCAGGAGTGAGTCAGAAGATAGCAAATAGGGAGTAGAAAGTTTTTTTTAATTTTTTTTTATTTTTTTAAACTTTTATTTAATGAATATAAACTTCCAAAGTACAGCTTATGGATTACAATGGCTTCCCACCCCATAACTTCCCTCCCACCCGCAACCCTCCCATTTCCTGCTCCCTCTCCCCTTGCAATCACATCAAGATTCATTTTCAATTCTCTTTGTACACAGAAGATCAGTTTAGTACATATTACGTAAAGATTTCATCAGTTTGCACCCACACAGAACATAAAGTGTAAAATACTGTTTGAGTACTAGTTATATATTTTTTAAATTGATTAATTTTCTATGCAATTTCCAATTTAACACCAAGGTTTTTTTTTTTTCATTTTCAATTATCTTTATATACAGAAGATCGATTCAGTATATACTAAGTAAAGATTTCATCAGTTTGCACCCACACAGAAACACAAAGTGTAAAAATAATGTTTCAGTACTAGTTATAGCATTACTTCACATTGGACAACACATTAAGGACGGATCCTAAATGAGACGTAAGTACACAGTGACTCCTGATGTTGACTTAACAATTTGACACTCTTGTTTATGGCGTCAGTAATCTCCCTAGGCTCTAGTCATGAGTTGCCAAGGCCATGGAAGCCTCTGGAGTTCGCTGACTTCGATTTCATACCAACAGGGTCATAGCCAAAGTGGAAGTTCTCTCCTCCCTTCAGAGAAAGGTACCTCCTTCTTTGATGGCCCTGTTCTTTCCACTGGGATCTCACTCACAGAGATCTTTCATTTAGGTCTTCCTTTTATTTTTCCCAGAGTGTCTTGGCTTTCCATGCCTAAAATACTCTCATGGGCTCTTGAGCCAGATCTGAATGCCTTAAGGGCTGATTCTGAGGCCAGAGTGCTATTTAGGACATCTGCCATTCTATGAGTCTGCTGTGTCTCCCACTTCCCATGTTGGATCGTTCTCTCCCTTCTTGATTCTATCAGTTAGTATTAGCAGACACTAGTCTTGTTTGTGTGATCCCTTTGACTCTCAGACCTATCATTGTGATCAATTGTGAACTGAAATTGATCACTTGGACTAGTGAGATGGCATTGGTACATTGGTACATCCAATACATTGGTATTGGAATCCCCTGGCACACTTCTAACTCCATCATTTGGGGCACGTCTGATTGAGCATGTCCCAAATTGTACATCTCCTCCTTCTCTTATTCCCACTCTTATATTTCACAGAGATCACTTTTCAGTTAAAATTTAAGCACCTAAGAATAATTGTGTGTTAATTACAGAGTTCAACCACTAGTACTAGAACAAAAAAATACTAAAATGGATAAACTATTTCATTGTACAACAACAGTCAGTACAAGAGCTGATCAAGTAACTGTTTTTCATAGTGTCCATTTCACTTCAACAGGTTTCCCCTTTGGTGCTCAGTGAGTTGTCGCCGATCAGGGAGAACATATGATATTTGTCTCTTTGGGACTGGCTTAATTCACTCAGCATGATGTTTTCCAGATTTCTCTATCTTGTTGCAAATGACTGGATTTCATTGTTTTTGTCTGCTCTATAGTGTTCTATAGAGTACATGTCCCATAATTTCTTTATCCAGTCTATTGTTGATGGGCATTTGGGTTGGTTCCAGGTCTTAGCTATTGTGAATTGAGCTGCAATAAACATTAATGTGCAGATGGCTTTTTTGTTTCCCAATTTAATTTCCTTTGCGTAAATTCCAAGGAGTGGGATGGCTGGGTTCCTCACCGGACATGGGAAAGAATATATACCCATTCCACAAATCCAGACACATATCTGTCAGTACACAATTAATAGCGTAAATTGCATGAAAAATTTGAGTCCTGGGTAAGGTTTCCATTGCAGCTTTCAGATCTGGAACTGACAGTGTCTGCTCTATAAGCACCATGAACATCTGCACTTGTTCTATGATACCTGAATTTCATTTTATCTTGTTTCAACTATGGGAAGTACATGATTGCCACTGCACAGCATAACCAACACTTTTCCTTTGGGAACTGGACAAGGTACCATTCTTAGCCTGCATCTCAAGG
Source organism: Sylvilagus floridanus (assembly GCA_949820135.1). Lineage (NCBI taxonomy): Eukaryota > Metazoa > Chordata > Mammalia > Lagomorpha > Leporidae > Sylvilagus > Sylvilagus floridanus. Next base: position 92,423,017 of record OX463223.1, read on the forward strand.
ACTGTAATTATTAGGCCTTGATTTCTCAGTCACCAGAACCTATGCTGTGGATCTAGGGAAGACTACTTGTATTCTACTGTTCCAGGAGCACACCTGCCAATACACAATCCTCAGCATAACCTATATTCACACCACAGCAGAGGATATTCATTCTCTCTCTCATCATCATCATCCTCTCTGTCTCTGTCTGTTTGTGACTCTGCCTTTCATATAAATAAATGTATCTTTTTAAAAAGAACTATCTACTTAGGTCCTTTGCCCATTTATGAATCAAATTAGTTGGTTTTTTTAATTGGTTTTTTTTTTTTTTTTTACAGGCAGAGTGGACAGTGAGAGAGAGAGACAGAGAGAAAGGTCTTCCTTTGCCGTTGGTTCACCCTCCAATGGCCGCCGCTGACGGCGTGCTGCGGCTGGCGCACCGTGCTCGTCTGATGGCAGGAGCCAGGAGCCAGGTGCTTTTCCTGGTCTCCCATGGGGTGCAGGGCCCAAGCACCTGGGCCATCCTCCACTGCACTCCTGGGCCACAGCAGAGGGCTGGCCTGGAAGAGGGGCAACCGGGACAGAATCCGGTGCCCCGACTGGGACTAGAACCCGGTGTGCCGGCGCCGCAAGGCGGAGGAGTAGCCTGTTGAGCCACGGCGCCGGCCGTTTATTGGGTTTTTAAGTTACTGATAATTTTGGATATTAAAGAGCTTTTTAATGTTTTCTTCATTTCTTCAATTCTATAGAAAGTCTTTTCACTTAATCAATTTTTTTTTTTCCTGAACAGAAACGTCTGAGTTTGATATGACCAACTTTATCTGGTTTTGCTTTTGTTTCCTGCACTTCTGGGGTCTTACCCAAGAAATCATTGCCTACACCAACTCTTTAAAGTGTTCCTACTATGTTTTTTCTAGCTATTTCATAGTTTCAGATCTTACGTTTATGTCTTTATTCCATCTTGAGTTAGTTTTTGTATATGGTGAGAGGTAGGGATCCAATTTCTTTCTTCTACATATTTATGTTCAGGTTTGCAAACACCATTTATTGAAACCTATTCGTCCTCCAGTGTAGGTTCTTGGTAAATTTGTCAAAAATTAGTTGACTATACATCCATGGAATAATTTATCGGTTCTCTATTATGTTTCATTGATCTATGTTTTTATGCCAGTACCATACTCTTTTAATCACTATAGATTTGTAGTATGCTCTTAATCTAGGTATTGTGATGCCTTTGATTTACTTCCCCCCACCCCCATCAGGACTGCTTTGGCTTATTCCAGTTCTTTCGTGATCCCATATGAATTTTTTTATAATTGTTTTCTTTCTAATTTTGTAAAGAATGTCACTGGTATTTTCAGTGATGATTGCATTGAAGCTGTATATTGTTTTAGATTACATGGACATTTTTAAAAAGTTAATTCTTCCATTATTCAAACAAATGATGCCTTTTCTTTTCCCCTCTCTTTATGCAGTTTATAATTTACCTTGTAGAGATTTTTCACTTTTTAAAGTTTATTCCTAAATATTGAAAATGCATTAAGCTATTTGGAATGGGATTTTTCTTTATTTCTCATTCAGCAAGAGTATTACTAGTACTTAAAATGCTACTGATCTTTTATTTTTATTTATACAAGGGAAAAATTTCATGCATTTCATACATACAGTTTTAAGACCATAGTGATCCTTCCCACACTACCCACCCTCTCTCCCTCACTCCCACCCCCCTTCTTCTTTTCTTAATTTTCTTTTAGTTTTTATAATGACATACTTCCAATTTTCTTTATAATCAGAAGCTTAAACCTCTGGTGAATAAAGATATCAACAAGTACCAAGTATAAAAACCACTGTTACTTAAGAGTAAACAAGGGCTATAAAAATAATCAAATCTCAAACCATCAATTTCGCTCATATATTGTATATTTTTGTATTCTGTATATTATTTGTCACATATCAGGGAAAATACAATATTTATCTTTTGGGTACTGGTTTATTTCACTAAGTATAATGATCTCCAGTTGCATTCATTTTAATGCAAAAGACAGGAATTCATTCTTTTTTAACAACTACATAGTATTTTACCATATGTATGTATGTATATATATGTATATATATATATATTAATTTCTTCATCTGATTGTCAGTTGATGGAGATCTGGTTTGATTTCATATCTTAACTATTGTGAGTTGAGTTGCTATAAACATGAGTGTACAAATAACTCTTTCATATGCTGATTTCATTTTCTTTGGGAAAATTCACAGAAGTAGGATGGCTGGCTCACATGATAGATTAATTTTCCAATTTTTGTGGAATCTCTGTACTATCTTCTGTAATGGTTGCTGTAGTAGTTTATGTTCCTACTAACCTGTGTATTAGGGTACATTTTCCTCCATATCCTCACCAGAACTTATTTCTTTTTTTATTTTGGATGATAGCCATTCTAATTGGAGTGAGGTGAAATATCATTTTGGTTTTTATTTGCATTTCCCTGATGGTCAATTATCCTGATCATTTTTCATATGTCTGTTGGTCATTTGTGTTTCATTTGTAAAAATGCCTGTTCATCGATCCATTAAAGAAGGAGGTACCTTTTTCTGAATGGAGGAGAGAACTTCCACTTTGACTATGACCTTGTCTAAATATGATCAGAGTCAGTGAACTCACAAGGCTTCCATAGCCTTGGCAACTCATGACAAGAGCCTAGGGTGATTACTGACGCCATAAACAAGTGTGTCAATTTGTTAAGTCAACAATAGGAGCCACTGTGCACTTAAACCTCATGTAGGATCTCTGTCCTTAATGTGTTGTACATTGTGAATTAATGCTATAACTAGTACACAAACAGTATTTTACACTCTGTGTTTCTGTGTGGGTGCAAACTGTTGAAATATTTACTTAATATATGCTAAATTGATCTTCTGTATATAAAGATAATTGAAAATGAATCTTGATATGAATGGAATGGGAGAGGGAGTGGGAGAGGGGATGGTTACAGGTGGGAGGGAAGTTATGGGGGGAAAAGGCCATTGTAATCCATAAGTTGTACTTTGGAAATTTATATTTATTAAATAAAAGTTTAAAAAATGCCTGTTCATATTCTTAGCCCATTTCTTAACTGGATTGCTTGTTTTGTTGTTATTGAGTTTCTTGAGCTCCTTATATATCCTAGACATTAATCTTTATCAGATGCATCTGTTGACATAGTCATGGATTTTGTTCTTTAAACTATTGATGTGATTCATGATATTTATTCCTTTGAATACTTTGAATCACCACTACAACCCAGGGATCATGATATATTACCTCTTACCTCTTTTATGCAGTGCAATATTCAGTTTGCTAATCTTCGTTGAGAATTTTTACATCTATGTTCAATGATATTACTCTGTAGTTTTCTGTTTATGTTGTACCTTTGATTTTCATATCAGAGTAATATTGGCCTCATACAAAAAGTTTGGCATAGTTCTATCCTTTTAAATGTTTTGGAATCATTTGAAAAGTACTGGAGTTTCCTTCTCTTTAAATTTTTTTCTAAAATTTAGTTGCAAAGTCAGCATATCCTGAACATTTATTTGATGGAAATCTTTTAATTACTGCTTCAATTTTTTACTTGTTATGTATATTTTTAGATTTTTTCACATCTTCTTGACTGAATCCCCATAAGTTATGTTTATCTGGTAGTTTATCCATTTGTTTAAGGTTTTCGAATTGGTTAACATATATTTGTTAGTATTTTCTTATGATCATTTGTATTTCTATGCTATTAGCTGTAATGTCTGATTTTTCATCTTTGCTTTTTTATGTGAGTGTTCTCTCTTCGTTTGTTAGTATGGCTAAAAGTTTGTCTATTCTATTTATAATTTCAAAAAAGCTTTTCATTTTGTTGAAATTTTGTATTGTTTTTTAAATCTCAATTTCATTTATTTCTGCTCTGATTCTTATGACTTCTCATCTTCTGCTAATTTGGGATTTGGTTTGTTCTTATTTTTTTAAATAAGTCCCAATAAGCTAAGTGGAACTTCCTTCGATCTAGCAACAATATAGAAGGTAGTTCCAGGGCTTGTGCTCAAAGTGCCCATGGCTACACAATGCAAAGAAGCCTTCTCTCTGAGCTAGGAAGCACCCTCACTCTGCCTTTAGACCATTATGTTGGTAATGAGGCTGCTTGCTGTTCATTAGGCCGATAGATTTTAGTACTTATATTCCAGCTGTTCAGTTCTTGTGCTTTGATTGTGAAAGGAAGCCAACGCAGATTAAATTTTTAGAGCAAAAGAGTCACTTGGATCCTAGTCAGCTTTCTAGACTAGATTTAAAATCGATGAGGACTGTGGAACTCTGGTAATTAGGGCTGCTGGTCTGTAGTGGTACTGAGGGTCATGGCACTTCCCACTTCCCAGATTGTTAATAGCTCCTATTAGCATGATATATTTGTTACAACTAATGAAATACATGAAATTTCTGCTGTTTTTTTTAAATCTGAAGTCTATAACTCCCACCCCTCCTAGCCTCTAGTAATCAACAGTCTGTGTTCTTAACTTCCACATATAATGGGTTGAGAAGAATCACTGTCATTTTTAAAGAACATTGGTAGAATTCAGAAGTGAATTCATATAAATCTGGGCTTTTTTGGGGAGACTCTGGTTACCAATTTAATCTCATTGCACATTTTCAGTGTGTTCATATTTTCTGTGTCTTCATGGTCAAATTTTGTTAAGCTACATGTTTTTAGAAATTTATTTATTCTAGGTCTTCCAATTTTGGCATTTTATTGTTCATAATAATATATAGTGATCTGTGTATTTATGTGGTGTCAGTTGTAAGGTATCCTTTTTATCTCTGATTTTAATTTACTTGAGTATTTAATTTTGTCTTAAAATTTTATCAATTTTGCTTTTTCCTTCAAAAATAAATTCATTTCATTGATTTAGCTTCTATTTCCTTTAGCTCTGTTATAATATTTGTTTTCTTCCATGAGTTTAGCCTTAGTTTTAACTTATTTTTCTAGATCCGTTGGATATATTGTTAGATTTTTTATTGGAATTTTTAAAAAATTTTATTTATTTGAGAGATAGAGTTACAGACACAGAGAGGGAGAGACAGATAGAAAGGTCTTCCATCCACTGGTTCACTCCACAAATGGCTACAACAGCCAGAGCTGGATAGATCTGAAGCTAGGAACCAGGAGATTCTTCCAGTTCTACTATGTGGATACAGGGGCCTAAGTCCTTGGCCTATCTTCTACTGCTTTCCCAGGTCATAGCAGAGAGCTGTATCAGAAGACGAGCAGCCAGGACACAAACTGGCACCCATATGGGATGTTGGCACCACAAGAGGAAGCTTAGTCTACTACACGACTATGCTGCCCCCTGATTTGATTTTTTAATGTCAGCATTTATTGTTATAAATTTCACTTTCAGTACTGCTTTTTCTATGTTTCATATGTTTTGGTATATTATGTTTCCAATTTTATTTGAGGAAAATTTTATTTACCTTTTGATTTCTTTAATAACCTATTGTTTGTTCAGTATACCCTTCAGTCTCTGTGTATTTGCATAAATTCTAGAGTTTCTTTTGTTGTAGATTTCAAATTTTATTCCATTGTGGTGAAAAATATGTGTTGAGTGATTTTTGAGGTTTTTTTTGTTTTTAATTTATTGAAACTTATCTTGTTGCCTGAAGTATGGTCTACCCTGAAGAATGTCCCATGTGCTGATAAAAAGATGTATGTTCTGAAGACGATGAAATAGCTTCTTTATCAATGTTTGCTAGGTTTATTTGATATAATAAAAATTACTTTTAATTTAAATATTTAGTTATTTATTTGAAAATCAGAGCTACGGAGACAGAAGGAGAGCCAGAGAGAGACAGAAAGAAAAATCTTCCATCCACTGGTTCTTTCCCCTGATGGCCACAATGGCCAGGGCTGGGCGAGGCCAAAGTTAAGAACCAGGAGTTTTTTTCCAGGTCTCTTATGTGGGAAGCAGGGGTCTAAGTACCTTGGCTATCCTCCACTGCTTTTCCTAGACCATTAACAGGGAGCTAGATTGGAATTACAGAAGCTGGGAATCGAAATGGTGCTCATATGGGATTCCAGCATTGAAGATGGCAGCTTTACCCACTCTGCCACAACGCTGACCCCAAATAAATAAAATTTTATGTGAAAGAGTAGGCATCACAATGCAACAGAAATGTGAATTATCACAAGAAATGGTCAAGAAAAATCATATACCAACAAACTGGATAATGTAGAAGAACTGGGTTAATTTTTATTCACAAAAACCAAGTTACACTGATTTATGAAAAAAATAGAAAGTTTAGTCTGATGAATAACAAGTAAGGAATTTAATTAGTAATCAGCATCTTAAAAATTCTGTTATATTTTTGGTTACTGAATTTGTGAAAATTTTTGTAAATATTGAAAGGCAGAGTCACAGAGAGACAGGGAGAGACCCACAGAGAGAGATCTGCCATCCACTGGTTCACTCTCCAAGAGGTTAAGTCAGATGGAAGAACCCCATCTGAGTCTCCTACATGGATGGCAGATAATTTGGGCCATCTTCTGCTGTTTTCCTAGGTGCATTATCTGGGAGATGAATTAAAAGTGGAACATCCAGGACTCGAACCGGTGCTCATATGGAATGTTAGCATTGCAGGCACCTGATTAACCTCCTGCTTAAGCCACAATGCTGGTCCTTCTTATTGAGTTATTTGAATTACTTATAAATTTTGGAATTTTAACCCCTTATCAGATATGTACTTTGCAAATATATTCCTCCATTTCATAGAATACTCTTCACTGTTATTGTTTTGATTGCTTTGCAAATGCATTTTAATTTTTTTAACTTTTATTTAATGAATATAAATTTCCAAAGTACAGCTAATGGATTACAATGGCTTCCCCCCCCAACATCCCTCCCACCCGCAACCCTCCCCTCTCCTGCTCCCTCTCCCCTTCAATTCACATCAAGATTCATTTTCAATTATCTTTATATACAGAAGGTCAATTTAGCATATATTAAGTAAATATTTCAACAGTTTGCACCCACACAGAAACACAGAGTGTAAAATACTGTTTGAGTACTAGTTATAGCATTAATTCACATAGTACAACACATTAAGCACAGAGATCCTACATGAGGAGTAAGTGCACAGTGACTCCTGTTGTTGACTTAACAAATTGACACACTTGTTTATGGCGTCAGTAATCACCCTAGGCTCTTGTCATGAGTTGCCAAGGCTATGGAAGCCTTGTGAGTTCACTGACTCTGATCATATTTAGACAAGGTCATAGTCAAAGTGGAAGTTCTCTCCTCCCTTCCGAAAAAGGTATCTCCTTCTTTGATGACCTGTTCTTTCCACTGGGATCTCATTCACAGAGATCTTTCATTTAGGTCTTTTTTTTTTTTTCCAGAGTGTCTTGGCTTTCCATGCCTGAAATACTCTCATGGGCTTTTCAGCCATATCCGAATGCCTTAAGGGCTGATTATGAGGCCACAGTACTGTTTAGGACATCTGCAATTCTATGAGTCGGCTGTGTCTCCCACTTATCATGTTGGATCGTTCTCTCCCTTTTTTATTATATCAGTATTTTCAGACACTAGTCTTGTTTATGTGATCCCTTTGACTCTTAGTCCTACCATTATGATCAATTATGAACTTTAACTGATCACTTTGACTAGTGAGATGGCATTGGTACATGCCACCTTGATGGGATTGAATTGGAATCCCCTGGTAACTCTACCATTTGGGGCAAGTCAGCTTGCGCATGTCCCAAATTGTACATCTCTTCCCTCTCTTATTCCCACACTTATATTTAACAGGGATCACTTTTCAGTTAAGTTTCAACACTTAAGAATAACTGTGTATTAATTACAGAATTCAACCAATAGTATTAAAGAGAACAAACAAAAAAAAATACTAGGAGGGATAAAGTGTTAAGTTGTTCATCAACAGTCAGGGCAAGGGATGATCAAGTCACCATTTTTCATAGTGTCTATTTCACTTCAAAAGGTTTCCTTTTTGGTGCTCGGTTAGTTGTCACCAATCAGGGAGAACATATGATATTTGTCTCTTTGGGACTGGCTTATTTCACTCAGCATGATGTGTTCCAGATTCCTCCATCTTGTTGCAAATGACTGGATTTCATTTTTTTTAACTGCTGTATAGTACTCTGTATAGTACATGTCCCATAATTTCTTTATCCAGTCTTCAGTTGATGGGCATTTAGGTTGATTTCAGGTCTTAGCCATTGTGAATTGAGCCACACTAAACATTAAGGTGCAGACAGCTTTTTTGTTGGCCAATTTAATTTCCTTTGGGTAAATTCCAAGGAGTGGGATGGCTGGGTTGTATGGTAGGGTTATATTCAGGTTTCTGAGGAATCTCCAGACTGACTTCCATAGTGGCTTTACCAGTTTACACTCCCACCAACAGTCGGTTAGTGTCCCTTTATCCCCACATTCTCGCCAGCATCTGTTGTTGGTAGATTTCTGAATGTGAGCCATTTGACTGGGGTGAGCTAAAACCTCTCTGTGGTTTTGATTTGCGTTTCCCTGATTGCTAGTGATCTTGAACATTTTTTCATGTGTCTGTTGGCCATTTGGATTTCCGCTTTTGAAAAATGTCTATTGAGGTCCTTGGCACATCTCTTAAGTGGGCTGTTTGTTTTGTTGTTGTGGAGTTTCTTGATCTCTTTGTAGGTTCTGGTTATTAATCCTTTATCAGTTGCATAGTTTGCAAATATTTTTCCCATTCTGTCTGTTGCCTCTTCACTTTCCTAACTATTTCTTTTGCAATACAGAAACTTCTCAATTTGATGCAATCCCAATAGTTAATTTTGGCTTTTAATGTCTGCGCCTCAGGGTCTTTTCCAAGAAGTCTTTGCCGGTGCCAATATCTTGCAGGGTTTCTCCCATGTTCTCTAATAATTTGATGGTGTTGGGTCATAGATTTAGGTCTGTAATCCATGTTGAGTGGATTTTTGTGTAAGGTGTAAGGTAGGGGTCTTGCTTCATGCTTCTGCATGTGGAAATCCAGTGTTCCCAATACCATTTATTGAATAGACTGTCCTTGATCCAGGAATTGGTTTTAGATCCTTGATCAAATATAAGTTGGCTGTAGATGTTTGGATTGATTTCTGGTGTTTCTATTCTGTTCCATTGGTCTATCCATCTGTTTCTGTACCAGTACCATGCTGTTTTGATTACAACTGCCCTGTAGTATATCCTGAAATCTGGTATTGTGATGCCTCCGGCTTTGTTTTTGTTGTACAAGATTGCTTTAGCTATTCGAGGTCTCCTGCATCTCCATATGAATTTCAGCATCATTTTTTCTAGATCTGAGAAGAATGCCTTTGGTATCTTGATAGGTATTGCAATGAATCTGTAAATTGCTTCTGGGATAATGGACATTTTGATGATGTTGATTCTTCCAATCCATGAGCATGGAAGATTTTTCCATTTTTTGGTATCCTCTTCTATTTCTTTCTTTAAGATTTAAGATATAAGATTCTCATTGTAGAGAACTTTGATGTTCTTGGTTAAGTTTATTCCAAGGTATTTGATTGTTTTTGTAGCTATTGTGAATAAGATTGATCTTAGGAGTTCTTTCTCAGACGTGGCATTGCCTGTGTATACAAAGACTGTTGATTTTCGTGCTTGGATTTTATATCCTGCTGCTTTGCCAAGCTCTTCTATGAGTTCCAATAGTCTCTTAGTAGAGTTCTTTGGGTCCCCTAAATAAAGAATCATATCATCTGCAAAGAGGGATAGTTTGAGTTCTTCCTTCCCAATTTGTATCCCTTTAATTTCTTTTTCTTACCTGATGGCTCTGGCTAAAACTTCCAGAACTATGTTGAACAGCAGTGATGAGAGTGGGCATCCATGTCTGGTACCAGATCTCGGTAGAAATGCTTCCAACTTTTCCCCATTCAATAGGATGCTGGCCATGGGTTTTTCTTAAATTGTTTTGATTGTATTCAGGAACGTTCCTTCTATACCCAATTTTCATCATGAAAGGGTGTTGAATTTTATTGAATGCTTTCTCTGCATCTATTGAGATAATCATATAGTTTTTCTTCTGCAATCTGTTAATGTGGTGTGTGACAATGATTGATTTGGGAACATTGACCCATCCCCGCATACCAGGGATAAATACCACTTGGTCTGGGTGGATGATCTTTCTGATGTGTTGTTGTATTCTATTGGCGAGAATTTTATTGAGGATTTTTGCGTCTATGTTCCTCAGGGATATTGGTCTGTAATTTTCTTTCAATGCTGCATCTTTCTCTGCCTTAGGGATTAAGGTGATGCTGGCTTTATAGAAAGAATTTGGGAGGATTCCATTTTTTTCGACTGTTCTGAATAGTTTGAGAAGAAATGGAGTTAATTCTTTAAATGTCTGGTAGAATTCAGCAGTGAATATATCTGGCCCTGGGGTTTTCTTTGTTGGGAGGGCCTTTATTACTGTTTCAATTTCTTTCTCAGTTATGGGTCTATTTAGGTTTTCTATGTCTTCATGGTTCAATTTAGGTAGATTGCATGTTTCCAGGAATCTATCCATTTCTGATAGATTTTCCTGTTTGCTGGCATACAAGTCCTTGTAGTAATTTCTGATGCTTCTTTGTATTTCTGTGGTGTCTGTTGTTACATTTCCTTTTTCATTTCTGATTTTTTTGATTTGGGTCTTTTCTCTTCTTTTTTTAGTTAGTTGAGCCAATGGTGTGTCAATTTTATTCATTTTTTTCAAAAACCAGCTCTTCACTTGGCTGATTTTTTGTAATGTTTTTTGGATGCAATCCTGTTGATTTCTTCTCTGATTTTAATTATTTCTCTTTTCCTGCTAGATTTGGGTCTGGTTTGCTGCAGTTTTTCTTGATCCTTGAGATGCGTTGAAATTTCATTTATTTGGTGCCTTTCCAATTTCTTGATGTAGGCACCTATTGTTATAAACTTTCCTCTTAACACTGCTTTTGGTGTATCCCATAAGTTTTGATATGTAGTGCTGTTATCCTCAGTTACTTCCAGAAAGTTTTCATTTCTCTTTTGATTTCTTCTATGACCCAGTGTTCATTCAGGAGCTTGTTGTTCAGTCTCCATGTGTTTGCATACTCTCTAGGGATTCCTGAGTTTCTAATTTACACCTTCATTCAGCTGTGGTCTTAGAAGCTGTATCATTTGATTCTAATTCTTTTAAATTTGCTGAGACTTGCTTTACGGCCTAGTATGTGGTCAATCCTAGAGAAGGTTCCATGCACTCCTGAGAAGAATGTAAAATCTGTAAATCTTGGATTGAAAGTTCTGTAGATATCTGTTAGATCCATTTGGGCAATAATGTGGATAAAATCTGCTGTTTCCTTTTTGATCTTCTGTCTGGTTGAGCTGTATATTTCTGAGAGTAGAGTATTGAAGTCCCCTAGTACTATTGTATTGGAATCTAAGTCTCCCTTTAATACCCTTAACATACCTTTTAAATAAACTGGTGCTCTGTAATTATGTGCATTTACATTTAGGTCAATATAGATATGGAAATAGAGAATGGAGCTGTACTGACAGAATTGGATCACATGATTATGGAGGCTGAGAAAATACAACAGGCTGTCTGTTAGCAACAAACTTCTGGGTGCCTGTATTATGACTCAGTACAATTTAAGTGCCTCAGAACTAAAGGATCCACTGGTCCAACTCTCAGTCTGAGGGTGAAAGGCCTGACATTCTGAAGGGCCACTGATGTAAGTTGTGGCATTCAAAGGCCAGAGAGTACTAAGTTCATGAGAATCAGAGTGATGTTTAGTTCAAGGATAGAGAGGAAATTGCCTTTCTTGTTCTATCTGTACACTAATTGATAGGAAGGTGTCCACTCACATTGAGCATGAATCTTCCATAATGACTCTATTGACTCACAAAAATACCCTCTGTAAACACCCACACATGCTTAACCCACAATGCCACAATGCCAACCAGAGTCAATACATCTGTTGCATAATAAAGGAATAAAAAAGGAATGAAAACAAGGACATTTAATTAATATATATGTATACACAAAAATTATTTCTTAACCTAATACAGAGGGAATACTCTCAACAACTACATTTTCTTTTTTCTTTTTTTAAAGATTTTTATTTTATTTTTATTTGACAGGTAGAGTTACAGACAGTGAGAGAGAGAGACAGAGAGAAAGGTCTTCCTGCTTTTGGTTCACTCCCCAAATGGCCACAACAGCCAGAGCTATGCTGATCTGAAGCCAGGAGCCAGGTGCTTCCTCCTGGTCTCCCATGCTAGTGCAGAGGCCCAAGCACTTGGGCCATCCTCCACTGCCTTCCCAGGCCACAGCAGAGAGCTGTACTGGAAAAGGAGCAACCTGGACTAGAACTAGCGCCCATATGGGATGCCAGCACCACAGTTGGAGGATTAACCTAGTGCATCACAGCCCCTGCCCCTTACATTTTCTTTTTTAATTTTTTTTATTTATAAGAAGGGAACAAACTTCATGTATTTCATATATACAGTTTTAATAGCTTAATGACACTTCACACTCTATTCTCTCTCATTCACTCACTTCCACCCTCCCTCTCTCTTTTCTTATAATTCTTTCTAATTTTTACAATTACATACATTCAATTTTTTTTCTTTATCATCACAAGCTTAAAATTCTAGAAATACAGAATTCAACAAGAGGTAAGTAGAAAAACACTATCCCTCAGTAGTATAGACAAGGGCTATAAACAATAATAAAATCTCAAAATGGACATTTGCTTATATATATTTTGTACCCTGTGTATTAGTTACTACACGTCAGGGAAAACATATGATATTTGTCTTTAGGCCTGGCTTATTTCACTAAGCATAATGGTTTCCAGTTGCATTCATTCTGTTGCAAAATACAGGATTCATTCTTTTTATGGCTGAATAGTATTCCACCATGTATATATACCATAATATCTTCATCAGTCATCAGTTGAGAGATATCTGGGTTGACTCCATATCTTAGCTATTGTGGATTGATCTGTGATAAGCACGTAGGTGCAGATAACTTTCATATGCTGATTTCATTTTATTTGGGTTAACTCCCAGGAGTGGGGTGGCTGGGTTTATGGTAAATCTGTTCTCATATTTTTGAGGAATTGCCATACTGTCTTCCATAATTATTTTATTCATTTATATTCCCACCAGCAGTGGATTGGTGTACCTTTCCCCCCACATCTTTGCCACTATTTGTTATTCTTTTGATTTTTGAATGATAGCCATTATAACTAGAATGTAATGAAATCTCATTGTGGTTTTATTTGCATTTTCATGGTGGCTAGTTATCCTGAGCACTTTTTCATATGTCTGTTGGTCATCTGTATTTCATCCTTTGAAAAGTGCCTGTTCATATCCTTAGCCCATTTCTTAACTGGATTGCTTATTTTGTTGTTGAGTTTTTCAGTCTCCCAATGTATTCTGGATATTAATTCCTCATCAGATATATATATAGATATATATAGATATATATATATATACATATATATCTATATATAGAGAGAGATATATATTGTTGATATTTTCCCCTATTCTGGCAGTTACCTCTTTGTTGAATGTTTCTTATGCTGTGCATGAGTTTCTTAGCTTTATGTAATACCAATTACCTTTTTTTGCCTTATTGCCCATGTTACTGGAGTCTTTTCCAAGAAGCCTTTGCTAACGCCAGCATCTTGCAATGCTTCCCCTTTAATTTACTACAGTAATTTGATGGTTTCTGGTCTTAGATTTAGACCCCCCACACACATTTTTGTATTTTTTTGTATGTTAATTTCTGAAAGGGTGTAAGGTAGGGGTCTGGTTTCATACTTCTGCATAAGGACATCCAATTTTCCCAACACCATTTGTTGAAGAGACTTTCCTTTCTCCAGGGATTGGTTTTTAGATCGTTTGTCAAAGATTAGTTGACTGTAGATGCATGGATTAATTTCTGGGGTCTCTAGTCTGTTCCATTGATCAGTACTTGTGCCAGTACCAGACTATATTGATTATAACTTCCTTGTAATATATCTTCAAATCAGGTATTGTGATGCTTCTAGCTTTATTTTTATTTTTATCGCATAGGATTGCTGTAGCTGCCCTGGCTCTATTATGTTTCCATATGAATTTTAGGGTCATATTTCCAGACCTGAGAAGGTTCTTGATATTTTGATGGGGATCATATTGAATCTATAAATTGCTTTGTGTATTGTGACCATTTTAGATGATATTATTTCATCCAATCCATGACATGGAAGATGTTTCCATCTTTTGCTGTCTGCATGTTTTCTTAATATTTTGTAATCATTATAGAGATCATTCTTCTGTGTGATTGAATTCTTCTTGTTAATATTTTGTTGGAATGCTTGCATATATGTTCATCTATTGCTCAATAGTTTTTTTGTGTGTGTGTGTTGTGTCTGGTTTGGTATCATAGAAATGCAGGCTTCATAAAAAGAGTTTGGCAGAATTCTACCCTATCCCTTTCGATGTTTTAAAATAGTTTGAATAATATTTGAGTTAATCCCTTCTTAAATATTTTACTTAATTCAATCATAAAATTATCAGGTCCTGAATTTTTCTTTGATGGGAAGCTTTAAATTACTGATTAAAATATCATTATTTTTATGGCTCTATTTAGATTTTCTGTACCTTCTTGACATATATTTAATATATCGTCTTGATTTATCTTCTTGGTTGGTCATATGTATGCAGAAATTTATTCATTTATTTGAAGTTTTCTATATTGTTAGCAGACAGTACTTCATAGAATTTTCTTGTTTTCCTTTTTAATTCTGTCATGTTGGTTATAACACACCCCTTTCACCTCTAATTTTTATTTACTAACATTTTTACTATTTTTTTTTCTTTTTAGTCTGTCTAAAGTTTTGTCTCTTTAGTTTATCCTTTCAAAAAACAAGATTTTTAATGTGTTGATCCAAGATGGCTGAATGGGGTAAAGCCACACTGACTATAGCCACCTTAGAATATGAAAAAACAAAGGAAGGCCACTTTTCCAGGAATCATACTGACAGAATTTTCAGTGGAGAAATGAAAAAGACTCCATGGAACAGAAATAAAAGAGAACATTTCTGTGGGCATCCACGCAGTAGAGCCAGCTGCCAGTTGGAAGTCGTCCTCTTCACAAGTCAAGGAAGCAAAAAGTTGTCTCACCCTAACAATGCAGCTTTAGCCAAGAGAGAAGTTCACAGTCACTCACTGGTGGTAACTCCAGCCTCAGGAGCTAACTGGGTTCTGAGCAACAGTGGGACTTAGAGAAGGGAAGCCACATTGTCTCCCTCTCCTACCCCACCCCTACACAAGGATAGGCTCTGAAAAATCATGTAACTGATATCTGCATGGATGCTACTAGAAGTGATCAAAATCACAGCCAGGGAAACTTGTTGAGCATACAACAGATCCCCTGCATCTTGCAACTCTGGGAGTTTTGGGGCATAAGCCCTGGAGGTACTTTCATTCACTCAACATGATCCAGGGGGTGGGGTGGGGCAGTTACTCTGGCTCCTAGGGACTGGTACCAGCAGCAGCCCATAAAAAATTCTGCTCTTGCTCTGGGAGATTTGAGTAATGATCCCACTGTGTCTGTAACACTAAGACTAACAATCAGTACTAATATCCCCAATTGCACTGGATTCTACCCAGTGGACTTAAAAGAAGGACATAACTTCAGCTCATCTCTCTAGATTCACATCTGCCAGAACAAAATCTCTCATATACCATGTATCACCTTATGGGAGTGGAGCAGAGTACAGTTCACATCCCCCAATCCAAGTACTATAGTTGTTGGTGTTATAAGCTGTAACACCAGTTGCATTCCTTTAGTAGGACATCAGGAAGGGCCCATCCACATCACAAAGTCCTAAAGTAACAGCAATTGGTGCCTCAAGCCCAAAAATCACTCAAACTTGCTAGGGGGACAAGGGGGATAGCCCACTTTGTCTCCCTCAGTAACAAGAGCAAGGCCCTGCCTATCATAATCCCCAGTATGATTGACAGCAAGCTGTGTGGACTTAAAATGCAAACATTAGGAAACCAACTATCATCTTGGAGTCACACTATTCCCCCATGAACTGCAACAAAATAGACCATTGTGTCACATCTGATTGATTCAGGCAAATAAATCACTCAGAAGCTAATATTCTGGGCTCACCTAGATCCAAAATCAAAGCAACAAACTAAGTGATACCCTGCATTCCACCTAAACCATAAACTATTTTCCAATAAAACCTACTCTGTAAAGAAGAAGGGACTATTACAATAGATGCACATACATCAACTTAGGGAAAAAGGAAATTAAGAAGCAAGGTAGCATGACACTTCCAAAGAACACAACAGTTCTCCAGAATTAGATGTTGATCTGAAGGAAATTTATGAAATGTCAGAAACAGAATTGAAAATAATGATTGTAAAGAAATTCAGTGTTATGCAAAAGAATACAAATAGATTTAAAAAAAAAGAACAACAAAATTAGTGACATGATTAGAAATATTAATAAGGTGATGAAACTCATTAAGAAGAACCAAATAGTGGGTGAGGAAGGTCAGGGGCAGATACTCTTGCTCATTGCTGCCCAAAAAATGTCTTCACTTTCAGAATATGCCTTGCGCATGACTCGGCTGAGTGCCCGGCTGTTTGGAGAAGTTGCCAGGCCCACTGACTCCAAGTCTATGAAAGTGGTGAAACTGTTCAGTGAGCAGCCGTTGGCCAAGAGGAAGGAGACTTACGACTGGTATCCCAATCACAATACGTACTTTGCACTCATGGGGATCCTCCGTTTTCATGGCCTCTACAGAGATGAGCACCAAGATTTTAAGGAGGAGCAAATACGTCTGAAGAAGCTTCGTGGAAAGGGGAAACCCAGGAAAGGAGAAGGGAAGAGAGCCACAAAGAAGAAGTAGTGCTGGCCTTGGAGAGAGAGCTGCTCAGTGACGGGGAGGAGAGTCTGCACACGGATGCCTCGTTCCCCACGGAGCTTAGCTGAAGGAACACGGTCACCTCCATGCCCACGTGTAACCCAGGGAAGCACTCTAATTCTGCAGACTTACTCGGTGTTGGTTTTACAATCTCATATTCACCTCACTAATGAAATGGATATATGAATTCCTATCTGATGACTTGTTTGGGGCAGGAGTAGGGGGAAGCCTCCTTGAGTGTCAGAGTTTGCTCCTCACTCTTCCTGCCTCCCCACCAACGAAACCATGACTTCTTTCCTCTCTGCCATTCAGCCACTGTCTCCACCTCCAAGCCCACAAACTCTGCCTCTCCACCTGCTCCTCTGAGAATATAAGAAATGGTGGATTAAAAAACCACCTGCAAGAGTACTGAATACCTGTTTACTGTGCAGAAGGTATTGGGCCCTAGTAGTGCAGTGGTTAACAAGAGAAGCAAGCCTTATCTCAGAACTTTCAATCCTATGGGAGAGACTACTACTTAACTCAGTAACTACTATTACTTACAGTTGTATTCAATGCTACTAAAGAAAAAGCCAGACTCAGGGGCCAGCACCTGCCATGCCAGCATCCCATGTGGGTGCTGGTTTGAGTCCTGGCTGCTCCACTTCCGATCCAGCTACCTGCTAATTCTCCTGGGAAAGAAGCAGAAGATGGCCCAAGTCCTTGGGCCCCTGCACCCATGTGGGAGGCGGCGGGAAGCTCCTGGCTTCTGGCTTTGGGTTGGCACAGCTCCCGTTGCGGTTATTTGGGGAATGAGCAATCGGATGGAAGACCTCTCTCTCTCTCTCTTCCTCCCTCCCTCCCTCCCTCTCTCTCCCTCCCTCCCTCCCCCTCCCCCCCCCCGCCCACTCCCCTTCCCCTGCCCCTCCCTCCCCCCTCCTATCTCTTTGTAATTCTTTCAGATAAATAAATCCTTAAAAAAAAAGAACCAAATAATCAGATGGCTTCACTGCTGAATTCTAGTAGACATTTAAAGAACTAACTCCAATTCTTCTCAAGCTAGTCAAAACAATTACAAGGGAGGGAATCTTCCCAAACTCCTTTTATGAGGCAAGCATCACTTTAATTCCAAAACCAGAAAAAGATACCACAAAAAGAGAACTATAAAACAATTTCCCTGATGAGCATATATACAAAAATCATCAACAAAATACTAGTTAATCAAATCCTAAATACATCAGAAAGGCCATTCACCAAGACCAAGTGGGATTTATTCCTGGTATACAGGGACAGTTCAAAATATGCAAATCAATAAATGTAATACATCATATTAACAAACTGAAGAACAAAAACCATATGATTATTTCAATAGATGCAGAAAGAGCATTTGATAAAATCCAACATCATTTCATGATGTAAACTTTAAGGATATTGGGTATAGAATGATTATTCCTCAACATAATCAAGACAATTTATGAAAAACTCACAACCAGCATCTTATTGAATGAGGAAAATTTGGAAGCATTTCCACTAAGGTCTGGAACCAGATAATTACAGCCACTTTCACCACTGATATTGATAAAATCCTGGAAGTTTACCCAGAGCCACTAGGAAAGAAAAGGAAATTAAAGGATACAAATTGGAAAGAAGGAATTCAAATTATCCTTATTAGGAGATGTCATGATTCTATATATAGGAGAACCAAAAGACTCCAATTAGAGATTATTGGCATTCATAAAATGTTTAGTAAAGTTCAGAATGTAAAATAAATAAACAAAAATCAAAAGCCTCAGACAATGCCATGGGCTGAAAAAGAACTTCTAAGATCAATTCCATTCACAGTAGTGAAAAAAAATCCATTACCTTGGAATAAACTTAACCAATGAAGTTAAAGGTCTCTATGACAAAAATTACAAAACAGTAAAGAAATAGAAGACACAAAAAGTGGAAAAAATCTTCCATATTCATAGATTGGAAGAATTAATATCAAACCATCCATCCTACTGAAAGCAATTTACATATTCAACAAGATCCCAATCAAAATACCAACAACTTTCTTCTCAGATCTAGAAAAAATGATGCTAAAGTTTATATGGAAACACAAGAGACCCCGAATAGCTAAAGTAATCTTACACAACAAAATCAAAATAAGAGGCATTACAAGACTAGAAAGCAGGACATACTCCAGGGCACAAAATATCCTGGTACTGGCACAAAAACAGACATGTAGACAAATGGAGCAGAATAGTAACTCCAGAAACCAATCCACACATCTACAACCAACTAATCTCTGACAAAGGAGCTAAAACCAATTCCTGCAGAAATAATGGTCTCATCAATAGACGGTGCTAGGAAATTTGGATCTCCACATGCAGAAGCATAGACCAACATAGCTCATTCTACTTACCCTTTTTTTCTTTTATATATCATTGAACTCTTTAATTAACACAGAGTTAACCATATGTATATGTATAAAGTTAATTGAAAATAGATGTTAGTTAAAAATAACAGTGAGAATAAGAGGAAGAAGAGGAGGGGGACAGGAGTGTCAATGGGAAGGCAAGCACAGAACAAAGAATCACTAAAACCCTAAAATTGTAATTGTAAAATGTGTGGTTTGTAACTGTAATGCAGTATGGTTCCATGTACATTCCTATGGACTTCTTCTAAGGGTACAGCTTAAAAACTTGTCATGGGACCCCCCAATCCTCTTAAGCTGGGTGATAAAAATAGCATTCTAAGTGTTACAGAGATCCTATGAGTAGGACTAAGTGTTAAAGTGATCATATCGTTAGGATCAAGTGCTATAGCAAGCATATAAGTAGGGCTAAGTGGTAATAATAATAGATAGAATTAAAGAGGAATGAATGCTCCAACACAGAAAGAAGTCCATACAGCAGACTCATAGAAAGACAATCGCCTTAAATAACTCTCTGACCTCAGAATCAACTTTTAAGGCATACTGTTACGGCTGAAAAGCCAAGGGGAGCATTTAAGGCATGGAAAGCCAAGACACTGTGGCAAAAAATGTTCTACATGAAGGACCTCTGTTGGATAGACCCCAGTGGAAGGAAGGTACCACCAAAGAAGGAAGTACTTTTCTCTGAAGGGAGGAGAGAACTTCCACTTTGCCTATGGCCTTGTCTAAATACTGAAGGAATCTGTGGATCCAAAAGGTTTCCATAGCCTAGGCAGCTCATGTCAAGAGCCTCAGATGATCACTGACATCATACATAAGTATGAGTGTTAATTGTTAAATTGACAACAGGAGTCATTGTGCACTTACTTCCCATGCAGAACCTCTGGGCTCAATGAGGTGTAATATAAGACGTAATAGTAAAACTCGTTCTCAAATAATTACTTCATTTTAGTGTATTAAGTGGAAGATATTACAGCTATATCTAAGTGGTTGCAAAACATGTACCATTCTTGAGTTCCTCTTTAAAAATATTTACGTTTCTGGAAAAAAAACTGCAAAATTATCATAAAGATTCAATGACTTTGAACAGCCCTTGTCTGGACTGTTGAGGGGCAGCTTTTGTTCTTTTTTATGTTTTTTGTTTTTAGTTTAGTTTAGTTTTATTTTTCTTCTCTCTTTCTCTTTTTCTCTTTCATACAATGTGCTAAACTCTTTACCTAGAATAGAGATAATGTTCTATGTATAAAGTTAGAAGAAAATATATCTTAATAAAAAACAAAACTGGAAACAAGAGAGGGAAGTAGAAGAAGGGTATGAGTGGGAGTGGGATGATGGGTATGGCGGGAAGAATTACTATGTTCCTAAATTTGTATTTATGAAATGCATTCAAATAAATTTTAAAAAGGCCATATTTCTAAGGTTCAAAAAAAAGAGAGAGACAACTATTGTGTGGAGCAAAAATGAATGCTTAGTAAGAGTTCACTGACCTAATTGACAAATATAATAAAAATGAACTAAAAGTGCTTCCAAAGTTCATCTTGAAAACAAATCAAAAGGCTCAAGTTCGGCTTCTAATTAAAGGTCTAGATTTTCATTATTTAGAATAATTTCCTTATAAGATTTTAATGATTGCATATATCTTTATACATGTTAAAGATTAACACAGATATACACACCCACAAATGACTAAACACAATAATTAATTTGTGTAATAAGCAGTAAAATACCAAGTTATTTTGATTTTTAATAAAATTTCCCTTCTAATAGATCATATCTGCTAGGCATTTTTTTGTCTTTCTTAGTATGTATGCTATAATTTGCTTCAACGTGGTGATTTTTTATGTGATAGTTTATTGCATTGTTCTCTTGGGTTCTATTGCTTTGTGATTATATAGTTACATTCATCAAACACTACATTCATATACAGCAACATAATTGTGGTCGTTTCATATCTGTAATTGCTTACAAAGAATGAGTGGGAATTAGCCCCTTATCTGGAGTATTTAAAGAGGGAAATGGTGAGCTTCAGTGTTTAAAAATGGATGAGACATTTTCTCCCTTTAGAAGTCTTGCAGAATTTGTGTACAATCTGTAGATTGGGAAAAATGCTTGTATCTATGTGGAATTTAAATAGGTACATTATACAGATGTGATATTCAGGTGGAATACAGTATTATGTCTCAGTTCTTTTTTTTTGTTTTGTTTTCTTTTTCTTTTTTTTTTTTTTTTTGTGACAGGCAGAGTGGACAGTGAGAGAGAGAGATACAGAGAGAAAGGTCTTCCATTGCCATTGGTTCACCCTCCAATGGCCGCCACTGACGTCGCGCTGCAGCCGGCGCACCGTGCTCGTCCGATGGCAGGAGCCAGGAGCCAGGTGCTTTTCCTGGTCTCCCCATGGGGTGCAGGGCCCAAGCACCTGGGCCATCCTCCACTGCACTCCCGGGCCACAGCAGAGGGCTGGCCTGGAAGAGGGGCAACCGGGACAGAATCCGGCGCCCCGACCGGGACTAGAACCTGGTGTGCCGGCGCCGCAAGGCGGAGGATTAGCCTGTTGAGCCACGGCGCCGGCCTATGTCTCAGTTTTTTAAGGGGCTCAATGCCTGAAAATCCTATGGAATTATAATCAGACTTTTCTGATCTCCAGACATTCATCCCTTCAGATTGTTGTGATCTATAGACAATGTGAAAAATTTGGCTCAAAAAATTTGCATTACAAATAAAAGCAGCTCTCTTTTTCATGTATATGTGTAATAAGTGCAAAAATGTCAACTGAAAATGATATCACAAAAATATGAGCATTAAATTGAATTTAAAGAAAAAAATACAACCAAAAGCTTTAACAGCAGAATAGACCAGTTGGAGTAAAGAATTTCTGATCTCCAGGGCAAGATATTTGAAATAACTCAGTCAGAAAAAATAAAGAGTAGATAATAAAAAAGAATGAAGAAAGTCTATGGGAACCATTAAATGACCTAATATTCATATTATTTGTATTCCTTGAGGAGGAAAGAAGGAAAAAGAATTGGGAATATGGCAAATAGTTGAGAATTCCCCACATGTTGCAAGACATGGACATCTAGATACAAGAAACTCAAAGGACCCCAAGCAGACTCAACCGAAAAAGTCTTTACCAAGGCATATTGCAGTCAAAATCCCAAATATTAAGAGAGAATCCTAAATACAATAAGAGAAAACCACCAAGTTAAATACAAAGAAAAACCAATTAAACTAATATTAAACTTCTCAGCAGAAACTCTACAGACTATAAAAGAGTGGGATGCAGAAGCACAGGCAATCAAAGCCAAAACTGATAAATGAGATTACATCAAATTGAGAAGCTTCTGCACTGCAAAAGAAACCCTCAGCAAAAAAGAGGCAACCAACAGAATTCATGAAAATATTTACAAACTATGCAACTGATAAAGGATTGATATCTGTATCTATAAAGAGCTCAAAAAACTCAACAACAGAAAAACAGGCTAGTTAAGGACTTAGTTAAGGCTTAGTTAAGGACTAGGTCAAAGGACTTGAACAGACATTTTTCAAGAAAGGAAATTCAAATGTCCAACAGAAACATGGAAAAATGCTCACGATCACTACCCATCAAGGAAATGCAAACCAAAACTACAATGAGGTTTCACCTCGCCTCCAGTAGAACGTCTCTCATACAGAAATTAAAAAAAAAGTGCTGGTGAGGATGTGAGGAAAAAAGTATCCTAATCCACTGTTGGTGAGAATATTAACTGATACAGCTACTGTGGAAAACAGTATGGAGATACCTCAGAAGTCTCAATATAGACCTACCATATCCCATTAATCCAAATCCTGGGAATTTCCTCAAAGAAAATGAAATCAGCATATGAAAGAGTTATCTGTACCCCCCATGTTTATTGCAGTTCAATTCACAAAAGCTAAGATATAGAATAAACCCAGTTGTTCATCAACTGAAGACTGGATAAAGAAATTATGGTATATGGCCGGCGCCGTGGCTCAACAGGCTAATCCTCCGCCTTGCAGCGCAGGCACACCGGGTTCTAGTCCCGGTCGGGGCGCCGGATTCTGTCCCGGTTGCCCCTCTTCCAGGCCAGCCCTCTGCTGTGGCCCAGGAGTGCAGTGGAGGATGGCCCAAGTGCTTGGGCCCTGCACCCCATGGGAGACCAGGAAAAAGCACCTAGCACCTGGCTCCTGCCATCGGATGAGTGCGGTGCGCCGGCCGCAGCGCGCCGGCCGCGGTAGCCATTGGAGGGTGAACCAACGGCAAAGGAAGACCTTTCTCTCTGTCTCTCTCTCTCACTGTCCACTCTGCCTGTCAAAAATAAAAATAAAAAAAAAAGAAATTATGGTATATGTATAATATGGAATACTACACAGTGATAAAAATTAAATCCTATATTTTCCAACAAATGGATTCAACTGGAAGCCATTATACTTAGTAAAATAAGCCAGTCTCAGTAAGATAAACACCATATGTTCTCCCTGATCGGTAGTAACTAATAGAGTACCTAAAGGTAATCTACAGATGTGAAATTAACACTTTGAGATGTGATGATTTTGAACAGCCCTTGTTCAAAATCCTTGTTGAGAAACAGTTTTTTTTTTTTCATACTATTTGTTGAACTCTTAGCGTAGGGTTGATCTTATTTGTATAAAGTTAATTGTAAATAGATTTTTGTACAAAATAAGGGTGAGAATAGGAAAGGGAGGAGGAAGAAGGATTTGAGTGGAAGGGAAGGTAAGATGGGAAGAATCTTTATTTTCCTAAAAGCTTTTAGGTAAAATAAAATAATAAAGTAAATTGAAAGTAAAACAAAAACAGGCTTCTGGGCTAAAAAAAAAAAAAACCTGGCAAACTGGCAAATGTAAGTCCTAATGTGTGTGTGTGTGTGTGTGTATATATGTATATATGTATATATGTATATGTATATATATATGTATATATGTATATATATATATACACACACACATATACGTATATATGTATATATGTATACATATACAACCACATATATATACGTGTATATATATATGTGTGTGTATATATGTGTGTGTATGTACACACACATACACATACATACATAGACATAGAGAAGAAAGCCTTTCATCTGTCAGTTCACTCCTCAAGTGACTCCAATGGCCATGGATGATCCAGGCTAAAGCCAGGAGACAAGAGCTTCACCCAGGTCTCCCAAGTGATTTCAGAGTCCCAAGCACTTTGGCCATCTTCCAGGCCATTAGCAAGAAGCTGGTTTGGATGCGGACCACATGAGATAAGAACCAGTACCTCTATGGAATGGGATTTTTTTTTCCAACTCTTTATTTTCAGTCTGTGAAGTAAGTTTCCTGTAGGCAGAACATAGTTGAGTCTCATTTTTTGTTTTAACTTATCCAACTTCATTTCAGTAGCTTTCTGTCATGATAATGTAGGATTTTCATTTCTTTCTCTTTTGTGTATGTTTTCTAAGTGAATTTTTGTGGTCATGTGTTTTCATGATGGTCATGATGATCCTTTTACTTCTAATGTAGGACACCCTTTAGATCTTACTGTAGAACTGGTCTAGTGGAGATGAATTCTGTAATTTTCTACATGTCTGAGACTTTACTTTCACTTTTACAGGATAGATTCTGATGGATATGATTTTTTGATTAAATTTTTTTGAAGAACTTCACTATATCATCTCATTCTCTTCTGGCCTATAGAGTTTCTACTGTTGTGACTGATCTTAATCTAATGGGTTCTCCTTTATATTAAACTTTGTGTTCTTTTCTAACTTACTTTCAGATTCTCTTCTTGTTCTTAACTTTTATAAATTGACTGTAATACGCCTTGGAGAAGATAATTTTTGAATGAGTCTGATTGTAATCCTTTGAGTTTCCTGTACCTACATAACCATACTTATTTCAAGACTTAGAATGTGCTCAATAATTGTTTCATTAAATAGGTTTCATTAAATAGCTTCTCAATGCTTTTTCCTTCTCTTCTCCATTAGGTAGTTCTATATGATGAATATTTGTTCCCCTAATGGTATTGCATATACCTTATATGCTCTCTCTATTCTTTTTATCCTTTTCTCTATATTTTTGAATGGATTATTTCAAAAGTGCTGTGTTCACAATCATAATTTCTTTCTTCTGCTTGATATATTCTGAAGTTTTTAGTCCCCAAATTTCTCATTGATTCTTTTTATTGATTTCCATCTCCTGGTTGGATTCTCATTCATATCACCCATTGTTTTCCTAATTTCATTTAACTTTCTATCTGTATTCTCTTGGTGTCTCATTGATCTCCCATAAGATTATTGTTCTGAATTCTTTTTAAGGCATTTCATAGATTTCCTTCAAATCAGGATCTATTTCTTGAGAACTGTTGTGTTCTTTTGGAAATGTCCTGCTTCCTTGCTTCTACATGTTTCCTGTGTCCCTAAGTTTATATCTGAACATTTGATGTAACAATTCCTTCTTCTTCATGAAGTAGCTTTCATTAGAAGAGACTTATATGTTTGTATGGAATGTGAAGTTTCAGTTGCGTAGTTCTTTGGTTTTGGTTCTAGGTGAGCCCAGAAGTGTAAGCACTGAGTGATTTTATCAGCTGTAATCAATGTCAGTATTGTCTATGAGTGCCCAAGTTGTCAGATTTGCAGCAGCTCATGGAGGTAGTAGTGTGACTATGAAGTGAATGTGTGTGTCTTCAGTCCCTAGAGTATTGAACATCAGGCACTCTATGATTTGTGATGTCAGTAGTCAGACTTCCGGTGCTATGGGGCACAGAGTGGGCTGTCCCTCTTTTCCCACCAAACAATCCTGAGTGATGCTGTGGCTTGTGGCATAAATAGCTGCAACTCCATAACTTTTTGATATGTGTGGGATCTTCTCCATGTGCTGCTGGATGAGCTAAGGTGATGCTGGAACTAACAACACCAAAATCTCCAGTCCTAGCAATAGGGGTTAATTGGAATTTTGCCCAGATCCCATTGGGTAGATACAAATTATGTTGATGCTCATGCACTGGCAGATGTAGATTTGAACCAGAGAAATGAATGTATGATCTTCCATCACATGATCCTAAAGAATACTGTGCTAACAGTCATAGTTCCTAAGCTGCAGAGCAGATAGGATACCTTGCCTAGACCTCACAGGGAAATATGATACGCTGGGGATTGTGAACAGAAAACTCTTAACATACAGCAATGGAACTGAGACAGAGCCTTACCTATGTCCCAGAGGGCAATTACAGGCGTTTTTGGGACTCACAGGTCCAACAGTCACAGTCCAGAGCTTCAGGATGCACTGGGGCTCTTATCTAGGTTCTCTTTTTCACACAAATACTATGCTGTGGTTTGTGCTGGGGATTGGCAGGGATGGATATGGAGCAGTGGAATGTGAACATTCTCCCCACACACAAGAAGTGAACACAGTTGAACCTGTAGTATATAGTTGAACATTCCCGGTCCTATAGTGGCAGGACTCAGGGAATACCTACCCTATATTCTTCAGATTGATCACAGGTTATGTTGAATATTGTGTACTAGTAGGGGAAATCCTGGGTCACTAGGATGCAGTACTTACCCAGAGGTGAGTACAGGTATCTTTGGGATTTATGGAACAGTCACCTTTGAGTGACTCTGGAATATTGTTCCAATAGCCCCAATCTCAGAGCAGCAGGACCCAGAGTATTCCTTACCATGGTCCTACATGATGATCACAGGTTACAGTGAGTATTGTGCAGGAGCAAGTTCAGGCCTGGAGCATAGGAATGCAGGTTATTTTGGATATTGTGGACTGGCAGGCATCAGCCTGAGTCAGAAGAATGCAGACAGGGCCCTTCAAGTCCTACTGATGAGTGTGATAACTCCAGGAATTGTAGCACCTAAAGTCATATTATCAGAGCTGCAAGACACAGAATGGACTTTCCCCAGTTCCCACAGTGCATGTAAAGGTGACCCTGGGGCTTGTGTCCTGGCCACCCCATACCCTGTGCTAAGAGATACAAAAGGGAATTTCCCCAGGTTTGATCCTCTGGGTTTGTGTAATGACTGCTGCTGATGTTGATCACGCAGAACAAGGAAACATGGTACTAGAACTTGTGCCCATCAACCACACAGCTGCAGATTACAGAGGAGCCTGGTCTCTCCCCTGTGAACATCCTGGCTCTGGGCTGGGGGTGGGGGAGCTTCTGGTGTTGATGGGGCTGCCTGCTTTCCCCCAATGCAGAATGGAATTTAGTAATGGCAGTACTGTAGCAACTCTGATGTGGACTGTTGGGGTTGGGGACCAGGCAATAGGGGTTCGTTTTTGGATCAAAGCAGCTGCTCAGATTGCAGTCAGCTTTCTAGACTATATTTGAAGCCACTTAGGACTATGGAATTCTTCAATAGTTAGGACTGCCAGTCTGTGGTGCTGGTAGGAGTCATGGAGCTTTCTACGTGCCCCTTCCCTGCACAATTGAGTCCTCTTGACAGAGGAGCTGGAGTAGGAACTGTGGTGTGCATGGTTGCTCTCTGTACTGGCTTTCTGAATCTCTGTGTTGTTTCTGGTTCCATAATTTCTTTACTGAAGTTTACCCTCAATTTTCTGAAAACACTGTCCTTCCTTTGTAGTTTTGATTCTTTTCTGTGGGAGAGGCAAATCTAGAGCTTCTCTGTTCAGCCATATTGTGTCTTGTTTATCTTATCTTTGATCACTCACATTTTTAAATTTTCAAAAATACTAAACATGTATCTATCGTAAGACACTATTGTGTTTCATTTCATGTTGATCTCTCCAATTAAGTTAATTTATTGAGAGCAGGAGCTGCATTTTATTCATCTCCATAGCAACCAGAAAAGAATTTGGATTACTGGTAGATTTTCAGTCAATATTTGTAGCATTGAACTACTGATGTCTTTAACCAAAAGAGATGACATTGACTCTTAGAATAAAGAAATGAGTAAAGAATATTGTTAGGTGGGGCTGGCACTGTGGTGCAGCAGGTTAAAGCCCTGGCCTGAAGCGCCGGCATCCCATGTGGGCACCGGTTCTAGTCCCGGCTGCTCCTCTTCCGATCCAGCTCTCTGCTATGGCCTGGGATAGCAGTAGAGGATGGCCCAAGTCTTTGGGCCCCTGCACCCGTGTGGAAGACCCAATAGAAACTCCTGGCTCCTGGCTCCGGATTGGCACAGCTCCGGCCATTGATGCCATTTGGGGAGTGAACCAGCCAAAGGAAGATCTTTCTCTCTGTCTCTCCCTCTCACTGTCTGTAACTCTACCTATCAAATAAATAAATAAAATCTTTTAGAAATCTGTAATATCAAAGATTCCTTATTTTTATCATTTGTAGTGGAAATCTGTTTTCTGGAAGCCCTGGGAACAGTCTCTTCCTTTGGCCCTGACAGTTGTTTTTGCCTCATTCTCTCTCACACTATTTCCATCTTTCTAGTTCTCTCCCAATGTTACCCTGAAAGACCATATCTTTGGAGCAGGCAATTTTCAACATCAGCACCCAAAGTTAGTATTAGTTCTAAATGACTTTGGAGCTTAAAGATTTCCCAACACCCTTCATTCTCTTTTACTTCTTAGGAAAAAGACAAAATGGAAAACCTAAGGGTTGGTGCTGTGGCTCAGTGGGTTAATACCCTGGCCTGAAGAGCCAGCATTCCATCTGGGCGCCAGTTCAAGAGCCAGTTGCTCCACTTCCAATCCAGCTCTATGCTATGGCCTGGGAAAGCAGTAGAAGATGGCCCAAGTCCTTGGGCTCCTGCACCCAGGTGGGAGACTGGAAGAAGCTCCTGGCTCCTGGCTTCAGATTGGCACAGCTCCGGCCGTTGCGGCCAATTGGGGAGTGAACCATCGGATGGAAGACCTCTCTCTCTCTCTCTCTCTCTCTCTCTCTCTCTCTGCCTCTCCTCTCTCTGTAACTCTGAATTTCAAATAAATAAAATAAATCTTTAAAAATATGGAAAACCTAGCCAACTGCATGTGGATTCCACAAACTGTTGTCAAATCACTTGCAGGAAATATATAAAAGGAAAAGACTCTTCATGGAACCCCATTCAGGAACGTGGTTGAATATAATCCCAAGAATTGGGAAGTGTTCATGTGCTTAAACAGAGAAATTATTGTGTTTATGATAGCTCAGTTTCCTTTTTAGTCCCATGACACTATCCAGTGATTTAACCCAAACTTCACTTGAGGTGAAGATAATGATCTATTCATGACATGCTGAAGAAACACATTTTGAGAACAAAGTAAACATAACAGCAATTGTTTCTGAAGTTTAAAATATTTTTACTAATAAAAAAGTACAATAATCAAACTCAACAAGATTGCTTATAGTACCCAAGCATACACCCTGCCCAAATGCCACAGTAGAAGTGAGTAACCTCTAAGTGCCCATGCTAATTGAGGCAATTCTTGATGTCTCCAGTTGCATAACAGACTTGTGGATGGGAGATTGTTCATGATCACAGCCTCAAAGCCATGCCTCTGGAGTAAAAATTAGTACAAAATAAAGGGAAAACAAGGTGTTGCTCTAAAGCACTAAAATAATGAGGTACAAACATAAGAGCTACATAGACTAAAGCTTAATATACTGTTTTTATAATTTCATTAAACAAAGTAACAATGACAAAAACCCAACCAATCCCTTCATGGCAGGCTCCTTTCCCCAACACACACACACACACACACACACACACACACACACACACACAGAGTCAGTTTCTGGCACTACTCTCCTACTGTAACCTCCAGTTAAAAAACAGGGATGAACACCACTAGGGATTTTTCCCTTTTTATTCAGGAATACAATCAAAACAGCACTGCATATAACATAGTTATAAAGTAATGTCCAACACAACTGACCCTAGGAAACATATACTGGAAGGGAAGGAGAGCTTCTTAACAATTAGCAAAATAGCATCTCTTCTTCTGTCCCCCACAACCAGAAAAGGAAGTGGAAAGTGAAACCAGTGTTTGTAAAACAAAGAAAATTCCTGCCACTGGTATGAATTCCATCCACTTCAGCACACTATCACCCCAGCCACCCTGCCCCACTTCTCTCCTACCCATACTTTCAGAGTACAGTGAGGAAAGAGAAAATGTAACTGGTGAAACTGAACTTGCCAAAGCCTGAGTGGCTTTGGGAAATTGCCTTTGTGCTTCTGATAGGGTGACATGTAATGTGGTCCTGGCAGAGTGAGAAATAGGTAAATTATAGCTTTTGAAGCAATGGATTTTGCCCACCCATTCTTTAGATCCTAACAATGTTTTGAGTCTGGAAATACATGATAATCTTATAGTTAGTAACAAAGAGAATGTAAAGAAAGTGAGCATAAGAAATACTATTGCTTCCAGTGGCCATTTTCAATTACCCCTCTGACTGACTCGAGTTAAACTCTTTATCATCTAGGAAGCCTAATCCTCTGATTTTCATATGGTAAATATAGGTTAGTATAATTTTCATCATAGTAATGGATATAATACTTTGTTGTTCATTTAAAGATCTCTTATCACTTTTGCCAACATCCATTAACAAGAAGCCTCACAACATTCCTGTGAGGTAGATATTTGGATCCCCATTTGGCAGATGGGTTAACTGAGGCACAGAGAGGTGATGTGACTTGCCTAAGGTCAACTAAGTAAAAGAGTGAGGGGAAATGCAGGAGAGAAGTAACTCAGAGTAGCACTCCTATTGTCAGAGAACCATATTTAACAGTGAGAAAAGATAGTGCTAAGTATTTCTTTAAATTGGATCCTCCTGGTTTCTTCTGTGTCCATCCCTCTATGGTACCTCATATAGGTAACAGCATACTGTAGAGTATCAATAAGTTCCCTTAAACTGCAAGGTTAGGTCAATTCCAAAGGTTTAGTTATTCAGAGAACATCTAGGGGGTAGGATAGACCCCCAAATAACACGAATCTCCAATTCCAGAATTTTGAAAAACATTTTGTTTCAAAGATCTGTAAGAATTTTAAAAATATTACTATCATGTACATAAGCACTGTGTTCTAGTTGATAAAGTTTCTCCCTATGAGTGTACAGATTAACAATTTAGATACTGCAATATATGAACATACTGGAATTGAACAATTAAGTTAATAGATGGCAGAGGGTGGGGCCCAGGTTTCTCACTATTGGAGAGAGAGGCTACAGATAAGAGGAAAATGCTACAATAAGCCATCCAGTAATGATTTAAGAGTGCAATATATCAACATGAACTCATGTTTAGCTAAAGACATGGATTATTACATGTAGGAATATCTAAAGATATGTGTATATGTGTAGGTTACTATATACACATATATTTTCTTGCTCTGTCAGCTGAGAAGGCCTAGAAGAAACTATACCCCAGTAGCAGCAAGCATACAACGTGCCCAGATTTTGGTTTCTATTACCATTCTCTAATACATGGAACCAGGACTCCTTGGAGAAATGGCTGATTATAGGAATGAACCAAAACGTATATAGGATGAGACTGGAATATCTTGTAGTGCCAAAAAGTAAAGACATGCTTAAAATAATGAATGGGGTATATCAAAATGACTTGACAGTCAATGCAAAAGAGTTCTGTATGGCCAAAGCTGGAACAATTTGAATAATCAAACAAATAAAATAGTATTGGGTTGTAGCACAAAGTATAAAATAAATACCCATGAGTCCATGCTGATATAAATAAATGACTGCCTAAATAAATAGAGAGAGTGAAAATTCTCCTGTTCAGGCAGAAGAATTTCAAATAATTCATGTAGATACTTGCTCTCATGGACGTGGTACATAACTCACCACCTCTTGAGGATGGGCTGTACATAGTGACTTCCTTCCTAAGAGTACAGTATTAAAAAGAGGAAAAAGAATATAAGAGAAAAAACCTGAGAAACGCTATCTCAACCAGGTGATCAAGGTTAACATCAAGAGTGATGTCATCTAAATAAGTGATAAGTCATGAAAATGACACCTCACCTCTGTGGTCTTCCTCCTAAAAACCCATAATCCCAGTCTATCATAGAAAAAACATCAGATAAATCTCAACTGAGAGACATTACTCAAGGCTGTCAAAGTAATTGAAAATAAGGAAAGCCTGAGAAACTGTCATAATCAAGAGGAACCTAAGGAGATATGCCCAATAAATGTAAATGCAGTATTCAGAATGAGATGTTGGAACAATATATATATATATATATATATATATATATATGTATGTATGTATATATATATATATATATATATAAAGTAAAAACTAAAAAAAAAGTTAGAACAAGCTATGGACTTCAATTAATATTAATGTATCATTATTGCTTCATTAATTGTAACAAATGTACCACAGTACTGGTAAAAATTAGAGGAAACCAGATGTGAGGTACATGGGGACTCTACACTATCATTGCATTTTTTCTATAAATGTGAAACTACTCCACAATGAAAAGTTTATTAAAAAAGAAGTCACTATCACAAATCTTTCGGTTTATTCCATAATGAACTCCACCTAATTTGCCCGACTGATTCACATTATTCATAGTTTTTCTTAGAGCATACATCATAATTACCAAGTTATGCTCAACTGCCAATCATCTACAGATGGAGGAATTCCACTGCAATAAATCCAATGATCTTATCCAATCCTACCAAACAAAACCATTCATGTCATAGGCAACTGTCTATGCTAACAGTTTTCTGCAAGCATAAACAAAGCAAACTCAAACCCTAAATATTATCCAGGAGAGACACATTTTTGTTACTTTCCTCTTAATTGTCATTTAGGAAAGTTTTATGTGCTTTTGGTGAATTAACTTTGTACTGTATTGTTTTTGAGTCCCTATATGCTTATGAAATTCCTTTAACGAATCTTAGAAAACTTCTTAAAGCATATGTAAGTAATTGAAAGATTTTATTATTTGAGAACCAGGTTAAAATTGATTCTTGAGTATGGACAATTAGCAAACTATTTAAAATTCTTTCATTCCCCTATATAAAATTCTTTTAATAAAGATGCAGAGATATCAGGAACACCAATGTTTGGGATCATAATTTGATCATTCCAATTAGTACAAGTATTTTTGACAGTATTTATAAATAGATGATATGTTTCAATGCAAAAGATCCTGCAGTCTAACAGGCACAAATAAGTTCTGAACTCTGGACAAGAGGTCATGGGATCCAAACTGTGGAGAAAAATAGGTAAGCCCTTGGGCTGTACTGTGAAACACTGTACCAACTACTTAATTATAAGCTTAAATTTACATATGATAGAAATTCACCTTTATTAATATGTCTTGCAGCTATACAGAGGTTCCCCTTTAATAGATTGGCCTAAATACTTCCCAGTGCTTTAGTAATCATTATATAGTTTGGAACTCACACACCAAAAGTCAGGAATAGGCTCATATCAAAATAATAATGATAGTAGTAAAAACTCACATGTTGTTTTGAAAATACAGATACTTCTTAAATTTATGGAGTAACAAGGGTCTGGAAAGACACTGTAAATTGAAGGGATGATAAATAAAACAGATATTATAGAAGTGTTAGAACAGAAGAACCATATGCCTGATGTTATATGGCAATGACCACAATCACATTTCACTTACTATTTAATCAACTATTAATGATTTTTGAGTCATCTAAACTTTTCTGAAGTGTAACATACAAAATTGGACAATTATCATAACCAATAACAAATTTTTTTAATTTGGTTTAATATTGTGATCTCTGGGAGAATGAGTATGCAGATCTATAAGGCCTTAAGGAAATATCTGAAGGGAGAATCTGACCCGTATTTGTTTCACCTGTAACATATGAGGAATGGGTAGACTATCAGCTAACAGGATCCCTTCTTGGTGCTAGAATTCTATGAATTAGTCAGTGTAGAGAGCCTCAGGAGGTAGTGACCTAAAGTTTTCAAGCAGGGACTGGTTGAGTATCTACCAAGGAAAAAGGGTTCAATATGAAGATAACTGTTAGGAGAGAGGATGAATCCAAATCCAAGTGATGCAAAGCTCCCTCCTCCAACCCAGAAGAGGAAATATGCAGTGTGGAGGTAGATTTGAAGCCCAAGGCCAGAAAAAGAGGGTTTTATGCCCCAGAGCAAATTCTTAAACAGTCTGACTGGGTGATAAAATATGTGTATATACCTGTTATAATGCACAAAGGAAATGGCTTAGGTCTTCATAGCAATTGCAAAACATCAAATTATTTTTTTTGGATGTCAATTTTCACAAAAAGCCATATTCCATTTAAAACATAGGAATGAAATTTCTGTCTTCCAATCTCTCCCCTCTGTATAATATGGCCCCAGTGTAAAATTTCTCATCATGCAATACACTCAACAGTTGCTTTATGTAAACAAAAGAATAAACAGTACAGTGCAATCCCTTAAGACACTGCTTCAATAGGATACCATTTGAATGAGGTTTATAATTAACAGCACTATTGATATCTTATCCAAATGAAAGTTCACTCTATTTGTTCTAGGATTGTCCCAAGTCTGTTTGTTCTTGTCACTGCCTGATATACTCTTCTGGAACACTTTGCTCCCCACTGACATGTCTATGTGTGCTTTGAATATTTGCCCAATTTAACTTAACAAAGAATGCAATTGTGCAGCAGAATCCTTAATCCTGAAGGAGAAAGAAGAGGAAGAGAAGAGAAAAAAAGGACAGGATAATCTTTTCATTCCCTTTGAATGAAGCAGAAGCACCAGCACTGTCTGAAAATCAAACTGCCAGAAGAAACAAGATTGGATTTACAAAACGTTTGAGTTTGATATGGGACTCAGCTTATACACTGAGAATGTGCCCCATACTCAGGCCCCAAATCCTTATAAATCTTAGCAATCAACTACATTGTTATGCCCCTTCTATCTAGGAATTTGGGGGAAAAAGTCATTTTAGGACACTATCAATTACATTTAAGTATTGACTAAAAAAATATATGTATGGATAAGAGTTCTAGAAAACAAGAAGAAAAAATAGGAGGGGAAAGCAGCGTATGTTTGTTCACAGCCTTAAGTTTGATTCTTGTTTAGTTATTGTAGGAAAATGTCTTATTTCAGAGCAAAGGGAAGGGGGCAGCCATGGGTGCCGCTCTGGAATTCAACCCATGTGGAGGTTGAAAAAACTGGGATCTGGACAATGGAGAGGTAAAGGTGGAATATGAAGAGGCCCATGAGAGAATAGCTATCTTTTCCTCCAGTGTTCTCAACCTGTCTCAAGGAGCTGCTTAAACCCCATCCAAGAGGCAGGTTGAAGTCAGAGGGAAAAAAATGGTCTTGATCTCAGCACAAATACAGGAAAGAGATCAGTGCAGTTCCGCTAGTGCAGCCTGTGACTCTCACATTGTGTCGTGGCGCCGGCGGTGCAGGGACAGGTGGTCAGAGCGAGAAAAACTGCGGTTGCAGTCTGTGCACCGGAAAGGCTTGATGCCTGTGTGCTTGCGGAAATGGCGGGTGAGCTCATCTGAACGAGCAAATTTCCAGGAGCAACCATCCCAGGTACATTTATAAGGCTTTTCTCCTGAAATGACACATGACAAAACAAAGGGAATCAGAGAGGAGATACTTGACTACTAGAATGACAAAAGGATTTTATCAAATGATTAGTATAAAGGTGAGACTATCAGTTTTAAGACATACTTTCATTCACCTGTAAAATTAATTAATTCATAAATAAAAATTGTATTTATTTGTTGTATACAATATGATGTTTTGAAATATGTACACACTGAGGATTGGCTAAATTGAACGTACACATGCATTACCTTACATATTTATCAATTTTTGTGGTGGGAACACTTTAAATCTACTTTCTTGATAATTTTCAAAAATATAACACAGTGTTATTCACAGCAGTCCTAAAGAGAGTCCAACATAACAGAGTGGAAAGCACATAGGCGTTGGCTCAAACAGGCTTTCATTTGAATCCTGATTCTACATAAATACTTTTACCTGGCTGGGTCTCTGTTCCCTCATAAAAATATCTCACAGAGATGATCAAAATATTTTCTTTTAAACAGCTAGTATGTAATAAAACTGGAATCCAACCTCAGGCCTTTCGATGCTTTCCACTATACTAAAGTATATCATAGTCTCTCTTCTGATACTTCCACCAAATATTCTAAAATAAGAACCATATACATAGGAAAACCGTGTGATTCAACAGAAAGGGACTTCAGCTAAGGCTACCAGCCTTTTTCTGTGTAAGGTCAGAAATATAAAGGACATAGAATGGTATGGGGACACCTGTTGGGTCAAACTTTTTGAAATAACTCCATACTCAGAATCTTCAGGCCGGCGCCGTGGCTCAACAGGCTAATCCTCCGCCTTGCGGCGCCCGCACACCGGGTTCTAGTCCCGGTCGGGGCACCGGATTCTGTCCCGGTTGCCCCTCTTCCAGGCCAGCCCTCTGCTGTGGCCCGGGAGTGCAGTGGAGGATGGCCCAGGTGCTTGGGCCCTGCACCCCATGGGAAGACCAGGAAAAGCACCTGGCTCCTGGCTCCTGCCATCGGTCGAGCGCGGTGCACCGGCCGCAGCGCGCCGGCCGCGGCGGCCATTGGAGGGTGAACCAACGGCAAAAAGGAAGACCTTTCTCTCTGTCTCTCCCTCTCTCTGTCCACTCTGCCTGTAAAAAAAAAAAAAAAAAGAATCTTCAGATTGTATCTGAATTATATACGGGATATGTATGCTTGGGATAGAAAATAAATAGAAAAGGAAGCATAAAAATTAACACAGCATGATCCACTATATTGTGCAAATTACATACCACTGAATACAAACAATATTAATTACTATATGCTTAAATGTAAATTATGAGACAAATTATTAACAGTGATGAGACATGGTGAGAAGATGATTTTTCCTTTTTTACTTTACATCCTTTTGCATAACTCTGAATACTCATGGTTTGTATGTAATAAAAATTTTAAAATAAAAAGGAGGCCAGCACCACGGCTCACTAGGCTAATCCTCCGCCTGCGGCACTGGCACCCTGGGTTCCAGTCCCGGTTGGGGTGCCGGATTCTGTCCCAGTTGCCCCTCTTCCAGTCCAGCTCTCTGCTGTGGCCCAGGAAGGCAGTGGAGAATGGCCCAAGTGCTTGGGCCCTGCACCCGCATGGGAGACCAGGAGGAAACACCTGGCTCCTGGCTTCGGATCAAAGCAGCACGTCGGCTGTGGCGGCCATTTGTGGGGTGAACCAACAGAAAAGGAAGACCTTTCTCTCTGTCTCTCTCTCTCACTGTCTAACTCTGCCTGTCAAAAAATAAAATAAAATAATAAAAAGGAAAACAACTATATGAATGAAAATAAATATACACTGTGGTTACATCTATGTTGTAGGATTAGGTAATGTTTTCTTAATAATATTTATGTTTTTCATCTCATATAAAAAGCATTTACTATTTTGTAATCAGAAATGAGCAATAATTTACACATAAAATTAATTAGTATTTTCATGGTCTCTCTTCCCCTGGCTCTTTTTTTCTTTTTATACTCTTTTTATACTTGTAAATCCTCCAGAGCATTTAATTTTATACTGCTCTAAATTCTGGTGGCTATCTGGATTGCACATACTGTTTTTCAACTTATTGCTCACCCCCTGCTAACCTTCTTAAGTGTTTGCTAATTAACTATATAACTTTCAAATAATGGGCAACAAAATAAAATCCAGCCTGACTCACAGCTTTGGACCATACCCAGGCAGCAATTTTGATAATTAAAGATGTCAATTGTTGATCATGTCAATATTCAGAAATTGATGCATTAGCTGGTAAGAATGACATAGGACTGAATGTATTGAGACCAAAAGAAGGTCAATGAAATATTATCAGGTGAAAAGATAAAGCTATTGAATGATTATGCACACACACACACACACACACACACACACATACACACACACATCAGACAAAGGAAAGATCTGGAAGGCTTCATAGAAAATTATTAACAGTGGGGAGGAGAATGAAATTTTAGAGAGTGATGAGAATGTGTAAATGGGATTTTCAGCTTTTGTTCTACATAATTTTATACCATATCCACACTTCTCAACTGCTACATTGCTGTCTATTATTTTGTTG
This sequence comes from Sylvilagus floridanus, assembly GCA_949820135.1. Taxonomy (NCBI): domain Eukaryota; kingdom Metazoa; phylum Chordata; class Mammalia; order Lagomorpha; family Leporidae; genus Sylvilagus; species Sylvilagus floridanus. Next base: position 92,461,362 of record OX463223.1, read on the forward strand.
TGTTCTCTCCAGAATTTCTCCTGAGAATTTTGACCTTCCATATACCCAAATGAAGAAAATTTGTCTTGTAAAGTAGTGACACCCTGTGGTGGTTGGGGCTCATTGCTAGAACACTCAAACTGAACAGGAATTCAGCAAGGGGGTCTATTTTCATTTTCAAAAGCAATTATCTTTAATCATCATTGAACAAACTACCATTTGTGCCAACTTCATATGATACAACTCATGACCTCTATCAATTTATTGTCTAAATTGAAAAATAAGACATACACAGAAAAAAGCAATTGGTAACATAAACATGAACTATGTGACAATGATAGTATGGGAAATATAAGTTCCAAGGCTAGATAACACTCTCACGGATAAAGTGAAAGCATTGATATGGAGGTATGGATAGGTTTTAGATGAGTAGAAGACAGAAAGCAACTCATTCAGTTGGGTGCAAGGTATGGTAAGACATAGGGTTAGCTATCCTGGAGGATGGAGCATCTGTACAGAGTACTACAAGATGATCTCTATTATAAAAGCTAGGCCAAAATAATTGGATTTAATAAGAGGGAAGGTGTGGAAGGAGCAGTGTGAACTAGGTGCAAGCCATGAGGATGGATTGACAATAGATAAACTTTAAATAATAATAAAATAGACTAAAGTTAGTATCTCTTGTTATCATCACATACCAATTTTAAACTTTGTCAATGATAAAATATTCTTCATTGCCAGGACACACAGCTCCCAAAGCCCTTTTCCTCTTGGTACACCACTTGATGAAGGCAATTAGAGCATGCACTAGGGTGACACTGAAGGTGTTTTTAACTCAAGGGTAACTCTGCCAAAGTTGTACATGAAAATGAAAAACCATGATGTGTAAGGTGGATTACAGTGAGCAGGAGTTTACCAGCACACAAAGTAGGTGCTTAATTAATTATTTATTGAATTGCTAGGGCAAGTGAGAATAAATGTCAGAAAAAAATCTGAGGATGGCAGAGGGACTGCAATTGAAAACAAAACATAAATAACAGCATTTATTGAATGTTTACTATATGCCAGACACTACAAATATTTTAGACTATTTCTATTCTCTGATAAGGAAACAGAGGTGAAGAGAATGGACATTTGGCTTAATGGTTAAGATACCCACATGCTGTATCATAATGCTTGAACTTGAGCCTCAGCTTCATAGGTAGATTTATTGAATTTTGGGTCCCTCTTGTAGTTGCCTTGACAGCACTAGAACAAATGATTTCATAGGTCTTATACGGCCCATGGGCCAGATATTCCCCTTGTCTGTATAAGGCAGTCACAAACACAACTCAAAGCTTAGAAATGTCTATATAAGAGGAAACAAAAAACTCCACTAAGACATTATTAGAATTCATAAGATAGTTGGGTAAAGTGGCCTTATATAAAATTAACACAAAAAAATCAACAGCTTTTGTATACACAGAAAAAGATATGGCTTAGGAAGAACATGTAGTATCAGTCTCATGCTCAGTAGTTACAAAAAATTTAAATACCTTAGAATAAATTTAACAAAGGAGATGAAAGGTCTCTACAATGAAAATTACAAAATATTTAAAAAAGAAATAGAAGAAACAAAAATGGAAAAACATTCCATGTTCATGAATTGGAAGAGTTAATAATTAAATGTCCACACTACTGAAAGCAATTTACATATTCAATGTGATCCCTTTGACAAGGGTGCTAAAATCAATCCCTGGAGAAAGGACAGTCTCTTCAAAATGAATGGTGCTGGGAAAATTGGATCTCTACACGCAGAAGTATAAAATAAGACCCCCTACCTTACACCTTATGTAAAAATCAACTCAAAATAGATCAAGGAACTAAATCTATAACCTGTTATCATCAAATTACTAGAGGAGAACACTGGGGAAACTCTGTAAGACATTGGCATAGGCAAAAACTTCTTGGAAAAGACCCCAGAAGAACAGGCAAACAAAGCCTAAATTGACAAATGAGATTACATCAAGTTGAGAAGCTTCTGCACTGCAAAGGAAACAATCCAAGCGAAGAGGAAATCGACAGGATGCAAGAAAATATTTGCAAACTATGCAAGAAAATATTTGCAAACTATGCAACTGATAAAGGATTGATATTTAGAATATAGAAAGATTTCAAAAAAACTCAACAACAACAAAACGAACAATACAGTTAAGAAATGGAAAGAAGAGGAAATTCGAATGGCCAGCAGGCACATGAAAAAAATGCTCAGGATCACTAGCCATCAGGGAAATGCAAACCAAAAACATAATGAGGTTTCATTTCATCCCAGTTAGAAAGGCTCACATACAGAAATCAACAACAACAACAACAAACAAGCTGACGAGGATGAGGGGAAAAGGATGAGGGGAAAAGGTACCCTAATCCACTGTGAGAATGTAAACTAGTACAGCCATTGTGGAAGACAGTATGGAGATACCTCAGAAAGTTGAAAACAGATATAGCATTCCATCAATCCCACTCCTGGGAATATACCCAAATGAGATGAAATAAGCATATGAAAGAGTTATCTGTGCCCTTATGTTTATTGCAGCTCAATTCACAATAGCTAAGATATGGAATTAAACCAGATGTCTATCAAATTATGACCGGAAAAAGAAATCGTGATGTGTTTATATATACATATGTATGTATATATATACATCTTTATATATATAAATTGTGATATATATAAATGTGATGTATACATACATATGTACATATATATGTATATATACACACTTCTCAGCCATAAAAAAGAATGAAATCCTGTCTTTTGCAACAAAATGAATGCAACTGGAAACTATTATACTTAGTGAAATATGGCAGTCCCAAAAAGACAAATACCATTTGTTTCCCTTGATTGTGGTAACGAATAGAGCACCAAAGAAATGTAATATACATGAGTGAAATTGACATTTTGAGATTAGATGATTATTTACAGCCCTTGTCTCTACTGTTGAAGAACAGTGTTTTCTTTTTCCTACTATTTATGGAACTCTGCTTAGTGTAGGGTTAATTTTGTGAGTATAAAATAGACTGGGAGTAGATCATTGTAAAAATTTAAGGAAGGAACGGGAAAGGAAGAATGAGGGAAGAAGGAAGGGTGGGAACGTGGGCAAGAGTGAAGGTAGGCTGGGAAGTATATTCTGCTCCTAAATGCATATATATGAAATACATAAAATTTGTTCACCTTAAAAAATAAAAACAAAAGCAAAAATATTCTCTATATATTGGGCTTATCTTATGGAAAGCTGACACCAGAGAAGCTGACACATGAGAAACTATATATTGGGCCCTTCATATGAGGTGACACCACTCTGGGGGAAAATTCACTGAAATCTAAAAGGAAAATAAAAGCAAATAATATATACTGTTATCTCAGTTCAAACATTAAGAGGGGATATATGAAAGACAGCTAAACCTTTAGTATTATAAATACACTTCTGGCTGGCGCTGCAACTCACTAGGCTAATCCTCCGCCTGCGGCACTGGCACCCTGGGTTCCAGTCCCGGTTGGGGTGCCGGATTCTGTCCCAGTTGCTCCTCTTCCAGTCCAGCTCTCTGCTGTGACCCAGGAAGGCAGTGGAGGATGGCCCAAGTGCTTGGGCCCTGCACCCATGTGGGAGACCAGGAGGAAGCGCCTGGCTCCTGGCTTAGGATCGGTGCAGCACGCCAGCTGTAGTGACCATTTGGGGGGGGTGGACCAACGGAAGGAAGACCTTTCTCTCTGTCTCTCTCTCTCACTGTCTAACTCTGCCTGTCAATAAATAAATAAATAAATACACTTCCAACCCATGTATATATGGGACCTTCTAGATAGGCACGTGTTAGGATACATTCAAATTCAAACCATAGGTCTCTGGACAACAAAAGTCAAATGGGATCACCTAGCCCAATCCCTTCCGTTTTGGGAAATCTGAGATCAATGAGATAGACTTGTACCAGATAATACAGCACTTAGTTGGTGAGCTGAGATTAGAACTCAGGTATTCCTTGTTCTTCATTTTTTTCCTCTTTACCTTCAAGAAGCATAATTTCAAAACCCAGAGGGGAAATATGTGAATGAGTGTCTTCGTGTATGTGAAGGCAATAGATGTAGTAAGGAAAGGACATCTGAACTCAATTCTATCTGGACAAATCAATGATATACATATGCTTTAACTATACCACATTGATTCTCATTAAATAAACTCATTCAATAGCCTTCAGATCTACTTTCTAACTTTATAATCTAGAAAATATAGAACTGCTACCTAAACCCACTGATCAATCTTAATATTACATAGAGACAATCAAGTGGCATGCACTCTCTAAAATCATGCAACAGAAAGTACATAACATCTCTTATGATCTATTGTTGCCAAAAATTGAAGTTGAATTTGATTAACCCTCCAATTTATCCATCAGCTTATAGGAACTATGGGGAACCAGCAACACATTGCAATGATGCAATAAAGATATAATCATAAAAATTCAAAACATGGAGAGCTCTATTGGAAAAATAACCAATGTTTTATGTTGAAAAACCAAGGGCTGCAACGGAAGGAACAGGGCCACCAGAGAAGGAGGTACCTTTCTCCGAAGGGAGGAGAGAACCTCCACTTTGACTATGACCCTGTCAGAACAAGATCCAAGTCGGCGAACCCTAAAGGCTTCCATAGCCTCAGCAACTCATGACTACAGCCTAGGGAGATTACTGACGCCATAAGCAAGAGTGGCAAATTGTTAAATCAACAACAGTAGTCACTGTGTACTTACGGCCCATGTGGGATCTGTCCTTAATGTGTTGTCCAAGGTGAAGTAATGCAATAACTAGCACTGAAACAGTATTTTTACACCTTGTGTCTCTGCGCGGGTGCAAACTGACAAAATCTTTACTTAGTATATACTGAATCGATCTTCTGTATATAAAGATAATTGAAAATGATTAAAAAAATTGGAAGTTACATAAAAATCAATCAATTTAAAAAAATATCATGTAGGATCTCTGTCCCTAATGTGCTGTACAATGTGATTTAATACTATAACTAGTACTCAAAGAGTATATTTCACTCTGTGATGCTATGTGAGGGCAAATGGTTTAAAATCTTTTCTTAACACATACTAAACTGAGCTCCTGTATACAAAGAGAATTGAAAATGAATCTGGATGTGAATGAAAGGGGAGAGGGAGTGGGTAAGGGGGGAGGGTAGCGGGAAGGAGGGAAGGTATGGGTGGGGAAGACATTGTAATCCATAAGTTGTACCTTGGAAATTTATATTCTAAATAAAAGTAAAAAACAAAACAAACAAACAAACAAAAAACCAAGGGTTGGCACCATGGCTCACTTGGTTAATCCTCCATCTATGGCACCGGCATAGATGCCGGTATGGGCTCCGGGTTCTAGTCCCGGTTGCTCCTCTTCCAGTCTAGCTCTCTGCTGTGGTGCGCAAGGGCAGTGGAGGATGAACCAAGTGCTTGGGCCCCTGCACCTGCATGGGAGACCAGGAAGAAGCACCTGGCTCCTGGCTTCAGATCGGCACATCGCCGGCCATAGCAGCCATTTGGAGAGTGAACCAACAGAAGGAAGACCTTTCTCTCTGTCTTTCTCTCTCTCACTGTCTATAACTCTGTCAAATAAATAAATAAATAAATACCAAAAGAGGAAGAAAAATAAATATTATAAGATAATTCTGAGAAATATTAACCAAATTCAATGAATGAAATTTGTTTAGATACAGATTTGAGCAATGCTTTAAAGAATAGTTTTTAAACATTTGGGGAAATTTGACATTAAGGAAATTTTATATGCTAATAGTATTGTGCTTATTTTGGAAAGTGTCTGTTAATATATATTCTGACATATTTATGACAAAAGTATGATGTTTGGGATTTGTTTCAAAATAATAAAATACGGGAATGGGGGAGTAAGTGGGAATGTAGAAGAAACAAAATTGGCATGGACTGATATAATTTTTAAAGTAGATGAAGAGTACAACAAAGTACAGTAAGCTATTTTTCTCATATTAAAAGCTTAGGTTGGGGCCAGTGCTGTGGGCGTAGAGCGTAAAGCCACTGCCTGCAGTTCCGGCATCCCATATGGGCACCAGTTCAAGTCCTGGCAGCTCCACTTCCGATCCAGATCTCTGCTAAGTCCTTGGGCCCCTGCACGTGTGTGGGAGACCTGGAAGAAGTTCCTGACTCTTGGCTGAGGATCAGCACAACTCTAGCTGTTGTGGTCATCTGGGGAGTGAGCCAGCGGATAGAAGACCTCTGTCTCTCTCTTTCCCTCTGCCTCTCTGTAACTCTGCCTTTCAAATAAATAAATAAATCTTCAAAAAAAAAAAGCTTAGTTTTAAATGTGGATACACACACACACACACACACACACACACACACACAAATACACATGGCAAGTTGAAATGTATCTGTGAAGTGCTTTTAAGTACTATACCTGAGATCACAAACCAATGGCAAAATATAGTCAGTAGAATCAGTATCCATTCATATTAAAGAGAAGCAAATAAAAAATCAATAAATAAATGTTGGGATAATGGAGCCTGGGAATCTATCACTTGCTCATAGCTTCAAAGTATAGCAACAAGGTTTCTGGGACCTTCCACACACATCTTAACATAGCAAAGGTAAAACAGCAAATATTTACATGAACAGAGGGCCTCTTCCTTGTCCAAGTTATCTAACTTTCAATTCTAAGCTGGGAGGAGTTGTAAAGGCAAAGGGCAACAAATTTCATCTGGGTTCTAGGCAGTTCCCTTTGAATTTTTAGTGTCAAAAAGAATTTTTTAACTGGCTGCCAGAATTAAAAATCTAAGACATTTCACATGAAAACCTTTATTTTCTGGTTTTGGTGGGTTTTTTTTGAGGACACCCAGGGCTTTATTTTGTAATGCAGAGGCCACACCATGGCCCCAACCCCGCTTCCCACCCTGCACTTCTTAAATGTTTGTCACTCTAGGAGACCCAGCAATCCCCTTCATGATCTTTTGAAGATCATTGAACTGGGAAATTATACCCTCATTTCTCTAAAAGATCAATAGCATTACTTACAGAATTCATTTTACATAGATAGCAAAAGTTATACTAAAATTTTCACTAAACTAACTTTATATTTTTCTTGCTTCAGTTTCATTGCTAAACATCGTCACAATGCCTTCTGGTTCTCATTTTCTTGGTGCTCACAATTAGTAAATTAGGAAATTTACTAATCCTCAGCTGGAGCTAAATAGCAGTTCTGCTTCAAGCGGGGCATGTGCCCTCCGGTTTGAGTCAGTCACCATGATGTCTGCTTTACTCATTTATGTGCAACTTTTTTCCTAATATGAATAAAAGTACATCATATGCAAATACATGGTGCTGAGCTCCAAAAGCCAGCTTTAATGTTGACTAGTTTAAATAACTTTTGTACTTTTCCATACTCAGAAAAACCTGTGGGGCCCTGGTAGAAGGGGATGGAGTAATATTCTATCTGCCTTAATTTTTGCTGCAGTGCTACAAATTTCCAATTAGAAAGACTCACAGTGGTGATGACCAATCAGAACACACCACACTCAGTGTTTTCCTAGGCTGGTTTTTGCATGTTGCCTTATAGTAAGAACAAGGCAGAGGTTAAAAACCTTGAATGGAGCCTGTGCATATGACTATAAGAGAATCAGTGTTTGTTGCAAGATGTTCTTCCCTTTTGAGCTCTCAGATATAGTGTGCGTGTGTATGTGTGTATGTGTCTGTTGAAGGTTGGTTGGTGTTTGCAGACCTGTATGAATTCTGCGGTGAGCTTTCAGGTGAGAGCTTTTAGTGTACACTTTGCTGCATCCTGCAAAGTCACACTGATGAATTCGTCTTCTCTTCAAATCAAGTGACTCCTCTCCCTGCATTTGGGTCATTGCAGCTGGTCTGAACAAAGAAAGAAATAAGGTCAAAAACTTACTTTAATGTGAAGATTAAAGAAATAGTCTTACATATAGTAGTGCCACATCATACCTGGTTTTAAGTTATATAAATGCAATGCTGGATCCCCCTGAGAAGAAATAATTGGACTAGCACAAGCAATTCTCTCAAGTAGACCATTCCTTTCAGTAAATGCAAGGCCTTAGAAAGCATGCAAAGTGCTTATGCTTCCTTGGTTTGTTGTATTCTCAAACAGAGTGAGCATTTCATTGCAATACATATGATTCTTGTGCTTAAGGAAGCTTATTTTTCATGCGAAATTGTTGCTGAACACAAAACAACTAATTCCAACAATGGAAGACAATGCTTAACAGAGAGAATTACAACTGTACTTCATGGGAAATTTGAAGATTTTTCAAGGGTGAAATTGATAATCCACAATTGGAAAATAGCTCCATCATAACATGTATGTGCATGCACTTGTGTACACACAGATTCACATGCCTTTTCTGGAAAGGAAGTTTATCTATATTATGTTGTCAAATTGCTTCTGTTGTATCTGGTAATTAGCTTCACCTATACATGCATGTGTACACATAGGCAACCTGAAGTAAAGACCTGAAGTAAAGACAAAAGTACTAACAGTAGGGATTGATGTTGTGGCACAGCAGGCAAAACTGCTACTTGGGACACTTGCATCACATATCAGAGTGCTAGGTCCAATCCTGGCTACCCAACTTCTGATCCAGTTTCCTGCTAACGCATACCCTAAGAGGTGGCTGATAATGGCTCAAGTGCTTAGGCCTCTGCCACCCATGAAGGAAATCTGGATGAAGTTCTGGGCTTCTGGTTTTGGCCTGGGCCAGCACTGGCTGCTGTGGGCATCTGAGCAGTGAACCAGCTGATGGAAGATCTCTCTTTCACTCTCTCACTGCTTTTCAAGTAGATGAAAATAAACAAACAAATATGTTTTTAAAAGAATACTCACTCCTGTTGCAGTCCCTGTAGACTCTGTAAGGCTGAGGATCCACTTTCAATTGCACTCTCCTCACTGTCACTCGGAATCTCCAGTGGAGACATGGAGGTGGGATCGACTTTCACTAAAAGCAAAGAAAGAGGGCAATGTGGGCCAGAATGTATGTGCCTTTGTAATCATTTTCTTTGTAATTTTCAGAGATTCCCAGTTTGAACTACATGAGAAGTAGCAGCAAGAAAGAGAAATAAAGAAAAAGCAAAGATGGAAGAAAAGTGTATTTATATGGAATAAAGAAAATTATATATTTTCATTTTTAGCATAGTAAGGAACAGAAATGCCTTTGAGGCAAAGGTAGTTAGAAGCTTTGGATTGCCATTAGAATGTGAATTTTTCTGGTATGAAGTCAATATGATTCATTTATCTCTCTCTTAACTCCCAAGACTTAGCCTAATAATGTCAGATTCAGTGAATGTTTGTTAAATTGAATTCTCTGAAAAAATTCCCTGGCTTCCTAAAATCAATTCCTAGGATTATCTCAGAGGTGGAAACATCTCTTTTGGCCAGCAAAATGGAAAAGAATAATTGAGATGAAACATGTAACTAGCACTGGTAGGTACCTGATACACATTAGCTCCCTTCCTTTTCAGTTATGTTAGGAGAAATTCTCCAATATTCCTTGTTATTATTCACTGATGTGATTCACTAAAAAGATTTAAGCATACATGTCAATATGTGTTCATGTCTCTGTGTGTGCATGATACAAATATACTAATATCCTGAAAGTTTGTGCATATTATTAAAAAACCAACCAAAAACACATAAAAGCTAAGAAATTATATATTTTGATTCTTCTCTTGCTCCAATTATTTTATGTGTCCCCTACATCAGGGTAAAAGCATTCCAGTTTGCACATGACTGGACTAATGTCCTTAATTTGAAACTGATTTAAAGTGGTTATGGTGGACAGTTGGATATTATGGGGAGGGCACAGTTCAAAGCTCTTTCAAACTAATTCTTGATACTACTATTGCCTTATATAAACACTCCCACATAAAGAATTTTATTTCCATTTTTATGTGTTTTCTTAAGGGGGGTGGACTTCCCATGTGGAAATTGACATCACATCACAAAAACAAGATTGTTATGAATATCTATCATTACCAAAATTAACCACTAGCTGGTAATGGTGTTTTCCTTAAAAGCCAATGCAGAGCCTTAGCAACTCTATGATTATATGTTGTTTGTATAGCCTCCTATAGTGATGAAATGCTTAAGGGTATTAAATTTCAAAGGTAGATGACACAGGGGCCCACACTGTGGCACAGTGGGTTAACACCCTGGCCTGAAGCACTGGCATCCTGTATCAGCGCTGGTTCTAGTCCCTGCTGCTCCTCTTCCGATCCAGCTCTCTGCTATGGTCTGGGAAAGCAATGGAAGATGGCCCAAGTCCTTGGGCCCCTGCACCCAGGTGGGAGACCCGGAAGAAGCTCCTGGCTCCTGGCTGCAGATTGGCGCAGCTCCAGCCATTGCAGCCATCAGGGGAGTGAACCAGCGGATGGAAGACCTCTCTCTCTGTCTCTACCTCTTTCTGTAATTCTGTCTCTCAAATAAATAAAATAAATCTTTAAAAAAAAAAGGTAGATGACTCAGAAAATTTGTAGACTGAGCTGGAATCCAGTGCCTAGTCATTTTCACCCACATATTTTTTCCTTTTGGCCTTTTTAATTCATACTAAGCATTATCAGCTCTTCATCTGACATGACTTTATGCCTTCCTGACATTCTTCTTTCTCTTCTCCTTATCCTACAATTTCTCAATGTCTTCCTAAAACACAATACTCAAAAACTGATTGTAATGGTACAGATGAGGTGAAGTTAAATATATTTTCCATTACAAACTAAGGAGATATAACTCTGGGAGGGGAACTTGGTAGCTGGGGGATAGAGGCAGAAGGGAGACAATTTAAACATTTCTTAATTTATTTAAAAAAATAAATGAATGGGACTATTACAACATACAAATTTTCTTCTGGAAAAAGTTTTAAATTCATTTGTTCATCAAAATTGTTGTGAGACAACTACTATTTAGCACTTGTCAATTTCTCTGTAGAGGTACATTCACAAAAAAATAAGTCATATTCTTGAGAAATTTACAATTGAGTTAGAAATACTTTTCACACATTTGTGATATAGGCAAGTAAAAAAGCAAAATGGATGGTGATAGATCTAAAAGAGGAAAGCAGGGAAGATAGAAATATTTCAGAGAAGAATTTTTTGTAGGGGAGAGAAAAGGGAAGGTATTAGGAGACGTATAAGCTAAGGTTAGCTAAATAAAAACATTGCTCTCAATTTTTCCATCAAAGCATTCATAATGACATAAACTAATGAACACATTCTTTAGAAAAGTCCCATGGCAGGTGACTTAGTAAGTTTAAACTATTTTTGAAGTTTGCAGTTTATATTACATGGTTATTTAACTTTTGCATTTTCCTCTATAACATAATTATATTTAAGTACAAATGCCCTAAATTATTTACTATTGTATAATATAGAGGTTCCAGGAATATGCATAATATTTCAGTCAAGTATATGCATACTCACTTGAGAGCACAGTCTTATAGTCATTATATGTTCTTTTTTTTAAAGAGTTATTTTATTTATTTGAGAGACAGAGTTAGAGAGGTACAGACAGAGAGAGACGTCTTCCATCCGCTGGTTCACTCCCCAGATGGCTACAACGGCCAGAGCTGCGCCAATCTGCAGCCAGGAGCCAGGAGCTTCTTCCAGGTCTCCCACCTGGGTGCAGGGGCCCAAGGACTTGGGCCATCTTCCACTGCTTTCCCAGAACATAGCAGAGAGCTGGATCAGAAGAGGAGCAGCAGGGACTAGAACCAGCGCCCATATAGCATGCCAGCGCTTTAGGCCAGGGCTTTAGCCCATGGTGCTACAGCACTGGCCCTATCATTATATGTTTTTAAGGATTAGGGTTCAGCAGTGTGGTGTAACTAGTTAAGCCGCCACGTATAATACTAGCATGCTCTATGGGCACCAGTTCGAGTTCTAGCTGCGACACTTCCGATCCAGCTCCCTGCTAGTGTGCCTGGGAAAGCAACAGAAGATGGCCCAAGTACTTGGGCTCCTGTAACCCATGTGGGAGACCTGGATGAAACTCTTGGGTCCTGGCTCCTGGCTTTGGCCTGGCCCAGCCCGGGATGTTGCAGCCAACTGGGGAGTGAACCAATCTCTTTCTCTCTCTCTCTCTCTCTGTAGCTGTGTCTTCAAATAAATAAATAAATCTTTCAAAAAAAGAATTAAAGAGACATTGTTAAAAGAATTTTGATGAAATATTACTTTTCAAGCAGTGTGCAAGAATAATTGGAGAGAGAGAAAAGATAGCAGATAGGACAACCCACAAAGGGAAGGTGAGACACTCAAACAAAATGAATTAATATTGATGCTCACCTGATCCAGCATTTTTGCCATCTCCTCCTATGAGTGGTACTGTAATGGCTGCAGGGCCCCCATCTGCAGGCAAAGTAGTATATACCATGGGCAGAGACTGTACCACCACTGGGATAGTCTTCAGGCCACCCATCTTATTTGGCAGAGTGACTGAAGGGATGGTGTGAATCACATGCAAGATCTGCTGGCCACCAGTGGCCTGAGAGGAGGCCAGGATAGAGCCTTGAGTCAAAACAGTAGGGATGTTGGCTGAAGTGCTTGTGTCAGATGTTGATGTGGACACCACAAGGGGCTGGGGAGCAGACTGTGGCTTGGGAGGACGTATTGGAGCTTGCAACATGCTGGCAGGCTGAAGAGGAGCCTTGGGCTTATGAAAGGAGAGGTCAACCGGTTCCACCTGGGGCAGGCTGAAATCATTAGCCAAAAGTTCTTCTGGGGGCTCAATCTTGATGTCATTAAACAGGACTGGATTCTCCATGGGGTTGGCATCTAGTAGTTGTGAAGATGTCATATTAACTCTATCAGGTGTCCGAGAGGGATCTCTGATCTGAACAGGGTTAGTGACCTGAAATAAATAAACAATATAAAAGATGTAAAACAGTCAGCATTAGTACCCTAAAGGCACATGTCAGCAATGAAAGAAATACTTTTTAAGTATTTCTTTATTAAATAGTTTATTTAAATAATCTCTATTCCTTTTTCATGGAAAAACACATGGCATTGGGAAAACGAGAGAGGAGTACACTAAAGAGTAAAAAGGAAAGGAAATGTTACTGAGCATCAGTAAGTACCATGTATTGTATTAGGCAATTGATAAAAATCATTTCATGTAATCTTCACAATAATCTTGCAATATTAATTAGGGTCAAAACTTTCTGAATATCCAATACAAGAATTATGCCAAGCAAAGTAGCAGCATAAATGAATAAGGTACAGCCAAGAAGAGCACACTAACATACTAATTATAATGACAAAATAATGTAACTTATAAGTTGTATCATAACAAGTGATGCAACAGACAAACAAGCAAAGTGTTTTAGAAAAAGAAATGGGAACTCTTCATTCTGTCTAATCAGGGAAGGACTCAAGAAGGCAGTGATATTTTAGATAAGTCTTAAAGGGAGATCTTCCCATCCACTGGTTCACTTCCCAAATGGCCACAACTTCCAAGCCAGGGCCAGGCCAAAGCCAAGAGCTAGGAGCTTCTTCCTGGTCTCCCACGTGGGTGAAGGGGTTCAAGTACTTGCACTATCTTCTGCTGCTTTTCCCAGGCACATTAGCAGGGATCTGGATTGGAAGTGGAGCAGCCAATACTCGAATCAGCACCCATATGGGATGCTGGCACTACAAGCAGAGGCTTAACCTTCTAAGCCACAGTGCCAGCCCCTAAACTTATCTTATGGCTTCTTGTCCATGAACTCTTTGAAGTGCCCTTATATATAGTCTGATTAATCACATACTTTGTCTATACATATCCCTGTGGTTAAAAAAGGCAATTACACAATGTTTTACCTTTTCTTTCTACATAGCATGTTATTTGAGGGCTTGAAGGTTTTGAAGAAGATATAATTTACAGAGATAATAAATTTTTGGCTCCAGAATTCTGGTAATTTTAAAAATTCTCACTAAGATGTCTCAGGATGGCTCCCTATTCCACTACTCTGAGGATTTATTTAAAGCACTGCCATCAGATTTTTCTAAGTTACCTTTCCTCATCTTCAACATTTTGTGAATGGCTTTAGACTTTTTTTAAAAGATTTATTCATTTATTTATTTGAAAGGCAGAGTTACAGAGAGGCAGGGGGAAGGGAGAGAGGGAGGGAGGGAGAGGGAGAGAGAGAGAGAGAGAAAGAGAGAGAGAGAGAGAGAGAAAAATCCTCCATCTTCTGGTTTACTCCCCAAATGGCCTCAATGACTGGAGCTGGGCTGATCTGAGGACAGGAGCCTGGAACTTCCTTTGGGTCCCCGACATGGGGGTGCAGAGGCCCAAGGACACTGCTCTCCCAACCACATTAGCAGTGAGTTGGATAGGAAGTAGAGCAGCCAGGACTTGAACCGGTGCCCATATGGGATGCTGGCACTGCAGGCAGCAGTTTTATCTGCTATGCCACAGTGCCAGCCCCAGCTTTAGTGTTTAAGTGTTCTCTAGTCAATCACTATCTTCTTCAAAGAAAAACCATGACTACTTTCCCTATTTGCTATTTTAGAACTTCAGGCTGCAGCTTTGTAGGATTTCTAATTCTGTGAAAAACACTGTACATAAAAAAAAAATGCAGTAACTGGGGAGTGGTTTTGAGGGAAACTTTAATTTCTTTTCCTATGCATAACTGCAATCAGTTTACCTTAAGTCAATTTGAGAAGGCAAAAAGAGTTGTTCACTGATGCACTACCAAAGACAGTGGAGAAAGTTACCTAGGATTCCCCAATTCCTGAAAGAAATGCAGGTTAATTTCACCAATATATGTACTCTTAAGTATTTGATGAGGATTGGTGGAAAAGCTTTGGTGGATGGTGAGTCAGAGGAATCAATTGTTAAAAATAATTTTCATTTATTTGAAACATCCCTGAACGTGGAGATTGAAGGTGAGAAGGGAAGACTAGAAAGAAAATGAAAGCACAAAATACTCCAGACAGCACAGTAGGTGGAAAGAACAGGAAGGGGTGTTGTCATGGTAACAAGATTACACTATGGCTCCTCCCAGAAAGAAAAATGAAAGCTGTTTTGTACACAGCTTTGCTCTAGCTCTGCTCTGGGTTTAGACTAATCATTTCATGCCTGGAACATATACATGCACAAATGCACACATATTGTGTACATTCAGTATTTGTATATTCAGTATTTTAAGTCAAAATTCAGTTTAATCTTCTCAAAATCCAATTATTCTCCAATAAGGACATCATGTATTTGTGTATTAGAGAAAAGAGGTGAATTAATATAGATAATACTAGAGAGTTGGATTTCGGCTAGTGTTGTGATGAAGCTGATCAAGCCGCAACACGTGATGCTGGCATGCTATGAGTGCCAGTTCGAGTCCTGGCTGCTTGGTTTCCAATTCAGCTCCCTGCTCATGTTCCTGGGAAAGCAGCAGAAGATGGCCTAAGTAGTTGGGTCCTGCCACACATGTAGGAGACCCAATGGAGTTTCAGGATCCTGGCTTTGGCCTGGCCCAGCCCAGCTTTTGCAGCCATTTGAGGAGTGAACCAGCAGATAGGAGATCTCTCTCTCTCTCTCCCTCTCTCCTCCTTTACCTTTTCCTCTCTCTTTTAACTCTGTCTTTCAAATAAATAAAGCTTTTTAAAAAGTAAAAGAAAGCTGAATTTAATATAATCATAGAGGAATTTCAAATCTTATATCACTGCCATGTCAATCACATCAGGAAATGAAGCACCATAAGACAAAAGAACTCATGAATATGTATGAACTAACAAAATAAGCAGTCTTAAGGGAATGGGATAGTAGTGGCCACATCCAGGCAACATGAGATCACAAATGTACACATGCATATATGTGAATATATGTATATATGTGTGTGTGTATGCATATATTCATTCATTGATCAGGTATTTGCTGAACTACTTGCCTGAAAATATGGAAATATTAGTACACAGCATGGAATTGTATAAAACATAAAAATAATACGATAAAAACTGTTTTCTTTCTTTTTTATTTCTTAAATTCTTTTTTTTTTTTTGACAGGCAGAGTGGACAGTGAGAGAGAGACAGAGAGAAAGGTCTTCCTATTCCGTTGGTTCACCCCTCAATGGCCACTACAGCCGGTGCACTGCACTGATCTGAAGCCAGGAGCCAGGTACTTCTCCTGGTCTCCCATGCAAGTGCAGGGCCCAAGCACTTGGGCCATCCTCCACTGCCTTCCCGGGCCACAGCAGAGAGCTGGACTGGAAGAGGGGCAACCGGGACAGAATCCCGGTGTCCTGACTGGAACTAGAACCCGGTGTGCCGGTGCCACAGGCAGTAGATTAGCCTAGTGAGCTGTGGCGCCGGCCTATTTCTTAAATTCTTAAGATTGTTTTGAGGGAATGCATGGATAACATTATTTTATTTTAATATTTATATATTCATTTTCTCTTACTTCAGAAAAAAAATATATAACACATTGTAGTGGGCCAAATGGTGGTCCCAAAAAAGATTTGGATATATTTAATTCCCAAATCCTATGAATGTTACCTTATTTGGAAAAAAGGGTCTTTGCAGATAAAATAAACTTTACTACACTTGATCTTAGCCAAAAGGCCGAGAAGCGATAAAATAAACTGTAGAATCTTGAAGTGATCATACAAAATTATCTGGTGGGGGGTGCTAAATTTAATGACTAGTTCTTTATAAGAGACACATAGTGGAGTGACACAAAGACACAGAGGTGAAGGTGATGTGAAGATTCAGGCAGAATTTGGAGTCATGGGGTCACAATATAAGGAATGCCTCCATCCTCCAGAAGCTGAAAGAGGCAAGGAACTCAATTTCCTCTAGAAGCTTCTGAGGGACTGTCAGTCACACTGGACTTCTGGTTTCCAGAACTATAACAGAATTAATTTCTTTTATTTGAAAACATCAAGTTCATGCAACTTGTTACAGCAGTCCTGGGGAACTAACATTTCACATCAAACCCAGAATTCTCCAAATTGCATGGACATTACTGATGTATTGATTTGTTAGTTTGTTAACTCAGCTAATTTTTAAAGAAATAATATTGATGGCAAAGGTATGATAAAAATGTGAATTTAGTAAATAAATTGAAGTTTGACAGACAAAAAACTGTCACTTGGAAGACAAGAGATAGAAGCAGCTAAGCACAGTCACATGAGCGACTGATAGAAAGTTCAGTGTTCCAGAAACATGGGTGCACTAACAATGTAAGAAAGCTGGGGACAACAGTGAAACTTTTATGAGAGAGATAGGACTAGAATTTGGGACCCATGGAAGGTAGGAGGTTTGGTAAGTTAGGCCAACCAAGGCACCATCCGGGCAGAAAGAAAGTATGGGAAAAGTGATATTGAGAACCTTTTAGAAATGTATAACCCAATTAGATATTATTATGAAACACTGTTGATTTTCTTGGGTGTGACAGTACTGATACAGAGAGGAATGCTATTATTTGTAGGTGATGCATGTTGAATTGTTTAGGCATGAAGTTTCTTGATGCAATTTTACTTTCAAAAGTAAGAAAACATGGGGCCAGCACTATGGTGTAGATGTTAAAGCCCCGGAGAAGAAGGCATCCAATATGGGTGTGGTTAGAGTCCTGTGTGTTCCACATCCTATCTACCTCCTTGCTAATGCACCTGAGAAAGCAGCAGGAGACGACCCATGTACTTGGGCACCTGCATCCATATGGGAGACCCAGAAGAAGCTTCTGGCTTCTGGCTTCAGATTGGCCCAGCTCCAGATGTCGCAGCCATTTGGGGAGTGAACCAGTGAATGGAAGAAACAGAGAAAGGAAGGGAAGGGAAAGGAGGAAAGAAGGAAGCAAATATCATTAAAGTCTTAGAATTGTATTTATGATCTTCATTGAATCTGCTAAAAACTTAAAAAAGAAAAATAAATAAAATAAAAATAAATTAAAACCCATTTTTAAAATATAAAAAAAACTAGCATCATATCAGTTTTGACACTTTTAGCTGTGCCACACTGGACAATCTAGCATATTTCCTCTCACCTGTAAGAGTGTATTAAAATGCAAAAAGATAATTGTTCAATTGAATGAATTAATGTAAATAGTTAAGCCTGTACTCAGTGTTCAATAAATATCACAATTCAAAACTATTTCCACTTTCAATCCAAAACAATTATATTTCTAAATACAGTGAACTCAACTAGGGAATTTGAAATGTAGTTTATTCTCAATGTTTTATGTGATGTATGTCAGAATATATGTATTTCAAGCTTGCTCAATAAATAAGATAAAATAATTTGCATAAAGAGAATGAAATATGTTGTGCAGAATACCACTTTTAAATAAAATATAGAAAAATTTTAAAAAGTCTCATTTCTAAAAGATGATCAGAAATTTAGAACAAAAGGCAGGTGACAACCAATTGAACAAATCTTTTATGCTATACAGGAATTCAGAGAAGCAAGAACAGCATGTGTGTTCTCAGCTAGGCAGCCATTCACCAATCCTAACTCATGACATAAACAATTAACACAATGAACCAAACCAGGAAGTTTCTGGACACTCTGATGATGCAAGCATTGTGTGATTATTGCACAAATTCCTGGTCTTTGTCCCCAGAGAAATGACCAATATTATGTGGCTATGTAGCACAGTCAATCCAAGATATCCTGGAAATAGCAAGAAACAAACCAAAAAAAGTGCTTACATCACCTACTACTAGAATTTTCTACACAACAAACCAAATTTAAAAAGCTTTCAAATTCTGTAACTTCAGTATACTTAGAAAAGGCAAGGGAAAACATGTTTGGTATTTCATAGTGCCAAAGATTCTACTTGGATGCACTGAAACTTCAGAATAAGGTACTATGCATGTTTGACAACATTTTACCAAGTATTTTTTATGCAAGTTCAAATAGATTTTTATCTAACACTACTTATATCTAACTTCCTCTTGGTATTAACTATGAGAAAGTTTAGGCTGCTAGTAGATGTTTTGCAACAATTAGCAAGTTTTGATATGCTAATAGTTCCTAAATGATAACAGCTACAAGTAAGGCAAACAAGACACTAAATTGAGATTAATGTAATTAAACCAGTACAAAGGAGTCTCTTCCATAGTATGTGTAACTTAAGTTCAATTATACACCATGGGCCAAACATGCAATGATCAAAAACAATTAAAAATCATTACTCCTAAATGTAGCCTAAATACTTTATCTGGTGACTTAAGTAAAACTGTATACACCGAACTATAAACATAATTTTATAAGCAATTTAAGGGATTCTCAAGGGTAATTTTGATTATAGTTGGGTTTCGCTTGCTGACTCAACCCTGAATGAGACGGGACTTCAACATCTAGCACAGTGTTTGGCTGTAAAACAACACATGATGTTTGATTTTTACTCTTGGGCTTTCCAAGGCCACTCTTCTTTTCTGCAAAATGGAATACTGAGTATAGTGATTGTACGTGAGAGCTTAGCTGGGTACTGTGTCAGACATTTGGTCAATCATTATACTGGATGTTTCTGTGAAGATATGTTTTTGGATGAGACTAACATTTACATTATTACCCTCCATGTAATTTTACAAAGAAAAATGAGATTCTGTTCTGCAGTGATTACCAGGTAATTACGACTATATTTATGACCTAATATTAGCAACTCATTTTCCTAATAACTGACCTGTTTGAAAACCTGCATTGAACCACCTTCTGAATTAAGCTCGACTTCCAAATTATTTATGAGTTGATCCATATCTGGAAAAAAGACAATAGATAGCAACATTTAGAATAAAATCTAATGCACTATGTGCAGACCATAAGCCTCTTACCCTTGATCATACCTGTAGTGTTTTATGAACATTGCTTTTCAGGACTTAGATATTTAGAAGTCACTGAAGCATTCTGATTCATTCTACTTATCATTATTTTCTTAGAATTGTACTTATGAACTACATTGAATCTGTTCTCTTTGTATTATTATATTAACCGGAGAATTATGTTGCATTAATTGTGCATTTGCTGTGACCCTGAGAATCTAAGGTAATAATAACTTCTTTTTTAAATAAAATACTTATTTACTTATTTGAAAGTCAGTTACAGAGAGAGAGAAGAAGAGGCAGAGAGAGAGAGAGAGAGAGAGAGAGAGAGAGATCCTCCATCCGCTGGTTCACTCCCCAATTGGCCACAACAGCCGAGCTGTACCGATCCAAAGCTAGGAGCCAGGAGCTTTTTCCGGGTCTCCCACGTGGGTGCAGGGGCCCAAGGATGGGCCATATTCCACTGCTTCCCTGGGCCAAAGCAGAGAGTTGGATCGGAAGAGGAGCAACCGAGATTGAACCAGCGCCCATATGGGATGCCGGCACTGCAAGTGGCAGCTTTACCTGCTACATCACAGCGCCAGGCCCTATTAATAACTTCTTTAAAGACAAACAAGCCCCACCAATATCAGCTGCTTTTTTTCCTCCAAACTCCAAGTGCAAGTGAATCTGTTTCTTGTAGCCTCTCTAATCTGCCCAGCCTCAACAGGAATATCAGCATAGTTACATAGTTTCCTGCAACCTCCCTTCCTGGTCTAGTCCTTGCTGTAAAGAGATACACAGTATTGTCAAAGCTCTCTAAAGGAATATTTTACAAGTTTACCTCTCTTAGCCTACAAGCCAGGAGAGGTTAATGAAAATTGATGTATTCCAAGGACTTAAAACATGGCCAGGCACATGATAGGTATTCAATACATTCCTAACGTTTCATTCATTCTATTATCTATCTATCTATATTTTTTTAACTTTTATTTAATGAATACAAATTTCCGAAGAACAGCTTATGGATTACAATGGATTTTTCCCCTCATAACTTCCCTCCCACCCGCAACCCTCCCCTCTCCCGCTCCCTCTCCCCTTCTATTCACATCAAGATTGATTTTCAATTATCTTTATATACAGAAGATCAATTTATCATATATCAAGTAAAGATTTCAACAGTTTGCACCCACACAGAAACATAAAGAGGAAAATACTGTTTGAGTACTAGTTATAGCATTAATTCACATTGAACAACACATTAAGGACAGAGATCCTACATGAGCAGTAAATGAACAGTGACTCCTGTTGTTGACTTAACAATTGACACTCTTGTTTATGGCGTCAGTAATCACCCTAGGCTCTTGTCATGAGTTGCCAAGGCTATGGAGGCCTTTCGAGTTCGCCGACTCTGATCATATTTAGACAAGGTCATAGTCAAATTGGAAGTTCTCTCCTCCCTTCAGAGAAAGATAGCTCCTTCTTTGATGACCTGTTCTTTCCGCTGGGATCTCACTC
Organism: Sylvilagus floridanus; assembly: GCA_949820135.1. Taxonomy (NCBI): domain Eukaryota; kingdom Metazoa; phylum Chordata; class Mammalia; order Lagomorpha; family Leporidae; genus Sylvilagus; species Sylvilagus floridanus. Next base: position 92,482,632 of record OX463223.1, read on the forward strand.
GCAGAGATCTTTCATTTTATCTATCTATCTATTTGAAAGGCAGAGTTAGAGAGAGAGGGAGAGATCTTCCATTCACTGTTTGCCCAGATGGCAGTAACAACCGGGGCTAGGCCAGGCCAAAGCCAGGAATCAGAAGTTTCTTCTGGGTTGCAGGGGCTCAAGCACTTGAGCCATCTTCTGCTGCTTTTCCCAGGCCATTACCAGGGAGTAGGATTGGAAGTGGAGCAGCCAGAACATGAAGCAGGTGCCTCTATTGTCTATGACAGCTTTGCTGGCTAGGCCACAATGCTGGCCCCCACAAAAGTTTTTGATAGTGACAGAAATGGAGAGCACAGAAATGTGTTTTTGCAAGTACAGTAATTAGAAAAAAAAGACAGAGAAAAATAAGAGATGTCTGAAGTGTGATTAGTTACAAAAGGAGAGGTGCCAGATAAGGTACCTAAATTTTTCTGAGTCCTAAGATAGGAAAAGAAGTTGTGCTGATAAATATTAGATCAGGTAACTCTTGTATATTCCACAGGAGGGCACCAAAAAGCCAAGAGAGCTTCTTTGGTAGCTGTCTCAAAAATCTGTGGGAATTTGGTTCTCCGGCTACCTTTACAGCACCTTCACCTAGGCTTCATTATTTCTAGCCAGGGCAATTTACAAGAGCCATCTCTTATCTGGTCTTTTCCAATTCCGATGGATTAAGAGGCAGCATGGTTAAAGAAGCAGAGTGAGGTTCACAAGTTGTATAGATTCTATGAATTTCAGTTTCTTCAACTACCAAGAGCCAGAGTTGGGGTGGGAGTGGGGGAGGGGCGCCTCATCATAGTTAATGTGAGAATTCCACATTAGTACACATAAATTACATTTAAAAGTTCTCAGTTGGCTATTATTGTCATCACCACCATGACTATTATTAATAGTCAGAATCTTGAGTTCTGGATCAGAAGAATATCTCCTAGGTATCATACAGGCCCTTTATATTCAATGACTTTCCAAACCTACTCCAGCCCTTATATTTCCAATCTTATTTTCTGGCACTACTATCAACCTAGTCTATCAATCTAAAATTAATTACTTTTGACTCTTCTCTTTACATCTTTGGCCAAATGGTTATCAGCTGCAACAAATCCTACTGCAGAAATAGCTCTTAAAACTAGCCCTCATCATTCCCCCCTCTAGTATGCTTCACATTGCTAACAAAGTGTGGTAAAATGTATGGGTTCTGAAGTGGCTTCCTGGGGTCACATCCAGGCTCTGCAACTTCTTAAAAGTAAAATATTTAAGCAAGTTTTCCCAGTCCCTCTATATTCTCATCTATAAAGTATGAATAATAATAGTAGCAGCTCATAGAGTTATCATGAGGATTTATCACGGTAATATGTGTTCAAGTGTTTATAGTACCTGTCCAGTGAGTTGTCAGTTTTCCTCTTACCACTAACAGTTATCTAATTTTGTTCCTCTCTGCATCTCTACCTTCTAGCCAAATATTTAATATATATTACATATTAACATCTAGTAAATGAGAATGAGAATTCTCAGAGCCATATCTACAACCACAACTGCTTATCTTTACAGGCTATAATAGCAATAATTAAGAAACCTTGCAATATCTATATCACAAATATTTTAGTCAAATGGATAAATGAGGGTGGCTGACAATTAGAAATGTCTCAGCAACTTCTTGTTATAGTGCCATCTCACCCACTCACTAAATGGAATTGGCATTAGATCATTCCAGCCAGTATTCTAAGTATTGGTAGGATTTGTTGATAGGGAAAGGAAGTTGTATAATCTCCTCTAAATTATTTTTCTTTAATATTTGACCAGTTAAAACTGAAAACTGAAGGGAATTAGAGTTCACAGAAATTCTTAAAGACAGCTCAATTTTACCGACATCTTTTGATTTGATTATTTTTAAACAATAATCAAATTATAATCCTTGTCTATAATCCTGTGGAATAGTGGTCTTTCTACTTTTTACTTGTTGAACACTATGGTTAGTGGTACATTAAGCCTGCAATTATAAAGTAAATTCAAAGTATGTTATTGCAAAGATTAAAGGAAAAAAAAAAAGAAATGAAGTAAGGAGGAGGATTGAGGGATGGAGAGTAGGAGGGAAGTATAGTTATCTTCTTAGAATTATTTCTATGAAATACATGAAATCTGTTCTCTTTATATCAATAAACAAAAAATTATAAACTTAAAACTCTCTACATGATAGAAAAAGAAAAAAAGGCTTAGTTTTTTCAAAAAGTGAGTCTTGTAAATCTCTTTTCTCTAGAATAGGATTGTTGCTCCAAGTGTCTAAAGGAGACCAGACAGCTGCATAAAAGTTGCCAATGAAGGAAGCAATAAAGAAATGTACAAAGAGGTTATAATATGAACATCAAGCCATTGAGATGTGAAACATCCAAGCATGAGAGCTTCAGACATACAAATTACCTACTTACGGTAATAATAATTTTTCTATTTGATTAGCTCTTCAAATCTTTCTGTCTGTAGGTTGGAGTGTCTAGGCCTTCTTCAAAGGGTTGGGGGGGGGGGGTTGAGAAGGAAATAGTGGAAGAGAATTGTACTCTATCCCACGTGTCCCATATAGGCAGGACATCATAGATCATATTCCAGGCACCACGAACATAAAAATTCGATAAGACTATGAAACTTTTTTCATGTTCTTAAGCTTATTTTGTAATCCAGGTGGCATTTCCCATAAAGATCTTCTTCTTTTATGAAAGTGAACAGCCTCTCCAAGGGATAGGAACAGGTGGCTGGCTAAGAACACATTGCACCCTTTGACCAGTTCTAGAAGACAACAAAAAACACGGATGAAGTCAGAACTTAGATTTTTTAAAAAGGAGACAAAGTAGACTCATTAGAGTCTACAACCAAAAAGAAAGCAAGCAGAGAATTACAAACCTTGACATGGGCCTAAGACCTAGTGCTGTAATAGGCTACAGCAGTTGTCCATCGCAAATAATAATCTCTTATGTGTATTTACATATAGCTTCACAGAAGGGAAATAGACAGCTTTCATATCATTCCAATTTTATAGATAATTAATTGGTAAACCCAAGGTCACCAAGTTTAGAAGTGCTAGAATCAGAACTAGATCTTTTTTTGCTGACTCAAATTACAGTGCCCTCTCACTACTTTCTAATATTACAAATCTGGTGAACAACCTCTTTCTGAAAAAATATTTTCTAAAAGAACACAAAATAAGGACTACAAGCTAATCATTTAAGAATATGTTGAACACATCTCATTTATCTTTAATCTCTGACCTATAAGAAATACTGGAACTATTAAAAAATGAAAATATATGTTTTTAGGGTTTGAGATTATAAATAATTTTAAGTGTTATTTATGTTTTTCTTCAGAAAAAAAGAATTAAATAAGGATTAGGGTACACATATATTTTAAGGTAGTTTTATTGTTTATCTTCCAGGAGATTACAGAAAATGTTGGAATGGGTCTTTTGAAGAAATTTTCAGGATTAAGATTATATTATACCATAACATTAACAACAGAATGATGATAAAAGAACTTTAATGGTCAACATTCACTGAATGCTTACTATGTGCCAGGACTCTCCTGTTAATAATACCCTAGTAGTAGGAAGTATTATTTCCTAATTAAAAAAAAAAAAACCAAGAGAACTAGGGAGCACAAAGATGAAGTACTTTACCTATAAAAGGCAGACAGAATGTTTGAACCTTAGAAGTCTGGGGTATAATAAAGCTGTAATAAAATTGTAATCCTACTTCACTTTGGTATTAGTTGAATCCTTTAATTTTTACTCAAAATAAATCTTGTAGCAGAGGGTAAATGGTTGCTAGAAACAAACTACCTAATAACTGGAGAATGCAAAATCCTCCAATTAGCGGCGCCGGCACACCGGGTTCTAGTCCCGGTCGGGGCACCGGATTCTGTCCCGGTTGCCCCTCTTCCAGGCCAGCCCTCTGCTGTGGCCCAGGAGTGCAGTGGAGGATGGCCCAGGTGCTTGGGCCCTGCACCCCACGGGGAGACCAGGAAAAGCACCTGGCTCCTGGCTCCTGCCATCGGACAACCGCGGTGCGCCGGCCGCAGCGCACCGACCGCGGCGGCCATTGGAGGGTGAACCAACGGCAAAAAGGAAGACCTTTCTCTCTGTCTCTCTCTCTCACTGTCCACTCTGCCTGTCAAAAAAAAAAATCCTCCAATTATAAGCATCACTGGAAAAATCCAATCTCAAAGAACTTCCAGTTGTGGCATCTCTGTAGTCTACTCTTTATGACTATCCTACTGAAGAGTTTCAAGAGACACGAAAGCTGAAGGATGTCTTAGGTGTTCCAATCAATACAACAGGTACTCAGAAGTGGCTCCAAGACTCCTGTAGCTTGCCATCTCAGTTTAGCTGGAATGAGATGAAGGAAGTAGAGGACAACCCAGATGCCAAAAACAGGAATTTAAGAGGAGAGAACATATTACCACAAAACAAAATGAAAGCTGACAGCATATACCATTTGTGAATGACAGTGACAAAAATAATGAAATTGAGTATTACATCCTTCCTATAACAGCCAGCTAAGTTTGAGGTAGTTTAGTAGTGTGAGGTACTGAAAAGATAAACTGATAAGAAACACCAGAATGAAGCTTTATCACTCTAGTCACATCATTTGATCTTTCTATGTTTCATTTTTTCCCTCGGAAGATGAAAATACATCAGCCAAGCCTTTCCCCTCATATGAAGACTATTCATGACAACACATGTAAAAGCTACTTATAAGATGCAAATGTTAAATATTCATGTGCTTTTAGGACTAATTCTGTCAGAAATTAAAAGTACATAAAAATGAATACCATCATATTTTAAAGATCCAAACCATTTACCATAATATTATATTCTTATTTTTAATATGCTTATTGCAATCTTCCCTTGAATTCATGTTTTACAACATCACTTGCATAGTTTCCAGTGCTTTCAACCACTTTCACTGTCCTGAGATGCTGATGTTAAGCCCTATTTTCTTTTCCACCAAAATAAAATAACTATGAGCCCAGAATTGTGTTTTAGCAGCTGAGGCCCCTGTCTGTGATGCCAGCATCACAGGATGCCAAGTCTAGTCCTGGCTGCTCCACTTTCAATCCAACTCCCTGCTAATGGCCCGGGAAAGCAGTGGAGGATGGATCAAGTGCTTGGGCCCATGCATACGGAGAGCTGGAAAAAGCTCCTGGCTCCTGGTTTTAGTCTGGCCCAGCCATGGCCATTGCAGCCATCTGGGGAGTGAAACAGCAGATGGAAGATCTCTCTTTCTCTCTCTGTTCCTCCTTCTCTCTGTGTAACTCTGACTTCCAAATAAATAAATCTTTTAATAAAAGAAGACAAATATGCATGAATGAAAAGTCACCTTGGAATGTGATAAAGATTAAGATTCCTCATTCTGAAAATGACAGAAGCCAAGGAGAATTATAATAAAGTCTAAAACTAGTATTACAGATAGAATTGAGGCTCAGTGAACTTTCAGTCTGTGTTTCAGTTCTAGTTTAATGACCAAATTATTGGGTGACCTTAGGCAACTCCCATTGCTTAATGTAGAAAATGTAAATAACTTCTTCTCACTTACCTCACAAGATTCTTGCGAGAATTAATTGAAAGAACAGATTTTAAAGTATTATACAAATATAAGATTTGGTTTCTAGAACTACTGTTTCTTTATGTGTTTAAATCATAATTAATCTGTGTTACCAAGAAATGTCATTAATTTATTTTATTTTATTTTTAAATTATTTTTTTTTAATTTTGAAAGAGTTACAAAGAGACAGGGAGAGAGGGAGACATCTTCCATCCATTGGTTCACTTCTCAGATGGCCACAATGCCCAAGCCTATACCAGGACAAAACCATGAGCCAGGAGCTTCATCCAGGTCTCCCACATGGGTGCTGGGTCCCAAACATTTGGACTATCCTCAGCTGCTTATCCCAGATGCATTAGCAAGGAGCCAGCACAGGAACTGGCACCCACATGGGAAGGAAGCATCACAGGTGGCAACTTTTTTTTTTAATTTTTAAAAGCTTTTCTTTAGCCGATGCCATGGCTCACTAGGCTAATCCTCCACCTAGCGGCGCCGGCACACCAAGTTCTAGTCCCGGTCAGGGCGCTGGATTCTGTCCCGGTAGCCCCTCTTCCAGGCCAGCTCTCTGCTGTGGCCCAGGAGTGCAGTGGAGGATGGCCCAAGTGCTTGGGCCCTGCACCCCATGGGAGAAGAGGAGAAGCACCTGGCTCCTGCCATTAGATCAGTGTGGTGCGCCGGCCACAGCACGCTGGCCGCGGTGGCCATTGGAGGGTGAACCAACTGCAAAGGAAGACCTTTCTCTCTGTCTCTCTCTCTCTCACTGTCCACTCTGCCTGTGAAAAAATAAAAAATGAAATAAAATAAAATAAAATAAAGCTTTTATTTAATGAATGCAAATTCCATAGATACAACTTTAGGAATGTAGTGGTTCTTCCTCTCATACCCACCCTCCCACCCCCTCTCCCATCCTACCTCCTACTCCCTCTCACATCCCATTCTTCATTAAGATTCATTTTTAATTAACTTTATATACAGAAGACCAACTCTATACTAAGTAAAGATTTCAACAGTTTGCACCCACACACACACATACACACACACAATGTATAAAGTACTATTTGAGAACAAATTTTGCAGTTAATTCTCATAATACAACTCATTAAGGACAGAGGTTCTACATGGGAAGTAAGTGCACAGTGACTTCTGTTGTTAATTTAACAAATAACACTCTTATTTATGATGTCAGTGATCACCCAACACTCTTGCCATGAGCTGCCAAGGCTGTGGAAGCCTTTTGTGACCACAAACTCCATCAGTATTTAGACAAGGCCATAAGCAAAGTGGAAGTTCTCTCCTCCCTTCAGAGAAAAGTACATCCTTCCTTGATGGCCCCTTCTTTCCACTGGGGTCTCACTCACAAAGATCCTTCATGTAGGATTTTTTTTTTTGCCACTGTGTCTTGGCTTTCCATGGGTGGCAATTTTATCTGTTATGCCACAATTCAGGTCCCTAGCTCTGTCATTTTGAGTAAGCTACTTTACTCTTTTTAGGCCCCTTCCAATTAAATAGTCTATAATATATGGTCGTATGAAAAGGATATGGCTATAAAATTCATAATAATCATTCCAAATTTCTGTTTAACCTATGAGATTGATGTCAAGAAGGACAATTAAACTCTCCAGAAACTAATAGGGTAAATTTGGGTTTCACTCTGAAGCATTAAAAAAATTATTATGTATAAGTTCAAATGCATGTCAAAGTAAGGACCAACACTCATGTGCCTGTTTCCAGCTTCAGTGATTTTCAGCTAACTATAAATTTTTAATCGAAACCCCCAAACCACTCCTAACACACAATAGATACATTCATGCAAACCTTTGATACTATACCATTTTGCTCCCATGGCATTTCTTTTTTTTTTTTTTTAAAGTTTGTTTAATTTATTTGAAAGTCAGAGTTACAGAGAAAGAAAAACATACATAGAGATATCTTCTATCAACTGGTCCACTCTCCAAATGGCCACAATGGCCAAGGTCTGGCCAGGCCAAAGGCAGGAGCCAGGAGCTTCTTCCAGGTTTCCCTGTGCATGGGCCCAAGCACTTGGGCCAACCTTCGCTGGTTTCCCAGGTGCATTAGCAGGGATTTGGAAGGGAAGTGGAAGATCCAGGACTTGAACCAGCGCCCATATGGGATGCCAGCATCACAACTGATGGCTTAACCTGCTAGGGCACAACGATGGCCCAATCTACAGTATTTCTAATGGGACACATTTAATCGTGGCCATCACTCTGCAAGGTAAGTACTACTATCCCATTAGTAATGTGAGGAAATGCAGGCTCAGAGAAATTAAGTAATCCCAAAGTTACATAAACTGAGAAAAGACTGAGATTTGAACCGAAGTATTATGTCAGATATTAAAGCTCATTTTGTTCTTTAAAGTACTTGTTATTACCCTGTACCTTGGAATAACTTGCTAAAGTTGAAAACAATAATGGAAGTGTTTTTCTACTGTCATAGTAAGATCCACTATTGAACATTTACAAAAAGTATGAAAAAATTCTCATTAATTGTGATGTTAATAAAAGGAGAAAACCTCTAAGAATCATAGTCCAGCATGACAGTAAGGCATGTTCAGTTTAGAAAAAAGATGAAGACCCTAAAGCAAAAACTGATTGCTCAATAACATCATGTAAAATCTCATACCATCTTCATTATCACTTGATGGAATCTATAACAATACAATGGTCTTCATCCATGTTTACTGGATAGGTACATAAAGACAGAGACATTGTCTCATAGCCTTTTCACTCACTGCCTTGGTTATATGGCTCAAGAGCACCAAGTTAAATAGACCTAGAAGAGTCCAGGGCCATCTCATTTTGTAGAACCCCAGAAGGTCAGATTAATGCAGTGACCAAATCAATGCTATATATCTATCCTAGTGTTCTCTACTAAAAAGGGAGAAAGTATGACATTATCCTTTCCATGTCAACTCTCTTGTATATTTCTCAGAACCAGTTTTTTTAAAGAAAACTTTTAGATTCACATCACACTCTCCGATTCTAATGGAAAATGAAACAACAAGATCCTTAAAAAGTATAGGACAGAGAGAGAAAGAGAGAGCGAGCGAGCGAGCAAGCAAGCTAGGATTATTATCCCCAAATAATCAAAATTATATACAGGCTCAGCATTGTGAAGACCTTTCTGAAGACACTTTATCTTGTTTGTGAGGGAAATAAAAAATAGAAGATATATGCAAAACAAAAAAACTGAAAGCAACTCTAGAAAAAAAAAACGGATCACATTTTTAGGGAAAAAGAATGGAGCTAGATCAATAAATTTGGATGGTTACATTTGGCATAATGTGATGAGGAAAAAAAGCTAGACTGATAACTGTCTTGAAAAGAACATGCTAGGTATTTGGAAAATAGACCTGTTATATTACTTACCAGAGATTACAGCCAATTTGAAGAGGAACTTCATGATAATAATCAAGTCTTCACAAAGGACCTATTAAATATCCAACACTGTAATAGATACTGAGTGTGTGTGGAGGGAACAGATAATACCAAATGGAAGCAAAAAACATTCTTAGTCTCTGGTCTCTACCTTCAAGGAATTTGCAGTCTATGTCAGACAGAGAAAACTGGCAGCACAATGAAGATGCTGGCCTGGTTCCCATCGTGATACTAAAAATTAAAATAAATTTGCTAACAACCTTTCAAAAACAGGGAATTTAATTTTTCATTTCCTTTTTAAATTTTATTTATTTTCAAAGGCAAGAGGAGAGAAGGGGAGTGACAGCACAAGAACAAGAGAGAGAGAGAGAGAGAGAGAGAGCTCTATATCAGCTGGTTCACTTTTTAAATACCTGCAGCAGCTGGGATTGGGACAGGCCAAAGCCAGGATTAGGAATTCAACCCACATCTAGGAATTCAACTAAAGTCATACTCTGCCATCTCCCAGTGTATACATTAGGTGGAAGCTGGAATAAGAAGTGGAGCAAAAACCAGAACGTAGGCATTCTGATAGGGAATGCAAACCTCCCAAGTGGCAATTTAACTACTTTTCCAAACATTCAACATGTGATTTCATATTTAAAAAAAAAATACTTCAAAATTTCAGAGGTAGGGGATGACAACTAAACTTCAGATAACTGTTACCAAGAGTGAATGCTAGTTCAGTATCTTCTGATTACTCAATATAAATGGGAATTATAGAGTTTTAATTGATATCTGATTGTGAGATGCTGGCAATCAACCAATTCTTTAAAATATGTGATGAGCAAAATGACATACTGCTGTGTTCTAAATCGTGTACTCCTGTACCTCTCCCCAATTCAAATGTTAAAGCAATAACTCTCAATGTGACCATGTTTGGAGAAAGGACCTTTAGGGAAATAATCAAGGTTAATTGATAAGGCTCTGATCTTACAGGATTAATATCTTCATAAGAAACAACAGAGTTATATCTCTTCTTTCTTGCACAAAAAGAAGTCATGTGAGGACACAGAGCCTTCACAAGAATCTGACCACACTGGCACCCTGATTCTCAAACTTCTAGACTCCATAATTGTGAGAAAACAAATTTCTGTTAAGACACACAGACAATGGTATTTTGTTATAGCAGCCCTAGCCCTCTAAGACACTACTCACAAAGATTTTATTGCTATTACAAACATTACAGCAAAACTTTGGAAATAACTTAAATGCTAGTCAATAGAACACTGTTCAAATAAATCACAGCTCATTCATATAGTGAAAAGCTATGCAGTCATACAAAATAATTTCCATATGGAAAGATCTCCAAAGAACAATTTTAAACAGACAAAGCACATTGTAGAACAATATTCAGAATATGTTACCAACTCTGTATCAAATGGAAGAGGCAGAAAAAAATATATATATATGCCCATTGATTAATATGAATTAAATATCCTAATAAACAGATAACTTCAGTTGCATCCAGTGAGGCAAAATGGGTGGCTAGGGGTTAGGCAATAGAAGGGAGATTTTTTACTGTATATTCTTTTGTATGCATTGGATTTTAAACCATGTGAAACGCAGTACCAATTTAAAAAGCATTTTGAAATGAAAGTTATAAAATTTTAGAGGATACAAAACACATATCTGTGTCATATTTTGTCTGTAGGCTAAATGTTTGCACCTCTGACCTAAATTAAGGTGATGGCAATTATAATACAACAAAAGGAAGTGATGCCAGACAGATAAACAAAAAACAGCTTTGGCAATTAAAGAGATGAAGAAACTGAGGAAGAGGCACAGTTTGATACCACCATTCTGAGCATAGGATAAAAGAACTACCAAGTACTTTGGCCACTGTGCATTTTTCTAAGTGCTTCACTAAATTAAGACTTATTCCTCACTGCAGCCCTATGAAGTAATTTCTACTACTAACCCAAATTCACAGATAAGAAAACTCTAGTGCAAAGCTTAAATCAGTTCACTAAGGTTATATTGTTATAAGACAAGGAATGTGGAAAGGAAGAGTTTTAAATGAAAGGTGAGTGAGAATCTGGTAGTGATTAGTGGTCTACTTTAGAAATGTTAAGTTTGTCAAGCTGGTAGGAATTGTATACTACTATAGTTTTAATGATTTTGTGACTATCTAAAAATTTATATGAGTGAAGTTGAACATCTTCTCATATGATTATCATTTATAGCACTTGCCTATTCTACTGGTCTGTGGTCTTTTTACTTCCTATTTTTGAACCCTTTTTGTTGTTGCTATTGGAATCTTTATTTAGTAGATCTACTAACTCTTTGACTATAATGTAAATAAAAATATGCTATCTTAAAAGTAATAAATGAAATATTAAGTTGAAAATGTTTTAATTTAAAAAAATGATAATTTGAGGTTACAACACAATGTCAAAACGTTAGTCTTTTGAGATATCTAGATTGGCCTCTTGATAATTGTTGCCTCTTGATAATTCTAAGTTTGATATGCTCACATTACATATATTTTGTGTAAGTACACAGATAAGATCTTTTAAAATACCATACAGAATATCAAGTATGATCAGACATTATATTAAGGCTTTTTATTCCACTAATCTACATTCCTTTCCTCCCAACACACATTATAATAAAACAAATTATGCAAAATAACAAAAAATGGGCCTCTCTTCTTATGAAATATACATTAGATATCAGGCACTGGGTCCTTACTTAAGTTATTTATAATCATAAATTACTATGCCATTTTAAAGATGAGGAAACAGAGGTTTTGACAATGAAGCTGAACTGGGGATAATAAATACACCAGAAATCTGCCTTCTAAATAAAGTATATTAGTATATAAGTTGATCTTCTGTATACAGAGATAATTGAAAATGAATCTTGATGAAGAATGTGATGGGAGAAAGAGTGGGAGATGGGATGGTTGCAAGTGGGAGGGAGGTTATGGGAGGAAAAGCCGCTATAATCCAAAAGTTGCACTTTGGAAATTTATATTTATTAAATAAAAGTTGAAAAAAATAAAGTATATAAAAATCAAAAAAGTATATAAAATCAGAATAATGGGGCCAGTACTGTGGTGTAATGGGTAAAGCTGCCAGCTAAAGTCCCAGTATCCCATCCTGTCGGCTGCACTTCCAGTCCGACTTCCTGCTAATGTGCCTGGGAAAGCAGTGGAAGATAATCCAAGTCCTTGGGCCCCTGCACCCATGTTGGAGATCTGGATGAAGTTCCTGGCTCCTGGCTCATCCCTGGCCAGTGAGGCCATTTGGGTGGAGAGTGAACCAGTGGACAGAAGATTCTCTCTCTCTCTCTCTCCCTCTCCTGTCTCTTTGTCTCTCTGCCTCTGACTCTGTAACTCTGCCTTTCAAATCAATTTTAAAAATACATTTTTTTAATCAGAAAGAAAGCTAAACATGGTCTCACACTGTCTTTGGGTAAAAAAACATGAATCCTATGCTACAAAATTATTAATTTATTCACACTCTACATAGAAATGAGATGGCAGTTATATTAGATGATTACCTAGATTAATCATCATGTTTTCCTTCTCACAGACACAGGCATTTTAGAGTATGATCTTAGATCATCTATAAAACATATCCCAAGTGTTTACATGGGAAACGTAATTGGGTAAGTACTTTGAAAACACAATGATAGAACGCAATGCTCAAGCATCTCTCATTCTGGAACAGAGATAATAACCAAAATTCAGGACAGAGAATAATGCAGTTCTAGAAAATACAGGAAAAGTGATGTGGGAGCTCAAAAGAGTATATCTAGAAGCAAGAATCAAGGCAGATTTCATAGAAATGGTCTTTAAGTGGGATTAATGATGGAATAGATACTGTTTTCAAGAAAACTCATAAAAAGGAAGTACATTATCAGGGAATTTGTTTGTGTTAAGTATCAACTGAGCAGAACAAACACGAGTTTATGATATTTAAGACATAGCTGAGGAGGCAAGAACTTGCTGTGAGTGCCATGGGCTAAAGTAGGACTTCAAGGAATAACGGTGTTTATATGGGGAATAAAACAGACATTTGAAATGGAAAGAATAGAGAATGAGTTATATTTTTTCTCAAGATGGACCTCTGGTACAATGGTTATGTCACAGCATGGGATGCCTGCATCTCATTTTCTAGGGCCTGGCTTTGACTCCTGGCTCTGCTTTTGATCCAGCTTCCTGCTAAAGTGCACTCTGCTGAAGTGATAGAAGGTGATGGCTCAACTAGTTGGGTTCCTCCCACCTACATGGGAGACTTGAATTGAGTTACAGCCTCCTGGCTTTGGCCTGGCCCATTCCTGGTTATTGTAGGCAATTGGGGAGGGAACCAGCAGATGGAAGACTCTCTCTCTCTCTCTCTCTCTCTCTCTCTCTCTCTCTGTCAAAAAATAATTAAAAACATAGTGGCTGGCATTCTGGCACAGCAGGTTAAGCTACTGCCTGTGATGGGGCATCCCATATGAGCACTGGTTCAAATCCTAACTGTTCTGCTTCTGGTCCAGCTCCGTGTTAATGCACCTGGGAAAGCAGTGGATAATGGCCCAAGTACTTGGGCCCTTGCCATATATGTGGGAGAACTGAACGGAGTTCCAGGCTTCTGGCTTCTGCCTGGCCCAGACCTTGCCAATGCAGCCATTTCCAGCAGATGTAAGATCTCTTTAACTCTCTGTGTCTCTCTGTAACTCTGTCTTTCCAGCAAATAAATTTTTTAAAATAAATAAATAAATAAAAAGTTAATTTAAAATTTTCTTGGAAATCACTAATGAGGGTGCTATCAAGTAGCTCTGAAACTGGCCAAATCACTTTTCTTGAGCTTCCATTTTCTTCTCATCTATAAAACGAGGGTGTCAGACAAGATGATTACTAAGTTTTTTTCCTGTCTATTTGGTATTTGTTAGAAGCCTCCGAGTTCGCATATGAAATTTGAAGTTGTATCCTGTTTTATAAAATAGCCATATTATTGAAATGCTGTACATTTTTATTCCTTTTTCTTTCACTTTGTGGGGAGGGACCCCATTATATTCTGAGCACAATGGGGAAGATTGTTATTTAAAGGAAACCTGTGATGATTCTTTGTGAGGCAAATAAACCTTTGTAATGTAAAAAAAAAAATTTCTCAGGTGGCTGACATTGTAGTGTGGTGATTTGGGAAGCCACCTGCAATGGCAGCATTTCATATGGGTCCCTATTAGAGTCCTGGATGCTATATTTCTTATCCACCTCTTGTTAATGTGCTTTGGGAAGCAAGGGAAGATGAACCAAATGTTTGGACCACTGCTGCCCATGTGGGAGACATGGATGGAGTTCCAGGTTTCTAGCTTCCACCTAGCTAATCCTCTGGTGTTACAGCCATCTGGGGGAGTGAACCAGAAGATGGAAGACACACCTCTCTCTCTCTCCAACTCTGCCTTCCAAATAAATAAATAAATCTTTAAAAAAAATTCTCAGTGCCTAATAGATAGTATGTCAACACATATTTGTTAAATGAATTATATATCCAAAGACAATCTTCTCTTCATTCAACAATTTAGGGGAGGTCATAAACTACAACTGACTCAGGGCAAAGGTAAATGCATTAATGCATCAAATAATAATAAAGTCCTTGTCACAATGAGAAAAGATGAGTGGTTCATTTCCCCAAGGACAAACGCAGACAATCTGGAAAGATGATGGCTAGACTATGGATGGTACCTTGATTGCTGGAATTCAAATAGTTGAACAAATAAGTACCCCATCTCAGAAATGCATATACTAGAACTATCAGAATGGTGGTAGTGATCTGCTTCATGTTTTATTTTCCAATGTATCCAGAAAGCCTAGACAACAGATACCTATGGTTTCCAAGGACTTTGAAAGTAGAGCCATTCTCTAGTTTGGTATTGAGGATGGACCAGATAAACGCACGTTTCACTTTTACTTATAAATTCATACTTCTGTTTGTCCTATGTTTTCAGTTTGCCCTCAAAGCTAACCTAAAGACACTGTTTCCAGCTCATCCTCTGTGTCTCCAATAGTCACCAAAGATTAATAGCTGTTAAAAAAGGGTTCCCCTCAAACCCTGAAGAATGGGATGAGGTCATTTATGAGTCATTACTTTCTGTTGCCCAAAGGTTCTGTTGGTTATAGCATGCTGGTTAAGCTGCCCAAAGAATGACGGGAAAGGCAGGCAAGTGGTCTTTTCTTTCAGAGGTGATAAGTTCCAGTAGGAACAATGCTACATCAGAAACAAATAAAACCTGTATTCTGGCTTCAATCTTTGGTAAACTAGTTTAATTTTCCCAGGCCTCATTCCACGTCATCTGTTTTAAAGAGAGCAAAGCATAATTCTATCAGCAGAACTTCAGAGAAAAAATTCCAAGCTAAACGGGGAAAGGAGTGAAATTAAGATACAACAAGTGATAGCCTGTCACATACACTTTGTCATTTAACCTACCTAAATATCTCTTGAGATAGAATTATTAATCTGCATTCTGTAGAGGAGAAAATAATGGCCAAAGTCCACACAGTTAATAATGGTATCAAGATTTCAAAACAGATCTTTGTTAACCAGATCATCATAGTCTCCATCACTTTCAAATCCAAACTTAGATATTATTCTTTTTGCTCAGTTATTATCGCACTAAGAAATAAATGCCTAATAAGTGTTTTTCTTCACAATGAAGACAATACTAAAGGAAAGAAAAAAAGGTGCCGTTCCTTTGGCCACTTGTTTGGATATAATTTATTTTTCCACAAATTCTTAGGTTTAAAAGAAAAAAAAAAGGCCAAAGAAAGACAGTTCCACCAAGTGGCTGAGCAAGTCCATTCACTCCAACAATCACAGAAATTCACCCCAATTTCCACCTATACAGAGGAACCCCTGCCTTGGCCACGTCTAAAAGGTCCTGGGCTGGGCCAAAGCTCAAGCTTCCTCCTCCAAACAAGCTCAGCCCCTCCTTAAAGAGCCGGCACGCCCAAAGCAGCTCCTCCTCCGGGGTTCCTCCCAGGGCCTCGCATTCCATACCCCCAACAGCCTAGGCTCCCACCTTAATCCCCTGCCTCCTCCTACCTCTTTTTACAAGCATCTAGGTGCCTGCTACTGCTTAGTGGGGTGACCTGGGAGCGCTGGCTGTCTTAATTCTGCTCTCTCCAGCTGTGACTTTTGGCTGTGTGGGGTTAAGCCAAAGGCAAATCTTACCACTTAAGGAGGATTGAGAGCGGTGAGCCAAGGCAGACAAGACAAATCCATCCATTCTAACCCCTTTCACTTCTTCCACGAAGCCTCCTCCCTATCTTAGCCCTTCTTTGCCCAACCTTTTAGCAAAGTCATTTTCCCTTGAGTTGTTTCATTTGATTAGGACATGGTGTCCTTACCCTTCCGTTCCCCCACCCCCTTCTAAAACCCACAGGAGAGAAGTGGTGTGTGTGTGTGTGTGTGTGCGCGCGCGCGCGCGCGCGCAAGCTTGTGTGGAGCGGGGGAGGGAGGAGGGTGTTGTAGAATCTAGACGGAAGAGATGGGAGCGGATGGGTTCTAATCCGGAGTCACTTACCGCCCATGTCACTAGCTGAGGACTCCTGAAGTGTCCGGAGCTCAAGCGATCCTCCGGGAGGCTCATACTCCTGAGCTGATCGAAAGACAGCTGTTCCCCTCACACCCGCCTCTGTCTGACAGCGCGCCAGGCGACGCGCTCTCGCCTTCTCTTTCTCGGTCCCCCACCTCCCCTTTTTCTCCTGGATAGAAAATGGGGAGGGGGACGAAAAGGGAGAGAGTCGATTCAGACCCAGCTGGACCCCCCTTAGAACAAGGAAAACAAAGCTCTCAAGCATCCAACCCAAAAATCAGGGGTCGGCAGAACAGACTTCCTAAAAAGAATCCTCCTCCTGCAGCGTTTCCTCGGCTAAAAATAAAGTGGGTTCGCTGGGCCGAATTGGCCAAGGCCGAAGATCCTCCGTTCTCCTTTTACCTCCACCAATTCAGTTCCGGCCAAGCCCACTCTCCACCCATCCTCTGAACTCCACACACCCTTGAAAAGGAGAGGGCAGGGAGCAGGGGCTAAGAAAACCAACCCAAACCTCAAAATACTACTTGAACACAAAGTTGAGTCAGAAAAGGAATCCTTCAAGACAGGAACCCACGAGGAAATATCACAAGAGGATCGCCGTTGCCACCGTACACCCCAGCGCCTTTCTAAAAAGAGAAAAGGGAGGAGAAAATGCCGATGATTGGTAAGAACATACAGCCCAGCGCAGGGGCTTCGGCAAAAAACCGCAGCAACTCGCACGGGTCCTCTGGGGCGGGGTTTCTTGGAGGCACCTAGCTGCCTCACTGGGGACCTTGCGCCCCCCGCGAGTCAGAATCTAAAAGTGCTCTCTGGGCAACCTGAGTGGGTGGAGTGACTCTGTCTTTCTCCGCCCTGCAAGGCCCAGAGGAGAGGTGTGACCATCGTGAAGACTCCACCTAGGGTGGAGTTCCTTAAAAGGGACTGGTGGCCGCTAGAGGAGAGAGCAAAGTGGGAGGAGGTGGAGAAGGGTGGGGTTGAGAAGGCGGAGGGAGTAGGGAGGGGGTGGGGCGGGGCCCTGGGCAGATAGAGCTGGCCTCGCCCCTGGCGGACGCCTCCTTCTGTCTCAAGCGGCGGCGGCGGCGGCGGCGGCGGCGGCGGCGTCAGCAGCAGCAGCAGGTACAACTCAGATCAATTCCAGTTCCTTATTCGTCCCAGAAAGAAGGCTTGGTTACCTATTCATTCAGGTCATGCTAACTCTCCAGGGGTGGGTAACAGAGGTGCAAGGATTGGAGCAAGGAGCTGCCTAGGAAGAAAGGCATAGGGAAAGGGAAAAGGAAGAAAGCTGGTGCAACTGGAAGTGATATTTACCGTCTTAGCTCTCCATGGTAACAGTGTGACACCAGCAAGAAGAGCGAGGTCACAGTGTCTTCTCTATGATGAGGCTAAGAGGAATGGAGATTAGAGCTGGGTGCATTTTCTACTAACAGATAAGGGAAGGCCCTGAGGGTAAGAGGAATGGGTGGGGATAAGGAGGAGTTGAAGGTGAATTGTGAAGGGTGTGGCCCAGCAAGGAGACTTAAGGCTTTCTCAATTTCGAAGATACTTGATCTCTAAGAACAGAGTTCTCAGTCCCCCATACCAGCATCTCAGCCAGACATTGGGGTGGATACCTGTAGAGCTGAATCTATAGGATAGGAGCCACATTTCCAGGATTTCTTTACCCTTGCCTGAAAGTCTCTCTCTAGTTCATTTGAATGGGAGGCCAGAAAGTCACAAGCAACCCTTTCATTACCTTTACCTACCACACTTTTTTTTTAAGGGGAGGAAAGGAAAAACAGACAAGAAACAAAGCAGAGGAAGAATGGGAGCAGTGAGACAGGAGAAATAATAGCTAACATGTATTCAACACCTAATATGGGCAAGTCACTGGGCCAGGTGGCTTTTACATTCATCATTTCTCCATTTATTTCTGGCAACAACCCTGTGAAATAGCTACTATTATATTCCTTGTGCCCTTCCTTTTTTTTTTTTTTTAAATAAAGACACCTGAAGGTCATAACCCAGTACTTCTTAACACATAGGTCCATTTGTTTGTCATTTCTACTTGAATGTATTCTAAGTAACTCATCTTCCTTCTTCCCACCAAAACACTGCATTCTTTCTCTTGTAGTTCACCAGCTACCAGAATGACATCACCAAACACCTCAACATTCAAGACAGGATGCTGGAACTCATCTTTCAATCGCTATGATCTAGCCTCTGCCCAAGTCTCAAGCAGCAGACCTTTTGCTGCTCTCCTGGGCTTTGTCTGGACTGCAAATCCCACAGAATGCTAAACTTTCCAACCCCTATGCGTTGAATCACCTTACTTTCTTTGTTTGAAATGGCCTAACTTCTTTTTTTGTTTGTTTTTTGTTTTTTTTGACAGGCAGAATGGACAGTGAGAGAGAGACACAGAGAAAGATCTTCCTTTTTGCCATTGGTTCACCCTCCAATGGCCAATGCGGCTGGTCCATCATGCTGATCTGAAGGCAGGATCCAGGTGCTTATCCTGGTCTCCCATGGGGTGCAGGACCCAAGCATTTGAGCTATCCTCCACTGCACTCCCGGGCCACAGCAGAGAGCTGGCCTGGAAGAGGGGCAACCGGGACAGAATCCAGCACCCTGACCGGGACTAGAACCCGGTATGCCGGCGCCACAAGGCGAAGGATTAGCTTATTGAGCCGTGGCACCGGCTCCTAACTTTTTTTTTTTTTTTTAAAGAACAGCCTTTTTAAAAAATCTTTATTTATTTATTTATTTGAAAGTCAGAGTTTCACAGAGAAAGTAGGAGAGAGAGAGGTTTCCCATCTGCTGCTTCACTCCCAGATCTAAAGCCAGGAGCCAGGAGCTTCTTCCGGATCTCCCATGTGGGTGCAGGGGCCCAAGGACTTGGGCCATCATCTACTGCTTTCCCAGGCCACAGCCGAGTGCTGGATCAGAAGAGGAGCAGCCAGGACTCGAACCAGCACCCATATGGAATGCCGGCACTGCAGGTGGCGGCTTTACCTGCTACGCCACAGCACTGGCTCCAAAAATGGCCTAACTTCTTTGTCTACCTTCTAGAAATGACTAAATCAATGTCATCTCCCCTTCTTATTTAATTCTTTCAGGAAGAGTTGACGATTGCTTATTCTGTGCCCCTCTCTACCCTCTCCCTGTAAGATTATAAGATTTATGAGATTAGATGCCAGGATATCAACCATGTGGCACAGTGGGTTAACCTGCTGCTTGCCACAGAAAATCCCATATCTGAGTGCCAGTTTGAATCCCAGTTGCTCTGCTTCTGATCCAGGTTCTTATTTATGCAACTTAGAAAGGCAGCAGAAGATTGCCCACTTAGTTGGGACTCTGCTGCATGGAGTTCCAGGCCCTTTGCTTAGGCCTGGTCCAGCACTGGTTGTAGTATCATTTGGGGAGGAAACCAGTGGATGGAAGATTCTCTCTCTCACTTCTCTCTCTCTCACTCTCTCTCCCTCCATCTCTCTCACCCCTCCTCATTTCTGACCCTGTCTCTCACTCTTTCAAATAAACAAATAAATAAATATTTTCAAAAAAGTTTAGGCACAAGGTTTTATTTCTATAACTTGATGTCAGGTAATATTAATAATAGTTATCAAATATTAACTATGTGACAAGCTCTGTTCTCAGCCTTTTATATTTATTTATTGACTCACTGAATCCTTCTGACAGTCCAATGTATCCAGTGTGTAGGTACTATTATGATTCCTATTTTATAGATGAGGAAACTGAGATTGTACATGTATTAGCTGCATGAAAATAACTCTTGCAAAGGACTCCCTGTATTACTATGTCATATTTCTCCACCACCACTTGTAACCCACCCAACTTGAAAGATATGAAACTTATGTTTCTATGGAACCATATAGACAAATATGCAACTCTATACATTCTTTAAAAAAGAATCACCTTATCTCTTGGATCCTTACTTTCAAAATGCAATAAAATTTGGGGAGGGGTGGGTGTTTGACACAGTAGTCCCACTTGGGAGTCTCTCCGTCTATACTGGGGTACCTGGTATTCCTGGGTGCTTCTGATCCAACTTCCTGAATGTGCACTCTCAAGTACGGGGGTCCCTGCCAACCCTTATGGGAGAGGCAAAATGAGTTCTGGGCTCCCAGCTTCGGCCTGGCTGATCCCTGGCTGTTGCAGGCATTTGGGGAGTAAACCTTAGTGGATGAAAAATCTCTCTCCATATGTCTCTCTGCCTTTCAAATAAAATGAAGATGAATGAAAATTTTAAAAGCAACATGTTATTATTATAAAAACAAAATAAACTTAGGAGAGTATTATTCAATATAGGATTCTGAAAACTCCAGCCAAGGTTATTTTTAGCAACACTGGGAAGTTGTCTCTAAATTCAAGTCCTTGAAAGGACACTGAACTGTTT
Organism: Sylvilagus floridanus; assembly: GCA_949820135.1. Lineage (NCBI taxonomy): Eukaryota > Metazoa > Chordata > Mammalia > Lagomorpha > Leporidae > Sylvilagus > Sylvilagus floridanus. Next base: position 92,503,589 of record OX463223.1, read on the forward strand.
ATAACATAAATGAATGCATTTTTGTGATGGGCAGATGAAAATTAGTAAATAACTGAAGTAAAATTTTGAAGAGTATAGCCACTAGAATTCTTTGTACAGGTGGGATGTACTTTAAGGTCATCCTGAGTTTCTTGTTCAATTTGAGAAGGCAAGAATAGCTGTCAGTTTGCAAACAGCTAAATAGTTTATTCTAATTTTAGCTAATTTATTTTAAGCCTTAGCTTTTTTGTTTGTTTTCGGAATGCTACCTCAACTTTTGAAAAACATAAAATAAATTACTGAAACTTGCCTACACAAACCCAAGATTATTCCCCATTCATCCTGTCATCCATTTAATCAGGACAGTGTATTGAGGACCTGTGTTATATAAAGAACCATGCTAGGAATTTGGGGAGAAATGAGAACATACATTCTCTCCAAGAGGCTCCAGTGGAGGAACCCTTGGTTTCACCATATTCAACATCATTATTACACATCTCCCTTTCAAGTCTTAGAAATGGCCTGGTTTCACTCACATTAGGACTCAAAGGTGTCTCACAAGAAACTATGTATCCCATGACCACAGTAAAAGGCAAAAACAGGACTTTCCCCATATATTTTTGCCTTATGACACATCAATAATCAGGATGTGATTGGTGTTTATGTCACAGGAAAGGATGCAAGGGAGAAGGAATGGAAAACTAGGACTTGTGATCAGATTCCTTTTTCTTCTAAGAAGCACCACAGGCTGCCCTATCTTCCTTTCTTTAGCTGGTGTAAGAAATAGGGCAAACAGCAACCTGTAATACCTTCATCTCTTTCTATCCCATTCTAAGTCTGATGGAGACTGATCGATTGAAGAAGCAACCTGTGCTTGACTCTATATAACCAAAGATCAGATAAGGAAGATAGGCGTTCAACTAAACATGAGACCTAATCAGAGACAGCTTAGAAGTATGCAGACACCTCATATATAAGTACCCACAAGATGCTGTTCTTTCCTCCTCCTCCTCTCCTCCTTTTCCTCCTCTTCCTCTTCCTCCTCCTCCTACTGAAATCCAGCTGACAAACTACCAGGGTGGAGCCCAGCCTGAGGGCTGAAGGGAGGGGAGGAGGAAAAGCCTCCATAAGAGGACTCCACCCTCTCTGCTCCAAGTAGAACAACAACAATTTTAAAAAAAGCTTGAAGAGCTGGGGCTGCGAGGAAGGTAGGGCAGAAAAAGATGAAGTGAGGAAGGTGAGGAGCCTAGGAAGGGGAGGGAAGTCAAGCAGTATATAAACAGAAAAACTTGCATTCTTAAGGCACAGTTATGTATAGAACAATAAATGTTTAACTGAAACCAGTGCATAACTCAGAGAAAGCTTTCCATAAAGGTTAATTATTATTCTTAGCTAGGACTGTTAACTGTGAAATCTACCAAATTTAGGTTGAGTCTCTTTCTGGCAGTTGAGACCATGCCCCCATGTTTCCCACAGCTGTTATCTATATCTATCTATCTATCTATCTATCTATCTATACACACCAATTTATAAACATTACTAGCTAAACTGCTTGCCTGGAACACTCAGAGGCATTATTAAATTCAGTTTAGGAATGACCAATAGGCCAGAAGTATGTGGCCTGAGTTTGAAATTCTCCTGGCATGGCTCCATTGCAGACAAGCTCTAGCAAGCCTATTAACTCCTGTAAGTGTAGTTGTCCCTCAGGCTACTAACTTTATGAGCAAAGAGCTTGACTGTGTGTATGTGCGTGTGCGTGTGTGCGTGTGTGTGTGTGTGTGTGTGTGTGTGTGTGTTAGGGCCAGGGGGATGGGTATGCATGGATGCTTCACACCCTTTTTGACCCTAGAATCTACCACACCCATAAAACTGGAGGAGGGAAGAGGCTTTATAATCAGCAACCAAGTCAAACCAGAAAAACTGGGAGCGTCAGTCTCACCTACAGGAAAGGGATAACATCCTGAATCTTATCCCCAAAATGTGAATTTCTGAGTCAGAGAAGGATCTTAGTTACTGTACAAGAAATAGGCTTGGATTCTTGGTTTCATATTAAACAAATAAATATATGAGATTGTCTAAGGAAATATATAAATAGAACAGGAACTCCTTTATCACTGAGCTAATCCAAAGAGGCACCAGGGCCCTGAAAGCTCCCAAAGGCATGCTCATACTTATCATCCTTGTGATACTTACACCACAAGCAACTCTCACTTCCCCAGCGGGGGGGGGGGGTGGTCTGGCTCCACTTTCCCCCAAACCAATAGGAGATTGGCCTTTATCCTTCTGTTCATTGCAGTCTTATCATTTTCCTCATGAAGTAAAACGAAGAAAAGAAAGAAGGGGCAGTATTTCCTTAGTACTTTCTGTTTTTAATATTAAGATTTATTTATTTATTTGACAGGCAGAATTACAGACAGAGAGAGGGACAGAGAGAGAGAGAGAGAGAGAAAGAGAAAGAGAAAGGTCTTCCATCTGCTGGTTCACTCCTCAAATGGCTGCAAGGGCCAGGGCTGGGCATATCCCAAGCCAGTAAACTTTTCCAGGTCTCCCACACAGGTGCCAAGGCCCAAGGACATGGACCATCTTCCACTGCTTTCTCAGACCATCAGCAGATAGCTGCATAAGAAGTGGAGCAGCCAGGACTCAAACCGACACCTATATGGGATGCTGGTGCCACAGGTGGATGCTTAACCTCCTATACTACAGCACTAGCCCCTAGTGCTTTCTGAAAACTGTTCTACAAACATATCTATTGAAATATTGCACCATTACTCTTTATTCTGTTCTTTGTTTGCCCAAATGGCCCTGCACTGTGGTAATCATTTCCATCAAGTCAACACCACAAATATAGTTGGAGAAATCTACCATGAGCCACAATGACAGGACATTACCTTCTCAAATCAGGCCAGCAATGAATTTAAGACTAAGATAGATAGATTATCAGTAATAATTTACATCCTAAGATAGGTTAAAAGATTTGACCAAGGATGACAGGCTATAAAGTATGTCATGAGGATATAGACAATTATACTTGGTTTTATGCTGTAATTATGATGTGAAAAGAATATACATAAATATGTTGAAAATAAAACTTTGGAGGCACACTATCTTAGCAAGATTTATAGACCCAATTTCAGAATGGTGTACGAAGGGTGTAAAGAGGTTATTTCGTTTTTAAACATGTGGCATGCAAATAGTGGCAAAAAAGTTATTTTAGGTGTTACATAGATAAATATTGTCTAATAGTGTGTATTTATTTTTATGGTTACCTTCTATTTATGGGGAGTAAAATTGGCTTTCCATTTATGGTAGTGCTATTTTTGATAACATTTACTTTAGTACAATATGCCATTTCATTTAAAGAAGCATGTTAAGTACATGATGGTTCAGATGGTACTCGGTGAAACACAAATAATTGAACTTCAATAAACAATGATTGAATCTAATTCTCATCTCAGTTTGGTACATGACACTTTTCAAAAAGATGTATCTGAAAGGCAGAGTTACAGAGAGGCAAAGAGAGAGAGAGAGAGAGAGAGATATCTTCCATCCACTGGTTCACTCTCCCAGATGGCTACAATGGCTGGAGCTGTGCTGATCTGAAGCCAGGAGCCAGGAGCTTCTTCCAGGTCTCCCACATGGATGCAGGGGCTCAAGTACTTGGACCATCTTTCTGCAGCTTTTCCAGGCCATTAGCAAGGAATTGGATCGGAAGTGGAGCAGCTGGGATTTGAACCGGTGTCTATATGAGATGCCAGCACTACAGGCAGCAGCTTTACCTGCTATGCCACAGCATCATCCCCAGTAGATGACACTTGATTAAGAGGAAGATCTTATCCTTAAATTGATAAATATAAATAAAGCAAGATTGTCTCCTCTTCCTGTGCCCATGGCAGAACTGTTAATAGATGGAATTCCCCCCCGAACCTAGGTGAATGTCTTGTACTTTTCTTTTTTGAATCTCCAATTTGAGATAAGGAGACCTCTTCTGGCTCTTATAATAGTCTGACATATCTCTTTTACAGGGCTCTCCACATTTTGGCACACCTATCTTTTTTTAAGGATTTTTAAATTTTATTTGAAACGCAGAGTTAGAGAGAGAGAGAGAGAAGAAGGAGGAGGAGGAGGAGGAGGAGGAGGAGGAGGAGGAGGAGGAGGAGAAAAGACAAAGAAAGAAAAAGCTTTTTCATCCACTAGTTCACTCCCCAAAATGGCCACAATGGCTGGAGTTGGGCCAGACCGAAGCCAGGAGCCAGGAGCTTCCTATGGGTCTCCCACGTGTATTCTTGGGGCCTAAGCATTTGGGCTACAATCTTTTGCTTTCCCAGGCACATTAACAGGGAGCTGGATCTGAAGTGGAGCAACTGGCACTTGAACTGAGTCCCACATGGGATGATGGTGCTGCAGGTGAGGCTTAGCCTACTACACCACACACAGCACAGGCCCCTACACCTACCTTTTTATACAGCATCTGACTGTCAAATCCTTGAGGTTCAGGAGTTCAGTCATGAGTAGTTCAGTTATTTTCATGCTTTTACCTCAGAGCACAATGCCCAGGATATGGCAAGTGCCCAATAAAAGTTTGTGGAATGAAATAATTTAGAGTTACAAATGTCTGTGTATTGGTATTCACTTTACTACTTTAACTCTATGACGATGGATAAGTTATTTAACCTACCTGGGCCTTCGTCTCCTCATTTGTAAAATAGTGATACTAATAGTATCTACTACATATGTTCTTCAGAGGATTATATAAATTAATACATTGTATGTTATATTCTTAGACTAGTACTTGTCACAGAGTAAATACATTGTAAACTCTGTTACAGTTCCAGTATCCCTAACCTGAAAATACCAAATCCAAATCGGAAACTATTCAAACTATTCCCATGCCAACATGATGCTACAAGTGGAAATTTCCACATCTGTCCTCATGCAGTCACAATCAAAACTCAGGAACACTAAAAACATTGTATAAAATTACCTTTAGGTTATGTGTGTGAGATATAAATAAATTTTGTGTTCACATCTGGGTTTCATTCCTGGGTTATCTCATTATTTATATGCAGCTATTCCAAAATCTGAAAAATTCCTAAACTCAAAACACCTCCAGTCTCAAGCATTTTTGATAAAGGATACTTAACCTGTTATGCTTAACTGAAATATTCCTTCTTAAGATTTATATTTACTACAAAAAAAGACAATAAAAAAGACCAAAAAATTGCTATTTGCTGATCTTGTATTCACATCTGGAGAAATACAGAAGTCTATTCCTTGCATGTTCATGATCCCTCAGATGACTCAACTTCAATCCTCTCCTATAAACACCACAGGGGTGGGGAACCTTTTTTTCTCCCAAATACCGTTTTGATATTTGTGGGCCATACAAAATTTAAAAATTGTCTGTTATAGATTTATTGAATTTCACATTCTACCTACAGTTGCCTTGGCAGGGCCAATCTAAAATGATTCCACAGGTCTTATATGGCCCTCAGTCTGCTGTTCCCCACTCCTTAGCTGACGTAACTTTTATATTCACTTTCTACTTGTTATCTAGGTTGGGTGAGCAAAATAATAAAAGTCCCTTGGCCAGGGATGTCATCTCACAGAGACTAAAATACTTCACTATATTATTTACCAGATAGAGAAGTACAAGGATAAGAGTATATGTTTCTATTATCAGAAAAACAGAGATGAGGGCAAAGGAATATCACCTCAAAATTAAATATTATAATGAAAGTTGAAAGATTCCAAATGTTCAAAAGTAAGGTATTGGATAGACCTATGGTTTGAATAAAATACCGTTCCCAAACTCAAGTAGTTGGTTAAACCACAAGTAATAACTTGATGGTATGGATAGGGTGAAATCTGAATTCAATTATAATGTCTAGGAGGTGGGCCTATTGGGAGGTCCTTAGGTCACTAAGAGCATGCCTATGGAAGTAGTTCTCACAAGAGGGTTAGTTATAGAAGCTTAAGCCAGGCTCAGCCCCTCTGTTTCCTGGCTCATCATGTGACCATTCTGCACATCTTCTACTCTTACCAAACCAATGGGGTCACCTGATTTTGGACTGTGAAACTCCAGATCCAGAGCCAAAATAACTTTTATCCTTAATAAGTTGATTCTCTCACATATTTTGTTGTAGTAATGAAACACTGACTAATTTAATTAAATAAATTAGAATAAATTTATGTAATACACTTTCGTGGTCTGAATATATGCTTCTTCCTCTAATTCACAAGTATAAATCTTAACATTCAAGGTGATGGTATTAAGAAGTGGGGCCTTGAGGCTGGATTTGTGGTGCAGTGGATTAAGCCAACACTTGCAACACCGGCATCCCATGTTTGAGGGTTGTTTCAAGTCTCAGCTGCTCTTCTTCCAATCAGTTTCCCTACTAATATACTTGAGAAGGCAGCTGAGTATGACCCAAGTACTTGGGCCACTTTCACCCATGTGGGAGACCTGGATGAAGCACCAAGTTCCTCACTTTTTTCTGGCCCAGGCTCATCTGTTGTGGACATTTAAAGGATAAACCAGCAGATGGAAGCTCTCTTTCTCTGTCTCTCCCTCCTCCTCTGTTGCTCTGCCTTTCAAATAAATGAATAAATCTTTAAAAAAAAGAGGTGAGATTTTTGGGGAGGTGTTTAGGCTTTATCCGCTATGCCACAGCGCTGACCCCAGGATTAGGTCTCTTATAAAAAGGTTTGAGGGAGCAAGTTGTTTGGTTCCCTTTCCATTCTGTCTCTTCTTGCTCTCTTTTTAAAGATTTATTTACTTGAAAGACAAAGTGACAGAGAGAGAGGGAGAGACAGAGAGATCTTCCATCTGCTGGGTCACTTTCTTAATGGTTGCAATAACCAGGGCTGAGCCAGGCTGAAGATGGGAGCCAAGAGATTCATCTGGGTCTCCCATGTGGGTGGCAGGGGCCCATGTATTGGAACACTCTCCACTGCTTTCTCAGGTGCATTAGCAGGGAGCTGGATAGGAAGCACAGTAGCCAGGACTTGAACTGGTGCTCATATGGGATGCTGGAGCTTCAGGCAGTGGTTTAACCTGATGTATAAAGATGCTGCTCCCCTCCGTCCACCACTTCTGTTTCCTCTCCCATGTGAGGTCACAGCGTTTTATTTCCACCAGAGGATTCATCAACAAAGTGTCATCATGAAAGCAGAGAGCATCTTGTGCCTCCCAATTTCCAGAGCTCTGAGAAATAAATTTCTATTATTTATAAACTGCCAAGTCTGTGGTATTTTGTTATAGTAGCAGGAATAGACTAAACCATGACATTATACTGCCATTAAAATTTAAGTTTTTCAAGCATTTTAATGACCATGGAAATATTTATGTAATGATATCCAGTACAAAAACAGTATACACAAAAATATTGGCACTAATCATTTATATTTTGCTAGACATATACACGGTCACAATTTTTCCCACAGAAACAAATTTTAGCATTTAAAAAGGGATGGGCAGTAGGATTATAAGAAAAGTTTATCTTATTTAAATTTTTAAAAAGATTTTTATTTTATTTATTTGAAAGGCAGAGTTACAGAGAGAGGTAGAGACAGAGAGTCTTCCATTCACTGGTTCATTTCCCAGATGGCTGCAATGTCTGGAGCTGCGCTGAACTGAAGCCAGGAGCAAGGAGCTTCTTCCGGGGCTCCTACACGGGTGCAGGGGCCAAGGGCTTGGGCTATCTTCTGCTGTTTTCCCAGGCCATAGCAGAGAGCTGGATCAGAAGAGGAGCAGCTGGGAGAAGAACCAGCGCCCATATGGGATGTCAGTGCTTTAGTCCAGGGCTTTAACCCACTATGCCACAGCGCCGGCCCCTATCTTATTTAATTTTTTTTTTTTTGATAATAGTCATGTTTACTTCCTTACTTGGAAAAATATTTGAGTTGGACATAGGATTATAGTTGTTGGTGGAAGAAAGAAGAAAGATTATGATACATTTTATTTTCTTATCATACTTATCTGCTATCCAAATTACTGTACAAATTTGTATTATTCATATAATTAGAGTAAAGCAAATGAGTGAATTGTTTGTGAAATGGCACCTTATGGGGCCTGTGCCTTGGCGCAGTAGGTTAATCCTCTGCCTGTGGTGCCAGCATCCCATATGGGCACCAGTTCTAGTCCCAGCTGCTTCACTTCCAATCCAGCTCTCTGCTATGGCCTGGGAAAGCAGTACACGATGACCCAAGTCCTTGGGCCCCTGCACCCACGTGGGAGACCGGGAAGAAGCACCTGGCTCCTGGCTTTGGATTGGCACAGCTCCGGCCATTGCAGCCATTTGGGGACTGAACCAATGGAAAGAAGACCTTTTTGTCTATCCCTCTCACTGTCTGTAACTACCTGTCAAATAAAATAAATATAGTCTTTTTTAAAAACGGCATCTTATAACCATTACATGCCTGGGTCATATATATGTATATACATATATGTGTATATATATATATATATATATATATATATATTTAACACTAGTAATAAGAATCATCATATCCTATCTTACCTAGACTATCAGTTGCATCTTAATTGGTTTCCTTGACCACTTTTTCCCAGCTAGGATTGACCATTCCAAAATCATAAATTTCTCAAATGTTTCTCATTGTCCTCAAGATAAAAATCAGAATCTCTGTGCCATTCAATAAAGGGCTTTAGGATTGGCTTATATTTTACTGCATAGTCTCATTTCCTCAGTCTGGATTTGCTATCTGCTTAGGACAATGATTTGCAAGCTGAAGTTCACAAGTGCATGCTCTGTTCCTTCCTCCTTATGCATTGGGCAGAACAATTTTCCCCAGTTACAATAGTCAAAATTGGCGATGACTAACTGAGCACCAAAGGGGAAACCTGTAGAAGTGAAATGGACACTATGAGAAACAGTGACTCGATCAGCTCTTGTGCTGACTGTTGTTGTACAATGTAATACTTTATCCATGGTAGTATTTTTTTTTTCTCTTTATCCTAGTACTAGTGGTTGAACTCTGTAATTAACACACAATTATACTTAGGTGTTTAAATTTTAACCGAAAAGTGATCTCTGTGAAATATAAGAGTGGGAATAAGAGAGGGAGGAGATGTAAAATTTGGGACATGCTCAATCGGAACGGCCCCAAATGATGGAGTTAGAATTGTGCCAGGGGTTTCCAATACAATCCCATCAAGGTGGCATGTACCAAGGCCATCTCATTAGTCCAAGTGATCAATTTCAGCTCACAATTGATCACACTGATAGGTCTAAGAGTCAAAGGGATCACACAAACAAGACTAGTGTCTGCTAATACTAACTGATAGAATGAAAAAGGGAGAGAATGATCCAACATGGGAAGCAGGATACACAGCAGACTCATAGAATGGCAGATGTCCTAAATAGCACTCTGGCCTCAGAATCAGCCCTTAAGGCATTTGGATCTGGCTGAAGAGCCCATGAGAATATTTTAGGCATGGAAAGCTAAGACACTCTGGAAAAAACAGAAGACCTAAATGAAAGATCTCTGCGAGTGAGATCCCAGTGGAAAGAACGGGGCCATCAAAGAAGGAGGTACCTTTCGCTGAAGGGAGGAGGGAACTTCCACTTTGACTATGGCCCTGTGGGAATAAGATCGAAGTCGGCGAACCCTAAAGGCTTCCATAGCCTCGGCAACTCATGACCAGAGCCTAGGGAGATTACTGACGCCATAAACAAGAGTGTCAAATTGTTAAATCAACATCAGGAGTCACTGTGTACTTACGTCTCATGAGGGATCTGTCCTTAATGTGTTATCCAATGTGAAGTGATGCTATTACTAGTACTGAAACAGTATTTTTACACTTTGTGTTTCTGAGTGGGTGCAAACTGATGAAATCCTTACATAGTATATATTGAATCGATCTTCTTTATATAAAGATAATTGCAAATGATTAAAAAATCTTGGTGTTAAATTGGAAATCGCATAGACAATTAATCAATTTTTTTAAAAAAAAATCATGTAGGATCTCTGTCCTTAATGTGCTGTACATTGTGAATTAATACTATAACTAGTACTCCAACAGTATTATCATTTTGTGTCTCTATGCGAGGGCAAACCGTTGAAATCTTTACGTAATATGTACTAAATTGATCTTCTGTGTATAAAGAGAATTGAAAATGAATCTTGATGTGAACAGAAGGGGAGAGGGAGCGGGAAAGGGGAGGGTGGGGGGAGGGAGGGAAGTTGTGTGGGGGGGGAGCCATTGTGGTCCATGAGCTGTTCTTTGGAAATTTATATTCTTTAAATAAAAGCTTTATATAAAAAAAAAAATTTATAATTAGGTATGTTAAGCATTTGTGTGATTTTGTTTTCTAGGCTTGCATCTCTCACCAGACCTCTTTCAGTGAAGGTGGAATCCAAGTCAGTTCTAATCACAGATGTAATCCATTGCTTATAGGGGAGTAGTTGCTCAATAAATATTTCTTAACTTTACTGACTGGGTGATAGAAGAATATCCACTTTTGCTTTTTGCATGCAGTATTCATCTTTGATTTTCCTAATCTAAAAAAATTCCTGCATGTACTTGGATGGCAAGTGGTCATAGTAGTGGGGATAGACTAAGTTGTAGTAGGTTTTCTTAGTCATGAATGACAATTGGGGAAAAAGCTTGTGGCTGAAATTACTCTATATTTCCATAAAGAAAACAAACATTTAGGGGGCACTTGCTATGTACCAGTCTCCAAGTACTTTAAATCAACATGCGAAAGTGTTATCTGTACCCCCATGTCTATTGCAGCACAATTCACAATAGCTAAGATATGGAATCAACCCAGATGTCCATCAACTATTGACTGGATAAAGAAATTACAGAATACATACACTATGGAGTACTGCTCAGCTATAAAAAAATGAAATCCCATCTTTTGCAACAAAATGGATGCAACTGAAAAACCATTATATTTAGTGAAATAAGGCAGTCCCAAAAAGACAGATATCATTTGTTTTCCCTGATTTGAGATAACTAACAGAGTACCTGAAATGTAATGTTTTGGAGTAAAATAGACAATTTGAGATAAAAAATCATATTTGGCTGTTTCCAGAACCCCATAAGTACTATTGTCCCCATTTTATAGAGGAGGAAATTGAGGCAGAAAATTTAACTAACTTTGCCATGCTCACTTAGCGTATCTTCTTTCAGTTACCTTGATTGTATCTGTGTAAAAATAAACATAGGATATGCTTCATGATCCTCAGAAGTAGACAGTAAAGGTCTGGATAAGCAACTATTTTAAGCCTGTAGAGGTTTTCCCAAATTACGATCATTTTTGAAAGTTCATACATATTTATGGCCATGCCCCATTGGAATGATAACAGGAGAGATTCCTCCAGTTATGATCCAAGTAGAAGTGAAGCCAGAGGCACTTTTTCATGGTAACCAAAAAGACTGTTTGCTGTTGAACAGCTTTAGAATTAAGCCTGACCATTCTAGCCAGTATTATTCCAATTCTAAAGTGCCAAAAATGCTTGTTTTGCATAAAATAATCAAGATAGTTTGTTATGCTTACAGTCAAGTATGTATCACATAATATAAAGTATTTTGCTAAAAAAAATCATATTGAAAATGAAAGTACAAAGTCAGTTTCTTTATTCAGATTTTACAGACTGTTACAAAGTATAGAACAGAAATATGAGTATTGCAAAAAATACATTTATGAAAGAAACATAAAGTAGGTAACAGGTTTGTGGGAATAGTACGTATTTTGTGAAAAAAAAGTGCCTTGCACAGAATTAAGATTTCATAAAAGCGCTTAAAACTCCAGTATATCATGGTTCTTACACTTTAGCATGAGTCACAATCACCTGAAGATCTTGTCAAAAAACAAATTTTAAGGCTCTACTCCCCAAATTTCTTTTCTTTTTTTTTGTAAAGATTTATTCATTTATTTGGAAGAGTTACAGAGAGAGAGAGAGAGAGAGAGAGAGAGAGAGGAGAGACGGAGAGTGACAGAGATCTTCCATCTGCTGGTTCATTCCCCAAATGGCGGCCAAGAGCCAGGAGCTTTATCCAGGTCTCTCTTTTTTTTTTTTTTTTTGACAGGCAGAGTGGACAGTGAGAGAGAGAGACAGAGAAAAAGGTCTTCCTTTTTGCCGTTGGTTCACCCTCCAATGGCTGCCGCGGACGGCACGCTGCGGCCGGCGCACCGCGCTCATCCGATGGCAGGAGCCAGGTGCTAGGTGCTTTTCCTGGTCTCCCATGGGGTGCAGGGCCTAAGCACCTGGGCCATCCTCCACTGCACTCCCGGGCCACAGCAGAGGGCTGGCCTGGAAGAGGGGCAACCGGGACAGAATCCGGCGCCCCGACCGGGACTAGAACCCGGTGTGCCGGCTCTGCAAGGCGGAGGATTAGCCTGTTGAGCCACAGCGCCGGCCTATCCAGGTCTCTTACAAAGGTGCAGGGGCCCAATTACTTCAGCCATGTCTTGCTACTTTCCCAGGCTGATAAGCAGGAAGCTGGATCAGAAGTGGAGCAGCTGGAACACGAACTGGCACCCATATGGGATGCCAGTGTTGGACGTGGTGGCTTTACCCTCTACACCACAGCACCAACCCCTACCTCCAGAGTTTTGATATACTCACAGTAATGATGGTTGGGGCCCAAGAACTTTCATTTCTAAAAGTTTGCAGGTGCCGGCACTGTGGCTCAATAGGCTAATCCTCTGCCTGTGGCACCAGCACACCGGGTTCTAATCTCGGTCGGGCGCTGGATTCTGTCCCTGTTGCTCCTCTTCCAGTCCAGCTCTCTGCTGTGGCCCGAGAGTGCAGTGGAGGATGGCCCAAGCGCTTGGGCCCTGCACCTGCATGGGAGACCAGGAGAAGCACCTGGCTCCTGGCTTCGGATCAGCGCGGTGTGCCGGCTGCAGTGGCCATTGGGGGCTGAATCAGTGGAAAAGGAAGACCTTTCTCTCTGTCTCTCTCTCTCTCACTGTCCACTCTGCCTGTCAAAAAAATAAATAAATAAAAGTTTGCAGGTGATGTTGATGGTGTTATTCTGGGGACTACACCTAAAGAACTAATGGTCTGGGTTTTGTTCTTCAGAGAATGGAAAAATACACCATGCACATGTAATATTGTTCCAGAAGGTGTCAGAAACCAAGAGTTGCCTGATGCATAGACAGTATTTTTTGTTGATCTTCAGAGCAAGGAATGTTTTGTATCATTAATTAGAAAAGAACCCTCAGGGCCAGCGCCATGGCTCACTAGGCTAATCCTCCGCCTGCGGCACCGGCACTCCAGGTTCTAGTCCCTGTTGGGGCGTTAGATTCTGTCCCAGTTGCTCCTCTTCCAACACAGCTCTCTGCTGTGGCCTGGGAAGGCAGTGCAGGGTGGCCCAGGTACTTGGGCCCTGCACCTACATGGGAGACCAGGAGGAAGCACCTGGCTCCTGGCTTTGGATTGGCGCAGCGCACTGGCCGTGGTGGCCATTTGGGGGGTGAACCAGTGGAAGGAAGACCCTTCTCTCTGTCTCTCTCTCACTGTCTAACTCTGGCTGTCAAAAAGAAAAAGAAAAAGAAAAAAAGAACCCTTGGGTTCGGTGTGGTGGTATAGTAGGTTAAGCCTTCACCTGTGGTGCTGGCATCCTATGTGGGCATCTGTTTGATTTCTGGCTGCTTCACTTCGGATCCAGCTCTCTGCTTTTGGCCTGGAAAAGCAACAGAAGATGGCCCAACTGCTTAGGTTCCTGCACCCATATGGGAGACCCAAAGGAAGCTCCTGGCTCCTGGTTCAGATTGGCCAAGCTCTGGCTGTTGCAGCCATTTGGGGAGTAAACCAGCAGATCAAAGATCTCTCTTGCCCTTTCTCTGTCTGTAACTCCGCCTCTCAAATAAATGAAATCTTTAAGTAAAGAAATGACACAATTAGAGAAAAATGATGATGATGACGAGCATGATGATGATTATGATGATGATGACAGTGGGTTATCATAATGGAGCACTATGTTAACTACAATATTAGCTTTATTTAATCACTCTACAATTTATTATTCCTGTTTTACAGCCATATATATGTACCAGGATGTGTGTGTGATTAATTTCTACTGCTCAGAATTTTCAGAGTCAGTTTCAATTTTTCACCAGTTTTTAATTGGGCAGATGAGGAGGAAGTCAAGGATGGTGAGGAGTGAGTAGAGGACACAGGCGAGGGGATATTCCCATTTGAATATTCCTGGGTTCCAGCCTCATAACTAAGGATCATTTTTTTTCCTTTCATTAATGGAGGTTTTTTAGCCTGACAGAAAAAGCAAGTTTGGTAACATTATAACTGTCAATTCTCAATTGCTAATACCTAGGGCTTAAGTCCCTCCATTTTAATCATTAGTCTTTCTGCACAGAATATCTGCCAGGCTGACCTCTCCTGATGCAGAAGCCATGGTAACTGGTCACTGATTATCTATGCTTGATTATATTGCAGTTCTTAGAGAGGCTCAGAATGGGTTTCCTTCATGGCCTATCATAGGTGATGCCTGAACAGTCACTTGGTTGAGGGCTCACACTCCTAAAGAACAACAAGTTTAGACTTTTACTCTTATTGCCAAATCACAACATTGAAAGATTTCATAATAAAAATTCAAACCCACGCTTCATGATTGACCACACCCCCTATAGCAAATTATGAAATTTTATAATTATAAACAAGAATATTTTTTTTTGACAGGCAGAGTGGACAGTGAGAGAGAGAGACAGAGAGAAAGGTCTTCCTTTTGCCGTTGGTTCACCCTCCAATGGCCGCCACAGTCGGCGCGCTGCGGCCGGCGCACCGCGCTTGTCCGATGGCAGGAGCCAGGAGCCAGGTGCTTTTCCTGGTCTCCCCATGGGGTGCAGGGCCCAAGCACCTGGGCCATCCTCCACTGCACTCCCGGGCCACAGCAGAGGGCTGGCCTGGAAGAGGGGCAACCAGGACAGAATCCGGCGCCCCGACCGGGACTAGAACCCGGTGTGCCGGCTCTGCAAGGCGGAGGATTAGCCTGTTGAGCCACGGCGCCGGCCAAGAATATTTTATTTCCATGTGAATACCATTTCATTATATAAATTTGTTAAAAATGTAATTTTGTTTCATGAGAGAATTTAAAATGTACAACAATTTGGGAGACATTGTTTTGATACTTCATTTTTTTATATTTTTTTATTTTTATTTTTAAATTTTTGACAGGCAGAGTGGACAGTGAGAGAGAGACAGAGAGAAAGGTCTTCCTTTGCTGTTGGTTCACCCTCCAATGGCCACCACGGCCGGCGCATCGCACTGATCCGAAGCCAGGAACCAGGTGTTTCTCCTGGTCTCTCATGCAGGTGCAGGGCCCAAGCACTTGGGCCATCCTCCACTGCACTCCCAGGCCATAGCAGAGGGCTGGCCTGGAAGAGGGGCAACCGGGACAGAATCTGGTGCCCCGACCGGGACTAGAACCTGGTGTGCCGGAGCTGCAAGGCGGAGGATTAGCCTATTGAGCCGCAGCGCCGGCCAATACTTCGTTTTTAAAAATATTTTGAGTCAAGGCCGGTGCCGTGTCATAATGGGTAAAGCCACCGCCTGCAGTGCCAGCATCCTATATGGATACCAGTTCAAGTGCTGGCTGCCCCACTTCCAATCAAGCTCTCTGTTATAGCCTGGGAAAGAAGATGTCCCCAGTGCTTTGGCCCATGCACCCACATGGGAGACCCGGAAGAAGCTCCTATTTCCTGGCTTCAGATCTGCCCAGCTCTGGCCATTGCAGCCATTTGGAGAATGAACCAGCAAATGAAAGACTTCTCTCTCTCTCTGCCTCTGCCTCCCTGTAACTCTCCTTTTAAAATCAATAAATAAAATCTTTTTAAAAAATTTTAGTGTCTACACACAAAAAAAAGTCATCCAAATTCCTTTGAACTCTGTGGGATCCTACCTTTATGCAGTTACTCCCTTCCCTAAACTGACTCTGGATTCTTTAATCTCACATCTCACTATCTCTGGGTGAAGGCCTAACCTAATCCTCACAAACTTTTTAATGGCTCTACACACCTGATGGACAAGATTCTGAGAAGATTTGTCCCCCTGGAATCTAGGTTAAAATTAAAAGAGTTAAAATTTTTATTGGCATTTCAACTTTCCTCACTAATTATGACTAGTTACTATGACTCAAAATAACAATTATATGTGTCAGTAAAATATGTTGATTTTTTACACTCAAAGCTTCAATTGATTATGTCACTAAAATATTATCAGTCCTTTTGATCTCCATAGTCCATTGCTCAGTCTAAAGAGTGACAATCTGCTTATAATAAAAAGAAGAGATTATTGGTTTTAAGATAAGATAGTGGTGTAACTTTTTTGCAAGTTTTTATACAGAAAACAGCCAATTTATTTAGAAATTCCTTTCACAGAACACTTTTTGAACCAGAAAAATGACTATTTTTGTCATACCCCAAGATACATGCACATATACTATTAAGTAGGACTCTGCTTTCTATCATTCTAATCCAAACTCTTGAATCAGCTCCCAGAACTTCAGCCTAGGTGTAATACCTTATTATAGTCTTCGTGTAACAGAGAGGAGTTTGCATATTTTATCTCATACCTCAGATAATTATAGAGTTTTCAAATAATTTAATCCAAGGTTCTGTGATTCCTGCCACTAGGATCAAGTTACCATAGAATCCCCCTCTGCACAGAAACAGGCATTAATGATGGGTTTTTCTTTCTGCTGTTGGAATCTGAAGTGAGTAAAGTGTTTCTCACTAGGGCCACTGCTCAGTAGTCTCATATCTGACCTGATTAGTTAATTTGATTCAGTCATTTCCAGGGGTCTAGAAACTTGGACCTCCTACTAAGCATTCACTGTTGTTCTTCAAGAAAGCATTGTCGGGCCGGCGCTCTGGCACAGTAGGTTAAAGCCCCAGCCTGCAGCACCAACATCCCCTATGGGCGCCGGTTCAAGTCTGTGAAGGCAGTAGAAGATGGTCCAGGTCCTTGTGCCCCTGCATCCATGTGGGAGACCCGCAGGAAGCTCCTGGCTCCTGGCTTTGGATTAACTCAGCTCTGGCTGTTGCGGTCGCTTGTGGAGTGAACCAGCAGAATGGAAGACCTCTCTCTCTGCTCTACCTCTCTCTGTAACTCTGTACTCATATGAATAAAATAATAAAAAAAGAAAGCATTGTCTTCGCCTTGTTGCTCTCTATCCTTATTCCCAATCCTAGTTTACTTCTCTATTTCAATAGTTTCCTTGTGAGAATACCTGCTAACTTAGAATGTTTTCTTCTCTCAAAGTTATACTTCCCCCTATTCAGAGACTTCAGTAAAATCCCAAGAAGCAGTGCACAGTAGGCTAACAAGGTTTGAGTGGGGAGATGAATCCCTCTTACAAGCCCTTCTGATCTCTTTCTTGAGTACACCCCATATTTTCATATTTTAAAGACACAACTAAGAACGACAAGGAAGAATCCTAGATCCTACAATTCCAATTAGTTAGAACCTGAAACAATTAGACTTTTATTTCATTCTAGTGAGTTTTACCGTGAAAACACTATTAATTATGAGAACTTTCACATCTCTGGACTTGTAGTAAAGATTTGCTGGTTTCTAATGCATGCTACATATTAGTATGAAAATATTACCAAGATGTGGCTCACTATCCTTGAGTACATCTCAGACTATTAAGATTTTCTATTAGTGATGTTCTGAAACAGGCAGCACATGTTTTCACCACCACTGTGAAAAAAGCCATGCACAAATTTACATTCCTGGCCACCGTGGGCCAGCAGAGCCAGATTCTGAGTATTATTAAGGCCTCCCCTTCTTGGAACCCATATATTTATTTGACATATTCCTGTTGGCATATATATATATTCTATGAAAGAAACTTGAACTAACAAAGGTCCTGTAATAGGAGAGGTCATACATGTTAAAAAAATATGATAATCCAGAGAGGTTAGAGGAAACTGAGCAAGAGAACATGTACAGCAATTTGAGGCTAAAGATACAGGAAAGGGCCAGATTACAAAGGAGATTACAGAAATTCTGAAGAGTTTTTTTTTTTAATCCAATGAACTACTAAATATTTTAAAAAGAGGTGTAACATGATCAGATACACATTTTGAAAATATAAATAACTTTGGTTGCATTATGGAGAACTGATTGGAGGGAAATGTAGTAAATTAGAGGCTGGTGAAGGGCTTTAGCAATAAAAGATAATAATTTTGAATAGATAATGGCAATGAAGATCCAAAATATACAGTTATTGTAGAGAAATTTAGGAGTTCTTATCAATAGAATTTAGTATTTGATTAAATAATGGTGGTCCGGAGTAGAAAAATATTTAGGATTATTCTTAACATTTACTGAAGGGCCAGTGTTGTGGCATAGCAGATTAAGCTACCTCCTGCTGGGATGGTATCCCATATGGGTGCCAGTCTAGTTCCAGCTGCTCCACTTCTGATCCAGCTTTTGGCTAATGGCCCAAGAAAGCAGCAGAAGATGTCCCAAGTGGTTATGCCCCTGCATCCATGTGGGGGACCAGGAAGGGGCTTCTGGCTCCTGGCTTGGGATCAGCCTAGCCCCAACAGTTGTAGCCACTTGGGACGTTAACCAGCGAGTGGAAGATCCCTCCCCCACCGCCGTAACTCTGCCTTTCAAATAAATAAATCTTTAAAAAAAAACATTTATTGAGAAATAATGGAAAAGAACCATGTTTGAAGAGGAAAGATCATGAGCTTGGTCTTGGGTGTACTGAGTCTGAGGTATCTTTTAGGTAGTGTCAAGAAAGCAATTGACTCTGTGGACTTCTGAGGAGATGCATGTTCACTGTGGAGGACCTAAATTTTGCTTCTGTAGCCCTCTTATGTTAATCTCTATAAAAATACTCTCCCAAGCCTCTACTGGGGCTTCTCTTCCAACAGCATTTTAAAATTTATTAAAGTAGACTTGTTCAATTTAGAATCAATATTTTTTATTGTATCAAAACAACTTCTCTTCTGAATCCTCAGATTAACTCTCAGATTAGTTAGCCATCTTACAATAATGAGGACTGGATCATTTAATATACAGATCACCAGTGTAATGGTGGGACCTTTAGAGTGTCAGTTACATTCCATTCATTACAGCAATAGTAAACGCAAATCATTATTGAGCACTTAATATGTA
Source organism: Sylvilagus floridanus (assembly GCA_949820135.1). Lineage (NCBI taxonomy): Eukaryota > Metazoa > Chordata > Mammalia > Lagomorpha > Leporidae > Sylvilagus > Sylvilagus floridanus. Next base: position 92,522,696 of record OX463223.1, read on the forward strand.
ATGTATCTTATTTGAAAGACTCTGGAGATTAAAAATGAGTTACGATTTGGTTACTGTCTGTAAGAGACTCAGTTTACTCATCAACTTGGCCACTTATCTCTATCTCATAGCATATAATTTAGCTATAGCTGCATTTCTAAATTGGAATGCCACTGATATGTATTGAGTACCTGTTAGGTGTAAACTGTTTAAAATGTTTGAGATGCACTAATACACAGAGGGCAGTTCAGAAGTCTGAAATCAAGGTGTTGGCAGGGTTGGTTCCTACTGAGAGCTATAGGAGAAGGATCTGGTCCTAGCCTTTCTCCTTGGCTTGTAGATGGCCACTTCTTCTGTTGTTTCACATCATCTTCCCTCTTTTTGTCCAAATTTCCCCTTTTTATGAGGTCACTGTTCATATTGGATTGACTGAAGTCATTGGGCCAACCCTAATGACCTCATATTTGTGAAGACACTATTTCCAAATAAGTTCACATTCTGATATACCAGAAATTTGGCATTTAACATATGAATTGTGTGTGTGTGTGTGTGTGTGTGTGTGAGAGAGAGAGAGAGAGAGAGAGAGTATAATTGTGTGTGGCACAATACAGCTCTTAACTCCTTGTCATAGAATTCTTGTGAAGATTAAAAGAGATAATTTATGGAGCTGGCACTGTGGCCTAGCAGGTAAAGCCATCGCCTGCAGTGCTGGCATGCCATATGAGCACCAGTTCGAGACCCAGCTGCTCCTCTTCCATTCTAGCTCTCTGCTATGGTCTGGGAAAGCAGAAGAATATGGCCCATCTCCCTGGACCCAAGTGGGAAACCTGGAAGAAGCTCCTGGATCCTCGCTTCTAATTGGTCCAGCTCCAGCAGTTACAGCCATTTGGGGAGTGAACCAGTGGATGAAAGATCTCTCAATTTCCATTTCCAGGAGTCTCCTAGTTGTCTTTCCTGAAGCCAAAAGTCATGAATGAAGCTCAACATTGATGGGTTTGTCCTGCCAACACTGCAGTGTTAGCACATTTCCCCATTTCTTCCATTTAGGTGGGCATTGGGAAGGACTTCAAAGCTAAACTTCATGACTCACTTCTGGCAGTCCCATTAACTCCTGCAAGTAACACAAGGGGAAATTAACTCATTCCCTTTTTAAAGTGGTCAGAAATTCAACACATATGACTACTACGCATATCATGGAGAATGCCAATGGCAGGGGGGAAATCTTTGGTGGACTTCTCAGGTTTTGAATTAATAGCATCTATTCCTCAAAGTCCAACACTTCTCACATCTGGAATACCTCTCTAGTAACCTTCAGCCAAAGCACAGATACCCCCAACCCATACCAGAAATCATACTCTCAGGGAACACCCACTGCTGTTACTAATCACCCTACTGCTAAGAGAAAGGCTATACAATTTGCCTGAGTCTCTCCCAGCGTTAGTGATCAGGAAATCTAGGGACAGCAAAGAACCCAGAAGAACAAAAAATGTGATTAACATTTAAAGTTTGCATATGCTGAATGACACTATATTACCCACTATCTTTAGAGGCCCTATGTCCATAAATGCAGGTTGTATAGCTCAGAGCCCATTCATTCTCTATCTCTACACCACTCTGGAAAGGCCCTCAAGATGTTCTCAGGATGTCTATGTGGTAAAAACATTTTATAATAATATAAGGACATTATTTTCCTTTTGCACTATGTTGATATTTGATCTGATGGTGCAAAGCAATATTAAATTATACTGCTAGAACCTTAGTACAAAAAAAGGCAGTGGCAGGAAACAGGACTAGCAGCTATTATATTCTATTATATTACACATTTGTAGTTTTTACAAAATGCCAATTTAATTTAAGAATGCTTTGATGTAGATGTAAAAACATTATTAATTTTATTTACTTTTATCTTTAATTGTAACTTTAAATTTTAATTAATTTGTTTTTATTTATTCTAATGGCTAATTTTATTTATTTTTATTTCTATTGTTATTAATTTTTATTTGTCTGCTGGTTAATTTCCCAAATGGCTGCAGTATCTGGGACTGCAGGGACCTAACAACTTGAGCCATCACCTGTTACCTTCAAGAGTGCAAATTAATGGGAAGCTGGAATCAGATATATAGCTGGATTCAAAACCATGCATGCTGATATATGATGTGGGCTTCCCAAGCAGCATCTCTTTAAAAATATCTATCTATCTATCTATCTATCTATCTATCTATCATCTATCTATTTATTTGAAAGTCCTCGTGCCAGGCCGTGTTGATTTTAACTGCCCTGGAACATGTCTTTAAATCTGGTATTGTGATGCCTCTGACTTTGTTTTTATTGTATAATATTGCTTTAACTATTTGCAGTCTGAAGTTTCCATATGAATTTTCTTTAAAGATTTTATTTATTTGAGAGCTAGAGTTATAGGGAGATGGAGAGACCGAGAGAAAGGTTTCCACCTGCTGGTTCACTCTACAAATGGCCACAATGGCTGGAGCTGGACCAATCCGAAGCCAGGAGCTTCTTCTGGGTCTCCCACATACATGCATGGGCCCAAGCACTTGGGACATCTACTGCTTTCCCAGGCCATAGTAGAGAGCTGGATCACAAGTGGAGCAGTTGTGACTAAAACTGGTGCTCATATGGGATGCTGGTGCTGCAGGCGGACACTTAGCCTACTATTACAGTGTTGGCATCTCCATATGAATTTTCACATTGCTCTTTCTAGATCCTAGAAGAATGTCAATGGCATTCTGAATTGGGATCTCATTGAATCTGTAAATTGCTTTTGGTAGGATGAACATTTTGAGGTTATTGATTCTTCCAATCCATTACCATAGAATTCTTCCATTTTTAATGTCTTCTATTTTTTCTGTAATATTTTGTACTTTTCATTGTAGAGATTTTGACATCCTAGGATAGATTTTTTACAAGGTATTTAAATCTTTTTGTAGCTATTGTGAGTGGGGTTGATCCTAAAAGTTGTTTCTCAGGCATGGCATTGTCTGTGTATACAAAGGGTACTGGTTTTTGTGTGTTCATTTTATATCCTGCCACTTTACCAAATTCTTTTATGAGTTCCAATAGTCTCTCAGTAGAGTCTTTGGAATCCTCTATATACAGAATCATGCCATCTGCCAATAAGGACAGGTTGACTTTTTCCTTTTCAATTTGTATTCTTTTGATCACTATGTCTTTCCTAATAGCTCTGGCTAAAACTTCCAGGACTATATTAAATAGCAATGGTGACAGCGGGCATCCTTGCTGGTTCTGGATCTTAAGGGGAAATGCTTCCAGCTTTTCCCCATTCAATAGGATGTTGGCCGTGTGTTTATCATAAATTATCTTGATTGTGTGTTGAGGAATGTTCCTTCTTTGCCCAATTTGCTTTCAGCATGAAAGGATGCCATATTTTATCAAATGCTTTCTCTGCATCTATTGAAATAACATATGGTTTTTGTTCTTCAGTTTGTTAATGTGATGCATCACATTTATTGATTTGTGAATGCTGAACAGTCCCTGCATACCAGGGATAATCACACTTGGTCTGAGTGAATGATCTTCTGATGTGTTGTTGAATTCAAGGAACCAAAACAGATCAGTAGACCAATGGGACAGAATAAAAACTCAGGAAATGAATCTACACATCTACAACTAACTTATCTTTGACAAGGGAGCTAAAATCAGTCTCTGGAGAAAGGACAGTCTCTTCAACAAATGATGCTGTGAAAACTGTATCTCTATGTACAGAAGTATGAAGCAAGTCCCCTACTTTACATTTTACACACAAATCCACTCAAAATGGATCAAAAACATAAATCTACAATCCAATACCATCAAATTACTAATGAACATTTGGGAAACTCTGCAAGACATTCACATATGCAAAGACTTGTTGGAAAAGACTCCAGAAGCACAGGCAACAAAAGCCAAAATTGATAAATGGGAATACACCAAATTGCGAGGCTTCTGCACTGTGAAAGAAACAGTCAGCAAAGTGAAGAAGCAACTGACAGAATGGAAGAAAATATTTGCAAACTACACAACTGATATAGGGTTAATATCCAGAATCTATAAAGATCTCAAGAAGTGTAACAACAACAAAACAAATAGTACAGTTAAGAAACGAGAAAAAAGATTGAACAGGCATTTTTTTCAAGACAGAAAATTCAGATGGCCAACAGACACTTGAGAAAATGCTCAAGATCCCTAACCATCAGGGAAATGCAAAACAAAATCAACATGAGGTTTCACCTCATTCCACTTAGAATGGCTCTCATACACAAATCAACAAGCAACAAATGCTGGTGAGGATATTGGGAAAAAGGACACTAATCCACTGTTGGTGGGAATGTAAACTTGTGCAGCCACTGTGGAAGTCAGTGTGGAGATACTTCAGAAACTGGAATACAGAGCTGCCATAGATCCAGCCATTCTAATCCTGTGAATTTACCCAAACCAGAAGAATTCAACACACTAAAGAGTTATCTGTACTCCCATGTTCATTGTAGCACAATTCACAGTAGCTAAGATATGGAATCAATCTATATGTCTATCAACTGTTGACTGAATAAAAAGATAATGGTATATACACTGTGAGATACTATCTTGCTGTAGAAAATGAAATCTTGTCTTTTGCAACATAATGGATGCAATTGGAAATCATTATACTTCATAAAATAAGCCAATCCCAAAAAGAAAGATACCATATATTTTCCCTGATCTGAGGTAACCAATAGCACCTAAAATATAATGTATTGGAGTGAAATGGCCGTATTGAGGTTCAATGATACATTCCTTGTCTTTTCTGTTGAGGAACAATTTTTTTTTCTTCATACCACTTGTTTAATTCTTTTACTTAGTGTAGGGTCAACTTTACAATCATTGAGTAACCTCGAAGTAGATCTTTGTAAAAACTGTGAGAGGGAATGGGAGAGGGAGGAGGAAGAAGGTTTGGAGTGTGGTGGGGTAGAGGGAGGGTCGGCTGTGAAGTATCACTATGTTCCTAAATCTGTGTATATGAAATATGTGAAACTTGTATAATTTAAATAACATTTTTAGAAAAGAAAGAGTGACAGAGAAGAGTGAGAGACAGGTTCATTCCTGAAATACTTGCAGTAGCCAAGGCTGGGCCAGGCTGAAGCCAGGAGCCAAGAACTCCATTTAGGACTCCCATATGGGTTGCAGGGACTCAAGTACTTGAGCCATCATCTGCTGTTTTCTCAGGTGCATAGAAGGGAGCTGGATTGAAGATGGATTAGCCACAACTTGAACTGGCACTTCAATATGGGATGCAGGTATCCCAAGCTGTGGCCTAACCCATTGCATCACCATGCTCACCTCCCCAAGTAGCATCTTATTTATTTACTTGACAGGTAGAGTATGACAGTGAGAGAGAGAGACAGAGAGAAAGGTCTTCCCCAAAAGGCAGCTATGGCCAGAGCTACGCCGATCCAAAGCCAGGAGCTAGGTGCTTCCTCCTGGTCTCCCATGTGGGTGCAGAAGCCCAAGCACTTGGGCCATCCTCCACTGCCTTCCTGAACCACAACAGAGAGCTGGACTGGAAGAGGAGCAACCAGGATTAGAACCCAGTGCCCAAATGGGATGCCAGTGCCACAGGTGGAGGATTAACCAAGTGAGCCATGGCACCGGCCCCCCAAGTAGCATCTTAATTGATAAGCCAAATGTCTGTCCCAAGTATAAATCTCTTTATAATATTTTGTGTAACATAAAACATAAAACAGATTTAATGTACACTGACATACATGGTTGTTTCAAGGAAAAGCAAATGTATGACTATTATCAGTGGAACTGGCTATTGTTTTCATGGAAAACTTTTTACTTTGAAAATACAATTGGCAAATTCTTGGCATTCAGATTCAATTTTATGGCAGAGATTTTACTAACTACAAAATTTGAGTTTTCAAACAAATATTAATATTTTGGAAGTTTTGTATCTGCCTCTGGAGCTTTATGGCTTCTTCTTCCTTTTTTATATTTGTTTATTTTTTTAGTCTCTAATTTTATTTTTTATTTTCATTCTAGTTAATTTTTAACAGGTTAAATGATTTGTAGATATAAGTCTAGGAACATAGCAATATTCCTATCCTCTCTTCCTCCCTTCCTCCTTTCCATCCACCTTTATTTCTGTTTTTATTCTTTTTTTAGGTTTTGAAATAATATACTTTAAATCTGTATAACAAAAAAGTGTATTATGACTTCACTGAATTAGTCCAATTCATAAAAAGCAGAAAAATCCTAGTTTAATGAGAACATATAGAATGGCTATAAACTACAATTGAATGGAAAAATAATGATTTCTGATGAGGTTGGTGGTAATATCAATAAATGTGATTTATGAAATATGATTACATTTGGAAGATTTTCATAACAGAATGAATCAATATTTTCCAAGTAATCTACATGGCAGTATTAAAGAAGCATGCACAAGTAAAAGAAACATCAAAATTGAAGTCAGGCCAATAGATTTTAGTGTTAACAGAGTAGGAAAAGTTCAATGTTGTTCACATTCCATATTCCATTTAAGCTTTAAGAAATTTCCAGTTGTCAAATTTTTGTATAATATCAAAGACAAAATTTCCATAATTAGTTGAAAAAGATTATTAAGATAGTTTTCTTTTTATATGTATATACCTGTATGCAAAGTCATATTTTCATCACATATTTGTGCCAAAAAACATATTGCTGTATATTGAATGCAGAAGCAGTTATGAGAAATTGTCTGTATTCTTTTAAGTTAGATGTTAAAGAAACTTCTAAAATGTAAAACAATACAATACTTTTTGCTGGATAGGTGAAATATTTTCTATTACATTTTATTTTCAAGAAAACAAGTTATACAACTCAAAAATAAAGTACAAAAATTAAATTTATCAAAATATATCAACCTACGGCATACAGAAACTACTATCATTTAAAACTGTACAGCTTTATCATCTCAGTAAATACTGGGACACACTCAAAATCATATAGAACTTATAAAGGAAAGATGCAATCTGCTAATTCAAGTTTGTTCAACACTACAGAAAACATAGTGTAGATGACAGAAAGCCAATGCAATCTTTCTTTCTTTTTTTTAAAGATTTATTTACTAAACTGATAAGAACAGATACTACACTTGATCTTAGCCAATCCCATTCACAATAGCTCTAAGAAATAAATAACTTGGAATAAATTCTACCAAGAATATCAACGATCTCCATGATGAGAATTACAGAACTTTAAAGAAAGAATTAGAAGGAGACACAAAAAAATGGAAAAATCTTCTATGTTCATGGATTGAAAGAATCAATATCATCAAAGTGTCCTCACTATTGACAGCAATTTACAGATTCAATGCAATACCAATCAAAATACCAAGGACATTCCTCTCAGATATAGAAAAAATTATGCTGAAATTCATATGGAAATACAAGAGACCTCAAATTGCAAAAGCAATCTTATACAACAAAAATGAAACAGGTAGCATCACAATACCAGATTTTAAGACAAACTACCGGGCAGTTATAATAAAAACATTTTGATACTGGCACAAAAACAGATGGATAGACCAATGAACAGAATAGAAACTCCAGAAATCAAACCATTCATCTACACCAACTTATTTTTGATGAAGGAGCTAAAACCAATCCCTGGAGCAAGGACAGTCTCTTCAACAAATGGTGCTGGGAAAACTGGATCTCTGCATGTAGAAGTATGGAGTAAGACCCCTACCTTACACTTACACAAAAACCCACTGCAATTTGATCAAAGACCTATGACTTAATACCATCAAATTAGTAAAAAAACAAAAAACAAAAAACAAAAAACAAACACTGGGGAAACTCTGCAAGACATGGCAAAGGCAAAGAATTCTTGGAAAAGACCCCGGAGGCACAGGCAACCAAAGCCAAAATTGACAAATGGATTACACCAAATTGAGAAGCTTCTGCACTGCAAAAGAAACACAGCAAAGTGAAGAGGCGACCAACAGAATGGGAGAGGATATTTGCAAACTATTCAAATCTATAAAGAGCTCAAGAAACTCAACAACAAAACAGGCAAAAGACTTAAATAAGCATTTTTCAAAGAGGAAATCCAAATGGCCAACAGACACATGAAAAAATGCTCAGCATCTCTAGCCATCAGGGAAATGCAAATCAAAACCACAATGAGGTTTCACCTCACCCCAATTAGAATGGCTTTCATATAGAAAACAACAAACAACAAATGCTGCTGAGCATGTGGAAGAAAAAGATACTCTAATCCACTGTTGCTGGAAATGTAAAACAGAACAGCCACTGTAGAAGACAGTATGGAGATACCTCAGAAATCTGAATATAGACTTGCCATATGAAATTTCCAGCCATCCCACTCCTGGAAATTTACAAAAGGGAAAAGAAATCAGCATATGAATGAGTTATTTGTACCCCCCATGTTCATCACAGATTAATTCACAATAGCTAAGATATGGACTCAACCCCAAAGTCCATCAATTGAAGACTGGATAAAGAAATTATGAGTTATATACAGCATGGAATACTACACAGCAGTAAAAAATGAAACCCTCTCTTTTTCAACAAAATGGATGCAACTGAAAACCATTATATTTAGTGAAATAAGCCAGTCCAAAAAGGATAAATACCATATATTCTCCCTGATCTGCGGTAACTAATAGAGCACATAAAAGGTAATCTATAGAAATGTAATTGACAGTTTGAGATGTGATGACTTTGAACAGCCATTGTCTCAACTGTTGAGGAACAGGTTTTTGTTTTTCATACTATTTCTTGAATTCTTGACTTAGTATAGAGTTAGTCTTATGTGTATAAAGTTAATTAAAAACATACCTTAGTAAAAAATAAGAATGGATATAGTAGAGGGAGGAGAAAAAGAGTGGGAGTGCAGGTAAGGTGGGAAGAATCATTATGTTCCTAAAGTTGTATTTATGAAATGCATGAAATTTGTATACTATAAATAAAAGGTTTCTGGGCAAAAATAAGATTTATTTATATATTTGAAAGGCAAAGTTACATAAACAGAGGGTGGGTGAGGGAGGGAGAGAGAGGGAGAGAGCGAGAGAGGGAATTTTTCATGTATTGGTTCACTCCCCAAATGACAACAACAAGGGATGGTCCAAGCTGAAGTCAGGAACCAGGAGTCACATGGGTGCCAGGGCCCCAAGCACTTGTGAAATCTTCTACTGCTTTCCCAGGCACATTATTAGGGATATGGACTGGAAATGGAGCAGCAGGACTCAAACTGGTGCCCATATGCCACAACACTGACAATGCAATGAAAATTTCGGATATCCCTTTTGGAAAATATAGTTATTTTTTATAAAATGTGTAATTTATATTAACATATATTGGCTTTTATGTCATATTAACTAATATATATTCACAAATATTTGATAAATTTCTTATTTTTATTTCTATTATTATAAATATTGATGGATACAACCCACATAAGCCAAAGTTCTTTAGGTCGTCTATGTATATATATATATATGTATATATATATATATATTTAACAATATAAATTATTCCTGAGTCCATAAAGTTTGAGAAAACTGCAAACATATCTGAGAAAATTAGATTCTAATGTCAAACCAGACATGCGAGCTCATGCAAGTAACTTAACCTCTCTGGGCTTGTTCCCTCATGTGTGAAACGGAGAGGATTATCATGCATACTGGATCATAATAAGGATTAACTGTGTTAATATACACCTAGACATTGGAACCAGTAGTAAATAATCTTTCTAATTTTTGGTAATGCAGTGTTAGGAGTGGAATCTCTACTTTAGGTTGATGCCAGGAAGAACCACAAAAATAAATATTGCACTAACTTTGATTACAAATCCCTTCCCCTGCCATCACATTTATCAAGTTTCTCCCACGTATTTCCACCCATCTTCCTCTAACTACTCTGGCATGTCAATATATTATGTTTTTAAAATGTTGAAGACGTGTTACTTTGAAACAATGTAGTTGCCATCTCTCTTCTACTCTGACCTAAGTCTTCTGTGCAGCAAAGATCTCTGGTACCTACAGTGCTCACCTAACTCCCCAAAGGAGTCAATATCTGGCAAGGCCACCTACCATGGTTACACAGCATAGCATCAAAGTATACTTATATGTCTTACAGGGCTTAGGTCCCATTCCTAAGCCCTCCTTGTATCCCTAGCATCTAATAATCATCTTCTGAAGTATGTCTCACATTGGGATACATATTGCCATAGCCTATGGACATTTAATATAACATACATTTTGACAATATGATTCAATGAGAAAATCTGAGGTTAAGTAACTTCACAAACTCATTTGGTTAGACAATAACCTGGAACTACAAGTAAATATGAAACTAAAATAAAGAAAATGAAGAGTATTCCTTCCAAATACCAACAGAACATTTATAAAAATTCATTATGTATTAAACTACAAAGAAAATATGTATTTCTAAAATTAAAAATTATGCAAGCTGCACTCTATAACTACACAATAAAATTCTATATTAACCGAAAAAAATGGAAATGAAAAAGTAAGTAAAAAAACCTCAGAATTTCTGGGTCAAATAAGAAATAAAAGTTGAAATTATGAGTAATTTGTATTTTGCAGTATGTCATACTAGACATTAAATTTACGTCTCCATTCACTTCTGCATTTTAGCAAATTAGGACATTAAATGTCAGAGTTTGCTATAGATTACTTCTAGGCATTTTTCTTCTTTTACTAGAGCATGAAGAGAGCTCATCCATGTCTAGAACTTCAACTCTCAAACATACAGAAATAGCATATTTACATTTATATCTCCAACACAAATCTCCCATTTTGACTTCATATGCATTTAACCAATTCTAGTCTTCACTGTTTTAGAAGCAGTATCACTATGCTCCTAAATCTATATCTATCTATCTATATGAAATATATGAAATTTGTTCACCTTATATAAATTAAAATTTTTTAAAAAACTGAAATCCTAATCTCCACATTCCTATCCAATACCTTGCCTTTCCATCATTCCTTATAATTTGTGTGGGCACCCCCATACATTGAGTTACATAAGTCAAAACCATAGGAATTATGCTTGGCATTGATGTCTCCCATTATCTCCTACCACCAATATCTAATATCCAATCAACCCCCAAGTTCATTCAAATTTACTTCTCTTTTAAAATAAGATTTGTTTATTTGAAAGGTAGGATGGTGGGGGAGAGGAAGAGGAGAAGGGGGGAGAGAGAGAGAGAGAGAGAGAGAGAGGAGAAAAGATTCTTCCATCGGCTGTTTCACTTCCTAAGTGTCCATAACAGCTGGGGATGGGCCAAAACTATACTAGGAGCAAGGACCTCCATCAGAGTCCCCAATGTGGTTGGCAAAAACCCAGGTACTTGAGCCGTCATCTGCTGCTTTCCAAGAACTTTAGCAGGGAGCTGGCTTGGAAGCAAAGTGGGACTTGATTACAAGCACACCAATCTATGATACAGGTCTCTGTTACAATGACCTCCCTAATGTTACTTCTTAAACCTTTTTCCAATCTGTCCACTTCTACTACCTTAATGTGATATAGTATCATCTCTTGTTGACTTGAAGTGGCCATTTAACTAGACTCCCATGCTCCCATCTCTGTACCCCTATAGTAATATTCTCTCTAAGCAGCCAGAATGATGCTGTTAAGTGGAGAAAAAAGACTAAAATCTTCCAATGGGCCTTCTCAACACTCTTAGAAAAAAAAGAAATGGCCTCACCTAGACATGCAAGTCCCTAATGGCTCTGTGTCTTCAGCTCCCAACTTGCTTCTGCTTCCTTGATTCACAGCAATCGTCATAGCAGACTGTTCTTTAGATTCTAATTTTTGCCTCACTCTTTCCTTTATATTGTCTTTACCCACCATGTTCCCTCTTTATAGAATACTGCTCTCTCCTAGTTTGGCTTAGTTTACTAATCACTGTTAATTCAAGCCTTCCCTGACCTGACAAAAGGCTAAGTCATCCATGATAGCTTTTCATAACAATATGTTTATAATGCACTTTTAACTTCATATGACTTCATATTATCAACATTGAACTCAGTCTCTGGTCCACAAGCAGGTAAGCCAGACTTCTTTGAAAGGAATCCTTCATCCCCATTCAAACCTTTAGGTGACTGCAGCCCTGGACAAAGTAGATTTCTTGTGTAAATGGAAGAAGGAAAGGCTGATTCATAATGGGAATAGCCCAGGGGCAGGAGGGAATCCAGGAAGCTATATAATGAAGGTCAAAACCAGATTACCTTTGTGGAATTATAGGCCCATAGAATCCAATGCATCATGTCTTGGGAGGAGTCCATAAGCTTCCATTTCCCTGACGACTTACTTTTGCTTAACCTATATAGATGATAATATTTATTTGACAAAATATCTACTACATGTGTGAGGTACTACACTGGATGCTTGAGTTATTGTAAACACTAAAACTAGTTTGCCTTCAGGTAGTTCTTACAAAAAATATTGACACCAATGCAGCACCGAAATATTTTTTTATTATTATTGTGAGTCTTGAAAAATAAACTTCCATGTGAGTAAGGATGAGGGATGGTTTTGGCAAGCTAAGGGAAGGGAAGGGAAAAGAAAACATGCTTTACTGGAAACATTGTTCCAGGTTCATCCATCATAAATTGCATCAAAGTTGAAGGTGTAAAGGAACTTTCACTATGGGCTCTATTTCTTTCTATTCACTCATAGTTGCGTCCTTGAACTTAGCCTAAGTTTAAGGAAGTCATGTTGGACATGGCTATTTGACTTGAAATTAAAATTTTTTTTAAAAAAAATATTCCAGTGTTCTGCTCAACAGAGAAGTCAAAGTCTTCATTTGAAGCTGACCTTATGTCCAACATTCAGGTAGAGTAAAAATATCTGTTAATCCCAGTGCTTAGCAATAAATATTTTAAATAGAAAAAATACACTTTATGGCATCCTTAGCATTGGAAAAATTAATAGAAGTCTCAAGAGACTATAAAAGTATACATCTTATAATGTGACAGTTGGATTCAGAAATACTTTCTTGCTGGTAGAATATCATTAATGTTGGGTCTGGAAAGCAGTTCTGAATAAAAGAGCATCTTGGGAGCAACTATCATAAAGGGATGGACAGTACAGAAGAAAGAATTTTCAAATGAGAGCCACACAGAAATTCAAACCCATAATAAATACAAAAATGACAGATCTAACTTCCTGGAGTGGTAGAATAGACATTTTAAAATATAAATAGACCAAAAGTAAATATCACAAGTGATCAATAAGGATTCAGTGAGACTATTGAATGTGTTCTAAATTTGAAGCATCACTGATCTCAGGAACATGGTTGATTATCTTAAACTAAAGGCTTATTTGAATAAGGTGACCAGACAAATGCTGATTTCTAACTATAGTGAGTTTGTGCCCTAGGAATTTCTTCCTCTTAGGAAGTAAAGTTTATTTGGTGATCAACTTCTCTCCATTCCCTGTCCCCTAGTCCCTCTCCAGCCTCTAATAACCAGTATTCTCTCACCTTCTATAAGAGCAACTGTTTTATTTTTAAAATGTTTCTTTTTTTATCTTATTAATTTGTGAGGCATAATGAGAGAAATAGTGATAGGCATATAGATATATAGAGAAAGAAATGCTGCATCTTCTAGTTCAGTCTCCAAGCCCTCAAAAGCCAGGGCTGGGTCAGGCTAAAGCCAGGAGCTGGGCACTCAATCTGTATTTCACACATGGGTACCAGGGTCCCAACTACATTTCTTCCATGGAAATATTTGGATCAGGACACTTCTCTTAGGAATGTGTTTCAACTGTTTGTACTTCTTCTATCTCACATTTTTTCTCTCTACCTCTCCATTATCTTTTCTCTCTAAATCTGTAATTGTGCATGTCAGTTCCCTAGATATATAATCAGGCCTGTAATTCTAATCCAAACAATATTCAAACAACAAAAATCTAGTACTTGCCTTTGATCCAACAACCTGTACCTCAAGTCCTTTCCTCCACAGCATATATTTTATCATGAGAATCCATATTTACTACCACTGCTTCCTGACTATTTTCTTTCTCTAGGAGTCCCTTCTTATGACACCAGAATGAGATAATGAAGTTGGTGGCCAAAGTTCATTTAATAACAATCCACGATCTACAGCAAGAGATAATACTGCTACCAAGTTGGGTGAAACACATTGTTAGTTACTAAGGAATTTAGTTAGAGCAAGACCAAAGGGATAATGTGTGGGTGGGAGCTGAACACATGGAAAATCGTCAGGAAATATGTCTGGAGAGAAGAAAGGTGATGGCTTTTACAAGTGTATGGCACCAGGGATAAAATGAAGTTGAAGAAGAAAGCTAAGCTGAAGTACTTGGGACTCAGAAATTTGCCAAAGAAAACTTAGATATTAAGAGCTTGTAGGAGATGAGATAGAATAAATGTCACAAATTGTCTCAACACGGAGGAGGCTAGCTTTGGAGAAGACAACTGGTTCAGACAGTTTCAGGGAACTTACCTATTTTGAATTCTGTTCTCATAAATTTCATATGTTAAAGTCCTTGGCCCAAGCACATGAGTATCTGACCCTACATAGAAATAGGGGCATCGAAAATGTAGTTAGTCAACATGAGGTTAACACTGAAGAAGGGTGGACCCCAATCCAATTTGAATAGTGTCATAGAGGACATAGGGACCCAGAAATGTACATAGAAAGAACACTATGTGAAGATGAATACAGAAGTTTGGGTGAGCATTTCTACAAGCCAAGGAAGTCCAAAGATCATTACAGCTACTTAAGGTACAATAGTCCATGATATTCTTTCAGGGTGTCTTCTCACTTGGTTACCCCACTTAAATTGCTTTTTCTTTCTTTCTCTGTTTTTGTATATCAGGATTGTGCACTTATTGATTACAATCCATATGTATTAAAGTGATCATTTATTTGTGTGAAGGCCAGAGTTACAGAGGGAGAGGGAGAGACACACATGCATACAGTGATCTTCCATCTACTGGTTCAGTTCCCAGATGGCTGCATCGGCCAGGGCTGGGCTGCGGTAGGCCAGGCCAAAGTCAGGATCGAGGAGCTTCATCTGGTTCTCCCATGTGGGTGGCAGGGACCTATGTATGTGGGCCATCCTCTGTTGCTTTTCCTTAGCAATTAATTAGGATCTGGATCAGAAGTGGAACAGCTGGAACTTGAACTGGCACCCAAGTGGAATGCCAGCATTGCAGTCAGCCACCTTACTGGCTATGCCACAATGCTGGACATAAAGTGACTTTCTGTGAATCAAATATTTCTCTTTACTTTTTTTTTTTAAAAGATTTATTTATTTACTGAGAGGCAGAATTACAGACATACACAAACAGAGAGCATACACACACAGACACACACACACAGAGAGAGAGAGAGAGAGAGAGAGAGAGAGAGAGAGAGAAAGAAAGAGACAGAGAGACAGAGAACTTCTATCTGCTGTGTCACTCCTGAAATGGCTGCAATGACTGGAACTGGGTAGATCTGAAGCCAGGAGCCAGGAGCTTCTTCTGGGTCTCCCATGTGGTTTTAGGGGCCCAAGCACTTGGGCCCTTTTCCACTGCTTTTCCATGCCATTAGCAGGGAGCTGGATAGGAATTGGAGAAGCCAGGACTTGAACCAGCACCCATGCGGGATGCTGACGCCACAGAGCTGGCCCCTCTTTACTTTTTCTTCTTGCCTTTGGGAAGTTCAAGGGTTTTCTTTTCAGTTTAGAACCAACTACTTCTTTAGATCCAAGAGTTCTAGCCACCTCTGTAACAGGCTGGTTCTTGTCAGGCTTTTGTGCTTTCAGTTCCCAGACAGTGTTACTGTGTTTTGTGGCCTAGTTCTTCTAACAGCCTTTAAAACTGCTGACTTGGTTTGAGAGGACATTTTTGCCTGGCCCCCTCCAAAGTGCTGTCTCTAACTTTCAATCTGGTTATTTTCCAGATTTTGGAAAAAGGGACTGAGTGTGCTAATCTGGTGTCCTGTTGGTAAGGTATACAAGAGGTTTGTGAGCAGGACACTGCAGGCTGGAAGTGGAAGCTGCAACTGGGTCTGGATGGTGGCATTAACCGTGGGCATGCAAGGCTATAGCATGATTAACAGTAAGGCCAAGTTTGTCATTGTGCCTGTCAGCATGCTGTCAGCCTCACTGCCTTTAATCTTCTTCCTTGGATCATTTACCTGAATGTTTTAGTTGCCATGTTGATATACAGTGAGGATACTGTGTAAGGCATCCCAGATTTGAGCCTTCCTCCAGAAGCTGGTGATAGTTCTGGACCTCCAGGGTGACATGGATCAACAAGCACTGATTATCTAGGGTAAGTACCATCTCATATACATATCTCCCAAAAACTTAGAAACAAACTTCACAGATCTGTTTATGAAGTTGTCCAGATTGTTAAGCAGCTGAGTTATTCTTGAGCAGCCTGCCTGCCCAGGAGAAAGCACTGTCCTGGCCCTCAGACTGAATATAATACAGATGGAAGCACTAGATATCAGCAGTGATCCCTGTATCCTGGGCCATGTCCCCAAACACTCCTACACCCTTGGCTGTTAGAAAATTTCCCATCCTTGTCGTTCAAGTACTCTTTTTACCTGGATATAGTTGTCCTCAGCTCTTAGTGCTAAACAAGGAAAGACTAAGCCATGGAAAGGAACATTGTCTTTGGTCATGAACTGATAAATGTCTACTTGCTCTGGGTTCTGCTACAGTCTCTCCCACTAGTCTGTGAGTGGGCTGTAACAGGCAGGTAGCCAATAATTGTATAAAACCAGACATAGAATATCTCATCCTCAAAACTTTCTAAGGCTATAGGAGTTCCCATTTGAGGCCTCAGATTATGCAGTGTGGCTTGAGTTCATCCTAAAGCCAACCATGAATAATAAACTAGCCATTAGGTATGCAATCATTGCCAAGCAATGTCTTCCCCAACAACTCCCCCAGTGACTTTACCAGCTTAGAGAGGTCCAGGAATGAGTGCATGGAGGACTTCACCACAAGGTTTGACTAGCCGACTTTACACTGAGACTTCTTGAGCTCAACAGTATGGAAGAGCTTGCCACATTTGTCACACTGGTCACTCTAGGCCTCTTCATAACCAAATAAGGGATGTACAGCCTCTACAAAGCAATCAGCCAAGGAGCTGGGCACAGTGTTCACACTGCATATTGCTCCACAGTATTTTGTTACACAAAATCTCATGACAGCAACCCCTGAAAGATGTGCTGGTCTGTTGTGGAGTGGTGGTATGATCAAAAATATCAAACGAGATATTAAACCAGCAGTAAATGTCAGCATGGATGACATGGTACTTGTTGAAGATCTCCTGGAGAGTCAGGCCCTCCCACATAGCCTCTGGGGCTGAACCTTCCTCATCTGTCTCATACAAATAGAGAGTGTTCAACAGGCAGAGATGAGAGTCCCCAGCAACAACATCATCACTGGGTATGGAACATTGTTGACATAAGTAAGCATGGACAACTGTGGTGAACATATTTCTTTGCCCAGCCACAGACAACACTGGATGCTGTTGGGGCTAAATCAGGGGCTAGCTTTTCGGGCCCTTCTCTCAAGCAGTTACAGCTGTGGCAATCTCCTCAGCTAGTGTAGCCAGCTCCTTCTCATCAAGCTCAATGCTGACAGATCTCTGCTCAGGTAGCCAGGGCTGGGGTTGCTTTCGGAGGTAGGGCTGAAGAGCCTGGACCTCCTGCTGTTTTATCACTGTCTTTGTGGTTGACTGGCATGGTTTCTGGGCAAAGAAACTAAACTCAATCTATGGAGAAAGGACAGTCTCTTCAATAAAGGTGTTGGGAAAACTGAATCTATGCATGCAGCAATATGAAACAAGACCCATACCTTACACCTTACACAAAAATCCTCTCAAAATGGATCAAGAAAGACAAGCTTCTGCACTGCAAAAGAAAAGTTCAGGAAACTGAAGAGACAAGGAAGATAATGGGATAAAATATTTTCAAACTATGAAACTAATAAAGGCTTAATATCCAGAATCTATAAAGAGTTCAAGAAACTGAACAACAACAAAACAATCCAGTTAAGAAATTAAATCAGCATATGAAAGAGTGATCTATATCCCCATGTTTATTGCGATTTAATTCACAATAGCTAAGATATGGTATCAACCCACTTGTCCATCAACTGAAGACTGGATAAAGAAATATATATACACCATCATATATATATATACACACATACACACACACACACACACACACACATATATATATATATATATATATATATATAAATAATGGAATACTATACAGTGTTAAAAAATTAAATCCTGTTGTTTGCAATTGGTAACCATTATACTTACTGAAATAAGCCAGTTCCCAAAAGACAAATGCCACATATTTCCTGATCTGTGCTAACTAATAGAGTACCTAACAGGTAATCTATAGGAGTGAAATTGACATTTTGAGATTTGATGATTTTTAACAGCCTTTGTCTCTACTGTTGAGGAACTTTTTTTCATACTATTTGTTGAACTCTTTGCTTAGGGTTAATCTTATGAGTATAAAATTAACTGAAAAGATATTTTTGTACAAATTAAGAATGGGAATAGGAAAGGAAGAAGGAAGAAGGGTAGGAGGGAGGGTAAGGTGGGGAGTATCACTATTTTCCTGAACCTATAAATAGGAAATACATGAAATTTGTTTACTTTAAATAAATGTTTTTTTTTAATGGGTAAAAGACTTGAACAGGCATTTTTCAAGAGAGGAAATTCAAGTGGCCAACAAACACATGAAAAAATGCTCAGGATCACTAGCCATCAGGGAAATGCAAATCAAAACCACAATGAGGTTTAATTTCACTCCCGTTAGAATGGCTCTAATACAGAAATCAACACATAAATGTTGGTGAACTCCTAACCACTGTTAGTGGGAATATAAACTGTTGCAGCTACTGTGCAAGACAGTATGGAGATACCTCAGAAATCTGAATACAGAGCTACCATATAATCCAGCCATCCTACTGCTGGAAATTTACCCAAACAAAATGAAATCGGTATATGAAAGAGTTACTTGTACTCCATGTTTATTGCAGCTCAGATATGGAATCAACCCAGATGTCCATCAACTGATGACTGGATGAAGAAATTATGTTAAATATTTACTAAAAATACTACATAGTGGAAAAAATTGAAATCCTGATGTTTGCAACAAAATGGATGCAATAGGAAACTGTTATACTTTGTGAAATAAACCAGCCCCCAAAATACAAATACTATGTTTTCCCTGATCTATGGTAACTAATAGAGTACCAAAAATGTGATGTATGTTAGTGAAATCCACATTTTTTTTAAATGCAACATACAAACTTTATTTAACACAACAGGGAAGTCAACCAGGCACTTCCATAGGGAGACCGGCCAGGGGACGCCTCTCTAACTATAACTAACTGCAGCTGCGTTTTACTGAGCTCTTGCTGTGAAGAATACAGCTCCCACACAGGCATGGATGATCTGTACACTCCAGTATTCACTGAATACTACCTTATATACACATATACAGTAACTTGGGAAGAGCCGACGTCTCCTGCACACTTCATTTCTGTTGATCTTTTGGAAGAGGTCGTCTAAAGAGAAGAATATGCGGCTCTGGCTCATGAATCATGTAGTGAACCCATCCCAGACTCTGCTGCACACCAAGTCACCTCCATTCCTCCTCAGACATCAGGTGGGTTTTGGGTACTTGTTTGGAGAGTTCTCTGGGTAACATGACATGCCGGTACTCGTAGTGCTCGTCAAAGTACTTGTCCGAGTAATAAATCTGCTTGTGAGCCATCCTGCCGGCATGCAGCAGATGGGCAGAGAAAACGAGAGCATGAAGAGCCGGCCCAGCCACCACACGTCTGGCCCCCGACCAAGGCAACGACTCAACTGAGCCCCGAAATCCACATTTTTGATATTCAAAGATTGTTTACAGCCTTTGATTCCTCCATTGAGGAAAAGTGTTTTTTTCTTCATACTATTCTTTGAACTCTTTACATAGTGTAGGGTTAATCTTATGAGTATAAAGTTAACTGAAAATAGATATTTGTAAAAATTAAGAATGGGAATAGGAGAGGGAGGAGGAAGAAATGTGGAACATGGGTGGGAGGGAGGAAGAAGCAGTGTGGAGCATGGGTTGGGGGAGGGCAGAGTGGGAAGTATCACTATGTTCCTGAATCTGTATATAGGAAATACATGAAATTTGTATACCTTAAATTAATATTTATTTATTTTCTTTTTTTTAACTTTTATTTAGAATATAAATTTCCAAGGTACAACTTATGGATTACAATGGCTTCCCCTCCCATACCTTCCCTCCCCCGGGCTACCCTCCTCCCTTACTCACCCCCTCTCCCCTTTCATTTGCATCCAGATTCATTTTCAATTCTCTTTGTATACAAGAGCTCAGTTTAGTATGTGTTAAGTAAAGATTTTAACCATTTGCCCTCACATAGCAACACAAAGTGAAATATACTCTTTGAGTACTAGTTATAGCATTGAATCACATTGTACAGCACATTAAGGACAGAGATCCTACATGATATATATTTTTTTAAATTGATTAATTTTTTATGCAACTTCCAAATTAACACCGATTTTTTTTTTTCATTTTCAATTATCTTTATATACAGAAGATCGATTCAGTATATACTAAGTAAAGATTTCATCAGTTTGCACCCACACAGAGACACAAGGTGTAAAAATACTGTTTCAGTACTAGTTATTACATTATTTCACATTGGAAAACACATTAAGGACAGATCCCACATGGGACGTAAGTACACAGTGACTACTGTTGTTGATTTAACAATTTGACACGCTAGTTTATGGCGTCAGTAATCTCCCTAGGCTCTAGTCATGAGTTGCTGAGGCTATGGAAGCCTTTAGTGTTCACCGACAGGGTCATAGTCAAAGTGGGGGTTCTCTCCTCCCTTCAGAGAAAGGTACCTCCTTCTTTGGTAGCCCTGTTCCTTCCACTGGGATCTCACTCGCAGAGAGCTTTCATTTAGGCCTTCTTTTTTTTTTTTTTTTCCAGAGTGTCTTGGCTTTCCATGCCTAAAATACTCTCATGGGTTCTTGAGCCAGATCCGAATGCCTTAAGGGCTGATTCTGAGGCCAGAGTGTTATTTAGGACATCTGCCATTCTATGAGTCTGCTGTGTATCCCACTTCCCATGTTGGATCATTCTCTCCCTTTTTGGTTCTATCTATTAGTATTAGCAGACACTAGTCTGGTTTGTGTGATCCCTTTGACTCTTAGACCTATTAGTGCAATCAATTGTGAACTGAAATTGATCACTTGGACCATTGAGATGGCTTGGTACATGCCACCTTGATGGGATTATATTGGGATCCCCTAGCACATTTCTAACTTCATCATTTGGGGCAAGTCCGATTGAGCTTGCCCAAATTGTACATATCCTCTCTTTCTTTTTCCCTCTCTCATAATTAATATTTAAAAAGTTATCCTTTGTCTTGATCCTCCTTGGGGGCATTTAGCAACACTGATGCCCCTCCTTCTTGAAAATCTTCTGTGACACTGCATTTTTAAGTTTTTCATATTTTAACATCTCTGCTTCTCTGTGTCTTTCTTGGCTCCTCTACTTTGTTTTTCTGCGTAATTGCAAACTTTTCCCAAAGTTCACCCATGTTATCATGGTAGACCTACGCATGCAAATTCAAATAACTAGAGTGTCCAAAGTAAAACAAAGTAGTGAAAGCAGTTGAAAGAGGACTTTGGAAAACTTAACTGTGTATTCCACATCAAAAAGGGATCGCTGCTACTAAGCTTTAGTTGGAAAGTGAGTCCCAGTCCTGCTAAATTTTTTTTCTGTTTGAAAATAGCCCATCAAGCTTTACTCTACTCGCAGTGGGAAAGAATTGATATTGGTTTTTCTGGTTGTATACTGGTTATTAAAGAAAAATGATATGCTATAGAAATAAATTTTCTTCAATTGTTTTACTGGTAGTTGCATACAGAATACAGGTATTAATAGATCACTTTTTGGAATACTTTGTATTGAAACAATAAAGTTTTCAAATAAAAAAGAAATACCTATCACATATTTAATAGCTAATTTTATTAACTTCTAATTAGATTTTAAATTATGGTTTTGGTACATAATTCAAAATAACAACAAATAAAACACTTGAAATTGGCAGAAAACTCTTCTATGACTTTATAATAATCAATAGCATTCTTTACATAGAAGTCGATTCTTAAAAGCCTCAGGCTTCAGAACATAAAATAAATTTTAATTTATAGATTTCCTTTTTTCAGTTCCAAAAATGTTTATTTTAGAGTAAGCATTCATCACATAAAATGTAGCTGAATCAAGTAAGAATCACTCAACACAAATATCAATTCAAAGCACAGATTTTATGAATAGTGCTTTCATATTTCCCTTTTGCTTCTTTTCTAGATAAAAGCAGAGAATTGTTGATATTCTCATTATAAAATTCTGATCAAGCACATTGGCCTTTTTAAGTAATTCACAACAGGTAGAGTATCAAGACAAACTCCTGAAACACAGTCAGTGTGTTCACATATGCCTGAGTACACACCTTCTCTAGTTCACCCCTGAAGACAGGCCACTTGTGTTTTTTAGGCACATGTGCTCAATTCATTTTACCAGATAAAATATAAAACATTCCACTACCAACCAAAGGAGTAACTTCCATTTAAGTCAGAACATTTTTCACATTCTTTAGCATCTCTCCCCCAGGAGAAATGACTTTAAATGATACTCATTAGCATCTTTGGTTATAAGAGTAGTACAGTGTATAGATGCTGATAATAAGATTTCAATCATAGCTATGTTCAGATTGGAAAAAACTCTAAGTAGACATAAATGTAACCTGCATTTTCTAAGCTGCTGGAAAATCACTATATAGAGTTCAGCTCTGTTTGAAATTTTGTACATAAAAATGGCAGACATCTCTCAAAAGGGCTCCCATATACTTTCAGTAATGCACGTCAACTGGAAAGGTCATGCATGTGATTCCTCTAGTCCCCTCTGAGGCAGTCTAGGTCTCTAAGGTACAAACAAGACAAGAACATGTCCAGCTGGTTCTTTATCTGGAGGAAACTTTTGGGACAGATAATTGGCTAGGGTCATCTCCCAGGCATCCACAAGATATACTCCACCCTTTGAGAACATCCTGCGGAGGATGGTGTCCAGCTGGAAGTTGTACCAGTCGCTGTTGAAAAGGCTCACCTCAGGTCCCAGCTCTTGGGCATTGGCTGTCCAGATGACCATCGCAGTTTTAGGACTTTGATCCAGGAGTAAACTACTGCTCGCTGGATGTTCCTGAGCCGCCACTTTCAAGGGGAAGATAATGAAGTGAGACCATATGGCTATGGCAACCACTGTATTCTTCTCTCCCATGATGCCATTCAACTTGTTCGCCACAAAATGGAGCTCACTTCCAAACACAGTCATGAGGCAGATGCATGAACCATGGTAGTGGTATTTGAGCAGGATGTTGTGCTTCGGGTCCACTGCAAGGAAGGGATCCACATTCTTGGGACTACCCAAGTTTAACTCCACTAAATCTGAAACAAAGGTTTTGAGCTATTCAAACCACTGTTTGATTGTTGAGTCACCAAATAAATATACCATTTTGCTCTGTAAGCATTCTGTTATGTTGTCTGGGTTATTAAACTGTGCATTTTAAACTTTCTTTGCTCTATTGGTCTTTGTAGTAATAACCAGAAGGAAAAGAAAGCCTTGAAATACTTTTAGGTTGCTAGTTTCTTTTATTCTACTGGGAATCACAGTCACCCAATCAGTTCCACTAGAGTTGACTGGCACTTTGATATTGACACCACTCTGGAAGAAAGCACTCTCTGCAGCAGTGAGAAGGCCCTTCAGGTATCCACCCTTGAAATGATTAATTTTGCTGCTGCAAGGAAGCTTCTTTGGCTTGAAGCAGAAACAAGGTTCTCCAGTATAGAGATCTGTAAAGTTACACAGGGGTAAACTCCCAGGAAGACACAGGCACTCTGTTGTTTCAGAAATTCTTCCTGAACAGACTCTTGAAACAAACCCTGTCTGGTTTCTCTTCCTGTAGGTGCTAAAGAATTCTGATCCTGTCACTGGAGTGGACCAGAGATCTAGACACTTTAACTTTGCCTGGCCAAAGCAAACTAAAAAAAAAAAAACAAAAAAACTTGTAAAACCCATTCTGATAGTCTACCACTCTGCCCACGGCCTCTGCCTGAAGCTTGGGCTTTCAATGAAAATCCTGAATATGAACCAGTACTTCCAACTGACTTCCCACCCTAAATATGGTTGCATAGTTCAAGATGACAAAGTAACTAGAATAAGGGTCAGTGCTTTTCACAAAAGAGACTAGGTCCACATCAGGCACCTGCCACCGCAAAGCTGCCAGCAATGAGTCTTCTTCCATGTGTTCCTGGCTGGAAAGGGTCTGGTCCTCACAGACACAATGCAGATTCCAGCTAATACTTGTTGCCTGGGAGGAAAAAAATTGGCAGTCGCTGTTGATAAATATGGCTGAAACATTCATGGTGCAAGTACTCCACCTGAGTCACATTGATAACTAGCACCACCACCATCAACACTACGAGCAGACAGCAGAAAAGCCAGAGTCTGAAGAAATTTGTCTGCATGGTCTCGCTGTGGCTTGATCACCCATGGCTGATACCATACTACCTTCATTCCTCAAAATTCCATGTCTTTGTTTTTCTGAACTGCAGAAAAACTTGCAGTTTAATTTGCAAGGCTTAAGAGTTATTTGCGTAGAAGAAAACCTGCAGTTGATTGAAGAAATATATTTTCTCTTCAGCTAACTCCTGGACCTTCCCTTTACTTCTTGCAAAGTAGGGTCCCATGGATGTTATACCATAGATAGAGAAGGATTCAAATGAATTAAATAAACCACAAAGTACTAAGTGCTCAGAGATCCAGCTGCTGGCGATTTAATCTCTATCAGCAGGATACACTGACCCTACTAAATCTTTGGGTTCTCAAAGGGAAACCAAAAATTTGATCTTTTTGGAAAATTTAAGAATTTTAATATTGGAAAATGAAAATTTTAAGTATATCTTTGAGGCATTGTGAATCTCTGTACAACTTAATTTCAACTGTCCACTGTACTTGGCAAACTCAAGAGGCTTCCATAGCCTTGGCAACTCATGACAAGAGCCTAGGGTGATTACTGACGCCATAAACAAGAGTGTCAATTGTTAAATCAACAATGGGATTCACTGTGCACTCACTCCCCATGTAAGATCTCTGTCCTTAATGTGTTGTACAATGTGAATTAATGCTATAACTAGTACTCAAACAGTACTTCATACTTTTTGTTTCTGTGTGAGTGAAAACTGTTGAAATTTTTACTAAACATATACTAAATTGATCTTTTGTATATAGATAATTGAAAATGAATCTTGATGTGAATGGAATGGGATGGGGAGTGGGAGATGGGATGGTTGCGGGTGGGAGAGAAGTTATGGGGGGGAAGCACTGTAATCCAAAAGTTGTACTTTTGAAATTTATATTTATTAAATAAAATTTTTAAAAATCTAGGGCAGAAAGCAAAACAAACAAACAAACAAAAAACCCACGGGATTATTTTGTTACTCAGTGCCAAGCTGGTAAAACTCAGTATTAAGCATATCTTAACAGTACCTATTCCAGGTCAATGCCAGAAGATAGTGCCTCTGGACATTTTTTGGTGATAAGTGGAGTTCTTTGATCCCAGATGATTAGAGTTATACTCAACACAGCATCATCAATGGCTTCTAAGAATGGGCAGTGAGTCACCTCAGCAGGAGGAAGAACATAGAAAGCTGGGCTTCAGTCCTAACAACCTGCTGTACTGTGGGCTCTGGAGGTGATCTGACTTTACAGCATTGGGAAATTACAGGACTAGATATCTAGGCCTACACAAGCCTCAGGAAGAGGATTCTAGAGCATGAATATTCCTTTTTAGGAACTTCCCCAGTTCATCCCAGATAACATATGAACTTCACATTTGGGAGAAATATGAACTTTAGAAGTAGTATAGGACTGAAACAGTGAATAAACATCAATAAGCATACCTGCATGAAAACTTAACATAGGAACTACTTGGTGATGGAATATCAGAGATTTCTACAGGTTCAGAGAAAATTAACAAATGATTATAATTTCTAGGGCAGTTACAAATGTGGCCACATTCCTATAATCGATCTTTCTATATATAGATGATATTTACACCAACATGTGTGAAGAACTTAGAAGGAATCATGATCTCAGAAAAAGAATAAAAAATAATATTCCAGAACTCAAGCATCTAAGAATTGAAATTTTCAAATGAACTTCAAGAGAGCACAGAGAAACAGTTCAATATCCCTACAGAGAGACATGACAAAGAGATAGAAGTAACTAAACAAGTCCAACAAAACTCATCAACTGGGATCGGCACTGTGGTTCAGCAGGTCTTGAAGCACCAGTATCCCATATGGGCAGCGGCTGGAGTCCTGGCTACTCCACTTTCCATCTAGCTCCTTGCTAATGAGCATGGGAAAGCAGAAGAAGATGGCTCAAATCCTTGGCTCCCACACCTACGTGGGAGACCTGGAAGAATCACCTGGCTCCTGGCTTCAGCCTGGCCCAGTCCTGGCTGTTGTGGCCATTTGAGAAGTGAATCAGCAGTTGGAAGCATTCTCTCTCTCTCCCTTTCCCTCTTTGTCTGTAACTCTGCCTTTTAAATAAATAAACAAATTTTCAAAAAAAAAGAAAATGTATTTTTAAAAAATTCATCAACTGAAAAGTACATTATGCAAAATTAAAAAAAAACAAAAGAACATATCAACAATACAATAGATCAAAGAATCAGTGATATTAAAAACAGGCTATTTGGAAATGCATAGTTGGAAGTTAAAAAAGGATAAAAAGTATGAACGAAGTTTATAGGAACTTTGGGCCAGCATAAACGGAGCAAACATCTGAAATATTGTGGCTCAGGAGGGACATGAGAATATCAAAGAGGTAGAAATCATTCAAAGTGTTAACAATATAAATCTTCCTAAATATAGACATAGATACTACTGTCTAGATACAGAAAGAACAAAGGTCACTAAGCTGGATTCCACTCCAAGTCTACCTCAAGAAATCATGCTGTTCAAGGTTAAAGACAAAGTGCTCAAAATTGCAAGAGAAATGAAGCAAAACATGTGTAAAAAGGTCCCAGTTTGCCTGTTTACACATTTTTAGCAGAAGGATAAAGTGGGATGAATTTTTCATAGTACTGAAGGAAAAAATAGCCAACCAAGAATACTGTACCCAGCAAATCTGTCCTTTAGATATCAGGTGATGGGGGGGGCATTCTCAAATACAAATGGAGAAGTTATCACTACCAGACTTGTCTCACAAAAAATGGTAAATGGATTCTTCAAACTAGAAGGAGAGTTGCTAATAAATAATAAGGGATTATCAGGAGGTTAAAACTCACTGTAGAGTAACATTTAGAAAAATTCAAAATGCGCCGATATTGTAAACATGGTATGAAACTATAATTATCTTTAATATGAAGATTAGAAAATAAAACAACTAAAATTAACTATATTGAAATATTGAGAGGCAATATGTAAAGATGTTTAAATGAGACATCAGAAATTCAAAATGAAGGGAAGAATAGAGTGCAAGCACAGAATTCTATATTAGTATTTCTTATCTGTTTGTACACTTGTTTCCCTATTTTAAAATCAATGTTAAGTTTTTACAATTTTTACAATTGCTGTTAAAACCAAACAATGTTTTTGTAAGCCACATGTTCAACACAAAGCAAAATTCTATAATGGACATATGAAAAATACAAAGAACCAAAGCACACCACTAGAGAAAATCACTTAACCACAAATGAAGATTGTAAAGATTATAAGAGGAGGAGACATAAAGAAAATACTGCAATAAAACTGGAAAACAAGTTCCAAAATGTAGTACTAAGATTCATCTATTAAAAAATTACCTAAAATGTAGATTAAATTCTCCAATTAAAATTTATAGCATGACTGACTGCATAAAAACGTGACCCAAATACAAGCAACTTATAAAAATTCACTTTCCTCTAAAGATACAGAGAGTCTGAAAGTGAAAGGATGGAATAAGTTGTTCAAGTCAAGTGAAACCCAAAAGAAAGCAGGAGCAGCCATACTATCAGGTAACATGGATTTTGAAACAAATGTAGTGAAAAGACACAAGGAAGGCTCTCATAACCTGATGCAGAATTCAATCTTGCAAGAGAAAATAACAATTGTAAATATATATGCACCCGATAGTAGAAAATTCAAATTTAAAAAACACTGGGGGTCGGCGCTGTGGCATAGACAGTAAAGCCACCGCCTGCAGTTCCGGCATCCCATCTATGTGCCGGTTCGAATCCCATCTGCTCCACTTCCTATCCAGCTCTCTGCTATGGCCTGGGAAAACAGTAGGGGATGGCCCAAGTCCTTGGGCCCCTGCACCCACGTGGGAGACCTGGAAGAAACTCCTGTCTCCTAGCTTCAGATCAGCACATCTCCAGCCATTATGGCCATCCGGGGAATGAGCCAACAGATGGAGGACTTTTTCTCCCTCCCCTCCCTTTGATTCTCCTTTCTCTGTGTAACTCTTTCAAATAAAGAAATAAATCTTAAAAAAAAAAAAAAGCAATGGATGGGTCTAGATAAACGCATAGACTCCAATAAAATAATAGTAAAGTACTTGAACATCCACGTTTCAGAAAAGGACAGATGATCCTTTTAATAGCAGAGTTAAATTGCATCCCATATCAATTGGCTGTAACACGTATCTGAAGAACTTCCTACCAAAAAGCTGCAAAATACACATTGTTCTCAACAGCACATGAAACATTCTCCAGTATACATTAAGTGGTACATTACATAAAAGTCTCATTTTTTTAAACAGAAGTTATATTGAACATATTTTCAGACCACAATGAAATACAACAAGAAATAAATAACCAAGAAATTTTGGAAAGTACATAAACAACAACAAAAAAGGAATTAAACAGCTTACTCCTGAAGAATCAATTGATTGAGGAAGAAAGTAAGAAGGAAGTATCATTATGTTCTTAAAATTGTATATATGAAATACGTGAAACTTGCTTCTTTTATGTAAATTAAAAACATTGAAAAAATAAAAAGGAAGAAATTAAACAATTTCTTCAAGCTAATTAAATTAAAAATACAACTTAGCAAAACTCATACAACAAAAGCAGTGATAAGAGGGAAATACAGGGTAATGAATACGTGCATCAAAAAAGCAGAAAGATCTCAAATACAGAATTTATTGCTGTACTTGAACTAGAACAAAAACAAAAACAAAAAGAATGCCTCAATCTTAAAATTAGGAGACAGAAAGAAATAATAATAGTACAAATGAATGACAAAGAAGCTAAAAAATACTTGAAGAAAACAATGAAACAAAGAGTTGGATCTTTGAAAGGCTAAACAAAATTGACAAACTTTTAGGTAGAATAAGAAAGAAAAGAGAAGATTCAAATATATGACATCAGAGATGAAAGTAGAGATATTATACTACACTACACAAAGTATGTTTAGAGAATATAGTTAGCAATTATGACAGCAAATTTGATAGCTTGCAAGAAATGGACAAATTCTTGGACACACACCTCACAAAGATTAAATCACGAAGAAATACAGTGCCTAAACACATGAATAAAATTAGCGAGATTGAATCATAACAAAAGGCTTCCATCAAGGGAACATCATTATTTTCTATGAATTGTATCTACAAAGCACATTGAATCTGTTAAAAACTAATTAAAAATTAAAATAAAAAAATGTCCAATCAAGTAAAAACCCAGGACCAAAAGGCTTCACAACTAAATTTTAGCAAACATTTAAATAATAAATAAATCCAATGTTTTTAGTTTATTTCAAAAAATAGAAGAGAAAGGAATTCTTCATTCTATGAGACCAGCATTACCTTGATTCCAAAACTAGGCACAGAAACACAAACAGAGCTACAAGCCAATCTCCTTGATGAGCATTGATGTAAAAAATTCTCAACAAAATCCTTGCGAATTATATCCAACACTACATTAAAAAGATTGTTTGCCCTGTTGAAATCTTTACTTAAGATATACTAAATTGACCTTCTGTATATAAAGATAATTGAAAATGAATCTTGATGTGAATGGAATGGGAGAGGGAGTGGGAGATGGGAGGGTTGCAGGTGGGAGAGAAGTTATGGGGGGGAAGCCATTGTAATCTATAAACTGTACTTTGGAAAATTATATTTACTAAATAAAAGTTTTTAAAAAAGATTGTTTGCCTTGATCAAGAGAAATCCAGGTAGGTAAGGATGGTTCAACATATGTAAATCAAGAAATGTGCTACACCACATCAACAGAATGAAGGACAATAATGAAATAATCATCTCAATAAATGCAGAAAAAGCATTTGATAACATTCAACATTCCTCATGACAAAATGCTGCAAAAATTAGATATATAAGGGAAATACTTCAACATAACAAAGCTCATCTATAATAAAGTAATAGATAACACCACATTGAATTGGGAAAAACTGAAGGTTTTGTGTTTGTGATGTGCAGCAAGACAAAGATGCCCATTTTCATCACTTTCATCCAACAAAGCCCTGGGATTCCTAGCCACAGCAATTAGGCAAAGAAAGAAATAAAAGGCATTCAAAATGGAAAGTAGAAAGCCAAATTCTTATTGTTTGAAGACGACATGATCTTACATACAGAAACCCCAAAGATACTGCCATAAAGTTACTAGAGTCAATAAACATATTCAGTAACTTTTCAGGATACAAAGTCAAGTAAATCCAGTAGCATTGTTATACACCCATAGCAAATTATCTGAAAAAGAATTGAAGAAAGCAATTCCATTACTAACAGCTACAAAAAAAGAATTAAAAACACATAGGAATAAATCATGAAGGTTATCTTCCATGTGTGGGAAGCTAAAGAAAAAAAAAAAAGAAAAATCTATCAGAATGTTTTTGAGTAGACGACAGGATGGTAGAAAGAGTAGATGGAGTTTGTATTTAAAAATAGGGGAAATTGGGTGAGTTTTGTAGATTATGACTAGTATGCTAACATAAGATGCTAATAAAAGGGGAAGCTGGGTGTGGGAAATATGGTAATAATTTGTACAACTTCCTATTTTTGCTTTCTACATTTAAAATTGTTCTGAAATAAAAAGTTAAAGAATCTATCCTAAGAGGTAACATATATCTACAATGAACACTATTAATCAATGATGAAGAAACAAGGCCCAAAGAAATGGAAAGGCATTCTGTGTTTACGGATTGGAAAAGTCAATATAATTAAAAAGAACATATTATGATTTGCAGATTCAATGAAACCCATAACAAAATATCAATGCCATTTTCACCCGGATGTAGAACGCATTACTAAATTTGTATGCAACCACAAAAGACGCCAGATAGCCAAAGCAATCTTGAGCAAATATAATAAAGTTGGAAGCACTCTGCTACCTGACTTAAAAAATAGTACAAAATTATAATAAATGAAATGGTATGGTATTTGCTAAAAACAGATCCATAAACCAGTGGAACACAATTGACACTGTAGAAGTAAATGTGTGCACCTATGGAAAACTGATCTTCAGCAATGGTGTTACAGGCTTTGGAAAAAAAGTCTTTTCAAAAAATGGTGCTGGGAAAATTGAATATCCACATGCAGAAGAATGAAAGTATAGTTCTGTACTTTACTATGCACAAAAATCTATTGAAGATTAATTAAACATCTAAATGTAGACCTGAAACTTTGAAAAACACTAAAAGAAAAACATAAGAAAACACTTTAGAACATTGGAATTTGCAAGTATATTTTGGCAGAGACTCCAGAGCACAGAAACCAAAAACAAAAACAGACAAATGAGAATTAACAAACTAGAGAGATTCTACATAGCAAAGGAAGCAATCAACAGAGTCAAGAGTGAACCTACAGAATAGAAGAAAATATTTACATCTAAGAAGAAATTAATAACCAGAATATACGATGAACTCAAACAACTCCATAGCAAAAAGCAATACAATTTAAAAATGAGTAGTAGATCTAAACAGACATTTCTCAAAGGAAGATATACAAATGGCCAACAGGTGCATGAAAAAATGCTCAACGTCACTGATCCTCAGGGAATACAAATCAAAATGACAAGATATCACCTTACTACAGTTAGATCAGCTATCAACAAAAAGACAAAAGATAACACGTGTTAATAAGGATGTGGAGAAAAGGGAGCCATTGCAAACTGTTGATGTGAATGTAAACTAACACAACCATTGTGGATAACTGTTACTAAAAAAGAACTGCCATATGATCCAACAATTTCACTACTGGGTATAAATCCAAGGGAAATAAAATCACCATATAAAATTAAAAAAAGCTTGTGCAGGGTGCTGGCATTGTGTTCCAGTCCCCGCTGCTCCATTTCTTATCCAGCTCTCTGCTATGGCCTGGAAAAGCAGTAGAAAATGGCCCAAGTCCTTGGGGCCTTGCACCCACGTGGGAGACCAGGAGAAAGCTCCTGGCTCCTGGCTTCAGATCAGCACAGCTCTGGTCGGTGCAGTCATCTGAGAAGTGAACCAATGGATGGAAGATCTTTCTCTCTCTCTTTGTTTAAATAAATCTTAAAAAAAAAACATATAAACAGGTATGTAAGGTCAGACAGTGCTACATGCAAGCAAGGTAAAATATAGTGAGAGACTGGAGGTTGTTATCTGGGATAACAGTTCTGGGAGAAAATGTTTTAGCTAGAGGGATCAACTAACGCTAGGGACCTGAGGTGAGAGCATATCTGGCTGATTCCAGGAATGGGGGGAGAGGTAAGGGCGGAAGTGTGATTAAAGTGCAGATAGCAAAGGAAAGAGTAGAAGAAGATGAAGTCAGAGAAGTAGCATAGGCACAGAGTGCAAAAGACCTTGGAAGGCATGGTAATACTTTGCCTTTTATTGTGCACTTATATGGACAGTTGTTGAAAGGTTTCAGAGAGACAGGACTGACAACATCTGATTAGCATTTTAAAAGGAACACTTTAGACCAAAAACAAAGGGGACCACTAAGTAAGCTATTGCATTAACCTAGGTGAGCCATGATGGTAGTTTGTATCACATTAGTAGTGAAACAGGTGTTGAAAAGATCAGATTCTGAAGGGAAACTTTACTCAATATAGTGAGAGAGTATGTAGAATGTTAGAGAGATTTCTAAAACACGTCTTATGAAAGGTTGGAATTGTCATTATGTGAAATGGAGCAGACTGTAGGTTAACCAGGTTTCATGATAAAGAGGAGGAAAAATTGACTTAAGTTTGAGAAATGCTAAATTTGATACGTGTATAGCAGACATCCAGGTAAATATATTAAGTAGGTGGTTACATTAATAAGTTGTTAGTTCTTAGGTATATATTTTACTTAATATATGCCATTTAGGAATCATTTATATATAGATATTATGTGAAGTCGTGAAACTTGATAACATTACTTTAAAAGTGTGTGTACATAAAAGACTTCTAAAGACTGAGCCTTGTGGAATATTCTAAAGTTTGGAGGTGAGTGAGATAAGGAAGGTTCAGCAAAGGAGACTGAGAAGAGCAGTAAGGAGGAAAACCAGGAGAGCATAAGACTCTAGAAGTAATAAAAAGAAAGTGATTCTGGGAAGGAGTCATTTAAAACTATCTTTTGCTACATACGATTCATATTAAGCTGAGGACTGAAAATTTATTATTAGATTTAGTAAACTATATATCATTGGTAAACTTGACAAGAATTTTTAAAAATAATACGTATTGTTTAATTCATTATATCCAAACAATTGTCATTGCAACATACTGCACGTCTATTTAAAATTACTGTTGAGACGTTTTTCTTTTTTTGTTCCATATGAAGTGCTTAAAACTTGGCATGTGTTTCACACACACATCTCATTTCAACATGGACCAGCTACACTTCAAGAGCTCACCAGCCATTGGAGGTTGTGGCTATTGTATTGGATGACATAACCCTAAAGCTGTGTTTCTCAGCCAGGAGCAAGTTGATCTCCCAGGGGACATGTGGTGCTGTGTGCAGATACTTTTGGTTGTCAAAACTCAAGGGCTGGGATTTGGGCAAGATGGCGGAATAGGAAGGGAGCACACCGATAGTCCGGGGAGAGACAGTTTAATAAAAGTGGAGATACTGCAGGTTCAAGGAAGAGTAGGGGAAGAAACAGCAGAGGAAACTCTTCCAGAACTAGTGATTCACAGTGGACCTTTGAGGAGAGCGTGGGAGCCCGCAGTTCCGGACACCAGCGGCAGACTCAACGCACCAGCGCTGGAACGCCAGGTGAGCAAGACAAAGAGCAGGCGCCATTTTGGACATACGTCATAAGCAGGGCGACCTCAGGTCTGCACCGGCCCTGAGCCTAGCAGAAAAACCTGACTCTGGACGTGGGGGTGAAATAACAGGAGATTAGAACCTAATGAATGTGTGGTGCTAATGAACTGAGACTGTGAAAAAAGAGACGGTGGGGGAGAGAACTCACGGAATTCACCACGTGAGTACTCTCCAGAGACGCTACAGTTCGGTAGCCTTGGTAGCCCAGTGGTGAGACTGCAGGAGAATTTGAACCCACACTGAAGGCTGCAGAGATTCCCTCTGTGGTCTTTGGGAAAGAGCTTCCGATCTCTGGCTCCTGTGGGTATATCATTTGCCTGCTAACCACCCCCAATTCCATTCAGCTGTGTGGAATTACTTCCCTTTTGAATCAAAAATAAAGAAAGAAACAGAGAGAGATTTACCACACTTAACCTGGGAGTGTCACCTTTGGCACACCCTCAACCCTGAGGAACCAAACAGAGCTATCAGGCCACACCCATCTCAAGCCTCTAAGGCTACATTGAAAGCAAACAGTCCACTTATCTAGAGTCATAGTATAACAAGAAAAAAACACCACAGTGAAGAAACCAATATGCCAAACAACAAACGCAAAAACCAAGGTAACAAGAACAAGGAAGACACTATGACACCCCCAAATGAAAAAGACACCCCAATTCAAGATTACAAAGATGATGAGATAGAAGAAATGCAAGAAGCAGATCTCAAAAAATTGATAAGAACACTAAGAAGTACTCAAAAACAAATTCTTGAACTACAGAAATCCGTAACGGACAAGGTAGAAAATCTCTCTCGTGAAAATGAAATATTAAGGAGGAATCAAGCTGAAATGAAACAACTAGTAGAACATGAAACTGTGATAGTGACGAGAAATCATAATGAAGTGAAGAATTCAATAGATCAAATGAAAAACACATTAGAGAGCCTTACAAACAGAATGGGTGAGGCAGAAGAGAGAATATCGGACTTAGAAGACAGAGCACAGGAAACTATACAGTCAAACCAAAGACAAGAAGAGGAAATTAGAAATCTAAAAAATATGGTTGGGAATCTACAGGATACTATTAAAAAACCCAACATTCGAGTTCTAGGAATTCCTGAAGGCATGGAGAGGGAGAAAGGATTAGAATGCCTTTTTAGTGAGATAATAGCAGAAAATTTCCCAGTTTTGGAGAAGGACAGAGACATCCTAGTACAGGAAGCTCATAGAACCCCCAATAAACATGACCAAAAGAGATCCTCATCGCGACACATTGTAATTAAACTCACCACAGTGAAACAGAAAGAAAAGATCCTAAAATGTGCAAGAGAGAAACGTCAGATTACTCTCAGAGGATCTCCAATTAGACTCACAGCAGACTTCTCATCAGAAACCCTACAAGCTAGAAGGGAATGGTGAGACATAGCCCAGGTACTGAGAGAGAAAAACTGCCAGCCCAGAATATTATATCCTGCCAAGCTCTCATTTATGACTGAAGGTGAAATAAAGACCTTTCACTGCAAAAAGAAATTGAAAGAATTTGTTGTCACTCGTCCAGCCCTGCAAAAGATGCTTAAAGATGTGTTACACACAGAAACACAGAAACACGGCCATCAACATGAAAGTAGGTAAACGAAGGGAACCTCACAGCAAAAGATCCAGGGAATTCAAAGCACACATTTGGATAAAGAAACTGTGGGACATGTACTCTATAGAATACTATACAGCAGTCAAAAACAATGAAATCCGGTCATTTGCAACAAGATGGAGGGATCTGGAAAACATCATTCTGAGTGAATTAAGCCGGTCCCAAAGGGACAAATATCATATGTTCTCCCTGATCAGTGACAACTAATTGAGCACCAAAGGGGAAACCTGTTGAAGTGAAATGGACACTATGAGAAACAGTTACTTGATCAGCTCTTGTGCTGACTGTTGTTGTACAATGTAATACTTTATCCATTTTAGTTTTTTTTTTATTCTAGTAATATTGGTTGAACTCTGTGATTAACAAACAATTATTCTTAGGTGTTTAAATTTTAACTGAAAAGTGATCTCTGTGAAATATAAGAGTGGGAATAAGAGAGGGAGGAGATGTACAATTTGGGACATGCTCAATCGGAACTGCCCCAAATGATGGAGTTAGAATTGTGCCAGGGGATTCCAATACAATCCCATCAAGGTGGCATGTACCAAGGCCATCTCACTAGTCCAAGTGATCAGTTTCAGTTCACAATTGATCACACTGATAGGTCTAAGAGTCAAAGGGATCACACAAACAAGACTAGTGTCTGCTAATACTAACTGATAGAATCAAAAAGTGAGAGAATGATCCAACATGGGAAGCGAGATACACAGCAGACTCATAGAATGGCAGATGTCCTAAATAGCACTCTGGCCTCAGAATCAGCCCTTAAGGCATTCAGATCTGGCTCAAGAGCCCATGAG
The DNA here is from genome assembly GCA_949820135.1 of Sylvilagus floridanus. Lineage (NCBI taxonomy): Eukaryota > Metazoa > Chordata > Mammalia > Lagomorpha > Leporidae > Sylvilagus > Sylvilagus floridanus. Next base: position 92,559,513 of record OX463223.1, read on the forward strand.
AATATTCTAGGCATGGAAAGCCAAGACACTGTGGCAAAAAAAAGAAGACCTAAATGAAAGATCTCTGTGAGTGAGATCCCAGTGGAACGAATGGGGCCATCAAAGAAGGAGGTACCTTCCTCCGAAGGGAGGAGAGAACCCCCACTTTGACTATGACCCTGTTGGAATAAGATTGAAGTCAGCAAACCCTAAAGGCTTCCATAGCCTTGGCAACTCATGGCTAGAGCCTACGGAGATTACTGACACCATAAACAAGAGTGTCAAATTGTTAAATCAACTTCAGGAGTCACTGTGTACTTACTTCTCATGTGGGATCTGTCCTTAATGTGTTGTCCAATGTGAAGTAATGCTATAACTAGTACTGAAACAGTATTTTTACACTTTGTGTTTCTGTGTGGGTGCAAACTGATGAAATCTTTACTTAGTATATACTGAATCAATCTTCTGTATATAAATATAATTAAAAATGAAAAAAAAATCTTGGTGTTAATTTGGAAATTGCATAGAAAATTAATCAATTTAAAAGATATATATATCATGTAGGATCTCTGTCCTTAATGTGCTATACATTGTGAATTAATACTATAACTAGTACTCCAACAGTATTTTTCACTTTGTGTTGCTATGTGAGGGCAAACTGTTGAAATCTTTACTTAATATATACTAAACTGATCTTCTGTATATAAAGAGAATTGAAAATGAACCTTGATGTGAATGCAAGGGGAGAGGGAGTGGGAAAGGGGAGGGTTGCAGGTGGGAGGGAAGTTATGTGGGGGGGAAGCCATTGTAATCTATAAGCTGTATTTTGGAAATTTATATTCTTTAAATAAAAGCATTATAAAAAATTAAAAAAAAAAACTCAAGGGCTGGAGCTACTAGATACCGTGGGCATTGGCCAGGGATGTGGCTAACATTCTGAAATGCCCAGGACACTCGCATACTGTGGATGATCCAGCTCTAAGCATTCAGAGGCTTTGCTGTACAGTAGGACCTAGTCTGTCCTCCTCAAGAGTCACCTAAAGGAGCCCAGGTGTGCTACAGATGTCAGCACCCAGGATGCTGCCTGGTGACTACCAAGAGTGCCTGCAACTGATTCAGTGGAAGACAGTGCCGCTCACTGGGATTCAGGACAGGAATGTTTTTAATGAAGTGATGGGACAAAACACCTATAGTTAAAAATAACAATCACACAGACAATAGTGGTTTGTTTCATAGAGCTCCCCAAAGGATATGTGCTTTCTAAGAAAGGAATAACAGAGAAGGGACAAAATGAAGTGAATTTTGCAGGATAAATAGAAATTAGCTGGGAAAAGAAAGAAGGAGGGAGAGTCTAGTTAGAAGAAGCAGCATGAGCAAAAGGATCAGAAGTTATGACTTGAACAAGGTGTTCAAAGCACAACAAGAAGTCTATTTTAGCTGACGATAGAGTTCATGACAGGTCAGGACTTTGTGATTCTTCATTTATTATTCATGGAACTTTTGCCTACATGTCCAACATGCGGGAAAGATTTCAGATGAAACCTTTGGTTATTTGTATCATCACCAAGTAGTCATGAATATATTTATTAAGCATATGCTTGTGCTTGATACAATCCTCAAATTATATTAGGACCATTCAAAAAGTTCATGGAGGGGGCTGGTACTGTGTCTTGGTAGGCTAAGCTTCAGCCTGCAGTGCCAGCAATTCATATAGGTACCAATAGTGTCATAGTTGCTGCTCTTATGATCCAACTCTATGCTATGGCTTGGGAAAGCAGTGGGAGATAGCTCAAGTGCTTGGGCCCCTGCACCTGCAAGGGAGACCTGGAAGAAGCTCCTTGCTCCTGGCTTCAAATTGGCCCAGCTCTGGCTGTTGCAACCATCTACGGAGTAAACCAGTAAATGGAAGACCTTCTCTCTGTCTCTCCTTTTCTCTGTAACTTTACCTCTCAAATAAATTAATAAATCTTTAAAAAAGAATGTTCATGGAAATTCTGTATTATAAAAAAATTCTGTATTATTATTTATTATTATTAAAAATGATTCATGCATTTCCACATATCTTGTGGCAAAATAGTGTATATTTTGATTCCATTTTTCTGTGAACATTTTGAAATGCATTCACATAAGTAAACACTTGTGCTGTTTCAGTTTTTACCAATTAGGCTATGCAATTAAAGAAATTCCAATAAAATATTAACTCTATTAGTATATCAGATACCAAAGTGATACTATAAATTCATTGATATAAAAAGTGATCATGGTGTACAGTTTGACACATGCTCAATCGGATTACCCCTAATGGTAGAGTTAGAAACGTGCCAAGGGATTCCAATTCAATCCCATCAAGGTGGCATGTACCAATGCCACCTCACTAGTCAAAGTGATCAATTTAAGTTCATAATTGATCATAATGATAGGATTAAGAGTCAAAGAGATCACATAAACAAGACTAGTGTCTGCAAATACTAACTGATAGAATTCAAAAGGAGAGAATGATCCAACATGGGAAGCGGGATACAGAGCAGACTCATAGAATGGCAGATGTCCTAAAAAGCACTCTGGCCTCAGAATCAGCCCTTAAGGCATTCAGATCTGGCTAAAAAGCTCAGGAGAGTTTTGCAGGCGTGGAAAGCCAAGACACTTTGGCAAAAATAAAACAATGACCTAAATGAAAGATCTTTGCAAGTGAGATCCCAGCGGAAAGAATGGGACATCAAAGAAGGAGGTACCTTTCTCTGAAGGGAGGAGAGAACTTCCACTTTGACTATGACTTTGTCTAAATAAGATTGAAGCTGGCAAACTCAAGAGGCTTAAATAGCCGTGGCAACTCATGACAAGAGCTTAGGGTGATTACTGATGCCATAAATAAGAGTGTCAAATTGTTAAATCAACAATGGGAGTCACTGTGCACTTACTCCCTATGTAGGATCTCTGTCCTTAATGTGTTGTACTATGTGAATTAACGGTACAACTAGTACTCAAACAGTACTTTATACTTTGTTTTTCTGTGTAGGTGCAAACTGTTGAAATCTTTACTTAGTACATACTAAATTGATCTTCTGTATGTAAAGATAATTGAAAATGAATCTTGATGTGAATGGGATGGGAGAGGGAGTGGGAGATGGGATAGTTGCGGGTGGCAGGGAGGTTATGGGGGGGTTAAAGCTGCTCTAATCCAAAAGTTGTACTTTGGAAATTTTTATTTATTAAATAAAAGTTAAAAAGTGGTCATGGCATATCAAAGAGATTAATTCAAAATAATAGAGTTAAAAATTGGCACATATTGGGAATTTTATTTGATAAATGTGGTGGCATCTAAAATTAATTTGGAAAAGATTATTTAATAAATGGAACTGAGTTAAGTGGGTAACAGTTGGGAATAACAAAGTTAAATTCTTACCTCGTACAATATAATTCACTTTCTACCATCACATAATCAGGCAAAAGATATTAATAGGCAAGTCATAGAAAAATATAAATGACCTGAGGTCTTAATTTATTGTTAGCAAATATAAATTAAACAATATTGAGATATTTTCTGTCCCCAAGGTAGGCAATTAAAAAATTGTGTTGAGACATATATGTGTGTGTAACTTGTATTGAGACGTATATGAAGAAACAGTTTTTTGTACAGTTGGTGTATATGTAAATTAGCACAGTGTATCTATTAAAATTTGAAATGTGAATATTATCTTCTAGTAATGCCATATCTAGAAATTTAGCTACAGGTATGTGAAGATGGGGAACAAACATGTTCATATCATCACCATCCTGCTTATTAGAATATTACACTGAGAAAGGAACTATTCAAAGAATTTTTATTTTTAGCAACTCATATCCTCACAACAAGCCTCTCAGATAAATGTACTTACAATTCTCTTTTACTCTTACTTGCTAAGTGATTGACACACAAGGTAGGATAAGTAATTTGCCTACTATCACAACAGCCTGTAAATAGGCTCAAAGTCAAACTCGAGTAATCTAACCCTGGAGATGGAATGCTGACACACATCCTGTATTTCTATAGAGTTTGGAATTTGACTGTACCTCCTCATCTCTCATTTAATTATTCTCACCTCCTTGTACAAAGTATCCTTTCCTACCATGACTCTTCCACTGATGTTGCTGGATTGTTGTAAAGATTCTAGTTGAAGTAATTTGTGTTAATAGAAAGGTGCAAACTATTCCTGGGAAAGGAAAGAGCAACCAGATCAAAGGGAGGGTTCCTATTGGAATGATCTATCTATGGAAGGTCGTGGGGGATAGATACAATAATTTATTTTTCTCGCTCATTACACTCCCTTTCAAATTGAAGGTAGTTGATTTACATGTGTTCACAGAGGGTATTTCGGGAAGTTTGTAACACCTTACAATATGACAACCCAATTCTCTCATCAGCTGTATTTACAGACCAACTATAGATTTGCTTTTCTTGTTGTTATGTTTTGTTTGTTTATTTTGCTTTTCAGATTTGCTTTCCTTAATAAAACCTTTACAACTGAGACTGAATGCAGGTTAAGACAACTGACTCACTTTTGATCCCATTTGGTACATTACCAGAGGGTATCAATTTGGCATATAGATGGATGCGAAACTTTCACAAGCAGCTCTGAAATAATCAGATAAATGTTAAGCCACTGATTTAAAGCTAAACCTTTTACATTATGCCAAATATGGAAATGGACCTTTATTTTCTTCTTTCATCTATTAATTTAGCAGTTATGACAGAAAATGCTCTCTTGTTGACAAGCAAAGTTACTCTGAATTAATTAAGTAATTGATTCCCCTGAGAAAGCTCTGGAGAAATAATATTTACTATTTTACTCAAAGTTGATGAGTAGAGCTAAAGTTTGACTCTAATAATACGTTTTCCATTATTCTTTTCCTTACCTAAAGTAAAAGATAAGGTGACCCCAGGGACATAATCCAAGGCAGAAGGACAGAATTCCAATAACATTAAAAAGCATCAAGAAATCCTCCAGTCCATCAGAGATCCGCTCCAGTGACTAGAGCTTTGTATTTTTCATACACTCTTCCCATTCACTCTACCCTTTGACTAGGCTGGAAATGGAAATTACCCTGGGAAAAGTGAGGAAGAACTCCTCTTTCCCCCCATATGTGTTAAGTACCCAAATTCTAAGAATTTTTCCTCAATCTGCTGATATACTCTTTCACATTTCCATGTTATTTTAGTTGCTCTTCCCTCCAGCTGGAATGCCTTCTCAATACACAATTCTCAGCATCACTCTTCACCCCTCAGTTGTTGTTGAATATTTATACTTCAAAATTCACCTCAAGCATTACTCTCTTGAGGAAGATTCTATCATCCTTCATGTTGTCAAGCTTCCTCCTCAAAACTACCAGAGCACCTGGCAAAGATCTTCACTATATAATTGAGCACTATAATGAGAATTGTAGATTTATCTTATTTTTGCAGGCTTTAATCTTTTTTTTTTTGACAGGCAGAGTTAGACAGTGAGAGAGAGACAGAGAGAAAGGTCTTCCTTCTGTTGATTCACCCCCCAAATGACTGCTACTACCGGCGCTGCGCCGATCCAAAGCCAGGTGCTTCCTCCTGGTCTCCCATGTGGGTGTAGGGCCCAAGCACTTGGGCCATCCTCCACTGCCTTCCCAGGCCACAGCAGAGAGCTGGACTGGAAGAGGAGCAACGGGGACAGAATCCGGTGCCCCGACTGGAACTAGAACCTGGGATGCCGGCACCACAGGTGGAGGATTAGCCTAGTGAGCAGGCTTTAATCTTATGTTTTATTTACCAGAGGGTCAATATAGATATTTGACAAAATAATATTATTGTTTACTTTCTTTAAAAATTTTTAAATGTATACAAGTTTCATATATTTCACATATACAGATTTAGGAACATAGTTATACATCCCACCCACCCTCCCTCCCACCCATGTGCCAACCCTTCTTCCTCCTCCTTCTCCCATTTCCATTCTTAATTTTTATAAAGATCTATTTTCAGCTTATTTTATAATCATAAGATTAACCCTACACTAAGTAAAGAGTTCAACGAATAGTATGAAGAAAAAACACTGTTCCTCAACAGCTTTACTTTTTCTTTGAAGTATTTTTTCATTTTCATTTTATTGATGTAAAATTGACAAATATAATTGTATATATTCAAAGAGTACAATCTGATGCTTTGATACCTATATACATTGTGAAATGGCTACCAATGGGCCTTCATCTTAACTCCTCAAGGTTAGAGCTCATGTTTTATGTGTAGCCTTGGTGTTTATAGCGTTTGTAACATAGCAGATGCTCACTAGATTTTCATTCATTTTATTTCCGCACTAGGGGTATATTTGAGAAAAGTATAATGTCTCTTATGGAATTAAATTTTAGTTAGGGGACAAGAACAATAAAATACATACAGCATGTCAGAGAAAATGAGAGGGTAAGAGGGATGGGGAATGCTGGGGAGGACATTATTATTTTCCAAAGGTCTCTCTGGGAAATAAAGGTGAAAGTGAGACGTGTGATTATTGAAGGTAAATTAAGAAGAAGCAGAAGAAATCATAAGTGCAAAGTTCCTGTGAACTTAATAGAATCTATTGGGGAAAGGAGCAGAAAATAGGGTCAAAGATAAAGCAGGGGCTAAATAATACAGATTTTTCTATAATATGGTAAGAACTTTGGCTGTCAGTGTGAGTGAAATGGGAAGTCATTGGTAGTATTTGTGAGGATAAGTGAACCAACCTGACTTCTGTTATAACAGGATTATTCTGGTTGATGTGTTCCAATAAATTGTTAGGGACAAGAACAAAAGAGGAGACATTAGTTACAAGACTTAACGATATTTTAGAGGCGAGAAAATGACAGCTTGGACCACAGGTTGTAGGCTGGAATTGGTTAGATATAGGATATTCTGTTTCTAAGGTAAGAGTCACTATCATTTGCTGATGTATCTATTGTTTATGGACACAATGATGACCGTAAAGATTTTGGTCTTATAAACAGAAAGGATGAGTTGCAGTTTATTGAAAAGGGGGAGACAGGGAAGAGCAGGTTGATGATAACCAAGAGAACTTTGAGTTGTTCTTTGGCTGGGTATATATATATATATATACACATAATAAGTTAAAAGGATGAAGATAAGCAGTTAACATGTCTTTCCTACAACCAGATTAAATCTTACTGATTTTGGTGCTTTATCACAGGATTACAAAAACAAAATCCATGACAATTATAACAAGCACTGTGATGTATTTTGTCAAGAAGTGTGTGTCAAGCAGTAGGAGTACATTATATGCATAATTTCAGTTAATCATTCTCTGAACTCTAGAAAGTACAAACTTTTCTTTTCCATTTTTTAGATGTTATAGCTGAGGTTCAAAGAGTTTAAGCATCCTGTGCAAGTAATGACACTGGATTAATAAATGACAGATAATCTATCATACTCCACTCCAAGACCATCATGTACTTCTATTCCGTATTCTTTCCCACAAACTAGATTTGAACTATCACTGTTATATCTTTTGCCTATATTCTCGAAGGGGAAAAGGTACTCATTTTAACGCAGACTACTGGCAGTGATGCAAACAAAAGGATACCATAATGCAGAAAAAAAATCTCATCATTAAAAAAATTTCCTGAACACTAGAACCTGTGCCACGCAATGACAGAGAATGTAAATATGACTTGAGAGCTGCATTATCTATTGGCAAGGACAGGCTATCTTACCCACACATGTGGGCCACAACACATGGAAATATTTATCTTGTTGTCTTTCTTTAAATAAGGTTAATATAGTCTCTCCCTTCTTTACTAATAAGGCATTTTATACTCCCCAAGACTCTGAAAATGATCAGGTAAACAGCTATTTTCTCTCTTCCCCTGAAAGGTACCTCTTCATTTGAGAAAGACACTAGGATATTGTTTTCATGGCCCAGGTAAAAGAAGAAGACTGCATCTGATTTCTCTAGACTATGAGCACAGGGGAGTGAAAGAACAAGATGTCAGGTACTTCTGATCTTTCAATTTAAAAGTACCACTTCTTTTACAGTTATCAAAAGTGCAGGTGGAATATGCATTATTGATCATACACAAGTCCATATTCATGTCATGAAGGCATAATCATGAAAACTTGTTCAAATGCTGAGCTGACCCAGACATGAGGGCTCTTTCTGCTGCCATCTCAATCAAGCCTGCCTGCTGGACTGCTAGCCTGCAATCAACTGAGTACAAAACAGGGCTTCTGAAGAGATTTTGTAGCACATTTCAATTTCTGAATGAAATTGGCAGCTGAACTTCCTTTTTGATCTTGATTAAGAGACTTTTTCTTGTGACTCAGGAAAAGGAAGCAAGAATGTGAAAGAAATGGATACCAAAAGATCACAGTTACATCAAACAAAAGAATAATTTTCTCTGGGCTCAACCACAGTCAACCCTCAAAAGAAACTTTTCAAGCCCATATGACATCACACTTATTTACCCAGAATGATCATAGCATATATATAAACTGGGCTAAACTGAGCCCACAAGGGTTTAATACAGGCTGGGAGTTTTCCCAGGAAAATCCATTGGCATGGATGCAGAAGACTCCACCGACCTCTCCTTTATAGACCAAAATGGCCTATGATTTCTAAGACCAACTGTGTAAAACATCATATTTTACCTAGCATCAGAAATTGATTAATAATATACATGCTTCCAATAGAAAAGCAATATGATTCAGTGATTAAGAGAGAGCACTGAGGTTAATTTGCCTGTGTTTACATTTAGGCTCAGCTATTCACAAATTTTATACCCTGATACAGTTATTCATTCAATAAATATTAACTGGAGTTATATGTGGAAAGTCACAGTTACACAGAGAGAGAAGGAGAGTTAGAGGCAGAGAGAGAGAGAGAGGTCTTCCATCCCCTGGTTCAGTCCCCAATTGGCCGCAGTGGTTGAAGCTGCCCTATCCAAAGCCAGGAGCCAGCAGCTTTTGGAACCGGTGCTCATATGGGATGCCAGCACTGCAGGTGGCAGCTTTACCTGCTGCACCACAGTGCCGGCCCCAACTCCATTCATTTATTTGGTCTATGTATCTTTCAGGGTAGGGTAGTGGAGTAAAGGGGAGAGGACATTGAGAGCAGAGTATGGGAATTACCAAAGGAAAGAAATTCTGAGGTTTTAAATCCAAGTTCAACTCTAAGAACTAGTATTACAAGTTAAAGGAAGAGAGAGACCAGCATTGAGGTGTATTTGGTCAAATTGCCACTTGTGAAGTTGACATCACATATGAGCAGTGCTTCAAGTCCTGGCTGCTCCACTTCTGATCCAGCTCCCTGCTAATTCACCTGAGAAAACAGTGGATGATGTCTCAAGTACATGGGAGACCCAGATGGAGTTCCTGGATCCTGCCTTCAGCCTGGCCCAGCCACAGCTGTTGCAGCCATATGGAGAGAGAATCAGCAGATGGAAGATCCCTCTCTCTCTCTCTTTCTCTCTCTCTCTGTAATTCTGCATTTCAAATAAATGAATACATCTTTTAAAAACAATAAAAATGAAAAGAAACAGTAAATATAGGCATGAAGAAATTTATCCTGTTAATGGTGTTTAAGACAGGAAACTCAAATGGACTGTTAGAGCTGAAGATCAATTTCTTTTTTCCTCTTTATTTAAAAGTAGTTAAAATTTAAATAAAAATAAGATATAGAGTCATTAGAAACTTTCTACTATTGTAGAACAGAAATGAATAGCCTTTAAATCAGTGTTCTTGTAAAGTCTTAGAATAAGAAGTATAATTAATACTATCCTCATTAATTGAGTGCCTAGCAGGTATCAGATGCTTTATATATTTTATGTCATTTATTTCTAATTATTATGGTGCCATCATTTTAATAAACAGATGAATAAATAAAGGCTTCAAGAGGTTAAATTACTTCCCCAAAGGCACTGAGTTGACAAGTAGTAGGGCAAGGTTTATAATCCAGATTTGACTGATTTTCATATTTTGTCACTGTAGCCTATTGGCTTCTATGTATAACTTGATCACATTTTGTCATTTTTTTGTAAGTCTTACCTCCTCAGATACATCATAAGTTGTCATTAAGTTTTCTTTCTCAATTCTCAGATAGTCAAAATCCAAGACAGGGCACAAAGCAAACTTTAATAATGTTCTGCTGAATGACCTATAAAGCATTGTGGATTTATCAATATTTTAGTTAACAAGAAAAATAAAATAATCAGGAAGTGTCAATCTTAAGGGCAATAAAATAATAAAATTTTACTCAGAATAACTATCATCCTGTTTTTAGACACAGGCACTGATTCCATAAATGTTTTCCAAGGTATTAAGTAGAGTACTTCCCTCCCATTTAAGACCATATTCACTAAACATCAACCATTTTCTGAAGCATGCTACAAATGACTTCAAACATACATAGATACTGTTTGTATTAAAAAAGGCCATCAGGCCCTGCTGGTATAAGTAGTCTCCAACTGAATTTAAAGTTCAGTCAACATGGGGTATATGTCTCTTTTCCAAGAATCATATTACTAGGCTGCCTTTGAAAAAGCTAAAGGAGGCAGAAAATTACAAGATAATAATAATTCTATTCTGTTATCTTTAGGGAAAGAATTTCTAGGTCCGAACAGATTTTAGGGCAGGCTGAGAGAATTACAGCCACATGGAAATTAAACAAATCAGGACTGATATTCAAAACCAATAAATAACACAAATAGACAAATAGGTAAGTGCTATCCACTCAGCGACCTTCTTTTACTCCTTTTTCCTCCCCTTTCCTCTGACTTCAGCCAACCCTTCTTCCAGGCTCTTCCTTTTCAGCCTCTCTCTCACTCATCATTTCCCTGTCCTTTGCCATTTATCTATTCCATTCTTGAATATTCCTTCCACAGTCTTGCACAGGAAGCCTTATGTGTGTGGGGTCTGAATGTAATGTTTTCCTTAGTTCCAGAGGATCCTGCTCAGAAATCAGCATGATTCCTTGAGAAAATATGAAAATGGTCCAACTCTTACACTCACTTGGAAGCATGCCCTCCAAAACCCAGTATGTACTCTTTTGTGTGCTTCACAGGGGAGAAAGGGGAGATATATTCTCTTTCTCTCATACCTTCATGGAGAAAAATCCCAAGTGTTAGGCTAGTGGATGAGGACAGGAATTAATGACCAAACGCATGGTTCTGGGGATGGCAATATCACTCATCCTAAGACCTAGTAGACCACTGGAATTTCTACAGAGCTGGTAAAAATGGGAAAAACTAGAGTAAGGCCACTCAAGCTGTAGAACTTTTTCTTTCTTCTCCTAGTCCATTATACAGGGACTAAGAGTATAGAAAAGCAGTCAGATGCCTGGCCAGCTGCCAGGAATAGACTCTCCCTTAATGGAAGCCAAAGTAAAGCAAAAAGAGGGGCAGTTTTTTAATGTATGCCTAGACTTGAGTCCTGGCTCCACTTCAAATTACAATTTCCTGTCAATATGTAACCTCTGAGACAGCAGGTGATGGCTCAAGTATTTAGGTTCCTGCCACCCATGTGGAAGACATGGATTGAGTTCTAGGTTCCTGACTCCAGCTTAGCTCAAACCCAGCTATTTTGTACCATGAAAAAGTGGACAAAATATATCTCAATGTGTGCTTATTTCTTTCTCTCTTTCAAATAAATAAACACTAATAATAAAAAAGAAAGGGATCAATGAAAACTTTATATATTACCAAAACTTAAAAGATGAGATTCTACAAAGGGATCAAGAAACTCTACAACAACAAAACAAACAACCCACTTAAGAGATGGACCAAGGACCTCAATAGACACTTTTCAAAAGAGGAAATCCAAATGGCCAACAGACACATGAGAAAATGTTCAGAATCACTAGCCATCAGGGAAATGAAAATCAAAACCACAATGAGGTTTCACCTCACCCCAGTCAGATGGCTTACATATAGAAATCTACCAACAAAAGATGCTGTTGAGGGTGTGGGGGAAAAGGGACACTAACCCACTGTTGGTGGGAATGCAAACTGGTTAAGCCACTATGGAAGTCAGTTTGGAGATTCATTAGAAACCTGAATATAGCTGTACCACATGACCCAGACCCAGCCAACCCACTTCTTGGAATTTATCCAAAGGAAATTAAATTGGCAAACAAAAGAGTTGTCTGCACCTCGATGTTTATTGCAGGTCAATTCACAATAGCTAAGACCTGGAATCAACCTAAATGCCCATCAACAGAAGACTGGATAAAGAAATTATGGTATATGTACTCTATAGAATACTATGCAGCAGTAAAATAAAATGAAATCCAGTAATTTGCAACAAAATGGAGGAATCTGGAAACATCATGCTGAGTGAATTAAGCCAGTCCCAAAGGGACAAATATCATATGTTCTCCCTGAATTTAAAGGTGTAAGCTTGCACTAGAAAGGAGGTGTAAGAGTTATCTGTACTCCTGTGTTTATTGCAACTCAATTCCAGAATAGCTAAGATATGGAATCAACTCAGATGTTCATCAACTGAAGACTGGATAATGAAATTATGGGATATGTACACCATGGAATACTACACAGTGGTAAAAAAAATGAAATGCTTTCCCCAGTGAGAATGGCTCACATTCAGAAATTTACCAACAACAAATGCTGGCGAGGATGTGGGGAAAAAGGGACACTAATTCACTGTTGGTGGGAATGCAAACTACTAAAGCCACTTGGAAGTCAGTCTGGAGATTCCTCAGAAACCTGAATATAACCCTACCATTCAACCCAGCCATCCCACTCCTTGGAATTTACCCAAAGGAAATTAAATTGGCAAACAAAAAATCCATCTGCACATTAATGTTTATTGCAGCTCAATTCACAATAGCTAAGACCTGGAACCAACCAAAATGCCCATCAACAGTAGACTGGATAAAGAAATTATGGGACACGTACTCTATAGAATACTATACAGCAGTCAAAAACAATGAAATCCGGTCATTTGCAACAAGATGGAGGAATCTGGAAAACATCATTCTGAGTGAATTAAGCCAGTCCCAAAGGGACAAATATCATTAGTTTTCCCTGATCGGCGATGACTAACTGAGCACCAAAGGGGAAACCTGTTGAAGTGAAATGGACACTATGAGAAACAGTGACTTGATCAGCCCTTGGCCTGACTGTTGATGTACAATTTAATACTTTATCCCTTTTAGTGTTTTTTGTTGTTGTTGTTCTAGTACTATTGGTTGAACTCTGTAATTAACACACAATTATTCTTAGGTGTTTAAATTTAACTGAAAAGTGACCCTGTTAAATATAAGAGTGGGAATAAGAGAGGGAGGAGATGTACAATTTGGGACATGCTCAATCGGACTTGCCCCAAATGGTAGCGTTAGAAATGTGCCAGGGGATTCCAATACAATCCCATCAAGGTGGCATGTACCAAGGCCATCTCACTAGTCCAAGTGATCAATTTCAGTTCACAATTGATCACACTGATAGGTCTAAGAGTCAAAGGGATCACACAAACAAGACTAGTGTCTCCTAATACTAACTGATAGAATGAAAAAGGGAGAGAATGATCCAGCATGAGAAGTGAGATACACAGCAGACTCATAGAATGGCAGATGTCCTAAATAGCACTCTGGCCACAGAATCAGCCCTTAAGGCATTCGGATCTGGCTCAAGAGCCCATGAGAGTAGTTTAGGCATGGAAACCCAAGACACTCTGGAAATAAAAATGACCTAAATGAAAGATCTCTGCAAATGAGATCCCACTGGAAAGTATGGGCCATCAAAGAAGGAGGTACCTTTCTCTGAAGGGAGGAGAGAACTTCCACTTTGAGGATGACCCTGTCAGAATAAAATCGAAGTCTGCGAACCCAAACGGCTTCCATAGCCTCGGCAACTCATGACTAGAGCCTAGGGAGATTACTGACGCCATAAACAAGTGTGTCAAATTGTTAAGTCAACAACAGGAGTCACTGTGTATTTACTCTTCATGTGGGATCTCTGTCCTTAATATGTTGTCCAATGTGAAGTAATGCTATAACTAGTACTGAAGCAGTATTTTTATACTTTGTTTCTGTGTGGGTGCAAACTGATGAAATCTTTACTTAATATATACTGAATTGATCTTCTGTATATAAAGATAATTGAAAATGGATCCTGATGTGAATGGAATGGGAGAGGGAGCAGGAGATGGGAGCGGTGTGAGCGGGAGGGAAGTTATGCGGGGGAAGCCATTGTAATCCATAAACTGTACTTTGGAAATTTATGTTTACTAAATAAAAGTTTTAAAAAAACTAATAGATGGGTCTTTAATTTTCTTTAAATTTTTTAAAAAAATCTTTATGTAAGATGAACAAATTTCATGTATTTATATATAAAGATTTAGGAACATAGTGATACTTCCCACCCTCATTCCCACTCTCCCTCCTCCATCATTTCTTATTTTTCCTTTAACTCTTACAATGCTATGCTCTCAGTTTATTTTATATTCACAAGCTTAGCACTCCACTAAAAAAGATTTCAACAAACAGCAAGTAGGAAAAATACCACTGTTACTCTAGAGTCATTGCAGGCATATTGTTTTACTACATGGTAGATTAAAGATATTAAAAGTAAAGTTTTCAATAATGCTTTTATTTATTTACAGTAGACATAAGATTGATAGTGTTAATTAGTCTCTTCAAATAATGTTTTCATTATTATTTCTAATTGGTGTGGTTTGAGGACATTGACAGAACTTATAGAGAAGCTAAATCTCTGTTCACATGCCACCCTCTGGCAGACATAGAGCTGGGGTGAGATGCCAAATGGCAAAACCAGGTAATCTAAGGTAGGAAAAAACAACCATAGGAAGAAAGATTGGAGTGGAAATGACCAGTATGCAAATATAAATAGTGGTGATGGGGCCATTCTGGAACTGAGGCCAGTGACATCCAAGCACACATAAATTTCAAAAGATAAACACACACACACACACACACACACACACACACACGATCTATATTCATACAAGCACCTTTCTAAACAACGCCCACTCATGTAAAAAGGCCCAAATTGAGTAATTATTATTTATGAGGTGACCACCTGTAGGCTTTCCAGCTTCCTGGTATACACAGAAGATTTAATGTGACTTTTACTACGTGCATACCCAGACCCAAACTCTCACAACCTACATTTCTGCTTTCAGGCAGACGGAAGAAGCTAAAGGAAAGTTTCCCCATGAAAACTAATCAATACAGAGAAATTAGGCTCTACTAAAACAAACAAAATAAAAATCATATCTCACAGCTCTTAAATGATAGGAGATAAGCGGAACTTGGTGTAGTAATGAGATTGTTCTTTTATAGTCATCTTGCTACAGCAGGCCTCTTGAGCTACCTCCACAGTTCTCTCATTAGTCTCTCTGGGGATTAGGCAGCTAAAAAGCTATCACAGGCAACTTCTTCACTCTCACTCAGTGATCCTGATCATCCTTACATTTCAGCAAAGAAAATCAAAGATCTCTTCTGTCAGAGAGTACCCCAGAAGAGGGAAGTAGACTCTGTGGAAACTAGACCAATTTCTGGCTTTTCCCACCTCTTTCTTTTACACACAGGCCCCTCTCTGTAAAATATGACAAATACCCCTTGATTCTAGTGCTCAGTTGAGAGAAGCCTTCACAGACTTAAAAAGCTATTCTGGGTCCTGCAATACAGGGTTACACCCAGCTCTCTCTATATCCACACCTTCTCCAGGAATTTCCTCCCATTTGAGACTTCCTTTGTCTTCCTCTTCCCCACCCACCTAAGAGGCAATGTGCTTATGTTGAATATATAGATTGTGAATTGAGATATATTTATGCAGAGCAACTAAATATACACACAATCAAAAACAATCTAAATTAGAAACTCTTGGCACAGAATTATAGACTCCGCACAGTTACCACAGAATATATATATATATATATATATATATATATATATATATATATAAAAGAAGGTCAAAGGTGGTCAATAGGGAAAACATAGCAGTACAACAGTATACTGCTTTGAGGCCGGCATGGTGGCATAGCCGGTAAAGCCACCACCTGCAGTGCTGGCACCCCATATGAGTGCTGGTTCAAATCCTGGCTGTTCCACTTCCAATGCAACTCTCTGCTATGGCCTGGGAAAGCAGTAGAGGATTGCCCAAGTCCTTGGGCCCCTGCACCTGCAAGGGAGACCTGGAGGAGGCTCCTGGCTCCTGGCTTTGGATCAGCATATCTCCTGCCATTGCAGCCAACTGGGGAGTGAACCAGCGGATGGAAGACCTCTCTTTCTCTCTCTCTCTCTCTCTCTCTCTGCCTCTCCTACTCTCTCTGTGTAACTCTGACATTCAAGCAAATAAATAAATCTTTTCTAAAAAAAGCAATATACTGCTTCCCCAAATGTTACGCTATATAGCTTGAAAGAAGAAAATTACTACTGGCAAATTTTATCACCCCAAAGAAGTTATTCCATTGCAATTTTGTTGATGATAAAAATGACAAACATGTTCACTGATAACTAACAGCAAACAATATGCTGCTGTAGTGTAAATATTGAAACTGTGAGTTAGAAGATTTAGCCACCCAAGCATGACCCTGAACTAACTGCCTAATCTCTTTACATCTCTATCTATTCAATTCATAATCTCCATTGAATATACATCATACAAATGTCAAAGTGAGCAAGTTGAAATAAGACTATTAGGGCTTTAGGAAAAGATAAATGAAATATATTTTAATAAAATAGTGATAATATTTAGAACCTCTATTTCATTTTATTTTTAAAATATTTATTTATTTTATTTGAAAGTCAAAGTTACACACAGAGAGAAGGAGAGGCAGAGAGAGAGAGAGGTCTTCTATCCACTGGTTCACTCCCCAGTTGGCCGCAACAGCTGAAGCTGCTGTGATCTGAAGCCAGGATCCAGGAGCTTCTTCCAGGTCTCCCACATGGGAGCAGGGGCCTAAGGACTTGGGCCATCTTCTACTGCTTTCACAGGCCATAGCAGAGAGCTGGATAGGAAGTAGAGCAGCTGGGACTTGAACTAGAGCCCCTATCGGATGCTGGCACTGCAGGAAACAGCATTACCTGCTATGCCACAGCACTGGCCCCTACAACCTCTATTTTAGACTAATGTATATTTAATTTTCCAAGTCATGTAGGGGATGTTACTAACTCCTTTCTCATACCACATATTGATAGTAATAGCTAACAAACTGAGTGCTAGGTATGAGAGCCTATGTTAAGTGCTTTACATATATTGGCTCTTTGGCAGGTAACAATAGTCTTATGTGACAGATAAACTGAGTACTGAGAAAAGTTAAGTAATTGCAGGTTTTACAGTTTGGAAGTTGCTATATATGCAATATTTGTGTCCCTCCCCCAATGTTGATACATTAAAATCTTGACCACCAAAGTGATAATATCAGAAGGTAGGACATTTGGGAGATGATGAGGTCACAAGGATTATGAGGTCGTGAAAGGAATGAGTACTCTTACAAAAGAGTACCTGGAGAGGTACCTTGATCCTTTTGACAGGTCAGCAAACAGCAAGAAGACAGTTGTCTGCTAATCAAGAAGCATATCCTTCAGCAATGAAACAAAAGAGCTAATCTACACTATGGACCAAATAGACCTAACTGATATCTACAGAACCTTTCATCCCACATTTGCAGAAGGCACATCCTTTTTCATCAGTGCATGGAACTTTCCCTAGGATAGACCATATGCTAGGCCATAAAGCAAATCTCAGTGAATTCAAAAAAATCAAATCATACCATGGATCTTCTTTGACCAGAATGGAATGAAACTGAAAATTAATAACTCAAGAATCTTTAGAAACTATGTTAAAACATGGATACTGAATCAAATACTCTTGAATGAACAGTGGGTCATAGAAGAAATCAAAAAGGATATTAAAAAAATACTGGAAATGAATACGGATGACAATACAACATATCAAAATTTATGGGATACAGCAAAATCAGTTTTAAGAGGGAAGCTTAAATTAACTGGTGCCTACATCAAGAAATTAGAAAGGCATCAAACAAATGAGCTACCAATGCATCTCAAGGATCTAGAAAAACAATACAGACCAAACCCAAAATTAGTAGGAGAAAAGAAATAATTAAAATTAGAGAAGAAATAAACAAAATTGAAACAAAAAAATACAAAATACCAGTGAAATGAAGAGCTGTTTTCCTGAAAAAATTAACCAAATTGATACATCATTGGTTCAACTAACCACAAAAAAGAGATGACTCAAATTAATAAAAGAGATGAAAAAGGAGATGTAACAACAGATACCACGTAAATATAACGAATCACCAGGAATTACTACAAATAGCTATAAGACAAAAAAACTGGAAAATCTGGAAGAATTGGATAGATTCCTGTACACATACAATCTACCAAAATTGAGTCATGAAGATACAGAAAACACAAACCAATCAATGACCAAAATGGAGATTTAATCAGTAGTAAAGACCCTCCCAAAAAAGAAAAGCTAAGGACTGAATGGCTTCACTGCTGAATTCTACCAGAATTTTAAAGGAGAAATAATTCCAGTTCTTCTCAAGTTCTTTAAAACAACTGAAAGAGAGGGAACCCTCCAAAATTCCCTCTATGAGGACAACATCACCTTAATTCCAAAACCAGAAAAAGATGCAATAAAGAAAGAGAACTATAGATCGATATCTCTGATGAACATAAATGCAAGAATCTCAATAAAACATCAGCAAGTCAAATCCAAAAACACATCAGAAAGAGCATTCAATAGTATGAAGTGGGATTTATCCTTGCTATGCAGGAGTGGTTCAATATATGAAAAATCAATAAACATGATATATCACATTTACAAATTGAAGAATAAAAACCATATGATTATCTCAATAGCTGCAGATAGGCATTTGATAAAATACAACATTCGTTCATGATAAAAACCTTAAGCAAATTGGGCATAGAAGGAACATTCCTCAAAACTTGAAGGCAATATACAACAAACAACAGCCAACAATATTTGGAACGCAGAAAAGTTGGAAAAATTTCCACTAAGATCCAGAACCTGACAAGGATGCCCACTTCCACCATTGTTGTTCAATATGATTCTGGAAGTTTTAGCCACAGCCATTAGAAAAAAAAAAGAAAAAAGAAAAAAAGAAAAGAAAAAAAAAAGAAATTGAAGGGATACAAATTGTAAAGGGGGAAGTCAAATTATCCCTATTTGCAGATGTCATGATTCTGTATACAGGGGATCCAAAAGACTCCACTGAGAGACTATTAGAACTCATAAAAGAGTTTGGTGAAGTGGCAGGATATAAAATGAAGACACAAAAATCAATAGCCTTTGTATACACAGACTATGCCATGGCTGAGAAAGAACTTCTAAGACTGATTTTATTCACAATAGCTACAAAAAATTAAATACCTTGGGATAAATTTAACCAAGGAGGTGAAAGATAACTACAATGAAAATTAAAAAACCTTAAGGAAAGAAATAGAAGAAGACACCAAAAATGGAAAAATCTTCCATGTTCGTGGATTGGAAAAATTAATATCATCAAAATGTCCATACTATCAAAAGTAATTTACACATTCATTGTGATGCCAATCAAAATTTGTTCTCACATCTAGGAAAATGGAAACACTAGAGACCTCAAATAGCTAAAGCAATCTTATACAACAAAACAAAGCAGGAATTATAACTATACCAGAGTTTAAGAAATACTACAGAGCAGTTATAATTGAAACGGCCTGGTACTAGCACAAATATAGACATGAAGACCAATAGAACTGAATAGAAACTCCAAAAATCAATCTATTCATCTACAACTAACTAATCTTTGACAAAGGAGTTAAAATCAATCCCAGTATCTTCAACAAATGATGCTGGGAAAATTGTATCTTTGCATGCAGAAGTATGAAACAAGATCTCTACCATAAAACTTATTTAAAAAACCAACTCAAAATGGATCAACCATCTAAATCTACAACTTGATCCCATCAAATTACTAGAGGAGGACATTGGAGAAACTCTGCAAGACACTGGCATAGACACAGAGTTCTTGGAAAGACTCCAGGCAATCAAAGCTAAAATTGACAAACGGGATTACATCAAGCTGAGAAGCTTCCGCAATGCAAATGAAACACTCAGCAAAGAGGCAACCAAGAGAATGGGAGAAAATATTTTAAAACTATGCATCAATAAAAGATTAATATACAGAATCTATAAGGAGCTCAAGAAACTCAACAACAACAAAACAAACAATCCAATTAAGGAATGGGCAATGGACTTGAAAAGGCATTTTTCTAAAGAGGAAATTCAGATGGCCAAGAGACACATGAAAAAAGTACTCAGGATCACTGGCCATCAGAGAAATGTGAATCAAAACCTCAATGAAGTTCCATTTCACTCCAGTTAGAATGGCTCTCATACAGAAATCAACAAAAAATAAATGCTGGTGAGGATGTGGGGTAAAGGTACCTAATCCACTGTTGGTGGGAATGCAAACTAGTACGGCCATTGTGGAAGACAGAGTGGAGATACTTCAGAAAGCTGAAAATAAACCTACGATATGACCCATCCATCGCAATCCTGGTAATTTACCCAGGTGAAATGTAATCAGCATATCAAAGAGTTATCTGTACCATTTTATTGCAGCTGAATTCACAATAGCTAAGATATGAAATCAACCTAGATGTATATCACCTGATGAATGGATAAAGAATTTGTGATATATAATACTACTCAGCCATAAAAAAATGAAACTTGTCTTCTATAACAAAATGGACACAACTGGAAAACATTATACTCAGTGCAATAAGCCAGTCTCCAAAAGACAAATAACATGCTTTCCCTGATAATGTGGTAAGTAATAGAGTACCAAAAAATGTAGTGTATAGGAGTAAAACTGACATTTTGATTATTTACAGCCTTGTCTCTACCATAGAGGAACAGTGTTTTGTTTTGTTTGTTGAACTCTATACTTAGTGTAGGTTTAATCTTATGAGTATAAAGTAAACTGAAAATATATCATTATAAAAATCAAGAGAGGGAGTAAGAGAGGAAGGAGGAGGGAGGGGGGAAGCATGCGCAGCAGGGAGGGTACAGTGGGAAGTATCACTAGGTTCCTAAGTCTGTTTATATGAAATACATGAAATTTTTAAACCTTAGATAAAATTTTTTAAATGAAAGAAAGAGAGAAGAAAGAAAGGAAGGAAGGAATGAAGGAAGGGAGGAAGGAAGGAAGAAAGGGAGACCCTTACCAGAAAGCGAATCTGCTGACACCTCGATCTTAGACTTACTAGTCTCTAGAATTGTCAGAAATAACATTTCTGTTGTATGAAAGTCCCACCCCCAGTATATGGCATTTTGTTACATAAGGTATGACATATGGAGATGATAAAGTCATAAAGATGAAAGCAGCCCTAAGATAAGACTAAGATAGAAGTGGAGATCCCACATGCTACCCCACATTGTTGCATGGATTAGATTTAAAAAAATTAATGAATTTGAAGAGATGCACTGGAGGGAGACTATCAAACTCTCAGATCATCAAGTATTGATGGTCCTATATTTTGGGACAGCATACATCTTGCTTTTGAACAATTTCCCTTCTTAAATATGATATATGAAGGGACATATTTAATAAGCAAATAAAATAAAATCTATCACTCTTTCTAGTCAACAGTTCTGAATTAGGAAGTGGCTGAAATCAATAGTAAGCTGTGATCAGATTTATTTTATCATCAGAGTTCTTCCTGTTTTCCTTTCCAGAAATAATAGAGCTTGCCAAGATAGACTATTAATTCTCTAAGGGAGGCTGGATCATGATGTGTCTTAGAGATCCAGTGATCCTGAGTACTTTTTTCATGTGTCTCTTGGCCATCTGAATTTCCTCTTTAGAAAAATGCCTTTCGTGGCTCAACAGGCTAATCCTCCGCCTTGCGGCGCCGGCACACCGGGTTCTAGTCCCGGTCGGGGCGCCGGATTCTGTCCCGGTTGCCCCTCTTCCAGGCCAGCCCTCTGCTGTGGCCCAGGAGTGCAATGGAGGATGGCCCAGGTGCTTGGGCCCTGCACCCCATGGGGAGACCAGGAAAAGCACCGAGCTCCTGGCTCCTGCCATCGGATGAGCGCGGTGCGCCGGCTGCAGCACGCCGTCCGCGGCTGCCATTGAAGGGTGAACCAACGGCAAAAGGAAGACCTTTCTCTCTGTCTCTCTCTCTCTCACTGTCCACTCTGCCTGTAAAAAAAAAAAAAAAAAAGAAAAGAAAAATGCCTTTTCAAGTCCATTGCCCATTCCTTAATTGGATTGTTTGTTTTGTTGTTGTTGAGTTTCTTGAGCTCCTTATAGATTCTGTATATTAATCTTTTATCAATGCATAGTTTTAAAACTCAGCAAATGCAAAATCTTTGTTTTGTCTGAAGCACCTGCACCTGTTGCTCAGCACTCAGTGCAAGGCTTGCAATACAGTGGATGCTCAGAAGGTATCTGTTGAATAGATTTGATTTCAAAGAGGACCATGCCAATACTTCAGAGGGGCTTAATTGTAGGAGAGAGGAAGTTGAAATGAAAGGGTGAAGACTTGCACTGAAATGAGCTAGGACAATTATATCAATGTCACTGATTATTTTTCTCTCTCATCAATTCTCATATTAATTTCATATTAACACAAAGAACAGATTCAATGTGGTTTCTAGATAGAATTCTAAGAATAAAATGGTACTTCCCATCCTCTCTCCCTCTCTTCTTCCCTCTTCCTTTCTCCCTCCCTCTCTCCCTCCCTCCCTTCCTCCTTCCTTGCACTCTCTATTTCTATGTCTGTCTTAATTTTTGAGATGACATATTTTTAACTTACATTATAGCCAAAGGTTTAATACCCCACTAAATAAATAGTATAATAAGTAAAAAGTATATAGTATAATAAGTAATAGTATAATAAGTAAAAATAAAAAGTGATTTTTTCAGAATGTTTGAGCTTATCAGAAGTATGTTCTAGCTTATCAGAAGTACCCCCTCAAAAATCCATGATAGAAATTTATTAGAGTATGACATTGCATCAAAATATAAGATGAAAATCATAGTTTGTTTTGATGCTTGTGGAAATATGAAAATATTTTAAAGGCAGAACATTTCAAATGCTTGCACACTCTACATCAATATCCTACCCAAGTGCACCACCCAGTTCTAGTTCATTTACTTAACTCAGGCCCATTTGAAAGAAATGAGAAAAAGCAGGAAGTGATCCCAAACTGGGAGTGTGATGTGTTCTTTAACTCTGGAATGCCCTGTGGACCTTCTTTTCTATTCATTCAACTCCTGTTACAATCATACAGTCAGAACTTTCAGAGAAACTAATATTCTGTCCAAGGTGATTTTGTTTTTCCAGTAAAGAAAACCAAAGTCAATTAAAGTTTGTCTCACAATGGAAGATACTCAGAGCCTTTATGAAAATCCAGATAGCCAGATAAACCTATGTTCTCCAAAGTTCTAGTGGGTAATGTATAACATGGTGACTATCTTTAACAACATATACTGTACGGAATATCCATACTTAATGGAAATTTGCTAAGATAGGTATTACATGTTCTCACTACGTATATACCATAGAAAGAAATGAACTCCATGAGGTAATAGATATTTCAATTATCTTGAGTGTGGGAATCACTTCACAACATATACATATATCAGAACACTACATTGTACATTGTAACTAAAAATAATTTTTCTCAATTATAATTCAATTAAGATGGAAAATTCCACTTCCAACTGATGCTCACCCTGTCTCTTGACATCTCCAGCCTTTCAGGCTCTTTTCAAGGACTTGTGATTTTTGGATATCTGGCTATAAGGCCACCAGAGGGGGGTGAAAGTCTTCAGAATCATCTCTCACCTGAGACAAGATTAGGGTAGTTATTTTTCAGTAGTTATACTAAATTCTCATTGGATGCCATTAGGCCACTTGCTGTCTCATAAATATAACATTACAATAGAGCCAACCTTCCTGTCAGCCTACCTAAAGTGGCTCAGTCTCATCACAACCATTCATGCCAGCTCTCACTTTAAATGAGTATTTCTGCTGTCAGTCAGGATCACTTTGGTCCATTGCTACACTTCAGACTGCCAAAGCAGCTTTGACACACAGAACTAGCCTTAATTTTATAGCAGGCAAAATCTAGTCTCCAAAGAAAAGGTCTGAGAAACAGAATAAAGAGTCAGATTAGGGAAAATGTTGCTCTAGACATAAGCTGACCACCAGTTAGGTAAGTTCATATTCAATCAAATCTATTTAGTAACTTCAGTTAAGGTAATGGAACAGCCTCCAGAGGTACAGAAAAATCTGGATCAATGCTTGAATCTTATCTCTTCTATTCATTAGCTGTGTGACCTTGAGAAGGGTACTTTATTGCTTCTGTGTCTTAGTTTTCTCATCTGGAAAAAAGTGATAATAATAGTCTCTGTTTTAAAGAATTGCCATGAAAATTCAATAAAATATTCCATATAATACACTTAGAAACTCACTTGACATTAAGTATTTAGTAAGTGATATTATTATGCAAATGCCATCTTTGGACCCTACTTACCCTGATAACATTTCAGTTCACTAGTCCATCTATTGAACTGAAGATATTTTACTTCATAATGCTAGTCCTGATGGTCAGATGGCACTGCTACCTTGATTGTTCACCTTCCTGGAATGAAAAACTCCTCCTCCATCACTCAATAATAGGGAATGACTTCATTCTAAAGTGAATAGGGAATAAAAATTCCTCTGTTTATATCTTCCACCATGATGAAGAAGTATCAACTGTTGATTCACAAACTTAGAAACAATAACAAAAAATGTCAACAGATGATACTTTCAAATGTGTTTGCTTCTGTCATGGGAATGAGAAAAATTATTATTCACTAGATGCTATCTATTCTTCCCTTCTAAAACTTTGAATATTTTTTAATTAATTGGTTTTTTAGTTGATTCGCTTTAAAGAAGGAAATAATTTTAAAAGGCAAAAAATTACTACAAATGGAAAACCAGAATTATCTTCATATATTAACAGATTACAAATAAATCCATAACTACTCAAAAAATTATTGATATATAATACATATTAATGTGATATAGTGAGATAATTATAATGATCAAACAAGGCAACCAGCATTTTCATCTCCCTAAACATTTATCATTTCTTTTGTCAGAAAGCTTCAAACTCCTCTCTTCTAGTTCACTATAAAGCATATAATTGTTGTGAATCACCCTTCTGTGCTATAGAACATTCAAACTTATTTTTCCTGTGTAATGGTATTTTGGTATCCATTATCTAATCTCTTACTCTCTCCTTTCCTCACTATATTTTCTAATCTCAAAGTGACCACTATTCTACCCTCCATTTCTATGAAAGTAGCTTTTTTCCCTTTAGTTTCCATGTGTCTGTGCAATGTTTTTCTTTCTGTGTCTAGCTTATTTCACTTAACATGGCATCTTCTAGTTTCATCCTGTTGTCACAATGACAAGATTTCATCCTTTTTGATACATTTTTATGTGACACTTTCTGCATCCATTCATTCATAGTCAGATACTTCAATAGATCTCACATCTTGTATACCGCCAATAGTGCCACAAAACACATAGAATTGCAGATATTTCTTTGATATGCTGATTTTAAATTTTTGCCAGAAAACAGTGAATTGTATAACCACTTGTTCTACAGATGAGAGAAACTGAACCATGGTGACAGGACCACAGAAAAATAAGCCTTGTACCAGGTTAAAAAAATAAAGCTAAAAGTCAAGGCTCCTGAAGCCAAATGCAATATTCTTTAAATCACATTATCTTTAATTTGTATAAAATTTTAATTCTTCTTCTACCACTCCACACATCCCTCAGTTTCACCTCAAGCAACTTGGGAACAGATGTGGTTTCTAGAGGAACAGATTAAAATCCTTCTTAGCCTTTGATGATGCTCACATAACAGATAGGTAAAATGAAGTACAGGAAAATGATCTTCTTTGGTCCAGGCAATTTATGTATGTAAAAAGTCTATGTCTATGTGCAATATGAAGACAGTCATTCCACTTTTCACTTTTCTTGACATAGGTAGTCATACTCAAAGGTTATTGTCTTGGCTGCTGAATCACAGATTTCTATAAGTCAAAGTTGTAAGAGGTCCTAGAGGTCACACAATTTTAATTATCTTTAACAAATGAAAAGACTGTGATTAAAAAGGAGCAAACACTTGTGCAAGGTCAGACAGTAAGTTAATGGTGAATCAAGGCCTCAAATTTAAAGCTCAGTTCCATCTCCTTATTGTATCAGTTCTTCATGAAGATGAAAAAAGAATATACAGCAAGAAATCCTGCTTGCAATTCTGTATTTATATTATATATTATTAGTTTACTTAATTTTCCTCATTTACTGAAAAATTTCAAGGCTCTGACATGGTCCTCTTCTCTATTTACAATCTCTTCACAGGTCATCTCAATCGACATCCATGGCTTTTTAATACCATATACATGATAATGACTATCCAATTTATGTGTCCATCCTGAATGTCTTCCCTGAACTTAAAATTAGTATAAACATTTTGCCATGAGATAGCTTCATGTGGATATTTAATCAGCATCTCAATTTTAGCATGCCCCAAACAGAAGCATTAATACACTCACCTAAACTCCTTCCCTAGCTTTCCCTGTCTTGGTTAAAAGCACCACCATCTTGTCAGTTTCACAGGCTAAAAAATATGAAATTATCCATGATTATTCTTTTCTCCTTCCTTTTCCCTCCACCTAACATTATATCAGTTACCAAACATTGTTATTTCTACCTCGGATGCCTATTCTGTATCTGATCACTTCTATCTCCACTGCTGTCAGGTTATTCCAGGCTACAGTAATCTCTCACCAGTAACAGATTCTTAATAGGTCTTCTCCACTCACTCATAATCCTTTCTCTGAGGGGCATACAGAGTGGTCTTTTCAAAATGAAAATCCATTACTGTCATCTTCTTACTTAATACTTTGGAAATCTTCCAATTATAATTACGATCAAATTAAAAAATGAACATGGCTTACAACATCCTACATAGTCTGACTTAATCTACATCTCCAACTTCAATTTTATTAACATGCTACCTCATTCACTATATTCCAGTCACATGGGCCTTCTGTTTATCTCAAATATCTCTTTGCTTCCCATTCCACAGTCTTTGTATCAAGAATTCCTCCTTGGAATATTGTTTTCCTAGTTTTGCCTCACTATCACAGATAAAGCAACTCCACTAGCCATTACTTTTTAACCTACCATCCTGAAGTGTGTGTGTGTTTTATAACACTTAAATTAATATGTGAACATTTTATCTTACTTACATATTTTACCTGTTCATGTATTAGACAATTTCTATAACAGATTTTTGTCTTTTTATCTCTAGTACCTCGTGCCTAGCATAGAGTGAAATTACCAGATAATTTTTGAATAAATAAGTAGGCACTATCAAAAAATTTCTCTATCCAGTGATTTCCAAAGTTTACACGTATATCACTGATGGTACATGAGATAATTTGGTTGGTGCATGGATGACTATTCTTTTACTCATAGTTATAGATTTACTTTAATATATACTTGGAAAATACTACTAGCACATCTCTCTCACTGTTTAGAATGAAATTAAGTACTCTGGCCTCAAAATTAGCCCTTAAGGCATTCGATCTGGCTAAAAAACCCATGAGAGTATTTCAGGCATGGAAAGCCAAGACACTCTGGCAAAAAAAAAAAAAAATGACCTAAATGAAAGATCTCTGTGAGTGAGTTCCCAGCAGAAAGAACGGCACATCAAAGAAGGAGGTACCTTTCTCTGAAGGGAGGAGAGAACTTCCACTTTGACTATGACCTTGTCAAAATAAGATCGGAGTTGGCAAACTCAAGAGGCTTCCATAGCCTTGGCAACTCATGACAAGAGCTTAGGGTGATTACTGATGCCATAAACAAGAGTGTCAATTTGTTAAATCAACAACAGGAGTCACTGTGCACTTATTCCCCCTGTAGGATCTCTGACCTTAATGTGTTGTACTATGTGAATTAACGGTACAACTAGTACTCAAACAGTACATTATACTTTGTGTTTCTGTGTGGGTGCAAACTGTTGAAATCTTTACTTAGTATATACTAAACTGATCTTCTGTATATAAAGATAATTGAAAATGAATCTTGATGGAGAATGGGATGGGAGAGGGAGCGGGAGATGGGATGGTTGCGGATGGGAGGGAGGTTATGAGGGGAAAAGCCACTATAATCCAAAAGCTGTACTTTGGAAATTTATATTTATTAAATACAAGTTAAAAAAATAACTATTGGGAAAGATGAAATTGAGTGCCATATGTGAATTCAAGTAGATAAATTATATGTGGTTATTTATGTCTTTTCTATTTCCCAAGCATCCTGTAATGTTATTCTCAAAAATAAAATGAAATATTAAAAAAAATGAAGCTAAGTAAAAACAAAGAAGTTAATGATAACAGAACCATTCTGACAATAGAAGTACAGGGAGTACACAGATCTAGCAAAAGCCCTGAAGATAATATATTCAAGTGTATCATTAAAGTCTTGGAAATACTGCTCAAATTTTCACTAACACTGGTAACCATTGATTATCTTAATGTTGATGATTTACCGCAGGCAAGTTATTATATGAACTGACAATGACTACTTGGCTATTTAACACTCATAATCTTGGAAGAATGTAAACATTATTTTTCTAAAGATAGGGAAATGGTGTCAGTGTTACATAATACTGAATCAAGATTGAAAATAGTGTCAGATGTCTCAAATTACTATAGGTTCTGAACCACTGGACTCATTTGTGTAGTACTGAAAATTAACTCCCCGAATACCAATGATTAATTGGATGTTCTTGAATACAGCCTAAGTCTCCTGAGGTTTCCTTTGTGTTTCTATAGTATGGTGGTTATTAAAGTGTGGTCACCCAAGTAGCAATATCAATATCAGCTAAGAACCTAGACTTAATGTGAACACTTAATTTTATGTGTTAATTTAACTAAGGTCATAGGATGGTTAAACATTATTCTGGGTTTGTTTGGGTGTTTGTGGATAACATTTGAATTGGTAGATTAAGATTACCTTCTCCAATGTGGATGAGCCTCATCCAATCAGCTGAAGGTTTGAACATAACACAAAAGCTGAACTTCCAGAGAATAAGAGGGAAATCCTCCTGCCTAACTGAATTCAGCTGGGACATTGATTCTGTCATGTGTTCAAACTGGAAATGAAATATCAGCTGTTTTTGGGTCTTAAGTCTGCCAAAACTTGAAACAATAATATTAACTCTCTGCTGTCTATAGATACTGAGACTTATTAGCCCCCATAATCCTGTGAGTCAGTTAATCCCTTATTCATATCCATTCTCTCTCTCTCTCTCCCTAACACAAACCTTTTCCTAGAATCTCCATTCTGTTCCCTTGATCTAAGTTTCTTTTCTTCTACTACCACGATCTTGATTAATGTAGGTATACATGTCTTGATATTCAGTAGAGTGATTCCTCCCTAATTAATTCTTCATTTTCATAACTGCCTTAGTTATTCCATTACTTTGCCTTTTCACGTTAATTTTAGAATATTCTTATCTATATCTACAAAAGTATTCCTGGGATCTGATAGGCATTACAGTAAACCTATATTATCAATTTAGGGGAAAATTAACATCTTCATACAGTTGAATCATTAAATTCATGAAGGAAATTTATTTATATTCTTCTTGACTGAGTTTCTTACACTAACAATTTATACTTTTAAGTATATAAATCTTATACATATTTTAGAAGATTTACGGCAGAGTATTTCATTCTGAGTCATTATCAACGTTATTGCATTTAATGTTTTGTTTATAATATAATGTTATTACATTTACTATGCTGGTATTGTATCCTGAAATCTACTCATTTGTCAGTTCTAGGACTTTTTGGTAAATTATCACAAATTTTCCATGTAGTCTATTAGGATTAGAGAGGTATATGGAAATAATTGTATCTTCCTTACTTATCTGTACTTTAATTTTTTTCATGCTTTATCACACAAGTTAAAATTTTTGGTAACAAGTTGAACAGCAGTGGTGAGAATGAAATTCTTCCCTCGCCCCTTACTTTAGGTGTAAAGTGTTGTCGTTCACCTTAAGAGGTGAACGTTCACCTTAAGAGGTCTGTGGTATTGCATGAGGAGTTAGGCTGCAGCTTGTCCTGGCTGCTCCACTTTTTTTTTTATTTTTGACAGGCAGAGTGAACAGTGAGAGAGAGGCAGAGAGAAAGGTCTTCCTTTTACTGTTGGTTCACCCTCCAATGGCCGTTGTGGCCGGTGCACCCCGCTAATCCGAAGCCAGGAGCCAGGTGCTTCTCCTGGTCTCCCATGCAGGTGCAGGGCCCAAGAACTTGGGCCATCCTCCACTGCACTCCTGGGCCACAGCAGAGAGCTAGACCTGAAGAGGGGCAACTGGGACAGAATCTGATGCCCCGACTGGGACTAGAACCCGGGCTGCCGGCGCCACAAGGCCGAGGATTAGCCTATTGAGCTGCGGCACCGGGCCCTGGCTGCTCCACTTCTAATCCAGCTCCCTGATAATATGCCTGGGAAAGCACTGAAAGATGGCCTAAATCCTTGGGCCCCTGTCACCAATGTGGGAGATAAGGATAGAGTTCCTCAATAGACATTTTTCAAAAGAGGAAATCCAAATGGCCAACAGGCACATGAAAAAATGTTCAAGATCACTAGCAATCAGGGAAATGCAAATCAAAACCACAATGAGGTTTCACCTCACCCCGGTGAGAATGGCTCACATTCAGAAATCTACCATAATAGATGCTAGAGAGGATGTGGGGAAAAAGGGACACCAACCCACTGTTGGTGGGAATGCAAACTGCTAAAGCCACTATGGAAGGCAGTCAGGAGATTCCTCAGAAACCTGAATATAACCCTACCATTCAACCCAGGCATACCACTGCTTGGAATTTACCCAAAGAAAATTAAATTGGCAAACAAAAAAAATGGTCTGCACCTTAATGCTTATTGCAACTCAATTCACAATAGCTAAGACCTGGAATCAGCCTAAATGCCCATCAACAGTAGACTGGATAAAGAAATTATGGGACATGTACTCTATAGAATACTATACAGCAGTCAAAAACAATGAAATCCGGTCATTTGCAACAAGATGGAGGAATCTGGAAAACATCATGCTGAGTGAATTAAGCCAGTCCCAAAGGGACAAATATCATTAGTTTTCCCTGATCGGCGATGACTAACTGAGCACCAAAGGGGAAACCTGTTGAAGTGAAATGGACACTATGAGAAACAGTGACTTGATCAGCCCTTGGCCTGACTGTTGATGTACAATTTAATACTTTATCCCTTTTAGTGTTTTTTGTTGTTGTTGTTCTAGTACTATTGGTTGAACTCTGTAATTAACACACAATTATTCTTAGGTGTTTAAATTTAACTGAAAAGTGATCCCTGTTAAATATAAGAGTGGGAATAAGAGAGGGAGGAGATGTACAATATGGGAAATGCTCAATCGGACTTGCCCCAGATGGTGGAGTTAGAATTGTGCCAGGGGATTCCAATACAATCCCATCAGGGTGGCATGTACCAATGCCATATCACTAGTCCAAGTGATCAATTTCAGTTCACAGTTGATCACACTGATAGGTCTAAGAGTCAAAGGGATCACACAAACAAGACTAGTGTCTCCTAATACTAACTGATAGAATGAAAAAGGGAGAGAATGATCCAGCATGAGAAGTGAGATACACAGCAGACTCATAGAATGGCAGATGTCCTAAATAGCACTCTGGCCACAGAATCAGCCCTTAAGGCATTCGGATCTGGCTCAAGAGCCCATGAGAGTAGTTTAGGCATGGAAACCCAAGACACTCTGGAAATAAAAATGACCTAAATGAAAGATCTCTGCGAGTGAGATCCCAGTGGAACGAATGGGGCCATCAAAGAAGGAGGTACCTTTCTCTGAAGGGAGGAGAGAACTTCCACTTTGACTATGACCCTGTCAGAATAAGATCGAAGTCGGCGAACCCAAACCGCTTCCATAGCCTCGGCAACTCATGACTACAGCCTAGGGAGATTACTGACACCATAAACAAGAGTGTCAAATTGTTAAATCAACATCAGGAGTCACTGTGTACTTACTTCTCATGAGGGAATCTGTCCTTAATATGTTGTCCAATGTGAAGTAATGCTATAACTAGTACTGAAGCAGTATTTTTACACTTTGTATCTGTGTGGTTGCAAACTGATGACATCTTTACTTAATATATACTAAATCAATCTTCTGTATATAAAGATAATTGAAAATGAAAAAAAAAACCTTGGTGTTAAATTGGAAATTGCATAGAAAATTAATCAATTTTTAAAAAAATATCATGTAGGTTCTCTGTCCTTTATGTTCTGTACATTGTGTTTTAATGCTATAACTAGTACTCCAACACTATTTTTTACTTTGTGTTGCTATGTGAGGGCAAACTGTTGAAATTTTTACTTAATATATACTAAACTGATCTTCTGTATATAAAGAGAATTGAAAATGAATCTTGATGTGAATGCAAGGGGAGAGGGAGCGGGAAAGGGGAGGATTGCAGGTGGGAGGGAAGTTATGGGGAGGGGAAGCCATTGTAATCCATAGGCTGTACTTTGGAAATTTATATTCATTAAATAAAACCTTAAAAAAAAGAATAGAGTTCCTGAATCCTGGTTTTAGTGTGACCCAACCTTGGTTACTGCGGCCATTTGAGGAGTGAACAAGAGGATGTAAGATCTTTCTGTCTTTGTCTCTATCTGTCTCTCTCTGTCTCCCTCTCTCTCTGTCACTTTGCCTTTCAAATAAATAAAATAATTATTAAGAAAGATAGATTAAAAATAATATTAGCTTTATGTATTTGTCGATATTGTCAAGTTGACGAGTTCAACTCTGTTTCTGCATTACTCAATGTCTATCATAAAACACAGTTTTGCCTGATTTAAAATTCTATGTTAATGATTCTTTACTCTTTTTTTAAAGTAAATCTTTTTAAAAGTCCATCAAGAAATGGAATTTAGAAAAATATTTGTGCATTTTCATAATTTTTTCATAAACTTTTTAAAAAGTTTTTATTCATTTATTTGAGAGGTTAAGTTACAGAAAGAGTGAGAGAGAGAAAGGTCTTCCATCAGCTGGTTCATTCCCCAAATGGCTGCAGCAACCAGAGCGGGGCCAACAGAAAGCCAGGAGGCAGGAGCCAGGAACCTCCTCAGGATCTCCCACGTGGGTGCAGGGGCCTAAGCACTTGGGCCATCTTCTGCTGCTCTCCCCAGGACATTAGCAGGGATCTCGATCCGAAGTGGAGCAGCGGGGACTTGAGCCATCGCCTATATGGGATGCTAGTGCCACAGGTGGAAACTTAGTCCATGACACCACAGCACCACCCCTCTGCATACAATTTTTGAAGACTACTCATACACACACATGTGCATATATATATATATATATATATATATATATATAATCTTCAAATTACTGCATTATGACTAGGAAAAGTCATCACATAAACTGACAGGCACAAAAACAACAACATGGTGCAGATTTGATATTGGTAATAAAAATATCTAACACTGGAGAATCACCATAAGATTATTTTTCTTACAACTCAACCACCAAGTTCTTTACTTGACATAAGAATGGAGGGAATCCATTAGTAGATGAACCGACGTAATATAGATTGTAAAGATATGTGCAAAATGGTTGTTGATCACATACTAAGAAATGTAACTGAAAGGAGAAATTTTAAAATATCTTGGGATATATATAAATGCCAGACCAATAGCCATGGGATGCTGTGATCATTTCCTGCATTCCACAAGACAACTGTTATGGCATTGTGTCTATGTAAGTGGAATTATTTAAAAATGTTTAAATGGTTACATAAAACAGTGATGCATCTTAGTGCTCTACCTTCTGAGGTTGTGGTAATTTAATGATTTCATGCCCTTTAACCTCTTAGCTCAATGCCTAGCAGGTAAGAAAAACTAAACAAGCATTAACCAGTGTTTGTCAAAATACCATTTTTAAGTGCTTGAAATTTACTATTTTTTTTATTAATTGAAACGTATCTTATTAATGCCTAGTTTAGAATAGGAAACCTCTATCATACAAAGATTAAATTACTTTTCAAAATCATGGTCATTATGTGTCTTAGAAAGGTTTGAACACAAGTAAAAAATATGACTCTAAAATCCAAGAGTTGGGCCAGCGCCGTGGCTCATTTGGTTGATCCTCCGCCTGTGGCACTGGCATCTCATATGTGAGATTCAGCCTTACCAATTCTGAATTTTCCCTAAATTCAGAGAGGAGCCAAATGCTTTGTATATGTGAAATACATAAGTGTTCTTTGTTTTCATTTTTTAAACTGTTGGATATTTATGTGAAATATTAGGGAACAGGTACAATAGGTTTCCAAAGATTAATGATTAGAAAATTTACTACTTCTAAAGTGCCTATTATAAGCATTATGATTTGCAGATATCATTGTTTTAAATCTTCAACATAGGCACAGTAGCAGAGAGATCCAATATGGTTGTATGTGCCTCTGCCACAGAGAAGAATAAGAAAAGAAAGATTCCATTTCCAGGAAATTCAGTAAAGAAGAGATGGGAACCCTAAACACCACAGACTGCAAAAACCAGCAGCAAGAGAGGAGCAAACAACATTACAGGTCTTATCCAGGCTCCCCTGCTGGAGAGATTCTATCTTTTCTGGAAAAGATTAACAGAAATTTTGTAACTTCAATAATCAACACAGATAGGAATCCTTAGCTACAGGATAATTCCAGTTTTCATTGGCTTTAAATACAGTCCATAAAGCAGACAAATATCTGACTGATGGCTTTGCTGCAAAAGAGGAACCCACATTGCCTCCCCCTACCTGCAAAGCCATAGGCAAGGGTTGCTGTAGCACAGCCACTACTAAACTCCATTCTGTATTAGGGAACAGTAGTAGGTTCCCCACAACCACTACCAGAATTACAGTACTTCACATGGCAGAGAATAGGACCTTCTGCATCCTGTAGTTGCAGGATTGCTGGGCATAAACCCAAGAGCCACACTTCCTCATTCTGGAGGATCCAGGGAAACTCCCCTTCTGCTCCTTGGATCTTGGAGCCAGCAGCAGCCAATACAAAAACCTGGAGGACCAAACCTGAGGAAGTCTCCTTCTGCAACTTTTACCACTGTGTGCTGGGCGGTCAGGGCATCACCCTTTCATGTCCTGTGTACAGGGGGCAGTACCTTCTGTGTCCTGCAGTTCTGGGAATCTAGCTGCTGTCACTGTAACTGGCAATACCAGTGGGACCTAACAGGCACTATCTACATACCTTTGCTTCAGGCTAGCAGCATCCAGTCCACAATGCCAAGGATAAACTCTACTTATCCTGTGAAATCTGAGTGAGGCTCTCACTTCATACTGCAGCTCCAAAACTATGACTCTAATAGTCATGGAAACTTGTGTATTCCCTCGGAGCTAGGGGAAAGCCCTTTCTGCATTCCTCTGCTCTGAGCCCGTACCTGCATGTGCACAATTCCATCTATAACCTGTGATCACCATGTAGGACTTGAGTTAGGTACCCTCTAAGTCCTGCAGCTCTGACCACATTTTCACTATGTACAAACTTCAATTAAAATAGATCAGAATTTTAAATTTAAGACTGGAAGCTATGAAATAGCTATAAGAAAACATAAGGATAATACTTCTCTTTTTGTTAAAATCAGGGAGAGAGCAAGCAATAGATAGTGAGAGCAAGAGTGAGAAGCAAGAGCGAGACAGAGATATCTTCCATCCACTTCTTACTCCCCAAATGGCTGCAACACCAGGTCTGGGCCATGCCAAAACCAAGAGACAAGAAATCCATCTGGGTTTTCCACATGGGTTTCTGGGGTCCAAACACTTAGACATATT
This sequence comes from Sylvilagus floridanus, assembly GCA_949820135.1. Taxonomy (NCBI): domain Eukaryota; kingdom Metazoa; phylum Chordata; class Mammalia; order Lagomorpha; family Leporidae; genus Sylvilagus; species Sylvilagus floridanus. The sequence continues at coordinate 92,595,453 of OX463223.1, forward strand.
CTGCTGCTTTCCAGGCATAGTAGCAGGAAGCTGAATCAGAAGCCAAGTAGCTGTGACTCAAATCGGCACTGTGATATTGGATGTTGGCACTGCAAGCAGTGGCTTAACCCATTGTTCCATATGCTGGCCCCATGAAAACACTTTAAAATTTTATTTATTAAAAGAGGAATTTTTCATATATTTCATATAAAACATTTTTTTAAAAAGATGTATTTATTTATTTGAAAGGCAGAGTTACAGAGAGAGGGTGTTTGCAATGACTTGAATAACTTTCTTAATTATATGTATTGACAAATGTAAATCAATAAACATGACACATCACATTAACAAATTGAAGAATATGAACCATATGATTATAGCAGTAGATGCAGAGAAAGTATTTGATAAAACACAACATCCTTTCATGAGAAAAACCTTAAGCAAATTGGGTATAGAAATAGCATACCTCAACACAAAAGGGAAAATATGAAAAGCCCACAGAGAGCATCATATTTATTGGAAAAAATTTGGAAGCATTTCCAATAAGATCTAGAACCAGACAAGGATGCCCACTTTCATCATTACCATTCAAAATAGTTCTGAAGGTTATAGCCAGAGCAATTAGGCAAGAAAAAAAAATGGATATCAATGGGAAAGGAGGAAGTCAAAATATATGCTTGTAGATGATATGATTCTATATATAGGGGAACCAAAAGACTCCACTAAGAGATTACTGGAACTGATGGGAGAGTTTGACAGAGTTGCTGTATATAAATTAACACACAAAAATCAATAACGTTTATATACACAAAGAATGCCATGGCTGAGAAAGAACTTGTAAGATTAGCACCATTCAAAATAGCTACAAAAATTTAAATTAAATTAATGAAAATTATAAAACATTAAAGAAGACACAATCCTGAAAATATGGAGATTGAGGAGGAAGATTCTTTGTGAAATCAAGGTTTCGAGAGGCTATTGAACACACCTGGGATTCCAGATTGCAAAACTTATTCCCATCGCTGGTCACGTGCTTATACATCACCTAGGAAGACTCTAGGCTTTGACTTTTGTCTTATCTTCAGATTCAGCATAAAAAGGAAAAGAAAGCTAAAAGAGTTACATGTTACTTGATTGGTATTGAAGAAGTTACTCAACTCGGAGTCAATCTGCAAAGATTAATTTATGTGTGTGTTTTTATAATTTCTTCTTTTTTTGTATTTGTGTAAGCACTGAGATAATGTAGTGGAGATTCAATAAGCACACAAACAACGAATAATCATTGCAAAATTAATTTTGAAATGTCACTACACAAATAAAACAACAAAGTCCATGACCAGCACTGACACCAAACCTGAGGAATAGAAAACAATCTGGTTACTATATAATGTTAAAAATGTTCAGTCTTCAGGGCCAGGCATTTGGTGCAGTGATTACATTACTATTTGGGATGCCAGCACCCCTATCAGAGCCCCTCAGCTTATTTTTTCTTTCTTTTTTAAGGATTTATTTATTTTATTTGAAAGTCAGAGTTATGCAGAGAGAGAGAGAGAGAGAGGTCTTCCATCCGCTGGTTCACTCTCCAATTGGCCGCAATGGCGGGAGCTGCGCCTATCTGAAGTCAGGAGCCAGGAGTTTCCTCCGGGTCTCCCACGCAGATGCAGGGGCCCAAGCACTTGGGCATCTTCTACTACTTTCCCAGCCCATAGCAGAGAGCTGGATGGGAAGCCAGTCCCTCGGTTTTTGTCTCAGCTCTGCTTCCAATTCAGCTTCCTGCTACTTTTCATGCGTGGAGTCTGCAAGTGATGAATCTAGTTGTTGGGACCCTGATACCCATGAGGGAGGCCTGGATTGAGTTCCACATTCCCAGCTTTGGCGGGTCCAGCTCTAGCTGTTGGGGGCAGTTGGGGGAGTGAGCAAGTGCATGGAAGATATATCTCTCTCCCTCTATCTGTCCCTTTGCCTTTCAAATAAATAAATGAAAGACCTTTTTTATAAAAATGTCTAGTTTTAAAAATATATATAAAAACACACACAAACAGAAAAACAGAAATTGCCCATAAAGAGATTCAGAGATTGAGGGTTCCTAGGCAAAGGATTTACATAAACAAGCCTAAATTCATTGTGAATTAATACTATAACTAGTACTCCAACAGTATTTTCACTTTGTGTCTCTATGTAAGGGCAAACTGTTGAAATCTTTACGTAATAGGTACTAAACTGATCTTCTGTGTATAAAGAGAATTGAAAATGTATCTTGATGTGAATGGAAGGGGAGAGGGAGCGGGAAAGGGGAGGGTAGCGGGAGGGAGCGAAGTTGTGTGTGGGGGAGCCATTGTAATCCATAAGCTGTACTTTGGAAATTTATATCCTTTAAATAAAAGCTTTATATAAAAAAAAAACTAAAAAGAAAAAAAAGAACTAAAGGAAGCCAGCATTATATCTTAACAAATACAGAGTAACAATAAAGAAAATAGAATTTAAAAAAAAACTAAATAGAAATTTTGACATGGAAATGTACAACAGCTGAATGAAATCTTCACGAAAGGGTCAGTTGCAGACTGGAGTAGGTAGTACAAAGAATCAGTGAAATCACATATAGGACTTCTGATATTACAGATTCTGAGATGCAAACAGAAACAAAATGAACATCTCATAGGATTGGATGGAGTACTTTTTTTTTTTTGGACAGGCAGAGTGGACAGTGAGAAAGACAGAGAGAAAGGTCTTCCTTCCGTTGGTTCACCCCCAAATGGCCGCCATGGCCAGTGCGCTGCACTGATCTGAAACCAGGAGCCAGGTGCTTCCTCCTGGTCTCCCACGTGGGTGCAGGGCCCAAGGACTTGGGCCATCCTCCACTGTCTTCCTGGGCCACAGCAGAGAGCTGGACTGGAAGAGGAGCAACCAGGACAGAATCTGGTGCCCCAACCGGGACTAGAACCCGGAGTACAATTAGCCAAGTGAGCCGCGGCACCGGCCTGGATGGAGTACTTTTAAGCATACCGACATGTTCATTGTGTGAGTCCAAAAAGAAGAAGTAAAGCCAGAGCAAGGTAGAAAGAATATCTGGAGAAATATTGGCCCAAAACATTCAAAATATGATGGCCAATGAATTTCAAGTAGGATAAACTCATAGATCTGCAATCAAATACATTATTAAAAAACTGTCAAAAGACAAGGAATATTAATAGAAGCAAGAAAGAAGTGATCTTCACAAACATATCACACATAAAAGTAGATTCTCACATATTCTATTTCTAAATTTTTATTTTTAATTTTCATGTTAATGTGATATTTATATACAGAGGGAGATTAATGTTTTTCATGGCTACATTCTAAAAATATGATGATATTCCCTTCCTCCCTCCCTCCTTCACATCCTCTCTTTCATTCATTTCATTTCATTTCAGTTTTTTAGATACCATGTTTTCAATTTACATTATAGTCAAAAGGCTAAAAATCTACTAAATAAAGAGATCAACAAATAAAAAGTAAAAAGACTCTATTTCAGTGGAAATGCATGCAAGTACTGTAAACAATAAGCAAAGAAAAATATAACCATTTTAGTCATATACAGTAAATTTAAAAATAATCACAGGTCACTAAGACTGTAGTAGTATATCATTGTTAACCATCGGTTTAACAAAGATATAAAACAGAGTTTTATAAAACTATATTTGTAGTAATACTGATACACACAGATATTTCTTTCTTTTTCATTTTTGTGTTTTGATTTTTTTGAAAAAAACTTAGCTCCCACATATAAAAGAGAATATGTGCTATTTGTCCTTTGGCGTCCAGATTATTTCCTTCAACATGATGTCCTCTAGCTGCATTTATTTTGATGCAAATGGTAGAATTTCACTGTTATAGTTTAATAATATTACAATGCATATACACCACATTTTCTTTGGCTATTATGAACAGTGCTGCTATAAACATGCCGGTATAGGTATTTATTTGATACAATGTGTTCATGTTTTGGGGGTATATAACCAAGAGTAGAGTTTCTGGATCATATGGCAAGTCTATTTCTAGTTTTTAACAAATCTCCACATTGTTCTTCCACAATGGCTGCACAAATTTATATTCCCCAATAGACATATATAGAACATTAATCAACAACATAATACCTATTTTTGCAAGTACATATGGGCATTATCTACTCTAATTTAAGACACAAAACAAGAAACAAAGAGATTGAAATCATAGTGGGACTGGTGCTGTGGCGTACCAGGTAAAGTCGCCGCCCTAAGTGGACATAGTTAGAATCCCAGCTGCCACTCTCCCAATCCAGCTCTCTCTAATGACCTAGGAAAGCAGTAGAAGATGGAAGAGTCTGTGAGCCCCTGCACCCACATAGGCGACCCAGAAGAAGCTCCTGGCTCCTGGCTTTGGATAGACCCAGCTCTGGTCATTTCGGCCAGAGCCATTAAGCAAGAAAAAGAAATTAAAGGGAAACAAATTGGGAAGGAAGAAGTCAAACTATCCCTCTTTGCAGGTGATATGATTCTTTATTTAGAGGATCCAAAGATCTCTACTAAGAGACTATTGGAACTCATAGAAGAGTGTGGCGAAGGAGCAGGATATAAAATCAATGCACAAGAATCAACAGCCTTTGTATACACAGGCAATGCCATGGCTAGGGAAGAACTTCTAAGATCAATCCCATTCGCAATATCTACAAAAACAATCAAATACCATAGAATGAACTTAACCAAGGATGTTAAAGATCTCTACGATGAAAATTACAAAACCTTAAAGAAAGAAATAGAAGAGAACACCAAAAAATGGAGAAATCTTCCATGCTCATGGATTGGAAGAGTCAATATCATCAAAATGTCCATTATCCCAAAAGAAATTTATAGATTCAATGTGATAACAATCAAAATACCAAAGACATTCTTCTAAGATCTGGAAAAAATGATTTTGAAATTCATATAGAGACACAGGAGACCTCGAATAGCTAAAGCAATCTTGCACAACAAAAACAAATCACAATACCAGATTTCAGGACATACTACAGGGCAGTTATAATCAAAACAGCATGGTACTGGTACAGAAACAGATGCATAGACCAATGGAACAGAATAGAAACACCAGAAATGAATTCAAGCATCTACAGCCAACATATTTGATCAAGGATCTAAAACCAATTCCTGGAGCAAGGACAGTCTATTCAATAAATGGTGCTGGGAAAACTGGATTTCCACGTGCAGAAGCATGAAGCAAGACCCCTAACTTTCACCTTACACAAAAATCCACTCAACATGGATTAAAGATCTAAATTGATATCCCAACACCATCAAATTATTAAAGAACATCAGAAAAACCTGCAAGATATAGGCACAGGCAAAGACTTCTTAGAAAAGACCCTGGAGGTACAGGCAGTCAAAGCCAAAATTAACAATTGGGATTGCATCAAATTGAGAAGTTTCTGTACTGCAAAAGAAACACTCAGGTGAGTGAAGAGGCAACCGACAGAATGGGAAAAAATATTTGTAAACTATGCAACAGATAAAGTATTAATAACCAGAATCTACAAAGAGGTAAAAAAACTCCACAACAACAAAACAACCCACTTAAGAGATGGACCAAGGACCTCAATAGACATTTTTCCAAAGAGGAAATCCAAATGGCCAACAGGCACATGAAAAAATGTTAAGGATCACTAGCAATCAGGGAAACGAAAATCAAAACCACTATGAGGTTTCACCTCACCCCGGTGAGAATGGCTTACATACAGAAATCTGCAACAACAGATGCTGGTGAGGATGTGGGGAAAAGGGACACTAACCCACTGTTGGTGGGAATGCAAACTGCTAAAGTCACTTGGAAGTCAGTCAGGAGATTCCTCAGAAACCTGAATATAACCCTACCATTCAACCCAGGCATACCACTGCTTGGAATTTACCCAAAGGAAATTAAATTGCCAATTAAAAGTGTTGTCTTTTTTCCTTTTAAGTGGCGTTTACTGTGTTGGTCATGGTTGATGACTTTTTTATGAACTATTTTTTAAAAATATTCATATTACTTTTCTAATGTTGCTTGTCTCCATTATGTTCTGTATTACTTTATCTCCTGTGACTTTTTTGATTTTTTTTTTAGTTCTTTTCTAGTTCTTAAGTGGTAAATTTTATTTTATTTGAGAAATTTCATTTTCTTTCTTTCTCTGAAGTGTGAACATTTACTGCTATAAACTTCTTTCTGAATACTGACTTCACCATAACCTAATTTTTTTAAAGATTTATTTATTGAATTTGAAAGTCAGAGTTAAAGAGAAGAGACAGAGAGAGAGGTGTTCCATCCAATGGTTCATTCCCGAATTGGCTGCAACTCAGAGACTTCCATAGCCTTGCAACTCATGACAAGAGTCTAGGGTGATTATTGATGCCATAAGCAAGAGTGTCAATTGTTAAGTCAACAACAGGAGTCACTGTGCACTTACTCCCCCTGTAGGATTTCTGTCATTAATGTGTTGTACTATATGAATTAACAGTATAGCTAGTACTCAAACAGTACTTTACACTTTTGTGTTTCTGTATGGCTGCAAACTGTTGAAATCTTTACTTAGTATACTAAATTGATCTTCTGTATAGAAAGATAATTGAAAATGAATCTTGATGGAGAATGAGATGGGAAAGGGAGCGGGAGATGGGAGGATTACAGGTGGGAGGGTGGTTATAAGGGGAAAAGCCGCTATAATCCAAAAGTTGCACTTTGGAAATTTATATTTATTAAATAAATGTTAAAAAACAAAAAAGAGTAAAGATAACAAAAATAAGAAAGAAAAGTGAAATATCACTACAGAATATTTGGAAAAATGGTACATTTAAATGGGATAGTCTAGATTAATGGACAAATTCTTAGATATAAAAATAACCAAAATTGATTCAAGAAGAAACGAAATATTTGAATACACATAAAATAAGAAAATAGATTGATGCAATAATCTAAAATCTCTCAACAACATCAAAATAGCCAGATAGCTTTGCTGGTGAATTCAACCAACCTGTTAAAGAATTAATACCAAGTTTTCTGAAGTGCTTCCCAGCCAAAAATAGAAGTAGAGGCATCATTGTACACTATGTACAGTATGAGGTAAAAAGTATCCTAATGCTAAAGCCAAAAAAAGATGTCACAGAAAAAGAAAACTACAAATATTCCTTATGAATACAGATTCAAAAACCTCAACAAAGTGCTGAAAAATCGATTCCAACCACATGTCCTAATAATTATATAGCCCTAATATTGGTATTTATTGGATGAATGCAGGAGTGGTTGAACAAAAGAAAATTAATCAATATAATATAATGCATTAATATAGCTAGTGAGAAAAACATAAACTCAGCTGATAAAGAAACAGTACTTGAAAAAATCTGATATATCTTTTTCTGTATACCTACAATAAATATTTTGAATTTTATTTTTTGAAAGATTTTAAGATACATTAGATTCTCAGGATTATAACAAGTGCATGATAACTACTACAACACAATTCTTATCAATTCTCATGTTAATGTGGTATTAATACCAATAGAACATATACAATGTAGTTCATTGATACAGTAGTACATTGATACAGTTCTACTTTTCTCTGTCCCTCCCTCCTCTCTCTTTCATTCTTTTAATCTTTGAGGTAACATTTTTAATTTACATTATAGTCAAAGACTTAATTTCCACTAAATAAAGAATTCAAGAGAAAATGAAAAGACCATGGTTCAGCAGGAATATAAGCAAGGGCTATAACAATAATCAAATAAAAATATGTCAAACTCATTCATAAATTAAAGGAAACTGGATAATATCTTTACAAAATAATTTCACAAGAATTTCACAAAAACGAAAGAAAACTTCACAGAGGCCCAGAGGCCGGCACTGTGGTGTCACAGGTAAAGCCGTTAGTTGCGGTGCCAGCATTCCATATGGATGTTGTTCAAGTCCTGGCAGCTCCTTTTCCAATCCAGCTCTCTGTTATGGCCTGGGAAAGCAGTGGAAGATTGTCTATGTCCTTGGGCCCCAGCACCCGTGTTGGGCCCCTGCACCCATGTGGGAGACCCAGAAGAAGCTCCTGATTCCTGGCTTTGGATTGGCCCAGCTCCAGCCACTGCAGCCATTTGGGGAGGGAAGCAGTGTACAGAAGACCTTTGTTTCTGTCTCTCCCTCTCTCTGACTGTAATTCTACCTCTCAAATAAATAAATAAATAAAATCTTTTTAAAAAGGGGAAGGGGAGCTGGCACTGTAGTGTAGAAGTGCCAGCATGCCATGTGGATGCCAGTAAGAGTCTCGGCTGCTCCACTTCTGATCCAGCTCTCTGCTATGGCCTGGAAAAGCAGTAGAAGATGGCCCAAGTCCTTAGGCTCCTGCACCCATGTGGGAGAACCGGAAGAATTTCCTGGCTCCTGCTTCGGATTGGCTCAGCTCTGGCCATTGCCACCATTTAGGTAGTGGACCAGCAGACAGAACACCTCTCTCTCTTTCTCTCTCTGCCTCGGCCTCTAACTCTGCCTTTCAAATTAATAAATTAATTAATATTTTTTAAAAATGAAAATATTGCAGATGATTAAAACTATAGAGTCATAATACTCTTAACCATCTTCTTGACAATGATGTAAAACAAAGTTTGACAAAACTATATTTGCACTGATAGTTATTTATTTCATTTTTTATTTTTCCTTTTTTCACTTTTATTTAATAAATATAAATTTCCAAAGTACAGCTTATGGATTACAATGGCTTCCCCCTCCATAACTTCCCTCCCACCTGCAACGCTTCCATCTCCCGCTCCCTCTCCCATTCCATTCACATCAAGATCCATTTTCAATTATCTTTATATACAGAAGATTGATTTAGTATATATCAAGTAAAGATTTCAACAGTTTGCACCCACACAGAAACATAAAATGCAAAATACTGTTTGAGTACTAGTTATAGCATTAATTCACATTGAACACCACATTAAGGACAGAGATCCTACATGAGGAGTAAGTGCACAGTGACTCCTGTTGTTGACTTAACCAATTGACACTCTTGTTTATGGCATCAGTAATCTCCCTAGGCTCTAGTCATGAGTTGCCGAGGCTATGGAAGCCTTTAGGGTTCGCCGACTTCGATCTTGTTCTGACAGGGTCATAGTCAAAGTGGAAGTTCTCTCCTCCCTTCAGAGAAAGGTACCTCCTTCTTTGATGGCCCCGTTCTTTCCACTGGGATCTCACTCGCAGAGATCGTTCATTTAGGTCTTTTTTTTCCTTTTTTCTTTTTAAATTTTAGCTCCCACAATAAGGTATACAACGAAATGGTATTCACCTATAGAAAGAATGAAATTCCTCCATTCATATCAAAAGAGATGCAACTGGAAGACATTTGTTGAGTGAAATAAGCCAGACATAGAAAGACAAATACCATTACCTCTTTCTTTTTAAATTTTAAGACAAGAATACAGTGTTTGTAAACATCTCTTAAACATCTAACACAAGTGTAACTTGTTTGACTAGCAAATTAAAGCACAAAATTGTCAAGGTAATATTTTTAGTTTCTTTTTTACCAACAAATTTAAAACATCTGATACAGAGATTTATTTAAGTCACAGGAAGCAAAAAGGTATTTGGAGTTAATTTAGCAGTTTAAATTTATGAGTAATCTTTTATCTATAAGCTAATTAAAACAGAGATCTTAAAAATTTATCCCCTGTAGACATGCAATATGTACACATGTATGACACATAATAAACATTACAGGATAGAACAATAAAGCAGTTTCAATAACAGCTTCCTAAAATCTTTAACTTCTTTTAAAATTTTATTTGCGTTATAAAAATTTCACGTATTTCATATATACAGATTCAGGAACATATTGATACTTCCCACCCTACCCTCCCTCCCACCCATGCTCCCACCCTTCTTCCTCCTCCCTCTCTTATTACCACTCTTAATTTTTACAAAGATCTATTTTCAGCTTATTTAATGATCCAATACATCTTAATAACAGAAATACTCAGGATATTGGGAATAATATCTGAAATCTCTCAACATGATAAAAAGAATTGGTGGAAAATATGCATTATGATATTCAAATGTACTAAAATGAAAGCTTTCTCCCTAAGATCAGGAAGAAGTCAAGGATGGCTTTTTAAAGCACTGATATTCAGAATTGCACTGGAAATAACAGGAGTTATAATTAGACAAGTAAAATAAAATAGGCATTGGAAAAAAGAAATAACGTTATTCCATTTGCAGATACTATACATAGAAAGCCTCCAAAATATAAAGAAAGTCTTACTAGAGGTAATAAGAGTTCAGCAAATTTGTAGAGTATAAGACTGCAAACAAAATCAGTTGTGCTTTATACACCAGCGATGAACAATTTGAAGGGAAGTTAAAAAAATTCTATTTAAGATAACACTGATAATAACAATAGTAAGAATAATAAAAGTAAGAATAAATCTAACCAGGAGGTGGAAGATTTGTACACTGAAAAATATAAAACATTCCTGGAATAAATGAAAGGAGATCAAAATATTCAATGTTTATGGATTGAAATAATGTTGTTAAGATGATACTACTGTATATAATTTAAAGACTCAAAGTAACTACCAAAATTATTCTAATAGTCTTTTTGAATAAAATTAAAAATCAATCCTCAAATTCAGATGAATTTATAAGTGTCCCTCAAGAAAGAAGAAAGTTAGAGGACTCACTTTTCCCAATTTCACAATACACTACAAAACAACAGGAATCAATACAGTGTGATACTTGTGTAATGACAGACATAAATGTGGCAGAACAGAATTTAGATTCTAGGGTGTGTGTGTGTGTGTGTTTGTGTGTGTGTAGATATAGATAGCTCTCTGTTCTGGAAATATCAAGACTAACCAATTGAAGAAAATATAGTCTTGTCCACAAATGATGCTGATACTGGATATCCACATGGAAATTTTTAAAAAGAACCACTGCCCTGTATCATTTGCAAAATTAATTTAAAGTGGATCAGTGCCTTAAATATAAAGTAAGACAAAAAAAATCCTCAGAAGAAAACATAGGGTCAAATGTTCATGTCTTTATATTTGACAAAGGATTCCTAAATATAACACCGGAAGCATAAGTAACAAATAAACATAACAATTAGACTTCATCCAAGTTAAAAACATTTTTACATAAAAAAATTGAGAGGATGGAGAGTAAGATGGTAGTAGAGTAAGGTTTTTGGGTGACCATCTCTCCAGGTATCAATTTGAACAGCTATCCACACAACAAGACACCTTCCTAATGAATTCAGGTGACAGATCACAGTGCCTGATTTTAGTATAACAATGAGAAAATAAACAAAGAAAACAGGAAGAAAAGCCTTGCTCATATCAATCTTCCCCAAGCCAATTAGAGCAGCATGGATAGATACACTTTGCCTCACACTTGGGGAAGGGAGAATGAATTAGGTCCAGATTTGAAACTGTATTTGAAATACAATGGTAGACCTGCCACAATAAAAATCAATGCTGAACAGGGCCTCATGATCCATGTCCTAAGGTTCATACTTGCACATTGAATCTATTGACCTTTCTTGGCCAGGCAGCTAAGGGACTTCTTCCAACATCCCATCCCCAGTTGCCAGGAGACAGTGGAGCAAGACTAGCAACTGTGGAATAGGACAGGAAGGAGAATTTAAGAATCTGCCTGGGAGATCAGAACTCAAAGAACATTAAGAGAATAAAAAGAAACAATTTAATACTCTAACAGAAAAAATGTAACTTCACAGATGAAAGTAATTAAACAGGTTAACAGACATCCATCAACTGAAATGTACACTAGGCAAAATTAAAAATGTAGAAAGAAGGTATTAATAGCAAAATAGGTCAAACAGAAGAAAAAGCAGTGAGTTCAAAGACAAAATGATTTAAAATATACAGTAAGAATAGAAAAATGAAAAAAAAAATGCCAGTGGAATGAAGAACATTTAGAAGAATTTTGAACAACTTGAAAAGAATAAACATTTGAATTTCTGGGTTCCAGAATAACTTGAAAATGCCAAAGTGGTAGAGCATATTCAAAAAGATAGTAACAAAAACTTCCCAAACCCACAAATAGAAATATCCCTGCAAAAGAAGGTCAGAGGTCATAGTCAGATTCAACCTCAGCAAGTCTACTCTAAGACATACTGTACTCAGTCTTCAAGGTTAAAGATAATGAGAGGATTCACAAAGGTGCATGAAAAAAGAAGGAAATAACACGTAGTGGGGTCTCAATTCACCTGACTGCAGGCTTCTCAACAGAAATATTACAATATAGAAAGAAGTGAGAAGCGATGAGAAGGAATAAAAAAAAAAATCTTCCAGCCAAAAATGCTGCAGCCAGAAAAGCTATCCTTTAGACATGAAGGAGATATAAAGACTTTCCCAGAAAAACTAAAACTGAGAGAATTTATCACCACCAAACTTGTCTCATGTGAAATACTTTAGTATGTAGTACTCCCTTTAGGGAGTTCTTTGAACTGAAAGATAGAAACAGTAATGAGTAAAAGGAAAATACTAGTAGAAAATTTACTGCTAAAAGTAGCTATACAGGCAAATTCACATGCTATAGTAGATAAAACATGGTGCATAATCCCCTCATATATTTAGTAATAAGAGTAAAAAGCATAACAATTACAATGATAACTACACTAATATGTTGATAAAGAGGAAATATACAAAGATGTAAAATGAGATATCAATTCAACATATGGGTAGGAACAAAGTTGAAGTGCAGAGTTCTTTATCAGTACTTCTTAGTTCTCTTAGTTCTCTATAAGTATTTCTTTTCCTTTTCTTGTTTCATTTCCTGTGTTTATAACCAATCATAATTTGCTGTCCCCTTAAAAAGCCTTTTAATACCTAAAATACATTTTGGTAAGACTCATAAAAATTACATTCTAAAAATCTATTATAAATTTACCAAAACTAATAAACAAGTACTCAAAGTATACTGCTACAGGAAAAGCATTTAACCACAAATGAAGATTGTAAAGAGAGCAAGAAACATAGGAAGGAATCACAATAAAAATATAAACTAACAAAATGGCAGTAGTAAGGCCTTACCTATGAATAATTACCTTAAAAGTAAATGGATTAACCTTTACAATTATAAAGGACATAGAATGACTAAATGGATTTAAACATCATGACTCAAATATATACTGTTTAGAAGAAATTTACTTCATTTCTAAGGAAACATAGGTACTATTTAGATGTTACATTATCATTGATTCGATTTCATTGAAAGAAATTATGAATTACTGTTGACAAAAAACTGTATATAGGTAAAATGTTGATTTTTCCATTTAATTATAATTTACAGCTATTGTCAATACCCCCACTATACTAGGGCCTTTTGGCATTTTACTCATTAAACTTCTTATTTGGTGAAGTATTAAACCTTTATACTGTAATGAAAATTTTAAATATGTTTAAAAAATAAAGGTAGAAGGAAAGGATGGGAGGAAGGGAGGCAGGCAGAGAGAAAGAGAATACCATTATTTTCTTAGACTTGTACCTACACAACATATTGAGCCTGTTAAAATTAACTAAAATTAAAATGAAAATGAAAAAGATACACAGAAACTGAAAGTCAAAGGATAGAATAATATATTCCCTGCCAATGCAACCACAATGAAAGTAGAAGTAACCATGCCTTTATCAGAAAAAAATTGTGAAATCAAAAGTGTTAAAAAGAGATAAAGAAATTCAATGTATATGGAAAAAGGGTTCAATGAGGTCATTGGATTATGATAAAGAGTTCGATCCAGCAAGATAAAATAATAATTTTAAATATATATGCACCAAATATTGGAATCCCCAAATACATAAAGCAAACACTAATACTAAGTGTGAAAGGGGACACAGACTGCAATATAATAACAGTGAGGTATTTCATACACCACTTTATGAAAAGGATAGGTCATCAAGACAGAAAATCAATAAAGAACAAAATTATATTGTACCCTAGATCATTTGAACTTAATACACATCAACAGAACATTGATCTGACAGTTACAGAATGCACATTATTCTCAATAGCACATGGACTGTTCTCTAGGCTAGGTCATAAAAACATCAAAACATATTTTAAAAATAGAAATCATATTGAATATATTTTCTGACCACCATGCAATAATACTAAAATGAAAAAAGAAAAAATTCGGTAACTATTTCAATATATGGAAATTTAAAATTTTGTCCCCAACAACCAGTGGAAGAAGGGAGAATGGAAATGTAAAATTATCTTGAAATTAATAAAATGGAAATACAAGAGGAAAGATCTTACAGGACATAGGAAAATCAGTATGAAGAGGGAAGTTTATAATAATAATAAATGCTTATTCACAAAAGTAGAAAGATCTCAAATATACAACCTATCTCTGCATCTGAAGGAACTACAAAGACCAAACTGAAAATTTGAACAAGGAAAAAATAAAATTCATCACAAAATAATATATTTTTAAATTAATGAAACACAGAGCTGATGTTTTGAAAGCATAAATGAAATAACCAACCCTCACTTAACTATGAAAAAAGACTCATATGAGATTAGAGATGAAATGGAAAATATAACTGACCCCACAGAAATACAAACGTTTATTAAAAATTATTATAAACACTTATGTTTCCTATGTTGCTGTAGTGATAAATTTGATAAATGGGAATAAATGGACAAACTTCTGGGCACATACACGTTAACAAGGTTAAATCATGAAGGACTAGAATACCTAAATAGATCAATAATGTATAGCAATACCGAATCAGTAATAAGTCTCCCATTAATGAAAATCCCAGGAATAGATGGCTTCACCAATTAATTCTATACAAATTTACATAATTAAAACAAACTCTTGTGGCAGGTTTTGTGGTTCAGCAGGCTAAGTCAACTGCAACGCCAGCATCCCATAAGAGTGCCAGGTTGAATCCCAGCTGCTCTACTTCAGATCTAGCTCCATGCTAATGTGCCTGGGAGAGCAGCTGAAGAGGCTCAAGTAGTTGGGCACTTGCTATCTGCTTGAGGGACCCAGTTGGAATTCCAGGTCCCTGGCTTCAGCCTGGCCAACCTCTGGCCATTGCAGCCATTTAGGGGACTGAACCAGTGGATGGAAGATGTCTGTCTTTCTGTCTTTCCTTCTCTGTAACTCTGCTTTTCAAATAAGTAATAAATCTTCTAAAACAATCCTCTTCCTGAAATATTCACAAAAATACAAAAGAGAAATTCTTCCAAACTCATTTTATGAGGCTAGCATTGCCTTGATAACAAAACTGGAAAAGGACACACACACACACACACACACACACACACCCCTCTAATAAATCTGTAGATTCATATCCCTGATGCACAAAGATGCAGTTATTCTCAACAAAATAGTAGCAAATAAAATCCCACAGTGTATCAAAATAGTTATCTATTATGACCAACTTGGATTTATCCCAAGAGTGTAGGGATAATTCAATATTCACAAATCAATACCTAAAATTGATATTGATGATGTGGTCATCAACAGAATGAAGGATAAAAACATATGAATAGGTAAATAGATTCACAAAAGGCATTCAATAAAATCCAACATGTAGTCATGATTAAAATATTCAATAAAGTAGACACAGAAGAAACAAAGCTCAGCATATCATATTGATTGGAAAAAAAGAATTTTTCTATAAGACCTAAAACACACAAAGATGACCATTCTCACCACTATTATTCAATGTAGTACTGGAAATACAGTCAGAGAAATTTGGAAAGAGAAATAAAAAGCATACAAAAAAGGAAAGAAACAACTCAAATTATCCCTATATGCTTGTGAAATGATTCTATATATTCTATATATGGATAAAATTAAAGATTCAATTAAAAATGATAATTCCATCAAGTGGTAGGATATAAAATTAGCACATAAAAATCAATAAATTTTTATACAGCACTGCCAAATTTTGCTGAGAAAGAAAACATGAGAGCAATTCCTTTCAGAATAACTACAAAAATATCTTAGAATAAATCTAACCAAGAATGTGAAAGAATTCTACGATGAAAATTACTAAACACTACTGAAAGTAATTGAACGAGACATGAAAAGGATTGGAAAGATTTTCCACGTTCATGGATTGGTAGAATTAATAATTTTCAATTTTCTTTAACAAATTAGCAGACATAAAAATATACACATTGATGGGGTATAGTGTGATGTTTGATTACATATATACATTGTATAATGTCCAGTCAGGATAAATACATATATCCTTGCAAGCATTTAACATTTCTTTGTAGCAAAAACATCAAAAATGCATTCTTCTGGAGAAATACACTTCACCCTACTATGCAATAAAATCCCAGAACTTCTTAATTCTATCTAAATATAACCCAGTACCAATCAATCAACCTTACTGCATCCCTCCCTCCCCACTTCCCCCAGCAGCCTCTGATAAACCATCTTTGAATTTTTTTTTATTTATTTGAGAGCCAGAGTTACAGAAAGAGAGAGAAGGAAATATAGAGGGAGAGATCTTCCATCTGGTTCACTTCCCAAATGGCTGCAACAGTGGGGGTTGGGCTGATCCAAAGCCAGAATCCTGGAGTTTCTTCTGGGTCTCCAACGTGGGTGCAGGAAGCCAAGCACTTGGACCATCTTCTTCTGCTTTCCCAGGCACATAAGCAGGAAGGTGGATTGGAAGTGGAGTGTCTGGATCGCGAACTGGCACCCATATGGGGTGTCTGCGTTTCAGGCAGAGGCTTAACCTACTGTGCCACTACACCAACCCCCAAAGTAAGCATTCTTTTTTTTTTATTTGACAGGTAGAGTTAGACAGTGAGAGAGAGAGACAGAGAGAAAGGTCTTCCTTCCGTTGGCTCACCCCCCAAATGGCCACTACGGCCACAGCTAAGCTGAGCCGAAGCCAGGAGCCAGGTGCTTCCTCCTGGTCGCCCATGCGGGTGCAGGGCTCAAGCACTTGGGCCATCCTCCAATGCCCTCCTGGGCCACAGCAGAGAGCTGGACTGGAAGAGGAGCAGCCAGGACTAGAACCTGGTGCCCAGAGGGAATTCCAGCGCCACAGGTGAAGGATTAGCCAAGTGAGGCGCGGCGCCAGCCCCCTTGTTTGTATTTTTAATTTCCATGAGATCACCTATTTTTAAGTCAATGTATGAGTGAGATCATGTGATATTTATCACTTGCAACAACGTGGATGAAACCAGAGATCATTATGCTAAGTGAAATAGATCAAAAACAGATTATTGAAATATATATATAAATATATATCTCTATATATCTATATATAGATATACATATACAATGCAACTTAAAGATTAAATGCAACCCCCATCAAAATACCAATGTCATTCTTCAAAGGACTAGAATAAACAATCTTAAAATCATATGGATGCACAAAAAATATCAAATAGCCAAAGCAACACTGAAAAAAGTGAATAAAGTTGGAGACCTAACATTATAAGATTTGTAGACTTAACACAGACCTGCTGTAACTAAAACAACATTGATACTGGCATAAAAGTAGATATCATTATGCTTAGTTAAATAAGCCAATCTCCAAAAGACAAATATATTTTCTCTGATTTGCGGTAACTAATTTACAGAATACAATCAAATGTAATATATATGAGGAAAATTGACATTTTGAGATTTAGTTTTTGTTTATAGCCCTTATCTATACTCTTGAGGAATAGTGTTTTTCTTTTTTTTAAGATTTTATTTATTTATTTGAAAGGTAGAGTTACAGATAGAGAGAGGGAGAGACAGAGAGAAAGGTCTTCCTTTCATTGGTTCACTCACCAAATGGCCCCAACCGCTGGAGCTGCACCAATCCGAAGCCAGGAGCCAGGTGTTTCTTCCAGGTCTCCCATGCGGGTGCAGGGGCCCAAGTGCTTGGGCAATTTTCTGCTGCTTTCCCGGGCCACAGCAGAGAGCTGAATTGGAGGAGGAGCAGCCAGAACTAGAACCGGCACCCATATGGGATGCCAGCGCCACAGGTGGAGAATTAACCTACTTGTGCTGGCCCCATGAACCAGTGGTTTTTCTACTTACTACTTGTTGAATTCTGTATTTAGTGGAGGGTTAAGCTTGTGGTTATAAAAAAAGCTGAAAATATGCCATTTCAAAAATTAAAAGAAAAATAAGAGAAGGAAGAGAAGGGAGGGTGGGAGTGAGTGAGTGAGTGAATAAGGGTAGGGTGGGAAGTATCATTATGTTCTTAAAACTGTATATGTGAAATACATGAAATTTGTTCCCCTTATATAAATAAAATAGTTAAAATGAAGCAAACAAAAATAGATACATAGACTAATGCAGAAAAAAGAGATTCCAGAAATAAATCCACATGTGGATCTTTGACAAGGGTGAAAAAATACACTGAACAAGGTATAACTTATTCAATAAATGGTGTTGGGAAATCTGGATATTCATATGTAGAAGAATGAAAATGATACTCCCTACTTTTCACTCTATACAAAAAGCAACAAGAAATAGATCAAATATATAAATATAATACCTAAATCTATGAAACTACTAGCAGAAAATGGGGGAAATATCTCGACATCAGTGTAAACAGTAGTTTTTTTTATAATAATTCAAAAGCACAGAAATTAAAAGCAAAACTAGACAAATGGGATTACATAAAGCTAAAAAGCTATTGCACAGCAAAGGAAAAAATCAACAGGGTGAAAAGACAACCTATAGAATGTGAGAAAGTAATTAGAAACATGCATATGATAAGTGATTAATCTACTGAACACATAGAGAACTCAAATCTCAACAAAAGGAAACAATCCATTTAACAAATGGGCACAATATCTGAACAAACATTTTTCAATAGAGATACAAATTGGCCATCGCCGCGGCTCAATAGGCTAATCCTCCGCCTGCGGCGCTGGCACACCGGGTTCTAGACCCGGTTGGGGCACCGGATTCTGTCCCGGTCACTCCTCTTCCTGTCCAGCTCTCTGCTGTGGCCTGGGAGTGCAGTGGAGGATGGCCCAAGTCCTTGGGCCCTGCACCAGCATGGGAGACCAGGAGAAGCACCTGGCTCCTGGCTTCGGATCAGTGAGGTGCGCCAGCCGCAGCGGCCATTGGAGGGTGAACCAACGGTAAAGGAAGACCTTTCTCTCTGTCTCTACCTCTCTCACTGTCCACTCTGCCTATCAAAAAAACCAAAAGAGATACAAATCAAAAAGTATATGAAAAAACTGCTGGATTGTATTATACATTAGGGAAATACAACTAACGACTACAATAAAGTAACATCTCAATCCAGTTAGAATGGCTAGTATATAAAATTCTACTGCACAGTAGAGTGACTGGCTCTGTGTCATAGCGGGTAAAGCCACCACTGCGGTGCTGACATCCCATATGGGTGCCGGTTCTAGTCCCGGCTGCTCCTCTTCCAATCCAGCTCTTTGCTATGGCCTGGGAAAGCAGTAGATGATGGCCTAAAGTCCTTGGTCCCCTGTACCCGCATGGGAGACCAGGAAGAAGCCCCTGGCTCCTGCTTCGGATCATCGCAGCTCTGGCAAATGCGGCCAATTGGGGAGTGCTCCAGCGGATGGAAGACTCCTCTCTCTCTTTGCCTCTCCTCTCTCTGTGTAACTCTGACTTTCAAATAAATAAATAAATCTAAAAAAAAAAGAAATACAGTGCTCAGATTCCTAAAGGACTAAAGATAAAACTTGTATATTATTCATCAATCTGTTACTGTGTGTATATATATATATATATATATCAAAAATTAAGTTTATCAAGAGATACCTGTATCACCATGTTTATTGCAGGACTGCTCACAATAATCAAGATATGGAATAAATCAAGCTGCCTATCAGCATGAAGAAACACACAATAGAATATTATTCATCCAAAAATAGTGAATGTCTATTATTTGCAGCGAAATGGATAAAAATGCAGGACATGAGTAAATGAAATAAATCACACACAAAAATACAAATACTGCATGTTCTCCTTCATATATAGAAGTTAAAAAAAAATCTCAATTTGAACATAGAACAGTAATAACTAGTGGCTGGAAGGGGTTGGGGGATAGAGGGACATTTAATAAGAGATATAACGGAAATACTTTCAGTTTTCCCCATTCAGTATGATACTGGCTGTTGCTTTGTTATATACAGCCTTTATAACTTTGAGGAATGTTCCTTCTATACCTAATTTGTCAAGTACACTATACCTAATTTATAAGAATGCTTATTCTTCATCTGTTGATACAACCATATCATTTTTGTTTTTCATTCTACTGATACGATTTCTGACATTTATTGATTTGCAAATGTTGAACCACCCTTGCATTTCTGGAATAATTCCCACTTAATCATGATTTCTGATCTTTTTGATATTTTGGATTCTATTTGCTAGTATTTTTTGAAAATCTTTGTACCTATGCTCATTAATGATATAGGTCTGTAGTTTTCTTTTCATGTCATGTCTTTATTTGGTTTTGATATCAAAGTAATGCTGGCCTCATAAAAAAGAGTTTAGCAAAAATTCTATCCTGTTCAATAATTTGGAATAGTTTCAAGAGTATTGGAGTTACTTCCTCTTTAAATGTTTTGTAGAATTCACTAGTAAAGCCACTAGGTCACAGACTTTTCCTTGACGGAAGACATTTGTTTACCGCTTTAATTTTACTGCTTGTTAAGGGTCTGTTTAGATTGCCTATATCTATATTGGTAGATTAAATGAATCCAGGAATTTATTCATTTCTTGAGGTTTCCCAGTTTATCAGCATATAGTTCTTCATAGTAGTTTCTATGATCCTTTGTATTTCAGTGTTGTCAGTTGTAAAACAGAGTAACAAATGCTGGTGAGAATGTGGAGAAAGAGGGACACTCACACACTATTCGGGGAATGCAAATTAGTGCAGCCTCTGTGGAAAACAGTGTGGAGACTTCTTAAAAAGAAAACTAGAAATAGACTTGACATATTATCCAGCAATCCCCCTACTGGGTATACATTAAAAAGATTTGAACACAATGTATCAAAGACTATACCTGCACCGTTATGTTTATAGCAGCACTGTTCACAAAAGCCAAAATTTGTAAACACCCAACGTGTCCATCATCAGATGAATGGAGAAAGAAAATGTGGCATATATACAAAATGGGATATTATTCAGCTGTAAAAAAAGAATGAGTTCATAACATTTGCAGCAAAATGAACACAACTGGAAGACACTATGTTGAGTGAAATAAGCCGGATCCAGAAAGACAAAAACTGCATGTCTTCCCTTGTATGTGGGAGCTAAAATTAAAAAAAAGAAAGATAAAGAATGAAATGTCTGTTTTTATTACTGCAAATATAGTTTGTCAAACATTGTTTTATAACTGTGAAACCAATGGTTAAGAATGTTATGCCAAATTAAAAGAGAAATTAAAAGAGAAATCAAAAACTTTCAGGAAGTAAATGAGGATAAGAACACAACATATCAAAACTTATGAGATTCGCAAAAGCAATGTTGAGAAGAAAGTTTATATCAATGGTGCCTACATCAAGAAAGTGGAATGGCACCAAATAAATGAACTTTCAATGCATCTCAAGGATCTAGAAAAACTGCAGCAAACCATACCCAAATCTAGTAGGAGAAGAGAAATAATTAAAATCAGAGAAGAAATCAACAGGATTGAATCCAAAAAAACATTACAAAAAATCAGCCAAACGAAGAGCTGGTTTTTTGAAAAAATTAATAAAATTGACACATGATTGGTTCAACTAATGAAAAAAAGAAAAGACACAAATCAATAAAATCAGAGATGAAAAAGGAAATCTAACAACAGACATCACAGAAATAAAAAGAATCATCAGAAATTACTACAAAGAGTTGTATGCCAGCAAACAGGGAAATCTATCAGAAATGGATAGATTCCTGGACACATGCAATCTACCTAGATTGAATCATGAAGACGTAGAAAACCTAAATACACCCATAACTGAGACAGAAATTGAAACAGTAATAAAGTCCCTCCCAACAAAAAAAGCCCAGGACCAGATGGATTCACTGCTGAATTCTACCAGACATTTAAAGAAGAACTAACTCCATTTCTTCTCAAACTATTCAAAACAATCGAAAAAGAGGGAATCCTCCCAAATTCTTTCTATGAAGCCATCATCACCTTAATTCCTAAGCCGGAAAAAGATGCAGCATTGAAAGAAAATTACAGACCAAGATCCCTGAGGAACATAGATACAAAAATCCTCAATAAAATTCTGGCCAATAGAATGCAACAATAATTCAGAAAAATCATCTACCCAGGCCAAGTGGGATTTATCCCTGGTATGCAGGGATGGTTCAATGTTCCCAAATCAATCAATGTGATACACCCCATTAACAGACTGCAGAAGAAAAGCCATATGATTATCTCAATAGATGCAGAGAAAGCATTCGATAACATTCAACACCCTTTCATGATGAAAACCCTAAGCAAACTGGGTATGGAAGGAACATTCCTCAATACAATCAAAGCAATTTATGAAAAACCCATGGCCAGCATCCTATTGAATGGGGAAAAGTTGGAAGCATTTCCACTGATATCCGGTAGCAGACAGGGATGCCCACTCTCACCACTGCTATTCAACATAGTTTTGGAAGTTTTAGCCAGGGCCAGCAGATAAGAAAAAGAAATTAAAGGGAAACAAATTGGGAAGGAAGAAGTCAAACTATCCCTCTTTGCAGATGCTATGATTCTTTATTTAGGGGATCTAAAGAACTCTACTAAGAGACTATAGGAACTCATAGAAGAGCTTGACAAAGTAGCAGGATATAAAATCAGTGCACAAGAATCAACAGCCTTTGTATACACAGGCAATGCCACGGCTGAGGAAGAACTTCTAAGATCAATCCCATTCACAATAGCTACAAAAACAATCAAATACCATGGAATAAACTTAACCAAGGACGTTAAAGATCTCTACGATTAAAATTACAAAACCTTAAAGAAAGAAATAGAAGAGAACACCAAAAAATGGAGAAATCTTCCATGCTCATGGATTGGAAGAGTCAATATCATCAAAATATCCATTCTCCCAAAAGCAATTTATAGATTCAATGCGATACCAATCAAAATACCAAAGACATTCTTCTAAGATCTGGAAAAAATTATTCTGAAATTCATATAGAGACACAGGAGACCTCAAATAGCTAAAGCAATCTTGTACAAAAAAAAATAAAATAAAGCCAGAGGCATCACAATACCAGATTTCAGGATATATTACAAGGAAGATGTTATCTAAACAGCATGGTACTGGTACAGAAACAGATGCATAGACCAATGGAACAAACAGAAACAATAGAAATCAACCCAAACATCTACAGCCAACTTATAAATGATCAAGGTTCTAAAACCAATTCCTGGAGCAAGGACAGTCTATTCAGTAAATGGTGCTGGGAAAACTGGATTTCCACGTGCAGAAGCATGAAGTAAGACCCCTACCTTGCACCTTACACAAAAATCCACTCAACATGGATTAAAGATCTAAATTGATATCCCAACACCATCAAATTATTCGAGAACATCAGAAAAACCTGCAAGATATTGGCACAGGCAAAGACTTGTAGGAAACGACCCTAGAGGCACAGGCAGTCAAAGCCAAAATTAACAATTGGGATTGCATCAAATTGAGAAGTTTCTGTACTGCAAAAGAAACACTCAGGTGAGTGAAGAGGCACTTGAGAGAATGGGAAAAAAATATATGCAAACTATGCAACAGATAAAGGATTAATAACCAGAATCAACAAAGAGGTAAAAAAACTCCACAACAACAAAACAAACAACCCACTTAAGAGATGGGCCAAGGACCTCAATAGACATTTTTCCAAAGAGGAAATCCAAATGGCCAACAGGCACATGAAAAAATGTTCAAGATCACTAGCAATCAGGGAAATGCAAATCAAAACCACTATGAGGTTTCACCTCACCCCAGTTAGAATGGCTCACATTCAGAAATCTACCAACAATAGATGCTGGTGAGGATGTGAGGGAAAAGGGACACTAACCCACTGTTGGTGGGAATGCAAACTGGTTAAGCCACTATGGAAGTCAGTCTGGAGATTCCTCAGAAACCTGAATATAACCCTACCATACAACCCAGCCATACCACTCCTTTCAATTTACCCAAAAAAAAAAAAAAATTAAATTGGCAAACAAAAAAGCAGTCTGCACTTTAATGTTTATTGCAACTCAATTCACAATAACTACGACCTGGAACCAACCCAAATGCCCATCAACAGTAGACTGGATAAAGAAATTATGGGATATGTACACTATAGAATAGTACACAGCAGTCAAAAACAATGAAACCCGGTCATCTGCACCAAAATGGAGGAATCTGGAAAACATCATGCTGAGTGAATTAAGCCAGTTCCAAAGGGACAAATATCATATATTCTCCCTGATCGGTGACAACTAAACGAGCACCAAAAAGGAAACCTGTTGAAGTGAAATGGACACTATGAGAAACAGTGACTTCATCAGCCCTTGTCCTGACTGTTGATGTACAATTTAATACTTTATGCCTTTAGTATTTTTTTGTTCTGGTTATTCCATTTGGTTGAACTCTGTAATTAACACACAATTATTCTTAAGTGTTTAAATTTAACTGAAAAGTGATCCCTGTTAAATATAAGAGTGGGAATAAGAGAGGGAGGAGATGTACAATTTGGGACATGCTCAATCGGACTTGCCCCAAATGTTAGCATTAGAAATGTGCCAGGGGATTCTAATACAATGCCATCTCACTAGTCCAAGTGATCATCTTCAGTTCACAATTGATCACACTGATAGGTCTAAGAGTCAAAGGGATCCCAAACTGGACTAGTGTCTGCTAATACTAACTGATAGAATGAAAAAGAGAGAGAATGATCCAGCATGGGAAGCGGGATACACAGCAGACTCATAGAATGGCAGATGCCCTAAACAGCACTCTGGCCACAGAATCAGCCGTTAAGGCATTCCGGATCTAGCTGAAGAGCCCATGAGAGTATTTTAGGCATGGAAAGCCAAGATACTCTGCAAAAAAGGACCTAAATGAAAGATCTCTGTGAGCGAGATCCCACTGGAAAGTATGGGCCATCAAAGAAGGAGGTACCTTTCTCTGAAAGGAGGAGAGAACTTCCACTTTGACTATGACCTTTTCAAAATAAGATCAAAGTTGGCGAACTCAAAAGGCTTCCATAGCCTTGGCAACCCATGACTAGAGTATTTTACACTTTATGTTCTGTGTGGGTGCAAACTGAGGAAATCTTTACTTAATATATACTAAATTGATCTTCTGTATATAAAAATAATTGAAAATGAATCTTAATGTGAATGGAATGGCAGATGGAGCAGGAGATGGGAGGGGTGTAGGTGGGAGGGAAGTTATGGGGAGAAAGCCATTGCAATCCATAAACTGTACCTTGGAAATTTATGTTTACTATATAAAAGTTAAAAAAAAAAGATTTCAAAAAAAGACATACCTATAAGGAACAAAACAGAGTTTGAAGAGATGAAGTAAAATTCTAAATCAGACTCAAGTATGGCAGCTTTTTTAGAGACATAAGACCATAAATTTAAAATAACAGTGATTTATATGCTTAAGTGATCTAATATAAAAAGTAGAAACCATCCAAGCAAATATGAGTATTTTAAGCAGAGATAGAAATTCTAAGAAATAATAAAAATAAACTAAAGAAAAAGAATGAACAATTCCTTTTATGTCTTTGTTAGTATAATGGACATGGCTGAGAAAGAAATCTATACACTGAAAGAATGAAAAATAGAAACTTCCGAAAGTAAAAATCAAAGAGAAAAAAGTAAAACAGAAAAGAATATCTGAAGACTATAGGACAAAAACAGAAGTAATATACATGTTATGAGACTATTGAAAGAAGAAAAACAAAAAGGAAGAGAAGAAGTATTTGAAGCAATGATGAAAGGAATTTCCTCAAATTGATGTCAGACACCAAGCCACATACAGGAAGCTCAAGGAATACCATGAAGGACAAATTCAAAAATAAAACAAAATACAGAAACAAACCAAAATATTTCTAGGCATATCATATTCAAAGTGCAGGGAAATCAAGCAAAAATAAAATTCTTGAATGAAATCAGAGGAAAAATACACCTTATATATAAAGGAGCAAAAGTAAGATTTCATTTGATGCCTCCTCAGAAACCATGCAGGGAAAGAGAAAACAGAACTCAGTGTTTATAGTGCTAAGAGAAAAAAGATTCATAAACCTAGAATTCTGCATTCAGTGAAATTATCCTTCGATTGAGAAAAATAAGGACTCCCACGTCCAAAAAATCGATTTTTTTGTAATTTATTTCCTGTTTTTTAGGTCTTCAAGAAATGCTCCTGCATCCATATGAGTACCAGCTTGAGTCTCAGCTGCTGTACTTCTGATCCAGCTCCCTGGTAATGCATCCGGGAAAGCAGCAGAAGACGGTCCAAATATTTGGGTTCTTGACTCCAATGTTGGAGACTTGGATGGAGTTCCAGGCTCCTGGCTTCAGCCTGGTTAAGCACTGGCTATTGTGGCCACTTCATGATTGAACCAGTATATGGAGGATCTCTTTCTCAATCTCTCCAATCTCTCTCTCTCTCTCTCTCTCTCTCTGTGTGTGTGTGTGTGTGTGTGTGTGTGTGTATGCCCTTGTCTCTCTTTAACTCTGCCTTTCAAATATATTTTTTAAAAAAAGAAATATTCAAGAAGTGAGCACTTGGCATAGTGCTTAATATGCTGCTTGATATTCCCATGTATGTGAGAGTTCCTGATTTCAAGTTCTGGCTCCACTTTCAATTTCAACTTCCTTTGAAAATTCACCCTGGGAGATAACAGGATAGAGGAAGGTATAATTGGTGAAGAACAAGGTAATTTTTAAACGGTGAAATTATCCTGTATAATAATGTAATGGTAAAGATACCAAATGGTGGGTTTGTTTGCCAAAACACGCAGAACATACAACACAAAGAGTGAATATGAATATAACCTGTGGAATTTAATTAATAATGCACTGATATTGGTTCATTAGTTATAACAAATGGCACCAGCATTGTGGTGTAGTGGGTAAAGCCGCTACATGCAAAATTGGCATCCCATAAGTGTGCCAGTTTGTGTACTGGCTGCTCCATTTCTAATCTGGCTCCCTGCATCTGGGAAAAGAAGTACTGTACTACTGGATGAATTTCCCTAAAACCAAAATATGCTCAAAAATAAATTCCATTTTGTTGCAAAAGACAACAAAATGGATGTAAGTGAAGTCCATTATGCTTAGTGCAATATGCCAGACCACAAAAGACAAATATCATATGTCATCTCTGATTTGTGGTAGCTATTATATAAAGTTGAAAATAACCTGAATGTATAAGAATGGAATTGACATTTGTGATTTGATTATTGATTATAGCCCTTATCTACATTCCTGCAGGACACTGATCTTTCTACGCTTCACTCTGAACACTGTATGTAGTACAGAGTTAAGTCTGTGATTATAAAGTAAATTGAAAGTATGTTATTGCCATTTTTTTAAACAGGAAGGAGGAGGGATGCTTGGAGGGAAGTGTGGGTATACAGCTAGATTGTATCCTTGAAATACATGAAATCTGTTGTATTTCTGTTGATAAAAAAGGGAAATTTTTAGAGAAAAAATAAATTCCATTAATTAAAAAGAAAAAAATCCAGAAAACTTCTAATTTGTGACAGCAGGGAAATAGGATCATGTACTAATTTTCTATTAGTCCATAACCAGTTGCCACAATCTCAGCAACTTAAAACAATATCCAGAAGGCCAGCATTGTGGCGCAGTGGGTTAATCTGCCTCCTGTGACACTGGCATCCAATACGAGTGCTGGTTCAAGTCCCAACTGCTCCACTTCTGATCCAGTTCCCTGGTAATGTGCCTGGAAAAGCACCAGAAGATAATCCAGGTGCTTTGGCACTTACAAGCTATGTGGGAGACCCATATGGAGTTGCTGGCTCCTGGATTCGGCAGTGGAGGATGGCTCAAGTGCTTGGGCCCTGCACCTGCATGGGAGACCAGGAGAAGCACCTGGCTCCTGGCTTCAGGTCGGCATGGCGCACCGGCCGCAGCACGCTGGCCGTAGCGGCCGTTTGGGGAATGAACCAACACAAGGAAGACTTTTCTCTCTGTCTCTGTCTCTCTCTTGTGTTGTCTAACTCTGCCTGTTAAAAAAAAAAAAAAAAGAAAAAAGCTAAATCAGTCTACTAAACTATACCCAGAGGCACATCTCCAGGAAAAAGCCTTCAGTCAACAATAACCAAAAAAAAAAAAAAAAGTGACAAAACAACAGGCCCCAGATACACAAAAATCAATGTAGAAACAAAAAATATGAGTAGGTAAGGCAATATGACTCACCAAAAAGAATGATAATTGAAGAATATTAGACTGTTTAAAATAAAAAGTTGACAAAATTGACAAAATGCCTCAGAAAGAATCCAAAAGAATGATTGTACAGTTACTCAAAGAGATTCAAGAGAATATTGATAATTAAAGGTTATTAGAAAACCACTGCATTGCATGGATGAGAAATTCAGCAAAAAGAAACCGAAAAGAACCAAACAGCAATATTAGAAATGAATAACTCAATAAGCCAAAAAAAAAAAAAGTAGAAAGCCTTAACAACAGACCAGATGAGGCAGAAGAAATAATATCTGATCTAGAAAGGAGGGTTTCTGGAATATTTCAGTCACACAAAAAATAAATGTAAAAAGATATAGAAAGAACAAAAACAGTATCCAGGATCTCTGTGAAGCCATCAAATGACCTACTATATGAGTCCTGGGAATTCCTGAAAAATGAGCGAAATGGTTTAGTAAACAATGGCAGAAAATATCCACAATTGAGAGAAAGATATGGCTATCCAAATACAGAAAGATCATAGAACTTCAAATAGGGATGATCGGAAAGGACCTCACCAATAAACATTACAGTTGAATTTTCAGAGGTGACAATACCAGGCTGTTTTGATTATAACTGCCCTGTAGTATGTCCTAAAAACTGGTATTGTGATGCCTCCAGCTTTGTTTATATTGTATAATACCGGTAGAGCTATCTGAGGTCTCTTGTGTCTCCATATGAATTTTAGAATCATTTTTTCTAGATATGAGAAAAATGTCATTGGTATTTTGACTGGGATTGCAATGAATCTGAAAATTGCTTTCAGTAGTATGGACATTTTAATGATATAGATTATTCCAATCCATGAGCATGTAAGATTTTTCCATTTTTTGTATCTTCTTCTACTTATTTCTTTAATGCTTTGTAATTTTCTTCATAGAGATCTTTGATATCTTTGTTTAAATTTATTCCAAAGTATTTAATTCTTTTTGTAGTTATTGTGAATCTAAAAGAGACATAAGCTAACAATAAAATAAAAGCAGGGGACGCCATCACCTGACTTTCATCAATGACCAAATCAACCAGACAAAAAGATCAACAAAGAACAACAGAGTTAACTACACTATAGACTAAATGGACCCAAGGTATCTATAGACTATTCCATCTCAAAGCTGCAAAATCCACATTTTTTTACGCCACTGAATGAAACATTCTCCAGGATAGAAGATATACTAAGGCATAAAAAAACTCAACAAATTCATAAAAATTAAAATCATATCATCAATTTTCTGGCCACAATGGAATGAAACTGGAAATTAACAATAAAAACCTTTAGAAATTGCACAAATACATGGAGACTGAACAACATGCTCATGAATGAATACAGAAAAACTCAAAAAGGGGGCTGGTGTTGTGCTGAAGCAAGAGTGAACTAGCAGATAGATGATATTCATCTCTCACTCTCTCTCTCTCTCTCTCTTTCTATCTGTGTGTGTGTATCACTCCCCCCCCCATAATTCTTTCAAATAAATAAAAATAAATCTTAAAAAATAATTAAATTGGCAAATAAAAGAGCTGTCTGCACCTCAATGTTTATTGCAGTTCAATTCACAATAGCTAAGGCATAGAATCAACCTAAATGCCCATCAACAGTAGACTGGATAAAGAAATTATGGGATATGTACTCTATAAAATACTACACAGCAGTAAAAAAAAATGAAACCCGGTCATTTGCAACAAAATGGAGGAATCTGGAAAACATCGTGCTGAGTGAATTAAGCCAGTCCCAAAGGGACAAATATCATTTGTTCTCCCTGATCAGTGACAACTAACTGAGCACCTAAAAGGAAACCTGTTGAACTGAAGTGGACACTATGAGTAACAATGACTAGATCAGCCCTTGTCCTGGCTGTCGAGGAACAATTTACTATATTATTCTTTTTAGTATTTTTTTGTTCTAATTAATGCCATTGGTTGAACTCTGTAATTAACAAACAATTATTCTTAGGCGTTTAAATTTAACTGAAAAGTGATCCCTGTTAAATATAAGAGTGGGAATAAGAGAGGATTTCAATTCAATCCCATCAAGGTGGCATGTACCAATGCCATCTTATTAGTCAAAATGATCAGTTTAAGTTCATAATTGATCATAAAGATAGGATTAAGTGTCAAAGGGATCACATAAACAAGACTAGTGTCTGCAAATACTAACTGATAGAATTCAAAAGGAGAGAATGATCCAACATGGGAAGCAGGATACAGAGCAGACTCATAGAATGGCAGATGTCCTAAACAGCACTCTGGCCTCAGAATCAGCCCTTAAGGCATTCAGATCTGGCTGAAGAGCCCATGAGAGTATTTCAGGCATGGAACGCCAAGACACTGTGGCCAAAAAATAAGATGACCCAAATGAAAGAGTGAGATCCCAGTGGAAAGAACAGGCCTTCAAAGAAGGAGGAACCTTTCTGTGAAGGAAGGAGAGAACTTTCACTTTGAATATGGCCTTGTCTAAATAAGATTGGAATTGGTGAACTGAAGAGGTCTCCATAGCCTTGGCAGCTTATGACAAGAGCCTTGGTTGATTACTCACGTCATAAATAAGAATGTCAATTATTAAATCAACAATGGCATTCACTGTACACCTACTGCCCATGTAAGATCTCTGTCCTTAATGTGTTGTACTATGTGAATTAACAGTAAAACTACTAATAAAATAGTACTCTATACTTCGTGTGTCTATGTGGGTGAAAACTGTTGAAATCTTTACTTAGTAAATACTAAGTAGATCTTCTGTATATAAAGATAAATGAAAATGAATCTTGATGGAGAATGGGATGCGAGAGGGAGTGGGAGATGGGATGGTTATGGATGGGAGGGAGGTTATGGGGGGGAAAAGCCGCTATAATCCAAAAGTTGTACTTTTCACATTTATATTTATTAAATAAAAGTTAAAAAAAAAGAAATCAAAAAGAAAATCCAAAACTTCTCTGAAAATAATAAAAATAGAAATACAACACATCACAACTTATGGGATACAGCAAAAGGAAAGAAGTAAAGTTTGTGGCCAGTGTTGTGGCACAGTGAGTTAAGCTGCAACCTGCAACATTGGCATCCCATATAAGCACATGTTTGAGTCCCAGCTGCTCCACTTTCATCCAGCTCCCTGCTAGTGCACCTGGGAAAGTATCAGAGGATGGACCAAGTAACTGGGCCCTTACCAACCAAGTGTAAGTCCTGGATGGAGCCCTAGGTTCCTTGCTTTGACCTGGCCCTGCCTTGGTTATTGCAGCTATTTGGGGAGTGATAGAGAGAGGGAGAGAAGGAGAAAAGGAGAGAGGGAGAGGGGTAGAGAGGGAGAAGAGAGAGAGAGAGAGAGAGAGAGAGATCTTCTATCTGCTGGTTTACCCTCCAGGTGTCTGCACTGGCTGGGTCCATGCCTTGCCACAATTAGGAGCCAGGAGCTTCTTCCGGTCTCCCACATGGGTGGCAAGGTACCAACACTTGGGCCATCTTCTTCTGCTTTTCGAAGCCATTAGCAGAGAGATAGATTGGACGTGCAACTGTTGCCCATATGAGGTGCCAGCATTTCAGGTGGTGGTTTTACCCGCTATACCAAAATGCCTGCTTCATAATATCAATTCTTCTCAAGCTATTTCATTCAACTGAAAGGGAATGAACCCTTCCAAATTCATTCTATGAGGATGGCATTATCTTCATTCCAAAACCAGAAAAAGATACGACAAAAAAAGAGAAGTGTAGGCTAATATCACTGAAATATAGATATAAAAATCCCCAATGAAATACTAGTAAATCACATTCAACAACACATCAAAAGATCATGCACATTGACCAGGAATGCAGCAGCCATTCAGCATAGACAAATCAATAAACATGAGACATCTCAACAATAGAAATAAATCTATGAAATGCCAGATATACAAAATAATGATTGTAAGGAAATTCCATGTGATGCCAGAGACTATGGATAGATTAAGGAAATGAGGAAATCAATGAATGATATGAATTAAAATATTACTAAGGAGATAGAACTCATTAAAATGGCCAGCTATGTAGCTCACTAGGCTAATCCTCTGCCTGTGGCGCTGGCACACTGGTTTCTAGTCCCGGTCAGGGCGCTGGGTTCTAGTCCCGGTTGCTCCTCTTCCTGTCCAGCTCTCTGCTGTGGCCTGGGAGTGCAGTGGAGGATGGCCCAAGTGCTTGGGCCCTGCACCCCATGGGAGACCAGGAGAAGCACCTGGCTCCTGGCTTTGGATCAGCGCAACGCGCCGGCTGTGGCAGCCATTTGGGGGGTGAACCAATGGAAGGAAGATCTTTCTCTTTGTCTCTGTCTCTCTCACTGTCTAACTCTGTCAAAAAAAAAACTCATTAAGAGAACCAAATAGAAATTTTGGAGATGAAATCTTTGATCAGCAGAAGAAAATGTATAATTGAGAGCTTTAAAAACAGTAGAATACATCAGGTGGATGAAAGAATTCCTAACCCTGAGAACAAGACTTTTGAAATAACCTAATTAAACAAAAATAAAAATAATAAATGAACAAATATTCATATAGAGGAATTACTGAAGAAGAGAGGATAAAATGCATTGATAATCTGCTTTATGAAATCGTAGCTGGAAAGTTCTCAGGTCTTGAAAAAGACATGGTCATCAAGATACAGGAAGTTCAAAGGATCCCAAGGAGATTCACCTTAAAAAATATCTGAAGTATACTATAGTCAAATAGTCAAAAGATGAGGACAAAGAGAGAATTGTAAAGACAGTAAGAAAAATTTATCAAGATGTATAAAGGAAAACCAATCAGACTAACAGCAGAAACCCAACACACCAGAGGAAAGTGGGATGATTTACTCAAAGTCCTAAAAGAAAAAAACTTCCAACCAAGAACCAGTGAAGGAGATAAGATATTTTCTAGACAAGCAAGACCTTTGAGAATTCACAAGTAGACTAGCCTTATAAGAAATTCTAAAAGGAGTTTGCATTAGAAGTGAACGTCATGAAAACATATAACACTGCCAAATTCATTGACAGAGCAGGTAGAATCAGAATCTAATTCATAAAATTAGAGGTGCTAGTTCCTATCTATTAATACTAACCTTGAATGCAAATAGGCTAAATTCAACAGTCAAAAGGAGAGGAGCCAAAAGGATTAACCTGCTGTGCCATGGCACTGGCCCCTGTAGTATGTTTTGAAATCAGGTATTGTGATGCCTCCAGCTTGATTTTTTTTTTTTACTAAGGGTCACTTAGATAATTCTAGACCTTTGTGTTTCCATATTAATTTTATGCTGCTTTTGTAATTCGGCAAAGAATTGCATTCAATTGCATTGAATCAATAAATTGCACTATGTACTTTCCATACTTTAAAAATATTCATTCTCCCAATTCATTATAAAGAATACTTTTCCATTTTTTGTGCCCGTGATTATTTTCATGAATGTTTTATAATATTAATTTTATAATTCTTTGACTTCTCTGGTTTAATTTATTATTAAATATTTTGGTAGCTATTATGAATGGAATTTCTGCCTTGATTTCACCTTCAGCAAGATCATTATCAGTGTGTAAAAATATAAGAGCGTTTTGTATACTGAATTTGAATCTTGTGATTTACTGAATTGATCTTTCAGTTCTATCACTTTTTGTTTTAGGGTTTAGAAGACAAAATCATGTCTTCTGGAAACATGGATAACTTTACTTTCTCATTTCCAATTTTGATTTTTAAAAATAGTTTCTCTTCCTTAATTTTTCTTGCTGATGGTTACAATGCTATATTAGATTAGAATAGTGAAAATGTTCATCTGTATCTTATTTCATATCAGAGCAAGATGCTTTCAGCTTTTCAACATTCAGGATGATAGTGGCTGCTAATTTCAAATATATAGCCTTTATAATTTTAATATATGTTCTTTCTATATCTACACTGTTGGCTACTTTGAATATGAACGAATATAGGCTATCTACAAATATCTTTTCTTCATCTATTGAGATGATCATAAGGTTTTTGTTCTTCATTTTGCTGATTTCATTTACCGTGTTTATTGATTTGAAAATATTGTACCACCCTGCATATGTGGCATAAATTCCACTTTATCAGAAAGTTTGATTGTATTATTTTGCTGATGTGCTGAATTTGGATTCATAACATTCTGTTGTGAATTTTTGCATGTATATTCCTCAAAGATATTGATGTGTGGTTTTCTTTATGTGTTGTTTTATTGATTTTCATATCAGAAAAATAAATTCTGGATTCATAAAAAGAATTTGGCAGAGGTCCATCATTTTCAATATCTTGTAATAAGTTGAAAATTATTGGAGTTAGTTTCTGTTTAAATATTTTGTACAAGTAGATTGGATAAAGAAATTATGGGACTACTGGGATTGCATCAAATTGAGAAGTTTCTGTACTGCAAAAGAAACAGTCAGGGGAGTGAAGAGGCAACTGACAGAATGGGAAAAATATTTGCAAACTATGCAACAGAGAAAGGATTAATAACCAGAATCAACAAAGAGATAAAAAAAAAAAACTCCACAACAACAAAACAAACAACCCACTTAAGAGATGGGCCAAGGACCTCAATAGACATTTTTCCAAAGAGGAAATCCAAATGGCCAACAGGCACATGAAAAAATGTTCAGGATCCCTAGCAATCAGGAAATGCAAATCAAAACCACAATGAGGTTTCACCTCACCCCGGTTAGAATGACACACATACAGAAATCTTTTTCTTTCTTTCTTTGTTTTTTTTTTTTTTTTATTTTTGACAGGCAGAGTGGACAGTGAGAGAGAGAGACAGAGAGAAAGGTCTTCCTTTTCCATTGGTTCACCCTCCAATGGCTACCGCTAATCCGATGGCAGGAGCCAGGTGCTTCTGGTCTCCCTTGGGGTGCAGGGCCCAAGCACTTGGGCCATCCTCCACTGCACTCCCGGGCCACAGCAGAGAGCTGGCCTGGAAGAGGAGCAACCAGGACAGAATCCGGCACCCAGACCGGGACTAGAACCCGGTGTGCTGGCGGTGCAAGGCGGAGGATTAGCCTAGTAAGCCACGGCGCTGGCCACATACAGAAATCTACCAACAACAGATGCTGGCGAGGATGTGGGGGAAAAGGGACACTAACCCACTGTTGGTGGGAATGCAAACTGGTTAAGCCACTATGGAAGTCAGTCTGGAGATTCCTCAGAAACCTGAATATAACCATACCATACAACCCAGCCATACCACTCCTTGCAATTTACCCAAAGGAAATTAAATTGGCAAACAAAAAAGCCGTCTGCACAGTAATGTTTATTGCAGTTCAATTCACAATAGCTAAGGCAAAAAATCAACCTAAATGCCCATCAACAGTAGACTGGATAAAGAAATTATGGGATATGTACTCTATAAAATATTACACAGCAGTAAAAAAAAAAAATGAAACCCGGTCATTTGCAACAAATGGAGGAATCTGGAAAACATCATGCTGAGTGAAATAAGATAGTCCCAAAGGGATAAACATCATATGTTCTCCCTGATTGGTGACAACTAACCGAGCACCAAAAAGGAAACCTGTTGAAGTGAAATGGACATTATGAGAAATGGTGACTTGATCAGCCCTTGTCCTGAATGTTAATGAACAACTTAATACTTTATCCCTTTCAGTATTTTTTTTGTTGTACTATTGGTTGAACTCTGTAATTAATACGCAATTATTCTTAAGTGTTGAAACTTAACTGAAAAGTGATCCCTGTTAAATATAAGAGTGGGAATAAGAGAGGGAGGAGATGTACAATTTGGGACATGCTCAATTGGACTTGCCACAAATGGTAGTGTTAGAAACGTGCCAGGGGATTCCAATTCAATCCCATCAAGGTGGCATGTACCAATGCCATCCCACTAGTCCAAGTGATCCATTTCTGTTCACAATTGATAATAATGATAGGACTAATATTCAAAGGGATCACACAAACAAGACTAGTGTCTGAAAATACTAACTGAATAAAATAATAAAAAAGGGAGGGAATGATCCAACATGGGAAGCGGGATATACAGCATATATCATTATAAACTTCCATCCTAGAGCTGCTTTGGCTGCATTCCATAAATTTTTGTATGTTGTTTCCATTTTGTCTCAAAGATATGTTTTGATTTCCCTTCTTTTTTTGTTTGACTTATTGATCAATTAGGGATATGTTTGTAAGTTTCCATGTTATTTTTAATTTCCCAATTTTCTCCCTGTAATTATTTTCTAATTTCATACACTGATACCAAACAATACTTGTAATTGTAATTAACAAATTGTTAAATTTGTTAAATTTGTTAATACTTGTTTGGAGAATGGTCCATGTGTAATTAAAAATGACATTCTATGTATTTTCTATTTGCATCATCTACTCATTGCTGAAAGTGGTATATTGAAGACCCCCACTATTATTATATTGCGTTTACTTTTGCCTTCATTTCTGTGAATATTTATTTTATATATTAATATATATATACATATCAGCTCATTTACTTCTTTATTTTTCTTATCTAATTGCATTGACTAAAATTTCAACACATTGTGGAGTACACACACAGCATGTGGCCTCTTAGTGGAAAACTACTGAGGCAGGGCTAAAACAGCCCAGACCAGAGAGTACTGATAACGCAACCCTGTTTGACCTTGTGCCTTAAGACCTTGTAACCTTTCCCCTACTTTCACAAGCATTGCAGCTACAAGATAAGCTCCTCCTCCTTCCCCCACCCGACACCCTGCCTTTATGATATATAAGTGTGTGGTTGAAAAATAAAAATTGCAGCTTGATCAGGACATGTCTTGCTGTCATCTTTGTGTCTCCTGTCCCTTTCATTTCTCCTTCTAGGTGCTCAGCCCTAGTTGCTGTCCCGCGGGACGGGACAAATACTGAGTATGGATCTGAGTAAGATCATGCTTTGCTCCTGATCATAAAGGAAATCACATAGTTTTCACCATTAAATATAATGATAGCAGTAGTATTTTCTAGATACTTCCTATTACATTGAGAAAGTTCTTTTCTATTCCAAGATTGCTGAGAATTTTCAACATGAATGGAGATTTTATTTTTTCAAATATTTTTCTATGCCAATTAAATGAGTTTTTTTCTTTTTATTCTGTTAATATGGTAAAATACACTGATTTTCAAATGTTAAATTCATGGGATACATTCTATCTGGTCATGATATATTATCCTTTAATAAATTGTTGAATTTGACTTGGAATATTTGTTATGTAGAATATTTGAATTTTTCTTTTTTAGGAGGAAATTATTTTCTTTCTTAAATATTTTATTTAAAAGACAGCATTGCAGAGAGTACGAGAGAGGGGGAGAGAAGGAGAGAGAGAGAGAAAGAGACAGAGAGAGATCTTCCATTGTATGGTTCATTCCCCAGGTGGTTGGAATGTTCAGGGCTAGGCCAGGCTGAATCCCGGAGCTTGGAATGCCACCTGGTTCTCTCAGGTGGGTGGCAGGGGCTCAAGCACTTTGGCCATCCTCTGCTGCTTTCCTAGGCACATTCTCAGGGAGTTGGATGGGAAGTGGAGCAGCCAGGGCATGAACCGGCATTCAAATGGGATGCCAGTGTTGCAGGCAGAGGGTCAACCCACTGCACCACAAAGTCAGCCCCCGTTTTCTTTAAAACCAAACCACTGGGAAAATACATCAAAGCATTCAAACAGTACGCAATCAATAAGTACACTTCAATAAGTTGAAAACAGAAAGGTCCTTTTCAAAATGATAAGCTGTCATACAAATGGAATTTGGTAAAGTGGATCTGCCATTTTTGCTCTCAGGGAGGCATAGCTTGTGCTAACACAAGTCACTTGCTTTTTTTTTTTCTTGACCTTCCTGTTGCCTGGGGATTATCTCAATAAGGCTCTGTTAATTTAGGGGGCCAAGTAAGGACTACCGTACTTTCATTTCATACTGTTACATGAAAATCAGTCCCCACTCACAACACACACACACACACACACACACACACACACACACAGTACTTCACAACTCAATTACATAGGCAAAAGTTCAACATTTAACGTTTATTCTCAGATTGTGGTAAATATAACCATCGAAATCCCATTTCCTTTCAAGGATAAACTGAAAGTTATCCCATCACTCTACTTCAGAAAGCTTTAGAGATCATCAGCCAGTTAAAGGGAAGTATACCTCCCATGCCCAGTGTGAGATCACTTCTCCTGTGTTTGTATCTTTTCCAAGCTAAAAAGATGCAGTATGTAACTGTTTCAAGAAATGCACTTCTATATCTTGGTGGTCAGAAAAGGACATCCACAGGGAATCTTTCAAAATTTTCTTCCAAACTACTTTCCCTCCCAACTTCATGTCCTTGCATATAAAATAAAACTAAGTAAAACAAAGACCCAGAAATCTTTTTGTCTCCTTCCAAATTAGGGAACTTATGGATTTTGTTTTATAGCTTATGGAAAATGATGTAGTGTTACTTTAGGAAGTTGGCAACATACAGAAACATTTGTCTTCAAACTTCACTAGATCATAGGCACATTGGATGAAACTGCCAGCCTACTGGTACCTGTGCCTTGGATTTTCTGATTAGGCAAAAAGGTGATCCTTATTTCCAGGACAAACAATTCAACATGCAATTTAGACTCAAAAACAGTCTCTGTGCTATCTCGGATTCAAATTTTAGCACAAATTTTTCCACTTCAGTTCCTAGGATTCAAATATAAAGGAATCAGTTGAGACATGTTGTTGCCTTCCTTAATTTACTCATAGCTGGGTTGATGTGTCTGTGGTCAATCTACATATTTGATCACACAACTGTCCAGCTGCTATTTCACCTGAAGCTCCTTATTCCCTGCATTTATTGAGTCTTTGGTTTTGTCATTATAATGAATGGTGCATCAGGCCAAGTGATTCCAGAACTTCTCTAACTCTCTGGTCACCATTGCCTGGACTTAAGCCTGATGCACCTGACAACACTCAGTGCAATGATGTACCTGCTGACTGGATGTCCTCCCAACAGTTAGTGTCTGCACTGGAACAAGAAACCCTGTATCTTGTGAATGTTTTCCCTCTCCAATTTCTTTAGACCTAGAGCTTTACACCTCCTACACCCAGAGCTTCTGCAGCTCTACTATGGTGACCTGATGCTGTATCACAAAAATATCACTTCATAGTTTTATTTTAAGCTTTATTTTGGTATCTGGGCCATATAAATATGTTTGGAAGACTTCCCTCTTCTATTTTCTGGAAGATTTTTTATAAATTTCATGCATAAATGTTTGGTACAATTCACCAGGGACTATATTTGGACATAGTTTCCTTTGGTAAAAGTTCAAATCTATAAATCAATTTAACCAATAGATATAGGATGATTCTGGTTATAGATTTCTTCTTGACTGAGTTTTGACAGTTCATACTCTCAGGGAATGTGCCTATTTTCTCAAAATTTCAAATTTCTTGGAATTAGCTTATACATAGTAGATATTTACTATTCTTTTAAAGTTTACATGACCAGGAGTGGTGGCCACTCTCTCACTCTTGATGTTGGAAATGTATGTTTTCTTGTCTTTTATCCCCTTGAGTAAGGGTAGATGTTTATTATTGATCTCAAAAAATTACTGATTTTACAATTCTGGTTTTGTTTTTCTATTCCATTGTTTTCTACTTTTGGCTTTATTATATCCTTTCATCTGCTTATTTAAGATTGATTTGATTTTTTTTCTTTTTTAACAAACTGTAAGATGATGTCATTGATTTGAGACTTTCCTTGTTTTGTAAAAAGTTACGCTCATTTTCTTAAAAGCATTGCTTTTTTGGCAAATTTGCTTGCCATGTTTTCATTCTTAGTCGATTCAATAACTCTGTTTTTCACTTTGATTTCTACTCTGATCATTGGATTACTTATACATGGGACTTTTTTTATGGAAGAGAGCGAGAGGGAGATCTGTTGGTTAACTCCTTAAATATCTGCAATGGCTGGGAGTGGGCCAGTTAGAAGTTAGGGGTTCAATACAGGTCTCCCAATGAGATGCGAAAAACATCTCTATTGCCCCCAGTTTCTCCATTAGCAGGAAGCTGGAGTCAGGAGCCATAGCCAGGCATTGAACTCATGTATTCTGATATGGGAAACAGGTATCTTTTTTTTTTTTTTTGACAGGCAGAGTTAGACAGTGAGAGAGAGAGAGAGAGAGAGAGAGAGAGAGAGAAAGGTCTTTTTCTTCAGTTGGTTCACCCCCAAATGGCCGCTATGGCCGGTGCGCTGCGGCCAGCGTGCTGCACCAATCCGAAGCCAGGAGCCAGGTGCTTCCTCCTGGTCTACCCATGCAGGTGAAAGGCCCAAGCACGTGGGCCATCCTCCACTGCACTCCCGGGCCACAGCAGAGAGCTGGACTGGAAGAGGAGCAACCAGGACAGAATCTGGCGCCCCAACTGGGATTTGAACCTGGGGTGCCTGCACCACAGGCAGAGGATTGGCTGAGTGACCCGCAGCACCAGCCAGAAACAGGTATCTTAATTGGCATTTTTACCAATAGGCTAAATGCCAAACTTAAAAAGGCACTGTAAAATTTCCAGGTACTTGAGGGGATGTTTCATGTATCTTTTGATTATTAGATTTAATTTTATAATCATTTTTGGTCACAAATAATACACTTTACATGATTTGGAATATGTTAAATCTTCTTGACCTTGTTTTAGGGTTCTAAACATACTCCATCATGGTAAATATTCCATTATGCACTTTGAAAAATTATGTTTTCTGTTATGGTAGAGTTTAGATTCTATAAATATGTTAGATAAGTTATTTGACAGTGTTCTTATGCCTCTTATATACTTATTGAATCTTCTATTTTTTCTTTCAATTACATGTCATGAATATAAAAATCTCCAATTATATGTAATTGTGAATTTGTCCTTTTCTCCTTTCAATTTTCTTAATTTATGTTAGTAGTTACATATTTATATTTTCTTTACCAATTTTATCCTTTTTATCCCTGGTATATTTTTGCTCTTGAATCTAATGTGTCTTATATTAATGTTTTCTTCCCAGCTTTCCTTTTTTTGTTAGTGTTGGCATAGTATTTCTTTTTCCATCCTTTTTTTTTTTTTACTTATTTTTTTGAAAGACATAGTTACAGAGAGGCAGAGGCGCAGTGGGAGAGAGAAAGAGAGAGAGAGAGAGGGGTCTTCCATCCACTGGTTCACTCCCCAAATGGCCACAATGGCTGGAGCTGAGCTGATCTGAAGCCCAGAGCCAGGACTTTTTCAGGGTTTCCAATGCAGGTGTAGGGGCTCAAGGTCTTGGGCCATCATCTACTGATTTCCCAGGGCATAGCAGAGAGTTGAATCGGAAGCAGAGCAGCAGAGACTAGAACAAGCCCCATATGGGATGCAGATACCATAGGCACCGGCTTTATTGTTATGCCACAGCACTGGCCCCATCCCTTTTTTTAAAAAAAAATATATTTGTGTCCTTACATTTTTATAAAACGTATTTTTATAGACATCAAACAATTGAGTCTTGTCTTTAGCAATATATTACAACCTCTCACTTGGGAATTTTATACAAATTATGTTTAATATGATTACTAATGCACTAGAGATCAACTTCTTTTTTAAAAAAAAGATTGACTTATTTATATTTTGAAAGTAAAATTTACACAGAGAGAGAAAGAGAGACGGGGTGGGGGGTGTCTTCCATCTGCTGGTTCACTCTCCAATTGGCCACAACGGCTGGAGCTGTGCAGATCTGAAGTCAGGAGCCAGGAGCTTCCTCTGGGTCTCCCACGGGAGTGCAGGGGCCTAAGGACTTGGGCCATCTTCTACTGCTTTACCAGGCCATAGCAGAGAGCTGGATCAGAAGTGGAGCAGCCAAGACTTGAAACAGTGCCCATATGGGATGGCAGCACTATAGGTGGCTTTCCCAGCTACGCCACAGGGCCAGCCCCAATTTAACTTCTACTGTTTGCTTACTATTAGTCTCAAATTTTCTTTGTTTTTTATGCCTATTTATAAATAATTTTCTTCTTGAATATTCCTCTTGTTTGGAAAAATATGTATTAATTTTAATGTAGTAATAAATTTCAATTGTATAATTACATGAGGACAAAACCCTGGCATATTCAATAATTTTAAGAGTGTAAATTTTTAAGACCAAAATTTTGAGAGTTGCTAATGCAGAGAAACATTAATAGAGCAATATAGAATAAATCAGGTAGACACCTGAAAACACAGAATGAGATTATGACATCCAGTCCTCCCTGAGGTCACCTTCTCCTCCAGACAAACCAGTTTGCTTTCATGAAAGCTAGAAGAAAACATAGGAGAAAACTACATGACATTGGTCTGGGTTATTTTGTTATTGTTGTTGTTGTTGTCACGGTTTTGATTTTGTTTTCTTTCCTGAATTACCCCCAAACCTTGGGCAACAAAAGCAAAAATAGATAAGTGACACTGCAATAAACAAAAAGTATTAAACAGATATAAATTCTGGAGTTGAAAACTAAGCAAATAAAATAAAAATTTCACCTGAAGGGATCTGCAGCAGGTTTGGGCAAGCAGAAGAATCAGCAAACATGAAGACAGGATTATCCACTCTGATACAAATTGGAAAGGAAGAAGTCCAGTTATCCCTATTTGCAGATGACATGATTCTAAATATAGGAGAACAAAAATACTCCACTAAGAGACTATTGGAGCTAACAAGAGAGTTTGGTAAATATAAAATTAACACACAAAAACCAATAGCTTTTGTATACACAAATAATGCCATGGTTGAGAAAGAACTTCTTAGATCAATCAAATTCATAACAGCTAAAAAAATAAATATTTTGGAATAAATTTCACTAAGGAAGTGAAAGATTGCCATAATGTGAATTACAAAACATTAGATATGGAGAGCGGCAAGATGGCGGAATAGGAAGGGAGCACACCAATAGTCTGGGGAGAGACAGTTTAATAAAAGTGGAGATACTGCAGGTTCAAGGAAGAGTAGGGGAAGAAACAGCAGAGAAAACCCTTCCGGAACTGGAGATTCACAGTGGACCTGCGTGGAGAGCGTGGGAGCCCGCAGTTTGGGACACCAGCAGCAGATTCAACACACCAGCGCTGGAACACGAGGTGAGCCGAACCTCAATAGCCCGAAATACCAGCAGGGAAGCGGAAAAGGGAGCCTACAGTGAACAAGGCTTGAAACCCTGTGGGGAAACGTTCACCAGGCTAACTAGAAGAGAGAGAGAGAGAGAGAGAGAGGGAAAAAAAAAAAAGTGACCCATACGGACACGAGCTTCTCTCTCTCCGCTCACCTCTCAAAGGCGAGCAAGACAAAGAGCAGGCGCCATTTTGGAATACGTCATAAGCAGGGCGACCTCAGGTCAGCACCGGCCCCGAGCCTAGCAGAAAAACCTGACTCTGGGTGGGAGGGGTGAAATAACAGGAGATTAGAACCTAATGAATGTGTGGTGCTAATGAACTGAGACTGTGAAAAAAGAGACGGTGGGGGAGAGAACTCACGGAAATCACGAATTCATGAGAGTACTCTCCAGAGACGCTACAGTTCAGTAGCCTTGGCAGCCCAGTGGGAGACTACAGGAGAATCTCAGCCCACACAAAGGGCCGCAAAGATTCCCTCTGTGGTCCTTGGGAAAGAGCTTCCGATCTCTGGCTCCTGTGGGTATATCATTCGCCTGCTAACCACCCCCAATTCCATTCAGCTGTGTGCAATTACTTCCCTTTTGAACCAAAAAAAAAAAAAAGTAACGAAGAGAGATTTACAACGCCTAACCTGGGAGTGTCTCCTTTGACCCACCCTCAACCCTGAGGAACCAAACAGAGCTCTCAGGCCACACCCATCTCAAGCCTCTAAGGCTCCATCAAAAGCAGACAGTCCACTTAATCTAGAGTCATAGTATAACAAGGAAAAAACACCACAGTGAAGAAACCAATATGCCAAACAACAAACGCAAAAACCGAGGTAATAAGAACAAGGAAGACACTATGGCATCCCCAAATGAAAAAGACACCCCAATTCAAGATTACGAAGATGATGAGATAGAAGAGATGCAAGAAGCAGATCACAAAAAATTGATAAGAACACTAAGAAGTACTCAAAAACAAATTCTTGAACTACAGAAATCCTTAATGGACAAGGTAGAAAATCTCTCTCGTGAAAATGAAATATTAAGGAGAAATCAAGCTGAAATGAAACAACTAGTAGAACATGAAACTGTGATAGTGACGAGAAATCATAATGAAGTGAAGAATTCAATAGATCAAATGAAAAACACATTAGAGAGCCTTACAAACAGAATGGGTGAGGCAGAAGAGAGA
This sequence comes from Sylvilagus floridanus, assembly GCA_949820135.1. Classification (NCBI taxonomy): domain Eukaryota; kingdom Metazoa; phylum Chordata; class Mammalia; order Lagomorpha; family Leporidae; genus Sylvilagus; species Sylvilagus floridanus. The sequence continues at coordinate 92,640,113 of OX463223.1, forward strand.
ATATCGGACTTAGAAGACAGAGCACAGGAAACTATACAGTCAAACCAAAGAAAAGAAGAGGAAATTAGAAATCTAAAAAATATGGTTGGGAATCTACAGGATACTATTAAAAAACCCAACATTCGAGTTCTAGGAGTTCCTGAAGGCATGGAGAGGGAGAAAGGATTAGAATGCCTTTTTAGTGAGATAATAGCAGAAAATTTCCCAGTTTTGGAGAAGGACAGAGACATCATAGTACAGGAAGCTCACAGAAACCCTAGTAAACATGACCAAAAGAGGTCCTCACCACGACACGTTGTAATTAAACTCACCACAGTGAAACAGAAAGAAAAGATCCTAAAATGCACAAGAGAGAAACGTCAAATTACACTCAGAGGATCTCCAATTAGACTCACAGCAGACTTCTCATCAGAAACCCTACAAGCTAGAAGGGAATGGCGAGACATAGCCCAGGTACTTAAAGAGAAAAACTGCCAGCCCAGAATATTATATCCTGCAAAGCTCTCATTTGTGAATGAAGGTGAAATAAAGACCTTTCATAACAAACAGAAATTGAAAGAATTTGTGCCACTCGTCCAGCCCTGCAAAAGATGCTTAAAGATGTGTTACACACAGAAACACAGAAACACGGCCATCAACATGAAAGAAGATAAACGAAGGGAACCTCACAGCAAAAGATCACAGGGAATTCAAAGCATACATTTGGATAAAGAAATTATGGGACATGTACTCTATAGAATACTATACAGCAGTCAAAAACAATGAAATCCGGTCATTTGCAATAAGATGGAGGAATCTGGAAAACATCATTCTGAGTGAATTAAGCCAGTCCCAAGGGGACAAATATCATATGTTCTCCCTGATCGGTGACAACTAATTGAGCACCAAAGGTGAAACCTATTGAAGTGAAATGGACACTATGAGAAACAGTAACTTGATCAGCTCTTGTGCTGACTGTTGTTGTACAATGTAATACTTTATCCATTTTGGTAATTTTTTTTATTCTAGTACTATTGGTTGAACTCTATAATTAACAAACAATTATTCTTAGGTGTTTAAATTTTAACTGAAAAGTGATCCCTGTGAAATATAAGAGTGGGAATAAGAGAGGGAGGAGATGTACAATTTGGGACATGCTCAATCGGAACTGCCCCAAATGATGGAGTTAGAATTGTGCCAGGGAATTCCAATACAATCCCATCAAGGTGGCATGTACCAAGGCCATCTCACTAGTCCAAGTGATCAATTTCAGTTCACAATTGATCACACTGAGAGGTCTAAGAGTCAAAGGGATCACACAAACAAGACTAGTGTCTGCTAATACTAACTGATAGAATGAAAAAGGGAGATAATGATCCAACATGGGAAGCGAGATACACAGCAGACTCATAGAATGGCAGATGTCCTAAATAGCACTCTGGCCTCAGAATCAGCCCTTAAGGCATTCAGATCTGGCTCAAGAGCCCATGAGAATATTCTAGGCATGGGAAGCCAAAACACTCTGGAAAAAAAAAAGACCTAAATGAAAGATCTCTGTGAGTGAGATCCCAGTGGAACGAATGGGGCCATCAAAGAAGGAGGTACCTTTCTCAGAAGGGAGGAGAGAACCTCCACTTTGACTATGACACTGTCGGAATAAGATTGAAGTCAGCGAACCCTAAAGGCTTCCATAGCCTTGGCAACTCATGACTAGAGCCCAGGGAGATTACTGATGCCATAAACAAGAGTGTCAAATTGTTAAATCAACATCAGGAGTCACTGTGTACTTACGTCTCATGTGGGATCTGTCCTTAATGTGTTGTCCAATGTGAAGTAATGCTATAACTAGCACTGAAACAGTATTTTACACTTTGTGTTTCTGTGTGGGTGCAAACTGATGAAATCTTTACTTAGTATATACTGAATCAATCTTCTGTATATAGATAATTAAAAATGAAAAAAAATCTTGGTGTTAAATTGGAAATTGCCTAGAAAATTAATCAATTTTTTTAAAAAATATATCATGTAGGATCTCTGTCCTTAATGTGCTATACATTGTGAATTAATACTATAACTAGTACTCCAACAGTATTTTTCACTTTGTGTTGCTATGTGAGGGCAAACTGTTGAAATCTTTACTTAATATATAGTAAACTGATTTTCTGTATATAAAGAGAATTGAAAATGAATCTTGATGTGAAGCAAGGGGAGAGGGAGTGGGAAAGGGGAGGGTTGCGGGTGGGGGGGAAGTTATGGGGGGATGCCATTGTAATCTATAAGCTGTATTTTGGAAATTTATATTCTTTAAATAAAAGCGTTATAAAAAAAACATTAGATATGGAAGAAGACACAAAAAATGGAATAATCTTCCATGTTCATGGATTGGAAGAATTAATATAATCAAAATGTCCATTCTACTGAGAGCAAACTACAGATTCAATGCCATCCAAGTAAATACTAACAACAATCTTCTCAGATCTAGAAAAAAAATGATGCTAAAATCCATATGGAAACACAAAAGTCCCTCAATAGCTAAAGCAATCCTAAACAACCAAAATAAAGTTGGAGGCATCCTAATATCAGATTTCAAGATATACTATATGGCAGTTATAATCGAAATAGCCTGGTACTGGCAAAAAAATATGTTGACCAATGGAACAGAATAGAAACCCCAGAAATCAATGCATACACCTACAACCAACTTATTTTGACAAAGGAGCTAAAATCAATCCCTGTAGAAAGAACAGTCTCTTCAATAAATGGTGTTGGGAAAATGGGATCCCCACATGCAGAAGTATGGGACAAGATTCCTACCTTACACTTTTACAAAAATCAATGCAAATTGGATCAAGGATGAAAACCTATGGAAAAATAAAATAAAAAAGAGAAAACCTATGATCTGACACCATCCCATGACTAGAGGAGAATATTGAGGAAATTCTGGAAGAAACTGGCATAGGCAAAGACTTCCTTTTTTTTTTAAACTTTCATTTAGTAAATATAAATTTCCAAAGTACAATTTAACTTCCCTCCCATTCGCACGCCTGCCATCACCCGCTCCCTCTCCCATTCCATTCACATCAAGATTCATTTTCAATTATCTTTTTATACAGAAGATCGATTCAGTATCCCACAAGAGAAGTAACTACACAGTGACTCCTGTTGTTGACTTAACAATTTGACACTTTTGCTTATGGCGTCATAATCTCCCTAGGCTCTAGTGTATTCTACCGATTTTTGAAAGTTGGGTATTTTTTTGTGGGTTGCCTCCTGTAACTTATTCCATGGGGTCTTTGCTAGGTATGGAAATGACCTCGGGGTCTGCACACCTGGAGTCACCTGAAGGGCTTTTTTTTGACAGGCAGAGTGGACAGTGAGAGAGAGACAGAGAAAAAGGTCTTCCTTTTCCATTGGTTCACTCCCCAATGGCCGCTGCAGCAGGTGCGCTGCTGCCTGTGTGCTGCACCAATCCGAAGCCAGGAGCCAGGTGCTTCTCCTGGTCTCCCATGCAGGTGAAGGGCCCAAGCACTTGGGCCATCCTCCACTGCACTCCCGGGCCACAGCAGAGAGCTAGCCTGGAAGAGGAGCAACTGGGACAGAATCTGGCGTCCCGACAGGGACTAGAACCTGGTGTGCCGGCGCCACAAGCAGAGGATTCACCTATTGAGCCCAAGCACTGGCAGAAAGTTGGGTATTAATGCTTCAAATTCTTAAATGTTTAGTCCTTCAATCTGTCATTTTTGTTTCATGTATTTTAGGGCTCAGTTTTTATCTGAAGATACATGTATCATAATTATATCAAGAAATGTCAACCTTTTTATCATTATAACATGCCCTTATTTGTATCTGGTAACCATTTTCGTCTTACACGCTGTTTTGTCTGATATTAATATAGCTGCTCTTGGTCATGGTTCATATAAGATATTTTTTCTATCCTATTACTTTTAACCTATTTGTGTTTTTTTTACTTAGTTTTTTTTTCTTTTTTTTAAAGCTTTTATTTAAAGAATATAAATTTCCAAAGTACAGTCTAAGGATTACAATGGCTTCCCCCCATAACTTCCCTCCCACCCGTGACCCTCCCCTTTCCCACTCCCTCTCCCCTTGCATTCACATCAAGATTCATTTTCAATTCTCTTTATATACAGAAGTTCAGTTTAGTATATATTACATAAAAATTTCAACAGTTTGCCCTCACATAGCAACACAAAGTGAAAAATACTATTGGAGTACTAGTTATAGTATTAATTCACAATGTACAGCACATTAAGCACAGAGATCCCACATTTTTTTTTAAATTGATTAATTTTCTATGCAATTTCCAATTTAACACCAAGGTTTTTTTTTTTTTTTCATTTTCAATTCTCTTTATATACAGAAGATCGATTTAGTATATATTAAGTAAAGATGTCATCAGTTTGCACCCACACAGAAACACAAAGTGTAAAATACTGTTTTCGTACTAGTTATAGGATTACTTCACATTGGACAACACATTAAGGACAGATCCCTCATGAGACGTAAGTACACAGTGACTCCTAATGTTGATTTAACAATTTGACACTCTTGTTTATGGTGTCAGTAATCTCCCTAGGCTCTAGTCATGAGTTGCCGAGGCTATGGAAGCGGTTTGGGTTCGCCGACTTCGATCTTATTCTGACAGGGTCATAGTCAAAGTAGAAGTTCTCTCCTCCCTTCAGAGAAAGGTACCTCCTTCTTTGATGGCCCCTTTCTTTCCACTGGGATCTCACTCGCAGAGATCTTTCATTTAGGTCTTCTTCTTTTTTTTTTCCCAAGTGTCTTGGCTTTCCATGCCTAGAATATTCTCATGGGCTCTTGAGCCAGATCTGAATGCCTTAAGGGCTGATTCTGAGGCCAGAGTGCAGTTTACGACATCTGCCATTCTGAGTCTGCTGTGTATCTCGCTTCCCATGTTGGATCAGTCTCTCCCTTTTTGATTCTATCAGTTAGTATTAGCAGACACTAGTCTTGTTTGTGTGATCCCTTTGACTCTTAGACCTATCAGTGTGATCAACTGTGAACTGAAGATGATCACTTGGACTAGTGAGATGGCATTGGAACATGCCACCTTGATGGGATTGTATTGGAATCCCCTGGCACGTTTCTAACTCCATCATTTGGGGCAGTTCTGATTGAGCATGTACCAAATTGTACATCTCCTCCCTCTCTTATTCCCACTCTTATATTTAACAGGGATCACTTTTCAGTTAAAATTTAAACACCTAAGAATAATTGTTTGTTAATTATAGAGTTCAACCAATAGTACTAGAATAAAAAAAATTACCAAAATGGATAAAGCATTACATTGTACAAGAACAGTCAGCACAAGAGCTGATCAAGTCACTGTTTCTCATAGTGTCCATTTCACTTCAATAGGTCAAAGTATGTCTCTTGTAGAAAGCACATAGCTGGATCATGTTTTTTTTAAGTTTTCATACATTTTATGAATACAACTTTAGGAGCATTGTAATTCTTCTCACTGTATCTGCCCTCCGACCCACATTCCCAATGTCTGGCTTTTGACTGTAGTATTTAATCAATTTAAAATGAATGTAATTGCTGATTAGGTAGGATTTAGATCTGTAATTTTGTTGTTTGTTTTTTATGTTTTATGCCATTATCATTCCTCTATTATTGTTTTCCTTTCTCAAACATTTTCCAATGTACAATCTCAATTCACTTGTTTATTTTACTCTATTTTTAATAATAACAATAGTATACAAAAATTTTCTCCTGTAAATTTCAATTCTCTTCCCTATCTTTTATGTTGGTGCTGATCAACACACCTATGAACATTCCAGTCCTCAGATTTTCCTTTTAATCTTTCTGGTCAGGTTATCTTTAAGCAAACCTTAGCAACTTTCTCAGGTGGCCATGAGGTTAAATAACTTCTGATTATTTTTTTACCAGTATCCCCAAGGAAATGACTATTGACCCAAGGGAGTTCCTTAGGTCAATTAAAAAGAGACTTGCACATGAGTTCTTCCAGGAACTGCCAGACAGGTTGAATATTAACAATTTTCTGTAATGAAACTTGGAAGAATCTCCAACCCCATTCTGCTTCTCCAGTGGCTGCCAGATTGCTAGTTTTCACTGTGATTGCACACTGTTGATTTTCAAGGTTATGGTAGAGCTGCAGACAGGCAAGGGAATAGAACAAATTCAATTGTTACAAAGCTCACTGCTCTTTATTGAAATTTAGATATTTTTCTTTAAGAAATGCTACATGTAACTCCAAGAGTTATGAAAACCTAGAGTCTGACTTTCTTTGCAAGTGTTCTGATTCCTTTTATGAATAAGAGGTACTCTGTGGGTCATTATTCTACCACTGACAACATACCAAATAATACATTCTTAAAATCATATATTTTAGAGGCTTGTTATTTTCATTTTAATTTTGTTTTAATGACCCTAATTGAATATATTTAATACTACTTTGCAATTTTTCCAGACTGTGTTATTTGACGCTATGCTCCTATGTATAACTCTTTAGGACATTAATTTTCCAATTCTCATGTTCTTAATATGGCTACAAAATTATTCTGAGAAATATCTGTGATCTATACACTGCTATTATCTTGGTCACTAGGTTGAGTGTCACATGTTCAGGTATTTATATGGCTTTGAATTCAGACTTCCATAGAAGACAGTAACTTTACATATTACTCACTTTCCTGTCAAACTATGTTTCTTAGTTTTATATTACTGACATAGAGCATAATTTGGATTTCTCTGTTATTTAATTGTCAAACCTTAAATGAGAGAAACGGTATTTTGTTAAGTTCATAAAACAGACTGGGTCAGTACAACCATTTTGAAGATCTATTTGGCAGTATTGACTAATACTATTCTGATACATAATTTATGGCAGAACAATTTCACTCATTTTTATGTGATCAACAGGAATGAGTGTGCATATATGGCAAGAAATTATGTATATAAAATTTCTGAAACATTAGTAATATGAGAGGACTTCAAAAAGTTAATGGAAAATTGAAGATAAGTTTATTTTGATGCCCAAATTTTTGAAATCATGCTATTTTTGTCAGAATATAAATTTTTCATTGGAATTTCATAAATAACCCTCATAACAGCCAGAATCTAAACATAATCCAAATATGCATAAATCTTAATTATGTTATAGACATAGGATGGAAAAATGAAATGAACAAAATGAAATAAAGATAAAGGAAAAACCACTATGTAAAAGAGAATTAATCTCAAAATAATAAATTTGACCAAAATTCATGTATAGTTTTTACATTCTTATATGAATGTTGTACTACAATGAAATATCAACGAGAGGAACATATATATTCTGATTGAATATACAGAAAGGGGACATTTGAAGCAAAGGGAACAGCATGGACAAGATATTGTGATGTGAAGGAGCATACTGTTTTCTCATAATGGTGATTGGTTCATCTATGCTTATCTGTAAGGAAAGAGATATTGAGCAAGGCTTCTATTTCTGGAATATAATAAAAGTGTTTATTAAAGTTCAAAACTGTTGCATATATTTATTTACAAGTGTGCATCTGTCTGAACGTTGCAGAATTACCCCACATGAATACTACACAATAAAGGACCTACATTCTGATTCTGCATCCACAACTAAAACATATTTTTCCTTTGGTATCATGCTGTTATTTTCTACTCCATTTCCTAAGTCAGAAATCTGGAAGCTATCTTTACCGCCTCCTCCCCTATAATTGATCAATCACCAAATCTTTTGGATACTACCTCATCTCGTTAACATCTCCAGAATCTACCTATCTCTCTTTAGCCTAGTGCAGTAGCTTAGTTCAAGCTCTTTCTCTTGAACTACCACAAAAGCTTCCAAATAGTATTCCTGCTGCTATTATCTGCATGCTTCTAAGCATGCTCCACACTGCTACAGTATGATGTTTCTAAACACCCATATGACCATAGAGTCCTTTTATCTTTTTTCAATAAATCTGCTATACTTCTAAATAGCACCCTTAGATGACTATATGCTGATTTCCATTGTATTCAGAACGCTGCTTTAGAATAAGTTTCATATTTAGTGCATGAAGAATTCTCGAATGAAACAGATAATACCTGAAAACACTGTGGTGTTCCTCATATCCACCTCCAATTCTTCCGTGTGAGGAATAAATGCTAATCTGACTGGTCAGATTCCATGACACATCAGTACATGGCAGTGCTTAGTTCTCTGTTCTCTTTTACTGATCATGTCTTTCCATGTGGTTTTGTGTCACATGATAGGTAGCTGTCAACTAAGGCCTTGGGTTCAAGATTGGGTTCATGTAGAGGAAAAAGGGCCCACATATCTTCAAATAACCATAAGATCCAGCTTGACTCACCATGGTTCTCTGAATAGAATTCTGAAAAACAAGCAGGTGTTCCTCTGCTTCTCTTTGCTATTGTTTCTCATGCTTTCCTCAGGAACTTTGTGGAAAGCAGGACTATGTTCCCAGATAGCTATTCCTTAGACATCTGAGCTCAATGTCATTAAACTCTACTATTACTTCTAAAGATGTACATGCATAGAAGATCAGTTTCAGGAGTTTATTTTCCCACATAAGCCTCATCACTAACTTTATATACTCACTTCTGATTCTAACTTTTATTTCAGCAAACAAGTCCATTCAGAGAAATCTGTTCCAAAGGAGGCTTCCAAAGAATTTTGAAATGCTCAGAACATAGAACTTAGCAAAGTTTGCTGCATAGAACAAGTGTTCAATACATCAGCTGAATGTTAATGACGATAATCCAATAAACTTCAAAATAGGAGGTCAAGGACCATGTGCTGGGAAAGAAGTTACTTAGGTATTCTCAGTTCTCTCTGAAACCAAGATTCCAAAACAGCAACTGTGGTTCAATAAAGGTCCATTCTTAAAGAGAAATAGAAGGCTGGCTAGTTGCTTTATAACAGAAAGCACTATGCAAGGGACTGGTTTTTATAACAAATGGACTGAGAGGTTCAGTCTGATTTAGGCAATTGAGTACTAATTTTTCAATTGTAGTCATGAGATTAGTTATTATATCCCCATGGCTACTATTATATTTTATGAAGCTTATGGTTTGTTTCCTTTCTCTTTCTGTAAGGAATAGAAAATTCAAATCAGACTGAACAGGACCAAATGAACAAATTTCTGGAGGGTAAAGTTGACAGACTAAAATAACTGAGATTCAACAAGAAGCTGTTTACCTTTCTGAAAAAAATGTGAAAAAATACATGCAAAATATGTAAAAATATTGGAAAGACTTTTCTGAGATGGCTTATGGAAAGAAGCCATGAAATCCACCGTTACTGTTAGCCTCATTGTTGTAAAGCAATCCTTACTAAATATATACATATGGATTCCTAAAACTACATATGTTTTGTCATGGCAGCTACAGAACAAACACACAGTCCACCTCTTTTATCCTAACACACACACGCACACACACACACACACACAGTGCAACCATATGGAATTGCTGATGTTCAACAATGTTTAACCAACAACAATAGCTATTTCATGTGGCTCAACTGCATACACATATGAATCGAATATTAAATTAGTATACAGATATTTCTGCAAGTGCAAACATATACGAGGGTACCTGAAAAAATTTATGGAAAATGCACATTATCATTTACTTCCATTTTTTTACAAACTTTCTGAAATAGGTTAGACAATATCAATTCCCATAAACACCAAGTCACCAAACTTCTCAAAAATCATAATTCATCTGTTATTACCAGATGTGCTGTACTTTCTATCTAACACACACACTCATACACACAAAAGAAACTCAACCCATGCAGAGCTATGGCCAATGTATGTTTCTTTCCTCTGCATAGCATTTTAAATTTATGGTTAACAATGTAGAATTTAAAACTAATAAAAGTCAATAAATCACTTTAAAAATCTATTTGAGATTAGGAACAGATATACTGGGGAAAATGGGGGGATAGGGATCTCAGCTTTTAATCCAAAATCAATGCTATTTTTTCTTCACTCAGCTTTATGTCAGTTACTAAAAGAAAATAATACCTTCTTTTACTGTAAACTAAGGCAAGATTTAAATAAAGGGTTACTTACTATATATAAATTAAGAGGAATATTCATTCCTCTCAGGATTATGACACAATCACTAGCACTCCTCAAAAAATTACAGCTCAACTAGCAAACATACACTCTCTCCCGAGCTACCATCAGTGCACTGGGGTGCCACTGGCTCACTTTCCCTAAAGAGCAATCTTATCTATCATCCAAGGTCATCATTAGCGTCAGTTTCAGGCCCACTGCCCTTTCCCATTCTCTCTTCTCTCGCCTACCAGCTATAGACACACCCTTCTCTTGTCTGAAAGGCTGACTATCCCCTTTGCCTCCAGGGTAGAAAGAACCTTTTCAGAACTGGCCAGGAGCTTCTGACAGGGCAAGGAAAGAGGCCCTGTTCTGGGCTTGCTGCCATTGTGCTTGGAAGCTTACCTCACCTCCTTTAGGCCACCTTCCCAACATACACACCAAATTGCTACAATGCTTGCCAAATTCCAACTACTAGCTCTCCATGGTCTATTTCTGTGCTGTCGGAAAAAATTAATAACAAATGAAAACTTACTCTTGTAGGTCCTATTGCCATTTCCTTCAGGTTAGATTTTGACTGAGGTTGAGAGCAGGAAATGGATTTCTAGACCAATCCCTGCAGTGTTTTCCATAATAGAAGGGACCTCCTTGATTTAAAAATTTTTAAATATGCAAACATATACATATAAAACATCTCTTTTAAACCTCCACTGACCTATCTCAGTGAATTAATAGACTTTTTTAAAAGATTCATTTATTTATTTGAAAGTCAGAGTTACACAGAGAGAGGCAGAGAGACAAAGAGGTCTTCTATCAACTGGTTAACTCCCGAATTGGCTGCAATGGCCAGGAACAAGGAGCTTCTTCCGGGTTTCCCACATGGGTGCAGGGACCCAAGGAATTGGGCCATCTTCTACTGCTTTCCCAGGCCAAAGCAGAGAGCTGCATTGGAAGTGGGGTAGCCGGGACTCAAAACTATACCAAGATGGGATGCTGGCACTGCAGGTGGCAGCTTTACCCACTACGCCACAGCACTGGTCCCCTAATAAGACTTTTTAAAATGTTGCTGCATCATAAAGCTTTATTTTATAATATATCCACATCGTGTTTCACTTAAAATATAAATTTGTATAGCTATAAAAATAAGCTTATAAGGTAAATGAACACATATTATGAAGGACTTGACAGTCCAAATATTTCCATGTACAACAAAAGAACTGAGAAATATTATTTCAATCTTATTCTATTACTAACCAACTGTTTGAAATTAGGCAGGTCACTTCTCATTGCTTATTATAATGGTTAAAATGTAAACTCAGGAACTACTATAGTTGTATTACCTTGGCCAAGTTAATTAACTGCTCTACACCTTAGTTTCCCATCTAATAAGTGAGGATGATAACAGTGCCTAGTTCATGAGGTCAGTGAAGATTTATAGCTAATTAATGTAAAGCCCTTGATAAGCATGCATGGATATAGTGTTTAATAATAAATGTGGGTTTTTACCATTCTCAGTAATTTTATTTGGTATAGAGAATGAATGGTGTATTCTTATTAAGCACACAATTTAGTTAACTAAGAATTACTGTGCATATCTCCAGGAGTTATTGCTTTTAAAATCATAATTAAATGGAAGAAATATAAATTAAAGAGAGCCTTAAAAACCCCAAATTGCTATCGTGGCTTCTAGGGCTTCACAAATAGGAATGTCAATTTTGAATGACCCACTCAACAGATGTGATGAATACACTCTGTGTTCTATTTCACATATATTAGCTTATACTTACTTCACAATAATTCTGTGTGGAGGCTAGTATTTTATCCACAATATTGTGAGAGTAAGTGATTTGCCAAAGGCACATAATTACTAGAACTTAAGCTGAGATTTGAACCCAAGTTCCAAAGCCCAGGTTCAAGAGCATGCAAACATTGTTAATTTCTAGGAGCAACTGCTCTAAAATACATTTGTAATTACAGCTTCTTTAGCTATTTATTTTACATATACACATGCACAGACATACATACTGTTTGAGAAAGAGAATGCAATTTGAAAGAGTTCACTATAATTATTTTGAAGAAATAGAGACTAAGAAAATAAAAACAGCTCCCTGTTCCCAAGAAATTGCTGTGGCTTTCATTTACTTCTAGCAAAACGCTAGAAGCAAATCTGAAAGTGCTAGAACTAGAAGAGACTTAACTATTGAGAAGGACAGAGATTATGTCACATTACTGCCTCAAACCTTTCAATGACCTAACAGAAAATGTATGAAGGCAGTTTGTGACATAATACAAACTCTCAAACACTGTTGATAAGGATAAATAAACAAGATAGGCACCTTGGAGAACAGTACAGACTCAAGATGTGCATATCTTATGACTCAGCAAATTAAGCCCTGAGAATAAATTCTAAGTAAGCCTTCTTAACCTAATGCTTAGAGACTTTTAGGAAGGTCCATGATATTAGCTGGGAAAAATATAATTGGACATACTAATTGAAAACCTTTTAATTATGAATGTAGGCAAACAGGTATTTTAATTATGAATGTAGGCAAGCAGGTATATTACACATATGAATTTGCACTAATATAAATTCTGGATATTTGCACAATATATTAGTTGTTAGAATTATGTCAAAATCTGTTTACACTAATCAGCACTAGATCCACTGATTGATCTTGGGGTAAAAAAAGATTCATATCTTTCTATCAGTTTTAGAAACAATTTGATAAGTATATTTCTATAAGATTGGTTTCTTTGTGATCTGATGTATTGTATCTCATGCATTTAAAAACATTTTCTGGGGCGGTTGTCATGGAACAGCAGACTAAGCTGCCATCTGTGATGCTGGCATCCCATATGAGTACCAGTTAGAGTCCTGGCTGCTTCACTTTCAATTCAGCTCCCTACTAATGCACCTAGAAAAACAGCTGAAGATAGCGCAAGTGCTTCAGCCCCAGCAATCCATGTGGGAGACCCAGAAGGTGTTCAGGTCTCCTGGCTTCGGTCTGGCCCCACCCCGATCATTGTGGACATTTGGGGAGTAAATCAGCAGATGGAAGATCTCTTTCTCCATCTCTCTATAACTCTACCTTTCAAATAAATAAAAATAAATGTTAAAAAATATAAACACTTTTCTGAGCGGTCAACATTATGGCACAGTGGGTTAAGATGCCATTTGCAATGCTGGCATCCCACACCTGAGTGCCAGTTTGAGTTCCAGACATCCAGCTTCCAATTCAGAGTCTTGTTAATGCTCCTGGGTAAGGCAGCAGAAGATGGTACAACTATTGGGAGACCAGGATGAAGTTCTATCTCCTAGTTTCAGTCTGGCCAAACCCTGACTTTTGCAACTATTTAGGGAGTGAACCAGAAGGTAGCAGATCTCTCTCTGTCTCTCCTCTAATTCTACCTTTCAAATAAAGAAAATAAATCATTAAAAGAAATTCCAGATATTTGCATAGCATATTAGTTATTAGAACTACCTCAAAATACTGTTCACACTCATCAGTACTTTTGTTTTAATTTTAATTTTTTAGTTTTTTAAGAAAATGGTTCTGAAGCCTTTGTTCACAAAAGGCTTTAAAAGCAAATTACACCCTCTATTTTGCAAATCATGTTTTGTTTAGAAAGGACCACCTAGTTACAGTATTAAAGACTGTACAAGGAAAACAAACCACTGTGGATAACATTTGGAGATTTGCTAATATTACTGATTGAAGTGCAGCTAACACACATTATAACTTGGAGTCCATCATGTCAAGTTAGAGTAAATGATTACCAAAGAGTCTTCAAACACATGCTTTGGTCTGGTCACATATTCTGCATGGATAAATATTTCAGTCTCTTTTGTCAAAATATATGAGAGATTGCAAGGGTATATACAAAAAAGTAAACAATCATTATACCCCTCATGTAGTTTTATTAGCTATACAAATATGTATGTATATATATATATATATATATATATATATATAGTTTTGCAACAAATCTCTCCATTATTTAACTGTGTAGTAAATATGAAAGCACAATACTTTGTTTTATAAGTTGCTAGAAAATATACCTAAACACTTGTTATCTTTGGACTTTAAATGAAATTGATTTACGTAATTAACAAATCAAAGGCATTATAAGTATGGTTGTAAAATTAAAAAATAAGGGTAAACAGTGACAGAATAGTAAACAGATCAAGGGAAGTGCGCTATCATAAAACAAACTGTACCTTCAACATTTTGAATACAAGTTTTCTGGCAGATACTAAATGTCCAATCACAAGGCATTCTTCCTGAAAGGTGTAAAGCTGGTTTGAAAATTCTTCAGTCACAGAGCAACCTACACAAACCAATTAGAAACCGACAGACAGCAGATGTGCTTGGAAGAGTAAACATTACATACAGAAACAGAAATATATGACTACAATGCAAAAATCCCAATCTGAATGGAAAAAAGGCAGATCAATATATATAAAATGTTATCCGTTATGTAACTTAAAATATGCATCTGAATCTACGTTATATAATTTTCATTAATATATGTAAGTATGTAAAAGTATCAGAAATGGACTAGGAAAGAGCATGCATTTTGCTCAGTGGTTACAATGCCTACATCTGATTACAGATGACTGAATAGGGAAATGACATACTGATTTTGACCAGGGGAAGATAGCAGAAGAAAAAAAATGGAGGAAGTGTATTCCCAGTGGATATTTGGAGATAGTTGGAGTTTGAAGTAGAAATTCTACAGAAAGAAGAGGGACACCATGGAGCAGCATGGAAAGAATGGACATGCAGCAGTGAGTGGGGACACCACACACAATTCCTACAACCAGGGGTTGTAGGAGACATTAGCTTCTGGGATTGAGGTGAGAGCAGACTGTGGCAGCCCATGCCACTGAGTGACATTGCCTGAGTGATAACCTTGCAGACCACACTGAACTTGAGTCGGGTCTGGAGCCCTGGGAAAGGGCAAGGTACAAATCTAACCCAGTGAAGGAAAAACACATCTCTTTCTCCTCATCACCTCATAAAGTCACACAGAAACTGGGAAGGAAAAGGTGCCATCTTGGCAGCAGTGTCTGTGACAGCTCTTATGTTTGAGAAAAGGGGATTTCATCAGAGGGAAAAATCCGCATTTCCCAGTGACTTTGAGTCTGACTACATACCCCTCTCAACCTGCCACAGGCTCCAAGGTTCAAATTGCAAAGGTGAAGCACCCACCGGCAGGTGGCTTTGGGAATGACTCTTCATGGACGGGGAAGTCTCTCAGGGCTGAGAGAGGATCCTCTAAACACCATGACTATGGAAGCCTTGCATGCTGTAATTGTGGGATTTCTGTGACTGCACTGATAAGGTGTGGAGTGTATCTGGGTTTGTGGCAAATCACTGGGTCTGGAGTCAGAGGCACAGAACTCCTTGACTTTCTGGGGTGGATCACTGCAGAGGGTTCCGTGCACACACTGAGGAATGCACAGATCCTTTGTGAAGTTTTTATGCTAATATGGGTGAGTATTGCTAGCATACACTGTGAGTTAACCTTGGGAATTGATCACCATAGAAGAGAGAAGGTGAGGTTGTGATTATGCCATTAGGCATAACCATACCCTACCCCTGCTAACTATAGAGGAGATCTACTGCACCAAACTTGTGTGAAATTTCCTCCTACCCTTGAGCATGGACAAGGGATCCCTGGCCCCACCCACTACACGTCTCTGAGTATGCACTAAAAGCTCAGACACTGCACTAAGCCACAGAGGCATAGTGCAAGATAAAACCCAGCAGTGAAGAAAACAAACAAATGCTTCCACAAATGCCTAAAAATAAATGCAGAAATACAAGAAACAAGAACAAGACAACATGACTACCCCAAAGGAACACAACAACCCTTCAATATTTGAATATAAAGACCAAGAGATTGATGAAATCTCTGAAAATAAATTCAAAAGAATGATCATAGGAATACTCAGAAGCAATGAGAAGCTTATTCATAAGTTACAAAAATCCATATTGTGGCTAGCACTATGGTATAGAGGATTAAGCCCCTGCCTGCAGCATCAGCATCTCATATGGGAGCTAGTTTTATTTCCACGTGCTCCACTACCAATCCAGTTCGCTGCCATTGTGCCCGGGAAAGCAGCTGAAAATGGCCCAACTTTCGTTGGGCCCTGTACCCAAGTGAGAGACCCAAAAGAAGTTCCTGGCTCCTGGCTTGAATCTGGCCCAGCTTCAGAAGTTCTGACCATCTAGGGAGTGAACCAGAGAATGGAAGATTTCTCTCTCTGTATCTGTAACTCAGATACAAACAAAAGAAATCTTTAAAAACAAAAAAGAAATATATACATGACAAGGATTAAAAATTTTCCTGTGATATATTTTGAAGAGAAATCAAATTGAAATATTAGAAATGAAGAATTTAGTATGTAAAGTAAAACGTACAGTGGAAAGCATTAACAATAGACTTGATGAGGAAGAAGAAAGAATATCTGAGCCAGAAGACAACTCTTTGGAAATAGCTCAGTCAGATTAAAAAGAAAGATACATGGATGCTATCAAAAACCCAACATATGGGTCTTGGAAGTTTCTGAAGGTAAGGAAGAAGAAATGGATGAAAAGACTTATTCACTAAAATAATTACAGAAAATTTCCCCAATTTGGAGAACGAAAAGGACTTCCAAGTACAGGAAGCACATAGAACTCCTAATATACATGACCAGAAAAGATCTGCACCAGGACACATTGAAGTCTAACTTTCAGCAGCAAACATAAAGAAAAGATTCTAAAATGTGCATGAGAGAAAGGCCAGATTACCTATAGAGGATCTCTAATTAGACTGACAAAATATTTCTCATCAGAAGTACTACAGGCTAGAAGAGACATTGTCCAAGTCTTAAAAGAAAAAAAAAATGTCAACCTAGAATACTGTACTACGTAAAGCTCTCATTAATAATGAAGGTGAAATTCAAGATCAAAACAAACAACCCACTTAAGAGATGGGCCAAGGACCTCAATAGACATTTTTCCAAAGAGGAAATCCAAATGGCCAACAGGCACATGAAAAAATGTTCAAGATCACTAGCAATCAGGGAAATGAAAATCAAAACCACTATGAGGTTTCACCTCACCCCGGTTAGAATGGCTCACATTCAGAAATCTACCAACAATAGATGCTGGAGAGGATATTGTGAGAATGGGACACTAACCCACTGTTGGTGGGAATGCAAACTGGTTAAGCCACTATGGAAGTCAGTCTGGAGATTCCTCAGAAACCTGAATATAACCCTACCATACAACCCAGCCATCCCACTCCTTGGAATTTATCCAAAGGAAATTAAATTGGCAAACAAAAAAGCAGTCTGCACCTTAATGTTTATTGCAACTCAATTCATAATAGCTAAGACCTGGAACCAACCCAAATGCCCATCAACAGTAGACTAGATAAAGAAATTATGGGACATGTACTCTATAGAATACTATACAGCAGTCAAAAATAATGAAATTCGGTCATTTGCAACAAGATGGAAGAATCTGGAAAACAACATGCTGAGTGAATTAAGCCAGTCCCAAAGAGACAAATATCATTTGTTTTCCCTGATCGGTGACAACTAACTGAGCACCAAAGGGGAAACCTGTTGAAGTGAAATGGACACTATGAGAAACAGTGACTTGATCAGCTCTTGTGCTGACTGCTGATGTGCAATGTAATACTTTATCCATTTTACTATTTTTTTTTTGTTCTAGTACTAGTGGTTGAGTTCTGTAATTAACACACAATTATTCTTAGGTGTTTAAATTTTAACGGAAAAGTGATCCCTGTTAAATATAAGAGTGGGAATAAGAGAGGGAGGAGATGTACAATTTGGTACATGCTCAATCAGAACTGCCCCAAATGATGGAGTTAGAAACGTGCCAGGGGATTCCAATACAATCCCATCAAGGTGGCATGTTCCAATGCCATCTCACTAGTCCAAGTGATCATCTTCAGTTCACAATTGATCACACTGATAGGTCTAAGAGTCAAAGGGATCACACAAACAAGACTAGTGTCTGCTAATACTAACTGACAGAATCAAAAAGGGAGAGACTGATCCAACATGGGAAGTGGGATACACAGCAGACTCATAGAATGGCAGATGTCCTAAATAGCACTCTGGCCTCAGAATCAGCCCTTAAGGCATTCGGATATGGCTGAAGAGCCCATGAGAGTATTTTAGGCATGGAAAGCCAAGACACTTGGGAAAAAAAAAAAGAAGAAGACCTGCCTCCCTGCCTGCCTCCCTCCCTTCTTCCTTCCTTCCCTCTCTCCCTCCCTCCACACCCTTTGTAACTCTGCCTTTCAAACCAATAAATAAATCTTACAGAAAAAGAAATTCTGGTATATACACATGATGGGATACTACTCAGTCATAAAAAGAATGAATGTTGTCTTTTTCAACAAATGAATACAGCTAAATACCATTATGCTTAGTGAAATAGCCCAGAACCCAAAAGACAAATATTGTGTTTTTCTCTAATATGTGGCAATTAATATAGGATACAAAAACAAAAAAACAATGCATAATAATGAGACGACATCTTATGATTATTGTATATAGCCCTTGTCTATATTCCTGTGGAATAGTAATCTTCTACTTTTTTACTTGTTGAACATGGTTACTGGTGCATTAAGCCTGTGATTTTAAAGTAAATTGAAAATGTGTTACTGTAAAACCTAAAGGAAATAAAAGAAAGGAAGGAGAAGAGATTGAAGGAGAGAGGGAAGTATGGCTTGCCTTATAATTTTATTTATGAAATACATGAAATTTTTTCTCTTTATATTAACTAAAATGTTTAAATATAAAAAATAAGAGAGAGACATAAACCTTGTTAGGACACAAGGAGTTCTACTACCTATAATATATTAGCAAATTGTGTCTACTGATTGTTGTTTTACTGACTGCAAGCTAGCAATGGTGAGAGAGAGAGAGAGATGCCCATTTATTATAAGAAATTGGCTCATGCATTATGGAGGGTGATAAGCCACAAGAGCTGCAGTTGCTGTCACAAAAGACAGACACCATATAATTCCATTTATATGAGGTATCTAAAGTAGGCAGATTCATAGAAAATAAAATTATGATTATTGTAGGCTCATGGGAAGGAGAAAGGATTTAATGTTTAATGGATACAAAGTTCAGGATTTGCGAGATGAAAAAGTTCTTGAGATCAGTTTCACAACAAAGTGAATATACTTAACAGTACTGACGTGGGCACTTAAAAATAGTTAAGATGGTAAAATGTATGCTACGTGGATTTTTATAAATCTTTTTATAAATCTTAAATATTGCCATATACCAGGTGACATGGTGTGTGAGTGGATTCACTACCTAATGGTGCAGTTCATTCCATTTTATACATTATATTCTATATGAACTTGCTTTTTAATTTTGAATAGCCAAGTAGAAATCAAATGTTTATTCAAGCCAGACAGTAGTATATATGAATGAATTGGTTGAGTGGGAACTGTTAGAACTGGGCCTTGCATGCCAGACCTAAAAGGGGTAAAGAAATACAGGTCCATTATCACCAGAAAAGATGAAAATTACGATTTTTATATAAAATTTTATTACTTTCAAATATTGCTAACCATTCAAATAAAAATAAATAACACCATGTGATCTCTGTTGTAAAGCTCCTACATTAATTTATTGAACTATTCAATGAATATTTCTTGATTGCCTGCCATGTGTAATTCTAGAAACTTAAAATGTAACAGTAAATAGGGAAGATTCTGTCCCTGCCTTTATAATCTTTAAATTCTAGATGTTTGACGCATGATATTCTTAAAAACCCTACAGAATGATAAACAATACTGGGTACCCAATAATTAATTGAACTTAATTAACTCCACAGGCTAAACTTTCTTACTTAATTATTACTCTCATAAAACATGTCTTTGCCCAATTCACACCCAAGAAGGAATAACAGTGTAACCTAACCATTTCCAATATAACCTTTTCAATACATAGCAGTGAGATCAAGCCATTAAAAGCATGTCAGTCATGCCAAGTCTCTGCTCATCACCTATTGCTGTCATCAAATACACAGTACAATTTAAAGTCCTTGACTTTATTGACAAGGCCCTTCAGGATCAAATCTCTTACTCTTCTCTGATCTCATCTCCCACTAGTATCTCACAATTCAGCACTTCAGTCACACTGGCTTTTTTTTTTTTTTTTGCTATTCTTCCAAAACTCTAAGCACCCTCCTGCCTTAGGACTCTTCTGATTGCTGTTTTGCCTTCCTGTAATCTTTTTATTTTTTTTTTTTATCACCCAGGAGTTTTGCATTCATGTATCTGACCAAATGTCACTTTTAACAGGTTGAATAATAACATATATACTGTGAAATTTACTAGTTTAAAAGCTATAATTAGTTTTAGTAAATTTACAATTGTACAACTTTTACCACAATCCAATTTAAAAACACTCCCATAATTGCAAAAATTATATATATCTGCAGCCACTCCCTATTCTAATAAGCCACTAATCTTTGTCACTTCATTTAGGTTTGCTGTATATTGTGTACATACAGAACCATAAACATGTAGTCTTTTATATCCAGCTTCTTTCATTTAGCATAATCTTTTGAGGTTCTTCCTGTAACCACTAATTATTTGTCAAACTATGGTTGGCTATTCTACATTTTTTTTATCTATCCACTACTTGGTGGACATTAGGATTGTTTCTTTTTCTTGGTCTACTATAATTTTTACTGCTATGAACATTCACATAGAAATATTTGTGCACATATATTGTTAATTTATCTTTGATTCATATCAAATGTGAGGAACTCCTGATACACATGGTAACGGATTCATCTTTATTTTTATGAATTTTCCTAATTTTTACTTATTTAATATAGAGGCAAATAGATAAGAAGAGAGTTCCAACCACTGGTTTATTCCTCAAATGCCCATAACATATGGGGAGCCAAAGCCAGGAGCTAGAAACTCAACTCATATCTTCCATGTAGGTAGCAGGAACCCAATTACTTGCACCATCACTACTGCCTCCCAGAGTCTTTGTTACTAGAAAGCTGGTATTACACACTGGAGCTGGTATCGAACCCAGGGACTCCACTGTGGGATGTGGTCTTCTTAACCAGCAATTTTTCCCCACTAGGTTAAATTCCTGCCTCTATTTCATCTTTTTGGGAAATTGTGACTCTTTTCCAAAGTGACTGGACACTTTTACATATCCATCAACAATGATTGAAGGTGTTTATTTCTCCACATTCACACACACAAAAAAAAGCTGAGAGAATTTATCATCACCAGACCTGTCTTGCAAGAGAGTTCTTCAAACTGAAAGAAACACTAACAAGTAAGGTGAAAATATCAGAAAGTATAAGATTTACTGGTATCAGGAACTGAACAACCAATTTCAGAATGCTTTACTATTTGTAAATATGGTATATAAACGACTTACATCTTTGAGCGTGAGGATTTTAAAAATTATAATTACTACATTAAATTTCTAAGAGAAGGTAATATAGCTATATGAAAGAGGTGAAATAAAGGATGGAGCACAAGTGTAGAATTCCTTATTGGTATTTCTGATTTCTTTGCTTTTTGTTCCTTTCCCTATATTTATATTCAGTGTTAAGTTATCATTCCAAAATAGCTTGTTACAACTAAAATAACTTTTTTGTAAGCTTCATGGTTACCACAAGGCAAAAATCTATAATAGGCTGACCAAAGCTGATAAACACGGAGTGAAAGTATTCTACTAGAGAAAAATCACTTAATCACAAGAGAAGAGTGTACAAGGTAGACAAAGAAAAAAATGAACTACAATAAAAACACAAAACAAGTATTAAAATAACAGTTGTAAAACCTCTCCTATCAATTATTTTAAGGGAAAATGGACTAAATACAGTATGAGGAAAATAACAATTATATATATACATATATATATATACATGCAATATTGCAGTATATAAGTACATAGAGTAAATATGAATAGACCCACATGGAGAGATAATCTCTTGTATAGTAATAGTAGGGGATTTTTATCACACTTTCAGAAATGGACAAATCATTCAGACAGAAAAATCCACAAATAAACAGCACAGCTAAATTGCAACCTAGATCAATTGGAACTGACATCCATTTATAGAACACTCTATGCAACAGTTACAGGTAACACAATCATCTCAACAGAATATGGAACATTCTCCAGGATAGATCATATTATCATATAAAAAGCTTTAAAACTGTAAAAGAATAAAAACTATATTGAATATCTTTTATGACCATAATGCAATAAAACTAGAAATTAATAATGAGAAGACCAGTGGAAATTTCATAAATATATTGAAATAAAACAACCTTACTGCCAAAAAACTAACAGCTCAAAGGAAATATAAGGAAGAAAATTTTAAAATGCCTTATAACAAATGAAAATATTAACACAACATACTGAAACCTATAGGACACAGCAAATGCAGTAGTAAGAGAGAAGTTAATAGCAATAAATGCTTACAATCGAAGTGTAGAAAGGTCTCATTAATTTGTCACTGGACTTCAAGGACCTAGAAAAAGAACAAATCAAATCCAAATTGGCAGAAGCAATGAAACAGTAACCCTCAGAGCACAAATATATGAGAAAGAGATTTTAAGAAATATAACAAAAATCAATGAAATGAGGAATTGGTTATTTGGAAGACAAAAAAATTGAAAAACCATTAGCTAGACTAAGAAAAAAAAGGAGATGATGCAAATATATAAAATCAGAGATGAAAATGAAGACATTACAACTGACATCACAGAAATATAAAGCATTGTTAGAGATTAATATTAACAATTATATAGAAATAAATTCAATAACCCAGAAGTTCTAAAGAGACAAATTTTTGGACATATATACCTCACCAAGAGTGAATCATGAATAAACAGAATATACCACATAGATGAATAACAAGGAGCAAAGCTGAAACACTGATAAAGTTTCCTGTTAAAGGAAAGAATGGGCCATCAAAGAAGGAGGTACCTTTCTCTGAAGGGAGGAGAGAACTTCCACTTTGAATATGGCCTTGTCTAAATAAGTTCAGAGTTTGTAAACTCAAGAGCCTTCCATAGCCTTGGCAGCTCATGACAAGTGCCTCGGGTGATCACTGAGGTCATAAATAAGATTGTCAATTGTTAAATCAACTACAGGAGTCACTTTGCAATTACTACCCATGTAAGATCTCTGTCCTTAATATGATGTACTATGAGAATTAATGGTAAAAATAGTCTTCAAACAGTTCTTTATACTTTGTGTGTCTTTGTGGGTGCTGTTGAAATCTTTAATTAGTAAATACTAATTAGATCTTCTGTATATAAAGATAATTGAAAATGAATCGTGATGAAGCATGGGCTGGGAGAGGGAGTGGGAGATGGAATGGTTGCGGGTGGGAGGGAGGTTTTGGGGGGAAAAGATACTATAATTCAAAAGTTGCAATTTGGAAATTTATATTTATTAAATAAAAGAAAATATGATAATTTACCTATCAAAAAAAAAAAAAGCATAGGGCTGGCTCTGTGTCATAGCAGGTAAAGCCACCACAGCAGTGCTGGCATCACATATGGGTGCCGATTTAAGTCCCAGCTATTCCACTTCTGATCCAGCTTTCTGCTATCACCTGGGAAAGCAGTAGAAAATGGCCCAAGTCCTTGGGACCCTGCACCCAGGTGGGGCACCTAGAAACAGGAAGAAGCTCCTGGCTCCCAGCTTCAGATTGACTCAGCTCCAGCCATTTCAGCCATCTGGTTCGCTGACTGAATGCCCACAACAGCAAGGACTGGGTTAGGCAAAAACAGAAGCCAGGAGCGCCATCCTTGTCTCTCACATGGGTGGTGGTAGCAGGAGGTCAAGTAGTTGGACCAGTATCCTCTGCCTTTCCAAGCACTGCAGCTGGAAACTGGATCAGAAGAGGAGCAGCCAGGACTCGAATTGTCATTCTGTATGTTATACTGGTGTCACAAGTGGCATGTGGATCTCTCATGTGGGTGACAAGGGCCCAGGCATTTGGGCCATTTTCCCATTTTCCTATGTACATTAGTAGGTTGCTGGAACAGAAGTAGAGCAGACCGGCATTGCAGGTAGCAGCTTAACCTGTTGTACCACAACACTGGCCTCTCTTTGCTGCTTTTAAAAATTATTTTCACTTAAAATTTTTTTGTTGTACATAAAAATTGTATATATCTATGTAATACTATGTGATATTTTGGTACCTGTATACATTGTTCCCAATCAAGGTACATATATTTTATCTCTTCAAACATTTACCATTTCATTATGATGGATACATTCAAAATTCTACTTTTACACTTTTATTTTTTGAGGAGAAATTTACAGTATATGAATATTGTCACTCTATTGTGAAACACAACTCCAGAACTTCTCACACTTACCTAGCAATAACCTGTAATCAGTTAAGAAAACTTTTCCTGTCACTCTCTTCCCTTTTCCATAGCCACCATTAATACTTTTAACTTCTATTGGGCAACTTTTTTTTCCAGGCTCCATATATGAGTTGGATCATCACATCTTTCTGTGCTTGGCTTTTTTCACTTAACATAGTGACTTCTAGTTCCAGCCACACTGTTAGAACTTACAAGGTTTCATTCTTTTATGGCTGAGTAGTATTCCATTGTGTATATATACATTTTCTTTATACATTCATCAGCAAATGAGTACTTAGATTGTTTCTATTTCTAGCTATTGTAAATAGTGCTGCAATAAATATGGGAAATCTAATGTGTCTTTGAGAGACTAATTTCATCTCCCTTAGACATATACCCAGTAGTGGGATTGTTGGGTCATATGGCATTTACATTTTTGCTTCTTTGAAGAACTTCCATAATATCTTCCACAGTGGCAGTACTAATTGACATTCCCTTCAGTAGTGTGTGAAGTTTCTCTTCTCCACATCTTCAACAACATTAGTTATATATGGCCTTTTTGATAATAGTCTTACTGGAGTGAGGTGACATCTCATTGTACTTTTGATTTGCATTTTCCTGATTATTAGTGATGTTGAATATTTTTCTTACACATGTTGGCCATGTTTATGTCTTTCTTTGAGAGATATCTGTTTATATTTACTGTCCAAATTTAAAATTTGATTATTCAAGTTTTTGCTATTTAATGGCTTGAGTTCCCTAGGTATTTTTGATATTAATCACTTGGCTGATTTATGACTAGCTAGTATTTTCTCCTATTCCATAGGCTGCATTCAATGTGGTAATATTTTATTGAGCATTTTTAAATCTTGTCCATCAAGAATATTTGCCAGTGTCTTTCTTTTTGTGTGTGTATCCTTTTTTGGTTTGCGTATCAAGGTTATGCTGGCCTATAGAATAATTGTGAAAAAATTCCTTCCTCTTTTATTTCAAAAATAATTTAAGAAGAATTGTTAATTGGTTTAATTTAGAGGTGAAACTCTCCTGTTCTAGGGTTTTCGTTTTTTAAAAGATTTATTTATTTATTTATTTGAAAGGCAGCATTACAGAGAGGTGGAGGGAGGGAGGGAGGGAGAGGGGGAGAGAGAGAGAGAGAGAGAGAGAGAGAGAGAGCCAGTTCGTGTCCCAGCTGCTCCATTTTTGACCCAGCTCCCTGTAATGGTTTGGCAAAAGCAGTGGAAGATGCTCCAAGGGTTTGGGCCCCTGCCACCCTTGTGGGAGACCTGAATGTGAATGAAGCTCTTGGCTCTTTGCTTCGGCCTGGCCCAAGGCTGCCCATTGAGACCATTGAGCCAGCAAATGGAATTCTCTCTCTTTCTCTCTCTTTCTTTCTCTCTCTCTCTCTCTCTCTCTCTCTCTCTCTCTCTCTCTCTCTCTCTCCCCCTTCCCTTTCTGTATCTTCAACTTACAAAATAAATAACAATTTTTAAAGAAGAAAAGTGATTATCAATCTATGCTACAATTTACAAATAGGATTGCCTAAGCATTAAGGCAATACAGTCAATTTTACTGACTTTCCCATGGGTAGAAGTAATTTGGAATGATTTGAACTACAATCTTAAGACCAGGTCATACAAATTTATTAAACAGAAAGGAAAATAGAATCCAAGTCAGATGGTAGGCACAGGAAAGTCACAGTTGTCCTGGCTTTCCTCTTTGATCCTTAATACAGAAAAAAATATGAGAAGAGAGTTTTGCATATTATAAGCATGTACTCATTAGTGAAAACATAAAATTGTATAAAAATTGTTTACAGCCCTTGTCTCTGTTGAGGAAGTGTTTTCCTCTTGTTACTATTTGTTGAACTCTTAGTGTAGAGTTAATCTTATGAGTATAAAGTAAACTGAAAATAGATCATCATAAAAATTAAGAGGGAATAAGAGAGGAAGGGGGAGGAAGGGTAGGGTCATGTGTGGAATGGTGGGTAGGGTAGGAAATATCACTATGTTGCTGAATCTGTATATTTGAGTTACTGGAAATTTGTTTACCTTAAATAAAAAAAGTTGTTAGAGAAATTTTTCTACAGAAATTCTCAAGTAACCCAAAAATCTCTGGTGGGCAAGAACACAAATCAAAATATTTTCTGAATAATTAAACGGTCAGTGGATTATAGATTTATATTACTTCCCACTTATATAGGTATTTAATAACTGAACATATTTAGAAACATAATAGCATTCCTTGTAACAGGTTCTTGTTTTCTCTATTCTTCCCACGGACAACAGAGCTTTGTTTAAGCAAAGGAAGCTTTCATACATTACTGTCCACTTATCTATCTAGGTAAATCTGGAAAATTACCTTGAGCAGATATTTCTTGTCCTAAGAAGGCTGGACCCTCTTGGTTGAGTATAAGGACTACTAAAGGATTACTTTATTCAAAGGTTATTGGCCAACCACATGAGAACAGTCATATGGAAAAAGAAAAAGATTAGACTCCTATCTCATACCACACACAGACACACACACACACACACACACACACACACACACAAATAAAGGCACACACACACAAATAAAGTTTTGAAAAGCAAAACTAAAACATTTAGAAGAAAACACAGGAGATTTCATTATACAAGACAAATCAGAGCAAGGAAAGATACCTTAAAGAAGATTTAATGCTACACACCATAAGGGAAAAACTGATTTACTTGACTGAATCAAAAGTTAAAGCCAGCGCTGTGGATCACTTGGTTAAGCCTCTGCCTGTGGTGCCAGCATCCCATATGGGCACCAGTTCTAGTCCCGGTTGCTCCTCTTCCAGTCTAGCTCTCTGCTGTGGCCTGGAAAGGCAGTGGACGATGGCCCAGGTGCTTGGGCCCTGCACCCGCATGGGAGACAAGGAGGAAGCACCCGGCTCCTGACTTCGGAACGGCACAGAGCGCTGGCCGTAGCGGCCATTTGGGGGATGAACCAACGGAAGGAAGACCTTTCTCTCTCTCTCTCTCTCTCTCACTGTCTAACTCTATCTGTCAAATAAAAAAAAAGTTAAAACCTTTAAACACTACCCTTTATATTAATAAAAAGAAAAAAACTTTAAATACAATGCTAAAAGCTGGAGCAATCTGAGCAACAAAAATACAATAATAGTATGAGATACTACTTCAAAGAATAAAATCAATATCCATAAGTCCACACTGACATATGTATATGTAAATTTTTGAATAAATAAATATATGGGGATTATGGGAAAAATATTCTTCATGAATTCCAATCAATAAATACAGAAAGAATAAGGAAACAGAGACACACTATTACAGCATGACAATAATAACTACTGTAGGTGTATGCAAAATTGAATACTTAAATGAGTGAATGCAACTTGAGAAATAGAATACTTATGTATCTCTCATAAAACATTCAGTAATTAGTGTAGTGATTTTAACATATTGGTCCTTATTTGGTATTTCCTTCTACTGGAGGTAAAGCTAATGTCTCTTTCCTTAAGTGTAGACTGGACTTAATAACTTGATTAGAAAGGGGAAAAATTGTGAGTTTACAGTGAAGAAAACTGGCAGACTACTTTAACCAAATGACCAGTTAACAATTCTAGTAAAAAGTCATGTTCATGTACATGATACGGAGGGCATATAACGGTATTCTGAATGGTATTCTCTCATCAAATCCCTAGCCTCAGTTTAATTATGAGAAAACATCAGATGATCTGACACTGAGTGACATTTTCCAAAATAACAGGCCGCTACCATTCAAAAGTTTCAAGATCATGAAAAGTTGTCAGAGCAGAGGAAACTATGGAGACATGAAAACTAAATGAAATGAATGTCCTGGATTAGATCCTAGAGGAGAAAAAAAGGGAATTAGCAGGAACATTGGGATAAACAAAAAAAATTCAATTTAATTAACAGCATTATATCACCTCCATGTCAATTGTTTAGTTTTGACAAATATATCATAGTTAAGGAAGATACATGCTTAAGTACTAGTTATAGCATTAATTCACATTGTAAAACACATTAGGGACAGGGATCCTACATGAGGAGTAAGTGCACAGTGACTCCTGTTGTTGACTTAACAATTTGACACTCTTGTTCATGGTGTCAGTAATCACCCTAGGCTCCTATCATGAGTTGCCAAGGCTATGGAAGCCTTTTGAGTTTGCTGACTCCGATCTTTTTAAGACAAGGTCATAGTCAAAGTGGAAGTTTTCTCCTCCCTTCAGCGAAAGGTACCTCCTTCTTTGATGGCCCATTCTTTCCACTGGGAACTCACTTGCAGAGATCTTTCATTTAGTTCTTTGTTTTTTTGCCAGAGTGTCTTGGCTTTCCATGCCTAAAATACTCTCATGGGCTCTTGAGCCGGATCCGAATGCCTTAAGGGCTGATTCTGAGGCCAGAGTGCTATTTAGGACATCCGCCATTCTGATTCTACTAACTGTTGAAATCTTTACTTAATATATACTGAATCGATCTTCTGTATATAAAGATAATTGAAAATGAATCTTGATGTGAATGGAATGGGGAGAGGGAGCCGGAGATGGTAGGGGTGTGAGTGGGAGGGAAGTTATGGGGGTAAAGCCATTGTAATCCATAAGCTGTACTTTGGAAATTTATATTTATTAAATAAAAGTTAAAAAAAGGAAGATACATGAAGGATATGGTAAAACTTTATGTATTATCTTTATAAATTTTCTCAAAAGAAGACAACACATAGAGAGAGAAATTATATGTGACACAAATAATAAACAATTATTTAGTACATAAAATATGGAAAAACTCCAAAACAATATAAAAAGTACAAATACAAGGAAAACAGACAAATGAATGAAAAGACCTTCCACAGAAAAGGAAATCTGAATGGGTAGTCAACATTTGAAAGAATGTACAAATTTTTATGAAGGAAAAATAAATTATATCCATGCATATAATTCATACTCCCTGGAGTGGAATTTTTTTCATTTTTATTCATTTCTATTTTTTAGATAGCATATTTTTAATTGACATTATAATCAAAGATTCAATGGTCCACTAAGAGTTTATCATGTAAAAAGTAAAAAGACCATGGTTAAGCATGAATACAGGCAAAGGTTATAAACAGTAATCAAATGAAAGGATATCAATTTCCCTCATATACAATACATTTTAAAATAATCATAAATCATTAAAACTATAGTAGTATATCATTTTTACAATTTGACAAAGATATAAAACAAAGTTTGACAAAACTATATTTGTAGGCAATACTAACACACAAGCATTTTTTTTTTTTGCTTTTGTTTTTCACTTTTTTATTTTAGTTCCCATATAAAGGAGAACATGTGATATTTGTCTGTGTCCAGTTTACTTCACTCAACATGATGCCCTCCAGTTACAACCATTTGGACATCAATGATAGGATTTCAATATTTATAACTAAATAATAATAATAATAAACAATAGCAAGACTAAATCTGTAATTTCAAATAAGAGAAAGTACTGGGAGGGAGAAACACATACATGGATGAAAGCTGAGGTGGGGAATGGGGAATTGAGTTATAAATTGGTATATCTGTTCTGGAGAGCTATTCTTGGTAAAGTTGAGAATGTATATTGTATACACCATGACTGAAGTCTGCTTCTAGATATTTACTCTCGAGAAATTCTGACAGATGTGCCTAAGGGAAAGGAGACCGTACAAGACATTCACTGTGGCACTATTCACAATAGGATAAAAAAGAGAAAAGCAGAAAGGTTTGGATTTCCCATTGTGACAATGCAGGGAGTTACTTCTGGCAAGCAGCAGGTGTAGGCCAGGCATTGCTAAACATTCTACAATGCACAGGACCACCTTCCACAGGAAAAAAATACAGTGCTAAAATTGTGTTAAAATTGAGAAAACCTGGATTATCACAATTTATAAGGATCATCAGTTTCTAACTTGAAAAATATTTCCAATAGATTCTAATGTCTCTTCCTGATCACTTTCACATTCATTTTTGGAATGCTGATTATAGCCATGTAATTTCACTCTATTTGTCCGCATGTCTGCTTTGTACATCTGTTTATTTTAATCTTTGCATTTATATTTCTACAGATCTGTTGCTATTTTCTGTGCAATAATTTTTGTTCCAGTTCCTACAACTTAAATTCTTCTTAGGTTTGCCTTTCTGTATTTCTGACCATTCAAATTAGCTTTGGGAACTTTATATGAAATACAATTCAAATTCGGTCACTTTAATATCTAGTCTTTTTGGTTCTTGAATCATAAACTGAAATCCTATTAGGCTGCTTAATTCTAAAGCATATACTCCATGTTGCTCAAGTTGCAAAAATACTATATTTTTGGTAAACTTCATGGATCCACTAAGTCTAGCAGGTTGACTTTGGACCAATCCTCATCGCCACAAAAATTGTCAAACCCCCTTTTGGGCCTCTGATAAAATTTCATTTTCAAAGCTTTCCTCAAGTCTTTCTACCTCCTTGAGGTCTTTTCAACCATTTTGCCCCACTATGACTGGTCTTAAAACTGCATTTCTGGAGAACTAGCTATCTGTTACCATCATGTTGAACATTCAGCAGTACTTTGTGTAAATATTTTTCATGGGACTCACCCACTCAATTGGACCATAAATATATTCACAGAATACATTAAGCCATACTCATCCTGTATTCTAGTGCCTGACATGTAGTTAATGCAACAGATGGTACTGAGGTTGATGATGACTATGACAGTAGTGTGTGTGTGTGTGTGTGTGTGTGTGTTGATAGAAATGTCACAGCCTCTATTACATTTGTATACTTGCATACGTTGTCCCTGAGGCAGGGAAAAACTGAGGGTTGACTGGGGAAACAGAGAAAACCAAATTCCCACTCTTTCGTAGTCTCAGTATTTTTTTTGTTTCCTTGCCCCCTTACCCTTTTGTCTGATTAATGGTCAGCTCTCATTCAGAAATAAATGCAATGTCATCTTTCTGAACTGTTAACTCCTTGAAGGCAGAAAACATTATTTATTTATACTAGAACTCCTAGAGCACAAAAATTGCTAAGCTAAATGGAACCACCAACCTGCCACACAATAAAAGGAGAAGCCAGTCACTCTGTTCTACTAGAGATTTTGAAGATATTGATTTGCACATGTACTATCACCTGATTCTCACCTGTATTTGTGTTATACATTCTCTGGTCTTTTTAATATTAAATGAGGAAAAATATGAAAGTGCTTGGCCTCCAGTAGATACTCCATAAGAGCCCTCTTCTTCTCTATTCACTCATTGCATAAATAAATATTGAATGCCCATCATGTGCCATGCATGGTTTTTGGCTCTGAGGAAAACAGTATTAAATTAAAACAAACAAAAAATCTCAGTCTTCACAAAGCTTATACTCCTGTTAAGAAAAAAGATAATGAAAAAAAAGTAAATGTATAATGGACAAGTAGAATTAAATGTTGAAGATAAAAAGAGGCATGCAAGGAAGATTAAGAATGTTAGGTTTTTGTAGAGTTGGATTATTTTGGAAAGAACAGACAAATAAGCCTACTGTGAGGAGATCGTATCTGAACAGAGATCTGAATGAAAATAGGGAGTAATTTTGCAATGATATGGGAAAGGAAAAAAGTGATAAATAGAGGAAAATTGCATGAAAATATTGAGGCAAAGATGTGCCTATCATGATTAAGGATCAGCCAGAAGGCCGGTACACGCTTTAAAGATCAGACCATAAGTACATACTGATATACAAACCATCTGCACAATATAAATAGATGTTCTCTGATGCACAGATCTTTTTTTGTATATCCGAGTAGTATGGGTTGAATTGTGCCCTCCCAAAGGATATGTTGAAGTCCTAACCTCTGACACCTGTTAATGAGCAGATGAAGTTTATGAAAATACACCAGCATAATCACTAGTCTTGGCTAAAATAGACAGAGATAGGATGAAATGAAGGAATGATGACTTCAAGCACAGAGCCGTAGGTACAGAGACCTAGGCTAACTTGTTCCCTTTAAGTAGAGAAGGCAGTGCCACTGTCCTGTTTGACTGAGAAAGACTGCCCCAGAGAAAAAAGCATCACATCACATAGGATTATTCTCAGGCCTTGCAATCTAATAGAATATTCCATGCTGAGTTTTAAATCTGCTTTGGATTCATGACTCATTTATTTACTTCTATTGCTTTCCTTTTGGAATGAAAATGGATGTTTTGTGCTTGTCACATCATTATATTTTAGAAAAGTTATATTTTTTCTTGATTTCAGTGGTCTGCAGGTAAAAGGGAAATTTTCTCCAAGATGGACCATACCTTGGGTCTCAACCATACCATATTTAGATCAATTCAAAAGTGAGATTTGAGACATTTTTTTTTTGGACAGGCAGAGTTAGTGAGAGAGAGAGAGACAGAGAGAAAGATCTTCCTTCCATTGGTTCACCCCCCAAATGGCAAACAGAAACAAAATGAAGAAAAATGAGTATAACTCACAGGACTGGATGGAGTACTTTTTTTTTTTTTGGACAGGCTGAGTGGACAGTGAGAGACAGAGAGAAAGGTCTTCCTTCCGTTGGCTCACCCCCTAGATGGCCTCCACAGCTGGTGCGCTGCCAGGAGCCAGGTGCTTCCTCCTGGTCTCCCATGTAGGTGCAGGGCCCAAGCACTTGGGCCATCCTCCACTGCACTCCTGGGCCACAGCAGAGAGCTGGACTGGAAGAGGAGCGACCAGGACAGAACCCGGCACCCCAACTGGGACTAGAACCTGGGGTGCCATTGCCACAGGCAGAGGATTAGCCTAGTGAGCTGCGGCGCTGGCCAGGATTTGGGACTTTTTGAATTTACATTTTGTTGATATTTTTATACTTAAAATTGATGCTGGCATGGTTTAAGATTTTTGGAAATATTGGAATAAGATGAACGTATTTTGCCATGGGAAGGTCATAAATTTTGGAAGGCCAGATGAAAGACTACTATATCTTGAATTGTGTCCTTCAAAAAGATATGTTGAGGTCCTAATCATCAATCATCTTGAGTGTGGCTTTATTTGGAAATAAGATCATTGCACATGCAATAACAATGAAGTTATGAGATTGGGCCTTAATTCAATATGACTGGAGTCCCTACAAAAAAAGAGGAAAATATCATTTGAAAAGACACAGACACACACACACACACACACACACACACACACACACATGAACTGAGATAGCAATGTGAAGACAGAGGCAGAAACTAAGAATTACACTGCCACAAGCCAAAGAATGTCTAGGGTTACCAAAAGCTGAAGGAGACGAGGAAGGATCCTGCCTGCCCAAGAGGTTTCAGTGAGAATAGTTTTGTCATAGGGATTTCTAGCCCTTGGAACTATGAGAGAATAAATTTCTACTGCCTAGAGCAACCCACATTGTGATACTTTGTTACAGCAGTAGAAAGCAATACACCAAATATTCCTTTATGTGGAGATGTATCTATATGAAGCATGTGTGTGTGTGTATACTATATATATGTATATATATATATATATAATATATATATCTCAAATGCTAGCTGTGTGACTGTGAACAACTTTTTAGTTAACTTCTCTGATTCTAGACCTCATTATTTGTTAAAAAAATAAAACAGCAACAGTGGTGGGGCAGTAACATATCATAGGTTGTATTAAGAAGATTCAAAAAAGTAACATTTATACAGGGCTAACACAGTTACACACACTCAGAGGCTAGTTCTCTTCTGCCCTTGTCTACTTAAGAAGAGGCTAAACAGCTTGAGTTCTTTCTTACTCTATCGCTGTACCACTTCTAGCTAGCAGACCAGTTTGGCAGTTTGAAATAAGAATTTGACATTCTGGACCAAAATGGGACAATTTTAACACACTATCTTAAATCTACATTTAAAAGCAATGTAGCCAGAGGAAACTTTGAATAAAGTTAAAGCTATCATTGAGCATTACCAATACATCTATTATTACATCCATAGCACGGTTGTGTCAAGAAGAACTCAATTGGGTAGATTCTAGTGATACTTAAGAATCTTCTCCTGAAAGTTCTGAGTGAATCAACATATGGGAGTTTCTCTCTCTCTCTCTCTCTCTCTTCCTCATCATCATATAAAATAAAATATCCCAACATGAATTTTATAGGGAACATTTAAACATAGCAGTATTTTTATATACTTTAATCATAACAATTTTACAAGATAGGTATTGTAAAGAATTAAGGACAGAGCCTTGCACAAAATAATTGCTTAATAAATTTTATCTGTTAATATTATTTGTAATAAATATTGTATTAACCTGTCAATTAAAGGACTGGAAGAAGGAGAGACAGTATCCAAAGTAACAAACCTATAGGTATTTTACTACAACTTAAATTGACTTCATCAAAGAGGAAAGTAGAAGTAAACAAACCGATGTTTGCCCAGATTTCAAATCCTCCATGTGAAAATCTCTTTGTGGGGAATTGCTTGTTTTCAGATCTAGGTTCTCCTCACTTAACTTTGAAGAGTATAGATTCTTACCCTGGCAACAAGTAACTCTTTCTCTGAGAAATTCAATATAATTCTATTCTGTTTATAAAATTCAGAGTGAATTCCAGAAAAGACAGCAGGAGTTGGACAGAGAGATTGGATTCCTATCTACCCCAGCTTCTTGAGAGAGGACAGTTTCATCAAGAGCAGCTCGTTTTGGGACCTTAGGGTAGGAGGGCTTCTGTTTCAAATCTTCTAGAGGCAGTTAGCTTCCTCAGCACTCCGACTTCAGAGAATGCTTGTAAGGAAACTGGACCTAAAGCAGAATCTCTCAAATATCAACTATGACTGCGGTATGAAGTGTCACAAAGGGAAATTTAAAATAACTGAAAAAAAAAAAAAAACTCGTTGAATAAACAAGTGTCCCAAGCCTCAGCTGGGAAGAAAACTTGGAAAATCCTGGGAGTTAAGGGAACTCAGGAAGGGGAAGCACAGGAAATTGCTGTCATACTATCTAGTTTTAAAACACATCTTATCTAGCCTATGTAGTTCTAAAACTCTAGTCCAGGCATGTCACCATCAGCCACTCTAGACTTCTCCCCTTTTCATCCAGGACTGTTACCCTTTAAGACACACTCACCAGGCCCCATTCATTGGCTTTTAGGCCACTGTATTAATTGATAAGGTGATTTTTAAGCCACTGAAGGAAGCCCTGTGAGCTTCAAAGTAGTAAGAGAAAGCTGAAGACTGATATTATGGACATTTGGGGCTCAAATTTCTCTACACAGCAATCGCAACAGATTGACTACAGTAAAGGATCAGACCACTAGGAGTACACTGTACCCTGCACACTCCCAATGTAGAAGTCTTGACCCACCAAGCAGAACAGATAGGCAATGGGTTGAGAGACTTCCAAGAGAACATAGGATCCTACTGCAAAGTGGGCAAGATAAAAATTATGTTTCATACAAGGGATACATTTGGAAATGTCTTCTCTGAACATGATCCGCTTATAACTCCTCTGTGATTAGCAAAGGTATGTCCGTAGCTTATATTATAAATCCTAGCCTTCTGGTCAGAGCTTGTTTATCTAGGGGTAGGCAGCTGATCAAAGCCAGGCCTATCAGTGTCCAGTTCCCAGAGTCTGGAAATTTGGAACATAGAGAGCCAGTAGTTTTCCACGTGACTAAATTGCAACACATGAACACATGAAGATGGGTGAGCTATCTCTTGACCACTACATGTTACAACTTTCTGAGAGAATAAACAAACAAATTTGCAGAGGAAAGCACATATAAGGCTATTTTATTTTAATGCGAAAATATAGAAATCTACACTTACAAAGGGTCTTCAAAAAGTTCATGGACTGGGGTGGGCATTTGGCACAGCAGTTAAGGCACCAATTTGGATGCCACATCCCATACAAGTGTGCCTCTTTCAAGTCCTAGCTTACTCCACTTCTGATCCAACTTCCTACTCACAGGCACCCAGGGAGGCAGTAGACAATGGCTCACTTGGGTCCCTGTCACTCATAACAGAGACCCAGAATAAGTTCTGAGCTCCTGCCTTTGGCCTGGCCCAGCCCTGGCTGTTTCAGGCATTTGGCGAGTGAAGTGGCACATAGAAGATCTCCGTGTCTTTCTTGCTTTCTCTCTCTAACTTTCAAAAATAAAATAAAAATAAAACACTTTTAAAGTCCAGGAATAATGCATATTATTGAAAGCATACGAATAGATTTCAAAAAAGTGCACCAAAATGAACTTAGTTTTAGATTCCATTTTCTGGGGCAGGCATTGTGGTGTAGCAGATTAAGCCTGTGATGCCAACATCTCATATGGGCGCCAGTTAGAGAACTGGATGTTCCAGTTCCTATCCAGCTCCCTGCTAATGTGCCTGGAAAAATAGCAGAAGATGGCCCAAGTGCTTAAACCCAAGTGGGAGACTGGGAAGAAGCAACTGGCTCCTGGCTTCAGCATCGCACAGCCCTGGCCATTGCAGCCATTTGGGGAGTGAACCAAGGGATAGAAGATACCTCTCTCTCTTGCTATCTATCTATCTATCTATCTATTTATCTCTGTCTCTCCTGTTGTCTCTGTAACTCTGCCTTTCAAATAAAAATTTTTAAAAGATTTAAAAAATTCCATTTTCCAGAAACTTTTTGAGGTACCCCCATATATAACACAGAAGGGAACCTATCTTAGGTTTCCTACATTTTCCCACTTCGAAACCAAAACCCTTCATATGATCCACTCACATGATGCTCCAACTGCTTTATGCCCTTCACAACTAAAGAATATTAATGAATAAATAACATGGCTAAACAGGCAGTAACTGCTCACTTGGTAATTATATATCAGGATAGGACCCATGATGCCATACATATTAAGTCATTAAAGAAGGTGCAAACTTATATTTCATATGAGATCTTCCACCTCTTATAAACTGCAATGAATTCAAATTTTTTAGAAACATGGCTCAAGACCAGGGGTGGAGAACATCTGGCTTTCGAGACACATAAGGCCTGCAAAATCATTTGTCATGGCCCTGCCAGGGCAACCACAGATGGGACTCGAAATCTATAAATCTATAGCAGGCTAATTTTTGAGTTGATAATTTTGTATGCTTAGAATGATGTTATAAATATCTAAATTGCCCTTAGAAGAAAATAGATTCCACATACCTGCTCTATAGAAAGTATACCCGTGGCCTAAATGTGGAGTGTAAGGACTAATGTTTTCTTACTAGTTAGAGCTTTAATCTAGTTTTATTTTTCATCATGTACCCATTTTTCTACTGCATTAATGATCTACTTGGATTCTACTTCCTTTTTGGTTTTATTGACTAGCTAACTAAACATATGAATGATTAAAATAATTAGTGATTAATCATAATGATTCAAAATGTGGATTATGGAGCCAAAGAATCTAAGTTAAAATGCAAATTATGAAAGCTATTAGCAGAATTTTCCCAGTTTTTCTATAGTTACTGTCAGAGTTTGGGAGTGTCAAAGCTTCTTCATTTATCAAATGAGGATAATAAGTTCAGTATTTTGAATAGTATCTGGAATATTTATTATTGTATTATTATTAATTATAATTATCCTGATCACTTTAACTACCCTGACTAGGGTCGTTACCAATCCACACTCTTGTAAAGTAAGAGGGTCTCATCCCTTCTCCCTAATCTCCAATGAGTTTTGGGGCTCAATGGGTCCTCAAGTTTCTGTTTACTTTCTGCCCCAGTAATTTTTCTGGTGTCTGTTGACTAACCCTCTGTGCCAAACATCCTACTAATTTATCTCTGTAGTGCTAGGAACAGCTGTATACAACCACTAAGATTATGCATAGTAAATAATAGCTTTTGGGGAAAGTGCTCATAATACAGTGCATATAAAAAATAAGACTCCTTTCTTTATGGTGGTGTCCTGGATTCTGCTTGCCTTTCCAGTGTTTTTTCCTGACAACAAATTAAGAACAACCTAAAATGAAATACTATTTCCTGAATTCATCAACTCTCTTGGGTGTCCACTCATTTATACACGATGTTCTGTCCATCTGCAATGCCTTTGCTTTCCCAATTTACATACCTTGAAAATTACTTATCATTGAAGATTCAAAGATCATATCTTAGCAAGCCTTCCCCGATCGCCTCAATTCCCATGTCACTCACATCTTTCCTGATCATATTAATGATTTGCTGTCTTGGCAAGTTTGCCAATATCCCCCTCTTTAAATTGCAACTTACCTTAACATTCTTTATTTTTAAGATGCACGTAACTCTTTTGACTTATTTGAGACAATGCAAAAGGGTTAGTTTGGTCTTTGATACAGAGTAAGGGATCAAAAAATGCTACATGTTCATTTTGTCTGTCTTCTATCTGAGTTCCAAGGCACAACTGAGATCTAACAATTTGTATTCTCATGTTTTAGTACAGAACTGGCCACAAAAAGGGCTCTCAGGGGATACATACTAAATGAATGAATGAATGACTGGATGTTGTTTCCTTCTTTCAAAACCATTGCTTTATATAAGTGGAAATGATTAATGTATGTGACCAAGTTTAATTAAACTAAAGCTGCAGCAAGAAAATACATTCTGAATTTCTTTCAATATTTTCTGCTCTATTACATACACATCATGTTGTCACTGACCAGCAAAAATATCCCCTGTTCAAGGAGCTATTTCAAAAGTCCAGCTATCTATGGAACAAAATATAGGCCATCTCAGCATCAGGAGGCATAAGCTAAATAAGAGCATTCTTTGGAGCTTAGCTGTTCCTCTGAGGCACCAGAAGAGTATTGACCTTGCTGCTTATGCCCCTCATGTGCTACCACTACAGAAAAAAAAATTATCTAAACTCACCCCTTCTCTAACCCTACTCTGTTCCCCTTTAATGCATATTATGTTAATGTCCATTATCTGCCTTCAGTTATAAAGATCTTCTTGCTTAATATATCCTTTCTCCTCCACTCTGACTATTCAAATCCTGGCTATACTTCAAAATGCAGCTAGGCTTCATAGAGAAACTCACGTTTGAATTGGGCACCATTAAATGTTTAGGAGTTCACCCAAAACAAAAGGATGGTGTACAAGAAAAAGTTGAAGTAGTGTAGTGAATGTTATGGAATAAGGACAGGCATGGAGCTTGTAAAAGCCCATGGTATGTTCAAGAAACCATGTAGTGACTTGCTTATAGAAATTAATTTTTTAATATGGTTCCTATGATGGTGAAAAGTCACAAGTCATTAAAAAATAAAAGGTACGTTGATGGTAGAAAGTGAAACATCTAACTAAAAGACATGAATTTAATACTGTAATGATGAAGAACATTTGAAGGATTCAATTTATTTTAACTTGTTTGATTTCCTTTGAAAAGCAGAGATTGAGGGACAGACAGAAAGCTCCCATCCAATGGCTCATTCCACAAATGATTGCAACAGTCAGAGAGTCAGGCTGAATCCAAGAGCTGGTAACTCAATCCAGGTCTCCCACATGGGGTGGCGAAGACCCAATTACTACAGCAATCATCTGTTGCCTCCCAGGATTAGAACTAGTAGGAAGCTGGAATTGAGAGCAGAACCAGAATTCAAAAACAGGTATTTTAATGTAGGACACAAGTGTCCCAGGTGGCTTCTTAACTGATGTGCCAAATGTCCAACCCTTTGAAGGACTCTGAATATAGGACTTCCAAGGTAAAATATGTATTTCAAATATGTAGAATAATTTGAAGTCTGTATTAGTTTCCTAGGGCTGTCATGACAAAATACCAAAAATTGGTTGGTTTAAAGAATAGAAATGTACTATCTCACAGTTCTGGAGCCTAAAAGTTGGAAATCAAAGTGTCATCAGGGCTGCTTCCTTCTGAGAACTGCTAGGGAAAGATTTGTTCTAGCCTCTATCACTGGCTTGCAGATGGCTGTTGTTCCACATCCCATTCCCATTATGCAAGCCTGATTATGTATCCAACTTTGCCTCTTTAATAAGGACACCAGTCAGATTAGGGCCCATCCTAATGGCCTCATTTTAATGTTATTAACTCATTTGAACTTTATAACCTATATCTAAATGTAGTCATATTCTGAGGTCCTAAGGGAAAGAAGTGCAACATATTTTTGAGGTCCTCTATTCAAACCATCACAAAGCGCAGAGAGATTAGAAACAAATAATAAATGAGCTATTTCAATAATCTAGGTGACAGATGATGAAAATTTAAGCAAAGATACGACAAAAAGGGATGGAGAAGATACAAAGAAGCAGAATCTGGAAGGTGAAGGAAAGGAAACAAAGATGACTCCAGGGTATATTGCTTTGTTGATTTAAATCACTGTTGAGTTGTAAATAGAAATGGGAATTGAGGGTTTGATGACATATTAAGGGTTTTGGACATATTAAGTGTAAGGTATTGATGTGTGTAGTTAAATGAATGGATGGACTAGACTCAGGAGAAACATTCAGTCTGGAGATGCAAATTTGTTATATGGGCAGTTATCAGTGTAGGTATGGCAGTTGAAGCCCTTGGGGGACAAAATAATCCAAATAAGGATTATAAAGTGGCAAGAGAAGAGAATAAAAAGAGCAGTCAGAGAGGTAGGTAGAAATCCAAAGAATACAAGGAAATGTAAATTTTATTTTATTTATTTGAAAGGCAGAGGGACAGAAATATAGGGAAAAAGAGCGGTGGAGGAGAGATTTTCCATCTGCTGGTTCACTTCCCAAATGACCATAATGGCTGGGACTGGACCAGGCCAAAACCAGGAGCCAGGAATTCCATCTGGGTCTCCCACATGGATGGCAGGGGCCCAAGTACATGGGCCATCTCCCCTTTTGTTTCCCAGTCACATTAGCAGGGAGCTAGATCAGAAGTAGAGCAGCCAGAACATTAAAAGGGTTTCCGATATGGGATGCCAGTGTGATGAAGTAGCAGGAGGCTAGCTTAACCCATTGAACCACAACTCCAGCCCCCAAAAGTGAAGTTTTAAAGAAAGGGGTAGCTAACAGCCTTTTTTTTTTTTTTTGACTGGCAGAGTAGACAGTGAGAGAGAGAGAGAGTGAGACAGGTCTTCCTTTTCCGTTGGTTCACCCCCCCCCACCAATGGCCGCTGCAGTCGGTGCACTGCGGCTGGTGCACCGCGCTGATCCGAAGCCAGGAGCCAGGTGCTTTTCCTGGTCTCCCATGCGGGTGCAGGGCCCAAGGACTTGGGCCATCCTCCACTGCACTCCCAGGCCATAGCAGAGAGCTGGACTGGAAGAGGAGCAACCTGGACAGAATCGGGCACCCCAGTATGCCAGTACTGCAGGCAGAGGATTAGCCTATTGAGCCGCAGTAGCGGCCAGCCAACAGCCTTGAATATGGTAAAGATTCAAGTAGGTTAAAGATTGAAAGAGAGAACAGGAGACATGACAGAACTTTAGCTAACTTTAGCAAGAGTAGTAATTTAAGTGTTATTGAATCGATTCTTTTGGATCATGGAAAGAATGTGTTTGCAAGCTAAAGATTCTGCACCTGTAGCATAATAGTCAAGGTAAACTTTGTAGAGTTGAGTTCAAATCTCAGTTCTGCCACTTACTAGATGTGTGAAGTTAGGTAAATTGCTTGACTTTTCTGGTCCCCAATTTCGTTAACTAAACAGGGAGGAAAATAATTACCTACTTTCATGGGATTGTTGTATTATACAAATTTATACATGTAAAGTGC
Source organism: Sylvilagus floridanus (assembly GCA_949820135.1). Classification (NCBI taxonomy): domain Eukaryota; kingdom Metazoa; phylum Chordata; class Mammalia; order Lagomorpha; family Leporidae; genus Sylvilagus; species Sylvilagus floridanus. The sequence continues at coordinate 92,682,231 of OX463223.1, forward strand.
TCAGTTGAGATCTACAGAGCAGATCTACAATAAGTATTATTGCTAAAATGTAGTATTGGTTGGATGGGTGGGAGACTCAAACTAAAGAAAAGGAAGCTAAATAGTGGGATAATTTCTCAGAATATACAGAAAAGAATGGATCTATTACACTTACCATGTGATCTAAGGTAGATAGATATTTTACTTCTTAGTGCCTCAGACACCTCATCTGCAAAATGGAGATGATAATAGTGCCTACCTAACTCACAAACTTATTCTAAGTATTAAATGAAATGATGCATGAAAAACAAAGAATGTTGAAATCCAATGAAATAAGGATAAAGTGAAATGATGCATGAAATGAAAAGGGTCATATACTCTCAAAGTTATTGTGGTTTCTGTGATGAGGGAGTGGGAATAGGGATCCAGAAATGGAACAGGAACAAGCATGTTCCTTCCCTACCTTTCATAGATAGGGCATAGTGAGCCTCTGTGACTGATGGGACTGTTCTGTCCCTCAAGAGTCTTGGGGCTGAAACAATTTTTGAGAACATCTAAAATCTAAGGCACTCATTATCAAACTTCAGTGTGCATCCAAGTCACCTGGAAGGCTAATTAAAATACTCCTTTCCAAGGTTTACTCTTAGAATTTCTGAGTTAGTACATCTGGGATGCAACCTGAACATTTGCATTGTAAAAAGGTTCCCAGGTGATAAGCTTACTGGCCAGGCACCATACTGAGAACCTCAGCTCTAAGCCAGTTATTATCAACCTTGACTAAACATTGGAATCATCTGGAGAGCTCCTGTAAAAAACCCCTTCATTTAGGTTGTACCCTAATAAAATTTATCAGAATTTCAGAAGATAGACAATGATATCAGTATTTTACAATATTCCCAGGTGATATCAGTGTGTGGTCAAAGTTGAGAATTTTTATAAGAGAAGCTATTTTGTACTTTTGTGACTTGTTCTTTTTCTTGTCACATCGCTCCTCTTTGAACTTCTTTGGCAATTTTTTTTCTTTTTCATCTCCCTTTTCTCTCACTCTTCTGAGTTCCTCAATGCCAATGAGGCCAAACTTGCAGTTCCAATTGGGAAGGATTTGGATAGAAGCATAGTGTGTAACTTAAAATAAATTATGTATTCCAGCAGAACTATAAGTTAAAAATACTTCCAAGAAAATATTTTTCATGATCTCATGCTAACTAAACAGTACTGTAAAATCTTGTGATATTTTCTTAAAGAGGTCAAAAATCCTTCTAGTGCTGTAATTTATTCTGATATTATTCAATGTTAAATAATATTGAAAAGACTTTTGTACTTAAATAGTTTCAAATGAGTTAGATAGTTATTATAAAACAATGGTTATGATGTAATTAAGTTGTTTTAGTTGACATAAGCAATTCAGCAATAAATTTACTGAGTTTTTCCACAAGGAGCATTGTATCCAAAACATAACATGATCCATCCCAATTGTGTTATAATGAACAATTCAAGATTCATCCTATTTAGCAGAGTAGAATTTTAAATAAAATTATTGCTGATGCTTATTTTTCTTTAAAAATGGCTTCCTATCTCATGCAGAATAAGAAACAAAGTCTTTACAAGATCCTGCATGATCCAGACCCTCCCTCTTACTGACATCATAGCCTGACTTTTGCCTCTTCACTTCAGTGATACTTGCCTTCTTGCTATTCTTTGACACTAGGTCTTTATATGTGCTATATCTCTGTCGGGAAACCCTTCCCTCAGGTATTCTCAAGGCTGGTTGGCCCACTTCATTTAGATATGTTCTTAAATATTACCATATCAAAGAAACCTGACTGCTCTCCATCAAATAGCTTTCTCCAACCCCACATGCCCTTTTAAACTTTGTCCCACCTTATCTTCACTTAACATGTATCTTTGCTCTTATAGCTTCTATCAACATCGCCTCATGTGACATATTTTCTCAGAGTCTTGTGCAGTGATGGTACAGTAAAGTAGATTCTCAGTAAGTATGTATTCAATACATATAATAAAATAATCTAATTTTATGTTGATATTTCTCTTCATAGTTCTCTAATCTTGAAGGGTAAAAACTAGAAGGAGACGCAAGCAAAAGGAAATGTAGGGATAAGCTGTTTAAGCTGTTCTAGCCCAGGCATTCCAGAAGGGGATTTAGAGGTCAAAAATACTGCTAGCAAAAATACAGATAGTGAGAGTGAGACAGAGACAAAGAGAGAGCACAAAGTATCTTTTCTGCAATCATCTCTCATGAAACCCTTTGCCTCAGCATAGCTGGAAGTTCTCCACAATTCCAGGAAGCAGAATGATTTACACCAAACAATTCAAAGTGCTCCAGGAAAGTCACTTGAAGCCCTCCAAAGGATTTCTATTCCTTGCCTGGAGTACTTGTCAGTGAGCTCACAAACCTTTCATTGTCCTAGAAAGAGGTTAAGCATATTTCAGCAACAATATTTTATGACAGCTAAGATCTGCCTAGTTCCCATATACTACACTTAGAAACACTAAAAAAGAAAAATCAACCAACATAAACACAAAGGGGACAGTCAAGAGTTAAAATGGAAGCACAGTAGCCCCTAATATATTACATGAATAACAAATACAGGGAGGTTGCTACAGAACCAGCACATAGTTCCTTCCTCACCCTCCATACAAGTGTATGTAACAGAGTTCAGTGGGTATGACATGTACAAGTGACTCTTGGCTGTATGACCAGACTGCACTCACACAGTCAAAAGCAACAAAGAACATTCCATTGAATTAATGTTTTTCTTTGTTTTTAGGAGCTCTTGGGTCAAGGTCTTTAGGAAGAAACACCCCTGAGGGAAGCTTTTATTTTTTAAACTGAACCCAGTGAACTCAATAATATGCCCATTCAAAATAAGGTTATTTTGAGGTTTAGAAAACCTGTTGAAGAGAGGAGATGGAGGATGGCTCTTTGGCTACAATTTTCTGACACATGCCCCTGATAGGAGTTGGCACTAAGGATGTAATGAAAAGCATCATATTAAAAAAGGGAGGGGTTCTGTGCCTTGAATTTAACACCAGAGACAGCTAAACCAGTAAACTGCAGAGCACTGGAAACTGGCATTCCACTGACCAAAAAAAAATTTTTCAGAGTGAAATACTCAGTCTAGAATCTCAAACAGCACATTTTCATATCTTTGACCTATGGGATATCATAAGCCCCACCCATAGTCCTGCCACCCTCCCTAAGCAGAAGCATGAGACACAAATATGAAAGGGATGTCACAGGCCCATAAGAGGCCCTTACTAACAAGTGTTACCACACCAGATCTTCTTTATTTAACAGCAGAAGGGAGCTGGTGAAGTCCTGCTTCCCACTACAATCTCCCTGGCTGGACATGGACATGGGAATGCCAATTAGGCAAGGTGACTTCAGCTTTCCTATGGAAGAAACCTACTCCTTTTATTATGCATGCCATTTTGACTTAAATTCCTATTTCTCCCAGCTGGATCTCCCAAACACTTGGGATTTGGCATATGGATGGATGCCAAGTACTGAAGGAAAGACAATAAACATGAAACATTGAGCTATTCATATGAGGAATGCTCTGTAAATGTTGGAGTCAAATTCAACATCCTTTTCCACATTTTGGGAAGAAACCTTAGCCACCAATAAGTTACAAAAGGAATCAATGACAACACTCTGTATGGCCTTGATATTTTACACCCACCACCTAGCAGCAGCATCATCCACAGGCAACACACCTGGCATTCAACAAATAGGTGTAGAATGAATTACATTCTTCAAGTTCATTAAACTGTCAAGGTGCCTTTCTGAAATCGAAAAATTTCCCTTTCAGTTAAAACTGCAAAGCCAGTTACTCTGCGGTTAAGTAATGTGCAACTTGGCAATACTGCCTACAGTGTACCTCCTAAGAATCAACTGGATATTAGAAGCAAGTTGTAAGTCTGGTCTGAGGAGGAAAAAGCTGACCTCTCCACATAAATCTTCCCCCAACATATGTTTAGTGTTCTAGTAAGGTTAGACACTGCCATCCTTTCAGAAACCGAATTTCCAGTCAAATACAGACTTTCCCTCAGTTGAAATAGTGCACTGTCCCTTTAAGAATCCAGGCAAGATGGAGCCTTCCAAAGCTCACAGCTAGAGGCTTCAAGGAACCTGACAGGGATACTGGAGTGTGACAGAAAGAAAGAATGCTTGCAGAAAGGAAGTAGAGGCTCACCGCAGGAGGTGAAATTGAGGTTCCCACTATACTGCCAATAAACTAGGCGCATCTATCCCACGGATGGCAGCTTCGTTAGGCTATAAAGCACCACCCCTCCTCCCCTCCCCTCCCCTTCCTACTCAACCCCACCCAGCTCCACCCTTCGGATCCTCCTTGAAAGAGTCGCCTTCGGTAAGGTGGCTACTTCGCTGCCCAGAGAAAACCCTAGGGAAGGTGGCAAAAGACAGTGGACGGAAGGGTAGTTAAGTAAAATGAAACAACTTACTTTTGGACTCCGCGCCTCCGTAGGCATCCTCTCCTCGCAGCCCCCTGGCCGACGGGGCGGGGCCGGATTGAGCTGGTGAACTCGGGGTCCTCACTCCCTCGGACTGCAAACCTAGTTCAGTGGAGTTAGAGGGAATGAGCACCGACTAGGGCCGGTGTACACTCTATTTTATTTATCTCAAGAGAGAAGGATGTGGGAGAGTTACCCAGGGGGTGAGAGTGGAGGTAAGCTCTGAAGCCCTTCCCCCACCCCTCCCAATTTCTGGCTAACTTCTTCCGCCTGGCTTTAGCGATTTCGGGGGCAATGGTTTTCTTTTTTCTTCCTTTTGGTTTCTCCCAGCTGCCTGTCCCAGACCCCACCCAGCGGCTCCACCCCATCCACTGTTACACATTCTGTCAATCACCAACCCCTTTAAAGCTGCATCGCACAACTAGAGTTTTCGCTATCCTTTGGCGGGTGAACGGGATCTCTGGGCTCCTAGCCTTCCCGACAGTTACGCCCTGGACCTTTCTGCTGGGTTCAAGAAGGTGAAGTTAGTGGCTAGTTGCAAGCTCCCATCCCCCGCTGCCTGAAGCTTGCATACCAGGCTCCACCCAAACTCCTTCCGGCCCAGCCAGACCTCACCACACCCCGCGCCATCTCTTTTTACTTTGTTTCTGCTAAAAGTAGTTCCCTAGTATCGCCTAGAAAGTTCCTGCAGCGCCCTCTTTGGAGCCACCCACTCCCGTGCAGTTTCTGGTCGGAAATGGGTGCAACAAGCCTGGCTGAGGCTCCTGCGTTCTGCCTGTAATGGGTGCTCAGTCTCCTCTGTGTGAATCTCCAAATTTCTGACAAGAATGTGGGGTGAGAGAGGGAGAGTCCTCCAAATGTGCTTGATGCCTCGAATTCATCCTGAACAGCAGTCTCATACCACTGCTCCACTCCATAAATAGTAAGCTGGGGTCCTGTTCTCCAGGTAGGACTCCAACATGACCCATCAGAAATCATGTTGAATGTCAGTCTCCATTCCCATTAATGACAACAACTAGTTGTTCAGGCCAAAATCTTGCAGCCATCCTTGACCCCTCTTCTTTCTCAAGTCACTTCAATTCTTCAGGAAATCCCATTGCCTTTATTTAAAACAATCCAGAATCTAACCACTTTCCACCATTTCTACTACTACTATCCCTACCCTGTCTCCCATTATTACCTTCTCTCAACTGGATTACTAGGAGAGCCTTCCCACTGGTCTCCTTTTTTTGCACACCTGCTCCCCAGCTTTAAAATTCATTCTCTAGGGCTGGCGCTGTGGTGCAGTGGGTTAATTCTCCGCCTGCGGCACTGGCATTCCATATGGGCACCAGTTCGAGTCCCGGCTGCTCCTCTTCCCATCCAGCTCTCTGCTATGACCTAGGAAAGCAGTAGAGGATGGCCCAAGTCCTTGGGCCCCTGAACCCACATGGGAGACAAGGAGTAGGCGCCTAGCTCCTGGCTTTGGATCAGCACAGCTGCAGCCATTAGCAGCCATTTGGGGAGTGAACCAATGGAAGGAAGACCTTTCTCTGTCTCTCCCTCTCACTGCCGTAACTCTACCTCTCAAATAAAAATAAATAAAATCTTAAAAGAAAAAATTCATTCTCTAGCTGGTGTATAGTCTTTTTAAAGAGCAGATCAAAACAGGTCACACTTGTGTTTAAAAGCTTTTACTCATTGAAAAGCCAGATTCTTCTATTACTTAAAAGGCCCTACAGATGCAGCTGTCTCCCCACATCTTTATCTTGAGTTGTAAACACCTTGTTCACACTGCTGTAACCATAGTGGCTTCCTTACAATTTCAATGTGCTAAAGGTCTGTCTCACCTCAGGGCCTTTGTACTTCCTTTTCCCTGTTTCTGTTTCTAGCCACAGTAGGCTTCAAAATCCTACAGATCTAAGGGAAACTTTCCATGATCCCCCAAATTAAAGTAATTCCTATAGGTCAGGCACTCTCTGTAATTTCATCCTATTTTATGTTTATGAGAGCATTAATTACAATTTAAAAGAATATTATATTTATGTTTGCTTCGGTGATAAAGTATCTTCCACTAGAATATAGGCTCAGTAATATCACGGACTTCATCTATTCACTCCTCTATCCTCAGAGTACTGAACAGTGGCTGTCTTAAAATAGGAACTTAATATTAGTTGAGAGAACAATTGAAGGCAATGTCTTCAGGGATCTATATGGGTGATATATATATTTTTTTCTTGAAATGTATTTTATTTATTTATTTGAAAGGCAGAGAGAAAGAGAGAGAAAGAGACCTTCCATCCACAGATTCCAAAACCAGGAGCTCAGAACTCTTTCCTAGTCTCATCACCTGTGGATTCTCAGGGTACACATTAGCAAGAAGTTGAATCAGAAGTAGAACCTGAACTCAAACCCAGTGGTTCTGATACAGGATATAGGCATCTCAAGTGGCATCTTAGCCACTGTGCTAAATTCTTGACCCCACTATCTGTTTTTAAATGACAATCATTCCAAAAAAGAAGGCAACAAGAATATACACGCTTGTTATGAACAAGGTCTAAATACCGTTCCTCTGGGAAAAGTTGGTAATATGGTTGGAGCCACGACCTAGAGACAGTGTCCTTTTAGGTTGGCTTTCAGGGCTTACAGTTGATAATTTTTCTTAGTTTTGTCAACTCAGTGCTAACCAGCATAGTTTTGAGGGTGTGGGTTATCTGAATTAGATATTTGTCTCTCAATGAGTTTCTTGCTTTGGAGTCATACTATGTGTTTATGTATGTATGTATGTATGTATGTATGTGTGTGTGTATGTATATATATATATATATATATAATCTTTCATATCCTCAACTATATATTAACTCATCTGCTAACACAACCTTCCTATGAAGTAGGTGCTATAAGTATACTCGTTTTCCAGAACAGAAGCCCATGAAATGGAATGAGTTGTCTAAAATCAAGTCCCTAAGAAATGAAGTAGCTTGAATTTCTACTCAGGTAGCTCCAGAGACACACATTTACCTACTGTATGTATTTCTTTAATGAAACTTATAGTCAATCATGATATTGGAAGAACAGATGACCATTTTACTGGTTGATAATTAGTTAAAAATGAAGAGAAGATTGAAATGAAAGACACTGCTTACAAATAGCAAGAAAGGGTGTTCTTTCTGTCTCTCTCTCACTGTCTATCTGTCAGAAAAAAAAAAGAAAGAGTGGTTTGAACAATTATGTAAACTATGAATTTTATTTAAGGTCATAAGAGACAGTTATTTCGCTTCACTAATGGAAAGACAGAGACATTTACTCAGAAAATTCAGTAGTATAAGCCTTTTTTTTCCAGTGTTATCTTGAGCTGTCCATATGTGTCTTAACCTCAGCTATCTGCTTGTTGTTCATAGAAGTTACTCAATCCAAGTCTGTGAACTTTTGGTCATGATGCCAGACAGCTCTTGCTAGGTTGCTACCTATGCCTAATGACAGTACCATACGGAGGCTTGAAGGATAGATACCATGGTTGATGTTCTCAATATCGTGTTAAGTACTTTGGACCATAGGAAAACAAAAGACACCCAAGATAAGAGGTTAGATGATTCCTGTATGTTCAGTAATATCACATAGTTGGTGTCTTACTATCTTCAAAATTGCACACAAGAGTCCCATATTCCTCATCTGGGCAATAAGGAGGTAGATTAATGGTTTACAAAGCCTTCTTATTTCTCAGAAATGCTCGGACGATTTCCTTAGCCAGCTCATTAATGCCAAAAAGTTTATGTAATAGGAAAAAGCTAGGAACATCAAAGTAATAAGAGCTGGTGCCGAGGCTCACTAGGCTCATCCTCTGCCTGCGGCTTTGACACCCTGGCTTCTAGTCCCATTGAGGCGCCGGATTCTGTCCCGGTTGTTCCTCTTCCAGTCAAGCTCTCTGCTGTGGCCTGGGAGTACAGTGGAGGATGGCCCAAGTCCTTGGGCCCTGCACCTGCATGGGAGACCAGGAGAAGCACCTGGCTCCTGCCTTCAGATCAGCAACACGCCGGCCATAGCGGCCACTTGGGAGGTGACCTTTCTCTCTGTCTCTCTCTCTCACTGTCTAACTTTGCCTGTCAAAAAAATAATAACAATAATAATAAAAAGTTCTAAGGAAAGGGAACATATTCCCTTAATTTCATTTCCATTGATATCAGCTTTTGGTAGATACCACTTGGGAATGAAGGGATGCCCAATGAACAAGGATTCTTCGTTCCTTCTTTGGAGCTAACTTGAAACTAGAGGTAGTTTGTCCTGTAATGGCCATGTCTGTTGCTTGTGAAATGTGAACCTTCTTTACTGGCATAATAAATTGCTCCAGGGCAGAGTTCCTGACCCAGCTGGGTAAATCAGTGTTTTTTTTCTCTCAGGTATATCAAACTGTGAATTAAAATACAGACTGGGATCACGGATTGGGGTTCTGAAGGATAATTTAATCAAGTTAGAGAGACATTCTATGAGTCAGGATGTTCATGTACCCCAAACTGTTCTGGTTCTTCCCTTAACTTTGTGTGAGACATACTACTATCCTTCCAATAAATTCCATTTCCCCTAACTTTTAAGTTTTTTTTTTAAGTTTATTTATTTATTTATTTGACAGGAAGAGTTACAGACAGTGAGAGAGAGAGAGAGACAGAGAAAGGTCTTCCTTCTGTTGGTTCACCCCTCAAATGGCCACTAACAGCTGGAGCTACGCCGATCCAAAGCCAGGAGCCAGGTGCTTTCTCCTGGTCTCCCATGTGAGTGCAGGGGCCCAAACACCTGGGCCATCCTCCACTGCCTTCCCAAGCCACAGCAGAAAGCTGGACTGGGAGAAGAGCAACCAGGACTAGAACCGACGCCCACATGGAATGCCGGTGCCACAGGCAGAGGATTAATCTAGTGCACCACCATGCCGGCTCCAAGTTTTATTACTTAACCTACACAGAGTCTACTTGTTTACTGCTATAATACTTGATATGTGATTGGCAAAAAGAGGTACTCAATAAATACTCATTAGATGGAAGAATGAATGAATGAAAAATGACTAAAATTTCCATTACTCCATCATTGGCCAAGACTTAACTCACATATTGATTATTTCAGTCTTCTAATACTTTCATATAATTTTATAATATAGCTGCTTTTCCAGAGCTTGTGTTACTAGATATCATAAGATACTTGGAATTATGTTTTATGTCTTATTAATTTTCAAATATTTTTAGCCACAAAATGTTGCACATAATAGAATCCCAGGGCATGTTGAATGCATTTCAACACCACACTATGCATAGGACCTCAGTCAGTCATGTACCAAATCAACAAACCTCCCAGATAGAAAAGGCAACTTATGGTGTAGCTGGATAACTGGATTAGTAAAGAGAAGAGCTCCATTTCAGGGGCCGGCACACACACACACACACACACACACACACACACGTACATATATATACATAGATACATATACAGTGTAAGTCCAAATTAGGGTTAAAAACATTTATCCTTTCAATAATTTGGTATTTTTTATAATGACATTATTTAAAATATTATCTTTTAATTTTTTAGAAAGAAATATGTGGTGCATTAATATTATCCATAGTCACTCTACTATGCAATAGAACTCCAAAACTTCTTATTCCTAACTAGCAACATCCCTCTCTCCTCACGTCCCTCCCCAACCCCTGGTAACCACCATTATATTTGAAATTCTATGAGATCCCCTACTTTTTACGATTCTATATGTGAGTGATATCAAGTGATATTTGTTTTTCTGTGCTTGGGTTTTTTCACTTAACATACTGACTTCTGGTTCCATTCATCTTATTGCAATTAACAAGATTTCATGCTTTGTGGCTGAGTAGTACATCACTGTGTGTGAGTGTATCATATTTTCTTTATATACCAATAAGGTATATATATATATATATATAATCTTATAAAAATATTTATTTATTTATTTATTTATTTATTTGAAAGGTGGAGTGACATCCAGAAAGAGAGGAAGAGACAGAGAGAGAAAGAAATCTTCCATTCACTACTTCACCAATATACTGCCAATTTTTAAATTGCACTACATTTTTGGGTGTATTTTGTTTTGTGTTCCTATTGAGTTGCATTCCTTATATATTTTGGATATTAACCTCTTTCTTCCATTCTGTAGATTGTCTCTTTACTTTTTTGATTGTTTCCTTTGCTGTGCAAAACTCTTCCATTTGACGAAGTCCCATTTTTCCATTTTTGCTTTTACTTCCTGTGCTTTTTGGCAACTGATCCATAAAATCCTTGCCTATTACAATGTCCTGAAGTGTTTATCCTTAATAATTTCAAATTTCAGGTCTCACATTGAAACTGGGGTTGTAGTTCCATTATTCTGCATGTGAATATCTAGCTTTCTCATCATCATTTATTTAAAAAGGCTATCCTTTTTCCAATGAGTGTTCTTAGCACCTTTGTGAAAGATCAGTTTGCTATAGATGGGTGTGTTTACTTTTAGAGTCTCCATTGTGTTCTATTGGTCTATGGATATGATTAATGCCTATACTATGCTGTTTAAATTAGTATAGATTTGTAAGATATTTTAAAGTCTAGTAGAGTAACGCCACCTGATTTTTTGTTGTTGTTGTTCAACATTGCTTTGGCTGTTCACAGTCGTTTTTTGGTTCCATGAAACTTTTAATATTGTTTTCTCCAGTTGTGTACATAATATAATTAGAATTTTGATAGAGGTTGCATTGGACCTGTAAATTGTATTTGGTAGTATGCACATTTAAATCATACTGATTTTTCAAATCCATAAACAAAAGGCTGTCTTTCCATTACTTTATGTCCTCTTCAATTTCTTTTATCAACAACTTATAGTTTTCATTATAGAGATCCTTCAACTCTTTGGTTAAATTTATTCTAAGATGTTTCACTTTTTTGTAGTTATTGGAAGTGGGATTTTATTTTTCAGATAATTCCTTGATTTCTTTTTCAGATGATCTACTATTTCTGTATAAAATGCTATTGAGTTTTGTACATAATTTTGTATTCATTAAATGCTGATTTTATTTATTCTAACAGCTTTTTGGTGGGGTCTTTGGGGTTTTCAATTATATATAATGATGTCATCTTCAAACAGTGACAATTTTCCTTCCTCCTTTCCAATTTGGATTCAGTTTGTTTCTGTTGCACAATTGTTCTAGCCAGGACTTCCAGTATTATGCTGAATAAAATTAGTGAAAGTAGGGATCTTGTTCCAGATCCTAGAGAAAAACCCTTCAGCTCTTTCCCATTCAATATGATGTTAGGGGCCAGCACTGTGGCGCAGTGGGTTAATGCCCTGGCCTAAAGCGCCAGCATCCCATATGGGAGCTGGTTCGAGACCCAGCTGCTCCACTTCCAATCCAGCTTTCTGCTATGGTCTGGGAAAGCAGTAGATGGCCAAGTCCTTGGGCCCCTGCACCCACAAGGGATACTGGGAAGATGCTCCTGGCTCCTGGCTTTGGATCAGTACAGGTCCGGCCATTGCAGCCAACTGGGGAGTGAACCAGCGATGGAAGACCTCTTTCTCTTTCTCTCTTTCTCTCTCTCTTCTGCCTCTCCTCTTTCTCTGTGTATCTCTAACTTTCAAATAAATAAGTAAATCTGTAAAAAATGATGTTAGCTGTTGGCTTGTTACACATGACTTTTATTGTGTTGAAGTATGTTTATTCATATATTGATTTGGTCTGAGTTCTTCGATGTTCAATTTTGTCGAATGCCTTTGCTGTATGCTTTGCTAATTTTGTCCTTCATTTTGATGATGTAGTGTATTAGATTTATCTGCAGATGTTGAACCATCCTTGCATATCTGAGATGAATCTCATTTGATAATGGTGAGTGATCTTTCTAATATGCTGTTGGATTCAATGTGCTAGTATTTTGTTAAGGTTTTTGCATCTCTGTTCATCAAGTATATTGGCTGGAAGCTTGCCTACTTGCTCTTCTTTTTTCTACCTTAAACCATTTAATTCAATAAGTGTATTTTGTGAGGTTAAGTCTTGCAACCAAAGTGATTTTCAATGAAATATCATAAGATATTTATATATTTCATTCTTTCACTCACATGAATAAGGAAACATCCTTGGCATAATATATAAGGCCATACATGCTTATTTTCTATCAAATATAAATATTACTGAACTGTATTTATAAGATAGTGACTGAACTGGAGTTTCCAATATTTCTAATGTATTTCATATACATTCCTAAAGAGTTAATTTTTATTACAGACATCATGCAAGGATATTTTTGACTAGAATTATTGTAAAAATCTTTTTAAAAGATCTAAGGACACTTTTTAAAAGCCCATTAAATATGTTATTAACTAATGATATCTCATTTTCATTGAAATATACTGTAAGTACCAATATTTGCCATGAGCTGAGGTAATAATGACAAATATATAGTAAGTCCATATCCTGACGGAAATCACACTAAGAAACAGAAAGGCATTGTCATTTATCGATCAGTAGGCAATTTATTAAGTAGCCATATCTCTTAACACTTAGCAAAATAGGTGCTAGCATCCTAGCTTTATAGGCTATATATACGTGCAATTGTGGCATAACAAATAAAACTACCCCCCTTTGATGCCGACATCCCATATGGGCAGCGTTTCAAGTGCTGGATGTTCTACTTCTGATCCAGCTCCCTGCTAATGGCCTGGGAAAAGCAGCAGAACATAGCACAAGTGCTTGGGCCCCTGCTACCCACATGAGAGTCTCGATGAAGCTCCCAGCTTTGGCTTGGCCCAGTACTAGCTGTTCTGGCCCTTTGGAGAGTGAACCAAAATACGGAAGATCTCTCCTTTTCTCTCTTCATCTCTTTCCCTACCTTTTCTCTGTAACTCTGCCTTTCAAATAAGTAAAATAAATCTTAAAAAATTTTAAATATCTTCAATAATAATCATTATACTGAAAAGGAGTGTCAAGATAATTCTCAGAAATGCTAATGAAAACAAGTCACTGAATACTTACAAAATATAAAATGTACTCATGTTTATCAGCCAAAGTGGAGTTACTGTATTGAATAGTTTACAGTAACTTTAGCCTCTAATTTTGATAATAAGCTCTTTTTCTTGGTTTGTTTGGATTTTATTTGGAAGAGATTATATTATTTCAAATTTTATATATGTCAACGTTTTTAAAAGCCAGGACTTCACTTTACATAAATCAAATCGGCTTCAACACAATTTCACTGCTGTGTTTTGACACCTTCACTTCAAAAATTGTTGATGGTAATAATTCAGAAATAGAATGTAGAAAAATGCCTGATTTGGTATATAACACAGAGGAAATGTTATTTCACTTCCTTGTCCTCCTAAGCATTGTAGAAACTTATAGTTTTTGGGGCAGAAGAAACAGGATGGAAATATGTGATATTTTTCATGTATTTTAGACATTCTAGTGTATTAAAAATGATCTGGCACAACTTACGAATCCTTTATGTTAAAATTAGGGACAGACATTTAGTAAAGTGGTTAGATTTGGGACACTTGCATTCCATGTCAGAATATCTGGGTTTGAGTTCTGGCTCTCCTCTTAATTCCAGCTTCCTGCTAACGTGCACCATAGGAGGTAGCAGTTGTGGCTCAAGTACTTGGGTACCTCCCATTCACCTGGGTGATTAGGATTAATTGCCAGGCTCCTGGCTTCAGCCTTGTTCAGTACTGGCTGCTTTAGTGAACCAGCAGATTGAAGACTCTCTCTCTCTCTCTCTCTCCCTTTCTCTTTCTTCCTTTTAAATGAATACAAATAAAAGAACAAATTAAAATTAACTGAATTTTAATCATACATTTCCTTTAATTTTGTTGACACATCTCTTCATACCATAAACTAAATTCCAACCTAGTGGGATATAGAGACAAACACATGTATGTTAATTTTCTCAAAAAAAAAAAAACTTGGAAAATATACAAAAGTATAAGGAGATTTTTCAAAAATTAAGTATTACCTCATCTCCTAGAGATAATACTAGATATCTTGGATATATTTTCACCTAGAGTTTTCAAATATATATTTTAAATTCTATTTAATTATTTATATTTGAAAGTTCTAGAGACAGAGAGTTGGACACAGAAAGAGATCTTCCATCATCTCGTTCCCTCTCCAAATCAACAGCTGGTGCTGGGCCAGGCCAAAGCCAGGAGCTCAGAATTTTGGTTTCCCATGTGAGTGACATGGACTCAAATACATGAGCCATTGCGTGCTGCTTCTCAGGACATTAGAATTGAGAGCAGATTCAGGACTCAAATCCAGGCAGTATGATTTAAAATGAGTTTCCCAAGGGGCGTCTTAAACACTGTGCTAAACATTTGTCTCTATTTTTTTTTTCAGCATTGGAGAATTGATTTTATATAATATATGTATTATATAAAAGCATATATTTTAAATATATAATACATATAATTTTATTTTATATAATTTTAATTTTATATAATATATGAATATATAAAATTATATATTATATTGTTATATATTTTTACTATTCCTTGAATTTGAATTCTAGAATAGCAATAGCTGAATCAAAATGAGTTTGTTTCTAAAAGAAATAAATCCTTTTTGATTTAAAGTAATGCATGTGCACTGTAAATATTTTGAAAAATATTAACAAATATAATGAAAAAATGAAAATCACTATCATTTCTCCACAAAGTATAATTGTTAATAAAATTCTGATTACTCATTTTTCAGTTTTTTAATTTTTGTTTGTAGTTTGTTTCCAAGTTTTAATTGCTTACAACCACATGACCAACTATATGATTTTAAAAACCTTCCCCAATCATTAAAATCACTTATGAATTCTGAGTAAAATGTGTAAGTATTCTCATCAATATATAGCTTAGAATACAGTAAAAGAAGAACTATCTAGTAGCTAAAAATAAATAGCTGAACACAAAGTGATTAGAGAATATAGATGTCTCAGGATGCCCTGTGGACATCTGTTGATATAAGTGATCAATATATTTGAAAAAGGTGCCATAAGTAATTATAAAATATTCAAAGTTTCCAAACAGAATAGCATGTTTTTTTTTAAAAAAAAGATTTATTTAGTATTTGAAAGGCAGAGTTACAGAGAGGCAGAGAGAGAGAGAGAGAGAGGTTTTCCATCTGCTGGTTCACTCCTCGAATGGCCACAATGGTTGGAACTGTGCCAATCTGAATAAAGGAGCCAGGAGCTTCTTCCAGGTCTCCCAAACAAGTGCAGAGGCCCAAGGACTTGGGCCATCTTCTACTGCTTTCCCAGGCCATAGCAGAGAGCTGGATCGGAAGTGGAGCAGCCGAGACTGGAAGGTGCCCATATGGGATACAGGCACTGCAGGCAGAGAGGCACCACCCCCTATGCCACAATGCTGGCCTTGAATAACATGTTTTGACTTGTGGTTTGGAATGGGTTATTTGAGGAAATAACTAGATGTAGAAAACTAGGTAAAAGTTTGTCATGTTGTGAAATCTTACAAAGGAATGTCATCCTGGAGGCCTGAATAGATAGTGTGTGATCAAGGGCTTTGTTCAAGATCTGATGAAGAGGAAAGATAAATGGGCAGAAGAGTCATGTGAGAAAAAAAGGCATTTGTATTGTCAACCAAGACACCAGAAATAGTCACCCAGAAGCAAAACTGAGTAGGCCTACCAGCCAGTAGCAAAGTCTAAAAGATGAGACTAGGAGCCTGTGCATAGCTTGCCTCTGAGAAGTCCCACTAGTTATTTTAACTTGTTTTTCTATTAAAGTGATCTAGGTGTGATAAGGCATGGATCTTAAGCCATCGTAGAACTAATTCTATCAGTTTTCTATATCAGCTCAGATATAACCCCAGATATGCTAGAAAACAAGAGTGATGAATAAATGTGTATTTCATTCATCATTATGAGTTTTCTGGGGATACCAAAGAGGAAGCACTTAAGTTACATTAAAGAAATCAAGGAAAGCCTCCTGGATGAGGTAACATATGAATGGAGTTTTAAGGAATAAGTAGTCATTAGGCAGATAAAATAGGGAAGGGTTTCAAAAGGTGTAGAAGGGAAGAAGAATAGATTCTCATGGAAGTCAGGAGTCACAGTATGATCAAAGTTTCAGAGAGGAGAAAGTTGCCAAATATTGGTGATTCATCCTTTGCTATGGGTGACGAAAGGTGAGAGACAAGAATGGTGCCTATACTAATTTATATTTTGACTAACGGTATGCAAGTGTTTTATTTTCTCTACATCATTTTTAGCATTTGTTATATTTTACCTTTTTGATAATAGCACATCTAACTAGAATAAGGTAGTATCTCATTGTGGTTTTCGTTTCCATTTTGACTAGTAGTTGCTATGGATTAAATAATATTTAGCTTTCTAAACTCATACAGAACTTTAACCCTCAAAATCTTATGTTGGGCCGGCGCCATGGCTCACTAGGCTAATCCTCCACCTGCGGCACAGGCAGGTGTTCTAGTCCTGGTTGGGGCACTGGATTCTGTTCTGGTTACTCCTCTTCCAGTTCAGCTCTCTGCTGTGGCCCAGGAAGGCAGTGGAGGATGGCCCAAGTGCTTGGCCCCTGCACCTGCACTGTGAGTGAGATCCCACTGGAAAGAAGGTGCCATCAAAGAAAGATGTACTCTTCTCTCTCTAAATACTAACAGAGTTTGTAGACTCAAAAAGCTTCCATAGCCTTGGGAGCTCATGACAAGAGCCTCAGGTGATCACTAACATCATAAATAAGAGTATTAATTGTTAAATCAACAACAGGAGTCACTGTGTACTTACTCCCCATGTAGGGACCTCTGTCCTTAATGAGTTGTACTATGAGAATTCACTGTAAAACTTGTCTTCAAACAGTACTTAATACTTTGTGTGTCTGTGTGTTTCCAAACTGTTGAAATCATTACTTATTATAGAGTTAGTCTTCTGTATATAAAGATAATTAAAAATGACTCTTAATGAAGAATTGAATGGGAGAGAGAGTAGGAGGTGGGACGAGAGTAGGGGTGGAAGGGTGGGTATGGGGGGAAGAACTGCTATATTCCTAAAGCTGTATTTGTATTCATTAAATGAATGCTTTCTAAGAAATAAATAAAAAATAAAAATAAGAAGGCTTATAATGATGTTTTCTGTTTAAATCAAAAACTTTCTGGAAGTAAATGAGGATAACAGCACAACATAACAAAAATTATGGGATACAGCAAAAGCAGCGTTAAGAGGAAAGTTTATAACAATAAGTGCCTACATCAAGAAATTGGAAAGGCACCAAATAAATGAGCTTTCAATTCATCTCAAGGATCTAGAAAATCTGCAGCAAACCAGACCCAAATCTAGTAGGAGAAGAGAAATAATTAAAATGAGAGAAGAAATCAACAGGATTGAATCCAAAAAAAATTACAAAAAATCAGCCAAATGAAGAGCTGGTTTTCTGAAAAAATGAATAAAATTGACACCCCATTGGCCCAACTAACTAAAAAAAGAAGAGAAAAGACCCAAATCAGTAAAATCAGAGATGAAAAAGGAAACGTAACAACAGACACCACAGAAATCAAAAGAATCATCAGAAATTACTACAAGGACTTGTATGCCAGCAAACAGGGAAATCTATCAGAAATGGATAGATTCCTGGACACATGCCACCTACCTCAATTGAACCAGGAAGACATAGAAAACCTAAACAGACCCATAAGTGAGACAGAAATTGAATCAGTAATAAAGTCCCTCCCAACAAAGAAAAGCCCAGGACCAGATGGATTCACTGCTGAATTCTACCAGACATTTAAAGAAGAACTAACTCCATTTCTTCTCAAACTATTCAGAACAATCGAAAAAGAGGGAATCCTCTCAAATTCTTTCTATGAAGCCATCATCACCTTAATTCCTAAGCCATAAAAAGACGCAGCATTGAAAGAAAATTACAGACCAATATCCCTGATGAACATAGATGCAAAAATCCTCAATAAAATTCTGGCCAATAGAATCCAACAACACATCAGAAAGATCATCCATCCAGACCAGGTAGGATTTATCCCTGGTATGCAGGAATGGTTCAATGTTCGCAAAAACAATCAGTGTGATATACCACATTAACAGAATGCAGAAGAAAAACCATATGATTATCTCAAATCTTTACACATTTGCCATTCCATCATTTAGAATTTGTGCTGTATAACATAAAGGCAATTAGCCACATGCAGCTATTTAAATCAAATGTACATTAATCTAAATAAAATTAAATTTAAAAAATTCAGCTTCTCATTATCACTAACCGCATTTCAAGTGCTTCCTGCCAAAAGTTCCATTAAACAGCCTTCATCCAGATATCACAACCCTAAAAGGATCTAACTCTTTCGGAGTACTCAGAACTTCAATAGTAAGAAAATATCAAATATTAGGGGAAAATATATTAACTAATAATTACTAAAAGCAACACATTCACTGTATCACAAAGTAAATAAATTGTCTCAAATAAAGATGTTCTATAATTTAAACTTCTATTTAGTATTCCAATCTTTTCCTATATGTTATATACATTAGATAGATTATAACATTTTTGGATTCTGGAATAATCTTCTACGAATTTTGGAATTATTTTTTAAAAGACCATTTATGAAACTGTCAGTCTGATCTGGTGGACAGGAATGTCTCCAACTATTTTAAAGACCTCAGAATGGGAAGTCAGTCTCATATCCTCCAATGGTAAGACGGGCACCATCCCCCTCATTTGCTGAGTTTCTATTCACCTGTTCACTTCTCCATATAAAATGCCTGAAACCTCCAGCTGAAAAAAAAATGGGCAACAGATCTCAATAGACATTTCTCAAAGGAAGACAAATTGCCAACAGGTACATGGGAAAATGTTCAACATTACTAAGCATCATAGAAATTCAAATCAAAACCACAAAGAGGGGCCAGGGTTGTGGTGTAGAAGGTTAAGCCTCCTCTTGCAGTGCTGGTATCCCATATAGGAACCACAGCAAGTCTCAATTGCTCCATTCTCGATCAAGCTCTTTGCTAGTGCCCCTCAGATAGCAGTAGAAGATGTCCCAATTGCTAGGGTTCTTGTACCCACGTGAGAGACCCAGATGAAGCTCCTGGCTCCTGGCTTCAGCCTGGCCTAGCCCTGGCCATCCCAGCCATTTTAGCAGTGAATCAGCAGATGCAACACCCCCCTCTCTCTTTCCCTCTCTTTCTGCCTTTCAAATAGATCAAATAAATCTTAAAAGTAAAGTAAGATATGGGGTCAGTGCTGTGGCTCACTTGGTTAATCCTCCACCTGTGGTGCCGGCAACCCATATGGGTGCTGGGTTCTAGTCCCGGTCGCCCCTCTTCCAGTTGAGCTCTCTGCTGTGGCCTGAGAGGGCAGTGGAGGATGACCCAAGTGCTAGGGCACCTGCACCTGCATGGGAGATCGGGAGGAAGCACCCGGCTCCTGGCTTTGGATTGGTGTAGCTCCGGCCGTAGCGGCCATTTGGGGGGTGAACCAACAGAAGGGAGACCTTTCTCTATGTCTCTCTCTCTCTCTCACTGTCTAACTCTATCTGTCAAATAAATAAATTTTAAAACATTTTAAAAAAGTAAAGTAAGATAAAATAAACCCACAGAGATATCACATCACATTTACAAGATTAGCTGTTATCAAAAAGGCTAAAGATAGCAAGTGTTAGTAAGGATGTAGAGAAAAGAGAACCCTTGCACACTATATGGAATAATGCCAATTATTACAGTTACTGTGGAAAACAGTATGGAGTTTCCTCAAAAGACCAAAATTGCAGTATAACATGATTCACCAATCTCATTTCTGTGTATATATCCAACGGCAATGAAATCCACTTGTTGAAAAGACTTCTTCAACTCCCATATATATTGTAACACTATTCACAATAGCTTGGAAATGAAAATAAACTAAATATCCAACAACTGATGAGTGGATAAAGAAAATGTGGTATATCCACAACAATGGAATGTTACTCAGCCATAAAAGAACGAAATGTTGTTAATTGCATTGAATGAAATAAGAGGTCAAATAAGAGGTTAAATGAAATTGGCCAACCACAGAAAGAAAAATATCACATGAAAATATCACTCAGGTGCAAATTTTGAAGAAATCTCATGATTTTAAAAATAAAAATGTGGTTACCACAGGCGAGGAAGGAAGTTGGAAAGAAGTGAATGGGGAAAAGTTGATAAATACATACCAGGTTATAGTTATACAAGAGTAAGAAGTTATTTCACAGTAGAGTGAAGATAGATAATATTAATTTACTATGTGTTTCTTTATAGAAATAACTAGAAGAACGCATTTTTGCATGTTTTCACTAGAAAGAAATATTAAATGCTTGAAATATCCCTACTGGACATTACTTAACATATATATGCAATGAAATATCACATAGTGCACCATAAATAAGTACAATTTTTATATGTTAAATTTCTTAAATAGAAAATAAATTTTATTTTTTAAGAGATTATTTATTTGAAAGTCAGTTACACAAACACACACACACACACAGAGAGATCTTCCATCCGATTGTCCACTCCCCAACTGGCCATGGCGACAGCTGGAGCTGCGCCTATCTGAAACCAGAAGCCAGGAGCTTCTTCCGGGTCCTCCATGCAGGTGTAGGTGCCCAATGACTAGGGCCATCTTCTATTGCTTTCCCAGGCCATAGCAGAGAGCTGAATCTGAAGTGGATCAGCTGGGTCTGAATCGGTGCCCATATGGGATGTCCACACTTCAGGCCAGGGTGTTAACCCAGTGCTGGCCTCAAAATAAATTTTATTTAAAAAAAAAAACTGTAAAAAATTCTTTAAGCAAATGAAAGTGAATATACAACATTTCAGATTTGTGGGATATAGTGAAGGCAGTATTAGGAAGGAAGTTTATAGCAATAGCACATATGTTTAAAAATCAGAAATATTTCAAATAAGGAATCTAACAATGCATTTCAAGGATTTAAATAAGCAAGAAAAAATAAGCTCAAAATTCACTAGAGGCAAGAAAAATAATCAGAACAGAAAAAAAAATGAAACTGAATCCAAAAAGGAATTATCCAAAATCAACAAAAGTGAAAACTGTTTTTAAAAAGATAAACAAAATGGACATTTAACCACAATAACAAAGGAAAAAAATGAAGTTATATCTGAAAAAGGACACTTTACAAATGATATCACAGAAATAAAAAGGGTCATAAGAAGCTACAGCTGAACAACTATATGATAAGAAACTGGAAAACATCAAAGAAATGGATAAATTCTCGAATACATAAAATTAACAAGATTAAACTAAGAAGATAAGGTGAATCTAAACAGATCAATGACTATTTTGATGAGAGCAAAGCAATAATCAAAGGGCTCCCATCAAATAAAATTCCAGGAACTGATAGTTTACAATGGGATTCTACAAAGTATTTAAAGAGGAGCTAACTCTTATACTTTTTATGAGGCAAGCGTTACTTTGATAGCATAAACAAAAGAGTACAGAAAGAAAATATGAACAAATATCCTTGATGAACACAGATGCAAAAATTCTCAACAGAATTTTAGCAAACTGAATCTAATACTACTTCAAAAAGATCATACATCAAGATAAAGTGGGATTTATCAAAAGAGATGCAAGAGCAATGCACCATTCATAAATTAATAAATGTAATAAGGAGTTGGAGCTCTAGCAAAGCAAGTAAATTCACTGCCTGCAAAGCCAGCATCCCATATGGACACAGATTCAAGAACCAGCTGCTCCACTTCCAATCCAACTTCCTGCTAATGCACCTGGGAAATCAGTGGAAGATAGGCCAAGTTCTTGGGCTCCTGCACCCACGTGGGAAATATGGAAGAAGCTCCTGGCTCCTGGCTTCATCCTGTCCCAGCCCCAGTCATTGCCACCATTTGGGGGGTGAACCAGTGGATGGAAGGCCTCTCTCTCTCTCTCTCTCTCTCTCTCTCTCTCTCTCTCTGTGTGTGTGTGTGTGTGTGTGTGTGTGTGTAGCTCTGCCTTTCAAATAAATAGTTAAAAAAGGTAATCAGTTGCATGAACTGAATATGATCATGAATTGAATATGATCATATTAATAGTTACATTAAAAGTATTTGGCTATATTCAATGTTCCCATGTCCCCTCACAATAAAACCTCTCAACAAATTAAGTACAGAAGGAACATACTTGAAAACCATAAAGCTATATATGAAAGACCTATAGTCAGTATCATACTCAAAAGGGAAAAGTCAAAGGCTTTTACCCCTCATACCTAGAATAAGACAAGGATGTCCACTTATACTACGATTATTCAGTATGGCATTGGAAGAATTTCCAAGAACAATAACAGTAGAAAATGAAATAAAAGGCATCAAAATGGGAAAGGAAGAATTCAAATTATCTATGTTTGCAAATGACATGACTTATATATAGAAAAATCTAAACATTAAAAAAAACCTGTCAGGACTGATAAATCAATTTCATATGGTTGCAGTATGCAAAATCAACAAAACAAAATAGTAGCAATTGTACATATAAATAACTATCTCTCTGAAAGGGGAATCAAGAAATAAATCCCATTCACAATTAACTATAAAACTTAAATATTAATGAGTAAATTTATCCAAAGAAGTGAAAGATCTCCACAATAATAATTATAAAACAGTGAAGAAAGAAATCATCAAGGACACAAAAACAGAAACATATTCCTTTTTCATGGATTGCAAGAACTGATATTAAAATGTTCATACCACTAAAAACAATCAATGAAATCCACATCAAAATACTAAGGACATTCTTTACTGAATGAGAAAAACAATCTTAAACAGCCACAAAAGGCCCAGAATAGCCAAAGTGATCCTGATCAATACATAAATAATTAAATAAATAAGTAAAAATAAAAACTGGAGGCATTATAATACTTGATTCCAAAGAATATCACAAAGCTCCCATAACTAAAACAGCGCTATACTGTCATAAAAATTACACACAGATCAATGGAACAGAATAGAGAATCCAGAAATTAAATCATATATATACAGCCACCTGATTCTTAACTAAGGTACCAAGAACATACATAAAGGAAAAGGGTCTTTACAACAAATGTTGCTGACAAAATTGGATGTATATATGCAGAATAGAACTAGATGGCTAATTCTCACCATATACAAAAATCAAATCAAAGTGAGTCAAAGACCTAAATTGAAGACCAGAAACTCCGAAATTATTAGAAAAAAAAATAAAAGAAACACTTCAAGATGCTAGTATAGGCAATGATATTTTGGACAAAGACCCAAAAATTTAAGGCAACAAAAGAAAAGCTAGGACGCCATAAACAAGAGTGTCAAATTGTTAAATCAACTTCAGGAGTCACTGTGTACTTACGTCTCATGAGGGATCTGTCCTTAATGTGTTATCCAATGTGAAATAATGCTATTACTAGTAATGAAACAGTATTTTTTCACTTTGTGTTTCTGTGTGGGTGCAAACTGATGAAATCTTTACATACTATAATATTAAATCGATCTTCTGTGTATAAAGATAATTGAACATGATTAAAAAATCTTGGTGTTAAATTGGAAATTGCATAGATAATTAATCAATTCTTTAAAAAAAATCATGTAGGATCTCTGTCTTTAATGTACTGTACATTGTGAATTAATACTATAACTAGTACTCCAACAATAATTTCAGTTTGTGTCTCTATGTGAGGGCAAACTGTTGAAATCTTTACATAATATGTTCTAAACTGATCTTCTGTGTATAAAGAGAATTGAAAATGAATCTGGATGTGAACAGAAGGGGAGAGGGAGCGGGAGAGGGGAGGGTAGTGGGAGGGAGGGAAGTTGTGAGGGGGGGAGCCATTGGAATCCATAAGCTATACTTTGGAAATTTATATTCTTTAAATAAAAGCTAAAAAAAAAAAAGAAAAGCTAGAAAAACTAGACTATATCAAACTCAGAACCTTCCACACAGCAATAGAAACAATTAATAAAATGAAAAGATAGTGCACAGAATAGGAGTACATATTTACAAAATGCTCTTCCAATAGAGGATTAATATTCAGAATATGTTAAGAAATGGAAAAAGGACGTGAATTGACAATCCTAAAAACAAGATGTGCAAATGGACAACAAGTGTATGAAAAAGTGCCCAATATCACTTGTCATCAAGGAATTGAAAATCAAAACCAAAATTCAATATCACCTTACCCATATTAGAATGGTTATTGTCCAAAAGAGAATAACAAATGCTGGCAAAAGTATGGAGAAAGGGGAAATTCCATACACTGTTGGTGGGAATGTAAATTAGTTCAGCCATTATGAAAAAAATGGTATGGAGATTTCTTTTAAAAAAAGAAATAGAACTGCCATATGATTAAGAAGCCCCACTACTGGGCATATATCCTAAAGGCATGAACTCACTGTATAAAAGAGATATCTGCTTCACCATATTTATTGCAGGACTGTTTATAATAGCCAAGATATGGCATTAGCCAAGATGTCCATCATCAGGTGAATAAAGAAATGTAATACATATACAATGGTACTATTCAGCCATGAGCAATAACAATCCTGTCATTTGCAGCAAAATTGTGTAACTGGAGGACATCATGTTAAATTAAGTAAACCACAGGAAGTCAAATAACACATGTTCTCCCTCGTACATGAAGCTGAAAAAAAATTTCAAAGTGGTGATTAGTAGAGGCTAGGAGAATGATGGGCAGAGAGGAAGTTTAGGTAATGGATACCAAATCAGAGCTTGAAGGAAATAATAAGTAACAGGGAGATTATAGTTCCTAAAAACCTAGTATACATTGTATGAATAAATAGAAGAAAGAAACCCCAGGGAGATTACTGGCGCCATAAACAAGAGTGTCAAATTGTTAAATCAACATCAGGAGTCACTGTGTACTTACGTCTCATGTGGGATCTGTCCTTAATGTGTTGTCCAATGTGAAGTAATGCTATAACTAGCACTGAAACAGTATTTTACACTTTGTGTTTCTGTGTGGGTGCAAACTGATGAAATCTTTACTTAGTATATACTGAATCAATCTTCTGTATATAGATAATTAAAAATGAAAAAAAAATCTTGGTGTTAAATTGGAAATTGCATAGAAAATTAATCAATTAAAAAAAATATCATGTAGGATCTCTGTCCTTAATGTGCTATACATTGTGAATTAATACTATAACTAATACTCCAACAGTGTTTTTCACTTTGTGTTGCTATGTGAGGGCAAACTGTTGAAATCTTTACTTAATATATAGTAAACTGATCTGTATATAAAGAGAATTGAAAATGAATCTTGATGTGAAGCAAGGGGAGAGGGAGTGGGAAAGGGGAGGGTTGTGGGTGGGAGGGAAGTTATGGGGGGGGGAAGCCATTGTAATCTATAAACTGTATTTTGGAAATTTATATTCTTTAAATAAAAGCGTTATTAAAAAAAAAAAAGAAACCCCAAGCCTCCAATTGTAGCTATGTCAAAGAAGGGGAAATTTTGATTACTCTATTTTTATCATTACACATTGTATACATTATTTAAATATCATACTACAGGTCATAACTATGTAGAATTATTGTTAATTAAAATTTGTTAGTGGGCTTCTTGCTGAGCAGAAGCATCTAGTTTGATATAATCCCATTTGTCTATTTATGCTTCTGTTGCCAGTGTTTTTGAGGTCTAATCCAAAAAGTTTTTGCCTATGCTTATGTCCTAAGGTGTTCTTCTATTTTCTTCTAGTAATTTCATAGTTTCCAGTCTTACCTTTAGATCTTTGGTCCACTTTGAGTTGGTTTATGTGCAGGGTGGGAGGTAGAAGTCTTTTCTGAATCCTTTGTGTATGGATACCCAGTTTTCTCTGCACAATTTTTTCAAAACACTATCTTGTCTCTAGGGTATGTTTTTAGCTACTTGTCAAAGATTAAATGGCATAGATATATGAACTAATTTCTTTGGTTTCTATTCTGTTCCATTCTTTTATGTTTGTTTCTGTGTCAGTATCATGTTGTTTTGGTCACAATAGCTCTATTGTGTGTCTTGAAATTCTATACCGCGATAATTCCAGCTTTGTTCTTTTTGTGAAAGATCATTTAACACCGCGCACTGCAGTGATCCGAAGCCAGGAGCCATGTACCTCTCCTGGTATCCCATGCGGGTGCAGTGCCCAAGCACTTGGGCCATCCT
Organism: Sylvilagus floridanus; assembly: GCA_949820135.1. Taxonomy (NCBI): domain Eukaryota; kingdom Metazoa; phylum Chordata; class Mammalia; order Lagomorpha; family Leporidae; genus Sylvilagus; species Sylvilagus floridanus. The sequence goes on from OX463223.1 coordinate 92,708,839, forward strand.
CCAGTGAACTCCCAGGCCACAGCAGAGAGCTGGACAGGAAGAGGAGTGACCAGGACAGAATCCGGTGCCCCGACTGAGACTAGAACCCGGTGTGCAGGCGCCGCAGGCGGAGGATTAGCCTATTGAGCCGAGACGCGGGCCCACTCCCACACTTTTCAAACTATTCCAAGATATTGAACAGGATAGAACTCTGCCAAACTTTTTTCATGAGGCCATTATCACTCTGATACTAAAACCAAACAAGGAGACAACACAAAAAGAAAACTATAGGCCTTGATGATGAAATATCCTTGATGAACATAGAGGCAAAATCCAATTCTATGTCAAAAATATCATATATAGCTATCAACTGAAATTTATTGCAGAGATACAAAGTGGTTCAAGATTCATAAATCAATAAGCCTCATAAATCACATCAACATAATGAACAAAACCATGTGATCATTTCAATAGATGGAGAGACAGCATTTTACAAGTTTCAACATCACTTCATGAAAAAAATCCTCCACAAATTACATATCTTATTTTTTTTTATTTTTGACAGGCAGAGTTAGACAGTGAGAGAGAGAGACAGAGAGAAAGGTCTTCCTTTGCCGTTGGTTCACCCCCCAAGTGGCTGCTATGGCTGGCGCGTTGTGGCCAGCGTGCTGCACCGATCCGAAGCCAGGAGCCAGGTGCTTCCTCCTGGTCTCCCATGCGGGTGCAGGGCCCAAGGACCTGGGCCATCCTCCACTGCACTCCTGGTCCACAGCAGAGAGCTGGACTGGAAGAGGAGCAACCAGGACAGAATCTAGCGCCCCAACCGGGACGAGAACCCGGAGTACCGGCACCTCAGGCAGAGGATTAGCCTATTGAGCCGTGGCGCCGGCCCAAATTACATATCTTAAAATTATAAAAGCTACATACAACAAACCAACAGTCAATATCATACTGAATTGGTAAAACTAAAAATAATTCCCCTCAGATTTGGGACAAGACAAGGATGTCCGCGTTCACCACTCTTATCCAGTATAGTACTAGAAGTATTTGCAAGAGCAATTAGGGTGGAGAAAGAAACAAAGGGCATCAAAATTGAAAAAGAGAAGTTGAAATATCCATGTTTGCAGATGGCATGATGTTGTAAAAACCTAAACACTCCACCAAAAATCTGTTAGAACTGATAAACCAGCACCAGTGTTGTGGTGGAGAGGGTTAAGTCTATACGGGTGCTGGTTCAAGACCCAGCTACTCCACCTCCAATCCAGCACCCTGCTAACGCACCTGGGAAAGCAGCAGAGGATAGCCCAAGTGCTTGGACTCCTGAATCCACATAAGAGAACCAGAAGAAACAAACTCTTGATTCCTGGCTTCAGTCTCGCCCAGCCTAGTAGGTTTTTTATAAATCAATGATGAACTCACTCAAAGAGAAATCAAGAAAAAAATCCCATTCATCACGGCCATCAATAAAAAAAAAAGTATTTTGCAAAAAAATTAGCCAACGAGACAGGAATGCCAAAATTAAATTCGGTTTGAAGCTGAAAACTTGAGCATTAGCAAGGGGGCCTCTGATGCAAATCCTTGAGTCCGAGCACCAGTAACTGACACCCATGGCAGTAATTCAGTGTGTCTGAGGTCTCAGACTGAGAGACAAATTTGCCTTAGGTATTCATTCTCTCTAGACCCCCAACTCATTGATAGTGCTTCCCCATATTGAGTCTGGGTATGCCCACATAATCCACTTGAACTCACATGGTAATCCTGTTTGAAAATATATTCACAGACACACCCAAATAATACTTTTACAAGTTTCTAGATATTCCTTAATGCAGTCAATTTGACATCAAAATTCACCATCATAATGACATATACTCAGTAAGATGGTCTCCTACTTATGATGGCGTCCATATGATCCCATTTTAAATGAAAAATATCATGAGTAAAATAATGTATTTAATACACCAACTTACCAACCTCATAGCTTACACACACAGTACACTGTAGAATATCAGTTGTTCCCCCTCCTGACTGCATAGTTAACTGAGAACTGTGGGTTATTCTTGATGTCCAACATCACAAAAGAATATTGTACTACATGTAAGAGGCTCAGGAAGTGAACCAAAATTAAAATTTTAACTACTGTTTCTACTGAATGCATATTCCTTTTGTACTGTATGAAAGCGTATAAATTGTGAGTTGAAATATTCTAAGTCAGGGATCATCTGTACCTGGAAGCCAAAATAAAATACCTCCATAAACTTAGGTAATGGTTGCTCTCTAACAGAAATTTCAGGGGAAAAAAACTCTATTAAAGTATCTTAGTGCTCTGAATCACTAAGGCAAGACAACTGTTTCCCCTTGCTCTTATGTGATGGCTACCATATTATTTAGCAGGAAAAGAGAATACACTGACTAGTACAGAGTAGCTCACATTTAGTAAGTTCTATATGCCAGGGATTATATATCAATTCAATCATCATGACATCCCCATTAAGCAGGAATGATTATTTCTATTTGTAAAATTAGGCAACTGAAGCACGAAAAAGTAAAATAACTTGCTTAACATTATAAAACTAATAAATGGAGAAGTCCACATTTGACAGACAGCTTGGCATTAGAGCTCATGCCCTTAACTGATACATTATACTGTCAACTCTGTTAGACTGGATCAAATTACACTATAATTTTAATAGAAATTAATAAATAGGCATTTTAGCTCTCTCTGATAACAGATAAGATAAAATATTCTTGACTTGTAAAGGTGAGCCCCTGGGGAGCCCTAAATAAATGGTTAGTCAGTCTTCCTGCATTCCTCTTGTTTGGTGAGAGAGTAAATTATCTAAATTTTTGTCATTTTAGTTATGCAAGGTAAACATGACCACATATGGTCACTGTAAAAACTAAAACCACATAGTAGTAAACACTTTAATACATCTTTCTAATACATAGTTATGCATTATGTGTGCATATATGCAATGTATTTATATACTATATAAGCCTATATACAAATGGACTTCAAGATTTTCATGGAAAATTTATGTTATCTTTTATTTATTTATTTATTTATTTGTTTTAATGTTTTTTTTGTTTGTTTGTTTGAGAGACAGAGAAAAATAGTATGTTCTCTGATTCCTCACCAGATGGTAACAATAGCCAGGCCTGGGCCAGTACAAAGCTGGGAGCCAGGAATTTGACATGGTTGTCCCACATAGATATTAGGAACCAAAGTACTTGGACTATCATCTATTGCTTCCCAGAATGCACACTATAAGGAAGGTAGAATAGGGAGCAGAGCAAGGACTTGAACTCAGGCACTGTAATATGAGATGAGGGCATTCTAGAGAGTATCTTAAGCACTACACCAACATTATCTTTTTTAAAAAAAATTATGTATTTCAAAGGCAAAGTGAGAGAGAGAGAGAGAGAGAGAGAGAGAGACAGAGACATAATTTTTATCTACTGGTTCACTCCCCAAATGGTTTCAATGGCCAGGGTTATGATAGGCCAAAGCCAGGAGCTAGGAAATCAATCCAGGGCTCCCAAAAAATTGGCAGGGGTTCAAGTACTTGAGCCATCTGCTACTTCCTAGGTGTATTACTAGGGAATTTGTTTGGAAGTGGAGTAACCAAGTCTCAAACAGGCACTCTAGTATGGGATTCAGGCATTCCAAGTGGTGAATTAACCTACTGTGCCACAATGCCTATTGCACATTATCTTTTCATTCCATTTTCCATGAACTCTTCGAAGCCCCATCACATATGTAATTATCATATGTAATTATTAAATAACATTCTACATAATTATATGTAACTGTTATAATTACTACATATTATTTATTAATATCTTACATAAAACATTTGACAAAAATATATAACACTCATATATTATATCACAACACATTTTATATGTTATAGGCATTGTATATGTAATTATATATTACATATTTATAAGATTAAATTTTATTCTATATAACGATTACAGTAGCTATATATAAAATATATTATCTATAGTTATTGAAATATGTATGTGTATATAGGTATGTGTGTATATTTTATATATAGAGAGAGAGAGAGAAAGAGAGAGGGAGAGAGAGAGAGAGCAGGGCCCTGAAATTTAAAGGGACAGGCCGGCGCCGTGGCTCAACAGGCTAATCCTCCGCCTTGCAGCGCCGGCACACCGGGTTCTAGTCCCGGTCGGGGTGCCGGATTCTGTCCCGGTTGCCCCTCTTCCAGGCCAGCTCTCTGCTGTGGCCCGGGAGTGCAGTGGAGGATGGCCCAAGTGCTTGGGCCCTGCACCCCATGGGGAGACCAGGAAAAAGCACCTAGCACCTGGCTCCTGCCATTGGATGGCGGTGCGCCAGCCGCAGCGCGCCGTCCGCGGCAGCCATTGGAGGGTGAACCAACGGCAAAGGAAGACCTTTCTCTCTGTCTCTCTCTCTCTCACTGTCCACTCTGCCTGTCAAAAAAAAAATTAAAAAAATAAAAATAAATTAAAATAAAAATAAAAAAAATAAAAAAAAGAAATTTAAAGGGACATAGAAATCACTTGAAATCTTGCTAAAATTCAAATTCTGATTCTATAATCTGTGGAGGTATACAAGATTCTACATTTATAGCAACTTACAAATGATGGCAATGCTTCTAGTCCTTGGACAACATTTTAGGAACAAAGTCATATGTGACACATTTGTTAAGTATGATTATGCAATTCTGACAGCTTATTCAACTAAGCAAATCATTTACTGTGGGTAGACGGTATGATTTTAGGTGATATATGGATGATTATTATTTTAATTGTGTGCTTACTTTCATGGAATGTTAAGAAACAGAAACATAATAACTATGCCAAAGTCAGGGTTTCAGAGACAATACTAAAACTGGTATTTATTTAAAATAATTATTGTCCAGTAAATTATTAAATTAATAAAGAGTTCAGGCAGATAAAACAAAATTGGAAGATGTTACATAAGTCTCTGAGGTTGGGAAATACCAAAGTAGAAACTGCAGTGAGTGAAATGGATTCTTTTTAGCCCTTATTAGGAGCTCACTAAAAAGAGAGCTCCAGATACATTGATCTCTGCTCAGAATTTAGAATGTTCATAACGCATAAAATAAAATGCACAAGATTGCAGAGAAAACCAATTACATGCACACACATGCATATGCACATAGTTCTGCAAAAACTATAAAGTAATATGGAAAACATCTGTGATTATTACCATTGACAAAGTTACAGGTAATGCTAATACTACTATCACTTGATGCTTTCATTCACATTGCAAAAAATGTTACATCATGTCACTTAAGGTAAGAGGAAATAATAATTTTTTCTTCTCTTAACCAAGTGAAAAGATTCCAGGCTAAACACAGTTGAAATATTGTTAGGCAAACTTGAAATAGGTTTTAATAGTTCAAAATTAAATGGGCCAGCCCTTATTAACATCTCATATTAGTGTCTTTTTTGTGATTAATGAACCACACCCAACTCAAAATACTTAAATGTTAAGATCTGAAACAATAAAACTATTAGAAGAAACATTAGGGAAAAGTTGAGTGGTATTTGTCTGAGCAGTGATTTCTGGGATAATAGTCTTTAAATCCAGTCTAAGGAGCTGGCTGGGACCTGCACAACTGCTTTGCTCCAAAGAAGGAACTCACCCTTACCCAATCCTCAGAGCTTAAGCTGCTACAGGATGACTTTATCGCATAAATGGAATCATTTCTAGAGTCCATCATCACCCAGGGCCAGTTTGTGGCCCCTGTAATACCACTGGAACCCTCAGAAGTATCACTGCCACTGGTGCTTCCCTTGCAGGACCTCAGGACAGGTTCTTTTGTGGCCTGTGGCCCAAGGGTTAGTATAGCCATCAGCAGAAGCCCCAGTACCACTGCATTAACCTTGAAAGGCTGAGTACAAACCCCTCCCTAAATACCTCATGTCTTTGGGATCATGAATACTGCTCACCTTGTTGGCCTCGGGACAGACCTTACCTTCTGTGGCCTGCAGCTCTGGTATCATAGATACTGCGCTGGGGACTGAAGTCATGCCCCTGTTTGGCTAACACTCCCAACGTGGTAAGACACCTTTTTGGGCCTGAGAATGGTACTCTGTATAGCCTGTATTCCCAGAACCACAGATGCTGCCAATGTCACAGACGACTATGCCATTGGTATTTGACTTTCTAAGAACACACCTCTCTGTGGCCTGAACTCCTAGTATTATGGTTGCAACTACCACCATCACCACTTCTCTCCATGAGGTATGTTATCATGCAACTTTGGAAGCTAAAATTCAGTGCAAAGTTGCTTCACTACCTCCACGAACACCTGCGGTCTAGACTATTGAGGCACTCAGAGACACATTAATTACATCCAAATAAGTTACATAGAGGCTATACATCTCTGGCCACCGGGAACCAAATCCAAAGCACCTGTCCAACTGACATCCTATGTCCCATTTAAGTCAAAAAGTCTTTCCACATGAAAGCAACTCCATAAAGTTTGAAGAGATGATTGTGGTGTCAGGTGCACTGGCATGAACAAAGGGACAAAATGCTTGGAAAATAAAGGAAGAATGACACTTCAAAGAAATACAAGAATACTCCAGAAATGGACCACAACATAAAGGAAATTTATGAAATATGTGAGAGGCAATGAAAGCACTAAGCCTAAAGAAACTCAGTGAGGGTAAACTAACTATAGACAATTAAAATGAGGAAAACAATTCATAATATGAGTAATAAATTTGAGAAATCATTAAAAAAGAGCCAAACAGAAATCTTAGAGCTAAAAACTTCAATAAATTTAAAGAAAAATTTCAAATGAGAGCTTCAACAACAGATTACACCAAGTAAAGGAAAGAATTTCTGAACTTGAATAGAAGGCATCTGAAATAACCCAAGGAGAATAAAAGAATGAAAAAAGCCTACATGACGTATGGAACACTGGTAAGTGAATGAATAGTCACAGTATGAGAGTTCTAGAAGGAGAAATGAATGAAAAAGATATCGAAAACCTGTTTAATGAAATAATAGGTGAAAAAATTCCCAAATATTGAGTGATAGACATCTATATTCAGGAAACCCAAGGTATTCAACTAGATTGTAGAAAAACATTCTCCAAGGCATAATAGAATTAAACTACCAAAAGTTCAAGACATTTTGGTCACATTTTTTGTTTTATATCTTTATCAAACTAATGTTTAAGAATGATATATTATTATAGTTTTAATGATCTGTGATTATTTTAAAATTTATTGTATAGGACTGAAATGATCATATTTTCATTTGGTTATTGTTGATATCCCTTGCCTATATTCTCACTGCTCTAGGTGGAAAATGTGGTATATATATATATATATATATATATATATATATACACGATGGAATACTATTTATCCAAAAAAGAATGAAATCTTATCTTTCACAAAAATGGATGCAACTGGAGACAATTATGCTCAGTGAAATAAGCCAAAAAGACAATTGTGATAAGTTTTTTTCTGATTTGTGGTAACTAATACATATTGTACAAAAATGTGATGCATGAATGAAATTTATATCTTGAGACTAAACTATTGTATATAATTCTTGCCTATTCTTCTGAGGAACAGTGGTCTTTTTAATTGTTTAATTATTTATTTAATGGAGGATTAAGCTTGCGAATATAAAGTAAATTGAAAGTATGTCCTCACAAAAATTAAAAGAAAGATAAGAAAGGAAGGAGGAGAAAGGGAAGGAGAGTGCGGATTATTATTATGTTCTTATAACGGTATAATATGGGGGCCGGTGCTGTGGCATAGTAGGCTAAGCCCTGCCTAACATGCCAGCATTCCATATGGATATCAGTTTGAGTCCCAGCTGCTCTATTTCATATCCAGCTCTCTGTTAACGTGCCTAGGAAAACAGTGGAAGATGGTCCAGAAGCTCCTGGCTCCTGGATTCAGATTGGCTCAGCTCCAGCTGTTGCAGGCACTTGGGGAGTGAAGCAGCAGATGTAAGACCTCTCTCTCTCTCTCTCTCTCTCTCTCTCTCTCTCTGTGTGTGTGTAACTCCGTGTCTCAAATAAATAAATAAAATCTTTACAAACTGTATATATGAAATACATTAAATGTTTCCTTTATATAAATAAATAAATTAGAAAAAATAACTACTATCATGACAAAACATAAAAGAAAATTCACTGGGAAAAAAAAAAAACAGACACACGAATGAAAGAAGAAAGAATCACAACTTGCCACTACCTCAAAGCACCAAGTCATAAAGATATATAATGAAAGAGGCAGAAAGAAACAAATAATAGACAAAATAATAAGTAGGGAATTTAAAAAATGACAGGAGTAATTTCTTGCCTATCCATAATAACTTTAATTTAGTTGGATTAAATTTTCCAATCAAATGATAGAGATTGGAGTGCTTCAGGAGAGGCAAACAAGATTGCAGCTGAGTAAGATGTTCCAGTGATTTCCCCAAAGAGACACAAATTTGATGGCTATGTACACATCAAATCAATTTAAAAGAGCCAAGGAAGCTATATGAGAGAACATAGTGCATGGATGTGGTATAATACATGAAGAAGGCAGAAAGCAGAGTTTCCACATCATCCCAGCTCCAAGTAGTGTAACTGAATCCCACTTGGGGCAGGCAGAGGTAATAAACACTTTAGAATTAAAACCCAGTAACAGGCCTGCTATGGTAAAAATCGTGAGTTGAACAGGATCACCCGGTCCCTTCCTCCAAGCCAGTACTTGTGAACTGAGCGTTTGGACAAATGTCCACCTTTATCATCCATCCCCTACCTACTGGCACCCAGAAAAGCAATACCCTAGCTGCTGGGCAATAGGATGGGAAATTGACCTCAGGGTTTTGCCTTGAAGCTCAGTGCTGGCATCTAGTAGAGACCTGTGCCATGGTGGACAGAGTTGTTTGAGCCTGTATCACTGGCAGCATTACATAGGCCTGGCATACAAACAGATTGCACAGAATTGAGTAACTCAGATGGAACTCAGTTTAATGTCAGCTTAGGTGACCAAGGAGTGCCTCCATCACTCCTCTCCTAACCTCTTGCAGACACCAGAGCAAGAGTCCAGCTGCTGGAAAGTTGGGTAGGAAAATGAGCTTATGACTTTGCCTTGAACATCAGTCCTAAAACTACCATGAGACCTACCATCATAAAAGCCCAATGGCTTCTATTCCCCAGGCCAGGGCTCACAGACATAACTGTATATTTTCATCTATATCAGGTAGAGACCTGTGCCTCAGTGGGATGGAAAAGTACTTCAGCCTTCCTCACTGCCAGCTACTTGATGGCTTGATTTGAATCTGAAACCCATCTTAGAGTCATCCTGAGCAACCAAGATATGGTCTTCACCACCACTCCCTAACCATGAACTAACAACAAGGAGAAACACTCCAGTCTCTATGATGTAGGGCACCAAAGTGAGTATAGGTTGCATCTTGGTATGATAAAACCATCACTGGACAGATACAAATGGTTACTGTCGCCAGGTCAGTGCCTGTGGATGCATCCTTGGATATTCTATGCTCCAAACTGGCAATCCATGATCTGAGTCAGGCAGCATCATTTGGGCTGGGTTGCAGTATCCTCAGACTGCAAGCCCACCTCAGCATCATGCAGCCAATAGAAAATTGGACCTTGGTGCTATGCCATATTCTTCTGGACTTTGGGGCCTTCACGCTCTGGGTATCACCTACAGCATATGTGGCCAAAGCCATCCCACTCCTGGGAATTTCAATCCAAAAATGAAAACAGCCTATGAAAGTTATCTGTATCCCCATGTTCACTGCAGCACAAATTCACAATAATAAGATATGGAATCAACCCATATGTCCATCAACTATTGGCTTTATAAAGAAAGAGTAGTATACATACACTATGTAGTACTACTCAGCTGCAAAATATGAAATCCTAGGCCGACACTGTGGCTTAGTAAGTTAAACATCTGCCTGCAGCACCAGCATAGCAAAAGGGTGCTGGTTTGAGTCCCAGCTGCTCTTCTGCTACAACTCTCTGCTATGATCTGGGAAAGCAGTAGAAGATGGCCCAAATGTTTGGACTCCTGCACCTGCATTGGAAAATCAGAGTAAACTCCTGGCTCCTGCCTTTGGATCAGCCCAGCTCTGGCTGTTGCAGTCATTTGGGGAGTGAACCAGCAAATGGAAAACCTCTCTCTCTGTTTCTCCCTCTCTCTATAACTCTGCCTCTCAAGTAAATAATAAATCTTGTAAAAAATGAAATCCTGTCTTTTGCAACAAGATGAACTCAACTGGAAACCATTATACTTACTGAAATAAGCCAGTCCCAAAAAGGTAGATATCAATTGTTTTCCCTGATCTGAAGTAATTAACAGAGTACTGAAATGTAATGTATTGGAGTGTAACTGACATTTCAAGATTCGATGATTGTTTATAGCATTTGCCTCTTCTATTGAAAAACAGTGTTTTTTTTTTCCTTCATGCTTTCTATTGAACTCTTTTACTAAGTGTAGGGTTGACTATATAATCGTCAAGTAAACTGAAAATAGATCTTCGTAAAAATTGAGAATGGGAATGTGAGAGCGAGGAGGAGGAGGAGGAAAGGATGGAGGGTGGAAGGGTGGGAAGGTAGGGGGAAGTGTCACTATGTTCCTAAATCTGTATGTATGAAATATATGAATCTTGTATAACTAAATAAAATTTTAAAAAATTCTGTGAAAGTAAGAAATGTGAAAACACAACAAGCCAAAATGTATGGGAAGCATCAAGAAAAGTGTAAAGAGGGAAGTTTAGGGCAGTAAATACCTGTATCAAATAGACAGAAAAGAATCAAAATAACAACCCAGGAATGCATCTCAATGTCCTAGCAAAACAAGAACAAATCGAACCCAAAGTTAGTAGGAGTAAGGAGAAAATAAATTTGAGAACAGAGATAAATGGAATAGGAGTTAAAATGGAATATAAAAAGTCAGTGAAATGGAGTGTGTTTTTTCAAGACTAGTGTCTGCTAATACTAAATGATAGGATAAAAAAGGGAGAGAACGATTCAACATGGGAAGCAGGATACACAGCAGACTCATAGAATGGCAGATATCCGATATCCTAAACAGCACTCTGGCCTCAGAATCAGCCCTTAAGGCATTCGGATCTGTCTCAAGACCCCATGAGAGTATTTTAGGCATGGAAAGCCAAGACACTCTGGCAAAAAAAAAAAAGAGGCCCTAAATGAAAGATCTCTACGAGTGAGATCCCAGTAGAAAGAACGGGCCATCAAAGAAGGAGGTACCTTTCTCTGAAGGGAGGAGTGAACTTCCACTTTGACTATGACATTGTCTAAATAAGATCGAAGTCAGCAAACTTAAGAGGCTTCCATAGCCTTGGCAACTCATGACTAGAGCCTGGGGAGATTACTGACGCCATAAACAAGAGTGTTAATTTGTTAAGTCAACAACAGGAGTCACTGTGCACTTACTCCTCATGTAGGATCTCTGTCCTTAATGTGTTGTTCAATGTGAATTAATGCTATAACTAGTACTCAAACAGTATTTTACACTTTGTGTTTCTGTGTGGGTGCAAACTGTTGAAATCTTTACTTAATATATACTAAATCGATCTTCTGTATATAAAGATAATTGAAAATGAATCTTGATGTGAATGGAATGGGAGAGGGAGCGGGAGTTGGGAGGGTTGAGGGTAGAAGAGAAGTTATGGGGGGGGGGGGAAGCCATTGTAATCCATAAACTGTACTTTGGAAATTTACATTTACTAAATAAAAGTTAAATAAAAAGAGTTTGTTTTTTGAAATTCAAACAAAAATTAATAAACCATTAGCTTAGTTAATAGAAAAAAATTAAAATTAATAAAATCAGAGATTAAAAAGGAGGTATAATACCACAGAAGTACAAAGTATCACTAGGTACTATTATGAACAACTATGTGCCAAAAAGTTGGAAAACCTGGAAGAAAGTCATGTCTGGATACATATAACTTATCAAACTATGAAGCATATAACATCAAAATATGAAACATGAAGACACAGAAATCTTGAACATATAAATAATGGGTAATGAGGTTGAATCAATAATGAATTATGTCCTATCAAAAAATGCCAAGATCAGATAGTATCACTGATGAATTCCACCAAACTTTTCAGGAAAAACTAAGACCAATTATACTCAAACTTCCAAAGATCTGAAAGGGAGGAATTGTTCCAAACTCATTCAAAGAGGCCAGCATTGCCTAGATTTCAAAATGAGACAAAGATTCAACAAAAAAGAAAACTATAGACTATATATGTGATGATTATAGATGGGAAAATTCTACACAAACCAAATCCAACAATACTTCAAAATGATCACACATCACAGTCAAGTGGGACTTATCTGAAGATGCAGGGATGGCTCAACATATGCCAATCAATAAACAAAATACATCACATAAACATAATGAATAAAATTATGTCATCATTCAAAAATGCAGGAAAGTTATATGATAAAATTCAACACTCATTAAAATTGAAGTCTTGAACAAGTTAGGTGTAAAAGGAACATAGTTCAACATAGCAAATGCTACATATGAGAAACCCATAGCCAACATCATATTGAATGCTAGAAAACTAATATAATTTCCACTAATATCTGTAACTAGACAAAAATACAAAAATATCCATTCTCATTGCTCTTATTCAATACAGTACTGGACGTTTTAGCCATAGTCATTTGGCAAGAGAAAGAAAAACAAAGCATATACACAGAAAAGGTGGAAATCAAATTATCACTGTTTGTAAATGTCATGATTCTATAGATAGAGAGAAACTTAAAAATTCTTCCATCAAGAAACAAGAGACTATTAGAATAGATAAACAAATTGAAGGAAGTTGCAGGAGAAAAAAAAACTCACACCTAATATTCAGTAATATTTTTGTTTTTTACACTTGATCTTAGCCAAAAGGCCGAGAAGTGATAATATTTTTTTTTAAGATTTATTCATTTATTTGAAAATCAGAGTTACACAGAGAGAGGAGCGGTAGAGAGAGAGAGAGAGAGAGAGAGAGAGAGAGAGAGAGAGAGAAAGTCTTCCATCCCCTGGTTCACTCCCCAATTGGTCGCAACACAGCCGGAGCTGCACCAGGAGCCAGGAGCCTCCTCCAGGTCTCCCACGTGGGTGCAAGGGCCCAAGGACTCGGGCCATCTTCCACTGCTTTCCCAGGCCACAGCAGAGAGCTGGATCTGAAGTGGAGCAGCTGGATCTTGAACTGGTGCCCAAATGGGATGCTGGTGCTTCAGGCCAGGGTGTCAACCCATTGTGCAACAATACTGACTCCTCAGGAACATTTTTATATACCAATAACAAACTCACTAAGGATATTATGAGCTATTTACAATAGCTCCAAAATTAACTTGGGGGTTGGTACTGTGGCCTAGAAGGTTAAGCCTCCACCTGCAGTGCTGACATCCAATTATGGATGCCAGTTAAAGTCCCCAGTGTTCCATTTCTCATTCAGCTCCCTGCTAATACACCTGGGACAGCAGTGGAAGATGGCCCAAGTCCTTGGGCCCCTGCATCCATGAGGTAGACTCAGAAGAAGCTCCTGGCTCCTGGACTTGGCCTGGCCATATCTGGCCATTGTGGCCATTTGGGGACTGAAGCAGCAGATGGAAGAACTCTCTCTCTCCTCTCTCTGTATCGCTGCATTTCAAATAAATTTAAAAATATCTTTAAGAACAACTTGGAATAAATTAAAAAGGTATATGAAAACTTTTACAATGAAAATTACAAAACATTGACGAAAGAAATTAAAGAAGATATAAAAATATGGAAAGATGTCAAATGTTCATGGATTAGTGGCCGGCGCTGCAGCTCAATAGGCTATTCCTCTGCCTTGTGGCGCCAGCACACCGGGTTCTAGTCCCGGTCGGGACTCCGGATTCTGTCCCGGTTGCCCCTCTTACAGGCCAGCTCTCTGCTGTGGCCAGGGAGTGCAGTGGAGGATGGCCCAAGTGCTTGGGCCCTGCACCCCATGGGAGACCAGGAGAAGCACCTGGCTCCTGCCTTTGGATCAGTGCGGTGCGCCAGCCGCAGCACGCCGGCCGTGGCAGCCATTGGAGGGTGAACCAACAGCAAAGGAAGACCTTTCTTTCTGTCTCTGTCTCTCTCTCTCTCACTGTCCACTCTGCCTGTCAAAAAAATAAAATAAAATAAAATAAAATAAAATAAAATAAAATAAAATAAAATAAAAAATAAAAAAAACCTTCATGGATTGGAAGAATTAATATTGTCAAAATGTCTATTATATCCAAAGCAGTTTATAGATAAAATTCAATTCCCATCAAAATATCAATGAAAATCTTCACAAAACTAGAAAACAAATAATTCTAAAATTCATATGGCCACACTTAAGACCTCAAATACTTAAAACAGTCCTACTTAAACAAAATGTGGAGGCATCATAATATCAGATTGCAAAACATATTGTAGAAGGACTGTAATCAAAAAACATGCTACTTACATAGAAAAATAAACAATGGAAGAGAATAGAGATTCCAGAATTAAATTTATACATTTAGTTAATTGATCTTCAAAAAACATATAAATACAGAGAAAGGACAATCTTCAACATATGGTACTAGAAAAATGGATACTGCTTTGCAGAAGGTTTGAACTGATGCCTTCCACTCACCTTATAATAAAATCAGCTAAAAATGGATAAAATATATAAATACAAATTTTGAAACAATGCATTGTTATAATAAAATATAGGGAAAACACTTTAAGATACTAGCATAGGCAACGTGTTTTAGAAGACACTCCAAAAGCACAGGACACAAAAGAAAATGGAACAAATGGGATTGTATTGAACTAAAATGCTTCCACACAGCAAAGGAAACACTCAACACAGTAAAGAAACAGCAGAATATGAGAAAACATTTGTAGCCTATGCATTTGAAAAAAGATTACCATCTAGACTATGTATGTGTAAACACCTCAACAACCAAAACAATCAAGCTAATAAAAGGGTAAAATATCTTAATAGACATTTCTCAAAAGAAGAAATTCAGATAGTTCACGAACACATCAAAAAATGATCACTATCACTAGCCATCTGGGCAATGAAAAATAAAACTAAAATGAGTTATTATTTCACTCCAGTTAGAATGGTTATTATAAAAAAATAGCAAACTCAGGTGAAGATATAGAAAATGGAACCCTTATGCATGGTTCTTTGGATAGAAAATTAGTATTTATGGATATCAACATGGACATTCCCTAAAACCTACAAATGAAGCTACCATATGACTAAGTTATCCCATTTCTGAGTATAATTCTAAAGTAAGTAAAGTCAGTATATGAAAGAAAAACCTGGGGGCCAACATTGTGGCCCAGCAGGTTAAACCAAAGCCTGCAATGCTGTCATCTTATATGGGTGCCACTTGAGTCCCAGCTGCTCCACTTCTGATTCAGCTCCTTTCTAGTGTGCCTGGGAAAGCAGCAGAGGACCCAAGTCCTTGGGCCCCTGCATCCTAGTGAGAGACCTGGAAGAAGCTCCTGACTCCTGAGTTCAAACTGGCCCAGCCCTGGCCATTGCAGTCATTTAGGGAGTGAACCTAAGGAAGATCTTTCCTTCTCTGTCTCTCTGTCTCTCTCCCTGTGTGTGTGTGTGTGTGTGTGTGTGTGTGTGTCTGTGTGTATCTCTTTCTCTCTGCAAATTTGCATTCCAAATAAATAAAATAAATCTTAAAAAAAATGTGATACCTGCACTTCTATATTCACTGTACCACTACTCACAGTAGTCAAGAAAGGCAAACAACCTAGAAGTCCTTCAATGGATAAATGGAAATAGAAAATATGGTATATACAATCACTAAGTAAACTGAAAATAGATCTTTGTAAAAATTAAGATTGGGAATGTAAGAGGGAGGAGGAAGGGTTGGAGGGAGGGTGGGGGGAAAGTGTCACTATGTTCCTAAATCTGTATATGTGAAATACATGAAACTTGCATAACTTAAAAAAAATTTTTAAAAAAGGAAAATATGGTATATACACCCAATGGAATATTATTTGTCCATAAAAATAATGAAATACTGACATTTGAAAAACAAATGGATAGAACTATCATGTCAAGTGATATGTCTGACCCAGAAAGGCAAATATAATATATACTTTCTCACATGTGGAACTTTAAAAAATAGTTGACCTGAACTCAGAACAGTGGTTACTATATGTTGGGAAACTGGGGGATGAGATAGATTGATGTTGGATAAATTGGCAAAAACTGTGTCATAAATAAAAAGTTATAGTGTTCTATAGCATAGTGAGATTATTATAATTCATAATAATTAGTGCATTGCCTGGTTGATAGATTTTCACTGTGAATATGTGTTGAAATATTACACACTGTACCTCATAAATATGTTCATGTATTTCATATTAGTAAAACTTTTAAAATACAATGATTTTAACATAAAAATAAATAATTTAAAAACATATAGATTTACCAAGTGGGTTAAAAAGACCTAACTATATGCTGCCTACAAGAAACTCACTTCACTGGTAAAGGTACACATAGGTTTAAACTGAAGGGTCAGAAAGACATATTCCATGTGATTGGACACCATAAGTGAGCATGTTTACCTATACTCATATTAAATAAGCCAGATTTTAAGCCAAAGAGTACAGAAAAAGACAAAGAAGTCCATTGTATAATTGAGAGAGTATTAATTCAGCAGCAGGATACAACAATTTTAAATATATATAACCAACATTGGACCACCAAAATATATAAAGAAAATATCTGATTGGAGAAACAGACTACAGTACAATAATAATTAGTGATCTCAACACTCCACTTTCATAAATGAAGTTGAACTATATTATAGAGCAAACAGACCTAACAGATCTTTACGGAACATTTCTTCCAAAAGTTGTACAATATACTTTTTTTCTCACCAGCACATAAAACATAGTCAGGAATAAGACTATATGTTAGGCCACAAATCAAGTCTTAATATATATTTTTTATTTTTTTTATTTTCTCACAGGAAGAGTTAGACAGTGAGAGAGAGAGAGACAGAGAGAGTTATATACAGTGAGAGAGAGACAGAGAGAAGTGTCTTCCTTCTGTTGGTTCACTCCCCTAATGGCTGCCACGGCAGGCGCTGCGCCAATCCTAAGCCAGGAGCCAGGTGCTTCCTCCTGGTCTCCCATGCAGGTGCAGGGTCCCAAGCACTTGGGCCATCCTCCACTGCCCTCCTGGGCCACAGCAGAGAGCTGGACTGGAAGAGGAGCAACTGGGATTAGTACCCAGTGCCCCAACCGGGACTAGGACCCTGGGTGCCGGCGACACAGGCAGAGGATTAGCCAAGTGAGCCATGGCGCCGGTCAAGTCTTAATATATTCTAAAAATTGAAATAATGCAAATTATCTGACCACAACAGAATAAACCTAGAAATCAACAAGAGCAGTAGAAAATATATAAATACATGGACATTAAAAAACATGCTTGTGAACTGTAAATAAATCAATGAGAAATAAAAAATTATTAAAACAAATTTAAACACACAATGTATCTAAATCTGATACACGATAAAAGTAGTACTAAGAAGAAAGTTTATAGTAATAATTACATACATCAAAAATAGAAACACTTCAAATATATAAAAGAAAAATGCACTTCATGGACCTAGAAAAGTAAATAGAAACCAAATTCCAAATAAGTAAAGGAAAAGATAAAGATCACAGCAGAAGTACATGAAATCAAGACTAAATAAAAAATACAAAAGATAAATAAAATTAACAATTATTTTTGCAAGATAAACAAAATTAGCAAATCTTTACTATATTAACAAAGGAAATAGAAAGAAAACTCAAATAAAACCAGGTATCAGAAAGGAAATAGTACAACTGATCCCACAGAAATACAAAGGATCATAAGAAACTACTATGGTTAATTATATATCAACAAAGTGGAAAACTTAGAATAAATAGCTAAATTCCAGAACACAATGCAAACAACCAAGACTGAACCAAGATGAAATCAAAGCAGATAAATAGAGGCTGGTGCTGTGCCGAAGCAGGTTAAGTTAAGCAGGTTAAGCTGCTGCTTGTGGTGCCAGCATCCAATATGGGCACCAGTTTTAATCTCAGCTGCTCCACTTCCAGCTCCCTGCTAATGCACCAGGGAAAGCATCGGAAGATGGTTCACATGCTTGGGGCCCTGCACTCACGTGGGAGACGTGGAAGAAGATCCTGGTTCCTGGCTTCTGTCTGGCTCGGCCCTGGTGATTGTGGCCATCTGGGGAGTGAATCCTTGGATGGAAGATTTCCCCTCTCTCTCTCTCTCTGTCTCTCTCTCTCTCTCTCTCCATCGTTGCCTTTCAAATAAATAAATAAATCTTGAAAACATAAATAATTAGTTATAAGCTTAAAGAGCAGTTAAAAATCCCATATCCAAGGGAATGTCAGGGCCCAGTTGCTTCACAACTGAATTCTATGAAATACCTAAAGAACTAATTCCAATTATTCCCAAACTATTCTCAAAAATTGAAAAGTAGAGAACTACCAAAAATTCTATAAATCAAGCATCACTGCTACCAAAACCAAAGATACAACCAAAAAAGCAAGCTACAAGTCAATAACCCTGATGAACATAAATGCAAAAGTATGCAATAAAATACTAACAAACTGAATCCAATGGTACATCAAAAATATTATACACCATGATGTAGAATTTATTCCAAGGATGCAAGAGTGGTTCAACATATACAAATCAATAAATCTGACATAGTACATCAACATATTGAAGAACAAAATACATATGATCATCTCAATAGATGCAGAAAAATCATTTGATAAGATTTCAAATCTGTTCATGATAAAAACTCTCAACAAATTAAGTTTAAGAAAACCATACTCCAACATTATAAAAGCTATGCATGACAAACCCATAGTCAACATCATACTAAATGGAAAAAAAACTAAAAGTATTTCCTTTAAGATCTAGAAAAAGATAAGGATGACTATTTTTACTATTCCTATTCCAAACAGTATTGGAAGTTTTATTAAGAGCAATTAAACAAGAGAAGACATAAAGGACATTCAAATTGGAAAGGAGGAAGTTAAGTTATCCTTGCATGCAAATAACATGAGTTTATATTTATATATAAAACCTGCAGATGTCACTAGAAACTGAGAGAGCTGATAGACTAATTTATTAAAGTTACAGGATGCAAAATCAACATATGAAAAAGCTAGCATTGTATGCACCCACAACAAAATTGCTGAAAAATAAATCAAGAAAATAACCCACTGAGAATAGCTATAGAAACACCAAGGAATAAATTTAATTACGGAAGTGAAAGATCTCTGTAATATAAATTATGAAACAATGATTAAAGAAAAGAAAGAGCACACACAAAAACAGGATTAAAGTAAACTAAGAAACTTGTAAAAAAATTAAGAAAACTATTAATAGAGCAAAGAGACAACCTGCTAAGTGGGAGGCCATATTTGCAAACTATTTATCCAGCAAAGGATTAATATCCAGAATATAAAAAGAACTCAAACAATTCAACAGAAAACAAATAAGTTACCTCTTTAAAATATGGGCAAATTATCTGAATAGACATGTACCAAAAGCTAAGAAAAATGACCAAAAAGCATATGAAGAAGTGCTCACTATCACCAATCATCATGGAAATGCAAATAAAAACCATAATGAGATATTGTCTCATTTAAGTTAGAATGGCTATTATCTTTGAAATATTGCCACAATGTTACTGCTCACTGTCCAAACAGTTTGCCCACAGATGTTATTCCACCAAAAGGGGTTCTTTTTTCACATTCTTACAAATGTGCTGTAAGCACTAATTGCATCCCCGAGTTTATTTCTCATCATTAAAGCCATGTAAGCAGATGCACTCTTTCAATAATAGTGTATACCTTTCTTATTTTATACTTTTCTTGAGAACAATGATTTGAGGATAAAACCTTAAGGAAAACTGACATTGAAGGCAGCTAGTAGTGAAAGTAGAACAGATGTGTACATATATATTTACAAAATGAATGAAATAAACAGAAAAGGGAAATAGAAAACAGCTGAAGAATTTTAAGGGATACAGAAAATTAGATTATAATGGAAACCAGGAAAAATAATTTCCCGATTCCCATGGTAAAGCTGGGAAAGTGGGTCCACAATATCTATTGCATTATATTATCTATTTTTCTTATTTATTTATAAAAATAGATGGAAATATAAATCTTATAGCATATTTTAAGGAGATCTGGTAAAAGAAGACTAAAATTATGGGGCCAGTACTGTGGCCTGAGGTGCCAACATCCTTTATAGGTGCCAGTTCAAGTCCTGGATGCTCCACTTCCAATCCAGTTCATTGCTAATAGGCCTGGAAAAGCAGCACAAGATGGTCCAAATACTTGGGCCTCTGCACCCATGTGGAAGACCTGGAAGAAAGTTTTGGCTCCTGGCCTTGGAAAAGCCCAGTTATGGACAGTCGAGCCATTTGAGTGTGAATCAGCAGATAGAAGATCTCTCCCTCTGTCTCTCCCTCTCTCTGTGAGTCTACCTCTCAAATAAATAAATTAATCTTTTTTAAAAAATTGTTCACCTTTTACACTGTGTACATGATATTTGGTCAAATGTATGTCTCTCCGAGTAACTGTGAGTTACCTGAAGCCAGAGATTGGTCTTAGTCATCACTGCATCAATAGGTTAAGCCGTAACCTGCAATATCAGCATCCCATATCAGAGTGTCAATTTGAGTCTTACTACTCTGCTTCTGATCCAGCCCTGCTAATGTACCCGGAAAAGCAGGAAAGACCTGACCATCATAGCTGTTCATGGAGTGAACCAGTGGATGGAAGATTTCTTTCTTTCTTTCCCTCTCTGTGTCATTCTGCTCTCAAATACATAAAAATTGAATTAATTATAAAACTTTTTTGAAAAAAGACTGGGTATATGGCATAAAGCAAGCACTCAATAGAGTTTCTTGAATGAGTAAATGAGTAACTGTCCTTAGTGCCTAACAGAAAGCTTTACAGAGTAGGCTTTTCAAGAATGTTTATTAATGGCTTGGTTGATTAAATACAAAAGAAATAAGCTGTTTTCTCTTAAGGACTCAGCTTAATGAGAGACCATATCTTTCCTCACATGTTAATATCAGCATGCTAGCATGTGCTGATTCACAAGTCAAAACACATTTAAATCTCATTAAATTCACCACTCATTCCAGCAAAAAATGACAATTTATCTTACATGTGGAAAGCTCACAAAGAGATACTAGAGAGCATCTGGGCAGATTCATTAATCAAAGTCTTCAGCTTTGTACCTTTATTGGCTTCATTCTTGAATCATCTGATACATTACACTACAAACCCAAAATCTTGAAATATTAATTCATCAGTACTGTACTTTTCTAATGATTGTTATGCCTTACAACTAGGATACTACCTTAACCATTATTATAGTAACTGGTATACAAATGAATAGTTAGAAAATTCCTTGGAGATTTTGAAAAGAGAGCAAACACAACTGGATAGACTTAACACATATTTCATTATGGCCATGGAGGGTTGGGGGGAAAATGCTTGATGTCTGGCTCAGAAAAAAAAAAAAAAACTCTCTGGAGACCAAAACATATGTGTCTTCCAGTGTTCTTAGACAGAATAAGAGATGCTGCTAAATCTTTGCTTCTTTTTAGATGCAATTCAGACTATTGATTTCTACTAACATAATCTTCCTTCAGCTTTACTAGTACATTTTCCTTCAATTTTGTCAAAGTTGAATTAGATATCCATGCCTTATTTTTCCCGTTTTGACCAAGGAGACAGTCAATTCTTTCAAGGTGAGTTCTGCAGTTAATTCACTCACTCAATATGTGGTAAATTCATTATATTACATCTAAGATGGCAATAATTATCTCCAAGATTATTATAACTTCATATTCATAGTACATTCAAGTTCTGCCAACCTGTTTAATCCATGTTTTGTTTGATTCATGTAAGCCTTTAAAAACTTAGATTGTGGGACTGGCACTGCCTGCTGCATTGGCATCCCATATGGGCACCAGTTCATGTCACGGATGCTCATCTTCTGATCTAGCTCTCTGTCTATGGCCTGGAAAATCAGTGGAAGATGACCCAAGTGCTTGGGCCCCTGCACCCTTGTGGAAGACCTGGAAAAAGCTCCTGGCTCCTGGCTTCAGATTGGTCTGGCTCTGGCCATTGAGGCAATTTGGGGAGTGAAACAGCATCTTTTTATCTGCCTCTCCCTCTCTGTCTGTAGTTCTACCTGTCAAATAAATAAATAAATAAATAAATAAATAAAATTAAAAAAAAACTTAGATTGTAACATTTTACATAAAACATGAACTTTGTGTTTTTCTTGAAATTTTGTCAACATAAGAAATGCATTTCTGTACAGCAAAAAATTGGCTCAAGCTGACAAAGAGCCACCTCCTTTATATCCATGTGCATCTCATTTGTCATGGTCCAGATCTCTCCATATTAGCTCCTGACCATAAGGCCATATGTCTATTGGCATTTTAAAAATATATTTATTTATTTGAAAGGCACAGTTACAGAGAGAGTGAGGCACACACACATACACACACACACACACAGCGGGTGGGATGCTGGTTCACTCCCCAAATGGCAGAAAGGGCCAGGGCTGGTCCAGGCTGAAACCAGCAGGCCGAAACTCCATCCCACGTGGGTGGCAGGGGCAGAAGCACTTGGGTCATCCTCTCCTGGAGCCATATTGGAAAACAGAGCTGCAAGGACTCAAATCAGAGCCCATATGGGATGGAGGCATCATAGGTGGTGGCTTAACCCATTGCATCACAATACCTGCCCTTGTATTGCCATTTTTATCCCATTTCATTTTATTATATCTCTCTTGATTAGTATACATATCTATATATACAAATACTAGCACACAAACAGACACAAATGTAATCTGCTTGGTGCCTATATAAATTTGAGCTCACAAGCACTGAATTAACTTTGACAAGTAGACTACCATGTACACAATATAAATGTAAAAAAGATTTCAGAGAAAATTTGTATCATGAGCTATTGAAGGTATTTAAAACTCTTGAATCTCAAGCATCCAAAGTTCCATTGAAAATAGTCCATCTGGAGCCAGCGCTGTGGCAGAGTGGGTAAAGCCGCCACCTTCAGTGCTGGCATCCCATAGGAACGCTGGTTTGAGTCCTGGCTGCTCCACTTCCAATCCAGCTCTCTGCTATGGTCTGGGAAAGCAGTGGAAGATGGCTCAAGTCCTTGTGCCCCTGAACCCGTGGAGGGACCTGGAAGAAACTCCTGGCTCCTGGCTTTGGATCAGCGCAGCTCTGGTCATTGAGGCCAACTGGGGAGTGAATCAATGGATGAAAGATTCTCTCTCTCTCTCTCTCTCCCTATCCTTTTCCCTCTCCCTCTCCTTCTCTCTCTGTATAACTATGACTTTCAAATAAATAAATAAATCTTTTTTTTTTGACAGATGGAGTCATACAGTGAGAAAGAGAGACAGAGAGAAAGGTCTTCCTTCCATTGGTTCACCCCCCAAATGGCCACCACGGCCGGAGCTATGCTGATCCAAAGCCAGGAGCCAAGTGCTTCTCCTGGTCTCCCATGCGGGTGCAGGGTCCCAAGCACTTGGGCCATCCTCCACTGCCCTCCTGGGCCACAGCAGAGAGCTGGACTGGAAGAGGAGCAACCAGGACTAGAACTCGGCACCCATATGGGATGCCAGCGCCGCAGGCGTAGGATTAACCTAGTGAGCCATGGCCACGGCCCCAAATAAATAAATCTTAAAAAAAAATAAGATAGTCCATAAAAATAATCCATTAAATGTAATAACTTAAATAATTAGATATCTTTTTTTCTATATTCCTTATAGTATTGTCTTTATTGGAAAATGATACATTCTAGTTTCTGTATATATTTGAAGATGATGAACTACATTTCTCTAAAAGAAGCAACTGATTAAAGCCATCATTTTCCCAGCCTGACTGTCTTCCTGTTAATCCACATTAGTGATGGTTAAGTGTGCACAGCATGAAGAAAAGATGCTCTCTGGTTGCATATATTTCCAGAAAAAATATTCCTGGACCTTTCTAGAACTCACTGAGCAAATACTAATGCCAAGAAAAAAGTGTTGTAAATATTAAAGGTGAAATCATTACAGTCAATATAAAAAGTAGGACTATAATATTTTTAGAGATTTGTGTTTCTAAGATGCGTCATCCTCCAGAATCCTTTAAAAATTTTATCTATTCATGTTACCAAAAATTCTTCCTTTCAGAAAACTCACTTCTTTTTGTTACTTCAGTATTTCCTTTCTATGAAACTGAAGATGATCATAGCATCAGAAATAAATTCAATTTAACTTTTTAATGATTTTTTCATTTTAATGTGGTTTTCTAAAGGAATTTATTAATATATTAGATTCTCAGAGTCACAGCAAATACATGATTGCTACAACAAAATTCTCATCAAGTGTCATGCTAATATGATGCCAACATAAAAACACATTTTGTATACTTCATAGGTAGAATTAGAAGGATATGACAACTTTTAAAAGCATTTACACAAAAATAAAAATGGGAATAGGAGAGGGAGGAGGAAGAAGGGTGGGAGTGTGGGTGGGAGAGAGGATAGGGTGAGAAGAATCACTATATTCCTAAATGTGTATATATGAAATGCATGAAGTTTGCATACCTTAAATAAAATTCTTCTAGGTAAAAAAAAATAATAATAAAAAGATTTACAAGGGGCCAGTGCTGTATCGTCAGCATCCCATATGGGACCGGTTCATGTTCTGTATGCTCTGCTTCCAATCCAGCTCCCTGCTGATGGACTGGGAAAAGCAGAAGATGGCCCTAATGCTTGGGCCCCTGCACCCACATGGGGCATGTGGAAGAAGCTCCTGGATCCTGGATGTATGCGTGTGTGTGTGTCTATCCTTATCTATCTGTAATTCTGATTTTTAAATAAATAAATAGACAATAGTCATTGTAAGATTTCCTGATATGATTGATTTTATTACAGATGCTGGTGGTTAACTTCATTTAAAATTGAGACCACTCAGGTAGAGAGAGAAGGTGGGGGTAATTGCTCTGAACTATGAGTAAAATTCTTGAATTTTTTTTCATTTTGAGATGGAGGTATACTGTATGAGTTCATGTGTTTGTGTGTATGTCTGTATGTGTCTGCTTCTCTGTTATTCTGGTGGGTGTTTCCTGGTCTTGCTACTGTCTTTTTATTGTAGGTTAACATCCAGTTATAATTTCTAATTCTTCTTTATTTAAACAGATTAGGCACTAAAACAAATTTCATGATTCTAGTCCTTAAAGAAACATAGATGATTTATGATATCAACTGATAAGATGCAGGCTGAAGAAAAGCAAACCTTTCATCGTATCACAATCTTCTGAGTATGATATTGGTGTTGGACCTGTTAGGTTTCCCTGCTAACTTTTGAGAGCCCTTAACAAGTATTCTCTGGGTTTTCCAGCCCTCTTGGAGCACAAAGGCCCACTCTAGGCTTCATGTCAGATCAGTAACATGAACAACAGTGACCTGGCAGTTGCTCAGCATATAAGCATAGACTTCTCAGTCCATCAAGTCAGATATAGTCCTTTTCCAAGCATGGGTTGCCCTCATATCTAGACCTCAGTTCCACAATAGTACAAAATGCAAGGCTTCCTCATTCTCCTGGGTAAATATAGGTTTCTTCTTCAGTAGAAATTCCTAACATGGAATGGGCTTTAAGGAGCAAATCCCAAGAAACTGAAAATGTATTTAGAATACATATACATTTTGCCAGGTAGAGGATCAATGAATTTGATCAGATTATCTCAGAGAGTGTGGACTTAAAATATTGATAATCTCACATTTCAGGAAAGAGCAAGGTAAGGAGGTACATAAGTAATAATAAAGTGGAGTTTGAGGAAGAAACTTTACATTCTTGAAGAAAGACTCTTCTATATTAACCAGAACTTGTAAAATGAAGTGAAAACTTGCCCTCAAGTACTTTAATCCCTTTTTACTTTACAAATGTTTTGATTAGCATTTTTTGAAGACCTGTGACATGCCAGGTCATATGATAAGCACTTGAGGAGACAGGGATGAAAAAGGCACAATCTCTCATTGAGCAGTTCAAGTTCTGGTGAAAAAGTACAAACAACTTGGAAAGCAAAACACTACAGACATATAGAAGGTGCTATGAAAATTCCCACAAAAGCACAGGTGCATCAAATCTGTGAGAGCTATGAGTCTTTTTTTTTTCAGATTGTCATATGAAGAAATGAGACTTCAGAAAGTTCATTTACTTGCTCTTAACTTCTCAGTGACATAGCCAAGCAGAGAAATGGAACCAGGATATCTGACTATATGTATAGTTTGTTTTTTTCTGATACTGCAGCTTGCATATGTAGAAAAATTGCTATTTGGGATTGGATTAAGATGGATTAAATAGAATTGGATTAAGTAGAGGGAGTTTACTGCTCTAGTCTAGGAGAAGATAGTTTTAAAAAAGTGGAGAGAATATAGTATCAGGGAAGAGTTAGGGAGAAAATGGCTGAGTAAATTCAATGCAAATTGAAGGGAAACAGCAGACGTACATGGAGATTGTGGACATGCACAAATTAGGACCCCAGCAGCCGAGAGCCTCTCCACCAGCTTTGGAGAGTGAGGTGAGACCAGACTGTAGCAGCCCACGCAACTGGCAATAAAGCTCCAAGAAAAGCTTGGAAGGAATCTGGCTTAGAGCCCTGTGGTGGATAGTGTACCTGCCTAATGAGAGGAGAAAAAAGATGGGGGGACAAGTTTCTCTCTCCTCAATCATTCTGCAATGGTGACCTGTAACAAGCTGATAGAGAGCGAGCACCATTTTGGTCATACATAACATCTGGACCACCTCATGTCCCTGCTCAGCAACCAGCAAAGCAGAGAATACTGAGTCTGGCAGGGAGAACTGACAGGGGGTGGTGCTCGTGACTGTTGGGAAGCTTGTGTGCTGGGACTATGAAAACACTGAGATTGCATGGGAAGGCTCAGAGTGTGGCTGGGAATTTGGGCAGTCACTGTGGGAGGCTCCACACACTCAGCATTCTCTGATGAGGGACATTCCTGGGGACTCCGCTTTCAATGAGCACTGCACAGATCCTTTATGTAGTAGTATAGATGAATATTATATCCACTGGGGCTAGCACGCAGGCACTGTTTTCCTTTGAGGAGAGAAAGTGAGCTGAGTCTATGCTAACAGAGCAGAACAAACTTCCACTCTGATAAAAAAAAAAAGAGAGATTTACCATGCCCAACCTGGGTATCATCTTAATACTCCCTTCACCCTGGAGCACTGAACAGAGCCACACCCACTACACACCTATAGGTAGTCACTCAAAGTAGACACTCCACTAATCCACACAATCCATACAGACATAATCCAAGGATAAAAGCTGCCACAGCAAAAAAAATGAATATCTCCATAAATGCCAAATAATAAATACACCAATAATTCAAGAAACAAGAATAAGGAGCATAACATGACATCCCCAAAAGAATACAACACTTCAATACTAGATTGTGAGGACGAAGAGATGGGAAAAAATGCCAAAAATGGAATTCAAAAATTGATAGCAGCATTACTTAGAAGTAATCAGAAGCAAATGCATGAACTAATAAAATCTGTACATGACGTGAAAGAAAATTTCTCCCATGAAATTGAGATCTTAAAGAGAGAGCAAAATGAAATCTTGGAAATAAAGAATTCAATAGAACAAATAAAAAATGCAGTGGAAAACCTTAATAACAGAATCAGTGAAGCAGAAGAAAGAATATCTGACATAGAAGACAAATCACAGGAAATTATACAGTCAGACAAAAATCAAGAAGAAATTAGAGGAGGAGCAAAGATGGCAGAATAGGGAGGGCGCTTACTTATAGTCCAGGAGAAGACAGATTAATAAAAGTGAAAATAGTGTAGTCTCAGAGAAGAATTAGGGGAAAAAATGGCAGAGGAAACTTCCGTAATTAGAGGGACTTGGTGGAACTATGTGGAGGGCACAGGCACCCACAGCTCGAGACCTCAGCTGCCAAGAGGATCTGCACCAACACTGGAAGGAGAGGTGAGACAAAAAACCACAGTAGCCCAAGACACTGGCAGAAAGGTGACAGGAAGAGCCTAGAGGGAACAAGGCTTGAGTCCCTGTAGGGGAAAGTACAGCAGCCTAACTAGAGGAGAGAAAAAAGTGAAGGGAATGGTACAGACAAGATTATCCTCTCCATACACCTTACAAAGGCGAGCGAGACAATAGAGTAGACGTCATTTTGGACATACATACCAGCTGCGCAAACTCGAAGCTGCATTCGCCCTCAGCCAAGCAGAGAAACCTAACTCTGGTGGGAAGTAATAACAGAAGACTAAGACCTAGTGAATGTGTGGAGCTTATGAACTGGGACTGTGAAAAAAAAAAACTGAGGGTGTGTGGGAGAACTCACGGTGTGGCTGAGATGTAAGTAGTCTTAGTGGAGATGCCACAAACTTGGGCAGCCTTGGCTACAGGGTGAGAGACATTGCAGGGGAATCTGAGCTTACACTGGGGACTGCTCAGATTCCTTGTGTGGTCCTTGGGACAGAGCAGACAAATATTATACCCACTGGGGCTAGTGCTTAGGCACTCATTGCCCTTGAGAAGAGCTCAGCTGAGAGGAATGACTTCCCTTCTGAATAAAAAAAAAGAGAGAGAGAGAGAAGATTTACCACGCCAAACCTGGGTGTGTCACATTTGGCACACCCTTAACCCTGAAGAACTAAACAGAGCTCTCTGGCCACACCCACCACAAACCTCTAGAGATTCACCAAAAGCAGACAGTCCACTTAATCTAGAGTCACAGTATAACAAGAAAAGCCACCACAGCAAGAAAAAAAAAAGAAAGAAACCAAAGAATATGTCCACAATGCCAAACAACAAATGCAGAAACCAAGGAAACAAGAACAAGGAAGACATTGTGAACATGACACTCCAATAAAAGATTATGAAGATGATGAGATAGAAGAAATGCAAGATACAGATTTCAAAAAATATATGATAAGAACATTTAGCAGTTATCAAAAACAAATACATGAACTACATAAATACATACAGGACAGGACAGAAAATCTCTCTCATGAAAATGAAATCTTAAGGAGGAATCAAAATGAAATGAAGAATCTAGTAGAACATGAAATTGAAATATTGAAGAGAAATCAAAATGAAATGAAGAATTCAATAGAATAAATGAAAAACACATTTGATAGCCTTAAAATCAGAATCAGTGAGGCAGGAGAGAGAATATTGGACTTAGAAGACAGAGCACAGGAAAGTATACAGTCAAACCAAAGAAAAGAAGAGGACATTAGAAATCTAAAAAAATATTGTTGGGAATCTATTAAAAAACTCAACATTCGGGTTCTAGGAGTTCCTGAAGGCATGGAGAGAGAAAGGATTAGAAGACATTTATAGTGAGATACTAGCAGAAATCTTCCCGGGTTTGGAGAAGGAAAGAGACATCCAAATACAGGATGCACATAGAACCCCCAATAAACATGACCAAAAGAAATCCTCACCACGAAACGTTGTAATCAAACTCACCACAGTGAAACATAAAGATTTTAAAATGTGCAAGAGAGAAACGTTAGATTACTCTCAGAGGATCTCCAATTAGACTCACAGATGAGTTCTCATCAGAAACCCTACAGGCTAGGAGGGAATGGTGAGACATAGCCCAGGTACTAAGAGAGAAAAACTGCCAGCCCAGAATATTATATCCTGCAAAGCTCTCATTTGTGAATGAAGGTGAAATAAAGACTTTTCTCTTTTTTTTGACAAAGTTAGACAGTGAGAGAGAGAGAGAGAGAGAGAGAGAGAGAGAGAGACAGAGAGAGGGGTCTTCCTTCCGTTGGTTCACCCCCACAATGGTGGCTACGGCTGGCGCGCTGCACCAATCCAAAGCCAGGAGCCAGGTGCTTCCTACTGGTCTCCCATGTAGGTACAGGGCTTAAGCACTTGGGTCATTCTCCACTGCCTTCCCGGGCCACAGTAGAGAGCTGGACTGGAAGAAGAGCAACCGAGACAATCAGGCACCACAAACGGGACTAGAACCCGGGGTACCGGCGCCGCAGGTGTAGGATTAGCCAAGTGAGCTATGGCATCGGCTGAAATAAAGGCCTTTCATAGCAAACAAAAGTTGAAAGAATTTGTCACCACTCGTCCAGCCCTGCAAAAGATGCTGAAATATGTGTTACACACAGAAACACAGCCATCAATACGAAAGAAGGTAAAGGAAAAAAAATCTCTCAGGAAAAGATCATAGGAAGTTCAAAGCATATGTTAGAAATATCTTTGGAAGAATGGCAGGGCAAAGTCACTACTTATCAATATTCAAATTGAATCTAAATGGCCTCAACTCTCCAGTTAAAAGATACAGACTGGCTGAATGGATTAAAAAACAAAACCCATGTATTTGCTGCTTACAAAAAACACATCTTTCCAACAAAGATGCATGCAGACTGTAAGTGAAAGGTTGGATCCAAATGCCTTAAGGGCTGATTCTGAGGCCAGAGTGCTGTTTAGGACATCTGCCATTCTATGAGTCTGCTGTGTATCCCGCTTCCCAGGCATGGAAAGTCAAGACACTGTGGCAAAAAATAAAAAAAAAAAAAATGAAATGACCTAAATGAAAGATCTCTGTGAGTGAGATCCCAACGGAAAGAACAGGTCATCAAAGAAGGAGGTACCTTTCTCTGAAGGGAGGAGAGAACTTCCACTCTGACTATGACCTTGTCTAAACATGATCAGAGTCGGCGAACTCAAAAGGCTTCCATAGCCTTGGCAACTCATGATAAGAGCCTAGGGAGATTACTGATGCCATAAACAAGAGTGTCAATTTGTTAAGTCAAAAACAGGAGTCACTATGCACTTACTCCTCATGTAGGATCTCTGTCCTTAATATGCTGTACATCATGATTTAATGCTATAATTAGTACTCACACAATATTTTTCACTTTGTGTTTCTGTGTGGGTGCAAACTGTTGAAAGCTTTACTTAATATATTCTAAATCGATCTTCTCTATATAAAGATAATTGAAAATGAATCTTGATGTGAATGGAAGGGCAGAGGGAGTGGCAGATGGGAGAGGTGAGGGTGGGAGGGAAGTTATGAGGGGGGAAGCCATTGTAATCCATAAGCTATCCTTTGGAAATTTATATTCATTAAATAAAACTTAAAAAAAGAAAGGTTGGAAAAAGATATTCCATGCCAACAGAAACCAAAAAGAGTGGGCATAGCCATCTTAATATCAGAAAAAATAAATCTTAACACAAAAACTGTTAAGAGAGGCAAAGAGGGGCACTATATAATGATTAAGGGATCAACTCAACAGGAAGATATAACAATTATAAACGTATATGCAGCTAATTACAGGGCACTGGTTTATTTAAAAGATATGTTGAGGAACTTAAAGGGAGACTTCGACTCCAATACAATAGTACTGGGGGACTTCAACACTCCACTTTCAGCAATAGACAGATCAACCAGACAGAAGATCAACAAGGAAACAGCAGACACCATAGCCCAAATGGATCTAACAGATAGCTACAGATCTTTTCCTCCTACACTTGAAGAATTCACATTCTTCTCAGTAGCACATGGAATATTCCTCACTGCAATCAAAGCAATTTATGAAAAACCCACAGCCAGCATCCTATTGAATATGTAAAATCTGGAAGCATTTCTACTGAGAGCTGGTACCAGACAAGGATGCCCACTCTCACCACTGCTATTCAATATAGTACTGAAAGTTTTAGCCAGAGCCATTAGGCATCTACAACCAACTAATCTTTGACAAATGAGCTAAAATCAATCTCTGGAGAATGGGCAGTCTTTTAAATATTTATTTTTTTGACAGGCAGAGTGGACAGTGAGAGAGAGAGACAGAGTGAAAGGTCTTCCTTTGCCATTGGTTCACCCTCCAATGGCCGCCGCGGCTGGCGAGCTGCGGCCAGCGCACCGCGCTGATCCGATGGTAGGAGCCAGGTGCTTCTCCTGGACTCCCATGGGGTGCAGGGCCCAAGGACCTGGGCCATCCTCCACTGCACTTCCGGGCCACAGCAGAGAGCTGGCCTGGAAGAGGAGCAACCGGGACAGAATCCGGCACCCCGACACGGACTAGAACCCAGTGTGCTGGCGCCGCAGGCGGAGGATTGGCCTATTGAGCCATGGCGCCAGCCCGGGAAGTCTTTTCTACAAACAGAGCTGGAAAATCTGTAGGTACATGTGCAGAACTATGTAATCAGACATCCAGCTTAGATCTTTTACAAAAATCACCTCAATATGGATCAAAGGCATAAATCTAATACCTGATACCATTACATTACCAGAGCAGAGGAAAACATCAGGGAAACTCTCCTAGACTCTGGCTGTGGTTGATCCTGTACCTCTGGGAGACTGCCCATGCAGGAGGTTACCCTGACTGCTGACAGGCAGCAGGAGCCCCAGACACATTTCCCCCACCTCCACTCCCTGTTAAAGGGCCCTGTAATCGCCATCAGGAAGGCTACTCTAGCTAATTGATCTTCAAGCTGATTGGAGAAGCATAGCAGTGCTCCTATCTGTTCTGTCCTATAGAATTATTGTTGCCCTGACTTAGCTATGACCCCTCTGCCTGCCCTTTAAAAGGTATGCTTGGTCGTTAATAAAGCAGACATATTTACTGAAACTTGTCTCTGGTGCTTCTTGTCGAAAAACGCCATTGCCTCATCATCCCAGCAGCGTGGACTTCATGGGATGAGGCCACAATTGGCAAAGGCAAAGAGTTGTGGAAAAGACTCCAGAAGCACAGACACTAAAAGCAAAAAGTTACAAATGAGATTAAACCAAGCTAAGAAATTTCTGCACTGCAAAGAAACACTCAATAAATTGAAGAGGCAACCAAGAGAAACAGAAAATATTTGCAAACTATACAAATGATGAAGGACTAATATCCAGCATCTATGAAGAGCTTAAGAAACTCAACAACAAAACAAACACTCCAGTTAAGAAATGGGTTAAGGATATGAAAAGGAATTTTTCAAAAGATGAAATATAAATGACCAACAGACACATGAAAAGATGCTCAGGATAAATAGCCATCAGGGAAATGCAAATCAAAACCACACTGAGTGTTTGCCTCACTCAATGGCTATCATCCAAAAATCAAAAAACAGTAAATGCTAATGAAGCTAATACACTGTTCTTTGTGTGTGTGTGTATGTGTGTGCTTCAAATTTTTTTTTTAAATTTTATTTAAGGTATACAAATTTCATGTACTTTATGTATACATTTTCATGAGAATGTAAACTAGTAAAACCATTATAGAAGACAGTATGGATATTCCCCCAGAAATCTGAAAATAAATCTACCATATGACCCAGTCATTTCACTCCTGGGAATTTACCCAAATGAAATGAAGTCAACATATGAAAGATTTATCAGCACTCTCATATTTATTGCAGCTCAATTCACAATAGTTAATATATTTAATTCACCCAGATATCCATCAACTGATGACTGGGTAAAGAAAATGTGGTGTATATGATATGTGTGTGTGTATATATATATACATGCATATACATATACACTCTATGGAATACTCAGAAATAAAAAAGAATGAAATCTCAGTACCTGGAAACCATTATGTTTAGTGAAATAAGCCAGTCTCAAAAAGACAAACATCATATATCTTCTGTGATATATGGCAGCTATTATACAATATAAAAATGTATAGAAATACAAGGAACATTTTCTGATATAATTTTCATTTTTAGCCTTTGTTTATACTCCTTTGTAACTGTGGTCTTCATACATTTTAGGGCTGAATATTAAGTGATGGATTAAGCCTTTAAATATAGAGTGAATTAAAATTATGTTTTAATATTAAAATCAGTTTGCAAAAATTGATACACAGAAGAGAGGGGAGTCAGGGAGGGGGGATTTGAGGATGTGGAGGGAGGGAAGGAAGTTTGATTGTCTTCCTGTAACTGTATGGAATGCATGTTCTCTTCATATTAATAAGAAATACAAATACAAAAAAGGAAAACAAATTGTAAAAAATATTAAGGGAAAAAGGG
This sequence comes from Sylvilagus floridanus, assembly GCA_949820135.1. Taxonomy (NCBI): domain Eukaryota; kingdom Metazoa; phylum Chordata; class Mammalia; order Lagomorpha; family Leporidae; genus Sylvilagus; species Sylvilagus floridanus. Next base: position 92,742,967 of record OX463223.1, read on the forward strand.
AATACTACTCAACCATTAAAATTGCACTTAGATCAACTGGATTTAACAGACATCTACAGAAAACACACATTCTTCTCAACATTACATGGAACTTGCTCTAGGGTAGATTACATGGTAGGTCACAAATAAGTCTCAACAGAGTCAAAGAGAAGAAAGTAGATTTTAAGAACATATAACCTGATTCTTATATAAAGTTTTATCCTTTAATGTGATTAAAAAACAAGATTTGAAAGGAAATAAAAGTTCAAAGAGCGGCTTAAAGCACCATGTAGGCTCCTGGAGGGTGAGGAAACCCCGGTTTAATCTAGATTGTCTTCCTGTTTTTGCCTTCTGCGTGAAAGTGGAGTCTTTTCTATCTCTGCTTTCCTTTCTCTAAGTTTGAAATCCAATTTATTGTTGGGTATCTTTACTAAGTGGGGGCGTTCTTTTTGTTTTCATTATTGTGCACAGACAAAGCTGTATTTATAGTGAAATGGAATAAATTGGGTTTAAAATGAAAAAAACAATAATGATATGGCAGAATAATAGTGTTTGTGTAGAGTTCTAGTACCTGAATTTTTTCCTCATATTTCTAACTACATTTTTGTTATTGTATAACTTTTAAAATTAAAAACAACTTTCAAAGTCTTATTATTAAACAATAATTAGAATATTATTTCTTCTCATCAAATAATAAAATTTCTTTTTCAAATGTCTCAAAAAATAGAAATCATATGAAGTATTTTTTTCTGAATACAATGAAATAAAAATAGAATTCAATAACAAGAACAATTTGGAAACTACATAAATGCAAGGAAATTAAACATCTTATTCCTATACCACTAATGGACCAAGGACTAATTCGAGAAGGAAGTTACAAATTTCTTGACAGAAATGAAAACAGAAGGAACATATAGCAAAGTGTATGGGATATAGCAAAACAGTATTAAGAGGGATGAGTATATCAATAAATACCTATTCAAAAAGGAGAAATATTTTTTAAAAAACATACCATTTTCCTCATGTAATTAGAAAAATAAAAATTAATTAATTAAACACAAAATTGTGAGGAAAGGAACAATAAAACTCAGAACACAAATAAATGACAGAGCTAAAAACAACAGAAAAGTAATGAAATGAAGAAGTGTTCCCTTAAAATGATAAAAAAATGATAAATCCTTAGCTAGACTAGTAATAAAAAACAGAAGACTCAAATACATATAAGAGGTAAAAAAGGAGACATTACAACTGGCACCACAGAAACACAATGGATTTTTAGAGATAAGTAAGTACAATTACATCATGACAAATTTGATAATGTGGAAAAATTGGTTATCCAAAGCCCTGAACACATATACCTTACTAAGATTGAATCATGGAAAATGGAATACTCAAACAAACCAATAATGAATAGTGACATTGAATCAATAATAAAACATCTCCAGCCAAAGCAAAGCCCAGGACAAGACTGTTGAATTCTACCAAACATACAAAGGAGGATTAACTAACACTAATTCTTAAATTGTTTCAAAAAATAGAAGAGGAGGGAATTGCTCCAAATTTATGCAACAAGATGAGCATTACCTTAATATCAAAAATAGAGGAAAATACCACAAAAAAGGTAGTCATAGACCAATATCATTGATTAACATAGGTGCAAAAATCCTAAACAAAATAATAACAAATTAAATAAATTAGCATATTAAAATGATCTCACCATTTCAAAGTGGGATTTGTCCCAGGGAGGCAGTGACAGTGCAACATATTCAAATCAACAAACATGATATATTATATTAGCAGAATGAAGGATAAAAATCATATGATCACCTCAAAAAATACATAAAAGGCATTTAATAAAATTCAACATCCCTTCTTTATTATAAAATCTCTGAACAAATTTGCTACAGAAGTATTATACCTCAATATAATAAAGTAAATATGTAACAAGTACACAACTAGCATCATTTGAATTTGGAAAGCTTTCTCTCTCTATGATCTGGAATAAAAAAAAAAGATACTTTTACCACTTTTATTCAACATTATACTGGAAGTCCTAGATAGAGCTATTAGGTTAGAGAATAAGGGATATACAAATTTAATTATGGAAATCCTTATACTAAAAAATTGGAAAACCAAGAAATAATGAATAAATTTCTAGATAGATATAACTTATGAAATTCAAGTCATTTAGACAGAAAACCTGAAGAGACCAACCATGAGTGTAGGGATTGAATCAGTAATAGAGAATCTCCTGAAAAAGAAAATCTGGGATCAGATGACTTCACTGCTGAATTCCACCACACTTTTAAAGAAAATCTAATATGAACTGTTTTCAAAATATCCTTCGGAACACATTCTATGAGGGCAGCATTACCTTGACTTTAAAAAGAAAGACTCGAAAACAACAAAAATCTATATATCAATATCCCTGATGAACATAAATGCGGAACTTCTAACCTAAATACCAGTAAATCTAATCCAACAACACATCAAAAAATCACTCACTCTGACAGCGTGTGATTTGTCCCAAGGATGCAGTGACGGTTCAACATATGTAAATCAATAAACATAATATATCACATCAACTGAATGAGGGTAAAAATCAACCACTCATATCAATAGATTCAGAAAAAGCATTTGATAAAATAAAGCATTTACTCATGATGAAATCCCTGAAAAAACTAGGTACAGAACGCATATATCTCCAAAACTCTTTTAATTAACAAAAATAAAATCTTGCCTAAGTTACTCCTATTTGTGCTGTAACACTGAATTAATATATATAAATGCATTATAAATATATTTAGAGACTATACCTGGCATATATTAACTGATCAGTAAATATTAGATGCAATTTGTTGTTTAAAGGCAATATTTGGTCATGAAAAAGACATGGAGAATATTATGTTAAGTCAAATAAGTCAGACACAGAAAGACAAATACCACATGTTCGCTCTCATATGTGGAAGTTCATATTAACTTATAATAACAATTACTAGAGGCTGGGCAGGGTGGAAGGAGAGGGGTTAGAGGAAGGATACATAACAGGTACCAAAACAAAAACAGAAGTGACAAAATCTAGTGTTCCATAGCACAGTGGCAAGGGGGAAATGTAGTTCATAATAATATATTATATACTGTGTAAAACTGAAAAGCAGAGCCAGTAGGCTTCAAACACACAAACAATGATAAAGAAATGGAAAAGTCAGTTGCCTGGTTTAACTATTTTACACTGTGTCTATGTGGTGAAATATTGCACTGTATCCCACAAAAAGGTGCAAGTATTACATGCTAACAAACATTCTTAAAAGTAAAGGAATTTTTTGTAAAAACATAGATATGGGGCTGAAAATAAACTTAAGTTGTCCAATTCAACACCTCACATTTTTGGAGGGTGCATCTTCTTTACAAGAGTCTGAGATTCTACAACTTTACTAATGAGAGTACTGCCATAATACTTTGCAGCAAGTCATTTGCTCCTTTCAATGGATAATACTCTTTAAACATTGTAAATGACTACCTAAATGTTTTTCTACCTATATTCACAATTTAGTTGATTTTATCCAATGTCAAGACTAAATTTGAATCTCGAGATTAACCACTCCTCTTAGTTTGGAATTCTTATATATTTTTTTTCACTGAAGAGTTGTATTAAACATATAATAATAAAATGTTAATACAATATATTTTATTAAATAAATTTATCTATTAATCATTTATTTAATATTATTTAATTATAAAATTTATAATAAAATGTTCAATATGAGTTTATATAAACATATTAAACATGAAGGGTAGGTTTCTCAGCTAATAGAAGGAAAGCAAATATCTCTTAACTTCATATATGAAATCATCATAACCTTGATATCACAGATAAATATGCATAAATATGCCTAATGTTCCAGGGTTAGTGCTGTGGAATAGCAGGTAAAGAACAAGATGTGCACAACTTGGGCAGGGGACAGTTATTCAGTCTATCCCAACATATTTCCCCATCACTATTCTAACTTTCTTCGTAATTCTCATCTCTCCTAATATGCTATGTTTACTTAGTTGGTTGTCTGTCTTCCCTTACTACATATAAACTCCATGAGCACAAGAGCTTTCTTTTGTTCACTGTGTATCCCAATATCTAAAGACAGTGCCTGTAACACAATAGGTGTTGAAAACATCTGACTAAATTAATGAGGCCAGAAGTTTCATTAGTAATGGCTGTGCAAGTGCCCTGACAGACTTAATGTTTTATAAGAACAGAGACAAAAATTTAATTGAGAAATTGTAAGTTGCTCTTTGCATTGTGGTAGGAAGACCTAAACCAAATACATACTCTACTTCCTATATTTGCTAAAGAGCTTCAGAGATGTAGAGATTATAACTGCCTAGAGTAACCCAATTCAGGGGAATTTTAAAAATAATAATAAAAAACCCTGCAAGATGGAGGGTGTTTTGTTTGGTTTTACTATTGACTCTGCTTTGAACTACCTACTCTGATAAAGCTTCTTACATGGAGAAGCCCCAGTGGAGTATGATAGGTTCACAAGTGTCCGCCTTATTATTTTCATAGCATCCAACACTGTGGTAGCACCTGGATGTACGTCATAGTCTCCACTCTGTGTAGGTCTTTACATTCAGAAAGGCCTTATAACTTCAAAGTTATGGTTAAGTGTACTATCTCCATAGTTATACTAATTGAGTTCAAGTCGCAATTTTAGCAATCCTACATTATTGCAGGCAACCTTCTTATCCACTCTGAGCCCAGTTTCTGCATCTGCAAAATGGGGAGAGTGATAATACTTAACCCATTGAGTTTTTGTGAAGATTTAATAAGACAATCTTTCAATCTGATACTTAGTAAGTACTAAACTGATGGCAGCAGTTTTTTCATTAGACAACTCACAAAAATTTTCACTATACCCTATTGAATTAGCAAATAAAGCTTGTTGAAATTGGAAGAAGCTAGGTGCTTACACAAATCAGTACCAATATTTTCCTTATGCTAACCATGATTTCCATTCATAACGTATTACTTATAAAATAGAAGCTTCTCAGTTATTGCTTTTGTTTAAAACAGTGCTTCTGGGTCTCAAACTTTTAGATCATTCTACGGATAAGCAGTCTAAAGCCACAAGGATAATTCAAAAGTGCATGGAGTTCCAAGATTGCAGAATAGCAACAGGACAGTCCAACGTATGTGGGGCAAAATTAATGTTTAAAAGAGGGAGAAAGCACACTCATAGGTTAGAGCCCTGGGGGAACCCCAGCAGGAGACCCGGAGCCAGCAATAGAAATGGTCCAGACCCATGCCAAGGGAGCAAATAAACAACAGAAAACAACGGAAGCTTGGAACTGGGGAGGAAGATACCAACCCAGGAAAACCAGGTGAGAGGGGAATCCACAGGCCTACAGAACTGGTGAACAACTTTTAAAGTTCCACATGAACCCACTAAGACAGCCGAGGCAGGAATAGAGGGTAAAAAAGAAGGCAAAAAATAGAGGGATTGAGTCCCTCTCCTACCCTCCTCCCTGCTATAACAGAGACCAGCAACCAGCGGGAGAAGGATTCACAGGCTCACATCATTTTTTGACACAGGAAAGTAGCTGCTGCCCCACCTCCCATGCATGCACACAGCAATAAATAACGGGGGCTACACTCTACCCAAATAATGAGGGTCACAACAATTCAGAATTCCTTCCCCCTCCATGCCAGTTGCACCCTGCCAGTTGCCTGGCAAAAGGAGGGGAGGGAGAGCCAACACTAGGGAGGGGGAAGCACTGCTTGTGGGACTCTCCTACCCGCACAGCACTACGGAAGTGATCAGGGCTTCAGTGGGCAAGAACGTGCCTGCAAACCACAGACCTAACCAAAAGAGGGGAAAAAAAAACCCTCCACCAACACTGAAGCTGGTTGGGAGGACCACACACAGATAGCAGCTATGGGAACACTTGAATTTATTATAGAAAGGACTGGCTAGTGGGGTGAAGCAGCCCCATTGACAATCCGTAAACCTTGGCCTGTGCCGCAGCTCAATAGGCTAATCCTCAGCCTGCAGCACTGGCACACCAGGTTCTAGTCCCGGTTGGGGTGCCGGATTCTGTCCCGGTTGCCCCTCTTCCAGGCCAGCTCTCTGCTGTGGTACGGGAGTGCAGTGGAGGATGGCCCAAGTGCTTGGGCCCTGCACCCCATGGGAGACCAGGAGAAGCACCTGGCTCCTGGCTTCGGATCAGCATGGTGTGCTGGCCACAGTGGCCATTGGGGGGTGAACCACTGGCAAAGACAGACCTTTCTCTCTGTCTCTCTCCTTCTCTCACTGTCCACTCTGCCTGTCAAAAAAAAAAAAAAAAGATAATCCATGACCCAAAGAGCCCTGGGAGCTGTGTCTGAGAAAACAGTGACTGCATAAGAGGAGTCAGAGTGTGGCTAGATGCTGGGCAACCACAGAGAGCCTCTCCACACTCTCAGAGCTCCTTGGTTACCTATAACAACTTATACCAGAGGGAACTGTGCTCAGAGGAAAGACTCCACAGATCAAAAGTACAGTTCATTAAGCAGAGTGGATGAGTGCTGAGCACACGGGGGACTAGCACTGTGGTGTCCATCAGCTCAGAGAAGAACTACCATGCCCAGTGAGGATTTTAACCTGGATTCTTGCCCCAGCCTGGAAAACTGAACAGAGCACTCTAGGACATGTAGCACACACTTCTTGGTATTCACTGAAAGTGTAGACCTCCCACTAAGCCACAGAGACACAGACAAAGACAAAAGCTACAACAAAAAAACAAAAAAAAGTACAAATGTCAAACAATAAAGGAAAATATTCAAGAACTAAGAATAAGGAAGTCACTATGAGCCCCCCTAAGGAACTCTACACCATTTCAATATTAGAAGATAAAGATGAAGAAATTGAGGAAGTGCCAGAAACAGAATTCCAAAAACTAATCATCTGATTACTCAGAAGCAAATTCATCAGCTACACAAAACTATACATGATATGAATGAAAAATTTTATTGTGAAATTGAGATCTTTAAGAGAAAGCAAATGAAATACTAGAAATGAAGAATTCAATAGATCAGAAAAAATATAGTGGAAAGTCTTAAAAACAGAGTTGGTGAGGCAGAAGAGAGAATATCCAAGCTAGAAGACAAATCTCTGGAAATTTTAAGTCATATCAAAAACAAGAAGAAATCAGAAACTAAAAAACACGGTTGGAGATATACAGGATTCTATAAAGCAACCCAACATGCAGGTTCTAGCAGTTCCTGAAGGCTTGGAAAGAGGGGAAGGATAAGAAGGCCTTTTCAGTGAATTAATATCAGAAAATTTAACAATTTGGATAAAGAAAGGGAAATCCAAGTACAGGAAGCACATAGACCTCCCAAATTGACATGACCAGAAAAGAACTTCACCATGATACATTTTAGTGAACTCTCCACAGCAAAGCATAAAGATTCTAAAATGTACACAAGAGAAATGCCAAATTACTTTTAGAGGAACTCCTATTAGACTCATAGTGGACTTCTCATCAGAAACCCTACAAGCCAGGAAGGAATAGCTAGATATATTACAAGTCTTAAGAGAAAAAAAAAAGTCAACCTAGAATACTATACCATGCAAAGCTCTCATTTAGAAATGAAGGTGAATTAAGGACCTTCCATAACAACCAGAAATTTAAAGAATTTGTCACCACCCATCCAAAATACAAACAATGAGTAAGGATGTACTACAAACAGAAACAAAGAAACAGAGTCATCACTTGGGAAGAAGGTGAAGGCAGAAAAACTCCCAGTAAAAGTACAAAGGGGGCCAGTGCTGTGGTGCAGCAGGGTAAAGCCCTGGGTTGAAGCTTTGGCATCCCATATGGGCGCTGGTTCTAGTCCCAGCTGCTCCTCTTCTGATCAATCGCTCTGTTATGGCCTGGGAAAGCACTGGAAGACAGCCCAAGTCCTTGGGCCCCTGCACCCACATGGGAGACCCAGAAGAAACTCCTGGCTCCTGGATTGGATTGTGCAGCTCCAGCTGTTGCGGCCATCTGGGGAGTGAACCAGCAGACAGAAGAGACAATATGTCTCTACCTCTCTCTGTAACTGTCTTTCAAATAAATAAAATAAATCTTTAAAAATTAAAATAAAAAAATACAAAAGAAATCCAAAGTAAAAAAACAGGAATATTAAAGGAAAAATGTCAGGGCAAAGTCATTACTTACAAATAGTTACCTTGAATGTGAATGGACCCAAATCTCAGTTAAAAGATATTGGCTGGCTGAATGAATTAAAAAAAAACAGCTATTTTCTTCCTACAAAAAACACATCTTACCAACAACGGTACTTGCAGACTGAAAGTGAAAAGATGTGAAAAGATAATCCACACTAACAGAAATCAAAAAAAGAGCTGATGTAGCCATCTTAATATCAGACAAAATAGACTTCGATACAAAAAAGACAAAAGAGGCACTCTAATAATCAAGGAACCAATTCAACAGGAAGAAGTGACTATTATAAACGAATATGCACATAATTACAGGGCACTTAGCTATTTAAAATAAATGTTAATGGATTTAAAGGGAGACATAGACACAAATACAATAGTAATGACGTATTCCAATACTCCACTTTCAGCAATGGACAGAACAACTGGACAGAAACAGAAAAGAAAAAAGAATTAATCAACATTATAGACCAAATGGACCTATCAGATATCTACAGAACTTTTCATCCTACAGTTGCAGAATACACATTCTTCTCAGCAGTGCATGGAACTTTCTCTAGGATTGACCACATGCTAGGCCATAAAGCAAGTCTCAGCAAATGTAAATCAATTGAAATCATATGAAGAATCTTCTCTGTCCACAATGGAATGAAGTTGGTAATCAACAACTCAGGAATCTCCAGAACATATGCAAACACATGGAGACTGAACAAAATTCTCCTGAATGGACAGTGGGTCATTAAAGAAATGAAAAGAAAAACCAAAAAAGTTTCTGAAAATGAATGAAGACTATAATACAACATATCAAAAGTTATGGAATACAGCCATATCAAAAGTTATGGAATACAGTGTTAAGAGAGAAGTCTGTAGCTATTATTGCCTACATCAAAAAATTGGAAAGCCATCAAGTAAATGATCTATCAGTGTTTCTCAAGGACCTACAAAAGTAACAGCAAGGCTGGCACCACGGCTCACTAGGCTAATCCTACATGTGCGGCGCTGGCACCCCGAGTTCTAGTCCCAGTCAGGGTGCTGGATTCTGTCCCGGTTGCTCCTCTTCCAGTCCAGCTCTCTGCTGTGGCCAGGGAAGGCAGTGGAGGATGGCCCAGGTCCTTGGGCCCTGCACCTGCATGGGAGACCAGGAGGAAGCACCTGGCTCTTGGCTTTGGATCGGCGCAGCACGCCAGGCACAATGCACCAGCCACTTGGGGGGTGAACCAACGGAAAAGAGAAGACCTTTCTCTCTGTCTCTCTCTATCTCACTAACTCTGCTGGTCAAAAAACAAACAAACAAAAAAGTAACAGCAAAGCAAACCCAAAACTAGTAGAAGAAAATAAATACTTAAAATTAGAGATGAAATAGGCAGGAGCCGCGGCTCACTTGGCTAATCCTCTGCCGGCATCCCTGGTTGTGGTCCCAGTCAGGGCGCCGGATTCTGTCCTGGTTGATCCTCTTCCATTCCAGCTCTCAGCTGTGGCCCGGGAAGGCAGTGGAGGATGGCCAAGTCCTTGGGCCCTGCACCTGCATGGGAGATGAGAAGGAAGCACCTGGCTCCCGGCTTTAGATCAGCACAGCCTGCTGGCCGTGGTGGCCATTTTAGGGGGTGAACCAATGGAAAAAGGAAGACCTTTCTCTCTGTCTCTCTCTTACTCTGCCTGTCAAAAAAAATTAGAGAAGACAGATCAAAACAAAGATCAAAACAAATAAAATAAAAAATATCAGCAATCGAATTGCTGACTTTTGGAAAAAATAAACAAAATTAACACACCATTGGCCCAATTAACTAAAAAAAGGAGGGAGAGGACCTAAATTAATAAAATTAGAGATTAAAAAGGAAATGTAACAACAGACACCACAGAAATAAAAAGAATCACGAGAAAATACTACAAAGAACTCTATGCCAACAAAATGGAAAACCTATAAGAAATGGACAAACTCTTGACCACACAAGACATACCTAAAATGAGCCATAAATACATAGAAAAATAAACAAACCAATAACCAAGAAATTAATTGAATCAGTAATAATAAAGACCCTCCCCAAAAAGAAAAGCCCTGGAAGAGATGGCTTCACCAAACATTTAAAGAACTAACTCCACTTCTCAAGCTTTTCAAAACAACTGAAATGGAGAGAATCCTCCCAAATTCTTTCTAAGAACCTGCATTACATTAATTTCTAAACCTGCAGAAGATGCAACAGAGAAAGAGAACTATAGACCAATTTCCCTGGTGAACATGGACACAAAAATCCTCAGAAAATATTAGCCAAATGAATACAACTACGCATAAGGAAGATCATTCCCCTAAAATGGGATTTCGGGATGGCTCAACACCCAAAAGTCAATCAACGTGATAACACCAGATCAACAAATTGAAGAACAAAAACCACATGATTATATCAATATATGCAGAAAAAGCGTTTGACAAATACAACACCCTTTCATGATGAAAATTCTAAGCACATTGGGATCAGAAGGAACATTTCCCAACACAATCAAGTTATGATATGACAAACCCTTGGCTAGTGTCCTAGTGAACACAGAAAAGCTGGAAGTGTACCCACTGAGATCTGGAACCAGACATGGATGCCCACTGTAACCATTGCTATTCAACAGAGTCCTGGAAATTGTAGCAAGAGCCATTAGGCAAGAACAAAAAATCAAAGGAATACAAATTGGGAAGAAGGAAGTCAAAATATCCCTATTTGCAGGTGACATGATTCTACATAGAGGAGATCCAAAAAACTCCACTAAGAGACTATTGGAACTCATAGAAGAATTTGGAAAAGGAGCAAGATATAAAATCAACAAACAAAAATCAACAGCCTTTGTATACACAGACAATGTCACAGCTGAGAAAGTGCTTCTAAGATCAATGCCATTCACAGTAGCTACCAAAAAATCAAATACCTTGGAAAAAATTTAACCAAGGATGTCAAAGATCTCTATGATGTAATTACAAAACATTAAAGAAAGAAATAGAAGAAGACACACAAAAATGGGAAAATCTTCCATGTTCATGGATTGGAAGAAACAATATCATCAAAATGTCCATACTGCTTAAAGCAATTTATATTTTCAATGTGAAACCAATCAAAATACCAAAGACATCCTCAGATACAGAAAAAAATGATGCTGAAATTCCATGAATAGCTAATGCAACTTTGTACAACAAAACAAAACCAGAGGCATCACAATACTGGACTTCAAGACATACTACAGGAAAGTTATATAATCACGATAGCTTGGTACTGGTAGAAAAACACATGAATAAACCAATGGAACAGAATAGAAACTCCATAAATCAATCCAAGCATCTACAACCAACTTGTCTTTGACAAAGGAGCTAAAATAAAATCCTGGAGCAAGGACAGTCTCTTCAATAAATGCTACTGGGAAAACTTGATCGTCACATGCAGAAGCATGAAACAAGAACCCTACTGTACTTATTTCACTACAACCCACTCAAAATGGACTAAAGATCTAAATTTAGACATGATAACCAACAAATTATTAGAGAACATTCAGAAAACCCTTCAAGACATCAGCATAGACAAAGAGTTCTTGGAAAAGACTCCAAAGGCACAGGCAATCAAAGCCATAATCAACAAATGTGATTACATAAAATTGAGAAGCTTCTGCACTGCCAAAGAAACAATCAGCAAAGTGAAGAGGCAACCTACAGAATGGGAGAAATTATTTGCAAACTATACAACTGATAAGTGATTAATAACCAGAATATATAAAGATATCAAGAAACTCAGCATCAACAAAACAAACAATCCAGTAAAGACATGGGCAAAGGACTTAAATAGACATTGTTCAAAAGAGGAAATCCAAATGGTCAACAAACCATGAAAAAATGCTCAAGATTGCTTGCCATCAGAGAAATGCAAATCAAAACCACAATGATGTTTCACCTCACCCCCATAAGAATTGCTTTCATACAGAAATCAACAAACAACAAGCTGACTGTTGGTGGGTATGTAAGCTGGGTATGTAACCTGTTAAGGCCACTATGGAAGACAGTATGGAGATATCTCAGAAACTTGAATATAGACCTACCATGTGACCTAGTGATCCCATTCCTGGGAATTTACCCAAGGGAAATGAAATCAGCATATGAAAAAGCTATTTGCGGCTCCATGTTTATTGCAGCTCAATTCACAATAGCAAAGACACAGAATCAACCAAAATGCCTCTCAATTGAAGACTGAATAAAGAAATTATGGGATGTGTACACCATGGAATACAGGAGTAAAAAAATGAAATCTGGTCATTTGCAACAAAATGGATGAAACTGGAAAACATCACAATTAGGGAAATAAGCCATTCCCAAAAGGACAAATATTGTATGTTCTCCCTTAACTGTGATAACTAATAGAGCATCTAAAAGGCAACCTGTAGAAGTGAAATTTACACTTTGAGAAGCAATGGCATTGAACAGCCTATGCCTTGACTGCTGAAAAACAAGCTTTTTAAATTTTGTCCTTTTATCTTACTTTACTTACTCATTTTTTTCTTTCAAACTAATTGTTGAACTCTTTACTTACCATAGAATTAAATATATGTGTATAAAGTTAATTGAAAATTGGTCTTAGTTAAAATAAGAGAATAACAGATGGAAGAGGAAGGGGAGTAGGAGTGTAGGTTGAGGGGCAGGCACAGAAAGAAGAATCACCATGACCCTAAACTTGTAATTGTTGGATGTATGAAGTTTGTAACTGCAAAGCAGTATAGTCTGCATACATTCCTATGTACTTACTTTTTTTTTTTATTTGACAGGTAGAGTTATAGAAAGTGAGAGAGAGAGAGACACAGAGAAAGGTCTTCCTTCCATCAGTACACTTCCCAAATGGCCGTCACGGCTGGCACTGAGCTGATTCGAAGCCAGGAGCCAGGTGCTTCTCCTGGTCTCCCATGTAGGTGCAGGGCCCAAGCACTTGGGCCATCCTCCACTGTCCTCTTGGGCCACAGCAGAGAGCTGGACTGGAAGAGGAGCAACCAGGACTAGAATCTGGCACCCATATGGGATGCCAGCACAGCAGGTGGAGGATTAACCAAGTGAGCCATGGCACGGGCCCATGAACTTACTTTTAATTGTACAGCTTAAAAACTTGTCATGGGAGTCCAAATTCCATTAATCTTGATGGTAAAAATAGCATTCTATGTGTTGCAGAGATCATATGGATAGCATTAAGTGTTAAAGTGATCATATGGAAAAGGTCAAGTCTGAAAGTGATTATATAAATAGGAATAAGTGTTTGGTATTAATAATAGATAGAATTTAAAAAGGTTGAATGCTCCAACATGGGAAGCAGTCCACACAGCAGACTCATGGAATGACAATCACCTTAAGTAGCACTATGACTTCAAAATCAGCTCTTAGTGCATTCTGGTCTGGCTGAAAAGCCCAGGGGAGCATGTCAGGCATGGAAAGCCAAGAAACTGTGGCAAAATATGTCCTACATGAAGAACCTCTGTGGGGGAGACCCCAGTGGAGAGAGAAGTGGTCATCAAAGAAGGATGTACTTTTCTCTGAAGCCAGGAAAGAATTTCCAATTTGTTTATGGCCTAGTTGAAATACTGAAGGAGTTTGTGGATTCAAAAAGCTTCCATAGCCTATGCAGCTCACGTCAAGAGAGCTGGGTGATCACTGACATCATGCATAAGAGTGCTAAAGGTTAAATAAACAACAGGAGTCACTGTGCACTAACTTCCTACGCAGGATCTTTGTCCTCAAAGAGATGTATTATGAGACTTAATAGTAAAACTTGTTCTCGGCCGGCGCCGTGGCTCAACAGGCTAATCCTCCGCCTTGCGGCGCCGGCACACTGGGTTCTAGTCCCAGTTGGGGTGCCGGATTCTGTCCCGGTTGCTCCTCTTCCAGGCCAGCTCTCTGCTGTGGCCCGGGAGTGCAGTGGAGGATGGCCCAAGTGCTTGGGCCCGGCACCCCATGGGAGACCAGGAAAAGCACCTGGCACCTGGCTCCTGCCATCAGATGAGCGTGGTGTGCCGGCCGCAGCACGCCGCCCGCGGCGGCCATTGGAGGGTGAACCAACGGCAAAGGAAGACCTTTCTCTCTGTCTCTCTCTTTCACTGTCCACTCTGCCTGTCAAAAAAAAACAAAAACAAAACAAAAAACCGTTGTTCTCAAGAATTATTTTGTTTTAGTGTATTACATGGAGAATATTCTTATGTCTCATAAATTATAGTTATGTCTAAGTGCTTGCAAAAGATGTATCGTTCTTGGGTTCTTTTTTTTTTTTTTGACAGGCAGAGTGGACAGTGAGAGAGAGAGAGACAGAGACAGAAAGAAAGGTCTTCCTTTGCTGTTGGTTCACCCTCCAATGGCCACCGCGGCTGGTGCGCTGCGGCCGGCGCACCACGCTGATTCGAAGGCAGGAGCCAGGTACTTCTCCTTGTCTCTCATGGGGTGCAGGGCCCAAGCACTTGGGCCATCCTCCACTGCACTCCCGGGCCACAGCAGAGAGCTGGCCTGGAAGAGGGGCCACCGGGACAGAATCTGGCGCCCCGACTGGGACTAGAACCTGGTGTGCAGGCACCGCAAGGCAGAGGATTAGCCTATTGAGCCACAGAGCAGGCTCTTGGGTTCTTCTTTAAAGATAACTAAGTTTCTGAAAACAAAAAGTGAAATTACCTTCAAGATGCAATGACTTTGAAGAGCCCCTATTTGGACTGTTGAGGAACAGTTTTGGCTCTTTTTTATGTTTTTTGTTTTTAGATTTTGTTTATTTTTTTCTTTCTTTTTTTCTTCCTCATACAAAGTGTTGAACTCTTTACCTAGAATAGAGTTAATCTTCTGTGTTTAAAGTTAAATAAAAATAGATCTTAGTTAGAAATAAGACTGAAAAAAGGAGAGGGAAGAGGAGGAAGGGTAGGATTATGCATGGGAGAGCAGGTACAGTGGGAAAAATTACTATGTTCCTAAAGTCATATTTACGAAATGCATGCAATTAAAGAAACAAAACGTTCGTGGAAAATGTAACTAAAAGATAAGTTTACTTTGGTGTAATTTTTTGGAAATTTATGCATAGTTTCTTCACAATATGCATTGTTCAAAACATTTTTGAAAACTCGGTCCATGCATGGGTTTCAAGTCATTTTTGCAGCAAAATAAACTTACCTCAATTCTATTTCCCCACCAACCTTTTGAAATACCTTCATATGTATCTTACTTGGTCTAACACTGTCAATTTATCACTGCTAATCTGTTGAACACACGTTTGCCCACACATCTACATTTCCTCTTCTTTTTCCCAAAACAGTGGTTTCCAAAGTGTAGTCTCTGCACTGCCAGACTCAGCATTAGCATCACCTGGGAATTTGTTAGAAATATAGAATCACAGGTCCTACCCCAGACCTACTGAATTTGAAGCTTTCAGGGTAGTGGGGTGACAATCTGTTTTAAAAGGACCCTTCCAATAATTTTGATGCATGATCAAGTTTGAGAACAACTGACCAATCCTACTGACATAGATAATATGGCCTATAAAAGGCATCATTTCATTGTGTCCATAATGTCACAATTTTTACACTCTGATTTTGATTTTCTCTCCATTTCTGTGTGCATGCCTTCAACAGACATCTGCATTTACTTTAGTTTCTGAGTGGCAAAGAAAGCTAGCTAACATCATCATAAAAAGATTAAGTCAAATCAAAATATTATTTTTCTAAACATTCACGCTTTCTATACACCCCAAGTTCAAGTTACAACTAGAGTCTAAGCAAGGCTTGATCAAAGGGCAAATAGGGTAAGGTCATATACTTTATGATTTCATCCATGTTCACCTAATTTCATGTCTCCATTTCAATATTTGTATCTATTCATCTGAAAAAAATACGTTAAAGTGACTGCTAAATCCCACAAATGAGCACATGCAAAATCAAGACTCATATTAGTTGTGGAATAGATCCCTGTTTATTTGCTGTTTTCATTTTGCTAAGATACAAAGAACATAATGAATTTGAAACTTCTATTTAAAACACTTTTTCTGCAGAAGATTAAAAAAGCTGTTGATAAAATTAGTCCCATGATGTTACTTTAAGATTTGAGATTCTTAAAATATATAATAAAGGCTATATATCAAACACTTTATTTACTTTTCAGTGAAAACTTGATCCCTCAACTGAGGATAATAAAGTAACCTGGAGAAAACTTAGAGACTGATGGTCTGTCATCCTGTTGTTAGAAATTAAAAAGTCTAGGGCTTTGAATAATTCTAGTTATTGCTGTCAAATCCCATTCTCCCATTTCACAGTGCTTTATTTTTGCCAGGGGTTATAAAGTTAAACACAACTCCCAGCTTGTGAAAAGTTTTAAAAAGGGCTTGACTAGAATAATGAAGGTATTTACCATGAGATGTTATGGATAAAACAAAATTAATCATTGTGAAACATCAAAGATGACTTTCACCCAACAAATCCTATCTTTTATCCCTCCACTTTTTATTCATTCCGTCTCCAGCTGCATTCTAGAATAGACTTACAGCACACCTTAGGCCTGAAATACTACCAGTTTCTCCAACTGCCATCATTTTTTCCATAGAGTCTAGGTTAATTTTGTTTCAAATCTGCTTTCACAAATTCTCCTGCTCAAAAGCCTACAATGCTTTCTTACCACTTATCACATTTAGCTATTCATAAAGCTAAACTCTTCTGCCTAGCTTTAAGGCTATAATCTGACTCTCTTTCCCATCCAACTTTATTTTGTACATTTCCCTTGTAAACAGGTCCCTTTTACCTAGCGTAACTATGAAATTCCATTGCCCACTCTTACTGCAAAGTTGAAGAAACAAGAAAAACAAACACTGAAATGCCTAACAGCAAAAGTTTATTTACAGTTGAAGTGAAGGAATATTTTAATGCATGCTGAGAAAACAGTAATACTCCAAGCTTAGTGGTTACTATCTGCTAGGGAATACAGGATGATACTGGGAAAGGGCTTGACATACACTACTATTGGAATTTATCATAACACTTAAACACTACTAGAAGCTTATTAAGAGAACACTTAACATATCACCTACTTTTATTTTACACTGACTTTATGGAAAGGTCATCTTCTAACTCTTCACTGGCTACTTGAGGAAATAGCATTAAAGGTTAAATGTTAAGACTAGGGCATAGAAAAAAAATACAAGAATAGTAAGCATCACAACATTTCAGAGCCTACATATATGAATAGAACATTAAGATTAATTTAAAAAGTGCTTCACTTTTTTAAATGTTAAACAATATTCGGCAATGTTTAGCGCATGAGAAGACACTGCTTTGGTCCATCGACTCTTTCCAGCTTTTCAAAGTGTTTCCTGGCATTTCGGATGTTGATCAGAGTAGCTGCAGAAGCTGAGGGTAGGGGTGGGGAGATACCCAACAGAATAAGTATGGGCAAAGAAACATGTAACCAGTAAAAACAAATAAGCAAAAGAGAGCCAAATTCTTCAAAGTGTGTTACAGAGAACACATAGAAACAGGTGGTCTCGGGTTATCAAGGTTTAATTTTCCTAGTTTTTTTGACAGGCAGATTTAGACAGAGAGAGAGAGAAAGAGAGAGAGAGAGAGAGAGAGAGAGAGAGAGAGAGAGGTCTTCCTTCCGTTGGTTCACTCCCCATATGGCTGCTATGGCCGGGCCAGTGCAATGTGCCAATCTGAAGCCAGGAGCCATGTGCTTCTTCCCGGTCTCCCATGCAGGTGCAGGGCCCAAGCACTTGGGCCATCCTCCACTGCCTTTCTGGGCCACAGCAGAGAGCTGGACTGGAAGAGGAGCAACCAGGACAGAATCTGGTGCCCCAACCGGGACTAGAACCCAGGGTGCCGGCGCCGCAGGCAGAGGATTAGCCAAGTGAGCCGCAGCACCAGCCTATTTTTTTTTTTTTAATTTTTAAAGACTTATTCTTTGAAAAGCAAAGTTACAGAGAGAGAGGGAGAGACAAGGAGAAAGAGGACCTTCCACTTGCTGGTTCACTCCCCAAATCGCTACAACAGCCAAGGTTGGGTCAGGCTAAAGCTAAGAAGAAGCCTGGAACTCCATCCAGATCTCCCACATGGGTGCAGGGACCTAAGTACTCAGGCCATCTTCTACTGCTTTCCCAGCACAATAGCAAGGACCTAGAATGGAAGTGAAACAGCAAGGATCTAGAATGGAAGTGAAGCAGCCAGGACTCCAACTGGTACTCATATGGGATGCCAGCATTGAAGGCAGCACCTTAACCTGCTGCACTGGTCCCAAAATTTTACAAAATAGGTGGTTACTGCATATTCTAAACACAAAATTTCCAAACTAAATTTCTAAAATCTTTTGGTTTGGAGCTAGTATCATAAAAATTATTATATTACATTATAATTCAATATTGGCCTAATGTAAAAAAAGCCAGTAGATGAGAAACCATTAAAACTTCTGGGAATATCCTAGAAATACTATAAGAACCATCATTTTAATGGTTGTCACAAACATGGCTATTACAATTGGAAGCACCAAACACCTCCCTTCATGCTCGTAACATAAATACAGGAATATGGTACATAGGAATATATAATGACATACAAAATCCTTCAGTGTTTAATAGTTGAGAGCTCCAATTGACTGGTATTAAAAATATATTCCATATGGAGCACAATCATGGATTTGGCATCTCTTTTCTTAAAATTCCTGAATTTAGTAACTTACTTTCTGAAGTTCCCATGACAAAAATGTATTGGACTAGAGGCTAAATTATTTTTAAGCTTCAAAATATTAGTCTATTAAATAAAAAAATATTCATCACTAGTACTAAAATACCTTTTTATTTAATGTGGTAAAGTATTCATGACATAAAGTGTTCCTTTTTAAAAAAGATTTATTTATATTACCTGAAAGGCAGCATTACAGAGAGATTGGGAGAGACACAGAGGGAGAGATCTGTAGGTTCACTCCCCTAATGGCCTCAATGACCAGGGCTTGGCCAGGTCAAAACCAGGAGATTCATCTAGGTCTCCAAATGGATGCAGGGGCCCCCCCCACCAAGTGCACTAGCAGGGATCTGGATTGGAAGTGAAGCAGTTGGTTCTTGAATTGGCACCCAGATGGGATATTGACATCACAGGTGCAGCTTAACGCACTATACCACAAAGTCAGCCCCCCAAGTTTTTTTATAGTACCTTATTATTGTTGTGCAACAATCAGCACCACAAAATAGTTTTTAAGTATCTAATGAAGTATTACCTCTAAGGCAATTGTTTAAAGAATACATGGCTTTGGAACTATGTCAGCTAAGTTTATACTTACGAATGGATGGATCTGACATCACAACCATCACATAAGTGTTGGATGTAAAGATATCAATGAAAGCAGCAAAATTAGAATTTCTAACTTCCATACTCTGGAAAGAGGCAGCCAGCTTGCTGTAAGGGAAAGTAGAAAAGTAGTTAAATAAAGTAAAATAACAACATTTTGAGAAGCTCTCATCTTTTATGTTAAGCATTTTGTAGCATCATACTTCAATTTACCACTTCATTAAGGTAATCACTAACCCCACTTTATTTTCCAAGGAAACTAAGACTGAATTTAACATGGTTTGGGAAGTCAGAAGAAAAGTGGGTGACAAGTTCATTTGACTGTGAAAAGACAATGGGCTTAGATTTAGATTCATTTAAAAAAATCATGTTACAAGAAAACTTCTTTAATATTTAAGAAGCAGCTTAAGTTGAAATTCCTCTATCATTCAGATTAATACCTAGAGCTTCTCAATGTTACATTCAAATTTGAGAAATGATCCTATTTATTTGAAAACAGAGTAAATATTTATGTTTGTCATTTATTATTTCTTCTTAAAACTGTTAGCATAAAAATCCTAGAAAATCTCAAAGTGTGCTAAAGCATCAAGAGGGTAAACTATCCCTACTCTGTAGACATTAAGGTCTTACTAGGGTGAGAACTTTAATTATGAAATCTTACAAAATTATAATGTTCAAGTGTTCCTTCTTTTTATATTCATAATGCTAAGATTCATATTGTATTTAACCATAGCTGGCACAACATGATTAGACATGCTGTATCATTTTAGAATTAGTACCTTCATATTTTCATTACTGTAGTTTTACAGCAAATTTTGGTATTTAGTAGGGCACACTCTCCTTCCTTATTCTTCAAAACTCTCTTGGGTATTTTGTTTGTTTCTTCCCAAATAGTACCAAACATCTCAAAAACATAATCTGCTTGAATATTTTTCACTTGCTTCTGTATCAGTTGAGTTCATATTAAAGGACAATGACCTTCCCTTTAGTTAATTGAAGACTCCCTTAGAGTTTACATTTCTTTTTAATTAAAGGAACTATTCTGAGTATAGAAGTTCAGCTTACTATAATTATTTAAACTTCTTAAAAACAATAACTTTTTTTACCAGAGATAGATTACATATACAAGATCTCTTACCTGCAGCTCAGCTTGAATTGCTTAATAATATTGCTGATTTTTTCAAATCTATGGGCATCACGCTGCTCTTTACACTGATAGTGAGAAATCACCTATAAAAAGAGCATTGTCCTTTGAATTCATGCAAAAATATTTACATCACCCTCTGTTAGTTCTCAAAGCATATGTCTGTCAGTCTCTTGGTCACCCCTTGTTTTCAGAGTAGACTTAGCATCTGAATTACTATATTTTCACCTCTTTCCCATATCCTTGTCAACATTCTGTGTGATTTCAAAATCCATTTGGATTATCTATTCAGTTCAATTTGGTTATAATTTCATTAAATGATCAAAGTATTATCTACAGATGGTCCCTGATGTACTTACTAATTTTCAATGTAAGGAAGGTATGAAAGTGATACATATTCAGAAGAATCCATGCATTTTTTGTTCTTTTCCTGGGCTATATGTGATATGATCCTCTCACAAAATGCTGGGCAGCAGACTGACAGGGCACAATTCTTAGGTTAGCCACGTTATCGTGAGAGGAAACAACTGATGCTCTTCAATATGCTTATTCCACTAAGCTATGATGTTTGTTAAGCTAGATGTATAAAATACACTTTCAATTTATGAGATTTTCAAACTATAATGGGTACACTAGGACATAATCCCATCCTAAGTTGAGGAGCATCTGTATTTTGGTTCACTACTGTTCTTTATAAATTACTTTAATTATGAATTCAACTTATTTCAGTATTTCATAGGATAGTATTTGATAAAAAAAATAAAAAAGAAAGAAAGTGGGTCGGCGCTGTGGCTCACTAGGCTAATCCTCCACCTTGTGGCGCCTGCACACCGGGTTCTAGTCCTGGTCGGGGCGCCGGATTCTGTCCCCGTTGCCCCTCTTCCAGGCCAGCTCTCTGCTGTGGCCCAGGAGTGCAGTGGAGGATGGCCCAAGTGCTTGGGGCCTGCACCCCGTGGGAGACCAGGAGAAGCACCTAGTTCCTGCCATCGGATCAGCGTGGTGCACTGGCCATGGCGGCCATTGGAGGGTGAACCAACGGCAAAAGGAAGACCTTTCTCTCTGTCTCTCTCTCTCACTATCCACTCTGCCTGTCAAAAAAAAAAAGGAAAAATTAAAAAGTAAAATTAAAAAAATCCCCAGCTCGTCTTGAGGTATACTTAATGTATTTAATTATTTTTTATTTATTTATTTTTTGACAGGCAGAGTGGACAGTGAGAGAGAGACAGAGAGAAAGGTCTTCCTTTACCTTTGGCTCACCCTCCAATGGTTGCCGTGGCCGGCGCACGGCGCCGATCTGAAGCCAGAAGCCAGGTGCTTCTCCTGCTCTCCCATGCAGGGTTGAGGCAGAAATGACACTCTGGTTAGGTTTCCTTGCCTCAGCTATACCAGCAAGCAGAAAGTATGGATCCCAAAGACTGCTGTAGTTACAAATAAGGTTTCTACAAAGGAAGAAGGAAAGCTCATTCTTTGGATTCTCTGTCCTTTGATCCTCTAACAGCGGAAGGCACCAATCTTCAATAATTTTATCAACTATACAGTAAAGGCTTGTGCTAGGTGTTTAGTGTTACCTTGTCTGATTTTTATGCACACGATAAGCCTATGATATAGATAGTACTACTCCTATTTTATTAAAGGATAGACAAGTTCAGAGATACTAAATGTATCTAAAATCTCCAAACACTGATAGGAATCTAGAAACTATTTATTAGAACCTGCACTCAGAGTTACATTTACTAAGCCAATTAGAAATTACTTGCAAAATGTGTTGTGACTCGCAAATTAGTTTTTGTACCATTTTTTAAAAAAGTTATTCATAATACTGCTTTTTGCCAACCCAATTCCAGGCCTATAGAAGAATAGGATCTGATAATAGTTGCACAGCTCAATTCATAAGGAAATTAAAAATACCAACATGCCTCCTTTTCTTTTGTCATCTATGTCACGGAGTTGACCATTACATCTCTTTCATGTTAAGTTTTCAACTCACTATTATGAAGAAAAATGTGGGATGCTAGTCTTTCTCAAAAGGACAATATCCTACATTTCAAAATAAATGTTGTTAGAAAATAGGAATCCTTGAACACAACTGAACAGTTATTAGTAGCAATAATATAAAGTCTCTAATAAGGTATACTTGCAAAACTCTAAGTTTTACTAACTAATAAAGTCTTAACACTAACGAGCTTCTTTCCCTTATTGACCATACCACTTTATAATTAAGGCTGTGCACACTGAAATAATCACTATAGAGAGAAGATTATTCCTGAAAGTGGCAACATGTTGTTCTCTGTTGCTGTAGGTACAATGTGAAGTATCTCTGCAGAGCAGCAAGTCCTTACCAGAAAAGTAGCTCTCTCAAACAGAAGTACTTCATCTGCTTCGATAATTTCAGCAAAATTCCTTAGATTCATTTCCAGCTGTTGAACATTGGGAATCAGTTGATAAACAATGCTGGACCAAGCCTAACAGAATAGAAGCACAGTGTAATATTACTAACAGGTACAAAGTCCTAAACCTTTGAAATGAGTAAGCACACTATAACATATGAACAGGAAAATATGATAATTGAGTCCCAAACAAATACTGACATTAAATATGACATAAAACAAATGAAATGAGAAAATGAAGCTAATATTTGCTTTTTATCCTTGAATTCATTTAAGTTCAAACACTTCTATAAAATGCTAGAGAAACTTCTTCCCATTGATAATTAAAATTTAACAAGTATTGTAATTGCTATAATGTTGTCTTAGGAAAAAAGTTGAAAAATATGATCTAGCATGCTAACAAGCTTCTAATCCAGCCATTCAACAAACATTCAAATCCAACAATGTAGATTGTTCTCAAGAGCGGAAACTAATAATGCTGTATTTAACATACAACCAAGAATCGATTTTTGGAAAATATCAGAGCCACATGGACAAATGGCCCCACCCATCAATGGGATAATATACCATTACAAGAGAAACCAGTGGCATTAGCAATTCCAAAGTTTTGTTGTCAGCTGTATAAATTATTGATCCAAATGAATTAAAAATGGCCCACTGCGTGTTTGCCTAAAACTAATTTCATCTAGTGGAATATGATTAATGTAAGCAGCTGAAATTAGCCACACCCTCCCTCTATTCTCTTAAGTCTCTTTTATTTGTATCTCCATTATAATATTTCTTTCATTCTCACTCCAATTTGTCTGGTTAGGTGTAATTTGTTCTTCTCTCCCCTACTAGAGGGCAGGAACCTGGTCTTAGTCATTTGTGTTTCCAACAGCATCAGGCAGCTATGCAATGAGTGCTTGTTGAATAAAACTTAATATAAAAATTTACGTCAGCTCTATGCAACATTGATGTAAGAGATAGTAGTGCCATGTCTCTGTTCCAATTAGTTTTATTACTTAGGCATGGGGGTTCAGGTTCCAAGTTCCCAGGTCGGTGTTAATGTCACTGCTGAATTTACCTTGGAGAAGGCACCAAAGCTAACCACAGCAGAGACATTGTCACTCACAGCAGTGTTGTGATTAGCCAATTGTCTTTGGTCGTGTTATGTATTGCCATCCTTCACACCGCAGTTGGTTCTTATCAGTGCGTCATGTCCATCCTTATTCACGGTTACCTGTTCTATGGGAATAAGGCTTTGAGAGAAATTCGGCCCATATTAATCTAGAACAGTATTTCCTAGACAGGTATCTCAAAATGATCTGTTATTAGAGTGACGCTGGGTCAACATAATATTGAGGAAAAAAATGAATTAGTTAAAAAAAAAGTAATGGCTATTTTTAAAGTCCAATGTTTTCTCTCCTTGGCAAGTCAGGTTTCTGTGCTTCTGGTTGTAGATACCCTTGTCAGATGCAGTTGATACTGAAGCTCTAGCTACCAGTGACAGTGAAGAATGCTTTTCACCCAGAGTCACACTTGTCAATGGATACCAGAAGCAGTCTGAAGGAAAAGGCTGACCACAGGAGAACTCAAAAGGAGCCAGTCCTTCAAGTCACCAGATCAGTAGGAGAAAGGGGGGAAGCAGGAGCCTATGTGCCAATAATATAATTTCAGCTTCATCTGTGACACAACAATTATTGTAACTTCTACAATTACTTCAAGCAGTGTGATACCCATTACAACAATGGGAATAATCTTTCTGGTTAAAAGAATGCTGGTCTCCAATTTGGTATGAAAACTGAAGCTGCAATACTCTGGGCATGTTTCATTTTTTTTTTTTTTTTTTTTTTTTTTTTTACAGGCAGAGTGGACAGTGAGAGAGAGAGACAGAGAGAAAGGTCTTCCTTTTGCCGTTGGTTCACCCTCCAATGGCCCGCTGTCGGCGCGCTGCGGCCGGCGCACCGCGATCGTCCGATGGCAGGAGCCAGGAGCCAGGTGCTTATCCTGGTCTCCCATGGGGTGCAGGGCCCAAGCACTTGGGCCATCCTCCACTGCACTCCTGGGCCACGGCAGAGGGCTGGCCTGGAAGAGGGGCAACCGGGACAGAATCCGGTGCCCCGACCGGGACTAGAACCCGGTGTGCCGGCGCCGCAAGGCGGAGGATTAGCCCGTTGAGCCACGGCGCCGGCCTGGGCATGTTTCATTCTAAGACTCCCTTCTCCAATCTCTCCACTAAATATTTTCCTTTTACTGACTTCCAGTTTTAGGTAGACTACCTTATATCCTGTACAGGTATCTGAATACTAGATATAACTCCAATCAGCATTGAGACCACACCAGGTCAAAATGGATGATGGCCAATTAATGAAACATCTGCTATCACAAAGATCAATATCATCAATACCAAATTAATCATGACCATACTGGTTAATTCAGTGTGATATGTATCTATGTAGACCCAATCTAAGATCAAAACAAAATCTCTAATGTTAAGTTTGATTTTCTTCCAACAATTTGTTGTAAATACTTTATTTTTAGTAAAACAAATTAGATGGCTATGAAATAGTTTAAAATCTTTTAATTTGGTAACATTCTGCTAGCTTTCTCTCATGCTCTTAAAATGAGGAAACTCAGGGAAACATACACACCTTATAGAGAGTTTCATCCCAGATAGATGTTCGGAAGCAAGAGCATTCCAATGGGCGAGACAAACGTCTTAGATCTTCTTCTCGCTCTTTAAAAATCTGAATTAAAAAGTCCAATATTCTCATCAGCATATAACAGCTACCATCTTTCACTGCAAAATCTATAAATGCAGCTTCTGCTTATGCATTTTCTTGAGAATATTTTAATCTTTTGTTATTTGTTTTTAATTGTTACATAAATGCTGTATATATTTATGGGGTACCATGTGATGTTTCAGTAAGTGTACATTGTATTGTAAAATGTTCAAATCAGAACAAATATATCTACCTGCTCAAATATTTAGCATTTATTTGTGGTGAAAGTATACAAAATTCTTTCTTCTAGGTTTTTTAAGAAAATTATAGTACGTTATCACTATTTTTAGTTACCCTACTGTGCATCAGAATACCAGTACTTCTTTTTTCTATTTAAGTATAACTTGGCATACATTAATTAGCTACCTCTCATCCTCATTTTTCTTAGCCTCTGGTAACCATCACTGCAACCACAACTTCTATGATATCAATGTTTTTGATTCCACATGAGATCATACAACCTGTCTTTCTGTGTCTGGTTTATTTCACATAACATAATGATCTCCAGTTCCATCTGCGATTTTGAAAATAATAGGATTTCATCCTTTTTAGGGCTGAATATTATTCCATTGTGTATATGTACCACATTCCCTTTATTCATTCATGAGCTTATCAGGACACTTAGGTTGCTTCCAATTTCTGGCTATTGTGTTAATGGAATTTCAAGTATATACATTATTTCACAAACTGAGGTGGCAGAAATTATTTCATATCATGTCTGAAAATGCAACAGCTACTAGAATTCTTCAGGCTTACACTACTTGTGTTGAATATCCATTGAGAGCACTATGTTAGAAAATAAAGTTAATCGCACAGAAGATTCTTAATAAAATATAACTAATGCTTCAGATCACCAAATCTGGAGTATTTTAAGATAGCGATACCCACATACTGATTTTGTATGGAAAAAGTGCCTTAACCATTGCATATAGTTCTCTATTTTTTATGTAAGTGCTATATTTACTTACCCATACAGATATAACCTCCTACACACCAAATCTATCCATCTTGAAAATGTTTCTACATATAGATGTCCACATACACATGGAAAATACCTACTTATATAAATATAAATAATTTGTTTATAGATTATATATACATACATATAAACACATATATTTTTCCATGAGTAGTTGTATTGGTAGTGAGTATATATGTACACAATGTGATGGTTAATTTTTTGTGTCAACTTTGCTAGGCCTCAGTACCCAGATATTTGGGTGTTGCTGGGAAGGTATTTTTTACATGACACTAACATTTAAATAAGACTTTGAGTAAAGCTAATTGCCCTCTATAATGTAGAAGCCCTTAAGAGAAAAGACTGTCATCCCCTGAAGAAATTCTGCCTCCAGACTGCCTTCTGCCACACCAACATTTCCACAAGTTCCTAGTCTGTCAGTTTGCCTTCAAATCTCAGACATGTTATCTTCTAAAATAAGTTGAGCTAATTTCTTAAAATAAATTAATATCTCTGTCTCATTCACTCATATTTTCGCTCCCTCTTTCTCCATATACATATACATATGCCCACATAAATGTGGACAAATATATATATATATATATATATATATATACACACACATACACATTTTTCCATGAATAGGTGGATTGGTAGTGCATATATGTTTACACACTGTGATACTTAATGTTATGTGTATATGTATTTATACATTCCGTTCATTCTTTTAATCTAGAGAACCTTGACTAATACCGACTCTAGTACTGAGAGTGGTTCTAGAGAAGAGTCTAATTTTATTAAGATTTATTTATTCACTTGAGAGGCAGAGAGAGAGGTCTTCCATCCACTGGTTCACTCCCCAAATGGCTTCAATGGCTGGAGCTGGGCCCATCAAAAGCCAGGAGCCAGGAGCTTCCTCTGGGTCTCCCACGTGGGTCCAGAAGCCCAAGGACTTGGACCATCTTCCACTGCTTTCCTAGGCCATAGCAGAGAGCTGTATCTGAAATGGAACAGCTGGGTCTTTAACCGGCACCCATTTGGGATGCCAAAACTGCAGGCAGTGGCTTTACCTACCTGCTATGCCACAGTGCCGGACCCTAGAGAAGAATCTTAATGATGAAATTTTTGAATTGGTTCTGGGGTTTCTGGACTTGGTTCTCTAATCTGATTAATGACTCTATTTTCAGTAATAAAGACAGCACTGATAATCCATGATGCAATGTGGCAACAGAGATACAAACTTTTTTTTGTCAAAATGATGAGCATAAAAATTTCATAAAAATGAAATTGGCTGACTGATCCTAACTGTACTGCATAAAATAGGGAAAGAAATGGATGTGCTCAGAGATTTGAATTCCTAGTTCAGCACTGTAACCTAAAAGTTACTATGTCTGCCTTGAAAAAATATTCTCCTCACCTACAGCCACAAAGCTGACTGCTGAAAACTAAACTTGGAATCTTACCCTATGAGTAGGTTAATTACAAAACAAATTGAATCCGCAACCTTAAAGGGAGTCTTTTTTTTAAGATTTATTTATTTAAAAATCAGAATTACGGAGAGAAGAGAGAGAAAGCATCCATCCACTTATTCACTCCCCATATGGCTGCAAAGACCAGAGCTGGGCCTGTCTGAGCCAGGAGCCAGCAGCTTCTCCCACGTGGTTGCAGGGGCCCAAGCACTTTGTCCATCCTCAGCTGCTTTTTCAGGTACATCAGAGAGAGCTGGATTGAAAGTAGAGCAGCCAGGACTCGAACCAGCACCCACATGAGACGCCAGTGCTGCATATGGAGGCTTAACCACTGCGCCACAGTGTCGGCTTCAGGATTCTTTTAAAGTAAGAGTACTGACTAGGAAGGAATAGAATTCTGACAATTGGAAGTGGGAGCAGGGGGCATATGGCAAAATTCTGATGAAGCAGGGGACACTGAACTCCTAAATTCTCATGAGCAGTCTCTATCAGTAGAAACAGCTACTCCAGGGCCAGTGTTGTGGCACAACAGGTTAAGCAGCCACCTGCAACACCAGCATCCCATATGGGCACTTCTGAAAATTCAAGCTGCTCAATTTCCAATGCAGTTCCCTTCTTATGCACCTGTGAAGGCAGCAGAATATGGGCCAAGTAGGCCCCTACCATTCATGGGAGACCTAGATGGAATTCTTGGCAACTGCCTTCATCCTGGCACAGCCCTGATCATTGCAGCCATTTAGGTGATGAAAAAGCAGATGAGAAGATCTCTGTCTCTGTCTCTCCCTCTTTTTAAGTAAAATAAGTCTTTTTTAAAAATAAATAAAGCGGGGGCCGGCGCTGTGACACAGAGGTTAATCCTCCGCCTGCGTTGCCGTCATCCCATATGGGCGCTGGTTCTAGTCCAGGCTGCTCCTCTTCCAATCCAGCTCTCTGCTGTGGCCTGGGAAAGCAGTAGAAAATGGACCAAAGTCCTTGGGCCCCTGCACCTGTGTGGGAGACCTCGCGGAAGCTCCTGGCTTTGATCGGCCCAGCTCCAGCCGTCGCTGTCATTTGGGGAGTGAACCAGCAGATGGAAGACGTTTATCTCTGTCTCTCCCTCTCACTGTCTATAACTCTACCTGTCAAATAAAAATAAATAAAGAAATGAATAAAGCATCAGCTACTCCATCCTAATCTGAGATTAACCCTACTTTGCCTAAAGATACTGGATTAAGGGTCATCATTGTGGAGTAACAGGTTAAGTTTTCACTTCTGATGGCATTATCCCATATCAGAGTGCCAGTTCAAGTTGCGGCTATTCCATGTCTGATCTAGCTTCCCACTAATATGCCTGGGAAAGCAGTAGAAAATGGCTCAATTACTTGCTTCCAGCTACTCACATTGGAGACGAGGATGGAGTTCCAGGCTCCTGGCTCTGGCCTGGCCCAGATCTGGCTGCTGCCACCATTTGGGGAGTGAATCAGCAGATGGAAGATCTCTCTCATTCCCTATCTCTGTGTGTATCTCTTGGTCTCTTAGTATCACTCTATATTTCGAATGAATTAACGGAATTTTTTAAAGAAACAGACTGGTTTTGTGGTGTAGAGGTTTTATAAAGCAGCTGCCTGAAATGCCGGCATCCTATAAAGGCACTGGTTCATGTCCTGTCTGCTTCACTTTCGATCAAGCTCCCTATTAATGCACCTGGGAAAGGAGCAGAAGGTGCCCCAAGTGTTTGGGACCCTATCACCCACATGGGAGACCTGGATGTAGCTCTTGACTTCTGGCTTTAGCCTGGTCCAGCTGTGGCCATTACAACCATCTGGGGAGTGAACCAGGGGATGGAAGATCTTGTGTTTGTGTGTGTGTGTCTACATTTCTCTATATAACTCTTTCAAATAAAAAATAAATGGTTTTTTAAAAGAAACTATAAGAGCCTCCTCTAAGAAGAAGCTTGTCTTCTTGGCAAGACATTCTGATTCACTTGCACACCTCCACTTTGCTCTACATCTATAACCACCCTCAAGTCCCCCATTAGATTCCTAAAAGTACAAAACGTAACCCAGGAGGAAATACATAACACTCCAAAAGACCTTCATTATTTTTCCAACTTATACAAGCAAAAATCTTGGGAATATGTGTAGGAATGAATAGTAATGGTACAGGGTAAATGCAGAAGAGATGTAAAGTCAGACCAGGAAGAATTTATTGATATGAGCCCATTAATCAGAGACTTTGCATCGAATATTCCAATCAGAGAGTAAGAAAGGTATTTAAAACTTTCTTTCATTGCCTGAAACACAGACTAAAATGTGGCCTATACTAAATGAAGTTGATATTCCAGACCCGTCTTGTATACTACAGAGGAACAAATTCAAAGGCTTAGGGAGATTGGAATGTTCAAATGGATCTGTCATTTAAGATCTACTCATCAACGCAGGGAGGTTTCAGATGACACACCTTTCACCACGATTGTGAGAAATAAATTTGTCAGGGAAGCCCCAGCTTCCTTCTCTAACTGTGCAATCACTTTTTTCTCTGGGTCTGAATTTACAGTGGGAACTGCTGCCATTTAACTAGAAAACCAAAACACAAAGAGGATCATTGGATTATGGAATGGTAGGAGCCAAATGGAGGTAGTAGAATCACCAAAGGCAAATTGAGGTTAGTTACCTTTATAGATAGCAGAGCAAAGCAGCAATCGGAATATTCTGACTTACAGAGAACTATGATGTTAGCTAGTTGATCATGGTGTTCCTAAAAGTGAGATATATGGGAAGCCTACTAAATTCTTAAAACGTATGAGACCAAGTAATCAAAAATTGAACTTCAATCCCCTCAATCAATTCTTAGACTTGCATCAGTTCACAAAGACAGAACCCCTTGAATGAAGGGTAGGCTAGGTGTATCTGAAGAAGGACTCAAAATTTAAACTGCTGATCTTCCTCCCAGCCTCCCCTAAATAGACCCATGGCCTTTTGCTAGGGTAACTCTATGGGAGAAAAAGAAATAATCAGACCTTTGGTGACTACTAAGCACTGGCTCTGAACTGACCCTAATTCCAGGAGACCCAAAATGTTACTGTGGTATGCTAGAGTACTAGGAGTTCAAGTGGTTAATGGGGTTTTGGTTGATGTCTATCTCACAGTGAGCCCAGTAGGTCTACAAAACCATACCACACTCGTTCTCCCAGTTCCAGAATGCACAATTTTGATGGACATATTCAGCAACCAGCAGAAACCCCACATTAATTCCCTTACTGTGGAATGAGGGTTGTCATGGTGGGAAAAGCCAAGTGGAAGCCACTAGAACTACCTCTACCTATAAAAATGATAAATCAAAAGCAATACTGCTTTCTTGGAGTAACTGCAGAGATTAGTGCTACCTTCAAAGACTTGAGAGGTATGGGGTTGGCAATTCCCACCACATCCCCATTTAACTTGTCCATTCATCCAGTGTGAAGTCAGAAGGCTCTTGGACAGTGGATTACCATCAGCTTAACCAGGTGGTGACTACAACTGCAGCCACTGTACCGGATGTAGTTTCATTGCTTGAGAAAATTAACACATCCGTCGGTACTTGTATGCAGCTGTTTTTCTAACAAATGCCTTTTTCTCCTTATATTGGCCCACCAGAAGGAGACTCCATTCCCTTGGTAAGGTCCAGCAATACACCTTCACTGTTCTACCTGAACAGTATACTAATTCTCCAGCCCTATGTCATAATGTAGTTCATAGAGATCTTAATTGCCTTTCCCTTTTATAAGATATCACTCTTGTCCTTGATATTATGCCAACTGGACCTAGTAGGCAAGAAGTAACAACTACTCAAGACTTACTGAGATGACAATTGCACGCTACAGGATAAGAAATAAAATGTGACGGCCGGCACCGCTGCTCACTTAGCTAATCCTCTGCCTGTGGCGCCGGCACCCTGGGTTCTAGTCCCGGTTGGGGCACCAGATTCTGTCCTGGTTGCTCCTCTTCCAGTCCAGCTCTCTGCTGTGGCCCAGAAAGGCAGTGGAGGATGGTCCAAGTGCTTGGTCCCTGCACCCGCATGGGAGACCATAAAGAAGCACCTGGCTCCTGGCTTCAGATCGGCGCAGTGTGCCGGCCATAGCAGCCCTTTTGGGGGTGAACCAACAGAAGGAAGACCTTTCTCTCCCTCTCTCTCTTTCTCACTGTCTAACTCTACCTGTCAAAAAAATGTGACAAAAATTCAGGAACCTTCTACTTCAGTGAAATTTCTAGGGGTATAGTAGAGTAGGGAGATAGCCCTTCTAAAATGAAGGGCAACTGTTGCAACTGTCTCATCCTCAACTAAGAAAGAGGCACATCAAGTGGACTTCTCTGGATTTCAGAGACAATTCAATCCTCATTTGGTTGTTCCTCTGGTCCACTTACCAAGTGATCCAAAGAGTTACGAGTTTTTACTGGGCCCCAGAACTGGAGAAGTCTCCACAATGGGCCCAGGCTTCTTTGAAGGCTGTTCTGCTACTGCATCCATATGTTCCAGCTGATTCAATGGCACTTGATGTGACAGTGGCAGGTAAGAATGCTGTTTGGAGCACTTGGCAGCTCCCTATGGGTAAACTGCAGTGCATATCTTTACAACACTGATGCAAAGCTTTACCATCCTCCACACATAACCTTACTGTTTTTTTTGAAAAGTCTTTGGTCTATTTCTAGGCATTAGTACAGACAACACTTAATTATGGACCAGCAAGCCCCATGCAACCTGAGCTGCCCGTCATGAATTGAGTATTATCTGACCCACCGAGCTAAAAAGTCAACACTCCAGCACCAAAATAAAGTGATATATATATATATATATATATATATGAAATTAGCTTCACACAAGCATCAAAGGCACAAGTTAAGTTATATGAAGAAGTGGTCTAAATGCCTGTGATTCTCCTGCTACAATGCCTTTTCTCTCCCAGCCTGCACTTTCTTGGACATCCTTGAAGGAAAATGGTAAAAGAGGAATCTTTTCAATGGGCAAGACTTTAAACATCTGCTTATTCACTCCTCTTGGGAGAAATGGCCAGATTTTGTATAAATATGAACTGACTTACAGGTTGTAGCTATTTGTTTGCTGAATGGTTAGGGACTAGGAAAGAACATGACTGGAGAATTGGAGACAAGGAGACATGTCGAAGATACACACACACACACACACACACACACACACACAGATATTTCTGAATGGGCAATAAAAGTGAAGATATTTACCTCATGTGAGCATTCACTAATGAGTGATCTTACCAGAGGAATTTTAAGAATCAAGTGTACAGAATGATCTGTTCAGCCTCTTTTCCCAGTCACCCCATCACTGCCCAATGACTAAGTGAATATGGTAGCAAGGATGGAGATTTATTATGCATGGGCTTAGCAACACAGACTTCCACTCACCAACTATGGCCACCACTAAGTGCCCAATTCACCAGCAGTGGAGACTAACACTGAGTCCCTGATAAGGTAACTCCTGGACTGATCAGCCAGCTACTTGGTGACAGGTTGAATATCAGTATTGGATGACTCTTCTCATGGAAGGTATAGCCTTCTTTTCTTACCGTAATATGATTTGCCTTTCCAGCATGCAATGTTTCTGCCAAAACTATCATCTGTGCATTTACAGAATGCATTTATCTATCGTCACAGTTATTGTATGAAGAATTCCTTCTCAAGAATGAACTCACTTCACAGCAAATAAAGTGAGTCAATGCAGCCATGCTTTTGGAATTCACTAGTATCAACACGTTCTCCAGCATCCTGAAACAGCTGGCTTGGAAGGATTCTGAAACAGTCTTTTGTGATCTCAATTACTGTATTGGAACAAACTTTTCTAGGAGGCTACATGTTCTCAGAATCAGCATCCAATATATGGTGCTTTTTCTTCCATAGTGAGAATTCAAGGGTCCAGGAATCAAGTGGTGGAAATGGGAATGTTACTTACTCACTACTATCTTAGTGATCCACTATCAAAATTTCTGTTTTGTCCCGTGACCTTATATCTTGCCCTCTACTGGCCTAGAGGTCTTAATTATAAAGACAAGAACGAGACACAGCAATGATTACGATGAACTGAAAGATTGCTACCTGGCCACTTTGGGTTCCTCATGTCTCTGAATCAAAGAACTGAGTCAAAGGGCTGTCACTGTGGTGTAGCAGGTAAAGTCACCACCAGCATCCCATATGGGTACAGGTTCAAGTCCTGGCTACTCCACTTCTGATCCAGCTCTCTGTTATGGCCTGGGAAAGCAGTAGAAGATGGCCCAAGTGCTTTTACCCTGAACCCACGTGGGAGACCTGGAAAAACTACTGGCTCCTGGCTTTGGATTGGTGCAGTTCCAGCCACTGCGGCTATTTGAGGAGTGAACTAGCGGGTGGAAGACCTTTCTCTCTCTCTCTCCCTCTCACTGTCTGTAATTCTACCTCTCAAACAAATAAATAAAATTTTAAAAAAAGATTGTCTCAAATGTTTGTGCCCCTGCACCGTGTGGGAGACCCAAAGGAAGCTCCTGGCTCCTGGCTTCAGAATGGCACAGCTCCAGCCATTGCAGCCCTCTAGTGAGTGAACCAGTGGGTGGAAGACCTCTCTCTCTCTCACTCTCACTCTCTCTCTCTAATTCTCTGCCTTTCAAATAAATAAATAAATCTTTAAAAAGAAAAATAGAGTTACAGGACAGGTAAGGGTAATTATCCTGACTACCAGAGGGAAATAGAACTGCTACTTCACAATGGAGGTAAGGAAGAGTGTTCTAGAATATAAGAGATCTCTTGATGGGGCATTCTGTTAGTAGAACTATGCCTTTTGATTATAGTCAGTGGAAAACTAACAACCCAGTTTAAGCAGTTCTATTAATGATCTTTGGGTCACTCTATCAGGAGAAGAAATACAACTACAACTTGGATATTACTGTAGGCAAAGAGAATTCAGAACTGAAGAAAGCAGTTTAAAATATTAGCTACCACCACATGACCAGTTATACAAATGAGGACTATAATTGTCCTGAGTATTTTGTTATGAATATGTGTATTCAATGTATATATGTATGTATGTATATACACACATACATATACCTCCATTATCCTCTTATCAGGAATGTAAGATATAAAGACTTTATATCATAGTATTTAAGTAATATTAACTTTACATTGCAATATTTAAGTTACCAAATAGCAAGGGGAAGAATAAACACTACCCAAGGACTTCGTACTCTCCTGTGAAAATGGTTATTGCATTTTTAGTTGGATTTAAGATAGCTGCGTCATAATAAGGAGAAGTATGACCTTGTTATAATCTTTACTTGGAGGTTAGGTATGACATCAGGAGTCCTATATGCATTCCAAGTTGATAAAGGTAGAATATAATGGTTATTTTTATATGTTAACTTGACGAAGCTATACTACACAGACATTTTGTCAGACAATAATCCAGATGTTGCTGTACAGGTATTGTTCAGATGATATTAATATTTAATTCAGTAGTCTTTGGGTAAAGCAGAGTACACTCCATAATGTGGGTGAGTCTTATCCAAACAGTTGAGGTTTTAAAAGATTGACTTCCTGAGGAAGAGGGGATGCTGCCCTCCAGACTACAATCTGCTCCATGCTACAACATCAACTCTTTCCTGTGTCTCCAGCCTATCTGCCTGTCCTAAAGATTTCAGACTTGCCAGCTTCTACAATTGGCTCAAAGAGTTTCTAAAAATAATTTCCTCCCCTATGTGTGTTTGTATGTGCGTGTGTATGTGTGTGTATATGTGTTGCTCTCTCTTTCTCTACACACACACAACACACACACATGTGCACACACACACATATACATGACTGGTTCTGTTGCTCTAGAGAAGCCTGACTAATATACACACATGGATGAAAATATCTGTCTTGGCTTAAATTGATATTTTGGGAGGCAATTTAACCAATTTTACTTTAAAATTTCCATATCTAAATATTTAATGAAATAAAGGATATATTTTTGAAAATCAAGCTTAGAATTCTTTAAAGATATTAATGTATATTTGGGGACATTTATGTGGACATTTAGAAAACAATAAGGTAATCATCCATACTGAGAAAAATGTCTTTATGTGTGTTTTTTTTTTTCAAGAGAAGTGTAAGAACTCCATGGAATTTTTTTTCCTGAAAAGAATGGCACAAATTTAGCTACACCTCCACATAAAAAGTTTTTAAAGCATGTCAATCATTTGACAGTGCTTTTTCTGCTTCCTACCAGGTCCCGTTGATCCTCTTGTACCAGATCCATTTTGTGTACCAAGCAAAAGATTTTGGCATCTGGAGAGTTCTGCAGAATAGCTTCCAGGCATGATTGGTAATAGTGCATATCCTTTTCCAGTTCACGGCTCTCCACATCAAAGACATAAATCAGAACCTCCACATTTCGGAAGATGTTGTCCCTTTGGCTAGTAAAATAATTTTCCATGAAGGTGTCTTGTCTAGTAGGAAAAAAATCTTGATAGTAAGCAAGTCCTCAGTTCAATCACTTCTACTTATGATGTTTTTTGTTGGCCTGATTAATGCAAAAGATAATCTTATGACTTCAACTTAAAGGGAAAATAATAGGTCTGGCCTTACCTTTCCTATTGAGCCACAAGTTGTGCTACCCTCTGCCCCTCTTCTTGTGTTCTAAATATACTGGCCTTCTCTCAGTTCTTCAAGAGTTCCATTGTTTATCCACCATGGGGCCTTTATATATTCAGTCTCTTTTCTCTCAAATGTTACCTTCTTACCTCTTCATCCAATTAACTTCTGCTTGTCTCTTCAGATTTCAGTTCAGTCTCTATTACCTCACAGAAACCACCTCTGACCTCTTTGACTTGGGCTGACCTACTCACCATAGGCTCTTATGCCAATACAGCCCTCTTATTTCCAACATTTACTACAAGTGTGATACTACACTTGCCTGTGTGTTTAATTAATGACATTCACTTCTCTAGACAGCGAGTTTCATGAAGGTAGAGAACAAATCTATTACTATTTCCCATTGTTTTTCATCTTTTACAGAGTGTTAGGTTAGGTTAACAATCAACATTTGTTGAATACATATTCTATATGAAAATGACTCCAAGGCTAACTTCTAAGCAGAATGCTGCTCTTTGCACCTTAGGCTATATTATGCTTCCCAAGTCCTCAATAACCAGCTAGTCAGCAGAAAACAGTAGCATTGTA
Organism: Sylvilagus floridanus; assembly: GCA_949820135.1. Lineage (NCBI taxonomy): Eukaryota > Metazoa > Chordata > Mammalia > Lagomorpha > Leporidae > Sylvilagus > Sylvilagus floridanus. The sequence continues at coordinate 92,780,344 of OX463223.1, forward strand.
GAGTTTGGAAAAATTATGAACCTACTTTTGAGTTCTGTACTTCACTATTGATTAGTTGTGTGACCTTGGGAGAATAGAAATCTCCCTGGACCACAGCTGCACTGTGTATGAAAATAAAGTTGATATTTTACTGCCAAAATTCAAGATACTTAGAAGAGTCTCTTGATACAAGTTAGAGAATTGGAAGTCATGATAATGAGGAAGGATTTGCATGGAGAGCAGGTAGACTCTAGCCATTAAGTGATTCATCTGCTAGCAAGAATGGAATCATGTTAATAGACAATTTTTGGCTACTGCATTATTATTTCAGTAAATATTCATTTTTCACAAATATTCATTAAGTAGTAATACCTAAATCTATCACATACAGAGGGCGTTGTGTAATGAGTTGGTACCATTACTATCCTTACTCTACAGATGAAGAAACTATAGCTTGTAGAATTTAAATGCTCTATCCAAGACAAGACAGCCGACACAGCTGAAATAAAAACTCCAGTCTAACTCTAGTGCCTATTCTCCTAACCACCATGCACTATATATACTCCTCCAGCACAGGGTAGAGAGCAACATTGGCATATGCGGGGTCTTCAAAAAATTCCTGGAAATGTGTATTATGAAAAAAAAATATTCACAGAGTTCAACATATTTAAACAAAATAAATATTTTTAATTCTATTTTCCACAAGTTTTTTGAAGTACCTTTGAAGTAAGCATAGTGAGTGTGCACTGCTGATGGTATTTTTGGTGAGTGCCTTGGTGATGAGAGGAGGGACTATCTCCTACTCTTTCAACAATGGATAATTCAGCAGAAAATATTTACTTAGGATCTGCTCCACAGTGCTGAGATGACCTGGAAATAGTTATTGAAATAACTAAGAACAAAGCAGGATGGTATGAAAACCTTGGCAAAGGCTTCAGATCACGTGAGACAGAAATCTACTTATATCCCTGCAAAAGAGGGGATAATCTATCCCATACTACAGATATCTAGATGGTGCTTGTGGTAGTGCTATTTAAATCTATCACATATATGGGCATTTTCACTACTACTTAAAAGTAAGAGATCTTTAACTGACAAATATTTGGTAATTTCTATTTGTACCTATTACAAATGACAGTTACTCTAGGTGTATACTGATTTTGCTGGATGCCATGATTAGTGCCATCAGCTTCACAAACAAGTAAGCAGACGGTACTTACCCACCACAATCCCACAGGTTCAAAACCAGGTTTCCCAGAAATCGAACATGAGAATGTTCTACATCAACTGGAAAACAAATATGACATATCTAGTAATTGTAGCATGCAAGGTGAAATTAAAATTAAGCAAAGCACTGACCCACGGAATTTAGAAGGACCAAAGTGGAGTGAAATGCTCAAAGCTACAAGAAGGTAATTTTCAGCTTGATAGTGTGGTTTAGTGGCATGGTGAGCAACTAAACTATGCTGAGATACAGAACTAGCTCTCATGTAAGTCACTTTACTTTTTAGTAGTTTAGTACTTAGAGCAGAAACAATCTCCAATTATAATACTAATGTTAAAATTTCAACATGTAAGACAATGACATATATTCTTAACAGATCTTTCCTGCCCCACCTGCCCATATCAACTTCTCACACAATAAATAAATAAATACACAAACAACATTAACAAAAACTAAACACAGAATGTACATAAAACATAACCAAATTCCCACTGTTGATTTTTTTTACTTAATGACCTTACACTTTCCCATTTATTGACTCCTCTGTCCATATTCAATTCATTGCTAGTCCTTTGCATTCTCTCTCAATTCTGTTATTTATTCGGCAACCCACTACTAACATTAAGGGATGCCCTTATCTCATGCCTACACTATTGAAATAGATCCCTCACTGACCTCCCACCAGAAAGCCTTATCCATTTTACTTCATCTTATAGGTTCCTGTCAGGTTCATCTTCTTAACACTACTTTGAACATGTCACTCCCCATTCAAAACACTTCAAATGGCTCTTCCATGCCTTTTTGGGGGCTATTCAAGGTCCTTCACAATTTGGCTTCCAAACTAACTATATATTCCCCCAATGATTCAAATAAATAAAACCATTCACTCCAGCCCAAGTTGGCTTATTCACAGTCCCCCCAAACCACACTACCTCCCCAACTCCCAACATACCTCACATCAGGGATCGCAAACTTGCTGAGTGAGGCCTGATACACAAGCAAAGTTGGCCACATATGAAAGGTAAATAGCCACCCAATGTGACAGTGGAATGGACAGCAGCTACTCAACTTTGGCTTGTTTGTCATGAAGGAATGTGGGTTCAGAATAGCCAGATCTTTAAATTTTTTTCAGTAATAATGGGAAATTAGATTTTTGTAGAAACATTTACATGTTTATAACTAATGCCAATTTTTCTAAAACACTACAACAGGCCAAATTATATTTACAGGCCTTATCGACCATACATTCTACTTGTTTGCGACCTCTGCCTTACACTACAGCCCCAATCCCATCCTGTACTTGCCTATTTTGTATCTGCCTGGAAAGCCCTCCCCATCTTTCTTTCAAAGTTACATTCATGTTTTAATACCCAGCCTAAATCCCACCTCCTCTTAAAAGCCCTGCTTGGCTATACCCACTTACCATAATTTCTCCCTCTAATCATTCAAACATTTATTAAGCATCTACTCTCTGCCAGGCACTAAAAATCCCAAGGAGGAATAGTGAAAATGTTTAGCCTGAAAATTTCTCAAAGTCTAGCAATTGCTATCTATGTAATTTATATGATAGTCATTTACACAGTGACTTTTTTTCTATCTTAAAGCTGTTGCTTAAATTGACTGCCATCTAACTTTTGTGCAATTTTATCTTCTCATAATCTAGATCACATGTAGCAAAGCATTATTAAAAATGTATAGGCTTTGGAATCAAAGAATCTGAGTTCAAATACCAGCTCTACCTCTCTGGGTAACCTTGGGTAAATCACTTGAGCTACAAGTATCAGTTTTTCCTTCTATTAAAAAAGAAAGGAGGGGCATAGTATTGACTTCACAGGATTACTGTCAAGACTCAATGAATTATCTATCATATATAAAGTGCCTGGCACGTAGTAGGTGCCCAAACTACTTCCCTTCTCCCCTTTACTTCCCCCTCCTTGGAAAAGGAATCAAATCTTACATGTCTTTGTATTTCCAACAGAGTCTACGAGAGAGTAGGTGCTCAAACTGCTATTAATTTGAAGACTATGTATACGGTCTAGTACTAAAAAAAAAATGGAAAGAAGTGCTACTGAGAAAGGGAAAGACAATAACAAAAGAAGTGACAGGATTCAGTGACTGTGTAAATATGGGGTACATGGAATAGAAATCTGGTTTCTACTCCCATATCATGGAAATAGTTCTCATCAAGTGACCAATGGCCCCATTACCAAATCCAGTGAACTTTTTAGTCTTTGTCTTACTCTCTGCAGCATGACACTGTTGACTACTCTCTTCTCAAAAATTTCTCTTCTCTTGGTCTCTGATATCATATCTATGAGCTCTTAGGAAGATCCTCCCTCACAAGCTCCTATTCTTCTTTCTGTCTCTTAAATGTTCTTCAAGACTCCGATCTTGGTCATCTTCTCATCTGTTTTCTGCCCCAAAGCAAGTTAATACAGTCACATTATTTTATTTACCATTTGGAGACTGATAACTCAAAAATAGGTATCTCTAGTATAAATTTCTCTCCTATCTTTCCAACTCACATATTGTACATCTCCACATAATAAACAAGAGTTAAACAAAATCAAAACTCATTGTATCCAAATGTAACTCACAATCTCTCTTTTCTTTCTCTTTCAAGCTTCTCCATTTTAGTGAATTTAACCAGTTTCCTAAGCCAAAACCTGAGTTTCATCCTTCAATCCACTCCCCTCCCCATTTTCTAAACCTACCCGTTAATTGTATTGATTCTATCTCTTAAATATATCACAACTCCATTGGCTTCTCATCGTAATAGTACCACCACCGTAACCCAAATCAAGCTCCTGGAATTTTTTATCTAGTCTATTAAAATAGTATCCTGAATGATCAATCTATTTCTATACTTGTCTCCCTCCAATCTATCATCCATATTACAGATATGGTAATATTTTCAAAATGCAGGTTTTTATTTCATTCTTCTATAGAAAGGGTGAAAAAAACCCACAGCTCTCTCTATATACATGACTATATATATATATAATATATGAAAAAGCACCAAAAAGGTAACCTCTAAACTACTAATTGTGGTTCTCCACAAGAAGTAGGCCTGAGAATGAGAGAAGGAATAGACTGTCTAAACTTATGAAATGTTGAATTTTTCGTATTACTTTTATAATTAACATTGAAAATTTAAAATAATAAAATATAAATCAGATGACATTACACTTCTGTTTAAAATTCTTTAGGGTTTGTGCTCTACCCTTACTTCAAACTACCTACCCTGATTAAGCACTTTCTGATATAACTCTCATTTCCTGCTTCCCCTGTAGTCCCTTGGTCACTATAGGGGCCTCTAGTTCTTCTGGTCTTCCTGCCCTGTAGTCATAAGGGCAACTGAAAAGAACCAAGAACAGAGCTTTAGGGAAATCACATACACTTAAGGGGCAGAAAGAAGAAAATACTGTGATGAAGATTTTTAAAAAATGCAGGGAAGGGATGTTAAACATCAAGGAAGAAAACCAGGATAACAGAATATTAAATAAAAGCCAAGGGAACAGAGAGTTTTGAGAAGGTAGGAAGTCTTAGAGGCGTCAACAGTGTTTGCGACTAAAATACATCAGAATCACATTTTAATTGACAAATTTGCTATTCTGACATACACATTTTAACAGTCCCCTAATAAGTTAATATCACCATTCCACATTCTTACTTCAAATGTCAAACCACAGTAGGCTCCAAGTTTAACAAAACTGGACTTTTTTCAGGAACAACATACTAGGAAAACACTAAAACATTAAAGTCAATGTAATATTTTATAAGAAGTACTGTTTTACTACTTTTAAAGAAAATCAGCAACTGTATAAAAAGGAAATTCAAGGAAAAAGCAATGTTTATATGGATTTTGAACTGGTCTATACAAGTTTAGCAATAGAATTCAGACCTTTTATCAGCAATGACAAATCAGCTAATGGTACACTAAAGCATTAACATAAGTTTTTTAGTATACTTTTACTACCTTTAACAAGGTATAGTAGTAACTAAAAAAGTATTATCAGTAAAGATACCACTTAAGATATCCTTAAGAGAAAAAGTCCTGTCCCTTTGACAGAGCCTGGAATACTAGAATCTTAAAAAAAAAGTACTTGTTGAAATAATAGCCTGCTTTAATGTACAGTTTCGTATAATTTACAACATTGTGCAAATGATTATGACACTTGATTATGCCAAAACTATTTTAAGCTGTTTGAGTAGTTCTGACATTTTGGTTGCAAGACTATTTAGTCATAAAACTCAGAGAAATAAATCAACTCTGCTGATCAGCTAAACACAGAAACCTCATTTGGACTAGAAAAGGTGCTTCAACAAAGTGTAGAGAATTTAAAACACAAAACAACAAGACATCTGCCAGAAATTGTTAGAGTAGGTAATCTACATAGGTGTGAACATAGACTGACACTCAAGCTCTAAAGTTTACTAGTTGAATGAGATTAACTTCTAAGTCACACTTTCATCATCTAATAAAATTAAGTTAACATTAGGACCAAAGTAAAAACAACAGCATACTTGGAAAAGAACAGTTGTTTGATAAACCTTAGCTAACTCCAATCTTCTGAAACCGTACAGATGGTAGGCACAGATAGTTAACTTGGAAGAAGAGAGAATTTTTAAAATCTTAGCAAATCAAGACAGAGAAAAATCTGGACAGAGGCCAGCATCAAAGATATTAACTCTAGTGACATGACAAGCCATAGAATACTATGTTGACCAAAATATTTGGCCAATATCTTAGATGAAAATTAGATGAGGTACTTATCACAGATACTTAGCCCAGAGCTAGGAAGGATAGCTAAGACATCAGATGAAAGACCAAACAGCTAAGATGAAAACAAGATTCCACCTTTTTTCAATGGATAAAGAAACTGAGGTTCAAAGATATTGTGACTTATCCTGGATTTCATAATTAACAAACACCAGGTACAGAAACAGATCATGGGCTAAAACAAAATTGAACAACTTAAGAGAAATAAAAATTTATTCTTTGATTCCTGATATCAGCTGCTCAAAAAGTAGATGGCTTTATGTTTTAATAACAATATATATGGGCCGGCGCCGTGGCTCACTTGGCTAATCCTCCGTCTGCAGTGCCGGCACCCCGGGTCCTAGTCCCGGTTGGGGTGCCAGATTCCTCTTCCAGTCCAGCTCTCTTCTGTGGCCCGGGAAGGTAGTGGAGGATGGCCCAAGTGCTTGGGCTCTGCACCCGCATGAGAGACCAGGAGGAAGCACCTGGCTCCTGGCTTGGGATCGGTGCAGTGTGCTGGACGTAGCGGCCATTTGGGGGGAAGAGGGGACCAAGTGATGGAAGATTTTTCTCTCTGTCTCTCTCTCTCTCACTGTCTAACTTTGTAAAAAAAAAAAATAACAATATATATGAAATGGAATTGGGTTAATTGGGTTTTTAGTATGATTCAATATAATGAAGATAACTCTAAAATAGGAGTGTGAAGGTTATGCTATGCTAACAGCAATGTAATGTCTAGAATAAAAGATGCAACAGGCCCACTCTACCCTGATGAAGACCGCATCTGCATTTAATCTCAGCACTTCAATAAAAATGTAGGCACATTTGAATACGTTCTTAAAGATGCTTCAAAACTACATCAAATGAGGCATAAGCAGAGGAATCAGAAATGTTTAACTTAAGGAAGACAAGATTTGGGAGACAAGGGAAGGTTTGGATGCATTGCAACATTAATCATCCTCTAGTATTTTGTGGAGATTTCAGAGAACAAAAACAAAACTAGCTAACAAAAAATAAAGAGAAATGAATTCAGAGCTCTACCTAAGAAATGGCTTTTTAATTATCAAAACTGCCTAAATTATGAGAGTCCATACCACACTCCAAGAATCATGAGAACAAAAATGATGTTTCCCTCTCTTCTGTATCCTAGGGTCTGGAACCCAATGCATTGTTAAAAAATTTTTGTTCTTAAAACCAGAGTGAGACATCTTATAAAGTATTGGGTGAGTTGTTCTTAAAAGTGTACAAAATGAAAGAAAACCAGATTAGGAATATTTGAAGACCAGATAGGGTAATACCTTCTCACCCAGAAGCCAAAGACCAACACAGAATCTAAAAATGTTTGGATGCTGTACAGTGCTATGGCATTGCAGCGCAGAAATGGAAGGGTTCTATCAGGATCCTAGTTTCATGGTCTTGGCAGCCATGGCAGCCTAATGAATCAGCTAACATTCAAACACTAAAGGACGATAACATATTTCCCAACTCAGAGCTGAAGCTCCAATAAAAACATCTATGAAGACCCAAGAAGAGAAGTCACAAAATGATCAGATTAACCCTCCTCATGTCCACATCCGTAGTCAGTCTACCTTTACTGAGGACAAGGACTAACTACTGCTTTAAAAAAAAGAAAACAAATTTAGGAGATTTTATTGTTATGCTTGTTAATAGCTATGAATTTTCCTTTGAACAATAACTGTATAAAACACTCCCCCCACCAAAACAAAGGGTATTTATCTTTGTGCAAGAAATATTGAGATAAACAATTAGTTGGAAAAAGGCTTTTACTTTGTAAGCAACTTAGAAAGGAAAGAATCTTCCCAAGAGAGCGAGCAATAGTAACCAGAATTAGATGACAACTCTCTGAAGAGGAATGCAAAAAGGGAAACATGCTCCAAAACAAATCTCTCAACTTCTGCATCCCCAAGCAACTAGCAACCAAGTGTGTTATGCAGATTATTAATAGTTAAGATCACCTGGCTTTACAAAAAGCTAAAACATCTTACTTGTTGCACCAAGGCGACGTGTGTCTCTGGCAATATAATTTGCAAAGATAATAGACCTCATGCTGGTCTTACCCGACCCACTTTTACCCATCAACAGCACCTAAGGACAAAAAGGGAAAACAGAAGGAAAAATATTAGCCATCAAGGGCAAATAAAGTCTAAAGGGAACTATTTTTCTCCTGTATTTGATATTTTACTGAAATGACAGTATCAACAACCTGGTGCAAACACTTGTAATTAACTAAACTGTTGAACACACAAAATTTCCAGGGGCCAGGCACTTGATTATGAAAGAACACATCCTCTTGGCAACACAACTGCAGTGAATTTGTTTTATTACTAATTCATTGTATTACTAATATGCACTATTAATATATTTAGAACTAAGAAAAATGCTATTTTGAGGAGGAAACTAAATCCTGTGTTCTTATAACCTAACATTTGATGCCATGACCTACCTAGCAGAGGATTTCAGATGATTTTCAGTTGAAAGCTCTTTTTCCTGCTCAAGTTCAGCCTTCCACCTGTGCCCTTGATCTTAACCTTTCCACTTACCTCCATATTTTTGTTCCATTAACTAGTCTGTCTCTCTTGTCCTTTTTCAAAGCTTCCCATGGCCTACAGAATCAAGTACTTAAACTACATAGTAGGGCTTTTTTGATCTATCCTTTCTATTTCTCAGTTCTGATCTCCTGTCCCTCTAGGCCTGGAACATTCAATATCAAGCCACACTAAACTGCTTGTAGTTCCTTTGATTACTCTCAGGTCTCCAGGGAGTCCTATCTCTATGACTGTTTTAATGCTGTATTCTCTTCAGCTTCTTTCTACTTATCTTTAAAGACTTGGTTCAGTAATCATCAATTCAAGAAGCTTCTCTGGTGTAGGCATTTGACCTAGTCCACATTCCATATCGGAGTGCCTGAGCTCAAGTCTTGACTCTGCTCTCCATTTGAGTTTCCTAGTAAGGTGCATCCTGGGAGGCAGGCAGTTGAATCTCTACCACCCAAGTGGGCGACTCAGACTGAATTTCCAGTTCCTGGCTTTGATCTCACGTGGCCCTGGCAGGTGAGGCATTTCAGGAGTGAAGCAATGGATGGAAGATCGGTCTCTCTCTCTCTCTCTCTCTCTCTCTCTCTCTCTCTCTCTCTCTCCTTTGCTATCTCTGCCTCCATGCCTTTCAAATAATAATAAAAAAAGGAATTTTAAACTTAAGCTTCTCTCACCCCAATAACCTAGGGGGAGTTAGGTGCCTTTTTGTCTGTCCTCCCACACTACTTCATACCACTGATCATAATGCATTGCAGATAACTTATTTTGGTGGATCTGTTTCTCATAAGATCCTGAACTACTTGAAAATCAGAGTCCTCTGTGTGCCTAACATAAAACAATCAAAATATATTCATCAAAAGAATTGAGCAAGCTATCAAAACAAAAGCAAGAGTTTTTATTTATTTATTTATTTTCTACAGGTAGCGTTTGACAGTGAGAGAGAGACAGAGAGAAAGGTCTTCCTTCCGTTGGTTCATCCCCCAAATGGCTGCTATGGTCAGCGCGCTACACCAATCCGAAGTCAGGAGCCAGGTGCCTCCCCCTGGTCTCCCATGCGGGTGCAGGGCCCAAGCACTTGGGCCATCCTCCACTGCCTTCCCGGGCCACAGCAGAGAGCTGGACTGGAAGAAAAGCAATCAGGACAGAACTGGCGCCCCAACCGAGACTAGAACCTGGAGTGCCGGCACTGCAGACGGAGGATTAGCCGAGTGAGCTGAGGCGCCAGCCAAAGCAAGAGTTTTTAACAATGAGAATTGTTCAGTGGAAAGGGTGGCCTTCAGTTAGTAAAGTCTTCTTGTCAATATCAGCATTTAACATAGAAAAACACATGTGAACCATGCTTTATATTGTTGCACTAGAAGTGAACTAAGAAAAGTGGCCTTTAAAAATATTTATTTATTTATTTATTTATTTAATAGGCAAAGTGAGACAGAGAGTGATCTTTCATTTGCTGGTTCACATCCAAATGCCCACAATAGCCAGATTTCGTTCTAGCCAATGCCAGGAGCCAGAAATTCCATCATGGTCTCCCACATCGATTGCAGGGGTCCAAGAACTGCCGTCCCACACATTATCAGGAAGCTTGATTGGAAGCAGAGGAGCAGAAACTGGAACCAGCACTCAGATATGGGATGCCAGCATCATAAGCAGTGGCTTAAACCACTGCACTGCAAAGATGGCCTTTTAAATGACTTTTAAAAGTCCTTTCAAATCTAAAAATTATTAACTATAGTTCCAATTGCTTTATTTCTCAAACAAATGGGATATATCTAATATATTTATTCCTAGGATATTTTATGAAAATTTCTCATTCTAACTATAAGAAATATTCATGAAAATTACTGCACTCAGGCTTGATGTAATCTAGTAACGCAACAACATAACTTTATCTCACTAAGGAAATGTTGCTGATAAGCCAATTTAAAGTTGTTTCAATTGTTTTTGTCCCTTAAGTTTTTAATTGAAAAACAGTAATTGTCCACTATGTGACATTTTGATACATGATTACACTGGAGAATGATTTAATTAATTAGATTTTTCTTCTTATTCATGTAGAAATTTCTGGTATTTTTAGGCATTCATGTTCATATAAACTTTAGATGGACTCATCAAAACATTCCATTAGCAAATTGGAATCACAGAACTTAGTTATTAGATGAAATTATGGTTAATAGTACATTTTTATAAAAAATAAAGATCTTATCTCAATTGCTTAATGGAAGACTTACCCATACTAACCAACCATGTCAGGTAATGATCTAAGAGCTCTGCAGATATTTAAGCTTCATTTAAGCTTCAGAATAACTCTTTGAGATAGGTAATATTATCATCATTCTACAAATAAGGAAACTGTAGCTTCAATAGGGTTAAGAAATTTGCTTCAGATCTGTTCTCTTGGCGATTCTGCCTCAATGCCAAGATGGGGCATACTACCATAAGAGCACAAAAAAAGGATTTTTATAGAAAGACAAATACCTTGTGTTTTACCACATATAGTAGGAACTAAAATTTAAAAAGAAAAAAAAAACAAAAAAAGAAATGCCTTTTACAGTATTGCTTCAAATATATTTTTGTCAAACTACGTTTTATATCTCTGTCAAACCAATGTTCAAGAATGATTTACTACTATACTTTTAATGACTTGTGATTATTTATTTATTTGACAGGTAGAGTTACAGACAGTGAGAGAGAGAGACAGAGAGAAAGGTCTTCCTTCCGTTGGTTCACTCCCCAAATGACTGCAACGGCTGGAGCTATGTCAATCTGAAGCCAGGAGCCAGGAGCCAGGAGCTTCCTCCTGGTCTCCCATGTGGGTACAGGGGCCCAAGCACTTAGGCCATCCTCCACTGCCCTCCTGGGCCACAGCAGAGAGCTGGACTGGAAGAGGAGCAACTGGGACTAGAACTCGGCACCCATATGGGATGCCGGCACTGTAGGCAGAGGATTAACCTAGTGCATCACTGCACTGGCCCCTATGACCTGTGATTATTTAAAAATGTACTGGGGCCAGCCTTGTGGGGGCAGCAGGTTAAGCTGCCAAATGCAATGCTGGCATCCCATATGCATGCTGGTCAGACTACTGGCTGTTCAACTTCCAATCCAGCTTCCTGCTAATGCACCTGGGAAAGCAGTGGAAGAGGGCCCAAGTACCTGGGCCCCTTCACCCACATGGGAGACCCAGAGGAAGCTCCTGGCTCCTGACTTCGGCATGGCTGAGCCCTGGCTATTGCAGCTATTCTGGGGTCTGTCTCTCCTCTACATCTTTCAAATAAAATAAAAAAATTAAAAATTTATTATGTATGACTGAAATATTCATCCTTTTATTTTACAATTATTTATAGCACTTGCCTATATTCCTGCTGAAATAGGGTCTTTTAATTTTTCATTGTTTGAACCCTATTTAGTAAAGCATCAAGCTTTGACTATAATGTATATAAAAATATGATATATAGGGCTGGTTCTGTGGTGTAGTGGGTTAAGCCACCTCCAGCAGCACCAGTATCCCATATGGGCAACAGTTCGAGTCCTGGCTGCTCAATTTCTGATACAACTTCCTACTAACGTTCCTGGGAAAGCTGCAACAGATAGCCCAAGTCCTTGGGCTCCTGCACCTATGTGGGAGACCTGGAAGAAGCTCTTTGTTTTGGATCAGCCCAGGTCCGTCCATTACATGCATCTGAGCAGTGAACCAGTGGATAGAAGCTCGCTCTCTCTCTCTGTGTGTGTGTGTGTGTGTGTGTCTCTCTCTCTTCCTCTATAACTGCCTTTCAATAAATAATTATAAATAATAAATCCTTAAAAATGTTATCTGAAAAATTAAAAATGAAAGAGAAAGAAAGAAGGGAAAGAGTGAAGGAAGAAAGGGAGACAGAGGGAGAGAGGATGTAGCATTGCATTATCAGAATTGTATCTGAACTATATTGAATTTATTCTCTTTGTATTAATACCACATTAACACGAGAATTGATTATTGTGTTGTAGTTATTAAACATTTGCTGTGACTCTGAGAATCCAATTTATTAATAAATCCTGAAACTAAAATAAAAATAGAAAGCAAAAAAGGAGTTTTAAATTCCTCCTGGAGAAGTCATGTAAAAACCTTATCATGGCAACATCTGAATTGAGTTAAAAATAAATGTATAGGCTGCGGTCTGTGTCCTTTGTGTATATGGCTTGCACAATGTGCAGATTAATTTGTAAATTTGGAGAACAAATTCTGTATGATTTTTGATAGGGTATACAGGTACGGAGGATGGTTAATCAACAAAAGAATTTTAAAGGACATCATATACCATTAAGTACATGAATGATATAGTCAAATTCTTAAAGTAGGAAAAGTAAATCTGATAGCAAAGAAGGAGATGAAAGTCAGGGAAACCAGAAGGTCCCTGAGTAGTCCAGGAATGAGAGTATATATACACCACATATCTCCTGAATTGCAACTCCTTACCTTTACCTTCATGTTTTTGATGTACCTAACACATCTTACCTTTTTCTTCATGGCTGTGTTTGGTAGCACCCACCTGCAGATAAAAAGCAAAAGATAGAGTTTTCATGACATAGTTAATTGCCTTAGAAACTGAAACTGAAGCAATACAAATAAATGTGGAGATGCAAGAGAGCATCAGTTGACTACAGTTGACTACAGCTATGTTTAGCACCTCAATTCAGTGTAGTCCCTAATTTTCCTAATCATAAAACTGGCTTTATGCTTCCTATTCACTAATTAAAAGATCATTAGGTAGCTCCTAAGATTTACTTAGGAATGCAAATTAGCCATTAAAATTCTGGATTCTTTTTTTTTTTTTTGAAGATTGAATTTGTCAGAATCTTAAAAATTAACCAAAGCTTTATATACAGGTGTTTTAATAAATTAAATGACATTTTCGTATTCAAATCTGCCAGCTAGTTAGAATAAAAATCAGTCCATTTTTAATATCTGGAAGTATCTTCATGCCTTGGCTGTCCTTCCAAGCCCCATTTCACTCATCAAAGGCACAAAACATATATAATACAAGTCTCAAATTCAGGTGCAAATTGACAGAAAACACTCTTAAGCCACTGGTCTCTGACCACAAAATGCCAATCCTTTTCCTAGCCTTTTTATCTACAACATGGTGATATCAAATATCCTTTATTGATAATCCGAAGCAATTCAGAACTGCCTCCTCAATTAGAACACCACCGATGGCCACCACCACCATCCCAACCTCCCACCCCCACATTTCCCCCATCCCCCACATCCACACAAGGAATGCTATCAGCCCAATCTAAAGGGGTTTTTCTGCCCAGTTAGCACCAGTGTGCTTTTCTGTTTAGACTTTGGTCAAAAGCATGATGCCAATCAACCTTATTGGTAAATTGAAGCAACTTATCATTGGATGGGGGGATGGGATGTTCAAATTCACAACAAGACTCTCATCAAATAAAACATCCCCCTTCCAGATTTGACACAATGCCCTTCACCCACCCTAGCGATCCTTCTTGTTCCCCTAGTGGAGGATCCATTCTCGGCCCCAAATTTTCTTTCTCCATCTTTTTCTCAGAATCAGATTCTTCCATCTTGCAACAAGTTCTTTCCAGTCCCTTCTAAATCCTCAATATTCTTTTTTCTTGTTCACCCCCTTAACTGCCTAATCTCATTGCTTGAGGCCCTTAGGCCTGCTCTATTCTTGCCTCCGCCTTTGTCCACTGGGGGGCCGCTTTCCCCACGGTTGCCTTTACGGCCCCGAAATTGGCCTCAAGGCACGGCCGAGCCGACCAGCTCAAAGGCCAAATGATTCGGTGGTGCAAAGGAAGAGAAAGAGGATTAGGGAGAAAAGGAGTGGTGGGTTAGGGATTCGTCCCAAGTTTGGGCCTCAGGACCCAAGCTCTCAAAACCCAAAGGTCACTTCACCGCAAAGAAGTAGGGATCGCGAAGGCGGAGGCAGCAGAAAGAGCTGACCCGTGCGGTAGGCACTAAGCGGTCGGCCGGCTCCTTGCACCAGGGGCCTGGCCGCCCGCGGGGAATCCGCCGATGGCGGCGGTTATTATCTAACCGCCCGCCCTCCAGGAGCCCAGGTACCTCACCGCAGCCACCAGACTGCAGGCCAGCATCACGTGGGCACCTGCCGTAAACCTAGAGTCTGTCACATGACTGCCGCTACCCAAGGGGCGGGTGGGCTGGGAAGAATACCATAGAGACTGTTGAGGGAAAGCCAGAGTGCCGTCTGTCGGCGTCACGTGTGTTGGCCTTTCTATTCCAGACGCCGCCGGCTGCGTTGGACGCCGCCATCCTGCAAGCTTTGTAAAAGTGGGACTGCCTGCGTCACTCTCCGCCTGGTGTTTGCCACAGAAAATTAAAGGCGACAGTTGCAATTTCGGTGCGCCCAAGTTACCGCTTTTTACTCCTGTTTATCCATAACGGTTTTTGGTCGGGAAGGCAGAGCACTCTGTCTTCCTTTTACGTAGCCTAGCTTGTAATTAAATGAATTAATATGCCCAATCTGTTATAACTGTGTCTTCACTTACCAACCGCTCAATGAGTTATCCTTGTTACAGGGAATAGGGACTCATGGAAGATTTTAGCACACACATCTATCTCCCCACTTGCTTAAAACAGTGTGAGAAATATATTTCTTATTTACCATATGAAAAAGTAAATGAAGTCTAGAACTGGTAACTAAAGGACTGCTGGCTGGTATATGCATTCTATATTCTGTACACAGACCACTGGTATAAACACCCTAAAGTTTTTTAAGATGATGCTTCTAGAAGGGGTTACAGAGGGTAGGCAGTTACAGGTCAGAGGATTAACACTTTTCATCTTAAGCCTCTCTGTACTATATATGTTTATATAATATAAATCACATAGCTATAATAGTAATTATTTGTTATACTTTACATAATATATATTACATATTTATACACACACTCACAGGAAGGGAGGGAAACTGCAAACAGGATAGTCTGCTCCCACATTTTGTATTTGCAGTCCTATATTATCCTTTCTCTACAACTGTCATGCCTAAGGAAAACTTACTCTGTTCTTATTATCCTTTCTTTAGACATATTACTCACTAATATCTTGCCGCCTCCCACCAGCTGTCCTTCAAAAGATTCCTATTCTAGCTTTCCCTATCTAGTGAAAGACCTTCAGTCCCAAAGTAAGTTGTAGCTCCAGATTTGCTGCCCTCCACACAAAGTCAGTGAGACTAAGTCATGATTAGTCTGTTTTCTTCAGTCTGTCCACTCCTCCCCGTACTTAACTGCTGCAGTTTTCGTTCCTTCTGTCATACTCTCTAACCTAAAGAACTGCAAATAATCACCTAAGTGATTTTCCTATACTAGCAGGTTCAAAGGGTTTGGGAGTGGGTGGAATAATTGTCATCAGTCATCTCACCCTCCCAGTCAATATAATCAATGTGTGCTTTTTTTTTTTTGTGAAGGTAGCTTTCAAATATGTCCTCTAATCCCCACTTTCCCCTGTTTTCTTCAGCCAAATTGCTCCTTTAAAAAGCTCCTTTATAGAAATTTTCAGGCTCCTTGTTACTATTGGTTTCTTTTTCACTCCCTCAAGCTATCCAACCTCCCTATCAGCTGCTACAGTAATATATTTTCTAAATGTTTTATTATTTGAGAGGCAGGGAAATGAAGACATCTATCTATTGGTTCAGTTCCTAGATGCTCAAAACTCTAGGACTTGGCCATTCCCATTCCAGGAGCCAGGAACTCAATCCTGGCTTCCCAAGTAGATGTAAGAGATACAATTATTAGGCCACCATCACTGCCTCACAGGTTCTGCATTGGCAAGAAGCTGGGGTTAGAAGCGGCAAGTTGGGATTGAACTGAGTTAATCCAATATGAGGTGCTGGTGTCTTAACCAGTATCTTAATCATTAGGTCAAACATCTTACCCCTTGATCAATATGTTCAATTATAAAACATAGAATTGGTTTCCCTTCTTTAAAAGCCTTACATTACTTGATTTTAAAAAGGTGTCAACAGGGCCTGAGTTGTGGGACAGAGGGTTAAGCTGCCACATGCGATGTCACATCCCATCTCATCTCAGAGGGCTGTTTTGAGTCTTTGCTGCTATGCTTCTGATCTACCTCCCTGCTAGTGAGCCTGGGAAAGCAGTAGAAGTTAACCCAAATATCTGTCTCCCTGCTTCCCATGTCGGGGACCTTCATGGACTTTCCAGCTCCTGGCTCTGGACTGGCCCAGCCCTAGCTGTTGTGGCTATTTGAAGAGTGAACCAGCAGATGAAAGATCTCTGTCACTCTGCCTTTCAAATAAATAAAATAAATATATATTTTAAGTCTGCCAACACAAGGACATTCAATATTTGATCTTTAGCAACCTCAGCAAGTCACATTTCTCTATCCAATCTCACTCTCTCAACCTTCCTAATAAACAGCTAAAGGTGCCTCAGTGTGTCAAGAGGAAGAAGAGGAATGAACAGATAAGGAGGCGAGGGAAAGATGAAGAAAAGGGGAGAAGTAGAGAAAGCAGAAGTGAGAATGAAAGAAAATATGGGGATTAAGAAGAAGAAAGAGGAGCAGGGATAAAGGGAGGGAATGGAAAAAAAGGAGCGGAAAAAGATTGAAGAACTAAACGTAATTAAGGGTTGATTCCGAAGAATGGTAAATAAAACAACACAGTGCATACCTATGTGTAGTCTTTAAGATTCTGATTTATACCCTGGCAGCTCTGGCTACTTATTTTTATACTTTCATTTAAGAATCTTATTTAAATATGAAATTAAAGGCATTTTATATTTTTACCAAATTATTTTTTATCTTTTTAGTATAGGATATTTTCAGAAAGTATTGATTAAGCACTGTTACATTCATTCAGCAGATATTCAATGAGTAACCAATCGGTGCCAGGAACTATGTTGGATCCTAAGGATACAAACACCATTTAATTTCAGGTTCCACTGCTGTTTGGATGCTTCTATAATAACACCTCAGCTCCATCCCACACACACACACACACCAGCCTTCTATTTGTTCAGATCTCAATGCATGTTTTTAAAAACCTATCTCAGCAAGAAAAAGTAATAAGGCCCCTAACAAAGATTCCAATAAAAAGGTTCCATTTATTCCCTAAATCCAATTGTGTTAGCCTCAAACATACTATTATATTTCTACTACTCAAACTGTCACTCCTAACTTGCCTACCCTTTCTGTCTTCATGCTTGTCTTCTTTCTTTTTCCATAGCTCACTACCTCTTCCCAGAGCCTCATAGGTTCATTCTTAGATCCTGCTAGGAGGCCTGTTCTCACCATTCCCATCTCTTAACTTGAAATATCACTAAATAGTTTTTCAGTTTCCTAGAGTTCAGAATTTTAGGAATGAAAATATTATGGCCGGCGCCGTGGCTCAAAAGGCTAATCCTCCGCCTAGCAGCACCGGCACACCGGGTTCTAGTCCTGGTCAGGGCGCCGGATTCTGTCCCGGTGGCCCCTCTTCCAGGCCAGCTCTCTGCTGTGGCCAGGGAGTGCAGTGGAGGATGGCCCAGGTGCTTGGGCCCTGCACCCCATGGGAGACCAGGAAAAGCACCTGGCTCCTGCCATCAGATGAGCGCGGTGCACCGGCGGCAGCACGCCGTCCGCGGCGGCCATTGGAGGGTGAACCAACAGCAAAGGAAGACCTTTCTCTCTGTCTCTCTCTCTCACTGTCCACTCTGCCTGTCAAAAAAAAAAATCAGCACTCAGTGAGACAAAAATACAAAGCTGAACAGACTGAAAAGCAACAGCTATTTTATCCATCAAAGAAATGAACTCACAGAACAAAAACCTGCTCCCGCCCCAAATTCTGGAGAAACAGATAGATACATACAGAAAATTACATTTCTCAGAGCAGAAACTTCCCTGGGAACTATGAACAGGGTAAGAAAACATGAATTATAATTGAGAAGTTGCTAAAGGCTCTATGTGGACAATCCTGAAAGTCAAAAATTCTAGGGGGACTCAGTCAAAGAAAGAGGCGCACTTGTGAATTTTACCTGTAGTTCTAACAGATCAATATCACAGTGCATGTAAGAGAAAAATCCTATCCTGCTTCTGAAGTAACAATTTTGAAACACCAGAGGACTCTATTGGTAAATTGGTCTACCCTTAGAAGAAATTATTGTACCAGAACCCAACCTATTAAGGTACTATCAGAGGCCAATATATCTGGGAGTAGGAAAATCTTCAACTCTTCCCTATACGCATCCTGCCCTACCTAAGGAGGGAAAAATAAAAGAAGCACTGATGAAGTTCATAGTCCAGGAACACAAGCTCACTGTAGATGGAGACCTAATTATAGGATTATAGAACTTCCCTTCCCCCACACATTACTACTGTATTACTTAAAGCCTATTTAATACAATTCTTTGAACTCAGTCCATCATTTCCACTTTCAACAACAAAAAGCAGAAGACATACTAAAAGGCACAGTTTAAAGAGACTGAACTGATAAGAAAACCAGAGGAGCGAGCAGGAATGTAGAAATTAACAGACGGTAAATCTAAAAATCTACTATTAATATGCTACAGGAGAGCTGGATTGGAAGAGGAGCAGCTGGGACTTAAACCAGCGCTCATATGGGATGCCAGTTCTTCAGGTGGAGGATTAACCTACTGCACCACAGCGCTGGCCCCAAAAATGCCTTCTGAAAAATGAAAGCTTCCTCTGTTTGGGAAATGTATAGAGCAGATATTTTTGAAATGTAGTTTGTGATAAAAAGTAGTCTTGTTAATTTCAGAATAGTCTCTTTTATTTACAAGTGTTAATTTTGCAAAAAACACTGAAGCCCAAAGACCGATAGTTCATTAGCAGGATTATTTTATTAACTTCAAGGTATTCTGTGAACTTCATCTTTGCATTATGATACAGAAATAGCATTTACAATTATTTTTTCGAAGATATTCTTTTTCATGTGCTTCTCTGACAATTCAATCTGAATAAACAGCTTTGTATGAGCTATAATAAGGCATTGAATATAAATTTCAATATATTGAATTGCCTTTGTACTTAACAGACTTTAAAACATTTCTTTTTATTTGAAAGAGCACTTCAATCTGCTGGCTTACTCCCCAAATACTCGCAACAGTAGGGGTGCTGGAAACTCAAACCAGGTTTCTCTTGTGGTTGGTAGGAACTCAGTCATTTGAGCCATTACCACCGCCCCTCAGGATCTATATTATCAGGAATTGAACCCAGGTACTCTGATGTGGGATGTGGGTGTCTTAACTAGTGGGCTAACCACCTTAACAAACTCCTTTCTCTTTTTATTTTATTTTCTATTTTTACAATATTTTAAAATTAAGCAGAGAGAAGAGCACTGAAGAAACTGAACGGGAAAATGAGGGCAGCTCTTTTATCCCTATTGATCTCTGTGGTGAAGTGGAGACTGTCACTTTTTTAGATCCTGAAAATAAGCTCAGAAAGGTTCAGGCCAAAGGTGACAGAGGGGTTCAGATCCGGACTTTGGAGTTCTCAGTGGTCCTTTAGTATCATGGCAACACAGTAACAGGTATTTTTTTCTCCCATTAGTAACAGTTTTGCAGGTAAGTGGATACTTAGAAATGTGTGTTTTTCCTGGATAGTTGTTTAATAATATACTAACATAAAAGGCATGGTTTATTTGCATACAAATGATGAATTTTGAAATTAGAGAATTGAATGAAGTATTTGTTATTGTTGTTGTTTTTTCTGCTTGTTTTTGCTTTTTAGAAAAAAAAAAATCGCTGATATCTCTTGGTTCCCCAAAGCACACATTATAGAATCCACACACTTAAGTAGTACATAAAAGGTCTTTTGGTCACCTTTCTCACAGCCACTCCTGGCCCTAATATAACTAAGCACTAAACTTTGTATCATTCTCTCCCATGCTCCATTTATTTTGTTCACACTGCTGCCTCAGTAATGCCTCTCCTCCAGTTTATCTGCTCAGTATATTCCTATTTGTTTTTGAGAACTCTTCACTGCCTTTCATGTCTTTCCGAGGAAGAAATCTCCCCACTTCTCTGGCAACTTCATGTATCAGTTTCATCATATTTACATTACAAATCTGTATCTCCCACTACTATATGTCAGCTTCCTATACTTAGCATCTAAGATGGATCTTGATACACTGGCATTTCCTCTATTAAGATTTGATTCATGAATGAATGGGAAACAAACCTTTGTTATCAAAAGGCTTGGGGTTAATGCAGGAGCAATTCAAGGGTTTTCAATATCCAAACTAAAATAACTACTTGGAATTGTTTGTTATCACTGGAATTGG
This sequence comes from Sylvilagus floridanus, assembly GCA_949820135.1. Classification (NCBI taxonomy): domain Eukaryota; kingdom Metazoa; phylum Chordata; class Mammalia; order Lagomorpha; family Leporidae; genus Sylvilagus; species Sylvilagus floridanus. The sequence continues at coordinate 92,801,122 of OX463223.1, forward strand.
ATGACATCAGAACAAGGCTGAGAAGTTCAGGACCAAGTTCAGGACTAAGGCTCTGAATCATAAAAATGGGTCACTTAGGAAGATGTAACCGATGAACAGAAGCAAGGTTCACTCAAGTCTCTAGGCTTTGAACATCGACTCCTCTTCTTCTTAAGTACCCACACCTTCAACTGAACTAGGTACATGACCTGGGTACACTTTGCATTTTGTATTAAATCCTAACATTCACTTTCATGTGAGAGTGTATGCAGAGTAAGCAGAATTCCTTTCTCTTGAAGCATGCCCATGCCCTTCTTTCCCTAGCTTCCACATTACTGTTCTAGGACTTCCAGCCTCCACTAACAATGCACAACTATCAGCATTGTCATTCAACTTTTCATGACTCCCCCACCTTGATTCAAGCTCCACCTCTTCAGTGCCCACCTCTCACTTTAACACTATTCTTGTAACAGTTCATAAAGACAGGCTTGGTACTAAGCACAGAGATTAGGGATTAATGAAGGTCAGTGAGGGCAGGGGTAAGCACCAGGAGGAAGACAATTTTCCCAGAAGAGAGCAATGGCAGTTCAAAGGTTAAATAGGGCAGTCATCACATCTGGCTGACTCATACACTTTTGGATGATCTGCTTCCGAGCAGAGGCCAAGGGACGAGTTTCCTCCTGAAAGCGGCGGTGCCCTTCCTCAATGAGCATCCAAAGGCAAGCTCGAGGTCTTGCATTAGTCTCATCTTGAAGTCTGGCACCTTCCTGAAGCTCCCCAGGAAGCAAAGGTTGTGGCGAATGGTGTTCTTCCAACCACCTGGAGCTGTCTGAAAAAAGGGGAAATGTTGGCGAATGAAATTATAGATGTCTTGCACATTGAGTCCAGAGGGGGAGCCATTTCTTAATGCTAGGGCAATTAAGTGGCCATCATTGAGAGAAGGTTGTGACCAGGACCTTATCTCCTGGTTCTCAATATGCCGGGATTTCTGCTGCTGAATATACTCTTTGTTAGGGAACTGGAGGGCTGCAGAAGAGTTGTCTTCTCGTTCCTTCTCTTTCTCTTCTGTGAACTCTAACTCAAAGATGGAAGAGGTGAAGTGCTTCACTTTAGGAGATTGATCACTTCGGAAAAATGGTTGGCAGTCTACCACTGCAGCCTCTGAGCAGCTAGACTCTTTATCCATAGTGAGTGGCCGAAGAAAAGGACACATACTTCTCAGATCATTTTGATCACTGGGATTTGGGAACCCCTGGATGCCAAGGGGGCACACAATGTTAGGATGCACCCACATCCACAGGTTGGGTTCAATGTGAGGATCATCTTTGTTAAGACTGGCTTTTCTCTTCTGAGGCACCTGAGGGGGGTTCATTGCTAGAAATCTGTGTTTGAGAAGATTCTGCTCAGTTAAGAGGCATTGGTCTGTGGTACAAGTCAGGACGAACTCATTCTCAAAGTCCCAGTCCAGCATCCCTGGCACCTGGCCATGAAGACTGTACAAGAACTCAAGATTTTTTAGATTTAGATCCATCTTTGGTAGAGTGATAGGTGGAGGAAGATTTTCAAAATGACTGCAGTCTCTTGGGCACTTTTCCAGCTTTTTCTGGGACACTGTTTCTGATGTAGTGGATTTCATGAAGGGAGCTTGTCAACAGGCCTGATAAAAATCCTGGAAAAAAAGAACACCAATGTCTTACTGATTATTGGTCAGATTTGGAGAAATCTCAGACTTCTGGAACAGCACTCAGAACAGACAAGTAACTACAAAGAACATTTTTGCAGAAAAAAAGGACTTACTGGCTTTTCACTGGAGGCAGGAAGTCCCCATATAACCACATGCAAACTTTGAATTATTTGCAAACTAAAGTCACTTGTATAACATCTGATTATCTGGCATATCTTTCAATTTTTGCTGGGTTCATTTAATGAAGAAACAAACACATGTAGAAATGAGATTATATTATCAAGTCATCCTTAAATAGTTTAAGAAATCATTCCAGTTTTAAAGTGCTTTGAATTTTTGTCAAGTGTTTTCACATAGGTGATATCAATTGATTTTCATGACAGTCCTGCAAGATAACATAGTGGGTATTATTAACTGCTGTAACAAATATTAGAACTGAGATCTACAGGATATTTAGGAACACATCCCTTACTAAGTTGGAGAACTAGATCAGCAGTCCAGGTCTTCTTATCTTTTCACTGTATGCACTAACTCTAATCACATTTAACATACTATAGAAGGTATGCAGTAATATGTGTAACTGGAGTTTTAGAATAGGATGGTAACTACCAGAATGGCCTCTATTGGTCTCAAACCCATGTTAGAATCCAACCTTGCTGCTATTTTCAATCCTGTTACGGGGAAAACTAGCTTCTCTCTCTCAGGATCATATTAGGAAACTAGTTGTGAAATGTACTCTGAGGACAGCAGAACCAAAGTTTATTAATGCGTAAAAGGTGCTGAAAGCTCCAAAATTTATCTTTCCAGTAAGTCCATGTCAAGGACATTGGTAAGAAAAACAAAATGGTAAGGTTTAGTTTAACTAAGTCTACACATGTCCATCTATAAAGCATGTGATTTCACTGAAACCACCACACTTGGACTATATCACAAATGTATCCAGCAAATTTCAATGAAAGCTATTGAAGAGGCACTTTAATCTCCATGTGGTTTCCTTATCCTCTGGTCATATTCTAATCAAAATCCTCCATACAGGCTTCCAGAGTGGTCTTTCTACTGTATCAATAAAAAATCAATAACAAAAATGATATGGGCTATTAATATTATTGAGTTCTATAAGAACTCTATGTGATTTAATTCATTAATCCTTAAAAAAATCCTGAATTAGATACTTTTATTATTCCCTCTTTACAGAGTAAAAGTCTTAAGGCACAAAGAAGATTAAGTCTCACAGCTAGTAAATGGCAGAGCTGAGTTTCCAACTCAAGAAGGCTAGCCACAGAACACTGCTTTTACATTCACATAATAATCTATTTCTATATTGCACCACAAAAAAAAAAACTTCCAGGAAACAACCCTCTTATTTTTCCAGGCTAATTTATCACTTCAGCTTCCTTATTTCATACTTCCTAGCCCAGAAATAGTAAGCTGCTGGGATTTAAATCATACACCCCACCTATTTTTTGCCTATGACCCTCTGCTCAAGAACCTCTGCTTAGAATGACCTATTCCCAATTATCTTGGCTTGGCTAATAAAAATCTTCTTTCTATCTTCTCTTTGGGAATTAATGGATCTCCTTCACAGTAGTGCACTGGCCTGGGAAAATCAGGGGATGGAACATGAAATATATTGCTGATTATGCCAATGTTAAAGAACCAAGACACATTTTAATGTAGTGTCACAAAATTTCTCTTCCATCTTCACCAGAGAAAAAATGTCCAGTATTAGAAATTGGCTAGTAAAACCAATGTGTATACTATTTCTTTGATCTTTGTCTTAAAACACTGTATTTAGATAGTAAGTGTCCACCATGTATCAAAACAGTATATAAAAATCTTGGAAGACAAGTAAAACATAACCAAAAAGAATATCACCACTTTATAGAGAAATTAAAATAAAAAGTTTCAAGTGCTAGACACCATTCTGCTATAAAATAGAAGGGAAAAACTGTTTTCAAATTACATGAATCTCATGGGATTCCCATAAAAGTTGTTTGAGCTTAAAGGACAGTTTATCCAGGAACAGAAACATGGAAAACAGCAGCACATGCCAACCGGGTTCCTAATACCTTATCTCTTAAGTGTACTCCAAAAACAAGAGGCAGGAGCATTTTTCAAATGCTCTGGAATAATATATGAACTTGCACTTTTGGGTTTCCTGTTTCCCAGGACCCCACCCTTCCAGTAATCAACATAGTGCAAAAATGTCAGTAACTAATGAAAGCACATGCTATTAGCAAAGTGGGGTACAAAAATATAAAAAGCTGAAGTGGAAAAAGTGATGAGAATCCATAATGATCTTAGAAATATCTTATACAGCACATGCCTCCTTATATTTATTTTTGTTCTCCCTTCACACACACACACACACACACACACACACACACTCACGAATATTGGTCCTGTGGAAGCAGTTCTTTTTCTCTCCTTCAATTTTCAAAAATGTCCCTGTGCCCAGATTCTTGTCCCCACTCAAAGGATTTGTATGTAGACTCAATCCTTTGTCTTCTAGGAAATGAATTATCTAGAAAGTCTTTTTAAGGGGGCAGGTGCTGTGCTGTAGCTGGTAAAGCTGCTGCCAGCAGTTCCAGCATCCCATATGGGTGAGGTTCGAGTCCCGGTTGCTCCTCGTCGAATCCAGCTCATTTTTATGGCCTGGGAAAGAAGTGGAAGATGGCCCAAGTCCTTGGGCCCCTGCCACCCACATGGGAGACCTGGAGGAAGCTCATGGCTCCTGGCTTTGGATCAGCCCAGCTCTGGCTGTTGCAGCCATTTGGGGAGTGAACCAGCAGATGGAAGATCTCCCTCTCTCTCTCCGCCTCTGCGTCTCTGTAACTCTGCCTTTCGAATAAATAAATAAATCTTTAAAAATATATATAAATAATCTATAAAAATGAAAATCATTTTAATCAAAATAAAATATAAATAAAGGATATGCAAATATGAGTAATATTTTTTATTTTATTTATTTATTTATTTTTGACAGGCAGAGTGGACAGTGAGAGAGAGAGACAGAGAGAAAGGTCTTCCTTTTTGCCATTGGTTCACCCTCCAAAGGCCGCCGCGGCCAGTGCGCTGCAGCCAGCGCACCGCGCTGATCCAAAAGCAGGAGCCAGGTGCTTCTCCTGGTCTCCCATGGGGTGCAGGGCCCAAGCACTTGGGCCATCCTCCACTGCACTCCCTGGCCACAGCAGAGAGCTGGCCTGGAAGAGGGGCCACCAGGACAGAATCTGGCGCCCCAACCGGGACTAGAACCCGGTGTGCCAGTGCAGCAAGGTGGAGGATTAGCCTATTGAGCCGCGGTGCCGGCCTAAATATGAGTAATATTAACAGAATACATGAGTATAGTAAAAGTGCAGGCTAGTTTCACTTTATGTTCTGCGTGGGTGCAAACTATTGAAATCTCTACTTAGTATATACTAAATCGATCTTCTGTATATAAAGATAATTGAAAATGAATCTTGATGTGAATGGAATGGGAGAGGGAGCGGGAGATGGGAGGGAGGGAAGTTATAGGGAGGGAAGCCATTGTATTCCATAAACTGTACTTTGGAAAATTATATTTACTAAATAAAAGTTTAAAAAAATAAAAATAAAATAAAAAATAAAAAAGAATACTTTATTTGAAGTGTTCTGAGACTCTTTGAAGGCCCACAATCCCTTTTTTATTACCATTTACTGCTTATTTCTTTCCCCAAGAGTTCAACCTCAAGCGCCTGAGAAGAGGGAGGTGAAGGGGACAGTATATTAATCTACAGAAAAGAGAATTACATCCACTGTCTTCAAGCACTGAGAGAGTTGTAGGTAAAGTTATTTAGATAGGTTGTATCACGAATGGACTAATTCTTGATCCTATGCCTTTAATTTATAAAGCTGAAGTCCAGACATAATAATTCTCCAGCTATAGTAAAACAATGACCTTGCGGATTATAACCCAACTCGGTTTAAATTTGGCTGTGCAATTTGGAGAAGATGCATATCCAGATGCCATGTTTCATTCTTTTGAAGTAATGCCAAATGTTTCATATAGACACTTCAGAGACATGTGTAGCATGTAATGGTTGAGCAACTGCTTCTACCTCACAGGGAACTGAAATCTCCCTGAAGAAAGTTTGTTATAAGGTATTGGAACTTCTCACATTTTTTAAAAATATAAATAATTCATATAAATTAAAATGCATAGATCAGGCTTGATCACATAAGAGCAATTTCAATCCAAGATGAAAGAATAGGGAGGCAGCTTACTGCTCTAGGCTAGGGTAAGACAGTCTTTTTTTTTAAGTGTAGATAGTGCAATCTCATGGAATATTTAGGGAGAAACCTGCAGTGGAAATTACATGGAAAGAAGAGGGTCACTGGATACATCTGGAGGGTGTGTGGACACATAGCACCAGCATGGACACAGCCCAAGACTTGCCCCAGCAGCCAAGAACTTGAGTGCCAGATTTGGAGAGTGAGATTAGACCAGAATGCAGTAGCCCATGCCACTGGAAATACAGCTGAGGGAAAAGACTGGCATGAGTCTGGCCTGGAGCCTTGTGGGAGACAGAGTACCCGCCAATAAAGAGGCAAAAAAGGGGGCATGTTTTTCTCTTTCTGTTGGCACGCATGACAAATGACTGAGAGTCATCACATGCCATTTTGGACATACATAACATCTGAGTCAGCTCTTGTCCATCAACTAGCCGAGAGGAATCACCTGAGTCTGCCTGGGATGTTTGACAGGTGGCTGGGCACCCATATAGGATGTGAAGTGCCTGTAGCTCCCAAAACACCCCAAGCTCTGGGTCTCAAACTGCCTAGCTGAGCACCTACAGGCAGCTGGTTCTGGTAGCATCTCTGCTTCTCTCCCTCGGTGGAAAAGTCTAGTGGGGTGGAGCAGATCCTCAGCAACATGTGACTGTGGGAGCCTTGTATGCTGAAACTGTGGGAACAGTGTGACTGCAGGAGAGGATTCAGGGTGTAGCTGGGTCTCTGAACAATCATTGTGAGCAGCCCCACAAACTCATAACTCCAAGACAGGCTGGGATGGGTCACTGCAAAAAGAATCCTTGTTCACACTGAGGACAGCACAGATAATTAGTGTGGTTCTTACCATAGCATGGATGAGTATTGCACTCACCATGGGCTAAGACCCAGGCACTGGTCACCTTGGCAGAGAGGAGGTGAGGGTGTGCCTAAGCCAACAGACTGATCAAACTCTCCCCTCTGAAAAAAAGATTACTACTACGTCCAACATGTGTGTCAACCTGGATAATCCTCAACGCTTGAGCATTAAACAGAGTTCCCTGGCCACACCTATGATAAAACTCTGGATATTCACTGAAAGAGCAGACACTCCACTAAGCCACAGAGGTATAGCACAGATAAAAAATTCATCAGAGAAAAAAACCAACAACTATCTCCACAAATGCCTAACAATAAACACAGCAATTCAAGGAACAAAAAACAAGAAAGACAATATGACCCCACCAAAGAAACAAAACAAAACTCAATAGAATGTGAAGATGAAGAGATTGAGGAAATGCCAGAAATAGAATTCAAAAACTTAATCATAGATAACACAGAAACAATCAGAAAAAAATTCAGGAATTAAACAAATCCATACATGACATTAATGAAATTTTTTTGCATAAAATTGAGATTAAAAGAGAAATCTAGGGGCCGGTGCTGTGAGGTAGTGGGTAAAGCCACTGCCTGCAGTGCCGGCATCCCATATGGGCACCGGTTCAAGTCCCAGCTGCTCCACTTCCAATGCAGCTCTCTGCTATAGCCTGGGAAAGCAGTAGAAGATGGCCCAAGTCCTCGGACCCCTGCATCTGTGTGGGAGGCCTGAAAGAAGCTCCTGGCTCCCGGCTTCAGATTAGTGCAGCTCTGGTCATTGTGGCCAGTTGGGGAATGAACCAGTGGAGGGAAGACCTTTCTCTCTCTCTCTCTCTCTCTCTCTCCCTCTGCCTCTCCTCTCTCTGTGTAACTCTGACTTTCAAATAAATAAATAAATATTTGAAAAAGAGAAATGAAAATTAAATATTAGTAATGAAAAATTCAATAAATCAAATAAAAATATGATGGAAAGCCTTAAAAATGGACTCATAAGGAATATCCGAGCTAGAAGACGAATCTTTGGAAAATTTTCAGTCACATCAAAAAAAGAAAGAACAATAACAAGAATAAGGAGGAGCAGGAGGAGAATAGAAAGAGAAGTTTAAGTAAAAGTAGAAGGAGGAAGAATAAGAAGAATAAGAGTAAGAATAAGAATACAAAGATGAATAAGAATATGAAGAAGAATACAAATAAGAATACAAAGAAGAATAAGAAGAAGATGATGAAGAAGAAGAAATTAGAAAAATTAAAATCAGTGTTGGAGATTCATGACATGCTATCAAATGACCCAACATACAGGTCTTAGGAGTTACTGAAGTTGTTGAAAGAAAGAATGGATTAGAAGGCCTTTTTAGTAAAATAATTACAGAAAACTTCCCCAATTTGGTGAAAGAAAGGGATGTCCAAGTACAGGAAGCACATAGAACACTTAATAGACATGACCAGAAAATATTTTCATCATGACACATTGCAGTCAAACTTTGAACAACAAAACATAAAGAAAATATTCTAAAATATGCAGGAAAGAAATGCAAGATTAGTTTCAGAGCATCTCCAGTTGTACTCACAGCTGAGATCTCATGACAAACCCTACAGCCTAGGAGAAAGTGATGAGAAATAGTCTGAATCTTAAGAAAAAAAACTGTCAACTCAGAATAGTGTACCCTGCAAAGCTCTCATTTATGAGTGAAGGTGAAATAAACATTTTCCATAACAAGCATATTTTGAAAAATTTGTAATCACCCATCCAGCCTTACAAAAGATACTTAATATAGTGCTACACACAGAAATGCAGAAACACAGTCATCATTAAAAAAGAGTATGAAGGCAGAAGAAGTCCCAGTAAAACTACAAAGGAAATCCAAAATAAACAATAGTAATATTTATTGGAAAATGGCAGGTCAAGTCATTACTTATCAACAGTAAACTTGAATGTAAATGCCCTACAAGAAACACACCTCACCAACAAAGATACATGCAGACTGAAAGTGAAAGGATACAAAAAGAGATTCCATGCTAACACAAAGCAAAAAAGCACAGGTGTAGCCATTCTAATATTAGACAAAATAGATTTTAACATAAAAAACTGTTAAAAGAGATGTCTGACTATTTAAAAGAAAAAGTTAACAGATCTAAAGGGGACACGAACTTGAGTACAGTCATAATGGGGAACTTCAACACACAACATCTAGCAATGGACAGATCAATTAGATAGAAAATACACAAATAAACGAGAGCTAATACACATTATGTATTGCATGGACCTGATAGATATCTACAAAACATACAATCCTACTGTTGCAAAATATGCATTCTTCTGAACAGCGCATGCAACTTTCTTTGGGATAGACCACATTGTAGGCCATAAGGCAAGTCTAAAAAAATTCAAAATAATCAAAATCTGACCATAATGTAATGAAGCTAGAAATCAATACTCTGAGAATCTGTAAAAAATATGCAAACATATGGAGACTGAGTAACATACTCCTGAATGAACAGTGTGTCATAGAAGAAATCAAAAGATAAATCAAAAATATCTGGAAACAAATGAATATGACAATACATCGTATCAAAACTTATGGGATACAATAAAAGTAGTGTTAGGAGGGATGTTTATAGCAATCAGTGCCTATATGAATAAATTGTGAAGGTACCAAATAAATGAGCTATCAATGCATCTCAAGGACCTAGAAAACAACAACAAACCAAACCCAAGATTAGTAGCAGGAAATAAGTTAAATTAGAGAAGGAATAAACACAATTTTTAAAACTTTTATTTATTAAATATAGATTTCCAAAGTACAACTTTTGGATTATAGCAGCTTTTTTCTCCCATAACTTCCCTCCCACCTGCAACCATCCCATTCCCACTCCCTCTCCCATCCCATTCACATCAAGATTCATTTTCAATTATCTTTATATACAGAAGATCAATTTAGTATATATTAAGTAAAAATTTCAACACTTTGCACCCACACAGAAACACAAAGTGTAAAGTACTGTTTAAGTACTAGTCATACCGTTAATTCACATAGTACAGCACATTAAGGACAGAGATCCTACATGGGGAGTAAGTGCACAGTGTCTCCTGTTGTTGATTTAACAATTGACACTCTTATTTATGGCGTCAGTAGTCACCCGAGGCTCTTGTCATGAGCTGCCAAGGCTATGGAAGCCTCTTGAATTCACCGACTTCAATCTTATTTAGACAAGGTCATAGTCAAAGTGGAAATTCTCTCCTCACTTCAGAGAAAGGTACCTCCTTCTTTGATGACCTGTTCTTTCAACTGGGATCTTACTTGCAGAGATCTTTCATTTAGGTCCTCTTTTTTACCAGAATATTATTTCTTGTAATTGAGTTAAAGGGTATTTATAAGAGCTACAATTAAAAAAAAAAAACCCAGGGGCTGGTGCTGTGGTGCAGTAGGTTAAAGTACTGGCCTGAAGCAAGGGCAACCCACATGGGCGCCGGTTCTAGTTCCGGCTGCTCCTCTTCCCATCCAGCTCTCTGCTATGCCCTGGGATAGCAGTAGAGGATGGCCCAAGTTCTTGGGCCCCTGCACCCAGATGGGGGACCCGGAATAAGCTTCTGGCTCCTGGCTTCAGATCGGTGTAGCTCTGGCCGTTGCGGCCATCTGGGGAGTGAAACAGCTGATGGCAGACCTCTCTCCCTTGTCTCTACTTCTTTCTATAACTCTGTATTTCAAATAAATAAAATAAATCTTTAAAATTTTTTAAAAACCCAAAGTATTAGAGTATAAATAATGATAAAATATATGTAAAAGGAATGTCAAAACAGAAAAAATTGGTATAACTCATGACAAGAGCCTCGGGTGATTACTGACGCCGTAAACAAGAGTGTCAATTTGTTAAATCAACAACTGTGTACTTACTCCCCATGTAGGATCTCTGTCCTTAATGTGTTGTACAATGTGAATTAATGCTATAACTAGTACTCAAACAGTACTTTACACTTTGTGTTTCTGTGTGGATGCAAACTGTTGAAATCTTTACTTAATATATACGAAATTGATCTGTATATAAAGATAATTGAAAATGAATCTTGATGTGAATGGAATGGGAGATGGAGTGGGAAATGGGAGGGTTGCGGGTGGGAGGGAAGTTATGGGGGAGAAAAGTCACTGTAATCCATAAGCTGTACTTTGGAAATTTATATTTGTTAAATCAAAGTAAAAAAAAAAAAAAGAAAAAGTTGGTATAGCTATATCAATATTACAGAAAATAATTAAAGGAAAAATCGTCAATAATACAGAAGGACACTCCTAATAATAAACAATTAACCATGGATTTGGATGCATATCACAAGGTGGCAATAAAACATACTAAAAAGTTGGCAGAATTACAAGTGATATTTACAAAAACAAAACAGAGAATTATAATCTCTATTAAAATACTTGAAGAAAAAGAATGAGAAGTTTTGAACAGTAAAATTAAAATATTGACCTATATATTGATAAAATTTTAAACACACAAAATAGAAAATATACATTGCTTTTCAGAATCTACAAAAATTTGCCCGGGAACTTCAAAATTAATGGATAAATGGGAGAAAATATTTGTCAGCTGCACGTCTGACATGGGGTTAATATGCAGAATATATAGAGAATTCAAACAACTCAATAGCAATTCAAGCAGCCCAATCCAATTAAAAATGGGGAATTCTCAAAGGAAGACATTTAAATGGTGAACAGGTGCATAAAAAATGTTCAACATTTGCATCAGGCAAATGTAAATCAAAACCACAATGAAATATCATCTCACTCAAGTAAGATTGGCTCTTATCAAAAGGAAAAAGTACATTGTTAGTAAGGATCTTGAGAAAAGAGAATCTTTGCACACTGTTGGCTGGACTTTAAATTAGTATGCACATTTTGGAAAAAAAGTATGAAATTTCCTCAAAAACCTAAAAATAGAGCTACCTAAAAATAAAGCAATCCCACTTCTGAGTATATATCAAAGGAAAATGAAATCCATCTATTAAAGAGATATCTCTACCTTCATGTTTATAGCAGCACCATTCACAATTGCCAGCAGATGAAAATAACCTGTCCATCCACTGCTGAACAGAAAAAGAAAATGTGATTCATATGCACACTAGAATATTACTCAGACATAAAAAAGATGAAATCTTGTCATCTGCATACCATGGAGGGCATAGAAGTATTTCTGTTAAGCGAAATAAGCCAATGGAAAGACAAATATTACATGATCTCACTCATATGTAAAGTCTGACAAAATAGGCGACCTCACAGTAATTAAAAATGTGAGTGTAAGTGCTGGTACTGTAGTGTAGCAATAGAGCCGCCACCAGCAGTACTCATGTGCTATATGGGCACCAATTCAAGTCAGGGCTGCTCCATTTCCGATCCAGCTCTCTGATATGGCCTAGGAAAGCAGTAGAAGAGGGCCCAAGTGTTTGGAGATCTCGAAGAACCTCCTGGCTCCTGGCTTCGGATCAGTTCAGTTCCAGACGTTGCAGCCATTTGTGGATGGAAAATCTCTCTCTCTCTCTCTCTCTCTCTCTCTCTCTCTCTCTCTCTGTCTCTCTCTCTGCCTCTGCCTCTCTGTAACTCTGCCTTTTTAATAAATAAAAGTAAAACTTACAAAAATGTAAGTGTGGTTACTGGAATCTAGAGAGGGGAGTGGATAAGGAGGAGTTAGGGAAAGGTTGATAAGGTTGATTGACGGGTACAGATTATAATTACATAAGCATAAGAAGTTCTGCATAGTAGGGTGATGATAGATAATGTTAATTTACTGTATTTTTCTCTATTAAAACTATTATAAATTGTTTTATGTTTCACTACAAAGAAATGTTAAGTGCTTAGAAGAATAAATATATTTACATTGATTGGGCACTGCATAACATATATATTCAGTAAAGCATCACACAGCACTACAAGCATATGTACAATTTTTATGTCTATAATCTTTAAAATAAGTTTTTCAAAAGCAATAAAATTTAAAGTTTTTTTTTACAAAAAGTCACAAAGAACTCTCTATGCAACTATCAGTGTTCTGTATTCTAAAAATTAATTATCATTTCCCTAAAAATCCCAAGAGTGTTATACTAAACTCTTTCAAATTGATCATAAATACTATAATGAAGAACTAAAAAAATCTACAACACCCGAAACACATTTAATGAAATACAATGAGGAGATTTGGCCTACCAGACCCCAGGATTTATTAGAAACATATAGTAAATTAAGACTATGGTGTTAACAGAGGGAAGACAAAATGGTCAAAGGACAATACAGTGTATAAACAAACACCACTGTCAGTACTCCGCACCCGTCTTTGTTTTTCTCCATAACTACTATCATTCCCTAAAATCCATTTAATACTAATATTTATTTGTCATCTGTCTCTGCACACTAGACTATAAGGTCAGTGAAGACATATTTTTCTATATTTGTGTTCATTAAAGTTTTCTTGGTGCCTAGAAGAACGCCTGGTTTAATAAGTCTTGATTGAATGAGTACATAAAGCACTGCCCATGAAAATCAAAATTAATTTTTTCAGAATATAGAGGAGTAAGTATAATTATTTCCTTGATGTAGGGGAGAATTTATTAGAAATGCACATAAAATTAAGCTACATAACACATATACACACCATCATAAAAACGATAAAACAATCCATCACAGACTAGAGGAAGATTTATGAGATGTGCACACAAAAATACACAAAATACTCTAACATCAGTAACACAAGAATGAGCAACCTGGTAACACAGGCAAAATAAACAAAAAGGCTCAATTTCAAAAGAAAAAAAAAATGCTGAATGGCCAATGCTAGTAATCTGCTAAACACAAATTAAAACAAATAACACCATGCAATTAACAATAGCTAGTAAATGTGAAGGCACTTAAACCTAAAAATTATACTTTTAGGTAGAAATTCTTGTGCATGTACATACTGAGAAATATATAACACTATTGAAATGATTAAACTATTTGAAAATATAGTTTCAAAATATATTTGAAATAGTTCAATAAACAAAAATAGCTAGCAAACTAATATCCATAGCAAGTAAACTGATACATGAAAATAAACTTGCAAATACTTGTCAGAAGGTACTACTTTAATATTAAAATTTGAGCCAAAGATATACATTAAATATAGATTAACTTCAAAAAATAAATGAACAATGTTTCAGCGATATATATAGTACACCATAATTTGAATGAAATTTTAAAGGCTACAAAACATCACAATTTTATATATCTGGATATTAAAACATGTGGGAAAGTTTAGGGAGGAAAGACAATAGGATTAATGGAGTTCACTGGAAGTTTTAACTGAGGCTGTAATGTGGGAAAACCAAATCAATCATGAGACAACAATTCATATACATCATTTTGGCACAAAATTAATGACCAAATGATAACATCAAGTTTTGACAAGAAGGGTAAACGTTTACGCACCACTCAGTGGGAGTGTAAACTGGTGTAATCATTTAAAAGAGCAATTTGTTAGTTTTTATTACTGGCTAGAACCTGAGTACCTTAAGGTTCAGTAATTTTTATTTTAGGTTGTGTATCCTACAAAGCACTTGAAAATACACTTGAGAAAACGTTTAAGACTGTGTTCCTCACAATACTGAAACTGAAGGATCAAATATGTGCCAAATGGAAACACACAATTAAGTATCATGAAAAACGTGTTAAGGAATAGTACGCAGCTTTTGATAAGCATTTAGTTCTTCTGAGGAAAACAGAAAGCAATCCAGTAGAGTCACTTGGTAAAAAAAAAAAAAAAAAGTTTTAGAAGGTTATGGTTAGCTATCTCCAGGACGCTTGTTTACAGGAGAGGATCCGATACAGCTGGTGATAACCAAACCCCTACCTGTGGTCATGATGAAGACACTGATATGGCAGAGTTGACCAGAAGATTGCTTATAACAAAGAAGAATACATACCCTATTATGGTGGCACTAACACAAAAAGCTGCTATTGCAAAAAAGAGAAACACACTCATGAGCTGCACTTATTCAACAGCTCTCCTGAAAAATGAGGAATCTCACACGAGTGCATACTCCCGCTGAAAAGAGAAACATCATGGTGTGGGTGGGGCTAACTGGAAACCTACCAATAGCAATGACACATACTCTAGGGTGGGCGAGTTAACTATTAATCTGCATATAGGATGACAAGGACCCTTATGCGGAGGGGCTGTCTAATACAGTGCCTATAAAGAAGAAAAATATTGCTATGAGCAGGCCCAATGAGTGGCCTCCTAATAGAGAAATAAGACCTTATCGTTGGAATGACTGAGCATGGGTTTGCCTGTATAGTGTGGAAGATCCTTGTGTGTATTATGATGAATGGAAAGGCTCTTGTAGCAATGGATCCCGGCATAGGCAAGGATGATTCCAATAGTAATTATATTCATTCTTCCAATCCATGAGCAAGGAATATCTTTCCACTTTTTGGTGTCTCTGCTGATTTTGTTCATCAGTCTTTTATGATTTTAATTATAGAGATTTTTCACTTCTCTGGTTAAATGTATTAGTAAATATTTGTCTTTTCTTGTGACTATGGTGAATGGGATTTCTTCTTTTTTGGTGCGATCATCATCAGTGTATTAAAAAGCTACTCTTTTTTGTATGTTTCCTTTATAACCTGTGACTTTACTGAATTTATTTATTGATTTTAACAACTTTTTGTTGAAGTATTTAGTTTTTTTTTTAGTACAACACCGGGTCATCTGCAAACATGCATATTTGGCTTCCTCTTTTCCAATTTTTTATGTCCTTTATTTTTTCTCCTCCATAATTGTTTTTGCAAATTATTCCAGTATTATTTTGAATAAGAGTGGTGAAAGTGGACATCCTTGTCTTATTTCAGTATGATATTTGGTTTTAGTTTGTTGTATATAGCCTTTATAATTTTGAGGTATATTTCTTCTATAACTATTTTTGGAGATTTTTTTTTTTAATATGAAAGGGTATTGGATTTTATCAAATGATTCCTCCGTGTCTATTGAAATGATTATATGGTTTTTGTCCTCACTCTATTGATGTGATTTATGACTTTTATTGATTTACAACAGTTGAACCACACTTGCATCTCTGGGATAAATCCCCCTTGATTGTGATGTATGATCTTTTTGAAGTGGTTTTGGGTTCAGTTTGTCAGTATTTTGTTGAGACCCTTTGCATCTGTGTTTAGCAAGTAAATAAGTCTGTAGTGTTCTTTTCATCTTGTGTCTTTCTTCAGTTTTGGTATCAGAGTGATGCTGACCTCATAAAATGAGTTTGGCAGAGTTACACTCTGTTCAATGTTTTGTAATAGTTTCAAAAGTATTGGCTTAGTTCCTCTTGAAATGTTTTGTATAACCTTGATGGAAGATTTTTAATTACTGCTTCAATCTCATTGCTTGATATGGGTCTGTTTAGATCGTCTATGTCTTCTTGATTTTTATCTTTACAGGTTAAATGTATCCAGGAATTTATCCATTTTTTTGAGGTTTTCCAAGTTTTTGGTGTATAGCTTTACATAGTAGTTTCTTATGATCCTTTGTATGTTAGTGGTTTTAGTTGTAATACCTCCTTTGGCATCTCTAATTTTAGTTCTTTTTTTTCTTTTTTTTTTCTTTGTTAGTCTGGCTAGAGGTTGATCTGTTTTGCTGATCTTCTAAAAAAATCAGATGTTTGTTTTGTTGATCACTTGTATTGTTATTTTAGTTTCAATTTCATTTGTTTCTGCTCTGATCATTATTAGTTCTATCTGCCTACTGATTTTTGGTTTGATTTGTTCTTGTTTTTAGATGCATCATTAGATGGTTTATTTCTTAAGTTTTTCCTTTTATATTGAAATGGTGCTGTGGGAGGAGGATTAACCTACTACACCACAATGCCGGCTCCTATGATATTTATTTCTGATGCAGGACTCTCTTCAGTATTTCATGTAAGTATGGTCTTGTGGCAGTGAATTCTCTGTTTTCACTTTTCTGGAAAATATCTTATTTCGTCTTCATTTTTAAAGGCTAGCTTTGCTAGATATAATATTCTTGGAAGTTCTGTTTTTCTTTTAATTGAACATACCACCCAACTCTTTTCTGACCTGTTTTACTGAGAACTCTGATATTAGTGGAATTGGTTTCTCTTTATATGTAATTTATACTTTTATCTTACTGTATTTAGGATTCTCTCCTTGTTCTTTACTTTTGACAATTTTACTACAATATGCCTTGGAGAAGATTCATTTTTGGTTGAGTGTGCTTGGGGTCCTTTGACCTTCTCGTGTATAGATGTCCTTATTTCTTACAAGAACCGGGAAATTTTCAACCATTATTTTATTTAGCAGGTTCTCAATGCATTTTCCTTCTTTTCTCCTTTGGGAATAATTTTATAATGTGAGTACTTAATCATTCAACGAAATCCTACATTTTCTGTAGTCTTTTTTTCATTATTTTAAATTATTTTCTCTATTTTTGACTGCTTCAATATGATGGGCAAAAATATAGATAGATTAAAGAAATGAGAAAATCAATGAGTGACATGAATGAAAATATTATGAAGGAGAAATCACTAAGAAGAACTATGGGGCCTTTTCAGTTGTTTTTCTGCTATTTTTCATTTATGCCTGCTCTAATCTCAGTTATTTATTTCCTTATATTAATTTTGATCTTAGTTTGTTCTTCTGGTTGTCTGAGGTACAGCATTGGGTTGTTTATTTGAGATCTTCATTTTTTTGAAGTAGATTTTTATTGCTACAAATGTCCTTCTTAGAATGGCTTTTGCTGCATTATATATTATATAGGTTTAGGTATACTTTATTAACATCTTTGTTTGCCAGATAATATTTGTTAATTTTTTTTAAAATAAGTTCCCTTTTAATTGTCCTTTTTTTCATTAGATGACTGTGAAAACATGGTTTAATTTCCAAAAAGTTAAACTAAAAACAAAAAGTTTAACTAAAAGTTAAATTAAAACATGGTTCAATTTCCAAAAAGGGATTTTCCAAATTCCCCCTTCTATTGAATTATAGTTTTAAATAATTATGATTGTATAATAAACATAATATGATTTCAATCTTTTATACTTGTTAATAATTGTTATTTGGCCTAACATATACTCTGTTCTGGAGAATTTTCCATGCATACATGAGTAAAATGTGTACTATGCTATTGCTGGGTAAAATGTTTTGTGTGTATTTGTGATTGATTTACTCTAAAGTGTAGTTCAAGCCCAATGTTTTCCCATTAATTTTCTGCCTGACGGATCTTCCCCATTTTTGAAAGTGAGATATTGAAGTCCTATACTATTACTGTATTGTAGTCTGTCTTTTCATTTGGATCTATTGATATTTGCTTAATATGAAAGTACATCAAAAATTCTTGAGAAAATTGGAATTAAAAGATGAGTTTATTGTGCTATAAAAATTTTGAAATCTATGCCTATATATATATTTTTTAATAACACGTGTGTTCCATGAACTTGACAAAAACCCCTTTTATATTCAGATAATACGATGTTGGGTGCATATTTATTTTATTGTTTTATCTTCTTGATGAAGATAAAAGATGATAAAAGATGATTAAAGATGATACCCTTGTATTCTTATATAATGATCTTCTTTATATAATCATTATATAATGATCTTTGCTTTGTATTAAAATTGTCTCTCGGACTAGTGAGATGGCCTTGGTACATGCCACCTTGATGGGATTGTATTGGAATCCCCGGCACAATTCTAACTCCATCATTTGGGGCAGTTCCGATTGAGCATGTCCCAAATTGTATATCTCCTCCCTCTCTTATTCCCACTCTTATATTTCACAGGGATCACTTTCAGTTAAATTTAAACACCTAAGAATAATTGTTTGTTAATTACAGAGTTCAACCAATAGTACTAGAATAAAAAAATTACTAAAATGGATAAAGTATTACATTGTACAACAACAGTCAGCACAAGAGCTGATCAAGTTACTGTTTCTCATAGTGTCCAGTTCACTTCAATACGTTTCACCTTTGGTGCTCAATTAGTTGTCACCGATCAGGGAGAACATATGATATTTGTCCCTTTGGGACTGGCTTAATTCACTCAGAATGATGTTTTCCAGATTCCTCCATCTTATTGCAAATGACCAGATTTCATTGTTTTTGACTGCTGTATAGTATTCTATAGAGTACATGTCCCATAATTTCTTTATCCAAATGTATGCTTTGAATTCCCTGTGATCTTTTGCCATGAGGTTCCCTTCGTTTATCTTCTTTCATGTTGATGGCCGTGTTTCTGTGTTTCTGATAGCACTCTGGCCTCAGAATCAGCCCTTAAGGCATTCAGATCTGGCTCAAGAGCCCATGAGAATATTCTAGGCATGGAAAGCCAAGACACTCTGGAAAAAAAAGAAGACCTAAATGAAAGATCTCTGCGAGTGGGATCCCAGTGGAACGAATGGGGCCATCAAAGAAGGAGGTACCTTTCTCTGAAGGGAGGAGAGAACCTCCACTTTGACTATGACCCTGTCGGAATAAGATTGAAGTCAGCGAACCCTAAAGGCTTCCATAGCCTTGGCAACTCATGACTAGACCCTAGGGAGATTACTGACGCCATAAACAAGAGTGTCAAATTGTTAAATCAACTTCAGGAGTCACTGTGTACTTACGTCTCATGTGGGATCTGTCCTTAATGTGTTGTCCAATGTGAAGTAATGCTATAACTAGCACTGAAACAGTATTTTACACTTTGTGTTTCTGTGTGGGTGCAAACTGATGAAATCTTTACTTAGTATATACTGAATCAATCTTCTGTATATAGATAATTAAAAATGAAAAAAAATCTTGGTGTTAAATTGGAAATTGCCTAGAAAATTAATCAATTTTTTAAAAAAAATATATCATGTAAGATCTCTGTCCTTAATGTGCTATACATTGTGAATTAATACTATAATTAGTACTCCAACAGTATTTTTCACTTTGTGTTGATATGTGAGGGCAAACTGTTGAAATCTTTACTTAATATATAGTAAACTGATAAAAAAAAAAAAATTGTCTCTCTAATAGAAGTACAGCCACCATATTCCCTTTTGTTTTCCCTTTGCACGGGATAGCTTTTTCCATCCCTTCACTTTTTGGTTCAGTTTTAAAGACAAAAATAAATAATAAAGGAGTATTACTATTTGCAGCTAATATTTATTGAGAGACAGCTATGGACAAAACTTACCTGCCTGTTTCATTCATGAGCTATTTAAATATTTACAACATCTAAGAGTTATACTTGTTTTGTAGCAGAGAAAACGGGGATTCAGAGTAGTTAGGAAACTTGCCTAAGGCTTTAGAAGTACTTAGACCTTCTCAGTATTCTTAATGACCTTCTCATGGTTTTTTTCAAAATATCCCATTTTATGAATATAGTCTTCTTTTATAATGGTGAAGTCTTTAATATTCAAGAAACAACCCAACTTTTGATGTACTATGATTGTCTTATTGAATTCTTCTTGCTATTATATTTTTGAAGTCTTGCATACAACTCCAAATTTATATTAATTCCTGGTTTGTTTTTTCGAAATATGTCATTTTCAATGACTTCCTCATTCTTGTTAAAGATATATTGTTTGAAAACGTACATAAATGACTCAAAGATCCTAGGTTTAGGAAGGTTTCTATATTAAATATATGTTGCAAATCGGTGTTATTTTCTTGTTGCTGTGTAACAAGTTATTACATATTAATGTCTTGAGGTAACAGTGATTTATTCTTTATTCTTTTTAAATATAAAAAGTGCTTTGTAAATCCAGACAAATTATCCATTGAGGATTTTACAGGGCTAAACACAAGATGTTGGCTAGGCTGATTTTTTCTGAAGGCTTGTAGGAAGAATCAATTTCTATGTCTTTCAAAGTTGCAGGCAAAATTCATTTTTCTGAAGTTGTAGGGCTGAGGTCCTTGTTTTCTTGTGTTGGATGGTGGTACTAGAAACTTCTAACCTTTCCTTGTATATACTCCCTCCATCTTCAAACCACAATGTGTTGAATCCTGCTTAGGCATTGCATTCATTTGATTTATTCTTCTTATTCAAAATTAGATAAATTATTTTTATGATCTCACGTGTTTTGGTCACACCTACCTGGATAATATTAAGGACAACTAACTTGAGACTTTAACTACATATGTAAAAACTCTTCATGGCCTTACCTAAATTATCATTTACTGAATGCTAAAACAACAGAATTATTATGGAACATCTAGAATCATCTCTCTGACAGTCTGCCATTTTCTCCCTCAATTTACACCTATATAAAGTGTAAAATATAAATCTCTTTCTGAATTCCCCAGAATTCTTACTCCATTACAATATCAGATCAAAATTAAGAATGCTAACTAAATCGCATCATCTCAAATGTTTCAATTGTCATATAAGTTATTCAAACAAGATATGGTTGAAGCTCCAGAGGTAGGGCACTACATGCAACTTCTGGACACAATCCTTCTCCATGTATTGCCTTATGAAACTAACATCTCCTCACAATACCCTGCAGTTACAGTGATAGGACAAGAACAAGTCATGAACATTCTGATTCAAAAAATAGAAGACTGAAAGAACAATTAGTCTACAGGAAGAATAGTAAGGAGGAAATGTTAATAAGACAAAATGATCCAGCCACCAGGAGAACATAGGGCATATTAGCTCAAGTTTTAGTATAGTAAAGAGGGGCAGGACATCAATACATAATGGTCATAGGACATCATATCGAGAAAGAAATCATTCAGACCAACAAGCAATTTGAAAAATTACTTTGATTAGTCGGGCTTTGTTACTGTGATGAAACAATCAAAGGCATTAATTTTATAAAGAGAAAATGTTTAGCTTACAGTTTTAGAGTTTCATGTCCAGGGTTGGGTGGTTCCATTTATTTTGCATTTGGGGAAGGCAGTGAATGCCAATGGTAGAATAAGAATAGAGGAATGATAGCATGGCAAGTCAGAACTTGAGAGAGAGAGAGAGAGAGAGAGAGAGAGAGAGACAGAGAGAAAGGACTGCCACTAAACCCACCTCCTAAACACTATAATTGGATTAAGATTTTTCCAACTTAGTTCCATTAACTTAGGAGTTTGGTATTTAAAGACCGCATGAATTTATGAACCAAATCATATTCAGATAATAGTAGAATTATTTTTGGTCCAAGCTATCACTAGAACCTTGGCCACTGTGGTAGACACAAAGCATATATTAATGGAGAAGCAATTCATTAGGAAGAAGTACATGAGTTTGTAGTATTGAGCATTGTAGATGATGGCTAAGTTATAGGTTCCTAGTCATGGAGAGCAGATACATCTACATGAACAGAATGAAGAAAAGCTTTGATGCTATTACCACTTGAAGATATCTAGATAAATTCTGATGTAATTATGAAATTTCTTCTATTAATCTTGTCTGAATAGTATAAAAACAAGAGGTCATAAAATCAAATAACAAAATCCATAAATTTTTTTGAGTCAGTTGAGTAAATCTCGTCTTTCAATAGTACATAAAAAGCACCAATATTTCAAGTATAGCCATATATTACCACAAACTTGCCTTTTCTACACATACCTTGTTTTGCATCTTATTCTAATTAGTTGTACATATGTCTCATTTGAGTGCTTCTATAATCTCCATTAAGTTGAAAATGGTATTTTACTCTTCTCTCCTTATCTATAATGTTTATTTTTCTCCACTTTCCCAAAATTTATTAAAGAAAAGAGTGCTGGTAAATCTCTAGGACAGAGTCAATTTCCTGGGATGCCTCCTGTGACAAACACATGCCAGAAGTGTACGTGGTTCCCAAGTAGTAAGAGGGGAGAAGCAGAACCCGAGTGTTCATCTCCCCACTTTCCCCAGTTTATGGTCTGTCTTTGGGTCAGTGATAATCGCCTGCACAGCTACTACGGCTTCGTTAATTTTTGTCTGTGGTTCTCTCAGCTCTTCTATATGCATATCACAGAATCTGTGCAGCTTCATTAAGAACTGCATCTCCTGTGTCAAAACCAAGAATCTGTTTGTCTAAAGCAACAGGCAAGCCCTCTTTTGTTTGATTTGCTTTAGCAACTGCATCCTGTGTCATGTGCTCCTGAACCAAAATGTGAATTGCCTTAAGCATTACCAGGTAATCATCATGACGCTGAATCTGAAGGAGGTTAGCCAAAGCCATTACACCAGCCTTGGAATCAGGATTATTTACATCCAAATTGGTCAGTGGCTCTGCATTCTTAGTTGCATTGTCAGCATTTTTTGTATTATCAGGTACTAAGTCCTTGTATTTTTCAGCATTATCTCCATATCCAAGTCTAACAGCTAAACCAAGAAGCCAGTCAATTGCTTCCTGTTGATCTTGAATCTTGAAAGGATAGTTAACATCTCTAAGATGCTTTTCAAAGAACTTGGGCCAGTCACTGCTGTGGATGTTTCTTAAATTCCCTCTGTCTTCAATCTTGTAGTGTCTGATTTTCTGATCTTAAAGCCAAACGAAAAGTTTCTAAATTCTGTTTCATCTTTGCAGTTGAAGCCAGCAAGGTTGTGGTAGTCCAGAGCTGTCAGCTTGCATTGGAACATGGTCCCTGCTTCTCGCTCTGTCCCCCCCACCCCCGCCCGCCCGGCCTCGGCCAGGAGAGGAGAAGCCAGGATATAATGTTTACTATAGTGTGGGAATGTGGTAAACATCATTGAATAAATGTGTTAATTGTCTTGATTTAGCAGTTATAGAACGTATACATATATCAAATAACATTATTTTACTCCATAAATATATACAAATATATCACCACCAAAAGGCATCATAACACCATTTTTTTTGAAAATGAAGTTATAAATTTAGGATTGATTTTAATGTATTTTTCGATTCCTTTGATGATTTTTCTCTAATATTTCTATATATTTCTGAGAGGGAGGTGTTGTTCTCAATTATAATTCTGGATTTTCCTATTTCTTATTTCAATTCTGTCAGATTTTGTTTCACAAATATTTTGCAGTTTTGTTGCTTGGTGCATACACATACATTTAGGATTCATATGTCCTCATGGTGAATTGACTTTTTTTTTTTACAAAATGTTTCTCTCTTTCCGTGATAATTTTCTTACTTTTGAACTCTACTTTACTGATATTAATATAAGTATTCCTTATTTCCTTCTGTTAATATTTGCATGGTACATATTTTCTATAATTTTGATGCCAATCTATTTATGTCCTTGTATTTAATGTAATTTTTTTGCTTGTACTATATTGCAGATAATGCTTTGCAACATTCATTTCCATTTAAAGAACTTTTGGCCATTGATTTAACGTAGATTGGGGGTAAACAATTTTCTTAGATTTCCTTCATCAATAATGTCTTAAGTTCTTTAAACTTCTGAAAAAATATTTTATAGGCTATATTATTCTGACTTCAAAGTTTTTTATTTCTTTCTTTCAGCACTTGAAAAACAGTATGCTGCCTTCTTCTGTCCTTGATGGGTTCTAATGAGAAAAATCCATGGTTTGGGCAGGTGTTGTGGCGTAGCGGGTAAAGCTGCTGCCTGCAGTGCTGGCATCCCATATGAGCGCTGGTCCCAGTCCCCACTGCTTCTCTTCTGATCCAGCTCTCTACTATGGCCTGGGAAAACAGCAGAAGATGCCCCAAGTCCGTGGGCTCCTGCACCCAAGTGGGAAACTGGGAAGAAGCTCCTGGCTCCTGGCTTCAGATCAGTGCAGCTCCGGCCATTGCAGCCAATTGAGGAGTGAACTCCTGGATGGAAGACCTTCTCTCTCTCTCTCTCCTTCTCTCTCTGTGTAACTCTGTCTTTCAAATAAATAAATCTTTTGAAAAATTTCATAGCCAACTAGTAAGTTAATTAAACCCAGGGTTTAGTGATTATACATGTAAAAAGATACAGATTTTACACAAATAGTTTAGAAACGTCACTATATAAGAAAATAATATGGGGCCAGTGCTGTGGTGTAGCGGGTAAAGCTGCCACCTGCAGTGCCGGCATCCCATATGGTCGTTGGTTTGAGTCCCAGCTGCTCCACTTCCAATCTAGCTCTCTGCTATGGCCTGGGAAAGCAGTGGAAGATGGCCCAAGTTCTTGAGCCTCTGCACCCATGTGGTAGACCCAGAAGAAGCTCCCGGCTCCTGGCTTAGGATCGGTGCAGCTCCGGCCATTGCTGCCAATTAGGAAGTGAATCAGTGGATGGAAGACCTCTCTCTCTCTCTCTCTCTCTCTCTCTCTCTGTCTCTCTGCCTCTCCTCTCTCTGTGTAACTCTCTTTCAAATAAATAAATAAATAAATCTTTAAAAAATATACAGCACACAGCAATTAAAAACCCTGGGATTTGAGGGGATAATATTATTTCCAGCTATCACATAATAATATTAATAATCTCCAGTTGTGTATAGCAACATGATTAATAAGTTAGGCAATGAGTAAGAAGACATGACCCATTCACACAGTAAAATGTTACTAATATCCTTGAAGAAGCTGAGACATTGGACTTAGAAGACAAAGTGATTTTAAAAAAATGTTTATTTCTTTGAAATGCAGAGGCAGAGAGAGGAGAGAGAGAGAGAGAGAGAGAGAGAGAGAGAGAGAGAGAACTTCCATCCTCTGGCTCAGCCGGAGCTGAGTTGATCCGAAGCCAGGAGCCAGCAGCTTCTTCCAAGTCTCCCATGTGGATGCAGGTGCTCAAGGACTTGGGCGGTCTTCTACTGCTTTCCAAGGACATATCAGAGAACTGGATAGGAAGAGGAGCAGCCAGGACTCTAACCAGTGCGCATATGAGATGCTGGCACTGCAGGTGACGGCATTACCTGCTATGCCACAGCGATGGCCCTGACAAAATAAGAGAAAAAAAATAAGAAAAAAAAATAGGAGAAAAATAAGGACAATTTAACCAAATACAGAATATAAATAAATAAAAAGAAATTATAACAGTGAACTAAATTGAAATTCTAGAGCTGAAACTAAACTGTAAGGAAAAATTACAAGAGTCCAAATCTTCATTTGACAAGAAAGAAGAAAGAATGAATTTGAACACAGATCATTTGAAATGATCAAGTCTGAAGATTAGAAAGGAAGAAGAATGAAGAAAAATCAACAAATATCTGGGAAACCATTGAGTATATGAACATGTATTATTGGGCATTCTAGAAGTAGAGGAGAGAGATAAAGGAGTAAATAGAGCATATCTGAAGAAATAATATCCAAAATCTTCTCCAGTTTCCTAGAAGCTCATCAATATTGCCATCAGAAAAGCTCAAAAAGCACCATAATGAGGTGAATTGTAATTAACATGTCAAAAGTCAAAGGCAAAGAAATAATTTTTAAAGCATGAAGAGAGAAGTGACTCAATTTCACATCATAAATCAAGGAGGCTAGAAGGCAATGAAATGACATTTAAATAGTTAAAAGATAAAATATCCTGCCAATCAAATATTTGTCAGGCAAAATTCTCAAAAATCCCCTACGACAAGAAATTTTCACAAATAGAACCTTTATACAAGAAATTCTAAAGTAATTTCTTCAGACTGAAAGGATAGGATACCAGAGAGTAACTCAAAACCATATGAGAAAATATTATTGTTAATTGTAAATACAGGGACAGGTGTTGTGGCAGTGTGTAAAGCCATCCCATATAGGCACTGGTTGGAGTCCTGGCTGCTCCACTTCCCATCCAGCTCTCTGCTAATGTCCAGGGTAAAGAAGTGCAAGAATAGTCCAACTGTTTGGACCCCTGCCACACACATGAGAGAACTGGAAGATGTTTCCTCAGCTTTAAGCTGTCCCAGGCCTGGCAGTTGCAGCCAGGTGGGGAGTAAACCAGCAGATGGAAAATCTCTCTCTGTCTCCACGTCTCTAACTCTGCCTTTTAAAAAATTAAATAAATATTTAAAAAAATAAGAATACATAGCTACATAGGAAAATCACTATTTTTTTTTAATTTGTGAAAACTCTTTTTCCATGTGACTTAAAAGACAAACGGATAAAAATTATAAATCTATATTTCTGGACAAATAGTGTATAGTACTATAAGTTATGAGAATAACTGTATAAGGCAGGAAGGATTAAGATATGTAAGATATGTAGGAGGAAAATTTGTACTTATACTAGTGAGACACAGTTAATATTAATTATAGACGTAAAATGTAATTCTGAAGTAAACACTGAAAAAAGAAGTACAAATGTATAGGAAAAGAAAGACAAAAGAACAAATTGATAAGTTTTAAAATTAATTAGATCTAAAATAATGGAGTAGTGGAAGGATTAAAGAACATAAAAAATATAAAACATATAAAGTAAACAGGGCTGGGGCTGTGGCATAGTGGGTAAAGCCACCGCCTGCACTGCTGGCATCCTGTATGGGCATCATTTTGAGTCCCGGCTGCTCCACTTTCAATCCAGTTCTCTGCTATGGCCTGGGTAAGCAGTAAAAGATGGCCCAAGTCCTTGGACCCCTGCACCCACGTGGTAGACCCAGAAGAAGCTCCTGGATCCTGGCTTCAGATAGGTGCAGCTCCAGCCGTTGTGGCTAACTGGGGAGTCAACTCATGGAGGAATACTTCTCTCTCTGCCTCTCCTTCTATCTCTGTGTAACCCTGACTTTCAAGTGAACAAATAAATCTTTAAAAAAAGACATATAAAATAAAAGAACAAATTTATGGAAGCAAGTATTATCAGCATTCACTTTATATAGGTAGATTATGTTCTCCAACTAAAAGCTAGGAGTAAACAGAAATGTATACAAAAAAATTATCACCTAATTATATTGTTAACAAGAAACTCAGTTTAGATTCAGAGAAATACATAGATTGAGCTGCGGTTCAATGGGCTAATCCTCCACCTTGCAGCACCGGCACACCGGGTTCTAGTCCTGGTCGGGGCGCCAGATTCTGTCCCGGTGGCCCCTCTTCCAGGCCAGCTCTCTGCTGTGGCCAGGGAGTGCAGTGGAGGATGGCCCAGGTGCTTGGTCCCTGCACCCCATGGGAGACCAGGAGAAGCACCTGGCTCCTGCCATCAGATCAGTGCGGTGTGCCTGCCGCAGTGCACTGGCCATGGCAGCCATCGGAGGGTGAACCAACGGCAAAGGAAGACCTTTCTCTGTGTCTCTCTCTCACTGTCCACTCTGCCTGTCAAGAAGAAGAAGAAGGAGAAGGAGAAGGAGGAGGAGGAGGAGGAGGAGGAGGAGGAGGAGGAGGAGGAGGAGGAGGAGGAGAAGGAGAAGGAGAAGGAGAAGGAGAAGGAGAAGGAGAAGGAGAAGGAGAAGGAGAAGGAGAAGGAGAAGGAGAAGGAGAAGGAGAAGGAGAAGGAGAAGGAGAAGGAGAAGGAGAAGGAGAAGGAGAAGGAGAAGGAGAAGGAGAAGGAGAAGGAGAAGGAGAAGGAGAAGGAGAAGAAGAAAGTTCATGGGAGAAAGTTTTCCATGGTTTTAGAAAACAAAATTCTGTGCTGACTAAAATGATACCATAAAAAAAGACTTCAAGTAAAAATTTGAATAATTGTGAACATTGCACATCAGTTAAAGGGCCAATTCTTCAAGAAGTAAGAATTATGAAAAAAATACATTTTAAGAACAGAGCCCTGAAATATATGAAAACAAAACTTAATAGACTTGAAGGGAGAAATAAAAAAGCCAAATATAATTGAACACTTAAATACTTACCATTGATTGATGGCTAGAACAGGTATATAGAAGACCAATAAAGAGAGGTTCTAAGATGGCTGAACAGGGAAATGACATGCTGATTTTTACCAGGGGAAGATAGCAAAGGAAAGTGAAGGAAATATATTCCCAAGGGAGAATTGGAAATAAGTTTGCAGTGGAAATTCTACAGAAAGAAAAGGGATGCCATGGAGCAGTGTGGAAAGAGTGGACACACATCAATGAGTGGAAACACCACATAGGATTCTTGCAGCCAGGGGCTAGAGGAGACATCAGTTTCTCAGAGCGAGGTTAGAGCATACTGTAGCACTCCATAGGTGATATTGCCTAAAGGAGAAACTTGCAGACTATGCTGACATGGAGTCTGGCTTGAAGCCCCAGCAAGGGCCAGGGCCCCTACCTAATCCTATGACAGGAAACCATATTTCTTTCTCCCCATCCCTTTCACAGTGGTGTCTGGCAACCAGCAGAGACTCCAGGAGCTCTTGCACACAGGACCAGGAAATTTCACTAGAGTGAAGAATCTGTATTTTCCACTGATTTGAGTCTGACTCAGAGGGTCTACTGGGGACTGGGCACCCACTTCAGATTGTGTGGTACTCCCATCCTTTCAACCTATCACAGGTTTCAGGGCTCAAACTGCCAAGGCTGAGCACCCACAGGCAACTGGCTGTGGGAAGATCTCTGCTCTACCCATGGATGGGGAAGGCTCTTGGTGCTCACAGGGGATATACCCTGTGACTGTGGGAGCATTGCATGCTGGGATTAGGGAAATTCTGTGACTGCACAATACAGCATGGGATGTAGCTGGGGCTCTGGGAAATCACTGTGTCTGGTGTCAAAGGTTGAGAGCTCCTTGACTGTCTGGGTAAGTCAGTGCACAGAGTTCACACTGAGTACTACACAGATCCTTTGTGTGGTTCATAGACCAACGTGGAGGAAGGCTGTACGCACTGTGGGCTAACACTGGGCATTGATCACCTTGGAAGAGAGGAATTAAGGTTGTGATTATGCCAACAGACATAATCACAGCCTCCCCTGCTGACAATAGAGGAGATCTAGAATGCACAACTTGGGTGTTACCCTCGATTGTCACCCCACCACTGAGCACTGATGAGAGTTCCTTGGCCACACCCAGCACACACTTCTGGGTATTCACTGAAGGAGCAGACAGCCCACTAAACCACAGCTGTAATTCTTTTTTTTAAACTTTTATTTAATAAATATAAATTTCCAAAGAACAACTTTTGGATTATAGCGGCTTTTCCCCCCATAACCTCCCTCCTACCAGTGACCATCCCATCTCCTACTCCCACTCCCATCCCATTCCTCATTAAGATTCATTTTTACTTATATTTATATACAGAAGATCAACTTAGTAAATACTAAGTAAAGATTTCAACAGTTTGCACCCACACAGACACACAAGGTATAAAGTACTGTTTGAGTATTAGTTTTATCATTAATTCAAATAGTACAACACATTAAGGACGGAGATCCTACATGAGGAGTAAATGCACAGTGACTTCCGTTGTTGATTTATTTAACAATTGACACTCTTCTTGATGGTGTCTTTTGTCATGATCTGCCAAGGTTATGGAAACCTCTTGAGTTCACAAACTCCGACCTTATTCAGACAAGGCCATAAACAAAGTGGAAGTTCCCTCCTCCTTTCAGAGAAAGGTACCTCCTTCTTTCATGGCCTTTTCTTTCCACTGGGATCTCACTCACAGAGATCTTTCATTTAGGTCTTTTTTTTTTTTTTTTGCCAGAGTGTGGGCTTTCCATGCCTAAAATACTCTCATGGGCTCTTTAGCCATATCTGAATGCCTTAAGGGTTGATTCTGAGGCCAGAGTGCTGTTTAGGGCATCTGCCATTATATGAGTCTGCTGTGTATTCCACTTCCAATGTTGGATTGTTCTCTACTTTTTAATCAGTTGTTATTAGCAGACTGGTCTTGTTTATGTGATCCCTTTGACACTTAATCCTATCTTTATGATCACTTATGAACTTAAACTGATCACTTCAACTAGTAAGATGGCATTGGTACATGCCACCTTAAGGGGTAAACTATAAATACATGATTTTAAAAAGTGCATGAAATAAACAACAGATTAACTTCAGAGAATCTCAAATTAGACTCATAATTGATTTATCATCAGAAATCCTACAGGCTCAGAGAGAATAGAGAAATATAGTCCAAGGCTGGAAAAAAAATCAATTCAAAATACTGTATCCTGCAAAGTTTTCATTTATGAATGAAGATGAAACAAAGACTTTCTATAAAAAATTGAAAGAGGAGGCCGGCGCCGTGGCTCGACAGGCTAATCCTCCGCCTTGCGGTGCCGGCACACCGGGTTCTAGTCCCGGTTGCCCCTCTTCCAGGCCAGCTCTCTGCTGTGGCCCAGGAGTACAGTGGAGGATGGTGTTCCTAAATCTGTATAAATGAAATACATGAAATTTGCATATCTTAAATAAAATTTCTAAAAAAGGAAAATAAAAAAGCTTTAAAAATCAGACAAAATAAACTTTAAAAATAAACTACTAAAAGAGACATAGAAGGACATTATGTAGTTATTAAGGGCACAATTCAACAGGAAAGTATGACTGTGGTAAATGCTTATACACCCAATACCAAGTATTAATGGATCTAATGGATCCAAAGGGAGAAATATACTCCAGTATAATTATAGTAGGTGATTTCAACACCACGCTTTCATTAATGTAAATATCAACTAGACAGAAAATCAATAAAGAAACATCAAAGCTAATCTACACTATGGATGAAATGGACCTAATTGATATCTATAGAGCATTTCATTCCACAGTTAAAGAATACATATTGTTTTCTTCAGTGTGTGGAAATTTCTCTAGGAAGGACCATATGCTAGGGCATAAAGCAGGTCTCACCAATTTCAAAAAAACTGAAATCATACCATGTATCTTTTCAGACCACAATGGAATGAAGCTTGAAATTAACAACTTCAGATAACCTACAAAATATGTAGGCACATGGGGACTGACAACATGTTCCTGAATGAACAGTAGATCATAGAGGAAATCAAAAGGAAAATTAAAAAATTTCCTAGAAATGAATGAAAATGATAATACAACATCTCAAAACATATAGGATGTAGACAAACATTGTTAATAAGGAAGTTTATAGCAATCAGTGCCTACATCAAGACATTGAAAGAGCATCAAAAATATAAGCTAATAATGCATCTCAAGGACCTAGAAAAAAAAACAAAAAACAAAATCCAAAATTAGTAGCAGGAAAGAAAGAACTAAAATTAGACAAGAAATGAACAAAATAGAAACCAAAAAAAAATACAAAAGATCAGTGAAATGAATAGCTGTTTTTGAAAAAATAAACAAATTTGTACAACTAACCAAATGCCCATTTAAGTAAAAAAGAGGGAGAAGACCCGAATCAGTACAATCAGAAATCAAAAAGGAGATGTAAAAATAGAAATAAAAAAGAATCATCAGGAATTACTACAAAGAGCTACATGACAACAAATTGGGAAATTTAAAAGAAATGGATAGATTCCTGGAAAACATCACAGACCAATAGCCAGTATGAAGATTGAATCAGTAATGACCTTCACAAAAATGAAAAGCCCAGGCTTCAGTGCTGAACTCTACAAGACTTTTAAAGAAGAACTAACTACAATTCTTTTCAAATTATTTGAAACAATTGAAAAAAGGGAGTCCTTCCTAACTCCTTCTATAAGGACCTCATCACCTTAATTCCAAAAGCAGAACAAGATACAACAAAGAAAGATAACTATAGACAGATATCACTGATGTACATAGATGCAAAAGTCCTCAACAAAATATTAGCTCATCGAATCTAGCAAGAAATCAGAACAGTCATTCACCCAGACCAAGTGGGATTTATCCTTGCTATGCAAATCACTAGTTGAGATACATAACATTAACAAATTGAGAAATAAAACTATATGAGTACCTCAATAGATATAGAGAAAGCATTGATAAAATACAACATTCTTTCATGATAAAAACATTAAGCAAAATGAGTATTGAAGGAAAATTCCTCAATACAATCAAGGCAATATATGACAAACCCACACTCAGCATCATATTGAATGGGGAAATCTTGGGATCATTTCCACTAATATCCAGAACCAGACAAGGATTCCCACTTTCATCATTGGTATAAACATAGTTCTGGGAGATTTATGCAGAGCCATTAGACAAGAAAAAGAAATCAAAGGGAAATTAATTTGAAAGCAGGGAATCAAATTATCCCTGTTAAGAGCTGACATGATTCTATATATAGGGGAACCAAAATACTCCACTAAGAGACTATTGGGACTCATAGAGTTTGGTAAAGTTGCAAGACATAAAATTAACACACAAAAATCAATAGCCTTTTTATATACAGCAATGCCATGGCTGTGAAAGAACTTCTAAGATCAATCCCATTCACAATATCTACAAGAAAATTTAAATATCATGGAATGAATTTAACCAAAGAGGAGAAAGATCTTTATGATGAAAATTCTAAAACATTAAAGAAATTAATGAAAGAAGACAACAAGAAATGAAAAAATCTTCCATGTTCATGGATTGGAAGAATCAATATCATCAAAATATCCAGTCTACTGAAAACAATTTACGTATTCAATGCAATCCTAAATCAAAGTACTAACTACATCTTCTCAGATCTAAAAAAAAAAAAACTATAATTAATATGGACACACAGGAGACTCTGAATAGCCTAAGCAATCTTAAACAACAAAAACACAGCTGGAGGCATCGCAAACAGTTTTCAAGATATACTTCAACACAGTTATAATCAAAACAATCTGATACTGGAAAAAATAGACATGTAAACCAATGGAACAGAATAGAAACCCCCAGAAATCAACCCATGCATCCATAACCAAGTAATCTTTTACAATGGAGCTAAAGTCAATTCCTGGAGAAAGGAAAATCTCCTCAACAAATGATGCTGGGAAAATTGGACTTCCATGTGCAGAAGTATGAATCAAGTCCCCTACCTTATACTTCATACAAAAGCCAACTCAAAATGGACCAAGGATCTAAACCTATGACCTGATACCATCAATTTTCTAGAGGAGAACATTGGGGATACTCTGCAAGAAAGTGGCATAGGCAAGTCTGAGTGAGCATGTGCTGAACTGTACATTTCCTCCCTCTCTTTTCCCCACTCTTATATTTAACAGGGATCATTTATTACTTTTCAGTTAAATTTAAAGGACTAAGAATAATTGTGTGCAAAGACTTCTTGGAAAAGATCCCAAAAGCACAGGCCCTAAAAGAAAAAATAGGAAAATGGGATTAGATCATGTTAAGAAGCTTCTACACTGCAAAGGAAACACTGAAGAAAGTGAAGAGGCAATTGTCATAATTGGAGAAGATATTTGAAGATTATGTAACTGATAATAGATTAATATCCAGAATCTATACAGAGCTCAAGAAACTCAGCAACAACAAAACAAAAATGTCAGTTAAGCAATGAGCAAAGGACATGAACAGGCATTTTTGAAAAGAGGAAATTCAAATGGCCAACAGGCACATGAAAAAATGCTGAGGATCACTAACCATCAAGGAAATGCAAATAGAAACCACAATGAGGTTTCACCTCACCCCAGTTAGAATGTCTCTCATACAGAAATCAACCAAATAATGCTGTTTAGGATGTGGAGGAAATGGTATCCTAATCATTGTTGGGTGGAATGCAAACTGGTATAGCCATTGTAGAAGATGGTTTAGAGATTCTTTAGAAATCTGAAAATAGATCTGCCGTATTACCCAGCCATCCCACTTCTGGGAATTTACCCAAATGAAAAGAAATTAACATATGAAAGAATGTTTTGTACCCCCATGTTTATTGTATCTCAATTCACAGTAGCTAAGATATGGAATAACCCAGATGCCCATCAACAATGAATGAATAAAGAAAATGTGGTATAGATACACTATGGAATACTACTCAGTTGTAAAAAGAATGAAATTCTTTTTTTGCAACAAAATGGATTAAACTGGAAACCATTATACATAGTAAAATAAACCAGTCACCCAAAAGACAAATACTTCATGTTTTCCCTGATCTGGGGTAACTAACAGAGTGCAAGAAATGTAATATATATGAGAAAAATTGTCATTTTGAGAATTTATTATTGTTTACAGATATTGTCTGTATTGTTAAGGAACAATGTTTTTTTATCTTATTATTTGTTGAATTCTTTATTTGATAAAAGCTTAATCTTATGATTATATGATACAATGAAAGTTTGTCATTGTGAGAATTAAAGAATCAAAAAGGAAGGCGGAATGGGGGTTGGAGTATGGGCAGGTGGGAAAGTAGTGTGGGAAGTATCACTATGTCCCTAAATCACCTGAAATTTGTTCTCCTTACATAAATAAAAATTGTATGAAAAAATGTCTACAACCCTTAGTAAATGAAAATCATAGCTACAGTGAGGTAAAATTTCTCACACTTTAGAATTATAAGACAGAAAATATCAAATCTTGGCAACGATTTAGAGGAAATGGAATATCCATGTTGCTGATGAGAATGTGAGATTTAGCGATGACTTCAGAAAAGTTTTTGGAAATATATTTAAAAGTTAAACATACAGCTACTATGTGATCCAGATATCCCACTGTTGCTAATTTACCCAAGAGATATGAAAGCATACATCCACACAATGCTTGCATACAAAATTTTTATACCAGACTTATTTTTAAAAACTTCAAAATGCAACCAAACCAAATTTCCAAAAACAAATGAATGGATAATAATTTGTGGTTCATCCATACAATTAAATATCACTCAGAAAAAAAGTAATGAATGTTTGATAAGTACAGTGACATCAATGAGTCTCACAATAATTAATGCTGAGTGAAACAAGCCATTCCCTTCTCCAAATAATACAATTTGCATGAAAACTGCAGGAAATGCAATATAATTTTTTGTGATAAAAATAAGTTCAGTATTTGCCTGAGTTCTGAGAAGGGTATAAGAGAGCTGTACGAGGTTTACAAAGGGTCATGAGGAACCATGATGATGAAAGACATGATGACTATCTTGATTGTGGTGACAGTTTCACAGGCATTTAAACATACTGTTAGGAAAAGATTTGCAGATTGGTGCCTCCTCACAAGGGCCACCAAAATGTTAGGAAAAGAAGCACAGAATAGAGAGGAGGGAGTGTACAAAATTACAGCCAGACCAAATTTATTCAGAGAAAATAAATTTGTGGAGGTAGGTGACCAACTGCCCTCATGCACATTGATGGAACACATGGCAGAAGGCCCCAACCCCTAGGGGCTGGGCCTTTTTATATTTTAGGAGGACTAGGGATGGGGGTTGGGGTGGGAAGCAGCAGGTGGACAGGAATTCCTGGAACTGGTCTTTCAAGTATTCCAAGCAAGCGGTCTTTTAGGTGACTGTGGGGAGTGGGGTATCAAGGCAATAGGATGTGAGACCCAATTGAGTTTCAAGGGCAAGAAATACATTCCAATGTTTATTTTGGGAAATGAGCAAGAATGGCTGAGGCGTGTGTCCTTGTTCCATCACATGTCATAGCTAATCAAATTGGACCCTTTATCTGTGCTTAGTTTATTGCATGCCAATTACATCTCAAAGAAACAGTTTTAAAAAAACAACAAATGAGACAGAATC
The DNA here is from genome assembly GCA_949820135.1 of Sylvilagus floridanus. Lineage (NCBI taxonomy): Eukaryota > Metazoa > Chordata > Mammalia > Lagomorpha > Leporidae > Sylvilagus > Sylvilagus floridanus. The sequence continues at coordinate 92,837,211 of OX463223.1, forward strand.
AAAATTCAAGCAAAATCAATGAATAGCTGATTCTTTGAAAAGAACAAAATTGACAAATTCTTAGCTAGACTAAGCAAAAATTAAAATGCAAATACATAAACTAAGATGAAAATGGATACCCTAAAACTGACATCATAGAAATATAAAAGATTGTCAGAGACTTGATAACCTATAAGAAAAGGGTGAATTATTGAACACATAGGACTCACAAATATTGAATCATGAAGAAATGGAACACCTAAACAGAATAAAATTGAGGAACAAGATTAAATCAGTAATAAAAAATTTCCCATTTTAAAAAAAAAGCTCAGGAGCAGATGTTTTCACTGTTGGATCATATAAAAATGTAAGCAATTAACATTTCAAAAACTAAAAGAGGAGGGAATTTTTCAAAACTAATTCTATAAAATCAGCATTAAAAAATTGACACTAAAGCCAGAGAAGTATAGAGCAAAAAAAAAGACATCTACAGGCCAATATCCTTGATGAATATAGATGCAAAAAATTCTCAACAAAATACTGGAATTTGAATTCAAAAACATATTTAAAAGTGTATTTGCCATGATCAAGTGGGAGTCACCCCAGAGATACAAGAATGGTTTAACATATGAAAATCAATAAATAGGATATAGCACATCAACAGAATAAGGATGAAAATAATATGACCATCTCAATAGATGCAGATAATTGATAATATTTAACAATCTTTCATGACCAAGAAAAAAGAAGGAAAAAAAACCTCTGAACAAATTAATGGTAGAAGGAACATACCTTATATACATGTCTATATAAGAAAGGCCACTTGTAACAAGGCAACAGTGAGCATAATTTTGAAAATGGAAAAGTTGAAGTCTTTCTCTGTACTGTATTGAACAGGATATGGATATCCATTTTTACCAATGTCACACAACATATTACTGGGATTGCTAACTAGAACAGTTAGGCAATTATGGAACAGAACTAAATAGAAGACATCCTCATTGTATAGGGGGAAGTCAAATTGTCATGGATTGCAGATTATAATGATCTTATATATAGAAAACTCCAAAGACTCTACCAAAGACTGTAAGAACTAATAAGCAAAACAAGAAATTAGTAAGATACAAAGAAACATGCAATAACGGTAGTGTTGTTGCATACCAATAGCGAATTATGTGCCAAAGAAATCAAGAAAGCAAGCCTACTTCCAGTAACTCCAAAAAATAATAAAATACTGGGGAATAAATTTAACATAAGAGGTGCAACCTATAAATCTTTGGTAAAGGAAATTGTAGACACTATGAAACTAAAAGACATCCTGTGTTTTTGAATTGGGAGAATCAATATCATTAAAATGTACATAGTCACTGAAACAATTTACACATTCAATGCAATCTCTATCAAAATCTCAATGACATTATACATAGAACTAGAAAAATACTACTAAAATTTGTATGGAACCATAAAAGAAACCAGATAGTCAAACCAATCTTGAGCCAAAAGAAAGAAGTAGGAGGTATTACACTACCTGACTTTAAAATATATTATAAAGATACAGCATGGTATTGGCATAAAATTAATGGATTAATGGAACAGAATAGAAACTGTAGAAGTAAAGCTATGTATCCACAGGCAAATGATGTTTTCCAGAGTCTAAGAACATGCATTTGAAAAAAAAGTCCTTTCAATAAATGGTGCTGGGAAAATTGGATATCCACATGTCAAGGAATGAAACCATACTCCCAAACTCCAATCTCTCATCATGTTAAATAAAAAAAAAAACTCAAAATGGTTTAAAGACCTAAGTTACTTATTGGTTTATTTGTTATTTGAAAGGCAGCATACAGAGTAGCAATAAGAAGGAGAGAGAGTGAGAGGGGTAGAGAGAGAGAATAAATATGAATCTATCTATCCACTGGTTCATTCCCCAAATGCCCACAATAGTCAGGGCTGTGCCAGGTAAAAGCCAGGAGCCAGGAACTCCATCCAGGTCTTCTACTTTGGTAGTAGAAAATCAAGTATTTTGCCCATCATCTGCCTACAAGTGCATTAGCAGGAAGCTAGATTGGAAGGTAGAGGTGAGACCTGATCCCAGGCAGCCCAAATATCAGCTTAACCTGCTGTACCACAATGCCTGCCCTGTGAAACTTTTTACTAGACAGAGACATAGGAGGAACACTTTAAGACATTGGAGTGAGCAAGAATATTCTGGATCAAACCACAAAATCATATGAAGCACAAGTAAAAATAGAAAGATAAAATTTCATCAAACTAAATATTTTCTTAACAGAAAAGAAACCAATCATCAAAATTAAGAGACAACTTACAGAATGGGAGAAAACATTTCCAAGCCATACATCTGACAAAATTAATAACCAGAATATACAAGGATCTCAAACAACTCAATAGCAATAAAAATTATATTAAAATGTGCCAGTATATACAAGCAGATTTTTTTTCAAAGCAAGACATACAAATGGTCAACAAATACATGAAAAAAAAAGGCTCAACATTACTAATCATCAGGGAAATGCAAATAAAAACCACATGCAAGTTACATTGCATTTATCCAAAAGACAAAGATAATAAATGTTGGTGAGCATGTTGATGGGAATATAAATTAATACACTCATTGTGGAAAGCAATATGGATGTTCCTTTAGAAACTAAAAGTAGAAGTACCATCTTTCTGCACTACCCGATGAGGGGTCCATACCGTTGTTCTTGATTCCTGGTGTAACTTAAGGAGAAGCTGTCACAATGTCCGGAGCACTTCATGTCCTGCAAAAGAAGGAAGAGGATGTCCTCCAGTTCCTTGCAGCAGGAACCCACCTAGGTGGCACCAACCTTGACTTCCAGATGGAACAGTAAAGATACAAAAGGAAATGTGATGGCATCTACATCATAAATCTGAAGAGAATCAGGGAGAAGCTTCTGTTGGAAGCTCATACTATTGTGGCCATTGAAAACCCTGCTGATGTCAGTGTGATATCCTCCAGAAACACTGGCCAGAGGGCTGTGCTGAAGTTTGCTGCTGTCACTGGAGCTACTCCAATTGCTAGCTGCTTCACACCTGGAACTTTCACTACCAGATCCAGGCAGCCTTCTGGAACCAAGGCTTCTGGTGGTTACTGACCCTAGGGCTGACCACCAGCCTCTCACGGAGGCATCTTATGTGAATATGCCTACCATTGCTATGTGTAACGCAGACTCTCCTCTGTGCTACATGGACATTGCCATCCCATGCAACAACAAGGGAGCCCATTCAGTAGGTCGGGTGTGGTGGATGCTGGCCTGGGAGGTTCTGCACATATGTGGTACCATCTCCCGTGAACACCCCTGGGAGGTCATGCCTGATCTCTACTTCTACAGAGATCCTGAAGAGATTGAAAAAGAAGAGCAGGCCTCTGCTGAAAACCTGTGACCAAGGAGGGGTTTCAGGGTGAATGGATGGCCCCAGCACTTGAGTTCACTGCTACTCAGCCTGAGGTTGCAGACTGGTCCAGAGGTGTGCAGGTGCCCTCTGTGTCTATTCAGCAGTTCCCCACTGAAGACTGGAGTGCTCAGCCTGCCATAGTAAACTGGTCTGCAGTGCCCACTGCTCAGGCCACCGAGTGGGTAGGAACAACCACTGAATGGTCTTAAGCTGCTTTTCACTGTCTCTGAAGCAAGCATGGAAATGAGGTTGACAGAAAATAAACACCAGTTTCTACAGACTGTGAATCTCTTTAAAAAAAAAAAAGTAAAAGTACCATATGATTTCACAATCTCACTACTATGTATATATCCAAGGGGTGGGAAAACAGTCTGACACAAAGATATCTGCACTCCCATGTTTGTTGCAACACTATTCACAATAACAAGGAGATAGAAAGCAATATAGGTGCCCATCCATTTGATAAATGGATAAACAAAATGTGGTGTGTATATATATATATATATATATAAATTAAATGGAATACCACTTAGCCATAAAAATATTAAATATTATCATTTACAGCAATAGGGATGCAACTGGAGGTCATTATGCTAAGTGAAGTAAGTCAAGCACAGAAAGACAAGTATCACATGATCTATCTACCTCATATGTGGAGACTAAAAAAGAAAAGGTTATTTCATAGACGTTAACAGTATAACCATGGTTACCAGAGCCTGGGGTCATAAGCAGAAATGGAGATAGAGAGATAGAAAAGGGTTGTTTAGTTGAAATTAAGTTGTAGCTAGATATAAGTAAGAAATCCTGGAGTTTTACTGCTCAGTAGGGTGACTATAGATAATGTTAATATACTGTTTATTTCTTTTTTTAAAAAGAGGAAAATACTAACAGATAGGATATTGGAATTTTTCCCATAAGGAAAGATTAAAGGAAGATATAAGTATATTGAATTTTTGGACATTATATAATGAACATATGTATATAGACATCATATGGTACCCCGTAAATATGTGCATTTTTATGTGTGTTAAAACTTTTTAATAAAAAGTTTGAAAACAACAATAAGGAGGTACGGAACCTCATCTAATTTCTAGCTTGTAATATGCTTCAAAATGTTTAGGGCAGATGGTGATGTAATGTCATTCTGCATTCACTGCTGGTGATATTTACTACAAAATGGCATAACCATTCAAGGAAATCAGGTTGGAAATATACGTCAAAATTTAAATGTAAAAAACCATTCAAACCAGATATTCTGTGATTAGAAATGCATTGTAACCAAGTAAGTGAATAATTGTACAAAGGTATACAGGATGATGTCAACAGCATTGCATTTAAATGTGAGTAAATATTCTACATTTTCATCCATAGGGTTACAGTACAATAAATTTTGATGGTGCTATACAGTGTATGTAATGGTATGAACCAGAAATTCTGTGTGTCCCTCAAGGTCCTCAGGTCACATATAAAGATAATAAAACTCAGCGCATAAAGAGAATGACTTATAATGCCCCAAATACCTTTACACTAAATTTGTTTCCTTTTCTTCAAGCTGGCATATCTAATGAAGAATTCTGATTAAAAAAAGTATCCATTACTTTCAAAATTTTAAATTATTTCTCTCTACTAACAGAATGACTTTATCCTTAAAATTCCAATAATACCTTTATATAAAAATTTTTTTTAAACTCCAATGAATGGATCAGTGTCTGATGTATAATAGATATTCAATAAGTATAATTTTTAAATTAGTACAGACTCTGGCATGAAGTAGTCAATGCTGTTGCTACTACTAATTTATTCTTGATTAGATGCTGTGGTAGGAGAAGTTATAGGCAGTAAATAAGAATATCTAAAGCTGCTAAACAGCCAAGGAATTTAGACATTGAGGGAAAATCATGAGGATGGTACTGAATTTTTGATTTGCCTAGAGATACTTTTAAGGGACCACCTCTTCAGCAGCTCAGAGCTAGCTATTATTATTCAAACACATACTGCAAACCGGACTTTGTTATGTACACTTTACATTTTTTTCAACTCATTTAGTCCTCAAAACAAGAGAGCTGTCTGAAAGGTATTTCCTTACATGATTTCATAGATGAGCAGCACAGTGACATAAAGTGGTTCAGTATCCTAACAAGGTTTGCAATCCCGTGAATGGTGGAATCTAGATTTGACTGCAAGAATCCACCTTTCAGAGTCCATGATTTTAACTATTGTGTGCTGTTGCCTCTCCCTTCATGACCAGGAGAGGAGACACTATGGAAATCTTTTTTTATGGCTAAGGAGAGATGGATACTGTTGCAAGGAGAATATCAGACCTGTGGAAGTTGATGTAGTGCATGAAGCTCTGGTACTGGGGTGCAGACCTTCTGGCTTTCACTCCAGTATTTCCATGAAGCTATCGCTTTGCCTGTTTCCTCTGATACTTCTCTTCCTGCATGACAGGATGGGTGTAATTCCTTCATAGTTAACCTGAAGTCTAACAGAATTACACAGAAAGCATACTTTTTAATGTAGAATGGGCCTAGGATATCTACTGAAGTTTCAATGAGAGTTCCATGTCGCCAGTAAAATTATTGTAAGATGTAGTTTTTTTTTTTTATCATTGGACTATTTTCTGGAAAAAATTGTCAAAGAGTGAAGTGGGTTATAGAGATAAGAATGAGTTTGTTTTCTTCTTTTGTCAGCATTGTCAACTGTAATCACATCGATTATACCATACAGTAAGTAAAAGAGAAGAAAATGACAAAACTTCCAACTACTTACAAACCTGGGCAGGGGGAGGGAAGGGGTGCACTCTCAGTCCTTTGTTTCTCAGGGATAGTTTCACCATATTACTTGTGGCTCCAAGCTCAGACTATTTTCCAAATATTTGTCAATGGGGTTGCTAGCTTCAGTTTCCTCAGTATGTCGTGTTATAGAACCCCCACCTGCTTAGAAGCATTCCTCTTAGCCTTCAGAATTTTGAGAAAATGGATTCTTCTTGTTTACGTCCCCCAGTTTATGGTATTTTGTTATGGCAACCCTAGAAGGCTAAGACAATGTAGGGTGGGTAGTATACTGCCTGAGGAGGGGAGATATAATTTAGAAATACCGATATCCTTGGGTTGATCCAGGGAAATTTTTACTCTGAAAAGAAAATTAAAGCGCTTTATTCACTTGAGTACAGGGTAACACTATAATATTGCCTTACTAGAATAAGAAAGTCATTTTAATGTTTTCAGGTTTGCAAAGCCAAGTTCTGATGATTTTCTGTACATAATCCTACTGGGAGATTGCTACTTAATGACTGAAAGGATGTTGACCGTTCTTTTAATACAAAATGACTTAAATATATTTTATGATTTTTAATTGTTTGTAATGTCTTTTTTTAAAAAAAGAATTATTTATTTAAAAAGCATTGTGACAAAGAGAGAGTAAGATATCTTCTATTTGGTGTTTCAACTCCCCAAACAAACACAACAGCCAGGGCTCGGCCAGTCTGAAACCAGGAGCCTGAAAATCCATCTGGATCTTCCATGGGACTCAAGCACCTGGGCCTCCATCTGCTGCTTTCTCAAGCATATTGGCGGAGAGCTGGATCAGAAGCAGAGCAGCTGGGACTCAAACCCATACTCTGGTGGCCAGTGCTGTGGCGCATCCATTTAAAACCCCAGTGTACAGTGCCAGCATCCCATATGGTCACTGGTTTGAGTCTTGGCTGCTCCACTTCTGATCCAACTCCCTGTTAAAATGGCTGGGAAAGCAGCAGAGGTCGGCCCAAGCTCCTGCATCCACGTGGTAGACATGGAAGAAGCTCCTGGCTCTTGGCTTCGGATTGGCTCAGCTACAGCCATTGTGGCCATTTGGAGAGTGAGCCAGAGGATGGAAGATATCTATTCTCTCTCTCTCTCTCTCTCTCTCTCTCTCTCTCTCTCTCTCTCTCTCTCTCCAACTCTGTCTTTCAAATAGACTATATATATATATGTATATGTATGTATATGTGTATATATATATATATATATATATATATATATATTCTTACTCTGATATGGGATGCTGGCGCAAGTGGTGACTTAACCCATTTGCACCACCGGTTCTTTTACGTATCCTAACATATCTAAACATGTGTGTTCTCATTTTCTTCCTAAGCCCTAAATGTTAGGTTTGTTTATCCTTGCATTATTTCAGCATATGTCATTTCTCTAAGTAAACTCGTCCTCTTCCTTTGATTTTTCATCTATGTGTTGGAAGCTCCTGAATCTCTCTGCAGCCTCAATGTCTCTGGAAGTTGTAGGCTTCTTTATCCTGTAATCTAATAAGCATTTCCATTTAGATGTCCCAGGGTACCTCAAAGTCAACTTGTCCAAAAATGAACCATTTTCATTTACCCTCTGAAATCTGCTCTTCCTTTTTAATCTGTTTCAGTAAATGATAACCAACACCAAATTAATTATGCAAAGCCAAAACAAATATTCATTAGATTCATCATGAATTCCTCCACTCCTCTTGTTTTTCATAGCCATTTGGTAACTAAGTCTAGTCTATCCTACCAAATGAATATTTCTAACATCTGCCAACTTCTCTGTACTGTACTGCCACCATTATAACCCAAGTATAAGAAAATATCAAAATAAGTATATACTATTGACCATGAATTTGTGATTGTGATCCTCAACATTGTGATCTTGAAACATCTGGAGCTATTAGAACTGAAACCACTGGCCGGCACCGTGGCTCAACAGGCTAATCCTCCGCCTTGCGGCGCCGGCACACCGGGTTCTAGTCCCGGTCGGGGCACCGGATTCTGTCCCGGTTGCCCCCCTTCCAGGCCAGCCCTCTGCTGTGGCCCAGGAGTGCAGTGGAGGATGGCCCAGGTGCTTGGGCCCTGCACCCCATGGGGAGACCAGGAAAAGCACCTGGCTCCTGGCTCCTGCCATCGGACGAGCGCGGTGCGCCGGCCGCAGCACGCCGACCGCGGCGGCCATTGGAGGGTGAACCAACGGCAAAGGAAGACCTTTCTCTCTGTCTCTCTCTCTCACTGTCCACTCTGCCTGTAAAAAAAAAAAAAAAAAAAAAAAAAAAAAAAAAAAAAAACTGAAACCACTAATGCTCATTGTCATCACGTTGTTTCAGGCTCTCACTGACTAACCTAGATGAGAATCTTGTACTACATCTTGTCCCCTCCCCCACAGACTGTTGTCCACATTGCAGAGGTTTTAATAAATCACAAATCTGATCTAACAGACCCCTTGTTAGAAATCATTCAGTGATGCCCCATACAGTGTCTTTGGGATGATGTTTAACAAACCTTATATAGCTCAGAATTATTTAGTCAGGCAAGCCTCTGTTTCCTATTTAAGATTCAGGAAAAAAGTGATAATCTTGATTTTGACTGAAGTAGAAGGAAAAATTTTAAATAATTTATCAAAAATCCTAAAGATGTGCATACATATATTTCTCATTTAATAAAACACTAATGATTGCATTTTTGCAGCATTATTTGAAGGGGACAAATTACTTGGAACCAGTGTAGGCTCCCAATATATACACACAAATATATTATGGTAAAATCACTACAAGGAACACCATTCATCCATTAGAATGAAATGAACAGGAAAAGGGTATAAGTAGAAATGGTATGTATAATGATATGATTTTATTGCAACAAAATAGATGCAACTGAAAATCATTATACTTTGTGAAATAAATCAGGCCTCAAATACAAATATCACATATTTTCTCTAATTTCTAGTAGATGATATAAAGAAAGTCTACAAAAGTTTTTAAAGTATGTGAGTGAAATTGACATCTTTGGATTCCATTGTTGTTTATAGTTCTGGTGTGTAGTCCTTTTGAACAGTGGTCTATATTTTACTTTTGAACTGTTTGGTGTGACATTAAACTTTGACTAAAAAAGAAATTAAAGGGGTCTGGCCCTGTGGCATAACAGGTAAAGCCACTGTCTGCAGTACCTGTATCCCATATGGGTACCGGTTCTAGTCCCGGCTGCTCCACTTCCAATCCAGCTCTCTGCTATGGCCCGGGATAGCAGTAGAGGATGGCCCAAGTCCTTGGGCCCCTGCACCCACGTGGGATACCCAGAAGAAGCTCTAGGCTCCTGGCTTTGGATAAACCCAGCTCTGGCTGTTGAGGCCACTTGGGTAGTGAACTAGCAGATGGAAGACCTCTCTCTGCTTCTGCCTCTCTGAAACCTTGCCTTATAAATAAAAAGTAAATAATTTTTTTACAAAAGAGAAAAGGTTTAACTTTGAGGCAACCTTAAAAAAGGAAATTAAAAATATGCTATGGCAAAAATTAATAAAGAAGAGGGAAAGAAAGGAAAGGGAAAGAGGGAGGGAGGCAGAGTGAGAGGTACGAAGGTAGGTATCATGGTATTCTTGGAATTGTATCTATGAACGACATTGAATATATTCTCATTTAAATTTAAAAATGTAGCAAAAATAGTGACATAATAAAAGTAAATGACACAAGGCGGAGCCAGCACTGTGGTGTAGTGGGCTAAGCCTCCGCCAGCAGTGCCAGCATCCCATATAGGCACTGGTTCATACTCCAGAAGCTCCTTTTCTGACCTAGCTCTCTGCTATGGCCTGGGAAAACAGTGGAAAATGGCCTAAGTCCTTGGGTGCCTGCACCCAACGTGGGAGACCTAGAAGAAGCTCCTGGCTCTCGGCTTCGGATAGGTGCAGCTCCAGCCATTGTGTCCTTTTGGGGGAGTAAACCAGTGGATGGAAGACTTTTCCTGAGGTCTCTGCCTCTCTCTGTCTGTAACTCTACCTCTCAAATGAATCAATAAAATCTTTAAAAAAGTAAACAAGACAGAAAGCAATGTGGTCTATGTAGACATATACATGCATACACATACTTTATATTCTGAGCTATTTTCCTAGAGAATTCCATGTATGTGTTCTTAGGGGATATGTAATGTTAAGTGATGTTATATGATGTTAATAACAACATCATTTTTATGGAAAAATTGAAATAACTTAAGAACAGTTTATTAGCAGATAGATTGAGTGAAATATGATACAAAATCAAATGAATTAGAGCTATGTGTATTTACATGAATAAATAAATACTTTGGGTGAGGACATTTAAAAAGTTCGTGGAAGTGAAATTAATAGATAAGTTTATTTTTATGCAAAAATGGAAATTTATGCAGTTTTTTCCATAATATGCATTTTAAACATAAATACATAGAAAATATGTTCTGATGTTCATGGGGATAATAATTACTGACTTCATAATAATAGACCTCACTGAGAATGAAAAAAGTGGAATAGGTCATGAAGAAGATAACATAAAGTTTTAACTTATCTGTAATGTAAAACACAAGCAATAAATGGTGTCTAATTTTTTAAGTTTGATATAGCTAAACATTAACAATGCAAGTGTTCATAATATCAATGTTTTTTCTTATCCTTGTGCTTGAGATTAATTTACAATAAAAATATTTCACCCTAATACAAGCAAATAAACTGCAACAATATTCTTATCACTTTTGTTTCTTGATGGTAACAGTGCACATGCTATAAACTTCCTTGAAAGACTCAAACTTCTGGGAACTGTAAAATAAGTTCACACACTGCAAAATAATTCAGAGGAACCATCAATGGACTAGAAAATGTGAGAAGTCTCTGGGAAAGGAACATCTGATGAGATCAGATTCACTTGTTGAATGGTCCATAATGAGTGCAAAGTTTGTTCCAAATGCAAAGCTAGTGAAAGAGTATTTTATACCTTAAAGTGATTCTTGCTGTTATCAGAACAGGCCTCACAGGTAACTGAAAGACAGTAAGTGTACCACAATAGGAGTTGTGTGGACTGAACCCTGAATTTCCTTCCCTATCCCCCTCCCAGCATTTACCACCAGGCTATGGGTATGACAACATCTGTCCAGGTGAAAGCACCACCAATGGAAACATGGGCAAAAGGGGGATAGATGAGTTAGTGGATAACACCAGGAAATAACTGCATGCAACATCTACAAAAACTGCTGCCAAGTTATCCAGCCCATTTTCATGTCTCACCCAAGTCCCTCCCCTTATTGCCACTAAAAATACTCCAAAAATATATTCACCTCAGCAATAATCATAGCTATCATTCATTATTCAGTCTCCATGAGTCAGGCATACACATGCCTTGTATATTAGTTTCCAACATATTGCCACAAATTTTGTGACTTAAAGTAATGAGATTTATTATTTTTCAGTTCTGGAAGTTAGAACTATAAAATATATATACAGGCAGCATTCCATCTGGGAACTTTAGGGGAGAATCTGTTTTCTTGACTTTTTCAGCTACTAGAAGCTAGTTACATCCCTTGACTCTTACTCCTTCCTCCATCTTCAAAGCCAGCAATGTAGTATCTTATCTCCTCTCTGATCTCTATTTCTATCCTGAAATATTTTACTAACTCTATTTCTACTACCTCCTTCTTGAAGGGACTCATGTGATTATGTATGGCCCTCTCATATAATTCAGGATAATATCTCTAGATATCCTTAAATGTATTTGCAAACTTTCCTTTCCAATATAAGGTGACATATTCACAAGTTCTGAGCATAAGGACCTAGACATCTTTGAGGGCTGGAGGCCTAACTAGAACTTGCATGAGCTATTGTCTTTTAATATTCATAACACCACTATGATATACCCATTTGCAGATGTAGAGACTCAGGCCTAAAACAGTTAAGTAACATGCTGGACTTGATACAACTTGAAAGGGGGCAGATCCAACCATGGAAAACCTGGTACACAGAGTGAGGATCGTTGCCTTGCTCTCCCCTACATCCGCCTCTTTTCTCATATCATACATTTTCCTTCTGTTCCTATTCTAAGAAATCATAACATTTGCTTCCATGTTAAATCTCTTTGTTTCACCCAAAGTGCACTCAACTAGAGCAGCTGAGAGGTGTGATGGGAGAAACTAGGGCTTGGGAATCTGAAGTGTCAGTTCAGATACTTACACTCCTCAGCAGTGTTACTAACCTTAGGGAACTTAGTTAACTTCTATCTAGTTTCATTGGTAAACAAAGGTTGTGGTCAAGATTACTGACTGAAGGCAGGCTAGGCATATAGCAAGATAGCAAAGCTTATCAGTGTTGATCTACTCTTATCTTTGTATTCTTAGAACCTTCATAGGTTAATTGCCCTTCCTCCATCATATGCTTCTTACTTCAAAAGATAAATGGTCCCCAATGCTCCAGGAGATTGTTTTCTGATTTAATTCTTTTTTTTTTTACAAATATTTATTTTATCTATTTGAAAGACAGAGTTAACAAAGAAAAGTAGAGCCAGAGAGAGAGAGAGAGAGATGTCTTCCATCTGCTGGTTCAGTCTCCAGATGACTGCAAAGGCCAGAGCTGAGCTGTTCAGAAGCCAGGAACCAGGAGTTTCTTCCATGTCTCCCATGTGGATTCAGGGGCCCAAGGACTTGGGTCATCTTCCACTGCTTTCCCAGCCACATTAACAGGGAGCTGGATCAGAAATGGAGCAGCTGGGACTCGAACAAGCACCCATATGGGATGCCAGGGCTGTAAGCTGGGGCTTCAACCCACAGCGCTGGCCCCTCTGATTTAATTTTGTGACTAGCATGCCTGATGCTATCTTGACTATTAAATACACTATGCCTATTAAGTCACAAGTCATTTTCCTATGTCTGCTCCAATGTCTGTTCCTCCACATCAAGCATTCCCTTTCTATACATACAATAAGGCTGGGCTTCGCTGGGTGCTTTCTGAGCTGCACATACTGCCTTATCCTAGAATTAGTTCACCAGGTATCTCATATCTTATTCCATAAACTCTACCAAATATGGAGACAAATCAGTGGCTCTGGGTTAAGACAGAACCCTTTCCCTCATTTGGGATTACAGGCTGAATTTCTGAGGTTCTATCAAACATGTAATAATTCCTTCTAGCAAAACAGATACAAAGCATCATTTTTAAGTGTTCAGTTAAGAACTTAGATAAATCCTTTATCACCATGTATACCTTCAACAGGTATTTATTTTATTTTTTAAGATTAATTTATTTAATTTGAAAGGTACAATTTCAGAGCAAGTGGGAGAATCAGAGATCTTCCAACCACTGGTTCACTCACCAAATGGCTGCAATAACCAGGGCTGGGGCAGGCTGAAACCGGGAGCCTGGAACTCCATCCAGGATTCCCATGGGTGGAAGGAACCCAAGAATATAGGCCAAATTTTGTTGCCTTCCCAGGCACAACAGGGAACTGGATAGGAGGTGGAGCAGTGAGATCTCAAACCTGTTCTCATATGGGATGCCATCATTGCAGATGATGGCATAACTCAGTACACCACACCACGAGCCGAGCCAATTGACATGCATTCATTTATTTATTTATTAGAGATTTATTTTATTTATTTGAAAGTCAGAGTTACAAAGAGAGGCAGAGAGAGAGGTCCTCCATCCGCTGGTTCACTCCCCAGTTGGCCACAATGGCCAGAGCTGTGCTGATCCGAAGCCAGGAGCCAGGAGCTTCCTCCAGGTCTCCCACGTGGGTGCAGGGTCCCAAGCACTTGGGCCATCCTCTACTGCTATCCCAGGCCATAGCAGAGAGCTGAATAGGGAGAGGAGCAGCCGAGACTAGAACCAGCACCCATATGTGATGCCAGCAACTCAGGCCAGGGCTTTAACCCACTGTGCCACAGCGTTGGCCCCTCGACATGCATTTATTAAATGTTACTGTTATACACCACTTGAAACATCTTGAAAGACAAAGTATGTGCTTACTATTTAATAAAAGTTTCCATTTACAGTTTCATTTAAATTGCAAAATCCTATGACATCAGAGCAAGCATTGAACGGACCCCATTATAGTGGGGAGAAAACTGGCTCAGAGTAACATGAATGACCTAAGAAAGAGAGTGTTAGCTATAGAGCTTCCCTCAGAGGAGTAAAAAATGGAGTTTTGGACAAACCAAGACAAGCATTAGGAAGGAAGATGCCTGTGAGCAGGCAGATGGAATTTTGGTGGTTGGAGAAGGAAGGGAAGGGGCTGTACAGGCAGCCAGAGGACCCAGTGAGCAAAGCAAGGAGTGGATACAGTCCAGAGTGTGCTCTGGAAGGGTCAAAACAAATAAAGCACACACAGGTACCCTGGTGCCTAAAAACCTGGAATGAAACTGCACTGCTCCACCTCCTCCCCACTCCCCTACACTAGTCTCTAAAGCCCTCCTTCAATGGTCACCCTTAAAAGGCCTTTCTGCCTCTCCATCCCCATGGCAACAGCCTTAAGGCTCACTTTCATCCCCCTGGCTTCTCATTCTAATTGCTTCCTATGTGGTCACCAGGAGAAAGCCTGCTGCTCTTGTGAGGCTACTCAAACGCAGGTCTGATCCTGTCACTGCCCTGCCAAATAACCCCGTGAATATGCATCTTCAAGGCTCTGCACCTCTTGCGTTCCCATCTCATCTCATCCCCCTGCACTTGGGCCTTAAGAAGATTACGCAGGTCCTAGATAGGCCGTTAACTGGTGTACACGTAAACTTCAGAAGACAGGGCGAGTGAGTGAATACGCTGCGTGGAGCAGTGCAGAAAACAGCACAGGGGCAGAGGATTCCTGGCAGGAACACACTCTCCACCCATCTCCCACCCCACCCCCTCCACCTAGCTGGCCTTCCTTGAGGGGAGTAGAATTACACTCTTTCCCAATACCCGCGAGCTAATCTTGGAGAGTCTGTACCAGACTGTAGAATACCGAAACCCCGTGCTATTCTTTTCTCTAGAGTATAACCCAGCGCCCACCAATCCCTGGCCATCTTTTCTACCCTTGTCCCACCCCTGCCCTGCCCTGCCCTTTTTCCTATCAGCCAGCGGAAGTCCCTGCGGAGGACCGGCCCACTTCCTCTTTGGTGTTTGGCGTGTGCGTGGCAGGAGAGGCGGACCGAATCTGCTAAGCTTTCTCCCGCGCTTCTAGCTGCAGCAAGCGTCCTGAGATTCCTTCGCATAAGTCCGCTTGCATGGGAAGGAGCTTCATCGCTGAGAGGCGCTCTTTTGATGTGGTAAAGACTCCATTACCCTAGATCTTTTCAGCGGCGGATCATTCTTAAGGTAGAGATATTTGCTTTCTTCAGAGGCTACAAGCATCCTTCGGACTGCTATAGGCTTTAAGCACCTAGCGGGAGACATGCCTCGGGGACGAAAGAGTCGGCGCCGCCGTAACGCAAGGGCTGCAGAAGAGAACCGCAACAATCGCAAGATCCAGGCCTCAGAGGCCCCTGAAACCCCCATGGCCGTGTCTGTGGTCCAGTGCACCTCCGAAGAGGATCGGAGCAACCCAGAGGAAGACCCAAGCCCTCCAGAGGAGGCCCCTACCATCCCTGAACAAGCCTCGAGCACTGCTCAAGCGCAAAAGCCCTCGGTAACTCGGAGCAATTTTCAGGGCACCAAGAAAAGTCTTCTGATGTCCATATTAGCCCTCATCTTCATCATGGGCAACAGCGCCAAAGAGGCTTTGGTCTGGAAAGTGCTGGGGAAGTTAGGCATGCAGCCTGGGCGGCAACACAGCATCTTTGGAGATCCAAAAAAGGTCGTCACAGAAGAGTTTGTGCGCAGAGGGTACCTGATTTATAAGCCAGTGCCCCGCAGCAGTCCTGTGGAGTATGAGTTTTTCTGGGGCCCTCGAGCACATGTGGAGTCCAGCAAGCTGAAAGTTATGCATTTTGTGGCAAGAGTTCGTAACCGATGCTCCAAGGACTGGCCATGTAATTATGACTGGGATTCAGATGATGATGCAGAAGTTGAGGCAATCCTCAATTCAGGTGCTAGGGGTTACTCCACCCACTAGAGAAATCTGAAGCAGACCCTTGGAGGAGGAAAATACAGCAAAGGTACCCCACAGATTAGGTGGCCTGGGTCTTGAGATGAAAATGAGGTGGATGGGGGGAGGGCACTGTTGGGCATTTGTGGTAAGTGCTAATTGTTTAATGGCAAAATAGAGGCATTACTTTGGATGTTGTAAAACTGTATTCATTTTATAATCCTATTGATTAAGGATCACAATTTGCTGAAATATAAAAATGAAGAGGTTTCTTTGTCATTGAGATTTATTGGAACAGTTTTGCAAACATTAAAAAAAGAAGTCATTCAATCACATTTTGTGATCTGGCACAAAATTGTTAGCACTGAAATA
Organism: Sylvilagus floridanus; assembly: GCA_949820135.1. NCBI lineage: Eukaryota > Metazoa > Chordata > Mammalia > Lagomorpha > Leporidae > Sylvilagus > Sylvilagus floridanus. The sequence goes on from OX463223.1 coordinate 92,853,786, forward strand.
AGTTTTTTGAAAGCTTGAAATAACACGTAAAATGTGGGGAAAATATGGGGAATTGTTCATATTTGACCTTTTTGAAACCCTTTGTGTCTACTGTTGTGTAAGGAAACAGACATTTTCCATGACTTTGCTTAGTTCTTGTAAAATATACAGAAGAAAATAAAAATACAATGACTAGTACCCTTTCTTCACTTACTGACCACCTGTTATTTGGGATATCAGATTAAGATCTGGACAGATTCCATAAAAACCACACAGTTCCAAACAATGCTTTACATTGTGTAGGGGAGAAAACCTGTGAACCTGGCTGGAAAGGACTCACGGGGTTCAAGGAAAGTATGGAATAGTTTATGTGTCCTATTTGAGGGGAAGAAACAGTAAACAGGGATTCACAGAGTCCATAAATGAGCTGGAGAATATTGAAAGGGGCATCAACAGTGTACAAAGAAAATTTTTTATGTTAGATAGTATGTTGGATACTTACTTTGGCAGAGGGGTTATTGACAGAGGGAAAGGGACATTAATAGGATATTGGGGAAATAAAAAATATCCTTAATCACATTCAAGAGAAGAAAGGGAAAAAAAGATGTAGTGAACATAACAAATAGGATACATCAGAACTATAAAATATGGGACTGTTGGAAAATTGATGAGGTGCTAACAATCTGAGGTCAGAAAGTAATATCAGATACGGGGAGGAAGTAAATGAAACAGCATGAATATTTGGAAATTAACATGGTCTTCACTGTACTATTAAGGTTAGGTCAGGGGGAAAGTAGAGACCAAGAAACGCGGCAAGGGAAGAGGTCAGCGGGGCCAGAGCCTAAAAGAATGGGGGTTACGGATGACTTTGAAGAAATGATCACAAAAATATTTGCAACTAATAGTAACCCTGGATCAAAGGGGAGAAGGCCTCTAAAAGTCCAGAGCTTCTAGGATCTTGAATGAAGCCAGAGAGAAGATGCTACCTGTGGCATATCTGAACTCAGGAACTCTGGCTTGTTACAGTATACACGTTGATTAGAGAGGTGGGTGTTTATGTGTGTGTGCGGGACACATAGCATTAGCATTCTCGCTACTGTTACTTACTCTCGCCTTCAACAGGAATAGTACGTCCAGGGGGCTCCCTGGCACGGTAGCCCATGGTGACTAAGTCCTATGGGATCAGGTTTTTTCCCAGCCCTAGGGATTTCCACACTCTTACATCATGAAAGCAAGGATCTCAATGCCCTTCTCCTCCACCCATCACTGGGGCTTCTGAGTCCTGCCACTTACCAGGTAGCCCATCTGGAGAGGTGGGAGCCATCCCACACATTCTCCTCAGCTATGGTTAAAGAATATGCATAAGCAGCTCTAGCCACCCTGGAAGGGTAGCAGCACATGGACCACAAGAGCCAAACATCGTGACTGAGATAACTGCCCCAGTAAGGAGCACCAAGGACAAGTGCTTAACACAGCCTTGTGGTTAGTAGCTGTCAATCACAAAAGGGGCCAAGCTACTTAGTTCCTTCCTTACCTGAGGTCTTGCCCTGCTTCCAGCCATGTGCAAAGTAAAGTTACTGGGTACAGGGTAAGCTAGAAATGCCTCTGTGGCAAAAGCCTAGGGACCCACAATCATCAGCCTGCAGGCCAAGTAGTCTTCCAACACAAGGAGTACCTAGGTCCCCTCAGCAGCTCCAAATTCACTCAAGAAAGTAACAAGGGCCTCCTATGATTCAGGTAGTGTGGTAGAAACCTGGGCTGCAGAAACCTCATGCCCTGGAGGGCACATACTTGTCCACACCTTCTCCAGAGGTAGACAAGGAGGGAATCTGAGGTTGAGGTTACTGGGGGATGTTCCTGCCTAAAGTCACAGAGGTGGAAAGAGGACAGAATCTATGCAAGACCCCATGTCTTTTCCTGGTAAATGCAGAGTGCTTCAGCACGTCTAGCCTCTTGCTTATTTGAGCCTGCCCAAGGGCTCCCAAGGGCTCTGTGGTCCGCAAAATCAGATGAAATCCTTGGGGGAGGTCTCTGTAAATACAACTGCAGCCGCCAATCCTTTTTGTGAGGATGAGGGTGCCAGGTGAAGTCTTCTTCCTTTTACAGAGGGGCCTCACAGGAGTCAGCTGGCTTTAGAACAGCCAGCTGGAAAGTGCAGGAGCCACAGAGCCAGGTTGCTTGAGTACCTTGCTTGGACCAGAGGCTGGCCCCATCCCCTCTCTGCCAGGGCAGAATAATTATCATATTTATCACCCGTTTGACAAGAAGAGCCAGCCACCTGAGGGGAAGACTTAATATCCTTCTGAATCAATCCTGTCTGGGCTCAAGTGGAGGCTGGGAGGGACTTAATATCCTTCTGAATCAATCCTGTCTGGGCTCAAGTGGAGGCTGGGAGGGATAATATCCAGTTGCCTACTATGCTTTTTAGTGAGTGTGAACCGGGAAGCCTACTTGCAATGCCCCAGCATAAAGGGAGAAAGACAGGGAGTATACCTCCAGCTGCTCTGTGGAAGAGCTGACTGCAGGAATCCTGAAGGCCTGCTGCAGGAGGCTCCCCAGGGGACTGGGAAACAAAGGATCAGGTGACCTGCCCTAACCCAAGGAAGGAGAAATCCCAGAGCCAGGTTAATTCCCCTGTGGCCTGGAGGGGCAGTGTGCCCAACACTTCCCTAGGACTGCAAGGAGTTAATCTGCTTTTGATTAGGTAAACACAGGGCGGGATTTCCTGTGGCTGTGAAAGGAATGACAGGGCTGAGGGAGAGGCAGAGTGGGGCTTCTGGAGGCTGGTGAGTGAAAGGGAATACTTCTTGTGGCGTTTGCATAATTTCTTGGATGTTGAGCTGGATCCACAAGGGGCACCAAGCTGTGAGCCTATTGCTGTGTACCTCTGACACCTAAGCCAGCCCCACCCCAGCAGAGGTTCCACAAAGTGATCAGGAAAGCTGCAGGTTTAGTTGCAAGGATGCCTAGGATGCTCGATGGAGTTTCTGGGTCCTAGAACACTCCATTCGTATAAAGGACTTGGCGGTAGAAAGCTCAAAACTCACCAAGACTTCGGAAGATAGCAGCTGGCATTTGCTGAGTGCCTGAATTGTGCCAGGCTCCTTGACGGCTGTTTTCATGCATTGCCTATAACTTTTGCAACACCTCTGCAAGGAAGATGCCACCAGGCCAAGGTTCCAGAGGAGGAAAGTCAGGGCCACTTCCCACAAGCCAGTTGCAAAGATCACCTGGCTGGTCAATGGTCTCTGTGCCTTTGTAACTAGGCCCAGGTATGGGCCCAAGCCCACACTTCTATACGACAAGGACAGACTTCTGCACTGGGAAAACGGGGCTCCATCCAACCTTGGGAAAGCCCTCTGTGTCAAGCTCAACCCCAGTCTAGCAGGATGATGATAACATGCTCGAATGGGGAAGGAGATGTGCATGAAGAGTTGGATACCTACATATCAGTGGCCTCATTGCTGTGCATCTGGGAGGCATTGCATGTGTGGCATCAGTATTTCCCTCCAGGACAAGTGTGTGTTTCCTATCACGACCTATTCCTCAGAAACTTCACTGTGCTACACACTCCATCACTCCTGATACCCTAGGTCCTGGCCTTCCTTCCCTCAGAGGACCAAGCAAAACACAAGTTTCCAGGGCCTGTATCGTTGCTCACTGATGCTGCTTCTACCTGAGCGAGTACCACAGGCTGGCAGTCCTCTACCCTTTGTTAAAGCTTCATTGATCATTTATTTGAAGTACAGAGCTACAGGGACAGGACAGGAGGAGAGACAAAGAGAGACATCGTCCATCTGCTGGCTTACTCCTCAAATGACTGCAAGGGCCAGAGCTGGGCCAGGTACCAGTCAGGAGCCTGGAACTCCATCTATGTCTTCCACAAGAGTGGCAGGGGCCCAAACACTTTGTCCACCTTCCACTGCATTTCTCTGCACATTAACAGGGAGCTAGATTGGAAGTAAAGCATCCTGGACTTGAGCTGCGGCTCCTATGACATGCCAGTGTCACAGGTGATGGCTTAACCCCCTGTGCTGCAACACTAGCCTGCAACCTCTACCACTGAGCAGAGCAACCGGGTAAGAATCCAGGATTGAAAATTGCACGCATCTTGTAGCCAGCATCGTGTGTTCAAGTCCCGGCTGCCCTGCTTCTGATCCAGTTCCCAGCTAATGTGCCCAGGAAAGCAGTGGAAGGTTTCCCATGTGCTTAGGCCTCTGCCACCCACGTGGGAGACCTGGATGCAGTTCCAAGCACCTGGGTTGGGCCTGGCCCAGCCCTGGCCATTTGGGGCACTTATTAATTATGGTCCACTATATGTAAGTCATGGTTCCACTTACCCAGGATACATAGGTGAGCCAATCACAAGCTGCCCTGCCCTGGTGCCTGGTATATACCATAGCAAGGAAAAAGAAACTCATCGTTTTAAAGATTTTTTTATTTGAAAGACAGAGTAATATAGCGAGGGAGGAAGGAAGGGAGGCAGGGAGGGAAGGAGGGGGAGAGAGAGAGAGAGAGAGAGAGAGAGAGAGAGAGAGAGAGATTCTTCATCCACTGGTTGACTGTCCAAATGGCTACAAAGATAGGGACAGGGCAAGGGCCAAGCCATGATGAGGATCACAGGACACCTTCCAAATCTCCCACATGCATCGCAGGCAAGCAAGTACTTGGCCCTTCTGCGGCTGCTTTCCCAGTCGCATTAGCACGGAGCTGGGTCAGAAGTGGTTCAGGATGCCAATGGGTCTCAGGGGATGCCAGCATAGCAGGTGTTGGCTTAAAGTCCCTTGCCAAAATGACGGCCCCAGAAAATCACTTTACCTTTTAAAATAACTGACTATATGGCAAGGTAGGGGGAGGCACTCTTTTCTTTTGTGGGGATGCTGTGGATAATTCAGCTAACACAGAAGAGGGAGAGGAGACACTGAATGAAAAACTGAAGTGGTAAGGAGTATGCCTTTAAAGACCGGGCAGGAGGGCAGAGGAAACTTACATAATGGAGGGGAAGATCTTTCAAAAGGAGTGTCATATTAGTGGTCTCTGGATCGAGCAGATGTCAGCTAGGCATTCTGGCCCCTTGAGCTCCTCACATTGTGGCCAGGCATCTGCCTGTTTGTTGAGGCTCCACATCTGTGGAGCATCTTTCATGAGGTCCAGGAGCAGCACAGTGCCTCTTGCCCACATTTTATACTCCACACAACCGGTTAGGCCGGTTACATCATGATCCCCCTGTTACAAGGCAGAGATAAACTGCACAGAGATTAGATGGACTGGTCAAGGCCACTGAGCTAAAATCTGAAACAAAGATGCTGTGAGCACAAGCAATCTGCCTCTCAAGGCCATCTTATAACCACAAGCCCAGAGCTACTGGCAAGGCACAGTGTGGGACTGCTCTTGCAGTAAAAATCCTATTCACTAGACCACAGCAACTTGCAATGACAACACAGAAACCAGAGACAACCTCATGTCTGGGCAGCTGTCTCAGGTTCCCATATGACACTGCCGCTCCAGGACAGGAGCCCTGTTCTGAACTGATGCTGATAGGGTGGGCCTGTCTGAGATCTCAAACTCTTCTCAAGCCTGGCCCAACTGCAAATGGATCAGGCACCCCAGCACCACAGACTGCCCCTCGGGCCACATTTTGAACTTCCTTGCGGCTTGAGCACCTGTTGCCTGATCAAGCCAGCACAGTAGGAAAGCCCTAGGAATATGCACAACCCATACCAAGCTTAAAAGCCACATGTTGGACCCCACCCCCAACACACACACATAGGTACAAATATACCTGCGATCTCAAGGTCTTTGTTCTCAATAGCACTTTGTGCCTATGTCTTTATAGGTGTGCGCATGAGCGTGTGTGTGTGTGTGTGTGTGTGTGTGTGTGTGTTGGTTCCTACAGCATTTAATCATGGGCTTCAGGGTCCTGATCCATCTGCAAGCAAAATAACCGTTTTATTTTTCTGAGCCAGTTTGTAGGAGGCCACATTCCAGGACAAGAAAGGGAGAGAAGAGGAAGAGTAGCCTTTGGGCCACCAGTGTCCCAGATTTGGTGGGGAGCTTGTTTGATAGCTGACCTTCCCAAGGCAGACACCCACCTCATGTCCAATACAGTAGCCTCGACCCCTAAAGACCAACAAAGGCCTTTGTATGAGACCTCCCCGCATTTCCATTTAGCATGTCTGTCCTCTATTTCCCCTTCAAAAATTGCTTCAGTTAAGAAGATTCAGTGTCCCATCCCCCACCTCAGACTTGTTTCATAGAGCAACTCCTTCCTGCTGCAATGACTACCACACGGCCTGCTAACTGAGCTGAGCTATTCCTGACCCAAGTCTTGCTGGGAACTGGAGAGCAGCCTCCAGGAGTGGGTTATAGGCACTTTTGAAGCCCTTCATTGCCATTGAAATTTGATGTAAGCTGTGCAAGTTGAGTGGAGGCATGGTGTTCGCAAACTCAGCCTGTCTGCTCACTCAGTAGTTTGGAAGCCTAGTCTAAGTCACCTAACTTGATCACCCTCAGTTGACACATCCAAAAACATGAAGAACATCACTTGCCTTCTAAACATGGTGTCAAACATAAATCAGTTGATTGTTACAAGTGCCTAGACATGTAGCTTTTAAGCTACCTCTGGGGAAAAATGACCCCTCTCACAGCCACACATCAGTCACATCACAGGTGGATCCACACATTTTTATTTATTTATTTATTTGAAAGTTAGAGTTACACAGAGGGAGGAGAGGAGAGAGAGAGAGAGAGAGAGAGAGAGAGAGAGAGAGTCTTCCATTCGATGGTTTACTCTCCAATTGGCTGCAATGGCTGGATCGGAAGTGGAGCAGCCAGGTCTCTAACTGGCGCCCATGTGGGATGCCTGCGCTTCAGGTCAGAGTGTTAACCCGCTGCCCCTTAGCGCCGGCCCCGATCCACACATTTTTATAACACAGGAAAATGCATTAGTAGAAAGGAGACAGATGGCAAAGACAAACAAAACACATGCTGTGATATCTTTTTAACATCAGCACAACTCTCACCAAAACATTTGGATCTTCCTAAACACAAACCCTCAATTCCTGCACTTACTGCAGGTTAAGTGGCAAAGCTTTGCAAAGCACCACAAGTGCACAGATGGAATTTTCAGCAGCGCTGCTCTGGCATACTGCCTGGCCCACCACAGGCATTCAATCAGTGATTGCTACTGCACTGAAGTTATTACAAAATATGGCTCTTTCTTGAAAGAGCATACATAAAAAATATTGTAACTAAAGAGAACAAATTGCCACAAGATGCCATGTCTGATGGCATGCAGAGTCTGGAGAGTCGTTTGCACAAAGAGCTGCACAGGATTTCCAAGAGCATACGCCAAGGTGCTCAAGACTCTCACTGGGCCTTGGTGATGAGGAGAGGTCAAAGCTGACTTTGCTTTCATTTGTATTTTATGATCGTAGGAACGCTTCTCGATTGTGGAACAAATCTCTGCAAGCCCTGGAAGAAGGAAGAGGTTGGTAAAAACGAGGCCTCTTCCCACAAACAGAAGGTTAACTCTGCTGACATCTGTGTTTATACTGTCAGTGCATCCCCAGGAGAGTGATAATGACAGTAGCAATAACCACGACACACGGGTACACATACGTGTCGTAGTCAACATATATGCATAAACACTTCCTGATACGCAGGCCCACATATTTGCAAAAATGTGTGCACCGTGCAAACAATTATCGTGACTCAGAGCCTCTGCTTCTAGTTGCTGCTGACCCCATCAGCTCCATGGGCAAGGATTCTCATAGCTCTATTACTGGCTATAAGGGACACAAGTTGCTAACAGGAACTCTTTGTGACTACAGTTGTCTGCAGGCAACAGGGCAGTGCCCTGAGAGAGCCACACGGCTGCCTCCAAATGCATTGATTGCCCTTGAGATATTGACGTTTTCCATAATCAGTTCACTGCCAGGACTCAGGGCTCAGAACTGAGCTGCATTCTCTGCGGAGGTATGTGGCGTGGTCCTGTCCAACATTGAAACCACTGGCGGAATTCTGCATCAGCACTCCCAAAGCACAGCACCGTTCATAGGAACGCAGTCCCTCGCCTCCTTCTCTACACTGACTGCCTCCTGCAAGTAGTAGATCCTCAGTCTCCAACACAAGTTACCAGTAAGTCAGTGGTGCCAAAGCTTCGCAGAGGCTAATTAGATCCTCCCGACTGTCCTGGGAAGTCTGTCAACTCAGCCCCATTTTACACAGTAGAAAACTGCGTTCAGGGACATTTCTAATGCCAGATGACAGTGCAAACTCAGAAGCATTGATCTGAGCAGCTGTGAGCTACATGCGTGCACATTCAGTAGTGCAGTTCTCTCTCTCTGGGTGTCACTCTCACACACAAACCCTTGTACCCTGCCTGCTGCACACAGGTACGAATGAGTGGCCTAGGAGGAGCTGCTTAGGTGAGGAGTGAAAGGTTATTCCAGCTGCCCTGCTGGGCGCACTCACCACTATTCAGAGGGTCTGGCTGCTCCAAACGCTGATCTTTCCTGCCCTTCTCTGGAGGAAACTCCACACTCCTTAGGTCACACCGCACTCAATTTTTATTTTCCTCAAAAAGAGTTTACTAAGGCCCAGAGGGGAAGAACAAGACCCTATGAACATCAGGATAGAAGTGCTCTTTGTCCCAAAGGCTTATCACCAAATTCAGCCCACATAATGCTATCAGATGGCAACCATCTCAGCCACCCTGACCCAGACCCTGGCCCTCAGGTTGAATAAGTGGAACTTAGAACCATAGTCCAGCATGTCAGGGAAATGCTTGTCCTCAGAACCTGTTACTCTTTGCATCTCTGGAGGCACCAGCCTTCCCACTGCTGACTTTCGCACTTGGCTACACCTCATCTTGTTGTGCTCGCCCCACGTGTGGCCCACCCTTGGAGTCACCTTTTGCACCTCTGTCTGTGAGCAGCTCACAGAAGCAGAGTACTTGGGCAGTTCTAGCAGTTTCTTTTTGTTAAAGACTCGTTTGTTTATTTGAAAGATGCAGTTAGAGAGAGGGCAGGAGAGGCAGATCTTCCATCCGCTGGTTCACTCCCCAAATGGCCAAACGACCCGACCCGGGCCAGTCCGAAGCCTGGAGCCAGGAACTCCATCCACGTCTCCCACAGGAATGTAGGGGCCCAAGCAGGATGGCTAGCTGCTTCTGCTTTTTTGGCACATTAGCCGGGAGCTGCATTGGAAGAGGAGCAGCCAGGATACAAACCGGACCTTTTACACGATGCCGGTGTTGCAGGCAGTAGATAAACCTGCTGTGTCATCATGCTGGCCCCAATTCTATGACTGTCAGCATCAAGCTGACATGCTTGCTCCAGGCTCCCTCTCCTGAGAGCCTGTTTGACCACTCAGATTCCTATGTGCTCCTCCACACCTGATGGCCTCCATGTCGCCCTCCTGTTTCCACAGGCCCTGTTCACATCCTCATCTCATGGGCCAAGAAATTCAATAGAGTGATAGTCCCTTCCCTGGGTAGGTGAGAACTCTTCCTTGCCTCTGAAGCCATACAAGAACACATCGACCAGCATTTAACTGCACTGGCACGAAGCCCCACACCCACGGATGACCACATCACGCATGTCCAGATGTGCAGAGGTGGGACATCATCCCAGTGCTCATTTTTGTGTGTGCTTGTAGGCCTGCAACCCCAGGCAGACACACACCCTGTACACAAATACAGTCATGTTGCCACTTACCATATGCACAAATATAAACAGGACACATAAACTCCAAATAGCCAAATACATTTGTCAATATACAGTCACCTTGTAGTCACAAGAGGCACAAAAAAGAACACGAATAGGCACAAGGGAACACACGAGGATAGCGAATCTCTTGGAGCACTAAGCAAGCCTAGAGTAGACCTATCTACATTCACACACACATACTGAGCAAGTGGCACACAACAAAGCACAGGAATGTTCTCTAAGACAAACACACATACACCTATATGCACACATCACATATGCCTGTGTGCATACACACACACACACACACACACTCTCTCTGTCTCTCACGTGTGCTCTGTTGGGAAGTGAAGTTAGGCCAGAGTTAACAGGATTCCAAGTCCTGAGCAGCAGTTACTAGGGGTGGGTTGCGTGCACAACTCCTTTGAGACCAGAGGCACCCAAGAATCCAGGTCCTGGTGCCCAGCATAGACAGCTCCAAAGGCCAGAGTCCTGTCCCTGGCTTCTCAGCTCCTCCTTTGCACTGCTCCCGTTCGCTCTGTCTGCTGTGAGGCCTCTCTCTGTGCTGACATGAGCCTCGTGGAATGCTGCTGCAGAGGGAAAGCAGGCATTTCTATTCTCTCAGTCACTAGTCTCAGGAATCCCACCTCAGGAAGAAGACAAATCCCATGTGTGTGAGGGAAAGGAAGGAATACAAACAACATGCATGGCTAGACAGGGAAGAGAAGATTAGCATGCAAGGCGGGAGCTATGTTTTGGGGAGGAAGGATAGGAGCAGGGAGGGGAAGCAGCAGATTCACACCACATAGCCTCGAGTTGCTTCACAGTGAAGATCTCCTCAGAGCTCTCAAAGGGATTCCTTTTCTCCACCAAGCTCTGTGAAACCTGACAGATTCCTCCAGAAACTCTCAACCCGGGGCCAACTGGGATTTGATGTGAGGCATGAAACCCAGAAGTAACAAATACAGAGAGTGAAAGCTCTGGAAGAACATCAAAAGCAGCCTTGGTGATCCACAGGACTGGACACAGGACTCTGGGCTTCAAGCACATGCTGCAAGCAGAGGAGAAAGGCCCCTCCCTGCCCTTGCAATGAAGCCAATGCCCCAAAGTCCTGCCTCCATTCTGGGTGGACTCCCACAGGTCAGGGTATAGAACTACAGAGGCGGTGAATGGGTTTGGCCAGGTCGAATGTGTGGCCCGTGGTGGGCGTTGAGCAGTAGGCCTAACTTAGGATGCTTACATCCCTTATGGGAGAACCAGTTAGAGTCCCATTTAATTCACTTCGCTCCCAATTTCTTGCTAATGTATCCAAGGATGGCTGCAAAAGAAGCCCAAGGACCTTGCGTACTGACACACAATGGGACAACTGGATGGACTTCCAGGCTCCACAGGCTTCGGCCCTGCTCAGGCCCAGTTGTTGTGAGCATTTGGAAAGTTAACCAGCAGTTGGAGGATCTCTCTCTCTCTCGCTCTCTGGCTCTCTCGCTCTCTCTCTCTCTTTCTCTCACTCTCTCTCCTCTGTCTCCATCAGTCCCTTACCCTCTTGTTATGCTGCATTTCTAATCAATGCATAAAGACATCCCACAAAAGTGTGGTCCAAAGATGAGAACCGTGATGGCCAGTATTTTCCAGGAAAGTCCCCTAGTTGGGACACTGATGTCTCTCCAGACCTCATAAGGAGGGTGTGCTTGAGTGATGAGATTAAGGGACACTAAGATCTAGAAGTAGAGGCTGGCACCGCGGCTCAATTGGCTAATCCTCCGCCTGTGGCACCTGCACCCCGGGTTCTAGTCCCGGTTGGGGCGCCAGATTCTGTCCTGGTTGCTCCTCTTCCAGTCCAGCTCTCTGCTGTGGCCCGGGAAGGCAGTGGAGGATGGCCCAGGTTCTTGGGCCCTGCACCAGCATGGGAGACCAGGAGGAAGCACCTGGCTCCTGGCTTCGGATCGGCGCAGCACGCTGGACGTAGTGGCCCTTTGTGGGGTGAACCAACAGAAGGAAGATCTTTCTCTTTGTCTCTCTCTCTCACACACACTGTCTAACTCTGCCTGTCAAAAAAAAAAAAAAGATCTAGAAGTAGAATGGGAGGGGCCCGCACTGTGGCATAGTCAGTAACTCTGACTTTAAACAAGGTAAATACATTTAAAAATAAAAAAGAAGTAGACATTTTGGAAATTTCTCTGGAAGGTTGGTGTTAAGAACTGAATGTGGTGGCTGGCAATGTGGCATAGGGTGTCAAGTGACCGATGGCAGCACTGGCTTCCCAGAAAGGCCACCAATTCCAGTCCTGGTGCTCCACTTCTGATCCAGCTCCATGCTAGTGTTGCTGGAAGACAGTGGAAGATGCTCCAAGACCTTGGGGCCCTGCACCCACGTGGGAGACCTGGATGAAGCTCCTTGTTCCTGGCTTCAGCCTGGCCCAGCCCTGGCCATTGTGGCCACAAGCAAGCATGAGGGCACACACACACACACACACACACAAACACACATATATTCCTTCATGTGTTTTCCTATGGTTTAGTGTCATGTACTTTCTCAGGCTTCATGGATTGAGACTGACTGTAACACTTACCACTCTGCAGAAAAGTTTGGGATCTGGAATCAGAAAGGCCCACGTTCATGCCTCCATCCACAGTGTGACCTCGGACAAAGGCTTTCAAATCTAGAGCCACAGAACCCTCGACTGTGAAATGGTTCCAACGGTGGATCATAGCTGCTCCACAACACGGCTAGGATGAGGAATGGGGTACAGTGTGTCCAACTGCTTTGTGATGTACCAAAGGTGATAAACAGAAAGCAGGATACTGCATGCATCAACACAAATGCTGAGTGCGTACCCTGAGGCTGGTCACATTCCTAAGAAGGTAGGATAAATGTTTGTCTGTTCTGTGTGATTTCCCTGGAAAATACAGCAGAGTCTGTAGACTGCGATCAGCACATAGATCTACACTGAGAGAATCTGCTTGTTTGTACACTTTGTTCCCTGATGCGTCTCAAAGACCTAGAAAAATACATTGTGCATATTACACAGTCAATAAATATGAAGTGTGTGAGTGAATGAATCTGTGTGAGCATTGAGTGGAAAAAATGCCATTGGTGTTGACTGTATTATTTTCAAGTGCATGAGGTATCACAAAAAGAAATCAACTGACTACAACATATTGCCTCCCTCCTTTGTAACTGAAAGTTGCAGAATTAGTTTTTGAAAATAAAGACCACTGAAGCTGGGGACGGGGGGCACAATCAAATGAGTCATCAATCTAAGGCAATAATACATCTAGAAAGCGTTATTCTGGAATCCACTGAAGTGGGTCCTGGGTTCTCTCCTGATCCTGGTGGCAGGTTCCTCAGTGGAGAAGGAAGGTACATCTCACATTCAGCTTGTATTCATTGAGGATTCATTGTGTTCCACGTGTGTTTTTGTGTTATTTGATTTCACTCTCACCAGAATCACAAATGATTGAGTCCACAAGCACAATCCCATGAACTGTACCCGATGAGAAAGCGGGGTTTCACAGGGATTATTGGGCAGCTGATTCATGAAGTCCATATTTCATGATAGAATTGAAACCAGGTCTCTGAGGTTGAAGAAGTTCGTGCTTTGCCAATTTAGCCTTTAACTGTCACTGCCTTCCACTCTCTGTGAGCTGGTACGAAATACTTGTATGGGACATAATAGTTTCTAGGTGAAGTTTCGAGCCACTAGAGGGATAGAGACACCATAAATTGAAAGTATGGCACATTCACACAGACTCTGCTGTCATTCAGAACTTCAAAATGTAATGTAGTACATGCTGTTGTGCAAATATACGGAAACTTGTTTTTAATTTTGGTAATTTACCCTGCCTTTCAAGGACACACTCCTAATGGAAGCTAGAAGTGAGCCGAGAGAGAGATGAGTTACACAGATTGCTAGCCTCTGAAATTGTGGGCCCTCCATTTCAAGCTATTATTGACCCAGCACTGATTTCTACTTCCACCCCGCCCACCCTTTTTCCATCCATAACCTGTAGTCTGGGGATTGGGAGAAGGACTGTGACTTAAATGATACTATCCTTGCAGTTCTGTGGTGCCCTCATTCTCAGTCTGCTGACATAGCTGTGCTATTTGCGCACCTGTTTCACTTTTTTTATTTAAAGGAAATATGTGTACATTTGCTCGTTTGAAAAGCAGAGCAGCAAGAGAGGGAGAGATAAGGAAAGAGGTCCTATATCGCCTGGTTCACTCCCCCAAAAGACCAAAGACTGAAGGCGGTGCCAGGCCAAAGCCAGGAGGCATGAATTCCATTCGTTCTCCCAGGTAGGTGGCAGTGAACTAAAGAGTTTTTTCCTTATCCACTGTTTTCCAGGAGCATTAGCAGGAAGCTCATCAGAAGATGAGCAGCTGGAAAATGTAGCAACAGTCTAATAAGTCACATGCAGTGGTGTGTTCCACAAAGACCAGAAGATGGCTGTCTTTCTGAACTGTGGGTTCCCCTGAGATTTAGTTGGAGCCCAAATTAACCCCATATGGTACCCACTGTTTCTTCGGCTGTAGCAGTGGTCTCAGTAGCGTTTTCAATCAGACACATACTGGATTGAAAGGGGTCCCCCCAAACTTCACATCCACCAACAACCCTAGGAGGAGAACTTATTTCACAACAGGGTCTTTGCAGGTGTAATAGTTAATACGTGTGGTGCTGTGGGTTAACATACTGCTTGTGATGCCGGCATCCAATATCTGAGTGCTGGCTAAGTTCCAGCTGCTCTGCTATGCATCAGGCTTCCTGATAATGTGCTCAGGAAGGTAGCAAAAGATGGCCCAACTTCTTAGGTCATGATCACCCACATAGGAGACCTGCATGGAGTTCCAGGGACCTAAAAGAAGAGACAGGGAACTCTCAAGGTGAAGATGATGGCTGTTACCCTCGGCTCCAACTCCTCATGGTGTTCTCCGGAAAACCTGCTAAAAGATCTGCCTGAGGAGGGCCAAAAGGGCCCCTCTTTCTGTGGAATTTAAAAATGAGGGTAACCGGGACTTCTTTTCCCAGAAGTGGGCAAAAAGACATCCCATTTAAGAATCTTCACACTTGACTAAGGGAGAATCAGCTTTCCAAGGGATCCTGCCAAGTTTTAACACTTTTCTGACCTACTAGAGACCAGTAGACAAAGGAACTAGCTGAGAGAGTTCCCACAACAGGAATATATGTTTGAAGGCCAGATTATATTGCAAAGGCTTGGTCGGTAATTCTTACTAAGGGGATGTGGAATATGAATCCATTCTACACTGTCCATAAAAGCTAGGGTATACACACATTGTATCTATTTATGTATCTGTTTTTCACTGTAAACGTTTTATTCATGGGGGCAATATTGTAGCACAGTTTGTTAATCTGAGACCTGTGATGCCTACACCCCATATCCAAGTACTGGTTCTAGGTCTTGCTGCTCTACTTCTGATCCCTCTCCCTTCCAGAGTTACTGTAAACACAACAGAAGACGACCTAAGTCCTTGGGCTTTTGCTACCCATGTAGGAGACATAGAGGAAGTTTCGGCCTCCTGACTTTTTTCTGCCCCAGACCTGGGTATAGAAGTGAGCTCGCTCGCTCTTTCTCTCTGTCTCTCTTTCTCTTTCTCATTCTGTCTTAAAATAAATACATACATAAATAAATCTTTATAAAAGTTTTCCCCCGTGAAAAATACTCAAATCAGTGTTTGTAATAGAAAAGCATAGGGGATTGTTGTCAGACAACAAGCGTCCAGACTCAAGCGTCCATAAGAAAAGACCAAGAAAACCGTGACTTCCATTATCCCCCAATCAAACTATTGAACATCACCCCTTCCTCTGATTCTGGCAAGGAATGCGACAGTTTCATTTTCTTCAACAAATAAATGGCACAAAAAGCATCAGAAGAAGGAGGAAAATATCAAAAGACTCTGAGGGCCATAATATTGTGTGGAGACTTTGTACTCTAGTTTGATGGCATGGAACTTTAAAAATATTTTGAGAGACAATTTTAGAAATGGAAAGGACATTATATTTTCCATAGTAAGTCGTTTTCTTGGGTACGGCATTGCACAATTTTCATGTTGCAACCAACCCTTACCTAGTGCATTGTATTTCTGGATAGAATGATTTGGTTTCTTTACTTGGTTTCTCAGGACTCTAGAACCAAAACTAAAAAACAAAAGTGCGATGGAGGACCAACGAGACTAGATGAAGGGAGTTAATGATTGCTGAAGTTGATGACTCCTGAACCTAATGGGCACATGGAGTGCATTGTGCTACACTTTCTACTTTTATGTGTTTGAAAGTTTCCATTACAAAAAGTTAAAAAATGCAACATGAAATGCTTGGTTGAGTGAGGGTAATGTGGGGGCAAGAGGGGGGAAATAGAAAAGATAAAAACAATTCGGTCTGTGGCAATATAGCAAGCAAAACGTGAAAAAATGTCTGTGAACTCTCAGTCACATTCATGGGCATCATGTCATTTGTAGATTCTGACAGATATAAGCCATGCTGAAGCGACCAACACTGAAAATGTCCTTCAATATGAAACCGCATTGACTTGCACACTAAAAGATCACTGGAGGCGGGGATACCTTCGTAATTTCTTGTCCAGTCATGTTTTAAAGAGACATGGCTTTCTTGTTATTGAAGCTGCATAAGCAAATTATTTATACAGTGATATGCACCCTCGATGGAACTGTTGAAACTGATGAGCATTAGATTTTCTTAAGGTGTCAGGAATTTTTAACTCTCCCATATGTGAGCCTGGCAGAGAAAACACCAGGGATGAAAAGAGGTTTTGTTGGATCATAACCACACACACACACACACACACACACACACACACCTGTGTACCAAAGTCAGCATCATCTTCTTATATGCAAGATAGCATAGGGAACCTGGAACTCCTTAGAATCTTCTGTGTGGGGATCCTCTGGCCCTGGGGATCCAATGTCCTGCACCAGAAGTGCCAAACATTTATAAGTGCACCACAAAATAGCACACCTCCGTTCATTGCTGTACCAGAAGTAAGGTACGATGTTGACTGAGTCAAGTTCCCAAAACTGAGTGTGTGGGCGTGCAGGAATTTTGTGGGGGAGGGGAGGGCTCTGTGTTGGTAGGTAAGTTCGTGCGTGTTAGTTACTGTGCTCTCTTAAGTCATGTGGAGACAGGCGGGCCTTTGCTGGAAAGGGGAGCTGAGAAGCTGTCCCATTTTACATAAACTGCATTTTAAACTAAATGTAGATAAAAGGCATCTGCAAAGGGTGAATTGCTATTGCTTTTTTATCTTTCAATTGCTAAAGGAAAGTACAACATAGACACATGATACCAATTTCTGGAAACAAGTAAGAAGGAAATTGTCCTATCATCTCACCACCACAAAATCTCCATGTACTGCATTCTACTCGCTCCCCTCTTATCTTCTATGCAGACATATGTTTCAGGTGGCTAAGAGCATACTATTCATGGGACTCTATGTGCGACTTTTCTTTTTCTGACTAGTCTTCATTTTCATTTATGAATGTGGGCATATGCGTCCCCACGAAGACATAAAATTGGATCACATTTGTCCCCATATTGAACAAATTGTGGTTTTCATAATGACGTGACTACAGGAAATCAGAGCCAGCTCTGGGAATTCAGAGCACTTTACCTCCATAGACTCGTTTGACCCTAGTGGCAGATGTAGGAGCCTCTCTCTGGTCTCTCCATCACTGGCAAACTCTGAGGTGGAGCCTGGCAGGAGCAGAGGGCAAGATGGTGGTCTAGGGCTAACCACCAACAGAAGTGACTGGCCCCTTCTGCCATTTATGCAAAGCAGGATGGGTCAGTTGCAGCTCCTTGGCACACAAAATGGTAAAAGAGAGAGTCGTGACAAGTAAATCCTAATGAAGAACTGAGGAAGCTACTGAGAACCCAAGAAAATGTATCCTGGTCTCCAGAATCCCTTACACCTCTGAAAGAGGACCTACACAGGAAGAAAAGAAGAAGAAAAACAAATACAGAACACATGCAGGCAGAGATAGTATTCAAATAAGTTTCAAATGACATTGTCATTTACATCCAAACACACATCTGCATATCAATGAAATATTGAAAGAGATTCCATGAGTAAGTGACTCATGATAATACCACTTAACACAGCATGCAAGTATTTTGTTTAAAGATTATATTTATTTATTTGAAAATCAGAGAGTTACACAGAGAGAAGAGAGGCAGAGAGAGAGGTCCTCCATCCGATGGTTCACTCCCCAACTGGCCACAACAGCCAGAGCTGCGCTGATCCGAAGCCAGGAGCCAGGAGCCAGGAGCCTCCCCTGGGGCCCCCAGGTTGGTGCAGGGGCCCAAGGACTTGGGCCATCCTCTGCCTTCCCAGGCCATAGCAGAGAGCCAGACCGGAAGACGAACAGCCAGGACTAGAACCGGTGCCCATATTGGATGCCAGGGCTTCAGGCCAGGGCGTTAACCCACTGCACCACAGTGCCCTCCCCAGGATGCAAGTTTTAACGTAAGAGTGAATTTCTCTTAAAGAGCACATACTTTTCATGATCCCAAATCCATACTATTTTGGCGCTCCATCGCTACAAAGAAGCTGACCCAGTCGAGGCTGTGTCCGGGATTTTATATTTCAGTTGCTGGCTTTTCCGTTTGTTGATTAGCCCTGGCAGCTATTTGATGTCAGGTGGTAATTAAAGCTATTAAGCGAAGACTTACAAGGGCCAGCATTGTGGCACAGTGGGTTAAGTCTCCACTTGGGATGCTGTCACCCCATATATGCATGCTGATCTTGTCCTGGCTGCTCTGCTTCCGATCCAACTCCTTGCTAATGTGCCTGGGAAAGCAGCAGAAAATGACCCACGTTCTTAGGCCTCTGCCACCCACGTGGGAGAAACGGATGGATTTCCAGGCTCCTGGCCTTGACCTGTCCCGGCTCAGCCATTGCAGCCATTTGTTGGAGTGAACCAGCAGATGGAAGATTTCTCTCTGTATGTATCTCTCCCTCTGTCTCTGTAACTCTACCTTTCTTTTTGAAAGATTTATTTTATAAATCTAAAAGAGAGAGGGAGTTCAGGAGGGAGGGGAGAGAGAGAGAGAGAGAGAGAGAGAGAGAGAGAGAGAGAGAATATCTTCCATATGCTGGTATACTCCCCAAATGGCCACAATGGCGAGGCCAGGTCTGGGCCAGGTCAAAACCAGGATCCAGGAGCTTCCTCTGAGTCTCCCAGCTGGGTGCAGGAGCCTAAAGTCTTGGTCCACCATCTACTACTTACCCAGGATATTAGTGGGGAGCTGGGTCATAAGTAGAGTAGCCAGGACTCCACCCGCTGCCCATACACAATGCTGGCATCACAGATGGCAGCTTAACTCGTTAAGCCACAACAACGTCACCTCTTGTAACTCTGCCTTTCAAATAAATAAGTAAATCTTAACAAAAAAAATGTAAGAACGCTTACTTTCTATTTTCTGTGGTACCATGGAGTGAAAACTGATCAAAATGACATCACCATTCGGAGACATTTTGTATATTATCTGATATGTTGGCTCAAATTCCAGATGTTCTCTGGTGCCCACTTACACCATGTTTTATGGTCTAATACCTTCACCTGAACTTTCTTGCTTGAATCACAGACCACAAAGTATGTTAAAATATTTGAGATTAGGTTATTTCCAAATTTTAAACTTTAACAAAATTTTTGCAAGGCTTTTCAGTTGAAACTGTTGATGGTGGCTGTTTAAATTTGAGCACTGAGAGTCTTGTGTTCTAGGAATCCTCCTTATGGGACATAAGAAGTGCTGGGATTCAGAAGTGGGTGCAGAAGTTTGGGTGAGGGGAGTAGAGAACACTTACCAGCAGCTCCTAACATAGGGACTGAAAACAACACTGTTTTCAAGTGTGGGACTATAAAGATTACTTCTTCTTAACTGGAGACATCCTGACAAGAATGGAGAAAACCATTACGCAGTGATGCAGAATTTTATGCCTGTTGTGTCTGAAAGTTTTGAAAGTCACCTTAGAAACCATGAAGTACCTAGGAATATATCAAGTTACTGCTCCTGAGTTGTTCCATGTTATGTGTGGATTGCAAAAAAAAAAAAATCAAATGTCAAAAGCAGAAACCTTTGTAGACTTAGGATTGCCTATGAAGTCAAAGGGAAAAAATTTGCCAGCACAAGTCAATAAGGCCAAACAAAACTTAAACTATTTACTTATTTTCTAATAATATAGCTATATTGAGCCTACCTTCATTTTTTCAAGCTCAAATGATCATTTTCATATACTGTCCAGTGTTCTTTGAGTGTGTAATATCTATTGACCTTTTTCACTAGTACATTCTATTGGAACAATTTATCACTGTACAGCCCCTTATCAAGTGACAAATAAGCTGTACCTACTGAATATGGATGAACATTTTTGTAGACCTGGAAAATAATTGCTACAAATCTATAACCCGCTGTTAAGGCAAACTCAAATCCATTAAAAAACTTTTTTTAACAAGGCTACTTAGCTGAATATCATCATATTTAACTGATGGCAGAAAAATCTGTGTAATTTGGGCTTAATCAGAGAGCATTGTCATGGCTAAGTAAATTCTAAGAAAAAGTTCTGTGGGGTGTGGAGGGATAAGTGGCAGGGCAGGCCGTATGGATCTGAATTTGACTGAAACCTAGTCCATAGCACTGTCCTTATACTTCTAGTAAGATGCAAGGGATGGCTGAGAACCAGCATTTGGGGATGTTGGCCACAGAGAAGTGAGGTCACTGTGAGGAAAGGGCCAAGGTAGAGAAAATGAAGCTTAGAATCTGGTTTCAAAGGTCCCAGGGCACCAGCAGGAAAAAAAGCAGGTTTTCCCCTGTTGTGACCCTTTCCTACACCACCTCACCCGCAAGATATCCCTGGCACCTGCTGCAGCCAAGAATCTCAGACAGGAGCCAAGATAAAACAGTGCCAGGAAACCAGCCCATTCAGAAGCGGCCCCTGCTGCCAACACCAGGTTGCCTTGGTCTGAGGTTCTTCATGCATTGTTGCACAGCAGTGTTTCTTAAAGTGTGATCCGTGGACCAGCAGCATCTGCATCAGCTGGGTCCTCACCCCAACCCTCCATAGCAGAAAGTCTAGGCGTGGAGTCTAGCCCTCGTTTGATTATATGCAATAGGAGACTCAGAGGCAGGCTGGTATTTTAGAACCAGTGAACTCCAGGAAAGCCTAAACCACCCACAGCCACTCATTCTCAGCAGAACAACGATGATGCAACATGAGGTCTGAGTTTCTCCTATAGGACAATTATTCACAAACACATTGTTTGTAATGATAGCATTTAGACTGTTTGGAGGCACTTGTCTAGCTCACTAATAATTTTCAGAACCTTTGCAGTGCACTGTAGCAATCACACTTCCCAAATTATTTGCTGATTACCAGAGGTCCCTGTGGGTTTATAAACTGGCATCAATCTTCACAGCATATCCATGTGCACTTCCTGATGTAGTCCTGAGTCGAGGACTTCGACTGCCTTGCTTTGGTGCTTGGCTTTGTTTGGTTTTGAATCTGTAATCCCTGGCACAGTGGTGGGTGCTGTTTACATGTCTGCTGAATACATGAATGGGCTGGTGTTCTCATGATTCTGCTTTATCACATGACAGACAGATAGAAAGGAAGAAAGAAAGAGAGAATGAATGAGAGAGTGAGAGAAAGAAGGGAGGGAGGAAAGAGGAATGTAGTTTCTTTATGTTCTTATAAATGTTATATATGAACTGCATGGAATCTATTATCTGTGTATTAGCATCACATTAAGCATAGGAGTTTATGAGAGCTGTGTTGTGATTATCATGTGTTTGCTGTAACCCTGACAATCTAATGTATTAATAGATTCCTTAAATATGTATTTATAAGCATCTGTATATGTATATGAGAAAGGACACATGCAATATAAAGTATGCGGAGCCTGTCTGTGGGCATCAAGATATAAGGCCGTCTCAGAGAAGACAGCACTGAAGCTACGGATCATGCATCTAACTGCTGACTGAGTCAGCATTTCCTTCTAGGTCTGCTTATCCAAGAAGGTACAACACTTCTAGCTGTGGCTGAGTGAACGCCCTTACTTAGGGAAGGAAACACACATTTCCCACATAAATCTGTCTGCAACCCTCAAATATATTCCCTCTCAACTGCTTCTGTGTGGTCTATATGTAGGACCCTTCTTACAGCTCCCCTTCTATAATGTGAGCATCATGGTCTTGCAGTCCTCCCTACCCAACCCCCTGCTAACAAAGGAGAAGTTTTTAAAGAGATGGAGAGCTTTGGATTCTTTACATTTTCAGGGACCCACCAGGTTCCTCTTTAGATTCTAGTAGCCTTTTGCGGGGAGTGCCGTTGTGCTCTGAAATCCCTTCCCCACCTGATGTGAGGAGTTTAGAAGGCTACCCAGAAGAGTTAATACTTGGGCTGGGGTTAAGGAGTGGAAACCTGGTGTGGGGCCAGGGGCAGAGAAGTTTGGGGTACATATTTCTGTATATTGGCCAAGCAGTGACACCATCTCTTCAGATACATCATATTTTGGTGGGTAAGTTCCTAGATTCACAACTTTGTGTACAAATGCCCTTTTAATTACTGTTGATTTTTGGAAAGAGTTTTGACTTTTGTTATCCTCATATTCTTCTTTTATCAATATGTCTCAATAGTAACAATGATCCTAATGGGTTTCCTATTTTACAGAAAAACCCAATAAGTTAAGGGGCACTCTGTTTGAGTAGGATTTAAAGCAGAAATTTACTAAGGTAACAAGCCCTTGTAAAATGCTGGAAAATGTCCTGTCATTGTGGAGGACAGGGGAATATACTGTTGTATGGTGGGTTAAGCAGCCACTTGAGAAGCCCACATTATATATTGGAATGCTTGAGATCTGGTCCTGTCTCCACTTTCAACCTAGCTGCCTGCTAATGTGCCTGAGAGGCAGGAGATGAAGGCTCAAACACATGGGTTTCTGCCACCCACGCTGTAGACTTTAGATAGACTTCTTGGCCCCTAGCTTTGACCTTTCCCAGCCCTAGCTGTTGTGGGCAGTTGGGGAATGAATCAGTGTGTGGACAATACCTCCCATTCTTGCTCTGTCACTCCTTGAAATAAAGACATAAAATCATTTAAAAAAATAGAGAAAATGTGCTTTCAGAGAACTAGCAGTTATCGTGGCTTAATTACACCTGGGGTCAAATGAGAAGACACCGGCACAAGCAGCATTCACTAGAAAATATTGTTATTATTTTCATGTAACCTAAAGTGTAATCACATTAGCTTATTAGGCAACTAGTAGTAATAATAAGCAATGCTAAGTGTCCTTGACTTTATACATGTATTATGTTGGATGTTGAGCTAAGTAATCCAGTAACTACAATAAGATGATTGTTGTACAAACTGCACCACTGCTTGTTCCTGGCCCTTGCTATCCCACACTCCCCCTTTCCTCCATCTGGCCAGACCCAGGTCCAAGAATGTGAAAGGGAGGTTTAAAGCTTGAGATAACAACCAGCCCTTACCCTGGAGTCGGCAGCAGGTGTCTTATCAGCAGTGTCAACTTGACCTAAGCATTCCCCTAAAGCCCGCTTGTACATGATAATAAAAGCTCTGTTAGAATTGGGCTCGGGGCTTCTCGGGGGGCTTCCTCTTGGGGAGGCACTGAGAGGCCCGGGTTCGAACTTGTAATAAAAACGACCCTGCTAATTGGCTTCAACTTTGGTCTCTGGTGGTTGATTTCGGGGGACCACGGACTGCGGGTACAACAATTTTGGGGGCTCGTCCGGGATTCACCGAAGCCCACCCAGACACCTCGTTGAAGGGTCGTGGAAGGACCGGTCCAGGTGAGTTTGCCGGCATTGTCTTTGTGTAGTCTTTGTGTCTTTGTGTAGACTGTATTATCTGAGTTGCCTATAGGTTCTGTATCTGGGCCGACAAAGAGTCCTGGCGGACGCGCTATAGGACTGTCGGCGGGGCCGTTGGGAGACGTTCCTCGGACCCCATCTGGGACTAAGCTGTAGTCCATCTGGTCGGGCAGAGACAGCCCAACGCGCCTGCGATCTGTGTGTGGTCCTCGGACCCCATCTGGGACTAAGCTGTAGTCCATCTGGTCGGGCAGAGACAGCCCAACGCGCCTGCGATCTGTGTGTGGTCCTCGGACCCCATCTGGGACTAAGCTGTAGTCCATCTGGTCGGGCAGAGACAGCCCAACGCGCCTGCGATCTGTGTGTGGTCCTCGGACCCCATCTGGGACTAAGCTGTAGTCCATCTGGTCGGGCAGAGACAGCCCAACGCGCCTGCGATCTGTGTGTGGTCCTCGGACCCCATCTGGGACTAAGCTGTAGTCCATCTGGTCGGGCAGAGACAGCCCAACGCGCCTGCGATCTGTGTGTGGTCCTCGGACCCCATCTGGGACTAAGCTGTAGTCCATCTGGTCGGGCAGAGACAGCCCAACGCGCCTGCGATCTGTGTGTGGTCCTCGGACCCCATCTGGGACTAAGCTGTAGTCCATCTGGTCGGGCAGAGACAGCCCAACGCGCCTGCGATCTGTGTGTGGTCCTCGGACCCCATCTGGGACTAAGCTGTAGTCCATCTGGTCGGGCAGAGACAGCCCAACGCGCCTGCGATCTGTGTGTGGTCCTCGGACCCCATCTGGGACTAAGCTGTAGTCCATCTGGTCGGGCAGAGACAGCCCAACGCGCCTGCGATCTGTGTGTGGTCCTCGGACCCCATCTGGGACTAAGCTGTAGTCCATCTGGTCGGGCAGAGACAGCCCAACGCGCCTGCGATCTGTGTGTGGTCCTCGGACCCCATCTGGGACTAAGCTGTAGTCCATCTGGTCGGGCAGAGACAGCCCAACGCGCCTGCGATCTGTGTGTGGTCCTCGGACCCCATCTGGGACTAAGCTGTAGTCCATCTGGTCGGGCAGAGACAGCCCAACGCGCCTGCGATCTGTGTCCTTGTGTCAGTGTGGGTGTGGTTGCGTGTTCCACCGAAAGCTTTCAGTCTGAGGCTGTTATTTTACAGGTTACTACCTTTGGATGAGAAAAGAGGACAGCCACCCTATACGTTCCTGCTTTGTTCCTTTATCTGACTAACCTTACCCTCCTTCCAAAAGTCCCCCTTTTGTTGACCAGGGATTGTAGGTCCGCGATGGGACAGAAGCAGACCACCCCCCTCACCATCATAATAGATCATTTCAGAGACGTGAGAAAAAGAGCTTCTAATTCAAACATGGAAATCAGAAAGGACAAACTTGCCACTCTCTGTAGGTCAGAGTGGCCAGCTTTTGGTGTTGGATGGCCTCCAGAGGGTACTCTTGACCGGTCAGTCATACGAAGGGTTAAAGAGAAAATTTTTCTCTCAAAACCGAATGGCTACCCAGGTCATATCCCCTACATTCTTGTCTGGCAAGATCTAATAAATAACCCGCCGGCCTGGCTGGCACCTTTCCTCCCCGCAGCTAAAATTCTAGCTCTACAGCACACAGGAGCGGACGAGTCCGCAAAAACCACTCCCCCAAGGGAGGCCGCTGCTAAACCCCGAGCCACTAAACCCTCAGTTCCTCTTTACCCAGTCCTGCCTGACAGTTCAGATCCTCTAACCCTTGACCCCCCTCCATACCTTCTCCCTCCCCTAAATCCTAGGCCTGCAGAGCCGGAGAATGAGAGAGCACGGGCAGCCTCACTGGAGGGAGAGAGAGAAGCAGGGGCTGACTCAGGGGGACCAGCAGAAAGGACAAGGGGCCGCACCCAACGGGCGGCGAGCCCGCGCTATCCCGACTCCACGGTGGCCCTACCATTACGAGAAATTGGGCCGCCCGATGGCACCGGGAACCTTAGACTTCAGTATTGGCCCTTCTCCACCAGTGACCTCTATAATTGGAAGACTCAAAATGCCCGTTTTTCTGACAATCCCAAAGATTTGATTTCTCTTTTAGATAGCGTTATGTTTACTCATCAGCCCACCTGGGATGACTGCCAACAACTCCTCCGAATCCTGTTTACCACGGAGGAGCGAGAACGAATCCAGTTAGAAGCCAGGAAATTGGTTCCTGGTGATGATGGTCAACCCACTGCCAACCCAGATTTAATCAATGATGCTTTCCCTCTGACCAGACCCCCACAAGATGGTTGGGACTACAATACGGCAGAAGGTAGGGGACGGCTGCGGGTTTATCGCCAGACTCTAATGGCGGGTCTCCGGGCAGCGGCACGCAAGCCCACTAATTTGGCTAAGGTTTATGCAGTTAATCAAGGAAAGACAGAGTCCCCCTCAGGGTACTTAGAAAGATTAATGGAAGCCTTTAGACAGTTCACGCCTATGGATCCAGAGGCCCCCGAAAATCAAGCAGCAGTAGTTATGTCGTTTGTAAATCAGGCTGCTCCTGACATCAAAAAGAAGTTACAGAAATTAGAAGACCTGGAGGGAAAGAACATTCAGGATTTACTTAGGATTGCTCAGAGGGTTTTTAATAACAGAGACGCCCCCGAAGAGAAGCAGTTGAGGGCAACAGAAAAGATGACAAGAGTACTGGCTGCTGCAGTTCAAGGGAAGCAACCGCAGGTAAACTCCACACACCCAAAAACACCCTATAAAAAATTAAATAAAGACCAGTGTGCCTATTGCAAGGAGACTGGCCATTGGGCTAGAGACTGTCCGAAAAAGAAAAAGGCCAAGCCAGGCCGATGGCAGGAAACGCCTTCCACACAACCCCCTGCTGTGCTAGTGACCCAAGATTCTGAAGATTAGGGGGGACGGGGTTCGGAACCCCTCCCCGAACCCAGGGTAACTCTACAAGTGGAGGGGAATCCTGTCCAGTTTTTAGTAGACACAGGAGCTCAGCACTCAGTTCTCACTAGCCCCCGAGGGAAGCTATCAGCCACCTCTTCTTGGGTGCAAGGAGCCACAGGGATCAAAAAGTACCCGTGGACAACTAAAAGAACTGTGGACTTGGGAACCAACAGAGTGTCCCATTCTTTCCTGGTCATCCCTGAAAGTCCATACCCCCTTCTGGGGAGAGACTTACTAACAAAAATAGGAGCCCAAATTTGCTTCCTACCCGATGGGCCAAAGGTGACAGATTCACAAGGTGGACCAGTTTCAATATTAACTCTGTCCCTGGAAGATGAATACCGTATTCACCAACAACCTGAGGAGCCTGGACAAGAAACTGATTGGTGGGTCCAGCGCTTCCCAGAGGCATGGGCTGAGACTGGGGGAATGGGACTGGCCGCCCACCGACCGGCCATATACATAGAGACAAAACCTGGAGCAGATCCGGTCCGGGTTCGACAATACCCTATGCCCCTAGAAGCAAGAGTGGGAATTACACCCCACATCCGGCACCTCCTAGACCAGGGAGTTCTGCGACCATGCCAATCAGCCTGGAACACGCCTCTACTGCCAGTGCGTAAGCCCACCACAGGGGACTATCGGCCAGTACAGGACTTGAGGGAGGTTAACAAAAGAACTATTGATATCCATCCAACAGTGCCAAACCCCTACACCCTTCTTAGTGCTCTCAGTCCTGAAAAACAATGGTATACTGTTTTAGATCTGAAAGATGCTTTTTTTAGCTTACCCCTAGCACCTAAGAGCCAAGAGCTTTTCGCCTTCGAATGGACGGACCCAGAGAGAGGCATCAACGGACAGCTTACTTGGACACGGCTGCCACAAGGGTTTAAAAACTCTCCCACCCTGTTCGATGAGGCCCTTCATGAAGACCTGAGTGAGTACCGACAAACACACCTAAACCTAACCCTCTTACAATATGTAGATGATTTACTGATAGCAGCACAGACCCTCGAGGAATGCACCCGCGGAACGGAGGACCTCTTACACACTCTGGGGAGCCTGGGCTACAGAGCATCTGCTAAAAAGGCCCAACTCTGCAAGACTGAGGTAACATACCTGGGGTACCTCTTGAAAGGGGGGCAACGATGGCTGACCCCTGCACGCAAGGAGACAGTGCTCCGAATCCCCCAACCGCAGTCACAACGACAGGTTCGGGAGTTTTTGGGGTCAGCCGGGTTCTGCCGATTGTGGATTCCTGGGTTTGCTGAATTGGCCAAGCCCCTCTACCTGATGACAAAAGATCAGCAGCCCTTTCAATGGACAGAGGAGGCTGAAAACGCCTTTCAGCAGATAAAAACAGCACTGCTCTCTGCCCCAGCACTGGGGCTCCCTGATGCCTCCAAGCCTTTTCAACTGTTTGTGGATGAGAGTAAGGGGGTAGCTAAGGGAGTTCTGACTCAGCCCATAGGCCCTTGGAAACGGCCTGTAGCATACTTATCAAAGAAACTTGACTCTGTAGCTGCTGGATGGCCCCCTTGTCTCAGAATGATAGCGGCCACAGCCCTGATGGTAAAAGATGCAGACAAGCTAACCATGGGGCAAGAACTGCAGGTCACCACACCCCATGCTATTGAAGGCCTCCTGAAGCAGCCTCCCGACCGATGGCTTAGCAATGCACGGCTAACTCACTACCAAGGGCTGTTGCTAAACCCTCTCAGAATTTTCTTTCAGCCACCAACCACCCTAAACCCCGCCTCCCTGCTCCCTGACCCGGACTTGGAGGCCCCACTCCATGACTGTGCCGAAGTGTTAGCCCAAGTGCACGGAGTAAGAGAAGATCTGCGAGATCAACCCCTGCCCAACACTGAGGTAACTTGGTTTACCGACGGGAGCAGCTTCGTGCATCAAGGACAGAGGTATGCAGGGGCGGCGGTGGTTTCTGAGACTGAGATAATATGGGCTGAGCCCCTGCCAGCAGACACCTCGGCACAGAAAGCGGAACTGATAGCCCTAACCCAAGCTTTAAAACTAGGAAAGGGAAAAAGACTTACAGTCTACACTGATAGCCGGTATGCCTTTGCCACCGCCCATATACATGGGGCTATATATCGGGAAAGAGGCCTCCTGACAGCAGAGGGAAAAGCCATAAAAAACAAAGAAGAAATCTTAGCTCTCCTAGTTGCTTTATGGGAGCCAAAAAGATTGGCAATTGTGCATTGCCTGGGCCACCAAAAACCTATAGACCCCGTGTCAAGGGGCAATTATTTTGCTGATCAGACTGCTAAAAAAATAGCTATGTCCCCAATTCAGGCTATAGTTTTACAACAACAATTCCCTGATCCGGGACCCAGGAACTTGCCTCCAACGCCCGAGTACACCGAAGAAGATCTGCAATGGGTAAAAACACTCCCTGAGGCACAGCTCCTTGATGGGTGGTGGAGAAACTCTGAAGGTCACATCATACTCCCTAAAAAACTGGGAAAAAGACTATTACAAAAAATCCACCACAGCACTCACCTAGGCACCAGGAGGATACAGGACTTAATGAAACAGACGAAACTACGAATAAAAGAGGCCCCCAGCAAAATTGACCAAATTGTTGTCAAATGCAAAGTCTGTCAACTCACTAATGCAGGAAAGAATGTTCAAAATTCTGGAACAAGACAGCGAGGAGATGAACCAGGAGCCTATTGGGAAGTAGATTTTACTGAGGTAAAGCCAGGAAAGTACGGGTATAAATACTTATTAGTTTTTGTAGATACCTTTTCAGGATGGGTAAAAGCCTTTCCCACTAAGAATGAAACAGCCCAGGTTGTGGCCAAATAATACTGGAGGACATCTTACCCAGGTATGGATTTCCAGTAATGATAGGCTCGGACAATGGACCGGCGTTTGTCTCTAAGGTAAGTCAGGGGTTGGCTTCCATACTTGGGGCAGATTGGAAATTACATTGTGCATACAGACCCCAGAGTTCAGGACAGGTAGAAAGAATGAACAGAACATTAAAGGAGACTTTAACCAAATTGACCATGGAGACTGGCGCAAACTGGGTAGCCATCCTCCCCTACGCTCTGTATAGGGTTCGCAATTCCCCATACAAACTGGGGCTTACCCCCTATGAAATTTTGTTTGGTAGGCCACCTCCCATCATACCTAATCTTAAAGAAAATCTGATTAAAAATGATGATGATTTTAAACTCCTGTCTTCACTCCAAATCCTGCAGGGGGTCCATGAACAGGTGTGGCCAAAGCTGAAAGACCTATACGAGACAGAGCCTCCTCCGGTGCCCCACCGCTATCGCCCTGGTGACTGGGTGTTCGTGAAACGCCACCGACGGGAAAACTTGGAGCCCAGGTGGAAGGGACCCTTCCAAGTCATCTTAACGACCCCCACTGCCCTCAAGGTAGACGGAGTGTCCTCCTGGGTTCATCACACTCACGCCAAATCAGCGGACCCATTCCAGGACCTCATAGAACCTCTTATATCCAAGTCGACTTGGAGGGTCGACAAAACCCAAGATAAAAGTCACCCCCTGAAGCTTAGGTTGCGTCGTATTCCGCAGGACGCAGATCACTGGAGAAATGAGGTCTGACCTCATAATCTTACTAATTCTGTCTGTCGGGGGGAGAGTGACTTTGGACATCATTCCTCACCAACCTCCACCGGGCTACTGGACCTTGAGTGTGTCAGGAAGGGTAATTGACCGCTACAATGGCACAGGACAGCCCATGTTCACCATAGATCTCTGCACCCTGTGGCAGGATGTGGACACAAGACTGATTTCCAGACCTGGAGTTAGGACATTTACCTCACCGGCTGATTGGCATTGGAATCCCGGGGTAAAATTGGTGGGGTGTGGGCTAACTGGTATAGAGGCCAACTTACAACAAACTAAATGGCCTCGCCACCCTATTATGAGACATCAGCTGTGACAAGTCTCTCACTCTCTGGGACAACCCAAGAGGGCTGCCGCTGGCAGAGACAGATGGAATCTGGGACCACCTTACAGGTTGTGCGGGGTCGTGGAACATGCATATCCACCACAGTTTCTGCTGGATCTATGTGTAATCACACTGTCCTCAGCGACGCCTCCCTGTTCTACCCAGCACCAGGAAATACGTGGTGGGCCTGTAATGCTTCGGGAGTGACTCCATGTGTGTCTGGGACAGTGTTACAAAGCAATAATAAATGGTGCCTTCTAGTTAGATTGTACCCTCGAATAATATATCATCCCTATGAGGAGCTCCTGTCCAGCCTAAGGCCCACCACATCACTCAGGAGGGAGCGCCGGGAAGTGGCAACCGCCTTAATCACTGTAGCTGGCCTGTTAGGGCTGGCAGGGACAGGGTTGGGAGCCACTGCAGTAGCCAAACAAGGAAGTCAGTATTCAGCTCTCCGACTGGCAATAGATGAAGACTTAGCGAAAATTGACCGATCTATCGCTGGCTTAACTAAGTCTCTCAGATCCCTGTCGGAAGTTGTCCTCCAAAATAGGCGAGGACTGGACTTGCTGTTTCTACAGCAGGGAGGGCTGTGTGCCGCCTTGGGGGAGGAGTGTTGTTTCTATGCCGACCACACAGGGGTAGTAGAGGACTCCATGACTAAAGTACGCGAGGGGATAAAAAAAAAAAAAAAAAAAAAAAAAACAACAACAAAAAAAATGGTTTAAATCATGGTTTAATTATTCTCCTTGACTAACAACCTTGATATCGGCTATAACTGGCCCGCTACTTCTGTTAATAATCATCTTAACTGTAGGCCCCTGTGTGATCAACAAACTAGTAACATTTGTTAAAGACAGGATAAACACGGTTCAACTTATGGCGCTGCGGACACAGTATCGACCCTTAGATGAACAGGAATTATAAAGCTTAAGACCTGTAAAAGAGCCAAGATTGGCTCCAAATAAGTCTCATGTGAAAGGGGGGAATGAGAAGACACCGGCACAAGCAGCATTCACTAGAAAATATTGTTATTATTTTCATGTAACCTAAAGTGTAATCACATTAGCTTATTAGGCAACTAGTAGTAATAATAAGCAATGCTAAGTGTCCTTGACTTTATACATGTATTATGTTGGATGTTGAGCTAAGTAATCCAGTAACTACAATAAGATGATTGTTGTACAAACTGCACCACTGCTTGTTCCTGGCCCTTGCTATCCCACACTCCCCCTTTCCTCCATCTGGCCAGACCCAGGTCCAAGAATGTGAAAGGGAGGTTTAAAGCTTGAGATAACAACCAGCCCTTACCCTGGAGTCGGCAGCAGGTGTCTTATCAGCAGTGTCAACTTGACCTAAGCATTCCCCTAAAGCCCGCTTGTACATGATAATAAAAGCTCTGTTAAAATTGGGCTCGGGGCTTCTCGGGGGGCTTCCTCTTGGGGAGACACTGAGAGGCCCGGGTTCGAACTTGTAATAAAAACGACCCTACTAATTGGCTTCAACTTTAGTCTCTGGTGGTTGATTTCGGGGGACCACGGACTGCGGGTACAACACAAACACACTGGATTTTGATAAATGGAACAAGAGAGGTGATTTTACAAAAAAAAAAAAAAAAAAAAAAAACTTCAGCTACTGCCTTGCTATGTGCCTTGCAGTTATTTATTTTTAGTTCTCTCAACAATCCTGAGAGGGCTGTTTGCAAGGTTTTATTATTTGCTCGGTATTACCTATTAGTAGCTAATAGAGCACAGATATGTCAGCTCAAGTGCTTTTGGTTCCCCAAATCATCTTGTCCTCCTTACCAAGCCTGCTTCACATATACACCATCATATGGAAGAAGAAATCAGACAAGTCTGTTTAATTTTCTTTCAGAAGTGTGATGAGAAAGAAGTTTCAAAAAAAGTTTCCAAATAGGGTATATGTATTTTCATTAAGTGGACTTTTCCAGATCTATTAGTTCATGATTAAATTCTGATTAAGGCCTCATTTCTATACTGAATGGATTTTCTACACCTGTCCTTAGAAATATCAATTTTTCTGGTATATTTAAAACACAGTTCAGTTTTCTGATATTTGATTTCCTATGCAATCTCCTCCTCAGCTCCACTTGCTACCCCATTAGCCCCCATCGCTTTCTCAGACTTAGCATACCCTCTTAATATAATGGAAGGGGAAACTGTTATAGAGTGATTGCCAGCATAGTAATATCATGACCTAGATTTTTGAGAAAAGCTTTGTCGTCAAATACCCTAGATCTGTTATTCTGCCATCCATAATTATCATGTCTCTTTAATAAAAGGGAAATTCAAGAACTTTGAAAAAATAGCTCAATTTTATTTAAGTAAGAGTACTTTCAAGAGAATTGTAAAAGTGGAAACCAGATTGCAGGATACTAAAGATACTATAAGGTAAGTGGAAATATTGTATGAAAAACATGTAAAAGTTTCACAGTGAAAGAAAAGAGAGCAGATTCTGTATTTTAAAAAAACCATGAACCCCAAATTGGGATCTTATGATACATTTTAGGTCTCTTCTGGGGAAAATATACATGCCAGGAGCAGTATTAGATTTTAAAAGACGTTCTTTATGTTTTCTGGGGATGATGTGGCAGAATTTTTGATGAATCACATAGAAAATAGAGAATATCTAGTAGCTGAATATTATCTATCTAGAGAAAACCTGGCTGTTGCCCAAATAGAAGACTGAGTGTTGGAACAAGGCCAATAGGATATTAGGAATGGAACAGAGGAAGGAGGCTAGTGAGTAGAGATTCAGAAAGGAAGTAGGATTCTTTTTCTTGGAAGGTGAATGGAGACAGGAGCATGTTAACGGGTAAATCAGGCATTCTTCTGAGTATTTGGATCCCCGAAATATGACATGAGACCAATCAATGAAACTGAAGTTTACAGTATAGGATGGAATTCCATCCTTTGCTTATTAATTCATACATTCATTAAACATATTTAAAAAACTACTACAAACTGTCCTGGGCCTGTGGAGTCTACAAATACACAGGCCCAACCTGGCCTGGCATAGCCTTTACTCTGCATTTGGAAGTGAATTAAGGTAAAGGAGCTGAATGTAGTACAGAAACAAGTCAAACATTGCAAATGAATATTGGGCTACCTAGGAACCAGGTTCTCCCTATGTGAATTGGAGGATCTGATATTGTAGGTACTCTAGGATGAGTGAAGGGAGAATAGGGAAAGTGACATTCAGGCCTCTCTCTTCGCCATTACTGAAGGGGAAGCCCATTTGCGCAAATGATTAATAAATCCTCATGTTTTTGCATCAACTTGGTCTGGAGTTTGGGTCTTTGAGCGACCACCCAAGCATGTTGGATTCCCGATTTTGGGGTCCTTCATTTGGAGGTCCCACCGAGATATTTTGGACGCTCCCAGACCCAATTCCTTGACCTGTTGGAGGTAAGCTTCTTGTTTTATGTTGGTTACGTCCTTTTCGTTGTCTGGCTAGTGTTTAAATCTGTATTCTGTGCCTGTACAGGACCTGTATCTGTATCAGACCAGGGGAGGAGACAGACGTGTCCGGAGTACCCCCTGGTCCTGCCCTAGAGGTCGCTCTAGTGGTGGTCTGGGGAGCTTAGCCCGGGATGGGGGCTCCCGCCTGAATTGGGAGGGAGGGATTTTTCTCTCTCCTTCCTGGGAGCTCGGCCGGAACGGCCGCTCCCGCCTGAAACTTTCCACGCCGGTCTATAGTCGCGCGACTTGTATTGTTTGTCTTGTGTGTGTGAGTCTGTGTTCCTTGGTCTGTGTTCCTTGGTCTTTGTTTCGTCTTTCATCCTTCCCCCGCCATGAGGCCTTTTCCGTATGCTCTCCTCCAGCTGAGATTTCTAGGGGAGGGGGAAATTCCACAGGTTTCTCCACCTAGAATACTGGTGGCCTGGCTAAGGGGAGGGGGAAATTCCACAGGTTTCTCCACCTAGGGAGAAACTGTTACCAGTTAGCCCTTTCCAACCTGGTAGAAGGTCTTCCGTCTTTGCAGCTTATGGTAGCTCTGGTGCATCTTAAAGTTTTTGTGAACTATTACTGTTGCTAAGCTTTGATTGTCTGAGGATTGAATCTGAAAAGGAGCTAAAGTTAACTATCTGTTTTAATTGAGTGTTTGCAGTAGTCCTGATTAATCTGGTTTTGGTTAAATTATAGGAGGTTCCCAGCACTCTTGGGGAAACGGCACATTTACCCGACCCCAAGGTCAGTCCTGCCAGGCCTTCCTCTGGATTGTTCCAGTCCACGTGGCCTGCCCTGGCAGGTATAGCTAGATTCCTCTAGGAAGAGCACGCCCCTCCCCCTGGGCTGCTTTTCTTTCCTCCCCTGGAGAAATTCCCAATACTACTGCTGGCCTTACCTAAGGGAGCCAGAACCTTAAGCCATTAACCCTTCCCAACCTGATGGGTTTTTCTCTTTGCAGTTAATGGAAACCTTTAACTGGTTCTTTTCTGCGCTACTGTTCCTGACTTATCTGATGAGAGGGTTCACCTGTCTTGAAGGTTTCGCATTTTTTTCTATTGTCATTAGAGTCTTAATTGGGAGAACTGCAATGTGAAGTTGTTTACATTGTTTATCTGTTTTTAATGTTTGAGTGATTACCCAACTGATTACCAAGTGATTACCCAGCCTGATCAGAAACAGGCTGATTTTGGCTAAATGGTTTGACTCTCTGACAGTTTAAATTCTAAACCGAGTCTTCCAACTTTGAGCTTCCAGTCGGATCCCTGGAACTCTCAAAGAAGGAGACTCTAAAATTTATTAAAGTAACAGCTGCTTGAGCCAATTCAAATTATGTAAAATGTATTAAAATGTTGTATATGGTGTCACACTTCATGTTTTTGCTTTCCAGCTAGAGTGGTCTCATGAAAATGAGGGTAAATTCTGGGTATACAGGCCTTTATGTTGTTAACTAAAGTAAGCCAATACAGATTGGTTCAGAGAACTAAGTTAATGCAAACGCCCTTCCAGTTTGCTCGGTTTGCTAGGTGGCTCACTTGCTCAGTTTTACATGTCTTTGATATGCTTTAAACTTGTTTCTCTTAATGATGAAGATCTTTTCAAAGTTGTAAACATGCACTAGTGTCCCTGTTGCTGCTCAGGTGTTATCCTTATGTTACTTAAAAGCATGGAAATGTAATTTTGACCTTTAATTCAGATAATGGTGTGGTATTCATTAATAACTCGGTGTTTTAAGTTATCTAGGCATCAGTGCTAAGTAAAACTTGGGAAAATGTATTGTGTGTATTTTTAACATCTCAAATTTGATAAAAAAAGACTGTTTAAATTTGTATTCTTATAGGTCGTCCATACATGACAATTCAAGACTATGTAAAAGTAACTACGGGTGTAAAATTTCAAAAGGTGTAAGCGAGTCACAAAAAGTTTTAAAAGGTTTACAATTTTAAAATTATTTACAAAGTTTTCTTTATGTTGAGTGCTAATGCCAAAATTACACTGACCTAAAGTTAAAGTCTGATCTTCTGTTATAACAATGGGGTTTTGTTGAAAAAAGTGTACACTAATGTTAGTAAATATCTGGGAATGGTCTAAATCATAAATATTGGAATCTGTTTTCGCAAAAACTGTAACGTCTATTTCAACAGTGTCTGCTTAATTGGTTGTTCTGCCATTTCTAAAGTTAGATCGTGTAAGCTCTTTGACTCTGTTAGATAATTCTGAGTTATGTGATGATTTTGTGTGCTAACTCTAATATTCAAGGTTTTTATTTCTGGTTTATTTGGCAACAAGAGACCTAAAATTCATGTTCTGCCAAAGTAATCTATTGTGTACTCTACTGTCTATGTTAAGTTCAAATTGATAAAAAGCATTGTTAAATATCATTATGGTTAAATCTGGTCTAAAAGTGTTAAAATTACTCTAAATGAATGGCTATCATTTCAGGATAATAAAAAAATTGTACTCTAAGTTCTCTTGGCACCTTCAACAGACTTTCTAAAAATCAAAGTTCTAAATTCTCTGGACTTTTGGTATCTCCAGAGGGCCCCTGGAGATCTCAAAAGGTATATCTCTCATCTTGCAGAGATAATAATCAATTGGCTGTTTAGGTTCTAAGTGGTGCCAAAATGTAAAATGATGCTAACCTTCAGTTGTAAATGTGTTTCTTTCTAGCTGCTCCAGTCTCTGGCTCAGAAGCCAGATCCTTTAAGAGGAATTGACAAAGTCTCTGTCCAGCTAACGCTGAACAACCAGGCAT
The DNA here is from genome assembly GCA_949820135.1 of Sylvilagus floridanus. Classification (NCBI taxonomy): domain Eukaryota; kingdom Metazoa; phylum Chordata; class Mammalia; order Lagomorpha; family Leporidae; genus Sylvilagus; species Sylvilagus floridanus. The sequence goes on from OX463223.1 coordinate 92,890,432, forward strand.
TGCTAGTTCAATGCGGATCAAATGGGAGGTCTAGTCAAAAGAAAAAAAAAAAAGTGTTCCAAAAGAGACTTAGAGATAATTGGAGAGGGTTATGCGGCAGATGCTAGAGAACTGGGTTCCAGGAGCCCAAGAAAGCTCTAGTGTCCACTGGTTACACGGTAAACATCCAGAAGCCAAAGGATGACGGACCCCTCTGCCACAATTTCTCTAAGTCAGGCTACACAGTAAGCACTGATTAAACTGCCAGTTAAGTCTGAAAGCCCAGGAAGTCAGGCTAGAGACCCAACCCGCTGCCTCACTTCTCCTCTTTTCTCTTCCAGAAGGGAAGTTACTACTGTTCTGCAGGACTCTCCACTGTGATGTACGGTTTGATCCCCAGACCTTATGTAAGGGCTGACTGACCTTTTCTGTAGTAATGCCTGGCCACAGTATAGGACACCAAACAGCATAGCCAGAATAAGAGGTTAAACTATGAAATAATGTGACAGCTAGATTGATTTTTTGGTGTATGCGGTAAATGGGCAAAACTCCCCTTTTAAACCAAACTGAGGGATAAATAGGAAGCTGCACTGATGACCTCAAAGTGTGCAAGCAGGTCACTACAGTTGATCTTACCTAAAAGGTCATAGTTCTCCTCATGGGCACGGTTTTAGCTCGCAGGAAAATACCAAGTGTCAGAATTTGCCCATGACCATAGTTTCTCTAGCTCACCCTAATATTAAAAAAAAAAAAATCTCAAAATCAGGCTTGGGTTGAGCACCCCCTTGACTAGCATCATAGAGGCTGCCTCCTTGGTCTACTTTATTAGAGACCAGGAGAACGAGGAGCAAGCTAGCAGAAGGAGCGCTATAAGGATAGGCAACAGGCCGGTCAATGGCTGTTCTGCATGGTGATCTGGCATCAAGGAGACCCAGCAAGGCCAGTGCACCCCAAATGGCACCTGTTGCTGATATAAGGAGCCAGGGCATTGGGCAAGCAGCTGGCGTGACAGCAACTGCCTTCTGTCAGCTCTGCCAAGAGCAAGGCCACTGGACACAGAACTGCCCTGGGTGTCGAAGGACTCCTGGTTCAGAACTGCAGACCTTGTGGCCCCGAGCTAAAAAGCCTTTGGCTCTGCCCAGCTTCCAGCTCCAGCCACTGCTATGGAGGGGATGGCCTAGGGTCAGTGAAACGCAAGTTGCCTATTCAGCCTCCTATTCAGCTCTCCTCCTAGTCCAGCCATGTAATGCGAGTCAACAGGGTGCCTCCCTTAAAGGAGATTTGCATCTCTTGCAATTCTCTTCCAGCGCCCCATGGATAGGTCTGGGCCTCACATACCCAGCCAGGTCTTAAAAGTCTATCCAGTAGTATTAAGCTTAAAAAGCCCTCCCTGCCAGTTCCTAAAACGGGGCTTTCAGTAACAGCTAATTCAGATAGTCCTGCACCTATTTGGACAGGTCCTCACTGAGGACTTAAAGGGCCTATCTCTTGAGGGGGGTGCACAATAATCCATAATTTAGATGGTTAAATGTAAATAAGTCTGTCTCCTTTCCCAACCTGAGACTCTAGTCTGGCACATTGGCTTAACTTCCTAGCAAAACTAGCTACTGGGTATCCAGAGTAAAACAAAGCATAGCTAGTCCATTAGAGTGTTAATTATTTAACCCTTATCCTCACCCCTGGGGAGAGAAAACCTGCCCCTGAGAGGATATGGGCCATGCAGCAAATTCCTACTTCTGCAAACTTCAGGCAGTCCCAGTTTTCTCTATCAGGTTCCTAGATACAGGGAAACAGCACAGTTCCTAAACCAGGCCCCTTCCTTTGGGGGAAAGAGCAAACCACAGCCTTTGCTCAGCTCAAGGATGCTATGGCTAAAGCCCCTGTACTAGGACTGCCAAACCCAGAGAGACCCTCCCAGCTGTACTTCACTGGGAGGCAGGGAGTCACCTTGGGAGGGTTAACTCAGGATCTGGGACCTGCTAAGCAACCTGTGGGCTACTTTTCTAAAACCTTAGACATGGTTGCACAAGGATGGCCTCACTGCCTAAGGATAATGGCAGCAGCTGCCTTGCTGACAGAGGAGGCGTCTAAAATTGCACTGGGGCAAGATATCGCCCTTTATACCTTACTAGCAAAAGGGGCTCTCACTAGCTTACAGATAACAGGATACTAATGTATCAGGTCCTCCTTCTAGAAAACCCTCAGGTAAAAAGAAGGCATTACTGTACTCTAAACCCAGCTACTTTAATGCCAGTCCCAGGGGAAAGTGGTCCCCTCCACTCCTGTATTGAGACTACAGACTTGATCTATGCCAGCAGAAGGGACCTAAAAGACAGCCCCCTAAATAACAGCAAATGTAGATGGTTACAGAGAGAGACAGTCTTGTCAGACGGGACCCGCTTCTCAGGGTATGCAACAGTTAGGCATGGCATATTATTGAAGCGTGCTCTGCCCCAGGAACTTTTGCTCAGTTAGCACAACTGATTGCCTTAACCAGAGCTCTTGATCATACAAGGGATTTGTAAGGCACCTTCACTTTGCATGGAGACCTCAGTCTTCCGGTAATAGCCAACCAGGCTCTATGGAAAACATCACAAGTTTAAAAATGTGTGCTTGGTAAGAGTGTTCTTGGTAAGAAAGGTTAAAAAGGAAAGAGTTTTTAATAAGAAAAGGACATGGTTTGTAAGAATGACTTTATCCTGATGGCTAGTTTACTCTAGACTGGAATGGAAATGATGGAATGTTTAAAGTAAGTTAAAGAGGGTGTGTGGAAAGGTTATGAAGGAAAATATTGGACATGCTAACTGCTGCTCCGAGAGGTATCTGTGCCATGTTCCAGGAAGAATATTGTCTCTGGGTCAATCAGACTGGACAGGTACAAACCCAAATTCGTACTTTTCCTGGACAAAGCCAAACAGCTCCAGGACCAGGCCAAGCAGGGCCGGGATTGCTGGCCTGACATCTGGTCATGGAAATCCTGGCTATTTCCTCTCCTTGGCCCAATAACTTCTGTAATCTTGCTGCTTCTCTTTGGACCTTATGTTTTTAATGCCCTTGTTTGTTTTGTCTCTAACAGAATAAAAGCTGTCAACCCCAAATGGTCGTCAGACAAGGCTTCCAGCCCATTCCACTGGACGACCTGATCAGCCCTCTGGACCGAGCAGGACAGTCTTTCCAAGGCCACTGTCACACACCATAAGACAGATAGCAAGAGGAAATACCCAAATCCCCCTCGACGCCCATGTGCCAGCTTCGAAGAAGTTACAGAAAACGGAACTCCATCCATAATCCCAAAGAAGAATTTTGGGTATTACCTCTTGAGGCGAAAATGTTAGGCAGGCAGTCAGTTATGAGCTTATGTGTGTGTAATATAAAGACATCCAGCTCATTCATGAAAGGCTGTCCGTCATTCAGGCCCTAGTGTTAACCCAACAATACCAGGCTCTCAAGACTATTAAAATACCCTAAATTTTAAGATTAAAATTAGTTCAAAAGGAAAAGGGGGGAATGAAAGACCCGAGGAATTCCCCCCCGGGTTAGCCACTCCCCAGTTCCGGTTTCCCCAGGAAGAAAACTGGTTGTAACTCCCACCCAGGCGCCCACGTGGGATAGCCACGTCCCCCATCTAAAGGATCCAATGAGTACTCTTGGTAACCTTCAAACTGGCCAATCAAACCAAAGCACGCGAAATATGCTAATCTTGTGGTTCTTCTCTTTAAAAACTGCTGTAGACTGCCACTCGGGGCCTCTCTCTTCGCCATTACTGAAGGGGAAGCCCATTTGCGCAAATGATTAATAAATCCTCATGTTTTTGCATCAAAAAAAAAGAAAGAAAGTGACATTCAAAGTGCTAGTCATGGTGTTGACTCTAGCCATCACCATAGAGACAGATCTACCTACATACTATGGGTAACTGCAAACAGTTGCTAGTTTCCTCTCTTGTAGGTTATCTATATCCAGGTTTTTGAGAGCCTACCTTCTGCATTATACCAGCCTTTGATGTCGTCTGCAGCAACATTATGAAAAGTAAAAATATGTATGAATCTTTGAATTATATGTACTAGATTATGATAGGATATGCACCAGCTTTGGGGCCCTGAGTTTGAATACTGCCTCCACTGATAAAAACCATAGAATGAACTTAAGTAAATCACTATACCAGTCTGTGAGAAATGTTCAGTTACTGATCATTCACCTTTCAGGATTCTTGTGAGTATTCGATGAGATAAAAGTTAACAGTGCCTAATCTATCTCAAAATTCACAAAACATTATTGCAATTTCCTGCCCTTCATTTGGAATATCCACACCATTGCTATAAAGTTTGAAGCCTAGCATAGGTCAGTGATGAACTGATGCTTGCTTCTTAAATATATCAGGTGGCATACATTTGGCACAGCAGTCAAGTTGCCATTTGGGATGCCCACATCCCATATCACAGTGCCTGAGTTCAAGTCCTAACTCCACTTCTGATCCAGCTTTCTACTGATGTGCACTGTGGGACACAGCAGATGATTGCTCAGGTACTTGGATCCCTAACATCCACATGGGGGACCCAAATTGAGTTCTTGACTTCTGTCTTTGACCTGGCTCAGCCCTGGTTGTTGTGGGCATTAGGGGAGTCACTCCTTCCTTTTCTTTCCTACTGCTAATGGTCTTAGAAAAAAGATGCCCCTGGAACCAGTCCTGTGGCATGGTAGGTTAAGCTTCCACTTGCAGCACTGGAATTCCATATGGGTGTAGATTCAAGTCCTGACTGCTCCACTTCCGATCCAGCTCCCTGCTAATGGCCTGGGAAGCAGTGGAAGATGGCTCAGGTGCTTGTGCCCCTGCACCCCTATGGGAGACCTGGAAGAGGCTCCTGGCTGCTGGCTTCAGATTGCCCCAGCTCTGGTGGTTCTGTCCATTTGGGAAGGGAACCAGCAGATGGAATACCTCTCTCTGCCCCTCCCTCTCTCTGTCTGTAAATCTGCCTCTCAAATAAATAAGTAAATCTTTAAAAATAGAAAGAAAAAAGATCCTCCCAACTATATACCTTGGCTAATATGTGCAAGGCCTTGGCAGCAAGTGACAGGATCCCAGCTCAAATTAGCCTAAGCCAAACAAATGACTTTATTGGCCCAGGGAACTTTAGGGCTTCAGACATCACTGAGTTGACAAAGTTCAAAATATACTTTCTGGACTCTTTGTCCCAATCTATGTTTTTTCACTTTGTGGAATGGATATTGGCCACTCAGTGTCCCATGTTCATGTCATCCTATCTTAAAGACTACAGCATAGGAGCAAGGTGGGAAAACAACTTTTCTCCCAACAACTCTAAACATTTATTTAGCAATAGACTCTGATTGGCCCTATTTGGGTTCTGCACCCATCTTCAGAATAATTCTTGTGGTATTGGAAAGAGAAGGAACAGAGGAATTGAAAATTCTGGAGAGGAGTGGCAGGGCAAATTGATATATAGCCCCACGGAATCCAAAAACAATTGTGCAAGAGTGAGGGTGCTAATCACGTGAACTATAACTCTCCAACAAACAGAGCCACCAGATATCACTTCTCTTTAAAAGAGTCATGAAGTGCAGTGTAATGTATAAAACAGTGGAGTGGTGGGATACATTTTCTCATGGGGAGGGTAAAAATGTACTATACCCTGGAGAGGTATGGTACAACATTTTAAGGTGAGAAATTGGGGAGCTGAGAGACACTATGATGAGAAGCAATATTGCTACACACATACCATAGAGCAGCCACACCTTCATCTTGTGCTCCCCCAGCCACTCAGTCTTCTATGAGATCCAGGCCTGTGCTCTTTTCCTTGTAGTGCATTAGGGTGTCTCTCCACACACTTGACTATTTCCTCACTGAATATGTCATTTCTTTAACCACCCCCTATTTAAAGCAGTTCATACACTCATATGTATACATATATGAGGATACAACACTAATCACACCATACTATAACACTTGGTACTTAATGGAAATATGAGTGAGAACATAGTACTGCCAGTGAGTAGGGAAAACAACAGAACTCAACTTCACATTCAACAATGTTTATTAACACAGAGATGAGTAAGGCTTGACCCCATGTTCTCAGGTTATCTGGTACAGAGGGGCACACAATCACAAAGCTACAGAAGAATCACAGTATAATAAAGTACTATCACCAAGGTATGGACAAAGTACTTTGGAGGCACAGTGAAAGGGATAAAGTGGGGGGAGGGTAATAATTTTCCAACTTGTACCTGCCTCAAGCATCCAAGGAAGGCCCCAGGAAAGTCATCTGTTAGTTGGGTCTTGAAGGAGAAGTAGAAGCTACCAGGTGAAAATCAAGAAAGGGGCCCTGAAGGCTGGAGCTCAGGAACATACGTAAGGCCAGGTAGATGAGGGGCTCAGGGAACCTGGCATGAGTGAATGGAATAAGGAATGAGTGAAAGGATTGCCAAATACAAACCCACAGCTATACTGTGGCAATTAAGTCTTATCTCCCCGTGGAATGGGGAAGAGTAGCAGGTCCTCAGATACAGGCCCTTGCCACTTCCTCAATCAGGCCATTAGGCTCAAACACAAAAGTCCGACTTTGTAGTTGTGCTCTAATTTGTATAAGCCTCCAAATTACCAAAAGCCCCTCTACATAAGCTAAGAATTTGTATGAATAATGTAGTTCTAAATAGGAGAGCTCTAATGTTTCCATCCTTCTTAGATGCAGTTGATTCTATCCAAGTAGCTCTACTTTTTAGGAAATCAGATGCAGTGAGGAATCTGAGTAAAGGAAGGTGGGCTAATGTTCAGGCCTTGCATCCATCTCACAATTCGATGGTAAATAAGGCTTAAAGTGTCTTTCCAAGTTGTATTTAAATATCAACATAAAACTCAAAAATATAAATATATTGACAATCCTTTTGCTATTCCTGCCTCTTCTATTTACTTCTCTTATACCCGTCTGTATTTTAATATGCTTACATAAAAAATAAAACCTTTTAAACTGTTTAATACTTTTTCTATTGGAATATTTTTGTTCTATGATTTGTCAATTTCTATGTAAATGTTTTTCTTTTAAAAGTTTTAATTTTCTTTTTATTCTTATTCAAGCAGTTTTCATGTAATTGTCTCAAATTGAACCTAAGTTTCTATCTTTACAATTCTCTATTTTTCTTTAAAATTTTAAATTTATAACAAATTATCTTTAGTTGTTCTAAATTTCTTTTTTAAAACATCACTGTAGAATTTGAATTTTACTGCATTCTATATTTTGAAAGTTTACTTTTATCATGTGGTAGATCTGTTAATCTTTGATCTTTCTATATGTATACTTTATGCTTTAATTTCAAAATACCCATTTATATTTTCCTTCATTTTAAAATTAAAATGTAAGATTTTTCTCTTTCTTAAAGTGTTTCTTTCTCTTAATGTTTTTGTAAATTTTCATTTTTAACCTTGTTCCTTGTTTTACTCATTTTACCATAAAACCTTAAGAATTTCTAAATTCCCTGCTTTTAGACATTACTTTAATAATTCTGAAGCTCTCTTAAATTAAAAAAATATTTTTAAAATTTCTTTTAAAAATATTTAACATAAATGTTTTTCAACATGTAAAAATGTTTCTTTTAAAACTTTATAAATTTCTTTCTTCTTCTTAAATGTTTTTCTTTTAAAGCTTTTAAAATTATCTTTTAAAATATTCTCTGTTTTGCAAACTATTTGGCTGGTCAACCACAGTTGGAATGCCAATTATGAAGCTTTTTGCTGATGAAGGAATACTACTCCCTGACTTCCCACAATATTTTTGCAGAAACAAATGACATTTAGTAGTGTCAGAACATGTCTATTCCCATCCTTCCCCACCTAGACAATTTTTTCATCCAATTATACTTCATGTGACCATTTTCAACTTCTTCACACCCCCTTTCTTAAGACTCAATTGTCACTACTTAGTATGCATTTTTTACCCCAAATGGTCACTAGTATTCATTTTTTTCCTCCCACAAACCCATAGGTAATAATAAAATAAGTTCTTTAAATCAAAGTCCTGGTTGTCATTTAGGTCATTGTCATTGTCCAGTCTAGGTAGGTTTCTGTGTCACTTTAAGAGCTGCTAATTGTTGTAAGGATATTATAGTCATTGTCTATTCCAGGTAGGTTTGTGTGTCATGTCAGAATCCTTGCTTAATCTTTTATTTTATTTTTTTTTCTGGTTAAAAGTCTGGTAAGACTAGTCTTTCTCCAGACCCTGTTTGTGATAGAACAGTAAATATCCTTCACTGTAGAGTAAGTCCTCAATGGTAGCCTTGGTGATGATCGCATCATCACAGCTGAACCACTGGTCCTTTTGTTGACGGATAAAGCTGGTATAGTGGCCACTTTCCAAAGTTCCATGGTGATTAATCACTGCAAACAAGGAATACTTATTCTCATTGGACACACAATCTGTTGATGGCTGACACTCTTTCATTCTGCTCTCTTTAGTAGAGGCCAAAAATGGAGTCATGTCCAGCTCCAAGGGAAAGGAGATAAAGGTATTAATTTTTCGCCTCTGTTTGCCTACATGTTCAAACCGCTTGAGGTGAAAACAGGCCACCATGGGTAATTTCTTCATTGTGAGCTGTTTGGTAGATTCCTGGTAGCTTTGGCAACTACTGCATTTGATTTTGGCACTGCTGCCCAGGTCCTCTGGCCTTGTAAACCACTGGAGGCAGTCTGTGAGTGAGGGGATTCCTGGTATGTGGTCAGCTCTGCTCATTGCGCTGTCAGCCATCTCTGTATTCTGGGGACTGAATGTGGCACAAGAGCCAGGCAAGTCCAAACTGATGTCCCAGCATGGATCTATGGTGGTTGACACACTATGACAGGCTTGACATGTGACATCAGACTGTAAGCCTCCTGTAAAGATTTGGTCTATGATGCAGTTACAGCAATTGGAGTTACTGGACTCCTGCCCAAAACTATCATCTTTGCTGTGTCTATGCAGTACATCTAATATTGCAATAAGGAACTCGTGGGCATCCTGCTGTCTATACCCTGCTAAATGTTCAGCATGAATCCAGATCAGGTGCAGTAACTTATAGGGAATGTGGGGAGTTCTGCTCCCAGAGTACATAGCATGAAAAAGAGAAGACATTTCACAGACCAGACACAAGCTGGGGCTTGTCATTATACATTTGTGCTTGTTTGAGAGAAAGAAATCCTTTAGTAAAGGAATATGGGTAAGTGCCTGGACAACACAGTTCATAAAGCAGGTGTTCCCAAGATTTATTAGCCCTCTCAAACCGACAGTATAAACTGACTTTTTTCTTCTCTTTTTCTTGGGTTTCACCAATTTTGGCTCCTGTTCCTTTGATTCACAGGTTAACTGCTTCTCTTCAACCTCTGATGTGATAAACTGTTGATGAGAACTATCGGTTGAAGTTAGTAATTTCAAAATTTTCTCTTTTGTTTCTTTGGCAATCTGTTCTATGTCTTTGTCATATACATAATCCTTACACATAAAGCAATATATAACTCCATAATAAAGATCTACAGCTAAATTGTGCTGTTTTGTTTCTGCATGTTTATGAATGTGTTTCTCAGTAAAACAGCCAAAAAAGACACAGGAGAGACAAGAGTGGAGTCTGTTCATATGAGTACTACATACGTGACAGATGCACGACTTTGCTTTACGTTTCCTAGTCTCTGGTGTCCCACTCCAAACGAAACGCTGGTAGATCAAGCGCAGGTTCTTCTGCCAGTTCTTGGTGACTTTAAAACTCTCCACGTGACAGCAACCTGTGGGACCCTGATCAAATTCGACCTCCAACAACCAGTCTCCCAAACCGCCTTGATCTCCAGAATCCCCGACGTCAACAGAGCAGCTTCTCCGCGTCTGGGTCCGGGACCCCAGCCGGGATCTACGCCGGGATCCCCGCCAGGTCCGGGAGCGCGGCGGGGGCAGTGGCGGAGGCGGGGGCGGGGGCCGGGCTGGAGACGGGGGTGGGACCGAGTTCCCTGGTGGGCCTCGGGAGCGGGCCCGGGGCTGGGGCCGAGGGCGGGGCTTGCGGCGTGGACAAATGGGCGAGGAGCTGCTGTAACGGTAAGGGGGGGTTGAAGGGAGCACCTTCTCATCGCCGCCACTGCCGCTCCACGTCAAATTATCCTTAGCCGCTGGTGTAAGTTCCTCCAAGGACTCCAGCTTCATCTCAGCTTCCCGGCCCGCGTACGCCTTCGCCGCGCCCACTGCTTCCTCCTCCATTTCCCCCGCCTTCTCAACCGCCTTTTCGGGCGAGGCTCCTCCCCCCACTCGCGAGCTCCAGCAAGCCACGGAGCCGGAGAACGAGGAAGCTTCTGGAACCTGAGCCATCAGCTCACTGCCCGGCCTTAAGAGAAATACGCCTGGAAATGAGCTGCCACTGTAAACGGAATGAGATCGCAACTTCTGTGAACGAGATGCCTAGCATCATGACCACGGCGCGCCGTTATTGCTCCCGGAACCCTCCCACCGGCCCTCGAGCTCGGCCAGCGAGCGGCTGTGGGATCCACCCCCTCAACTGTGAGGTTCCGGGAGATGGTGTGGAGATCCAGGCAGTTACCTGGTTTAAAGGCGATCAGATCATGCGTGGGCGGGAGGTGCATAGGTAAAGGAGGAAGGGGCTGAAGGGAGTCTGAGCTTTAGGGTGGAAAGGATAGAAACTTCTTAAAAAAAAAAAAAAGGGCGCCACCCTCTGACTGCCTTTTCTGAGCCTTGCGCAGCCTCGCTTTGATACAGCTTCCTCTGACGTTCTTTCGCAGTATCCTAAAAAAAACAAACAAACAAAACAAACAAAAAAAAACTACCACCACCACTAACAACAACAACAAAAAAAAACACTTGCGTCAACATTTTATCTTAAATATGGCTGAAAGGGAGGCCACCTTTGGAAAATGGACGTAGAGGGAGAAAGTCTCCCCATAATCCTACGTTACCTATGCTCCCGAAAACCGGTGTGTTCCACCCTCTGCTGCTCGCCCCAAGCGCACTTTCAGTTCACCAAGCTCTTGCGCCCTCTCACGCTCTTTCGCGCTTGTGCTCTCACACCCCTTTTCTTCCGTCTGCACCCTTATTTCCTAGGATTTTTCCTAGATTTCGAAGGGCTTCAGGCTCTCTCCAAGCATTGCCACCCCCGTGGCCACCTCCATCCACAGTGCGCAACGACCGACCCCCTGCACTCTTCCTCCACCCCAGTCCCCACAATGCCCCCAACCCCGCTGTTTGTATAAAGGTCTGCTTTACCTTGAGTCCAGGGCGTGTGATAGAGAACGTCAGCAGCTGCTGCTGTCCTAGCGCTCCTCAGCCAGCCTTCTCTCCTGACCTCTCCTCGGGGCTGGTCACAAGGGGGCCGCCCCCTGGCCCCTCCCCTGACGACGTGCGGCCCCCAGCCCCGGATTCAGCCCTCCTGCAGTGATGAATGACACCGGCTGTCCCGCTCAGGCAGACAAACCTCTTCCTGAAAAAGACTACTGCAAGCAACAACAGCTACAGATTGTAGAGAAACCCCTGAAATGGAGGCTTGGGCCTCACCTGGCTCCAGGCCTGCTCTCTACATAAAAAAAGATGAACCACAGTGATTGGGGGGTGGGGGGATCGTAAATGTAGCAATTCCCTAAGCACAAATCCTTCAGGGAACCTCCAGATTCTGATCCCTGGAGGTGAAGTGGAGAGTGGGATGTTATCCTGGATAGTGCAGAGGAGGAAGCATAAGCAAGGGATTCAGATTCAGGTAGAACTGGGCCCGGCCACCTGCTGGCTGTGAAACAGTTCATCTCTCTGATCTCAATTGTGTCAGTGTTACTCAAAAATTAACAATACTAACCTGTTATGAACATTAATGAATCTATAAAGTAAAGGATATTAAAGGCAAATCTCAAGTGTCACATTTCAATTTCTGAGCCCCCATCTTACAATCCCCACATAACTCAATGCCTGATATATAGAGTAGAGGGAAAGAGAACATCTTTCTCTTTCAAAGCTCTCTCACAGTTTTTTTCTCAGTTCATCTGTTCATCTGGAGCTAGGCAATCAAATACAGGAACATACACTCACCAAATGCACATCACTTACTTAACCGTACTACTGTTTTAAGTTCCACTATGTGAAACATGGATTACAAAAGTGTGTGTCCTCAAGGAGTTCATAGCCCAGGAGAATATGTTTTCCCTTTGAAAGAACCAGAATCCAATACCACAGCCCCCAGGAAAGCAGCTATCTCTAGGACTTGTAGCCCTTCTTGATAAGTACCAAGAATATCACTGTTTACCAGTGATGAAATTTATATTTAATGCTACATTTAATCTTACTTAAAATATTGATTTATTTATTTGAAAGGCAGAGTTAGGAAGAGGCCGAGGCAGAGAGACAGAGAGGTCTTTCACACTTTAGTTCGCTCCCCCAAAATGGCCGCAATGGCTGTAGCTGCGCAGATCCAAAGCCAGGGGCCAGGAGCTGCTTCTGGGTCTCCCACACAGGTGCAGGGGCCCAAGGACTTGGGCCATCTTCTACTGCTTTACCAGGCCATGACAGAGAGCTGGATTGGAAGTGAAGCAGCTGGGACTGGAACCGGTGCCCATATGGGGTGCTGGCACTGCAGGTGGCAGCTTTACCCACCATGCCACAGCCCCAGCCCCTACATTTGATCTTTCCACAGTCATAGGGCTCCCCTCAAAATCTCAGAATTAAGGTACAGGCCTGTGAGGCTCAGAAGTATCATCTAATAGAAGCCTGCTCACAATGGATGTCAGTGACTTTAGACTGATGAACAAATTCATGAATCTATTTGAATTTTCTGACTGAGCAGACTAACATAATCATGCAGAGAAGAATCACTATAATTTTCTGATTCCACACAGGCTGACCATAGCTTGAGAAGTTCAAAGGAGTTTGTGAGCAAGGAGTCAAGAGAGGGGCATGCTCATACTTCCTCTTATTGTTAGCTGTGCTTGCAGCATTGGGAAAGCTACATGTCATCTCTGAAACTTAGTTTGCCCTGGTCAGAAAATATTTGGCTTGAAGGACGAAAAGCTAAACTCATGAATTTAGTGAGAATAGAAATGAGACTCCCATTTCCAGATACTTGGCTTATATTTTACTCTGTTAGCATTGCTATATGATGCTGAGAGTGAGGAATTTATAAAGATAACAAAATTTATTTCTCACAGTCCCAGAGGAAGTCCAAGACAAAATACCCACAGGTTTTGGTGTCTGTTGAGGGCTGCATTCTGCTTTCAAGATGGCACCCTGAACACGGCTTATTCCAGAGCTGAAATTGCTGTGGCTTCACAAGGCACAAAAGACAGAAAATCAAAACAAGACCTGGCTAGATCTCCCCAGTCCTTTTTTAAGAGCACTACACCTTTCAAGAGGTCAGAGACCTCTCATGACTTAATCACCTCCCAAAGCCACAGTCGATGCTATTACACTTGGGAATAAGGTGCAAAGTAGGAGTTGTGGAGGACACATTCAGACCACAGAAGCCCCCAGGTTAACCACTGCTGTTCTCATGTCTCTAACTGTCATGACCTCACACCAGGGAGAATAGGTATATAGTTTTTCAGACTAGGAATTTCAATTTCTCTGCATGCAGCCATAGATTTTTTTCCTTAAAAAAAAAAAAACTTGAAAGCCTTGAGATCACTTTAAATTGAATTGACTTCTACTGGCACATTAGAAGTCTTCCTCTGGAGCTGGCACTGTGGCATAGTGGGTAAAGCTGCTGCCTGCAGTGCTGGCATCCGTATGGATTCCAGTTCAAGTCCCAGCTGCTCCACTTCAGATCCAGCTCTCTGCTATGGCCTGGGGAAAGCAGTAGAAGATGGCCCAAGTCCTTTGGACCCTACACACGAGTGGGTAGACCTGGAGGAAGCTCCTGGCCCCTGGCTCCTGGCTTCAGATCAGCACAGCTCTGGTTGTTGCAGCCAATTGGGGAGTAAACCAGCGGATGAAAGACCTCTCTATCTCTCTGCCTCTCCTTCTCTCTCTGTGTAACTCTGATTTTTCAAATGAATAAAATAAAATAAATCTTTTTTAAAAAAGAAGTCTCCCTCTGTAGTTTTGTTAAAAGAAGAGCAAGGAATTCCAACACCTCAGAGAGTGGACCTTGTGCATTTGAGAGACTGAGATAGGAGTAACTCAACATGTGTCAAGGAGGAGCAATACACACACAAACCATAAACCCACAGCAGGATGAGCAGAGGTACATTATGGAATCACTAATAAGTGCTCCGGGGAACATTAGGGAGAGGCAGGGGGAGAGACAAGAAACGACTGCCAACCCACTGGCCAGCAAATAGGTAGAAAGAGACTATGAGGATTCTTGGTGGTCTGAGAGATTGTCCCAGGTACCTCCCAGGCCTCCTTCTGAATTACTCTGTCTTGTGCGTCCCTCATTTGGTGGACCCTGGGGAGGGCTAAGGAGAGCTCAGTGGCCCTAGAACTCAGAATGGAGCTATTGCTACCTGAAATTCATCGTTCTCCCCATTCCCAGCAGTGGGCTGCTCTTCTGATCAGGTGGAGCTTGTGATAGTAGACCCAAGAGAGGGCTACAGCAGGGAGAGAGAGCACAATGGGATGCCATAGCAACATCAAGGTCTATGGCTAACTTTTTTTTTTTTAAGATTTATTTATTTGAAAGGCACTTACTCAGAGAGAGGCAGAGGCAGAGAGAGAGAGAGAGAGAGAGAGAGGCAGAGAAGAGAGAGAGGTCTTCCATCCGCTGGTTCACTCCCCAGTTGGCCACAATGGCCATGGCTGCGATGATCCTAAGCCAGGAGCCAGGAGATTCTTCCGGGTCTCCCACGTGGGTTCAGGGCCCAAGGACTTGGGCCTTCTTCTGCTGCTTTTCCAGGCCATAGCAGAGAGCTGGATCAGAAGTGGAGCACCTGGGTCTTGAACCGGTGCCCATATAGGATGCCTGCACTGCATACGGCAGCTTTACCAGCTATACCACAGTGCCGGCCCCAAGGGATCAGAATCTGCCCTTCTCACCCCCACCAGCAAGTTTTGCCTCCTTAGCTTCAACTGCAGTGTTACCTCCTCCAGGCAGTGATCTAAAATCCGCCACATGGGGCCGGCGCCATGGCTCACTTGGTTAATCCTCCACATGCAGTGCCAGCATCCCATATGGGCACCAGGTTCTAATCCCGGTTGCCCCTCTTCCAGTCCAGCTCTCTGCTGTGGCCCGGGAGTGCAGTGGAGGATGGCCCAAGTGCTTGGGCCCTGCACCTGCATGGGAGACCAGGAAGAGGCACCTGGCTCCTGGCTTCGCATCAGCGTAGCTCTGGCCATTGTGGCCATTTGGGGAGTGAACCAATGGAAGGAAGACCTTTCTCTCTCTCTCTCTCTCTCTCTCTCTCTCTCTCTCTCTTTCTAGCTCTATCTGTCAAAAAAAAAATAAAATAAAATCCCCCACATAAGGATTGAAGAGGTTCCCAGAGCACAGCAGCACTCCCCAGAGAGATCTTGTATGCTCTAAGAAGGGGCCTGCTGGGTCCATCAGATTGTACCTGAGTCCTGCTCCTCACCCCTTTTAATGTTTGCCCTTTGTTAGCAGAAAGAGAGTGTCCATGAGCGAGGGTGTCCTATGGGAGAGTAGCTGCAATACACGTTGGAAATGTCAGTCATGCAGAAGTAGCTGGAGGGAATATACTTCAGGGCTATAGACAGATTTATGTGGCAAAATGTTGTTTCTTCCCCTAGGTGACGTCATTTGCTCAGCCACAGAGAGAAGTGTTGTTCCTTCCTGCAAGCAGACCTAGAAGGAAATACTCAGTGGCCAGTTAGCTATATGATCTGTGGCTTGGGGTCCTGTCTTCTCTGAGACTGCCTTACATCTTGATGCCCATAGACAACCTTAGCATACTTTATATTACATGTGTCTTTTTTCATATATATATATATATACATATATATACATATATACATATTTAAGCAATGCATTAATATATTAGATTCTCAGGGTCACAGAAAATACATGATAATTATTACAACACACAATTATCAACAACTTTCATGTTATAGTGATATTAACACACATATAATAGATTCCATGCAGTTCATGGATAATGCACTATTTTTCTCCCTCCTTCCTTATTTCCCTCCCTCCCTTTCTCTCTCTCCCTTCCTTCCTTCCTTCCTTCCTTCCTTCCTTCCTTCCTTCCTTCCTTCCTTCCTTCTGTCATTGTGTCTGTCTGTCATGTGATAAAGCAGAATCATGAGAACACCAGCCCATTCATGTATTCAGCAGACATGTAAACAGCACCCACCACTGTGCCAAGGATTACAGATTCAAAACCAAACAAAGCCAAGCACCAAAGCAAGGCAGTCGAAGTCCTCGACTCAGGACTACATCAGGAAGTGCACATGGATATGCTGTGAAGATTGATGCCAGTTTATAAACCCACAGGGACCTCTGGTAATCAGCAAATAATTTGGGAAGTGTGATTGCTACAGTGCACTGCAAAGGTTCTGAAAATTATTAGTGAGCTAGACAAGTGCCTCCAAACAGTCTAAATGCTATCATTACAAACAATGTGTTTGTGAATAATTGTCCTATAGGAGAAACTCAGACCTCATGTTGCATCATCGTTGTTTTGCTGAGAATGAGTGGCTGTGGGTGGTTTAGGCTTTCCTGGAGTTCACTGGTTCTAAAATACCAGCCTGCCTCTGAGTCTCCTATTGCATATAATCAAACGAGGGCTAGACTCCACGCCTAGACTTTCTGCTATGGAGGGTTGGGGTGAGGACCCAGCTGATGCAGATGCTGCTGGTCCACGGATCACACTTTAAGAAACACTGCTGTGCAACAATGCATGAAGAACCTCAGACCAAGGCAACCTGGTGTTGGCAGCAGGGGCCGCTTCTGAATGGGCTGGTTTCCTGGCACTGTTTTATCTTGGCTCCTGTCTGAGATTCTTGGCTGCAGCAGGTGCCAGGGATATCTTGCGGGTGAGGTGGTGTAGGAAAGGGTCACAACAGGGGAAAACCTGCTTTTTTTCCTGCTGGTGCCCTGGGACCTTTGAAACCAGACTCTAAGCTTCATTTTCTCTACCTTGGCCCTTTCCTCACAGTGACCTCACTTCTCTGTGGCCAACATCCCCAAATGCTGGTTCTCAGCCATCCCTTGCATCTTACTAGAAGTATAAGGACAGTGCTATGGATTGATTTCCCATCACCTGGTGACCCACATGGCTAGCATGGCATATATATCCCCAGCACCTCTCCCACTTTTGAGACTCGTCTCTTTGTTTTCTTACCTGTGCCCACATTCCTAGCTGATCATCAAAGATATTGACTCTGAAGAAACGTCCAGGTTCAGATGATGTTGTCAACTTTTATGTCATATAGAAGAGTCATGAACCTTTTAATTTCTAGGAGAAAGAAAAACAGATATGATCATTGTAGCGAACTGCAGCCAAGTCCATTATACAGTGCTGTGGATAAAATAGACTGGTCTGTGTCAACTTTTCAAGAGTAAAAATCTATGAAAGATACATTTTTTATTTCTATAATGGAAAATCAAGCTGATTATTTTATTTTATGAAGGAGTAACTTATTTTATAGTCTAGATGGTTGTTTAAATCTATACTTTTGAGTAACTAATATGCACACCACAGAAATTTCAAATAGGCAATATTGTATAAAGTGAAATATCTCCTCCCTCCCCAATCCACATCAGGTTCCCTTGATGTAGTCAACCACTTTTTCGCATTTCACATGTATCCTTCCTAACCCTGCTATGGAAATGCAAATCTAAGTGGGTACTAGCTAGACTTTTTTAAAAAGATATGTTTTATTTATTGGACAGGAATAATGATAGAGACAGAAGGAGGAACAGACAGAGAAAGTGGTCCTCCATCTGCTGGTTCACACCCTAAATGGCCATAACTGCCAGGGCTATTCCAGGATGAAGCTAGCAACCAGGTATCCCACCTGGGTCTCCAATGTGGGTGGTAGTGGCCCAAGTACTTGGGCCATCTTCCACTGCATTGCCAGTCACAATAGTAGGGACTTGGACTTCAAATGGAGCAGCAGGGACTCAAACCAGCACTCATATGGGAAGCTGGTATCACAAGTTATAGTTTAACTTGCTGCACCACATTCCCAGGCCCTACCTTGTGTTTTCTAAACAAAAATTGCAGTAAGAATGTACATGC
Organism: Sylvilagus floridanus; assembly: GCA_949820135.1. Classification (NCBI taxonomy): domain Eukaryota; kingdom Metazoa; phylum Chordata; class Mammalia; order Lagomorpha; family Leporidae; genus Sylvilagus; species Sylvilagus floridanus. Next base: position 92,908,559 of record OX463223.1, read on the forward strand.
TGTGCTTCACAGTGTTTTTTTTTTAAAACAAGGATAATGTGAACTTGTGAAATTAAAGTTAAGGTTCCACGTAAGTTGCATTATTAGTAAAGAAGTAAATGAGGGGGGCCAGCGCCATGGTACACTAGGTTAATCCTCCACCTGTGATGCATACATCCCATATGGCCACCGGTTCAAGTCCTGGCTGCTCCACTTCTGACCCAGCTCTCTTGTATGGCCTGGGAAAGCAGTGGAGGATGGCCTAAGTGCTTGGGCCCCTGCACCCGAGTGGGAGACCAGGAAGAGGCACCTGGCTCCTGGCTTCAGATCAGCGTAGCTCTGGCCCTTGTGGCCATTTGGGGATTAAACCAATGGAAGGAAGACCTTTCTCTCTATCTCTCTCTCTCTCACTGTCTGTAACTCTACCTGTCAAATAAATAAAATAAAAATCTTTAAAAAAAAGCAGTAAATGAGGAAAGTTCCATTTAAACTTTTTGTCTTGTGCTGATAAATTTTTCCCTTAGATTTCTTAGGCAGTTTTAAGTCCATATTTGGTTTCTTTTCAAACCAACACATAAAATGGAGCAACTCAAGAACAGTCAGTTGATACATTCCCATATTCTGCATGCCATCTTAAAACACTTTCAAATCCTTTAAAGATAGATGAGATAATATCCTACTTTACTAAATAATTCTTTTCTCCATTCTTGTGAGTATATTTCCAAATAAGGGAAAGTCATGCTTGTTGTCCGACACTTTGGAAACAAAATTGCATGCATTTGCTGACATCTTCATATTCTCATTTTCAGCCAAGAATTATAATAGCCACCTTGCAGTCCCAGATTTCACTAAAAGCTCATTACTTGCTTCTTCATCTTTCCAGGAAATTAAAAAGTGGTCAAAACCATTCACTACGTAAGTCTTAAAATCACAGATAACCCAGCCATACTCCATGATACCAGTGTTCAGTCCAAGGTGTGCATGATGTTTGGTAAGAAGGTTATATATAGCCCAAATGGAATCCATTGTATTTCACATTTGCCCTGTCTTTCTAATATGAGATAGATAGATCAGGTTTGCTTTTGGACAAGCTGTCAAAAGCTTTTTGCACTATATGTCTGTCGATTCCTGAAAACCTTCATAAGAATTAAGAAGACTATTGGAAACTCTCTTTCCTAAATGGTATTATAGAATACTCAGTGGGACACTTTTTGGTTGTTGCCATTGAAAGGATACACGTCTTTATGTACTGTAAGAAGCATGGAGTTGGTAAGATCTAACATAGTTTTATAGCAGGAGGACACAACACACCTGTGAGAAAACTTTCTTCTTGTATTATTCTCTAGAACATAATCACTGAAATCACTTCATCAGAAAATATACTTTTACTTGTTTTCATACACACATGATATGTTTTACTTGAATGTCATATGCCAAGGACAATGCAGCAGCCTCTCTTTTGAAAGGTTCATGGTGTCTTTCAGTGGAGTCTTTTGATTGCTTTCACATCCACTCCTCCAGCATGAACAACCCAGCATGTAGTGTTTCTGGTTTGGTCACATAGTTTTCCAAGGCAGTGCAATGTGTGCTTTGATCTTTCATTAAAGTAACATGATAGCTGAGCCTTCATTTTCTTTTATTTTTTACTTTTGACAGGCAGAGTGGACAGTGAGAGAGAGACAGAGAGAAAGGTCTTCCTTTTGCCATTGGTTCACTCTCCAATGGCCGCTGCGAAAGTGTATTGTAACCATTCTCATGGACTTGATCTGAATTCTTAGAGAAGGTGATCATGATTCACAAAGTTAAAACCTTACTGTCTCTATCGCGACAGTAACAACAGTTGATCCACAGGCAAAGTCACAGACTGTTGGCACTCATTATTACAATACACTTAATTAGCACAACTGGCAGAATTCACAACATTCGACCTTTTACTGTAAGCCTCAATTAGTGGTTGCCAGAATCAGCAAACCGGGTAAAACCAATTCAAACAAATGGAGGAGGTGGATAATAAATGGAAACAATTTTAATTTGACACTAAAGACAGTGTTGTTTTCAGTCCCTATGTTAGGAGCTGCTGGTAAGTGTTCTCTACTCCCCTCACCCAAACTTCTGCACCCACTTCTGAATCCCAGCACTTCTTATGTCCCATAAGGAGGATTCCTAGAACACAAGACTCTCAGTGCTCAAATTTAAACAGCCACCATCAACAGTTTCAACTGAAAAGCCTTGCAAAAATTTTGTTAAAGTTTAAAATTTGGAAATAACCTAATCTCAAATATTTTAACATACTTTGTGGTCTGTGATTCAAGCAAGAAAGTTCAGGTGAAGGTATTAGACCATAAAACATGGTGTAAGTGGGCACCAGAGAACATCTGGAATTTGAGCCAACATATCAGATAATATACAAAATGTCTCCGAATGGTGATGTCATTTTGATCAGTTTTCACTCCATGGTACCACAGAAAATAGAAAGTAAGCGTTCTTACATTTTTTTTGTTAAGATTTACTTATTTATTTGAAAGGCAGAGTTACAAGAGGTGACGTTGTTGTGGCTTAACGAGTTAAGCTGCCATCTGTGATGCCAGCATTGTGTATGGGCAGCGGGTGGAGTCCTGGCTACTCTACTTATGACCCAGCTCCCCACTAATATCCTGGGTAAGTAGTAGATGGTGGACCAAGACTTTAGGCTCCTGCACCCAGCTGGGAGACTCAGAGGAAGCTCCTGGATCCTGGTGTTGACCTGGCCCAGACCTGGCCTCGCCATTGTGGCCATTTGGGGAGTATACCAGCATATGGAAGATATTCTCTCTCTCTCTCTCTCTCTCTCTCTCTCTCTCTCTCTCTCCCCTCCCTCCTGAACTCCCTCTCTCTTTTAGATTTATAAAATAAATCTTTCAAAAAGAAAGGTAGAGTTACAGAGACAGAGGGAGAGATACATACAGAGAGAAATCTTCCATCTGCTGGTTCACTCCAACAAATGGCTGCAATGGCTGAGCCGGGACAGGTCAAGGCCAGGAGCCTGGAAATCCATCCGTTTCTCCCACGTGGGTGGCAGAGGCCTAAGAACGTGGGTCATTTTCTGCTGCTTTCCCAGGCACATTAGCAAGGAGTTGGATCGGAAGCAGAGCAGCCAGGACAAGATCAGCATGCATATATGGGGTGACAGCATCCCAAGTGGAGACTTAACCCACTGTGCCACAATGCTGGCCCTTGTAAGTCTTCGCTTAATAGCTTTAATTACCACCTGACATCAAATAGCTGCCAGGGCTAATCAACAAACGGAAAAGCCAGCAACTGAAATATAAAATCCCGGACACAGCCTCGACTGGGTCAGCTTCTTTGTAGCGATGGAGCGCCAAAATAGTATGGATTTGGGATCATGAAAAGTATGTGCTCTTTAAGAGAAATTCGCTCTTACGTTAAAACTTGCATCCTGGGGAGGGCACTGTGGTGCAGTGGGTTAACGCCCTGGCCTGAAGCCCTGGCATCCAATATGGGCACCGGTTCTAGTCCTGGCTGTTCGTCTTCCGGTCTGGCTCTCTGCTATGGCCTGGGAAGGCAGAGGATGGCCCAAGTCCTTGGGCCCCTGCACCAACCTGGGGGCCCCAGGGGAGGCTCCTGGCTCCTGGCTCCTGGCTTCGGATCAGCGCAGCTCTGGCTGTTGTGGCCAGTTGGGGAGTGAACCATCGGATGGAGGACCTCTCTCTCTGCCTCTCTTCTCTCTGTGTAACTCTCTGATTTTCAAATAAATAAATATAATCTTTAAACAAAATACTTGCATGCTGTGTTAAGTGGTATTATCATGAGTCACTTACTCATGGAATCTCTTTCAATATTTCATTGATATGCAGATGTGTGTTTGGATGTAAATGACAATGTCATTTGAAACTTATTTGAATACTATCTCTGCCTGCATGTGTTCTGTATTTGTTTTTCTTCTTCTTTTCTTCCTGTGTAGGTCCTCTTTCAGAGGTGTAAGGGATTCTGGAGACCAGGATACATTTTCTTGGGTTCTCAGTAGCTTCCTCAGTTCTTCATTAGGATTTACTTGTCACGACTCTCTCTTTTACCATTTTGTGTGCCAAGGAGCTGCAACTGACCCATCCTGCTTTGCATAAATGGCAGAAGGGGCCAGTCACTTCTGTTGGTGGTTAGCCCTAGACCACCATCTTGCCCTCTGCTCCTGCCAGGCTCCACCTCAGAGTTTGCCAGTGATGGAGAGACCAGAGAGAGGCTCCTACATCTGCCACTAGGGTCAAACGAGTCTATGGAGGTAAAGTGCTCTGAATTCCCAGAGCTGGCTCTGATTTCCTGTAGTCACGTCATTATGAAAACCACAATTTGTTCAATATGGGGACAAATGTGATCCAATTTTATGTCTTCGTGGGGACGCATATGCCCACATTCATAAATGAAAATGAAGACTAGTCAGAAAAAGAAAAGTCGCACATAGAGTCCCATGAATAGTATGCTCTTAGCCACCTGAAACATATGTCTGCATAGAAGATAAGAGGGGAGCGAGTAGAATGCAGTACATGGAGATTTTGTGGTGGTGAGATGATAGGACAATTTCCTTCTTACTTGTTTCCAGAAATTGGTATCATGTGTCTATGTTGTACTTTCCTTTAGCAATTGAAAGATAAAAAAGCAATAGCAATTCACCCTTTGCAGATGCCTTTTATCTACATTTAGTTTAAAATGCAGTTTATGTAAAATGGGACAGCTTCTCAGCTCCCCTTTCCAGCAAAGGCCCGCCTGTCTCCACATGACTTAAGAGAGCACAGTAACTAACACGCACGAACTTACCTACCAACACAGAGCCCTCCCCTCCCCCACAAAATTCCTGCACGCCCACACACTCAGTTTTGGGAACTTGACTCAGTCAACATCGTACCTTACTTCTGGTACAGCAATGAACGGAGGTGTGCTATTTTGTGGTGCACTTATAAATGTTTGGCACTTCTGGTGCAGGACATTGGATCCCCAGGGCCAGAGGATCCCCACACAGAAGATTCTAAGGAGTTCCAGGTTCCCTATGCTATCTTGCATATAAGAAGATGATGCTGACTTTGGTACACAGGTGTGTGTGTGTGTGTGTGTGTGTGTGTGTGTGGTTATGATCCAACAAAACCTCTTTTCATCCCTGGTGTTTTCTCTGCCAGGCTCACATATGGGAGAGTTAAAAATTCCTGACACCTTAAGAAAATCTAATGCTCATCAGTTTCAACAGTTCCATCGAGGGTGCATATCACTGTATAAATAATTTGCTTATGCAGCTTCAATAACAAGAAAGCCATGTCTCTTTAAAACATGACTGGACAAGAAATTACGAAGGTATCCCCGCCTCCAGTGATCTTTTAGTGTGCAAGTCAATGCGGTTTCATATTGAAGGACATTTTCAGTGTTGGTCGCTTCAGCATGGCTTATATCTGTCAGAATCTACAAATGACATGATGCCCATGAATGTGACTGAGAGTTCACAGACATTTTTTCACGTTTTGCTTGCTATATTGCCACAGACCGAATTGTTTTTATCTTTTCTATTTCCCCCCTCTTGCCCCCACATTACCCTCACTCAACCAAGCATTTCATGTTGCATTTTTTAACTTTTTGTAATGGAAACTTTCAAACACATAAAAGTAGAAAGTGTAGCACAATGCACTCCATGTGCCCATTAGGTTCAGGAGTCATCAACTTCAGCAATCATTAACTCCCTTCATCTAGTCTCGTTGGTCCTCCATCGCACTTTTGTTTTTTAGTTTTGGTTCTAGAGTCCTGAGAAACCAAGTAAAGAAACCAAATCATTCTATCCAGAAATACAATGCACTAGGTAAGGGTTGGTTGCAACATGAAAATTGTGCAATGCCGTACCCAAGAAAACGACTTACTATGGAAAATATAATGTCCTTTCCATTTCTAAAATTGTCTCTCAAAATATTTTTAAAGTTCCATGCCATCAAACTAGAGTACAAAGTCTCCACACAATATTATGGCCCTCAGAGTCTTTTGATATTTTCCTCCTTCTTCTGATGCTTTTTGTGCCATTTATTTGTTGAAGAAAATGAAACTGTCGCATTCCTTGCCAGAATCAGAGGAAGGGGTGATGTTCAATAGTTTGATTGGGGGATAATGGAAGTCACGGTTTTCTTGGTCTTTTCTTATGGACGCTTGAGTCTGGACGCTTGTTGTCTGACAACAATCCTCTATGCTTTTCTATTACAAACACTGATTTGAGTATTTTTCACGGGGGAAAACTTTTATAAAGATTTATTTATGTATGTATTTATTTTAAGACAGAATGAGAAAGAGAAAGAGAGACAGAGAGAGAGAGCGAGCGAGCTCACTTCTATACCCAGGTCTGGGGCAGAAAAAAGTCAGGAGGCCGAAACTTCCTCTATGTCTCCTACATGGGTAGCAAAAGCCCAAGGACTTAGGTCGTCTTCTGTTGTGTTTACAGTAACTCTGGAAGGGAGAGGGATCAGAAGTAGAGCAGCAAGACCTAGAACCAGTACTTGGATATGGGGTGTAGGCATCACAGGTCTCAGATTAACAAACTGTGCTACAATATTGCCCCCATGAATAAAACGTTTACAGTGAAAAACAGATACATAAATAGATACAATGTGTGTATACCCTAGCTTTTATGGACAGTGTAGAATGGATTCATATTCCACATCCCCTTAGTAAGAATTACCGACCAAGCCTTTGCAATATAATCTGGCCTTCAAACATATATTCCTGTTGTGGGAACTCTCTCAGCTAGTTCCTTTGTCTACTGGTCTCTAGTAGGTCAGAAAAGTGTTAAAACTTGGCAGGATCCCTTGGAAAGCTGATTCTCCCTTAGTCAAGTGTGAAGATTCTTAAATGGGATGTCTTTTTGCCCACTTCTGGGAAAAGAAGTCCCGGTTACCCTCATTTTTAAATTCCACAGAAAGAGGGGCCCTTTTGGCCCTCCTCAGGCAGATCTTTTAGCAGGTTTTCCGGAGAACACCATGAGGAGTTGGAGCCGAGGGTAACAGCCATCATCTTCACCTTGAGAGTTCCCTGTCTCTTCTTTTAGGTCCCTGGAACTCCATGCAGGTCTCCTATGTGGGTGATCATGACCTAAGAAGTTGGGCCATCTTTTGCTACCTTCCTGAGCACATTATCAGGAAGCCTGATGCATAGCAGAGCAGCTGGAACTTAGCCAGCACTCAGATATTGGATGCCGGCATCACAAGCAGTATGTTAACCCACAGCACCACACGTATTAACTATTACACCTGCAAAGACCCTGTTGTGAAATAAGTTCTCCTCCTAGGGTTGTTGGTGGATGTGAAGTTTGGGGGGACCCCTTTCAATCCAGTATGTGTCTGATTGAAAACGCTACTGAGACCACTGCTACAGCCGAAGAAACAGTGGGTACCATATGGGGTTAATTTGGGCTCCAACTAAATCTCAGGGGAACCCACAGTTCAGAAAGACAGCCATCTTCTGGTCTTTGTGGAACACACCACTGCATGTGACATATTAGACTGTTGCTACATTTTCCAGCTGCTCATCTTCTGATGAGCTTCCTGCTAATGCTCCTGGAAAACAGTGGATAAGGAAAAAACTCTTTAGTTCACTGCCACCTACCTGGGAGAACGAATGGAATTCATGCCTCCTGGCTTTGGCCTGGCACCGCCTTCAGTCTTTGGTCTTTTGGGGGAGTGAACCAGGCGATATAGGACCTCTTTCCTTATCTCTCCCTCTCTTGCTGCTCTGCTTTTCAAACGAGCAAATGTACACATATTTCCTTTAAATAAAAAAAGTGAAACAGGTGCGCAAATAGCACAGCTATGTCAGCAGACTGAGAATGAGGGCACCACAGAACTGCAAGGATAGTATCATTTAAGTCACAGTCCTTCTCCCAATCCCCAGACTACAGGTTATGGATGGAAAAAGGGTGGGCGGGGTGGAAGTAGAAATCAGTGCTGGGTCAATAATAGCTTGAAATGGAGGGCCCACAATTTCAGAGGCTAGCAATCTGTGTAACTCATCTCTCTCTCGGCTCACTTCTAGCTTCCATTAGGAGTGTGTCCTTGAAAGGCAGGGTAAATTACCAAAATTAAAAACAAGTTTCCGTATATTTGCACAACAGCATGTACTACATTACATTTTGAAGTTCTGAATGACAGCAGAGTCTGTGTGAATGTGCCATACTTTCAATTTATGGTGTCTCTATCCCTCTAGTGGCTCGAAACTTCACCTAGAAACTATTATGTCCCATACAAGTATTTCGTACCAGCTCACAGAGAGTGGAAGGCAGTGACAGTTAAAGGCTAAATTGGCAAAGCACGAACTTCTTCAACCTCAGAGACCTGGTTTCAATTCTATCATGAAATATGGACTTCATGAATCAGCTGCCCAATAATCCCTGTGAAACCCCGCTTTCTCATCGGGTACAGTTCATGGGATTGTGCTTGTGGACTCAATCATTTGTGATTCTGGTGAGAGTGAAATCAAATAACACAAAAACACACGTGGAACACAATGAATCCTCAATGAATACAAGCTGAATGTGAGATGTACCTTCCTTCTCCACTGAGGAACCTGCCACCAGGATCAGGAGAGAACCCAGGACCCACTTCAGTGGATTCCAGAATAACGCTTTCTAGATGTATTATTGCCTTAGATTGATGACTCATTTGATTGTGCCCCCCGTCCCCAGCTTCAGTGGTCTTTATTTTCAAAAACTAATTCTGCAACTTTCAGTTACAAAGGAGGGAGGCAATATGTTGTAGTCAGTTGATTTCTTTTTGTGATACCTCATGCACTTGAAAATAATACAGTCAACACCAATGGCATTTTTTCCACTCAATGCTCACACAGATTCATTCACTCACACACTTTATATTTATTGACTGTGTAATATGCACAATGTATTTTTCTAGGTCTTTGAGACGCATCAGGGAACAAAGTGTACAAACAAGCAGATTCTCTCAGTGTAGATCTATGTGCTGATCGCAGTCTACAGACTCTGCTGTATTTTCCAGGGAAATCACACAGAACAGACAAACATTTATCCTACCTTCTTAGGAATGTGACCAGCCTCAGGGTACGCACTCAGCATTTGTGTTGATGCATGCAGTATCCTGCTTTCTGTTTATCACCTTTGGTACATCACAAAGCAGTTGGACACACTGTACCCCATTCCTCATCCTAGCCGTGTTGTGGAGCAGCTATGATCCACCGTTGGAACCATTTCACAGTCGAGGGTTCTGTGGCTCTAGATTTGAAAGCCTTTGTCCGAGGTCACACTGTGGATGGAGGCATGAACGTGGGCCTTTCTGATTCCAGATCCCAAACTTTTCTGCAGAGTGGTAAGTGTTACAGTCAGTCTCAATCCATGAAGCCTGAGAAAGTACATGACACTAAACCATAGGAAAACACATGAAGGAATATATGTGTGTTTGTGTGTGTGTGTGTGTGTGTGTGCCCTCATGCTTGCTTGTGGCCACAATGGCCAGGGCTGGGCCAGGCTGAAGCCAGGAACAAGGAGCTTCATCCAGGTCTCCCACGTGGGTGCAGGGCCCCAAGGTCTTGGAGCATCTTCCACTGTCTTCCAGCAACACTAGCATGGAGCTGGATCAGAAGTGGAGCACCAGGACTGGAATTGGTGGCCTTTCTGGGAAGCCAGTGCTGCCATCGGTCACTTGACACCCTATGCCACATTGCCAGCCACCACATTCAGTTCTTAACACCAACCTTCCAGAGAAATTTCCAAAATGTCTACTTCTTTTTTATTTTTAAATGTATTTACCTTGTTTAAAGTCAGAGTTACTGACTATGCCACAGTGCGGGCCCCTCCCATTCTACTTCTAGATCTTTTTTTTTTTTTTTGACAGGCAGAGTTAGACAGTGTGTGTGAGAGAGAGAGACAAAGAGAAAGATCTTCCTTCTGTTGGTTCACCCCACAAAGGGCCACTACGTCCAGCGTGCTGCGCCGATCCGAAGCCAGGAGCCAGGTGCTTCCTCCTGGTCTCCCATGCTGGTGCAGGGCCCAAGAACCTGGGCCATCCTCCACTGCCTTCCCGGGCCACAGCAGAGAGCTGGACTGGAAGAGGAGCAACCAGGACAGAATCTGGCGCCCCAACCGGGACTAGAACCCGGGGTGCAGGTGCCACAGGCGGAGGATTAGCCAATTGAGCCGCGGTGCCAGCCTCTACTTCTAGATCTTAGTGTCCCTTAATCTCATCACTCAAGCACACCCTCCTTATGAGGTCTGGAGAGACATCAGTGTCCCAACTAGGGGACTTTCCTGGAAAATACTGGCCATCACGGTTCTCATCTTTGGACCACACTTTTGTGGGATGTCTTTATGCATTGATTAGAAATGCAGCATAACAAGAGGGTAAGGGACTGATGGAGACAGAGGAGAGAGAGTGAGAGAAAGAGAGAGAGAGAGCGAGAGAGCCAGAGAGCGAGAGAGAGAGAGATCCTCCAACTGCTGGTTAACTTTCCAAATGCTCACAACAACTGGGCCTGAGCAGGGCCGAAGCCTGTGGAGCCTGGAAGTCCATCCAGTTGTCCCATTGTGTGTCAGTACGCAAGGTCCTTGGGCTTCTTTTGCAGCCATCCTTGGATACATTAGCAAGAAATTGGGAGCGAAGTGAATTAAATGGGACTCTAACTGGTTCTCCCATAAGGGATGTAAGCATCCTAAGTTAGGCCTACTGCTCAACGCCCACCACGGGCCACACATTCGACCTGGCCAAACCCATTCACCGCCTCTGTAGTTCTATACCCTGACCTGTGGGAGTCCACCCAGAATGGAGGCAGGACTTTGGGGCATTGGCTTCATTGCAAGGGCAGGGAGGGGCCTTTCTCCTCTGCTTGCAGCATGTGCTTGAAGCCCAGAGTCCTGTGTCCAGTCCTGTGGATCACCAAGGCTGCTTTTGATGTTCTTCCAGAGCTTTCACTCTCTGTATTTGTTACTTCTGGGTTTCATGCCTCACATCAAATCCCAGTTGGCCCCGGGTTGAGAGTTTCTGGAGGAATCTGTCAGGTTTCACAGAGCTTGGTGGAGAAAAGGAATCCCTTTGAGAGCTCTGAGGAGATCTTCACTGTGAAGCAACTCGAGGCTATGTGGTGTGAATCTGCTGCTTCCCCTCCCTGCTCCTATCCTTCCTCCCCAAAACATAGCTCCCGCCTTGCATGCTAATCTTCTCTTCCCTGTCTAGCCATGCATGTTGTTTGTATTCCTTCCTTTCCCTCACACACATGGGATTTGTCTTCTTCCTGAGGTGGGATTCCTGAGACTAGTGACTGAGAGAATAGAAATGCCTGCTTTCCCTCTGCAGCAGCATTCCACGAGGCTCATGTCAGCACAGAGAGAGGCCTCACAGCAGACAGAGCGAACGGGAGCAGTGCAAAGGAGGAGCTGAGAAGCCAGGGACAGGACTCTGGCCTTTGGAGCTGTCTATGCTGGGCACCAGGACCTGGATTCGTGGGTGCCTCTGGTCTCAAAGGAGTTGTGCACGCAACCCACCCCTAGTAACTGCTGCTCAGGACTTGGAATCCTGTTAACTCTGGCCTAACTTCACTTCCCAACAGAGCACACGTGAGAGACAGAGAGTGTGTGTGTGTGTGTGTGTGTGTATGCACACAGGCATATGTGATGTGTGCATATAGGTGTATGTGTGTTTGTCTTAGAGAACATTCCTGTGCTTTGTTGTGTGCCACTTGCTCAGTATGTGTGTGTGAATGTAGATAGGTCTACTCTAGGCTTGCTTAGTGCTCCAAGAGATTCGCTATCCTCGTGTGTTCCCTTGTGCCTATTCGTGTTCTTTTTTGTGCCTCTTGTGACTACAAGGTGACTGTATATTGACAAATGTATTTGGCTATTTGGAGTTTATGTGTCCTGTTTATATTTGTGCATATGGTAAGTGGCAACATGACTGTATTTGTGTACAGGGTGTGTGTCTGCCTGGGGTTGCAGGCCTACAAGCACACACAAAAATGAGCACTGGGATGATGTCCCACCTCTGCACATCTGGACATGCGTGATGTGGTCATCCGTGGGTGTGGGGCTTCGTGCCAGTGCAGTTAAATGCTGGTCGATGTGTTCTTGTATGGCTTCAGAGGCAAGGAAGAGTTCTCACCTACCCAGGGAAGGGACTATCACTCTATTGAATTTCTTGGCCCATGAGATGAGGATGTGAACAGGGCCTGTGGAAACAGGAGGGCGACATGGAGGCCATCAGGTGTGGAGGAGCACATAGGAATCTGAGTGGTCAAACAGGCTCTCAGGAGAGGGAGCCTGGAGCAAGCATGTCAGCTTGATGCTGACAGTCATAGAATTGGGGCCAGCATGATGACACAGCAGGTTTATCTACTGCCTGCAACACCGGCATCGTGTAAAAGGTCCGGTTTGTATCCTGGCTGCTCCTCTTCCAATGCAGCTCCCGGCTAATGTGCCAAAAAAGCAGAAGCAGCTAGCCATCCTGCTTGGGCCCCTACATTCCTGTGGGAGACGTGGATGGAGTTCCTGGCTCCAGGCTTCGGACTGGCCCGGGTCGGGTCGTTTGGCCATTTGGGGAGTGAACCAGCGGATGGAAGATCTGCCTCTCCTGCCCTCTCTCTAACTGCATCTTTCAAATAAACAAACGAGTCTTTAACAAAAAGAAACTGCTAGAACTGCCCAAGTACTCTGCTTCTGTGAGCTGCTCACAGACAGAGGTGCAAAAGGTGACTCCAAGGGTGGGCCACACGTGGGGCGAGCACAACAAGATGAGGTGTAGCCAAGTGCGAAAGTCAGCAGTGGGAAGGCTGGTGCCTCCAGAGATGCAAAGAGTAACAGGTTCTGAGGACAAGCATTTCCCTGACATGCTGGACTATGGTTCTAAGTTCCACTTATTCAACCTGAGGGCCAGGGTCTGGGTCAGGGTGGCTGAGATGGTTGCCATCTGATAGCATTATGTGGGCTGAATTTGGTGATAAGCCTTTGGGACAAAGAGCACTTCTATCCTGATGTTCATAGGGTCTTGTTCTTCCCCTCTGGGCCTTAGTAAACTCTTTTTGAGGAAAATAAAAATTGAGTGCGGTGTGACCTAAGGAGTGTGGAGTTTCCTCCAGAGAAGGGCAGGAAAGATCAGCGTTTGGAGCAGCCAGACCCTCTGAATAGTGGTGAGTGCGCCCAGCAGGGCAGCTGGAATAACCTTTCACTCCTCACCTAAGCAGCTCCTCCTAGGCCACTCATTCGTACCTGTGTGCAGCAGGCAGGGTACAAGGGTTTGTGTGTGAGAGTGACACCCAGAGAGAGAGAACTGCACTACTGAATGTGCACGCATGTAGCTCACAGCTGCTCAGATCAATGCTTCTGAGTTTGCACTGTCATCTGGCGTTAGAAATGTCCCTGAACGCAGTTTTCTACTGTGTAAAATGGGGCTGAGTTGACAGACTTCCCAGGACAGTCGGGAGGATCTAATTAGCCTCTGCGAAGCTTTGGCACCACTGACTTACTGGTAACTTGTGTTGGAGACTGAGGATCTACTACTTGCAGGAGGCAGTCAGTGTAGAGAAGGAGGCGAGGGACTGCGTTCCTATGAACGGTGCTGTGCTTTGGGAGTGCTGATGCAGAATTCCGCCAGTGGTTTCAATGTTGGACAGGACCACGCCACATACCTCCGCAGAGAATGCAGCTCAGTTCTGAGCCCTGAGTCCTGGCAGTGAACTGATTATGGAAAACGTCAATATCTCAAGGGCAATCAATGCATTTGGAGGCAGCCGTGTGGCTCTCTCAGGGCACTGCCCTGTTGCCTGCAGACAACTGTAGTCACAAAGAGTTCCTGTTAGCAACTTGTGTCCCTTATAGCCAGTAATAGAGCTATGAGAATCCTTGCCCATGGAGCTGATGGGGTCAGCAGCAACTAGAAGCAGAGGCTCTGAGTCACGATAATTGTTTGCACGGTGCACACATTTTTGCAAATATGTGGGCCTGCGTATCAGGAAGTGTTTATGCATATATGTTGACTACGACACGTATGTGTACCCGTGTGTCGTGGTTATTGCTACTGTCATTATCACTCTCCTGGGGATGCACTGACAGTATAAACACAGATGTCAGCAGAGTTAACCTTCTGTTTGTGGGAAGAGGCCTCGTTTTTACCAACCTCTTCCTTCTTCCAGGGCTTGCAGAGATTTGTTCCACAATCGAGAAGCGTTCCTACGATCATAAAATACAAATGAAAGCAAAGTCAGCTTTGACCTCTCCTCATCACCAAGGCCCAGTGAGAGTCTTGAGCACCTTGGCGTATGCTCTTGGAAATCCTGTGCAGCTCTTTGTGCAAACGACTCTCCAGACTCTGCATGCCATCAGACATGGCATCTTGTGGCAATTTGTTCTCTTTAGTTACAATATTTTTTATGTATGCTCTTTCAAGAAAGAGCCATATTTTGTAATAACTTCAGTGCAGTAGCAATCACTGATTGAATGCCTGTGGTGGGCCAGGCAGTATGCCAGAGCAGCGCTGCTGAAAATTCCATCTGTGCACTTGTGGTGCTTTGCAAAGCTTTGCCACTTAACCTGCAGTAAGTGCAGGAATTGAGGGTTTGTGTTTAGGAAGATCCAAATGTTTTGGTGAGAGTTGTGCTGATGTTAAAAAGATATCACAGCATGTGTTTTGTTTGTCTTTGCCATCTGTCTCCTTTCTACTAATGCATTTTCCTGTGTTATAAAAATGTGTGGATCGGGGCCGGCGCTAAGGGGCAGCGGGTTAACACTCTGACCTGAAGCGCAGGCATCCCACATGGGCGCCAGTTAGAGACCTGGCTGCTCCACTTCCGATCCAGCCATTGCAGCCAATTGGAGAGTAAACCATCGAATGGAAGACTCTCTCTCTCTCTCTCTCTCTCTCTCTCTCTCTCTCCTCTCCTCCCTCTGTGTAACTCTAACTTTCAAATAAATAAATAAATAAAAATGTGTGGATCCACCTGTGATGTGACTGATGTGTGGCTGTGAGAGGGGTCATTTTTCCCCAGAGGTAGCTTAAAAGCTACATGTCTAGGCACTTGTAACAATCAACTGATTTATGTTTGACACCATGTTTAGAAGGCAAGTGATGTTCTTCATGTTTTTGGATGTGTCAACTGAGGGTGATCAAGTTAGGTGACTTAGACTAGGCTTCCAAACTACTGAGTGAGCAGACAGGCTGAGTTTGCGAACACCATGCCTCCACTCAACTTGCACAGCTTACATCAAATTTCAATGGCAATGAAGGGCTTCAAAAGTGCCTATAACCCACTCCTGGAGGCTGCTCTCCAGTTCCCAGCAAGACTTGGGTCAGGAATAGCTCAGCTCAGTTAGCAGGCCGTGTGGTAGTCATTGCAGCAGGAAGGAGTTGCTCTATGAAACAAGTCTGAGGTGGGGGATGGGACACTGAATCTTCTTAACTGAAGCAATTTTTGAAGGGGAAATAGAGGACAGACATGCTAAATGGAAATGCGGGGAGGTCTCATACAAAGGCCTTTGTTGGTCTTTAGGGGTCGAGGCTACTGTATTGGACATGAGGTGGGTGTCTGCCTTGGGAAGGTCAGCTATCAAACAAGCTCCCCACCAAATCTGGGACACTGGTGGCCCAAAGGCTACTCTTCCTCTTCTCTCCCTTTCTTGTCCTGGAATGTGGCCTCCTACAAACTGGCTCAGAAAAATAAAACGGTTATTTTGCTTGCAGATGGATCAGGACCCTGAAGCCCATGATTAAATGCTGTAGGAACCAACACACACACACACACACACACACACACACGCTCATGCGCACACCTATAAAGACATAGGCACAAAGTGCTATTGAGAACAAAGACCTTGAGATCGCAGGTATATTTGTACCTATGTGTGTGTGTTGGGGGTGGGGTCCAACATGTGGCTTTTAAGCTTGGTATGGGTTGTGCATATTCCTAGGGCTTTCCTACTGTGCTGGCTTGATCAGGCAACAGGTGCTCAAGCCGCAAGGAAGTTCAAAATGTGGCCCGAGGGGCAGTCTGTGGTGCTGGGGTGCCTGATCCATTTGCAGTTGGGCCAGGCTTGAGAAGAGTTTGAGATCTCAGACAGGCCCACCCTATCAGCATCAGTTCAGAACAGGGCTCCTGTCCTGGAGCGGCAGTGTCATATGGGAACCTGAGACAGCTGCCCAGACATGAGGTTGTCTCTGGTTTCTGTGTTGTCATTGCAAGTTGCTGTGGTCTAGTGAATAGGATTTTTACTGCAAGAGCAGTCCCACACTGTGCCTTGCCAGTAGCTCTGGGCTTGTGGTTATAAGATGGCCTTGAGAGGCAGATTGCTTGTGCTCACAGCATCTTTGTTTCAGATTTTAGCTCAGTGGCCTTGACCAGTCCATCTAATCTCTGTGCAGTTTATCTCTGCCTTGTAACAGGGGGATCATGATGTAACCGGCCTAACCGGTTGTGTGGAGTATAAAATGTGGGCAAGAGGCACTGTGCTGCTCCTGGACCTCATGAAAGATGCTCCACAGATGTGGAGCCTCAACAAACAGGCAGATGCCTGGCCACAATGTGAGGAGCTCAAGGGGCCAGAATGCCTAGCTGACATCTGCTCGATCCAGAGACCACTAATATGACACTCCTTTTGAAAGATCTTCCCCTCCATTATATAAGTTCCCTCTGCCCTCCTGCCCGGTCTTTAAAGGCATACTCCTTACCACTTCAGTTTTTCATTCAGTGTCTCCTCTCCCTCTTCTGTGTTAGCTGAATTATCCACAGCATCCCCACAAAAGAAAAGAGTGCCTCCCCCTACCTTGCCATATAGTCAGTTATTTTAAAAGGTAAAGTGATTTTCCGTGGACGTCATTTTGGCAAGGGACTTTAAGCCAACACCTGCTATGCTGGCATCCCCTGAGACCCATTGGCATCCTGAACCACTTCTGACCCAGCTCCGTGCTAATGCAACTGGGAAAGCAGCCGCAGAAGGGCCAAGTACTTGCTTGCCTGCGATGCATGTGGGAGATTTGGAAGGTGTCCTGTGATCCTCATCATGGCTTGGCCCTTGCCCTGTCCCTATCTTTGCAGCCATTTGGACAGTCAACCAGTGGATGAAGAATCTCTCTCTCTCTCTCTCTCTCTCTCTCTCTCTCTCTCTCCCCCTCTTTCCCTCCCTGCCTCCCTTCCTTCCTCCCTCGCTATATTACTCTGTCTTTCAAATAAAAAAATCTTTAAAACGATGAGTTTCTTTTTCCTTGCTATGGTATATGCCAGGCACCAGGGCAGGACAGCTTGTGATTGGCTCACCTATGTGTCCTGGGTAAGTGGAACCATGACTTACATATAGTGGACCATAATTAATAAGTGCCCCAAATGGCCAGGGCTGGGCCAGGCCCAACCCAGGTGCTTGGAACTGCATCCAGGTCTCCCACGTGGGTGGCAGAGGCCTAAGCACGTGGGAAACCTTCCACTGCTTTCCTGGGCACATTAGCTGGGAACTGGATCAGAAGCAGGGCAGCCGGGACTTGAACACACGATGCTGGCTACAAGGTGCGTGCAATTTTCAATCCTGGATTCTTACCCGGTTGCTCTGCTCAGTGGTAGAGGTTGCAGGCTAGTGTTGCAGCACAGGAGGTTAAGCCATCACCTGTGACACTGGCATGTCATAGGAGCAGCAGCTCAAGTCCAGGATGCTTTACTTCCAATCTAGCTCCCTGTTAATGTGCAGAGAAATGCAGTGGAAGGTGGACAAAGTGTTTGGGCCCCTGCCACTCTTGTGGAAGACATAGATGGAGTTCCAGGCTCCTGACTGGTGCCTGGCCCAGCTCTGGCCCTTGCAGCCATTTGAGGAGTAAGCCAGCAGATGGACGATGTCTCTCTTTGTCTCTCCTCCTGTCCTGTCCCTGTAGCTCTGTACTTCAAATAAATGATCAATGAAGCTTTAACAAAGGGTAGAGGACTGCCAGCCTGTGGTACTCGCTCAGGTAGAGGCAGCATCAGTGAGCAACGATACAGGCCCTGGAAACTTGTGTTTTGCTTGGTCCTCTGAGGGAAGGAAGGCCAGGACCTAGGGTATCAGGAGTGATGGAGTGTGTAGCACAGTGAAGTTTCTGAGGAATAGGTCGTGATAGGAAACACACACTTGTCCTGGAGGGAAATACTGATGCCACACATGCAATGCTTCCCAGATGCACAGCAATGAGGCCACGGATATGTAGGTATCCAACTCTTCATGCACATCTCCTTCCCCATTCGAGCATGTTATCATCATCCTGCTAGACTGGGGTTGAGCTTGACACAGAGGGCTTTCCCAAGGTTGGATGGAGCCCCGTTTTCCCAGTGCAGAAGTCTGTCCTTGTCGTATAGAAGTGTGGGCTTGGGCCCATACCTGGGCCTAGTTACAAAGGCACAGAGACCATTGACCAGCCAGGTGATCTTTGCAACTGGCTTGTGGGAAGTGGCCCTGACTTTCCTCCTCTGGAACCTTGGCCTGGTGGCATCTTCCTTGCAGAGGTGTTGCAAAAGTTATAGGCAATGCATGAAAACAGCCGTCAAGGAGCCTGGCACAATTCAGGCACTCAGCAAATGCCAGCTGCTATCTTCCGAAGTCTTGGTGAGTTTTGAGCTTTCTACCGCCAAGTCCTTTATACGAATGGAGTGTTCTAGGACCCAGAAACTCCATCGAGCATCCTAGGCATCCTTGCAACTAAACCTGCAGCTTTCCTGATCACTTTGTGGAACCTCTGCTGGGGTGGGGCTGGCTTAGGTGTCAGAGGTACACAGCAATAGGCTCACAGCTTGGTGCCCCTTGTGGATCCAGCTCAACATCCAAGAAATTATGCAAACGCCACAAGAAGTATTCCCTTTCACTCACCAGCCTCCAGAAGCCCCACTCTGCCTCTCCCTCAGCCCTGTCATTCCTTTCACAGCCACAGGAAATCCCGCCCTGTGTTTACCTAATCAAAAGCAGATTAACTCCTTGCAGTCCTAGGGAAGTGTTGGGCACACTGCCCCTCCAGGCCACAGGGGAATTAACCTGGCTCTGGGATTTCTCCTTCCTTGGGTTAGGGCAGGTCACCTGATCCTTTGTTTCCCAGTCCCCTGGGGAGCCTCCTGCAGCAGGCCTTCAGGATTCCTGCAGTCAGCTCTTCCACAGAGCAGCTGGAGGTATACTCCCTGTCTTTCTCCCTTTATGCTGGGGCATTGCAAGTAGGCTTCCCGGTTCACACTCACTAAAAAGCATAGTAGGCAACTGGATATTATCCCTCCCAGCCTCCACTTGAGCCCAGACAGGATTGATTCAGAAGGATATTAAGTCCCTCCCAGCCTCCACTTGAGCCCAGACAGGATTGATTCAGAAGGATATTAAGTCTTCCCCTCAGGTGGCTGGCTCTTCTTGTCAAACGGGTGATAAATATGATAATTATTCTGCCCTGGCAGAGAGGGGATGGGGCCAGCCTCTGGTCCAAGCAAGGTACTCAAGCAACCTGGCTCTGTGGCTCCTGCACTTTCCAGCTGGCTGTTCTAAAGCCAGCTGACTCCTGTGAGGCCCCTCTGTAAAAGGAAGAAGACTTCACCTGGCACCCTCATCCTCACAAAAAGGATTGGCGGCTGCAGTTGTATTTACAGAGACCTCCCCCAAGGATTTCATCTGATTTTGCGGACCACAGAGCCCTTGGGAGCCCTTGGGCAGGCTCAAATAAGCAAGAGGCTAGACGTGCTGAAGCACTCTGCATTTACCAGGAAAAGACATGGGGTCTTGCATAGATTCTGTCCTCTTTCCACCTCTGTGACTTTAGGCAGGAACATCCCCCAGTAACCTCAACCTCAGATTCCCTCCTTGTCTACCTCTGGAGAAGGTGTGGACAAGTATGTGCCCTCCAGGGCATGAGGTTTCTGCAGCCCAGGTTTCTACCACACTACCTGAATCATAGGAGGCCCTTGTTACTTTCTTGAGTGAATTTGGAGCTGCTGAGGGGACCTAGGTACTCCTTGTGTTGGAAGACTACTTGGCCTGCAGGCTGATGATTGTGGGTCCCTAGGCTTTTGCCACAGAGGCATTTCTAGCTTACCCTGTATCCAGTAACTTTACTTTGCACATGGCTGGAAGCAGGGCAAGACCTCAGGTAAGGAAGGAACTAAGTAGCTTGGCCCCTTTTGTGATTGACAGCTACTAACCACAAGGCTGTGTTAAGCACTTGTCCTTGGTGCTCCTTACTGGGGCAGTTATCTCAGTCACGATGTTTGGCTCTTGTGGTCCATGTGCTGCTACCCTTCCAGGGTGGCTAGAGCTGCTTATGCATATTCTTTAACCATAGCTGAGGAGAATGTGTGGGATGGCTCCCACCTCTCCAGATGGGCTACCTGGTAAGTGGCAGGACTCAGAAGCCCCAGTGATGGGTGGAGGAGAAGGGCATTGAGATCCTTGCTTTCATGATGTAAGAGTGTGGAAATCCCTAGGGCTGGGAAAAAACCTGATCCCATAGGACTTAGTCACCATGGGCTACTGTGCCAGGGAGCCCCCTGGACGTACTATTCCTGTTGAAGGCGAGAGTAAGTAACAGTAGCGAGAATGCTAATGCTATGTGTCCCGCACACACACATAAACACCCACCTCTCTAATCAACGTGTATACTGTAACAAGCCAGAGTTCCTGAGTTCAGATATGCCACAGGTAGCATCTTCTCTCTGGCTTCATTCAAGATCCTAGAAGCTCTGGACTTTTAGAGGCCTTCTCCCCTTTGATCCAGGGTTACTATTAGTTGCAAATATTTTTGTGATCTGTGGGGAACCACAGGCTGGCCACCTGTGGGGACCTTCTCATTGCACTACCTCATCCTGCAGAGCAGAGCAAGGTCAGGGTAATAGGATGAGATGGGATACACCTTGACCTGGAAGGACTTGCAGACAACCTGGCGAGATGAGATGCACCTGGACCTGAGACTGCGCATGCCCTTTGATGGACTGCTCGGGGGGATGGGGGATGGATAAAAGACCGTGTTAAGGGCGAGAACGGGGGCAGCCACTTCAGTCTTTCTCCGTCTTCCTCCCGGCTGCTCCCCCCTCCCTCCTTCCCTTCAATCCCTAAGAGTAAAAGTTCCTCGAGAACCGATCAGCAGCGGTCGTGTCGTGATTCTGCGGGTTGGACCTTTGCCAACAAGACTCGGGTTGGCGAGGGATCCGACAAGTGGTGCCGTGACTCGGATCTTCAGGCCGATGACCGCTGGAAGCAGGTAAGAAAAGGATAAAACGTACATATACGGGAATCTAGGCCGGTAAAGGGAAAGGTCTAGGACTATAACCGCGGGTAAATCAGAAAAGTAAAAGAATGGGAAACGTTCCGTCAACAACAAAATTACTGTTAAGCCGCTTAGTAAGTGCAACGGGGACGCCCGTGATAGCGGCCGTTCTTTGGCTGCTCACCAGGTTGGTAGCTAGCATGACATCCTGGCTAGCGGACGCTGGTGAGAGGAAAGAACGAAAATGGAAAAGAGTAGGAAAAAAGTTAAGAATGGCGGGAAAATCGCCGGAGATTTATAGGGTGTGGACTGAACAGGCTATTCAAAATGAGTCAGAAAATATAACAGATGAGGAATTAGAAATATCGGAGGAGACTCAGAGTGAGTCCCAATGTGGAAGTCAGGACAAGGACAGGGAGGATAGACCCCTCCCTTCCGCACCTCCGTACCCAGAAGACCTATTTTCTCCAGGGGACCACCCGTGCCACTGTAGAGCCTTACATGACCCTCCACATTGGCAACCGCTTACGTTAACTAGGGCCCCCCCCACGAAAGGGAATCCTTCCCTCATGGAGGAAGTGGAGAGCAAGGAACCCTCCTCAGTAAGATCCAGAGGAAGGGCAGAGAGAACACGCGGAACTCCCCCCAGGTGGGAAGAGTACCAAAAAGCAGATCAGGTGTTCCCAGTGGTAGTGGATGCGCAAGGTAACAGAGGATGGACCCCTTTAGACCACAAGTTGTTAAAAGAACTACAACAAGCGGTGCAGCTTTACGGACCACATGCCAATTTCACAAAGGCAGTTTTAGACAATATAGGAACCCAGGGACTGGTCCCAGAGGACTGGAGAAACCTAGTGAAAGCCGTGCTTGGTGGTGGGGACTTCCTGCTTTGGGCTGTGGCCTATAGAGAGCTTGCTAAGACTCAGGCAGCAGAAAACGCGAGGAATGGTCAGCCAGCCTGGAATGAGGACATGCTAAACGGGGAAGGAGTTTTTCGCGATGAAAATACCCAGGCTCAATGCCCTAATGAAGTTCTAATGCAAGTAAGAGAAATAGCTCGTAGGGCCTGGAAGGTCATTCCTAAGAAGGGAGAAATTAGGCACAGCTTGTCCAAAATTACACAAGGCCCAACGGAGCCTTATGCTGATTTTGTAAATAGGTTAATGGAGGCTGCTGGTAATATTTTTGAGACCATGGAGGAGGCGATACCGCTAGTACGAAGATTGGCTTATGAACAGGCAAACAAAATCTGCCGTGAGGCCTTAAGGCCCTGGCAGCACAAAGACATTCCCACCTTTTTAAAAATCTGTAGGGATGTCATGGATGATGTGGCCTCTGGGGCGCATGCAGCAGTCGCCATGGCAAGAATGCTGCATAACAATGGGCCGGGGCGAAAGTGTTTTAGATGTGGAAAGGAAGGTCACCTAAAAAGAGAATGTGCGAATTCCAAGCCTCCAGGGCGTCAGCCCGGGCTCTGCCCACGATGTGGTAAAGGCAATCACTGGGCAAATGAATGTTATTCCAAGCTAGATAAAGCCGGCAACCCACTAGGGCAACCCTTTAATCTGAGAAATTCAGGGCAGCAGTTTCCAAAAAAACGAGTGGCGGGCCCCCCCACCCAGGGGCCCGAAAACTCAATGGGTGAGAGGACAGGCCATGGGAAGAACAGGGCAGGTTCAGGGAGAACAACAGGCATTTACTGCACAGAGCTGCGAGCCACCGACTATACAGTATTAACACCGCAAATGGGGGTCCAAGCCATAGATGTAGAACCCCAAGAGGCTATGGACCATATGGAAGGCTTGGGCATTACCATAGGAAAGGCTGCAAACTCTTTAAAGGGACTGATAGTCATAACCGGAATTATCCAAATGCCTTGTAAGAAATTTAAAGTAATGTTACAGTCCACTAAAGGAATCATACAGTTACTACCATCACAGCCGGTTGCTCAATTACTAGTGATAAGCCCTGTGCTGGATGCCAGAGGAACCCAGGGAGAACATTTTGCAGCCCTTACCATGACTCTTGATAATCGTCCGTTATGGACTCTTAACATCAAAGGGAAACCGATTAAGGGGTTGTTGGATACGGGCGCAGACGTTAGTGTCATCTCTGAGCAGGACTGGCCTCCCTCTTGGCCACTTCAAGAAGGGAATAACAACCTGGTAGGCTTAGGTGCGGCTGTTGCCCCATCTAGAAGCGCGCAAGTGCTAGATTGGCAAGATCAGGAGGGTAATACTGGCAAAGTGCAACCTTATGTCCATACTGTTCCTATCACCTTATGGGGAAGGGATGTTTTGACACAACTCCGAATCCAATTAACTAGTGAACATGAGACTGAGTTATCCCCGGGGTGGAAAATGATGAAAAAAATGGGATATGCAGGCAGAGGACTAGGAAAAGATGAGCAGGGCATGAGAGACCCCATAGAGCCTCGAGGGCATAGAGGCAAGCAAGGTTTGGGTTTTTTCGTAGGAGCCACTGTGCAGCAGCCATCACCACCACCATTAACCTGGTTAGATAACAAACCGGTGTGGATACCCCAGTGGCCCCTCACACAGGAGAAATTGGCTGTGGTAAAAGGAATAGTTCAGCAGCAGTTAGAGGCAGGACATATTCAACCGTCCACTTCACCCTGGAACACCCCAATTTTTGTAATAAAAAAGAAATCGGGCAAGTATCGATTACTGCAGGATTTGAGAGCCATAAACAGGCAGTTGCAACCCATGGGGGCATTACAACCAGGGCTGCCCGTTCCTACGATGATCCCAAAAGATTGGCCTGTGTTTGTAATTGATCTAAAAGACTGTTTTTTCTCCATCCCACTGAACTCACTAGATACGCAAAGATTTGCTTTTACAGTTCCAACTATTAATCGTGAGGGCCCTGATAAAAGATTTGAGTGGAAAGTCCTCCCTCAGGGTATGATTAACAGCCCCACCCTGTGTCAGTTGTTCGTATCACGAGCAATAGAACCTGTTCGGCAACAGCATTCAGATGTCAAAATTTTTCATTATATGGATGATTTACTATTAACAGCTGCTAGAGAAACCACTTTGAGTGAAGCATTTGCAACATTAACTCTAAGCTTACAGAAAGCAGGACTACAGTTAGCTCCTGAAAAAATCCAAAAAGACACCATAGTTCAGTATTTGGGCCTAAAGCTAACCCCGACCAGTGTGACCCCCTTAGAATTTACCATCTCCACCTCAGGGCTAAGAACTTTAAATGATTTCCAAAAGTTATGTGGAAATTTAAATTGGATACGGCCTTATTGTAAACTAACCACTGAGGAAATGCTTCCACTGTTCAAAATCTTAGAGGGAGATTCACAGCTTACTTCACCAAGGCAATTGACCCCAGAGGCAGCTGCAGTTTTACAAAAGGTTGAAGAGCGCCTCAGATCTACTGCGATGCAAAGATGTGACCTATCCCAGCCCATACAAATTCTTGTTTTTGTAGAACAAGCTTATCCCTTTGCGCTTATTTGGCAGGGAGGCCCCTTGTTGTTTGTATACCCACACGCCCATTTGCCTCGAGTGTTATACACTCAGGGGGCAGCTGTGGCTGATTTGATGTTAACAGCAATCCAGAGAACTGTGGACATTTCAGGAAAGTATCCAAAGTGCTGTGTCGTACCCTTCAGTACAGAAGCAATAAATGCATGGACCCAAGAAATGTGGGCGTGGGCACATATCATCTTAACGCTGCAAATAGAAGTAGATAATCATTACCCAACCCACCCTTTTGTCACATTTTGTATGCACGTCCCTATTGTACAGATCAAAAAGGTGCGTGCCTCTCCCATAGAGGGGGCTCCAACCGTGTTCACGGATGGAGCTAAAGGGGGAACTGGAGCCGCAGTGCTACATAACCAACGGTACTTTGTACTAACGGCGTCCCCCTCTCCCCAGCATGCTGAGTTGGCCATTATTGCAACTGTGTTAAGAAAAGAGACAGGCCCCTTGAATATACTGTCGGATAGTGCTTATGTGGTCAATGCAGTTAAGACATTGGATAAGGTGTGCAATGTTTCTAACATATCCACAATATCTCCTTATTTACAGCAGATTTCTGTTTTACTGGCACAAAGGTCACACCCCATATTTATAGATCATATCAGAGCACACTCAAATTTACCCGGACCACTTAGCCAAGGTAATATGTTAGCTGATCATTATTCACGCTTTTTGCTTGTATGCTCTGCTCTTGAAAAAGCAAAACAGTTTCACTCCAAGTGGCACGTAAACAGCACCACCCTGAGCCAAAAGTATAACATTCCCCGTAAGCAAGCCGAAGCCATTATAAAATCTTGTGAAAAATGTGTCATTTCCATAGTTCCCAAGCTCCCTGCAGGCGCAAATCCCCGTGGCCTTCAGCCATGTCACATTTGGCAGATGGATGTCACCCACGTTCCCTCCTTCGGGCGTCAAAGCTGTCTGCACGTTTCAGTAGACACGTATTCTGGGGTGGTAATGGCCACGGCATTAAACAAAGAAGGAACTCAACATGTTATCCAGCACTGTTTACAATCTTTTGCCGCCTGGGGAATACCTAAGATCATTAAGACAGATAATGGCCCAGCATATACTTCAGCTCGCTTTGCTATATTTTTGAAGGAATTTGGCATTGAACATTCTATTGGCATTCCTTACAATCCCCAAGGTCAGGCCATTGTGGAACGCACTCATTTATATCTGAAAACTTTAATTAATAAACAAAAAGGGGGAATAGGGGAATATGCAGTATCCAATAAAGATGCTTTGGCCTTAGCATTATATACCATTAATTTTTTAAACAAGAAAAAATGTGGTAAAACCCCAGCAGAATTACATTCCCAACCGACTGAAAAGGAGCCAGTACAGTGGATAATGTGGAAGGACCTGCAGGATAACCAATGGAAAGGCCCGTTTCCCTTACTGCGAAGGGCGCGGGGAGCTGTTTGTTTTTTTCCACAGGGAGCCTCTCAACCTATCTGGACGCCAGAGAGAAGAGTTCGGCTTCTAGCGCAGAGTCCTGACGAGCGGAGCCCAGCAGAGACCACAGTGGACTCGCCCACAAGAGAAAGCGAATGAGATATCTCTGAGTGATGAAAAGACTCTTTTTACTAGCCGGTGTTGGGAGAAATTTTAGGAGTAGTAGTTAGTTGATTGTTAATAATGTACCCTCTGTGTGAAGTATTGTCGGTGTTGGGAGAAATTTTAGGAGTAGTAGTTAGTTGTACCCTCTGTGTGAAGTATTGTCGGTGTTGGGAGAAATCTTAGGAGTAATAGTTAGTTGTTTATCAATAATGTACCTTCTGTGTGAAGTATTTTGTGATTGTCATTTACTATAAGGTACCTTTTGTGTGAAGTATCTTGTATTATTGTAACCCTTGCTAAGTAAGGATTGTATTGGGGCCTGCTTAGGGCCCTGCCTTGGTCTATGCCGCTGTCTCGGTCAGATCATCTCAAGCATTATCGGAGGGCAACAGTGCACCAACCTGACTGCTCTGCACCAACCTGACTGCTCTGCACCAACCTGACTGCTCTGCACCAACCTGACTGCTCTGCACCAACCTGACTGCTCTGCAGGAGCCTGACTGCTCAGCAGGCTGTGCATGCTATGTTTCGCTCCGACCCTCAATGGCTTAGCTTGATGGAACGGTAGTCAATGACGGGTAATCACTGGCGAGTGCACCTAGCAACCTAAGACAGAGCATGGGACATGCTTCCCAGTGACTCGATGACGGGTAAGCAGGTGGCAGGTCGCTGGGAACCTAAGACAGGCACGATTCCATGCCATACGCCTTGATCTGATAAAACTAAAAAGGGGGAGCTGTGGGGAACCACAGGCTGGCCACCTGTGGGGACCTTCTCATTGCACTACCTCATCCTGCAGAGCAGAGCAAGGTCAGGGTAATAGGATGAGATGGGATACACCTTGACCTGGAAGGACTTGCAGACAACCTGGCGAGATGAGATGCACCTGGACCTGAGACTGCGCATGCCCTTTGATGGACTGCTCGGGGGGATGGGGGATGGATAAAAGACCGTGTTAAGGGCGAGAACGGGGGCAGCCACTTCAGTCTTTCTCCGTCTTCCTCCCGGCTGCTCCCCCCTCCCTCCTTCCCTTCAATCCCTAAGAGTAAAAGTTCCTCGAGAACCGATCAGCAGCGGTCGTGTCGTGATTCTGCGGGTTGGACCTTTGCCAACAAGACTCGGGTTGGCGAGGGATCCGACAGTGATCATTTCTTCAAAGTCATCCGTAACCCCCATTCTTTTAGGCTCTGGCCCCGCTGACCTCTTCCCTTGCCGCGTTTCTTGGTCTCTACTTTCCCCCTGACCTAACCTTAATAGTACAGTGAAGACCATGTTAATTACCAAATATTCATGCTGTTTCATTTACTTCCTCCCCGTATCTGATATTACTTTCTGACCTCAGATTGTTAGCACCTCATCAATTTTCCAACAGTCCCATATTATAGTTTTCTTGTATCTTTTGTCAGCTTTTTTTCTACATTCAGCTCATCACTCTGCCCTTCTACTACCACCAAGATTAACTGCATTTTCTTTTTGTCCAACATCCTACGGGTGTTTCCTTTCTTTTTTCAATGTCCTCTCTGCTAAGCTGGGCTAAGTATTCAACAATATAGACAATATACTTTCTTTGTACCCTCTTATGCCATTTCAATTCCCTTCAGGACATTTAAGGACCCTATCATTCCCTGTTCACTGTCACTTTCCTGAAAATATGTCATATAAGCTTTTCCAGATTTTCTTTGATTCCGTCTTAGGACACTTACTGGACTGCTGTTTTGCATGTCTTTTATTACCCACACAAGATAGAGCATTATTTGTAATTGCGTCTTAAATAGGATGTACCTCCAGAACTTAATCTGGTACCTAATATAACAGATTGTCAATACATGAATAAGGGATGGAATGCATTATGGATTTATTTTTCTGTATATTCTACAGGAACTAAGCAAAATCATGGAAAATATCTTTTTTATACAATACAAGGAATACAAAAGGATCACACAGCAATGATGTTTTTTTATTTCACATTTTTTCTCTTAAAACTCAGCTGTTTTACTGAATTTATTCATAGTATATAATATAATGAAATGATTCTTAAGTTTTTAAATCAGTTCAAATGCTTTAGAGACCTACTACAGTAATAGGAAAATAAATATTTTTCAAAACATTAAAACATAGGCTGAGATACTATGCCAAAATCATATTGATGAATACAAAGTGTGAATTTCCAGCAATTAAGGTGATAAATGCTGCCAGAATATTCAAATAATGCCTAAATCCTAAAGTCACCAACAAAAGCAAAAACACCAATACTTTGCTTTCTTCTCCTCTTCTTTCTTCTTTTAAATCAGTTAATACTCATTGCTTTTTTGACACTTCTTGTATCTCCTTATCAAGTAACGACAATGATTTATCCTTCGCTAGCAGTAAGATGTGTCACTGGTAGCAGTATTTGAAGTTATAGTGAAAATGGAACTGGAAGTTGCACAAGTACCAGCAGTGGCTCAAATTCTGGCAAGGGCTTATATTCACACCTTAGTCAGTGCTTTGGCTTTCACTCTGGTTTTGGTCTCTACCTGTTTCACAGCATCTCTGTATTGTGATGACCAGTCCCAGTGGTCTATGCTATAGACTTTTGCTATTTTTTTGGTTGGCTCTAGGTCCCCAGAAGAATGTATACTTCTGTAGTTTGCTATGGTTCACAAGTTTATTCTCCAGGTACCCATGCTATACAAACTCTTGGATAATTCCCTTCTTCGGGTTCCCAAATACCCTGTACTTCTTTTTCAGCATCACCCCTAAAGTCTATAGAGTATCTTTTTTTGACAGGCAGAGTTAGACAGAGAGAGAGAGAGAGAGACAGAGAGAAAGGTTTTCCTTTTTCCTTTGGTTCACCACCAAGATTGCCACCTTGGCCGGCGCACTGCGCCGATCCAAAGCCAGGAGCCAGATGCTTCCTCCTGGTCTCCCATGTGGGTGCAGAGCCCAAGCACTTGGGCCATCCTCCACTGCCTTCCCGGGCCACAGCAGAGAGCGGGACTGGAAGAGGAGCAACCGGGACAGAATCCGGTACCCCTACCGGGACTAGAACCCCTGGGTGCCAGCGCCGCAGGCGGAGCATTAGCCTAGTGAGCCATGGCGCTGGTCTATAGAATATGTTACATAAGGCTGTCTTTAGCACATATACCCACCATGAAAATGATGCCTAACGTCACAGTTAGGACTTTTTTGAATCTTTTTTCACATTTGACAGTGCTAGGGGACCTTGAGTTTTTCTGGGCCCTTGAAGAACTCCAAGCCTTAGACATTCTTTGTTTCTGAGTAATATTTTGGGCCTCTGAGGTGCTGAGGATCTCTGAAATGTTAGGTTTCTCTGAGATTCCAGAGAACTTGGAAGTAATTGGAGGGTCAGACATGATCATGGTATTCAAGGTGTTGGGAGATTTGAAGATACTTGGAACCCCCAAGGTTTTTTGGGCTGTTAACAGGCTTGAGGGCTCTGAGGTGCTGAAGGTCTTTAAAGTGGTGAGGGCCCAAGAAGTGCTTGGTGCTTCTAATGTGGTAGGGAAATTTGAAGTACTATGACCTTTTTTTTGAAAGATTTAATTTATTTGAAAGGTAGAATTATAGACAAATAGGAAAGTATTTCATCCTCTGGTTCACTCCCCAAATAGCTCAAAAGGCCAAAGCTGAGCTGATCCAAAGCCAGGAGCCAGGACTTCCCAGGTCTCCCACATGGGTGCAGGTGCCCAAGTACTTGGGTCATCTTCTGCTACTTTCTGCTACTTTCCCTGGCTAATTAGCAGGGAGCTGGATTAGAAGTGGAGCACCCAGAACACAAACCAGTGCCCATATGGAATGCTAGCACTGCAAGTAGAGGGTTAACCTACTACACCACAGTGCAGGTCCCAGTACTCAGGGCTTTTGAGATGCTTAGTTCCTTTGGGGTACTCACTGTCTCTAAGGTGCCTGGAACATTCAAGGTTCTCAGGACCTTCCAAGTACTTGGGAATTCAGAAGTGATGTAGGTACTTTTGCTTTGAGCCTCAGAGATTCTTGTGTCTTTGAGTTTCTGGGGGCCTCAAAGATGCTTGGAACCTTTAATTTTCTTGGGACCTCAGATATACTCATGGATTCTGAGGTACTAGGTCTGTTCAAGGTGCTGGAATCCTGAGTTAATTTGAGCTTTCAAGGCTCTTGGGATCTCAGAGGTATTGCTAACCTCCAAGGTGCTGGGGTCACTTAATACACATGGATTTTTGGAAACATTTGGGTCCCTTGAGGTTCTGAAGCCTGTGGATGTGTTTAGACCACAGGAACTGCTTGTGGACTCCCAAGGCCTTGTTAAGCAACTGAGGTCTCCAAAACGCTCAGGCCCCAGAATTGTTTGGGGCCTTTGGCATGCCAAAGCCTTGTGAAACACTAGGAATCTCAGGGACACTGGTGCTCCTAGCAGTGCTCTGGCCCTGAGAGGTACTCCAATCATGAGAATTTTTCCATCTATAAGAACTGCTGCAGCCTTGAGAGTTGCTGAAACTTATTAAAGTAATTGGTCCCCAGGAGGGGCTTGAGAGCCACATGACCCTAGTAGCCTCAGATGTGCTCTGGCCCCATTGATTGCCATAGCCTCTATGAGTGGTAGGGCCCTGTTAATTGCTTACACTCAGTCAGGTGCTTGGGCCTTGAAGTTGTTGGGAACCTGCCAGGTGCTGGGGCCTCTCCGGTTACTCTGTATTTCTGAAGAATTAGGGCACCACCAAGTACTCAGGCCTCTCCAAATGCTCATGGCCAGTGAGTTGCTTGGATCTTGCTGGGTGGTTGGGTTCAGCCAGGAAGTTGAGGTTCCCCAAGCAGTTGGTCTGTACCAAGTTGTGGGGACCCTCCAGCTGGCTGGGACCCTCCAGGAGGTGGTATTCAATCCCTGTGAAAATTCAACCTCCACAAAGCGTTAGAACCCCAGCTGGTGCCCCTCGAGGCATTGGGGCAAAATGAATAGGGAATCAGGGTCCCCAAGTTGTCTGACATCCCCAAAGTGCTTGGTCTAAGGGAAACCCTGAAGGTTCTGGATGTCCCTGGGCCTTGTGAACCCATCAGGACCAGTATATTACTGCAGGCACCTCAATTCTCTTTTATGAGGCTTACTATTCTGAAAATGTTGCTGGTATCCAGCCAAGCTTGGGGTAGGAGACTGGGGAAGTCCTGCAGGCAACTCAGAGCTGGGTAGACACAGATATAAGCATCCTGGAAGAGGGAAGGGAGTAAAGCATTATAAAGCAGTCTCAGAAACTTGTCTCTTCAGCTGATAGTGCTCCTATTACTGTCACTGCCACCTCTACCATTACTATGCCTACTTTCCCTACCTTCCCTATCTCTGCTGCATGGCTGCCTCCACTGCAGAGGCTGACGCTGGTATAGTCATCTCTCCAGCTGCTGATTGTCCCTGCCACTGGTAAAAAAATGCCACAGTTAGCCCACTACATGGATACTGTCCACACAGCAGCTTCCTCGCTTGCCATGCCAGGTTCTGGCCCTCCTGAATTCCTTCCTTCTGAACTCAGAGAGATTTGCAGGGCTCATCCCGCTGCACTTTCTGGCACATCCTTTCTGACTCCTGCAGAGGAAGTAGAGCAGTCTGCAATTTCCAACATCCATGGACAGAGAGAAGCAGAGGAGAGAAGCTGAGTGTAAGACAGGAGTTGGCGAGGAGGAGAGTGAGCAAGGGGAAAGGAATGACAACCAAATTTAGCATTCTATGATTAGGTCGTGAGTGTTGATTCTACTCCCCTCAAGGAAGGCCAGCTAGGTGGAGGGGGTGGGGTGGGAGATGGGTGGAGAGTGTGTTCTTGCCAGGAATCCGCTGCCCCTGTGCTGTTTTCTGCACTGCTCCACGCAGCGTATTCACTCACTCGCCCTGTCTTCTGAAGTTTACGTGTATACCAGTTAACGGCCTATCTAGGACCTACGTAATCTTCTTAAGGCCCAAGTGCAGGGGGATGAGATGAGATGGGAACGCAAGAGGTGCAGAGCCTTGAAGATGCATATTCACGGGGTTATTTGGCAGGGCAGTGACAGGATCAGACCTGCATTTGAGTAGCCTCACAAGAGCAGCAGGCTTTCTCCTGGTGACCACATAGGAAGCAATTAGAATGAGAAGCCAGGGGGATGAAAGTGAGCCTTAAGGCTGTTGCCATGGGGATGGAGAGGCAGAAAGGCCTTTTAAGGGTGACCATTGAAGGAGGGCTTTAGAGACTAGTGTAGGGGAGTGGGGAGGAGGTGGAGCAGTGCAGTTTCATTCCAGGTTTTTAGGCACCAGGGTACCTGTGTGTGCTTTATTTGTTTTGACCCTTCCAGAGCACACTCTGGACTGTATCCACTCCTTGCTTTGCTCACTGGGTCCTCTGGCTGCCTGTACAGCCCCTTCCCTTCCTTCTCCAACCACCAAAATTCCATCTGCCTGCTCACAGGCATCTTCCTTCCTAATGCTTGTCTTGGTTTGTCCAAAACTCCATTGCTTTGTGAGGCTACACAAATGCAGGTCTGATCCTGTCACTGCCAAGCCAAATAACCCCGTGAATATTCATCTTCAAGTCCCTTCCCCCCCCCAACTCTGACTTTCAAATAAATAAATAAACCTTAACAGAGAAAAACAAACAAAATTCTGCTAGGACTTCCAGTACTACCCTTAATAAAAGTCGTAAAAATGGGGATTTTTTGTTTGGTCCCAGATCATAGAAAGAAAGCCTTTAGGTTTTTCCATTCTGTATGATGTTAGATGTTGGCTTGTTATATAAGGCCTCTGTTATGTTGAGTTACATTCCTCCTATCCAAATTTTGTTCAGAGTTTTTAATCATGAAGAGCTGTTGAATTCTACCTAATTCCTTTTCTGCACCTATTGAGACGATCATATGGTTTTTGTCCTTTATTTTTAATATGGTTTGTCAAGTTTGTTGATTTGCATATGCTGAACCATCCTTGCTTCCCTAAGATGTATCCCACTTGATCATGGTAAATGATCTTTTTAATGTGCTGTTGGATTCGACTTGCCATTATTTTGTTGAGGATTTTTGCATCATTATGTTAAGTGAAATAAGCCAAGCAGAATAGCCAGTGTCATATGATCTCACTCATATTTGGAGAATAAAAAAAGATGACCTCATAAAAACCAAAAGTATAGTGGTGTTTACTATAGGCTAGGAGGGGAAGGGGAAAGGGAAAGATTGAGAAAAGTTGATTAAATGAGTACTAAGTTATAGCTAGATAGTAATAAGGAGCTCTGATGTCCTGTTGCATAGTAAGATGACTATAAATAATCTTAATATACTATTTTTGTCTATTAAAAACATAGAAGGTAAGATTTTGAATGTTTTCATCATAAATAATTATTAAATGTTTGAGGAAATGGATATACTTATCCTGATTGGACATTACACAATATTCATCACACAGTATTCAATAAATATATATAATTTTGATATGCTGATTTAAAACATTTTGTTAAAAATTGAAATATATATATTAATTTTCTTTGGCTTCAGTCACTCATTGGGCAGCCTTCTCTCCTGACCTCTCTACAGGACAATTCAAAAGGAATAAACCCCCTAGCCTAATTCTCCATAGTGAAAAAGATTATCTGGGTGGGAGTGTGGACTTACAGGGATAGAAATTCTACAGTGTAAATTTCTCTTGTACCTTTCAGAGCCTTATCTTTGGGAGTAAAGCAAAGTAAGAGATGTTACCCTAGAGTGTTGTGAATAGGAAATATGAACAAGGGCTTCTGACAGATCTGAGCCAGGCATCTGATGGCTGTGTGACCTCAAATTAAACTTTTAACCTGGGTCCTACATTGTGGTGCAGAGTGTTAAGCCGGGTCAAGTCATGGCTACTCTACTTCCAATCTAGCTTCTTGCTAATTCACCTGGGAAAGCAGAAGAATCTGGTCCATTTACTATTGCCCCTGTCATGCATTTGGGAAAATGTGATTTAATTCCTGGCTTCTGGCTTCAGCCTAGCCCAGATCCAGCTGTTGTGGGCATTGGGGGAGAGGGTCAGTGGATGCAAGATCTTTCTCTCCCCCTCTCTTTCTCTGTCACTGTGTCTTTAAAATAACTAACTAACTAACTAACTAACTAAATATCTTTAAAAGGTTTGCCTGAGACTTAGTTCTGTTATCTGTTCAATAAAAATTAAAATAATAGTTCTAATTTGTTATGAGCACCAAGCCTAAGTGTAGTGCTCAATTTATGATTATTTAACCTAATGAATTTTTGAGTTTACAATGATGCAAGGCAATGCACATGCAGCAGAAACTTTACTCATAAAGCCAGAAAAAAGAGATAGATAGATAGATAGATAGATAGGAACAAACCCCAGCATCACTCAGTCTTGCCTGTTGGGAAAAGCAGATAGCCCTCTCTGTGTGCAATTAGACAAGGAATGTGACTGCTGCCCTCAAAAGCTCCAGTGTGATTGACGGAAGACATATACATTTGGAAACCCATATATACTTCAAAATCATATTGCTACATACATGAACTGTTACAGCATAAACAGATGTGGCATTGACAGATACTGTTGACAATGATTACAGCTGAGGAAATACATAGACTAAAAAAAGATGCACGTAAACTTAAAATGAAGGATTGTAAAAGTATATGCCATATAAATAGAAACCAAACAAGAGGAAGTCATATCAGATAAAACATAAATAAATGAGCATATCATATCAGATAAAACATACTTTAAATAAAAAACATAAAAAGATACAAAGAATATATTGATAGAGGGTCAATTATAAAAGAAGATACAACAGTTGTCAAATATATGTACTCAACACATAACCCAAATACATAAATATTAGTAGACATAAAGGGAGAGAGAGACTCCAATATAATAATAGTGGGCAACTTCAACACCACACTATCATTAATGGAGAAATGATCCAGACAGAAAATCAACAAAGATACATCAGATTTGAATAACACTGTATAGTAAATGGCCATACTGTTTTATCTTTCCATACCACAAGGAGTAAACCTAGAAATAAACAAGAAGAATAGAAGATTTGGATAATGGTTGCCAAACCAGAGTTAGATAGAATAAATAAGTTTCTTGTGTGACACAGCATACTGGGAATACAATAATTCACAATAAATTAGTATATATTTTATGAACAAATAGAAGGAAGAAGTTCCAAGTCTCTAACAACAAAGTAATGTCAAAGTAGGGAAAATGTTAATTACCCTAGTTTTGATCAGTATACATTGTATATATGAGTTGTAATGTCACAATATAGATCATAAATATGTCCAATTATTTTAAATTAAATTTTGAAAAAAAATAATTTTAGAGGCAAACATTCAGCCATGTGACCCTTTTTAGGATGCCTGTATCCCATATTGGAGTGCCTGTGTTTGAATCTCATTTAATTTCTCCTAATATACAGTCTGAGAAGCAGCAAATGATGGCTCAAGCAATTGGGTTCCTGTCATCCAGGTGGGAGGCCTGAACTGAGATTTTTGGCTATGGCTTGCTTTCACTCTTGCAGATCTGGGCATTTGGGTAGTGAGTCAGTGGATTCTCTTTCTCTCTCTCTCTCTCTCTCTCTCTCTCTCTCTCTCTCTCTCATATTTGATCCTCTGCCTTAAAATAAATAAAATTAAAAGTTTTGTGCAAATAAGTTTTGAAAACCTATATGAGAAGGAAGTATTCAAAAAACTCATGGAAAAATGTATAATGTGTATTACAACTATGTATGGATTTAAAAAATCATTTTTGCACCAAATTAACATCTTTCAATCTCATTTTCCAAGAATGTTTAAAGTACTCTGATATTGAGGCCGGCATTGTAGTGCAGCAGGTAAAGCTGCAGCCTGTGGTGCTGGTATCCCATATGGGTGTCGGTTCGAGTCCTGGCTGCTCCACTTCTGATTCAGCTCTCTGCTAATGTGCCTGGGAAAGCAGCAGGGAATGGTCCCAGTGCTTGAGCCCCTGCACCCATGTGGGAGACCTGGAAAAACCTGGCTCCTGGCTTCGGATCTGACCAGCTCTGGCTGCTGTGGTCATTTGGGGACTGAACCAGTGGATGGAAGATCTCTCTCTCATGTAAACTCTGCCATTCAAATATTTTTTCACAAAAGCATTCTGGTATTTGCAAACCATACATCTCACAAAGCAATAATTACAAGCAGAACTCTAACAACAAAATGCCCAATTAATAAAATGTGCAAAATCTTGAGTAGAGGCCAAACAAAAGACCAATAGATATATGAAAAAAATGCTGAACGTCATTAACCATTGGTGAAATGTAACTCAAGACTACAGGGACATACCATCTCATTGCAGATAAAAAAGTTCAACAGATAACAATTATAGATGATTATGTAAAGAAAAAGGAACTATTTCATTCTGTTGATGGAATTGTAATTTAGTACAGCCCTTTTGGGAAGCAATATCGAGGTTCCTCACAAAATTAAAATAGAGATACCTTATTATCAACAATCACACACCTTTGTAAATATCTAAGGGAAGTGAAATCCATATGTTGAAGAAACATGTGCACTTTTCATAGCAGCACTATTAAAAACAGCCAAGAAATGGAAATACCTTAAGTGTCCATCTATTAATGAATATATGAATAAAATGTGGTACATTTTAATTATTTTTAATTATAATGGATTTTAAAATTTTGTTTTCTTTATAATTTTTCTATATTTTTGTGTTCCTGCAGTTTGTTCACAAGTGCATTTTTTATTCTTAGCATACAAAGTGAAACACTTTTTTAAAAGGCAAACACAAATGCAGCAGGACTAATTAAACCAATATTATCTATTTTTAATTTAAAAAGCCTAATAACATGTCTTGTCTGCCCCAAAATGTAGTAGGATATTTTTTTCATTATCATCCTAAAATAATTACTTGCCACTGTAATGAAAAATCTCAAAAGATTATTCTATGCAAGTTATCAAGGAAATTCTAACACTCATGTGAAGATGCAAAGGTTAAGAACAGCAAGCAAATTTTGAAGAATGAGTAAATTATGTGAAAACTCTATTGAATAGCACGATTTCTTTGAAATCACAATAATGATAGTATATTTAATTAATGACAGGAAAATATAGTAGTGGAATAGAATACAGGAACTAGAATGACACCAACACATATAACACTAGATAAAAAGAACAAAATTGGCAAAACATTTTCAATAATCAGGATTTAGTTAATTATATGGTCATATTAAAGTTAAAAAATATGAGCTAGCATTTGGTTTAGCACTGAAGGCACCAGTTAGGAAACCCACATCTGCCTGAATGCTTGGGTATGAGTTCCGGCTCTGGCTCTAGCTTCCTGCTCATTCAGACTATGGGCAGCAGCAAGTGATGGCTCCCCTAATTCCACCCACATGAGAGACCCAAATTGAATTCTAGATGCCAGCACTGGACTTTAGACTGACTCAGTCTCACCCATCGTTGGCATTTGGGAAGTAAACCAACAGATGGAGGTCTCTCTCTCTCTCTCTCTCTCTCTCTCTCTGTCTGTCTCTCTCTCTCTCCCTCATATACCTCTGTCTCAGCTTTTCAAATAAAATATGTATAAAATAGTCTATTTCACATTATAACAAATATATGAACTGTCCATGCAAATAAGAAAGACGATAAATCTAGATTTAAGAAGATTTTCCTAAACTTGCTAAGAAAATAATGACATTGGTTTGTAATTTAAAAGCATTAGATGCTTCCATAAATTAAAAGATTGATAAATTGAAAAACATAATAAAGACTTTTGCTTCTCAAAAGACATCATTGAGGAAATAAAAAGGCACGCCAAAGGGGTAAAATATATTTGCAAAATCTAAACAGCAATGGGTTAAATTCAGAAAATATAGAGTGTGAATCATTTACAGGCACTTTTGAAAATGAAATCAGCAAATAAGAGTCATCTGCACCTCCATGTTTATTGCAGCTCAATTCACAATAGCCAAGACATGGAATCAACCTAAATGCTCAGCAACAGAACATTGGATAAAGAAATTATGAGATATGTACTCTATGGAATACTATACAGTGGTTAGAAAAACTAAATTTGGTCATTTATAGCTAAATGGATGAATCTGGAAAATATCAGACTGAGTGAAATAAGCCAGTCCCAAAGGGACAAATATCATATGTTCTCCCTGATCTATGACAACTAACAGAGCACCTAAAAGGAAACCTGCAGAAGTGAAACTGACACTGAGTAGCAATTACTTGAACAGCCCTTGTCTTGAGTGTCAAGGAATAATTTATTATTTCATTTAGCTAGATGGCACTAATCCCATCTTATGTGATAAAATGATCATATTAAGTATGGAGTTGATCATATAGATAGGACCATAAGTCAAACGGATCACATAAATAAGACCAAGTGCCTGGTAATAACAATAGATAGAACTACAAAGGAGAGAAAGTTCCAACATGGGAAGCAGTCCACATGGCAGGCTTATTGAATGACAAATAACCTAACAGCACTCTGACCTCAGAAAGCCCCTAAGGCATTCGGATCTGACTAAAAATACCATGAGAGCATTTCAGGCTTGGAAAGCTAAGACATAGTGGCAAAAAAAAATATCTCTGTGAGTGAGACCCCAGTGGAAAGAAGGGGCCATTTTTCTCTGAAGGGAGGAGAGAACTTCCACTTTGCATATGGCCCTATCTAAAAACCAGTGGAGTTTGTGGACTCAAGAGGCTTCCATAGCCTTGGAAGCTCATGTCAAGAGCCTCTTGATACTCATGTCAAGAGTGTCAGTTGTTAAAACAACAACAGGAGTCACTGTGCACTTGCTCTCCATATTGGACCTCTGTCCTCAATGAGTTGTACTATGAGAATTAATGGTAAAACTTGCCTTCAAACAATTTTATACTTTGTGTGTCTGTGTGGGTGCAAATAGTTGGAATCTCTACTTAGTATAAAATTGGCCTTCTGTATATAGTCAATTAAAAATGCATCTTAATGTAAAATGATATGGGAGTGGGAGTGGGAGGAAAGGAATGGGGGGAAGAAACATTATATCTGTAAAAGCTGTACATACGAAATTTGTATTCATTGAATAAAAACCGTCAACAACAACAACAACATATATGTTATGGAGCCGGCTGCTTGCAATTTCAGCATTCCATATGCGTGCCACACATGCTATACTACGGCCTGAGAAAGCAGGAGAAGATGGCCCAAATTCTTGTTCCCTTGCACCCATGTGGTAGACTTGGAAGAAGCTCCTGGCTTCGGATCAGTGCAACTCCAGCTATCGTGGACATCTCAGGGGTGAACCAACGGATGGAAGACCTCTCTCTCTCTCTCTCTGCCTCTGCCTCTCTGTAACTCTGCCTTTCAAATAAATAAATACATCATAAAAAAAAAGAAAATATAAAATATAATACATTGAAATATTACTCAACTATAAAAATGTATGCAATTCTAACATTTGCAGCAATATGGTTGGAGCTTGAAGACATCAAGTTGAATGCGATAAGCCTGACACAAAATGACAAACACCCCACATTCTACTTTGTATTTGGGATGTAAAATGTAAAAAAAAGAATACAAAAAATAATGCATCAATTCTGCTGCAAATGGTGTTTTGTAAAACTTTTTTTAAGTCTTTGTCAGGCAAACTGATATGAATTATATACTACTATAGTTTTAATGATTTATGACTATTGTAAAATTATATAAGTGAGGGTAAATATCTTATCATTTGATTATTCTTTATAGCCCTTGTCTATTTTCCTTCTAGACTATAATCTTTTTATTTGCAGACAAGGACAGGTTAGGGGGCCGAAAGGATATTTGAAACAATAGTAGCCAGTATTCTGAAATTTGATGCAAAACATCCTGCATATCCCAGAAGCTCAATAAACTACAGTTGGGATGAATTCAAAGCCACAACTGGGCACATCACACTGTATAAATCTATAAACAAATGATAAATAAAAAAATTCACAAGCATGTGTTTTTCTTTAAAAATGGAAGAATAATTAAGATATTACCTGATAAAAAACTTAGATAATATATCACTAGAAGGTTTTCTCTGTGAGGTTTACAAAATGGAGTCCATTAGGCTGAAATTAAATAACTAGGCAGTTATCAAATTCATTTATAAAAAAGAGTAAATAGAGAAATGTGTATTTTAGTTTTACTCTTCTCATTTAAAAGGCAACCACATAACTCAACAATTATGAAAGGACATGAAACATATATTCTGAAGGACATGAAACGTATAGAGATGTTAATTTGTATAACTATATTAGCAAAAATGATGGGAAAGAAACATAACTTTAATGCAGAAAATCTATGTATACTACTAAAATTAATTGGTATTAATTCAAATTGTATTGATTAGAGTTAGATTAATTCAAATTAGATGATTTTAAGATGTTAATTGTAATCTCCAAAGGAACCACTAAGAAAAAGATTCAAAGATATTTAGCAGGGAGAAAGCATTTAGCTTATGGTTAAGATACCTACATCAAACGTTAGAGTGCTTGGGTTTGATTTCTGGGTCAAATGGCCTGACTCCAGCATCTTACCAATTCAGATCCTGGGAGACAGTAGTAATGACTCAAGTGATAAGGTTCCTGCTGCCATCCAAGTGAGTGACCAGCATTCATTCATTCTCTCTCTCTCTCTCCCCCAAATATAAACAATAACAACAAAAAATTTAACCATTTAGTAAAGGAACAACAAAAGTATTACAATGATATACTAGGTGATACCTATATTGTCTAGTAGAGAAGAAGGTACAATTGGAAGAATAGAAGGGGAAAATAATGACATAATAAATACTAAAAGCAATGAACAGAATAGCCTAGGTAAATACTGTCTTGTCAGTTATCACAAAATGTAAATACACTAAGCCATTCCAAACAGAAGACAGTGGCAGACAGAATAGATTTAGACAAACAAAAAAAACCAATAATGAAACTATATTTTCTACAAGAGGCATGCGTTAGCATTAAGCACTGTAAGGACAAATTTTTATGATGGAGAGGCTTGTATCTAGGTTCGGCTCTGGTAAACAAGTAACTTGTCCACGGATGACCTTCTCCTGCTCCTTGGGAGCCTGGGCAGTTCCCAGGGAGGAGGATAAAGGAATGTTTTTGATAAACAGGTGGGCATGCTTCGTGTCTCGGCTCTCTGGCCAAGATCCAAGATGGGACGTATTGCTTGCCTAAAATCTTGGCAATGAGCCACCCTTGTCCTTGGGGGCTTTAAGAGGGAGCTGGAGCAATCTTCTGCTGCTGCTGTTCCATCCCGGGGGAACACGCAGTCATGCTGAACGTTGAAAGTGCCCGTGATGACTTCTGATGATGTTTGATTCTCAGTATGGATCCTTTTCTGATGCTGTGTGAAGATTGCCTAGTGGTAAATGCCCAGGTTGAGTCCCCTACTCTTGGGGACTATCCCCCCACCACCGTTCTTGGGGACT
Source organism: Sylvilagus floridanus (assembly GCA_949820135.1). Classification (NCBI taxonomy): domain Eukaryota; kingdom Metazoa; phylum Chordata; class Mammalia; order Lagomorpha; family Leporidae; genus Sylvilagus; species Sylvilagus floridanus. Next base: position 92,950,220 of record OX463223.1, read on the forward strand.
ATCCCCCCACCACCATTCTTTCTCTCTCTCTCCCCTGCTTCTTAAAATTTGCTACTTAAATAAACTACTTGTTTCTTTATACTAGAAGGCTTGGAGAGTATTTCTTGCGGATCAAACTAAAAGTAACTAAGTCTGTGCATAGAAGACAGCTAAATTTGCTGTCACAAGCATATACCATGAAACAGTTCTTAAAAGAGTGCTGGGGGGGGTGGTGTTGTGGCACAGTAGGTTAAACCACTACTTGCCACACTGGCATATTATAACAGAGTGCTGGTTCAAGTTCCCCCATTCTACTTCTGAACCAGCTTCCTATAACTACAAATGGGAAAGCAGTCAAAGGTGGCCCAAATACTAAGTTCTCTGATATCCATATGGGAGACCTAGATGACGTTCTTCGTTTCAGGCTTTGGCCTGGCCCGTCCCTGGTAATTGTGACCATTTGGGGAGTGACTCAGGAGATGTAAGATCTCTCTCTCTCTCTCTCTCTCTCTCTCTCTCTCTCTCTCTCTCTGTGTGTGTGTGTGTGTGTGTGTGTGTGTGTGTGTTCATTTAAAATAAACAAAAAGAAGAAAAGGAAAAGAAAAGAATGGGCTGGCGCTGCAGCTCAATAGGCTAATCTTCCGCCTGCGGCACCAGCACACCGGGTTCTAGTCCTGGTCACTCATCTTCCTGTCCAGCTCTCTGCTGTGGGCTGGGAGTGCAGTGGAGGATGGCCCAGGTCCTTGGGCCCTGCACCCACATGGGAGACCAGGAGAAGCACCTGGCTCCTGGCTTTGGATCAGCGCGGTGCGCCGGCTGCAGCGGCCATTGCGGGGTGAACCAACAGAAAAGGAAGACCTTTCTCTCTGTCTCTCTCAGTGTCCACTCTGCCTGTCAAAAAAATAAATAAAAAAAAAAGAAAAGAATGAGTCAATATTTTAAACAGATGCTGGAGTAGATAAGATATCAGAGGCTGCTGGTGCTTTGGCATCATGGTTAAAGCTTCCATCTGCAGTGCCAGCATCCCATATGGACACCGGTTCTTGTCCTGGCTGCTCCTCTTCTGGTCCAGCTCTCTGCTATGGCCAAGGAAAGCAGTAGAGGATGACCCAAGTTCTTGGGCCCCTGCACCCATGTGGGAGACACAGAAGAAGTTCCTGGCTCCTGGTTTTGAATAGGTTAAGCTCTAGTTTTTGTGGTCATTTGGGGAGTGAACCAGCAATGGAAGACCTCTCTCTGTCCCTCCCTCTGTCTGTAACTCTACCTCTCAAATAAATAAATAAAAAGGAGGACATCAGACTAATAGACTTTAAGATGAAATTAATTACTAGAGATAAATAAGAAAGTTTAACAATGATAAAAATGTTAACAAATCAAGAAGATATAACAGATGCAAATATACGCAACTCTGGCCTCAGAATCAGCCCTTAAGGCATTGAGATTCGGCTAAAAAGCACATGAGAGTTTCTCAGGCATGGAAAGCCAAGACACTATAGCAAAAAAAAATGGCTTAAATGAAAGATCTCTGTGAGTGAGGTCACAGAGGAAAGAACAGGCCATCAAAGAATGAGGTAACTTTCTCTAAGAGTGTCAATTGTTAAGTCAATAATGGGAGTCAATGTGCACCTACTCCCCATGTATGATATCTGTCCTTAATGTGTTATACTATGTGAATTAACGATAAAACTACTACTCAAACAGTACTTTATACTTTGTATATCTGTGTGGGTGCAAACTGTTGAAATCTTTACTTAGTATATAGTAAGTTGATCTTCTGTATATAAAGATAATTGAAAATTAATCTTGAAGAAGAATGGTATGGGAGAGTGAGTGGGAGAGGGGATGGTTGTGGGTGGGAGGGAGGTTATGGGGGGAAAAGCCGGTATAATCCAAAAGTTGTGCTTTGGAAATTTATATTTATTAAATAAAAGTTGAAAAAGAAACAAATATATATATGCAACTAATGTAAGTGTCATAAAACATGAGACAAAAAGTGGCATAATTGTAGGGAGAAATATACAACTCATAAACAAATAATAACTGGAGACTTAAAGATATCTTTTCAATAAAAACTAGAGAAATGAATCAGAAGAATTAGATGAAAGTAAGAGACTTGAAAAATAGTATAAAAAACTAGATCTCATATGTATTTATGGAACAATAAAAAAAGTTGTTAAATACACATTATTTTCAAATACCCATGGCACATTATCTAGAACAGAGCTTATTTTGAGTCAAGAAAAATTCTCAAAAATATAAAGGATTGAAATCACACAAATTATGTTCTTCAATCAAAAAGCAATTAAATTAGACATCAATATAAAGGAAATTTGAGAAATTCACAAATATATGAAAAATATACAAAACAAATCTAAATAAATTATGAATCAAACAATAAATAAGGGGGAAATTAGAGATTATTATGAAATAAAGAAAAAGGAAAGCACTATGTAACAACATGTAGGATTCTACTAGGGTAGCGCTTAGAGAGAAATTCAGATTGTAAATGACAATGTGTGAAAATTAAAAAAGATCACAAATCATTCACTTAACCTTCCACCTTAAGAAACTGAAAAAGAAAAGCAAACTAAATCCAAAGAAACAAGTTAGAGAATGAATAAATATTAACTTGGAAATAAATGAAATATGAGGGTACTTGAAAAACTTTGTGGAAAATTGAAATTAACATATATGTTTATTTTGGGCCAAAAATATTTGAAAATCATGTATGGTTTTCTTCAGCATGCACATTTTCCATGAAATGTTTATGTTGTTATTCTTTTTTATTTTTATTTTTTAACTAGAAACCTTGAAAGCTTTTATTTAAGGTATACCAACTTCATGCATTTCATATATACAAATTTAGAAACATAGTGATTCTTCCTACCCTGACATCCTTCCCGCCTGCACTTCCACCCTTCCTCCTCCATCTCATATTCCCATTCTTATGATGTATTTTGAATTAAATTCATACAAGTAAGATTTTTTTTTTACAGAGTTCAACCAGTGGTATTAAGTAGAACAAACAGAGCAACAACAACAACAACAAAATACTAAAAGGAATAAAATAGTAAGTTGTTCCTCAACAGTCTAGACAAGGGCTGATCATGTCATTGTCTCTCATAGTGTCCATTTCATTTCAGTGGGTATCATTTTAGATGCTCATTTAGGTTGCCATCGATCAGGGAGAACATATGATATTTGTCCCTTTTGGACTGGCTTATTTCAATCAGCATGATATTTTCCAGTTTCCTCCATTTTGTTGTAAATGCCCGGATTTCATTGTTTTTTACTGCTGTATAGTGTTCCATAGAGTACATATCCCATAGTTTCTTTATCCAATCATCCGTTGATGGACATTTAGGTTGATTCCATGTCTTAGCTATTGTGAATTGAGCTGCAACAAGTATTGAGGTGCAAATGGCTCTTTTTTTCCTCCCCTTTAATTCCATTTGAGTAAATTCCAAGGAGTGGGATGGCTGGGTCTTGTGGTAGTGCTATACTCAGGTTTCTGAGGACTCTCCAAACTGTCTTCCATAGTGGCTTTACCAGTTTGCATTCCCACCAACAGTGGATTAGTGTCCCTTTTCCCCCACATCCTCGCCAGCATCTGTTGTTGGTTGATTTCTGTATGTAAGCCAATCTAACCGGGGTGAGGTGAAACCTCATTGTGGTTTTGATCTGCATTTCCCTGATGGCTAGGGATCCTGAGTATTTTTTCATGTGTTTGTTGGCCATTTGGATTTCCTCTTTTGAAAAATGTCTGTTAAGGTCTTTGGCCCATCTTTTTATCGGGTTGTTTGTTTTGATTCTGTGGAGTTTCTTGATCATTTTATAGATTCTAGTTGTTAATCCTTTATCTGTTGCATACACGTAAGATTAACCCTACACTAAGTAAAGAGTTCAACAGAAAGTATGAAAATAAAAACTGTTTCTCAATAGTTAAGACAAGGGATATCCAAAATCCTCACATCTCGAAGTGTCAATTTCTCTTCCATAGATTACCCTTTAGGTATTCTATTAGTTACCAGAAATCAGGGAGAACTTATAGTATTTTTCTTTTTGGGACTGGCTTATTTAACTAAATATAATGATTCCCAGTTACATTCATTTTGTTGCAAAGGACAGGATTTCATTATTTTAACTGTTGTGTAATATTCCATGCTATATATATCCCATAATTTCTTTGTTCAGGCTTCAGTTGAAGGACATCTGTATTGATGCCATCTTAGCTATTGTGAATTGAGCTGCAATAAACATGGGGTACAGGATAGAACTTTCATATGATGATTTCATTAGCATTGGTAAATTCCTCCAAGTGGGATGGCTGGGTCATATGGTAGGTCTTTATTCAGATCTCTGAGGTATCTCCATACTGTCTTCCACAGTAGTTACACCAGTTTGCATTCCCATCAATAGTGGATTAGGGTACCTTTTTGTCCCACATCCTCACCAGCATTTGTTGCTTGTTAATTTCTGTATGAAATCAATTTTAACTGGGATGAGGTGAAACCTCATTGTGGTGTTGATTTGCATTTCTCTGATGGCTAGAAATGCTGATCATTTATTCATGTGTCTGTTGGCAACTTTAATTTCCCTTGAAAAATGCCTGTTCAAGTCCTTTGCCTATTTAGTAATTGGATTGTCTTGTTTTGTTGAATTTATTGAGTTCTTTACAGAATCTTAATATTAACTATTTATCAGTTGCATAGTTTGTAAATATTTTCTCCCATTCTGTCGGTTGCCTCTTCAATTTCCTGAGAGCTTCTTTTACAGTGCAGAGGCTTCTCAGCTTGATGTAATCCCATATGTCAATTTTGGCTTTCATTGCCTGTGCTTCAGAGGTCTTTTCCAAAAAGTGTTTGCCTATGCCAATGTTTTACAGGGCTTTCCTAATGTTCTTTAATAATTTGATGGTGTTCTTTCATAGATTTAGGTCTTTGATTCAGTTGGAGTGGATTTTTGTGTAAGGTGTAAGGTAGAGGTCTTGCTTCATACTTCTGCATGCAGAGATCCAGTTTTCCCAGCACCATTTGTTTTAGCTCCTTTGTCAAATATAAGTTGGTTTTAGATGTGTAGATTGATTTCTGGAGTTTCTGTTCTGTTCCATTGGTCTACCCATCTGTTTATTTTTTTCTTTGCAGTACCAGACTGTTTTTGATAATAATTGCCCTGTAGTACATCTTGAAATTTGGTATTGTGATGCCTGCAGCTTTTTTTTTGTTGTATACAATTGCATTAGCTATTCCGGGTATCTTGTGTTTCCACATGAATTTCAGCATCCTTTCTTCTAGATCTGTGAAAAATGTATATGATATTTTGATTGAGATCACAATTATCCTCTAAATTGCTTTTGGTAGTATGGGTATTCGATGATATTGATTCTTTCAATCCATGAGCATGGAAGATTTTTCCGTTTTTTGTGTCTTCTCCTATTTATTTCTTTTTTTTTTTCAGGCAAAGTGGACAGTGAGAGAGAGAGAGAGACAGAGAGAAAGGTCTTCCTTTGCCGTTGGTTCACCCTCCAATGGCCGCTGCGGCCGGCATGCTGCGGCCGGTGCACCGCGCTCATCCGATGGCAGGAGCCAGGTGCTTCTCCTGGTCTCCCATGGAGTGCAGGGCCCAGGCACTTGGGCCATTCTCCACTGCACTCCCTGGCCACAGCAGAGGGCTGGCCTGGAAGAGGGGCAACTGGGACAGAATCTGGTGCCCCGACTGGGACTAGAACCCGGTGTGCCGGTGCTACAAGGCAGAGGATTAGCCTAGTGAGCTGCGGCGCTGGCTTCTATTTCTTTCTTTAATGCTTCATAATTTGTATCATAGAGGTCTTTGACATAATTGATTAAATCTATGAAAAGGTATTTAAATTTTTATACCTATTGTGAATGGGATTGATATTAGAAGATCATTCTCAACCATGGTATTCTTTGTGTATACAAAGGCTATTTATTTTTGTGTGTTGCTTTTATATCCTGCTACTTTACCAAATTCTTATTGGAGTTCCAATATTCTCTCAGTGGAGTCTTTTAGATCCCCTACAAATGGAATCATGTCATCTACAAAAAGGGATAGTTTAACTTCCTCCTTTCCAGTTTGTATGCCTTTGATTTATTTTAATTTCCTATTGTCTCATGAAAGAATTTTGTATTTTATCAAATGCTTTCTTTGCATCTACTGAGAAAATCATATGGCTTTTGTCCTTCAGTTTCTTAATGTGATGTAACACATTTAATTATTAGCAAATTTTTTTTATAAAATTATTTTATTTATTTGAAACACAGAGTTACAGAGAGATGTAGAGACACACACAAAGAGAAAGAGAGAGGCCTTTCATCCTCTAGTTCACTTCTCAAATGGCCATAATGTTTGGAGCTGAACTGATCTGAAGCCAGGAGCTTCTTCCAGATCTCCCACGTGCTTGCAGGGGCTCAAGGACTTGGGCCACTCTCTGCTGCTCCCCTGGGCACATTAGCAGGGAGCTGGATCAGAACTGGAGCAGCCATGATTCAAACTAGTGCCCATATGGGATGCTGGTGCTGCAGGCCATGGCTTTAGCTTGCTGTGCCACAGTGCTTGCCCCCAAATTTTTAAAGACTTACTGATTGAAAGGCAGAGTAACAGAGAGGCAGAAGTAGAGGCAGAGACAGAGACAGAGAGATCATCCATCCACTGGTTCACTCACCACATGGCTGCAATGGCCAGAGCTGTTACCATTCAAATCCATGAGCCATTAGTTTCTTCTGGGTCCCCCACGTGTGTGCAGGGGCCCAAACATTTGGGTCATGTTCTCCTGCTTTCCCAGGCCATAGCAGAGAGTTGGATCAGAAATGGAACACCCTAGGCTTGAACCGGCACCTACATGGGATTCCAGCACTGCAAGAGGGGGTTTTATCCACTACACCCTAGCACTGGCCCTGATTTTCTAATTTTGAACCATGTGTGCATAGCAGAGATAAATTTCATTTGCTCCAGGTGAATGATCTTTCTGATGGGTTGTTGGATTCAATTGGCTAATATTTAATACAGGATTTTTGTACCTATGTTCATCAGGAAAATTGGTCTATAGTTCTCTTTCTCTGTTTTATAATTTTCTGGTTTAGGAATTTGGGAGATGCTGGCTTCATTGAAGGAGTTTTGGAGGATGCCCTCCTTTCAATTGTTTTGGATAGCTTGAGAAGATTTGGAAGTAGAAGTCAGCAGTGAAGGTGTCCAGTCCTGGATTTTTATTTCTTAGGAACTTTTTTTTATTACTGATTCAATATCACTTTTTTAATGGTCTCTTTAGGTTTTCTATATCTTCATGGTTCAATTTGGGTTGGTGGTATGTGTCCAGGAATCTATCATTTTCTTCAAGCTTTCCCAATTTGTTGACATACCACTCTTCATATTAATTCCTGATGATTCTTTTTATTTCTGTGGTAACTGCTGATTCATTACATTTTAATCTCTGATTTTATTGATTTGGGTCTTCTCCCTCTCTTTTTGTTATTTAGGACAATGATGTATCAATTTTGTTTATTTTTTTCAAAAAATAGTTATCTTTTTGGTTTAGTTTTGTTTATTTCTTCTCTAATTTTAATTATTTGCTTTCTCATACTAATTTTGGAATTGGTCTGTTGTTTTTCTAGATCATTGAGATGCATTAATAGTTCATTTATTAGGTGCCTTCCAAATTTCCTAATATAGGACCCAATTGCTATAAACTTCCCTCCTAGCACTGCATTTCCTGTGCCCCATACATTTTGATATAATGCATTTTCATCTTAATTTTTTTCTAGACATTTTTGGATTTTTCTGTTGATTTCTTCTATGACCCATTGTTCATTCAGAAGCATGTTGTTCAGTCTCAGTGTGTTTGCATATGTTGTAGTGATTCTTGAGTTGTGGATTTCCAGCTTCCTTCATTCATGGTTAGAGAAGATGCTTGGTATGATTTCCAGGTTTTTTTTTTTTCATTTTTTTTGAATTTGTTGAGAATTGCTTTATGGTATATGATCTATCCTAGAGAAAGTTCCATGCACTAGTGAGAAAAATGTGTAATCTGCAACTGTAGGATGAAATGTTCTGTAGATATCCATTGTTGGTGTAGTCTCACTCTCACCTTCTGTCTTCCAAGGTGATCAATGCCCAGGTGATATCTCCAGTAGGTGCATTATTCATTCATGTTGCCATAATAATCACACAAATGATCCATGCACTCTTCAGTGTGAGCAAGGATCCTTTTGCAATGACATACCCCAGGCAATCAGGCAACCCTGAGTGTATGGAGCCACCAACAATGACTGCCCAGAGACCCAGCCAAACACTGTGCCCTCCCGTGCAGCCACAGTGTTTCCACAGTCCCAGCATACAAGGCTTCCATCGTCACTGGGTGCTGAGGATCCTCTCTGCCCTGCCAGTAGGACCGGTCCACAAAGGCATGGAGATGTTCCCAGAGCCAGCTGCCTGTGTGTTCTCCATGTAGGCAGTTTGAGCCCCAGAGCCTGTGATATGTTGTAAGGCTGAGGGCACTTCACAGTCCTATGTGGGTACTCAGCCCTCTCTCTGTCCGTCCTCCTAGCCAGACTCAGGCATCTTCTCTCAGCAGGTTCCTGGATGTGCTGAGCACATCTGTTCTGTATGTCCAAAATAGCACCTGCCTTATCTCAGCCAGTTGCAGGACTCCATTATCTGGGGGACAGGGAGAGAGAAGCATGGCCCCCTTTTCCTTTCTCTGTTGACAGGTACTTTGTCACCCACAGGACTCCAGGCCAGGCTCATGCCAGGCTCTCCCTTCAGCTATATATCCAGTGGCATGGGCTACTGCATTCTGATCTCACATCACTCTCCAAAGCTGGCGCTGAGGCTCTTGGCATCCTGTAATGTTTCTGTGCTTGTGCTGTGCATCTACATCCTCCATGTGGATCCATAACATCCCTCTTGCTTCTGTGGATTTTCCACCGCAATTTTCTCCCCAACTGTCTTCCCTGAGATGGCACTCTCTCCACTTTTTTACTATCTTCCCATAGCCTAGAGCAGTAAGATCCCTCCCTATTCTGCATCTTCTCCATGAACTTTTTTTTTTTTGGACAGGCAGAGTGAACAGTGAGAGAGAGAGAGAGAGAGAGAGAGGGAGAGAAAGGTTTTCCTTTTCTGTTGGTTCACCCTCCAATGGCTGCCGCGGCCGGCGCACTGCGTCCAGCGCACCGCATTGATCCAAAGCCAGGAGTCAGGTGCTTCTCCTGGTCTCCCATGTGGGTGCAGGGCCCAAGGACTTGGGCCATCCTCCACTGCACTCCTGGGCCACAGCAGAGAGCTGGACTGGAAGAGGGGCAACTGGGACAGAACCAGCGCCCCGACCGGGACTAGAACCCGGCAGAGGATTAGTCTATTGAGCTGCGGCACTAGCCTGCATGAACTTTTTGAAATGCCCTCCCCCAGTAGAGAAAAATCTGTACAGCAAATCAACAAAGCCCAAAATAACTCTTTGAAAAGAAATGGTTACACTGACCAGAAACAAAAAGAAGGAATACTTCAATTATTAAAATCAGAAATGAAAGGACATCACAATTGATCTTATGGAAATAAAAACAAAAGATAACAGAATACTGTGAAGAATTGTATGCCAACAATTTAGACAACCTAACAGAAAAAACACATTCTTACATGTATAATGCTGAAACTGACTCAAGAAGAAAAATTTAATAACATATAACAAAGGCTTTGAATTAATGGTTTAAAAAATTCGTAACAAACAGCTCACATTGAGATAGCTTCACTGGTTAGTTGTAACAAAATATTAAAAGAAAATAAATGTAGTTCTTTCATAAAATCTTCAGAAAATATTAAGATTAGGGAACACTTACCAACTCATTCCTTTGTGTCTAGATTTGCTTTAATATCAAAACCAAAAAGACTGCACCAGAAAACTACAGTACAATAACCGCCAGGAATAGAGAGGAAAAAGTCATCAAGTAAATATTAGCAAACTGAATCCAGTACCATGTACAAAGGATTATACAATCTTAGTGGTATTATTTAGATCAGGAATAAAATGTTATGTTATTGGCAGAATAAAGTGTCTGGAGGAGAAGTACCCAAGTGTCTCAGTAGATGCAGAAAAGTCATTTGACAAAATCCAGCCCTCTTTTATGAAAAAAAAATAAGGTTATATATTTTGACAACACATAGTGAAGCTCTGCTCCTATTCAGTGCTTTAAAGGAAGATGCTGGATATTGTCTGGTCCCATGCTAAAATTAACTTACTATATTGAAAAAGTGCTATAGCCAACCCTTTAAGGTTCTCATCACTGAACTCATGGCCATTTGCTTTTTCTAATTGATAACACTTTGATGGTCAGTTTTGTCTCAAAAAGTTTCCTTTTGTAGAATTTCAGATCCTGGGCAGAAAGTAGCTAATATCTGCATGTAGTCCCCAGACTGACTGAAGCCTACTAGACTGTCATAAAAACTCGCGAAACAACACAATATAACTGACCAATCAAAGGAAGATCATGAGCCCTACTGATCATGAACCTGAACAAGCGCTGAACATGCACGTCTTATCTTAAATTCAACTCTTAAGAATATTCAACCCAACCCCTTGAGGATCCCAGGAATTAAGTAGTAGCTGCCCACATCCTTGCTCTGTGCATTGCAATAAATGCCTCCTTTTTTCCACCACTCTGATGACAGTGACTGGCTTTATGTGCAATGGGCTAGAAAACTTAGTTTTGAGGTTTACATAGCAACAACCCAACCAATTTTGGGGTTATTCTATATCACTATGGTGACTGTAGTTTATAATAATTCATTATAGATTTTGTAAAGAACTGGAGGAGAGGTGTTTTATGGTTCCCAACACAAAATATGATAGATTTCTGAAATGGTGGATACAAAATGACCTTGCTCTGTTCATTACATGTGTGTGTGTGTATATATATATATATATATATATGTGTGTGTGTGTGAGTGTGTGTGTATGCACACATACATGTATCAAATTATCACAGTTTACCCCATAAATATATACAATTTTTCTGTGTCAATTAGAAATGTAAATACCTCTAAAAACTTAAAATGAGCAAAGAGCTTGAGTATACATTTCTCAAAAGAAAACAAACAAATGCTAACACATATACAGAAAGGTATTCCACATCTTTAATTATCAGGGAAATGCAAATCAAACCCATAGTGAAATATTACCTCACATCTGCTAGGATTGCTATTACTAAAAATAAAGATGCATGTTGATGAGAATGTGGAAAAAAGGAAAATCTTTTACACTATTAAAGGGAATATATATCAGTGCAATCACTATGGAAAGTGTATGCATACTATTCAGTATTAAAAAGAATGAACTATTGATACCATAACATAACTATAAATCTCAAAATAATTTTTCATAATAAAGAAAACCAGGCAAAAAAGAAAAAAATCTATTTTCAAAACTTTAGAAACTTTTAGTGAAAAAAATACAGTAGTAGTTGCCCTGGAAAGAGTTATAGAGCTAGATGTGAGGAACAGTTGGATTAAGAAGGGTATAAATAAACTTATGGGGGTACTGGATATTTTCATTATTGCATACTTTCAATATGCCCAGCTTATTATATGTCAAAAAAGCTGTTAAAGTTGTTGTAGAGATATTTAACATTCTTTTTAAGTCTTCAAATCCAGTATTTGTTTCACTTTTATGTCATATCTGTCTTACTAGCCACTTTTCAACTGCTTGATAACCACGTGTAGCAGAGACTATTGTACTGGACAGCACAGAGCTATACTGTTCTGTAGCCAAAGGCTCATAATCTCAAAGGGCATAAAAGAGGCTTGAGGTGATACTTTATTAGTCTTTCTGGAGAATCACCTTTAGTAACAGTTTATGAGTTTATAAGAACAACTTGTTGGAAACTGTCAATGTGATTTTTTTTATGTTCTTGAAAGCACTGTTTTTGCACAAGAATGGTCTTTTCAGTTAGTATTGTAGTAAGTATACACTTCATTAAATTTACAAACTAAAATTTGTTCTTTGTTTTTCTTTAAATTATGCCTAGATTTCAAAGTTTTTGCACCAAAATAAAACTTACCATATAATTCTACCTTTCTAAGAAGTTTTTGAAGTACTTTTGCATATAGGAACATCAGAACACTTATAAGGAAATGCGTGAAATTAGCAATTAACCAAGAAGTGTCTCGTTGCAAGGGTGGTATTCTGTAATTCCTGGGACTACACTAAGGAGTCACTGATCAAAGATTATCATTACATTTGATATTGATCCATGACCAGTTATCATAATAATCTCCAACAGAAATGTATCAATGAGATTTTTATTTTTACAACCACAACATTTCTTAGGAAGAATGGATTCTGACATTGCAGCTTTTCTTATATGTTCTGTAATAGGCAATAATATAAACTATGATTTGTCTAAGATGCTGGAGGGTGGAATGAGTAGACCCTTCATAAACACATAATTTTGCTCTTTAAAGTATTGTGCACAATCTTTGTTATGTTTCATAACAAATGAGGGAGTCCACTGTACGAAGATATACCTAGGAAGAAGTAAGAAGAGGAAAAGCTTTACTCTGGCTGAGAGGAACTTTTGGGAAAAAATGGCCTCTACCTCTTTTGTTGAAAGTCTTGGTTTAGACACAGAGGAATTGGTTGATACAGATTAGTGCAAGACAGGGAGTTAAGCAAGGTTTTGTATTACTGCTAAATCAATGATTCATTTTTGTGATTAGACTCTTAGGATGCAAACATCTGGGTTGAAATGTGTGTAATAATTGTGAAAGCCTTGAGCTATGACACAGGCGCCAGATATGATAAGAGGGAGAGGCTATAACCTGGGTTAGATTCTCACAGCTGTATGTGACTTAAGGAAGTATAAAAGGTAATTTGTCACAAAAATTCTAGTCTAGAAGCAGATTTCTGTAGAAATTTAGTATCTGTTATTGGCTAACAATGTGCCTTTGGACAAATTCCTTAAATCCCCTAAAGCTTTAACTTTTATTTCACATAAGAATGATAATACCTGCTTAGGCGCTAGGGTCTGAAATGAATTATACAAAAACATTGCAAATTCTAAAGTGTTTTAAAATACAAGTTGGTATAGTACAGTTCTTTCAATTGAATTGAATAGCTCTGCTTGGTAAGGAAAGAAAGTAGAAAATTTATCAAGGACTGTAAATTTTAAATGTGTATTAGTACATGGTTTATTTGTGTGAAACTGACATTTGAATTTTGACTGTGAGTAATTGTTTGAAATGCACTGATTGCTTGGAGTGTTTGTATCATGTGTGGTGGTGATAACAACAACAAGAACGATGATGATGTTTTGTATTTTCAAAGCCTATAGCACTCCTGATTTATCTCACCAGATGTTCCTGCTGGCTGTGCTTTTCCTCTTGAATGTGGAATAGTTCATGGCTGGGACCACAGTGTTCCATTGCCATGGTTTCACTGGATTTCATAAACTGTTGCTTAGCAATCCCACTCATCAATGAGCTATTTTCTCTGTAATTTCTTCACATTATGTCCCTAGCACAAGGTAGCTGAATCTCATAGTAATGGAACATACTCGTCTTCAAACAAGATTTAATCTTCCCACTTTTGTCTATTTTCCTTTCTTGTATATATACATTTTAAAAATCAGAATGCCATATGTCAGACAGTTTTATAATCTAGTGGGAAAAATAGGATCTGTGGAGTCAAGCAGACCTTTGTTCACATCCTGGACTTGCAAATTCATTAGCTGTTTGACCTTTATTCAATCACTTAATCTCTCTATGTCTCATGTTCTTCATCTGTAAGATGTGATAATTATAGTTCTTGCAGAGGGATACTGTGAAGATTAAATCAGATAACACATCAAAAATACACCTGGCAGTTAATAAAGGCCTCATAACTATTATCTGCATCATTAAGAGCAAAAACAGATGGTTAAAGTACATCTTCCTTATGCACACTTCTTTCTGTAGCAAACTGCTCTAATGTACTGATGAGAGTTTTAAATGCTTCACCAAGTGTTAGAGTTGAATCATAGTTTTGCTAACTAGTATAAAGCTATAGTGCCATTGTGTGTTTAATATCAGCTAATAATTAGTGAGACACTAATCAATATGTTCCCATTAGTCCAAATGCCAGTTCCATGGGTCGAAGTGACCTTAATCCCTACAGGAGTGGCATCATGCTATATTTTATATTTTATTTGTTACAGCTTCTGTGTTTTCCTAGTAGATATTAGTCAATGGTTGTCTGAGTGGATACTGCTAATGAAATAACATAAGGTTTAATGTCTCCATTCTACCTGACAAGAAAAATAACAATGAATGCGTTCATTTATAATATCTGTGCATACAAGGGGAAAAATGGTTATTTAAAATTTTTACTGCCTATTAAGGAAGAAGAACCCCATTAAGTGAAGGAGATTAGTTTTCCTTGAGTGCTGTCTTAGAATATGAAATAATCTTACATGTTTCAAGACAGCATTCAATACTGAGAAGAATGTTCAGATTTAGCTTTAGAAACTGGGAAGTGCCTGCATCATTTTGTTTGCAATTTTTCTAACATGGTGGGAGTGCAGTGGGGACCAAAGACTAAGTAGGACAAGATCCAGGGAAATTACAGGCTACTAGGATAAGAATAGAGAAACAGAAGTAGGGAGAATCCTTCTGACTAGAGACTGAAAAGAAATACATGGAAGAATACGTGGTTAATGCAGCATTTCTTTTTATTTATTTATTAATTTATTATTTATTTGAGAGAGAAAGAGAGAAAGAGGCTGAAGTGAGGAGCTAGGAGCTTCATCCAGGTCTTTCATGTGGGTGCAGGGTCCAAAGAGTTGGAATATCTTTTGCTGCTTTTGTTCCAGGACTTTTGTCCCATGCACATATGGGATGCTGGCATTGGGGGCGGAGGTTTAATCTTTTAAAAATGATTAATGGGGCCAGCATCGTGGCACAGTGATTTAACTCAACACTTGTGGTGATGGCATCCCATATTGGAGCACAAGTTTGACTTCTGACTGCTCCACTTCTGACCCAGCTCCCTGCTAATACACCTAGGAAGGCAGAAAAAGAAGGCCCAAGTACTTGGGCACCTGCAACCAACGTGGAGACCCAAATGGTGTTGCAGGCTCCAGGCTTCAACCTGGTGCAGATCGGGCTGTGGCAGCCATTTGATGAGTGAACCAGCAGATGGAAAATCTCTTAAATCTCTCTCTCTTCTCACCCTCCCCCTTTCAAATAAAGAAATGGTTTTAAAATAAATTACTTATGGATGGTTTTGTTACTTTTTATCTCATACCACAAATTTACTCCTTTTATTTTTTGCCATTTGGTCATTTGTTTTCACAACAAAGGGTGTTTTGTAACATTTTCCTCCAAATTGTGCAATGATAAGAATCAAACCTGTTGAAGTGAAATAAATGGACACTATGAGAAACAGTGAGTTGATCAGCTCTTGTGCTGACTGTTGTTGTACAATGTAATACTTTATCCATTTTAGTATTTTTTTATCCTAGTACTAGTGGTTGAACTCTGTAATTAACACACAATTATTCTTAGGTGTTTAAATTTTAACTGAAAAGTGATCCCTGTGAAATATAAGAGTGGGAATAAGAGAGGGAGGAGATGTACAATTTGGGACATGCTCAATTGGACCTGCCCCAAATGATGGAGTTAGAATCGTGCCAGGGGATTCCAATACAATCCCATCAAGGTGGCATGTACCAAGGTCATCTCACTAGTCCAAGTGATCAATTCAGTTCACAATTGATCACACTGATAGGTCTAAGAGTCAAAGGGATGACACAAACAAGACTAGTGTCTGCTAATACTAACTGATAGAATAAAAAGGGAGAGAATGATCCAACATGGGAAGCGGGATACACAGCAGACTCATAGAATGGCAGATGTCCTAAATAGCACTCTGGCCTCAGAATCAGCCCTTAAGGCATTCAGATCTGGCTCAAGAGTCCATGAGAATATTTTAGGCATGGAAAGCCAAGACACTCTGAAAAAAAAAAAAAAAAAAGAAGACCTAAATGAAAGATCTCTGCGAGTGAGATCCTAGTGGAAAGAACGGGGCCATCAAAGAAGGAGGTACCTTTTTCTGAAGGGAGGAGAGAACTTCCACTTTGACTATGACCCTGTCGGAATAAGATCAAAGTCAGCGAACCCTAAAGGCTTCCATAGCCTCAGCTACTCATGACTAGAGCCTAGGGAGATTACTGACGCCATAAACAAGAGTGTCAAATTGTTAAATCAACATCAGGAGTCACTGTGTACTTACGTCTCATGAGGTATCTGTCCTTAATGTGTTATCCAATGTGAAGTAATGCTATAACTAGTACTGAAACAGTATTTTTACACTTTGTGTTTCTGTGTGGGTGCAAACTGATGAAATCTTTACTTAGTATATACTGAATTGATCTTCTATATATAAAAATAATTGAACATGATTAAAAAATCTTGGTGTTAAATTGGAAATTGCATAGATAATTAATCAATTAAAAAAATCATGTAAGATCTCTGTCCTTAATGTGCTGTACATTGTGAATTAATACTATAACTAGTACTCCAACAATATTTTCACTTTGTGTCTCTATGTGAGGGCAAACTGTTGAAATCTTTACGTAATATGTACTAAACTGATCTTCTGTGTATAAAGGAAATTGAAAATGAATCTTGATGTGAATGCAAGGGGAGAGGGAGTGGGAAAGGGGAGGGTAGCGGGTGGGAGGGAAGTTAAGGGGGGGGGAGCCATTGTAATCCATAAACTGTACTTTGGAAATTTATATTCTTTAAATAAAAGCTTTATAAAGAAAAAGATTCAAGGTATGACAAGTTTTGTACTCCATGCAGATAATGATACAGATTTTTATGTCTATTTCAATATTTTAATGATTATTTCCATATTTGAATATTTCAATTATATATATATATATATGTATTCAGGAAGTTATACTTCATTTATTAACATTTGTTCTTGTATGTGGAACAGGAAACAGAAGGGTGTTAAGGATGATTAATTACCAATTAAGTCATCCATTTTTGGAACAAGGGAATTTACTTTGTTACCTTCATGTAGATAAACACCAAAAAGTGATCATTTATGCCGTGCTATATGCCTTTGGAGAATATGTTCTTTTGTAGGCTCTCTGTCTGGACTCAACACTCAGTCAATTCCAAAAAAAATGGCTGTCTTTCAAGACATGGTCATACCTGTGCCTAAAGCTGGACCAAAATGGGCATAATCAGTAAGTTCTTGCTTGGCAGAACCTGGCAGTGGCAAGAAGTTAATCATAGTCCATAATTTAAAGGATAGAATAGCAAGTAAGCTGATATGTAAATCGATCTGGAGTAGTAGAACTTGAAAGGGACTAGATGCTATGGTAAAGACAATAATAGAACAATTGAAAGAGGTATAGAAAGAAGAATGTGAGAAAGATTTATACTGTCTTGATTCAATGACAGCTTTGTCTTTTCTCATCTGCTTCCTTTGTAGTTTTATACCTCCATTTAGGAAGGGCCTGCCCCTATGTATTACCAGTTGCAATTTAGTAGAAAATTTAGGGATCAAGAGTATGCTTAATGTGGGGCTTGATTGCTTCTGAAAATATTCTGTTACATACTCCTTCTACTCCATTAGACATGCAACTGATCCTTAGGAGATTTGTAGCTTCATTAAACCTAAAATGATAGCACTGTCCCCAGTTCCTAAATACTGAAACAGATAAAACTAACAAATCTCATGTGGTGCACTGAGGATGAGAGGTCAGGTGAATAGGTGGCTGAATTTCCTCTCAGAAATCAAAGCAATGCTAAGTGAACTCACTGAAAGAAGGTGCCCAATCTGTTCCCATATTTATGACCTGTCTTATGAGGTCTAGCTTTCTCTGTGCTCCTAACTTTCCAATGTCGCAGGACTGAAGGAATCAATACCTAATAAGCCTAACCGTTTGCTTTCTAAGTGAAATGATTCTCCTAGAGCTATAAAAAATTACTATGTAAATTTAAAAACAAGGCATGGTAGGTAAGTGAACTAAAGGATGGAAAATCCTCTCCCTCTCCCCCTCCCCCTCTCTTCCCCCTCCCCTCCCTTGCCCCTACCTCTCCCTCTCTTGCTGTCTTTATAACTCTGCCTTTCAATAATTTTTAACATAGTCTTAAAAAAAACATGGTGCACACAACTGAAAAGTTATTTAAAAGTTATTTAAATATTTTTTAAAAATTAAATATGATGACATCAGTAATAAACAAGTGAAGTAGGTATTTCTGAGGTAATGCCACTTTAAAGTATAAATATTTGGAAATTCAACACATAATGTACAAAAAGGACAAAGATATATACAGGTTTTTGGATGCATTTCTATCAAGTTGAAAATTAAGATTTCATTAAAACACTGGCAAAAAAGAGAAAGAATAATTGAATTCAAATGTATTGAAACTCAAGCAATACCAGCAAAAAAAGGAAAGCCTTAATATTCTAAAGGATATATATATATATGTATAAAAAACCAACAACGAGTTTAAAATTCCCCACAGTATATTAAAAATTATTATCAATGGATTGAAATAAAAAAATCAGTGGCCTAAATAATATTTTAAAGTATTAAAATTTTGTTTTAATTTCCTGTATGGTATTATGATCCTTTTGTAGCTTTCCACCTCTGAGACTGAGCAAGGAAGCTGAGAATAAGAAGGGTTTAGTAAAACAATAGGTTTGAAAGCCAGCCAGAATTTCTCCAATTACAAAAGAAAAATCTCAATTTGCCACTGAAGTTTAGCCTTGATATAGAAAAGAGAGAGGAAATGATATTAACAGAAAAAGGCCTCTTTTATAGATTAGGGAATTAAGGAAAGGGGAGAAAAGAGAAACCTAGAAGAAGAAAGCTACTAGACCTGTGTAACTTGAATCTCCCTCTCTTGGATGGTGTATTAATAGTTATGGAGGCATCCTTTTACTCAACTGGAATTCAATACTATAAGCCAGGTGGAACAAAGCAAAATCCAGAAAATTACACAGTAAATTAAAACTCAACTTTATCAATAATTAAATTAGAATGTAATTAGAGTTAGTGTTCTAATTAAAAGTCAAAGACCACCAAACAAGATTTTTGAAAAAAAAATCTAACTCAAACCACATCTTAGTTTAAATTGAAATGTGGAGCATTACCATGTAAATAATCATCAAAAGAAAGTTGGTATATCTCTATTTATATCAAACAAAATAGACTTTAACAAAAGTAATTAATAAAGATCACTTTGTAAAAGTGATTTCAGTGTCACTTTTCCAGCACGATAATATAAATTTTCATAATATAATAATATAACTTTTAATAAAATAAAGAACAAATGACACAATATAAGGAGAAATAGAAAAATTACAAACTAAATATACTATTATTATATAATCAAGCAATCTCACTCCTTGATATTTATTCAAAGGAGTTGAAAATTCAGGTACACACAGAAGCCTGCACATGAATATTCATAGCAGCTTTGTACTTTTTTAAGAAAAATAGAAGATTTATTTTTTCTTACTTCAAAGGCAGAGTGACACAGAGAGAGAGGGAGAGAAGTAGAGAGAAAGAGATTTTCTATTCTCTGGTTCACTCCCCAAATGGCTGTAACAGCCAGGGTTGGGCCAAGCTGAAGCCAGGAGGCAAAACTCCATCTAGGTCTCCCATGTGGGTGGCAGGGGCCCAAGTTCTCAGGCTGTCTTCTGTTCCTTTCCCAGTCACATTATTAGGGAACTGGATGGGAAGCAGAGAAGCTGAGACTTGAATCAGCATTCAGATATGGGATGCCAGCATCTTAGGCAGTGACTTAACCTGTTGTACCACAACATTGGCCCCACATCTTTACTCTTAACTGACAAAACTCGGAAGAAACCAAAATGTCATTTAATAGGGGAGTAGATAATCTCTGGTATATTTAGACAACAGAATGTTATTATTCAAGGATAGAAGCAAGGATCTATGAAGCCATGACAAGACATATAGGAATCCTAAATGTATACTAGAAAATTAAGGAAGCCAACCTGAAAATTTGTATACTGTCTGGTTCCAACTATATGACATTCTGGAAGCAGAAGACAATATAGACAATAAAAAGATCAGTAGTTATGAAAGGAGGAGGGGAAAGAAGTTTGGTCTGAGAACAGAGTATTTTTAGTTTTAGAAACCAATTTCTTTCTCTATAATGATGGATACTGATATAGAATAACCCACAAAACTGGTTGGAGACATTGCTGTAGAACCCCCAAATCTGAGTCCACTTGCCCAGCTAGCCTGATATGCAAAAAGCCAATTGCTGACATCAGGGTGGTAGAAGAAAGAAGGTTGGTATCGTAAATTGCAGGGCAAAGAGCTGAGCAGATATCCCTTAATTCTCAGGCTCTCTGAGGAGTTAAGGGTGAAAGTTCTTACATACTGAATTTGTGGCTGAGAGTGGTTCAGCACAGGTCCAGGTTCCTAGTTGGTCAGTGGTGCTTATGGCCTTCATTTGATTGGCTGGTGAGGCTGTGCTCCACAAAGAATTTTTATGAGAGCAAGGTCGGCTTCTGTCAGTCTGGTGGCTACATGCAAGTGGCAGTTATTTTCTATTTTTTTTCTTTTTTTCAGCTTTCATTTAAGTTATACAAGTTTAATGTATTTTATATGTGTCCTCTCCCATTCTGACTCTTAATTTTTACAAATACCTATTTTCAGTTTATTTAATGATCATGAAGTTAACGCTACACTAAGTAAAAGAGTTCAACAACAAATATGAATAAAAAAACCTGCTTCTCAATGGAAGAGACAAGGGCTGAAACAATTTTCAAATCTCAAAATGTCCATTTCACTCCAATACATTTTTTAGGTACTCAGTTAACTCAGATCAGGGAAAACATATAGTATCTGTCTTTTTGGGACTGGCTTATTTCACTAAGTATAACAGTTTCCAGTTGTGTCAATTTTGTTGCAAAAGACCATTTCATTGCTTTTTACTTTTCTCCCCGGTAACAAACTGCATGCATTTCACAAATACAGCAATAGGAACATAGGGATAGTGATTCTTCCCAGCATACCCACCTCCAACCCCCAGGCCCACCCTTCTTCGTTTTCCCGCTCCTATTCCCATTCCTATTTTTTGCTAAGATCTATTTTCAATTAACTTTATACATAGAAGATTAACTCTATACTGAGTAAAGAGTTCAACAAATAGCAAGAAAAAATTGTTCCTCAGTAGTTCTCTGATTTCTCTGTTGATTTCTATGATCCACTGAACATTCAGGACCATGTATTCTAGAGATTCATTTTTTCTTTCTTTTTTTTTTTTTACAGGCATAGTTAGACAGTGAGAGAGAGAGAGACAGAGAGAAAGGTCTTTATCCCATTGGTTCACTCCCCAAATGGCTTCCATGACCAACGCTGTGCTGATCCAAAGCCAGGAGCCAGGTGCTTCCTCCTGGTCTCCCATGCGGGTGCAGGGCGCAAGGACTTGGGCTATCCTCCACTGCCTTCTCGGGCCACAGCAGAGAGCTGGACTGGAAGAGGAGCAACTGGGACAGAATCTGGCACCCCAACCGGGACTGGAACCCAGAGTGCCAGGACCGCAGGTGGAGGATTAGCCTAGTGAGACGCGACACCGGCCTAGAGATTCTTGAGTTGTTGATTTCCAGCTTCATTCCATTGTGGTCTGAGAAGATGCAGGTATGATTTTGATTTTTTTTTTAATTTGCTGAGACTTGCTGTATGGCTTAGCATGTGGTCAATCCTAGAGAAAGTTCCATGCAATGGTGAGAAGAGTATGTATTCTGCAACTATAGGATAGAAAGTTCAGTAGATATCTGTTAGGTCCATTTGGTCTAGAGTGTCAATTAACTATGTTTCTTTGCTGATTTTCTGTCTGATTGATCTGTCCATTGCTGAAAATGGGGTATTGAATCCCCCATTACTATTGTAATGTGTCCCCTCATTTTACTTATCATGGCCAATAGTAACCAAGAGATCTATTGAGTCAACTCTGCTAGATTTGGATATATTATTCGAAACTACATTAAGGGACTTTACCTCCTAAAACAAAGAAGCAGCTTATCTGGTATTTCATGTCATGGGTAACTAGTCACACAGGCATCAGAGATTCACAATTTTCCAACCATTTATTCCCTTTTATGCAAACAATGTTCTTAACATGTTTTAGTATGTCAGGCTGCATTAGAGATTTCTACCTTGGTCACTACTGTGTCAGGGCTCCCAGTTTCAAGTGTTACCAAGGAGGGATCACAGAACTCAACAAAAATTTATACACATAGATTTACTACAATAAGAAAACACAAAATAAATTCAGCAAAGCAAAAATGGAAACAAGCTAAAATCCAGACAAAAACAATGCAAGTCTCTGAAAGTCTCCCAGTGAAATTACACAATTTATTACTCAAGGAACAAAATATAGTAGCACATTTACTGGTTCATAAGCTTAACATGGGCAACATGTCAGTTGCTCATGAACTGATCTATATGCAAAAGAAAACGCTCATTTACACAAAAACTAGTACTAAAAATTGGTTATAGCTGAATTTTTAATTGCTAAAGACTAAAATTAACCAAATTGTCTTTTGCTGGGTGAACGGATAACCAAACTGTGGCATACTCAGACAATGAAACATTACTTAGCAATAAAAATTGTGAATTATTTATACACAAGCATTGGGATGGAAGCAAATGGCATTATTCCAAGTGAAGGTGCCAGACTCAAAAGACTGTGTGATATATGATTCAATTTACATCACAATCTTGTCAAAACAAATGTGAATTAATTCAGTTGGGGAATGATGTGTGCCACATATTGGAAAATCTTTACTTCAAGGGAATAACGAAAGCTTTCAAGTCAACTAAAATATATAAAACTTCTATTAGAGTTTTATAACACTATCATATTAGCAGTAAGGTCATCATGCACAGGATCCATTTTTCTGTATTCAACACTGTCAGAGAATTTAATTCAGGTAAAGTAAATGATTTGCAGAAGCATACACTTGGGAATTGAGTCCTAAAATGTTCTTGTTGAGTTAGTATAAACTCTGTGAAATCTTCACTTACCTTCTTTATATGAATTAAATAAATTTGTACATTGTACTGAATCTAACACAGAGAATGACAAAATGATTCTACATCCCTAATAATTATGAGTTTAATGTTTTAAAATAGAATTTTTAAAGAATTCAATAAGCAGGGCCATTGTTATAATTTCACACTGCTCAAGGGACTGTCAGCCTGCTCATGTTACTATAGTAAAGATAAAACATCTAGGCAAATTAATTAAGCATTGGCTTTCAATTTTCTGTTGAATGAACACAAATACGAGCACAGCAAAAGAAGCATGTAATTTTTGGAGTGACAGCATCATCAGAAGCATTTTGCAGGGAAGAAGGGATTCACAACATTTAAAGTAATGGGGATGTTGGGTTAACCTTTAAGTATGGTCTAATCCGAAAAGAGAGATGCAATCCAGGAACACCCGAAGAAGCTCAGTCCCTACATTATTTGCAGCTTGTAGAGGCATCAGTTCTAGGTAATAGAAAAACAGGTTTTAATATCCCAACTCATTTTATAATACTAGTGTGTCCTTGATCCCAAAGTCCAAAAAGCAAAGTACAACAAATAAGCAGGCTAATTTCACTCATAAGGACATACATGACTATCTTAACCAATGTATTAGAGTATATGTTACTCAAAAGCGATAATATGTCTTGGTTAAATTGTGTTTAAAGTAGAAATACAATGTTGACTTAAATGATTAAAGATACCAATGTAATTCACCACATTAACAGGAGAAAATTATGCTAGAAGCTCCTCAATAGACACAGTACAAATATTTGATGAAACACAACATGCATTCATGCTAAATAGTCTCAACAAGGTAGGAATAGAATGTAACTTCTTTACTGAAAAAATGTATCTCAAATAAACTACAGTGAGTATCAAGATAAAATATTTAACACTTTTTCTTTTGGATCAGTAATAAAGGAAGAATTCTACCATTATCAATTCTACTTAACACTATACTAAATGTACTTATCCAATTCTATAAAATGAGATAAAAATATTAGCATATTTCAAAAGGTTATGGAAAATGAAATTAAAATAAATGTTTATTTGATGTAAAAATGTTTTTTCATGATGCACATTTTCCATGAACTCCTCCAAATGGGACCAGTGCTGTGGTACAGTAGGTTAATCCTCTGTCTGCAGCGCTGGGACCCCTAGGGTGCCAATTCTAGCCCTGGCTACTCCCCTTCTGATCCAGCTCTCTATTATGGCCTGGCAAAGCAGTGGAAGATGGCCCAAGTGCTTGGGTCCCTGCACCCACATGGGAGACCCGGAAGAAACTCTTGGCTTCTGGCTTTGGATTGGCTCAGCTCCAACCATTGTATCCATTTGGGGTGTGAAGCAGCAGATGGAAGACCTTTCTTTCTGTATTTCCCTCTCACTTTCTGTAAATCTACCTCTCAAATAAATAAACAAAATCTTAAAAAAACTCCTCAAAAAAGATACAATATTTAAAATAGCAGAAAAAAATCTGTTACCCAAAGATGTTTCATGTATGAAAGAAACAAAGAATGTCAAAATAAACATTTGGAAGTAATAAGAATATTTGGTAAATAGGTGAAAATTCCAACTCTAAATATTTACTTGAACAGTTAGAATATAAAATATCAAAAAGATATAATTTTATTTTCTTAAAAATGTTTATTTGAAAGGTAGATGGGAGAGGAAAAGATATGATAGATGGTAGATAAACTAGTTTAGATAGATAGATAGATAGATGATAAATAGATGATAGATGGCTTGATTGATAGATCTCCCAACCACTGGTTCATTCCTCAAATACCTGTAATGGTGCTGGGCCAAGTGAAAGCTAGAAGCCAGAAACTCAATCCAGGTCGCCCATGCAAGTGGTAGGGATCCAACTTCTTGAGCCATCACCTACTGCCTTCCAGGATGGGCTTTAGCAGGAAGTGTTAATAGAAGAGTTGGGACTCAAACTCAAGCATTCTGATACTGAAGCAGGTCATCGTTCCTAGCTGCTCCAGTTGGTTTTCTCATGGCAACCAAGAGAGCAGAGAGAAATCTCCTGGGAAAGCTCCCTGGATAGGCTTTTTTCAGCAATTAAAAAAACATTGAAAGGAAGTTATCTGGAGGTGTTTTATGACCTTTTGGAAAGTGCACAGAGCCCTTTAAGAAAATTGTTCATCCTGCTGTGAGCTCATCCTGCCTTCTTATCTCCCATTCTTCCCATTTGGCCAGTTTCTGGTCCCAAGTGTGTTATCAGTGGTTTAGCCACTCCCATCTATCTTGCTGTCATGGCTTTGGGCTTTTCAGCTTAGAATCACAAGTTTTTCTCTCCCATTATGTTAATTTACAGTCTCCAGGCTTTTCTTTTTAAATTCCCTATATAATTTCTGCAAAGCTTATCTCTTAGGAGTATGCCCATGTGTTGCTTAATAAACAGAAGACTCTCTCCTCATCACATAGCCCCATCATCTGTGCTTAGCTGTCTACTTAAGTCTAACATAACATAGCTTGCTGTGGGATGTGGGCATCCCAAGCAGCATCTTAACTAATGCCCAAAACAGCCATTTGGAAAGATAGAATTTTCTACATCATTAAATTGTTAGGGGTTCAATTTACCACAATTAGAAAAGTAATAATGTAAAAAGAAGAGAAGGTTACAAAATCTCTTTGGGGAATATTTTAAGATTTTCTTGGGAGAATTTCAACAATCATGTAAAAAAAATGACCTAAATGAAAGATCTCTGCGAGTGAGATCCCAGTGGAAAGAACAGGTCATCAAAGAAGGAGGTACCTTTCTCTGAAGGGAGGAGTGAACTTCCACTTTGACTATGACCTTGTCTAAATATGATCAGAGTCGGTGAACTCAAAGGCTTCCATAGCCTTGGCAACTCAACAAGAGCCTAGAGTGATTACTGATGCCATAAACAAGAGTGTCAATTTGTTAAGTCAACAATAGGAGTCACTGTGCACTTACTCCCCATGTGGGATCTCTGTCCTTAATGTGCTGTACACTGTGATTTAATGCTATAACTAGTACTCCAACAGTATTTTTCACTTTGTGTTTCTATGTGAGAGCAAACTGTTGAAATCTTTACTTAACATATACTAAACTGATCTTCTCTATATAAAGAGAATTGAAAATTAATCTTGATGTGAATGGAAGGGGAGAGAGAGCAGGAAAGGGGAGGGTTGTGGGTGGGAGGGAAGTTATGGGGGGGGGGAAGCCATCATACTCCATAAGCTGTACTTTGGAAATCTGTATTCATTAAATAAAAGTTAAAAAAAATTAACATAAAAGCAGAATGCTGGGTATTACCTTGCATATTAAATGGATTAAACCAATGGTTTCCCTTCTCCTATACTATAAATATACTAGCTATTAAGATCAATTAAAAGAATTTTATTAGATCAAACTATAAGTATACAAATGATGCTGAAATTTGGGTTTTCTAAAATGAACTAAAACCAGAACCGCATGTGTAACTTGGAGGTTTATGTTCAGTGCAACCTCTGTAGAGACGCTGAAGATGGACTTTCAGAAATATTATAGTATCTTTGAACAAAACACTCTTTTTAGTGGACTAGAGAAACAAAGAAACTATTTAAATTTAGAAGATATTAAATAAAGCTGCAGTTTTAAATATAAAGCAAAAATTCCTCATACTTTTGGTAGATATCCAACCAAACAAATATTTTAAAAAAGGAAATATTAAAATCAATATTATTTAAATGTTTTTACTAAGAATATTCTGAATATAAAATGGCTAAAACAGTAGTGACTTCCTTGGAACTGCTCAGGTGAAGTAATTATAAAGGCCAGTATTATATTTGCTTTGTTTCTCTTGTTGGAAAGCACAAAAATATTTATGGGACTACTTTCATTTTTTGGTTATTTTAAATAGGATAACCATTTGCCTATACTTTTACCTGTATTCCTAGTATAATTTTTATTAATTCCTCTTTATTGCTCAAAATCATTTATGTTTTTACTATGAATTCAATATTTCAATCGATTGTCAATTAGGCAACATCACAATGAGGAGAAATCACAACATTTTTCATTGTCTGAAGAGAATATGGAGAGTGAAGAAGAGAAGAAGGTAGGAGGGGAGAGAGAGAACTAAATTTGGGAGCGAACAAACCTAGAAATAGCTAAATATACAGATATATAGATTACTTTTTGTTTCTAAAACGTATGTGTTTTTTGGAAACAGCCCTGATATTTCTTAAATATTCATCCATGTGTTTGTGATGTTCAGAGAGTCAACTACTACTGAGGTATGGTAAATATATTTCCCTAGCATAACATATGATTTGAAAATATCGATTTAGGAGTGTCTTCAATTTAATTATATAATGCACTCAATATTTTCTGGTTTATTCTTCATTTTTCTTATTGTGGGTACTTGGGATTTGTCTATTCTCTTTTAAGATAATGTAAATAATAAATCTTCAATTCATATATATTTAAATAGCAATCTAATTTATTAGTTCCATTGTTGTTAATTTAGTTTTCTTTTTATAATGTTTTGCACTGGTTGTATTTCTAATATATTACCTGTTTAGTTTTTAATGATATATGAATTTGAAATTATAACTTGCTGTTGGTACATTTTGCTATGTTTAAAAGGTCCATGAAAGTGGTTTGAAAACTATTTTTTAATCTAAATACTTCAAAGGAGTGGATCATAAATATAGAAAAAAGTTTAGAAGATTCACGTAAGTTAGCGAGTTAATTCATGATAAACATCAAGCACTTATGTAATTAATGGTAAATAGTGGGCAGCAATTTTAAAAACGTGTAAAACATAATTAGTCAGGAAGCTCTGTGATGTTTTTAATATTGAATTTGATCTATTCATATCATATGGTAGAAATTTAAAATATGCACAATTGATAAGGTTAAAGGTCATTCTATTATATGGTAGCTACAGTTTCTCTGTAAATAGTTGCTCATGAAGACTGAGTGGGGTAGGGAGTGTGCTTAGCACAGGCATCTTACTTTCCCCCTCTTTCCTACATGCACTTTTTCTACTTGATCAGCCATAGGACATGGAAATTAGATGGTCTACTGAAATTTTATTATTTAGGTATCCCAGGCTTTATTGGCCAAGGATTTAAGATGTAATCATTCCTTAAGGGAATTCAGAGTCTGACAGTATCCTCAACAGACATTCAAGTCTCCACACAAAACAAACAAACAATAAGCAGAGAGTGAATTTACTTTGTTAATAGTAAAGAATTATCAAATGCGCAATTTACAAATTGGCCCAAGCCACAGTTTGAAGACAAATAAAATACATATAAAACACGCAGAACTGATTGCCTTTGCATCCTATGTATCCTATTCAACAAGAGGAGAAAATGCAAAAATTACTTAAGAAAATAATGCTTACTTATTATATTCATAAGAGCATAACTGAATTTAGAAGATTAGGAATTTTCCAGAGTCAAACAAATTATGTCAGGGTTGATACTGGAGCCTGATGCCATACTTTAGCATATTTCATGCAAACTGATATTTGCTGCCGATACTTTGTGTATGTGCTAAAGACAAAATCTTACAACAAATCTGAAAAGTATAAGCTGAGGGATAAAAAATTTCTACACTTGGGCCGGCGCTGTGGTGCAGTGGGTTAAAGCCCTGGCCTGAAGCGTCAGCATCTCATACGGGCGCCAGTTCTAGTCCTGGCTGCTCCTCTTCTGATCCAGCTCTCTGCTATGGCCTGAGAAAGCAGTAGAAAATGGCCCTAGTCCTTGGGTCCCTGCACCCATGTGGGAGACTGGGAAGACTGGCTCCTGGCTTTGGATCAGCACAGCTCCGGCTGTCGCAGCCATCTGGGGAGTGAACCAGTGGATGGAAGACCCCTCTCTCTGTCTCTACCTTTCTGTAACTCTGTCTTTCAAATAAATAAAATAAATCTTTTAAAAAAAGATTTCTACACAAAATAAAATGCTATCATAGTTGTTTCTTTCTCTGGTAGCCTACAACACAGAAACTCCAAACTTTGCATTCAGCATGGAAACATTCCCTCTTCTGGTGTTGTAACAGGTTTTAAACTAATGCACACCTCCCCATTAATATCAAGACCATCACCACATTTGCTCCAAAAGGCCATTATAGCAGTTTTCACTGACTTTGAGTCTGGGAGGGAGGTGTTTGGGCAGCATCATGGGACAGTGGGGCACCCATAGCCTCCCAGGCTCAAAATATCTCAGCAGAACAGTCTCAGGGAACATCTGTCTTTCTGTTAACTGGACAGGCTGGCAGATCTTAGTGAAACCTTTGGACCCAGTGACTATGGGAGCCTTGTGTGCTGAGACAGTGGGGTCTGGATGGTTACATGAGAAAGTGCAGTGTGCAGCTGGGTATTGAGATCTACCACACACTACTTGGGTGTTATCCTGGATACTCTCCCCACACTGGAACATTGACCAGAGCTTCCTGGACCACACACTTCCTGGTATTGGCTGAAAGTGCAAGCATTCCACTAACCCACAGAGGCATAGCTTAAAGATAAAAGCTACCAGGATAAAAAAAAAAACACGAATATCAACTTGACAAATATCTAAAAACATAGAAATTGAAGAAACAAGGATAAGGGAGACACCATGATCCACCACAAAGGAACACAGCAGCATTTCAATATTAGAATGTGAGGATTAAGATATTGAGGAAATGCCAGAAATGAAAGTAAAAAAGTTAATTACAAGATTATTCATTATTCAGAAGAAAATACTTGAACTAAAAAAATACATGACATATATGAAATTTTCTCCCATGAAATTGATATTTTAAAGAGAAATCAAAATAAAATATTAGAAATTAAGAATTCTATAAATCAAATATATGCAGTATAAAGCTCTAACAGCAGACTTGCTGAGGCAGAGGAAAGAATATTTCATATAGAAGGAAACTCTTTGGAAATCATACATTCAGACCAAAAAAAAAAAAGAAAAGATAAATAAAGAAAGCAAGAAAAAAATAGAAAACTTTAAAAGAGTGTTGGAGATCTATGGGATACTATCAAAGGACCCAGCATTTGGGTGTTAGGATTTCCTGAAGGTGTGGATAAAAAGAATGGACTAGAAGGCATCTTTAGTGAAATAATTACAGAAAATATCCCAAATTTGGAGAAAGAAATGGATGTCCAAGTAGAGGAAGCACATAGAATTCCTAATAGACATTACCAGAAAAGATATTCACCAAGACACATCGTAATAAAATTTTCCACAATAAAACATAAGGAAAATATACTAAAATGTGCACACAAGAAATGCCAGATTACTTTCAGAGAAACTCTAATTAGACACACAGCTTATTTTTCATCAGAAACCCTACAGGTTAAAAGGGAACAGTGAGATATAGGCCAAGTCTTAAAAGGAAAAAACTGTAAACACAGAATATTGTAACCTGAAAAGCTCTCATTTATGAATAAAGGTTAATTAAAGTCCTTCGATAAGAAAGAAAATTGAAAAAATTTGTTGCCACTCATCTAGCTGTACAAAAGATGCTTACAGATGTGTTACACACAGAAACACAGAAAATTAGCCATTATTATGAAAGAATGAGAGAGTGGAAAATCCCCCATTAGAAGTTTAAGAAATCCAAAGTAAACAATAGGAATATTTATGGAAAAATAGTAGGGTCAAGTTATAACATATTAATAGTCTCCTTGAATGTAAATGGCCTCAACTCTCCAGGTAAAAGATACAGACTGGATGAATGGATAAAAAAAACAAGACCCATCTATTTTCTGCTTATAAGAAACACACCTCACCAACAATGATACCAGCAGACTGAATGTGAAAGGATGGAAAAAGATATTCCATGCTACTAGAAATCAAAAAAGAGCTGGTGTATTCACTGTAATATCAGACAAAATGGACTTTAGCATAAAAACTGTTAAAACAGATGAAGAAGGACACTATGTGATGATTAACGTATCAATTCAACAGGAAAAGATGACTATAACAAATGCATATGCACCCAACTACAGAGTGCCTGGCTATTTAAAAGAAATGTTGATGGACCTAAAGAGAGACATAGACTCCCATACCATAATGATGGGGGACTTCAATACACCACTTTCAGCAATGGATAGATCAATCACATAGAAAACTAGCAAGGAAACAACAGATTTAATCAACACTATAGACCAAATGGACCTAACTGATATCTACAGAACTTTTCATCCTCCAGTGGCAGAATAAACAGTCTTCTCACCAGTGCATGGATCTTTCTCTAGGATAGCCCACATGCTAGGCCTAAAGCAAGTCTCAGTGAATTAAAAAAATGAAAAATATACCAGGCATCTATTCTGACCACAATGGAATCAAGCTGGAAATCAACAACTCAAGAATCTCTAGAACATATGCAAACACAGGGAGATTGAACAACATGCTCTTGAATGAACAGTGGGTCATACAAAAAAAATCATATAAAGAGAATTGAAAAGGAATCTTGATGTGAATGGAAGGGGAGAGGGAGAGGGAAAGGGGAGGGTTGCGGGTGGGAGGGAAGTTATGGGGGGGGTAAGCCATTGTAATACATAACCTGTACTTTGGAAATTTATATTCTTTAAATAAAAGCTTTATTAAAAAAAAAGAAAAAATCGGCCGGCGCCGTGGCTCAACAGGCTAATCCTCCGCCTTGCGGCGCCAGCACACCGGGTTCTAGTCCCGGTCGGGGCGCCAGATTCTGTCCCGGTTGCCCCTCTTCCAGGCCAGCCCTCTGCTGTGGCCCAGGAGTGCAGTGGAGGATGGCCCAGGTGCTTGGGCCCTGAACCCCATGGGGAGACCAGGAAAAGCACCTGGCTCCTGGCTCCTGGCTCCTGCCATCGGACAAGCGCGGTGCGCCGGCCGCAGCGCGCCGGCCGCGGCGGTCATTGGAGGGTGAACCAACGGCAAAAGGAAGACCTTTCTCTCTGTCTCTCTCTCTCACTGTCCACTCTGCCTGTAAAAAAAAAAAAAAAGAAAGAAAAAATCAAAAGAGAAATAAAAAATTTTCTGGAAGCTGATGAAGATGATAATACATTGTATCAAAATTTATGGGATATATGGTGGGGCAGGCTGGGACTTGCCACTCACACACCCTTGGGTTGAGGCTGGGCGCTCTTTCTCCCTTCCGCTTCCGACGCGCTGTCAGTCAAGTCAGTGTATCTGCGGTAACACCATGTCTGTTCCACTGCCCGCCATCATGCCTGCCCCCCGGAAGGCCCCTGCCGCAGTAATTTTCCTTCATGGATTGGAAGATACTGGGCATGGATGGGCCAAAGCTTTTGCAGGTATCAGAAGTTCACATATCAAATATATCTGCTCACATACGCCCGTTATGCCTGTTACATTAAATATGAACATGGCTATGCCTTCTTGGTTTGATATTATTGGACTTTCACCAGATTCACAGGAGGATGAACCTGGAATTAAACAGGCAGCAGAAAACGTAAAGGCTTTGATAGATCAAGAGGTGAAGAATGGCATTCCTTCTGACAGAATTATTTTGGGAGGATTTTCTCAGGGAGGAGCTTTATCTTTATATACTATTACCACACAGCAGAAACTGGCAGGTGTCGCTGCACTCAGTTGCTGGCTTCCACTTCGGAGTTCATTTCCACAGGATCCTATCAGTGGTGCTAATAGAGATATTTCTATTCTCCAGTGCCATGGAGATTGTGACCCTTTAGTTCCACTAATGTTTGGTTCTCTTACTGTGGAAAAACTAAAAACATTGGTAAATCCAGCCAATGTAACCCTTAAGACCTATGAAGGTATGATGCACAGTTCATGTCAGCAGGAAATGATGGATGTCAAGCAATTCATTAATAAACTCCTACCTCCAATTGATTGACGTCATTAAGAGGCCTTGTGTAGAAGTACACCAGCATCATTGTAGTAGAGCATAAACTTTTCCCTGTGCCCAGTCTTGAAACTTCTAATGTTTGCAAGTGTTAAAATGTTTTGCAATTACACGCCAATGACACTGACTAAATAATATCTCCTCATAGGAAATATATGACATTTCAGTTTCTATACGTGTATTTGTAAAATATGATCCACAATATACTGGTATTAACATAGGTGAAGCAGCTAGCTTCTTTTTCTTAACTGTAACTTAGCAAAATAATAAAATACTTCAGTCAGATTTTTTATTACATGATTTGAAAATTAACAGTATGCTTAAGGAAAATTCATGCAGATATGAATAAGCAGTTAAGATATAAGATGTTTGCATGCTGTGTCTTAGTCTGTGGATTTATTCTGAAGTTGCTTAGTCACCATGCACTGTCTGCTGTTTTTATATATGCACTCATATGTAATGATTGTAATACATAAGACGGAGAAGGTATTACATTATTCCTAACAATAGGAATAATGCTTTTAAGTGTCAGTAATATTGTTCTCTTCAAATAATGGCCCTTTTATTTTGGGGACCAGACTTTTCCCTGATGTCATTTCTGTTTAATATTCTTTTCTCCCCTCAAGAAAAAAAGTGTTCTTTCATGATTTCCTTTATAGCAGGCCAAATACTGCTTTCCTGCCATAGAATCTACTGTCAATAATGCTGTAATTTGACATTCTGTGTCACAGACCTATGGTATTGAAAATCTATTTACACTTTAAAAGAAAATACTATAACTAGTACTCCAACAGTATTTTTCACTTTGTGTTGCTATGTGAGGGCAAACTGTTGAAATCTTTACTTAATATATACTAAACTGATCTTCTGTATATAAAGAGAATTGAAAATGAACCTTGATGTGAATGCAAGGGGAGAGGGAGTGGGAAAGGGGAGGGTTGCGGGTGGGAGGGAAGTTATGGGGGGGGAAGCCATTGTAATCTATAAGCTGTATTTTGGAAATTTATATTCTTTAAATAAAAGCATTATAAAAAATTAAAAAAAAAAGAGAAATGAGAAGTTAAAAAAAAAAAGAAAACAACTGTCACATAAAACTTTCTGTATAACTTATTTCAAACAACTGTACATTAGTGTAAACTTAGACCTGGTCAGTGATTAGAATACAGTCTTCAATGCAGGTAACAAATCATTCTGTGTTTTTATTTTTCTGTATATAAGTGAAAGAATACTTAGGTCATATTGTAGTATTTTCTGAAATAGTTAAGAACAATCTTAAAAACTAATTTCTGAAATTATTTCATCTCCTGGTAGCATAGTTTGTTTTCTGTACATTTGTTTCAAACCAGCTACTGTAGGAAATGAGCAGTTCATTAGAAAAGGTTTTTTTTTCTGTCAATGAACTTATTTTAAGTTTTCATTTAGTCAAATGATTTTTTAATGATTAGTTTTCTGTACTGACACAAAAGCAGCAATCATCTGATTTTAAATAATCAAAATTTCAAGATTACTGAAAAAAATTATTGAAAACAAGTTTATGAGTAATAAACATTAATCAGAACCATGTACTGTGGTATATTTACTGCACAGTTTAATATGTAGCAAAATGAATGCTTGATATTTCTGAACTGTGTTAATTTTTCTGCTGTATTTCAACTGACCAAACAATGTTAAGAATGCATGTTTATAAATGGGTGCTAATTGGTAATGAAAATAATTTAGTGATGGACTATATAGGATGTTAATAATGAAGCCATATGTTTATGTCTGGATTTAAAAATTTTAAACAATTATTTACTGAGTAATTTTGCTTTACCTTAAAGAACATAAACTGTTGTTTCAGTTATATAAGTCAGCAAAATCTTATTTATGGCAAGAAATATTCCATTGAAATGTTGTGCTGTAATGTGGGAAAATGTAAATGTTTTCCACATTTTCTATCAATGTGAAATAAAATTTAATTCTGACTTTTCTGTGAAAAAAAATTATGGGATATAGCAAAAGCAGTGTTATAAGGGAATTTTATAGCAATTGGTGCCTACATGAAGAAATTGGAAAGATACCAAATAAATGAACTATCAATGCATCTCAAGGACCTAGAAAAAGAACAACAAACCAAACCCAAAATTAGTTGGAGGAAACAAATGATTAAAATTAGAGAAGAAATAAACAAAATTGAAACAAAAAATACAAAAAATCAGTGAAATGAAGAGCGAGTTTTCTTGAAAAAAATAAATAAAGTTGATTCACCATTGGCCCAAATCAATAAAATCAGAGATGAAAAAGCGAATGTAACAACAAATACCACAGAAATAAAAAGAATCACCAGGAATAACTACAAAGAGCTGTATGCCAACAAATTGGGAAACCTAGAAGAAATGGATAGATTCCTGGACATATACTATCTACCTAAATTGAGCCACAAAGAGATAGAATACCTAAATAGACCAATAACCAAGACAGAAACTGAATCATACTTAAAGACCCTCCCAACATAGAAAAGCCCAGGACAGGACAGCTTCACTGCTGAATACTACCAGAAATTTTAAAAAGAACTAACTCCAATTCTTCTTAAGATATTCAAAACAATTGGAAGCGAGGGAACTCTCCAGAACTCCTTCTATGAAGCCTGCATCAGCTTAATACATTAACCTGAAAAAGATGCAACAGAGAAAGAGAACTATCAATCAATATCCCTGATGAACATAAATGCAACAATCCGCAACAAAATATTAGCTAATCAAATCAAACAATACATCAGAAAGTTGATTCACCCATGCCAATTGGGATTTATCCCTGGTGAGCAGGGATGGCTCAACATTCACAAATTAATGTGATACATCACACTAACAAACTGAAAAACAAAAACTGTATGGTTGTCTCAACAGATGCAGAGAAAACACTTGACAAAATACAACATCCTTTAATGTTGAAAACCTTAAGCAAATTGGGTGTAGAAGGAATATTCTTTAATACAATCAAGACATAGTATGACAAACCCATTTCCAGCATCCTATTGGATGCAGAAAAGCTGGAGGTATTTCTCATAAAATCTGGAATGAGAAAATGATGCCCACTCTCACCAATACTATTTAAAACAATCCTAGAAGTTTTAGCCAGAGCCATTTGGCAAGAAAAAGTAACCAAAGAAATACTAAACAAAAAGGAGTAAATCAAAGTATCCTTTGTTGTAGATGACATGATCCTATATATAGGAGATCCAAAATACTCCACTGATATACTATTGGAACTCTTAGAAGAGCTTGGTAAAGTGACAAGATATAGAATCAACACAGAAAAATCATTAATAGCCTTTGTATACACAGACAGCATCATGGCTGAAAAAGAACTTTTAAGATCAGTCTCATGCACAGTAAACACAAAAAGAATCAAATACTTGGAATAAATTTAACCAAGGATGTCAAAGATCTCTACAAGAAAAATTACAAAACACTAAAGAAATAAAAGAAGACATTAAAAAATGGAGAAATCTTCAATGTTCATGGATTAGAAGAATCAACATCATCAAAATGTCCCTATTACCAAAAGCACTTAAAAGATTCAGTGCATTCCCAATAAAATACCAACGATATTCTTCTCAGATCTAGAAAAAGTGATGCTAAAATTCATATGGAAACACAAGAAAGCCCGAATAGCTAACTTAATCTTACACAACAAAAATAAAGCTGGAGGCATCAGAACGCCTGACTTCAAGATATACTAAAGGGCAGTAATAATCAAAACAGTTTGGTACTGGCGCGCGCACACACACACACACACACACACACTCACAAGACTTGTAGACCAATGGAACAGAACAGAAACTCCAGAAATCAATCCATGCATCTAAAACCAATTTATTTTTTATAAAGGATCTAAAATGAATCCCTGCAGCAACGACGGTCTCTTTCACAAATAGTGCTGGGGAAACCGCGTTTCAACGAGCAGAAGTCTGAAACTAGACTCCTATCTTATACTTTACACACAAATCCACTAAAAATTGATCAAAGACCTAAATCTACAACCCAATAAAATCAAATCATTAGAGGACATTTGGGAAGCCCTGCAAGATATAGGTACCGGCAAAGACTTCTTGGAAAAGACTACAGAAGCACAGGCAAACAAAGCTAAAACTGACAAATGGGATAAAATCCTACTGAGAAGTTTCTGCACTGCAAAAGAAACACTCAGCAAAGTGAAGAGGCAACCAACAGAATGGAAAAAATATTTGCAAACTGCAACTGATAAAGGGTTAACATCCAGAATCTATAAAGAGCTCAAGAAATTCAACAACAATAAAACAAACAACCTAGTTAAGAAATGGGCAAAGGACTTAAACAGTCATTTCTTTTGAGAGGAAATATAAATGGTCAACAGACACTTGAGAAAATGCTAAGGATCACTAGCCATCAGGGAAATGCAAATTAAAACCACAATGGGGTTTTACCTCATTCCAATTAGAACAGCTTTCATACAGAAATCAACAAATGACAAATGCTGGAGTGGATGTGGGAAAAAAGGTACACTGGTCCACTGTTGGTGGGAATGTAAACTGGTGCAGCAACTGTGGAAGACAGTATGGAGATACCTCAGAAATATAATTCAGAAATCTGAATATAGACCTGCCATATGACCCATCCATCCATCCCACTCCTGGGAATTTATCAAAAGCACAAGTAATCAGCAAATCAAAAAAAAATCTGTAGCCCCATCTTCATTTCAGCACAGTTCACAATAGGTAAGATATGGAATCAACCCAGATGTCCATCATCTGATGATTGGATAAAGAAATTATGGTATACAAACACACACACACACACACACACACACACACACATATTGTGGAGTATTACTCAGCTTTAAAAAAAAATCATGTCTTTTGCAACAAGATGAATGCAACTGGAAACCATTAAACTTAGTGAAATAAGCCAGTCCCCAAAAGACAGATATCATATATTTTCCCTGATCTTATGGAGTATCTTATGGAGTACCTGAAATGTAATGGTTTGGAGTGAAATAGGCATTTTGAGAATTGCAATTGTTTATAGCCCTTGTCTCTTCCATTGGGGAACAGTGGTTTTTTTTTGTTTGTTTTCTTTCTCTTTATACCATTTGTTGAACTTTTTATTTTAAGTAGCGTTAACTAAACAATCATTAAATATACTGAAAATAGATCATTGTAAAAATTAAGAGTGGGAATCTTATAGGAAGGGCAAGGTTGTGTTGGCTCATGGGCGGGAGGGAGATTAGAGAGGGAAGTGCCACTAAGTTCCCACATCTGTATATATGAAATATATGTAACTTGTATAACTTAGGTAAAATAAATACTTCTTAGTTAAAAATATCAGAAGAACATTAAATGTAAATACTTAAATCTAAAATAGGATCAAGTGAAAGGGATTAAGGGAGAGCTTTACAATCAGTTCTTGCTTTCTATGTCTATAGTTTAAAATTTTTAGCATGTCCATGCATTAATTTTGTAATAGAAATTTGTGTTAGAAGTAAAATGTGTTGGAAAAAAAGGACATTACAGCATTCATTCAGTGTTGTGAAATAGAAGCCCATAGGCTAGTCTGGTGAGAAATATTGTGAGACCTGAGCCTGGATCAAGGTGTAACTATTTTAATTAGGCTTCCATCTTGTAACTTGGGCCTGACCAGGCCCTGAACTCTGAGCCAGAAGCTCCTAAAAGTAAATACATGAACTCCCCTTGTGATAAACTCTCCTAGCAACAGCCAATTAGCAGATAACAGAGAAATACCTAGTGTTTCTGGTGTCTTCTCAGGGCAGATAAGGTGATTGATAGCTTCCTGAGACCCTGCAGTTCAGCACGTACACCCCAGCAGCTTGGACTCTATGCTTCGGCAATCAATTCAAAAGGCATCAACCTCAAAGCCATCCAACCACCTTTAGTAGGTCCCTTCCCACCACTGGATGCACTAATCAATTCTAAGAGATGTCCTTTAAATTTCCCGCAGGATGAGATGATTTGCTAAATGGTACCATGATGTATAAAATGTCTCTAAAAACCCTATAAAAACCCTGGCCTTCTTTCTCTCAGGGCTGCTCTGTTCCTGCGTGTTCAGACAGCCCCAGCATGCTGGAATGAATAAACTCCTTTAGCTGATTGCATGAGAGTGTCTCTTGGAGTCGTTCTTGGGGCAGTGGATGTTTTCAGACTTTAACAATATGATGAACTAACTCTTAAGGCCCGTATTTGAGGGATCTGTTGCTGGAACAAGGGAGAACAGGGTTTTCCAAACATTAGCAATTTCCTTGCCAAGACGGCCCCCACACAACTGAGATGACCCATGCACATATCACATTAAGTCGGTGATTTGTTTGAGTCTCTCTGACTAGATTGTGAGCACAAGCCACAAATCATGTCCCTCATTACTACATAGATCCCACATAGCTATTGTATTGCATGGACTGTGTCTGTCTACCAAGGGAGGGGAGGGACACACACACACACATACACATACACACACAGAGAGAGAGAGAGAGAGAGAGAGAGAGAGAGTTTGAGATCCCTCTCTATTCTTCTGTCCCCTCCATTTTCTGCCGTTTCATATTGTATGCTGCACACATAGGCCTCCTCCGCTCATAGGTGTTTTTCCTCCCCACACTTGACTTCGAACCTCAGGTGCTGCCTTAACTTCTCTCTGGACCAGGTGTAACACCCTGACTTACAGTTGAAGGCTGCTCACTGACTTAGTTCATCATCTGGTTCTGGGTCTAAGCATGAGTGTGTGCGACAAAAAAGGCAATAACATAAATGTATATCATAGATATATATTTAATCATAAATAACTCCTGAGACATTTTCAGCACAATTATGTATGTGTTTATATATATGTGTATGTGTGTGTGCGTATGTATGTATAATTGTTACTTTTTCCCCAAACAATATATTTAGAGAAATTATTTACCTGGACAAGCTTTGTAAACATTCTTAATCTAAGGCACAGTTGATGTGTCTGTTTTTAAAAATATAAGATGGACCTATTGAGCACATTTCTGGATAATAAGAACATCCATCCAATCAACACAAGAATGTAATACACCTGGATAAACATTTCCCACATTTTACAAACACGCATGACCTGTGTCAGTGTTTCTTTATTTTTGTAACTACAGTTTCACAAAAATAAATTTCTGCCAAAAAGGACTGCAAACGTTGAAATACACACACCTGACCTACCCACCAGTAAGACTCATAATAATCTCTATAGGGTTGGATGTTGATATTATTTTTCCACTCATATTTCACAAGGAAGTAAGAATACTGTTATCCCAAAAATGCATTTAATAGAATAACTATATTAGCAGTCCATAGCTAAATAGTAAATTAATTTTTCAAATTTTGAAAATAGTTTAATAATAAATACCATTATCATCATAATGAGGATGCTTTCTAATCACATCAAATATGCCTTTGATTATGTAATTGTCTAGCTAGCAGTAAAATCACTTTCAGGCACATAATAAAAGAAATGGACTGTATTGATGAGGGTCAGTTTAACTACTAGACTCTCTTCTCCATCAAGAAGTCATTTAGGAAAATACTAGTAAAAGGTTTGATACTCTAATGACTGTTGCTTTTTCTCACACTCATTTAATAGGAACATTTCTATCCCCTAAAATAAGGTTTTCTTGGAACACAGCTTTGTTCAGTCCTTCCCATAGAGTCTACTGCTGTTTATGCACTGACCATGGCAGAGGTGGAAAGTTACAAACTCACATAGAACCCCAATTTTCCCAATTTACTACTGAGTTCCCTATTAATTTCATTGCTTGAAGAAATACATAGTAAACTAAACATCATAGAAAATTTCTCTTCACATGCTTTTGTTCTCTTAGAGGGAGTTTGTGTCCTTTCCTTAAACTTTGGCCTGGAACACGCAGTACCACTGTGTTCACTTTTATTTTCATAATAAATACTGATTTCTTTGTTATTTTCTCAGGTCAGGACTCCATTAGGGGATAAATTGGCTAATTTACTAAAGTTTTCCACATTAAAAGACTAATTTAAACCTCAGTTAATTCTTTTTGAAGGCATACAAGCTGTTAACCCAGTTTCTTTGGTTCCTAAATGTGGGACATAAGTATAACTCAGCTTTTTGTCAGCAGAAACAAGTAAGCTCACCCATCAGTGGATATTACAAGTCTACGTCATCTCTTTCACTTTCAAAATGATTCTTCTCCTTATTTGACTAAATTCGTAGGTGCTCCATTCACTGTTTTCATGTTTATTTATTTATTTTTCACAGATTTCATTATTCATTTTTATATTTGAAAAGCAGAGCAGTGTGAGAGAGAAACAGAGAGGGAGAATCTCCCATCCACTTGTTCACTTCCCAAAATGGTCCCGACAATATGGACTGGGCCAGATCAAGTGAGGGAGCCTGGAACTCCATCTGACTCTCCCATAGGAGTGGCAGGGACTCAAGTACTTGGGCCATCATTCACTACCCTCCTGGGTGCATTAAAAGCTGAATTGGAAGTAGAGGAACTGAGACTCAAGGAAGTACTTTGACTTGGGATGCAGGGAACTCAAGCTGTGTCACACCTCCTCCTCTTGCACCTGTTTAATTTAAAATAAATTTTAGGTGCCAGCTTCGTGGAATAGTGGGTAAAGCCACCACCTGAAATAATGGCATCCATATGGATGCCGGTTTGTGTCCTAGCTGCTCCACTTCCAATCCAGCTCCCTAATAATGACCTAGGACAAGCAGCAGAAGATGGCCCAAGTGCTTGGGCCCATGCCACTCACATGTGAAACCCAGGTGAAGCTCCTGGATCCTGACTTCTGACTGGCCTGGCCCTGGCCATTGCAATCATTTAGATGGTGAACCAGCAAGTGGAATAAATCAATCTCTCTTTCTCTCTCTCTCTCTCTCCCCCTCCCTCATTCACTCTCTCTCTCTTTATCCTTGTCTGTCTCTTCTCACTGCAATTCAGACTTCCAAATAATTAAACTGAAAAATAAACTTTGAAATATTTATTTGAGAGATAGAGATCCCAGCTGCTGATTCACTCCCCAGATTTCTGTGATGACTGAGACCAGGCAAGTTGGAAACCAGGAGGTAGTCAAATCTCCTACATGAGTGTAGAAACTCAATTAATTCAGCCATCACTTCTCCCTCCAAGGAAGCTGGAGTCAAGAGCAGAAGCTGATATCAGTGCAAGCAACCATCAGATGCTGATGTCTCAATCAGCATCTTAATCACTAGGCTTGTTTTGTGTTTTACATATTCTTTATTATGTGTTCTTCCACTGTACTTCCTGTGTTTATGTTTTGGTCTAACCACCAGAGTGTGATGTCCCCCCACGATAAAGACCAAATATAATTGGTGTATTTATTTTCAGCATTCAGCATCCCAGACATTTCCAGAAGCACACTAACAATTAATTCATGTCTACTGGGTTAGACAGCTCTTCTTTTGTAATGACCCCAATAGGAATATCATCTCTTCAGTTTAGAAGTCAATATTCTACATGTTATATTTGTGGGCACCTTACTCAGGGCCTTTGTGGTTTGTGCCTGACAGTATAGGCAGTACACTCTATAATGCTGGCCCAGGATGGGCAAAACTAAAGTATGACTGAATGTTAGAATACCTGAAATTTCTCTTGTATAAAGGGAAGAGGAACAATTTCTTTTTTTTTTTTTTTTTTGACAGGCAGAGTGGACAGTGAGAGAGAGAGAGACAGACAGAAAGGTCTTCCTTTTGCCGTTGGTTCACCCTCCAATGGCCGCCGCGGACGGCGCGCTGCGGCCGACGCACCGCGCTCATCCGATGGCAGGAGCCAGGAGCCAGGTGCTTTTCCTGGTCTCCCATGGGATGCAGGGCCCAAGCACTTGGGCCATCCTCCACTGCACTCCCGGGCCACAGCAGAGGGCTGGCCTGGAAGAGGGGCAACCGGGACAGAATCTGGCGCCCCGACCGGGACTAGAACCCGGTGTGCTGGCGCCGCAAGGCGGAGGATTAGCCTGTTGAGCCACGGCGCCGGCCGAAGAGGAACAATTTCAAGAGTTTGTGAGGAGCTATCATTAGACATTTTCTTATCTACCTTCCTATCTTGCTTGAAGCTGACACCTTCATCTCTCATTCATCTCTCTCTCCAGTTGAGCACCAGTCATCTTGCTTTACTGTGCCTTACAGCACAGGTGTGGATGACAAAACCACTTCCTGCCTTAGGCTGTGGCTATGGACCCAACAGCAGAGCTACCTATGCTGTTTGTCACTGAGTACTTAGCAATTTAAGGTCAAATCATGAGACTGGGGAAGCAGGTTGCTGACACAATGCTATTCTTGTTTTTGCTGTGTCTGCAATAATAAATATTTTGGTTCCATTTTGGCTCATTTTCCCCTCCCCCCAAAAATCTGTGGAAGTAGAACAAGCCAACCCAACAAGTGCAGCAGTGATCTCTGTGGTACTTTTGGCCACTGCAATGCTGCTTAGACACTGATGATCACTTGACAGTCTCTAGAGTTGCATGGATTTCAATGAACAGTATCTTATTTTCCCTGGCATCTCACATGGCAAGGGGCAGTTTCTAGTACACAACTGGACTGGGGAAGTCATCTATAAGTCGTTTACCATTCCACTTTAGATTTTATACCATGTTTGATACCAACTATAGTACATTATTATTTAATTGCTATATTTAAAAATATTTTCTTAAATTCATATAAAAGTTAAGTAGATATTCCTTCTTGATATTCAAAAACGTGTCTCTTGTTAGAGGTATAAAGTGAAGTGAAATGTAAAAAAATTACATAAAGAATGAAATGTAACAAATGAACCAATCCATTTGTACTATGTCAACGGCATGCATTATTTCACTTATTCATGAAAACACTCAATGTTTGCTTAAGTGAAATAAATCCAAACTCCAGTATATTATACACATAGTGTGTAAATATGCTTTCTACACATTTGGCATTCTCAAGTCTCTCTTGAAACACAACAACTCAAATAATTGTTTTTGTCATGCTGTCCCAAAATGTCTATGGCATTCAATCCTCTTTATCTCCTTTTTTTCCAAATGTACTGTCTGAGCATTCATTGATTCCTCCTTTTCATCTATTCTGTTATTGATGCTTTTCATCGCATTTTTAATTTCACTTAGTGCATTTTTCAGTTTAAAGATTTCTGTTAATTAATTCCATCTCTGTTACT
Organism: Sylvilagus floridanus; assembly: GCA_949820135.1. Lineage (NCBI taxonomy): Eukaryota > Metazoa > Chordata > Mammalia > Lagomorpha > Leporidae > Sylvilagus > Sylvilagus floridanus. The sequence continues at coordinate 92,994,287 of OX463223.1, forward strand.
ATGTTTTCATCTAGGAGTTTTGTAAAGGTAATTTTATATAAGGTAGTTATACAATTTTGTTTTGTTTATAGTGTTCTATAAGGGTTTCAATATAATTTTTTTTGACAGGCAGAGTGGACAGTGAAAGAGACAGAGAGAAAGGTCTTCCTTTGCCGTTGGCTCACCCTCCAATGGCTGACGCACTGCACCGATCCAAAGGCAGGAGCCAGGTGCATCTCCTGGTCTCCCTTGGGGTGCAGGGCCCAAGCACTTGGGCCATCCTCCACTGCACTCCTGGGCCACAGCAGAGAGCTGGCCTGGAAGAGGGGCAACCGGGACAGAAAGCGCCCCAACTGGTACTAGAACCCGGTGTGCTGGCGCTGCAAGGCGGAGGATTAGCCTATTGAGCCACGGCACCGGCCAGTTTCAATATAATTTTTAGAGGGATATCAATGCTACTTACCAAAGAGACTATTTATATATTGCGATTTGAATATGACTTGGTCCTGGAACTCATGTAGAACTTGAAAACCCAAAGTCATATGAGATTACTTCAAAAAGTTCATGTTTAAAAAATGATTTAAAAGAATGCATATTTCCATGGACTTTTTGTAAAGCCTCATATCTTAGTGGTACAAAAAGGCTAGAAACTTAACCCAATTATGGTATTTAGTGTAAGGATTTGGTGAAATGATTAAAATTAAATTAGATCTATTAGTCCCTGTGATTAAATTCCTGTGAATGTGTGTGTGTGTGTGTGGGAGAGAGAGAGAGAGAGAGAGAGAGAGAGAGAGAGAGGGAACAAAATGACACAATTATGCAGACATAAATGCTTTCTATTATGTGATGATTTATGGCATATTGGGTCTCTGTCAGCAAGAATACTATCACCAGAAGTTGAACCAATGGAGTCCCCCTGATCTTGGACTGTGATCCTACAGAAATTGAACCAAAATAAACCTGTTTTCTTAATAAAGTAGTTTGCCTCAGACATTTCATTGCAGTGACTGAAAGCTGATGATGCTATCCTTTCTGTTGTGTATTCAAGGAACCCTAGTGGAAGAACAGCAGGCCATATTTGCTTGAGTTTATTTCTGGATATTCTATACTGTTCCATAGATCAATACATATGTCATTATTCAGTATATGTCTTGTAATATAGTTTGAAATCAGAAAATGTGATTCCTCCAATGTTTCACTTCTTGCTTGAAACTGTTTCAATTATTCTGGGTCTTTTGTAGTTTCATGTGAATTTTGGAATTTTTTTTCTATTTCTGTACAAAATGCCATTCATATTTGAATAAGGATTGTGCTAAATCTATGAATAATTTTAGATGGGATGAACATTTTAATAATATTAAGTCTTATGATCTGTGAACACTTGTTTGTGTCTTAATTTCTTTCATCAATGTTATGTAGATTTTAGTGTACAAATCTTTCACCAGCTTAGTGAAGTATATTTCTAAGTATAACATTGTTTTGGTGCTATTGAAAGTGGGTTTTTTTTTTCCAAAACTCCTTTTCAGAAGTTCATTGATAGATATACATCAGTGCATAACAGTAGAAAAATCTGGGGCCAGCATTGCTGCACAGTGGATTAAGCTGCCACTTGTGATGCTGCCATCATGTCTGAACTTCTGTTTAAATCCCGGCTGCTCCGCTTCAGATCCAGCTCCCTGACAATGCCCCTGGGAAAGTAGTAGAAGATAGCCCAAGTGCTTGGGACTCTGCCACCTATGTGGGAGTCCCAGATGTAGTTCCAGGCAACTGGCTTCTACCTGAAACAGTCCCAGCTATTTTGGCTATTTGGGGAGCAAACCAGCAGATGGAGGATCTCTCTGTTTCTCCCTCACTTTCTTTAAAATAAAGTAAATAAAACATTTTTGAAAGTATGAAAGCTGATAAATACATACAATGATGTCTTATTTTGGCCTTAAACAGAAGGAAATTATGTAATATATGACAACTGTGAACACTGAGTACATTATGTTAAGTGAAATAAATCAGTTGCAGAAAGACAAATAATGCATGATTTTACTAATATGAGGTGTCTATGTATAAACACTTTAAAATATCTGAATAGTTAGAATATTTAAATTTGTAGATTCAAAGTGTGAAATATGCAGCAGAGAAAGAACTTCTAAATCAATCCCATTCACAATAGCCACAAAACATTAAAGTACCTTGGAATAAATTTAACCAAGGATGTCAAAGATCGTTACAATGAGAATTACAAAACATTAAAGAAAGAAATTCATGGATTGAAAGAATCAAAATCATCAAAATGTCCATTCTTCCAAAAGCAATTTACAGATTCAGTGCTATATCAATCAAAATACCAAAGGCATTCTTTTCAGAACTAGAAAAAATGATGCTGAAATTCATATGGAGAAATAGGAGACCTGGAATAGCTAAAGCAATCTTATATAACAAAAACAAAGCTGGAGGCATCACAATACCAAACTTCAAGACAAATTACAGGGCAATTATAATCAAAATAGCCTGATACTGGTAGAAAAATAGATGGATAGATGAATGGAACAGAATAGAGACACCAGAAATCAATCCAAACATCTACAACCAACTTATATTTGATCAAGGAGCTAACATCATTTCCTGGAGCAAGGACAGTCTATTCAACAAATGGTGCTGGGAAAACTGAATTTCCACATGTGGAAATATGAAGCAAGGCAGCTACCTTACACCTTATACAAAAATCAACTCAACGTGGATAAAATAAGTCTACTAACCGAAACCATCAACTCAATCGAGAACATTGGGGAAACCCTGCAAGACATTGGCACAGGCAAAGAATTCCTGGAAAAGACCCCAAAGGCACAGGCAGACAAAGCCAAAATAAACAAATTGGGTTACTTCAAATTGAGAAGCTTCTATAAAGCAAAAGAAACAGTCAGGAAAATGAAGAGGCAACCAACAGAATGGTAGAAATTATTTGCAAACTACACACCTGATGAAGGATTAATAACCAAAATCTACAAAGAGAGCAAGAAACTCCACAATAACAAAACAAACAACCCAGTTAATTGATGGGCAAAGGACTTAAAAAGACTTTTTTTCAAAAGAGGAAACCCAAATGGCCAACAGACACATGAAAAAAAAAAGTCCAGTATCACTAACCATCAGGGAAATGCAAATCAAAACCGCAATGAGATTTCACCTCACCCCAGTTAGAATGGGCCTCAAACAGAATTCAACAAACAACAAATGCTGGAGAGGATGTGGGGAAAAGGGCACTCTAATCCACTGTTGGTAAGAATTTAAACTGGTAAAGCCACTATGGAAGATAGTATGAAGATACTCCAGAAACCTGAATATAGCCCTACCATACATCCCAACCATCTCACTCTTGGAAATTTACCCAATGGAAATGAAATCAGTAAACAGGAGAGCTATCTGCACCTCCATGTTTATAGTAGCTCAATTCACAATAGCTAAGACATGGAATCAACCTAAATGCCCATCAACTGCAGACTGGATAAAGAAATTATGTGATATATACACTATGGAGTACTACACAGCAGAAAAAAAATCCTGTCATTTGCAAAAAAAATGGATAAATCTGGAAAACTTCATAATTTTTGAAGTAACTCAGTCCCAAAGAGACAAATATCATATGTTATCCCTGATCTGTGAGAATTAATAGCGCCCCTATAACGAAAGCTATAGAAATGAAATTGACACTTTTAGAAAGAATGACTTGAATAATCTTCGTCTTGACTGTCAAGGGACAGTTTTTTTTTATTTTTATCTTTTATTTCCTTTTTTCTTTGTTTTCTTTCTTTCCTCTTCTTCATACTATATGTTGAACTCTCAGAGTTAATCATATGTATATAAAGTCAATTGAAAATAGATCCCAGTTAAAATAAGAGGGGGGATAAGAGAAGGAGGAGGTTGTTTATAACTGTAAAATGTATAGCTCTGCATACAGTCCTACAGACTTACTTCTAAGAGAACAGCTTAAAAACTTGTAATGGACTCCAATCCCATTGAAATTGGTGGTTAAATGCCATCTTAAGTGTTAAAGTGATGATATTAAGTGTTACAGTCAACATATAGATAGGATTAAGTATAAAATAAATCACATAAATAACATCAAGTGCCTGGTAATAAAAACAGACTGAATTAAAAAGGAAGGAATGTCCAACATGGGAAGCAGCCCACACAGCAGAATCCTAGAATGATATTCACTCTAAATAACATTTTGACCTCAGAATCAACGCTTAAGTCTGGTTGAAAGAGCTGTGAGAGCATTTCAGGCATGGAAAGCCAAGACTCTGTGGCAAAAACTATCCTACACGAAGGATCTCTGTGAGACCCAGTGGAAAGAAGCAGCCATCAAAGAAGGATGTATTTTTCTCTGAAGGGAGGAAAGAACTTCCACTTTGACTATGGCCTTGTCTAAATACTGATGGAGTCTGTGGACACAAAAGGCATCCATAGCCTTGGCAGTTCATGGCAAGAGCCTTGGGTGATCACTGACATCATAAATAAGAGTTTTAATCGTTAAATGAACAACAAAATCACTGTGCTGTCAGCTCCTTTGGCCGCAAAAGGAACGACGCTGCTCGCAGTTAATCGGTCTTCAGTAGACTTTACTTAGAAAGAGTGGGAAAAAGAGTGGGGGACCGGGAGAAGGGGGAGAGATGGCGCACACATTCCTTAAGGGGGAAAGCTGGCATGCCCCGCTCCTTCTCCCACAGTCCGCTTATATACGGAATTCAACCAATCACAATCAATCAATCACAGTCCATGCACAGAGCTCTCCAATCCAGCACTTGATCATGCTCAGCTGTGGAGTCACGCAGCAGGCAGGGCATCAGCGCCATCTTGTTGTTTTCCACGATCCTCAGCTAGATGGAAAGTTCAATCAGCTGCTACATCCGCATTACTGCTATAAGCCAAGCCCAGCATGGGGGGGGGTCCCATGGCAGGTATATCCATGGGTCCCCACACTGTGCACTTACTTCCCTAACCCCCACTGGAAATAACCCCTTTGGAAATTTATATTTACTAAATAAAAGTTTAAAATAAAAAAAGAAAAAAAAGAAAAAAATTGTAAAACATAATTGGCTAGCTAAGATACATTTTTATATAAGAATTCAAATACATATCACAAACATGAAACCTTGTGGAAATCCGATAGGCTTAATAATTTAACTTAAAAATAAATATCTGTTTGTCTTTTCCATGTTCTTATTAACATGACCACTGGCAAAAGCCACATATCAGCAAGGGGGAGAAACATGATCTATTCTGGGACTAAAAGACAGGGAAGAGTGGGAGCCAGATTGGTTCTATAGTTATGTTTTCTTTTTCATCTACATATCTAAAGGCTGCACTTCATTTCATTCATAAGTGTTCTACACCAAGAAGAGTTAAAATGATTGGTTCTAGAAGAATGAAATTAAGCTTTCAGATTGGAAGAATCAAGAACTGTAGTGAAGTATTACCCTCTAGTGGACAATGTAGGAACTGTATTATGTCTAAGGGTTGCCATGAAAAATTATCTGATCCTTGGAAAGAGCCAAAAAGAGTTTACTAAGTTTCTTTCAGTGTAGTTTTTTATATGTGCTTTCCACAGACTGTTAACTAAGCTTTTTTAGAATTTATAGGTGTAAAGAGATGAACCTTGTAGAAATTAGATAGGAAGATGGATGATTTTTGCCTGAAAGGGTTATGGAAACAGTGCTCACAACAATGGCAATGAATTATGTAAAAAATAGTTACTAAAAGAGGATTTGATTTATGTTACATACAAAAGATAAATTTCAAATGCTGTCATATCGCTATATAAGATATTATTTTTAATTATTCAATACAATTTTGCTAAGAATCTTACATGGTTTCTTTTTAGGTGTAATCGACCAAAAATGTATGTATTTAGCTGGTGGAGCAAGAAAGAACCTGAATAATTTCCTCTACTTGTCATTTCACCAAAGAGACACCAATTTAATCAGCTATTTACTTAGTAATCTACCTTTAAAAGAGTTGGATAAGCCGAGTGAGAGACCTAGTGCTTACCTTTGGTATAATAATCAGAAAGGAAGCACTGAAGAAGGGAGAAAGCTAATAGTTTCCATTCTCACACCTCCCCAGTGTGAAGAGATCCCCCCCAATTAGGGGAGGGAGAAGGAATTAATTGCAGGCATTAAAACTGGGACCAATACAAGGCACATTATGGTGAAATCTAGTACCAGGCAGATTTCTATGGACCTGCAGACCAAGCCTCTGGAATCACACTAATCATATGCCTTAGGAACCTCTTCCATCATTTCCCCTGGCTCAGACAGCAGAGTTTGGAGGAATAATTCACCCAATAGATCTTGGGTCAGGAGAATGAGCACAGGATTAGAGGTTTTAGAGCTTCTTTTAGGTCTCCCATGTGGGTGCAAGGGCCCAATGACTTGGGCCATCTTCTACTGCTTTCCCAGCCCATAACAGAGAGATGGATCAGAAGTGGAGTGGTCAGGACTCAAACTGGTGCCCATATAGGATGCCAGTGCTTCAGGCCAGGGCATTAACCCGCTACACCACAGTGCTGGCCCCATCTCATGCAAACAAGGAGGAGTGGGTTTTATATTTTTTAAACATTGTTGGTCCTACTGTAATGCTCTTTGTATGGCAGTAGGTACATAGTGTGCTAAGTTCCTCAAAAATCTCTCCTTAAAAACTTTGCAGTTAATACTTTTGTGCAACTGTCTTTTGAATAAAGCTATGATAGCATTAAAAACAAACAAAAATACAGCACTCTTGGTAATTATTTTATTGTATTTGTCCACTGTTAATTAATTAATTTATTTGAAAGTCAGAGTTACACAGAGAGAGAATAAGAGGCAGAGGTCCTCCATCTGCTGGTTCATTCCCCAACTGGTTGCAAAAGCCAGAGCTGTGCCCAACCTAAGCCAGGAACCAAGAGCCTCGAGTCTCCTCTGGGTCTTCCACGTGAATGCAGGGGCCCAAGGACTTGGGCCCTCTTCTACTGTTTCCCAGGGCACAACAGAGAGCTGGATCGGAAGTGGAGCAGTTGGGACTCGAACCAGCGCCCATATGGGATGCCAGCCCTGCAGACGGTGGCTTTACCCATTACACCACAGCTCTGGCTCCCACAATTTTTTCTGTGACTGCTGTAACTTAAAAGCTTTTGAAATTGATTTGCTTCAAATAGGCTGAAGATTTGTTATTATTAGATTTTCCATTACAAGCGGAAACTGAAGAAATCCATCACCACCAGGCTAACCTTACAAGAATTACTTGTGTGTACTGTGTTAGAAGCAAAAGGAAGGGTCAGCTTTGTGGTACAGTGGGTAAAGCCCCAGCCTGCAGCGCTGGCATCACATATGGACCCCAGTTTGAGTCCCGCCTGCTCCACCTCTGATCCAGCTCCCTGCTAATGCACCGGGGAAGGTAGTGGGCTCCTGTATCCATGTGGGAGACCCAGAGGAGGCTCCTGGCTCCTGCCTTCAGATATGCTCAGCTCTTGCTGTTGTAGCCCTTTGAGGAGTCTACCTCTTTCTGTAACTCTGTCTTTCAAGTAAATAAAATAAATCTTGTCTTATCTTGTTTCAAAATAAATATTTCTGATTTTGTAAAATGAAATATAAAATATGTCTCAGATCTTCCTGTTAATTAGTAAGGATTCATCCTTAATCCTTGCTAGTTTAAGCCTGCCTAAGTCACTTTACTAAAAGATCTTCGTTAACCCAGTATTTTAAACATCTGTCAGCTTATGTAGGTAAATGTAGAAGCATGTTTGTATACTGCTTGTACTTATAGTGACAGCTGTCCATATTGAGATTCTCATATCATCTGCATCTTAAAGTTTCATGTGAGTTTTTACTGTTAGGATAATTAAGATGTACATAAGACAAAAGGTTAAGTCGTTCTTGTACCTATATTTTTTGTTGTTGTTTTGACTAGTAATAGTAATAGATACTTCTGAAGCTAATGATCCTTTAAAGTCTCTTAGAAATTATAAAAAGAAAGGGAAGATAGGTACAATTTGAGACAAACTCAATTGGACTTGCACCAAATGATGGAGTTAGAAACACACCAGGGGATCCCAATAAAACCCCATCAAGATGGCATATACCAATGCCATCTCAACGGCCCAAGTAAACAATTTCAGTTCACAACCGATCACACTGAAAGGGCCAAGAGTCAAAGGGAATATACAAACAAGACTAGTTTCTACCAACATAAACAGATAGGACCAGAAAGGGAGAGGACGATCCAGCATGGGAAGCAGAGTCACAGAAGACTCATAAAATGACAGAAGTCCTAAATAACACTCTGGCCTCAGAATCAGCCCTTAGGGCACTCAGATCTGGCTCAAGAGCCCATGAGATTATTATAGGCATGGAAAGCCAAGACACTCTGAAAAAGGAAAAAAAGAAGACCTAAAGGGAAGACCTCAGCGAGCGAGATCCCAGTGGAAGGAACGGGGCTACCAAGGAAGAAGGCACCTTTCTCCAAAGGGAGGAAGGGACCTCCACTTTGACTGTGACCCTGTCGGAATAGAAGCAAAATCGGCGAACCCTAAAGGCTTCCATAGCCTCAGCAACTCATGACTAGAGCCTAGGGAGATTCCTGACGCCATAAATAAGAGTGTCAAATTGTTAAATCAACACCAGGAGTCACTGTGTACCTATATCCCATGTGGGATCTGTCCTTAACATGTTATCTAATGTGAGGTAACGCTGTAACTAGTGCCGAAACAGTATTTTTACACTTTGTGTTTCTGTTTAGATGCAAACTGATGAAAATTCCTACTTAATACATACTGAACCGACCTACTCTATATAAAGATAATCGAAAAGGGAAAAAAAAAAAAAAAAAAAAAAAAGAAAAACTCAGTGTTACATTGGAAACTGCATCAAAAAAAAATTTATCAGTCTCAAATATATATATATATATATATTTCATGTAGGATCTCTGTCTTTAATGTGCTATACAAAGTGACTCAATGCTAAAATGAGAACTCAAAGACTATATTTCACTTTGTGTTACTATATGAGGGCAAAGGGACGAATTCATAACTTAACACATACTAAATTGATCACATGTATACAAAAAGAATTGAAAACGAATCTGGATGTGAACAAAAGGGTGGAGGGGGCGGGCAAGGGGGGAGGGTTGTGGGGGGAGAGGGAAAATATGGGGGGAAACCCATTGTAATCCATAAATCATACCTTGGAAATTTATATCCTAAATAAAAGTTAAAAAAAAAAAAAAAAAAAAAAAAAAAAAAAAAGAAATTATAAAATACTGACAAGAAAAGAATAGTTGTTTTTTTTAAAAAAAAAACACTTGAGTACAACTCAGTGTGATTAAGAAATAGAAGTTTAAAAATGCTTCATAGAACACCCAAGGTTTACATTATAAGATTTCTTGCATCAGACCTATTACAGAGGTCAATGAGGCATTTACTGCAACGTTTGAGAGTGCAACTTTTTTAAAATGATCTTTTTCATTATATTTTCTAAGAGAAGCATATTGTTATGCTTTCCTAACCTCTGTTGATTACTACAGTAAGTGATATTCACTTAAAACCCTGTAGATTTCAACGACAGTTTAAAAAAATGAAGTGATGATGACTGCCCTGTTTTTGTTTCATTTCTGTAAATCAGCAGTTCTTCACCTTTGCCTAGCTTCCACTTAGGTTTACTGAGATAGTCATTAAAGTTGAATTTGGCTTCTGTAGTATAAGCCTTAAATTTTAGTTTCAATTTAAAGCATTTTATAAGGGGGAAAAGGTGTTCAAGTATTTAAAGTATGTTTTCCAGGACACTTCAACTGTAAGTCAGGTAGATAGTTCAAGTTAGCTGTTAGGCAAGGACTGAAGGACTGGATTGTTTTAACATAAGGCTTTTCCTGTTCTTGGAGCCTCAGTTCATTAAAACTCTCTTTTTAAAGCTTGTGTGCTTTAGAGTTAAGCAACTCATTTTTTTCCCCCTCTCCATGAGTTGCGAAATTTAATGCATGAAGCTGATGTGGCTAACAAGTTTATTTTAAGAATTGTTTAGAAATGCTGTTGCTTCAGGTTCTTAAAATCGCTCAGCACTCCAAATTCTTCTAATCAGGTTTTTGGAAACCTACCAGTGTGTTTCTGTGTTCGCACTGCAAAAAGCACCATATTCTTTCCAGCTAATTGTGTAGAATTTGATTACTTGCAAGGTCAAAACTGTAACCACATCTGAATCTACACCTCCCCTCTTCTGTCACCCCACCACTCCCCATAGTTATCAGTATTTCCATGTAGACATTACCCTGCTGTATAAAATTCACTCTAGAGTTTTAAAGACATCACTCATATTATCCTATTTTGGTCATGTGAAGATTCATGTTATTTTGTAATGAATAATTGTCTTTATAATATTTAGTTGGCTGATGAAAAATCTTGTCTTAATTTTTGAGAAATGAGTGTAGCATTTATAAAATAAACTGGCTTATCAATTAATGGCTCTGTATTCCCCTTTCCTGCTAGATTTGATCCCCCCCCCCTTTGGTTAGGGACTGAGGTGGGATAGCGTGCGTATAGTGAATGTATGTAATGTGATTTGATACTGTTAATACTCTTTTGTTATGTAAATTTTGTGTTTTTTTCTGTTGTTATTTTAGTGGATAAAATTTGTATTTTGAACTTTCTGGAGATTACCACTCCATCGTTTGGTGCATTTATTGTACTTGTTAGACACAAATCATTATTTTATTTCATGATTATGCAGGTGTTGAATGGGAAGAGCACCCGAGGGAGTGAGAAATGGCATAGGCTGTATATCATTGCCATTAAAGAAATAATAAAATTGTAAAGAATATTTGACAGACATAATTCTTTTTAACCAAATCTACTTTTAAAAAATAGCCATTTCTTCATTCATGAAATAAGAATAACATCTTACTAGGCTATAAGTGTTTAAGGAAACCAGGTGTGCTACAAATATTCATTCCCATCATAACACTGTTTCACCCCTCCATGTGTTTGCCTTTACCTGAAAATGTGAGTTAAAACTTAGAAGAAGTTCTTACATAACTGTTTTGATGATGCTCATATTTTTTGGTGTTTTTCATAGTCAAGATATAAATTACAGTCAATAAATAGGTCAGATCCTTTCAAATATTTAAATTCTTTTAAAAGTATTTAAAAAACTTATTATCAAATTTAGTTGAGCTTTCCTAAGAGAAACAGATGACTTATTCCCACCTTAATAATCAGTTTCAATTTGACTCTTGTACACTTAACACAGCATGGATTTCTTTCTTAGCAGCAGAGAACCATAGCATATCAGAGAGAGAAATGACCTGGGAGAGTACCTAATTCAACCCCTTCATTTCATAGGTGAGGCAGCTAAGGCTCAAAGGTGTGGTGGTTTGTCCACGCTTATAGGTAGCTAATTAGTGGCAGAGCCCTGACTGGGACATAGTTTGAAGGTGAAAAATGTCACCAACTTGCTTCTCCTGGGAGGTGTCAAATGTTTATTTTTTTCAACTATTCTTTCCATTATGCCCTAGCTTTCATTACATATTAGGTGACACTTTGTAATTGATACAGCAGGACAATCTTAAATACCTATTTCTTCAGATTGGTCAATACTACACTAGTATTTGGGTGGTAAGATTCTGTTTTGAAGTCTAAAGCTTGCAGGTATGAAATACAGATTTTTAGGATTTATTACATTCTTATGTATCATTATATAACATTTAAAGAACTATATAAGTATATTTTACAGTTTTGTTTAAGTAACAAATTTGCATTTTGATTTGATGTAATAAAAGCTTTAATGTAATTTCTGTTAGATTTTGCATTTTTCTTAGTTAAACTTTAACCTGACAGAGTGAATGATTCTTATGTTATTGTATTAGTATTGTGAATAATTGTGAAATGTTTTGAGACAGAGTACTATATTTGTGAATATAACGTTATGACTGCTTATTATTTAGTAGAAATCTTTCCATCAGTATGGAAAACTAAGAAAATTGTTTTCTGCTGTATAATCTGGCATTCATTGTAGATTAAAGCTTATTTTTCTGTGAATAAAACGTATTCAATAAAGTACTATTCTTTAAAGTGAAAAAAAATAAAATAAATCTTTTAAAAAAAAGAAGTAACCGGATCAGCACGGCTCCAGCTGTTGCAGCCAATTGGGGAGTGAACCAGCAGATGGAAGACCTCTCTCTCTCTCTGCCTCTCCTCTCTCTATAACTCTTTCAAATAAAATAAATAAATCTTTTTAAAAAAGAAGCAAAAGGAGGATAACTACCATCATGAATACATACAATATATAAATTTCAAAAGTACAGCAGACATACACAAAAGAAAATTAAAATCTAAGGATTCATATTTTTATTTTTACTTGTTTCTGGATTTGATTTGCTATATATCTAGTTAAAGGTTTATTTAACCTGTATCAATTAGGACTATGTTTTGTAATTTCTCATACACATTAGTTTTTCATATTAGGGCTATGCTGGTCTCTAAAAATAAGTTGAAAAGCATTTTATCATTTTCTAGTTTCTGAAAGAACATATTATTACACTTTTGTTTATACTTTAGATGTTTAGCACAATTCACCAGTGAAATTATTTAGGGCTTTAGTTATCTCAATGGAAGATTTTATTAATAAATTTAGTTTCTTAAATACATGTGGGCCTATTCAAAATTTTTTCTTTCCATATTAGTTTCATGAATTTGTATTTTTGAAGAACTATTTGGATTTCATGTAAGTTGCCAACTTTTTGAATCAAAATTCTTTAATATCCTTTAAATATTAAAAATATAGCTTCCTTATGATCCAACAATAGTAACAATAGTATTACTGGGTATATACTCAAAAAAGTAATAAAATTAGTGTATATTTTATATTGGGGCCAGTGTTGTGACAGAGTGGATTAAACCACTGATTATAATGCCAGCAAACCATATTGGATTGCTGGTTCAAGTCCCAGCTGCTCCATTTCCAATCCAGTTTCCTGCTAATGTTTTTGGAACAGCAGTAGATGATGGCCCAAGTGCTTGGGACCCTGTCACCCACGTGGGAGACATAGATGGAGTTCTTAGTTCTTGGCTTTAGCCTAGGCCAGACCTGGCTATTTCAACCATTTGGAGAGTAAACCAAAGAATGGAAGGATGGAAGACATCTCTCTCTCTCTCTCTCGCTCTCTCTCTCTCTCTCCCTGCCTCCCTCCCATTCTCTATCACTCTGCCTTTCAAATAAATAATTTTTTTAAAGAAAATACATCTTTCACACACATATTATTCGCAGCACTATTAACAATAGCCATGACAAGAAATTTATCTAAGTTTCCATCAACAGATGAGTGGATGAAGATACATACAGTAATAGAATAGCATTTGGTAATAAAAATTATGAAATTATATCATTTGCAGCAACATGGCTTAATTTAGAGGGCATTGTTAAGAGTAGTAAGCCAGACACAAAAAGACAAATGTCATATGATCTCAGTTATGTTGAAGTTCTGAGTTCTGGTGCTATTTCTCACAGTAGGGTTACTACAGATCACAACAGTGTATTGTATATTCCAAAATAGCTAGAAGATAAGGTTTTTAACATTTTCACCACAAAGAAATAATCAATGTTTGAGGTAATGGATATGCTGATATATTAGCTTTTTTTAACCTTAAAATTTACTAGAGGAACTTCTTGGGAAGGAAAAGTTTTATTTTGGCTTACAGTTTAGTGGTTCAGGATTGGACAGTCCTTTTAGTCTATCATTTGATGGATGCTGCCCACAGCAGAGCAGTGTGGTAGAATGATCACATGGTGAGGCAGGAGTCAGAGAGACAAGCTAAGCCAAACTCAGCATAACCAGCCCCTTATGAGAACTACCTTCTGAGGTACATGCCCAGTGATCTAAAGACCTCACAAAGGACTTCCTCCTCAACACCATAACTTGATCAGATATTCACCCTTCATCTATCAAACTTTAAAAGAAATATTTCAGAGTTTAGGGGCCATAATTGTGTCCAGCAATTCAATTTGCTGGTTTCAATCCAGCATACCATATCGGAGCTCTGGTTCCAGTCCCAGCTGCTCTGCTTCTGATCCAACTCCCTGCTTACATGCCTGGGAAAGCAGCAGAGGATGGTCTAAGTACCTGGGCTCTTGCTACCCAAGCTGGGGACACATATGGAGTTTCAGGGCCCTGGCTTTGGCCTGGTCCAGCCCCAGCCATTTCAGCCATTTGTGGGGAGTGAACCAGAAGATGGAAGATTTCTGTCTCCCCATCGCTCCCTCTCTTTCTGTAACTCTGCCTTTCAAATAAAGATAAATCTTTAAAAAAAGAAAAGGTACCACAATTAACCTAATTAAGATAATCATTACTACACTTAACATTTTTGGGGGCAAAAACATTAAGATATACTTTCTAAGCAAATTTCTATTATACCCTACATTATTAGTAACTATAATCATCATGCTATACATTGGATTCCCCAGAACTTACTCAGCTTTGTACCCTTTGACCATCATCTTCCAGTTTCTCCCACACTCAATCTACGGTAACCATCATTCTATTCCATGCTTTTATAAATTCAACTTTTTTAGCTTCTACATATAGGAGTGAACACGAAGTAGGTGAGGACTTCAAGAATTTGTGGAAATTGGTTATGAAAAGTTATATATGGATGTTTTCAAAAATAGCATTTTATCTTGCATTTATTTCATAAAAATGTGTGGGACATTACTGAAGAGCAATTTTGCAAGCTGGATGTTTCACTTAGTCGTTAAGAGGCCTGCAACCCACATTGGAGTCCTGGGTTTGATTCCTGGCTCTCACTCCTGATTCCAGCTTCCTGATATAGTGAATCCTGGGAGGAAGCAGTGACGGCTAAAGTTGCCGGGTCCCTGCCACCTACATGGGAGACATTGACTTCAGTTTGTCCCATTACTGGATATTTCAGACATTTGGGTAGTGAACCAGTGAATGGCAGCTCGCTTTGACTCTGTCTCTCTACTTTTGGATAAATAAGATAAAATATATGCATGTATTTAAAATGTTTGAGGTTCTTTAACAATGATTTTCACTTCTAAAATAATATCTAGGGAGAGCAGCAAGATGGCAGAATAGGAAGGGAGCACACCGATAGTCTGGGGAGAGACAGTTTAATAAAAGTGGAGATACTGCAGGTTCAAGGAAGAGTAGGGGAAGAAACAGCAGAGAAAACCCTTCTGGAACTGGAGACTCACAGTGGACCTGCGTGGAGAGTGTGGGAGCCCGCAGTTTGGGACACCAGCAGCAGATTCAACACACCAGCGCTGGAACGCGAGGTGAGCAGAACCTCAATAGCCCAAAATACCAGCAGGGAAGCGGAAAAGGGAGCCTAGAGTGAACAAGGCTTGAAACCCTGTGGGGAAAAGTTCACCAGGCTAACTAGAAGAGAGAGAGAGAGAGGGAAAAAAAAAAAGTGACCCATACGGACACGAGCTTCTCTCTCTCCGCTCACCTCTCAAAGGTGAGCAAGACAAAGAGCAGGCGCCATTTTGGAATACGTCATAAGCAGGGCGACCTCGGGTCGGCACCGGCCCCGAGCCTAGCAGAAAAACCTGACTCTGGGTGGGAGGGGTGAAATAACAGGAGATTAGAACCTAATGAATGTGTGGTGCTAATGAACTGAGACTGTGAAAAAAGAGATGGTGGGGGAGAGAACTCACGGAAATCACGAATTCATGTGAGTACTCTCCAGAGACGCTACAGTTCAGTAGCCTTGGCAGCCCAGTGGGAGACTGCAGGAGAATCTCAGCCCATACAAAGGGCCGCAAAGATTCCTTCTCTGGTCCTTGGGAAAGAGCTTCCAATCTCTGGCTCCTGTGGGTATATCATTCGCCTGCTAACCACCCCCAATTCCATTCAGCTGTGTGGAATTACTTCCCTTTTGAACCAAAAAAAAAAAAAAAGTATCAGAGAGAGATTTACCACGCCTAACCTGGGAGTGTCTCCTTTGACACACCCTCAACCCTGAGGAACCAAACAGAGCTCTCAGGCCACACCCATTTCAAGCCTCTAAGGCTCCATTGAAAGCAGACAGTCCACTTAATCTAGAGTCATAGTATAACAAGAAAAAAACACCACAGTGAAGAAACCAATATGCCAAACAACAAACGCAAAAACCGAGGTAAAAAGAACAAGGAAGACACTATGGCATCCCCAAATGAAAAAGACACCCCAATTCAAGATTACGAAGATGATGAGATAGAAGAGATGCAAGAAGCAGATCTCAAAAAATTGATAAGAACACTAAGAAGCACTCAAAAACAAATTCTTGAACTACAGAAATCCTTAATGGACAAGGTAGAAAATCTCTCTCATGAAAATGAAATATTAAGGAGAAATCAAGCTGAAATGAAACAACTAGTAGAACATGAAACTGTGATAGTGACGAGAAATCATAATGAAGTGAAGAATTCAATAGATCAAATGACAAACACATTACAGAGCCTTACAAACAGAATGGGTGAGGCAGAAGAGAGAATATCGGACCTAGAAGACAGAGCACAGGAAACTATACAGTCAAACCAAAGACAAAAAGAGGAAATTAGAAATCTAAAAAATATTGTTGGGAATCTACAGGATACTATTAAAAAAACCACATTCGAGTTCTAGGAGTTCCTGAAGGCATGGAGAGGGAGAAAGGATTAGAAGGCCTTTTTAGTGAGATAATAGCAGAAAATTTCCCAGTTTTGGAGAAGGAGAGAGACATCCTAGTACAGGAAGCTCATAGAACCCCTAGGAAACATGACCAAAAGAGGTCCTCACCACGACACGTTGTAATTAAACTCACCACAGTGAAACAGAAAGAAAAGATCCTAAAATGCACAAGAGAGAAACGTCAAATTACACTCAGAGGATCTCCAATTAGACTCACGGCAGACTTCTCATCAGAAACCCTACAAGCTAGAAGGGAATGGCGAGACATAGCCCAGGTACTTAGAGAGAAAAACTGCCAGCCCAGAATATTATATCCTGCCAAGCTCTCATTTGTGAATGAAGGTGAAATAAAGACCTTTCATAACAAACAAAAATTGAAAGAATTTGTTGCCACTCGTCCAGCCCTGCAAAAGATACTTAAAGATGTGTTACACACAGAAACACAGAAACACGACCATCAACATGAAAGAAGGTAAACGAAGGGAACCTCACAGCAAAAGATCACAGGGAATTCAAAGCATACATTTGGATAAAGAAATTATGGGACATGTACTCTATAGAATACTATACAGCAGTCAAAAACAATGAAATCCGGTCACTTGCAACAAAATGGAGGAATCTGGAAAACATCATTCTGAGTGAATTAAGCCAGTCCCAAAGGGACAAATATCATATGTTCTCCCTGATCGGTGACAACTAATTGAGCACCAAAGGTGAAACCTATTGAAGTGAAATGGACACTATGAGAAACAGTAACTTGATCAGCTCTTGTGCTGACTGTTGTTGTACAATGTAATACTTTATCCATTTTAGTAATTTTTTTATTCTAGTACTATTGGTTGAATTCTGTAATTAACAAACAATTATTCTTAGGTGTTTAAATTTTAACTGAAAAGTGATCCCTGTGAAATATAAGAGTGGGAATAAGAGAGGGAGGAGATGTACAATTTGGGACATGCTCAATCGGAACTGCCCCAAATGATGGAGTTAGAACTGTGCAGGGAATTCCAATACAATCCCATCAAGGTGGCATGTACCAAGGCCATCTCACTAGTCCAAGTGACCAATTTCAGTTCACAATTGATCACACTGATAGGTCTAAGAGTCAAAGGGATCACACAAACAAGACTAGTGTCTGCTAATACTAACTGATAGAATCAAAAAGGGAGAGAATGATCCAACATGGGAAGCGAGATACACAGCAGACTCATAGAATGGCAGATGTCCTAAATAGCACTCTGGCCTCAGAATCAGCCCTTAAGGCATTCAGATCTGGCTCAAGAGCCCATGAGAATATTCTAGGCATGGAAAGCCAAGACACTCTGGAAAAAAAAAGGAAGACATAAATGAAAGATCTCTGTGAGTGAGAACCCAGTGGAATGAATGGGGCCATCAAAGAAGGAGGTACCTTTCTCTGAAGGGAGGAGAGAACCTCCACTTTGACTATGACCCTGTCGGGATAAGATTGAAGTCGGCGAACCCTAAAGGCTTCCATAGCCTCGGCAACTCATGACTAGACCCTAGGGAGATTACTGATGCCATAAACAAGAGTGTCAAATTGTTAAATCAACTTCAGGAGTCACTGTGTACTTACGTCTCATGTGGTATCTGTCCTTAATGTGTTGTCCAATGTGAAGTAATGCTATTACTAGTACTGAAACAGTATTTTACACTTTGTGTTCCTGTGTGGGTGCAAACTGATGAAATCTTTACTTAGTATATACTGAATCAATCTTCTGTATATAGATAATTAACAAGGAAAAAAAATCTTGGTGTTAAATTGGAAATTGCCTAGAAAATTAATCAATTTTTTTAAAAAATATATCATGTAGGATCTCTGTCCTTAATGTGCTATACATTGTGAATTAATACTATAACTAGTACTCCAACAGTATTTTTCACTTTGTGTTGCTATGTGAGGGCAAACTGTTGAAATCTTTATGTAATATGTACTAAACTGATCTTCTGTATATAAAGAGAATTGAAAATGAATCTTGATGTGAAGCAAGGGGAGAGGGAGTGGGAAAGGGGAGGGTTGCGTGTGGGGGGGAAGTTATGGGGGAGAAGCCATTGTAATCTATAAGCTGTATTTTGGAAATTTATATTCTTTAAATAAAAGCGTTATAAAAAAAATAACACCTCATATTCAAAGAGAGGGAGGAGATGTACAATCTGGGACATGCTCAATAGGACTTGCCCCAAATGATGGAGTTAGAATCGTGCCAGGGGATTCCAATACAATCCCATCAAGGTGGCATGTACCAAGGCATGTACCAAGGCCATCTCACTAGTCCAAGTTACCAATTTCAGTTCACAGTTGATTACACTGATAGGTCTAAGAGTCAAAGGGATCACACAAACAAGACTAGTGTCTGCTAATACTAACTGATACAATCAAAATGGGAGAGAATGATCCAACATGGGAAGTTAGATACACAGCAGACTCATAGAAGGGCAGATGTCCTAAATAGCACTCTGGCCTCATAATCAGCCATTAAGGCATTCAGATCTGGCTCAAGAGCCCATGAGAATATTCTAGGTATGGAAAGCCAAGATACTCTGGAAAAAACAGAAGACCTAAATGAAAGATCTCTGTGAGTGAGATCCCAGTGGAAAGAATGGGGCCATCAAAGAAGGAGGTACCTTACTCTGAAGGGAGGACAGAACTTCTACTTTGACTATGACCCTGTTGGAATAAGATCGAAGTCGGCGAACCCTAAAAGCTTCCATAGCCTCGGCAACTCATGACTAGAGCCTAGGGAGATTACTGACGCCATAAACAAGAGTGGCAAATTGTTAAGTCAACATCAGGAGTCACTGTGTACTTACGTCTCATGAGGGATCTGTCCTTAATGTGTTGTCCAATGTAAAGTAATGCTATAACTAGTACTGAAACAGTATTTTTACACTTTGTTTTTCTGTGTGGGTGCAAACTGATGAAATCTTTACTTAGTATATACTGAATTGATCTTCTGTATATAAAGATAATTGAAAATGATTAAAATGATTAAAAAAACTTTGTTAAATTGGAAATTGCATAGATAATTAATCAATTTTAAAAAAAATCATGTAGGATCTTTGTCCTTATTGTGCTGTACATTGTGAATACTATAACCAGTACTGCAACAGTGTTTTTCACTTTGTGTCCCTATGTGAGGGCAAACTGTTGAAATCTTTATGTAATATGTACTAAACTGATCTTCTGTGTATAAAGAGATTGGAAAATGAATCTTGATGTGAATGGAAGGGGAGACGGAGAGGGTAGCGGGTGGGAGGGAAGTTATGGGGGGGTAAGCCATTGTAATCCATAAGCTGTACTTTGGAAATTTATATTCTTTAAATAAAAGCTTTATATAAAAATAAAAAAAAATAAAATAATATCTAAACCAAATTATTATAGAAAACACATTAGGTGTTTGCAGACTATATATACCAAAGTAATATAGAATTGTAAGAAAGCAGAAAGGATTAAATATATTTAAGAACAGCCACATATTGATAATCTTTTGAAAAAACTAAAATATTTTAGAAGATTTTGACATTTAGATATGGTAACAATGTAACTTACAAGAAATTATGACAGAAAACTGACACAATATTAACTCCATGTTAAAAAAAGATATCTTTACATGTGTTTATATGTACCTGGGCCAAAATATAAAATACTGTGCATTTCAAAAATTTATGGAAATGAAATTAAAGTATAAGCTTATTTTGGTATAAAATTGAAATTCATGTATATAAGTATTATAAAAATATAGAAATAGAGAAAATATTAACCGATTATTTATTGGCAGTGAGTATATGAGGACTTTAAAATCTCTCCTTTAAGATTTTCTACATATTACAAAGATTGTCTAGTATACATTGTTCACAAACTTAAAGTGTGGATGTTAACTACCTCTTTTATTCTACTCTTCTGTTTGACCTTTACTAACTTTTTCAGAAAATTTTGATTGATATGTAGCTTTTACATTGTTATGGGGTACAGTGCAATACTTTGATACAGTACAATGTAAAATGATCATATTCAGAAATTAGCATTTTAATTTCCTTTTTTTGTAAGAGCCTATAAAGTCCTCTCTGCCAATTTGTCATACAATATCTAATGAACTGCTGTGAATTACAGTTGCCCTAACTGTGCTGTGGAACACTAAACCTCCTTACTCAATCAGGCTGTGTTTTGTTACCCATTAACTAAACGCCATCTCCCCTCAACTCACCCCCTGTAGGCACTGGTAATCACTACTCTAAGTTCAGATCAACTTCTTTTAATTCTTTTTATTTGTTTTTGTGGGGCTGGCTTAATTATTTAACATAACAATCTCCAGTTTCACCCATTTTTCCACAAATGTCATAATTTCACTTTTTATGACAAAATAATCCTCCATAGTATATATATGCCAAATTGTCTTTATCCATTCATCTGATGAGGTTGATTCCCTATCTTGGCTGTTGTGAATAGTACTGCAGTGTATATCAAAGTGCAGGTATTTCATTGATATGCTGATTTTCTTGCTCAGAAGTGGGATAACTGGGTCATATAGTGGATCAATTTTAGTTTTTTTAAATATATTGTTTTCCATAAATGCTATACTAGTTTACATTCCCCGTAACAGTGTATTATGGTTTTCTTTTCTCTACATCCTCATGAACACTTATATTCTTTGCCTTTTAATTTAAAAAAAATCAAAAATACTTTAACAGATACATAAAAATTGAACATATTTATGGCTATTGTAAAATGTTTTTGTACTTGTATACATTGTGTAATATCCAATGTCTTTTTGGTTATAGCCATTCTAACTGGGGTAAGGTGATATTCTCATTGGGAAAGTTATTTTAATTTTTATGGTGGCTAGACAAATCAAGCATTTTTTCATGTATTTGTTGGGCATCTATACTTCTTTTGATAATAGTCTATTTGGCTCTTTTTTTCTATTTTTTACTGGATTGTTTGGGTTTCTTGTTGTAGTTATTACGGTTTTTTAACTTCCTTATATATTCTGATATTATTCCTTCATTAGACAAATAATTTGTAAATATTTGCCCCTATTATGTCAGTTGTCTCTTCACAATGGGCTTTACTGAGGAGAATTTTTTCTTTTATTTTGATAGAATCCCATTTGTCTATCTTTGTTTTGATTGTCTCTGCATTTAAAATATCATCCACAAAAGTGTTACCTATGTTCACGGCCTCAAAGTTTTTCTCTATGTTTTCTTTGAGTATTTTCATATTTTCTATTCCTAGATTTAGTCTTTGATCAATTTTGAGTTCATTTTGCTATAGGATGAGATCTGAATGGTGGGAAGCATGTTTCAGTCTTCTGCATAGGGATATACAATTTTCCAAAAACCTTGTTGAAAAGACTATCCTTTCCGCTATGTATGTCTTTGGTGCCTTTGTTGAGAAGTTGTCTGCACATGTATCAATTAGCTCCTGAGATTGCTAGTCTGTTCCATTAGTCTATGTGTCTGCTTTTATGCAAGAACCATGCTGTACTGCTTGCTACAGTGGGTTGGGTATTTTTTTCCCTCATTCTGAAGAATTTCATTGTTATTTTTATTAGAACTGCATTATATCTATAAATCTATTTAGTACTGTGGACATTTTACTAATATTAATTCTTCTGATGCATGAACATTGGATATTTTCCATTTTTGTGTGTCTTTTCAATCTTTTTATTATTGTTTCATAATATTTTTAAAGATTTATTTATTTATTTCAAAGGCAGAGTTACACAGAAAGAAGGAGAGGCAGAGAGAGAGAGAGAGAGAGAGAGAGAGAGAGAGGTCTTCCATCCAATGGTTCACTCCTCAATTGGTCGCAATGGCCGGAGCTGCACCGATCTGAAGCCAGGAGCCAGGAGCTTCTTCTCGGTATCCCACACGGGTGCAGGGGCCCAAGGACTTTCCCAGGCCATAGCAGGGAGCTAGATTGGAAGAGAAGCAGTCGGGTTTCGAACCAGCGCCTATATGGGATGCCAGGATCTCAGACGGTGGCTTTACCTGCTATGCTACAAAGCCATTCCCCAAAATCGGTTATTTAATTTTCACAAATTTGTAAGATTTCCCTCTGTTATTAATTTCTGGTTTTTATTCCACTGTAGTCAGAAAATAATATTGGCATTATTTCAATCTTCCTGGATTTGTTGAGTTTTCTTTTGTGACCTAACATGTGATGAAACCTGAATCAGGTTCCATGTGCATTTGGGAAGAATGTGCATACTGCTGTTGTTTGGAGGAACGTTCTGTATATGACTGTTATGTCTATTTGATTTATGTTGTTCTAGTTCCTTATTTCCTTATTGATGATCTATCTGGGTAATCCATAATCAAAAGGAGAGTATTGAAAGCTCCTACTATTATTTTTTCCCATCTGTTTTTATTTTGTTGTGTCAATGTTTGTTTTATATAATTGAGTTGTCTGATGTCATGTGCATATATAAGCGCTATATTTTTCCACAATATTGACCATTTTATGATTACATAATATCAGTGCTTCTTCTGTGAAATCCTTGAATAAATGTCCATTTTTGTCTCTTTTAAGTATCTTCACCACCGCTTTATGTGATTATAATTTCCATATTCATCTAACTCCAATATTACCTGGTCTTAACTTAAATAATTCTGCCAGTAACAATCCTGTTTCCAAATAAGTTCATATTCTGAGGAACTAGGGGTTAACACTTCAATATAGCTTCTTTTTTAAGATTTATTTTATCTGAAAGACAGAGTTACAGAGAGAGGTAGAGACAGAGAGAGACAGAGGTCTTCCATCTGCTAGTTCAGCTCTGCAGTGGCTGGACCTGTGCCGATGATCTGAAGCCAGGAGCTAGGAGCTTCTTTTAGATCTCCTACACAGGTACAGGGGCCCAAGGACTTGAGTCACCCTCTGTGGCGTTCCCAGGCACATTAACAGGGAGCTGGATTGGAAGTGGAATAGCCAGGACTTGAACTGGTTCCAACATAGTAAGCTGGCGCTGCAGGCTAGGGCTTTAACTCACTGTGCCACAGCACTGCCCCTTCAATGTATCTCCTTATGGGAATAAAATTCAACACATTATAACAGTTATCACCATGTTTTCCTTTACTAAGAAAAAAGCTGTTTACCCTAAAATAGAGTGTCAGCTTTCTCTAGTGTTTAAAGAGCATAGAGAATAAACAAAATTTTAGGCTATATAACAACATCTGAAAGGTTTCATGATAATGATTTTTGTTTACATTAGCTTAAGAATCCTGCATCTAAAAATATTATAAAACTTATAAAAATTTTGGTCAGTGTGGTGCACCGGCCGCAGCACGCTGGCCGCGGCTGCCATTGGAGGGTGAACCAACGACAAAAGGAAGACCTTTCTCTCTGTCTCTCTCTCTCACTGTCCACTCTGCCTGTCAAAAAATATTGGTCTAATTTTCTCAGTTTAAGTCTGTTTATTCTTTAAAAGGAGCTTATAAATGCATTGTTATCAATTAATATGTTAACACAAAAGTAGAAACTGGCTTTCTTTCTTAACATGACAATTAACAAGTAGTATTCAAGGGTTCTCTTTTAAGTCTCCACTCATTTACTCCTCCTTTTTCTATTTAAATTTTAAGCAATTATACAAATTCCATGCTCCACCCCTTCTTCTTCCTCCTTCTCCAATTCCAACTCTTAGTTTTTAAAAAGATCTATTTTAAGATTACTTAATGGCAGTTGAAATGAAATGGACATTATGAGAAACAGTAACTTGATCAGCTCTTGTGCTGACTGTTGTTGTACAATGTAATTGTTTATCCATTTTAGTATTTTTTTATCCTAGTACTAGTGGTTGAACTCTGTAATTAACACACAATTATTCTTAGGTGTTTAAATTTTCACTGAAAAGGGATCCCTGTGAAATATGAGTGGGAATAAAAGAGGGAGGAGATGTACAATTTGGGACATGCTCAATCAGACCATGCCCCAAATGATGGAGTTAGAAACATGCCAGGGATTCCAATACAATCCCATCAAGGTGGCATGTACCAATGCCATCTCACTAGTCCAAGTGATCAATTTCAGTTCACAATTGATCACGTTGATAGGTCTAACAGTCAAAGGGATCACACAAACAAGACTAGTGTCTGCTAATACTAACTGATAGAATCAAAAAAGGAGAGAATGATCCAACATGGGAAGCAAGACACACAGCAGACTCATAGAGTGGCAGATGTCCTAAATAGCACTCTGGCCTCAGAATCAGCCCTTAAGGCATTCAGATCTGGCTCAAGAGCCCATGAGAATATTTTAGGCATGGAAAGCCAAGACACTCTGAAAAAAAAATAAAGAAGAAGACCTAAATGAAAGATCTCTGTGAGTGAGATCCCAGTGGAAAGAACGGGGCCATCAAAGAAGGAGGTACCTTTCTCTGAAGGGAGGAGAGAACTTCCACTTTGACTATGACCCTGTCGGAATAAGGTCGAAGTCGGGGAACCCTAAAGTCTTCCATAGCCTCAGCAACTCATGACTAGACCCTAGGGAGATTACTGACGCCATAAACAAGAGTGTTAAATTGTTAAATCAACTTCAGGAGTCACTGTGCACTTACGTCTCATGAGGGATCTGTCCTTAATGTGTTATCCAATGTGAAGTAATGCTATAACTAGTACTGAAACAGTGTTTTACACTTTGTGTTTCTGTGTGGATGCAAACTGATGAAATCTTTACTTAGTATATACTGAATTGATCTTCTGTATATAAAGATAATTGTAAATGAAAAAAAAAAACTTGGTGATAAATTGGAAATTGCATAGAAAATTAATCAATTAAAAATATATATCATGTAGGATCTCTGTCCTTAATGTGCTGTACATTGTGAATTAATACTATAACTAGTACTCCAACAGTATTTTTCACTTTGTGTTGCCTTGTGAGGGCAAACTGTTGAAATCTTTATGTAATATGTACTAAACTGATCTTCTGTATATAAAGAGAATTGAAAATGAATCTTGATGTGAAGCAAGGGGAGAGGGAGCGGGAAAGGGGAGGGTTGCGGGTGGGAGGGAAGTTATGGGGGGGGAAGCCATTGTAATCTATAAGCTGTATTTTGGGAATTTATATTCTTTAAATAAAATCTTTATAATAAAAAAAGATTACTTAATGGTCTTAAAATTAACCCTAAACTAAGTAAAAGAGTTGAACAAATAGCATGAAGGAAAAAATAAACCACCACTTTTCCTTAACAGAAGAGACAAGGACTGTAAACAACCATTGACTCTCAAAATGTCCATTTTCCTCATACATTACATTGTAGGTACTTTATTAGTTATGGTTGATTAGGGAAAACATATAAGATCTGTCTTTTCCACTAAGTGCAATGGTTTCCAGGTGCATTTATTTTACTGCAAAAGACAGCATTTCAATTTTTTTACAGGTGAGTAGTATTCCATAAATATATTATATATAATTATGATATGTATCATATATATCTATCATAATTTCTTTTTTCAGGCTTCAGTTGAGGGACCTCTGGGCTGATTCCTTATCTTAGCCATTGTGAGAGCTGCAATTAATATGCTTATTTCTTTTGATTGGATAAATTCCCAGGAGTGGGATGGCTGGTTCATATGGTAGGTCCATATTCAGATTTCTGAGGTATCTCCATATTGTCTTCCACAGTGGCTGTACTAGTTTACATTGCCACCAACAGTGGATTAGAGTACCTCCCCTCCCACCCATGCTCACCAGCATTTGTTGTTTGTTGATTTCTGTATGAAAGCCATTCTAACTGGAGTGAGGCGAAACCACATTGTGGTTTTGATTTGCATTTCCCTGATGGCTAGTGACCCTGAGCATCTTTTCAAGTGTCTATTGGCTGTTTGAATTTCTTCTCTTGAAAAATGTCTGTTCTAATCCGTTACCTTGGAATGTTTGTTTTGCTATTGAATCTCTTGAGAACTTTATAGATCCTGGATATTAACCCTTTATCAGTTGTGTTGTTTGCAAATATTTCCTCCTGTCCTGTTGGTTGCCTCTTCATTTTGTTGAGTGTCTCTTTTGCTGTTTAGAAGCTTCTCAATTTGATGTAATTCCATTTGTCAGTTTTGGCTTTGATTGCCTGTGCTTCTGGGGTCTAGTTTCATGCGAAATTTGTTGAAGAGATTGTTCTTGTTCCCAGGACTGATTTTAGCTCTTTTGTCAAAAATAAGTTGGGTGTAGATGCATGGATTGATTTCTGGAGTTTCTATTCTTTTCCATTGGTTGACATATCTATTTTGGGGCCAGTACTAGGTTGTTTTGATTATAACTGCACTGTAGTATGTCTTGAAATCTGGTACTGTGTTGCTTCCAGTTTTGTTTTTGTTGTATAAGATGGCTTTAGCTATTTACGGTCTCTTCTGTTTCCATATAAATTTTAGCCACTTTTTTCTTGATTTGAGAAGAATGCGATTAGTATTTTGATTGGGATCACATTAAATCTGTAAGTTTCCTTTGGTAGTATATACTTTTGATGATATTGATTCTTCCAATCCATGATTATGGAAGATTTTTCCACTTTTTATGACTTCTTTTACTTCTTTCTTTAATGTTTTGGAATTTTCATTGTAGAGATATTTGATATTTTTGTTAAATTTAATCCAAAATATTTAATCAATATTTTTAGTTATTGTGATTGGCATTTGTCTTAAAAATTCCTCCTCAGCCCTAGAATCGTTTGTTTACACAAAGGTGATTGGTTTTCCTGTGCTGATTTTATATCCTTGCACTTTGCTAAACTCTTTCATGAGTACTAATATGTACTCAGTGGAGTCTTTTGGATTCCCTATATAGATCACATCGTCTGCAAATAGGGATAGTTTGACTTCATCCTTTCCAATTTGTATCCCTTTGATTTTCTTTTCTTGTCTAAAAGCTCTGGATAAATCTTCCAGCAAAATATTGAATAGCAATGGTGAGAGCAGACATCTTTGCCTGGTTATGGGTCTTAGTGGGAATGCTGCCAGCCTTTCTCTATTCAATAAAATGCTGTGAG
Source organism: Sylvilagus floridanus (assembly GCA_949820135.1). Taxonomy (NCBI): domain Eukaryota; kingdom Metazoa; phylum Chordata; class Mammalia; order Lagomorpha; family Leporidae; genus Sylvilagus; species Sylvilagus floridanus. The sequence goes on from OX463223.1 coordinate 93,021,943, forward strand.
TTTGACATAATTGCATTGATTGTGCTGAATGATGTTTCCTATACACCCAATTTGCTTAAGGTTTTCATCATGAAAAGAAGTTGTATTTTATCAAATGTTTTTTCGGTATCTGTTGAGATAATCATATGATTTTTGTTCTTCAGTTTGTTAATGTGATGTATCGCATTTATTGATTTGCAAATGTTAAAAAATCCCTGCATACCAGAGGTAAATCCTACTTGATCTGGGTGAATCATCTTTCTGATGAGTTCTTGGATTTCATTGGCTAATATTTTATTGAGGATTTTTACATCTATTTTCATCAAGAATATTGGTAAATAGTTCTATCTCTATGTTGTATCTTTTTCTGGTTTAGGAATTAAAGTGGTGTAGGATTCGTAGAAGGAGTTTAGAGGGATTCTCTCCATTTCAATTATTTTGAATAGCTTGAGAAGGATTGGAATTATTTCTTCTTTAAATGTCTGATAGAATTCAGCAGTGAATTCAGCCAATCCTGGGCTTTTATTTGTTGAGAAGGTCTTTATTACTGATTCCATCTCCATTTGGTTATTGGTTTGCTTAGATTTTCTATGTCTTCATGACTCAATTCTGGTAAGTTGTGTGTGTGTAGGGATCAATCCATTCCTTCTAGGTTTCCAATTTGTTGGCATACAGCTCTTTGTAGTAATTCATTATGATTCTTTTTATTTCTGTGCTACCAGTTGTTACATTATCTTTTTTATCTCTAATTTTATTGAGTTTGGTGTTCTACCCACATTTTCTTTTGGTTTGTTGGGCAAATGGTGTATAAATTTTGCTTATTAAAAAAAAAGTTCTTCATTGGATTGGTCTTTTGTAGTGTTTTTATTTCATTTTTGTTTATCTTTTCTTCAATTTTAATAATTCCTCTTTCTGTTAATTTGGGGTTTGGTTTTATAGTTGCATTAAGGCCCTGCATATGGTCTATCCTAGAGAAAGTCCATGCATTCATGAATTGATGAGAAGAATGTGTATTCTGTAACTGTAGGGTGAAAAGTTCTGTAGATATCAGTTAGGTCCATTTGGTCCATAGTGCAGATTAGCTCTGTTTTTTCTTTGTTGATTTTCTGTCTAGTTACTCTGTCTATTGATGAAAGTGGAGTGTTGAATTCCACTCTTACTGTATCATTGGTGTCCTTTGGGTCCATTAACATTTCTTTTAAATAGCCAGGTGCCCTGCAATTTGGTAATACACATTTATAATAGTTACATCTTCCTATTTAATTAATCCCTTAATCATTGCATAATGCCCTTCTTTATCTCTTTTTATAAGTTTTGTGTTAAAATATGTTTTGTCTGTTATTAGAATTGGTACACCTGCTGTTTTTTCTTTTCCATTAACACATAATAACTTTTTCCATCCTATAACTTTCAATCTGTGTCTATCCTTGTTGATGAGGTATGTTTCTTGTAGGCAGAAAATAGACGGGTCTTGTTTATTAATCCATTTGGCCAATTTGTATCTTTTAATTGGAGAATTTATGCCATTTGCATTCTAGGTTACAAATAAGTAACAACTTGGTCCTGCCACTTTTCAATAAATATTCCTATTGTTTATTTTGGATTTCCTCCAGACTTTTACTGGTAGATTTTGTGCCTTCACTTTCTTTCATAATGATGGCTGTCTTTCTGTGTTTGTGTGTGTAGTGCATCCTTAAGTATCTTTTGTAAGGCTGGATGAGTAGCAACAAATTCTTTAAATTTATGACCAAATTTTAAAAAGCACTTTCTGGAAATTGATGCATGGTCAAATACAAATAATGAACAAAGGCTTATGCAATGTTGCTCTGGATGAGTAGGGTGAGATAAGACCCTATGATGCATATTACCCATATCAACTTAACCTGGTCAACAAGTTTAATTGTTCTGTACATGACACCTCTCAGACATGTCTCAACAGATATGTCTCCTGAATAGTTTTAAGGTTTTTCTGAAGTGGAGGAAGTTTCTTGTCATCACCAATGAAATGATTGTATCATCAGGGTAGAACATTCATGAATGAAGCCTCCAAAGATGCCTTGCTCTTATTGCCTTGTGACAACACAGTGAGAAGGCATCATTTATGAACAATGACTACGTCTCCCCCAGAAACTGTATTTTTTCAGGACCTTGATCTTGGATTACCTACATGACAGTATGGTTGAGGCCTTTCCGAGATAGAAAAAAAAATACATCCTGGGAATGGAATGTCACCATTATCTACTTGTTTGTAACTGTTTTATCTTCCACCTGACAGAACAGAGTGACAGGGCTAGCCAATGTCAGACGGTGTACAGCTCAGTATGTATGGGGAAGAAGTGTTAGGTATTAAGAGACACTAAATATTATCATTAACTATGTGAGCATGTTCAGTTTGTGTCAATTCTTATAGCCTCCATGTAGCATTAAGACAAAGATGTGTGTAACCATATATGGGGTACAAAGAACCTGATATTAAGGAAATACCCCTCTTTGTTTGGGCACAGTCTTTTTGAATATGAATCCAACTGAGTGTTAATCCAGAGTAATAATTATATTATATATATTATATGTTATATAATATTTTTTATTGTTTTTTTAATTTTTTATTTATTTTTATTGTTTTTTATTATTTATATGTTATATAATATTTATTATTATTATTAAAGGCCTTGGTGTCTGACTGTAAGAAATACATTTTTGTTGTTTAAAAGCCACCCAGATTATTTGTGCTTTGTCATAACAACCCACACACATTAAGACATGATTCAATATCCAGAAAAACCAGAATTCATTACATAGGTGCCTAGTTGGTTTGAATGTATTTTCAAAATTTAGGTCTTGCCAATGTGGTAACAACATGAGAGGATGCCTTTAAGAGGCAATTATGCTGTGTAGGTGCTTTGCTCATGAATGGCATTAGGTGCCTTTACAAAAGAGCTTGATGGAGGGTGGTCTTTCTCTCTTGCCTTATAGCTTCTGCTGTGTGAGGATGAAGTAAAAAGGCTTTTAGTAGTGCCAGTGCTTTGATCTTTAACTTCCCAGACTCCAGAATTGTATGAAATAAACTTTAAAGATTGTCCAGTCCCAGAATTTCAACATAGAAGCAAAAACCACCTAATGAAATGATGATGATGAAAATAATTGTGCCTATTAATTTGGAATGTGTTATTGCTATTATTTTAATTCTCTATTTTCTGATGGATATATGAGGCATCTCTTCATTCTCTTCATCCATTTACATCTTGTCCACATTTTATTAGACTGTTTTTATAAACTGAAATGAAACAGTTTATAATGGTATCTGATTTTCACTGAACTAGGAGAATTCAGAAACATTCGTAATGGGCAATGTAGCTATTTATATGAATTCCATAAAAACATTAATTCTCCTTTCTACAAGGATGGAATTAGAAAAATCAGTTAGACAACCAGAGTATTACTTAAAATTTTCATGAGAAATTTGGGTTCTCCTTCAGTGCAATGCTGAGCATGCTATCATTGACTAACTTTATATTGGCTCAACTCTTCTACAATACTGTGGGCTATGGATTAACTTGAAGACAACTCACAACAATGCAAATGATTCTTGTCTGAGAGAAACAAAATAATTCCTGGACATTTCCATGCAAATGAATTTTATGTGATAAAGTTATAAAAATTAAAAATGCAATTGATTAACATCATGGAGGATAACCTCATATGATACAATTTATTATCTCTCAAGGTATTAATCAGTTTTGAATATGTAAATAAACTCATTTATGCATATTTCTGACCAATTACATAAATCCCTATTCCTCAATGCCTCCTTTGAATCTACGTCATCACCTTGTGGGATCTCAAATTAATGAGTTGACCATGATCGTCAACATGTTCTATCAAATATAACTTACATTTTCTTTGGTTGCATCTTTCACTGGGGCTTAAGTTCAATTTTATCAACTAGAAAATTTTGTTCAATTTCATATCTCCTTATTCTCATAATAATAACAGTCATACAGGATTTTTTTTCTTTTGAAAACTGTGTGCCAGAAAAACTGTGCTAGGCTTGGGGCATTCAGAGACAAGCAAGAGAGAATGGTCATTGGGGAGGATGGCAATATACTAAGAATAGCAGCAAACACAGAAAAGTGCTCTTTAAAATGGGTTTTTCTGTAAGCGCATTTCAGCACAAGGCAAGAAATCTTCATGTGAGGTAGAGGAGCTAGGATAAGTCTCTCAAATACAAGGTAGTAAAGGTTTTTGGCTCGTAAAAATTAGATAGATGGTGATGTCATTCACTGTGTTAGGCAACAGTCGTGGAGTGCCGTTTTCAGTGAGAAGCCATTTAATTTGTTATAGATATGTTGAGTTTCAGTAGTCTGTGAGACCCACAGTCTGTCAAGAAAATTTAGCCTCCTAGGAAATCAACCTAATTTGGAAATGTGAATCTGAGATTCATCAATTTATGGCTCTGTTACAACACCTCATGTGGATTTTAAGGACATATACTACTTAGATTGATTTAATTTCTTCATCTGTTAAATAAGAGGATAATAATTTGAAATAAATACTTCTTTGTTATTACCTTACATTATGACTATATTGATTTTTTAAAATTGCTAAGACCAGGGCAGGCATACTGGATAAAAGCCACCACCTGCAATGCCAGCAGGGTGCCAGTTCGAGTCCCAGCTGTTCCACTTCCATTCCAGCTCTCTGCCATGGCCTGGGAAAATAGTAGATGATGGCCCAAGTGCTTGGGTCCCTGCACTCATGCGGGAAACCTTATGAAACTCCTGGCTTCCGCTTGGGATCTGCCCAGCTCTGGCAATTGCAGCAATTTGGGGAGTGAACCAGTGAATAAAGGACCTCTCTCTCTCTCTCTCTCTGCCTCTGCCTCTCTGTAACTCTGCCTTTCAAATAAATAAGTAAATCTTTAAAAGAATAAGAGAAAATTGCAAATTGCTATTCTAGTATTGCTTTCCTCTGGTATACAAAGGGGATTGCCCCACTTCTACATGTTATCCCTTGTTTAACCATGAAGATATTTTGGATATTTTCATCATGCATATGTTTGTTACCAGAGAAGCAAAGGGTCCTTGTCTTCTCACAAGAAAGAATTCAGGCATGAGACAGAGAGCAGTGGAAAGCAACATAGCAAGGTTTATTAGGGTAGGGACATCCATAAGAAAGGATGGACACCTCTCCAGACCGGACCTGAGAGAGAGTGCGCAGTTTACATTTAGGCTGGGTTTTTAAGGGGATGAGTCTTGCCTTAGCAGTCTCATGTTTCTCATAAGCAAATTGATCCCTAGGCATGGTAGCACCCCTTGGTATTCCAAAACCCTAGGAACAGAAGTGAAAGGCCATGGAAATATCCAGGACATGGGCCATGTGCTTAGCAAGTCTGAGAAGTGATATCAGGTTTACATCAACCTTAAGGAGGCCCTGGAATTGGGTAAAGGGTACCTTGAGGTAGCCGATCTTACTAACATAAGGATTCAAGCTAAGTACTTGAGCATAATTAGGCTAATGCAGAACAATGTCTACTTTTCAGCTTCTCAAGTTATGGAGAGTGTTGCAGACTCTATTATGATCCTGCTCTCTCAAAGATGAAGGGAGAAAAGGAGTAATCAATATGTTTGATTACCTTCTATGTCATGATCTACCCCAAGATCAGTGTGCACCAACATTGTGATCATTCCCAGGGATGTTACGTCCTCTCCACACTCTCAGTACCTGACTCTACTTTAACACCATTCCCAGATTCGCTTTCTATCTTTCAAACCATTCCTGGTGCCCTCTACCAGAGAATAACCTGACAGGGTTTACTTGCAATTGGGCTCCATATCTGCTGAATACAAATAAGCTCTGTCTTCCAAGAGTGGTAGAAAATTGAGATGCTAGGACAGTTAGTGAAGGTGGCTAACATAACAACTGAAAGCAAAAGCTAGGGAATTTTTTAGAAGATATAACCATATTCACTGAAGAGTTTCAGGTCCTAACTTTGGGATTAGATCTGTCCTGGGCAGATGTACCCTTTGTTTCTTGCTCTCAGTGTAAAAGCTAATGTCCTTGAAGGAGATACTATTAGCTCCAAAGAAAAGAGAGAACTCCCAATTCCCTCATGCCCTTGTTTGAAGAAATGTGGGACCTAGGGATGTGGGAGTCTCCCACTATTCATATAAACATCCCATTCCAAGAGCCCCAGGTGCTTATTGATGTCATGGGAAAGAGTATTACATTTCTAATTGATATGATACATTTTTAATTCATACAATGCCATATATTTAGTATGGAATTCAAGCCCAGGACCCCATCCTCAAAAAACTGTGGAATTGTGGGAGTTGATAATTTACTTGCTTTCAGATACTGGCTTTTCCATTAGTGTACCAGGTAGGAGATGTTTTTATTTCTCACCAATATTCCATGATGCCTGAATGCCCAACTTCGTTGCTTGACAAGGGTCTGCCAAGTTCCCAGGGCACTTCTCTCAGTTTAATTGCTCATAAGCTCAAGCTTTTTTCCTCACGATGTTATTCACATTACGATGAGTCTCAGCTTGGATGCCCTTTCTGCTGAAATCAAAATCACAGTAGATCCTCAAGTCTAGGATCAGTGCATACCTGGGTGGGCCTCATATGTTGTCACTGTCATAGTTTTTTTTCAGTAAAGGATAAGACAATATCTCCTTATGCATATTGATACTACCTAAAGCCAGATACTGATCTTTTAAAGATTTATTTATTTGAAAGAGTTGCACAGAGAAAGAAGGAGAGGCAGAGAGAGAAGGAGAGGCAGAGAGAGAGAAAGGTTTTCTATCCACTGGTTTACTCCTCAATTGGCCACAGTGGCCAGAGCTGTGCCAATTCTAAGCCAGGAGCCAGGAGCTTCTTCTGGGTTTTCCACATGGGTGCAGGGGCCCAATGACTTGGGCCATCTTCCATTGCTTTCCCAGGGCATAGCAGCAAGCCTCATAGGAATTGGAGCAGCCAGGATGTGAACCAGTGCCCATATGGGATGCCAGTACTGCAGGCGGTGGCTTTACCCGCTATGCCACAACGTTGGCCCCCAACTATTTTTTTTTAAGATTCATTTGTTTCGTTGAAAGGAAGAGTTTACAGATAGAATCTCCCATCCACTGATTCACTCCCCAAATGGTTGCAAAGGCTGGGGCTGGCCCAGAGCTGCTTCTGGGTCTCCCACATGGATGGCAGAGGCCCAAGTACTTGGGCCATCCTATGCCACCCTCCCAGGCACACTAGCAGTGAGCTAGATCAGAAGTGGGACAGCCAGGATTCAAATCGGCGCCCATATGGGATGTTGGCAACCCAGGTGGCAGCTTTACCTACCATGCCACAACGTTGGCCCCAACAAATTAGTTGGGTAAAGATTTATCAGTTAGTTGGTAAAGATTTATTTATTTATTGGAATAGCAGAGTGGCAGAGAGAGGGGAGACAAATAATAAATAGAAAAGAAAATCTTTTTGCTAGATCACTTCCCAAATGATCACAATGTCCTGGACTGGGCCAAGATGAATCCATGAGCATGGAATTCCATCTTCACCTTCAACATGGTAGGTGGGAGTCCAAGTACTTGAGCAATCAATTGCTGCTTTCCCCACCATTACCATGGAACTGGATCAGAAGTGGAGCATCTAGGACTCAAACCCACCATCTGATATGGGATTTCAGCATGACAATTTTAGGTTCAGCATGTGCCCCATAAATGTCAGCTCCTTAGTTAAGCTATGGACAAATCAGCAGAATGACCAGCGCAGTTAGTTAAATGCAATGCCACTCTACCATTCTAGGTGAGTAATGTCATAACATCTCACAGAGCACTTCTGATAGGTGTTAGCCATCTTCATAGGGCATTCTTAATGGGTGTTAGCTGATCATTTGCAATAGTCTGAGGGCCCTTTTAGAACACTTCAGGAACAGTCTTGAAATACGCTAGCAGATCCCACTGGACACCTTGCTTATCCTGCAAAGGAGAGGGGATCTTGAGAAGTGCTAGTGAATGCCATGGGTGGGGCACTCTTTGGGATTGTATTCTGATTGTTTGCATGAAATTTTCAGTTCAAGGAGGAATGCAAGTTGTCCTTCTCTTTAACCCCTACCTGCAATGCTGAATTTGTCCAGTGGATCAGATTAGAAATACACCAGAGGAATTCAGAAAATCTAGGGTAAAAGGCTTAAGGTCCTTTAGCAATGGGATGGAGAAAATTAGGGCCAATGTGAAGGTCCAGGTCACTGGCACCAATAAACACCTGGAAGTGCAGCAAGCTGTTCAAACTCCAGTGAAAAAGACTGTAGAGCCTTTAACAATCACTTTGTCTAGCAGTGTGAGAGACCTTAAAGACATAGTTAGATGCAGGTAATTTTGCAGGTATGTGGAATAGTTCCATAAACCCTTTGTTCAAAGTGCTGTGACAGCAGCTACCACAGAAAGAGCAATTTGTGAGCAACAGCAGCAGAGGTAACAGAGGAGGCTGTTTGCTAGCTGAACAGTACTTGCTCAGCACTGATACGTGTAGCTATTCATACAGCTTTAAACTTCCTACCATGTTAAAGAACACAAGAGATTAATGTAGGGGTGTCAACCAGGTTTCTCCTCCTCAACTCTGTCACTTCTTTGTACCATGCATCTTTGGGCAAAGGATGGACTTTCCTAACTACTGACCAGCAACTTTTTTGATACCACCCTCCCTTTCACTGTAACTTGAGCCTGGGCTCTGTCCAAATCTGATTGTTATGCTCTTTGCTTCTCTGCTCAGCTCCAAGAGTCCAGACTGAAAAATGACTGTCTACTTTGGTCCATTGATTCAGCTACCTCTCCACTCTCTTCTCTCATCCCAGAAAAGTGACCAAATCCCAGTGTTGTCTGGGTCTTACATAGCCTCTGTTCCCACCTCTGCTCTGGAGGGCTTTGCGATAGATTGGAGCATGAGACTCTTCTTTGTCTAGATAGCTCACATTTTAAAATAAAATCTATGGTTTATATGTATGTGCTTCTGTTCCCATAGGTCCTATGCCAATGTTAGAGTTCAAAGTTAGAGGATGAAAATTGCAATTCTTGTAATTAATTATGATATCCATGCACAGATGTCTATGATCCCCACAATGATTTACACTGGGATGATACTGGATCAGAAGTTGCTGCTATTGAAAACCTTTCCTGGAGAAGGCATCATGGTGCAGCAAGTGAAGCTACTACCTGCAATGTTTTGCATCCCATATGGGTACTTATTGGTGTCCTGGAAGCTCCATTTCTAATCAAGCTTCCTGCTAATGGCCTGGGAAAAGAAATCCAAAATGACCTAAGTGTTTGGACCCCTGAACACATGTGGGAAACCCAGATGAAGCTCCTAGCCCCTGGCATCTGGCTTGGGCCTGGCCCAGCCATAGCCATTGCAGCTATCTGGGAAGTGAATCAATAGATAGAATATCTCTCTTACTCCCTCTCTCTGTGTCACTATGATTTTCAAATAAATAAATGAACCTAAAAAAAGGAAGTCTTTCCCAATTGTAATTACAGGTGGGTTCTCTGGGGCCTCTACAAAAATTCATTTTTGTGGCCTCATTACTTATTATATTTGTTGTATTCTTTTTAGAAGATTTATTTATTTATTTATTTATTTGAAAGAGTTACACAGAGAGAGGAGAGGCAGAGAGAGAGAGAGAGAGAGAGAGAGAGAGAGAGAGGTCTTCTATCTGCTGGTTGATGCCCCAATTGGCTGCAAAGGCCGGAGCTGTGCCGATCTGAAGCCAGGAGCTTCTTCCAGGTCTCCCACATGGGTGCAGGGGCCCAAGGACCTGGGCCATCTTCGGACTTTGGCCATCTTCTACTGCTTTCCCAGACAATAGCAGAGAGCTGGATCAGAATTGGAGCAGCCGGGTCTTGAACATGTGCCTATATGGGATGCCGGCGCTTCAGAACAGAGCATTAACCCACTGTGCCACAGCACTGGCCCCATATTTTTATTGTATTCTAAGTGCACCACTGATAGCTTTTTCTGTAAATTATAACAAGTGTTATTATCATTAGGGACATCTTTGCGTGCTATATGATAGAGCATACATCTATCTGTCTCATGAGTTATGCAAGTTGTCTGTTGTTTGGTCCACTGGCAAGTTTCAGATTGGGATTTAAAACCATCAGTGAAGAAGAAGAAAGAATATCCTAGTTAGAAGAAAAATCTCTGGAAATGTTATAATCAGACTAAAAACAAGAAGAAATTAGAAAACTAAAAAACACTTTTGAAGATTTACAGGATACTATCAAACAACAGAACATATGGGTCTTAGGAGTCCCTGAAAACATGCAAATAGAGAATGGATTAGAAGGCATCTTTAGTAAAATAATTACAGAAAATTTCCCCAATTTGGAGAAAGAGGTACAGCAATGTCTAAGAAACACACTGAACTCCTAATAGACACGACCAGAAAAGATCTTCGCCATGACACATTTTAGTCAATCTCTCCACACTAAAACATAAATAAAAGATTCTAAAATGTGCATGAGAGAAATGCCAGATTACTTTCAGAGGTCTCCACTTAGACTCACAGTTGACTTCTCATCAGAAACCCTACAGGCTAGGAGAGAATGACAAGATGTAGTCCAAGTCTTCAGAGAAAAAAATGTCAGCGCAGAATACTGTAGCCTGCAAAGATTTCATTCATGGATGAAGCTAATATAAAGACTTTCCATAGCAAACAGAAATTGAGAGAATTTGTCGACACTCATCTAGCCTTACAAAAGATGCTTAATCATGTACTACACACAGAAACACAGAAACATAAACCTTATTATGAAAGAAGGTGAAGGAAGAAAATCTTCCAGTAAAAGTACAAAGGACAAAGGAAAACCAAAGTAAGCAGCAAGAATATTTATGGAAAATGTCAAGGCAAAGTCATTACTTATCAATGAATGTAAATGGCCTCAACTCTCCAGTTCAAAGACACAGCCTGGCAGAATGGATTAAAAAACAAAACCCATCTATTTACTGCCTGCAAGAAACACATCTATCCAAAAATGATACCTGTAGACTGAAACTGAAAGGGTGGAAAAAGTTATTCCATGCTAGCAGAAATTAAAAGAGAGCTGGTGCAGCCATCCTAATGTAAGACAAAACAAATTTTAACACAAAAACTGTTAAAAGAGACAAAGAAAGCCACTATGTAATTGTAAAAGGATCAATTCAACAGGAAGATGTGGCTATTATAAACATCACATTAACAAATTGAAGCATAGAAACTATATGATTATCTCAATAGACCTAAAGAAAGCATTTAATAAAGAACAACACCATTTCTTAATGAAACACTATAGAAATTGGGTATAAAAGGAACATTCCTCAACACAATCAAAGCAATTTATGAAAAACCCATGGCCAGCATCCTATTGAATTGCGGAAACTAGAAAGCCTTTCCACTGACATCCATAACCATACAAGAATGCCCACTCTCACAATTTCTTTTCAATATACTCCTGGAAGTTTTAGCCAGAGATATTAGGCAAGAAGAAGAAATAAAAGAAATGCAACTGGGAAGGAGGAAGTCAAACTATACATATTTGCAGATGACATGATTCTATATATAAGGGATCGTAAAGATTTCACTAAGAGACTATTGTAACTATTAGAAAAGTTTGGTAAAGTGGAATGGTATTAAATCAACACACAAATACCAAAAGCCTTTGTATACACAGACAGTGCCACAGCAGAGAAAGATCTTCTAAGGTCAATCCTATTCACGATAGTTACCAAAAAGTATCAGATACCTTTGAATAAATCTAGCCAATAATGTCTAAGATCTCTAGAGTGAGATTTACAGAACATTAAAGAAAAAAACAGAAGAAGATATAAAAATGGAAAAATCTTCCATGTTCATGGATAGGAAGACTCAATATCATCTAAATGTCTATATTACTGAAAGCAATTTACACATTCAATGTGAAAACAATCAAAATACCAATGGCATTCATTTCAGATATAGAAAAATGATGCTGAAATTCATATGGAAACACAGGAGACCTCAAATAGTTAAAGCAATGTGATGCAACAAAAACAAAGCTGAAGGCATCACAATACCAGATTTCAAGACATACTATAGCACATTTATAATCAAAATATCCTGGTAGTGCTATAAAACAGAAGGAGAGACCAATGGAACAGAAAAGAAATACCAAAAATCAATCCATAGCATATAACAGCCAACTTATCTTTGACATAGGATCTAAAATTAATCCTTGAAGTAAGGACAGTCCTTTCAACAAAGGGTACTGAGAAAACTGGATATCTACATGAGGAAGTATGAAGCAAGATCTCTACCTTACACCTTACACAAAAATCCACTCAAAATGGATTAAGGATCTAAATCTATGACTCAATACCATAAAATTATTAGAGAACCTTGAGGAAACCCTGAAAGACTTTGGCATAGGCAAAGACTCCTTGGAAAATAGCCAAGAGGCACAGGCAATCAAAGCCAAAATTGACAAATGGAATTATATCAAATTGAGAAGTTTCTGTACTGCAAAACAAACACTCAGGAAAGTGAAGAGACAACCGAGAGGATGGGAGAAATGATTCGCAAATTATGCAACTGATAAAGGATTAATAACCAAAACATACAAAGAGATCAAGAAACCCAGCACAAACAAACTAAAAAAACTGAATTAGGAAATGGGCAGGGGCCAGCATTGTGGCATAGCGGGTAAAACCACCACCTGCTATGTCAGCGTCTCATATGGGCACCGGTTAATGTCCCATCTCCACTTCTGATCCAGCTCTCTGCTATGGCCTGGGAAAGCAGTAGAAGATGGCCCAGGTCCTTGGCCCCTGCACCCACATGGGAGACCCAGACAAAGCTCCTGGCTTCTGGCTTCAGATAGTCTCAGCTCCAGCTATTGAGCCAACTGGGGAGCGAACCAGCAGACGGAAGACCCCTCTCTTTCTCTCTTTGCCTCTCCTGCTCTCTCTGTGAAACTCTGAATTTCAAATAAATAAATAAATCGTTTTATAAAAAAAGAAATGAGCAAAGGACTTAAACAGGCATTTTTCAAAAGAGCAACCCTAAATGTCCAATAGACCCATGAAAATGTTCAGGATAACTAGTCATCAGGGAAATGCAAATCAAAACCAAAATGAGGTTTCACCTCACCCTGTTAGAATGGCATCCATACAGAAATCAACAAACAATTGATGGTGAGGATGTGAGGAAAAAGGTACCCTTTTTGGGACTGTAAACTGGTAAAGTCATTATGGAATACAGTATGTAGGTACCTCAGAAATCTGAATATAGACCTATCATATGACCCTGTCATCTCATTCCTGGGAACTTCCAAGAGAAATGAAATCAGCATAATGAAAAAGTTATCTATACCCTCATGTTTATCACAGCTTAATTCACAATAACAAAGACATGGAATCAACCCAAGTGCCTGTCAACTAAAGACTGGATAAAGAAATTATGGGATATGTACACCATGGAATACTTCACAGTGGTTAAAAAAATCAGGTCATTTGCAATAAAATTGGTAAAACTGGGAAACATCATGCTTAGTGAAATAAGTCAGTCCCAAAAGGACAAATACTATATGTTCTCCCTGAGCTGTGATAACTATTCTGTAGAAGTGAAATTAACACTTTAAGATGCAATGACATTTAACAGCCCTTGTCATAACTGTTGAGGAACAGTTTTTTCCATACTATGTGTTGAACTCTTTACTTAATATAGAGTTAATCATATATGTATAAAGTTAATTGAACATAGCTCTTAGTAAAAAAAATAAGAATGGGAATAGGAGGGGGATGAGGAAGAGGAGTGGGAGAGTTGTTGGGAGAGTGGGTCAGTTAAGAAGAATCACCATGTCCCTAGAGTTGTAATAACGTAATATATGAAGTTTGTGTTTCTTAAATAAAATGTTTCTGGGGAAAAATATCATGGATTTCAAAATTTTTGCACCTAAATTAACTTATCTTTCAATTTCATTTTATAAAAACTATTAAAGTTATCTTCAAATGTTCTACTGAAAAAAAAAACTAAAGAATAATTAAACACAGTGTTGGATATTTTGGGATACTATCAAATGACCGAACATATGGGTCATAGGAATTCCTGAAGGCATGGAAAAGAGAATGGGTTAGAAGACCTTTTAAGTGAAATAATTATGGAAAACTTTTCCAGTTTTGTTAAAGAAAGGTACATCTAAGTACAGGAAGCACAGATAACTCCTAATGGACATTACCAAAAAAGATCTTTACCACGACATATTGTAGTTAAATTTCCACAGTAAAACATAAAGTTTCTAAAATGTGCCTGAGGGAAATGAAAGATTATTTTCAGAGGATCTCTAATTGGATTTACAGATGACTTTTCATCAGAATCCCTATAGGCTAGAAGAGAATGACAAGATACAGTCCAAGACTTAAAAAGAAAAAAAAACTGTCAGCCCAGATTGCTGCACCCTGCAAAGCTCTCATATATAAATGAAGGTGAAATAAAGACTTTCTATAACAAATAGAAATTGAACCAATTTGTTACCACTTGTCCAGCCTTTAAAAAGATGTTTATGGATGAGCTACACACAGAAACAAAGAAACATGATCAACATTATGAAATAATGTGAAGGCAGAAAAATCTCTCAGTAAAAGTACAAAGAAATCCAAAGTAAACAATAGGAGTATTTATTGAAAATGGCAGGGCCAAGTCATTACATATCAATAGTCACCTTGAAAGGCCTCAACTCTCCAGTTAAAGGATACAGACTGGATGAATGGATTAAAAAATAAGACTCATCTATTTTCTGCCTACAATACACATATCCATCCAACAAAGATACCAATAAACTGAAACTAAAAATATGGAAAATATATCCCATGCTAATGGAAACCAAAAAAGAGCTGGTATAGCCACCCTAATATCAGACAAAATGGACTTTAGTACAAAAACTGTAAAAAGAGACAAAGAAATACACTATGTAATGATGAAGGACCAATTCAACAGGAAGATTGACTATAATAAACATATACATACCAAATTACAGAGCACCAGGCTATTTAAAAGAAATGTTGGGCCTGGCACTGTGGTGTAGCAGATAAAGCCACCGCCTGCAGTGTCAGCATCCCATATGGGTTCCAGTTCGAGTCCCAGCTGCTCCACTTCTTGTCCAGCTCTATGCTCTGGCCTGGGAAAGCAGTAGAAGACGGCCCAAAGTCTTGAGCCCCTGCGGCCACGTGGGAGACCCAGAGGAGCCTCCCAGTTCCTGGCTTCGGATCAGTGCAGATGCTGCCATTGTGGACATCCTGAAAGTGAACCAGCAGATGGAAGACCTCTCTCTCTCTCTCTCTCTCTCTCTTCCTCTCTCCCTCCCTCTCTCTCTCTCTCTCTCTCTCTCTTCCTCTCTCCCTCCCTCTCTCTCTCTCTCTCTCTCTCTCTGCCTCTGCCTCTCTGTAACTCTGTCTTTCAAATAAATAAATAAATTTTAAAATAGAAAAGAAATGTTAATGTATCTAATGTTAATGTAATCTTAAGGGAGACATAGACTCCAATGCAATAGTAATGGGAAATTCAATAACCCACATTCAGCAATGGACAGAACAGCTAGACAGAAAATCCTGTAAATATGAAAAATTCCTTTCTGAGGTTTTCCCCTGAAGTTATCAGACAGGGGAAGCCTGGCTGGCATTGCCCTGGTTAGAGGAAGGATGGTTATCTGGTAGAAGGAGCAGGACCCCCTGGAAGGTCAGGATATGAGAAGGACATTTGAAGTGCAGATACTGGGCTGCACCTGGAAGGTTATCAGGATGACTTTGAGATGTGGATGCTGGACCTAGATGTCAATGCCTTAGGCCTTTGTCACACACACATAAGCTCTTTTCTGACTTCCTACCTAACATGTTCAGCCTATTCAAAAATAGTAGGTTAACTTCATATTAATAAGTAAAAGTGCTTATGAATGTGTAATATAATAAATGCATTATGACTAAAAGACATATTTATTTGCCTATCACACATAGAAATGTCCTTTCAATCACTCTAATTCCAACCTCAGGGCTTGGAGCTGGAGAATTTAGCACCCGCGGTCTATAATGACATGTTTTACGTTCATTATCATTGCCCAGAAACTCTTGTTCCCTCCTCAGGAAGCACATGTACAAGTTAATCACACCTGATGGGAGAGGGTGGCTCTCCCATCCTATGCTGGCATGCGGCATGGTTCAGGGGTCAATATCTTTTCTCCTCAAAGTAAAATTTTATTTCATGTTACCCTGAGAATCCTGCTTCTTCTTCCACACTCTGCTTCTCTAGTTGTCCCCCTCCACCCACACCAGATCTGAGGAAAGATTAGGATCCAATCTCTCTAAGAATTCCTTTGTTAATGGCCTAAAGAATAGCGCCCCATGACTCCTTTATCCTTCCACTGTTTTGTGGGGAATCCCAAGACTTCCCAAGAAGTGCTTTGTCATGGGTCTTTATTTTTACATTTCTGGGGCAGTGCTATCTAATATTTGTAGATGTGGAAAGATAAGTTGAAGCAGCCCTCAGGGTGACACAGCTATGCAGTTGGAGTTTAGAATCCCCTAAAAGAACAATAGTCCATAATTCTAAAACAGTGTGATTGAGCATAATCTTTTCATTTTTCTAATCTCCAATTAAATATTACAAGTGATACATTGTTTGATGAGCTACCCTCTGTCTTCAATAACAGAATTTTGATTTATCATTTTATATGGAATATTCCTCTATTCGAGTTGGGGATTCTTCTCATTAGTGGGTAAACAAGGATTTTAAATATCTTATTACTGGCTGCACGCAGAGAGACCCATCTGGATTCCAAAGAATGTTAAAGTAGATTTGGAAATAATTCTTTCTTTGTCATCACAACACTCAACTTTCTCCAAAATGGTAGAAATACAATAGAGTAACTGAAGTTTTTTTGTGAAAACTGACAGTTCACTTATTGAAATAATCAGAAAACTTCTTTTTGACATGGGTGGATATGGGTGTATCCTTAGTTGTTCAGTTTGCTAGAGTGGATCCGATGTAGGAAAGGAAAACTAAGTTGTTATGTAAAAGTTTGTTCACGGATTAATCACCGACTTTGACTTGCATTTCAGAGACAATTTCCCTATTAATAAAAACACCTGTAATTGAAACACCTATTTGTTTTTATTGTTACTGTTCTTGTTGCAAAATTAAACATCAACACCCTGGGTTGGGTGAGGCAGTCAGTATACAGACCTTAGAGAGAAAGAAAAATAATGAACGGATTTCAATGTGATGATAAATAGAAAAGGCAAGAATTCTCCATACACACATAAGGCACATAAATGTGAGATACATGAAGGATATTTTTCCAAGCTTGTTAATTCACAAAGTTGGATAAAGTATCACATAGCAAGTACAGATCATACATGGGCCGTAAGTACAGAGTGACTAGTAATATTTCAAAAATTTTTCGAAGAAGCTGTGATTTTTCCAGCTCTTCTATGTTTGCTGATTAATTTTAAAATTGTACTTGAGATTGGGGCAAAAAAGGATACTTTTACACCCTTAATTTCAATATATACATTTTATTGCCTGCACAAAGGGGCAATGTGGATTGAAGACAAATATTTGTTTCTGAGTTGTGCTTGGATTTGCCACACAATAATTTCTTTATCAACTAGCGTTTCATTCACTATTAGCTCAATTGAATCAATATTACATTTAACATAGTCTACAAATTTCTGTGCTATAATGGTTTTCTGCTTAGGGTGTACAATTCTGCAAATTACATTACTGCATCCTAACAAAAGAAAAAGACAGCTAATCTAAAAAAAAAAAAACTTTCTTGAGTTCATCAAGGAACTTTGGTGTCAGTAGAACTCACTAGCCTGAAAACTAGTGAAAGAAAGATGGCTCCATGAAGAGTCAAGACAAGAATGCTGACCCACCTAGAGCAGAGTGAAGAAGAAAGACAACTTCAGTGTACAAGCGAGTGAGGCATAAGATAATATGTTCAATGAAATGATAAAGGTTAAGTTGGGTTAGCATGGAAATGCAGAACTATTCAAAGTCATACACAAAGATGCTTTGCACCTATTTGCAACCTCTTCTCAATAGCCCTTCATTTAGTCTGCATGAGAAAAGCTGGGGGCAGGAGAAAAAAAGGCTTCCCTTAAAAATAGAGGCCTTGAGAATTGTGGTGGCTGTCACTGTGGAAAAGTCAGGGAACCCTGTCAGGATCCTTCTCCTTTACGGAATAAGAAGTATAAGTGACTAGGGGAAGAATGGTAAATGATGTTGCTGCTGGGACGCAGAGAAAGACTCATTACGACAAGGAGAAATCATTATCTGCTCCTAAGTCTAGAACAAGGAAACTTCCTATGCTTGAACAATTAGAAATCTGTTATCCTTGGGGAGTGAAGGGTGTCACGAAGAAAGCCTATCTTTCTTCAAGGGAAAGAGCATCTGTTTACTACCAAGGCTGGACCAGGATAACCAACAAGGTCCTTGCCTCTGACCCCTAAATAGGATAATAAGCGGTCAGCAACGAGAACCTCTTGGATGAGAAGCCATCGTGCAGATGGAGACCCTCTCTCTAGACGAGTGCAAAGTTAGGCTTAAAAGTGAGCGTGGAACAGACTTCTGGAAAAACCCTCTGGCAAGCCAGCCCTCACTCTATTAAGGGTATAGATAGAAGGAGTTAGTGAAGCTAATCATAGAAAAATAACTTTTGAGCCTAGCTCAAATTCTGCCTAAGGATGCAAAACCAACCACACATGGTACATGTCAAATAGTCACCAAAGAGGAAACATGAAGATTTACAAGTATAAACAATATTCTCTTAGTCTCTGCTGTGCTATACGTGAAGTCTGCCTTTCAGATGAAAATTATAAGACAGAGAGAAAAGAAAAAAGAAAAATTATAAATAATAAAAAGACTCAGATACGCCATTAGATTTTGCAACAATAAGATGTGGAATTTCAAATGGACATAATTCATATGACAAAGGCTCTGGTGAAAACATTGGACCACATAGAATGAACCACATAGAGATTTTCAACAGATGGAGAGATAGAAAGTACAAGAATGAATTGAAACTAAGTCCCTACCCCGAATGCATTTGGTGTCAATTAGACTTCAGCATCTCTCCCTCAATTTGCAGTTCCTCTGTAAATACATCATTAAATCAAAGGAGTGACACAAGGGATCAGTCAGAGCCAAGAGCCTGGATCACAGTCAAACTGTTCCTATAGTTAACACATCCATGATAGCCTGTATTCTGAGAACTTCGCACTCAGTTACAATGCCTAGCCAAAAACAGTGGTACCCAATCTACCCTTGGACCCAGACAGACCAGAGCCCATCTTTGCCACTTCGAAAGAAACATACTGGCTTTTGTGACTCATCAATCAACGGTAAGCCAGATGCACTGTGGGCCAACCAGAGACTCACACATGAGCTGACCATACACAGTTCAAGGCCCACTTTAAACTACAAGATTCACTACTTTTAATGCCTTGGAGAGTCTGGGAATATTTGCTATAGCTTCCTGACTCCTTCTTCTATACATTGCAAATAAACTCTTATTTTTCTTCTAACACTCAAATGTCAGTAATTTACTTGCTGTACATCAGACAAGAAAATCCAGTTTTAAGGATTTGCTATAATAGAGTCAATTGAAAATGTTACAATTCAAAAGCTTACAATGAATTTTTCAGAGGACTCTTCAGAATTGACAAATGAATGAATGACCCTAAAAGGAGGTCAATAGACATCACCCAACCTGAAAGACTGAAAAGGAAGTTAAAAAAAGGGCAAAAAACAATGAATGATATCTAACCAGAGATCTGAGATTCTAAGGGAATGCCCATGAGAACTAAGGTCATCCCCAATTCTTACATAGATAACCATATTCTAACTCCTGAAATATAATTCAAGAAATACAATCTTGAAGACAGCTAGAGAAAATTGACACTTTATATGCAAAGTAATAGAAACAAGTATTCATAGCAAAATTTTGTCAGAAACGTAGCCAGCCAGAGGAAAATGAATTGACATTTTTAAGACGTTGGAAGAAAGTAACTCCACTAAAAGTTGTACATAGCAAAAATACTTTTAAACAGAAGAAAAATAAATTTTTCAATCAAAAGAAGAAGAAGAAACTGAGAGAATCTAATTTCCATCATACATGCTATACAAGAAATGTTAAAATTAGTTTTCTGGGGAAGACTGAGACTTATACGAGCTGTAAATTTGCATCTATGAAAGGGAATTAAGAGTCCTGGAAATGATAAATCAGTGAATGGGCTAATATGGTTGCATTTGTCTTATTTTAAATCACTTTATAAAATAATTTGATTGGTGAAAACAACATATATCCACATACAATATATACAGTAGTTTTTAGCATATATTGAGGAAAATATTTGGTAACAGTGGAACATAAAGTTGTAGTAAGGAACTGGGAAATATCATTCTAAGGTTCTGACACTGCTTATTAGGTAGAAATATGTCATTTAAAAGTAGAGTAGGATCAAATAAAGCTAAACACTGTAAACTCTAGAGAAATTAATACCGTCTTAAGAGGTACAAGTAACTAACCAATAGTGAAGATACAATGAAAGCATAAAATATTCAATCCAAGTGTAGTCAGGAGAAGAGGTAAAAGGCTAGATCGGGGGAAAAGCATCTGGGAAGATGATAAATTTTAGTAGCTGGAAATTAAAGAACATTTATCATTAACCAATAGAATAATAATAGAGTAGGCTAAATAATACAGTAAGTAAAAAAAAGGAAATCAGCAGACAGTTTTATTTAAATGATAATGTAAACAGCACATAAAAGTTTGTGAGATGTAGGTAAAGCAGTGTCTAGAGGAAAACAGTATAACATTAACTGCTTATTTTAGAAAGAAGGCCTCATACCATTTATATAAGCATCCATCTTACAAAATGAGAAACAGACACAGAGCTAGAAGAAGGAAAGAAATGATGGAGATATACAAAAAGGAATTAGAGGTTTCTGGTTTCTGTTCTGGCATGTAAAGGACTTGCACCTCATCACTCCAGTTCTCATAATAAGAACACAACTGAGGGCAGGCATTTGATGCAGTGCTCAAGACACCTCTTCCAATGCCACACCCCACATTGGAGTGGCTGAACTTGAGACCCACCTCTGCTTCTGATTCCAGCTTTCTGCTAGTGTGCACCTCTGAGGTAGGTGGTGATGACTCAAGTAGTTGGGTCCCTGCCAGGCACAACCACATGAGAGACACAAACTTGAGTTCCTGGAGGGGGCTACAGCCCAACCCAGACCTGGCTGTTGTGGACACTCAGGGAGAGAACCAGCAGATTGAAGATTCTCTCTCTCTCTCTCTCTCTCTCTCTCTCTCATCTCTCATTCCCACCTTCCCTTCCCCCGTCACTCTACATGTCAAATAATTAGATAAACATACTTTTTATTTATATAAGATGAACAAATGTCATGTAGTTCATATATACAGATTTAGGAGCATGGTGATGCTTTCCACCCTACCCTCCCTCCCACCCATGTTCCCACCTTCACTTCTCCTTCCTTTCTTATTCTTTTACTTTTTACAATGACAAACTGCATTTGACTTTTAATTACTATTTAAAGTCTGTGTCTCTACTGTTGAGGAAAAGTGTTTTTTTCTTTGAACTCGTTGTTGAATTCTTTACTTAGTGTAGGATTAAGCTTATGGTTATAAAATAAAATATGTTAATGAATTATTTTAAAAGATGAATATTTATCCATGCCTCATATAACATACCAGAATTAACTCAAAATGGAACATAAAGATAAAGTGTAATAATAAAAGCTATAAAAGATCTAGAAAAAACTACAGAATATATTTATGGCATTCAGTTAAGCAAAATCTTAAATGTGACTCTAGGGGTTTTTCCTCTCTTGGAGTCCCCATTCAGGCCATTCTGGCTGGAGGTCTCTGACTTAAATAAATCTTGCTTTTAAATAAAGAAGTGACTCCATAACCTAACTTAATACAAGAAACCTTGCACTTCAAATTTTTTAACTTTGATTCTTAGAACTATATAGTGAAGAATTGGGAAAAAAGTCATATATGGAGAGAAAATGATTGCACAATAAAACACTACTTGCTGAAATATATAAAGAACTCTGAAATTTCAATAAGAAAAAACAGAACCTACTAAAATGTTCAAAAAATTTGAACAGGCACTCTGTAAAAGATGTATGAATGGTATGTCAATGCACGAATCGCACAGCATCATAAATCATTGGAGAAATGCACAAGAAGAACACAATGAAATATCACTACACTGCTGTTAGAATAGCTGATATGAGATGAAAATGTGAAAGATAGCTAACAAAACTGAGCATCATCTGGGAGGAAGGGGAACTAAAATGCTCACACATGGCTGCTGGGGATGAAAAATGATACAGGACAATTTTATATAAAGTGAAACATGTGCATACTACATGACCCAGCAGCTCTACCCCCACTTCTGGTGGAAATGAGAAATGGTGTGATAGATTTTGAAAAACATTTCAGCAATTTCTCAATAAACCTGGAATATATTAAAGTTCACATGACATAAAAGAACTTAGGAGGATAAGCAAAGCATGAGAAAGTACAGTTGATGAAAGTGAATTAAAACAGAAGAAATATTAAGAGCAATCAGATGTTTAGAATGAAAAGCATATAGGGGCTGGTAGAGTCTATTTTGAAAACTGGCTACTCCACTGGCTAGGGACACCACCTTGAATCAGATACTACTGTTGCCCTCAGTTACCTAATCTGTAAAATGGAGATAGTTGAGTATTTAATTTTATATTTTAAGGAAAATCTGGATATGAATAGGAAGATGAAAAATTAATTTGTAGTGAATCTTCATGTATAACACACACAGCTCTAGGAAGAAGCCAATCCTGACCACATGGTTTACAAAGCCTTTCTGCATGTTCTGAATGACTCCTGGCTCACCTGGGCCGTGAATCTCACCAAACTTGTTTTGTAATATTCTGTGTAGTTCTGCTCATTTAACTCTGAGCTCCTGTAGAACTATTCTCCTGAATGGATCATTCCAAGACCCTCAGAGCCTGCCAATCCCAGAGCATGCAGCCTGATAGCCACTAGGAGATGAGCAAGATTATTGTCTGGGTGGTGATGACACACACTACTAACTGAAATCTGAAGAGTCATCATTAAAAGAGCAATTTGCCTACTGGCAATAACATGCTGCAAGGAGCAATTATATGCAATCTCTTTTTGCCTCACAGCACGTCTCAACATGAACCCAATATGAATCACAGAGCTAAATGTAATAGCTAAAGCTGTAAAAGCTCTAGATGAAAATATAGGAGAAGCTATTTATGGCATTCAGTTAAGCAAAGTTTTCATAAATGAGACAATACAAACAAAACTACTGCAAGAAACTTTAGACTCCAAGATTTTGGCTCTTACCATTATGTTGTGAAGAGAGAAAAACAAGGCACATGTGAAGACAAAATGATAGCAAGACATATGTGATGAAACACTTCTAGCTGGAATATATAAAGAATATATTATACATATAATATATAAAGAATATATAATATTATATATAGTAATAATATAACATATAAATTCTCAAATCTCAATAAGAAAAAAACAGAACCCATTAAAATGGGTGAAACATCTGAGCAGACACTTTATTAAAGATGTGTAGATGGGATTAAACAAATTAGATGCTCAGCATCATAAATCATTAGAAAAATGCACCAGAAGAGCAAAATGTGATATCACTATGCTGCTGTTAGAATAGCTAAAATGAAATGAAACTTTGAAAGATCCCCAACAGTACTGAGTACTGTTACCATCTGGGAGGAAAGGGAACTGAAAAGCTCACACGTGGCTGGCAGGGATACAAAATTACAAAGCATAAATTTTTATAAGGACAAACGTGTGCATCCTACATGATCCAGCAGTCCTAATGGGACATTTTTTTAGAAAACTTTTATTTAATAAATATTCATTTCTAAAGTGCAACTTTTGGATTATAGTGGTTCTTCCCCCCATAACCTCCCTTCCACCCAGAAACCAGCCCATCTCCTACTTCCTCTCCCATCCCATTCTTCATCAAGATTCATTTTTAATTATCTTTATATACAGAAGATCAACTCTATACTAAGTACAGATTTCAACAGTTTGCACCCACACAGACTCTTATAGAACTCTTATCCTACACAAATCATTCCTAGATCTTCAGAGGCAGCCTAGCCTAGAGCGTGGCACCTCAGACCCAGTGGGAGTTGAACAAGATTATTGCTTGAGTGAAAATGGCACACGATACTCACTGGAATCTGAACAGTCATGATTTAAAGAACAATTTGCTTACTGACAGTCATATGCAATCTCTGCAAATCCTGTTCATGTAGAGAAAGTTTCTACCTTTTACCCCACACTTTGGAAGTGTTGGGGACTATTGTGGTTCCTACATTTATGTCCTCAACAAATCTTGAACACTGCTGTTTCCCCAGATCAGCCTTAAGTTAGGGACTGCTTTGGATAATTCCCCAATCATGCTGTAAACAGAGGGACAGAACTAGACCATCCATAAAAGTTTTTGAATGAGCACAGCCCTGCCAATCTGCTTATGAATTTGAGTGTGAAGCCTCAGTGTCACTCAGCCTTACACCAGCATGATCCAAAATGTGGACACAGCGATGAGTAGATACGGGGAGTCCACTTGTTCTCTTTCACTCTCACAGTCACAGTGTTTCTCCTTGTTTTATTCTTGATTTCTTGGAAGTCCTTTCGTTGTTTTTGTTGTTATAGTGTTGTGGCTTCCCTGCCTGTGTTTCTCCTTTGTACTGTAACTGCTTTTTGATTTATGTATCCTTCTGCTCCACTGTCATGTGCTATCCTGCATTGCAACTTGGAACTTGTTTGTCATTATGTGCAGTAGCAGGCTACAAGGCTGGATGGAATAATACAGTTGGAGGAGCTCCTGAGTGGAATATGGTAACTATCAGGTCAATGCAGGATTGCATAGCAGTAATACAAAAGAAATTTATGGTCATTCCCTCTGAATAACTTTTAGGAAGAGACAGAAGCTTTTACAGAGGATATTTTGAAGCACTTTGCCTTAGGGTTTGTGGCATCAGTTCTTTTCTCTGTTTCACCCTAAAACATCACAAATGGCTTTTGGGCACTCTTACAATTTTCTATCCCATTATGAAATAGCCATGTCAT
Source organism: Sylvilagus floridanus (assembly GCA_949820135.1). Classification (NCBI taxonomy): domain Eukaryota; kingdom Metazoa; phylum Chordata; class Mammalia; order Lagomorpha; family Leporidae; genus Sylvilagus; species Sylvilagus floridanus. Next base: position 93,047,132 of record OX463223.1, read on the forward strand.
TATGTAAATCTTTATAACACAGGTGGGTGACCGTGGTCCACAATAACCGCTAACATTTAACGAACAAACAAAGAGAGGAAGCCACAAGCTCTACACATCAAATATTGACAAGCAGAGGGAAAAATCAGTTACCCACCCTGATTTGAGCACCGCACATTGTGTTCGTTTGAAATGCCACACTGTACCCATAAATTATCAGGGTGAATCAAAAATGCAATGTATATAAAGATGTAAAGCCTAGCTAACCTGATTTGATGAACACATATTCAACAATGAATCAAATAACCACATCATACCCATAAATCTATATAATTAAAAATAGCAAAATCTGTATCAATGATTTCACCTGTGACACTTTGTGATGTACATGTGCATCATTTTGGGAAATTCTTCCTTTAAGGAAAGCAAAAATATCTTTAAATTCAAGTAATCCAAGAGATAGATTTCAATTTTTATAAAAAATGTCAGGCTCTAAAGTCATCAGGTAATGTACACCATCATTTTGCAGTCAACTATTTCAAATAGCAAGAAATAGCAAGGGCTTTGGATATAAAACTTGAACCAGCAAATCTGCTTCTTACTACAGTTAGACATCATAAATCTCATTAAAACTGAGATTTATCTTTTTATCCCACTTGAATGAAAGTGTTCACATGGGGAAACTGATATGAAGAAGTGTCTAACAGATAGTACACACCCAATAAAAATCCAACTTATTATCAGGAGACACAGAGAAACAGGTAGATTTCTGAGATATGGCATCAGTAGAGGCATTTTGCTTGGGAGGTAGGCCTTACAACGTTTACAGTGATGGATCCTGGAACTGCTCCTTCTGTCTCTGTGCTGAAGTATGACTCAACCCTAACAGAAAGGAGTAATTCAGAAACATCTCTTCATGGGGAAACCTAGTCTTGCATTAATCTTGCACAGAGAGACAAGAAAGTTTACGCAAGGAGTACAGAGAAAAGAGACCAAAGCAATTCGCAATTTCTCTGGAGAGTTCTACAGTGGTGTCCCCCAGGTCTGTAAGTGTCACTCCAAGGTGAATAGTCTGAGGTCTCCTTAGAGTTGTAGCCTCCCTCCACTGAGGAGAGGCACTTGGTCAGAAATGATGATAAAAAGTGGGGGGAGGAGGGACAAAGTGACATTCAAATACTGCATTCTGCAGTAGTTGCAGGTATTCATCTGGGGAATTTTGAGTCTCATCTAAGTTTATCCTCTTTCAGACATTCCCTCTCCCCACTCATGTTAGTCCGAGTCTCACAAATCCAATGTCTTCTTCCTGAAAGGAAAAAGTAGAGACTGTAGGAAAGAGAAAATAGAGGTGTGCAGACATTTAGCTACACAAGAAAACTTGGGTGATGGCTCCTCCTCCATGGGTTAAGTAGCCTTCGGGGGCCAGATACTCAACAGTCGCCCAGTGGTCCTCACCTCCCATTTCCCATGGAAAGAAGAAAACAATTCCGAGGAAGAGGGAGTCACAGCTCTTACGCCAAGGATGCAGGAGCGGCTGGTTTGGGCAACAGGCCGATTTCTTGTACCCTTCCTCACATGGGCATCAAATTTAAGCAAAAAGGGGACAGAACAAAGAGGAGACAGGATGCAAACTCATAGTCAAGACGAATTTATTCAAGGAGTCATAAATTTGCAGAGGTAATGGACTGCTGGCATGTACAGAGACCAAGCATGTGGTAGTAATCATGAAATTATTTAACATGTTGGGTGTCTATAGCATAAGGCAGGCAAGGAACACGAGAGGGTGGAACTGAGCTAGCTTTTCTCAGACTTCTCCAACTCCACGGGGTTCCCTACTGCTGACAGGTTAGTTGGAAAAGAATGCAGAGGGTAGGGTAGAGTGGAATACAGGGATTGGGACTGAGCTGGCCTAAGCATACAGGGACTATGTCCTTGCTCTGTCACCTGGTGCAGAAACAAGCAGCAGGATCAACAGTGGAACAGCCAAGACAGGACAAGCTGCCCATAAGGGATGCCAACATTGCAGGCAGTAGTTTAACCTGCCTTTGTGTGACAAAGCTGGACCCCATTTTTACAACATTTACATCATTTGCAATGAGCAAGCAACACTGGCCTTCTCTAAAAATTCTTATGTCAAGCTTGTTTACTACTTAGATTACTCACACCTCCAGTTTTCTCTGTATGAGAAGATCTTTCTCTAGTTGTTGCACATCTGGTTCCTTCTTACATTTCGATTTCAGATTATGTGTTACCCCACCCAACGACTACTTCTTTGAATGCTCATTCTGACGCAACCTGTGGTTGAGTGTGATTTATTGCAGTTCATGCATTATTTCGCTTTTTCCTCATTGACAGCATATAGCAGTACTTCTTGCCTGAGAGAGGAGATCAATTGGGGAAAACAGAACAAAAATGATTGTGCATTTATCATCTGACCCAGCACCTGGCTTCCCAGAATACACCCTTAAAAAACAGTTCCTTCATTGTTTATCAGTTGAGTGATATGTTTCAGGTGTATTTTCATTTTCTAGTTCTGTGAGAACCATGTTTTCATCCTTTGAGTATTCGATAGTCTGGGAAGGTTCAACAAAATGCCCAAATGTATTGATCTACTGCAGCCAATTAAATAGCCTGGCATGAGATACACCATTCATGGTGTGTATCTGGCATGAGTATCCCCAGCTCCCAAAGACATCTAAAGTGGTAACATCTCCCCTGGGCCTACCTAACAGCAGTTTTCAAATATTTCTTCTTGATTTTGTTTTACATTTTTTTATTTGGGGTTTAGGCAAAGTTGGTTCTGCTTCCAGTTTTTTGGATAACCAATACATTATTCCATTTCAAGGAAATAACATCTAGAAATAAGTTTTTGTCATTTATTTGTTCACCATCATGATAGTTATCTGTTGTCGCATGACATTTGGAAGCTAGTCAAGCATATGCAACTTTAACTGCTTGTTCTTCTACTTGACCATTTGTCAGCTCAAGTCCAATGTGTGTGTGTGGGGGGGCATTTCCCGCTATAAAAGAGAAAGAATAGCTGAAAGAACACCTGAGGTTGCAAAACTGAATCTTCCAGGCCTCTGGGAGTCAGAAATAAAGAAAACTCTTCAAAAGTTTCATCATGTGAGGAGGTGGTATTTTCTTACCTATGAGTGATATTAACTAAGTAAGTGATAAATTCTCTCAAAATAACAGCATGCACATAAACCCAGCATGTCTAGAATTCAAGGGATTAAGGAAATTAGACATAAAATGTTTTAAATATGCAAATAATTTCAGAGAAATACAAATCCCAAGCAGATGCTGCCAGGGCAAACTTGTGACTCGGCAGGCCAATCGGCCCGTTATTATCATGCTGGTGTCCCAAATGCGAGTGCCAGAGTCCCGGCTGCTCCACTTCTGATCCAGCTCCCTGCTAATGTGCCTGGGAAAGCAGCAGAAGATGGCCCAAGTGCTTGGGCCCCTGCAAACCATGTGGGCGACCCAGACAGTGTTTTTTGCTCCTGACTTCAGCCTGGCCCATCTCTGGCCTATGTGGTCATTAGGGGAGTGAACCAACAAATGGAAGGGCTCTTTGTCTGTCTGCCTTTGTCTTTCAAATAAAATACATAAATAAATCTTAGAAAACCATAGCGCTCCCTCAAATAACACTTTATGCAAAAATTCAAATCCACATCATGAACTGGAGTCTTTGGGAAAATTAAATGCATGTCATAACTCATGAATAGTAACTTCCTAACTCTTATGTGTTTTTATCAACACAAACACCTGTCAAAGCCACACAGCAGCAAGGGGCTGAAGCAGGATCCTTGACATTATGCTCTACCCTGGATCAGGACTGAAGATATTACTCTTTGAAAGTGGGAATGGGAACAGGATTGGCCCTGTTGTCATGGGTTTCCCTTTTCATCCAGGCATTGCATTTCATTTCATTTGTGAGTTCTCTGTTGAAGGAGAGTTAAAATGATGAGCTGTACAGAAAGATCTTTGCCTTTGCAGTCAGAGCATCAGGAACTATTGTGAAGTGGCACCCTCCAGTGGACATTGCAGGAAATGGAATGTCTCTGGGTGTGTTGCTGGGTATTGTTATCCAAAGCTCCGGAAGAGGAAAAAGAATTGATAGGATTCTTTCAGTGCAGTTCTTCACATGAACATTGCACAGATGGTTGATTCAGTTGTTTCACAATTCTGTAGATATAAAGAGACAAACCCTGTAACATTGGTTAGCAAGGCATATGGTCCTTGTGCTAGTGGCACAGTTGGTGGGGTGAGGTATAAATACTGTTCATAGCAATGCAAATATAGAGTGGAATTTGCTTTATGTCAGATACAAAAGGTGAACCTCAAATGTTGAAGTATCACCTTGCAATGCATTAATGAGTGTTACTTTTCCAACAAAAATCCTTGAGAATTGCAAAGAAAAAAAAAAGAAAGTATGAAACATTAACCAAGGGAAAAACAAAACAGGCAAAAAAAATGACCTGAGAGAATTACCAAATTTAGCAAAAAACTTTTAATTAGTCATGTTAACATTTTCAAAATATTAAAGAAAACCAAACCACAGTTAAAAAAGTAAAGAAAGATGGGATGACAATGTCTAACCAAATAGAGAACATCATTAGAGAGTTAGAATTTATTTTGAAACAGAAATTATGTAGGTGAAACAAAAAATAACCGAAATGCAAAGGTTCAGCAGTGTAGCTGAACTGTCAGAAGAAGAAAAAATAGTGAACACAGAAGTAGTGATAAATATTGTGCAGTACAAAGATAGAAAAAAAGAATGAAGAAAATGATCAGAGACATTGAGCACTTGAACATACCAGTTATGCTCATTTTCACAAAGATGGGGAAGCTGATGATAACGTTTTCCAAAACACAGGGTACTCTGGAAGCCGTAAGACTCTTGAAAATGCTGAACAAAAGTGGAGAACTCAATCTTCTCAACTTTAAAATTTATTTAAAAGATCTAGTAGTGAGATCAGGATGGTGCTGACACAGGATATATATATAGAATCAAGTGTGGAAAGAATCTGATACATCTGTCATCAAATGAATTTTGTCAAAGATACCAAGGCTATTCATAAGGGAAAGGTTATGTCTTCAACTAATTACATCAAGACAACTGGAAAACAACATTCAGAAGAATGAAGTGGGAACTGAACCTCACAGCCAATATAAAAATAAACAAGAGGAATCAATCACCTAAATATAAAAGTTAAACAAATAAAATACTTAGAAGAAAACATGGGGTGAATCTTCATGACCTTGGATTTGGTGGTGGATCTTTATATATGCTGGAAAAGTACAAAATCACAAGCAAAAAGCCCCAAGAGAACTATGAATATAGTCAATGACAATGAGCAGAATCAGAGACGATATGTGTAAATTACTTATATGATACAGGAGTCGATCCAGAATATAGAAACAATTCTTGAAAACCTATAGCAAAAGCAAAACAATCTAACTTAAAATGAAAAAAGATCTTGAATGCACTTTTTTTTTTTGGAAAAGGTATGCAAAAGGCCAAAAGTACATTAGAAAATATTCAACATCGACGGAGCGGCAAGATGGCGGAATAGGAAGGGAGCACACTGATAGTCTGGGGAGAGACAGTTTAATAAAAGTGGAGATACTGCAGGTTCAAGGAAGAGTAGGGGAAACCCTTCCGGAACTGGAGATTCACAGTGGACCTGCCTGGAGAGCGTGGGAGCCTGCAGTTTGGGACACCAGCAGCAGATTCAACACACCAGCGCTGGGATGTGAGGTAAGCCGAACCTCAATAGCCCGTGATACCAGAAGGGAAGCGGAAAAGAGAGTCTAGAGTGAACAAGGCTTGAAACCCTGCGGGGAAAAGTTCACCAGGCTAACTAGAAGAGAGAGAGAGAGAGAGAGAGAGAGAGAGAGAGAGAGAGAGAGAGAAAGTGACCCATACGGACACGAGCTTCTCTCTCTCCGCTCACCTCTCAAAGGTGAGCAAGACAAAGAGCAGGCGCCATTTTGGAATACGTCATAAGCAGGGCGACCTCGGGTCGGCACCAGCCCCGAGCCTAGCAGAAAAACCTGACTCTGGGTGGGAGGGGTGAAATAACAGGAGATTAGAACCTAATGAATGTGTGGTGCTAATGAACTGAGACTGTGAAAAAAGAGACGGTGGGGGAGAGAACTCACAGAAATCACGAATTCATGTGAGTACTCTCCAGAGACGCTACAGTTCAGTAGCCTTGGCAGCCCAGTGGGAGACTACAGGAGAATCTCAGCCCACACTAAGGGCCGCAAAGATTCCTTCTCTGGTCCTTGGGAAAGAGCTTCCAATCTCTGGCTCCTGTGGGTATATCATTCGCCTGCTAACCACGCCCAATTCTGTTCAGCTGTGTGGAATTACTTCCCTTTTGAACCAAAAAAAAAAAAAAGTAACAGAGAGAGATTTACCACGCCTAACCTGGGAGTGTCTCCTTTGACACACCCTCAACCCTGAGGAACCAAACAGAGCTCTCAGGCCACACCCATCTCAAGCCCCTAAGGCTCCATCAAAAGCAGACAGTCCACTTAATCTAGAGTCATAGCATAACAAGAAAAAAACACCACAGTGAAGAAACCAATATGCCAAACAACAAACGCAAAAACTGAGGTAATAAGATCAAGGAAGACACTATGGCATCCCCAAATGAAAAAGACACCCCAATTCAAGATTACGAAGATGATGAGATAGAAGAGATGCAAGAAGCAGATCTCAAAAAATTGATAAGAACACTAAGAAGTACTCAAAAACAAATTCTTGAACTACAGAAATCTTTAATGGACAAGGTAGAAAATCTCTCTCATGAAAATGAAATATTAAGGAGAAATCAAGCTGAAATGAAACAACTAGTAGAACATGAAACTGTGATAGTGACGAGAAATCATAATGAAGTGAAGAATTCAATAAATCAAATGAAAAACACATTAGAGAGGCTTACAAAACAGAATGGGTGAGGCAGAAGAGAGAATATCGGACTTAGAAGACAGAGCACAGGAAACTATACAGTCAAACCAAAGAAAAGAAGAGGAAATTAGAAATCTAAAAAATATGGTTGGGAATCTACAGGATACTATTAAAAAACCCAACATTCGAGTTCTAGGAGTTCCTGAAGGCATGGAGAGGGAGATAGGATTAGAATGCCTTTTTAGTGAGATAATAGCAGAAAATTTCCCAGTTTTGGAGAAGGAGACATCCTAGTACAGGAAGCTCATAGAACCCCTAGGAAACATGACCAAAAGAGGTCCTCACCACGACACGTTGTAATTAAACTCACCACAGTGAAACAGAAAGAAAAGATCCTAAAATGCACAAGAGAGAAACGTCAAATTACACTCAGAGGATCTCCAATTAGACTCACGGCAGACTTCTCAACAGAAACCCTACAAGCTAGAAGGGAATGGCGAGACATAGCCCAGGTACTGAGAGAGAAAAACTGCCAGCCCAGAATATTATATCCTGCCAAGCTCTCATTTGTGAATGAAGGTGAAATAAAGACCTTTCATAACAAACAAAAATTGAAAGAATATGTTGCCACTTGTCCAGCCCTGCAAAAGATACTTAAAGATGTGTTACACACAGAAACACAGAAACAGGACCATCAACATGAAAGAAGGTAAACGAAGGAAACTTCACAGCAAAAGATCACAGGGAATTCAAAGCATACATTAGAAAATATCTTTGGCAAATGGCAGGGCAAACTTACCACTTATCAATAGTCACACTGAACGTTAATGGTCTAAACTGTCCTGTTAAAAGACAGAGATTGGCTGATTGGGTTAAGGAACAAAAACCATCTATTTGCTGCTTACAAGAAACACATCTTTCCAAAGAAGATCCATACAGACTGAAAATAAAAGGATGGAACAAGATATACCATGCCAACAGAAATGAAAAAAGAGCAGGTGTAGCCATCTTAATATCGGACTACATCAACTTTAACACAAAAACTGTTAAGAGAGACAAAGAGGGGCACTATATAATGATTAAGGGATCAATTCAACAGGAAGATATAACAATTCTCAATGTATATGCACCTAATTACAGGCCACAGGTTTATTTAAAAAATTTGTTAAGAAACTTAAAGGGAGACTTAGACCCCAACACAATAGTACTGGGGGACTTCAATACTCCACTCACAGATATTGACAGATCGACAGGACAGAAGATCAACAAGGAGACAGTAGATTTAAACAACACTATAGCCCAAATGGATCTAACAGATATCTACAGAACTTTTCATCCAACACAAAAAGCATTTACATTCTTCTCAGCAGTACATGGAACCTACTCTAGGATTGACCACATATTAGGCCATAAAGCAAGTCTCAGCAAATTCAAAAGAATTAGAATCATATGATGCAGCTTCTCAGACCATAAGGGAATGAAGTTGGAAATTAGCAACTCAGGAATCCCTAGAGCATATGCAAACACATGGAGATTGAACAACATGCTCCTGAATGAACAATGGGTCACTGAAGAAATCAAAAGAGAAATCAAAAATTTTCTGGAAGTAAATGAGGATAACAGCACAACATACCAAAACTTATGGGATACAGCAAAAGCAGTGTTAAGAGGAAAGTTTATATCAATAGGTGCCTACATCAAGAAACTGGAAAGGCACCAAATAGATGACCTTTCAATGCATCTCAAGAATCTAGAAAATTTGCAGCAAACTAGACCCAAATCTAGTAGAAAAAGAGAAATAATCAAAATCAGAGAAGAAATCAACAGGATTGAATCCAAAAAAACATTACAAAAAATCAGCCAAACGAGGAGCTGGTTTTTTGAAAAAATAAACAAAATTGACACCCCATTGGCCCAACTAACTAAAAAAAGAAGAGAAAAGACCCAAATCAGTAAAATCAGAGAGGAAAAAGGAAATGTAACAACAGACACCACAGAAATCAAAAGAATCATCACAAATTACTACAAGGACTTGTATGCCAGCAAACAGGGAAACCTATCAGAAATGGATAGATTCCTGGACACATGCAACCTACCTAAATTGAACCAGGAAGACATAGAAAACCTAAACAGACCCATAAGTGAGTCAGAAATTGAATCAGTAATAAAGGCCCTCCCAACAAAGAAAAGCCCAGGACCAGATGGATTCACTGCTGAATTCTACCAGACATTTAAAGAAGAACTAACTCCAATCCTTCTCAAACTATTCAGAACAATCAAAAAAGAGGGAATCCTCCCCAATTCTTTCTATGAAGCCAGCATCACCTTAATTCCTAAGCCAGAAAAAGATGCAGCATTGAAAGAGAATTACAGACCAATATCCCTCATGAACATAGATGCAAAAATCCTCAATAAAATTCTGGCCAATAGACTGCAACAACACATCAGAAAGATCATCCACCCAGACCAAGTGGGATTCATCCCTGGTATGCAGGGATGGTTCAATATTCGCAAAAGAATCAATGTGATACACCACATTAACAGACTGCAGAAGAAAAACCATATGATTATCTCACTAGACGCAGAGAAAGCATTTGATAAAACTCAACTTCCTTTCATGATGAAAACCCTAAGCAAACTGGGTATAAAAGGCACATTCCTCAATACAATCAAAGCAATTTATGAAAAACCCACGGCCAATATCCTATTGAATGGGGAAAATTTGGAAGCATTTCCACTGAGATCTGGTACCAGACAAGGATGCCCACTCTCACCACTGCTATTCAATATAGTGCTGGAAGTCTTAGCCAGAGCTATTAGGCAAGAAAAAGAAATTAAAGGGATACAAATTGGGAAGGAAGAACTCAAACTATCCCTCTTTGCAGACGACATGATTCTTTATTTAGGGGACCCAAAGAACTCTACTAAGAGACTATTGGAACTCATAGAAGAGTTTGGCAAAGTAGCAGGATATAAAATCAATGCACAAAAAAAAAAACAGCCTTTGTATACACAGGCAATGCCACAGCTGAGGAAGAACGGCTAAGATCAATCCCATTCACAATAGCTACAAAAACAATCAAATACCTTGGAATAAACTTAACCAAGGACATTAAAGATCTCTACAATGAAAATTACAAAACCTTAAAGAAAGAAATAGAAGAGGATACCAAAAAATGGAGAAATCTTCCATGCTCATGGATTGGAAGAATCAATATCATCAAAATGTCCATTCTGCCAAAAGCAATTTAAAGATTCAATGCAATATCAATCAAGATGCTGAGGACATTCTTCTCAGATCTGGAAAAAATGATGCTGAAATTCATATGGAGACACAGGAGACCTCGAATAGCTAAAGCAATCTTGTACAACAAAAACAAAGCTGGAGGCATAACAATACCAGATTTCAGGACATACTACAGGGCAGTAGTTATCAAAACAGCATGGTACTGGTACAGAAACAGATGGATAGACCAATGGAACAGAATAGAAACACCAGAAATCAATCCAAACATCTACAGCCAACTTATATTTGATCAACGATCCAAAACCAATCCCTGGAGTAAGGACAGTCTGTTTAATAAATGGTGCTGGGAAAACTGGATTTCCACGTGCAGAATCATGAAGCAAGATCCCTACCTTTCACCTTACACAAAAATTCATTCAACATGGATTAAAAATTTAAACCTACGACCCGACACCATCAAATTATTAGAGAGCATAGGAGAAACCCTGCAAGACATAGGTACTGGCAAAGACTTCATGGAAAAGACCCCAGAAGCACAGGCACTCAAAGCCAAAATTAACTACTGGGATTGCATCAAATTGAAAAGTTTCTGTACTGCAAAAGAAACAGTCAGGAAAGTGAATAGGAGACCGACAGAATGGGAAAAAATATTTGCAAACTATGCAACAGATAAAGGGTTGATAACCAGAATCTACAAAGAAATTAAGAAACTCCACAACATCAAAACAAACAACCCACTTAAGAGATGGGCCAAGGACCTCAATAGACATTTTTCCAAAGAGAGGAAATCCAAATGGCCAACAGACACATGAAAAAATGTTCAAGATCACTGGCAATCAGGGAAATGCAAATCAAAACCACAATGAGGTTTCACCTCACCCCGGTCAGAATGGCTCACATTCAGAAATCTACCAACAATAGATGCTGGAGAGGATGTGGGGAAAAAGGGACACTAATCCACTGTTGGTGGGAATGCAAACTGGTTAAACCACTATGGAAGTCAGTCTGGAGACTCCTCAGAAACATGAATATAACCCTACCATACAACCCAGCCATCCCACTCCTTGGAATTTACCCAAAGAAAATTAAATTGGAAAACCAAAAAGCCGTCTGTACAGTAATGTTTATTGCGGCTCAATTCACAATAGCTAAGACCTGGAACCAACCCAAATGCCCATCAACAGTAGACTGGATTAGGAAATTATGGGACATGTACTCTACAGAATACTATACAGCAGTCAAAAACAATGAAATCCGGTCATTTGCAACAAAATGGAGGAATCTGGAAAACATCATGCTGAGTGAATTAAGCCAGTCTCAAAGAGACAAATATCATTTGTTTTCCCTGATTGGTGATGATTAACTGAGCACCAAAGAGGAAACCTGTTGAAACGAAATGAACACTATGAGAAAATAAGACCTGATCAGCTCTTGTCTGGACTGTTGATGCACAATGTAAATCTTTACCCATTTTAGTATCTCCCTTTGTTGTTTGTATTCGTTCTAGTACTATGGGTTGAATTTGGCAACTAACACACAATTAGCCGTAGGTGTTTAAATTTTAACTGAAAAGTGATCCCTGTGAAATATAAGAGTGGGAATAAGAGAGGGAATAACAGAGTTGTACAATTTGGGACATGCACAATCGGAACTGCCCCAAATGATGCAGTTAGAAGTGTGCCAGGGGATTCCAATACATTCCCATCAAGGTGGCATGTACCAAGGCCATCTCATCAGTCCAGGTGATCAATTTCAGCTCACAATTGATCACACTGATAGGTCTAAGAGTCAAAGGGATCACACAAACAAGACTAGTGTCTGCTAATACTAACTGATAGAATCAAAAAGGGAGAGAATGATCCAACATGGGAAGCGGGATACACAGCAGACTCATAGAATGGCAGATGTCCTAAATAGCACTCTGGCCTCAGAATCAGCCCTTAAGGCATTCGGATCTGGCTCAAGAGCCCATGTGAATATTTTAGGCATGGAAAGCTAAGACACTCTGAAAAACAAAACAAAACAAAAAAAAGAAGACCTAAATTAAAGATCTCTGTGAGTGAGATCCCAGTGGAAAGAACGGGGCCATCAAAGAAGGAGGTACCTTTCTCTGAAGGGAGGAGAGAACTTCCACTTTGACTATGACCCTGTCAGATTAAGATCAAAGTCGGCGAACCCTAAAGGCTTCCATAGCCTCAGCAACTCATGACTAGAGCCTAGGGAGATTACTGACGCCATAAACAAGAGTGTCAAATTGTTAAATCAACATCAGGAGTCACTGTGTACTTGCGTCGCATGAGGGATCTGTCCTTAATGTGTTATCCAATGTGAAATAATGCTATTACTAGTACTGAAACAGTATTTTTTCACTTTGTGTTTCTGTGTGGATGCAAACTGATGAAATCTTTACATAGTATATACTGAATCGATCTTCTGTATATAAAGATAATTGCAAATGATTAAAAAATCTTGGTGTTAAATTGGAAATTGCATAGATAATTAATCAATTCTTTAAAAAAAAATCATGTAGGATCTCTGTCTTTAATGTGCTGTACATTGTGAATTAATACTATAACTAGTACTCCAACAGTATTTTCAGTTTGTGTCTCTATGTGAGGGAAAACTGTTGAAATCTTTACGTAATATGTACTAAACTGATCTTCTGTGTATAAAGAGAATTGAAAATGAATCTTGACGTGAACAGAAGGGGAGAGGGAGCGGGAGAGGGGAGGGTAGCGGGAGGGAGGGAAGTTGCGTGGGAGGGAGCCATTGTAATCCATAAGCTGTATTTCAGAAATTTATATTTTTTAAATAAAAGCTTTATTAAAAAAAGAAAGAAAGAAAAACTGGACAAAGACCAACAATGAAACCAACTTGACCAAAAAAAAAAAAACAAAAACAACAAAAAAAAACAACCCACTTAAGAGATGGGCCAAGGACCTCAATAGACATTTTTCCAAAGAGAGGAAATCCAAATGGCCAACAGACACATGAGAAAATGTTCAAGATCACTGGCAATCAGGGAAATGCAAATCAAAACCACAATGAGGTTTCACCTCACCCCGGTCAGAATGGCTCACATTCAGAAATCCACCAACAATAGATGCTGGAGAGGATGTGGGGAAAAAGGGACATTAATCCACTGTTGGTGGGAATGCAAACTGGTGAAACCACTATGGAAGTCAGTCTGGAGACTCCTCAGAAACCTGAATATAACCCTACCATTCAACCCAGCCATTCCACTCCTTGGAATTTATCCAAAGGAAATTAAATTGGCAAACAAAAAAGCCATCTGCACAGTAATGTTTATTGTGGCTCAATTCACCATAGCTAAGACTTGGAACCAACTCAAATGCCCATCAACAGTAGACTGGATTAGGAAATTATGGGACATGTACTCTACAGAATACTATACAGCAGTCAAAAACAATGAAATCCGGTCATTTGCAACAAAATGGAGGAATCTGGAAAACATCATGCTGAGTGAATTAAGCCAGTCCTAAAGAGACAAATATCATTTGTTTCCCTTGATTGGCGACGACTAACTGAGCACCAAAGGGGAAACCTGTAGAAGTGAAATGGACACTATGAGAAACAGTGACTTGATCAGCTCTTGTGCTGACTGTTCTTGTACAATGTAATACTTTATCCATTGTAGTATTTTTTTTATCCTAGTACTAGTGGTTGAACTCTGTAATTAACACACAATTAGCCGTAGGTGTTTAAATTTTAACTGAAAAGTGATCCCTGTGAAATATAAGAGTGGGAATAAGAGAGGGAGGAGATGTACAATTTGGGACATGCTCAATCAGAACTGCCCCAAATGATGGAGTTAGAATTGAGCCAGGGAATTCCAATACAATCCCATCAAGGTGGCATGTACCAAGGCCATCTCACTAGTCCAAATGATCAATTTCAGCTCACAGTTGATCACACTGATAGGTCTAAGAGTCAAAGGGATCACACAAACAAGACTAGTGTCTGCTAATACTAACTGATAGAATCAAAAAGGGAGAGAATGATCCAACATGGGAAGCGGGATACACAGCAGACTCATAGAATGGCAGATGTCCTAAATAGCACTCTGGCCTCAGAATCAGCCCTTAAGGCATTCGGATCTGGCTCAAGAGCCCATGAGAATATTTTAGGCATGGAAAGCTAAGACACCCTGAAAAACAACAAAAAAAAGAAGACCTAAATGAAAGATCTCTGTGAGTGAGATCCCAGTGGAAAGAACGGGGCCATCAAAGAAGGAGGTACCTTTCTCTGAAGGGAGGAGAGAACTTCCACTTTGACTATGACCCTGTCGGAATAAGATCGAAGTCGGCGAACCCTAAAGGCTTCCATAGCCTCGGCAACTCATGACTAGACCCTAGGGAGATTACTGACGCCATAAACAAGAGTGTTAAATTGTTCAATCAACATCAGGAGTCACTGTGCACTTACGTCTCATGAGGGATCTGTCCTTAATGTGTTATCCAATGTGAAATAATGCTATTACTAGTACTGAAACAGTATTATTACACTTTGTGTTTCTGTGTGGGTGCAAACTGATGAAATCTTTACATAGTATATACTGAATCGATCTTCTGTATATAAAGATAATTGCAAATGATTAAAAAATCTTGGTGTTAAATTGGAAATTGCATAGATAATTAATCAATTCTTTAAAAAAAAATCATGTAGGATCTCTGTCCTTAATGTGTTGTACATTGTGAATTAATACTATAACTAGTACTCCAGCAGTATTTTCAGTTTGTGTCTCTATGTGAGGGAAAACTGTTGAAAACTTTACTTAATATATACTAAACTGATCTTCTGTGTATAAAGAGAATTGAAAATGAATCTTGACGTGAACAGAAGGGGAGAGGGAGCGGGAGAGGGGAGGGTAGCGGGAGGGAGGGAAGTTCTGGGGGGGGGAACCATTGTAATCCATAAGCTGTACTTTGGAAATTTATATTCTTTAAATAAAAGCTATAAAAAAAAGATAGAAAACCTTTCTCTCTCTCTGCCTCTCCTTCTCTCTCTGCCTCTCCTTCTTTCTCTGTGCAACTCTTTCAAATAAATAAATCTTTAAAAGATCAGTATCTGGCTTTAGGTAGTATCAATATGCATAAGGAGATATTGTCTTATCCTCTACTGAAAAAAAACTATGACAGTGACAACATATGAGGCCCACCCAGGTATGCACTGATCCTAGACTTGAGGATCTACTGTGATTTTGATTTCAGCAGAAAGGGCATCCAAGCTGAGACTCATCGTAATGTGAATAACATCGTGAGGAAAAAAGCTTGAGCTTATGAGCAATTAAACTGAGAGAAGTACCCTGGGAACTTGGCAGACCCTTGTCAAGCAATGAAGTTGGGCATTCAGGCATCATGGAATATTGGTGAGAAATAAAAACATCTCCTACCTGGTACACTAATGGAAAAGCCAGTATCTGAAAGCAAATAAATTATCAACTCCCACAATTCCACAGTTTTTTGAGGATGGGGTCCTGGGCTTGAATTCCATACTAAATATATGGCATTGTATGAATTAAAAATGTATCATATCAATTAGAAATGTAATACTCTTTCCCATGACATCAATAAGCACCTGGGGCTCTTGGAATGGGATGTTTATATGAATAGTGGGAGACTCCCACATCCCTAGGTCCCACATTTCTTCAAACAAGGGCATGAGGGAATTGGGAGTTCTCTCCTTTCTTTGGAGCTGATAGTATCTCCTTCAAGGACATTAGCTTTTACATTGAGAGCAAGAAACAAAGGGTACATCTGCCCAGGACAGATCTAATCCCAAAGTTAGGACCTGAAACTCTTCAGTGAATATGGTGACATCTTCTAAAAAATTCCCTAGCTTTTGCTTTCAGTTGTTATGTTAGCCACCTTCACTAACTGTCCTAGCATCTCAATTTTCTACCACTCTTGGAAGACAGAGCTTATTTGTATTCAGCAGATATGGAGCCCAATTGCAAGTAAATCCTGTCAGGTTATTCTCTGGTAGAGGGCACCAGGAATGGTTTGAAAGATAGAAAGCGAATCTGGGAATGGTGTTAAAGTAGAGTCAGGTACTGAGAGTGTGGAGAGGACGTAACATCCCTGGGGAATGATCACAATGTTGGTGCACACTGATCTTGGGGTAGATCATGACATAGAAGGTAATCAAACATATTGATTACTCCTTTTCTCCCTTCATCTTTGAGAGAGCAGGATCATAATAGAGTCTGCAACACTCTCCATAACTTGAGAAGCTGAAAGGTAGACATTGTTCTGCATTAGCCTAATTATGCTCAAGTACTTGGCTTGAATCCTTATGTTAGTAAGATCGGCTACCTCAAGGTACCCTTTACCCAATTCCAGGGCCTCCTTAAGGTTGATGTAAACCTGATATCACTTCTCAGACTTGCTAAGCACATGGCCCATGTCCTGGATATTTCCATGGCCTTTCACTTCTGTTCCTAGGGTTTTGGAATACCAACGTGTGCTACCATGCCTAGGGATCAACTTGCTTATGAGAAACATTAGACTGCTTCCAGATATTCTTGGGTTCTAGAGCTTCATGTTGCCTGGGCTCTGGCTTGTACCTAAGGGCAATAACTCACATACATGCTTTCTCTGAGGTTGCAAATAATTGTCATGACCAAGAGTTTTCAAATGTTGAAGCTGAAATCTGCATCAAACACTCAAATTAATATCCTTGTCCAAGTGTTCTCAAGTACCATAGCTAAAATCCACGCCCATGTTTTTTTAAATGTTGGAACTAAAAGCCTATCTCCAAGGTCTGCTAAGACTCAAAGTTGACCATACAATCAAGGAGGAGTTTGTTCATTACAGATACCAAACCCCAGTTGACCAGTAGTATGCTGAACCCTACAACAGGAACTCAGACTAGACCTGACTCCATGTTCCCTGGGTCTGCAACTACTCCATTCCAGATTGCCCTCCATTGACTACCTGAGGAGTGGATATCCACCTGAACCTGGTTTATCTGCCATGTCAGGGCTTTGAGCCACATCCTGAACCAACAACACCATTAAGATGGCAAAAAAGGGTCAGTGCTGTGGTGCAGCAGGTAAAGCCGCCGCCTGCAGTGCTGGCATCCCATATGGGTGCAGGTTCGAGATATGGCAGTTCCACTTCTGATCCAGCTCTCTGTTACAGCCTTGGAAATAAGTAGAAGATGGTCCAAGCGCTTAGGTCCCTGCACCCGCGTGGGAAACCGGGAAGAAGCTCCTGGCTCCTAGCTTCGGATCAGCTCAGCTCTGGCCTTTGGAGCCATTTGGGGAGTGAACCAGTGGATGGAAGACTTCTATCTGCCTCTCTGTAACTCTTCCTTTCAAATAAATAATTTTTTAAAAAGATGGCAAGAAAGCCACTGTTTGTGCTGGATGATACGGCAAGGTGCACTCTGCAAATATGTCACATACCCCAGGTGCAGAGGTAGTGAATGTGTGTTTGTAGCTGGAACTAAAGAAAGATGGGCTCTGTCGTCCCACCATCCTCAGGCTGAAAAACAGAAACTGAATGGAGTAACTTGGCATCTTGTCCTGACTATAGGAGTTGCATTTCCATTACCCAACCCCTCCCTCCCAGGGAGTAGCAGAGAGGAGAAGTCAAGAAAGTGCATTCTCAAAACAGGGAAGGAAAAATATTAAGTTGACCATGTGGGATTGGGCTGCAGTGGTGGCTTTGCCCTGGAAGCCAGCACCCCCCCTAAGCAGGAGCTAGCTACAGAAACATAATGCAAGCAAGCAGGGAGAGCCTACACTGTGCATGAGTGGCTGCTTTTGAGGAGCCAAGCCTAAGGAAGCTCTTGTTCTGTAGAAGGCACTGGAATCAGCCAAAATATTTCCCACCATGGACTCATGTTTCTCTCTTAACTGTACCATAGAGCTTCCAGCCTAATGATTCACCAATTATTAGGGAAAACAGAGAAATATGAGTTTTCTATTTCAGAGACACAACCAGAGGCTAAAAGGTAGAACATAAAAAGACTTACAAAGAGCACAATGGCAGATTTTGCATGCCTCATGAAGCGACAGAGACATGGGCTATAATACTTCAATGCATTAAAAAACCTCCCTCACCTGGTGCAGTTATTATGGTCCTGATTCCTGATTCCTACTAGGTGACCACTCACCACTTTATGTTGTGGGACAACATATCTCGATTTTTATTCCATGTACTTATTCCATGAGATATGAATTCAACACAGAGGCATAAATGCAATGAAAACATGAGAACAGATTCATTTAAAGAATGAGAATAAATTCATGTGTGAATGTGGTAACCCCATGAGGAGAAATATGCAGGATGAGGTCCAGAAAGCTGCTAACATGGAGAGAGCCTGTGGAAGAAAGCAACAAATGGGGCCAAAAAAGACAAGATAGTCAAAACCACAAAATGACTGCTCCTACATGCAGCAGTTCCCTTTTTGTGGTGGGGCATGGATCATCCTCAAAGTGAGTATACAACGTGTATGGAGTTTCTGTTGGATTCAGTGTGTGTATGTGAGGTTCTCAAGGAGTTGCATAGCACCAATAGGTAAGTTTAACCTCTATTCCGAACAGCATATCTTCATTCCCAGTTCTGATGAGACTCAGGAGCACCATAAAAAAGTGAGCATACTGGATTGGCATTTAACAAGGTGGAGTTAAAATGCATGGCTACAGAAACAGACAATTTGGGAAATCTCCCAGATAATTTATTTCTATCTAATGTGATGCCGAATTCCACCAAATCAAAAGTACTTTTAAAACCCATGTGTAAGGAATTTTTTTCTCGCGTAATATACTATGGGTTTGCCCTCATAAACCCAGAGCCTTGACAATGCTTGGGAAAACAGAGAGCACTTCACAATAAATGCTGACAATTCATGTTTGATAAATGGGCACTCAATAAGCACTGACCAATCTGATGGCTGGCACTACCCTACTCTGAGGGGGGAAAGAGTAAAGGAAAGAAGTCAATGAGAATTTTATGTCCTGTTGATCATCAAACAGATGTGGGCATAAGCCAGATTGATAGGATATTGGCATCACCACTTACCTACAGAAGAAAACCAGGAGTTATCAACATTCTTCCCTTTATGTGTGTTCCCCAAATAAAGATTATTACTGTCAAGCCAGTTTTCTCTGTACAGATGTGAGCAGATAAGAGTGGTTTTTTTTTTTTTTTGACAGGCAAAGTGAACAATGAGAGAGAGAGAGACAGAGAGAAAGGTCTTCCTTTACCTTCCTTTGCCTTTGCCTTCCAATGGCCGCCGCGGCTGGCGTGCTGCACAGGCGCACTGCGCTGATCCAATGGCAGGAGCCAAGTGCTTCTCCTGGTCTCCCATGGCCTGGAAAAGGGGCGACCAGGACAGAATCCGGCGCCCCGACCGGGACTAGAACCCGGTGTGCTGGTGCCGCAAGGCAGAGGATTAGCCTAGTGGGCCGCAGCACTGGCCAAGATATGAGTTTTGCATACTGTGACCATATACATTGCAACTTTGAATACTGCATTGTCTTCCCATATTTTGCAGGCAAAAAAGCAATCTTGAGAGCACAAAAATAAGGAGCATCTGCACAAATCAGTAAGAATTCTTTTTTTTTTTTTTTTGACAGGCAGAGTGGACAGTGAGAGAGAGACAGAGAGAAAGGTCTTCCTTTGCCGTTGGTTCACCCTCCAATGGCTGCTGCGGACGGCGCGCTGCGGCCAGCGCACCGCGCTCATCCGATGGCAGGAGCCAGGTGCTAGGTGCTTTTTCCTGGTCTCCCATGGGGTGCAGGGCCCAAGCACTTGGGCCATCCTCCACTGCACTCCTGGGCCACAGCAGAGGGCTGGCCTTGAAGAGGGGCAACCGGGACAGAATCCAGCGCCCCGACCGGGACTAGAACCTGGTGTGCCGGCACTGCAAGGCAGAGGATTAGCCTGTTGAGCCACGGCGCCGGCCACAAATCAGTAAGAATTCTTATGGGAGTCTGTCATGGCAGACCTTCTGTATTGGAACGTTAAGAATCAATTGCGGGCTCAGAGATTTATGGTAGAAATGTAACCAATGTTAATTCCCCTCCAAAAAACAAAATAAAGAAGGAGAAAAAGTCCTACAATCATTTGAATAGAGGGACCACAACTGTTTGAATAAATTCAGCATATATTCATCAAGAGTAAAGTTTTCATTTCTGATCAGGAGTAAGATAGTGATTTCACTACCACCAGTTGTATTCATATTATACATGCAGTCTGTTTACTATCACAAATAAGAAAAGATACAAGGTGTGAAATGACCAAAACAGCTATTATTCAAAAATAAGTATGTGTGATAAATGACCAAAATAGAGAGACTTTTCTAATGAATAAGTATGTTCAACAAGATGGCTAGGGAGAAAATCAGTATACAAACAATTAACTCTATTAACCAGCTTAAATACTGAAATGTAAGTTTTCAAATGGGTATCATCCTTAAGAGCAGCTGACATATAGGAAGAATTTTAATAAAATGTGCAAATCTACGTTGCAGCAAGCAGTAAAACTTTATTGAGAGGATACATTTCCAGATGAGAACAGCATATGTGGCTTCAGTCTTTAATAAGTCTTCTTTTACACCTATAGTTGTTGCCCTTTAACTGTGATACAAACATAAAATTAGGGTACATTTCTCAGCAGAATTTCATTTAGATGACTAACTAGAGCTACAAAAAGGTCACTATACTGTTGAAGGACTAAAACCCAATCCCTCAGCTAACATCTTGCTAACCTGTGAACAGAATTACTGTGTAGATTTCAGCTAATTAACCATATTTTATTCATATCACTCCATCTAGCTGAATAATGAAAAACATCTTACCATGAGAAAAAATGAAATCAAATGCTTCTATTTAAAATAGTTGCCAGTAGAAAGCAACAAATGTATATACTTTGACCCAATACCTAAACAAATGGCCAGCATTGTGGCAGGATAAGCTGCTGGGATTCCATATCAGAGCATCTGCTAGAGTTCTGACTACTACATGTCTCACTAACTTCTTGCTAATGTGCCCCATAGGAGTGGATGTTAGCTCAAGTTTTTAGACTTCCAACGTGCATGTGGGAGAACACGATGGGATTTCTGTCACCTTATTTCAGCCTGGCCCCAACCTAGCTCGTGTGGCCATTTGGCAGAGTGAAGCAGAGAACAGAAATACTTGTGCACTCTGTCACTTGCTCTCCTTCTCCCTCTCCATCTCTCAGAGTTTGCCTTTTCAATATATGAAAAAAATAAATCCCCAAGTCCCCCAAAACAATAAAAATACTACTAGAGAAAACATATTTTTATACAAGAATCTAGTTATTTAATGTGTATTATTATTCTCAGTGTAGGCTTATAGAATGTGACTGCACCTGCATGAATGAAATAAAAAGGTCAGTATTACATAGATTTTGTCTATCATGCAGAGAAGTGAAAAAATGTTTCCTTAAACTAGGTTAGCCAATATGTAGGTTTTCTTGGGGGGGGCAAATATTTTTCTGAATTTTAATAATATCTCCTTCAGATTTGATCACACAATAAACCAAATCACTACATGAATTTTAAGCCATTTTTATAACAAAAAATGTCCAAATATAAACTGGTTATTATAAATACTTTATAGATTTCTGACAATTACTCCTTAACAAATCTGTCTGAAAATGATCAAACATTGTTCCCCTGAATTATATTCAAATGTAGGGAAATTTTTGGGGCCAGCGCTGTGGTACATTAGGTTAACTCCCTGGCCTGAAGAGTCAGCATCACCTATGGGCACTGGTTCTAGTCGGCTGCTCCTCTTCCCATCTAGCTCTCTGCTATGGCCTGGGATAGCAGTAGAAGTTGGCCCAACTCCTTGGGCCCCTGCACCCACGTGAGAGACTTGGAAGAAGCTCCTGGCTCCTGGCTCTGGATCAGTGCAGCTCCGGCCATTGTGGCCATCTGGGGAGTGAACCAGTGGATGGAAGACCTCTCTTTCCATTTCTATCTCTCTGTAACTCTTTCAAATAAATAAAATAAATCTTTAAAAAATCAAATGTAGGGAAATTATTTGACCGTTTTTTCTTCCAAATTGAGAAAGAAAATTGTTTACACTTAGTTTTCAAGTGTATATCTATTGTAGAATGGTTCAATTATTTTAACAACCAGACACATTACATCAGTAGTTGTCATTTTACATGAGAGTGCTCATAATCTATTGTATTGGCATCATTCATTTCTTTCATATTGTAATCCCCTATAGCTTTGATCCAATTTGTCTCTATCTTTGACACTATAAAGCAGCCACTTGTGGTGGGATCGACCTTTCAAGGTATCTTCATGTGATATCTGTCATAAAAATAGCAGTAAGATTATGTCTATATTACATGAAATACAATATTGTAAAAATAGAAACTCTGTAATTTGCATCTTATAAATAACACACCTGCTTCTGGCATTTTAATGGGCTTTGTACTTGGCATTCTAATCAATGTCATCAGCTATATCCTCAGGCACAACCTCTACCTTCAGCAGAGTCTGTTCCTCTTCATTGAATTCCACATTAGGGACTTAACAAGAAAATTTTGTCAGCATTAAGTAAAATATGAACAATGAGAAATGGAACTGTAACATTCACTCTCTGTGCCTCAGGAAATAAAAGCTTGCAGGCTTATATTTCAGGGGTCTGCTAGCAGCAACAAGAAAAGCGGCACTTTTGAAACATTGCCCTCTCCCTTTCCAAGGCTGCCACCAGACCACTTAGGTTTCCTTGTTTTTGTATTTATTATACTACATCAGTGGCCTTTTTGAGGCAGTTTAACTTCAGTATCAGCTCTAGGCACAAGTCTTTCCTTAGCTTGGAAATGCCAGCACTTAGTATATCATGTCGCTTAAATATTCCCATAAATGTTGTGTGTCAAAATATCTTAAGGGATACAGGAAATGTCAGCAAAACAGCAGATGAAGAATCCGCAAGCTATCATTATTCCACAGAATCATTAAACATGCACACACACACACACACACACACACAACCAGAGATTGAATAAATCATACATAATCTGGGAAAGACTCAATGGTGTATAGCAACCACGCAAATGCTTAATCAACCTTCACAATAGTAAAGTTTAGGGGATTTTTACTATGCCCATTCCCTCCCCTCCCAAAAGCAACAGTAGGAAACAGCTGAGAATACTTTCTAGCATTTTCTTTCCACCTGCTACCAGTATGTCATAATATATGAGGCACAAATACTCATCAACCACACATGAGCATTCTTGTTCCCTTGCCCTTCACCTTCAACCTCCATGTCTTCTTCACACTCAATCTCCTGAACACTTGCAATATCCGCACATTCTAATGGTGGTTTCTCTTTTGGAATTTGTTGTTCATTGCACTTCTCGGACTAGAGTTGTGAGTATGCAAATAAAGAGTTAAAAACAGAAATATGCACAGTAAAAATATATGTCTCTGTGTATAAATCCAAACATAAGATTAATGCATTTTATAACAGATATATAGATTATTTCAAAAATTTCATACCATATGGAAATAAAATATGCATCCTTCTAAAGCACCAGAAATGTATGCACAAATACATTTCAAAATACTCACTTTCCATGAATTTTCAATGAAAAAAGAAAGTATGATTTCATTTTATCCCCAGAGTAAACATCTTTTAACTCCATTTCCATGATCTTTTGGTTATTCCCATAAATGTCAATATGAAACAACATTGATACACTTTCCATAAATCTCTTCTCCAACAAAAATTACCCCGAAGCATTTTGGAATTTATTTCTATCGATGGTGGAATGGACTGTGAAATCCATTTTTAAGAAGCGTAAGAAGGAAGCTATGGGAAAAAATCTCGTTAGAGAAGGAATATACAGATCTAGGCAATACAGGAACATATTTCTCCGTAACCACTGATTCCATTACTGTTTATATTGGGAGGCAGACTTGATCTGTATATCCATACTAAATCAAAAATACTATATAAAATATCAATACTCATAGTAGAAGACATCAAAAGTTAAAGGACTCACGACCACAGGTTCAACCTCTTGGGAAGTCTCTTGCTCCCTTATTCTTTTTCTAGATTTTGGTTTTGTTTCCAGATGATTATTCATATTTCTCACTAAAAACAAAATATTGAGATTTGAAAAATGCATGTAATAAAATAGCAAAAATTAACACTCCCAGGCAAAATTTGCACTTAAACTTTGAAACCTTGTAGAAAAAGTCACAGAGCAATTATAAGAAGCACATCTTCCAATTAAACCAATTACCCATCACACCCATGCAGGCACATGGAAACTGAAATAAAGCATTTCAGATGAGGTTTGATTAACACTCAGATTCCCCATAATGGAGGGTTGTAGGGAAATATTGTTAAAGAATGTGATCCCGAGTCCATTCTTCTTTTGTCTATAGACAAGATAAAATTTTCCCTAAAATAACGTGTGCTGCAAGGTACAACCTCGCTCAGTACTTCCATTATTGTCTGTGGCAGTTCCTTCACTTCCGACGGCACAGATAAGAAGTCGTGACAGAGCCCTATGGGCACCCCTCACTGTGCATCACTGCCTGAAACTACAGATCTCGGGGTACACAGTTCAACCCCACAGGGTCCTCCATTTCTGGGAGGCTTGTTTATCGCCCGTCACACACTCTGCCCTGCCTGCAAGAAGACTAGGAATCTCTCCTCCGGGAGCCATTGCCAGAGGCCATGGGATTCACGTACCTTCAACAGCATCCCCAAACCTTCCACCATCTACACCTGACCCCACTTCCCCAAGACACACTTTCCTCCTTAGTTCCGACCAACCACGAGGACAAGGCACGAGGGACCTTGTCCTTCTGAGGGGAAGGGCCAGCGTCTCGGAGTCCTTCCTGTTGCTGCACACAGCACCTGGCTGCCCCCATCCCAATCCTCCTGCCTTCTTCCCACAACCAAATTTCAACATCTGGGAAACCCCATCTGGGGACCTACCGGGTGTTTCTCAGCTACTGAGAAACAATGAATACAGCACAAAATGGAATACACAGCTTCCCCATCAGCGGTGGGGGTGCTGACTGCTGATCTTGGACTCCTGTACCTCCAATGGCATCCCCAACCCTCCCGCCATCTACACCTGACCCAACTTCCCAGGGACACACATTCCTCCCTAGTTCCGACCACACCAGGAGGACAAGGCACTAGGTACAGCGCCCTCTGAGGGGAAAGGCCAGGGTCTCGGCGTCCCTCCTGCTACCGCACAAGGTACCTCGCTGACCCCTACCCCAACCCTCCTTCCTTCTGCCCACATCCTCACTTCAATTTCTGTGCAACCCCATCTGGGGACCTACCGGGTGTCTCTCAGGTACTGAAGAACAATGAAGACGCACAAAATGGAAGACGCTAATTCCTGTCAGTGGTAAGGGCGGTGACTGCAGATCCTCATGCACATGCGCAGCAACCGACAACACTTTAACAAGGGGCATGCGCAACTTGGGCAATCTAGAGCATGCGCATTGTGGGCATATGAACCAATGAACATGTGCACTGATTGGGGCATAATCCATGTGCTAGATTTCCGTTTGGGCGGGATACAAATACTTTGATTACAGGCAGGTTTGCTATGTCTTTGAAAGGCTTTTAAGAGGAGTACTGTGTACTGAACAAGGACGAACTGCAAGATGTGGTATTTATTGTTACTGCATAGTCACATATTTTGTGAACCTTTTCCTTCTGATGAGCATAACGTAGGGACCCTCCTTTCCAGTGTCAGTGGTGGTAACTGCAGATTCAAAACCATTAGGATTTCAAGGATTGTGCTTGTCACAATTATCTGTGCATGGACAAAGAGTGTCTATCTGACTCTCTCTCTCTCTCTCTCTCTCTCTCTCTCTCTTTCTCTCTCTCTCTCTCTCTCTCTCTCACACACACACACACACAAACACAATCACCAAAATGAGAACTGCAGTTTCCCATTATTTCCCACTGAACTCTTAAGTTGTGTAGGACCATCGCCCACAGGAGCAGATGGATCTAAAACTTAAATTTCCTCATTTGAAGATCGGAGATGTCTAGACAAGGAGGAGCAGGCCATTCCAATGTATCAATATGCCCTTCAGAGTTCAGAACCTATGTCTGTCACAGAGGATAATTGATACTGTGGTTAGGTCACATTTTTTATTTTAAAGGTAAGTCCATTTCATAGTATGCATCTTTTCATGCGTTTTTGCTTAATTAATTGCATAAGTAGAAGATGGCCCAAGTCCTTGGGACCCTGCATCCACATGGGAAACCCTAAAGAATCTCCTGGCTCCTGGCATCATATTGGTGCAGCTCTGGCCATTGCGGCCATCTGGGAAGTGAACCAGCAGATGGAAGACCTCTCTGTCTGTCTCCACCTATCTCTGTAATTCTGCCTTTCAAATAAATAGAATAAATCTTTAAAAAAATAAATAAATCATCGCATAGATAGAAAACATATAGTTATTTACATAAAGGGAACAGATTACATGTATTTTGTAAATACAGTTTTAAGAGCACAATGCTATTTCCCCATTTCCTCTGCCCTTGTTCCTACACTCCTTCTTTCTTCATTTCATTCTTATTTGTCTCTTAAATGATGTGGTGGCATATTCTCTCTTTTTTTTGACAGGCA
This sequence comes from Sylvilagus floridanus, assembly GCA_949820135.1. Taxonomy (NCBI): domain Eukaryota; kingdom Metazoa; phylum Chordata; class Mammalia; order Lagomorpha; family Leporidae; genus Sylvilagus; species Sylvilagus floridanus. The sequence continues at coordinate 93,073,905 of OX463223.1, forward strand.
GAGTGGACAGTGGATAGTGAGAGAGACAGAGAGAAAGGTCTTCCTTTTCCATTGGTTCACCCCTCAATGGCCGCTGTGGCCGGTGCACCGTGCTGATCCAAAGCCAGGAGCCAGGTGCTTCTCCTGGTCTCCCATGCAGGTGCAGGGCCCAAGGACTTGGGCCATCTTCCACTGCACACCCAGGCCACAGCAGAGAGCTGGACAGGAAGAGGAGCGATGGGGACAGAATCTGGCACCGCAACTGGGACTAGAACCTGGTGTGCCAGCACCATAGGTGGAGGGTTAGCCTATTGAGACGTGGTGCCAGCCTGGTGGCATATTTTCAATTTACATTACAATCACAAGCTAAAATCTCACCCACACAAAGGAATGAACAAGCAATAAGTAGAAAAATCACTGTTTCTCAAGAGTATTGAAAAGAACTTTAAAACAATAACCACATTTCAAGATATCAGTTTCCAGTGTCTTCTGAACATTGACTAAGAAGCTTCAATGTACAAACTTTTAAATGACACAACTATACTTTCTTCACAACACTTGTGGGTCTCTATCAGTCTTTCTTTCCAAAAAGGAAAACCTCTGTCCTCAGATTAATTCCCATCTACCCCCAAATTCCTTCACCTGCAGTTCTTATTAGATACAGCTTTGTACTGAAGAGAGGTTTGGGATGGGAGCAGTCAGTATGTGATGTTCTCTATGTGTTTGAGTGGCTGCTGGTGAGTGTGCAGTCTGGCCAGGGAGTCTCTACAATTTGTATTAAGAAAGGCATATTTCGACAGTGGACCTGCGTGGAGAGTGTGGGAGCCCACAGTTTGGGACACAGCGGCAGAATCAACACACCAGTGCTGGAACGCAAGGTGAGCCAAACCTCAATAGCCTGAGACACCAGCGGGCAAGCGGAAAGAGGAGACTAGAGGGAACGAGGCTTAACCCCCATGGGGAAAATTTCACCAGGCTAACTAGAAGAGAGAGGAAAAAAAATATGGACACAAGTTTTTCTCTCTCCGCTCACCTCTCAAAGGAGAGCAAGACAAAGAGCAGGCGCAATTTTGGACATACATCATAAGCAGGGAGATAGCAGGGCTGTGCCAGCCCACAATCAAGCAGAAAAACCTGACTCTGGGGGGGGGGAGGTGAAATAACAGGAGATTAGGACCTAGTGAATGTGTGGTGCTAATGAACTGAGACTGTGAAAAAAGAGACAGTGGAGGAGAGAGCTCATGGAATTCACGTGAGTACTCTCCAAAGATGCTACAATTCAGTAACCTTGGCAACCCAGTGGGAGACTGCAGGAGAATTTGAGCCCACACTGAGGGCAGCACAGATTCCCTATGTGGTCTTTGGGAAAGAGCTTCTGATCTCCGGCTCCTGTGCGTATATGATTCACCTGCTAACTACCTCCAATTCTGCTCAGCTGTGCAGAATTAATTCCCTTTTGAATCAAAGAAAGAAAGAAAGGAAGAAAGAAAGAAAGATTTACGGTGCCTAACCTGGGAGTGTCACCTTTGGCACAACCTTAACCCTGAGAACCAAACAGAGCTCTCAGGCCACACCCAACACAAGCCTCTAAAGCTCCATCAAAAGCAGAGCATCCACTTAATACAGTCATAGTATTACAAGAAAAAACACGACAGAGAGGGGAAAAGAAACCAAAGAATAATACACAATGCCAAGCAACAAACACAGAAACCGAGGAAACAAGAACAAGAAAGACATTATGACACCCCCAAATGAACAAGACACTCCAAGCCAAGATTATGAAGATGATGAGATGGAAGAAATGCAAGATACCGATTTACAAAAATTTATGATATGAACAGTTAGAAGTTTTCAAAAACAAATGCTTGAGCTATGGAATTCCTTACTGGACAGGATAGAAAATCTCCTTCGAGCTGGCGCAATGGCTCAACAGGCTAATCCTCCGCCTTGCGGCGCTGGCACACCGGGTTCTAGTCCCGGTCGGGGCACTGGATTCTGTCCCGGTTGCCCCTCTTCCAGGCCAGCCCTCTGCTGTGGCCCGGGAGTGCAGTGGAGGATGGCCCAAGTGCTTGGGCCCTGCACCCCATGGGAGACCAGGAAAAGCACCTAGCACCTGGCTCCTGAACTCAGATGAGCGCGGTGCGCCGGCCACAGTGCGCTGTCCGCGGCAGCCATTGGAGGGTGAACCAGCAGCAAAGGAAGACCTTTCTCTCTGTCTCTCTCTCTCTCACTGTCCACTCTGCCTGTCAAAAAAAAAAAAAGAAAATCTCCTTCGAGAAAATGAAATTTTAAGAAGGAATCAAAATGAAACGCAGAAACTAGCAGAACAGGAAAGTGTGATAGTGAAGAGAAATCAAAATGAAATGAAGAATTCAATAGAACACATAAAAACACATTTGAGAGCCATAAAAACAGATTCAGTGAGGCAGAAGAAAGAATATTGGACTTAGAAGACAGAGAACAGCAAAGTATACAGTCAAACCAAAGAAAAGAAGAGGATTAGAAATCTAAAAAATATTGTTCGGAATCTACAGGAGACTAACAAAAACCTGAACATTCGGGTTCTAGGAGTCCCTGAAGGCATTTAGTTGTTTGGGCCCATGGGGTGTCTATTTTCTTTATTTTTCAAAAAACCAGCTCCTAATTTGGCCAATTTTTTGTAATTTTTTTTATTGAATCCTGTTGATTTCTTCTTTGATTTTAATTATTTCTCTTCTCTCCTACTAGATTTGGGTCTGCTTTGTTGCAGTTTTCCCAGATCCTTTAGATGCATTGAAAGCTCATTTATTTGGTGCCTTTCCAATTTCTTGATGTACGTACCTAGTGCTATAAAGTTTCCTCTTAACACTGCTTTTGCTGTATCCCATAAGTTTTGATATGTTGTGCTGTTATCCTCATTTACTTCCAGAAAGTTTTTGATTTTTCTTTTGATTTCTTCTATGACCAATTGTTCATTCAGGAGCTTGTTGTTCAATCTCCATGTGTTTGCATATGCTCTAGGGATTCCTGAGTTGCTAATTTCCAACTTCATTCCACTATGGTCTGAGGTGCTGCATGGTATGATTCTAATTCTTTTGAATTTGCTGAGACTTGCTTTATGGCCTAGTGTGTGGTCTATCCTAGAGAAGGTTCCATGTACTGCTGAGAAGAATGTAAATTCTTTAAGTGTAGGATGAAAAGTTCTGTAGATATCTGTTAGATCCATTTAGGCTATAGTGTTGTTTAAATCTACTGTCTCCTTGTTGATCTTCTGTTCGCTTGATCTGTCTATTTCTGAGAGTGGAGTATTGAAGTCCCCCGGTACTATTGTATTGCAGTCTAAGTCTCCCTTTAAGTCCCTCAACATATCTTTTAAATAAACCGGTGCCCTGTAATTAGGTGCATATACATTGAGAATTGTTCTATCTTCCTGTTGAATTGATCCCTTAATCATTATATAGTGCCCCTCTTTGTCTCTCTTAACAGCTTTGTGTTAAAGTTTATATTGTCCGATATTAAGATGGCTACGCCCGGTCTTTTTTCAGTTCTGTTGGCATCGTTTATATTTTTCCAGCCTTTCACTTTCAGTCTGTATGCATCTTTGTTGGAAAGATGTGTTTCTTGTAAGCAGCAAATGGATGGGTTTTGTTCCTTAACACAATCAGCCAATCTGTGTCTTTTAACTGGACAGTTCAGGCCATTAACATTCAATGTGACTATTGATTAATAGTAACTTTGCCCTGCCATTTGCCAAAGATATTTTCTAATATATGCTTTGAACTTCCTGTGATCTTTTGCTGTGAGGTTTCCTACCTTTACCTTCTTTCATATTGATGGCTTGTTTCTGTGTTTCTGTATGTAACACATCTTTTTTATTTTTTTATTTTTATTTTATTATTTTTTTAAATTTTTGACAGGCAGAGTGGACGTCTTTAAGCATCTTTTGCAGGGCTGGACGAGTGGTGACAAATTTTTTCAATTTCTGCTTGCTATGAAAGGTCTTTATTTCACCTTCATTCACAAATGAGAGCTTTGCAGGATATAATATTCTAGCCTGGCAGTTTTTCTTTCTTAGTACCTAGGCTACGTCTCGCCATTCCCTTCTAGCTTGTTTCTGATGAGAAGTCTGCTGTGAGTCTAATTGGACATCCTCTGAGAGTAATTTGCATTTCTCTCTTGCACATTTCAGAATCTTTATGTTTCACTGTGGTGAGTTTGATTACAATGTGTCGTGGTGAGGATCTCTTTTGGTCATGTTTGCTAGGGGTTCTATGAGCTTCCTGTAGTAGGATGTCTCTGTCCTTCTCCAAACCCAGGAAGTTCTCTGCTAGTATCGCACTAAAAAGGCCTTCTGCTTCTTTCTCTCTCACCATGCCTTCAGGAACTCCTAGAACCCGAATGTTCGGTTTTTTAGTAGTGTCCTGTAGATTCCCAACAATATTTTTTACATGATGATCACCCATCTCAAGCCTCTAAGGATCCATCAAAAGCAGACATTCCACTTAATACTGTCATAGTATAACAAGAAAAAACACCACAGCAAGGGAAGTAGAATCCAAAGAATATCTCCACAATGTCAAGCCACAAATGCAGAAACCGAGTAAACAAGAACAAGAAAGACATTATGATGCCCCCAAATGAACAAGACACCCCAAGCCAAGATTATGAAGATGATGAGATGGAAGAAATGCAAGATACCGATTTACAAAAATTTATGATATGAACATTTAAAAGCTTTCAAAAACAAATTCTCGAAATACAGAAATCTTTACTGGACAGGATAGAAAATCTCTCTCATGAAAATTAAATCTTAAGGAGGAATCAAAATGAAATGCAGAAACTAGTAGAACAGGAAAGTGTGATAGTGAAGAGAAATCAAAATGATATGAAGAACTCAATAGATCAAATGAAAAACACATTAGAGATCCTTAAAAACGGAGTCAGTGAATCAGAAGAGTGAATATCGGACTTAGAAGACAGATCACAGGAAAGTATACAGTCAAACCAAAGAAAAGAACAGGCAATTAGAAATCTAAAAAATATTGTCGCATACTTTCTTTCTTCCAGATTCTCAAACACTGCATACAACAACTGACATCATGATCCTCCTACTTTACTCCTCCTGAACGTTCAGGTTTCAGCTCACAGATCACTTACATTGTCCTGGCTGCTTTTCCTGGCTGCACTACACCGGGTTGTTTCTCCCCTGCTCTAATGTATTCAGAGTACTCAGGATATCCCCATCACATAAGTGTTATGGGACAACAAATCTCAATTTTTATTCCAAGTCCTTGTCCCCCACATGAGGTAAGAATGCAAGTCTAAGGTATAAATAGAGTGAATAATGAGAGCAGTGTGTAATTAAAAGACTGATATTGAGAGTACTTTTTTGTCAGATTGTGGCCAACCCCACCCTGAGAGGTACCCATCATAAGTCCAGAGATCTTCTTATGAGAAGAGAGGAAGCAAGGGAAGGGCCACCATGAGATAAAAGGGCAATAACTCTAAAGGGTCACTCAGCTGTTGTCAGTTTCCCTTATGAGTTAGGGGATGGTCCCTGTATGAGTATGCAAATGAGTTGGAGTTTAGTGTGCATGAGGTATTCTGGGAGTTTGATGTCACCTTTAAGTGGATTACAGCTCCCCATGCTCATCATTACTTCTGTCTTACCCTATCTCAGATGAGACCAAGATGAATCATGGAAAATTAGGTGCACTGGATATAATGGGGTGGAGGTAAAATGAAGGGCTGAAGTCAGACATTGTGGGAAAATCTCCAGATCATTTATTCCTATCAGACTTCCTGCTGAGTTTGCTTCCATCAGATATTTTCACTCTTACTCTTTGTTGGTAGGCTGTGGGAGGAAAGCGTGTCTTCTGTATCTGCTTCATGCTCAATCTAGATATTGTCCTTGCTAACTGTCCAAGCTAACTGATCTAGTCCACCCATATCCAGAGTCAGGGATATTTTAAGTAGTCCCTGATCATAGCTGGGAATCCTGCATAATAATCATTTCTTTGAGATACTGTCACATTCAGGAAGAGATAAATTTGACAGTTAATGCGAGCATAATTGGTAAAATTCAGATCAAGGTTTGGATCTGTTTTAGAGAACAGAATTGTTTTCTGTTGCTCCATGGATGATGGAAACTAGTAGGTTTTCCCTATTAAAATTATGAAACCATTTAGCTTGAAAGTAAATCCTTGTGATGCATTTCAACATGAGCATGCTGTTGTTAAAGAAGTGGTGGAAATCTCTTAGTTACTGTACATTCTCCACCTTCTTCTTGCAGTAAATTTTCTGGGACAAGTCAGTTGTAAGCAACCATTTTGGACACAGAATGCATGGACTTATGTCGTTTGTATAAACCTGGCCAGTAGCCTGAGCTAGGGTGCCCCAGGCACACGGTCTCCTATATAACATTTCAATAGGGCCAAGTTGTAACACAGACCTAGGTGACATCCTCTTCCTTAGCAAGACAATGGATAATAGCTAAAGCTAAGATTTTGGGGTTTAATTTAAAAGCTTAGCCACAGTGTTTTATAGATTCTGATTGGCTTTTTGGCCTTATGAGATGATTAAGAGTCATGGTAATGGTAGGAGATTCCTAAGCAATATTATTGGTGAGAATTTTTAGAGAAAAATGGTAAACCATTGTCTCTTTGCAGTTATTTGGGAACCCAAAATAGATAATTATCTCCTTTTTCAGAGCTTTAGATATTTTTCTATTCAGGTCTAAAATCTTATACACATCACATTAACATGTCAGTAATGAGTAATAGGCATCTGTTACATCAGATAGAGACATGTTCGTGAAGTCTATATGCCAGTCTTCAACCAGGTATGATCCTCTCCTTTCTACAGTAATGATTAAAGAAATGATATGGTGTAACCACTAGCGATATTTTGCGAACAATAAGGACAATGCTGAGTTACTTCCCTTAAGGGTAGCTACATTAGCGCTCCTATTCTCAGATGGATACAGTCATGCATTTCCATAATAATTTTACACTCAATGGCCCCTGTTAACATCATCATATGATTTAAAGTCCAACACATATTAACATCTTTAGCATAACGTAGTGAGCTCACTCTAGCTCAGGAATAGTGTAGTAAGTATTTCTATTTGCCTTTTATAGACTGAGGTATTACAACCATTTCTTAATCCTACCAACTAGCAGCATTATTTCATGTCTGTTATTGAATTTTCTAGATAATGAAGCTTTTGTTCTTTTTGTTATCACCAGCAGTGCACAACAGTCTTCCAGTGGCTACAAGAATGCCTGGAGGAGAACTAAAATCTCTTACCTACACTTAAAGAGAGAGTTCTATGCACTCAATAGAAGTCTTTCTCTCCAAACTTCTGAATGTGTGTGTGTAATAAAAGGAAAACGCTTGCATTCTGTGTAAATATAAACTCATTGGATTTTACTTATTATAAGTTTTAATTAACGCAATATATTATGACCCTTTAATTCCAGTGTTTTGTGGCAATACTTGAATTAATATCACATAAGATCCATTATGGTGGACGGCGCCATGGCTTACTGGGCTAATTCTCCACCTGCGGTGACGGCACCCTGGGGTTCTAGTCCCGGATGGGGTGCCGGATTCTGTCTTGGTTGCTCCTCTTCCAGTCCAGCTCTCTGCTGTGTCCCGGGAGTGCAGTGGAGGATGGCCCAAGTGCTTGGGCTCTGCTCCTGCATGGGAGACCAGGAGGAAGCACCTGGCCCTGGCTTCAGATCAGTGCAGCGCTTCGGCTGTAGCAGCCATCTGGTTGGTGAACCAATGGAAGGAAAACCTTTCTCTCTGTTTCTCACTGTCTAACTCTGCCTGTCAAAAAAAAAGATCTATTATGGCATATCATGCCTTTCTAAATCATTTCTTTGAGAAAATACTACCATCGGTGAAAAAAATCAGCATCAGTGATTTACAGAAGTTCATTTTTTAAAAGATTTTTTTAATCTATTTGAAAGTCAGAGTTACTCAGAGAGAGGAGACGCAGAGAGGTCTTTCATCCAATGCTTCACTCCCCAATTGTCCACAATGATCAGAGCTGCACCAATCCAAAGTCAGGAACCAGGAGCTTCCTCCAGGTCTCCCACGTGGGTGCAGAGGCCCAAGGACTTGGGCCATCTTCTACTGATTTCCCAGACCATAGAAGAGAGCTGCATTTGAAGTGGAACAGCCAGGGGTCTCAAACCATTGCCCATATGGGATACCAGCACTGCAGGCAGCAGCCTTACCCACTACATCACAGTGCCTCCACCCCCATGCCTATTTCTTTACAAAGATCTATGTTCAGTTAACTTTATACTCTTAAGATTAACCCTAAAAGATTATGAAGAAAAAATTCAAAAATGTACTGTTCCTCAACACTTGACAAAGGCTGTTGAAATTCGTCACATCTCATAGTGTCAATTTCACCTCTGTTGATTACCTTTTAGGTACCCTATTACTTAGCACCGATCTAGGAGAAAATATGGTATGTCTTTGAGGGACTGGGTTATTTCAGTAAATATAATGGTTTCCAGTTGCATCATTTTGTTGCAAGTGACAGGACTTAATTTTTTGTGCAGCTGTGTGGTATTCTATAGTGCATATATACCATAATTTCATTATGCAGTCAACAGTTGGTTGACATCTGTGTTGATTCCAAGTTTTGGCTACTGGGAATTATACTGCAATGAGCTTCAGGGTACAGATAACTCTTCCATATGCTGATTTATATTGGTTTGGATGAATTCCCAGGGATCGACAGCTGGATCATATGGTAGACTTATATTTAGATTCCTGAGGTGTCTCCATACTGTCTTCCTCAGTGTCTGCATCAGTTTATATTACCATCAAGGGTGGATTAGGGTACCTGTTTCTCCACATTCTTGCCAGAATTTGTTGTTTGTTGATTTCATTATGAAAGGCATTCTAACTGGGTGAGGTGAAACCTCATTGTGATTTTGATTTACATTTCCTTGATGGATAGTGATCTTAAGCATTTTTTCAAGTATCTGTTAGCCATTTGGATTTCCTCTGTTTTATTTTTTGTCTTTTTTGTTTTTTTCTTTTCAACTTTTATTTAATAAATATAAATTTCCAAAGTACAACTTTTGAATTATAGAAGCTTTCCCCCACATAACCTCCTTCCCACCCACAACCATCCCATCTCCCACTCCCTCTCCCATCCCATTCTTCATCATTCTGCATCATTGAGGTGCAGACAGCTCCTCTATGTGCCAATTTAATTTCCTTTGGGCAAATTCCAAGGAGTGGGACGGCTGGATTGTATGGTAGGGTTATATTCAGGTTTCTGACCAATCTCCAAACTGACTTCCATAGTAGCTTTACAAGTTTACAATCCCACCAACAGTAGATTGGTGTCCCCTTTTCCCTACATCCTCACCAGTATCTGTCGTTAGTTGGTTTACATACAGAATGGATTTCCTGATTTGAAAATTGCTTCTTCAAGTCCTTTGCCCACTTCTTAACTGGGTTGTTTGTTTTGTTGATGTTGAGTTTCTTGACTTCTTTATTGATTCTGTCCATGTTGCATAGTTTGCAAATGTTTTCTCCCATTCTATAGGTTGCCTCTTTACTTTGCTGAGTGTTTTCTCTGCAGTACAGAAGCTTCTCAGCTTGGTGTACTACCATTTGTCAATTTTAGATTTGATTGCTTGTGTTTCTGGGGTCTTTTCCAAGAACCCTTTGACTATGCTAGTGTCTTGCAGGGCTTCCTCAATGGTTTCTAATAATTTAATGGTATCAGATTGTATATTTAGTACTTTGATTCATTTTGAGTGGATTTTTGTGTAAGGTGTAAGGTAGGCATCTTGCTTCATTCTTCTGAATGCAGAGATCCAGTTTTCTCAGCACCGTTTGTTGAAGAGAATGTCTTTGCTCCAGGGATTGATTTTGTCTCTGCTGTCAAAGATAAGTTGGTTGAAGATATGTCGATTTATTTAAGAGCTTATACTCTGTTTCATTGGTCTACACTTGTATTTTTGGCAGTGGCAGGCAGTTTAGATTATAACTGCTCTGTAGTACGTCCTGAAATCTGATATTGTGATGTTTCCAGCTTTGTTTTGTTGTATAAGATTACCCTAGCTATTGGGGGCGTCTCTTGTGTTACCATATAAAGTTTAGCATTGCTTTTTCTAGATCTGAAAAGAATGCTCTTGGTATTTTGATGGGAATTACATTGAATCTGAAATTTGCCTTCAGTAGTATTTATATTTTGCTGATATTCTTTCAATCCATGACCAGGGGAGATTTTTTCCATTAATTTAATCTTCTTCTATTTCTTTCTTTATATTCTGACCACTTTACCAAATCTTTTATGAGTGCCAATATTTTCTCAGTGGAGTCTTTTGGATCCCCTATATATAGAATCATGTTGTCTCCAAACAGGGGTAAATTGAATTCCTCCTTTTCAATTTGTATCCCTTTGATTTATTTTTCTTGTCCAATGACTCTGGCTAAAACTTCCAATACTATATTTAATAGCAAGAGAGAGATTGAGCATCCTTTCCTGGTTCCATATCTTGAAGGGTATGCTTCCATCTTTTTGCATTCAACAAGACATTGGCTGTGGATGTCATAAATTGCTTTGATTGTTTTGAGGAATGTTCCTTCTATACTCAAAAGGCACTGCTTTTAGTGTGCTTTGAATGCTTCCAATTCAGTGCTTAATGTCTGAATTTTGGTAGATTGTATGTATCCAAGAATCTATGTGGTTCTTCCAGATTTTCCATTTTGTTGGCATACAGCTCTTTGTAGTAATTCCTGATGTTTCTTTTTATTTCTGTGGTACCTATTGTTACATTTTTTTCATCTCTGATTTTACTCATTTGGGTCTTTTCCCTCTTTTTTTTCTAGTTGGGCCAAGGCTGTGTCAATTTTGTTTATTTTATCAAAAAACCAGTTGTTTGTTTCACTGATCTGTTGTATTGATTTTTTGCTTCAATTTTGTTATTTCTTCCCTAGTTTTAATTGTTTCTTTTCTTTTAATAATTTGGGGTTTGGTTTGTTGTTGCTATTCTAGGTCCTTGATATGTATTGATAATTAATTTATTTGATGCCTTTCCAATTTCTTGATGTAGTCACCAATTGCTATAAACCTCCTTCTTAACACTGATTTTGCTGTATCCTCTAAGTTTTGATATACATTGTATTGTCACCTTCATACAGTTTCAGAATTTTTTATTTCTTTTGATTTCTTCTATGACCCACTGTTCATTCAGGAGCATGTTGCTCAGGCTCCATGTGTTTGCATATCTTCTAGAGATTCTTGGGTTGTTGATTTCCAGCTTCATTCCATTGTGATTGGAAAACATGCATGATATAATTTCCATTTTTTCCAATTGTCTGAGACTTGCTTTATGACCTAGCATGTGATCTATCTTCGAGAAAGTTCCATGCACTGCTGAGAAGAATGTGTATTTTGCATCTGTGTGATGAGAAATTCTATAGACATTGGTTAGGTCCATTTGGTCCATACTTTCAATTAACTTGTTTTTTTGTTGATTTTCTGTCTAGGTCATCAGCCCTATGCTGAAAATGGAGTACTGAAGTCCTCCTTACTATTGTATTAGAGTCTATATCTTATTTTAGATCTACTAACATTCCTTTTAAACAGCCAGGCACTCTGTAATTGGGTGCATACATGTTTCTTATAGGCACATCTTCCTGTTGAATTGATTGCTTAATCAATCACCACATAGTGCTGTTCTTTGTCTCTTTTAACAGTTTTTGTGTTAAAATCTTTTTTTTCCGTCATTAGGATGGCTACACACGCTCTTTTAAATTTTGGCATGGAATATTTTTTTCTACCCTTTTAGTTTCAGTCTGAGTGAATCTGTTGGCAAGGTATGTTTCTTGCATGGTGTGTGTGTGTGTATGTATACATACGTATATATCTTGTTTTTTAATCCATTTAACCAGGCTGTATATTTTTTTTTTACAGGCAGAGTGGAGAGTGAGAGAGAGACAGACAGAGAGAAAGGTCTTCCTTTTCTGTTGGTTCACCCTCCAATGGCTGCTGCAGCTGGTGTGCTGCGGCTGCTGCACTGCGCTGATCCGAAGCCAGGAGCCAGGTGCTTCTCCTGGTCTCCCATGCGGGTGCAGGGCCCAAGGACTTGGGCCATCCTCCACTGCACTCCCGGGACACAGCAGAGAGCTGGACTGGAAGAGGGGTAACCGGGACAGAATCCGACGCCCCGACTGGGACTAGAACCTGGTGTGCCAGTGCCAGTAGGTGGAGGATTAGCCTGTTGAGCTGTGGCACCCGCCAGGCTGTATCTTTTAGCTGAGGAGTTTAGGCCATTTGCATTCAAGGTAACTATTGATAAGTAATGACTTGGCTGGCTCTGCCATTTTCCCATAAATATTCCTATTTTTTACTTTAGATTTCCTTTGTACTTTTATTGACAGATTTTCTGCCTTCACATTCTTTCATAGCGATGGCTATATTTCTGTGTTTCTGTTTGCAGCACATCCTTAAACATCTTTTGTAAGGTGACAGATTCTTTCACTTGCGGTTTGTTATGGAAGGTACTTATTTCACCTTCATTCATAAATGACAGCTTTGCAGGGTACAGTAATTTGGGCTGACAGGTTTATTCTCATAAGACTTGGTCTATGTCTTTGCAATATTTTCTGTGCTGTTGTAAGAACTTCAGAAAAGATATGTGCACAGAAAAGATATGTGCTGTCTCAGCGTGAGCATGGATCCTGTTGAAATGACCCATCCCAGGCAATCAGGAAGTTCTGGGTATGTAGATCTGGTCACAGTATTTCCCAGAGACCCAGACACCCTGTGTTCCCTCTTGTGTAATCACAGTATTCCTACTCTCAGCACACATGGCACCCACACTCACAGGGTATTGAGGATCCACTTTGTCCCACTAGTCTATCCTATGCACAGAGAGGCAGTGATGCTCCCAGAGCCAGCTGCCTTTGGGTGCTCTGCCCAGGCATTTATACCCAAGAGTTTATGATGTTTTGGGAGGCTGGGGGCTCCTCACAGCCCTATGTGAGTGCGCAGCCTGCCACCTGTGAATTCTCCCAGCCACACTCAGCTGTCTTTTCTCCTTTGGTTGCCAAGCATGCAGACATGAGCTGGTGAAGCTGTTAAGTATGTCCAAAATAGTGCTCACCCTCTTCAGCCAGTTGCTGGACACTATTATTGGGGGAATGTTGAGAGAGAAATGTGCCTGTTTTTCTCCCCCTATGATGGCAGGTTTCCTTTCTCCCACAGGGCTCAAGGCTGGACTCACACCAGGCTCTCTCTGGAGCGCTGTATATCCATTGGTACAGGCTTCTGAAGTCTGGTCTCACCTCATTTTCCAAGGCTGGCCCTCAGGCTCTCAGCTGCTGGGGTCCTCTGTTGTGTCCATGCTGGTGCTGCATGTCTACACCCTCCACATAAATTCACAGCATACCTCTTCCTTCTGTGGAATTTGCACTGCAGTTTTCTCCCTAAGTCTTCCCTGAGATTATAATCTCTCCACTTTTTTAACTCACATTTTCATTTCTGTCAGTATACAGGAAATCATATTATTTCCATGCTACAAATCCTTTTAATCACATTGATAACTCCAACTAGATGCTGTTTATATGACTGCTGACTTCTCACAATGTTGTGATCCAAATGTTCGGGTGCCAGAGAATCAGCATAGGTTCGAGCTTCATTCCAGAGAAACTGCAGTTGTGGCCCTGCCCTAGAAGTCAGCACCTCCTTAAGCAAAAGCTAGTTCTGGAACACAAGTCAACCAACCAAGGAGAGCTTGTATACTGCACATGAGTGACTGCCTTTTTTAAAATATTTATTTGAAAGTCAGAGTTACACAGAGAATGGAGACGCAGAGAGAGACAGGTCTTCCATCCGATGGTTCACTCCCCAATTAGCTACAACAGCTAGAGCTGTACCAATCTGAAGCCAGGAGCCAGGAGCTTCTTCTGGGTCTCCGACATGGGTGCAGGGGCTCAAGGATTTGAGCCATCTTCTACTGCTTTCCCAGGCCACAGCAGAGAGCTGAATCGAAAGTGGAGCAGTCCGGTCTGGCTGCTCCATATGGGAGCAGTCGAACTGGTTCCCATATGGGATGCCGGTGCTTCAGGCCAGGACATTAACCCACTGAGCCCCAGCGCTGACCCCGAGTGATTGCATTTGAAGATTTTTTTTGACAGGCAGAGTGGACAGTGAGAGAGAGAGACAGAGAGAAAGGTCTCCCTTTGCTGTTGGTTCACCCTCCAATGGCTGCTGCGGCCGGTGCGCTGCGGCCGGTGCACAGTGCTGATCCGAAGCCAGGAGCCAGGTGCTTCTCCTGGTCTCCCATGCGGGTGCAGGGCCCAAGGACTTGGGCCATCCTCCACTGCACTCCCGGGCCATAGCAGAGAGCTGGCCTGGAAGAGGGGCAACCGGGACAGAATCCGGCGCCCCGGCCAGGAATAGAACCCGGTGTGCCGGCGCCACAAGGCAGAGGATTAGCCTAGTGAGCCACAGCGCCGGCTGTGATTGCCTTTGAGGAACCAGGCATATGCATACCCTTGCTGTCTAGGAGGCATTGGGAACCAGCCAACATATTTATCGCCATGGTCTCATTTATATTTTTCCTTCAGCTTCTACTTAGAGCTTAAATTCTGCAGCTAGCTGCCAATGACCAGGGCAAAACAAAGAAATACATCAGTGTGAAGAGAAAGAAATGCTTCAAAGGAAGACAATATCATTTATTATATGCCTTTAGGAAATACAGAGAGAAAGACTATATTACTTAAATGCTCTCAAAAACTTCTATCCTTCCATGGGATTACTGTTCTGCTCCCTGACTCCCCCTGGCTCATGATTGTATTTTAATTTTTATTTTGTGTTCTTACCAATGCATGAGATAATAATTCAACCCATAGCCATAATTGAAGTGTAAAAATAAGAACAAGATTTATTTAAAGAGAGGGAGTGAAAATATGTTGATGCCCATGGGCAACCCCATGAGGAGAAATACCTTTGATAAGAGGACCAGGGTAGATCCACTAGAGGACATAGTGAGTGCGCGTAGGCAGGAGAAGGGGCCATAAAGAGGCAAATGGACCAAAATTCCAAATGATTTTTTTTATTTTATTTTTATATATAAAGCTTTTATTTAAAGAATATAAATTTCCAAAGTACAGCTTATGGATTACAATGGCTCCCCCCCCCCACAACTTCTCTCCCTCCCCCTACCCTCTCCTTTCCTGCTCCCTCTCCCCTTCTGTTCACATCAAGATTCATTTTCAATTCTCTTTATACACAGAAGATCAATTTAGTACATATTACGTAAAGATTTCAACGGTTTGCCCTCACATAGAGACTCAAAATGATAATACTGTTGGAGTACTAGTTATAGTATTAATTCACAATGTACAGCACATTAAGGACAGAGATCCTACATGATTTTTTTTTTAAAAAAATTGATTAATTGTCTATGCAATTTCCAGTTTAACACCAAGATTTTTTAATCATTTGCAATTATCTTTATATAAAGAAGATCGATTCAATATATACTATGTAAAGATTTCATCAGTTTGCACCCAGACAGAAACACAAAGTGTAAAAATACTGTTTCAGTACTAGTTATAGCATTATTTCACATTGGATAACACATTAAGGACAGATCCCTCATGAGACGTAAGTACACAGTGACTCCTGATGTTGATTTAACAATTTGACACTCTTGTTTATGGCGTCAATAATCTCCCTAGGCTCTGGTCATGAGTTGCCGAGGCTATGGAAGTCTTTAGGGTTCGCCGACTTCGATCTTATTCCGACAGGGTCATAGTCAAAGTGAAAGTTCTCTCCTCCCTTCAGAGAAAGGTATCTCCTTCTTTGATGGCCCCGTTCTTTCCACTGGGATCCCACTCGCAGAGATCTTTCATTTAGGTCTTCTTTTTTTGTTTTTCAGAGTGTCTTAGCTTTCCATGCCTAAAATATTCTCATGGGCTCTTGAGCCAGATCCGAATGCCTTAAGGGCTTATTCTGAGGCCAGAGTGCTATTTAGGACATCTGCAATTCTATGAGTCTGCTGTGTATCCTGCTTCCCATGTTGGATCATTCTCTCCCTTTTTGATTCTATCAGTTAGTATTAGCAGACACTAGTCTTGTTTGTGCGATCCCTTTGACTCTTAGACCTATCAGTGTGATCAATTGTGAGCTGAAATTGATCACTTGGACTAATGAGATGGCCTTGGTACATGCCACCTTGATGGGATTATATTGCAATCCCCTGGCACAATTCTAACTCCATCATTTGGGTCCGTTCCGATTGAGCATGTCCCAAATTGTATATCTCCTCCCTCTCTTATTCCCACTCTTATATTTCACAGAGATCACTTTTCAGTTAAAATTTAAACACCTAAGAATAATTGTGTGTTAATTACAGAGTTCAACCACTAGTACTAGGATAAAAAAAAATACTACCATGGATAAAGTATTACATTGTACAGCAACAGTCACACAAGAGCTGATCAAGTCACTGTATCTCTTAGTGTCCATTTCACTTCTACAGGTTTCCCCTTTGGTGCTCAGTTAGTCATCGCCAATCCGGGAAAACAAATGATATTTGTCTCTTTGGGACTGACTTAATTCACTCAGCATGATGTTTTCCAGATTCCTCCATTTTGTTGCAAGTGACTGGATTTCATTGTTTTTGACTGCTGTATAGTATTCTGTAGAGTACATGTCCCATAATTTCCTAATCCAGTCTACTGTTGATGGGCATTTGAGTTGGTTCCAAGTCTTAGCTATTGTGAATTGAGCCGCAATAAACATTACTGTGCAGACGGCTTTTTTGTTTGCCCATTTAATTTCCTTTGGGTAAATTCCAAGGAGTGGAATGGCTGGGTTGAATGGTAGGGTTATATTCAGGTTTCTGAGGAATCTCCAGACTGACTTCCATAGTGGTTTAACCAGTTTGCATTCCCACCAACAGTGGATTAGTGTCCCTTTATCCCCACATCCTCACCAGCATCTATTGTTGGTGGGTTTCTGAATGTGAGCCATTCTGACCGGGGTGAGGTGAAACCTCATTGTGGTTTTGATTTGCATTTCCCTGATTGCTAGGGATCTTGAACATTTTTTCATGTGTCTGTTGGCCATTTGGATTTCCTCTCTTTGGAAAAATGTCTATTGAGGTCCTTGGCCCATCTCTTAAGTGGGTTGTTTGTTTTGATTTTGTGGAGTTTCTTAATTTCTTTGTAGATTCTGGTTATCAACCCTTTATCTGTTGCATAGTTTGCAAATATATTTTCCCATTCTGTCGGTTTCCTATTCACTTTCCTGACTGTTTCTTTTGCAGTACAGAAACTTTTCAATTTGATGCAATCCCAGTAGTCAATTTTGGCTTTGAGTACCTGTGCTTCTGGGGTCTTTTCCATGAAGTCTTTGCCAGTACCTATGTCTTGCAGGGTTTCTCCTATGCTCTGTAGTAATTTGATGGTGTCAGGTCGTAGGTTTAAATTTTTAATCCATGTTGAATGAATTTTTGTGTAAGGTGAAAGGTAGGGGTCTTGCTTCATGGTTCTGCACGTGGAAATCCAGTTTTCCCAGCATCATTTATTAAACAGACTGACCTTACTCCAGGGACTGGTTTGGATCATTGATCAAATATAAGTTGGCTGCAGATGTTTGGATTGATTTCTGGAGTTTCTATTCTGTTCCATTGGTCTATCCATCTGTTTCTGTACCAGTACCATGCTGTTTTGATTACAACTGCCCTGTAGTATGTCCTGAAATCTGGTATTGTGATGCCTCCAGCTTTGTTTTTGTTGTACAAGATTGCTTTAGCTATTCGAGGTCTCCTGTGTCTCCATATGAATTTCAGCATCATTTTTTCCAGATCTGAGAAGAATGTCCTCGCTATCTTGATTGGTATTGCGTTGAATCTGTAAATTGCTTTTGGCAGAATGGACATTTTGATGATATTGTTTCTTCCAATCCATGAGCATGGGAGATTTCTCCATTTTTGGTATCCTCTTCTATTTCTTTCTTTAAGGTTTTGTAATTTTCATTGTAGAGATCTTTAATGTCCTTGGTTAAGTTTATTCCAAGGTATTTGATTGTTTTTGTAGCTATTGTAAATGGGATTGATCTTAGCAGTTCTTCCTCAGCCGTGGCATTGTCTGTGTATACAAAGGCTGTTGATTTTTATGCATTGATTTTATATCCTGCTACTTTGCCAAACTCTTCTATGAGTTCCAATAGTCTCTTAGTAGAGTTCTTTGGGTCCCCTAAATAAAGAATCATGTCGTCTGCAAAGAGGGATAGTTTGAGTTCTTCCTTCCCAATTTGTATCCCTTTAATTTCTTTTTCTTGCCTAATAGCTCTGGCTAAGACTTCCAGCACTATATTGAATAGCAGTGGTGAGAGTGGGCATCCCTGTCTGGTACCAGATCTCAGTGCACATGCTTCCAACTTTTCCCCATTCAATAGGATATTGGCCGTGGGTTTTTCATAAATACTTTGATTGTATTGAGGAATGTGCCTTCTATACCCAGTTTGCTTAGGGTTTTCATCATGAAAGGGTGTTGAATTTTATCGAATGATTTCTCTGCGTCTAGTGAGATAATCATATGGTTTTTCTTCTGCAGTCTGTTAATGTGGTGTATCACATTGATTGTTTTGCGAATATTGAACCATCCCTGCATACCAGGGATGAATCCCACTTGGTCTGGGTGGATGATCTTTCTGATGTGTTGTTGCAGTCTATTGGCCAGAATTTTGTTGAGGATTTTTGCATCTATGTTCATGAGGGATATTGGTCTGTAATTCTCTTTCAATGCTGCATCTTTTTCTGGCTTAGGAATTAAGGTGATGCTGGCTTCATAGAAAGAATTGGGGAGGATTCCCTCTTTTTCGATTGTTCTGATTAATTTGAGAAGAATTGGAGTTAGTTCTTATTTAAATGTCTGGTAGAATTCAGCAGTGAATCCATCTGGGCCTGGGCTTTTCTTTGTTGGGAGGGCCTTTATTACTGATTCAATTTCTGACTCACTTATGGGTCTGTTTAGGTTTTCTATGTCTTCCTGGTTCAATTTAGGTAGGTTGCATGTGTCCAGGAATCTATCCATTTCTGATAGGTTTCCCTGTTTGCTGGCATACAAGTCCTTGTAGTAATTTGTGATGATTCTTTTGATTTCTGTGGTGTCTGTTGTTACATTTCCTTTTTCCTCTCTGATTTTACTGATTTGGGTCTTTTCTTTTTTTAGTTAGTTGGGCCAATGGGGTGTCAATTTTGTTTATTTTTTCAAAAAACCAGCTCCTCGTTTGGCTGATTTTTTGTAATGTTTTTTTGGATTCAATCCTGTTGATTTCTTCTCTGATTTTGATTATTTCTCTTTTTCTACTAGATTTGGGTCTAGTTTGCTGCAAATTTTCTAGATTCTTGAGATGCATTGAAAGGTCATCTATTTGGTGCCTTTCCAGTTTCTTGATGTAGGCACCTATTGATATAAACTTTCCTCTTAACACTGCTTTTGCTGTATCCCATAAGTTTTGGTATGTTGTGCTGTTATCCTCATTTACTTCCAGAAAATTTTTGATTTCTCTTTTGATTTCTTCAGTGACCCATTGTTCATTCAGGAGCATGTTGTTCAATCTCCATGTGTTTGCATATGCTCTAGGGATTCCTGAGTTGCTAATTTCCAACTTCATTCCCTTATGGTCTGAGAAGCTGCATCATATGATTCTAATTCTTTTGAATTTGCTGAGACTTGCTTTATGGCCTAATATGTGGTCAATCCTAGAGTAGGTTCCATGTACTGCTGAGAAGAATGTAAATGCTTTTTGTGTTGGATGAAAAGTTCTGTAGATATCTGTTAGATCCATTTGGGCTATAGTGTTGTTTAAATCTACTGTCTCCTTGTTGATCTTCTGTCCTGTCGATCTGTCAATATCTGTGAGTGGAGTATTGAAGTCCCCCAGTACTATTGTGTTGGGGTCTAAGTCTCCCTTTAAGTTTCTTAACAAATTTTTTAAATAAACCTGTGGCCTGTAATTAGGTGCATATACATTGAGAATTGTTATATCTTCCTGTTGAATTGATCCCTTAATCATTATATAGTGCCCCTCTTTGTCTCTCTTAACAGTTTTTGTGTTAAAGTTGATGTAGTCCGATATTAAGATGGTTACACCCGCTCTTTTTTCATTTCTGTTGGCATGGTATATCTTGTTCCATCCTTTTATTTTCAGTCTGTATGGATCTTCTTTGGAAAAATGTGTTTCTTGTAGGCAGCAAATAGATGGTTTTTGTTCCTTAACCCAATCAGCCAATCTCTGTCTTTTTACAGGACAGTTTAGACCTTTAACGTTCAATGTGACTATTGATAAGTGGTAAGTTTGCCCTGCCATTTGCCAAAGATATTTTCTAATGTATGCTTTGAATTCCCTGTGATCTTTTGCTGTGAGGTTCCCTTCGTTTACCTTCTTTCATGTTGATGGTCGTGTTTCTGTGTGTAACACATCTTTAAGTATCTTTTGCAGGGCTGGACGAGTGGCAACAAATTCTTTCAATTTTTGTTTGTTATGAAAGGTCTTTATTTCACCTTCATTCACAAATGAGAGCTTTTCAGGGTATAATATTCTGGGCTGGCAGTTTTTCTCTCTCAGTACCTGGGCTATGTCTCGCCATTCCCTTCTAGGTTGTAGGGTTTCTGTTGAGAAGTCAGCTGTGAGTCTAATTGGAGATCCTCTGAGAGTAATTTGACGTTTCTCTCTTGCACATTTTAGGATCTTTTCTTTTTGCTTCACTGTGGTGAGTTTAATTACAATATGTCGTGCAGAGGATCTCTTTTGGTCATGTTTACTAGGGGTTCTATGAGCTTCCTGGATTAGGATATCTCTGTCTTTCTCCAAGCCTGGAAAATTTTCTGCTAGTATCTCTCTAAAAAGGCCTTCTAATCCTTTCTCCCTCTCCATACCTTCAGGAACACCTAGAACCCGAATGTTGGGTTTTTTAATAGTATCCTGTAAATTCCCGATGATATCTTTTAGTTTTCTAATTTCCTCTTCTTGTCTTTGGTTTGACTGTTTCCTCTCCTGTTCTCTGTCTTCTAGGTCCGATATCCTCTCTTCTGCTTCACCCATTCTGGTTTTAAGGCCCTCAAGATTGCTTGTCACTTGATCTATTGAATTCTTCAATTCATTAAGATTTTTTGTCACTATCGTAGCTTCTTGTTCTACTAGTTGTTTCATTTCGTTTTTATTCCTCCGTAGTATTTCATTCTCGCGAAGAGAGATTTTCTATCTTATCCATTAAAGATTTCTGTAGTTCAAGAATTTGTTTTTGAGAACTTCTTAATGTTCTTATCAATTTTTTGAGATCTGCTTCTTGCATTTCTTCTATCTCATTATCTTCATAATCCTGACTTGGGGTGTCTTTTCCATTTGGGGTCATCATATCGTCTTCCTTGATCTTGCTCCCTCGGAATCTGTTTTTGTTTGGCATTTTTTTTTCCCCACACTCTTTCTCTGGGTTGTCAAGGTAACGGAGTTTGTGTGCACGGTGTGTTCCCAGTTTTTGGATCCCCTTCAGGTTTCTACAGCCTCGGGTTTTTGGTTCCGTCTGCCTCAGTGACGGGCTGGCGGGCGGGTGCGCGTTGTCCCACTGCGTTTAATCAAATTCGACTTCGCAAGGTGGGCGGCGAGAGGGGCTAGTGTCCGTGCGGGCTCGCCTCAACTGTGCTGTTTCCCCCGTGGGGGTCTGCTTCCCCCCGCCAGTGTCTCGGGATCCCTGTATCGGCTCCCGTTCAAGCGTACAGATCCTGCGGCGATTGTGTTCCGCCCGGCTCCCGTCACAGCCTGTGGGCGCGCGCCGTGCCACTGCGTTTAATCTAGCTCGAATTCACAGTGTGGGTGACGAGAGAGGCTAGTGTCCATGCAGGCTCGTCTCAATTGTGCTGTTTCCCCCGTGGGGGTCTGCTTCCCCCCACCAGTGTCTCGGGATCCCTGTATCGGCTCCCGTTTAAGCGCTCAATTCCAATGGCGGCTGTGTTCCGTCCGGTTCCCGTCCCTCCCGGCAGCTCCCGTGCCACTATGGCACGATTTGCCGTTCGCAAACTTACTTTCCCCTAGGTCCTCTGCATCTCATTCACTGGGTCCGGAAGAATTTTCACTGCATTTTTTTCCCTGAGATTTTTCCTGAGGCTACAGTAACTCTGTTTTTATTAAAGTATTTTTTTGCGGACTGCTAGTGCACGTCCTCACTATTCCACCATCTTGGCTCCGCCCCCCAAAATTCCTACCTTTTGGCATCGCCTTGTAGCAGCTCACTTTATGGAATATGAGAGTAGTCCCTTACGTAAATGTACAAACTAGGTGAGTTTAGGTTGGCTTCAAAGTCTGTGTGAGGTTTTCATGGAGTTTCATAGCACTTTCCTGTAGAGTTTAACTTCCATGTATTTATAATGGCTTCTCCTTCCCCATATTTAATGAGATACAAGATTGTAATACGAAAGCGGACATTCTGGATTTGCATGTGAGGGGGTGTAGTTAAAATACAGGGCAATACAGACAGACATGATGCGAACTCTCCCAGCACATCTATTCCTTTGTAACTTCTTTCCCAGTTCCCAAAAATCAAAAGCATTTGTTTTGAAACCCATGCGAAAACACTCCTTTCTTCCCCGTGTGGCCTGTGGACTTGTCTCCTAAACCTAGTACATCAACAAACTTGGAAAAAAAGAGAGCGCTCCACAGTACTGAATGAATTAAGTGCTGACACATCATGTTTTATGAAGGGGTGTCCAGTCAGCAGTGGCCACTCCAATGGCTGGCACTAATCTACTCTGAGTCAGGTCTGTATGCCTGTGAGGAGTCAGTAAGAATTTTGCAACCTACCAATCAATAGACACATTTGCATGTGAGTTAGCTGGCTATGATATCAGCATCAACGTGATTTACAACAGAAATGTAGGAGTCATTCTTGCTCCTCCATCTGCATATGTCCATCAACTGCAGATTAATTCAATTCAGTTTTTTCCATACATTTGTGAGCAGATATTTGTTTTACTTATTGCGATCACACATATTGTAGATTTATATACTGCACTGTCATTTCATATTTGTTTTAGAAAAGAGAATGCTTGAGGACACAGATAAAAAGACAAGCAGAGATTCTCAATGAAGTTCTTTGGTACATATCTGGTTTATTAGAGCATGAAGATGTGATTTTGTGTTCAGAGATGTAATGTAGCATCTTACCAATTCAATTCCACACATAAATCAATTCAATGGTGAGAAAAGTCCTGTGGTCATCTGAATGGACACGTTACAATGCTTCAATAAATGTGGCACATATTAATGATGAGTCTTTTTAGCCAATGTTGATCAGCATGAAACTTCGTTCTGTGATATAAAGGTGCCTCAAAAAAATTTATAGTGAACATGGCAAAATACGTAGTTTTATATTTATCAGGAATAGGAGGAAGCTTTTATTTTTTAAACATTTATTTAATTATTTATTTTTATTTATTTATTTGAAATTCAGAGTTATAGAGAGAGATCTTCCAACTGCTGGTTCACCCTCCAAAAGGTCAAAACAACCAGGGTTGGGCCAGGCCAAAGCCAAGAACCTGGACCTTCATCCAAGTAACCCACGTGGGTTTAGGGGCTGAAACACAAGGGCCATCTTCTGCTGCTTTATCAGATGTGTGCATTAGCATGGAGCTGGAATGAAGTGGAGTAGCAGGAATATGAACCAGCTCTTATACGGAATGTCAGCATCAGTGGCAATGGGTTAATGCACTGTGCATTAACACTGACCCTGAAAAAGATCTCTTTAACACAATTTTTATTCATATTATATAGGTGGCTTTTATAATCTAACAATAAGACAAGACACGATATATTAAATCACAAAAACAAAACAGTTAAAGATAATTGTAATGCTGGAGCCAGCGCTGGGGTGCAGAGGGTTAACTCTGACTTTCAAATAAATAAATAAATCTTTAAAAAAATAATTGTAATGCTAAAAGTCTAAAAAAAGGAAATGTTTAAATATGTAAATATATTCATTAAGATCTACTTCCTATCCAATGTACAAATAATTAACTGTATGAACCAGTTGAAAGCAGAAATGTAAGTTTGTAAAACAATCTAGTTCTCAAGATCATCTGATACCTAGGAATGAATTCAACAAAATGTGTAAATCTAGTTTGCAGCTAACTGTAAAACTTTAATGAGAAAATATTAGTGATACATTTTGAGATCAGAACAGTATAGTTAAAGTCAGTCCTCATTTTCTTCTTTAAAGTCTATGCTTGGGAAATAGCTCTGTGGTGTAGTGTGGGAAGCCGCCGCCTGCAGTGCTGGCAAATGTGTGATATGAGCACATTTGTCAAAAATCAGTCAGTTGCATGTACAAGGATTAAATTCTGGGCTCTCTATGCTGTTGATCTATTTATCTGGTTTTATGCCAGAACAGTGCTGTTTTACTTACTATAGCTCTGTAGTATGCTTTCAGATCAGAGAGATATCCAAGGTTTGATTCTTTTTGCTCAGAATCGCTTTGGCTATTCTGGGTCTTTCGTGATTCCATATGAATTTTAAGATTTTTTTTTCTAATTCTGCAAAATATGTCATTGGTATTTTGATAGAGATTTCATTGAGTCTGTAAGTTGCTTTATGTAGTATAGACATTTTAATTATGCTGATTGTTCCAATCCATAAACAAGGAATATCTTCCCATTGTTTTTTTGTCCTTGCTGATTTCCTTCATTGGTCCTTGATAGTTTTCTTGTAGAGATCTTTTCTCTCTTTTGTTAAATTTACTTCCAAGTATTTGACTTTTTTGGTGGCTATGTGAATGAAATTTTTTGTTGGATTTCTCTTTCCTTCAGTTGATCATTGCCATATAAAATATGTTTTTAAAGTTTATTTTTTAACCTGCAACTTTACTTTATTGCTTTATCAGTTTTTAGAGCCTTTTGGTTGTACAACATCATGTTATCTGCAAACACGGATATATTGATTTGCTCTTTTACAATTCTGATGTCCTTTATTCGTTTCTCCTTTCTAATTGCTCTTGCCAATACTTCCAGTATTACACTGAGTATGTGTGGTAAAAGTGGGCATCCTTTTCTTGTTCCAGATCTGAAGGGAAATGCTTTCATCTTTTTCCCATTCTGCATTATATTGCATATGTACTTGCATATGTAGCCTTTATAATTCTGAGGTGTGTTTTCTCTATATGTAATTCTTTTAAAGGTTAAATGGCAAATCCTTGGATTTTCTTCTCTTTTTTTTAATTTAGTAAATATAAATTTCCAAAGTGCAGTTTATGGATTACAATGGCTCCCCCCCCATAATTCCCTCCCACTTGCACCCCTTCCATCTCCCGCTCCCTCTCCCATTCCATTCACATCAAGATTCATTTTCAATTGTCTTTATAAAGAAGATCGATTTAGTATATATTAAGTAAAGATTTCATCCGTTTGCATCCACACAGAAACACAAGATGTAAAAATACTGTTTCAGTACTAGTTATAGCATTACTTCACGTTGGACAACACATTAAGGACAGATCCTACATGAGGAGTAAGTACACAGTGACTCCTGTTGTTGACTTAACAATTTGACACTCTTGTTTATGGCGTCAGTAATCTCCGTAGGCTCTAGTCATGAGTTGCCAAGGCTATGGAAACCTTTTGAGTTCGCCAACTTCGATCTTATTCCAACAGGGTCATAGTCAAAGTGGAAGTTCTCTCCTCCCTTCAGAGAAAGGTACCTCCTTCTTTGATGGCCCTGTTCTTTCCACTGGGATCTCATTCAGAGAGATCTTTCATTTAGGTCTTCTTTTTTTTTCCAGAGTGTCTTCTATATGCAATTTTTGGAGAGATTTTATCATGAAGTGTTTTTGAATCTTATCAAATGCTTTTTCCTCATCTATTGAGATGAGCATATGGTTTTTGCTCATCATTCTATTGATGTTATTTATGACATTTATTGGTTTGTGAATGTTGAAGCACTTTTGACTTTCTGGAATAAATCCCACTTGATGGTGATGTGTGATTTTTTTTTAGCTTTTATTTAAAGAATATAAATTTCCAAAGTATAGCTTATGGATTCCAATGGCTCCCCCCTCACAACTTCCCTCCCTCCGGCTACCCTACCCTCTCCCGCTCCCTCTCCCCTTCTGTTCACATCAAGATTCATTTTCAATTCTCTTTATACACAGAAGATCAGTTTAGAACATATTATGTAAAGATTTCAACAGTTTTCCCTCACATAGAGACACAAACTGAAATTATTGTTGGAGTACTAGTTATAGTATAAATTCACAATGCACAGCACATTAAAGACAGAGATCCTACATGATTTTTTTTAAAGAATTGATTAATTATCTATGCAATTTCCAATTTAACACCAAGATTTTTTAATCATTTGCAATTATCTTTATACACAGAAGATCGATTTAATATTATAGTATGTAAAGATTTCATCAGTTTGCACCCACACAGAAACACAAAGTGTAAAAATACTGTTTCAGTACTAGTAATAGCATTATTTCACATTGGATAACACATTAAGGACAGATCCCTCATGAGACGCAAGTACACAGTGACTCCTGAAGTTGATTTCACAATTTGACACTCTTGTTTATGGCGTCAGTAATCTCCCCAGGCTCTAGTCATGAGTTGCAAGGCTATGGAAGCGTTTAGGGTTTGCCGACTTTGATCTTAATCCGACAGGGTCACAGTTAAAGTGGAAGTCCTCTCCTCCCTTCAGAGAAAGGTATCTCCTTCTTTGATGGCCCCGTTCTTTCCACTGGGATCTCACTCGCAGAGATCTTTCATTTAGGTCTTCTTTTTTTTGTTTTTCAGAGTGTCTTAGCTTTCCATGCCTAAAATATTCTCATGGGCTCTTGAGCCAGATCCGAATGCCTTAAGGTCTGATTCTGAGGCCAGAGTGCTATTTAAGACATCTGCAATTCTATGAGTCTGCTGTGTATCCTGCTTCCCATGTTGGATCATTCTCTCCCTTTTTCATTCTATCAGTTAGTATTAGCAGACACTAGTCTTGCTTGTGTGAACCCTTTTACTCTTAGACCTATCAGTGTGATCAATTGTGAGCTGAAATTGATCACCTGGACTAATGAGATGGCCTTGGTACATGCCACCTTGATGGGAATGTATTGGAATCCCCTGGCACACTTCTAACTCTATCATTTGGGGCAGTTCCGGTTGAGCATGTCCCAAATTGTACATCTCCTCCCTCTCTTATTCCCACTCTTATATTTCACAGGGATCACTTTTCATTTAAAATTTAAACACCTACGGCTAATTGTGTGTTAGATGCCAGATTCAACCCATAGTACTAGAACGAATACAAACAATAAGGGGAGATACTAAAATGGGTAAAGGTTTAGATTGTACATCAACAGTTCAGACAGGAGCTGATCATGTCTTATTTTCTCATAGTGTTCATTTCGTTTCAACAGGTTTCCTCTTTGGTGCTCAGTTAATCATCACCAATCAGGGAAAACAAATGATATTTGTCTCTTTGGGACTGGCTTAATTCACTCAGCATGATGTTTTCCAGATCCCTCCATTTTGTTGCAAATGATCGGATATCATTGTTTTTGACTGCTGTATGGTATTCTGTAGAGTACATGTCCCATAATTTCCTAATCCAGTCTACTGTTGATGGGCATTTGAGTTGGTTCCAAGTCTTAGCTATTGTGAACTGAGCTGCAATAAACATTAGTGTGCAGACGGCTTTTTGGTTTTCCAATTTAATTTTCTTTGGGTAAATTCCAAGGAGTGGGATGGCTGGGTTGTATGGTAGGGTTATATTCATGTTTCTGAGGAGTCTCCAGACTGACTTCCATAGTGGTTTAACCAGTTTGCATTCCCACCAACAGTGGATTAGTGTCCCTTTTTCCCCACATCCTCTCCAGCATCTATTGTTGGTAGATTTCTGAATGTGAGCCATTCTGACCGGGGTGAGGTGAAACCTCATTGTGATCTTGATTTGCATTTCCCTGATTGCCAGTGATCTTGAGCATTTTTTCATGTGTCTGTTGGCCATTTGGATTTCCTCTTTTGAAAAATGTCTATTGAGGTCCTTAGCCCATCTCTTAAGTGGGTTGTTTGTTTTAATGTTGTGTCGTTTCTTGATTTCTTTGTAGATTCTGGTTATCAGCCCTTTATCTGTTGCTTAGTTTGCAAATATTTTTTCCCATTCTGAAGGTTGCCTATTCACTTTCCTGACTGTTTCTTTTGCAGTACAGAAACTTCTCAGTTTGATGCGATCCCAATAGTTAATTTTGGCTTTAAGTGCCTGTGCTTTTGGGGTATTTTCCAAGAAGTCTTTGCCAGTACCTATATCTTGCAGGGTTTCTCCTATGCTCTCCAGTAATTTGATGGTGTCGGGTCGTAGGTTTAAGTTTTTGATCCATGTTGAATGAATTTTTGTGTAAGGTGTAAGGTAGGGGTCTTGCTTCATGATTCTGCAGGTGGAAATCCAGTTTTCCCAGCACCATTTGTTAAATAGACTGTCTTTACTCCAGGGGTTAGTTTTGGGTCCTTGATCAAATATAAGTTGGCTGCAGATGTTTGGATTGATTTCTGGAGTTTCTATTCTGTTCCATTGGTCTATCCATCTGTTTCTGTACCAGTACCATGCTGTTTTGATTACAACTGCCCTGTAGTATGTCCTGAAATCTGGTATTGTGATGCCTCCAGCTTTGTTTTTGTTGTACAAGATTGCTTTAGCTATTCGAGGCCTCTTATTCCTCCATACGAATTTCAGCATCATTTTTTCCAGATCTGAGAAGAAAGCCTTTGGTATCTTGATTGGGATTGCATTGAATCTGTAAATTGCTTTTGGCAGAATGGACATTTTGATGATATTGATTCTTCCAATCCGTGAGCATGGGAGATTTCTCCATTTTTTGGTGTCCTCTTCTATTTCTTTCTTTAAGGTTTTATAATTTTCATCTTAGAGATCTTTAACATCCTTGGTTAAGTTTATTCCAAGGTATGTGATTGTTTTTGTGGCTATTGTGAATGGGATTGATTTTAGCAGTTCTTCCTCAGCCATGGCATTGCTTGTGTATATAAAGGCTGTTGATTTTTGTGCATTGATTTTATATCCTGCTACTTTGCCAAACTCTTCTATGTGTTCCAATATTCTCTTAGTAGAGTTTTTTGGGTCCCCTAAATAAAGAATCATATCATCTGCAAAGAGGGATATTTTGAGTTCTTCCTTCCCATTTGTATCCCTTTGATTTCTTTTTCTTGCCTAATAGCTCTGGATAAGACTTCCAGCACTATATTGAATAGCAGTGGCGAGAGTGGGCATCCCTGTTTGGTGCCAGATCTCAGTGGGATTGCTTGCAGCTTTTCCCCGTTCAATAGGATACTGGCCGTGGGTTTTTCATAAATTGCTTTGATTATATTGAGGAATGTGCCTTCTATACCCAGTTTGCTTAGGGTTTTCATCATGAAAGGGTGTTGTGTTTTATCAAATTCTTTCTTCGTGTCTATTGAAATAATCATATGGTTTTTCTTCTGCTGTCTGTTAATGTGGTGTATCACGTTGATTGTTTTGCGAATATTGAACCATCCCTGCATACCAGGGATAAACCCCACTTGGTCTGGGTGGATGATCTTTCTGATGTGTTGTTGTATTCTATTGGCAAGAATTTTATTGAGGATTTTTGCATCTATGTTCATCAAGGATATTGGTCTGTAATTCTCTTTCAATGCTGCATCTTTTCCCAGTTTAGGAATTAAGGTGATGCTGGCTTCGTAGAAAGAATTTGGGAGGATTCCCTCTTTTTCGATTGTTCTGAATAGTTTGAGAAGAATTGGAGTTAGTTCTTCTTTAAATGTCTGGTAAAATTCAGCAGTAAATCCGTCTGGTCCTGGGCTTTTCTTTGTTGGGAGGGCATTTATTACTGTTTCAATTTCCGTCTCAGTTATGGGTCTGTTTAGGTTTTCTATGTCTTCCTGGTTCAGTTTAGGTAGGTTGTATGTGTCCAGAAATCTATCCATTTCTGATAGGTTTTCCTGTTTGCTGGCATACAAGTCCTTGTAGTAATTTGTGATGATTCTTTTGATTTCTGTGGTGTCTGTTGTTACGTATCCTTTTTCGTCTTTGATATTATTAATTTGGGTCTTTTCTTTTTTTAGTTAGTTGGGCCAATGGGGTGTCAATTTTGTTTATTTTTTCGAAAAACCAGCTCCTCGATTGGCTGATTTTTTGTAATGTTTTTTTGGATTCAATCCTGTTAATTTCTTCTCTGATTTTGATTATTTCTCTTCTCCTACTAGCTTTGGGTCTGGTTTGCTGTTGATTTTCTAGATCCTTGAGATGAACTGAAAGCTCATCTATTTGGTGCCTTTCCAGTTTCTTGATGTAGGCACCTATTGATATAAATTTTCCTCTTAACACTGCTTTTGCTGTATCTCATAGGTTTTGGTATGATGTGCTGTTATCTTCATTTACTTCCAGGAAATTTTTAATTTCTCTTTTGATTTCTTCTATGACCCATTGTTGATTCAGGAGCATGTTGTTCATTCTCCATGTGTTTGCATTTGCTCTAGAGATTCCTGAGTTGCTAATTTCCAACTTCACACCCTCGTGGTCTGAGAAGTTGCATGGTATGATTCTTATTCTTTTGAATTTGCTAAGGCTTGCTTTATGGCCTAGTATGTTGTCAATCCTGGAGAAGGTTCCATGTACTGCTGAAAAGAATGTAAATTCTTTTTCCGTGGGATAAAATGTTCTGAAGATATCTGTTAGGTCCATTTGGGCTATAGTGTCGTTTAAATCTACTGTCTCCTTGTTAATCCTCTGTCTTGGTGAACTGTCTATCTCTGAGAGTGGAGTGTTGAAATCTCCCAGTACTATTGTATTGGGGTCTAAATCTCCCTTTAAGTCCCTTAACAGGTCTTTTAAATAGACCGGTGTCCGGTAATTAGGTGCATATACATTGATAATTGTTATATCTTCCTGTTGAATGGATCCCTTAATCATTATATAGTGACCCTCTTTGTCTCTCTTAATAGTTTTTGTGGTAAAATTTATGTTATCTGATATTAAGATGGCTACGCCCGCTCTTTTTTCATTTCTGCTCGCATGGTATATATTTTTCCAACCTTTCACTTTGAGACTGTATGGATCTTTGTTGGAAAGATGTGTTTCTTGTAGGCAGCAAATAGCTGGGTTTTGTTCCCTCATCCAGTCAGTAAATCTTTGCCTTTTAATAGCACAGTTCAAACCATTCACGTTCAATGTGACTATCGATAAGTAGTATCTTTGCCCTACCATTTGCCAATGATTTTCTTATGTATGCTTTGAGTTTCTTATGATCTTTTGCTGTGAGATTTCCTTCCTTTAGCTTCTTTCAAATTGATGACCATG
Organism: Sylvilagus floridanus; assembly: GCA_949820135.1. Taxonomy (NCBI): domain Eukaryota; kingdom Metazoa; phylum Chordata; class Mammalia; order Lagomorpha; family Leporidae; genus Sylvilagus; species Sylvilagus floridanus. The sequence goes on from OX463223.1 coordinate 93,105,256, forward strand.
TTTCTGTGTTTCTGCGTGTAGCACATCTTTAAGGATCTTTTGCAGGGCTGGACGAGTGGCGACAAATTCTTTCAGTTTCTGTTTGCAATGAAAGGTCTTTATCTCACCTTCATTCACAAATGAGAGCTTTGCAGGGTATAATATTCTGGGCTGGCAGTTTTTCTCTCTTAGTACCTGGGCTATATCTCGCCATTCCCTCCTGGCTTTTAGGGTTTCAGATGAGAAATCTGCTGTGAGTCTGATTGGAGATCCTTTGAGGGTAATCTGACGTTTCTCTCTTGCGCATTTTAGGATCTTTTCTTTCTGCTTCACTGTGGTGAGTTTAATTACAATGTGTCATGGTGAGGATCTCTTTTGGTCATGTTTGTTAGGGGTTCTATGAGCTTCCTGTACTAGGATTTCTCTGTTCTTCTCCAAACCTGGGAAATTTTCTGTTAGTATCTCACCAAAAAGGCCTTCTAGTCCTTTCTCTCTCTCCATGCCTTCAGGAACTCCTAGAATCCGAATGTTAGGTTTTCTAATAGTATCCTGTAGATTCCCGACAATATTTTTTAGATTTCTAATTTCCTCTTCTTGTCTTTGGTTTGACTGTTTCCTTTCCTGTTCTCTGTCTTCTAAGTCCAATATCCTCTCTTCTGCCTCACCCATCCTGGTTTTAAGGCTCTCTAGTGTGCTTGTCATGTGATCAATTGAATTCTTCACTTCATTAAGATTTTTTGTCACTATCGTAGCTTCTTGTTCTACTAGTTGCTTCGTTTCATTCTGATTCTTCCTTAATAATTCATTTTCGTGAGAGATGTTTTCTATCTTATCCATTAAAGATTTCTGTAGTTCAAGTATTTGTTTTTGTGAACTTCTTAATGTTCGTATCAATTTTTTGAGATCCGTTTCTTGCATCTCTTCTATCTCATCATCTTCATAATCTTGAATTGGGGTGTCTTTTTCATTTGGGGTCATCATAGTGTCTTCCTTGCTCTTGTTAGGTCGATGTCTGCTTTTGTTTGGCATTTCTCCACTCTGTCTCACCGGGTTGTCGATGTAACGGAGCTGTCTACAAGTTGGGATCCCTGGCTGCAGCACCCCCTCAGATTTATGCAGCTTCACTGCTTTAGAGGTGGACGGGCTGCACGGGGGCCTGCCTCCGAGGCGACCGGGCGCGGGCGGGGCGCTTTGGCCTGCTTCCGAGGCGACCGGGCGCGGGCGGGCGGGCGGGCGGGGCGCTCGAGTGCCTGCTTCCGAGGCGACCGGCGCGGGCGGGTGGGCGGGCGGAGTGCCCGAAGGCCTGCTTCCGAGGCGACCGGGCGCGGGCAGGCGGGCGGGCGGGGCGCCCGAGGGCCTGCTTCCGAGGCGACCGGGCACGGGCGGGCGGGGCGCCTGAGGGCCTGCTTCCGAGGGGACCGGGCGCGGGCAGGCGGGGTGCCCGAAGGCCTGCTTCTGAGGTGACCGGATGCGGGCGGGCGCGCGCGTGCCTGCTTTAATGGCGGGCTGGCGCCGTTTCACCCCTCCTTGTCCCGCTAGACTTTCCAAGGTGAGCAAAGGGGGAGGCTAGTGACAGTGTTGGTTCCCCCTATTTATTCGTTTTTTTTTTTTTTTTGATGCACTATCCCCAGTGGAGTCTGTCTCTTCCCGCCAATGTCTCGAGCTGCCGAGGGATCTCCTGCTCACCTCCCCCTCCGGCGCTGGCGCCTGGATTCCGCGGCTGCGTTCCCCTTCGCGTCTCCTTTCCCGCGGCACGGCGAGTCCGTTCTCCTCTGCGTCAGGTCCACTGGATCAGGGAGAGTTTTCCCCGCATTTTTTCTCGAAGTCTTCACCTGGGGCTACCGTAACTCCACTTTTATTAAACTATCCTTTCCCGGACTGTTTGTGTGCGCCCTCACTATTCCACCATCTTGGCTCCGCCCCTGTTTTTAGTTTCGATCTTGATGGGACTTTCCAAAATGCGGATGTAGCGGCGAGGAGCTTTGTGATGTGTGATCTTTTAATTGTCCTTTGGGATTTGTTTTGCCAGTATTTGGTTGAGAATATTTTCATCAATGTTCGCCATGGATATAGTCTATGTCATTGTTCAGATTCACTAGCAGAGTGATGCTTGCCTCATAAAAATGTTACAGTTTGCAGAGCATTGAAACTAGCTCCTCCTTAAATATTTTGTACAATTCACTAGTAAAGCATTCCGTTCTTGGACTTTTACTTGATGCAAGATTTTAATTACTGCTTCAATCTCATCATTTCTTATGGGTCTGTTTAGTTTCTCTATATCTTCTTGACTTAATCTTGATAGGTTATTTGTTTCTAGGAACTTATCCATTTATTCAAGGTTTTCCAGTTTATTAGCATATAGTTTTTTTGGTAGTGGCTTCTTATGATCCTTTCTATTTCAGTGGTATTGTTTGTAATGTCTACTTTTTCATCTCTAATTTCCTTTGAGTTATTTTTTTTCTTTGCTAGTCTGGCTAAAGTTTTGTCTGTTTTGTTTATATTCTCAAAAAACAGCTTTTTTATTGACTTTTTAAAAGTTTGAATTCCATTTATTTCTGCTCTGATCCTTGTGCTAATTTGGGGGTTGGTTCAGTCTTGTTTCTCTGAGACTTCAAGATTTCTGCTTAGATTATTTATTATTATTATTATTTGACACATTTCTCTCTTCTAATGTAAGCACTTAATGCTATGACGTCCCCACTTACTACTGTTTTTGCTATATTCCACGAGTTTTGACATATTGTGTTCTTTTTCATTTATTTCAAGAAAGTTTTTGGTTTTCTCTTTAATTTCTTCTGTTACTCAATGATAATTCAGTGACATGCTTAATTTGCACATATTCATTTATATATTGTTCTTTATGTTGTTGATTTCGAATTTCATTCCTTTGTAGTCTGAGGGGATACATAGTACAACTTCATACTTTTTAGAAATTTCCTGAAGGACTGACACTGTGGCATAGTAGCTTAGCCTCTGCCTGTGGCACCAGCATCTGCTATGGATACCAGTTAGAGTCCCAGCTGCTCCACTTTTGAGACAGCTCCCTGCTGATGGCCTGGGAAAGCTGTGGAAGATGGCACAAGTGTTTGGGCCCCTGCACATCCATGGGAGACCCAGAAGAAGCTCATGGCTCCTGGCTTTGGATCAACCCAGCGCTGATCACTGCAGCCATCTGGGGAGTGAGCCAGTGGATGGAAGACCTTTCTGTCTCTTCCTCTCTATGAAACTCTGAGTCTCAAATAAATTAATCATTAAAAAAGAAAGCATATCTGTTGAATCTTAAAGGTGTCATTTAAAAAATAGTAAAAAATATCCTGAGGTTTAATTTGTGGCCCAATGCATGTTCTATCATAAAAATGTTCCATGTGCTGATGAGAAGAACATGTATTGGATGAAATGTCCTGCAAATGTTTGTTCTGCACATTAGATTAATCATATGTTTCAACTCTAATGTCTCTCTATTGGTTCTTTGAACGATCTATACATTGATGAGAGTGGGGCATTGAAATCCCCTGCATTCACTGTATTTGAGGCTATCTCTCCTTTTCTTCTAATAACATTTGCTGCACATATCTGGGTGGTCTTGTTTTTGGTATATATAAATTTATGATTATCAAATCTTCTTGCTGATATGAAACTTTTATCAACATATAATGTCTTTCTTTGTCTCTATTTTGTAGTTGCTCAATTAAAGTCTTTTGTATCTGATTTGATCAGTTACTCTTTCTGTCTTTGGCTTCTATTTTCCAGGTATAAATTTTTCCAGCCCTTTATTTTCAGTTTATGTGTATCTTTACTGGTAAAGGGAGTTTCTAGTGGGCCGCATATACTGAGGTCTCTTTTTTTAATCCATTCAGCCAACCTAGGTCTTTTGGCTAGTGAATTAACATTCAATGTAGGTATTTATAAGAAGTAAGACCTGCCATTTTATTGATTGGATAATGATTCTACCTGTTCTGTTAGTGAACTTGGTGATGTCATGTTTTTTCATGATGTTTACTTCTAATGCAAGACGCCCTTCAGAATTTTTTGTAAGGCTAGTTTGGTGGTGGTGAATTCTCTCAGCTTTTGCTTATGTGGAAAGCTTTGTTGTATATAGTACTTTTGGTTGTTTTTTTTAAGACTTTGAATACATCATGACACTACCTTATGGCCTGTGCAGTTTCTATTGAGAAGTCTTCTGTCAGTCTAATTGGTTTTCATTTATGCTTTGTTTTTATTGTCTTTAGGATTCTCTCATTGTCTTATTTTTTGACAATATGATTAATATATACTTAAGAGAAAATTTTTCTTTTTTCATTTAGTCTGACTGGGGTCCTTTGAGCTTCTTGAATCTAGATGTCCATGTCATTTAAGACCTGTGAGCAGCCAGTGCATGAACTGGTGCCTATATGGGATACCAGCATTGCAGGAGGTAGCATTATCCACTGTGCCACACTGCTGGCCATCTTCATTCTTTTTAACTTTGGTCTCTTTATTTTTGTAATAACACAATCAGACAAGGTCAGGAATTCTTTCCTACACTTGGTTTACTCACCTGGAAAACCTCTCAATCATATTTATTATTTCACTGAAGATTTCATCTCTAAAATTTCTCTTTTGTTATTCTTAATGTTTTCTATCTTCTCAGTAGTATTTCCATTCATGTCACACAATAATTTCCACATTTCTTTAATCTGTTTGTCTATATTCTCTTTCACAGTATTGAATTTCCTTGCTTATATTCCTATTCCAATTCCAGAGAATGATCTTGTTCTTCTAGAGGTTTCTTGCTATCTTGCCTCTTCAAATCTCTTGTGTCTATATTTGACATCTGTGAGTCTGGTATAATAGATCCTTTTTCTTTAATGTGTAAGTTTTGTTGGAAAAGAGTTTATGGTTTAAAAGTTATGGTTTGTTGTTTTGTCTTTGGTTCTTGTAAGCCAAGAAGTGTAGTTTCTGAGTGATTTATTTTCCTATAGTCAATGTCAGTTGTGTTTATAAGTGACATATTGGTCTATTGTACTGTACTTCATAGGGATAAAAGCGTTACTTTGAGATGAATGTGGGTTTCCAAGGTTTCTATCTTCAGTCCACAGAGAGTTTGGTGTCAGTCACCGTGGGGATTGTGATAGCTAGGGCCTTATTCTTGGTGCTGACGGAACAAAGTCATTTGTTTCTGTTCCATTGGCAAGCCTGAATGATTCTGGGGTTTTTGGTATCAATCACTGTGGCTCTAGGACTATAATTTGGATGGGCCTTTCTTTAGATTCTACTAGGAGGTTCCAACTGGTGCAGTGGGTTATAAAACCAATAGTCATAGTTCCAGGACTGGGGAATGTGAACTTAACCTGCCTCCAGTGTTACATAGTGACTATAAGGCCTACAGGAGATTTTGTTGTCACAAGTACGATCCCAGAAAGGTAGAATACAGGTAGATTCTTCCTTAGGTCCACAAAACAGACTACAGTGGGACTGAGGAGATTAGAGTTGATGGTTACAATCATGGTTCTATGGAGTACATTGGGGTCATTATCAGAAATCCCAGATTTGGACCAAGTATTTTTTAAACTTTTATTTAGTAAATATAAATTTTCAAAGTACAGTTTATGGATTACAATGGCTTGCCCCCCCCCCATAATTCCCTCCCACTCACACCCCTCCCATCTCCTGCTCCCATTCAATTCACATCAAGATTCATTTTCAATTACCTTTATATACAGAAGATTGATTTAGTATATATTAAGTAAAGATTTCATCCGTTTGCACCCACACAGAAACACAAAGTGTAAACTGCTGTTTCAGTACTAGTTATAGCATTACTTCACGTTGGACAACACATTAAGGACAGATCCTACATGAGGAGTAAGTACACAGTGACTCCTGTTGTTGACTTAACAATTTGACACTCTTGGCTGGTGCCGTGGCTCAACAGGCTAATCCTCCGCCTTGCGGCGCTGGCACACCGGGTTCTAGTCCCGGTTGGGGCGCCGGATTCTGTCCCGGTTGCCCCTCTTCCAGGCCAGCTGTCTGCTGTGGCCCAGGAGTGCAGTGGAGGATGGCCCAAGTGTTTGGGCCCTGCACCCCATGGGAGACCAGGAAAAGCACCTGGCACCTGGCTCCTGCCATCAGATGAGCGCAGTGCGCCGGCTGCAGCGCGCCAACCGCGGCGGCCATTGGAGGGTGAACCAACGGCAAAGGAAGACCTTTCTCTCTGTCTCTCTCTCTCACTGTCCACTCTGCCTGTCAAAAAAAAAAAAACAATTTGACACTCTTGTTTATGGCGTCAGTAATCTCCCTAGGCTCTAGTCATGAGTTGCCAAGGCTATGGAAGCCTTTTGAGTTCGCTGACTTTGATCTTATTCCGACAGGATCATAGTCAAAGTGGAAGTTCTCTCCTCCCTTCAGAAAAAGGTACCTCCTTATTTGATGGGCCCGTTCTTTCCACTGGGATCTCACTCGCAGAGATCTTTCATTTAGGTTTTTTTTTTTTTTTGCCAGAGTTTCTTGGCTTTCCATGCCTAAAATATTCTCATGGGCTCTTCAGCCAGATCCGGATGCCTAAAGGTTTGATTCTGAGGCCAGAGTGGAGCAGGTATTTTATAGTGTCTTCTGTTTCTAGCCTCCAGAAGCTAAGGGGGGAACACCCCTGGATCATATAGAGTGAATGAGTATGGCTCTGGGGTCAGTACCCAAAGTCTCCTAGAGTTCTAGGATGCAGGGGATCTGTTCTCTGTGTGATTTCCCTAAGACTCATTCTGAGCACTTCTGGGAACAGCAGAGAAGAGATCAGCTGTGTGAATTTTCACAACCATTTCCAGCATTATGTGGGGGTGAAAGAGGTAAGGGATACAAGGTGGCTTCCCTTCTATCAGAGATAGAGACAAATTGGATCAAAACTATATGGGATTAAAATGTGAAAGATATGAAAGATGCTAAGACAGAGAATAATAAGGATTCTCATCACAAAATGAAAAGTATTGAGGTAATACAGCGGTAGTTAGTACAAATTAGCCATTCCACAATGGACATATTTCAAAATATGATTTTGTACATGATATTGTATATAATTTTATCTTCCAAAAGATATGAAAGTATTTTCATTGATTTGAGTATGATTCAATGGACCAACACATTTTCAGATGGGTTTGAATACTTGCCTTTCACAAATCCATAAAATATTTATAGTAAGTTTACATTTTCACACCACTTATGATGATACTGATTAAAACTCATGTGGCAATTCAATTTATTGCAAAATCAGAAACAATTTTATGCATGTGAAGGAGTAGGCATTCCAGTGACCCTAAATAAAAGGACTACATATGGAATAATCCAGCTATAAGAAACATTTCTGCACTTCTTCACACACAAGACAAAACACATACAAAACTGAACTATGTACTACATTTATTCTGGTCCATTTGCATCCTAGGAGATTGTATTTGGTATAGTATTATACATGAAAAGTGATACTATTAAGTATTATTTTCTCTCCTTAGCTTTTTGATGATTCTGTGGGACTTTCTTTTCTTTCTTTTTAAAAAAGATTTATTTCTTTATTTGAAAGGCAGAGTTACAGAGAGGCAGAGGCAGAGAGAGAGGGAGGGAGGACTTCCTCCACTGGTTCACTCCCCTGATGGCCACAATGGTGAGAGATGCACTGATCCCAAGCCAGGAGCCAGTAGCTTCTTCCAGTTTTTCCACTCAAGTGCAGGGGTCCAAGCACTTGGACCATTTTCCACTGCTTTTCCAGGCCATAGCAGAGAGCTAGATTAGAAGTGCAGCAACAGGGACTTGAACCGGTGCCCTAATGGGATGCCTGCACTGCCAGCTAAGCCACAGAACCGATCCTTCCTTCCTTCCTTCTTTCCTTCCTTCCTTCCTTGCTTTCACTTTCTTGCTTTCTTGTTTTCTTGCTTTCTTTCGAAGAATGTCTATGTGTGTGTATGTGTGTGTGAGAGAGAAAGAGAGAGAACTTCCATCCACTAGTTCACTTCCACAGTGACTATAAGATGTAGGTCACTGTATCAATGGAAATTATGGAGAGCACTCATCCCTCAGTGGGCACAAAGGGTCATTGTATAAATGGGCCAGAAGAAACTAAAAGCCAGGGAATCCATCCTGGTCCCCTATGTAAGTGGCAAGAGTCCAGTGTTGTGGCTCACCATTTGCTGATTTCCAAGCACATTATCAGGAAAAACTGGATCAAAATAATGGTAGCTAGGAGTGAAACAGGCACTTTGATATGGGATGCCCGTATCACAAGTGGCAGCAAAAACCTGCCTTGCCAAAAGTTTGGATTATTTTCTTGGTTTTGGGTGAAAGCATACACATTTTTTGTTTTCTGTTGGCAACAGTTTTAAATACGTGCAGCTGAGTTATGCTTTTCTCATATTAAATATCGTTTTTTTATCACACTAGGAGCAGTGTTATTAAATATATTGTAAATATACCTGAAATCTACATTCTCATTTTATTTAGATGTCAATAGGATGCAACCGAAAGGGTCACTCTTAGGATTCGGTTTTAGTTCATCAAGTTTGTAGCGACATTTATGTACCTCTAATGTCATCTAAATGAAATTATGCTAAGCAATGTACTCTGATTTTTTGGTTACAAACTAGGTGAAGGGAAATAGTCACAGGCTTCAAACAAGATAAATGCAGACTTAAGACAAGGATGCAGAATCTAATCTAGAAACGTAACAACTAGCATTCTCTCAATAAAGTTTAGCAGTTTGCTGCAAACTAGACTTGCATATTTTTGTTGAATTTACTCCTGTACATCAGATGAACTTGAGAATTGTATCATTTTAGCAAACTTATATTTTTACTTTTTCAGCTAGCTGATACACTTAACTGTTCATTCATTGATTTTCTACCCAGACATCATCTGAATATGCTTATTAATTTAAAAATTTCCCTCTTTGGAACTTTTATCATACACATATCTTTGAATAATCAGTGTGTTGTTTTCCTCATTTTACACCTTGCATCTTTTCTTGTGGTATTAGAAACACATGGAAGTATGATCTTTGTCTTATTCCTGATCTGAAATGGAAAAAATTCCACATTTTACCATGCTCACTGTAGTTTTCTAAGGGCACATTTATGTCACTAAAGGGAGTTTCATGCTGCTCCCAATAAGCTAAAAATGCTTATCATAAATATATGCTGAATTTATACAAACATGTGCCCTTTGCCTATTCAGATTACCACAGGATATTTTTCTTCCCCTTTTAATTGAAGTATGTATATAATTGATTGATGCAATTCTACATTACATCTCTGAGCCCCAGTTGCATCATCACACTACAGAAAAGAAATACACAACAGAGGACTCCAATCACAATTTCTGGTGATCATTTGCAAATGCTTTTATTTGTGTCTTCAATTATTCTCTTTTTTTCAAATCATATCTGGGAACACAATGCACTATTAAAGGCTGCAATATGTATGGTCACAATAAGTAAAACAAATAGGTGCTCACAGTTTATAGAGATAATTGGATAGAAAGAATCTGTATTTGATGGGCACACACATACCCAGAGGAGCAAGGGTGACACCTGGCTTTCTTCTGTATGTTAGTGGTGATGCCAGTATCACAAGCAACCTGGATCACACCCAAATCTGTTTGGTGACTTGAAGTCATAAAATTTTCAATGATTCTTCTCCCAAACTGTTCTCAGTTCAGAGTAGGTTAGTGGCAGACATCAGAATGGCAGCTGTTTATTGAACACACGTCAAACGACAAGTGTCCTGCACTTCATTTGTTCAGCGTTGTGAACTGCTCCCTTTATCCCAAGCATTGTCAGAACTGAGATAAAGAGGATAAGCACAGAATCCATTGGGGAAGAAAAGGACTGCTTACACATGATTTTCAAAAATGCATACAATAAACAGGAAGTTAGATATGAACAAATGATGTGAGAGATTTTCCCATTATGTCTATCCCTGTAAGTAGCCCTGAATTTTAACCATATCACCATATGTGCCCACTTTCCCATGACATTCTTGCATCTCATGTGGAACTGGGAGGGAGAGGAGCTCATCATGAAATACTGGGAAGGCAAATATACCTGCAGGTAACATGAAATTCTCAGAAAATATCAGGCACTCTAAACCACACCCAGAATCCACCAAGTTTGCAATCATTTAGGGGATCATCCGATTAAGGGGAACTGCTGCATGTAGGAATGGACTGTTCTGATTTTGGCCCTGTTGCCTCTCTGTGGCCCCTTCTCTTGCCTTCTTTCACAGGCTGTCTCTACATAGGGAGCTGTTGGCCCTCTTATCTCAGGTATTCCACAACATGGAGTTTCCTACACTGAAAGGTGAATATATTTTCACTCCCTTGTTTCAATAAATCCAGCTCTTGCTTTGAATTATTATCTCCCACTGGAGTAAAGGAATGGGAAAAATTTGGGTATATAGTTTCCTAACAGCCGGCGCTGCAGCTCAATAGGCTAATCCTCCGCCTTGTGGCGCCAGCACACCGGGTTCTATTCCCAGTCTGGGCACCAGATTCTGTCCCGGTTGCCCCTCTTCCAGGCCAGCTGTCTGCTGTGGCCCAGGAGTGCAGTGGAGGATGGCCCAAGTGCTTGTGCCCTGCACCCACATGGGAGACCAGGAGAAGCACCTGGTTCCTGCCTTCAGATCAGCACGGTGAAGGAAGACCTTTCTCTCTCTCTCTCTCTCTCTCTCTCTCTCACTGTCCACTCTGCCTGTCAAAAAATATATAGTTTCATAACTTAAATGGTAAGTCATGAACCAGATGGAATGAAGAACAGGACCACACAGTATAGAGTGATGCTAATTTTTGTGTGCATTGAAGTTTTACAGCCTATGTCCCTGTCTCACCCTAAGTCACATAAACCTGCCATTGTGGTATTTTAAGCATTTTTTCTCTTCAAACTGTTATCCTCAAACTGTTGGCCTTTGAGATGCCAACATCATAATTCTATGTTTTGCACTGGTAACTGGGAGATACCTGCATGCTAAAAACTCTATGCAGTAGCTAAGGGAAAAACACACATGAGTCCTGGTAAGAAATATTTTGGTTGGTCCCCAATGCCTCTCTGAAGGCAATGGAAAGCATGAGCCTGGTTCATGAAAGGCATCCACTTACGTGCAGTATACATTGTCTCCTTGCTTGGTCACATTGTGTTTCCAGAACTAACTCCTGCTTATGGAGGTGGTGGTTTCTAGGAGCAGAACCATCACTGCAGCCCAATCCCACGTGATTGACCTGATCTTTTCCCTACACTGCATTTAGGATGCATTTCCTTAACATCTCCTCTCTAAGAGGAGAGGAGTGGAGAATGGAAAAGATTCAACTCCTGTAGGCAGTGCAAGGTGCACAGTTATCACATCTGGCTGCCGAGGTGGCAAGTTTCTGGTTTCAGCCTGACCAAGAGGGAAATGTGTTATTGTTCTATTTGTTCCAGGTAAACACACATACTGACTACCCCTGTATCTCAGGTATGTAACATATTTGAGGTGTGCACTCTGCCAAGTCAACCAAGTCATGCCTCAATGGCATGCTTTTCATCTTAATGATGTATCTGGCCCAGGACCCGGCTCAGAGACCTAACATGGCAGACTCACCAGGGCATGGTGGATAATAACTAAATGTGTATTCAATTCAAGCCAATCCACTATGGGGCATTGATAGTTCTGGGGAACATGGAGAAAGATCTAGTAGTATCTGGTTTCCAGTTTAACATCTAGGATTCAGTCTACTACTGTTCACCTTAGGCACAGTTTCTGTTTTTTATTCTCTTTTTAACATGTTTGTTTAAGGTATACAAATTTCATGTATTTCATTATACAGATATAGGACATAGCAATACTTCCCAGCCTGCATTCCCTCCCACCCATGCTCCTATGCTTCTTCTTCCTTCCTCTCCTATTCCCACTCTTAATCTTTAGAAAGATTTATTTTCAGCTTATTTATACTCATAAGTTTAACCCTACAGTAAGTAAAGAGTTCATCCAATAGTAGGAAGAAAAAAAATGTTCCTCAACTGTAGTATAATGGCCCAAAACAATCATCAAATCTCAAAATGTCAATTTCACTCCTATTCATTACATTTTATGTACTCTATTGTTACCGCAAATCAGGGGAAACAGGATATTTTTCTTTTGAGTATTGGTTTATTTCATTCAGTATATTAGTTTCCAATTGGATTCATATTGCTGCAAAACACAGTATTTCAATTTTTAACTGCTAAATAGTTTTCCATAGTGCATATATGCCATATTTTCTTTAGTCTTCAGTTTATGGACATATGCGTTGATTCCATATCAGCTGTTGCAAACTGAAATGCAATGAACATGGGGGTACAGATTACTCTTTATTTTTTTTTCCACAGACAGATTAGACAGTATGAGAGAGAGAGAGACAGAGAGAGAGTTATAGACAGTGAGAAAAACAGAGAAAAAGGTCTTCCTTCCGTTGGTTCACTCCCTTAATGGCCAGCACAGCTAGCACTGCACAATCCGAAGGCAGGAGCCAGGTACTAGGTGCTTTTTCCTGGTATCCCATGGGGTGCAGGGCCCAAGCACTTGGGCCATCCTCCACTGCACTCCCGGGCCACAGCAGAGAACCTGGAAGAGGAGCAACTGGGACAGAATCCAGTGCCCCAACTGGGCGCTTAAGCATCTTTTGTAACACTGGACAAATATTAACAAATTCTTCCAATTTCCGTTTGTTATAGAAGGTCTTTATTTCACCTCCATTCCTAAACGAGAGCTTTCCATAGTGATGTATCCTGGGTAGACAGTTTTTTTTTTCTCCTTGAACTTCAACTATGTCAATCTATCCTCTAGAGTTTCTGATGAGATGTCACCTATGAGTCTAATTGGAGATTCTCTGAATGTAATCTTGCATTTCTCTGGTGCATATTTTAGAATCGTTTCTTTATGTTGTATGTTGAAAGTTTTACTACAATTTGTTGTGGTGAAGATCTTTTCTTGTCATGTCTATAAGGAGTTCTATGGGACTCATGTACATGGATGTCCTATTTTTTCCCTCATAGTTAGGGACGTTGTCTGTAAATATTTTACTGAATAACCCTTCTAATCTATTCTCTCTTTCCAGACCTTCAGGAACTCCTAAGACCCATATGTTGGGTCATTTGATAATATCTCACAAATCTACAACACTATTTTTAAAAATTTTTCTAATTTATTCTTCATTTTTTTATGATCTGAGTTAAAAATTTCCAAAGATTTGTCTTGTAGCTCAGATATTATTTCTTCTGTCTCACCAATTCTGTTGCTAATACTTTCTGCTATATTTTCTTTTGGAACATTGATTTCCTCATTTTTAATATTTCATTTTGAATTCTCTTTAAAATCTCAATTTCATGGGAATATTTTTCATTCATGTCATGCATGGATTTGCTTAATTTGTGAATTTGCTTCTCATTGTTTCTGAGTAATCCTATGATTAATCTTCTGAATTACATTTCAAGTATTTCATCAATCTCTTCATCTCCTTTGGGGGGATCACCTTGTCTTCCCTATTTTTGTTTACTGAATTTCTGAATTTTTAAGGAATTTTTGGAAATACTTGTTTTTTTTTTTTTTTTTAAATCAGTTGGATTTTATCTTTGAACTATGCCCTTGTGGCTTAATGGATTGAATGCTCTTTTGTGAAAACCCAGAGACATGTGCTTTGTGTGTCCAGGGAGCTCTGGTCAGTGCTTCATTATGGTATATGTATCCAGGATGACACCCAAGTTGGGGGTGGTTGATCTCTGTTTAGCAGAAAGGAGGCTATGATCACCTCTGTTGATATAATCTTAACATCATTTTCTTGCTTCCAATGTGATCAATTCTGGTGCATTAGCCCACAATGGTTGCAATATTCATCTGCACTGCCATATGAACCACACAAAGGTTCTATGCCATCTTCAGTGTGAGCATGAATCCCATTGCAATGAACCACCCCCCTCCCAGGAACCAATATCTCTGAGCATGTGGATCTGCTCACTGTGATTTCCCAAAGACCCAGCTACCCTCTGTGCCCTCTTGTTCAGTAGCAGAGTCCCAACAGTCTCAACACACACGACTCCCACAGTGACGGTGTGCAGAGGATCTGCTCTGCCCCACTAGCCTGTCTCATCTACAGAGAGGCTAAGACTTTACCAGAGCTATCTGCCTGAGAGTGTTCTGCCTAGGTCATTTGAACCCCAGAGCCTGTGATGAGTTTAGATGTTGAGGGCCCTCAGAGTCATATGTCAGTGTTCAGCCCCTGTCAGTCTTCCCTGCTAGACTCAAAGTCATTGGGGAATGCAGATTTTTCCCTCTGGTAAAATCCCTGAATCACACGTGTACATAAGAGCCATCACCACACCCCTACTCATTTCACATTTGTGCCGTCTCCCAGCCAGTTGCAGGGTGTATACACCTGAGCTGCTGCCACTGCTTCTGCTGAAATGGCATCTTGTCCCATCCAGTTGCTGTGCATGTGTACAAGAGGTGCTACAGCTCTTGCTTGTGCCCCAAATGACATGTTCCCTCTCTCATGCAATTGCTGGGTGCCATTGAGGATGAGGATGGGGAGAGAAAAACATAAAACTTTTTTTCACTAGATCAGTGAAACCTCTATCCTCTCTAGGGCTCCAGGCCAGACACATACCTTGCTCTCCCTCTGGCTATATTACCAGTAGCACAGGCTGCTGCAGTCTGATCTCATATCATTCTTTTATGTGGCACTTCCCCCACTCACTATCTCCTAGTATGAAGGTCTATGGCACTATTATGATGAGTTGCACTTCAGATGGGATTTCCCACATTCAAACATAAATGCATTGTCAACATCTTACTTTCTTTTTTAGGAAAACTTTTATTTAATAAATATAAATTTTGAAAGTAAAACTTTTGGATTATGGTGGATTTTCCCCTCATAACAACCTCCCACCTGCAAATCATCCCATCTAACACTACCTCTCCCAGCCCATTCTTCATTAACATTCATTTTTAATTATCTTTATATACAGAAGATCAACTTAGTATATACTAAGTAAAGATTTCAACAGACTGCACCCTCACAGACACACAAAGTATAAAGAATAAAGAATTGTTTGAAGACTATGGAAACCTCCTGAGTTCGCAAACTTGGACCCTCTTTAGACAATGCCATAATCAAAGTGGAACTTCTCCACTCCCTTCAGCGAAAGGCACCTCCTTCTTTGATGGCCCATTCTTTCCACTGGGATCTAACTCACAGAGATCTTTCAGTTAGGCCATTTTTTGACACAGTGTCTTGGCTTTCCATGCCTAAGAAACTCTCAAGGATTTTTAGTAGGATACAAATGCCTTAAGGGCTGATTCTGAGTCCAGTGTGCTGTTTAGGACATTTGCCATTCTGAGTCTGCTATGTATCCCGCTTCCCATGTTGGATCGTTCTCTCCATTTAATTCTATCAATTTTTATTAACAGACACTGGTCTTATTTAAGTGATCCCTTTGAAAATTAATCCTATCTTTATGACCAATTATGAACTGAAACTGATCACTTTAACTAGTAAGATGGCATTGGTACCTGAAAACTTAATGGTATATATCTCATAATTTCTTCATAAAATTTTCTGTTGATGGATGTTGAGGTTGATTCCTTGTCTTATCTATTGTGAATTGAGCTGAAATAAACATTAAGGTGCAGACAGCTCTTTTATTTGCCAATTTAATTTCCTTTGGGTAAATTCCAAGGAGTGGGATGGCTGGGTTGTATGGTAGGGTTATATTCATTTTTCTGAGGAATCTCCAAACTGACTTCCATAGTGTTTTACCAGTTTGCATTCCCACCAACAGTGGATTAGTGTCCCTTTATCCCCACATCCTCACCAGCATCTGTTGTTGGTAGATTTCTGTATGTGAGCCATTCTAACAGGGTGGGGTGAAACCTCATTGTTGTTTTGATTTACATTTCCCTGATGGCTAGAGATCTTGAACATTTTCTCATGTGTCTGTTGGCCATTTGGATTTCCTCTCTGGAAAAATGTCTATTGAGGTCATTGGCCCATCTCTTAAGTGGGTTGTTTGGTTGTTGTGGAGTTTCTTGATCTCTTTGTAGATTTTGGTTATTAATCTTTTATCAGTTGCATAGTTTGCAAATTTTTCTTATTCTGTTGGTTGCTTCTTCACTTTTCTGACTGTTTCTTTTGAAGTACAGAAACTTCTCAATTTAATGTAATCCAAATTATTAATTTTGGCTTTGACTGAGTGTGCCTCTGGAGTCCTTTCCTAGAAGTCTTTGCCTGTGCCCATATCTTGCAGGGTTTCTCTGAAGTTCTCTATTAATTTGATGATGTCGGGCCATACATTTAGATCTTTAATCCATGTTGCGTGGATTTTTGTGTAAGGTGTAAGGTAGAGGCCTTGTGTCGTGCTTGTGCATGTGGAAATCCAGTTTTCCCAACACAATTTGTTGTCCTTGCTCCAGGAATTGGTTTTAGATCCTTGATCAAATCTAAGTTGGCTGTAGATGTTTGGATTGATTTCTGCTGTTTCTATTCTGTTCCATTGGTCTATCCATCTGTTTCTGTACCAGTACCATGCTGTTTTGATTATAACCACCCTGTAGTTTGTCTTGAACTGGTATTGTGATGCCTCCAGCTTTGTTTTTGTTGTACAAGATTGCTTTAGCTATTGGAGGTCTCCTGTGCCTCCATATGAATTTCATCATCATTTTTCCAGATCTGAGAAGAATGTCTTTGGTTATTTGATTAGTATCACATTGAATCTATAAAGTGCTTTTGGGAGAATTGGTATTTTGATGATATTGATTCTTCCAATCCATGAGCATGGAAGATTTTTCCATTTTTTGGTATCCTCTTCTATTTCCTTGACATCCTTGGTTAAGTTTATTCCAAGATATTTGGTTGTTTTTGTAGCTATTGTAAATGGGATTGATCTCGGAAATTCTTTCTCAGCTATAGCATTGCCTGTGTATACAAAGGCTGTTGATTTTTGAACACTGTGTTTATATCTTGCTACATTGCCAAACTCTTCTATGAGTTTTAATAGTCTCTTGATGGAGTTCTTTGGATCCCCTATATATAGAATCATGTCACCTGCAATAGGGATAGTTTGACTTCCTTCCCAATGTGTATCCCTTTAATTTCTTTTTCTTGCCTAATGGCTCTGGCTAAAACTTGCAGAACTATATTGAACAGCAATCGTGAGAGTGGGCATCCTTGTCTGGTGCCTGATATCAGTGGAAATGCTTCCAACTTTTCCCCATTCAATAGGATGCTGGCTGTGGATTTTTCATAAATTGCTTTAATTTGTATTGAGAAATCTTCCTTCTATACCCAGTTTGCTTAGAGTTTTCATCATGAAAGGGTGTTGTATTTTATCGAATGCTTTCTCTGCATCTATTGAGATAATCATATGGTTTTTCTTCTGCAGTTTGTTAATGTGGTGTATCACATTGATGGTTTTGCGAATGTTGTACCATCCTTGCATACCAGGGATAAATCCCACTTGGTCTGGGTGGATGATCTTTCTGATGTGTTGTTGCATTCTATTGGCCAGACGTTTATCAAGGACTTTTGCATCTATGTTCATCAGGGAAATTGGTCTGTAATTCTCTTTCTCTGCTGCATCTTTTTCAGGTTTAGGAATTACAGTGATGCTGGCTTCATAGAAAGAATTTGGCAGGATTACCTCTCTTTCAATTGTTTTGAATAGTTTGAAAAGAATTGGAGTTAGTTCTTCTTTAAATGTCTGGTAGAATTCAGCAGTGAATCCATCTTTTCCTGGTCTTTCTTTGTTGGGAGGGCCTTTATTACTGTTTCAATTTATGAATTGTTTACGGGTCTGTTTCAGCTATTCGTGGTCTCCTGTGCCTCCATATGACTTTCAGCATCATTTTTTTCAAGATCTGAGAATGTCTTTTGTATTTTGATTGGTATCACATTGAATCTGTAAATTGCTTTTCGAAAATGGACATTTTGATGATACTGATTCTTCCAATCCGTTAACATGGAAGCTTTTTCCATTTTTTGTATCCTCTTCTATTTTTTTTCTTTAAAGTTTTGTAATTCTCAATGTAGAGAACCTTAACATCCTTGGTTAAGTTTATTCCAAGATACTTGATTTTTTTTTTTTGCTATTGTCAATGGAACTGATTTAGAAGTTCTTTATCAGCCATGGCATTGTCTCTGTATACAAAGGATGTGAATTTTTGTGCATTGATTTTATATCTTGCTACTTTGCTAAACTCTTCTATGAGTTCCAATAGTCTCTTAGTGGAGTTCTTTGGGTCTTGTAAATAAAGAATCGTATTATCTGCAAAGAGGAATAATTTGATTTCTTCCTTCCCAATTTGTATCCCTTTAATTTCTTTTTCTTGCCTAATGGCTCTGTCTAAAACTTCCAGTACTATATTGAATAGCAGTGGTGAGCATGGGCACCCCTGTATGCTACCGGATCTCAATGGAAATATTTCAAACATTTCCCCATTCAGTAGGATGCTGGCTGTGGATTTTTCATAAATTGCTTTAATTTGTATTGAGGAATGTTCCTTCTATACCCAATTTGGTTAGAGTTTTCATCATGAAAGGGTGTTGTATTTTATCGAATGCTTTCTCTGCATCTATTGAGATAATCATATGGTTTTTCTTCTGCAGTTTGTTAATGTGGTATATCACATTGATTGATTTGCGAATGTTGTACCATCCCTGCATACCAGGGATAAATCCCAGTTGTTCCGGGTTGGTGATCTTTCTGATGTGTTGTTGCATTCTATTGGCCAGATGTTTATCGAGGACTTTTGCATCTATGTTCATCAGGGAAATTAGTCTATAATTCTCTTTCTCTGCTGCATCTTTTTCAGATTTAGGAATTAAGGTGATACTGGCTTCATAGAAAGAAATTGGTAGGATTCCCTCTCTTTCAATTGTTTTGAAAAGTTTTATAAGAATTAGAGTTAGTTCTTCTTTAAATGTCTGGTAGAATTCAGCAGTGAATCCATCCAGTCCTGGCCTTTCTTTGCTGGCAGAGCCTTTATTACTGTTTCAAATTCTGACTCATATATGGGTATGTTTAGGTTTTCTATGTCTTCATGGTTCAATTTAGGTAGGATGTATGTATCCATGAGTCTATCTATTTCTGATAGATTCCCCAGTTTCTTGGCATAGAATTCTTTGTAGTAATTTATGATGACTCTTTTTATTTCTGTGGTGTATGTTGTTACATTCCCTTTTCATCTCTACCTTTATTGATTTGGTTCTTCTCTCTCCTTTTTTTTTTTTTTTTTTTTGGTTAGCTGGGTCAATAGTGTGTCAATTTTATTTTTTTTTTCAACTTTTATTTAGTGAATATAAATTTCCAAAGTACAGTTTATGGATTACAATGGCTCCCCCCCATAACTTCCCTCCCACTTGAACCCCTCCCATCTCCCGCTCCCTCTCCCATTCCATTCACATCAAGATTCATTTTCAATTATCTTTATATCCAAAGGATCGATTTAGTATATATTAAGTAAAGATTTCATCAGTTTGCACCCACAGAAACACAGAGTATAAAACACTGTTTCAATACTAGTTATAGCATTAATTCACATTGGACAACACATTAAGGACAGAGATCCCACATGAGGAGAAAAGTACACAGTGACTCCTGTTGTTGACTTAACAATTTGACACTCTTGTTTATGGCGTCAGTAATCTCCCTAGGCTCTTGCCATGAGTTGCCAAGGCTATGGAAGCCTTTAGGGTTCGCCGACTCTGATCTTATTTAGACAAGGTCATAGTCAAAGTGGTAGTTTTCTCCTCCCTTCAGAGAAAGATACCTCCATCTTTGATGGCCCATTCTTTCCACTGGGATCTCACTCACAGAGATCTTTCATTTAGGTCCTCTTTTTTTTGCTAGAGTGTCTTGGCTTTCCATGCCTAAAATATTCTCATGGGCTCTTGAGCCAGATCCGAATGCCTTAAAGGCTGATTCTGAGGCCTGAGTGCTGTTTAGGACATCTGTCATTCTATGAGTCTGCTGTGTATTCCACTTCCCGTGTTGGATCATTCTCTCCCTTTTACTGACTCTTTGTTTTGCTGATTATTTAATTCTGTTAATTTGTTTTCAAATTTTAATTCTCTTCTGCCTCACTGATTCTGTTTTTAAGACTTTCAACTGCTTTTTTTATTTGTTCTATTGAGTTCTTCATTTCATTTTGATTTCTCTTCAATATCTCAATTTCATGTTTATTGAATTCCTCATATCATTTTGATTCCTCCTTAACATTTCATTTTTGCAAGAGAGATTTTCTTTCATGCCCTGCATGGATTTCAGTAGTTCCTGCATTTTTTGATTACTTCTAAATATTCTTATCATAAATTTCTTGAGTTCCATTTCTTGCATTTTTTCTGTCTCATCATCTTCATAATCTTGTATTTAAGTGTCATGTTCTTTTGGGAGAGTCACGTTGTCTTCCTTATTCTTGTTTCTTGGATTGTTGCTTTTGTTGTTCAGCATTTGTGGAGATACTCTGGTTTCTTCTTTTTTTTCTGCTGTGGCAGTTTTTTTTTCATTGTACTACGATTCTGTAGATAAGTGGACTGTCAGTTAATCTCTAGAGACTAGAAAGGTGTGGCCTGAGAGCTCTGTCCAGTTCTTTAGGGTTAAGGGCATGCCTACGGTGACTCACTTAGGTTTTGCATGGTAAATCTCTCTCTCTCTCTCTCTCTCTCTCTCTCTCTCTCTTTATTCAGAAGGGAAGTAGTTCCACTCGGCTGAGTTTTGCTCCTTGATGGCAATCAGTGCCTGAGCGCTAAACCCAGTGTGTATAATATTCGTCTGCTCTGTCCCAAGGACCACACAAATGAGCTATACAGTCTTCAGTGTAATTTCACATTCCCCTGTAACATATCTCAGAGGGTAGGCACGACTGCCTGAGCTTGTGGCATCCCCCACCAAGAGTACTCAAATCTCAGCCACACCATGAGTTCTCCCACACACTCTCAGGTTTTTTTCACAGTCCCAGTTCAGAAGCTCCACACATTCACTAGGTCTTACTCTCCCATTTCCACTCCCCACCACAGTCAGGAGTCTCCACTCAGCTTATTGCTGGGCACAGACACGAGCTGGCACAGTTGTTATTTACGTCCACAATGGCGCCTGTTCTATCGTCTCATATGTTTTTGTAAGGTGATTGGAGGGAGAGAGAATTGTGTCTCTACTGTGCCTTTTATTTTTTTTTCTTTCCTCTAGTTAGGCTGGTGTACTTTCCCTCACATGGCTTCAAGCCTCGTTCCCTCTAGGCTCTTCCTGCCATTTTTCTGCCAGTGTCTCAGGCTACTGCAGTCTCATCTCATCTCACTTTCCAGCACTTTTGCGGAGGCTCTCGGCTGCTGGGGTCCCGAGGCTTGGCACTCACCACCTCCACATAGGTCCACCGTGTCCCTCTAATTGCAGAAGAGTTCCCTCTGCCATTTTTTCCCTAACTCTTCCCTGGGACTACACTATCTCCACTTTTATTAAATTATCCTCTCCTGTACTAGATCAGTAGGCTCCCTTGCCATCTTGGAACCCCTCCAGGCTCAACAACTTTAATTATCTCCTGCTCTCATCTTTGCCTTGTATTTATGCCTCAGATTTGAGTTCTTCCATCATATGGGAGACAAAGTCTTGGAATAATTGGGATATGCTTTGCTATAACACTCACATGATGGGGATAATCTGAGAATTCTGAATACATTGAAGCAGCAGGAGAAACAACCTGGTGTAGTGCAGCAGGGAAAGCAGCCAGGAGAAAGTAAGTGACCTGTGAGCTGAAACTTGTGGCTTAAATGGGATTTAGGGAGGAGGATCATGAAGGCAAGTGTTGTATGCAGTGTTTGAGCACTTGGAAGCCAGAAAGTTTGCAGGCCCTACAGGGATTTGGGTGACATCTCCTCTGTCTCCTGGCTTGATTTCCTCTGTATATGAAATCTGAGGTTCTTTAAGCAAAGGTACACTTTTTACTACATAGAGTTCCAAAGCATGCAGTAAAAATTTTTCAAGCAGTATTTATTTCCACTACTTTGCAAATATTATATGTGCTCATGGCCAGAAACAATATTGTTCTCCTCACTCTTGTGCACTCACTGAGTTGCAATAAAATTTTACCCATGGAATGTCTGCTTCAGATAGTATTTAAACATGAAGACTTTGTGCATACCAACCTGAAGATAAGAGATTGTGTCATTTCAACCTAAGTACCACCAGGAATGTATGAGAATGCCTGTTTCACCACATATATACTTACCCTAAAGGAATGCAAATTATTACAATGACAGATGATATATGCTGTCTCCTCATTTGGAATTTTCTATATCTAGCAATATTTCGTCAACTGATAAAATTTATATTAAGAATCTACAATTTTTTTACTACACTTGGCACTTTTCCAGTATGATTTTCCTTTTTGGGTAAAGTGAGTTGGAAAGCATTTTAATATATTAATCAGTGCAGTGTCTTCCTATTGCCTGGTAGATGTTTCCACCATTGGCTGAAAGGCTGTACTTTCTGGTTTAAATTGATTAAAGTGTCTTTCACATGGCAGTAACCAGTCTGTTCACTTAGATGACTCAATTCACCCTTTCAGTTTCTGCCAGGTAGGTTACTATCAGCTGCTTTTGCTATATGAGTAATCAGATGCTCCAGGAACCCGAGAATCTTAGTGGTAGAGCCAAGGTACTAACTAGCTTGTTTGCAGATCTCTTGCTGTTCACTGAAAACCTGTGACTAACAGCTTCTCTGTCCTCAAGACCTAGACCTTCTCTTCTGGTCTCTGTGATGTCCTCCTTATGATTTCTACAATGCGGCCTTGAAATCACAAAGCATAAGCAACAATGGATTGATTTATGTGGCTTTTTCAACATCTCTAGAAGGCTACCTACTTATCATTATCAGAGAACTTATTCCAGTTGCCCTGAAGAGCCAGGATGCACAGATAAGGAGTGGATATATGAATTGCCTGTGTAGTGAAATAACTGCTGTTTGAACTCACTTCCATGTTAAAGTAAATTTTTTTTCCTCATAAGAGGATGCAAGTAATTCCAAGTCTGATGTACTTGTAACATCATTGATAGCAGAAAGAATTCAGATCTTCACTTCCATCATGGCCTCATAGTTATGTTCTCATCCTGTGTGCATTTTTCACCCAAAATGAGGTACCAAACCCTGAGTTCCACAGGTAGAAAAACAGATAAGTATATAAAAAAGGAAACATTAAACTTATATATATATATATGTATATATACATACATATATGCATATATTCATGTCACCTATATAAAATAGTTAGAAATCTTCTGGGTTTACTCCCACTTTTAACTGTACATATTCCTGCATACTCCCACTGACATACATATGTACAGGATGGTTTATTTCTACTGAAATACAGACATGATAATATTTTCACCTGTATGTATTTCCCACATTCTTTCACTTGTGTGGAAGGACATCATCATGCCTAAATAAATTGAGAGCCATTGTATATTATTATTTGATACCAACAGATACTGAAATGACATCATTTGTCCCAAAAAGATATTTAGAGTCTCTTTTCTTACATCATAGTTCAGTTGTTATTCATAACTTGTATTTGGTGATCATGTTTGCATCTTTTGTTTATCTTTTACCTTCCATATTGTCCATACATACACATTCTAGTTGCTATCAATTTGACTTTATGATATTTTATCAATGATCATTTCTTCCACCTCCTACTTATGCACCTGTAGGATGTTTTAGTGTAGGAGTGTCTGCACATCTCCCTCCCCCTGTTCTTTACATGACATTGACTGACTGCATAAACAAGGCCAACTGACTTTGGGAAGGTCTATACAGTTCATTTATCTTTTCCATATGGCTGTCCCCAAAATCTTAGGCTCTATCCTCTGTATTAACTCAAAGCTGGAAGGTATACTTATGGAAATGATAAGATTATTTACATTTTCCTGCTTAGAATATAACATGGATGTAGCTAGGTAAGTCACATTGCATTACATCTGGACACACATTCAAGAACAATCTAAAATGTTCCTTGAATTATGGACTTTATAATTTACTTTCATGCAATCCATTTTTAAATTCATGCACACATTATTCTTAAGAGAAATATTCCTTGAACTCCTCTTTTGTTTGATTATTTCATTTCTTTCTATCCTAAATTTGATCATTGTGCAATATTGATAACTGCCAGTCCTCTCTGTTACAAAGGTAGTTTTTTCTCCCTTAGTAATTCGCAAACAATCTCTGGTTATATTCTGGAATACACTGTATAGTTTCTTTCCCATAAAATTGTCATGTTTTATGCCTGTGACTCTTGTGTCTGAATCACCTATTTCAGAGTGTGTTGTAAGAGTGCAGTTATTAACATGTCTTCAGTGCTTTCCATCGCCAACTTGAGAATTTTCCATATGGGAGATCTGGAACAATTTAAATAAATTTAGACATAGAGGATACATATGTTTCAGGTGTTATTTTGTTTTGAGTAGATGTATACTGTGGTATAAAAAATAATCTTCCAGGACCAGCACACTGGTGTAGTAGGCTAAATATCCACCTACAGTGGCAGCTTCCAATATGGGTGCCGATTTGTGTCCTGGCTGCTCCTCTTCTGACTCCAGCTCTCTGCCCATGGCCTGGGAAACAATGGAAGATGACCCAAGTGCTTGGGCCTTGCAACTACTTGGGAGAGATGGATTAATCTCCTGGTTCCTGGCTTTGGATAAACCTGACTCCAGCCCTTGCAGCTATTTAGGGAGTGAACCAGTGGATGAGAGATCTTTCTCTGTCTCTCCATCTCTTTGTAGCTCTGCCTCTCAAATAAATTTTAAAAATCTGCTTTCCAGAATTGTTTTTCACTGATGCCAGAAGTGCACCACATAAGGAAGATTAAAATTTATAAACACATTTAGAATGACATATGATAGGTGACTGGTTATAAATTTACTTCCCATTAAAGCTGCCCTGCAAGAGGAGGAGAAAGAGATTAGAAGGAGGTATTATTCTAGGCTACTGAATATTCTGACTGTAATGAATGCTTCTTTACAGAGACCAGAATTCCTCAAAAAGAATTGAAAACACAACTAAGAACCTGAGAGGGATCTATGTTCCTGTCATTTTGACACTGGATGGAGTAGGAAGTAGAGCAAATGAGGTGGAATAGCTGTTGTGTTGTAAGATTTTTTTATATGAAGTGGGAATGCTGGATGATTTAAAAAGAAGGAAGACAAGGGGAGATGCATCCTGTATGAAAGCATTAAGGACAAGGAAATATGCTTAGAAAGCATTTCAGACATATTTCAACTGAAGTTCTGTATGAGACAGAGATATGAAACATTTATTTCTTGCACTCCACCAATGTGTTCAAAATTGCTTTCTTGTGGTAGTTATATACTTTTTGTACAAAACAAGTTCATGTTTTGATCAAAGTATTGCCCATGCTTTGTGTTCCATTTGTGCTTGTATATAAGATAATATGTATGAATGACACTCCAAATTCTTCTTCATTTTTTAAATGACTTCTATAGGAACAATTATGCTTGAATCTCTTCAAGGCCTTCCCTTTGTCAGTGTTAGGTGTGGAAGGATGACCAGACGTTTGAAACATAAGACTGATATGCTCATGGGCTACTTTAGACCACTAAAAATTTGTTCCACAATACCATAAATTGCAAGGTGAAATTACTTAGTTGGCAATGAATAATTCTTTGCATTTGATAAATAGATGTATAAGGATAGCATGCTTCCAGGCCTCATGAAATCACTGTAATAATGGCATCATGAATTAACTATGTCTTCCTCTCTGTCTCTTTCCCCATCCACACTACAATGACATGTCCTGAGACTAGAATTCCTTTTTCTTTTATTCTACTTAAATGCTAATTTCTTGTGGCATGTTCCATAATGTAAAGATCTCTTGCATATTTTGTGGCAAGGTGGGATCCTCTAAACTTAGGGTCATTTAAATTGGATATAGATTTTCAGTCCACTTGGAACAGGGAAATATTTCTAATCTCTGCATAGGAAGAAATCATAGATGTCTCTAACAACTGCCATTCTCTAAGCAGTATGGATTCTTAGTGAAGCCCCTTGTTGCAGAATAAGTTCACTCTGATAGTGTAGTGCAACTTGGGTTCAGAGATATAATATAGAGTCCTTTCATTACAAGTTAACACCTATACCAATATACAGAATAGGAATTTTCATATGACCATCTATTAGGTGTACTACTACTTTCTGATGAAATTCCAAGTGTATCCAAGAGAAATGTTTGTATCACACTGGAAATAGAATGAAACTCCCTTAGCATGATAAATTACTCCTAACAAAAAGTCTGATATACTTGCTTCAATATAGAAACCTTTTCCATTTCTATTCAGGTGTAAAACAAACCTGTCTACTAATACCAGTTGTATTTAAAGTGTATTGAGTTGTTCTGTCTTATATGATGAACAAGAAAGGATAATAACTGATAAAAAAATTTATGGTAAAAGAGAAGCTGCTATTATTCCATGATAATTGTATATGTGCAAATCCAAAAGCGCTAGGAAATGGTGAGTTTATGAGCATATTCAGTAAGACAGTTGAATAGAAAATAAATGTGCAAATGTTGTATCTCTATATAACCCATTAAACATTTAAAATATACACTTTCAAAACTGATACAATGTTCAACATCCTTACATATCTAGGAGATATTGATAAAAAACGCGCAAGTCTTCTTTGCAGTACACCATGGATTTTTACTGAGAGATTGTTGCCAGGTAAATTTCCAAGATAAGTCAAGCATTCCTGCTTTCAACCTTCAATTATCTTCTTTAAAGCCAAAGAATTTTGCCCCTCACTGACAATATAAACACAGCATTAGGGCACATGAATTGGTAGAGCATCATGTAGACACACTAGAAAGATATAAAAGTCACACACTGTTGAAGGACTAAAACCACAGCCCCATGTGTGATCTTTTGGATTTGATTATATCAATTTAATTTCTGAAAAGACAATGAATGGGGTCCTTCATGATATTAACAATGTTTTCAATTGCACTACCCTTTCTTGTGCAATAAGGAATCAAAGACATTACTTGAGTACACAAAAAGTTAAATTACATAATCCTATTTTACATAGCTGGAATAGGAGTAGGTATGTATATTAATGGTTATGGTTAACAATTCTCACATTGAAATGCCATAATTCAATTTTTCCAGCCCACAGTTCCTGACTCCAGCTTCCTGTCAATGCAGAACCTCATTTCTTCAATCTCCTGGAAGACTAATATTGTGTTTCTGGCTCCCAGCTTGTGCCCCAGCATAGCTCTGAGCACAATCACAGACCCTGGAGTCATGTGAGGGGTCATCCGGTAAAAGCGAGCACTCTGTCTCTGATTATTCTCCCTCTCATCCCGTTTCTTTATGTCTTTAATAAACAAATTGTAGTTAAAACACCTGTAAGCAAAGTGCAAATACTGAATATTTTAAGTATAATAATAATGTGTTTCTGTAAGATGGACTAGGCATTATCTGGTCATTTTATTTATTTATTTATTTTAAAATATTTATTTGTTTACTTGAATGTCAGAGTTATAGAGCGAGAGAAGGAGAGACACAGAGAGAGAGCAAGAAGTCTTCATCTGCTGGTTCAGTCCAAACTGGCCACATTGGCTGGAGCTGTGCCGATCATAAGCCAGGAGCAGGATCTTCTTCTGGGTCTCCCACAGGGCTGCAGGGGTCCAAGGATTTGGGCCATCTTCTACTGCTTTCCTAGGCTATATCAGCGGGCTGGAGGGGAAGTGGAGCAGCCAGGACTCAAACTGGCACCTATATGGGATGCCAGCACTGCAGGCGTCGGTTTTACCCACTGTGCCACAGCACCGGCCCCGTGGTCGTTTTATTTATAGTGAATATTTGAGTGTGATTCAGATTTCCCCCAAGGGTGGTTAAAAACAACATTATTTGATCCATCATCATTGCCACCTAGAGTCTACATTCATGGGTACCATGAGCCAGGAGCTACAGTCTGGTTCAAGACCAAGCACTGCAATGTGTAAAATAGACTTTTTAGGAGTGGGAGAAATGCATGAAGTCTTACAGGTATCCTTTTCCTTGGAGTAGATATTCTGTGGGAAGAGTACCAGTTTTAATCTGTATAAATACAAATACAATGAAAAAGTTAATAAATATATTTATAAAACTTTAATGAAACATTATTTCAGTACATAAAAGTTTGAAGTCTATGAACTTCAAAAAATGAATTCTTTGACCAGACAGGTGATCAAATTGCAGTGTCCTCTGTGACTGTCACTGGTTATATTCCCCCAACATTCTTCTGAAAGGCTTACTGATACTTGGGGAATGTCCTGCTTTTCCTTGCCTCAACATCATAGATCTTCAAATGAGGAAATCTATGGTTTAGATACCTCTTCCTCAGTGCACAAATGCCCTGTGCTAAAGTGAGAGTTCTGTGGGGAGATAATGGAAAATTGGGATGTGTGTGTGTATGTGTTTCTGTATTTCTCTGCAGACATACCTGTAATCCACAAGCACTTTGAGCCATGATTATTTGGGATCTGAAGTTAAAGCTATGGAATCTCATTGATGCTAGAATGGAGGGTCCACAAATCCTCTGTATGCCCCAGATAGACAAGCTTCCCAAAATACATCAGCATGACCTAATGGAACGTAGCAACTTGTGCTATCCTACTTATGCAGTAAAAACTCCATCTTTCAGATAACTTTCAAAGTGCAGACCCAGTAAACCTGCCTGTTACCTAAGTACCTGTGCCCCCACCCAAACAAAACAGGAACACTTCTGACATATGGATTATGCCCCCTTCAGCGCACATGCTCATTGCTGCAACTGTACACAGTGCACATGCTCATGGTTGCCCAAAGATGTATGTGCCCCTTGTGCAGGATTGTTCATTGTTTTCCCATGTGTCTATCACCATTTACAGCGAAAACTAATGCAGGGGAACTCATGTTCTCCTTCATTGTGTAGTCTTCATTTTTCTTACTACCTGAGAGCCAGAAGTGTAGATGTGAAGAGAAAGAAGGGGTATTTGTATTGGTTGGTCATGTGATGCTCTATATGGAATCAGCAAGGACATTCAGAATCTTTTCCTTCCCCTCACAAGTGGTACTGTGCCATGTAATGTGGCTTTGTGCTGTGCTCAAAACAAAGGAAGAAGTCATGTATTGGGAAAAAGGAGTCCAGTGTAGATGGGGCAGGGTTCAGAATGCTATTTGAAATATATAAGTCCTAAGGGCTCCTGCTATGTCTCCGAGTGGGCAGGGTTCCAGTCTTCTTGGGAACCCAAGCTGAGAGTGGAGTGGTCAATGAGTAAACCTCCTAGAAACTGAGAAGTTGTAATGTGGGGGCTTTCTACACAGAGATCTGTAGAAAGGCAGGCAGTGGTGCACAGTGAGGGATACACATTTTACTCTGTCATAACATCTCATGTGTGCTAAGGATTGTGCAGAAACAGCCACAGACAGGAAGGGACGGAATGAGGGAGGCTGTGTCTTCCAGAATAAGCTTATACTGCAGGTGGGATGGATTTAATCTTGTGCATTAACAAACGCAGTATGGACTTGCGATTTCATTCTCTAGCAGTATTTTCCTGCACTCTTCCATGATTCGGAACCTGGGTGTGTAATCAAACCTCAATAGGAAGGTTTTATTTCATTTGCCATGTACTTGAAGAGAATTTCTATGCCTGCATGGAAGTGATATAGATAATAGTGTCATTAGTTTCATTGGAGAGTGTGCATGCTTATAATTGCTCTTAGCCTTATTTTGAAAAGCATACAAATTTTGCCTAGGAGTGCTTTTCTGTACTTACTTTTTTATTTGACAGGTAGAGATATAGACAGTGAGAGAGAGAGACAGAAAGGTCTTCCTTCAGCTGGTTCACTCCCCTAATGGCTGCCACAACATGCACTGTGCCAATCTGAAGCCAGGAGCCAGGTGCTTCTTCCTGGTCTCCCATGCAGGTGCAGGGCCCAAGCACTTGGGCCATCCTCCACTGCCTTCCCAGGCCACAGCAGAGAGCTGGACTGGAAGAGGAGCAACCAAGACTGGAACCTGTCGCCCATATGAGATGCCGGTGCCACAGGCAGAGGATTAACCAAATGAGCCACGGTGCTGGCCCTGTACTTACTTTTTCACATGCATCTTTCAAAACACAATATTCTAATTTCAATGGGCCTTATGAGTTAGCATTTGAAATTATATTGAAATCCAAAAATAGAGGAAAAATGCAAGAATCTTCCCAACTGGTTCAACCTTTTGTCATGAGTAGTTTAACTTTTATGTTTTCTAATCATAATAGTTGTTTTATAATATTTTGTATTAATATGGATATATTGATATACGTCTTCCTTGGTGATACAAAATGATAATGGAATCTATTGAAGAAAACACCATTTATGTAGTATTATATTCTCATGTTGCTTAGATCAATACTTCATAACATTCCTCAGCTTTTGTCTAAAGAATACTCTGTCAAGTTTTGTTTTTTTACCTACTTTTATTTAATAAATATAAATTTCCAAAATACAACTTTTGGATTATAGTGGCTTTTCCCTCCATAACCTCCCTCCCACCCGCAACCATCCCATCTCCCACTCCCTCTTCCATCCCATTCTCCACCGAGATTCATTTTCAATTATCTTTATATACAGAAGATCAACTTAGTATGTACTAAGTAAAGATTTCAACAGACTGCACCCACACAGACACACAAAGTATAGAGTACTGTTTGAGTAGTAGTTTTACCATTGATTCACAGTCTTAACATTAGATTTTACATTCCATTATAACATATTTTCTAATAACTTACAAAATTATTTGAGTGACTCTTATAGATTTTGCATGAAGAGTCTTAATTTTATTATAAGTTGATATGCAAGGGAATGACAAGAAGTTCATGAAACTTGGAATCAAAAGTAATGTTTATTGTGGTGAAAGCATTTGAAATCCAAGAACACTTTTTCTAAGAAAATTCATGGAACATTTATATTTTGAAATGGATTTATGCATGCATTTCAAAAATTTTGCAATAAGATAAAAGCTATCTTTTTTCTCCATGTTCTATGAATTTTGCAGAAATATGTATCACTTGGAAAATAACTTTATTCTTAATTACTGTAAAATGTATATACAAGGACAAATATCGATACTGTACTTATTTCTGCTATTAACCCTGTGTTTACACACTCACAATCCTAGGCATGGTAGCACAATGAAAAACAACCTTCCAAAAACTAAACACCAACTTAATGTGAGGATATTCCAAGTACTGAGGAGACCAAGAGTGAAGATGAAATAGAAGTTCATGGAGAAGGGAGGGAGAAGAATGCTTACATGTGGGGGATATGAGTCAGTGCCTCACATATTTTGACCTACGGGTAAGAGGAGGAAAGAAAACACTAGAAAGGATTTCAAATATTTCTTACTTGTGCTGTGAGGACAGAATGGGCAAGGGCACAGCAAAAAGCCTCCAAACACTCCCCTCACTGGGAAAGTGACTTCTCCTTGTTTCAGCATTTGCATGATTGCCAAACACATTTAAGTGTTTTCCAAAGCTCCTGTATGGTTTGAACAGTCTTCGGTTGTGTGTGTGTGTGTGCACGCACATGCATGTGTTTTAATGTGTCTATGGAAGAATGAATGATTGTGCCTCTATAGTCTGCTATTTTGCTGATATTTCCTGTATCTCATTTTTTGGTAAAGATTTTTTTATTTGAAAGGCAGTTATAGATACGGATGTGGAGAGACAGAAAAATATGGATGGATTGAAGGAAGGAAGGCATTTTACATCTACTGGTTCACTCCCCAAATGGCCACAAACATCATTTGGGGCCAGGCAGAAGCCAGATTCCTGGAACACCAGCTGCCTCTCCAACGAGGATAGAAGGGGTCAAGTACATGGGCCATCTTCTGTTGCCTTCCAAGGTGTAATAGCAAGGAGCTAGTGTAGGAGAAGAGCAGTCAAGTTTTGGACCTGTACTCATATGCGATTCTGGAGTTTCCAGCCTTGGCTTAACCAGCTGTGCCACAATACCAGCCCCTCATGTATTCCTTAAGATATTTTTCCATGCAATGTTGTTGAGTGTCTTTATGTGATATACTATTTGCTGGGGATCTCCATGCTAAGGAGAGACATGGCTTCTGCTTAAAGCTAAGACTGAAGTCAAGTTGCCTCAAACAGAACACTAATGTAGTGTGATTAGTACAGAAACAGGGAAATGCTAAGTTGTCTGGATGCAACCTTGAGAAGGGATGGGGCATTATTCAAAAAGTGTTGTTTTCAGGGCTGGCGCTGCGGTGAGTGGCTTAAAGCCCTGCCCTGAAGCTCCGGCCATTGCGGCCATCTGGGGAGTGAACCAGACTTCTCTCTCCGTCTCTACCTCTCTCTGTAACTCTGTCTTTCAAATAAATAAGATAAATATTAAAAAAAAACCCTTATCTTTGACAAAAGAGTTAAAATCAATCCCTGGGGCAAGGACAGTCTCTTCAACAAAAGGGGGCTAGGAAAACTGGATCTCCATGTGAGGAAACTTGAAGAAACAGCCCTACTTTACACTTTCTACTGACCGTTGAAGAACAGTGGTTTTTTTTTTTTCTTCATGCTATTTGTTGAATATTTTACTTAGTATAGGGTTAATCTTGTGAGTATAAAGTAAACTGAACATAGATCTTTTTAAAAATTAATGATTGGAATAGGAGAGAGAGGAGTAAGAGTCATGGTAGTGTGGACAGGATGGAGGCTAGGTATGGAAATATCACTATATTCCTGAATCTATATAAGAAATACATGAATCATCTAACTCCTGGAGAACTCCTGAGTGACTGGAACTCAGACACATTATGGCTAGAGATAAGCTTATGTTCTAAATGTTCCAGGCTAAAGAAGAAAACACACCTGTGATATTAAGCTTACAAAGTGTATTCCAACAAAGTATATTAAAAGCTGATCACACAGGTGCATTAGAAGAAGAGAAGCAGAGTGTCAAAAATACTAAAGAAAATTTAATTGTTTGACATTGGTCAAGGAAGCCCTTAGGGCAAGTGTTGACAAACTTTTTCTGTAAAGTATTAGACAGTAAGTTATTCAGGCTTTGAGAATCATCTCTAAACACTGCTCGCCTCTGCCTCTCCAGAATAAAAGCAGGCAGAGACAATATGTAAATTAATGCATATGGCTTTGTTCCAGTAAAACTTTATTTACAGAAACAGGCAGAATCTGGCCTGTGAGCTTTAGTTTGTTGATCCCTGCCCTGAAGGGACAGAGCATTAAGGAGGATGTGCTTTTGAGAAGAAATGATTTTATTTCACTTGATGGTCACCAAAATTCTCGTTGTTACTGATGTCCTTTCTAAGAGGGCAATAGTCATTTCTCTTTTTAAGCTGGTCATACCTTTTATTTATTCGGTATTTCTTGCATCTAAAATATTCTGTAAAAAGATGTTTTACTAAGTATTGAAATTTTCCAGGAACTTTGAATTAATATTAAAAAGGAGAACGCTCTACCTGCCTTTTATTTCTCAGTGGCCTCATGGACAAAAAACTGTTGTATTTTGACAATTAGCTGCACATGTTCTAAAGACTGTCTTTATCAGTTACATTTTTCTGTTTGTTTTTGGCTTCTAATAAATGACAAATCTGTCCTTCTTTAAAAATGGTTTTAAAGAAGATAATTATCTTGTAATTTCACCTACTCAAGCTGTATTCTGTATAATTAAAGGTTGTCAGTAGCATAATTGTAGCTGTAATGTCAGTATATCTGTTACATTGTGACTCTTCCTATGAAACAAAATGCATCTCTCAAAATGTTTAGATTTTTTAAGAGACCTTAGGCTTGTCAGTGGTGAATGATATTCCTACTATGATCATGTGTAATCTGGAATTCACTGGAAGTACACACTGTTGAGCATGTTCACCCATAATACTTTCTGTATGGTGTTTCGTCAATGCCATATTCCTGAGAACATTAAATAGTGATGAACATTAAACAAAAGAAATACATGGAATTTCTATACTTTAAAAAATTTTTTAAAAAATCTTAAAATAGATCTAACATATGACCCAGCTATCCCAC
Organism: Sylvilagus floridanus; assembly: GCA_949820135.1. NCBI lineage: Eukaryota > Metazoa > Chordata > Mammalia > Lagomorpha > Leporidae > Sylvilagus > Sylvilagus floridanus. The sequence goes on from OX463223.1 coordinate 93,139,320, forward strand.
TCTGAGTAATTTACCCAAACATAACGACATCAGTATATGAAAGAGTTATCTGTACCCTCATGTTTATTAAAGCTCAATTCACAATATATAAGATATTGAATCAACTCACATGTCCTTGAACTGATGACTGGATAATGAAAATGTGAAACACACACCACACACAAACACACACACACAAACGCTATGGAATACTATTCAGCTATAAAAAGAATGAAATCTTCTTTTTCACGAAAAAGTGATGCAACTGGAAATCAGTATACTTTATGAAATAAACTTTTCCCAAAAAAGACAAATATCATATTCTTTCTCTTATTTGTGGTAACTAATACGGTAAAAAAGGCAATGTATATTGGTAAAATTGACATTTTGATGTTTGATTATTGTTTACAACCCTTATCTATGCTGTTGAGGAGTAGTTTTTTCTTCTTACTATTTATTGAAGTCTTTCCATACTGGAGGGTTAAACTTATGATTATAAAATAAATGGAAAGTTTGTCACTGTGAAAATTAAAAGAATAACAAATCAAGGATAAGGGAGGGTGGGAATATGGGCAAAAGTCAGGGTAGGGTGTGAATTATCACTATGCACTGAAATCTGTTTATGAAATACTTGAAATTTGTTCACCTTATATAAATTTTAAAAATTGAAAAATTCAAATGTTGGTTATTTCATGAGGCACCGAGAAAGATTATTATATTTACTTTCTCATAGTTCATGTTTTGTTTATTGAATACCTTTTCCTTGTTAAGTACCTGATATAGAATCTGATGAAGAGGAAATGACTGTGTTCTTTGTAGTGGATGAGCTTAGATATATTTTTGATTACATTGAGTAGAATGCGAATTTAAGAGCCTATTAAAATACTGGAAGCAGGTGTGTTACTCTTAAGATGCCAATTATGGGGTTTCTATTTTCCCAGTATTATATTTCATGTAATATAGAAGTAATGTTACTACTATCACAGAAATATGGTATTGAAATGTGAAGGATATGAAAGATGCTAGTGTATTAGAAGCATTTTCATCGTAGAATGACAACTATTGAGGTAATACAGCTTGTAGTTAGCATTAATTACTCATTTCTTAACCAATGTACATTTCAAAATTTTATGCTGTATTGTTATATGTATACAGTTTTGTCACATTTTTAAAAAAATAGATATGAAAGCAGTTTCTTACTTTTGAATATAATCCCCTGAACCAACAGTTGATCGTTTTCAGATAGGTTTGTGAAGACAAGTTTTTAACAAATCCCTAAAATGTTTTATAAGATTAATCTTATATTATCAGCCCAATTATGATAATAATGACTTAAAATTTACCGAAGCCAGGTTACAGGAACTACATTCTCATTGCCTTTGGGTGGCACAGGCCCAAATACTTGGGCCACCATCCACTGCCTTTCAGGTACAACAGCAGGGTAAGAAATTCATAGTAGAGTAGCTAGCGTTTAAACAGGCACTCTGATATGGGATTCTACCACCACAAGTACAGCTAAACCTGATGTGCCACAACACTGGCCACTTATTTGCACTTTGCAAGAATGTGTACACATTATTTTTTCCCAGAGAAACCATCAATTTAGTGATTACAAATTACATAAGTACAACTTCGGGAATAGAGTGATTCTTCCCATCTTACGTGCCCTCCCACCCTGACTCCCACTCCAGCTCCTCTTCCCTTTCCCATTCTCAGTCCCTTTTTCCACTAGGAAATCTGTTGCTCGACAGTCACACAAGGGCTGTTTAAGTCATTGCTTCTCAAAGTGTCAATTTCACTTCTTCAGATTTCCTTTTAGGTGACCGATTAGTTATCACAGATCATGGAGAACATATGGTATTTGTCTCTTTGCGAACTGGCTTATTTCACTAAGTATGGTGTGTTCTAGATTCACCTATTTTTTGCAAATGACCAGATTTCATGTCTTTACTGCTGTTTAGTATTCTACAGAGTATATATCCCATAATTTCTTTATCCAGTCTTCAGATGATGCGCATTTAGGTTGACTCCATGTCCTAGTTATTATAAAATGAGCTGCAATAAACATGTGGGTGCAGATAGCTCTTTTATTTGCTGATTTCATTTCCCTTTGGGAAATTCCCAAGAGTAGGATGGCGGGGTCATATGGTCGATCTATATTCAGATTTCTGAGGTACCTCCAATGATCTTCATAGTGGTTTTACCAGTTAGCATTCCCACCAACAGTGGATTAGGGTACCTTTTTCCCCACATCCTCACCAGCGTTTGTTGTTTGCTTACTTCTGTATGAAAACTATTCTAACTGGAGTGAAGTAAAACCTCATTGTGGATTTAATTTACATTTCCCTGATGGCTAGTGCTCCTGAGGAAGCTTTCATGTGTCTGTTGGCCATTTGGATTTCCTCTTTTGAAAAATGTTTATTTAAGTCTTTGGCCCACTTTTTAACTAGGTTGTTTGTTTTGTTGTTGTTGAGTTTGTTAATCCCTTTATATATTCTGGTTATTAATCTTTGATCAGTTGAATGGTTTGCAAATAATTTCTCCCATTCTGTCGGTTGCCTCATCACTTTCTTGACTGTTTATTTTGTGGTACAGAAGCTTCTCAATTTGATGTAATCCCATCTGTTGATTTTGGCTTTTATTGCCTGTGCCTCTGGGGTCTCTTCCAAGAACTCTTTGCTTGTGCCAATGTCCTGCAGGCTTTCCTCAAAGCACTCTAGTATTTTGATGGTTCCAGTTCATAGATTTAGGTCTCTAATCCATTTTGAATGGATTTTCGTGTAAGGTGTATGTAGGGTTCTACTTCATACTCCTGCATGTAGAAATCCAGTTTTGCAAGCACCATTTGTTGAAGAGATTGTCCTTACTCCAAGGATTAGTTTTAGCTCCTCAGTCAATAATAAGTTAGTTGTAAATGTTTGGATTGATTTATGGCATTTCTGTTCTATTTCATTGGTCTATCCATCCTTTTTTTGTACCAATATCAGGCTGTTTTGAATATAATTGCACTGTAGGATGTCTTGAAATCTGGTATTCTGATGCCTCTAGCTTTGTTTTTGTTGTATATGATTGCTTTAGCTATTTGAGCTTTCCTGCATTTTCATATGAGTTTCAGCATCATTTTTTTCTATATTTGAGAAGAATGTCTTTGGTATTTTGACTGGTATCATATTGAATCTGTTGATTGCTTTCAGAAGCATGGACATTTCTCATCGTATAAATCTTTGACATCCTTGGTTAAATTCATACTAAGGTATTTGATTTGCTTGGTAGGTATTGTGAATGAGATGGATCATAGAAGTCTGTGTATACAAAGCCTGCTGATTTTTTGTATTGATTTTGTATTCTGCTACTTTACCAAACTGTTCTATGAGTTCCAATACTATCTGGATGGAATCTTTTGGATCCCCTATATAGAGAATTATGTCATTGGCAAATAGGTATAATTTGACTTTCTCATGCCAAATTTTAATCTCTTTCATTTCTTTTCTAATGGCTCTGGATAAAATGTATAGTACTATATTGAATAGCAATGATGAGAGTGGGCATCCTTGTCTGGTTCCAGATCTCAGTGGGAGCACTTCCAACTTTTCCCCATTCAAGGGGATCCTGGCCATGAATTGGTCATAAATTGTCTTGATTGTGTTAAGGAATGTTCCTTCTATACCCAGTTTGCTTACAGTTTTGATCATGAAAGGGTATTGTATTTTATCAAGTGCTTTCTCTGCATCTCTTGAGATAATCATATAGTTTTTGTTTTTCAGTTTGTTAGTGAGCTGCATCACATTGATTGATTTCTGAATGTCATACCATCCTTGCATAGCAAGAATAAATCCCACTTAGTCCGTGTGAATAATCTTTCTGATGTGTTGCTGGATTTGATTAGCCAGAATTTTGTTGAAAATTTTTTGTGTCTATGTTCATCAGGGAAATTGGCCTGTAGTTCTCTTTCTCAGTTGTGTCTTTTTTCAGGTTTAGGAATTAGGTGATGCTGGCTTCATAGAAAGGATTTGGTAGGATTCCCTCTCTTCCAATTGTTTTGAATGACTTGAGAAGAAGTGGAGTTAGTTCATTAAATATCGTGGGATTCAGCGCTGAAGCTATCTGGGCTTGGCTTTTCTTTGCTGGGGAGGCTTTTACTACTGATTCAGTTTCCATCTTGGTAATGGGTCTGTTTATTTTTCTGTATCTTCCTGGCTCAATTTAGGTAGATTGTATGTTTCCAGGAATCTATCCATTTCTTCTAGGTTACCAGCTCTTTGTAGTAATCTCTGATGACTCTTTTTATTTCTGTTGTGTCTGTTGTTACATTTCCTTTTTCATCTCTAATTTTACTGATTTGTGTCTCCTCTTTCCTGTTTTTGGTTAGTTGGGCCAGTGGAGTGTCAATTTTGCTTGTTTTTATTTTTTTCAAAAATCCTGCTTTTCATTTTGCTAAACTTTTATTTTCTTTGTTTTGATTTTCTTGATTTCTCCTCTAATTTTAATTATTTCTTTCCTCCTACCAGTTTTGGGGTTGGTTTGCTGTTGTTTTTCTATATCCTTGAAGTGCATGGGTAGTTCAATTATTTGGTGCTTTTCCAATTTCTTGATGTAGGCACAAATTGCTATGAACTTTCCTCTTAACCCTGCTTTTGCTGTATCACGTAAGTCTTGATATGTTGTATTGTAATCTTCATTTGTTTCCAGAAATTTTTTGATTTCTCTTTTGATTTCTTCTGTAACCCATTGTTCATTCAGGAGCATGTTGTTCAGTCTCTGTGTGTTTGCATATGTTCTAGAAATTCCTGAATTTCTAATTTCCAGCTTCATTGTAGTGCAGTCTGAGAAAACACATGGTATGCATTCATTCCTCTTTGAATTTACTGAGACTTGCTTTATGAGCTAGTATGTGATCAATCCTAGAGAAAGTCCCATGCACAGGTGAGAAGAATGTGTATTCTGCAACTGTAGGATGAAAAGTTCTGTAGATGTCTTTTAGGTCTCTTTGGTCTATAGTGTCAATTAACTCTGTTTCCTTACTATTTTTACATCTGGTTGATCTGTCCATTGCTCAGAATGGGGTGCTGAATCTATGCCCCCCTTTTGATACCTTAACATTTCTTTTAAATAGTCTGATGCCCCATGATTAGGTGCATATACTTTCATAATAATCACATGCTCCTGTTGAATTGATCCCTTAGCCATAATAGTGTCTTTTTAAACAGTTTTTGTGTTAAAGTCTATTTTGTCTCATATTAGGATAGCTACACCAGCTCTTTTTTGGTTTCTGTTGGCATGGAGTACCTTTTTCCATCCTTTCAATTTCAGTCTGCATGCATCTTTGTTGGTGAGATGTGTCTCTTCTAGGCAGCAAACATATGGGTTTTGTTTTTTAATACATTCAGCCAGTCTGTGTCTTTTAACTGGAGAGTTAAGGCCATTTACATTAAAGTGACTATTGTTCTGTAATGACTTTGCCCTGCCTTTTTTCCACAAATATTCTTATTTTTTACTTCGGATTTCCTTTGTACTCTTACTTGGAGCTTTACTTGGTTTATCTTGTTCCGTAGTGATAACCATGTTTCTGTGTTTCTGTGTGCATCTTCTGCAGGGCTGGAGGGGTAGTGACAAATTCTTTCAGTTTCTGTTTATATGGAAGGTCTTTATTTCACCTTCATTCATAAATGTGAACTTTGCCGAATGTATTATTCTGGGTTGAGAGCTTTTTCTCTTAAGCATTGGACTATAACTCGTCATTCTCTCCTAGCCTGTAGCATTTCTAATGAGAAATCTGCTGTGAGTCTAATTGAGATCCTCTGAAAGTAATCTGGTGTTTCTTTCTTTTAAATTTTAGAATCTTCTCTTTGTGTTTTACTGTGGAAAGTTTGATTACAATGTATCATGGTGAAGATCTTTTCTGGTCATGTGTATTAGGACTTCTATCTGCTTCCTGTACTAGGATGCCCCTTTCTGTCTCCAAATTGAAGAAATTTTCTGTTATTATTTTGCTAAAATGGCCTTCTAATCCTTTCTCTCTTTCCACACTTTCAGGAACTCCTAGAACTTGTATGTTGGGTTGCTTGATATATCCTGTAGATTCCCAAGAGTGTTTTTAGCTTTCTAATTTCTTCTTCTTTTGTTTGGTCTGACTGTATAATTTCCTGTGCTTTGTCTTCTAAGTCAGCTATTCTTTCATCTGCTTCACCTATTCTGCTTTTAAGGCTCTCCACTGAATTTTTTATTTGTTCTATTGTGTTCTTCATTCCCAAGATTTCATGATGTTTTCTCTTTAAGATGTGAATTTCATGGGAGAGATTTTCTTTCATGTCATGTATGGTTTGCATTTGCTTCTGATTATTTCTGAGTAATCCTATAATCAATTTTTTCAATTCTATTTCTGGTATTTCTTCAATCTCATTGTCTTCACAATCTAGTATTGAGGTATTGTGTTGTTTTGAGGATGTCATGTTGTCTTCCATGTTCTTGTTTCTTCCATTAGTTTGTTATTCAGCAATTGTGGGGATACTCATTGTTTTCTTCTTTAATTATTTTACTATGGTGGCTTTTATCTTTGGACTCTGATTATATTAGTGGAGTGTCTGCTTTCAAGGAATAAGTAGAGACATGTGGTGAGAGTGGCCAGGGAGCTCTGTTCAGTGCTCCAGGGTGAAAGGCATGTCTAAGTTGACACAGACTGGTTTGGTGTGGTAATTTTTTCAAATCAAAGAGAATATTTCTTCATGCCTATTGGCCTGGACTTAGCTGAGCTCCTCTCATTGAAGAAGACCAGTGCCTCGGTGCTATCTCCACTAAGTATATTATTCGTCCTCTCTGCCACAAGTACCACACAAAAGATCTGTGCAGTACTCAGTATACCTCAGATTCCCCAGCAATGTATCTCACCAGCTAACCAGGGAGATTTGATCATGTGGAGCCTCTCACAGTGACTACCCAGTGTCCCAGCCACTCCCTGTGTCCTCCCTTGTAGCCTCAGTGTTTTCACAATCCTGCCACACAAACCTCCCACAATAACAAGCATACATCCCCCATCTATTTCTCCCACCAGACCTGGAAGTCTCCACTTGTCTGGTTTCTAGGTGTGGGCATGAGATGGTGCAGCTGTTATGTATGTCCAAAATGGCATCTTCTCCCTGTCAGCTTGTTACAGGGTACCTTTTCAGTATTATCAGGGAGAGAGAAAATTTGTCCCTCCTTTGCTTTTCTCCTTGAGTTTGGTGGATACAATATCCTCCATAGGGCTCCAAGCCGGATTCCCTCTAGGCTCTTTGTTCAGCTTTTTTGCCAGTGGCTTAGGCTGCTGCAGTCTGGTCTCACGTTGCTTTCGGCTGCTGAGGTCCTAAGTTGTGTGCGTCTTTGCCCTCCACGTAGGTCCACTGTGTTCCTCTAATTTACATAGAGTTTCCTCATTTGTTTTCTCCCTAACTTCACTGAGACTGCACTCTTTCCACTTTTTTAAAGTTATCTTCTCCTAGATTCAAGCATGTATGTATGTATTTGATTGGTTTTGAACTGTAGTCAATATTTCTTTCCATTATCGCAATAGAAAGAGTAGTAGGATTAAATATATTGTTTGATGCCTGAAATCTACACTCTAATTCTATACAAAAGTTAAAAGGATGTAATACTTAGGGTTTGGTATACAATACAGTGGAATCACAATTATGTAGCAATTATGTAGCTCTATTGTAATCTAAATTAAATTCTGCTAAGTGTGCCCTAATATTCTATTTTATGTCATAGGTGGAAAACAACAACCATAAGCTTAAAAGTAGACAAATGAAGACTGACACTGTGTATGCTGTTGTTATCTGGAAATGCATTGCTAATATTCTCCCATTAAAGTTTTCCAGTTTTATGCATATTAAACTCGCACATTTTTTGTTTAATTTATGCCTATGTATCAGATTTATCTTGAGGATTAGATCTCTTTGCAAACTTAAATTGTCTCTGTTCCAGCTGGTTCTTAAGATTGTTTGTTCACTGACATTTCTAGCTAGCCATTTTGCTGAATAAACTTATTAATTTGAAAAATTTCCCTCTATTGGGCTTTTATCACCACAATAATCCTTGAATAACCACTGTTTTGTTTTTGTCATCTTGTATCTTTTGTATTTTTCATTTGTTGTATTAGACAGAACCACCTGCATAAGAGGAATACAACTTGTAGTAATGAAGTCTTTTTCCCTTTCCTGATCACAAATGGAAGATTGTCCATATTTGCAACGTTTGCCATAGTTTTTGAGGCACATTTTTATCAGAGATTGAAAATTCATGCTGATACATTTTGGCTAAAATTATTCATCATGAATGTCTACAGAATTTATTGAAATACATGTAATTTTTCTATTCAAATGACCATGACTTTTTTCCCTCATTTAATTGGTTTTATATGTGGAATTTCATTGGTGAGATTCTACATCACATCTCTGAACCTACAATTACATCTTCATGCTACAATAAAACAGGTCTGCATCCAACGACTCCATTCAGAATCACTGCTAATCTTTTGCAAATGCTCCTATATGTACCTTCAAAGACTCCTTTATGCCCAAATAAATATGGGAAGACAATCCAATATATAAACCTGCAATATGTGTGATCACAATTCGTAAAATATATAAATGTATACAACTGTTCAAAGAAAACTGGACAGAAATAATCTGTATTTGATGAACACCCCGATAGGGAGAAGCAAGGACAACTTGTGAATTTCTGTTGTAGGTCATGGCGATGCCAATATCATAGCCACCTAACTCACACACAAATCTGTCAACAGATTGGTAGATCATAAAATTCTCGTGGACTGTTCCTCATCCCTCACACATACCAAACACACCATTACCAGAGTAGGATAGTGCCAGCCACGGGAGTCTCCACTGCTGATCAATTTCATAGAGAAAGCTTGAGAACTTCATACACTCAGTATTGTGAAGTGCTCCCTTTTCCAAAGCTTGTCAATACACTGGTTTAGGAAAATAAACCTACAGTTCATTGGGGGTGAAAAGGAGTGTTTTCTAATAGATATAAAAATTACTTTTCATTTGCGGAAACTAGGCAGGAAGTTAGGAATAAATGCATTGGGAGAACTCTCTTAGTATCACTTTCTGTAGGCTTGCATTTTCTCCAGTCTACACTTTGTGAATCCACTATGTCCATTTTCTTGGTACATCCCTGCATCTCATCTGAGACTGGAAAGGAGAAGCTGTTATGAATATATGGACGTTAAACTCTATATGAAGGTGCTATGAAACTCCCAGAAAACCTCACACAGATTTTGAACACCACCCAAACCCCACCAAGTTTGTACATATGCTTAAAGGATCACCCCTTACCCCATAAAGTGAGCTGCTGGAATTGGGAGTGACCCTTTTAGCTTTCTTGGCCCCATTGCCTCTTTATGGTCCCATCTCTTGCCTTCTCCCATTCACTGTCTCATGTGGAGCTACCTGGTTCTCTCATTACAGGTAATTCTCCTCATAGAGTTGCCTTCGGGCATAAATGTTTTCTTACTCCCTCTCTTTAAATGAATCTTATTCTAATTTTTGCACTTTCGTTATAACTCTGTGTTGAATTATTATCTCACATACTGACCAGGACAAAGAATAAAACTTAGAATACATATTCCCATAACATAAATCAGTGAGTCACCAGCCATCAACAATCAGGGAGCAGAACAGTAACCCCACACATGGATGGAGGTTGTTGAAAGCATTCAAGTGATACAGTCTTTGTCTCTATATTTCCTAAAGGCACGTGAACACTGATGCCCACTTTTAAAGCATTTCCTATTCTTTACATGGCTGGTCTTTTGATTGATCTGTGCATAACTCTTTTGCTCTGGTCATGGGCAACCAGATTCAGGCTAGAAGTCCTATGAAGCAGCTGAGGGAAAAATGCTTCTGTGAAAGAAAATATTTTGGCTCATTCCCAATGCCTCTCAAACAGCAAGGAAATGCATGGGCCTGGTTCCTCAAAAGCAATCACTCACGAGCAGTATACAGGCTCTCCGTGCCTGGATGCATTGTGTTTCTAGAAGTAGCTCCGGCTTAGGGAGGTGCTGGCTTCTAGGTGGAGCCATCACTGCTACTTAATCCATCATAATGGACATAATCCTTTCCCTACCCTGTCTTAATAATGCATTTTCTTAACATTTCCTCTGGCTCCTTTCAGGAACATAATTAGTGGTAGGGAGGAAAGACCCAGTTTCCATAAGAAGGACAAAGTGCCTAGTTATACTATCTGGGAGTGGCAGGACTGTGGTGTCCAACTTCTTGTTCTCATTGAAAATACAAATTCACACCCCTTGCCTTTCAAGCATGGGAAATATTCAATGTGCCCTCAGTGCCATACCAATGGGCTCAGGCCTCAATGGCCTTCTTAGGTTCTGAATGTTGTGTGTGATCAAGTGCCTGATTCAAAGCCAGGACATAGCAGGTATGTCAGGGCAAGGTGTGTATTGCTCCAAAGATAGTCAATGCAGACCACTCTGTTCTGAAATAGTTGCATCCTATGGGAAAATGGAGACAGGTCAGGTGTATCTGCTTCCACTTCCCATTATAATTGATTATGTTAGTACGGGCCACATGGGGCTTGGTATTTACAATTGCAAAACTCCCTCCCCCTGATTGCAGAGTCAAGATAAAGGTCTAATTGTATCTCTTTTTTTGAGATTTAAAAGATTTACTAGTTGAGGGCGAAGCTGTGATGCGGTGGGTTAAAGCCCTGGCCTGAAGCGCTGTCATCCCACATGGGTTCTGGTTCTAATTCCAGCTGCTCTTCTTCCGATCCAGCTCTCTGCTATGGCCTAGGAAAGCAGTGGAGGATGGCCCAAGTCCTTGGGCCCCTGCATCCACATGGGAGGCCTGGAAGAAGCTCCTGGCTCCTTCCTTTGGATTGGCGCAGCTCTAGCCATTACTTCCATCTGGGGAGTAAACTTGCGGATGGAAGACCTCTCTTTCTCTGCCTCTCCTCTCTGTGTAACTCTTTCAAATAAATAAATAAATAAATGTTTTAAATAAATAAATAAATCTTTAAAAAATATTATGCTAAAGCCCTGGCCTTAAGTACTGTCATCCAACATGGGCGCTGGTTCTAATCCCAGCTGCACCTCTTCTGATACAACTCTCTGCTATGGCCTGAGAAAGCAGTAGAGAATGGACTAAGTCTTTGGGACTCTGCACCCATGTGGGAGACATGGAAGAAGCTCCAGTGGGAGACCTGGATTGAGTTCCCAGTTCCTGACTTTGTCCCTTGCCTACTCCCAGCCCTTGTACATATTTGGGGAATGAATCAATAAATGGAGTTTTTCTTGCTCTCTCTTTCACTCTCCCTTTCTGTAACTCTGTCTTTCAAATAAATAAAATAAATCTTTTTAAAAAAGATTTATTATAGTCAAAGACCTCCATTCAGAGTGGTATGAAGGGGAGCTTCTGAGAGAGGAAAAATTAAAAACCAAAGAACCTCATAGCAGGAGAGAGCGGCAAGATGGCAGAATAGGAAGGGAGCACACTGATATTCCAGGAAGAGACAGTTTGATAAAAGTGGAGATACTGCAGGTTCAAGGAAGAGTTGGAGAAGAAACAGCAAAGGAAACTCTTCCGGAAACAGTGATTCATGGTGGACCTGCGTGGAGGGCATGGGAGCCCATGGCTCAGGACACCAGCAGCGGAATCAAGGCACCAGCGCTGGAACGCAAGGTGAGCCAAACCTCAGTAGCCCAAGACACTGGCAGGAAAGTGGAAGGAGGAGCCTAGAGGGAACGAGGCTTGAAGCCCGTGGGGGAAAGTTCACCAGGCTAACTAGAATTAGTTTCCCATCTTGAAGAAAACAGAGAAATGAGGGAACAGGTCAGGCTCCCCAGATTGCTTACAGACAATAACAATATCAAATGAAAATTTAGCAAGCAATTTAACTGTTAATTAATGACTTATGAAAACATTTAGGAAAAGTTCCAAGGCCTTCTATAAATCCCAAGGGTACGGCCGGCACAGTGGCTCAATAGGCTAATCTTCTGCCTGTGGCGCCAGCACACCGGGTTCTAGTCCCGGTTGGGGCACCGGATTCTGTCCTGGTTGCCCCTCTTCCAGGCCAGCTCTCTGCTGTGGCCCGGGAGTGCAGTGGAGGATGGCCCAAGTTCTTGGGCCCTGCACCCCATGGGAGACCAAGAGAAGCACCTGGTTCCTGCCTTCGGATCAGCGCGGTGCGCCAGTCGCAGTGCGCTGGCCTCGGCGGCCATTGGAGGGTGAACCGTCGGCAAAGGAAGATCTTTCTCTCTGTCTCTCTCTTACTGTCCACTCTGCCTGTCAAAAAAAAAAATTCCAAGAGTACATGTATTAGGAAACATGGTTCAAATACCTAACACAGATGTAACTTGTTTGATCAGCAAACCCAAGTACAAACATGTCAACAATTTTTAAATAGATGGTAAAGATATTTAGATGACATGAACCAAAAAGGTATCTTTGATTAACTTAGCAGTTTGAATTTATGAGCCATATTTTATCTATAAGCCAATTAAAATAGATATTTTAAGAAATTTTCCTAGGGCTGGCGCTGTGGCACAGCGGGTTAAAGCATCAGCCTGTAGCGCTGGCATCCCATATGCACACCGGCTCGAGTACCAGCTGCTCCTCTTCTGATTCAGCTCTCTTCAATTGTCTGGGAAATTAGTAGAAGATGGCCCAAGTCCTTGGGCCCCTACATCTGCATGGGAGACCTGGATGAAGCTCCTGGCTCCTGGTGTTGGATCAGCTCAGCTCTGGCTTTGCCGTCATTTGGGGAGTGAACCAGTGGAATAGAAGATCTCTCTCTCTCTCTCTCTCTCTTTCTTTCTCTCTCTCTCTCCCCTTTCCAGATCTACTTCTTTCTGTAACTCCTCTTTCTAAAACAAATAAAATAATTCTATAAAAAAATTTTCCCCTGTAGACATACAATATGTACATGAGTGTGACATAACATAAAATATATAACAATAAAGCAGCTTCTGTAATAGTTTTCTAAATATACTTTGTCTAAGTTGGCACCTGTAGTATGTGATGGGCTTTACCTGCTTACAGAACTGTCCCAGAGTGTTAAACACAATAGAGATCAGGGAAAAAGAGGTCTTTTGGAAACTAAAAGGACACATTTAAACACAGAACCAAGAATATTTTCAGTTGATAAGCAGTAAATCTGACTTTTAGGGTTTGGATAATACAAAACTGTGGACGACAAAGGCTTCAAATAACCATGTTTAAAATTATAAAATCATTAGCCAACAAGAATAAGCACTTGATTATTCCACACAGTATTTTTGAAAACAATTGTATGATTTTTATAAAACATTTAACACTTTTACATCTCTGGGCCTTTTTCATTAGGATAATCACCATGTCTGGTAACACAGATCAGTAGACATTTGTAAAGTTTGAATTTTGAATCAGTAGTACTTTACATTATCAGAACTTAAGATTTAGCACTGCTTTACTTCTTGACAGTACCTTTTAATATAATCCACAAAGCCTTATTAGTTGGTCTGGGAATTGGAAACTTTGATTTTTTTTTGGAATGCCGGTCAAGGATGTCTAGAAGGCTTAAAATATCTGGTTGAATTAGGCTCCCTTAACATCACGACATAATATAGGCCAGATTAAATCATTAATACAAAGTGATTATTCAAATGCTTTAGAATGAGTATATATTTAAACAAACTATAACTCTTAATAAAAGCTTAACTGTTTTTAAACAATCAGAACATAACATTAAGAGAACACAATAGATTAGTTCAAAAGAGCACATCTGTCTTAAGTCATCCTAAAAATCAAAAATAAAATTTTACATACGACTTGGAACAATTTTAGATTTTTGTTTATTTCTATGACAGGTAGAATTACAGACAGTGAGCGAGAGAGAGAGAGACAGAGAAAAAGGTCTTCTCTCTGCTGGTTCACTCCCCTAATGGCCGCAATGGATGGAGCTGCGCTGATCTGAAGCCAGGAGCCAGGTGATTCCTCCTGGTCTCCCTTGTGGGTGCAGGGGCCCAAGCATCTGGGCCATCCTCCACTGCTTTCACAGGCCACAGCAGAGAGCTAGACTGGAAGAGGAGCAACCGGGACTAGAACCCAGTGCCCATATGGGATGCTGGTGCCGCAGGCAAAGGATTAGCTTAGTGCACCATGGCGCCGGCCCCCAGACTTGGAACAATTTTAACAGAGTCAGAACTAGGGAAGAGAAAATAGCTCATTGGAGCTGGCAAGAAAACTGAGTCACCAATTAAAAAAAAAACTATTAAAAGGAGATGTTGCAGTTTTTAAATAGATGTTTAGCAGTATTTCAGAATATTTACTAACATATATGCATTGCAAAAACCTCATTGCTTTAACAGAGGATCAGATTTTGGTTCTATGTCAAATAGACTAATAGCTTTTGCTTTCTACCTGCTGATTTCCTTGATTTACATTTTTAAATAATCCTTTAGAATCTCCAAATTAAGACATTTCCCAAATAAGATAACACATCAAATTTCAAGATTAGTTACTTCCAAGTGGTGTTGACATATTTTCTTTTTCTTTTTTTAATATATCTTTTGTATTGAAGATTTATTTATTTACTTGAAACTCAGAGTTACAGAGAGAGAAGGAGAGGCAGAGAGAGAGAGAGAGAGAGAGAGAGAGAGAGGTCTTCTGTCTGCTGGTTCACTTCCCAGATGGCCAGCATGGCTGGAGCTGCACCACTCTGAAGCCAGGAGACAGAAGCTTCTTCCGGGTCTCCCACGTGGGTTCAGAGACCCAAAGAGTTGGGCCCTCTTCTACTGCTTTCCCAAGCCATAGCAGAGAGCTGGATAGAAAGTGGAGAAGCCGGGACACAAACCAGCACCCATATGGGATGCCAGCACAGCAGGTGGCGGCTTTACCCACTATGGCACAGTGCCGGCCTGTGGACTATTTTCATATGGACAATTTATGAAAACACGTTAGCAAACCCAAATAGCTTTTTTAGAATATAAGGTCCTAAGTATGAAAGTTTACATTTAGACATATTTATCTCATTTGCTTTACCCAATTTACATTTAGCAATTACACCTAGATGACTGAAGATTCTGATATTACATCATGCCTCTATCTGATTTAAGGTCAAATTTACATTTATAGGGAATTTTACTCCTTCTTATAAAACTCTAGCTAAATTGATTACATCTTGAATACTGTTATCAGTTCCTATGTTTGAACATGTTTCAGGGCTGGTACTGTTGTGCAGTGGGTTAAGATGTGGCTTTCAGGGTTTGCATCCTATATTGTCACTAGTTCGAGTCCCGGCTGCTCCACTTCTGATCCAGCTCCCTGCTAATGTGCCTGGGAAAACAGTAGAAAATGGCTCAAATTCTTCAGCTCCTTCACCAATATGGGAGATCTGGAAAAAGCTCCTGACTCCTGGCTTTGGCCTCGCTTAGCTCCAGTTGTTGTGGCTACTTAGAGAGTGAACCAGTGGATAGAAGATCTCTCTCTCTCTCCTTCTCTCTCTGTAACACTGTCCTTCAAATAAATAAATAAATCTTTGTTAAAAACTTTTGGCTAAAGGAAGAAAACTATCCAGCATGGGAAGCGGGATACACAGCAGACTCATAGAATGGCAGATGCCCTAAACAGCACTCTGGCCTCAGAATCAGCCCTTAAGGCATTCGGATCTGGCTCAAAAGATCATGAGAGTATTTTAGGCATGGAAAGCCAAGAAACTCTGGCAAAAAAAAAAAAAGCTAAATGAAAGATCTCCACAAGTGAGATCCCAGTAGAAAGAACAGGGCCATCAAAGAAGGAGGTACCTTTCTCTGAAGGGAGGAGAGAACTTCCACTTTGACTATGACCCTGTCTAAATATCAGAGTCGGTGAACTCAAAAGGTTTCCATAGCCTTGGCATCTTGTGACAAGAGCCTAGGGTGATTACTGATGCCATAAACAAGAGTGTCAATTTGTTAAGTCAACAACAGCAGTCACTGTGCACTTACTCCTCATGTAGGATCTCTGTCCTTAATGTGCTGTACATTGTGATTTAATGCTATAACTAGTACTCAAGCAGTATTTTTCACTTTGTGTTTCTATGTGGGTGCAAACTGTTGAAATCTTTACTTAATAGATACTAAACTGATCTTCTGTATATAAAGAGAATTGAAAATGAATCTTGATGTGAATGGAAGGGGAGAGGGAGTGGGAAAGGGGAGGGTTGTGGGTGGGAGGGAAGTTATGGGGGAGAAAGCCATTGTAATCCATAAGCTGTACTTTGGAAATTTATATTCATTAAATAAAATTTTTGAAAAAATTAAAATATAAAAATAAAACTTTTGGCTAATGCAGAACCATGTCTACCACTTCCCACATTATGGAGAGAATTGCAGGCTCTTTCAAAGACATAACAGCCAAAGGCACAATATGGTTCACCACCACTTCATGCTCAGTGTGCCTCAACACTGAGATAATGCCCAGGGGATGTTAGTTCATCCCCATGCTATCAGAACCTGATTCTCCTTTTACTGCCTTTCGTAGGACCTCTGTCTACCAAACAATTCTGTGGGGGAGGCTAAATTCGGAAAGGCCTAGAGGAACTTCCTGAGCCTGCCTCGAGTTTGAAGACCTGTCTTTAAGTTTCAAATCCCTGGAGGTAAACGACCCAGCCCCAGGACACTTTTGCCTAAGGATCCTTGAGGTGGTATATATAATAGGATTGGCTAAAACCTTTTTTCATCACATCACCCCACCACCTGCCTGCATCTGCTCTGTACCGCAGCTATATAAACACCTCCCTTTTACAATCAAGTGAGATCCTGCTTTGACTCAACTCCCCACCGCATCTGATTTTCCCCCGGGGTTCGGGGAGGCTGAGTGGCAGGTGATGCACTTCCCCTCCTCAGCCAAGGCAAGCTGCAGGCAGCCTGCCTAATTCCCTGGCGATGATGAGGCAGAGTCACAGGGAACAACCTTTACTGGATTTACTTGCAGGGGAGCACCCTACTTGCTGAATGCAAGGAAGCTCTGTCCGCTGAGAGTGGTAGCAATTTGAAATGCTGGTACAGGTTGTATGCAAACACCTTTCTCCATGAATGATAAACCACTGGAAGGAACTGCTAAGGAGGTTTTCAGAAGACACTATCATGTTCAATGAGGACTTTCAGGCCATAACTCTTGTTGTTGACATGACCAAGGTAGGTGTACCCTTTATCTTATCCACTAGTTGCACCATGGATGAGAAACCGTGTATCTGGACTGAAGCTCAAGCCTATTCTGATTCTCTAGCAATTGAGAAGCTTGAGCCCAAAGCTGTAGGGTGGCAGCAGTACCATCAACAACATTTGGTTGGAGTTATCAACTGGGTCAAAAAGATTTGCAACATGAAGACGACATGATTTCTTGTTTACTGGCAGAAGTAAAAAAAAAGTATTGTCAAACCTAGGCATTTTGGTAGAATCACAGAGGTAACAAAGAACAAGGATAAGGATCCAGTTTTACCTTAAGAGCAGAAACATTAAGGAAACCTGCTAATCTCAACTCTAATATTTCTGAAGGACAGCTTATGTTTAGTACCAATGTCACCAGTTGTTGGACCAATGCTCAGTTTTCAGGGACATTGAGGTGTTCTGGGCAGGGAACTGAAAGAATGCAGACAGATGGAGCGATAAGCAGAAGGGTCATTCTTTATTCTGGCTGCAGCAGTAACAACAGCATATGTACCATAACACAGCAGCAACAGCACATAAGGGCTGGTTCCTTTTATACAAGGTTGCATAATAGTGGCTGTCAGCAGAAAATGTGTCAGCCTTACTTGGTCTGCTAAACAGCAGAAAATGCATTTCAAAGAGTCCTGCCCAGTTTCCGTTGTGGTATATAAAAACAGGCATAGCAGCTTGAAATCTTAACACTGTTAGTTAACCTGTTTACCTGTATTTTCTTATGGTTCAAATACCAGTCAGTCAGTAGTATACATTTGGAGGAAGCTTCAGAAACTGACCATGAGACCCCAGACTCCCTTGAAACAGATGACTCACATAGTATTTCATGTGTTTAATAATAAAAACAGGATTGATCAAGAGTCGTTACCAGGTGTTCTAGAGATTTTAGTGCACCAGTGGTTAATAGGAACGTGCATTACTAAATACCAGGTTTTTCTTTTGACTCAATGAGTTAACTCTCAAAAGTGTGGCAACTCTTCAAACCATCTGCCATCCTGCCATCCGAAGGCACTGAAATGTTTGCTCAGTCATGTTTAGAGACAATAAGGAAAGTCTATTCTTGCTGACATGGCCCATAAAATGAACCTCTGGAAAATATAGATGTTGAATGCTTCATTGATGGTTGTATTTTCATGAAGGAATGATGTAGAAAGGCAAGATATGGGCCCAGTGTCACGGTGTATTGTATAAATTGCTGTCTGCAACACCAGAATCGCAGTTGAGAGTGTTTGTGTCCTGGCTGCTCTACTTCAGATCCAGCTCCTGCTAATGATCCGGGAAAAGCAACAGAGTATGCCTCAAGTGCTTGGGCCCCTGCTACACATATTGGATTCCTAGATAAAGCTGTTGGCTCCCAGATTTGGCCTGACCCAGTTCTGGCCATTGCAATCACCAGGGGAGTGAACCAATGGATGGAAGATCAACCTGTGTGTCTCCCCTTCTCTCTCTGTATCCCTAATTTTCAAGATAAATAAATAATGCTTTAAAAAAAAAAGAAAGGTATGATCTCTGTGAGTGAGATCCCAGTGGAAATAATGGGCCATCAAAGAAGGAGGTACCTTTCTCTGAAGGGAGGAGAGAACTTCCACTTTGACTATGATCTTGTCTAAATAAAATCGGAGCTGGCGAACTCAAGAGGCTTCCATAGCCTTGGCAGCTCATGACAAGAGCCTCAGGTGATTACTGACGTAATAAATAAGAGTGTCAATTGCTAAATCAACAAGGGGAGTCACTATGCACCTACTCCCCATGTAGGATCTCTGTCCTTAATGTGTTGTACTATGTGAATTAATAGTAAAACTAGTCTTCAAACAGTACTCTATACTTTGTGTATCTGTGTGAGTGCAAACTGTTGAAATCTTTACTTAGTATATACTAAGTTGATCTTTTGTCTATAAAGATAATTGAAAATGAATCTCAATGGAGAATGGGATGAGAGAGGGAGTGGGAGATGGGATGGTTGTGGGAGGGATGGAGGTTATGGGGGGGGGGAGCCTCTATAATCCAAAAGTTGTACTTTGGAAATTTATATTTATTAAATAAAAGTTTAAAAAAGGCAATATATGCCATAATGGACCTTTCTCAATTAATAAAAGTTCAGGTATCTCAAGGGACATAATGTACTTTCAACTAAAGTCTTACACTTAAGAAAAAACAACAAGTTAATATTGACATAGAATCCAAACATGTTTTTCTTGTATTACACATACGTGAGAATTTGGAAAGAAAGAGTTGTTCTGACTGCATACAACTCTAATGAAGCATGTGTAAGAGATTTTATCTTTCCTCTAGACTGTCTTGCAGCCTCTGAAAGTGTCTGTTGACTAATGCAGGGGATATCAAAAGGGCAAACAACAACTTCATCCCAGACAAAGCAAAAGAAGGCATGACAACAATGAAGGCTGTTATTTGGGAGAATTAAGAAATGGCTCTAATCCCTCAGCCTGTACAGACAACTAGAAATCCTTACTACCCTATTCTGAGAAAGAGTGAGCTCAGTACCAAGGTTATACTAAAGATATTAATGAGTGGTCAACATTAAATCCTAAGGTCATGCTCCCTGTGGTGACTGAGTATAAAATTATTACAGAAACAAAAGACTCTACCTATACAGGAATAGGAGCCCTAATGCGGCTATTTCTAGGATATTTGGACCTACAGGACTTCTTACTGTTATAAAGGAAATGACTCAGCCTTGTCAAATCTGTCTCCAAATAACCCTAGTGGTCACGCTATACCATCAGCTTACTCACTTTTGTAGAAAGGGGAGGCACAAACAGAGGTGAAACTTGGAAGATAGGCTTTACAAATATGGCTCTATTGATGGTCACAAATACCTAGTATATTAGTCTTTATTGATACTTTCATGCAATATATAGAGGAATCTATACCCTGAACAGAAAAGGAACAAGGAGTATCCAAAGCCCTGAAAAAGGAGATAATTCTACATTTTGGGATCACACATCACTAGAAAAATACAACTGACCTTGGTTTGTTTCAAATAACTCAGCGAATATCTAATGTTTTAGGAATCTCCCATGACTCTTGGAGAACTCAATGTTCACATAATGACAAAAAGACCAGTCAGAGTCTATAAAGAACTGTGGCTAAGCTTTGCAATGAAACCCCAGAATCATGGCTTCAGCTGTTACCCATTGCCCTGCTTAGGAAGAAGATGATACCTAGGTCTACTTCAGATACCCAGGATCAGATAAGGCATATTTTCATTTAGGTTCCCCCACAAAAAAACTCTGATAGAATATGGAAACAAATTTTCCCAGTGCCAAAACAAAAATCACAAAGATCCAATCTTCCAAGGAGAGCTAGTCTTGTTGAAACTTGGAGAGATGGACACTATTCTGATAAATGCAGACTAAATGAAACAGAGCTTATCAGGCGCTACTTAGCAGTGTTATTGCAGTCAAATTCCAGGGAATTCCTAGTTTCTACACCTTTCAAAAGGTAAAACTCTACATAGAACCTTCACATGTGGTAGCACAGGATAAATCTGTTTATTCTAGTACCCAGTTGAGGACATCATATGCCTCTTCAAAATGAAAAAAGAAAAAGAAAATATTTGCTTTTTTCTATTAAGACTGTTTCACTTTCTCTTTTATTTTTTAAATTTTATTTGTTATATAAATAAAATGTATTTCATATATATATATATATATATATATATATAGCTTTAGGAAAACAGTAATATTACGCTGCCTCCCATCCATGTTCCAAACGTTCTTTCTCCTCCTTAACCTAGTTTTGTAATTTTAACAGAGATCGTCTTTCATTTTACTTAACCATCATAAGGTTAACCCTACACTAAGTAAAAGAGTTCAACAGGGTTTGGTGCTGTGGCATAGTAGGTAAAGCCACCGCTTGCAGTGCAGGCATCCCATAGGGAGCTGGTTCCAGTTCCGGATGCTTCACTTCTGAGCCAGCTATCTACTATGGCCTGGGAAAGCACTAGATGAATCAAGTCCTTGGGCTCCTACACCACCACAGGAGACCTGGAAGAAGCTCCTCCTGGTTTCAGATCAGGACGGCTCTTGATGTCAGAGCCAGCTGGGGAGTGAACCAGCAGATAGAAGACCTCCCTCTCTCTCTCTGCCTCTGCTTCTCTGTAACTCTGCTTTTCAAGTAAATTAACACATATTTAAAAAGCATTCAACAAATAGTATGAGTAAAACACTATTTGAATTATTACATCATGTGTGGGCAAGAACTTGGAATAAAACTTGAAACAAATATTCCCATAATACTTTCTGTGATGGAGATATCCTGAGTACTCTGCCTATTTTGGAACAAGGGACAAACAACTTGATTTTCCCAGCATGGGAAAACACCCAGGAGGAATTATATGAATTTTGAACTGCAAACTGAATGTTTAGTAGGAGTTAGGCATGTGGAAAATAAAGGCAAGTGTTGTATGCACTGCTTGAAAACTTGGAAGCCAGAATGTATGCAGGCCCCGCAGCGAATTGGGTGGTATCTCTTCTGTCTTGTGGCTTGATTAACACTAACTATCAAGGCTGAGATTCTTGAGACAAGGATACTTTCTTTACTACAGAAAGTTCCCTTGTATGGGTAACATTTTAATCAAGCAGTATTTATTCTCACTACTATGAGCATAGTACACCTGCCCATGTTCAGAAACAACGCAGTTTTATTCACTCTTGTGCACTAACTGAAGTAAAATGAATTTCTACCATTAGAATTTATGGTTTAGGTGGTTTTTCACATGTAAATTTTGGTGCATATAACTATTTCCAACTTTACTGTAATCGGTTGCATTATTTCATCCTAAGTACCTCCAGCAGTGTAGGAGACTGTCAAAAACACCGGAACTATCCAGCTCCTAGCAGTGTACAGATCACTGTGCTGACAGGTGATATATGATGTCCCTCTTTGAAATTTTTTTATAACTTGCATTATTTCTTTGATGATAGACTTATATTAATATTATAAACCTATAATTTTAGTTACTATGCTTTTTCAAATTCCTTGTGTTATTTTCCTTTACTGGTAGAGTTAGTTGAAAGCATATTTACATGTTAATCAGTGTCTTCCTGTTGCCCAGTAGATGTTGCCACCCTCGCCTTCAAGGTCCTACTTTGTGTTTTAAATTGATCAAAGTGACATTCACATGCCAGAAATCCACCTGTTCACTTAGAGGACTCAACTCACATTTTCAATTTCTGCCAGATTGGTTTCATATTCAGCTCCTTTTGACAGATAAGGAATAAGAGGCTGCAAGAGTTCTAGAACTCACAAGAGTCTACTGGGTTAGGAGCAGTGGAAGTATGACCTCAGATCTTTCTGTCTGCAGAGCCTGTGCTGTTCACTGAAAATCTGTGAGTATCTGCCTTTCTTTCCTAAAAGCCCAGCCCTGCCTTTGTGCTGCCTGTAATATTCCCTTTATGGTTTCTGACATGTGGTCTTAGGATCACAAGCATGAGTCACAGTGTAGCTGGCATCAGTGTGTATGCTGAGGATTGTCCCTCCACTTAGGATTTCTCCCTACTTGATTTCTTAAATGGAAGATGCTTCATTAATTTTTCAGGTCTAACTACAGAGCTTGATAATAGATTCACAGATGAGGGTATTACTTTAGCCTGATAATGCATTTATTGAGCAGAATATTTTAATTACTTTAGCTTCAAAATGCCATGAAGCAGAGCTGCTTTGAGAAATGGATTTGCAGTCTGGAAGCTTTGAATGTCTTTCCATATGTAAAACCTTCCTGCCGTGTGCCTTTGTAAAGCTTAAGAAACATTTCCGTGCCTTAGTTTCTGTGATGTATGCTTTGGTGATCAAGAATATTTCACAGAATAAAGATGGAGATGCTGGATATACAAAACGAATCTTGATGCTGGATGCCTAAGAATTGTTACAAAATTATAATTTACACGCTGGCCACAGCGCGCCATCCGTGGCAGCCATTGGAGGGTGAACCAATGGCAATGAAAGACCTTTCTCTCTGTCTCTCTCTCTCACTG
Organism: Sylvilagus floridanus; assembly: GCA_949820135.1. NCBI lineage: Eukaryota > Metazoa > Chordata > Mammalia > Lagomorpha > Leporidae > Sylvilagus > Sylvilagus floridanus. Next base: position 93,162,492 of record OX463223.1, read on the forward strand.
TCCACTCTGCCTGTCAAAAAAAAATTATAATTTACAGCGAATATTTCTGGATTCAGTTCCAAAGAGCATAGAACACGAATGGAAGACATTTGGGCTACTTTGTTATCCTTATAAAATAGAATTTTGTGAAAAGTTAATTCTGTAGCATAGTAGAAAATGGTCTTGTGAGATCTTCACCTCTGTCTCTAGAGCTGAGAAGACAACTTAGCTCAGAGGAGTTTGAAACTATCAGTAGTCAAAAATGTGATTCCTTGTAAGACTGCAGTTTCACCACTGGGGATCCTTCCACCCTGCAAGAGGAAGACCTGGGGCATAGCTCCACCTCTGTTCTCCCACACAAGGGAAAATAGGGATATACTGCTTCCCCAGGGTTACTCATGGAAATTCCCTTATCCTGTGTCCCACGCAAGACACCCAACACTTGGATTGGACTGGTTCCAGCATCCATTCCCATGAGTACAGTATCTCTTGATGTTGGAGTTAAAGTATGTGTGGTAGAAAAAGTATTTTGACATTTCCATCAGTTTATTAGATCAAATAATCATTGCATCAACTTTTCATATGTTGGAAGAAAGGTTCCCCTTGCAAAGATAAGGTAGCACAATATACTGGAAATAGCTGCATTCTGCCTCATAGGCCATTCAGGTCAAGTAGAATCAAGTAACAAGTAGAATCACCAACTGTGTTTGTCTATCTGTAGATGCTGTAGAGGCACAACTCTACATGGGTTCATGGCTTTGCTGGGGAAACCACAAACATTGATTCATGTGGCTTTTTCAACATCTCAAGGAGGCTACCTATTTATCAACAGAGATCTGATTTGAGTCTCAATGCAAATCCAGGAATGACAGAATATCCCTACAGAGGAAAGCTATATGAATTCCCTCTCTAGTGACATAACCACTGTTTTATATCACCCCAATATCAAACTAAAAGAGTTTTATTCCTAGGAAGAATATGGTGTGTGTCCCAGATCTCATTAATTCTCTGGCTCAGTGACAATAGAAGAAAGTAAAGTCTTCAATTCCATCATGGCTGCATATTTATGTCCTCATCCTGTGTGCTTTGGATACAAGCTACAAAGTAACTCACATAGAGCAAAAAATAGAAAGTTGAAAAAACATTGCAATTATATATGTATGTCTGTATACATGTCACCTAGATTCAACACTTAGAAATCTTCTGCATACACATATACATGCATACACAGACCTGCATACATGTGTACATGCACACATACATAATTGATGATACAAATATTTATTTTTGCTGAATTACAGACACAATAATACATTCAACTCAAAGAATTCCCACACTCTTTCACTTGTGTAGAATGTCATAATAATGCCTAAATAAATCGACATCCATTATATAATAGTATTTGATACACAACTTACACTAATATTATGCCAAATCTTCCCAACATTAGAAATGAATCTCTTACGTTTGATGCTGTTGCTGTGAGGATAGGACAGGCAAGAGGGCACAGCAAAAAGCCAACAGACATTCCCCTCATTAGGAAAGTGACTTCTTCCTAATTGAGCATTTTCATGATTGACATGTACCTTTGAGTGTTTTCAGACCTTCTCTATACTTTTAGTATGTCTATGGAATAGCCTGCTATTTTTGATGACATCTCCTGGATTCCATTTTTTGTAAAGATTTACTTATTTAAATGGAAAATTTACAGATACAGTGGAGATTCAGAAAAAGAGATAGAGATACAGATGGACATAAAGATACTGATACAGAAGATAGAGATAGAAATGGAGAAGGAGGCAAAGATAGAGATAAAGATATAGAAAACAAGATGATAGAGTGATCTTCCATCTGCTGATTCACTCCACAAATGTAAGAGTCTGGGCCATGTAGAAGCCAGGTGACTGGAACTCCATCTGGCTTTCTCACATGATTGGCAGGGACCCAAGTTCTTAGGCCATCTTCCATAGCCTTCCAATGTGCATTAGCAAGGAGCTGGTGTGGAAGTGGAGTAGCCGAGACTTGAACCTCTGCTTATATGGATGGATGCCAGCATTGCAGTCAGTGGCTTAACCAGCTGCAGCTCAACACAAACCCTCCTGTATTCCATAAGATATTTTTCCATGCAATTTTGATGAAAGTGTTTGTGCAATATGATATACTATTTGCTGGGCACCTTCATGCTAAGGAGAAACTGAAGCTCATACTGAAGTCAAACTGACTCAAGAGGACCACTGTCATAGTGTGATGAGTACAGCAATAGGGAAATGATAAGTTGTCTGGAGGCAGTGTTCATAAGGATATGGAACTGTTTCAAAAGTGCTATTGTCTTTTTTTGTGCCAAAACACTATTGAAATAATTAGCCTACAAACATTTATTTCATGAGGTGCTGAACAAAAATATTATATTTCCTTTCTCATAATTCATGCTTTATTTACTGAATAGTGTTTGTTTGTTAAGGACCTGATGTAGAATTGAATGAAGAGGAATTGACTGTGCTGATAGCAGCAATTAAGGTTAGTCATTTCCTTGATTATGGGTACAATTTCCTGGACCAACAACTAAAGATTTTCAGATAGCTTTGTGATGGCTTACTTTCAAAAATTCATACAATATTTAAATAATGTTACATTTTGAGACAAATGTGAGAACGATGTCTTTTTCTTTTTAACTTTTATTTAATAAACATAAATTTCCAAAGTACAGTTTATGGATTACAATGGCTTTTTAATTTTTTTTACAATAGGCTTCCCCCCGCCATAACTTCCCTTGCACCCGCAACCCTCCCAAATCCTGCTCCCTCTCCCATTCCATTCACATCAAGATTCATTTTCAATTATCTTTATATACAGAAGATTGATTTAGTATAAATTAAGTAAAGATTTCAACAGTTTGTACCCACACCGAAACACAAAGTGTAAAATACTGTTTGAGTAATAGTTATACCATTAATTCACATTGAACACCACATTAAGGACAGAGATCCTACATGAGGAGTAAGTGCACAGTGACTCCTGTTGTTGACTTAGCAAATTGACACACTTATTTATTGTGTCAGTAATCACCCTAGGCTCTTGTCATGAGCTGCCAAGGCTATGGAAGCATTTTGAGGTCCCAGACTTCGATCTTATTTAAAAGAGGTCACAGTCAAAGTGGAAGTTCTCTCCTCCCTTCAGAGAAAGGTACCTCCTTCTTTGATGCCCTATTCTTTCCACTGGGACCACACTCACAGAGATCTTTCATTTACGTTCTCTTTATTTTTTGGCCAGAGTGTCTTGGCTTTCCATGCCTAAAATACTCTCATGGGCTCTTCAGCCAGATCCAAATGCCTTAAGGGCTGATTCTGAGGCCAGAGTGCTGTTTAGGGCATCTGCCATTCTATGAGTCTGCTGTGTATCCCACTTCCCATGTTGGATCGTTCTCTACTTTTTAATTCTTGCAGATAGTTATAGCAGACACTAGTCTTATTTGTGTGACCTCTTTGACTCTTAGACCTACCATTATGATAAATTGTGAACTGAAATTGATCACTTGGACTAGTGAGATGGCCTTGGTACATGCCACCTTGATGGGATTGAATTGGAATCCCCTGGCATGTTTCTAATTCTATCATTTGCTGCAAGTCAGATTGAGCATGTCCCAAATTGTAAATCTCCTCCCTCTCTTATTCCCACTCTTATATTTAACAGGGATTACTTTTTAGTTAAATTTAAACAGCTAAGAATAATTATTCATTAATTAAAGAGTTCCACCAATAGTACGAAGTAGGACAGAAAAATTATTTAAAAAGTATTAAAAAAGTATTAAGTTGTTCATCAAAATCAGGACAAGGGCTAATCAAGTCACTGTTTCTCATAGTGTCTATTTCACTTCAAGAGCTTTTCTTTTTGGAGCTCAGTTAGTTGTCACCGATCAGGGAGAACATATGATATTTATCCCTTTGGGACTGGCTTAATTCACTCAGCATGTCTTCCAGATTCCTCCACTTTGTTGTAAATGACTGGATTTCATTGTTTTTTTTACTGCTTTATAGTATTGTATAGAATACATGTCTCATAATTTCTTTTTCCAGTCTATTATTGATGGACATTTAGGTTGATTCCAGGTCTTAGCTATTGTGAATTGAGCTGCAATAAGCATTAATGTGCAGACAGTTTTTTGGTTTGCCAATTTAATTTTCTTTGGGTAAATTCCAAGGAGTGGGATGGCTTGGTTGTATGGTAGGGTTATATTCAGGTTTCTGAGGAATCTCCAGGCTGACTTCCATAGTGTTCTACCAATTTGCATTCCCACCAACAGTGGGTTGGTGTCCCTTTTTCCCCACATCCCCGCTAGCATCAATTGTTGGTGGATTTCTGTACATGTGCCATTCTCACCGGGGTGAGATGAAGCCTCATTGTGCTTTTGATTTGCATTTCCCTGATGGCTAGTGATCCTAACATTTTTTCACGTGTCTGTTGGCCATTTGTCCTGCAATCTGGTATTGTGATGCCTCCGGCTTTGTTTTTATTGTACAAGATTGCTTTAGCTATTGGAGGTATCCTGTGTCTCCATATGACTTTCAGCATCATTTTTTTAAAGATCTGAAAAGAATGTCTTTGGAATTTGATAGGTATTGCACTGAATCTATAAATTGCTTATGGGATAATGGACATTTTGATGATATTGATTCTTCCAATTCATGAGCATGGAAGATTTTTCCATTTTTTGGTATCGTCTTCCATTTCTTTCTTTAGGATTTTGTAATTCTCATCAGAGAGACCTTTAATGCCCTTAGTTAAGTTTATGGCAAGGTATTTGATAGACTTTGTAGCTATTGTGAATGAGATTGATCTTAGACGTTCTTTCTCGGCCGTGGCATTGCCTGTCTATACAAAGGCTATTAATTTTTGTGCCTTGATTTTATATCCTGCTACTTTGCCAAACTCTTCTATGAGTTGCAATAGTCTCTTAGTAGAGTTCTTTGGATCCCCTAAATAAAGAATCTTATCATCCATAAAAAGGGATAGTTTGACTTCTTCCTTCCCAATGTGTATCTCTTTAATTTCTTTTTCTTGCCTAATGGCTCTGGCTAAAGCTTCCAGAACTATATTGAATAGCAGTGGTGAGAGTGGGCATCCCTGTCTGGTACCAGATCTCAGTGGGATTGCTTCCAACTTTTCCCCATTCAATAGGATGCTGGCCATAGGTTTTTCATAAATTGTTTTGATTGTATTGAGGAATGTTCCTTCCGTACCCAATTTGCTTAGAGTTTTCATCATTAACGGGTGTTGTATTTTGTCAAATATTTTCTCTGCGTCTATTGAGATAATCATATGGTTTTTCTTCTGCAGTCTGTCAATGTAGTATAACAGATTGATTGATTTGCAAACATTGAACCATCCCTGCATACCAGGGATGAATCCCACTTGGTCTAGGTGGATGATCTTTCTGATGTGTTACTGCGTTCTATTGGCCAGAATTTTATTGAGGATTTTTGCATCTATGTTCATCAGGGAAATTGGTTTGTAGTTTTCTTTCAATTCTGAATCTTTCTTCAGCTTAGGGATTAAGGTGATGCTGGCTTTATAAAAAGAATTTGGGAGGATTCCTTATTTTTCTATTGTTCTGAATAGTTTGAGAAGGATTGGAGTTAGTTCTTCTTTAAATATCTGGTAGAATTCAGCAGTGAATCCATCTGGTCCTGGGCTTTTCTGTGTTGGGAGGGCCTTTATTACTGTTTCAATTTCTGACTCACTTATGGGTCTGTTTAGGTTTTCTATGTCTTCATGGTTCAATTTGTTAGGTTGCATGCGTCCAGGAATCTATCCATTTCTGATAGATTTCCCTGTTTGCTGGCATACAAGTCCTTGTAGTAATTTCTGATGATTCTTTTGATTTCTGTGGTGTCTATTGTTACGTTTCCTTTTTCATCTCTGATTTTATTGATTTGGGTCTTTTCCCTTTTTTTGTTAATTGGGCTAATGGGGTGTCAATTTTGTTTATTTTTTCAAAAAAAACAGCTCTTCATTTGGCTGATTTTTTCTCATTTTTTTTTATTCAATCCTATTGATTTCTTCTCTGAATTTAATTATTTCTCTTCTCCTACTAGGTTTGGGTGTGGTTTGCTGCAGTTTTTCTAGATCCTTGAGATGCATTGAAAGCTCATTTATTTGGTGCCTTTCCAGTTTCTTGATGCAGGCACCTATTGCTATAATCTTTCCTCTTAACACTGCTTTTGCTGTATCCCATAAGTTTTGATATATTGTGTTTTTACCCTCATTTACTTCCAGAAAGTTTTTCATTTCTCCTTTGATTTCTTCTATGAACAATTGTTCATTCAGGAGCATGTTGTTCAATTTCCATGTGTTTGCATATGTTCTAGAGATTCCTGAGTTGCTAGCTGCCAGCTTCATTCCACTATGGTCTGTGAAGCTGCATGGTATCATTCTAATTCTTTTGAATTTGCTGAGACATGCTTTATGGCCTAGTATGTGGTCAATCCTAGAGTAGGTTTCATGCACTGCTGAGAAGAATGTAAATTCTTTAAGTATAGGATGGAAAGTTCTGTAGCTATCTGTTAGATCCATTTTGACTATAGTGTCAAATAAATCTACTGTCTCCTTGTTGATCTTCTGTCTGCTTCATCAGTCTATTTCTGAGACTGGAGTATTAAAGTCCCCCACTACTATTGTATTGGAATCTAAGCCTCACTTTAATTCCCTTAACGTATCATTTAAATAAACCGGTTCCCTGTCATTAGGTGCATATACATGTATAATATTTACATCTTCCTATTGAATTGATCTGTTAATCATTATATAGTGCCCCTCTTTGTCTCTCTTAACAGTTTTTGTGTTAAAGTTCATTTTTTTCTGATGTTAAGATGGCTACACCAGCTTTTTTTTTTGGTTTCTGTTTGCATGGAATATCTTTTTCCTATCTTTCACTTTCAGTCTGCATGCACCTTTGTTGGAAAGATGTGTTTCTTGTAAGCAGCAAATAGATGGGTTTTGTTCCTTAATCCATTCAGCCAGTCTGTGTCTTTTAACTGGGCAGTTCAGACCATTAACGTTACATGTGACTATTGATAAGTATTAATTTTGCCCTGCCATTTTCCCAAAGATATTTCTAATACATGCTTTGAACTTCCTGTGATATTTAATATTAGAGAATTTCTTCTTTTACCTTCTTCATGTTGATGGTCGTGTTTCTGTATTTCTGTGTGTGACACATCTTTCAGCATCTTTTGCAGGACTGGACAAGTGGCTACAAATTCTTTCAAATTCTGTTTACAATGAAAGGTCTTTATTTCACCTTCATTCACAAATGAGAGCTTTGCAGGATATAATATTCTGGGATGGCAGTTTTTCTCTCTTAGTACCTGGGCTGTATCTCGCTATTCCCTCCTAGCCTGTAGGGTTTCTGATGAGTGAGAAATCAGCTGTGAGTCTAATTGGAGATCCTCTGAGAGTAATCTGACATTTCTCTCTTGCACATTTTAGGATCTTTTCTTTGTGTTTCACTGTGGTGAGTTTGATTACAACATGTCGTGGTGAGGATCTCTTCTGGTCATGTTTACTAGGGGTTCTATGAGCTTCCTGTAATAGGATGTCTCTATCCTTCTCCAAACCCAGGAATTTTTCTGCTAGTATCTCACTAAAAAGGCCTTCTAATCCTTTCCCTCTCTACATGCCTTCAGGAACTCCTAATACTCGAATGTTGGGTTTTTTTAAAAGTATCCTGTAGATTCTCAACAATATTTTTTAGATTTCTAATTTCCTCTTCTTTTCTTTGGTTTGACTGTATACTTTCATGTGCTCTGTCTTCTAAGTCTGATATTCTCTCCTCTGTTACACTCATCCTCTTTTTAAGGCTCTCTAATGAGTTTGTCATTTGATCTATTGAGTTCTTCATTTCATTTTGATTTCTCTTCACTATCACAATTTCATGTTCTACTAGTTTCTTCATTCTGTTAATTCCTGCTTAAGATTTCATTTTCACTAGAGAGATTTTCTATCCTGTCCAGTATGGATTTTTGTAGTTCATGAATTTGTTTTTGAGAACGTCTAGATGTTCTTATCATAAATTTTTTGAAATCCATATCTTACATTTCTTCTATCTCATCATCTTCATAATCTTGAATTGGGGTGTCTAGTTCATTTGGGAGAGTCATAATGTCTTACTTGTTCTTGTTTCCTTGGTTTCTGCATTTGTTGCTTGGCATTGTGGAGATATTGTTTGGTTTCTTTTTTTTCCCTTGCTGTGGTGGGTTTTCTCGGTATACTGTGTCCTAGATTAAGTGGACTGTCTGCTTTTGATGGATCCTTATAGCCTTGTGATGGGTGTGGCCAGAGAGCTCTGTTCAGTTCTTCATGGTTAAGGGTGTGCCAAAGGTGAAACTCCCAGGTTGGGTGTGGTAAATCTCTCTCTCTCTCTCTCTCTCTCTCTCTCTCTCTCTCTCTCTCTTATTCAGAAGGGAAGTAAATCCGCACAGCTGAGCAGAGTTGAAGAAAGTACTGAGCTCTGAGCTCTGGCCCCTGTGGATATAATATTCATCTGCTCTGTCCCAAGGACCACACAATGTGTGCAGTCTTCTGTGTAAGCTCAAATTCTCCTATACTCCCCCACTGGGTTGCCAAGCTTACTGAGATTGTGGTGTCTCAGGAGAGTACTCACTTATCTGGTACTCCATGAGTCCTCTCCCACACTCTCAGTCTTTTTTTTTCTCACCATCTCAGTTCATTAATTCCACATATTTCACTAGGTCCTAACCTCGTGTTATTTCTCCCCACCAGGGTCAGGTTCTTTTGCTTGGCTGATGGCGGTTGCAGCTTTTACTATTGTCCAAAATGGCACCTGCTCTTTGTTTGCTTGCCTTTGTAAGATTTGTAGAGAGAGAGAATAGTGTCCATACTGGTCCCTTTTATTTATTTATTTATTTTCCTCTCCTCTAGTTAGTCTTGTGAACTTTCCCCCATGGGGCTTCAAGCCTCGTTCCCTCTAGGCTCTTCCTGCCACTTCCCTGCCAGTGTCTTGGGCTACTGCGGCTTCACCTCACTTCCATTTCCAGCGCTGGTGTATAGACTCGGGGGCTGGGGTCCCGAGCCGTGGACGCCCATGTCCTCCACATAGGTCCACCTTGTCCCACTAGTTCCAGAAGAGTTTCCTCTGCAAATTTTTCCCTAACTTTCTTCTGAAACTACAGTATCTCCATTTTATTAAACTATCTTTTCCCAAGACTATCAGTTTGCTCCCTCCCTATCCTGCCAGCTTCGAGGAATCTTCAAGAATGATGTCTTAAAACACATGTGGCAGCCAGTGCTGTGACTCAATAGGCTAATCCTCCACCTGCGGCACTGGCACACTGGGTTCTAGTCCCGGTCGGGGCGCTGGATTCTGTCCCGGTTGCCCATCTTCCAGTCCAGCTCTCTGCTGTGGCCCGGGAGTACATTGGTGAATGGCCCAAGTGCGTGGGCCCTGCACCCCATGGGAGACCAGGAAAAGCACCTGGCACCTAGCACCTGGCTCCTGCCATTGGATTAGCGTGGTGTGCTGGCCACAGCGCGCCGACTGCGGCGGCCATTGGAGGGTGAAACAACGGTAAAGGAAGACCTTTCTTTCTGTCTCTCTCTCTCTGTCCACTCTGCCTGTCAAAAAAAAAAAAAAACACATGTGGCAATCATGCTGCTCCAAATTGGCTAAAAATAGTCATCATGAATGTGTACTGAATTAATTGAATCCCTTGTAATGTGCCATCTCATGAAAGGATTTTTCTTCATGGGGTTGCCATGAATACATTAACTTGATTTAATCCTTTACCTCTCCTACCATCAGATGTATTTCCTTAACTTTTTCTTGCTGTTTTGATGGAAGAAATAAGAAAGGAGGAGGAAATAATTGATTTTCAAATGCTAGGCAAGGTGCCTAGTTACGTCATTTGGCTACCAGTGCATAGTCCAGATTGTTATCTTCTGGGAGTGGCAGGATTCTAGCACCCAATTTTCTGTGTAAGATGAAAATTCATACTCATTATCCCTTCCTTTCTGGCATTGGAAATATTTGGGGTGCCCACATAGCCAGTTCAGTGGCTCAGACCTCAGTAAATTGCTTGCTGTGTGTGGTGCATTGCCTGCTTCACAAGCAGTAAAGAGCATATACACCAGACCCAGTGGTAATTTACTCCACAGGTAGTCGATGAAGACCATTCTCTCTAGAATGGATGTAACCTATTGGGAAAATGGAGACAGGTGTTGGTGTACCTGCTCCCAGTTCCCAGTATATTGTTTAGGCTTTTACAAGCCATGTGGAGGCTGGTATTTCTCGTTACAAATCTCCCTCACTTTGAATGTACAGTAAACATCATGGGCTGAGTGAACCTTGAATCTGGTTTTGGCTCCTGTGTTTGAGAATGCTTCTACACAGATTTTATATGGATGTAAGATCTATTGTATGAGAACACATGAACACAGGATCAGTCATCACCACCAAACTCTGCAGCTTAAAAAGCATAATTTATTATCTTAACTGAAGTTTTACAATCAGGAAAATCCAAGAAGTTACTAGTTAAACAATATCCTTGTGTCACATGCACAAGCTGAAATTGGAGAGAGAGTTCTACTGACTGCATAGAACTCTCCCATTACATATAGGTAAGAAATTTTTGCTCACCTCCTGGCAGTCTTGCAGCCTCTGGAAGTGGCTATTGTCTAATGCTGGAGATACAAAAGGGCAATATACATTTCTTCCCAGAGAATTCAATAGCAGACATGAGAGCAACAAAGACTGACACTTGGGCAAGTGTTGTACACAATGTGTAAAAACCTGGGATCCAGAATGTATGCAGGCTCTACAAGGGCTTGGGTGGTATCCCCTCTGTCTAGTTGCTTGATTTCCTCTGTATGTGATGTCTGAAGTTCTTGAGGCAGGGGTACACTTTTCACTACATAGAGTTCGATTGTATGGGGCAAGCTTTTATTCAAGGAGTATTTATTTCCACTACTCTGTAAATAGTAAACATGTTCATATTCAGAAACAATACTGTTTTTATCACTCTAGTTCACCCACTGATTTGCAATAAATCCTACCCATGGCATTTCTGGTAGGAACTCCCTGGTGAGGGAGTTGTGTTTGAAACTTTGAACATTTAAGTGAGTTTCCAGGTTTACAGCTTGCCTGCCATGTGCTTTTGAGAAACTTAATCAACTTTTCAGTACCTTTGTTTCCTTTATGTAAACTTTGGGGATCAGGGATATTTTCATACCAGAGCATATAGAATGAGACTGGAAGCATGCACTTTGTCTGATCGCTGAGTACATAAGAATTGCTACGAATGTTTAATTTGCATCGATTACTTCTGGACTGACTTCATGATACAGGGTGGAAGACATCTAGGCTATCATGTTATCAGTATCAAGTAGAAATTATTTGTCAAAAGTTATGTCACTTCACCTGTAGCATAATGGTAAACAAGGCATTGTGAGATCTCTATCCCTGTCTCTACACCTGAGAAGACTGGCTTACCTCAAAAGGGGTTGGGACTTTCAGAGGTACAAACATAGATCCCTGTAACAGATGGGAGTTGCTCCACTGGGGCTTGCTCCACCTGGCAAGATGAAACCCTGAGACATAACTCCACTCATGTGCTTCCTTGTATGGGGGAAATCCAGAACCACTCCCTCGTCTGATTATAGGTTCCCTTATCCTGTGTCCCAGGGAAGTGACAGAGCACTTGGATGAGACTTGTGCCAGCATCCATCCCTAAGACTATGGTGTCTCCTGAGCTTGAGGCTGAGGGATGTGTGGAAGGAACAGCTTTGTGACAGTTCCATCACTGTGTTCATGTAGTCAAGGCAGCACACTTTCATGTATTAAATAAAAGGTCCCCCTTCCTGAGACAAAGTAGCATATTTAGCTGGAAAATGCTGAGTACTCCTGTCCTGGTCACTATGTAACAAGTTAAAGCAGAAATGGGTTTGTCTATCTAGTAGACCACTGCAGAACAGGAACACCCACAGATGAGTACATGGAACTTGCTGAAGAAACCACAAGTATTGATATATGTGGCTTTTTTAATGTACCTGGTAGGCTGTCTAGTTATTATCAGAGACCTGATTCCAGTCTAACTGTGGGTCCAGGATGCCCAGATAAGGAGTTCCCCAAAGAGGTGAGTAAATGAAATTCCCTTGCAGTGACAGAACCATTGTTTTATGTTACTTCCATGTCAAAATAAAAGATTTATTCCTCAGAAGAGGATCGTGGTGTTTCTAAGTCTGGTTAATTCCTAGGATCAGGCATACCAGAAAGAATTCATTCATTTACTTCTATCACGTCTTCTTGGATATTTTATGAAATGGTTTGGGGGATGATGGATGACAAGAAAGACAGGAAAGATAGGCAGCTGCATCCAAGACATACATATTTAGGGAAAGAAGGAAGATGCTTAGAAAGCATTCCTCAAATATCACAAATGCAGTTTGTATATGAGACAGATGCCAACCTTAAGGCCTTGCTCCCCAGACTGACATGTGTGGCAACATTAAGCTATTTCCAGCTGGGTAGTGTATGTTGTCTAATCAAGAGGGACCTCTCTTCCAATACATGAAAGGGTACTTCCCTGAGTATATGAACAAAGAAACTGATGAAAATATCACAATGCTGTTCTTATGATGCATGCTACATTCTCAACCCCAAGAGAGACTATAATCCTAGCTATGGATGCTGGCACCAGTCCCAACCAAAGTTGCATGATTTACCTGGGACATGGGATAAGGAACCCTCCATGAGTGAGGCTGGGAAAGGGGCGGTAATTTCCCATGTTGGAAAGTACAGGAGTGGGACTTTGTCTCAGAGTTACATCTTTCATTTATTTATTTATTTATAGGCATTTATTTATATTTATTTAATTGTTTATTATTATATTTATTTATTATTTATAGGCTTTTATTTATAGGCATCTGTGGAGACACTTGTTGATCTTTTCCTTTGATGGTTTTTATCTTTGAACTATGGCTCTGTGGCTTAGTGAATTGTCTTCACTTTCAGTGAATACCAAGATTTATGTGCTGGGATGGCCAGGGAGCTGAATACAGGATATGGCAAGTATTCAGGGTGACAACCAAGTTGGGTGTGGTAGATCTCATCATGTTAAAAGAAGGGGACTAGGGCCTGCACTGTGGCGTAAAGCCACTGCCTGAAATGCTGGCATCCCAAGTGGGCTCCAGTTCAAGTCCTGGCTGCTACACTCCCAATCCAGCTCTCTGCTATGGCCTGAAAATGCAGTAGAAGATGGCCCAAGTTCTTGGGCTCCTGCATTCCTGTGGCAGACCCAGGAGAAGCTCTTGGCTCCCAGCTTCAGATCAGCTTAGCTTCAGCAATTGCAGCCATCTGGGGAGTGAAGCAGCTGATGTAAGGCCTTTATCTCTCTCCCTGCTTTTGCCTCTCTGTAACTCTGACTTTCAAATAAATAAATTTTTTTTTCAAAAAGGGGGGGGACTATAGTCAACTCTGTTTTTGTGATCACATTCTCAATCTTCTCTTCCAAGTTCATCAATGTCCAGGTGCAACAGTCATCCACACAACTATATGAATCACACGAAAGATCTGCACAGTCCTCACTGCGAGCATGATTTCCACTGCAGTGACTCATCATAGGCAACCAGGAAGTTCTGCGCATATGGAGCTGCACACAGTGATTGCCCAGAGACCCAACTATGCCCTCCACCCTGACGTGAGGTCATAGAGTTCCCACAATCTCACACACAAGGCTCCTATGTCAGGGGTACAGAAGACTCTGCTCTTCCCCACCAGGCTGACCAGCCCACAGATAGGCATGTGTTCAAGGGCACTATGTGATGATTAAGGGATCAATTCAACAGATGATGTGACTATAAAAAATGTATATGCACCCAATTGGATGATGCCTTACTATTTAAAAGAAATGCTAATGTATTTAAAGGGATAAACAGAACCCAATACCATAGATATAGGGGACTTCAATACCCTACTTTCAACAATGGACAGATCAACAAGACAGAAAATCACTAAAGAAACAACAGAGTTAATCAACACTATGGGCCGGTGCTGAGGCTCAATAGGCTAATCCTCTGCCTGCGGCACTGGCACACCGGGTTCTAGTCCCAGTCGGGGTGCCGGATTCTGTCCCAGTTGCCCTTCCTCCAGGCCAGCTCTCTGCTATGTCCCAGGAGTGCAGTGAAGGATGGCCTAAGTCCTTGGGCCCTGCACCCTCATGAGAGACCAAGAGAAGTACCTGGCTCCTGCCTTCGGATCAGCGCAACGCGCCGGCCACAGTGTGCTGGCCATGGCAGCCATTGGAGGGTGAACCAATGGCAAAAGGGAGACCTTTCTCTCTGTCTCTCTCTCACTGTCCACTCTGCCTGTCAAAACAATTTTTAAAAAATCAACACTATGAACCCAACGGACCTAACTGATATCTGTTAGGAAAAGAATTGCAGATTGGTGCTTCCCCTCACGGAGCACCATAAATGTTAGCAAAAAAGCTGGAAAATAGAGAGGAAGCAGTGTATGAATTTACATCCAGAATGAATTTATTCAGAGAAAATAAATTTGTAGAAATGGGTGACCAACAGTCAATAAGAGGAATGATGGAACACATGGTAGAAGGCCCTAAACCCTAGTAGCTGGCCATTTTTATATTTTATGAGGGCTAAGTATGGGGGTGAGGGTACCGGGAAACAAGTGGAGTGTAATTCCTGGAACTGTTCTTTCTTTTCTTTTTTTTTTTTATTTTTTGACAGGCAGAGTGGACAGTGAGAGAGAGAGACAGAGAGAAAGGTCTTCCTTTGCCGTTGGTTCACCCTCCAATGGCCGCCGCGGTCGGCGCGCTGCGGCCGGCGCACCGCGCTCGTCCGATGGCAGGAGCCAGGAGCTAGGTGCTTTTCCTAGTCTCCCCATGGGGTGCAGGGCCCAAGCACCTGGGCCATCCTCCACTGCACTCCCGGGCCACAGCAGAGGGCTGGCCTGGAAGAGGGGCAACCAGGACAGAATCCGGTGCCCCGACCGGGACTAGAACCCGGTGTGCCGGCGCCGCAAGGCAGAGGGTTAGCCTGTTGAGCCACGGCGCCGGCCACTGGAACTGTTCTTTCAAGTGTTCCAACAAACGTGGTATTTGGGGTATGAAGATAGTAGCGTGTGAGACGCAATCGAGATTCAAGAGCAAGGAATACATTCCAATGTTTATCTATATTTTGGGCAATAAGCAAGTGTAGCTGAGACTTATGTGTTTGTTCCATCAATATCTATAGAACTTTTCACCCCATGGTAGCAGAAATCACATTCTTCTCATCAGTGTATGGACCTTTCTCTAGGACAGACCATATGCCAGGCCATTTAGCAAGTCTCAGAATATTCAAAAAAAAAATGAACAAACTGAAAACTTGTAGGAGGAAAGATATAAATTAAATCAGAGAACAAATAAACATAATTGAAACAAAAAACTGAGTGAAATGAAAAGCTCAATTATTGAAAAAAAATTGAAACACCATTGTCTGGTTCTTTCGCTGGGATCTCTCTCACAGAGATCTTTCATTTAGGTCATTTTTTTTCACCAGAGTGCCTTGGCTTTCCATGCCTGAAATACTCTCATGGGCTTTTTAGCCAGATCCGAATGCCTTAAGGGCTGATTCTAAGACCAGAGTGCTGTTTAGGACATCTGCCATTCTATGAGTCTGCTGTGTATCCCACTTCCCATGCTGGATTGTTCTCTCCTTTTTAATTCTATCAGTTAGTATTAGCAGACATTAGTCTTTTCTATGTTGCACCATTGTGCCAACTCACTCAGAAATGAGGGAGAAGACCCAAAAATCAAATTAGCAATGAAAAAGGAAATGTAATAGCACATAGAACAGAAATAAAAAAAAATCATCAAAGAGCTATATGCCAACAAACTTGGAAACCTACAAAAATGGACAGATTTCTGAACCATATAATCTATCAAAATTGTGTCATGATGACATAGAAAACCTAAACAACCAATAACCAAGACAGAGATTGAATCAGTAATAAAAACCCTCCAAACTAAGAAAAGCCAAGGACTAGATATAGTCTCACTGTTGAATTCTACCAGACATTTACAGAAAAACTAATTTCCAACTTTTCTTAAACAATTCAAAACAATGGAAAGGGTGGGTATCCTCCCAAAATCCTTCTATGACACCAGCATTATCTTAAGTCCTAAAACAGAAAAAGAAACAACAGAAAGAGAACTGTAGACCACTTTCCCTGAAGAACATATATACAAAAATTCTCAAGAATATACTAGCCAATCAAATCCAACAACTCATCAGATAGATCTTTCACCCAGATCAAGAGGGATATACCTCTGGTATGCAAGAATGTTTCAGTATTCACAAATCAGTAAATGTGACACATCACCTTAACAAACTGAAGAACATTAAACACATGATTATCTCAATAGATGCAGAGAAAGCATCTAAAAAAACACAACATCCCTTCATGATGAAAACCTTAAGCAAACTGAGTATACAACACAATCAAAGCAATATATAACAAACCCATGGCCAACACCTATTGAATGGAGAAATGTTGGAAGCATTCCCACTGAGATGCGGTACCAGTCAAGATGTCCACATTTACCATTGCTTTTCAATATATTCCTGGAAGTTTTAGCCATAGCTATTAGGCAAGAAAAAGAAATCAAAGGGATACAAATTGGGAAGGAGGCATTCAAATTATACCTATTTGCAGATGAAATACCTCTATATATAAGGGATCTAAAAATTCTACTGACAAATTAAAGAACTCATAAAAGTGTTTGGTAAACTGCAGGATAAACAATTAATGCAAAATATCAATAGCCTTTGCATACACAGACAGTGCCATGGTTGAGAAAGAACTTCTTTTTTTAAGATTTATTTATTTGAAAGTCAGAGTTACACAGAGAGAAGGAGAGGTAGAAATAGAGAGAAAGGTCTTCCTTCCATTGGCTCACTCCCCAAATGGCCGCAGTGACCAGAGCTGTGCCATTCTGAAGCCAGGAGTCAGGAGCCTCTTCTAGGTCTTCAATGCTGGTGCAGGGGCCCAAGGACTTTGGCCATCCTCCACTGCTTTCCCAGGCCATAGCAGAGAGCTGGACTGGAAGAGGAGCATTCCAGGACTAGAACCGGCACCCATATGGGATGCTGGCACTTCAGGTCAAGGTGTTAACCTGCTGCACCACAGCGCCAGCCCTGAGAAAGAACTTCTAAGATCAATCCCATTCACAATAGTTACCAAACAATTAAGTAACTTGGAATAAATTTAACCAAGTATGTCAAAGATGTCTATGATGAAAATCAGAAAACATTAAAAAGGAAATAGAAGAAGACAGAAAAATGGAAAATCGTCCATGATCATAGATTGGAAGAATCAATATCACCAAAATCTCCATAAAATCGTAATTTACAGACTCAACAAGATTCCAATAAAAGCACCAACAAATTCCTCTTGGATCCAGAAAAAATTATGCTGAAAATCACAAGAGAGAACAACAGATTCCAAATAGCTAAAGCAATCTTATGCAACAAAAACTAAGCTGGAGGCATCACAATACCAGATTTCAAGACATACTACTGAGAATCCAAGATGGTAGTATAGGAGCAAGATGTGCCGAGTCTCACAGAGAGAGATTGATGAATAGAGGGAACAGTCAGGTGAAGGATCTAAGGAAGGTTGGTGCGGAGTGGCATGGAAGAACACCAGAGAGTGCCAGGGAACATGTCAGGGAAGGTAGAGGTGCCCAAACTGCAATAAAATACAACAAAGAACCAGTGGGAGGATGGCAGCCACCACTACCACAGCTGCTCCGCTGCACCTGCCACTGAAGCTGCCTCACTGCAGCCAACCCACTGTACCCACTAACTCTGGGAGGGACAGGTGAGGCACAAGCATGGATGAATTGGTAAGCAAAGCAAAGCAAAGTGAATAGTGCTTGCTGCTGTAAGGGGGAAGAGGGCGCAATTCTGGGGGATG
Organism: Sylvilagus floridanus; assembly: GCA_949820135.1. Taxonomy (NCBI): domain Eukaryota; kingdom Metazoa; phylum Chordata; class Mammalia; order Lagomorpha; family Leporidae; genus Sylvilagus; species Sylvilagus floridanus. The sequence goes on from OX463223.1 coordinate 93,180,460, forward strand.
AACTGAGAGATTGAACACACCACGATCCTTCAGTGTCTCCCCCACACACATACAACTGGAGCTGCATTGGGCAGAGACCAGCCATCTTGTTTGTTTACATTCTGGAGTTTCTGGAGTAGAAGAGGGTGGGCTCTGCTTTTGCCTCCCAAAACTGAATTTCAGTGGCGGGGACCACCCTACCTGGGGAACAAGGACCACAGCGGTTTGGAGTGACTCTACCCTCGTTGCACAGAGGGTACAGGGGGTACAGCTGAGCAACAGAGGCCCAGGCACTCTCAGGAGAGCAAAGGAACAGGGAGACTGGCCCCAAGGGGCGAGGCTTAGTACCTCAAAGCGCAGGTACCAGCCTACAAAAGTACCCACCTCCCTCAGTTACCTAAAATAAACAAGCTCTAGAAGGTGGAGCTGCTTGCTTACACTGGCAATCGGCACAGACCCATAGCAGCCCATATCAGAGGGAAATCACCTTAAAAATTAAACTAAACAGAAACCAAACAGAAATCCCAAAGAACAAAGGAAAAATCTTGAATAAAAATATAGAAGAACCTATGAACTCACCAATGTAGCAGGCTAAACCGTTGAGAACAGAAGCTGAAGAAAAAGCATTTGAAGTCATGGCAGAAAAATAATTCAGAAAAGTAATAATCAGATTACTTAGAAGCAATGAGGAACAGATTCAAGATGTGAATGAAAACACACCCAGGGAATAGAGATCCTAAAAAAAAGCCAGAATGAAATACTGGAAATGAAAAACTCATTTGACCAAATAAAAAATACCGTGGAGTCCCTCAGAAATCAAACAGATGAAATAGAAGAGTGAATATCAGAACTCGAAGACAAACTTCCAAAAATAATACAGTCAGATCAAACACAAGAAGAAGAAAATAGAAAATTAAAATCATGGTTGGAGATTTACAAGATTCAATCAAGTGTTGTACGTCCGGATAATAGGAGGCCCTGGGGGTGTGGAAAGAGAGAACCGATTAGAAGGCATGTTCAAATAATATCAGAAAAATTTCAACATAGGCAGGTTGAAAGAAACAACAAAATTCAACAAATACACAGGAGTCCAAAAAAATATGAACAGAATAGAAATTCACCATGACACATTGTGGCAACACTCAGCACAGTGAAACACAAAGAACAAATCCTAAAATGTGCCAGAGAGAAACAACAAATCACATTCAGAAGTAATTCAATCAGACTCACCCCAGACTTCTCATCGCAAACCCTGCAGGCAAGGACACAATGGCATGATATATTCAAGTTTTAAAAGATAAAGGATGCCAACTGAGAATAATGTACCTTGCAAAGTTATCATTTAGGAATGAAGGGAAAATAAAGATTTCCCACAAAAAACAGAAACTGAAAGAATTTGTATCTTTGTGTCCAGCCATACAAACACATCAGAAAGATCATTCACCCAGACCAAGTGGGATTTATCCCTGGTATGCAAGGATGGTTCAACATTTGAAAATCAATCAATGTGATACATCACATTAACAAATTGAGAAACAAAAATCATATGATTATCTCAATAGATGCAGAGAAAGCATCTGACAAAATACAACACCCTTTCATGGTGAAAACTCTAAGCAAATTGACTTTAGAAGGAACATTCTTCAACAAAATTAAGCAATTTATGACAAACCCATGGCTAGCATTATATTGAATGGGAAAAGTTGGAGGCATTTCCATTGAAAATCGGCACCAGACAGGGATGCCCACTCTCACCATTCTATTCATTATAGTCCTAGAAGTTTTAGCCAGAGCCATCAGGCAAGAAAAAGAAATTAAAGTATACAAATGGGAAAGGAGGAAGTCAAACTATCCCTATTGCAGATGACATGCTTCTATATATAGGGAATCCAAAAGATTCCTCTAAGAGACTATTGGAACTCATAGAAGAGTGGTCAAGTAGAAGGAAACAAAGTCAGTGCACAGAAATCAACACACTTTGTATATACAGACACTGTCATGGCTGAGAAAGAACTTCTAAGACAAATCCCCTTCACAATAGCCACAAAAAAATCAAGTACTTTGGGATAAATTTAACCAAGGATGTCAAAGATCTCTATGATGAAAATTACAGAATATTAAAGAAAGAAATAGAAGAAGACACAAAAAATGGAAAAATCTGCCATGTTCATGGATTGGTAAAAGCAATATCATTAAAATGTCCTTTCTTCCAAAAGCAATTTACAGATTCAATGTGATACCAATCAAAATACCAAAGATATTCTTCACAGACTTAGAAAAAAATGATGCTGATATTCATATGGAGGAACAGGATACTGTGAATAGCTAAAGCAATCCTATACAATCAAAACAAAGTCACACAATATCAGGCTTCAAGACATACTACAGGGCAGTTATAATCAAAACATCCTAGGACTAGTACAAAAACAGATGGCTAGACCAATGGAACAGAATAGAAACACTGGGCATCAATCCAAATATATATAATCAACTCATATTTGACAAAGGAGCTAAAACCAACCCCTGGAATAGGGGCAGCCTCTTCAACAAATGGTGCTGGGAAAACTGGATGTCCACATGTCGAATTATGAAACAAGACCCCTATCTTATACCATATACAAAAATCCACTCAACATTGATTAAAGATCTAAATCTATGACCCGACACCATCAAATTAATCGAGAGCATAGGGGAAACCCTTTAAGACATCAAAACAGGCAAAGAATTCCTGGAAAAGACCCCAGAAACACAGGTTGTCAAAGCCAAAATGAACAATTGGGATTACCTCAAATTGAGAAGTTTCTTTACAGCAAAAGAAACAGGAAAGTGAAGAGGAAACAGACAGAATGGGAGAAATTATTTGCAATCTACACAATTGATAAAGGATTAAAAACCAGAATCTATAAAATGATTAAGAAACTACACAGCAACAAAACAAACAACCCAATAAAAAGATGGGCCAAGGATCTTAACAGGCATTTTTCAAAAGAAGAAATCCAAATGGCCAACAGACACTTGAAAAAATGCTCAGGACCTCTAGCCATCAGGGAAATGCAAATCAAAACCACAATGAGGTATCACCTCACCCCAGTTAGAGTGGCCCTCATACAGAAATGAACAAACAACAAATGCTGGAGAGGATGTGGGGAAAAGGGCACCCTAACCCACTGATGGTGGGAATGTAAACTGGTAAAGCCACTGTGGAAAACAGTATGGAGATACCTCAAAAACCTGAATATAGACCTACCATATGACCCAGCCATTTCACTACTGGGAATTTACCCAAGGGAAATGAAATCAATAAACAAAAGAACTATCTGCAACTCCATGTTTATCACAGCTCAATTCACAATAGCTAAGACATGGAAGCAATCTAAATGTCCATCAACCGAGACTGGATAAAGAAATTGTTGGATATGTACACTATGGAATACTACACAGCAGTAAAAAGGATGAAATCTGGTCCTTTGCAACAAAATGGAACAAGCTGGAAAACCTCATACTTAGTGAAATAATCCAGTCACAAAGACACAAACACCTTACGTTCTCCCTGATTTGGGAGAATTGATAGCAGAGCTATAATGAAAGCTATAGAAGTGAAATAGTCACTTTTAGAACTAATGTCCTCAAGAATCCTTGACCTGATTGTCAAGAGACAGTTCACGGCCTGTGCCATGGCTCAATAGTCTAATCCTCTGCCTGCGGCGCCAGCACACTAGGTTCTAGTCCCGGTCGGGGTGCTGATTCTGCCCCGGTTGCCCCTCTTTCAGTCCAGCTCTTTGCTGTGGCCTGAGAGTGCAGTGGAGGATGGCCCAAGACCTTGGGCCCTGCACCCACATGGGAGACCAGGAGAAGCACCTGGCTCCCGGCTTTGGATCAGTGCAGTTCGCCGGCCGCAGCGTGCCGGCCACTGCAGCCATTGGAGAGTGAACCAACAGCAAAGGAAGACATTTCTCTCTGTCTCTCTCTCACTGTCCACTCTGCCTGTCAAAAAAAAAAAAGAGAGAGAGTTCACCATTTTTACTTTTTACTGACTACCTCCTTTTTGTTTTGTTTTGTAGGTTGTTTTTTTCTCTGTGTTCTCTCTATCTCTCACATCTCTCTATTTCAGACTATATGCTGAACTCTCTATGAAACACGGAGTTAATTATCTGTATGTTAAAGCAATTGGAAAAAGATCCCAGTTAAAAATAAGGAGGGAATAAGTGATGGAGGAGGTAGTCTAAAACTGTAAAACAGTATAGTTCTACATACAGGCATATAGACTCATCCCTCAGAGTACAGCCTAAGAACTAATCATGGGCTCCAAACCCATAAGAATCAGTGGTATAAACACCATCTTCACTATTACAATGATCGTACTAATTGTTAAAGGCAACAGATAGACTGGTCTAAGTTTAAAAGGGATGACATCAAGTACCCAGTAAACATAATAGAATTAAAAAAGGAAGGAAGGGCCAACAGAGGAAGCAGTCTGCACAGCAGACTACTAGAATGACTTTTGCAGTAAATAACACTCTAACCTCGGAATCAACCCTTAAGGCTTCCTGGTCGGGCTAAAAGGCCTGCAAGAGCATTTCAGGCAAGGAAAGACAAGACTCTGTTGGAAAAAATCCTACACGGAGGATCTCTGTGAGACCTCAGAGGAAAGGAAGGGTCATCAAAGAAGGAGACACTCTTCTCTGAAGGGAGAGGAGAACATCCTCTTTGCTTATGGCCATGTCTGAATATCAATGGAGTCTGTGGTCACAAAAGGCCTCCATAGCCCTGGCAGCCCATGACAAGAGGCTTATATGATCACTGACGTCATAAAAAATGGTGGACTTAGAAACGTGCCAAGGGATTCCAATACAATCCCATCAAGGTGGAATGTACCAAGGCCATCTCACTAGTCCAAGTGATCAATTTCAGTTCACAATTGATCACACTGATAGGTCTAAGAGTCAAAGGGATCACACAAACAAGACTAGTGTCTGCTAATACTAACTGATAGAATCAAAAAGTGAGAGAATGATCCAACATGGGAAGCAAGATACACAGCAGACTCATAGAATGGCAGATGTCCTAAATAGCACTCTGGCCTCAGAATCAGCCCTTAAGGCATTCGGATCTGGCTGAAGAGCCCATGACAGTATTTTAGGCATGGAAAGCCAAGACACTCTGGGAAAAAAATACCTAAATGAAAGGTCTCTGTGAGTGAGATCCCAGTGGAAAGAACGGGCTATCAAAGAAGGAGGTACCTTTCTCTGAAGGGAGGAGAGAATTTCCACTTTGACTATGACACTGTTGGAATAAGATTGAAGTTGGGGAACACTAAAGACTTTCATAGCCTCGGCAACTCATGACTAGAGCCTAGGGAGATTACTGACGCCATAAACAAGAGTTTCAAATTGTTAAATCAACATCAGGAGTCACTGAGTACTTACGTCTCAAGTGGGATCTGTCCATAATGTGTTGTCCAATGTGAATTAATGCTATAACTAGCACTGAAACAGTATTTTACACTTTATGTTCTGTGTGAGTGCAAACTGATGAAATCTTTACTTAATATATACTAAATCGATCTTCTGTATATACAGATAATTGAAAATGAATCTTGATGTGAATGGAATGGGAGAGAGAGGAGGAGATGGGAGGGAGTGGATGGGAGGGAAGTTATGGGGGGAAAGCCATTGTAATACATAAACTGTACAAATTTATATTTACTAAATAAAAGTTTTTTTAAAAAAAAAAAAGAAAAAGAAAAGAAAAAGTCTCCAAAAGCACAGAGAATATAATCAAAAATAGACAAATGCAATTCCATGAGGCTAAGAAGGTTCTGAGCAGCAAAGGAATCATTCAACAAAGTGAAGAGACATCCTTCGGCATGGGAGAAAATATTTGCAAACTATTCATCTGATAAAACATTCAATCCTGTTAAGAAATGTGTAAAGTACCAGAAGAGGCTTTTTCAAAGTGTGAAATAGAAATAGCAAAAAGATACTTCAAAAATTCTCAGGATCTTTAGCCTTTAGAGAAATGCAAAACCAACCCAAACCAAACAAAAAAAACTCATCCTAGTTAAAATAGCTTTCATCCAAAATTACAAACAATAATAAATACTGTTGAGGATGTTGAGCAAACGGTGCACTAATACCATGTTGATGGAATGTAAAGCAATAAAACCATTATGGAAGACAGTATGGAGATTGCTCCAAAATCTGAAAATAGAGCTACCATGTGATGAAATTAGCATGTGAAAGAATTAGTTGTACCCCATGTCTGTGATGCTCAATTCTCAAAAGATAACATATCGAATCAACACAGATGCCCATCGCTAATGACTGGACAAAGATACTGTGGCATATATACACAAAGGAATAATACTCAACAATAAAAAAGAATGAAATTATTTAACTTGAACAAAATGAATGCATCTATAGACCATTGTGCTTAGTGAAAAAAAGCCAGTCCCCAAAAGAGAAATATTAGGTTTTCTCTGATATGTGGTAGTTAATATAGATTACAAAAAACTCAATGCATAAGAATGTAACTGAAATTTTATGAATCAGTTATTATTCTTAGCACTTGTCTAAGCTCCTATGAAACAATGTTTTTTCTACTTTTAACTTGTTGAACGTTATGGCTAGTAGTGCCTTTAACCTGTGATTATGAAGTAAAATGAAATTATGCTATTGCAAAAATTAAAGATAAGAAAAGGCAGAAAGGAAGGAGGGGTCCATTGTGAGAGGGAGGGAGAAAGGGAAATAGGGTATCTCCTAAGAATATAAGAAATCTGTTCTCTTCATATTGATAAAAATGAAAAAATTAAAAATAAAATAAATACCTTGTAATTTCCCTTAATATTTGTATCTTGGAAGCAGCTGCTTATGCCTTCTCGCATTTTAAATCATCCATTATCCACAATCTACTACAAAAAATCTTACAATTCCAGTTCTTTGCTTTACCTTTTCTTTCTTTTTTTTTTATAAAGCTTTTATTTAAAGAATATAAGTTTCCAAAGTACAGCTTATGGACTACAATGGCTCCCCCCCACACACAACTTCGCTCCCTTCCGCTTCCCTCCCCTTTCCCGCTCCCTCTCCCCTTCTGTTCACATCAAGATTCATTTTCAAATCTCCTTATACACAGAAGATCAGTTTAGTACATATTACGTAAAGATTTCAACAGTTTGCCCTCACATAGAGACACAAAATGAAAATACTGTTGGAGTACTAGTTGGTGTTAAACTGGAAATTGCATAGATAATTAATCAATTCTTTAAAAAGAATCATGTAGGATCTCTGTCCTTAATGTGCTGTACATTGTGAATTAATGCTTTACCTTTTCTGTCAAGTGTGAAAACGAAAGGAACAATGATCCCTTCCAGATTCCTAGAAATGTTTTCCATTATTTTTTCAGGAATTGCGATCCTTTGGTCCAGAAGCCTGTACTAGAACCAGAATTTATAGTAGCGCAGATCAATGCCTCCTGTGTCCCATTTTGTCTACCACAATGCAGGATAACCTTAACAAGAAGTATATTCATAACTCATGATTTATCAAATTGAATTCTAAGTCTTTGTATAAAATTCAATCTTGCTTTTATGGTAAACATCTGGCATCAGCCAAAAACAATCCTGAGAAATTGATTTTTACAACACTATACACATATATGCAACGCGTTATTCCACCTGAAACACAGGTAGCTTCTGTACTACTTTGTTTAGATTGCTCCAGATTACCCTGACAGAAATTTTTTTAAAGATTTATTTATTTATTTTAAAGTTAGATTTACACAGACAGAAGGAGAGGCAGAGAGAGAGACAGGTCTTCCAACCACTGGTTCACTCCTCGGCTGCAACAGCCGGAGTTGCACTAATCTGAAACTAGGAGTCAGAAGCTGCTTCCGGGTGTTCCCACATGAGTGCAGGGGCCCAAGGACTTGGGTCATCTTCTACTGCTTTCCCAGGCCATTACAGAGAGCTGGATCAAAAGAGGAGCAGCTGGGACTCAAACCAGCACCCATATGAGATGAACGCACTGCAGGTGGTGACTTTACCTGCTACGCCACAGCGCCGGCCTCTTGCACAAAAATTTGCCAACATAGAAATGCAAAAGCAATGAAACACAATGTTTTGACACACTGTGACATCGATGATTTCAGCAAGAATCACAAGTTTAAACCATGAAAATTTGATGGGAAAGAAACTATACAGAGGATTCCAGAATATCACAGGAGATTGTCCTCCAAATGCAAAGAGAGAAATATTTTTTTTTACCTCAAGAGCCCATAAAGCACAGTGACTAAATTTAGGATGAGAAGAAGTCCATCCATGAAACAAATAAGTGCATCTTCAAAAAATTCTAGGAATATTCTTCTTATGAAGAAAGTATATCTGTAATTGAAAAATGGATTCTTTGTAGTAGCTGTGGCCAGGTAGCTCTGTTCAGTTCTCCAGGATTGGTTGTATTTAAGGTGACAAACCCAGGTTTGGCGCAGTAAATCTTTTTTTTTTAAATAGAAGGGAAGTTTATTCTGTTCAGCTGAGCTCCTCTCCTCAGAGGAGACCAGTCCCTGAGCCCCAGTGGGTCTCTGCCCCAAGGATGACATAAAGCAACTGTGCAGTCCTCAGTGTAAGTTCTGGTCCCTCACCAGAGCGTATGGAGTCTGCCACAGTGACTGCCCACAGTCCCAGCCATACCTTGAGTCCTCACATACAGCCTGAGTTTTTTTTTCTTTCACAATCCCAGCACAGAAGCCTCCCACATTCACGAGCTCCCAGCCCCCTGTTAGTTCTCCCCTACCAGAGTCAGGAGTCAACTCGGCTGGTTGCTGGGCACGGAAACGAGCTGGTGCAGTTGTTACTCATGTCTAAAATGCCACGCACTCTATCAGCTTGTTAAAGGATGCTGCTGTAAAATGATCGGGGAGAGAGAGAAACATATCCCTCTTTTTTTCTCCTCTAGTTTGGCATGTACACTATCCCCTCAGGGCTCCAAGCCGGGTTCCCTCTAGGCTCTTCCTGCAGCTTTAGTGCTGGTGGTTTGGGCTGCTTTGGTCTGGTCTCACCTTGCTTTCCAAAGGCTTCCTGGTCTGGCTGTAGAGCCCATGAGAGCGTTTCAGGCATGGAAAGCCAAGACACTATGGACAAAAATGTTCTACATGAAGGATCTCTGTGAGTGAGACCCTAACGAAAAGGAGTGGCCATCAAAGAAGGATGTACTCTTCTCTAAAGGGAGGAGAGAACTTTCACTTTTCTTATGGCCTTCTCCAAATACTGAAGGAGTTTGTGGACTCAAAAGGCTTCTACAGCCTAGACAGCTCATGTCAAGAGCCTCAGATGGTCACTGAGATCATACATAAGAGTGTTAATTGTTAAATTAACAACAGGGTCACTGTGCACTAATTTCCCATGCAAGGCCTCTCTCCTCAATGAGTTTTATTATGAGAGGTAACTGTAAAACTGGTTCTCAACCAGTTTTTATTTGTTCGCATTAATTGCTGAAACTGTTACTTAGTATAGAGTTGGTCTTCTGTGTGCAAAGTTAATTGAAAATGAATCTTAACGTAGAATGTGACTGCCAAGGGGATAGGGAGGAGGAGGAGGGATGGGAGTGAGGTGGGAGGGTGGTTATGGTGGGAAGAATAACTATATTCTTAAAGCTGTACTTATTAAATGTGTATTCCTTAAAGGGTCAGTCAGTCTTCTCAGATCTAGAAACAAGAGTGAGGATCTCACAATGCTTTGTTTACTGTTATGCTTCTGGTGAAGTAACTTTTGACAAATAAATGGTTTGATACTGATAACTTAGCAGCTCAGATGTCTTCCACATCTGTGTCATGATCTTTGGAACTGAGTCCAGAAATATTCAACGTAAATTAAACTTTTGTAGCAAGCATCATGTACCTATGTGTTTCCAGCATCTCGATCTTCCATATTCTCAGGAATAGAAAATATCCTGATCACTAAAGTTTACACAGAAGAAACTAAGGCAAAGAGAAATTTATTAAGTTATCCAAAGGCACACAGCTGACAGGTTTTACACCTGGAAACACATTCAAAACTTCTAGACTACAAATCCAGCTCTCATATCAGCTATGTCCCACTGCATTTGGAAACTAAAGGTTAAAATATTCTAATCAATGTATATGCATTATTAGGCTAAAGTAACACTCAGCTTTGAATCCATTATTAACACTGTAACTTAACCAGGAAAATGTAGGACACATCTTTCCCTTAAAAATAAATTAGGGAGAAATCCAGAGTGGAATCAAACCCCAGTACAAACAGTAAAACTTACTACACTGTGGCTTGTAATTACAATCCCAAAGTCACAAGAAAAAAAGCATAAATGGGCAACTGTAGAGCACGTTTTTGCTTTAGGAGAGAGAAGTGGTTTGTCACAGGGTTTCAGTCTCTGCAGCCACAAACTTGAGATCATACCTTGGTTCCACCATTACTAACCCAGCATCTTCATGCGATTTTCTGGAACTCCTGAAGCCTCGGATTCCTCATTCGTCAAATGCAGCTGATGATAAAACCTACCTGGCAGAGTGAAAGGTGAATTATGTTCTCTCTAAGTGAAACAGGTTGCTACTATGTTATCGCCATCACCACAGACTTAATACTGAGAGCCAGAAGTCATCCTTGCTCCTTCCCTCTGGGTGTGTTCATCAAATACACATTATTTTTTTCCAGCCAGTTTCCATTGTATAGATGAGAACAGGTATGTTTTACTAATTGTGTTCATGCATATTACAAGTTGGAGCACTGCACTCTTTTCCCATATTTGTTTTGGGGAATAGGGAGTCTTGAAAGCACTAAGGAGGAGTGTCTGCACAAGATCAGCAAGGATTCTGAATGGAGTCCTTTATTGCAGACCTGTTTTATTGAAGCTTAAAGATGCAACTAGAAGATAAGAGATGTTATGTAGAGTCTTCCCATTGTGATTCCACACATAACCCAATTAGAGGAGGGAGAAAACTACCTATGGTTATCTGAAGAGATACGCTGAAATTTTTTGAATAAGTTCAACATACATTCGTGATGAGTATTTTTAGCCAATAGGGAGCAGTATGAATTTACCTTCTGTGACAAAAATGTGCCTCAAAAAGAAATCATGGTAGAAGTGGCAAAATGTGGCCAGCGCCGTGGCTCACTAGGCTAATCCTCCACCTTGTGGCGCCGGCACACCGGGTTCTAGTCCCGGTCGGCGCGCCAGATTCTGTCCCGGTTGCCCCTCTTCCAGGCCAGCTCTCTGGTGCGGCCAGGGAGTGCAGTGGAGGATGGCCCAAGTGCTTGCGCCCTGCACCCCATGGGAGACCAGGAAAAGCACCTGGCTCCTGCCATCGGATCAGTGCAGTGTGCCGGCTGCAGCACATCGGCCGCTGCAGCCATTGGAGGGTGAACCAATGGCAAAGGAAGACCTTTCTCTGTCTCTCTCTCTCACTGTCCACTCTGCCTGTCAAAAAAATAATATAAATAAATAAATAAAAAATAGAAAAGAAGTGGCAAAATGTGGACAATTCTCCATTTCTCATCAGTTGTATTCATACTAAACAGGTGGTCTGATATTACAAAGAAGAAAAGATAAAAGGTGTAAATTGACAAAAAAGTTACTGCTGAAAGATAATTGTGTGATAAAAGTCCAAAATAAAGTTTTCAAAAGAGTAAGTATACTCAGCAAGGTGGCTAGGTAAAAGATGTACAGTCACTGTTCACTAACTCCCCATGCGGGATGTCTGTCCTCAATGAGTTTTATAGACTTAACTATAAAGCTAGTTCTCAAACAGTTTTATTGTGTGTCTGAGTGTGCTTGTGTGTATGCAAATTGTTGAAATCTTTACTTAGTATAGAGTTGATCTTCTGTGTACAAAGCTAATTGAAAATGAATCTTAATGTAGAATGGGACAGGCAAGGGGAGAAGGAGGAGGGGAAGGTGTGAGAGTGTGGGTGGGAGGGTGGGTATAGTGGGAAGACTAACTATATCCCTAAAGTTGTACTTATGAAATGTGTACTCCTTAAAAATAAATTTAAAAAGAAAGCAAAGATCAATGTACATAGAACTCACTCTATGACCCAGCTGAAATGGTAAAAATAGTTTTAAAATGCATACAAAAGCAACTGATATATAGGAATAAATTCAACAAAAATGCCCAGGTCTAGTTTGCAGCAAAAGGTAAAACTTTATTAAGAATATGTTAGCAGTTAAATTTCCAAATGAGAACAGCATACATGGCTTCAGTATTCATTAGTCTTTTTATAAACTTATGGTTCTTGAAATTCACCTGCAATATAAACAGAAAGTTAGAGACATTGTTAAATGGAATTTCATTTAGATGACACTAGAGGTACATACACATTACTATACAGAGGTGAAGTAAAACTGATTGCTCAGGATTGCATCCTGTGAACTTGTGAATGGGATTATTGTATAATTTCAGGCACATTCACAATATTTGTATTGACAATACCCTTTCTAGTGCAATAATGAAAGTCTCCCAGGCATGAGAAAAATATTAAATCAAATGGATCTAGTTAGAATAGTTGTCAGCTGAAAGAAAAATATGTGTATACTTTCACCCAAAACCCAAACAAGTGGTCAACATAGTGGCACAGTGCGGGGCATGAGTGAGGCCATGGCGCGGCCAGGCCAGGCCCGGGGGCTCTGCATGCACAGCTGCCCCCGGTGCCTCCACCCGAGCTGCGCAGAACGGAGCCGCGTGGAGCCAAGCCCGCGAACTAACCCAAGCCAGGGCCCGTGAAGCCAGCCGGCAGGTGTCCCGGAGATGGCAGGGCAGGGAGGGGCCCGGCGTGCATGCACGTGGCCCCCGGACCAGGTGGTGCCAAGGAGGGGCAAAAAAGATGGCGCCCAGAGGAAGTAAGATGGGCGGAACTCAAAAGCTAATTGACTACATAACATCAGGGGAGGTAATAAGACTAGTAACAACTGTATAGACATATGGCTAGTCCTATGGAAATCCCCCCGTTAAATGACTGTTTAAGTGATTAGTGGTCTTTAAGCCCTGCCCCAATGACTGCAGTTTTGTGCTATAAAAGGTTCAGTTACACATGGAATAAATGAGTCCTCGCTAGACTTGGCTCCCCGCTGCGTCTGATTGTCTCCAGGATCGGGAGGCTGGGGAACGGGCGAGCGGCACACTCACCTTTCCTCGGACCCAGTTCATCCTTGTACGGGTGAACTCAGGCCCTGCAGAACAGCACATTTTGCTGCTGTTGTGATGCTGGTATACCATATCAGGATACCTATTTAAGTAAAAGCTAGTCTGTATCCAACTCAGCATTCTACTAACGTGCCAGAAAAGAAGCAGATGGTGGTCAAATCACTTAGTCCTGGGCCACCAATTTGGGTGAACAGGATGCAGTTCCCACTGCCCCAGCTTTGTCTTCACCCAGATTTAGATTTTGCAATCATTTGTGGGAGTGAACCCAGGGGTGAAAGCTCCCTCCCCTGCTCCCATTCCTCTCTCTCTCTCTCACCCACACATAAACACACAGACACTTCATCTGCCATTCAAATAAACAAATAAATCTTTAAAAAAAACAGATAAATGAAAGATCAAACAAACAAAAAAGCTAAGGAAAATGATGGAATTTTAAAAAACATATGTTTTTTCATATATAACATTATCCTGTTCGTAGGCTCAATTGCCTAAGTGAATTAAATTAAAAGATAAGTGTTAACACGTTTTTTCTCTCTTGTAATATGTGGAAAAATGTTTCCTTGAGGTACATTAGATGAGATTTATTTGTCTCATTAATGGTAAATTCTGGTCCTACTTTTCAGAGTAACTTATGTTTTGTTAGCTTTTAAAAGTGATCCTGATTATAAAATATATTCATTAATCACACACGAAATTTTTAAGATTAATTTTATTTACTTATAACTCGAAATCACATGCACACACACACACACACACACACAGAGAGAGAGAGAGAGAGAGAGAGAGATCTTCTATCCACTGGTTTACTCCACAAATAGCCATAAAGGCCAAGGATGGACCAGGTCAAAGCAAGGACCCAAGAGACTCCCCAGGTCTCCCACGTGGATGCAGGGGCCCAAACAATTTGTCCATCCTACTCTGCCCTCCCAGGCACACAACAGCAAGAAGCTGATGGGTAACAGAGCATTCAGGAATCAAAATGGCGCTCATATAGGAACCTGCAGTGCTACAGTACCAGCCAACCAAATAAGTTTTAAATAATTATCAGCACATGCAGTGCAAAATGTAAATATATCTTTAAATGTTATTGGTTTGTCAAAAGCAAGCCATTATATTCCTAACTGAAAATCATTATTTATTGGTTCAACTAATTATACTCACCTGCATGATTTTGCTTTTCTTGTTTTTAAAAATAGGTGATAAAATTGGATACACAAAGCAAGCATAATGAAATGTTTGAAAAAATACTATGTCAAAGATAGAATGGCCAAATTATGCTTATTACCCAGTGCATATGTCAGTATCTGTCATTCTGTGATAAGAATCCTTAAAATTCTACACTTTTAGCATCTTTTAACTTTCACAACACGATCTCATATAGCTTTGATCCAATATATCTCTGATTATAGAAGCTTATTATACAGCCAGTCAGTGTGTGAACTACCTTTCAAGGAAAACTCACAGGTCATAGTAACCTGAATCACAACAAAAACTGGAGATTGGCAGTTCACGAAAATCGCATTAACCCCTCTCCCTTACAATCTCCCACCTATGTAAGATGAATATAGTTGCACCCATCATAAAGACCACTGTTTATACAGCATTCAAAAACAAACATGAAATGTCACGTACGTACTTCATTCATTATTGTGGAGACCTCATTTTCTTTCAAACATAAATATTAGCTGGGATTTTAATATTTAATCCAGAGTGTGGTGGGGTTTAACAAAAAAATGTACATTAGAGGGAATGAAATAAGGAGGTATATTAGAATAAATGATCTTGAATTTCCATTATTTCTGTAGATTCGCTCTTCAGAGAATATGAAAACATTTCTGATGAGGAGTCACTGCATACCCAGATTCCCCATCCCGGAGGACTTGTATAACATATTGCTAAAGAATGAAAGCCCAGGTTCAGACAGTTTCTGTCTAAGGACAGGGTCAAATTTCCACTAGAACAAACTTAGCAGAAAAGCACAGCTTCCCTCAGTGCTACAACTACAGTCTGTGGCAGTACCTTCATTGCACATGACACAGATTAAAATTTGGGGAGGTGTGCATTGGGAATCACATGCTGTAAAACACTGCATGCTCTGTGCAACTCACACACTGCAGAGTTCTGCACCAACGTGTTCCTAGCTCCAGGGGTTGACCTCTTATCTCTTATCTCTTATCTCTTATCTCTTATCTCTTATCTCATCCTCTGCCATGTCCTCACTGAGGACTGGACTGTTACCAATGCAACACAGTTCGTGAGGCCGAAATACAACTCCACCACCCAGAAGCATTCTTGGTCACATATCATTTACCTAGAACCTCCACTACTGCTTCACTTTCAATGTGCTGAGTACTCGGTATATCCCCACTTTGACATGTTGGTTCATCTTGTGCAGGTTTTTCTTCCTCTCGTTCTTGATCCTACAGTTGTGGGGTTGAAAATACAGAGTTAATGAGAGCATTTTGCAGAGTACATCTATGTCTCAGTGTGCGTATATCTCATTGTAATTAATACGGATGAATATCACGTCTTTTTATTAGCAGAGAAAAAATGTTCAGTGTTCTTAGCACCCACTCAGACATGTTAAAGAAAATAAATTGGGCAAACGGAAGGCGAGCACTCACAATCACTTCTTCAACCGCTTGGAAAGACTCCTGCTGCTTCCCTGCTTCTACAGATTCCAACGTTGTTTCCAAACCCCCACTCATAATTCTCACTGAAAATAGAATACTGCCATTTCAACGATGAATGTACAATAACATGCCCAGAATATATTTGCACCCTTTTAAAATGTGAAACCTTCTGCGAGCAAAGTAACCAAGCAATTGTAAGATGCACACCTTCCCATGAAACTCATCACTTTTGCACCTATCGTGGCCATGCGGCTGTAGACATCATCTTACAGAATATAACAACTGAAATCCAGAATTCTGATGAGGATCGAGTGCACACCATGATGCCCTGCTATGGAGGCTTCAAGGAAAATACCGCTGAGGATTAAAATCTAGAGTTCATACACTACGTCCAATTCCCCTTAAAACAAAGTTAGCTGGAAGGCAGAGCCTCCTTTGGACATTCCCCCGCTATCTGTGGCTGTCCGTATGTGGTATGAGGCACTTAGCAGAAGCTCTGACAATTCACGATCAGATCCACTTGAAATGCGCTCCTGGCTGCTGATCTGCACCACAGAGGGTACACAGCCCTGCCCAACGCCACCCAATCCTTTCTTTCCAGACAGTTTGCTCATCACGTGCCACCGCACTGCCTGGTACCCACTGAAGACTGGAACGGTGCAAGTGCATCGCAATCCTGAGAAAGAAATGCAGCTCCCACACCCATGGGCATTCTGGGTCAGTCTCTGCTCACCCGGAACCGACAGTGCGGCTTCACTCTCAGAAGACTGAATACTGGGAGTTTCTCCACGTCCAGAGGGTGGCTTTTCTTTTGGAGTTTGACCTTCCCTGGTTTCTTCTTCCTAGGGTTGTACAATGCAAATTCAAATTTAATCTGAGAATTTTCAGACCTAACATATGATACTGTATATACTAAAAAATACAGGTCCACCACACTTGAGCATTCTTGTTTATGCATCCTTCTCCTGTAATTACCTATAATATGTTTTCTTACTGATATAAATCAGATTATTTCTAAGTATAATAAGCTAAATGATTCAAAGAGATGTTTAGCAAGTTTTATTATTGTGCATCATCTTGCAAATGCGTTTTAAACACAATCGTTTAATGAATTTTTTGTAAAGAATCAGTACATGAATTTCTTTTTATTCCAAATGAACAAACTTCCTTTAATTTCATTTACATGATCTTTCTGTAGCTTCATGACATGTTAATTTCTTAAAATAAAAAGAAGATACTCTTCCAAGAAAACCTATGCTACCACAAATAGTCATCCATAGGATTTTGAAGTTTATCTAAAACTGTGGAAGGATGTACCCCGATGTCCATTAGTAGGAACTGGAAGGAACTCTTGGGCTAAATCTGGGGAACATGACAGCTTATTGCTTTTAGCAGCAGCAGCATTCAATATAAACAATAAGTGTTTCATTCCCTGGATATTAGTATCTGGTATGAATAGCATGGAAGACTAGGTCATTGTTCCTACACTAATTTCAAAACTATCAAAAAAATAACTAGTGGACATAGAAGGCAAGGAATGTCCAGACACTCGGAATCATGTGTTTACCTTAGGAGAAGGCAAAGGCTCCTTCCTTCCTTTAATAAGTTTCAGCTTTGTTTTAGAAGCCTTACTCTCCTTTGTCTCTGTAAATAGAATATTGAGATTTCAAAGATGTCTACAAGAAAGTAGCTACCAATGAGCACTCACCCCACCAAAAAAATAAAAAAAAAAAACCTGGACTCTTGAAACTTTAACACAGCTTTTCACAAAAAGTTATAGGATTTTGGCCCATCCCTCGCCACAAATTCTGCCATTTTCAGCCTGATACTGGACTGATACCGATGCATCACAATATGGGAACCAGAAATACACCTCCACCCCAATAAGTATGTTTCGTCACTCATCCTTCACCTGGAACCTCCACTACTGCTTCACTTTCAGTGTGCTGAGTACTCGGTATATCCCCACTTTCACATGTTGGTTCAACTTGTGCAGGTTTTTCTTCCTCTCGTTCTTGGTCCTACAGTTGTGGGGTTGAACATACAGAGTTAATGAGAGCAATCTGCAGAGTACATCTATGTCTCAGTGTGTATATATCCAATTGTAATTAATACAGATGAATATCATATCTTTTTATTAGCAGTGAAAAAATGTTCAGTGTTTTTAGCACCAACTCATACATGTTAAAGAAAATAAACTGGAAATAACCAAAGGGAATTAAATTGGCAAACAAAAAAGCTGTCTGCACATTAACGTTTATTGCAGCTCAATTCACAATAGCTAAGACCTGGAACCAACCCAAATGCCGCTCAACAGTAGACAGGATAAAGAAATTATGGGACATGTACTCTATAGAATACTATACAGCAGTCAAAAACAATGAAATCCGGTCATTTGCCACAAGATGGAGGAATCTGGAAAATATCATGCTGAGTGAATTGCGCCAGTCCCAAAGGGACAAATACCGTATGTCCTCCCTGATTGGCAAAAACTAACTGTGAATCAAAGGGGAAACCCGTTGAAGTAAAACGGACACTATGAGAAACAGTGACTTGATCAGCTCTTGCCCTGACTCTTGATGTACAGTGTAATACTTTATCCATTTTAGTATATTTTTTGTTCTATTATTAGTGGTTGAACTCTGTAATTAACACACAATTATTCTTAGGTGTTTAAATTTTAATTGAAAAGTGATCCCTGTGAAATATAAAAGTGGGAATAGGAGAGAGAGGAGATGTACAATTTGGGACATGCTCAATCGGACTTGCCCCAGATGAAGGAGTTAGAAACGTGCCAGGGGATTCCAATACAATCCCATCAAGGTGGAATGTACCAAGGCCATCTCACTAGTCCAAGTGATCAATTTCAGTTCACAATTGATCACACTGATAAGTCTAAGATTCAAAGGGATCACACAAACAAGACTAGTGTCTGCTAATACTAACTGATAGAATCAAAAAGGGAAAGAACAGTCCAGCATGGGAAGCAGGATACACAGCAGACTCATAGAATGGTAGATGTCCTAAACAGAACTCTGGCCTCAGAATCAGCCCTTAAGGCATTCGGATCTGGCTGAAGAGCCCATGACAGTATTTTAGGCATGGAAAGCCAAGACACTCTGCAAAAAAACAAAACAAAACACCTAAATGAAAGATCTCTGCGAGTGAGATCCCAGTGGAAAGAATGGGGCCTGCAAAGAAAGAGGTATCTTTCTCTGAAGGGAGGAGAGAACTTCCACTTTGACTATGACCCTGTCGGAATAAGATCGAAGCTGATGAACTCAAAAGGCTTCCATAGCCTCGGCAACTCATGACTAGAGCCTAGGGAGATTACTGACGCCATAAGCAAGAGTGTCAAATTGTTAAATCAACATCAGGAGTCACTGAGTACTTACTTCTCAAGTGGGATCTGTCCATCATGTGTTGTCCAATGTGAATTAATGCTGTAACTAGCACTGAAACAGTATTTAATACTTTGTGTTTCTGTGTGGGTACAAACTGATGAAATCTTTACTTAATATATACTAAATCGATCTTCTGTATATACAGATAATTGGAAATGAATCTTGATGTGAAATGAATGGGAGTGGGAGCGGGAGATGGGAGGGGTGCAAGTGGGAGAGAAATTATGGGGGGGAAGACATTGTAATACATACACTATACTTCGGACATTTAATTTACTAAATGAAAAGTAAATTTAAAAAAAAAAGTAATTAAAAATAAGAAAATAAATTGGGCAAACGGAAGGCGAGCACTCACAATCACTTCTTCAACCGCTTGGAAAGACTCCTGCTGCTTTCCTGCTTCTACAGATTCCAACGTTGTTTCCAAACCCCCACTCATAATTCTCACTGAAAATAGAATACTGCCATTTCAACGATGAATGTACAATAACATGCCCAGAATATATTTGCACCCTTTTAAAATGTGAAACCTTCTGCGAGCAAAGTAACCAAGCAATTGTAAGATGCACACCTTCCCATGAAACTCATCACTTTTGCACCTATCGTGGCCATGCGGCTGTAGACATCATCTTACAGAATATAACAACTGAAATCCAGAATTCTGATGAGGATCGAGTGCACACCATGATGCCCTGCTATGGAGGCTTCAAGGAAAATACCGCTGAGGATTAAAATCTAGAGTTCATACACTACGTCCAATTCCCCTTAAAACAAAGTTAGCTGGAAGGCAGAGCCTCCTTTGGACATTCCCCCGCTATCTGTGGCTGTCCATATGTGGTATGAGGCACTTAGCAGAAGCTCTGACAATTCACGATCAGATCCACTTGAAATGCGCTCCTGGCTGCTGATCTGCACCACAGAGGGTACACAGCCCTGCCCAACGCCACCCAATCCTTTCTTTCCAGACAGTTTGCTCATCACGTGCCACCGCACTGCCTGGTACCCACTGAAGACTGGAACGGTGCAAGTGCATCGCAATCCTGAGAAAGAAATGCAGCTCCCACACCCATGGGCATTCTGGGTCAGTCTCTGCTCACCCGGAACCGACAGTGCGGCTTCACTCTCAGAAGTCTGAATACTGGGAGTTTCTCCACGTCCAGAGGGTGGCTTTTCTTTTGGAGTTTGACCTTCCCTGGTTTCTTCTTCCTAGGGTTGTACAATGCAAATTCAAATTTAATCTGAGAATTTTCAGACCTAACATATGATACTGTATATACTAAAAAATACAGGTCCACCACACTTGAGCATTCTTGTTTATGCATCCTTCTCCTGTAATTACCTATAATATGTTTTCTTACTGATATAAATCAGATTATTTCTAAGTATAATAAGCTAAATGATTCAAAGAGATGTTTAGCAAGTTTTATTATTGTGCATCATCTTGCAAATGCGTTTTAAACACAATCGTTTAATGAATTTTTTGTAAAGAATCAGTACATGAATTTCTTTTTATTCCAAATGAACAAACTTCCTTTAATTTCATTTACATGATCTTTCTGTAGCTTCATGACATGTTAATTTCTTAAAATAAAAAGAAGATACTCTTCCAAGAAAACCTATGCTACCACAAATAGTCATCCATAGGATTTTGAAGTTTATCTAAAACTGTGGAAGGATGTACCCCGATGTCCATTAGTAGGAACTGGAAGGAACTCTTGGGCTAAATCTGGGGAACATGACAGCTTATTGCTTTTAGCAGCAGCAGCATTCAATATAAACAATAAGTGTTTCATTCCCTGGATATTAGTATCTGGTATGAATAGCATGGAAGACTAGGTCATTGTTCCTACACTAATTTCAAAACTATCAAAAAAATAACTAGTGGACATAGAAGGCAAGGAATGTCCAGACACTCGGAATCATGTGTTTACCTTAGGAGAAGGCAAAGGCTCCTTCCTTCCTTTAATAAGTTTCAGCTTTGTTTTAGAAGCCTTACTCTCCTTTGTCTCTGTAAATAGAATATTGAGATTTCAAAGATGTCTACAAGAAAGTAGCTACCAATGAGCACTCACCCCACCAAAAAAATAAAAAAAAAAACCTGGACTCTTGAAACTTTAACACAGCTTTTCACAAAAAGTTATAGGATTTTGGCCCATCCCTCGCCACAAATTCTGCCATTTTCAGCCTGATACTGGACTGATACCAATGCATCACAATATGGGAACCAGAAATACACCTCCACCCCAATAAGTATGTTTCGTCACTCATCCTTCACCTGGAACCTCCACTACTGCTTCACTTTCAGTGTGCTGAGTACTCGGTATATCCCCACTTTCACATGTTGGTTCAACTTGTGCAGGTTTTTCTTCCTCTCGTTCTTGGTCCTACAGTTGTGGGGTTGAACATACAGAGTTAATGAGAGCAATCTGCAGAGTACATCTATGTCTCAGTGTGTATATATCCAATTGTAATTAATACAGATGAATATCATATCTTTTTATTAGCAGTGAAAAAATGTTCAGTGTTTTTAGCACCAACTCATACATGTTAAAGAAAATAAACTGGAAATAACCAAAGGGAATTAAATTGGCAAACAAAAAAGCTGTCTGCACATTAACGTTTATTGCAGCTCAATTCACAATAGCTAAGACCTGGAACCAACCCAAATGCCGCTCAACAGTAGACAGGATAAAGAAATTATGGGACATGTACTCTATAGAATACTATACAGCAGTCAAAAACAATGAAATCCGGTCATTTGCCACAAGATGGAGGAATCTGGAAAATATCATGCTGAGTGAATTGCGCCAGTCCCAAAGGGACAAATACCGTATGTCCTCCCTGATTGGCAAAAACTAACTGTGAATCAAAGGGGAAACCCGTTGAAGTAAAACGGACACTATGAGAAACAGTGACTTGATCAGCTCTTGCCCTGACTCTTGATGTACAGTGTAATACTTTATCCATTTTAGTATATTTTTTGTTCTATTATTAGTGGTTGAACTCTGTAATTAACACACAATTATTCTTAGGTGTTTAAATTTTAATTGAAAAGTGATCCCTGTGAAATATAAAAGTGGGAATAGGAGAGAGAGGAGATGTACAATTTGGGACATGCTCAATCGGACTTGCCCCAGATGAAGGAGTTAGAAACGTGCCAGGGGATTCCAATACAATCCCATCAAGGTGGAATGTACCAAGGCCATCTCACTAGTCCAAGTGATCAATTTCAGTTCACAATTGATCACACTGATAAGTCTAAGATTCAAAGGGATCACACAAACAAGACTAGTGTCTGCTAATACTAACTGATAGAATCAAAAAGGGAAAGAACAGTCCAGCATGGGAAGCAGGATACACAGCAGACTCATAGAATGGTAGATGTCCTAAACAGAACTCTGGCCTCAGAATCAGCCCTTAAGGCATTCGGATCTGGCTGAAGAGCCCATGACAGTATTTTAGGCATGGAAAGCCAAGACACTCTGCAAAAAAACAAAACAAAACACCTAAATGAAAGATCTCTGCGAGTGAGATCCCAGTGGAAAGAATGGGGCCTGCAAAGAAAGAGGTATCTTTCTCTGAAGGGAGGAGAGAACTTCCACTTTGACTATGACCCTGTCGGAATAAGATCGAAGCTGATGAACTCAAAAGGCTTCCATAGCCTCGGCAACTCATGACTAGAGCCTAGGGAGATTACTGACGCCATAAGCAAGAGTGTCAAATTGTTAAATCAACATCAGGAGTCACTGAGTACTTACTTCTCAAGTGGGATCTGTCCATCATGTGTTGTCCAATGTGAATTAATGCTGTAACTAGCACTGAAACAGTATTTAATACTTTGTGTTTCTGTGTGGGTACAAACTGATGAAATCTTTACTTAATATATACTAAATCGATCTTCTGTATATACAGATAATTGGAAATGAATCTTGATGTGAAATGAATGGGAGTGGGAGCGGGAGATGGGAGGGGTGCAAGTGGGAGAGAAATTATGGGGGGGAAGACATTGTAATACATACACTATACTTCGGACATTTAATTTACTAAATGAAAAGTAAATTTAAAAAAAAAAGTAATTAAAAATAAGAAAATAAATTGGGCAAACGGAAGGCGAGCACTCACAATCACTTCTTCAACCGCTTGGAAAGACTCCTGCTGCTTTCCTGCTTCTACAGATTCCAACGTTGTTTCCAAACCCCCACTCATAATTCTCACTGAAAATAGAATACTGCCATTTCAACGATGAATGTACAATAACATGCCCAGAATATATTTGCACCCTTTTAAAATGTGAAACCTTCTGCGAGCAAAGTAACCAAGCAATTGTAAGATGCACACCTTCCCATGAAACTCATCACTTTTGCACCTATCGTGGCCATGCGGCTGTAGACATCATCTTACAGAATGTAACAACTGAAATCCAGAATTCTGATGAGGATCGAGTGCACACCATGATGCCCTGCTATGGAGGCTTCAAGGAAAATACCGCTGAGGATTAAAATCTAGAGTTCATACACTACGTCCAATTCCCCTTAAAACAAAGTTAGCTGGAAGGCAGAGCCTCCTTTGGACATTCCCCCGCTATCTGTGGCTGTCCGTATGTGGTATGAGGCACTTAGCAGAAGCTCTGACAATTCACGATCAGATCCACTTGAAATGCGCTCCTGGCTGCTGATCTGCACCACAGAGGGTACACAGCCCTGCCCAACGCCACCCAATCCTTTCTTTCCAGACAGTTTGCTCATCACGTGCCACCGCACTGCCTGGTACCCACTGAAGACTGGAACGGTGCAAGTGCATCGCAATCCTGAGAAAGAAATGCAGCTCCCACACCCATGGGCATTCTGGGTCAGTCTCTGCTCACCCGGAACCGACAGTGCGGCTTCACTCTCAGAAGACTGAATACTGGGAGTTTCTCCACGTCCAGAGGGTGGCTTTTCTTTTGGAGTTTGACCTTCCCTGGTTTCTTCTTCCTAGGGTTGTACAATGCAAATTCAAATTTAATCTGAGAATTTTCAGACCTAACATATGATACTGTATATACTAAAAAATACAGGTCCACCACACTTGAGCATTCTTGTTTATGCATCCTTCTCCTGTAATTACCTATAATATGTTTTCTTACTGATATAAATCAGATTATTTCTAAGTATAATAAGCTAAATGATTCAAAGAGATGTTTAGCAAGTTTTATTATTGTGCATCATCTTGCAAATGCGTTTTAAACACAATCGTTTAATGAATTTTTTGTAAAGAATCAGTACATGAATTTCTTTTTATTCCAAATGAACAAACTTCCTTTAATTTCATTTACATGATCTTTCTGTAGCTTCATGACATGTTAATTTCTTAAAATAAAAAGAAGATACTCTTCCAAGAAAACCTATGCTACCACAAATAGTCATCCATAGGATTTTGAAGTTTATCTAAAACTGTGGAAGGATGTACCCCGATGTCCATTAGTAGGAACTGGAAGGAACTCTTGGGCTAAATCTGGGGAACATGACAGCTTATTGCTTTTAGCAGCAGCAGCATTCAATATAAACAATAAGTGTTTCATTCCCTGGATATTAGTATCTGGTATGAATAGCATGGAAGACTAGGTCATTGTTCCTACACTAATTTCAAAACTATCAAAAAAATAACTAGTGGACATAGAAGGCAAGGAATGTCCAGACACTCGGAATCATGTGTTTACCTTAGGAGAAGGCAAAGGCTCCTTCCTTCCTTTAATAAGTTTCAGCTTTGTTTTAGAAGCCTTACTCTCCTTTGTCTCTGTAAATAGAATATTGAGATTTCAAAGATGTCTACAAGAAAGTAGCTACCAATGAGCACTCACCCCACCAAAAAAATAAAAAAAAAAACCTGGACTCTTGAAACTTTAACACAGCTTTTCACAAAAAGTTATAGGATTTTGGCCCATCCCTCGCCACAAATTCTGCCATTTTCAGCCTGATACTGGACTGATACCGATGCATCACAATATGGGAACCAGAAATACACCTCCACCCCAATAAGTATGTTTCGTCACTCATCCTTCACCTGGAACCTCCACTACTGCTTCACTTTCAGTGTGCTGAGTACTCGGTATATCCCCACTTTCACATGTTGGTTCAACTTGTGCAGGTTTTTCTTCCTCTCGTTCTTGGTCCTACAGTTGTGGGGTTGAACATACAGAGTTAATGAGAGCAATCTGCAGAGTACATCTATGTCTCAGTGTGTATATATCCAATTGTAATTAATACAGATGAATATCATATCTTTTTATTAGCAGTGAAAAAATGTTCAGTGTTTTTAGCACCAACTCATACATGTTAAAGAAAATAAACTGGAAATAACCAAAGGGAATTAAATTGGCAAACAAAAAAGCTGTCTGCACATTAACGTTTATTGCAGCTCAATTCACAATAGCTAAGACCTGGAACCAACCCAAATGCCGCTCAACAGTAGACAGGATAAAGAAATTATGGGACATGTACTCTATAGAATACTATACAGCAGTCAAAAACAATGAAATCCGGTCATTTGCCACAAGATGGAGGAATCTGGAAAATATCATGCTGAGTGAATTGCGCCAGTCCCAAAGGGACAAATACCGTATGTCCTCCCTGATTGGCAAAAACTAACTGTGAATCAAAGGGGAAACCCGTTGAAGTAAAACGGACACTATGAGAAACAGTGACTTGATCAGCTCTTGCCCTGACTCTTGATGTACAGTGTAATACTTTATCCATTTTAGTATATTTTTTGTTCTATTATTAGTGGTTGAACTCTGTAATTAACACACAATTATTCTTAGGTGTTTAAATTTTAATTGAAAAGTGATCCCTGTGAAATATAAAAGTGGGAATAGGAGAGAGAGGAGATGTACAATTTGGGACATGCTCAATCGGACTTGCCCCAGATGAAGGAGTTAGAAACGTGCCAGGGGATTCCAATACAATCCCATCAAGGTGGAATGTACCAAGGCCATCTCACTAGTCCAAGTGATCAATTTCAGTTCACAATTGATCACACTGATAAGTCTAAGATTCAAAGGGATCACACAAACAAGACTAGTGTCTGCTAATACTAACTGATAGAATCAAAAAGGGAAAGAACAGTCCAGCATGGGAAGCAGGATACACAGCAGACTCATAGAATGGTAGATGTCCTAAACAGAACTCTGGCCTCAGAATCAGCCCTTAAGGCATTCGGATCTGGCTGAAGAGCCCATGACAGTATTTTAGGCATGGAAAGCCAAGACACTCTGCAAAAAAACAAAACAAAACACCTAAATGAAAGATCTCTGCGAGTGAGATCCCAGTGGAAAGAATGGGGCCTGCAAAGAAAGAGGTATCTTTCTCTGAAGGGAGGAGAGAACTTCCACTTTGACTATGACCCTGTCGGAATAAGATCGAAGCTGATGAACTCAAAAGGCTTCCATAGCCTCGGCAACTCATGACTAGAGCCTAGGGAGATTACTGACGCCATAAGCAAGAGTGTCAAATTGTTAAATCAACATCAGGAGTCACTGAGTACTTACTTCTCAAGTGGGATCTGTCCATCATGTGTTGTCCAATGTGAATTAATGCTGTAACTAGCACTGAAACAGTATTTAATACTTTGTGTTTCTGTGTGGGTACAAACTGATGAAATCTTTACTTAATATATACTAAATCGATCTTCTGTATATACAGATAATTGGAAATGAATCTTGATGTGAAATGAATGGGAGTGGGAGCGGGAGATGTGAGGGGTGCAAGTGGGAGAGAAATTATGGGGGGGAAGACATTGTAATACATACACTATACTTCGGACATTTAATTTACTAAATGAAAAGTAAATTTAAAAAAAAAAGTAATTAAAAATAAGAAAATAAATTGGGCAAACGGAAGGCGAGCACTCACAATCACTTCTTCAACCGCTTGGAAAGACTCCTGCTGCTTTCCTGCTTCTACAGATTCCAACGTTGTTTCCAAACCCCCACTCATAATTCTCACTGAAAATAGAATACTGCCATTTCAACGATGAATGTACAATAACATGCCCAGAATATATTTGCACCCTTTTAAAATGTGAAACCTTCTGCGAGCAAAGTAACCAAGCAATTGTAAGATGCACACCTTCCCATGAAACTCATCACTTTTGCACCTATCGTGGCCATGCGGCTGTAGACATCATCTTACAGAATATAACAACTGAAATCCAGAATTCTGATGAGGATCGAGTGCACACCATGATGCCCTGCTATGGAGGCTTCAAGGAAAATACCGCTGAGGATTAAAATCTAGAGTTCATACACTACGTCCAATTCCCCTTAAAACAAAGTTAGCTGGAAGGCAGAGCCTCCTTTGGACATTCCCCCGCTATCTGTGGCTGTCCGTATGTGGTATGAGGCACTTAGCAGAAGCTCTGACAATTCACGATCAGATCCACTTGAAATGCGCTCCTGGCTGCTGATCTGCACCACAGAGGGTACACAGCCCTGCCCAACGCCACCCAATCCTTTCTTTCCAGACAGTTTGCTCATCACGTGCCACCGCACTGCCTGGTACCCACTGAAGACTGGAACGGTGCAAGTGCATCGCAATCCTGAGAAAGAAATGCAGCTCCCACACCCATGGGCATTCTGGGTCAGTCTCTGCTCACCCGGAACCGACAGTGCGGCTTCACTCTCAGAAGTCTGAATACTGGGAGTTTCTCCACGTCCAGAGGGTGGCTTTTCTTTTGGAGTTTGACCTTCCCTGGTTTCTTCTTCCTAGGGTTGTACAATGCAAATTCAAATTTAATCTGAGAATTTTCAGACCTAACATATGATACTGTATATACTAAAAAATACAGGTCCACCACACTTGAGCATTCTTGTTTATGCATCCTTCTCCTGTAATTACCTATAATATGTTTTCTTACTGATATAAATCAGATTATTTCTAAGTATAATAAGCTAAATGATTCAAAGAGATGTTTAGCAAGTTTTATTATTGTGCATCATCTTGC
This sequence comes from Sylvilagus floridanus, assembly GCA_949820135.1. NCBI lineage: Eukaryota > Metazoa > Chordata > Mammalia > Lagomorpha > Leporidae > Sylvilagus > Sylvilagus floridanus. Next base: position 93,208,622 of record OX463223.1, read on the forward strand.
AAATGCGTTTTAAACACAATCGTTTAATGAATTTTTTGTAAAGAATCAGTACATGAATTTCTTTTTATTCCAAATGAACAAACTTCCTTTAATTTCATTTACATGATCTTTCTGTAGCTTCATGACATGTTAATTTCTTAAAATAAAAAGAAGATACTCTTCCAAGAAAACCTATGCTACCACAAATAGTCATCCATAGGATTTTGAAGTTTATCTAAAACTGTGGAAGGATGTACCCCGATGTCCATTAGTAGGAACTGGAAGGAACTCTTGGGCTAAATCTGGGGAACATGACAGCTTATTGCTTTTAGCAGCAGCAGCATTCAATATAAACAATAAGTGTTTCATTCCCTGGATATTAGTATCTGGTATGAATAGCATGGAAGACTAGGTCATTGTTCCTACACTAATTTCAAAACTATCAAAAAAATAACTAGTGGACATAGAAGGCAAGGAATGTCCAGACACTCGGAATCATGTGTTTACCTTAGGAGAAGGCAAAGGCTCCTTCCTTCCTTTAATAAGTTTCAGCTTTGTTTTAGAAGCCTTACTCTCCTTTGTCTCTGTAAATAGAATATTGAGATTTCAAAGATGTCTACAAGAAAGTAGCTACCAATGAGCACTCACCCCACCAAAAAAATAAAAAAAAAAACCTGGACTCTTGAAACTTTAACACAGCTTTTCACAAAAAGTTATAGGATTTTGGCCCATCCCTCGCCACAAATTCTGCCATTTTCAGCCTGATACTGGACTGATACCGATGCATCACAATATGGGAACCAGAAATACACCTCCACCCCAATAAGTATGTTTCGTCACTCATCCTTCACCTGGAACCTCCACTACTGCTTCACTTTCAGTGTGCTGAGTACTCGGTATATCCCCACTTTCACATGTTGGTTCAACTTGTGCAGGTTTTTCTTCCTCTCGTTCTTGGTCCTACAGTTGTGGGGTTGAACATACAGAGTTAATGAGAGCAATCTGCAGAGTACATCTATGTCTCAGTGTGTATATATCCAATTGTAATTAATACAGATGAATATCATATCTTTTTATTAGCAGTGAAAAAATGTTCAGTGTTTTTAGCACCAACTCATACATGTTAAAGAAAATAAACTGGAAATAACCAAAGGGAATTAAATTGGCAAACAAAAAAGCTGTCTGCACATTAACGTTTATTGCAGCTCAATTCACAATAGCTAAGACCTGGAACCAACCCAAATGCCGCTCAACAGTAGACAGGATAAAGAAATTATGGGACATGTACTCTATAGAATACTATACAGCAGTCAAAAACAATGAAATCCGGTCATTTGCCACAAGATGGAGGAATCTGGAAAATATCATGCTGAGTGAATTGCACCAGTCCCAAAGGGACAAATACCGTATGTCCTCCCTGATTGGCAAAAACTAACTGTGAATCAAAGGGGAAACCCGTTGAAGTAAAACGGACACTATGAGAAACAGTGACTTGATCAGCTCTTGCCCTGACTCTTGATGTACAGTGTAATACTTTATCCATTTTAGTATATTTTTTGTTCTATTATTAGTGGTTGAACTCTGTAATTAACACACAATTATTCTTAGGTGTTTAAATTTTAATTGAAAAGTGATCCCTGTGAAATATAAAAGTGGGAATAGGAGAGAGAGGAGATGTACAATTTGGGACATGCTCAATCGGACTTGCCCCAGATGAAGGAGTTAGAAACGTGCCAGGGGATTCCAATACAATCCCATCAAGGTGGAATGTACCAAGGCCATCTCACTAGTCCAAGTGATCAATTTCAGTTCACAATTGATCACACTGATAAGTCTAAGATTCAAAGGGATCACACAAACAAGATTAGTGTCTGCTAATACTAACTGATAGAATCAAAAAGGGAAAGAACAGTCCAGCATGGGAAGCAGGATACACAGCAGACTCATAGAATGGTAGATGTCCTAAACAGAACTCTGGCCTCAGAATCAGCCCTTAAGGCATTCGGATCTGGCTGAAGAGCCCATGACAGTATTTTAGGCATGGAAAGCCAAGACACTCTGCAAAAAACAAAACAAAACACCTAAATGAAAGATCTCTGCGAGTGAGATCCCAGTGGAAAGAATGGGGCCTGCAAAGAAAGAGGTATCTTTCTCTGAAGGGAGGAGAGAACTTCCACTTTGACTATGACCCTGTCGGAATAAGATCGAAGCTGATGAACTCAAAAGGCTTCCATAGCCTCGGCAACTCATGACTAGAGCCTAGGGAGATTACTGACGCCATAAGCAAGAGTGTCAAATTGTTAAATCAACATCAGGAGTCACTGAGTACTTACTTCTCAAGTGGGATCTGTCCATCATGTGTTGTCCAATGTGAATTAATGCTATAACTAGCACTGAAACAGTATTTAATACTTTGTGTTTCTGTGTGGGTACAAACTGATGAAATCTTTACTTAATATGTACTAAATCGATCTTCTGTATATACAGATAATTGGAAATGAATCTTGATGTGAAATGAATGGGAGTGGGAGCGGGAGATGGGAGGGGTGCAAGTGGGAGAGAAATTATGGGGGGGAAGACATTGTAATACATACACTATACTTCGGACATTTAATTTACTAAATGAAAAGTAAATTTAAAAAAAAAAGTAATTAGTAATTAAAAATAAGAAAATAAATTGGGCAAACGGAAGGCGAGCACTCACAATCACTTCTTCAACCGCTTGGAAAGACTCCTGCTGCTTTCCTGCTTCTACAGATTCCAACGTTGTTTCCAAACCCCCACTCATAATTCTCACTGAAAATAGAATACTGCCATTTCAACGATGAATGTACAATAACATGCCCAGAATATATTTGCACCCTTTTAAAATGTGAAACCTTCTGCGAGCAAAGTAACCAAGCAATTGTAAGATGCACACCTTCCCATGAAACTCATCACTTTTGCACCTATCGTGGCCATGCGGCTGTAGACATCATCTTACAGAATATAACAACTGAAATCCAGAATTCTGATGAGGATCGAGTGCACACCATGATGCCCTGCTATGGAGGCTTCAAGGAAAATACCGCTGAGGATTAAAATCTAGAGTTCATACACTACGTCCAATTCCCCTTAAAACAAAGTTAGCTGGAAGGCAGAGCCTCCTTTGGACATTCCCCTGCTATCTGTGGCTGTCCGTATGTGGTATGAGGCACTTAGCAGAAGCTCTGACAATTCACGATCAGATCCACTTGAAATGCGCTCCTGGCTGCTGATCTGCACCACAGAGGGTACACAGCCCTGCCCAACGCCACCCAATCCTTTCTTTCCAGACAGTTTGCTCATCACGTGCCACCGCACTGCCTGGTACCCACTGAAGACTGGAACGGTGCAAGTGCATCGCAATCCTGAGAAAGAAATGCAGCTCCCACACCCATGGGCATTCTGGGTCAGTCTCTGCTCACCCGGAACCGACAGTGCGGCTTCACTCTCAGAAGTCTGAATACTGGGAGTTTCTCCACGTCCAGAGGGTGGCTTTTCTTTTGGAGTTTGACCTTCCCTGGTTTCTTCTTCCTAGGGTTGTACAATGCAAATTCAAATTTAATCTGAGAATTTTCAGACCTAACATATGATACTGTATATACTAAAAAATACAGGTCCACCACACTTGAGCATTCTTGTTTATGCATCCTTCTCCTGTAATTACCTATAATATGTTTTCTTACTGATATAAATCAGATTATTTCTAAGTATAATAAGCTAAATGATTCAAAGAGATGTTTAGCAAGTTTTATTATTGTGCATCATCTTGCAAATGCGTTTTAAACACAATCGTTTAATGAATTTTTTGTAAAGAATCAGTACATGAATTTCTTTTTATTCCAAATGAACAAACTTCCTTTAATTTCATTTACATGATCTTTCTGTAGCTTCATGACATGTTAATTTCTTAAAATAAAAAGAAGATACTCTTCCAAGAAAACCTATGCTACCACAAATAGTCATCCATAGGATTTTGAAGTTTATCTAAAACTGTGGAAGGATGTACCCCGATGTCCATTAGTAGGAACTGGAAGGAACTCTTGGGCTAAATCTGGGGAACATGACAGCTTATTGCTTTTAGCAGCAGCAGCATTCAATATAAACAATAAGTGTTTCATTCCCTGGATATTAGTATCTGGTATGAATAGCATGGAAGACTAGGTCATTGTTCCTACACTAATTTCAAAACTATCAAAAAAATAACTAGTGGACATAGAAGGCAAGGAATGTCCAGACACTCGGAATCATGTGTTTACCTTAGGAGAAGGCAAAGGCTCCTTCCTTCCTTTAATAAGTTTCAGCTTTGTTTTAGAAGCCTTACTCTCCTTTGTCTCTGTAAATAGAATATTGAGATTTCAAAGATGTCTACAAGAAAGTAGCTACCAATGAGCACTCACCCCACCAAAAAAATAAAAAAAAAACCTGGACTCTTGAAACTTTAACACAGCTTTTCACAAAAAGTTATAGGATTTTGGCCCATCCCTCGCCACAAATTCTGCCATTTTCAGCCTGATACTGGACTGATACCGATGCATCACAATATGGGAACCAGAAATACACCTCCACCCCAATAAGTATGTTTCGTCACTCATCCTTCACCTGGAACCTCCACTACTGCTTCACTTTCAGTGTGCTGAGTACTCGGTATATCCCCACTTTCACATGTTGGTTCAACTTGTGCAGGTTTTTCTTCCTCTCGTTCTTGGTCCTACAGTTGTGGGGTTGAACATACAGAGTTAATGAGAGCAATCTGCAGAGTACATCTATGTCTCAGTGTGTATATATCCAATTGTAATTAATACAGATGAATATCATATCTTTTTATTAGCAGTGAAAAAATGTTCAGTGTTTTTAGCACCAACTCATACATGTTAAAGAAAATAAACTGGAAATAACCAAAGGGAATTAAATTGGCAAACAAAAAAGCTGTCTGCACATTAACGTTTATTGCAGCTCAATTCACAATAGCTAAGACCTGGAACCAACCCAAATGCCGCTCAACAGTAGACAGGATAAAGAAATTATGGGACATGTACTCTATAGAATACTATACAGCAGTAAAAACAATGAAATCCGGTCATTTGCCACAAGATGGAGGAATCTGGAAAATATCATGCTGAGTGAATTGCACCAGTCCCAAAGGGACAAATACCGTATGTCCTCCCTGATTGGCAAAAACTAACTGTGAATCAAAGGGGAAACCCGTTGAAGTAAAACGGACACTATGAGAAACAGTGACTTGATCAGCTCTTGCCCTGACTCTTGATGTACAGTGTAATACTTTATCCATTTTAGTATATTTTTTGTTCTATTATTAGTGGTTGAACTCTGTAATTAACACACAATTATTCTTAGGTGTTTAAATTTTAATTGAAAAGTGATCCCTGTGAAATATAAAAGTGGGAATAGGAGAGAGAGGAGATGTACAATTTGGGACATGCTCAATCGGACTTGCCCCAGATGAAGGAGTTAGAAACGTGCCAGGGGATTCCAATACAATCCCATCAAGGTGGAATGTACCAAGGCCATCTCACTAGTCCAAGTGATCAATTTCAGTTCACAATTGATCACACTGATAAGTCTAAGATTCAAAGGGATCACACAAACAAGACTAGTGTCTGCTAATACTAACTGATAGAATCAAAAAGGGAAAGAACAGTCCAGCATGGGAAGCAGGATACACAGCAGACTCATAGAATGGTAGATGTCCTAAACAGAACTCTGGCCTCAGAATCAGCCCTTAAAGCATTCGGATCTGGCTGAAGAGCCCATGACAGTATTTTAGGCATGGAAAGCCAAGACACTCTGCAAAAAACAAAACAAAACACCTAAATGAAAGATCTCTGCGAGTGAGATCCCAGTGGAAAGAATGGGGCCTGCAAAGAAAGAGGTATCTTTCTCTGAAGGGAGGAGAGAACTTCCACTTTGACTATGACCCTGTCGGAATAAGATCGAAGCTGATGAACTCAAAAGGCTTCCATAGCCTCGGCAACTCATGACTAGAGCCTAGGGAGATTACTGACGCCATAAGCAAGAGTGTCAAATTGTTAAATCAACATCAGGAGTCACTGAGTACTTACTTCTCAAGTGGGATCTGTCCATCATGTGTTGTCCAATGTGAATTAATGCTATAACTAGCACTGAAACAGTATTTAATACTTTGTGTTTCTGTGTGGGTACAAACTGATGAAATCTTTACTTAATATGTACTAAATCGATCTTCTGTATATACAGATAATTGGAAATGAATCTTGATGTGAAATGAATGGGAGTGGGAGCGGGAGATGGGAGGGGTGCAAGTGGGAGAGAAATTATGGGGGGGAAGACATTGTAATACATACACTATACTTCGGACATTTAATTTACTAAATGAAAAGTAAATTTAAAAAAAAAAGTAATTAGTAATTAAAAATAAGAAAATAAATTGGGCAAACGGAAGGCGAGCACTCACAATCACTTCTTCAACCGCTTGGAAAGACTCCTGCTGCTTTCCTGCTTCTACAGATTCCAACGTTGTTTCCAAACCCCCACTCATAATTCTCACTGAAAATAGAATACTGCCATTTCAACGATGAATGTACAATAACATGCCCAGAATATATTTGCACCCTTTTAAAATGTGAAACCTTCTGCGAGCAAAGTAACCAAGCAATTGTAAGATGCACACCTTCCCATGAAACTCATCACTTTTGCACCTATCGTGGCCATGCGGCTGTAGACATCATCTTACAGAATATAACAACTGAAATCCAGAATTCTGATGAGGATCGAGTGCACACCATGATGCCCTGCTATGGAGGCTTCAAGGAAAATACCGCTGAGGATTAAAATCTAGAGTTCATACACTACGTCCAATTCCCCTTAAAACAAAGTTAGCTGGAAGGCAGAGCCTCCTTTGGACATTCCCCCGCTTTCTGTGGCTGTCCGTATGTGGTATGAGGCACTTAGCAGAAGCTCTGACAATTCACGATCAGATCCACTTGAAATGCGCTCCTGGCTGCTGATCTGCACCACAGAGGGTACACAGCCCTGCCCAACGCCACCCAATCCTTTCTTTCCAGACAGTTTGCTCATCACGTGCCACCGCACTGCCTGGTACCCACTGAAGACTGGAACGGTGCAAGTGCATCGCAATCCTGAGAAAGAAATGCAGCTCCCACACCCATGGGCATTCTGGGTCAGTCTCTGCTCACCCGGAACCGACAGTGCGGCTTCACTCTCAGAAGTCTGAATACTGGGAGTTTCTCCACGTCCAGAGGGTGGCTTTTCTTTTGGAGTTTGACCTTCCCTGGTTTCTTCTTCCTAGGGTTGTACAATGCAAATTCAAATTTAATCTGAGAATTTTCAGACCTAACATATGATACTGTATATACTAAAAAATACAGGTCCACCACACTTGAGCATTCTTGTTTATGCATCCTTCTCCTGTAATTACCTATAATATGTTTTCTTACTGATATAAATCAGATTATTTCTAAGTATAATAAGCTAAATGATTCAAAGAGATGTTTAGCAAGTTTTATTATTGTGCATCATCTTGCAAATGCGTTTTAAACACAATCGTTTAATGAATTTTTTGTAAAGAATCAGTACATGAATTTCTTTTTATTCCAAATGAACAAACTTCCTTTAATTTCATTTACATGATCTTTCTGTAGCTTCATGACATGTTAATTTCTTAAAATAAAAAGAAGATACTCTTCCAAGAAAACCTATGCTACCACAAATAGTCATCCATAGGATTTTGAAGTTTATCTAAAACTGTGGAAGGATGTACCCCGATGTCCATTAGTAGGAACTGGAAGGAACTCTTGGGCTAAATCTGGGGAACATGACAGCTTATTGCTTTTAGCAGCAGCAGCATTCAATATAAACAATAAGTGTTTCATTCCCTGGATATTAGTATCTGGTATGAATAGCATGGAAGACTAGGTCATTGTTCCTACACTAATTTCAAAACTATCAAAAAAATAACTAGTGGACATAGAAGGCAAGGAATGTCCAGACACTCGGAATCATGTGTTTACCTTAGGAGAAGGCAAAGGCTCCTTCCTTCCTTTAATAAGTTTCAGCTTTGTTTTAGAAGCCTTACTCTCCTTTGTCTCTGTAAATAGAATATTGAGATTTCAAAGATGTCTACAAGAAAGTAGCTACCAATGAGCACTCACCCCACCAAAAAAATAAAAAAAAAAACCTGGACTCTTGAAACTTTAACACAGCTTTTCACAAAAAGTTATAGGATTTTGGCCCATCCCTCGCCACAAATTCTGCCATTTTCAGCCTGATACTGGACTGATACCAATGCATCACAATATGGGAACCAGAAATACACCTCCACCCCAATAAGTATGTTTCGTCACTCATCCTTCACCTGGAACCTCCACTACTGCTTCACTTTCAGTGTGCTGAGTACTCGGTATATCCCCACTTTCACATGTTGGTTCAACTTGTGCAGGTTTTTCTTCCTCTCGTTCTTGGTCCTACAGTTGTGGGGTTGAACATACAGAGTTAATGAGAGCAATCTGCAGAGTACATCTATGTCTCAGTGTGTATATATCCAATTGTAATTAATACAGATGAATATCATATCTTTTTATTAGCAGTGAAAAAATGTTCAGTGTTTTTAGCACCAACTCATACATGTTAAAGAAAATAAACTGGAAATAACCAAAGGGAATTAAATTGGCAAACAAAAAAGCTGTCTGCACATTAACGTTTATTGCAGCTCAATTCACAATAGCTAAGACCTGGAACCAACCCAAATGCCGCTCAACAGTAGACAGGATAAAGAAATTATGGGACATGTACTCTATAGAATACTATACAGCAGTCAAAAACAATGAAATCCGGTCATTTGCCACAAGATGGAGGAATCTGGAAAATATCATGCTGAGTGAATTGCGCCAGTCCCAAAGGGACAAATACCGTATGTCCTCCCTGATTGGCAAAAACTAACTGTGAATCAAAGGGGAAACCCGTTGAAGTAAAACGGACACTATGAGAAACAGTGACTTGATCAGCTCTTGCCCTGACTCTTGATGTACAGTGTAATACTTTATCCATTTTAGTATATTTTTTGTTCTATTATTAGTGGTTGAACTCTGTAATTAACACACAATTATTCTTAGGTGTTTAAATTTTAATTGAAAAGTGATCCCTGTGAAATATAAAAGTGGGAATAGGAGAGAGAGGAGATGTACAATTTGGGACATGCTCAATCGGACTTGCCCCAGATGAAGGAGTTAGAAACGTGCCAGGGGATTCCAATACAATCCCATCAAGGTGGAATGTACCAAGGCCATCTCACTAGTCCAAGTGATCAATTTCAGTTCACAATTGATCACACTGATAAGTCTAAGATTCAAAGGGATCACACAAACAAGACTAGTGTCTGCTAATACTAACTGATAGAATCAAAAAGGGAAAGAACAGTCCAGCATGGGAAGCAGGATACACAGCAGACTCATAGAATGGTAGATGTCCTAAACAGAACTCTGGCCTCAGAATCAGCCCTTAAGGCATTCGGATCTGGCTGAAGAGCCCATGACAGTATTTTAGGCATGGAAAGCCAAGACTCTCTGCAAAAAACAAAACAAAACACCTAAATGAAAGATCTCTGCGAGTGAGATCCCAGTGGAAAGAATGGGGCCTGCAAAGAAAGAGGTATCTTTCTCTGAAGGGAGGAGAGAACTTCCACTTTGACTATGACCCTGTCGGAATAAGATCGAAGCTGATGAACTCAAAAGGCTTCCATAGCCTCGGCAACTCATGACTAGAGCCTAGGGAGATTACTGACGCCATAAGCAAGAGTGTCAAATTGTTAAATCAACATCAGGAGTCACTGAGTACTTACTTCTCAAGTGGGATCTGTCCATCATGTGTTGTCCAATGTGAATTAATGCTATAACTAGCACTGAAACAGTATTTAATACTTTGTGTTTCTGTGTGGGTACAAACTGATGAAATCTTTACTTAATATATACTAAATCGATCTTCTGTATATACAGATAATTGGAAATGAATCTTGATGTGAAATGAATGGGAGTGGGAGCGGGAGATGGGAGGGGTGCAAGTGGGAGAGAAATTATGGGGGGGAAGACATTGTAATACATACACTATACTTCGGACATTTAATTTACTAAATGAAAAGTAAATTTAAAAAAAAAAGTAATTAAAAATAAGAAAATAAATTGGGCAAACGGAAGGCGAGCACTCACAATCACTTCTTCAACCGCTTGGAAAGACTCCTGCTGCTTTCCTGCTTCTACAGATTCCAACGTTGTTTCCAAACCCCCACTCATAATTCTCACTGAAAATAGAATACTGCCATTTCAACGATGAATGTACAATAACATGCCCAGAATATATTTGCACCCTTTTAAAATGTGAAACCTTCTGCGAGCAAAGTAACCAAGCAATTGTAAGATGCACACCTTCCCATGAAACTCACATCACTTTTGCACCTATCGTGGCCATGCGGCTGTAGACATCATCTTACAGAATATAACAACTGAAATCCAGAATTCTGATGAGGATCGAGTGCACACCATGATGCCCTGCTATGGAGGCTTCAAGGAAAATACCGCTGAGGATTAAAATCTAGAGTTCATACACTACGTCCAATTCCCCTTAAAACAAAGTTAGCTGGAAGGCAGAGCCTCCTTTGGACATTCCCCCGCTTTCTGTGGCTGTCCGTATGTGGTATGAGGCACTTAGCAGAAGCTCTGACAATTCACGATCAGATCCACTTGAAATGCGCTCCTGGCTGCTGATCTGCACCACAGAGGGTACACAGCCCTGCCCAACGCCACCCAATCCTTTCTTTCCAGACAGTTTGCTCATCACGTGCCACCGCACTGCCTGGTACCCACTGAAGACTGGAACGGTGCAAGTGCATCGCAATCCTGAGAAAGAAATGCAGCTCCCACACCCATGGGCATTCTGGGTCAGTCTCTGCTCACCCGGAACCGACAGTGCGGCTTCACTCTCAGAAGTCTGAATACTGGGAGTTTCTCCACGTCCAGAGGGTGGCTTTTCTTTTGGAGTTTGACCTTCCCTGGTTTCTTCTTCCTAGGGTTGTACAATGCAAATTCAAATTTAATCTGAGAATTTTCAGACCTAACATATGATACTGTATATACTAAAAAATACAGGTCCACCACACTTGAGCATTCTTGTTTATGCATCCTTCTCCTGTAATTACCTATAATATGTTTTCTTACTGATATAAATCAGATTATTTCTAAGTATAATAAGCTAAATGATTCAAAGAGATGTTTAGCAAGTTTTATTATTGTGCATCATCTTGCAAATGCGTTTTAAACACAATCGTTTAATGAATTTTTTGTAAAGAATCAGTACATGAATTTCTTTTTATTCCAAATGAACAAACTTCCTTTAATTTCATTTACATGATCTTTCTGTAGCTTCATGACATGTTAATTTCTTAAAATAAAAAGAAGATACTCTTCCAAGAAAACCTATGCTACCACAAATAGTCATCCATAGGATTTTGAAGTTTATCTAAAACTGTGGAAGGATGTACCCCGATGTCCATTAGTAGGAACTGGAAGGAACTCTTGGGCTAAATCTGGGGAACATGACAGCTTATTGCTTTTAGCAGCAGCAGCATTCAATATAAACAATAAGTGTTTCATTCCCTGGATATTAGTATCTGGTATGAATAGCATGGAAGACTAGGTCATTGTTCCTACACTAATTTCAAAACTATCAAAAAAATAACTAGTGGACATAGAAGGCAAGGAATGTCCAGACACTCGGAATCATGTGTTTACCTTAGGAGAAGGCAAAGGCTCCTTCCTTCCTTTAATAAGTTTCAGCTTTGTTTTAGAAGCCTTACTCTCCTTTGTCTCTGTAAATAGAATATTGAGATTTCAAAGATGTCTACAAGAAAGTAGCTACCAATGAGCACTCACCCCACCAAAAAAATAAAAAAAAAAACCTGGACTCTTGAAACTTTAACACAGCTTTTCACAAAAAGTTATAGGATTTTGGCCCATCCCTCGCCACAAATTCTGCCATTTTCAGCCTGATACTGGACTGATACCAATGCATCACAATATGGGAACCAGAAATACACCTCCACCCCAATAAGTATGTTTCGTCACTCATCCTTCACCTGGAACCTCCACTACTGCTTCACTTTCAGTGTGCTGAGTACTCGGTATATCCCCACTTTCACATGTTGGTTCAACTTGTGCAGGTTTTTCTTCCTCTCGTTCTTGGTCCTACAGTTGTGGGGTTGAACATACAGAGTTAATGAGAGCAATCTGCAGAGTACATCTATGTCTCAGTGTGTATATATCCAATTGTAATTAATACAGATGAATATCATATCTTTTTATTAGCAGTGAAAAAATGTTCAGTGTTTTTAGCACCAACTCATACATGTTAAAGAAAATAAACTGGAAATAACCAAAGGGAATTAAATTGGCAAACAAAAAAGCTGTCTGCACATTAACGTTTATTGCAGCTCAATTCACAATAGCTAAGACCTGGAACCAACCCAAATGCCGCTCAACAGTAGACAGGATAAAGAAATTATGGGACATGTACTCTATAGAATACTATACAGCAGTCAAAAACAATGAAATCCGGTCATTTGCCACAAGATGGAGGAATCTGGAAAATATCATGCTGAGTGAATTGCGCCAGTCCCAAAGGGACAAATACCGTATGTCCTCCCTGATTGGCAAAAACTAACTGTGAATCAAAGGGGAAACCCGTTGAAGTAAAACGGACACTATGAGAAACAGTGACTTGATCAGCTCTTGCCCTGACTCTTGATGTACAGTGTAATACTTTATCCATTTTAGTATATTTTTTGTTCTATTATTAGTGGTTGAACTCTGTAATTAACACACAATTATTCTTAGGTGTTTAAATTTTAATTGAAAAGTGATCCCTGTGAAATATAAAAGTGGGAATAGGAGAGAGAGGAGATGTACAATTTGGGACATGCTCAATCGGACTTGCCCCAGATGAAGGAGTTAGAAACGTGCCAGGGGATTCCAATACAATCCCATCAAGGTGGAATGTACCAAGGCCATCTCACTAGTCCAAGTGATCAATTTCAGTTCACAATTGATCACACTGATAAGTCTAAGATTCAAAGGGATCACACAAACAAGACTAGTGTCTGCTAATACTAACTGATAGAATCAAAAAGGGAAAGAACAGTCCAGCATGGGAAGCAGGATACACAGCAGACTCATAGAATGGTAGATGTCCTAAACAGAACTCTGGCCTCAGAATCAGCCCTTAAGGCATTCGGATCTGGCTGAAGAGCCCATGACAGTATTTTAGGCATGGAAAGCCAAGACACTCTGCAAAAAACAAAACAAAACACCTAAATGAAAGATCTCTGCGAGTGAGATCCCAGTGGAAAGAATGGGGCCTGCAAAGAAAGAGGTATCTTTCTCTGAAGGGAGGAGAGAACTTCCACTTTGACTATGACCCTGTCGGAATAAGATCGAAGCTGATGAACTCAAAAGGCTTCCATAGCCTCGGCAACTCATGACTAGAGCCTAGGGAGATTACTGACGCCATAAGCAAGAGTGTCAAATTGTTAAATCAACATCAGGAGTCACTGAGTACTTACTTCTCAAGTGGGATCTGTCCATCATGTGTTGTCCAATGTGAATTAATGCTATAACTAGCACTGAAACAGTATTTAATACTTTGTGTTTCTGTGTGGGTACAAACTGATGAAATCTTTACTTAATATGTACTAAATCGATCTTCTGTATATACAGATAATTGGAAATGAATCTTGATGTGAAATGAATGGGAGTGGGAGCGGGAGATGGGAGGGGTGCAAGTGGGAGAGAAATTATGGGGGGGAAGACATTGTAATACATACACTATACTTCGGACATTTAATTTACTAAATGAAAAGTAAATTTAAAAAAAAAAGTAATTAAAAATAAGAAAATAAATTGGGCAAACGGAAGGCGAGCACTCACAATCACTTCTTCAACCGCTTGGAAAGACTCCTGCTGCTTTCCTGCTTCTACAGATTCCAACGTTGTTTCCAAACCCCCACTCATAATTCTCACTGAAAATAGAATACTGCCATTTCAACGATGAATGTACAATAACATGCCCAGAATATATTTGCACCCTTTTAAAATGTGAAACCTTCTGCGAGCAAAGTAACCAAGCAATTGTAAGATGCACACCTTCCCATGAAACTCATCACTTTTGCACCTATCGTGGCCATGCGGCTGTAGACATCATCTTACAGAATATAACAACTGAAATCCAGAATTCTGATGAGGATCGAGTGCACACCATGATGCCCTGCTATGGAGGCTTCAAAGAAAATACCGCTGAGGATTAAAATCTAGAGTTCATACACTACGTCCAATTCCCCTTAAAACAAAGTTAGCTGGAAGGCAGAGCCTCCTTTGGACATTCCCCCGCTTTCTGTGGCTGTCCGTATGTGGTATGAGGCACTTAGCAGAAGCTCTGACAATTCACGATCAGATCCACTTGAAATGCGCTCCTGGCTGCTGATCTGCACCACAGAGGGTACACAGCCCTGCCCAACGCCACCCAATCCTTTCTTTCCAGACAGTTTGCTCATCACGTGCCACCGCACTGCCTGGTACCCACTGAAGACTGGAACGGTGCAAGTGCATCGCAATCCTGAGAAAGAAATGCAGCTCCCACACCCATGGGCATTCTGGGTCAGTCTCTGCTCACCCGGAACCGACAGTGCGGCTTCACTCTCAGAAGTCTGAATACTGGGAGTTTCTCCACGTCCAGAGGGTGGCTTTTCTTTTGGAGTTTGACCTTCCCTGGTTTCTTCTTCCTAGGGTTGTACAATGCAAATTCAAATTTAATCTGAGAATTTTCAGACCTAACATATGATACTGTATATACTAAAAAATACAGGTCCACCACACTTGAGCATTCTTGTTTATGCATCCTTCTCCTGTAATTACCTATAATATGTTTTCTTACTGATATAAATCAGATTATTTCTAAGTATAATAAGCTAAATGATTCAAAGAGATGTTTAGCAAGTTTTATTATTGTGCATCATCTTGCAAATGCGTTTTAAACACAATCGTTTAATGAATTTTTTGTAAAGAATCAGTACATGAATTTCTTTTTATTCCAAATGAACAAACTTCCTTTAATTTCATTTACATGATCTTTCTGTAGCTTCATGACATGTTAATTTCTTAAAATAAAAAGAAGATACTCTTCCAAGAAAACCTATGCTACCACAAATAGTCATCCATAGGATTTTGAAGTTTATCTAAAACTGTGGAAGGATGTACCCCGATGTCCATTAGTAGGAACTGGAAGGAACTCTTGGGCTAAATCTGGGGAACATGACAGCTTATTGCTTTTAGCAGCAGCAGCATTCAATATAAACAATAAGTGTTTCATTCCCTGGATATTAGTATCTGGTATGAATAGCATGGAAGACTAGGTCATTGTTCCTACACTAATTTCAAAACTATCAAAAAAATAACTAGTGGACATAGAAGGCAAGGAATGTCCAGACACTCGGAATCATGTGTTTACCTTAGGAGAAGGCAAAGGCTCCTTCCTTCCTTTAATAAGTTTCAGCTTTGTTTTAGAAGCCTTACTCTCCTTTGTCTCTGTAAATAGAATATTGAGATTTCAAAGATGTCTACAAGAAAGTAGCTACCAATGAGCACTCACCCCACCAAAAAAATAAAAAAAAAACCTGGACTCTTGAAACTTTAACACAGCTTTTCACAAAAAGTTATAGGATTTTGGCCCATCCCTCGCCACAAATTCTGCCATTTTCAGCCTGATACTGGACTGATACCGATGCATCACAATATGGGAACCAGAAATACACCTCCACCCCAATAAGTATGTTTCGTCACTCATCCTTCACCTGGAACCTCCACTACTGCTTCACTTTCAGTGTGCTGAGTACTCGGTATATCCCCACTTTCACATGTTGGTTCAACTTGTGCAGGTTTTTCTTCCTCTCGTTCTTGGTCCTACAGTTGTGGGGTTGAACATACAGAGTTAATGAGAGCAATCTGCAGAGTACATCTATGTCTCAGTGTGTATATATCCAATTGTAATTAATACAGATGAATATCATATCTTTTTATTAGCAGTGAAAAAATGTTCAGTGTTTTTAGCACCAACTCATACATGTTAAAGAAAATAAACTGGAAATAACCAAAGGGAATTAAATTGGCAAACAAAAAAGCTGTCTGCACATTAACGTTTATTGCAGCTCAATTCACAATAGCTAAGACCTGGAACCAACCCAAATGCCGCTCAACAGTAGACAGGATAAAGAAATTATGGGACATGTACTCTATAGAATACTATACAGCAGTCAAAAACAATGAAATCCGGTCATTTGCCACAAGATGGAGGAATCTGGAAAATATCA
The DNA here is from genome assembly GCA_949820135.1 of Sylvilagus floridanus. Classification (NCBI taxonomy): domain Eukaryota; kingdom Metazoa; phylum Chordata; class Mammalia; order Lagomorpha; family Leporidae; genus Sylvilagus; species Sylvilagus floridanus. The sequence goes on from OX463223.1 coordinate 93,225,045, forward strand.
TGCTGAGTGAATTGCACCAGTCCCAAAGGGACAAATACCGTATGTCCTCCCTGATTGGCAAAAACTAACTGTGAATCAAAGGGGAAACCCGTTGAAGTAAAACGGACACTATGAGAAACAGTGACTTGATCAGCTCTTGCCCTGACTCTTGATGTACAGTGTAATACTTTATCCATTTTAGTATATTTTTTGTTCTATTATTAGTGGTTGAACTCTGTAATTAACACACAATTATTCTTAGGTGTTTAAATTTTAATTGAAAAGTGATCCCTGTGAAATATAAAAGTGGGAATAGGAGAGAGAGGAGATGTACAATTTGGGACATGCTCAATCGGACTTGCCCCAGATGAAGGAGTTAGAAACGTGCCAGGGGATTCCAATACAATCCCATCAAGGTGGAATGTACCAAGGCCATCTCACTAGTCCAAGTGATCAATTTCAGTTCACAATTGATCACACTGATAAGTCTAAGATTCAAAGGGATCACACAAACAAGACTAGTGTCTGCTAATACTAACTGATAGAATCAAAAAGGGAAAGAACAGTCCAGCATGGGAAGCAGGATACACAGCAGACTCATAGAATGGTAGATGTCCTAAACAGAACTCTGGCCTCAGAATCAGCCCTTAAAGCATTCGGATCTGGCTGAAGAGCCCATGACAGTATTTTAGGCATGGAAAGCCAAGACACTCTGCAAAAAACAAAACAAAACACCTAAATGAAAGATCTCTGCGAGTGAGATCCCAGTGGAAAGAATGGGGCCTGCAAAGAAAGAGGTATCTTTCTCTGAAGGGAGGAGAGAACTTCCACTTTGACTATGACCCTGTCGGAATAAGATCGAAGCTGATGAACTCAAAAGGCTTCCATAGCCTCGGCAACTCATGACTAGAGCCTAGGGAGATTACTGACGCCATAAGCAAGAGTGTCAAATTGTTAAATCAACATCAGGAGTCACTGAGTACTTACTTCTCAAGTGGGATCTGTCCATCATGTGTTGTCCAATGTGAATTAATGCTATAACTAGCACTGAAACAGTATTTAATACTTTGTGTTTCTGTGTGGGTACAAACTGATGAAATCTTTACTTAATATGTACTAAATCGATCTTCTGTATATACAGATAATTGGAAATGAATCTTGATGTGAAATGAATGGGAGTGGGAGCGGGAGATGGGAGGGGTGCAAGTGGGAGAGAAATTATGGGGGGGAAGACATTGTAATACATACACTATACTTCGGACATTTAATTTACTAAATGAAAAGTAAATTTTAAAAAAAATAATTAGTAATTAAAAATAAGAAAATAAATTGGGCAAACGGAAGGCGAGCACTCACAATCACTTCTTCAACCGCTTGGAAAGACTCCTGCTGCTTTCCTGCTTCTACAGATTCCAACGTTGTTTCCAAACCCCCACTCATAATTCTCACTGAAAATAGAATACTGCCATTTCAACGATGAATGTACAATAACATGCCCAGAATATATTTGCACCCTTTTAAAATGTGAAACCTTCTGCGAGCAAAGTAACCAAGCAATTGTAAGATGCACACCTTCCCATGAAACTCACATCACTTTTGCACCTATCGTGGCCATGCGGCTGTAGACATCATCTTACAGAATATAACAACTGAAATCCAGAATTCTGATGAGGATCGAGTGCACACCATGATGCCCTGCTATGGAGGCTTCAAGGAAAATACCGCTGAGGATTAAAATCTAGAGTTCATACACTACGTCCAATTCCCCTTAAAACAAAGTTAGCTGGAAGGCAGAGCCTCCTTTGGACATTCCCCCGCTTTCTGTGGCTGTCCGTATGTGGTATGAGGCACTTAGCAGAAGCTCTGACAATTCACGATCAGATCCACTTGAAATGCGCTCCTGGCTGCTGATCTGCACCACAGAGGGTACACAGCCCTGCCCAACGCCACCCAATCCTTTCTTTCCAGACAGTTTGCTCATCACGTGCCACCGCACTGCCTGGTACCCACTGAAGACTGGAACGGTGCAAGTGCATCGCAATCCTGAGAAAGAAATGCAGCTCCCACACCCATGGGCATTCTGGGTCAGTCTCTGCTCACCCGGAACCGACAGTGCGGCTTCACTCTCAGAAGTCTGAATACTGGGAGTTTCTCCACGTCCAGAGGGTGGCTTTTCTTTTGGAGTTTGACCTTCCCTGGTTTCTTCTTCCTAGGGTTGTACAATGCAAATTCAAATTTAATCTGAGAATTTTCAGACCTAACATATGATACTGTATATACTAAAAAATACAGGTCCACCACACTTGAGCATTCTTGTTTATGCATCCTTCTCCTGTAATTACCTATAATATGTTTTCTTACTGATATAAATCAGATTATTTCTAAGTATAATAAGCTAAATGATTCAGAGATGTTTAGCAAGTTTTATTATTGTGCATCATCTTGCAAATGCGTTTTAAACACAATCGTTTAATGAATTTTTTGTAAAGAATCAGTACATGAATTTCTTTTTATTCCAAATGAACAAACTTCCTTTAATTTCATTTACATGATCTTTCTGTAGCTTCATGACATGTTAATTTCTTAAAATAAAAAGAAGATACTCTTCCAAGAAAACCTATGCTACCACAAATAGTCATCCATAGGATTTTGAAGTTTATCTAAAACTGTGGAAGGATGTACCCCGATGTCCATTAGTAGGAACTGGAAGGAACTCTTGGGCTAAATCTGGGGAACATGACAGCTTATTGCTTTTAGCAGCAGCAGCATTCAATATAAACAATAAGTGTTTCATTCCCTGGATATTAGTATCTGGTATGAATAGCATGGAAGACTAGGTCATTGTTCCTACACTAATTTCAAAACTATCAAAAAAATAACTAGTGGACATAGAAGGCAAGGAATGTCCAGACACTCGGAATCATGTGTTTACCTTAGGAGAAGGCAAAGGCTCCTTCCTTCCTTTAATAAGTTTCAGCTTTGTTTTAGAAGCCTTACTCTCCTTTGTCTCTGTAAATAGAATATTGAGATTTCAAAGATGTCTACAAGAAAGTAGCTACCAATGAGCACTCACCCCACCAAAAAAATAAAAAAAAAAACCTGGACTCTTGAAACTTTAACACAGCTTTTCACAAAAAGTTATAGGATTTTGGCCCATCCCTCGCCACAAATTCTGCCATTTTCAGCCTGATACTGGACTGATACCGATGCATCACAATATGGGAACCAGAAATACACCTCCACCCCAATAAGTATGTTTCGTCACTCATCCTTCACCTGGAACCTCCACTACTGCTTCACTTTCAGTGTGCTGAGTACTCGGTATATCCCCACTTTCACATGTTGGTTCAACTTGTGCAGGTTTTTCTTCCTCTCGTTCTTGGTCCTACAGTTGTGGGGTTGAACATACAGAGTTAATGAGAGCAATCTGCAGAGTACATCTATGTCTCAGTGTGTATATATCCAATTGTAATTAATACAGATGAATATCATATCTTTTTATTAGCAGTGAAAAAATGTTCAGTGTTTTTAGCACCAACTCATACATGTTAAAGAAAATAAACTGGAAATAACCAAAGGGAATTAAATTGGCAAACAAAAAAGCTGTCTGCACATTAACGTTTATTGCAGCTCAATTCACAATAGCTAAGACCTGGAACCAACCCAAATGCCGCTCAACAGTAGACAGGATAAAGAAATTATGGGACATGTACTCTATAGAATACTATACAGCAGTCAAAAACAATGAAATCCGGTCATTTGCCACAAGATGGAGGAATCTGGAAAATATCATGCTGAGTGAATTGCGCCAGTCCCAAAGGGACAAATACCGTATGTCCTCCCTGATTGGCAAAAACTAACTGTGAATCAAAGGGGAAACCCGTTGAAGTAAAACGGACACTATGAGAAACAGTGACTTGATCAGCTCTTGCCCTGACTCTTGATGTACAGTGTAATACTTTATCCATTTTAGTATATTTTTTGTTCTATTATTAGTGGTTGAACTCTGTAATTAACACACAATTATTCTTAGGTGTTTAAATTTTAATTGAAAAGTGATCCCTGTGAAATATAAAAGTGGGAATAGGAGAGAGAGGAGATGTACAATTTGGGACATGCTCAATCGGACTTGCCCCAGATGAAGGAGTTAGAAACGTGCCAGGGGATTCCAATACAATCCCATCAAGGTGGAATGTACCAAGGCCATCTCACTAGTCCAAGTGATCAATTTCAGTTCACAATTGATCACACTGATAAGTCTAAGATTCAAAGGGATCACACAAACAAGACTAGTGTCTGCTAATACTAACTGATAGAATCAAAAAGGGAAAGAACAGTCCAGCATGGGAAGCAGGATACACAGCAGACTCATAGAATGGTAGATGTCCTAAACAGAACTCTGGCCTCAGAATCAGCCCTTAAGGCATTCGGATCTGGCTGAAGAGCCCATGACAGTATTTTAGGCATGGAAAGCCAAGACTCTCTGCAAAAAACAAAACAAAACACCTAAATGAAAGATCTCTGCGAGTGAGATCCCAGTGGAAAGAATGGGGCCTGCAAAGAAAGAGGTATCTTTCTCTGAAGGGAGGAGAGAACTTCCACTTTGACTATGACCCTGTCGGAATAAGATCGAAGCTGATGAACTCAAAAGGCTTCCATAGCCTCGGCAACTCATGACTAGAGCCTAGGGAGATTACTGACGCCATAAGCAAGAGTGTCAAATTGTTAAATCAACATCAGGAGTCACTGAGTACTTACTTCTCAAGTGGGATCTGTCCATCATGTGTTGTCCAATGTGAATTAATGCTATAACTAGCACTGAAACAGTATTTAATACTTTGTGTTTCTGTGTGGGTACAAACTGATGAAATCTTTACTTAATATATACTAAATCGATCTTCTGTATATACAGATAATTGGAAATGAATCTTGATGTGAAATGAATGGGAGTGGGAGCGGGAGATGGGAGGGGTGCAAGTGGGAGAGAAATTATGGGGGGGAAGACATTGTAATACATACACTATACTTCGGACATTTAATTTACTAAATGAAAAGTAAATTTAAAAAAAAAAGTAATTAAAAATAAGAAAATAAATTGGGCAAACGGAAGGCGAGCACTCACAATCACTTCTTCAACCGCTTGGAAAGACTCCTGCTGCTTTCCTGCTTCTACAGATTCCAACGTTGTTTCCAAACCCCCACTCATAATTCTCACTGAAAATAGAATACTGCCATTTCAACGATGAATGTACAATAACATGCCCAGAATATATTTGCACCCTTTTAAAATGTGAAACCTTCTGCGAGCAAAGTAACCAAGCAATTGTAAGATGCACACCTTCCCATGAAACTCACATCACTTTTGCACCTATCGTGGCCATGCGGCTGTAGACATCATCTTACAGAATATAACAACTGAAATCCAGAATTCTGATGAGGATCGAGTGCACACCATGATGCCCTGCTATGGAGGCTTCAAGGAAAATACCGCTGAGGATTAAAATCTAGAGTTCATACACTACGTCCAATTCCCCTTAAAACAAAGTTAGCTGGAAGGCAGAGCCTCCTTTGGACATTCCCCTGCTTTCTGTGGCTGTCCGTATGTGGTATGAGGCACTTAGCAGAAGCTCTGACAATTCACGATCAGATCCACTTGAAATGCGCTCCTGGCTGCTGATCTGCACCACAGAGGGTACACAGCCCTGCCCAACGCCACCCAATCCTTTCTTTCCAGACAGTTTGCTCATCACGTGCCACCGCACTGCCTGGTACCCACTGAAGACTGGAACGGTGCAAGTGCATCGCAATCCTGAGAAAGAAATGCAGCTCCCACACCCATGGGCATTCTGGGTCAGTCTCTGCTCACCCGGAACCGACAGTGCGGCTTCACTCTCAGAAGTCTGAATACTGGGAGTTTCTCCACGTCCAGAGGGTGGCTTTTCTTTTGGAGTTTGACCTTCCCTGGTTTCTTCTTCCTAGGGTTGTACAATGCAAATTCAAATTTAATCTGAGAATTTTCAGACCTAACATATGATACTGTATATACTAAAAAATACAGGTCCACCACACTTGAGCATTCTTGTTTATGCATCCTTCTCCTGTAATTACCTATAATATGTTTTCTTACTGATATAAATCAGATTATTTCTAAGTATAATAAGCTAAATGATTCAAAGAGATGTTTAGCAAGTTTTATTATTGTGCATCATCTTGCAAATGCGTTTTAAACACAATCGTTTAATGAATTTTTTGTAAAGAATCAGTACATGAATTTCTTTTTATTCCAAATGAACAAACTTCCTTTAATTTCATTTACATGATCTTTCTGTAGCTTCATGACATGTTAATTTCTTAAAATAAAAAGAAGATACTCTTCCAAGAAAACCTATGCTACCACAAATAGTCATCCATAGGATTTTGAAGTTTATCTAAAACTGTGGAAGGATGTACCCCGATGTCCATTAGTAGGAACTGGAAGGAACTCTTGGGCTAAATCTGGGGAACATGACAGCTTATTGCTTTTAGCAGCAGCAGCATTCAATATAAACAATAAGTGTTTCATTCCCTGGATATTAGTATCTGGTATGAATAGCATGGAAGACTAGGTCATTGTTCCTACACTAATTTCAAAACTATCAAAAAAATAACTAGTGGACATAGAAGGCAAGGAATGTCCAGACACTCGGAATCATGTGTTTACCTTAGGAGAAGGCAAAGGCTCCTTCCTTCCTTTAATAAGTTTCAGCTTTGTTTTAGAAGCCTTACTCTCCTTTGTCTCTGTAAATAGAATATTGAGATTTCAAAGATGTCTACAAGAAAGTAGCTACCAATGAGCACTCACCCCACCAAAAAAATAAAAAAAAAAACCTGGACTCTTGAAACTTTAACACAGCTTTTCACAAAAAGTTATAGGATTTTGGCCCATCCCTCGCCACAAATTCTGCCATTTTCAGCCTGATACTGGACTGATACCGATGCATCACAATATGGGAACCAGAAATACACCTCCACCCCAATAAGTATGTTTCGTCACTCATCCTTCACCTGGAACCTCCACTACTGCTTCACTTTCAGTGTGCTGAGTACTCGGTATATCCCCACTTTCACATGTTGGTTCAACTTGTGCAGGTTTTTCTTCCTCTCGTTCTTGGTCCTACAGTTGTGGGGTTGAACATACAGAGTTAATGAGAGCAATCTGCAGAGTACATCTATGTCTCAGTGTGTATATATCCAATTGTAATTAATACAGATGAATATCATATCTTTTTATTAGCAGTGAAAAAATGTTCAGTGTTTTTAGCACCAACTCATACATGTTAAAGAAAATAAACTGGAAATAACCAAAGGGAATTAAATTGGCAAACAAAAAAGCTGTCTGCACATTAACGTTTATTGCAGCTCAATTCACAATAGCTAAGACCTGGAACCAACCCAAATGCCGCTCAACAGTAGACAGGATAAAGAAATTATGGGACATGTACTCTATAGAATACTATACAGCAGTCAAAAACAATGAAATCCGGTCATTTGCCACAAGATGGAGGAATCTGGAAAATATCATGCTGAGTGAATTGCGCCAGTCCCAAAGGGACAAATACCGTATGTCCTCCCTGATTGGCAAAAACTAACTGTGAATCAAAGGGGAAACCCGTTGAAGTAAAACGGACACTATGAGAAACAGTGACTTGATCAGCTCTTGCCCTGACTCTTGATGTACAGTGTAATACTTTATCCATTTTAGTATATTTTTTGTTCTATTATTAGTGGTTGAACTCTGTAATTAACACACAATTATTCTTAGGTGTTTAAATTTTAATTGAAAAGTGATCCCTGTGAAATATAAAAGTGGGAATAGGAGAGAGAGGAGATGTACAATTTGGGACATGCTCAATCGGACTTGCCCCAGATGAAGGAGTTAGAAACGTGCCAGGGGATTCCAATACAATCCCATCAAGGTGGAATGTACCAAGGCCATCTCACTAGTCCAAGTGATCAATTTCAGTTCACAATTGATCACACTGATAAGTCTAAGATTCAAAGGGATCACACAAACAAGACTAGTGTCTGCTAATACTAACTGATAGAATCAAAAAGGGAAAGAACAGTCCAGCATGGGAAGCAGGATACACAGCAGACTCATAGAATGGTAGATGTCCTAAACAGAACTCTGGCCTCAGAATCAGCCCTTAAGGCATTCGGATCTGGCTGAAGAGCCCATGACAGTATTTTAGGCATGGAAAGCCAAGACTCTCTGCAAAAAACAAAACAAAACACCTAAATGAAAGATCTCTGCGAGTGAGATCCCAGTGGAAAGAATGGGGCCTGCAAAGAAAGAGGTATCTTTCTCTGAAGGGAGGAGAGAACTTCCACTTTGACTATGACCCTGTCGGAATAAGATCGAAGCTGATGAACTCAAAAGGCTTCCATAGCCTCGGCAACTCATGACTAGAGCCTAGGGAGATTACTGACGCCATAAGCAAGAGTGTCAAATTGTTAAATCAACATCAGGAGTCACTGAGTACTTACTTCTCAAGTGGGATCTGTCCATCATGTGTTGTCCAATGTGAATTAATGCTATAACTAGCACTGAAACAGTATTTAATACTTTGTGTTTCTGTGTGGGTACAAACTGATGAAATCTTTACTTAATATATACTAAATCGATCTTCTGTATATACAGATAATTGGAAATGAATCTTGATGTGAAATGAATGGGAGTGGGAGCGGGAGATGGGAGGGGTGCAAGTGGGAGAGAAATTATGGGGGGGAAGACATTGTAATACATACACTATACTTCGGACATTTAATTTACTAAATGAAAAGTAAATTTAAAAAAAAAAGTAATTAAAAATAAGAAAATAAATTGGGCAAACGGAAGGCGAGCACTCACAATCACTTCTTCAACCGCTTGGAAAGACTCCTGCTGCTTTCCTGCTTCTACAGATTCCAACGTTGTTTCCAAACCCCCACTCATAATTCTCACTGAAAATAGAATACTGCCATTTCAACGATGAATGTACAATAACATGCCCAGAATATATTTGCACCCTTTTAAAATGTGAAACCTTCTGCGAGCAAAGTAACCAAGCAATTGTAAGATGCACACCTTCCCATGAAACTCACATCACTTTTGCACCTATCGTGGCCATGCGGCTGTAGACATCATCTTACAGAATATAACAACTGAAATCCAGAATTCTGATGAGGATCGAGTGCACACCATGATGCCCTGCTATGGAGGCTTCAAGGAAAATACCGCTGAGGATTAAAATCTAGAGTTCATACACTACGTCCAATTCCCCTTAAAACAAAGTTAGCTGGAAGGCAGAGCCTCCTTTGGACATTCCCCCGCTTTCTGTGGCTGTCCGTATGTGGTATGAGGCACTTAGCAGAAGCTCTGACAATTCACGATCAGATCCACTTGAAATGCGCTCCTGGCTGCTGATCTGCACCACAGAGGGTACACAGCCCTGCCCAACGCCACCCAATCCTTTCTTTCCAGACAGTTTGCTCATCACGTGCCACCGCACTGCCTGGTACCCACTGAAGACTGGAACGGTGCAAGTGCATCGCAATCCTGAGAAAGAAATGCAGCTCCCACACCCATGGGCATTCTGGGTCAGTCTCTGCTCACCCGGAACCGACAGTGCGGCTTCACTCTCAGAAGTCTGAATACTGGGAGTTTCTCCACGTCCAGAGGGTGGCTTTTCTTTTGGAGTTTGACCTTCCCTGGTTTCTTCTTCCTAGGGTTGTACAATGCAAATTCAAATTTAATCTGAGAATTTTCAGACCTAACATATGATACTGTATATACTAAAAAATACAGGTCCACCACACTTGAGCATTCTTGTTTATGCATCCTTCTCCTGTAATTACCTATAATATGTTTTCTTACTGATATAAATCAGATTATTTCTAAGTATAATAAGCTAAATGATTCAAAGAGATGTTTAGCAAGTTTTATTATTGTGCATCATCTTGCAAATGCGTTTTAAACACAATCGTTTAATGAATTTTTTGTAAAGAATCAGTACATGAATTTCTTTTTATTCCAAATGAACAAACTTCCTTTAATTTCATTTACATGATCTTTCTGTAGCTTCATGACATGTTAATTTCTTAAAATAAAAAGAAGATACTCTTCCAAGAAAACCTATGCTACCACAAATAGTCATCCATAGGATTTTGAAGTTTATCTAAAACTGTGGAAGGATGTACCCCGATGTCCATTAGTAGGAACTGGAAGGAACTCTTGGGCTAAATCTGGGGAACATGACAGCTTATTGCTTTTAGCAGCAGCAGCATTCAATATAAACAATAAGTGTTTCATTCCCTGGATATTAGTATCTGGTATGAATAGCATGGAAGACTAGGTCATTGTTCCTACACTAATTTCAAAACTATCAAAAAAATAACTAGTGGACATAGAAGGCAAGGAATGTCCAGACACTCGGAATCATGTGTTTACCTTAGGAGAAGGCAAAGGCTCCTTCCTTCCTTTAATAAGTTTCAGCTTTGTTTTAGAAGCCTTACTCTCCTTTGTCTCTGTAAATAGAATATTGAGATTTCAAAGATGTCTACAAGAAAGTAGCTACCAATGAGCACTCACCCCACCAAAAAAATAAAAAAAAAAACCTGGACTCTTGAAACTTTAACACAGCTTTTCACAAAAAGTTATAGGATTTTGGCCCATCCCTCGCCACAAATTCTGCCATTTTCAGCCTGATACTGGACTGATACCGATGCATCACAATATGGGAACCAGAAATACACCTCCACCCCAATAAGTATGTTTCGTCACTCATCCTTCACCTGGAACCTCCACTACTGCTTCACTTTCAGTGTGCTGAGTACTCGGTATATCCCCACTTTCACATGTTGGTTCAACTTGTGCAGGTTTTTCTTCCTCTCGTTCTTGGTCCTACAGTTGTGGGGTTGAACATACAGAGTTAATGAGAGCAATCTGCAGAGTACATCTATGTCTCAGTGTGTATATATCCAATTGTAATTAATACAGATGAATATCATATCTTTTTATTAGCAGTGAAAAAATGTTCAGTGTTTTTAGCACCAACTCATACATGTTAAAGAAAATAAACTGGAAATAACCAAAGGGAATTAAATTGGCAAACAAAAAAGCTGTCTGCACATTAACGTTTATTGCAGCTCAATTCACAATAGCTAAGACCTGGAACCAACCCAAATGCCGCTCAACAGTAGACAGGATAAAGAAATTATGGGACATGTACTCTATAGAATACTATACAGCAGTCAAAAACAATGAAATCCGGTCATTTGCCACAAGATGGAGGAATCTGGAAAATATCATGCTGAGTGAATTGCGCCAGTCCCAAAGGGACAAATACCGTATGTCCTCCCTGATTGGCAAAAACTAACTGTGAATCAAAGGGGAAACCCGTTGAAGTAAAACGGACACTATGAGAAACAGTGACTTGATCAGCTCTTGCCCTGACTCTTGATGTACAGTGTAATACTTTATCCATTTTAGTATATTTTTTGTTCTATTATTAGTGGTTGAACTCTGTAATTAACACACAATTATTCTTAGGTGTTTAAATTTTAATTGAAAAGTGATCCCTGTGAAATATAAAAGTGGGAATAGGAGAGAGAGGAGATGTACAATTTGGGACATGCTCAATCGGACTTGCCCCAGATGAAGGAGTTAGAAACGTGCCAGGGGATTCCAATACAATCCCATCAAGGTGGAATGTACCAAGGCCATCTCACTAGTCCAAGTGATCAATTTCAGTTCACAATTGATCACACTGATAAGTCTAAGATTCAAAGGGATCACACAAACAAGACTAGTGTCTGCTAATACTAACTGATAGAATCAAAAAGGGAAAGAACAGTCCAGCATGGGAAGCAGGATACACAGCAGACTCATAGAATGGTAGATGTCCTAAACAGAACTCTGGCCTCAGAATCAGCCCTTAAGGCATTCGGATCTGGCTGAAGAGCCCATGACAGTATTTTAGGCATGGAAAGCCAAGACACTCTGCAAAAAACAAAACAAAACACCTAAATGAAAGATCTCTGCGAGTGAGATCCCAGTGGAAAGAATGGGGCCTGCAAAGAAAGAGGTATCTTTCTCTGAAGGGAGGAGAGAACTTCCACTTTGACTATGACCCTGTCGGAATAAGATCGAAGCTGATGAACTCAAAAGGCTTCCATAGCCTCGGCAACTCATGACTAGAGCCTAGGGAGATTACTGACGCCATAAGCAAGAGTGTCAAATTGTTAAATCAACATCAGGAGTCACTGAGTACTTACTTCTCAAGTGGGATCTGTCCATCATGTGTTGTCCAATGTGAATTAATGCTATAACTAGCACTGAAACAGTATTTAATACTTTGTGTTTCTGTGTGGGTACAAACTGATGAAATCTTTACTTAATATATACTAAATCGATCTTCTGTATATACAGATAATTGGAAATGAATCTTGATGTGAAATGAATGGGAGTGGGAGCGGGAGATGGGAGGGGTGCAAGTGGGAGAGAAATTATGGGGGGGAAGACATTGTAATACATACACTATACTTCGGACATTTAATTTACTAAATGAAAAGTAAATTTAAAAAAAAAGTAATTAAAAATAAGAAAATAAATTGGGCAAACGGAAGGCGAGCACTCACAATCACTTCTTCAACCGCTTGGAAAGACTCCTGCTGCTTTCCTGCTTCTACAGATTCCAACGTTGTTTCCAAACCCCCACTCATAATTCTCACTGAAAATAGAATACTGCCATTTCAACGATGAATGTACAATAACATGCCCAGAATATATTTGCACCCTTTTAAAATGTGAAACCTTCTGCGAGCAAAGTAACCAAGCAATTGTAAGATGCACACCTTCCCATGAAACTCATCACTTTTGCACCTATCGTGGCCATGCGGCTGTAGACATCATCTTACAGAATATAACAACTGAAATCCAGAATTCTGATGAGGATCGAGTGCACACCATGATGCCCTGCTATGGAGGCTTCAAGGAAAATACCGCTGAGGATTAAAATCTAGAGTTCATACACTACGTCCAATTCCCCTTAAAACAAAGTTAGCTGGAAGGCAGAGCCTCCTTTGGATATTCCCCTGCTATCTGTGGCTGTCCGTATGTGGTATGAGGCACTTAGCAGAAGCTCTGACAATTCACGATCAGATCCACTTGAAATGCGCTCCTGGCTGCTGATCTGCACCACAGAGGGTACACAGCCCTGCCCAACGCCACCCAATCCTTTCTTTCCAGACAGTTTGCTCATCACGTGCCACCGCACTGCCTGGTACCCACTGAAGACTGGAACGGTGCAAGTGCATCGCAATCCTGAGAAAGAAATGCAGCTCCCACACCCATGGGCATTCTGGGTCAGTCTCTGCTCACCCGGAACCGACAGTGCGTCTTCACTCTCAGAAGTCTGAATACTGGGAGTTTCTCCACGTCCAGAGGGTGGCTCTTCTTTTGGACGTTGTCCTTCACTGTGCTTCTTAGCCTAGGGTTGCGAGAGTGTAAATTCCCAGACAATCGGAGAACTTCCAGAGTTCACATATGAGACTCTGTGTGGACTTCTAGGCAGAATTTAGTCCAAAGGTATTTTCTGACTGATATAATTCAGATTATTTCAAAATATCATAGGGCATGGAATTCAAAGATTAAGTATCAAGTTTCAGCAGTGTCCCAGGGCTTCCAAGAATGCATTTTAAACACAAAGTTGGAATGAAATCCTTGACAACATTCAATGCATGGATTTCTTTTTTCCAAAGGAGAAACCACCTTAATGCCATTGACATGAACCCGGTGAAGCTACCTTACAAGTTAACCAATAAAAGATATGAAACTCCACCAGGTACTAGTCCCGCTGGCTCCTCTTCCAGTCCAGCTCTCTGCTGTGGCCCAGGAGGGCAGCGCGGGATGGCCCAAGGGCTTGGGTCCCTGCACCCGCATGGGAGACCGGAAGGAACCACCTGGCTCCTGGCTTCGGACTGGCACATCACTGGCCGTGGCAGCCATTAGGGAAGTGAACCAACAGAAGGAAGACCTTTCTCTCTCTCTCTCTCGCTCTCTCTCTCTCTCCCTCTCACTGTCTATACCACTACCTGTCAAATAAATCAAAAAAAGAAAAGACATGAAACTGTTCCAACAAAGCCGGCGGTACCAGAATAAGTCATCCGTAAGGATTTTGAAGGTTTGGGACACTGTGCTGGGATGGATTCTGAAATCCAGTATTAAGAAGCACCGGACGAAATTATGGGACATGTACTCTAAAGAATACTATACAGCAGTCAAAAACAGTGAAATCCGGTCATTTGCAACAAGATGGAGGAATCTGGAAACCATCATGCTGAGTGAATTGAGCCAGTCCCAAAGAGACTAATATCATTTGTTTTCCCTGATCTGCGACAACTAACTGAGCGCCAAAGGGGAAACCTGTTGAAGTGAAATGGACACTATGAGAAACAGTGGCTTGATCAGCTCTTGTCCTGACTCTTGATGTACAGTGTAATACTTTATCCATTTTAGTACTTTTTTGTTCTAGTACTAGTGGTTGAACTCTGTAATTAACACACAATTATCCTTAGGTGTTTAAATTTTAACTGAAAAGTGATCCCTGTGAAATATAAAAGTGGGAATAAGAGAGGGAGGAGATGGACAATTTGGGACATGCTCAATCAGACTTGCCCCAAATGATGGAATTAGAAACGTGCCAGGGGATTCCAATACAAACCCATCAATGTGGCATGTACCAATGCCATCTCACTAGTCCAAGTGATTAATTTCAGTTCACAATTGATCACACTGATAGGTCTAAGAGTCAAAGGGATCACACAAACAAGACTAGCGTCTGCCTATACTAACTGATAGAATAAAAAGGGAGAGAACGATCCAACATGGGAAGCAGGATACACAGCAGACTCATAGTATGGCAGATGTCCTAAATAGCACTCTGGCCTCAGAATCAGCCCTTAAGGCATTCGGATCTGGCTGAAGAGCCCATGAGAGTATTTTAGGCATGGAAAGCCAAGACACTCTGGGAAAAAAAAAAAAAAGAACACCTAAATGAAAGATCTCTGCGAGTGAGATCCCAGTGGAAAGAACGGGGCCATCAAAGAAGGAGGTACCTTTCTCTGAAGGGAGGAGAGAACTTCCACTTTGACTATGACCCTGTCGGAATAAGATCGAAGTCGGGGAACCCTAAAGACTTCCATAGCCTCGGCAACTCATGACTAGAGCCTAGGGAGATTACTGACGCCATAAACAAGAGTGTCAAATTGTTAAATCAACAACAGGAGTCACTGTGTACTTACGTCTCAAGTGGGATCTGTCCTTAATGTGTTGTCCAATGTGAAGTCATCCTATAACTAGTACTGGAACAGTATTTTTACACTTTGTGTTTCTGTGTGGGTGCAAACTAATGAAATCTCTACTTAGTGTATACCTGATCGATCTTCTGTATATAAAGATAATTGAAAATGAAAAAAAAAAAACTTGGTGTTAAATTGGAAATAGCATAGAAAATTAATCAATTTTTTAAAAAATATCGTGTAGGATCTCTGTCCTTAATGTGCTGTACATTGTGATTTAATGCTATAACTAGTACTCCAACAGTATTTTTCACTTTGTGTTGCTATGTGAGGGCAAACTGTTGAAATCTTTACTTAATATATACTAAACTGAACTTCTGTATATAAAGAGAATTGAAAATGAATCTTGATGTGAATGGAAGAGGAGAGGGAGCGCGGACAGGGGAGGATTGCAGGTGGGAGGGTAGTTACGGAGGGGTGGGAAGCCACTGTAATCCATAAGCTGTACTTTGGAAATTTATATTCATTAAATAAAAGTTAAAAAAAAAAAGAAGCACCGGAAGAAAGTCTGGGGCTAAATCTGGGGAACATGGCAGCGTATCGATTTTCGCAACATCAGCAATCATTATGCACACTATGTGCTTCTTTCACTGGATATCAATATCTGGTATCATGAGCTAGAAGAGCGGCTCGATCTTGCTATGACAATTCAAAAAAGATGACAGAAAAGCGCTTGTGGAAGTAGAAGCCACGGAATGTGCAGACACTTGCAATCATGCGTTTTACCTTCCGGGAAGCTGACTGCTCCTTCCGTCCTTTGGTAACTTTCACCTTTGTCTTGGATGCACCAATCATGGTTGTCACTGAAAATAGAATACTGGGATTTCAAAGGCGCCTACAAGAAGGTAGCTGCCAATGAACACTCCCAGGAAACGTCTTGGCCCATTCTGAATAGCTGACACCACTGTTCCATGAAAGTCATCGAGCACGTAGAAAGAGCACACTCTCTCATCCTTGCTTTTACACATCTGTCTGCAGCATAGCCATGCAGGGGTAGAAGGCACATTCAAGCCCCTGGCAAGCAAAATGATGCGTTTCGGATGAGGTGTGATTAAACACCCACATTCACCTTCCTGGAGGCCTTATGTAAATACTGCTAAGTAATGAAAGCCCGGGTCCACGCTGCTTCTGCCTAAGCACAACATCAAATTTCAAGTACATTAAACTTAGAAAAAGGCACAGACTGCTTCAGTAATACCACTGCTGTCTGTGGCGGTTCCTTCATACCCATGGCACAGATTAAAACTGTGACACTGTGTGATGGGCAGCCCTTGCAGGGAACCACAGCTTGCCCCCTGTACACCTCTCGCGCTGCGGAGGTCCCCGCCAACGGGTTCCCAGTTCCAGGAGGTTGGCCTGTCCCTCGCCACATCCTCTGCTGTGTCCCCACTGAGGACTGGACTGTTAGCGATGCATCACAATACATGTGAGGCAGAAATACACCTCTACCATCCAGAATTTTTCTTGGTCACTCATCATTCACCTGGAACCGCCATTGTTTCTTGACGTTCGACCTGCCGAGTATTCGGAGCATTCCCTCTTTCACCAGGTGCTTCCTCTTGCGCAGGTGTTTCTAAATCACGTTCTTGGTCCTAAGGTCGTGAGAGTGCAAAATCAGAGTTGATCGGAGTATTTCCAAAATTCACGTATGAGGCTCTAGGTGTACGTCTAACCAGAGTTAACTATCAACATATTTTTGATAGAAATCAGCTTATTTCAAAATATCGCGGGGCATGGAATTAAAAGGTAAGCTTATCATGTTGCAACAACCTGGAACTGTATGGAAAAATACGTTTTAAATACAAACTTACAATGAGTCTTCCGTAAACGAACTATGCATGGGTTAAAATTTTTCCAGCGGTACAGACATTCGTTATTTGCATTTCCATGAGCTTTTTCTAGCTCCCTTATATGTCAACCTAGCAAAAAATTTCAACTTTCACAACAAGACCTGTGTGGCCAGAAAACGTCGTCCATATGGACTTTGAAAGTGATCTGGGTCTGTGCTAGGATGGACTGTGAAATCCATAGTTTAGAAGCACTGGTAGAAAGTCTGGGGTTAAAACTGGGGGACACGACAGCGTATCCATTTTAGCTACAGCAGCCATAGTTTTCTACACTAAGGGTTTCGTTCACCGGATATCAGTATCGTGCATCAAAGGCATGGAAGGTTCGATAATTGCTCCTATTCTAATTCAAACGTGTCACAGAAAATAACTGGAGTAAGTACAAGCCAAGGAACGTTCATGCACTGGCAATCCTGTGTTTTACCTTCCGGGAAGATGCCCGCTCCTTGTGTCCTTTTCGAACTGTCGATTTTGATCTGGAACGCCCACTGGTTTTTGGCACTGAAAAGAGAATGTTCGATTTGAATGATGAAAGCAAGAAAGTATTTACCGAGGAGCACACCCACAAAGAAATTTGGACTCTGTTGTAGCTCCGACACCTTTCTTGAGAGAATGTCACAGAACAGGTAGAAGGAGCACACTCTCTAATTCTACCAATCACACCTCTGTCTGTATCATAGCCATGCAGGTGTAGATGCAGCACCTAAGCACAGGGCAAATGGAATGAATCCTCATCTCTGATGAGAGAAGAATACAAGCCCTCATTCCAAATCCTCAGGGCAGGTTGAAATATACTGCTAGGGAATGAAAGCTGGAAGGCAAAGCCTCCTTTGGAAATTCCCACACTATCTTTCTGTGGCTGCTGGTTTACGGTACTTGTCACTTAGGAGAAGTTGTGACAAATCCCGAGAAGATCCCCTTGAAAAGCACCCTGGGCTGTTGATCTGTTCCACAGAGGGTACACAGCCACGACCCACACCATCCAATCCTTTTTTGACAGACGGTTTGCTCATCACGTGCCACCGCACTGCCTGGTACCCACTGAAGACTGGAATGGTACAAGTGCATCGCAATCCTGAGAAAGAAATGCAGCTCCCACACTCACGGGCATTCTGGGTCAGTCTCTGCTCACCCGGAACCGACAGTGCGTCTTCACTCTCAGAAGTCTGAATACTGGGAGTTTCTCCACTTCCAGAGGGTGGCTCTTCTTTTGGACGTTGTCCTTCACTGTGCTTCTTAGCCTAGGGTTGCGAGAGTGTAAATTCCCAGACAATCGGAGAACTTCCAGAGTTCACATATGAGACTCTGTGTGGACTTCTAGGCAGAATTTAGTCCAAAGGTATTTTCTGACTGATATAATTCAGATTATTTCAAAATATCATAGGGCATGGAATTCAAAGATTAAGTATCAAGTTTCAGCAGTGTCCCAGGGCTTCCAAGAATGCATTTTAAACACAAAGTTGGAATGAAATCCTTGACAACATTCAATGCATGGATTTCTTTTTTCCAAAGGAGAAACCACCTTAATGCCATTGACATGAACCCGGTGAAGCTACCTTACAAGTTAACCAATAAAAGATATGAAACTCCACCAGGTACTAGTCCCGCTGGCTCCTCTTCCAGTCCAGCTCTCTGCTGTGGCCCAGGAGGGCAGCGCGGGATGGCCCAAGGGCTTGGGTCCCTGCACCCGCATGGGAGACCGGAAGGAAGCACCCGGCTCCTGGCTTCGGACTGGCACATCACTGGCCGTGGCAGCCATTAGGGAAGTGAACCAACAGAAGGAAGACCTTTCTCTCTCTCTCGCTCGCTCTCTCTCTCTCTCCCTCTCACTGTCTATACCACTACCTGTCAAATAAATCAAAAAAAGAAAAGACATGAAACTGTTCCAACAAAGCCGGCGGTACCAGAATAAGTCATCCGTAAGGATTTTGAAGGTTTGGGACACTGTGCTGGGATGGATTCTGAAATCCAGTATTAAGAAGCACCGGACGAAATTATGGGACATGTACTCTAAAGAATACTATACAGCAGTCAAAAACAGTGAAATCCGGTCATTTGCAACAAGATGGAGGAATCTGGAAACCATCATGCTGAGTGAATTGAGCCAGTCCCAAAGAGACTAATATCATTTGTTTTCCCTGATCTGCGACAACTAACTGAGCGCCAAAGGGGAAACCTGTTGAAGTGAAATGGACACTATGAGAAACAGTGGCTTGATCAGCTCTTGTCCTGACTCTTGATGTACAGTGTAATACTTTATCCATTTTAGTACTTTTTTGTTCTAGTACTAGTGGTTGAATTCTGTAATTAACACACAATTATCCTTAGGTGTTTAAATTTTAACTGAAAAGTGATCCCTGTGAAATATAAAAGTGGGAATAAGAGAGGGAGGAGATGGACAATTTGGGACATGCTCAATCAGACTTGCCCCAAATGATGGAATTAGAAACGTGCCAGGGGATTCCAATACAAACCCATCAATGTGGCATGTACCAATGCCATCTCACTAGTCCAAGTGATTAATTTCAGTTCACAATTGATCACACTGATAGGTCTAAGAGTCAAAGGGATCACACAAACAAGACTAGCGTCTGCCTATACTAACTGATAGAATAAAAAGGGAGAGAACGATCCAACATGGGAAGCAGGATACACAGCAGACTCATAGTATGGCAGATGTCCTAAATAGCACTCTGGCCTCAGAATCAGCCCTTAAGGCATTCGGATCTGGCTGAAGAGCCCATGAGAGTATTTTAGGCATGGAAAGCCAAGACACTCTGGGAAAAAAAAAAAAAAAGAACACCTAAATGAAAGATCTCTGCGAGTGAGATCCCAGTGGAAAGAACGGGGCCATCAAAGAAGGAGGTACCTTTCTCTGAAGGGAGGAGAGAACTTCCACTTTGACTATGACCCTGTCGGAATAAGATCGAAGTCGGGGAACCCTAAAGACTTCCATAGCCTCGGCAACTCATGACTAGAGCCTAGGGAGATTACTGACGCCATAAACAAGAGTGTCAAATTGTTAAATCAACAACAGGAGTCACTGTGTACTTACGTCTCAAGTGGGATCTGTCCTTAATGTGTTGTCCAATGTGAAGTCATCCTATAACTAGTACTGGAACAGTATTTTTACACTTTGTGTTTCTGTGTGGGTGCAAACTAATGAAATCTCTACTTAGTGTATACCTGATCGATCTTCTGTATATAAAGATAATTGAAAATGAAAAAAAAAAAAACTTGGTGTTAAATTGGAAATAGCATAGAAAATTAATCAATTTTTTAAAAAATATCGTGTAGGATCTCTGTCCTTAATGTGCTGTACATTGTGATTTAATGCTATAACTAGTACTCCAACAGTATTTTTCACTTTGTGTTGCTATGTGAGGGCAAACTGTTGAAATCTTTACTTAATATATACTAAACTGAACTTCTGTATATAAAGAGAATTGAAAATGAATCTTGATGTGAATGGAAGGGGAGAGGGAGCGCGGACAGGGGAGGATTGCAGGTGGGAGGGTAGTTATGGAGGGGTGGGAAGCCACTGTAATCCATAAGCTGTACTTTGGAAATTTATATTCATTAAATAAAAGTTAAAAAAAAAAAAGAAGCACCGGAAGAAAGTCTGGGGCTAAATCTGGGGAACATGGCAGCGTATCGATTTTCGCAACATCAGCAATCATTATGCACACTATGTGCTTCTTTCACTGGATATCAATATCTGGTATCATGAGCTAGAAGAGCGGCTCGATCTTGCTATGACAATTCAAAAAAGATGACAGAAAAGCGCTTGTGGAAGTAGAAGCCACGGAATGTGCAGACACTTGCAATCATGCGTTTTACCTTCCGGGAAGCTGACTGCTCCTTCCGTCCTTTGGTAACTTTCACCTTTGTCTTGGATGCACCAATCATGGTTGTCACTGAAAATAGAATACTGGGATTTCAAAGGCGCCTACAAGAAGGTAGCTGCCAATGAACACTCCCAGGAAACGTCTTGGCCCATTCTGAATAGCTGACACCACTGTTCCATGAAAGTCATCGAGCACGTAGAAAGAGCACACTCTCTCATCCTTGCTTTTACACATCTGTCTGCAGCATAGCCATGCAGGGGTAGAAGGCACATTCAAGCCCCTGGCAAGCAAAATGATGCGTTTCGGATGAGGTGTGATTAAACACCCACATTCACCTTCCTGGAGGCCTTATGTAAATACTGCTAAGTAATGAAAGCCCGGGTCCACGCTGCTTCTGCCTAAGCACAACATCAAATTTCAAGTACATTAAACTTAGAAAAAGGCACAGACTGCTTCAGTAATACCATTGCTGTCTGTGGCGGTTCCTTCATACCCATGGCACAGATTAAAACTGTGACACTGTGTGATGGGCAGCCCTTGCAGGGAACCACAGCTTGCCCCCTGTACACCTCTCGCGCTGCGGAGGTCCCCGCCAACGGGTTCCCAGTTCCAGGAGGTTGGCCTGTCCCTCGCCACATCCTCTGCTGTGTCCCCACTGAGGACTGGACTGTTAGCGATGCATCACAATACATGTGAGGCAGAAATACACCTCTACCATCCAGAATTTTTCTTGGTCACTCATCATTCACCTGGAACCGCCATTGTTTCTTGACGTTCGACCTGCCGAGTATTCGGAGCATTCCCTCTTTCACCAGGTGCTTCCTCTTGCGCAGGTGTTTCTAAATCACGTTCTTGGTCCTAAGGTCGTGAGAGTGCAAAATCAGAGTTGATCGGAGTATTTCCAAAATTCACGTATGAGGCTCTAGGTGTACGTCTAACCAGAGTTAACTATCAACATATTTTTGATAGAAATCAGCTTATTTCAAAATATCGCGGGGCATGGAACTAAAAGGTAAGCTTATCATGTTGCAACAACCTGGAACTGTATGGAAAAATACGTTTTAAATACAAACTTACAATGAGTCTTCCGTAAACGAACTATGCATGGGTTAAAATTTTTCCAGCGGTACAGACATTCGTTATTTGCATTTCCATGAGCTTTTTGTAGCTCCCTTATATGTCAACCTAGCAAAAAATTTCAACTTTCACAACAAGACCTGTGTGGCCAGAAAACGTCGTCCATATGGACTTTGAAAGTGATCTGGGTCTGTGCTAGGATGGACTGTGAAATCCATAGTTTAGAAGCACTGGTAGAAAGTCTGGGGTTAAAACTGGGGGACACGACAGCGTATCCATTTTAGCTACAGCAGCCATAGTTTTCTACACTAAGGGTTTCGTTCACCGGATATCAGTATCGTGCATCAAAGGCATGGAAGGTTCGATAATTGCTCCTATTCTAATTCAAACGTGTCACAGAAAATAACTGGAGTAAGTACAAGCCAAGGAACGTTCATGCACTGGCAATCCTGTGTTTTACCTTCCGGGAAGATGCCCGCTCCTTGTGTCCTTTTCGAACTGTCGATTTTGATCTGGAACGCCCACTGGTTTTTGGCACTGAAAAGAGAATGTTCGATTTGAATGATGAAAGCAAGAAAGTATTTACCGAGGAGCACACCCACAAAGAAATTTGGACTCTGTTGTAGCTCCGACACCTTTCTTGAGAGAATGTCACAGAACAGGTAGAAGGAGCACACTCTCTAATTCTACCAATCACACCTCTGTCTGTATCATAGCCATGCAGGTGTAGATGCAGCACCTAAGCACAGGGCAAATGGAATGAATCCTCATCTCTGATGAGAGAAGAATACAAGCCCTCATTCCAAATCCTCAGGGCAGGTTGAAATATACTGCTAGGGAATGAAAGCTGGAAGG
Source organism: Sylvilagus floridanus (assembly GCA_949820135.1). Lineage (NCBI taxonomy): Eukaryota > Metazoa > Chordata > Mammalia > Lagomorpha > Leporidae > Sylvilagus > Sylvilagus floridanus. Next base: position 93,248,029 of record OX463223.1, read on the forward strand.
CAAAGCCTCCTTTGGAAATTCCCACACTATCTTTCTGTGGCTGCTGGTTTACGGTACTTGTCACTTAGGAGAAGTTGTGACAAATCCCGAGAAGATCCCCTTGAAAAGCACCCTGGGCTGTTGATCTGTTCCACAGAGGGTACACAGCCACGACCCACACCATCCAATCCTTTTTTGACAGACGGTTTGCTCATCACGTGCCACCGCACTGCCTGGTACCCACTGAAGACTGGAATGGTACAAGTGCATCGCAATCCTGAGAAAGAAATGCAGCTCCCACACTCACGGGCATTCTGGGTCAGTCTCTGCTCACCCGGAACCGACAGTGCGTCTTCACTCTCAGAAGTCTGAATACTGGGAGTTTCTCCACTTCCAGAGGGTGGCTCTTCTTTTGGACGTTGTCCTTCACTGTGCTTCTTAGCCTAGGGTTGCGAGAGTGTAAATTCCCAGACAATCGGAGAACTTCCAGAGTTCACATATGAGACTCTGTGTGGACTTCTAGGCAGAATTTAGTCCAAAGGTATTTTCTGACTGATATAATTCAGATTATTTCAAAATATCATAGGGCATGGAATTCAAAGATTAAGTATCAAGTTTCAGCAGTGTCCCAGGGCTTCCAAGAATGCATTTTAAACACAAAGTTGGAATGAAATCCTTGACAACATTCAATGCATGGATTTCTTTTTTCCAAAGGAGAAACCACCTTAATGCCATTGACATGAACCCGGTGAAGCTACCTTACAAGTTAACCAATAAAAGATATGAAACTCCACCAGGTACTAGTCCCGCTGGCTCCTCTTCCAGTCCAGCTCTCTGCTGTGGCCCAGGAGGGCAGCGCGGGATGGCCCAAGGGCTTGGGTCCCTGCACCCGCATGGGAGACCGGAAGGAAGCACCCGGCTCCTGGCTTCGGACTGGCACATCACTGGCCGTGGCAGCCATTAGGGAAGTGAACCAACAGAAGGAAGACCTTTCTCTCTCTCTCGCTCGCTCTCTCTCTCTCTCCCTCTCACTGTCTATACCACTACCTGTCAAATAAATCAAAAAAAGAAAAGACATGAAACTGTTCCAACAAAGCCGGCGGTACCAGAATAAGTCATCCGTAAGGATTTTGAAGGTTTGGGACACTGTGCTGGGATGGATTCTGAAATCCAGTATTAAGAAGCACCGGACGAAATTATGGGACATGTACTCTAAAGAATACTATACAGCAGTCAAAAACAGTGAAATCCGGTCATTTGCAACAAGATGGAGGAATCTGGAAACCATCATGCTGAGTGAATTGAGCCAGTCCCAAAGAGACTAATATCATTTGTTTTCCCTGATCTGCGACAACTAACTGAGCGCCAAAGGGGAAACCTGTTGAAGTGAAATGGACACTATGAGAAACAGTGGCTTGATCAGCTCTTGTCCTGACTCTTGATGTACAGTGTAATACTTTATCCATTTTAGTACTTTTTTGTTCTAGTACTAGTGGTTGAATTCTGTAATTAACACACAATTATCCTTAGGTGTTTAAATTTTAACTGAAAAGTGATCCCTGTGAAATATAAAAGTGGGAATAAGAGAGGGAGGAGATGGACAATTTGGGACATGCTCAATCAGACTTGCCCCAAATGATGGAATTAGAAACGTGCCAGGGGATTCCAATACAAACCCATCAATGTGGCATGTACCAATGCCATCTCACTAGTCCAAGTGATTAATTTCAGTTCACAATTGATCACACTGATAGGTCTAAGAGTCAAAGGGATCACACAAACAAGACTAGCGTCTGCCTATACTAACTGATAGAATAAAAAGGGAGAGAACGATCCAACATGGGAAGCAGGATACACAGCAGACTCATAGTATGGCAGATGTCCTAAATAGCACTCTGGCCTCAGAATCAGCCCTTAAGGCATTCGGATCTGGCTGAAGAGCCCATGAGAGTATTTTAGGCATGGAAAGCCAAGACACTCTGGGAAAAAAAAAAAAAAAGAACACCTAAATGAAAGATCTCTGCGAGTGAGATCCCAGTGGAAAGAACGGGGCCATCAAAGAAGGAGGTACCTTTCTCTGAAGGGAGGAGAGAACTTCCACTTTGACTATGACCCTGTCGGAATAAGATCGAAGTCGGGGAACCCTAAAGACTTCCATAGCCTCGGCAACTCATGACTAGAGCCTAGGGAGATTACTGACGCCATAAACAAGAGTGTCAAATTGTTAAATCAACAACAGGAGTCACTGTGTACTTACGTCTCAAGTGGGATCTGTCCTTAATGTGTTGTCCAATGTGAAGTCATCCTATAACTAGTACTGGAACAGTATTTTTACACTTTGTGTTTCTGTGTGGGTGCAAACTAATGAAATCTCTACTTAGTGTATACCTGATCGATCTTCTGTATATAAAGATAATTGAAAATGAAAAAAAAAAAAACTTGGTGTTAAATTGGAAATAGCATAGAAAATTAATCAATTTTTTAAAAAATATCGTGTAGGATCTCTGTCCTTAATGTGCTGTACATTGTGATTTAATGCTATAACTAGTACTCCAACAGTATTTTTCACTTTGTGTTGCTATGTGAGGGCAAACTGTTGAAATCTTTACTTAATATATACTAAACTGAACTTCTGTATATAAAGAGAATTGAAAATGAATCTTGATGTGAATGGAAGGGGAGAGGGAGCGCGGACAGGGGAGGATTGCAGGTGGGAGGGTAGTTATGGAGGGGTGGGAAGCCACTGTAATCCATAAGCTGTACTTTGGAAATTTATATTCATTAAATAAAAGTTAAAAAAAAAAAAGAAGCACCGGAAGAAAGTCTGGGGCTAAATCTGGGGAACATGGCAGCGTATCGATTTTCGCAACATCAGCAATCATTATGCACACTATGTGCTTCTTTCACTGGATATCAATATCTGGTATCATGAGCTAGAAGAGCGGCTCGATCTTGCTATGACAATTCAAAAAAGATGACAGAAAAGCGCTTGTGGAAGTAGAAGCCACGGAATGTGCAGACACTTGCAATCATGCGTTTTACCTTCCGGGAAGCTGACTGCTCCTTCCGTCCTTTGGTAACTTTCACCTTTGTCTTGGATGCACCAATCATGGTTGTCACTGAAAATAGAATACTGGGATTTCAAAGGCGCCTACAAGAAGGTAGCTGCCAATGAACACTCCCAGGAAACGTCTTGGCCCATTCTGAATAGCTGACACCACTGTTCCATGAAAGTCATCGAGCACGTAGAAAGAGCACACTCTCTCATCCTTGCTTTTACACATCTGTCTGCAGCATAGCCATGCAGGGGTAGAAGGCACATTCAAGCCCCTGGCAAGCAAAATGATGCGTTTCGGATGAGGTGTGATTAAACACCCACATTCACCTTCCTGGAGGCCTTATGTAAATACTGCTAAGTAATGAAAGCCCGGGTCCACGCTGCTTCTGCCTAAGCACAACATCAAATTTCAAGTACATTAAACTTAGAAAAAGGCACAGACTGCTTCAGTAATACCACTGCTGTCTGTGGCGGTTCCTTCATACCCATGGCACAGATTAAAACTGTGACACTGTGTGATGGGCAGCCCTTGCAGGGAACCACAGCTTGCCCCCTGTACACCTCTCGCGCTGCGGAGGTCCCCGCCAACGGGTTCCCAGTTCCAGGAGGTTGGCCTGTCCCTCGCCACATCCTCTGCTGTGTCCCCACTGAGGACTGGACTGTTAGCGATGCATCACAATACATGTGAGGCAGAAATACACCTCTACCATCCAGAATTTTTCTTGGTCACTCATCATTCACCTGGAACCGCCATTGTTTCTTGACGTTCGACCTGCCGAGTATTCGGAGCATTCCCTCTTTCACCAGGTGCTTCCTCTTGCGCAGGTGTTTCTAAATCACGTTCTTGGTCCTAAGGTCGTGAGAGTGCAAAATCAGAGTTGATCGGAGTATTTCCAAAATTCACGTATGAGGCTCTAGGTGTACGTCTAACCAGAGTTAACTATCAACATATTTTTGATAGAAATCAGCTTATTTCAAAATATCGCGGGGCATGGAACTAAAAGGTAAGCTTATCATGTTGCAACAACCTGGAACTGTATGGAAAAATACGTTTTAAATACAAACTTACAATGAGTCTTCCGTAAACGAACTATGCATGGGTTAAAATTTTTCCAGCGGTACAGACATTCGTTATTTGCATTTCCATGAGCTTTTTCTAGCTCCCTTATATGTCAACCTAGCAAAAAATTTCAACTTTCACAACAAGACCTGTGTGGCCAGAAAACGTCGTCCATATGGACTTTGAAAGTGATCTGGGTCTGTGCTAGGATGGACTGTGAAATCCATAGTTTAGAAGCACTGGTAGAAAGTCTGGGGTTAAAACTGGGGGACACGACAGCGTATCCATTTTAGCTACAGCAGCCATAGTTTTCTACACTAAGGGTTTCGTTCACCGGATATCAGTATCGTGCATCAAAGGCATGGAAGGTTCGATAATTGCTCCTATTCTAATTCAAACGTGTCACAGAAAATAACTGGAGTAAGTACAAGCCAAGGAACGTTCATGCACTGGCAATCCTGTGTTTTACCTTCCGGGAAGATGCCCGCTCCTTGTGTCCTTTTCGAACTGTCGATTTTGATCTGGAACGCCCACTGGTTTTTGGCACTGAAAAGAGAATGTTCGATTTGAATGATGAAAGCAAGAAAGTATTTACCGAGGAGCACACCCACAAAGAAATTTGGACTCTGTTGTAGCTCCGACACCTTTCTTGAGAGAATGTCACAGAACAGGTAGAAGGAGCACACTCTCTAATTCTACCAATCACACCTCTGTCTGTATCATAGCCATGCAGGTGTAGATGCAGCACCTAAGCACAGGGCAAATGGAATGAATCCTCATCTCTGATGAGAGAAGAATACAAGCCCTCATTCCAAATCCTCAGGGCAGGTTGAAATATACTGCTAGGGAATGAAAGCTGGAAGGCAAAGCCTCCTTTGGAAATTCCCACACTATCTTTCTGTGGCTGCTGGTTTACGGTACTTGTCACTTAGGAGAAGTTGTGACAAATCCCGAGAAGATCCCCTTGAAAAGCACCCTGGGCTGTTGATCTGTTCCACAGAGGGTACACAGCCACGACCCACACCATCCAATCCTTTTTTGACAGACGGTTTGCTCATCACGTGCCACCGCACTGCCTGGTACCCACTGAAGACTGGAATGGTACAAGTGCATCGCAATCCTGAGAAAGAAATGCAGCTCCCACACTCACGGGCATTCTGGGTCAGTCTCTGCTCACCCGGAACCGACAGTGCGTCTTCACTCTCAGAAGTCTGAATACTGGGAGTTTCTCCACTTCCAGAGGGTGGCTCTTCTTTTGGACGTTGTCCTTCACTGTGCTTCTTAGCCTAGGGTTGCGAGAGTGTAAATTCCCAGACAATCGGAGAACTTCCAGAGTTCACATATGAGACTCTGTGTGGACTTCTAGGCAGAATTTAGTCCAAAGGTATTTTCTGACTGATATAATTCATATTATTTCAAAATATCATAGGGCATGGAATTCAAAGATTAAGTATCAAGTTTCAGCAGTGTCCCAGGGCTTCCAAGAATGCATTTTAAACACAAAGTTGGAATGAAATCCTTGACAACATTCAATGCATGGATTTCTTTTTTCCAAAGGAGAAACCACCTTAATGCCATTGACATGAACCCGGTGAAGCTACCTTACAAGTTAACCAATAAAAGATATGAAACTCCACCAGGTACTAGTCCCGCTGGCTCCTCTTCCAGTCCAGCTCTCTGCTGTGGCCCAGGAGGGCAGCGCGGGATGGCCCAAGGGCTTGGGTCCCTGCACCCGCATGGGAGACCGGAAGGAAGCACCCGGCTCCTGGCTTCGGACTGGCACATCACTGGCCGTGGCAGCCATTAGGGAAGTGAACCAACAGAAGGAAGACCTTTCTCTCTCTCTCGCTCGCTCTCTCTCTCTCTCCCTCTCACTGTCTATACCACTACCTGTCAAATAAATCAAAAAAAGAAAAGACATGAAACTGTTCCAACAAAGCCGGCGGTACCAGAATAAGTCATCCGTAAGGATTTTGAAGGTTTGGGACACTGTGCTGGGATGGATTCTGAAATCCAGTATTAAGAAGCACCGGACGAAATTATGGGACATGTACTCTAAAGAATACTATACAGCAGTCAAAAACAGTGAAATCCGGTCATTTGCAACAAGATGGAGGAATCTGGAAACCATCATGCTGAGTGAATTGAGCCAGTCCCAAAGAGACTAATATCATTTGTTTTCCCTGATCTGCGACAACTAACTGAGCGCCAAAGGGGAAACCTGTTGAAGTGAAATGGACACTATGAGAAACAGTGGCTTGATCAGCTCTTGTCCTGACTCTTGATGTACAGTGTAATACTTTATCCATTTTAGTACTTTTTTGTTCTAGTACTAGTGGTTGAACTCTGTAATTAACACACAATTATCCTTAGGTGTTTAAATTTTAACTGAAAAGTGATCCCTGTGAAATATAAAAGTGGGAATAAGAGAGGGAGGAGATGGACAATTTGGGACATGCTCAATCAGACTTGCCCCAAATGATGGAATTAGAAACGTGCCAGGGGATTCCAATACAAACCCATCAATGTGGCATGTACCAATGCCATCTCACTAGTCCAAGTGATTAATTTCAGTTCACAATTGATCACACTGATAGGTCTAAGAGTCAAAGGGATCACACAAACAAGACTAGCGTCTGCCTATACTAACTGATAGAATAAAAAGGGAGAGAACGATCCAACATGGGAAGCAGGATACACAGAAGACTCATAGTATGGCAGATGTCCTAAATAGCACTCTGGCCTCAGAATCAGCCCTTAAGGCATTCGGATCTGGCTGAAGAGCCCATGAGAGTATTTTAGGCATGGAAAGCCAAGACACTCTGGGAAAAAAAAAAAAAAGAACACCTAAATGAAAGATCTCTGCGAGTGAGATCCCAGTGGAAAGAACGGGGCCATCAAAGAAGGAGGTACCTTTCTCTGAAGGGAGGAGAGAACTTCCACTTTGACTATGACCCTGTCGGAATAAGATCGAAGTCGGGGAACCCTAAAGACTTCCATAGCCTCGGCAACTCATGACTAGAGCCTAGGGAGATTACTGACGCCATAAACAAGAGTGTCAAATTGTTAAATCAACAACAGGAGTCACTGTGTACTTACGTCTCAAGTGGGATCTGTCCTTAATGTGTTGTCCAATGTGAAGTCATCCTATAACTAGTACTGGAACAGTATTTTTACACTTTGTGTTTCTGTGTGGGTGCAAACTAATGAAATCTCTACTTAGTGTATACCTGATCGATCTTCTGTATATAAAGATAATTGAAAATGAAAAAAAAAAACTTGGTGTTAAATTGGAAATAGCATAGAAAATTAATCAATTTTTTAAAAAATATCGTGTAGGATCTCTGTCCTTAATGTGCTGTACATTGTGATTTAATGCTATAACTAGTACTCCAACAGTATTTTTCACTTTGTGTTGCTATGTGAGGGCAAACTGTTGAAATCTTTACTTAATATATACTAAACTGAACTTCTGTATATAAAGAGAATTGAAAATGAATCTTGATGTGAATGGAAGGGGAGAGGGAGCGCGGACAGGGGAGGATTGCAGGTGGGAGGGTAGTTATGGAGGGGTGGGAAGCCACTGTAATCCATAAGCTGTACTTTGGAAATTTATATTCATTAAATAAAAGTTAAAAAAAAAAAAGAAGCACCGGAAGAAAGTCTGGGGCTAAATCTGGGGAACATGGCAGCGTATCGATTTTCGCAACATCAGCAATCATTATGCACACTATGTGCTTCTTTCACTGGATATCAATATCTGGTATCATGAGCTAGAAGAGCGGCTCGATCTTGCTATGACAATTCAAAAAAGATGACAGAAAAGCGCTTGTGGAAGTAGAAGCCACGGAATGTGCAGACACTTGCAATCATGCGTTTTACCTTCCGGGAAGCTGACTGCTCCTTCCGTCCTTTGGTAACTTTCACCTTTGTCTTGGATGCACCAATCATGGTTGTCACTGAAAATAGAATACTGGGATTTCAAAGGCGCCTACAAGAAGGTAGCTGCCAATGAACACTCCCAGGAAACGTCTTGGCCCATTCTGAATAGCTGACACCACTGTTCCATGAAAGTCATCGAGCACGTAGAAAGAGCACACTCTCTCATCCTTGCTTTTACACATCTGTCTGCAGCATAGCCATGCAGGGGTAGAAGGCACATTCAAGCCCCTGGCAAGCAAAATGATGCGTTTCGGATGAGGTGTGATTAAACACCCACATTCACCTTCCTGGAGGCCTTATGTAAATACTGCTAAGTAATGAAAGCCCGGGTCCACGCTGCTTCTGCCTAAGCACAACATCAAATTTCAAGTACATTAAACTTAGAAAAAGGCACAGACTGCTTCAGTAATACCATTGCTGTCTGTGGCGGTTCCTTCATACCCATGGCACAGATTAAAACTGTGACACTGTGTGATGGGCAGCCCTTGCAGGGAACCACAGCTTGCCCCCTGTACACCTCTCGCGCTGCGGAGGTCCCCGCCAACGGGTTCCCAGTTCCAGGAGGTTGGCCTGTCCCTCGCCACATCCTCTGCTGTGTCCCCACTGAGGACTGGACTGTTAGCGATGCATCACAATACATGTGAGGCAGAAATACACCTCTACCATCCAGAATTTTTCTTGGTCACTCATCATTCACCTGGAACCGCCATTGTTTCTTGACGTTCGACCTGCCGAGTATTCGGAGCATTCCCTCTTTCACCAGGTGCTTCCTCTTGCGCAGGTGTTTCTAAATCACGTTCTTGGTCCTAAGGTCGTGAGAGTGCAAAATCAGAGTTGATCGGAGTATTTCCAAAATTCACGTATGAGGCTCTAGGTGTACGTCTAACCAGAGTTAACTATCAACATATTTTTGATAGAAATCAGCTTATTTCAAAATATCGCGGGGCATGGAACTAAAAGGTAAGCTTATCATGTTGCAACAACCTGGAACTGTATGGAAAAATACGTTTTAAATACAAACTTACAATGAGTCTTCCGTAAACGAACTATGCATGGGTTAAAATTTTTCCAGCGGTACAGACATTCGTTATTTGCATTTCCATGAGCTTTTTGTAGCTCCCTTATATGTCAACCTAGCAAAAAATTTCAACTTTCACAACAAGACCTGTGTGGCCAGAAAACGTCGTCCATATGGACTTTGAAAGTGATCTGGGTCTGTGCTAGGATGGACTGTGAAATCCATAATTTAGAAGCACTGGTAGAAAGTCTGGGGTTAAAACTGGGGGACACGACAGCGTATCCATTTTAGCTACAGCAGCCATAGTTTTCTACACTAAGGGTTTCGTTCACCGGATATCAGTATCGTGCATCAAAGGCATGGAAGGTTCGATAATTGCTCCTATTCTAATTCAAACGTGTCACAGAAAATAACTGGAGTAAGTACAAGCCAAGGAACGTTCATGCACTGGCAATCCTGTGTTTTACCTTCCGGGAAGATGCCCGCTCCTTGTGTCCTTTTCGAACTGTCGATTTTGATCTGGAACGCCCACTGGTTTTTGGCACTGAAAAGAGAATGTTCGATTTGAATGATGAAAGCAAGAAAGTATTTACCGAGGAGCACACCCACAAAGAAATTTGGACTCTGTTGTAGCTCCGACACCTTTCTTGAGAGAATGTCACAGAACAGGTAGAAGGAGCACACTCTCTAATTCTACCAATCACACCTCTGTCTGTATCATAGCCATGCAGGTGTAGATGCAGCACCTAAGCACAGGGCAAATGGAATGAATCCTCATCTCTGATGAGAGAAGAATACAAGCCCTCATTCCAAATCCTCAGGGCAGGTTGAAATATACTGCTAGGGAATGAAAGCTGGAAGGCAAAGCCTCCTTTGGAAATTCCCACACTATCTTTCTGTGGCTGCTGGTTTACGGTACTTGTCACTTAGGAGAAGTTGTGACAAATCCCGAGAAGATCCCCTTGAAAAGCACCCTGGGCTGTTGATCTGTTCCACAGAGGGTACACAGCCACGACCCACACCATCCAATCCTTTTTTGACAGACGGTTTGCTCATCACGTGCCACCGCACTGCCTGGTACCCACTGAAGACTGGAATGGTACAAGTGCATCGCAATCCTGAGAAAGAAATGCAGCTCCCACACTCACGGGCATTCTGGGTCAGTCTCTGCTCACCCGGAACCGACAGTGCGTCTTCACTCTCAGAAGTCTGAATACTGGGAGTTTCTCCACTTCCAGAGGGTGGCTCTTCTTTTGGACGTTGTCCTTCACTGTGCTTCTTAGCCTAGGGTTGCGAGAGTGTAAATTCCCAGACAATCGGAGAACTTCCAGAGTTCACATATGAGACTCTGTGTGGACTTCTAGGCAGAATTTAGTCCAAAGGTATTTTCTGACTGATATAATTCAGATTATTTCAAAATATCATAGGGCATGGAATTCAAAGATTAAGTATCAAGTTTCAGCAGTGTCCCAGGGCTTCCAAGAATGCATTTTAAACACAAAGTTGGAATGAAATCCTTGACAACATTCAATGCATGGATTTCTTTTTTCCAAAGGAGAAACCACCTTAATGCCATTGACATGAACCCGGTGAAGCTACCTTACAAGTTAACCAATAAAAGATATGAAACTCCACCAGGTACTAGTCCCGCTGGCTCCTCTTCCAGTCCAGCTCTCTGCTGTGGCCCAGGAGGGCAGCGCGGGATGGCCCAAGGGCTTGGGTCCCTGCACCCGCATGGGAGACCGGAAGGAAGCACCCGGCTCCTGGCTTCGGACTGGCACATCACTGGCCGTGGCAGCCATTAGGGAAGTGAACCAACAGAAGGAAGACCTTTCTCTCTCTCTCGCTCGCTCTCTCTCTCTCTCCCTCTCACTGTCTATACCACTACCTGTCAAATAAATCAAAAAAAGAAAAGACATGAAACTGTTCCAACAAAGCCGGCGGTACCAGAATAAGTCATCCGTAAGGATTTTGAAGGTTTGGGACACTGTGCTGGGATGGATTCTGAAATCCAGTATTAAGAAGCACCGGACGAAATTATGGGACATGTACTCTAAAGAATACTATACAGCAGTCAAAAACAGTGAAATCCGGTCATTTGCAACAAGATGGAGGAATCTGGAAACCATCATGCTGAGTGAATTGAGCCAGTCCCAAAGAGACTAATATCATTTGTTTTCCCTGATCTGCGACAACTAACTGAGCGCCAAAGGGGAAACCTGTTGAAGTGAAATGGACACTATGAGAAACAGTGGCTTGATCAGCTCTTGTCCTGACTCTTGATCTACAGTGTAATACTTTATCCATTTTAGTACTTTTTTGTTCTAGTACTAGTGGTTGAATTCTGTAATTAACACACAATTATCCTTAGGTGTTTAAATTTTAACTGAAAAGTGATCCCTGTGAAATATAAAAGTGGGAATAAGAGAGGGAGGAGATGGACAATTTGGGACATGCTCAATCAGACTTGCCCCAAATGATGGAATTAGAAACGTGCCAGGGGATTCCAATACAAACCCATCAATGTGGCATGTACCAATGCCATCTCACTAGTCCAAGTGATTAATTTCAGTTCACAATTGATCACACTGATAGGTCTAAGAGTCAAAGGGATCACACAAACAAGACTAGCGTCTGCCTATACTAACTGATAGAATAAAAAGGGAGAGAACGATCCAACATGGGAAGCAGGATACACAGCAGACTCATAGTATGGCAGATGTCCTAAATAGCACTCTGGCCTCAGAATCAGCCCTTAAGGCATTCGGATCTGGCTGAAGAGCCCATGAGAGTATTTTAGGCATGGAAAGCCAAGACACTCTGGGAAAAAAAAAAAAAAAGAACACCTAAATGAAAGATCTCTGCGAGTGAGATCCCAGTGGAAAGAACGGGGCCATCAAAGAAGGAGGTACCTTTCTCTGAAGGGAGGAGAGAACTTCCACTTTGACTATGACCCTGTCGGAATAAGATCGAAGTCGGGGAACCCTAAAGACTTCCATAGCCTCGGCAACTCATGACTAGAGCCTAGGGAGATTACTGACGCCATAAACAAGAGTGTCAAATTGTTAAATCAACAACAGGAGTCACTGTGTACTTACGTCTCAAGTGGGATCTGTCCTTAATGTGTTGTCCAATGTGAAGTCATCCTATAACTAGTACTGGAACAGTATTTTTACACTTTGTGTTTCTGTGTGGGTGCAAACTAATGAAATCTCTACTTAGTGTATACCTGATCGATCTTCTGTATATAAAGATAATTGAAAATGAAAAAAAAAACTTGGTGTTAAATTGGAAATAGCATAGAAATTAATCAATTTTTTTAAAAAATATCGTGTAGGATCTCTGTCCTTAATGTGCTGTACATTGTGATTTAATGCTATAACTAGTACTCCAACAGTATTTTTCACTTTGTGTTGCTATGTGAGGGCAAACTGTTGAAATCTTTACTTAATATATACTAAACTGAACTTCTGTATATAAAGAGAATTGAAAATGAATCTTGATGTGAATGGAAGGGGAGAGGGAGCGCGGACAGGGGAGGATTGCAGGTGGGAGGGTAGTTATGGAGGGGTGGGAAGCCACTGTAATCCATAAGCTGTACTTTGGAAATTTATATTCATTAAATAAAAGTTAAAAAAAAAAAAAAGAAGCACCGGAAGAAAGTCTGGGGCTAAATCTGGGGAACATGGCAGCGTATCGATTTTCGCAACATCAGCAATCATTATGCACACTATGTGCTTCTTTCACTGGATATCAATATCTGGTATCATGAGCTAGAAGAGCGGCTCGATCTTGCTATGACAATTCAAAAAAGATGACAGAAAAGCGCTTGTGGAAGTAGAAGCCACGGAATGTGCAGACACTTGCAATCATGCGTTTTACCTTCCGGGAAGCTGACTGCTCCTTCCGTCCTTTGGTAACTTTCACCTTTGTCTTGGATGCACCAATCATGGTTGTCACTGAAAATAGAATACTGGGATTTCAAAGGCGCCTACAAGAAGGTAGCTGCCAATGAACACTCCCAGGAAACGTCTTGGCCCATTCTGAATAGCTGACACCACTGTTCCATGAAAGTCATCGAGCACGTAGAAAGAGCACACTCTCTCATCCTTGCTTTTACACATCTGTCTGCAGCATAGCCATGCAGGGGTAGAAGGCACATTCAAGCCCCTGGCAAGCAAAATGATGCGTTTCGGATGAGGTGTGATTAAACACCCACATTCACCTTCCTGGAGGCCTTATGTAAATACTGCTAAGTAATGAAAGCCCGGGTCCACGCTGCTTCTGCCTAAGCACAACATCAAATTTCAAGTACATTAAACTTAGAAAAAGGCACAGACTGCTTCAGTAATACCACTGCTGTCTGTGGCGGTTCCTTCATACCCATGGCACAGATTAAAACTGTGACACTGTGTGATGGGCAGCCCTTGCAGGGAACCACAGCTTGCCCCCTGTACACCTCTCGCGCTGCGGAGGTCCCCGCCAACGGGTTCCCAGTTCCAGGAGGTTGGCCTGTCCCTCGCCACATCCTCTGCTGTGTCCCCACTGAGGACTGGACTGTTAGCGATGCATCACAATACATGTGAGGCAGAAATACACCTCTACCATCCAGAATTTTTCTTGGTCACTCATCATTCACCTGGAACCGCCATTGTTTCTTGACGTTCGACCTGCCGAGTATTCGGAGCATTCCCTCTTTCACCAGGTGCTTCCTCTTGCGCAGGTGTTTCTAAATCACGTTCTTGGTCCTAAGGTCGTGAGAGTGCAAAATCAGAGTTGATCGGAGTATTTCCAAAATTCACGTATGAGGCTCTAGGTGTACGTCTAACCAGAGTTAACTATCAACATATTTTTGATAGAAATCAGCTTATTTCAAAATATCGCGGGGCATGGAACTAAAAGGTAAGCTTATCATGTTGCAACAACCTGGAACTGTATGGAAAAATACGTTTTAAATACAAACTTACAATGAGTCTTCCGTAAACGAACTATGCATGGGTTAAAATTTTTCCAGCGGTACAGACATTCGTTATTTGCATTTCCATGAGCTTTTTCTAGCTCCCTTATATGTCAACCTAGCAAAAAATTTCAACTTTCACAACAAGACCTGTGTGGCCAGAAAACGTCGTCCATATGGACTTTGAAAGTGATCTGGGTCTGTGCTAGGATGGACTGTGAAATCCATAGTTTAGAAGCACTGGTAGAAAGTCTGGGGTTAAAACTGGGGGACACGACAGCGTATCCATTTTAGCTACAGCAGCCATAGTTTTCTACACTAAGGGTTTCGTTCACCGGATATCAGTATCGTGCATCAAAGGCATGGAAGGTTCGATAATTGCTCCTATTCTAATTCAAACGTGTCACAGAAAATAACTGGAGTAAGTACAAGCCAAGGAACGTTCATGCACTGGCAATCCTGTGTTTTACCTTCCGGGAAGATGCCCGCTCCTTGTGTCCTTTTCGAACTGTCGATTTTGATCTGGAACGCCCACTGGTTTTTGGCACTGAAAAGAGAATGTTCGATTTGAATGATGAAAGCAAGAAAGTATTTACCGAGGAGCACACCCACAAAGAAATTTGGACTCTGTTGTAGCTCCGACACCTTTCTTGAGAGAATGTCACAGAACAGGTAGAAGGAGCACACTCTCTAATTCTACCAATCACACCTCTGTCTGTATCATAGCCATGCAGGTGTAGATGCAGCACCTAAGCACAGGGCAAATGGAATGAATCCTCATCTCTGATGAGAGAAGAATACAAGCCCTCATTCCAAATCCTCAGGGCAGGTTGAAATATACTGCTAGGGAATGAAAGCTGGAAGGCAAAGCCTCCTTTGGAAATTCCCACACTATCTTTCTGTGGCTGCTGGTTTACGGTACTTGTCACTTAGGAGAAGTTGTGACAAATCCCGAGAAGATCCCCTTGAAAAGCACCCTGGGCTGTTGATCTGTTCCACAGAGGGTACACAGCCACGACCCACACCATCCAATCCTTTTTTGACAGACGGTTTGCTCATCACGTGCCACCGCACTGCCTGGTACCCACTGAAGACTGGAATGGTACAAGTGCATCGCAATCCTGAGAAAGAAATGCAGCTCCCACACTCACGGGCATTCTGGGTCAGTCTCTGCTCACCCGGAACCGACAGTGCGTCTTCACTCTCAGAAGTCTGAATACTGGGAGTTTCTCCACTTCCAGAGGGTGGCTCTTCTTTTGGACGTTGTCCTTCACTGTGCTTCTTAGCCTAGGGTTGCGAGAGTGTAAATTCCCAGACAATCGGAGAACTTCCAGAGTTCACATATGAGACTCTGTGTGGACTTCTAGGCAGAATTTAGTCCAAAGGTATTTTCTGACTGATATAATTCAGATTATTTCAAAATATCATAGGGCATGGAATTCAAAGATTAAGTATCAAGTTTCAGCAGTGTCCCAGGGCTTCCAAGAATGCATTTTAAACACAAAGTTGGAATGAAATCCTTGACAACATTCAATGCATGGATTTCTTTTTTCCAAAGGAGAAACCACCTTAATGCCATTGACATGAACCCGGTGAAGCTACCTTACAAGTTAACCAATAAAAGATATGAACCTCCACCAGGTACTAGTCCCGCTGGCTCCTCTTCCAGTCCAGCTCTCTGCTGTGGCCCAGGAGGGCAGCGCGGGATGGCCCAAGGGCTTGGGTCCCTGCACCCGCATGGGAGACCGGAAGGAAACACCCGGCTCCTGGCTTCGGACTGGCACATCACTGGCCGTGGCAGCCATTAGGGAAGTGAACCAACAGAAGGAAGACCTTTCTCTCTCTCTCTCTCGCTCTCTCTCTCTCTCCCTCTCACTGTCTATACCACTACCTGTCAAATAAATCAAAAAAAGAAAAGACATGAAACTGTTCCAACAAAGCCGGCGGTACCAGAATAAGTCATCCGTAAGGATTTTGAAGGTTTGGGACACTGTGCTGGGATGGATTCTGAAATCCAGTATTAAGAAGCACCGGACGAAATTATGGGACATGTACTCTAAAGAATACTATACAGCAGTCAAAAACAGTGAAATCCGGTCATTTGCAACAAGATGGAGGAATCTGGAAACCATCATGCTGAGTGAATTGAGCCAGTCCCAAAGAGACTAATATCATTTGTTTTCCCTGATCTGCGACAACTAACTGAGCGCCAAAGGGGAAACCTGTTGAAGTGAAATGGACACTATGAGAAACAGTGGCTTGATCAGCTCTTGTCCTGACTCTTGATGTACAGTGTAATACTTTATCCATTTTAGTACTTTTTTGTTCTAGTACTAGTGGTTGAACTCTGTAATTAACACACAATTATCCTTAGGTGTTTAAATTTTAACTGAAAAGTGATCCCTGTGAAATATAAAAGTGGGAATAAGAGAGGGAGGAGATGGACAATTTGGGACATGCTCAATCAGACTTGCCCCAAATGATGGAATTAGAAACGTGCCAGGGGATTCCAATACAAACCCATCAATGTGGCATGTACCAATGCCATCTCACTAGTCCAAGTGATTAATTTCAGTTCACAATTGATCACACTGATAGGTCTAAGAGTCAAAGGGATCACACAAACAAGACTAGCGTCTGCCTATACTAACTGATAGAATAAAAAGGGAGAGAACGATCCAACATGGGAAGCAGGATACACAGCAGACTCATA
Source organism: Sylvilagus floridanus (assembly GCA_949820135.1). NCBI lineage: Eukaryota > Metazoa > Chordata > Mammalia > Lagomorpha > Leporidae > Sylvilagus > Sylvilagus floridanus. The sequence goes on from OX463223.1 coordinate 93,264,756, forward strand.
GTATGGCAGATGTCCTAAATAGCACTCTGGCCTCAGAATCAGCCCTTAAGGCATTCGGATCTGGCTGAAGAGCCCATGAGAGTATTTTAGGCATGGAAAGCCAAGACACTCTGGGAAAAAAAAAAAAAAAAAGAACACCTAAATGAAAGATCTCTGCGAGTGAGATCCCAGTGGAAAGAACGGGGCCATCAAAGAAGGAGGTACCTTTCTCTGAAGGGAGGAGAGAACTTCCACTTTGACTATGACCCTGTCGGAATAAGATCGAAGTCGGGGAACCCTAAAGACTTCCATAGCCTCGGCAACTCATGACTAGAGCCTAGGGAGATTACTGACGCCATAAACAAGAGTGTCAAATTGTTAAATCAACAACAGGAGTCACTGTGTACTTACGTCTCAAGTGGGATCTGTCCTTAATGTGTTGTCCAATGTGAAGTCATCCTATAACTAGTACTGGAACAGTATTTTTACACTTTGTGTTTCTGTGTGGGTGCAAACTAATGAAATCTCTACTTAGTGTATACCTGATCGATCTTCTGTATATAAAGATAATTGAAAATGAAAAAAAAAAAACTTGGTGTTAAATTGGAAATAGCATAGAAAATTAATCAATTTTTTAAAAAATATCGTGTAGGATCTCTGTCCTTAATGTGCTGTACATTGTGATTTAATGCTATAACTAGTACTCCAACAGTATTTTTCACTTTGTGTTGCTATGTGAGGGCAAACTGTTGAAATCTTTACTTAATATATACTAAACTGAACTTCTGTATATAAAGAGAATTGAAAATGAATCTTGATGTGAATGGAAGGGGAGAGGGAGCGCGGACAGGGGAGGATTGCAGGTGGGAGGGTAGTTATGGAGGGGTGGGAAGCCACTGTAATCCATAAGCTGTACTTTGGAAATTTATATTCATTAAATAAAAGTTAAAAAAAAAAAAGAAGCACCGGAAGAAAGTCTGGGGCTAAATCTGGGGAACATGGCAGCGTATCGATTTTCGCAACATCAGCAATCATTATGCACACTATGTGCTTCTTTCACTGGATATCAATATCTGGTATCATGAGCTAGAAGAGCGGCTCGATCTTGCTATGACAATTCAAAAAAGATGACAGAAAAGCGCTTGTGGAAGTAGAAGCCACGGAATGTGCAGACACTTGCAATCATGCGTTTTACCTTCCGGGAAGCTGACTGCTCCTTCCGTCCTTTGGTAACTTTCACCTTTGTCTTGGATGCACCAATCATGGTTGTCACTGAAAATAGAATACTGGGATTTCAAAGGCGCCTACAAGAAGGTAGCTGCCAATGAACACTCCCAGGAAACGTCTTGGCCCATTCTGAATAGCTGACACCACTGTTCCATGAAAGTCATCGAGCACGTAGAAAGAGCACACTCTCTCATCCTTGCTTTTACACATCTGTCTGCAGCATAGCCATGCAGGGGTAGAAGGCACATTCAAGCCCCTGGCAAGCAAAATGATGCGTTTCGGATGAGGTGTGATTAAACACCCACATTCACCTTCCTGGAGGCCTTATGTAAATACTGCTAAGTAATGAAAGCCCGGGTCCACGCTGCTTCTGCCTAAGCACAACATCAAATTTCAAGTACATTAAACTTAGAAAAAGGCACAGACTGCTTCAGTAATACCACTGCTGTCTGTGGCGGTTCCTTCATACCCATGGCACAGATTAAAACTGTGACACTGTGTGATGGGCAGCCCTTGCAGGGAACCACAGCTTGCCCCCTGTACACCTCTCGCGCTGCGGAGGTCCCCGCCAACGGGTTCCCAGTTCCAGGAGGTTGGCCTGTCCCTCGCCACATCCTCTGCTGTGTCCCCACTGAGGACTGGACTGTTAGCGATGCATCACAATACATGTGAGGCAGAAATACACCTCTACCATCCAGAATTTTTCTTGGTCACTCATCATTCACCTGGAACCGCCATTGTTTCTTGACGTTCGACCTGCCGAGTATTCGGAGCATTCCCTCTTTCACCAGGTGCTTCCTCTTGCGCAGGTGTTTCTAAATCACGTTCTTGGTCCTAAGGTCGTGAGAGTGCAAAATCAGAGTTGATCGGAGTATTTCCAAAATTCACGTATGAGGCTCTAGGTGTACGTCTAACCAGAGTTAACTATCAACATATTTTTGATAGAAATCAGCTTATTTCAAAATATCGCGGGGCATGGAACTAAAAGGTAAGCTTATCATGTTGCAACAACCTGGAACTGTATGGAAAAATACGTTTTAAATACAAACTTACAATGAGTCTTCCGTAAACGAACTATGCATGGGTTAAAATTTTTCCAGCGGTACAGACATTCGTTATTTGCATTTCCATGAGCTTTTTGTAGCTCCCTTATATGTCAACCTAGCAAAAAATTTCAACTTTCACAACAAGACCTGTGTGGCCAGAAAACGTCGTCCATATGGACTTTGAAAGTGATCTGGGTCTGTGCTAGGATGGACTGCGAAATCCATAGTTTAGAAGCACTGGTAGAAAGTCTGGGGTTAAAACTGGGGGACACGACAGCGTATCCATTTTAGCTACAGCAGCCATAGTTTTCTACACTAAGGGTTTCGTTCACCGGATATCAGTATCGTGCATCAAAGGCATGGAAGGTTCGATAATTGCTCCTATTCTAATTCAAACGTGTCACAGAAAATAACTGGAGTAAGTACAAGCCAAGGAACGTTCATGCACTGGCAATCCTGTGTTTTACCTTCCGGGAAGATGCCCGCTCCTTGTGTCCTTTTCGAACTGTCGATTTTGATCTGGAACGCCCACTGGTTTTTGGCACTGAAAAGAGAATGTTCGATTTGAATGATGAAAGCAAGAAAGTATTTACCGAGGAGCACACCCACAAAGAAATTTGGACTCTGTTGTAGCTCCGACACCTTTCTTGAGAGAATGTCACAGAACAAGTAGAAGGAGCACACTCTCTAATTCTACCAATCACACCTCTGTCTGTATCATAGCCATGCAGGTGTAGATGCAGCACCTAAGCACAGGGCAAATGGAATGAATCCTCATCTCTGATGAGAGAAGAATACAAGCCCTCATTCCAAATCCTCAGGGCAGGTTGAAATATACTGCTAGGGAATGAAAGCTGGAAGGCAAAGCCTCCTTTGGAAATTCCCACACTATCTTTCTGTGGCTGCTGGTTTACGGTACTTGTCACTTAGGAGAAGTTGTGACAAATCCCGAGAAGATCCCCTTGAAAAGCACCCTGGGCTGTTGATCTGTTCCACAGAGGGTACACAGCCACGACCCACACCATCCAATCCTTTTTTGACAGACGGTTTGCTCATCACGTGCCACCGCACTGCCTGGTACCCACTGAAGAGACTGGAATGGTACAAGTGCATCGCAATCCTGAGAAAGAAATGCAGCTCCCACACTCACGGGCATTCTGGGTCAGTCTCTGCTCACCCGGAACCGACAGTGCGTCTTCACTCTCAGAAGTCTGAATACTGGGAGTTTCTCCACTTCCAGAGGGTGGCTCTTCTTTTGGACGTTGTCCTTCACTGTGCTTCTTAGCCTAGGGTTGCGAGAGTGTAAATTCCCAGACAATCGGAGAACTTCCAGAGTTCACATATGAGACTCTGTGTGGACTTCTAGGCAGAATTTAGTCCAAAGGTATTTTCTGACTGATATAATTCAGATTATTTCAAAATATCATAGGGCATGGAATTCAAAGATTAAGTATCAAGTTTCAGCAGTGTCCCAGGGCTTCCAAGAATGCATTTTAAACACAAAGTTGGAATGAAATCCTTGACAACATTCAATGCATGGATTTCTTTTTTCCAAAGGAGAAACCACCTTAATGCCATTGACATGAACCCGGTGAAGCTACCTTACAAGTTAACCAATAAAAGATATGAAACTCCACCAGGTACTAGTCCCGCTGGCTCCTCTTCCAGTCCAGCTCTCTGCTGTGGCCCAGGAGGGCAGCGCGGGATGGCCCAAGGGCTTGGGTCCCTGCACCCGCATGGGAGACCGGAAGGAAGCACCCGGCTCCTGGCTTCGGACTGGCACATCACTGGCCGTGGCAGCCATTAGGGAAGTGAACCAACAGAAGGAAGACCTTTCTCTCTCTCTCGCTCGCTCTCTCTCTCTCTCCCTCTCACTGTCTATACCACTACCTGTCAAATAAATCAAAAAAAGAAAAGACATGAAACTGTTCCAACAAAGCCGGCGGTACCAGAATAAGTCATCCGTAAGGATTTTGAAGGTTTGGGACACTGTGCTGGGATGGATTCTGAAATCCAGTATTAAGAAGCACCGGACGAAATTATGGGACATGTACTCTAAAGAATACTATACAGCAGTCAAAAACAGTGAAATCCGGTCATTTGCAACAAGATGGAGGAATCTGGAAACCATCATGCTGAGTGAATTGAGCCAGTCCCAAAGAGACTAATATCATTTGTTTTCCCTGATCTGCGACAACTAACTGAGCGCCAAAGGGGAAACCTGTTGAAGTGAAATGGACACTATGAGAAACAGTGGCTTGATCAGCTCTTGTCCTGACTCTTGATGTACAGTGTAATACTTTATCCATTTTAGTACTTTTTTGTTCTAGTACTAGTGGTTGAACTCTGTAATTAACACACAATTATCCTTAGGTGTTTAAATTTTAACTGAAAAGTGATCCCTGTGAAATATAAAAGTGGGAATAAGAGAGGGAGGAGATGGACAATTTGGGACATGCTCAATCAGACTTGCCCCAAATGATGGAATTAGAAACGTGCCAGGGGATTCCAATACAAACCCATCAATGTGGCATGTACCAATGCCATCTCACTAGTCCAAGTGATTAATTTCAGTTCACAATTGATCACACTGATAGGTCTAAGAGTCAAAGGGATCACACAAACAAGACTAGCGTCTGCCTATACTAACTGATAGAATAAAAAGGGAGAGAACGATCCAACATGGGAAGCAGGATACACAGCAGACTCATAGTATGGCAGATGTCCTAAATAGCACTCTGGCCTCAGAATCAGCCCTTAAGGCATTCGGATCTGGCTGAAGAGCCCATGAGAGTATTTTAGGCATGGAAAGCCAAGACACTCTGGGGAAAAAAAAAAAAAAGAACACCTAAATGAAAGATCTCTGCGAGTGAGATCCCAGTGGAAAGAACGGGGCCATCAAAGAAGGAGGTACCTTTCTCTGAAGGGAGGAGAGAACTTCCACTTTGACTATGACCCTGTCAGAATAAGATCGAAGTCGGGGAACCCTAAAGACTCCCATAGCCTCGGCAACTCATGACTAGAGCCTAGGGAGATTACTGACGCCATAAACAAGAGTGTCAAATTGTTAAATCAACAACAGGAGTCACTGTGTACTTACGTCTCAAGTGGGATCTGTCCTTAATGTGTTGTCCAATGTGAAGTCATCCTATAACTAGTACTGGAACAGTATTTTTACACTTTGTGTTTCTGTGTGGGTGCAAACTAATGAAATCTCTACTTAGTGTATACCTGATCGATCTTCTGTATATAAAGATAATTGAAAATGAAAAAAAAAACTTGGTGTTAAATTGGAAATAGCATAGAAATTAATCAATTTTTTTAAAAAATATCGTGTAGGATCTCTGTCCTTAATGTGCTGTACATTGTGATTTAATGCTATAACTAGTACTCCAACAGTATTTTTCACTTTGTGTTGCTATGTGAGGGCAAACTGTTGAAATCTTTACTTAATATATACTAAACTGAACTTCTGTATATAAAGAGAATTGAAAATGAATCTTGATGTGAATGGAAGGGGAGAGGGAGCGCGGACAGGGGAGGATTGCAGGTGGGAGGGTAGTTATGGAGGGGTGGGAAGCCACTGTAATCCATAAGCTGTACTTTGGAAATTTATATTCATTAAATAAAAGTTAAAAAAAAAAAGAAGCACCGGAAGAAAGTCTGGGGCTAAATCTGGGGAACATGGCAGCGTATCGATTTTCGCAACATCAGCAATCATTATGCACACTATGTGCTTCTTTCACTGGATATCAATATCTGGTATCATGAGCTAGAAGAGCGGCTCGATCTTGCTATGACAATTCAAAAAAGATGACAGAAAAGCGCTTGTGGAAGTAGAAGCCACGGAATGTGCAGACACTTGCAATCATGCGTTTTACCTTCCGGGAAGCTGACTGCTCCTTCCGTCCTTTGGTAACTTTCACCTTTGTCTTGGATGCACCAATCATGGTTGTCACTGAAAATAGAATACTGGGATTTCAAAGGCGCCTACAAGAAGGTAGCTGCCAATGAACACTCCCAGGAAACGTCTTGGCCCATTCTGAATAGCTGACACCACTGTTCCATGAAAGTCATCGAGCACGTAGAAAGAGCACACTCTCTCATCCTTGCTTTTACACATCTGTCTGCAGCATAGCCATGCAGGGGTAGAAGGCACATTCAAGCCCCTGGCAAGCAAAATGATGCGTTTCGGATGAGGTGTGATTAAACACCCACATTCACCTTCCTGGAGGCCTTATGTAAATACTGCTAAGTAATGAAAGCCCGGGTCCACGCTGCTTCTGCCTAAGCACAACATCAAATTTCAAGTACATTAAACTTAGAAAAAGGCACAGACTGCTTCAGTAATACCACTGCTGTCTGTGGCGGTTCCTTCATACCCATGGCACAGATTAAAACTGTGACACTGTGTGATGGGCAGCCCTTGCAGGGAACCACAGCTTGCCCCCTGTACACCTCTCGCGCTGCGGAGGTCCCCGCCAACGGGTTCCCAGTTCCAGGAGGTTGGCCTGTCCCTCGCCACATCCTCTGCTGTGTCCCCACTGAGGACTGGACTGTTAGCGATGCATCACAATACATGTGAGGCAGAAATACACCTCTACCATCCAGAATTTTTCTTGGTCACTCATCATTCACCTGGAACCGCCATTGTTTCTTGACGTTCGACCTGCCGAGTATTCGGAGCATTCCCTCTTTCACCAGGTGCTTCCTCTTGCGCAGGTGTTTCTAAATCACGTTCTTGGTCCTAAGGTCGTGAGAGTGCAAAATCAGAGTTGATCGGAGTATTTCCAAAATTCACGTATGAGGCTCTAGGTGTACGTCTAACCAGAGTTAACTATCAACATATTTTTGATAGAAATCAGCTTATTTCAAAATATCGCGGGGCATGGAACTAAAAGGTAAGCTTATCATGTTGCAACAACCTGGAACTGTATGGAAAAATACGTTTTAAATACAAACTTACAATGAGTCTTCCGTAAACGAACTATGCATGGGTTAAAATTTTTCCAGCGGTACAGACATTCGTTATTTGCATTTCCATGAGCTTTTTCTAGCTCCCTTATATGTCAACCTAGCAAAAAATTTCAACTTTCACAACAAGACCTGTGTGGCCAGAAAACGTCGTCCATATGGACTTTGAAAGTGATCTGGGTCTGTGCTAGGATGGACTGTGAAATCCATAGTTTAGAAGCACTGGTAGAAAGTCTGGGGTTAAAACTGGGGGACACGACAGCGTATCCATTTTAGCTACAGCAGCCATAGTTTTCTACACTAAGGGTTTCGTTCACCGGATATCAGTATCGTGCATCAAAGGCATGGAAGGTTCGATAATTGCTCCTATTCTAATTCAAACGTGTCACAGAAAATAACTGGAGTAAGTACAAGCCAAGGAACATTCATGCACTGGCAATCCTGTGTTTTACCTTCCGGGAAGATGCCCGCTCCTTGTGTCCTTTTCGAACTGTCGATTTTGATCTGGAACGCCCACTGGTTTTTGGCACTGAAAAGAGAATGTTCGATTTGAATGATGAAAGCAAGAAAGTATTTACCGAGGAGCACACCCACAAAGAAATTTGGACTCTGTTGTAGCTCCGACACCTTTCTTGAGAGAATGTCACAGAACAAGTAGAAGGAGCACACTCTCTAATTCTACCAATCACACCTCTGTCTGTATCATAGCCATGCAGGTGTAGATGCAGCACCTAAGCACAGGGCAAATGGAATGAATCCTCATCTCTGATGAGAGAAGAATACAAGCCCTCATTCCAAATCCTCAGGGCAGGTTGAAATATACTGCTAGGGAATGAAAGCTGGAAGGCAAAGCCTCCTTTGGAAATTCCCACACTATCTTTCTGTGGCTGCTGGTTTACGGTACTTGTCACTTAGGAGAAGTTGTGACAAATCCCGAGAAGATCCCCTTGAAAAGCACCCTGGGCTGTTGATCTGTTCCACAGAGGGTACACAGCCACGACCCACACCATCCAATCCTTTTTTGACAGACGGTTTGCTCATCACGTGCCACCGCACTGCCTGGTACCCACTGAAGACTGGAATGGTACAAGTGCATCGCAATCCTGAGAAAGAAATGCAGCTCCCACACTCACGGGCATTCTGGGTCAGTCTCTGCTCACCCGGAACCGACAGTGCGTCTTCACTCTCAGAAGTCTGAATACTGGGAGTTTCTCCACTTCCAGAGGGTGGCTCTTCTTTTGGACGTTGTCCTTCACTGTGCTTCTTAGCCTAGGGTTGCGAGAGTGTAAATTCCCAGACAATCGGAGAACTTCCAGAGTTCACATATGAGACTCTGTGTGGACTTCTAGGCAGAATTTAGTCCAAAGGTATTTTCTGACTGATATAATTCAGATTATTTCAAAATATCATAGGGCATGGAATTCAAAGATTAAGTATCAAGTTTCAGCAGTGTCCCAGGGCTTCCAAGAATGCATTTTAAACACAAAGTTGGAATGAAATCCTTGACAACATTCAATGCATGGATTTCTTTTTTCCAAAGGAGAAACCACCTTAATGCCATTGACATGAACCCGGTGAAGCTACCTTACAAGTTAACCAATAAAAGATATGAAACTCCACCAGGTACTAGTCCCGCTGGCTCCTCTTCCAGTCCAGCTCTCTGCTGTGGCCCAGGAGGGCAGCGCGGGATGGCCCAAGGGCTTGGGTCCCTGCACCCGCATGGGAGACCGGAAGGAAGCACCCGGCTCCTGGCTTCGGACTGGCACATCACTGGCCGTGGCAGCCATTAGGGAAGTGAACCAACAGAAGGAAGACCTTTCTCTCTCTCTCGCTCGCTCTCTCTCTCTCTCCCTCTCACTGTCTATACCACTACCTGTCAAATAAATCAAAAAAAGAAAAGACATGAAACTGTTCCAACAAAGCCGGCGGTACCAGAATAAGTCATCCGTAAGGATTTTGAAGGTTTGGGACACTGTGCTGGGATGGATTCTGAAATCCAGTATTAAGAAGCACCGGACGAAATTATGGGACATGTACTCTAAAGAATACTATACAGCAGTCAAAAACAGTGAAATCCGGTCATTTGCAACAAGATGGAGGAATCTGGAAACCATCATGCTGAGTGAATTGAGCCAGTCCCAAAGAGACTAATATCATTTGTTTTCCCTGATCTGCGACAACTAACTGAGCGCCAAAGGGGAAACCTGTTGAAGTGAAATGGACACTATGAGAAACAGTGGCTTGATCAGCTCTTGTCCTGACTCTTGATGTACAGTGTAATACTTTATCCATTTTAGTACTTTTTTGTTCTAGTACTAGTGGTTGAACTCTGTAATTAACACACAATTATCCTTAGGTGTTTAAATTTTAACTGAAAAGTGATCCCTGTGAAATATAAAAGTGGGAATAAGAGAGGGAGGAGATGGACAATTTGGGACATGCTCAATCAGACTTGCCCCAAATGATGGAATTAGAAACGTGCCAGGGGATTCCAATACAAACCCATCAATGTGGCATGTACCAATGCCATCTCACTAGTCCAAGTGATTAATTTCAGTTCACAATTGATCACACTGATAGGTCTAAGAGTCAAAGGGATCACACAAACAAGACTAGCGTCTGCCTATACTAACTGATAGAATAAAAAGGGAGAGAACGATCCAACATGGGAAGCAGGATACACAGCAGACTCATAGTATGGCAGATGTCCTAAATAGCACTCTGGCCTCAGAATCAGCCCTTAAGGCATTCGGATCTGGCTGAAGAGCCCATGAGAGTATTTTAGGCATGGAAAGCCAAGACACTCTGGGAAAAAAAAAAAAAAAGAACACCTAAATGAAAGATCTCTGCGAGTGAGATCCCAGTGGAAAGAACGGGGCCATCAAAGAAGGAGGTACCTTTCTCTGAAGGGAGGAGAGAACTTCCACTTTGACTATGACCCTGTCGGAATAAGATCGAAGTCGGGGAACCCTAAAGACTTCCATAGCCTCGGCAACTCATGACTAGAGCCTAGGGAGATTACTGACGCCATAAACAAGAGTGTCAAATTGTTAAATCAACAACAGGAGTCACTGTGTACTTACGTCTCAAGTGGGATCTGTCCTTAATGTGTTGTCCAATGTGAAGTCATCCTATAACTAGTACTGGAACAGTATTTTTACACTTTGTGTTTCTGTGTGGGTGCAAACTAATGAAATCTCTACTTAGTGTATACCTGATCGATCTTCTGTATATAAAGATAATTGAAAATGAAAAAAAAAAAACTTGGTGTTAAATTGGAAATAGCATAGAAAATTAATCAATTTTTTAAAAAATATCGTGTAGGATCTCTGTCCTTAATGTGCTGTACATTGTGATTTAATGCTATAACTAGTACTCCAACAGTATTTTTCACTTTGTGTTGCTATGTGAGGGCAAACTGTTGAAATCTTTACTTAATATATACTAAACTGAACTTCTGTATATAAAGAGAATTGAAAATGAATCTTGATGTGAATGGAAGAGGAGAGGGAGCGCGGACAGGGGAGGATTGCAGGTGGGAGGGTAGTTATGGAGGGGTGGGAAGCCACTGTAATCCATAAGCTGTACTTTGGAAATTTATATTCATTAAATAAAAGTTAAAAAAAAAAAAGAAGCACCGGAAGAAAGTCTGGGGCTAAATCTGGGGAACATGGCAGCGTATCGATTTTCGCAACATCAGCAATCATTATGCACACTATGTGCTTCTTTCACTGGATATCAATATCTGGTATCATGAGCTAGAAGAGCGGCTCGATCTTGCTATGACAATTCAAAAAAGATGACAGAAAAGCGCTTGTGGAAGTAGAAGCCACGGAATGTGCAGACACTTGCAATCATGCGTTTTACCTTCCGGGAAGCTGACTGCTCCTTCCGTCCTTTGGTAACTTTCACCTTTGTCTTGGATGCACCAATCATGGTTGTCACTGAAAATAGAATACTGGGATTTCAAAGGCGCCTACAAGAAGGTAGCTGCCAATGAACACTCCCAGGAAACGTCTTGGCCCATTCTGAATAGCTGACACCACTGTTCCATGAAAGTCATCGAGCACGTAGAAAGAGCACACTCTCTCATCCTTGCTTTTACACATCTGTCTGCAGCATAGCCATGCAGGGGTAGAAGGCACATTCAAGCCCCTGGCAAGCAAAATGATGCGTTTCGGATGAGGTGTGATTAAACACCCACATTCACCTTCCTGGAGGCCTTATGTAAATACTGCTAAGTAATGAAAGCCCGGGTCCACGCTGCTTCTGCCTAAGCACAACATCAAATTTCAAGTATATTAAACTTAGAAAAAGGCACAGACTGCTTCAGTAATACCATTGCTGTCTGTGGCGGTTCCTTCATACCCATGGCACAGATTAAAACTGTGACACTGTGTGATGGGCAGCCCTTGCAGGGAACCACAGCTTGCCCCCTGTACACCTCTCGCGCTGCGGAGGTCCCCGCCAACGGGTTCCCAGTTCCAGGAGGTTGGCCTGTCCCTCGCCACATCCTCTGCTGTGTCCCCACTGAGGACTGGACTGTTAGCGATGCATCACAATACATGTGAGGCAGAAATACACCTCTACCATCCAGAATTTTTCTTGGTCACTCATCATTCACCTGGAACCGCCATTGTTTCTTGACGTTCGACCTGCCGAGTATTCGGAGCATTCCCTCTTTCACCAGGTGCTTCCTCTTGCGCAGGTGTTTCTAAATCACGTTCTTGGTCCTAAGGTCGTGAGAGTGCAAAATCAGAGTTGATCGGAGTATTTCCAAAATTCACGTATGAGGCTCTAGGTGTACGTCTAACCAGAGTTAACTATCAACATATTTTTGATAGAAATCAGCTTATTTCAAAATATCGCGGGGCATGGAATTAAAAGGTAAGCTTATCATGTTGCAACAACCTGGAACTGTATGGAAAAATACGTTTTAAATACAAACTTACAATGAGTCTTCCGTAAACGAACTATGCATGGGTTAAAATTTTTCCAGCGGTACAGACATTCGTTATTTGCATTTCCATGAGCTTTTTGTAGCTCCCTTATATGTCAACCTAGCAAAAAATTTCAACTTTCACAACAAGACCTGTGTGGCCAGAAAACGTCGTCCATATGGACTTTGAAAGTGATCTGGGTCTGTGCTAGGATGGACTGTGAAATCCATAGTTTAGAAGCACTGGTAGAAAGTCTGGGGTTAAAACTGGGGGACACGACAGCGTATCCATTTTAGCTACAGCAGCCATAGTTTTCTACACTAAGGGTTTCGTTCACCGGATATCAGTATCGTGCATCAAAGGCATGGAAGGTTCGATAATTGCTCCTATTCTAATTCAAACGTGTCACAGAAAATAACTGGAGTAAGTACAAGCCAAGGAACGTTCATGCACTGGCAATCCTGTGTTTTACCTTCCGGGAAGATGCCCGCTCCTTGTGTCCTTTTCGAACTGTCGATTTTGATCTGGAACGCCCACTGGTTTTTGGCACTGAAAAGAGAATGTTCGATTTGAATGATGAAAGCAAGAAAGTATTTACCGAGGAGCACACCCACAAAGAAATTTGGACTCTGTTGTAGCTCCGACACCTTTCTTGAGAGAATGTCACAGAACAGGTAGAAGGAGCACACTCTCTAATTCTACCAATCACACCTCTGTCTGTATCATAGCCATGCAGGTGTAGATGCAGCACCTAAGCACAGGGCAAATGGAATGAATCCTCATCTCTGATGAGAGAAGAATACAAGCCCTCATTCCAAATCCTCAGGGCAGGTTGAAATATACTGCTAGGGAATGAAAGCTGGAAGGCAAAGCCTCCTTTGGAAATTCCCACACTATCTTTCTGTGGCTGCTGGTTTACGGTACTTGTCACTTAGGAGAAGTTGTGACAAATCCCGAGAAGATCCCCTTGAAAAGCACCCTGGGCTGTTGATCTGTTCCACAGAGGGTACACAGCCACGACCCACACCATCCAATCCTTTTTTGACAGACGGTTTGCTCATCACGTGCCACCGCACTGCCTGGTACCCACTGAAGACTGGAATGGTACAAGTGCATCGCAATCCTGAGAAAGAAATGCAGCTCCCACACTCACGGGCATTCTGGGTCAGTCTCTGCTCACCCGGAACCGACAGTGCGTCTTCACTCTCAGAAGTCTGAATACTGGGAGTTTCTCCACTTCCAGAGGGTGGCTCTTCTTTTGGACGTTGTCCTTCACTGTGCTTCTTAGCCTAGGGTTGCGAGAGTGTAAATTCCCAGACAATCGGAGAACTTCCAGAGTTCACATATGAGACTCTGTGTGGACTTCTAGGCAGAATTTAGTCCAAAGGTATTTTCTGACTGATATAATTCAGATTATTTCAAAATATCATAGGGCATGGAATTCAAAGATTAAGTATCAAGTTTCAGCAGTGTCCCAGGGCTTCCAAGAATGCATTTTAAACACAAAGTTGGAATGAAATCCTTGACAACATTCAATGCATGGATTTCTTTTTTCCAAAGGAGAAACCACCTTAATGCCATTGACATGAACCCGGTGAAGCTACCTTACAAGTTAACCAATAAAAGATATGAAACTCCACCAGGTACTAGTCCCGCTGGCTCCTCTTCCAGTCCAGCTCTCTGCTGTGGCCCAGGAGGGCAGCGCGGGATGGCCCAAGGGCTTGGGTCCCTGCACCCGCATGGGAGACCGGAAGGAAGCACCCGGCTCCTGGCTTCGGACTGGCACATCACTGGCCGTGGCAGCCATTAGGGAAGTGAACCAACAGAAGGAAGACCTTTCTCTCTCTCTCTCTCGCTCTCTCTCTCTCTCCCTCTCACTGTCTATACCACTACCTGTCAAATAAATCAAAAAAAGAAAAGACATGAAACTGTTCCAACAAAGCCGGCGGTACCAGAATAAGTCATCCGTAAGGATTTTGAAGGTTTGGGACACTGTGCTGGGATGGATTCTGAAATCCAGTATTAAGAAGCACCGGACGAAATTATGGGACATGTACTCTAAAGAATACTATACAGCAGTCAAAAACAGTGAAATCCGGTCATTTGCAACAAGATGGAGGAATCTGGAAACCATCATGCTGAGTGAATTGAGCCAGTCCCAAAGAGACTAATATCATTTGTTTTCCCTGATCTGCGACAACTAACTGAGCGCCAAAGGGGAAACCTGTTGAAGTGAAATGGACACTATGAGAAACAGTGGCTTGATCAGCTCTTGTCCTGACTCTTGATGTACAGTGTAATACTTTATCCATTTTAGTACTTTTTTGTTCTAGTACTAGTGGTTGAATTCTGTAATTAACACACAATTATCCTTAGGTGTTTAAATTTTAACTGAAAAGTGATCCCTGTGAAATATAAAAGTGGGAATAAGAGAGGGAGGAGATGGACAATTTGGGACATGCTCAATCAGACTTGCCCCAAATGATGGAATTAGAAACGTGCCAGGGGATTCCAATACAAACCCATCAATGTGGCATGTACCAATGCCATCTCACTAGTCCAAGTGATTAATTTCAGTTCACAATTGATCACACTGATAGGTCTAAGAGTCAAAGGGATCACACAAACAAGACTAGCGTCTGCCTATACTAACTGATAGAATAAAAAGGGAGAGAACGATCCAACATGGGAAGCAGGATACACAGCAGACTCATAGTATGGCAGATGTCCTAAATAGCACTCTGGCCTCAGAATCAGCCCTTAAGGCATTCGGATCTGGCTGAAGAGCCCATGAGAGTATTTTAGGCATGGAAAGCCAAGACACTCTGGGAAAAAAAAAAAAAAAGAACACCTAAATGAAAGATCTCTGCGAGTGAGATCCCAGTGGAAAGAACGGGGCCATCAAAGAAGGAGGTACCTTTCTCTGAAGGGAGGAGAGAACTTCCACTTTGACTATGACCCTGTCGGAATAAGATCGAAGTCGGGGAACCCTAAAGACTTCCATAGCCTCGGCAACTCATGACTAGAGCCTAGGGAGATTACTGACGCCATAAACAAGAGTGTCAAATTGTTAAATCAACAACAGGAGTCACTGTGTACTTACGTCTCAAGTGGGATCTGTCCTTAATGTGTTGTCCAATGTGAAGTCATCCTATAACTAGTACTGGAACAGTATTTTTACACTTTGTGTTTCTGTGTGGGTGCAAACTAATGAAATCTCTACTTAGTGTATACCTGATCGATCTTCTGTATATAAAGATAATTGAAAATGAAAAAAAAAAAAACTTGGTGTTAAATTGGAAATAGCATAGAAAATTAATCAATTTTTTAAAAAATATCGTGTAGGATCTCTGTCCTTAATGTGCTGTACATTGTGATTTAATGCTATAACTAGTACTCCAACAGTATTTTTCACTTTGTGTTGCTATGTGAGGGCAAACTGTTGAAATCTTTACTTAATATATACTAAACTGAACTTCTGTATATAAAGAGAATTGAAAATGAATCTTGATGTGAATGGAAGGGGAGAGGGAGCGCGGACAGGGGAGGATTGCAGGTGGGAGGGTAGTTATGGAGGGGTGGGAAGCCACTGTAATCCATAAGCTGTACTTTGGAAATTTATATTCATTAAATAAAAGTTAAAAAAAAAAAAGAAGCACCGGAAGAAAGTCTGGGGCTAAATCTGGGGAACATGGCAGCGTATCGATTTTCGCAACATCAGCAATCATTATGCACACTATGTGCTTCTTTCACTGGATATCAATATCTGGTATCATGAGCTAGAAGAGCGGCTCGATCTTGCTATGACAATTCAAAAAAGATGACAGAAAAGCGCTTGTGGAAGTAGAAGCCACGGAATGTGCAGACACTTGCAATCATGCGTTTTACCTTCCGGGAAGCTGACTGCTCCTTCCGTCCTTTGGTAACTTTCACCTTTGTCTTGGATGCACCAATCATGGTTGTCACTGAAAATAGAATACTGGGATTTCAAAGGCGCCTACAAGAAGGTAGCTGCCAATGAACACTCCCAGGAAACGTCTTGGCCCATTCTGAATAGCTGACACCACTGTTCCATGAAAGTCATCGAGCACGTAGAAAGAGCACACTCTCTCATCCTTGCTTTTACACATCTGTCTGCAGCATAGCCATGCAGGGGTAGAAGGCACATTCAAGCCCCTGGCAAGCAAAATGATGCGTTTCGGATGAGGTGTGATTAAACACCCACATTCACCTTCCTGGAGGCCTTATGTAAATACTGCTAAGTAATGAAAGCCCGGGTCCACGCTGCTTCTGCCTAAGCACAACATCAAATTTCAAGTACATTAAACTTAGAAAAAGGCACAGACTGCTTCAGTAATACCACTGCTGTCTGTGGCGGTTCCTTCATACCCATGGCACAGATTAAAACTGTGACACTGTGTGATGGGCAGCCCTTGCAGGGAACCACAGCTTGCCCCCTGTACACCTCTCGCGCTGCGGAGGTCCCCGCCAACGGGTTCCCAGTTCCAGGAGGTTGGCCTGTCCCTCGCCACATCCTCTGCTGTGTCCCCACTGAGGACTGGACTGTTAGCGATGCATCACAATACATGTGAGGCAGAAATACACCTCTACCATCCAGAATTTTTCTTGGTCACTCATCATTCACCTGGAACCGCCATTGTTTCTTGACGTTCGACCTGCCGAGTATTCGGAGCATTCCCTCTTTCACCAGGTGCTTCCTCTTGCGCAGGTGTTTCTAAATCACGTTCTTGGTCCTAAGGTCGTGAGAGTGCAAAATCAGAGTTGATCGGAGTATTTCCAAAATTCACGTATGAGGCTCTAGGTGTACGTCTAACCAGAGTTAACTATCAACATATTTTTGATAGAAATCAGCTTATTTCAAAATATCGCGGGGCATGGAACTAAAAGGTAAGCTTATCATGTTGCAACAACCTGGAACTGTATGGAAAAATACGTTTTAAATACAAACTTACAATGAGTCTTCCGTAAACGAACTATGCATGGGTTAAAATTTTTCCAGCGGTACAGACATTCGTTATTTGCATTTCCATGAGCTTTTTCTAGCTCCCTTATATGTCAACCTAGCAAAAAATTTCAACTTTCACAACAAGACCTGTGTGGCCAGAAAACGTCGTCCATATGGACTTTGAAAGTGATCTGGGTCTGTGCTAGGATGGACTGTGAAATCCATAGTTTAGAAGCACTGGTAGAAAGTCTGGGGTTAAAACTGGGGGACACGACAGCGTATCCATTTTAGCTACAGCAGCCATAGTTTTCTACACTAAGGGTTTCGTTCACCGGATATCAGTATCGTGCATCAAAGGCATGGAAGGTTCGATAATTGCTCCTATTCTAATTCAAACGTGTCACAGAAAATAACTGGAGTAAGTACAAGCCAAGGAACATTCATGCACTGGCAATCCTGTGTTTTACCTTCCGGGAAGATGCCCGCTCCTTGTGTCCTTTTCGAACTGTCGATTTTGATCTGGAACGCCCACTGGTTTTTGGCACTGAAAAGAGAATGTTCGATTTGAATGATGAAAGCAAGAAAGTATTTACCGAGGAGCACACCCACAAAGAAATTTGGACTCTGTTGTAGCTCCGACACCTTTCTTGAGAGAATGTCACAGAACAAGTAGAAGGAGCACACTCTCTAATTCTACCAATCACACCTCTGTCTGTATCATAGCCATGCAGGTGTAGATGCAGCACCTAAGCACAGGGCAAATGGAATGAATCCTCATCTCTGATGAGAGAAGAATACAAGCCCTCATTCCAAATCCTCAGGGCAGGTTGAAATATACTGCTAGGGAATGAAAGCTGGAAGGCAAAGCCTCCTTTGGAAATTCCCACACTATCTTTCTGTGGCTGCTGGTTTACGGTACTTGTCACTTAGGAGAAGTTGTGACAAATCCCGAGAAGATCCCCTTGAAAAGCACCCTGGGCTGTTGATCTGTTCCACAGAGGGTACACAGCCACGACCCACACCATCCAATCCTTTTTTGACAGACGGTTTGCTCATCACGTGCCACCGCACTGCCTGGTACCCACTGAAGACTGGAATGGTACAAGTGCATCGCAATCCTGAGAAAGAAATGCAGCTCCCACACTCACGGGCATTCTGGGTCAGTCTCTGCTCACCCGGAACCGACAGTGCGTCTTCACTCTCAGAAGTCTGAATACTGGGAGTTTCTCCACTTCCAGAGGGTGGCTCTTCTTTTGGACGTTGTCCTTCACTGTGCTTCTTAGCCTAGGGTTGCGAGAGTGTAAATTCCCAGACAATCGGAGAACTTCCAGAGTTCACATATGAGACTCTGTGTGGACTTCTAGGCAGAATTTAGTCCAAAGGTATTTTCTGACTGATATAATTCAGATTATTTCAAAATATCATAGGGCATGGAATTCAAAGATTAAGTATCAAGTTTCAGCAGTGTCCCAGGGCTTCCAAGAATGCATTTTAAACACAAAGTTGGAATGAAATCCTTGACAACATTCAATGCATGGATTTCTTTTTTCCAAAGGAGAAACCACCTTAATGCCATTGACATGAACCCGGTGAAGCTACCTTACAAGTTAACCAATAAAAGATATGAAACTCCACCAGGTACTAGTCCCGCTGGCTCCTCTTCCAGTCCAGCTCTCTGCTGTGGCCCAGGAGGGCAGCGCGGGATGGCCCAAGGGCTTGGGTCCCTGCACCCGCATGGGAGACCGGAAGGAAGCACCCGGCTCCTGGCTTCAGACTGGCACATCACTGGCCGTGGCAGCCATTAGGGAAGTGAACCAACAGAAGGAAGACCTTTCTCTCTCTCTCGCTCGCTCTCTCTCTCTCTCCCTCTCACTGTCTATACCACTACCTGTCAAATAAATCAAAAAAAGAAAAGACATGAAACTGTTCCAACAAAGCCGGCAGTACCAGAATAAGTCATCCGTAAGGATTTTGAAGGTTTGGGACACTGTGCTGGGATGGATTCTGAAATCCAGTATTAAGAAGCACCGGACGAAATTATGGGACATGTACTCTAAAGAATACTATACAGCAGTCAAAAACAGTGAAATCCGGTCATTTGCAACAAGATGGAGGAATCTGGAAACCATCATGCTGAGTGAATTGAGCCAGTCCCAAAGAGACTAATATCATTTGTTTTCCCTGATCTGCGACAACTAACTGAGCACCAAAGGGGAAACCTGTTGAAGTGAAATGGACACTATGAGAAACAGTGGCTTGATCAGCTCTTGTCCTGACTCTTGATGTACAGTGTAATACTTTATCCATTTTAGTACTTTTTTGTTCTAGTACTAGTGGTTGAACTCTGTAATTAACACACAATTATCCTTAGGTGTTTAAATTTTAACTGAAAAGTGATCCCTGTGAAATATAAAAGTGGGAATAAGAGAGGGAGGAGATGGACAATTTGGGACATGCTCAATCAGACTTGCCCCAAATGATGGAATTAGAAACGTGCCAGGGGATTCCAATACAAACCCATCAATGTGGCATGTACCAATGCCATCTCACTAGTCCAAGTGATTAATTTCAGTTCACAATTGATCACACTGATAGGTCTAAGAGTCAAAGGGATCACACAAACAAGACTAGCGTCTGCCTATACTAACTGATAGAATAAAAAGGGAGAGAACGATCCAACATGGGAAGCAGGATACACAGCAGACTCATAGTATGGCAGATGTCCTAAATAGCACTCTGGCCTCAGAATCAGCCCTTAAGGCATTCGGATCTGGCTGAAGAGCCCATGAGAGTATTTTAGGCATGGAAAGCCAAGACACTCTGGGGAAAAAAAAAAAAAAAGAACACCTAAATGAAAGATCTCTGCGAGTGAGATCCCAGTGGAAAGAACGGGGCCATCAAAGAAGGAGGTACCTTTCTCTGAAGGGAGGAGAGAACTTCCACTTTGACTATGACCCTGTCGGAATAAGATCGAAGTCGGGGAACCCTAAAGACTTCCATAGCCTCGGCAACTCATGACTAGAGCCTAGGGAGATTACTGACGCCATAAACAAGAGTGTCAAATTGTTAAATCAACAACAGGAGTCACTGTGTACTTACGTCTCAAGTGGGATCTGTCCTTAATGTGTTGTCCAATGTGAAGTCATCCTATAACTAGTACTGGAACAGTATTTTTACACTTTGTGTTTCTGTGTGGGTGCAAACTAATGAAATCTCTACTTAGTGTATACCTGATCGATCTTCTGTATATAAAGATAATTGAAAATGAAAAAAAAAACTTGGTGTTAAATTGGAAATAGCATAGAAAATTAATCAATTTTTTAAAAAATATCGTGTAGGATCTCTGTCCTTAATGTGCTGTACATTGTGATTTAATGCTATAACTAGTACTCCAACAGTATTTTTCACTTTGTGTTGCTATGTGAGGGCAAACTGTTGAAATCTTTACTTAATATATACTAAACTGAACTTCTGTATATAAAGAGAATTGAAAATGAATCTTGATGTGAATGGAAGAGGAGAGGGAGCGCGGACAGGGGAGGATTGCAGGTGGGAGGGTAGTTATGGAGGGGTGGGAAGCCACTGTAATCCATAAGCTGTACTTTGGAAATTTATATTCATTAAATAAAAGTTAAAAAAAAAAAAAAAAGAAGCACCGGAAGAAAGTCTGGGGCTAAATCTGGGGAACATGGCAGCGTATCGATTTTCGCAACATCAGCAATCATTATGCACACTATGTGCTTCTTTCACTGGATATCAATATCTGGTATCATGAGCTAGAAGAGCGGCTCGATCTTGCTATGACAATTCAAAAAAGATGACAGAAAAGCGCTTGTGGAAGTAGAAGCCACGGAATGTGCAGACACTTGCAATCATGCGTTTTACCTTCCGGGAAGCTGACTGCTCCTTCCGTCCTTTGGTAACTTTCACCTTTGTCTTGGATGCACCAATCATGGTTGTCACTGAAAATAGAATACTGGGATTTCAAAGGCGCCTACAAGAAGGTAGCTGCCAATGAACACTCCCAGGAAACGTCTTGGCCCATTCTGAATAGCTGACACCACTGTTCCATGAAAGTCATCAAGCACGTAGAAAGAGCACACTCTCTCATCCTTGCTTTTACACATCTGTCTGCAGCATAGCCATGCAGGGGTAGAAGGCACATTCAAGCCCCTGGCAAGCAAAATGATGCGTTTCGGATGAGGTGTGATTAAACACCCACATTCACCTTCCTGGAGGCCTTATGTAAATACTGCTAAGTAATGAAAGCCCGGGTCCACGCTGCTTCTGCCTAAGCACAACATCAAATTTCAAGTACATTAAACTTAGAAAAAGGCACAGACTGCTTCAGTAATACCACTGCTGTCTGTGGCGGTTCCTTCATACCCATGGCACAGATTAAAACTGTGACACTGTGTGATGGGCAGCCCTTGCAGGGAACCACAGCTTGCCCCCTGTACACCTCTCGTGCTGCGGAGGTCCCCGCCAACGGGTTCCCAGTTCCAGGAGGTTGGCCTGTCCCTCGCCACATCCTCTGCTGTGTCCCCACTGAGGACTGGACTGTTAGCGATGCATCACAATACATGTGAGGCAGAAATACACCTCTACCATCCAGAATTTTTCTTGGTCACTCATCATTCACCTGGAACCGCCATTGTTTCTTGACGTTCGACCTGCCGAGTATTCGGAGCATTCCCTCTTTCACCAGGTGCTTCCTCTTGCGCAGGTGTTTCTAAATCACGTTCTTGGTCCTAAGGTCGTGAGAGTGCAAAATCAGAGTTGATCGGAGTATTTCCAAAATTCACGTATGAGGCTCTAGGTGTACGTCTAACCAGAGTTAACTATCAACATATTTTTGATAGAAATCAGCTTATTTCAAAATATCGCGGGGCATGGAATTAAAAGGTAAGCTTATCATGTTGCAACAACCTGGAACTGTATGGAAAAATACGTTTTAAATACAAACTTACAATGAGTCTTCCGTAAACGAACTATGCATGGGTTAAAATTTTTCCAGCGGTACAGACATTCGTTATTTGCATTTCCATGAGCTTTTTCTAGCTCCCTTATATGTCAACCTAGCAAAAAATTTCAACTTTCACAACAAGACCTGTGTGGCCAGAAAACGTCGTCCATATGGACTTTGAAAGTGATCTGGGTCTGTGCTAGGATGGACTGTGAAATCCATAGTTTAGAAGCACTGGTAGAAAGTCTGGGGTTAAAACTGGGGGACACGACAGCGTATCCATTTTAGCTACAGCAGCCATAGTTTTCTACACTAAGGGTTTCGTTCACCGGATATCAGTATCGTGCATCAAAGGCATGGAAGGTTCGATAATTGCTCCTATTCTAATTCAAACGTGTCACAGAAAATAACTGGAGTAAGTACAAGCCAAGGAACATTCATGCACTGGCAATCTTGTGTTTTACCTTCCGGGAAGATGCCCACTCCTTGTGTCCTTTTCGAACTGTCGATTTTGATCTGGAACGCCCACTGGTTTTTGGCACTGAAAAGAGAATGTTCGATTTGAATGATGAAAGCAAGAAAGTATTTACCGAGGAGCACACCCACAAAGAAATTTGGACTCTGTTGTAGCTCCGACACCTTTCTTGAGAGAATGTCACAGAACAGGTAGAAGGAGCACACTCTCTAATTCTACCAATCACACCTCTGTCTGTATCATAGCCATGCAGGTGTAGATGCAGCACCTAAGCACAGGGCAAATGGAATGAATCCTCATCTCTGATGAGAGAAGAATACAAGCCCTCATTCCAAATCCTCAGGGCAGGTTGTAATATACTGCTAGGGAATGAAAGCTGGAAGGCAAAGCCTCCTTTGGAAATTCCCACACTATCTATCTGTGGCTGCTGGTTTACGGTACTTGTCACTTAGGAGAAGTTGTGACAAATCCCGAGAAGATCCCCTTGAAATGCACCCTGGGCTGTTGATCTGTTCCACAGAGGGTACACAGCCATGCCCCCTGCCACCCGTTCTTTTTTTCCTGAGACTTTATTAATCACGTGCCAGCAGGACTGCCTGGTAATCATGAATACTGGAATGGTATAAGCACATCACACAACTGTTGCAGAAATGCAGCTCCCACACCCATGGGCGTTCTGGGTCAGTCTCTGCTTACCCGGAACCGACAGTACTTCTTCCCTCTCAGACATCTGAGTACTAGGATTGTCTCCTTTTCCGGAGGGTGGCTCTTCTTTTGGATGCTCTCCTTTACTGTTCTTCTTAGCCTAGGGTTACGAGAGTATAAATTTCAAATAATCAGAAAATTCCACATATCACGTGAAAGACACTATTTCTGCTCTGACCAAAATTAAATCTAAAAATATTTTCCAATTCATATATAAATATATATATGTGTATACTTATAGAAGTATGTGCATGTGTGTACATGTATGTTCATATTTGATATTTTCAAAATAACATTGAGCATTCTATTTAAACTAAGTTTATCATGTTCCAGCATTGAACTTATTAAACCATTTTTCTCTCATCATGTAGAGAAACCCTCTAATAAGTGTTTTTGCATTACATTAATGACACTTCTGGATGTGAAGTGGTGCTCAATTTTAAATTATGATAATGAAAAATGTTACTGATTCTTCAAATATGCACAGTTTACAAAAGTGTTATGATCTTGTGTTATCAGACATGATCATTATCTGACTCAGAAAGTCCGTAGATCTGAAAATGATCATTCTTTTATGAAGTCCTACAAGTCATTTCAAGCATAATGTATGGAGTATACAATTGTCGTTTTTTGTTGGTTAATGGTTTTGTAATTTTGAACATGGATAATTAAAGTTTATTTATCCATATTTTTGTATTCTCTATACACCAAAAATTAGATTTACTTCTCTTTGAAGTCAAACATTGTTCGTTCTGTGTTTAAATTTGTCCTCTTTTAAGCTTCCAAAGGACTAATTTTTCCCTGACCTCTATTGTATGCAATATTTTGGTACAATTCTGTAAGCAGAAAAAGCTAATAATAGTGGACTACAGTATCCAACTGGTAAGCCTGTCTTGTTCCCTCAGTTCTCCTCTATTCTGTTAAAAATGGGAAAACTGATCAGCTTCAGTTCATAATTGATCATAATGATAGAATTAAGTGTCAAGGAGATTGCATAAACAAGACTAGTGTCTGCTAATACTAACTGATAGAATTGAAAAGGAGAGAATGATCCAACATGGGAAGCGGGATACACAGCAGACTTATAGAATGGCAGATGTCCTAAACAGCACTCTTCAAATAGGCCCATTTCCAGAGATTGGAACTATTTGGGGAGTGAACCAGCAGATGGAAGACCTCTCTTGTCTCTATGCCTGTAACTCTACCCCTCAAGTAAACAACCAAAGCTTAAAAGCAAGCATTGGAAGAAATTCTGGGGCTAAATCTGGGGAAAATTAGAGCATGCTGATTTTAGCAACACCAGCAATAATTGCACACATAAGTGCTTCTTTCAGTGTCATCAATATCGCTTTTATTAGCACTGAGAATCTTCATCATTGTTCCTATACTAATTCAATGAGTATAAATAAAGTGAATTTACATTACTTTGAAAATTAACTGATGGAATAAGAAAGGATGAATTAGGAAGGATGGGTGTGTGAGCAGAAGGGAGGTTTTGGAAGGAAGTATCGCTGTGTTCCTAAATCTGTATATATGAAACAAATTAAATTTGTTTATGTTGAACAAAAAAAAAAAAACAGAACGAAAAGATAAAAGAATAACTTATAGAAGTAGAAGGCATGGCATGTTCAGTCACAGTCATGTGCTTTACCTTCTGAGATGCTTCCAGCTCTTTTTCCCTAGATTTTAGTTTTGTTTTTGAACGCCCACTCATATTTCTCACTGAAAACAGAATATTACAAATTAAAAAATGCATATAAGAATATAGCTATAATTGAACCTAAATTTGGGCTCCTTTTAAATATTGGCACCTTTTGGAATGAAATTCTTAGAACAGTTAAAAGATGCACATTATCTAATCAAACCAATTCCTCACTTGTTTACATCATAGCTTTGGAGGCCTAGAAATCATATTCATACACATGGCAAATGAAAAGCATTTTGGAGGAGGGTTAATTGCATACCCAATTTCCTCTTCCTGGAGACTTCTAGGACAATTTATTAGAATGGGATCCCTAGTCCATACTTCTTAAGTCCATACACATGGTAAAATTCCACTTCACAACAATCCTGTCCTAGAAGGCACAGACTCCCTCAGAACTTTCCATCATTGTGTGTGGCAGTTCAGCTCCCACTGCAAAGATGAGAAGTTGTGACAGAGAGCTATAGGTACCACTCAGTGTGCATGATAGCTTGCCAATTCACATGTCTCAGGGTAAACAGTCACACCCCACAGTGTCCCCCATGTCCAGTAGGTTTGTTTATTGTGTGTCGCATCCTTTACCCCTGTCTCCAAGAAGACTATGAATCTCTCCTCCTAGAGCCATTGCCAGAGGCCGTGGGACTGATGTACCTCCAATAGCATCCCCAACCCTCTCACCACAAATGCCTGACACGACTTCCCCAAGACACACCTTCCTCCCTAGTTCCCACTACACCAACATGAGGACAAGGCACAAGGGTCAACGCCACCTGAGGGAGAGGCCCAGAGTCTCGGCATCCTTCCAGCTGCCTCACACAGTACCTTGCTGTGCCCAACCCCAAACCTCCTTCCTTCTCCTCACACCAACACTTCACTATCCGGGAAAAAAACATCTGGCAAACTACCAGGTTTCTCTTAGTTACTGAGGAACAATGAAGATGGCACAAAATGGAAGTTGTGGTGTCCCTGTCAGCAGTGAGGTCACTGACAGCAGATCCTCAAGCACATGTGTATATTGTGAACAAATCTGCATAAGGAGCACACGTAACTTCACATAGGCTTGAGCCAGAGAATGGAATTCTGAGAGCATACTGCTTTTTCTTATGCAGTAGGTACAAGTCCTGTAAAATAAATCTATGCTGGAAGGCACCCCTCCTTCATTCCTTCCATTACTGACAGCAGCTAATCTTTCATCATCCAGGGAAACAGAGAAGTAATCTCGGGGTGCACAGTCCCACCTCAGAGTGTCCTCCATTTGTGCTAACTTTCTTTATTGCACGTCACACTCTCTGCCCCTATCTCCAAGAAAACTACGAATCTCTCTTGTGGGAGACCTTGCCAGAGACCCTGGGAATCACCTACCTCCAATGGCATCTCCAACATTCCTGACATCCTCATCTGACAACATTTCACCAAGAAACACCTTCCTCCCTAGTTCTGACCACACTACGAGGACAAGGCATGAAGGACAGTGGCCCCTGAGTGGAAGGGCCAGGGTCTCAGCATCATTCCTGCTGCCACACACAGCACCTCATTGCCCCCGAATCCAATTCTCCTTATTTCTTCCCACACCCACACTTCAATAACTGGGAAGACAAATCTCGGGACCTAACAAGCATCTCTCAGCTACTGAGGAACAATGAAGACAGAAGAAAATGGAAGACGCGGCTTCCCTGTCAGTGGTAGGGGAGCTGACTAAAGATAGTCACGTGCATGCAAATATTGTGAACAAATCTACATAAGGAGTACAAGCAACTTAACATAGGCATGAGCTAGAAAATGGTATAATAAGTTATGTTTGAAGGTACCACCTCCTTCAGTCCTTCCCTTATTGATTGTACCTGTACCTTCACCATTCAGGGCAAGACAAGAAGTCGTGACAGAGTGCAATAGACACCCTTCCCTTAAAACTACTGCCTGCTTCTCTACAGATCTCAGGGTGCAGGTACTATTCCACAGTGTTCCACATTTCTGGTAGGTTGGTTTATCGCTCATCACACTCTGCCCCTGTCTCCAAAAAAACTATGAATCGCTCCTCTGAGAGCCAGTGCCAGAGGCCCTGGGATTAACGCACCTCCAACCGCATCTCATCTACACCTGACTCCACTTCCCCGAGACAAACCTTCCTCCCTTGTTCTGACCATACCATGAGGACAAGGCACAAGGAACAGTGCCCCTGACGGGAAGGGCTAGGGTCTCAGGGTCCTTCCTGCTGCTGCACACAGTACCTCACTGTCTCCAACCCCAATGCTTTCTCATTTTGCCCACACCCACACTTAAATAACTGAGAAGACCTATCTGGGGACCTACCTGGTGTCTCTCAGCTACTGAGGAACAAAGAAAAACACACAAAATGGAAAACGCGGCTTCCCCATCAGCAGTGGGTGCCCTGACTGGCTATTGTTGCACACACACATGGAGAACAAATCTGCATAAGGAGCAAGTGCAACCTAATATAGAGATGAGCTATGGGCCAGCGCCGTGGCTCACTTGGCTAATCCTCCGCCTGTGGTGCCAGAATCCCATATGGGCACTGGGTACTAGTCCCAGCTGCACCTCTTCTAGTCCAGCTCTCTGCTGTGGCCCAGGAAGGCAGTGGAGGATGGCCCAAGTGCTTGGGCACATGCAACCAGGAGGAAGTACCTAGCTCCTGGCTTCGGGTCAGTATAGCTCTGGCCGTAGTGGCCATTTGGGGGGTGAACCAATGGAAGGAAGACCTTTCTGTCTCTCTCTCTCACTGTCTAATTCTTTCTGTCAAATAAATTTAAAGAGAGAGAGAGCGAGATGAGCTAGAAAATGGAATAATATGTTATGATTGAAGGTTCAATCTCCTTTAGTGCTTCCCTAATAAGGACTGCTGTTTCACCATTCAGAGCATGATGATAAGTCGTGTCAAAGCGCAACCACCACACCTCTCTTAGCACCGCTAAAAGGTTTTCTACAGATCTCTGGGTCTACAGTCCTACCCACATTGCCTCACATTTCCTGTTGGTTAGTTTATCATGCGTTACACGCTCTGTCCCTGTCTCCATGTAGAGTATGAATCTCTCCTCTGAGAGACATTGCCAGAGGCCATGGGACTCACGAACCTCCAAAAGCATCCCCAACACTACGGCAATCTACACCTGACCCTACATTCCTGAGAAACACCTTCCTACCTGGTTCCGACCACACCATGAGGACAAGGCACAAGGTACAGCACCCCCTGAGGGGAAGGACCAGGCTCTTGGAGTCCCTCCTGCTGCTACACACAGTACATCCCTGCCCCCAACTTCAATCCTCCTGCTTCTGCCCACAACCAAACTTCATTATCTAAGAAAACCCATCTAGAGATCTACCAGGTGTCTCTCAGCTACTGAGGAACAAAGAAGACGGCTCCAAATGGCAGATGTGGCTTCCCAGTCATTGGTGGTACACTGATTGCGAATCCTCATGCACTTGAATCGAGAACAATCTTTTAAGGGGCATGAGCAACTGCACACAGGCATGAGCAAAGAATAGAATGAGTTTGTCTATGCAGTATGTTCAATTCCTCTAAAATAACTTTATGATGGAGGGCACCACCTTCAGTCCTTCTGTTAATGACTGCATCTGCTCCTTCACCACGGAGGGCAAGATGAGAAACTGTTATAGAGCACAACGGGCTCCCCTCCCTGAGGAGGAGAATCTCCTTCTCTAGAGATCTCAGGATGCTGGTCCCATGCCACAGTGCCCCCCCATTTCCGGGAGGTTTGCTTATCGCACTTCACACCTCTGTCACTGTCTCCAAGAAGACTATGAACCTCTCCTCCGAGAAACACTGCCGGAGGCCCTGGAACTCCCGTATCTCCAAAAGCATCCCCAACCCTCCCACCATCTACACCTGACCCCACTTCCACGGGAAACACCTTCCTCCCTACTTTTGACCACACCACGAGGACAAGTCATGAGGGACAGCGCCCCCTGAGGGGAAGGGCCAGGGTCTCGGTGTTACTCCGGCTGTCGCACAGAATACCTCATTGCCAACTAACCCAACGCTCTTTCCTTCTGCCAAGACCCACACTTTCCTCCTGCCAAGACCCATCTGGGGACCTACCTAGTGTCTCTCAGCTACAGGGGGTAGTGAAGACAGTACAAAATGGAAGCCGCGTCTTCCCCGTCAGTAGTGGGAGCGCTGACTGCGAATTGTCAGGCGCATGCGCATTGTGAACAAATATGCTATGCATAACAGGCATGCGCAACTTCACGTAGGCAGCCGCCTGAGAATGGAAATCTCAGTGCACAGTGCTTTTGTCTACGCAGTATGCACAAGTCCTATATAAAATAATTTAAGATGGAAGGCACCACCTTCAGTCCTTCCGTAACTGACTGCGCCTGCTCCTTCCCCATCCAGGACAAGATGAGACGTGGGGACAGAGCACAAAGGGCACGCCCCCCCAGCACTGCTGCCTGCTTCTCTACAGATCTCGGGGTGCACAGCCCACCGCACACTGTACCACGTTTCGTAGATTTGTTTATCCTGCATCCCACCCTTTGCCCATGTCTCCAACCAGACTAGGAATCTCTCCTCTGGGAGCCATCGCCGGAGGCCCTGGGACTCCCATACCTCCAATGGTATTCCCAACCCTCCCGCCATCTACACCTGACCCAACTTCCCAGGGACACACATTCCTCCCTAGTTCCGACCACACCAGGAGGACAAGGCACTAGGTACAGCGCCCCCTGAGGGGAAAGGCCAGGGTCTCGGCGTCCCTCCTGCTACCGCACAAGGTACCTCGCTGAACCCTACCCCCAACCCTCCTTCCTTCTGCCCACATCCTCACTTCAATTTCTGTGAAACCCCATCTGGGGACCTACCGGGTGTCTCTCAGCTACAGGGGGTAGTGAAGACAGTACAAAATGGAAGCCGCGTCTTCCCTGTCAGCGGTGGGGGCGCTGACTGTGAATTGTCAGGCGCATGCGCATCGTGAACAACTCTGCATAACAGGCATGCGCAACTTCACGTAGGCAGCCGCCTGAGAATGGAAATCTCAGTGCACAGTGCTTTTGTCTACGCAGTATGCACAAGTCCTATATAAAATAATTTAAGATGGAAGGCACCACCTTCAGTCCTTCCGTAGCTGACTGCGCCTGCTCCTTCCCCATCCAGGACAAGATGAGATGTGGGGACAGAGCACAAAGGGCACCCCCCCCAGCACTGCTGCCTGCTTCTCTACAGATCTCGGGGTGCACAGCCCACCGCACACTGTACCACGTTTCGTAGATTTGTTTATCCTGCATCCCACCCTTTGCCCATGTCTCCAACCAGACTAGGAATCTCTCCTCTGGGAGCCATCGCCGGAGGCCCTGGGACTCCCATACCTCCAATGGTATTCCCAACCCTCCCGCCATCTACACCTGACCCAACTTCCCAGGGACACACATTCCTCCCTAGTTCCGACCACACCAGGAGGACAAGGCACTAGGTACAGCGCCCCCTGAGGGGAAAGGCCAGGGTCTCGGCGTCCCTCCTGCTACCGCACAAGGTACCTCGCTGAACCCTACCCCCAACCCTCCTTCCTTCTGCCCACATCCTCACTTCAATTTCTGTGAAACCCCATCTGGGGACCTACCGGGTGTCTCTCAGCTACAGGGGGTAGTGAAGACAGTACAAAATGGAAGCCGCGTCTTCCCTGTCAGCGGTGGGGGCGCTGACTGTGAATTGTCAGGCGCATGCGCATCGTGAACAACTCTGCATAACAGGCATGCGCAACTTCACGTAGGCAGCCGCCTGAGAAATCTCAGTGCACAGTGCTTTTGTCTACGCAGTATGCACAAGTCCTATAAAATAATTTAAGATGGAAGGCACGACCTTCTTCAGGCCTTTTATAATGTACTGCGGCTGCTTCTTCACTATCCAGTGCAAGATTTTAAGTCATCTTGGGATACACAGTCCCACCCAACAGTTTTCCCCATTTCTGGTAGGTTTGTTTAACACCTGTCACACTCTCTGCCTCTGTCTACAGAAGACTTTTAATCTCTCCTTGTCAGAGGCCATGGAACTCACACACCCCCAGCAGCATCCCCAACCCTCCTACAATCTACACCTGTTCCCACTTCCTCTAGACACACCTTCTTCCCTAGTTCCGACCATGCCAGGAGGACAGGGCACGAGGGACAGCTCCCTCTGTGGGAAAGGACCGGGGTCTCGGAGTCCTTCCTGCTGTCCCACTCAGTAGCTCGCTGCCCTCAACTCCGATCCTCCTTCTTTCTCCTCACTCCCACACTTCAGTATTTGGGAAAACCAATCTGGAGACCTACCGGCTATCTCTCAGTTACTGAGGAACAATAAAGACAGCACAAATATGGAAGACATGGGGTCCCTGTCATCTATGAAAGTGTTGGCTGCTGATCTTCATGCACAAGTGCAGCAAGGGACAACCCTTCACAAGAGGCATATGCAACTCGGGCGAACTAGAGTGTGCACTGTTGACTTATGCACCAATCAGCATGCACACTCTTTGGTACATAGTCCACTTCTTGTAATTTCGGCCTTTTGTTTGGTGGCCAGTTTACTGAATCTGCATAAAGGCTGCCTTAGGAGTTGTTATGAATCATTAGTATTTGATGGGATATTTTGGGACAGTTTTCTGGTGGTTCAGGAAGAAGACCTGTAAAACCTCCTTTCTAAAATGGTCATGGTTTAAAGGATTGTGAGGATCACAGTTATCTAGATGCATGGGCATACAAAGACACAGACACACACACACACACACACACACACACACACACTACAAAATGATAACTGCAATTTCCATTATTTCCCATTGTACTCTAACTTGCATGGGAACCTCGCCCACCAAGGCAGATGGATCTAAATTTCGACTTCTTCATTTGAAAATAGGGATTGTTTAGGAAAGCAGGAGCAGGCTTTTCCAATGAACCACTACGCCTTCCAGTAGCATGCTAGTACAGAACCTGTGTCAGTCACAGAGGACAGCGTGGTTTGGTCACCTTTCTGGTTAAAGGTGGGTCCATTTCGTTATATGTGTGTTTTCATGCAGTTTTGTTTGACATCATTTCATAGATAGAAAAAAATTATTTATTTATATAAAGGGAACAGATTTCATGTATTTCATACATACATTTTAACAAACATAATTATACTTCACTCTCTCCCTTGCTCTCCTCTCTTTCTCTATTATTTTTTGGTATCAAATGCTTTTCATCGAGCACTAAGAAAAATCACTATTCCTCAGCACTATAAAAGGGTTGCAAAAATAATCAAATATCAAGATCTTGGTTTCATTCATATATGTTTTATACACTATATACTATTTATTGTGAATCAGAGGAAGCATATTGTACTTGAGGACTGGCTTATTTGCCTAAGAATAATGCTCTCCATTTGCATCCATTTTGTTGTAGAGGACAGAATTTCATACTTTTTATGGCTGAGAAGTATTCCCTCGTGTGTGTATAGGCGTGTGTGTGTGTGCATGTGTGTGTATCACATTTCTTATCCAGCAAAATATCAGTGGACATCTGGGTTTATTCCATGTCTTACCTATTGTGAGCTTGGATGTTATAAACATCAGGTAGCAGATGACTCTTTCATATGTCGATTTAATTTCCTATGGGTAAATTCACAGGAGTGGCATGGCTAGGTCATATTGTAAATCCATTCTCAGATTTCCAAGGAGTCACCATACAGTTTTCTATAATAATTGCTCTAGTTTATATTCTCATCAACAGTTTATTAGTGTACTTTTTTCTGTACACCCATGCCACCTTTTTTTTGGATGATAGCCATTCAAACTCAGGTGATCTGAAACTACATTTTTTTTGACAGGCAGACCTAGATAGTGAGAGAAAGAGAGACAGAGAGAAAGGTCTTCCTTCTCTGTTGGCTCATTCCCATCCAGATGGCTGCTAAGGCTGGTGCACTGGGCTGATCCGAAGCCAGGAGCCAGGTGTTTCCTCCTGGTTTCCCATGTAGGTGCAGGGCCCAAGCACTTGGGACATCCTCCACTGCCTTCCTGGGAAACAGCAGAGAGCTGGACTGGAAGAGGAGCAGCCGAGAAAGAATCCAGTGCTCCAACAAGGACTAGAAGCCAGGGTGCCGGCTCCACAGGTACAGGATTAGCCAAGTGAGCCACGGCACCAGCCCTGAAACTGCAGTTTTGGCTACTGATCTTGAACATCTTTTCATGTGTGTTGACCATTTGTAGTATTTCATCATTTAAAAAGTGTCTGTATATATCGTTAGCCCACTTCTTAACTGGAGTGTTTTTTGTTGAATTTCTTGAAGTTATTATATATTCTGCATATTAATCCTTTATCAGATTATTGTTTGCAAATATTTCCACTTATTCTGGTTTTTGCCTTCTTGCTTTATTGAGTTTTCCCTTTGCTATGAGGAAAATTCTTCGCTTGATGTAATCCATTTGTCTGTTTTTTTAATCTTTTTTTAACTTTTATTTAATGAATATAAATTTCCAAAGTACAGCATATGGATTACAATGGCGTTTCCCCCGCATGATTTCGCTCCCACCTGCAACCCTCACATCTCCCGCTCACTCTCCCATTCCATTCACATCAAGATTCATTTGCAATTATCTTTATATACAGAAGATCAATTTAGCATATATTAGGTAAAGATTTCAACAGTTTGCAACCAAACAGAAACAAAAAGTGTAAAATACTTTTTCAGTACTAATTAAAGCATTAAATCACAATGTACAACACATTAATGACAGAGATCCTACACGAATTGTAAGTGCACAGTGACTTCTGTTGTTGACTTAACAAATTGACACTCTTGATTATGGCATCAGTAATCACCCTAGGTTCTTGTGAGTGGCCAAGGCTACAGAAGCCTATAGAGTTCCCCGACTCTGATCTTATTTAGACAAGTTCATAGTTGAAATGGAAGTTCTCTCCTCCCTTCAGAGAAAGCTACCGCCTTCTTTGGAGGCCCATTTTTTCCACTGGGATCTCACTCGCAGAGATCTTTCATATAGGTCTCTCCCTTTTTAATTCTATCAGTTAATATTTGCAGGCACCAGTCTTGTTTATGTGATCCCTTTGATGCTTAGACCTATCATTATGATCAATTGTGAACTAAAATTGATCACTTTTACTGGTGATATGGCATTGGTACATGCCACCTTGATGGGATTGAATTGGAATCCTCTGGCATGTTTCTAACTCTACCATTTGGGGCAAGTCCGATTGAGCATGCCCCAAATTGTACATATCCTCCCTCTCTTTTTCCCACTCTTATATTTAACAGGGATCACTTTTCAGTTAAATTTAAACAGCTAAGAATAATTCTGTATTAATTAAAGAGTTCCACCAATAGTATTAAGTAGGACAGAAAATACTAAAAGGGATAAAGTATTGAGTTATACATCAACAGTCAGGACAAGGGCTGATCAAGTCACTGTTTCTCATAGTGTCCATTTCACTTCAACAGGTTTCCTTTTTGGTGCTTGGTAAATAATCACCGACTAGGGAGAACACATGTTTTTTGTCCCTTTGGGACTGGCTTAATTCACTCAGCATGATGTTTTACAGATTCCTCCACCTTGTTGCAAATGACCGGATTTCATTGTTTTTGTCTGCTGTATAGTATTCTATAGAGTACATGTCCCGTAATTTCTTTATCCAGTCTACAGTTGATGGGCATTTGGGTTGGTTCCAGGTCTTAGCTATTGTGAATTGGGCTGCAATAAACATTAATGTACAGACAGCTTTTTTGTTTGCCAATTTAATTTCCTTTGGGTAAATTCCAAGGAGTGGGATGGCTGAGTTGGATGGTAGGGTTATATTCAGGTTTCTGAGGTATCTCTAGACTGAGTCCATAGTGGCTTTACCAGTTTGCATTCCTACCAGCAGTGGGTTAGTGTCCCTTTTTCCCCACATCTTCGCCAGCATCTATTGTTGGTAGATTTCTGAATATGAGCCATTCTAACCAGAGTGAGGTGAAATCTCATTGTGGTTTTGATTTGCATTTCCCTGATTGCTAGTGATCTTGAACATTTTCTCATGTTGGCCATTTGGGTTTCCTCTTTTGAAAAATGTCTATTGAGGTCATTGGTCCATCTCTTAAGTGGGATGTTTGTTTTGTTGTTTTGGAATTTCTTGATCTCTTTGTAGATTCTGGATATTAATCCTGTATCTGTTGCATAGTTTGCAAATATTTTTTCCCATTCTATCGGTTGCCTCTTCACTTTCCTGACTCTTTATTTTGAAGTACAGAAATTTCTCAATTTGATGCAATCCCAAGAGTTAATTTTGGCTTTGACTGCCTGTGCCTCTGGGATCTATTCCAAGAAATCTTTGTCAGTGCCATTATCTTGCAGGGTTTCTCCAATGTTCTCTAATAATTTGATGGTGTCGGGTCATAGATTTAGGTCTTTAATCCATGTTGAGTGGATTTTTGTGTAAGGTAAAATTAGAGGTCTTGCTTCATTTTTTCCAGATCTGAGAAGAATATCTTTGGTATTTTGATTGGTATTGCATTGAATCTATAAATTCTTTTGGGACAATGGACATTTTGATTATGTTGATTCTTCCAATCCATGAGCATCGCAGATTTTTCCATATTTTGGTTTCATTTTCTATTTCTTTCTTTAAGATTTTGTAATTCTCATCGGAGAGATCTTTAACGTCCTTGGTTAAGTTTATTCCAAGGTATTTGTTTTTGTGGCTATTGTGAATGGGATTGATCTTAGAAGTTCTTTCTCGGCTTTGGCATTGCCTATGTATACAAAGGCTGTTGATTTTTGTGCATTGATTTTATATCCTGCTACTTTGCCAAACTCTTCTATGAGTTCCAATAGTCTCTTAGTAGAATTCTTTAGATCCCCTAAATAAAGAATCATAGCATCTGCAAAGAGGGATAGTTTGACTTCTCCTTCCCAATTTGTATCCCTTTAATTTCTTTTTCTTGCCTGATGGCTCTGGCTAAAATTTCCAGAACTATATTGAATAGCAGTGGTGAGAGTGGGCATCCCTGTCTGGTACCAGATCTCAGTGAAAATGCTTCCAACTTTTCCTCATTCAATAGGATGCTGGCCGTGGGTTTTTCATAAATTGCTTTGAGTATATTGAGGAATGTTCCTTCTATACCCAATTTCTTTTTCTTAAAGTTTTCATCATGAAAGTGTGTTGTATTTTATCGAATGTTTTCTCTGCATCTTTTGAGATAATCATACGGTTTTTCACATTGATTGATTTGTGAACATTGAACCATCCCTGCATCCCAGGGATAAATACCACTTGATGTGGGTGGATGATTTTTCTGATGTGTTGTGGTATTCTATTGGTGAGAATTTTATTGAGGATTATTGCTTCTATGTTCATCAGGGATATTGGTCTGTAATTTTATTTCAATGCTGCATCTTTCTCTGGCTTAGGGATTAAGGTGATGCCGGCTTTAGAAAAAGAATTTGGGAGGATTCCCCCTCTTTTGATTGTTCTGAATGGTTTGAGAAGGATTGGAGTTAGTTCTTCTTTAAATGTCTGGTAGAATTCAGCCACGAATCCATCTGGTCCTAGGCTTTTCTTTGTTGGGAGGGCCTTTATTACTGTTTCAATTTCTGTCTCAGTTATGGGTCTATTTAAGTTTTCTATGTCTTCATGGTTCAATTTGGTAGGTTGCATGTGTCCAGGAATCTATCCATTTCTGATAAATTTCCCTGTTTGCTGGCATACAAGTCCTTGTAGTAATTTCTGGTGATTCTTTTCATTTCTGTGGTGTCTGTTGTTACGTTTCCTTTTTCAACTCTGATTTTATTGATTTGGGTCTTTTCTCTTCTTTGTTTAGTTAGTTGGCCCAATGGCGTGTCAATTTTATTTATATTTTCAAAAAACCAGCTCTTCATTTGGCTGATTTTTTGTAATTTTTTTGGATTCAATCCTGATTTCTTCTCTGATTTTAATTATTTCTCTTTTACTAGATTTGGGTCTAGTTTTCTGCAGTTTTTCTAGATCCTTTAGATGTGTTGAAAGCTCATTTATTTGGTGCCTTTCCAATTTCTTGATGTAGGCACCTATTGCTATTAACTTTCCTCTTAACACTGCTTTTGCTGTATCCCATAAATTTTGATATGTTGTGTTGTTATTCTCATTTACATCCAGAAAGATTTTGATTTCTCTTTTAATTTCTTCTATGACCAATTGTTCATACAGGAGCATTTTGTACGGTCTCTGTGTGTTTGCATACGCTCTAGGCATTCCTAAGTTGCTAATTTCCAACTTCATTCCACTATGGTCTGAGAAGCTGCATGGCATGATTCTAATTCTTTTGAATTTGCTGAGACTTGCTTTATGGCCTAGTATGTGGTCAATCCTAGATTAGATTCCATGCACTGCTGAGAATAATGTAAATTGTTTAAGTGTAGGAATTGAAAGTTCAGTAGATATCTGTTAGATCAATTTGGGCTATAGTGTCATTTAAATCTACTGTTTCCTTATTGATCTTCTGTCCACTTGATCTGTCTATTTCTGAGAGTGGAGTATTGAAGTCCCCCAGTACTATTGTATTGGAATCTAAGTATCCCTTTAAGTCCCTTAATATATCTTTTAAATGAACTGGTGCCCTGTAATTAGGTGCATATACATTGATAATCGTTATATCTTCCTGTTTAGTTGATTCCTTAATCATTATATAGTGCCCCACTTTGTCTCTCTTATCAGTTTTTGTGTTAAAGTTTATTTTGTCTGATAATAACATGGCTACACCTGCTTTTATTGTTGCTTTCTGTTGGCATGGAATATCTTTTTCCAACCTTTCACTTTCAGTCTGTATGCATCTTCCTTGGAAAGATGTGTTTCTTGTAAGCAGCAAATAGATGGGTTTGTTCCTTAATCCATTCAGCCAATCTGTGTCCTTTTACTGGACCGTTCGGGCCATTAACCTTCAATGTGACTATTGATAAGTAGTAACTTTGCCCTTCATTTTCCCAAAGATATTTTCTTGTATACGCTTTGAGCTTCCTGTGATTTTTAGTGGTAGGTTTTCTTCCTTTACATTCTTTCATATTGATGGCCGTGTTTCTGTGTGTAACAAATCTTTAATCATCTTTTGCAGGACAGGACGAGTGGCAACAAATTCTTTCAATTTATGTTTGCTATGAAAGGTCTATATTTCACCTTCATTCACAAATGAGAGCTTTGCAGGGTATAGTATTCTGGGATGGCAGTTTTTCTCTCTTAGTACCTGAGCTATATCTCACCATTCCCTCCTAGCCTGTAGTGTTTCTGATGAGAAATCTGCTGTGAGTCTAATTGGAGATCCTCTGAAAGTAATCTGTTTCTCTCTTGCACATTTTAGGATCTTTTCTTTCTGTTTCACTGTGGTGAGTTTAATTACAACATGTCATGTTGAGGATCTCTTTTAGCTATGTTTACTAGGGGTTTTATGAGCTTCCTGTAATAGGATGTCTCTGTCCTTCTCCAAACCTGGGAAATTTTCTGCTAGTGTCTCACTAAAAAGGCCTTCTAATCCTTTCTCCCTCTACATGCCTTCAGGAACTCCTAGAACCCGAATGTTCGGCTTTTTAATAGTATCCTGTAGATTCCAACAATATTTTTTAGATTTCTAATTTCCTCTTCTTGTCTTTGGTTTGACTGTATAATTTCCTGTGCTCTGTCTTCTAAGTCTGTTATTCTCTCTTCTGTTTCCTTGACTCTGTGTTTAAGGCTCTCTAATGAGTTTTTCATTTGATCTATTGAGTTCAATTCATTTTGATTTCTCTTCACTATCACAATTTCATGTTCTACTAGTTTCTTCATTTCATTTAATTCCTGCTTAAGATTTCATTTTCACAAGAGAGTTTCTCTATCCTGTCCAGTAAGAATTTCTGTAGTTCAAGAATTTGTTTTTGAAAAAGTCTAGATGGCTGGTGCCGTGGCTCAACAGGCTAATCCTCTGCCTAGCAGCGCCGACACACCAGGTTCTAGTCCAGGTCGGGGCGCTGGATTCTGTCCTGGTTTCCCCTCTTCCAGGCCAGCTCTCTGCTGTGGCCCGGGAGTGCAGTGGGGGATGGCCCAAGTGCTTGGGCCCTGAAGCACATGGGAGACCAGGAGAAGCACCTGGCTCCTGCCTTCAGATCAGTGCGGTGCACCGGCCACAGCGCACCAGCCATGGCGGCCATTGGAGGGTGAACCAATGGCAAAGGAAGACCTTTCTCTCTCTCTCTCTCTCTCTCTCTCTCTCTCTCACTGTTCACTCTGCCTGTCAAAAAAAAAAAGAAAAATTCTAGATGTTCTTATGATAAAGTTTTTGAAATCCGTATCTTGCATGTCTTCTATCTCTTTATCTTTACAATGTTGATTTGGTGTGTCTTGTTCATTTGGGGGCATCATAATGTCTTCCTTGTTCTTGTTTCCTCGGTTTCTGCATTTTTTGCTTGGCATTGTGGAGATATTCTTTGGTTTCTTCACTGTTGTGGTTTTTTCTCATTATACTATGACTCTAGATTAAGTGGACTGTCTGCTTTTGATGGATCCTTAGAGGCTTGCGTTGGGTGTGTCCAGAGAGCTCTGTTTAGTTTTCAGGGTTAAGGGTGTGCCAAAGGTGCCACACCCAGTTTAGGCGTGGTAAATCTCTCTCTCTCTCTCTTTCTTTTTTTTTTTTAATTCAGAAGGAAGTCTGCACAGCTGAGTGGAATTGAAGGCACTCAGTGTTTGATCTGTGGCTCCTATGGATATAATATTCATCTTCTCTGTCCCAAGGACCACACCAAGGATCTGTGCTGTCGTCAGTGTAAGCTCAAATTTCCCTGCCCTCTCTTACCAGGTTGCCAAGGTTACTGAGTTTGTAGCATCTCTGGAGAGTACTCACGTGAACTCCATGAGTTCTCTCACACAGCATTTTTTTCCCCACCGTCTCAGTTCATTAGCTCCACACAGTCACTAGGTCCTAACCTCCTGCTATTTCACCCCACCCAGAGTCAGGTTTTTCTGCTTGGCTGATGGTGGACGCAGTTTTTACGTATGTCCAAAATGGTGCCTGCTCTTCATCTTGCTCACCTTTGTAATGTGATTGGAGAGAGAGACTCGTGTCCATACTGGTCCCTTTTATTTTTTTTCTTTTTCCTCTAGTTAGCCTGGTAAACTTTCCCCCACGGGGCTTCAAGCCTTGTTCCCTCTAGGATCTTCCTGCTGCTTCCCCACCAGTGTCTCGGGCTATTGAGGTTTCACCTCACCTGCCTTTCCAGCGCTGGTGTGTAGATTCCACAGCTGGGGTCTTGAGCTGTGGGTGCCCCTGCCCTCCACATAGGTCCACCATGTCCACCTAGTTCCAGAAGAGTTTCCTTTGCTGTGTTTTCCCTAAATCTTTCCTGAACCTGCAGTATCTTCACTTTTATTAAATTTTCTTCTCCCGGACTATCGGTGTGCTCCCTCCCTATTCCACCATCTTGGAACTGCCTCTCATAATAAAATTTTAAGCAAATTTGACATAGAAGGAACATACTTAAACAAAGTCAAAGGTATACATATCAACCCACAGACAGCATCATGTTTAATAGTCCAAATTGCCAGAATTTCTACTTAGATCCTGAATACAACAAGGGTGCCTGCTCTAACCATGACTATGCAGCATAATTCAGGAAGTTTTGGTCAGAGCAATTAAGGAAGAAAAAGAAGTCAAATGTATACCAATTGAAAGGAAGAAATCAAATTATTCCAGTTTGCAGATGACACAATCCTATACATAGGGGAACCCAAAGACTCCATTAAGACTGTTTCAACTAAGGAGAAAGTTTGGCAAATTTACAGACTATAAAATCAACACACAAAAATCAATAGCATTTTTATGCACCAACAATGCATTGATAATAAAAGATTGGTAAGATCAGTCCCATTCCACAATAGCTACAAAACGTTTTAATAACCTTGTTATAAATGTAATCAAGGATGTTAAAGATCTCTCAATAAAAACTATAAAACATTAAGAAAAGAACAAAAAAGGCACAAAAATGGAAACTCCTTCCATGTTCACGGATTGGAATAATTAATATCATCAAAATGTCTGTACCACCAAAAGCAACTTATAGGTCACAGAAATCCCAATGAAAATTTCGAGGACATTCTTCTCTGGTCATGGAAAAATGACCTCAAATTACATATGAAAATGCAAGCAACTCTGAATAGCTAAAGCAGTCTAAAACAATAAAAACAAACCTAGAGGCATCACAATATCACAATTCAAGACAGTTTTAATCAAAACAGCCTAATACTGGCACAAAAATAGTCACATGAACCAATGGAGTATATTAAAACCCCAGAAATAAACCCATGCATCTACAATCAACTAATCATCAAAAAACAAAAATCAATCCCTGTAGATACCAAAATTTTATGCCCTGAGAATTTTGAATTCAATTTTCATGGATATTTTGAAATTCCATTGTACAAGTGTTTATACAGAGTAAAACTGTCACTCGTCCCATAGAGGATCAACTCCTAGTAAAAGGAAAGATATAAGATATTTGGCATTTCTTCTGCATGTAAGACATCTATACTACAGATCACAGTGTTTGGATTTGAAGTGGATGGTAGTTTCTGGCTCATGCATCCCAAGAATGCAGACCCCGAGAGGCAATGGTGATAGATCAAGCTATGTGGTTTTCACTACCCTCTTTTGATACCTAGAGTGCACTCAAATGTTCACCATGGTAAACTAAAACAGATAATGCTTAATCTTTCTTAAGGAAACATGCCTGCACTTTTTCACAAGAAAAAAAGTGATGTTGTACTGATT
This sequence comes from Sylvilagus floridanus, assembly GCA_949820135.1. NCBI lineage: Eukaryota > Metazoa > Chordata > Mammalia > Lagomorpha > Leporidae > Sylvilagus > Sylvilagus floridanus. Next base: position 93,306,471 of record OX463223.1, read on the forward strand.
TTTCCATTTATTTTAGACAGTTTTAGCATATCATATAATCACATATTCAGAATATTACATCACAAACTTTTAAATGATAAACTATCCGTTTTTCCCTTAGGTTTTTGTTTTGTACTACTTTTCTAAAAGTATGTATAGAGCTTGCATGTTGCTTATAGGTGTTTTAAAGTATAATTTTTATTAATGATCAAAGAGAAATAGATTGAAAGTGAGAATAACAGTCACAGAGAGAAAGAGAGCTTCAATCTGTTGGATCACTCCTCACATGACCACAGAGTCTGTGTCAGGGCTCTGGTCTATGACAGTTCACAGGCTGGAAGATGAGAACAAAATTCTGGTCTCCCATGGTCTTGAAGAAACCCAATCCCTTGGGTTACCACTCCCCCCCCCCCAGATTCTGCATTGGTAGAAAATTGGAGGCAGGGCTGGTACCTAGAACAATTGAATGTAGGGACTTTGGTGTTAGATATGTGCATCTGAATAACTAATGAAAATACCTGCTTCTATTACACCTATGTTGCATGAGATTATTTCTTCTGTTTGCAGAAGAGTACATATCTGTGCAACTATGATGGAAATGAAGACCTGCATTATTTCTGGTATCACTGAGTAAGAGAATTAACCAGATCTGGAACCCCCACCACCTTCTTCTGAAGAAGAAAATTTTGTAGCATGATGCAGATGTGGCTTAAAGCAGCATTTCTATTTCCACAGACATTTATATAACCTCCCTCTTTAGGAAACTCCTTATCAGGGCATTTTGGCTCTGCAATGATACTCTAATCAGATCTCTGATGATAATTGGATAGCCTCTGAGAGGTGTTGAGACACATCAATCAATCCTTGTGGTTTCTCCAACAAGTTCCATGAAACCATTTAGGACTGTACCTGTTCTACAGAATTTAACAGAAAAGTGAACTCCATTCCTCATAACGCTTGTCACATAATGCCCAGAATGCCCTGTGTGGCAGTATTAATCTATTTCCAGTTAATTATCTTATGTTTTCTCAGCAAGGGGGACATTTCTTTCCAATACATGATAAAATTCTGCGTTTAATTTGTTAACAAAGAAACTGATGGAAATGTCAAAATGCTCTTCCTACCACATATCCTTCAACTCCACCCGCAGAAGTCACTATACTCCTAGGGATAGTCCCTGACACCAGTCCAATCCAACAGTTTTGTGGCTTTCCTGAAACAATGGATAAGGGAACTTCCGTGAGTAAGCCTGGGTGTGGGTACATCCATATTTTATCAAGTGGGCAAGCATAGGAGTGGGGCTGTTTCCCAGGTTTCTATATTGCAGCATTCAGGGAGCCCCCAGTGAAGCAACTCCAGTCTGTCACAAGGACCCATGTTTGTGGCTTCTAAAGTTCCAAACCCCTCTGAGGTAAGCCAGTAATTTTTAGATCTAGAGACAGTTGAGGATCTCACAATACCTTATTTCCTACTATGCTGCAGGTGAAGTGAAGTAACCTTTCACTAATAATTTCTATTTGATACTGATAACACCATAGTTCATATGTCTTTCACATTTGTATCCTGCTCTTTGAATCTGAGTCAGGAAATATTCAATGTAAATTAAACTTTTTTAGTAATTCTAAAGTACTCAGAGGTGAGGCAAAGCATGTGCTTCCTATGTTTCCTTCCTTATTCTCAGGAATGGAAAATACCCCTGATCACCAAAGTTTACATAGAGGAAACTAAGATACAGAGAACTTTACCAAGTCTCTCAAAGGCACACAGCAGGCATGCTTTACATCTGGAAACACATTCAAGGCTTCCAGACTGCAAATCCAACCAACTCAGCTATGTTCCATGGCTTTTGCAAAGTAAAAAAAAAAAAATGTTATAATACTCCACGCAATGAATATGCATTACCAGGATACTTTCATCTGTGAATCCATCATCATGCCATATAGTTAAGTCTAAGAAATGGATGATACATATTCCCCTTGAAAAATCAGCTATGGAGAAATCCTGAGTAGAGACAAACCTCAGCATATACACTGACACATGTTACACTATTGCTTATATTTATTATCCGAAGGCCGTGTGGCAGAAGCAATAAATGGAATACTGAGGAATAGAGAAAGTTAGGTATGGGCCTTCAGCACGGAGAGGTAGTTACTCACAGGGTTTCAGAAAACAACACAGGCTCTATAGAAAGACAAACCTGATTTCCACCACTTCTTTTTTAAAAAAGTTTTATTTTATTCATTTGAAAGACAGAGGAGTTAGAAAGAGGTAGAGACAGAGAGAGAGGTCTTCCATCTGCAGATTAACTCCCCGATGGCCCCAATGGCCAGAGCTGTGCCAATCTGAAGCCAGGGGCCAGGAGCTTCTTCCAGGTCTCCCACGTGGGTGCAGGGGCTCAAGGACTTGGGCCATTTTCTACTGCTATCCCAGGACATAGCAGACAGCTGGATCAGAAGAGGAGCAGCTGGGACTAGAACGGGTGCCCATATGGAATACTGCGCTTCAGGCCAGGCCATTAACCTGCTGTGCCACAGCCCGGCCTCGTTCCACTACTTCTGACTGCAGACTCATACAAGTTTCTGGAATTCTTGGAGTCTCTTGACTTTTCACCTGTCAAAAGGAATTAATAATGAAATATACCTGGTCGGAAGTGCAATGGTGAATTGAATTCTCAAAGATAACAAGTAAATTTCTGATTGTGAGAGACACTGATAAATTTTTAAAAAGATTTACTTATGCAAATCATGTTAACTACAATTATGGGTGAAAACTATTAATATATAATCTGTCACTGGAAGAATTAATAAAAGATACAGAAAATTAAAAATGAGGAGGGAGAATATATCATCTGTCAGTTCAGTGATTTGTACTCTGCTAAGACTGATACAGATCTGATGTAACTGTCTCATACACTACTGGTGGTACTTAGGATTAAATGACATGACCAATTACAGTTAGGTTGGAAATTTCCAAATACACCAAAATTTACATGTGAAAAGCAATTGCTGAAAATTTACATGTGAAAAGCTTATTGCATCTCAGTGATTGTGCAAGAGTGAGGAAAATTGTATTGTTTCTGAATTTCAGTGGGTATACTATTTGCAAAGTATTTGCAAAGTAAGTGCTGCTTGGATAAAATGTTACCCCCATGAACTGGAACTTTATGTAATGAAAAGTGGATCCCTGCCTTGAGAATCTTAGGCTTCACATATAGAGTTAATCAAGACACTAGACAGGAAGAATACTACCCAAATCCCTATTGTGCCTGCATACATGCTGGCTTCCAGGTTCTGAACATTGCATACAACACTTGCCCTCATAATCCTCTTGCCTAACTGCTCCTGAATGTTCAGGTATTAGCTCATAGTCACTTATTTCCTCTTGTGTGCTTTCCATGGCTGCACTTCACCAGGTTTTTTCTCTGCTTCAATGTAGACATTGTACTTGGGATATCCCATCTTGGAAAGTGTTATGGGATTATGTGTCTCAATATGTATTCCGAGCCTTTGCAAAAGCCGCAAAACAGAGGCCTATAGTGAGTGTAAAAAAGAGAGCAGAGTGTAAATAGAGAGTGAGAATACATTTACACATGAATGTGGGCAACCACATCTGCAGAGATACCATCTGAGATCCAGGGATCTCTGTTTGAGACACAGCAAGTGAGGCAGGGCAAGAGAAAGGATGAAATGGACAAAAGGGCCCAGAACCTGTCACTCCCACATGAACAACTCACTTTATGAGGTAGGGAATGGTCTTCTGTGCGCATACACAAATGAGTTAGAGTTTAGTGTGTGGAGGTTTTCTGGGGGTTTCATGTCACCCTTAAGTGGAGTTTAACTTCAACATGTTCATCATGGTTTCTCTTCTTCCCATACTCAGATATGAGCAAGGTATATCATGGAAAATTTGGCACGTGAGATGGGCATATAGTGGGGTGGAGTTAAAATGTAGGGCTTCAAGGAAGACATTATGAAACAGTCTCTGGACCATTTAATTCATATCCAACTTTGTGCCTGGTTCCCCAATATCATTACTCCATCAGGGATTTTCTGTCTCTTAACCTTTATGGGAAATTTGAATTAAGATCCATCTTTTGTGTCTGCTTCACACTGAATCTAGACATTGTCCTTGCCTATTCCTGGAATGGAAATTCCTAACTAACTGATCTAGTGCATCCATCTCTAGAATCAGTGATACTTAAGCAGTCCCTGCTTATGGGTGTGGACCTTACATTATCATCATTTGTTTGAGAAACTGTCAAATTCAGAAAGATAAATTTGACAGTTGGGAACAATTCAGATCAAGTCTGGATCTTTTGGAAAATTGAAAATATTTTCTATTTCTCTCCAGATGGTGTAATGTGGTGGGTTTTCATTCCTAAAATGATGGAAACATTTATCTTGAATGTAAATCCTTGGGTTAAATTTTTATATGAACATACTGTTGTTAAAGCTGGGGGAGAAAGTCTATTTTAATGACAGTATATCCACTACCTTGTTCTGGCAGCAGATTTTGTAGGACAAATCAGTAGTCCATGACCTTTTTCGGTAGATAATTGACAGACTTGTGTAGTTACTGTAATTCATGGCCAGTAGTCTGAACTAAGGTTTCCCAGGCAATATATTGATTTCTTAAGGCAATTTCGTTAGATGAGGCAGGATTTCACCCCCTAATGCAGAAGAATCCACCAAAAGTTTTTTGGCAAGTAGTAGCATGCTGGCAGAATTAGAAAATGTAGCTAAAACATATCTTCTAGGAAAGCTAGTAGCCTTAATATCTAAAAGCAAAATATTTTATTGTTGCATTTTGAATAGGTTTGGCTCACTAGAGCAGGCAGATTTATCCACATTTATTCCACATGTGAAGATTTAAGGTAGAGTTTTAATTATTGACAGATGTACTGCCTTGAAATTCCCTGGAATTTAACTGCAGTAACACTGCTAAATAGTGCATGATGAAGTCCATTCCATTTAGTCTGCCATTATAAGAAGGTGATGCTTCTTTCTAAGTTTTAGTAAGACTACTATCCTGGAGAAACTGGTTCTTTTTGATTTTTATTTGGGCCCTGGGAGAATTTGTTGCCATATTCTGTCAGAGCCTTTTGTATTTGACCTAAGTGAAAATATGCTTTTTCTGATCCTGAGTATATGACTCAAAGATAATGTCTAAAGTGAGAAAGGATCTCTTATATAACATTTCAATAGGGCTGAGTTGTAAGGCAGCTCAAACTGCCATCCTCATCCTAAGGAAGACATTAGATTACATCTTGGCATCCTTAGTCCCTTGACCTTCACAATTCCTGGGGTTTGTTTTGTACCACAGAACAATAACCCACATCCAAGTATTCCCTGAGTTTTATCTGATTCCTATGTCCAAGAGTTTTCAAATATCAAAGGTGGAAACTACAAATGTTTTCAAATGCTCAAGCTAAAATCTTTGTCCTAGTATTTTCAAATGCTGGAGCTGAAGTCTATGTTGAAGAATTTTCACACGCTGGAGCTGAAACAAGCTTTCATTGTTTGCTGAGACCTCAATACAAACCTGTAGTCAGAGAGAGGTATTTTTTCATGACAGCAAGCCTGAGCTTGCCAGTAGCAATCTGAACCCTACACCAGGAACTGGGAACCCGGTAGGACTAGACCTGTCTCAATGTTCCATGGGGCTGCAGCCATTGCATATCAGAATGGCCAGAACTGACTACCTGAGTAGGCATTATCTACTGGGCCCTGGTGTATCCACCTTGTCAGGGCTATGAGCCAAGCACTGGGCCAGGTACACTGTAAGATCACAAGCACACCAGTGAGGCCTGAGTTGGCTAACCTGGCAGAGTGCATACATCAAAAATGTAATGTACTTAAGGTGCAGGGAAGTGAGAGTGTGTTTTTAGCTGGAACAGAAAATCAGTACTGCAGTTAGTACTCGCCACCCTGCCTACACACTGGTAATTAGAGACTTTATACTTCATCCCATGCTGGGCAGCTGGATGGGCAACTGGGCACTTGGTCTGTCTATAGGAGTTGAATATTTTCCATTTCCTACTCCTTTCCTCTTAGAAAGGAGAGGCTAAGGAAATGCAATCTGAAGGAAAGGGAAGGATTAGGTTGAACATGTGGGATTGGACTACAGTGGTGTCTCCGCCCTAGAAGCCAGAACCTAAATAAGCATGAGTTAGTGCTGGAAACACATTGCAATGAAGCAAGGAGAACCTTTACATTGCATGTTGAGTGGCCGCATTTCAGGAAACAGGCCCACGCATTCGGTTCCTGCCTGGGAGGCATTGAGAACCAGCTACAATATTTCCTGCCACAGACTCATATGTGTTTTTCCTTTTGCTGCTGCATAGTTTCCAGGCTGCAGGTGGCTCCCAGTTACCGAGGGAAAAATGGAATCATCCCATATGTATTTCAAAAGGTTGACCAGAGGCTAACAGGTTGAAGAGAATAAAGTGCTTAAAATACCACAATGCCAGCTTTTGTGTGCCTTAGATAAAGGCAGAGACATGGGATGTAATACTCAATGTACACAAAAATCAGCATCACTTTATACAGTGTGGTCCTGTTCTTCCATTCCTTCTGGATTGTTACTTACCACTTAAGTTATGGAACTATGTATCCCAAGTTTTTCTACATTTTTGCTCCCATGGTAGATAAGAATTGAAAGCAGAGGCACAAACAAAGTCCAAAACAAGAGCAGGATTTATTGAATTGAAGAGAATGAGAATACACTCAAATTTCAGTGTGGGAAAGACCACTATGACAAATATCCCTGATGAGTGGGCAAGATAGATGCAGACATGGCGAGAGCCTGAATAAGAATGCAAGACAATGGCCAAAGAATCCAAAATCCCAACAATTAACTCCCACATGCATCAGTTTCCCTTAATGGGATGATCCCATAAGTGACTGTACAAACATGGTGGAGTTTGGTGTGGTTTAGTGTGTTTGACATTTTTTAGGAGTTTCAGGTCACCTTCACATGTTTCCCTTCCAAGTATTCATGACGGAGTCCTCACCTTCCCAGTTCCACATAAAATGCAGATATCTAATGGGAAAAGTGGGCATACTGGATTAGCATATAAGGTGATGAGGTTAAAATACATGACAACTTACAGAGACAGACTATATAACTTCATTCCTAGCTCCCCCATATCAGATGTGTTGTTGAAAATCATATGTAAGTTATGTAATTAGTCCTTTTCCCCAGCAAAAGATTCTGTGCTTAGCCTCTTTATCCCAGTGCCTTGACAGTACTTGGGATAAAGGGAGCAGTTCACAATAATGAAAGAATCAAGTGCAAAACACTTCACACTTGATAAATGTGTACTCAGTAAGCAGTGGCCATTACAATAACTGCCACTACCCTACTCTGAGATAGGAACAGTAGGGGGAGAGAAAGCAGATAATTTTATGACCTACCCATCAAGAAACAGGTATGGGTGTTTTCCAGGTGGCTATGATACTGGCATCACCACTGACCTACAGAAGAAAGCTAGGTGACATACTTGCTCCTCTGTGTGTGCTTGTCAATCAATCAAATAAAGAATATTTCAATCCAGACAATTTTCTCTGTATAGTTTTGAGCAAAATATTTGCTTTACTTAATGTGACCCTATGTACTTCAGGTTTTAATACTACATTGTCTTATCATGTATGTTTGGGAAAAAAGAAATCCTTGAAGGTAAAAATAAAGGCAATTGCAAAAGATCTGCAGAAATTCTAAATGGAGTACTTTGTTGAATATCTGTTTCACTGCAGTGTGAGGATGCAGCTGGGGATCAGAAGTATATATTGTAGACTCTTAGAAATGACATTCTTTTTTTTTATAAAGCTTTTATTTAAAGAATATAAATTTCCAAAGTACAGCTTATGGATTACAATGGCTCCCCCCCACACAACTTCCCTCCCTCCCGCTACCCTCCCCTCTCCCGCTCCCTCTCCCCTTCTGTTCACATCAAGATTCATTTTCAATTCTCTTTATACACAGAAGATCAGTTTAGTATATATTACATAAAGATTTCAACAGTTTGCCCTCACATAGAGAAACAAAATGAAAATACTGTTGGAGTACTAGTTATAGTATTAATTCACAATGTACAGCACATTAAGGACAGAGATCCTACATGATTTTTTTAAAGAACTGACTAATTATCTATGCGATCTCCAGTTTAACACCAAGATTTTTTTAATCATTTGCAATTATCTTTATATACAGAAGATTGATTCAATATATACTATGTAAAGATTTCATCAGTTTGCACCCACACAGAAACACAAAGTGTAAAAATACTGTTTCAGTACTAGTAATAGCATTATTTCACATTGGATAACACATTAAGGACAGATCCCTCATGAGACGTAAGTACACAGTGACTTCTGAAGTTGATTTAACAATTTGAAACTCTTGTTTATGGCGTCAGTAATCTCCCTAGGCTCTAGTCATGAGTTGCCAAGGCTATGGAAGCCTCAAAATACAATCCCATCAAGGTGGCATGTACCAAGGCCATCTCATTAGTCCAAGTGATCAATTTCAGCTCACAATTGATCACACTGATAGGTCTAAGAGTCAAAGGGATCACACAAACAAGACTAGTGTCTGCTAATACTAACTGATAGAATGAAAAAGGCAGAGAATGATCCAACATGGGAAGCAAGATACACAGTAGACTCATAGAATGGCAGATGTCCTAAATAGCACTCTGGCCTCAGAATCAGTCCTTAAGGCATTCAGATCTGGCTCAAGAGCCCATGAGAATATTTTAGGCATGGAAAGCCAAGACACTCTGAAAAACAAAAAAAGAAGACCTAAATGAAAGATCTCTGCGAGTGAGATCCCAGTGGAAAGAACGGGGCCATCAAAGAAGGAGGTACCATTCTCTGAAGAGAGGAGAGAACTTCCACTTTGACTATGACCCTGTCGGAATAAGATCGAAGTCAGTGAACCCTAAAGGCTTCGATCTTAATCAGACAGGGTCATAGTCAAAATGGAGGTCCTCTCCTCCCATCGGAGAAAGGTACCTCCTTATTTGGTGGCACCGTTCCTTCCACTGGGATCTCACTCGCAGAGATCTTTCATTTAGGTCTTCTTTTTTTCCTTTTATAGAGTGTCTTGGCTTTCCATGCCTAAAATACTCTCATGGGCTCTTGAGCCAGATCTGAATGCCTTAAGGGCTGATTCTGAGGCCAGAGTGCTATTCAGGACATCTGTCATTCTATGAGTCCACTGTGACTCCGCTTCCCATGTTGGATCACTCTCTCCCTTTCTGGTTCTATCTTTTTTTATTGGCAGACACTAGTCTTGTTTGTGTCATTGCTTTGACTCTTAGACCTATCAGTGTGATCCATTGTGAACTAAAATTGATCACTTGGACAAGTGAGATGGCATTGGTACATGCCACCTTGATGGGTTTGTATTGGAATCCCCTGGCATGTTTCTAACTCCATCATTTGGTGCAAGTCCAATAAAGCTTGTCTCAAATTGTAAATATCTTCCCTTTCTTTTCCCCTCTCTCATAGTTAACCGGGATCATTTTTCAGTTAAAATTTAAACACCAAAGGCTAATTGTGTGTTAGCTGCAGAGTTCAACCACTAGTACTAGAACAAAAACAATCAACAAAGAGAGATACTAAGATGGGTAAAGGTTTACATTGTACTTCAACAGTCCAGACGAGAGCTGATCAAGTCTTATATTATCATAGTGTTCATTTCATTTCAATAGGTTTCCCCTTTGGTGCTCAGTTAGTCGTCACCAATCAGGGAAAACAAATGATATTTGTCCCTTTGGGACTGGCTCAATTCACTCAGAATGATGTTTACCAGATTCCTCCATCTTGTTGCAAATGACCGGATTTCATTGTTTTTGACTGCTGTATAGTATTCTGTAGAGTACGTGTCCCATAATTTCCTAATCCAGTCTATTGTTGATGGGCATTTGGGTTGGTTCCAGGTCTTAGCTATTGTGAATTGGGCTGCAATAAGCATTAGTGTGCAGACAGCTTTTTTGTTTGCCAATTTAATTTCCTTTGGGTAAATTCCAAGGAGTGGTATGGCTGGGTTGTATGGTAGGGTTATATTCAGGTTTCTGAGGAATCTCCAGACTGACTTCCATAGTGGTTTAACCAGTTTGCATTCCCACCAACAGTGGGTTAGTGTCCCTTTTCCCCACATCCTCGCCAGCATCTATTGTTGGTAGATTTCTGAATGTGAGCCATTCTCACCGGGGTGAGGTGAAACCTCATTGTGGTTTTGATTTGCATTTCCCTGATGGTTAGTGATCTTGAACATTTTTTCATGTGTCTGTTGGCCATTTGGGTTTCCTCTTTGGAAAAATGTCTATTGAGGTCCTTGGCCCATCTCTTAAGTGGGTTGTTTGTTTTGATGTTGTGGAGTTTCTTGATCTCTTTGTAGATTCTGGTTATCAAACGTTTATCTGTTACATAGTTTGCAAATATATTTTCCCATTCTGTCGGTTGCCTATTCACTTTCCTGACTATTTCTTTTGAAGTACAGAAACTTCTCAATTTGATGTGATCCCAGTAGCTAATTTTGGCCTTGACTGCCTGTGCTTCTGGGGTATTTTCCAAGAAGTCTTTGCCAGTACCCATATCTTGCAGGGTTTCTCCTATGCTCTCCAATAATTTAATGGTGTCGAGACATAGGTTTAAGTTTTTAATCCATGATGAATGAATTTTTTGTAAGGTGTAAGGTAGGGATCTTGCTTCATGATTCTGCACGTGGAAATCCAGTTTTCCCAGCACCATTTATTAAACAGACTGTCCTTACTCCAGGGATTGGTTTTGGATCCTTGGTCAAATATAAGTTGGCTGTAGATGTTTGGATTGATTTCTGGTGTTTCTATTCTGTTCCATTGGTCTATCCATCTGTTTCTGTACCAGTACCATGCTGTTTTGATAACAACTGCCCTGTAGTATGTCCTGAAATCTGGTATTGTGATGCATCCGGCTTTGTTTTTGTTGTACAACATTGCTTTAGCTATTCGAGGTCTCCTGTGTCTCCATATGAATTTCAGCATCACTTTTTCCAGATCTGAGAAGAATGTCCTCGGTATCTTGATTGGTATTGCATTGAATCTGTAAATTTCTTTTGGCAGAATGGACATTTTGATGATATTGATTCTTCCAATCCATGAGCATGGAAGATTTCTCCATTTTTTGGTATCCTCTTCTATTTCTTTCTTTAAGGTTTTGTAATTTTCATTGTAGAGATCTTTAATGTCCTTGGTTAAGTTTATTCCAAGGTATTTGATTGTTTTTGTAGCTATTGTGAATGGGATTGATCTTAGCAGTTCTTCCTCAGCCGTGGCATTGCCTGTGTATACAAAGGCTGTTGATTTATGTGCATTGATTTTATATCCTGCTACTTTGCCAAACTCTTCTATGAGTTCCAATAGTCTCTTAGTAGAGTTCTTTGGGTCCCCTAAATAAAGAATCATGTCGTCTGCAAAGAGGGATAGTTTGAGTTCTTCCTTCCCAATTTGTATCCCTTTAATTTCTTTTTCTTGCCTAATAGCTCTGGCTAAGACTTCCAGCACTATATTGAATAGCAGTGGTGTGAGTGGGCATCCTTGTCTGGTACCAGATCTCAGTGGAAATGCTTCCAACTTTTCCCCATTCAATAGGATATTGGCCGTGGGTTTTTCATAAATTGCTTTGATTGTATTGAGGAATGTACCTTTTATATCCAGTTTGCTTAGGGTTTTCATCATGAAAGGGTGTTGAATTTTATCGAATGCTTTCTCTGCATCTATTGAGATAATCATATGGTTTTTCTCTGCAGTCTGTTAATGTGGTGTATCACGTTGATTGTTTTGCGAATATTGAACCATCCCTGCATACCAGGGATGAATCCCACTTGGTCTGGGTGGATGATCTTTCTGATGTGTTGTTGCATTCTATTGGCCAGAATTTTATTGAGGATTTTTGCATCTATGTTCATGAGGGATATTGGTCTGTAATTTTCTTTCAATGTTGCATCTTTCTCTGGCCTAGGGATTAAGGTGATGCTGGCTTCGTAGAAGGAATTTGGGAGGATTCCCTCTTTTTCGATTGTTCTGAATAGTTTGATAAGGATTGGAGTTATTTCTTCTTTAAATGTCTGGTAGAATTCAGCAGTGAATCCATCTGGTCCTGGGCTTTTCTTTGTTGGGAGGGCCTTTATTACTGATTCAATTTCTGACTCACTTATGGGTCTGTTTAGGTTTTCTATGTCTTCCTGGTTCAATTTAGGTAGGTTGCATGCGTCCAGGAATCTATCCATTTCTGATAGGTTTCCCTGTTTGCTGGCATACAAGTCCTTGTAGTAATTTGTGATGATTCTTTTGATTTCTGTGGTGTCTGTTGTTACATTTCCTTTTTCCTCTCTGATTTTATTGATTTGGGTCTTTTCTTTTTTTAGTTAGTTGGGCCAATGGGGTGTCAATTTTGTTTATTTTTTCAAAAAACCAGCTCCTCGTTTGGCTGATTTTTTGTAATGTTTTTTTGGATTCAATCCTGTTGATTTCTTCTCTGATTTTGATTATTTCTCTTTTTCTACTAGATTTGGGTCTAGTTTGCTGCAAATTTTCTAGATCCTTGAGATGCATTGAAAGCACATCTATTTGGTGCCTTTCCAGTTACTTGATGTAGGCAACTATTGCTATAAACTTTCCTCTTAACACTGCTTTTGCTGTATCCCATAAGTTTTGGTATGTTGTGCTGTTATCCTCATTTACTTCCAGAAAATTTTTGATTTCTCTTTTGATTTCTTCAGTGACCCATTGTTCATTCAGGAGCATGTTGTTCAATCTCCATGTGTTTGCATATGCTCTAGGGATTCCTAAGTTGCTAATTTCCAACTTCATTCCCTTATGGTCTCAGAAGCTGCATGGTATGATTCTAATTCTTTTGAATTTGCTGAGACTTGCTTTATGGCCTACTATGTGGTCAATCCTAGAGTAGGTTCCATGTACTGCTGAGAAGAATTTAAATACTTTATGTGTAGGATGAAAAGTTCTGTAGATATCTGTTAGATCCATTTGGGCTATAGTGTTGTTTAAATCTACTGTCTCCTTGTTGATCTTCTGTCCTGTCGATCTGTCAATATCTGTGAGTGGAGTATTGAAGTCCCCCAGTACTATTGTGTTGGGGTCTAAGTCTCCCTTTAAGTTTCTTAACAAATTTTTTAAATAAACCGGTGGCCTGTAATTAGGTGCATATACATTGAGAATTGTTATATCTTCCTGTAGTATTGATCCCTTAATCATTATATAGTGTCCCTCTTTGTCTCTCTTAACAGTTTTTGTGTTAAAGTTTATGTAGTCCGATATTAAGATGGCTACACCCGCTCTTTTATCATTTCTGTTGGCATGGTATATCTTGTTCCATCCTTTTATTTTCAGTCTGTATGGATCTTCTTTGGAAAGATGTGTTTCTTGTAAGCAGCAAATAGATGGTTTTTGTTCTTTAACCCAATCAGCCAATCTCTGTCTTTTAACAGGACAGTTTAGACCTTTAACGTTCAATGTGACTATTGATAAGTGGTAAGTTTGCCCTGCCATTTGCCAAAGATATTTTCTAATGTACGCTTTGAATTCCCTGTGATCTTTTGCTGTGAGGTTCCCTTCGTTTACCTTCTTTCATGTTGATGGCCGTGTTTCTGTGTTTCTGTGTGTAACACATCTTTAAGTATCTTTTGCAGGGCTGGACGAGTGGCAATAAATTCTTTCAATTTTTGTTTGTTATAAAAGGTCTTTATTTCACCTTCATTCACAAATGAGAGCTTTGCAGGATATAATATTCTGGGCTGGCAGTTTTTCTCTCTAAGTACCTGGGCTATGTCTCGCCATTCCCTTCTAGCTTGTAGGGTTTCTGTTGAGAAGTCTGCTGTGAATCTAATTGGAGATCCTCTGAGAGTAATCTGACGTTTCTCTCTTGCACATTTTAGGATCTTTTCTTTCTGTTTCACTGTGGTGAGTTTAATTACAACGTGTCATGGTGAGGATCTCTTTGGTCATGTTTACTAGGGGTTCTATGAGCTTCCTGTAATAGGATGTCTCTGTCCTTCTCCAAAACTGGGAAATTTTCTGCTATTATCTCACTAAAAAGGCCTTCTAATCCTTTCTCCCTCTCCATGCCTTCAGGAACTCCTAGAACTCGAATGTTGGGTTTTTTAATAGTATCCTGTAGATTCCAACAATATTTTTTAGATTTCTAATTTCCTCTTCTTGTCTTTGGTTTGACTGTATAGTTTCCTGTGCTCTGTCTTCTAAGTCCGATATTCTCTCTTCTGCCTCACCCATTCTGTTTGTAAGGCTCTCTAATGTGTTTTTCATTTGATCTATTGAATTCTTCACTTCATTGTGATTTCTCGTCACTATCACAGTTTCATATTCTACTAGTTGTTTCATTTCAGCTTGATTCCTCCTTAATATTTCATTTTCACGAGAGAGATTTTCTACCTTGTCCATTAAGGATTTCTGTAGTTCAAGAATTTGTTTTTGAGTACTTCTTTTGTTCTTATCAATTTTTTGAGATCTGCTTTTTGCATTGCTTCCATCTCATGATCTTCGTAATCTTGAATTGGGGGTGTCTTTTTCATTTGGGGATGCCATAGTGTCTTCCTTGTTCTTATTACCTCGGTTTTTGCATTTGTTGTTTGGCATATTGGTTTCTTCACTGTGGTGTTTTTTTCTAGTTATGCTATGACTCTAGATTAAGTGGACTGTCTGCTTTCAATGGAGCCTTAGAGGCTTGAGATGGGTGTGGCCTGAGAGCTCTGTTTGGTTCCTCAGTGTTGAGGGTGTGTCAAAGGAGACACTCCTAGGTTAGGCGTGGTAAATCTCTCTCTGTTACTTTTTTTTTTTGGTTCAAAAGGGAAGTAATTCCACACAGCTGAATGGAATTGGGGGTGGTTGGCAGGCGAATGATATACCCACAGGAGCCAGAGGTCGGAAGCTCTTTCCCAAGGACCAGAGAGGGAATCTTTGCGGCCCTTAGTGTGGGCTCAAATTCTCCTGTAGTCTCCCACTGGGCTGCCAAGGCTACTGAACTGTAGCATCTCTGGATAGTACTCACATTAATTCGTGATTTCTGTGAGTTCTCTCCCCCACCGTCTCTTTTTTCACAGTCTCAGTTCATTAGCACCACACATTCATTAGGTTCTAATCTCCTGTTATTTCACCCCTCCCACCCAGAGTCAGGTTTTTCTGCTAGGCTCGGGGCCGGTGCCAACCCGAGGTCACCCTGCTTATGACGTATTCCAAAATGGCGCCTGCTCTTTGTCTTGCTCACCTTTGAGAGGTTAGCGGAGAGAGAGAAACTCGTGTCTGTATGGGTCACTTTTTTTTCCCTCTCTCTCTCTTCTAGTTAGCCTGGTGAACTTTTCCCCACAGAGTTTCAAGCCTTGTTCGCTCTAGTCTCCTCTCTCTGCTTCCCTGCCGGTGTCTCGGGCTATTGAGGTTCAGCTCACCTCACGTTCCAGCCCTGGTGTTTTGAATCTGCTGCTGGTGTCCCAAACTGCAGGCTCCCATGCTCTCCGCGCAGGTCCACTATGAATCACCAGTTCCAGAAGGGTTTCCTCTGCTGTTTCTTCCCCTACTCATCCTTGAACCTGCAATATCTCCACTTTTATTTAACTGTCTCTCCCCAGACTATCGGTGTGCTCCCTTCCTATTCCGCCATCTTGCCCAACCAGAAATGACATTCTATACATAATGCAATTAAAGGAGAATAGGAAGACAACATTTGTTTATATAAAGTTAGCATAAATTCAAGATGAGCATTTTTAGTCAATGGGGAGCAACATGAAACTTCATCAGGGACATAAAACTATGGCAAACATGGTAAAATGTGGACCAATTTCCATTTCAGATTAAGAATAATGCAAAGATCTCTTCCATAAGTTGCATTCACTTTATACAAGTGGTTTTATCAAATACAACTAAAAGAAAACATACCAGGTGTAAAATGATAAAAATTACTTATTACTCAAATATAAGTTACCATCTCCTCAAGTCAAGGTGGGAAGAAACTGCCACATGCTCTGTCATCTGCAGATTTAGCTTAGAAAGAATTCCACAGTCATCCACCGACTTTCAGTGTATCCAGGGGAGCTAACTGGGGTCTGAGGAATGGCTTAACTCTAAGTAGAGGGGCCACATTGCCTCCTTCCACTCGTATACCTCAGCAGAGAGCTGGATTTGGCTGTGAAATGTCACACAGCCGAACTATGCTGCTGTAAGAACTCATCAGAAAAATCATGAAGACACATATCACCAAATATACTAATAGAGCAGGTAGAATCAGTATCCAATCAACAAAATGACAGGGGTTAGTTCTTATTCTATCAATACTAACTCTAATTATAAAGTGATTAAATTCTCCAGCCAAAAGATTTAGATTGGCTGAATTGATACAAAAACCAAAACCCCACTTTATACTGCCTATAGGAGACTCACTTCACAAGTAAAGATATACATAATCAAGGTGAAGGGCTAGAAAAATATATACCAAGCAAATGGAAACCAAAATGAGCAGGAGTAGCTATCAGCTAAAACAGATATCAAATTAAAAATTGCAAAAAAGAGACTAAGAATGTGTTGTTCAATGTGAATTAATGCTATGAGTAGTACTGAAACAGTATTTTATGCTTTATGTTCTGTGTAGGTGCAAACTGTTGAAATCTTTACTTAATATATACTGAATTGATTGCCTGTATATAAAGATAATTGCAAATGAATCTTGATGTGAATGGAATGGGTGAGGGAGCAGGGGATGTGAGGGTTGTGGGTGGGAGCGAAGTTATGCGGGGGAAACCCCATTGTAATCCATAAGCTGTACTTTGGAAATTTACATTTACTAAATAAAATTTTAAAAAGAGACTAAGAAGGACATTATATTTTTATAATTCAGCAATAAGATTTAACAATAGAAAATATGTATACACCCAACACAGGACCATCCAGATATGCAGCAAATACTATTAGAATTAAATGGAGAGATAGATTCTAATACAATAATTGTGGTTGACTTCAACTCCCCACTCTCATCAACAGACAGATCATCCAGACATAACGTTGTAGCATTAAGTGCTTACATTAAAAAACAGAATAGTCCTAAATAAATGATCTAATGAGACACCTTAAACAAAAATGTACCAAATACAAAATCAACAGAAAGGTAGAAATAATAAGCATCAAAGCAGAAATAAATGAAATTGAAACCATAAAAAACATACAAAAGATCAACAAAACAAAAACTTGTTTTTTGGGATGATAAACAAAATAGACAAGTCTTTAGAATAACAAAGAAAAAAAGAAAATCCCAAATAAATAGAGATAAAAATGGAAACATTACAACTGCCACTACTAAAATACAAATGATCTCAAGAAAATACTAAGAAAAAGCATATACCATTAAATGGGAAAACCTTGACGAAGTGGATAAATTCCTAGATACAATATAATGTACCAAGACTAAGTGAAGAATATATAGAGAATCCTAACAGATGCATAAGAAGCAATGAATTTGAAGTAGTGATCAAAAGCCTTTCATCAAGGAAAAGTCCAGGAACTGACAGCTTTCCAACTGAATTCTACAAAATATTTAAGGGTTAACTGAATAAAATACTTTTAAAACTATTCCAAATATTCAACAGGATGGAAATCTTCCAATTTTTTTTATGAGGACTCCATCACTCTGACACCAGAATTGAACAAGACACAACACCTAAGGAAAACTACAGAGAAGAAAATGCATGAGTTAAAGAAATCTGGGGATTAAATGAGTAAGAAATGCTCTAGGGCAGTAGAAATATTAATGAAATATTAAAATTGAAGAACTCAGTATATAAAATAAAAATATAGTGAAAATACTTATCAACAGGCTCAGTGAGGAAGATGAAAGAATATGCAACCTGGAGGAGAAAGTTTTTGAAATATCTCAGTCAGAAATAACAAAAAAGAGATGACAATAGAAAAACAAAAACAGGGTTCGAGGTCTATGGGACAACCAGAAATGACAAAATATGTGTCTTAGGAATTTCTGAAGGAGTGGAAAAGCACAATGACATAGACAAAGTATTCAGCTAAATACTAGCAAGAAGTTTCACTAATTTGGACAAAGATACAGACATGCAAGTATAGCAAGCACATAGAACCCCAAATAGACATGATCAGAGAGGATCTTCACCATATGCATTATATTCAATTTTTTGAAAGTCTGGAGTGGTGCTGTGGCATAGCTAGTGAAGCAGGCGCCTGCAGTGCCAGCATCCCATATGGGCACCGGTTCGAATCCCAGATGCTCCACTTCCAGTCAAGCTCTCTGCTATGGTCTGTGAAAGCAGAAGATGGCACAAATCTTTGGGCCTTTGCACCCACACGGAAGACCCAGAAGAAGTTCCAGGCTCCTGACTTTGGATTGGCCCATCACCGCCCATTGCAGCCATTTGGGTAGTGAACTAGCAGATGGAAGCTCTCTCTCTCTCTCTGACTCTGCCTGTCTCTCTAATTCTGCCTTTCAAATAAATAAATAAGGGAGGGAGTCCAAGATAGTGATATAGCAAAAGGACAATCCAAGTTACATGGGGCAAATAGATAGTTAAAAAAGGATAGATGATACAAGCCAGAGATAGAGCCATGGGAACTTCACACGGGGAAGCCCAGGAGTCCAGCAGAGACTGGGCAGGTTCACACTGAAGAAGCAAATAAGAAAGGGAAGGAACAGGGCTGCAACGAAGGCATGGCAGAGATGCAGAATGGGGAGGCTGACACAATCCACCAGCAGACAAGGTTAGACAGGAAATTGCGAGTCATGGATCGATAGATAGCAGCATGAGGGGGAGCTTGATGAGCTGCATTTGAAGTTCCATGTGGGAAGAAAGAGAAGGTGTAGGGGAACAAATGGAGAGGTCAGACACACTCCTGCCCATCTACATCTCACTCCTTCCCCCAAACTACACCTGTAGCCAGCTGGGAAAAGTCATATTGATTGTTTTCATGTGAACGTAGGCAGGGCACTACCGCATTTTCCTCACGTGGACACGCCCATCAATTGCAGGGACAATTTCACCACACCCCCTACCTAGCAATGAGGACCATAACATTTCAGAGAGTAATTTTCTCCCCACCACGCAAGCTGTACAACAAGAAGTCCTGAACATTGAAAAACTGAGTTTGCTTCATGCACCAGTGAGAAGGAAGGCAGGCCCCCAGTAGGCCAAGCCTTGTGTACCAGAGCTCATACCCGCCCCCTTCACAATTGAGAAGTGAGCAGGACTCCAAGAGGCAGGGGTGCATGCTTCCACTTGCAATGCGCAGACACATAGCAGCTCATAGCAGAGGGAAATCTCACCACAAGCAAAAAGACACAAATGAAAAAGAAAAGCAAGCAGACAAAAAATACACAAATGCTGAAAAACAAAATAAAACCCCTAAAAAAGAATAAGGAAGACACTGTGAGCCCCCCAAAGAAACACAACTCTTCAATAATAGAAGGTGAAGGTGAAGAAGAATAGAGGATATGACAGAAATGGAATTTAGAAAATTAATCTTCAGATTACTTAGAAGAAATCAGAAGCAAATTCATGACATAAATGAAAAGCATTCCTAAGAAACTGAGATATTAAAGAGAAGTCATTTCCCAGGCGTGATTCCACATCATGCAGCTGTTCTTTGCAGCTGTGGGCATCTAATCTCCATTTACCTTCTCTCTTCTAAGTTCGTCCCTCCACCTCATGGAAGATTTGATGGAAATGGACATGAGCCCCCTGAGGCCCCAGAACTATCTTTTCCATTATGAATTAAAGGCTGACAAAGATTATCACTTTAAAGTGGACAACGATGAAAATGAGCACCAGTTATCTTTAAGAACTGTCAGTTTGCGCGCTGGTGAAAAGGAAAATTGCACATCGTTGAAGTAGAGGCAATGAATTATGAAGGCCAACTAAAATAACACTGGCGATACTGAAAGTGTCTATATAGCTAACGATTTCCCTTGGGGGCTTTGAAATAACACCATATGTGGCCTTAAGGTTGAAGTGTGGTTCTGGGCCTGTGCATATTAGTGGACAACACTTAGTAGCTTTGGAGGAAGATGTAGTCAGAAGACGAAGAGGAGGAGGATGTTGAAGCAATTAAGTATATCTGAAAAATGATCTACCCTGGAGGTGGCAGCAAGGTATCAAAGAAAATAGTAAAGCTTGCTGCTGATGAAGATGATGAAGATAAAGACAATGATGATGATGATGAAGATGATGATGGTGATGATTTTGATGATGAGGAAACTGAGGTAAAAGCTTCAGTAAAGAAATCTATGCAAGAGACTCCGGCAAAAAATGCACACAAATCAAACCAGATTGGGAAAGATTCAAAACCATCAAAACCAAGAACAAAAGGTCAAGAATCCTTAAAAAAAAAAACAGGAAAAAACTCCTAAAACACCAAAAGCACCTAGTTCTGTAGAAGACAATAAAGCAAAAATGCAAACAAGTATAGAAAAAGTGGAAGCCAAATTCACCAATTCTGGATAACATACCAGGAGGTTATTCAAGATTTTAGGCAGTGGAGGAAGTCTCTTTAAGAAAACAGTTTAAACAGTTTGTTAAAATTTTCCATCTTATTTCATATCTGTAACTTGATATATGGCTGTTCTTTTTATAATGCAGAGTGTTAACTTTCCCTACTGTGTTTGATAAATGCTATCCAGGTTACACTGTCAAGAACCTTGATGTGAATGGAAGGGGGGAGGGTGCGGGAAAGGGGAGGGTTGCGGGTGGGAGGGAAGTTATGGGGGGGGAGCCATTGTAATCCATAAGCTGTACTTTGGAAATTTATATTCATTAAATAAAAGCTTTAAAAAATAAAAAAAGAATGTGTTTTCCAAAATGCCTGTTTAGTTTTTAAAGATGAAAGTGCACCCTTTGCTTGGTTATAAGTATGTATGGAATGTTATGATAGGACATAGTATGATAGGACAGTGGTCAGATGTGGAAATGGTGGGGAGACAAATATACATGTGAAATAAACTCAGTATTTTAAGAGAAAAGTCAGAATTAAAAATTAGAAATGAAGAATTCAATAAATCAAATAAAAACACAGTGGAAAGCCCTAACAACAGAAGAGGTAAGACAGAAGAAACAATATCACAACTGGAAGACAAATTTCTGGAAACATTACAGTCAGACCAAATAAAAGCAAAAAATAGAAAAAAAAAACACAATTGGAGACCTACAAGATCCTATCAAATGACTCAACATATGGTTCCTAGGAATTCTGGAATTTGTGAAAACAAAGAAAGGATTAGAAAGCCTTCTTGGCCGGCGCCCAGGCTCACTAGGCTAATCCTCCTCTGGCAGCACCAGCACCCCGGGTTCTAGTCCCGGTAGGAGTGCCAGATTCTGTCCTGGTTGCACCACTTCCAGTCCAGCTCTCTCCTGTGGCCCAGGAAGGCAGTGGAGGATGGTTCAAGTGCTTGGGCCCTGCACCTGCATGGGAGACCAGGGGGAGGCACCTGGCTCCTGGCTTCGTATCGGCACAGCATGCCAGCTGCAGCACACTGGCCATAGTGGCCATTTGAGGGGTGAACCAAAGGAAAAGGAATACCTTTCTCTCTGTCTCTTGCTCTCTGTCTAACTCTGCCTGTCAAAAACAATTTTGGGTTTTTTTTTAAAATAACCTTTATTTTCTCAAAGCTAATAAGTGCATTACAGGAAACTTAAAAACACAAGAAGCAAAGAACAAAGTCATCCACAATCACAAGCAATTGAACTCAACATGTCCTTCTGGGTCCTTGCATGCACACACAACATCCGCTTGTATGTGACTGAGCTAGGGAATGTATGGATCATGCTTTTTCACACTTCATGAATATTTACCAATTCCAAATCCCAAAGCTGTATGAGTATTTTGATAACCAAAAATATACTACATCAACTTAACCTGTTAGGAAAAAATGTAATTGATTTTCTTGGGAACAAAAATTTTGTAAAAGACAAAAATAGCAGCAGGCCTCTAAATACAAGTTTTGGCGGAGTTACAATTAAGACGCGGCATTCCCTTACTGCCTTACAGTGAAACACACGGCAACAGTGCACACTGAAGTGTTCTAAGACAATTTGTGATCAGACTGGTATTATCGAAATAGTAGCAAGAAGGCATGTTTGCATTCACTTACTTAATGTACTCCTACAGAACAGCCAAAAGAAATGCACATCCACCAGTGGCTATCATCAAAATGTAGATAGGAAGCCTCCGCTTTCTACTTCCTTCTGCCCCTCTGCTGCCCGAGGAAGTTGACACACGCCGCCGACTGCTCAGAGGTGGTTTAATGATTCCAGGTCCAGGATGCATCTTTTCTATCAATTGTAACAAAAAGATACAAACTGTCTAATTCACCAGCTCTACTTTTTATCATACATTGCCTCCCCAAGACATCTATAAAGTTTAGCTGTTACAAAGAATGAACTTTGTCTACACTAAACATGGGTATTTACCAAAAAACGCACATATACACCTACTGGTCTAATCTAACAGCATCTTCTAGCTATGGAGGTACTAGTAATGAGCCCTTCCCTTCACCCTCCCCTTCCACCATTCCAGCGATCAAGTCCAGGACCGGGACATATCCCTCCCAGAGGAGGACTAGCAAGGGTCACTCCCAGCAGATAGCCCTTTCTAAAAACTACCAAAAGGGGTGTTTATATAGGAATTATCTTATTACCTCTACTTTTAGCATACTTTGGGCATTAGGACTTATTTATATTTAATACACAGCAATATTAAGTAAAATGCACGTATATAGCAATGGATAGACAATCGGAACAATATAAGAGGAAGGTAACCCTTCTATGCATACTTCCTCAAGACCCCTCCCCCCCACCCACCACCCAGTGACTTCAGCATTCTCTCCAATGCCATTCCCAAAATGCATCCACTCCTATGAAATAACTACTTAAAGGGATGTTACTTTTAAACACCTAGAGACCAGATGTTTCCTGTAAGGACTTCAGTTTCCCACTAACCACACAGTAGCCCCTAAAAAACCCACACATGTGACAAAGGCTCTAATGTGAATGTCTTCTCAACAAGAACATTCTGGACTAGGAACCTTTCCCTTCCCATCTCTATCAACCCAGTGGTTAGGTACAAGCACCTGTATGCTTACAGGGAATTTCAACAATTTCACTTCCATACGTGGTTTAAGACTGGTCTTTCCTAGGAGTTTTAACACAAAGCATACTCAACATACTCATTTACTAACTCTACTTTTGTCATACACCAGCAACCTCTTTAACATTTAGGAAGACTAGATGTTGTAAAGAAGGACCTGTTGGCCCTTTATATACACATTATATACACAGCATGACAAACAGCATGGACAATGGTTCCCCTTGTCCCACCACACACACACTGGCCAAAGCTCTTTAGACTTTCTTTCACTGCTTCGTCCCTGAAGCCGCACAAACACAAGTGTGTACTTCTCAGACAAGGAGTTCATCATTCCACTTCCAAAAGACACTATTTCATATGAATTTAACAAAAGGATATCTACAAAATGTATTATTTACTACCTCTACTTTTAACATACTTTGTGCACTTCTGAACATCTAGAAGGAATAGATGTTTCAAATAAGGACTTAAACGTGTCCACTATGTACACAGTATGTCAAAAACAATTTTGTGGAAACAAATGAAGATGACAATACAACATACCAAAATTTATGGGATACAGCAAAAAGCAGTGTTAAGAGGAAAGATTATAGTGATAGGTGCCTACATCAAGAAATTGGAAAAGCATCAAATAAATGAACTATCAATGCACATCAAGGATCTAGAAAAACAACAGCAAGCAAAACCCAAAAACAGTAGGAGAAAAGAAATAATTAAAATTAGAGAAGAAATCAACAAAATTGAAACAAAAAAATGGAAAAAATCAGCAAAGTGAAGACCTGGTTTTTTGAACAAATACAATTGACAAACCATTGGCTCAACTAACCAAAAAATGAGAAAGAAGACCCAAATTAACAAAATTAAAGATTAAAAAGTAAATATAATATCAGACACCACAGAAATAAAAAGAATCATCAGAAATTACTGAAAAGAGCTATTTGCAAACAAACTGGGAAAGCTAGAAGAAACGGATAGATTCTTAGACATACACAACCTACCAAAATTGAGCCAGGAACACAGAGAAAACCTAAACAAAATCATAATCAAGATGGAAATTGAAACAGTTAATAAAGAAGTTCCCTGGGGCCAGCGCTGTAGCACAGAAGGTTAAAACCCTGGCCTGAAGCACCAACATCCCATATGTACACTGTTTCTAGTCCTGGCTGCACCTCTTCTGATCCTGCTCTCAACTATAGTGGTGGAAGATGGCCCAAATCCTGGGGTCCCTGCACCCATGTGGGAGACCCTGAAGAGGCTCCTGGCTCCTGGCTTTGGATTGGCGCAATTGTAGTCATGTGGGGAGTGAATCAGCAGATGGAAGACCTCTCTCTGTCTCTATCTCTCTCTGTAACTCTGTCTTTCAAATAAATTAAACAAATCTTTAAAACAAGAAGACTTCCCAACAAAGAAAATCCCAGGACTGGATGGCTTTACATCAGAATTCTACCAGACATTTAAAGAAGAACTAACTCCAATTTTTCTGAAGTTATTCAAAACAATGAAAATGGAGGGAATCTTCCAAAATTCTTTCTAGGAAGCCAGCATCACCTTAACTCCTAAATTTGAAAAGATACAACAGAGAAGAGAATTACATAACAATTTCCCTACTGAACATAGATGCAAATATCCTCAACAATATTGTAGCAAATCAAATCCAACAACACATCAGAAAGATTATTCACAGGACCCACTTGGATGTATCCCTGTTATGTAGGGATCGTTCAACATTTGACAATCAATGTTATACATCACATTAGCAAACTGAAGAACAAAAACCATATGATTATCTCAATAGACGAAGAGAAAGGATTTGATAAAATACTCCATTCTTTCATGATGAAAACTCTTAGCAAATTAGGTTTAGAAGGAATATTCCTTAAAAAAAAGGCAATTTATGACAAGCCTACGACCAGTGTCCTATGTAATGGGGAAAAGTTGGAAGCATTTTTACTGAGATCTGGAACCAGACAAGTAAGCCCACTCTCACCACTGCTATTAAATATAAACCTGGGCGTTTTAGCCAGAGCCATTAGGCAAGAAAAAGATTTCAAAGGGATCCAAATTTGGAAAGAGAAAATCAAACGATTCCTATTTTCAGATGACATGATTCTATATAAAGGGCATCCAAAAGACTCCACAGACACACTATTTGAACTCATAGAAGAGTTTGGTAAAATAGTAAGATATAAAAACAACACATAAAAATCAACAGCCTTTGTATACACAGACAATGCATGGCTGAGAAAGAATTTCTAAGATCAAACCCATTCAAAATAGCTGCGAAAAAAACCAAATACCTGGGAATAAATTTAACCAAGGGCATCAAAATCTCTATAATGAGAATTACAAGACATTAAAGAAAGAAATAGAGAACATAGAAAAAATGTAAAAATCTCCTATGTTGATGGATTGGAAGAATCAATATCCCCAAGATGTTCATTCTTTTGAAAACAATTTACAGGTTCATTGCAATATTAATCAAAACACCAAAGACGTTTTTCTCAGATCTAGAAAAAAATATGCTGAAATTCATTTCAAAACACAGCAGAACTCAAATAGCTAAAGCTAAGATGGACACATAACAATACCGTATTTCAAGACAGATTACAAGGCAGTTATAATCAAAATAGCATATTATGGATATAAAAACAAATGGATATATCAATGGAACAGAGTAGAAACACCAGAAATCAACCCAACCATATACAACCAACTGAAATTTGACAAAGGAGCTAAAACCTATCCCTGGAGTTAGGACAGTCTCTTCAACAAATGGTGCTGGGAAAACTGGATTTCCACATGCAGAAGTATGAAGCAGGACCCCTAACTTACACCTTGCGCAAAAATCCATCAAAAGTGGATTAAAGACCAAAATCCACGACCCCATACCATAAAATTATTATAGAGCATTAGGGAGAACCTAGAATACACTGGCAGAGGCAGAGGGTCTTCTTGGAAAAGACCCCAGAGGCACAGGCAATCATAGTCAAAATTAACAATTGGAATTACATCAAATTGAGAAGCTTCTGCACTACAAAACAAAGAGTCAAGAAAGTGAAGAAGCAACCAACAGACTGGGAGAAATTTTTTGCAAACCATGTAACTGATAAAGGATTAATAACCAGAATACATAAAGAGATCTTGAAACTCCACAACAACAAAACCAACAGCCCAGTAAAGAAATGGACAAAGGACTTAGACATTTTTCAAAAGAGAAAATCCAAATGGCCAACAGACACATGAAGAAATGCTCAGGGGATCACTGGCCATCAAGGAAATGCAAATCAAAACCACAATGAGGTTTCACCCCTGTTAGAATGGCTTTCATATAGAAATCAAACAACAAATGGTGGTGAGGATGTGATGGGAAAGGTACCTTAATCCACTGTTGGTTGGAACACAAACTGGTAAAACCATTATGGAAGACAGTTTGGAGATACTTCAGAAATCTGAATATAGTCCTACCAAATGACCCAGCCATCCCACTCCTCAGAACTTCCCCAAGGGAAATGAAATCAGCAAATAAAAGAGTGATCTACACCTCCATGTTTATTGCAGCTCATTTCTCAATAGCTAAGACATGGAATCAACCTAAATGCCCGTCAATAGAAGACTGGATAAAGAAATTATGGGTTATGTACTCTATGGAATACCACCGAGCGATTAAAAAAAAAAGAAAGAAATCTGGTCATTTGCAACAAAATGGATGAATCTGGTAAACATCAGAATTAGTGATACAAGCTAGTCACAAATGGACAAATACTGTATATTCTCCCTGATCTGTGACAACTAACAGAGCCACTAAAAGGAAACCTGTAGAAGTGAAATTGACATTATGAGAAGCAATGCCATGAACAGCCCTTGCCTTGGCTGTTGAGGAACAGTTTATTATCTTATTTTAATTTTTTATTATCATCATTTTCTACTTAATACCATTGCTTCAGCGCTTTACTTAACATAGAATTATTCATAGGTGTATAAATTCAATTGAGAGAGCAGCCAAGATGGTCCTGTAGTAACAAGATGTTCTGAGTCTCAGAGGAATATAGATAGTTAATAAGGAAAGGAGATACTGGCTGGAGATAGAGCCATGAGAGTTTCGAGCAGAGAAGCCCAGGAGTCCAGCAGAGACTGAGTAGGACCATACAGAGGGATTAAAGTGTCACTATGACACAGCAGAAGTGCAGTGAAGAAACTGAATGGGGCAACTGATGCTATGTCCTCCCACCTCGCAAATCCATGGATCTGTGGTTAGCATCAGGCAGGAGAGCTGGGTGAATTGTGTGAAATTCCAAGAGGAATGAATAGGGGAAAAGATGGAGAACTCTGCATACCCCTGCCCATCCACGTCTCCCCTTACCCCCAACCAGACCTGCACCCTGCTGGGAGAAGTCATATTGTCTGTTTACATTTCGAATGTAAACACAATGCTACCATATTTGTCTTCTGTGCGGACACCCATCAATTGTGGGGCCATTTCACCACATACCCCCACACCTAGAAACAAGGATTGGAAAATTTCAGAGTAATTTCCCCCCACCACCACATGAACTATAAGATGGTGAGAAGTTCTAAACATTGAAATCCCTAGCTCATTTCACACACCAGAGTCCAGCCCAAGTAGGCAGGGCTTAGTGCACTAGAGCTCTCCTATCCACCCCCATCATGACCCAGAAGCGAGCAGGACTTCCAGAAATGAGACTACGTATTTTCACTGCAAAACACAGACACACAGCAGCTCATAGCAGAGGGAAATCTCGCCATAAGCACCAAAACACGTATTAAAGATAAAAGAATAAAAAATGCCAAAAAGAGGAAAATTTTAATAAAACTAAGGAAGATAGTATTAGCCCCAAAATGGACCAATACATCAGCTCTTCAATAATAGAAGGAGAAGATGAAGGGATTGAAGATATGCCAGAAACAGAATTCAGAAAATTAACCGTAAGATTACTTAGAAGCAGTCAGAAACACATTCACGGCCTGAATGAAAAATATTCCCAAGAAATTGAGATATTGAAGAGAAATCAGAATGAAATTCTAGATTTAAAAAATTCAATAGAGCAAATAAAAATACAGTGGATAGTCTCAAAAATAGAATAAATAAGAAAGAAGAACAAATACCAGAACTAGAAGACAAAGTTGTGGAAACAGCATGGTCAGACCAAACACAAGAGGAAGAAATCAAGAAATTGATAACATTGCAGTTCTGTAAGATTCTATCAAACTATCCAACATAAGGATCCTATGAATTCTAGAAAAACAGAGGAAAAATTAGAAGGCCTTCTTAATGAAATAATAGCATCTTTTCTAGACATACTAGAAAAGATCCTTATCTCTACACACAGTGGCAAAGCTTTCCTCAGTAACACAAAAAGAAAAGATCCTAAAATGTGCCTGAAAGAAATGCCATATCACATTCAGGGGAAACCCGAATAAACTAACCCCAGAATACTTAACACAAATACTACAGGCTAGGGGAGAATGGCGAGACATACTCCAAGTCCTAAGAGCAAAAAACTGTCAACCCAGATAACTGTACCCTAAAAAAGTCTCATTTAATGAATAAAGAAGAAATAAGGATCTTCCACAGGAAACAGAAATTGAAAGAATCTATAAGTACATGGCCAACCCTAGGAAACATACTCAAACACCTGCTACACACAAACACAGAAACAGGAACATCACTGGAAAAGTAGAAAATTACCCAGCAAAAGAAAAAATGAAATCCAAAGTACATAAACAGAACTATTTACAGAAACATGGCAGGACAAAGTCGATACTTAACAACAGTAACACTAAATGTAAATAGCATCAACTCCCTAATTAAAATACACAGACTGCCTGATCACATTAAAAAAGAAAACCCATCTATTTGCTGCCTCCAAGAAACACATTTTACCAACAAAGATGATCACAGACTGAAAGTGAAAAGATAGAAAAATATATTCCAGGCCGGCGCCGTGGTTCAACAGGCTAATCCTCCGCCTTGCGGCGCCGGCACACCGGGTTCTAGTCCCGCTCGGGGCACCGGATTCTGTCCCAGTTGCCCCTCTTCCAGGCCAGCCCTCGGCTGTGGCCCGGGAGTGCAGTGGAGGATGGCCCAGGTGCTTGGGCCCTGCACCCCATGGGGAGACCAGGAAAAGCACCTGGCTCCTGGCTCCTGCCATCGGACGAGCGCGGTGCGCCGGCCGCAGCGCGCCGACCACGGCAGCCATTGGAGGGTGAACCAACGGCAAAGGAAGACCTTTCTCTCTGTCTCTCTCTCTCACTGTCCACTCTGCCTGTAAAATATATATATATATATATATATATATATATATATATATTCCATGCTAACAGAAACCATCCTATTATCAGACAAAATAGACTTCATCACAAAAACCATGAAGAGAGGCAAGGAAGGACTCTATATTATGATCAAAGGATCAATTCAACAGGAAGATGCGACCATTATAAAAGTGTATAGACCCAACCACAGGGAACATGGTTATTTAAAAAAATGTTAAAGGATTTAAAGGGAGAAATAGCTCCAAATACAATAGTGATGGGGGACTTCAATCCCCCACTCTCAGCAGTGGACAGAACAATGAAACAGAAAATCAGTAAGGAAACAACAGAGTTAATCAATACCATAGACCAAATAGATTTAGCATATATCTACAGAACTTTCCACCCTACAGCCAAAGAGTACATGTATCTCTTTCCGGTACATGGAACTTTCTCTAGGATTGACCACATGCTAGCTCATAAAGCTAGCTCATAAAGCTCATAAAGCTCTCAGCAAATGCAAAAATATCAATGTAATACCATGCATCTTCTCAAACCACAATACAGTGAAGCTAGAAATCAAAAACTCAAGAATCTCTACAATATATGCAAACACATGGAGAATGAACAACATGTTACTGAATGAACAGTGGATCACAGAAGAAATCAAAAGAGAGATCAAAAAAATTTCTGGAAACAAATGAAGATGTCAATACAACATACCAAAATTTATGGGAAACAGCAAAAGCAGTGTTAAAAGGAAAGTTTATAGCAATTGATGCTTATATCAAGTAACTGGAAAGGCATCAAATAAATGAACTATCTATGCACCTCAAGCACCTGGGAAAAAAACAGCAAACTAAACCTAAAACCAATAGAACAAAAAAAATAATTAAAATTAGATTAGCAATCAACAAAATTGAAACCAAAAATACAGGTTTTTTTGAAAAATAAACAAAATTGACACGCCATTGGAACAACTAACCAAAGAATAGAGAAGATGCAAATCAATAAAATTAGATATGAAAAAATAAATGTAACAACAGACACCAAAGAAATAAAAGAGTCATCAGAAATTACTACAAAGAGCTGTATGCCAACAAACTAGGAAACCTAGAAGAAATTGTTAGATTCCTGCACACATACAACCTTCCTAAACTGATCCATGAAGACCTAGAAAACCTAAACAGATCCATAACCAAGACAGAAATTGAGTCAGTAATAAAGGCCCTCCCAACAAAGAAAATTCCAGAACAGATGGCTTCACTGCTGAATTCGACCAAACATTTAAAGAACTAACTCCAATTCTTCTCAAGTAATTTAGAACAATTTTAATTACTTCTATGAAATTACTTCTATGGAACCAGCATCATCTTAAACCCTAAATCCGGAAAAGATGAAACAGAAAAAGAAAATTCAGACCAATTTCACTGATGAACAAAATTCTGGCCAACTGAATTCAACAACACATCAGGAAGATCATTCACCCAGACCAAGCTGGATTTATACCTGGTATACATCGATGGTTCAATATTTGCAAGTCAATTAAAATGATATATCACATTAACGAATTGAGGAAAAAATCATATTATTATCTAAATAGATGTAGAGAAAGCATTTGATAAAATACAACACTCTTTCATGACGAAAACTGTAAGCAAACTCAGTCTGAAAGGAACATACCTGAACAAATTTAGGCAATTTATGACAAACCCATGGCCAGCATTCTATTGAATGAGGGAAAAATGGAAGCATTCCCACTGAGATATGGAACCAGAAAAGAATGCCCACTCTCTCCATTGCTATTCAATATAGCCCTGGAAGTTTTATCCAGAGCCATCAGACTAGAAAAAGAAATCAAAGGGATTCATATCGGTAAGGATGAAGTCAAACTACCTTTATTTACAGATAATATTATATATATATATATGTGTGTGTGTGTGTGTGTGTGTATGTATATGGGAATCAAAAGACTCCACTAGGGGACTACTAGAATTCATAAAAGAGTTTCATAAAATAGCAGGATATAAAATCAATACACAAAAAACAGCAGCCAATGTATACACAAACAATTCCATGACTGAGAATGAACTTCTTAGATAAATCCCATTCACAATAGCTACAAAAAATAAATACCTTGGAATAAATTTAACAAAGGAGATCGAAGATCTCTATAATGAGAATTTAAAAACTCTAAAGAAAGGAATAGAAGAAGACATAAAAAAAGAAAAAAAACTTCCATATTCGTGGATCAGAAGAATCAGTATAATCAAAATGTCCATTCTTGCAAAAATAATTTACAGATTCAATGCAATACCATTCAAAGTATCAAAGATGCTCTTCTCAGATATAGAAAAAATGATGCTGAAATTCATTTGGAAGCACAAGAAGCCTCAGATAGCTAAAGCATTATTATACAACAAAAATAAAAATGGAGGCATAACAATACTAAGTTTCAAGACATACTACAAGGCAGTTATAATCAAAACAGCCTGGTACTGGTAAAAAAACAGATGAATAGACCAATGGAACAGAATAGAAATGCCAGAAATCAATCCAACCATCTACAACCAACTTATATTCAACCAAGGATCTAAAATTATTCCCTTGAGCAAGGATAGCGTCTTCAACAAATGCTGCTGGGAAAACTGGATTTCCACATGTGGAAATATGAAGCAAGACCACTAACTTACACCTTACACAAAAATCTATTCAAAATGGATTAAAGACCTGAATCTAGGACCCAATACCATCAAATTACAAGAAAGCAATGGGAAAACCCTGCAATACTTTGGTATAGGCACAGAGTTCCTGGAAAAGACCCCAGAGTCACAGGCAATAAAAACCAAGGTTAACAAGTGTGATTATATCAAGTTGAGAAGCTTCTGTACAACAAAAGAAACATGAAAGTAAAGAGGCAACCAGGCGAGCATCGCGGCTCTCTAGGCTAACCCTCTGCCTGCAGCACCGGCACACTGGGTTCTAGTCCCAGTCAGAGCGCCAGATTCTGTCCCGGTTGCTCCTCTTCCAGTCCAGCTCTCTGCTTTGGCCCGGGAAGGCAGTGGAGGATGGCCCAAGTGCTTGGGCCCTGCACCCCATGGGAGACCAGGAGGAAGCACCTGGCTTCTGGCTTTGGATCAGTGCAGCGTGCTGTCCGTAGTGGCCATTTGGGGGGGGGGGGTGAACCCACAGAAGGAAGAACTTTCTCTCTGTCTCTCTCTCTCACTGTCTATACCTCTCTCTGTCTCTCTCTCTCACTGTCTAACTCTGCCTGAACAAAAAAAAAAAAAAAAAAAGAGGCAACCAATGCAATGGGAGAAATTATTTACCACAGTTTCTTGGTTTTCCATGCCTGAAATATTCTCATGGGCTTTTTAGCAGAATTTGAATGCCTTAAGGGCTGATTCTGAGGCCAGAGTTCTGTTTAGTAAATCTGGCATTCTATGAGTCTGCTGTGTATCCCACTTTCCATGTTGGATCATTCTCTCGTTTTTAATTCTATCAGTTAGTATTAGCAAACACTAGTCTTCTTTATGGAATCCCTCTGACTCTTTTTTTTTTTGACAGGCAGAGTGGACAATGAGAGAGACAGAGAGAAAGGTATTCCTTTGCCATTGGTTCACCCTCCAATGGCCGCTGCGGCCGGCACATCGCACTGATCCGAAGGCAGGAGCCAGGTGCTTCTCCTGGTCTCCCATGGGGTGCAGGGCCCAAGGACTTGGGCCATCCTCCACTGCACTCCCGGGCCACAGCAGAGAGCTGGCCTGGAAGAGGGGCAACTGGGACAGAATCCAGCGCCCCGACCGGGACTAGAACCTGGTGTGCCGGCGCTGCAGGCAGAGGATTAGCCTATTGAGCCTCGGCGCCGGCCCCCTTCGACTCTTAATCCTAGCATTATGATCAATTATGAACTGAAGCTGATCACTTTGACTAGTGAGATGGCATTGGTATGTGCCACCTTGATGGGATTGAATTGGAATCCCCTGGCACGTTTCTAACTCTACCATTTGGGGCAAGTCTGATTGAGCATGTGCCGAACTGTACATCTCTTCCCTCTCTTATTCCCGCTCTTATATTTAACAGGGATCACTTTTCAGTTAAATTTAAATACCTAAGAATAATTGCAGGTTAATTAAAGAGTTCAACCAATAGTATTAAGTAGAACAAAAAAATACTAAAAGGGATAAAATATTAAGTTGTTCCTAGAGAGTCAGGACAAGGGCTGATCAAGTCATTGTTTCTCATTTAAAAAATGACCTAAATGAAAGATCTCTATCAGTGAGATCCCAGCGGAAAGAACGGACCATCAGAGAAAGAGTTACCTTTCTCTGAAGTGAGGAGAGAACTTCCACTTTGACTATGACCTTGTCTGAATAAGATCAGAGTTGGAGAACTCAAAAGGCTTCCACAGCCTTGGCAACTCATGACAAGAGTCTCAGGTGATTACTGACGTCATAAACAAGAGTGTCAATTGTAAAATCAACAACAGGAGTCACTGTGCACGTACTCCCCATGTAGGATCTCTGTTCTTAATGTGTTGTATTATGTGAATTAACGGTATAACTAGTACTCAAACAGTACTTTATATTTTGTGTCGTTTCTATGTGGGTGCAAACTGTTGAAATCTTTACTTAGTATATACTAATTGATCTATATATAAAGAAAATTGAAAATGAATGTTGATGTGAATGGGATGGCAGAGGGAGTGGGAGATGAGATGGTTGCAGGTGGGAGGGAGGTTATGGGGCAAAAAAGCCACTGTAATCCAAAAGCTGGAGCTGTGCCTATCCGAAGCCAGGAGCCAGGAGCTTCTTCCAGGTATCCCACATGGGTGCATGGGCCCAAGGACTTGGGCCATCTTCTACTGCTTTCCCTGGCTATAGCAGAGAGCTGGACAGGAAGTGGAGCAGCTGTGTCTCGAACTGGCGCCCATATGGGATGCTGGCGCTTCAGGCCTGGGCATTAACCCACTGCACCACAGTGCCGCCCCAGATTTTTTTTTAAAAAAGAACTAGAAACAGACTTTCCATTTGATACAGCAATCCCACTTCTGGTGTATACAAAAGACATTAATATATTGTATCAAAGTAACAGCTGCTTCAACATATTTATAAGCAACACTGTTTATTGCAGTCAAAATGTAAAATCAACCAAGGTGTCCATCATGAGATGAATGGATAAAGAATGGATAAAGCGGTGCCAGTACTGTGGCAGGTGAAGCTGCTGCCTATTGTGCTGTTATCCCATGTGGGCATTGATTCGAGTCCCAGATGCTCCACTTCCAATCCAGCTCCCTGCTATAGCCTAGGAAAGCAATGGAAGATGTCCAAGTGCTTGGGGACCCTGCACCTGCGTGGAAGACTCAGAAGAAGTTTCAGGCTCCTGGCTCTGGATCAGCCCAGTTGCAGCCATGTGGGTAGTGAATCAGTGGATGGAAGATGGAAGATCTCTCTCTCTCTCTCTCTCTCTCTCTCTCTGTCTCTCTATGCTTTTGCCTCTTGTTATATATAAATAAATCTTAAAAAAGAAAGAATGGATAAAGAAAAAAATGTGATATGTATATAATAGAATATTATTTAGTTGTTAAAAAGAATGAAATTCTACCATTTGCATAAAATTGGATGAAATGTAAGACAACGTGTGAGCGAAATAAGCCAAAGCACAGAAAGAGAAATACAACCCGTTCTCCCTGATATGTGGGAGCTAAAATTAAGAACGAAATAAATCAAAAAGAAAAAAAGAATTAAACAACTATGTGTAAGTGAATTTCTGCAAATAAAATTATGTTAAACTTTGTTTCAGACATTTGTCAAACTAATGGTTAAGTATGTTATATTACTATAAATTTAATGATGTGTGATTTCTTTAAAATTTACTGTATTTGGGTGAAATGGTCATCTGAGGAATGTTTATGTCCCTTGTGTATATTACTGCTAAACCATGGTCTTTCTCCTTTTTACTTGTTGGACACGTTATTTGGTGGAGCATAAAGGTCTTGGATGCATTATAATTGAAAATGTTATTTCAAAAACTAAAAAACAGAAATAACACAAAGAATGAAAAAAGGAAGAGAGAAAGTAGAAGGGCAGGAAAAATAAAAAAGAAAAAGTGATAAAGAAGTGAAGGAAGGAAGGAAAGAAGGGAGGGAGGGAGGGAGGGAGGGAAGGAGGGGGGATACCATTATATTCTTAAAATTCAATATGTAGCTACACTGAATCAGTTAAACACTAAAAATAAACAAATAAATAAAATTACTAAGGTGTACAAAAGGAATGTAGGAAACGTCAAAAAAATCACACTAAGGAGCTGAAAGTTGTGCTTCTTCCATGGACAAGTTAAACCCACACCCACCCCCACCCACACACACACACACACACACACACAATAAACACTGAACAAACAATACAGGAGCTTTGGAAAACATTGAAAGATGTATGACAAACAGGCAAATGCCAGATAACAAATTAGACTTTACCAATGAGATGAGCATTGGGACATTTTACTGTACCCCTGCCACCCTTTCCTCACAGCACAGCAGGAAAGTTTTGAAATTCCTTCCCAGTGTTTTGATTACTCTTGTTACCAGAATGTTACAATATGTGAGGTAGAAATACATCTACACAACCCATAATCATTCTTATTCTTATCCATTCACCTGGAGCAACCATTACTTCGTCACTGTAAATCTCTTGAATACTTGGAGTATCCTCACGTTCAGATGTTGTTTCATCTTTTGGAGGTTGTCGTTTAATGTGCTCCTGGACCTAGAGTCATCAGTGTGTAAATACAGAGTTACCAACAGAAATAGGTACAGTACACATATGTGTCTATGTGTTTACATTTCACCACATTTAAGGCTCAAGGGATTTTCCAAATATTCCATACCAGATATCTTCAAAATTTCATGGGATAAATAAAGGGAAAGTATAGCTTGTAGCACTAATGTGGGAATGTATGTATGAATGCATTTCAAAATGAAATCTTTCCACGAATTTTCTATGAACAAAGTATCATGAATTTCAGTTCTGTTCAACTTTAATTTTGTTCAACTTTAATTTCATTTTCCATGAACATTATATCAATCTATAATAAAATTAATAATCTTTCCACAAAATATATCCTATTACGAAAAGTCAACCTTAAGGCTAAGACACAAGAAAAGACAGCTATTTTGCTAATTTGGGGGAATATAAGAATATATCCTTCTTGGCAACTCCGGAAAAATAATTATCTGCTACCAGTGTTTCTTTCAGAAAATAGCAATATTGCTTTTATTATCATGGAAAAATTTATCAGTATAACTCTTCTAATCAAAAATGTTATAGAAAATATATTTTGGACGTAGAAGACAAAAATGTTGAAACAAAATCACATGTTCAATCTCTGGGGAATATGTCTGCCACTTTCGTTTTTTTCTGGATTTTGATTTTGTTCTCCAATGCCCACTCATGTATTTGACTGAAATTCATATATTGTGAATTAAAAGATTCATGTCAGAAAGGAGCAATGCCATATGAGCAATGCCATAAAAAATGCACAGCCTTTGAAAACTTACATACATTTTTTTTGAAAAAGGTCACAGAGCAATTTATCACGCACATTTTAAAGCAAAACTAATTACACATTTGCTTACATAGAAGCAAGCATAGAAAACACCTTAAAGCACATGGCAAATGACATCAAATATTTCTGATGAGGTTTGATTGCACAACCATGTTCCCTTCATATAGACTTGTTGTAAAATACTACTGGATAATCAAATCCCAAGTCCTTACTACTCACATCCGCACACTACATTGAATCGTCACTAAAATAAACTTATTCTGGAGGTTACGGCTTCCCTCAATCCTTCCCTATTAAGTCTGTGGCTTTTCCTTCACTGACCATGGCACAGATGAGAAGTTGTGGCAGAGAGCGGTGGGCCACTTGGTGTGCACTGCTGCCTGCTGCTTTACAAATCTCATTGTATTCAGCCCCACACCATAGCATACCTAATTTGCAGCTAGTTTACTAATACCTTGCCCCATCCTCTGCCCATTTTCACACAGAGCACTACTGTACTGTTACCACTATATCATAAAATGTGATGCAGAAATGCATCTACACCACCCATAAGCATTCTTCTTTCCCATCACTTCACCTGGAGTCTCCATTACATCATCACTCTCAATCTCCTGAGGACTTGTAGTATCCTCATATTCAGATGTTGTTTCATGATTTGGAGGTGGTTCTTCAATGTGTTCCTGGATCTAGAGTCAAGAGTTTGTAAATACAGAGTTAGTAGCAGAAATACATACATTACACATATGTGTCTGAGATTACATTTCACTGCCATTAAGACTAAAGTTATTTTCCAACTGATCGATACTAGATTTCTTTAAAATTTCATGGGATATGGAAATAAAAGGCAAGTTTATCCTGCCACACCATTTTGAAAAAGCGTGTAGGAGTGCATTTCAAAAGGCATATATTCCAAGAATTTTGTAAAAAAAATTCATAGATTTCATTTGTGTTCAACAGAACAAACTTACTCTTTGATTACACTTTATGGTGAACATTTGTTTTTCCATTACATATCAACCTATAATATAATTGATACTCTTCCTACTACATAGTTACTAGAAAAGTCATCTTCAAGAATTTTGGAAGTTATTTGAATCTATGATGGGATGGATTCTGATATCCCATTATATGATATCCGTTATAAAGAAGCAAGAGAAGATAGTTTTTTGCTAATTCTGGAGAAAATAAGAGGATATCCTTCTTGGAAATCCTAGAAAATAATTACCCACTAACAGTGTTTCTTTCAAGGGATAGCAATATTGTTTTTTATTATCATAGAAAAATTGATCAATGTACCACATTCAAATAAAAAATTTTATAGAAAAAGAACTTTGGTAGTAGAAGACAAAAATGTTGAAACACTCACAATCACACGTTCATCCTCTGGAGAAGACGTCAACCCTTTCGTATTTTTCTAGATCTTGATTTGCTCTCCAATGCCAACTCATATGTTTAACTAAAAGTAATATATTGTGATTTGAAAGATTCATGTCAGAAAGGAGCTGCACATGAGCAATGCCATGAAAAAAATTGCAGTCTTTGAAAACTTTCGTATCTTTTTTGAAAAAGGTCCCAGAACAGTTTATTATGCACATTTTCCAATGAAACCAAAAACACATTTGTCTACATTAAAGTAAAGCAGGAATGGAAATCAACTTAAAGCACATGGCAAATGACATCAAATATTTCTGATGAAGTTTGATTGCACAACCAGATTCCCATCATATAGACTTATTGTAAAATACTGCTAGATAGTCAAATCCAGAGTCCTTATTACTTGTGTCTATGCATTACATTCAATTCCCCCTAAAATAAACTTATTCTGGACAGTAGAGCCACCCTAAATCCATCCCTTACTGTCTGTGGCATTTCCATCACAGATCATGGTGCAGATGAGAAGTTGTGACAGAGTGCGGTGGGCCCACTTGACATGCACCACTGCCTGCTGAATTACAAATCTCATAGTGCACAGTGCCACACCATGGTGTCCCTAGTTTCCAGTTGGTTTACTCATCACTTGCCCCATTGTCTGCCAGCTTCCCCACTGAACACTGTACTGTTACCACTATATCATAACAAGTAAGTCATAAATACATCTATACCACCCATAAACATTCTTCTTCCTCATAACTTTACCTGGAATCTCCATTACTTCATCACTCTCAAACTCCTGATTACTTGGAATATCTTCACATTCAGGTGTTGTTTCATCTTTTGGAGGTTGTCCTTTAATGTACTCCTGGTCCTAGAGTCACAAATGTGCAAACACAGAGTTAAAATCAGAAATATGTACAGTACAGATATGTGTCTGTGGGTTTACATTTCACCACAATTAAGACTAAAGGGATATTCCGACTGATCAACACCAGATTTCTTCACAATTTCATGGGATATGAAAATAAAGGTAAGTTTATCCTGCTGCACTAATGTGGAAATGTATACATGAATGCATTTCAGAAAGCAACCTTTCCATAAATTTTCTACAAACAAAGTATTCTTGGATTTCATTTTTGTTCAACAAAATATACTTTCATTCTCTTTTTCATGAAGTTTTTGTGTTTCCCTTTCATATCAACTCTTCTTAAAAAATATATCTCACTAGAAAAGGTAATCCTTAAGGATTTTGAAATTATTTGTACCTATGATGGATGGGTTCTGATATCTTTTATAAACAATAAAGAGAGGGTCTGGCATTGTGGCATAGCATGTAAAGCCACCTCCTACAGTGCTGGCATCCCACATGGGCGCCGGTTCTAGTCCCTGCTGCTTCTCTTCCAATCCAGCTCTCTGCTATGGCCTGGGAAAGCAGTAGAAAATGGCCCAAGACCTGGGCCCCTGCATCCGCATAGGAGACCTGGAAGAAGCTCCTGGCTCCTGGCTTTGGATCGGCACAGCTCTGGCCATTGCGGCCAACTGGGGAGTGAAGCAGCGGATGGAAGATCTTTCTCTCTGTCTCACCTTCTCTCTGTGTGTTAACTCTAACTTTCAAATAAATAAACAAACCTTCAAAAAATAAGCAATCAAGAGAAGATATTAATTTTGCAAATTCTGGAGAACGCTAGAGTATACCATTCTTGGAAACTCCAGAAAATAATTATCCACTATCAATGTTTCCTTCAATGGAAATCAACATTATTCTTATTATCATGGAACAATTGATAAGTACACCTTTTCTAAGTCAAAAATATTACAGAGAATAAATTTTGGAAGTAGATGGAAAAAATGTTGAAATACAATCACTTTTTCAACTTTTGGGGAAGAAGTCCATAATTTTCTTTTTTCTACATTTCAATTTTGTTCTCCAATATTCCCTCATATGTTTTACTGAAATCAATATATTATTACTAACAAAATCATAGGAGACAGTAGCTACATATAAGCAATTCCAGTAAAAATTCACAGATTTAAAAACTTAGACCATTTATGAAAAATGTCACAGTGCAATTATATTAGCTATATGTTCCACAA
Source organism: Sylvilagus floridanus (assembly GCA_949820135.1). Classification (NCBI taxonomy): domain Eukaryota; kingdom Metazoa; phylum Chordata; class Mammalia; order Lagomorpha; family Leporidae; genus Sylvilagus; species Sylvilagus floridanus. Next base: position 93,346,912 of record OX463223.1, read on the forward strand.
AACCAATTATACATTTGTCTACATCATAATCAGGCATAGAAATCACCTTAAAGCACATGGCAAATGTCATCAAATATTTCTGATGAGGTTTGACTGCACAACCAGGTTCCCATCATGGAGGCTTGTATGAAAATACCACTAGATTATCACATCACATATCCGTACTGTTTGTGTCCATGCACTACATTCAATTCCCCCTAAAATATACTTATTCTGGAGGGCGCAGTCTCCCTCAATACTTCGCTTACTGTCTGTGAGTGTTCCTTCACAGATCATGAACAGATGAGAAGTAGTGACAGAGTGATATGGGCCCACTTGGTGTGCAACATTGCCTTCTGCTTTGCAAATCTCATAGTACACAGCCCCACACCATAGTGTCCCCTATTTCCATTTGGTTTATTCAATGTTTGACTGATCTTCTGCCCAGTTCTCCACTGAGCACTGTACTGTTACCACTATATCATAACATGTGAATCAGAAATACATCTACACCACACATAAGCATTCTTCTTTCTCATCACTTCACCTGGAGTCTCCATTATATAATCACTCTCAATCTCTTGAGTACTTGAGGTATTCTCACATTCAGTTGTTGTTTCGTCTTTTGGAGATTGTTCTTCAATGTGCTCCTGGACCTAGTGTAGTGAGTGTGCAAATACAAATTTAGTAGCAGAAATATGTACAGTACACATATGTGTCTGTGAGTTACATTTCACCACAATTAAGACTGAAGGGATTTTCCAACTGACACACGTCGGGTTTCTTCAAAATTCCATGGGATATATAAATTAAATGCAAGCTTATCCTGCTGCATTAATAAGCACATGCATGTGTTGCTGTTGATTTCTCAACAATGTTGCAGTGGATTCGTTTCTGAGAAGAGCAGCGTGGTGGGGGCAAGAGGCGCGGAGTCAACACACAGACCCCGGGAGTTGGGTGAAAGCAGGCTTGAGATGAGCAGCCCGCAGACTCGTTTAAGACAGTTGGTACAACATCTTATATAGCCAAGACCAGCCAATCTGGACAAGGGGCGGTCTATGCCCCAACCAATCACAGCCTATTGTCAGGCAGTTTCCAAAGCCATCCAATCACAGCCTGTTGCCAGGCAGTTTCCAATCCATCCAATCACAGCCTGTTGCCAGGCAGGCTCCATTGCCAGGTGGGTTTCAAAGCCATTCCTGAGTAAAGAACGCTCTCTTGCCAGTGGCCACCTTGGCATGGCCTTCTCATTCCACCACATGCATGCATTTATAAATGCAAACTTTCCATGAATTCTCTATAAACAAAGTATTTATGATCTTCATCTGTATTCAACAGAACAAACTTATGTTTCAATTTTATTTTCCATTGACTTTTTATATTTCTCTTACATATCAACCTATAACAAAATTGATATTCTTCCCACAAGATATATCTTACTGGAAAAAGTCATCCTTAAGGATTTTGAAAGTTATTTGAACCTATGATGGAATGAACTCTGATCTGAAATTCGTTATAAGAAAGCAAGTAAGAATATTTTGCTAATTCCGGGGAATATAAGAGAACATCATTCTGGACAATTCCAAGAAAATACTTACTCTCTACTAGTGTATCTATCAGTGGCTATCAACATTGTTTGTACTGTTGTGCAACAATTAATCAGTGTACCTCTTCTAATTCAAAAATATTATAGAAAATAAATTTTGGAAGTGGAAAACAAAATGCAGAAACACTCACAATCACATGTTCAACCTCTGAGGAAGATGTCTGCCACTTTCTTTTTTCTCTAGATTTCGATTTTGTTCTCCAATACCCACTTATATGTTTCACTGAAATTAATATATTGTGATTTGAAAAATTCATGTGAGAAAGGAGCTACACATAAGCAATCCCAGAGAAAATTCACAGTCTTTGAAAACTTTCACACCATTTTTGAAAAAAGTCCCAGGGCATTTATATTATGCACACTTTCCAATCAAAGCAATTACACATTTGTCTACAAAATAGCAAAGCAGGCATATAAAGCATCTTAAAGCACATGGCAAATGGAATAAAATATTTCTGATGAGTTTTGATCACACAACCAGGTTCCCATCATGGAGGCTTGTAGGAAAATACTGCTAGATAGTCAAATGCTGATTCCTTGGTACTTGCATCCAAGTACTACATTCAATTACCCCTCAAACAAACTTATTCTGGAGAGCACAGGCTCCCTAAATCCCTCCCTTACTGTCTGTGGCTGTTCATTCACAGTCCCTGGCACAAATGTGAAGTTGTGACATAGTGCAGTGGGTCAACTTCCTATGCACTGCTGCCTGCAGTTTTACATCTCATAATACACAGACTATAGCATACCCTGTTTCCAGTGATTTGCTTATCACTTGCCCCATCCTCTGCTTGCTTCCCCCCTAAACACTAGAATACTGCTACCACTATATCATAATATCTGAGGCAGAAATACATCTACACCACCCATAAGCATTTTTCCTAACTATCACTTTACTTGGGGTCTCCATTACTTCATCACTCTCAATCTCCTGCGTACTTGGAGGATCCTCACATTCAGATGTTGCTTCATTATTTGGAGGTTCTTCTTCAATGTGCTCCTGGACCTAGAGTTGTGAATGTGTAAATACAGAGATGAAACCAGAAATATGCATAGTACACATACGTGTCTGTGGGTTTACATTTCACCACAATTAAAACTAAAGGAATTTTCCAACTGATCCATTCCAGATTTCTTCAAAATTTCATGAGATATGGAAATAAAAAGAAAGTTTATCCTGTTGCATTAATGTGGAAAGGCATGCATGAATGCGTTTCTTAATGCAAGCTTTCAAAGATTGTGGAGTAGGGAATGGCATTCTAGGGTATGCTAGGGGTATATTGTAAAAGAAAAAAAGTACAGGAAGTTCATTATCAAAACTCCTGTGGAATTTCTACGGAAGGATGCGGAATGCCATGGGTTGGTGTGGAATGTTCAGATGTGCAGCATTAGCACAGATATAACATACATCACCGGCAGCCAGTCAAAGAAATCAGCAGCTTCTTAGAGTGAAGTGAGATCAGACTGCAACAGCCTATACCACTGGTGATACAGCTGAAAGGACAGCTTGGTGTGAGTCAGACCTGGATCACTAATAGAGACTGGGTATCCACCAACTCACTGAATAATAAGGAGCATATTTCTCTTTTCCCATAGCCCCAACAGTAGTCCCTGGCAACCAGTTGAAGAAAGGGCTGGCCCCATTTTGAGCATAAGCAGCAGCTAGGAAGCTCTGTGTGCTTGTGAAGCAATTGATTGAGACAAAAAACTATCTTGTCATCAGTAGCAGTGACAGTAGCTGCGATGCGCACACCTAGCATCCAGTTGGATGAAGAAAACATCATAAAATATATAGGGGCTGTGGCTGGTGGCTCTTGTGTATGCATGTGATCCAGGGATTCTACCAGAGGAAAAGTTCTACTTTCTCCATTGACTTTTTGTCTGGCTTGGAGAATTTACAGGGACCTGGGTATCCATGTTTTTCGTTGAGGAGACCCCAGCCTGTCAACATATCACAGGCTGTAGACTAAAATTGTTCATGCAGAGATCCCCCAGCAGCTAGTTCTGGGAACGTCTAGGGCCTCTCTGTGGACCAGACAGGCTATTGCAGTGGAGCAGATCATCTGCACCTCTTGACTGTGGGAGCCTTGTGTGCTGAGACTATAGGAATTCTGTGACCGCATGAGAAGGCACACGGTTAGGTGAGTCTCTGGGCAATCAATGTGAGTGGCTCTGTATGCTCAGAGCCCCCTGACGGCCCGGGCTGGGTGACTGCAAAATATCCATGCTCACACTGAGGGCTACACAGTTCCAATATTCAGTTCATAGAGCAGCACAGATGAGTACTGTACCTACTGGGGGCTAACACTCAGGAGGTGAAAACCTTGAAAGAGAGGAGATGAGGATGTGATTATGCCAACATAGGTGATCATACCCTCTCCTTTCTGCTAAAAACTGATATAACAGGCCCAACTTGGGTGTCACCTGGATACTCACTGAACCACTGATCAGAGCTCCATGCAGAACCTAGCACACATCTCTGGGTGTTCACTGAAAGATAAGACATCCTAATAAGCCACAGAAACATAGTTGAAATATTGACAGCCATCAGAGGAAAAAAAGCAACAAGTATCCCTAGAAATGCCTGCAAATAAATGCAGAAATTCAAAAAACAAGAATAAGGAAGAGAACAGGACCTCCAGGTCAAAGAAACACAACAGTACTTCAATATTAGAATGTGAAGACTAAGAGATTGATGAAATACCTCAAACAGAATTCCAAAGATTAGTCATAGGATTACTCAGAAGCAATGAGAAGCAAATCCATGAATTAAATAAATCCATACATGATATGAATGAAATTTTTCCAGGGGGATGGGATACAAATTTTGAAGAGAAATAAAACAGAAAAACTAGTAATGAAATATTAAGTATGTTGGGGCTGGCACTATGGCATAACAGGTTAAAGCCCCAGCCTACAGCGCCAGCATCCCATATGGGTGCTGGTTCATGTCCCGGCTGCTCCTCTTCTGATCCAGCTCTCTGCTATGACCTGGGAAAGCAATAGAAGATGGCCCAAGTCCTTGGGCCCCTGCACCTGCACGGTAGACATGGAAGAAGCTCCTGGTCACTGGCTTCAGATCAGCTCAGCTCTGGCCATTGCTGTCATTTGGGGAATGAACCAGAAGAATGGAAGACCTCTCTCTCTCTCTCTGCCTCTCCTTCTCTCTCTGTGTAACTCTGACTTTCAAATAAATAAAGTAATTCTTTTTAAAAAAGAAAGAAAAATTAAACATGTCAAATAAAAACACAGTGGAAAGTCAACAACAGATTTGGTGAGGCAGAAGAAAGAATATCTAAGATAAAAGATGGGTCTTGGGAAATATCTCAGATCAAAAAAGAAGAAATTAGAAAAATTAAAACAATTGTTCTAAATTTATGGGTTACTATCAAAACCCAAAATGCAAGTCTTAGGAGTTCCTGTAGGTGTGGAAAGAGAAATTGGACTAGAAGGCCTATTCAGTGAAATAATTACAGAAAATCTCCCTAATTTTGAGAAAGAGCAGGACATCCATGTACACAAGACATATAGAACTCCTGATACATATTACAAGAAAAGAGCTTCACCATGACACATTGTAGTCAAACTTTCAATGGTAAAACATAAAGAAAAGATTCTAAAATATGCAGGAGAGAAATGCCATATCACTTTCAGAGTATCTTCAACTAGACTGACAGGTGACTTCTAATCAGAAACTCTCAGGGTAGGAGAAAATGGAGAGACATATCCACATCCAAAGGAGAAAAACTGTCAACCCAGAATACTGTAAACTGCAAAGCTCTTATTTATGAATGAAGGTGAAATAAAGACCTTCCATAACAAAAAGAAAATGAAAAAAAATTGTCACCACTCGGCCACTCTTACAGAAGATGCTTAAGGATGTGCTAAACACAGAAGCACAGAAAGACAGTCATTATGAAAAAAGGTGAAGGCAGAAAATCTCCCAGAAACAGTACAAAGGGAATCCAACAAAAAGAATAGGAATATTTACGGAAAAATTGCAAGGTCAAGTCATCACTTATCAGAAGTAATATTGAATGTAAAGGGCCCAAACTTTCCAATAAAAAGCTACAGACTGGCTTACTAGATTAAAAGCAAATTTCATCTATTTGTTTTCTACAATAAACACACTCTAAAACATAAAAAATATAGACTCAGACTGAGAGTGAAAGGATGGAAAAAGTTATTCCATGCTAGTGGAAAGCAGAAACTAGCATGTCTAGCCATCCTAAAATCAGACAAAAAAGACTTTTAACAGAAACTGTAAAAAGAGACAAAAAAGAACACTATGTAATGATTAAAGAATCAACTCAAAAGGAAGATCTAACTATAATAAATTTAAATTCACCAAATGCAAGGGAATCTGGCTATTTTAAACAAATGTTAATGGATCTAATGGGAGGCATAGGTTCCAATACAATAATAACAGGAGACTTTAACACCCCACTTCCATCAATAGACAGATCAACTAAACAAAAAATCAACAAAGAAACAATTTAGCTAATATACAATATAGACAAAGGGATCTTAACTAACATTTACAGAACCTTTCATCCCGTAGTTGCAGAATACGCATTCCTTTCATCAGTGCATGGAATTTTATCTAGGATAAACCATATGCTAGACAATAAAGCAAGTCTCACCAAAATAAAAAAAATAATAAAAATAATGCCATGCATCTTTTCTGATCACAATGTAAGGAATCTGGAAATTAACAACTCAAGAAAATCTAGAACATACTTAAACACAAGGAGATTTAAAAACATGCTTCTGAATTAAAAGTGGGCCACAGAAGAAGTTAAAAGAGAAATAAAAAAAATTCTGGAAATGAATGAAGATGACAATACAGCATATCAAAATGTACAGGACACAGCAAAAGCAGTATTAAGAGGAAAGTTTATTGCAATTAGTGTATACCTCAAGAAATTGGAAATGAATCAAATAAATGCATCTAAAAGGCCCTATAAAAGCAACAAACAAACACAAAATTAGTAGGGGGAATAATTAAAAGTAAAGAAATAAAAAAAACTAACACAACATTGGCATAACTAACCAAAAAGAGGGAGAAGGCCCAAATCAACAAAATAGAAATGAAAATGGAAATGTAACAAGACACAGCAGAAATAAAAAGAATCATCAAGAATTACTATAAACAGCAATATGCCAACAAATCAAGCTCCTGGGTTCGGATTCGCCCAGATCTGGACATCGCCTCCATTTGGAAGTGGACCACTGGATGGAAGACCTGCTTCTCTCTCTCTGCCCACCCCCCATAGCTCTGTCTCTCAAAGAAAATAAACAGATCTTTAATAAAAAAGAAATACTACAGGGCAGTTACAATCAAATAAGCCTAGTTCTTTCAAAATATAGATGCGTAGACTAATGGAATGTAATAGAAACTCCACAAATCATCCCCCAAATCTATATCCAACTAATGTTTGACAATGGAGCTAAAATAAACGACTGTTGGAAGATACAATCTCTTCAACAAATTATGCTGAGAAAACTCCATCTCTACACACAGAGTATGAAACAACATCCCTACTTTATACCTTACCCAAATATCCACTCAAAATGAATCAACAGACTAAATCAATGACCTATACCATCAAATTACTAGATGACACTGAGGAAACTCTGCAAGACATTGACATAAGCAAAGAGTTCTTGAAAAAGACATCAGAAGCACAGGCAATCAAAACCAAAATTGGGCGCTCAGCCCTCTGCCTGTCTGCTGAGCCGCCCGCCTGGCCAGGCCAGGCCAGGTGTACTCTCTCTCCACTGCCCTCCCCCCAGTCTCTCAGGCTCTGTCTGGAGAGATACCCATCCATCCTTACGGATGTCCCTTCCCTAATAAACCTTACTATTTTACCTCCCACTATTCTCTGTCTCTCACCTGAATTCTTTCTTGCGCGAAGACAAGAACCCAGCAAATTTCTCCGGTAACATTTTTGGCAACCACGAAGGGATTTTGAGAAGACATCGGAGGTCAGTATTCCTTCCCTCAAGTGGGACCGGATCTGTGGAAGTGACCATTGAGTGTCCGGCACCCCACAGCTCTCCAAGAACGCGGAGTCCCCCCGGCCATGGCTTAGCTACGGCCGAAACTCCAGAGGGATTGTAAGGAACGGGAGGGAAATTAGGAAGGGCAGCTGGCTGAGAGCCTGGAGACCCCCTGAGCTCGCTTTGGCTTCCCGGTGGCCGTACTGCAACCCGAGGACCAGGTCTCTCTCTGAGGGACGCCTGGTCACGCTGCCTACTGCTACGCGAGCAGGGCTTAGCTTCGGTCGAGGCTAATATTGGCCCTCCAGGTAAACTCGGACAACTAGGTAGTGGGTACCCTTGAGCGATAGGAGATCTTGAACCCCACTCAGCCCCCAGACATCAGGGCCCTTTTCCCTATGCTGTCCTCCAGCTGAGATTCCTAGGGTAAGGTGAGGGCAGCCGCTCACATCTTGCCTTCTGTTGCTTTCTCCCTCCCCCACTCTTCGCCTGCTCTCCTCACCTCCATTCCTATACCTTGGGCCTAGAGAAAGGGAGAGGGAATTCCACAGGTTTCTCCACCTAGGGAAAAGCTGTTACCAGTTAACCCTTTCCAACCTGGTAGAAGTTTTTTCGTCTTTGCAGCTTGTGGTAGCTCTGGTACGTCTTAAAGTTTTTGTGAACTATTACTATTGCTAAGCTTTGATTGAAGATTGAATCTGGAAAGGAGCTAAAGTTAACTATCTGTTTTAATTAAGTGTTTGCAGTAGTCCCGATTGATCTGGCTTTGGTTGAATTATAGGAGGTTCCCAGCACTCTTGGTGAAAGAGCGCATTTACCTGACCCCACGGTCAGTCCTGCCAGGCCCCAGTGTGCGCAGTCTTCCCCATAAATGGGGAACCTCAGCCTTTCTGCACTATTCCAGTCCATGTGGCCTGCCACACCCTGGCAGGCATAGCCAGATATCTCTAGGAAGAGCACGCCCCCAGGGCTGCTTTTTCTTCCTCCCCTGGAGGAATTTCCAGTTCGATACTACTGCTGGCCTTACCTGAGGGAGCCAGAACCTTAAGCCATTAACCCTTTCCAACCTGATGGGTTTTTCTCTTTGCAGTTAATGGAAACCTAAGCAATGGGCTCATATGCTGATGACTACTTCTTTTCTGTGCTGCTGTCTCTGACTTATCTGAGAGCGTTCACCTGTCTTGAAGGTTTTGCATTTTTCTATTGCCATTATGAGTAAACCGCTTGACTCTCTGACAGCTTAAATTCTAAACCGAGTCTTCCAACTTTGGGCTTCCAGTCGGATCCCTGGAACTCTCAAAGGATGAGACTCTAAATTTGTTAAAGTAACACCTGCTTGAGTCAATTCAGATTGCATGAAGTGTATTAAAATGTTGTAAATGGTGTCAGACCTATGCTGTATTCATCTTCTTGCTTTCCAGCAAGAGTGGTCTTATGAAAATGAGAGTAAATTCTGGGTATACAAGCCTCTATGTTGTTAACTAAAGTAAGCCAATACAGATTGGTTCAGAAAATTGAGTTAATACAAATGCCCTTCCAGTTTGCTCAGTTTGCTAGGTGGCTCACTTGCTCAGTTTTACATGTCTTTTGATATGCTTTAAACTTGTTTCTCTTTTAACAGTGAAGATCTTTTCAAAGTTGTAAACATGCACTAGCGTCCCTGTTGCTGCTCAGGTGTTATCCTTAGGTTACTTAAAAGCATGGAAATGTAATTTTGACCTTTAATTCAGATAATGGTATGGTATTCATTAATAACTCAGTGTCTTAAGTCATCTAGGCATTAGTGCTAAGTAAAACTTGGGAAGATGTATGATGTGTACTTTTAACATCTCAAATTCGATAAGAGAGACTGTTTAAGTTTGTTAGCATGTATTCTCATAGGTTGTCCATACATGACAATTCAAGACTATGTAAAAGTAACTGCGGGTGTAAAGTTTCAAAAGGTGTGAGCGAGTCATAAAAAGTTTTAAAAGGTTTACAATTTTAAGATTGTTTACAGAGTTTTCTTTAAATTGAGTGCTAATGCCAAAATTACACTGACCTAAAGTTGAAGTCTGATCTTCTGTTATAACAATGGGGTTTTTAAAAAATGTGCACTAATGTTAGTAAACATCTGGAAATGGTCTAAGTCATAATCTATTGGGTACTCTACTGTCTCTGTTCAGACTGATGAAAGGCATTGTTAAATATCATTATGATTAGATCTGGTCTAAAAGTGTTAAAATCGCCCTAAATGAATGGCTATCATTTCAGGATGTTAAGAAATTCTGTTTTGACTAGATACTCTAAGTTCTCTTGGCACCTTTAACAGACTTTCTAAAAATCAAAGTTCTAAATTCTCTGGACTTTTGGTATCTCCAGAGGGCCCCTGGAGATATCAAAAGATATATCTCTCATCTTGCAGAGATAATAACCAATCGGCAGTTTAGATTATAAGTGGTGCCAAGATGTGAAATGATGCTAAACTTAAGTTGTAAATGTGTTTCTTTCTAGCTGCTCCAGTCTCTGGCTCAGAAGCCAGATCCTTTAAGAGGGACTGACAAAGTCTCCGTACAGCTAACGCTGAACAACCAGGCATTGCTAGTTTAAACGTATTGCTAGTTCAAATGTGGATCAAATGGGAGGTCTAGCCAAAAGGGAGAAAGTGTTCCAAAAGAGACTTTGAGACGACGGGAGATGGTTATGCGGCAGATGCTAGAGCACTGGGTTCCAGGAGCCCAAGAAAACTCTAGTGTCCAGGCTACACGGTGAATGCCCGGAAGCCCCAAACCTAAACTTATGGGTTACACGGTAATACTAGTTAAACCCGGAAACCCAGGCCCATAACCCACTGGCTACACGGTAAATATCCAGAAGCCAAAGGATGGCAGAGACCTCTGCCACAATTTCTCCTCTAAGTCAGGCCACACAGTCAGCACTGGTTAAACTGCCAGTTAAATCTGAAAGCCCAGGAAGTCAGGCTAGAGACCCGACTCGCTGCCTCACTTCTCCTCTTTTCTCTTCCAGAAGGGAAGTTACTACAGTTCTGCAGGACTCTCCACTGTGATGTACGGTTTGATCCCCAGACCTTATGTAAGGGATGATTGACCTTTTCTGTAATAATGCCTGGCCACACAGTATAGGGCACCAAACAGCATAGCCAGAATAAGAGGTTAAACTATAAAATAATGTGACAGCTAGATTGACTTTTCAGTGTATACAGTAAATGGGCAGAACTCCCCTTTTAAACCAAACTGAGGGATGAATAGGAAATTGCACTGATGACCTCAAAGTATGCAAGAAGGTCACTACAGTTGATCTTACCTAAAAGGTCATAGTTCTCCTCATGGGCACAGTTTTAACTCGCAGAAAAATACTAAGTGTCAGAATTTGCCCATGACCATAGTTTTTCTAGCTCACTCTAATATTAAAAAAAAAATCTCAAAATCAGGTTTGGGTTGAGCACCCCCTTGACTGACATCATAGAGGCTGCCTCCTTGGTCTACTTTATTAGAGATCAGGAAAATGAGGAAGCAAGCAGCAGGAGCGCTATAAGGATAGGCAACAGGCCAATCAATGGCTGTTCTGCACGGTGATCTGCCGTCAAGGAGACCCAGCAAGGCCAGTGCACCCCAAACGGCACCTGTTGCTGATATAAGGAGCCAGGGCATTGGGCAAGCAGCTGTTGTGACAGCAGCTGCCTTCAGTCAGCTCTGCCAAGAGCACAGCCACTGGACACGGTACTTCCCTGGGTGTCGAAGGACTCCTGGTTCAGAACCGCAGACCCTGTGGCCCCGAGCTAAAAAGCCTTTGGCTCTGCCCAGCTTCCAGCTCTAGCCACTGCTATGGAGGGGATGGCCTAGGGTCAGTGAAACCCAAATTGCCTATTTCTATCAGCCTCCTATTCAGCTCTCCTCCTAGTCCAGCCATATAATGCAACTCAACAGGGTGCCTCCCTTAAAGGAGATTTGCATCTTTTGCAATTCTCTTCCAGCACCCCATGGATAGGTCTGGGCCTCACACACCCAGCCAGGCCTTAAAAGTCTATCCAAATAATATTAAGCTTAGAAAGCCCTCCCTGCCAGTTCCTAAAAACAGGGCTTTTAGCAACAGCTAACTCAGATAGTCCTGCATCTATTTGGACAGGTCCTCATTGAGGACTTAAAGGGCCTATCTCTTGAGGGGGGTGCACAATAATCCATAATATAAATGGTTAAATGTAAATAAGTCTGTCTCCTTTCCCAACTGAGACTCTAGTCTGGTACATTGGCTTAACTTCCTAACAAAACTAGCTACTAGGTATCCAGAGGAAAACAAAGCATTAATAGTCCATTAAAGTGTTAATTATTTAACCCTTATCCTCACCCCTGGGGAGAGAAAACCTGCCCCTGAGAGGATATGGGCCATGCAACAAATTCCTACTTCTGCAAACTTCAGGCAGTCCCAGTTCTCTCTATCAGGTTCCTAGATACAGGGAAACAGCACAGTTCCTAAACCAGGCAGCCAAAGCAGGGCCCCCTCCTTTGGGGGAAAGAGCAAACCACAGCCTTTGCTCAGCTAAAGGATGCTATGACTAAAGCCCCTGTACTAGGACTGCCAAACCCAGAGAAACCCTACCAGCTGTATTTCACTGGGAGGCAGGGAGTCACCTTACGAGGGTTAACTCAGGATCTGGGACCTGCTAAGCAACTTGTGGGCTACTTTTCTAAAACCTTAGACATGGTTGCACAAGGATGGCCTCCACTGCCTAAGGGTGATAGCAGCAGCTGCCTTGCTGACAGAGGAGGTATCAAGAATTACATTAGAGCAAAATATTGCCCTTTATACCTCACATCAAATAAATTCTCTCTTAGAGCAAAAGGGCTCTCACTGGCTCACAGATACTAGGATACTAATGTATCAGGTCCTCCTTCTAGAAACCCCTCCGGATTTGGCATCACTCTACTCTAACCCAGCTACTTTAATGCCAGTCCCAGGGGAAAGTGGTCCCCTCCACTCCTGTACTGAGACTATAGACTTGATCTATGCCAGCAGAAGGGACCTAAGAGACAGCCCCTGACTAACACAGATGAGGTTTGGTTCACCGACAGAAGCAGTTTTGTCAGATGAGACCTGCTTCTCAGAGCATGCAACAGTTACGGCATGACACGTTATTGAAGTGTGCTCTGCCCCCAGGAACTTTTGCTCAGTTAACAGAACTGATCACTTAACCAGAGCTCTAGAACTAGGTAAGGACAAGAGAAAATAACTCCTAAGGGTCTATACAGCAAAAGGGAACTTACCCTGGGGAAGACTGGCAAATAGATTTTATACAGGTGCCACTCTGTCAAGGCTATAGGTACCTGCTTGTACTTATAGACACCTTTACTGGATGGGTAGAAGCCTTCCCAACCAGAACTAAAAGAGCTCAGGAAGTGACCAAAACTCTCCTAAAAGAAGTTATTCCACGCTTTTTTCTCCCAAAATCTTTACAAAGCGATAATGGGCCTTCCCCCATCTCCCAGACCATACAAGAGATTTGTAAGGCCCTAGGAATAACTCTGCACCTTCACTCTGCATGGAGACCTCAGTCTTCTGGTAAGAGCCAACCAGGCTCTATGGAAAACATCACAAGTATAGGAATGTGTGCTTGGTAAGAAAGGTTAAAAAGGAAAGAGTGGCCGGCGCCATGGCTCAACAGGCTAATCCTCCGCCTTGCGGCGCCGGCACACCGGGTTCTAGTCCCGGTAGGGGCGCCGGATTCTGTCCCAGTTGCCCCTCTTCCAGGCCAGCCCTCTGCTGTGGCCCAGGAGTGCAGTGGAGGATGGCCCAAGTGCTTGGGCCCTGCACCCCATGGGAGACCAGGAAAAAGCACCTAGCACCTGGCTCCTGCCATCGGATGAGCGCAGTGCGCCGGCCGCAGCGCGCCATCCGCGGCAGCCATTGGAGGGTGAACCAGCGGCAAAGGAAGACCTTTCTCTCTGTCTCTCTCTCTCTCACTGTCCACTCTGCCTGTCAAAAAAAAAAAAAAGGAAAGAGTGTTCTTGGTAAGAAAGGTTAAGAAGGAAAGAGTTTTTAATAAGGAAAGGACATGGTTTGTAAGAATGACATTATCCTGATGGCTAGTTTACTCTAGACTGGAATGAAAATGATGGAATATTTAAAGTAAGTTGAAGAGGGTGTGTGGAAGTCACAAAAGGTTATGAAAAGAAAATATTGGACATGCTAACTGCTACTCTGAGAGGTATCTGTGCCATGTTCCAGGAAGAATGCTGTCTCTGGGTCAATCAGACTGGACAGGTACAAACCCAAATTCGTACTTTTCCTGGACAAAGCCAAACAGCTCTAGGACCAGGCCAAGCAGGGCCGGGATTGCTGGCCTGACATCTGGTCATGGAAATCTTGGCTATTTCCTCTCCTTGGCCCAATAACTTCTGTAATCTTGCTGCTTCTCTTTGGACCATGTGTTTTTAATGCCCTTGTTCATTTTGTCTCTAACAGACTAAAAGCTGTCAAACTCCAAATGGTCGTCAGACAAGGCTTCCAGCCCATTCCATTGGATGACCTGAGCAGCCCTCTGGACCAAGCAGCACAGTCTTTCCAAGGCCACTGTTGCACACCATAAGACAGATAGCAAGAGGAAATACCCAAATCCCCCTCGACGCCCACATGCCAGCTTCGAAGAAGTTACAGAAAATGGAACTCCATCCATAATCCCAAAAAGAATTTTGGGTATTACCTCTTGAAGGGGGGAATGTTAGTTAGGAAGTTAGTTATGAGCTTATGTGTGTGTGACATAAAGGCCTAAGGAAAAGACACCTATGTCCAGCATATGCATCTGCACCTCAGAATCACCCCAGCAGCATTCCAGGGGCAGCCCAGCAACATTCCAGGGGCAGCCCGGCCTCTGCATCCTACCCTGCCCCCTTCTACCTGATAACCTGCCTGGTGGGGGTCCCTGCCCCTTCTCCCAGATGCAGCCCAGTATCTGCATTTCAAACACCCTGCTCCGGATCCCCATTCTCCAGGAGGTCTTGCTCACCCTTCCTCCAAACCCAGGATGGCGCCAGCTAGCCTTCCTCCTGTCTGATACCTTCAGGGAAAAACTCAGATAGGAGTTTTTCTATTTACATCCAAAAAGCCCTTTGTTCCAAGAGGAGCAGAGGTGGGGAAGCAAGAGCCATCTCCTTAAAAACCCCTGGCCTCAACCAGACTGTGCGCTCAGCCCTCTGCCTGTCTGCTGAGCCACCCGCCTGGCCAGGCCAGGCCAGGTGTACTCTCTCTCCACTGCCCCCCCAGTCTCTCAGGCTCTGTCTGGAGAGGTACCCATCCGTCCTTACGGATGTCCCTTCCCTAATAAACCTTACTATTTTACCTCCCACTAACAAAAAAAAAAAATTGACAAATGAGAGTATGTTTCACTGAGAAGCTTCTGTAATGCAAAAGAAACACTTAGCAAAGTGAAGAGGCAACCAATAGAACAGGAGAAAATATTTGCAAACTCTGAAACTGATAAAGGATTAATATCCATAGTCTTTAAAGAACTCAACGAAACAAATAATCCGATTGTGAAATGGATAAAATGATGAACAGGCATTTTTCAAAAGAGGAAATTCAAAGACACATAAAAAATGCACACAGGATCAATAACCATAAAGGAAATGCACATCAAAACCATAATGTAGTTTCACCTCATCCTGTTTAGTATAGTTTTCATACAGAAATCAATAAATAATAAATACTGGAAAGGATGTGGGGGAAAAGGTACCCTAATCCATTGTTTGTGGGAATGTAAGCTGTTATAGTCATTGTGGAAGACACTATGGAGACACCTCCAAATTCTGAAAAATTGATCTAATTTCCAGAAAACCCATTCCTGGGAATTTATCCAAACAAATTAAATCAGCTTATAAAAGAGTTATCTCTACCCTCATGTTCCATACAGCTCAATTCATAATAGCTAAAACATGGAATTAACCCAGAAGTCCATCATCTGACGACTGGATACAGAAATTATGGTATACACACACACACACACACACACATACATACACACACACACTATGGTATACTACTTAGCAGTAAAAAAATGAATTCCTGTCTTTTACAATGAAATGGATACAATTAGAAACCATTATACTGTGTGAAATAAGCCAGTCCCCCAAAGCCGGATATGATATGTTTTCCCTGATATGTGGTAACTAATAGAGTACCTAAAATATAATGCATTGGAGTGAAATTGACATTTTTGATTCTATGATCATTTACACTCCTTGTCTCAAGTTTTGAGGACCAGTGTTTTTTCCTTCATACTATTTGTTTAACTCTATTTTGTAGGATTAATTTTACAAGTAAAAAGTAAGCTGAAAACAGAACTTTGTAAATATTAAGAGTGGGAAAAGGAAAGAAAAAGGAAGAATGGTGAGAGTATGGGCACAAGGGAATGTTGGTGATGATGTATTACTATGTTCACAAATCTATATATATGAAATACATTAAATTTGTATACCCTAAATAAAATTAAAAATAGACATTTCTGGATGTTTAAAGTATTAAATTATTTAACCATAAGACACCACTTATAGATATTTTATAATGTTTATGTATTTGGATATAAACACAAATTTATATTCTATTGCTTAAATTGAATGCAGTAATAATACTTGTAATACCTTAAGATGAATATTATTACTTATTTGTATGCATCACCTTTTTAGCACATAAATTTAAAAAATAATATTTCATAAGTGAATATTACCTTATCACTCCCATTTAAATGGCAATTTACTAAGCAATTTCACAACTTTAAATACTTTTTGAATAAATAAAAAACAAAATGCAATCTTTCCATGAATTTGCTATGAACAAAGTATTCATGGATTTCAATTTTGTTCTACACAACAATGGCTTTCATGCCATTTGTGTGAACTTTTTGCATTTCCGTTACATATCAACCTATAATAAAATTGACACTCTTTCCACAAAATATATCTTAAAGAAAAAAATCACCCTTAAGGATTTTGAAAGATATTTGAATATGTGTTGAGACTGACTCTGAAATCCATAATAAGAAGCAAGGGAAGATGGTTATTTTGCTAATTCTTGGAAACATAAGTATATTGTTCTTGGCATTTCTGGAAAATAATTGGGAACTACCAGTGTTTCTTTCAGGGAATAGCAATATTGTTTTTATTAGTATGGAACAATTCATCAGTGTACCATTTCTAATTCAAATATATTCTAGAAAATAAATTTTGGAGGAATTCAAAAATCTTGAAACACTCACAATTACACATTCAACATCTGGGGAAGATGTCTGCACTGCTCTTTTTTTTCTCAATATTGATTTTGTTCTCCAATGCCCACTCACATGTTTCACTAAAATTAATATATTTTGATTTGAAAGATTCATGGGAGAAATGAGCTACAAATTAGCAATTCCAGAAAAAAATTTGCAGTCTTTGAAAATTTTCATACTTTTTGAAAAAAGTCACAGTGCAATTATATTATCCACTTGTCCCAACCAAACCAATTACACATTTGTCCACATCACAGTTAAGCAGATACAGAAATAACCTTAAAGCACATAGTAAATGTCATTAAATATTTCTGATGAAGTTTGACTGCACAATCAGATGCCCATCATGCAGGTTTGTAAGAAAATACTGATAGACAGTCAAATCCCAGGTCAATAATGTTTGTGTCCATGCATTACATTCAATAATCCCCCTGTCAAAAACTAACTTACTCTGGAGGAATTGGCTCCCTCAATGCTTTCCTTACTGTCTGGGCTGTTTCTTCATAGATCATGGACAGATGAGAAGTAGTGACAGAATTTGGTGGGCCCACTTGGTATGCACTGCTGCCTGCTGCTCTACAAATCTCAAAATGCACAGTGCCACACCATAACATCCCTAGTTTCCAATTCGCTTGCTCATCACTTGCCCCATCCTCTGGTTGATTCTCCACTGAGCACTACGGTACTGCTAAATCATAATATGTGATGCAGAAATACATCTACACCTTTCATAAACATTCTTCTTTCTTATCACTTCACTTGGAGTCTCCATTATTTCATCACTCTCAGTTTCCTGAGTACTTGGAGTATCCTCACATTCAGATGTTGTTGCATCATTTAGAGATTGTTCTTCAATGTGCTCCTGGATCTAGAGTCGTGAGCATGTAAACACAGAGTTAAAAACAGAAATATGTGTATGTGTGCTTCCGTGTGTCTGTGGGTGTACAATTCACCACAATTAAGATTATAGGATTGCTCAAACTCATCTATACCAGATTTCTACAAAATCTCATGAGATATCGAA
This sequence comes from Sylvilagus floridanus, assembly GCA_949820135.1. Lineage (NCBI taxonomy): Eukaryota > Metazoa > Chordata > Mammalia > Lagomorpha > Leporidae > Sylvilagus > Sylvilagus floridanus. Next base: position 93,364,780 of record OX463223.1, read on the forward strand.
ATACAATGCAAGTTTATCCTGCTTCAGTTATGTGGAAATGCATGCATGAACACATTTAAAGATGCGGTTTTTCCATGAATTTTCTATGAACAAAGTATTCATGGATTTCATTTTATACAACAGAACAAACTATCATTTTCATTCCATTCTTTTTGAAATTTTGTATTTCATTAAATATCAACCTTTAATAAAAATGATATTCTTCCCAAAAAATATACCTTACTAGAAAGTCATCCTTAAGGATTCTGAAAGTTATTTGAATCTATACTCAAATGGATTATGAGACCCATTATTAAGAAACAAGGGAAGATAGTTATTTTAGTAATTACGGAAAACATAAGAGTAGTTCATTCTTGGCAACTCCAGAAAATAATTTTCTACTACTAGTGTTTCTTTCAATTCAATGGATATCAATATGTTTTTTAATAAAGCTTTTATTTGAAGAATATAAATTTCCAAAATACAGCTTATGGATTACAATGGCTCCCCCCCACGCATAAATTCCCTCCCACCCACAACCCTCCCCTTTCCCACTACCTCTCCCCTTCCATTCACATCAAGATTCATTTTCAATTCTCTTTATATACAGAAGATCAGTTTAGTATATATTACATAAAGATTTCAAAAGTTTGCCCTCACATAGCAACACAAAGTGAAAAATACGGTTGGAGTAATAGTTATAGTATTAATCCACAATGTACAGCACATTAAGGACAGAGATCCTACATGATATATTTTTTAAATTGATTAATTTTCTATGCAATTTCCAATTTAACACAAAGTTTTTTTTTTCATTTTTAATTATCTTTATATACAGAAGATTGATTCAGTATATACTAAGTAAAGATTTCATCAGTTTGCACCAACACAGAAACACAAAGTGTAAAATACTGTTTCAGCACTAGTTATAGCATTACTTCACATTGGACAACACATTAAGGACAGATCCCTCATGACACATAAGTACACAGTGACTCCTGAAGTTGATTTAACAATTTGACACTCTTGTTTATGGCGTCAGTAATCTCCCTAGGCTCTAGTCATGAGTTGCCGAGGCTATGGAAGCCTTTAGGGTTCGCCAACTTCAATCTTATTCCGACAGGGTCATAGTCAAAGTGGAGGTTCTCTCCTCCCTTCAGAGAAAGATACCTCCTTCTTTGATGGCCCCATTCATTCCACTGGGATCTCACTCGCAGAGATCTTTCATTTAGGTCTTCTTGTTTTTTTCAGAGTGTCTTGCCTTTCCATGCCTAAAATACTCTCATGGGCTCTTGAGCCAGATCCAAATGCCTTAAAGGCTGATTCTAAGGCCAGAGTGCTATTTAGGGCATCTGCCATTCTTTGAGTCTGCTGTGTATCTCCCTTCCCATGTTGGATCATTCCCTCCCTTTTTTATTCTATCAGTTAGTATTAGTAGACACTAGTCTTGTTTGTGTCATTGCTTCGACTCTGAGACCTATCAGTGTGATCAATTGTGAACTGAAGATGATCACTTGGACTAGTGAGATGGCATTGGAACATGCCACTTTGATGGGATTGTATTGGAATACCCTGGCACGTTTCTAACTCCATCATTTAGGGCAAGTCCGATTGAGCATGTCCAAAATTGTACATCTCCTCCCTCTCTTATTCCTACCCTTATATTTCACAGGGATCACTTTTCAGTTAAAATTTAAACACCTAAGAATGATTGTTTGTTAATTGCAGAGTTCAACCACTAGTACTAGAATAAAAAAAATACTAAAATGGATAAAGTATTACATTGTACAACAACAGTCAGCACAAGAGCTGATCAAGTTACTGTTTCTCATAGTGTGCATTGCACTTCAACGGGTTTCCCCTTTGGTGCTCAGTTATTTGTCACCGATCAGGGAGAACATATGATATTTGTCCCTTTGGGACTGGCTTAATTCACTCAGAATGATGGTTTCCAGATTCCTCCATCTTGTTGCAAATGACCAGATTTCATTGTTTTTGACTGCTGTATAGTATTCTATAGAGTACATGTCCCATAATTTCTTTATCCAAATGTATGCTTTGAATTCCCAGTGATCTTTTGCTGTGAGGTTTCCTTCGTTTACCTTCTTTCATGTTGATGGCCGTGTTTCTGTGTTTCTGTGTGTAACACAGCTTTAAGCATCTTTTGCAGGGCTTGACGAGTGGCAACAAATTCTTTCAATTTCTGTTTGCAATGAAAGGTCTTTATTTTACCTTCATCCACAAATGAGAGCTTTGCAGGATATAATATTCTGGGCTGGCAGTTTTTCTCTCTTAGTACCTGGACTATGTCTCGCCATTCCCTTCTAGCTTGTGGGGTTTCTGATGAGAAATCTGCTGTGAATCTAATTGGAGATCCTCTGAGAGTAATCTGACGTTTCTCTCTTACACATTTTAGGATCTTTTCTTTCTGTTTCACTGTGGTGAGTTTAATTACAATGTGTCATGGTGATGATCTCTTTTGGTCATGATTAATAGGGGTTCTATGTTAGCATGTCTCTGTCCTTCTCCAAAACTGGGAAATTTTCTGCTATTATCTCACTAAAAAGGCCTTCTAATCCTTTCTCCCTCTCCATGCCTTCAGGAACTCCTAGAACTCGAATGTTGGGTTTTTTAATAGTATCCTGTAGATTCCCAACAATATTTTTTAATTTCTAATTTCCTCTTCTTTTCTTTGGTTTGACTGTATATTTTCCTGTGCTCTGTCTTCTAAGTCTGATATTCTCTCTTCTGCTTCACCCATTCTATTTGTAAGGCTCTCTAATGAGTTTGTCATTTGATCTATTGAATTCTTCATTTCATTATGATTTTTCATCACTATCACAGTTTCATGTTCTACTAGTTGTTTCATTTCAGCTTAATTCCTCCTTAACATTTCATTTTCTCGAGAGAGATTTTTTACCTTGTCCCTTAAGGATTTCTGTAGTTCAAGACTTTGTTTTTGAGTACTTCTTAGTGTTCTTATCAATTTTTTGAGATCCGCTTCTTGCATTTCTTCTATCTCATGATCTTCGTAATCTTGAATTGGGGTGTCTTTTTCATTTGGGGGTGTCAGTGTCTTCCTTGTTCTTGTTACCTCAGTTTTTGCGTTTGTTGTTTGGCATATTGGTTTCTTCACTGTGGTGTATTTTTCTTGTTATACTATGACTCTAGATAAGTGGACTGTCTACTTTCAATGGAGCCTTAGAGGCTTGAGATGGGTGTGGCCTGAGAGCTCTGTTTGGTTCCTCAGGGTTGAGGGTGTGTCAAAGGAGACACTCCCAGGTTAGGCGTGGTAAATCTCTGTTTCTTTCTTTATTTTTGATTCAAAAGGGAAGTAATTCCACACAGCTGAATGGAATTGGGGGTGGTTGGCAGGCGAATGATATACCCACAGGAGCCAGAGATCGGAAGCTCTTTCCCAAGGACCACAGAGAGAATCTCTGCGGCCTTCAGTGTGGGTTCAAATTCTCCTGCAGTCTCCCACTGGGCTGCCAAGGGTACCGAACTGTAGTGTCTCTGGAGAGTACTCACATGGTGAATTCCATGAGTTCTCTCCCCCACAGTCTCTTTTTTCACAGTCTCAGTTCATTAGCACCACACATTGATTAGGTTCTAATCTCCTGTTATTTCACCCCCAAGCTCAGAGTCTGGTTTTTCTGCTAGGCTCAGGTCATCCTGCTTATGATGTATGTCCAAAATGGTGCCTGCTCTTTGTCTTGCTCACCTTTGAGAGGTGGGTGGAGAGAGAGAAACTCGTGTCCATATTGGTCACTTTTTTCTTTCTCTCTTCTAGTTAGCCTGGTGAACTTTTCCCCACAGGGTTTCAAGCCTTGTACGCTCTAGTATCCTCTTTCCACTTCCCTTCCAGTGTCTCGGGCTATTGAGGTTCAGCTCACCTCGCGTTCCAGCACTGTTGCGTGTAGTCTGCCGCTGGTGTCCCGAACTGCGGGCTCCCACGCTCTCCACGCAGGTCCACTGTGAATCACTAGTTCTGGAAGAGTTTCCTCTGCTGTTTCTTCCCCTACTCTTCCTTGAACCTGCAATATCTCCACTTTTATTAAACTGTCTCTCCCCGGACTATCAGTGTGCTGCCTTCCTATTCCGCCGTCTTGCCCTCTCCCCTCTTGGTTTTAATAACTCGCTTTGGGGACCCACATGGACCCTGGTGGGAGCATTGTCCCCGGCAAGTACACTGGAGGCCAGCCCTTCCCCGCCTGGGTCATAACCAGAAGAGGCATTGCTGCCCTGGCTGCTCTCTGGCCTCTTAGCTGTGCCCCTTCCTGATGTCTCTTCAATATGTTTTTATTATTATGGAACAATTGTTCAGTGTACTTCTTCTAATTCAATAATATTGCCGAATGTAAATTCTGGAAGTATAAGATAAAAATCTTGAAACACTCACAATCTAACGTTCAACCTCTGGGGAAGATATCCACCATTTTCTTTTTTTCAGATTTTGATTTTGTTTTCCAATGCCCACTCGTATGTTTCACTGAAATTAATATATTGTGATTTGAAAGATTAATGTGAAAAAGGAGCTATACATGAGCAATCCCAGAGAAAATTCAGTCTTGGGAAACTTTCAAACCTTTTTTTGAAAAAGATTACAGAGCAATTATATTATGTGCACTTTCCAACCAAGCAAGTTACATATTTGTCTACATCATAGCGAAGAAGGCATAGAAATCACCTTAAACCACATGGCTAATGATATAAAATATTTCTGACAAGGTTGGATTGAACAAACAGATTCAAATCATGCAGGCTTTTAGGAAACTACTGCTGATAGTCAAATCCAGAGTCCATACTGCTTCTGTCCATGAACTACATTCAATTCCCCCCAAATAAACTTATTCTCGATAGCACAGACTCCCTCAATCCTTTGCTTACTGTTTGTGGCTGTTCCTTCACAGTCCACAGCACAGATGAGAAGTTGTGACAGAGTGTAGTGGACCTATTTATACACCACTGGTGCTTATAGACCACTGCTGATGCCTTACAAATCTTTAGTACATATTCCCACATCATAGCATCCCTAGTTTCCAGCTGGTGTGGTCATCACTCTCCCGATCCTTTTCCCAGTTCACCTCTGAGCACTGTACTGCTACCATTATATCATAATACATGAGGCAGAGATACACCTACACTACCCCAAGCATTTTCTTTCATTCTGCTTTCACTTGGAACATCCATTACTTGTTCACACTCAATAATTTGAGTACTCAGAATATCCCAACTTTCAGATGATGGTTCATCTACTGGCAGTTTTTCTTCATCGTGCTCCTGGGTCTAGGGTTGTGAGAATGCAAATACAATGTTAATATGAGAAATTTACAGATTACACATATATGTTCCCTGGCTCACACCTAACAATGATAAAGACTAAAGTCATCTTCTTACTTATATGTGCCAGATTACAAAAAAATTTCATGAAACATTAAATTAAAAGATAAATTTATAATTTTGTGCCAATATGAAAATTCAAGATTGCATTTAAAAATACAAATTTTACATGAATTTTTTCTAAATCAAGTATACATAGATTTCATTAGTTTTAAATAGTGAAAAAATATCCTTTAATTCCATTTTCCTTGAACTTTTTGATGCACCTTACATATCAACAGAAATAAAATTGATAGACTTCCCCAAAACAATCTATCTTACAACCAAAGTCATCCTTAAATGATTTTGAATGTTATTTGAGTCTCTGTTGGGATAAACTCTGAAATCCCTTGTTAAGATCTTGAGAACAAATTCCTTGGGCTAAATCAGGGGAACATCAGAGCATATCAATCTTGGCAACACAAAAAAGTAATCATCCACAATTAATGTTTCCTTCAGTTAATTGCAATATCATTTTAATTAGAGTGGAAGAATTGATCACTGTGAATCTTCTAATTCAAAGATACAGAAAATGGTTTGTTGAAGTAGAAGCCAAGGAATGTTGAAACACTCACACTCATGCATTCAGTATCTTGGGAAGACTCCTGATCCTTTCGTCTTTTTCTGGATTTTAACTTTGTGTTTGAATATTCACTCATATTTCTCACTTAAAATAGAATATTGTGATTTGAAACATGCATGTACAAAAGTAGCTACAGATGATCACCTCCAAACCAAATTTGCACTCTTAATCTTGACACCCTTTTTTGGAAAAAAATAAGTCACAGAGCAATTACATAATTGACAGTTTCTAATCACATCAATTACACATTTGTCTACATCAGAGCCAAGCAGGCACAGAAATGACCATAATACTCATGGTTAATGAAATCAAGAACTTCTGATGAGATTTGAGGCTTTAGGAAAATACTGCCAAAGAATGAAATTCTGAGTGTATATCGCTTTTTCCCCACGCAGTAGGCCAAATTCCTCTAAAATAAATTTATACTGGAAAGCACAGCCTGTCTCAGTCCTTCCGTTAGTGCCTGTGGCTATCCCTTCATGGTCCACGAGAAGAAGAGAGTGGGATGAGCATTCTGCCCTTAGCACTGCTGTCGGCTTCTCTACAGATCTTGGGGTGCACAGTCCCATCCCACAGTGTCTGCCATTTCTGGTAGGTTTGTTTACCACCCGTCACACTCTCTGCTCCGTCTCCAAGAAAACTGTGAATCTCTCCGGGAGCCATTACCGGAGGCCCTGGGACTCCCCTGCCTCCAACAGCATGCCCAACCCTCCCGCCATCTACACCTGACCCCACTTCCCCGAGACACACCTTCTTTCCTAGTTCTGACCACACCACGAGGACAAGGCACGAGGGACAGCGCCCTCTGAGGGAAAGGGCCAGGGTCTCAGCATCCCTCCTGTTGCCACACACAGTACCTTGCTGCCGCCAAGCCCAATCCTCCTTCCTTCTCCTCACAACACTTAAATAAATGGGAAAACCCATTTGGGGGTCTACCAGGTGTCTCTCAGGTACTGAGGAACAATGATGACAGCACAAAATGGAAGATGCAGAGTCCCGGTGGGGGTGCTGATTGCTGAATGTCAGGCGCATGCGCATATCGTAAAGTAATCTGCATAAGGGGCATGTGCAACTTCACACAGGCATGCGCATGCACACGTTGTGCACTGAGTAGGGGCATATTCCAAGTTTTCCAATTTTTGTTTATGCGAGGCACAGGCACTTAGGTTTACAGCATGGTTATTGGGTCTGCTCTTTGGAAGCTTTTTAGGATGAGGAGTTTCTACTGCATAAGGACAGACTGCGGGAGTTACTATGTATCATTACAGCAGGATCCTGCGTTTTGGGACTGTTGTCTAGCTGGGGCAGGCAAAGGACTTATGGACCCTCTTTTCTAGTCTCAGTGGTGATAATTCAGATCCAAAATCATCATAGTTTTAAAGATCCTGTGGATTACAGTTATTTGCATGTCATCCAAAAAAATTAGCACACACACAGAAATAAACAAGAAATGGAATTTTTCATTATTTCCTCATTGAACTCTTACTTTGGCCTAGAACCCTTGTGCCTCAACGCAGATGGATCTAAACCGTAAGTTTCCTCATTTGCAAGCTGAGATGTCCAGACAAGGACAAGCAAGACATTCCATTGCATCACTATGCCCTCTGGAGGAGTGATGGAACAGAACCTGTGTCAGCCACAGGGAACATTGTGGTTTAGTCAATTTTCTGGTGAAAATGAATCCATTTTATGATATGCATGCTTCATGAAGTTTTATTTGAAATCACTGCATAGATAGCAACTTATGCACTGAAGTAATCTATGATTTATATTCAGTTTTCATGAATATGTTAAAACTGTTGTTTATGTATTTATACAGAATACAGTTGCTACTGTTCCTACAGAGGACCCACTATGAGCTAAAAGAAACTGTAAGACATCAGAAATTTCTCCTTTTCTTAAGAAGTCTATTTTACCAAGTACAGTGCTTGGGCTGGAACTGGACTGTAGATCGTGGCTCATGCTTCCCATAAATTTAGACCCTTGGAAGCAATGAAGATGGGTCAAGTGATGTGCTTCTGTGCAATTTTTCACAAGAGGAACAAATCTAATATAATAATGACTTTTACATTTACCTCACATAGTTTTACATATCCTTTAATCACATATTCAGAATATTACTTCACAATGAAACTATTAAATGGTACTTTAAAACAGCATTTGTTTCCTTAGGTTTCCTGCTGTTTTGTACTATTTTTTGCTCAAAACACGTATAGATTTTGCATTTTGTTTATGTGTATTTTAAATTCAAGTTATTTACTAAAGACTCACAATGAAATGGAGAGAACGGTGGGGGGGTGCGAGGGAAGGAGGGAGACAGAGAGAGAGAGAGAGATAATCACAGAGACAAACCAGAGGGTCACTGGCTGGGATCATGCATATGCAGAATAATAAGCCAGGGGCTGGGAAAACAACTGTGGACTCCCAGGGGGTTGAAGAAACTAAATCACTTGGTATACCACTATTCCCTCCAGATTCTGCATTGGCATGAATAATGGAGTAAGGAGCTGTGACCTGAAACAATTGAATCTAAGCACTTCAAAGTGATATGTATGCATTTTAAACACTAATATAAATGCCTGCTCCTATTACACCTATTATTACAAAGGATTATTTCATTTATTTTGTTTTCTGTATTCAAATAGTGTGTTTTGCTCCTTTCTGCACAAGTAGGGATGCTAATATGCCAGAAGGGCACTCTTTAATGTCTTTGCAGTTGTAATGCAATCCAACAGATCACTTGTGGGTTCTGAGTTTAGTCTTTCAACAGTGTGAGACTTCTGTATCCTTTTTTTAAGAAAGCTTTTATTTAATGAATACAAATTTTATAGGTACAACTTTAGGAATATAGCGGGTTCTTCCTGCCATACCCACCCTCCCACCCCCACTCCCGTCCCATCTCTTACCTCCTTTCCCATCCCATTCTTCATTAAGATTCATTTTTAATTAACTTTACATACAGAAGACCAACTCTATTCTAAGTAAAGATTTCAACAGTTTGCACCCACATAGACACACAAAGCATAAAGTACTGTTTAAAGACTATTTTTACCATTAATTTTCATAGTGCAACTCATTAAGGACAGAGATCCTACATGAGGAGTAAGGACACAGTGATTCCTGTTGTTGATTTAGCAACTGACACTTATTTATGATGCCAGTGATCAACCAAGGATCTTTACATGAGCAGCCAAGGCTATGGAAACCTTTTGAGTTCACAAACTCCTACAGTATTTAGACAGGGCCAGAGCAAAGTGGAAATTCTCTCTTCTCTTCAGAGAAAAGTGTATCCTTCTTTGATGTCCCCTTCTTGCCACTGGTATCTCACTCACAGAGGTCCTTCATGTAGGTCACTTATTGCCACAGTGTCTTGGCTTTCCATGCCTGAAATGTTCTCATGGGCTTTTCAGCCAGATGCAAATGCCTTAAGGGCTGATTCTGAGGCCAGAGTGCTGTTTAAGGCATTTGTCATTCTATGAGTCTGCTCCGTGGCCTGATTCCCACGTTGGATCATTCTCTCCTTTTTAATTTGTTATTGTTATTACCAAATACTTGGTCTTATTTATGTGATCCCTTTGACAATTATTACTATATATATGATCGGGTACACACTTAAAATGATCACTTTAGTAAGAAGGCATTAGTACCATCCAGCTTATTGGGATTTAGAGTTCCACAGCAATTTTTAAGATTTACCCTTACTTAAGGGTAAGTCCATGTGAACGTGTGTCAAACTGTACATCTCCTCTCTCTTTTATTATCACTCTTATTTTTCACTAAGACCAATTTTCAATTGGATTTAAACACCTATGAATAATTCTGTGTTAAGTAAAAAGTTCAGCCAATGGTACTAAGTAGTAAAAATAAAAATAAATAAAATAATGAGCTATTCCTTGACAGTCAGGACAAGGGCTGATTAGGCCATTGGTTTTCATGGTGTCAATTTCACTTTGCCATGAAGTGGACGATTTCTCCATTTGTGTGATTCTTCTTCTATTTCTTTCTTTAATCTTTTGTAATTCTCATTATAGAGATATTTGACGTCCTTGGTTAAGTTTATTCTAAGGTATTTGATTTTTTTGTAGCTATTTTAAATGGGATTGATCTTAGAAGTTCTTTCTCAGCTATGTCATTGAATGTGTATACAATGATTTTTTTGTATTCATTTTATATCCTGCTACTTTACCAAGCTCCTCTATGAGTTCCAATAGACTCTTAGTGGAGTTTTTTGGATCCCCTGTATAAAGAATCATGTCATCTGCAAATAGGGATAGTTTGACTACTTCCTTCCCAATTTGTATCCCTTTAATTTCTTTTTCTTGCCTAATAGCTCTGGCTAAAACTCCCAGTACTATATTGAATAGAAATGGTGAGAGTGGGCATCCCTGTTTGGTAATGAATCTCAGTGGGAATACTTCCAACTTTTCCCCATTCATTATGATGCTGCCTGTAGGTTTGTCATAAATTGCCTTGATTGTGTTGAGGAATGTTCCTTCTAAACCCAATTTGCTTGGAATTTTCATCATGAAGCGGTGTTGTATTTTATCTAATTCTTTCTCTGCATCTATTGAGATAATCACATGGTTTGTTCAGCGGTTTGTTAATTCAATGTATCAAATTGATTGATTTATTAATATTGAACTATTTTTGTATACCAAGAATAAATCCCATATGGTCTGGCTGGATGATCTTTCTGTCGTGTTGTTGGATTCTATGGGCTAGAATTTTGTTGAGAATTTTTGCATCTATGTTCATCAGGGAAATTGGTCTGTAATTCTCTTTCTCTGCTGCATCTTTTTAAGCTTTAGGAGTTAAGGTGATGCTGGCTTCGTAGAAAGGATTTGGGAGGATTCCCTCTCTTTCAATTGTTTTCAATAGTTTGAGAAGAATTGGTGTTAGTTCTTCTTTAAATGTCTGCTGGGCCGGCGCTGAGGCTCACTTGGTTAATCTTCCACCTATGGCGCTGGCATCCCATATGGGTGCCGGGTTCTAGTCTCAGTTGCTCCTCTTCCAGTTCAGCTCTCTGCTGTGGCCCAGGAGGGCAGTGAATCCTTCCAGTCTGGAGCTTTTCTTTGTTGGGAGGGCTTTTATTACTGATTCAATTTCGATCTTGGTTATACGTCTGTTTAGGGTGGTTTTCTATGTCTTCATAGTTCAGTTTAGGAAGGTTGTATGTGTCCAGGAATATACCCATTTATTCTAGATTTCCCAGTTTGTTGGCATACAGCTCTTTGGGTATTTTTTCCAAATGATTCTTTTTATTTCTGTGGTGTCTGTTGTTACATTTCCTTCTTCATCTCTAATTTTATAAATTTGGGTCTTCTCTCCTTTTTTTGGTTAGTGGGGCCAATTGTGTGTCAATTTTGTTTATTTTTTTAAAAAAAGGCTCCCTGGGGCTGCGGTTGCCCGGATGGGCCATTAGTCGGAGCCCAGCCACGAAGTGAGCAAGGAAGATGGGAGGAACTGAACCCGGCGCCATCCGCCGCCACCCCCCTCTGCCCCACGGCCATACCGCCCCGGGGAGCCCTTAAGCCCTTGCGCACCCGGCCAGGCTCTGGCATGTTTTGGGGGAGGAGCCTGCAGGACCCAACGTACTCAATGTCCGATTGCTCGGGCCGACTGCCAAGGGGAAGGATGGAAAGAAGTATTCCTCGCTCAACCTGTTTGATACGTATAAGGGCAAGTCCTTAGAGATCCAGAAACCCACTGTTGCCCCTCACCATGCCCTGCAGAGTCTCGGGAAAGTTGCCATTGCCCGGCATATGCCACCCCCAGCCAAACTTCTAATCCTGAAAGCCGAGAACAAAGGCAATGACCCGAATGTCTCACTAGTGCCGAAAGACGGAACAAGATAGGCAAGCAAACAGGAGCAGTCCGACCCCAAGAGTTCCGATGCCTCAACCGCTCAGCCGCAGGAATCACAGCCACTGCCGGCTTCACAGACGCCTGCCTCCAACCAGCCGAAACGACCCCCAGCAGCCCCCGAGAACACTCCTTCAGTTCCAAGTGGGGTAAAGTCCTGGGCGCAGGCCAGCGTCACCCATGGAGCACATGAAGATGGTGGAAGGACATCAAGCCTATTGTCTCCATTCTCTCGAGAGGAATTTCCGACCCTGCTGCCAAGGAAAGGGAGTCTGGTGAACAGTTGTCTGGGCCCGGACCATGCCTCCGCCCCCAAAATTCTACAACCTGGAGGAACGGAGGTGGGCGTGGCCCTGATGAGCTGGATGGCCCGGACTCCAAACTTCATCATGGTCATGATCCCCAGGGCCGGCTGCAGTCCTCAAGCCCACCTCAGTTCCCTCCCTACCGCAGAATGATGTCACCCTTTATGTATCCCCCATATCTCCCATTCCCTCCGCCCTATGGACCCCAGGGGCCTTACCGATATCCTACTCCTGATGGGTCCAGCCGTTTTCCCCGTGTGGTGGGCCCCCGAGACTCAGGGCCGCCCATGCACCTGGTGGAGCCTGTAGGTCGGCCTTCTATTCTTAAAGAGGATAATCTCAAAGAGTTTGACCAGTTGGACCAGAATGATGATGGTTGGGCAGGGGCCCTTGAGGAGGTCGACTACACTGAAAAGCTCAAGTTCAGCAATGAGGAGGATGGAGAGACTCTGATGAGGAGGAAGCTGAGGGCCACAAAGATCCCCAGTCAGCTGCTGGTGAGGAACAACCCCCGAAGCAGATGGCAAAAAGGGCAGCTCCCCTGCAAGCGAGCCGCCCCCTCCCAAGACGGCCTGGGCAGAGACCTCGAGGCCAACAGACAGAGCCGGAGCCTCCTGCCCCAAAACCTTCCCCACCCCCACCTCACCGGGGCCCCACTGGGAACTGGGCCCCCCCTGGGGACTACCCAGATCGTGGGGGCCCTCCCTGCAAGCCCCCAGCACCTGAAGATGAGGATGAGGCCTGGCGGCAGCGGCGAAAACAATCTTCATCTGAGATCTCCCTGGTGGTGGAGCGGGCCCGGGGGTGGCGCAAAGAGGAAGAATGCTGCATGCAGGAAGAGCGCCGGAGAAACTCAAGCGGCTTGATGAAAAGTTCGGGGCACCTGACAAGAGGCTCAAAGCCGAGCCTGCTGCCCTCCCTGCTGCCCCTCCTGTCGCAGCTGCACCCCCTGCAGTCCCCAAAGAACCCACACCGCCAGCTCCTCTGCCAGCACCAGCTCCAACCCCAGAGAAAGAACCTGAGGAAAGAACCCTCCTGCCCAGGCTACCCCCAGTCCAGGTGTGGCTCCAGCTGCCACTCTGGTGAGTGGTGGTGGCACTACCAGTAGCATCAGCAGTGGCAGCTTCGAAGCCAGCCCAGGGGAACCCCAGCTGCCTTCAAAAGAGGGTCCTGAACCACCAGAAGAGCTTCCCCCTCCTAGCACACCCCCAGCCCCAAAGGTGGAACCAAGAGTGATGGGGTTGGTCCCACTCGGCAGCCCCCCAGCCAGAGTTTGGGCTATCCCAAATATCAGAAGTCGTTACCGCCTCTTTTCCAGCGGCAGCAGCAGGAGCAACTCCTGAAGCAGCAGCAGCAGCAGTGGCAGCAGCAGCAGCAGCATCAGGGCTCTGCCACGCCTGCCCCAGTGCCATCACCACCACAGCCTGTGACCCTGGGGGCTGTGCCGGCTCCATAGGCTCCACCTCCACCCCCCAAGGCCCTGTATCCGGGTGCCCTGGGCAGACCCCCACCCATGCCCCCAGTGAACTTTGATCCCCGCTGGATGATGATTCCTCCTTACATGGACCCCCGGCTCCTCCAGGGCCAGCCCCCTCTGGACTTCTACCCTCCTGGTGTGCACCCCTCTGGCCTAGTTCCCCGCGAGCACTCAGACAGTGGGGGCTCAAGCTCAGAGCCATTCGAACGCAATGCACCCACCCTTTTACGGGAATGGGGCACTCCACCAGTGGATCCAAAGTTGGCCTGGGTAGGAGATGTCTTTACCACTACACCTACCGATCCTCACCCGCTGACATCACCACTGCGCCAGACTGCGGATGAGGATGACAAGGGGATGAGGAGCGAGACTCCTCCAGCACCTGCTCCTCCACCCTATCTGGCCAATTACCCAGGCTTCCCTGAGAATGGAGCCCCTGGACCCCGGATCTCTTGATTTTCTCTGGAAGAGCCAGTTCCCCCAGGGTCCCCAGGCAGTGAGGAGGCAGCCAAGATACAAGCTCCAGCACCCAAGAAGGAATCCCCCAAGGAAGAGATTCCACAGCTGACAGGGCCAGAAGCAGGTCGAAAGCCTGCCCGTGGAGTTGGGGGTGGGGGCCAAGGCCCCCCACCTCCACGCAGAGAGAGCCGCACTGAGACCCGCTGGGGTCCCCACCCAGGCAGCAGTCGGCGTGGCATGCCGCCAGAGGAGCCAGGGGCCCCTCCGCGCCGGGCAGGGCCTATAAAGAAACCACCACCTGCAAAAGTGGAAGAGGTGCCTTCCAAGCCCCTTGAACAGGGGGATGAGACCCCTAAGGCCCCAAAACCAGACCCTCTCAAGACAGCCAAGGGGAAGATGGGCCCCAAGGAGACCCCACCCAGTGGGAATCTTTCCCCTGCACGGAGGCTTCGGAGGGACTATTCTTACGAAAGAGTGGGTCCTACATCTTGCCACGGTCAGGGCCGAGGGGAGTTTTTTGCCAGAGGGAGGGGTTTTCGGGGGACCTATGGAGGGCGGGGGCGGGGAGCCCAAAGCTGAGAGTTCTGCAGTTACTGAGAGTTCCGCGGAGAGGATGGGCGTGGAGGTGGGGCAGGGGGACCACACCACCCCCCCGCTCCCCGAGGCCGCACTGCCAGTGAGACAAGAAGCGAAGGTTCAGAGTAAGAAGAGATTCCCAAGCGCCGCCAACAGCGTGGCTCCAAAACCGGCAGTGAGACCTATGAGAGTGATCTGGCCCCTTCTGACAAGGAGGCCCCACCACCCAAGGAGGGAGTACTCACCCAGATTCCCCTGGCTCCCCCCACCACCAGGGCCCCCCCCTTCACCCTCCCCAGCTCGCTTCTCCACTGCATGGGGTGGACGAGTCTTCACGCCAAGAGGGGTGCCGTCTCGCCGGGGCCGTGGGGGAGGGCGGCCCCCTCCCCCTGTTTGCCCAGGCTGGAGCCCTCCAACCAAGTCCTTGGCTCCCAAGAAACCTCCAACAGGTCCTTTGCCGACAAACAAGGAGCCTTTGAAAGAGAAGCTGATTCCAGGGCCTCTGTCTCCCGTGGCGTGGGGAGGCAGCAGTGCAGGCAGCAACATAGGCATAGGTGTGGAAGATGGGGAAAGACCCCGAAGGAGGCGTCATGGCAGGGCTCAGCAGCAAGATAAACCGCCTCATTTTCGGAGGCTGAAGCAGGAACGGAGAACGCGGCCAGAGGGGCCGAGGGCAAGCCCTCTTCCCTAGCCCTCCCAGCCCCCACTCCTGGACCTGAGAAGCTGCTCCCAGCTGTTGCCACACCCGTACCGCCTCGCTGGGCAGCTGCCAAGTCTCCCGATCTGTCAAACCAGAACTCGGACCAAGCCAATGAAGAATGGGAGACTGCATCGGAGAGCAGCGACTTTGCCAGTGAGCACCAAGGGGCAAGGAGGCTCCCCCACAAGCACTGATGGCCCCCAAAGCTGTGGGAGCTCCTGGGGGGCAGTGGAGGTGGAGCTGGTTCAGGTATTTCAACCATGTACCATGGAGAGCTGAGCCAGAGAGCCAAGGTTTTGAACAAGCGGAGCTTTTCCAGTCAGCGGCCAGGCATGGATCGGCAGAACCGCTGCCCAGGCCCAGGGGGCAAGGCTGGCATCTGTGGCTGTGGTGGCCGCGGCAGTGGCGGGGGTCCTGAGGGAAGCACTGGCCCAGGACGAGGGGACAAAAGGAGCTGGCTCTCGCCTAAAAACCGAAGCCATCCTCCAGAGGAGCGTCCTCCAGGGCTGCCCCTGCCGCCTCCACCCCCCCCCCAGCAGTTCTGCTGTCTTCTGCCTGGACCAAGTTATTCACAGCAACTCTGCTGACATCCAACAGGCTCTGGCCCAGCTTAGCAATGGCCAAGGGAGTGTAACTGCAGCAGGGGGGCACCCAAGACCCAAGCCTGGGCCTCCCCAAGCCCCTCAGGGCCCTTCTCCTCGGCCCCCAACTCGATACGACCCCCAGAGGACCAGCAGCAGCGATGCCAGTTCTGACGCCCACTTTGAGGAGCCAGGGCCGATGGTGAGAGGAGTGGGTAGGACTCCCTGGGATTCTGCGGGGTTAATCCCTTCCCCTCCAAACAGCGGGAGTGGCCTCCCAGGAAACCAGAGTTGCTACAAGAGGAATCTTTGCCACCTTCTCATAGCTCTGGATTCTTGGGCCCCAAGCCTGAGGTCCCAGGCCCTCAGGGGGAATCCAGAGATACAGGCACAGAGGCTCTGACTCCTCACATCTGGAACCGTTTGCATAGTGCCACTAGCTGAAAAAATTACTGACCTGGATCCATGGAGCCCTGGATGGAGCCCCTGAGTCCTTTTGAGGATGTGGCTGGCACAGAGATGAGTCAGTCTGACAGTAGGGTGGACCTGAGTGGGGATTTTCAGGTGTCATCAGGTCTCTGCATCCACCAAAACTCCTCTGATGGAGGACTCAAGGAGGCAGCAAAAGGACCCCCCAAGTGGCCCAGAGGCCCCTCACCCCTGAATGCTATTCCTAGTGAGGGTCCACCTGGCTCTGAACCTCCTAGGAGACAGCCACCTGCCCCCCACGATGGGGACAGAAAGGAGCTGCCCCGGGAGCAGCCCCTGCCCCCTGGCCCCGTTGGCACAGAACGATCTCAGCGTACAGACCGAGGCCCGGAGCCTGGCCCTCTCCGGCCATCCCATCGACCTGGCCCTCCAGTCCAGTTTGGCACTAGTGACAAGGATTCAGACTTGCGCCTAGTGGTGAGAGACAGCTTAAGAGCAGAGAAGGGGCGAACCACATCTGTCACTGAGGTCTCTGGCGGAGCCATGGACTCTCAGTTACATCCCAATAATGGCGGCTTCCGCCCAGGGACCCCCTCTCTGCACCCTTACAGATCACAGCCCCTGTACCTACCCCCCAGGCCCAGCCCCTCCCTCGGCACTTCTCTCTGGGGTAGCTCTCAAGGGCCAGTTTCTGGATTTCTCAGCACCGCAAGCAACAGAGCTGGGCAAGTTGCTAGCTGAAGGAGTTCTCTACCCACCACCCTCCTTCCTCTACTCTCCAGCGTTCTGCCTCAGCCCCCTGCCCAACCCACCCTTGCTTCAGGTGCTCCAGGATCTGCCATCCCCTTCGGATTTTTACTCTCCTCTGCAGCCCGGTGGCCAGAGGGGCTTCCTTCTTTAAGAGGCCCCTGCCCAGCAGATGCTTCTACCCATGGTAGACTCTCAGCTGCCTGTGGTCAACTTCGGCTCCCTGCCGCCAACGCCACCTCCTGCTCCACCTCCCCTTTCTCTGTTACCTGTGGGTCCTGCTCTGCAGCCCCCCAGTCTAGCTGTGCAGCCCCCACCTGCTCCTGCTAATCGGGTGCTGCCTTCACCTGCCAGGCCTTTCCCCGCTAGCTTGGGGCGAGCAGAGCTGCACCCAGTTGGAACTAAAGCCATTCCAGGATTATTGAAAACTGAGCAGCAACCTTGGACCTGGGTCCTCACATCCTCCCCCAGCTGGAAGGTCCTTCTCGGGTCTCAATTCCCGTCTCAAGGCCCCGCCTTCCACCTACAGCAGAGTATTCCGCACCCAGCGCATCAACTTCTACCAGCAGGCCTCCCCACCGGATGCTCTGCGCTGGATGCCGAGGCCTTGGGAATGGACAGGGCCACCTTCTCGAGAAGAGCCTTCCCAAAGGACAGAGGAGCCTGGGTCCCGAGGGGACAAGGAGCCTTGGCTGCCCCCACCCCACTGAGGGAGTTCCTCTTGCCCCCCACCCCTGGGGCTTGTATATAGATTATAAATATATAAAGGGGAAAGGGGTGGGTGTGGAGGGGTTGTGGGGCTGGTGCCTTGCTTCCCCTCCTCCCCCTTCCCCTGGTCCCCTATCCCTGGGGCCATTTGTTAAAAAAGAATAATAAAAGGATTAAAAAAAAACAGCTCTTTGTTTCGCTGATCTTCCATAGTGGTTTTACCAGTTTGCATTCCCACCAACAGTTGGTTAGTGTCCCTTTTCCCCACATCCTCTCCAGCATCTGTTGTAGGTAGATTTCTGTATGTGAGCCATTCTAACCAGGGTAAGGTGAAACCTCATTGTAGTTTTGATTTGCATTTCCCTGATGGCTAGTGATCTTGAACATTTTTTCATGTGTCTGTTGGCCATTTGGATTTCCTCTTTGGAAAAATGTCTATTGAGGTCCTTGGCCCATCTCTTAAGTGAGTTGCGTGCTTTGTTGTTGTGGAGTTTCTTGATCTCTTTGTAGATTCTGGTTATTAGTCCTTTATCAGTTGCATAATTCGCAAATTTTTTTTCCCATTCTGTTGGTTGCCTCTTCACTTCCCTGACTGTTTCTTTTGCAGTACAGAAACTTCTCAATTTGATGCAATCCCAATAGTTAATTTTGGCTTTGACTGCCTGTGCTTCCAGGGTCTTTTCCAAGAAGTCTTTGCCTGTGCCTATATCTTGCAGGGTTTCTCCGATGTTCTCTAATAATTTGGTGGTGTCGGGTCATAGATTTATATCTTTAATCCATGTTGAGTGGATTTTTGTGTAAGGTGTAAGTTGGGGGTCTTGCTTCATGCTTCTGCATGTGTAAATCCAGTTTTTTCTAGAGATTCCTGAGTTTCTGATTTCCAGCTTCATTGATTTGTGGTTGAGAACACACATGGTATGATTTCGATTTTTTTGAATTTGCTGAAACTTGCTTTATGGCCTAGTACGTGGTTAATCCTAGAGAAAGTTCCACGCACTGCTGAGAAGAATGTGTATTCTGCAACTGTAGGATGAAATGTTCTGTAGATATCTGATAGGTCCATTTAGTTTATACTGTCAATTAAATCTGCTGTTTCTTTGTTGATTTTCTGTCTGGTTGATCTGTCCATTGCTGAAAGTAGAGTATTGAAGTTCTCAATACTATTGCACTGGAATCTAAGTCTCCCATTAGATCTCTTAACATTTCTTTTAAATAACCTGGCACCCTGTATCAGGTGCATATAAGTTTATATAATGTTGTAAGAGTTAACATCTTCATGTTGAATTGATCCCTTAATCACTATATAGTGCCTTTCTTTGTCTCTTTTAGCAATTTTTATTTTAAAGTCTATTTTGTCTGCAATTTTTCGTTTCTGTTGGCATGGAATGGCTTTTTCCATCCTTTTAATTTCAGTCTGTGTGTGTCTTTGCTGGTTTCTTGTAAGCAACAAATAGATGAGTTTTGTTTTTTAATACATTCTACCACTCTGTTTCTTTTAACTGAGGAGGTAAGGCCATTTACATTCAACATTAATATTGATAAGTAATGACTTTGCCCTGCTGTTTTTCCAAAAATATTCCTAATTTTTACTTTGAATTTCCCTTGATCTTTAACTGAGAGAATTTCTTTATCTACCTTCTTTCGTACTGATGAGCACGTTTCTGTGTTTCTGTGTTTCTGTGTGCAACATATCCTTAAGCATCGTTTGTATGGCTGGACAGCTGGTGACAAATTCTTTCAATTTCCGTTTGTTATGGAAGGTTCTTTATTTCACCTTCATTCACAAATGAGAGATTTGCAGGGTATAATATTCTGGGATGACAGTTTTTTTTTCTCTTAAGACTTGAACTATATTTCGCCATTCTCTCCTAGCCTGTAGGTTTTCTGAAGAGAAGTCTGCTCTGAGTCTATTTGGAGATCCTCTTAAAGTAATCAGGCATTTCTCTTTTGATTATTTCTATATAATCTTATGATCAATTTTTTGAGTTCCATTTTTTGCATTTCTTCTATCTCATTGTCTTAACAATCTAGTGTTGAAATGTCCTGTTCTTTTGGGGGCTTCATGTTGTATTCTTTATTCTTGTTTCTTGGATTGGTGAGTTTAGTATTTGGCATTTGTGGATTTGTGGAGATATTCGTTGATTTCTTTCTTTTTTTTTTTTCCTGTGGTGCCTTTTATTGTTGTACTATGACTGTGGAATGTCCTCTTTCAGTGACTCTCTGGAGGCTTGTAGTGGGTGTAGCCAGAGAGCTCTGTTCAGTTCTCCAGGTTTAATGGTGTGCTTAAAGTGACACAGCCAGGTTTGGCATGGTAAATCTCTATCTCTCTTTTTTTAATCAGAGGGGAGGTTTATTCTGCTCAGCTAAGCTCCTCTACTCAATAGAGACCAGTGCCTGAGTGCTAGCCCCAGTGGGTATAATATTTGTCTGCTCTGTCTCAGGGACCACACAAAGGATCTGTGCAGTCTTCAGGGTAAGCTCAGATTCTCCAGCAATGTCTCTCACCAGGTAACCAGGAAGACCTGAGCTTGTGGATTCTCCCACTGAGACTTCTTCATGTCCCAGCAACACTGGGAGCCCTCCCAAACACCTTCAGTTTTTTTCACAATCCCGGTACTGAAGCCTCACACGGTCACAAGCTCCTAGTCCCCTGTTAGTTCACTCCACCAGAGTCAGAAGTCTCCACTTGGCTGGTTGCTGGGCACAGACAGGAGCTGGCGAAGCTATTACATATGTTCAAAATGGCACCCTCTCTATCGGCTTGTTACAGGACACCATTGTAAAGTGATCCAGGAGAAAGAAATGTGTCTGCCCCATCCTTTTTTTTTTTTCCTCCTCTAGTTTGGCTGGTACACTTTCCCCCACAGGACTCCAAGCTGGATTCCCTCTAGGCGCTTCCTGCCACTTTTTCACCAGTGGCTTGCGCTGCTACAGTCTGGTCTCACTTTAATTTCCACTGCTTGTGCATAGGCTCTCGGCTTCTGAAGGTCCAAGCTGTGAGTGCCCACACCCTCCACATGAGTCTACCGTGTACCTCTAATTTTGGTACAGTTTCCTCTGCCATTTTCACCTAAATCTTCCCTGAGACTACATTTTCTCCACTTTTTTTAAACTATCTTCTCCTGGGCTAGAATAGTAATCTCCCTCCCTAATTCACCATCTTGGAAATGTCACAGAATTACTGTTTCAACACACCATTTAGAATTCACTTTGACACTTTGAAAACTCATTTTCATGTTTAGCCATTTTTGTTCTTCTTTTAAAAGTGCAAACATACTGCATAAAGAAATGATGGTGTGTATATATATATATATATATATATATATACACACACACACATATATATATATATACCATCATTTATATGTATATATATATATATACATATATATACACAGTGGAATACACTACATAGCAGTAAAGAAAAAATTCTGTCATTTGCAACAAAATGGATGCGACTGGAAACCATTATACTTAGTGAAATAAGCCAGTCCAAAAACAATGGATATCATATATTTTCCCTGATGGGTAGTAACTAATAATGTACTTAATAGGTAATCCCTAGGAAATTGATGTTTTGAGATTTGATGATATTTAATAGCCCTTGTCTCAACTGTTGAGAAACAGTGTTTTTTCTTCATGCTATTTGTTGAACTTAGTGGAAGTTGAAACTTATGAGTACAAAGTTAACTGAAAATAGACATTTATAAAAATTAACAATGAGAATAGGAGAGGTAGGAGGAGGATGGGTGGGAACATGGGTGGGAGAGAGGACAGCGTGGGAAGTATCACTATGTTCCTAAATCCATATACAGGAAATAATGAAATTAGTTCACCTTAAATATTTTTTAAAAAATTAAATGTATTAGGCAAGGTACAGAAAATTTTCAAAATATCACCCAAAGACAATGATTGCCTTTCACATTGTTGAAGCTAGGAGCTTTGTTACATGTTCACTTTGTGCTTGTATCCTGGGAACTTTCAGAAATACTTGTCACAACATGTATATCTATTCAACAAAGGTTGTGAGATAAAATGTGTAATATTTCTATTCAGTAAAATATCTCTTACATATGTATATACACAATTTTAGTCTAAGAGTCAGTGGTTTCAAAAGACTGGAGTATATACAGGAACTTCCTATAATTATTAATTTTATTTCAAATTTTCTATTCAAAATTGCCCTGTATTGTGAGAAACCAATTTTACTAACATCACTTGACTTAAAGAACGCAATTTAATTGATTGGAAATAAACTCAGGACAGAGCCCTGGTCTTTCCAGGTTTAAAGCTCATTCCCATAATAATCTGACTGTGGTTTAAGTGAATAAGAGAAAGCAAAATGCCCTGGGTAGCTGTGCTGTGTCTTTTATTGTTGCTTCACAATTTGATCAGACGTCAGTAGACTGATTGCCTTTCCACAAGGACCCTGCTCTGGATGATGTCAGTTCATAGAACTGAGATTCTGGAAGGCGTCCTGCTGTTATTTAGTCCAGTGGAAAAAGTTAGGCAGGTGAGCTTGATGCATTGGATTACTGACTTTGGAGGTCTGGGGGGTATAAAGAAGAATGAAGTAAATGTAAACTTAGGGCCCCAATGAGCAACACACTATTGGGATGAAGACACAGTGACCAGTATGCGTAAAGCAAGCTGGATCTTACTGCAACGGCTTTGGTCTCCCCAAGTCCAGCTAATACTTCTATGATGATGGTTTCCATGCTTCATACATCCTAAAAGATTTCACATAGTTAATGCAGAAAAAGTTTCCTTTTAAACAGAATTGTACATAGATCATCTGGATTCCTTTATACCGGCAACTTGTTTGTCATAAAGACATTGTCGGATGTGGACCTGCAGTTCTTCACTAATCTCTTCCTGTAGCGTCTCCTGGAGGCTTTGGCTAGATCTCAGGAGAACTTCCCTTCTAGTGCCAGCTCCACAAGCCTTACTTATTTTATGTTCTTCGTTTGGGCTGGCTGATTCCTCCATTTTAAGAGGAAGGGTCAGGTTAAATTAGTGGGTGGCACGGGGAGGCAGAGTCAGGAAGCAGCATGGCTAAGGAGCCCCGTACCCAGTACAGCCTCTACTCTTTCAGTTCTGAATTGGAATTTTATTTTGGGTGAATGGGATTTTTTTTCACTTTAACAGAGTTTGAAATCCCAGTCTCTCAGAAATAAAAGGAAGATTGGTGGGAAATGAAGTCATACCACTGAATAGGTTGGGCCATCCTTAGAAGTACCATGCACTTAGAACTATTCTCTAAGTAGATAGCTGGGGAGAATGTTGGATCAATAATGGGGAGTCTGCAGGAGTTGTAATGTCAAAACTGCAATCTGACTATTTCTTGAGAGAGGACTTGGGGCTGAAGATGTAACCCTAACAACTGTTAAACCATTTCTAAGAGAAAATCAGTGAGGGAAGTAATCTGCTCCAGTGTAATGGCAACAGTCCCATGAAGTAACTCCTAGGTCATAATTCCAGTTGGTATAGCAACAGTAGTTGCCAAGCAGCACATAAGAGGAGTTTTCCTCTGCAAGTGAACCTCCACACCACTTGATAACAACAGTGATCAGACACTGGGAGACATATCTGAAATGATATCTTCTGAAAGGGGTTAAATCACAGAACCTGTCATTGTAATTTCAGGGGATGAAGAAATGACCCTAATTAGGTAAATGTTGAAATGTAGCTGTGAAACTCTTCCTGTTTTTATTTTTCAAAGATTTTATTTATATAAGTGGAAAAGCAGCAGGGGAGAGGGAGACAGGGAGATAGGGAGAAGGGGAGAGGGAGGGAGGGAGAATGAAGGAGAAGGTGAGAGGGAGAGGGGGAGATAGAGAGGGAGAGAGGGAGAAGGAGGGAGAGGGGGGACAGGGAGTGAGAGGGAGGAGAGGGAAAGAGGAGGAGATGGAGAGGGAAGGAGAGGGAGACAGGGAGATAGAGGGAGAAGGAGATAGATAGAGGGAGGGAGACAGGGAGAAGGAGAAGGAAAGAGGGAGAAGGGAGAGGGAGGGAGAGGGAGGACAGAGCAAGAGGGGGGAGAGGGAGAGGGACGGATTCAGAGAGGGGGAGAGGCAGAGAGGGAGAAGAAGAGGGAGAGGTGGAGAGGGAGAGGAAGTGGGAGAGAGGAGGAGGAAGGAGGGAAAGGCAGGGAGGAAGAAGGAGAAGTAGGGGTGGAGAGGGAGAGGGGGAGATGGAGAGGTGGAGATGGAGAGGGGGAAGGGGAGGGGGAGAGGAAGAGGGGATGGGGATCTGGAGTGGCGGAGGCGAAGGGGGAAAGAAGGAGAAATGGAGAAGTGAGAGAGGGAGAAGAAGAGAGAAGGAGAAGAACAAGGAGGAGAAGGAAAGGAGGAGGGGGACAGAGGAAGAGTAAGAGGGAGATGAATAGAGGGAGAGAGGGAGAAGTATAGTAGGAGAGAGAAAAGGAGGGAGAGGGATGCCAAGAGGGAGGGAGAGGAGGAGAGAAAGGGAGAGGGAGGGCGAATGGGTGAAGGAGAGGGAGAAAGAATGAGAGAGGGAGGGAGAGGAATGCATGGAGAAAGAGAAGGAGGGAGGTGGAGAGGAAAAATGAGAGAAGGGGAGAGGGAGAAGAGGAAGAGGGAGGGGGAGAGGGAGGAGGGAGAGGGAGATAGAGAGCAAGGGAGGAGAGAGGGAGGGGTGAGGGAGGGAGAGAGTGAGGGAGGGAGAGGAGGAGAGTGGGAAAGATGGAGAAGGAGAGGGAGAGGCAGAGAAGGAGAGGAGGTGGGAGACAGGGAGAGGAAGGGGGAGGGAGAGAGGGGGAAGGCAGAAGGGAGGGGGAGGAAGGGAGGGAGAAAGAGGAAGATGGAGGTATGGAGAGAGAGGAGGAGGTGGAGGGGGAAAGGAAGGGGGAGGGAGGAGGGAGAGGGTGAAGGGGATCCGGAGCAGGGGAGGAGAAGGGGGAGAAAAGGAGAGAGGGAGAATGGGGAAAAAAGGAGAGAGGGTGGGTGAGAGAGAAGGAGAAGGAGAGCACGGGGAGAGAAGGAGAGGAGGGGGATAGAGGATGAGAGGGAGAGAGGTGGAGGGAAAGGGGGAAGGGAGAGAAGGAAAAGGGGAGAGGGAGAGAGGGAGAAGGAGAAAGGGATAGAGGAGGAAGGAAAGAGGGAGAAAGAGAGAGGGAGAGCAAAGGGAGGGAGAAGGAGAGAGAAAGCGAGATGGAGGGAGGGAGAGAGAAGGGAGTGAGAAAGAGGGAGAAGGAAGGAGGGAGAAAGGGAGAAGAAGGGATGGGGAGAGGGAGATGTGAGAGGGAGAAGAAGAGTGGAAGGGGAAAGAGAGATAGAGTGAGGAGAGGGAGAGAAAGAGAGGGAGAAGGGGAGCAGGAGAGAGGGAGAAGGGGGAGAGGTAGGGAGAGGGAGAGAGGGAGAAGGAGAGGGAGAGGAAAGTATAGGGAGAGAGGGGAAGATGGGGAGACAGATAGTGAAAGGGAGAGAGGGAGAGGGAAAGAGAGACAGAGGGGGGAGAGAAGTGGGAGAGAGAGAGGCAGAGAGGGAGAGGAAGAGGAAGAGGGATGGATGGAGAAGGGATGGAGAGTGGAAGAGGACAAGAGAGGACAAGAGGGAGAGAGAGGAGGGAGTGGGGGAGAGGAAGGGAGGGAGAAGGAGGGAGGAAGAGTGGGAGAGGAATAAAGGAAGAAGGAGAGATGGTGAGAGAGAGTTAGAGGTAGAGGAAGAGAGAGAGGTAGGGAGAGGGAGAGGAAGAGATGGAGAAAGAATGGTAGAGAGAGTGGAGGAGAGACGGAGAGAAGGAGAAGGGGAGGGAGAGTGGAAGAGGATGAGAGGAAGCGGGACAGATGGGAAGGGGGGAAGGCACAGAGGAGGGGGGGAATAGAGGAGGGAGGGGGGAAAGTGATTGAGTGAGAAAGAGTTAAAGAGGGAGAGGTAGGGAGGGAGAAGGGCAGAGGGGGAGAGGGGGAGGGTGAGGGAAAAAGGAAAAAGAGAGGGAGAGATAGAGGGAAAGAGATGGAGAGAGGAGGAGAGAGGGAAAGGGAGAGAAGGAGTGAGGGAGGGGGAGGGAGGGAGTGGGAGGGGGAGGGAGGGGGAGGGAGAGGGAGAGAGGGAAAGAAGGAGAGGATGAGGGAGAGAGGGAGAAGGACTGAGGGGGTGGGAGAGGATGAGGGAGAGGGAGAGGACAAGAGGGAGAGAAAGGGAGGGGGAGAAAGGGTGATAGAGAGGGAGATTGAAAGAGATGGTTGGAGATGGAGAGGGAGGGAGATATGGAGAGAGGGAGAGAGGAAGAAGGAGAGATGGAGTGAGGGAGAAAGAGGGAGAGAGGGAGAGGGAGTGAGAAGGAGAGATGGAGAGTGGGATTGAGAGTTATTGAGGGTGAAGGGAAGCAAGGAGGGTTAGGGAGAGGGGGATAGGGAAGGGGAGAGAGGGAGAGGAAGAGGGAGAGGGGAGAGGCAGGAAGGGCGAAAGAGGATGAAGGAGGGAGGTGGAGAGTGAGAGGAGGGAGGCAGAGGGAGAGAGGAAGAGGACAAGATGAAGAAGGGAAGATGGAGATGGGGAGAGGAAGGCACACAGGGGGAGGGGAAGAGATGGGGGAAGGAGGGAGAAATGGATTGAGTGAGAAAGAGATAGAAAGGGAGAGGTAGGGAGGGAGAATGGGAGAGGGGGAGGGAGAGAGGGAGTGGGGGAGAGGAATAGAAGAGGGAGGAGAGGGGAAGTGGGAGAGGGCAAGGAGGAGGGTGAGAGGGTGAGGGGGAGAGAGAGAGGGAAGTATAAAGCAGGAGAGGGAAAAAGGGGGAGGGAAGGAGAGAGGGAGAGGTAGGTACATGAGAGGTAGAGAGGAGAAGGGAGAAAGGCAGAGAGGAAGAGGAAGAGGAAGAGAGAGGGAGGGAGAAAAGAGAGGGGAGGGAGGAGAGAGGAAGGGAGAGGAAGGCAGAGAAAAAGAAAGAGAAGAAAGATGGGAGAGGGGGAGTTGGAGAGGTGGAGGGAAAGGGGAGAGGGGGAAGGGGAGGAAAGAAGATCAGGAGAGGGAGAAGGGAGGGAGAAGGAGAGCAAGGGGTAGGGGAGAGGAGGAGGGGAACAGTGGCAAAGAGGGAGAGAGGAAGAGGACAGAGGGAGAAGGGGAGAGGGAGAGAGAGAAGAAGGAGAGAGGGAGGGAGATAATGAGAGAGGAAGAGGGAGAGAGAGGGAGGGAGAGTGAGAGAGAGAGATAGGGAGGGAGAGGTAGAGACAGAGAGAGAGGTTGGGAAATTGAGAGAGAGATGGAGAAGGGAAAGAGGGAGAGGGAGAGAGGTAGAGGGGGAGAAGGAGAGGGAGAGAGAGGAGGAAAGAGGGAGAGAGAGAGAGGAGGAGAGGGGGACAGGTAGAGAGGCAGAGTGAAAGAAGGAGAGGAAGAGGGAGAGAGGGAGAGGGGAAGGAGACAGAGGAAGAGGGATTGGGGGGAAGTAGGGGGGAGAGGAAGGTAGAGAGAAAGAGGGGGAAGGAGGTCCATGGAGAGGGAGAAGGGAGAGAGGAAGAGAGGGAGAGAGAGAGAGATGGAGGAAGAGGGAGAGGGAGAGAGCGGAGGAGTGAGATGGGGAGGAAGAGAGGGAGAGGGAGATGGAGAGAGTGACAATGGAAGAGGGAGGGGGAGAGGGAGGGAGGGAGAAGGACAGAGGCAGAAAGAAAGTGGAAGATAGGGAGAAGTGAGAGAGTGTGAGAAGAGGAGAAGTAGAGCAAGAAGGGAGAGGGTGAGTGAGGCAGATAAAGGGTGAAAGGGAGAGGGAAAGACACAGTGGGAAAGAGAAAGAGAGATGGTAAGGATGGGGGAGAGAGAAGGAGCTAGAAGGGGAAAGAAGGAGAGCAAGAGGGAGAGGGGAGGAGAAAGAGGGAGAGAGGGGGATGGAGAGGGGATAAGAAGGTAGGGAGAAAAGGGAGAAGGAGAGAGGTGGAGAGGGAGAAAGAGAGAGGGAGAGAGGGGGAGAGAGGAAGAAGGAGAGAGAGAAAGGGAGGAAGAGGGATAGAGAGTGAGAGGAAGAGGGAGGGGCGGAGGAAGAAGGGGAGAGGAAGGTAGGGAGAAAACGGGAGAAGGAGGGAGGGGGGGGGGAGAGAAACAGGGAGAGAGGAAGGAGAGAGCGAGAGAGAGAAAGGGAGAGGGAGGTAGAGAGATTGAGAGAAAAGTGGAAAGAGGGAGAGAGAGCGAAGGGTAGGCAGATGAGGAGGAGGCAGAAGGGGGGGAGTGGAGAGCAAGAGCAAGAGTGAGAGGAGAGGGAGTGGGGGAGAGGAAGGGAGGCAGAAGGTGGGAGGTGGAGAGGGAGAAGGGTGGAGGGGAGAGGGCCAGGAGAGAGGGAGAAGGAGAGCGAGTGAGGGAGAGGGAGAGAGAGAGGGAGAGAGGAAGAGGTGAAAAGGAAGGAGAAGTTGAGAGAGAGAGAGGGAGGGAGGGAGAGAGGGAGAGGAAGAAAGGGAGAAGGAGAGAGGGTGGGAGGAGGAGAGAGGGAGAGGGAGAAGGAGAGGGAGGAGAAAGGGAGAAGGGAAGAAGGGCGGGGAGAGAGAGGGAGATGGGGAGAAGGGGAGGGAGAGAGGGAAAGGAGCAGAGGGAGAGATGGAGTAAGGAGGAGAGAGGTAGAGGGAGGGAGAAGGAGAGTGGGATATTGGGAGGAAGAGGGAGAGAGGGAAAATGGAAGAGGGAGGGGGAGGGAGAGGAAGGGAGGGAGGGAGAAAGAGGGAGAAGGAGGGAGTGGGGGAGTGAGAAGGGGGTGGAGAGGGAGACAGTGGGAGATAGGGAGAATGGAGAGAGGGTGAACTAGAGAGGAGGAGAGGTATAGCAAGAAGTGGAGAGGGTGAGAGGAAGGCAGATAGAGAAAGGGAGAGAGGGAGAGGGAAAGGCATAGTAGGAAAGAGAGAGAAAGGGAGCGGGAGAAGGATTGAGGGAGAGGGAGAGAGGAAGAATAAGACAGGGTGGAGGGGAGAGGGATGTAAAAGGGAGACAGGGTGGGGGGTGGGATAGAGGGCAGAGGAGAGGGAGGAGTGGCGGAGAAAGAGAGAAAGAAAGAGGGACAGGGAGAGGGAGAGCGAGAGATGGAGGGGGGAGGGAGAGAGAGAAAGGAGGAGGAATACAAGCAGGAAAGGGAGAGAGAAAGAGAGATAAAGCAAAAGGCTGGGAGAGAGAAGGGAGACTGAGAGGGAGAGAGAGACAGACGTCCATCCACTGGTTCACTACCCAAATGGCCACTGTTGCCAGGCAGGGCCAGGAGGAAGCCAGGAGCCTGGAACTCCATCTGGGTGTCCCATGTGGGTGGCAAGGGCCTGAGTACTTGGTCCATGTTCCATTGCTTTCCCGGGCACAGTAGCAGGGAGTTGGATCAGAAGTGGAGGAGCCAGGACTTGAACTGGTGCTCTTAGGGAAGCTGGCATCACAGGCGGTACTTTGCCTGCTGTGCTCCAACGCAAACACCTGGTTTTATTTTATTTCCAAACTTTATTTAAAATTGTGAAGTTGAGTTTTGGTTATTAAACTGCAGCTTGACTTATGGTTCCTGTATTGTATCTTTTCTCTCAGTGCCTGGGGTCATGTACTTTTGACTTTGAATCTGTTGGAGCAGCCATCAATGACTCATAAGGGAACACTTAAAATGCTGTGGAAAAGCAGACTCAAAAGATAAATTTATCTGGGTGTAAAACATTTTGAAATTCATGCATTTTCCAGAAAGTTTTTGAAATTCCCTCGTTTTTCCAGATAAGATGAAGTGGCTTATAATTTAAGCACCCGAAAGATCAATTGATGAGCAATCTATTTTCTTGTCTCTTTTCAATTTGTTTTCAGGAAAAAAAGAAGTGCCAATAAAGAGGACAACCAACACTCTTCCCATTGCAAAAGGGCTAAGAGAAACCCTGTTCAGGAGTCTCAAGAGGAAGAGGTAGGAAGTAGGGTCGGATAGCCTCTAGTTCACTCACTGCCTATCCTCAATTACCAAATTTGTGTTCTACAGTAAAACGAAATTTAATTTTTAAATTTTCAAATCCTTTTCTTATTGTTAGGAAGAATAATAATTTATTATTGATGGGAAGAGAACAGGTTTCATGTAGTTCATAGTACAATTCTAAGAAGATAACCATACTTCTCCCTCCCTCCCACCTCAATCACCTCACCTTCCTTCCCTTCTTATTTTTCCTTTACTTATTGCAATACCAATTTCAATTTACTTTCTAATCACAGGCTTAATGCACAACTAACCATAATGTTCAACAAACTAAACGTAGAAAGACCAGTGTTCCACAGCAGAATAGAAAAGGAATAAAAACACTGAACAAGTCATAATATGTCAGTTTCACTCTTATACATTTTTTGTACTCTATATTAAACTACCACATATCAGGGACAACATATGATTATCTGTCATTTTGGGAATGGCTTATTTCCTTAAGCATAATGATCTCTGGTTACATCCATTTTGTCGCAAAAGACAAGATTTCATTCTTCGAGGTTTTTCTTTTTTTTCTTTTTTTGAGGCTGAGTAGTACTCCATCGTGTTTATCTACCACAATTTTTTATCCAGTTGTCAGTTGATGAACATCTGGGATGTTTCCATGTCTTAGCTCTTTTGAGTTGAGCTGCTATAAACATGGGGGTAGAGATAACTCTTTCATATGCTGCTTTCATTTCCCTTGGGTAAATTCCCAAGAATGGAATGACTGGGTCATACAGTAGCTCTGTTTTCAGATTTCTGAGGACTCTCCATACTATGTTCCATAATGACATTCAAGCCATCCTATGTCGAGGACTCTCTGTTTTCTTAATTGACTGAGATACTGCTGAGCAGCAGCCTGTGGCTTTGAGTCTTAGATCACACAGAAGATGCAAAGGAAGCACAGGATGATTTTGCTATCAGGAGGTTTGATCCTAGAGGTTACTCTGTTCATTAGAGAAGGAATAATATATTTCCAGATGCATGATAATGTTATTGGCTAGAAGTTGGTCATGGATTTCTCACTGGAACAAGGGTAAATGCATTGGGTGGGAGGAGGCGGGATTGAAGGGAGGATCTACTGATTTTGCAAAGCCTTAATGGTGATTGAGGACTATGAATTTGAACTTCGTGAGACTTAGTTTTCATGCCTTGTGCTAATTAGCATAGTGTTATTTAATTGGGATGCAGTTCACTAGGAGAGTATTAAGGAGCCTTTGAAAGTCTTTCTGGATGAACCCTGTTAGTGGCTAGGTACTGCTCACTCAATTTTATTGTTAGTGAGCAAGAGATGGCAGAATTATCAATCGATGGTTTCCTCTTGGAGCCATACACAGATGATGATATTGCCAGAACCGGTGCAGCTGCTCGGATGGGTAGTGTGCAACCGGGTACAAGCCATGTACTTCTGGCTGATGGCCTTCTCTGTTGAATACATTTGCATGGGTGTAATATTGTCCATTATTTTAAATATTACCATCCTCATACTCCATGCCACCACTCCATATAAATCTGTTCTCTGGTACATATGCGTAAGACTTACAAGATGTAAAACACAAAGATCCAAATGATTCTCTACAGGCCTCTTTGATACGCATTTTATTGTTCAGATACCACGTCCTACAAGAAATCGGGGCTAAAAACTCAACTAGGTGTTAACCCAAGTGGCTTAGCTGGAAGACATTGCTTCCTTTTTCTCTTTCCTACCAGAACAGAAAAATATTTCAGATTCCAAATGTTCTGTGCCATTTGTTAAACATTATGCTGGGTGTTGGTGGGTGACCTTAGATAACTGGCACTCCCTCCAAGCCTTTGTTCTATCCCACCACAGCACATCATACATTTTCTCCATCCAAACTCCAGCCTGCACAATCTCTTGCTTGATATGTTGCAAATTTCCAAGTTCGTTCTGGACTCTCATTCTCCGTCTGTCCCTTACTTCCGTTAGAATCGTATTTGTGAATATAGATCTCAGTAGGTCTCTTGTAGTCAAATACCTGCTACTACAGACTTCATGATTTGATAATTTATTTATTTATCTGACAGGCCAAATGACAGGGAGGAGGAGATGGAGATATATATATATATATATATATATATATATATATAGAGAGAGAGAGAGAGAGAGAGAGAGAGATTCCATCTTCTGATTCACTCCTCACATGTCCTTAAAATCCAGGGCTAGGCTAGGCTGAAGCCAAGGGACATGAACTGCATTTGGGACTCCCACATGGGTAGCAGAGAAGCAAGCAGTTGGGCCGTCCTCTGCTGTTCTCCCAGACTGTAACAGGGAAATGGACCTGAAGCAGAGGAGCCTGTACTTGAAACATCAAGACGCCAGCTTATGCAAGCAGTTTTATGCTACAGACTTCCTTAGCATGACACTCAAGTCCCTTGAGAACCTAGCCTTGTTTTTACTAGCATATGTTTGTCTCCTTTCACTGGCTTTGTCTCCTCAGAAACACTTCTTCTCCCCATATGTCACACCCTTCCTATGGATTCCCCTAAGGGCTAGTTCAGATGCTTTTCACTTTAAGGAGCCTCCTCTGATTTCTCAGCCAGCATTCATTGCTAGGTCCCTGTCATGCAGTAGCTTCATGGTGTCATTCTCCAAGGATTCTTCTTGACTAGGTGCAGGAACTACCTGGTGAATCCCTAAGTAGCCCTGGCAAATTGGCTCCTCATATGGAGTGGAGAAGTCTTTGATTGGACAGTGGTGGACAGCAGAACCACCTGTGCCTATTTGAGAGCCTGTCAGAGTTGGGGCCCAGCTTAGCCTGTGAGTCACCCTGACAAAGAGCCACCAGGTGGTTCTGATGAAAATCCCAAATAGAGTATGTTAAGGCAACTCCCTGCTGGCCTCAAGCTCCTTCCTTAGGATTCAGGGTTAGCAAGCAGATTTCATCATGGCCTAAACTAACCTGATCTCCTGCCTTTCACACAGTCCTGGACTCCAAGATTTTTGTGAAGTGTCTTTGTGAATTTGACTTGCTGAGCTCGCCCCCGCCCCAGTGTCTTCCCAAAGTTTATCTCACAGGTGTCACCACACAGCCTTTACTGGCAATTCCAAGACAGAGGAATAAGCTTTGTTGTGGTGAAACTGGATGAGCATTCTGTTGAGAGCTTTCAGTGAGCTGTCAGGAGAATGGCAAAAGGAGCTTGCATTTTATGAGTCTTTCTCAATCCTGAAGCGTTCAAAATCTCATTTTTTCCACGGCTACAGAACTGTGCTCTGTTCTAGAATCAAGTGCAGTAGGTAAATCTTTCTGTACCAAGAGAGCAGTTTCAAGTGCCAGAGCTATGCACCATCAAGAAACAAAGTGTTCCTAACACTTCACCTCAGAATACACTGGTCCACGGAGCAGAATTACACTCACCAGGCTAAAGTGTGACTTAGCCCAGGTTGCACAACAGAGGCTATGTCTATTAGAGCACTAGCTATACTGGCCTAGAAATTGCTAGTGTATATGACTTTGGAGATGTTCTTCAGTGGTCTAAGGGAGGCGAAACACTGACCATAGTATCTTATTTATGCAGACACAATTTGTTTTAAGTAGTTGTTGGAAGCCGGAAGTAATTGCATCCAACAACAGGAGATTTCGCTTGCTCTTGAAGTAGCATTCTTTCGTTTACTTACTTAGAAATAAAATATTTGCTTCTCACAAAAGACATAGATTTGTGTAGATTGATTAGAAGGTGAAGATATCCAAAAAGTAAAAACAAATCATGATTTGAAGTCTCAAACTATATATATATTTTTTCCAACCCAAGGTGGGCATTTGCATTTGTACATTAACCAAAAATGCTTTCAAAGCACCTGTAAATGGTATACTTGTAACTTTTTCAAACGACATAAGGGGCATCTTTGTGTCTCTCAGTGTAAACACAATGCTAGCATTGGAAATGTCTGATGATACCCTTTGGACAAGTAGATGTACCATAATTTAAAGACTTCCCTCCATTTAAATATTTAGCTGTTACTGATTTCCAGCTACTGAAAAATGCTGTTAGTATATACAGAGAATCAGAGGGCATTTGTATAGATGTCTGTACAAATGAGTCAACATCTTGTAACTGGAGTAGATTCCCTGTTTCTGTAAAGTCTCTCCCAGCCTGTGAAGTTTTTTTTTTTAATTTTATTTAATGAACATAAATTTCCAAGGTACAGCTTATGGATTACAATAGCTTCCCCCCCCATACCTTCCCTCCCACCCACAACACTCCCCTCTCCCACCCCCTCTCTTCTTCCATTCACATCAAGATTAATTTTCAATCATCTTTATATACAGAAGATCAATTTAGCATATTTTAAGTAAAGATTTCAACAGTTTGCACCCACACAGAAACACAAAGTGTAAAATACTATTTGAGTACTAGTTATAGCATTAATTAAATACCTAAGAATAATTGTGTATTAATTACAGAGTTCAACCAATAGTATTATGTAGAACATAAAAATACTAAAAGGGTAAAGTATTAAGTTCTTTTTTTTTCTTGTTTTGCAACTTTTGTATTGTTGTGGCTCTCCCCCCCCAACCTCCCTCCCTCCCGTGGCCCTCCCCTCTCCAACTCCCTCTCCCATCCCGCCCTTCATCAAGTTTCATTTTCAATTACCTTCATATACTGAAGATCAACTTAGTATATACTAAGCAAGGCTTTCAACAGGCTGCACTCACACAACCTCACAAGGTATAGGGTATTGTTCGACTAGTAATGTTGTTTTTAAGTTTCATAGTAAAACACATTAAGGACAGAGATCCTACGTGGGGAGCATGTATCCAGTGACTCCCGTTGTTGATTTAACAATTGGCATTCTTTTTTTATGACGTCAGCAATCACCCGATGCTCTTGCTATGAGCTGTCTAGGCTATGGAAGCCCTTTGAGTTCACCGACTCTGAACTTGTTTAGTCAAGGCCGTATCACAATGGAGGTTCCTTCCTCCCTTCAGAGAAAGGCGCTTCTCTCCTTGATGGCCTGTTCCTTCTGCTGGGGTCTTGTTCACCAGGATCTTTCATTTAGATTGTTTTTTGCCACCGTGTCTTGGCTTTCCGTGCCTGTGAGACTCTCATGGACCTTTTAGCCAGGTCCGAATGTCCCAAGGGTTGATTCTGAGGCAGGAGTGCTGTTTTGGGCGTTTGCCATTCCATGAGTCTGCTGTGTGTCCTGCTTCCCCTGCAGGATCATTCTCTCCCTTTTAATTCTATCCTTCATTATTTGCTTACACTGGTCTTATTTGAGAAATCTCTTCAACACATACCCTATCTTTTTGATCGGTTGTGTATTTATATTTATCACTTTACCAAGTGCGCTGGCATTGGTACCTGCCTCCTTGGTAAGATTGAGTTGAAATCCCCTGGCACATTTCTAGTTCCACCATTGGAAGTAAGTCCAGTGAGCATGTGCCAACCTATATATCTCCTCCCTCTCTTATTCCCTCTCCTATGTTTAACAGAGATCACTTTTCTGTTAATTTTAAACGCCTAAGAATGATTGTGCATTGATTACAGAGTTCATCCAGTGGTCTTATGTAGAACAAACAGAGCAACAACAACAACAACAACAAAAATACTAAAAGGAATAAAATAGTAAGTTGTTCCTCAACAGTCTAGACAAGGGCTGATCATGTCATTGTCTCTCATAGTGTCCATTTCACTTAGCAACAACAACGACAACAAAAATACAAAAAAGGAATAAAACAGTAGGTTGTTCCTCGACAGTCTAGACAAGGGCTGATCATGTCATTGTCTCTTATAGTGTCCATTTCACTTCAA
The DNA here is from genome assembly GCA_949820135.1 of Sylvilagus floridanus. Lineage (NCBI taxonomy): Eukaryota > Metazoa > Chordata > Mammalia > Lagomorpha > Leporidae > Sylvilagus > Sylvilagus floridanus. The sequence goes on from OX463223.1 coordinate 93,400,245, forward strand.
TGGGTATCATTTTAGATGCTCGTTTAGTTGCCATCGATCAGGGAGAACATATGATATTTGTCCCTTTGGGACTGGCTTATTTCACTCAGCATGATGTTTTCCAGCTTCCTCCATTTTGTTGTAAATGCCTGGATTTCATTGTTTTTTTTTTTTTAACTGTTGTATAGTGTTCCAAGAGTACATATTCCATAGTTTCTTTATCCAGTCATCCGTTGATGGACATTTAGGTTGATTCCAAGTCTTAGCTATTGTGAATTGAGCTGCAAGAAGTATTGAGGTGCAAATGGCTCTTTTTTTCTCCCCTTTAAATTTCATTTGGGTAAATTCCAAGGAGTGGGATGGCTGGGTCCTGTGGTAGTGCTATACTCAGGTTTCTGAGGACTCTCCAAACTGTCTTCCATAGTGGCTTTACCAATTTACATTCCCACCAACAGTGGATTAGTGTCCCTTTTTCCCCACATCCTCGCCAGCATCTGTTGTTGGTTGATTTGTGTATGTAAGCCAATCTAACCGGGGTGAGGTGAAACCTCATTGTGGTTTTGATCTGCATTTCCCTGATGGCTAGGGATCCTGAGCATTTTTTCATGTGTCTGTTGGCCATTTGGATTTCCTCTTTTGAAAAATGTCTGTTAAGGTCCTTGGCCCATTTTTTATTGGGTTGTTTGTTTTGATTCTTTGGTGTTTCTTGATCATTTTATAGATTCTATTTGTTAATCCTTTATCTGTTGTGTAATTTGCGAATAGCGTCTCCCATTCTGTTGGTTGCCTCTTCACTTTCCTGACTGTTTCCTTTGCTGTAAAGAAACTCTTCAATTTGAGGTAATCCCATTTGTTTATTTTACCTCTGATTACCCGTGCCTCTGGGATCTTCTCCAGGAATTCTTCACCTGTTCCAATATCTTGAAGGGTTTCCCCTATGCTCTCAATGAGTTTCATGGTGGCGTGGTGCATCTCTAGATCTTTGATCCATGTTGAGTGGATTTTTGTATAACGTGTAAGGTAGGGCTCTTGCTTCATACTTCGACATGTGGACATCCAGTTTTCCCAGCACCATTTGTTGAAGAGGCTGTCCTCGTTCCAGGGGTTGGTTTTAGGTCCTTTGTCGAATATGAGTTGGTTATAGATGTTTGGATTGATCTCCGGTGTTTCTATTCTGTTCCATTGGTCTATCCATCTGTTTTTGTACCAGTACCAGGCTGTTTTGATTATAACTGCCGTGTAGTATGTCTTGAAGTCTGGAATTGTGATGCCTCCGGCCTTGTTTTTATTGTAAAAGATTGCTTTAGCTATTCTCGGTCTCCTGTTTCTCCATATGAATTTCAGCATCGTTTTTTCTAGGTCTTTGAAGAATGACTTTGGTATTTTGATTGGTATTGCACTGAACTTGTAAATTGCTCTTGGGAGGATGGACGTTTTGATGATATTGATTCTTCCAATCCATGAGCACATCAGGTTTTTCTATTTTTAGTGTCATCTTCTATTTCTTTCTTTAGTGTTTTGTAATTTTCATCATAGAGGTCTTTGACATCCTTGGTTAAGTTTATTCCAAGGCAGTTTATTGTTTTTGTGGCTATCGTGAATGGGATTGATCTTAGAAGTTCTTCCTCGGCCCTGGCATTATCTGTGTATACAAAGGCTGTTAATTTCTGAGTGTTGACTTTGTATCCTGCTACTTTACCAAACTCTTCTATGAGTTCCAGTAGTCTCTTAAAGGAGTTTATCGGGTCCCCTATATATAGTATCATGTCATCTGCAAATAGGGATAATTTAACTTCCTCCTTTCCCATTTGTATCCCTTTAATTTCTTTTTCTTGCCAGATGGCCCTGGCTAACACTTCTAGGACTATATTGAATAGCAATGGTGAGAGTGGGCATCCCTGTCTGGTGCCAGTTTTCAATGGAAATGCCTCCAACTTTTCCCCATTCAATATGATGCTGGCACTTGGTTTATCGTATACTGCCTTAATTGTGTTGAGGAATGTTCCTTCTAACCCCAATTTGCTTAGGGTTTTCATCATGAAAGGGTGTTGTATTTTGTCAAATGCTTTCTCTGCATCTATTGAGATAATCTTGATTTTTGTTTCTCAATTTATTAATGTGATGTAATACATTGATTGACTTTCGAATATTGAACCATCCCTGCATACCAGGGATAAATCCCACTTAGTCCACGTGAATGATCTTTCTGATATGCAGTTGGATTCGGTTTGCCAGAATTTTGTTGAGTACTTTTGCATCTATGTTCATCAGGGAGATAGGTCTGTAGTTTTCTTTCTCTGTTGTGTCTTTTCCAGGCTTAGGAATTAAGGTGATATTGGCTTCATAGAAAGAATTTGGGAGGGTTCCCTCTCTTCCAATCATTTTGAATAATTTGAGAAGAATTGGGGTTAGTTGTTCTCTAAATGTCTGGTAAAATTCAGCGGTGAAGCCATCCGGTCCTGGGCTCTTCTTTTTTGGTAGTGTTTTTATTACTGATTCAATTTCTTCTATGGTTATGGGTCTGTTTAGATTTTCTATATCTTCACGGCTCAGTTTAGGAAGGTTGTATGTGTCCAGGAATCTATCCATTTCTTCCAGGTTCCCCAATTTGTTAGCATACATCTCTTTGTAGTGGTTTCTAATGATTCTTTTTATTTCTGCTGTGTCTGTTGTTACATTTCCATTACTATCTTTGATTTTACAGATTTGGGTCTTCTCTCTCCTTTTTTTGATTAGTTGGGCCAATAGTGTGTCAATTTTGTTTATTTTTTCAAAGAACTAGTTCCTGGTTTTGTTGAATTTTTGTATTTTTTTCGTTTTAATTCTGTTTATTTCTTCTGTGATCTTTAGTATTTCTTTCCTCCTTCTGGATTTGGGCTTGCTTTGCTGCTGTTTTTCTAAATCCTTGAGGTGCATGGAGAGTTCATTTGTTTGGTTCCTTTCCAGCTTCTTGATGTAGGCACCAATTGCTATAAACTTTCCTCTTAGCACTGCTTTTGCTGTGTCCCACAGGTTTTGATAGGTTGTGTTATCATTTTCATTTGTTTCTAGAAATCTTTTGATTTCTCTTTTAATTTCTTTGATGACCCACTGTTCGTTTAGGATCATGTTGTCCATTCTCCATATATTTGCATATGGTGTAGAGATTCTTGGGTTGTTGATTTCGAGTTTCACTGCACTATGGTCTGAGAAGCTGCATGGTATAGTTTCAATTTTTTTGAATTTGTTGAGGCTCCCTTTATGGCCTAGTATATGGTCAATCCTAGAGAACGTTCCACGTACTGGGGAGAAATATGTGAACTCTGTGGCTGTGGGGTGGAAGGTCCTGAAGATATCTATTAGGTCTATTTGGTTTATAGCATCAATTAACTCTGTTGTTTCCTTGTTGAATTTCTGTCTGGTTGATCTGTCCATTGGTGAGAGTGGGGTGTTGAAGTCCCCTGTTACTATTGTATTTGAATCTATATCTCCCTTTAAATCCTTTAGTAATTCCTTCAGGTAGCCAGGTGCCCTGTAATTAGGTGCATATACATTTATAATAGTAATGTCTTCCTGTTGGATAGATCCTTTAATCATTATATAGTGCCCTTCTCTGTCTCTTTTAATAGTTTTTATTTTAAAGTCTATTTTGTCTGATATTAGGATGGCCACACCAGCTCTTTTTTGATTTCCATTAGCTTGGAGTATCTTTTTCCATCCTTTCACTTTCAGTCTGCGTGCATCTTTGCTGATAAGGTGTGTCTCCTGAAGGCAGCATATAGATGGAGTCTCTTTCTTGATTCAATCAGCTAGTCTCTGTCTCTTGGTAGTAGAATTAAGACCATTCACATTCAGTGTGATTACTGTTAAGTACTGTCTTTTCCCATTCACATTTCCTGAAACTAGCTGTTTATGTATTTTGAACTTTGTTTGTAGGTTACTCTACATTTGCTTTTTTTTTTTTTTGTAGTGAAGTTCTTGTTTTTGTGTTTCTGTGTGCAGCACGTCTTTGAGCAAGTGTTGTAGGGTTGGACACGTGGGTACAAATTCTTTCAGTTTCTGTTTGTCTTGGAAGATCTTTATTTCCCCTTCATTCATAAATGCTAGTTTTGCAGGGTATAGTATTCTAGGTTGGCATTGTTTGTCTTTTAAAACTTGAAATATATCATTCCATTGTCTCCTTGCCTGTAGTGTTTGCGATGAGAAGTCTGGGTGAGTCTGATTAACTTACCCCTGAATGTGATTTGTCGTTTTTCTCTGGCACATTTTAGGATTTGTTCTTTGTGTGTCACTGAGCTGAGTGTTGCCACAATGTGTCGCGGTGAATTTCTCTTCTGGTCTACCCTGTTTGGAGTCCTGGCTATCTGTAAAATTTGGCTGTTGTTATCCAGCTGCCTTTGTTTGAAGTTTTGTGATATTATTTCATTGAAAACACATTCCAATCTATTCTCTCTTTCCACCCCCTCAGGGATTCCTATTATCCGAATATTACACTGTTTGATTGAATCTTGTAGGTCTCTGACCGTATTTTTTAATTTTTAAATTTCTTCTTCCTGCGTTTGAACTGACTGTATTATTTCTGGACGTTTGTCTTCAAATTCTGATATTCAGGCTTCTATTTCATCTGTTCGATTTCTGAGGGATTCCACGGTGTTTTTTATATGGTCAATTGAGTTTTTCATTTCCAGTATTTCATTCTGGCTTCTCTTTAGGTTCTCTAATCCTTGGGCTTGTTTTTCGTTCAGCTCTCGACACTGTTTCTTATTATTTCTAAGTAATCTGATTATTAATTTTCTGAATTCTTTTTCTGGCATGGTTTCAAATTCTTCTTCTTCAGCCTCTGTTATGGTTGGTTTAGTCTTCTCCATTGGTGAGTTCTTCTATATTCTTATTGTGGGTTTTTGTTTTGTTTTTTGGCATTCTGTCTGGGTGGTTTTTCAGGTTGATTTCCCTCTGCTATAGACTGCTGTGGGTCTGTACCAATATCCAGTGTAAGCAGGCTGCTCTGCCTTCTAGAGTTTGCTTATTTATTTTTTACTTATGTATTTTTTAATTTTTGAATTTTTTATTTTTTGTAACTTGCATGGGCTGGTGTCAGGGCTTTGAGGTGCCTATCTCTGCCCCCTGGGGCTGGTTTCCTTGTTCCTATGTTCTCCCTTACTTGTCTGTGCCTGGGGTTCATTGTTCAGTCACCCTCTCTTACTGCACCTCCAGCGGGAGGAGTGTCAAGAGGCTCCAGACCACCTCTGGACTCCGCCCCTGCTGCTTCCTCCTTTGGAGCAGAGGCCAGCCTCCTTTAAGCCCGAATGTAAACAAACAGGATGGCTGCACTCTGCCCACCACAGCTCTGATTGTGGGTTGGCAGTGTCCTAATTATTGGTGTTTTTGATTCCTCAGTTGACGCCCTGGATCCTGTTCTCTTCCCGTGGGTGCTATTCAATTTTTTTTTTCATGTTAACTTGAATAGATTGGTGTGAGGGCTTTGAGCTGCCCTCCCTCGATGCCCACCCCTGCGTAAGAGTGTAGTGTTGCACCACTCCACCTTGGGGCTCCCGAAGGTAAGTGCAGAGGCCAAGGCAATTCTTTAAGCCCGAATGTGAACAAAGAAGATGGCTGCTTCCCACCCGCTGCAGCTCCGATATGGGGGAGGGTGGAGGTACCAAGGGCTCCTGGCTTGCTTAGTCCCTCAATTAGTCTCCCTGAATCGCGCACTCTTCCCAGAGGTGCTACTCACTCTATTCCATTTTCTATTTCCTCCCCCACTCAGCTGTGCGTGTCTCAGTGTCCATCCCAGGGTGGGTTGGGGGAGGGGCGCCAGCCTGTGAAGTTTTTAAAAAAAAAACATTTAATTCATTTGAAATCAGAGTTGTGGAGAGAGGGATAAACAGGGAAAGAAAGAGATTTTCCATCCACCTTTTCACTCTCCAGATGGCCCCAGTGATCAGGGCTAGGTCAAGCTGAAGTCAGAAGCCCAAACTCCAGCCACATCTGCCATGTGGGTAGCAGGGTCCCACACACTTGGGACATTTCCTGATATTTTGCCAGGCACATTAGCTGGGAGCTGGGAGGGAACTGGGTCATTTTGGACTCAAACCAGCTCTCCCATATGGGATGCTGGTGCTGTGGTTGGCAGCTTAACTCTCTGTGCCTCATTGCCAGCCATCTAGCTTGTGAAGCTTAGTGTACCATTACGTTTTCACAGAACAGCATCACCCTGGGGTTATACGATATTGCAAAGGGATATGCTGCCATGCCAGATGAAAGTTTGACTCATCAGAAACTGTTTCTAGCTGCTACCTTACTTTTCAACAATAGCTGTAGCGAAAACCAATGAGGAAAGCCAACTTAAGTGGAACCAAAGTGTGTGTGGTAGGTTTCTTCCCCAGTGTAAGTAATCATTTGTGTTTGGAGATGCATAGTGTCACTTCTTTGTGACAGTCGAGGAGCCAGTGTTTTAGAAAACTCTGGGCTAAGGAAATATTGGACTTTGGTTATGATTTGGCCTTAACATTAAGTTCTTAAGTCATTTTGATCTTTGCTGTTGGGAACCTCACACCTAATTTAGTTGGACATTCCTGTCTCTTTCATGGGGAGTTGTTTTACTAAATTCAGATGTTTCTGATTGATAAAGAGGAACATAGGTGGTCTTTTGATAATTGTGGGCAGTGCAGTGTGTGACTGAAATTGAATCGCTCAAAATGATGTATGGACCATGATCACTCTCGGTTTAACTCTTGTTGCGGTTAGCTCTGGAAAAGGTGGCCTTTATTTATTCATTTACTTTTTATTTAAATTTATGAAGGTTGTACAAGTTTCATATTATACAGGTTCAGGAACAGAGTGATACTTTCCACCCTATCCTCCCTCCCACCCATGCTCCCACCCTGCTCCTCCTGCTCTCCTATTCCCATTCGTAGTTTTTATAAAGATCTATTTTCAGTTAACTTTATATGCATAAAATTATCCCTACACTAAGTAAAGAGTGCAAACAGTAGTATAGAGAGGGAAAATAAAACACTGCTCCTCAACAGTCAAGACAAACGCTGTTAAGAACCATCACATCTCACAGTGTCAATTTCACTCCTATAGATTACCTTTTCAATCAATCAACTGAAGACTGGATCAAAAATTATGGGATATTTTTATACATAATGTAATGCCACAAAGAGATAAACAAAATTAAATCCTGTCATTTGCGACAAAATGCATGCAGCTGGAAACCATTATACTTAGCGAGATAAGCCAGTCTCCAAAACACAGATACCATATGTTCTCCTGTGATCTGCGGAAACTAAAAGATTGCCTTTTAAGAAACACAGAGACAACATTTTTAGATTCAGATAAGGGTCCTTGCTGTCAACTTCTCCTTTGAGAATACTAATTTGGAATGCAGGAAGGTCTGGATGATGAACATTTTCAGAGATGGCTCTAAAGAGGCAAAGGCCGGGAATCATGTTAAGTAAATGGGAAAAAAAAAACACGAACACACACACTCTACCAAATTCATAATTATGGAGGAGCAGTGAATAATCTTCATCAAAAATGCCAACAGCTAACACTTCACATGCGATTCTCATAAAAGCTATGTGAGATGCCTTTCAGGGTATACGGGAGGTCTTTTTTTTTTTTTAAGATTTTATTTATTTATTTGAAAGAGTGACACACAGAGAGAAGGAGAGACAGAGAGAGAGATAGAGAGATCTTCCATCAACTGGTTCACTCCCCAATTGGTTGAAATGGCCGGAGCTGCACTGATCCAAATCCAGGAGCCAAGAGTCACAAGTTTCCTCCAGGTCTCCAATGCGGGTGCAGAGGCCATTCTCTACTGTTTTCCCAGGCCATAGCAGTGAGCTGGAACAGAAGTGGAGCAGCCGGATGTCAATCTGGTGCCCCTACACGATGCTGGCAGTGCATGCAGCGGCTCTACCCACTATGCCACAGCATCGGCCCCTGTGGGGAGTCTTGAATGGAGAAGGAAAGACCATATACGTCCGCCATCAAGATACATGTGCAGAATCATCATTCATTTGTACATACGTGTGTATGCATGTCTGTTTATATCAAGGCGTGTACATAGCACTGCACTTGCTTGTTTTAACTTGTCACCACAACCCACCTCACTTTTGTGGACATTATTTTTAGTATGTCTTGTAGTACTGTTTGATGCTGCCCGTTGTACTTTGTCTGTGTGGCAGGTTATTGTAAGAAATGGTGCACCTGGGACAGAAAATGTGTGAAGGGCATTGGAAATAGAATTCCTGTGTCTGACTCCTACTCTGCCACATCCTAGCCATGTGACTTTGGGCAAGTCAGGGATCTGTTTCCTCATTTGCAAGATGAGGGCTCTGAATCCCAACATAATGCATACGGTTGTTGCGATGACAGAATGAGCTGTGGTAAGTCGTTGTACTTGGTAAACCACGGAGCCCAGTCTAGAGTGTGATGTTGCTATTCTCCAAGACCATTAGGAAATCCATTGTAGTAGTAGTGTCGTGATCTTCTTCTAATTTTTCTCTTTGCAGCCCTCAAGCAGCAATAATGAACGGGATATCAACAATATTAATGTCCCAGAGACATCCAGTGGACCAGGAAGCAGCGCAAACTGGATTGTTGCTGATCCCAACCCGAGGATCCCTCAGTCGTTCAAGGAGGAGTCTGTCGTATCCCAAGGTCCTTACATCTGCATCAACCAGGTCTTGAGGGAAGCTCACTTTAACAGCCTACAGCAGCGAGGACGATGGTCTCCAACCTGATGAGACTGGGAGCTCCTTCTTACAACCTAAAATTGGCTTATAAAAGCAGTTGCATGCAAGCAAAAAAAGTCTGTGGGCTTTCCTGTCTATCTGTTAAATAGCAGGTTAATGGGCACGTGTTCATTAGGAATGTCACTATACTGCTGCAATTTGAAAAAAGGTTTGAAGAAATGTTTTAAACATTCTTTTCAAATAGGGGGTCATGTTTGTTTTAAGATAGCAAAATGGCATGGCGGTGTTGTGAGACTACAGCTAAGCTGCCACTAGCAAGGCTGGCATTCCCCCTCTCCCCTTCCCCTCCACCTCTCCACCGCCCCCTCTCCCACCTTTCTTCTCCCTCTTTCTCTCTGCCTTCCTCTCCTTCCCCTCTCCTCCCTCCCCCTCACTTCTCCCCCTCCCTCTCTCTCTCTTTTCCCTCCCCCCCTTCCTCCCCCCACTTCCTCTTCCTCTCCCTCTCTGCCTTTCTCCCTTCTCCTCTCTACCTCTCCCGTACCTACCTCTCCCTCTCCCCTTCCCTCCCCTTTCTCCCTCTCTTGCTTTATACCTCCCTCTCTCTCCCCCTCACCCTCTCGCCCTCCTCCTCGCCCTCTCCCACTTCCCCTCTCCTTCCTCTTCTGTTCCTCTCCCCTACTCCCTCTCTCCCTCTCCCTCCCCCTCCCCTCTTCCATTCTCCCTCCATACCCATCCCTCTCTCTCTCTCTCACGCAGTCCCTTTCCCCCTGCTCCCCTATCTCTCCACCTCCCCCTGTGTGCCTTTCTCTCCCCCTCTCCATCTGCCCTTCTTCCTCTTGTTTCTAGTGCTCAATGCTTCGAATACATAAATAATCTTTTTCTAATTAATTGGCCAAATGAGAAGCTCCCAACCTGTGAAAGGAATCCATAGTATATCCAATTCAGATTCCAAATCTGTCAGGAGGAAACTCATGGAAAATAACGTGATTTTAAATATTTATTTGTCTAATTGAACATCAGAAATACATAGAAACAAGAAGAGGCAGAAATACACACAACAAAAGAGCGAGAGCAAGGGCGGGAGCAGAAGCAGGAGCAGGGCAGAGAAATATACAACAACAGGGCGGGGCAGGTCTTCAAATTCTCTGGTTCACTCCCAAGGTGGTCCCACTGGCCACTGTCTAGTCAGGCTTAAACTAGCATGAAGAAGCCTCACTCAGTTCTTCTACATGGAAGATAAGGGCCCAAGCACTTGGGCCATCCTCCGTTGCTTTTTCCCAGGCCACCAGCAGGGAGCTGGATTAGAAGTGGAGCAGCCAGGTCACAAACTTGCTCCATTATGGGTTGCTTGCATCTCCCATGGTGGTGTACCTGTTGTGCCACAACGCTGTCCCAGGGAAATAACATTTAAAGTTTCGAGCCTTCATTTTTTTAAAAACTTTTATTTAGTAAATATAATTTTCCAGAGTACAGTTTATGGATTACAGTGGCAATCCCCCCCCCATAACTTCCCTCCCACCCACAGCCCTCCCATCTCCCGCTCTCTCTCCCATTCCGTTCACATCAAGATTCATTTTCAATTATCTTTATATACAGAAGATCGATTTAGTATATATTAAGTAAAGATTTCATCAGTTTGCACCCACACAGAACAGAAAGTGTAAAATACTGTTTGAGTACTAGTTACAGAATTAATTCACATTGAACAACACATTAAGGACAGAGATCCCACATGAGACGTAAGAACACAGTGACTCCTGTTGTTGACTTAACAATTTGACACTCTTGTTTATGGCGTCAGAAATCTCCCTAGGCTCTAGTCATGAGTTGCCGAGGCTATGGAAGCCTCTTGAGTTCGCTGACTTCGATCTTATTTAGACAATTTCATAGTCAAAGTGGAGGTTCTCTCCTCTCTTCAGAGAAAGGTACCTCCTCCTTTGATGGCCCATTCATTCTACTGGGATCTCACTCGCAGAGATCTTTCATTTAGGTGTTTTTTTTTTTTTTCCCAGAGTGTCTTGGCTTTCCATGCCTAAAATACTCTCATGTTCTCTTCAGCCAGATCCAAATGCCTTAAGGGCTGATTCTGAGGCCAGAGTGCTGTTTAGGACATCTGCCATTCTATGAGTCTGCTGTGTATCCCACTTCCCATGTTGAACCATCCTCTCCCTTTTTTATTCTATCAGTTAGTATCCGCAGACACAAGTCCTGTTTGTGTGATCCCTTTAAGCCTTCATTTTGAAGGTTTCAGTTATCCTGTATGGAGTTTGTAGTTTCCATTTCAGATAACCACAAACACAACCAGAAAACAATGTTAGTATTCCAAAGTATGGAATGCTTGGCGCCGTACTGTGCTGAAATGAACTGCCATGTTGCCCCTCAGAGGGAGGAGGGCCTATTAGCATGACTCTGTTCTTGGAACAGCTAACGCTAGACTCTCTTTGGACTGTGAAAATGGGAACCATGCTCTACTGCCTCTCTCCACTGTTGATATTTGCAGGAGGCATGTTTCTTTTTTAAAAATATTTTATTTACTACTCTGGGGATAACATTTTCCATTTACACTACAGCCAAGGTCTTATGAGCTCCACTAAATAAAGAGTTCAAGAATTAAAAAGTAAAACCACCATAAAACCAGCAGGAAATTAGTCTATGTCTATATACGCAGTGAAACAAGGAAAGACATTCACATTCACTCGTATACAGTTCATTTTAAAATGGCCACCAAATCATTAACACTTAACTAGTATATAATTCATTTGGAAAATTAAACAAATGTCTGGCACATCAATTTGTTCGACAAATCTGTTTTTAAAATGTGGAGATTTCTTGAAAAGCTAGAAAGAGACTTGCCGTAAGACCCAGCCATCCCAGGACTGGGTGTATAGCCAAAGGACATGGACTCATTGCAGGAAGGACATTTCTAAGGCTCTGGTATGCTGAGACACATTCTTTTTGAGAATTTGAAGCAAGATTTGAGAATTTAAAGACTCAAAGACATCCATCCACAGTGGCCTGGAGGGGGACTCCAAGAGAGGCAGGTGATTCTGCCCAAAGGGGCAAGTGATTCTGGGGTGTTTAACTACAACTTAGGGGGAGACAAAGCTTGACATTAGCTACAAGGCTGGGACAAAACTCATCCAAATGCCTGATTTTCAATCTTTTATCCTGTCTGGCTTGCTCATGATAAAGCAAAAAGCCACCAGAAGGGTAGGATAACCTAATTTGCTTTACAGTAACCTGGGAGCTCAGAAGGAATTTCCATTCTCTTGCTATTCTCATGGTAAGATTGGAAGCTTCCAAGGAGTGGGCAGGCAGTCGCTTTGGACTGTGCTAAACACAACCTCCAGGGAAAACAATAATTTTGCTCCTTAAACCTCCATGGGGTCCTCCAATGGACATGAATGTGCACAAAGTGGAAACAAGTGGAGCTGAGGATGAGGATGGTTTTAGAATGGAGTCTGATTTTGGCCGAATTGTGCAAAAGGACATAGGTTGCAGGTTGACAGAAATAAGAGATTTTATTAACTGGTAGAAGTAACTGAAAATGAAAGCTGTCCTATGAAAGGAGAACACACACATGCATTCTCACACGTGCATAAAGGTGTTTGTGCACAGTCCCCTCACTTCCACGGTTGCCCTCTTTACCACAGGCAGAGTTTCACTTGTACTGGAATTTGAGTGTGATGGTAGGGGGTTACAACTTCCCTGGCCCCACCATATGGAGCAGGCATAGGTCCTTTATTTCTCACGTACACGTTGTGTGTGAGAACGTTCTTCTGTGGCCAGTGGGCCGGAAGTGTGTGACAAGAGGAAACATTTACTAGAGGGCATCATGGCAGGAAATAGAGAAAGGCCCCCCGCCTACCATTCCTCTCTAACAACACGGGGAACAAGCAAGTACTAAAGACAACAAGGTGTTTGAACTTTCCACCACATGCTCACAGCAGGACTCAGCAATGCCCAGCCAGAACCCGGCAGGCTTCAACACACAGCCCCTCCTCAAACAATGGGTGTATGATAACACAGTGTCCCTGCAATCCCTAGAGAGCGCGTTTCCTTTCTGACCTGCCTATTTAGGGACCTGGAAGATGATACCACCACCATGACAAAACGTAATTTTTTCAAAGTAAAAAGTAATGTAAATCCCTCGTGCTTCATCATAGTAAATACAAGATATGATCTCCATCCTGTTTGGAAGACTTTCTAAGTCTGTCTACCAGGGGGCTTCCAACCGTAGTAGAAGTTGAAATTCAAAGATACTCATGTTTTCCATGAACTCTTTCTGTAATATCTATAAATTAAATATATATTAAATATATATATATATATATAAAACAGTTCATGTCCTTTGAACATTATATAAAATGATCCTTTTAAAAAGCTTTTTATTTTACATAAAGGGACAGTATTTCATGTACTTCATTTATACTGTTTCAAGGGCATAATGGTACTTCCCACCCTACCTTCCCTTGGCACCCCCTCTATCCCACACTCCCTCCTCCTTCCTTGCTTATTTTGTGTTAATTTTTACATTGACATAGGTTCAGTGGGTTACTCCACCAAATATGGAATTCAACTAGTAGCATATAGAAAACCCACTGTTCCTCAGGAGTATAAATAGGGGGTATAAAGGAATCAAATTGGGCCGGCGCCATGGCTCAACAGGCTAATCCTCCGCCTTGTGGCGCTGGCACACCGGGTTCTAGTCCTGGTCGGGGCGCCGGATTCTGTCCCAGTTGCCCCTCTTCCAGGCCAGCCCTCTGCTGTGGCCCGGGAGTGCAGTGGAGGATGGCCCAAGTGCTTGGGCCCTGCACCCCATGGGAGACCAGGAAAAAGCACCTAGCACCTGGCTCCTGCCATCCGATGAGCGTGGTACGCAGGCCGCAGCGTGCCATCCGCGGCAGCCATTGGAGGGTGAACCAACGGCAAAGGAAGACCTTTCTCTCTGTCTCTCTCTCTCACTGTCCACTCTGCCTGTCACAAAAAAAAAAGGAATCAAATTGAAAATGTCAATTTAGCACATATATATTACATATTTTTTGTACTCTTTATGAGCTACCACAACTCAGGGAAAAGATATGATGTTTGTCTTTTGGGGACTGACTTATTTCACTCAGCGTAATGGTCTACAATTGCATCCATTTTGTTGCAGAAGACAGGAATTCATTCAATGTTATGGCCCGTTAGTATTTCCATCGTGCGTATGTACCACGATTTTTTCATCCAGTCACCAGTTGCCGGACATCTGGGTCGAACCAAATATTATTATCATCTGCTATAAACATAGGACTGATAACTCTTTCATATGCTGATTTCTGTTCCTTTGAGTAAATTCCCAAGACTGGAATGTGATAGATCTGTTCTCAGATACCTGAGGAAGCTCCATCCTGTTCTCCATAATTGTTATACTAGTACACGTTCCCACCAGCAATGAGTTTGGGAACGTTTGCATGACATCCTTGCTAACATTTGTCGGGTGTATTTCTCTTTTTGTTTTGATTTTTGGATGAGAGTCATTCTAACTGGTGTGTGGAAAACCTCATCGTGGTTTTTATTTGCATTTCCCTGATGGCTGGTATTCCTGGGTGCCTTTTCGTACACCTGTTGGGCATTTGTATTTCATCCTTTGAAAAATGCCTGTTCATATCATCAGCCCATTTCTTCACTGGCTTGTTTGTTTTGTAGTGTTGACTTTCTTGAGCTCCTTGCATACCCTGGCTATTAATCCTTTATCAGATGCATAGCTTGCCAATATTTTCTCCCATTCTCTCGGTGGTCTCTTTACTTCTTTGAGTGTGTTTCCTTTGCTAGGCAGAAGCTTCTTATAGTGATGGAATCCCATCTGTCTATTTCTGCCTTTATTCCCTGTACTTCTGGGGTCGTATCCAAGAAGTCTTTGCCTGTGCCATTGTCTTGCAGTGTTTCCTGCATGTTCAAGCTTCTAGTAGTTTGATGGTCTCAGGTCGTAGGTTGACATCCTTGATGCATTGTGAGTCCATTTTTGCACAGGGTGTAAGGAAGGGTTCTTGTTTCATATTTCTACGTGTGGAGATTCAGTTTCCCCGACATCATTTGTTGAAGAGACTGTCCTTTCTCCAGGGAGTGATTTTATCTCGTTTGTCAAAATTAGCTGGTCATAGATGTGTGGATTAATTTGGGGGGTCATTAATCTGACTCGTTGGTTCACATGTCTATTTTATGTGCATAGTAGGCTGTTTTGATTATAGCTACCCTGCAGTATGTCTTGAAATCTGATACTGTGATGCCGCCAGCTTTATTGCTTGTTATTGTATAGGATTGCTTTAGCTATGCGGGGTCTCTTGTGATTCTGTATGAATCTTGGGGTCCTTCTTGTTTGAGATCTGAGAAGAATGTCATTGGTGTTGTGATGGGGATTGCATTGAATCTGGAAATTGTTTTGGGTAGTAATGACAATTTTTAAGGCATTAGTCCTTACAAACCATGAACATGGAAGGTTTTTCTACTTGGATGGATCTTCTGTTTCTTCTCTTAATGTTTTGAAATTTTTATTGTGGAGATCGTTCAAGTCCTTGGTTAGGTTTATCGCAGGATACTTAAATGTTTTTAGCTATTGTGAATGAGACTGGTCTTACAAGTTCTTGCTCAGCCATGGCATTGCTTGTATATACAAATGTTACTGATTTGTCTGTGTTCATTTCATATCCTGCAACTTTGGCAACCTCTCTTGTGAGTTCCCGTGGTCCCTTAGTGCAGTCTTTTGGTAAAATTCAATTCGCAACAGCAGAGAAGGGTGACAGCGTTTCTAAGCTATCTCTGCTGTGAAGGAGCAGTATTTTCAAGGAATACCAGAGAACAGATGAAGAGGAGTCTCTGGACTGCTTTTCCAAAATCAGGGGTTTTAAGAAAGAGACTCGGATTAACTCCAGAGCATCTTGTCTGAGAAACGCTATTCAAAAATTGAGACTAGAGAGCCAGGGCAGAATGCTGGATCAGAAGAGTAGCAGCTGGGACTCCAACCGGTGGCCATATGGGGTGCTGGCATCACAGCGGTGACCTTGCCTGCTGAGCGGTAGCACAGGCCTTAAAGGTAAGTCTTGATATCTGTACCTACAGGAGGAAACGATCTCCTTACAACAATTTCCCTGAGTGAGGCCAAGAACAGAGGGTGCTCTCAATCCTTTACTTGGTTTCAGCTCACCGTTCCCACATCTCATGGTTAAGGAGCTACATCTGAGGATGGGGCAGACGCTCTGTGATGTGGCTGGTTGTGGGGTTGTCGAAAGGAGGATTTTCTGGCCAACAGGGTCTCGATTACACTTGGCAGGAACACTCTGTGGACAGGTTGGTCAGACACAGCTTGACCTTTGAGGTGCAAGGTGCTTTCGTGCAACATTGTAGTCTTAGGGAGAAGAAGGAAGAGGATGTTCTGGATGCCGTGGGTAGGCAGGGAATGATGGCCATTTTGGGAGAGAGACCTTAAGAAGAACACAGTCCCCCAAACCGCCCCGCTCAAAATTGGCTGTCTTCAGCAAGACCTGAGAGCAGCGGGCCCTGCCACCTGGTGGAGGCACATAGGGAATGCGAGTGGAAGGGACAGGGCTGACAGGAATCAGAGCCCAGAAGGAGCAGGTCCTGAAAGTGGCAACAGAGCAGATTGCAGACAGTGAGTGGCCACCATGCAGCTCCAGGTTGTTTTCAGGAATTTCTGGTCGAAACGAGGTATGGGTAGGGCAGCCATCTGTGGAACGCATTCTACGACTGCACAGGCAAAACCTGATGCCTGAAAGCAAGGTCGTGTCGTGTTTCTGCGTCTTTGGTGCGCACTTGGCCTTGCATTTGGTTCCCTGATTCTGAGCACGGACGGTGACTGTGATCAGAAGATAGGTGGCTAGCAGTGCTGTAAAATCTGACTCTAAGTTCTAGTGCCTGCTAACACCTTTCATCACTCCTGTGGAGTGGTAGGTCTAATGTCACCATCACAGAAGCTGGCTGACAAATACGGTGGGTGGCTTTTCTGACCTGCCATCTTCTATCTCAACAACATCGTGCCCTCTGCTCCGGCAGGCCCAGGAGATTTCTCCTTTCCTTCTCAGAAGTTCTTCCTTCTGACTTTCTCTCTGTGTATTTGCCTTCCCAACGGAAACCTCTGCCACACTGCTGCTGTCACAGACTACGTGTTTGTGTTCCTCCCGAATTGATACACGGAACTCCCAACTCCAAGGTGATGATATTCAGAATAAGCCCGACGTGAGGTGGCATCTTTGGGAGTGATGAGGTTGGACCCCTCCTGAATGGGACTGCAGTTCCCATAGGCAGAGGCCAGAGAGCTAGCTGACACTCTACCCACCACCCAAGAGTTCAGCCAGAAGACAGCAATCTGAAACCATTAGAAGAGAACGCTCACCAGAACTTGTCCATGCTGGCCCCGTGATTGCGGGGTTCCAGCCACCAGAACTGGGAGAAAGCCCTTGCAGTTGTGTGTAAGTATAGGGTACGTTGTTAGAGCAGCCAGCCGAACTCAGACCCGCATTCACCAAACATTTCGTGCTTCAGCCTTCAACCTTAATGCAACGTTAGTCGGTGCTGTCTGCTGCAGGCTTTTCTTTCCTCATAGCATAGCATGACTTCTGAGCACAGGACCACTGCTAGATCCACGTTTTCCTGCTCCCCACTGCCCTGAATACTGGGAATGCATTCCCTTCGCCACATTGAACATCTGCCCTGCTGGGTTGTGTTACTTAACTCAGTGTGGCTAAAAGCAAAGTCGTATCTCCTACACAAAATGTAGCTTGTCCACATTCCTTTATATCTTAGCACGTATCATGCCACCAGGGACTTCCTTAATCATCTGATTATGGCTTGGGGTCCATCTATCCCCTACAGTTTTTCATGACCATAGTAGGTCTCAAATTTGTCTAGTCCTCTTATGTTGGGATGACTCCAGTCACAATGCAAGGGGCATTTTCTTGCTTTTCCACAGACCCTATTTCTTCCTAGAACTGCCTGATAGGATTGGTCACTCTCTGTCTTTAAAAACCCTGTGGGGCTGGTATGACTTAAAGGGGTAAACAGCCTCTGCAACACCTGCATCACATATGGTCACTTGATCTAGTATCCAAGGCTCCATGTCTGATGCAGCACCCTTCCAATGTGCCTGGGAAAGCAGCAGAGTTGGCCCAAGTCCTTGGGCTGCTGCACCCACGTGAGAGACCTGGAGCAACATCCTGGCTCCTGGTTGATGGCTCAGTTGGGGAGTGACCCATTTGATGGGAGATCTCTCTCTCTCTCTCTGTCTGTCTCTCTCTCTCTCCCTCTCTCTCTCTCTTTCTGTCTCTCTGTTTCTCTCTATCTCTCTCTCCCCTCTCTCTGTCTCTCTCTATACCCCTGCCTCTCTGTCTATCTCTGCCTCTCTCTCTAGCTGTCTCCCTCTGTGTCTTCAAAAAAAACACCCTGTTCATGTTGGCGTTGTGGTGTGGCAAGCTAAACTTCTGCTGGCAATGTTGGCATCCCCTTATCAGAACCCTCCTTTGAGACCTGAGTACTCTGCATCCTATGCAGCTGCATGTTAATGTGCCTGGGAAAACAGCAGCAGAAAGTGCAAGTACTTGCTTGGGTCTTGCCACCCATGTAGGAGACCCAGATGGAGTTCTTGCCTCTGTCTTCAGCCTGTCCCAGCCCTGACTATTGCAGCCATTTGGGAGTGAACCTGTAGATCCCCTGCCCACAGCCCCCACGTTGCAAATAAAAAATGAAAACATAAAAGGCATCCTGTGCCTCCTAGATGGACATTGCCAAGTCCCGTGTGCTGTAAGTTCTGGGTCTAGTGCTGCCCTCATACAGACAAAACCCTAGTATAGGGTGATTCTGCCGAGAACTGACAGGGCAGATAACTGTATGGTTGCTGCAGCAACTCATCACCTGCTTTCAACTCATTCTTTTCTGCTCAGCAAGCAGTTGGGGTGTGGAAAGCTATGGTCAGTGACCCCAGAATGCATAGAGTCAGGATCCCACATGATGAGCAGTCCGGGATGGTGGGATGGAGGGAGCACTGTCTGAGTTGTTTTCTTGCTCTCTAAAGAATCCACCAGAAACCTAGCTCTTAAGAAAATGCCACTAACCGTCTCAAATGTAGTGGGTCTGGAGCCAGAGGCTCCAACAGCTTCTCTGTAAAGGGCTCCCCTACCCAGAAGTCATGGTGCCGGCCAGACTGGGCTTTCCTCTGCAGGCCCAGTGGAGGAGTCATTTCCAGACTCATTCAAGATTGGTGGGATTCAGCTCTTGCCAGCGGTAGCCTGGGAGATGCTCTCTTCTCCTAGAGGCCTCTGTCTTCTGTTGTGTGTGTCCCCTCAAGCCCCATCCTCAAAACCAATAATGGGGCATGGAGTGTTCTCATGCTTCTACTCTCTCTGACTTATCCTGCTAACACCAGCCAGAGCAAGCCATCTGCATTGAAAGGGCTTGTGTGGTTACATTAGGCTCACTTGTAGAATACCCCTCTTTGACTCAACAGGAGAATGACCACCCATCACATTCACCATGGAGGGAATTATAACAATTTGAGGATCGTTGGCTGCTCTTCCTGGAATTCTGCCGACAACGACCACCAAGTAACAAGTCTTCCAACTCTCTGCTGATGCTCTTTGACGATGAATCAGTTGGAGGCAGGATGCAACGTGAATGTGATAAATTCCTGCATGCCTCTACGTGGCCTCTCTAACACGTGTGTGTTGCTTTTCTGACTGCAATGAACACAAGACTTGGACAGAGATGTAGTCGGTAATGGGTACACAGCACTCGGAGGTGGGCTTCAGGGGGGGAGGCTAGAATGCTTTACAATCCTACCTGAGCCTGGCTGTTGGATTGAATCAGAGGACAAGAGCATCTGACACACAAACCAAGGCTTGAGGAAGCTCCACCCCCCACTGCACAGCCACCTGCAGACTGGGTTAACTACACACCCACTGCCATAAGTGATGCCCAGCCTCTGTGCTGTGCAGCTCATCTAATCCCCAGAGAGCCTTCAGCACTGTTCTCATCCCATCCCTGCCGTGGACCACAGTGCAGCATTCCGTCTTGCTGGACAGGTTCCTTTGTGCAACAGAGCGCATTGTCAGGAGGAAAAGCAGTGTACAAGCAAAAGTCAAACTGCAAGGATCCCAAAATGACAAAGGGCTCAAACTGGAGTTCAGCAATGGTCATATCTCCTGACTGATTGGTAGATCAAGGGAAAGAATACTTGCAGGAAGGACAGCGTTTCGCAGTATTGGACCATGTTGACTTTGGGTGCACTGCTGGGGATGCATGATGGGTTCAGAGAGAGACGCGAACAGACCCCCTCAGAGCTACAGAAAGTCACTCACGGGAGAACTGCGAGCCAAGGTTGTAAAACCATCTTTCTTTCATTGCCACGAGAGAAAGGCAACTTTGCTTGTTTTCTCATAGCAAGTCAGGACAAGATTTGGAGATGAAGCGGAGCAGCGTTTGGGACAGTACCTCAAGCGAGTGATGATTGAGGCCATGTGGAGACTCCAGGGCACAATGCTGGGAGCTTAATAAAACATAACATAAACTTACAAAGGCTTCTACAAAGAGTGATGTCAGTGGCTGTTAGTTACACAGTGAGAATGCATGAGACAACGTAAACAGACACCTTTAACGTGAGTTGGAGTGGAAAAGACCAGATACCTGCTACTGTGCTCAAACGCTTTTTGCTTTAAAGATTTTATTTATTTATTTGAGAGGCGTAGTTACATACAGAGAGAGTGAGGCACAGAGAAAAAGGTCTTCCATCCCCTGGTTCACTCCCCCAAATGGCTGCAATAACTGGAGCTGAACCTATGTGAAGGCAAGAGCCAGGAGAGTCTTCCAGGTCTCCCACGCGGGTCCAGAGGCCCAAGAACTTGTTCCATCCTCTACTGCTTCCCCAGACCATGGCCGAGAGCTGGATCGGAAGAGAAGCTGCCAAGACTAGAACTGGCACTCGTGTGGGATGCCAGGACTACAGGTGGAAGCTTAGCCCACTATGCCACAGTGCCGGCTCCCTAAAAATGAGGTGGTATGCCAGGCAATACTCCCTTGTCCCGAGGTGCAGGATTCCTGTCGTGCTCAGAAGCAGCCAGGGAGTGGGTGTCGTCATGCCCACCTTCCGCACAGGAAGAGCACGGGCAGCAGCCTGCCGTGAGATGTGTAATGGTGGTTTTCTTTCTCCTTTTGCTACCCTTTGCTGCAGCCCTGTCTCTTCTGGACACACATCTGCCCTGCCACCTTCCAGCTGTTTGAGAACCTACAGCCTGACCTCCCTGTCTACACTCGCGGGCTGGGTGGAGTTCCAGCTTGGACTCGACCTCCATGGATCCACTCCAGAACTGGAGTCCAGGGTTTGCTGCTGACGCCTCCCCGATGGCCATGGCAGAGACCTCCGCGGACAGCCGGGCCACCTCTCAGCCTCCCTCCGCGGAGCAGCTCATGTGGGGCCTGGGGAATGTGAACCCCGGTGCTGGCGCTGATCTGCCTGTCGGATCAGTTCCTTCAGTTCTCCTCCCTGACTTTGTCTTTGTCACTTCACTACTTGGTGTGACTTTTCAGGATGCACAATGACCAGTTTTTAAAGACAGTCAAAGGCAGACAAGGAGCAGGCACATGGTACCCTGTGGCAGCCATTAGTTCTCTATCCCTGGGAAGCAGGACAGCCTCATCAGTCAGCACCAGGGACTCCTTCCTGCAGGCTCTCCTAGGGCTACATGGCACAGGCTTAGCTTCCTTTTCCCTGTACCCCTTGCCACGTCATCAGGGGGATCGATCATCCCCTCGTTGAGAAGCCCTACAGCTTAGCTCAGCTGCAGTCGTGGCATTGGAATGAAATGTTCCAAGTGGTGCCACCAACCCCGTCATTACCTCTGGCTTCCCTGCCTCTCCTTGCCATGGCAGGGCCAGCCCCGTGTACTTTTCCCTGGTTCAGACTTGCCCACTCTACCCTTTGATTTTGCTACCCCCTTTGACTAATCCTCCTGCCTCTTCTGATTTCATTTTGTAGTCATTGTCCTTGCGTTTACAGCACACAGCATTAGCTAACGGAAATCCACTTTCAAACGACATCATGTCTCTGTGTGTTGAACAGGCCTTACCACAGCATGCTGCCAGTTCCTGCCTCCCATCCATCGTCCTGTGACCTGCTTCCTGGATGAGAGCACCGGGGTGTGTTTCTCCAGTTTCTGGTACTGTGAGGAGTCAGAAGGGTTAATAGGCAGTTAGGAAAGGCCTCCGTGGGAATAAGGAACGAGGCGTTTGTATGAAATGTGCCGTCGGCTCATCGGACGAAAGACATTGCCCCAAGAAAATGAAGAGTTTGGCAGTTAGCGAACACAATGTGCCCCACACCCCCCCGTAACCCTAAGAGAAACTAGGCTCTGGCATCCTACTCGAACGCACCACAAAGCAGCATGTCTCAAGTGGTTAGCAACAGATCAGGTATGCATGACCTACCCGGACTGGTCAACTCAACAATATTTCTCAACTGTCACATCTCCAAGCGGATGACATAGTAACATTTGTAAACCTGTCCGGAACCATGACGGCAATGCAGGAGACATGCAGAAAAACAAAGCAGACCGTCCTTGGCGTATGGAAACTCTGTAGAAGAACTGAACAATTAATGTGCTGTCCCTGTATAAGCTGCCAATACCCAAAGGTGGTTGCACCCTTCTCTTGGGGACCCCTTCTGACAAGTAGGATTCTCTGTTTCTCAATAAAATCGACTTTCACTAGCTTTGTCCACCCCCTTTATCGCCCGCTTGGTGAGCTGATTCTTAGTCATCCTGAGATGAAGAGCCCACTCTGAATTCCTGTTACAGCAGCAGAGCTGACTCTCCACAGGACATTTCATAATGTTGCGTCTGTGCCACTGATACCGCTCTCAAGGCTACGGTGTAGCCGTAATAAGCATTGCTCCCCGAGGTTCTCCACTTGTATACTGTTAGGTAGCTAACCTATTATTTAACTGCCTTAAACCACAAAGGAGATGTGATTTACCCGTGTGGTCGAGTTGTACAACCCTCCTGCATCCCTTTGAGGTCGACACCGTGCATTTTCACGTTTAGCATATGAAGACCCTGAGGAGAAGTGGAAGCACAACCCTGGAATTGGCGTGTCTGAACTGAAGGGCATGTGAGGACGCTGGCATGTGCAGTGTGCCAGTGTCTTTATGGCCCGACTGGCCCCAGATGACAGTGACTCAACTTGTCCAAAGCGATTGTCATGACAGAAAAGTGCACCTGGTTACCTGAGGGACCTGAGGATGGGGACACAAACAGCTTACCACAAGGCTAGCCTCATCCTGAAGACAGCCTCCAGCCTCAGAGCAGAGCAGCCTCAGAGCAGGGGTGGACTTCTGGCTATCACGAGGTCCTGCCAACGTTAGGAAGTGCCTCAAGGAAGTCTCCTGCTCGTTTGAATGGAGCAAGAGCACAGAATGGGGTTGGGGGCACAGACCATGGCCACTAACTGTGGGGATGCTCGAGCCGGCAGCTTGAGTGTGGGGCTGCGCTGAGCCCCTGTTGGGGTGACAGAAGCAAGGGGAAGGGTCTGTGTGTGGGTGCCAGTGCCCTTGGCTTATATACTCCATGGATGACACAGTGTCAGCCAGTTTCCGAACTGTGCATGAGACGGGCTCGTTCAAGCTTGCTGCCTGGAAGCTGAGCCTCGTTGTGTCATTTGAATGCTTGGCCCACAAGCGGCTGTTGTTTTCTTTCCTTTTCATGAGGCAAGACGTCTTGAAATTGACACTTGGGCCCCCTGATTGTTACCCCCAAACAGATTAGCACGTTCCACGGATGGCACAATAAGTTATGTGGTCATCTGTGTGCAGTGAGACCTGTAGAGGTCATTGTAGCACCCTCATCTGACTTTGGGAGCTAGAGCAGAATGCCAGATACGCAAGCTTAGCTGAGCTGAGTTTTCCCTTTGTGATCTCATCAGAGAAGTTTCGACATGACTTTGCAAGCCTCGCTTGCCTTCCCGGCTCTGAACCTGTGACGGAAGGACTTCCTTAGGACCTCAAAGGCTTACATCCCACTGCCAGCACTCCTGCTGTGTGTCAGCATGCCTGCACATCTGTGAGACCACATGTACGGAGTGGAGGGGGGCAAGGTGATCACAGTGAGTCCAGTCTCGGGGTGTTACAGCCACTCTATGTCACATTCAAGGGGGCTTTGTTGTGTCACAGTTCACCTTCTTGACCCACTACAACCCTCTCAGTGTTAGTGGGTGAGAATGTAATTGTTGACCTCTCTCATCCAGAGACTTGATTTTCAGAGAGGCTAAGTCCCTCAGAAAGTGACTGAGTTAGTCTCACATGGGAGGTGGGACTCAAGCTCTAAGCCACTTGCCTCTACCACAGCTAAATGCCTTCTGCTTCTTTCCGTGAAAGCAGTCCCACTACCTCTCAAGCAGCCCTCCAGGCACCAAGTTCTTAATCCTCCCCTCTCACCACCTCCCACTCCAGGCTTTGCTAGCTGTGGGGGTAGGCTGTGAAGAGGAGTGTCAATGGCAGAAATGTCAAGGGCAGATCTGTAACACATTGTTGCTCACAAACGGATCTCATGGGTCTGACCAGTGGGACCTCCCAATGGAGCCCTCCATGTGGGTTTTTTGCAAGATGCCCTGACCCATCTAGTCCCTAAAAAGACATATACTTGTTGACATAGTTACCTCTGTTCCAAGGCAGCTCTTATAGGCCATCTGCATGCACCAAGGGGCCCTGGGATTGCCTCAGGGGCCATACGTACCAGGTATTGCTGGACCTCTTCTCTCCCCAAACAGTAGCCTCATTTTCACCTCTCCTTGGACAAGAGGAGGGCGCATCTTATAGGAAGCCACCGTCTATTTCTTCTTTCCTGTCATACACTCCTAAAAACAGGGCGACTGTGTGTCAGACTTCTCCTGGATACCCGCAGTGAACCATGGCACCAACCTCAGAGCCATGGGTCAAGAATATGGGAGAAATTTACCAGAGAAAGACCTAAGCCTGACAAGGCCAGGAGTACTGTGTGTGTTTATGTGCATTTGTGTCTGTGTGTGTATGTGTGTATGTGTGCGTGATATGCAATGGTGAGAGAGAGCGATCAGCCTCATCCACTGGTTAATGCCTCATATGCTCACAATAGCCATGGCTTTGCCAGGCTAAAGTTTGCAACTAGAAACTTCATCTGCATCTTCCACACATTGACCCAACTACTTGAGCCTTCACCTGTAGCTGCCATTTTGGGTGTGAATCTACTGATGGAGTATCTATCTTTCTTCTCTCTCTCTCTCTCTCTCTCTCTCTCTCTCTCTCTCTCTCTCTTCTATCTCATTCCTCTTCCTCCTTCCCTCTCTCTCCATTTCTGACACATAAATAAATCCAATGTAAAGATAAAGCCCATGACTCTGACCTTTATGAAGATTGTAGTCAGGTTTTGGATGCTAGGTCCTACCCACACAGAAGGGAGATTTCATTCATCCATGAGCTTCCATGCCTTAACATGTGATGTAATTGTGGGAGTGGAAAAGTACCTTTTTTGTGAAGGCAGTGGTCAATCGTTTAGGCTTCAAGGCAACCTGGTAAGTATGTAATTACTTCACCACTTCCCAGGTAAAAGGGCACAAAAATGACTCTTCTTCCTAAATTGGAAATCCTTCCAGCCTCGGTTGGGACCCAAGTATTTCAGAAAATCCCCAAACTGAAGCAATTCTGTTCATCCAACCGTTTCTGAAAATAAAGAGGTGTTTTTCCTCTATCTCAAATGACAGGCTGCTGCTCTGCAAAGACTTATTGGTACACTCATCCTAGAGGCTGGCCGTTTTGCTTATGTCTACCCAATCCATGGCTGCTTTCCTCTCAAATGCTTCAGAACACGCATATTAAATGAATTTCTAGTATGTGTCTTCCAATTTTTCTCTTCCCCTTTGGATTTGTCATATGTGTGAAGATGGAACCCAAGATTTTGGACCAGTGTCCTCAACCGTGGGCAAAGGTAAATCCTCATCAGGCCATCCTGGGGCCCTTTGTATTTTGTGCAGCACTAAGTGTGCTGACTATATGTTTACCACTTCCATGCTTGCCTGTGACTTGACAGTCCATGGAACCATCTTAAAAATGGGTTGCTGACATTCATGGCAGGTTGGAGATTCCATTTTCAAATCTTTCAACTCTCACAAGTGTTCTTTCCTAAAATTTGTCTGCTGGAGAGAAGCTTATGGGCTCTCTTTTTCTACCAACCTTTCCAGAATCCCCTTCTTCCCACTTGCTGAAAGAGAACTCTATATCAAACCCACTCCCAATATTATAAATGTGCAATGGACCTAGGCCTAAAAGTCTCCAGGCAACAAAGAAAGTATTTGAGTATTTGAATATTCGAGTTAGCAATCATCCTTGCACTCAAACATCCCCATCCAGTTCATTAGTAGGCTCATACCCAATGAAACTATTTTCAATAATTAATGAATTTATTTACAAACTTGTTTCATATATATATATATATACATATACATATATAAACACATGTAAGTTATATATTTGGATGTAACATGTGAATGAGTGTACATGTGTAAATACGTACACATGTGTTTTGAGACATTTGTTTTCATACATCAGGTATGGTACATGTGCTATTATGGAATATGAATAAACCATACAAACAGTAAAACAGTAAAGTAGATGACAGTATGGTCCTTATTTTTACCTATAGTGAGCATCAATTCTGTGCCTGGAGATTAGAGGTTCCTATTTGATACCAAGCAGACTTATTTTGGTCTTTCATTTGATCCAGGATCTAGGCACATCCACCTTGTGTAAGAGCAAGAGCAAGGGAACCAATGGTAGCAAACGTTCTATTAACTTAGTTTCAGGACCTCCACCTACTTACTTTCTTCCCTTGAAACAAAAATCTCAGCCTGTCTAGGTTAGTCATCTGCCCACCCATGAGCTATCATTGCTTCTCCTTCACGTGTCCTTGTCCATTGTGGTGCCTTCCTCCCTTAGCAAAAGAAGAGCAGACCTGTAACTGCGTAATTCTGTTAAGTAATTGTCCATGCCTTGTATGGACATTCTAAAACTCAGCTGTGTACTCTCAATATCATTTTGTGGGTAACCTCTGCAATCATAGACTGCAATTGACCAGTGAAATGCAAGCTTTCCTTGGATAAGTTAATTGCTCTTCCAAGTCTTGACAGCTGACAAAAGACAAGTGAGCAATATTTACACTATTCCTCACGCTCCTTGTGTGGAGGTGTTGGCAAATATACATGAAGGGCTTAGAATAGCACTGATTATTACATCTTCCACGCCTTAGCTCTATTCCATTACAAATTATTCATTGCAAATATTGTTAGTATCATTTTGTTGCATACAACTAAGCATTTTTAAATTAAGTATGACATCCTAAAAGAGTGATGCTGAGATACAGGGAAGGCAGCGATTCTAAAAACAAAATATGGGAGTTCGGCAGGAGCAGCGAAGGGGGCGGCAGGGTTCCCGTTGGCTGCCAACGGGGAAGGCATGGGCGACGCCTGTGTGGCGCGCCCAGAGCCCCGCGCTTCAGCCCCAGGGGAGCCAGACAGTTAGGACAGACTAATGGATGAAAATAAATCGGACAGACCAGCGCTGGAAGCCGAGGTGAGGCAGGGCGTGCGCCCAACACAGCAGCACCAGCTGCCGCCGCCCATCCCCCAACCCACCCTGGGACAGACACTGGGACATGCACGACTGAGAAGGGGAGGAAATAGGAAAAGGTACAGAGCGTGTGACACCCACGGGAAGAGAGTGCAACTTGGGGAGACTAATTGAGGGACTAAACAAACCAAGAGCCCACAGTGCCTCCACCCTCCCCCATATCGGAGTGGCAGCAGAGGGAAGTGGCCATCTTCTTTGTTTACATTCGGACTTAAAGAACTGCTACCGTCCATGCTGCTGCCACAGTGCGCTGCTGCCGCGGCACGCTGCTGCCACCTAGCACTAATCGGGAGTGGTGCAACTATACACTCTTACTCCAGGATGAACAGCACAAAGCCCTCCTGCCAAACGACTCAAGTTACCAGAGGGGGGGAAACATTTTTTTTTGAAAAGCGCCTGCTAGGCTATACACATAGAAGCCAGAGATTGGAAGCCAACTACCATCAACTCTGCTCAGCTGTGCGGTATTACTTCCCTCCCGAGGGAAAAAATAATAATAATAATAAAAATAAATAAAGAGTGATCTACCACAACTAACCCTGAAGAACTAAGCAGAGCTCTCTGGCTACACCCATGTCAAGCCTCTAAGGCTCCTCCAACAGCAGACAGCCCACTTAACAAAGCCATAGTATAACAAGAAAAAAATCACAGTAAGGGAAGAAGAATTAAAAGAATCCCACCAAAATGAGAAACAACAAACACAGAAACCAAGGGAACAAGAACAATGAACACATTATGATGCCTTCAAAGGAACAAAACACCCCAAGCCGAGAATATGAACATGACGAGATAGAAGAAATGCAAGATATGGATTTCAAAAAATTTATGATAAAATCATTTAGAAGTCTTCAAAAGCAAATTCTTGAAATACAGAAATCCTTACTGGACAAGATAGAAAATCTCTCTTGGGAAAACGAAACCTTAAGGAAGAACCAGAATATAATGCAGGAATTAGTAGAATAGGAAATTGTGATAGTGAAGAGAAATCAGTCAGAAATGAAGAACTCTGTAAATCAAGTAATGAACACATTGGAGAGCCTCAAAAATAGAGTCAGCGAAAGAGAAGAGAGAATATCGGACATAGAAGACAGAGCACAGGAAACTATACAGTAACAACAAAGAAAAGAAGAGGAAATTAGAAATCTAAAAAATATTGTTGGAAATCTACAGGATACTATTAAAAACCCCAACATTCGAGTTCTAGGAATTCCTGAAGGCATGGAGAGAGAGAAAGGATTAAAAGGCCTTTTTAGTGAGATACTAGCAGAGAACTTTCAGGGTTTGGAGAAGGACAGAGAAATCCTAATACAGGAAGCTCATAGAACCCCTAATAAACATGACCAAAAGAAAACCTCACCACGACATGTTGTAATTAAATTCACCACAGTGAATGAAAAAGAAAAGATCCTAAAATGTGCAAGAGAGAAACGTCAGATTACTCTCAGAGGATCTCCAATTAGACTCACGGCAGACTTCTCATCAGAAACCCTGCAAGCTAGGAGGGAATGGCGAGACATAGCCCAGGGACTAAGAGAGAAAAACTGCCAACCCAGAATATTATATCCTGCAAAGCTCTCATTTGTAAATGAAGGTGAAATAAAGACCTTTCACAGCAAACAGAAACTAAAAGAATTTGTAGCCACTTGTCCAGCCCTACAAAAGATACTTAAAGATGTGCTACACACAGAACACAGAAACACGGTCATCAATATGAAAGAAGCTAAAGGAAGGAAACCTCACAGCAAAAGATCATAGGAAACTCAAAGCATATATAAGAAACTATCTTTGGCAAATGGCAGGGCAAAATTACTACTTATCAATTGTCACATTGAACGTGAATGATTTGAATTGCCCACTCAAAAGACACCGATTGGAAGCCTGGATTAGAGAAAAAAAATCCAACTATTTACTGCTTACAAGAAACACACCTTTCTAGCAAAGATCCATACAAACTCAAAGTGAAAGGTTGGAAAAAGATACATCATGCCAACGGAAATGAAAAAAAAGCGGGTGTAGCCATCTTAATATCAGATAACATAAATTTTACCACAAAAACTATTAGGAGAGACAAAGAGGGACACTATATAATGATTAAAGGATCCACTCAACAGGAAGATATAATGATTATCAATGTATTTGCACCTAATTACAAGGCCCCAGTTTATTTAAAAGACTTGTTAAGGGACTTAAAGGGAGACTTAGACCCCAACACAATAGTACTGGGGGACTTCAATACTTCACTCTCAGAGATAGACAGATCACCAAGAGAGAGGATCAACAAGGAGAGAGTAGATTTAAATGACACTATAGCCCAAAAGGATCTAACAGATATCTATAGAACTTTCTATCCTACAGAGAAAGCATTTACATTCTTCTCAGCAGTACATGGAACCTTCTCTAGGATTGACCACATACTAGGCCATAAAGCAAGTCTCAGCAAATTCAAAAGAATTAAAATCACATGACGCAACTTCTCAGACCATAAAGGAATGAAGTTGGAAATTAGCAACTCAGGAATCCCTAGAGCATATGCAAAATCATGGAGACAGAACAACATGCTCCTGAATGAACAATGGGTCATAGAAGAAATTAAAAGAGAAATCAAAAATTTCCTGGAAATAAATGAGGATAACAAATCTATGGGACACAGCAAAAGCAGTAAGAGGAAAGTTTATAACAATAGGGGCCTACATCAAGAAATTGTAAATGCACCAAATAGATGAGCTCACAGTCCATCTCAAGGATCTAGAAAATCGACAGGAAACAAGACCCAAAGCTAGTAGGAGAAGAGAAATAATGAAAATCAGAGAAAAAAAATAACAGGATTGAATCAAATAAAACATTACAAAAAATCAGCCAAACGAGGAGCTGGTTTTTTGAAAAAATAAACAAAATTGACACCCCATTGGCCCAGCTAACCAAAAAAAAAAAGAGAGAGAAAAGACCCAAATCAATAAAATCAGAGAAGAAAAAGGAAACATAAAAACAAACACCACAGAAATCAAAAGAATCATCAGAAATTACTACAAGGACTTGTATGCCAGCAAACAGGGAAACCTATCAGAAATGGATAGATTCCTGGACGCATGCAACCTACCTAAATTGAACCAGGAAGACATAGAAAACCTAAACAGACCCATAAGTGAGTCAGAAATTGAATCAGTAATAAAGGCCCTCCCAACAAAGAAAAGCCCAGGACCAGATGGATTCACTGCTGAATTCTACCAGACATTTAAAGAAGAAATAACTCCAATCCTTATCAAACTATTCAGAACAATCGAAAAAGAGGGAATCCTCCCAAATTCCTTCTACGAAGCCAGCATCACCTTAATCCCTAGGCCAGAGAAAGATGCAACATTGAAAGAAAATTACAGACCAATATCCCTCATGAACATAGATGCAAAAATCCTCAATAAAATTCTGGCCAATAGAATGCAACAACACATCAGAAAGATCATCCACCCAGACCAAGTGGGATTCATCCCTGGTATGCAGGGATGGTTCAATGTTCACAAAACAATCAACGTGATACACCACATTAACAGACGGCAGAAGAAAAACCATATGATTATCTCAATAGATGCAGAGAAAACATTTGATAAAATTCAACACCCTTTCATGATGAAAACCCTAAGCAAACTGGGTATAGAAGGCACATTCCTCAATATAATCAAAGCAATTTATGAAAAACCCATGGCCAGTATCCTATTGAATGGGGAAAAGTTGGAATCATTTCCACTGAGATCTGGTACCAGACAGGGATGCCCACTTTCACCACTATTATTCAACAAAATGCTGGAACTCTTAGCCAGAGCTATTAGGCAAGAAAAAGAAATTAAAGGGATACAAATTGGGAAGGAAGAACTCAAACTATCCATCTTTGCAGATGATATGATTCTTTATTTAGGGGATCCAAAGAACTCTACTAAGAGACTATTGCAACTCATAGAAGAGTTTGGCAAAGTAGCAGGATATAAAATCAATGCACATAAATCAACAGCCTTTGTATACACAAGAAATGTCACGGCTGTGGAAGAACGGCTAAGATCAATCCCATTCACAGTAGCTACAAAAACAATCAAATACCTTGGAATAAATCTAACCAGGGACGTTAAAGATCTCTATGATGAAAATTACAAAACCTTAAAGAAAGAAATAGAAGAGGATACCAAAAAATGTAAAAATCTTCCATGCTCATGGATTGGAAGAATCAATATCATCAAAATGTCCATTCTGCCAAAAGAAATTTACAGATTCAATGCAACACCAATCAAGATACCAAAGGCATTCTTCTCAGATCTGGAAAAAATAATGCTGAAATTTTTATGGAGACACAGGAGACCTTGAATAGCTAAAGCAATGTTGTACAACAAAAACAAAGCCAGGGGCATCACAATACCAGATTTCAGGACATACTACAGGGCAGTAGTTATCAAAACAGCATGGTACTGGTACAGAAACAGATGGATAGACCAATGGAACAGAATAGAAACACTAGAAATCAATCGAAACATATACAGCCAACTTATATTTGATAAAGGATCCAAAACCAATCCCTGGAGTAAGGACAGTCTATTTAATGAATGGTGCTGGTAAAACTGGATTTCCACGTGCAGAATCATGAAGCAAGATCCCTACCTTACACCTTACAAAAAATTCATTCATCATGGATTAAAAACTTAAACCTATGACCCGACACCATCAAATTATTGGAGAGCATAGGAGAAACCCTGCAAGATATGGGTACTGGCAAAGACTTCTTGGAAAATACCCCAGAAGCACAGGCAGTAAAAGCCAAAATTAGCTACTGGGATCACATCAAATTGAGAAGTTTCTTTACTTCAAAATAAACAGTCAGGAAAGTGAATAGGCAACCGACAGAATGGGAAAATATATTTGCAAACTATGCAACAGATAAACGTTTGATAACCAGAATCTACAAAGAGATCAAGAAACTCCACAACATCAAAACAAACAACCCACTTAAGAGATGGGCCAAGGACCTCAATAGACATTTTTCAAAAGAGGAAATCCAAATGGCCAACAGACACATGAAAAAATGTTCAAGATCACTAACCATCAGGGAAATGCAAATCAAAACCACAATGAGGTTTCACCTCACCCCGGTGAGAATGGCTCACATTCAGAAATCTACCAACAATAGATGCTGGCGTGGATGTGGGGAAAAGGGACACTAATCCACTGTTGGTGGGAATGCAAACTGGTTAAACCACTATGGATGTCAGTCTGGAGATTCTTCAGAAGCCTGAATATAACCCTACCATACAACCCAGCCATCCCACTCCTTGGAATTTACCCAAAGGAAATTAAATTGGCAAACAAAAAAGCCGTCTGCACAGTAATGTTTATTGCAGCCCAATTCACAATAGCTAAGACCTGGAACCAACCCAAATGCCCATCAACAATAGACTGGATTAGGAAATTATGGGACATGTACTCTACAGAATACTATACAGCAGTCAAAAACAATGAAATCCGGTCATTTGCAACAAGATGGAGGAATCTGGAAAACATCATGCTAAGTGAATTGAGCCAGTCCCAAAGGGACAAATATCATTTGTTTCCCTTGGTTGGCGACGACTAACTGAACACCAAAGGGGAAACCTATTGAAATGAAATGAACACTATGATAATATAAGAACTGATCAGCTCTCATCTGGACTGTTGAAGTACAATGTAAACCTTTACCCATATTAGTATCTCTCTTTGTTGATTATTTTTGTTCTAGTACTAGTGGTTGAACTCTGCAACTAACACACAATTAGCCTTTGGTGTTTAAATTTTAACTGAAAAATGATCCCAGTTAACTATGAGAGAGGGAAAATGAAAGGGAAGATATTTACAATTTGAGACAAGCTTAATTGGACTTGCACCAAATGATGGAGTTAGAAACATGCCAGGGGATTCCAATACAAACCCATCAAGGTGGCATGTACCAAGGCCATCTCACTTGTCCAAGTGATCAATTTTAGTTCACAATTGATCACACTGATAGGTCTAAGAGTCAAAGCGATGACACAAACAAGACTAGAGTCTGCCAATAAAAAAAAAAGATAGAACCAGAAAGGGAGAGAGCGATCCAACATGGGAAGCGGAGTCACAGTGGACTCATAGAATGACAGATGTCCTGAATAGCACTCTGGCCTCAGAATCAGCCCTTAAGGCATTCAGATCTGGCTCAAGA
The DNA here is from genome assembly GCA_949820135.1 of Sylvilagus floridanus. Classification (NCBI taxonomy): domain Eukaryota; kingdom Metazoa; phylum Chordata; class Mammalia; order Lagomorpha; family Leporidae; genus Sylvilagus; species Sylvilagus floridanus. The sequence continues at coordinate 93,433,804 of OX463223.1, forward strand.
GCCCATGAGAATATTCTAGGCATGGAAAGCCAAGACACTCTAGAAAAGGAAAAAAAGAAGACCTAAATGAAAGATCTCTGCGAGTGAGATCCCAGTGGAAGGAACGGGGCCACCAAAGAAGGAGGTGCCTTTCTCCGATGAGAGGAGAGGACCTCCACTTTGACTGTGACCCTGTCAGAATAGGATCGAAGTCGGCGAACCATAAAGGCTTCCATGGCCTCAGCAACTCATGACTAGAGCCTAGGGAGATTCCTGACACCATAGACAAGAGTGTCAAATTGTTAAATCAACACCAGGAGTCACTGTCTACTTATGTCCCATGTGCGATCTATCTTTAATGTGTTGCCCAATGTGAAGTAATGCTATAACTAGTACTGAAACAGTATTTTTACATCTGGTGTTTCTGTGTGGATCCAAACTGATGAAATCTTTACTTAATACATACTGAATCAATCTTCTCTATATAAAGATAATCGAAAATGAAAAAAGAGTCAGTGTTAAATTGGTAATTGCATAAAAAATTGGTCAGTTTCAAATATATATATATATTTGAAACTGACCAATTTATATATATATATATATATATATATATATATATATATATATCATGTGGATCTCTGTCCTTAATGTGCTGTACAATGTGATTCAATGCTATAATGAGTACTCAAATAGTATATTCCACTTTGTGTTGCTGTATGAGGGCAAATGGACGTAATCTTTACTTAACACATGCTAAACTGATCTCCTGTATACAAAGAGAATTGAAAATGAATCTGGATGTGAATGAGAGGGTGGAGGGAGTGGGTAAGGGGGGAGGGTTGCGGGGGGAGAGGGAAAGTACGTGGGGAAAGCCATTGTTTTTTTTTTTTATAAAGCTTTTATTTAAAGAATATAAATTTCCAAAGTACAGCTTCTGGATTACAATGGCTCCCCCCCCCCATAACTTCCCTCCCACCTGCAACCCTCCCCTTTCCCGCTCCCTCTCCCCTTGCATTCACATCAAGATTCATTTTCAATTCTCTTTATATACAGAAGATCAGTTTAGTACATATTACATAAAGATTTCAACAGTTAGCCCTCACATAGCAACATAAAGTGAAAAATACTGTCGGAGTACTAGTTATAGTATTTTTTTATATAAAGCTTTTATTTCAAAAATATAAATTTCCAAAGTACAGCTTATGGATTACAATAGCTTCCCCACACACAACTTCCCTCCCTCCCGCTACCCTCCTCTCTCCCACTCCCTCTCCCCTTCTGTTCACATCAAGATTCATTTTAAATTCTCTTTATACACAGAAGATCAGTTTAGTACATATTACATAAAGATTTCAACAGTTTGCCCTCACATAGAGACACAAAATGAAAATACTGTTGGAGTACTAGCTATAGCATTAAATCACAATGTACAGCACATTAAGTACAGAGATCCTACATGATTTTTTTAAAGAATTGATTAATTATCTATACAATTTCCAATTTAACACCAAGATTTTTTAATCATTTGCAATTATCTTTATAAACAGAAGATCGATTCAATATATGCTATGTAAAGATTTCATCAGTTTGCACCCACATAGAAACACAAAGTGTAAAAATTCTGTTCCAGTACTAGTAATAGCATTATTTCACAATGGATAACACATTAAGGACAGATCCCTCATGAGATGTAAGTACACAGTGACTTCTGAAGTTGATTTAACAATTTGACACTCTTGTTTATGGCGTCAGTAATCTCCCTAGGCTCTAGTCATGAGTTGCCGAGGCTATGGAAGCCTTTAGGGTTCGCCGACTTCGATCTTATTCAGACAGGGTCATAGGCAAAGTGGAAGTTCTCTCCTCCCTTCAGAGAAAGGTACCTCCTTCTTTGATGGCCCTGTTCTTTCCACTGGGATCTCACTCACAGAGATCTTTCATTTAGGTCTTCTTTTTTTTGTTTTTCAGAGTGTCTTTTCTTTCCATGCCTAAAATATTCTCATGGGCTCTTGAGCCAGATCCGAATGCCTTAAGGGCTGATTCTGAGGCCAGAGTGCTATTTAGGACATCTGCCATTCTATGAGTCTGCTGTGTATCTCGCTTCCCATGTTGGATCATTCTCTGCCTTTTTCATTCTATCAGTTCGTATTAGCAGACACTAGTCTTCTTTGTGTGATCCCTTTGACTCTTAGACCTATCAGTGTGATCAATTGTGAGCTGAAATTGATCACTTGGACTAATGAGATGGCCTTGGTACATGCCACCTTGATGGGATTGTATTGGAATCCCCTGACACAATTCTAACTCCATCATTTGGGGCAGTTCCGAATGAGCATGTCCCAAATTGTACATCTCCTCCCTCTCTTATTCCCACTCTTATATTTCATAGGGATCACTTTTCAGTTAAAATTTAAACACCTAAGAATAATTCTGTGTTAATGACAGAGTTCAACCAATGGTACTAGGATAAAAAAAAATACTGCAATGGATAAAGTATTACATTGTACAACAAAAGTCAGCACAAGAGTTGATCAAGTCACTGTTTCTCATAGTGTCCATTTCACTTCAACAGGTTTCCCCTTTGGTGCTCAGTTAGTCGTCGCCAACCAAGGGAAACAAATGATATTTGTCCCTTTGGGACTGGCTCAATTCACTTAGCATAATGTTTTCCAGATTCCTCCATCTTGTTGCAAATGACCAGATTTCATTGTTTTTGACTGCTGTATAGTATTCTGTAGAGTACATGTCTCATAATTTCCTAATCCAGTCTACTGTTGATGGGCATTTGGGTTGGTTCCAAGTCTTAGCTATTGTGAATTGAGCCACAATAAACATTACTGTGCAGACGGCTTTTTTGTTTGCCAATTTAATTTCCTTTGGGTAAATTCCAAGGAGTGGGATGGCTGGGTTGAATGTTAGGGTTATATTCAGGTTTCTGAGGAATCTCCAGACTGACTTCCATAGTGGCTTCACCAGTTTGCATTCCCACCAACAGTGGATTAGTGTCCCTTTTCCCCACATCCTCTCCAGTATCTATTGTTGGTGGATTTCTGAATGTGAGCCATTCTCACCGGGGTGAGGTGAAACCTCATTGTGGTTTTGATTTGCATTTCCCTGATGGTTAGTGATCTTGAGCATTTTTTAATGTGTCTATTGGCCATTTGGCTTTCCTCTTTTGAAAAATGTCTATTGAGGTCTTTGGCCCATCTCTTAAGTGGGTTGTTTGTTTTGATGTTGTGGAGTTTCTTGATCTCTTTGTAGATTCTGGTTATCAAACGTTTATCTGTTGCATAGTTTGCAAATATATTTTCCCATTCTCTCGGTTGCCTATTCACTTTCCTGACTGTATCTTTTGAAGTACAGAAACTTTTCAGTTTGATGCAATCCCAGTAGTTAATTTTGGCTTTGACTGCCTGTGCTTCTGGGGTATTTTCCAAGAAGTATTTGCCAGTACCTATGACTTGCAGGGTTTCTCCTATGCTCTCTAATAATTTGATGGTGTCGGGTCATAGGTTTTTTTTAATCCAAGTTGAGTGAATTTTTGTGTAAGGTGAAAGGTAGGGATCTTGCTTCATGATTCTGCACGTGGAAATCCAGTTTTCCCAGCACCATTTATTAAACAGACTGTCCTTAATCCAGGGATTGGTTTTGGATCGTTGATCAAATATAAGTTGGCAGTAGATGATTGGATTGATTTCTAGTGTTTCTATTCTGTTCCATTGGTCTATCCATCTGTTTCTGTACCAGTACCATGCTGTTTTGATAACTACTGCCCTGTAGTATGTCCTGAAATCTGGTATTGTGATGCCTCTGGCTTTGTTTTTGTTGTACAAGATTGCTTTAGCTATTCGAGGTCTCCTGTGTCTCCATATGAACTTCAGCATCATTTTTTCCAGATCTGAGAAGAATGCCTTTGGTATCTTGATTGGTGTTGCATTGAATCTGTAAATTTCTTTTGGCAGAATGGACATTTTGATGATATTGATTCTTCCAATCCATGAGCATGGAAGATTTCTCCATTTTTTGGTATCCTCTTCTATTTCTTTCTTTAAGGTTTTGTAATTTTCATCATAGAGATCTTTAATGTCCTTGGTTAAGTTTATTCCAAGGTATTTGATTGTTTTTGTAGCTATTGTGAATGGGATTGATCTTAGCAGTTCTTCCTCCGCCGTGACATTGCCTGTGCATACAAAGGCTGTTGATTTATGTGCATTGATTTTATATCCTGCTACTTTGCCAAACTCTTCTATGAGTTGCAATAGTCTCTTAGTAGAGTTCTTTGGATCCCCTAAATAAAGAATCATGTCGTCTGCAAAGAGGGATAATTTGAGTTCTTCCTTCCCAATTTGTATCCCTTTGATTTCTTTTTCTTGCCTAATAGCTCTGGCTAAGACTTCCAGAACTATACTGCATAGCAGTGGTGAGAATGGGCATCCCTGTCTGGTACCAGATCTCAGTGGAAACGCTTCCAACTTTTCCCCATTCAATAGGATATTGGCCATGGGTTTTTCATAAATTGCTTTGATTGTATTGAGGAATGTACCTTTTATATCCAGTTTGCTTAGGGTTTTCATCATGAAAGGGTGTTGAATTTTATCGAATGCTTTCTCTGCATCTATTGAGATAATCATATGGTTTTTCTTCTGCAGTCTGTTAATGTGGTGTATCACGTTGATTGTTTTGTGAACATTGAACCATCCCTGCATACCAGGGATGAATCCCACTTGGTCTGGGTGGATGATCTTTCTGATGTGTTGTTGCATTCTATTGGCCAGAATTTTATTGAGGATTTTTGCATCTATGTTCATGAGGGATATTGGTCTGTAATTTTCTTTCAATGCTGCATCTTTTTCTGGGTTAGGAATTAAGGTGATGCTGGCTTCATAAAAAGAATTTGGGAGAATTCCCTCTTTTTCGATTGTTCTGAATAGTTTGATAAGGATTGGAGTTAGTTCTTCTTTAAATGTCTGGTAGAATTCAGCAGTGAATCCATCTGGTCCTGGGCTTTTCTTTGTTGGGAGGGCCTTTATTACTGATTCAATTTCTGACTCACTTATGGGTCTGTTTAGGTTTTCTATGTCTTCCTGGTTCAATTTAGGTAGGTTGCATGCGTCCAGGAATCTATCCATTTCTGATAGGTTTCCCTGTTTCCTGGCATACAAGTCCTTGTAGTAATTTCTGATGATTCTTTTGATTTCTGTGATGTCTGTTGTTACATTTCCTTTTTCATCTCTGATTTTACTGATTTGGGTCTTTCCTCTTTTTTTTTTTTTTTTTTTGTTAGCTGGGCCAATGGGGTGTCAATTTTGTTTATTTTTTCAAAAAACCAGCTCCTCGTTTGGCTGATTTTTTGTAATGTTTTATTGGATTCAATCCTGTTGATTTCTTCTCTGATTTTGATTATTTCTCTTTTTCTAATAGATTTGGGTCTAGTTTGCTGCAAATTTTCTAGATCCTTGAGATGCATTGAAAGCTCATCTATTTGGTGCCTTTCCAGTTTCTTGATGTAGGCACCTATTGATATAAACTTTCCTCTTAACACTGCTTTTGCTGTATCCCATAAGTTTTGGTATGTTGTGCTGTTATCCTCATTTACTTCCAGAAAATTTTTGATTTCTCTTTTGATTTCTTCAGTGACCCATTGTTCATTCAGGAGCATGTTGTTCAATCTCCATGTGTTTGCATATGCTCTAGGGATTCCTGAGTTGCTAATTTCCAACTTCATTCCCTTATGGTCTGAGAAGCTGCATGGTATGATTCTAATTATTTTGAATTTGCTGAGACTTGCTTTATGGCCTAATATGTGGTCAATCCTAGAGTAGGTTCCATGTACTGCTGAGAAGAATGTAAATGCTTTATGTGTAGGATGAAAAGTTCTGTAGATATCTGTTAGATCCATTTGGGCTATAGTGTTGTTTAAATCTACTGTCTCCTTGTTGATCTTCTGTCCTGTCGATCTGTCAATATCTGTGAGTGGAGTATTGAAGTCCCCCAGTACTATTGTGTTGGGGTCTAAGTCTCCCTTTAAGTTTCTTAACAAATTTTTTAAATAAACCAGTGGCCTGTAATTAGGTGCATATACATTGAGAATTGTTATATCTTCCTGTAGTATTGATCCATTAATCATTATATAGTGCCCCTCTTTGTCTCTCTTAACAGTTTTTGTATTAAAGTTTATGTAGTCCGATATTAAGATGGCTAAACCCGCTCTTTTTTCATTTCTGTTGGCATGGTATATCTTGTTCAAGCCTTTTATTTTCAGTCTGTATGGATCTTCCTTGGAAAGATGTGTTTCTTGTAAGCAGCAAATAGATGGTTTCTGTTCTTTAACCCAATCAGCCAATCTCTGTCTTTTAACAGGACAGTTTAGACCTTTAACGTTCAATGTGACTATTGATAAGTGGTAAGTTTGCCCTGCCATTTGCCAAAGATATTTTCTAATGTATGCTTTGAATGCCCAGTGATCTTTTGCTGTGAGGTTCCCTTCGTTTACCTTCTTTCATGTTGATGGCCGTGTTTCTGTGTTTCTGTGTGTAACACATCTTTAAGTATCTTTTTCAGGGCTGGACGAGTGGCAACAAATTCTTTCCATTTCTGTTTGCAATGAAAGGTCTTTATTTCACCTTCATTCACAAATGAGAGCTTTGCAGGATATAATATTCTGGGCTGGCAATTTTTCTCTCTTAGTACCTGGGCTATGTCTCGCCATTCCCTTCTAGCTTGTAGGGTTTCTGATGAGAAGTCTGCCGTGAGTCTAATTGGAGATCTTCTGAGAGTAATTTGACGTTTCTCTCTTGCGCATTTTAGGATCTTTTCTTTCTGTTTCACTGTGGTGAGTTTAATTACAACGTGGCCTGGTGAGGCTCTCTTTTGGTCATGTTTACTAGGGGTTCTATGAGCTTCCTGTACTAGGATGTCTCTGTCCTTCTCCAAAACTGGGAAATTTTCTGCTGTTATCTCACTAAAAAGGCCTTCTAATCCTTTCTCCCTCTCCATGCCTTCAGGAACTCCTAGAACTCGAATGTTGGGTTTTTTAATAGTATCCTGTAGATTCCCAACAATATTTTTTAGATTTCTAATTTCCTCTTCTTGTCTTTGGTTTGACTGTATATTTTCCTGTGCTCTGTCTTCTAAGTCCGATATTCTCTCTTCTGCCTCACCCATTCTGTTTGTAAGGTTCTCTAATGTGTTTTTCATTTGATCTATTGAATTCTTCACTTCATTATGATTTCTCATCACTATCACAGTTTCATGTTCTACTAGTTGTTTCATTTCAGCTTGATTCCTCCTTAATATTTCATTTTCACGAGAGAGATTTTCTACCTTGTCCATTAAGGATTTCTGTAGTTCAAGAATTTGTTTTTGAGTACTTCTTAGTGTTCTTATCAATTTTTTGAGATCTGCTTCTTGCATTTCTTCTATCTCATCATCTTCGTAATCTTGAATTGGGGTGTCTTTTTCATTTGGGGACGCCATAGTCCTTGTTCTTATTACCTCGGTTTTTGCGTTTGTTGTTTGGCATATTGGTTTCTTCACTGTGGTGTATTTTTCTTGTTATACTATGACTCTAGATTAAGTGGACTGTCTTCTTTTGATCGAGCCTTAGAGGCTTGAGATGGATGTGGCCTGAGAGCTCTGTTTGGTTCCTCAGGGTTGAGGGTGTGTCAAAGGAGACACTCCCAGGTTAGGCGTGGTAAATCTCTCTCTGTTTCTTTCTTTATTTTTGGTTCAAAAGGGAAGTAATTCCACACAGCTGAATGGAATTGGGGGTGGTTAGCAGGCAAATGATATACCCACAGGAGCCAGAGTTCGGAAGCTCTTTCCCAAGGACCAGAGAGGGAATCTTTGCGGCCCTTAGTGTGGGCTCAGATTCTCCTGTAGTCTCCCACTGGGCTGCCAAGGCTACTTACTGTAGCGTCTCTGGAGAGTACTCACATGAATTCGTGATTTCCGTGAGTTTTCTCCCCCACCATTTCTTTTTTCACAGTCTCAGTTCATTAGCACCACACATTCATTAGTTTCTAATCTCCTGTTATTTCACCCCTCCCACCCAGAGTCATGTATTTCTGCTAGGCTCAGGGCCGGTGCTGACCTGAGGTCGCCCTGCTTATGACGTATTCAAAATGGCCTGGGGAAAGGCATTGTAATCCATGAGTTGTACCTTGGAAATTTATATTCTAAATAAAAGTTAAAAAAATAAAAACAAAATATGGGAGCTGGTGTTCAGCCTAGTGTTTCAGATCCCTATTTACCATTTGGGAGTTCCTGGGTTTGATTCCTAGCTCCACTTCTTTTTATTTTTTTAAGATTTTATTTATTTATTTATTTGAGAGGTAGAGTTACAGATAGTGAGAGGGAGAGACAGAGAGAAAGAAGTTATCATCCTCTGGTTCACTTCCCAAATGCCTCAATGGCCTCAGCTGAGCTGATCCAAATTCAGGGGCCAGGAGCTTCTTCTGGGTCTCCCATGTGGGTGTAGGGGCCCAAGCACTTAGGCCATCTTCAACTGCTTTCCCATGCCAACAGAGAGCTGGGTTGGAAGAGGAGCTGCCAGAACTCAAACTGGCGCTCATATGGGATGCTGGCACTGCAAACAGAGGCTTAGCCCACGATGCCACAGCAATGGCCCCTAGCTCCACTTCTGAATGCAACATCCTGCTAATGGACACCCTGGTAAGCAATAGATGACAGTTCCAGGAACTGAGTTCTTGCCACACACATAGAAGACATGGATTGTTTCCAGGTTCACAATTAAGTGACCCAGGATGGCAGTATTTCCCTCTCCCTCTCCCTTCCCCCTCTCCTTCTTCCTCTCCCTCTACTTCGCCCTCCCCCGCTCCCTCCCTCCCTCTCTTTCGATTTCTCCTCTCTCCCTCCCCCTTCCCCTCGCCTTCCCCCTCTCCTCCTTCCTCCTCCCTTCTATCCTCCCTCTCCATCTCCCTCTCCCTCCCCTTCACTCCTCCCCTCTCCATTCTCCTCCATTTGTCTCTGTCTCTCAAATAAAAAGCAAATAAGATTTTAAACAATAAAATGTGACTTAAATTCTAGATTTGTGAGAAATGTCATCCTACTTCGTATTCTGTGCTGGAAAACGCATCAGCTTCTGTGTTTGCTTCATGGGAAAACGAGGCTCTCATGCTTGTTGAATCTCACAGCTCGCTAGAAGTGTGTGCAGGAGAACCTAAATGTACTAGCACTGGATTAGAAAGGGGATATGGGCAGGTGATTTTTGCTGGTCTCAATTCCCAGTAATCACAAACATAATTCAAGGAGGAAGCCTTCAGGAATGTGTGGCAAGTCTTACCCAGTTACACGAAGGCTGGATCTACAAGGACCAGCTAAACGTGGTGGGTGTCCTAAAGGTTCCCAAGGTCTCCAGAAGCATCTGTTCAATCCACAGTCATTGTTGAGAGCCTACCATGTTATGGGCACTATGCTAGTGTCAGGGATATAGCAGTGAACAAGCTGGTGCAGAACTTCACCTTGAACAGTCTACATTCCCTCAGCAGTAGATTTGAGGGAGAAGCAATCTACAAGCATGGAAATAATGAGGTGTGATTCTTCCTATCTAAATGTGGATTCAGTACCTGTCGGGAGCTTTGTAGGGAGGTTCCAAGTGCAGCACAGTCCCTAGCACATGCTGTGTTTCCATTGCTCCCCATTCCTATATGCCCACAGCTGAGTCACTGAGATGTGTGGGGCACACTGTGATGTGACTGTGACTACACATCCATCACAGGATTCCCCTGTTGGGATAAGGGAACACAGCAACACAGTACATGGGCTGTGATGAGGCTGTGTCCTGTGGGATTTCTTGCCTAGGGGGGCCTTTGTATTGGCTTCCTCCAGTGGGCAGAAAAGCTTCACTCAGCTCCCTGCTTTCTGTTGGCATCACTCTCCATTCGGTAGTGTTTCTGTCTTCTCTCACTGCTTTCAAGCTGTAGTAGGTGAATAGGAAACTTATAATAATGATATAACAAATACCATAAATGTCTCACTTTTGTGATGTTTTGTCTAAAAGTAAGTACAAGTAAATGTCTCATGAATCAAGGGATATACCTTACTGAAAATTGTGAAGTACCACATGCAGTATGATGCCTGTCTGTGCTGCAAGTAGTGAGAATTACCACAGCAGACAGCATGAGGAGCACGTGTGGCTACTGCATGAATTCTAGCATCTCAACTTCCCACTATATGCCATGAATACATTAAGAAAAGGCAGAGTTCCTAGTTTAAGTGCAGGAGAGAAACACATAATTGGTCAATAAGTTCCAACAGACTGACGGGCCCCACCTCACACTCTAGTGGAGTGAAGGTGGGCTGGAAGATGTCTTTTGGGGAACAGAGGAGAGTCAGATGAGCAAAGATAGTCCTTGGAAACGCTCTATGAGCAAAGACAACCAGGAAATGCCCAGGGGAAAGCAAAGCACGAGTTTGGCAAATTTGGGGGGAAAACTGGAAGGAAGTGCATGGGGTTACATGAACCAGAGACAGCACAGAAGCCTGATGGCGTTGGTGGTCAGAAGCCCTTCTCAGGAGCCATACTTTTATTGCTGGCCTAGGAGCTGCAGATCTCAAAGCCTACCCCGAGTTTTCAGTACATTCCAGTCTGGGGATGTGGCTCAGCTTACGAAACCAATTGCCTTCTGATGGGAAGTTAGACCATTCTCCATATTCTGCTCTTACTAAACAGATGAAATTGCTCCTAATGTGGATTCAACATGTGTTCCATGTTGAACACTCCCTTTGTGTTTTCCTGCTAGTGCTCACTGCAACTTGTGCTGTCCTGGCTGCAGGGGAGCTATTGCTGGCTCCCCACATCCTCACCATGGTAGGTATACTCTGAGAGTGGTTACCGTTGATCTCCCCAACCCTTCCTCCATGAAGATATTGGTTCTCATATCTAAAGATGTAGTCTCACTCTCCTTTTGAATATGCGCTATGGAGGAATAAGAGAAGGTGTGCAGATGTTATGTGTATTTCTTCAGACTTGCTTAAGTCCATTTTCCAATGATGCCACAGAACACCTGCTGTTGGAAAACATGTAAAGGAAATACAATGTGCTTATTTCACAGTTTGGGTGACTGGAATACCAAGAGGTGAGGACAATTTCATCAATTTGGTCTCTGGAGAGGACCAAATATTGGCTGGGAGAAGTGCTTAAGCTCATGCAAGAAGGAGGAATCACATAGCTAGGTGGGGAATCAAAAGAATGAGGAGGGACTGCGATTGAACTTTTTCAAGAACCCTCTTATGGGAACTCACCAAGGTCCCAGGAGAACAATATCAATCCCTTCCCAGAACAGCACCCCACAATGAGCTAAGGGCCTTCTCCTGTGCCTTACTTCATATAATTCCACTGAGTTAACCCCACAACATGCAGGGACAAGCGTCCATCCTATGTTCCAGGGGGAAGGGGATAAAAACCCACATCCAAACCCTAGCATATGTCTGGTTCATCAAAAGACCTCACTCAACACACATTTGCTGAGGCTCTACCACTAGGGGTTTTCCCTATGATCACAAAGACAGCATGTTATAGGAAGCCCAAGTCACAGTAAGAGCCAGGGAGAGCCAGAGAGAGGTGATGCAGGTATAAATTTCCAGTGAGCCCATGTTGGATTATTCTCTCCCATTTTTATTCTATCAGTTAGCATTTGCAGACACTAGTCTTGTTTATGTGATCCTTTTGGCTCTTAGTCCTATCATTATGATCAATTGTGAACAGAAATTGACCACTTGGGCTAGTCAGGTGGAATTGGTACATGCCACCTTGATGGGATTGAATTAGAATCCCCTGGCACGTTTCTAACCCTACCATTTGGGGCAAGTCAGCTTGAGCATGTCCCAAATTGCACATCTCTTCCCTCTCTTATTCCCACTCTTATATTGAACAGCGATCACTTTTCTCTTAAGTTTCAACACTTAAGAATAACTGTGTATTGATTACAGTATTCAACCAAAAGTATTAAGTAGAACAATCAAAAAATGCTAAGAGGGATAACGTATTAAGTTGTTCATCAACAGTCAGGGCAAGGGCTGATCAAGTCACCGTTTCTCATAGTGTTCATTTCACTTTAACAGGTTTCGTTTTTGGGGCTTGATTGTTGTCACCGATAAGGGAGAACATATGACATTTGCCCCTTTGGGACTGGCAGCTTTCATTTTTTTAAGACTTTTATTTAATGAATATAAATTTCCAAAGTACAGCTTATGGATTACAATGGCTTTCCCCCCCATAACTTCCCTCCCACCTGCAACCCTCCCCTTTCCTGCTCCCGCTCCCTCTCCCCTTCCATTCACATCAAGATTCATTTTCAATTCTCTTTATATACAGAAGATCAGTTTAGCATATATTAAGTAAAGATTTCAACAGTTTGCCCTCACATAGCAACACAAAACGAAAAATACTGTTGGAGTACTAGCTATAGCATTAAATCACAATGTATAGCACATTAAGGACAGAGATCCTACAGGATATTTTTTTAAAAATTGATTACTTTTCTATGCAATTTCCAATTTTACACCAAGTTTTTTTTCATTTTCAATTATCTTTATATACAGAAGATCGATTCAGTATATACTAAGTAGAGATTTCATCCGTTTGCACCCACACAGAAACACAAGGTGTAAAAATACTGTTTCAGTACTAGTTATAGCATTACTTCACATTGGACAACACATTAAGGACAGATCCCACATGAGACATAAGTACACAGTGACTTCTGTTGTTGATTTAACAATTTGACACTCTTGTTTATGGCGTCAGTAATCTCCCTAGGGTCTAGTCATGAGTTGCCAAGGCTATGGAAGCCTTTAGGGTTTGCTGATTTTGATCTTATTCCGACAGGGTCATAGTCAAAGTGGAAGTTCTCTCCTCCCTTCAGAGAAAGGTACCTCCTTCTTTGATGGCCCCATTCGTTCCACTGGGATCTCACTCACAGAGATCTTTCATTTAGGTTTTCTTTTTTTTTTCCAGAGTGTCTTGGCATTCCATGGGGAATGGCTTATTTCACTCAGCATAATGTTTTCCAAATTCCTATCAGGGATCACTTTTCAGTTAAAATTTAAACATTTAAGAATAATTGTGTGTTAATTACAGAGTTCAACCAATAGTACTAGAATAAAAGATACTAAAATGGATAAAGTATTACATTGTACATCAACAGTCTGAAGTCACTGTTTCTCATAGTGTCCTATTCACTTCAACAGGTTTCCCCTTTGGTGCTCAGTTAGTTGTCACTGATCAGGGAGAACATATGATATTTGTCCCTTTGGGACTGGCTCAATTCACTCAGCATGATGTTTACCAGATTCCTCCATCTTGTTGCAAATGACCGGATTTCATTGTTTTTGACTGCTGTATAGTATTCTGTAGAGTACATGTCTCATAATTTCCTAATCCAGTCTACTGTTGATGGGCATTTGGGTTGGTTCCAAGTCTTAGCTATTGTGAATTGAACCGCAATAAACATTACTGTGCAGACGGCTTTTTTGTTTGCCAATTTAATTTCCTTTGGGTAAATTCCAAGGAGTGGGATGGCTGGGTTGAATGTTAGGGTTATATTCAGGTTTCTGAGGAATCTCCAGACTGACTTCCATAGTGGCTTCACCAGTTTGCATTCCCACCAACAGTGGATTAGTGTCCCTTTTCCCCACATCCTCTCCAGTATCTATTGTTGGTGGATTTCTGAATGTGAGCCATTCTAACCGGGGTGAGGTGAAACCTCATTGTGGTTTTGATTTGCATTTCCCTGATGGTTAGTGATCTTGAACATTTTTTCATGTATCTGTTGGCCATTTGGATTTCCTCTTTTGAAAAATGTCTATTGAGGTCCTTGGCCCATCTCTTAAGTGGGTTGTTTGTTTGGTTGTTGTGGAGTTTCTTGATCTCTTTGTAGATTCTGGTTATCAAACGTTTATCTGTTGCATAGTTTGCAAATATTTTTTTCCGATTCTTTTGGTTGCCTCTTCACTTTCCTGTTTCTTTTGAAGTACAGAAACTTCTCAATTTGATGCAATCCCAGTAGTTAATTTTGGCTTTGACTGCCTGTGCTTCTGGGGTATTTTCCAAGAAGTCTTTGCCAGTACCCATATCTTGCAGGGTTTCTCCTATGCTCTCTAATAATTTGATGGTGTCGGGTCATAGGTTTTTTTTAATCCAAGTTGAGTGAATTTTTGTGTAAGGTGAAAGGTAGGGGTCTTGCTTCATTATTCTGCACATGGAAATCCAATTTTCCCAGCACCATTTATTGAATAGACTGTCCTTACTCCAGGGATTGGTTTTGGATCCTTTATCAAATATAAGTTGGCTGTAGATGTTTGGATTGATTTCTGGTGTTTCTATTCTGTTCCATTGGTCTATCCATCTGTTTCTGTACCAGTACCATGCTGTTTTGATAACTACTGCCCTGTAGTATGTCCTGAAATCTGGTATTGTGATGCCTCCGGCTTTGTTTTTGTTGTACAAGATTGCTTTAGCTATTCGAGGTCTCCTGTGTCTCCATATGAACTTCAGCATCATTTTTTCCAGATCTGAGAAGAATGTCCTCGGTATCTTGATTGGTATTGCATTGAATCTGTAAATTGCTTTTGGCAGAATGGACATTTTGATGATATTGATTCTTCCAATCCATGAGCATGGAAGATTTTTCCATTTTTTGGTATCCTCTTCTATTTCTTTCTTTAAGGTTTTGTAATTTTCATTGTAGAGATCTTTAATGTCCTTGGTTAAGTTTCTTCCAAGGTATTTGATTTTTTTGTAGCTATTGTGAATGGGATTGATCTTAGAAGTTCTTCCTCAGCCGAGGCATTGCCTGTGTATACAAAGGCTGTTGATTTATGTGCATTGATTTTATATCCTGCTACTTTGCCAAACTCTTCTATGAGTTGCAATAGTCTCTTAGTAGAGTTCTTTGGGTCCCCTAAATAAAGAATCATGTCGTCTGCAAAGAGGGATAATTTGAGTTCTTCCTTCCCAATTTGTATCCCTTTGATTTCTTTTTCTTGCTTAATGGCTCTGGCTAAAACTTCCAGAACTATACTGAATAGCAGTGGTGAGAGTTGGTATCCCTGTCTGTTACCAGATCTCAGTGGAAATGCTTCCAACTTTTCCCCATTCAATAGGATGCTGGCCATGGGTTTTTTATAAATTGCTTTGATTGTATTGAGGAATGTGCCTTCTATACCCAGTTTGCTTAGATTTTTCATCATGAAAGGGTGTTGTATGTTATCAAATGTTTTCTCTGCGACTATTGATATAATCATATGGTTTTTCTTTTGGAGTCTGTCAATGTGGTGTATCACATTGATTGTTTTGTGAACATTGAACCATCCTTGCATACCAGGGATAAAACCCACTTGGTCTGGGTGGATGATCTTTCTGATGTGTTGTTGCATTCTATTGGCTAGAATTTTATTGAGGAAGCAAGATACACATCAAACTCATAGAACGACAGATGTCCTAAACAGCACTCTGGCCTCAGAATCAGCCCTTAAGGCATGCGGAACCGGCTGAACAGCCCATGAGAGTATTTCAGGCATGGAAAGTCAAGACACTCTGGAAAAAAATGACCTAAATGAAAGATCTATGTGAGTGAGATCCCAATGGAAAGAACACGTCATCAAAGAAGGAGGTACCTTTCTCTGAAGGGAGGAGAGCACTTCCACTTTGACTACGACCTTGTCTAAATATGATCAAAGTCAGTGAACTCAAAAGGCTTCCATAGCCTTGGAACTCATGACAAGAGCCTAAGGTGATTACTGATGCCATAAACAAGAGTGTCGATTTGTTAAGTCAACAACAGGAGTCACTGTGCACTTACTCCTCATGTAGGATCTCTGTCTTAATGTGCTGTACAATGTGATTTTTTGCTGTAACTAGTAATCAAACAGAATTTTTCACTTTGTGTTTCTATGTGGGTACAAACTGTTGAAATCTTTACTTAATATATGCTAAACTGATCTTCTGTATATAAAGAGGATTGAAAATGAATCTTGATGTGAATGGAAGGGGAGAGGGAGCGGGAATGGGAAAGGGGAGGGTTGTTGGTGGGAGGGAGTTTATGGGGGAGGGGAGCCATTGTAATCCATAAGCTGTACTTCATTAAATAAATGTTAAAAAAAATTCCAATGAGCCAAAACATGCAAAGATGATCATTGCGATGGGCCTGCTTGGAGGTCCAGGACAGCAGTGCCTCAGGTCACTGAAGCTCCAGCTCACCTCTGGCTCCAACCCTGTGAGAAACACCCAAGTGGCACTGGTTGACTCACACAGCTGTGAGAGCCACGAGTGCAGTTTAAGCCTCCCAATGTTGTGATAATTTTCAAGAGTGTAGCAACAATTGCTTGATCATGAACCAACACTTTTCTCCTTTGTTTACTTATCTTATCCCATGAATAGTTATAAGAAGGGGGAAGTTCAGATTTTAACCCAGTTGTAGAATATCTTCCATGTGCTTATTTAATTAAGGAAATGAAACCCAGGCAACCCTATTGGTTTTATTTGGGTAATGGGTGTAATAATGAGTGAGAAAGTGACATTACCCAGGTTCCCAGGACCAGGCAGTGGATCCTTCTGACACAGTTCACCATTCTTCAAGGTCAGACCTTCCAGCCCAGGGGTTATCAGAACAACTCTGGAATGAATTAGGTTGGAGCTCTCATCTGAGTGTTGGCATGTGCTACTGTGTGGACTTTGGCAAGCCACCGCCACTCTATGTGCCTCTTTCTTGTTGGATTCAGTGGACAGGATGGGTTCAGTGGTTTCATAGGTTCAAAGGAAAGTGGAGGCCCATCTTTCTTGGCACAAAAGAATTTGTTAGGAAAAGAGTCAAAGAATAGAGAGGAAGCAGTATACGAATTTACAGAGAGACTGAATTTATTCAGAGAAAATAAATCCGTAGAGGTGGGTGACCAACTGCCTGCATGCACATGATGTAGCATGTGGCAGAAGGCCCCAACCCCAAGGGCCGGGCCTTTTTATGGAGGGCTAGGGCTGGGGGTGGGGGTGGGGGCAGCAGGAGGAGGGGAATTCCAGGAACTGGGCTGGGCCTTGAGAACCTGGAAATGAATGCATGGTGGGGTATGAAGGCAATAGGGTGTGAGACCCAATTGAGATTCAAGGGCAAGGAATACATTCCAGAGTTTATCTCTTTTGGACAATGGGCAAGAATGGCTGAGTCTTATGTCCTTATTCCATCAGAAGTTATCTGTAAATGAGAGCTATAATTATTGCTAGTGCTATGAACAATAGTGGCAGTATTGGCAATAGGATCAACAGCTCAGCAGTGGAACAGTAGTGGCAGTAGGATCAACAGCTCAGCAGAAATGTCGTGATTTAGAATTGCTGGACATACTGCAGACATTGTTTTCATGGCAGGGCAGTTTTGGGCTGAAAAGCAATTCCAATCTACTCCTGTCTGTGTGAGACACAACATCTACGGTGGATGCCTCTCACCCTCCTCTGCACTTTGTTTACCAGGAAATACATGAATTTTCTCAGCAGAATGAGTTTTGGAAGGCTAGCCCTGGATGTATTCTGGCACCACTGAGCCTTTCAAACCATCAGCCATGTCCAAGTGAGAACCAGTTTCTGTCCTGTTGCTCTCCTTGGGGTGGGGCACGTGCAGATCTGAAGGCCCCAAACACAACCCTGAAAGAGTCATACACATTTTGGCTAGGAAAGCCAGGCATCAGCATGGTGAGGTAAGATGCCAAACCTGTAGTCCTTGGCCCCAGGTGAGGTCACAGCAGAGGTGGGGGTGGGGAGCAACAGGAGCAGGATTATCACCATTTCCACAATCCCATTTTGTTTACACACATCCTCTTTTTTTAAAAGATTTATTTTATTTATTATTTAAAAGTCAGAGTTACACAGAGAGAGGAGAGGCAGAGAGAGAAAGAGAGAAGTCTTCTATCTGATGGTTCACTCCCCAATTGGCTGCAACAGCCGGAACTGTGCGGATCCAAAGCCAGAAGCCAGGAGCTTCTTCCAGGTTTCCCACGTGGGGGCAGGGGCCCAAGGACTTGGGCCACCCTCTACTGCTTTCCCAGGCCATAGCAGAGAGCTGGATAGGAAATGGAGCAGCCGGGTCTTGAGCTGGCACCCATATGGGATGCCAGCGCTTCAGGCCAGGGCGTTAAACTGCTGCGTCACAGCACCAGCCCCAACACACATCATCTTGATGTTGGATGTGTTATGGGAAGAGGAACCGGAATGGCAAATTGTAAGGGAGTGAAAACCTTACAGATGGATCTCACTGGCCCATCTGCTGAACCAACATTTTCCTGCTGCCCTGGGTTTGTGGAACGTTCTGGGGGTTTCCAGTGATCTTGTTCCTTCACTTTGTGAGTGAAGCCTCTTCATAGTTCTGAGCATGATCAGAAAAATCAAGACAGCAGCTGGATTCTGCCTTTTGGGTAACTCAAAGCAACAGGAAAGCAGCCCTATGCCATCCCAACACCCTGGTCACAGTGAGACCTCTCAGATGAGCCACTCTCTTTGGATAAAAGAGGACATGTTGAATAAACAGGCATAAATCATTATGGCAAACCATCTACAAGTGCAGTGATCCTACGACTACCCAAGTCATGGCCATGATGTCATCATGAAAGAACAAGATCATCTCCACATTGCTTCTCTTTTCTTGAAAAATTGCCAGATACGTTGTCAAAAAGACACATGTGAAGTGGAAAATATGTAGCTGCTTTCCACCAGGAGTAGAGACTCATTTCCTGCAAACAACCAGACCCTGCTCCCATTAAACTCATTCTGAGACTGAACACTCTTTTAGTTCAGAGAGGAATTACAGAAAGGGAGACTGTCTCATTCAGAAAACGTTTTCTATGCATTCCCTTTGCTTTTTCACCTCTAGAAATGGATTATTATTTTCATAGCAGCCCACTGCCTATCTTGAACTCTGAATATCATCTCAGACACACTGTATTCAAAATGGGGCGTGAGAAAATGTGCTAGGGTCTTCAGATTCTGGTCTACTGTGATATTAGAGCTCATAGGCTTTTAGAGAACACACACACACACACACACATGCCATATTACTGAAAGGGGCAATGAGAACAATCTGAGCAGAGGTTTTTCCTATCAGAGAGGCATCCAGGGGACTCTGTCAATACATCACCAGGACAACTTATCTGAGGTTAAAAGGAGTTGAGTGTGTGAAGAAAGGGAGTACAGTATGGTGATTTGTGATAGGCAGGACCTGCGGACAGTGGAGTGGTTGAGAGCAATGGAGAAGTTTGATACAGTCTGAATGGGAAGATAATGGAGTCTTTCAGATGGATCCTAGCAACATAGAAAACGTGCTATGGCCCATTGTTTTAGAACATTAGTTCAGATGTGTGCACATTGACTGTCAAGTGCCAATGGGACCATTATGCCCCATTTTAAATACAGTGTGTCTGAGATGATATTCAGAGTTCGAGATAGACAGTGGGCTGCTATGAAAACAATCATCCATTTCTGGGGATGAAAAGGCAAATTAGACATTCAAAACAGTATCAAGGACAGAGACAATGGGAGTCCTAAGTCAAGGGCAGCATAGCCTAGTGATGAAAATCCAGAAGGCCTGGGTTCAAGTCTCTCCTCCAGAGGTTGTTGCTTGGTGTATTGTCCTGAGCCCTCTTTGTCTTGGACACCTTATATACACAATGAGAATAAGGCTAGTAATTTCCAATAGTCCTCACATATAATAGGTCATTTAATTAAAAAAAATGATGTGTCAATTTATAAACTTTGAATGGCTGTGAAGTGTGAACTATCCCTTTGGCAAGAGGGGAAATCACTCTGTTTATCTAATCTGCTTTAGCACGCATCCAAGACACATAGAATGTCTTAACGTGCTTAAGAGTTCCTATTTGGGGGAGGTCAGATCCAAGATGGCAGAATAGGGAGGGAACTTTCTAATCTAGTCCAGGAGAAGATAGTAGAAAAGTGGAGATAGTGTAGTCTTAGGGGAAAAAACAGCAGAGGAAACTCTTCTGAAATTAGAGGGACACGGCTTGGGACTCCAATAGCCAAGAGCCTACACACCAGCACTGGAAAGTGAGGTGAGATGAGATTGCAGTAGCCTGAGATACTGGCAAAAAAGCATCAGGAAGAGCCTAGAAGGAATGAGGCTTGAAGCCCCATGAGGGAAAGTGTGCCAGTCTAACTAGAGGAGAGAAAAAAACAAAAAAGAAGGATGGTATGGACACGTTTCTCCTTCTCTCTGATACAAGCCAATAAAGCAGATGCCATTTTGAAATATATAATAGCTGTGCAAGCTCAGGCCTGTGCCCAGAAATCAGCCAAGCAGAGAAAAACCTAACTCTGGTGGGGAGAAATAACAGGGGGCTAGGACCTTGTGACTGTGTGAAGCTTCTGAACTGGGACTGTGCAAAAAAATGAGAGTGTGTGGAAGAATTCACGGTGTCGCTGAGACTTTGAGTAGTCTTGGCAGGAGACACCACAAGCTTACTTGGTGAGAGACATTGCTGGGGAATCTGAACTTACACTGAGGACTGCACAGATACTTTGTGTGGTCCTTGGGACAGAGCAGAAAAATATTATACCCACTGGGGCTAGCACTCAGGCACTGGTCTCCATTGAGGAGAAGAGCTCAGCTGAACAGAATTACTTCCTTTCTGAGAGAGAGAGGATTTACCACGCCCAAACTGGGTGTGTCACATTAGGCATGCCATTAACCCTAGAGAACTGAAGATAGCTCTCTGGCCACACCCACTACAAGCCTCTAGAGATTCAATGAAAGCAGATAGTCCACTTATCTACAGAATCATAGTACAACAATAAAAGCCACACAGAAAAAAAAAGAAACCAACGAGTATCTCCACAAATGCCAAACAGCAAACGCAACAATCCAAGAAACAAGAATAAGGAAGACAACATGACACTCTCAAAAAAAGATGACACTTCAATACAAGATTATGAAGATGATGAGAGAGAAGAAATGCAAGAAATGGAAACTCAAAAAACTGGTGATAAGATTAAAGAGAAGTAATCAAAAGAAACACACAAACTACTGAAATCCATGCAGGACATGGAAGAAAATCTCTGTTATGAAATTGAAATGTTAAGGAGGAATCAAAATGAAATGAAGAATTCAATAGAACATGAAATTGAGATATTGAAGAGAAATCAAAATGAATTGAAGAATTCAATGGAACAAATAAAAAATGCAGTTGAGAGCCTTAAAAACAGAATTAGTGAGGCAGAAGAGAGAATATCAGACTTAGAAGACAGAGCACAGGAAAATATACAGTCAAACCAAAGACAAGAAGAGGAAATTAGAAATCCAAAATATACTGTTGGGAATCTACAGGATACTGTTTAAAAAACCAACATTCAGTTTCTAGGAGTTCCTGAAGGCATGGAGAGAGAGAAAGGATTAGAAGGCCTTTTTAGTTAGATACTAGTGGAAGACTTCCCGGGTTTGGAGAAAGAGACATCCAAGTACAGGAAGCTCATAGTACTCCCAATAGACAGGACCAGAAAAGATCCCCACCACAACACATTGTACTCAAACTCACCACAGTGAAACATAAAGAAAAGATTCTAAAATGTGCAAGAGAGAAATGCAAGATTACTTTCAGAGGATCTCCAATTAGACTTACTGCAGACTTCTCATCAAAAACCCTAAAGGCTAGGAGGGAATGGCGAGATATAGCCCAGGTACTAAGAGAGAAAAACTGCCAGCCTAGAATATTATATCCTGCAAAGCTCTCATTTGTGAATGAAGGTGAAATAAAGACCTTTCATAGCAAACAGAAATGGAAAGAATTTGTAGCCACTCATCCAGCCTTGCAAAAGATGCTTAAAGATGTGTTATACACAGAAGCACAGAAGCATGGTCATCAATACAAAAGAAAGTAAAGGAAGAAAATCTCTCAGTAATAGATCACAGGAAGAACAAAGTTTAAATTAGACATATCTTTGGAAAATGGCAGGGCAAAGTCACTACTTATCATTTTTTCACATTGAATGTAAATGGCCTCAACTTTCTAATTAAAAGTCACAGACTGGCTGAATAGATTAAAAAAAAAAAACATCTATTTGCTGCTTACCAGAAACACATCTTCCAACAAAGATGCATGCAGTCTGAAAGTGAAAGGATGGAAAAAGATACTCCATGCCAACGGAAACCAAAAAAGATCTGGGGTAGCCATGTTAATATCAGACACAATAGACTTAAACACAAAAACTATTAAGAGAGACAAAGAGGGGCACTATATAATGATTAAGGAATCAACTCAACAGGAAGATTTAACTATTATAAATGTATATGCACCCAATTACAGGACACTGGACTATTTAAAAGAAATGTTAAGGTATTAAAGGGAGACTGAGACTCCAATACAATAGTAATGGGGGACTTCAATACTCCACTTTCAGCACTGGACAGATCAACCAGACAGAAAATCAGCAAGGAAACAGCAGATTTAATTGACAATAAAGACCAAATGGACCTAACAGATATCTACAGAACTTTTCATCATACAGTTGCAGAATACATATTCTTCTCAGCAGTGCATGGAACTTTCTCTAGGATTGACCACATACTAGGCCATAAAGCAAATCTCAGCAAATTCAAAAGAATTGAAATACCATGCATCTTCTCAGACCACAATGGAATGAAGCTGGAAATTAGCAACTCAGGAATCTCTAGAGCATATGCAAACACATGGAGACTGAACAACATGCTTCTGAATAAACAGTTGATCATAGAAGAAACCAGAAGAGAAATCAAAAACTTTTGGAAGCAAAGATAACAATACAACATATCAAAACTTATGGGAATCAGCAAATCAGTGTTGGGGCAAGTTTATAGCAACAGATCCCTACGTCAAGAATTTAGAAAGGCATCAAATAAATGAGCTATCAATGTATCTCAAGGATCTAGAAAAACTACAGCAAACAAAACCCGAAGCTAGTAGGAGAAGAGAAATAATTGATATTAGAGAACAAATCAACAAAATTGAATCCAAAAAAAGCATTAAACAGATCAACAAAATGAAGAACTGGTTTTTTGAAAACATACACAAAATGGAGACACTACTGGCCCAACTAACCAAAAAATGGAGAGAGGAACAAAATAATTAAAATTAGAGATGAAAAATGGAATATAACAGCAGACACCACAGAAATAAAAAGTGATCGGAAATTATTTCAAAGAGTTGTATGCCAACAAACTGGAAATCTAGCAGAAATGGATAGACTCCTGGACACATAAAATCTAACTAAATTGAATGAATAAGACATAGAAAACCTAATAAGACTCATGACCAAGTCAGAAATTGATTCAGTAATAAAGGTCCTCCCAAAAAAGAAAAGCCCAGGACCAGATGGATTCACTGCTAAATTCTACCAGACATTTAAAGAAGAACTAACACCAATTCTTCTCAAACCATTCAAAACAATTGAAAGAGAGTGAATCTTCTCAAATTGTTTCTACCAAGCCAGAATCACCTTAATTCCTAAACCTGAAAAAGATGCAGCAGAGAAAGAGAATTACAGACCAATTTTCCTGATGAAAGTAGGCACAAAAATCCTCAATAAAATTCTGGCTCATGGAATACAACCAAACATTAGAATGATCATCCTCCCAGACCAAGTGGGATTTTATCCCTGTTATGCAGGGATGGTTCAACGTTCAGAAATCAATCAATGTGATACATCACATTAACAAAATGCAGAAGAAAAACCATATGATTATCTCAATAGATGAAGAGAAAGCATTTGATAAAATACAACACTGATTCATGATGAAAATTCTAAGCAAATTGGGTATAGAAGGAATATTCCTCAACACAATCAAGGCGATTTATGATAAACCCGTGGACAGCATCATATTGAATGGGGAAAAGTTGGAAGAATTTCCACTGAGATCTGGTACCAGACAGGGATGCCCACTCTCACCACTGCTATTCAATATAGATCTGGAAGTTTTAGACAGAACCATTGGGCAAGAAAAAGAATTCAAAGGGATACAAATTGAGAAGGAAGAAGTCAAACTACCCCTCTTTGCAGATGATATGATTCTTAATTTACGGGATGCAAAGAACTGCACTAAGAGACTATTGGAACTCGTAGAAGAGTTTGGTTGCAGGATATAAAATCAATACACAAAAATCAATGCATACACAATCAATACCATGACTGAGAAAGAACTTCTAAGATCTATCCCATTAACAATAGCTACAAAAAAATCAAATACCTTGGAATAAACTTAACCAAGGATGTTAAAGATCTCTAGGATGAGAATTAGAAAACCTTAAAGAAAGAAATAGGGTACCAAAAAATGGAAAAATTTTCTATGTTTATGGATTGGAAGAACCAATATCATCAACATGTCCATTTTTCCAAAAGCAATTTACAGATTCAATGTGATACCCATCAAAACACCAAAGACATCCATCTCAGATCAGGAAAAAAAGATGCTTAAATTCATATGGAGGCAAAGGATACCTTGAATAGGTAAAGCAATCGTGGACAACAAAAACAAAGCCAGGGGCATCACAATACCAGATTTCAGGACATACCACAGGGGATTCATAAACAAAATGGCATAGTACTGGTACAGAAACATATGGATAGACCAATGGAACAGAAATCAACCCAAACATCTACATCCAACTTACATTTGATCAAGGATCTAAAACCAATTCCTGGAGCAAGGAACAAATGGTGCTGGGAAAACTGGATTTTCACATGCAGAAGTATGAAGCTAGACTCCTACCTTACACCTTACACAAAAATCCACTCAACATGGATTAAAGATCTAAATCTACGACCCGACACCACCAAATTATTAGAGAACATCAGAGAAACACTGCAAGATATAGGCACAGGCAAGGACTTCATGGAAAAGATCCCAGAGGCAAAAGCAGTCAAAGTCAAAATTAACAATTGGGATTGCATCAACTTGAGAAGTTTCTGTACTGCAAAAGAAACAGTCAGGAAAGTGAAGAGGCAACAAACAGAATGGGAGAAAATATTTGCAAATTATTCAACTGATGAAGTATTAATAACCAGAATCTACAAAGAGATCAAGAAACTCCAAAACAACAAAACAAACAACTCAGTTAAGAATTGGGCCAAGGACCTAAATAGACATTTTTCAAAAGAAGAAATCCAAATGGCCAACAGACACATGAAAAAATGTTCAAGATCACGAGCCATCAGGAAAATGCAAATAAAAATCACAACCTCACCCCGGTTAGAATGACTCACATTCAGAAATCAAC
The DNA here is from genome assembly GCA_949820135.1 of Sylvilagus floridanus. Classification (NCBI taxonomy): domain Eukaryota; kingdom Metazoa; phylum Chordata; class Mammalia; order Lagomorpha; family Leporidae; genus Sylvilagus; species Sylvilagus floridanus. The sequence continues at coordinate 93,459,040 of OX463223.1, forward strand.
TACTGATGCTGGTGTGATGTGGGGAAAAAGGAATACGAACCCACTGTTGGTGGGAATGCAAACTGGTAAAGCCACTATGGAAGTCAGTTTGGAGATTCCTCAGAAACCTGTATATAACCCTACCATATAACCCAGCCATCCCACTCCTCAGAATTTACACATGGGAAATTAAATTGGCAAATAAAAGAGCTATCTGCACCTCAATGTTTATTGCAGCTCAATCCGCAATAGCTAAGACCTGGAATCAACCTAAATGCCTATCAACAGAAGACTGAATGAAGAAATTATGGGGTATGTACTCTGTAGAATACTATACAGAAGTAAAAAACACAAAATTCAGTCATTTGTAACAAAATGGAGGAATCTGGAATACATCATCATACTGAGTGAAATAAGCAAGTCCCAAAGGGACAAATACCATATGTTCTCCCTGATCTGTGACAACTAACTAAGCACCTAAAAGGAAATCTGTAGAAGTGAAACTGACACTATGAGAAGCAATGACTTGATCAGCCCTTGTCCTGACTGTTGAGGAACAGCTTACCATTTAATTCTTTTTAGTATTTTCTTTTTCTACTTAATACCATAGGTTGAACTCTTTAATTAACAAAGAATTTGTTTTTAAATCCAATGAAATTTGATCCCTGTTAAAAATAAGAGTGGGAATAAGAGAGGGAGGAGATGTACAGTTCTGCACTCTAAGGTAAACTTAGTTTACCTCTAAGGGTAAAGCTAAAAACTTTTCATGGGACCATTCAGTTTTCAGATACAAATGCCATCTTACTAATTAAAATGATCAGTTTAAATTCATAACTGATCATAAAGATAGGATTAAGTGTCAAAGATGTCACATAAATAAGACCAGTGTCTGCTAATAATAATTGATACACAGCAGACTCATAGTATGACAAATGCCATAAACAGCACTCTGGCCTCAGGATCAGACCTTCAGGCATTCACATCTGGATAAAAAGCCCATGAGAGTATCTCAGGCATGGAGAGCCAAGACATTGCGGCAAAAAAATGACCTAGTGAAAGATCTCTGTGAGTGAGATCTTGGTGGAAAGAGTGGTCCATCAAAGAAGCAGGTACCTTTCTATGAAGGGAAGAGAGATCTTCCACTTTGATTATGGCCTCCTCTAAAGAAGGTCCGAGTTGGTGAACTCAAGAGGCTTCCATAGCCTTGACAGCTCATGACAAGAGCCTCGGGTAATTACTGACGTCATAAATCAGAATGTCAATTGTTAAATCAACAATGGGAGTCACTGTGCACTTGCTCCCCATGTGGGACCTCTGTTCTTAATGTGTTGTACTATGAGAATTAATGATAAAATTAGTATTCAAACAGTATTTTATACTTTGTGTGTCTGTGTGGGTGCAAACTGTTGAAATCTTTACTCAGTATAGAGTTGATCTTCTGTATATAAAGATAATTAAAAATGAATCTTAATGAAGAATGGGATGGGAAAGAGAGTAGGAGATGGGATGGTTTGTGAGTGGGAGGGTGGTTGTGGGGGGAAGAACCGCTATAATCCAAAAGTTGTATTTTTGAAATTCATATTTATTAAATAAATTTTTCAATTAAAAAAAGAATTTCTATTTGAACTAATTCAGTAAATGGGCACCAGTGCTGTCCTTTACAAACAGCATCCTCAAGAATGCATAGGGAGACACCCTACCCTTTTCTATCTTTGTATCCATCACCTCCTACTGCCTGACCCACCTCCTGTCCCAGCACCCCCACCCCACCCCCACCCCCACCCCCACCACCAGAAGAGTGTCAATTATGACCTATTTCTCTGTTGCTTCACTGTTATGTCACATCCAGTGCCCTGGATAACCTTCCTGTACCATCAAAAGCCACCAGTCCCAGCAAAACACCACATCCTGGGGAGGGCCCCTCTGGTGCTGCCATACTATCCACTGGGGGGTAGGGGATGGGGGGTGGATTGGTCTCAGGGGACACAGTCAGGGAGTAGGGCTCCATTTCACATGAAAGGCAAGAGGAAATCTAGCTGGCCTGCTACACCAGCCGAGAAGCTGATCACCATCAAGGCCCTGGACCTTCCCCTCCGTGACACCAGACCCGGAGGGTGTGAATTTAGGACGCTGTTTATCTGACTTGGCCCATCCCGGTAAGGAAAGCTCCTCTCTTCCGAGAGTTTTGCCTTTTCCCCAGAGTCACTTGCCACATCCACATACCACTCTCAGAGGGATGGATGCGGGAGGGGGCAGCTCCTCTAGACCTCAGGAGGACTTGTGCTAGTGCTTGTCTTCTTCAGGGGAAGCACTGCATTTTGTGGCCGACAGAACTAAGGCGCTACTTGGCATCAGGATACTGTGGAAGTGATCGAGACAGAAAGAAGGTGCCCTCCTAATACCAGGTCAGGTGCCAGTTATTGTTTCTCTCATGAGGTGCCCCAGTGTCGTCTTCATTGGTAGCCCAGGCAGGGGTGGGGAGTGGCGGGGTGGGGCGGGATACAGCATTGGGGTTCTAAATGGACAATTGTATTCCCTGGGTACTCTGCCTCCACCATCCCAGCTGTCATTTGGAACTCATAATATGGGGAATTTTACCTCTTTGTGGTTGGAAAATCAGGACCTCAAGATTTCCTATAGCACTTGGGAGCCAGTTGGGCATTATGGCTCAGAAAAGATAGTAACCATTTAAGAGTTTGTGTGTACAATGGGTGGGCAGCAGTCTAAGGACTCATGTTTCCTTGTTACTCCAGCCAACACACGGGTAGGTAGTGCTGTAAAGGGACTTGCAACAATCATGCTGGTGACCTTGAGACGGGCCAGGGAGGGGGATGATTCCCTTGGATGATCTGAATGGACCCAGTGTAATCAGGTGTGCCCATAGAAGCAGAGGAGGGAGGCAGAAGAATCCTACAGAGAGATGCAATGGAAAGGGAAGCCAAAGGCAGATTCTCAGTGATAGATAGAAACCCAGAGCATTATGGCTGAAGGAAGCCACAGGGACGGCAGGAGAAAGAACACAGGTAGCCTCCAGGAGCAATCCTGTCCTAAGCTGCCAGACATCATGCAGCGGGGACCTCACTGTTAAGGCTGCAAAGAACAGAATACCTTTCACATTCTAAATGAGGTACCAAGCAAGTCCATCCCCAGCCCCATCCCAGCCTTCAGGGAGGAACACAGAACATCCCTGACATCCAGATTAAGGCTTTGTTAGGCCCTCAGTGGGGGACCCCGCTAACCCCAACCACATATCCGATGTACAGAAACCATGAATCAGTGAATTTCTGTTATTTGAGGCCAAGTGATTTGTGGTAATTTATTGTGGCATTGATGGAAAATTGACTCAGTATAGAAACTGACATTTCCCCTATTGGAGGAATCTGAGAATCTCCTCCAGGAACATGTGAGGATCATTAGGCACGTTTGTTAAGGTGTTTCCGGTTTTCTATACTGGCTTAGCCAAATTTGTCAAGAATACTAGTGAAGAAAGGACTCCTTGGCTAACCATTTGCCAGTGTGGGGCAGAAAGAAGGCCCCAGGATGCATTGTTATTAGAAATTGGGTCACATCGTTGCTGTGTAAAAACACTCAGGAGTTCACAACTTTGTGTGTGTCCATCAATGGGAATTTATGGGGATGGAAATGCAGAAACTAAAAAAGGATGACCATCCTGTGTTGTTTGTAACCATGCCAAATGACTGGTATGCAGCAACATGGAGACCCAAGAGGCATGATATTTTTGCATGGCGGCTCTTGGCACTTGCTCAAGGGCAATGTTGTGGGATGTTGAGAACAGCATTGGATGACACATATCCATAGCGGAGTTTTTTTTAAAAGATTTATTTATTTATTTAAAATCAGATTTACAAGGAGAGAGGAAAGTCATAGAGTGAGAGAGGGGGAGAGGGCTTCCATCTGATGGTTCACTCCCCAATTGGTCACAATCGCCAGAGTTTCACCAATCTAAAGCCAGGAGCCAGGAGCTACCCCCAGGTCTCCCATGTGGGTGCAGGGGACCAAGGACTCGGGCCATCATCCACTACTTTCCCAGGCCACAGCAGAGAGATGGATTGGAAGTAGAGCAGCTGGGGCTAGAACTGGTGCCCATATGGGATGCCGGCGCTTCAGCCAGGGCTTTAACCCACTGTACCACAGTGCCGGCCCCCCCAGAGGAATTTTTAAAGATTTATTTATTTATTTTGAAGGTCAGAGTTACATAGAGAGAGGGAGAGACTGACATACACACACAAACACACACATGCACACAGAAGGAGAGAGAGAGAGAGAGAGAGAGAGAGAGAGAGAGAGAGAGAGAGAGAGAATGAATATCTTCCATCCACTGGTTCACTTCCCAGAGGGCCAAAATAGCTAGTACTGGGCCAAGTAGAAGCCAGGAGCCAGAAGTTTCATTAAGGACTCCCAGGTGGGTTACGGGGACCCAAACAGTTGGGCCATCCCATAGGTGATGGTGCCCATGCTGCCTGCACAATAGCATTCGCACCAATATCAGTCTGTGTTTTGGAAATAATTCTCTGTGCGTGAGTGAGTACAGCAGAGAAATTGGCTTAGGTTTCTGTTAATTCACAGGATGTTTTCATGTCTTTCATCCATATACTGTACAGCACCATATCACACCTAGGTAACATGCACAGTTTCGCCATCATGGTGTGTCTTAGACAACCCAGGTTGGGTCCTCGCTCAGTAATTCCCTGAAGCCACCCAGTATACCACGGAATGAGGATGGAGCAGAATGGGCCCTCAGTCATTATCTACTAGAAGAATTCAACCTTTCTTTTTTTTTGACAGGCAGAGTGGACAGTGAGAGAGAGAGAGAGACAGAGAGAAAGGTCTTCCTTCTCCGTTGGTTCACCCCCTAATGGCCGCTGCAGCCAGCACACTGCAGCCAGCGCACCATGCTGATCTGAAGGCAGGAGCCAGGTGCTTCTCCTGGTCTCCCATGCGGGTGCAGGGCCCAAGGACTTGGGCCATCCTCCACTGCACTCCCAGGCCACAGCAGAGAGCTGGACTGGAAGAGGGGCAACCGGGACAGAATCCGGCGCCCTGACCGGGACTAGAATCTGGTGTGCCGGCACCACAGGTGGAGGATTAGCCTATTGAGCAGCGGCACCAGTCATAGAATTCAACCTTTCTTTGTGGGCCATCCTACTTTAAAGACGGGAGGCATAGATGTCATTTAGGCATGTGTGAAAAGACTGAACAACATAAACCACTGATCTGGGAACTTGGGAAGTCCCAGGTCCTTTTTCTACATCCATAGCAGGCCTGTTCAGCTTGTCACCATCTTGCTTCCTAGTCGTCACACCCCTCTGTTCCACTGAGCCCCTACTCATTGCCTATAGGTGCATATGTTATGAGATGTTATGGTACTCTCTAGAACTCTTACCATCCAGTGTGTCAAATGTACCCTGCACCTGAAGATCAACAGTGGTACCCAAGGTAGGTAAGTGCAATGTATACTCTTGAGCAAAGGTTTTCAGGAATTTTCTGTCTCCATTCTGCCTGGATACAGTAACCCAATGGGCCCTGTGCCAAGGCTTTTGACTCCAGGTCCTAGTTTCAGAACATGTTAGAATACAAATCCAACTTTGGCACATGATTATACTGAGAAGCGAGGAATAAGGTCTTCTGCCTGACAAGTGATGGGACATCCTATCATGAGTTGAAGTGGCTGAGAAGCACTAAAAAGCAAACATTAAAAAGGTGCAGCATAGGAGAGCTGTGCAAGCACTGAGTAGCAGAGGGAGATTCTAGACCTGAATGGGGCCACAGTCAGGCCAGAGTCAGGGGAACTGATGCGGGAAGAGCATTGGGCACTTCCAGGCAGTGCAAACTCCTGCTCCCCACCCTAGAAAGCAGTTGGAAGCAGAGGGTGGTACCTGCAGGACAGAGCACCTTCCACCACTATGTCAGTGCATATGCGTTCCATGCTCTGTCCTTTGTTCTTCAGGACCCACTCCAGCCAACATATTCAGAACTGTCATGACACCAGCACATCTGCGCTACTTCAGAGTGGTATTAGAGTTAAGATGTGTGTCTTGTTTTTCATGGTTAAATCTAATGGATTTAAATCTATTTCCCCATAGAGCCCTCTGAACAGGACTCAACCAGACATCACGGCAGTTTCCCATTGAGAAAATAAGTAATACGCTGAAATAGCTGCTCTGGGTGGCACACCCAGAGCTGTATTGAAGCGAAAGACATTGACTCCTTCTGTACCCCAAAGGTGCATCTAAACAAGTAAGTTCCTGTGCACTAGGCTGCTTTCTGAGGTTCTAAACAAAAAGTTCAGAAATTGAAATAATCCTGAATCATGCTTTCCTTTTCTCAGGAGGGGAAGTGACAGGTGGAGGCAGCAGTGTTTGTACTCTGAACAGGTACAGTGGAGTCAGGTTGTGTGTTTGGGAGAGATATTATTGATTGTGATGAGTTGTTGAAATCTGAGAATGCCAGCTTTGGCCACATGTATCAGATACTCTGCACAGTATCACATCTGCTATGCCTGTTGCAGCCACCTACAAGAGGTCTATAAGGTAGATGCAGTATACACTCAAATGACAAAGATTTGGGGGCCCATACAGGGCATGCCACTTGCCCCAAGGCACACATCTTGTGAATGAGGATGCTGGTAAACAAACCCAGAATGTGTGGCACTCCTGATGGCTTTCTCCCACTGCCACACTAGGGATGAAAGTCAAGTGCTGAGACTGCCCTGTAAATCAGGATTATACCCATGAACAGTTACGTTCATGTTACTTACAGAATCCTCAACACAACACAAGACGGGTGAGCCCATCCTTAAGGTCACTTTTCAGAGAGATCTACATACAGATACATGCAAGTTTGGAGGAGCTGAGACTGAGGCTCTTGGTCGCATGCTTTCTGAGCATTAGGCAACTCTGTATGGTTCAATTACGTGGTTCTAGAAGCTGCCCAAAGTGATCCAGTTAACCTGTTTTAGGTTATTTGATGAGTGCAACTCCTTTGTATCTCTTCCTTAAGATATTTGTTGGGGGCAAAGCCAGAACCAAAAAACAATGCAACCTCTCTTTTTATATTTGTTTTACTTATTGGAAATACAGAGTTACAGAGAGAGATAGAGACAGAGAGAGAGAGGTCTTCTTTCCACTGGTTCACTTCCCAGATGGCCGCAATAGCTGGAACTGAGTCAATCTGAAGTCAGGAGCCAGGAGCCTCTTCCAGGTCTCCCACGTGGGTACAGGGGCCCAAGGACTTGGGCCATCTTCTACTGCTTTCCTAGGCCATAGCAGAGAGCTGGACTAGAAGAGGAGCATCTGGGACTAGAACCAGTGCCCATATGGGATGCCGGCGCTTCAGGCCAGAGCCTTAACCTGCTGCACTACAGTGCTGGCCCCCAATGAAACCTCTTATTTTGGTCACATATATTCTATTCAGGGGCAGAACACACACAAACTCACACAAGAATTAAAAAATCCTTAATAGATTCCTTATGAGTCACATGCCAGCAGGCCAGAGAATACACAAAGTGCTCAAAATATGTCAAACTATTAGATCGGGCACTGCTCCTACAGTGATTTTTAAGGCAATGGTGGCATAGAAATAATTTTCCTTGATATCATTCTCCTACATTCCCTTGTCACCCTCACTCTTGGCCCAAATACCGAAAGTATTATTTGAATGTTTCCATGTTGATATCATTCTAGCATCTTTGATTATTTTTTGTGTCTGTAGTGTTTGGATGTGTGTGTGCGCATGTGTGTGTGCGAGCACATGTGTGTGTGCATGCACGTGTGTGTGTGTATGTGTGTGTGTGTGTGTGTGTGTGTGAGAGAGAGAGAGAGAGAGAGAGGGAACAATCTTATTGAGGTTCTTGATTATACCCAATATTAATATAATCTGTTTTCTGCATTAGTAAGGATCTATCTAGACAGTTTTTTAAAAAAAACAATAAGCCAACAAGCTGCAGTGTTTCTGAATAGAGAACTGATTTATCTTTGGGGGACAGTTTTCTGGTACATCCCAGTGGTAGATCTTATACACTGATTAGAGAAACTGTTCATGTTATCAATGTCTGATTTCCACTCACATGTCAAGAACCACTACAGAAGAAACAGAAAGCCCTATGACTGAGTAAGAGTTTGTTACTTTGATGGAATGTTAATTTGGTTTTCCTTGCTGGTATTCATGTATTTTTGTGGACAAGTAAATATTGTTGGATTTATCACATACAACATGACATGTTGGAATATGAATACATTGTGGCATGCCTCTGTGAAACTAATTAACACATGCATTACCTTGAATATTCATCATTTTGTGTGCATGAGTGTGGGGGGAGGGAGAACACTTAATTTTATTTAAGTGTTAACACTTATTTAGCTATTTTCAATTAATATACTGTTATTATAATCATCATGCAATATAATAGATCTCTTGAAATTATCTGTTCTGTCTAACTGACAGTTTGCATCCTTCGAACATCTCCCCAATTCACCCAACTCCTAGGCCCTGGAAACCACTGTTCTGTTTCTCTTTCTATGACTTCAATTTTTTAATACTCCACATACAAGTGAGATCATGTGGTATTTGTTGTCTTGTGTCTGTTTTGCTTCACTTAACCTAATGTCCTCCAGTTCCATCCATTTTGCCTCAAATGACAGGATTTCAATATTCTGCATGACTGAATAATACTCCACTCTCTGTGTATACCACATGATTTCCCCTTCATCTGGAAGTGGGTCGACTCCATATCTGACTATTCTGAATGAATATGGTGATAGATTAGGGTCTAATTTCATTCTTCTGCATGTGAATATCCACTTGTCTAAACAACATTATTGAAAAGGCTGTTCAGATATTTTTAAGATTTATTTATTTTACTTGAAAGTCAGAGTTACACAGAGAGAGGAGAGGCAGAGAGAGAGTGGAGAGGCAGAGAGAGAGAGAGATCTTCCATCCACTGGTTCCCTCCCCAAATGGCCGCCACGGCTGGAGCTGTGCTGATCCGAAGCTAGGAGCCAGGAGCTTTTTCTGGGTCTCCCATATGGGTGCAGGGACCCAAGAACTTGGTCATCTTCTACTGTTTACTCAGGCCACAGCAGAGAGCTGGATTGGAAGAGAAGCATCCAGGACTAGAACCGGCGCTCATATGGGATGCCAGCACTTCAGGCCAGGGCGTTAACCTGCTGCACCACAGTGCCAGCCCCGGCTGTTCAGATTTTTTTAAAAAAGATTGTGAATGATCTTGCTTAGCTTTACCTCCCAGGGCACTGGAACATAGAAAGAGATGAGAAGAATCAGAAATTTTCAAAGAAAACCACTCCATCCTAGGTATACCAACTTCCATTTTGGTAGACACTTGAGATTGTGGGAATTCAATGCAGCTCCTGTTTCTTAGGGTGCAAAATATGCTTTTGGGAGCAGAAAATGATCTTTCCTAAAGGAATGAGTGATCACTTGAATTTGAGACTCAGGTTCCAGCTGTCAAAGGAGGGGAAAAAGTCGAATGATCAGTCTAGAATGGAGGTTATACAGAAGGCTGAGGGACATGTTGGGGGAGGAGACAGTTTGAGTTTTGGTTGGTAATTAGTGAGCCTATGGTGTGGGTAGAAAGAATGTGCATGCTGGAGAAAGCCCTTCACTTTGTCTACTGGATGGTGGATCTCATTCTTATCTTTCTTCTGCTGTCTTCCACCATTCCTCAGAACTGGCCCTGGGGTGTCTCTATAGTGGATCTTAAGACATTGCTGACAAGAGCTCAATCAATTCTTAGCCTGATTCTCTGGGATGCAGTGACAAAGGAAGGCACAGACTGCTTTAGCCAGCACTGGTCCTTTGTGTTCATGGCTCTAGTATCTTTCCTTTCGTTTTGATGATAGGGAACCTTAAATGACAAAGTAGCATTTCTACTTTGAGACCAGTGAATTTTCTTTCCCTTTCTCTTCCTGACCCTAGATTCCTGAGCATCTGTTAGTCACTGTTGCATCAGTCAGGGCTGTGGTGAGAGACAGCATCGATGGGATATGTATGTATATATATGAAGGGGGATAATAGTAAATCAATTGGCTCACCTGACTTTGACAATGGAGAAATTCCACAACAGGTTTTATGTGAGCTGGAGACCCAGGGATGACAGCAGGGTGGCTCAGTCCAAGTCTGAGAGCCTCAGAAGCAGGGGAGCTGAAGGTGTAACTCTCAATTAGAGGCTGAAAGCCCAACTACCAGCAAGATGGCAGCTATCCAATTTCCTGGAGTCCAAAGGGCAACTACTGATGTCCAAGGCAGGAATCAAGGACATCCCAGGTTTCAGAATGAGAGAACAGTTGGCCTTCTGTGATTTTTCTCTCCAGACCCCCAGTCTGCCTTCATGGAGGCTGTCTTCCCACTTATGGGATTCATAGCTAATCTTGCTTGGTAATACACCCACAGACACAATGAAAATGATGCTATTCCATGTTTCTAGGTATTCCTTAATGTAGTCACACTGATACTTAAGAGCAACCATCACTGATGTTACATCAAATTCAATGGCACATGCAGACTATGTGCCCTTGGAAATTGTTTTCTTTTTCTTAAAAAGAAAAGGACAGTAAATGGCAGACTTGGCCAGCTATTCTTTCTTGAGTGCTTTGAGACAACAACATTGCAACCATTTTTAAATGAAAGCAATTGACATTTTGGTTGTGATTGCATTGATTGTGAAAATGACATATCCCTTGCTTCAGACACCTGATTTGCATCTACGGTTAGACTGGAGAAGGAACAGACTGCACTAGCAGCAGCCCCTCACATGTGGTACTACCATTCCCTCTTCTCTCCACCAATCTCACTTCCCCCTTCTGAGGCCCTTAGTTCATAGGCTAGGGGTATCATCTGACCTGTTCAGGTTGAGCCACTGTGTGGACTGGCACCTCTAGTGAAGTGAAAGGGTCACTGCAACAAAGGTAGGAGGTATTTATGTGACGTGAGTGGAGTCTGGGGGATTTCCCCATGGTGGGTGATGTTACCCTCCTCACTCCAGCTACCACAGCTACCATCCTCTAAATCGACTTGAGTTCTCACTGATCAGCATCTACTCAAGAGTGCTCCCAGCACTTTTTTTTTCTCAAATTGATCAAATTTCCCCTTAAGTTTGCTTAATAAGTTGTTCAAAGAGTTCCTCCAGCCTAATCTTTTGCCCTTCCCAGGTCAACAGCCATACTGACTAAATGTAACAATGGCAATTTTCAGCCAGTAACACTTATGTCTAGTAGTTTTTGTGGTATGGTTTTAAATCTGCTCAGGGTTGACCTGTCACTTATGCCTTCTTCCATACTGTTCTTGTCTTGTTTGCCATTTTGTTTAAGTTGTTTATTTCGTGTTTTAAACAATTACATTCATGGATAGACAAAAGAACCATAAATGATTATCCAGACCTGCCCTTAAGGAAGCATATTATGTCTTGGCAACATAAATTACATCTATATCCACACTAACACACACAGGGACAGAAAAAAATTTTGCAGGAAACAGCTACCTCCTCAACCAGGAAAGCAGAAGTAATAAAAGGACTGTAATTCACTGAACAGCTCCTATGTGCCAGGCACCTCATCTTTTCCATATATAAACATTTATTAGGGCCATCTATGTGCCAGGCAGTGTCCTTGGAGCTGAGGATACACCAGGGCACTCAGCTGAGTACAGTGACTGCCAATGTTGAGTTTATATAACAGTGGCAGAGACAGCAGTAACACTTCATGTGATAAATCTACAAATTGAACAGTGCAGTGGAAGGCAATATATGTGCTTTTAGAAGGGTAGTGAGGGAAAGGGAAAGGGGGCTTGGCAGTGCTGCTTGGTGCATATGCAGTTTTAAGAAGTCAGGTTTGGTCTCTCTGAGAAGGTGACACATGAGCAGATACTGTGAGGGATCAGGGCACAGGGGTGTCTGGAGGAGTAGTTGGAACAACCAATGCAAGCACATGAGGAAGGAGTGTGTCCAGAGTCTGTACCAGGGCAGGCAAACTGTGTTATGCATAAGGGATGCTCATCTAGTGGGGTTGGGGGTGGCAGGTGAGATAATTCTAAAAGCAATGGAAACCAAATGGTAACTCCTGCCTGTGATAAAGGGAATGGCCTTTAGTGGAATCTGGGCAAAATGAAGGAACCCTTTAGAGGAATCTGGGAGAACTGGCCAAAGGAATTGTTATGTGAGTTGAGTTCTGTGGTTTGACTAGATGTGTGGGTGGGGTAGGGGATGGATTGCAGAGAAGGATTCTGAGAAGGAGAGAACAGCATGGGAGTCAAAGATAACACAGTGTACTATTTTAACTCCTTTTCTTTTTCTTTTTTTTTTTTTTTTTTTTTTTGACAGGCAGAGTGGACAGTGAGAGAGAGACAGAGAGAAAGGTCTTCCTTTGCCGTTGGTTCACCCTCCAATGGCCGCCTCGGATGGCGCGCTGCGGCCGGCGCACCGCGCTCATCCGATGGCAGGAGCCAGGTGCTAGGTGCTTTTTCCTGGTCTCCCATGGGGTGCAGGGCCCAAGCACTTGGGCCATCCTCCACTGCACTCCTGGGCCACAGCCGAGGGCTGGCCTGGAAGAGGGGCAACTGGGACAGAATCCGGTGCCCCGACCGGGACTAGAACCCGGTGTGCCGGCGCCGCAAGGCGGAGGATTAGCCTGTTGAGCCACGGCGCCGGCCTTTAACTCCTTTTCTACAAGAGCCACAGGTCACTCAGTTTCTGAGTGTAACCTAATAAATTGAAAGCATACTCAGAGCTTTAAGTATCTCATTCCACCATAAATGTGAAGCCTACTTCATTCAGCGAAACCCTCATTTGTGCCTTTGTTTCCAATTTACCTCCATGACACCCTCCTCACACACACATCCTGGGCAAAACATCTTTATTTCCACTTGTCCAATTATTTATTTAGCATCAGGTTTAGAAGGGAAATTGCTACTTAAAACTCTGTAGATACAGGCCTTGTGCTAATGTAACACACAGCCTGGGAACAGTGAGCTTTACTGTGCTTTCTCTACAGATAGCAAGTGGGTTCAAGGAGGGAGTGGGTCTTGCCAAGTGTCTCCCTCACACTCCAACACCCAACTTGGGTGTCCTTGTCTAGGAACTATATATATATATATATATATATATATACAAATATATATATACAAATATATATATATATATATATAACTTATATTGTACGGATCAGTTGAGCTCGTATCCAACTGTGTCCCTAGAGAGAGTGCAACTGTTGACTGAATAGGGAAATGTTCCAGGCTGAGTAAGCTGATGATTTCCTTTGTATGTTGCTGCTCTTACCAGCATGTGGGATGCTCTTCATGACCTGAATCTGGCTGCCCTTTTATTCTAGGGCCCCTCCATGCCTGCATTCACAATTGTCATTGATACTGGTGGTATTGTAATACAGAAGTTATATGAATTCCAGTCTTGGCTCTGAAACTGTCACTGAAGTCATTCTGCTAGTAAGGCTCAGTTTTACACCTGCAAAATGACAATAACTCTCTCTACTCTGAAAGCATGTCGGGGAGGACTGACGGATATAAAACACCTCCCTCTCCATACCTGGTCCAGTGGTGACACTAAACTAATGCTGGATATTATCTATAGAATCTCCTGACATAGGGAATGTCATGAGACAGACACTCAGTAAATATGTTTAGGAATGGATTTAAAGCAAATATTGCAAAAGATTGGAAGAGTAAAACTGTGTGAACTTGCCTACCAAGCCAAATGTGTGCCCCACGACTTTCTCGTTGGGCTTTTTTCCCTCTTTTAAGCCAATAAGATCAGAAATTAAATCAAGACCCACATTCCAAATTTTCAGACTAAATTACTTGCATATTTCAAAACAAATGCCCATACCAATTAATCAGAATTGTAGAGATCAGTTGCTGAGATCATCAGGGGCTCTTATGGTTATGTCTGTAGCTGTATTGCTAGGTGTTCTGGGAATGGTATACAGCATGACATGTTTTGAATCGACTTTAGCGTTTATAATATATGCTTTTTTTGCTCTTTAGAGGATGGAAGAAAAGTGGCAGTGGGGTGGTTCAAGGCCACCTCCAAAGGAAAAAGGGCTAGTGGAACACACAAGACAGAGATATGTCAAGTCAGTGGCTCCTTATCGGGTTGACAGAAAAGCAAAAACCTCTTCCTCACGTGATATAGATCAAGAGAGATTCAAGTGTGAGTGTCGCTATTGCCAGAGGTATATGGGGAGCACTTCTGGGATCTCAACGGGGAAGCAAGCAACCTCTCGTTCTTCCTCCTGGGATAAGTTAATCCAAGAATTCAGTAACTTGACGCTCAGCAATGGTACCGTTCAGCCCCCTCTTCTACAAGAAAGGGTACAGGAAAGAGAGAAGAACCAAAGAAAGAAGCTGCAGAAAAGTAAAAGGACATTTCAAAGGCTTCTGCAAGAATGGCCAGAATGACTCTGAGAATTCCATCCTCAGGTGAAGGAAGATCATAAAGGATAGGGTCTCTAGTGTCAGCACTGCTACCTTTTGAGAACAAGGTCAGGAAGAGTAACAGCACCAGCCGCATGACAAACAGTCCCATCAGCTGGACATTTAATCTAGTTCCAGAAACATAGTTCCAGAAATGTAGGGTCCTCCCCTCTAGTCATTTCAGCCTCACCCTGGGGCATGCAGGGAGGAGTTGATCTGGGCAAGGGCAACCAGGTAGCAGTGATTCTTTTGGATTCCCCAGAACACTGCTCCTGTGGTGCAAGCTGTTCTATTCCTTCCTTGGGTTTTGGCTTTTCCGCCCTTGACCTTGCTGCCAATAAACTGTAAAGCATCTGTGTACTGCTTCTGACTTGCTGTTTTCAAAATGCTTTCACTCTTCTCGATTGGAACCCAGAAGAAGCACTAGGTTTGATGGACTGCAATTCTGTGCTCGCTTGCATGTGAGCATTCACTTTTTACTGTGAAATCATTATACATACACATGAAACGTGCATCCTTCATCTGCTTTTCCCCAGGATATTTCTGTCTTGTGTGACTGTGGGGCATAAGAAAACCAGGAAATCGACATGGGTACAATGGGTGCGTGTCTTTTTCTTTCATTTTATTACATGTGGATCTGTGTAACCACTACTGCAGTCAAGCTGCAAAACTCTGCCATCACCACAAAGATCATTCTCTAACTTTACTTTGATAGCCACACCCAACACCCTTCTCAGTTCCATCCCCAATATCGGGCATCCACTATCCTGTTCTCCACTTCCAGCGTTGTTTCATTTTGAGAGTGTTATGTAAATCATGTAGCATGTGACCTTTTGGGGTTGCCCTTTTTGTTGCACCATGATGCCTCAAAGGTCCACACCAGTTGTGTGTGTGTCAAAAAGCACCTGCTT
Source organism: Sylvilagus floridanus (assembly GCA_949820135.1). Taxonomy (NCBI): domain Eukaryota; kingdom Metazoa; phylum Chordata; class Mammalia; order Lagomorpha; family Leporidae; genus Sylvilagus; species Sylvilagus floridanus. Next base: position 93,474,387 of record OX463223.1, read on the forward strand.
TGAATTGCTGAGTAGCATTCCATGGTTTGGATGTGCCACTGTTTCTTCATCTATTTGCCTGCTGGTGGCCATTTGTGTTTCCAGACTTTGACTATCAGAAATAGAGCTGCTTTGAGCAATGGTGTACAGGTTTTTGTGTGGAGGGAAGCTTTCATTTCTCTCAGGTGAAAACCTAAGAATGCAATTTCTGGTTGATATAAGTGTAGGCTTGTTTTATTTTTTTAAGAAATCAAAAAAACTAATTTCCAGAGTCACTATACCATTTTGTGTAGCCTCACTATCCCATTTCTCTGCATTCTCTGCACTCTCTCCAGCATTTGATATTTTTATTTTGTTTTCAATCCAGAGATTCTACCACTTGTCTACTGACATCCCATCAGAACCCCATATCCCTCCAACCCTCATACCATGCAAACATACTCTTTTCCAACTCTGTTCTTGACCTTATTTGTTATGTATGCTAAGGAATTGTTCCTTGCTTAGAAACAGTTTAAGGAGGCTTTTCAGACAGTGTGTAGGACAAACCCGAGTTTTAGTGAACAGAAAATCAGACAAGGGATTTGCTATGGCCACTCATTTATGACATGGTATCTCTAAATGTGGTAAAATAGGTAGAGTACTAGTCATACTTTAGTACTAGTCATATTATCATCACGCTAGCAACAAATGGGCTCTAGGTACTGTGTGAAATATAACATAGAGATGATACCTATGAAAAGTAAAATGTGTTGTGGGAGTTTGGTTCAGCAGCTAAGATGCCACTTTGAGCATCCACATCCTACGTTGGAGTACCGGGGTTCCAGTTCCTGCTCTACTTCTGAAAGGTGATGGCTCAAATACTTGGGTCCTTGCCACACACGTGGGAGACCCAGACTGAATTCTGGGCTCCTGGCTTTGGTTTGGCCCCACCCCAGCTGTTTTGGACATTGGGGGGAATGAACCAGCACATGGGAGAGTCCTGTTTCTCTCTCTCTCTCCCTCTCTCCCTCTCTCCCTCTCCCTCTCTCTCTCTTTCCCCTCCCTTTTCTCTCCTAGGCACTTTCTAGGCCCTTGCCTCTCCCACAAACAGAGGCTTAGGTTTTTTATGGCCCCATCCAGTGTGCTCCCTAAGGGTTGTGTCCTGGACTTTCCATGCACTGATTAGCACAACACTTGCAGCTCTTGCTCTGGACTCTGGCCTGGGTTTTCTGTGCCTAGCCTAGGCAATAAGCAGTATGCTATCTAAGGCCCTGGCCTAGGCTTTCTATGCCCCATCTAATATAGCACACAGGTGTTCTCTTCGGGATCTGGCCAAGCTTTCCATGTTTATTTTGTCAGCCTCCGTTGTGATTTATGCTGTTCTTGCTTATCCAGTATACAGTATGGATTACCAAAAGCAAAAAAGGAAGAACCAGGGACATACTGCTATGCCCTTTTTCAAGTAGAGACTCAAGCAGAGTCTGATGATGTTTATGTATAATGTTCAGGGTATTTTTTAAATCCATAATCAGCAGAAAGAATAGAGAGAAGTAGATCTTGTGCACGTTTCTGGAAAAAGTCCATGTGTGTTTGCATTTCTGAAGTCAGTGACAAGGCAAGATCAAGGTTGTAAAACCTGGAGCAAAAGAGCAGTTTAAATGAGTTCATGAAAACATTTTCTTTTCTTTCTTAAAGAGTTTTATTGTATTGCATTTATTTAATCTATTTGACAGTCAGAGTGACAGAAAGAGGAAAAGGGAGAGGGAGATAGGGAGGGAGAGGGAGAATCCTATAACCACAGATTCACTCCCCAAATGACCACAATGGCTAAGGCTGTGCTAGTCTGAAGGCAGGAGCCTGGAACTCTATTTATGTCTCCCTCACAGGGGAGAGGAACCCAAGCTTTCAGGCTATGCTACACTGCCTTCCCAAAGCGTATTAACAGGGTGCTGGATTGAAAATGGAGCAGCCAGGATGCCAATCAGCAGTCCTTAGGGGACGCTGGTGTCGAAGGTGGTAGTTTAATCCACTGTAGAACAATGCCAGCCCCAGTCATGGGTTTTACGTGGAGCCAATTCTATGACAGTTCTATGAACTTGTGGAGTCCTGTTCAGACACCCACTAGAAATACCATGTTATGGGACACCCATTATTGAAAAGGGAATCCTATCTCAACAAAGGTGCTGGAGGCAGAGAAAGCCAGTTATAGCAACGGTCCCAGGAACAATAAATAGTTTGTAATTTTTTACTCCCTAGTAGTGGTAATATAGAAGAGCAGACAACACATTTTGGGGCAAGACAAATACAGAAACAGCAGATGCCGGCACAACTAAAACATTTTTCCAAGGCTTAGTAGGTGTGTGTCGACAAAAACCCTGATGTCACACAAGACGAAATAAGGCCCCAAGACTGATGATAAGAGACACATATGTCCCAGTTGCAAGTGGGAGTTGGGACAAAATTAGGTGTTTACTCATGCTGTCTCCCATCTCACAAGGCAGGGTCACAATATTTGCACAGTATATGACTTAGTCATTTAGGCATGGGAAGCACTCCAAGAATAAGGCTGCCTGAGATTCAAAATGGCACAGCATTTCTCACCTGCCCCATGTGATGGGTGCAGAAAACTATGATGAGATAAAGCACAAAGAATTTTATGAAAAGTAGCTTTGTGGCCATCAAGACCTAGGTTTCAGCCCCTCAATTCCCTGGTGCCTCCTCCTCTAAAGGAGAATAGTCATGGGGCCTACCTCAGAGGGTTGGTGAGAGGATGAAAGCTGGCAATGCATGAAAATCATAGCTCAAAGATCCTGCAACATCAGTGATCAACAAATACTTGCTGATGAACCCCAATTGATTTTTGGAAATTATTCGCATACCTTTATGGTTTAAAATTGCTATCATATGTTTATATATTAGAATTTAAAATGAAGGTACTGTGCCATTCTTTCAAATCCTTTCAAAGGTTTTCAATGCTACTAGGCATACACACACACACACACACACACACACATATATATATATATAATATACACAGAGAGAGAGAGCGGTCCTTTGGATTAAGGGTCAAGGTGCCTTAAATGAAAGATCTCTGTGAGTGAGATCCCAGCGGAAAGAGTGGGCCATCAAAGAAGGAGGTACCCTTCTCTGAAGGGAGGAGAGAACTTCCACTTTGATTATGGCCTTGTCTAAATAAGGGCCGAGTTTGTGAACTCAAGAGGCTTCCATAACCATGGCAGCTCATGACAAGAGCCTTGGGTGATTACTGACAACATAAATAAGGGTGTCAAATGTTAAATCAACAATGGGAGTCACTGTGCACTTGCTCCCCACGTAGGACCTCTGTCCTTAATGTATTGTACTATGAAAATTAATGGTAAAACTAGTATTCACAACCCCGGGACATTCGGATCTCGTAAAAGGTCCATGAGAGTCTCACAGGCATGGAAAGCCAAGACACGGTGGCAAAAAACAATCTAAATGAAAGATCCTGGTGAACAAGACCCCAGCAGAAGGAACAGGCCATCAAGAAGGGAGGCGCCTTTCTCTGAAGGGAGGAAGGAACCTCCACTGTGATACGGCCTTGACTAAACAAGTTCAGAGTCGGTGAACTCAAGGGGCTTCCATAGCCTAGACAGCTCATAGCAAGAGTCTTGGGTGATTGCTGGCGTCATAAAAAAAAACAGTGCCAATTGTTAAATCAACAACGGGAGTCACTGGGTACATGCCCCCCACGTAGGATCTCTGTCCTTAATGTGTTTTACTATGAAACTTAAAAACAACACTACTAGTCGAACAATACCCTATACCTTGTGAGGTTGTGTGAGTGCAGCCTGTTGAAATCTTTGCTTAGTATATACTAAGTTGATCTTCAGTATATGAAGGTAATTGAAAATGAAACTCGATGAAGGGTGGGATGGGAGAAGGAGTGGGAGAGGGGAGGACCACGGGAGGGAGGGAGGTTGGGGGGGAGCTACAACAATACAAAAGTTGCACTATGTAAATTCACATTTATTAAATAAAAAAACCTATAAAACAAACAAAAAGAACTTAATACTTTACCCTTTTAGTATTTTTTATGTTCTACTTAAAACTATTGGTTGAACTCTGTAATTAATACACAATTATTTTTAGGTGTTTAAATTTAACTGAAAAGTGATCTCTGTTAAATCAACAACAGGAGTCACTGTGCTCTTACTCCTCATGTATGATCTCTGTCCTTAATGTGTTGTACATTGTGAATTAATGCTATATCTAGTACTCAAATAGTATTTTACACTTTGTGTATCTGTGTGGGTGCAAACTGTTGAAATCTTTACTTAAAGTATGCTAAATTGATCTTCTGTATATAAAGATAATTGAAAATTAATCTTGATGTGAATGGAAGGGGAGAGGAAGTGGGAGAGGGGAGTGTTGTGGGTGGGAGGGAAGTTATGGGGGGAGGGGGAAGCTATTGTAATCCATAAGCTGTACTTTGAAAATTTATGTTCATTAAATAAAATAAAAATAAAACTAGTATTCAAACAGTATTTTATACTTTGTATGTCTGTGTGGGTGCAAACTGTTGAAATCTTTACTTAGTATATACAAAGTGGATCTTCTGTATATAAAGATAATTGAAAATGAATCTTAATGAAGAACGGGATGGGAGAGGGAGTAGGAGATGGGATGGTTTGCTGGTGGGAGGTGGTTATGGGGGAAGAACCGCTATAATCCCAAAGTTGTGCTTTTGAAATTTATATTTATTAAATAAAAATTAAAAAAACAGTGTATGGGAGATCTCTAAAAAAGGGGGGGGAGGGCGGTCAAGGTGCCTGTTAGGACACCCATATTGCATATCAGTGTGCTTGAGTTAAAGTCCTGGCTCAGATCCCGATTCTAGCTTCTTTCTAATCAACACCATTGGAGGCAGCAGGTAATGGCTCAAGTAGCTGAGTCCTTACCACCAACACTGGAGATCCTATTGAGTTAACAGCTCCTGGTTGTGTCTGGCCTAGCTCCAGTTGTTGTGGGCATATTTTTTTTTTTGGGGGGGGGAGACCAAATGATGAAAGATTCTCTCTTTCTCAAATAAGTAAATAAGTAAATTTTTGAAGAATTATGTAAACGAATTCTTACTTCACAGTTTAAATTCTATGTGGTTCTTTTTGCCGTGAAATTAACAATGGGGATAGGAGAGGGAGGAGCAAGAAGGGTGGGAGTGTGGTGGGAGGGAGGGTGGAGGGGAAGTAGCCCTATATTCCTGAATCTGTACATATGAAATTTGTATATGAAAAAATTTGTACATGAAATTTGTATACCTTAAATAAAATTTTAAAAAATATTAAAAATTGTGTGCTCCATGTAGATTTTACCTGCATGCATTTTAGAGCTTGAGCATCTGTCATAGATCAGTGCACTTGACTTCTAAAAAGCAAAACTACTACGTTCACATCAATCAAAGTTTAACAATCTATTGCACTCCCTTTGATCTTTAAAACCTCACACTTAAAAACTTCTGCTGGACAGCAATGTGTTTACTATTATCAGTATTAATATTTAGTGAATCAAAGTGACATAGAATATAGCAACACTTTTCAAATAATTACTGACCATTCAAGGTGAATTTCTTGCCAGTTCGTCTACTAATAAGGAATATGATGCCTTGAAAGAATGCATTTTTCTGTAATCAGTATTTAAACTCCTCCTTTGCTGGTCAGTTGGGAGGGTTTTACACTTTAGGGAAATGCCTCAATGTCCTTTGCCAGCTAGGTCTGACAAATCTCTCAGGATTCAATGCTGAATACTACATTACATTGCAGGTATGCAGATATTTGCAGATAAGCAGAAAAAAAGATTCCTAAAAGCACAGAAAAGAAAGAAAGGCTTACACGTGAATGCTTGTGTTGCTAGAGATGATTTCTTCTCTGGTTCAACTATATTCAGAATTGCTCTAACTTCCTATAGAAGAAAAGCAAACCTCTGCAGTCTGATAATGGGGAGACTATTTGGCAAAGTTCTGTGGGTTGTGTAACCTCCCATGCCCTAAAAAGAGGATCAAGGGAGCATTTGGCCATCTCTACTTGACCAAGGAAATTAGGCTTCTGGCAGACAGATAATGGAATAGACTTACTTCTTGCATGGTTTCTGTGCAAACTAGCATGCCCTTTAGTGTGGAAATGGTGGAACAAGTCTGGAAAGGAGCTAACACTCATGCACACTATGTCATCACCACCACCTTTTATAATGCCATCATCTACCTTTCTCTTGCTTTACTTTTTTGGGAAAATTATAAATAGCAATGGTAGACATATTTTTTATATGAGTACCTTTCAACAGGTACTCATATAATGTGGGAAACACATTCCTTCTCTGAAATAACTTTTACTTTTTGATATTTAAAAGCAAGATTTTTTAGAGTGAAAGACTTCCAGCCAGAGTGGCATGGAGGGGGTTTCCAAGAGAGAAAATAACCCAAAGTGGTCCATGGCAGTAAAGTTTTTTTTTTAAATAACACATTTATTTAAAGTATATAAATTTCCAAAATACAGCTTATAGATTACAATGGCTCCCCCCCCATAACTTCCCTCCCACCCACAACCCTCCCCTTTCCCACTCCCTCTCCCCTTCCATTCACATCCAGATTCATTTTCAATTCTCTTTATATACAGAAGATCAGTTTACTATATATTAAGTAAAGATTTCAACAATTTGCCCTCACATAGCAACACAAAGTGAAAAATACTGTTGGAGTACTAGTTATAGTATTAATTCACAATGTATAGCACATTAAGGACAGAGATCCTACATGATATATTTTTTTTAAATTGATTAATTTTCTATGCAATTTCCAATGTAACACCAAGATTTGTTTTCATTTTTAATTATCTTTATATACAGAAGATTGATTCAGTATATACTAAGTAAAGATTTCATCAGTTTGCACCCACACAGAAACACAAAGTGTAAAATACTGTTTCAGTACTAGTTATAGCATTACTTCACATTGGACAACACATTAAGGACAGATCCCACTTGAGATGTAAGTACACAGTGACTCCTGAAGTTGATTTAACAATTTGACACTCTTGTTTATGGTGTCAGTAATCTCCCTAGGGTCTAGTCATGAGTTGCCAAGGCTATGGAAGCCTTTAGGGTTCGCCGACTTCAATCTTATTCCGACAGGGTCATAGTCAAAGTGGAGGTTCTCTCCTCCCTTCAGAGAAAAGTACCTCCTTCTTTGATAGCCCCATTCGTTCCACTGGGATCTCACACACAGAGATCTTTCATTTAGGTCTTCTTTTTTTCCAGAGTGTCTTGGCTTTCCATGCCTAAAATATTCTCATGGGCTCTTGAGCCAGATCTGAATGCCTTAAGGGCTGATTCTGAGGCCAGAGTGCTATTTAGGACATCTGCCATTCTTTGAGTCTGCTGTGTATCTCGCTTCCCATGTTGGATCATTCTTTGCCTTTTTCATTCTATCAGTTAGTATTAGCAGACACTAGTCTTGTTTGTGTGATCGCTTTGACTCTGAGACCTATCAGTGTGATCAATTGTGAACTGAAATTAATCACTTGGACCATTGAGATGGCCTTGGTACATGCTACCTTGATGGGATTGTATTGGAATTCCCTGGCACGTTTGTAACTCCATCATTTGGGGCAAGTCCGATTGAGCATGTCCCAAATTGTACATCTCCTCCCTCTCTTATTCCCACTCTTATATTTCACAGGGGTCACTTTTCAGTTAAAATTTAAACACCTAAGAATAATTGTGTGTTAATTACAGAGTTCAACCACTAGTACTAGAATAAAAAAATACTAAAATGGATAAAGATTTACATTGTAGAACAACAGTCAGCACAAGAGCTGATCAAGTTACTGTTTCTCATAGTATCCATTTCACTTCAACAGGTTTCCCCTTTGGTGCTCAATTAGTTGTCAGCAATCAGGGAGACATATGATATTTGTCCCTTTGGGACTGGCTTAATTCACTCAGAATGATGTTTTCCAGATTCCTCCATCTTGTTGCAAATGACCGGATTTCATTGTTTTTGACTGCTGTATAGTATTCTATAGAGTACATGTCCCATAATTTCTTTATCCAAATGTTTGCTTTGAATTCCCTGTGATCTTTTGCTGTGAGGTTCCCTTCGTTTACCTTCTTTCATGTTGATGGCCGTGTTTCTGTGTTTCTGTGTGTAACACATCTTTAAGCATCTTTTGCAGGGCTGGACGAGTGGCAACAAATTCTTTCAATTTCTGTTTGCAATGAAAGGTCTTTATTTCACCTTCATTCACAAATGAGAGCTTTGCAGGATATAATATTCTGGGCTGGCAGTTTTTCTCTCTTAGTACCTGGGCTATGTCTCGCCATTCCCTTCTAGCTTGTAGGGTTTCTGATGAGAAGTCTGCTGTGAGTCTAATTGGAGATCCTCTGAGAGTAATCTGATGTTTCTCTCTTGCACATTTTAGGATCTTTTCTTTCTGTTTCACTGTGGTGAGTTTAATTACAATGTGTCGTGGTGAGGATCTCTTTTGGTCATGTTTAATAGGGGTTCTATAAGCTTCCTGTACTAGGATGTCTCTGTCCTTCTCCAAAACTGGGAAATTTTCTGCTATTATCTCACTAAAAAGGCATTCTAATCCTTTCTCCCTCTCCATGCCTTCAGGAACTCCTAGAACTCAAATGTTGGGTTTTTTAATAGTATCCTGTAGATTCCCAACAATATTTTTTAGATTTCTAATTTCCTCTTCTTGTCTTTGGTTTGACTGTATAGTTTCCTGTGCTCTGTCTTCTAAGTCCGATATTCTCCCTTCTGCCTCACCCATTCTGTTTGTAAGGCTCTCTAATGTGTTTTTCATTTGATCTATTGAATTCTTCACTTCATTATGATTTCTCATCACTATCACAGTTTCATGTTCTACTAGTTGTTTCATTTCAGCTTGATTCCTCCTTAATATTTCATTTTCACGAGAGAGATTTTCTACCTTGTCCATTAAGGATTTCTGTAGTTCAAGAATTTGTTTTTGAGTACTTCTTAGTGTTCTTATCAATTTTTTGAGATCTGCTTCTTGCATTTCTTCTATCTCATCATCTTCGTAATCTTGAATTGGGGTGTCTTTTTCATTTGGGGGTGTCATAGTGTCTTCCCCGTTCTTGTTACCTCGGTTTTTGCGTTTGTTGTTTGGCATATTGGTTTCTTCACTGTGGTGTTTTTTCTTGTTATATTATGACTCTTGATAAGTGGACTGTCTGCTTTCAATGGAGTCTTAGAGGCTTGAGATGGGTGTGGCCTGATAGCTCTGTTTGGTTTCTCAGGGTTGAGGGTGTGCCAAAGGTGACACTCCCAGGTTAGGCGTGGTAAATCTCTCTCTGTTTCTTTCTTTATTTTTGGTTCAAAAGGGAAGTAATTCCACACAGCTGAATGGAATTAGGGGTGGTTAGCAGGCAAATAATATATCCACAGGAGCCAGAGTTCGGAAGCTCTTTCCCAAGGACCAGAGAGGGAATCTTTGCGGCCTTCAGTGTGGGTTCAAATTCTCCTGCAGTCTTACCACTGGGCTACCAAGGCTACTGAACTGTAGCGTCTCTGGAGAGTACTCACATGGTGAATTCCGTGAGTTCTCTCCCCCACAGTCTCTTTTTTCACAGTCTCAGTTCATTAGCACCACACATTCATTAGGTTCTAATCTGTTATTTCACCCCCACGCCCAGAGTCAGGTTTTTCTGCTATGCTCAGGGCTGGTGCAGACCTGAGGTCGCCCTGCTTATGACATATGTCCAAAATGGCGCCTGCTCTTTGTCTTGCTCACCTTTGAGAGGTTGGCGGAGAGAGAAACTCGTGTCCGTATCGGTCACTTTTTTCTTCCTCTCTCTCTTCTAGTTAGCCTGGTGAACTTTTCCCCACAGGTTTTCACGCCTTGTTCACTCTAGTCTCCTCTTTCTACTTCCCTGCCGGTGTCTCGGGCTATTGAGGATCGGCTCACCTCGCATTCCAGCGCTGGTGCATTGAGTCTGCCGCTGGTGTCACGAACTGCGGGCTCCCACGCTCTCCTCGAAGGTCCACTGTTGGCAGTAAAGTTTTTAAGAACAATTTTGACTGACATTCAGTTGCAAGATGTGGACAAAACCCATAAAATGACCTGATTTACAATCCTTTATCCTGTATGGCTTGCCCATAATAAAACAAAAAAAAAAATCCAGACGGGTGGGATAAGTAACTTGTTTTCACAATAAACTGTGAGCTCAGGAGGATGGGATCACCACTCCCTTGCTATTTTCATGGTAAATTTGGAGATTCTTAAGGAATGACATAGGACATTTTGTTCTTGCCTAAGATAACCCTTTTGGGGAAAGCATGCACTCTACACCCCCAACTCAACTGGTACCACCCTGATGGCTTATTATCCCATCTGACTCCTCACTTTTCCCCTCAACAAGAATGGACCCTAACTTCTGTTAGGGGAATCAGATGATGATCGCTCTGGCTGCTTCATAATGAGGTTTTGAACACAGCATGCAAGTAGCACTCTTAACAATGTTTTTTCCTTTTTTTGAAAAAGCATCTGCCACCTACTCACTCTCTTATCCATCTTCCCCTATTATATAGCATGGGGTAGAGTCCTGTTCCCACCCCTGCCCTCCCTGCCTTTGTACATGGAATTTAAAATGATGCCCACACCTGGTTCACATTGCAGATCTTCTGAATCAGAATATCCAGAGATGAATACTCAGGAATCCTCGCCTTTGGAAATGCTCAAATGCAGATGCTCACATAGAACAGAAGTGAGAACTACAAGCATGTACCTATCTCACCTCTTGTGATTTTGCCACAATATCTCATTTTTATTTATGCACTTTATCTATTTAATTATCTGAGACACAGAAAGACAGATGGTGAAAGAGTTCCCATCCACTGGTTTGTTCCCCAAAAGCTAGGAGCTGGGAACTCAATCCAGATCTCCCACGTTGGCAGCAGGAATTCAATCACTTGAGTCACCAATGCTGCCTTGACTGCCTAAATCTGCAAATAGCTGGAAGTTGGAATTTGGGTCAGTTCTGTCATAGGGGCATGCAGACCTGTGTCTTAACTGCTAAGCAAAAGGCCTGCCCCTCTTAAACTGTAAAACAAGTCTTTGTCATGTGCTTGCCAAAGTGATCACCACAGTGTAGTCTGGCTGCAGCAGATGTTTTCTAGGGAGGCACGTGGAGAGATGCAGCTGCAAAAGTTCCAGACCATGAGGGACGGAACCATTTATGCATGGATGGCAAGACAAAACTCTATATATTTCAGCACTACGATAAATCTCTGTGTGAAAATATTTGACATTTCCTTCAAATTGAGGTCCAGATTATCAGTGCAGGCATGAGGTCAAGCAGCTGAAGGGGATCTGGGACATCAGCAACAATATCAGAGTGGCTGGATTTAGAGCTGGTTCTGCTTGTTATACCAGCTCCCCGGGAAAGCACACTCTGGGAAGCAAAAACAGGTGATGGATCAAGTAGTTGGGTCAATGTGTGGAAGATGCAGATGAAGTTTCTAGTTGCAAACTTTAGCCTGGCAAAGCCATGGCTATTGTGAGCATATGAGGCATTAACCAGTGGATGAGGCTGATCGCTCTCTCTCACCATTGCATATCACGCACACATACACACATACACACACAGACACAAATGCACATAAACACACACAGTACTCCTGGCCTTGTCAGGCTTAGGTCTTTCTCTGGTAAATTTCTCCCATATTCTTGACCCATGGCTCTGAGGTTGGTGCCATGGTTCACTGCGGGTATCCAGGAGAAGTCTGACACACAGTCGCCCTGTTTTTAGGAGTGTATGACAGGAAAGAAGAAATAGACGGTGGCTTCCTATAAGATGCGCCCTCCTCTTGTCCAAGGAGAGGTGAAAATGAGGCTACTGTTTGGGGAGAGAAGAGGTCCAGCAATACCTGGTACGTATGGCCCCTGAGGCAATCCCAGGGCCCCTTGGTGCATGCAGATGGCCTATAAGAGCTGCCTTGGAACAGAGGTAACTATGTCAACAAGTATATGTCTTTTTAGGGACTAGATGGGTCAGGGCATCTTGCAAAAAACCCACATGGAGGGCTCCATTGGGAGGTCCCACTGGTCAGACCCATGAGATCCGTTTGTGAGCAACAATGTGTTACAGATCTGCCCTTGACATTTCTGCCATTGACACTCCTCTTCACAGCCTACCCCCACAGCTAGCAAAGCCTGGAGTGGGAGGTGGTGAGAGGGGAGGATTAAGAACTTGGTGCCTGGAGGGCTGCTTGAGAGGTAGTGGGACTGCTTTCACGGAAAGAAGCAGAAGGCATTTAGCTGTGGTAGAGGCAAGTGGCTTAGAGCTTGAGTCCCACCTCCCATGTGAGACTAACTCAGTCACTTTCTGAGGGACTTAGCCTCTCTGAAAATCAAGTCTCTGGATGAGAGAGGTCAACAATTACATTCTCACCCACTAACACTGAGAGGGTTGTAGTGGGTCAAGAAGGTGAACTGTGACACAACAAAGCCCCCTTGAATGTGACATAGAGTGGCTGTAACACCCCGAGACTGGACTCACTGTGATCACCTTGCCCCCCTCCACTCCGTACATGTGGTCTCACAGATGTGCAGGCATGCTGACACACAGCAGGAGTGCTGGCAGTGGGATGTAAGCCTTTGAGGTCCTAAGGAAGTCCTTCCGTCACAGGTTCAGAGCCGGGAAGGCAAGCGAGGCTTGCAAAGTCATGTCGAAACTTCTCTGATGAGATCACAAAGGGAAAACTCAGCTCAGCTAAGCTTGCGTATCTGGCATTCTGCTCTAGCTCCCAAAGTCAGATGAGGGTGCTACAATGACCTCTACAGGTCTCACTGCACACAGATGACCACATAACTTATTGTGCCATCCGTGGAACGTGCTAATCTGTTTGGGGGTAACAATCAGGGGGCCCAAGTGTCAATTTCAAGACGTCTTGCCTCATGAAAAGGAAAGAAAACAACAGCCGCTTGTGGGCCAAGCATTCAAATGACACAACGAGGCTCAGCTTCCAGGCAGCAAGCTTGAACGAGCCCGTCTCATGCACAGTTCGGAAACTGGCTGACACTGTGTCATCCATGGAGTATATAAGCCAAGGGCACTGGCACCCACACACAGACCCTTCCCCTTGCTTCTGTCACCCCAACAGGGGCTCAGCGCAGCCCCACACTCAAGCTGCCGGCTCGAGCATCCCCACAGTTAGTGGCCATGGTCTGTGCCCCCAACCCCATTCTGTGCTCTTGCTCCATTCAAACGAGCAGGAGACTTCCTTGAGGCACTTCCTAACGTTGGCAGGACCTCGTGATAGCCAGAAGTCCACCCCTGCTCTGAGGCTGCTCTGCTCTGAGGCTGGAGGCTGTCTTCAGGATGAGGCTAGCCTTGTGGTAAGCTGTTTGTGTCCCCATCCTCAGGTCCCTCAGGTAACCAGGTGCACTTTTCTGTCATGACAATCGCTTTGGACAAGTTGAGTCACTGTCATCTGGGGCCAGTCGGGCCATAAAGACACTGGCACACTGCACATGCCAGCGTCCTCACATGCCCTTCAGTTCAGACACGCCAATTCCAGGGTTGTGCTTCCACTTCTCCTCAGGGTCTTCATATGCTAAACGTGAAAATGCACGGTGTCGACCTCAAAGGGATGCAGGAGGGTTGTACAACTCGACCACACGGGTAAATCACATCTCCTTTGTGGTTTAAGGCAGTTAAATAATAGGTTAGCTACCTAACAGTATACAAGTGGAGAACCTCGGGGAGCAATGCTTATTACGGCTACACCGTAGCCTTGAGAGCGGTATCAGTGGCACAGACGCAACATTATGAAATGTCCTGTGGAGAGTCAGCTCTGCTGCTGTAACAGGAATTCAGAGTGGGCTCTTCATCTCAGGATGACTAAGAATCAGCTCACCAAGCGGGCGATAAAGGGGGTGGACAAAGCTAGTGAAAGTCGATTTTATTGAGAAACAGAGAATCCTACTTGTCAGAAGGGGTCCCCAAGAGAAGGGTGCAACCACCTTTGGGTATTGGCAGCTTATACAGGGACAGCACATTAATTGTTCAGTTCTTCTACAGAGTTTCCATACGCCAAGGACGGTCTGCTTTGTTTTTCTGCATGTCTCCTGCATTGCCGTCATGGTTCCGGACAGGTTTACAAATGTTACTATGTCATCCGCTTGGAGATGTGACAGTTGAGAAATATTGTTGAGTTGACCAGTCCGGGTAGGTCATGCATACCTGATCTGTTGCTAACCACTTGAGACATGCTGCTTTGTGGTGCGTTCGAGTAGGATGCCAGAGCCTAGTTTCTCTTAGGGTTACGGGGGGGTGTGGGGCACATTGTGTTCGCTAACTGCCAAACTCTTCATTTTCTTGGGGCAATGTCTTTCGTCCGATGAGCCGACGGCACATTTCATACAAACGCCTCGTTCCTTATTCCCACGGAGGCCTTTCCTAACTGCCTATTAACCCTTCTGACTCCTCACAGTACCAGAAACTGGAGAAACACACCCCGGTGCTCTCATCCAGGAAGCAGGTCACAGGACGATGGATGGGAGGCAGGAACTGGCAGCATGCTGTGGTAAGGCCTGTTCAACACACAGAGACATGATGTCGTTTGAAAGTGGATTTCCGTTAGCTAATGCTGTGTGCTGTAAACGCAAGGACAATGACTACAAAATGAAATCAGAAGAGGCAGGAGGATTAGTCAAAGGGGGTAGCAAAATCAAAGGGTAGAGTGGGCAAGTCTGAACCAGGGAAAAGTACACGGGGCTGGCCCTGCCATGGCAAGGAGAGGCAGGGAAGCCAGAGGTAATGACGGGGTTGGTGGCACCACTTGGAACATTTCATTCCAATGCCACGACTGCAGCTGAGCTAAGCTGTAGGGCTTCTCAACGAGGGGATGATCGATCCCCCTGATGACGTGGCAAGGGGTACAGGGAAAAGGAAGCTAAGCCTGTGCCATGTAGCCCTAGGAGAGCCTGCAGGAAGGAGTCCCTGGTGCTGACTGATGAGGCTGTCCTGCTTCCCAGGGATAGAGAACTAATGGCTGCCACAGGGTACCATGTGCCTGCTCCTTGTCTGCCTTTGACTGTCTTTAAAAACTGGTCATTGTGCATCCTGAAAAGTCACACCAAGTAGTGAAGTGACAAAGACAAAGTCAGGGAGGAGAACTGAAGGAACTGATCCGACAGGCAGATCAGCGCCAGCACCGGGGTTCACATTCCCCAGGCCCCACATGAGCTGCTCCGCGGAGGGAGGCTGAGAGGTGGCCCGGCTGTCCGCGGAGGTCTCTGCCATGGCCATCGGGGAGGCGTCAGCAGCAAACCCTGGACTCCAGTTCTGGAGTGGATCCATGGAGGTCGAGTCCAAGCTGGAACTCCACCCAGCCCGCGAGTGTAGACAGGGAGGTCAGGCTGTAGGTTCTCAAACAGCTGGAAGGTGGCAGGGCAGATGTGTGTCCAGAAGAGACAGGGCTGCAGCAAAGGGTAGCAAAAGGAGAAAGAAAACCACCATTACACATCTCACGGCAGGCTGCTGCCCGTGCTCTTCCTGTGCGGAAGGTGGGCATGACGACACCCACTCCCTGGCTGCTTCTGAGCACGACAGGAATCCTGCACCTCGGGACAAGGGAGTATTGCCTGGCATACCACCTCATTTTTAGGGAGCCGGCACTGTGGCATAGTGGGCTAAGCTTCCACCTGTAGTCCTGGCATCCCACACGAGTGCCAGTTCTAGTCTTGGCAGCTTCTCTTCCGATCCAGCTCTCGGCCATGGTCTGGGGAAGCAGTAGAGGATGGAACAAGTTCTTGGGCCTCTGGACCCGCGTGGGAGACCTGGAAGACTCTCCTGGCTCTTGCCTTCACATAGGTTCAGCTCCAGTTATTGCAGCCATTTGGGGGAGTGAACCAGGGGATGGAAGACCTTTTTCTCTGTGCCTCACTCTCTCTGTATGTAACTACGCCTCTCAAATAAATAAATAAAATCTTTAAAGCAAAAAGCGTTTGAGCACAGTAGCAGGTATCTGGTCTTTTCCACTCCAACTCACGTTAAAGGTGTCTGTTTACGTTGTCTCATGCATTCTCACTGTGTAACTAACAGCCACTGACATCACTCTTTGTAGAAGCCTTTGTAAGTTTATGTTATGTTTTATTAAGCTCCCAGCATTGTGCCCTGGAGTCTCCACATGGCCTCAATCATCACTCGCTTGAGGTACTGTCCCAAACGCTGCTCCGCTTCATCTCCAAATCTTGTCCTGACTTGCTATGAGAAAACAAGCAAAGTTGCCTTTCTCTCGTGGCAATGAAAGAAAGATGGTTTTACAACCTTGGCTCGCAGTTCTCCCGTGAGTGACTTTCTGTAGCTCTGAGGGGGTCTGTTCGCGTCTCTCTCTGAACCCATCATGCATCCCCAGCAGTGCACCCAAAGTCAACATGGTCCAATACTGCGAAACGCTGTCCTTCCTGCAAGTATTCTTTCCCTTGATCTACCAATCAGTCAGGAGATATGACCATTGCTGAACTCCAGTTTGAGCCCTTTGTCATTTTGGGATCCTTGCAGTTTGACTTTTGCTTGTACACTGCTTTTCCTCCTGACAATGCGCTCTGTTGCACAAAGGAACCTGTCCAGCAAGACGGAATGCTGCACTGTGGTCCACGGCAGGGATGGGATGAGAACAGTGCTGAAGGCTCTCTGGGGATTAGATGAGCTGCACAGCACAGAGGCTGGGCATCACTTATGGCAGTGGGTGTGTAGTTAACCCAGTCTGCAGGTGGCTGTGCAGTGGGGGGTGGAGCTTCCTCAAGCCTTGGTTTGTGTGTCAGATGCTCTTGTCCTCTGATTCAATCCAACAGCCAGGCTCAGGTAGGATTGTAAAGCATTCTAGCCTCCCCCCCTGAAGCCCACCTCCGAGTGCTGTGTACCCATTACCGACTACATCTCTGTCCAAGTCTTGTGTTCATTGCAGTCAGAAAAGCAACACACACGTGTTAGAGAGGCCACGTAGAGGCATGCAGGAATTTATCACATTCACGTTGCATCCTGCCTCCAACTGATTCATCGTCAAAGAGCATCAGCAGAGAGTTGGAAGACTTGTTACTTGGTGGTCGTTGTCGGCAGAATTCCAGGAAGAGCAGCCAACGATCCTCAAATTGTTATAATTCCCTCCATGGTGAATGTGATGGGTGGTCATTCTCCTGTTGAGTCAAAGAGGGGTATTCTACAAGTGAGCCTAATGTAACCACACAAGCCCTTTCAATGCAGATGGCTTGCTCTGGCTGGTGTTAGCAGGATAAGTCAGAGAGAGTAGAAGCATGAGAACACTCCATGCCCCATTATTGGTTTTGAGGATGGGGCTTGAGGGGACACACACAACAGAAGACAGAGGCCTCTAGGAGAAGAGAGCATCTCCCAGGCTACCGCTGGCAAGAGCTGAATCCCACCAATCTTGAATGAGTCTGGAAATGACTCCTCCACTGGGCCTGCAGAGGAAAGCCCAGTCTGGCCGGCACCATGACTTCTGGGTAGGGGAGCCCTTTACAGAGAAGCTGTTGGAGCCTCTGGCTCCAGACCCACTACATTTGAGACGGTTAGTGGCATTTTCTTAAGAGCTAGGTTTCTGGTGGATTCTTTAGAGAGCAAGAAAACAACTCAGACAGTGCTCCCTCCATCCCACCATCCCGGACTGCTCATCATGTGGGATCCTGACTCTATGCATTCTGGGGTCACTGACCATAGCTTTCCACACCCCAACTGCTTGCTGAGCAGAAAAGAATGAGTTGAAAGCAGGTGATGAGTTGCTGCAGCAACCATACAGTTATCTGCCCTGTCAGTTCTCGGCAGAATCACCCTATACTAGGGTTTTGTCTGTATGAGGGCAGCACTAGACCCAGAACTTACAGCACACGGGACTTGGCAATGTCCATCTAGGAGGCACAGGATGCCTTTTATGTTTTCATTTTTTATTTGCAACGTGGGGGCTGTGGGCAGGGGATCTACAGGTTCACTCCCAAATGGCTGCAATAGTCAGGGCTGGGACAGGCTGAAGACAGAGGCAAGAACTCCATCTGGGTCTCCTACATGGGTGGCAAGACCCAAGCAAGTACTTGCACTTTCTGCTGCTGTTTTCCCAGGCACATTAACATGCAGCTGCATAGGATGCAGAGTACTCAGGTCTCAAAGGAGGGTTCTGATAAGGGGATGCCACATTGCCAGCAGAAGTTTAGCTTGCCACACCACAACGCCAACATGAACAGGGTGTTTTTTTTGAAGACACAGAGGGAGACAGCTAGAGAGAGAGGCAGAGATAGACAGAGAGGCAGGGGTATAGAGAGAGACAGAGAGAGGGGAGAGAGAGATAGAGAGAAACAGAGAGACAGAAAGAGAGAGAGAGAGGGAGAGAGAGAGAGACAGACAGAGAGAGAGAGATCTCCCATCAAATGGGTCACTCCCCAACTGAGCCATCAACCAGGAGCCAGGATGTTGCTCCAGGTCTCTCACGTGGGTGCAGCAGCCCAAGGACTTGGGCCAACTCTGCTGCTTTCCCAGGCACATTGGAAGGGTGCTGCATCAGACATGGAGCCTTGGATACTAGATCAAGTGACCATATGTGATGCAGGTGTTGCAGAGGCTGTTTACCCCTTTAAGTCATACCAGCCCCACAGGGTTTTTAAAGACAGAGAGTGACCAATCCTATCAGGCAGTTCTAGGAAGAAATAGGGTCTGTGGAAAAGCAAGAAAATGCCCCTTGCATTGTGACTGGAGTCATCCCAACATAAGAGGACTAGACAAATTTGAGACCTACTATGGTCATGAAAAACTGTAGGGGATAGATGGACCCCAAGCCATAATCAGATGATTAAGGAAGTCCCTGGTGGCATGATACGTGCTAAGATATAAAGGAATGTGGACAAGCTACATTTTGTGTAGGAGATACGACTTTGCTTTTAGCCACACTGAGTTAAGTAACACAACCCAGCAGGGCAGATGTTCAATGTGGCGAAGGGAATGCATTCCCAGTATTCAGGGCAGTGGGGAGCAGGAAAACGTGGATCTAGCAGTGGTCCTGTGCTCAGAAGTCATGCTATGCTATGAGGAAAGAAAAGCCTGCAGCAGACAGCACCGACTAACGTTGCATTAAGGTTGAAGGCTGAAGCACGAAATGTTTGGTGAATGCGGGTCTGAGTTCGGCTGGCTGCTCTAACAACGTACCCTATACTTACACACAACTGCAAGGGCTTTCTCCCAGTTCTGGTGGCTGGAACCCCGCAATCACGGGGCCAGCATGGACAAGTTCTGGTGAGCGTTCTCTTCTAATGGTTTCAGATTGCTGTCTTCTGGCTGAACTCTTGGGTGGTGGGTAGAGTGTCAGCTAGCTCTCTGGCCTCTGCCTATGGGAACTGCAGTCCCATTCAGGAGGGGTCCAACCTCATCACTCCCAAGGATGCCACCTCACGTCGGGCTTATTCTGAATATCATCACCTTGGAGTTGGGAGTTCCGTGTATCAATTCGGGAGGAACACAA
The DNA here is from genome assembly GCA_949820135.1 of Sylvilagus floridanus. NCBI lineage: Eukaryota > Metazoa > Chordata > Mammalia > Lagomorpha > Leporidae > Sylvilagus > Sylvilagus floridanus. The sequence goes on from OX463223.1 coordinate 93,493,876, forward strand.
ACACGTAGTCTGTGACAGCAGCAGTGTGGCAGAGGTTTCCGTTGGGAAGGCAAATACACAGAGAGAAAGTCAGAAGGAAGAACTTCTGAGAAGGAAAGGAGAAATCTCCTGGGCCTGCCGGAGCAGAGGGCACGATGTTGTTGAGATAGAAGATGGCAGGTCAGAAAAGCCACCCACCGTATTTGTCAGCCAGCTTCTGTGATGGTGACATTAGACCTACCACTCCACAGGAGTGATGAAAGGTGTTAGCAGGCGCTAGAACTTAGAGTCAGATTTTACAGCACTGCTAGCCACCTATCTTCTGATCACAGTCACCGTCCGTGCTCAGAATCAGGGAACCAAATGCAAGGCCAAGTGCGCACCAAAGACGCAGAAACACGACACGACCTTGCTTTCAGGCATCAGGTTTTGCCTGTGCAGTCGTAGAATGCGTTCCACAGATGGCTGCCCTACCCATACCTCGTTTCGACCAGAAATTCCTGAAAACAACCTGGAGCTGCATGGTGGCCACTCACTGTCTGCAATCTGCTCTGTTGCCACTTTCAGGACCTGCTCCTTCTGGGCTCTGATTCCTGTCAGCCCTGTCCCTTCCACTCGCATTCCCTATGTGCCTCCACCAGGTGGCAGGGCCCGCTGCTCTCAGGTCTTGCTGAAGACAGCCAATTTTGAGCGGGGCGGTTTGGGGGACTGTGTTCTTCTTAAGGTCTCTCTCCCAAAATGGCCATCATTCCCTGCCTACCCACGGCATCCAGAACATCCTCTTCCTTCTTCTCCCTAAGACTACAATGTTGCACGAAAGCACCTTGCACCTCAAAGGTCAAGCTGTGTCTGACCAACCTGTCCACAGAGTGTTCCTGCCAAGTGTAATCGAGACCCTGTTGGCCAGAAAATCCTCCTTTCGACAACCCCACAACCAGCCACATCACAGAGCGTCTGCCCCATCCTCAGATGTAGCTCCTTAACCATGAGATGGGGGAACGGTGAGCTGAAACCAAGTAAAGGATTGAGAGCACCCTCTGTTCTTGGCCTCACTCAGGGAAATTGTTGTAAGGAGATCGTTTCCTCCTGTAGGTACAGATATCAAGACTTACCTTTAAGGCCTGTGCTACCGCTCAGCAGGCAAGGTCACCGCTGTGATGCCAGCACCCCATATGGCCACCGGTTGGAGTCCCAGCTGCTACTCTTCTGATCCAGCATTCTGCCCTGGCTCTCTAGTCTCAATTTTTGAATAGCGTTTCTCAGACAAGATGCTCTGGAGTTAATCCGAGTCTCTTTCTTAAAACCCCTGATTTTGGAAAAGCAGTCCAGAGACTCCTCTTCATCTGTTCTCTGGTATTCCTTGAAAATACTGCTCCTTCACAGCAGAGATAGCTTAGAAACGCTGTCACCCTTCTCTGCTGTTGCGAATTGAATTTTACCAAAAGACTGCACTAAGGGACCACGGGAACTCACAAGAGAGGTTGCCAAAGTTGCAGGATATGAAATGAACACAGACAAATCAGTAACATTTGTATATACAAGCAATGCCATGGCTGAGCAAGAACTTGTAAGACCAGTCTCATTCACAATAGCTAAAAACATTTAAGTATCCTGCGATAAACCTAACCAAGGACTTGAACGATCTCCACAATAAAAATTTCAAAACATTAAGAGAAGAAACAGAAGATCCATCCAAGTAGAAAAACCTTCCATGTTCATGGTTTGTAAGGACTAATGCCTTAAAAATTGTCATTACTACCCAAAACAATTTCCAGATTCAATGCAATCCCCATCACAACACCAATGACATTCTTCTCAGATCTCAAACAAGAAGGACCCCAAGATTCATACAGAATCACAAGAGACCCCGCATAGCTAAAGCAATCCTATACAATAACAAGCAATAAAGCTGGCGGCATCACAGTATCAGATTTCAAGACATACTGCAGGGTAGCTATAATCAAAACAGCCTACTATGCACATAAAATAGACATGTGAACCAACGAGTCAGATTAATGACCCCCCAAATTAATCCACACATCTATGACCAGCTAATTTTGACAAACGAGATAAAATCACTCCCTGGAGAAAGGACAGTCTCTTCAACAAATGATGTCGGGGAAACTGAATCTCCACACGTAGAAATATGAAACAAGAACCCTTCCTTACACCCTGTGCAAAAATGGACTCACAATGCATCAAGGATGTCAACCTACGACCTGAGACCATCAAACTACTAGAAGCTTGAACATGCAGGAAACACTGCAAGACAATGGCACAGGCAAAGACTTCTTGGATACGACCCCAGAAGTACAGGGAATAAAGGCAGAAATAGACAGATGGGATTCCATCACTATAAGAAGCTTCTGCCTAGCAAAGGAAACACACTCAAAGAAGTAAAGAGACCACCGAGAGAATGGGAGAAAATATTGGCAAGCTATGCATCTGATAAAGGATTAATAGCCAGGGTATGCAAGGAGCTCAAGAAAGTCAACACTACAAAACAAACAAGCCAGTGAAGAAATGGGCTGATGATATGAACAGGCATTTTTCAAAGGATGAAATACAAATGCCCAACAGGTGTACGAAAAGGCACCCAGGAATACCAGCCATCAGGGAAATGCAAATAAAAACCACGATGAGGTTTTTCTCACACCAGTTAGAATGACTCTCATCCAAAAATCAAAACAAAAAGAGAAATACACCCGACAAATGTTAGCAAGGATGTCATGCAAACATTCCCAAACTCATTGCTGGTGGGAACGTGTACTAGTATAACCATTATGGAGAACAGGATGGAGCTTCCTCAGGTATCTGAGAACAGATCTATCACATTCCAGTCTTGGGAATTTACTCAAAGGAACAGAAATCAGCATATAAAAGAGTTATCAGTCCTATGTTTATAGCAGATGATAATAATATTTGATTCGACCCAGATGTCCGGCAACTGGTGACTGGATGAAAAAATCGTGGTACATACGCACGATGGAAATACTAACGGGCCATAACATTGAATGAATTCCTGTCTTCTGCAACAAAATGGATGCAATTGTAGACCATTACGCTGAGTGAAATAAGTCAGTCCCCAAAAGACAAACATCATATCTTTTCCCTGAGTTGTGGTAGCTCATAAAGAGTACAAAAAATATGTAATATATATGTGCTAAATTGACATTTTCAATTTGATTCCTTTTTTTTTTTGTGACAGGCAGAGTGGACAGTGAGAGAGAGAGACAGAGAGAAAGGTCTTCCTTTGCCGTTGGTTCACCCTCCAATGGCTGCCGCGGATGGCACGCTGCGGCCTGCGTACCACACTCATCGGATGGCAGGAGCCAGGTGCTAGGTGCTTTTTCCTGGTCTCCCATGGGGTGCAGGGCCCAAGCACTTGGGCCATCCTCCACTGCACTCCCGGGCCACAGCAGAGGGCTGGCCTGGAAGAGGGGCAACCGGGACAGAATCCGGCGCCCCGACCAGGACTAGAACCCGGTGTGCCAGCGCCGCAAGGCGGAGGATTAGCCTGTTGAGCCACGGCGCCGGCCCAATTTGATTCCTTTATACCCCCTATTTATACTCCTGAGGAACAGTGGGTTTTCTATATGCTACTAGTTGAATTCCATATTTGGTGGAGTAACCCACTGAACCTATGTCAATGTAAAAATTAACACAAAATAAGCAAGGAAGGAGGAGGGAGTGTGGGATAGAGGGGGTGCCAAGGGAAGGTAGGGTGGGAAGTACCATTATGCCCTTGAAACAGTATAAATGAAGTACATGAAATACTGTCCCTTTATGTAAAATAAAAAGCTTTTTAAAAGGATCATTTTATATAATGTTCAAAGGACATGAACTGTTTTATATATATATATATATTTAATATATATTTAATTTATAGATATTACAGAAAGAGTTCATGGAAAACATGAGTATCTTTGAATTTCAACTTCTACTACGGTTGGAAGCCCCCTGGTAGACAGACTTAGAAAGTCTTCCAAACAGGATGGAGATCATATCTTGTATTTACTATGATGAAGCACGAGGGATTTACATTACTTTTTACTTTGAAAAAATTACGTTTTGTCACGGTGGTGGTATCATCTTCCAGGTCCCTAAATAGGCAGGTCAGAAAGGAAACGCGCTCTCTAGGGATTGCAGGGACACTGTGTTATCATACACCCATTGTTTGAGGAGGGGCTGTGTGTTGAAGCCTGCCGGGTTCTGGCTGGGCATTGCTGAGTCCTGCTGTGAGCATGTGGTGGAAAGTTCAAACACCTTGTTGTCTTTAGTACTTGCTTGTTCCCTGTGTTGTTAGAGAGGAATGGTAGGCGGGGGGCCTTTCTCTATTTCCTGCCATGATGCCCTCTAGTAAATGTTTCCTCTTGTCACACACTTCCGGCCCACTGGCCACAGAAGAACGTTCTCACACACAACGTGTACGTGAGAAATAAAGGACCTATGCCTGCTCCATATGGTGGGGCCAGGGAAGTTGTAACCCCCTACCATCACACTCAAATTCCAGTACAAGTGAAACTCTGCCTGTGGTAAAGAGGGCAACCGTGGAAGTGAGGGGACTGTGCACAAACACCTTTATGCACGTGTGAGAATGCATGTGTGTGTTCTCCTTTCATAGGACAGCTTTCATTTTCAGTTACTTCTACCAGTTAATAAAATCTCTTATTTCTGTCAACCTGCAACCTATGTCCTTTTGCACAATTCGGCCAAAATCAGACTCCATTCTAAAACCATCCTCATCCTCAGCTCCACTTGTTTCCACTTTGTGCACATTCATGTCCATTGGAGGACCCCATGGAGGTTTAAGGAGCAAAATTATTGTTTTCCCTGGAGGTTGTGTTTAGCACAGTCCAAAGCGACTGCCTGCCCACTCCTTGGAAGCTTCCAATCTTACCATGAGAATAGCAAGAGAATGGAAATTCCTTCTGAGCTCCCAGGTTACTGTAAAGCAAATTAGGTTATCCTACCCTTCTGGTGGCTTTTTGCTTTATCATGAGCAAGCCAGACAGGATAAAAGATTGAAAATCAGGCATTTGGATGAGTTTTGTCCCAGCCTTGTAGCTAATGTCAAGCTTTGTCTCCCCCTAAGTTGTAGTTAAACACCCCAGAATCACTTGCCCCTTTGGGCAGAATCACCTGCCTCTCTTGGAGTCCCCCTCCAGGCCACTGTGGATGGATGTCTTTGAGTCTTTAAATTCTCAAATCTTGCTTCAAATTCTCAAAAAGAATGTGTCTCAGCATACCAGAGCCTTAGAAATGTCCTTCCTGCAATGAGTCCATGTCCTTTGGCTATACACCCAGTCCTGGGATGGCTGGGTCTTACGGCAAGTCTCTTTCTAGCTTTTCAAGAAATCTCCACATTTTAAAAACAGATTTGTCGAACAAATTGATGTGCCAGACATTTGTTTAATTTTCCAAATGAATTATATACTAGTTAAGTGTTAATGATTTGGTGGCCATTTTAAAATGAACTGTATACGAGTGAATGTGAATGTCTTTCCTTGTTTCACTGCGTATATAGACATAGACTAATTTCCTGCTGGTTTTATGGTGGTTTTACTTTTTAATTCTTGAACTCTTTATTTAGTGGAGCTCATAAGACCTTGGCTGTAGTGTAAATGGAAAATGTTATCCCCAGAGTAGTAAATAAAATATTTTTAAAAAAGAAACATGCCTCCTGCAAATATCAACAGTGGAGAGAGGCAGTAGAGCGTGGTTCCCATTTTCACAGTCCAAAGAGAGTCTAGCGTTAGCTGTTCCAAGAACAGAGTCATGCTAATAGGCCCTCCTCCCTCTGAGGGGCAACATGGCAGTTCATTTCAGCACAGTACGGCGCCAAGCATTCCATACTTTGGAATACTAACATTGTTTTCTGGTTGTGTTTGTGGTTATCTGAAATGGAAACTACAAACTCCATACAGGATAACTGAAACCTTCAAAATGAAGGCTTAAAGGGATCACACAAACAGGACTTGTGTCTGCGGATACTAACTGATAGAATAAAAAAGGGAGAGGATGGTTCAACATGGGAAGTGGGATACACAGCAGACTCATAGAATGGCAGATGTCCTAAACAGCACTCTGGCCTCAGAATCAGCCCTTAAGGCATTTGGATCTGGCTGAAGAGAACATGAGAGTATTTTAGGCATGGAAAGCCAAGACACTCTGGGAAAAAAAAAAAAAAACACCTAAATGAAAGATCTCTGCGAGTGAGATCCCAGTAGAATGAATGGGCCATCAAAGGAGGAGGTACCTTTCTCTGAAGAGAGGAGAGAACCTCCACTTTGACTATGAAATTGTCTAAATAAGATCGAAGTCAGCGAACTCAAGAGGCTTCCATAGCCTCGGCAACTCATGACTAGAGCCTAGGGAGATTTCTGACGCCATAAACAAGAGTGTCAAATTGTTAAGTCAACAACAGGAGTCACTGTGTTCTTACGTCTCATGTGGGATCTCTGTCCTTAATGTGTTGTTCAATGTGAATTAATTCTGTAACTAGTACTCAAACAGTATTTTACACTTTCTGTTCTGTGTGGGTGCAAACTGATGAAATCTTTACTTAATATATACTAAATCGATCTTCTGTATATAAAGATAATTGAAAATGAATCTTGATGTGAACGGAATGGGAGAGAGAGCGGGAGATGGGAGGGCTGTGGGTGGGAGGGAAGTTATGGGGGGGGGATTGCCACTGTAATCCATAAACTGTACTCTGGAAAATTATATTTACTAAATAAAAGTTTTTAAAAAAATGAAGGCTCGAAACTTTAAATGTTATTTCCCTGGGACAGCGTTGTGGCACAACAGGTACACCACCATGGGAGATGCAAGCAACCCATAATGGAGCAAGTTTGTGACCTGGCTGCTCCACTTCTAATCCAGCTCCCTGCTGGTGGCCTGGGAAAAAGCAACGGAGGATGGCCCAAGTGCTTGGGCCCTTATCTTCCATGTAGAAGAACTGAGTGAGGCTTCTTCATGCTAGTTTAAGCCTGACTAGACAGTGGCCAGTGGGACCACCTTGGGAGTGAACCAGAGAATTTGAAGACCTGCCCCGCCCTGTTGTTGTATATTTCTCTGCCCTGCTCCTGCTTCTGCTCCCGCCCTTGCTCTCGCTCTTTTGTTGTGTGTATTTCTGCCTCTTCTTGTTTCTATGTATTTCTGATGTTCAATTAGACAAATAAATATTTAAAATCACGTTATTTTCCATGAGTTTCCTCCTGACAGATTTGGAATCTGAATTGGATATACTATGGATTCCTTTCACAGGTTGGGAGCTTCTCATTTGGCCAATTAATTAGAAAAAGATTATTTATGTATTCGAAGCATTGAGCACTAGAAACAAGAGGAAGAAGGGCAGATGGAGAGGGGGAGAGAAAGGCACACAGGGGGAGGTGGAGAGATAGGGGAGCAGGGGGAAAGGGACTGCGTGAGAAAGAGAGAGAGAGGGATGGGTATGGAGGGAGAATGGAAGAGGGGAGGGGGAGGGAGAGGGAGAGAGGGAGTAGGGGAGAGGAACAGAAGAGGAAGGAGAGGGGAAGTGGGAGAGGGCGAGGAGGAGGGCGAGAGGGTGAGGGGGAGAGAGAGAGGGAGGTATAAAGCAAGAGAGGGAGAAAGGGGAGGGAAGGGGAGAGGGAGAGGTAGGTACGGGAGAGGTAGAGAGGAGAAGGGAGAAAGGCAGAGAGGGAGAGGAAGAGGAAGTGGGGGGGAGGAAGGGGGGGAGGGAAAAGAGAGAGGGAGGGGGAGAAGTGCGGGGGAGGGAGGAGAGGGGAAGGAGAGGAAGGCAGAGAGAAAGAGGGAGAAGAAAGGTGGGAGAGGGGGCGGTGGAGAGGTGGAGGGGAAGGGGAGAGGGGGAATGCCAGCCTTGCTAGTGGCAGCTTAGCTGTAGTCTCACAACACCGCCATGCCATTTTGCTATCTTAAAACAAACATGACCCCCTATTTGAAAAGAATGTTTAAAACATTTCTTCAAACCTCTTTTCAAATTGCAGCAGTATAGTGACATTCCTAATGAACACGTGCCCATTAACCTGCTATTTAACAGATAGACAGGAAAGCCCACAGACTTTTTTTGCTTGCATGCAACTGCTTTTATAAACCAATTTTAGGTTGTAAGAAGGAGCTCCCAGTCTCATCAGGTTGGAGACCATCGTCCTCGCTGCTGTAGGCTGTTAAAGTGAGCTTCCCTCAAGACCTGGTTGATGCAGATGTAAGGACCTTGGGATACGACAGACTCCTCCTTGAACGACTGAGGGATCCTCGGGTTGGGATCAGCAACGATCCAGTTTGCGCTGCTTCCTGGTCCACTGGATGTCTCTGGGACATTAATATTGTTGATATCCCGTTCATTATTGCTGCTTGAGGGCTGCAAAGAGAAAAATTAGAAGAAGATCACGACACTACTACTACAATGGATTTCCTAATGGTCTTGGAGAATAGCAACATCACACTCTAGACTGGGCTCCGTGGTTTACCAAGTACAACGACTTACCACAGCTCATTCTGTCATCGCAACAACCGTATGCATTATGTTGGGATTCAGAGCCCTCATCTTGCAAATGAGGAAACAGATCCCTGACTTGCCCAAAGTCACATGGCTAGGATGTGGCAGAGTAGGAGTCAGACACAGGAATTCTATTTCCAATGCCCTTCACACATTTTCTGTCCCAGGTGCACCATTTCTTACAATAACCTGCCACACAGACAAAGTACAATGGGCAGCATCAAACAGTACTACAAGACATACTAAAAATAATGTCCACAAAAGTGAGGTGGGTTGTGGTGACAAGTTAAAACAAGCAAGTGCAGTGCTATGTACACGCCTTGATATAAACAGACATGCATACACACGTATGTACAAATGAATGATGATTCTGCACATGTATCTTGATGGCGGACATATATGGTCTTTCCTTCTCCATTCAAGACTCCCCACAGGGGCCGATGCTGTGGCATAGTGGGTAGAGCCGCTGCATGCACTGCCAGCATCGTGTAGGGGCACCAGATTGACATCCGGCTGCTCCACTTCTGTTCCAGCTCGCTGCTATGGCCTGGGAAAACAGTAGAGAATGGCCTCTGCACCCGCATTGGAGACCTGGAGGAAACTTGTGACTCTTGGCTCCTGGATTTGGATCAGTGCAGCTCCGGCCATTTCAACCAATTGGGGAGTGAACCAGTTGATGGAAGATCTCTCTATCTCTCTCTCTGTCTCTCCTTCTCTCTGTGTGTCACTCTTTCAAATAAATAAATAAAATCTTAAAAAAAAAAGACCTCCCGTATACCCTGAAAGGCATCTCACATAGCTTTTATGAGAATCGCATGTGAAGTGTTAGCTGTTGGCATTTTTGATGAAGATTATTCACTGCTCCTCCATAATTATGAATTTGGTAGAGTGTGTGTGTTCGTGTTTTTTTTTTCCCATTTACTTAACATGATTCCCGGCCTTTGCCTCTTTAGAGCCATCTCTGAAAATGTTCATCATCCAGACCTTCCTGCATTCCAAATTAGTATTCTCAAAGGAGAAGTTGACAGCAAGGACCCTTATCTGAATCTAAAAATGTTGTCTCTGTGTTTCTTAAAAGGCAATCTGTAATTAACAAACAATTATTCTTAGGTGTTTAACTGAAAAGTGATCCCTGTGAAATATAAGAGTGGGAATAAGAGAGGGAGGAGATGTACAATTTGGGACATGCTCAATCGGAACTGCCCCAAATGATGGAGTTAGAATTGTGCCAGGGGATTCCAACACAATCCCATCAAGGTGGCATGTACCAAGGCCATCTCACTAGTCCAAGTGATCAATTTCAGTTCACAATTGATCACACTGATAGGTCTAAGAGTCAAAGGGATCACACAAACAAGACTAGTGTCTGCTAATACTAACTGATAGAATCAAAAAGCGAGAGAATGATCCAACATGGGAAGCGAGATACACAGCAGACTCATAGAATGGCAGATGTCCTAAATAGCACTCTGGCCTCAGAATCAGCCCTTAAGGCATTCAGATCTGGCTCAAGAGCCCATGAGAATATTCTAGGCATGGAAAGCCAAGACACTCTGGAAAAAAAAGAAGACCTAAATGAAAGCTCTCTGTGAGTGAGATCCCAGTGGAACGAATGGGGCCATCAAAGAAGGAGGTACCTTTCTCTGAAGGGAGGAGAGAACCTCCACTTTGACTATGACCCTGTCGGAATAAGATTGAAGTCAGCGAACCCTAAAGGCTTCCATAGCCTTGGCAACTCATGACTAGAGCCTAGGGAGATTACTGATGCCATAAACAAGAGTGTCAAAGTGTTAAATCAACTTCAGGAGTCACTGTGTACTTATGTCTCATGTGGGATCTGTCCTTAATGTGTTGTCCAATGTGAAGTAATGCTATAACTAGTACTGAAACAGTATTTTACACTTTGTGTTTCTGTGTGGGTTCAAACTGATGAAATCTTTACTTAGTATATACTGAATCAATCTTCTGTATATAGATAATTAAAAATGAAAAAAAATCTTGGTGTTAAATTGGAAATTGCCTAGAAAATTAATCAATTTTTTTAAAAAAAATATATCATGTAAGATCTCTGTCCTTAATGTGCTATACATTGTGAATTAATACTATAACTAGTACTCCAACAGTATTTTTCACTTTGTGTTGATATGTGAGGGCAAACTGTTGAAATCTTTACTTAATATATAGTAAACTGATCTTCTGTATATAAAGAGAAAAAAAAAAAAAAAAAAAAAAAAAAAAAAGGCAATCTTTTAGTTTCCGCAGATCACAGGAGAACATACGGTATCTGTGTTTTGGAGACTGGCTTATCTCGCTAAGTATAATGGTTTCCAGTTGCATGCATTTTGTCGCAAATGACAGGATTTAATTTTGTTTATCTCTTTGTGGCATTACATTATGTATAAAAATATCCCATAATTTTTGATCCAGTCTTCAGTTGATTGATTGAAAAGGTAATCTATAGGAGTGAAATTGACACTGTGAGATGTGATGGTTCTTAACAGCGTTTGTCTTGACTGTTGAGGAGCAGTGTTTTATTTTCCCTCTCTATACTACTGTTTGCACTCTTTACTTAGTGTAGGGATAATTTTATGCATATAAAGTTAACTGAAAATAGATCTTTATAAAAACTACGAATGGGAATAGGAGAGCAGGAGGAGCAGGGTGGGAGCATGGGTGGGAGGGAGGATAGGGTGGAAAGTATCACTCTGTTCCTGAACCTGTATAATATGAAACTTGTACAACCTTCATAAATTTAAATAAAAAGTAAATGAATAAATAAAGGCCACCTTTTCCAGAGCTAACCGCAACAAGAGTTAAACCGAGAGTGATCATGGTCCATACATCATTTTGAGCGATTCAATTTCAGTCACACACTGCACTGCCCACAATTATCAAAAGACCACCTATGTTCCTCTTTATCAATCAGAAACATCTGAATTTAGTAAAACAACTCCCCATGAAAGAGACAGGAATGTCCAACTAAATTAGGTGTGAGGTTCCCAACAGCAAAGATCAAAATGACTTAAGAACTTAATGTTAAGGCCAAATCATAACCAAAGTCCAATATTTCCTTAGCCCAGAGTTTTCTAAAACACTGGCTCCTCGACTGTCACAAAGAAGTGACACTATGCATCTCCAAACACAAATGATTACTTACGCTGGGGAAGAAACCTACCACACACACTTTGGTTCCACTTAAGTTGGCTTTCCTCATTGGTTTTCGCTACAGCTATTGTTGAAAAGTAAGGTAGCAGCTAGAAACAGTTTCTGATGAGTCAAACTTTCATCTGGCATGGCAGCATATCCCTTTGCAATATCGTATAACCCCAGGGTGATGCTGTTCTGTGAAAACGTAATGGTACACTAAGCTTCACAAGCTAGATGGCTGGCAATGAGGCACAGAGAGTTAAGCTGCCAACCACAGCACCAGCATCCCATATGGGAGAGCTGGTTTGAGTCCAAAATGACCCAGTTCCCTCCCAGCTCCCAGCTAATGTGCCTGGCAAAATATCAGGAAATGTCCCAAGTGTGTGGGACCCTGCTACCCACATGGCAGATGTGGCTGGAGTTTGGGCTTCTGACTTCAGCTTGACCTAGCCCTGATCACTGGGGCCATCTGGAGAGTGAAAAGGTGGATGGAAAATCTCTTTCTTTCCCTGTTTATCCCTCTCTCCACAACTCTGATTTCAAATGAATTAAATGTTTTTTTTTTTAAAAACTTCACAGGCTGGCGCCCCTCCCCCAACCCACCCTGGGATGGACACTGAGACACGCACAGCTGAGTGGGGGAGGAAATAGAAAATGGAATAGAGTGAGTAGCACCTCTGGGAAGAGTGCGCGATTCAGGGAGACTAATTGAGGGACTAAGCAAGCCAGGAGCCCTTGGTACCTCCACCCTCCCCCATATCGGAGCTGCAGCGGGTGGGAAGCAGCCATCTTCTTTGTTCACATTCGGGCTTAAAGAATTGCCTTGGCCTCTGCACTTACCTTCGGGAGCCCTAAGGTGGAGTGGTGCAACACTACACTCTTACGCAGGGGTGGGCAGCGAGGGAGGGCAGCTCAAAGCCCTCACACCAATCTATTCAAGTTAACAGGAAAAAAAATTTGAATAGCACTCGCGGGAAGAGAACAGGATCCAGGGCGCGAACTGAGGAATCAAAAATGCCAATAATTAGGACCCTACCAACCCACAATCAGAGCTGTGGTGGGCAGAGTGCAGCCATCCTCTTTGTTTACATTCGGGCTTAAAGGAGGCTGGCCTCTGCTCCAAAGGAGGAAGCAGCAGGGGCGGAGTCCAGAGGTGGTCTGGAGCTACTCGACACTCCTCCCGCTGGAGGTGCAGTAAGAGAGGGTGGCTGAACAATGAACCCCAGGCACAGACAAGTAAGGGCGAACATAGGAACAAGGAAACCAGCCCCAAGGGGCAGAGATAGGCACCTCAAAGCCCTGACACCAGCCCATGCAAGTTACAAAAAATAAAAAATTTAAAAATTAAAAAATACATAAGTAAAAAATAAATAAGCAAACTCTAGAAGGCAGAGCAGCCTGCTTACACTGGATATTGGTACAGACCCACAGCAGTCTATAGCAGAGGGAAATCAACCTGAAAAACCACCCAGACAGAATGCCAAAAAACAAAACAAAAACCCACAATAAGAATATAGAAGAACATACAAACTCACCAATGGAGAAGACTAAACCAACCATAACAGAGGCTGAAGAAGAAGAATTTGAAACCATGCCAGAAAAAGAATTCAGAAAATTAATAATCAGATTACTTAGAAATAATAAGAAACAGTGTCGAGAGCTGAACGAAAAACAAGCCCAAGGATTAGAGATCCTAAAGAGAAGCCAGAATGAAATACTGGAAATGAAAAACTCAATTGACCATATAAAAAACACCGTGGAATCCCTCAGAAATCGAACAGATGAAATAGAAGCCCGAATATCAGAATTTGAAGACAAACGTCCAGAAATAATACAGTCAGTTCAAACGCAGGAAGAAGAAATTTAAAAATTAAAAAATACGGTCAGAGACCTACAAGATTCAATCAAACAGTGTAATATTCAGATAATAGGAATCCCTGAGGGGGTGGAAAGAGAGAATGGATTGGAATGTGTTTTCAATGAAATAATATCACAAAAATTCAAACAAAGGCAGCTGGATAACAACAGCCAAATTTTACAGATAGCCAGGACTCCAAACAGGGTAGACCAGAAGAGAAATTCACCGCGACACATTGTGGCACCACTCAGCTCAATGACACACAAAGAACAAATCCTAAAATGTGCCAGAGAAAAACAACAAATCACATTCAGGGGTAAGTTAATCAGACTCACCCAGACTTCTCATCGCAAACACTACAGGCAAGGAGACAATGGAATGATATATTTCAAGTTTTAAAAGACAAACAATGCCAACCTAGAATACTATACCCTGCAAAACTAGCATTTATGAATGAAGGGGAAATAAAGATCTTCCAAGACAAACAGAAACTGAAAGAATTTGTACCCACGTGTCCAACCCTACAACACTTGCTCAAAGACGTGCTGCACACAGAAATACAAAAACAAGAACTTCACTACAAAAAAATAAAAAAGCAAATGTAGAGTAACCTACAAACAAAGTTCAAAATACATAAACAGCTAGTTTCAGGAAATGTGAATGGGAAAAGACAGTACTTAACAGTAATCACACTGAATGTGAATGGTCTTAATTCTACTACCAAGAGACAGAGACTAGCTGATTGAATCAAGAAAGAGACTCCATCTATATGCTGCCTTCAGGAGACACACCTTATCAGCAAAGATGCACGCAGACTGAAAGTGAAAGGATGGAAAAAGATACTCCAAGCTAATGGAAATCAAAAAAGAGCTGGTGTGGCCATCCTAATATCAGACAAAATAGACTTTAAAATAAAAACTATTAAAAGAGACAGAGAAGGGCACTATATAATGATTAAAGGATCTATCCAACAGGAAGACATTACTATTATAAATGTATATGCACCTAATTACAGGGCACCTGGCTACCTGAAGGAATTACTAAAGGATTTAAAGGGAGATATAGATTCAAATACAATAGTAACAGGGGACTTCAACACCCCACTCTCACCAATGGACAGATCAACCAGAAATTCAACAAGGAAACAACAGAGTTAATTGATGCTATAAACCAAATAGACTTAATAGATATCTTCAGGACCTTCCACCCCACAGCCACAGAGTTCACATATTTCTCCCCAGTACGTGGAACGTTCTCTAGGATTGACCATATACTAGGCCATAAAGGGAGCCTCAACAAATTCAAAAAAATTGAAACTATACCATGCAGCTTCTCAGACCATAGTGCAGTGAAACTCGAAATCAACAACCCAAGAATCTCTACACCATATGCAAATATATGGAGAATGGACAACATGATCCTAAACGAACAGTGGGTCATCAAAGAAATTAAAAGAGAAATCAAAAGATTTCTAGAAACAAATGAAAATGATAACACAACCTATCAAAACCTGTGGGACACAGCAAAAGCAGTGCTAAGAGGAAAGTTTATAGCAATTGGTGCCTACATCAAGAAGCTGGAAAGGAACCAAACAAATGAACTCTCCATGCACCTCAAGGATTTAGAAAAACAGCAGCAAAGCAAGCCCAAATCCAGAAGGAGGAAAGAAATACTAAAGATCACAGAAGAAATAAACAGAATTAAAACAAAAAAAAATACAAAAATACAATAAAACCAGGAGCTAGTTCTTTGAAAAAATAAACAAAATTGACACACTATTGGCCCAACTAATCAAAAAACGGAGAGAGAAGACCCAAATCTGTAAAATCAAAGATAGTAATGGAAATGTAACAACAGACACAGCAGAAATAAAAAGAATCATTAGAAACCACTACAAAGAGATGTATGCTAACAAATTGGGGAACCTGGAAGAAATGGATAGATTCCTGGACACATACAACCTTCCTAAACTGAGCCGTGAAGATATAGAAAATCTAAACAGACCCATAACCATAGAAGAAATTGAATCAGTAATAAAAACACTACCAAAAAAGAAGAGCCCAGGACCGGATGGCTTCACCGCTGAATTTTACCAGACATTTAGAGAACAACTAACCCCAATTCTTCTCAAATTATTCAAAATGATTGGAAGAGAGGGAACCCTCCCAAATTCTTTCTATGAAGCCAATATCACCTTAATTCCTAAGCCTGGAAAAGACACAACAGAGAAAGAAAACTACAGACCTATCTCCCTGATGAACATAGATGCAAAAGTACTCAACAAAATTCTGGCAAACCAAATCCAACTGCATATCAGAAAGATCATTCACGTGGACTAAGTGGGATTTATCCCTGGTATGCAGGGATGGTTCAATATTCGAAAGTCAATCAATGTATTACATCACATTAATAAATTGAGAAACAAAAATCAAGATTATCTCAATAGATGCAGAGAAAGCATTTGACAAAATACAACACCCTTTCATGATGAAAACCCTAAGCAAATTGGGGTTAGAAGGAACATTCCTCAACACAATTAAGGCAGTATACGATAAACCAAGTGCCAGCATCATATTGAATGGGGAAAAGTTGGAGGCATTTCCATTGAAAACTGGCACCAGACAGGGATGCCCACTCTCACCATTGCTATTCAATATAGTCCTAGAAGTGTTAGCAGGGCCATCTGGCAAGAAAAAGAAATTAAAGGGATACAAATGGGAAAGGAGGAAGTTAAATTATCCCTATTTGCAGATGACATGATACTATATATAGGGGACCCGATAAACTCCTTTAAGAGACTACTGGAACTCATAGAAGAGTTTGGTAAAGTAGCAGGATACAAAGTCAACACTCAGAAATTAACAGCCTTTGTATACACAGATAATGCCAGGGCCGAGGAAGAACTTCTAAGATCAATCCCATTCACGATAGCCACAAAAACAATAAACTGCCTTGGAATAAACTTAACCAAGGATGTCAAAGACCTCTATGATGAAAATTACAAAACACTAAAGAAAGAAATAGAAGATGACACTAAAAATAGAAAAACCTGATGTGCTCATGGATTGGAAGAATCAATATCATCAAAACGTCCATCCTCCCAAAAGCAATTTACAAGTTCAGTGCAATACCAATCAAAATACCAAAGTCATTCTTCAAAGACCTAGAAAAAACGATGCTGAAATTCATATGGAGAAACAGGAGACCGAGAATAGCTAAAGCAATCTTTTACAATAAAAACAAGGCCGGAGGCATCACAATTCCAGACTTCAAGACATACTACACGGCAGTTATAATCAAAACAGCCTGGTACTGGTACAAAAACAGATGGATAGACCAATGGAACAGAATAGAAACACCGGAGATCAATCCAAACATCTATAACCAACTCATATTCGACAAAGGACCTAAAACCAACCCCTGGAACGAGGACAGCCTCTTCAACAAATGGTGCTGGGAAAACTGGATGTCCACATGTCGAAGTATGAAGCAAGAGCCCTACCTTACACGTTATACAAAAATCCACTCAACATGGATCAAAGATCTAGAGATGCACCACGCCACCATGAAACTCATTGAGAGCATAGGGGAAACCCTTCAAGATATTGGAACAGGTGAAGAATTCCTGGAGAAGATCCCAGAGGCACGGGTAATCAGAGGTAAAATAAACAAATGGGATTACCTCAAATTGAAGAGTTTCTTTACAGCAAAGGAAACAGTCAGGAAAGTGAAGAGGCAACCAACAGAATGGGAGACGCTATTCGCAAATTACACAACAGATAAAGGATTAACAAATAGAATCTATAAAATGATCAAGAAACACCAAAGAATCAAAACAAACAACCCAATAAAAAATGGGCCAAGGACCTTAACAGACATTTTTCAAAAGAGGAAATCCAAATGGCCAACAGACACATGAAAAAATGCTCAGGATCCCTAGCCATCAGGGAAATGCAGATCAAAACCACAATGAGGTTTCACCTCACCCCGGTTAGATTGGCTTACATACACAAATCAACCAACAACAGATGCTGGCGAGGATGTGGGGAAAAAGGGACACTAATCCACTGTTGGTGGGAATGTAAATTGGTAAAGCCACTATGGAAGACAGTTTGGAGAGTCCTCAGAAACCTGAGTATAGCACTACCACAGGACCCAGCCATCCCACTCCTTGGAATTTACCCAAATGAAATTTAAAGGGGAGAAAAAAAGAGCCATTTGCACCTCAATACTTCTTGCAGCTCAATTCACAATAGCTAAGACTTGGAATCAACCTAAATGTCCATCAACGGATGACTGGATAAAGAAACTATGGAATATGTACTCTTGGAACACTATACAACAGTTAAAAAAAAAAAAACAATGAAATCCAGGCATTTACAACAAAATGGAGGAAGCTGGAAAACATCATGCTGAGTGAAATAAGCCAGTCCCAAAGGGACAAATATCATATGTTCTCCCTGATTGATGGCAACTAAACGAGCATCTAAAATGATACCCATTGAAGTGAAATGGACACTATAAGAGACAATGACATGATCAGCCCTTGTCTAGACTGTCGAGGAACAACCTACTGTTTTATTCCTTTTTTGTATTTTTGTTGTCGTTGTTGTTGCTAAGTGAAATGGACACTATGAGAGACAATGACATGATCAGCCCTTGTCTAGACTGTTGAGGAACAACTTACTATTTTATTCCTTTTAGTATTTTTGTTGTTGTTGTTGTTGTTGCTCTGTTTGTTCTACATAAGACCACTGGATGAACTCTGTAATCAATGCACAATCATTCTTAGGCGTTTAAAATTAACAGAAAAGTGATCTCTGTTAAACATAGGAGAGGGAATAAGAGAGGGAGGAGATATATAGGTTGGCACATGCTCACTGGACTTACTTCCAATGGTGGAACTAGAAATGTGCCAGGGGATTTCAACTCAATCTTACCAAGGAGGCAGGTACCAATGCCAGCGCACTTGGTAAAGTGATAAATATAAATACACAACCGATCAAAAAGATAGGGTATGTGTTGAAGAGATTTCTCAAATAAGACCAGTGTAAGCAAATAATGAAGGATAGAATTAAAAGGGAGAGAATGATCCTGCAGGGGAAGCAGGACACACAGCAGACTCATGGAATGGCAAACGCCCAAAACAGCACTCCTGCCTCAGAATCAACCCTTGGGACATTCGGACCTGGCTAAAAGGTCCATGAGAGTCTCACAGGCACGGAAAGCCAAGACACGGTGGCAAAAAACAATCTAAATGAAAGATCCTGGTGAACAAGACCCCAGCAGAAGGAACAGGCCATCAAGGAGAGAAGCGCCTTTCTCTGAAGGGAGGAAGGAACCTCCATTGTGATACGGCCTTGACTAAACAAGTTCAGAGTCGGTGAACTCAAAGGGCTTCCATAGCCTAGACAGCTCATAGCAAGAGCATCGGGTGATTGCTGACGTCATAAAAAAAGAATGCCAATTGTTAAATCAACAACGGGAGTCACTGGATACATGCTCCCCACGTAGGATCTCTGTCCTTAATGTGTTTTACTATGAAACTTAAAAACAACATTACTAGTCGAACAATACCCTATACCTTGTGAGGTTGTGTGAGTGCAGCCTGTTGAAAGCCTTGCTTAGTATATACTAAGTTGATCTTCAGTATATGAAGGTAATTGAAAATGAAACTTGATGAAGGGCGGGATGGGAGAGGGAGTTGGAGAGGGGAGGGCCACGGGAGGGAGGGAGGTTGGGGGGGGAGAGCCACAACAATACAAAAGTTGCAAAACAAGAAAAAAAAAGAACTTAATACTTTACCCTTTTAGTATTTTTATGTTCTACATAATACTATTGGTTGAACTCTGTAATTAATACACAATTATTCTTAGGTATTTAATTAATGCTATAACTAGTACTCAAATAGTATTTTACACTTTGTGTTTCTGTGTGGGTGCAAACTGTTGAAATCTTTACTTAAAATATGCTAAATTGATCTTCTGTATATAAAGATGATTGAAAATTAATCTTGATGTGAATGGAAGAAGAGAGGGGGTGGGAGAGGGGAGTGTTGTGGGTGGGAGGGAAGGTATGGGGGGGGAAGCTATTGTAATCCATAAGCTGTACCTTGGAAATTTATGTTCATTAAATAAAATTAAAAAAAAAAACTTCACAGGCTGGGAGAGACTTTACAGAAACAGGGAATCTACTCCAGTTACAAGATGTTGACTCATTTGTACAGACATCTATACAAATGCCCTCTGATTCTCTGTATATACTAACAGCATTTTTCAGTAGCTGGAAATCAGTAACAGCTAAATATTTAAATGGAGGGAAGTCTTTAAATTATGGTACATCTACTTGTCCAAAGGGTATCCTCAGACATTTCCAATGCTAGCATTGTGTTTACACTGAGAGACACAAAGATGCCCCTTATGTCGTTTGAAAAAGTTACAAGTATACCATTTACAGGTGCTTTGAAAGCATTTTTGGTTAATGTACAAATGCAAATGCCCCCCTTGGGTTGGTAAAAATATATATATAGTTTGAGACTTCAAATCATGATTTGTTTTTACTTTTTGGATATCTTCACCTTCTAATCAATCTACACAAATCTATGTCTTTTGTGAGAAGCAAATATTTTATTTCTAAGTAAGTAAACGAAAGAATGCTACTTCAAGAGCAAGCGAAATCTCCTGTTGTTGGATGCAATTACTTCCGGCTTCCAACAACTACTTAAAACAAATTGTGTCTGCATAAATAAGATACTATGGTCAGTGTTTCGCCTCCCTTAGACCACTGAAGAACATCTCCAAAGTCATATACACTAGCAATTTCTAGGCCAGTATAGCTAGTGCTCTAATAGACATAGCCTCTGTTGTGCAACCTGGGCTAAGTCACACTTTAGCCTGGTGAGTGTAATTCTGCTCCGTGGACCAGTGTATTCTGAGGTGAAGTGTTAGGAACACTTTGTTTCTTGATGGTGCATAGCTCTGGCACTTGAAACTGCTCTCTTGGTACAGAAAGATTTACCTACTGCACTTGATTCTAGAACAGAGCACAGTTCTGTAGCCGTGGAAAAAATGAGATTTTGAACGCTTCAGGATTGAGAAAGACTCATAAAATGCAAGCTCCTTTTGCCATTCTCCTGACAGCTCACTGAAAGCTCTCAACAGAATGCTCATCCAGTTTCACCACAACAAAGCTTATTCCTCTGTCTTGGAATTGCCAGTAAAGGCTGTGTGGTGACACCTGTGAGATAAACTTTGGGAAGACACTGGGGCGGGGGCGAGCTCAGCAAGTCAAATTCACAAAGACACTTCACAAAAATCTTGGAGTCCAGGACTGTGTGAAAGGCAGGAGATCAGGTTAGTTTAGGCCATGATGAAATCTGCTTGCTAACCCTGAATCCTAAGGAAGGAGCTTGAGGCCAGCAGGGAGTTGCCTTAACATACTCTATTTGGGATTTTCATCAGAACCACCTGGTGGCTCTTTGTCAGGGTGACTCACAGGCTAAGCTGGGCCCCAACTCTGACAGGCTCTCAAATAGGCACAGGTGGTTCTGCTGTCCACCACTGTCCAATCAAAGACTTCTCCACTCCATATGAGGAGCCAATTTGCCAGGGCTACTTAGGGATTCACCAGGTAGTTCCTGCACCTAGTCAAGAAGAATCCTTGGAGAATGACACCATGAAGCTACTGCATGACAGGGACCTAGCAATGAATGCTGGCTGAGAAATCAGAGGAGGCTCCTTAAAGTGAAAAGCATCTGAACTAGCCCTTAGGGGAATCCATAGGAAGGGTGTGACATATGGGGAGAAGAAGTGTTTCTGAGGAGACAAAGCCAGTGAAAGGAGACAAACATATGCTAGTAAAAACAAGGCTAGGTTCTCAAGGGACTTGAGTGTCATGCTAAGGAAGTCTGTAGCATAAAACTGCTTGCATAAGCTGGCGTCTTGATGTTTCAAGTACAGGCTCCTCTGCTTCAGGTCCATTTCCCTGTTACAGTCTGGGAGAACAGCAGAGGACGGCCCAACTGCTTGCTTCCCTGCTACCCATGTGGGAGTCCCAAATGCAGTTCATGTCCCTTGGCTTCAGCCTAGCCTAGCCCTGGATTTTAAGGACATGTGAGGAGTGAATCAGAAGATGGAATCTCTCTCTCTCTCTCTCTCTCTCTCTCTATATATATATATATATATATATATATATATATATATCCATCTCCTCCTCCCTGTCATTTGGCCTGTCAGATAAATAAATAAATTATCAAATCATGAAGTCTGTAGTAGCAGGTATTTGACTACAAGAGACCTACTGAGATCTATATTCACAAATACGATTCTAACGGAAGTAAGGGACAGACGGAGAATGAGAGTCCAGAACGAACTTGGAAATTTGCAACATATCAAGCAAGAGATTGTGCAGGCTGGAGTTTGGATGGAGAAAATGTATGATGTGCTGTGGTGGGATAGAACAAAGGCTTGGAGGGAGTGCCAGTTATCTAAGGTCACCCACCAACACCCAGCATAATGTTTAACAAATGGCACAGAACATTTGGAATCTGAAATATTTTTCTGTTCTGGTAGGAAAGAGAAAAAGGAAGCAATGTCTTCCAGCTAAGCCACTTGGGTTAACACCTAGTTGAGTTTTTAGCCCCGATTTCTTGTAGGACGTGGTATCTGAACAATAAAATGCGTATCAAAGAGGCCTGTAGAGAATCATTTGGATCTTTGTGTTTTACATCTTGTAAGTCTTACGCATATGTACCAGAGAACAGATTTATATGGAGTGGTGGCATGGAGTATGAGGATGGTAATATTTAAAATAATGGACAATATTACACCCATGCAAATGTATTCAACAGAGAAGGCCATCAGCCAGAAGTACATGGCTTGTACCCGGTTGCACACTACCCATCCGAGCAGCTGCACCGGTTCTGGCAATATCATCATCTGTGTATGGCTCCAAGAGGAAACCATCGATTGATAATTCTGCCATCTCTTGCTCACTAACAATAAAATTGAGTGAGCAGTACCTAGCCACTAATAGGGTTCATCCAGAAAGACTTTCAAAGGCTCCTTAATACTCTCCTAGTGAACTGCATCCCAATTAAATAACACTATGCTAATTAGCACAAGGCATGAAAACTAAGTCTCACGAAGTTCAAATTCATAGTCCTCAATCACCATTAAGGCTTTGCAAAATCAGTAGATCCTCCCTTCAATCCCGCCTCCTCCCACCCAATGCATTTACCCTTGTTCCAGTGAGAAATCCATGACCAACTTCTAGCCAATAACATTATCATGCATCTGGAAATATATTATTCCTTCTCTAATGAACAGAGTAACCTCTAGGATCAAACCTCCTGATAGCAAAATCATCCTGTGCTTCCTTTGCATCTTCTGTGTGATCCAAGACTCAAAGCCACAGGCTGCTGCTCAGCAGTATCTCAGTCAATTAAGAAAACAGAGAGTCCTCGACATAGGATGGCTTGAATGTCATTATGGAACATAGTATGGAGAGTCCTCAGAAATCTGAAAACAGAGCTACTGTATGACCCAGTCATTCCATTCTTGGGAATTTACCCAAGGGAAATGAAAGCAGCATATGAAAGAGTTATCTCTACCCCCATGTTTATAGCAGCTCAACTCAAAAGAGCTAAGACATGGAAACATCCCAGATGTTCATCAACTGACAACTGGATAAAAAATTGTGGTAGATAAACACGATGGAGTACTACTCAGCCTCAAAAAAAGAAAAAAAAGAAAAACCTCGAAGAATGAAATCTTGTCTTTTGCGACAAAATGGATGTAACCAGAGATCATTATGCTTAAGGAAATAAGCCATTCCCAAAATGACAGATAATCATATGTTGTCCCTGATATGTGGTAGTTTAATATAGAGTACAAAAAATGTATAAGAGTGAAACTGACATATTATGACTTGTTCAGTGTTTTTATTCCTTTTCTATTCTGCTGTGGAACACTGGTCTTTCTACGTTTAGTTTGTTGAACATTATGGTTAGTTGTGCATTAAGCCTGTGATTAGAAAGTAAATTGAAATTGGTATTGCAATAAGTAAAGGAAAAATAAGAAGGGAAGGAAGGTGAGGTGATTGAGGTGGGAGGGAGGGAGAAGTATGGTTATCTTCTTAGAATTGTACTATGAACTACATGAAACCTGTTCTCTTCCCATCAATAATAAATTATTATTCTTCCTAACAATAAGAAAAGGATTTGAAAATTTAAAAATTAAATTTCGTTTTACTGTAGAACACAAATTTGGTAATTGAGGGTAGGCAGTGAGTGAACTAGAGGCTATCCGACCCTACTTCCTACCTCTTCCTCTTGAGACTCCTGAACAGGGTTTCTCTTAGCCCTTTTGCAATGGGAAGAGTGTTGGTTGTCCTCTTTATTGGCACTTCTTTTTTTCCTGAAAACAAATTGAAAAGAGACAAGAAAATAGATTGCTCATCAATTGATCTTTCGGGTGCTTAAATTATAAGCCACTTCATCTTATCTGGAAAAACGAGGGAATTTCAAAAACTTTCTGGAAAATGCATGAATTTCAAAATGTTTTACACCCAGATAAATTTATCTTTTGAGTCTGCTTTTCCACAGCATTTTAAGTGTTCCCTTATGAGTCATTGATGGCTGCTCCAACAGATTCAAAGTCAAAAGTACATGACCCCAGGCACTGAGAGAAAAGATACAATACAGGAACCATAAGTCAAGCTGCAGTTTAATAACCAAAACTCAACTTCACAATTTTAAATAAAGTTTGGAAATAAAATAAAACCAGGTGTTTGCGTTGGAGCACAGCAGGCAAAGTACCGCCTGTGATGCCAGCTTCCCTAAGAGCACCAGTTCAAGTCCTGGCTCCTCCACTTCTGATCCAACTCCCTGCTACTGTGCCCGGGAAAGCAATGGAACATGGACCAAGTACTCAGGCCCTTGCCACCCACATGGGACACCCAGATGGAGTTCCAGGCTCCTGGCTTCCTCCTGGCCCTGCCTGGCAACAGTGGCCATTTGGGTAGTGAACCAGTGGATGGACGTCTGTCTCTCTCTCCCTCTCAGTCTCCCTTCTCTCTCCCAGCCTTTTGCTTTATCTCTCTTTCTCTCTCCCTTTCCTGCTTGTATTCCTCCTCCTTTCTCTCTCTCCCTCCCCCCTCCATCTCTCGCTCTCCCTCTCCCTGTCCCTCTTTCTTTCTCTCTTTCTCCGCCACTCCTCCCTCTCCTCTGCCCTCTATCCCACCCCCCACCCTGTCTCCCTTTTACATCCCTCTCCCCTCCACCCTGTCTTATTCTTCCTCTCTCCCTCTCCCTCAATCCTTCTCCCGCTCCCTTTCTCTCTCTTTCCTACTATGCCTTTCCCTCTCCCTCTCTCCCTTTCTCTATCTGCCTCCCTCTCACCCTCTCCACTTCTTGCTATACCTCTCCTCCTCTCTAGTTCACCCTCTCTCCATTCTCCCTATCTCCCACTGTCTCCCTCTCCACCCCCTTCTCACTCCCCCACTCCCTCCTTCTCCCTCTTTCTCCCTCCCTCCCTTCCTCTCCCTCCCCCTCCCTCTTCCATTTTCCCTCTCTCCCTCTTCCTCCCAATATCCCGCTCTTCTTCTCCCTCCCTCTCCCTCTCTCCTCCTTACTCCATCTCTCCCTCTGCTCCTTTCCCTCTCTCCCTCCCCTTCTCCCCATCTCCCTCTCTCTCCCCGCCCTTCTTCCCTTCTCCCTTTCTCCCTCTCCCTCTCTCCTCCTCTCCCCCTCTCTCCTTCTCCCTTTCTTCCTCTCCCTCTCTCCCTCCCTCCCTCTCTCTCTCTCAACTTCTCCTTCCTTTTCACCTCTTCCTCTCTCCCTCTCTCTCTCCCTCTCCCTCACTCGCTCTCCTTCTCCCTCTCTCCTGGCCCTCTCCCCTCCACCCTTCTCCCTCTCCACCTCCCACCTTCTGCCTCCCTTCCTCTCCCCCACTCCCTCTCCTCTCACTCTTGCTCTTGCTCTCCTTCTCCCCCCCCATCTGCCTCCTCCTCATCTGCCTACCCTTCGCTCTCTCTCCCTCTTTCCACTTTTCTCTCAATCTCTCTACCTCCCTCTCCCTTTCTCTCTCTCTCTCTCTCCTTCCTCTCTCCCTGTTTCTCTCCCCCTCTCTCTCTCTCCCTCCTTCTCCCGTTTTCTCCCTACCTTCCTCTCCCCTTCTTCCTCCGCCCCTCCCTCTTCCTCTCACTCTCTATCCCTCTTCCTCCCTTTCTCTCTCTCCTTCTTCCTCTCTCCCCCTCTCTCCCTCTCTCTTTCTCCCTCTCCACCTCTCTCCTTCTCCCTTTTCTCCCTACCTTCTTATCCCCTCTCCATCCCCCTCTCTCCCTCTTTCTCCTCCCCTCTCCCTCTTGCTCTCCTTCTTTCCCCTTCTAGCTCCTTCTCTCTCCCCCATCCTTACCATCTCTCTTTCTCTTTCCCACTGTGTCTTTCCCTCTCCCTTTCACCCTTTATCTGCCTCACTCACCCTCTCCCTTCTTGCTCTACTTCTCCTCTTTTCACACTCTCTCACTTCTCCCTATCTTCCACTTTCTTTCTGCCTCTGTCCTTCTCCCTCCCTCCCTCTCCCCCTCCCTCTTCCATTCTCACTCTCTCCATCTCCCTCTCCCTCTCTTCCTCCCCATCTCACTCCTCCGCTCTCTCCCTCTCCCTCTTCCTCCATCTCTCTCTCTCTCCCTCTCCCTCTCTTCCTCTCTCCCTTTTCCCTCTCCATGGACCTCCTTCCCCCTCTTTCTCTCTACCTTCCTCTCCCCCCTACTTCCCCCCAATCCCTCTTCCTCTGTCTCCTTCCCCTCTCCCTCTCTCCCTCTTCCTCTCCTTCTTTCACTCTGCCTCTCTACCTGTCCCCCTCTCCTCCTCTCTCTCTCTCCCTCTTTCCTCCTCTCTCTCTCCCTCTCCTTCTCCCCCTCTACCTCTCTCCCTCTCCCTCTTTCCCTTCTCCATCTCTCTCTCAATTTCCCAACCTCTCTCTCCCTCTCTCTCTGTCTCTACCTCTCCCTCCCTATCTCTCTCTCTCACTCTCCCTCCCTCTCTCTCCCTCTTCCTCTCTCATTATCTCCCTCCCTCTCTCCTTCTTCTCTCTCTCCCTCTCCCCTTCTCCCTCTGTCCTCTTCCTCTCTCCCTCTTTGCCACTGTTCCCCTCCTCCTCTCCCCTACCCCTTGCTCTCCTTCTCCCTCCCTTCTCCCTCTCCTGATCTTCTTTCCTCCCCCTCCCCCTCTCCCCTTTCCCTCCACCTCTCCAACTCCCCCTCTCCCATCTTTCTTCTCTTTCTTTTTCTCTGCCTTCCTCTCCCTTCCTCTCTCCTCCCTCCCCTCTCTTTTCTCCCTCCCTCTCTCTTCCTCTTCCTCTTCCTCTTCCTCTCTGCCTTTCTCCCTTCTCCTCTCTACCTCTCATGTACCTACCTCTCCCTCTCTCCTTCCCTCCCCCTTTTTCCCTCTCCTGCTTTATACTTCCCTTTATACTTCTCTCTCCCCCACACCCTCTCACCCTCCTCCTTGCCCTCTCCCACTTACCCTCTCCTCCCTCTTCTATTCCTCTCCCCCACTCCCTCTCTCCCTCCCCCTCCCCCTCTCCCACTCTCCCTCCCTACCTCTCCCTTTCTATCTCTTTCTCACTCAATACATTTCTCCCTCCTTCCCCCATCTCTTCCCCTCCCCCTGTGTGCCTTCCTCTCCCCATCTCCATCTGCCCTTCTTCATCTTGTCCTCTTCCTCTCTCCCTCTGCCTCCCTCCTCTCACTCTCCACCTCCCTCCTTCATCCTCTTTCACCCTTCCTGCCTCTCCCCCTCTCCCTCTTCCTCTCCCTCTCTCCCCTTCCCTATCCCCCTCTCCCTAACCCTCCTTGCTTCCCTTCACCCTCAATAACTCTCAATCCTACTCTCCATCTCTCCTTCTCACTCCCTCTCCCTCTCTCCCTCTTTCTCCCTCACTCCATCTCTCCTTCTTCCTCTCTCCCTCTCTGCATATCTCCCTCCCTCTCCATCTCCAACCATCTCTTTCAATCTCCCTCTCTATCACCCTTTCTCCCCCTCCCTTTCTCTCCCTCTTGTCCTCTCCCTCTCCCTCATCCTCTCCCATCCCCTCAGTCCTTCTCCCTCTCTCCCTCATCCTCTCCTTCTTTCCCTCTCTCCCTCTCCCTCCCCCTCCCTCACTCCTCTCCCTTTCCCTCTCTCCTCCTCTCTCCATCTCTTTCCCTCTATCTCTCCCTCTCTTTTTCCTTTTTCCCTCACCCTCCCCCTCTCCCCCTCTGTCCTTCTCCCTCCCTACCTCTCCCTCTCTAACTCTTTCTCACTCAATCACTTTCCCCCTCTCCCTCCTCTATTCCCCCCTCCTCTGTGCCTTCCCCCCTTCCCATCTGTCCCTCTTCCTCTCATCCTCTTCCACTCTCCCTCCCCTTCTCCTTCTCTCCGTCTCTCCTCCACTCTCTCTACCATTCTTTCTCCCTCTCTTCCTCTCCCTCTCCCTACCTCTCTCTCTTCCTCTACCTCTAACTCTCTCTCACCATCTCTCCGTCTTCCTTTATTCCTCTCCCACTCTTCCTCCCTCCTTCTCCCTCCCTTCCTCTCCCCCACTCCCTCCTCTCTCTCCCTCTTGTCCTCTCTTGTCCTCTTCCACTCTCCATCCCTTCTCCATCCATCCCTCTTCCTCTTCCTCTCCCTCTCTGCCTCTCTCTCTCCCACTTCTCTGCCCCCTCTGTCTCTCTTTCCCTCTCCCTCTCTCCCTTTCCCTATCTGTCTCCCCATCTTCCCCTCTCTCCCTATACTTTCCTCTCCCTCTCCTTCTCCCTCTCTCCCTCTCCCTACCTCTCTCCCCCTTCTCCCTCTCTCCTGCTCTCCTTCTCCTCTTTCTCTCCCTCTCCCTCCCTCTATCTCTCTTTCCCCTTCCACTCTTCTCCCTCTCACATCTCCCTCTCCCCATCCCTTCTTCTCTCTTTCTCCCTCCTTCCTTCTCCCTCTTTCTCACTCCCTTCTCTCTCCCTCCCTCCATCTCGCTTTCTCTCTCCTTCTCCCTCCCTTTGCTCTCCCTCTCTCTTTCTCTCTCCCTCTTTCCTTCCTCCTCTATCCCTTTCTCCTTCTCCCTCTCTCCCTCTCCTCTTTTCCCTCTCTCCCTTCCCCCTTTCCCTCCACCTCTCTCCCTCTCATCCTCTATCCCCCTCCTCTCCTTCTCCTCCCTTGCTCTCCTTCTCCTTCTCTCTCACCCACCCTCTCTCCTTTTCTCCCCATTCTCCCTCTCTCCTTTTCTCCCCCTTCTCCTCCCCTGCTCCAGATCCCCTTCACCCTCTCCCTCCTCCCTCCCCCTTCCTTTCCCCCTCCACCTCCTCCTCTCTCTCCATACCTCCGTCTTCCTCTTTCTCCCTCCCTTCCTCCCCCTCCCCTCTGCCTTCCCCCTCTCTCCCTCCCCCTTCCTCTCCCTGTCTCCCTCCTCCTCTCCTTCTCTGCCTCTCCCTCTCTCCTTCTCCATCTTTCCCACTCTCCTCCTCTCCCTCCCTCACTCTCTCCCTCCCTCACCCTTCCCTCTCTCCTTCCTTGCTCTCTATCTCCCTCTCCCTCCTCTCTCTCTCCCTCCCTCTTCCTCTTCTCCCTTCTCCCTCTCCCCTTCTCTCATTTTCCCTCTCCACCTCCCTCCTTCTCTTTCTCCATGCATTCCTCTCCCCCATCCCTCTTCCTCTCCCTCCCTCTCTCATTCTTTCTCCCTCTCCTTAACCCACTCACCCTCCCTCTCCCTTTCTCTCCTCCTCTCCCTCCCTCTTGGCATCCCTCTCCCTCCTTTTCTCTCTCCCACTATACTTCTCCCTCTCTCCCTCTATTCATCTCCCTCTCACTCTCTCTTCCTCTATCCCCCTCCTCCTTTCCTTCTCCTCCTTGTTCTTCTCCTTCTCTCTTCCTCTCCCTCTCTCACTTCTCCATCTCTCCTTCTTTCCCCCTTCGCCTCCGCCACTCCAGATCCCCATCCCCTCTCCCTCTCCCCCTCCCCTTCCCCCTCTCCATCTCCACTTCTCCATATCCCCTCTCCCTCTCCACCCCTACTTCTCCTTCTTCCTCCCTGCCTTTCCCTCCTTCCTCCTCCTCTCTCCCACTTCCTCTCCCTCTCCACCTCTCCCTCTTCTTCTCCCTCTCTGCCTCTCCCCACTCTCTGAATCCATCCCTCTCCCTCTCCCCCCTCTTTCTCTGTCTTCCCTCTCCCTCCCTCTCCCTTCTCCCTCTTTCCTTCTCCTTCTCCCTGTCTCCCTCCCTCTATCTATCTCCTTCTCCCTCTATCTCCCTGTCTCCCTCTCCTTCCCTCTCCATCTCCTCCTCTTTCCCTCTCCTCCCTCTCACTCCCTGTCCCCCCTCTCCCTCCTTCTCCCTCTCTCCCTCTCTATCTCCCCCTCTCCCTCTCACCTTCTCCTTCATTCTCCCTCCCTCCCTCTCCCCTTCTCCCTATCTCCCTGTCTCCCTCTCCCCTGCTGCTTTTCCACTTATATAAATAAAATCTTTGAAAAATAAAAACAGGAAGAGTTTCACAGCTACATTTCAACATTTACCTAATTAGGGTCATTTCTTCATCCCCTGAAATTACAATGACAGGTTCTGTGATTTAACCCCTTTCAGAAGATATCATTTCAGATATGTCTCCCAGTGTCTGATCACTGTTGTTATCAAGTGGTGTGGAGGTTCACTTGCAGAGGAAAACTCCTCTTATGTGCTGCTTGGCAACTACTGTTGCTATACCAACTGGAATTATGACCTAGGAGTTACTTCATGGGACTGTTGCCATTACACTGGAGCAGATTACTTCCCTCACTGATTTTCTCTTAGAAATGGTTTAACAGTTGTTAGGGTTACATCTTCAGCCCCAAGTCCTCTCTCAAGAAATAGTCAGATTGCAGTTTTGACATTACAACTCCTGCAGACTCCCCATTATTGATCCAACATTCTCCCCAGCTATCTACTTAGAGAATAGTTCTAAGTGCATGGTACTTCTAAGGATGGCCCAACCTATTCAGTGGTATGACTTCATTTCCCACCAATCTTCCTTTTATTTCTGAGAGACTGGGATTTCAAACTCTGTTAAAGTGAAAAAAAATCCCATTCACCCAAAATAAAATTCCAATTCAGAACTGAAAGAGTAGAGGCTGTACTGGGTACGGGGCTCCTTAGCCATGCTGCTTCCTGACTCTGCCTCCCCGTGCCACCCACTAATTTAACCTGACCCTTCCTCTTAAAATGGAGGAATCAGCCAGCCCAAACGAAGAACATAAAATAAGTAAGGCTTGTGGAGCTGGCACTAGAAGGGAAGTTCTCCTGAGATCTAGCCAAAGCCTCCAGGAGACGCTACAGGAAGAGATTAGTGAAGAACTGCAGGTCCACATCCGACAATGTCTTTATGACAAACAAGTTGCCGGTATAACGGAATCCAGGTGATCTATGTACAATTCTGTTTAAAAGGAAACTTTTTCTGCATTAACTATGTGAAATCTTTTAGGATGTATGAAGCATGGAAACCATCATCATAGAAGTATTAGCTGGACTTGGGGAGACCAAAGCCGTTGCAGTAAGATCCAGCTTGCTTTACACATACTGGTCACTGTGTCTTCATCCCAATAGTGTGTTGCTCATTGGGGCCCTAAGTTTACATTTACTGCATTCTTCTTTATACCCCCCAGACCTCCAAAGTCAGTAATCCAATGCATCAAGCTCACCTGCCTAGCTTTTTCCACTGGACTAAATAACAGCAGGACGCCTTCCAGAATCTCAGTTCTATGAACTGACATCATCCAGAGCAGGTTCCTTGTGGAAAGGCAATCAGTCTACTGACGTCTGATCAAATTGTGGAGCAACAATAAAAGACACAGCACAGCTACCCAGGACATTTTGCTTTCTCTTATTCACTTAAACCACAGTCAGATTATTATGGGAATGAAGGAAAGAGCTTTAAACCTGGAAAGACCAGGGCTCTATTACCAATCAGCTAAATTTGATTCGTTTAGCAAAGTGAAGTGGCAACAGGCCATAAAATTGATTTGTTAGAACATAGGGAAATACTGCAAACAAAATGAAAATGAAAAAGAAAATGTAGTAAACTGTTGAGATATTATACTCATGTTATGCAAATGTCAATTATATATAAACATAATACATCAATACCAGAAACATTAATAGGATTTTATTTGACAATTTTTATTGAGCACTTAGTATATGTAAGCTACTCCCCAAGATTGAAACATACATCACAGCTCCTGATGTCAAAAAGATGGATGGTGATCATTGTCTGTGTGTAGGGACAAATACCACAGAAACCAAAAGGCACAGTTTATTTATGTATGCAGGCTTGACTAGACTAAGAGTCAAGCCCTAATCCTTTGTCTTTCCATACTTTTATACCCTGAATTTATCAAGGCAGTTTTCAGTAGCACACTGTTACCTTAGGCCCTCAGGGATTAACACATCACAACTTCAAGGTAAGATAGTTCTAAGATACAGGAATTATTATTTTTCTTTTTTGACAGACAGAGTGGACAGTGAGAGAGAGAGACAGAGAGAAAGGTCTTCCTTTGCAGTTGGTTCACCCTCCAATGGCTGCCGCGGCGGGCACTCTGCAGCCCACACACTGCGGTGATCCAAAGGCAGGAGCCAGGTGCTTATCCTGGTCTCCCATGGGGTGCAGGGCCCAAGCACTTGGACCATCCTCCATTGCACTCCCGGGCCACAGCAGAGAGCTTCCCTGGAAGATGGGCAACCGGGTCAGAATCCGGCACCCCGACCGGGACTAGAACCCCGTGTGCCGGCGCCACAAGGCCGAGGATTAGCCTGTTGAGCCTCGGCTCCAGCCCAAGATACAGGAATTATAACTTAAAGGCAATTTCAGAAGGCATGCAACTATCTTATCTTAGGTATGGGACTAGCGTTAATGGCCTAGTCATTATTGCTTTTTTTAAGACCCACCTGACCCTTTGATAACAAGGGGAAAGGAGTCTTTAATATTTCCTCCTCTTCTTTAGGGCACTTTTAGAATACTCTAAAAGCTTCATCTTTTAGGCGCTGGTCCCCTAAGTGGCCAGTACTACATAAAGAGTAGTTGGAACTTGACTTTGGCAATTGGAGAGTTCATAAAACAGCATTGTGTATGCAGGGGCCAACCACAGCTACCAATAACAGGAGAACCAGGTACCCAACACTGAAACCTGTCCAAGGCCTTAACAACCCAGGATTCGCAACCCCAACCAGATGTGCAATATTGGGTGCACTTCTTGGGCTAAGTTGGTGTAGGTCCACCGCAGTGGTAGATGTCAACCAGGTGGTAATTAGTGTATTAATTCGTAATTAGTAAATAATTATCAGCAGTGGCTATTTGTCAAAATCTAGGAGAGCACACCCATCAAAGTTGAGGCTATTGGACTATTGATACTGAGACCAGATGGCTGAAGCAATAGGATTTATCAGATCATGATGGAGTAACTCAAAAATCCATGTGCCCTGGACAGTAACCTTAGCATGCATCCTGGAAATCAGTGAAACACAGATTACTACAAGAAACAAAAGATTTTTTGTAATAGACTTACCACTCCTGTGTAGAACACAGCTAGAGCAACTATCTGTGGTCAGCCCCAGTCCCTTGGGGCAACCTCGCTAAACCTATAGACAGCAATAAAATCATTATCAGCCCTAAGTAATAAGGTGACATTGTGACCCCAATTCCTAGGTGTCCCTTGTTAAGTTTTCCAGGCTTTCCACTAGGGATTAACCATTTAGCCTCCATATTCACTGCTGCAATGAAAGCTGTAGATTCCTCAAGCTTCCACCATGCACAGACTGACCAGCCTGTGGCATGTGGACAGGACAGGGTGTCGGTGTCTGAGTCAGATGAGCTTTCCAGAGGCGGTGGCTCTTGAGGTCACCTGTTGAGGTCTTTAGACAGGTGGAGCGTCGATGGCTCTCCTGAAATGGCCAGCTGGTGTGTGTAGCCTGCTTAACTGGAGTGTGATGAATCCAAGGGGTCAAACCTCTAACTTTGAGAGCAGTGGGAGTAACAAACACAACAGAATATGGTCCCTGCCATAGGGTACTGGAAGAGACATAAGGGACGTGTGAATCTCCTTAAGGAATGTACCCTTCCATTACCTAGCTGGCCTGGGAGGAGAGCTGTCCTGAATAGAAGATAGGTGGCATCTCTAAAAGGAAATTTACAGTTTAGCCTGCAATGTTACTGACCCTAGAATATCCCCTCAGCAGTGGTGGTTACTTTGGAAGTTGGGCAGAATGAAGGGCTTTTTTTTTTGCAAGAAAATATTTATTGAAGTGAGGTGAAAGGTCAAGTATCTTTCTGTTGACAATTTACTGTCTGCAAAATCAACAAAGATTAAAATAAGAAAAAGGAAAGTCATATCAATCTAGATATGTAGCTTCATAATTTTAGAAAAATTGCAGTCTTACTTGCTATGCAGTTGCTGCTGCTAAAGACATGTCTCAATTGAAAATTTGCATCCCTTCATTTTTTCCCAAAGACATGCTCATTTTAATTACAATGCTAACAAATGCCTAAATATTTTGCATGTGCCCTGTTTCTCTGATGAAACGTTTTCTGACCCTCTTCTCTGTTTTCAACCTTCCTTTCTTTTTTTAAAGCTTTTATTTAATGAATACAATTCTCATAGGTACAACTTTAGGAATATAGTGGTTTTTCCCCCCATACCGACTGCCCCTCCCCCATTCCTGTCCCATCTCTTACTCCCTCTCCATCCCATTCTTCATTAAGATTCATTTTAATTATCTTTATACGGAAGATCAACTCCATACTAAGTAAAGATTTCAATAGTTTGCACCCACACAGACACAAAGTATAAAGTACTGTTTGAAGTTTTACCGTTAATCCTCATAGTAAAACTCATTAAGTACAGAGATCCTACAAGTGGAGCAGTTGACACTCTTATTTATGATGTCAGTGATCACCCGAGGCTCTTGCCATGAGCCACCAAGGTTATGGAAGCCTTTTGTGACCACGAACTCCGTCAGTATTTAGACAGGGCCATAAGCAAAAGTGGAAGTTCTCTCCTCCCTTCAGAGAAAGGTACCTTCTTTTTTGATGGCCCCTTCTTTCCACTGGGGTCTCATTCACAGAGATCCTTCATATAGGATATTTTTGCCACAGTGTCTTGGCTTTCCATACCTACATTGCTCTCATGGGTTTTTCAGCCACATTTGAATGCCATAAGGGCTGATTCTGAGGTCATAGTGTTACTTAAAGTAATTTTCATTTTATGAGTCTGCTGTGTGCACTGCTTCCCATGTTGGACATTCCCTCCTTTTTAATTCTGTCTATTGTTATTACCAGGAACTTGATGCTATTTATATGGTCTCTTTAACACTTAATCCTATCTATAGGATATGATAAGATGATCACTTTAACAACTAAGATGTCATTTTAGAGCTTTATAAGTTAGGAACTTCCTCCTCCCTCAAGTGAAGGGCTGTTCATATTGGAGACAACAAGGTCTAAAACCCTGACCTGGGAGTCCTTTGACCTCAGAGCAGTTCCATTTCCAGTGAACCAGCTCTTGGCTGGCAGAACTGACAGGGCTCTTAGAAACCAAAGCCTTTCTGGCTTTCTACATTGAAAACCATTGCCATTTGGGGTGGACTGGCCTGTTGGGTCTCCTTGATGGCAGATTATCATATAAAGCTATTAATTGGCCTGCCTTAATTGTTCCTGCTGCCTAGATCACTCCTCTCCCTCCTTGTTTCTATTAAAGTAAAACACAGAGGAAGCCTTTAAGAGGATGCAAGCCAAGGGGGTGCTCAATCCCATCCCTAATTTTTGGTGGTCACAGAAATCTGTGGCATGGACATGTTCTGACAATGTTCTTCCTGTGAGTAAGACAATGACCCTGAGGAGACCTATGTCCTTACTTTAAGATCAAACATGATGAAAACCTTACCTATAAATTTTGGAGATATTAGTGAAACTTCTTAAATCTCCCGTCTTTTGAAAAAGGGAGGTTTTGCTGGTTTACTATGCCCACGGCAAAGTAAATCTAGCGTGAAATCATAACTAAGCTCTACTTCAGGCTATGCTATTTGGTCTTCTATATCTGGCCAGGCCTTTATGACAGAAAAATGTTAGACATGCCTTTTATGAGGTCTAAAGATCAAACTGTACGTTCTGATCAAGAGTCTTTTTGAATAGAATCAGTTTCTCATCTTGAAGAGAATAGAGAAATGAAGGAATATGTCAGACTTCCCAGATAGCTTACTGTCAATAACTTAATATCAAGTGAAAATTTAGCAAACAATTTTAACTGTCAAACCAGCTTAGGAAAACATTTACCAAAAGTCCAGTGCCTTCAATAAATTCTAAGACAATAGTAACATGTATTTGGAAACATGTCCTTAAATACTTAACATAAGTGCAATTTGTTTGACCAGCAAACCTGAGCACAAACATGTCAATAAAACATTTTCAGTTTCTTTCTACCAACAAATTTAAAATATCTAATACAGAGATTTATCTAGGTCACGTGAACAGAAAAATCTATTTTGGGTTAATTTAGAAGTTTAAATTCATATGACCAATCTTTTATCTATAATCCAATTAAAATAGAGTTCTTAGTAATTTTTTCACATAGACATACAATATGTGTACGCATATAACACATAACATACATTACAGGAAAGAACAATAAAGCAGTTTCAATAATACCTTTTAAAAATATTTAAATACAGCAGTAAAAAAACAATGAAATGCAGTCATTTGCAACAAAATGGAGGAATCTGGAAAATATCATGCTGAGTGAAATAAGCCAGTCTAAAAGGGACAAGTATCATATGTGATCGATGACAACTAACTGAGCACCTAAAAGGGAACCCGTTGAAGTGAAATGGACACCATGAGAAACAATGACATGATCAGCCCTTGTCTTGACTGTTGAAGAACAACTTACTATTTTATTCCTTTTAGTATTTGTTGTTGTTCTTTTTGTTCTACTTAATACCACTGGTTGAACTCTGTAATTAATACACAATTATTCTTAAGCGTTTAAAATTAACAGAAAAGTGATCTCTGTTGATTATAAGAGTGGGAATAAGAGAGGGAGGAGATATACAGGTCAGCACATGCCCACTCAGACTTACCTCCAATGGTAGAGCTAGAAATGTGCCAGGAGATTCCAATTCAGTCTTATCAAGGAAGCATGTACCAATGCCATCTAACTTGTTAAAGTGATAAGTTTAAGTACATAATTGATCAAAAAGATAGGGTGTCACACACAGCAGATGCATAGAATGGCAAATGCCCTAAACAACATCCCCCCACACACACACACTTCAGAATCAACCCTTGAGGCATTCGGATCTGGCTAAAAGGCCCATGAGGGTCTCACAGGCATGGAAAGCCAAGACACAGTGACAAAAACAACCTGAATGGAAGATCTCCGTGAACCAGACCCCAGCTGAAAGAACAGGCCATCAAGGAGGGCGGCGCCTTTCTCTGAAGGGAGGAAGGAACCTCCACTGTGATACGACCTTGACTAAACAAGTTCAGAGTCGGTGAACTCAAGGGGCTTCCATAGCCTCGGCAGCTCATGGCAGAGCCTTGGGTGATTACTGACATCATAAATAAGAGTGTCAATTGTTAAATCAACAACGGGAGTCACTGGGCACATGCTCCCCACGTAGGATCTCTGTCCTTAATGTGTTTAACTACGAGAGTCAACGATAACACTACTAGTCGAACAGTACTCTATCTTGTGCGGTTCTGTGGGTGCAGTCTGTTGAAATTCTGTATATAAAGATAATTGAAAATGAAACCTGATGAAGAGTGGGATGGGAGAGGGAGTGGGAGATGGGATGGCTGAGGAAGGAAGGGAGGTTGGGGGGGGAGCCACAACAATGTAAAAGTTGCACTTTGTAAATTCACATTTATAAAATAAAAATATTTAATTGTTATTTTTTAACTACCAATCAATTTGAATTACTTCCTGCTCTTAGTAACCTCAATTAACCATACTTTTTCTCAGTTGGAACCAGTTAAACTTTGGCTTTATCTGTTTGCAGAGCCATCTCAAACTACTGAATACGATTGAAGTCACTAGAAAAAGTCTTTGGAAACTAAAAGAGGACACATTTAAACACAGAACCAACAATGTTTTAGTTTCCATGAGCAGTAAATCTGATTTTTAGTGTTTGGGGGAGGACACAAACTGTAGATTACAAAACACTTTAAATAGCCACGTTTCAAATTATGAACTTATTAACCAACAAGAAGAGGCACTTGTTACTTCACATAGTATTTAAAAAGCATCTGTAGAATTTTATAGACCATTTATCCCTTTTATGCCTCTGGGCCTTTTTCACTGAGATAATCATCATAACTGATGACATAATAAGATTACTATACTTTTGTAATTTTTGGACATGTGTATCATAACTTAAAATTTAGCACCACTTTACATCTTGACTGTATCTTTGGAACTTTGTATTTTCTCAAAGATGCCAAGGTTTAAAATATCTGGTAGAAACAGGATCCCCTTAACATCATAACATTATAATACAGACCAGATTTGATCACTGTTATAAAGTGATCACCTAAATGCTTTAAAATAGGTATATAAACTCAGCTGTTTTTTAAATAATCAGGACTTAATAAGAGAGAGAGAGAACACAAAGATTACCTCAATAGGATACAAAATCGATGTCTTTTTGGGCTGTCACCAAAATGAGAACTGAAAACCTTGAATAGAAGTGTTAGCACATGGAATCATCTCATAACCTGGAACACTTTTAACAATTTCAGAACCAGGAAGAGAAAAGAGCTTAGTGGAGCTGGCTAGGAAACTGACAGAGTCATCAATTAAACAAAAACTATTAAAAGGAGATGCTGCAGGGGCCCGCACTGTGGATTAGTGGGATGAGTCTCCGCCAGTGGCACCGGGATCCCAGTTGGGCACTGGTTCTAATCCTGGCTGCTCCTCTTCTGATCTAGCTCTCTGCTATGGCCTGGGAAAGCAGTAGAAGATGGCCCAAGTGCTTGGGTCCCTATACCCATATGGGAGACCTGGAATAAGCTTCTGGCTCCTGGCTTCAGATTGGCTCAGTTCCACCTGTTGCAACCATTTCAGGAGTGAACCAGCGGATGGAAGGCCTTTCTCTCTGTCTGTCTGTCTGTCTCTCTCTCTCTGTATTACTCTACCTCTCAAATAAATAAATAAATTCTTAAAAAAGGAAATGATGCAGTTTTTAAACATATTTTCAAGACTATTTCAACATATTTACTGACATATATGTATTGTAAAATCTTCATTGCTTTAACAGAGGATCAGATTCTAATTTTATGTCAAAGAAAAAAAGATTGTTTTTGTCTCCAGAAATTTCTTCCTTTCATAATCCTCTGTGACTTCATCACATCTTCTGCAACTTACTTAAACATTATTATCATCCCATTCATGTCTAGAGTAAATTAAGCATTAGTAATTCTTACAAACCATGTCCTGTCTTTTTTCAAAAACAGTCTCTTTCCTTCTTAACCTTACTTACCAATAACACATTTTTTATACTTGTGACCTTTTTCCAACTGCTGATTTCCTTCACTTACACTGAAATAATCCTTTAAAAATCTCCAAATCAAGATATTTTCATATTTCAACCTTAGTTACTTTCAAACAGTCTTGAATTATTTTTCATATATGGACAGTTTATGAAAACAAGCTTGTTAACAAACCCAAAGTTTTTGCACAGAATATAGAGTGCTAGGAGCACTTAGGTTTACATTTAGACACATTTAACTCATTTACCTTTGCCAATTCATATTCAGCAATTACACCTAGATGACTTAAAATGCTGATATTATATCATATCTTTATCTGAATTAAGGTCAAAATTTATATGGAATTCTACTCCTATTTGTAAGAACTGTAGCTGGATATCAGTGACATAAACCAGAAGATTGCAAAATCCTCAAGGTCTATAGCAAGCACTGATCACCCATTGCTATTTCATCCAGATTAGTTATCCCAAGTCACAAAACAAGTTTGCCAAGTTAAAAAGCAATTTTTCAAGGAAATTATCTTCCCAGATTCAAAAGGGAGAAACTCCTTTAAACCCAACATCCAGTTAAGCTGAACTAAATTTTCATGCATGAGATTGTTACTGTTATTGTCTCTTTAGATTTTAGACTGAATTTGAGCTTAGTATTTTTACTAACAAGTGTCCTAGTCAACAGTCAGATACCTGGGACTGTCTCTGAAATAAACGTGTGTCAGGAAGCTGAAAGGTCCTAAGGGTGATTGTAGGCCAGGGGCTGGTGTGTCAGGGGGAAAAGCCCACCAGAGATTACCAACCTACATTCAAGTGACTTTCAAGCATCGCTGTCCCAGGCTGGGAGACAGGAGACCTTTCTCTTCCCAACTCTGAGCAAAGGAGTGGAGATAACACACCACACATCAAAGAGAGGAAAAAATGTCTACACTGTCTGTCTGTCTCTCTCTGTGTGTGTGTCTCTCTCTCTCTGTGTCTTTCTCTCTCTCTCTTTTTCCCAAAAAACTACAGGCAGAGAGGAGGGGAGTGAGTTTTAATCCTTCAGGCCCTTATGTTACTGGTGAATGGCAGGGTTCTTGTCTTCGCGCAAGAAAGAATTCAGGCATGAGACAAAGTAGTGGAGAGTAAAATAGCAAAGTTTATTAGGGAAGGAACATCCATAAGAATGGATGGGCACCTCTCCAGACAGAACCTGAGAGAGAATGCCCAGTCGCTCGGACTGGGGGAGAGTGAGGTTACATGGTTGAGTGGAGAATACACCTGACTAAGCCAGGTGGGCAACTCAGCAGAGAGGCAGAGGGCTGAGCTCCCAGTCCAATTGAGGCCAGGGGTTTTTAAGGAGATGGGTCTTTGTCTTCACACATCTCCTCCTGAAACAAAAGACTTTATGGATGTAAATACTAAGAAACTCCTGAGTTCCCCCTGAAGGTATCAGACAGGAGGAAGCCTAGCTGGCGCCATCCTAACCCAGGATCCAGAGCAGGGTATTTGAAATGCAGATACTGGGCTGCATCTGGAAGATTGTGGAAGATTGTTAGGCAGAAGGGGCGGGGATCCCCGCCTGGCTAGTTATAGGGTAGAAGGGGGAAGGGCAGGATGCGAATACCAGGCTGCCCCTGAAACGTTTTTGGGATGACTTTGAGATGCACATGCATATGCTGGACATAGACGTCTTCTCTTTAGGCCTTTGTCACACACACATAGTGCATATCTAACTTCCTATCTAACACTTATATAAGCAGAGCAGAAGTTTGGTTCATAACCTTGGGTTATGAAAAATGATTCCAATTTCATGCCATGTTTGAGTTTCATAATGTGAGAATTCCAGGGATCCAGCTGGAAAGACCCAAGGGCAGAGACTCAGTTCAAAATTAAGACAGTCCTTTTTTTAACATTCTAGAGGGTAATTTTCTTAAGGCTCAGTTTTCCTAGTATCTTCTTGGGTTGATCTTTAGATCAAGGTCTGAGTGTGAAAGGAATTCCCCGTATCCTGGAGGCCTACTTCTTACTTTTTCTTACTAGAAATATTCAAGCTCTGGGCTGTGGGAGCCTTATTTCACTGAACTCACAGTGAGGTAGTAGTAGACAAGTTTACCTACACTCAGCCACCCCTCCCCTGTGACCTGATGAAGAGACAGGATTCCAGCAAGGCAAGGCAGAATATGGTGGGAGTGTTACCCATTTACCAGACCAGAAGGACCAGCTCTGGGCATTCTCAAGGTTTCCTTCTGCCTGCAAAGGGTCAGCAAGACTTCTCTCACTCTCCTAAGGTTTTCTGGAGGGCACACTCCACACAAATCAGGGTCTGTCCGGAGTCTAGTCCCCTGTACTGATGTGACCCTTGACCATATGAGGATCACCATAGAACTGCAGTTTCAGGCCCACTCATAGCAGCCTGTGCCATGGATCAACAGATTATAATCGCCAGCACATGCAGGACCAGCACTCATTCACACACTTCTCACACAGAGTTGAAAACATTCTCTCCCTCTGAGGGCTAGTCCTTACCAGGAAAGCGACAAGTGGATTTCTTGGGGAGTCATTAAGACCTCCTTCTACTCAGTGGGTTAGGCCTGTCTCAGATTCTGGTCCCAGGGGATTCTTAATCTTGTCTGAAGTTTCCAGGTCCAATCATCCTGAGTCTCCTTGAGTCCAGGTTGGGGGCAGTGGCTGACACAGTGGAAATCCCTGCTGCCTGGAGGACTTTTCCCTTAAATTTTGGGAAAGGCGTCTAGTCATCCATCCTGTCGCTCCATCCACGCCCTGAACCAGTGGCTCTAGGGGCCAGCGCAGTTGGTTTCCCTGTCAGAGAAGCAACTGTTACAAAGACCACTGAAACCAAAGGCCTCTCAAGGCTTCAGGAGGAAAGGCAGTTTATTTACACATGTGGGCTTGACTAGACTCCTGTCTCAAAACTCAAGTTCTGATTCTTTGTCTCTCTCCTTACTTTTATACCCTGAATTTAGGAAGGCAGTAAACAGGCAGTTTCAGGGAGCACGCTGTTATCTTAGGCCCTCAGGAATTAACAAATCACAACTGCAAGGTAAGATAGTTTTAAGACACAGGAATTATAACTTAAAGGCAATTTCAGAAGGCACATAACTATCTTTTCTCAGGTATGGGAATTGGTTTCTATAGTAAGTATAGGTTTTTTTTAGACCCACTTGGCCCTTTGATAACAAGGAGGTGGGAGTCTATAACATGTGGAGCATGAGTTACCATGTTTTGGCCTAATTTTACTGAAATTTTAATAATTTTAACATATATTTCATTTTTTAAAATCGAAAAATAACTAAAATATATGATTTTCCAAATTGTAAACTGTGTTTCAAAAGTTTGATTTTTAGGTAATGACACAATATTAACTTCACTTTATTGAAAATAAACCTTTATAAATGAAAAACCTCCAAGAAAATGTATTAAAAAGAATCATTAAAGTTTATCTTTGGGTGATGAGATTGTAGGATTACCTTTCTTTATTTTATATTATTGGTCTTTCAAATTTTCAACAATGCATTTAATAACTGCTATAAAGCCCAGGACAACGTGTGTGCAAGAAAATGGCAAGACCTTTCAGAGAACAGAAGTACGAGTTGCTAGGGTATATAGGCAGCCTCGCAGAAGTTCACTTGAAAAACAAAATCGTTTTGGCCTCAGAAGGTGCATCTTCCCAAGGGACCTCCCCAGCACCGGTACCTAGTTGCCAGGGACAAAAATAAAAAATAAATAAAAAGCTTCTTCACTAGAAAAAGATTCTGCGGAGTTTTTTCAAGCACAAAGGGCGAAGTCAGTCTACGGACAGGGTTGCTCTACAGCGCATCTTTGCCATCTACAGGCCAGAGATCCCGAATGCTACCAGTACCAGAGGAAAAGCCTTCTTTTCCGCAGCTTTTCTGCTGAGAGCCCGACGATGTCGGGTAGGGATGTCCAGCGGGATGAAAGCTCCGACCAGATGCTGGCTCGGTCCCGGCCGCCGGCCCTGCGGCGACCCGTCCTCTGCGCGGAAGCCTTCCCTGGTCCCACCCTCGGAACCATAGCAACAGCAGCCGTAAGTCCCCGCGCCACAGGAAAAACGCGACCTTGCGGGCGGGACCACACGCTGATTGGAGGGTTCTGGGCCTGCGCGTCGGTGCCGAGTGACGTCGTTGCCAGTCTGCATTTCGGCGTCAGACTGCCAGTTTACTTCGCGGTAGCCCTAGCGGATGGGACCTGCGACCTCCAGGATTTGCGGCCCGAGTGTCCCAGCCTCCTCCACCGCTCCTCGCTGGACACCTGTACCAATCCCCTCATGCACCGCAGCCTGTGAACATGCTTCTCACGTAATGCACTCAGTGTCTGTCTCAGCCCTCATCCCTCTGGTCCTTTCTGGAGACCTCAGTGCCCACACGTCACATCTGAGCTCTATCTTTATGAATGTTCGTCTTGCCATCCCAGTCCACTCAGTCTTGCCCTGGGCTTCAGGCAAGACCATGCCGCTCTATGATGTCCATTACTTGCCCCCAACACCATCATCCATCCTGCCTTAAACCTCATGGAGGCCTCCAGTCCACCCACCACACGTTACACTCACCATCCACCAGACTCTTCATAACCCAGAATATAACCATACACTCTCCCACTCAACACACCTCCTCTGCTCCTTTCTCCTTCCTCCCTACCCTTCTGGCAACATCCCAGTAATGGACAAGCTTTGGGTAACCTCCACAACTGTATCTGCTCTCTCCTGTACCTACAAGAGCACTCTGAAAACCACCACCAACTCCTGTCATATTTCACTGATAATTCATTGAGAAAACATGCAATTACATAGGAATTTTCCCACTTTCCAAGAATGCTGGTGTGCTCTCCTAATCTCTGCTGCTGCCCCTTTAGGGGGTTGTGACATGATCCTAATTGAAGCCAGGCCCTTCACAAAGATTTTCCCTTTGCCCAAACTCTAGTCAGGCACCCACCTCTCAACCTTCTTCTAAACTATGTCCGGACTTTGAGGCTTCTCCTTTGGTCTCTACATTTTTTAATTTTGTCAAGAGTGCTGGTTGCTCAATCAGTTCAGCTAGCAACTCCCATCCCGGTTATCTGATGATCTTGATATTCAATTGGGTTGTACATTCTCCACATGATCACCCTGGCCTGCCTTCAGGAAAGTCATTTTAGTTCACTTCAGCCAGAATCCCTCCTTACACTCATGCTTTCTCTTAGTTTCCTTAGTTTCTTCA
The DNA here is from genome assembly GCA_949820135.1 of Sylvilagus floridanus. NCBI lineage: Eukaryota > Metazoa > Chordata > Mammalia > Lagomorpha > Leporidae > Sylvilagus > Sylvilagus floridanus. The sequence goes on from OX463223.1 coordinate 93,538,101, forward strand.
TGCTGACTCCCCACTTTGATTCTTAGCAACAAATTCCCTGTTACCCTTGTATTTGGAGTTGAGTCCAATCTCTTTCCCCGCTGCAGAACACTATTGTAGTAGTCTCCACAACTATTCCATGGTTCAGAATAAAGTCATGCTCACCACTCTTTAAGTAGTTTCATAAATATATTTTTGAACAGTTATGGCATCTGCAACTCACATAGGATCAGATTCATCACTGAATCCCTGGACTAAGCATTCAGGATCCTAAATGCACACGTTAAAGCCTTTCTCCTTAGTTCTGTCCTATTGATCAGGAATCCATTGGTGAGTCAAACTCCTGAACCATTGCTCTGGGCAAATATCCACTGAAGTTGGTAAGAACAGATTTTGATTCTTAAGATTCTGAGTTCAGTGCCAATGTTGTGGCACAGCAGATTAAGCCACCACTTATGATTCCAGCATCTATATTGGACTGCAGGCTTGAGTCCTGGCTACTGCTAGGTTCAACTTCCTGCTAATGTGTACTGGAAGGCACAGGATAAATAGCCCAAATACTTGGGATTCTGATACCCATGTAGGGGACCAACAGGGAGTTCCTGGCTCCTGGCTTCAGCCTGGCCCAGACCTGGATGTTGTGGTAATTTGGGGAATGAACCAGCAGATGGAAGATTTTCTGTCTGTCTGTCTCTCTCTCTCTCTCTCTCCCTCCCTCTCTCTCAGGCTTTCAACTAAATAAAAATATTTTTAAACAAAACATTCTGAGTATACTCTCTGCAGCTGGGCTAGAGTTCAAGGCTCCTTCATTTGAAAAGTACCTACTGGACTGTAAGTCTTTCTGGCTCTTTGTTTGAAGTGGGGATAATTTATTCCCTGATTCTTGGGCCTTGCCCTAGAGTAGAAAATTCCTCTGGACTCTTTAGTTTCCAGTTGGGATCCACATTTTTACTTCTGGGATAGAATTTTTTTCCTGGCTCTTTGTGAAGCCTCTCTTTTCTCTATTTGACACTGTTTCTCCCATGGGTACTTCTCAGCTATAACCCCTTTCCTGAATTCCTGATGTGCCAACTCTGTCTCCTTTTTTAAGAAAAAAATGTATTTGCTTGGCAGAGAGGTAGAGGGAAGGAGGCAGACAAACAGAGAGATAGAGCTCCAATCTGCTGGTTCACTCCCCAAATGCCGGCAAGGTCTAGAGCTGGACTGGAGTCAAAGCCCGGAGCTGGGAACTCAGTCCAATTCTTTCGTGTGAGTGACAGCAGCCCGACCACTTTGTAAATTCACTGCTGCTTCCCACAGTCTGAATTAATAGGAAGCTGGAGTCAGGAGCTAGTAGTCAAACCCAGGTACTCCAGTGTGAGACTTGGGCATGTTAACTGCTAAGCTAAATGCCCACCCTTCCTCTTCCTTGTTGATGTGATTTTGTTGTGGATACCTTGGAACCTTAATATCCTCTTTGGAAAACTTAACATCTACCCAAAATGGCTCTTCTAAAACCTCTCAATTCCCATCACTTTCTCTCCAACTTCCTCCTCTTATCACCTTTGATCTTCACTTTAGCTTCCTTGAATTCTTTGATATGGCCTCCTTCAAACCCTCACCACCTGCATCACTCTGTCCACCCCTGCTAGACTGCTCCCTTCCCACTGAGCTCCCTCAACTCCTTACAGTTAATTGAACTTTAGGCCCCCTGTCCCCATCAGGGAATCTCAGGGGACTTAGGATACCACAAAAGCACTTTATGATGCTGAAAAGAAAACATGGTAATTGGAAACAGATGGAATACTTTATCCATTTGGGTCAGCTTTGGAGACCTTTGATGCCTCTTCAGTCACTACTCCAGAGCTTCAATGAGCTTACATGTAAGAGCAAAACAAAAATCTCAAATGTCTCCATCACAAATATTTGTAACTCAAAGCTTTAGCCCTTATTGAGTTGGTAATCTCAACTTGCCCTGTTTTTTAATAAACACAATTCAGATAAAATAAAAAGTGCAATTACCTTAGAACTGTTAGAATGGCTATTATGAAAAGGACCAAAGAGAACAAGGACCAGCAAGGATGTGGAGAAAAAGAAACCATGGAACACTGTTGGTGGGAATGTAAGTTAATACAGATATTGTGCAAAATAGTATGGAGGTTTCTAAAAATGTTAAAAATAGAACTACTTTATAATCCAGCAATCTCAATACTGGATATACTAAAGACAATGAAATCAGTATGTCCAAGAGATGTCTGGATTCACACATTTATGGCAGCACTATGCATAGTAACCATGATATGGAATAAATATAGGTATCTAAAACATCATATTGTACATGATAAATATATATAATTTCTATTTGTCAGTTAAAAATAAAATTTTGTATTACTATAAGATAAACTACTAAATTCTGTATTACTGTATTGCTTGATTCATGATTAAACTTTCAAATGAAACCTATAAGATCAATGTTCACATCTGTTTATTTGTTTAAAAATGTTTATGTATGTATATATGTGTATATACATAATGATTTTCTACATCCAGAATGTATTACTAAATTAACTTAGAAAATTCCTTAATGGAGTTCTATTCAAATGGGCTTAGAGATAAATGAGTGCTTATGTAAGTTAAATATTCCTAAAACTCCAAGAATTATAGAAATAACCCAGGACGGGTGTTTGGCCTAGCAGTTAAGATACTAATTTGTATGCCCACATCCCAAATTGGAGTGCCTGAGTTTCAATCTTAACTCTACTCCTGATTCCAGCTTCCTGCCACTATGTACTCTGGGATTCAGTAAGTGATGGCTTAAGTGGATGGGACCCTTCCATCCATGTTGGGGACCTGGATTGGGTTCACAATTCCTGGATTTGACCTGGTCCATCCCTTCCCATTGTAGACATTTGGAAAGTGAACCTCAGATGGGGGCTCTTTCTCTCTGCCTCTCAAATAAATGATTTTAATGAAAAAAATTAAATTTAAAGAAATTAACTCAAATGATTTTCAGGTTCACATGTCTTCAATAAATCTAAAAATAAATACTATATTGTTGGTTTAATAAAAATAGCTATATCTTCTGATTTATCAGCATTAAGTATAATATGAACATACACTTGTATTGTATTCATTTTACTATTCAAATAAGATTAGAAATAGTTAACGGACCGGCGCCACGGCTCACTAGGCTAATCCTCCGCCTTGTGGCGCCAGCACACCGGGTTCTAGTCCCGGTTGGGGCGCCGGATTCTGTCCCGGTTGCCCCTCTTCCAGGACAGCTCTCTGCTGTGCCCCGGAAGTGCAGTGAAGGATGGCCCAAGTGCTTGGGCCCTGCACCCCATGGGAGACCAGGAGAAGCACCTGGCTCCCGCCTTTGTATCAGTGTGGTGCGCTGGCCACAGCACGCTGGCCGCTGCACGCCGGCCATTGGAGGGTGAACCAACGGCAAAGGAAGATCTTTCTCTCTGTCTCTCTCTCTCTCTCTCACTGTCCACTCTGCCTGTAGAAAGAAAGAAAGAAAGAAAGAAAGAAAGAGAGAAAGAAAGAAAGAAAGAAAGAAAGAAAGAAAGAAAGAAAGAAAAGAAAAGAAAAGAAATAGTTAACGGAAATAACTAGAGATGGTGGCAAACTTTGCTTCATGCTATTTCCCTATCTTGGAAAAGAATAATAAGGCAGGGGGGAAATCTGAGAAACTGATCATTTTCACCAAAACACATTGAGCATTTATATAAATGAACCCTTCATAGGGTAGCACCAGATGGCATAAATCTAGTGTCTTCTCCCTTACCATCCAGTGTAGATGATAGACACTCATGATGAAGATCAGATGAGTCAGAGAGAATAAATGAATCTGCATGCCCATGAGGTCTGAGGGACATGTGTTAGCCAGTGGTGTGTGCACTTCATCTCCACCAGCTCCTCTTCCACTCACCTGTCAGTTCAGGATAATGCAGGGGTGGGGTGTCCTTGATTACCCCTCTCTTCTAACTGAGGAAAATTTTAACTCTGATTTAACAGACTCCCAAAACGGAGCAAAGAACTTCATTCATACACACTCCATACTTGTATTTAAAAAAAAAAAAGCAGTTACTCTATGACCCTCGCATGTCTGAATCACTGAAACACTAGGCATTGTTCTTTATTTTGAGAAAATGGCAATGAGTTCCTTGGGTTCTTCTTCCTCTGCTTGCCTTTTTAAAAAATATTTATTTGATTGTTTGTTTGAAGTGGGGGGATATAGAGAACTTTTCCATCCACTGGTTTACTACTCAGTGGCTGCAACAGCAGGGACTGGGCCAGACTGAAGCCAGGAGCCTGGAACTCAATTGGGATCTCTCACATGGGTGGCAGAGACTCAAGTATTTGAACCATAATCTGGATTGGAAACAGAGTACCTGGGAGTCAAATCAGCAATCTGACATGGAATGCTGGTATTACAAAGCTAGTGCTTAAACTGCCACACCACAATGCCCACCTAATACTTGCCTTTTAAATACTGTGATACTCCAGCCTCAAATCTCTGACCTCTGTTATTGTAAATCTATATGTTATCCCTGGATGAACACATCATTACTTAAAGCCTCCGGTCATCTGACACTGACACTAATCACCACATATAGATAATGGAACAGCTTATTTCTGGTGGGAGAAGCCATTCCTTGAATACCACTGTGGCAGGTTTAAGATGGGTGCAATTCTTTAGCATTCCTCCCATTGAGAGGTGGCATGAATCTGGGCTTCTGTGGAATTACTTTTAGCAAGAACATATGGCAGAAGTGACACTATTCCAATTGCACACCTAATAGAACTGTCAGCTTCTGATTTAGATTTTAGAGGTCCTGAGATGCTGCCCTAGTAGACATCTGATGACCTGCTGGAAAGACTATGTAGAGAGAAACCAAGAGACAAAATAAAGAGAAAAAGGGAGCCAGTTTATCCCATTTTCCAGGCTATTCCTTCCCAGGTGTTAGGCATGTGAATGAATCCATATCAGACCATCCAAACCAGATCAGTGACCTTATGGAATCAGTTTGAGACATAAGAAAACTGAAACAACAGACTCCACGACTCTGCTCTGAAAAGTCTAGTCATTATGATCTTCATATTGAAAAATAAATTTGTGCAAAATCTCTCCCTAGTAAGAAAATCAAAGTTACTGAAATCAAATGGTATCCAAAGATGTCTGGCATTCCAATATTTAGGGCACAAATAGAAGAGAAAAAGTGATGAGGCCCTTTAGGTAAGAAAACTAAAAACTAATCTTCCAAAATAAGAAGTAAACAGATGTCTAAAATTTGAATTGAAGAAATATATTCAGAAATTTAATAAAGAAGAATACCAGAAGAAATACCTAAAAAATTAGGTTAAAGAATATGAGGATGAGGAAGAATGACATGGCAAATCGCTATTTTTTTTAGCTATTTTAAGCTTTGTCATAGTTTTAAACAGCACTCTGGCCTCAGAATCTGCCCTTAAGGCATTCGGATCCAGCTAAAAAGCCCATGAGAGTTTCTCAGGCATGAAAAGCCAAGACACTGTGGGAAAAAAAAATGACCTAAACGAAAGATCTCTATGAGTGAGATCCCAGCAGAAAGAACGGGCCATCAAAGAAGGAAGTACCTTTCTCTGAAGGGAGGAGAGAACTTCCACTTTGATTATGGCTTTGTCTAAATAAATTGGAGCTGGTGAACTCAAGAGACTTCCATAGCCTTGGCAGCTCATGACAAGAGTCTCAGGTGATTACTGACATCATAAATAAGAGTGTCAATTGTTAAATCAACAACGGAAGTCACTGTAGCACCAGATGGTGCTACTCCCCATTTAAGATCTCTGTCCTTAATGTGTTGTACTATGCAAATTAACGGTATACTATATTTTGTGTGTCTTTGTGAGTGAAGTCTGTTGAAATCTTTACTTAGTATACACTAAGTTGATCTTCTGTATATAAAGATAATTGAAAATGAATCATGATGCACAATAGGATGGGAGAGGGAGTGAGGTATGGGATGGTTGCAGGTGGCAGGGAGGTTATGGGGGGGAAAGCCACTATAATTCAAAAGTTGTACTTTGGAAATTTATATTTATTAAATAGAAGCTGAAAAAAAAACTTCTGTGCATCTTGGTAAAATAAACATATTAGTTAAAATGCACCTTAAGATAATCAGTAACAATTAGAATAGCTACTAATTCATCTCTGTCAACTGATAAAATTTTTTAAATCATCTTTAATTTTCAGGCTAACTATTGCTTAAACCTGTTGAAGTGAAATGCACACTATGAGAAACAGTAACTTGATCAGCTCTTGTGCTGACTGTTGTCGTGCAATGTAATACTTTATCCATTTTAGTATTTTTTTATTCTAGTACTATTGGTTGAACTCTGTAATTAACAAACAATTATTCTTAGGTGTTTAAATTTTAACTGAAAAGTGATCCCTGTGAAATATAAGGGTGGGAATAAGAGAGGGAGGAGATGTACAATTTGGGACAAGCTCAATCAGTCGTGCCCCAAATGATGGAGTTAGAAACAGGCCAGGGAATTCCAATACAATCCCATCAAGGTGGCATGTACCAAGGCCATCTCACTAGTCCAGGTGATCAATTTCAGTTCACAATTGATCACACTGATAGGTCTAAGAGTCAAAGGGATCACACAAACAAGACTAGTGTCTGCTAATACTAACTGATAATATCAAAAAGGGAGAGAATGATCCAACATGGGAAGGGAGATACACAGCAGACTCATAGAATGGCAGATGTCCTAAATAGCACTCTGGCCTCAGAATCAGCCCTTAAGGCATTCAGATCTGGCTCAAGAGCCCATGAGAGTATTTTAGGCATGGAAAGCCAAGACACTCTGGAAAAAGAAGAAGACCTAAATGAAAGATCTCTGTGAGTGAGATCCCAGTGGAACGAATGGGGCCATCAAAGAAGGAGGTACCTTTCTCTGAAGGGAGGAGAGAACTTCCACTTTGACTATGACCCTGTCGGAATAAGATTGAAGTCGGCGAACCCTAAAGGCTTCCATAGCCTCGGCAACTCATGACTAGACCCTAGGGAGATTACTGACGCCATAAACAAGAGTGTCAAATTGTTAAATCAACTTCAGGAGTCACTGTGTTCTTACGTCTCATGTGGGATCTGTCCTTAATGTGTTGTCCAATGTGAAGTAATGCTATAACTAGTACTCAAACAGTATTTTACACTTTGTGTTTCTGTGTGGGTGCAAACTGATGAAATCTTTACTTAGTATATACTGAATCAATCTTCTGTATATAGATAATTAAAAATGAAAAAAAAATCTTGGTGTTAAATTGGAAATTGCATAGAAAATTAATCAATTTAAAAAATATATATCATGTAGGATCTCTGTCCTGAATGTGCTATACATTGTGAATTAATACAATAACTAGTACTCCAACAGTATTTTTCACTTTGTGTTGCTATGTGAGGGCAAACTGTTGAAAACTTTACTTAATATATACTAAACTGATCTTCTGTATATAAAGAGAATTGAAAATGAATCTTGATGTGAATGCAAGGGGAGAGGGAGTGGGAAGGGGGAGGGTTGTGGGTGGGAGGGAAGTTATGGGGGGGAGCCATTGTAATCTATAAGCTGTATTTTGGAAATTTATATTCTTTAAATAAAAGCATTATAAAAAAAAAGAAAAACAAAAAAAAGTTTAGGCAATTTTCTAATCAATGTTTGATAGATACAGGGCTTTCACATAGAAAAAGAAAGACGTTTCATTACCAAAGTAATGACTTTTACTTTCCAGACCTAAGATTTTAGGAACTTAAAGGACATCAAGTTCAATATAGTTGGAAAAAGCTTTACTTGAAAATTTTTCTCAAATAGATCTAGCATGGTATTTAGTACAGGTCTAAATGTTTTTAACTTTCATTTAGTAAATATAAATTTCCAAAGTACAGTTTATGGATTACAATGGCTTCTCCCCTCCATAACTTACCTCCCACTTGCACCCTTCCCATCTCCCGCTCCCTCTCCCATTCCATTCACATCAAGATTCATTTTCAATTCTCTTTATATACAGAAGATTGATTTAGTATATATTAAGTAAAGATTTCATCAGTTTGCACCCACACAGAACACAAAGTGTAAAATACTGTTTGAGTACTAGTTATAGCATTAATTCACATTGGACAACACATTAAGGACAGAGATCCCACATGAGGAGTAAGCACACAGTGACTCCTGTTGTTGATTTAACAATTTGACACTCTTGTTTATGGCATCAGTAATCTCGCTAGGCTCTAGTCATGAGTTGCTGAGGCTATGGAAGCCTTTTGATTTCGCCGACTTCAATCTTATTTAGACAGGGTCATAGTCAAAGTGGAAGTTCTCTCCTCCCTTCAGAGAGGTACCTCCTTCTTTGATGGCCCCGTTCTCGCAGAGATTTTTCATTTAGGTCCTCTTTTTTTTTTTTTTTTTGCCAGAGTGTCTTGGCTTTCCATGTACAGGTCTAATTTTTAATTCTTTCTCAATATTGGTTTTTGTTTCCACAGCTGCCATCTAGGCTTTCCATACACGGAGCTTTAAAGTAATGATTATTCCAGGGCAACACCTCCTAAATCAGAATCTATGGGGATGGAGCCCAGACACTTTTTTAAATGCCCAATAGAAGATTCTGAGCACAGCTGATGTTGAGAACCAAAGAGCACACTCCATTTATGTCATCTTGATTTTGTGGCTATAATCTGATTCTATATCCAAGTTTGTTATCATGGTAATATGTGAGGGTAGTTCAGAAGGCTCATAGAAAAATGGAATTAAAGATAAGTTCAGGGACCAGCATTGTGGTGCAGTGGGCTGAGCCACTGCTTGCAACACCTATATCCTGTATTGGAGTGCCTGTTTGAGTCCTTGCTGTTCCACTTCCAATATATCTCCCTGATAATGCAACTGGGAAAGCAACGGAAAATGGCCCAAGTACTTGGCCCACTGCCATCCAAAATGAAAGACCCGGATTTAGTTCTAAGCCCCAGCTTTGGCCTGGACCAGTCCCAGCCATTGCAGCCATTTGAGGAGTGAACCAGCAGATGGAAGAGCTAGATCTCTCTCTCTCTCTCTTTCTCTCTCTCTCTCTCTCTCTCTCTCTGCCTTTCAAATAAAGCTTTTTAAAAAAATATATAAATTTACTTTTTAATTTCAAAGTTTTTGAAATCCATGCAGAGTACTTTCATAATATGCTTTTTCCATGAACTTTTTGGAGTGTCCTCATTATTTCATTATCAAGATCCCCTTTCAAGGGTCATTTTTGCTATTTATATAGCTCTTCTAAGTGAAAAGACATCATTATTCAGATTTTTAAAAGCATTTCTAAATAGTTTCCCTTTTCTTACTTGAGGTAGGGAGTGAGACTGAAGGGCCTCACAGGTGGAAAGAGAACTGGCATTCCGTTGTCTTGGTAACCACACTGCTGTTCATCTACACTGAGTCACTCAGCTTAGGCAAGGAGCCCTTTGAGTGAAGACCAAGGACAGGTGGAAAAACAATCCTCCCTTCTTCTCTTTCTAGCCTCATATCTATAAACTAAAGCAAACAGCTAAGGATGGTTGCCAGGGAGACTGAAGCTGAGTCTATCAAAGTCATGAGGGGAACAAATGTTAAGTACAATATAAAATGGAAGGTGGATTATAGTAATACACCCACAGACATGGAATTGTGACTCATGTTTTCATTCCGAGGATTCTTGTACATGTACATATGAGAGTACTTCAAAAAGTTTGTGGGAAAAGGAATTTGAAAAGTTTATTTCAATGTAAAAATATTTTAAAATCCATGCATAGCTTTTTCATAATATGCATTTTATAGGCTAGATTTCAAAATTATTTTGCACCATGGGGCATGGATTTGGCCTAGCACTTAAGACACTTATGTCCAACATTGTAATACCTGAGTTCAAGTTTCAGCATCACTCTTAACTCCAGCTTCCTGCCAATGCAAACCCTGAGGGATGGCAGTGATAGCTCAAGTAATTGGTCATACCACCCATACAGAGACCTGTATTATATTTTCATCTCTAAATTTTGGCCCAGCCCTGGCAATTGTAGGCATCTGGAGAGTAAACCAGCAGATGGGATCTCTCTCTCATTCTATTGTTCTCACTGTAACTCTCTCTTCCTTTATGCCTTCCCCCATCTCAAATAAATTTAAAAGTTTTCTATACCCAAATAAACTTAATAAAATTGCATTTTAATTCAATTTTGCACAAACTTTTTGAAATACCCTCGTGCACATATTTACACACAAGCAAATCTTACTGCACAGGATTATCACAGTGACTCAGATTAGCCAAAGCATGAAGTACCAAAGTAGGGAGTAGGGAAGACAATGAGAATTAAAAGATAGGTACCCCAGAAAATTAATGGGTAGAAGTACTTTTTAAAAAATCTTACTTGGGGCCAGCACTGTGCTGTAGTAGGTAAAACTGTCACCTGCAGCACTCAGCACCAACATCCCATATGGGTGCCCATTCTAGTCACAGCCGCTCCACTTCTGATCCAGCTCCCTACTAATGGCCTGGGAGAAGCAGTGGAAAATGCCCCAAATACTTGGACTCCTGAACCCATGTAGGAGACCCAGAAGAAACACCTGACTCCTGGCTTTGGATTGGCCTAGTTCTGACTGTTGAAAGAAATACCACTTTTTCTTTGTATTTAATAATCATAATAGGACATATCTGAGCTTCAGGATCCTGTGATAGCTTTGTGGTAGCTCTGGTGTTCATCAGATATTGAATGACACCTGCACAGGAGTGTCAATCAGACCATTTGATCTTCATTTATGCCAGCCTCTAAGCAAAAGGGAAGAGAAATCTCTGTATCCAGCTACAGTTCGCTATTGGGTCTCTGGAAATTTCTAAACTACAACTGTCTTACATTTTTCTTATCCTAAATTCTGAGAGAGGCGAGAAGAAACAGCAAAACCTTCAGCCTCCTCTCTTAGTAATAATGTATTCTTCCTGCCCTCAATTTGTTCTACCTTTGCTCTACCTCGTTAACATCTGAGGAACCTTTGACCATTCAGCTGTCCCTGAAATTCTTCCACTACCAGGATCCCAAGGAGAAGAGAACAGAAAACAAGATCCAATGAGTTCCCAGACCCATGCTCTATAAAGAAGCCCTGCATTTCGTTTTCTGGGAAGCCACCTTCACTTCTTTACTTCGTGTTCACCATTTAGAACTCTGCTTTGCTGTCACTTCCTTCAGGGCACCTTATCTGGCCTCTGCCTCAAGTTATGTACAGATAACCTTCTTCTGTGCTCCTGCAGCAACTTAAATTTCCCATATCACAGTTCCAACCCCAATCTGCTGTAAACACATGGCTACTCATTAATTCACCCACTAGCCTAGGAACTGGTAGAAGCAAGGCACGCTTGTCTTATTCACAATTGTACACAGCACCCAGTTGAAAAGCCTAGATCTTAGTAGATATTCAAGTAGCCATTGATTGAAATAAGAATGTTCAGTACTTTACAAACATCTCATTAGTGCACTGACCATGAATAATTCATATTATTTTACATATTAATAAGAAATAAAATGGAATTCAAAGTGTTTTTAAAAGCATACCCAAGGTCATACAACCAGTAAAATGCTAAAGGACAGAATTGCTTCCAGGTCTGCTTATCTGATACTCAGCCCCTCAGGAAACTTACAGAGACAGACATCATGATTGAGAAAAATTCCACAGTGAATCTAAAGAGGTAAGATCACATGTCCAGCTTAGTCCCAGGGATCAAGTATCTCTTGTAACAAATCTTTATTGATCACTTACTATTCAGGTTTCATTTTCTGTGCAAGAAATAGAACACAGAACAAAGCATGCAATTGACTTCTTTTAGGTAAACTGGAACTGAAACACCACTAGAAAAACAGATAATAAATACGGAGTGTGAATGGATCAGTCAACCACAGATAGAGAGAGCAACAATCAAGGAGTCAAAGGCCTGTCTTCTGTTCCTGCTGCTAACTTATCCTAGCTTTGCGGCTTGATGGAATACTATCAGATGACCTAACATATGTGTCTTAGGAGTTCCTGAAGGTGTAGAAAGACAGAATGGATTAGAAGGCCTATTCAATGAAATAATAGCAGAAAACTAGTTTGGAGAAAGATAGGGACATCCACATAGAACTCCTAATAGACATGACCAGAAAAGATCTTCACCACAACACACTGTAGTCAAACTTTCAATAGCAAAATATCAATAAAAGATTCAAGGGCTGGCACTGTGGCATAATGGGTTAAGCAGGCCTGCAACGCTGGAATCCCACATGGGCAATGGTTTGAGTCCTGGCTGCTCTGCTTCCAATCCAGTTCCCTGCTGATGTACCTGGAAAGGCAGAAAAGGATGGCTCAAGTCCTGGGGCCCCTGCACCAATGTGGGAGCCCAGGGTGGGGATCTTGGCTCCTGGCTTCAGCCTGGCCCAGCACTGGCAATTGTAGCCATTTGGGGACTGAACCAGAAGATGGAAGATTCTCTCTCTCTCTCTCTCTCTCTCTCTCTCTCTCTCTCTCTCTTTCTCTCCCTCTCTTCCTCCCTCCCTCCCCCCCCCCATTTCTACCTAACTCTGCCTTCCTTATACCTAAAAGTAAATCTTAAAAAAAGGATTGGGGCTGGTTCTTGGCTTAGCAAGTAAAACCACCTCCTGCAGTGCTGGCATCCAATATGGGCGCAGGTTCCATTCACAGCTGCTCTACCTCTGATCCAGCTCTCAGCTATGGCCTGGGCAAGTGGTGGAAGATGGCCCAAGTCCTTGGGCTCCTGCACCTGCATGGAAGACCCAGAAGAACCTCCTGGCTCCTGGCTTCAGATCAGCTCTGCTCCAGCCATTGCACCCATTTGGGGAGTGAAGCAGCAGATGGAAGACACCTCTTTCTCTCTCTCTCTCTCTCTCTCTCTCTCTCTCTCTCTCTCTCTGCCTCTGCCTCTCTGTAACTCTGCTTTTCAAATAAATATATAAATTGTTTTTAAAAAGGATTCTAAAATGTGCACGAGAGAAACACCAGATTACCTTCAGAGGATCTCCAATTAGATTGACAACTGATGTCTCATCAGAAATCTTACAGACTAGGAGAGAATGGAGAGACATAATCCAAGTCCTAAAAGAAAAAAAAAAACTATCAATCCAGAATACTGTACCAAAGTTTTCATTTATAAATGAAGGTGATATAAATAACTTCTAAAACAAACAGAGGTTGAAATAATTTGTCAACACCCATCCAGCCTTACAAATGATACTTAAGGATGTGCTACAAACAAAAAACACAGAAAGATATCATTATTATCAAAGGATGTAAAGGCAGAAAATCTCCTAATAAAAGTATAAAGGAAATCCAAAGCAAACAATAGGAATATTTGTGCAAAAATGGCAGGGGCAAGTCATTATTTATCAATAATAATCTTGAATGCAAATGGTCTAAATTCTCCAATGAATAGGTACCAACTGGTTGAGAGGATTAAAAAACAAAACCCATCTATTTGCTGCCTACATGAAACACATCTCACCAACAAAGACACATGCAGACGGCAAGTGAAAGGATGGAAAAAGATATTCTATGGTAATGGAAAGCAAAAAAGAGCAGTGTAGCCATCCTAATAGTCAGACAAAATAAATTTTAACATAAAAACTATTAAAAGAGACGAAGAAGAGTGTTATGTAATGATTAAGGGATCAATTCAACAGGAATATATGACTATAGTAACTATATATACATCCAATGCCAGGGTGCCTGGCTATTTAAAACAAATGCTAATGGATCTAAAGGGAGACATAAGACTACAATACAGTAGTATAGGGGGAATTCAACACACCATTTTCATCAATGGACAGATCAACTAGACAAAAAATCAACAAAGAAACAACAGAGTTAATCTACGCTATGGATCAAATGGACCAAATTGATATCAACAAAACATTTCATCCCACAACTACAGAACGCACATTCTTTTCATCAGTGCATTCTTTTTCATCAGGAACATTCTCTAGGATAGACCATATATCAAGCCATAAAGGAAGTCTCAAAAAATCCAAAAACATTAAAATCACACCATGTATCTTTTCTGACCACAATGGAATGAAATTGGAAATTAACAACTTAAGAAACTCTAGAAAATAAACATCCTTTCATGATAAAAATTTTCAGCAATTGGGTATAGAAGAAACATTCTTCAACAAAATCAAGGCAGTATATGACAAACCCAAAATCACCATCAGACTGAATGGTGGAAAGATGGAAACACATCCACTAAGATCCAGAACCAGACAAGGATGCCCGCTTCTACCACTGCTATTCAACATAGTTCTGAGGGTTTGAGCCAGAGCAAATAGGCAAGAAAAAGAAATCAAAGGGATACAAATTGGAAAGGAGGAAGTCAAATTATCCCCATTTGCAGATTACATGATCCTATACACAGGAAAATCAAAAGACTCCCCAAAGAAACTTGCAACACATAAGAGAGTATGGTAATGTTAGAGGATATAAGATCAACATATAAAAATCAATAGCCTTTGTATATACAAACAATGCCATTGCAGAGAAAGAACTTGTAAGATCAGTACCATTCACAACAGCTACAAAAAATCAAATATATTGGAACAAATTTAACAAAGGATGTGAAAGATCTCTGACGCCGGTACTGTGGCTCAGCAGCACAGTGGGTAAAGCCTCTGCCTGCAGTGCCAGCATCCCATGTGGGTGCTGGTTCGAGTCCCAGCTGCTCCACTTCTAATGCAGCTCTTTGGTGTGGCCTGGGAAAGAGGTGGAAGATGGTCCAAGTCCTTGGGCCCCTGCACCCATGTAGGAGACCAGGAAGAGGCTCCTGGCTCCTGGCTTCAGCTCAGCTCTGGTTGTTGCAGCCATCTGGGTAGTGTACTAGAGGATGGAAGAATTCTCTCTCTGTCTCTGCCTCTGTCTCTTCCTTTCTGTAACTCTGACTTTCAAGTAACTAAATAGATCTTAAAAAAAGAAATATATCTACAGTGAAAATTACAAAACATTAAAGAAATAGAAGACATAAAAAAGAAAAATTTTCAATGTTTGTGGATTAGAAGAATTAATACAATCAAAATATCCATACAATCCAAAGCAGTGTATAGTTTCAATGGAATCCCAATCAAAAACCAAGAACATTCCTCTCAGATCTAGAAAATAATTTCGCTAAAATTCACACAGACACACAAGAGACCCCCTAATAGTTAAAGCAATTTTCAACAACAAAAACAAAGCCAGAAGCAGCACAATACCACATTTCAAGACATACTATAGGGTAGTTATAATCAAAACAGTCTGCAACTGCCATAAAAAGAGACACATAGGGGTCAGCCCTGTGGTATAGCAGGTTAAGCCACCACTTGCAGCACCAGTATCCCACATGGGTGATGGTTCAAGTCCCAGCTTCTCCACTTCTGACTCAGCTCCCTTATATTGAGCCTGGGAAAGCAGCAGAAGATGAGCCAAATGCTTGAGCCCCTTCACCCACGTAGGAGACCCAGAAGAAGATCTTGGCTCCTGGCTTTGGTCTGGCCCGGTTCTGGCATTGTGACCATTTGAGGAGTGAACTGGTGGATGAAATATCTCTCCCTCTCTTTCTGTCTCTCCTTCTCTCTTTCTGTAACTCTGACTTTCAGATAAAATAAATACATCTTTTTGAAAAAAAAGACATGTAGATCAATACAACAGAATAGAAGCCCCAGAAATTAATCCATTCATCATCAACAACCAATATTTTACAAATGAGCTAAAATCAATCAATCCCTGAAGACTAGACAGTTTCTTCAACACATGGTGCTGGATCAGAAGTGAAGCAGCCAGAACAGAAACTGGTGGTGCCTGTAAGGGATGCCAACACTGCAGGTAGTGGCTTTACCTGCTAAGCCTCAGATCTGGCCCCTTGTTTCTGACTTGCACACCCTGGGGAGTGGCAGGTAATGGTTCAAGTGGTTGGTTCCCTGTCACCTACATGGGATACCTGGATCAAGTTCCTGGCTTCTAGCTTCAGCCTGGCCCAGCCCTAGTTGTTTAAGAAGTGAACCAGTGGATGGAAGCTCTGTCTCTCTCTGTTGATCAAGTAAATTACATAATATGGGGGCTGGCGCTGTGGCAAAGCAGGTTAACGCCCTGGCCTGAAGCGCCGGCGTCCCATATGGGCGCCAGTTCTGGTCCTGACTGCTCCTCTTCTGATCCAGCTCTCTTCTATGGCCTGGGAAGGCAGTGGAGGATGGCCCAAGTCCTTGGGCCCCTGCACCCACGTGGGAGACCCGGAAGAAGCTCCTGGCTCCTGGCTTTGGATTGGCGCAGCTCTGGCTGTTGCAGCCAATAGGGGAGTGAACCAGCCTCTCTCCGCCTCTCCTCTATCTATGTAACTCTGACTTTAAAATAAATAAATAAATCTTTTTTTAAAAAATTACATAATATGATAAAATAGAACATTTCCATCATCACAAGGATTTCTCATGTTGTGTTATTATAGCCACATATACATTCTTCTGCCCCTACCCTCTTAAACACTTGACAACAATTAATCAGTTATACAGATTATTACATTTATATATAAAAACATTAGCTTATATATAAAAGATTAGTTCATTTTATTTTACAATTTTAAGAATGCTCATATGAATGGAGTCTCACAATCTATAACTTTCGGCATTGATTTTTTTTTCTTTTGCTTTAATTCTTTTGAGGTTCATCCAAATTGTACCGATAGTCAAATTCTTTATATTGCCAAGTAACAGTTCATGTTATTGATGCACCACAGCTTGTTTAACTAACGTTTATGTATATGCCACTGAACAATATTTGGAATGTTAGAAACTTAATCCTCAATTCAGTGGTGCTGGCTTAATTCATCGGTGGAGCTTAATTAGAGGGATTAAGCCACAAGATAGAATGTATTAATTCTGTTATAGGAGTGGGCTTGTTATTGCAGGGATGAGTATGTTACAATAAGTTGAATTCACTGATCTTTTAATTTTTCTCTCACCCTCTCTCTGTTGTTCTTCCATGGGATGATGCAGCAAGAAGTCCTTGCCAGATGCAAACCCCTTTATCTTGGACTTCCCAGTCTTCAGAACCATGAGTCAATAAATGTCTATGCGCTATAAATATTTATTAAAAATTTTAAAAGAAAACATAGGAAGAAATCTTTGTGTCATTGGATTTGTGGATTATTTGTTAAATATGACAGATAAATTGGAATTCAACAAAATTAAAACTTTCAGTTTAAAACAGCACCAGTGTTGTGACACCAAAGGTTAAGCTGCCACCTGCAACACCATCATCCCATATCAGAGTGCTGGTTCAAGTCTCAAATATTCTGAATTCGCTAAAATTCACACAGACACACAAGAGACCCCCTAATAGTTCTAGCTCCCTATTAATGCACCTAGAAAGCAATGTAAAATGGCTCAAATGCTTGGGCCGCTTCCACCCACATGGGAGAGACTTCTGGCTGTAGCTTGGCCAAGCCCTGGCTGTTACAGTCCTTTAGGGAGTGAACCAGCAGGTAGAAGATTCTCTCTCTCTCTCTCAAATAAATATAAATATTTCTACTTTAAAATTAAAATTTATATTTAAAATTTTATATTTATATTTAAAATTTATTAGATATTATTAAATTTAATATTAAATGATAATATTTAATAATATTAATTTTAATATTTAATAATATTTAATATCTATATTCAATAACATTAATTTTAATATTTGATATTTAGTATTTAATATTTAAATTATAATATTTAATCTTATTAAATATTATTTAAAATTAAAATTTATATTTAAAAATTTTCTTTACACAGCATTCAAATAGAAAATTTATGCTCTGACTTGTCTACAGCTGTCTAAAGCATGCATTCTACACTTGTTACACTAGGGGCAGCAAAGTATAAAGAAAGATGACAGTTTCCAACTTCCAACTACATTTCCTGGAACTCTTTCAATACTTGACTAAAAACAAATATATATTAATTGGACATCGAATATTTTATATTTTTGGGGGACTTAGGGTAATTTATAGGAAAACATTTCATGGCTGGCATTTATACCTTTGTTTTAAAAGCTAAGTGAAATGATACCTTCTTTTTCTCTCAGTTTTTCTCCCTGTAGCTCAGAAACGCATGAATGGAGACAATCTTATTAAGGACTCCATCAGACTCAGACATGAAGCATAGTGGGAGATTGGCAGCATAGGGCCAGCAGAAAGAACAGGAGGCAGTAGGGGTAGGATTCATGGCCATTCCATAGAGTGATTCTCAACTAAACCTCTAAGAAAATCTATGTTGTTTTTGTGTGTTTATAACATACGAAAAATAATTGAAAGGACAAATGAATATGTGTTTGGTTAATACCCATCCTCCATAATGTTTTGATTTGGAATAGCAATTTTGTTTTTATCTCAGAAGCTCATGAAGCAAGCAAGCAGACTTAGCTTCAGTTTCCTTGGTAACTGACCTCTGCTTCCTGTCATGAGAGAAAAAAGAAAACATAAAAGGGGGGATGAAGGACTAGAAAATGTTGTCCCTTATCCCCTCTGTCCTTCCTTACCACAGTCCATTTCTCTACAACTACAGTCATCCTCCACCAAAAATGAACAAAGTCTGTTGGTGAGGTTGAGCAAAATTAACCCCAGCTGTATATTCTCCAAGCTTCTTGCCCTCATTTCTGCATCAGTTTGGTACCAGCTAGTCAACTCACCCATCTGGGATTATATCTAAACTATTTTAACAGATCCAGAGACTAAGACTCCTTGGAAGAACAGATTATCTTTCTTTGTACCCCATCCTGCCTCTCTCTGCATCTGGAATATAGTATTCTTATCATTAATCATGGTAAAAAGCTCCATCGTTTCTTTTCCTGACTCCGCCCTTTCTATCTATGGAAATAAGTGAAGGCAGAGATGACAGCTGATACAAAAAGAGAAAGCCAGGAATATTCCTGGAACCACTCATTGCCAGGTATTCCAAAACTTCGACTTTGGGCTCTTCCACCACTGCAACCACACTGGACTCTGAAGAGAAGAGTCATTCAGGAGCTCTGCCCCCATATTCACCAGCCCAGCATTGTGTTCTCACTCTAAATTACCTCCATGTCACCATTCCATTCCCCAGCATCTATCACAGCTCCTCCCACAGTTGCTTTCTCTGTGGCCCTTATCACATCCTGAATGTGCTTCCTATGACTTCTACTTTCTCCAATAAGTCTCAAAGCTAGCAAGCCCCAAATATGAGTATTCTCCCTTCAGACCAGCTCTGCAGTCCTGGCCTCAAGATTCTTCACTTCTGGAGGCTGGTCTTTAGTTGCCACAGGAGTCAAGCAAACACTCAGGTCCTACTTCTAGGGACCTGGACTTCAGGAGTTCCAAATTCTCTCCCATCCCTCCCTTATCCCTTCTTCCTGCCCCACACTCCCAGTTCTCCAGAGGATCATAGGAAGACATTAAGATTAAGCTATCACTACCAATATCCTCCCTGGGGAAAATAGAATAATGAAAGGGAGGGAACCAGAGGGTAAATTTTAAGGAAAGAGCTTGAAGAGGTCAGGCTATGTCCCTAACTGGTCCTCCACTTGCAAATGACTCAAGTGTCTGTGCTCATACAAGTTCATGCCTGCCCTCTCTTTCAGAAGCCTACCTGTCCACATTCCTACACTGATGCTAGGACCCTGAAGTCCACTCCACATCAGCTACCTTAACCTACATCTGCAAATGAAAAACAACAGGGGCATATGTTGTGGCACAGTGGGTTAAGCCTGTAGATGATGGCTCAAGTAGTTGAATTCTTGCAATGTACAGGGGAGACCTGAATTGAGTTCCTGGCTTCTGGCTTTGGCCTGACCCAGCTTCAGGTGTTCATTAGTGACCGAAAACTAGCAAAAGAAAACTCTCTCTCTCCCTCCTCCCTCCCTCCCTCCTTTCCTCCTCCCTCTCTGTCATTCTGCCTTTCAAATAAATAAATTTTTAAAACAACAATAAATTTCTCCTGAATTATCTTGGTATTAAGGTGAAAGTCTAAAAATATAATGATATGATAATCTGAAATAGCATAAGTAAAAACATACCCAAAATCAAAGGAAGTATCCAAGTTCATACTCGGATTAATTTATATTTCCAAGTGTTTTCCTTTTAAATAAAATAAACTAAAATTAGATTAACTAAATTTTCAAAACTGTACAGCAAGCAAATCTAAGAAAAGCAAGAAAAATAGGGAATAGCAATCTTTTGACTTAGTAAATGGAAAAATAATTGCTAACTATTTGAAAGAAAAAGTATCTCATACAAGATACCAAAATAACTATCTAGTCTACTCAGATTTAAAATATAAGGACATAGCTAAAAGAAAACATAACAATGTGCATCTAACCAGGTAAGAATTCATTAAAAAGGAAACAAACCACAATGAAAATTATTGACCAATTTGATTTTGTAAGCAGAGATGAAGATGTGAAGCAACCAAAATCCTCAAACAGGGCTGATGGGAGTGTAAATTGGATGGAGTGTAAATTGAAAAACTGCTTGGCAGTACTTACTAAAGTCGAGAATATACATATCAGATATAACTCAACGGTTCATCTCCCAGGTATGCATGCAACAAGTATGCACACATATGTTCATCAAAAGATGTGCACATGAATATTAAAGTGGCATAATTAGCTCTCAACTGGAAATTTCTCAAGTGTTTAGTAACAATAGAACAGATAAATAAAGAGAGGTATATTTACACACTGGAAAACTGTGAAATAAGTAGAATGAACATAATATTTAAGGATGGAATTTCCTTCATATGACAAAAGCCAGGAACAGATTCTTAAAAACATGGTATTGATATATTGAAGACGACACTAAAATTTTCCTCCAGTTTTGAGTCCATATTTAAACTTTAATCATATAGCAAAACTATCTATTTAGTATTAGAAATAGCTAGTTGACAGTTGATACTTTCCAAACTCAAGTTTTTATGTACAACACAGATTCAGTTTCTATATGTGAACTTACGGAGTATTTTTGTGTTGTTCCAAAATAAAGGCAATTTTTAATCAGCGACAAAACAATGTGAACTAATCTTTCAAGGTGGGTATTTTAAATTTTAAAGCTGGAATTCGCAGAAACCTTAGGGAAACCATACAAACCATATGTGAAGCCATGTTTTAAAAAAATAAATTGGGAGGCTGGTGCTGTGGCCCAATGGGTTAAGCCATCTTCTGTAGTGCCGGCATCCTATATGGATGCAGGGGAGACCTAGAAAAATCTCCTTGCTACTGGCTGCTGGCTTCAGTTTGGCCTAGCCACAGTCATTATGGCTATTTGGTGAGTGGACCAGTGGATGGACAATCTCCCTGTCTCTCCTCTATCTCTGTAACTCTTTCAAAAAAGGTAAATTTTTTAAAATTTTTATTTCCACTATATTTGAAAGGCAGAGAGAAACACACATGAGAAAAATACAGAGAGAGAGAGAGAGAGAACTTCTATCCTCTGTTTCACTCCCCAAATGTCCACAACACCTGCTGCTTCCCAGGGTGCATATTAGCAGGAAGGTGGATTGGAAGTGAAGTAGCCAGAACTCAACTCAAGCACTCTGATAACAGATGTGAGTGTCCCAGGTGGAGTCCTAACTACTGCACCAATGCCCACCCCAAATATAGACTTTAAAAAACTTGGGGCCAGTGTTGTGGTGCAGCAGGTTAAGCCACCAGCCATGGTGGCATCCATATGAACACCAGTTCCCACTTCCTGCTAATTTGCCTGGGAAAGCAGTAGGGGGCCCTTGCCACCCTCCTGGGAGATCTGGATGAAGTTGCAGGATCCAGGCTTTATGTTGGCCCATTTGGGGAGTGAACTAGTGGGTGAAGATTCATATTCATTCTCTCTCTCTCTCTCTCTCTCTCCCCTCTCTCTCCCTCCCTCCCTTTCTGTAATTCTTTCAAATAAATAAATCATTTTTTAAGAAAAAATTTAAAAAAAACTATTGAGGCAGGCATTTGGCCTAAGAGTTAAGACCCTTGTGAGACTCCTAGCCTCCAGCTTGTAGCATTTAAGACCTCTGTTTGCCTCCCAGTCCCCAACTCCTGACTCCAGTTTCCTGAGTCAGCACTGAGGCAGTAATGATGGCTCAAGTATTTGAGTTCCTGCCACCCACATGGGAGACCTGCATTGAGTTCTCAGCTCCTGGCTTCAGCCTGGCCCAGACCTAGCTACATGTGGGAGAGTGAACTAGCACTTGGAAGCCCTCTCTTTCTCTGTGACTCTTTGCTTCTGAAATAAAATTTTAAAAATTTAATAAAATAAAATAAATTGTTGGAACCAGAATTAGAATACTTATTACTCATTCACAGACCACTGTTATGTGCACATTCTTATTATTTTTGATAAGTTTACTTATTTTATGCCAGCTTATATTGTGAGAACACATTTAGTAATTGACACATTTGTTATCCTATTATTGTCCTTCAAATATCTTTCAAGTCTGTGAGGTTTGTCATTGAAAACTAAAAAAAATTTAAAATGCATTATTTTTACAAGATAAATTTATTGGAATGTGAAAAAGAAGTCAGGATAGGGGCAGGGTAATTATCAATGGGCATTGGAGAGATATGGAGATGGTCACGTTATATTATTTTATTTACATGCTACTTCCACAAGTATGCTGATGTTGTGAAAATATATTGACCTATATACTTCTGACTTATGCACTTCTCTCTACATATGCTGTACTTAATAAAAAGCATTTTTAAAGAATATAAGTATATGGAAAATGCAAATAAGGACTTCAAATATATTGGCTACATTTTTGAAATACAAAAGACAAAAATAAATTTTTAAATGGCTACTAATAGTCAATAAGCTTAAAAATATTTCAAAAGAAAAATGTGTAGATAGTATAAATCAGCAGTAAATTAATAAAGGAAGTTATTAAAATGATCAGTAAATTAGCAAAAATATTCAATTTACCTATTAATACAAAAACCTGAAAACAAAAACAAAGCATTATTTTTCTGATAAAAAAAGAAAAAGTTAAAAGTAACACAATTTTAATTATCAAGACTCTTTGTAACTATTTTTAAGTGATGAGAAATTTTTCAGTTGGGTTCTTGAAAATATAAAGCTTAGTAAAAGAGAAAAAACATGGTAAGGTATCATCTTACCCCAGTTAGAATAGCTATCATCAAAAAGTCAAAAAATAACAAGTGCTGGTGAAGCTGTAGGGGAAAAAATGGAACACTAATACAATGCTGGTGGGAATGCAGATTAAGATAGCCATTATGGAAAATAGTATGGAGTTTCCTCAAAATATTAAAAATAAATCTACCATATGTCCACCTATCCCACTTCTGGAAAATATCCAAAGGAAATGAATTAAGCATATGACAGAGATACCTGCACTCTCATGTTTATTGTAGTCCAATTCACAACAGCAAAGATGTGGAGTCAACCTAGATGCCTATCAGTGGATGTCTGAATAAAGAAAATGTAGTTTCACAATTTTCTAGGTTTGATGCTCCAAATGCATTTAGATTCAATATTACATATTTGGAACTCATATATTGAAAATGTTAAAAATAGTTATTTTATGATTAGGAAATTTGTTGTAGTAGTTTAAGTATGAATTGATGGAATAGTGACATAATAATGAAGATGGTCAGAAGTGAATGGAATTAAGATATATTTTAAAGTAATATCTGCAATATTTGTCAAAATAGCCAAAAGATGGAGCAATCCAAGTATCTATTGAAAGATAAATGGATTTTTAAAATGTGGTATATACCTACAACAGAACATTGTTAAGCCTCCTAAAGGAAAGGAATTCTGACACATGCAACAACATGGATGAACCTTAGAAACATCATGGAAAGTGAAATAAGCCAGCCACAAAAGGATGAATACTGTATGGTTCCACTTATACTAGTGTGGTCCCTGGAGTAGTCTTATTTATAAAAATATATAAAGTAGAGTACGTGTCAGGGGTTGGGAGAAGGAGAGATGGAATCAATTGTTTATTCATATTCCATTTGGGAATATGAAAAAAATTCTGGAGATGAATGGCTATGATATTTTCACAACAATATGACTGCACTTAATGCTCTTCAACTGTACATCCTAAAATGGCAAGCATGGTAAATTTTCTGTTACATATATTTTAACACAGCAAAAAAATAAACAACAAAACCCAAGGTTTGTTGTGTTCTTCCCTCAAATATGAACTTGATCTCTGAACTTCAATAGTAGCTTAGCTAGCATTTAACTGCTTTTAATTTCCTTATTGAGAAATAGTATTCAGCATTACTAACCAATCAAGTTGACAGGACCTCTGGTGGAACTTAGTCTCCCATACTGTGTTGTACTCAAAGCTTTAGCCTTATTAGGCATTCGATTCTTGTTGGATTGTAAACACTATAATTATTGCCTTAATTTTATAATTTCTAATTTTGCTCAATAATAGATAAGTTAGAAGGTCTTAAATTGGTCATTTCAATCAATCCTTTCCTCCTAGTCAACTCTTCTTCTTGTGCTCGTTATCTCAGTCACCCAAGCAGGTGTATACAATTATAACATAATATGATAACTACTAAGACAGAAGTATAGGGTATACATACACAATGGAATATTACTCAGCCATACAAAGGATGAAATCCTGATATTTACAACAGAATGGATGGAACTGGAGATCATTATGCTAAGTGAACTAAGAAACAGAAAGAGAAATATACCTCAAAGACCCAGTCACTTACCTCCATGAAGGCACTTCACATTCTTCTCTAGGTGAGGCCAGAGGTCTGCCAACCTGAGTGGGTTTTGTCCTCACAGTGCCTTTCCTGAGTATAGACAGAACTGGGTGGGAGGATCGGAGAAAATGTAAATGAATTTAGCAATCATTTCTGGCATCTGCTGAGATTCCAGATCTCTATCCTCATTCCAGCTCAAAGTCTGATGGGGGAGGAAGACAGAAAACAAGGTACTGACAGTATAGTGTGATAAACTCTGAGAGGGAAGATGTGAGAGCTCAGAAAAGGGGACCAGATCCAGTATGGGAGTTAAGGAGGGCTTTCCAGAGGCGATGCCATCAGAGCTCAATTTCCAACGTGACAAATGGTGAGCTAGCTAAAGATTGGATATCGGGGTTACTGCAGCTTTATTTAAAATGCCTTCCAGAAGAGTGAAAGACAATCTTCAATTTTTAAAGATCGTATGTATACCATGATATATTCCTATTCTCCAATTCTATGCAGCTGTATCTCCAACCACTTAGTACAGCACCTGGTACACTGTGAAACTTGATACATATTTGTAAAATTAATGAATGAATCCAGACACAGAAAAAGAGCTGATATCCATATTATTCAAAGGCTTTCTGCAACTCAAAAAGAAAATTATAAATACCAATTAACAATAGGTATACTTCATTCTCACAACTCCTATGGGGTACATTCTATAATTGTCCCATTTTACAGATGAAGAATCTGAAGCTTAATAAACACCACAGCTACTAAGATATCTTGGATAAGTCTGACTCCAGAGCATATCTTTTTAGCCTCTTACTGCCAACCCACCCCAAAAATGAGCAAAAAGTGGATCAAATGATTCAGAAGAAAAATAGAAAAATGATCAAGAAACATGAAAACATATTAAATCTCATTAATAATAAAAGAATAGAAAATCAAAGGAACCACTTTTTGTGCCTTTAAGACTAACAAAGATTCTAAAAATTGATAATAACAAAGGGTAATGGCATGTTTGGGAGAAAACAGACACCAACAGCACTGCTATGGATATACAACATATGTACAGGGCAAATTGTTAGTATCAAAACTTTAAATGTATATATGCCTTTCGACCTAGGAATTCTTTTAGGATATCACCCTATAAAAGATACTGTCACATATGCCCAAAGTTATCTATTGCAACATTATTCATAATAGAGCAGGAAAGTCCCCGGGAATAACGTAAATTTCCAACAATAAGGTAATGTTTAAATAAATTATACTGCATTCACGCCGGCGCCGCGGCTCACTAGGCTAATCCTCCGCCTTGTGGCACCTGCACACCGGGTTCTAGTCCCAGTCGGGGCACCAGATTCTGTCCCGGTTGCCCCTCTTCCAGGACAGCTCTCTGCTGTGGCCCAGGAGTGCAGTGGAGGATGGCCCAAGTGCTTGGGCCCTGCACCCCATGGGAGACCAGGATAAGCACCTGGTTCCTGCCATCGGATCAGGAAGACCTTTCTCTCTGTCTCTCTCTCTATCTCACTGTCCACTCTGCCAGTCAAAATAAATAAATAAATTATACTGCATTCAGATTTAGTAATATTATAACTGCACTATACAGAATGAATGAATATGGGAACTCTTCTGTGGAATACTGGCATGTGGCTGAACAGGAAAAAAAGGAAATTGTAGGTCAATATGTAGCTTATGATGTTCCTTTTTAAAAGATTTATTTCATTTATTTGAAAGACAGTTATTAGAGAGAGGTAAAGACAGAGAGAGAGGGGTCTTCCATCCTCTGGTTTACTCCCCAAATGGCCACAAAAACACCCCCAATGGCCACAAAGGTCAGAGCCCAGCTGATCCAAAGCCAGGATCCAGGATCTTCTTCCAGGTCTTTCCCACATGGGTGCAGGGGCCCAAGGACTTGGGCCATCTTCCACTGCTTTCCCAGGCATGTTAGCAGGGAATTGGATAGATAGTAGAGTAGCCGAGACTCGAACTGGTGCCCATATGGGATGCCAGAGCTGCTGGCCCAGTCTTTAACCTGCTGTGCCACAGCTCCAGCCCCAATGATGTCCTTTTTGTAAATGTAATATTAATGATGATACTCTTTCTCCACAGATAAAATATAGTCTTGCTGCCTTAGAATTGAGGAGGGAAGCAGCAGAAGGCAGTTAATAAAAGAGATAGTAAAAAGGTAACAGAAGACAGAGAACTTCAAACTTTAACTGCATATCCTGAAAGGGAAAGAAGGGGGTGAGTTTTGGCACCAGACTGCATTAAGTTTATAGTCAGGTGCTATATTTTCTAGATGGATAATTATCAGTAAGTTGCTCCACCTTTCTGAGCCTCAATTTCTTCATGGGGATAACAGTGTCTATCTCTTAGGGTCTTTAGGAGGCTAAATTAATCCATGTAAAACACACAGAAAAGGCTCTTGTGCAGAGTAAGCACTGAGTTGAGTGTTTCCTACTAGTGATGTTATTGAACTGTTACAACAGCCTGGGATGTAAGTTCTGGGGGAGCAAACACTGTATTTTAGGGTCTGACTCCAGAGCCCTTCCCACTTGTGCTACAGTAGCTTCTGGGTTTTATTGCCCTCCTATTATGGTTGAGGAAATTTAGGGTCAGAGAGGTAGTTTTGTTCAAGGCCCCCTTGGTCTGTATGGAGGATCCGATTCCGAAGCTCTGTTGAGCCCATTTTACTACTCCAGAGGGAAAAGAGAAAGAAAACAGAGGGAAAAGCCATAGCTGAGGAAGGGGGAGGTGAAAGGGGACTCCTTTATGTTTTATCTCCAGCAGAGGCCTGAGATACCTTAGGAGCCAATGCAAGGCCTGGGCAACAGAAGGCAGGGTGGGTGGAGCTGAGGCAGGGAAGGGATAAATGCCAGATCCTAACCCACAACACCCACCCGTGGTTCGTTCGTCCTCAGTGCAGGGCAACAGGTAAGAGCTCCTTTCAGCCTGGTGCCCTCTATCTGGTCTGTCTGCCCTGTTCAGGGATCCCTCACACTGAATCTCTGGTCTGATCAGATCTTTCCCTTTGTCTGTTTCTTACCATCTGTCTCTTTGTCACTTTGGTGTTTGTTCCCCCACCCCATCTCTCCCTGCCATTTCTTGTTTTCCAGCATTTTTCCCCTTTTTTATCTTTTGTTAAGTTTTCAAAACCACTCCATCACTAACACTCTCGCTTGTTCTATTTTTCCTTCTTCTGAGTTCTCTATCTTTGCTCCTAAATTTCTCTTTCTCTACGCCCCCTCTCTCCCTTTCTCCCTCCTCTTTTCTTTTTCCCCAGTTCTGTGTCTCTAGTATTTCTCTCTCTCTCTCTCTCTCTCTCTCTCTCTCTCTCTCTCTCTCTCTCTCTCTCTCCTGCTTCTCAATAGAGAAAGGTGTCTTAATATGTCTTCCTGCAATTCTCCATCCCTCCTCCCTTTGACTCCTCTTTGTCCAGCTGGCAGCACAGCTTAAAGGGTCAGAACCTAGGGACCAGAGCTAGGGAGGGAAAACTGAGGGGATGTAGGAGGCATGGGAATGAATGAAAGACTTGGGGAAGTCGAGAGATGAATAATTGACAAAAATAAGAAGGGAGGTGGAAGAGGAATGTTGTGTCATTATGCAAAAAAGGCAACAGATTTGTATTCTCACCCTAAGTTGCCGCGAAAACTTCAGCTTTTCATCCTCTGAAAAAGGGGGCTTGGTCTATGATTCCCACAACTTTTCTCATTTTTATTTTGTAGTCTTCCAAATTTTTCTGTTTCTCAGAACGTCTAATTCCAGGTATTTAAAAAATCTGTATGTCTTTTTTTGCATGACTTGACCTTTGTTTCTTACCATCTGCCAAAAGATGGTGGGTTAAGGGTGCTAAGAAGGAAGTAAGACCTGATGCCTATGACTCCTGAAGGGAAGTCACCATTTCCCCTCCAGACCTAATTGATTCATGCAAAGCAGGGCACAATAGGGAGGCAGAGGAGCAAGGAATGCTGTATCAAATAGTTTTTGGTTCTCTGCTGGGGTAGAGTTGAACTTGGCTCTGGTACTGTGGATTAGTTGCTGACATAAGGAAGCATTTTAAAGGTGCAGGGCACTTCATCAGACTTAAAATTTCACCATCATTTCTTTGGCGGAAAGTACTGTTTTAAACGGATCCCTGGCAAGGATTACCACACAGTGGGTACATACGTTGCTAAATGGGGGGATGAATGAATAAATGAATGAATGTTCAATAGTACCTGATCTGTTCCTTTGGTAAAGGCATTGGTAACAAAAGGCAAATGTCCTGGAAATTGACCTAAGTTAATGAAGCACAAGGGACAAATATCTGGATCAGGTCTTTAATCAAGAAAATATGCAGTAACATTTGAATCATGGATCCACAGTACTTAAATTAATGGTCTCTGGAACAAGACTGCCTAGGTTCAAACTCTTCTTTTTCTGATTCTTGGCTCTTTGACATGGATAAGTTACCTAATATTGGGGGTCCTCGGTTTTCTCATAACAAGGTTGTCATGAGGATTAAATAAGTTGAAGAATGTGAAGCATTTACAACAGAGCCTGGCACAGTGAGGGATCTGTGAGTATTTGATTATCAGAACTGGATGGGATCTATGGAATTATCTAATCGCCTGTCTGCAGAGAAACTAAGACCCAGAGAGGGCAAGTACTGTAAGTTAACACACTAAGTTGTAACAGGATTGAGACAAGAATCAGGTCTTAGGCTTTCTAGACCTGGTCTAGATGTGACTGACCTTGGCTGTACTTTATAGAAAGTGGAGAAAATAAAAACACTGGCTAATACTTGTTCAGTATTTATCCTGGGATAGGTACTCTTCTAAAAACACTTTCTATGGATTATATGACTGAATCCTCACACATCCCTGTAAAGTAGATAGTCCTTGTTATTATCTACAATTTACATAAATAAGATATAGAGCAGGGAAGTGACTTTTCTAAGGCCCCAGTTAGCAAGTGATGGGGCAAGGCCTGATTCGAACCTAAGTAGTCTGGTTCCAGACTTTATGTTCTTAATATCTATGTCGTATGCATTATACTTTTTCCAAAATTAAAAGTTTATTTTTAAGTGTTGTCAAGTTGTCACTGCTAGGAACTTTAACAGGTCTTTATAAGCACCCAGGAAATTGAATTCACTATTTTTTTATTACCTTATTCTACCTTGCAAAGAGCTTGCATTCCTGTCAGGATTATTTCCAAAAATAAAAAAAGCCCACAAGGAAACCTTAAAAAAAATACTCTAATTACCTAAAATGCTTCCTTGATTCAGTTTTACACACTCCAGTCTCATGGCAAGTAGTAGGATAGAATGAAATAGATTCCAAGGTACTTTGACTCAAGGTTATGGGTCCTAATGAGGGCTATGCAAAATGAGGCAGGACAAATTCCAGGAAAGGAATATCAGAACAAGAGAAATTGGAACTGCAGCTTGAAAGAACTTGAGAATACAACAAATTCCAAGAAGCAGTCTATATTCCCCAGGACCCTGAGCATATTATCATCACCAAAAGTCTCTTAGAGATGGTGGGAATATTAAACTCTTATTTTTATATATGAAAGATGGGGCTTAATCTGCCACCATCCCAAGGCAGGATTGGACTTTGCCTGTAATCTTGGGATATTCCTCAATATCATTGTCATGTCAGTCTTGCTGTTGGGTGGAAGGAATGTACAAGATAATGGAAAATGGTCATCTGCCTTGCCTGTCTGTTCCTGGGTGTCCAGCTCTTTTACCACCAATAGCCAGGGCCAGAGCCAGCCCCAGCCAGATGCTCAGACATGATTCCAGGAAGGGGCTCTTCTTCTCTCCCACACCCTAGTCTCAGCTTAGGGAGTGGTCAGACCCCAAAGATGATAAACTCTGGGAGCTTTATCTGTGGTTTGCAGGCTCATCTTCCAGCGCACTAGCCTTCACAGGCAGGCAGGGGTGGGAAACTCGTAATTCTAGCTATGAGGTAGGCACTGGATCCAATCTATTACCTAGCATGTAAGGTAGGCATAATTACTTTTTATTTGACAACTGATGAAAGCCAAGACTCAGAGAGGGGAAGTAACTTGTTCAAGATCATCCAGTTAGGGGGTTGGAATTTAAATAAGAAAACCTAACATTTACATGTATTGAAAACTTACTCTGTACCAGGCACTATCCTAAAGGCTTAACATGGGTTATTTCATGCATCCTTCCAACAACCTTTCTACCTCTGCCAATTTCAGGACCAACATGCCCCCAGTTTACATACCAACCCATGCTGCTATGAAAAGCTGTGAGAGTTGAGGAGGGGGGTGGGAATGTTCTGGTATAGAACATGGGAAGGAGACTGCTTTGTGAGACATGGGAGAGGATTCGCCCTATGAGATTAAGGAAAGAAGGAGGTTGCCATATGAGGACAAGGTCACTAGCTCCTCCTGCTCACCTGTCCCTCCCAACATAAGCCTCTACACACTGAGGGTGCTGTTAGCATCTACTCAGTAGCTTTCTTAGCTGTGCCAGGGTCTTAGTCTTGCCACGTGTTCCCATTATTCTATCCTTTATCTTGTTTCACCCTTTGTTTCTGGCTCTCCAACTTGTCCTTTTTATTTAAATCTGTTTTTCTCTCTTGCTTTCTCCAGTTGTCTTTCTCTTGGAAACTCTCAGCCCCCTCTCCTCCCAACCCTCATCCTTTCCTGTAGCCACCTCTCAGTCTCTATCCTTTGAC
The DNA here is from genome assembly GCA_949820135.1 of Sylvilagus floridanus. NCBI lineage: Eukaryota > Metazoa > Chordata > Mammalia > Lagomorpha > Leporidae > Sylvilagus > Sylvilagus floridanus. The sequence continues at coordinate 93,569,486 of OX463223.1, forward strand.
CTTCTCATTTATTCTACTCCCTCTGCCCTTCTGTCTCTCTCTCCCTAACTTCTCTGCTTAGCCCACCCTAAGGCAGCATTTCTCCTTCATTTTTGTGTCTGACTGACTCTGTCCCTGCAGGATTCTTCTCTCCTGCTCTTGTTTTTATGACTCTTTGTATGAGCCTCCAGGCTCTTGGATCTTTCCTCATGTCCCTTTTGTATCCTTCTGTCCCTGCTTCTCCTGCTGCACTGGCTAGTCTCCCATCCCTTTCCTCTTACCTCTTTCCCCATCCTTCTATATTTCTCATCATCCTCTTGTTCTCGGTCTGTGTCATTCCTCCTCTTCACATTCCTCCTCTTCACATCTGTTCGCATCTCTATCCTGTGTCCTTTCCCTCTGTTTTGACCTCTTTCTCTCCTTCAGTTTCTGTTTTTCTGACTCTCCCACCACCGCTACCACTACCATACCTTTCTTTGCTCCCTACACTTTCCTCCTTTTATTTTTTTCGAAATTTTATTTCCCTCTGACTATTCTTGCACTACTTTCCTTTTCGTTCCTCCATCAGAGGACCTGTTCATTCATTCATTCACTCAGCTATTTCTTGAGCACCTATATGCAATTTGGTTTCTCTTTTCTTGATCTCCTCTCTGTCCACTTCCTCTCCTTTTCCTCTTTCAGTGACCCACAGAATGTTTTTGTGTCTTGTCTTCCAGCTCCATTGGGCCCTGCTTTCACCTCCTCCTTTATCTGTGCTTATTCAAAAGCCAGAAGCAAATCCACAGGTAGAAAAATACCGTCTGGAGACAGAGAGTCTGCAGGGCCTAAGACTTACCCTTTTTTCCTGTTCCCTCGACTTCCTGAAGCTGGTCCCTGTGGTCTCAAGCTCCTTCTCCATCTCTGGCTAAGTCTGATTAGGAAACACCCTGGATAAGCCTCAGGAGCTCTGGCCAATGGCATCTGTTTGCACTAGCAGGTTGAATCTTCACTTGGCCAAGGTCAATATTCTTAGTCTCTTGGCCTCACAGGTTGGTGGGTTGTCAACTCTCATTCTGCCTTACACAAACACTTTGGTGATCCTCACCATCACAGAAGAGGTGGGTAGCAGAGTCTGAGTCAGAAGCCAGGCTTTTCTGACCTCCAGTTCAAACTCCTTCCTTCACCAGTTTGCCTCATGGTCAGTTTCCTATTTCTTTCTCTCTGATACCCTAATGCTACATTTTAATATTGGGAAAGAAGTTCTTTCTTTGGAAGGACAGTAAAGGTATCTCTAAGGGCAGCAAGCTTTGGATGGGGAGCTAGAGACAAAGGATCAAACACAACAATGATCCTTTGCTTTTGGTCAGGCCATCATAATCCAATCTCATCTCCTCCATGTCTTCTGCAGGACTTCGGGCTCAAGATGGTGGCAGCAGCCATGTTGCTACGATGTTGCCCAGTGCTTGCCCGGAGTCCCACAGGCCTCCTGCATAAGGTGACTAAAGCTCATCAGTTCCTGTTTGGTATTGGACGCTGCCCCATCCTGGCTGCCCAAGGACCAGCATGTTCTCAAATCCACCTTAAAGCAACCAAAGCTGGAGAAAGTAAGAAAAGGCCACTGGTAAAAAGGGAAGAATATTTGGGCCCTCAAGACGAGGTTTCAAATCATACTGGCTATCACTGCCTAACAATTTGGAGGGTTCATGTGAAAAGTATCAAGGCAGAATAAAGTGGTCTAAAAATTTACCCAGCATCTGTCTTCTCCCAGAATTTCTAGAAAGAGCTTCAATCCCATACCCCTCATATACTACACATTAGCCATGCTGAAACTACTTAAAAATGCCCGAATCAACCCTATAGTTTCAAGATTCTGTGCCTTTGCTCCTACCAGACTATTCTCTCTAATACTCTATGCCAGAGTAACTCATATTTCTCATTCAACACAGAACTTGAGCATCATCTCCTCTGTGATGCCCAAAAACTCCAGCTTGTCCCATTCTGATTCTGGGTCATGTCCCCTGCCTCTTCTAGACTTCTGTAGCCCTGTGCTCTCTTACATCCCAACACTTCACAAACATGTCTTCAGTGTGTGCCATTCCCACCAGCTCAGGAGAACCCCCTAGCACAGAGACTAGACTCTATCTCTGTGTCTCCATTGTAAGTTTCAGTAATCATTGTTAAACTAAACTTATGACTAGAAATGTACCCACAACTAATCTCTTATCTTTGCATAGACTCTTCATCTTGGGCCAAAGGCCACTGTCCCTTCATGTTGTCAGAACTCCAGGATGGGAAGAGCAAGATCGTGCAGAAAGCAGCCCCAGAAGTCCAGGAGGATGTGAAGGCTTTCAAGACAGGTTGGAGTCAAGTTCTACCTTATCCAATTTCTACTCCTAATGCACGAATCCGCCTCATCATAGTCCTAAACTAGGTTAATCCAAGGACAGCCAGTGTGCATCCCATAATAGGAATTCCAATCTTTTCCAAGTAGCATAGTAGGCAACAGCTTAGACTGTGCACTGTATTATACCCTTCCAAACATACATATGTAACTTTTGAACCCTCTAGAGTTTTGCCTCCTCTTTCCCAGATAGCTAAATGGATCCCAACAGGCTGAGCTTCCATATTTAAGCAATTTTATAACAATCTAAACTTGCATAGACGAGTAAAGGTTAAGGGTAGATATAGCCCTTAGAAAGGCAGAGAACCCTGAGTAAACTCAACTTAATTCCACTTGAGAGATGGGATATCATTAAGGACAAAAATTTCAAAATTGAAATTTAACAATGTTCAGAAAAGAATAACAAGGTGCACTTCCCTGTATCTACCTCCCCAGTGCTAGACTCAAGATGGATGCCCATTACCTTACCTAAGGAAAAAATCATAGTTGGGAGAAGTATGAAGTCACATTTCCTGACACTATAGGTCTTGCCAGTTGGGGAGATGAGTAGGACCTCTTCTTTTCTCTGCAATAGGCTTTTCTACTTTATAAATCTGAATTTTCATTGAGCTTAAACAGGATTATATATGTTTCTTTTTTTCCCCTGTCTCCTTACGGCCAATGAATTCTACACTCCCTCTCAGACCTGCCCCATTCCTTGGCCTCAACCAGCCTGAGGAAGCCATTCTCCAGTCCCCAGGAGCCAGAGCAGATTTCAGGGAAGGTCACACACTTGATCCAAAACAATATGCCTGGTGAGTTTGCTATGGTTGCAATAAAGGGGTTGGAATAGGGAAGGAGTGCTGAAAGGCATCTGGCACAGTAGAGGAAATGGTATGGAAGAGCTTTGGGTTTGAAGGGAATCTGAATTGAAGTTTTAATGCTGCACTTGCAGAATCTGTGTGCTTTGGCAAGTAAGTCATTTTTCTTCAGTGGGTTTTTCTTTCTTTCTTTCTTTCTTTTTTTTTTTTTTTTGACAGGCAGAGTGGACAGTGAGAGAGAGAGAGACAGACAGAAAGGTCTTCCTTTTGCCGTTGGTTCACCCTCCAATGGCCACCGCAGCTGGCATGCTGGGGCCGGCGTACCGCGCTGATCCGATGGCAGGAGCCAGATGCTTATCCTGGTCTCCCATGGGGTGCAGGGCCCAAGCACTTGGGCCATCCTCCACTGCACTTCTGGGCCACAGCAGAGAGCTGGCCTGGAAGAGGGGCAACCGGGACAGAATCCGGCGCCCCGACCAGGCTTCAGTGGGTTTTTTAATACCTACCTCAAGATGGTATCATGAGAAAATAAAATTATGTTTATGGAACTGTTTCCAGCTTGTTAGGAGATATCAACAAATATTAGGTTTACTCCCATTATTTCTTCTCCATGCTTCCCTCAAAAATTCACCCTTCATTTGTCATAATAAAATTTGCTTTATTTTGTAAATTTAAAGAAATATAAATTATTGTAAAATAGTTTTCAACAAGTACAGGAAAGCATAGAGTAAAATTTAAAGCACTCAAGAGTTCCACTATACAACATTAACTTTTTGTTCTTTTTGTTATATTTTCCCCCAAATATTTTTCTATGGCTAAAATATACACAAACCCCCTCTGCTCTCATCACCACACATACGTGATCTTATTCTACTCAGAGTATGTTATGATACTTTGTTCACTTAATAATACATTGTGAACATCTTTCCATGTCTATAAACTTAAAGCTGCACAATGATTATTAGTGGTTGAACTATTTTCTATGGTAAGGATGCAACATCTGTAAGTTAATCAAGTATATATAATTTACATTGTTGTCCTCAATTTTTGTATTATTTTGATTTAGATCATATGTTGGTTTTATAAACACATAAACATAAACAATGAAAACATATAGTATTATCTTTCTTAGTTTTTTTTAACCTTGAAATCTTACCATAATATACTACTCTGCTATCCTCATTTTTCCTCACTGAACAATATTCCCTGGAGACCTCTCTCTCTGTCTCCCCCCTCTCCCTTTCTCTGTGTGTGTGTGTGTGTGTGTGTATCTCACTTTTCAATACTTGCTTCCTAATATTTTTATTGCAGATGTATTATCAAACTTTTAAGTCCATCAATATGATATGTGATTAAATATCTTTCTACATTTACTGAACTGTCTGTTCAATTCTTTGCTCATTTTTCTATGGGGCTGGAAACTTTCCTGATGTTTTCAGAGGGTTTTTTTAAAAAATAAGTTCTGGATATCAATATTTGTCTGTTAAATATGCTGCAAATAATTCTCTAGGTATGTCAGGATGTGCATTTTTAAAATTCTTGATGCATAATTACAAACACCACTACAGCAAGGATGTTACCAATTACTGCCCCACTCCCCAAAAGCCACATAAGTTGCTGTGTGCAATAATGATGTCTCATGTATAGAGTTCTAGAGCTTAATAAACCCTTTGGAATATATTATTTCAATTTATCCTGAAAATAGAATTGACACATTATGTAGTTGTAGTAGGTTAAAGGAGTGAGCTCTGAGTCTCTTACTTGCTAGATATTTACCTGATTCATGACCTTGGTCAAGTTATCTGCTCTCTTTATGTCTCAGTTATCTCATTTGTAAAATGAGAATATTAATAGAACTTTCCATATAGAGTTGTGAGAAATAAATAAAATAATATTGATAAAGTTCCTGGGAGAGACCCTTGCATGTATTAGAAACTCATTAAATGTTACCTATAATAATATAATTAAACATTAGCTCCTGTTATTATTACTCCTACTGCCAAGACTAAAATAGTAATAATACAATTGCTATGTGCCAGATGTTAGCTCAGGTAATGATGTGTTGTTTGTTATCAGATGCTCACAACTGTGCAAGGAAGGTATTAAGCCTCTTTCAACATATGAAGACACTAAAACTAGGAGAGGACTCACTACTTGCTCAAAGTCACACAACTAACACAACTAGACTCAGAAATTAGAGCTATCAACATTGCTTCCACTGAAACTGAAACTAGTATCTCTAGTCAAAATGCTTCCAGACTAACCTGGGGAAGAGAGAGATGGCCATGCCAAGCATAGGAAGCCTGAGTGAATGTGTGAATGAATATTGAGTGAATGACTGAGTGAGTGATGATGAATGAAGTAGTACAGAGTTAACAGTAAATCAATGACAGAGTAAATAAATGAATACATGGAAAGAACATTAGAGAACTCAAAACTCAACAGCATGGATACAATAAGGATTAGTCAGAGATTTGAAATGAATTATTTTCATCCTCATCCCCTACAGGAAACCAAGCCTTTGGTTATGACCAGTTTTTCAGGGACAAGATCATGGAAAAGAAACAGGACCATACCTATCGTGTGTTCAAGACTGTGAACCGCTGGGCTGATGCATACCCCTTTGCCCAACACTTCTCTGAGGTGTCTGTGGCCTCAAAGGATGTGTCTGTCTGGTGCAGTAATGACTACCTGGGCATGAGCCGACATCCTCGGGTCTTGCAGGCCACACAGTGAGTAAGAGTTTGGGCCATGAGCTATGTGGGCACATCCAGAAAGGATCTGAAGCCACAGATGGAAGGAAAAGGCAGAGCTTTGGAAACCTGAGTTCCATTGTCACCCCTTTTGTCCAAGATCCTGCAGCTTATCTAATCCTCAGATATGAACTAAGACAGTTAACACATGTTTTCTAAAGTCTTGAGTGTCCAGTGCTATGAAGGAGAAGGATGGGAAACCTAGCAGGTCCTACTCTGTGTGAGTTCTTAATCTAGCTGGAGAATGGGTATTGCTGAAGATGGTGTATAACTTCCTTTATGCCTTCCAAACTGCTCAAGTTCCACCCAGCTTCTTCCATTCTTGAGTGCTTCCAGCCCTAAAAGGAAGGTTCATGTGTCCCTATCCTTCCTATTCTTCCCTCTACTTTGTCACATAGGACACAATTAATAGAGGATCATTAGATCATATTGACCTTTACCAAGGAAGGGAAAAATACCTTGTTCCACAGATACTAACAAGATTTTTTTCTGCTTTTTCTCCTCTTTGTTTTTTTTTTTTTCCTGGCCAGGGACACCCTGAACCGTCATGGAGCTGGAGCTGGTGGCACCCGTAACATCTCAGGCACCAGTAAATTCCATGTGGAGCTTGAGCAGGAGCTGGCTGAGCTGCACCAGAAGGATTCAGCCCTGCTTTTCTCCTCCTGCTTTGTGGCCAATGATTCTACTCTTTTCACCTTGGCTAAGATCCTGCCAGGTAAGCCTGAGGCCTGATCTTTGTTCAGGGCTATATCTTGCAACAAAGCATCTAGTTTCATTGCCACCTTTGCTCCTCCCCTCTAATCTGAGTTTTTTGCTCCCATTGCTCTTCTTTCTTTCCCACTTTGCATATCCTCAACACTGGATAATTATATCCCTCTGCTTTCTGCCTTGGTGAGCCTAAGCTGAGGACCACTACTGGGCAGTATAATATCACCCAACTTCAAAGAATGGTAACATAAACTCATCACCTCCCAACTCGACTCAGCCCTTAACACTTATTAAAAAGTCTTTTTATGTCTTCACAGAAGCTTTTTCAAAACTTCTTCCCTCTTCTAAAATCTCTGACTACCTCCTCCTTCACTCTTTGCAAATAACCTCATATTCTATTTATTAAAGAAAGCAAAGTCACAAGAAAGGAACTTTATTCCCACCAATCCAATGAACTTATTTGATTATTCACTGACATTTTCACATTCCCTCCTACAATTGAAGGCATATCTTTCCTGCCTAAAGCCAACTCATTTATTTGCATACTGGATCCCATCTTCCCACTGTCCCATTCTCTAGCTAATAATGTCCTCACTGCAGGTGCCTTGTCATCCTTTCATCACAGCCCCAATCCCTAATGATAACTTCCCACTTTCCCTAGTCAATTTTGGACTCATACAATTGCTCTGATAAAAGACAGCAAAGATTCTCATTCCCCAGCTTCTACTGGGCCTTCTGTGCTTTCTGGCAATCTTGTTTCCTGGGTCAGCTCTCCAAGTCGCTGGGAAGTTTTGCCAAACTCCCGTTCTCCTCAGCCTTCCTATACCTCCTCACTATCCCCCTCAACAGAAGACTTCACCTCATTCTGAAAATAGAAGATCCCAGACATCAATGTCCTCAACTCCTAGCTGCAAAGTACCTACAAACTCACAAGAACCCCCTTCTATTCCCCATTCCTTCTCTCCTGTTATAGTGGAAGAGGTGCCCTTTTTCCTGCCGACCTGCCCATCCACTGATGCTCAATGTCCCATTCCCCTCTTCCTCCTTAAGAACCTAATCTACCAGCTCTCTCCTTATCTTCAGCTTCTCCGTATCTTTAAATATGTTTTAATCTCTTGAATCTTAAAAAACATTTTTTCCAACCCCGTGACCTTTTATCTACTGCCCTATTTTTCTCTTCCTTGTAACAGACAAAGTGCTTGAGAGACATCTTCACACTTGTTACCTTATTCTTCACTTCCTGACTCTTCAGCACATGAAAAATATCACCTCTACTTCTTAGAAAATCTTTCCAAGGTCACCCAAAATCCTCTAGTAAGCTCAACATCTTTGGCATGGTTTTATTCAGTCAATTCCCCCTCAGCCATTAAAATCTAATTTCTTTCCATCTCTGCTGCCATCTTAGCCTAGACCAACATCATTTTCTTGATTTCACCTTTGCCTTCCTATAATCTATTGTCCCCAGCAGTCAGAAATATGTTTTTAAAATGTAAAATCTAACTTTGTCACTCCCCTGGTCAAAAGCTTTTAATGGACCCACATTGCCCACAGTACTAAATGCAAATTCCTTATCATGGCTTCTACAGCTCTCATAAATCTGGCTTCTATATATCTTTCCAGCCTTATCTTTTGATAGCACTCTTCTCACTCACTGATGCAATAATATAATCATTCATACACTGATTCACTCACATAAATCAAGTCACTTGTTTATTCAACCATGCATTCAAAAAACGCTTACTTTCCATCTACTGTGTACTTAGCCTTATTCTAGGTGCCAGAGACAGAGAATCTAAAAAAGAACGTTTCTTCCTTCAGGAAGCCATGGCTCATTTTCTCAAGTAGATGCTATTCCTTACTCTCATGAAAGCCATAGTTCCTTGATGTCAGTGAAGTGTTGGGGGCCAGGAATCAACTGCATCCACCAATATACCACCTCCGCCTGTCCTTCCAGCATTGCCTAGTAGAAAACCCTGCATTTCTCAGTTTCTAGAGAAAGGCCTTCTCTTCTCTGGATCTTAACTTTCTCACCTGAACAGCAAAGGAATTGGATCCCATGTTTACTAACTGCTCTTCCAGTTCTGACATACCTCAATCCTAGGATTCCAAAACGAACTCCTGGTAAGTATCCATATCTGTAACTATCAGCAGATGTATGCACCTGCAAGAGGTAGAATTTAATCTAGATGAAGAAGAATCTAGCATCAGTGCAAATCAATAAGCACATCCTAGGAAAGATCCCTTTCCAAGTATTGATCTTATGTGTCAGGGAGAAGGAACAAGGGCCCTATCCTCAAGAAATTCTAAAAAATTCCTAGGAAATTAAATTTTCCCTCACTTCAAGATAGTCAAGAGACAATATCGGGATTAGAAATGACTGGAAGGTATAGAGGTCAGAATTTTATGGCTGAGGAATTCTTCAAAGGGAGGAAGAGTTGTCACAAGGTTTCTACAAGAAAAAGGAGCACAGCAGAGTCTTAAAGGGAAGAGAGGGCTGTCCTTTTTCCCCTTTCAGGCCATATTTGAAGGTTGAAGTGGGATCACTGAGACAGAAATTTAAGCATTATGCATCTGATTCTTTAGGTTGCGAGATTTATTCAGATGCAGGCAACCATGCTTCCATGATCCAAGGTATCCGCAACAGTGGAGCAGCCAAGTTTGTCTTCAGGCACAATGACCCTGACCATTTGAAGAAACTTCTAGAGAAATCCAATCCTAAGACACCTAAAATTGTGGCCTTTGAGACTGTTCACTCCATGGATGGTATGTATATATGTGAGTGTATGCTTATTAATATTTGTCTCACAAAAACCATGCTGATAATGTAACAGCTAAAATTCACAGAGTACCTCTTATGTTCCATGCATAATTATTAGAACTTTAAACAGATTAATCTTCTTAATCTTCAATGAGTTAGGTGCCATGATTTTTTTTTTATGAGGAAACTGAGACATGAACAACTGGAATAACTTGCCCAAGTCCATACAGCTAGTAAATGCCAAGGGATAGAAGCAGCTATTATGCTTACCTTATAGGCAAAGAAATTAAAGTTCAGACAGAATCCAATTTGTCTTCGGCAGCCCAGCAAAGTGAGTGTTTGCACCATATGGCATATAATTCCAATTCCTTGCACTATACTCTGTCTATTAGAAATGATGTGCAAATCAATCACACTAGTATCTGGTTTCTACAAAAGAAAATTTCACAAAACATTGTCTAGGAGTCTTTCAAGGTCCAATATGAGGCACTGGAACCAAAACAGGTTTTCAAGTCAGACAGACCTTAATTCAAACCCAACCTTTGACATTTACTGCCTAGATGATCTTGGGTAACTGTTTAGTTCTCTCAGCTTCAATTTTCTCAAGGTAAAATATCAACTTGTAAGAACCAGACATGATGGAAACCATTCCATTTATTATGATTCAGTAAAAGTAAGTGAGTTTTACTTTCCTATATCTTTTCTTCTCTCAACTGAAATTATCCCAAAGCTTTCTGTTGCTGGCCCTATTGAGTAGAAGTCATGTGTTTTAGGCACTCTCTTCTCTGGATTTATTTAAGTGAAGAGATGCTCATTTTATTTCAACTTTTCACTTTTGCAACTGAAAAAAAAAAAAAAACAGAGTCCATAGTCTTCCCTCTGTTAGCTAAAGTGCCATCGGAATCATACAAAGGGCTATGACACCAGACAATCCAACTTCAGATCTCATCATGACAATGTACTAATTTGGTTAAGTTTCTTAATTTCTCTGTGTCTCAGTTGCCTTATTTGTAAAATGGAGGTAATGATTATAGAATAGCTGTAAAAGCTAGATGAGTTAATATATATACAGAATTTACAATCATGCCTACTTCTGTATTTCTATAACTAGTGATAAAGTAAAACCATCCCTTTCGTATAGTTCTAAAACTTAGACTATTCAAATTAATTATTCTTCAATTGCAAACCACACTGGGGACATTCTACCTCCTTATATTTGCAAATAAATAATTCCTTATTTTTTAATAGAAATTCTGCCTAAACTGTCAATACTAGAGGATTGACTTCCTCCCATGTAAATAATGCTTGAATTATCTGTCTTTTTTGACTCAGAACCCATTACCTGTATGTGGCTCCCCTCATGTTGTCCTATCAATTACTCACATTCTTTAATCCTGTCCTGGTGCCCTGTCTTTCCACCTAAAGATATTTCATCAGCATTCCAACTCCCTGCACCTCAGCAGTTTCCAGTGAGCATAGATGCATGTGTTCTTATATGCAGAGTGCTCACATGATCTATATATGAGATTCACAGCTATTTGATGATCTTATAAATGGCTTTCAGTATGGACAAAGTCTAGAAAACATGGAAAATATGGATGGAAAATGGAGGCATACATAGAAATTAGTTCTAATTTGCCTTCATTTGATATATTGAGACTGAGTCTATAAGAGGGAGCCTTCAGGGAACTACATTGATAGAGACAAGAGAAAAATACACTCCCCCAGAGACACAGAAAATACAGAGGCACAAGGAAATTCAGAAAGAGACAGAAGGGTACAGAGAAAGGCATTCAGGAGCAGAGAGATAGTCATAGAGGCCAACACAAAAGGGTATAATGAGAGAGAAGGGGGAAGGGAAGGATCAGGAGGAGAGAGGAGAGAAGTGGGGGAGGAAACTGAGAGATGGAGAGAAGAAAAAGAGAGAAAGGGAGGGAAGAATGGGAAAGGAGAGGAAAAAAGGTAGAGACAGAAAAAATAGAGACATAGAAAAATATGGAAATGGCACAAAAAAAGAGTGATAGAAAACCAGAAAGACAGAAGGGGAGGCAGTGAAAATAAAGATATTGCTAGCACCTGACCAAGGGAGTGAGGTCTACAATCAGGACTGAAATAGCTGGCACAAAAGGTGACTTTTTTGAATTTATTTAAACAAAGACATTATACAGGGTATTGCCAACTTCATATGGAAATGCACAGACTTGCAAGGAAAAAAAAATATAAATGGGTCAGAGACCAGAAAAATAGCAGAAGAGGACAAACATAGTCATAATGAAGTAAAAATAGAAAGAGAACCAAGACTTGATCTCAGGCTAGGGAAAACACACACACACACACACACACACACAGTTTGGGCTGAAGTGGGTACAGGCAGTTGATGTACACAAAAAGGTTTCTAATAGTACCAAGTGAGGGGGCACATCCTCCTCCTCTCTACAACACCTTTTTCCAATCCAAATTAGGTATGGATGGGAAATTCCATACAGGAGATGGATCTGGGGAAGGGTTATAACCTCCAACTTATCCCCTGGCTTTGTTCAGGTGCCATCTGTCCTCTGGAGGAGTTGTGTGACGTGGCCCATCAGCACGGTGCCCTGACCTTTGTGGATGAAGTCCATGCTGTAGGATTGTATGGGTCCCGGGGCGCTGGGATTGGGGAGCGTGATGGAATTATGCACAAGATTGACATAATCTCTGGAACTCTTGGTGAGTGAATGCCTTTGACAACTCTTAGATACAATCCAGAGAGGAGGCCCCTGCAAGTACCTTTTGTTTCTCTTCCCCAAAGCTGCGGGAGCTGTTTGGGTAGAATTCACAGCCCTAAGTGACTCTTCTAGATTCCTTCCCTCTACTTCCATCCCACTGCAGAATTTCTGAGAGGGTGTTTTGAAAAGATCCCTGAGGCTGGGCCAAATAGCCAGGTTAGACCTGAGTAAGTGGAGACATAGTTCCAAACTCTTCCCCATTCTAACTCCAAGCTTCATCTTAGCGCCACTCCTGGCCCTAACCAGCTAAAAGTCCCCGCCTAGCTCCTGCCTATCAAGTCACTGCACATGGCAGGACTCAAAAGTCCTATCACAAAGCAGCAGAATTATCAGCCCTGCCTGCTTCGTCATGGACAAGAGAGATGAAAAGAGGGCCAGAGAGGGAGACCAGAGTTCCAGCTTCTGGTGCAATTCCTTGTGTCACCTGGGGGCATGAACCTGTTTTTCTAGGGACTAATTATGGGTTCTGGACATATTGTTCATTTCTGTCTCTAGGCAAGGCCTTTGGCTGTGTGGGTGGTTACATCGCCAGCACCCGTGACTTGGTGGACACGGTGCGTTCCTATGCTGCAGGCTTCATCTTCACCACCTCACTGCCCCCCATGGTGCTCTCTGGGGCACTGGAATCTGTGCGGCTGCTCAAGGGAGAGGAGGGCCAAGCCCTAAGACGAGCCCACCAGCGTAACGTCAAGCACATGCGCCAGCTACTAATGGATAGGGGCCTTCCTGTCATCCCCTGCCCCAGCCACATCATTCCCATCCGGGTGAGAGCCCAACCTTGTCCACTGCACTCCCCACCTATCTCTTCTGGAAGCCCTCCCATGTCCAGCAAACTGATTGCTCTTGTCTACTCTTGGTTTTCCTATTAACCAGCTATTCTGGATTAACCAATCTTTTCTTTTTGTACAACCTATTACTTTGTGTTTATTAGACTGTGCCCAGACCCTCACTATATTGAGTAGTTATAGCCTATATTTCAGTTTTTTTTTTCACACTGTGGTTCATGATTATTAGTGGGCCATAAAATCAGTTTAGCAAGTTATGACTAGCATTAAAAAAAATAGGGCTCAGCATGTAGCCTAGCAGTTAAGATGCCCATATCCTATGTTAGAATGCCTGGGTTCAATCACTGACTCAGGCTTCTTATTCCAGCTTCATGCTAATGCAGATCTTGGGAGGCAGTGGGGATGGCTGAAGTAATCAGGTTTCTGAAATCCAACATAGGAGACCTGGATTGCATTCCTAGCTCCTGACTTTGGCCCTACCCAGCCTCAGTCATTATGGACATCTGAGGAATGACTAGTGGATAGGAGATCTCTCTCTCTCTCTCTAATGAATTTTTTAAAAATAGAATAGAAAATGTTGGAGTATATCACACATTGTAAGGGTATCATTTTGTGAGAAATTTTCAGTTTTACATATATGTATATGTTGGTATACATGTATATGTACAGTGATGGTATAAAATGTATTTCTTACTGAGAATTGAGGTCAGAAAGATAAAATTAAAAGCCACAAGCCTAGATGCTATTTTGGATCACCAACTATGTTTAACTATGTTTGGGTATTTACTGGCTTTAAAAATGAACTGCTCATTCTTTTATAAATAACATTTATTTCTGCTAATTAGAAAATAGGGTGTGGGAAACACATTTTTGGTGACAATTTTATAGATGAGAAAGAAATATTGTCATCCCTCAGTATCCAAGGGATTCCATGCTACAAGGATGATCAAGTCCCATACAAAAAATGCCATAGTACTTGTATATAATCTATACAATTGTCTCATGTACTTTAGATCATCTCTAGATTATTTATAATACCTAATACAATGTCAATGTTATGTAAATAGTTGCCTAATTATATTGTTTAGGGAATATTCAGTACAGAGGCATTTTTAAAAATATTTTTGATCTGCAGTTGGTTGAATCCAGGGATGTAGAACCAGAGGACATGGACGGCTGACTATTTTGACTGATCCTCAGGCAGCCCAATCCCCCCCCCTTTTTTTTTAAGATTTATTTATTTTACTTGAAAGTCAGAGTTACACAGAGAGAGAAGGCGAGGCAGAGAAAGAGAGAGAGAGAGAGAAGTCTTCCATCCGCTGGTTCACTTCCCAGTTGGCCGCAATGGCCAGAGCTGTGCCAATCTGAAACCAGGAGCCAGGAGCTTCTTCTGAGTCTCCCACATGGGTGCAGGCGCCCAAGGACTTGGGCCATTTTCTACTGCTTTCCCAGGCCACAACAGAGAACTGAATCGGAATTTAGAGCAGCCGAGACTCGAACCGACACCCATATGGGATGCTGGCACTGCAGGTGGCAGCTTTACCCATTACGCCACCATACCAGTCCCCAGTATCCCCTTGAAAGACTGAATTTTAGGGCTGGTGCAGTGTAGTAGTAGGTTAAGCCACTACCTGCATACGGGCAGGCCATATGGGCACCTGTCTGAGTCCTGGCTGTTCCATTTCCAAACCAGCTCCCTGTTAATGCACCTGGGAAAGAAAGAGAAGATGGCCCATATGCTTGGGCCCGACTGAATTTTAAAATACCCGTTATCTGAATCAAGCCAATGAAGCACACAGAAGTAACTTGGGGAATTTGTCTTTTCACTTAGAACTACCCTCACGCTAACCTACTAGCTAAGTAAAACTGGTGTGCTTGTTCTGAAATCAGCATCAAGATAAGGCTGCTGGCGTCACCTCCACCTCACTCCCTTCAAATTTAATTGTTAGCTCTGAGTTCCTCTTTGATAGAAATTCTGGAAATGCCACTAAGGGCCTTTTGAATGATATGTCCCCAAATTCAGTGTTATTCCTCAATCTGGTTCCCTTTACCCACTTTTTTTTTTTTTTTTTGACAGGCAGAGTTAGACAGTGAGAGAGAGAGAGAGAGAAAGGTCTTCCTTCCATTGGTTCACCCCCCAAATGGCCGCTATAGCCAGCGCACTGCGCCAATCCGAAGCCAGGAGCCAGGTGCTTCCTCCTGGTCTCCCTTGCAGATTCAGGGCCCAAGGACCTGGGCCATCCTCCACACTCCAGCCACAGAGCTGGAGTGGAAGAGGAGTAACAGGGACAGAATCCAGCGCCCCAACCAGGACTAGAACCCAGGGTACCGGTGCCATAGACAGAGGATTAGCCTAGTGCACTGTGGTGCTGGTCCCCTTTACCCACTTAATGGAACTAGGGATCGCAGGATGAGGGTGACAGGTTACTAATAGCCTCTCTCTTGAGCCCAGGTGGGTGATGCAGCACTCAACAGCAAGATCTGTGACCTCCTGCTCTCCAAGCATGGTATCTATGTGCAGGCCATCAACTACCCAACTGTCCCCCGGGGTGAGGAACTGCTGCGCCTGGCACCCTCCCCGCACCACAGCCCTCAGATGATGGAAGACTTTGTTGGTAAGTCCACAATTATGGGTGCCTACAGTACTTCCCCAGCCCTCATCCAGGTACTGAGGAAACTGAGAGGAAAGATGACACTCAATTAAAAAAAGCATATTTCTGGAACACCTACTGCATGCCAATCTGTATATTAGGGTCACAAATGAATGAGAAACAGATTCCTAAATTTATAGGAGCCCCATTTAGTTGGGGAGACCATGGCAGGCACAAACAATAACAGGGAGCAGTTATCAAAACTAAACAAAGACATCGTACTGGGGAGTTATGGGAGCAGAGAGGAGGGGCCTGGTCCAGCCTGCAGGATTCAAGATAGGCTTCCTACTTGACGTGTTACCTGAGATGAGTCTTGCAAGGGAAGCAGTATTGAGCCACAAAAAGAGGGTGTGAAGAGGTATTCTTAGTAGAATACACAGCATTATGAAAAACAAGGAGTGGAGTTAAGAAGCAGCTTAGGCCAGCACCGTGGCTCAATAGGCTAATCCTCTGCCTGCGGCACCAGCACACCAGGTTCTAGTCCCAGTCGGGTCGCCGGATTCTGTCCCGGTTGCTCCTCTTCCAGGCCAGCTCTCTGCTGTGGCCCAGGAGTGCAGTGGAGGATGGCCCAAGTCCTTGGGCCCTGCACACAAAAAAAAGCAGCTTGAGGTATATTAAGGACAATAATCAAGTATTACTGGAATGCAGGATAGTCAGTATATAGTGGGGAGAGAAGTGTTAATCCATGAAGTCTGCAAAGACAATGAAAGACAGGGACTGGACTGAGAGGCTTGCAGAGCTGAGTAGTTCAAGTTTTACCCTGAAAGCTATCAATTTAGCTATCAATTTAGTCTTTACCCTTTCACCTAAAGTTTACTGAATTCTTGGGTGCAGTTTTCAGCCCAGGGCCAGGCATAGAGAAGCTTCTCATTCCAGGCCCACAGATGAAAGACATGTAGGCAGGCAATAGTCTAGCAGAGGGTACTGGTTCAGTGTGATACATTCTAGTGTTAAAGTTAGAGAGTACTCATTTACAGCTAGAAAGACTAAGAAGGCTGAAATTGGAGAGGCACTGTGGGTGAGGAAGCCCTTGTACATGGATATGGTCAGGAACCTCCTTCCAGAATAAGGGAATGCCATGAGGAATGACATATGGACAGGCGAGAAGGCCGTGTTGACAACACGGCTTCTCTTACCCCTTCCTTTGGCTCACTCCTCTTCAACTTCTCAACTTAACTCAGGCAGCCTTTCATTCATTATTTCAATAAATATTTATCAAGTACATGCTGTGTGCTAGACACTATTCTAGGTGCTGGGGACCCAAGAGTAAACAAACAAGACACAAAATCGTTACCCACTGGAGCTTACATTCTAATGGAAATAGTCAAAGTATATTTAAAAATAAGCAAAGTAAATAATACATGAGTTTTTCATTGCTATATTGAAATACCTGAAACCAATTAATTTTATAAATGAAAGAGATTTATTTGGCTCACAGTTCTGGATGCTGAAAATTCAAATGGCAAGGAGCAGGCTCTGGTCAGGGCTCCCTTCGACTGCATGACCTCACTGCAAATTGTAATAGTGGATTACAATGGGAGGAAATTATCACACCTCAAAACAGAAAATCAGAGAGGGCGAGAGAGAAAGAGAAAGAGAAAGAGAGAGAGAGAGAGAGAGAGAGAGAGAGAGAGAGAGAGACTGATTGATTCAAGGGTCAAGTTCAAGCTTAATAACTCATTCATATGAGCACTCACTTCAGGAAACCAGTATTTCTTTCCAAGGGGAGCATGCCTAATGACCTAAGCTCTCCCACTAGGCTCCACTCATAAAGGTTCCATCAGCTCCCACGTTGCCACATTGAGGCCCAAGCTCCCAACACATGAACATTAGTAGACACATCAAAAACTCAACCAAATAATAGCAAGTCACATATTACTTCTAAGTACAATGGAAAAAAATACAAAGCAGGATAAGGGGGACAGTAAGCACTGGAGGCAGGGGTTAGGTTGGAAGAAGGATATAGTATTACAGTAGCAAGGGTAGAGATCCATTGAGGTCACACTTAAGCAAAGATCTGAAGGAGGTAAAGGAGTTAGCTGGGCAGATATCTAAGTGAAGGGCATCCCAGGTAGTGGGAACAAACCTAAGGCAGGGAAGACTGAATTCCTTTTATATTTGAGGAACAGCAAGATGAGTGTGCATGGAGTAAACAACTGAAAAAAAACTGAGCAGAGAGAGGCAATGTGGGGCCAGATTATAGAGAGTAACTAAGTCATTGCAGATTGTGGCTTTTAGTGAAAGCCTTTGGAAGGACCTGAACAGAAGACTGACATATCTGACTTAGGTTTTAACAGAATTGCTTGGACTTCTATGTTGAGAATACAATGAAGAGAACAAAGGGAGCAGGAAGGGAAGCAGGCAGACACAACAGGGGGCTGCTACAATATTTCAGCTCAGATTTGATCACAGCCAATGAGATGATAAGTGGCCCAATTTTGAAGGCAGAGCAAATGGTATTTGCTGATATATGGGGTAAGAAAGAGAGCAATAAAGATGGCTCTAGCAGTTTTGGACTGAACAACTGGAATTGCCATCAACTGATATGGGGAGAGCTGAAAGTAAAGCAGGTTTAGAGGGTAGAGACATGAGTTGCTCAGTTGTGCTTGTGTTAAGCTAGAGATACAGGAGGGCCACTTATAGGCAAGTCAGGAAATCAAGCAAAAGGTCTGGGACAGAGATGAGAATTTCAGAATCATCAGTATATGATAGTGTTTAAAGCCATGAGACTAGATGAGATCACCAAGAGCATAAGCATAGAAAAGGCACTTCCTGCATGGGGTCCTCTGAGTTCCCCTGCTCAGGCTCCCTTGTCATAGCACTGATGGCACAGTATGATGACTATCTGTGTCATCTTCCTCACCAGGCTAGGAGTTTCCAAGGAGACAGGTTCACTTCATCCACAGTATCTCCTGTACTGAGAGAGTGTGAGGTACCAGGGCAGGCCAGTATAGCTTCAAATTGTGTCAAGGAATCCTTCCCAGTCTTTTACACAAACCAGTACCCACAAATGGTAGCATTCAGAGCATACACTGGAGCAAAGAGATACTACTTTCAGTTTTGAGGTAACTCAAAAGGTTGAAGGATCAGTATCTTTGTACACCTGGGGATTCAGAAGACCTAATCAGATTTTTCCCTCCCTTTTCTTCCCACAACCTTCAGAGAAGCTACTGGTAGCCTGGAACGAGGTGGGGCTGCCCCTTCAGGATGTGTCTGTGGCTGCCTGCAATTTCTGTCACCGTCCTGTGCACTTCGAGCTCATGAGTGAGTGGGAACGCTCCTACTTTGGGAACATGGGGCCACAATACGTCACCACTTATGCCTGAGAAGCCAGCTGCCTCATGTTCTTCCTCCACCTGTAATTCACTTAAAGCTGGGCCTCCTCCTGACCTCTGCTTTGCTGTGTGCCTCTAGCTGACTTGAGTCTGAAAATAAAGAGCAAACTGCAGCATCTGTAGCCTTTTCCTGGACAGGGGACAGACAACTACACATCTGACTCCCTCAAATAGTAGACTAAAGCTCACTTTTTGGCCTGACCACCCCCGTTTTACTGACAGAGAAGGGGAAGGGAATGACCATTGATTATACAGTGAATTGCCCAAACGGCCAAGACACTTGGCAGATTTACCTGAAATGGCTTTTTCCCATTAGTCCCAACAAAAATCCAGAGATTGACCCTACCTGGACACTTAGGTCCAAGGTAGGCCCTGAAGCCTGGAGACAGTCAGCCCTAAGCAAACTGCCTGGAGGGAAGGAGTGGCTCCCCAAAACTGAGGAGGTAATTTCCAGAAGGGGAACAAATATCTTCCTCATCTGTTAGCCTTCTTCCCACCCACAACATCTTATAGAATAGCTATTACCAGCCCAGTTTCCAAGATAAGAAGTGTGGCTCTAGGAAGCAACATGTTCAAAGCAATGTTCCCAAACTTTCCAGATCACAGCACATGGGCAAAAATGACATGATGCACTTGGAAGAATTAATATTACTTGCCAAGGAGGCAATCTTCTGAGACGAGTGTGAAGCCAGGCCCTGACTATCAACTCAGAGGGCTGAAAGACGCATTTCTTTCCACCTTATAACCTATTTGTGTCAGCTGAGGGACACCCTCACTGGGAACCTCTGGCTTGAGGCTACACAGCCCACTACACTTCTGCCACATTATACCCACATCCCTTGCTGATCCAACCTCAGTAGTACACCAAGCCCATACAATCCAGCAGGGCCCTTTATGATGAACACCACTTGTCCCTCCTCCCCTCTCCCCGGGAGTTATACCATGAGGCTGCAGGCAGTTGGAAAACCAAGTGTTGAGATAGCTTCTCTGAATCAATGTTATGGAGCACATTCATAATGTCCACTCAAAGCAGTGCACTGGAACAAAGACACAGACTTTATTTATTTAAATATATACAAATACATTCCCCAGCAAGGACAGAAGGAGTTTCAAATCACAACTTTCTGGGGCAGCTGGCTCCTGTGTCCTTCTAATAGGATGGTGGGAAGTGGGCAGGGGGATTGGGTAACAGCATTAGGGTACAAGAAGCTTGCCAACAAGACAGAGCTAGGCAGGAAGAAGACGAAGAGAAACACTGGAGGAAGATGAGGGAGGAAGAAGAGAAAGATAAGGAGGTAGAGGAGAGGAAAGGAAGAAAGGGGGCCTTGGAGGAAGAGATATCCCAGACACTCAGCAGAGCAGCTAACTTCAGATCCTATGAGGGGTGATGACATCACACATTCTTATGCTTCAGTTGGCTCAGCTGGGCCTGCTCCAGAGGAAAAAGTTACAGCGGGAAGAGGGGTCAGTGGGAGGACCCCGGGGCCTGGCACACATGTAGAAGCGGCGGCCCAGGTTAGGTCCTGGCTTCTTCACAGTACGCATGACACATGGCTCCCTGTGGCCCCCGCAGAGGGGCATGGGTGAGGGTCCCCCCAGCACAGACTTCCAGAACAAAGTCTGTACCTCCTTGTCATCTTTGACCTCTGAAGTCTTGGCCTGTCCCTCTACCACTTTGGTCATCACCTCCTGTTCTGGAGTCTTTGGCATAACAAGGATGTCCTTCAGCGGCAGGCGAGGCACCTCCAAGGCAGGAGAGGTGTGGGGATGGCTCGAGGAAGGCTGGAAATAGCTCATCAGGTTCTTCTGGCCTCTGCTGGAACCAACCTGACTTGGCCGAGGCCTGGCTGAGCGGACACGGGCTTTGTTTTGGTGTGTCTGTACCCGAGGTTGACTGCTGAGCTGCAATGCTGACTCGTCCAATACAGGACCTTGTTCACGGGGAACTAGGAAGCGAACGATCTTGAGCTGAGTGCCTGCAAATTCAGGAAGGAAGCGGGTGCACAGAGGCGGGCACTGTCTTGCAGGTACAGAGGACACATTCAACACTGCACCCACAGGGCAGTGGTCAGAGCCCATCACCTCAGGCAAGAGGAAGGAACTCTGGAAAGTGTCTATGACCAAGGTCCTATCCCCCAAGACGTAGTCAAGCCGTGAACCATAGTTGAGAAGACGGGCGCCAGTGACCACCGACCAGCAGGTGAAAGCCCTTTCTTGCTTTGGCTGGAAGCAGCGGAAGCTATCAATAAAGGGCCCTGTGTGGGACCCAGCCTGACAGCCCGGGTTACTGAGCAAGCCGTCCATCCATTTGCGACCTGGGTCCTCTTCAAAGCATTCCTGGGGGAAGAGACAGGCAGTAGATGCCTAGAACTGGAAGAAACCTAGACCGATTGTTTCATTTTACAAGCAAGAACAGCCTCTGGGATGGGTCTGTTAAAGGAGTGTACAATATACCTGCTATGGTCGGAATATGGTTTGTCCCCTCTGAAAGTCATTTTTAAACCTTGCTGGTAAATATTAAGAAGGTGGAAACTGGCCAGCACCGTGGCTCAATAGGCTAATCCTCTGCCTGCGGCACCAGCACACCGGGTTCTAGTCCCCGTCGGGGCACCAGATTCTGTCCTAGTTGCTCCTCTTCCAGTCCAACTCTCTGCTGTGGCCCGGGAGTGCAGTGGAGGATGGCCCAAGTGCTTGGGCCCTGCACCCCATGGGAGACCATGAAAAGCACCTGGCTCCTGGCTTTGGATCAGTGTGGTGCACCGGTCACAGCAAGCCAGCCACAGCGGCCACTGCGGGGTGAACCAACGGAAAAAAGGAAGACCTTTCTCTCTGTCTCTCTATCTCACTGTCCATTCTGCCTGTCAAAAAAAAAAGGTGGAAACTGAATCCAACTATGGTGTTTACAGGAGGGACTTTTGAGGAGTAATCAGGATTAAATGAGGGCATCAAGGTAAAAACCCCATGATTGAATCCTGGTGGTTTTAAAAGACAGCAGATGATACATACACACACACACACACACACACACACACAAGTTCACGCCCCTTCTCTTACCATGGGGTGTCCTGTGTCACTTTGGGACTCTGCCAACAAAAAGGCCATCACCAGATGCAGGCCCTCAACCTTGGATTTCCAGAACCAGGGGCCAAAATAAACCTTTTTTCTTTACAACTGACCCAGTCTGTGATATTGTGTTACTACCAATAGAGAATGGGGCTAAGTCAGTACTCAAAAAACGTAAGGGGAAACCAGAATTGGGACCATAATATCAGCAGGAGGTAGCTGACACAGTCCACATAAGCAAGAGGTAACTGTAGCCTGGACCAGAGTGGAGCCAGAGGAGCCAGAAAAATGAAATTAGGAGATGAGTTAGAACTAGAACCAATAGTACTCACTGACTAACTGAATGTGGGAAGCACGTTAAAGGAGGATAATACAAGCACCATTCCCAAGCATCTATTTAGAGTAACAAAGGGGATGATGGTGCCAGCCAAGAGATGAAAAGACTAGAAGAGCAGGTGTGCTGGGAAGTGAACATGTTCTACTAGTCTGGAAATAATATGTTTATTCTCCAAGCTGCTATTATTACTTCTTTTCCTAGAAGGAAGAACAGAAGGAGGTAGAGTGGAGAGATCTAAGACAGCTTCGAACTAAGTAGAAAAAGCATAAAGGTGCACAATGCTATCACAGAAACTCAAAAGAAACAGAATGAGTGGGTGCCTGATGAGGAACGAGGCAGAGAGAGACCTATGGTTCACACTTTATAGTGTTTATCCCCACCGTGACTGGATCGCCATCACCACTTTTAAAAAGATGCATTTATTTACTTGAAGGCAGAGTTACAGAGAAGAGAGGGAGACACAGAGAGATCTTCCATCTGCTGGTACACTGCCCAAATGGCCACATCGGCTGGGGCTGGATCAGGCTGAAGCCAGGAGCTTCCTCTGGGCCTAATCCTACTCTGGGAGTAGGGGCCCAAGGCCTTGGATCATTTTCCATTGCTTTTCCAGGCACATTAGCAGAAAGCTGGTTCTGAAGTAGAGCAGCCAGGAGTGAACCAGCACCCATATGGGATGCCGGTGTCACAGGCAGCAGCTTAACCTGCTGTACCACATGGCCAGCCCCACTATTTTTCCATTCTCTTATTTCTACTCATTGTCCCAGCCGGCAGCCATATCTATCTTATGTTATCCTTCAACGAACTAATCAAGGGATCTTTCCACAGCCTCTTGACTGAGCCAAGCTCAGGGCTGAGTTGAATTGTGCCAGAAGTTACTGATATCCCCATCACAAGGCAAGCCAAGATGAGAAGTGACATATAGATTCTGGGGCAGCAGTTCTCATGGTTGGCTGCACAATAAAGTTACCCTGGGGGCTTTCAAAATATACTATTACACCGGTCCCATCCCCCAAGAGAATCTGATTTCATTGGTTTGGAGTGTTACCTCCACTCCCATATTCACTGCTGCACTAACAAGTAGCCAAGATAGGGAAATCAATCTACATGTGCACCGACAGATGAACGAATTAAAGAAAATGGGATGTATCTCTACAAAATGGAGTAGTAGCCACAAAAAAGAATGAAACCCTGTTATTTGCAGCAACATAGGCTGAACAAGAGGACATTATGTTAAGTGAAATAAACCAAGCATAGAAAAACAAATTCCACATGTTATCACTCATATGTGGAAGCTAAAAAGTTGGTATCATAAAAGCAGAGAATAGAATCACCAATATCAGAGGTGGGTTGGGGGACACAGAAGGGCTGGTTTAACAGGAACAAAAATATAGTCAGATAGGAGGATTAGGTTCTAACATTCTATAGCACTGTAGAGTGACCACAGTTAACAATAATTTGTTGTGTATTCCAAAATAACTAGAAGAGAAAATTTTAAATGCTCTCAACACAAAGACATGTTTAAGATGGATTTGAAAGTTACCCTAATAGGGGTCATAAATCATATATATTAAATCATATATATTAGTAATCATAAATTATAAACATGTATCAAAATATTACAACAAGGGGCACGTATCTGGTACATCAGTCAAGACACTGGCATCCTCTATTAGAGTGTCTGAGTTTTAGTTCCTGTTACACTCCAGCTTCCAGCTTCCTGCTAAGGCACACCCTAGGAGGCAACAGGTGATGGCTCAAGTGGTTGGGTTCTTACCACTCAAATAAGAGACCCGATTGAGTTCCTGGCTCCTGGCCTCTTCCTGGCTCAGCATTGGCTGTTTCAGGCATTTGGGGTATGAACTTCCAGCAGAAAGATCTCTTTTCTCTCAAATAAATGAAAAGCCATAATGGTTTTTGTAATTACAACTTACCACCATAAATATGTATAATTATGTGTCAGTTTAAACAAATGAATAGCATTTAACACTAAGTTACTCCTGGGCCAAAAATCCAGCATTAGTTGGTTGAGTGAATAGAACCATAGTCAGGAGGGGGGCCAGAGCTCTAGAAGGAGACTTACAATGTTGACGGCATCACAGTGGTCAATGGGGCGGTGGGCTGTATTCAGGTCACCCAGAATGATAACATGGCTGAAAAAAGAGTAGGATTGTCAAATGGACATTTAAGAAAGGGAAGCAGCAGTACTGGCCAACATAACTTTTTCCCAGGCCCATGAGCTCAGAGAGGCCACCTCCCACATTGTTGCTTTCTAACCAAAAGCCTACCCCACCAAACTTATCATAGCTGGCTGCCTTTCACACATGGCCAACCTAAGCTTGATGTCCAAAGGTGACACTGGTCCTTTGGCATGACTGCCTCACTTGTCCTTCAAAGCTAAGCTCAGATACTGTAACTCCAACTCACCATCATTTTCCTATCCTTCTCTACAATAAGACGTTCATTTGTTCCTAGGCACTGTACCATCCTCATCTCATTTCACCCTTAACACTATTCTGTGAGGTAGTGATGCATGCACTCATTTGACAGAAGAGAAACTAGAAACAGCACTAGCCTTGGGATTCCCAATAAGTGAAAGCAGGAACCAGAACAGGTGTTCAAGAGTATAAGACCTGTGTTTGTGTCACTTTATGTTGTTCTCACAGCTCTTGAGAATAGGTCCTATTCAAGTGGGTCTGCAACTAGGCTGTGAAGAAACTCAAACACAAGATTCTATATGACTTCCAATGGAGTTTGACATAGGGCTGGGCAGACAAGAGAAGTTCGAGGAAACCTGGTAGTACCTGCCAGCAGCCAGGAGGGCTTCTGCTCGGATCTGTAGCAGGCGATAGAAGCGCATCTTAAAGGTCAGCCGTTCAGGCTTCCCAGGGTCTGCGTGGGGGCAGTACACGTTGATAATGGTCAAGGTCTTCTCATTTCCTTCCTGGGTACTGCAGACACAGGAAAGCCCCCAAAAGGGATCAGTTTCAAGACTCTTCTCCCCTCCCCATACCATGTGGTTTCCACTTAGTGGTGAGACGGAAGAGACAGAAGGAGATCTAGGGAGACAAATAATAAGCAGGCATGCATTGGACTTGGAGACTGACTACAGGTAAGACAGAGATGGGGCATCTAGGATAACCAGATAAACCAGGTGATGATGCTGCCATTCACAGACAGAATAGCCAGAAACAGAGCACCTTGAGGCAAGAGTTCAGCACTGGCTAAGTTTAGAGGTGCATAAGACAGCTGTAGAGATGAGAACTAAAGGCATAGAGGAGAACATGATTTGCCAGCATAAAACAATGAGCAAACCCAATCAGAACAAGAGTCCAGGAAAAGCAAGTATGGGAATTTTTGCACAATGAATGCTCGTTTGTAAGGCAAGCCTTAGAATCTCCACATTCACAGGACAGAACCAGCAGTGTTCAGTGACAGGGGGACAGAGCCATTACCAGATCTTGTGTTGTGTGAGGAGAGCCCGGCCTTCACTATCCAGAGCCCGGAGCTCCTCTTGGGTGAACTCATCCATGTTTCCATAGCAACCCACGTCCCCATTCTGAGTGGCAAGTAGGCCACTCAGGCCTTCTTCAGCAGCCACGGGGGTAGCACTGTCCTTACAGAAGGTGGCTACACCTGGAGACAGATAAGTTACTCTGAGCAGGCCTGGCAGCCCACAAGCCTGTTCCACTTCAATTATTCCCACTTAAGTCACCTGCGTCATCTTCATAAATTGTAGCTCCCTAGAATCTGGAGCAAATCTACTCAGATCTCCCTACTCAAACCCTGAAGTCTCAATTCCTTCATCTGAAAGAACACAGAGGGGCCAGTGGGTGGTGCAGTGGGCAGATACCTGTAATGCTAGCATCACACTTGGGCCCCTATTCATGTCCCAGCTGCTCCACTTCCAATGCAGCTCCCTACTAATGTGCCTGGGAAAAACAGTGGAGGATGGCCCAAGTGCTTGGGCCCCTGCTACCCATGTGGCCTGGTCTCCTGGCTTTGGCCTGGCCCAGCCCTGGCCATTACAGCCATCTGGAGAGTGAACCAGTGGATGGAAGACCTCTCACTGCCTCTCCTTCTCTAACTCTGACTTTCAAATAAATAAATAAATCTTTAAAAAAGGGGCCGGCACCATGACACAGTAGATTAATCCTCCGCCTGTGGCACCAGCATCCCACATGGGCGCCAGGTGTTGCACTTCCAATCCAGCTCTCTGCTATGGCCTGGGAAAGCAGTGGAGGATGGTCCAAGTCTTTGGGCCCCTGCACCCATATGGGAGACCTGGAAGAAGCTCCTGGCTCCTGGCTTCAGATAGGCGCAGTTCTCACCACTGCAGCCATTTGGGGAGTAAAGCAACATACGGAAGACCTTCTCTCTGTCTCTCCCTCTCACTGTCTGTAACTCTACTTCTCAAATAATACAAAATAAAAATATTTAATATTTATATATATATGTCTAATAATTACATATTAATGTATATAATATATAACATATTACATATGTCCCATGGCCAGCATATTATATGTTATATATTATATTGAATTAATTAATATAATAATCAATAATTATAACTATATAATATTATATATTATATAATTTTATAATTATAATTATATAATATACAATTATAATTAGTTTAATATAATGGTTATGATCATATTATAATATATGTTATGTATTATTATATAATATATATGTGATTGCATATATTTTATTATACTTTTAATAATCTCATATATAAGAATTGCACTTCAAATATTTTTAGCCCATAGCTCTATCGACTAAAAGCTCAAATTCATTACCTTTTCATCAAATATTGGAAATTAGGCCTCTCTACCTGCCTCCATCACGAATTTGATGTTCCCAGAAAGCCCCATTTACCAGAATAGCCACTACGGTTTCTGCAGAAGCTGAAATAGGAATTGTAGCCCTCAACGATAGCCAGGGGCTCTGTCAGCACATCCCCTGCAAAAAAAATAAGATTAAGTCACAAGTAAAACTACTACCAAGGATGCATAAATGCTAGGAATCACAGTTGTAAATTAATTCCTTGCACAGACACAGAGTTTAGAGTGAGAATAAAGTCTCTATGATTAGAGGAGGAGCTAGAAAAGTAGAAAAAATCAGAAGGAATTGATATCTGAAATCGAAGGCTGAGGAGGGACAGACACTATGGAGTGGGAAGTAGAAAACCAGGTGGAAAGCAGATCAAATCAGAGCTAAGCTTGGAAGTCTAGGTGATGGGAAGAGGCTGGGGGTGGGAAATGGGAATACGGAAGAGGGTACTGGGAAGCTGAGCTGGGAGTGGGAAGTGAGAGGGAATTAGGGGATCTAAATTGAGATTGGAGAAATACGGAAGGAATTGGGCGGTTTGAGGGCATGGCTGGAAATGGAGGGGGGGATCCGAGTGGATTTGGGGATTTCGAGAGGGAGATAATTAAAGTTCTGCTGAGGTCAGGAGACGGAGTGGGAATTAGAATTAGTGGGTTGGGAAATCGGAGTTTGGGGGTGGGGCGGAAAGGGATCGGGATCCAGAGCTGGGTCTAAGCGTAGCACTCTAAGGATAGGGAAATGGGAAAATTAAACAAGGTAGAGCTGCGAGGGAAAGTTAGCGGGAGAGTAAAGTACGGTAGGGATTCTGGATTCTTGAGTGCTTACTCGTTACTTTTGTCTCCTGGAGACAGACGATATCAGCAGCCAGCTCGCCCAAAATGCGTCCCATGGCCAGAGCGGCACAGCTGCCGGATTCCTGGCATACCACCCCTTGTACGGGGCTCCGGATCCCATTGATATTCCAGCTCACCACTCGCAACATATTAGAAAACCGGAAGGCCGGCCACTCGGCGCCTAGGCGCGGGCAATTTGGCGCTCGGAAACTAGACGTGCCCCGCCTCCTGTGCGTGTCTGCGTAGGCGTTCTCGTACGTGACGCGGCAGCGGCGAAACGCACGCAGGGTGGAGCTTCGAGCCCCTCCGTTCTTATTGGCGGGAGGAGAGACTGGGTGGAAACTGCAGGGGGCGCATCAGATACCTAGGAGAAATGAATTGTAAGTCCCCCTGCTGTTTCCGGTTAGTTAAAACGGGATTTCGCCAGGTTTTTTTTGTTTTTTTTGTTTGTTTGTTTGTTTGTTTTGTTTTTGGACAGGCATAGTGGACAATGAGAGAGAGAGAGAAACAGAGAGAAAGGTCTTCCTTTTGCCATTGGTTCACCCTCCAATGCCCGCGCTGTGGCTCGCCAGTTTTTAAGTGGCTGAACTGTGTAGCAGCTGAAGCCCCGCCCCCAGTGCAGCTGGTCGGCAGGCTGCGATGCTTGTGCCCCAGGGTTAGTGCATGCTAAGTGATCGATTGGGGTGAGACAAACTGAACTTCTTGGTTGGAGATGAGAACTGCTCTACTGGGCTGAAACTTAGGAGGAGAGCCTCAAGCTTTATTAGGGGAAGGGGCAGGAAGAGGCTGTCTCAAACGTGCCCCATAGCCCTTATTTGTCTTGGCCCTCATATAACATCCTGAAGGATGTTACTGGACATGTACATGCTCCCAGCTCCATTTCTCAGAATTGTAAAGTCGAGGCCGAGAGAATTTAAGCTCCAAAACAATATTGTCTCCGGATGCAGTTGGCTCTTCTGTATACATTATCTCATCTCATTCGCAGAACAACACAGTAAGGAGCTAAATAAGAGAGGAGGAGTGAACTCAACTCAGTCTCACAGAAGTAGTAGAACCAAGATTCAAACCCTATATTAGTCAGTTAAAGGAAGCTATTTCTTAGGTTTTCAGTGTGCACACACCTCACTTCTTATGTCCCCCCCACAGTGGGTCCCTACAGCACTCAATGGCCCACTCTCCCATAGCACTTACCCCAATGCACATGTGCATTTATGTCTATTTCTGTTAACAGTAGACTGCCAGCAACTTGAGAGCAATGACCATGTCTGGTTCGTCTTCATAGGGGCAGGAAGCCCCTAGTACTGGACACAGCATTTTATATTAGAGACAATAAATATTCAATGGATGAATGTGCAAAAGGCAATAGAATAAGAGCATCAGCAGGTCCATACCTGTTTATGAGAGTACAAAAAATAAAAAATAATAGACATATCTAATGTCGACAGAAACACATAAGGTGGCATCCTTGGATTCCTTTTTTTTTTTTTTTAATTTGACAGGTAGAGTTACAGACAGTGAGAGAGAGAGAGACAGAGAGAAAGGTCTTCCTTCCGTTGGTTCACTCCCCAAATGGCCACCACGGCCGGTGCTGTGCCAATCCAAAGCCAGGAGCCAGGTGCTTCTTCCTGGTCTCCCATGAGGGTGCAGGGGCCCAAGGACTTGGGCCATCCTCCACTGCCCTCCCAGGCCACAGCAGAGAGCTGGACTGGAAGAGGAGCAACCGGGACTAGAACCAATCCCATATTGGATGCTGGCGCAGCAGGTAGAGGATTAACCAAGTGAGCCACGGTGCTGGCCCCTCCTTGGATTTCTTACCCAGAATTGCAGCATAATTATTTTTCCCTACAGAATTCCACAGTCTTAGAACCCTCTCCCTCCATGACTTCAGAAAAAGAAAAAAGAAAAAACTGGTTGAGCTGCTTTTCCTCCTCAAGGACTTCAAAGTTATCTGCCAGTTGTTGTCATTGGAAAATAGGTCTGTAATTAAAATTTTTTAAACCATGCCTTGAGCTTTTTCATGCTTTTGGGGTTGTTGAGTAAGAAACAAGTCCCAAGAATGGGATAACTGGGACAAAGGAAAGGAACATGTTTGTTGCTCTTGCTTCATATTGCCTGATTGCTTTCCAGTAAGGGATTATGCCCATTTACAGTGAAAAGCGACCTGAAACAGCCCCAAGGAAATGCAGACCTTGCCTGTCTCCAGAGCTGGTTCTAATTTCTCCATTCTGCCGTGGCTTGTTAATATTAGTTCTGACCTTTGGGGTAACGTGAACACATGGTTGGACTGAAGAGAAAAGGCTCCGGTGGCTCAGGAACTTCTTTGGCAACTACAGCTGCTGATATTTCAACAGAGCACACACACACACATCCTTAACAAGGGTGCTTCCTCAGCCTTCCCAGGAACCAAAACGGAACGCCTCCAGGCTCCCTCTTTGATGCCTCCCACTGGACCTGCTTTGGGGGGTCAATAAATGCAAGACAACCAAGTGTTGGATTATTAGCGATGGAAGAAAAAACCTTAAGGAGAACAGGTAGGTGAGAAAGAAGAAAAAGTAGACAGGAATTTCAGAAATCGAAATCTATTCTTTAGGTTCTCTTGGAAGCTTTCTTTGCATATGTGATCAGTTGAAGTGTGAATTAAAGGGTAAGGGGAGTTGGGAAAGGATGATCTCCACAACTATATCTAATCTATCTATCCATGTGTTTTTTTTCTATTCATTCTGATTTGCCTTTATAGGACACTGGCCCAAAGGGCAATTCTCTAGTACCTTTGAAAATCTCTCTAACTTGATCTATTTTAAATTCAAATGAAATGTGTACTAGAGATTAATCTCTTACCTCCACACTGGTATGTAGAGTAGGATTAATTTGCGGTGACACACTGAACAATATCTGTAGCTTCTCTGGGCATCAGTAGCTCCCTTAGTAAAATGAAAATCAAGGTTCCTAACTATATTTCTCAGAGCACTGTCTGAAGATAAATAAAGAGCAATGGGAGGACAGGTACCAAGGCCTTTTGGAGACATTTCCAGATCTCCATGCTCAGTCTGAGATTAGTGATCCTTTTTCTATAGCATCCGCTATAGAAACCATCTGACTGTTCTTCCTGAATGACTACGATCTGTGGAGAGTTACTCCTAGGACTGGAATGCAATAAGCTTTAGGGCCCTGGGTGTGAGACTGAAAGTAGTTGGGGGATGGTGGGCCAGAGCGGTGGTTGGGAAGTAAGTGTACCCTATGTTACTGCCACAATAACCAATATGCATATACTTGGCCTTAAGCATATGGCTAGTCTGCCTTGAGGTTCCTAAAACAACTCCCTCCCATCCCCACACACAAATGCTTCACCCCTATATACTCTGAGAATTACCATTACAGAGACCTCATATGTGATTTTATTAACCATCACTGTCTTGGTGGTGAGATTCACCCCATATCCCGTACTTTAGGAGGGCAGATCAGGATCTGAGGGCCTCAGGAAGTCACACGGTTTACTTTTCCTCCCTAGAGGCAGCCTCATTTTAGAATTTTCACCGCAGTTATTGGTCTCGAGTGAAAATCTTATACTGAATGAGCCTTTTCCCAGCAGTTCATTGGACCTTTTTCAGAGGAGACTTCATTACCTTGTTTATTCTGTTCTGTCACATTTGTGGTTGAGAAACCTTTCTAGACGCTACCTTCTACCTCAGACCAAATTAGTTTCCCCATGCAATTCCCTTTATTCCTCTCTGTTATAACATGTATCTCGTTGGACTGGGATTACTTGTGATCATATTCATTTCATCTAAGGCAGAAATTTAGACTATGCATGCTTGTTGAGCAAGTATCCCCTCTGTACCCAGCTTGAGATGTACACTGGAAAACACTGATCACCAGTCACTGAGATTAAGTCCCCATGCTCAATAATCTCACAGTCTAGCTGGGTAGCAGCAAGAAATATAGTTTTGGATACTTACTCAAATAGTTGGGAGCATATGTGCTATATCAGAAACAAAGACAAAGCCCATCCCAAACATACAGAGACAACTTCCTGGATAAGGGGAACATTGAACCAGGTCTTCAGGAGTGTGTCAGATTTCATTGAGAATAGGAAGGAAGAGAAGGCATTCCAGACTGAACAAAGGCACAGTGCCAGTGTGTCTTGGGACCCAGTGAGTCAGCCAGTTCAGTTTAAGCATGGTATCTGAGAGGAGACATGACTAGATAGGTAGGTTGGGGGCTTGATTGAGATGTGCCTTCAGTGCCAGACTGGGATCTTTCCATGAAGTTTGTTTTCTTCTCCTTCTCCTTCTGTGATCAAAATTGGTAACACTGGTGAGGAATGTCATAGCTAGTTCCAGGCAGTTTTAAGTTGGGTTTTCAAGCCTGGAGTCCAGGTTTACTCTCTCAGACCTTGTCAAAACCCCTTTAACTACCTGTCTCAGATTTCCTGCTGCTAAAATTATCTTTATGCTTCTTGGCAGGGTCATGAGGACAAAATTGTAAACATAGAAGAGGCATTCATGTGACTGGCTAGATTACCTTAGACAAGCCACTCCCATTATTAGGATTAAAAGGGTTGTATCTTCTAGAGTCTAGTTCTGAGACTTTAGAGGTTTTGAAATAATCTGGAAGAGAAGACCACACTCTATTTTTTTTAATTATCTTTAGTTGGCACATGATAATCGCACATATTTATGGGGGTACATGTATGAGTACAATGTGTGATGACCAGATCCATTACTTCAAACATTTATCATTTCTTTGTGTTGGGAACATGCTGAATATTCTCTACAGGCTACTTGAAAATATACAATCAATTATTGTCAATCATAGTTAACCTACTGTGCAATAGAACCTTAGAAGTTTCTCCTATTTCAATTGCACCCCTGTCCCCATTAACCATCCTCTCTTACCCACGACCCTTCCCAGGCTTGGGAACCCATACTTTACTCTCTGCATCTATGAGATCAACTTTTTAAGCTTTTATATATAAGTAAGAACATGAGGTGTTTTTCTTTCTGTGCCTGATTTACTTCATTTAACATAATGTACAAGACCACATTCTTAAATCAGTCTAGCTTGATCAACCAACCAAAGAAAATTCCTGTACTGGGAGATATCAGGTTCCCAATGTTCTACTCCTGCTTTGACCACTGATTTGCTACGTGACCTTAGGAAAATATTTCTCCTCTCTAGACTTCAGTTGTCTTACCTTAAAGCCTGAAATAGAATGATCTCCAGGGGATGTCTCAACTTAAGCGTAAGTCCTTTCACAAAACCAGAAAAAGCAAAAATGAATTCATATGAGTGAGATGGTGAAGTATTTGGGATTCATAGCAGCTCTTTATATTATAAATGTAAACTCTGCCATAAAACTTGTTTCCATTACTGATAAAAGTTGCAAATTAGTCAGAGTCAATTAAGCATTTATTTCACAAGGGGAGTAGCAGTGTTACTTAATCCAATTTATCATTTCTCAAGTTGTTTTACATGTATGAACACATTGAAATTTTTTTAAAAAGCATTTATTTATTTGAAATGCAGAGTTACAGAGATGGGGCAGTGGAGGCAGGGGAGGGATTAATCTTCCATCCACTGGTTCACTCTCTAAATGGCTGCAATAGCCAGGTCTGGGCCAGGCCAAAGCCAGGAGCCAGGAACTCCATCTTTGTCTTCCATGGGGATGACTGGGGCTCAAGTTCTTGGGCCGTCTTCCGCTACCTTCCCAGGTGCTTTAGTAGGGAGCTGGATCAGAAGCAGAGTAGCTGGGACTCAAACTGGTACTCATATGAAATGCCTGTGTTGCAGGAGGTAGCTAAACCTGCTGAGCCACAACACCGGCCCAAACACAGTGAACTTTTTTATTTTAATTTGTAATTTGTTTTTAACAGATTCAATATGATTTGTAGATAAAATTTTAAGAACATAATGACATTCCCTTCCTCCTTCCCTCCCCCTCACTCCCTCCCACCCTCCTTCCTTCTCTCTTTCTTTTTTTAAGGTTTTGAGATAACATTTTAAATTTACATTACAGTAAACAGGCTTATACTTAACCGAATAAGAAGTTTAACAAGGAAAAATACCCTAGTTTAGTGGAAATATAAATAATGGCTATAAACAATAATTGGATGGAAAAATGACAATTTCACCCATATGCAGTAAATTTCCAAGTAATCACAGATCATTAAAGCCACAGTAGTACAACATTCTTAATCATTGGTGTGACAAAGCTATAAAAGCTTTACAAAACTATATTTGCAGCCTAAAGCTGTACCTATGAAATTTGTATTCATTAAATAAAAGCTTTCTTAAAAAAAAGCTATATTTGCAGCAATACTAATATACACATGCCAGACTTTTTTCTTTTTTTCCTTTTTTTTTTTTGTTGTTTGCTTTTTAAGTTTTAAATCCCACAATAAGGGAGAACATGTGGTATTTGTCTTTCTGGGTCCAGCTTATTTCACTGAACAAGATGTCCTCCAGTTGTGTCCATTTTGCTGCAAATAGTAGAATTTCATTCTTTTTTATCACTGAATAATATTCCATTGTGTATATATACCACATTTTCTTTATGCATTCATCTGATGATGGACACCTTGGTTGATTCCAAATTTTGGCTATTGTGAACAGTGCTGATATGAACATGGTGGTACAAATATATCTTTGATACATTGTGTTCAAGTTTTTGGGGTATATGCCTGGTAGTGGGATTGCTGAGTCATATGGAAAGTATTTCTAGTTTTTAAAGAAATTTCCACACAGTTTTCCACAGTGGCTGCACTAATTTACATTTCCATCAACAGTGTCAAAATATCCCTCTTTGTCCACATCCTCGCTAGCATTTGTTACTCTCTGGGATTTTAGCCATTCTGACAGGGGTGAAGTGATATCTAACCGTGTTTTTTTTTTAAAGATTTATTTATTTACTTGAAAGACAGAGTTACAGAGAGGCAGAGACAGAGAGAGAGAGGTCTTCCATCCACTGGTTCACTCCCCAAATGTCCACAACGGCTGGAGCTGGGCCTATCCTAAGCCAGGAGCAAGGAGCTTATTCTGATTCTCCCACGTGGGTGCAGAGGCCTGAGGACTTGGGCCATCTTTTACTGCTTTCCCAGGCCATAGCAGAGAGCTGGATTAGAAGTGGAACAGCTGGGACTCAAGTCGGTGCCCATAGGGGATGCCAGCACTGCAGGAAGTGGCTTTACCTGCTAAGCCACAGTGCTGTCCCCTCTTATTGTGGTTTTGATTTGCATTTCCCTAATGGTTAGTAACAACACATTGAATTTTAAACAATCCTAATCTCTCTCATGTTCCAGATTTAAAAAAAAAAAAACCCTGAGACACTGAACTTTTCATTAAACCCATAGCCCACAAAGGACAGAGGTGGGATTCTACTCAGGTACTATGGCTCCAGAGCCCATTGCTCTTAACCACTGTGATTGCCTGCTTCAGTAGATTTATTTAGATATGTGGGCTTGGAATGTATTGAAAGTCTGACATGATTTCTACACAGAAACTGGAGGGAATCTAACCTTTGTGTAGACTAGGGCTCTGAGAATATATTTTAGGGAACTTTTTTAAAGGAAAAGTGGAGCTGAGAGCATTTGAGGGCAGAGATTGGAGATTTCTATCCCTGAGAGATTACTCTTGTGTAGCCCAGCTCAGTGGAAGAAAGTTGAGCTCCCTCATAACCAATCACTGGAGGTTCATCAAGGGGTGGGGAGGTTGCAAAAGAATGAAGTAACAGCACACTTGGACATCTTCCAGGCAAAAAGCTCTGCAGTTACATGAGTTCTACAGATAAATGCCTCAAAATTACTGGGGGAGGGGGAGGTAGAGGAGCACTGGTGGATGAAGAGGAGGCATCTGGGTAGGATGTCTCTGGCCAATAAACTTGTCCTCCTTTGAAGCTATTACTCCTTGCTCCCACACCCTGCTATAGCCTCCAACCTCTTAAGGCTCCATCCCCAGACTTTGCATGAGGAACTTCAGGCAGGTTTTGGATCACATCACAATGCCTTTCTCCCTGGGGCATATGATGGCAACTGGCTGCCATGTGGGCAATATTTACCATCTCTCCCCCCAAGCAATGGCTGTACTCACTCCTCTCCCCAAGGTGTCAGGTTTACTCTGGTTTATTTAGCCTTGGCTGGAGATAGTGCAGGATCAGATAGTTCCCATCTCTCCAAGAGTGTAAGCATCAGATTTTAGGAGGGAGAAGACATGAAGCAGGGAAGGCAGCAGGATCCAGGGGAGAGCAACACTGCAATGTTATTTTGGGTGGGGGTAGCAATGAGGTAGTGAACTGTCTGTTTCCAGTTTGGGCCTTTAATTGCTAGCTCAAAACTTTGCATTTTTCAGTAGAGACTCTGTTTTTGTACTTGAGAACTTTGTACTTCGTGTGTGGATCTATTTCTGAGTTGAAGCTTGACTTTCTACTTGGACCTTTTTTTTTTAATTTCAAAGCTGCGATAGCTGCTGAGACTTACCTCCAGCACCTTTGCCTCCCCACCCCACACAGGATGTAAGCACATGATCTTTGGTCTTCTATTTGCATATTCTACTAGTCCTGTCTTCATTGGAGGGAAGCGACTGGCCAGACCTGGGCTGTCTTGCTGGCTCCCTTCCTTGCTGGGCTCCAACTTATCTCCTATGTACACAGCCCTTGCAGTTCGGAGGCCTCTGCTGACCTCTGTTCAACCTCTCACTCTCTGCATCCAAGCCCCCACTGATACAGACAGGAGCAGAGACAGGCTAGGACTAGAGGAAAGAGGAGAGGGGGCTGGAGATAGGCTGTGAGAGGACTCAGAAGCCCAGTACGCCACCCCCTGTCCCAGTCCTGTACACCTGCTGCTGTGGCCACAACAACCGAAGGGGCAGCGAATAAGTTAGGAAGTGAGGCCAGGTATCTTGTGGGCAGTGGTGTCATTAGCTGCAACGCCTAAGATGTCTCAAGAGATGGGAGAACTCACCCAAACCAGGTTGCAGAAGATCTGGATTCCACACAGCAGCAGCAGCAGCAGCAGCAGCAGCGGGCTGCAACGGAGAAGGGGCTGTAAGTGGGGTTTGCTTCTGTGGGCTTCGATGTGGTGGCGGTGGTAGAATGGGTGTAGACAAGCCAAGGACTTCCCAATCCCTCATCAAGTCCTACCCCAAACTAGAGGCTGGAACACAGGAGCAGGTGGATGAAATCTTTGTGGGGATAACAGGAGGCTAATATCAGAACAGATGAGAAAAAATGAAGTGAAAAGACAGATGGAAGGAGTGGGGGGTAGGTAAAGACCATCTTAGACACAGAGATCTTTGACTAGGAACTTTTCCTTTTGAATTTAGAGTTCTGGAATACCTCTGGTTTGGAATTTAAGGTTTTCAGTTTAGGACTGTTCAGTGTTAGGCTGGAATGTTTCTTTTTGGTGATTTCTCTGTGAAGTCTGTGGAAATTGGTGTTGTCTGATTGTGCCGGGGTGAAATAAGGTGATGGGTTCTGGCACTGTGTCTCAGAGAACAGGTGCTGGGTACACAACAGCCTCATTTCACTGGTCAGTATTGCTCTTCTACTTTCTCAAACTTCCTCTAATAACTCTTTACCTGCCTGGGCTGGGAAAGGCTGGGTGTCCTGGCTTCTGTACCACTCTTGTGGCACATAGGGACCCACTTATTCTTCTGAGGATTTGAGAGAGAAGACAGTCTGTCAGGGCCATCTTGCTGGTGTAGTAGTGTTCAGTTTGAAAATGTAAGAAAGAGAAGGGGCAAAAAAAACCCTCTAAATGCTTTAAAAAAAAAAAAAACTGGAGCATACCATTTCCCATAGATAACGGGTCAGTTGTGGAACAAGGTGCTTCCAGCTCAAGGATTATGGCCTGCAGAGCCAGAAGGTGGATGGAGATAAGAGCACTATGGACTGGGACCCAGACATCACAAGGACCAGCTGGCCAAGCTTCCATGCCACTCATGCTAGAGGAGGTCCAGGTTCAGGGCTTTTGAGGGGGAGCAGTAATTGCCTAGAGGATCCAGGAAGGTGTAAGTTGTTAAACATTGTGTGCGGGATATAGAGTATGGCTTGAGGAAAAAGAAGAAAGAGCACAGGAACCAGCCTCCTGTATTCCTTCCTTCATCAGAAATTTCACTCACAACTGGAGATCTAGAAGCCTGGATGAAATTGAGCTACATCCCACCCTACCCATCAAGCCACTCTTTATTCTTTCCAGGGAGCTGTTGGACCTACCTGACAAGCAGGCAAGGCAATCTCTGCAACCGTGGAGCCTCCAGAATCAGATCCCTCACATTCCTGGGAACTATTTCAAGTTGGAGAGAGAATATGCATAAAATTACCTAGTATTGTGTCTGTCACATAGAAGGTGCAAAATAAATATGTGCTCACTTTCATTCTGAGCCTCACTTTGCTGTGCTGTAAAGCGGAATTAATACCTACCTCCCAGTGTTGTTGAGCTGATTCACTGATTCAGAGGTTCTGGATCTAGACTGCCTAGGTTTCAGTCGCAACTCTGCCACCTTCTGCCTCTGTGACCTTAGACAAATCTCCCTGTGCTTCCCTTTCCTCATCTGTAAAATGAGTAATAGCGTTACTGTGAAGAGTAGGTGACCAGAAACAGTGTCCAGCATATAGTACACACTGAATAATACCTAAATGTTTAGGTATTATTATTTAAACAAGAAGGTGAATGTGTGATCTTCTTAGTCATCATATCTACAGCATCAAGCACTGAGCCTGGCACATACACATGCTTAGTAAATGGTCACCCTGTGTGATGTCACTGTACCACTCAACATAACCAGGAATGGTATACACAGAAGTCATTCATTAGTGCTTGACTGAATTTCATCAAACCACAGATTAAAAACAAAGCAAAACAATAACAACAAAGAACCCAGTGGTCACCAAGTCTTGCTCTGGAAAATATCTACCTCACCTCCCCCATGCTGGGGAGGCAAGGCTGTTGACCCCAAGAAGCTCTATGTTGCCTTTTGCTTGCAGCATCCTATTTAGAAGACACACAATCACTTAATGTTGTTAGGGAATTAAATGGATTAATGTATGTCAAGTACTTGAATATCCATATATATTCTTTTCTCGTCCAATGTTATGTTCATGCACGACACTTATATTATGGTGACAGGCAGTTGTGGCTTGTCTATTATTACCTGTTGTGAATATCCCACAGTTTATTTATCCATCTTACTGTTGGTAAGCATTTAGGGTCACTTCTAGTTTTTGGTTGCAAACAATAGTTTAATGGTCATTCTTTACTTTCTTGAGGAATAAGTTCCTCCATCTTGTCCTTGGACTGTCTTCACTGTGTTTGGCCCATCACTCTCCCCATAAATTTTGGAATAAGCTTTTCAAGGTAGACACACACACCAGATAAAACTTTTGGGATTTTGTTGAGATTTACGTTTGGTCTGTAAATCCATTTGAAGACAGTTAATATCTTGGTGGTATTGACTTTTCCATAAATATAATGTCTTTATATGCATTTAGACTTTATTCATGCTATTTTAGTGTTGTTTTGTAATTATAAAGGGCTTGCACATCATTGGAAATTGGTTTTTGCTTACTATGCTGTTGTTATAATGAACAGTACGATTTTAGAAAATTACATTTTGTAATAGTTTGTTGCTAATGTGTACAAATGTTTTTGTACAATGAATTTATAACTAGTAAACCTACTAAACTTTCATAATAGTTTTTGATAAATTATATGTAAATGGAAGCTTTCATTTTTCCTTTCCAGTCCTTATGGTTTTCTTTCTATTGTGTTACTGCACTGCTAAGATCTCCCATAGCTATCTCTCTGTCTCTCTGTTTCTCTTATATGCACACACATGCACACACACACACACAGCATGTGCAATACAATGCTGAACAGAAATGTTAATATTGTGCATTTTTATGTTGATCCTGATTTTAAAAGCAATGCTTTGAAAGTTTAGCTATTGAGTAAATTCATGGCAGTCTTTTGGCAGATGTCATTACACAGGTTAAGGAAATTCCTGTTTATTCTGAGTTTGTCAAGATACATTTTAAAATGAGTGACTGTTGAGTTTAATTGTGTTTTCTGTGTTCACTGAATGATGTGCTTTTTTTAAAAAGTGATTTATTTATTTGAAAGGCAGAGTTACAGAGAGGGAGAGGGGGAGGGAGAGGGAGAGGGAGAGTGGGAGGGAGAGGGAGAGGGGGAGGGAGAGGGAGAGGGAGAGGGAGAGGGAGAGGGAGAGGGAGAGGGAGATCTTTCATCTGCTGGTTTACTCCCCACATAGCCACAATGGTTGGAGCTGCGCTGATCCTAAGCCAGGAGCCAGGAGCTTCTTACAAGTCTTCCACCTGGGTGCAGGGACCCAAGCACTTGGACCATCTTCTACTGCTTTTCCAGGCCATAATAGAGAGCTGTATCAAAAGTGGAACAGCCGGGACTCAAACCGGCACCCATATAGGATGCCGGCACTGCACGCGTGGCTTTACCCGCTAGGCCATGGCACAGGCCCCAATATGCAGACTTTTTATTTTAACGTGTTAATGTGGCACATCAGATTAGAGATTTTCTTCTGTTTAACTAATCTGGTAGTTCTTGGATAAATAAAACCTTCTAGATTGAATTCATTCATTCTTGTGTTTTGTTTAGGATTTTTAGCATTTTGTTCAGGAATAAGACTGATCCGTCATTTTCCTATTCTCATGTTGTCCCTGTTGGAGTTTGGTATGGAGGTTATCATAACCATAAAATGAGCTGAGAACTATTTCCTTTCAGTCTGTTCTCTGGCAGAAGTTGTCCAAGGAACTATCTGTTCCTCAAATATTTGGCAGAACTTTCAGGTAGAACCATCTGGGCATGGTGTCTTCTTTAAAACTGTAACTGATACAGTTTCTTTAATAGTTACAGACTCATTCCATTTTTCTATTTCTGCTTAAGTCAGCTTTGTTAAGTTATGGCTTTCTAGACATTATTCTACTTCACATCATTTTCCAAATTTATTTGTATGAAGTACTACTCCATATCTTTTTAATCTGTTACATTTGCAACTATATCCTCTGTTTTGTTCAAATATTGTTTATTAGTTCCTTCCCTTTTTTCCTCTTCATCATGCTTACCAGAAATGTGTCACTTTTAAATTCTCCTAAGGGAATCAAATTTGGTATTTTGGT
This sequence comes from Sylvilagus floridanus, assembly GCA_949820135.1. Taxonomy (NCBI): domain Eukaryota; kingdom Metazoa; phylum Chordata; class Mammalia; order Lagomorpha; family Leporidae; genus Sylvilagus; species Sylvilagus floridanus. The sequence goes on from OX463223.1 coordinate 93,610,610, forward strand.
ACTTTCTATTATATCTTTATTTTTTGTTTAATTATTTTTCTTTTCATTAATCAATTTCTTGTACTTTCTTTGGATTTGTTTTGTTCTGTTTTAACTTGTACAGTTTGATAATCAGCTCATTAATTTTTATACTTTCTTATTTTCTTTTTTTGTTATTTTTAATTTTTTTTGACAGGCATAGTGGACAGTGTGAGAGAGAGACCGAGAGAAAGGTCTTCCTTCTGTTGGTTCACCCCCTAATGGCTGCTGCAGCCGGCACACTGCAGCTGGTGTACCACACTGATCCAAAGCCAGGAGCCAGGCGCTTCTCATGGTCTCCCATGTGGGTGCAGGGCCCAAGCACCTGGGCCATCCTCCACTGCACTCCCGGGCCACAGCAGAGAGCTGGACTGGAAGAGGAGCATCCAGGACAGAATCTGGCACCCCAACTGGGACTAGAACCCGGTGTTGCCAGCGCTGCAGGTGGAGGATTAGCCTATTGAGCCACGGCGCCGGCCTATACTTTATTTTCTAATATAAGTATCAATACTATAATTGATCTACCAAATATGGCTGGTATTCTACAGGTGCATATTGAATAGCTATACAAAGTTTTTAAACACTTCCAGACAACCTGATAAATAGGTACTACCTCAGGCTGTCTCAGTCTTTCCAACACTTACACACTTGTGCTGGCAAACACAGTTCCTTTCCCAGGACTGGTGTCATCTACTGATAGTCAGCAGCTAAAGGGTTAATGCACAGCAAAAGATCTCCAGTACTTGGCACCATCCCTAAGTCAGACTTCTGTTTTGACAGATCCGTAACCTTGCCATTTCCAGCTTAATTCCATTCTGGTTAAGGAACAAATTTTGCATTATTTCAGTTCTTTTAAATCTGTTGAGACTTCCTTTATCAACCAACATATGGTCAGTTTTGGTAAATATCCCATGAGCAATTGAAAAAAATGTGCATCCTACACTTGTGTTTAGTGCAGTATTGTTGTGGGGTGAAAAGTGCCCAAACAAACAAACAAACCTGACTTAACTGTGGTTAAGTATTTTAGTTCACGTTCTTTGCCTCTGCATGAGATGAGAATTCCAAGCAGAGACATACATAAAATGCAAGAATGAAAGCATGATTTGTCTAAAGAAGTAGAGGAACACCACAGTGTAGAGGGTAAAGCCACTGCCCGCAGTGTCAGCATCCCATATGGGCGCCGGTTTGAATTCCAGCTGCTCCATTTTCTTTTTTTTTTTTTTTTTTTTTTTTGATAGGCAGAGTGGACAGTGAGAGAGAGAGACAGAGAGAAAGGTCTTCCTTTGCCATTGGTTCACCCTCCAATGGCTGCCTCGGACGGCCGGCGCACCGCGCTCATCCGATGGCAGGAGCCAGGTGCTAGGTGCTTTTTCCTGGTCTCCCATGGGGTGCAGGGCCCAAGCACTTGGGTCATCCTCCACTGCACTCCTGGGCCACAGCAGAGAGCTGGCCTGGAAGAGGGGCAACCAGGACAGAATCCGGCATCCCGACCGGGACTAGAACCCGGTCTGCCGGCGCCACAAGGCGGAGGATTAGCCTGTTGAGCCACAGCGCCAGCTGCTCCATTTTCGATCCAGCTCCCTGCTATGGCCTGGAAAAGGAGTGGAAGATGGCCCAAGTCCTTGGGCTGCTGCACCTGTGTGGGAGACCCAGAAGAAGCTCCTGTCTCCTGGCTTTGGATAGGCCCAGCTCTAGCCATTGCGGCTATTTGGGGAGTGAACCAGAGGATGGAAGACCTCTCTCTCTCACTTTTCTTGCCTCTGCCTCTCTGTAACTCTGTGTTTCAAATAAATAAATAAATCATAAAAAAGAAGTAGAGGGACAGTACACATTCAGATGTGAATACAGTCAGCTCCATCAAAGAGATGTGCACCATGAAGAAAGAAATGCCCATGAGTATAAGAATGGGCCCCTGAGGAGAGAAATTTGTCCATCCTCAGTTCAGTGTTCACGCTTATTGGGTAGGGGGTACTGCCCAAATGTAATATGCAAATAGAGTGAAATTTGAGCTGAGTTCAGTGTGCCTGATGGCCTATGTGAAGGTTTCCATAGTGTTTCCACATGGAGTTCAGTGTACACCTGTGTCTCATGGCATCTTCTTCATGATGGAGAAGGCTTAGATGCATCATGGGAAAGCGGGTATGCTGAATTGACAAGCAAGAAATGGAGTTACAGGTGCAGAGATACAAAATTGCTGGAAATCACCCAGCTCCTTTGTTCACTGACTCCCTTCCTAACTCATATCAGTATATGGTATAAAGCAGAATTATGGGGAGGGAGGTGGGAGGAGGGAGGGTGGGAGGGAGAGAGAGAGATTGATCTTCCATCTGCTGAGTCACTCCCCAAATGGCCACAGTGGCCAGGGTTGGACCAGGCTGAAGCCAGGAGCCAGGAACTCTATCTGGGTCTCCCATGTGGGTGGCAGGACTTGAGCCATTATCTGTTGCTTTCCCAGGCACATTAGCATGAAGCTGGATAGGAAATGAAGCAGTCAGGACTCAAACATTCATTCTGATATAAAATGCCAGCATTGAAGGTGGCAGCATAACCCATTGCACCATGATATAAGCCCCAAGTCATATTTGTTAATCTGGCTCAAGTGTTCTATATTATTATGCTTTGGTTGCCTGTTGATATGGAAAACTTGTTAGTGTCTTCTTCTAATGGTGTCAATTTTGAAATTTTGTAGATAAAAATTTAAAATCCCTTTATCTCCCTAGTGAATTAAGTATTTTATTCATGTATATTTTTAAATATTTATTTTATTTATTTGAAAGAGAGTTACAGAGAGAGGTAGACAGAGAGAGAGAGAGGTCTTCCATCCACTGGTTTACTCCCTAGATGGCCGCAATGGCCAGAGCTGCGCCGATCTGAAACCAGGAGCCAGGAGCTTCCTCCGGGCCTCCCACATGGGTGCAGGGGCCCAAGGACTTGGGCCATCTTCTACTGCTTTCCCAGGCCACAGCAGAGAGCTGGATTGGAAGAGGAGCAGCCAGGACTAGAACCGGCGCCCATGTAGGATGCGGCACTTCTGGCCAGGGCTTTAACCTGCTGCACCACAGCACCGGCCCCAATATTTTATCAATGTATAAGAAAATTATATCTGGTAATTATCTGGTAATATGGTATCTCTAGCGTATTTCCCCTAACCAATTTTTTACTATTAATATCTAAATTTGTTTTATTTACCTTCACGCTTCCTGGTATATGAGGGATCTTCATAAAGTTCATGGAAATGTATATTATGAGAAAACTATAAGGGTGGGCATTTGGCCCAGTGGTTAAGATGTTACTTGGGATGCCTGCATCCCACATCAAAGTGCCTGAGTTCGAGTCCCAACTCTGTTCCTGATTTTAGCTTCCTAATAATGTGTACCCTGGAAGGCAGTGGGTGATGGCTTAAATAGTTAGGTCCCTGACACTGACATTGGAGACCTGGATTGAGTTCCCAGCTCCTGGCTCTGGATTTTATGGGCATTTGGGGAGTGAACTAGCAGATGGGAGAGCTCTCCCTCTCTCTGTCTCTGTCTCCTGCTTTGTTTCTCTGCATTTCAAATAAATAAAATAATTTTGTAAACTTTTGTATGGATTTCAATTTTTTTAAAGATTTTTATTTGTTTATTTGATAGATAGAATTACAGACAGTGAGAGGGAGAGACAGAAAGAAAGGTCTCCGTCTGTTGGTTCACTCCCCAAATGGCCTCAACGGCCAGAGGAGCTGCGCCTATCTGAAGCCAGGAGCCAGGTGCTTCTTCCTGGTCTCCCATGTGGGTGCAGGGGCCCAAGGACTTGGGCCATCTTCTACTGCTTTCCCAGGCCACAGCAGAGAGCTGGATCAAAAGTGGAACAGCTGGGACTCAAACCGGCACCCATATGGGATGCAGGGGCCAAAGGTGGAGGATTTACCTACTGTGCCACGGCACCGGCCCCATATGGATTTCAAATTTTTTGCAACAAAATAAATGTATGCTGTCATTCCATTTTCCGTGAACTTTTTGAAATATCCCCATATAGTTTCTTAGACTTCAAAAAATGTTTTTGAGAGAGATAGAGTTCACATGTGATAAAATTCGCCATTTTAAAGTAAATAAGGCAGTTATTTTGAGTATATCCACATGTTTTGGAACCATCACACTAATTCTAGGACATTTCAGTATGCCAGGAAGAAACTTCACACTCTTTAAAGTAAATTCTGATTCTCAGCCTCTGGCAACTGCTAATCTGCTCTCAGTCTCAATGAATTTGTTTATTCTAAACCTTTCGTATAAATGAAATCGTTCAACAGGGGGCCTTTGTATCTGCTTTCTTTTACTGGGTATAATTACTACAAGGTTAATTCATGTTTCAGCATGATTGGTACTTCATTCCTTTTCAAAAAATATTTATTTATTTATTTGAAAGACAAAGAGTTAGGGGGAAAGAGAGAGAGAGTCTTATGTCTGCTGGTTCACTCCCCAAAAGACTGCAGTAGCCAGAGTTGGGCCGATCTGAAGCCAGGAACCAAGAGCTTCTTCCAGGTTTCCCATGTGGGTGCAGGATGCAGGGGCCCAAGGACTTGGGTCATCTTCTACTGCTTTCCCAGGCCACAGCAGAGAGCTGGATCAGAAATGGAGCAGCCGGAACTAGAACCGGTGCCCATATGGGATGCCGGCACTGCAGGTGGCCATTTTACCCACTACACCACAGTGCCGGCCCCACTCATTGAATTTCTGTCTTTGTATTGTACAGTGCGCCTATGTCCTGGACTGTGACCATTTCTCCCTTCTCTGGCTAAAGCATCCCTAGTCTGTTTCCTTAAAGCCCTTTCTCCTGTTGACTGTGGCTTCTGCCCTGCCCCACTTAGTTGAGACATGAAAGTTGGTGTAGGCTGGTGTGGGACAGATTTCTCTTCTTCCAGCTGTTGTAAAATTTCAAAATTGCAAAGCACCTTCTTCTCAAACTCAGACTTTTGTTAGAGAGAAGAGCCTAGGAGGGGTTCCCAATTTTATTTTATTCTTGTAGTTCAGTTAATGATATCCCAAGGGATCTTTTTAGTATTCTTTCTGTAAAAATTTTATAGGAGGTCCAGCATTGTGATGTAGCAGGTAAAGCCACTGCCTGCAGTGCCAGCATCCTATATGGGTACCAGTTTGAGTCCCAGATGCTCCACTTCTGATCCAGCTCCCTGCTAATGGCCTGGGAAAAGCAGCAAAAGATGGCCCACATGTTTGGGCCCCTACCACCCACAAGAGAGATCTAGAAGAAATTCCTGACTCCTGGCTTTGGCCTGGCTGAGCACTGGCCATTGCAGCCATCTGAAGAATGAACCAATGGATGAAACATTTTCTCTGTCTCTCTCCCTCTCTCTCTCTCTCTCCCTCTGTGTGTGTGTGTGTGTGTTTCCCTCTCTCCCTCTGTAACTCTGACTTTCAAAAATAAATAAATAGATCTTTAAACAGTCTTATAGGGTCCCTGAAAAAAGGCCTGTGAGAGTGTGGAGACCCCTAACACTGCAACCTCTGGGAGCTCCTCACTCATGTTAATCTACACTCAGCTTCTAGCAGTTTGTCAAAATTGCTGTTTATTCCTACTGGCTTCTAATATATATCGCCTTTTGCTCTAGATAAGCAGCTCTCAGATGCTATCTCTGAAAGTGCTTGTTTCTTCAGATTTCAGGGTGGAAGTTTCCTCCATACTCTTAGTTTTCTAATGGATGCAAGAAAAATCATTGATTTTCAGTTTGACCAAATTTTTATTGTTGTAAAGGTGAAACCAACAACTTCAAAGCTCTTAGAACTCAAACTGAAAACCCCTTGGTTTTTCTCTTCTTTTTTAAAGATTTATTTTATTTGTAAGGCAGAGTTTGGGAGGCGGAGAGAGAGAGAGAGAGAGAGAGAGAGAGAGAGAGAGAGAGAGAGAGAGATCTTCCATCTGCTGGTTCACTCCCCAGATGACCATAATAACAGGGGCTTGGCAGGTGGAAGCCAGGAACCTGGAACTCCATCCAGGTCTTCCACATGGGTGGCTGAGCTCCAAGCATTTGGTCCATCTTCCTTTGCTTCCCGAGACACATTAGCAGAAGGTGAATAGAAGTATAGGAACCAGGACTCAAATAGGGCCCCAGATAGGATGCTGGCATTGCAGGAGTCAGCTTAGCCTGTTATGCCACAAGGCCATCACCCCACCCCTGCAACCGCCTGTTGTTTTCTAAGTCCACAAATTAGACATCTTTAGTTTTTTATCATCTTCAGTTTTTTAAAGTCTATGTTGATTTAGCTTTACCCACATGTTTTATGTTTTATTTGATCACCATTCCTTCTTGATTCCTAGCCCTTCCATCTGGGACTGTTTTTCTTCTGCCTTAAGTACATCCCACAGAGCCCCTCTTATTGAGAATCTGTTGCTAATAAATTCTCTCTGAGTCACTTGCCTGAAAATATGTTTACTGCATATTTGTTCTTGATGATAGCTTTTTTAGAGTGCATAATTCTGAGTTAATAGTTATTTTCTCACAGCACTTTAATGATATTATTCCACCATCTGTGATTTTCATTATTGCTGTTGAAAAGTCAACTGCAAATCTAATTGTTTCTCTTGTAAGCAATCTCTTTTCTCCATGATTGATTTTAAGATCTGTTTGAATGTAGCGTTTTGGAATTTTATTATTATTTCCCTAAATGGTGCTTCTCTTCTTCCTCATCTTCTTCCTCTTCTTCCTTTTCTTCTTCCTTTCCTACTCCACTTTCCTAACCTGAGGACTGTTTTTTTTTCATCCATTGTAAAAAATTCTCTTACATATAATTTATTCAGATACTGCTTCTCTCACATTCTATCTTCTCTTTCTGGAACTGCAATTAGATCTATAATAGACCTTATCATTAAGCTCTATTTCATATTTATTTATCTTCTTATTCCTATATCACATTCTATATAATTTTTCAAGATTCTTAGTTTCCTAATTATCTATTATCTCTATTTAATTTGTTATTCAACTCATACATTGAAACTTTTGCTTCAAAGCTTTCATTTTTAATTTCTAGAATTTTTATTTGGTTCTTTAAAAAACTCATGTGATTTTGTTTTGATAGTCTCATGTTTCTCTGGCATAATTTTGATACTTTTTTCCATCTCTCTGAACATATTGTTACGGATTGTACAGGGTCCCCAACTGGATTTATTAAAAGTTCTTGTGTCAGCATTAGAGATGTATTTAAAGCAGAGACATAGATAAAGTGCATGAATGTGAAGAGGATTTTTTAAAAATATTCTCATTTTCCAGATTCTTTTTTTAAAGATTCATTTTAAAATTTATTTCTTTGAAAGGCAGAGTTACAGAGAGAGAGAGAGAGACTCTTCCATCCACTGGTTCACTCCCCAAATGGAAGTGCAGGGCTACTGGTAGAAGCCTCTTAGCTCTTTATCCCTCACTAACTCTGCTTAGTCCCATCACTATCACTCATGCATATTTTGCACTAGGTGACAGAAAATTCCAGTTGTATTTTTTTTTTTTGCAATTCAGCTTCTTAAATTTGTTGTTCCTATTGATTTTTAGTAAACATCTCTCTCTCTCTCTCTGTCTCTCTCTCTCTCTCTCTCTCTCTCTGTATGTGTGTGTGGGGGGGGATGTCTGGATGTGTATGGGTTGGCTTATGTTTTTTTCCCTACACAGCTAATGTACATTTCAGCTCTAAACTTGCATGCATGCAAATCAAATTAGGAAATCTCAGAAGCCTCTATTTTGTCTTTTGTTTCCCTTCACCAAGCCAAAGTAGAGAGTCTTTCTCAGTCAAGGGCTTCTTCTTCAACCACTGATTATATCAAGTTTGTTGGGTCCTTACTTTAGGCAGGATCTGAGATCAACCTTCTACTTTGAGTGCATAGGGTTTTGTTTATTGTCCTGTCTGCATGCTATCTCTAAAAGTCCAAATTTTAAACCAGAATATCAACAGTCTTTTGATAGGGACCTACAGAAAAAACATTCACTTTGCCATTCAATAATCACAAACATATGTGCATGTATGTTTAACCAAAAAATGCTTTTTTTGTCATCCACTATATTTTTTATGTATTGTTATATAGCAAATTACCCAAAAATGTAATGGCTTAACATATCAAACATCTATTATCTCAGAGGTTCTATGAGATCAGTGAATATCTGCCTCAGGATCTATAACTAAGCTACAAATCAAGGTATTTACTGGGGCTGCAGTCATTTCATGACTCTCTTGGTTGAGGAGGATGCACTTCCAAAGTCATTCACATTGTTGTTAGCAAGATTCAGTTCCTTGAAGCACGAGATTTTTTTGCTCAGTTTTTTGCTTACCAAATACCATCCTCAGCTCCTTCTACATGGATGTGTGCACAGCAATGCTCACAACATAACATCTGGCTTCCATCAGAGAAAACCAGTGAGAGAGCAGGAGAGGACTAACAATATGGAGGTCAGAGTTTTTGCACTAAAATCTCAAAAGCAGTATGCCCTATTCTGTGAGTTAAAAGCGATTCACTAGATTCAGCCCACATCCAATGAGACCACACAATGTGTATCGACACAATAACAAGAGCTAGAGATCAATAGGGATGATATTAAAACCTGCCTAGTGTACCCAGTAAATTGTTTCCATGACTACTAAAGAGTCATGATCCATAGTTTGTAAAACATTGCTCCAGGCTACCAGCATAACCATGGATTTTTAATGTATGTTTCTCGCTTTGATCTATACTTCTTGCCCCTCATTTCTGGCCTCTGAGGATTTTCATTGCTTTCACACCAGCTGAACCATGTTTAATTGGTTTTGATTTCAGTATTTTTAGATATTTTGTACTGGGAAGGGTTCAAAACATCACCAGAAATAGAAATTTCTAATATATGCTTTTTACCACATACAATTTGCATAAGATACTATGCTATTGGTATTAAGTAGAACAAAAGTAGAACAAAAAAAAACACTAAAAGGAATAAAGTATTAAGTTGTTCCTCGACAGTCAGGACAAGGGCTGATCAAGTCATTGTTTCTCATGGTGTCCATTTTACTTCAACAGGTTTCTTTTAGGTGCTCAGTTAGTTGTCACTGATCAGGGAGAACATATGACAGTTGTCCCTTTGGGACTCACTAATTTCACTCAGCATGATGTTTTCCAGATTCCTCCATTTTGTTGCAAATGACCTCATTTCATTTTTTTTTTACTGCTGTATAGTATTCTATAGAGTACATATCCCATAATTTCTTTTTTTTTTTTTTTTGGCCAGGCAGAGTTAGTGAGAGAGAGACACAGAGAGACTTATAGACAGTGAGAGAGAGAGATAGAAAGGTCTTCCTTCTGTTGGTTCACCCCCCAAATGGTTGCTACAGCTGGCGTGCTGTGCCGATCCGAAGCCAGAAGCCAGATGCTTCCTCCTGGTCTCCCATGTGGGTGCAGGGCCCAAGCACTTGGGCCATCCTCCACTGCCTTCCCATGCCACAGCAGAGAGCTGGACTGGAAGAGGAGCAACCGGGACAGAATCCAGGGTCCCAAATGGGACTAGAACTCGGGGTGCTGGTGCCACAGGCAGAGGATTAGCCTAGTTAGCCGTGGTGCTGGCCATCCCATATTTTCTTTATCCAGTCTTCTGTTGATGGGCATTTAGGTTGGTTCCATGTCTTAGCTATTGTGAATTGAGCTGCAATAAACATTGAGATGCAGACAGCTCTTTTATTTGCCAATTTAATTTCCTTTGGGTAAATTCCCAGGAGTGGGATGGCTGGGTTGTATGGAAGGGTTTTATTCAGGTTTATGAGCAATCTCCAAACTGACTTCCATAGTGGCTTTACCAGTTTGCATTCCCACCAACAGTGGATTAGTGTCCCTTTTCCCCCACATCCTCGCCAGCATGTGTTGTCGGTAGATTTCTGTATGTAAGCTATTCTCACAGGGGTGAGGTGAAACCTCATTGTGGTTTTGATTTACATTTCCCTGATGGCTAGTGATCCTGAACATTTTTTCATGTGTCTGTTGGCCATTTGGATTTCCTCTTTTGAAAAATGTCTATTGAGGTCCTTGGCCCATCTCTTAAGTGGGTTGTTTGTTTTGTTTTTGTGGAGTTTCTTGATCTCTTTGTAGATTCTGGCTATTAATCCTTTATCGGTTGCAAAATTTGCAAATATTTTTTCCGATTCTGTTGGTTGCCTCTTCACTTTCCTGACTGTTTCTTTTGCAGTACAGAAACTTCTCAATTTGATATAATCCCAATTGTTAATTTTGGCTTTGACTGCCTATGCCTCTGCTGTCTTTTCCAAGAAGTCTTTGCCTGTGCCTATATCTTGCAGGGTTTCTCCGATGTTCTCTAATAATTTGATGGTGTTGGGTCATAGATTTAGATCTTTATCCATGTTGAGTGGATTTTTGTGTAAGGTGTAGGGTAAGGGTCTTGTTTCATGCTTCTGCATGTGGAGATCCAGTTTTCCCAGCACCATTTGTTGAATAGACTGTCTTTGCTCCAGGAATTGGTTTTGTTCTACTTAATACCATTGGTTGAACTCTTTAATTAACACACAACTATTCTTAGTCATCTAAATTTAACTTAAAAGTGATCCTTGTTAAATATAAAAGTTGGACTAAGTGAGGAAGGAGATGTACAGTTTAGCACGTGCTCACTCGGACTTATCCTTAATGGTAGAGCTAGAAAGGTACCAGGGGATTCCAATTCAATCCCATCCAGGTGGCATGTACCAATGCCATCCTACTTGTTAAAGTGATCAATTTAAGTTCATAATTGATCAAAAAGATAGGATTAAATGTAAAGGGATTACATAAATAAGACCAGTGTCTGCTAATAATATTTGGTAGAATTAAAAAGGAGGGAACGATCCAACATGGGAAGCGGGATACACAGCAGACTCATAGAATGGCAGATGTCCTAAACAGCACTCTGGCCTCAGAATCAGCCCTTAAGGCATTCAGATCCAACTAAAAAGCCCATGAGAGTATTTTAGGCATGGAAAGCAAAGACACTCTGGCAAAAAAAAAAAAAAAAAAAAAAAAAAAAAAAAAAAAAAAAAAACACCTAAATGAAAGATCTCTGTGAGTGAGATCCCAGTGGAAAGAATTGGCCTTCAAAGAAGGAAGTACCTTTCTCTGAAGGGAGGAGAGAACTTCCACTTTGATTGGTGGCCTTGTCTAAAGAAGATTGGAGTTGGTGAACTCAAGAGGCTTCCATTGCCTTAGCAGCTCATGACAAGAGCCTTGGGTGATTACTGACGTCATAAATAAGAGTGTCAATTGTTAAATCAACAATGGAAGTCACTGTGCCCCTACTCCCCATGTGGGACCTCTGCCCTTAATGTGTTGTACTGTGAGAATTAGTGGTAAAACTACTACTCAAACAGTACCCTATACTTTGTGTGTCTTTGTGGTTGCAATCTGTTGAAATCTTTACTTAGTATATACTAAGTTGATCTTCTGTATATAAAGATAATTGAAAATTAATCATGATGAAGAATGGGATGGGAGAGGGAGTGGGAGATGGGATGGTTGCAGGTGGGAAGGAGGTTATGGGGGAAAAGCTGCTATAATTCAAAAGTTGTATTTTGGAAATTTATATTTATTAAATAAAAGTTGGAAAGAAAAAAAAGATACTATACTATTTAAAATTACCTAGAAGTATGCAAAACAGCTTGGGAAAAATGGTAACTGGTTGTCATATGAACCTTTTCTAAAAGCAAGATTTGGTGGTGGGAGAAATAAGGTTTACCCACTTTAAGGTACTAGATAAAGCAAAGAAAAATCTCAGAGAAGTAATGGCTGCCTAAGCCAATCATGAGAGTAAACTTTTTATTTGTTAACTTTTTATCTTGAAATAATTTTGATTTTATGGAAATATTAAAAAGAAGTCTTGTGTAACCTTCACCCATCTTCCACTAATATTAGCACTTTATATAAACATAGTAGATTTGTCAAAACTAAGAAATTAATATCACCACGTGGCTATCGACTAAACTGGAGAATTTATCCAGATTTCTTCAGTTTTCCATAAGTGTCCCTTTTATTCCAAGATCAAATCTAGCATTCCACCTTGGATTTGATTGCAACATTTCCTTATAATTCTCCAGTCCATGATAGTTTTTCAGTCTTTTTTTTATGTACTTGACAATTTGGGTCAGGTGTTTTATGGAGTGGTCTTCAAGTGGGAATTTTTTTTTTTGGTATTTTCTTGTGTTTATACTGATGTTCTATATGGGTTTTAGGGGGAACATGGTTTACTACTGATGATGTTACCCTTGAACACTTTATTAAGTATTATTATTAAGTGAGATGTGTCTGGTTACTATTTTTCTTTTCCAAACTCTATTCTTTGAAAATGAGTCAATTAAGTCCAGTCCACACTCAGGTGAAGGAGAATTAAATGCCATATCCTGGAGGGAGAAGTATTAAATATTTTTGGAAAATATTAAAGCCACCATAATAATTTGGATTCTCCTTAAAGTCTCCATCACAAATTTTAGCATTCATCAGTGGATTGCGCCTGCAACAATTACAGTGGTGTTCTAATGGTGTTTGTCTGTTTCCCCCTTCCTTCTAATGTATATTATTCGAAATATCTGTAAAGAAGATTTTGCCCTTCTCCACTGTTTGTTTATTCAATTATTTATGTATAACAGTATGGGCTCATAAATATTTATCTTAATCTTTGAATGATAATTCCATAGTGTATTTATTTATTTTTTCGGTTAACTTATTCCACCTTTGGCTGTTAGGAACTCTCTTAAGTTGGCTTCTGTGTCTTTTTCTAAAAATAGACTTTGGTCTTCAGAACAGTTTTAGGTTTGCAGTAAAATTGAGCAGGAGGTGCCAAATTTCCCATATACTACCTGCCCCCACACATATGTAGTCTCTCCCATTACCTATATCCTCCACCAAAGTGGTATTTTGTGCAATTGATGAACCTACTTTGACACTAAGTTATCACTTAGTGTCAATAGTTTATACTAGGATTCACTCTGGTACATATTCTATGGGTTTAAACAAATTTATCATACAGAGTAGTTTTACTTTTCTAAAACTTCTCTGTGCTCTACCTATCTATATTACCCTCCTTCTTCCTTACTTTTTCACACAAGATCCCTCAGCCATTTCTCTAAGGATTTATGGTTCCTTTAATTGAAAAATGGAAATTAGAAACCATGATCCATGTGCCAGATGTGCTTGTTACTTCTAGAACATCACTGCTTCTCACTCTCAGAAGACAAAAATAAAGAATGTGTGCATTCTAACACATAAATATTTCTGTATGTATTTATTTATATTGAAAACACAGTACTGAATTAGTACTTATATTTCTGACCCTACACCAGAATTACAGGGCATCATTATAGATATTCTCCCATTATCTACAATTTGTTTATTAATGTGTTCAACCTTACTACACAGATAGTATCAGAATTGTTAACCCATACTCCGGTGAGAAAAAAATTATAAATTAGAATATAGCCCTACACAGTTATTTTTCTGTCATTTATCTGACAGTATCATTTATCTTACAATATCCAGTCAAAACACTGTTTTCCATAGTTATTTATTTCTATCTATCTCTACCCTGTTTTGTGAAGTTATGCTATACATTTATAACATAATTAGATCCATTCATTGCAAACTACATTCAATACCATGTTAGAGTTATTTTAGAATATTTTAGTTGATTTTTAAAAACTTGGAGCACAATGAAATTTATTTCTGTTGGTTTTACAAATACTCATATAAAAAGCCAGGCAGATATCCATTTCCCCAGTATCACACAGAATAACATGACTCCAAACATTCTTTTGTACAGCCCTTTTATAGTTAAGCTGTCTGACCTCCCTCAGCCCCCAGTAATTACTGATCTTTTTTCTGTTAGAGTAATTTTGCCTTTCCATGATGTCATGTAAATGGAATTATACATCAGTTTTTGGATTTGGCTTCTTTCTTTTTAGCATCTGAGATTCATCCTAGTTGTATGAATCAATGATTCTCTTAATTGTTGAATGGTATTCTGCTTTATGCTTGTACCACAGTTTGTCCATTCATCATATATATATATATATATATATATATATATGGTGTGTGTGTGTGTATATATATATATATATATATGGTGTGTGTTTGTGTGTGTGTGAAGTTAATTTTTCAATTCACTTGCTAAGAATGGAAGTGAATTGCTATACATAGGAGGGAAAATACTGAGTCACATGTCTAGTACATGTCAAATTTTAAAAGTAATTGCCAAATGATTTTCCCAAATGTCTAAACCATTTTGCATCCCCACTGGCAATGAATAAGTGTTCCTTTCATTTGGCATCCTTGTCAGCATTTGGTATTGTTATAGATATATACATATTTAATTTTAGTCATTTTAATAGTTATGTCTTAAAGTGTATCTCATTGCACTTTTAACTTGCATTTCCCATGGTTGATGATGTTCGTCATCTGTGTATTTTGGTTGGTGAAGTATTTGTTTATATCTTTTGCCAGTTGTTAAAATTAGGATTTGCCTTTTTTTTAAGAAGGTGAGATTTTTTAAAAAACATTTTATTTATTTATTTATTTGAGAGGGAGAGTTACAGAGAGAGGGAGAGACAGAGAAAAAGGTCTTCCATCTGCTTTTTCACTCCTCAAATGGCCACAACAGCTGGAACTGAGCTGATCCTAGGTCAGGAACCAGGAGCTTCTTCCAGGTCTCCCAAGCGCTTGAGCCATCTTCTGTTGCTTTCCCAGGCTATAGCAGAGAACTGGGTCAGAAGAGGAGCATCCGGGAAATGAACCGCCACCAGAGGTGGAGGCCTAGACTACTACTCCACAGTACCAACCCCTAGAATTTGTCTTTTTTGGTGCAGTTTTAAGAGTTAAATTCTGGTTATACCAGATGTGTAATTTGCAAATATCTTCTCCCAAACGGTGGCTTTTCTTTTTATTCTTTAACAATGTCATTTACAGATAAAGGTTTTCACATAAAAGTAAAAATTTAAATTTCTATAGATTAAAATTTATTACAGATAAAAAATTTAAAGTCCAACATAACCAATTTTTATGGATAGTACTTATCACCAAACCCAATATTATACAGATTTTCTCCTATGTTCTCTTTTATAAATCTTACAGTTCTATGTTTTATATTTAGGCCTGTGATCCATATCAAGTTTTTGCATAAGGTTTAAGATATGTGTTGCAGTTCATTTTTTGCATATGGACTTCCAATTATTCTAGCCTCATTTGTTGAAAAGCCTCTATTTCCTCCATTGAATTGTCCTTGTAACTTTATTCAAAATAAGTTGACTGTATTTAAGTGGGTTTATTTCGGGTTCTTTATTCTATTCCCTTGATCTATGAAGACGCCTCCAAAAGTTTGTGGAAAATGGAATTAACAGATACGTACCAAAATTTTTGAATTCACAGCTGGCATTGTGGTATAGCAGATTAAAATGCCACCTCCCAGCTTCTTGCTTCTCTGCTTCCCATCCAGCCTCTGCTAAAGTTCCTGGGAAAGCAGCTGAAGATGGCCCAAGTGCTTGGCCCCTGCTACCCACATGGGAGACTGAATGTATCTCCAGGCATTTGGCTTCTGCCTGGCCCAGTCCCGGCCTAGCCTTGGTTGTTGTAGCCATTTGGGGAGAGAACTGGCGATGGAAGATCTCCCTCTCTCTCTCTTTCTCTCCCTCCCTCTCCCTCGTCCTCTCTTTCTCTCTCTGTCACTCTGCCTTTCAAATAAAATACATCTTTAAAAATAAAAAAAAAATGAAGTCTGCACATAGGTTTTTCATAATACACATTTTCTGTGAACTGTTAAATACTCCTCATATATCTAAAAATATCCTGATGGGATATTTTTGATTGGTATTATGTTAAATACATGGATCACTTCATAGAGAATGGACATCTTTACTACATTGAGTCTTCTAATCCATGACTGCTATGTATCTTTCTACTTATTTAGTTCTTTGGTTTCTTTCAACAGCATTTTGTTGTTTATGACATACACAATCTATGCATATTTTGTTAGTGTGCAACCTACACCTAAATATTTTCTCTTATTAGAACTATGGTAAACATAATTTTAAAATCTTTTTGTGTTTAATTGCTCATTGATTATATGGAAAAATGACTTTTATGTACTGACATTGTATCCTCTTAACTTGATAAACACATATGAGTTTTAAGAGTTTTTTATGAATTTCCTGGCATTTTTCTACAAAAATCATGTTTTATTTCTTCCTTTATAATATATATGCGTTTTATTTGCTTTTTTTGTCTCTTAGTGTTGACTAGAACTTTCAGTCCTATATTGACTAGGAGTGATGAGAGTGGATGTCCTTTCCTTCTTCCTCAATTAGGGAGAAAGCATTTAGTCTGTCAACAAAACAAGATGTTACCTATAGGTTTTTCGGCTTGAAAACGTGCCTTTGTAATCCCAATTTGTTGAGATTTTTCATCATGAGTGAAGTTTTTATGTTGTCAAACTTTTTTTTTCCATCTTCTGATATAATGTGATTTTTTTCTTTAGAATGGATTACTTTGATTGATTTTTATATATTGAACCAATCTTGCATACCTGGGAGAAACTATTTTATTCATCATGGTGTATTAATTTTTAATTTTATATATGGTCAAATTTTATTTGCAGTTTTTGAGGATTTTTAAATATATATTCATGAGATATAAAGATTTGTATTTTTCTTTTTTTAGGATTTTATTTTATTTATTTAAAACACAGTGACAGAGAGAAATATGGGAGACAGATAAAGAGCGAAGTCTTCCACCTGCTGGTTCACCAAGAGAGAGGGAGAGGCAGAATGAGGGAGCGGGAGAGGCCTTCCATCCACTGGTTCAGTGAGAGAGAGAGAGAGAGAAAGAGAGAGAGAGAGAGAGATACCTTCCATCTCCTGGTTCACTCCCCAAATGGCTGCCCTTCCAGGGCTGGGCCAGGCAGAAGCCAGGAGCCTGGAACTTGATCTAGGTCTCCCATTAGGGTACAAAGAGCCCAAGTACTTGAGCTCTCCTCTGCAGCTTTCCCAGTTACATCAGCAGGGAGCTGGGTTGGAAGTGGAGCAGCAGGAATTCAAACCAGCACTCTGATACAGGATGCCAGCTTCACCAGTGGCAGCTTAACTCAATGTGCCACGACACCAGCCCCAGCATTTCTTTTTTAAAATTTATTTACTTATATATCTACCTACCTATCCATATATTTTTTGAAAGTGACAGTGACATAGAGAGACAGAGACAGAGACAGAGACAGACACAGAGAGATTGTCCAACCACTGGTTCATTCTCCAAATGTCCACACAGCTGGGCCAGGCTGAAGTCAGGAGAAAGGAACTCCATTTGGGCCTCCTATGTGGGTGACAGGAACACACTTGGGGTCATCATTTGCTTCCCCGCAATCACCTGCTGCCCTCCCACAAGATGCATTAGTAGGGGGCAAGAACAGATGTATGGAGTAACCGGGTCTCAAACCAGCACTCCAATATGGGATGTCACTTCCTAAGTGGAGGCCTAACCCACTACACTGCAATGCCTGCCCCATTTTCACTGTAATGCTGGCCTCATGGAATATGTTGCTAACTGTTTTCCTGTCTTCTAGTTTCCTGAAGAGATTGTATAGAATTGGTGCTATTTTTTTTTCTTTTAATGTATGATAAAGTTTCCCAGTGAAACAAATCTGGACCTGAGGATTTAGGCTGAATTTTTTTATTGAAAATTCAATTGTTATAAAAGAATTCATATTATCTATTTCATTTTGGGTGAGTTTTGGCATTTTGTGCTTTCTGAGAAACTTTACTGTTAAATTATGTGCTTGGACATTTTAAAGTATGAACCACAGTTAACTAGTGGTCTCAGGGGTAGTGAAACACTTTTTTTTAATGGCTTAGTTGAAGTATAAGATACTGATCATGCTGTGTTAGTGATTTTGGGGTGGGGGGATGACTCAGCCATGTTTTGTATTGACCTAACAAAACTGTTAAATGATTGTTGATTACACTTTAAAGTGAATTTGTCTTCTATTTTATGAAGAACCCAGTGCAAGTCACTAAATATTGTCTAATAGTGACATCTGCCTAGGACTTGTAATAACTAAAGTTAATTGAGCTTAAAGGAATTGTTACCATTAAAGTCTGTGTTTAAAGACAAAAAATTATGTGCTTGGAGTTGTTAATTGTGTACTTTTATTCTAATTTTAATATTTATGATTTTTATCTCATTCTAGATTTTTAAATTTTCAGTTACTGTATTTTCTGTTCAAAATATCCATTTGAGCCGGCGCCGCAGCTCAATAGGCTAATCCTCTGCCTTGCGGCGCCAGCACACCGGGTTCTAGTTCTGGTCGGGGCGCCGGATTCTGTCCCAGTTGCTCCTCTTCCAGGCCAGCTCTCTGCTGTGGCCAGGGAGTGCAGTGGAGGATGGCCCAAGTGCTTGGGCCCTGCACCCCATGGGAGACCAGGAGAAGCACCTGGCTCCTGGCTTCGGATCAGCGCGGTGCGCCAGCTGCAGCGTGCTGGCCGCAGGCGGCCACTGGAAGGTGAACCAATGGCAAAGGAAGACCTTTCTCTCTGTCCCTCTCTCTCACTGTCCACTCTGCCTGTCAAAAATTAAAAAAAAAAAAATTTAAAAAACAAAACAAAATATCCATTTGATTGTACTTGTTTGATGGTTTTTCTGTTTTTAATAGCTGTTCCAAGATAATTTGTTATTGCTCATCCAATTTTTAAATAGATAATTCTAAAGTATCATATCATCATTCATGTTTGTTGATTGTCTCTTTCCATATCAGCTAAGATTTTCACAGTTATTTGCATGCTAGCTGATTTTAGCTTGTACCCTAGACATTGTGAGTATTGTTTTGAGATTCTCAATCCTTCTTATATTCTATGGAGAAGGTTGATGTTTTTGCTTTATCTTCTGTGTATTGTGGTTTGATTTTCAAAGCTTTTTTAGTAGTACTGTTAGGTCTGTCCTGTGTGTGCACCACCTAGTGGTCAATTTGGGATTTGGGTGGAGAGCTACTTGCTAGTTGAGTTTCAAAATCTTTGATATAATAATTAGGATCAAAACATAAATTAGAGATGCAGTTAACTTTTCATAATTCTTCCCTCTCCATTATATTTTTAGTACTTTCCAAGTCCTTGGGCTCTTGTTTTCTGTCCTGTGTTGAAAAACTACCCACTGTCATGGTTGTACAAATTCCAGAAACAGTTGTGTCTTGTTGACACTGTGGCTCCACCTACAGGAAGGGCTCCGATTCTGGGCCACTTGTCCTTCTGGGCCTTTGCTGTTGCTATGTCCACTGTGGAACTAAAGATGAAGTTCAAACAACAAAGAGTTTCCTCACTCTGAACTTTAGTTCTCTTAGCCATTCCTCAAGCCCAAACTATAAGACCTCTCTCCTGCATCTCATTGTGTCTCTAAAACAATGCTCACTTCTGAGTTTCATGCCATATTGAATTCAGGCTCAGGATACTGAAGGGGAAAAAATAATTTCGAACTTGCAGCTGTTTAGGTGATAGTTCAAACTGATATTCTTCCCTGATTCACCTATAAGAATTTACTTTTTCGCTTTCATATAGGAATCCACGCATTCTATGAAGGTTTTATATTTCAGTTAGAGTTAAAAGAAGGCCTCAGAATCAGACTCATTTATATGTGTTTTGTAGATACTATATAGTCAAGTCTTGTTTTCTTATCCAGTTTAACAATCTGTCTTTAATTAGTGTATTTAGGCAATTCAGATTTAAAGTTATTATTGACATTGCTGGTAAAATCCATCTTGCCAACTATTTTCTAGTCATTGCATTTGTTTTGTTGTTTTTCCCCTCTTTTTCTGTCTTTTCTTACTTTGTTTTTTATGATCTTTTTACATTTATCATTTATATGTCTTTTTTCCCCTACTTTTTAAATGGTTCCCCTAGAGAAGGCTTGGGGAATCTTTTTTTTCTGCCAAAGGCCATTTGGATATTTACAGCATTATTCACGGGCCATAATAAAAATCAACTTAAAAATGAGCCTGCTATAGATTTACTGAATTTTGAGTCCCATCTGTGGACGCCTTGGCAAGGCCAAATCAAATTATTTTGCCAGCCTTATGCAGCCTGAGGACTGGACATTCCCCACCCCCGCTCTAGAGTTCACAACATACATTTTTAGAAAGTTTGAGTTCGCCTTCATATAACATTATACTGCTTCATGTGTAGTGTAAGTACCTTCTAACATGTTCTTCCCAATTTCTTCCCCCTGTTCCTCATATCATTTTTTTGTTTCATTTCATTCTTCTGTATGCTATAATCACATAATACATCATTATTATTATAACTCTAAACTTAGTTTTTTTAACTTTTATTTAATAAATATAAATTTCCAAAGTACAGCTTTTGGATTGCAGTGGCTTTTCCCCCCATAACTTCCCTCCCATTTACAACCCTCCCATCTCCCACTCCCTCTCCCATTCCATTCACATCAAGATTCATTTTCAATTAACTTTATATACAGAAGATCAATTTAGTATATACTAAGTAAAGATTTCAACAGTTTTCACCCACACAGAAACATAAAATTTAAAATACTGTTTGAGCACTAGTTATAGCATTAATTCACATTGAACAATACATTAAGGACAGAGATCCTGCATGAGGAGTAAGTGCACAGTGACTCCTGTTGTTGACTTAACAATTGACATTCTTGTTTATGGCGTCAGTAATCACCTTAGGCTCTTGTTATGAGTTGCCAAGGCTATGGAAGCCTTTTGAGTTCACCAACTCCAATCTTATTTAAACAAGGTCAAAGTCAAAGTGAAAGTTCTCTCCTCCCTTTGGAGAATGGTACCTCCTTCTTTGACGGCCCTTTAATTTTGTAGACATAGTTTTGTAGACTCTCCCTTTAATTTTGTAGACATAGTTTTCTAACCTATGTCATATTCCTTCTGCCTAAATAATTATCTTTGATATTTCTTATGAAGCAAGCCTATTGGTTATGAATTTCCTCAGCTTTTGTCTGAAAAAGTATTTTGCCTTCATTTTTGAAGGATATTTTTGTAGGATTTATAATTCTAAATTGACTTTTTTTTCTTTCAATACCTCAAAGTTTTCATTCTACTGTCTTTTTGCTTATGTGATTATGACAAAAAGTCTAGTGTAATTCTTCTTTTTGTTACTCTGTGGGTAAGGTGTTCTCCATTCCAGCTCCTCCTTCCTGGCTTCCTTTAAGTTTTTATTTTTGTCCCTATTTTCTGTTTTTTTCTTTGGATTGGTTTGGTTTGGTTGATTGTTTTTAGGTATTTACATGTTTGGAGTTTTCTGAGCTTCATAGATCCAGTTTGGTGTCAGTCACTAATTTTGAAAAATTTCAGCTATTATGAATGTGTTTTCAAATTTTTTTCTACTTCTTCTCTTTCTTCTCTTTGTTGTATTCTTAGAACACATACGATACACTGTTTGGTATTGTCCCACAGTTCTTGAATATTTTGTTCTGTTTTCTCTTTTGCCTTCTTTTCTCTATGCTCTTCAGTTTGTATAATTTCTATGGACCTGTCTTCAAATTCAGTGATTCCTCCTTGCTGTGTCAAGTCCACTGATGAGCACATCAAAGATATTCTTCAGGTCTGTTACTGTGTTTTTTTTTCCCCTTGTACTTGCATTTCCTTTTTATACTTTCCACCCCCTACTGAAATTACCTATCCAACTACCTTTTCCAACAAAGCCTTTAACATATTAACTATAGCTGTTTTAAATTACCTGTCTGGTAATTCCAACATCTGTGTCATAGCTGAATCTAGTCATTGTGATCGTTTAGTCTCTTTATACTGTTTTTTTTTCCTTACCTTCATTCTTCCCTTTGTGCTGCTCCCACAATCTTTCGCATGTCCTACACCTAATCCCATTATTATTTTTACTGATGTTTCTTAATTTGGTAGTGGGAATAAGGGACTAGAAACATTTTGTTCTATTCTTGCTAGGTTTTAGTCTTAGACAGTCTTATCCTGAGTGTTGGAATTGTGGCCCTAATGAGTACTCCTGTCCCTCCTCCAAATGTAATTGCCAGCCCAACACATTTTCCCTGCCCCACCTGGGTTAAAATAGTCACACACACACCCTTTTTTTCTCCCCCAGTTGTAGTGAGTTTGCACTCACTCCCCCCTCAGTTTCGTTGACCTTTCTGCTGCTGATTAAGGCTTTATTCTCTTTTGGGGGGATAACGGTAGATTGATGTAGACAAACCAATCAATGATGTTGGTAGTTTTGCTCTGCCAGCTGCAGTGAGTTTCCACAGTGCTCTCATGCTGTAGTTTTTATTGCCTTTCTTCCAGAGAATTTAACACTTTTGTTCCATAGAGAATAAAGAAAAAATGGTCTTGGCAAATTTTGATAATGGCTACCATTCTGTTCCCTTCCCCAAGTCAAAACTATAAGATACCTTTCTTAGGAATTTTCTTAGTCTTTCCTGTCAGCACCTGGTGAAATTCCTGGAGGAAGATTCCACAAAAGTGTATTGAGTTGCCTATGTATCAGTTCCCATGGGCTTCTCACACTAGCCCACAACCAGCTTTTAGCAATTCATTAATAATTTTTAGCTAAATCTTATGAGTTTAGATGTTGTGCAGTGGTGTCTGCACCAGATAGGCAGATGGGTGGGTCCTGTTGCTCCCTGCAGATGCCTATTTCTACAGATTTGGGGTTAGCAGTTTGCAGCCTTAGCTATTTAATGAGGTCAAGAGATGATTTGCAGTTTTCCAGCACTTCTTTTTCTTGTTGTAATAATGGGAGAGATGCTCTTTCCAGCTCTACATCTCAGAACTGACACCAAAAGATCATGTGAGTTGGAAAATAAGCTTTTGAGACTGTTTCTCTTCCAGCATCCGTACCACAGTTTACCAATTCTCCCACAATGGTGATCATGGTGGGTTTACCAGCTCGAGGGAAGACATACATCTCCACAAAGCTCACACGATATCTCAACTGGATAGGAACACCAACTAAAGGTATGTCTCTGAAACCCTTTATTGTATAACCCTCTATAGGCTTAGAACCAATGAAGGTAGCAGGTCAAAGTCTCAGTACCAGAAATGTTTCATAACAATTACTACCAGGATTAGTAGCACTACTACCATACTACTAGCACTACCACTACGTTTTTATAAGCTTTACAATTTCTTGAGCACACATTCTTTGTTCAACTCCATGCTGAGTGCTAGGCATAGAAAAACTATTAAGATTAAATATCTGTTCTCAAGGAGTTCTAGGACCTCAAAATAACCCTATGAGTAGCATACTATGTTATTACCATTACTATTATTAGCATACCAATATTAGTGTTTTATTAGCATTAGCATTCCTTCACCACTTCATAACTGAGGAAATTAAGACCCAAGAAGTTAAGTGCCTTGTCTATAAGCACATGACTGTAAGTAACAAAACAAGGATATGAACCAGGTCTCTCTGACTCCAAGCCTGATACTTAGTGTCAGGTCTCTTATACATGATTCTACTGGTGGGGTGTGGATGGGGGAGTGGATGACCCTGTACTATCCTTTTATCTGTCTTGTTCTCCATTCTCTTCCCCATCCCAACATCCATTCTGTCCCCTTACTTCCATCCATTCCTTCCTCTCTTGTTCCAACTCTCTCATCTTTCTCTCATTTCTTCGTTCCCTTCATTTTACTTTGTCTTTATCTAATTGACCAGTGAGGAGTTTCCCATGTGTCAAAACCCATGTTAAGCATTACAAATAACAAAATGGATGAGACTCAAGCCTTGTCTTGAAGAGTTTTTCAGCCTGGCTAGGAAGCATAAGAATACTTCATGTGCCCTAGAGGGGAAAGTTGAGGAGGCTCACAGCAAGGATCACTAGTAGGAAGACAACAAAAGCTTCCCAGATAAGGTATAGTGATCTGGGTTCTGTGGGTGGAGCAGGGCAGAAAACAAGTAAAGGAGCATCTCCTACAGGTGACTGCAAACTCTGAGGAGCTTCTGCTGAGAGTAGGACCTCTGCCCTGGTCCCCTTGTTTCCTGTGTGCCTACATGCCACTCAATTCCCACGGAAGTCTCCAAACTCATATTTCAAAGCACAAAACTAATCATTCCTACAGCCTCCAAGATTCACACTGACCTTCAGGTTTAAATCCAGGCTCTGTAGCCTGTTGTTCAATGCTCTCCACAGTTGGTTCCTTCCAGCCCCTCAAGCTTCAGACACCATTACCCAAGCATGTTCTGGTTTATGCCAATGTATTACCTTTGTTTAAACTACTTCTCCACCATACCTTTGTGTCCTACCCTAACCCCCATACCTTCCTGTAAGAATGCTTACCCTAAAAAAGCTGCTTCAAATTCTGCTTCCTCCAAGACACCTTCTCATGTCACCCCACGTAAAATTGGTCTTTTCTTGCCCTCATTCTTTTGCATGACTTCATATTGTCTCTGTCAGAGCAGTTTAACAAACTGGCTGGGAACTCTGTTTACTGGTTTACTCAATGCCCCATCTGCTGAATTGTGAGCTCTCTGAGGGTCCCATCATAAAGATCTGGTTAATCTCTGAAACCTCAAACTCATTTCCTGCCTGAATAAGTAGGCATCAAAAGTATTTTTGGATGAATGAATGAAATATCACCTCCTTGGGCGCTTATTCACTTTTTCCTCTTTTCCTTCCCACAACTGCAAGTGGGAAAGCATGACCTGGAGATTTGGATTTAGATTCTTAATGATACAAAAAAATAACATAACATGGCTTCACAGTCAGGGGGTCTAGTCTCTATCTGTCACCACTTCTCTGACTGTTTGACTCTTAGTGACAGATTTTGCTCCATGAATCTCTTTCTTCATCTTTCCAAAGGAATTGGGAATTTAAAGAGTTTGGACTTGATGATAAAGTAGAATAGTGGAATCCAGAACTCACATAGTAACAGTGAAAGTTATTTACTATCTCTGAATTTGTTTCCTCAGTTATAAAATGGGAAGGATAATGCCTACCTTGCAGAGTTGTGAAAATATATGAGCTGACAGACATAGTTTAACGTTTTATAAGCATGTTTTATAGGTACATATTATACTTTCAAGATCTAAGGTCCTTCCCAAAAAGGAACTATTTTGGCCCTGCTATCTTCCCAATTTCTTCACTGGGGCCCCCTGCTTTCAGTGTTTAATTTAGGCCAATATCGAAGAGAAGCAGTGAGCTACAAGAACTATGAATTCTTTCTACCAGACAACATGGAAGCCTTACTTATCAGGAAGTAAGTACCCAATATTTTAGGGATCTGTGTTCACCCCCTACAGTAGAGGGAGGCCTTTGGTCAGATATTGGGAGAGTGGGGCATAGTAACATAGACCAGGGAGGAGGCCCCCTACACTCAAATGGTAGTTGGGACAGCCTTTCCACCATCCTGCCCATAGCCTGATTCTGGTCATAACCATTCATGCTCAAGAGCCTTGAACAGTCTACTATGTCTGGTAGGAGATTATAGAAACTTCTCAGTCTAGTTATTGGCCCCACTTATCTCTCCAGTCTCATCAGTTCAACGTCAAGGTCTATCTTCCCTACAAAACTCTGAACACTTCCAGAACTGAGCCTATGTCTTATTTATTGATCCATGCCTTCATCATAGAATCCAATAAAGAGAACTTTATTGAAAGCATAAATCTGGGGGAGCCTCCAAAATGTTCATGGCGAATGGAATTAAAAGATAATGTCTTTTCCAATGTCATGCCTTTGCAGCATTACCCAAGCCAGAAAGGCTTTTTACTTAAGCTCTGTCTGGGTTCATAGGTCAGTTATTCATTTTAAGCCCCATTAGCTCAAATGTTAGAACCCTTAATATTTTCTTCAGTCATTACTCACTTTTCCTGGGTATGTCACTGTATACCTGGCCCTAATCTATACACATAGAGCCACTTTCAACTGTGTGATCCCTCTGCTTGGCATGATGTCTAGAACATCAAACACCCTATGTAGATGTTCAATATATGAATAATTTAGTGTAAGACATATGAAGGATGGTACAGAAAAATAGTGCAGAAAGAGGAAGCGGACCCCAATCTGGGGGTAGGGATTGTTTCTGTTTTTTTCTTGATGTTTTTCAGGCAATGTGCCCTGGCAGCCCTCAAGGATGTCCATAACTATCTCAGCCATGAGGAAGGTCACGTTGCGGTAAAGAAATTTTCATTTTTTCCCTTCTTATCTGTTAGGATGGAGAATAGCTAATACATATTGAGCATTCACTATGCGCTATACATTTTTCTTATTACTTTGCATATATTGATAATTTAATTTCATGTTCTCTTTGTGAGAAGGGTATTATAATACTCCATTTTAGAGCCCAGAAGAATGACTCACAAAGAGATTAAATAATTTCACAAGGCCATAAGTGGAATCCAAGTTCTGTAATCCCCACTCTTTTTATTTATTTTTTAACATTTTATTTATTTATTTGAAAGGCAGAGTTACAGAGAGGCAGAGGCAGAGAGAGCAAGAGAGAGAGAGAAAGAGAGATGTCTTCCATCCACTGGTTCACTCCCCAAATGGCTGTAGCTGTGCAGATCTAAAGCCAGGAGTCAAGAGCTTCTTCTGTATTTCCCACACAGTTGCAGGAGCCCAAGGATTTGGGCCATCTTGTACTGCTTTTCCAGGACATAGCAGAGAGCTGGATTGGAAGTGGAGCAGCCGGGACTTGAACTGGTGCCCATATGGGATGCCTGCACTGCAGGCGGTGGTTTTACCCTGCTATGCCACAGTACCAGCCCCAATCTCCACTCTTAACCACTACGCTCTGCCATCTACCCCCAAAATTCAGCAGGATTAAATATTAGAATTTAAGACTGCTGTACAAAGATTTTTAAGTTTCAGTGATTTACCTAAACATGGTTCCAATTTAATCTCATAGGCCCTTGGTGTAGGGTTTTTAAGTTCTAAGAAGGGAAGAGATCCTGAAATATGCAAATAAACCCATTAAAATGCTAAGCATAGGGAGTTATTTCTTGTTCTTGAGAATGACTAGATAGGAAGATGATAGGGAGGAAGAAGCCTCACGTAGGTGTTGAGAGGACCAGTTCTAGCTCTGCTCTGGCAGTAACTCCCAGTGACTATGATCAAGACCAGTGCTGAGCAGGTGCCGTGGCTCAATAGGCTAATCCTCTACCTGCGGCGCCGGCACCCCAGGTTCTATTGCTCCTCTTCCAGTCCAGCTCTCTGCTGTGGTCGGGAATGCAGTGGAGGATGGCCCAAGTGCTTGGGCCCTGCACCGCATGGGAAACCAGGAGAAGCACCTGGCTCCTGGCTTCGGATCAGCGCGGTGTGCTGGCCGCAGCGCGCAGGCCCGAAGCGGCCATTGCGGGGTGAACCAACGGAAAAAGGAAGACCTTTCTCTCTCTCTCTCTCTCTCTCTCTCTGTTACTTCAGCTGTAAAATGATCCTCATGAAAGCCTACACTTTTCCTTTTGCCTGAATGTAATCACAGGGTCTGGTACATTTCTAGGCAGACAGTAAAGGTTCAATGGGTGCTTGTAAAATGGCATAAGCTGATTTCTTGCTGTATTTTAAGACTCTGTTCAAGTTCTACTTCCTGCATGAAGCCATCCAGTTAGGACAGGGATAGACAAAAAGTAGGCGTTCTATCAGCACCGGATTCAGATTAAGCTAATGTCATTACCTGCCTCTAGGTGTTTGATGCTACCAATACTACCAGAGAACGGCGGACATTGATTCTGCAATTTGCTAAAGAACATGGTTACAAGGTACAGTAACACTCCCACTCTTATCTAGAGCATAGGGAGCACAAACCACCACAAATCCCAAAAAAAGGCAAACCAAGAGTCTCACAGCAGCTAAATCAAACAACACCGGCGCCACATTTTAATGTGGTCGTCGATTTCCAGGATACCGTCAAAACTAGCAAAGCAGAACTAGAAAGGTTTGGTGCCACAGTAAGCCATGGAACATGAGGAAGAAGTGGAGAACAAAAAGCATATACAAGTATAAGAACTGCAGTGAAAACACAAAGCAACAATCTGGGGCCATTCAACTTGAAGTCAGTCTGTCTCAAAACACTCAGAAGCCTGAAATCACCACCGTGTGAGAACATTATGTTGTCAGAGATGGCCCTGGGGATGACTTAGCCACTGAGAAGGAGCCAAGCTATGCTTGAATCCTACTACACATAATTCCTTCCTAGAAATCTCTCTTCTGTTTCTCTTGTAGGTATTTTTCATTGAATCTATTTGTAATGACCCTGGCGTAATTGCTGAAAATATCAAGGTAAGGAGCAGTTAACTTTTCTCCTTATTCTGCCTTAGGTCTGGCTCATGCCTAAAGAGACCTCTAGGAGATTAAAGAAGGTATTTAAGCTTTTCCTCCCACTTCGTATGGAGGCGTTCCCTGGCCATCCTGGCCCATAATGATCCTATGAAGTTCAGTGAAGCCAACATACATGAGGGCACTTCAAAAAGTTCACAGAAATTGAATTAAAAGATAAGTTTAATCTGGTGCAAAAAAAGGTTTTTTTAAGATTTATTTATTTGAAAGGCAGAGTTACAGAGAGGCAGAGGCAGAGAGAAAGGGGGTCTTCCATCTGCTGGTTCACTCCCCAAATGGCCACAATGCACAATGGCCTGGCTGCAGCTCCAAAGCCAGGAGCCAGGAGCTTTTTCCAGGTCTCCTACGTGGGTGCAGGGGCCCAAGGACTTGGGCCATCTTCTGCTTTCCCAGGCCATAGCAGAGAGCTGGATCAGAAGTGGAGCAACCAGGACTCGAATCAGCACCCAAATGGGATGCGAGCACTGCAGATGGCAGCTTTACCAACTATGCCAAAACACCAGCCCCACAAAAATGTTTGAAATCCATGCATAGTTTGTTTTCTTAATACACATTTTCTATGACCTTTGTAAAGACCCCTTGTATGGAACCCTTAGTATGCACCAGGTACTAAGCCCATTAATTTTTCACAACAAACATATATTCTAGGGATCATCTCCATGTTGGAGAGAGGAAACTGAAGTTTCCAGAACAGGAATTAGCTGTCAAATATTCACACAGACAGCAACAGATGAAAGTGAGACTGGACATCCATCTTGGCTGTCTGCCTCAATAGCCTGTGTTCTTTTTTCTTCCCCACAATTAAAACCAGAAGCATCAGTGCTCTGAGATTCTAGGCATATGGTCTAGAACTAGATCATTCACCACATTTGATTGTTTCCTACTTCATCAAATTACTTGATCTCAGGGTCAGAAGAGACCTTAAAATTTATCTTTTTCTTTTTAAAAAAAAAAGATTTATTTTATTTGTTTGAAAGACAGTTACAGAGAGAGGTAGAGACAGAGAGCACTTCCATTCACTCGTACACTCCCCAGATGGCTGCAATGACTGGAGCTGAGCCGATCCGAAGCCAGGAGCCAGGAGCTTCTTCTGGGTTTCCCACATGGGTGCAGGGACCAAAGGACTTGGGCCATCTTCTTATGCCTTCCCAGGCCATAGCAGAGAGCTGGATCGGAAGAGGAGCAGTCGGGACTAGAACCAGTGCCCATATGGGATGCCGGTGCTTCAAGGCCAGGGCTTTAACTTGCTGTGCCACAGTGCTGGCCCCCAAAAGTCATCTCTTTCAACCCTACATCAGATACTTAAAATATCACCTAAATGTTTGTCTCAATTCTCTTCATACCTACAATGACAAGAGGCTGTTGCTTCAACAAATGCAGCCTACTCAAGCTGAAATCTGCCTTCCTGTAATTCCATTCAGTGATACTATTTTTACCTCTTAGAATGTACAGCATGTGCAATTCCTCTTCCTTCTTCATCAATCCATCTATCCATCTATTCATTGATCCAAGAGAAATTGACTATTTACCTGGAATGGGTCATTTGGAGCATTGAAGACATGGAAAGGGGCTAATTCTTCCCTTGAACTCAGTCTAGTGAGGGAGACTGACAAGTATGTAGACAGTTTTCTGATATCAGTGCTGAGATGAGGGAATAGAGGAAACTATGGGAGAACAGGGGTGAAGACATAACCTTGCATTGGGGGAGTATGCCAAGGAAGTTTCCCAGAGTAATAACTGAACTGCATCTGGAAGAATGAATAAAAATTTAACAGCTGAAGAATGAGAATAAAAGAATAGAGTACACTAAGCATGGTATCTCCAGGGAACTATAGGTAACTTAGATTGACTAAAGAAAAGTGTGTGGAGGAATAGGGAAGCAGTGAGAGATGAGTATGAAGAGGTAATTTGGGACCCAGTCATGACAAGCTATAACCCACTTGCCATAATCATTCACATTTTGACCTGAAAGATATGAGAAAATTGTAAAGGGTTTTAAGAAGGGGAATGCCATGGGTAGATGTTTGTGTTATAAATATCCTCTGGCTTCCAATATGGCAAATAAATAAAAAGCAACAAGACTTTAGACAGAGTAATCAGTTACAAAGGTATTGTGAGCACAGGCAAGAGAATGGATATTTATAAAGAAAAGTAGAGCTGATTTGGTTCCTGCTAAGAGTTGATGCACGATAGAAGAAGATACCTGGGCTGACTCTCAGATTCTATTTAGGCTCATATGATTGGGTGAATGGTAATGACACTCCCCGAGCTAGATAATGTTGGTGGATAAGGTGAACACTGGGAGATTGGGCAATACAACCTCTTCAGAAATCCAGCGAAAATATGCCATAGTCTCCTGGCAAATACTCAATACATGTAAACCATTACCTGTGATCAAGATTTCTAGTTTCTCTTTTTCATTCATTTCTCACATTGCAATTTCTGGTTCTTTTATAAGTGTTCTTCTTAAGCAAAGTGTGGTCTGGGGCTAAATTTGATATAACAGGCTTTTGTTGGCCACATAAAGATTAGGAATAAGGAGTCACACAGTCTAATTTCTCCTAAATTGTCTAATTTTATAAACTTGGACAAGATTCTTTCCCCAAGTCTCAGTTTCCTCATGGTTATAATGCGGGATGTTGAAGGCAGTGGTCTCTAAGAGGCCCTCCTAAGGACACTGTCAGAATCTCCGTCTCCCAGTGTCTCCTTTGCCACCTCTGTCTTTCTCTCTGCTTCTAGCAAGTGAAACTCGGCAGCCCTGATTACATAGACTGTGACCGGGAAAAGGTTCTAGAAGACTTTCTAAAGAGAATCGAGTGCTATGAAGTCAACTATCAACCCTTGGATGAGGAACTGGACAGGTATAAGCCAAGAACCCCACAGTCAAGAGCTGGATTATTAGCCCAGTTTTATATCATGTAGAACCTAGGGAAATACCCTCTCTTACTGGATCTCAGTGTCACTATCTATAATATCAGGCAGCTGGACATGATCTGTTTTCAAGGACCTTCCCCAAATCTAAACTTCCTATAAGATAGTAATTCTGTAATTGTGTAAGGTGTTCATCATATGACTGAAAGAGTACTTTCCTGAGCAATATGGACAGATGTGGACCCTAATCTCTAGGAAAAAAAATACCTCCCTCCTGTGGGTGTTGCTCTTACAATTGCAGAAAGTATTCTTAGGTAACATTTCAGTTTTTGCCTTCTTTGTTTTGTTGGATCTCCACAACACAGCTGTAAAGGCAGCTGAGTTATGTCTTGTGGTCATAAATTTTCAAGAAAGAGAAATTGAGTTTCAGGGAGCTAAAACTACTTTCTCAAGCTCCATCCAGAAGTTAGGGGGGAGTTAGGTAGGATTCTAAGTATACATTCTGTTTCCTAGTCATGTGTGTTCTCCCAACACTCATAGACCTCTACAGTCAATACGTATTGACTCCTTTGAGCTATGGTATAATGTAGAAAGTATAAATGGAATAAGAGAAGCAGTTTATATCCCCAGGTAGCTTCCATAGGGCCTTGACATATGGGAAAAAAATCCATAAAAAACAGGAAATTTTCTTTCATAATACCAGCTAAAGATAGGACATATATTAGCTGGAAGTACACATGTCAGGTTCAGATGTAAAGTGTTCCCAGAACCCTATTCTCTTTAAAATTGGTTGCAGATACTCACCCCCTTTGGGAGAAAAACGTGAAGTGTAAGGAGGCCTCAAATGATTGCAACCACCCTCAAAAATTTAAATATCATCCTTCCAACTCAACTCAATATCATCCTTTACCCAACTCAAGTACCAAGAGTTGAGCATTGTTATTGCTCCACTCCTTAGGTGAGGAAACTGAGATTCAGATATAGCAAAGGCACACCTTAGAGTCGGTGACTGTCTATAATAGATGATGGTCATTCTTCATGTGTTTCAAGTATATGTTCCTGGTTTGTCTAAGAGATCTAAAAGGGCAGACATTGGGTCCCTGCTGCACATGCAATGCCTGAAACAGAGGAGGGTTCTACCGGTTGTGAACCCCCTTTCTGAGTGAGGAAGGAGACATGCACACTCAGTCACAGGTGCACATGGATACAATTTGGTATTTACCTATAGGGTTATAGATAACAATATAGCATTTGAGATGGTCAAAGAACAGCAGAAGAGGAGAGAATAGCTTGGCTCAGGATCAGAAATGTGGAAGAGTGGACAAGGAAGAAGCTGTCAATGACATGTTTGGGACAGCCAGGGATACAAAGGATCACTGTTTGTCTTGGAGTATGATGAAGTATGAATCACAAGGAAGAGAACCCCAGGTGTCTAGGGTGAGAGTGACAGCGAAAAGACAGTGTGGCTCAAGTAGAGGCTGAGGAAGGAGACAGGTAGAGATGAGAGAGAATATTGAGCTCCTAAGGGTGGCCAGGAATCAAGTCTCTAGACAGGTACCCAGAGCACAGCAAGGCAGGGTATCTCCTTAAGTGAAAGCTGCATTGTGGAGGGGGATTGAAAACTGCATGTGTGGTGGGGATTTCTCTTGGGACCAACCTCCCACCATCAGCACCTGAGCTGCCGTTGCTCCTGCTTGGGTCTGGCCCAGCCACCTGTCCTACATCAAGATCTTCGACGTGGGCACACGCTACATGGTGAACCGAGTGCAGGACCACATCCAGAGCCGCACAGTCTACTACCTCATGAACATCCACGTCACACCCCGCTCCATCTACCTGTGCCGGCATGGAGAGAGCGAGCTCAACCTCAGGGGCCGCATCGGAGGAGACTCTGGCCTCTCAGCTCGGGGCAAGCAGGTAGGGAGCGCCCCGTGCACCCCCACGCGTTGGCTGAGCTGGCCCAGGCGTGGTTGGGGCGGGGCTGGACAGGCAGGGTGGTACTGCTTGGGTCCTGAGGAGGGGCCCACCTGAGGCTGGGCCAGGAGCAGGTTCTGCCCACTCCTGCCTTCCTCCCCATCCGCCACTCAGTGCGGACACATCCTCGGTGGCTCCCAGGTGCCAGCGGCTTCTGCGGGTCTCCTAGCTGGAGCCGGGCCCTCCAGGCTGCTCCATCACACGACCCCGCTTCAGCCCTGCCTGACAGGTGCCCTCATCTCTCTCACCACGCTGTGCCCTTTCCTTGCTGCCCGCGGTCCCCTCTGGTCGCTGGTCACCATCGCTGGCAGACAGCTGCCTGGAGGGCCCCACGCTGAGTCCCTTCTCTGCGTCCTGGGGCTGCTGCCACCCTCCCCACCGCAGGGGTCACGCGGTCAGCAGCTGACCCACTTCTGGCTGCGTCTCGCCTGCCCTCCCAGCTCCATGCCAGGCCCAGCTCCTGCTCCGTGGTTGGTCCAGGAAGCCCTCACAGTCAGGTGGCCGAGCCCGGTCTCCATCTCTCCTGGGCTGGGCCATGTGCCATGTGCACATTCTGGGAGGGGCTCATACAGGGCTCTGTCCCCTTCTCTGTTCCCTCCCCCCCCATCTGGCCCTGGCCTTGTGGGCATAGGTGCTGTTCTTGCTGGAAGGGTCATGTGGGGTGGGACCAGGGGGAGAGGGGGTGTGGGGGCAGCTATGTTGTCATGTATGGGACCCCTCTGCACAGCCACGGTGCCTTCTGCTCCCGACGTGTGACCTCATTTGATGTCCACAACCGCTTGTGGGGTGGGCAATACCCACACCCAGATATGAAGGACGGAGCTGAGGTCCAGAGAGGGCCAGAGAGTGACCCCAGGTCACACAGCCTGGGCCAGACAGAGCCAGGACTGAAAGCCAGGCTTTCCTGCCTTGCATCTCAGTACCTCTGCTGGAGAGGCAGGAGGGTCCCAGACAAGGCGCTATCACAGCCCAGTCATCATGGCTCCCTCCCTGTCACTCCCAGGCTGGCAGTTTGTGTACGCTGGCCTTTGGCTCATCTGTGGCTCCTCAGGGCAGAGTGAGAGGTCATGCAGGTGTGACCCTGCCCCTGGCACCACCTGCAGCTTGGGCTCTTGCTGAGGGGTGGCCACGGCCCTCTCCTGCGTCTTAGAGCCCAGGTGGACAGTGGCCAGCTCCACATGTGCTTCCTGCTCACTAGCGTGTGCGTGCACCTGCACACCCCTGGCCCAGCCTTCCGTGTGCTGGGCACAGTGCTCCGTGCCCAGCTGGAGTGCGCTCAGTGGTCACCCCATCACCATAGCCCTCAGCACCCCCTGTGCACCTGGGAGCAGTCTGGGTGCTGCTGACTCCCCAGGTGAAGTGACAAACACAGAGACCACAGGTGAGCGCGAGCTGCTCGCGTCTCTCAGGCAAGTCATGAGGCCTGGGAGGGCAGGGACTCGGCCCCCAGCTCACAGGGACCGTGTGAGGGAGTGGGGGCCTCAGCCACGTCTCCTACCTCCCAGTCAAGCGCCCCTTCTGTCGGAGCGCATGGACGCTGACCCAGGTCCATGGTGAGCTGTGTGCAGGAGAGGCGTGTGGCTGTGGCTCTCCAGGAGCGCCGGGGTCGTGCGTCTGGGCCGGTGTCCCGCGCACTCCGTCTGAGATGGCTGACACACCTGTGCTCAGCATGGCAGGTCACCTGCTCCCTTGAGCTGCCACAGCCCTTGGGGGCCTCTCTCCATGCTGCCTTTGTTTCCCGCGCGGGACTGGCTGTGTCTGGAGAACTGGGACTCCCGGCACCCAGCATGGGACAACATTCACTCAGTACATTGTGAATTCTCTTCAAAGCTGAGTACTAGCAACCTTGTTCAAATATTGAGAATTTATACTGTCGAAGAAACATGTCTCCAAAATCCCCCATCTCCCATTTCCAGGCCACATGCTGAGTATTCCAAACTTTAGTTTTCTTTGCTCTTATGGCCCAGAGTCCATTTCTAGTGACTCCATGGGCCTACCCCAGAGTCTATCCACTGTGGGCAGGTTGTGTCATAGGAGTGTTCACCCTCAGCCAAATAGTCACTGTTTGTGGAGCATGGGAATCTTTGGAGGTAGGATGTTGATAGAATTTGGTCCTTGGCCGATTACCCACAAACACACACATAAGGCATCTAGACATACAGGATGGAGCTAGAAATGGAAAGCAATGAGGTATCTCTGAACTATTTTCCCTAAGCCTCACAAAGGTTTGTGGTGAGGCTATTTGCTTGAATGAATAACCAAGAAGGGGATTCAGTGAGCAAGCATCAGTGAACACACAAGCACATATATACATACACATGGGCACACATAAACACACATACGCTATATCCCCTTGACCTCTAATCACATGGGAGGAAAGTATGACTGTTTTTTTTTTTTGACAGGCAGAGTGGACAGTGAGAGAGAGAGAGAAAAAAGTCTTCCTTTTTTTCCGTTGGTTCACCCCCCAATGGCTGCTGCAGCCAGCGGGCTGCAGCTGGTGCACCATGCTGATCCAAAGGAAGGAGCCAGGTGCTTCTCCTGGTCTCCCATGCGGGTGCAGGGCCCAAGCACTTGGGCCATCCTCCACTGCACTCCCTGGCCACAGCAGAGAGCTGGACTGGAAGAGGAGCAACCGGGACAGAATCTGGCACCCCGACCAGGACTAGAACCAGGTGTGCCGGCGCCACAAGGCAGAGGATTAGCCTAGTGAGCCACGGCGCCGGCCAGAAAGTATGACTTTTTATAAATTTGGAATATTTAAACATCCCTCTACCATTTATGGCAGATCTGAACTTTTCCTCATAGTTATATACTCCTCTCTCACCTCTCTTTTCCTCTCCTTTCTCCTTTGCACCTCCTCACCCTAGTATGCCTATGCCCTGGCCAACTTCATTCAGTCCCAGAGCATCAGCTCCCTGAAGGTGTGGACCAGCCATATGAAGAGGACGATCCAGACTGCTGAGGCTCTTGGTGTCCCCTATGAGCAGTGGAAGGCCTTGAATGAGATTGATGCGGTGAGATAAAGGGGTACATCTGGCGGGTGGGAAGGCTCAGGCCCCCATGGTTCCCTTATGGGAAACCTAATTAATTTTACAAACTTTTTTTTTTTACAACCAGCCATGTGCCAGACACTATTTGTGTCTTTGAGATCCAGTGAAGGCCAGAACAGACAAGCTCTGTCTTCCTGGAGCTCAAAGGCAGACAATAAATAGGACATTATCTCTCAGTGTGACAAAGGATTATGAGAGAAGTAAAAAGGGATAATGGAGAATCAGAAGTTGAGGGTGATCCTGACTAGACTTGGTGGTGGGGGATTTATAAGGAAACTTGCTAGAGGAAGCTAGAGGTAAGATTAAAAAGCATGCAGAATGGGGTGGGGCAGGAGTTGGGGAAATAATTTTAGTTCAGGGACAGGAAACATATCATGGGAAGGCCCAGAGGTGAGAGGAGAGCATGGCATATTTAAGGAACTGAGTTTGAGAAAGAGTGGCAAAGAGGCTGGGAAAGTAGTGAGGGCCAGAGAGAAGGGAAACTAGGCTGGAAATGAGGCAAGACTGCAGTGCCTTATAGTCTGAGAGAATTGGATGCCTCCCTAAACACAACAGGAAGACATTTTCATGGTCCAAGTTAAGGAGGAGTAGTCTGAATGTAATTTTCATTTTTAATGTGTCCTTGTCTTCTGTGGAGAATAAGTGGGAAGAGGTCGAGAATGAGCATGTAGACCAGTTAGAAAATGGCTGCAGTATTTTGGCAAGATGTGACAGCCTGTGAACCAGAGTAATAACATTGGAACTAGAATTTTAAAAAGGACTTGGGGAATGTTTCAAAGGTGTAATCAACAGAGTTTGATGATGCCCTGAATATAAGAGGCGAGGAAGAGGGCAGGTGTGAAGAATCTAACCCTAGTGCCATGGCAGTCTCTCTTAGAGTCAGTTTTTTTCCATGAGCTCTTTGATAAAGAAGTTGTTTCCTCTCCATTCTCTTACCTGCACTACAGGTAACTAGCAGCCCACAGGTTACGGTTGTTAGACCCCAACATAAAAATTTCACTACATGTATTGATAACTTGCAGATGGGTAGTATTAACTTGCTTGCCTGCCCAATATGCACCTATAAATGTATGTGTATGTGCAAGGAGACGTCACAATGTGCAAAAATGGAATTTAAAGGTAAAGTATAAATATAAACTTTACTTCTCAACGTACATTCCATCAAGTTCATCTAATAAACAATATCTGCCCTTTGGTCTATCCCTAAAAAACTGAAAGTCTTGGAAATTTAACCATGTCAATACAGTCTCTTTTTTACATTATTAACTAAAGAAAATGGTAAACTTTAAATATTTTTTAAGATTAGGAAACATGAAGAGTCATAAGCAACTAAATCAAGACTGTGGGGTCGATACCTAATGATTTCCCTTGGAAACTCCTCCAAAATTACCTTTTTTTAATTTTTAAAAATTTTTTATAACGCTTTTATTTAAAGAATATAAATTTCCAAAATACAGCTTATAGATTACAATGGCTTCCCCCCCCATAACTTCCCTCCCACCCACAACCCTTCCCTTTCCACTCCCTCTCCCCTTGCATTTACATCAAGGTTCATTTTCAATTCTCTTTATATACAGAAGATCAGTTTAGTATATATTAAGTAAAGATTTCAACAGTTTGCCCTCACATAGCAACACAAAGTGAAAAATACTGTTGGAGTACTAGTTATAGTATTAATTCACAATGTATAGCACATTAAGGACAGAGATTCTACATGATATATATTTTTTAAATTGATTAATTTTCTATGCAATTTCCAATTTAACACCAAGATTTTTTTTCATTTTTAATTATCTTTATATACAGAAGATTGATTCAGTATATACTAAGTAAAGATTTCATCAGTTTGCACCCACACAGAAACACAAAGTGTAAAAATACTGTTTCAGTACTAGTTATAGCATTACTTCACATTGGACAACACATTAAGGACAGATCCCACATGAGACGTAAGTTGATTTAACAATTTGACACTCTTGTTTATGGTGTCAGGAATCTCCCTAGGGTCTAGTCATGAGTTGCTGAGGCTATGGAAGCCTTTAGGGTTCGCTGACTTCAATCTTATTCCGACAGGGTCATAGTCAAAGTGGAAGTTCTCTCCTCCCTTCAGAGAATGGTACCTCCTTCTTTGATGGCCCCATTCGTTCCACTGGGATCTCACTCGCAGAGATCTTTCATTTAGGTTTGGTTTGTTTGTTTTTTTTTTTTGTTTTGTTTTTTTTTGTTTGTTTGTTTTTGCCACAGTGTCTTGGCTTTCCATGCATAAAATACTCTCATGGGCTCTTGAGCAGATCTGAATGCCTTAAGGGCTGATTCTGAGGCCAGAGTGCTATTTAGGACATCTGCCATTCTATGAGTCTGCTGTGTATCTCGCTTCCCATGTTGGATCATTCTCTCGCTTTTTGATTCTATCAGTTAGTATTAGCAGACACTAGTCTTGTTTGTGTGATCCCTTTGACTCTTAGACCTATCAGTGTGATCAATTGTGAGCTGAAATTGATCACTTGGACTAATGACATGGCCTTGGTACGTGCCACCTTGATGGGATTGTATTGGAATTCCCTGGCACGATTCTAACTCCATCATTTGGGGCAGATCTGATTGAGCTTGTCCCAAATTGTACATCTCCTCCCTCTCTTATTCCCACTCTTATATTTCACAGGGATCACTTTCCATGCTTCTTACAAAAAGGTAATTTTGTTTAAATTTTAACAAAATTACCTTTTTGTAAGAAGCATGAACAGGAGCATTGTTGTAGTGCAGCTTTCACAGGTGTTATTCTGTTAGTGCTTCCATTAACCTTCTCAAAACCCTCTCTTAATAAGCACATGTGATTGGTTTTTTATCTTCTAGAAAGTAAGAAGCAAAATGCCTCAACTATCCCAAAACACCCTTGCTCTTGTTCAGTACACTTTTACTTTAACTTGGTAGTCATTGCTTTGATTGTGCTTAGTCTTCGGGATCCTACTGGTGAAGCCCCATTTCATCTCTTATTACAATTTTTGAAGAAGTGTTTTAGGACCTCGAGCCTAATTGTTTAGAATTTCCATTGCAATCTGCTCTTGCTGAACTCGGTGCAGCAGTTTTGACACCTGTCTAGTAGAAAGCTTGCTCCTGCTTTAACTTTGCACTCAGAATTGTGTAAGCTAAGCCAATTGAGATATCTATAAGTAGTTGTTGTTCCTGCTATTGTCAATCCTCCTCAATTAGGGCATGGGTGACATTAATTTTTCCTTGCAAATTGACATGAATGGTCTGCCACTCAGGCTTCATCTTCAACATCATCTCATCTCTTCTTAAAAATGATTTATCCATTTCTAAACTATTGACTTTTAAAAAAAGAAAAGTGCTGATTTATTTGGGACATTGTCCCCATCAGCTTTTTGTAAAACATCAATTCTTTTTTTAAAGATTTTTTTATTTACCTGAAAGTCAGAGTTACACAGAGAGAGAGGAGATGCGGAGAGAGAGAGGGTTCAGCCATCCGCTGGTTCACTCCCCAAATGGCTGCAATGGCTGGAGCTGTGCTGATCTGAAGCCAGGGAGCCGGGAGCCTCTTCCAGGTCTCCCACATGGGTGCAGGGGCCTAAGGACTTGGACCATCTTCTACTGCTTTCCTAGGCCATAGCAGAGAGCTGTATATCAGAAGTGGAGCAGCCAGGACTTGAACCGGAGCCCATTATGGGATGCTGGCACTGTAGGCGGCAGCTTTACCCACTACGCCACAGTGCAGGCCCCAGCATCAATTCTTTCATCATTCTTCCACCCAGGCTTCACCATGAATTTGATGTTTGCTGTTGCTTCAATTTTAGCAGAATTGATGTTGGTCCCATAGGAGCTGTTTTCAAACTTAGGCCTATTCCTCTTAGTTCCTTAAAATAGATTCTGTTAAGATATAACAAGTTAGTGTAAGTTTACTTTAGTGCAAAAAATTTTGAAATCCATGCATACTTTTTCATTATATGCATTTTCATGAATGTTTTGAAGGCCTCTTGTACATTCATACCTATGTACATAAATACAGATGTAAAGAGATGTACATATTTTAAAAAGGGCTTTACAGCATTGTTCTACACATTTGCTATAAGATGCATGCAAGCAAATATCTAAACTCTATCAAAAGAGTTCAGTTGCTGCTTATTTCTGGCCACATGGGGTGTAAACATTCAATGAACACCTACTTGTTTCACATTCTGGGGTGGTGCCAGAGACAGAGGAGATTAATAGGACTCATTCTTGGCTTCACTGACTTTTTGGCTAAATAGAGTACACAGGAGAATACATAGAGGAATACAAAGCAGTTTGTGTGATACAGGCTCTGTTAGGCAATACTGTGGGTGCACAGAATTCAGGAGAGGGTATCTGACGCAGTCAGGATCTGCCTGGGAAAAGTGATGACTAGCAGAAGCCTGAGTGCTGAGCAGCAGTGAACCCAGTAGAGAGGATCTAGAATGCTATTCCAAAGCAGAGAAGCCAGCATAAGCCAAAAGTATGTGTGTGTATGCATGTGTGTGTACATGCTAAGATTGCTGCAGTGGAGTTGGAGTGAGAGGGAAAAGGAATAGATTAGAGAAAGACATAGGAAGTAGAATCTCAAGAATTGACTATTGGGGGTGAGTGAGAAAGAAGGATGAATAAAGAATGATGCCTAAGTGTCTCATTTATTTTCTATGATTAGCAATAGTGGTACTTAATTCCATTGTTTGAGCCTTTCAAAGATGACTTGTACATCTTTTACATACATTCTCTATAATATTCAAAACACTTCTAGGAGGTAGTCATAATTCTTATTTTACAGATGAAGAAGACAAAATTCAAAGAGGTTAGGCAATTTTCTTAAAGTCAATGAGGAGTCAGCGGCTATTTTCCACAGGCAATAGGTTCCCAGCATGCCTCAGAATAGGAGGCTTAAGCCAATATGGAAGGACTTTCGATACCCAGTATGGAGCATTCTCTTCCATAGGCAGCATCAGTTGGAGAATTTTGACACTTCAGAGTTGTTTGTGGTTTGGATTTGTGGTTCAGTTCCTCACCTCTGAGAGAAGCCTTATAGATGGGCCCAAAAGTCAACAACCAGAGGCCACTATCTTTCCTACCAGAAGGTTTAATTGGATTCCCATGTACACAGAAAGAATTCTTAGAAACCAAACATCACTTCCTCCATGCCACCAGCATTTAGCTCACCTCTGGGGATTTCTCAGTAGATTTGGGAGCTTCCATAAGCTCATGAAAAACTCATTGTCTGAGTCCTCAATTCCTTCGTTGGGGTGCGAAGTGTATCTTGCCAAAGCTCACTGTGAAATCATTCAAATATACTAAATTTGCTCTCTGAAGTGTCTGGATATCTGTTTCTTTGTCTGTCAGAGGTCCCAAAATAGAGGTCAGGGAAAGAGGGGTAAGAAATATGAACACTTCTGCATTTATGTACACACATGTACTCTTGTACATTCTGTCACAAGCATCTACCACAAGCATGTTTAGCCCACATACATGCACTTCACAGACACATAGGACCTCTCCTATCAATCACACCTTCACCATACATGAAGAAATGCACACATGCACAGACGTACACACATACATAAATATGTATACACTCATGGGCACACACATGCAGTATATATATATATATATATATACATATATATACACACACTCAAACATATAACCACAAATTCATACAGACTGCAGACAGAGGTACACACATACTCACACATACACATCAGAGACATGAGGGATATATACATTCATGGATATGGATATACATGCCACAGACACACTGAGATATGTGATATGGAGAGATATACCACAGAGATACTCTCAGGAGCATGTTCTCAGATGCTCAAATACCCTGTGCATGTTTGCACACACATACAGTTACACACACACAACATAATCTGACACAAATACATGCACAAACAAGGCATAGTCTTAAACATACTACAAGTACACATCATAAGCATGTCACACATACACTTGCATGATAATCAGAAATCCTTAAACTCACATACTTATTATACAAATACACACTTATATGTATAACATACACCTACAGATTTATTGGGGAAATCATAGAAAAACACCAGACACTCAGCCTGAACACTCATATTCACATACATTCGCTCTCACGCCCACATAGCCACATACCTCATGGCTCATGCATACATACATACTAACAGGCACAGCCCCAGAGTTGTGTTCACAGAGACCCAGGGGGCCATATGATACTGTTGAACAAATTTTGACCTCAGAAGTATGGCAAAGCCTATTTCACCATGTGAATACTTCCATCTGAAAATACTTTTTCCAGGGTGTCTGTGAAGAGATGACCTATGAGGAAATCCAGGAACACTACCCTGAAGAATTTGCACTACGAGACCAGGATAAATACCGTTATCGTTATCCCAAAGGAGAGGTAAGGTTTGGAAGAGTGGCCTAACTTCTAGGACTCCTCTCCAGTATTTCCCTTTCATCTTCCAGGATTCCACAATTTCCTACTCAGCTTCTAAACAGAGAAAAGCTTATTTTGTAGCAGCTACCATCCCACAAAGCACATCATATTCTTGGCTTTAGACAACAGATTCTTCTTATTTTTTTTTATTTATTTGAAAAGCAGAGAAACTGAGAGAGAGGCAGAGAGAAACAAAAGTAGATCCACTGTCCACTAGTTCACTCACCAATTGCCTGAAGTAACCAGGCCTGAGCCAGGCCAAAGCCAGAAACGCCATCCAACTCTTCCTTGTGGGTGGCCCAAAGGTGCACATTATTATCAAGAGGCTAGAACTTGGAGTGAAGCTGGTACTGAAACCCAGGCACGCCAATATGGGTTGCAGGTGTCCGAAGAGATGTCTTAACTGCTGTGCCAAATGTCCACCCCAGGTTATTCTCTTTAAAAACTACATATCCATCTACTTATTCTCTCCCTGCTTTCAGGAAGGCCTATTTTATTCTAGCTCTTGTCTTTAGTATCCCCTCACTGGAGACACTTGAAGTAATTCAACA
Source organism: Sylvilagus floridanus (assembly GCA_949820135.1). Classification (NCBI taxonomy): domain Eukaryota; kingdom Metazoa; phylum Chordata; class Mammalia; order Lagomorpha; family Leporidae; genus Sylvilagus; species Sylvilagus floridanus. The sequence continues at coordinate 93,653,803 of OX463223.1, forward strand.
TATTATCTGTATTTTGTTGCCAAGATGCCTAAAGCTGCAGCTTTTCTGGGCAATTGGCATCATTCCAAGGGAGAATGGCTGGTAGTTTGTTTTTTGTTGTTGTTGTTGTTGTTTGTTTTTTTGGGTTTTTTTTGACAGGCAGAGTGGACAGTGAGAGAGACAGAGAGAAAGGTCTTCTTTTTGCCGTTGGTTCACCCTCCAATGGCCGCTGCGGCCAGCGTACCGTGCTGATCCGAAGGCAGGAGCCAGGTGCTTCTCCTGGTCTCCCATGGGGTGCAGGGCCCAAGCACTTGGGCCATCCTCCACTGCACTCCCTGGCCACAGCAGAGGGCTGGCCTGGAAGAGGAGCAACCGGGACAGAATCCGGCACCCCGACCGGGACTAGAATCTGGTGTGCCGGCGTCGCAGGTGGAGGATTAGCTTAGTGAGCCGCGGCGCTGGCCCTGGTAGTTTAACCAACTTCATTGACACCACAAGAACCAGATCATTAGTTCCCTATCTCCATATGACATGAATGTTATTTTCTTTCAATGCAGTCATCACTTTAGACAGCTCTATATTTTAAAACATTTTTTAGTCATACTCCATTTGTGCTACAAATTCCTGGGTACATTACCAGAAAAGCAGGACATCTGGGAAGATACAATACATGTTCTGTTTGATTACAAAGTACTTTCACAGTTTTCTCCCCATCCTCAGATATATTATAAAGTCAATCTTAATATTATAAAATCAGTAAAGTCAATCTTAATATTATAAAATCAGTCTTAATTTGCCCTCATTTTTCCTTATATATTTTGAAGCTCTGTTATTAGAGGTATACAAATTTAAAGCAATTATATTTTCTCATTGAAGAGTACTTTTTTATTACATAGAAGGGAAATGTCTTTTGTTCTTATAATGCTTTTAGCTGAAAAGTATATTTTACCTAATATAGTTTTACAATATTTCTTCTCATTTTCTTTTTTTAAAGATTTATTTATGTTTTATTTGAAAGGCAGAGTTACAGAGAGGCAGAGGCAGGGGCAGAGAGAGAGAGAGAGAGAGAGAGAGAGATCTTCCATCCATTCACTGGTTCACTCCCCAAATGGCTGCAAAGGCCAGAGCTGGGCCCATCCAAAGCCAGAAGCCAAGAGCTTCTTCAGGTCCCTCATGTGGGTGCAAGGGCCCAAGGACTTGGGCCATCTTCCACTGCTTTCCCAGGCCACAGCAGAGATCAGAAGAAGAGCAGCTGAGGCTTGAACTGGCACCCATATGGGATGCTGGCACTGCAGGTGGCTGCTTTACCCACTATGCTACAGCGCCGGGCCACTTTTTCTCATTTTCTTAGTTCAACTTTATTCATTTGCTTTCTTTTCAATTTTTATTTTATTAAATAAAAAGAACAGATTTCATAGATATGTTCTAAGAAGATAACTATATTTTCCTTCCTCCCTCATTCAATTCCTTTCCTTCCTTCCTTTCTTTTTTCCCTTTAATTTTTGCAATAACATACTTTATTTACTTTATAATCACGGTCTCAATGCACCACTAACCATAGCGTTCAATGAGTAAAAAGTCAAAAGACCACTATACTACAGGAATACAGACAAGGGCTATAAACAATAATCAAATCATTTACTTTGAACTTCTCTGTGTATTTTTTTTTATTTTGTGTCTTTTATAAACAGTTTATAGTTGGGTTTTGTTGTTCTTAGTCCAAACTGAAAATATGTCATTTGAATGGTGAGTTTTACTTTTATAGCAATTGCTGATTTTTAAAGTTTATTTCTATTATCTTGTCCAAAGGTTTCCATGCTTAGTTTACTTTTTCTCCTTTCCTGCCTTCTTTAGGATTAATAACATTTTGACATTCATATTTAAGTTATATAATCTGTTAATATTCTCTTAGATGTTATCCTTAATGCTTTTTAAGGATTTATTTATGTATTTTAAAGTCAGTACAGAGATAGAGAATAAGACACACACACACACACACACACACACAGAGAGAGAGAGAGAGAGAGAGAGAGAGAGAGAGATCTTGTATCCACTGCTTCGCTCCCCAGATGGCCAGGGCTGGGGCAGGCTGAAGCCAGAAGCCAGGAGCTTCATCCAAGTTTTCTACATGTGTGTCATGGGTCCAAACACCTGGGGATCCTCTTCAGCTTTCCCAGGTCACCAGCCAGGAGCTGGATCAGAAGTGGAGCAGCTGGGACACAAACCAGTGCCCATATAGGATGCCGGCACTGTAGGTAGTAGCTTTACCCACTATGTCACAATGCAGGCCCCATACTCTTAAGATTTTAAAAACAATTTCATCATAATCAATTGTATTCTTTTTTAAAAGATTTATTTATTTATTTGAAAGGCAGAGCTACAGAGAGGCAGAGAGAGAGAGAGAGAGAGAGAGAGAGAGGTCTTCCATCTGCTGGTTCACTCCCCAGATGGCCACAATGGCCAGAGATGAGCATCCCCTGGGTCTCCCATGTAGATGCAGGAACCCAAAAACTTGGGCCATCCTCCACTGCTCTCCCAGGCCACAGCAGAGAGCTGGATGAGAAGTGGAGCAGCCAGGACTTGAACTGGCGCCCATTTGGGATGCCAGCACTGCAGACAGTGGCTCTACCCACTATGCCACAGCGCAGGCCCCATTAATTCTATTCTTATTAGATATCCTACTAAGGGAGAAAGATACAAAATTGTGTTTAAAAAACCACTGGAAATATTTTTGTTGTTGTTGTACAACTAATTGGAACCCTTAACATTTTCATGTGTATGCTTAACAAAATCTAAAATCACTATCTCCACCTTCCCCCTAAGTAATAGAAGAACTTTAAAATTCTGGTCTCTTGGCTGGTGCCATGGCTCACTAGGCGGCACCAGCACACCGGGTTCTAGTCCCTGTCAGGGCACCGGATTCTGTCCTGGTTGCTCCTCTTCCAGTCCAGCTCTCTGCTGTGGCCTGGGAGTGCAGTGGAGGATAGCCCAAGTCCTTGGGCCCTGCACCCACATGGGAGACCAGGAGAAGCACCTGGCTCCTGGCTTCAGATCAGCACAGTGCGCTGGCCACAGCAGTCATTAGGGGGTGAACCAACAGAAAAGGAAGACCTTTCTCTCTGTCTCTCTCTCTCTCTCTCACTGTCCACTCTGCCTGTCAAAAAAAATTCTGATCTCTGTTTTTCCTAATTTGCACGTTAATTGTTTTGTATTTTAATTTAATATTAACCCCCAAATTAATTACCATTATTATTATTGTTACATAAGTCAATGCTTATTTATATTTAACCACTTGTTTACCAAGTCCTTTGATCATTCTTGATCTTTGAATCTCAAGTCTTCTTTCTGGGCTCATTTTCCACCTTCCTTTAGAAGATTCTTGTTTCTTTATTTTTCAGTTTGAATGGCAGAATGAGAGAGCAAGACACACACACACACACACACGCACACAGATCTTCCATCCAACTGGTTCACTCCTCAAATGGCCACAAGGCAGGGACTGGGTTAGGCAGAAGCCCAGGAACCCAGAATTCCATCTGGGTCTCCCACATAGGTAGCAGGAGCCTAAATGCTTGGACCATCTTCCACTGCATTTGGAACATTAGCTGGATTGGAAGCAGAGCAGCCAGGACTCCAACATGGGATACCAATGATGTAGCAGTCAAGAGCTGCACCACAATACCAACCCCTAGAAGATTCTTTAGTGAGAATCTGTTGATAGTAAACTCACCAAAATTGTTTTTGCATAGAAATAACCTTGGGGTGGGGGTAGATCCTAAATCCTAGATTATATTTTGGCTGAGTATAAAATTCTAATTGACTTGTTTATTTTAAGCACTTTTAAGATATTATGTTTACTGTCTTCTAGCTCCTATTGTGACTAAGAAATTTACTCTTGTTCTAATTGTTGTTTCTTTTCTCTCCAGCTATTTTTAGTCATCTTTATTCCCTTTATGTTTCACTCTCATATGTCTAGATATTAGTTTTTTTTATTTATTTTGCTTGGAATTGGCTGGAGATTAGGATTCTTTGTCAATTTTGAAAAACTCTCAGATATTTTATTTTTTTAAAGTGATATTTATCCTTTTGGGTCTAGCTTATATTTTTAGATTTATTTTTTTTTTTGAAAGTCAGAGTACACAGATGAAGGAGAAGCAGAGAGGGAGAGAGAGAGAGAGAGAGGGAGAGAGAGAGAGAGAGAAAGTCTTCCATCGATGGTTCACTCCCCAATTGGCCGCAATGGCTGGAGCTATGCCAATCGGAAGCCAGGAGCCAGGAGCTTCTTCCTGGTCTCCCACGTGGGTGCGGGGGTCCAAGGACTTGGGCCATCTTCCACTGCTTTCCCAGGCCACAGCAGAGAGCTGGATCGGAAGAGGAGCAGCTGGGACTAGGACCCGCATGGGATGCCGGTGCTTCAGGCCAGGGCATTAACCCATTGCGCCTCAGCGCCGGCCCCTCAAATATTTTATTTTAAAAAATTCTCCTCTTATATTCTCTACATAATCTCCTTCTGAAAATATAATTAGATGTGTTTTAGTCTTGCCCCCTCCTTCATGTCTCCTTTTACTTCTTTATTTTTCTATTTTTATCTCCTTGCTGTGTTCTAAATAATTTCTTCAGCTTTATCTTCCAAATTTCTATTATTTCTTAAATCATGTCTAATATATGTTTACCCATGCATTGAATTATCCATCTTTGTTTAGTTACATATTTATGTAAGGAGATCACATACATGCATATGATATAAAACACAAAACTTGCTAAAGCAATACAGGAAAAAGTAATTCTTTTCATCCCTGTTATTCAATTCTCCAATTCTCTTCTATACAAGTATCCATTCATATTATGCTATCATAAGTCTTTTCAGAAATAGCTTGATAACTCTATGACTGTGAACAAGTTACTTAACTACTCTTTTGTTTTTCCTAACCTATAAAACAAATTAAGATTACTATATCTCAAGATATGTAGATTTCACCTCACTTTTATTTTTATCCAAAGAATAGTATGTTCTAATCATTTTAATATAACTTGATTTTTCAAAAATATTTCTTAATAGCTTATTCCTTATCAGTTATATTTAAAATTGTCTCTGTCCTTTTAAAGACTGCTGAGTATTCCATCATATGGATATAAGACAGTACTTCAAAAAGTTCATGAAAAAATGGAATTAAAAGATAAGTTCATTTTGGTACAGAAAATTTTGAAATCCATGCATAGTCTTTTTTTTAATAATACACATTTCCTCAAGCTTTTTGAAGATTCCACATATGCATGGATTTCAAAATTTGTTATACCAAAGTTTATCTTTATAGGCAACATTGTCACTTTTCAATACATGTGTATAATCTTTATTCATTAAATAAGGTCAATCTATATTTCCCCTTCTTTAACATTGCTTTATTATTGCAAGCTTGGAGCTTCTTTCTTCTCTTAGTTCATAAAATAGTACTAAGTTACTTTTACCTGTAGTCTCCCACTATGCTGAGTTACACTATGAACTTATTCCTTTGATCTAACTCTCATTTAGTACCCATTATCCAAATTCCCTCTGTCTCCCACTACCACTCTCAGCCTCTAGTAATCACTACTCTGTGTTCAGTCTGAGGCTTTTTTACTCCCCAAATATGAGAAAGTACATGCAATGTTTGTCTTTCTGTGTTTTGCTTATTTCATTTAACATTATTCCTCCAGTTCCATCCATTTTGCTGCAAATGACAGGATTTCAGTATTTTTATGGCCTTGTAATATTCTATTGTGTATATACATACCACTTTTCTGTATCCTTTCATCTTATGATCAACAGTTTAGCTGATTGTATATCCCAGCTGTTGTGAATAGTGCTGCAATAGACATGAAGGAGCATGATTTCATGTCTTTTGTGTATATACCCAATAATGGGATTGTTAGATTATTTGGTAGTTCTATTTCTAGATTTTTAAAGAAATCTACATACTGTTTTCCATTGTGGCTATACCAATTTCCATTCCCATCAACAGTGTATAAGAGTTTCCCTTTGGGTCTGGCATTGTGGTGCAGCAGGTTAAGTGGCCACCTATGGTGCCAGCATCCCATTTTAGAGCACTAGTTCTATTCCTGGCTGCCCCACTTCCAATCTATCTCCCTGCTAATGTACCTGGGAGAGCAATAGAGGATGGCCAAGTACCACTTGCATGGGAGACTGGATGGAGTTTCAGGCTCCCAGCTTCAACCTGGTCCAGCCCCAGCTGTAATGGCCATTTGGAGAGTAAACCTGAAGATGTAAGATCTCTTTGTATTTCCCTCTGTCTCTCTGTTGCTCTTTCAAATAAATAAATAAATTGTTTTTAAAAAAAGAATTCCCCTTTCTCCACACTCTTTCCAGCATTTGTTTCTCTCTTTTGGATAATAGCCATGTGACAGAGGTAATGTGATATCTCATAGTTTTGATTTGTATTTCCCTGGTGGCTAGTGATGTTGAGCATTTTTTTCATACATATTTTAGTCATTTGTATTTCTTCTTTTGAGATTTGTCTATTTAAGTTCTTTGCCCATTTCTTAACCAGATTGGTTGTTTTTGTTGAGCTTTTTGTTTCTGATATATTCTAGATATTAATCTTTTGTCAGATTATATCTATTGCAAATCTTTTCTCTCATTCTATTGGATGTTTCTTCAGCCTGTTGATTGTTTCCTTTGCTTGGCTGAAGCTTCTGAGTTTGATAAAATCCCATTTGTCGGCCAGCGCCATGGCTCAACAGGCTAATCCTCTGCCTTGAGGCACCAGCACACGGGGTCTAGTCCCGGTCAGGGCGCCGGATTCTGTCCCGGTTGCCCCTCTTCCAGGCCCTGTCACCTGGCTCCTGCCATCAGATGAGCGTGGTGCGCCGGCCTCAGCGCGGCGGCCATTGGAGGGTGAACCAGCGGCAAAGGAAGACCTTTCTCTCTGTCTCTCTCTCTCACTGTCCACTCTGCCTGTCAAAAAAAAAAAAAATCCCATTTGTCTAGTTGCACTTTTGTTGCCTACACTTTTAGGATCTTCTCCAAAAAATCATTACCTACATCAATGTCTTGGAGTGTTTCCCCTGTGTTTTCTTCCAGTAATTTCGTAGTTTCATGTATTATCTTTAGATCTTTGGTCCATCTTGAATTGATTTTTCTACAAGGTGAAAAGTATGGATCTAATTTAATTCATCTATATATGTATATCCAGTTTTGCCATCACTATTAATGAAAAAGACTATCCGTTCTCTAATTTTCTTATGTCCTTGGCACATTTGACAAATATCAGTTGGCTATATGTACATGGATTAATTTTTGAATTCCCTATTCTGTTCCATTGATCTATGTGTTTTTGTGCAAATACCCTGTTATTTTTCAGCTGTGTAATATGTTTTCAAATTGGGTATTGTAATGCCTCCAGCTTTGATTCTTGGTAAGCACAGAAGTATATCCAATGCCAACAGTGTCTATGAGCACCACGGTTGTCTAGTCTGCAGCAGTTCATGGAGGTAGTACTATGGCTTAGAAGTGGGCATGAGCTTCCAAAAATGTGTATCTTCATGCTTTAGGGAGTTGGTTTTCAATACTTTGGAGTTTGTGATAACAGTAGCCACATGAGACAGAGTGGGTGATCCCTTGTCCCACTAGGAAAGCCTTGTGGCACCAATAACTGTTGCCCTAGAACTGTATGATGTGTATGGGTCCTTTCTTAGGTCCTGCTGCATGGGCATGGGTGATACTGGAGCTTAAAACATCAAAAGCCCCAGTCCCAAAACTGGACAATGTGAAAGGGACCTTGCTCAGGTCCCATGGAATGAATACAGATTATACTGTGGATTGTGCACTGGCAGATGTAGGCCTAGAGCAGTGGAATGCAAGTAGTTTTTCCACTACAGTAGGTCCTGCCAAGTGGATTCAGGTGACTCTGAGAATGTGGTACTAATAGTTACAGTCCTGGAGCTGCAGGATAGGAAGGATACCTTGTCCAGGTCCCACAGGAAAAGAATATATTATGCTGGGGATTGTCCCCTGGTAGCTGTGAATTTGAAGCAGTAGAATGGAGATGGGCCTTCTCCAAGTCCCACAGGGCAAGTGCAGGTGTTCCTGGCATTTGTAGAGCCCACAATCACAGTGCCAGAGTTGCAGGATGCAGTGGAAACTTTACCCCAGTTCCACATTTTACACATAGGTCATGCTAGAGATTGCACCCTGGTGGGCACAAGTGTATAACAGTAGAATGCAGGTATTGTCCCCTGCCCAGGTCCCACAAGGTACACTCAGATAGCTTGTGGACTATAACTCCAATAATCCCTGTCCTAGAGCTGCTAGACTCAGAGGATACCTTACCCAGACCACATGAGGTGAACACAGTTTATGCTGGGGATTAAGCACTAGTGGGTACAAACCTGGATTGGCAGGATGCAGATAGGGCTTCCCACTAGCCCCACAGGGTGAGCACTGGTATCCCTGGGACATTTAGAATCAGCAGTCATAGTCCCAGCGCTGCTGGACTTGGGAGGTAACTTACTCAGATCCCACAGGATGGTGGCAGGTTATACTGCAGACTGTGCACTAGCACAGCTTGGAGCAGAGGAATATAGATAGGGCCTTCCCGAGGCTGCATGAGGGTGCATAGGTGTCCTTGGGACTTACAGACTCAATAGTCACAGTTCCAGAGCTTAAGGATGTGGTGGAGGTCCTTACCCAAGTCTTATGCAAGTGCATGTTATAGCTTAAGGATGTGGTAGGGTCCTTCTCATGGAAATGCATATTATGCCAGGGGTTGTGGATTGGCAGCAGCCAGCCTGAAGCAAAGAAATGAAGATAGTCCCCTCCAGGTCCAACCAGTGAGTGTGAGCATAGCACCAATACCCATAGTCCCATAGCTGCAAGGACACAGAAATGACTACCCTGAGAATCCACAGGGCACACAGGGGTGATGCTAGGGCTTGTTTTGTGGTCACCCAACACCCTGTGCTGAGAGCTGCAAAAGGGGCTTTGCTCAGATCTTGTTCTCTGGGCTTGTGTATTGGCTATTACTGGTGCTGAGACCCAAGAAGCAAAGGGGGAACATCCCTAGATCTCAGAGTAATCATGGCTCTGGGGCTTGTGACCAGCAGTTCTGCAGCTTCAGGATGCAGAGAGACCTGCTCTTTGTCCTGTGAAGTGCCCCGGCTCTGCCTCGGGGGTTTCTGGTAGTGACTGGGCTGCTTGCTGACCCTAATATAGCACAGCGTTTATGAGCAGCTGTACTGCAGATGCTCAGGTTTGGGAGCTTTGGATAGAGGCAGTGTGGGTTCCTTTTAAGCAAGAAAGCAGTTGCTTAGATGCCAATCAGCTTTCTAAATTCGATTTAAAGCCTGTGAGAACTGTGCAATTCTCCTGTAGTTAGACCTGCCCATCTGTAGCGACAGTGGGGATTGTAGACCTCTCCAGTTACTATTTCCCAGCAAGGGGCTGTGGTGTGCTTTATTTTCTCTCTCCTGGGTTTCTGAGTCTCTGTGCTGTTTAGAGCTCCCATAACTTCTTTACTAAAGCTTTCCCTCAGCCAATCTCTGAGAAACTCAGCCCTTCCTTTGTTGTTCTGGTTCTCTATGGTGGAGGCTAGTGTGGGTGTGTCTCTATTCAGCCATCTTGGATCACACTCAAATTTATCTCCAGGTTATCAACTTTAATGATTATATTTTTCTGAAATTCTGTTTAGCTTTTTCTTCAAGTCTACATTACATAATTGATAGTGCCTAGTTTCTTCCTAACATTTTTATCCTTTTATTTCTTCAAAGATTTCAAACATACTTACTATATATTGTATATCCTTTATCTTGAGTTTTTAGGGCTTTCTACTTGATACTTCTCCTTATTCTCTCTCATGGTAACTTATTTCCTTATGTGTTATGTGAGTTGGAGTTTGGCAAGAATTTATTTCTTGGGAACCTCTACAACAAGAATTGAGAACTTCTATTTGCTTCTCCAAGGCATTCCTTGGAGCTAATGACTTGGGACTACTTTTTATTAAACCCCCAGGATGACATTTTTCAAACCACATGAGTAATGTAATTCTGAATCACTAACCCACCTGAGAGAAGGTTTGTGGTTGTAAATTCTTATAGGAGGCTTTTCCTAATATTTCTATCAAGAGCCACAGAGAAACAGAAACATTCTTGGCCGGCGCCGTGGCTCACTAGGCTAATCCTCCGCCTGCGGCGCCAGCACACTGGGTTCTAGTCCCGGTCGGGGCACCGGATTCTGTCCTGGTTGCTCCTCTTCCAGGCCAGCTCTCTGCTGTGGCCCAGGAGTGCAGTGGAGGATGGACCAAGTGCTTGGGCCCTGCACCCACATGGGAGACCAGGAGAAGCACCTGGCTCCTGCCTTCGGATCAGCGTGGTGCACCAGCCGCAGCAGCCATTGGAGGGTGAACCAATGGTAAAGGAAGATCTATCTTTCTGTCTCTCTCTCTCTCACTGTCCACTCTGCCTGTCAAAAAAAAAAAGAAAGAAAGAAAGAAAGAAACATTCTCTTGTTCTTTCCTTTTGCCTGTGCAGGAACATTTTCTAGTTTGCACTTGTATTGAGGGTGTAAATATTTGTCCTTGGATCATCTCAGATTTATCTGAGAGTCTGTCCCAACACCCTATTTTTTTTTTCACATCTAAGGCATTGTTTCCTGTATCTACAAGGCTTTTAAAACTCAAACCTCTTTTTTTTTCTTTTGACAGGCAGAGTGGACAGTGAGAGAGAGAGAGACAGAGAGAAAGGTCATCCTTTTCCATTGGTTCACCCTCCAATGGCTGCTGCGGCCAGCGCACCACGCTGATCCGAAGCCAGGAGCCAGGTGCTTCCTCCTGGTCTCCCATGTGGGTGCAGGGCCCAAGCACCTGGGCCATTCTCCACTGCCTTCCCGGGCCACAGCAGAGAGCTGGCCCGGAAGAGGAGCAACTGAGACAGAATCCGGCGCTCCAACTGGGACTAGAACCTGGTGTGCTGGCGCCGCAGGCGAAGGATTAGCCTAGTGAGCCGCGGCGCTGGCAAAACTCAAACCTCTTTGTTACTGATTGGGAAATATCCTCCAGTGAAGCCGGGCTTCTATGCCCACTTATCACTCACTCTTTTTTTCAAGGATTTCTTTGTTTTGGAATCCTATATTCAATGCAGTGAAGAAGACATTTTGTAGTAGGGAGTTGTTTTGTTGTTATTGTTACTTATTCTACAGTACTGATTGCTCCCCAGTTAACAGATGAGAGACTGAAATCCTAGGAAAGGAAGAGAGTTGCCTGAGTTCATATTACTGGGTCAACAATTGAACTGACCCCAAAACCAAGTTTTGCTGATTCCTAGTCTGTATTTCTTCCTCTCAGAGAAAATGTCCCTTATCTCCCTTTTTTTCCAAATTTTTCCTTCATCTTTAGTCCTATGAGGATCTGGTTCAGCGTCTGGAGCCAGTTATAATGGAGCTAGAGCGGCAAGAGAACGTACTAGTGATCTGCCACCAGGCTGTCATGCGGTGCCTCTTGGCCTACTTCTTGGATAAAAGTTCAGGTACCACATTCTCTCTGTTCCTAGTGTGAGGATCTGGATATGATTTGAGACTCTAACATTGGCAATTGGGGGTTTTATATATCAGTGGTCAAACTTTAGTAGATAAACTTTATCTAGGACAAATATGCCTGGGTTCAGATTCTTCCTCTAACACATACTATCTTTGGTAAATTACCTTAACTTCTCTGGCCTCAATTTCTGCATCTGTAACATGGGGTAAATAATGATGAAGTTTAGTTAAATAATAAATACAAAGAGCTTAGAACAAATAGTTCATGACACAGTTATGAGCTACTTATATAAATGTTAGCTGCTATTGTTAGTATTAGTATTATTCTGAGCTCGTGTTTTGAATGTTTTCAAAGCTAGCATTAAGTCTGCTTCCACCTGAGAAAGCTGAGCTGGTATTTCTCTGAAACATGCTGTATCAGGAAATGGCAGTGCCTTTTGTGGCTTCATGACCTTGGTCATATATTTCTGTCTTTACTGTAGGGATGGTTTCCACAAGATAGTGATATTTTCACTTTTTTTCCAAATAGTAATTTATTTTTTTAAAGATCTAGACATTGTATTTACAGCATCTCTACATCCTGACTACATACACTGTTCTGAAAACAAGGACAGGTGGTCTGGCAAGAGACTGTTGTATCACCTATAAGTGTGAGAGTACATTTCTCATGTGGGTATGAAGTGTTAGCATTTCCATGGCATTTTGAGGATGTTTGAAGACCCTGCAAAATTATATTTGCTGCCTTCAATGCCCTGCAGTCTTGTATCTTTTCTCCTATGTTAGTTTCAAAATAAAGAGTATTTGACATATGCAGTCTTCCAGAATCAGAACCCAGGGAACTTGAGAACTTGTCATTGGACAAACCATTTCCTCTGCCTGGGCCTCAGTTTCCTCATTGGAAATGGGTGGTGGAATGTATGATGGGGTTCCTTGTGCTGATAGATTTCTGATCTGTTTATATCTGTATTGTTTTCAGGGCAATTTTTTGAGACCCTGAGGCAGGCAATATAAACTCCCTTGTCTATATGAGGAAATGGAGACTCAGAGAGGTGAAGTGACTTGCCCAAGATCATGGAGTTCAGAGGGTCAGGGATAGGAGTTTATCCCAGGTGCATGCCAGAGGCCCTCTCCTGTCAGATATTCATAGACTGAGTAGAGGACACAGGCAACTCCCATTTTTTTCTGCTTCCTACCTGCTTTCCACATAGGCCATGCCATCTGGTAGCCAGACAGGGCATGGCTGGGCAGATGAGGCCCAAAGATGTGATGTGACTGGAAATGCAAACCCACAGATCCGCAGAGCTAGGGTACCCTCAGATTACATCTAATCCAATCCTGGCCTGTGAGATGGGGACACTGAGGATTAGGGAGGGAAGGGACTGAACCAAGGTCTCCAGCTGAGGCAGTGGTGGGGCTGGGTCACAGACCCCAGGCATGTCTATTCCTCACATGGACAAGGGAGACTGTGCGCCAACAGCCCTCGCCCAGGGTCGAGGACAATGGGCACCAAGTGGGGGAGGAGCAGGATGGAGGCCCAACCTGGTGTCCCAGGAGGCTGGGCAGGGGGCAGGCGGGAAAGCTCAGGATGACCCTCAGGGGCGGGGAAGCAGCCAGCTGTGCTGTTCAGGGTAGGTGAAGGGAGGTGGGGCCCTGAGCCTGCATCCTGACCAGGGAGCCTCCTGGGGTCTGGTCCCCGCAGCCACTTCCTGCTGTGTGACTTCAGGAGACTTCAGGAGGGGGTCTTCCCCTCCTGATCCTTGGGACTGGCGGCCCAGGGCCCACCTCCCTCCCGTCAGCCCTGAGTGAGGAGGCGCCTGCCTCCCTGTGGCCAAGCCTGACCCTTCTATGGCCTGCCCACCCCCGCCTGTGCCCTTCCTCAGAGCCCCTTTGTTCCTACTCTCCCCTCCCCCACTCCAGGGGCTCTCAGCTCTCCCACCTGCAGACTGTAGGGGATAGGCCCTTTGTGCAGCTCAACTTGGGAAGCAGAAGTGGCAGGGGGAGCACTCAACAACCCTGGAGCCTGGGGAGGGTGTGCCTGCCCTGCACCCTGTCTCTGAGGGCTGCTTCCTCTTCATTTTCAGATGAGCTTCCCTATCTCAAGTGCCCTCTGCACACGGTGCTCAAACTCACACCTGTGGCTTATGGTGAGTGTCCCCTGCCCTCATCCCAGAAAAGGCATTTAGAGGCAATAAGCATATCCCTAGAGCCTATCATTTTCCCAGGAGAGTTCTGGGGAAGTTTACCTGGGTATGTGGTAGATGTCCTGGTACAGGTGGGACTCATGGTCCTAAGTCACAGGAAAGTACTCTGCTGGCTTCTAAGTCGGAAGCATAGTTCCAACTTTCTCTGTCTCTGCAAGAGCACTAAGCATAGAACTCCAACCCATTGAAGGAGGGATTCCCAAAGGGGACCAGAGGCAAATTGTATGCTGGGGCCATATTGAAGAAAAAGCTGATAGAGCAACCAGAGCAATTTATCTCCCAATCCCTCTTGACATAAGTGAGAAAGTGAAGGGACAGAATCAGATCTGTTATGGGGTGTGAATGGAGCAGAATGGCGTACAGAAGCCTGAAGTAAAGTGACTTCCTCGGGGTTGGCACTAAATGGGCCTTGGACCTCTTCTGGCAGCCCCAAGCCCTAGCGATGCACCTTCCTACTTCAGGTTCCCTCTTATTCCCTTGTGACCTTCCACACTTCTGGAGTTCTGGTAACACACTGTCCTCTAAATAAACTGCCTGGGATTGATCACCCAAGGCAATGACCCCAGGGCTCTCCCACTTCTTCAGCACCGACATGGCTTGGATGATCCACAGAGCTCCATAATATCATAGGTTAGATTGCTGGCTCCTAGTCCGCGTGAGTCAGGGAAGCCACACAGATCATGTTCTCTCATCTGTATCCCCACCTACAGATGAGCAACTGAAGTTCAAGGAATTCTGAGACAGAGGCAGAGCTGGGAGGGGGCCCCCACTCCACTAGTGCCTCTTAGGCCTGGTGTCTGTCCCACATACCACACAGCTCATCTTAACTCCCTTCCCTGCAGGGCAGTCACAATCTGACAGTATGGGGCTGAGGGGTGGGGGATGCCTCAGGGAAGACCTGTGCTTACCCTGGGAGCTTACCCACAGATGGCTTGTTCTTTTCTGAGGCTGCAAAGTGGAGTCCATCTACCTGAATGTAGAGGCTGTGAACACACACCGGGAGAAGCCTGAGGTAGGTGAGGGATTCTATCCCAAGCTGGCTATGGACACAGCACATGGTGCAAATCTCCCTTTTCCAAAGAAAGGTCACCCCAGCTCCTCAGAGCCAGAGTGTTTCCCACTATCAGATGGAACAACCAGCACCCAGAAATGCAGCAACCACAGTCCAGACCTGAGACACCATATCGATGTAGAGCTAGGGCGACCACTGCCAAAATGGCTTAAGACTGAGACTCCCCTCAGGCCTGCCTCAGATGGGAACCTGACTGTGAAGACAAGGAGGGTAGGGCTGGTGGACTGGGGTGCCAAACTGCTGACTCCTTCCTATTCATTCTGCTTTCTCTCTTCTCAGAATGTGGATGTCACCCGGGAACCTCAGGAAGCCCTGGACACTGTCCCTGCCCACTACTGAGCCCTTTCCAGGAAGCCAAAATGCCTCTGCCCTTTCAACTTCTATCCTTGCTCTTCCCCACCATGGGAAGACTCTGCCGTGGCCTCACTAAGAGAGCTCTGCGCTTCCAGTGAAGAAGTCCTCATGAGCTCCAAAATAGGTCTCAGTTCCTGGCCACACTCGTGGAGCTGTCTAGCTCTGCATGGAGCTCTTCCTTTCTTAATCCCTATTCTGTAATCAATAAAGACTTCTCTTACTGCCTACAGATAGAAAGGAAGCAGTCATGGTTCCCTTGTTTTCAAGAACCTTATCTTGATCTTTATCTAACTCCTTTGCTCAGTGTGTGAGGATGTCTTCAAGTAGCACCTGCAAAAATGAGCTCCCTGTGAGTATCTGTGGGCCTTGTTCCTTGGTGGATAGGGTAGCTGAGGACATGCCACCTTCATCCTGAAGTTTAGAGCATCTGGCACTTGTGGTAAGTTCTCTTTTCTTCAACACTTGCTGCCATTCTGAGTGATTTCATGGTCCATGTGAATGACCCAACCAATATCTTGGCCTCCCAATCCCCTAATCCCCTTAATTCCAACAACCATCTCCCACTCAGCCACCAACTTCATGGACCTTGGTATAATATTCCTGGTCTGACTTGTTGAATACATGCATCCCATTGTCTGACCACTGCCCATATACTAGGCATGCATGTGGTATCTGAATGAACAATATTTATTCTTGTACTGCATCAAGAGTATATCCTTCAATTATCCTATTGTCTCCCAATCCATCAGTCCTTTCCCTCTAGAGTCTTCTTCCATCTCTAACCAACTTGGATCCCATAGTCCATCTCTTCAGCCACCCTACATGCATCTAAAATGGCCCAGGTACCAGAAACCCAGCTGGTAAAGAGAGATTAATATACTCGTTGCCTTTATTCTCTGTCCTTCCATCACAACCACCCAGCAATGCCCAAACCCTGTATAATCCACATCCCTTTTTTGGATCTATTACAGGACCGATGATTGCTGCTTAAAGCATATTTGTTTTCATCTGCTTTGACAGCTACCGTTCATTCAAGTTCAAAGACACAGCCATCCTCTATTTTCTGGAGCCCTATCCCATCCCACCTTCTTATAAATGGGCTACAATAAATTATCAACTCTTCCAATATGTATCTTTTGTCCCTGTCTATGGTTCTGGCCCCAGTCTATGCTAAATGCTCAATTTTTTTCCTGTACCAAAAAGACTTTCCTTGTTCCTGTGTCCAATTCTAGTTACCCCCATCCCTCCATTCTTATGTAAATGATTCAAAATGATCTCTACTTACCCTTCAAAACCCTCTTCCTTTGCATCTGTTCCAGTAGTTCCCCTTCTGTATTTTTGCTCTAATCATTATGCACTGGCCTTACATGCTTCCCCCAAGCCTCTCTACCACAGCAGAAATATTGCCTTTTAGCTGGAGCCCCATGCTTCCTCGAGGGCTATGCTGATCTTTTTAGCTCTTCTGTAAACCCAAAGAGTTACTCACAACCACGTAAGCACGACAGAATGAACTCCAATTAATTTTGCAAATTTAATGTCACTCTGATACCAAAATATGACAGCACACAGAAAGCAAACAATAAAGCGGGAACAGCAAATAGGTTTTTCATAGCGTGTCACCCTCAGCTGATTGGTAATAGCTGTTTAGATTGCTGTGTGGACAAAGATTCCAAAGCTATTACTTAGCTCCATGGAAAGGACTGCTGCAGTTCATGAGCGGTTTCTGTAAACATGGGGAATAAACCTAAAAACAAAACACCAGACAAACACATTTTTAGCATCACATATACTGTTTACTTATACTTCCTTCACTGCCCCATATTCCCACTCTGTTTTTCCAACTCAAAGTTTCTTACAACATCTTGCAGCCCTTATACCCATCCCTGTGGGCCCTAGCCATGGAAATATTGCAATTACCTGAAATCTCACTAGCCATAGGAGAAGCCACAGGCACCAAGGCTGGTGGCTCCACCACCAAAGCCAGCATCGGTGCTTGGTCCACCGCTGAATCCAGGGCCAGTGCTTGGTCCGCCGCCGAAGCCAGCACTATTTGGTCCACTGCCGAAACCAGCCCCGGTGCTCAGTCCGCTGAAGCCAGCTCTGGTGCTCGGTCCACCGCCAAAACCACTGGTGCCTTGTCCACTGCAGAAGCCAGCACCAGTGCCTGGTCCACCGCTGAAGCCAATAATAGAACTGGGTCCACTACTGAAGCCGGCACTCGTGCTGGGTTCGCCAGTAAAGCCAGTGCTGGTGTTGGAACCACTGCCAAAGCCAATGATGGTACTCAGTCCTCTGTCGAAGCTGGCATTAGGCCCACCGCCAAAGCCATCGCTGGTGCTGAGGCCACCACTAAAGCCAGCACTGGTGCCAAGTGTGCTGCCAAAACCAGCATTGGTGCCTAGTCCGCCACCAAAGCCATCGCTGGTGACCAGTCCACCACCAAAGCCAGCACTGGTGCCTAGTCCGCCACTGAAGCCAGCGCTGGTGCCTAGTCCGCCACCGAAGCCAGCACTGGTGCCTAGTCCGCCACCGAAGCCAGTGCTGGTGCCTAGTCCGCCACTGAAGCCAGAGCTGGTGCTTAGTCCACCACTGAAGCCAGCAGCAGTGCCTAGGCTGCCATCGAAGCCAGTACTGGTGCCTAAGCCACCACTAAAGCCAGCACTGGTGCCCAGGCTGCCACCAAAGCCAGCACTGGTGCTCAGTCCACCAAATCCAGCACTGGTGCTTAGCCCACTGCCAAAGCTGAAACCAGCACTGCTGCTGGGTCCATCACTAAAACTGGCACTGGTAACACCACTAAAGCAGGCACTGGTGCTCGGAGGGCCACCAAAGCATAGATTGGTGTTAGATGCACTGCCAAAGCAGAGGCTGGTGCTGGGAGCACCAAAACAGAGGCTAGTGCTATGAGCACCGCCAAAGCTGATGCTGGTGCTGGGAGCACCGCCAAAGCCAATACTGTTGCTGGGACTACCACCAAAGTCAGTAGTGGTACTAAGTGCCCCACTGAAGCCAGCACTGGTGCTGAATGCACCGCCAAAGCCGGGATTCGTGCTGGGTGTACCACTGAAGCTAGCACTGGTACTGATGGCACTGCCAAAACCGGCATTGGTATTGAGTGCACCACCAAAGCCGGCACTGGTACTTACGGCACCACCAAAACCAGCATTCGTGTTGAGTGCATTGCCAAAGCCAGCACTGTTGAGTGTACCACCAAAGCCGGCACTAGTGCTCACGGCACCAACAAAACCA
Organism: Sylvilagus floridanus; assembly: GCA_949820135.1. NCBI lineage: Eukaryota > Metazoa > Chordata > Mammalia > Lagomorpha > Leporidae > Sylvilagus > Sylvilagus floridanus. Next base: position 93,672,182 of record OX463223.1, read on the forward strand.
GTACTGTTGTTGAGTGCACTGCCAAAGCCAGCATTGGTGTTGAGTGTGCCACCAAAGCTGGCACTGGTGCTGACAGCACCACCAAAACTGGCACTCGTGTTGAGTGCACCATCAAAGCCAGTGGTGCTGTTGAGTACTCCACCAAAACTGGTGTTTGGGTTGAGTGCACTGCCAAAGCCTGCACTGGTGCTGACGGTACCACCAAAACTGGCACTGGTGTTAAGCGCACCATCACAGCTGGCACTGCTGTTGAGTGCACTGCCAAAGCCTGCACTGCTGAGTGCACCACCAAAGCTCACATTGGTGCCAGGAGAGCCACCAAAGCAGACACTTGTGCTTAGTGTACCGCCGAAGTCAGCACTGGTGCTGGAACAGCCACCAAAGGAGACACTGGTGCTGAGTGTACCACCAAAACCAGTGCTAGCGGCAGGAGAGCCACCAAAGCAGATACTGGTACTGAGTGTGCCACCAAAGCTGGCACCAGAACTGGGAGAACCACCAAAGCACACACTGGTGCTGAGTGTACCTCCAAAGCCAGTACTGGTGGTAAGTGCCTCACTGAAGACTGTGCTCGTGGCGGGCGCACTGCTGAAGCTGGTGCTGGTGGAGAGTGCACCACCAAAGCCAGCGGTGGTACTGAGTGTGCTTCCAAAGCCAGAGCTGGCTCCGCTATTGAAGCTGGCACTGGTACAAGGTGTACCACCAAAACTAATGCTGGCTCCACCACTGAAACTAGTACTAGTGCTGGGTGCACCACCAAAGCTAATGCTGGCTGTGCTGCTAAAACTAGTGCTAGTGCTGGGTGCCCCACCAAAGCTAATGCTGGCTCCGCTACTGAAACTAGTGCTAGTGCTGGGTACCCCACCAAAGCTAATGCTGGCTGCACTGCTGAAGCTGGCACTGGTGCTGGGTGCACCACCAAAGCTAATACTGGCTCCACCAGTGAAAGTATTGCTAGTGCTGGGTATGCTACCAAAGCTAACGCTGGCTGCACTGCTGAAGCTGGCACTGGTGCTGGGTGTGCCATCGAAGCTAACGCTGGCTGCACTGCTGAAGCTGGCACTGGTGCAGGGTGCACCACCGAAGGTAATGCCAGCTCCGCCACTGAAACCGCCACTGGGACTGGGTACACCACTGAAGCTAACGCTAGCACCATCGCTGAAACTAGACCTGCTGCTAGCTCCTCTGCTGAAGTCCACGTTGCTGTTGGCATCTCTATTTTCTTGGGATCTGGCCTCAATTTCAAATGAAAATCTGCTCCAGGCCTGAGCATCATCGCCTAACTCTTCCCTGGTTAGGCAGTCAATATCCATGTCATCCCAATTCCAAGGCCCAGCCACAGCTTCCTCTCCAATCCCCATTTGCGCTCTTGCCTCAGCCCTGGCCTCAGCCTCAGCCACAGCCACAGCTGCAGCTTGGACTTCCATCTCTACCGCCTCCCGATACTGAGCAGCCCAGTCCTTGGGATCTTTCTTCTGTACCTGAAATGGGAATGATAATAATTTTAAAAAGAATAGCCCTTGTTTCTATAATACCAGTAGCAAAGAAATTCAATGAGTTTTTATTTACTGACACTATCATGGATCAGTCCTGAGATCTAATTTCAGCTCTGGTAACTTAGGTGTTCTAAGATCTTGGACAGGTTACTTAACCTCAGTGAGCCTAAGTGTCTTCATCTATAATGTGGAAAATGACGCATTGAATATTTGTGCCTCCCTGAAACTCATTTGTTGAATCCTCAGCCTCCAGTGTGATTATAATTGTAGGTAAGTCCTTTACGGAAGTAATGGCAATTAGATGAGGTTAGAAGGGTGGCACCCTGATCCAACAGAAATTAATGTCCTTATAAAAAAGAAACTAGGGAGCTTGCATTGTCTCTCTAACGTGTGAGTACATAGTGAGTGAGAAGGCAGCCATCTGCAAGCCAGGAAGAGAGCCTTCATCAGAAACCTACCCTGCCTGACCTGGATCTGGGATTCTCAGCCACCAAAACTGTGAGAAAATAAATTTGTTTTTTAATCCACCCGGTCTATGGTATTTGTTATGACAGCCTGAGCTGACTAATATAACATATGAAGAACAAATCAGACTATGTAAACTGTATATAATCTAGCAGCATTCTGGGACACAAATGAGGTTTCACATGTTTATATATGAACTATAGGTTGTGCTATACCTGCTTATTCCTGCACATGGTATGTCCCAGCCAATGGCATCCTATTCCCTTAATATGCCAAGCTCAGGCAGCTCTCCTATTACCTTGCATGCAAACTTGAGGACTTTCATCTTGCTAGTCTCATGGTAGGACCGCAAACCCCAGAAGAACTCATACTCAGGTGGTCTGCTGTTGGGGACTCTCTTGTACTCCAGGTACCTTTGAAAAAGGAAATGAAACTTTGCTTCTAAGCAAAACAAAACCAAACCCTAATTTTCTGAACGCTAGGCCCTGGAGCAATCTCCTCCAAGCAGATACTGAACAGCCCCTGGGGAAGAACTTCTAAGATCTTCTAACCCAGAATCGCCCACACAGTTCATGATCTTGGCCTCCAATACTTAACCACTTCCCACTGGCCCTGTGCAAATGTCACTTGAGATGCTGCAAGAAAGCCATGTATAGGGTATTGAGTCACAGGAAGGCCCGAGTATTCTGCCACCTGTGAGGAATAAACCCAGATTCCTGTTGGGTGTGTTGTAAACAGAGGAGCCATTCTTCAGGCCTCCTGCTCTGAGCACACCCCATCCCAAGGGTCTTGTGTTTGGTCTGGTCCAGTCCAGGAAACGTCCACTATAGAAATTTTAGATAGGGCAAAATTCTAGGACACAGGATGTCCATCTCTCTAAAGCTAGTGTAAGAACAGCACCGACTGAACACTTTCTGAACCAGACCAGTATCCCCAGAACACTTCAGGGCCAGACAAAGGCCTCAAACACCACTTACTTCTGCTTCACAAACTCGTCTGTGATGAGCTTCCTCACTTCCCCAAAAAGCGAATGCCTCACCCTGACAATGGGAAAAATAATCTATGAACACAGATCAGAACTGCCCAGATGAGGGCAGAGGCATTTCCCAGCATGGAACAGGCCTCTCTAGAACATGGGACAGTCTTAGTGAAGCAAAGAAAGTAGAAGCAAGCAGCAGAGGCCAGATGGTTCTTTGTCAGGGATTCCCTGAAGGTCTTATATCTCAGCTTATAACAGAAGAAAGAGGGCAGGAAGGGAGCAGAGAGTTCAGAATCATTTTCCCATCCACCGAGGTCAGAACTCTGGCCCAGCACCCTCCACCCGTGCCACCAGACCACCAGGCGGTTGCAATCCTGGGACCGTCCTCTCTTGCCAAAGGACAACACGGACAGCAAGCGCTGAGAGAGCCCAATCATACCCAGGGCGCAGCCCCAACTTGCGCAGCACCTCCCAGATGACAGCTGCAGGGGGAGGCAAGAGGAGACAGGGCCGAAAATGAACACACGGAATTCAGACCCCAGCCACCCATTCAGCTGCGTGCCCCGCCACTCACCCTCACTGGCCTTGTTGCCATTCATAAAAATGACACTCAGAATCACCATAAGAAGACCCAGCTTGGGTGTATCCTTGGTCCTAAGGGAACAGGGCACAGAGAAGATTTATGTCCAGTAACCATCTTCAAAAGACACACCAGCCAGCTAACAAGGCTACACTCTCCCAGATTCCTCAGATAGGGGAAGATTCTGCCCGATCTGCTTCAAACTCTATCTTACTCCAGGCAAGGAATTCAGCTTCGCAAACTTTGCGTCTCCTATTCAGTAAAGTGGGGAAATCACATCACTCCTCCCCAGGTTGCCAAGAAGATGGACGAATGTACCTGTCAGCCTTGCACAACAGATGCACGCAGTCACACTGAGCCCTCTTTTTCTCTTTCAGACCTGTTTCTAGGCAGAGCCCCACTGGTGACACAACCCATAACTTTGGGAAAGTTCCCTGCTCCCTCCAGGGTTTAGTTTCCCTATCTATGCAGTAAGGAGGCAAGGTCATGGCAGGATCTCTTTCATATGGTGATTTTGTCATCTGACTTTATATCAAAGCCATGATTCCATTCTTGGTCATTCCTTGAATGGACTGGTTATCATGTAGAAATGAGCCTAGCCTTCATATTTAGACTAGGCCAGAGCCTAGTCTTTGAAGGCAGAGCCAACATTTTTTCCTCTTATAGCTCACCATACAAGGGAGTAAGCGTCACACAGAGATGTACAAAGAAGCACATCCAAGCCTTTCTTGCCTTTCGAGCGTCATGATCTACCCACATTAGGAAGCCCTCCCTTAAGAGCCATTCTACCAAGGCCACACCAAGTATTCAGTAGGAAGACACAAAAAGTACCAGGGTGCTTTCTTGAAGCTTCTGGAGAGAAAGCAAACCTGAAAGTGGAAATGCTCTATCCCAGGCTCCTACATCATCCTTCAGTCAATCACAACCAAGCACCACCACCACAAGTAGAACTCCAACTATGTGCAGGAGCTGCAACAGTGGCTTATTCCACCCTATATTTCCCGACTCTCTTAAGAGGATGTGGGGAGAGAGGATAGGGAAGGGATGGTACCACCACCAAAATTACAAGTCTCCCTTTCCATCCCAACCCTGTCCCAACTTACGTTCCCAATATGCCTGCAGATGATTCCTGAGTGCTGATGAGAATATACAAGCTACTTTGCTTATCAATTTCCTTCAGATTGACTCGAAACATCTGCCAAGTAAAAGAACAGCTTATGAAATCACAAATTTCAGCTTCTTTGGCATCCCACACCTCCCTGTGTACCTAAGGGTTGTGTATGTGTAATCAGTAAAATAATGCAAGTGAAGCACATAGCCAAGTGCTCCAAACACATTAAAAACACAACAAGCATACTAACAATGTCAACATCATCTTTGTCACTAATGGGAATATAGGGAGATAAGAGGTAAGCGTCTGAAATACAACAGGATGCGCCCAGCAGCAGACTGAAGCCAGGAATAAGTTGGGTAGCTTGGGTCTTAGCTGTGCTTTCAGCACTTTCTGTGTGATCTGTAGCTCATCCATGCCCCCTCCCTAAACCACCGCAGTCTGCCCATCTGCACAGTCATGGGGCCGGATTAGCAGGTATCTGCCTGGTCCCCCCTAGATGGAACACATGCACTTTTGTTTGAGCCAAGGCTTCTGCACTGTGCCCATCCCCCAGGGCTACCCCTTCACCTTCTCCAGAGCGTAGCTTGCCCGTTCAATGATCTCTGGGAAATATTCATCATATTCTTGGATGACATCCTTCAGCATGTCTGCAGGAAGGGAGAGGTGGCCGCAGCTGGGCTGAGCAGGGACCACAGACCAGTAGCCCTTTTTGCCAGCCCTGTGGGGTCAGTGCAGACAAAGTCCTGAACTGCATTAATGGGAAATGGCAGCTATGATGGAGTGTGAGGAGGGAAAGGGTAGAGATATGAAAGAACAAGAAGACCATAAAAGTAAACAGTTACACCCTCCACAGGCTATAGGGTATCAAGAGAGTGGAGTGAGCTCTGGAAGGAGGGTTGGTGGGACACTACCTGAGCGCTTTATGGGGATCTTCGTCTGGTCTTTAACCAATAGGTATTTCACCAACTTATTTGCCTGGAAGAAGAGGAATAGATGCAGAGATCTCAATGTGTCCAGAAAACTTGGAAGCATGGTAAAGCAGAGGACTGATAAGGAAGAAAAAGAAACTGGGCAGCATTGCATTCTTACCCTTTCTTGCAAGATGGCCACATCTCTGGGAGGTGAAGGCCTCCGGCCCCATGGGATCCGCCTGTAATTACTGCTACTTCTCTCATCCCCATTTGGATGCTTGGACTTCATCATCAGAAAGAAGGAAGGTTTCAAATCACCAGGTGCAAGAGATGGCTTTGTCTCCTCACTCTGCCTCCTCCAGAAAGTCCCCCTAGCCCTTCCCCTATAGTGAGGACTGACCCTGCCATTGGCCACCCTGAGTCCTGGGCTTGTCTTTCACTGTCTTCCAGGCAGGAGTGTCATCCCTCCTGCAGGCCAGGAGCAACCCAAAGGCAGGGCCTGGGGCTCCTCCTCTTCCATTAGCCAACACTGGATTCCACTTCACTTCAAGTCACTTCACTTCTCTGGGACTCAGTTTGCTTATCTGTAAAACTGGGACCTTTGATACCCAATTAGTAAGAGTTACCTTCAAGACATAAAGATATTACCTGTGTAAATGTACCCAGTACAAAACCTGGCACTACTATGTAAATACGAGATGAATTATATACAAGTTTCAGCTACGTGTATAGATGGATACCTTTCCTCCCCAGCAATCTCTGAACTGCCAGTGAGCAGACACTATATTCTTCTCAGCATCTCCCACAGCTTACCTGAACACAGGGACTGATTTAAAGTAAAAAAAAAGGCTCAGTAAACATTTAAATAGAAGAAGTAAACAAACTAGAAGGATAAGAACAGAAAAGCAGCACAAGGTTAAGGATAGTGATATCAGAGATCTCACCTTTCGGTTCCTCTTGCCTCGGGTCCTGGCTGTGGGCTCCAGACTCAACTGAGCCAGGTAGTCATCTGCCAGGGCCTGGACAGCAGCAGCAATCTGAGTCTCAAGGGCACTCATGCTGGTCTGAGAGGTGGCTGTCTTGGCTTGGGTCCCTTGGTCAGCAATCGGAGTCTGGCTTTCAAGTGCCCGACCCTTAGCAGCTGCCTTCCGAGTCCTAGACCCTCTCTTGACTCGAAGGGTGGCTGCTAAGGTTTGGTTTGTGACCATATGAGTAGTAGGCTGGGCCTCAGAGATCTCACCAACAGAATTTAAGCCCTTATTGGCAGCCTTCTTGCTTTTGGCTTTTTTGGGCCGGATAGCTGCTGCTGATGTCTCAGTCTGCCTGGTTGCTGCCTCAGTGGTATGTGGAGCCTCCACATGCTCAAGTTCAGTGTTTGTGGCCTTCGAAGTTGTCTTCTTAGCTTTGGGGGCTTTCTTGGCTCGGATGGAGGTTGCTGTGGCATGGATATTAGTTGTCTCACTGATAATCTGGCCTTGGGTGGTAGCAATATGGGTGGCATTTAGAGCCTGTGAGATCTCAGTGGCACTAGTCATGGCTTTGTTGGCAGCCTTTTTAGCTTTGGATGCTTTCTTGGGCTTGGTAGAGGCTATCGAGGTCAGGGAACTGGCTGACTCACTGGCTGTTGGAGCCTGGATACTTTGTGAGTCAACTGGTAGACTTAGGGTCTGTATGGGTGACTTGAGCTGTGTGGTCACAGCCTCACTGCCAACTGAGGACTGAGAACTTTGGGCTGCCTTGACAGTAACTCTCTTTGTCTTGTTGGCTTTCTTAGGTTGAGCACTGACTAAAGGAGCCTGAATATTGGCTGCCTCAGTGGTAGCTGAAGCCTGGCTGATCTGGGTGATGATTGGCAGGTTTAAAGCCTGCAAAGTTATTTTGGGTTTGTGGGTGGCAATCTCATTGGCAGATGGGACTGGAGGTGTGACCTTAGTAACAACTTTAATAGGGGTCTTCTTGGTCTTGCTTTTCTTAGGTCTGTTGGCAACTGGTGAGTCCATAGCCAGGGGGTCCTTGGTTGCCGCCAACAAAGTATGCATCAGCAAGACACTGTCCTCTTCTGTGGTCTCAGTCTGTACATCTGGAGGAAAAGGAAGCCCCAGGCTCCCAGGGGGAGGCAGAGGGCCCTACACACTTAGGATTACAATCCTCTGAGCCGTCTGCCCTCCCTCCTGCCCACTATTTCCCACAAAGGCTTCCCCTTCCTCTGAGCAGTGACTGACTGAAAGGGGTGGGGGAAGGGGAGGGGGAGGGGACAGAGTCAGGCAGGTTTCCTCTCCTCCCCCTGCAGAGTGGAGAGGTGATACAGATTAGGCAGGGAATTATGCAAATACAGGGTGGTAGGGGGCTCCAAAGCACTCAGTGAACTCAGGACAAAGCAAATGGTGAGAATGCTGAGACGCCTCACCTGGAATGGGGACATTCTATAACCATACTCATTTCTCCTATCCATCTTTCTGGGAGACTGAGTAACAGCTGAGCCTGAGTTAGGAGAGAAAGAGGGAGAGGGAGATTCATCAGATGTGCTACCTCTCCTAAAGGGTGAGGGAATCTCATCTACCCTTGCACCCCAAACCTTTCAATTCTCGGGTTCTATACCTAGAAACCCAGGCCATCTGTTTCGAAGCCTCCAAGATGGCAAGTCCATTTGAGGATCCCGCCTCTTTACCTTACACACACCCCCTACTGCAAACTGACAGAGCGCATGCGCACCGACGAGAGGCCCCCAGCTCGGGCCCACCACTTTCCCAAAGAACCCGTTCGGCAAGGTACTCTGCACGCATGCGCCTTGGGGAACCGGACAGTCTAACCAGCTCCTTCCCACATATGCTCCGGCTCTCAGAGCCGCGGAACATCTCGGCCCTGACCTCTGACCCACTCTTTATAACTGCATCACATCTCATTCCATCCCTTCCCCCAACACCGGCCCCCTCCCTCTGCTCTGCAGTACCGCTTCGCACCGCCCCTTCCCCAACACCGCCCACCTCTCCTCTGCAGCACAGCCACGCACCGCCTCTTCCCGATACGCCCCCCTCCCTCCGCTCTGCAGTACTACTCCGAACCTCCTCTTCCCTTAATAAGCCCCCTCCCTCTGCTCTGCAGTGCGTCTCTGTACCGCCCCTTCCCCAACACCGCTTCCCCCGCCTTCCACGTCTGCAAGCGCCCGGCCCCGCCCTTTCTGCAACATGGATACCCCACCCCCAAATCCAACGACATTAACCTGTGTATTCCTTGTTCTCGAACCCTACCAAGTGCCGTCTCTTCCCTTCGCAAACCACAATCAACCGGGTCCTCGCACCTCTTCTCCTTCCTGAGCCTGGCCCTTTTAGCTGCTCCACAAGCATATTGTCCCCTCCTTTCTCTGGGTCCCGCTCTTCTTTCTGCAGCGCAAACCAGGTCCTGCCCCCTTTCTCCAGCACGGACGGAGTCCTACCACCTCCTATCTCGCTCCCGAACCGGGACCCCTCCCTTCTTGCTACCGCCTGAACAATTTCTCGATCCTTCCTTTCTGCGGTCCCAACTGGGTCTGCGTCCCTTCTTTCTACAGCCGAAACGAGTTCACATCTCTCCTTTCCATGTCCCTAAGTGATTATGCTCCCTCCACTCTTCCACGCCAGCCAGGTTCAGACACCTCCATAAATAACCACTTCGATGTGGTTAGGTCCCAGATCCCCAGCAGGTTTTTCTCTAAACCTTAAGGGCGTATAGAGTTAAGCACGTCGAAGCCGCAGCCTGGAGGCCCCCACAGGATCTTCACTAACGCCGGCCACCTCAGCTCACCTCGTTCTCCTGAGTCCAGAAGGCGTCCGTTCTCTCCAAGCCTCTCCGTAGGTCTGAGCCTGTCCCCCCCCCCACCCCCGGCCGGAAGTGGTCCTGCCTCTTTCCGCCTCCAGAGGGGGTCTCTGTCCCTGCCGGTCTGCGCCCCCCCCCCACAACTTTCCATTCTGCTGTATATAGCTCCTTCTCTTCTGTTTACTACCCCCTATTAGCAATCATTTCCTCCTGTTTTCCATTTGATTTTTCTATTCCCCATTCTATATCCCTGTCAGTATTTGATTCTCCAGGTCCCTCTAGGAGGAATGTATTTGAGTTTCCACACCAATACTTTCTACAGCTCCTTCTTTCTCAGTGCTACTTACATACAGTATTGTTATACTACGTGTCTAAGTCTCTCTCCCAGGGCGGGTAGGGGACTAGCTCATATTCACCGCTGACTCAAATATGACCAAAGTAAGGCATTTACAGGCTGTAAACACCAAAAGGTAAGGTGCACTGACATCATATGTATTCAGAATAAGAATGTAAGAAAGTCTATGAAAGGTTTTTGTTTATTCTATAATGACTATCTTGATTCTTTTAAAAAATCAATTTATTTGAAAAATATTGGCTACGTGTTTGTCCTTTATTGGTGCACTAAGCAAGTACTGGTCTGTGTCTTGTGATATACTGTGCTGCTGTCCAGTGCAGAAAACAACTTGCAGCCTTTATTTATTTGTTCAGCCATCCTCCTCCAAAGCAGAGGTAACTTTACTTGTGTCAGATAACATATACCATAAGAAAACAACCTAAGGGCAAAGTTAGAAGGAAATAAATTATAAAGACCAAAGTAGAAATAAATGAAATAGAGACTGATAAGACAATACAAAAGAACAGTGAAACTGAGAGTTTAGTTTTTTTTAAAATAAACTACCAAATCCTTAGCTAGAGCAACTAAGAAAAATGAAAGAATACTTAAAATCAGAAATGAAAGAGAAAACATTGATATCAGAGAAACATAAAGGATCATAAGAGACTGCTAAAAATAATTCTAAGCAAAGAAAGTGGGAACCTAAAAATTGACAAATTTCTAGACATGTACAATAACCAAGGTTAAATCATGAAGAAACAGAAAGTCTAAGAAATCAATAATGAGGAAGGTGATTGAATCAATAAAGAAGTTCCCCATCAAAGAAAACCCCAGTTAAATGGTAGAGTAGGAAAATTGGGATCATGTTAGTCAAACACTGAATTTCAGTTAGATATGACGAAATAGGTCTTTTGATTTTTTTTGTCCCCACCTGGTAACTGAATGCCAATCTAATCGTCAAGTTTTTTTTTTTCCCTTGGAAATTGTACTTAAAGCTGACGGCAGATTGATATGACCAGGACCCCTCATAGCTGTCAATCCTTGTAACAAAAACAAAGAGGTTACTTTAACTGAACTTCCTGTATTTGGGGATGCAGCACCTATGCTTACTAAGATTACAGCAGAGCACACTGTTAGAAAAGTATGGAGTATAGGAATGTGTTGGCTATTCCTAGGGATCCTCAACAAAGATTCTATGAGGAAGAAATAAAGCTGTCTGAACCGGCAAGAATGAAAGCCGATAAATATGTAATTATGGAAATACAAATTGAAATAAAAAGATCTATTATTTTTACCTGTCAAAATGGTAAAAACTAAAAAGCCTTAAAATATAATTTCTTTTAAGAAGATTGATAATGCATAGTGTTGAAGAAAGTATCAGCATATAGATATACATTCATGGAGCAATATGTTTGTACAACTATATTTCCTAGTGCAATAAGATAAATATAATCTACAATCCCAAATCTCACTATTAGATAGCACTCCAGAGAAACACATGTCTACGAATCCATTAAAATGAATGGTTTTTACAATATTGTTTGTAGAACAAAATGTAAAAGCTACACAAAATTAAAAGAAATGGACAATGTGTGTCATATTCATTCAGTGGGACACTATACAATGGTTAAAAAAATCTGTGTCAAACTGGATGTTTACCGCCTGAGATATGATATCATTTATATGAGTTTTGGAAGCATGCAAAGCTGCCATACATCATTTATGGATACATACACATATTATAATGGTATAATAACATAGAGAAGGAGGAAAGATGAAATGGGATTTGGAAGGGGGTATACAGGTATCTTTAACACTAAAAGATTCCAGGTACTTTTTTAAAAAAGGATTTATTTATTTATTTATTTGAAAAGCAGAAATACAGAGAGAGAGAAATTTTCCAACCACTGGTTCATTTCCAAATGGCCTCAATGGCCCGGGTTGGGCCAGACCAAAGCCAGAGCTAGGACCTTCATCTGGGTCTCTCACGTGGGTGCAGGGGCCCGAGGACTTGGGCCATCTTCTGCTGATTTCCCAGGCGCATTAGCAGGGAGCTGGATTGGAAGTAGAACAGCCGGGTCTCAAACTGGTGCCCATATGTCATGCCAGCATTGCAGGTAGGAACTTAACTCATTATGCCACAACACTGGCCCCCATACCTTGAAATAAAGCTTATAAAATATTATGATTTCGTAGATATGGATAATTTGTTCACATGTATTTTAAAATATATACTTTAATGAATCTTAAAGATTTCACAATAACATTTAATTATATGAAAAAACATAAAAGATGACCTGAATAGGATGATTTAACTATAAAAATGTCAATATCTCTGAAATTTATACATAAATTTATACCATCCCAGCTAAAACCCCAGGAAAGATTTTTCTGACAGCACAGACAAACTAAGACTAAGGTAATGTAGAAAGATATTGAAACATAGCTAAAATAATTTTGTAAAAGAAAACTGATGGACAGTCCCTACCAGATATAAAAATAGGACAAATATACAAATACATATGGCTTTCCTTAAGGTATGCTAAAACATAGTAGCAAACCAATAATATAGTGAAAACAGAATAGATAATCTAGGAACAACTTCATGTTATATTGATATTAAACATGGTAGAGATAAATCATTGAAAGACTCATAGAATATGTGGGAAAGAGTGCTGGGAATATTGATACATATATTTGTATAGTATATATTTTGCATATATACGTTTTATATATATATAAAATATTTTAACTCACCTCTCATGTGTAAATTGTTTAACTTTTGAACACTATGTGAGAAAATAAAAAGCAGAATGCTAGTAGAGAGTATTATTAATCAAGCAGGACTAAGCTCAAACTCATACAGATGTTGACACCCCAAAGTTTTATGTTAACAGTTAATGAATTAATGCTAATGATTGCTGGATAAGCGTGGAGAACTGATTTAATTATGATGACTGAGTGGTAGATCTGGTAGGAAGTCTTTAGGTCAGCGGAGGTTTGCCTTGACAAGCCAGTTCTCATGAGAGAGTTGGTTGTACAGAGTGCTTCCTGTCTCTTAGTCCCTCTCCCTCTCTTGTTGCTAGCTCACCATACCTGCTCCTCCATGGCTTTCCATAACCAGATGATCCTGAACTATGAACCTCCAAACTACAAGGTGAAATAAACCTTTTCCTTCAGAAGAAGCTCCTCTCAGGTATTTTAGTTAAAATACTGAAAGGATAATCCAGAAAATTGGCTCTGAGAAGTGGGGTTGTTACTATTAGCTGTACTTGAAGATGTGGAGGAGTCTTTGGAATTGGTTTATGAGGAAAGATTGGAGGGGTAGGCTAGAATGCCTAGAAAGCTATATGCAGAATGTTATAGGCAATTCTGGTGAGGGCTTAGAAGACCAGCGTGCTGGTAGATATGCGGACATTATGGCCATGCTGGTGAGGTTTAAGATGTAAATGAAATTCCCATTAGGAATTGAACTAAAGGTCATCCTTGCTACACTGTGATGAAGAACCTGGTTGTCTTATGTCCCTGCCCTGAGACTGTGGCAGGCTGAATTTAAAGGTGCTTGTTTGGTGGAGGAGGAGATTCCAAGGCAGTAAAGTGTTCATGTTACCAGAAATGGCTGGAACATAAGTTTTTGTTTTCCCATAAGAAAAAAATATTCCAGATGTCCAACAGAGATCAACAATAAGCATGCTATCCAAGGTTTTCTTTTTTAAAGATTTAATTAATTTATTTATTTATTTGGGAGACAGCCAGAGAGAGCCAGAGAGCGAGAGTGAGAGTGAGAGCGAGAGCAAGCGTGAGCGAGAGCGAGAGTGAGCGAGAGAGAGAGGGAGAGAGAGAGAAAGTCTTCCATCCAGTAGTTCACTCCCCAAATGACTGCAATGGCCAGAGCTGGACTGATCCGAAGTCTTCATCAAACTTGGATAGGGGCCAGAGCTGCCTGCAACCGGTTTGTGTCCCGACTGCTCCACTTCTGATCCAGCTCTCTACTATGTCCTGGGAAGGCAGGAGAAAATTGCCCAAGTTCTTGGGCCCCTGCACCCGCATGGGAGACCGAGCCAGAAGAAGCTCCCGGCTGCTCGCTTTGGAGCAGCCCAGCTCCACCCATTGCAGCCATTTGGGGAGTGAATCAGCACATGAAGAATGGAAGAGCTTTCTCTCTCTCTCTCTCTCTCTCTCTCTCTAACTCTACCTCTGAAAGAAAGAGAGAGAGAGAGAGAGAAAGAAAGAGAGAAAGAGAGAGAGAGAGAGAAAGAGAGAGAGAGAGAGAAAGAGAGAAAGAGAGAAAGAGAGAAAGAGAGAAAGAGAGAAAGAGAGAAAGAGAGAAAGAGAGAAAGAGAGAAAGAGAGAAAGAAAGAAAGAAAGAAAGAAAGAAAGAAAGAAAGAAAGAAAGAAAGAAAGAAAGAAAGAGAAGCAAGCTTTCTAAACCTAAAAATGAGCACCTAGGAAAAATCTACAGCTAACTTCATACTTATTGGCAAAAGACTGCATTACCATAAGTAAGACAGGATTCCTGCTTTTAACACTTCTGTTCACATTCTTCTGGAGGTATAAATCAATGCAATAAGGAAAGAGAAATGAATAAAAGGCATAAATATCATAAAGAAAGAAATCAAAGTGGCCGGCGCCGTGGCTCAACAGGCTAATCCTCCGCCTTGCGGCGCCGGCACACCGGGTTCTAGTCCCGGTCGGGGCGCCGGATTCTGTCCCGGTTGCCCCTCTTCCAGGCCAGCCCTCTGCTGTGGCCCAGGAGTGCAGTGGAGGATGGCCCAGGTGCTTGGGCCCTGCACCCCATGGGGAGACCAGGAAAAGCACCTGGCTCCTGGCTCCTGCCATCGGACGAGCGCGGTGGCCATTGGAGGGTGAACCAACGGCAAAAGGAAGACCTTTCTCTCTGTCTCTCTCTCTCTCACTGTCCACTCTGCCTGTAAAAAAAAAAAGAAATCAAAGTGTTCCTATTTGTCACAGACAACAGAAAAATAGATACACTAGACCCCATACAAGTTAAAAACTTTTGTGTATCAAAGGATGCTGTCAACAAAGTGAAAAGGCAATCCACTGAATGGAAGAGAATATTTGTACATTATGCTGTCAATAAAGAATTGATACCCAGAATATATATAGAACTGCTAGAACTCAACAAAAAGAAAACAAACAATCCAATTCAAAAATGAGCAAACAACTTGAATGAACATTTCTCCAAAGAAGACACTTGAATGTTCAATATGCATGTGAAAAGATGGTCAATATCACAAATCCCTGGGTAACTGCAAATCGAAATCATGATGTGATATACCACCTCACACCCATTAGAATGGCTACTCTCCAAAAAACACAAAACAAAGAGGTGGATGTTTGGCCTAGTGGCTCAGTTGCTGATTTAAGAGGCTGGAGTACCTGAGTTCTGGCTCCACTCTTCCTTCTAAATTCTTCCTAATGTGGACTCTGGAAGAGAGCAATCACATTGCCAAAGTAGTTGAGGCCCTGCCATCCACATGGTAGACCTGGTTTGACTTCCCAGATCTTGGCTTGGGCCTGTCCAGTCCTAGAGCTGTTGCAGTCATCTGGGAAGTGAATCAGCAGATGGAACTTGTATCTTTCTCTATCCCTTGTCTCTCTGCCTCTCAAATAAATATTTTAAGCATTTTGAATCTTTTTTTAAGAATTTACTTATTTATTTGAAAGATAGAATGACAGAAAGATAGAGGGAGAGACAGAGAAAAATATCTTTCTCGTTCACTCCCCAAATGGCTGCAACATTAAAATCTGGGCCAATGGCGCCGTGGCTCAATAAGCTAATCCTCCGCCTTGCAGCGCCTGGTCGGGGCACCAGATTCTGTCCCGGTTGCTCCTCTTCCAGGCCAGCTCTCTGCTGTGGCCCGGGAGTGCAGTGGAGGATGGCCCAGGTGCTTGGGCCCTGCACCCCATGGGAGACCAGGAGAAGCACCTGGCTCCTGGCTTCGGATCAGCGCGATGCTCCGGCCGCGATGACCATTGGAGGGTGAACCAATGGCAAAAGGAAGACCTTTCTCTCTGTCTCCTTCTCTCACTGCCCACTTTGCCTGTCAAAAAAAAAAATCTGGGCCAAGCTGAAGCCCCAGCCAAGAATTCCATCCTGGGCTCTCACATGGGTGACAAGGGTGCTGGGCCATCTTCTGCTGCTTTTCCAGGTTCATTAGCAGGGGTGAGAAATTGAGCAGCTGGGACTCAAACCAATGTAGTGTCTTAATGCACTATACCACAATGCTGGCCCTTAAAAATTTTTAAAAAGCAGGAAAGAACCAGTGTTAGTGAGGACGTAGTGAAATCAAAAGTGTTGATGAGTATATAAAATGATACAGTTGCTGTGGAACACAATATGGTGGTTCCTCAAAAAATTATAAATAGAATAACATATTATCCAGCAATTCCACTTCTAAAATTACTCAAAATAATGGAAAACAAGATCCAAAAAAGTTATTTGTACACCCATGTTCATAACAGCATTATTCACATAGCTAAAATGTGGCAGTAACACAAGTGTCCAACAATAGATGAGTGGATAGACAAAATATGATATATACAAGCAGTGGAATATTTTTAAGCTTTGGAAAGAAAGAAAATTCAGACACAAACCACAACATGGATATATCTTGAACGTATTACGCTAAATTAAATAAACCAATCACAAAAGAATAAATACTGTATGATTCTGCTTATTTGAGATACCTAGAGCAGTCCAATCCATAGACAGAAGGTAGAATTGGTGGGTGCCAGGGGGAGTGAGGAATAAGGAGTTTTTGTTTAACGAATAAATAATTTCAGTTTGCAAAAATGAAAAAGTTTTGGAAACAGATGGTTGTGATGGCTATACAATGACATCAATTTATTTAATACCATAAACTGTATGCAAAAAATTACTTAGTCTTGGGGCTAGCATTGTGGCACAGTGGGTCAAGTTGCTGCATGCAAAGTTGGCATCCCATATGGGTACCAGTTCAAGTCCCAGCTGCTCCACTTCCAATCCAGCTCCCTGCTAATGCATTTGAGAAAGCAGTAGAAAATAGCCTAAGTGCTGGGGACCCTGTACCCCAGTGAGAGACCCAGAAGAAGCTCCTGGTTCCTGGGTTCAGCCTGGCCCAGCCCTGGTCATTTAGGGAGTGAGTCAGCAGATGGACAATCTCTGTCTCTCCCTCTCTCTCTCTATACCTCTACCTTTCAAATAAATAAAATAAATCTTTCAAAACGTACTTAATCTGGTAAATTTTATGTTATGTGTGTTTTATGACAACAAAAAATGGAAAATCCTCTATTTGAAAATGTGTTTGGCCAGCGCCGTGGCTCAACAGGCTAATCCTCCACCTTGCGGCGCTGGCACACCGGGTTCTAGTCCCGGTCGGGGCGCCGGATTCTGTCCCGTTTGCCCCTCTTCCAGGCCAGCTCTCTGCTGTGGCCCGGGAGTGCAGTGGAGGATGGCCCAGGTGCTTGGGCCCTGCACCCCATAGGAGGCCAGGAAAAGCACCTAGCCCCTGGCTCCTGCCATCGGACGAGCGCGGTGCACCGGCCGCGGCAGCCATTGGAGGGTGAACCAACGGCAAAAGGAAGACCTTTCTCTCTGTCTCTCTCTCTCACTGTCCACTCTGCCTGTCAAAAAAAAAAATGTGTTTATATAGAAAGCCCCAATATATGACAAAACTACTGGAACTAATGAGTGGATTTAGCAAGACCATATATTAAAATGTTTATATTAAAATTAATTTCAATTTTATATTCTAGTATCAAACAATTGAAAATTGAACATTTTTACATATTTTAACAGTAACATCAAAGAGCATAAAATAATAGGAATAAATCTAAAAATTAACAACAAAGATCTCCACATTATAAGCTACTAAATTATTCTTTTTTTATTTTTGACTAGTAGAGTTATAGACAGTGAGAGAGAGATACAGAGAGAAAGGTCTTCCTTCTGTTGGTTCACTTCCCAAATGGCCACCACAGCCGGCGCTGCGCCGATCTGAAGCCAGGAGCCAGGAGCTTCTTCCTGGTCTCCCATGCAGGTGCAGGGACCCAAGCACTTGGGCCATCCTCCACTGCACTCCCGGGCCACAGCAGAGAGCTAGACTGGAAGAGGAGCAACTGGGACTAGAACCTGGCACCCACATGGGATGCCAGTGCTGCAGGCAGAGGATTAACCAAGTGAGCCACGGCGCTGGCCCCAAGCTACTAAATTATTCTAAGCATAAGTTAAGATCCTAAGTAAATGGAGAGATAAAAATTCTCTATCAGGGCAAGTGCTGTGGCAAAGCAAGTAAAGCCACCTCCTGTGGTGCCAGCATCCCATATGGGTGCCAGTTCAATACTCAGTTGCTCCACTTCTGCTCCAGCTCTTTGCTGTGCCTGGGAAAACAGCAGTGTGACCCAAGTGCTTGGGCCCATGCACCCAAGGAGACCCAGAGAAAGCTCCTGGTTCCTGGCTTCAGATCAGCCCAGCTCCAGCGGTTGTAGCCATTTGGGGAGTGAGCTCATGGATGGAAGATTTTTGTCTCTCTCTTTCTTTCTCTGTAACTCTGACTTTCAAATAAACAAATAAATCTTTTTAAAAAAAACTATCAATTTAATGTAACTCAACGAAAGAAAAATACTGCAACAGAAAAAATTTTAAACTGCTTCGTGTGGACTCAATGACAAAGGGGATATGACAAAGGACAGACTAAATTCACTTGAGGACACATCACTGGAATCTATTTCATCAGAACAACAACAGAGAGAAAACAGACTGGAAAAAGTGAACCTAGTCTCAGGGATATGTGGGACAATAATAAATGAATTACATTCATATCAATATACCCTCAGAAGAAGAGGGCAAAGAGAGAGAGGATTTACAAAGTACTCAGAAAAAATAATGGTTGAAAACTTTCTAATTCTGACAAAAGACATAAATCTACAGATTCATGAATCCAAGTGAACACAAAATAGGAAAAAAATAAATTATGCCAAGATACGTGATAATTACATTTCTGAAAACTACAGAAGGAAATAACAATGAAAGTAGCAAGGAAGGAAGAATATTATTTATAGGAGATACCAGTTCAAACTACTGTGAATTTCATGGAGAACAGAAGTGACATATTTGTCAAGTTCAAAAGAAACAAACTGTGAACTAAAATTATTTGAATCCATCAAAAATAACTCAAAAATCAATGAGAAAAAAGCACCCTCTCAGTTGAAGGAGAATTTGTCCCAGAAAATCTACCCCTTACAAGTGACTAATGGAAGTTCCTTAAACTAAAAAATACTAACAGAGGAAGGCCAGGTACTTCATAAAGGAAAGAACATCAGAATGGGTGAAAATAGAGGTAAATATAATAGACTACACTATCCATGAGTTTTTAAATTATGCTCACTGGTTAAAGCAAAAATTACAGTATAAAGAAGAAATATTTTACTCATATTTTAAAGGTAGGTAACCTAAATGGATCTATGTAAAATTAAGGAAGTAACATTGAAATGGTAAAATATTGACACTAGTAGATACTGTGATAATTTATGTTTGTATAGTGTGATACATAGAGCAATGACAAAAAAATTAACGTATACAAAGCAATATACTCAAAGCACTATAAATAAATCAATGATATTCTTTTTTAAAAAAAAAAAAGAAAAGCTCCTGTGATTCATAGGAAAGCAAGGAAAGAGAAACAGAAAGCCAAAAACCCAAAAAGTGGCAGCCTTAGGGCCTACCACATCAATAATTACCTTAAATGTAAATGGACTAAATACAGCAATGAAATGCGAATGTAAGAGGGATATTTAAAAATGAAGAAAAGAGGGGCCGACACTGTGGCATAGTGGGCTAAGCCTCTGCCTGTGGCGCCAGCATCCCATATGGGCCCCAGTTCAAGTCCTGGCTGCTTGACTTCTGATCCAGCTCTCTGCTTATGGCCTGGGAAAGTAAAAGGAGATGGCCCAAGTATTTGGGTGATTCCAGATGGTTCTTCGTTTGCAGACAAGCTATGCTTGCTGGTTTTAGACACTTATGATAGTTTTAGTACTTATGATAATTATCATAAAAATGAATGACAATCCCTAAAGTGGTCTTCCCCTTATGGCTCATGTAGTAGAGGGTAGGAACTGTTCTACGAATGTGTAAATACTATAAAGAAAAGACTGCGGAGCCACATAAGGACAAGATAACATAGCATGTGTTAGGCAAGGAGGATTAGAAAAACAATGAAGTGATCACTGCAGGGACTGATCATGTGGCTTTTTGGAAGAGAAAAACAACCCTGCAAGAGTTGGGGTGGGGTGGGGACACCTACCTTCTCTCTCTCTCCCTCCCAGTTCTTGTCCACAAGGCATCTAGCCAGTTTACCCCCTGACTTTTTCCATCACCCATAACTTAATTTTTGATCAAGAAAAAAAATATCAATCTGAGAATTCTCAGAAATTAACCAGCATCCACTAAATCCAGAAAGGACAGCCTCCACTTGAAACAGCAGAACACGATTAACTTCGTGGACCCTGATATAGTTCTCTTTAGCCTTATCTTGTTCATTTCTCACAAAATATTGATTGTTCTAAACTCTCCATAATGCTTGGTAATAGACAATTGCAGTGCTCAAGGCTTCCTGCTGGCTGATCAAGGTGAGGTAAGAGCAATTTCCAACACTTCTTGCTGCATTTAGATGACATATTTAATGTGCTTGGCTTTGGAGGGGGTGCCTGGCCATATGTAGACTATCTTCCAAGTATGTCTGAGCATCCTACTGGGGTTCTAATCTTGTTCACCTCTGTTCCATAAGCCATTTACAGTTTGGGATGAGAATAAACCAATAAATATAATACACATTTTCCATCTTTGAGCTTATAATTGATGTTTTCTACAGTTTTCAAATGAATATAAATGTTTGCTGCCTATTAGCTTTTGTAAAAACATTTTTTTATTTTTTAATGATTTTATTTATTTATTTGATAGGTAAAGTCAGACAGTGAGAGGGAGACAGAGAGAAAGGCCTTCCATCTGCTGTTTCACTCCCCAAATGGTCACAACGGCAGATCCGAAGCCAGGAGCCAAGAGCTTCTTCCAGGTCCTCCATGTAGTGTTTGGGCCATCTTCCATTGCTTTCGCAGGCCATTGCAGACAGTTGGATCAGAAGGGGAACAGCCAGGACTAGACTAGTGCCATATGGGATGCCAGTGCCTCGGGTGGAGGATTAACCTACTGTGCCACAATGCCAGCCCCATAACATTTACTTATTTATTTGAGAGTTACAGAGAGTGGGAGAGACAGAGAGAGAGAAATCTTCCATCCACTGGTTTAATCCCCAGATGGCTGCAACACCTGGAGCTAGGCCAATCCAAAGCCAGGAACCAGGAGCTTCTTCCAAGTCTCCCACGTGGGTACAGAGGCCCGTGTGCTTGGGTCATCTTTCACTGCTTTCCCAAGAAATTAACAGGAACCAGATCAGAAGTGGAGCAGCCAGCACTGCAACTGGTGCCCATATGAGATGTCAACACTACAAGTGTTGGCTTAACCTGCTACTCCACAGCGCTGCTCCCTGCCTATTAGCCTTGTGATTAAAACTATAGGCCTTGGGGCCAGTGCTGTGGCACAGCGGGTTAATGCCCTGGCCTGAAGCGCTGGCATCCCCTATGGGCGCCGGTTCTAGTCCCAGCTGCTCCTCTTCCAATCCAGTTCTCTGCTATGGCCTAGGATAGCAGCAGAAGATGGCCCAAGTCTTTGGGCCCCTGCACCCGCATGGGAGACCCAGAAGAAGCTCCTGGCTCCTGGCTTCAGATTGGCCCAGCTCCAGCCATTGTGGCCATCTGGGGAGTGAACCAGCAGATAGAAGCCCTCTCTCTCTGTCTCTACTTCTCTCTGTAACTCTGTCTTTCAAATAAATGAAATAAATCTTTAAAAAAAAATTGTAGGCCCAGGAGTCACACACCATAGATTTAAATGTTGGGCCTTCTGTTTGCTGGATATGTAACCTTGAGTATATATGTAACTTAACCTCATATTCACATACCTCTGGTATAAGATACATGAATGCATTAATCTCACTCTAGCACAAAATAAACTAGCAATACATTTTAGTTACTCACAATTTTTCTTAGTCACAAGTTTGAATTAGTTATGCTGACAAAGGCTAGTTTTTTAGGCCATGCTACATTGGTTAGGCGTGAAAAGTTCTAATGCTCTATTCCATATTAGAGTGAATAGAATTAAAAACAACATATATACCTAAAAATAGTTAGAAGAGAGAATTTTGGAATGTGCTCACCATAAAGAAATGATAAAGGTTTTTATTTACCCTTTGCTGATCATTACCCAATATTTATTTAAATCAAAACATCACACTGTACCTCATAAATATGTACAAATATTATGTGTTGATCAAAATAAAAACTTAAAGGTAACATTATGATACTTTATATTTAGACTCCATCACAAAAAGGAAAAAAAAGAGTGAGTAAAGCCATCTGCTTGCTGGGGTGACCAATTCATCTCATTTTGCAAGGGACTTACCAGTTTTACTGCAGAAAGCCCTACATCCTAGGAACTGTCCTTATATCTGGGCAGATATAAGATAACCAACCAACATGATTGGTAACCCCATCCAGGATCCACATCACCAACCTAGATTTGTGGTTCTCTAATCTACTTTCCACTTTACGGAATGATTCTTGAATTATGACCATTAATTTTAAAAACTATTTTGAGGCTGGCATTGTGGCATAAGGGGGTAAAGCCACTTCCTGAGCTAGTTTGTGTTCTAGCTGCTCCACTTCTGATCCAGCTCTCTGCTAATGGCCTGGGACAAGCAGCAGAAGATGGTCTCAAGTGCTTGGTCTCCTGTTACCCATATGGGAGACCCAAAAGGACCTCCTGGCTCCTCGTTTTAGCCTGGCCATCTGGGGAATGAACCAGTGGATGGAAGATCTTTCTCTCTCTGTCTCTCTGTCTCTCTTTCTCTCTCTCACTAGCTCGCGCTCTCTCTCTCTCACTCTGAAATTCAAATAAATGAATGAATCTTAAAAACATAAAATAGTTCAATAAGTTTCATTCATCAATGTAAAAGTTTACTCTAATTTTTCAGTTCTGGATTAAGAGAATTAAAGTGTGTGTTTGTTCTCACTCCTCTTGACAAATCTAATTCTTTTTTAAAAAAAAAAAAAAAAAAAAAAGGATTCATAGGGGCCGGTGCTGTGGCACAGCAGGTTAAAGACTTGGCCTGAAGCATCTGCATCCCATATGGGCGCCGGTTCTGGTCCCGGCTGCTCCTCTTCTGATCCAGCTCTCTGCTATGGCCTGGGATAGCAGCAGAAGATGACCCAAGTCCTTGGGCCCCTGCATCCGCATGGGAGACACAGAAAAAGCTCCTGGCTCCTGGCTTCAGATTGGCCCAGCTCTGGCCATTGTGGCCATCTGGGAGTGAACCAGCAGATGGAAGACCTCTCTCTGTGTCTCTACTTCTCTCTGTAGCTCTTTCACATAAATAAAATAAATCTTTTTTAAAAAGTATTTATAGCTAAGGCTGCGCCAGGAAGAAGCCAGGAGCCACAGGCTTCTTCTGGGTCTCCCACGTGGGTGCAAGGGCCCAAGCACCTGGGCCATCTTCTGCTGCTTTCCCAGGTGCATTAACAAGAAGCTGAATTGAAAGTGGGACAGCTGGAACTTGAACTGGTACACATATGGGATGCCAGTATTGCAAGTGGCAGCTTAACCCACTATGCCACAATGCCAGCCCAGATAAATTTAATTCTGAGAATATTGCATGTATACACAGAAACCACATAAGCAAAGCTGATTCTTGGCTGAATACTTTGATCCTCTTAGAATGAAAGATGAAAGATGATGGGAAATCTGTAAGACAATATCACAAGGCCATCTACTGTTCACCTCTCTCTTCCTCCAGGCAGACTGTCATGAGAGTTTCTCATCACTTTCCAGCTTCTGAAAAGGTGTGAATCTTTCTGCTTTGTCCCTATAAGAATAGAGCTGTGGAATTAAACCACTTAGCTACAATCTGCACTTGGCTCCTCAGCACTTCCATATCCCACAATTAATTGTTGTCATCATCTGGACCCCCTTTTGTGGCATCTTCCTTTTTGGAATGTGGGGCAGGGTATATGAGGAGCTGGCACCTTTGGCTACTGTTCCTTTTACTGTTCATAGTAGTAACACATTGTGTGGATCTAGAAGTAGCTCATTCTACCTACTGACCAAATCAGGCCTTTGCCTTAAATTTGTTTTGTCTTGTATGTGCTTAACGAGAGATTTTAAGGGGTCTCTGTTTCTTGGTCACAGTACCAAATGATTAGGGCCCCTATAAAGATTGGCAGTTGGTTCTTTATCACCTTGTACCCAACCATCATTTCCTACAGATACTTCTGGCTTTTGTATGATCTGCTGCTGCACTTCTAGAACGTATGTTTATATCCTACTGAGAAAGATCTTCAGCCTTACAATCCCTGGAAATTTCAGTTTGACATTTCCAAGCAAGTTTGGGAGCAACTGATCTAGGCCATTCACAGCAGCTAAGAAGTGAAGCTGTGGGATCTGGAGGTTGCACACGGTAAGGGAGAAACCTCACGGGAATTGTGAGGCTGTATTCAATGATTGCAAAATATTTGGTACAAAATAACAACAAAATGATAACAAGAAATGCTTGCATACCTTAAGAGGCAGCAATTCAGTTCTTAATTTCACACATGTGTGAGAGAATATTAAATCCTTGTAATTTCTATAGTTGTATTAAAAACAACCTTGAAAAAACTTTTTTTATCTTTATATACAGAAGATCGATTTAGTATACATTAAGTAAAGATTTTATCAGTTTGCACTCACACAGAAACAGAAAGTGTAAAAATACTGGTTCAGTACTAGTTATAGCATTACTTCACATTGGACAACACATTAAGGACAGATCCCACATGAGAAATAAGTACACAGTGACTCCTGTTGTTGACTTAACAATTTCACACTCTTGGTTATGGCATCAGTAATCTCCCTAGGCTCTAGTCATGAGTTGCCGAGGCTATGGAAGCCTTTTGAGTTCTTCGACTTTGATCTTATTCCGACAGGGTCATCATCAAAGTGGAAGTTCTCTCCTCCCTTCAGAGAAAGGTACCTCCTTCTTTGATGGACCCATTCTTTCCACTGGGATCTCATTCGCAGAGATCTTTCATTTAGGTCTCCTTTTTTTTTTTTTTTCCAGAGTGTCTTGGCTTTCCGTGCCTAATATACTCTCATGGGCTCTTGAGCCAGATCCGAATGCCTTAAGGGCTAATTCTGAGGCCAGAGTGCTATTTAGGACATCTGCCATTCTATGAGTCTGCTGTGTATCCCGCTTCCCATGTTGGATCGTTCTCTCCCTTTTTGATTCTATCAGTTAGCATTAGCAGACACTAGTCTTGTTTGTGTGATCCCTTTGACTCTTAGACCTATCAGTGTGATCAATTGTGAACTGAAATTGATCACTTGGACTAGTGAGATGGCCTTGGTACATGCCACCTTGATGGGATTGTATTGGAATCCCCTGGCACGATTCTAACTCCACCATTTGGGGCAAGTCCGATTGAGCATGTCCCAAATTGTACATCTCCTCCCTCTCTTATTCCCACTGTTGTATTTAACAGGGATCACTTTTCAGTTAAAATTTAAACACCTAAGAATAGTTGTGTGTTAATTACAGAGTTCAACCACTAGTATTAGAACAAAACAAAGAAAAAAACTAAAATGGATAAAGTATTACATTGTACATCAAGAGTCAGCACAAGAGCTGATCAAATCACTGTTTCTCATAGTGTCCATTTCACTTCAACAGGTTTCCCCTTTGGTGCTCAGTTAGTTGTCGTCAACCAGGGAGAACATATGATATTTGTCCCTTTGGGACTGGCTTAATTCACTCAGCATAATGTTTTCCAGATTCCTCCATCTTGTTGCAAATGACCAGATTTCATTGTTTTTGACTGCTGTATAGTATTCTATAGAGTATATGTCCCATAATTTCTTTATCCAGTGTACTGTTGATGGGCATTTGGGTTGGTTCCAGGTCTTAGCTATTGTGAATTGAGCTGCAATAAACATTACTGTGCAGACGGCTTTTTTGTTTGCCAATTTAATTTCCTTTGGGTAAATTCCAAGGAGTGGGATGGCTGGGTTGAATGGTCGGGTTATATTCAGGTTTCTGAGGAATCTCCAGACTGACTTCCATAGTGGCTTTAGCAGTTTGCATTACCACCAACAGTGGGTTAGTGTCCCTTTTTCCCCACATCCTCTGCAGCATCTGTTGTTGGTAGATTTCTGAATGTGAGCCATTCTAACCGGGGTGAGGTGAAACCTCATTGTGGTTTTGATTTGCATTTGGAAAAACTTTTTCATTTTTTAAAAAGAATTAACAAAGATATAAAAATTGTATGAATTTATAGGGCACCGTGTGATGTTTTAATAGCATGTGTACACAGTGTAATGTCTAATCAGGGTAAATATATCTATATCCTCAAAGATATAACACACTCCCAATCTTCTTTTCTACTTTGTTTTTACTTTGGTATAATTTTAGACTTGCAAAAAGGTTGTGAAGATAATACAGAAAATTATTGTAGACCCTTCATCAAGTTACCTCTAATGCTACTGTCCTCTATTATCTTGGTATATTTGTGAAAACCGGGAAATCAGCATGGGTACATAACTCTTAACTAAACTTTCATATGTTAACTAGACTTTCATATGTTTTTCCATTAGTATGTACTTTAGCTGTTGTAGGATCCAATCCAGGATACCATAACATTATTTTCAGTTGGCATGTCTCCCAATCTCCTTTGGTCTGTGTAAATTTTTCCTTGTTTCTCATGACCTTGACAGTTTCAAGGAATACTGGTCAGTTGTTTGACAGAATGTCCCTCAATTTGGCTTGTCTTATTTTTGTTTACTAGATTAGATAAGGGTTATCAGGTTTGTATCCTATCAGGAAGCACAATATCCACATGACATTACTAACAATGTTAAATTTGGTCACATTTTTCTACACTTTAAAATTACTATTTTTCCCTTTCCATCCTGTTCTTTTTGAGATTTTTTATTAATTTATTTTAAAGGCAGAGTTACAGAGACAGACAGAGAAAGAGAAAGAAAGATCTTCCATCCACTGGTTCATTCCCCAGATGGCTGCAACAGCTAGGACTGAGCCAGGTCAAAGCCTGGAACTCTGTCTGGGTCTCCCAAGTGGATGCAAGGGCCGTCTTTCACTGCTTTTCCAGGCACATTAGCAGGGAGCTGGATCAGAAGTGGAGTAGTTGGGATTTGAATAAGCACTGTATGGTATGGTACGCCAGTATCATAGGCAAGTGGCTTAACCTGCTCTTTTCTTTAGTACTAAGTTATCAAGTTTAATTCATATCAAACAGGGAAATGTTAAGCTCGATCTCCTGCAGAGGGAAGAATCTACATATATTATTTTCAATTATTCTCTACAAAGGTTTGTGTCTTCTTCTGCATTTATTTGTTTTCATTTAATCATTCATTAACAATATAGACACATGTATATATTTTGAATTGTACTTTATTATTTGTAGTATTTTATAATCCAACACTATGTGATTGATTTTTCTTGCTCAATTTATTCCAGCTTAGGCCATTGGAAGCTCTTTCAGATAGACTGTAATGTTCCTTTGATACATCCCATTTTTTCCCTAAAATAGTTTAATTGAATTATAATTCACACATCAGATAATTCATGCATTTAAAGAGTACAATCTGAAAAATAAAATAAAAGATGTGGCACTGTGTTGCAGAGGGTTAAGCTGCTGTCTGAACTACTGACATCCCATATGGGTGCCAGTTTGAGTCCCGGCTGCTCCACTTCCAACCCTGCTCCCTACTAACACACCTGGGAAAGCAGAGGTAGACGGTCCAAGTGCTTGAGTCCCTACCCCCCAAGTAGGAGACCCACATGACTTACAGATAGATAGATGTAGATATAGATAGATATAACTCTGCCTTTCAAATAAATAAATAAATCTTTTTGTTAAAGATGTGTACAATCAGGTAGTTTTTTGTACATTTGCAGATGTGTGCAAACATCACCGCAATCAATTTTACAAAATTTTCATCACCAAAGAATGAAATTCCATGACCATTAGCACTCATTATCAACGTCTCCCCCATTCTCTTATTCCCATCCTATATAATTGTTATTATGTACCTTTTGACCAGTATCTCCTCATATTCCTAATCCCTAAACACCTAAGCCTCTAGGAACTATTATTCTACTCTCTCCATACATGAGATCAGCTTTTTGAGATTCTACATCTGACTGAGATCATGTGATGTTTGTCTTCCTCTGCCTAAATTATTGCTTTTAACATAATGTTCTCTGGGTTGATCCATTTGTTGCAAATGACAAGACTTTCTTGTTTTTTAATGCTGGATAGCATTCCATTTGTGAGTGTGTGTGTGTGTGACATTTTCTTTGTCCATTTATTAATTTTTTTTAAAGATTTATTTTATTTATTTGAAAGACAGTGTTACAGAGAAAGGTAGAGACAGAGAGAGAGGTCTTCCATCCACTGGTTTATTCCCCAGA
Source organism: Sylvilagus floridanus (assembly GCA_949820135.1). Taxonomy (NCBI): domain Eukaryota; kingdom Metazoa; phylum Chordata; class Mammalia; order Lagomorpha; family Leporidae; genus Sylvilagus; species Sylvilagus floridanus. Next base: position 93,700,428 of record OX463223.1, read on the forward strand.
TGGCCGCAATGGTGGGAGCTGTGCCGGTACTAAGCCAGGAGCCAGGAGCCAGGAGCCAGGAGCTTCTTCTGGGTCTCCCACGTGGGTGCAGGGGCCCAAGGACTTGGGCCATCTTCTGCTGCTATCCCAGGCCATAGCAGAGAGCTGGATCAGAAGAGGAGCTGCTGGGACTAGAACTGGCGTCCATATGGGATGCCAGCGCTTCAGGCCAGGGCGTGAACACACTGTGCCACAGCACCAGCCCCCATTCATTTATTGATGGACACTTAGGTTGTTTCCATGTCTTGGCTATTGTGAACAAGGCTGCAATCAACATGTGTGTGCAGATATCTCTATGATACACTGATTTCATGTTTGTATATATATTCAGTAGCAGGGTTGCTAGTAACTTTATTTTTTATTTAAGTGTTGAGGAACATCCATACTGTTTTTCATGACTACTAATTTAAGTGTCCACCAATAGCACATAAAGGTATGCTTTCTACATGTGCTCTCCAATACTTGTTATGTTTTGTCTTTTTCATAATAGCTATTCTAACAGCTTTGAGGCATTATTTCATTGTGATTTTGATTTGCATTTCCCTGGTTATTAGTATTCTTGAGCATTTTTCTAATGTACCTGTTGGTTATTTGCATGTCTTCTTTAGATAAATGTCTATTCAGATTCACTGACCATTTTTTAAAATGTGTCATTGGTTTTATTGCTATAAAGTTCTTTAAATTTCAACCCCTGGGGCTGGCGCCATGGCTCACTTGGTTAATCCTCCGCCTGCGGCAGTGGCATCCCATATGGGCGCCGGGTTCTAGTCCCGGTTGCCCCTCTTCCAGTCCAGCTCTCTGCTGTGGCTGGGGAGGGCAGTGGAGGATGGCCCAAGTTCTTGGGCCCCTGCACCCACATGGGAGACTGGGAGGAGGCACTTGGCTCCTGGCTTCAGAGCAGTGTAGTTCTGGCCATGGCGGCTATTTTGGGGGTGAACCAACGAAAGGAAGTCCTTTCTCTCTGTCTCTCTCTCTCACTGTCTAACTCTATCTGTAAAATAAATTTAAAAAATAAAAATAAAAATAAATTTCAACCCCTTACTTGATGTATAGTATAAAAATTTTTCACGCATTCCATAGGTTGTCTCTCTACTCTGTTGTTTCTTTTGTTGTGTAGAATCTTTTCAGTTTTATTGGATAACTCTTGTTTATTTTTCCTCTTGTTGCTTTTGCTTTTGAGGGCATACCCAAGGGTCAATGTCAGAGATTTTGTTCTAATAATTTCATAGTGTGGGTCTTCCATTTAAATCTTCAATCTATTTTGAGTTGACTTTTGAATATGATGAAAGATGAGGGTCTACTTTCATTCTTATTCATGTGGATACCAAATTTTCCAAATACCATTTATAAAAGAAACTTCTTTCTTCATTGAATGTTCTTGGCACCTTTGTCAAAAATCAATTGGCAATAAATTTAATTATTTATTTTTGGGCTCGATTTCATTGTGATTTTGACTTGCATTTCCCTGCGGATTGGTGATATTGAGCATTTTTGCATGTATCTATTCATCATTTGTATGTCTTCTTTGGAAAAATTTCTATAGAAGCCTTTAGCTCATGTTTAAATAAGGTTATAGGAGTTACAGGAATTCATAATATATACAGTGATATTTCAAAAAAGTTCATGGAAAATTGAATTAAAGATAAGTTTATTTTTTATAATCCATATTTTCCATGAACTTTTTGAAGTATTCTTCTATTAGAGATTAACCTCTTATCAGATTTACGGCATACGAATATTTTCTCCCATTCTACAGGTCGCCTTTTCCCCTCTGTTAATTGCTACCCTTGCTCCTCAAAGGCTATTTAGTTTGATGCAATCCTAGTTCTTTATATTTGTTTTGTTGTCTGTGCTTTTAATGTCATATCCATGAAATCATTGACGAGACCAATGTCATGAGGCATTTCCCTTATGATTTCTTCTAGGATTTCTACATTTTCTGGTGTTACATTTAAGTATTTAATCCATTTTGAGTTGATTTTGCCTATAGTGAAAGATAAAAGTCTAATTTCCTTCTTTCTCGTGTGGATATTCAGTTTTCCCAATTGCATTTATTGAAAAGACTATACTTTCCCCAATGTGTGTTCTTGGAAACTTTGTCAAAAATAAATTAGCTGTGAATATGTAGATTTATTTAGAGGGTCTCTACTCTGTTCCACTTGTTGATGTGCTTCTTTTTAAGCCAGTACCATGTTTATTTGATTACTATAATTTTATAGTATATTTGGAAATCAGGTAGTGTGATGTCTCCAGCTTTGTTCTCTTTGCTCAAGATTATTTTAATTACTTAAGATGATATGGTTACATGCAAATTTTAGGGTTTTTTTTTCCCTGGGGATATTAGCATTGATATTTTGATACAAATTGCATTGTATCTATATTTTTGGGTAGTAAGGACATTTTAGTAATATTGATTCTCCAATCCTTGGATATAGGATATCATTGTATTTATTCGTGTTGTTTTCAATTTCTTCCTTTTTTAAAAAGATTTTATTTATTTATTTATTTATTTGAAAGTCAGAGTTACAGAGAGAGAAGAGAGGCAGAGAGAGAGAGGTCTTCCATCTGATGGCTCACTCCCCAATTGGCCTCAACAGCCGGAACTGCGCCAATCCGAAGCCAGGAAAGGAGCTTCTTCCAAGTCTCCCACCTGGAAGGGGGCCCAAGGACTTGGGCCATCTTCTACTGCTTTCCCAGGCCATAGCAGAGAGCTGGATCAGAAGAGGAGCAGCCGGGTATCAAACTGGTGCCCATATGGGATGCCGGCACTTCAGGCCAGGGCGTTAACCTGCTACGCCACAGCTCCAGCCCCTCAGTTTCTTTCATAAATGTCTGCAAGTTTTCAGTGAGGCGCTATTTCACCTCTTTGATTAAATTTATTCTAAACTATTTTAATGATTTTTTAACTATTGTGAATGAGTTTTTTTAATCTGATGTTTTTCTTCAAATGGCTTGCTAGGTGAGCAAAGATGTTACTGACTTTTGTGTGTTGATTTTTTTTAAAGATTTATTTATTTATTTGAAAGTCATAGTTACAGAGAGGGTGAGACAGAAGCAGGGAGGGAGGGAGAGGTCTTTCATCTGATGGTTCACTGCCCACATGGCCGCAACAGCCAAGGCTGAGCCAGGCCAAAACTAGGAGCCAGGAGCTTCATCCAGGTCTCCTACATGGGTGTAGCCATCTTCCACTGCTTTCCCAGGTGCATTAGCAGGGAGCTGGATCAGAAGTGGAGCAGTTGGGACACAAATCGGATCCCATACGGGATGCTGGCACTGCAGGTGGCAGCTTTACCTGCTATACCACAGTACGGCCCCTTTGTGTTGATATTACAACCAGTAAGTGTACTAAATTTTTTAATTTGATCTAGTAGTTTTTTTTTTTGTGGAGTCTTTAGGGCTTTCAGTGTATATAATGCCATCTGAAAACAGGGACATTTTACTTCTTCCTTTACAGTTCGAATGTCTGATACAAGTGGCAAAAGTGGACATCCTTTTTCTTACTCCAGACCTTAGAGGAAAAGCTTTCAGCTTCTCCCCATTCAGTAGGTTGTTATCTGTGGATTTGTCATATACAGCATTTATTATGTTAAAGTACATTATTTCTATACCTAATGTGTTGAGAGTTTTTATCATAAAAGGGATGTTGAATTTTATTACATATTTCTTATGTATCTATTGAAAGTATTATCTAGTTTTCATTTTCAATTTACTTTGGATTTTTGTGAAAGGTGTAAGATAGAGGTCAAATTTCATCCTTTTGCAAATGGATATCCAGTTTTCCCAGCACCATCTGTTGAAGGGACTATCTATTTTCCATTGTTTACTCTAGTGAAAGATCAGTTGACTGTATATGAGTATATGGGTAGATATATTTCTGGATTCTATGATCTGTTCTATTGGGTATTATTTCTGTTGTTATGCTTGTACCATATTGTTTGTATTACTGTAGCTTTCTATTATATTTTGCTTTGTTTTATTTAAAAAACATTACCACATGTTTGGAGTCTTATTTATTTATATATTTTTATTTATTCATTTATTTGAAAGACAGAGACAGTCAGACACTCAGACACACACATACACACACACATACATACACACACATACATACACACACACACAGGTCGTCTATCTGCTAGTTAACTCTGCAAATGTCCACAATAGCTGGGGCTGGGAAAAGCTGAAGCCAGAACCAAGAACTCAATCCAACTTTTCCACGTGGATGAAAGGGACTCTCAACCTCTTGAGCCAACACCTGCTGCCTCCCGAGGTACACAGTAGTAAGAAGTTGGAATTGGAGGCAGAGCCAGGCACTCTGATATGGGATGCAAGCATCCCAAGTAATGTCTTCACCATTGGGTCAAATGCCCAACCCATTTTTTAAACTTTTATTTAATAAATATAAATTTCCAAACTACAGTTTATGTATTACAATGGCTTCCCCCCCATAACTTCCCTCCCACCCGCAACCCTCCCATCTCCCATTCCCTCTCCTATTCCATTCACATCAAGATTCATTTTCAATTATCTTTATATACAGAAGATCAGTTTAGTATATATTAAGTAAAGATTTCAACAGTTTTCACCCACACAGAAACACAAAGTGTAAAGTACTGTTTGAGTACTAGTTATAGCATTAATTCACATTGTACAACACATTAAGGACAGAGATCCTACATGAGGAGTAAGTGCACAGTGACTCCTGTTGTTGATTTAACAATGTGACACTCTTGTTTATGGCATCAGTAATCACCCTAGGCTCTCGTCATGAGTTGCCAAGGCTATGGAATCCTTTAGGGTTCGCTGACTTCAATCTTATTCCGACAGTGTCATAGTCAAAGTGGAGGTTCTCTCCTCCCTTCAGAGAAAGGTACCTCCTTCTTTGATGGCCCCATTCGTTCCACTGGGATCTCACTCGCAGAGATCTTTCATTTAGGTCTTTTTTTTTTCCCAGAGTGTCTTGGCTTTCCATGCCTAAAATACTCTCATGGGCTCTTAATGCCCAACCCATTTAAAAATATTTTGAAACCAGAAAGTATTATGCCTCCAGCTTTGTTCTTTCTTTTTTTGATTTGGTTACTTGTGGTCTTTTCTTCTTCCATATAAATTTTAGATTTTTTCTATTTGTGCAAGAAATGTCATTGGGATTTTGATAAGGGATTACCTTGAATCTTCAGATTATTTTGGGTATTACAGACATTTTATAATATTAAGTCTTCCAATTTATGAATATGGGATGTGTTTCCATTTTATCTGTCTTGTTTAATTTCTTTCATTAATGCTTTGCAGTATGCAGTATATAGGTCTTTCATTTCCTTAGTACAGTTTATTCTGAAGTACTTTATTTTTCCAGGTACTATTGTAAATGAAATCAATTCCCCAATTTTCTTTTCAGATAGTTTACTGTTAGTGTGCAGAAATGCATCTGGGTATCATATTTTAACTTTATATCTTTTTCCTGCAACTTTTCTAAATTTATTTATTAGTTCCAACATATCTAAGTGCTCATGTTCTCCATCATAAACCCAGGATGAAGTTACAGTGGCAAAAGAGACTATATGTCTAGGTCATTGCAATAATTTTTTAATATTTATGTATTTACTTGAAAGTCAGAGTTACAAAGAGAGAGAAGGAGAGGCAGAGAGAGAGAGAGAGAAAGAGAGATGTTCTCCATCCGCTGCTTCACTCCCCAGTTGGCTGGAATGGCTGCAGCTGTGCCAATCTGAAGCCAGCAGCCAGGAGCTTCTTCCGAGTCTCCCACATGGTTACAGGGTCCTCAGGACTTGGGCTATCTTCTACTGCTTTCCCAGGCCATAGCAGAGAGCTGGATTGGAAGTGAAGCAGCTGAGACTCAAACCGGCGCCCACATGAGATGCCAGCACTGAAGGCAGCAGCCTCAGCACTGGCCACGCCACAGCACAGGCCCCAAGGTCACTGAAATAATGAGGAGAGAATTTATGGTTCCTTGAGGATGTAGAACAAGGACTATAGCTGGCAATTCAATATCTGCCTCTTTAATCGCAGATCCTTGTCTCGTGAGCTAGTTAGCCACTGGACTCTTGAATGCAGATTTTTATAGACTTCACTCTCCCAGACCTTTTTTATCCTAACCTATAAGATGTTACAGTCATGAATACACAGAAATCTCCTCATAGATCCTTATCCACAAGGATATTAAGTTTTGGTAGCTAACAGTATATGTTTTCCTTCCTCTAAAGAATGAGCCGGGGGCCGCTCACTGCTGCCAGGGGCTGGGAGCCTGCAGGCCTCTCTCCTGGAACCTCTTGCTGCTGTTGCTGGGCAGAGCAGGGAGGGAGGAGGCGGCAGGAGCTGAGCAAGCTGTGTGTGCAGAGGGGATTGGTCACACCAGGTACAGATGCCTTGGGCAGCCCTGGATGTGATTGGCCGCTGACCCCCCTCCCCCCCATGCACCTCATCTCTGGCTGTGCAGAGCCTGGGAGCTCTGGCAGCTGCGGGGAGGGGGAGGCTGGGAGAGCCCCTCGCACCACTGTCAGCTCAGCTCAGGGGAGCAGGCGCCTGCAAGGGGCTGTGCCCCCTGCAGCCTGAGGCAGGCTCTGCCCAGGGATGCAAGGTGAGCTTCCCCTCTGCCCTGCAGGCACTGCCAGACCACCAGGTTGGACATTGTCTCTTCCTGTCTCATGGGCAAAGAGGAGATAGAAGGATAGTAAGGGGAAAATCTCTGTCATGGCAAACTTGTTTGTATACACATTGGATGTAGGTAAGGCCTTCATCTATGGGTAATGCCTTGTGATTGTGACAGAACTGGAGATGACCGGAGGCCTGTGAGGAACTGTTAAAAGATCATCTCCCACTTGTTTCCACATTTACTCTAAGAGGTTGTTATGACCCAAGTCCATTCATTCCTGGGTTTTGATGAAGTATAGCATTTCATGCTTTGTCGCCTTCAGAATATAGCTGCAGAATATAAAACCACTTAGATAAAGCTTATCCTTGGATCCTCAGCACCAGGGTATCTCAATTTTTGTTGTTATCAAGTGGATCCTTTTATTGTGGTGTTATTCTTTTTGGGGTATAGGGCAAAGATTGAGAGGAGCTGGTACCTTTGTCTTCTCTTGCTTTTGCTAACTTAGCAACAGTCTGAACCATAAAATGGCTCATTGTTCTGAAGATAAATGCGCTATATTTTTCTTTGTCTTTAATCAAATATTTTTAGTAATACTCCCCATGGACATAGGAAACCCTCAATGATAGCCCAAGCTTCTTTTAGAGCCTCAGCTAGCCACCTCAGATCTTCTACTCTAATGGGCATTCAGACACACCTCACAGACAAGCCTGTGTTCACCAGCCTCTCACAGTCCCCTTAGCATTTATTCCAAACCCTCATTCCTCCCCATCCACCCCTTTTTGTCTCATCCAATATATATCCCTACTAAGATATACCTCTATTTAGAAGGTATCTTGCCTTCATTTTTTTTCTGCAGCAGGAATTCAAAGATGAAGTATGAAAATACGGATATCAATTCTTTGATTTTGACTTTGAAAAGTATTTACCTGGCTATAAGGTAAACTATTGCAGAAGCATAAATGAACAGAGTCTGTTTTTTTTTTTTCCTTAAGGTTAAATTAAATTTCCTCAACATAAGAAGGGGGGCTCTCTTAGATAAAGCAAATAAAGTTTGGATGCCACTGTGGGCTCTGAAGAGGGAAGGTTAGCCTGCTAATAACTAGGCTTTATTTACAGAACTCATAATTTGATCTGAATATCAGAAAGGGGAATGAAATCCTCTCCCTGGTGTAGAGGATAGGTCCTCTGATGCATCACTGTTTGTAAGAATAAAAGGAAATGTCTAGGTAGTATCCAAGCACATTAACCTACCCCTAATTTCCTATAGTCCAGAGAAGTACAGAAACAATTAAATGTTTCCTAGGCAAGAAGACTGAAGTGGTTCTGCGATCAGAACAGGGAGGATGCATCAGTGACTAGCATAGACGAAGGTCACACTAGAACATATTACTGATGTCACCACATAACAGCACACAGTCTTAGATGCCAAGTCTGCATCTCCACTTCAGAATTTAAACACGACCTTAATTAACAGTACAAGGTTAGTGGGGGAAAGCTAAGATGAAGTTTCCACCATTCAATGTGTTAGAGATGGTAAAAGAAAGTGTTACAAAGAAAGGGAACTAACATTTCTTATACCCTTAAATTAATGGGTTTGATTGGGAGACTATGTTTTCCAGATAATGTTTGTTTTAATATTAATTAAACTACTTCCAAAAATTATAGTATCAATTGCAACACTGTTAAAATTCACCTTATATGGAAAATTAAATGTTGGTGTTTTTTAGTTTGCTTATTTTTTTATTTTTTTATTTACATTAGGAGAGCAAATTTCATGTATTTCATGTATACATTTTAAGAAATGGTTACAAGTGGAAGAGCCGACAGATTCTGACTAACCATACCTATCCGTCAAAAGACAAGAATAAGGCTCCTCCTGCCACCTGGTGGCAGTGTACTCTGTATACTCAGCATACCCAACGCCTTGCTCCTCCTGGGTGGATGAAATGTTTTTCTCTTCATGTGCCATACTGTTTGATGGCCCCTCTATATACTCTTGTACATCCTAGCCCATCTGATTAGAACCATCCTTCTGGACCTTGTCCATCTGATGAAGGTGAGGTCCTGTTTATGTTTTATCTCAAGCACGCAGTTCTATGTAAAGACTTTTCTCTCTCCCCATTCTGATTCCCCATCTCCAGCACAGGTAGAAATAATCTTTTCCTTTCTTTGTGTCCCAATAAGTTAATACAGATGTCTACATGTCACCTAGACCAATTTATTACTGTTAGTTGTCCACATATTTGACTTCTCATAGAAGTCTGACACTCCTCAAAGGCATGAATGTAGGTCTGACTAATCTTGAGGTCTCCAAATTATAAAGCGGAGAGCACACATAGATTATGAAAGCTCAGGGATTGTTTGATGATGTTTTATAAATCAATAAAAATCCATACCTTCTAACTGAAGTATACATATTTATTTTGTAAAATTTTACTCTTTTTTTAGTAGTTATATGCTATTTTGAAATAAGAGAATTGAAATATCTACTACAGGGGCCGTCACTGTGGCGCATTGGGTTAAAGCCCTGGCCTGAAGCACTGGCATCCCATATGGGCACCGGTTCTGGCTGCTCCTCTTCCGATCCAGCTCTCTGCTATGGCCTGGAATAGCAGCAGAAGATGGTCCAAGTCCTTGGGCCTCTGCACCCACGTGGTAGACCTGGAAGAAGTTCCTGGCTCCTGACTTCAGATCGGGGCAGCTCCGGCCATTGCGGCCATCTGGGGAGTGAACCAGCAGATGGAAGACCTCTCTCTCTGTTTCTACCTCTCTCTGTAATTCTGTCTTTCAAATAAATAAAATAAATCTTAAAAAAAGAAGAAAGAAATATTGGGGCCGGCACTGTGGCATACCGAGTTAAAGCCCTGGCCTGAGGTGCCAGCATTCCACATGGGCAAATTCTAGTCCTGGCTGCTCCACTTTCAATCCAGCTCTCTTCTGTGGCCTGGGAAAGCAGTAGAAGATGGCTCAAGTTCTTGGGCCCCTGCACTCATGTAGGAGACCAGGAGGAAGCTCCTGGATCCTGGCTTCAGATCGGCACAGCTCTGGCCATTGCAGCCAACTGGGGAGTGAAGCATCAGATGAAAGACCTCTCTCTTTCTCTCTCTCTCTCTCTCTCTCTCTCTCTCTCTCGCTGCCTTTCTTCTCTCTGTGTATAACTTTGACTTTCAAATAAATAAATAAATCTTTAAAAAAACAAATGCTACAAAAAATATCTACTGAAATGCATGTTTCTGATTCCCATTCTAATAGTTTTGGTGGTAGGTTTTTAGCTCTCATGTTGTCTAAATCCTTCATAAAATATGATTTGTATAATTACTGATGACACTCTGTCCTATTTAGCGAATTTAAACTTAAATTGGGCTTTCTCTAATACTAATGTACATATATCTCCTTTATTTTCATGTTATGTTGTGCAAGCAATTGTGATTAGATTCTCTAGAGATCTTAAGAGATCAGAACTTGGCTACACTTACAGAGCTAGGGATGGAACAACAAACGACAGCACAAGTCCTTCTGCATCCCTGGGCCCCCTCACCTGCACGTCTCCCATGACGTCCTGCATGAGCACCTCGCACCGCACCACGAAGTCGGCCATGATGCCTGAGCCAGAGAAGGCAGCCTGGTCTCGCAAAGTCGGGCAGAAGGTGACTCGTGCGCAGGTCTCTGCCCTCTCGATCCTGGTCGATGGCGGCGAGTCAGCCTGTCCTATATGGGGTTGTGGCGGGGAGGGCTCAGCAGACAGAGAAGTCCGGGAAGGCACAGCAAAGGGCAGCATCAGTGCAGGCTGACGGGCCGAACCCCTGCCCACGCGCCTGCCCCATGCCTTGCTCCTCCTCAGGTCCTGCAGCATCAAGGCGGGCTGACGGGCCGAACCCCTGCCCACGCGCCTGCCCCATGCCTTGCTCCTCCCCACGTCCTGCAGCATCAGGGCAGGCTGATGGGCCGAACCCCTGCCCACGCGCCTGCCCCATGCCTTGCTCCTCTCCACGTCCTGCAGCATCAGGGGAGGCTGACGGGCCGAACCCCTGCCCACGCGCCTGCCCCATGCCTTGCTCCTCCCCACGTCCTGCAGCAGCAGTGCACGCTGACGGGCCGAACCCCTGCCCACGCGCCTGCCCCATGCCTTGCTCCTCTCCACGTCCTGCAGCAGCAGTGCACGCTGACGGGCCGAACCCCTGCCCACGCGCCTGCCCCATGCCTTGCTCCTCTCCACGTCCTGCAGCATCAGGGGAGGCTGACGGGCCGAACCCCTGCCCACGCGCCTGCCCCATGCCTTGCTCCTCCCCACGTCATGCAGCATCAGGGCAGGCTGACGGGCCGAACCCCTGCCCACGCGCCTGCCCCATGCCTTGCTCCTCCCCACGTCCTGCAGCATCAGGGCAGGCTGACGGGCCGAACCCCTGCCCACGCGCCTGCCCCATGCCTTGCTCCTCTCCACGTCCTGCAGCATCAGGGCAGGCTGACGGGCCGAACCCCTGCCCACGCGCCTGCCCCATGCCTTGCTCCTCTCCAGGTCCTGCAGCTTCAGTGCAGGCTGACGGGCCGAACCCCTGCCCACGCGCCTGCCCCATGCCTTGCTCCTCTCCACGTCCTGCAGCATCAGGGGAGGCTGACGGGCCGAACCCCTGCCCACGCGCTTGCCCCATGCCTTGCTCCTCCCCACGTCCTGCAGCATCAGGGCAGGCTGACGGGCCGAACCCCTGCCCACGCGCCTGCCCCATGCCTTGCTCCTCCCCACGTCCTGCAGCATCAGGGCAGGCTGACGGGCCGAACCCCTGCCCACGCGCCTGCCCCATGCCTTGCTCCTCTCCACGTCCTGCAGCATCAGGGCAGGCTGACGGGCCGAACCCCTGCCCACGCGCCTGCCCCATGCCTTGCTCCTCCCCACGTCCTGCAGCATCAGGGCAGGCTGACGGGCCGAACCCCTGCCCACGCGCCTGCCCCATGCCTTGCTCCTCCCCACGTCCTGCAGCATCAGGGCAGGCTGACGGGCCGAACCCCTGCCCACACACCTGCCCCATGCCTTGCTCCTCTCCAGGTCCTGCAGCTTCAGTGCAGGCTGACAGGCCGAACCCCTGCCCACGCTCCTGCCCCATGCCTTGCTCCTCTCCATGTCCTGCAGCATCAGTGCACACTGACGGGCCGAACCCCTGCCCACGCGCCTGCCCCATGCCTTGCTCCTCTCCACGTCCTGCAGCATCAGGGCAGGCTGACGGGCCGAACCCGGCCCACGCGCCCGCCCCGTGCCTTGCTCCTCTCCACGTCCTGCAGCATCAGGGGAGGCTGACGGGCCGAACCCCTGCCCACGCGCCTGCCCCATGCCTTGCTCCTCTCCACGTCCTGCAGCATCAGGGCAGGCTGACGGGCCGAACCCCTGCCCATGCGCCTGCCCCATGCCTTGCTCCTCCCCACGTCCTGCAGCAGCAGTGCACGCTGACGGGCCGAACCCCTGCCCACGCGCCTGCCCCATGCCTTGCTCCTCCCCACGTCCTGCAGCATCAGGGCAGGCTGACGGGCCAAACCCCTGCCCACGCGCCTGCCCCATGCCTTGCTCCTCCCCACGTCCTGCAGCATCAGGGCAGGCTGACGGGCCGAACCCCTGCCCACACACCTGCCCCATGCCTTGCTCCTCTCCAGGTCCTGCAGCTTCAGTGCAGGCTGACGGGCCGAACCCCTGCCCACGCTCCTGCCCCATGCCTTGCTCCTCTCCATGTCCTGCAGCATCAGTGCACACTGACGGGCCGAACCCCTGCCCACGCGCCTACCCCATGCCTTGCTCCTCTCCACGTCCTGCAGCATCAGGGCAGGCTGACGGGCCGAACCCCTGCCCACGCGCCTGCCCCATGCCTTGCTCCTCCCCACGTCCTGCAGCATCAGTGCACGCTGACGGGCCGAACCCCTGCCCACCCGCCTGCCCCATGCCTTGCTCCTCCCCACGTCCTGCAGCATCAGGGCAGGCTGACGGGCCGAACCCCTGCCCACGCGCCTGCCCCATGCCTTGCTCCTCTCCACGTCCTGCAGCATCAGGGCAGGCTGACGGGCCAAACCCCTGCCCACGCGCCTGCCCCATGCCTTGCTCCTCCCCACGTCCTGCAGCATCAGTGCACGCTGACGGGCCGAACCCCTGCCCACCCGCCTGCCCCATGCCTTGCTCCTCTCCATGTCCTGCAGCATCAGTGCACACTGACGGGCCGAACCCCTGCCCACGCGCCTGCCCCATGCCTTGCTCCTCCCCACGTCCTGCAGCATCAGGGCAGGCTGACGTGCCGAACCCCTGCCCACGCGCCTGCCCCATGCCTTGCTCCTCTCCACGTCCTGCAGCATCAGGGGAGGCTGACGGGCCGAACCCCTGCCCACGCGCCTGCCCCATGCCTTGCTCCTCCCCACGTCCTGCAGCAGCAGTGCATGCTGACGGGCCAACCCCTGCCCATGCGCCTGCCCCATGCCTTGCTCCTCTCCACGTCCTGCAGCAGCAGTGCAGGCTGACGGGCCGAACCCCTGCCCACGCGCCTGCCCCATGCCTTGCTCCTCTCCACGTCCTGCAGCATCAGGGCAGGCTGACGGGCCGAACCCCTGCCCACGCGCCTGCCCCATGCCTTGCTCCTCCCCACGTCCTGCAGCATCAGGGCAGGCTGACGGGCCAAACCCCTGCCCACGCGCCTGCCCCATGCCTTGCTCCTCCCCACGTCCTGCAGCATCAGGGGAGGCTGACGGGCCGAACCCCTGCCCACGCGCCTGCCCCATGCCTTGCTCCTCCCCACGTCCTGCAGCATCAGGGCAGGCTGACGGGCCGAACCCCTGCCCACGCGCCTGCCCCATGCCTTGCTCCTCTCCATGTCCTGCAGCAGCAGTGCATGCTGACGGGCCGAACCCCTGCCCACGCGCCTGCCCCATGCCTTGCTCCTCCCCACGTCCTGCAGCATCAGGGCAGGCTGACGGGCCGAACCCCTGCCCACACACCTGCCCCATGCCTTGCTCCTCTCCAGGTCCTGCAGCTTCAGTGCAGGCTGACAGGCCGAACCCCTGCCCACGCTCCTGCCCCATGCCTTGCTCCTCTCCATGTCCTGCAGCATCAGGGCAGGCTGACGGGCCGAACCCCTGCCCACGCGCCTGCCCCATGCCTTGCTCCTCCCCACGTCCTGCAGCATCAGGGCAGGCTGACGGGCCGAACCCGGCCCACGCGCCTGCCCCGTGCCTTGCTCCTCTCCACGTCCTGCAGCATCAGGGGAGGCTGACGGGCCGAACCCCTGCCCACGCGCCTGCCCCATGCCTTGCTCCTCTCCACGTCCTGCAGCATCAGGGCAGGCTGACGGGCCGAACCCCTGCCCATGCGCCTGCCCCATGCCTTGCTCCTCTCCACGTCCTGCAGCAGCAGTGCACGCTGACGGGCCGAACCCCTGCCCACGCGCCTGCCCCATGCCTTGCTCCTCCCCACGTCCTGCAGCATCAGGGCAGGCTGACGGGCCAAACCCCTGCCCACGCGCCTGCCCCATGCCTTGCTCCTCCCCACGTCCTGCAGCATCAGGGCAGGCTGACGGGCCGAACCCCTGCCCACACACCTGCCCCATGCCTTGCTCCTCTCCAGGTCCTGCAGCTTCAGTGCAGGCTGACGGGCCGAACCCCTGCCCACGCTCCTGCCCCATGCCTTGCTCCTCTCCAGGTCCTGCAGCTTCAGTGCAGGCTGACGGGCCGAACCCCTGCCCACGCTCCTGCCCCATGCCTTGCTCCTCTCCAGGTCCTGCAGCTTCAGTGCAGGCTGACGGGCCGAACCCCTGCCCACGCGCCTGCCCCATGCCTTGCTCCTCTCCACGTCCTGCAGCATCAGGGCAGGCTGACGGGCCGAACCCGGCCCACGCGCCTGCCCCGTGCCTTGCTCCTCTCCATGTCCTGCAGCATCAGGGGAGGCTGACGGGCCGAACCCCTGCCCACGCGCCTGCCCCATGCCTTGCTCCTCCCCACGTCCTGCAGCAGCAGTGCACGCTGACGGGCCGAACCCCTGCCCACGCGCCTGCCCCATGCCTTGCTCCTCTCCACGTCCTGCAGCAGCAGTGCACGCTGACGGGCCGAACCCCTGCCCACGCGCCTGCCCCATGCCTTGCTCCTCTCCACGTCCTGCAGCATCAGGGGAGGCTGACGGGCCGAACCCCTGCCCACGCGCCTGCCCCATGCCTTGCTCCTCCCCACGTCCTGCAGCATCAGGGCAGGCTGACGGGCCGAACCCCTGCCCACGCGCCTGCCCCATGCCTTGCTCCTCCCCACGTCCTGCAGCATCAGGGCAGGCTGACGGGCCGAACCCCTGCCCACGCGCCTGCCCCATGCCTTGCTCCTCTCCACGTCCTGCAGCATCAGGGCAGGCTGACGGGCCGAACCCCTGCCCACGCGCCTGCCCCATGCCTTGCTCCTCTCCAGGTCCTGCAGCTTCAGTGCAGGCTGACGGGCCGAACCCCTGCCCACGCGCCTGCCCCATGCCTTGCTCCTCTCCACGTCCTGCAGCATCAGGGGAGGCTGACGGGCCGAACCCCTGCCCACGCGCTTGCCCCATGCCTTGCTCCTCCCCACGTCCTGCAGCATCAGGGCAGGCTGACGGGCCGAACCCCTGCCCACGCGCCTGCCCCATGCCTTGCTCCTCCCCACGTCCTGCAGCATCAGGGCAGGCTGACGGGCCGAACCCCTGCCCACGCGCCTGCCCCATGCCTTGCTCCTCTCCACGTCCTGCAGCATCAGGGCAGGCTGACGGGCCGAACCCCTGCCCACGCGCCTGCCCCATGCCTTGCTCCTCCCCACGTCCTGCAGCATCAGGGCAGGCTGACGGGCCGAACCCCTGCCCACGCGCCTGCCCCATGCCTTGCTCCTCCCCACGTCCTGCAGCATCAGGGCAGGCTGACGGGCCGAACCCCTGCCCACACACCTGCCCCATGCCTTGCTCCTCTCCAGGTCCTGCAGCTTCAGTGCAGGCTGACAGGCCGAACCCCTGCCCACGCTCCTGCCCCATGCCTTGCTCCTCTCCATGTCCTGCAGCATCAGTGCACACTGACGGGCCGAACCCCTGCCCACGCGCCTGCCCCATGCCTTGCTCCTCTCCACGTCCTGCAGCATCAGGGCAGGCTGACGGGCCGAACCCGGCCCACGCGCCCGCCCCGTGCCTTGCTCCTCTCCACGTCCTGCAGCATCAGGGGAGGCTGACGGGCCGAACCCCTGCCCACGCGCCTGCCCCATGCCTTGCTCCTCTCCACGTCCTGCAGCATCAGGGCAGGCTGACGGGCCGAACCCCTGCCCATGCGCCTGCCCCATGCCTTGCTCCTCTCCACGTCCTGCAGCAGCAGTGCACGCTGACGGGCCGAACCCCTGCCCACGCGCCTGCCCCATGCCTTGCTCCTCCCCACGTCCTGCAGCATCAGGGCAGGCTGACGGGCCAAACCCCTGCCCACGCGCCTGCCCCATGCCTTGCTCCTCCCCACGTCCTGCAGCATCAGGGCAGGCTGACGGGCCGAACCCCTGCCCACACACCTGCCCCATGCCTTGCTCCTCTCCAGGTCCTGCAGCTTCAGTGCAGGCTGACGGGCCGAACCCCTGCCCACGCTCCTGCCCCATGCCTTGCTCCTCTCCATGTCCTGCAGCATCAGTGCACACTGACGGGCCGAACCCCTGCCCACGCGCCTACCCCATGCCTTGCTCCTCTCCACGTCCTGCAGCATCAGGGCAGGCTGACGGGCCGAACCCCTGCCCACGCGCCTGCCCCATGCCTTGCTCCTCCCCACGTCCTGCAGCATCAGTGCACGCTGACGGGCCGAACCCCTGCCCACCCGCCTGCCCCATGCCTTGCTCCTCCCCACGTCCTGCAGCATCAGGGCAGGCTGACGGGCCGAACCCCTGCCCACGCGCCTGCCCCATGCCTTGCTCCTCTCCACGTCCTGCAGCATCAGGGCAGGCTGACGGGCCAAACCCCTGCCCACGCGCCTGCCCCATGCCTTGCTCCTCCCCACGTCCTGCAGCATCAGGGGAGGCTGACGGGCCGAACCCCTGCCCACGCGCCTGCCCCATGCCTTGCTCCTCCCCACGTCCTGCAGCATCAGGGCAGGCTGACGTGCCGAACCCCTGCCCACGCGCCTGCCCCATGCCTTGCTCCTCTCCACGTCCTGCAGCATCAGGGGAGGCTGACGGGCCGAACCCCTGCCCACGCGCCTGCCCCATGCCTTGCTCCTCCCCACGTCCTGCAGCAGCAGTGCATGCTGACGGGCCAACCCCTGCCCATGCGCCTGCCCCATGCCTTGCTCCTCTCCACGTCCTGCAGCAGCAGTGCAGGCTGACGGGCCGAACCCCTGCCCACGCGCCTGCCCCATGCCTTGCTCCTCTCCACGTCCTGCAGCATCAGGGCAGGCTGACGGGCCGAACCCCTGCCCACGCGCCTGCCCCATGCCTTGCTCCTCCCCACGTCCTGCAGCATCAGGGCAGGCTGACGGGCCAAACCCCTGCCCACGCGCCTGCCCCATGCCTTGCTCCTCCCCACGTCCTGCAGCATCAGGGGAGGCTGACGGGCCGAACCCCTGCCCACGCGCCTGCCCCATGCCTTGCTCCTCCCCACGTCCTGCAGCATCAGGGGAGGCTGACGGGCCGAACCCCTGCCCACGCGCCTGCCCCATGCCTTGCTCCTCTCCATGTCCTGCAGCATCAGGGCAGGCTGACGGGCCGAACCCCTGCCCACGCGCCTGCCCCATGCCTTGCTCCTCCCCACGTCCTGCAGCATCAGGGCAGGCTGACGGGCCGAACCCCTGCCCACACACCTGCCCCATGCCTTGCTCCTCTCCAGGTCCTGCAGCTTCAGTGCAGGCTGACAGGCCGAACCCCTGCCCACGCTCCTGCCCCATGCCTTGCTCCTCTCCATGTCCTGCAGCATCAGTGCACACTGACGGGCCGAACCCCTGCCCACGCGCCTGCCCCATGCCTTGCTCCTCCCCACGTCCTGCAGCATCAGGGCAGGCTGACGGGCCGAACCCGGCCCACGCGCCTGCCCCGTGCCTTGCTCCTCTCCACGTCCTGCAGCATCAGGGGAGGCTGACGGGCCGAACCCCTGCCCACGCGCCTGCCCCATGCCTTGCTCCTCTCCACGTCCTGCAGCATCAGGGCAGGCTGACGGGCCGAACCCCTGCCCATGCGCCTGCCCCATGCCTTGCTCCTCTCCACGTCCTGCAGCAGCAGTGCACGCTGACGGGCCGAACCCCTGCCCACGCGCCTGCCCCATGCCTTGCTCCTCCCCACGTCCTGCAGCATCAGGGCAGGCTGACGGGCCAAACCCCTGCCCACGCGCCTGCCCCATGCCTTGCTCCTCCCCACGTCCTGCAGCATCAGGGCAGGCTGACGGGCCGAACCCCTGCCCACACACCTGCCCCATGCCTTGCTCCTCTCCAGGTCCTGCAGCTTCAGTGCAGGCTGACGGGCCGAACCCCTGCCCACGCTCCTGCCCCATGCCTTGCTCCTCTCCATGTCCTGCAGCATCAGTGCACACTGACGGGCCGAACCCCTGCCCACGCGCCTGCCCCATGCCTTGCTCCTCTCCACGTCCTGCAGCATCAGGGCAGGCTGACGGGCCGAACCCGGCCCACGCGCCTGCCCCGTGCCTTGCTCCTCTCCATGTCCTGCAGCATCAGGGGAGGCTGACGGGCCGAACCCCTGCCCACGCGCCTGCCCCATGCCTTGCTCCTCTCCACGTCCTGCAGCAGCAGTGCACGCTGACGGGCCGAACCCCTGCCCACGCGCCTGCCCCATGCCTTGCTCCTCCCCACGTCCTGCAGCATCAGGGCAGGCTGACGGGCCGAACCCCTGCCCACGCTCCTGCCCCATGCCTTGCTCCTTCCAGGTCCTGCAGCCAGCTCCTGCTCTGCCTCCTGCATCAAGCCCAGCCTGGGAGACCCACCTCACACTCAGCTCCCAGCCCCTGGCGGCCTGACTCCAACCGCTCCTCTCCCCGTCATCTCCCTTCCCTGCAACCCTGCACCAGGACCCGCTGTGTCACCCTTGGCTCTCCCACACAGACAGCGTGCTCTGTGCTGTGTGCTGGGGACAAGGACAGACACGCAGACAGGACCCGGGTCTCCTCCACCCCCACAGCTGTGGGAAACAGCAGCCCGGCCAGGTTCTCCTCTGCATAGAATTTCACGTCTCATCTTCCCTGCCTCCTGGCTCTCAGGATCACGTGTGTGAAGAGGCCTGTTAGCGTCTCGTCTAGAGAAATCACTGCTGAATTCCTGGTCCCGGATGTTTGCTGAGCCGGCCACAAGATCAACTGCTCTGGAATTTGAGTCCAAGACAAATGTCCATTTACAACTGTCTCTGCGCCTCCTTTTTTCCAGAAAGGGGAAACTTGGGAATTCTGCTCCCCCCCTTCCTGCTCCAGCTGTCAGGAAGCTGGGGGGCAAACAACTCCCATACATCTAAGGCACCTGCTGACATATATCTCTGAGTTTCCTTCCTTTCAGAACTCTTTGTTCTGTTTTCCCCTTCAGGGTTGGTTTTACCCTTTGTTCTAACTGTTTAGGAGAAAGGAGCAGAGCAGTTACCATTTATAACTTAGGGGTTAATATTAAGGGTGCAGTAAGATATAACAGTTAAGACACCACTTGGGACACCTGCATCCCATATCAGAGTGTTTGGGTTCAATCCCTGGTTCCACTTCCAATCCCAGCTTCCTGTTAATGCACACCAAGGGAGGCAGCAGGCAATGGTTCAAGTGTTGGGTCCCTGCCGACCACAAAGGAGATCCAGATTGAGTTCCTTGATCTGAGCTTTACATGGCATAGCCCAAGCTATTGGCAGCATTTAGGGGTAAAAAACTAGCAGATATGAGATTCTCTCTCTCTCTCTCTCTCTCAATAAATATAAATAAATAAATAACTTTTAAAAGGAATTCATGGCCATGATTACTCCTTTGGGAAAAGATGGAGAAACAAGAATTGAATTTAGCTTCTCAACTGAAAGAAACTGAAAAAATAAGGTCAAAATTTATGGAACAAGCACTTTGAAGATGCTAGACATCAGGTAGCAAAGGGCATTGATCAAAAGAAAAAAGTCATTGATCCTTGAAAATTGAGAAACAAATGAGAGAAGCTCTACAGTTGCTCAATTCTCTGTGTTGAGGAACAGGTAGTTAAAACTCAAGGAGAGTCCACAGGACTCCTAGAGTTGAGAAGATGGAGCTAAGATTTGGAGACACCAAAACAGATAGAGCTCACAGGACAGAGTAAGGAGAAAGCATTGCTGCAGAGTAAGAACTCCAGAAATGCGGCTGCCACTGTGGCATAGTGAATAAGACTTATTTTATTTATTTGAAAGGCAGAATGACAGAGAGACTGGGAGGGACAGATACAGAGAGAGATCTTTCATCTGCTGGTTCACTCCCCGTATGGCCGGAACAGCCAGGACTGGGCCAGGCCCAAACCAGGAGCCAGAAGCTTCATCTAGGTCTCCTATGTGGGGGCAGGGGCACAACGAATTGGGCCATCCTCTGCTGCTTTCCCAGACAAATTATCAGGGAGCTGGACAGGAAACAGAACAGCCATGACTGGCACCCATATGGGATACAGGCATTGCCCGTGGCAGCTAATACATTATGCCACACGCAGGCCCAATAAATAAGTCTTTAAAAAAAGAAATTCTTAAAATATACTACAAAGCTATAGTAATTTGAACAACGTGGGAAGGGGAAAAACCAAAATGGCAGCTGAGTAAGAAGCTCCTCCTTGCAGATACACTGGTGCAAACACTTACACACACAAGTCACTTTCACAAAAGCTGTGGAAGCCAAGTGAAATACCATAGTACTTAGACTTGTAACAATCATGAGAAGTTGCATGGAAGATGGCAAGAAGGAAAGAGTTGTGTTCCCTCTCTCCCAGTTCCAAGGAGTGCCATGTGGAGAGATCCCTCCGCTTGGGCAGGGGAGAGCAAATTGCAACCCAGTTCTAGGTCCACTGCAGAAAGTTCAGTCTGGTTCAACCTGCTGGTGCCTACTCCCAGACCTTTACCCACAGAGTGAATATATGGAGCTTCTGCAGCCCTGCACCCTCTGCCATCCCTGCCCCACCCATAGGCAGAAAATGAAACTCCAGCCTGTAAAGAGATTGGGAGAGGGAGCCTAGGACCTGGCCTTAAAACTCAAAGTCTGGGCTCTTGTGCATGGAACTCATTTTGGTGAGTGTTGCTGCCAGCCTTGGGTAGGTATGGAGGGCACCCCCAGAGCTTTGTAGAGCCTAGCAACTGTGGAACCCAAGTGTGACCAGTCTGGGACAATCTGGATGACAAGGGGGCTGCCTTTATCACCCTCCACCAACATTGAGTGGGTAGCAAGGGACCATGGGATTGTGTCTTAGAAATCAGTGCTGGGCTGCTAAAGCCCAATACTGGGTGGATCCAAATGGTTCCCATCCCTAGGACAGTATCTGTGGGTGGAGTCTTTGGATATACCCCAACAATCAGATGGAGACCTGTGCCCTGGTGAGACAGACTTATTTTGGTGTGTAGAATCACAAACTTCTTGTGGGCCTGGTGTGCATCTCCAACATTTTGCAGGGCCTGGTGACTGTGAGACCCAGGTGTGACTCACCTAGAGCCATTCTGAGTAACCAAGGAGCTGCCTCTTATTACCCCTTCTACAAACTTGGGAAGACAGCAAGGAATCATAAGATCACCTTGGAACTCAGTGCTAGGATAATGAATCCCAGTATTGAGCAGATTCTAACTGGCACTGTCTCCAGTCCAGTCCCTACAGACAGAGACTCTAGAACTGCTTCAGTGTCCGGTGGAGCTCGATGGTCCTGGTTGAGCAGTCTCACACACTAGCCAGCATCACCAGGGGCTGATAGGTGTAGTATTGGGCAGTGAGCCCATCTCAGCGGCAGACGAACTACATTCTAAAAGTCACAAAGGAAGTCAGATTACAAAGCCTAATCCTTTAATGAGCAGACAACGCTGCACTCCAACATCAAGAACTTCCAGGGGTCGGCGCTGTGGTGTAGCAGATAAAGCCGAGCCGCCGCCTGCAGTGCCGACATCCGGAATGCTGCGCCGGCATCCCAAATGGGCACTGGTTCAAGACTTGGCTGCTCCACTTCTGATCCAGCTCTCTACTATGGCCTGGAAAAACAGTAGAAGATGGTCCAAGTGCTTGGGCTCGTGTGACCCATGTGGGAAACCTGGAGGAAGCACCTGGCTCCTGGCTTCTGGCTTCGGGGAGTGAACCAGAGAATGGAATATCTCTCTCTCTCTCTCTCTCTCTCTCTCTCTCTCTCTCTGCCTCTGCCTCTCTGTAACTCTGCCTTTCAAATAAATTAAAAAATCTTTAAAAATAAGAATTTCCAGGGAATCGTGAACTCACCCAAATAACAAAATAATATGGTATCAGAAACCAACCATCTAGGAATGAAAACTTTCAGACTCTCAGATATTCAAAATAGTGGAGCCGGTGATTTGGTGCAGTGGGTTAAGCTGCTGCCTGCAATGCTGGCAGCCCATGAGTGCCGGTTTGAGTCCAGGCTGCTGCACTTCAGATCCAGCTCCCCTGCTAATGCACTAGGGAGAGCAGTAGAAGATGGCCCAAGTTCTTGAGCCCCTGTCTCCCATGTAGGAGACCCAGCTAGAGTTCCAAGCTCCTGGCTTTGGCCTGGCCCAGCTGTTATAGCCATGTGGGGAGTGATCCTCTGGATGGAAGATCTCTCTCTCTCTATCTGTCTCTTTCTTTCTCCCTTTATCTCTGTAATTCTGCTTTTTAAATAATCAATAAATCTTTTAAAGAAACATTTCAAAATAGATGTTTCAAGGAAACAATTCTATAGAAGAGGGAGGAGGAAGAAGAGTGGGTATGTGGGTAGGAGGGATGGTACTGTGGGAAGAATCACTGTTCCTAAAGCTGTATTTATGATATGCATAAAATTTGTATTCCTTAAATAAAAGGTTCCTGGGGGGGCAGTTCTAACAGGGAAGTTTGATAGAAAGACGTAAGCAATTGAACAAAATCAAACAGAAGCCCTTCAATGAAAAAATACACTGAGTAAAATTAAATACATGATAGAAGGCATTAGTAACAGTATATATCAAACATAAGAAAGAATCAGTGAGCTTGAAGACAGCTATTTGAAAACACACAGTTGGAGGGAAAAAAAGAAAAAAAATTGAAGAATGGAGAAAGCTTAATGAGAACTATGAGATGACATTAAAAAAGCAAATACGGGGCGGCGCTGTGGTGCCGCAGGCTAAAGCCCTGGCCTGAAGCACCGGCATCCCATATGGGCGCCGGTTTTGGTCCCGGCTGCTCCTCTTCTGATCCAGCTCTCTGCTATGGCCTGGGATAGCAGTAGAAGATGGCCCAAGTCCTTTGGCCCCTGCACCCACGTGGGAGACCCAGAAGAAGCTCCTGGCTCCTGGCTTCGGATGGGCACAGCTCTGGCTGTTGCAGCCAACTGGGGAGTGAACCAATGGATGGAAGACTTCTCTCTCTCTCTCGCTGCCTCTCCTTCTCTCTCCGTGTAACTGACTTTCAAATAAATAAATAAATCCTTAAAAAAAGACAAAACTCCCCAAATCTATGGAAAGATACAATTATCTATGTACCGTAAGGTCAAAGGTCACCAGTCAAATTCAACTCAGCAAAGTCTACCCCAAGACGTATTATAACCAACCTCTTCAAGATGAAGGATAAAGAGAGGATTCTCAAAGTTGTGACAGAAAAGAAGCAAACACAAAAACACATAAAGGAGTTCCAATTTGCCTGACTGCAGACTTCTCAACAGAAAACTTGCAGGCCAAGAAGGAGTGGGAAGATACTTTTATAGTGATGAGGGGGGAAAATGCCAGTCAAGAATAGTACATCCAGCAAACGTAGCCTTCAGGTATCACGCAGAGATGAAGACATTCCCAGACAAACAAAAGAATTTCTCTGACTTATGTTACAGGTAAATGAGTTCTTCAAGTCGAAAGAAATACTAACAAGTAAGAACAATATATCAGAAAGTAGAGGACTCATTAATATGAATAGCTATATCAACAAATTGATATATTTTATAATATATCAGAATTCATATACATACATCATATTGCATTCATATATATAATATATCATGCATATTCATACATACACAATGTATTTTCATATTATATACATAAATATTCATATATACAGTATAATCCATATGTATACAATTATCAATATTCATATATATGTTATATATAAGAATTCTTTAATATTGTAAACCTGGTATGTAAGCCATTTATATCTTTACTGTGAAAACTAAAAAAAATCACTATTACTACAGTAAAATGTAACATCAGAATTTCAAAATAGAGGAAAATTTTTTAATGAAAATGGAAACACCATTTACCAAATGTTATCGTATATAACAAAAATAGCACTAAGAGGGAAGTTTATAGCAATCAATTCCTGCATTAAAAAAAAAACCAGAAAGATCTCAAACAACTTATCACTGGACCTAAGGAACTAGAAAAACAAGAACAAATCAAACCTAAAATTAGTAGAAGAAAACAAACTCAGAACACAAATACATGACATACAGACTTTTAAAAATGTCAGTGAAATGAAGAGCTGGTTCTTCAAAACATAAACAAAATTGATAACCCTTAAATAAACTAACCAAGAAAAAAGAACAGTTTGACCAAGCTTTTAGGAAGAAATAATGATAACTTTTATCAAACTATTCCAAAGCATTGAAAGGGGAGAAACCAAGGCCAGCTCTGTGGCATAATGAGTAAAGCCACTGCCTGTGGAGCGCTGGCTTCCTATACGAGTGCCAGTTCGAGTCCTGGCTGCTCTACTTCCAATCCAGCTCCCTGCTAATGCACCTGGGAAAGCAGAGGAAGATGATCCAAGTATTTGGGTCTCTGCCACCCACTTGGGAGACCCAAATGAAGTTCCAGGCTCCTGGCCCAGCTCCAGCTGCTGCAGCTCTTTGAGGGAAAAAACCAGTATATGGAAGATCTCTCCCCAAACCCTAACTCTGCCTTTCAAATAAATAAATCTTTAAAAGAAAAGAAAGAGAAAAATCTTTCTAAACTCATTCTATGAGGCTAGCACAGCCAGAAAAGGGTACAGCAACAACAACAACAAAGAAAACAATATATCACTATCTCTGATGAACATAGATGCAAAAACAAAATACTAGTAAAACAAATCAAATGCACAATAAAAATATGACAATTACCCTGATCATTATACATCATGTATACATATTGATATGCCACACCACACCCCATAAATATATACAATTACTATGTGTCAATTACAACATACATATTTTTAAAATAAAAATAAATTATGTATAAATGAAATGTATGTACTTGCAAAGCAATACACATAGCTTTTTAAAAAGAAGGAAACTGGGGCCAGAGCTGTGGTGTAGTGGGTAAGGCCACCGCCTGCAGTGCTGGCATCCCATATGGAAGCCGGTTTGAGTCCCAGCTGCTCCACTTCCAATCTAGCTCTCTGCTATGGCCTGGGAAAGCAGTAGAAGATGGCCTGAGTCCTTTGGCCCCTGCACCCACATGGGAGACCTGGAAAAAGCTCCTGGCTCCTGGATTCAGATCAACACAGCTCCAGCCCTTACAGCCAATTGGAGAGTGGACCAGTGGATGGAAGACCTCTCTCTCTCTCTCTCTCTCTCTCTCTCTCTCTCTCTCTCTCTCTCCCTTTGCCTCTCTGTGCTTTTGTTTTTGTTTTTGTTTTTTTGACAGGCAGAGTGGACAGTGAGAGAGAGACAGAGAGAAAGGTCTTCCATTTGAAAGGTCTTCCATTTGCCGTTGGTTCACCCTCCAATGGCTGCTGCGGCTGGCGCGCTGCGGCCGGCGCATCGCACTGATCCAATGGCAGGAGCCAGGTGCTTCTCCTGGTCACCCATGGGGTGCAGGGCCCAAGCACTTGGGCCATCCTCCACTGCACTCCCTGGTCACAGCAGTGAGCTGGCCTGGAAGAGGGGCAACCGGGACAGAATCCAGTGCCCCAACCGGGACTAGAACCTGGTGTGCCGGCGCTGCAAGGCAGAGGATTAACCTATTGAGCCACAGCGCCGGCCTCCTCTGCCTCTCTGTAGTTCTGCTTTCAAATAAATAAATAAATAAATCTTTTTTAAAAAAAAAGAAGGAAATTTTGCACGTGCAACAACATAGATGAACATTATGCTAAGCAAGTGAAATAAGCCAGTCACAAAAAGACAAAATACTGCATAATTACACTTAGAAGGGTACTTCAAAAGGTTTTTGGTAAAATGGAATTAATATATATGTTTATTTGGTGCAAAATTAATTTTAAATCTATGAATAATTTTTAATAATACAGATTTTCTTTAAACTTTTAAAAAAAGATTTACTTATTTATTTATTTATTTGAGAGGCAGAGTTACAGAGAGAGGGAAAGACAGAAAAAGAGGTCTTACATCCACTGGTTCACTTACCAAATGGCCGAAACTGAAGCTGAGGCAATCAAAGCTAGGAGCCAAGTGCTTCTTCTGGGTCTCCCATGTGGGTGCAGGCATCCAAGCTCTTGGGCCATCTTCCACTACTTTCTCAGGCCACAGGCAGAGAGCTGGATTGGAAAAGGAGCAGTTGAGACATGAACCAATGCCCACATGGGATGCTGGCGCAACAGGCAGAAGTTTACCTACTATACCACAGTACCTATACCTCCTTGAACTTTTTGAACTTGCCTAGTGTATGTGCTATCTAAAATTATCAAATCCATAGGATCAAAGAGTGAAACACTGATTTATAGGAACTGGTAGGAGGGTGAAATGGGACATTATTAATCAATGGGCATAAAGTTTCTGTAAACAAGATAAATAAATTATAGAGATCTATAGAATGTTGCACCTTTTGTTACCAATACTGTATCCTACACTTAAAAAATGTGTTTTGAGTGTGTATCTCATACTATGTGTTTATCATAACAAGATAAAATAAATCATTAAGGGTAATAGAACAAATGAATATCTTCATGCAAAAAAAAATTATGGACACCTCCCTCACACCACATAAAATAATTAACTCAAAATGGATATAAACATAAATATAAGATATAAAACTTTGGAAATGAAACCCAAGAGTATTTGTGAGCCTGTGTTAAGCTTTGATTTCTTAGATATGACATTAAAAGACACAAGTGATAAAGGAAAATGATAAGCTGACTCACCAAACTTTTGTGCTTGAAACAATATCATCAAGAAAGGGAAAAGGCAACCCACAGACCATGAGAAAATATTTGCAAATCATATATCTGATAAGGAACTTGTATCCCAAATATAGAAAGAACACTTATGACTTAGGACAAAACAAAGATCTTGAATGGACATTTCTTTAAATAATATATAGAAATTATTAACAAGTACATGAAAGTATTCTCAACATTACTAGTCACTAGGAAATGCAAATTATAATCACAGCAATATACCACTACACACCTACTAGAACGGAAAACTTGAAAAGTGTGACCCATACCAAGTATTTACAAGGAAATTTCACGCACTATTGATTAGAATGTAAAATAGCACTGACCCTGGTGATCAGTTTTCTGTGATCTTTTTGGCAGGATTATAATCTTCTGTTATTCAAACATTAGTATAGGTGTTTCTGTGAAGGTATTTTGTAGCTGCATTAAAATATAGAAGAAGTTTAAGTAAGAAAACCAACTCAAAATAGTTCTCTGACTTTCCGAAAGCCAGAAAATGAATAACAAAGCTGGGATGAACTGAATTTAGCATATTCTCTTTCTATTACATCAGACTCTCTGGTACTAATGTGTAGATAGCCTGAATGCCAAAAACTTTATAATTATGGTAACATAATTTCTATGATGCACTCATATTGTCTTTCTTTTTTTTTTTTAAGGTTTTTATATATTTATTTGAAAGTCGGAGTTACACAGAGAGAGAAGGAGAGACAGAGAGAGAGAGAGAGAGCTTCTCCATCTGCTGGCTCACCGCAACGGCCAGAGCTGTGCCAGTCCGAAGCCAGGAGCCAGGAGCTTCCTCCAGGTCTCCGACCAGGGTGCAGAGGCCCAAGGACTTGGCATCTTCTACTGCTTTCCCAGGCCATAGCAGAGAGCTGCATCGGAAGTGCAACAGCCGGTACTCAAACTGGCGTGCCTATGGGATGCTGGCACTGCAGGTGGCAGCTTTACCTGCTATGCCACAGCGCTGGCTCCCATATTATCTTTCAAAACACGGATAAACTAAATCAGCTGCTCTGATCTCAGAGTGGCATAAATTTTACCTGAATACTTGGTTTACAATAAATATTTCCTAAAGTAAATAATTAACAGAGTGAAGAGAAAACTCACAGATAGAAGGAAATGTTTGATACATAAGAAACACCAAAAAAACCCAAAGAATCCAAGAAGTGAGCAAAGGGGCTGGCATTGTGGCAGGGTGATTAAATCCACTGCTTGCAACACGAGGATCTCATATGGGCGCCAGTTTGAGACCCAGCTGCTCCATTTCTGATCCAGCTCCCCGCTAATGCACCTGGGAAAGCAACAGAAGATGGCCCAAGTACTTGGGCCCCTGTTACCCATGTGGGAGACCCGGATGGAGAACCAAGCTCTTGGTTTCAGCCTGGTCTAGCCCTGATCTTTATAGCCATTTGGAGGGTGAACCAGTGGATGGAAGAGGATCTCCTCAAGCCTTTCAAATAAGTAAATCTTAATTTTTTTAAAAAAAAGAAGTGGGCAAAGAATCTAACGAGACATTCTCAAAAGATGAAATACAAACGGTCAACAGATACATGAAAAAATGCTCAGAGGCAGGTATCACGGAACAGGTTATGCTGCTACTTGGGATGGCTGCTTCCCATACCAGAGTGCCTAGGACCAAGTTCCACCTTGGTTTCTGACCCAACTTATTGCTACATGCACCATGGGAGGCAGCAAATGGTAGCTTGAGTACTTAGGTACCTGCCATCCATGTGAGAAACCCAGATGGAGTTCTTGACTCCTAACTTCAGCTATTGCAGTCATTTGAGGAATGATCCAACAGATCTAAGATCAGTGTGTGTGTGTGTGTGTGTGTGTGTGTGTGTGTGTGTTACCTTTCAAATAAACACAAATCAGTAAATAAACTTGTAAAAGTTTAAAAAAAGTTAAAAAAGGAAAAAATATTCAATGTCACTTGTCATCAGGGAAATGCAAATCAAACTCACAGTGAAGTGTCATCTCACTCCAGCTAGAATAGCTATTCTCAAGAAAGACACAAAAATAACTAATTACAGTTGTTATGGAAAACAGTACAGCAGTTCCTCTAAACACTAAAAATAGATCTACTATATGATGCAGCTGTCCTACTTTACATGTCTGAAAGAAATTAAGACAGCATATGAAAAATATCTGCACTCCCATGTAATGAAATCAGCATATGAAAGAGATACCTGGCATTCCCATATTCATCACGGCACTATTCACGATAGCCAAGGCATGGAAACAACTTAGGTGTCCATTGATGGATGAATCAAAAAAGAAAATGTACTGTATATACACAGTGGACCATCACTCAGCCATACAAAAAGAATGAAATCCTTACATTTTAGAGCAAAATAGACGGAAATGGAGATCCTTATGTTTAGCAAAATAAGCCCTATACAGAAAGACAAATAGTACATGTTGTCTCTCACTTGTGAAGGATAAAAATATATAATATGTAATGTGAATTTAGGATAGTGATTACCAGAGACTAGGAAGGGTGGAGAAGGGGGCAGGCAGGCAGGTTGGATAATGGGTACCAGAATACAGTCAGATAGAAGTAACAAGTTCTAGTGTTCCACAGCGCAGTGAATATCACTCACAATAATGGATTATACACTTGAAAGAACTGGAGAAGAGGAGCTGGTAGGCTCCAAATACAAAGAAAAAATAAGGAAACAGAAAAGTTAGTTGTCTGATCAATTTACTCTGTGTATATGTGTTAAAATACTGCACTGTCCCCGTAAAAAGTACAAATATTACATGCTAATCAAAATTTTTCAAAAAATAAGTTTTAAAATGAAAAATGTGGCTCAATAGGCTAATCCTCTGCCTTGCGGCACCAGCACACCAGGTTCTAGTCCCGGTCGGGGCGCCAGATTCTGTCCCAGTTGCCCCTCTTCCAGGCCAGCTCTCTGCTGTGGCCCGGGAGTGCAGTGGAGGATGGCCCAAGTGCTTGGGCCCTGCACCCGCATGGGAGACCAGGAAAAGCACCTGGCACCTGGCTCCTGCCATCGGATCAGCGCGGCCATTGGAGGGTGAACCAACAGCAAAAGGAAGACCTTTCTCTCTGTCTCTCTCTCTCTCTCACTGTCCACTCTGCCTGTCAAAAAAAAAAAAAAAAAAACATGAAAAATGTCTGAATGCACTTCATCCACATACTTGTAGCAATCTAATCATGCTTGTGCCCTATTTAAATGTTGAATTATGAATCCTGACTTCCCAAGAGAGAATCCAAAAAAATTACTTTTCTTGTCTAACCTGTCTGAGAAAATCTTTCAAATACTGATGTCATGGCCTGAACATTCGTACCCTCCCAACATTCACATGTTGGAATCCTTATCCTCAAGTTGATGCTATTAGGAGGCAGGGCTTTTGAGAAGGTGTTTAGGTCATACAAAGGATTGTGCCCTTAAAAGAGACCCCCTTATAAGAGGACTCCCTTGATTTTTTTACTTTATGATTGTTTGAAAACAATAAATATTCAGTAGAAACTGTCTTTAAAACTTTGAATTTTGATATTGTCCAAGGCAAGTCATATGCAGCAA
Organism: Sylvilagus floridanus; assembly: GCA_949820135.1. Classification (NCBI taxonomy): domain Eukaryota; kingdom Metazoa; phylum Chordata; class Mammalia; order Lagomorpha; family Leporidae; genus Sylvilagus; species Sylvilagus floridanus. The sequence goes on from OX463223.1 coordinate 93,730,846, forward strand.
GATAGTTTCTCTACATGCTGAGCAGCCTCAGCAGCTTCACACCTCAGTCAGCCATGCAATCATGAGGGGAAAAACTGATACTGTAAAGTGTAGTGTTGCAGGGGCCTGAGCTGTGACATAGCAGGTAAAGCTGCCACCAACAGTGCCAGCATCCCCTATGGGCACCGGTTCAAGTCCTGGCTGCTCCTCTTCCGATGCAGCTCTCTGCTATGGCCTGGGAAAGCAGTAAAGGATGGCTCAAGTCCTTGGGCCCTGGTAGCTCGTGGAGACCCAGGGGAAGCTCCAGGCTCCTGGCTTCGGATGGGCCCAGGTATAGAAGTTGTGGCCACTGGGGAGTGAGCCAACAGATGGAAGGCCTTTCTCTCTCTCTCTCTCTCTCTCTCTCTCTCTCTCACACACTTTCCCTCTCTTTTTTTTCTCACTCTCTCCCTCTCTCTCTCTCTGCCTCTGACTCTCGGTAACTCTGCCTTTCAAATAAATAAATAAATCTTTTAAAAAATAAAGTGTAATGTTGCTAAGCTGTAAATTTTGTAAGTTACATGTATTAAATGAACTTTCAACCTATGATGTGCTTATTGGCACAAAACCTCGTTGTAAGCTGAGGAGTACCTGTATACTTGTACATATTTTATAATATTTATTTATTTATTTTAGAGGCAGAGTTACAGAGAGAGGGAGAGACAGAGAGAAAGATCTTCTAGCCACTGGTTCAATCCTCAAAAGCCACAACAGCCAGAACTGGGCCAATCCGAAGCCAGAAACCAGGAGCTTCTTCCAAGGTTTCCCACTTGGGTCCAGGGGTCCAAGCACTTGGACCATCCTCCACTGCTTTCTCAGGCCATATCAAAGAGCTGGATCAGAAGAAGAGCAGCTGAGACACAAACCAGCGCCACAGCTGGAGGCTCAGCCCACTGCACCACAGCACTGGCCCCTATACTTTTATATTTTATGCAATCCCAATACAAACAACAAAAATTTTTTTATGGAGCTAGACAGATTTCATAAGGAGAAATAACACACAAGAATAGCTAAAAAGATATTGAAAAATAAAATCCATAAATCCTATGAGATATTTTAAACTGCTATAAAACCTCTAAGATTGAAATAATATGTTATAGGCCCATGAGTAGACAAAAAAATAAAATGAACAGAATAGAAAGTCCAGGAAAAGAACCAAGTATCTATAGAAATTTAGTATATGATAAAGATGACATCTCAAATCAATGGGGAAAAATAGTGGGTTGGGGGGTTTGTTTTTTAGTAAATGATACTCAGAATAAAAAGTAACTTGGAAAATAAAGAAAGAAACTAGATCCATACCTCACACCATAAAGAAGTATAAACTCTAAATGAATCAGGGATCTAAAAGTAAAATTGGAAATGTGTTTTAGTCTAGTAGGGCGACCATAACAAAATGCCACAAACTTGGTAGCTTACACAATAAAAATTTGTTTCCCACACTTCCGGTAGGTTTCATTCTGAGGCCTCTTCTCTTGGTTTGTAGGCAGCTATTGTCTAAATGAATACTCATATGTCTTCTTGTTTGTGCATGTGTTGAAGAGAAAGAGAGGGGGAGAGAGAGAGAGAGAGAAAGAAAGAGATAGAGATAGTTCTCTAGTATCTCTTCTTGTAAGGACAGTAATCATTTTACATCAGGACCCCATTCTTATAACCTCAATTAAACTTAATTACTCCTCAAAAGTTCCATTTCCAAATACAGCCATACTGAGGAACCGGAGTTTCAACATATGAATTTAAATTTGGGGGTGTGGGAGGAAATATAAGCAATTTTCATTTGAGTAAAATTTTCTTGCAATTCAATTCAAGTTATTCATTTTTAAGTAGCTACTACTTAAAATTTATTCACAGCACAAACATGAATGCCTACTGTGTTCCAAGTATTTATGCTAAGTTCTGAGAAGGTACAGACTAATTAGCAAGCAGAATAATTAGGGTTCAGACAAAACAATACACTGCGCCATGAGAGCCAAAGATGGAGGTACTGGATTGGGAGGAAAAGAAGACTTCCCAGAGGGTGGGATACCCAGATGAACAGGATTGGCCAGTGATGGGGGCAAGAATGATACAGGCAGAGGGCAGACTCATGTGAACGTGACCCAGAGGCAAACCTCCTGTTCTGGATGCTTTACATGCAGGTCCTTATGGGCCATCCAGCAGACCAACCCTACACTTCCCTCTGTGGCTGTCATTCATTCCAGTTGATGTAGATGATATTGTTTGATGAGAATGCACCTCTAGAAAAGACATCTGGTCACAGGTGAAGGCCGCATCAGCCTTGGCAGAGTTTCAAATTGGGACAGGAACCGACTGGAAAGGAGGCTCCTGAGATGAGCACCAGGCACTGTGAAGACTGCCTGTGGTCCCAGTCCTCAGCAACATCATAGTCACGGCAAATGTCCTGAGGACAGAACCTCTGACGGCAGCAGATACTCCCCGAGGGGCGCCTCCGCCAGAAGGCCCAAAGCAGAATGAGGTGGGCAGGAAGTAGGGGGGAGATTAGGAACAAGTCTGAGTGTCCTACTGGAAGCCTGGGACTGAGTGTCCTACTGGAAGCCTTCCATGTGCATGTGGGGTGGATGTAGCAATCTGACGCCCACAGGAGCGACCAGGAACTGGGCTCTGGACTGTGACTGGCCCTTGATGGACTTTCATCCAAAGAATTTTTTGGTCTTCACTGTCACATACCTGTCCAGCTCTGCAATTGTGTCATCGGCCATTTGGCTGATCTGCTTCTCTATGAGCTTAATGGTGTCTTCTGAGGCCTCGTCCATGGATTTCTCCACCTTATTCATTGTGTTGGTGTGAACTCTCATTAAAGAGTCTTTGGTATGTTGGTGTTCTGTTTGGACAGTTTCACCAGCATTTCTCTGTGCTCCCAGGTTATTTTTGGAATGGGTACTCAAATTAGTGTCCACTTCAACTTCCAGGTTCAGATTCATTCCACTTTCTCTTATCACCTTGATAGTTGCAGCTGTACTCTCCGGGAAGCTGGCCACACTCTCAAAAATTGGCTGTGGTGACTTCGTGGAGATCTGGCTAATCTGGTTTAAAGCAAGCTTCCCATCAGCAGTCACCACAGTAATCTGATCAAGAATCCTGGTGAGGTCCTTATGAGAGTCTTATTGAAATTATCTTTGAGTGCTTCCATCACAGACCTCATTTCTTCATCCACATCTTCCAAGTTGATTATAATCTCAACAAAGGCCATGTTAATATTTACTCTAGGGGCGAACACTGTGGTGTAGCGGGTTAAACTACCGGCTGTAACTCTGGTATCTCATATGGGTGTTGGTTCGAGTCCCAGCTGCTCCACTTCCAATCCAGCTCTCTGCTAATACACCTGGGAAAGTAGTAGAAGATGCTCCAAGTGCTTGGGCCCCTGCACCCATGTGGGAAAACCACAGGGAGCTTCTGGCTCCTGGCTTCAGTCTGGCCCAGCTCCAGCTGTTATGGCCATTTGGGGATTGAACCAGCAGATGGAAACCCTCTCTTTGTGTGTCTCCCTCTCTCTCTGTAACTCTTCTTTTCAAATAAAATATATTAATCTTTAAAAAACATTTACTCTAGTTTGGTATTGTCCTTTCCCTTTGACTTTGGCTTTCTTGGTAGCAAAATGGAGGACTGGTACAGATAGAGAAGCTATGCATTGCCTATAGTCATGTTGTCTTCCACTCACTGTCTTCAGTGTCATTCCTGAAACAGATATGTTCAAGGCTACAAGGTAATTGTGAAAGGCATGGTGGACCAGGCAGAAGCACTTTAACTACAAGGCCATGACTGAAGACAGTCCTTACGGACATCCACAGCTATCATCCAAGTTATTAGGAAAAGACTCACGTGATGGCAGTGACGGTGGCCAAGTTATTCATTTTTTATTTTTATTTATTTATTTGACAGTGAGATACAGTGAGAGAGAGAGAGACAGAGAGACAGAGAGACAGAGAGACAGAGAGACAGAGAGAAAGGTCTTCCTTCCATTGGTTCACTCCCCAAATGGCCGCAAAGGCCAGAGCTATGCCAATCCGAAACCAGGAGCCAGGAGCTTCTTCCTGGTCTCCCATGCAAGTTCAGGGGCCCAAGGACTTGGACCATCCTCCACTGCTTTCCCAGGCCACAGCAGAGAGCTGGACTGGAAGAGGAGCAACTGGGACTAGAACCTGGCACCCATATGGGATGCTGTGGTGCCACAGGCAGAGGATTAACCTAGTGTGCCACCACACCAGCCTCAAGTTATTAATTTTTAACAAGAATATTACAGAAGGAATGTTATGTCCTCAGTGCATCATATCAGGGTGCAAATAGACATTACTTGCACTCTGATCTTAAATTTTATCACTTTGTTCAGGTGGTATCTGTCAGATTACTCCACTCTAATGTTACAAGTTTTACCTCTCTAATTAATAAGCATCTTGTATAGAATTATTTGGGGATTATATTAATATCCTGGTTTGTGGTGGAATGAGAAGGCCATGCCAAGATGGTAGCTGGCAACGGAAACCACCTGGCAACAGGCTGTGACTGAATGTGGTGGAATGAGAAGGCCATGCCAATATGGCTGCTGGCAACGGAAACTGTCTGGTAACAAGCTATTATTGGATGGCTTTGGAAACCCCATAGCATTGGAGCCTTCCTGGCAACAGGCTGTGATTGGATGGCTTCAGAAACTGCCTGGCAACAGGCTGTGATTGGTAAGGGCATAGACTGCCCCTTGACTGGCTTGGTTGCCTTGGTTATTTAAGCTGCTGTACCAACTGAAATAAACGAGTCCGCAAGCTGCTAGCCTCTGGCCTGCTTTCACCCGGCTCCTGGGGTCTGTATGGTGACTCCGTGCCTCTTGCCCCCATCACGCGCCTCCTCTCAGAATGAATCCATCTCAACACTGATTCTCATCATATTTTCACATACTTATTTTTAGCACCCATCGATGGTCTGGATAAACCTGCTGTACTTATTACTGTGGTGGTTGTAAAATGGTGACTTTTAATTTCATCATTATTTCTACATTTATTTTATTACTTCACATTTTACTATAAGGAAGAGGTTTCCTTTATCCTCTATTCATTTATTAATTCATTTAATTTATCAGTATAGACTCATGGATTTTTATTTTATTCAGTGTGTTATAAGCAATGATGATTACAATTTTGATGCTCAAATTACTCCAGATTTGGCCATTAAGAGATCCTTTATGATTGACATAGATTCCTTTTAATATGTTCTCCATAATTATTTGAACATTTCTTTACTTTGTTGTACAGGAAGATATTCTACATTCATCTGTATTTCCTAGTCCTACCCATGGAATAAACCATCTCTTCAAGGAGTCACAGTTTCTTTTAGAGGGACCTGGTACTTACAAATTGAGATCTGACCACTAGGTATGCAAATGCTCCTAGATCATCTCAACAGACAGAACTAGGAAATACACACTCAGATCTACATACCCCTTTACATCCCCTCATTCCTCATAGTCTCTCATATGTATTTGTGCATATGTATCTATAGCTCTGGAGAACCTGAGTTTATAATAGTATTTTGTTATAAACTGTTTATGTGACCCCCCCTGAAATTTACGTGCTGAAATCCTAACCCCCAGTATGATATTATGAGGTGAGTCCTTTTGGAGGTGACTAGGTCAAGAGGGTGGAACCTTCATGAATGAAATAATTTTCCTTATAAAGGAGAACTTAGAGGGGCCGGTGCTGTGGCATAGCAGGTATAGCTGCTGCCTGCAGTGCCAGTATCCCATATGGGTGCTGGTTCAAATCCCGGCTGCTCCACTTCCTATCTAGCTCTCTGCTATGACCTTGGAAAGCAGAAGATGGCCTGAGTTCTCGGGCCCCTGAACCCACATGGGAGACCCAGAGGAGGCTCCTGGCTCCTGGTTCAGATCTACACAAATCTGGCCATTGTGGTCATTTGGGGAGTGAGCCAGCAGATGGAAAACCTCTTTCTCTTTCTCTGCCTCTGCCTCTCTGTAACTCTAGCTTTCAAATAAATACATCTTAAAAAAAAAAAAAAAAAAAAGAAAGAGATCCTACAGAGTTGCCATGTGAGGATGTAGTGAGAAGACATCTATTTACAAACCAGGAAGTGGACCAAATCTGCCAGCACCTTGCAGTTGGACTTTTCAATCTCTAGAACAGTAAAAACTAAAGTTCTGTTGCTTATAAATTTTATCATCATCTCAAAGAAATCTTGATATTGTGAATTGCTTCATGTCTAATATAATAATATCACGGCCTCACTACTAATGCCAGAACATCTTCTTAACGTCAGGGCCTGCCTTTTCTTCCTCTCTGGAGTGTCCCTTTGGCCAAAGGTGGATGAATTCAGGCCACAGGACATTAATCCATGATATCCAGATGTCTCCCACTGCCGTTGAAGGGTGTTGACTAACTGTAGTCTGTAGATGAACCAAAGTTAGTCTCTCCTCCTGTTATAGGATGATTTGTTGGGTATTGATGTGACAATGAGAGTGCAGTAGCATTTAAGACTTTGGACAGGATACATCATCCAACTGTGGTAAAGTCAATTAATTACCAGAAACAAAAATGTTAGTCCTTGTAATAAATCTATAAACCAAGAAGAAATTATGGGTTTAGGTATCTGGAAATCTCTAATAAGTATTCTGAATACACATAAGTTAATGTACATAGACAAGTATATCTCTAAAACTCACATTGAAACTGTAGCCTAGTGGTGCATAGATTGCATAGGGTGGGGACATATCATTTATTACTATAGGAGTGAGCCATCTAGATATACAGACGCCTTGAGTAGAATTAAACAGTTCCTGTAAAATAGGCTGAAGTGTCTCTCAAAACAACAAGGAAGAGTAGCTTAGTATTAATACTTATTCCTCTTGATTTGGCCTTGCTGATAATATTCTAATGATCTAATCATAAGCATTTTGTTGACATGAAGCCAAGACCTGATATTTATAAGACTGAAAGTTGAAATTAGTGATGTGGGCAAAAATTAATTGTCAGAAAGGAACCACTAAAGGAAACTTCCCTTCTAAAATATTTCTAGGAACAACTATTAAATTTTTGTTGGCAGGGTCAGATAAGGAGCAACAGATCCATCAATCTACTAGATTCTGATCAGTGTTTGTGGTCTGGGAAATGGAGTTTTGTTTTTTGTTACATTGTAGAATGAGAATAGCAGGGACCAGAAAAAATAGGGTGGAGATAAAACAGCTAAATTTGTGGGGGGTTTTAAATTATTATTTGAGAAGGGCTCTGATCTGCTATTTCACTCCCAGGATGCCTACAATGGCTGGCCCTGGGCTGGGCCAAAGCTAAGAGACAGTAACTCAATCCACTTGGAGGGTATTAATGTGGAATAATAGGTAAGATAAGTAGAAGATCAGAGTGACATAGAGGAGACAGAAGAATCAGAAAAATCATCTTTTTCTATCACCTTGAGCTAAAATTGTCTACTTCCTAAGTCACTTTGTTCCATTATCTTGGACAGATGTTGCCTACTTCTGGAACTGGCACATTCTGGAGAATTCCTAAGAATCCTCAATTTATGTCTCCAGATGGGATGGATGATTGATGCCTTGGAGTTTTACCACTTAGTCAACAGTATTCAACAGTTTCCTTTACAACAAGGCTTAAGGAGATTTGTTTATGGTTCTTTCCTAATCCAGCTCTCTGCTATGGCCTGGGAAAGTAGTAGAAGATGGCCCAAGTGCTTGGGCCCCTGTACCCACATGGGAGACCCAGAAGAAGCTCCTGGCTCCTGGCTCCTGGCTTCGGACCATCGCAGCTCCGGCCATTTCGTCCATTCCAACGAATGGAAGACCTCTCGCTCTGTCTCTCCCTCTCACCGTCTGTAACTCTACCTGTCAAATAAATAAAATAAAATCTTTAAAAAAATTGACTTTTCATGGATCAGTCACACATATATTTACAAAAAAAGAATTTTATTTATTTATTTGAGAGAGAGAGAGAGTTACATAGAGATGGGGAGGCAGAAAGAGAGGTCTTCTATCTGCTGTTTCACTCCCCAAATGGCCACAGTGGCCAGAGCTGAGCTGATCCGAAGCCAGGAGCCAGAAGCTTCTTTCAGGTCTCCCTCGCAGATGCAGGGGCACAAGCAGTTGAGCTAGCTTTCACTGCTTTCCCAAGCCATTAGCAGAGAGCTGGATCACAAGAGGAGCACCTGGGACATGAACCAGTGCCCATATGGGATGCTGACACCGCAGGCAGAGGCTTAGCCTACTACACCATAGCACTGACCCCATCAATACCCTTTTCAAAATTCCTCTAAAGTCTACCTTTTCTGTATGACTTTAGGAGAAACTATTTTGGTTGATATTGCCTTTTTAATATAGTGGACAGTTAAAGCTCTGCCCTGAGATTCTGGGTCTTTGGCTTTGAATAATCTTCCACTTTTACTATAGCTCTTTTAGCTATCTGAATGCATCTGAATGCATCTAAATGCCATCCATTTCTATAGGGTTTGCTGTTGAAATAAGAAAACCTCTGTTTTCAGTATTTCTGCATTTTGTGTCTCTACGAGGATGCAAACTGACAAAATCTTTGCTTAATATATACTGAATCGATCTTCCGTATAGAAAGACAATTGGAAATGATTTAAAAAATTGGAAGTTACAGGCCGGCGCCGTGGCTCAACAGGCTAATCCTCTGCCTTGCGGCGCCGGCACACCGGGTTCTAGTCCCGGTCGGGGCGCCGGATTCTGTCCCGGTTGCCCCTCTTCCAGGCCAGCCCTCTGCTGTGGCCCGGGAGTGCAGTGGAGGATGGCCCAGGTGCTTGGGCCCTGCACCCCATGGGGAGACCAGGAAAAGCACCTGGCTCCTGGCTCCTGCCATCGGATGAGCACGGTGCGCCGGCCGCAGCGCGCCGACCGCGGCGGCCATTGGAGGGTGAACCAACGGCAAAAAGGAAGACCTTTCTGTCTGTCTCTCTCTCTCACTGTCCACTCTGCCTGTCAAAAAAAAAAAAAAATTAAAAAAAAAATTGGAAGTTACATAAAAATCAATCAATTAAAAAAATAATATCATGTAGGATCTCTGTCCCTAATGTGCTGTACAACGTGATTTAAAGCTACAACTAGTACTCAAAGAGTATGCTTCACTCTAGGATGCTATGTGAGGGCAAATGGTTTAAAATCTTTTCTTAACACATGCTAAACTGAACTCCTGTATACAAAGAGAATTGAAAATGAATCTGAATGGGAATGAAAGGGGAGAGGGAGTGGGTAAGGGGGGAGGGGAGGGGGGGGAGGGGAGGTATGGGTGGGGAAGCCATTGCAATCCACAAGTTGTACCTTGGAAATTTATATTCTAAATAAGAAAAAAAAAAGAAAACCTCTGTTTTCAAAGCTTTCCAAAGTTGTAGACTACCTTAAATACACATCTATTATCAGTATAGATATTTGTGTTTGTATTCTCTGCCAGTTGGCAAACTTCATTGAGAGCAGTTAATTCAGCCATTTGAGCTGACTTGATTTTTGGTATATACTCAAAAGGTACATTCAGGTTTGTGACAGAGTAACCTGCTTGAAAATTTTCAGTTTTTGTTTTCAAATGGGAACCACTCACAAATAAAATTAGAATCACTAACAAATCTGTACAGGGCATTGGTAAACTCTCCAACAAAGACTAAGCAAGTATAAGATCCTCCTTCAGACAAAGAAAAGAACATAATAGGATTTTGAATATTGCAGTGGTAGGTAGTGATAGTTTAAAAGTAAAGAAAAATATTTCATAGGTTATCAGGCCACTATATAATAAATAACACCATCAATAAAGGAGTCTGTGAAACACAAGGGACTTAGTGGACACTCTAGCACCAAGTCAGTTGAGGCCTCCACAAACTTTGCTGCTGTTGCTCTCAGATAAACGGTCTCAGATGCTTACCCTGTTACTGAGCTGAGCATCTTACTGGATAACCTTGGCTACCAGAGCTAATGAAAAATCAAAATAAGCAATAGGTCTCTGGTGATTCCTATGCAGCAAAGCCTAGTGCTTTTTTATAGATTTTGTGACTAAAATGGTGAATCCAGAACGCTAAAAAAGCAGTCTTTCAGTAGGTAGTTACTCTGACAGTATTCACACTTAAACTTGAGCATGCCTCTTTTTTTAACCTGAGAAGTGTACAATCATCAAAATATATTTCCATGTACCTGATTCTCATATAACTGAGTCAAAACTCCCAGTACTTGCACAGATCATTTACGAAGAAAAAGAAAAGGAGGTTTATTTCAGCTAGGCAATTACAGCATTTGGAGTCATTATAGAGACTTACTTACACAGAATCAATCCCAGAGATCTTTTTCACCTTTTGAACATAGTAAAATATCATCATTTGGACATACAAATAAGAAGGAAATCACATATAAATCCCAATAAGGAATTTGAAGGACATAAGAAAGGGCTTCAGTAAACTCCTGGACCACTATAGTCTAGGTATATAATTGATTTTCCCATAAGAAGTCCAATAAATTTGAACTATTTGGATCTATTGGGAAGCTGAAAAGGCAGAACATAAGTCTGTTAAAATGAAGTGCAAGGTTTTAGGTGATATTGGCAACAATATAATATTTGTAATAAGGACTGACTCCTGGAAAACAAAGAATCACAATCTTGGTTTTTGGATCTAAGGATTTATATAAGTCAGTATCCATACCCGTGAGTCTTAGTAACAGGCAACATTTGGAATATTGCATGGGCTAGTGCAAGAAATAATGAGTTACCACTTTATAAAATGTTCCACAGTGGGCCTAAATCCATCCTTAGTTTTGGGTTTAAAAGGTACTGAGTACCTTAGGTAAGGATTTAAGGAAGCCACTTTCTACTTTAATGGTTTAATAGCTGCTATATCAGTAGAATTGTTAGACTAGATAAAATCATAGATCTCACATAAATTCGCAAACTGAGATTTGGCCAAACTTATAAGGATAGGCAAATTGATATCTAATTGCATTATTAAATGATCATTCACAGGATAATATTCAGGCACTTTGAGAAATTGTCTGAGGATTAATTGATTTAGCAATCATTTTCATAAATGATCTTTCAATAAATTATTTTTATAGTTTAATGTATTTTAATAGCAAACTTACAGGAATAACACAGAAGACAGACAACATTAAAAACATGTACTTGCATGTAGGACAACTCAGTTAGAAAAGTATAGTGAATTGATTGAATCTACTGTATGATAAAAATGCTACAAACACCATTTAGTTGCCGTCAATAAGAAATTTACTTGTTTTAAAAAAATCCAAATGCTGGCATTGTCCAGAAAAATTTAACAGGTTTATTTATAATTGTTATAAAGTTGAACTGCTGAAACTTGTTCACTGAAACATTTTGACTTGCATTAATGCTTTACGTCCCCAAATTTATATTAAAAATCCACACACAAATGAAAATGGAAAAACTGCCAATACCTGATTTCTGCCCCCTATTTTCCACTCGCAATCATATACTTAGGTGCCTTTTGACCCCATGGAAAAAAAAAATCTAACGTTCAGAACTACCAATAACAGGAAGAAGAGAAAAAAAAATTTTTTGAGAACGCAATGTTTCTCGTCATAGTGGATTCTTAAGCACGTTCTCCATGTATGTGGCGTGCTAGCTGGATGTCTTTTGGTGTAATTGTTACACGTTTGGCATGGATAGCACACAGGTTGATGTCTTCAAAAAGGCCAACCAGATAGGCCTCACTTGCCTCCTGCAAGGCACCAATAGCTGCTCTCTGGAAGCACAGGTCTGTTTTGACGTCCTGAGCGATTCCTCGCACCAGACGCTGGAAGGGGAGTTTGTGAATCAGAAGCTCTGTGGACTTCTGATAACGTCTGATTTCACGAAGTGCCACAGTACTGGGTCTGTAACAATGAGGTTTCTTCACCCCTCCAGTAGAGGGCGCACTCTTGCGAGAGGCTGTCATAGCCAGTTGCTTCCTGGGTGCTTTACCACCAGTTGATTTGCATGTGGGCAGTCTGCTTTGTAGGAGCCTTGGTCTAAAGACCTTACTTACCCCCTTTCTCCTTCGGCTGGAGCTTCGCGAGCTAGAGGTGACGGCGGCGCGGCGGCGGCTGTGAACACCTCAATAAATTATTGACTGGTGTCACAGGGAAAAAATACTTGTTGACTAGTGAGTGCGTGAAGTTGCAGTCACAAGTTGGGATGATGGAAATAGTTTGAGAATTGTTTAAAAAAACATTTTGTAATTCCAAAGAAAATTAGTATTAATTGTGATAGGATTTATAGTTGATAGAGTAATGCTCATATCTATTTGAAAGGTTTGCTTTGATCCTATTATTGAAATTGCTCCTTAGGATTTAAGGAAATCCTCCTCAAAGCGCCCCATAATTCTTTGGGAAGAAGAGGAGCATTAGTTCATTTTCCTTTAGTTAAGATAGAACAGTTGTTTTTCCAGTGTCCCTTTTATTTATAGTAATCAGCAAGTGTTTTTGTTAAAGGGAAAGTGTTGATTTTCCTTGTGAGAGATAAATATCTACATTGATTTTTTTTAATAAATTCTTTTTATTTTTTTTATTTTTTTTTTTCTTATTTAGAATATAAATTTCCAAGGTACAACTTGTGGATTGCAATGACTTCCCCACCCATACCTCCCCCCCCACCCTTCCCCCTTACCCACTCCCTCTCCCCTTTCATTCCCATTCAGATTCATTTTCAATTCTCTTTGTATACAGGAGTTCAGTTTAGCATGTGTTAAGAAAAGATTTTAAACCATTTGCCCTCACATAGCATCCTAGAGTGAAGCATACTCTTTGAGTACTAGTTGTAGCTTTAAATCACGTTGTACAGCACATTAGGGACAGAGATCCTACATGATATTATTTTTTTTTAATTGATTGATTTTTATGTAACTTCCAATTTTTTTATCATTTCCAATTGTCTTTCCATATGGAAGATCGATTCAGTATATATTAAGCAAAGATTTTGTCAGTTTGCATCCGCGTAGAGACACAAAATGCAGAAATACTGTTTCAGTCCTAGTTGTTGCATTACTTCACCTTGGACAACACATTAAGGACAGATCATACATGGGCCGTAAGTACACAGTGACTACTGTGCCATAAACAAGAGTGGCAAATTGTTAAATCTACTTTGATATTTAATTGTAAGTCCATGTGGTTAATCTGGAGTTTCATTTTGATTTTGGTAGCTAAAACCACTTCAAAATGTTCAGCCAAATGCTGAAGTTCATCCAGTGATGAGATTTGCCAGCCAATTTTTTATTTACATACCATATCTGCAATTTCTGGCTTTAATTCATCAGCAAAAAGGTGGAAAGGGCATTAGAAATGTCAACATTGGGAGCTAACCCTTAATATTGTCTAACGGATACTGATTTCTCTGTCTGGGTACATTACAGATTTACTCTTCTATTAGTTGCAAGTCAGAATCAAAGTTTGGTTTATTTTACCAGGAAAGACCTGTGGTATGTTTCTAAAATCTGGCCTTTTAAGGTATCCCGATTGAGTAAAATACATTTCCCTGTTCTTAAAGTCATTCTCTGAATACGTCCAATTAGCCTTTCCAGCCAAGTTTTTACACTTCCTGGTCCCATCAAAAAGTGGGTTTCTTGGAAGAGGCAAGGAGGCCTTAGTTGTATGTGCCAAAAATAAATCTGAATTGTTTACTGAATTGTTCTGTATTTTGGAATAAAACTCATAAATGGGGATCTGAATGTGTCCATGACTGAAAATGTATATACCAATAACGTCAAGGATCTCTCTTCTGTTGGGGAGTTGAAATTTTAAGGGACAGGGGCTGGCACTGTGGTGTAGCAAGCTAAGCTTCTGCCTGCGGTGCCAGCATCCCATATGGGCGCTGGTTCGAGGCCCGGCTGCTCCTCTTCTGATCCAGCTCTCTGCTATGGCCTGGGAAAGCAGCAGAGGATGGCCCAAGTCCTTGGGCCCCTGCACCCATGTGGGAGACCCCAACAAAGCTCTTGACTCCTGGCTTCAGATGGGCCCAGCTCTTGCTGTTGTGGCCATTTGGGGAGTGAACAAGCTTTCTATCTGTCTTTCCCTCTCTCTGTAACTCTACCTCTCAAATAAATAAATAAAATCTTTTAAAAAAGGAATTTTAAGTGACAATGAGGAAAAAGAACTCTAACTTATTTAAAAGGAGAAGGTGAAGGTAAGGATTCCATGTAAAAATAAAACAGCTAAGGAGAGAACAGGGTGCAAATGGGAAGAATTGGAAATAATTTTTGATGGATTCACAAGTTGCTTGTATTTGGCCTTAACTTTATCTAAATAATCTTTTGAGGAGGCAATATTTTGGTTCAAATTTCATTTATATGCTCTTCACAGCAATTAAAGAAAGTAGATCACTCTGCTATGGCCTGAGAAAGCAGTAGAAGATGGCCCAAGCCCTTAGGCCCCTGCACTCCTGTAGGAGACCTGGAGGAAGCTCCTGGCTCCTGGCTTCCAATTGGTGCAGCTCTGGCTGTTGCAGCCAACTAGGGAGTGAACCAGCAGATGGAAGACCTCCCCACTTCTCTCTGCCTCTCCTTCTCTCTCTGTGTATCTTTGACTTTCAAATAAATAAATAAATATTTTTAAAAGAAAACAAAGTAGATCATTGGACAGTACTGTTTTAAAGATTTGTTTATTTTGAAAGAGATACAGAGAGAGAGGAAGAGGGAGAGAGAGAGGAAGAGGAAGAGGAAGAAGGAGAGGGAGGGAGGGAGAAGAAGGGAGGGAGGAAAGGAGAGAGAAAGAGAGAAATATTCCATCTGCTGATTTACTCCATAGATGGCAGCAGTAGCAAGGGCTGGCCCAGGACAAAGCCAGGAATATGGAACTCCATCCTGATCTCCCACGTGCGTATAGGAGCCCAAGCACTTGAGCCATCTTCTGCTGCTTTCACAGGCACATTAGCAGGGAGCTGGATTAGAAGTTGAATATCCCTGGGGGCTGGCACCAAGGCTCACTTGGTTAATCCTCCACCTGTGGCACCGGCATCCCATATAGGCGCTGGGTTCTAGTCCTGGTTGCTCCTCTTCCAGTCCAGCTCTCTGCTGTGGCCCAGGAGGGCAGTGGAGGATGGCGCAAGTGCTTAGGCTCCTGCACCCGCATAGGAGACCAAGAAGAAGCACCTGGCTCCTGGCTTCGGATCTGCAGAGCGCCGGCCATAGTGGCTATTTGGGGAGTGAACCAACGGAATACCCGGGACCTGAACTGGTCCATATGGGATTCCAGCACTGTGCCACAATGCCAGCCCTAGGACAGTATTTTGTCTCTTTTTTATTGTAAGATATCTCTCAAATCAGTGTTTATCCATATAAAAGGATTCCCAAGTAGGGAATTCCTACTAAGGATTCCCACTGTATTCCAAACAGAAACTGTGCCAGTTAGAAAGGTATGCACAAGGGCTGGAGTGTGGAGTAGCCAGTAAAACTGCCACCGGCGATGCCGGTATCCCATATGGACCATCGTTTGAGCCCACCTACTCCACTTCTGATCCAGCTCCCTGCTAATGGCCTGGGAAAGCAGCAGAAGATGCCCTAAGTGGGAGAACTGGAAGAAACCCCTGTCTCCTGGCTTCGGCTGGGCCCAGCCCTGGCCATTGCAGCCATCTGGAGAGTGAACCAGCAGATAGAAGATCTCTGCCTCCCCACCTCTCTTTCTGTAAATCTGACTTTCAAATAAATAAAATAATTTTTTAAAAAAGAAAGTAATTCACAGGAATTATAGTTGAAGTGAGAAAATAATAAAGGAAATAGATGTCCAGTCTGGGGAAGATAAAATTTTATACTGAAAAGAGCCCATGGTAACTGCAAGCTGTTTGTTAGAACGGTGCTTGTGTTACTTTGTATCCCTAGATCTTGGTTGAAGACCAATTATAATTGATCAGGAGCCAGAAAATTCTGATTTCATGCTGAGGAAATTAAAGCAAAAGCAATTCACAAGGATGCAAAAATAAGAATGAGAAAAATGTTATTACATGATGTGAAATGCTGACCAGTGGAAAGTTTGTCCAAAAAATACCATTCTATAAAGAAATATGATTTTTTTAAAGAATTGATTAATTATCTATGCAATTTCCAATTTAACACCAAGATTTTTTAATCATTTGCAATTATCTTTATATACAGAAGATCGATTCAGTATATACTATGTAAAGATTTCATCAGTTTGCACCCACACAGAAACACAAAGTGTAAAAATACTGTTTCAGTACTAGTAATAGCATTATTTCACATTGGATAACACAAATTGCATAGATAATTAATCAATTATTTAAAAAAATCATGTAGGATCTCTGTCCTTAATGTGCTGTACATTGTGAATTGATACTATAACTAGTACTCCAACAGTATTTTCACTTTGTGTCTCTATGTGAGGGCAAACTGTTGAAATCTTTACATAATATGTACTAAACTGATCTTCTGTATATAAAGAGAATTGAAAATGAATCTTGATGTGAATGGAAGGGGAGAGGGAGCGGGAAAGGGGAGGGTAGCGGGTGGGAGGGAAGTTGTGTGTGGGGGAGCCATTGTAATCCATAAGCTGTACTTTGGAAATTTATATTCTTTAAATAAAAGCTTTATATATAAAAAAAAGAAATATGAACTTCTTAGTCCCCAATGTTAGCTTGAGGATAAACTTATCAAGTCTCTGTCCATCCTCTCCCAAAGTACTTTTCTTCTTATAGACAAACAACATTAAAAACATTGGAGAAGCAGTCTGACAGACAATGCATTAGACAAGGAGGTGTTAGATGCTTATGGCTTCAACCTGGCTCTGTTCCAATCACTGAAGGCGTTTGGGGAGTGAATCAACAGGCTGGAGCATTCCCTTTCTCTCTCTCTCTCTCTCTCTCTCTCTCTCTGTCTCTCTCTCTCTCATAAAAAATTTAGGGAGGTCATGGAAATGGATATCTACATGCAGAAGAATGAAATTAGTGACCCCCCCCAACAGTTTCTCATTATGTAAAAAATCATCACAAAATGGACTACAAATCTAAATGTACGACCTGCAACTTTGAAATCATAAGAAAACACATAGGATATATGTTTTGGGACATTGGAATAGGCATGGACTTTTTTGTATCAGATCCCAAAAGCATAGAAAACAAAGCAAAAATAGACAAATGGGATTTCATCAAACAAAGAATTTCTGCACAACAAAGGAAATTATCAACAGAATGAAAAGACAATATACAGAATGGGAGGGAATATTTACAAGTTATACATATGATAATAGGTTAATAAACATAATATATAAAGAACTTAAGCAACTCAATACCAAAAAGTCAAACAATCCAATTTGAAAATAGACAGTAGATGTAAACAGACATTTATAAAAGGAAAAGACACAAATGGCCAATAGGTGCATGAGAAAATGCTCAGCATCCACTAATCATCAAGGAAATACAAATCAAAACCACAATGAGATTTCATCTCACTCCTGTTAGATGGACTACTATCAAAAAGATACATGCTAACAAGCGATGAATGTGAAAAAAGGAATCCTTGCACACTACTGGTGGGAATGTAAATTAGTACAGCCACTTTGGAAAACAGTATGGAGGTTTCTGAAAAATAGAACTGTCATATGGTCAAGCAATCCTACTACTGGGTATATATACAAGGGAGGTGAAATCAGTCTGCCAAAGAAGATATCTACATTCACATGTTTATTGCAGCACTATTTGCAATAGTCAAGAAAGGGAAACAACCTAAGTGTCTAATCCACTGTTGAGTGTGTAAAGAAAAAGTAGAGTGAACACATAATGGAACACTATTAAGCCACAAAGAGGATAAAAACAAAATTGATGGGACTGGATGTCATCATGTTAGTTAAACAAATTAGGCACTGAAGGAAATTGGGAGGTGAACCAGTGGTGACAGCATTCTGTCTTCCTCTCTCCCTCACTGCCTTTCAAGTAGATGAAAACAAACATAAAATAAAAGACTAAGATTACTAGAATGAATTACCAAAATGAAAAATGGAGGTGACATTATTACAATCTTACTGAAATAAAAAAGGAATATAAAGAAATACAATGAAGTATTGTTTGCCAATAAATTAAATAACTTAGATGAAATGATAAGTTCCTAAAAAGATATCAACTACCAAAACTTATTCAAGAAGAAATAGGCAATCTTAAAACAAGTTAAGAGATTGGTTTAGTCATAAAAAAAAAAATCTATCTATTAAGAAACTCCAAGCCCAGAAAACTTCACAGCTGAAGTAAACACAGTGGAAAGAACACTACCTCACTAATTCTATGATGCCAGTAATATTCTGATATTAAAACCAGAGAAAAATATCACAAGAAAACTATATCCTGATATACCTTGTGAATATCAATGCAATATTTTTCAATAAAATGCTAGCAAACCAAATCCAGCATATATAAAAAGATTTATACACCATGACAAGTTGGAATTGTCCCCAAAATGCAAAGTTGGTTTAACATCTGAAAATCAACTAATGTAATACATCACACACAATAGAATAAAAAGCAAAATCACATGATTATCTCAATAAACCAGAAAGCATTTTAAAAAATTCAGCACTGTTCAATGACTAAAAACATTTATTCAAAAAACTAAGAATGGAAGGAATTTCTTCAATATGAAAATCAGTATCTATAGGAATTCCATAACTATCATCACACTTGATAGTGAAAGACTGCATCCTTTTCCCCTAATATCAGGAACAAGACAAGGATATCCACTCTCACCATATCTATTCAACATTGTAGTGGAAGTTATAGCAACAGCAATTAAGCAAGAAAAAGAAATAAAAGAGATCCATAGTTAAAAGTACAACTATCTTTATGCACAGATGACATGATCTTGCATATATAAAATTCTAGACTCCACTAAAATTTATTAAAATGAATCAACATTTTTAGCAAGTTTGTAAGCACAGGACCAATATTCAAAATTCAGCTATATTTTTCTACTTGCAAAAGAATAATCTGAAAAAAAATTAAGAAAACAATTCCATTTAAAATAACTCAAAAAGTAAGTTTAGCAAAACAAGTGTAGAACTAATATTCTGAAAACTACAAAGCATTGTGGAAAGAAATTAAAGATCCAAATAAGTGAGAACATATCACATCATTTAATATTGTTAAGATGGCCATATTCCTTGCATTAATCCACATTTGAATCTCAAATAGTTAAAAAATAATAGATTTGGGGGACCGGCGCAGTGGTGTAGTGGATAAAGCTGCCACCTGCAGTGCCAGCATCCCATACGGCTGCTGGTTCGAGTCCAGCTGCTCCACTTCCAATCCAGCTCTCTGCTATGGCCTGGGAAAACAGTACAAGATGGCCTAAGTCCTTGGGCCCCTGCACCTGTGTGGGAGACCCGGAAGAAGCTCCTGGCTCCTGGCTCCGGATCTGCCTAGCTTCAGCCATTGCATCCAATTGGGGAGTGAACCAGCGGATGGAAGACCTCTCTCTCTCTCTCTCTCTCTCTCTCTCTCTCTCCCCTCTCTCTTTCTCTTCTCTCTCTCTCTCTCTTTCTCTCTCTCTCTCTCTCTCTCTCTCTCCCTTTCCCTCTCTCTCTGTGTAACTCTGACTTTCAATTAAATAAATAAAACTTAAAAAATATAAAAAAAATAATAGATTTTGATCAAAACATACCAACAGTTACATTAAACCTAAGTGGTCTAAACATATCAATAGGAAGATAGAATTTGTTAGTGTGTATTTTTAAAGACCACTGCATATATGTGCACAAAAAATCATTTTAAACATAATGAGAACTAACTCAAAAATAAAATGATAAAAAATATATAACATGGAAAAAACCAGAGAATGCTAGAGTAGCTTTGTTATTATGTAAAACAATATCATCAGAGATAAATATTATATAATAACAAAAATCTTCCAAGGAGACCTAACAATACTGTATTATATGCACCTAACAACAGAACTTCCAATAGAGCAACAGTGATATAACTAAAAAAATCCACAATTATAGAGACCTACACATCCTTCCTTCATTAATTCATAGAACAAATAGACAGACATGAAAGTAAGGATATGAAAAAACTGAACAACACTGTAACTAACTAAATCTAATTGACATTTATAGACCTGTAAAACCCAACAGCAGAATATACAATATTTTCATGAGCACAAAGAATATGCACCAAATTGAATCAAATTCTCATCCATAAAATAAACCTTAAAATTATAAATCAATTGTTATTATGCAAAGTATATTCTCAGACTACAGTAGAATTAATCTAGAAAGCAATGACTTAAAATATTTGGAAAATAGACAAATATTTTGTGGCCAGTATTGTGGCTCAACTGGGAAAGCCACTGCCTGTGTTGTTGTCATCCCATATGGGCACCAGTTGGAGTCCCAGCTGATACACTTCCTATCCAGCTTCTTGCTAATGTGTCTGGGAAAGCAGCAGAAGATGGCCCATGTTCTTGGGTCCCTAAACCCACATGGGAGACTCGGATAAAGCTCCTGGCCCCTGGCTTCTGGCTTCAGTCTGGCCCAGCCTTGGTTGTTGAGGCCATTGAGGGAGTGAACCAACAGATGGAAGATCACTCCCTTTGTCTCTGTCTCTCCTCCTCTCTCTCTATGACTTTCAAATAAAATAAATAATTTTTTAAAAAATAACATAACCAAATATTTGGTAATCAAATGTAAACTAGAAATTCTTTTTTTGTTGTTTATTTGACAGGTAGTATTATAGACAATGAGAGAGAGAGAAAGTTCTTCCTTCTGTTGGTTCACTCCCCAAATGGCCGCAAAGGCCGGCGCACTATGCCAATCCAAAGCCAGGAGCCAGGTACTTCTTCCTGGTCTCCCATGCAGGTGCAGGGGCCCAAGCACTCAGGCCATCCTCCACTGCACTCCTGGGTCACAGCAGAGAGCTGGACTGGAAGAGGAGCAACCAGGATTAGAACTCAGCGCCCATTTTGGATGCCAGCACCGAAGGCAGAGGATTAACCAAGTGAGCAATGGTGTCGGCCCCAAAGAGGAATTCTTAAGAGAACATAAAAACATTTTCAATTGGTTTAACTTTTTTAATGTATCAAAATTTGCAGGATTCAGCTAAAGGAAGTTTTCAATCAATTATCTGAACTTTCATTAAAAAAACACCATTTATGTATTTTAAAGGCGAAATGACAGAGAGGAAGACACACAAACACACACACACACAGAGACAGAGACAGAGATCTTCCATGCACTCGTTCATTCCATAAATGGCCACAACAGTCATGGCTGGGCAAGACCAAAGTCAGGAACCTGGAACTCCATCTGGATCTCCCATCTGGGTGTCAGTGAGTTGGATCAGAAGCAGAGTAGCTGGGACTTGAACCAGAGTTCTGATATGGGATGTTGGCTTTGCAAGTGGGGCTTAACCCACTGCACCACAACATGGGGCTCTATTTTATCTTAAAAAGGGGCTGGAGGATAAGGGAAAATTAAATGGGAAGCAAAATAGAGAAAGGAAATTATAATGATATCAGAAATTAATAAAAGAATTGATAAACGAATAAGCAGAAAAAATAAATGAAACCAAAAATTGATTCCTTGAAAAAAAATCAGTAAATGTTATAAACACCTAGAGAGACTGGTACATAGTTTAAAAAATTCAAATCTGCTAAAAAGCATGGAAAAGGGAAATTTACTTCATACACTATATACATTAAATGATGAGGAAATATCATGAACAATTTTGTCTAAAAACTTCAACAACTTAGACAAAATTCACAAATTGTTTACTCATTCAAGAAGAAATAGATAATTTTTTTTTTTTACAGGCAGAGTGGACAGTGAGAGAGAGAGACAGAGAGAAAGGTCTTCCTTTTTCCGTTGGTTCACCCTCCAATGGCCGCCGCGGCTGGCGCGCTGCGGCCGGCGCACCGCGCTCATCCGATGGCAGGAGCCAGGAGCCAGGTGCTTTTCCTGGTCTCCCCATGGGGTGCAGGGTCCAAGCACCTGGGCCATCCTCCACTGCACTCCCGGGCCACAGCAGAGGGCTAGCCTGGAAGAGGGGCAACCGGGACAGAATCCGGCGCCCCGACCGGGACTAGAACCCGGTGTGCCAGCGCCGCAAGGCGGAGGATTAGCCTGTTGAGCCACAGCGCCGGCCGAAATAGATAATTTGAATCTATTTATTTATTTATTTATTTGAAAGTCATTGTTACACAGAGAGAGAAGGAGAGGCAGAGAGAGAGAGAGAGAGAGAGAGAGATCTTTCATCTGCTGGTTCACTCCTCAATTGGCCACAACAGCCGGACCTGTGCTGATCCAAAGTTAGGAGCCAGGAGCTTCTTCTGGGTCAAAGATAAGTTTGCTGTAGATGTGTGGGTTAATTTCTGGAGTTTCTATTCTGCTCCATTGCTCTACATGTCTATTTTTATGCCAGTAGCAGTAGATTATAACTGCCCTGTAGTATGTCTTGAGGTCTGGTATTGTGATGCCTCCAGCTTTGTTTTTATTGTTTAAGATTGTTTTAGCTATTCAGAGTCTTCTGTGTTTCCATATGAATTTTAGCATCATTTTTTTCTATATCTGAAAAGAATTTTGTTAGTATTTTGATTTGGATTGCATTGAATCTATAAATTGCTTTCAGTAGTATGGACATTTTGATGATATTGATTTTTCCAATCCATGAACGTGGAAGATTTTTCCACTTTTTTATGTCTTCTTCTATTTTTAATTGAATGTTTTATAATTTTCATCATAGAGATTTTTGAAATCCTTGTTTAAATTTACTCCAACGTATTTAAAATTTTTTGTAGCTATTATGAATGGGATTGATCTTAGAAGTTCTTTCTCAGCCGTGGCATTATCTGTGTATACAAAGGCTGTTGATTTTTGTGTGTTGATTTTATATCCTGCTACTTTACCAAACTATTCTATGAGTTCCAACTGTCTCTTTGTGGAGTATTTTGGGTTCCATGTGTGTGTGTGTGTGTTTGTGTGTGTGTATCCCTTGATTTCTTTTTCTTGACTGATAGCTCTGGCTAAAACTTCCAGGACTATATTAAATAGCAGTGGTGAGAGTGGGCATCATTGTCTGGTTCCAGATCTTAATGGGGATGCCTCCAATTTTTCCCATTCAGTAGGGGAATGCAGCTAAGAAGACTCAGGTTACTTGGGCCCCTGCCACCTATGTGGGATATCAGGATGTAGTTCCTGGCTCTTGGTTTCAGCCTGGGCCAGACCTGACTGTTGTAGCCTTTTGGGGAATGATCCAGAGGATAGAAGATATATTTTTCTCTCTCTCTGTCTCTCTCTAGCTCTAAGAAAGAAAGAAGGGAAGGAAGGAAGGAAGGAAGGAGGGAAGGAAGGAAGGAAGGAAGGAAAGAAGGAAGGAAGGAAGGAAGGAAGGAAGGAAATTCTTCCCAAAAAGATAAAAAGAGCTTGGATGTGGACTTTCCTCCAGGGCATCAAGATGAGAACTGAGCTGGCTGACAGTTTGATTTCAGTGTTGTAAGATTGTGAGTACAGAACCCAACTTCAATGTGCTAGACTTCTGGCCTACAGAACTTTAAACTACTAAACAACTGCTTTTGTTATGCTATGATGATGGTAATTATGTTAGTACCCTTTTGTTATTTTAACTAAAATAACAAAAAGAGCTTCTTGGGAAATAAAAGATTTATTTCAGCTATTGGTTTGGAGATAATAGTTCAGAACCCAGTGGCCCCATAGTCCAGAATCTGTGGAGGTTGATCATGGCAGGTGTGGATGAATTATCACATGATGAGCCAGGAAGGAGAGAGAGAACAGCTAGGTAGAACTTGACCTCAAATAATCAACTCTGTTGTGAGAACCACCCTCCGAGGGCACATCAAGTCTCCACCTTTAATCCATCAACCATTAACATTAAGATATCAGAGTTTAAACATCTGCATAAGTTTTTGGGGAGACAAGTCCTGCTTAATCCATAATATTCTGGCTCCCCAAAATGTATGTGCTCCTCATATGCAACATATAATCAATGCCATTGTGGGTATTTGGGGAGTCAACAAGCAGATGGGAGCTGTGTGTGTGTGTGTGTGTGTGTTTATCAAAAAGACAAAGTCACAAATTCTGGCAAGGATGTGAAGAAAGGAGATCTGTTAGACACAGTTGGTGGGGATGTAAATTACTACAACCACTATAGAAAACAATGTGGAGATTCCTTAAGGAAATAGAAATGGAACTGCCTGCCATCTGATCCAGCAATCAAACTACTGGATGCATAACTCCAGAAGACAGGAAATCATTGTTTCAATGCAATACTTCTTCACTAAGTTTGTTGCAGCACTATTCACAATAGCCTATATATAGAATCAATCAAGATGTTCATCATCAGATGAATTGATAAAGAAAATGCATACACAATGGAATATTATTCAGACATAAAAATAATGTAATCTTGTCATTTGCAACAAAATAATTGAAACTGAGAGACATTATGTTAACTGAAATAAGACAGACAAAGAAAGGAAAACACTGCCCGATTCCCCTGTTACATAGAAGGTAAGCCTTGCAGGTTAAGCTGTCACCTGCAGCACCAGCATCCCATATGGGTGCCAGTTTGAGTCCTGGCTGCTCCACTTATGATCCAGCTCCCTGCTAATGCACCTGGGAAAGCAGCAGATGATGGTCCAAGTGCTTGGACCCTGCACCCACATGGGAGACCAGGATGGAGTTTCACACTCCTGGCTTTGGCCTGGGCCAGCACTGTCTGTTGTGGCCATTTGGGGAGTGAACCAGCAGATGGAAGATTTCTCTCTCTGCCTCTGTCTCTCCCTCTTAGTAACTCCACCATTCAAATAAGTAAAAAAAAAAAAAAAAACTTAAAAAAAAAACTTAGTCTGAACACTGAATGGTGATTACTAGAGGTTGTGAGATGTGTGAGAGAGATAAAGGAAGTTTGCATAATGGGCATCAAATCCCAGTCAGGTCAACGGAATACATTCTTACTGTTAAACAGCATAGTGGGGTGATTATATTTCATGATAACCTAGAGTAGATTGTATAAACAAATAGAAGAAAGAAGCTCCAATGGTGGAGTTAGAAATGTGCCAGGGGATTCCAATACAATCCCATCAAGGTGGCATGTACCAAGGCCATCTCACTAGTCCAAGTGATCAATTTCAGTTCACAATTGATCACACTGATAGGTCTAAGAGTCAAAGGGATCACACAAACAAGACTAGTGTCTGCTAATGCTAACTGATAGAATCAAAAAGGGAGAGAACGATCCAACATGGGAAGCGGGATACACAGCATAGAATGGCAGATGTCCTAAATGGCACTCTGGCCTCAGAATCAGCCCTTAAGGCATTCGGATCTGGCTGAAGAGCCCATGAGAGTATTTTAGGCATGGAAAGCCAAGACACTCCGGAAAAAAAAAAAAAACACCTAAACGAAAGATCTCTGCGAGTGAGATCCCAGTGGAAAGAATGGGCCATCAAAGAAGGAGGTATCTTTCTCTGAAGGGAGGAGAGATCTTCCACTTTGACGATGGCCCTGTCAGAATAAGATCGAAGTCAGAGAACTCAAAAGGCTTCCACAGCCTTGGCAACTCATGACAAGAGCCTAGGGAGATTACTGACACCATAAACAAGAGTGTCAAATTGTTAAGTCAACAACAGGAGTCACTGTGTACTTACTTCTCACGTGGGATCTGTCCTTAATGTGTTGTCCAATGTGAAGTAATGCTATAACTAGTACTGAAACAGTATTTTACACTTTGTGTTTCTGTGTGGGTGCAAACTGATGAAATCTTTACTTAATATATACTAAATCGATCTTATGTATATAAAGATAATTGAAAATGAATCTTGATGTGAATGGAAGGGGAGAGGGAGCGGGAGATAGGAGGGGTGCAAGTAGGAGGGAAGTTATGGGGAGAAGCCATTGTAATCCATAAACTGTACTTTGGAAATTTATATTTACTAAATAAAAAAAAAGAAGCCCCCCCCCCAAAAAAAGAAAGAAGCTCCAAGCCTCTACTCGTAAAGCAATGTCTAGGAAGAGGAAACGTTGATTACCCTGTTTTGATCAGTACATACTATGAACCTGTATTGAATATTATCACACTGAAGCCCATAAATATGTACAGCTATTGTTAATTTTTTTAAAGATTTATTTTATTTATTTGAAAGACAGAGTTACAGAGAGAGGTAGAGACAGAGAGAGAGGTCTTCCAGCAGCTGGTTCACTCCTCAGATGGCCACAATGGCCGGAGCTGTGCCGATCCGAAGCCAGCAGCTAGGAGCTTCTTCCGGGTCTCCCACACAGGTGCAGGGGCCCAAGGACTTGGGCCATCTTCTGCTGCTTTCCCAGGCCATAGCAGAGAGCTGGATCAGAAGAGGAGCAGCTGGGACTAGAACTGGCGCCCATATGGGATGTCGGTGTTTCAGGCTAGGGCTTTACCCCACTGCGTCACAGTGGTGGCCACCAGTTATTGTTAACTTTAAAAATGCAAAGAAAGAAATCATACTGCACTCAATAAACAGGTACATATTATGTGTCGATGAAGAAGAAAATATAACTTACAAAGAAGAAAAGAATGTAGGCCGGCGCGGCGGCTCCATAGGCTAATCCTCCGCCTGTGGCACCAGCACACCGGGTTCTAGTCCCGGTAGCCCTTCTTCCAGGCCAACTCTCTGCTGTGGCCAGGGACTGCAGTGGAGGATGGCCCAGGTGCTTGGGCCCTGCACCCGCATGGGAGACCAGGAGAAGCACCTGGCTCCCGGCTTCGGATCAGCGCAGTGCGCGGGCCGCAGCTCATCGGCTGCAGCAGCCATTGGAAGGTGAACCAACGGCAAAGGAAGACCTTTCTCTCTCTCTCTCTCTCTTTCTCTCTCACTGTCCACTCTGCCTGTCAAAAAAAAAAAATGTAAATTCTGTTCAATGTAATTTATGGCAAACTGTTGAATATCCTTGTTCAAATGGCCTACATCCTTATGTATTTAACAAATTCTTTCACTGGTTACTGAAAGAATTGTGGTGAAAGCTCTTCTTGTGATTGTGGACCTATCCGTGTCTCCTTTTATTTCCATCAATTTAGGTATGCTTTCCAACTGAATTGACCCCTTTATCATTATAAGACATTATTCCTTATCTTTTAGTAATATCTATTGATTCAAAGTCTATTTGGCCTGGCATTAATACAAACACACTATCCATTGCATTATGAATGTGTCATCTGTTAGAGCCTTTCTTAACTTGGTAGTTTTACCACTTACAAAATAATGAAAAATCATAAAAATATTTAAATTTACCTGACCTCCTTATTACACAATTGTTTTAATACCTTTTGGTTCTACAAACAATATTGTTGCCTCATTCTGAATCCTTCTATTTTTAAACATACATGTGTGATTTCCAAGATATCTACATTTCTTCCTACAGTTAGGTTTATTCATTTAGGTAAATTGTACTATATAGCCTAAAGAACCTCTATTAACACTTCTAGCTTGAGTTTACAGCAATAAACTCTTAGCATTTGTTCCTCTGAAAAAGTCATTACTTTACTATATTTTGAGAAACATTTTGCTAAACACATGGGTCTCTTTTTCCCTCAAAATGTAATTATGTTGCCATCCAGTTTTCATAATTTTTCTGGAAGATTCAGTTATGAGTTATTATGTTGCCATAAAGATAATAGTTTTTCTTTGGAAGCTCTTGAGATGATTTTATTTCTCTTTAATTTTCAACAATAATTAATAATTAACTTGCTCTGATCTACATTGTAATTAATATACTTAACACTAGATTTATTCTTATTTGTGGTAGCATATGGTTATTTTTCCTTTCCTTTTTAGTCTATCTCTGCATTTAAAGTTAGATTCTTATAAGAAATAGAGTTGTTGTTTAACGACCTATGCTTAAGAGCCTCTATTTTCTACTTGGTGTACTTAAAACATTGTCATCAAAAGTGATTGGTGGGGCCGGTGCCCTGGCTCACTTGGTCAATTCTCCGCCTACGGCGCCAGCATCCCATATGGGTGCCAGGTTCTAGTCCCAGTTGCTCCTCTTCCAGTCCAGCTCTCTGGTGTGGCCTGGAAGGCCAGTGGAGGATGAACCAAATGCTTGGGCCCGTGCACCTGCATGGGAGACCAGGAAGAAGCACCTGGCTCCTGGCTTTGGATCAGTGCAGCGCCAGCTGTGGCGGCCATTTGGGGAGAAGACTTTTATCTCTGTCTCTCTCTCTCCATTGTCTATAACTCTACCTGTCAAATAAATTTTTTTAAAAAGTGATTGGTAATATATTATGATTAGTATTTACCATATTTTAATTGTTCTATTTGTTCCCCTCTTTGTTTTATACTTTTCTGTTGCCATCCACACATTTTTAAGAATTCTCTATTTGTAATTAAAAATTTTACATGATCTTATGTCATCTCTTAGTATACGCATAATACTTAAAGAAAAGTATTTAGTGATTGCTCAGGAGTTTGTTTCATGTATACAAAACTAATCCAAATACACTTTGAAATATCATTACACAGTTTTACAAGTAGTTCAAGCACGTTGTAACAGTTTTTACAGGATTTCACATTCACCACTTAAAAATTGTAATTAATTTTATTTATCCATCATTTGAATTAATAGAATATATTGCTATTGTTATAATTTTGAACAACTTGCTACCTGTAAGATCACCAAATAAGAAAAATAAAATATTTAGCTTGTCATCAATTATTTATTCTCTCTAACACCCTTCCTATCCTCAAGTAGCTCCAAGTACCTGAGGTATAACATTTTCCCAGTCTCTGAAGATTGAACATTCATTGCAAAGAGGTCTATGGGGGGCAGTTCCTCAAATCTGTTGGTCTCCCCAGTGTACAGAAGTGGACATCAAAGAAGGATGCATTTTTGTCTGAAGGGAGGAGAGAACTTCCACTTTGCTTATGGCCTTGCCTAAATACTGACAGAGACTGTGGAATCAAAAGGTTTTCATAACCTGGGCAGCTCATGTCAAGAGCCTTGGGTGGTCAATGACGTCATACATAAGAGTGTTAATTGTTAAATTAACAACAAGAGTCACTGTGCACTAACTCCCCATGCAAGATCTCTGTCCTCAATGAGAAGTATTATGAGAATTAACTGTAAAACTTGTTCAAACTTTCTAATATTTTGTGTGTGTGCAAATTGCTGAAAATTTACGTAGCATAGAGTTAGTCTTCTGTGTATAGAGAAAAGTGAAAAAAATATTAATGGAGAATGGGACAGGGAATGGAGAGGGAGGAGGAAATAGGGTGGGAGCATGTGTGGGCAGGTGGGTATGGTGGGAAGAATCACCATTTTCCTAAAGTAGTACAAATGAAAATTGTAATCAATGAAAAAAAAGGTTTCTAAAAAATTCTGTTGGTCTGAGAAACCTTCATTTCTCGTTCCCTTTGGAGGGATGACTTCCTTAGAGAGACACAGATGTCTAAGCTAGTGGGGATTTTTTCCTTCTCCACTTGCAATATTTGACTCCAATCTTGCTGCCTCCTTGGGCTCTGAAAAGAAGTCTGCTGCAACTCTGATGCCCGTTCTTCCATAGGTGAGGTGCTGTGTCCTCTGCCCTGTCTAGAAGACGATCTCCTTGATGGTCTGTATTTATCCTAACTCTGTATTAATCCTGTTCTCTGCACCTCCTGGGCTTGTGGTTTGGTGTCCATCATTTCTCTTGGAAAATTTATACCTGTCATCACTTCAAAATGCTTTCTTTCTCCTGCTCCTCTGAGTCCACTTATACATAGGATACACTTTGCCATTAACCACAGATGCTCTTAGGGTGTGTGGTCACCTTCTATCTTTGCTTTGTTTTCAGTTTGGGAAGTTTCGAGTGACATGTTTTCAAAATTCTTGCTGATCCTCTCCTCAGACATGTGCAGGCTACGGAAGAGCTCACAAGGGCATGCCTCACTGCTGTCACAGTGTTGGTGAGGTCAGCATTCCTGTAGACTTCCCTGGGGCTTCATCATCTGCCCGCATTACCCATACTGTCCAGTGTTCCCACTAGAGCACTTGCCATACCAGTCATGTTCCAAACAAGTCCTGGTCCGGGGGAGAGTTGCTGGCCATACGGGAGCCAGTTTGTGTCCCAGGTGCTCCACTTCTTCTCCAGCTCCCTAATGATGGCCTGGGGAAAGCAGCAGAGGATGGTCCAAGTGCTTGGGCCCTTCACCCGCTGGAGAGACCCAGATGGAGATCCAAGCTGCTGGCTTTGCCCTGGCCCAAAACTGGCTGTTGGGGCCATCTGGGAGTGGACCAGTGGATGAAGGCGCTCCCTCTCTCTCTCTCCTCTCTTTCTCTCTCTCTCTCTGTCTCTGTCTCTCTCTCTGTAATTCTGACTTTCAAAATAAATGAATAAGTCTTTTTTAAAAAAAAAGTTCATTAGAGAAAACTTCAACATCTTTGACATATCTGAGTCTGGTCCTGATGTTGGTTTTCCCTCCTTAGCCCTAGCTCTTTCCTTGTAGTGTGCCTCCTACTTTCAAGTGGGGAGCAGACATGATGCACGATTAGAGGCAATGGAAGTACAGAGGCTGCTCGTGAGAGGTTTTAGGTTTCTCAGGCCAGGAGCAAGGCCGCCTTCGTTGTTTGCAGTACTTGCAAGCGCCAGAAGCTAAACTTTCTTGTGGATGCCATGTTGTTGTCTCCCTGGGGTCACTGGCCTTTGCTTGAGCAATTTTCCTAAGCAGCATGGAAGGCTTTTCATTGTTTCGGCTCTAACGTCAGTTAGCTCAGGGCTCCGGGCAGATAAGGTAGTGATGTGTGTGCTGAGAGAAAGCATTCTGAACACTATAATTAGGTCTTGGGCCTAGGAACTCATGACCCGGTTGGTGAACTTCCCTGGGCTCCTCAGCACATCCCCACCTCGGGGCGCCAGGGAGGATGGAAAGGCTCCAGTTGGGTGTGTGTCTTCCCTACACTGCAGGCCAAGGGGTAGGACGAGCAGATAGGATCTGCCCCAGCTGGGTGCCTCTGGCAAACAGGACTCAGGCAACCTTGGGTTGCCAGGGGTGGGGGCCAGGAAGCTGGCAGGCAGGCAGGTGACGGTGCATATTCTCTGTTCAGAAGCCCAGTCTTGCAGTCTGAACTGCTGCTCTGGGGGTTCAGGGTCTAAGAGCAGGGTCTCCCTGCTGTGCGTGGCCCCTCCTGATTTGATGGAGGCTTGGAGAAAGTGCTCGAGGAACGAAAACATATGGCCTCGGAATCCTCATGTCTAACCCTGTGATGCAGGCACCCTGTCAAGGCACTGTTCCAGAGACAAACAACAGCCTAAGGACAAACAACCTCTGGTCTCCCGTGATAACATCTGTGTCTCTGGGACCTAACCTTGGGCTGTTTTGGGATTCTGAGAGCTTGCCACACCCTAGCATGAGGGCTCTCTGCCTCTAGCACTTTCTGTGTCCTGGATTGGAGAGGCAGGGTCTCGGGGAGCTAATGCATTGCACACCCTTGATTCCACGCTCTTAATTTGCGGGTCTCCGGGTCAACCGGTACCCATTAGGTGGGTGCCAGGCCCCAGGAAGAGCCAGGCCATAAGACACAAGGGTGGTGCAGTGCGGGCACCTATGGCCCCAGGGTTCCACTGTCCCACACTCCAGCCACCGGGCCTGCTCATGCCAGGACCAGTAAGGTCCCGGGGTCCTTGTTACCTGCTGCATCTTGGTACCAAACATGGAGCCGCTCACGTCAATCACAAACACCACGTTCTTCTCCACAGGCGGGAGGCCTCGGGGCGCAAAGTAATGGATAAAATAGCCATCGTAGATCTGCACAAACAGAGGGAAACCGAGCCTTGAGCACCCCCCTCCCGCCCTGCGCTTCTCTGCTCGGCTCCTGCCTGGTCCTAGCTAAGCAGGCATGCCAAGCCCCTGCTTCTCTGCTCCCTGTCTGTGCCCTGACCCGCCGCCGAGCCCCTGCTGTGCAGACCTTCCCTCCCTGGGCAGGCCCTGAGCTGGGGAGAAAGGGAGACTGGCTGCTGGCCCAGGACTCCACGGATCAGGATCTCTGGAATATGTGAGTTCCTGTCGGTGAGAGAGCTGGGCTTGCACAGTCCTGAGGGTCCCTGGGGACGCTTTGCCTGGGCTCCAGGAACTCTAAGTATTGTTTTAACCTCCCTCACTAGAGTGAGCCGGGGGCCGCTCACTGCTGCCAGGGGCTGGGAGCCTGCAGGCCTCTCTCCTGGAACCTCTTGCTGCTGTTGCTGGGCAGAGCAGGGAGGGAGGAGGCTGCAGGAGCTGAGCAAGCTGTGTGTGCAGAGGGGATTGGTCACACCAGGTACAGATGCCTTGGGCTGCCCTGGATGTGATTGGCCGCTGACCCCCTCCCCTCCAGGCACCTCATCTCTGGCTGTGCAGAGCCTGGGAGCTCTGGCAGCTGCGGGGAGGGGGAGGCTGGGAGAGCCCCTCGCACCACTGTCAGCTCAGCTCAGGGGAGCAGGCGCCTGCAAGGGGCTGTGCCCCCTGCATCCTGAGGCAGGCTCTGCCCAGGGATGCAAGGTGAGCTTCCCCTCTGCCCTGCAGGCACTGCCAGACCACCAGGCAGCAGGAGATGGGAGGACACTGTGCTCCTTCCCCCAGGCCAGACACTGATTGAATGCAGACCCACAGGTGCAGAGCCCATCCCCACGTAATCCGGCAACGGACACCCTTTTCCAAGACCTGCGTCACGGCCCCTGCATCTGGCTGAGCCAAGAGCAGAAGGCAGTGGGCCTCCTGGGGGCCTCCCATGCCTGGCAGGTCGGTCTCCTGGGAGAGTCCGGTCAGCTGCCCTGATGCCACGTTCGGTGCCTCTCCCCGCACCTCGATGGTTCCCATGGCCACCGTGCAGGACTCCTCCATATACATCTCCTGGGACTATCCAGTCACCCCACACACCCCTGAACTCCCAAAGAATAGAGGGGTGCCTGGAGACAGGCACCTGCAATGCACACCCCTCCCTGGCACAAGATCCACATGCCATGTGCCGCCTCCTCTCTGAGACCACACAGAGAGAGCCTGGGCCCCGACTTCCAGCACTGCCTCTCCTCCGTGATTCAGGACCCCCCTCTGCAGCACCCATGCCCACAGCCTCACCCCGCTTTGTCTTCCACAAGCTCTCCAGTCTTCTTCCACCCAGACAAGCGGTTGGTCCCAATTCCACTGAGCAGGCTCGCCAGCAGCCCCCAAGCTTGGGTCCGGGGCACGTGTGCTGAGGCTCACGCCAGCTCATGGCTGACCACCCCGCAGAGCAGAGCGCACAGCCCACCCTAAGGACACTTCCTGGGTGTCAGCAAGTCTCCAGCTCGATGGGTAGATGTTGACTCTCCTGCACTCGACCCTCTGAAGTATTTCACAGTGGACAGGCACTGCTGCTTTCTTCCCAGCTCCTTTTCGCTGGGATTCGCAGGCAGGGACGGGGCTTCCTATCTGGCCGCCGCTCAGCCAAGGCCCCAGGACTTCCACACGCCTCACCCCTCGTCTCCCCGCCCAGTGCTGCTGTGCTTGGGGATGTTGCTCAGGCTCTGCACACACGGAGTGATCGTGCCCTGCAGCTGCATGGAGGGAACTGGGGCACTGTGTGCTGCCTGGCAGGAAGTGCTGGAGGGTCGCCTGGGGCTGGGAGCAGCCCTGGCTGTGGGGTCTGGCACTGGCGTCTCAGCTCTTCATCAGGACACTCAGGTTCAGACCACACACCATCTGCCTGGGTGACACACTTGCTCCCTGGGATTGCAACCCTGCTGGCCAGCTGGGGCCACACTTCTCCTTCTCGTTCTATGCAGTGCCCACTTCGCAGTGTGCCGTACATGGCTGAGGGACCTGCAGTGTCACCGTCCCGACAGTGAGACCCTCATCTTGTGCCAGGCTTCCATTGTGTGCCTTCCTCCTCATGGGGCACCATCCGCAGCGTGACCTCTGCTTCACTTCGCAGTGTCACCAGCACACCCCTCCACCATCTGTCCCCACACCGGGCACACGACGTTCATGCTGCTTTCTCTTGCAGGTGGCTCCTTCTCATCAGTCTGTAGGCTCCTTGGTGTGCCTTCCTCTTCATGGGGCACCATCATGTACAGAGACACCTCTGCTTCACTTCGCAGTGTCACTGCACACCCCTCCACCATCTGTCCCCACACCGGGCACACGACGTTCCGGCTGCTCTCTCATGCTGGTGGATCCTTCTCATTTGCCCTAGGCTTCCATTGTGTGTCTTCCTCTTCATGGGGCACTATCCACAGGGTCACCTCTGTTTCACTTCGCAGTATTTCCAGCACACCCCTCCACCATCTGTCCCCACTCCGAGCACACGACGTTCCTGCTGCTCTCTCGTGCTGGTGGATCCTTCTCATCCTGTCCGTAGGCTTCCATTGTATGCCTTCCTCTTCATGGGCCACCATCTGCAGCATCACCTCTGACTCACTTCGCAGTGTCACTGCACACCCCTCCACGCTCTTCCCCCACCGGGCACATGACGTTCCTGCTGTTTTCAGTTGCTCGTCCATACTTCTCAGGGCCAGCTCAGGTTGAACTGCAAACGACCCAGGCTCTGTGCAGGCCTCATGGCAGCCAGGTGCGCTGCTGCACCTAGTGTGGGGCTGCGGAGCCTGGTGCTCAGCAGTAGCTGAGTCTCATCAGCATGACCCGCGGTGTCACTCAACTCCTGGCTCCCCGGACACCTCCGGACAGACTCAGCCTTGGCGTCATTTTGCTGCAGGGCTCGCCAGCCTCCAGGCTGGGCTGCCCGGACAGTTTCTCCCTGCCATCTGTGCTGTCCAGGTCGCAGCTCAGGCCCTCACACTCCAGGGCAGGCATAGCCCAGCCTGTGCTGCTCTGCTGGGCGCCCCCACGGCACTGGGGTGCCTTCCCCTCCTCTCGATCCCGCACATGCTCAGTCTTTGCACTGAGGCCCAGGCCCGCCTGGCCTTCCCGCGAGAGACGGCCTTGCCTGCCAAGAGCCTTCCTTCTTTCTTCTGTCATCCCTCGTGCTGTCCCCTGAGAGGGCCCTTGTCACCTGTGTCAGTGTTGTCTCTCTTGCACCACAGGCAGTGGGCTGGGTCCTGGGTGTGAAGTCCTGCCGAGCCCCCAGCATCACCAGAGCGGGGAGTGCCACGCATTGGGGCAGAGCCTGTCCCCACTCAGGCAGCAGTGGGTGACTGTGCTCGCCCTGCAAACGTGGGCACAATGCAATCGGTAACGGGGAGTGAACTGACACTTCCCTCTGGGGTGACGAAGGACTCACGGAGAGTGGGGACCTGGGCTGTGCATTCCCAGTCCCAGCAATGCTGGAGAAGGTAGAGTGAACCAGGAGTCCAAGGCCTCCCTGGAGCAATCACCCTCACTCGAGGGACACCCGCTCACGGCCCTGCAGCCACCTGCTGACAAGGTACCCCCATGTCTTGGTCTGAAGTTGCGGGAAATTGCTTCCATTCCTCTTCACCACGGGCTGTCCCATGCCTCTGTGCACCCGCAGGTGCTGTTCCCTCTCTCTTCACGCCTTGCTCTTCACAAGGTCAGTCGAGCAGGCTGTGTGTCCTATTCACTTCTCCCGTAGCATCTCAGATGTCAGCTCTTGGACCAGGAATTCCTTGGTTTTTACCCAGCAACTGAACTCTAGAGGGTGTGCAGAGCTGCGTGTGCCCACGTGCCTCAGGAGTAGGCAAGTCCAGAGGGGGCTGAGAGCCTTTGATGCTCTTCCTGGGTCCCTGAGCCCACATGTGCAGGACTGGGCCAGAGCAGCCCTGCCCAGTGGGGAATGTGCACGGTAGGGTGAGCGAGCCCTACCTGAGGGCAGGTGGGCACAGCACAGGTGAGCCCGTGAGGGAGACAGGAGTCCTGGGAGCCAGGGCTCATCAGGGGGAGAAGGTGGAGCAGCCTTGAGCAAGAGGAGGTGCTGACAGGTGGAGAGGGTGGACTCCCTACGAGGAAGGTGAATGTGCTCACCCAGCCGGCCTAGGGATGAGCAATGCCCACATGCAGATAGTGAGAATGCTCCACGTGTCTTCCCAGAGAGCCTGCGGTGTGTCTGGGCAGCAGCAGGCATCTGCCATGCTGGCAGCCGGGACAAATGGGGGCTGGAGCGTCCCTGCCGTCCTTGTCTTCAGCTCACAGTCAGTGTCTGCTCTCAGCTGCTCTGCTGGGCCATGGGTGCTCCTCGTGGACTTGGCGAGCTGGTAAAAGCACATGGAAGCACTCCCTGTGCCCACATCGGGCTCATCTGAAGCCCAGGGAAACTCCCACCTGAGGGACAGCAAGGAATGTCCAGAGAACGTGAGTCTGTGAACGCCAGCCGGCCTGAGAGCTTGGGAGTGTGAGGGAGTGATAGTGGCCGGTGGTTCCCTCTGCAGCAGGTCCGCTTCCGAGTGAGCTACGCGTGGATCGGATCCAGCGCAGGTCGACCGAGGCAGGATTCAGCTCTGCAGTTGCAGGTCTGCAGGCCTTCTGTGGAGTCCCCGCACCTCCCCAGCTGTGGAACAGTGTTTCATGCCATGGTGCCCATGTCTTCATGCTGCGCCTCTCCTGGACAGCAAGCTTCCCAAACCCCAGCGAGACCCAGAGGGACAGCGTGTCCAAGCAGAACATTGCTCAGGCCATCACTGCAGAGCCCACGGCCCTCCCGCATCCCTAGGCCCCCTCACCTGCACGTCTCCCATGACGTCCTGCATGAGCACGTCGTACCGCACCACAAAGTCGGCCATGATGCCTGAGCCAGAGAAGGCAGCCTGGTCTCGCAAAGTCGGGCAGAAGGTGACTCGTGCGCAGGTCTCTCCCTTCTGGATCCTGGTCGATGGCGGCGAGTCAGCCTGTCCTATGTGGGGTTGTGGCGGGGAGGGCTCAGCAGACAGAGAAGTCTGGGAAGGCACAGCAAAGGGCAGCATCAGGGGAGGCTGACGGGCTGAACCCCTGCCCACGCGCCTGCCCCATGCCTTGCTCCTCTCCACGTCCTGCAGCATCAGGGCAGGCTGACGGGCCGAACCGCTGCCCACGCGCCAGCCCCATGCCTTGCTCCTCTCCAGGTCCTGCAGCCAGCTCCTACTCTGCCTCCTGCATCAAGCCCAGCCTGGCAGACCCACCTCACGCTCAGCTCCCAGCCCCTGGCGGCCTGACTCCAATCCCTCCTCTCCCCGTCATCTCCCTTCCCTGCAACCCCGCACCAGGACCTGCTGCGTGGCCCTGGGCTCTCCCACACAGACAGCGTGCTCTGTGCTGTGTGCTGGGGACAGGGACAGACACGCAGACAGGACCCGGGTCTCCTCCTCCCGCACAGCTGTGGGAAACAGCAGCCCGGCCAGGTTCTCCTCTGCATAGAATTTCACGTCTCGTCTTCCCTGCCTCCTGGCTCTCAGGATCACGTGTGTGAAGAGGCCTGTTAGCGTCTCGTCTAGAGAAATCGCTGCTGAATTCCTGGTCCCGGATGTTTGCTGAGCCGGCCACAAGATCAACTGCTCTGGAATTTGAGTCCAAGACAAATGTCCATTTACAACTGTCTCTGCGCCTCCTTTTTTCCACAAAGGGGAAACTTGGGAATTCTGCTCCCCCCCCTTCCTGCTCCAGCTGTCAGGAAGCTGGGGGGCAAACCGAGCCCCCATACTCTCGGAGGCGCCTGCTCACATACGTTCCCTGGGCTTCCTTCCTCTCCCAGCTCTTTGTTCTGCCTTATCCCCACAGGATTGGTCCTACCCTCTGCTGTAACCTTTAAGGAGAAGGGGGAGGGCGCTGCCATTTATAGCTTAGGGCTCCAGAGTGCAGGCTGCGGGGCCTCCGACGGCCCGTGGGCCCAGGTCCCCGCGGCCGCTGAGGGGCAGTGCCCCCCAGTCACTGCCTCCCTCTCAGCCCCATCTCCCCATCCTTAGCCCGGAAGCCCCTGGCTCCTGGAGACACCCAGTGCATGTTGGGGTGACAGGAGCCCGTTTAGGTGTAGCAGGAGGACCCCACCGGGGCGCCGTGGGTGCTCCCTGATGCCGGCCAGCACACTTTCTTCCAGTCTCCCTTATGCGACACCCAGGCGTCTGTGGGGAGGCTTTTCTCAAATGCCCAGCACAGTCCTGGACCATGGGTGCCCCCTCCCTACCCCATTCTTAGATGGGGACAGTGATGCAGACCTAGGGAGTGCCGCTCATCAGCGGGAGCTACAGCTGGGAAGGGAAGGCAGTCTGTGTGTCTGTCTCTCTGCAGTATGTCCCCCGCTGCCCTCTGCACCTGCCAGACAGGCCTCCATGGCCACGGGGCTTTGTCAGGGCCTCGGGACCTGGAGATTTCTCCATGTCTGTCCATCGCGGCTCGGAGGAGAGTCTGGGACCTGCTCCCTGGTTCCGCACCCTGGCTGCAGGTACAGCCCCTCAGCTGGTCACAGATGCCAATTCCTGGGCCCTCTGCAAGCTGAGCAACCGGGCTCCCCAAGGTGGGCCCAGCCATCTGCATCGCTCCCGGCCCAGGGAGTGATGCCGGTGTCGCTAGCCCAGCCTTCGAAAGTCCCAGATGTGATGGCATTGGCCGCCTCTGTGCCCCGCACCCCCAGGCGGGGGCCCGGGCTGCCCGTACTTCCCTGCTGACTGTGGGCTCGGCAGAGGCGAGACCAGCATCAGGCTCCATGTGCCGGTGTGGCTTCCTCAGCCCCGGGGTCCGGGGGAGGGGGGTGTTTCTTGTTCTTCCGGCTCGGTCCTCTGCTCGGTTTCTCTCCTTCCCCCATCCACTCAGGAAACCCCTCCCGCCCTCCTGTCACTCACAAGTCCACGCGCTCTGTGTCAGCTCACGTTGCCTCTCTCTGGCAGTCAGCGTGTTGTGAGGCGCAGACATACCCTCCAAGGGGCAACCGAAGTTAACTTCTGAGGACGTAAGGAACAGAGATGAGCGGCATGGAGGGTCCCACGGGGCGTGGTCAGACTGCGTGGCGCCGTCAGCAAAAGCCCTGGGCGGCCCAGAACTGCAGGGTGAAGGAGCAGCGGAGCTATGGCCCCGCGGTGAGAGCCGCATCCCAGAATTGGAGCGGCCCCCAGGAGCACACGGCTGCGGTTGGGGGACTTCACCAGGCCCAGGCAGGGCCCAGCACAGAGTGCGGGGTTAAATGCCCAGACTCTCGCTCCCACCACCATCGGCCTCGGGCCACTGCCTCTTATTGGCCAGCAAGGAGCCCAGGTGGGGCAACCAGCAGGGGTCGGTAGCGGGGTCAGGGTGGGGCAGAGAAGGACCAGCAGGGGTGGAGCTTGGATGGGGGGAGAAGCTGGGTGGGGGAGTAGCCAAGAGCGCTCACCGTCACCCTGAGCTGCCGTTGCTCCTGCTTGGGTCTGGCCCAGCCACCTGTCCTACATCAAGATCTTCGACGTGGGCACACGCTACATGGTGAACCGAGTGCAGGACCACGTCCAGAGCCGCACGGTCTACTACCTCATGAACATCCACGTCACACCCCGCTCCATCTACCTGTGCCGGCATGGAGAGAGCGAGCTCAACCTCAGGGGCCCCATCCGAGGAGACTCTGGCCTCTCACTCGGGGCAAGCAGGTAGGGAGCGCCCCGTGCACCCCACGCGTTGGCTGAGCTGGCCCAGGCGTGGTTGGGGCGGGGCTGGACAGGCAGGGTGGTGCTGTCTGGGTCCTGAGGAGGGGCCCACCTGGGGCTGGGCCAGGAGCAGGTTCTGCCCACTCCTGCCTTCCTCCCCATCCGCCACTCAGTGCGGACGCATCCTCGGTGGCTCCCAGGTGCCAGCGGCTTCTGCGGGTCTCCTAGCTGGAGCCGGGCCCTCCAGGCTGCTCCATCACACGACCCCGCTTCAGCCCTGCCTGACAGGTGCCCTCATCTCTCTCACCACGCTGTGCCCTTTCCTTGCTGCCCGCGGTCCCCTCTGGTCGCTGGTCACCATCGCTGGCAAACAGCTGCCTGGAGGGCCCCACGCTGAGTCCCTTCTCTGCGTCCTGGGGCTGCTGCCACCCTCCCCACCGCAGGGGTCACGCGGTCAGCAGCTGACCCACTTCTGGCTGCGTCTCGCCTGCCCTCCCAGCTCCATGCCAGGCCCAGCTCCTGCTCCGTGGTTGGTCCAGGAAGCCCTCACAGTCAGGTGGCCGAGCCCGGTCTCCATCTCTCCTGGGCTGGGCCATGTGCCATGTGCACATTCTGGGAGGGGCTCATACAGGGCTCTGTCCCCTTCTCTGTCCCCTCCCCCCCATCTGGCCCTGGCCTTGTGGGCATAGGTGCTGTTCTTGCTGGAAGGGTCATGTGGGGTGGGACCAGGGGGAGAGGGGGTGTGGGGGCAGCTATGTTGTCATGTATGGGACCCCTCTGCACAGCCACGGTGCCTTCTGTTCCCAACGTGTGGCCTCATTTGATGTCCACAACCGCTTGTGGGGTGGGCAATACCCACACCCAGATATGAAGGACGGAGCTGAGGTCCAGAGAGGGCCAGAGAGTGACCCCAGGTCACACAGCCTGGGCCAGACAGAGCCAGGACTGAAAGCCAGGCTTTCCTGCCTTGCATCTCAGTACCTCCGCTGGAGAGGCAGGAGGGTCCCAGACAAGGCGCTGTCACAGCCCAGTCCTCATGGCTCCCTCCCTGTCACTCCCAGGCTGGCAGTCTGTGTACGCTGGCCTTTGGCTCATCTGTGGCTCCTCAGGGCAGAGTGAGAGGCCATGCAGGTGTGACCCTGCCCCTGGCACCACCTGCAGCTTGGGCTCTTGCTGAGGGTGGCCACAGCCCTCTCCTGCGTCTTAGAGCCCAGGTGGACAGTGGCCAGCTCCACATGTGCTTCCTGCTCACTAGCGTGTGCGTGTACCTGCACACCCTTGGCCCAGCCTTCCGTGTGCTGGGCACAGTGCTCCGTGCCCAGCTGGAGTGCGCTCAGTGGTCACCCCATCACCATAGCCCTCAGCAGCCCCTGTGCACCTGGGAGCAGTCTGGGTGCTGCTGACTCCCCAGGTGAAGTGACAAACACAGAGACCACAGGTGAGCGCGAGCTGCTCGCGTCTCTCAGACAAGCCGTGAGGCCTGGGAGGGCAGGGACTCGGCCCCCAGCTCACAGGGACCGTGTGAGGGAGTGGGGGCCTCAGCCACGTCTCCTACCTCCCAGTCAAGCGCCCCTTCTGTCGGAGTGCACGGACGCTGACTCAGGCCCATGGTGAGCTGTGTGCAGGAGAGGCGTGTGGCTGTGGCTCTCCAGGAGCGCCGGGGTCGTGCGTCTGGGCCGGTGTCCCGCGCACTCCGTCTGAGATGGCTGACACACCTGTGCTCAGCACGGCAGGTCACCTGCTCCCTTGAGCTGCCACAGCCCTTGGGGGCCTCTCTCCATGCTGCCTTTGTTTTCTGCGTGGGACTGGCCGTGTCTTGAGAACTGGGACTCCCGGCACCCAGCACTGGGCCCTGGGCACCCGAGTCAGTAACCCGTGTTGGCTTAGTGAACAGCTAAGGGTCAGTGAGGGGGTGCCTGGCGGGCTCGAGGCTGTAGACCCCGGCCAAGCCCCACCTGGAGAACCCAGGCCCCAGCTTCTGCTGCCTGGGGGCGAAGGCCAGGCTCTCCTCAAGTCATTCTTCCCCGCTGAGAAACTGCCCTGGCGTGTGACGACTAACTCGAGGAGGTTCGATGGCTGCGTCCTGGTCGAGCCTGAATGTCTAGCCACGGGACGCCAAGTGAGCACGCAACGACTGCCGCCCTCCCTGGGCTGTGCCATCTGCTCCACCGAACCCTGAGGTTGAGTGAGCACCAGCAACAGCCCACCACCAAAGGCAGGTGCCAGATCAGGCGGGCACAGGGCTGAAGGCCCAGATGGGTTAGCAGAGGC
Organism: Sylvilagus floridanus; assembly: GCA_949820135.1. Taxonomy (NCBI): domain Eukaryota; kingdom Metazoa; phylum Chordata; class Mammalia; order Lagomorpha; family Leporidae; genus Sylvilagus; species Sylvilagus floridanus. The sequence continues at coordinate 93,772,572 of OX463223.1, forward strand.
CGCCCCTCTGCACAGCGTCACTCGCTGCGCCTCAGCTCCTGCCATGAGCCTTGCAGGTGGCTCCCGAAGATGAGAAAGTCCTGGGAGCACAGTGTGCAGGTGGTAACAGGAAGTAGCCGGAAGTCTAGGTGTGGTGCAGCTGCACGCTGGGGTGACCCTGATGGGAACTAAGCAGGGGAAATTATCCTACTGGGGCCATGCACGTGGGTGATCTAGAAAGCAATGTGCCTGTGGCACTGGTCCAGACTGAGTAAATATGGCCAGGACAGTCACTGCAGCACACCTGGTTAGGACAAGGCTTGGGATGTCCACATTCCATATCAGAGTGCCAATGCGATCCCTAGCTCCTCTGCTTCTGATCTGACTTCCTGCTAATTCACCAGGGAGACAGCAGAAGATGCTGGATTTCTGACACCCATGTAGGGAACCTGGATGGAGTTCCTGGCTCCTGCATTCTTCTTGGCCCAACACCAGTTGTTAAAGGCATTTTGGTGAATGAATCAGTGGATGGAAAATGTTTCTCTCTCTCTCTCATCAATAAATATAAATAAATACAATCTGGCAACATGGACAGAGACTGGGAAGGAACAAGACTGGAGAACAGATAGTAATAACAGTGTGATAAAACACAAAGAGAGTACAGTTCTGATTGCTTTGCCTATATGTATATGAGGGGTAAGTGAATAGATCTGTCACAATGGGCTACGTGGAAATACTTGTGTTCCATGTAAATGCTCACCCATAGGAACATGAGCCAATGAGCAAAATGGCCAGAGTAGAAGAGCTGGAGGTTATGTGTGGATTCAATATGGATTCACCTTCACACTTAACTTTGAATGTAAATATTTTACCTGGCCATTGTTAATCTTGTATTGAATAAGGAAAGATTTATACTTTTATGTATAAAGCACAAATACACATAGCTAGCAAATAGATATACAGTATATTTGTGGAAATCAAATTTCATAGGTGGGCAACAATTAGGACCAAATAAAAAGGCTTTTAAGGGTGATAATAGCACCAGGTACAGAAACAGGTCCAGGGCTCTATCTCTAGCCAAGAGGAATATGTATGATACAATCTAGAATTATTTGGAATTTAGTTAATGATGTACTGAGGATTGTAGGAATTCATCCATTACAATAATCACTTTCCGTCTGACAAAGGTGGTAGTAACAGACAAGTCTGTCCTCATTTCTCCTGCTGCGCTCTCTTCCCTGCTCCCAATACTGTCTTAGCTGCCTGGGACCAGACTTGTTGTCTTCCTCCCTGCCTACCTGCCTTCATTCTTGTCACTTGCATAGTAAGGAGTGAGGAAGAACCAATCTCCTGTTCTTTCACATTCTATGTCTTGTCAGAGGGAAGAAGAGGTGGGGAGCCTGGCAAGCCAGTGGTGTGAGGGAGTAAGTGGGGAGGGCAGAGTTCTTCATGACTCTGATTCATCCTTAACACTATCAAGCACCCTGAACTCGAACATTTTTTTTTTACAGGCAGAGTGGACAGTGAGAGAGAGAGAGACAGAGAGAAAGGTCTTCCTTCGCCGTTGGTTCACCCTCCAATGGCCGCCGCGGTTGGCGCGCTGCGGCCGGCGCACCGCGCTCGTCCGATGGCAGGAGCCAGGAGCCAGGTGCTTTTCCTGGTCTCCCCATGGGGTGCAGGGCCCAAGCACCTGGGCCATCCTCCACTGCACTCCCGGGCCACAGCAGAGGGCTGGCCTGGAAGAGGGGCAACCGGGACAGAATCCGGTGCCCCAACCGGGACTAGAACCCGGTGTGCCGGCGCCACAAGGCGGAGGATTAGCCTATTGAGCCAAGGCGCCGGCCTCTGAACTCGAACTTCTTATCAGAATCACAGTCCTTGCCACCCTTCTGTATCCCCCATTCCCTACATTTTCAGATGAGGATGGACTTAGCCTGAGGGGCCTGGACACAATACCCACTAGAGCCCTTCCTGAGGCCAAAGCTGCCTCTTACCTTGTCTACCTGTCCCTGGTAATACCCAGTCTCCAAGGAGACCGTGGTCTAGTCCCTAATGTAAGAATCTGCTTTCATTGACGGCCACCATAGCAGCGAACACACACTTAAATTCACGGCCACAGGCAAATAACTTTCCCACTTTTCAATCATATTACCTAAGCAATAAAATGCTCTGCCCTTACTACAGAGGGAAGAGGTGACCATTACAAAGGCCTCATTGTCCATAAAACTGCCCCAGTGATTGCAAGCCTGGAAATACAAGGATCAGAGATGGTGAATGCTTCATGGAGAAAGGTCCAGGGGCAGTACCCACCTCCAATCAGGGCACTAGATCTCTGAGAGCATGGGTTCAGTCCTCTCTTAGTGGGCTGTGTAACTGGGAGAACACCTTCAACCACACAAAGGACTTTGGTACCTTGTTCATGATATCCCCACCTCTGCCACCATCTAGGTGATTTTACTGTCCCCACGGATAACCTAACCAGTACCCTGACCTATGCCATTGACCTCACATCTGCAGAACTATCGTCTCTCACCTTCTATCACTTCACCATCACCTACAGCTCTGCTGTCTTCTTCAGTAGAATCATCCAACTGTCTGTCTAACTAGCCCTCCTGTTTGTCCTGTCAACAACCCTTCCTAAATCCTTGGAATACTGCCAGACATGCAACAGGTGCTCAGGCACATAACCTTCTGTCCCCGTTCATGGTCTTCACTGAGACTCCTATCCATACACACCTGCACAGTTCCTCAATCTATCACTCTCTTCATGTCTCCTCATAAGCCCACCTGTGGTCCACCTCTTCCACCATCTCACGTGTCTATGTGTCAGAAACTACGGAGCCAGTAATGAAGATTGAGACTCATACATTGCCATTGCTGCCATTGGGCCTATGTCTTTATTCTGATCCAAACACCAAAACTCAAAACTGGGAATAAGCCGACACTGCTCTGCTTCTCATGCCTGCACCAAGATTACAGAGCATCTTGCTATGTTCCCCCCAAAATCATGGGCACCATGTCCTATGGGTGCCTCCCCATTGTTCAACATCCTTCCACAGTCCCCTGTCAGAGTCCTGTCTGGACAGTGCCCTTTCCCAGGTCCCATCCCCATCCCAGAACCCATTCAACTTCTTCCTCTCCACTGGCTCTTGCTCTGCTCATTTCTCCTTCCCCAAGAAAATGCTCCCTTGTTCTTTTATCTCCTTTTGTCTAGCTGCCTCTTTCTCTCCTGTCTCACCCAGATTTCTCAAAAGGAGAGTCAACATGTCATTTCCAGTGTCTTCTCCCTCTGCTTCCTGCTCTAGACTTGCCCATCCCAAACCTCTTTTTCAAATTGTGTTCTTGGTGCCTCCAATGCACCTGACTGCACCCCCACTGAAATCCCACCTGCCCTTTTGGCTAGAGATGGGGCCCAACCTAGCCCAGAGAAACAGGCTAATCTCACTCCTGGGGATCCAACAGTATTATCAAAATAAACATAGATTGAGGTGGAAACATCCCGCATTCCTTTTTAAATGTGATGCCAAACTGACAGCCCACCATAAAAAAAAAAAAGCAAGAAACTCAGAAATGGCAAATAGATTTAATGCAGAGTGTCAACTTCAATTGATTGATAGTGGCTGCCAAGAGTGCTATCTTGAGTAAGTTGCTGAGGATGCACCCTGGCTTGAGGAGAAAGACTGCTGGGATTAACAATATCTGAAAACACAAGTAAAAGAAAATCAAAAAAAGTCAGGTAATATCCACCAAACACCAAGGAATAAAACGCCAATGCCAACAGCATCTTTGCACACCCTCCACGGCCTTCTCCAACCCAGGCCTTCCAGCAGCAGCCCAGCTCCACACCCCATCCCTGTGGGCCCCAGCTAGCCCCACCACAACCAAGGCAGATACCTGAAATCTCACTTGTAGGAGAAACCACAGGCACCAGAGCTGCCACTGGTGCTGGCACCAGCACCGCCAAGGCCAGCAAAGAGCCCAAACGTGAGAGTGGCAGTCAGGCCGGCGCTGGCATTGAAGCCACTGCTGGCGCTGGCACCAGTGCTGGTACTGGCACTGGTACTGGTACCGGTACTGGCACTGGCACTGGCACCACCACTCTCTTGGGCTTTGGCTTTAGCTTCAGCTCCCGCCTGGATCCGGGCTTTGGCCCAGGGTCCAATATCAGCTTCATCCCAGTTGCAGGGCCCAGCAGCATTCTCAGAGCCAAGCCCAATGCCCATTCGAGCTCTAATCTCAGCCCTCGCCTTGGCTTCAGCTGCAGCCTCAGCTGCAGCCTTCAAATCTGCTTCCATTGCCTCTCGGTACTGAGCTGCCCATTCCTTGGGATCCTTCTTTTGTACCTGAAACAGCCACAAGAAAGATCATATTTAGAGAGCACCTAGATAAGGCACCATGCTACAGGCTGTGTTTAATATTATGAAGACAGTTAAGTACTACTACCAATTATGTACCTAATAATCCATCCTTGTTCTGATACTTATTAGCTTTATGACCTTGAACATGTCACCTACTACCTCTCTGAGTCTCAGTTTTCTCATCTGCAACACAGCAATGACATACTACTTGTACAGGTTAAATAATTCAGATAAAAGTGCCTGGCATGGTGTTTGGCAATTAACAGACCTTCTGAACGCTGGGATATGAACTGCCGGCTGCTCTGCACATAGCCGGCCCCATCCAAGGGCACCCCATGCTCTCAATGCCAGGCTCAGGCAGCTCTCCAATTACCTTGCAGGCAAACTTGAGGACTTTCATCTTGCTGGTCTCATAGTAGGAGCGCAGGCCCCAAAAGAACTCATACTCAGGAGGATTGCTATTGGGGACTCTGGCATAGTCCAGGTACCTTGAAAAGAGAAGTTGAAAACCTTTATTTCTAAGACAACCCAGGGCCCACCAAAGACTAGAGAGGCAAAGACTAGAGAGACTTTATGTGGTGATGTGCTCCTCTGAACACTGCAGCTTTTCTTCCACCATGGAGCCTCGTGCCACTGGTCTTGCCTGGTAGCCACATGAAGGCGCACAGGGCACATGTGTAGGGCATTTGTTTGTAAAGAGGCCACAAGTTTTATGCACCTCATCACAATGACCCAAGATTCCTGTTGGGTGTGTTGTAAACAGAGGAGCCATTCTTCAGGCCCCTTGCTCTGAGCACACCCCACCCTAAGGGTTCTTATCTGCAATCTGGCTAAATCCTGGAAAGGTCCACCACAGCAAAAGACGGTAAATGAAGAGATAGCCATGATCAGCATGCTGCAGGCACAGTCCTAAATTCCTGATCCTGTGTGTGAGTGTGCCTGTGTTCCTGTGTGCTCAGGTGGTTCTGAGTGCCTATGTGTGTGCTTGCACATTCTTCAAAGGCCAATGACACGGCAGGTTCTCGCCAGAAAGTCAGGAGGACAGCTCTCCAGGCCCAAACAAGCCCCTTAGCAGCTGTGGGCCATACTTAGAATTCCCCCCTTGAAGTCCCACATTCTGTGAGTACAAAACAGGGATGGGATAACCACACCTGTTTTGCAGGGCAGTAAGAAAATGAAATGAGATATACGTCACATCCCTAGCCTGGTACCTGCTACATAAAGGCACCATTTTATGGCATTTCTTTATGGGAATTAATGTCTAAGATGCCCTGGATAGCACAGTGAAATGAAGCAAGCCTGTGGAGCCAAGTCCTGTACACCATTCTTTCATCTGCTACCTGTGTAACCCTGAGCAAGTGGCATTGCCCCTCTGAGAATCGGTTGCTGCCTATGGACAATGCTAGTGATGATATTCTCTCCTTTGGAGAGACAAATGTGAGAGTACACAGAGTAATAGATTAGGAAATGCGTGTCACTCCTGTTCTATGTCACTGCTCCAGAAATAACCCAACACCTGCATGCACGCACACACTGACACACACCATGGTTATATTACTCAGTTCTGAAACAGATAAAATGCATGGGCCACACCACCACCAGAAAGACACTTACTTCTGCTTCACAAACTCATCAGTAATGAGCTTTTTCACATCCCCAAAGAGTGAGTGATGTATCCTGAGAACAGAAAAAGGAAAATAAATAAATAAAGACAGTTAGGGCTGTGGCACTTCCCAGATGTGGCCAGAGGTGTTTCCAATATGAAGATTTTCAGCACAGTGGGAAGCTCCATATAAGCTAAAGAGAGAGTGAGAGGGAGCAAACAGTTCACGGCCACTTACCCAACCACCCGGGTCAGAACCCAGGACCCTCTACCCAGCCCATCACCCCCCACCCGCACCACCAGACCACCAGGCGGTTGCAATCCTGGGACCGTCCTCTCTTGCCAAAGGACAACACGGACAGCAAGCGCTGAGAGAGCCCAATCATACCCAGGGCGCAGCCCCAACTTGCGCAGCACCTCCCAGATGACAGCTGCAGGGGGAGGCAAGAGGAGACAGGGCCGAAAATGAACACACGGAATTCAGACCCCAGCCACCCATTCAGCTGCGTGCCCCGCCACTCACCCTCACTCGATCGATTTCCATTCATGAAGATGATGCTAAGAAGCACCATGAGAAGGCCCAGCTTGGGTGAGTCCTTGGTCCTAAGGGAATAATGGACAGAGAAAAGTTTATGTGCAGGAGCAGGTGGGCCTCTCGCAGCTTCCCTGGATATGGCAGAATTCTGTCCTGTCCATGCTTCAAGCTCTAGGTGACCCTGGGCAAGGTACTTAGATTCACGAACCTCAGACTCCAATACAGTGAAAGGCGAAAACCACACCCTCCCCTCCCCAGGTGACCAAGAAGATGGATGAATGCCTGTCAGCCTGGTACAGTCAATTGTGGCTCCTTTTCTCTCTCTCTCCCTCAGCCCTCAGAGCTTTCTAGGCAGAGCCCCACTGACACTAATGGCCTTCGAGCACCGTGATCCACTCGCACCAAGGAGCCCTCCTTTTACAGTCATTCTACCAGGGCCAGGCCAGTTACTCAGTAGGAAGTAGGAAGTGACGGGCCTCCTCTCCTGGAAGCTTCTGGGAAAACAGCACACCTGGCAGCAACAATGCCCCCACCTCAGGCTCCTGCACTCTTCAATCCTAATCCTGTACCACTACTGCACACGGAGCTTGAACTACATGCGGGAGCTGTGACGGGGGCTTTCCCGGCTCTCTAAGAGAATGTGGGGAGAGATGACAGGGAAGGAAGGGGTGGTGCCACGGACAAAAGCAGAACCCCCTCCCACCCGAGCCCTGTCCCAGCTTACGTTCCCAGTATGCCTGCATCGGTGGGCTCTAAGGTGCTGAGAAGAATGTACAAGTGGTCATTCTTATCAATTTCCTTCAACTGAATCCCAAATACCTGTGGATGGGGAGAACAGCCTGTGAGATCACAAAATTCAGCTTCCTGGGCATCCTGCAGCTCCCTGGGTACCTAAGGGTTGTGTGTGTGTGAGAAATCAGTGAGATAACGCACGTAGAGCATACAGCTAAGTGCCTGGCACACATTAAACATGCACAAAATGCACTGCTATCTTCAACATCATCTTTCTAATGAGCGGGAAGCTAGGGAAACAGAGATAAGCATCTGAAATACGTGACAGGATGCGTCCAGCAGCCGACCAAAGCCAGGACTAAGTTGCGTGGCTTGGGTCCTAGCTATGTTTTCACCACTGACTTCCGTGCGACCTGTGGCTGGTCTACACTCTTCCCTAGGCCACTGTCTGCTTATCTGCACAGTGACAGGGCTCGATTAGTGGGTCTCTGTGGTTCTCCCTAGAAGGGACATATACACCTTTGTTCCACGCAAGGCTTCCCACTGCGCCCATCCCCCAGGGCTGCCCCTTTACCTTCTCCAAGGAATAGCCTGCTCGTTCGATGATTTCCGGGTACACATCAGTGTATTCTTTGATGACGTCCTTCAGCATATCTGCAACAGGGGAGGGTTGCAAGCACCTGGGCTTAACAAGATGTCAGACACGCACCCCCCACACACAATGCCCAAGCCATAAAACTTTTGCCAACCATGCCATGAGCGGCGTAGCCAGCTTGTGAGCTTATCAGTAGAGACGCTAGCACTGCCAAGTGAGAACTTCGGGAAGACAGAGATAAGAACATAAGAGCAAGGAGTACCCCAGCTATAGGAGGGAGAGGGTAATGGAGGGTAAAGCTCAAGGCAGGTGGGGTATCAGTAGGACTCTACCTGAGCGTTTGATTGGAATCTTTGTCTGGTCTTTAGCCAACAGGTACTTCACCAAATCATTTGCCTGGGAGAGAAGGGGGAAAAAAGGAATGTCAAAAGAAGCTTGCAGAAAGTGAGATGGCAGAGAAGAGGACAGGCAGGGCAGCGGACGAGGCAGAGTGCAAAGGACAGAATTCTTACCCTGCCTTGCAAAAGGGCCACGTCCCGAGGTGGCGGCGCCTCAGGCTCTTGGGATGACTGGAGCTTGGCAGCTCTACGGCGAGCCTTGCCCCTACGGGCTTTAGGGGACCTCAGGGAGAGCAAGGCTCTCCGGGCCCAAGCAGCCAGCCGAGTCCGTGATGCCCTACGGGCCCAAAAGGCTATTGGCCCCCTTGAAGCCCTGCGGGCCATTGAGGCCATCAGAGCCTTTGAGACTCTTCGGCCAGCTGTGGTTCCAGAAGCCTGACTCTGGTCACTGTTGCCATCCTCTTCTCCTTCGAGATGCTTCACCTGCATCAACACAGAGGCAGTGCGATGTCACCACAGAAAGCAGGTGGGCATTTTTTCCTCACCCTATCTCTTGCAGGAAGCACCCCTTATTCCCATTCCCGTAGTCCCAGCCTGACTCACTGGGCATGCTGAGTCCTGGCTTCGTTTGTTCCTGACTATCAAGCAGGAGCTGCATCTCCCCAGCGGGCCAGGAGCTACCCAAAGGTGTGGCCCGAGGATTCCCCTTCTGTGTGAACCACTGTCTCGGCTTGCAGTACCCTAGACAAGCTACCTCTCAGGGAGTCGGCTTCCTTCTCTAGAAAACTGGGGTTCGAAGAGTGCGTTCAGCATTTAATGACATGCCCTGAGTGAGTGTGCCAACAGCTGGCAGCTACTATATAAACACGAACTGTGTTCCATTCAGACTGCAGCCATGTATATTCCTGTCTCATTGCCCCACCACCAGCGAGCCCTCTAAAGACACCAATCACATCACATTCTTCTCCATGTCCCCCCACAGCCTTGATGAGCAGAGGAAGTTCCTAAATGTTTGCAGAACGAGTGAACCCCGTGAGAGAAGAGGAACGCAAAAGCAGGAGTGGTGACTGCAGAGTTCTTACCTTTCGGGCTTTCTTGGCCTTAACCTTGGGCCGAGTATCCTGGTTCTCCTGAGTCGGAGCAGCTGCACCTTCAGGCTCCCGTTCTTCTGCTGGAGCCTGAGAAGCAGGAGTCTCAGTCTCCGAGGCCTTTGCCTTGACCTTCTTCTCAGCCACACAGCTGACCTTTTTGGTCTCAGCAGCAGGCATTGTCACAGCCTGCGGGTCAGCATTCTGTGTCTTGGTGTCAGCTGCTGGACTCTTGTTTTCAGTTGCCACGACCTGTGTATCCGTCAGCTGAGCAGTCGACGAGCCCTGGGTAGCAGGTGCCTCCTGAGCCTCTGGGGCCTTTGAGACCTGCGTGGTCTTTGAGACCCCTGGGGCCTTTGAGACCTTCACAACCTCTGAGACCTTTGGTGCTTTTGAGGCCTTTGGTGTATCTGAGACCTCCAAGTTCTGGGTCACTGTCAACAGGGTCTGCATCATGGAGCCACTGTCCTTTTCTGAAGCTTCAGCCTGCAAAGAGGAAACAGCGGAGTTCACAGACCTTCTCCACATCCCCAACTAGACAAAAGGTTCCAAATTTCCAAGGCCATACTTCTCTGACCTGCACTGTGTGCTGACTCCTACCCACAATGCGCTCCAACCACCTCTGCCTAACAAGACCCCGCTTTCCTCTGAGCCAAGAACTGATGGCAGAAGAGGGGGCCTCTGCCCTCCTGCCTGCCAGCACCCCACCCCCGCCCCAGCCAGCTTCTCTTCCTCTCTCCCTCCACTGAGAGAGGGAGCGCTCAGGCAGGGAAAGTGGGTGGAGAAGGGCAAGGATGGGAGGGGAAGTGCCAAGGGACTTGGAGCAGCAGTAGGGACTGGAAAGGAAAAACAGCTGGGGCGAGGACAGAAAGAGACCTTACCTGGAAGCGAGTTAGCCCCGAACCACTCTCACTTGTGTCAGACATGTCTCAAGCTGGCCTGGCAAAAGCTGAGCCTGAAGGGGAAAAGGCCTGGGTCAAGTGGAGAGCCCACTGAACGTCCTCTCCCCCGATCTGCCTAGAGGCTGAGCCTCGCCTTCCCTAGAGCCCTAATCCCAAGCCCTCCCCCAACTCCAACAACTCCGCTCTCAGATACAGGAATCCAGAGCGTCTAGGTCTCAATTCCCTGCAGCCGCACCCTCCCCTTCTCCAGGAAGATGTGCCAGCGCGGCAGCTCTGAGGACCCCGCCCCTTTTCCCAGTGCACCCCCCCCAGCCGCAGGCCGACAGTGCGCATGCGCGTCTGCTGCAGGGCCCATCTCAGCCCCGCCCTCTTTCCCAGCACAAGCCCTTTCTTTGATGTCCACCGTGCACATGCGCATTCGGCAGCGAGCCCCGTTGAGCCCTGGCCCTGCTCAACACGCCCCTTTCTAGCGATACTTAGTGCGCATGCGTAATGGTCACCGTCTCAGTCCAGCACCCTACCCCAACACACGCCCCTCTCCAGGTCCGCAGTGCCATTGGGTCCCACCCCCTCCCCAACAAACCTCCCTCTCAAACTGTCGCAGTATCTGGTGGTCCCGGTCCCTCCCCTACTCACACCCACCTCAGAAAGTGCACAGTGCCTCCTGGTCCCGCCCTTTTTCCTAACACGCCCCCCTCCAAACAGGGGCAAAACGCATCTTGGTTCCGCCCCTTCCCTATTACACCCCTTCCTCAAATCTGTATTGAACTAGTGTTCCATCTTGGGCCCGGACAAACTGGGTCCAGTCCCCTCCCTTCCCAGCCGGATGGATCCGGTACGATCCGGTCCTTTCGGCAGGTTTTCTCCAGATCCCAGAGGGTGGGGCCGACCCCTAGCGGGCCCTCATCCAAACCTGGGCCCCGCTGCTCACCTAGTCCTTCTCCAATTCCTGAGTGCGTCCAGTCGCTCCAAGCCCCTCCGAACTCGGAGACTGCCCTCCCCCCTCCAGGCCGGAAGTGGTCCCGCCCCTTTCCGCCTCCCTAGGGGGCCTCCGTCCCAGCCTGTCTGCCCCTCCCCCGCTCCTGCTCCTCATTCCTTATCCCCCCCTCCGTATTCCCGCTGCCTCACTCCCTGCTCCCCAGTCCCCCATCGCATTTCCTATTTACCCCCGCAGAATTCCCTGTGCCCGCTCCTTACATCCTCCTCCGTGTCACCTATGCACAACCTCCCCTCCGTATTCCTTAACCCTCCTCTGCATCCCCTATTCTCTTCCCTGGATCTCCACTCCCCTTAGCAGTCCTCGTCCCCCACCAAGCATGCCGAGTTCCCCGTTTCTCTCCTCTCCTCCTTCTCTAGTCTCTGCTCTCCAGTCCTTACAGCCTACTAGTTTCTCAGTCGTCCTCATTGCCTGCACCCTGCTTCGGGTCACCTCTGCTCCAGCTGCAGTGGTGCAGTAAGAATTGTCCACCTGCCTGGCTGTGGGTTCGAGTGGGCTAGAACCACTGTCTGACAGCCAGGCAAACTCCAATCTCGACGCTCCTCACCTTGTCCTCGAGCGAGTCCGGGATGCGTCTGCCCTCTCTCAGTCCCTCTCGAAGTCTCAGCCTCCTGGACTAAGAGCTGCAGACAGCCCAGCCCAGCCCAGCCCAGCCCCTTTCCGCAGCCCCCTGCCACCCCCCCTCGCCTTCCTCGGGGGTGGGGCAATGGGGCCCCGCTCAGGGCTGTCTGACGCCAAAGCCCATGTTTATGCCACTGTACCAGGCTCAGTCTGAAGCCATTCCAACCCAAACCACCCCCTGAAAGCGATTCATTCATTGAACTTATTTATTTTTATACTTTATTTTTTCTTATTACAGAGATAATGTGTTGTCGCTGTGAATATTTAAATAATGCAGAAGTATGCAACATACCAATGAAAGGCCACCCTTATCTCATTCCCCAGAAATAACTACTGTTAACATGTTGATATACATTCTTCCAGATTTCTTTCTATTCATATACTAATTATTTGGGTTTTCTTCCCACAAATCGTGAACTATTCCTACTGTTTTGTAGCCTGTCCTTAGCAGTGCACGTTTTTCTTAACAGCTGCATAACCTTTTCTTGTATAGATGTCCCATAATTTTTTAACGAGTCCAGCACACATAGACATTAGCATTGTTTCCGTGGGTATTTTTTACTGTTACAAACAAATGCTACAAGGAACATGCTGGCATCTGTATTGTGCTCGTTTGTTTGGTTTTGTTTTGTTTTGTTTTGTTTTTTTATGGTACTTTTTGCTAACTTTGGTGCAATAAAATGTGTTCCATTTTCACACAGATTTGTCAATTTACTCTCAAAAAAATGCATTGAATAATATTCCCACCAAAGATGTCTCCCAGATGTTTACATGTACATTATACAAATATTTTTCATGACTTATGATACTTTTTGCTATACAAAAATTATTATGCATGGAGTTATTTTACATGTAGTCAAATACATCAGTTTTTCCTTTTTCACAACTGGATTTTGCTTCTTGTTTAGGATGCTTTCCACACTCCGGTTTAAGCACTTTTATTGCTTTATTATTTGCATTCAAATGTTTAATCATTCCAAAATTTGTTTTGTGTAAAGATTCAGCTTGTTTTTTTCCTCCAAAATCATAGTCTCTTATCTATAAACTATGTACAAACTAATCCATCTACTCACTGCGTTGAAATGCCACCTCTATCATAAAATAAATTCACATAAGCATTTGGTTCTATTGAGGAAAGCACAATAAGAGGTAAACATAACAGAAACTAGACAAAACCATTATTAATTTTGGAGTGTATTAATGCAGACCTTCAAAACCTAAGAGAATGAACTAAAAAGTTGACAGAAACCATCATAGAATTCAGCACAGGAGTCAGTTGCTGAAATAATATTTGATACCTTCTTCATATCCAAAGTAATTCAAATGGTCACAAGTCTGCTTTGTGAGATCATCTCTTCCTTAACTAAACAAATAAAGTATTGTTAATTCCTATGTTCTCTGGATAATTAGAGATATGCAACACACATATTGTCTTTTTTCCTTCTCTCTCCATGATGCCCCAAATTCCTATCCATGACCTTTGTCGTCATCCAGGTAAGCACTGATTGTGGTTTGGACTAGAGTGGTAGCAGTGGACATAGTGAGAAGTGATTGAATTTGTGAGACAGTAAAGAAACAAAAAGCAATAGGACTCAGTGAGTAACTAACTAGATCCCGGGGAGAAGAGTGAGAAGTGGGAGTGTCAAAGGGAACACTTAGGGAGCTGCTGTGACTCCTTTTACCGAGGTATGGAATATTGAAGGAGGAATGGGTTTGAGGGAACCTGAAGGTTGATTTAGAGGCACCTGTGGAACATCCAGGTAGAAGTGTCCCACCGGCATTTGAACATAGTGAATTAGCAGATAGGAGTGCACTCTGTCTCTGTCTCTGGCATGTGTGTGTGCCTCTGTCTCTTTGCCCCTCAATAAACACAATAATGAAAAATTAAGCAGCTGGCATTATGGTACAGCAGGTTAAGCTGCCACTTGTGATGCCCAAGTGGCATTTCAGAGTGTTGATTTGAGTCCTCACTGCCCTGCTTCCAATCCAGTTTCCTGCGAATGTGCCTGGGAAGACAGAAAATGATGGCCGAATTGATTGGGCCCCTGCCACCTATGTGGGATACCAGGATGAAGTTCATGGTTCCTGGCTTCAGCGTGGTCCAGCCCTGGCTGTTGTAAGCATTAGGGCAGTGAACCAGTAAGTGGGATGGAGTCCCCCTCTCTCTCTCTGGCACTCTGCCTTTCAAGTAAATAAAGATATCTTTAAAAAAGAAAAATAATAAAAATGAAATTTCCAAAAAGTTCATGAAAATGGATGCTCAGAAAGAACTGTATGTGAAATTCAAAACAATTCTATATCAAAATAAATTTACATATACTTCAATTTTTCAGGAACTTTTTGAGTTACGTTCATATATAGTTGTCGATATTCCATCTACACAGAATACTTCGCTCTTCCCAGATGTGCCTTGATTTCTTTTTGCTTAGGATCCTTTGCTCACGAAATTTCTTCCCCTTAGAATGCCCTCTGTTACATCTATGCCCACATGATGTCTACCTTCCAACATTTTAAGTTCTATCATGCTTTAAGTCCCAGTCGTGGCCTTTAAAATCCTGGGTGAAGTAACAGAGTACCTTAGGAGATATTGTTGGATTCAAGGGACTGAGGCACAAATCTGCCCACATCCATCACAAGAAGCATTCCCAGAGATTTTCAAACCCACCCTTTCTCAGCCCCCTTCCGATTCCATCACCTGCATCACCCAATGTCCTGAACACCCTTATCTTATGCCCTGGGGGTCAGGGAAGAGGCAGCAACCTTATCGGAGAGAACACAGGTGAGTTTCCAGTCCCCAGTCATCACCCTCTGATCAGAGAGATTTACTCCTACTTTCTCCTCGTGAACTGTTAGCATTTTCAGATCTGCAGTATCCACGCATAAAGTCTGTGGAATCTAAGTCACTGGAGCCTAGACCCATTTCCATTGTCCACAGATCAGGAGACAAATACCTGAGATTATGTAAATCCTGCTTGTCAACTAAGGGGAATGATGAAAAGCTCAGTTATCACCAGGCATCTCTGTCCAGGATAAGGAAAGGCAAACTAAAGACTGCTTAGTACACAATGTGGGGATGAAACTTCCTAATCCCAGAGCACCCGAAAGTTTAGACCACAGAAGCTCAAATGACAAGCTCAGGATACCACCATCACCAAATCTGTCCTGGCATATTTCCCTTTCTCCAAACTTCACAGAATCAGTGTCTCTGAATTTTGGAGAATTTGGAGGTAAGGCTGGGGGAAGGTGGTAAAGATTTCCCTTCAAGGTTACCTGGCATTTCTTTAGTCATCTAAGTGATACAGCACAGCACACTAATCAACTTGAAATTGGACGCCAGACTTTCTGAAAATTTTCACGGCCATTCCCACCCCAGAAAAAGGCCCCTAACTGTGCCTTCTCCTGCACTCCACTGCTCTCAGGCCCACTGGGCCCTTTCTAGTCCCCAGCATCCTGGCAGCATCCATGCCTTTCCATTTCCAGGCTCTCTATGTCCTCTCTTTTGAGCTTCTGGTGGAGTCTCAGAATCTTTTTACATGTAAGAAAATTTCACTCACTTTGTGTCCATCTCAGCCCCAGGACTATCTTTCCATGATTTCTGTAGGTGGGGAAATCTGCTACCCACTTCCGGACTAGCATTCCTTCTCCCCTGCTCTTTGTATCCCCTGCTTTGTGCTGTATCACTTAGTCCTTCCTCTGCACAAGCCTAGGAGGCAGGATTGAGCCAATTCCATGGCATGTGCACCACCCTCATTTCACAGAGGACAGCACTGGGAGTGGGAGCAATAACTTGCCCCAAACAAAGGAACTAATGTGTGACCCAAAGATAACTTGCATCCGGGTCATCAGTTAGCAAATACCGGAGCCTTAAGAACTACAGATTTCTTCCAGTGATCAACGTCCCAGAATATTCTTTCCAACCCTCTCTATAAACATATGGTAGGCATATTACAGTATAATTTTCATCTGTGGAGGCAAATCTAACTGGATACCCAGATGTTCACTTAGATATTGTCATAAAGTGTCACAGGCTATATAACTATTTCATTACTGTCATGTGAACACAAAGTTTTTAACATTTGATTTTTATTAAATTCATACCACTACATGGTAACACATCACACAATACAGAAGAGCATATGATAAAAACTAATGCCCTGCTTCGAACCTCCCTTCTCCATCCCACCTCCTCAAAGGCACTTTTCAACATGTTTTGGTTTTAGTTCTACCAGTGATTCCCTTTGTAACTCTAGAAAAATATGTAGACTGTTTCTTTGCTTGTAAAATCTATATAGGGGCCAGCGCCCTGGCTCAATAGGCTAATCCTCCACCTTGCGGCGCCAGCACACCAGGTTCTAGTCCCGGTTGGGGCGCTGGATTCTGTCCCGGTTACCCCTCTTCCAGGCCAGCTCTCTGCTGTGGCTAGGGAGTGCAGTGGAGGATGGCCCAAGTGCTTGGGCCCTGCACCCTATGGGAGACCAGGATAAGTACCTGGCTCCTGCCATCGGATCAGCGCGGTGTGCTGGCCGCAGCACGCCGGCAGCGGCGGCCATTGGAGGGTGAACCAACTGCAAAGGAAGACTTTTCTCTCTGTCTCTCTCTCACTGTCCACTCTGCCTGTCAAAAAAAAAAAAAGTGAAAAAAAATCTATATAGGATGCCTCATTTTTCCTACTTTCTGCAGTGCTTAGCATTGATATTCCTTTTTTTCTTAGTTAATTTTGCAGCTTAAAAATATACTCATATTTCTATTTCTTATTCCATCCATATTTAGCAAATAACTTCTGCTCACTTTTTACGACAAGTGGGTTAGGGCCAATAACTTCCTTTCACTTAATCAATATCCCGCACTGTCGTTTTCAGTTTCCTATCCTATTATTCAGGTGATTCACATTTCTATTCTACTCTGCAGCTACAACCAGGTCTTCCCTGCTCTGTCTCCCCAAGCTGACTGTAAAACCTGAAAACCAATAAACAACATTTACATTATCATGATTAGGTAAATATTTTTCAAAATCCAGCCAAGTAGTGAGCCAGGAATATACTTCCTTCTATACAAGTTCAATGTCACAGTCTTTGGACCTCTCCAAGGAGAATGCTTCTAACATCAAGGTCAAATGGAGTCTCTCTTAACTCCATCAGCTGCTTATAATCATAGATTTTATTTTGCTTTATATTTAAACCATAGCTTTCTTGAATAATTATAGGGGGAGAAAGAGAAGGAGATGGGGAAGAGAGAGAGAGGGAAGGATTAATTTTAATATCTTTTCTTTTTTCCTTGAATTATATGTCTTTGTTATATTCCTTCACTCAACAAATATTTATTAAGTGTTTATGTTACAGGCACTATTCTAAAAGCTAAATATATAGCAGCAAAAAAGATAAATAGCAATCCTTGTCCCACAGAGAGCTGATTCTAGTGAGGGAGAAAGATAAAATTATCAGATAAATAAGTAAAATACATAACAAGTTAAAAATGTGTAATAAGTGCTATGGAGAAAAATTAAGCTGGGCAAAAGGGATGGAGACTGCTAAAGAGGATGGTAGCTTATTTTAGTTTGAAATAGGTTGGTCAAAGAAAGACTCACTAAACAGGTAGCATCTGAGTGAAGAGTTGCATGAGGTGAGAGAGGTAGCCAAGTGGGTACTTGGGGAATGAACATTCCAAGCAGCAAAAACAGTCAATGCAAAGGCCCTGGGGCAGGTCCATACCTGGCACTTTTTTCATGCCTGGCATTTTTAAAGAACATAAAGGTCAGGGTTGACAGAGAGGTGGAAGAAGGCAGCAAGGAAAGTAATAGGAAAGGAGGTTAGATGGGTAATGAGAAGTTTCCTCACCTGTCCTTCTCTCAGAGGGCCCTGTGAGTCACAGTGGGATCTATAGAATTGCGAGGAGAGAGGAGAGAGGATCTTACTCGGTTTTCAAAGGATCCCCCTGACTTGTAAAAACATGCTGCGGCAAGTGAGAAGGGCGAGGAAAGGGAAGAAAAAAATCAAAAGCCGGAGGACCAGTGTGGGAGCTGCTGCAAGAATTACTTGGGTTGGATGCACTATTTTCTTTTTTTTTTTTAAAGAGTTTATTTATTTGAGAGGTAGAGTTACAGACAGTGAGAGAGAGAGACAGAGAGAAAGGTCTTCCTTCTGTTGGTTCACTCCCCAAATGGCCGCTACAGCCAGAGCTGTGCCAGTCCGAAGCCAGGAGCCAGGAGCTTCCTCCTGGCCTCCCGAATGGGTGCAGGGGCCCAAGGACTTGGGCTGTCTTCCACTGCTTTCCCAGGCTTTAGCAGAGAGCTGGATCGGAAGAGGAGCAGCCGGGACTCAAACTGGGATATCAGCACCGCAGGCGGAGGATTAACCTACTGAGCCAGAGCACTGGCCCCATACTATTTTCTGAATTCACTATTCTGGACTCCTGTTCCAGAAAGCTGTAGAAAACCAGCTTCTCATAGTGTTTTTGACAAAGTTTCCTTCATTGTTTCTGTTCTCTTGGTCTGAAACACCAATTCTTATTATTCAAAAGTGAACTCTATTGGACTGATTCATGTATCTTAAAATCTTCTCTAATAAAAAAAAAAAAAAGAAAAAAGGCTGGCTCCGCAGCTCAACAGGCTAATCCTCCACCTGCGGCGCCGGCACACTGGGTTCTAGTCCCAGTCAGGGACCGGATTCTGTCCCGGTTGCCCCTCTTCCAGGCCAGCTCTCTGCTGTGGCCTGGGAGTGTAGTGGAGGATGGCCCAAGTGCTTGGGCCCTGCCCCCCATGGGAGACCAGGAGAAGCACCTGGCTCCTGGCTTCGGATCAGCGCGGTACACTGGCTGCATTGGCCATTGTGGGGTGAACCAACGGAAAAAGGAAGACCTTTCTCTCTGTCTCTCTCTCACTGTCCACTCTGCCTGTCAAGGAAAAAAGAAAAAACAAAAAAAAGTTCTCTATTATTTTCTGTTTCTTCCTCCTCCATACTTTCCCCCCCCACACACACATATATTCTGGGCAATTTCTTCAATGTTATTTCCCATTTCTTCCATTGATTTTTTTTCATTTCAGCAACTTATTTTCAATTTCTAAGGAATTTTTCTTTTTTCTGGATGTTCCTATTTTGTAGCATGTAGTTGTTGTTTTATGTGCGTTATATCTTCTTGAATCTTGTTGAGAACGTTACTAGTTTTTTTTCTTTTCCCCTGAAGAAACAAAAGTTTCTCAGATTGCTCCTGGGGTCAGTTGTTGTATTTGTTTGTCTCATTCTTTTGCTCTCATGCTGCAGGCTTCCTTCGTTTGCCTGGGAATCTTTGGTTATCTGTTTATATTCAAGAGAAAAGGACTAGGTGGCTGACGTAGGTTTTCTCTGTCCTGGATAAGCAGAGCATTGTCTAGCTAGAGCTCTAACCTTCATGAGGAAATTCCTTCAGGAAGCTTTGTGTGGGCTTGGGCGAGGTGGCAACTGACAGGCTTTGGGACCTCCAAGTGCCGGGAAGGAGAAGACTCTGCTGTGTGCTACCACACGGCACAGGCACAGGACAAGCCTGAGCGTCCTGGGGGCAGTTTGTAAACTGGGCATCAAAGATTTCCCTCATGTAGGTCAAGGGCTAGAACTGCATGTGTTCTGTTTGAGCGGAAAAGAGAGAAGGATCCTCAGTGATGCCGATGCCCCCACCCCAACCCCATCCCCACAGGGCGAACCCTGCCACTCACTCCCACCCTCCACAGGACCTGCAGACGCTGTGTCCAGAGCACCCCAACCCGGCACCTCCTCCCCACCACGCCACTCCAGGTCTGCAGAGACACGGAGAAGAACCTCTCAGCTTTCCCATCTCTGTCGGACCTCACCCTACTCTTGTCTAGCAGCCACTCGCTGAACACTCACCACGTGCGGAGCGTACAAGCTCACTTAATCTTCCCAACAACCTAACACATAGGTTCTGTTAGGATCCCCATTTTATAGATGAGGAAGGTGAGGCTCCAGGGGAGGTGAGTTGACTTACGCAGGATCACTGAGTCAGCGAACTGAGATTCCAGCTCAGTCTGAGCCCAGAGGCAGCATTTGTGAACCATTGCATTATTTCCTTTTGCAGTCGTGCTGCAGCCTGTCTTGGCCTCGGACTCTTCTAAGGATTTAAGTCCCGTGTGTGTGGAACCCCTGAATTGCTATGGCACCTTGAGGAACGCCATCTCGAGGCTTAAAGGCAGTACCAGGAAGGATCAGGCCTACTGCGCTTACCTTGCCAATCCCTTTCTCATCTCTGCTACCTTTTTAAGATGACTGGTGCTAAGTGACCTTCCTCTGGCCCCAGTTACTGGGCTCCGGTGGATGTTTATAGGAAAGAAAAACCCCACCCTGAGCCAACATAGCAAACAGACAGACCCAGCACTCTGGTATGTTTAGTTTCCATTCATCTTACAGCTGGATGAGGGAAAAAGAGAGGCATGGAACTGGCCCTTCTCCAGGCAAGATGCCAGCCCCAGCTCTTGGACAATCCTGGCTTGTGTGGGCCTCAATGCCACATTCAGAGCCTTCCCCACCCTTCAGGATGGTCCCTCCCTCTCAAGAGAAGGGATACCTGGAGGTTTAAAAGAGCAAGGGTTTGGAGATCGGCCTCAGACCTTCCGGACGTGAACACGAGAGCCAGGCCGAGGTGGCATCATGTCTGGGTGGAGGTGTCTCAGCTGTGGCAGCTTTCTCCTGAGCATTCTCCTTGAACTGACAAACCAGGGACCTCCTGGCCCCCTCTCATCAAGCACGAAGGTCAGTTCTGGGATGAGGGAACCAGGCTCTGGGATTTGTGAGAAAACTAGCTCCTTGGAGGCAAACAGGAGAAAGTAACTCAGGCTGTTTCTTCAGTGCCATGGCTGAGAAGGTAAGGCTAGAGAAAAGAGCCACTCTTTTTGCGAACACGTCATGTGCTGCACCAGGGCTCTTGCAAGAATCGTCGTTTCTTTTAGTTCTCGCAGCTTTCTTGGGAGCCAGGCTCTATTATGAGCCCCATTATAGAGGGGGAGAAAACTGAGGCGCAGAGGTTAAGACCCAGTTAGGAAGTGACAGAAGCAGCATTGAAACCCAGGCCACTCCACACTGGAAACAAACTAATTGTATATGAAGTGTGGTTAGACGGAGGGATCATGACTTCAGGAAAGGCATGACCTCAATCTCGAGGCCTCGGGGAACATATCTGTAAAATGTAGACCACAATGGTATCTAGTGCATAGGCCTGACAAAAGGATTAAATAAGATCATGCCATTCTTTCCACCTAAGATCCAAAAGACAGAAAAACAACAAGAAAAATTGATCAGAGTAGGGCTCAACGAGTGGTAACCACTCTGTCACATTCTGAAGTCTAATCCACGGGCCAGCAACTTCAGCACCCCCTAGGACTTTGCTAAAAGGGTGGAATTTCAGGTCTCACTCGAGACTCACTGAATCAGCATCTGCATTTCTAGCAAGATTCTAGGAGCGGCAGGTGCATGTTAGAGTTGGAGAAGCACTTGTTCAGACGTCCCTTGATTAGTGAACTCCTGTGAGTCTTTGATCTTGAGACTTCATAAAGGTCACTGCTATAACGGACATGACAGACACTGTTTTCCCTCTCTGGGCCTCAGTTTCTCCACTTGTACCCTGACACCTGTTCGGGACTCTTGGGTTCCCAATATCAACTCACCTAGGTCAAGGACAGAGTCTACCTGTAACTTACCTCTTGTCTCCTCTTGCAGCTTCTGATGACGAGCTATTCCGTGCGCTCCACTGTGGTATCTCGTTATGCCCACACTTTGATCACATCTGTCCTGTTCAATCCACATGCTGAGACCCATGAAGCCATCTTTGAGCTGGATTTGCCTCGCCTCGCCTTCATCTCCAATTTCACTATGTAAGTCTGCTTTTGCACTCATCATTCCATTCATCTGTGCACACATTCACTCATTTTGTATTTGTTCTTTCAGCAGAACATAGTAATGAAGGGATTGTACTCTGAGATCAGACTTGTTGAATTGGAATTCTTGGTTCTGTCACCTATGGGACTTGGGGAAAGTTACCTCACTTTTGAGAGTTTAATTTTACACATCTATGAAGTCAGAATAAAATTAGAACCCGCCTGTAATAATTCAGTGAATTAACATGTACAGAAATATATGCCAAAATCAGCCAGTGTATTATATCTGATAATATTAGCTTTATTATTTTTAAAATTTTTAATAAATCTTTTTTAAAAGATTTATTTATGTACTTGAAAGGCAGAGTTACAGAAAGGCAGAGTCAGAGAGAGAGAGAGGTCTTCCATCTGCTGGTTCACTCCCCAGATGGCTGCAATGGCCAGAGCTGTGCCATTCTGAAGCCAGGAGCCAGGAGCTTCCTCCGGGTCTCCCACGCAGGTGCAGGGGCCCAAGGACTTGGGCCATCTTATACTGCTTTCCCAGGCCATAGCAGAGGCTGGATCAGAAGTAGAGCAGCCAGACTTGAACCGGCACCCATATTGGATGTTGGCACAGCAAGCAGCGGCTTTACCCGCTATGCCACAGCACCGGCCCCATAGCTTTATTCTTTTTAATAGACATTTCCTGATGCTGACTCTGTGTGGCTTACGTAGCCTAATGGCGGGGAGGGGGCATGAAAAAAGAAAGCAGTTGAGTTGAACAAAATATATTGTGAGGAAAGAGAAGTCTGAATATGGAGTGGATCAGAAGATGCTGGTCAGTCTCCTACCCCAAGGCAGTTGGACAAAGTGGCACAGAGATGACATGTAAACTGAGGTTTGAACTGTAAGATATTCATCAGCCAAGCAGAATGAGGTGGAGGTAGGGAATGCAGGCCAAAAGGTAAAGGCACAAATGTTCCCTCACTGAAGAACTACATGGATTTCCATGTCACTGCAGTACAGGGGACAGGCAAGGGGTAGAAGAGTGATCAGAAATGAGACTTGAGATATAGGAAAAGATTAGGCCGTGGAAGGCTTCCAACACCAGAACAAGTACTTGGATCTCATTTTATGGTCTGGAAACTATCTTATGGGTTTCCCCATGTATCAAAAAAAAAAAAAACTACTAAAGGATGTTGATTTATTATTATATAAATTATACATGTGTATATATTAGTGGGAAATATATTAGCTACATTGAGAAGCAAGCATACATGTGTAAACATAAATCATGCAAGAAAACTCTATAAATAGAGTGTTAGTATTTTTTCCCACTCCTGCTTTGTCTCGAGCATCCCTTGGAGTGTGTGCACCCCACCATAGTCCATAATGAGGCTATATCATAAGGCTGTGAGCAAACAATGATGATAGTGAAGTGGGAGTGGACCGGGAAAGCGGAGGTAGAACTGAGAAGCCCAGAGTTCAGGGAAGGAAATGGGGACAGAGCCCATGTGAAGGCTGCAGACGACTGTAGTAGGATAACGTGGTGGGATTTGAGAGATCACTAGAGGAAGAACCGCGCTGTGTGTAGGAAGTAAATAAATGCGATGCTGCCTACCATTTTGTGGCTTGTCCAGCCTGCTAGATGACAGTAGAGGTGATGATCAAAATTGGGGGGGGGCGCTCATTAGCCTGTACATCTTAGTGTGAATTAGGAAAAGGCCCCTGGGTTTGGATAGGACTCAGACTTAGCTGGTTAGTGAGTCCAGCGCAGGCAAGGCTTCTGCCTTCATTCAGCTCCCTTCCCCCCATTCATGGGGAGGAGGTTCTTGTGCTGTAAACAACATGTGCAGCCTGGAAGAGCAGCCCTGGAGCCTCCGCCTGCTATGAAGAACCTTCTGGCATTGTCTTGAAGAGTGGCTAGGTTGGAGGAGGTGATTGGTGTGGAGTGAGGGCAGGCAGTTTACGAGAGTGGTGCTGAGATAGTCAAGGAGGGCTTCCTGGAAGCAGGATTTCCAGATTGGTAAGATTTGAAGGACCCAAGATCATCGCACGCAGGGGACCCAGGGAGAACAGACAAAAACAAGCAGGCATGCGTCTGGAGTATGGGGGCTAACCAGAGAGGTGGGCGGTCAAAGGATGCAAGGGCCAAGCAGTTCGACAGAATTTAGATTCCTGCTTCCATAGAAAAAACACCAAAAGAATTTTTTAAAAAAATTAAGAAAAGCAGGCTGGAGGAAATGTTCTTGGGCAGACTCTGTGGAAAGTATGCTGGCTGGAGGCAGCACACACACAGAGGCCCCAGTGTGCTGCTGCCAGAGCAGCTCCACCCTCCCCCCCTCAACACCCCCCAGGAGACCTTGGGGCCGTGCCAGCTCGGCCCACCCCCACACTAGCCCAGGCCGGCAATACTGCTTCAGCTGCCTAGGAACACTTCTCGCCCGAGTGGTCTCTTCTGCACACTTCAGTTCCTTCCTTGGTGTTCCTGGAAGTTGGTCAAGTAATTTTCTTGGTATTTGTGCCTCAGTTACTGCATCTGTAAAATGGAGACTGTTGTACTTGCCTCCTACAGCGCTGCATCAACGTTCTCTAGGACACCAAACTCTTACTTCCCAGAGACAGCTCTGACCCATCCCTCCCCTTTTCAAGATTTATCCATAACTCCACATTCTCCAAGGCCAAAAGTCCTCACTGCCATGCGTGAGCTCACTGAGTCTTGTGTTCAAAGCCCCTCGTTGTCCTCTCCTACTAAACTGCTCCGCATACGTCTTGCTGCTGCCCCTCTCTTCTGTTGTTCCTTGAAACACACTCTGGGTTTTCCTGCTGTCTGTCTGGGATGCCCATTCCATAAGAAACTATTGAGTGCCTACTGTGTGTCAGACCATATTCGAAGTACGAGGGGTACAGCAGGAAATAAAACAAAATGTCTGTCCTCAAGGAACTCATAGTCCAGTAAAAGAAGACAGTCATGAGAAAAAATAAACATATAAATACATGTTAGTTTATGGATGAGAAATGCTACAGACAAGGGCTAGCGTTGTGGTGTAGCAGGTAAAGCTGCGACTTGCAACACTGGCATCCAATATGGGCGCTGGTTTGAGTCCTGACTGCTCCACTTCTAATCCAGCTCCCTGCTAATGGCCTTAGAAAGGCAGCAGAGGATGGCCCAAATGTCTGGCCCCTACCATCCATCTGGGAGACCCACATGAAGCTCCTGGCTGCTGCCTTTGGCCTGGCCCAGCCCTGGTTGTTGCAGCCATACGGGGAGTGAACCAGCGGATGGAATCTCTCTCTCTCTCTCTCTCTCTCTCTCTCTCTCTCTCTCCTTGTAACTCTGACATTCAAATAAATAAATCAATATTTTTTTTAAAAAAGAAGTGCTAAGGACAAAGAGAAAATAGAATCAGGGAAATAGCAAATGAGTGTGCTGAGGAAGTAGCATTTGAAAAGGCTTGAAAGGGGAGGACAGCCAGAGTGAGGACTTGCAAAGATCTGGAGGAAGAAGCTTCCAGGTAAAGTGAACAGCCATTGCAAAGCCTCTGAGACAGGAAGTGGCAAGGAGGCCAGTGTGGCTGGACCACAGTGAGTGACAGGAAGCCTAGGAGGAGGTGGAGTTAGAGAGGTGACAGTGAGCCAGATTGTGCAGGGTCATGGGGAGCCTGGTGAACACTTTGGCTTTTACTCTAAGTCAGCTACAGAGAGTTTTGAGCAGAAGAGTTATGTGGCATAATTTAAGGCTAGCAGGATAGCTCTGCCTGCTGCAGGAACACACTCTAAGGAAGCAGAGGCTTAAAAAGGAGGCCAATTAGTAGGTTATTGCATTTATTCAAGCTAGAGAAGTTGGTAGTTTATCCCAGGGTAGTAATTGTAGGAGTGGTGAGAAGTGGTCAGATTGTGGATGTATTCTAAAGATAGAGCCAAAAATCCCTGATGGATTAGATGTGGAGTGTGAGAGAAAGACGGGAGTCAAGCATGACTTAAGATTTTTAGCCAAACAACTATTTCCTGAGATAAGGAAGGCTGGGAAGGAGCAGCTCAAGATGGGGAGATACTAGGGGTATGTGTAGCTTGAGGTGCCTAACGAAATTCTAGTGCAGATGCCAAGTAATCAATTGGACATACAGGTCTGGAGTTCAGAGGACAAATACACACTGGAGATACAGATTTTGGACTCATCTGTTTGTACATGGTATTTCAGGCCATGGGGCTAAATGACATCAACTAGAGAGTGAATGCAGAAAGAACAGAAGAGGGGAGGGGAGGGAGGGGAGGACAAGGGAGGGGAGGAAAGGTTAAGAACAGATTCTTGCAGTGTTCCAAAGATTTAGAAGTCAGGAAGAGAAGGGGCCAACAGAGGAGACCGAGAAGGCCTGGCCAGTGAGGATTATTTATCCATATCCTCCCTTTCAGGCCCAGCTCCAAGGCCACCTCCTCTAGGATCCTTTCTTAAACACAGGCAAAAATTTTCTCTCTCTTCCTTGAACTCCTTCCTACTTGATTATCTGCCTTACAGAAATGAAGAAAATGAGAGTAAGCAAGTCTGTTTGTAATTCATCAGCTGCTGAGATCCCTGAGGACAAGGCCCCCTCCTTAGCCAGGCCCAGAAGACTTTGCAGCAATTTGCACAATACTTTCACAATTTTTACTGTCTATACCACCCACTATATTATTTATATAATCTATTATATATATATATATGTGTGTGTGTGTGTGTGTGTGTGTGTATATACATACACTTGATAAGATTATCTCAGACTTACCCTAAGTAAACAGTATCTGTGACTTCATGAGTTCAATGTACTAGCTGTATTTTAAAATAAACATTACAGTAACAATCAAAAATTTTGTATGTGCCCAAAGGTGGAATTCACTCAACACTTTGAGAAATGTAAAATGTGAACACGAGCTCCACCATATGCTGTGTTGTCTCTATTTCCCTACCTGACCATTGGAGAGATACTCATTCACCCTGCTTTATTTCCCTCTCCCCTCTTCCTTTCTTGCTCATACACTGTTTTGTTCATTCTCTTACCTCACCCCCACCCTCCTCCTCTTCCTTCCTTATTTTTTCTCTTGGTGCATTCCCATCTTTCTCCTCCTCCTTTCTCTATGTCTCTGACCATTTCTGTGTTTTTCTCTCCATGGTGCTGCCGTCTCCCCTCTGCCTCCCCCGTCAGGACCATCAACAATAAAGTGTACATTGCAGAAGTCAAAGAGAAGCACCAAGCAAAGAAAATCTATGAGGAAGCCCATCAGCAGGGAAAGACAGCTGCTCACATAGGCATCAGGTATGTCCTCATCCAGTCTGAAACATGACGGAATCATCATGACTGAGTGATTAGGGCAGATATACGTTCGCTCTGGTCTCTCCATCTGTGAACAGACACAATGATCTCTCCTTCATACGATAATATGCAGATGGCATGAGTTAATGAGCGCCGAAGCCTATAGGTGTTCAATAAATGGGTATTTATGGCCCATTTCCACCTTTCTCCTGCTAGCAGGGTGTGGCTTCTTTAAGAACTGCCACCTTCTGGGAAGGTTGTGTGCAAGTCAGATTTTTCTAAATTGAATCCTGTTTGCTAACTGAGTTCGCTTCAGCTGGCAGAAATGTGTTGTCTCCTTTCAGTGTGTTCTCCTAGCTTCCAAGAACGTTTCATCAAGTAGGAAAAGTTTAGATTTGGCGACTGCAACCTGAAGAGTTACTGCCATCAAAACAAACTCGCTCCAGCACATGGGGGAGGGCTGGGTGTGAGGGGCTAATTGAAGGGGAAGAGGCACTGTACACAAATTGAAAACTTTTTCTACGAAACAAATCATTGGCCCTTATTTGTTCCGCCCAAGACTCAGTTTTTCCCAGACTGGCTTTCCTTAAGGGTGAGCTGCCCGTGATAACTTCTCAGGCAGAGTATTTGGGAGAGTGAATGAGGGAGGGACAGAGATTGATGAGGCAGTGAAGGAATGACTAACTCCAGGCCAGACACTTAGCTGATCCACACTGTTCAGGTCTGTGGAGGCTAGGGTGGGGGTGAGGGGTCTGTTGAACCAGGACACGAGGCAATAACTGTCCAACTCCTCAGGAGATCCCATCCCTAAACCACCTGCCTCCTTGACTTGTGCAGGGACCGGGAATCAGAGAAGTTCCGCATCTCAACTAGCCTGGCAGCAGGCACAGCGATGACTTTTACCTTGGCCTATGAGGAGCTCTTGCAGCGGCAACAAGGCCAGTACCAGCTGGTGGTAAGCCTGAAGCCCGGTCAGTTGGTAACCAGACTGAGTGTAGAAGTCACAGTGTCGGAAAGGACAGGCATTGCCTTTGTGCACGTACCGCCGCTGAGGACCAGCCGCCTGCGCACCAAGGACAACACAAGTATGTGCACAACACTACCAGTCAACCACCAGAGAGCCTTTCCCTAAACGCCAGCCTGCCCTTTCCAATGGGCTTCCTCGCAGTGCTGCTTCTGCCCTGTGCTCCCTTACCAGGTCTTTCCGGGCTCAGTGAGAGAAAGCACACAGGGAGGTAAAGATATACCTGGGGTAAGGCTTGCATTGGTCTTTGCAGGCAGTTGAAACCGGACATGAAACACACTTCCCAGAGTCTTGATGACTCCTATGAATAAAAATCAATACTGGGAAGCAGGATTGGAGGGTATATGAAATCATGGGTTAACAGTAAGAGTACTGAGAAGAAACATTGGCCCTGGACTTGCCTTTGCTAGAGTCTACAGATGCTAGGGGACAAGAAGTACGGGAAGCCCGGGGACCATGCTTGGGGGTGCGGGGCACAGAGGCGGCCAATGCCATCACATCTGGGACTTTCGAAGGCTGGGCTAGCGACACCGGCATCACTCCCTGGGCCGGGAGCGATGCAGATGGCTGGGCCCACCTTGGGGAGCCCGGTTGCTCAGCTTGCAGAGGGCCCAGGAATTGGCATCTGTGACCAGCTGAGGGGCTGTACCTGCAGCCAGGGTGCGGAACCAGGGAGCAGGTCCCAGACTCTCCTCCGAGCCGCGATGGGCAGACATGGAGAAATCTCCAGGTCCCGAGGCCCTGGCAAAGCCCTGTGGCCATGGAGGCCTGTCTGGCAGGTGCAGAGGGCAGCGGGGGACATACTGCAGAGAGACAGACACACAGACTGCCTTCCCTTCCCAGCTGTAGCTCCCGCTGATGAGCGGCACTCCCTAGGTCTGCATCACTGTCCCCATCTAAGAATGGGGTAGGGAGGGGGCACCCATGGTCCAGGACTTTGCTGGGCATTTGAGAAAAGCCTCCCCACAGACACCTGGGTGTCGCATAAGGGAGACTGGAAGAAAGTGTGCTGGCCGGCATCAGGGAGCACCCACGGCGCCCCGGTGGGGTCCTCCTGCTACACCTAAACGGGCTCCTGTCACCCCAACATGCACTGGGTGTCTCCAGGAGCCACGGGCTTCCGGGCTAAGGATGGGGAGACGGGGCTGAGAGGGAGGCAGTGACTGGGGGGCACTGCCCCTCAGCGGCCGCGGGGACCTGGGCCCATGGGCCGTCGGAGGCCCCGCAGCCTGCACTCTGGAGCCCTAAGCTATAAATGGCAGCGCCCTCCCCCTTCTCCTTAAAGGTTACAGCAGAGGGTAGGACCAATCCTGTGGGGATAAGGCAGAACAAAGAGCTGGGAGAGGAAGGAAGCCCAGGGAACGTATGTGAGCAGGCGCCTCCGAGAGTATGGGGGCTCGGTTTGCCCCCCAGCTTCCTGACAGCTGGAGCAGGAAGGGGGGGAGCAGAATTCCCAAGTTTCCCCTTTCTGGAAAAAAGGAGGCGCAGAGACAGTTGTAAATGGACATTTGTCTTGGACTCAAATTCCAGAGCAGTTGATCTTGTGGCCGGCTCAGCAAACATCCGGGACCAGGAATTCAGCAGTGATTTCTCTAGACGAGACGCTAACAGGCCTCTTCACACACGTGATCCTGAGAGCCAGGAGGCAGGG
Organism: Sylvilagus floridanus; assembly: GCA_949820135.1. NCBI lineage: Eukaryota > Metazoa > Chordata > Mammalia > Lagomorpha > Leporidae > Sylvilagus > Sylvilagus floridanus. Next base: position 93,802,118 of record OX463223.1, read on the forward strand.
AAGATGAGACGTGAAATTCTATGCAGAGGAGAACCTGGCCGGGCTGCTGTTTCCCACAGCTGTGGGGGTGGAGGAGACCCGGGTCCTGTCTGCGTGTCTGTCCCTGTCCCCAGCACACAGCACAGAGCACGCTGTCTGTGTGGGAGAGCCCAGGGCCACGCAGGAGGTCCTGGTGCGGGGTTGCAGGGAAGGGAGATGACGGGGAGAGGAGGGGTTGGAGCCAGGCTGCCAGGGGCTGGGAGCTGAGTGTGAGGTGGGTCTGCCAGGCTGGGCTTGATGCAGGAGGCAGAGCAAGAGCTGGCTGCAGGACGTGGAGAGGAGCAAGGCATGGGGCAGGCGCGTGGGCAGGGGTTCGGCCCGTCAGCCTGCCCTGATGCTGCAGGACGTGGGGAGGAGCAAGGCATGGGACAGGCGCTTGGGCAGGGGTTCAGCCCGTCAGCCTCCCCTGATGCTGCAGGACGTGGGGAGGAGCAAGGCATGGGGCAGGCGCGTGGGCAGGGGTTCGGCCCGTCAGCCTGCCCTGATGCTGCAGGACGTGGAGACGAGCAAGGAATGGGACAGGCGCGTGGGCCGGGTTCGGCCCGTCAGCCTGCCCTGATGCTGCAGGACGTGGAGAGGAGCAAGGCATGGGGCAGGCGCGTGGGCAGGGGTTCGGCCCGTCAGCCTGCCCTGATGCTGCAGGACCCGGGGAGGAGCAAGGCATGGGACAGGCGCTTGGGCAGGGGTTCAGCCCGTCAGCCTCCCCTGATGCTGCAGGACGTGGGGAGGAGCAAGGCATGGGGCAGGCACGTGGGCAGGGGTTCGGCCCGTCAGCCTGCCCTGATGCTGCAGGACGTGGAGACGAGCAAGGAATGGGACAGGCGCGTGGGCCGGGTTCGGCCCGTCAGCCTGCCCTGATGCTGCAGGACGTGGAGAGGAGCAAGGCATGGGGCAGGCGCGTGGGCAGGGGTTCGGCCCGTCAGCCTGCCCTGATGCTGCAGGACGTGGGGAGGAGCAAGGCATGGGGCAGGCGCGTGGGCAGGGGTTCGGCCCGTCAGCCTGCCCTGATGCTGCAGGATGTGGAGAGGAGCAAGGCATGGGGCAGGCGCGTGGGCAGGGGTTCGGCCCGTCAGCCTGCCCTGATCCTGCCCTTTGCTGTGCCTTCCCGGACTTCTCTGTCTGCTGAGCCCTCCCCACCACAACCCCACATAGGACAGGCTGACTCGCCGCCATCGACTAGGATCCAGAAGGGAGAGACCTGCGCACGAGTCACCTTCTGCCCGACTTTGCGAGACCAGGCTGCCTTCTCTGGCTCAGGCATCATGGCCGACTTTGTGGTGCGGTACGACGTGCTCATGCAGGACGTCATGGGAGACGTGCAGGTGAGGGGGCCCAGGGATGCGGGAGGGCCGTGGGCTCTGCAGTGATGGCCTGAGCAATGCTCTGCTTGGACACGCTGTCCCTCTGGGTCTCGCTGGGGTTTGGGAAGCTTGCTGTCCAGGAGAGGCGCAGCATGAAGACATGGGCACCATGGCATGAAACACTGTTCCACAGCTGGGGAGATGCGGGGACTCCACAGAAGGCCTGCAGACCTGCAACTGCAGAGCTGAATCCTGCCTCGGTCGACCTGCGCTGGATCCGATCCACGCTTAGCTCACTGGGAAGCAGACCTCCTGCAGGTCACTATCACTCCCTCACACTCCTGAGCTCTCAGGCCGGCTGGCGTTCACAGACTCACGTTCTCTGGACATTCCTTGCTGTCCCTCAGGTGGGAGAGTTTCCCTGGGCTTCAGATGAGCCCGATGTGGGCACAGGGAGTGCTTCCATGTGCTTTTACCAGCTCGCCAAGTCCACGAGGAGCACCCATGGCCCAGCAGAGCAGCTGAGAGCAGACACTGACTGTGAGCTGAAGACAAGGACGGCAGGGACACTCCAGCCCCCATTTGTCCCGGCTGCCAGCATGGCAGATGCCTGCTGCAGCCCAGACACACCGAAGGCTCTCTGGGAAGACACGTGGAGCATTCTCACTATCTGCATGTGGGCATTGCTCATCCCTAGGCCGGCTGGGTGAGCACATTCACCTTCCTCGTAGGGAGTCCACCCTCTTCACCTGTCAGCACCTCCTCTTGCTCAAGGCCGCTCCACCTTCTCCCCCTGATGAGCCCTGGCTCCCAGGACTCCTGTCTCCCTCACGGACTCACCTGTGCTGTGCCCACCTGCCCTCAGGTAGGGCTCGCTCACCCTACCGTGCACATTCCCCACTGGGCAGGGCTGCTCTGGCCCAGTCTTGCACATGTGGGCTCAGGGACCCAGGAAGAGCATCGAAGGCTCTCAACCCCTTCTGGACTCGCCTACTCCTGAGGCACGTGGGCACACGCAGCTCTGCACATCCTCTAGAGTTCATTTGCTGGGTAAAAACCGGCAGTGGGCCGCTGTAGCTCTACAGGGCAGTCCAAGGAATTCCTGGTCCAAGAGCTGACATCTGAGATGCTACGGGAGAAGTGAATAGGACACACAGCCTGCTCGACTGACGCAGTGAAGGGCGAGGCATGCAGAGAGAGGGAACAGCACCTGCGGGTGCACAGAGGCATGGGACAGCCCGTGGTGAAGAGGAATGGAAGCAATTTCCCGCAACTTCAGACCAAGACATGGGGGTACCTTGTCAGCAGGTGGCTGCAGGGCCGTGAGCGGGTGTCCCTCGAGTGAGGGTGATTGCTCCAGGGAGGCCTTGGACTCCTGGTTCACTCTACCTTCTCCAGCATTGCTGGGACTGGGAATGCACAGCCCAGGTCCCCACTCTCCGTGAGTCCTTCGTCACCCCAGAGGGAAGTGTCAGTTCACTCCCTGTTACCGATTGCATTGTGCCCACGTTTGCAGGGCGAGCACAGTCACCCACTGATGCCTGAGTGGGGACAGGCTCTGCCCCAATGCGTGGCACTGCCCGCTCTGGTGATGCTGGGGGCTCGGCAGGACTTCACACCCAGGACCCAGCCCACTGCCTGTGGTGCAAGAGAGACAACACTGACACAGGAGACAAGGGCCCTCTCAGGGGACAGCACGAGGGATGACAGAAGAAAGAAGGAAGGCTCTTGGCAGGCAAGGCCGTCTCTCGCAGGAAGGCCAGGCGGGCCTGGGCCTCAGTGCAAAGACTGAGCATGTGCGGGGTCGAGAGGAGGGGAAGGCACCCCAGTGCCGTGGGGGCGCCCAGCAGAGCAGCACAGGCTGGGCTATGCCTGCCCTGGAGTGTGAGGGCCTGAGCTGCGACCTGGACAGCACAGATGGCAGGGAGAAACTGTCCGGGCAGCCCAGCCTGGAGGCTGGCGAGCCCTGCAGCAGCCCGACGCCAAGGTTGAGTCTGTCCGGAGGTGTCCGGGGAGCCAGGAGTTGAGTGACACCGCGGGTCATGCTGATGAGACTCAGCTACTGCTGAGCACCAGGCTCCGCAGCCCCACACTAGGTGCAGCAGCGCACCTGGCTGCCACGAGGCCTGCACAGGGCCTGGGTCGTTTGTGGTGCAACCTGAGCTGGCCCTGAGACGTATGGACGAGCAACTGAAAGCAGCCGGAACGTCGTGTGCCCGGTGGGGGAAGAGCGTGGAGGGGTGTGCAGTGACACTGCGAAGTGAGTCAGAGGTGATGCTGCAGATGGTGGCCCATGAAGAGGAAGGCATACAATGGAAGCCTACGGACAGGATGAGAAGGATCCACCAGCACGAGAGAGCAGCCGGAACGTCGTGTGCCCGGAGTGGGGACAGATGGTGGATGGGTGTGCAGTGACACTGCGAAGTGAAACAGATGTGACCCTGTGGATAGTGCCCCATGAAGAGGAAGACACACAATGGAAGCCTAGGGCAAATGAGAAGGATCCACCAGCACGAGAGAGCAGCCGGAACGTCGTGTGCCCGGTGTGGGGACAGATGGTGGAGGGGTGTGCTGGAAATACTGCGAAGTGAAACAGAGGTGACCCTGTGGATAGTGCCCCATGAAAAGGAAGACACACAATGGAAGCCTAGGGCAAATGAGAAGGATCCACCAGCACGAGAGAGCAGCAGCAACGTCGTGTGCCCGGTGTGGGGACAGATGGTAGAGGGGTGTGCAGTGACACTGAGAAGTGAAACAGAGGTGACCCTGTGGATAGTGCCCCATGAAGAGGAAGGCACACCAAGGAGCCTACAGACTGATGAGAAGGAGCCACCTGCAAGAGAAAGCAGCAGGAACGTCGTGTGCCCGGTGTGGGGACAGATGGTGGAGGGGTGTGCAGTGACACTGAGAAGTGAAGCAGAGGTGTCTCTGTGCATGATGGTGCCCCATGAGCAGAAAGGCACACAATGGAAGCCTGGCACAAGATGAGGGTCTCACTGTGGGGACGGTGACACTGCAGGTCCCTCAGCCATGTACGGCACACTGCGAAGTGGGCACTGCATAGAACCGGAAGGAGAAGTGTGGCCCCAGCTGGCCAGCAGGGTTGCAATCCCAGGGAGCAAGTGTGTCACCCAGGCAGATGGTGTGTGGTCTGAACCTGAGTGTCCTGATGAAGAGCTGAGACGCCAGTGCCAGACCCCACAGCCAGGGCTGCTCCCAGCCCCAGGCGACCCTCCAGCACTTCCTGCCAGGCAGCACACAGTGCCCCAGTTCCCTCCATGCAGCTGCAGGGCACGATCACTCCGTGTGTGCAGAGCCTGAGCAACATCCCCAAGCACAGCAGCACTGGGCGGGGAGACGAGGGGTGAGGCGGGTGGAAGTCCTGGGGCCTTGGCTGAGCGGCGGCCAGATAGGAAGCCCCGTCCCTGCCTGCGAATCCCAGCGAAAAGGAGCTGGGAAGAAAGCAGCAGTGCCTGTCCACTGTGAAATACTTCAGAGGGTCGAGTCCAGGAGAGTCAACATCTACCCATCGAGCTGGAGACTTGCTGACACCCAGGAAGTGTCCTTAGGGTGGGCTGTGCGCTCTGCTCTGCGGGGTGGTCAGCCATGAGCTGGCGTGAGCCTCAGCACACGTGCCCCGGACCCAAGCTTGGGGGCTGCTGGCGAGCCTGCTCAGTGGAATTGGGACCAACCGCTTGTCTGGGTGGAAGAAGACTGGAGAGCTTGTGGAAGACAAAGCGGGGTGAGGCTGTGGGCATGGGTGCTGCAGAGGGGGGTCCTGAATCACGGAGGAGAGGCAGTGCTGGGAGTCGGGGCCCTGGCTCTGTGTGGTCTCAGAGAGGAGGCGGCACATGGCATGTGGATCTTGTGCCAGGGAGGGGTGTGCATTGCAGGTGCCTGTCTCCAGGCACCCCTCTATTCTTTGGGAGTTCAGGGGTGTGTGGGGTGACTGGATAGTCCCAGGAGATGTATATGGAGGAGTCCTGCACGGTGGCCATGGGAACCATCGAGGTGCGGGGAGAGGCACCGAACGTGGCATCAGGGCAGCTGACCGGACTCTCCCAGGAGACCGACCTGCCAGGCATGGGAGGCCCCCAGGAGGCCCACTGCCTTCTGCTCTTGGCTCAGCCAGATGCAGGGGCCGTGACGCAGGTCTTGGAAAAGGGTGTCCGTTGCCGGATTACGTGGGGATGGGCTCTGCACCTGTGGGTCTGCATTCAATCAGTGTCTGGCCTGGGGGAAGGAGCACAGTGTCCTCCCATCTCCTGCTGCCTGGTGGTCTGGCAGTGCCTGCGGGGCAGAGGGGAAGCTCACCTTGCATCCCTGGGCAGAGCCTGCCTCAGGCTGCAGGGGGCACAGCCCCTTGCAGGCGCCTGCTCCCCTGAGCTGAGCTGACAGTGGTGCGAGGGGCTCTCCCAGTCTCCCCCTCCCCGCAGCTGCCAGAGCTCCCAGGCTCTGCACAGCCAGAGATGAGGTGCCTGGAGGGGAGGGGGTCAGCGGCCAATCACATCCAGGGCAGCCCAAGGCATCTGTACCTGGTGTGACCAATCCCCTCTGCACACACAGCTTGCTCAGCTCCTGCAGCCTCCTCCCTCCCTGCTCTGCCCAGCAACAGCAGCAAGAGGTTCCAGGAGAGAGGCCTGCAGGCTCCCAGCCCCTGGCAGCAGTGAGCGGCCCCCGGCTCACTCTAGTGAGGGAGGTTAAAACAATACTTAGAGTTCCTGGAGCCCAGGCAAAGCGTCCCCAGGGACCCTCAGGACTGTGCAAGCCCAGCTCTCTCACCGACAGGAACTCACATATTCCAGAGATCCTGATCCGTGGAGTCCCAGGCCAGCAGCCAGTCTCCCTCACTCCCCAGCTCAGGGCCTGCCCAGGGAGGGAAGGTCTGCACAGCAGGGGCTCGGAAGGCGGGTCAGGGCACAGACAGGGAGCAGAGAAGCAGGGGCTTGGCATGCCTGCTTAGCTAGGACCAGGCAGGAGCCGAGCAGAGAAGCGCAGGGCGGGAGGGGGGTGCTCAGGGCTCGGTTTCCCTCTGTTTGTGCAGATCTACGACGGCTATTTTATCCATTACTTTGCGCCCCGAGGCCTCCCGCCTGTGGAGAAGAACGTGGTGTTTGTGATTGACGTGAGCGGCTCCATGTTTGGTACCAAGATGCAGCAGGTAACAAGGACCCCGGGACCTTACTGGTCCTGGCATGAGCAGGCCCGGTGGCTGGAGTGTGGGACAGTGGAACCCTGGGGCCATAGGTGCCCGCACTGCACCACCCTTGCATCTTATGGCCTGGCTCTTCCTGGGGCCTGGCACCCACCTAATGGGTACCGGTTGACCCGGAGACCCGCAAATTAAGAGCGTGGAATCAAGGGTGTGCAATGCATTAGCTCCCCGAGACCCTGCCTCTCCAATCCAGGACACAGAAAGTGCTAGAGGCAGAGAGCCCTCATGCTAGGGTGTGGCAAGCTCTCAGAATCCCAAAACAGCCCAAGGTTAGGTCCCAGAGACACAGATGTTATCACGGGAGACCAGAGGTTGTTTGTCCTTAGGCTGTTGTTTGTCTCTGGAACAGTGCCTTGACAGGGTGCCTGCATCACAGGGTTAGACATGAGGATTCCGAGGCCATATGTTTTCGTTCCTCGAGCACTTTCTCCAAGCCTCCATCAAATCAGGAGGGGCCACGCACAGCAGGGAGACCCTGCTCTTAGACCCTGAACCCCCAGAGCAGCAGTTCAGACTGCAAGACTGGGCTTCTGAACAGAGAATATGCACCGTCACCTGCCTGCCTGCCAGCTTCCTGGCCCCCACCCCTGGCAACCCAAGGTTGCCTGAGTCCTGTTTGCCAGAGGCACCCAGCTGGGGCAGATCCTATCTGCTCGTCCTACCCCTTGGCCTGCAGTGTAGGGAAGACACACACCCAACTGGAGCCTTTCCATCCTCCCTGGCGCCCCGAGGTGGGGATGTGCTGAGGAGCCCAGGGAAGTTCACCAACCGGGTCATGAGTTCCTAGGCCCAAGACCTAATTATAGTGTTCAGAATGCTTTCTCTCAGCACACACATCACTACCTTATCTGCCCGGAGCCCTGCGCTAACTGACGTTAGAGCCGAAACAATGAAAAGCCTTCCATGCTGCTTAGGAAAATTGCTCAAGCAAAGGCCAGTGACCCCAGGGAGACAACAACATGGCATCCACAAGAAAGTTTAGCTTCTGGCGCTTGCAAGTACTGCAAACAACGAAGGCGGCCTTGCTCCTGGCCTGAGAAACCTAAAACCTCTCACGAGCAGCCTCTGTACTTCCATTGCCTCTACCCGTGCATCATGTCTGCTCCCCACTTGAAAGTAGGAGGCACACTACAAGGAAAGAGCCAGGGCTAAGGAGGGAAAACCAACATCAGGACCAGACTCAGATATGTCAAAGATGTTGAAGTTTTCTCTAATGAACTTTTTTTTAAAAAAAGACTTATTCATTTATTTTGAAAGTCAGAATTACAGAGAGAGAGACAGAGACAGAAAGAGAGAGAGAAAGAGAGGAGAGAGAGAGAGGGAGCGCCTTCATCCACTGGTCCACTCCCAGATGGCCCCAACAGCCAGTTTTGGGCCAGGGCAAAGCCAGCAGCTTGGATCTCCATCTGGGTCTCTCCAGCGGGTGAAGGGCCCAAGCACTTGGACCATCCTCTGCTGCTTTCCCCAGGCCATCATTAGGGAGCTGGAGAAGAAGTGGAGCACCTGGGACACAAACTGGCTCCCGTATGGCCAGCAGCTCTCCCCCGGACCAGGACTTGTTTGGAACATGACTGGTATGGCAAGTGCTCTAGTGGGAACAGTGGACAGTATGGGTAATGCGGGCAGATGATGAAGCCCCAGGGAAGTCTACAGGAATGCTGACCTCACCAACACTGTGACAGCAGTGAGGCATGCCCTTGTGAGCTCTTCCGTAGCCTGCACATGTCTGAGGAGAGGATCAGCAAGAATTTTGAAAACATGTCACTCGAAACTTCCCAAACTGAAAACAAAGCAAAGATAGAAGGTGACCACACACCCTAAGAGCGTCTGTGGTTAATGGCAAAGTGTATCCTATGTATAAGTGGACTCAGAGGAGCAGGAGAAAGAAAGCATTTTGAAGTGATGACAGGTATAAATTTTCCAAGAGAAATGATGGACACCAAACCACAAGCCCAGGAGGTGCAGAGAACAGGATTAATACAGAGTTAGGATAAATACAGACCATCAAGGAGATCGTCTTCTAGACAGGGCAGAGGACACAGCACCTCACCTATGGAAGAACGGGCATCAGAGTTCCAGCAGACTTCTTTTCAGAGCCCAAGGAGGCAGCAAGATTGGAGTCAAATATTGCAAGTGGAGAAGGAAAAAATCCCCACTAGCTTAGAAATCTGTGTCTCTCTAAGGAAGTCATCCCTCCAAAGGGAACGAGAAATGAAGGTTTCTCAGACCAACAGAATTTTTTAGAAACCTTTTTTCTCATTGATTACAATTTTCATTTGTACTACTTTAGGAAAATGGTGATTCTTCCCACCATACCCACCTGCCCACCCATGCTCCCACCCTATCTCCTCCTCCCTCTCCATTCCCTGTCCCATTCTCCATTAATATTTTTTTCAATTTTCTTTATACACAGAAGACTAACTCTATGCTACGTAAATTTTCAGCAATTTGCACACACACAAAATATTAGAAAGTTTGAACAAGTTTTACAGTTAATTCTCACAATACTTCTCATTGAGGACAGAGGTCCTGCATGGGGAGTTAGTGCACAGTGACTCTTGTTGTTAATTTAACAATTAACACTCTTATGTATGATGTCATTGACCACCCGAGGCTCTTGACAAGAGCTGCCAAGGTTATGAAAACCTTTTGATTCCACAGTCTCTGTCAGTATTTAGGCAAGGCCATAAGCAAAGTGGAAGTTCTCTCCTCCCTTCAGACAAAAATGCATCCTTCTTTGATGTCCACTTCTGTACACTGGGGAGACCAACAGATTTGAGGAACTGCCCCCCATAGACCTCTTTGCAATAAATGCTCAATCTTCAGAGACTGGGAAAATGTTATACCTCAGGTACTTGGAGCTACTTGAGGATAGGAAGGGTGTTAGAGAGAATAAATAATTGATGACAAGCTAAATATTTTATTTATTTTCATTCTTGTTGATCTAATAGATAATAATTTGTTTAAAATCATAATTGTAACAATATATTCAGTGAATTCATTTTATGGATAAGTGAAATTAATAATAGCAGTTATATGAAGGATTGGAGATGAATTCTGGAAAACTTTTCTCCAAGATACCTATACTATGAGTGAGATTGCTTAGGGCTATTTGAATACAGACTTTACTAGTTTTAATTGCGTACTATGAACTCTAAGCAAGCATTTGAAGTTTTTCTCTAAACATAATGGATATACTAATAAGAGAAAATGGAATCATGTAAAATGCCCAATTAAAAGTATAGAAGGCATTGGGACTGGTGCTGTGGTGTAGTGGGTAAAGCTGCCCCCTCCAGTACTGGCATCCCCTATGTTGCTATTTCGAGTCCTGGCTACTCCACTTCCAATTTAGCTCTCTGCTGTGGCCTGCGAAAGCAGTGGAAGATGGCCCAAGTCCTTCAGTCCCTGCACCTGCGTGGGATACCTGGAGGAATCTCCTGTCTCCTGGCTTCAAATCAGCACAGCTCCGGTCATTGCAACCATTTGGGGAGTGAACCAGCAAGTGGAAGACCTCTCTCTCTCCTTATCTGCCTCTCCTCTTTCTGTGTAACTCTTTCAAATAAATACATAAATATTTTTAAAAAGTAAAGAAGGCAGAAAATGAATGTATAAAAAAGTAAAAAATATAAAATGGGGCAATGAATAGAAAAAAGTTACACATTTAACAAATATTAATCCAATTTTATCAGTGATCACTATGAAGGTAAATGATCTAAATGCACTAGTTAAGAGACTGTCAATGTTGAAAAGAAACAAAGAGAATGTTGCTTATAAGAAATATACTTTAAATGCAATGGTGGAGATTAATTAAAAGAAAGGGATAAAGATATATCATTCTAACACAAGTGAAAAAAAAGTTGGAATAGTTATTATAATTCAAACAAAACAGACTTTAGAGAAAGGCAATTTTCAGGGATCAACAGGTTCATTATCTGATTACAAAGGGGTGAATTCTCCATGACAAAAGAGTTCTTAACGTGTATGCACCTAATACTAGAGCACCAAAATACATGAGGTGAAAAGCAATAGAACTCAGAGAAGTACCTGAATCCACTGTTATAGTTGGAGACTTCACTACCCCTCTATCAGTGTTTGGTAGATACCACAGGCAGAAAAACTGTAGGGACATAGTTGAATTGAATAGCACTAGTATTGTCAATCAACTGTATCTAATTCCCATTTCTAGAGTACTTCATCCAACAGCAGCAGAATGCACATTCTTCTCAAGTTCACACAGAACATTTACGAAGATAGATCACATTATGGGCACACAGTAAATACACCTTAACAGAAATGAAGGAGTATCGATCATAAAAAGTATTCTCTCTGACCAAACAGAATTAAACTAGAGAGCAGTAACAGAAAGGTGGCTCAGAAATCTCAAAATAATGGAAGACTAAACAACACATGTCTAAAAACATGTCCCTGTTTGGCAAGAGGTTCTGACTTCCAGGCTTCCTCCTCTCTCCTTGGCTGTTACTTTTCTACTTCTATTCTCAGGAAAGGTCATCTTCTTAAGCCTCACCCTTCCCAGTGGAAACAAGAATGTGGTACCAGCTCCTTATCCCACGATACGTGACCTATCCCCTGAATTCTCATTTTGGTAGAAAAGACTCTGATCCACTTACAAGCATTCAAGAAATCACCTATCATTTTTTAACAATTTTATTTATTTATTTGAGAGGTAGAGTTACAGACGGTGAGAGGGAGAGACAGAGAGAAAGGTCTTCCTTCCATTGGTTCAGTCCCTAAATGGTCCAGCGGCCAGAGCTGCGCTAATCTGAAGCCAGAAGCCAGGAGATTCTTCTGAGTCTCCCACATGGCTGCAGGGGCCTAAGAACTTCAGCCATCTTCTACTGCTTTTCCAGGCCATAGCAGAGAGCTGGATTGGAAGAGGAGCAGCCAGGACTAGAACCAGCGCCCATATGGGATATGGGCGCTGCAGGCAGAGGATTAACCTACTGTACCACCGCACTGGCCCTGAAATCACCTGTCATTTTAAGGGGTACAGAAAGTGAGTCTCAAGTGTCTTTCCTGTGGTCTCTGAAATCCATATGTATCTGAAGAAGTGAAAGTATAAGATTGTGTTTAGGATCACCGGACTTAACATATCCCAAACATGGAGTTGACTCTGATCCATCAATGAGTGGCTCTGAGCCTCATCAATGACATCTCTGTGAGGCTCTCTGTCAGCACCTAGAAAATGGGGCTAGTACTAGTACCATCTTCATTGTATTGTTGTGAGGATTAGAGGAGCTGATGCAGCTAAGTATTCAGCATAGTGCCTAAAATATTATCCTATAAATAGTACCTAATACTTGAACCCACATACCTTATTCCCTGAACCTCCTGTGTACCTGGCCCAATGCTAAGTATTGACATGGAGAAAGAAGATAAGAAGCAGCAGAGAATTCTAAGGCCTGTTCTCAGAAGGGCTTGATATCAACATGGAGAGTGAAAGAGTCAGCAAGCAGTCTGGAACAGGGATATCTGGATGAGAGAGATGTGAGTGGGCAGCTCAAGGAACAGCTTTCAAGAGAAGGACCAACTGAAAGAACAAAAAAGATGTACATAAAAAAGGGGAAGCGGGACAGTATGCTGTCAATACTGCACAATTAAAGCAAAGTTATGGAGGTGAAATGGAATCTGGGTTACCTGGGGCTGGTGAGAAGATGAGCCTGGAGGAAATAGAGGGTGAGGCAGAAGGGCAAAATAGAGCAGGACCAAAGTATGCAGTCATTGAAAGGAAGCTATAAAAACTTGAAATCATAAAGCTGTTAAACTTTAGGGTCCTGAAATAATTGATTCCCTTGATCATAGGATCCAGGAATCACAGAACACATAGATTCTAAACCTCTGAAAATACAGAGCTTGAACCTTGTAGACCACTACTGACCAACAGAACTTCCGTGATGACACAACTATTCTAAAATGTCATGCTGTCTAATGTAGTAAACACTGGCTACACGTGCTCATTAAACACTTGAAGTGTGGCTACTGCAAGTGGACAATGAATTTTTATATTCTTTAATTTTAACTAATCAATAAATTTCTTTAATTTTTAATTTAATCTTAACTAAATTGGTAAAAACAGATTAAATTTACATAGTTACATGTGGCTAGCAGCTCTCATATTGAACAGCACAATTCTAGGTCCCAAGGACTACCCTTAGAGCTCATAAAGAATTTTCTCATATGTGAGAATTATAGACACAGATTGCTGGAGTCAGAGAGTCTTAACACCATACAACACTTAGACATTAAGGCCCCGCATACGAAAAGCTCTTCATTCTCATAGAACTAAATTCTTCTCTTCATCCATATCCCACAGACTAAAAAGGCCATGAATGTGATCCTCAGTGACCTGCAAGCCAACGACTACTTCAACATCATCTCCTTTTCTGACACAGTTAGTGTCTGGAAAGCTGGAGCCTCAATCCAGGCCACCAGCCAGAATGTCCACAGTGCCAAGAACTACCTGGATCACATGGAAGCTGCTGGTTGTAAGTGTTAGACCTACCCACCCAAATGCACAGGCTGGGGTGACATGGGAAGTTCTGAAGCCCTTTCTTCATTCTCTCACCGTCCTCACCTCTTCTGCTGCCTGAAATATCACTATCACTCTTACAGAAGTGTGAGGGCCATCAAGATGTCCATGGAACATGAGAATTATTGAAAGAGTTGTGCATGGATTTCAGAAAATGTTGCACCAGAATATATTTATCTTTTAATTCCACTTTCCACAAACCTTTTCAAGTAGGTTGTTATGTCCCTTCATTGTCTGTGTTCCCCTCCTACCTCCTTTTCCTGATGGAAAGGGTATGGATAATTCTCAGTGTATCTTAGGGGAGAATTCTCTTTGGGATGAGTTCCTCCTCTCTAAAGCAAACGTATAGAAGCATTGGCTAACACTTTTTTTTTTAATTAATAATCTAGATATTTATTTCCAAGCATTTGCACATACTGCTCCCCTGATTCTGGCTTTTGATCAGTCCTCTCTCAATTACTGAAGTCTCCTCCACCCGCTGACTCCTGTCAACTCAGCCCTTTCTTCCTCTGTAGCGAGAAGGTGGGGAATGCTATCCTTGGCTAGCTGCCAACCGGACTAGGAATGAGACATCCCCCCAGGAAACAAGCAAAGAACACTCTGAGACAGGGAGTGATAAAAACCAAGGACATGTGGGCCCCACTGTCAGATCACAGGGAGTCTGGGTGGGGGCAGGGCAGTTGGGAAGATATACAACAGAAGCAGCCTGAGCAGAGGTGACATGTGCTTATAGCTGGGAGGTTGGTGAGGGGCCCAGCATGTCTAAAGTGGGGCTAAATGGGCCAGAGAAGATGAGCTCACAGTCTGCTCTCCAATTAGGGACCGACATCAATGCAGCTCTGCTAGAAGCTGCTTCTGTGCTGAACCATAGCAGCCAGGAACCTGGGAGGAGCCCCGGTATGGGCAGGACCCCTCTTATCATCTTCCTGACAGATGGGGAGCCCACAGCTGGCGTGACAACACCCAGTGTGATCCTCTCCAACGTCCGCCAGGCGCTGGGCCACAGAGTCTCCCTTTTCAGCTTGGCCTTCGGAGATGATGCTGACTTCGCCCTGCTGCGTCGCCTGTCCCTGGAGAACCGGGGAGTTGCCCGGCGTATATACGAGGACACCGATGCAGCCCTACAGCTGGAGGGTCTCTACGAGGAGATTTCCATGCCTCTGCTGGCAGATGTGCGGCTGGACTACCTGGGTGGCTTGGTTGGGGCTTCCCCTTGGGCGCTTTTCCCCAACTATTTTGGAGGCTCAGAGCTGGTAGTAGCAGGTCAAGTGCAGCCAGGCAAACAGGAACTGGGCATCCACCTGGCAGCTCGCGGCCACAAAGGTCAGCTTCTTGTGGCCCGCCACAGTGAAGGGGTCACCAACAGCAGCCAGAAGGCCTTTGGTTGTCCAGGGGAACCAGCCCCCAATGTAGCCCACTTCATCCGCCGCCTCTGGGCCTATGTCACCATTCGAGAGTTGTTGGAGGCACGCTTCCAAGCCCGTGACACCACCACTCGCCATCTGCTAGCTGCCAAAGTCCTCAATCTGTCTCTTGAATACAACTTTGTCACACCTCTGACTTCACTGGTCATGGTGCAGCCCAAGGAGGACAGTGATGCCAAGAGACAGACTTTCACCACAGCTGGGCCAAGCACCATCCTGCCCTCATCCAGCATCAGGAGCAGCCTAGGGACAGGCACAGTTCGATCAGGCTTGGTGTCCAAGGGATCTTCCATATCAAGGTCTGCAAAGCCAACCTCAACTATGACCGCTTCTACAAAGAAGATACCCACTGCCAAAGAGTTGGAGCCACTGAGTCGCAGCCCTAGTACCTTATCAACCCCCACCCACTCAAAGCCCAAAACTCCAGCACAACAGGATTCTGGCACTTTAGTCCAGCCAACTGTCAGGATGAAAACTGCTGTCCCTGTGCCTTCAAATTCTGGTGCTTTACTGCCTCAGAAGCCCATCACTCCAGCACACCAGAATTCTGCTACTGTATTACCCATGAATTCCAAGATGCAAGTTCCACCTCTGAATCCTAACACTCCAGCCCAGCCCAAAGCTGGCACTAAGAAAAATATACCTCCATTGCCTTCCCAACCTGGTGTTCCATCACAACCAAGACCCAAAGTCCCATCATACCCCCAGCCTGGAGTTCTCACATCACCCTCTCCTAAAAGCCTGCCACAACCCACACCAGGGGCTTCCACACTTCAGATCCCCAAACATCCATCACATATCAGACCTAAGGCTCCTGCTCTCAAGAATCCAAATGATCTGCCACATCCCAAATCTGGGATCACTTCACCCAAGACCCCCAAAATTGCATCACTTTTTAAGCCTAGTGCCCCACCTCATCAAACTTCCACAAGCTTATCGCTTTCAAAACCTAGGACCCTAACCCCCCATATACCTAAAACCCCACTGCCCTCTAGATCTGCCAGGCCCAGGACCCCACGTCTCCAGAACCTAAGTACATTCCCAACCACAGTCTCAAGCCCCACAGTTCCTAGTACTACTGTGACCAGCACTGGCTTTGGAGAACCCCTCCCCACTCCCTTTACCCCTACCATCCCCTCTCTGTCACCCACTGGAAGGCTCTGGCATCAGCATGACCTGCTGCTGGGGTCCCAGAGCACCAGGAAAGTTCTGGGACCATCTGTGGCAGGAGTCCCAACGATGAGTCTACCTAACAGCTCCAGGCCTACGCCAGAAGGCAGCCCTCCAAACTTTCCAGTCTTGCTGCCTTCCAGCACCCTCCCTGAGGCCATCAGTCTGCTCCTTCTCCCTAAGGAGCTAAAGCTGCTGTCTGAGTCCATGGTGGAGGCCAAGTTTGTGGAGTCCCTGGACCCACCAACTTTCTATACCTTCCTCACTCCTGATGAAGATGGTAAGGGCTACCTGCAAGAGGTTAAGCCATGGTGGTGGGTGCAGGGGTGGGGGAGCTATAAATGTTGAGTACACAGGATCTGGGAGTGGACAAGGCTTGCACAGATTCTAGTGCCAGTACAACTCCTTGCTTGCTTTGGGACTTTGGACTAGTTCCTTAATTTCTCTGGGCCTCAGCACATAAGCTCAGAGTTAGAGACCTTGGAAGATAAGACTGGAAAGGCTGAACAGATACAAAGTGGCTAAACTGTAGCTTTGACGATTGCTTTGTTGAGTGAGAATTGCTGACGATTCCCAAGCAGGGTAGGTCTGTGAGAGGAGAAGTTGGAGCATCACTGGTCAAGGCAGGTCAGATTGGGTTTTCTTCTAGGCTCTGTGAGCAGCTCTATTTAATTAAAGGAATATAAAAATTTGGGAGGATGGTGACAATTATCTTAAATTTTTCAGAGACTTTGAAATAACAATATTTTTGAGTTATTCCTCTGTGGAGCTACTGCTTTACGTACTGTGCTTGTCTCTCATTTAATCCTCACAAGAAAGTGTGAATATCCACGTTTTGCTTATGGAGAAATGGAAGCACACAGAAGAGCAGCCACTTGTTTGATGTCACACAGCTAGTCAGAGATTTGACCCCATACAATCTGGTCCCTAATTCAAAGTGCTTCACCACTCTACTCTCCTGCTATCCTTCTAGGATCTATAGTCCCTGGGTGACCTTGTAGCAGAGGATTAGAACCAATTTAGGGTGTAAACTTGGGCATAGTGTCTTCAATACGCCCTCTCTCTCACCACCTTTCTCCCCCAATACTCTATCTATCCCTATTTCCTCTCATTATTGCCTCCAATATATTTCCCAAATCCGTCCACTTCTGAGCACTCCAAATGTCACTTTCATGTGGCATTTGTAGTGTCACCTAGAACATTGTCCCAAACTCTATGCCAGTCTGCCGGATTCCTTTCCTATCCAGATCTCCCAACCTTTTAAAGACAAAATTTGATTCATGGTTTTTCCATACTTAATCCCCAAAAGGGCTTCCCATCACATTAAGAATGAAGTCCAATGTCCCTTCATGGCTTACAAGCACATATCTCTCTGTCCTCACTGTCCCTTACTCTCCCATACTCTCTGAATTCCAGTCCCACTGATCTTCTTTCTGCTCCTCCCAGGAACTCTTATCCCTGCCTCCACTCAGAGTTCTTTCACACTATTCCCTTTGCTTGATAATTGTCTTGTCTACTTTGCCCTGTTCCCTCCCTGGTACCACCCTCATCACTTCCATTGTCCCTCAAACTCCAACTCATGTCTTCCATTTCAGCTCAGATCTGCTTACCCACTCTCGCCCCACAGGCTACTTAGGGTCTCTGTAATTCCTTCAGTCACTCTGTTGTTTTTTCATATAGCATTTATCAACACTTGTGGTTATGATTTCATTCATGTCTGCCTCCCCTGCTAAACTATGAACTTCACCAAGTCAGAAATCATGTCTGTCTTTTTCACCACAGTGTATCTCTGATGCTTAAGTAATGCATGAATGCATGAATGCATGAATGAATGAATGAATGCTGTGAGGAAGAACACTGGACATGTCTGAACTTGAAAGACTAAGAGGCTGTGGCAAGTTTAAGGTCCCAGTCCTGAAGAGAGACTGTTGGTTTGGGAAGCCAGTGAGGGCTAATCTGATCAGAAGGAAGGTATACCCATTGGTGGGCTCAGGACACCTTTGCCCTGGAAGTGTGAACTATTTCTCTTCTTTTGTGCTTGGCAGGAAGTCCACACTGGGCTGACAAATCTGAGGAGATCCTGGGAGGAGCTGGAGGCAGCGTGAAATCTCAGAGAAGTTCTGTGGGGCTAGCAAAAGGTTCTTTTATAATTCTCATTGACATTGTGAGTGCCCAGAGGAGGGGCAATGTACTCATTTTCTAATGATGCATAACAAAACACAAATTTAGAAGCTTAAAACCACACCTACTACTTATCTCACAGCTCTGAAGATCAGAAGTCTACGTGCAGGGTAACCAGATTCTCTGCTGAGAGTCTTAGAAGATTGAAATCAAAATGTCTGTCAGACTGTTCTCATCCTCTTCCACATTCATTCCTATTGGTGGCAGAACTCAATCCTTTGTAGGACTGAAGTCCCTATTTCCTTGCTGCTGGTTGGCTGGGGAGGGGATGATTCTTGCTTTCTAGAGGTCATTTAAGGTCACTCTCAGGACTCAGAGGTCTCCCACATTCCTTGCCACCTGGCTACCTCTATTTTCAAGGACAGCCATGAAGAATGGACCTCACAACAAATCCCCCTCACATTTCATTTTTCTCTGATTTCTCTGTCTCTGACCTCTAGACCGAAATTTAAAGGGGTCATGTGATTAGATCAAAGCCACCTGGATAATCTCCAGCTTTTAAGGTTGACAGGGCCACATGGCCTAATCCATTTAATGGAGTGACAGCTCATCCCGTTCATAGTTTGTTGAGTTTTTCAAGGTGTGTACATCAAGGGATCTCAGGCGCTGTATTGGAATAGGCATACAACAAGAGAAAATAGCATTTGAGTTGGCCTTGAATAATAATTAGAAATTGATCCTTGGGAGTTAAGGAAAAAGAAAATATTCCAGGAGGCAAGAAAAACAGGTACAAAAGGTCACTAACAGGAGAAGGCAGGGCATTCATAAGGATAACCCATTGGGTTGGGCTGGAGTGTGAAGAAAAGCTTAGAAAGGTAGACATGTGCTAGGTCCTAGAAAAACCCTAAATGCTGAACCCAGGAATTTGGACCATATCTGGGAGGAGGTAACACAGAGGCCAGGGGGTCCCTGAGTGTATTAGTACATTTCGTGTTGCTCCAACAAAATGAGGTGGGTAACTTACAAAGAAAAGAAGGTTATTTGGCTCACAGTTCTGGTGGCTGGACAGCCCTCACAGCAAGGGGAGATCTAATCTAGTCAGACCTGAGGCAGCATTAATCCATCCCTGAGAATGAAGCCCAGTGAGCTAATCACCTCCCAGGAGGCCTCCACCTCTTAAAGCTTCCACCACCTCAACATTGCCACACTGAACACCAAACTTCAAGTATGTGCACCTTGTTCTGCAGAACAGGCCACGTAAAACTCACAACACAGAGTTCCCAGGAATGTGACAGATCAACCTCTCACCAACGCAGTCCTTCTCTCCTTTGCAGACATGTTGCCGAGCATCTTCACATTCTCATCCTCAGGTAAGCCAGCCCTGCAGCCCTCAGCTCTGAGCAGAGGATGGTGTGTGCACTGGGACCAGAGCTGAGTGCTCTCTTGCTGTCAGGGGAAGTGGAAATGGCCTCTTCCCTGCCTGTCTTCTCTCTTCGTTTTTCTCTCTCCTATTCCTTCCTACGAACCTTCAGAGTTGCATCTCTTACCTCGCAGTGGATGGTGACCCCCACTTTGTGGTCCATATCCCACACTCAGAAGAGAGGATCTGTTTCACACTGGATGGGCGCCCAGGAGACGTGCTGCAGCTCATAGAGGACCCAAAAGCAGGTAAGAGCCCCAAGGACTCCATACCCATACAACAGCACAGCCACATCTACTCATGTCAGTATCTCCAGTCATTTGTGGACTTAAAATGCCTCCTACACAACAGTGAACACACAGTAACATACAAAAACACACGGGCACACATGAAAACACACAGAAATATACTCAGATAAATAACAAAACACTCACAGATATACACACACACCAGGGCATACAGGAAACTTCCACAAATAAGCACCTAGACATACTTGGTCACATCCATAAATATACGTCCATACATACAGTGACATATGACACATGCCAAGATATACACAATGACACACACATCAACATACAACCATTTATACCCTCAGATTCATCTCAGTTACCAGGATTCAGCACATACAGGTGACACGCATACTCTGCTACCCTAGACATATGAAACACATTGACACATAGAAATGCCCACCAAGGCATAGACTTAAAGATACCCAGACGTATGCATGCTGACACCTCAGATACTTATCAGGGCACACCAACATACAACCAGACACCAACATATCCACAGGCACACATAAGCACACTACCGAAAAATACTCACTCTTAACATGCCATCTTCTTCAAACATTCAAATGCACTGACATGCCTGGAGATACTCTTCTAAAATAAGCAAGCACATACACTTAGAAATTCAGAGACACACATATAATTCATGTGGAAACAACTGCAATGTGGTGAGCATGTACATACATACTACAAGAAGGAGCAGGTGTGTGTGGGCTGTGGTAGAAATACATGGACCCTTGACACTTCACCCCTGCCCTGCTGTGGATGACCATGTGATGGTGACAAGGCCTGAGCTCCAGGCCCACACTCCCTTCCCTCCAGGGCTGCACGTGAGTGGGCGGCTTCTTGGGGCACCACCAAGACCAGGGCATGAGGACCAGCCCCGCACCTACTTCCACATCATCACAGTGACTACCGACAAACCCTGGGCTTACACTATCACCATCAGTCGCAGTTCCATATCTGTACGAGGAGAGAGTGCCCTGTACCTGTCTTGGGATCAACCTGCCATGCTGAAGAGGCCACAGCTGGAGCTCCGTGTAGCTGCTGGAGCCCGCCTCACCCTCCGCCTTGGGCCCTACCTTGAGTTCCTAGTCCTCCGACACCGCTACAGACACCCAAGCCCCCTGCAACTGCCACATCTGGGGTTCTACGTGGCCAATGGCTCAGGCCTTAGCTCCTCAGCTCGTGGCCTGATGGGTAAGTGCTGCTCAGGCTTAGAAGGGCCAGGGTGCACCAGTTCCAGAGAGACCCTTCCAAGATGAAAGGCCAGTGGGCCCCCCCAGTATCTCAACCACAAAAAAAGAAGCAGAGCCATGCTCTACTGTTGGGAGGCCCTGGTCTGGCGAGAGATCAGCACTGGACAGATAACAGACCAGGGAGCTAAAAGAACCCACAGTGGAGGGGAGGGGAGTTTCTTTGCCAGATTCAGAGTTCAGGAAATGCCTCCTGGAGGAGGGAGACCCACCCACAGTTGAGTCTGAAAGACCAAGCAAGAATATGGAGGAAAGGAAGGGAGCTTGGACAAGCTGGAGTTGGAGCTGGAGTGGTCAGAGCTGAATGCCCAGATGAGAAATTTGGCTTTATCCTGAAGGCAGTGGGGAATCATAAAGCAGAAGGAAGACACAGTCAGAATGTGAGTATTACAAAGACCTACACTTGGATGTTTCTGTGAAGGAAAGTTTCAGAAAGCTAGACTGTAGTTTACAAGACAGTGGCAGAACCTGGGGCAGCAGCCCACACCAAACAGTTGGGGCAGCAGTGGTCAGTTGAGCATAGCTTTACCTCCTCTGGGATTCCTGCCTCCTCTCATCTCCTTCCTGTGAATCTCCCCTGCCTCCTCCAAGGCTGGCTGTCCCTTTCCTCTGCCACCTCATCCACTTTGCCTCCCTACTCATACTATACTCCCGGTCCTACCTAGCTCTGTCACATTTCCCACAATGCCCAGCCTCTTGTCTCCCCCAGGCCTTTGTTGCCCCACTTTTCTCTCACTTTTCCCTCTGGATTTCCTGCTTTGCGATCATCTCAGAGCTCTGAACAGGGACTTAGGTCATAGCCCTGATTAGTGCTACATCTCTCTCCTTCAGGGCAGTTCCAGCACTCAGACATTCGGCTGGTGACAGGGCCTGCGGGGCCATCCCTGCAGAGGCAACATGGCCCAGACGTGCCTGTGGTTCTAGGCAAGAAGCTGCTGAAGGATTCACCAAGGCTTCGACCCCGTTGGACTTCCTGCTGGCTGGTGAAGCGCTCTCATGTAGAGAGACTGCTGGGCCAGCCCTTCCTCACCTATGTCCTCTGATGGTTTCTGAACTCCAGAGTCAGAACACCTAAACTTGGGAGATCTGGAGGCCAAGGCATGGGATGAGCCAAGGACAAAGATCTGGGGATATAGAGGTACTCACAGGGACACACACTCATGCACAAGTAGAGAAAAGCATACACAAAGCACATAGACATGAAGACTTCACAGTCCTTCCTGGCTCCAGTCTGCACTCCCTCCAAACCCATTCCCCAAACCAGCCTTAGAAGTGGCTTTCTTAAAACAAAAACTGACTGAGTCACCAGTCCTGCTTACAACTTTCCCTGGCTTCCACGGTAGATCTAAGGCTCTCAGAGTTTCTGGAACCAACTCTCTCCCACTGCTGGATCCTTACACGTACTTCTCCTTCTGTAAGGGATACATTTCACTTTCTGTCAGTAAATTTAATTCACCCTTCAAGGTTTAGTTGTTGCTTCTTCTAGGAAGACTTCCTTGACCCCTCCACTACACTGAGTTTGATCTCCTCCTCCCTGTTCCCATATCCCATCCCTAACCCCTCCAAGATCACATAGAATTCTTACCATACTGTGTAGTAACCATCTATTTTCTTCTCTGGATCCCTGACTTAGAGTGTGAGCTCTTTGAGGGCAAGGACCTCTACTGAATCATCTATGTATCCTCAGTGCCTAGAACGCAGTAGGTGCTTAGTCAATATTTCCTAAATGAATAAACGGAAAGGATATCATGAAACAGCATTAGACACATCTATCTACATACACACAAAGGCATGGGATCATACAGAGAAAGACAGGAATAAGGACATAGGCATGAATAGGGAATAGAGGGAAAAAGATTTATGAAAACACAAGACACAGGGATCTCAAAAGAAAGAAACACAGAAACAAGAACCCATAGATATACAAAGAGGGGACAGTAAGCCAGAGTGACAGCATCATGGACATAAACTGAGAGAAACAGAAACAGGTGTTCTCTTGTTGGGCCTCTGTGTCCCCATGATTTTGAGTTACTTTCCATGTTACAAAGAGGCAAGGTGATTAAAAACAAAAACAAGGTCACTTGGGTAGAGGCAAGGAAACATAGCTACATACAACATACAAACTAAGAGCTAGATGCACATGGAATTCCAGACATAGGAGCAGAGGAATTGAGACATAGAAACACAGAGGTAACCATAGAGACAATAATCAGGAGCACAGTCTGAGACACCAAGGACAGAGAGACAGAAGTACTGTTGTAGGGGGTCAGAGGCGGTGGTGAGAGAACACAAAGGCTTAGGACCAGAGACCTACAAAGACTGATAAACAGAGATGTTACACAGACCCAGACTTAGTGACAAAGACTCAGGAACATACATATATGTAGAGGAGTGAGAAAAGAGCACAGATTCATATATTTAGGGATCCAGAGATACACTCAAAGAATGACTAACACCAGCAAAATGATGAGGATCAGGAAAGGTAACTAAGTCATAAGACTAGGCAAGGTGTAGTCCAGGTATAATGGGGACATTGTGACTTGGTGACAGGGACACAAGAATTCAAAGACAAGAACCCTAGAACAAATACATAAGGGGATGTGAACTCACAAATAGAGTCACATGAACACAAGGACAGACACATGAACACATCTGGAAATACAGAGACAGGAACAAAGAAATGTACAGACATAAAAAGAGACACACAGGCTATAATCAAATTGGAAGACAGTGACAAGGAAATCTACCCAGAGAGGCAGGGACACAAAGACACAAATCAAGACACACCTGGGCACACTAGAAGTAGTGAAACACAAACAGGTGACAAAGACCACATATGAAGGGGCAGAGACAGTGAATCAGCCCAGGGGTACAGAGATAGTGGCTCAAAGAAAAAGCCATAGTTCCAGACACCAGACACAGAGAGGCAGGGACACAGAGATGGTGGGTCTGATCAAAACATAACCAGGGACAGAGTAAGAGAGAGAGAAACAGATGCAGAGAGGCACCCTAACAAACAGTTCTTCAGAAACGAGAACACAGTCATGGGAACCCAGACAAAAAGTCCCAGAGACTGGGAAAGAGAATGGCATCAAATTACAGAAGCCACAGTAACATAAAGAAATAATAATATAGAGACATTGACAAAAGCTAGGGGAAAATAGTTTAAGAGGAGGATAAAAACCAAAAGCCAGATGAAGACATGGACACGAAGAGCAAAATTCCAAAAATGCACAGACCCAGGAACCCACCAACAATGGGGCACATGGAAGGAGGCACATTCAGACTCTTGAGCATGCTGGCACAGGAGGCCAGGCGCTCAGAGACACTCAGACGTAAGAATACAAAGCCACAGGGATAAATTACATTTGTACTGGATCACAGAGGCTCAGGGAAGTACAAAGACCTGGGGATGCACAGACAGGAACACACAAACCCTAGAACACAGAAGCTCATGGCACCCAGACACAGAGGTACACAGACACTAAATCACATATAAAAACTCAGGGACATGCAGACTCAAGGAGACACACAGATTCAAGGGCACAGAAATATTCAGCAACATGCAAAGATTCAGGGACATATAAAATATCAGGAATACACGAAAAGACAGCAATGCACAGAAAAATGGACACAAAAGCACTCAAATACAGAGGCTTATTGGATGTTGAGGCATTGAGACATAGATATCCATGGGCACACAAAGACAGGAAGACAAGACACTAGAAGCAAGGCTCAGGATGTTTAAAAAAAAAAGCCTCAAGTACATTCCAGACCAAGGATGTGTAGGCACTAAAACACAAGAAGTCAAGGACACACAGAGAGAAGGACAAAAATAAGGGAACAGAGACTCAGTGACACTCAGTGATGGGAGATATACAGACACTGAAAAATAGACTAATAGAATGTGTGACAAAGGAATGCATAAAAAAAGGGACACAAAAACTCACAGACTTGCAAGGAACCAAGTGCATAACAAATACTTGGCCACAATATACAATAGAAACCACAGACAACAGAACATGGAGACATTGGGATGCATAAACCTTGAGAAAATAAAATAATGTAAGCACTGGAACACAGCCAGATACTTGCCATACAGATATTAAGGTGCACACAGCTCTTGGGAAACATAGGCAACCACTAAAACACACAGAGACACTGGCATGAACAAACACTTAGCACATTTAGACACTAGAACAGATGTCAGGACATACAGGGATACTGGCACCCGGAAACTGTATGACTAGACACTGATACACAGGTATTGTTATACACAGGCACTAGGAGACACAGTTACACAGACACATACACTGAGACTCCTCTGCCACTGGCACACAAAGAAACTGTGGTACAGAGAATGAAACAAAAACTGAAGTTCCACAGACACAGCAACATGTTGGCACTGGGACACAGATACAGGACATAAAAAACACTGAGACACAGACACTGGGACTCACAGACAGTGGAGGAAGCAAACACTAGGATATGCATAGAGGGGGAACACTGGCACTGGGACACTCAGAAACTGGGACACACACACACACTGTGGGACACAAAGTCATTGAGGCATACACAGTCAGTGGCACATGTCGACATGGGACTATACATAACTCGACTGTATAAGCATTGTGAAACAGGCACTAGGACACAGATATGGAAGGACACCGACACACTGGAACTAACAGACACAAGGCAAATGCCAATAGTCATTGGGGTATGCAAACACTGGAAAATAGAAACCGAGGAACAAAGATACAGGGACATTCACAGACACCAAGACACACAGGCACTGGAACATTCAGTCATCGGGGTATGAACAAACACTGGGACACCCAGGCATTAGAGTTCAGAGAGGCTGTGCTCTATAGACACTGAAAAATACACAGAAATGGTGCTACACTGTCATTAGGAGTCACAGAGCAAACGCTGAGTCCCAGAGACACTGGTGCACAGTCAGGGGTAAAGACAAAAACTGTAAAGTATAGACACTGGGATACAGATGCTAACATACAGAAACATTGAGACACATCAACACTCAGATGTATAGAGACACTGGAGGATGCAGTCACCGGGACACTCAGACACTGGGAATCAAAGACGGCACACAGATGTTGAGACAACCAACCACATGTTGGTTGCAGACATGCAAGAGCATGCAGACACTGAGACACTGACTGACACATAAGGACACTGCAGGACACAGATATCAGAACACACAAGTGATGGTGTGCACAGAAACTAAGACATACAGACATTAGAAAATATTCAGACACCGCAATGCACAGGCATAGGACATACAGACATTGGGCTACACAGACACAAACACAATTAAACTGAGGTATGGATACAAAGGCTCACAAAAATACTGAAACACGTAGATGCACTGCAACATTCTTCCTCTGAAAAATACAGTCACTGGAACACACAAGCACAGAGATCAATAGAAACTGAAGTAAACAGGAAATAGGATTTGCGTAGTGAAACACTGAGATACACAGACATTGGCACTCCAGACACTAAGAAACACAGACGGTAGGGTACACACTAGAATGCACAGACCCTGGAACACACAGACAATTGGACATAGACACCTGTACAAACATACCACTGATACTGGCACATAGAGACACAGGGATACAGACACTGGAACACACAGAATTACTGTGACTAGAGACACCATACAACATGCTACCATATTGCAAACAAAAGGCACAGAGAATAGGACACACCCAGCCTGGGACTTAAGAGACCTTCTACAGCATAGAAACTGAAGTACACTGACACTAACATAGACAGACAATGGGACATAAAGACCCTAGGTCACACAGACTCTTAGCAACATTGACACCAAGACATGCAGAAACACTGGAACAGAGACATGGGGATATATAGTCATTGGGATGTACACAGACATTAGGGTACACAGACACTGGCACTTAAAGAGATGGGGTGGGGCCAGCACTGTGTTATAGCAGGTAAAGCCACCGCCTGCAGTGGCAGCATCCCATATGGGTGCCAGTTTGAGTCCCGGCTGCTCCACTTCAATCCAACTCTCTGCTATGGCCTGGGAAAGCAGTGAAGGATGGCCCAGGTCCTTGGGCCCCTGCACACGCATGGAAGTCCCAGGGGAAGCTCCTGGCTCCTGGTTTTGGATCAGCTCAGCTCCGGCTGTTGCAGACAAGTGGGGAGTGAACCAGCGGATTGAGGACCTCTCTCTTTCTGCCTCTCCTTCTCTCTGTGTGTGATTATGACTTTCAAACAAATAAATAAATTTTTAAAAAAGAAATAGGGTTAAATCAACATTGGGAGACATACATCTTGGGACACAGAGACCTTGGGATATACTGATATTCAGATACATAGATGTGGAGAGACACTGATCTAGGATACAGACAAGGAGGCACATGAATACTGGAGCTGAGAGACACAGTGCAACATACCGCCCGCCGCTGGGGCACACTGATAATACAAGACCCAGGGACACACAGGCTCAGAGACACATAGAATCAGGTACAAATAGTCACTGAGAAATACACAGATCATAGCCAATGGGGCACCCAGACACTGGGACACATAAACGTAAGGCCACGTACACTAATGTACGTAAATAGGCACTGACACACAGAATCTATGGAACACAGACATTTTCACATAAACACACCAAGAAATGTAGAAACAGTGGTATATATTTATTGAGGCATGTATTCTGGGGCATAAACATACTCTCACATACACATATCTGGATACACAGACTATCAGGCATAAAGATACTAGGACACACACACTAGAAAACACAGCTATTGGGATGCACAGACACTGAGGTACACAAGCACTGGGACAAGACATACACATATGGATTTAAAGGGACATGAAGACACACAGACACTGACAGAGTTACCAGGAAATACACAACACTGGGCATGCAGACAATAGGAAACAGGCACTAGGATATATAGACAATGTAATGCATTAGGACACACACAGATACTGCAATGCACACAAACACTGGGACACACAGCCACTGGAAAACATAGACACTGTTACACACAAACTAAGATGAATAGTCACTGGAATATACCCTGACCTTATGACATACATAGGAAACATAGATGTTGAGTTGCAAAGCCACTAGAACATAATAAAATTGGAAAAACAAAGACACAGACACACATAGGCCTTGAAACATACAAACACTGTCCAATACAGTCACTGGGACATGCAGAGACAATGGAATGTAGAGAAACTGGCACCAATTAGGGGTAAATAACACCAAGAAATACAGATATTGGGATATACAGACATTGACTATAAGACACATAGACAGTTGGGCATAGGGAAAAGCTAAAACAGTCACTAGGGCACTGGTATGCTGGAATACAAAGACACTAGGACATAAAAGATACTAGCAAGGGCCGACGCCGTGGCCCACTTGGTTAATCCTCTGCCTTCGGTGCTGGCATCCCATATGGGTGCCAAGTTCTAGTCCCAGTTGCTCCTCTTCCAGTCCAGCTCTCTGCTGTGGCCCGGGAGTGCAGTGGAGGATGGCCCAAGTGCTTGGGCCCTGCACCCCATGGGAGTCCAGGAAGAAGCTGCTGGCTTCTGGCTTCGGATCGGTGCAGTGCCGGCAGTGGCGGCCATTTGGGGAGTGAACCAACAGAAGGAAGACCTTCCTCTTTGTCTCTCTCACTGTCTATAACTCCGTCAAATAAATAAATAAATAAAAATATAAAAAAAGATAATAGCTAATATTTCATTATATTTTTCAATTGCATTTCCCTGATGATTAGCAAAGTTGAGCATTTTTTTTCATGTACCTGTTGGCCATTTTTTTTGCTATTGAGTTTTTTATGCTCCTTATATATTCTGGTTATTAACACCTTGTCTCCTATTTTGTAGATTATCTCTGCACATTGTTAACCCTTTGCAGTACAGAAACTTTTCAGTTTGAATACATCCAGTTTGTTTTTGCTTTTGTTTCCTATGCTTTGGGTCTGATCCAACAAATTATTGCTCATTACTATGTTTTAATGTATTTTCCTCTAGTAGTTTCCAAGTGTTGTGTCTTGCATTTAGGTCTTTAATTTATTTTGAGTTGATTTTTGTATGTGATGAGAGATGAAGGGGGAGAATCTAGTTTCATTCTTCTGAATACAGATATCCAGTTTCCCAGCACCATTTACTGAAAAGGGTGTCCTTTCTCCAATGTCTGTTTTTTTTTTTTTTAATTACAACGCTACTTTTAATACTTTGGGGTGTGCCGCACAGGAATAAAAAACACTGGGAAGAGGTAACCCTCTCACCACCAGGAGTGGCCCAGGGGGAGAGAGGCTACCTGAGGGGAAGGAAGCACAAAGGGGACCCGCTGCAGACTCAGGGCAAAGGGAATGCCAACGGCGCTGGGACCTGGGAGCACTACACTACAGGAGGAAACGCGAGCACGGTGGGACTGGCTCCAGGCGCACAGGCGAAGGCAAGAGGGTTGGACACGAAGCCACAAAGCTAAGCTACTTGGGTTCCTCCTTCTCGTTTACCTTTTTCTCTTCTGCTGCATGATCTCCGAGTCCCTCTGCTTGCGGGCGGCAGCAGAAAGCCTGTCATCTCGGCGCTTTCCATTAACCGAGTCACTCTGCTTTTTCATATTCTTCTGGTGGGCAAGTTCACGCTGGTTACCACGGGTCATGGCGACGGCAGCGGCTCCGGCCTGCCTCCGTTGCATCCCCTCGTTCTCTCCGACGTTGCAGGCTCCAGTGTCTGTTCTTAGCACCTTTGTCAAAGATCATCTGGCTATAGATGAATAGGTTTACTTCTAGGGTCTCTATTCTGTTCTTTGGTCCATGTATCTGTTCTTATGATGATACCATATTGTTTTAATTACTGTAGCTCTCTAACATATTTAAAAGTCAGGTCAGTTTTGTTCTTCTCATTCAAGATTGCTTTGGCTATTAGGGGTCTGTTGTGGTTCCATACAAATTTTAGTAGTGTTTTCTCTAGCTCTGTGAAAAATATCATTTGTAGTTTGATATGAATTGCATTGAATTTGTAAATTTTATGTGGGTAGTATGGACATTTTGGTGAGAAATACATGATGTCTTTCTTTTTCTTATGTACTCTTCAATTTCTTTCATGGAGAGATTTATAGCTTTCACGGTGGAAATTTTTCACCCTTTGGCTAAATTTATTCGTATGTATCTCATTCTTTTTGTATCTCTTGGAAATGAGAGTGCTTTCTCTATCTCTTTCTCCAAAAATTTGTTATTGATATATAATGATGCTACTGATTTTTTGTATGTTGGCTTTGTGTCCTGCAATTTTGCTGAATTTATCTATTATAATGGCTTTTTGGTGGAGCACTTGGAGTTTTCGATATATAAGATAATGTTATCTTCAAACAATGACAATTTGTCTTCTTTCTTTCCAATTTATATGCCCTTTATTTCTTTGTCTTCCTAACTGCTCCTGCTAGAATTTCCAATACTCTGTTGAATAAAAGTGGTGAACGTGGGCATCTGTGTCTTGTTTCAGATCATAGAGAGATAGCCTCAGCTTTCTCTCATTTACTATGATGTTAGCTGTTGACTTGTGACATATGTTCTTTATGACAAAAGATAACAAATGCTGGCAAGGCTGTGGAGAAAAGGGAACCCTAGGACACTGTTGGTGGGAGTGTAAATTAGTACAGCTATTGTGGAAAACATTATGGAGGTTCCTCACACAACAAAAAACTACCATACAATTGAAGAATCCTACTACTGGGTATATATATATATATCCAAGGGAAATGAAATCACTCTGTCAAAGAGACATCTGCACTCCTATATTTATTGCAGCACTATTCACAATAGTCAAGAAATTAAGACAACCTAAGTGTCCATCCAATGAGGAATATATAAAGAAAGTGTGATATATATACACAATGAAATATTATTCTTCCATAAAATAGGATGAGATCTTGTCATTTGCAGCCACATGGATGGAATTGGAGGTCATTATGTTATGTGAAATGACCCAAGTACAGAAAGATAAGTACTACATGACCTTGCTCATGCATGGAGTCTAATAAAAAGGTGATTTCATAGAAGTTAAAAGCATAATGGTGGTTACCACAGGCTGGGGAGGAATAGAGGAGGAAAGAGAAGAAGAGAGAGAGGAATGAGAAAAGGTTGATTAGTGGGTACTAAGCTATGCTTAGGTAGGAGTAAGTAGTTCTGGGGATCTGTTGTACAGTAGGGTGACTATAGATAATATACTGTACATTTCTGCATAAAAAACCTAGAAAATAGGATTTTTAAAGTTTTCACCATAAAGACATGTTAAATGAGAGTATACATATATTTATGCAGATTGAACATTGTACAGTGTATACATGTATTGAAAGATCACATGGTACCCTTAAAATATGCATAATTTTATGTCTTACCATTTTTAACTAAAAATTTTTAAAGTAGATTATAAACTTTAAAAATTCTAATATTAAAGTTAAATCACTTAATACAATTTATATGCTATTACACTTACCTCATTTTATTTATTTATTTGAGAGGCAGAGAGAGGGAGAGACGTAAGGGTCTTCCACCTGCTGGTTCACTCCCCAAATGACCACAACATCTAGAGCTGAACCTATCTAAAATTGGCAGCCATGAGCTTCTTCTGGTTCTCCCACAGGGGTGCAGGGGTCCAAGCACTTGAGCCATCATCTACTGAATTTCCTGGGCCAAAGCAGAGAGCTGGATTGGAAGAGTAGAAGCCAGGACTCAAACAGGTGCTCATATGGGATGTTCGCACCACAGGCAGAGGCTTAGCCTACTATGCCACAGTGCCAGCGCCCTACACTTACATCATATTAAAGACCAAATTTGGATGTATATTATATGAAATAAATACTGGCTTGCATAAAAAATACATTAGCTGAAACATATTGACACTTTGATACAGTCACTGTAATATACTCAAACACTGTGACAGTCTGACATTGGAACACAGTGATACTGGGATACGCAGACAGTAGGGAACACGGAGAATGAAGCATAAAGAACCTGAAGTGCCCTTCTTTTTTTAAAGATTTATTTTATTTATTTGAAAGACAGAGTCAGAGAGGTAGAACCAGAGAGAAAGAGAGAGAGAGAGAGGTCTTCCATCTGCTGGTTTGCTCCCCAGATGACCACAACAGCCAGAGCTGAGCTGATACAAAGCCAGAAGCCAGGAGCTTCTTCTGGGTCTCCCACAAGAGTGCAGAGGCCCAATGACTTGGGCCATCTTCCACTGCTTTCCCAGGCCATAGTAGAGAGCTGGATCGGAAGTGGAGCAACTGGGACTTGAACCAGTGCACATATGGGATGCCGGCGCTGCAGGATGGGGCTTTAACCCACTGTGCCACAGCGCTGGCCCCCTGATGTGCTCCTGATGCTAGGCCCTGCCATACCAAAGTGTTTTACCAGTGGCAAAGAGGAGGAAAGGAGAGAAGAGGGGATAATGGGGCCTCCTTCTGAATCTTCAGTCAGGATGAGGGCATGAGAGTGCTCTGTGTGACAACAGTGTTGGATGGAGAGGAAGATGGATGGCTGGGAAAAACAAGTGGAAGAAGGGAATGTGTATGAGAAGTGTATGTTTTCTCCTCGGTCCAGTAGAACTTGTGCAGCACTTGACAAGGGGCAGAGATGGTTGGAGACAGACTTGAAGGAGAAGAGAGGTAAGGGGAGAGGAACAGGTCTTGCTGAGTTGTTAGTGAGTAAAAACAAACTAACACAAAGACTCCATCCTTGGCTCACATGCACACCCTTCATTCATTCATTCAACAAACTTTCATCACAGGCTGCTTCTGTGTCCAACCCTGTGCTGAACCCTAAGGATAAAACAAGCAACGTGATCTAGGCCTGGATTCCCATGATGAATGAGCCCACTTGGAGATTCAGATTTGAAGCAGACAAGAATGACACAATGTGGTCAATGTTAGGAAGTGAGCACAGGGGTCCATGGGAGCCCCATGTTCTTAGGGAGTCAGAGTTTGCTTTCTAGAGGAGGCAATTCCCAGGCCGAGACTCTAAGAACAAAGAAGAATTAGTCAAAGAGGAGACAGTGACAGGGAGGGACATTTCAGACATAGGGATTATCTTTAGCAAAGACTGAAAAAGTAGATATTTCATTCATTTATGAATTCCACCGATGTTAACGAGCGCCTGATATGTCCCAGGTACTGTGCTAGATGCTGACTGAATAGCTGGACAAGATCCTTGCACTCATAGAGCTTACTTTCTGCAAGGGAATGCATGGAATGACTACATTTTGTTCAGAGCACAGTTCAACATGGCAAGAAAACAGAGTTAAAGATTGGCAAAGGAAGATGAGAAGAGATGCAATAGGGGGCAAGACCAGATTACAGACGTTCTTATTGATTATGGTATTTAGACTAGGACAGAAGCAATGGGTTGAAGAGGTGAGCGCAGGCTGCAGAGATAGTAAAGAGGTAGAAAGCAGATGATATGATGAGTGATTTTATTGGAGGTGAGGGAGAAAAAGGAGTCTTGTAAGACTACAGTGTTTATTTCTAGCTTTACAGGTGGCTAAATGTTGGAGATATTTCGTGAGATGGGGGAGTATGGGAGAAGAAGCAGGTTTGGGTGGGGCACACACAATGTTATCTGTGGGACTGTCCAAGCACTTATTCCTTAATTAGTATCACCCTTTTCTATAAACGCCCTGAGATTTCACAGATCCCTTTGTTAGGTTGTTTTTGGTTGCAAGTAACAGACAATCTAACTGAAACATAATTAATGAAAGGAACTTATTAGCTTGTGTAGAAAAGAACCAGAAATATAGTGGGTGTTTTTAAATGCTGAACCAGCCCAGCTGCCTAACGTCACCAAGGATACAATTTATTTCCATCTCCCCATTCTGCCTTCTTTTTAAAACAAAAGATTTTTAAAAATTTATTCAGATGGCAAAGTGACAGAGAGGAAGACACATACACAGCGCGCGCGCACACATGCACACACACACACACACACTCTCTCTCTCTCTCTCTGGGGGAGGGGGGAGAGAGAGAGAGAGAGAGAGAGAGAGAGAGAGAGAGACTATCTGTTGGTTCACTTCCAAAATGGTCACATTTTGGATGTGAACCAGATGTAGTTTCTGTAGCTGCTTCACCAATCACCAGAATAGATTACATACAGTCCCTGTTTCTGTAAGTATTAACTCCTGATTTTAGGCCAACCTGAAAACCGAGGACTTCATCCAGGTCTCCCACATGGGTGCAGAGATCCAAATACGTGGGCCATCTTTTACTGCTTTCCCAGGTGCATTATTAGGGAGCTGGGTTGAAAGTAGAATAGCTGAGACTCGAACCAGTGCTCACATGGGATGCCAGCATGGGAAGCAGTGGCTTAACCTGCTGCACCACAACGCCAGCCCCATCCATTCTGCTTTCTACAGAGCAACTCTATCTGAGCTTGGCTCCCCAGATCACAGGGTGACTGCCATCAGTAACAACCACTGAACAAGAGTCCTGAGCTTCACTCCAACTTAAGTACTTGTCCACCTCAGAACCAATCATTGCAAACTGATATCTGGGCCTGTGCTAACTGGCTTAGACCAAATTTGATCCCATTCTTGGATTTAAGGGTTAAGTCAAACACAGCAAAATAAATGGCTGATAAATATTGGTTGAAGGATGAAATGGAAGCTGAATAGACTTCCGAGCCTGCCACTACATTA
Source organism: Sylvilagus floridanus (assembly GCA_949820135.1). Taxonomy (NCBI): domain Eukaryota; kingdom Metazoa; phylum Chordata; class Mammalia; order Lagomorpha; family Leporidae; genus Sylvilagus; species Sylvilagus floridanus. The sequence continues at coordinate 93,836,611 of OX463223.1, forward strand.
GAACAGATGGTTTAGCTACAATGAACACCATAAATTAGGTCAAAGGAATGAGTATCTGGTAATGATAGTGTAGTAACTGTACCAGAAAATCCAGAATCCAAGCAAGATAATTCTATTGCAATGCAGCCAAAAACTTAAGCTTCCTAGAGTCCTGACATAAAATGACAACAATGTGATGAGCTCTAAAGGTGATACTCCTGTGGCTGATTCTTTGATCCATTACTAACGTCATAGCAGTCCACATCCCCTCTCTCATTTATTCAGATTGAATCTGTGATTTGGAAACCCTGCTATTAACACAGGATAAAAGTAAATCCAAGAGAGCATGCATGACTTACTTTGGTGAACAAAGCAAGTCAATGGCATATTCAGGATTAGATTCCCCAGTATGTCAGTTCTTAGCTGTAAGCAATAGTAATAAATCCTGGCTGATTTATGAGGAAGGACATTTTCTCAACAGGTATTAGATAACTCACAGAATCTGGAAGGGATAGAGGACCATGTACAGAGGCAGCATAACCAGGATTAATGCTCCAAATCTCACCTCAGAAGTTTCCCAGAGAAGGCACTGCTTATGACACCCATAGAAACTGGAGGCTACCATTTGCAGTGTTCATGCTTTCAACACTGGACATTTCTGTTGCCTTTGGAAACCAGATGTAGTTTCTGTAGCTGCTTCACCAATCACCAGAATAGATTACATACAGTCCCTGTTTCTGTAAGTATTAACTCCTGATTCCAAGGGACAAATTTATCTAATAGATGGAGCCTAGTTGTGTGTCCAAGCCCTAGTCTCAAAGGAGGCTATACAAGGAAGTAGGTGACTTTTCAAGTTTCTGTAGGGGCAGATGGGCACCAAAAAATACTTGGTAACCAAAAAATAGTAAATGTCCACTGTAACTGGCTTACTGTCACCCTACCCAGGATTTCAACAATAGAACCACCTGCTCTGCAACCAGTTACTCAATAAGCATTTCCCAAGTATGGTAAGCTAGCAGCAATGGTGCAGGAAGGGGATGTAGGGGGATGGGATCAAGATAGCCTTCCAGTCCTCCCAGGCAAGCTGGCGTGCTTCATCTACACATGGGCTCTTTGGAAAATAGCCCCAAATACTCTAGCACAAAGTTTAAGACTGAGAAAACTTCCAGAGGAAATGAAGCTTCAACTAGACCTTGGAAGACTGCAGAAACAAGAGTCCTAGGACTAGAACTCAAGGGTTCCAGTACTAGAGCTCATTCTGGAGCCAACAGTAAACAGACAATGGTGCAAAGCAGATTGTCCAATAATGGATTCCTCACCATCACCCATTCAAATGGGTATACACACACATACCATTTCCTTCTCCCATGCTGTGTGACCTCAGCCTCCAAATCTCAGTTTCTATTTTTAAAATGGTGAGTTGTGAGGATGAAATATGTGAATTCACTTGCATGTATAGTGTCAATTTAAGTTCTCACACCTAAATGACATTGTATGGATGCCGGTGTTGTGGCATATGTGTTAAGCCACAGCCGGCGATGTTTGCATCCCATGTGAGCACCAGAAGATGACCTGATTGCTTCTGCCCCTGCCAGCCTAGCCCAGCCCCAGCCATTGTAGCCATTTGGGAAGTGAACCAGGGGATGGAAGATGTCTTTCTTTCTCTGTCTCTCCTCTCTGTAACTCTGCCTTTCAAATGAAGTGCTGCCATCCCATATGGATGCCAGTTTGTGTCCTGGCTTTTCCACTTCCCATCCAGCTCCCTGCTAAAGCACCACAGAAAGCAGAGGAAGATGGTCTAAGTGCTTGGTCCCATGCATCCACTTGGGAGACCCAAATGAATCTCAGCTCCTGGCTCCTGGCTCCTGGCTCCTGGCTCATGATTCCTGGCTCCTGGCTTCAGTCTGGTGCAGCCCTGGCTGTTGTGGCCATTTGTGGAACAAACCAGCAGATGGAATACTTCTCTCTCTGTGTCTCTGTCTCTTGGATGGAGTTCCAGGCTCCTGACTTTGGACTGTCTCAGCCCCAGCTGTTGCAGTATTTTTGGGAATGATCTAGTTGATGAACCAGTCCCCCACCTCAAATAAATAAATAAATATTTTTTTTAAAAAAGAAAGAACTAGAACTCATTCTTTCCAAGTCTTTTTCCCAAGCTGTTTTTCACCCTGTCTAGCTGAGTCATATTGGGACAATCCATACTGTGGGAGTATAGTCAGCGGGTCATTCCTCCAGTGAGTATTGGCCTATGTTCCCCAGTTGATGGATTCATTCATCTAACATTTACAGAAGATTTCAATGCCAGGCTATCACTGCACAAGTTTGGGGACCAGAGAGCACTCAGACTTCATCTGTAGTCCTGAAATATTACAAGACCCAAGAGGCAATGCATGTAAACACAGACAATTCCAAACACAAAATAGATTATGTATGTGCTAGGTAGAAAGCAGGCTAACGGTGGCTTTGGAGAATATTTACCTCCTCCAATTCAAACTCCATCAGTCCTTCCACACCACCCTTACAAAAACATAACGGCAATGATATTCTTTGATATGGATATGGACAACCAAAGTTTCTCAATCTTAAATCCAATGTGACAAAAAATAATCCTGAAAGATTTACAACTATGGCTGATTGAGGATATTGTGAGCAAATTCTCCCACTAAAACGTAACTGCAAAGCTGGACAAAATTGATAATTAAAACAATTTTCAGAGTTCAGAAGCATAGAGCCATCTAAGAAATGTTTATACTTCGAAAACTGCTGAACTTGGAATAAAAACAGAGGGAATCTACAGCATTCTGGTCTTGGCTTGCTCCTATTCCCACCCCTCATCTAGAAAAGTAAGGAGGTTCTTCCAGAACCATGCAAGCCAGGAGCACCAGCAGTTTCTCTATCACTGTCAAAGAGGGAGCTCACTTGTTTTGGAGCAGTTAACATTTTGCCCATGACCAGCACCATCGTCAGTGGAAATGACTTGACAGTGGTCAAGTGGGTGAGAACCTAACAGCTCAGCCTCAGTAATCCTGAGATTGAAGTCATGGTTTGAACAAGCATATTTCTGGGTGGAGCCTGAGAGGCCACAAGCTTCCTACCCCAACTTGAGGCTGTGTACATGCACCTAGGAGACTCAAAATACGAAGTAAAATCTGCAGCAGATTGAGAAGCAATATGGACTTTGAACTCACTCCCCTATGAATACAAAGATCCACTGTCAGATGATGGAAGTCTTGCTCGTCCAAAGTGACTTAGCACAACCTCTGTCCAATCAACCACAGACCAAAATATCACTGAACAACAAGCTATGCAGAAACAGGAAACCACTGGGAAGCTGTTTTTTTTTTTCAAATCAATATATAAAAAGTCAACATAGACATCAGCAGTTGCATGCTATATACTGAGCAAATAACAGTGATAAAAATAATCTTCAAGGAAAACTATCATGATCCAGAATTAGTACAAAATAATTTTTGAAAGAACCAAATGGAAGCTCTAGAGAATAAGAGCACAACTGCAATTAAAAATTCACAACAGGAGTTCAACAGCAGATTCAAGATTGCAGAATAAAGAATCAGTATAGATGAATAGAAATCCAACTTGAAGAATAGAGAGAATAAAAGATGAAAAAAAGGGAACAGATCCTCAGAAACCTGTGGTTCAAAATGCACAATAAGAGTTCTAGAGGAGGGGCCGGCACTGTGGCACAGTGGGTTAACGCCCTGGCCTGAAGCGCCGGCATCCCATATGGGCACAAGTTCTAGTCCAGGCTGCTCCTCTTCTGATCCAGCTCTCTGCTGTGGCTTGGGATAGCAGTAGAAGATGGCCCAAGTCTTTGGGCCCCTGTACCCACATGGGAGACCCAGAGGAAGCTCCTGGCTCCTGGCTTCGGATCGGCGCAGCTCTGGCCATTACAGCCATGTGGGGATTGGACCAGAGGATGGAAGACTTCTCTCTCTCTCTCTCTCTCTCTCTCTCTCTCTGCCTCTCTGTAACTTTGGCTTTCAAATAAAATAAAATAAATCTTTAAAAAAAAAGAGTTCTAGAGGAGAGGAGAGAGAGAAGGTGCCAGCCAAAATACTCAAAGAAATAGTAATAACTCCCAAAGTTCAGGGAAAACATTAATACACAAATTGAAGAAGCTTAACAAACTCTAAGTAGGATAAATACAGAGAACCACAGACACATTATAGTCAAAGCTCTGCAGATCAAAGACAAAGAAAATCATAAAAGTAGCAGTAAGGGGCTGGCGCTGTGGCGCAGCCAGTTAAAGCTCTGACCTGCAGCGCTGGCATCCCATATGGGCGATTGTTCAAGTACTGCCTGCTCCACTTCTGATCCAGCTCTCTACTAATGTGCCTGGGAAAGCAGCGGAGGATGGCCCAAGTGCTTGGGCAACTGCACCCACATGGGAGACCCAGAGGAAGCTCTTGGCTCCTGACTTCAGATTGGCTCATATCCAGCCATTTTGGCCATTTGTGGAGTGAACCAGTGGATGGAAGACCTCTTTCTCTCTGTCTCTATTTCTCTGCATAGCTCTGTCTTTCAAATAAATAAAGTAAATATATATTCTTAAAAAGTAGCAGTAAAAAATGAAATAGATACACAAGGGACTCAATGTTAATAGTTGACTTTTCATCATAAGCAGTGAAGGTCAGAAGGCAATAGAATAACATATTCAAGTGCTGAAATTTAAAAAGAATGATAAAAATTATGGTGAAATAAAAATACCTGCAGGTAGACAAAGACTGAGAGAATTTGTGACTAGCCAAACCTGCCTGAGCAAAAATAATAAAGGACATGCTTCAAGTTGAAAGGAATGATGCTAGATAACAACTGAAACCCATAAGAAGAACTGATCAGGCCATCCCTTATGGGGGCCGGTTAGAGTCCCTGCAGCTCCACTTCCTATCCAGCTCTTTTGCTACGGCCTGAGATAGAAGTAGAAGATGGCCCAAGTCCTTGGGCCCCTGTACCCGCATGGGAGACCTGGAAGAAGCTCCTGGCTCCTGGCTTTGGATAGGCACAGCTCTGGCCGTTGCAGCCAATTGGGGAGTGAACCAGCAGATGGAAGACCTCTCTCTCTCTCTCTCTTTCTCTCTCTCTCTCTTCTCTCTCTCTCTCTCTCTTCTTAGTTGACCTATATTTAATCATGGAGGTCCCACACATTGATGATCGTATCTAATCATAATCACCTCCCAAAGGCCCGCTATCTAAACACTAGAGTTGGATTAAGTTTCCACCCTCTCACAATGAGGGTTACATTTCAACAGATGACCCCTTGGGGAATGTACTAAAACCAGATGGAAACCTTAAAATTAATATGATTTTGGCTCATTTCTTTTATTAACTTCTTTAAAAATCTTATGATTAATTATATGAAAATGAGTCTCCTTGACGGGCTTGGCAGTGGTGCTGGGCATGCTTAGTTATAAAATGGATTTCCTGGGGCTGGCACAGTGGTGCAGCGGGTTAACGCCCTGGCCTGAAGTACAGGCATCCCATATGGGTGCCAGTTCTAGTCCCGGCTGCTCTTCTTCCAATCCAGCTCTGATTAGGAGACCCGGAAGAAGCTCCTGGCTTCAGATCAGCACAGCTCCGTTGCGGCCATCTGGGAAGTGAACCATTGGACGGAAGACCTCTCTTTTTCTGCCTCTGATCTCTCTGTGTAACTCTGACTTTCAAATAAATAAATCTTTTTCAAAAATGGATTTTCTGGTAAAAACAAATAAGAATAAAAATTTAAAATGGACAAATGAGGCTGGCTCTGTGTTATAGTGAGCTAATCCTCCACCTGCAACGTTGGCATCCCATTGGGTGCCAGTTCTAGTCCTGGCTGCTCCTCTTCGAATCCAGCTCTCTGCTATGGCCTGGGAAAGCAGTACAAGATAGCCCAAGTGCTTGGACCCCTGGACCCACGTGGGAGACCCAGAAGAAACTATTGGCTCCTGGCTTTGGATCAGCTCAGCTCCAGCCATTGCAGCCATTTGGGGAGTGAACCAGCAGATTGAAGACTCTCTTTGCCTGTGCCTCTCTGTAACTCTGCCTTTCAAATAAATAAGTATACCTTTTAAAAAAATGGGCAAAGAATTTGAACAGATATTTCTGCAAAGACTATATGTAAATGACCATCAAGTGCATGAAAATATGTTCAATAACACTAATCATTATGAAAATTCAAACCAAAATCACAAAATGATACTATATGGCAACTATTTTAAAAATTTTTAAAAAGCAGAAATTAACAAGTGTTGGTGAGGATGTGGAAAAATTGGAATTCTTGTGCACAGTTTGTAGGAATGTAAAGTGGTGCAGCTGCCATGAAAGTCAGTATGATGGTTCCTCAAAAAACTAAAGATAGAATTACCATATGATCAAGAAATTTTACTGCTGTGTATACCAAAAAGAATTAAAAACAACATCTCAGAGGAATATTTATATACCCGTATTCATAGCAGCATTATTTACAATAGTCAAAAGATGGAAACAACCCACGTATCCATTAATGGAATGAATTGATTTAAACACTGTGGTCTATATATACAATGAAATAATATGTAGCAATAAAAATAAATGAAGTACTTGTGAATTCTTGCTTCTGCCCAGTTGGTGGAAGAAGCAGCATTCTTGGCCGTGGCTCCCAGCTGACGAACCTTCAGGAAACACCATTGGTATCTGGCCTGTCTTTCGCAGCTATACAGTAGGCCAGGGGGCTGCTTCCCTGGCAGCATCATTGCTTAGTGGCTGTGTTAAATATCTAAGGCCCTAAATATCTAAGTGAAACTAACTGAATAAGCCAAGGACCTTTGACCATAAACCTGAGCCAAACCAGCGAAAAAGAGAGGGAAGGAGGAAAGAAGAAAGAAAAAATAAAAAAGAGAAAGAATAAATGAAATATTGATACATGATAAAATACAGAAGAGTCTAAAAACATGGTAACCATATTTCCTTACTTTCTTTTATTTGCAAAAACATGATTTCAATATGCTCTATAACTTAATCACACACTTAATTCACCACTAATCCTAATATTCAACAAGTAAAAGTAGAAAGACCACAGTTTCACAGGAGTATAAACAAGAGCTAAAAACAACAATCAAATCACAAGATGTCTGTGTCATTCCTGTACATTTTTTTTGTATTCTATATTAACTCCCATACATCAGAGAAAACGTGATATTTTATGGATTATATTACTAGTATATGAAATATCAAGAAAGTGCAAATTCATGCACATGGAAAACAGATCACTAATTGCCTAGGGCTTGAGGTGGGAGTTCAGATTAAATGTAAACAGGCAGAAGAGGGGCCAGTGCTGTGGCATAGTAGGCTTCGCCTCTACCCGAGGCACCGGCATCCCATATGGGCACCGGTTCTAGTCCCGACTGCTCCACTTCTGATCCAGCTCTCTGCTATGGCCTGGGAAGCCAGTAGAAAATGTCCCAATTGCTTGGGTCCCTGCACCCATGTGGAAGATCTGGAAGAGGCTCTTGGCACCTGGCTTCAGGTCGACAAAGCTCTGGCTGTTAAGGCTATCTGGGGAGTGAACTAGCAGATGGAAGTCTTTTTTCTCTGTCTCTCTCTCTCTGTAACTCTACCTCTCAAATACATAAAATCTTTTTTTAAAAAAAAATAAAGCAGAAGAGAATTTTTTGGAGCTGATAAAAATGTTCTAAAACAGATTGCAGTAATGAGGACATAAACCTATAAAGTTATGTAAATTTTTGCATTGTACACTTGCAACAAATTTTATGGCATGTGACTTATACCACAATATGATCTTTTAAAAGAACTATTCTGAGAACACTTGACTTGTGCTCACTTCGGCAGCACATATACTAAAATTGGAACGATACAGAGAATACTTGACTGATTTTTCAAATCGGTACCATTTCAGAGGAGTAAATCCAGTGGGTTTGCTATACATGTATGTGAGAGTACTTCAAAAACTTCATGGAAAATAGAATTAAAAGATAGCTTTAGTTTAGTGTAAAATCTTGGGAAATTCATACATATGAGGGGTCTTCAAAAGTTATGAAGATGCATATTATGGGAAAATTGTGTGAATTAAAAATTTTTATATTAAAATAAATGTATCTTTTCATTCCATTTTTTTAACTTTGAGAGGCAGAGACAGAAAGACAGAAAGAGCTCCTATCCACTAGTTCACTCCTTCAAATGTCCACAACAGCTGGAACTTGAGCAGGAACTCAATCCAGGTTTTCTACATAGTGGAAGGGTCCAATCACTTGAGTCATCCCTGCTGCTTCCCAGGGTCTGCATTAGCAGACAGTTGTAATCAGGAGCTGGATCTAGGCACCCTGATGTAGAATGCAAGCATTTTAAGTGGCATCTTAACAACTAGACTAAATGCACCCCATCTTTTTTTTTTTTAAGATTTATTTATTTGAAAGAGCTAGAGAGAGATGTAGGGACACAGAGAGAGGTCTTCCATCTGCTGGTTCACTCCCTAGATGGCCACAACGGCTGGAGCTGCGCAGATCCGAAGCCAGGAGCCAGGAGCTTCTTTCAGGTCTCCCATTTGGGTGCAGGGGCCCAAGCATGTGGGCCATCTTCTACTGCTATCCCAGGCCATAACAGAGAGCTGGATTGGATGAAGAGCAGCCGGGACTAGAACCGGTGCCCATATGGGATGCTAGTGCTTCAGGCCAGGGCTTTCACCAGCTGTGCCACAGCGCTGATCCCGCCCCCCATCTTTTAATTTGTTTTCCTACAAACTTTCTGCAATAGCCTCATATATATGCAAGAAAGTCCTAGCACCTCCCACCTCTCCCAACTAGATTGTTGTTCATAACCCATATTGTTCTCTCCAGTTTTGAGGAAGTGGGAGTTTCCCCAGTGCCCAAGAGAAGGACATCCAAGACAAAGGAAACAGCATGAGTGAAGGTATGTGGGCTTTGAAAAGCCTGGAGCTTTGGGGAGCTATATTTAGTTCAGAATATCTGAAGGTTCAAGTAGGAGAACGGAGCAAGAAATAAGCTGTAGAGTGCCCATACCCACATTTCCTGGGGCACCTCGAACACTGGGCTGAGAGTCTTTGACAGGGATAGTAGGGAGCCTATGAGGATTTCAAGCAGAAGATTAACATCATCAGATTTGCAGATCATGAAGAGCTCTCTAGAGGCTTCTATAGAACATGGTTTGGAGGGTACTAGCTGAGAGCTGCTGTTATGTTGTAGGCACTGTGCTAGCCTCCAAGGACAGGCTAGTGTGAGACAAAAGTCCTCGTTATCATGGAGACCTGACAATAACCACATGAGAAAAATAAAAATAATTTCAGAAAGTAATAGATGTTATGGAGAAAATAAAATAAGCTAAGGAAAGTGACTATTGGGGGCTGCTGTTGTGGCATAGGGGGTTAAGCTGCTGCCAGCAATGTCAGTATCCCATATGGGTGGCAGTTTGTGTCCTCTACTTTTCTTCAAAAATATTTATTTTATTTATTTGAAAGACAGAGTTAGAGATAGAGAGAGAGAAATAAAGGTAGCGACAGAGAGAGAGGTCTTCCTTCTGCTGATTCACTCCCCAAATGGCCACAATAGAGGGACATGGTCCAGTCCAAAGCCGGGAGCCAAGAGCTGCTTCTGGGTTTCCCACATGGTGCAGGGGCTCAAGAATTTGGGCTATTCTCCACTGCTTTCCCAGGTGCATTAGCAAGGAGCTGGATTGGAAGTGAAGCAGCCAGGACTAAAGCCAGCACCCATATGGGCTGCCAGCATTGCAGGCTGTGGTTTAACTTGCTAAAGCTTACAACATTGGGCCCCCAACTGCTCTGCTTCTGATTCATCTCCCAGTTGATGCACAAGGGAAAGCAGAGGAGGATGGCCCTGGTGCTTGGGCCCCGTCACCCATGTGGGAGATCTGGAAGAAGCTCCTGTCTCCTGGCTTCAATCTGGCCTAGTCTCTGCCATTGCAGCTATTTGAGTAGTGAACCAGCAGATGATTCATTCTCTCTTCCTCCCTCCCTCTCACCCTCTCTCCCTCTCTCCCTCTCTCCCTCTGCCTGTCCTGTCTATAACTCTGCCTTTCAAATGAATGAATAAATCTTTTAAAAAAGAGTAGTGAGGCATCCTTGGATAAGTACATCAGGGAAAGACTCTCAGAGGAGGGAGTATGTTAGCTGAAACTCAAATGAAATGATGTGCTCAGTCATGACCATATGTAGGGACAGAATGTTCCAGGTAAGAAGAAGCAACTAAAGTAAAAATCCTGAAAGTAGAAGCAAATTGGAATGTGGTAAATTTGATCTGTTGTTGTAAGAGTCAGTGCTCTAAAGGTTGATAAGACCCAATCTGGGGCAAGGGCAATGGAGATTTGGAAGAGGAGACAAATACATGACATAGTAAAGAGGTAGCATCACCAGAATAAATACCTCAAGATGACAGAAAGGAATCCAAGTGAGATGCAATTAAATTAGAGGTCGAAGCCTGTCAGTAGGACACCTGGAAAAGTGACTAATCACTGGCAGTCATGATGGATAGTAAGTCTTCGTTAGCCTTGAAGTTAAGCAATTTTTTATAAACAAAAATATCCCAAGCTTTCTAGGAGCAAACTGGATGAGTTTCATGCAAGAGTTAAGTACTGTTTGCTTGCCATGCATCAGATACTGTTCTGTGTGTTAGAGATACAGCAGTAATAAGACAGAAGAAAAATACTGATTTGATAGAGCTTATGTTATAGTGGGGGACACTGAAATAAACAGAGCTGAGATGGGGAATTAAAGCAGTAGAAGGCACTGTATAGATTGTAGAGAAAGTAGTGGTTGTTTAGGGGAGGCTTCACTGAGAATTAGACAATCGAACAACTACAGTCATCAACCCCCTGGCTTTCCCTGTACTGTTCTGGGTTTAGCACTGAAAATTCCACATCTTGGGAAACTCTTCTGTTCTAGGTAAACCAGGGCAGTTAGCCACCTTAAGAGTGGAAGGAGGTAAAGAAGAGAGCCAAGCAATTATCTTGGAGAAAAAAAGAGACTCCACAAACAGAGGAAATTTACCATGTCTAGGCTGAACAGGTACCTCCTGATCAACTCCTGACCTGTTATACTTCTGCATTCTCCTCCTGTAAGTCAATCTCCATCTTGGAAATGGATTTGGGAAACCCATTCACAAGGAGACTGACAATTCTTAGTGGAGTTACGTCCCTAGGAAATGAGTCTCTTAGCAATCCTTACCCCCAGAGAATTACTTCTCAGGAATGGTGATATTTCAGGCAACAGACAAAAAGGACAGCATGACAGATTTTCTTTTTGGTTGGGAGGAGTGGCAAACTTCTTGACAAATCTCTTAAATTAATTCTAAACTTTCTCAAGTTGACATAGAAGTCTTAGTCAGCTTCTAGAATGACTTTGCCATCCATGGAACTATTCAAAGTGTGGATTATTCCTTGACAGGCATTGCAGTGGAGAGTGGACGGTAGTGTTTGGGTGGATAGTTGCTTTCAGATAAATTCCAAGATCTTTCTCAGTCCTAAGATGCTGGGCTAATTATGTTACCAATGAGTCTTTCCTCCTGCCAGGCTCCAAAAACTCAGAAACTCTACCTTTGGTCTTTTTTTTTACAAAAAGATTTATTTATTTATTTGAAAGTCAGAGTTACACACACACACACACACAGAGAGAGAGAGAGAGAGAGAGAGAGAGAGAGAGAGAGGTCTTCCATCTGATGGTTCATTCCCCAATTGGCCACAACGGCTGGAACCATGCCAATCCGAAGCCAGAAGCCAGGAGCTTCTTCCAGGTCTCCCACGTGGGTGCAGGGGCCCAAGGACCTGGGCCATCTTCTACTGCTTTCTCAGTCCATAGCAGAGAGCTGGATCAGAAGTGGAGCAGCCGGGTCTTGAACCGGCACCCATTTAGGATGCTGGCGCTTCAGACCAGGGCATTAATCTGCTGCACCACAGTGCCGGCCCTTACTCTTGGTTTTGATGGAGGTCTGTTAACCTACTAGAGCTTGCTCTAATTTTGAATGGTTACTCCCTCTTGGGCATACTCTACCTGGGTCCTGGAATCATCTTACTAAACCATCTGTTACCCTTGTAAGCACTGGGACTGCTCATCTGCCTTGAAGAGAGCTGGGAGCAAGAGAAGGGATTGCAGCTGTCCAACTGCTAGATACCCAAAAGACCCTTTATGATGCATGACTGAGGTATTGGAGCTGGGAAGAGGCAGCTCAGGAAGTGGGCCATTGATATATTTTGCAGCCTGCTCTCCCTGGCACCTAAGTTGGAAATGACTTTAAAAACTAATTAAATAGTTTCATCATCTCCATTCAAGACACAGAACCACCTGGGCCCCAAAGAAATGATGGCATATATAGCCAAGGAAGCACAGCATACTAAAAATTGGAAAATTATTCTCAGCTATAAAAGGTAAAGTTAATATTAATTATACATAATGCACAATGCACTATACCAAAAACCTAAAGAATTAATGACTCCAACAAACATTAAATTTAATCATAGGATTGATAGGTACTCCAGTGTCATACACCCACTCAGAGTTAATACATTTAGATGTGTATACACTTGTTCAGCTCTGTCTACCCTCACCCCCGTCTCTCTCTCTCTCTCTCTCTCTCACACACACACACACACACACACACATCTTTGCATGTTATTCACACTCACTTATTCAGATGTCACAGGTATCCATTCAGATTTAGTCATGTGTAATCAAGTGCTATCTCTCTCATCAAATTATCGTCCATGATCATTTAAATGTCATATATGCACACTTCCCGAAATGCCACACACTACTCAAACAGTGCTAGTGCAAATGCTATCCATGCTTCAACACATATCATACACACTCATCCAGGCATCCTCAAACTCCTTGCTATTTGAAGTGTGACCCCTGGATCAACAACAGTGGATGCATTACCTGGGATGCTTTAAGAAATGCAGAATCTCAGGTACCACCTACACCTGAGGAATTAAAATTTACTTTCTAACAAAATTCTCAGGTCATTCATATGTACATTAACATTGAGAAGCACTCATGTAAATGATTGCATTTCATTAACCATCACATTCTCACTACTTAGCCAGCAGCTAGGCATTTCAAGTACTTAATAAATGATTTTTCAACAAATTAGAGACTTTTTTTTCTGACATCATTCATTGTCATCAAAATGTTCCTTCATGAAATTACACTCTGATTATCAAAAAATCAGCATTTCTTCTTTCTCTGTCTTTGCTAAGAAAATTTCATTTTCTCAAGTTAGTTACCTTGTTGGTCTTTCTTCACTCACAAATCAGCCCAGGCCCCCACAAGTACCCGACCCATCTGGCTTTCTGCTTAATCAGTGATGGGGATAGTAGTGAATAGTTTGTTTCTTATTGACCCGTAGTAGGCAAACATCTACTATAACACTTTCAGGTAAAGATTAACCAAAACAAATCCCAGAAAACACTGGTTTTCAGTTCATTGTTTTATCATTAATAACTCTTGCTCACACTCAAGTTTCACATATCCACGCACAAGGAAATACACAAAAGTTTTGATTAAACTCTTCTCTATTTTACATTTGTCCTTGTCAGAGGTCTATTTAACAGACCCCCATTTATTGACTGCCTTTTAACTATCAGAAAGCTGCATACTGGAAATATTATGCTCCTTCCTTGAGGGCATCACATAGCCACAAACCCAACAACTTTACCTCCATTATTTAAAATATCTTTTGTAGTGAACAGGTACTCACACATATCCTTACAAATTGTTAATACACACAAACTCCTGTCGTACTGGAATATGCTTCTCTTTGTACCGTGACAGATCTCTACGTGTTCCTTCAAAGTTAAGGATTAGTTTGTAGGTCGCTCCCTTTGTTGTAATATTAGTCATCCTGCATTTCTCTGCCCTTCCAACTTAAATCCACTAAAGACGTCTGACTTACATCACATGGTGCCATCACCCAAATTAATTCACAGGGCTCAGGATACTTCAGTGCAAAGCTGAGGAAACTGGTATGTTACGGTGGTTCCCATAAAGGTCCAAATTTTCCAATTTTATCCACCTGGAAATCTTAACTATAATACTCACCATCAGCCTATGTTATCAAGCTTGTGGTGGATTATACTACAACATGAAGACTGAGAAATATTTCCATTTAAATGCCAACTTTCTGATGATTCCAATATCATGTCACACGTTCCAAGTTTCCTATTATCCAATGTTCATAAGTGTCAATAATCTTTTGAGCCAATGCATCTACAGTTTCATGGATCTTAAATTTAACATCTCTATTTTAATCAACTCATTGGTATCTAATGTATCTAGAATAGTGAAGCCAGTGCAATTTCCACCCACTGTCTTTGTTATCACCTGATGTGTTTAGATTTTAACTCAACAGCTCATAAAATGGTGTTCCAATGACTTGATAACAGAAATGTGTACATTTTTAGATTCGAATTTGAACCTCATTTTCATATAATGCAAACAAAACAACGGTATAATTACAGAAGGTAAATAAACCTTGGATTGCCTCCTAAGATGTAAGCTTTTGGGAATGACTATCATATGTCACTTGTGTTCTTGGCAAAGCAGAATATATCCTATCAAGAACAAGTTTAAACAGTGTTACCTCTAGAAGATTTTTATTGTCTGGATTTTGGTTTTAGAAGTGGCTCTTGATCTAGAATTTGTACTTCTGTATATATAATTTCCTTGTTTGTGACATACCTTTGTCCTTTTCTTCAATCATGCCCACACATAAATCCAGTAAAGACTCCTTTTGAATATAATCACTATTAACAGAGGTAACCAAGGGAAGATTTTCTAGGGCTCTCAGATCAAGCCTGGAATTCTGATGCTCACATTCAATCCTTTCTGTCATCCACCCTTATCCTCTCATCTCAATAGGTAATGCTGAAAGGAATGTGGGGCTGTTTGCTACCCCACTTCCAATCCAGTTCCCTGCTAATGTGCCTGGGAAAGCAGCAGATGATGGCCAAAGTACTTGGGCCCCTGTCACCCATGTGGGAGACCAGGATGGAGTTCCACACTTCTGGCTTAGATCTCACCCAGCTCCAGCTATTGTAGCCAATTGGAGAGTGAGCAAGCAGATGGAAGATCTGTGTCTGTGTCTGTCTCCCCCCCCCCAGCCCCTGTTCTTGTACCTTTAAACGAATAAAATGTTTTTTAAAATGTAAATGTGACCAGTTTCCACAGGAAATCATGGCAAGCCCAGAGTTGCTTAATAAATTAAATGTACTGTAGATAGCATAAATCATTTATCATCAATATGTCTCAATACGACAAGGCTCTTCCCATTAATTATAAATATTGATGATATATACAGACGTTTCTTCTAGTTAAAATAATCACAGGAATCCCATGTTCATGACTCTTCATATACTATTTTACAGACAGTTGCTTACACAGCAAGTAACATTTGCATAGCAAGAGCACTTACTACATGACAAGTTCCCAGTGGATAAAGCTGAACTCAACTGAACTTGAAGAATGACAAAATATTATATACTTTTTTAATTCAGTTTGACATACAGGCTGACTTTTAAAAATAATGCTCACACTAACCAGACATGGGAACACAAACTCAAGTGGAATGTGTAGAGAATATAGTAACTAATAAATTCAGAAATACAAATTCCCACTTCAGCTTTTTCCCCACCATGACTGCCATTCTTATTTCCTAAAGTTTCTTTTTTTAATTTTTGTTTATTTGAGAGGTAGACAGAGACAGTCAAACAGACAGAAAAACAAACAGAGCTCTCATCCACTGATTCAATCCCAAAATGCCCACAACAACAGGGCAGGGCCAGACCAAAGCCAGAAGCTAGGAAAACAGCCCAGGTCTCCCAACTACTTGAGCCACCACTGCTGCTTCCTGCTACATTAGCAGGAAACTGAAGTCAGGTATTTAACCCAGGTACAGCAAATGGGATGTAGGCATCTTAGGCACTAGGCCAAATGCCCACCCTTTTCCCCAACATTTTTATGATCTCTTTGAGCATTAGTTTCATTCTTTGATTCAATAAACCTTAGTTACCCATCCCTGCCAGACAATCTGCTAAGTACTGCAGGTGCAGGGGCCAACTGGCCCCACATCCCACTCAAACCAACCATCCCAATGATGTGACAAACAACACTCTCAGAGTTGCTGAGTGCTTCAAAGAGTCCTCGGGGTGTTTGACCCTTGAAAATAAATAGTCAGTTCCAACACATGGAAAAAATAATACAGAATTGAAAGTATAAATGTGAAATGGAATGTCTATAGAATGTAATGTTAGGTCAATTTGATTAATCGCTTGATTTAGAATTCAGAAAAGTTAGGGTATCTTTACATTTGAAAACAATTTGTAGATTACACTTTCTTACATTACAAAATTTCCCATGTAAGCAGGATTTCCGGTTGCTGAGAAATCTTTGCCACTTATAAGTTGAATGAGGTGGGGCCAGTGTTGTGACACAGCAAGTTAAGCTGCTGACTGCCATGCCAGATTTCCATATGATGCCAGTTCAACTCCTAGAGGCTCCAGTTCCAATCCAGCTCCCTGCTAATATGCCTAGAAAAGCAGTAGAGGATGGCCTGAGTGCTTGGGCCCCTGCTACCCACATGGGAGACCCTGATTGAATTAATGGTTCCTGGTTTCCACCTGGCCCAGCCCCAGCTCTTGTGATCATTTGGGAAGTAAACTAGTGGAGGGAAGATCTCTTGCTGTCTCTCCCTTTCTGTAATTCTTCCTCTCACATTAAAAAAAATCTTTATATGTGTATACATATGTGTATATATGTATGTATACATATATATTGAATATATGTGTATGTATACATATATATTGAATGAGGTACTTGCATAAATATATTTTTATTTACATTTTAATATTTTATATATAAAGAGAACAGATTTAATATACTTCATAGATACAATTCTAAGAATATAATGGCACTCTCTTCTTCCCTCCCTCCCTCCTTTCCTTTTTTAATTTTTGAGATAATGTATTTTTAAATTACCTTATAGCCAAAGGTTTAATGCTCCATTAAATGAAGAGTTCAACAGATAAAAAGTAGAAAGACCACCTATCAGCAGGAATGGAGACAAGGGCTAGGAACAAAAATCAGGGGTCAACACTGTGGTGTAATAAGTTAAGCATCCACTTGCAGTGCCAGCATCCCATATAGGCATAGGTTTGAGTCCCGGCTGCTCCACTTCCCATCCAGCTCTCTGCTATGGCCTGGGGAAGCAGTAGAAGATGCCCCAAGTCCTTGAGCCCTGCAGCCACATGGGAGACCTGGAAGAAGCTCCTGGATCAGCTTAGCTCCAGTCGATGTGGCCAAGAGTGAAACAGCAGATGGAAAACCTCTCTCTGTCTCTCCTCTCTGTTTGTAACTATGTCTCTCAAGTAAATAAATAAATATTTTAAAAAAGAAAAAAATCAAAAGATGCCAATTTCACTCCTATATAGTAAATGTTTTACTTTCAAAAATAAAAATTATAACACAATTCTTTTTTAACATTTATTTTAATTATTTGAAAGGCAGAGCTACAGAGAGACAGAGAGAGAGAGAGAGAGAGAGAGCTCTTTCATCTGCTGCTTCATTCCCTAAATGGCCTGAAGCCAGGAGCCAAGAGCTTCTTCCAGGTCTCCCACATGGGTGGCAGGGGTCCAAGCACTTGGGCCATCCTCCATTACTTTCCCAGACCATAGCAGGAAGCTGGATAGGAAGTGGAGCAGCTAGGACTCAAACTGGTGCCACATGGGATCTTGGCACTGCAGGCAACAACTTAACTCACTATGCCACAACACTGGCTCCAACAAAATCCCCCCTCCAAAAAAGTCCTTTTTAAATGTTTTGCAGGATGCTCTATTGTATAGTAGGGTGACTATAGATAATGATGATGCAATGTATGTTTCAAAAGAACCAAAAAAAAAAAGGATTTTGAAATGGTTTCACTACAAAGAAATGATAAATATTTGAGGAGACAAATGTTTACCCTGGTTTGAACATTAACAATGTATACATGTGTCAAACATCACATGGTACCCCATAAATATATATAATTATTATGTGTCAGTTTTTTAAAAGTGAAATAGAATAAATGTTTTGAAGCATGAAGGTTATGTTTAATGAGAGATGTGAAGGCATTTTAGTGTATTAGAAAAGTTATGAGGTAGGGAATTCAAAAGTAAGAGAGGCCAGAGTCCTCTGCAGAGGTCTTAGTGTGGGCCTGCCTCCCTCTTTCCAGAGACCCATGGGCCTCAGGCAAGCATGACGCCCTTCTAACTTTTTTCTGGCAGGTCCTCTGAATGCATTTTTCACTCTCTTTATTTTTATTTTATTTGTTTATTTATGTCTTTTTCCCCAAAAGTCTTTTATTTAAGGAATACAAACTCCATGCATTTCATAAATACAACTTGAGGAATATAGTGATTCTTCCCACTGTACCCAATCTCCCACCTGCACTCCCATTCCTCTTCCTTCTCCTATTCCCATCTTTATTTTTAATTATTTTCCGTTAACTTTATATACATAAGATTAACTCTATACTAAGTAAAGAGTTCAACAAATAGTATTTAAAAACTGTTACTCAACAGTTGAGACAAGGGCAGTTCAAAGTCATGGTGTCTCAAAGTGTCAATTTCACTTCTATAGATTACCTTTAGGTGCTCTGTTACCACAGATCAGGGGGAATATATGGTATTTGTCCTTTTGGGACAGGCTTATTTCACTAAGTGTGATGTTTTCCAGTTGCATCCATTTCGTTGCAAACGACAAGATTTCATTTTTTATGGCCTAACATGTGGTCTATCCTAGAGAAAGTTCCATGCACTGATGAGAAGAAAGTGTATTCTGCAACTGTAGGATGAAAAGTTCTGTAGATATCTGTTAGGTCCATTTGGTCTAGAGTGTCAATTAACTCTATAGTTTTCTTGCTGATTTTCTAGGTGGTTGATCTGTCCATTGCTGAAAGTGGGATATTGAAGTCCCCCATTACTATTGTATTGGAGTCTATGTCTCCCTTTAGATCCATTAACATTTCATTTAAATAACCAGGTGTCTTGTAATTAGGTGCATATATATTTATTATACAGACACTTTCTTGTTGAATCAATCTTTTAATCATTACATAGTGCCCTTCTTTGTCTCTTTTAACAGTTTTTGTGTTGAAGTCTATTTTGTCTGATATTAGGATGGCAACGCCTGCCCTTTTTCTGTTAGCATGAAATATCTTTTTCCATCATTTCACATTCAGTCTGTGTGTGTCTTTGTTGGTGGGATGTGTTTCTTGTAGGCAGCAAATAGATGGATTTTTTAAAATCTATTTTGCCAGTCTATTTTTTAACTGGAGAGTTAAGGCCATTTACATTCAAGGTGATTTTTTTTTATTTTACTTTTTTTTTTTTTTACTTGACAGGTAGAGTTTTAGACAGTGAGAGAGAGAAACAGAGAGAAAGGTCTTCCTTCCGTTGGTTCACTCCCTAAATGGCTGCCATGGTTGGCGCTGCATCAATCCGAAGCCAGGAGCCAGGTGCTTCTTCCTGGTCTCCCATGCAGGTGCAGGACCCAAGCACTTGGGCCATCCTCCACTGCCCTCCTGGGCCACAGCAGAGAGCTGGACTGGAAGAGGGGCAACTGGGACTAGAACCCTGCGCCCATATGGGATGCTGGTGCTGCAGGTGGAAGATTAGCCAAGTGAGCCACGGCGCCGGCCCCTCAAGGTGACTATTGATAAGTAATGACTTGGCCCTGCCATTTTCCATAAATATTCCTATTGTTTACTTTGGATATCCTTTGTCCTTTTACTGGGAGATTTTCTTCCTATACCTTCTTTCATAGTGATGGCCATGTTTCTGTGTGTAGCACATCCTTAAGGATCTTTTGTAAGGCTGGATGAGTGGTGACAAATTTTTGCAATTTCTTTTTGTTATGGAAGGTCTTTTTCCCCTTCATTCATAATCAAGAGCTTTGCAGGATACAGTATTCTCTGTTGACAGTTTTTTCCCTTAAGACTTGAACTATATCTCGCCATTCTCTCCTAGCATGTAGGGTTTCTGATGAGAAGTCAGCTGTGAGTCTAATTGGAGATCCTCTGAGAGTAATCTGATGTTTCCTGTGTAGGATGAGATGTGCATTTTGAAATATTTTCTTTATTTTTACTGTGGAGAGCTTCACTACAATGTGTTGTGGTGAAGATCTTTTCTGGTCTTGTCTGTTAGGAGTTCTACGTGCTTCCTGTACTTGAATGTCCCTTTCATTCTCCAAATTAGAGAAGATTTCTCTAATCATTTCACTAAAAAGCCTTCTAATCCATTCTCCCTTTTCATGCCTTCAGAACTCCTAACACCCGTATGTTGGGTCATTTGATAGTATCCCATAAATCTCCAACACTGTTTTTGTTTTTGTTTTTGTTTTTTTGTGTTTTTTGTTTGTTTGTTTGTTTGTTTGCTTCCTGGTTTCTACTTCTTTTTTTGGCCTCACTGTAAAATTTCCAGAGATTTGTATTCTAACTCGGATATTCTTTCTTCTGCCTCACCAAGTCTGTTGTTAAGGCTTTCCACTGCATTTTTAATTGATCTATTGAATTCTTCATTTCCAATATTTAATTTTGATTTCTCTTTAAAATCTCAATTTCATGGGAAAATTTTTCATTCATGTCATGTATGAATTTCTTTAACTCATGGATTTGGTTTTGATCACTTCTAAGTAATCCTAGGATCAATTTTTTTGAATTGTTTTCCTGGCATTTCTTCAATCTCTTCATTTTTACGTTCTAGTACTGAAATGTTGCATTCTTTTGGGCATGTCATGTTGTCTTCCTTATTCTTATTTCTTGATTTGCTGCATTTATTTTTAAGCACTTGTGGTGATACTTGTTGGTTTGTTTCCCCTGTGATGGCTTTTATCTTTGGTCTATGCCTCTGTGGATTAGTGGAGGGTCTGCTCTTTCAGTGAATACCCAGAGGTATGTGCTGGGTGTGGCCAGGGAGCTCTGTTCAGTACTTCAGTGTAAAGGGAGTGTCCAAAGTGACACCCAAGTTGTGCATGGTACATCTCCTTTTTTTTATCAGCAGGGAGGTATGATTAGCTCTGTTGGAATAGTTTCACACTCACCTTCTCTATTCCAAGGAGACCAATGCGTGGGTACAAGCCCCAGTGCATCTGCACTGCCACAAGGACCACACAGAGGATCCCTGCAGTCCTCGATGTGAGCATGGATCCTACAGCAGTGACCCTCACCAGGGAATCAGAGCCCTGAGCATGCGGAGCCAGCCACAGTGACTGCCCAGAGACCCAGCCACACTCTGGGCCCTCCCATGCAGCCACAGTGTCTTCACAGTCCCTGCATGCAAGGCTCCCACAGTCATGAGCACCCAAGCCCCTGTCAATTCTGCCAGCCATACTCAGGCGTCTCCTCTCTGCTGGTTGCTGAGCACATGGACACAAGCTGGCACAGCTGTTACATATGTCCAAAATGACGCCTGCTTTCTCTCGGCTAGTTACAGGATGCTGGTGCTGACTGGTCGGGGAGAGAAATGTGCCGCTTTTTTTCCTCTAGGTTGGCAGGTACACTGTTCCCCGCAGGGCTCCAAGCCAGACTCATGCCAGGCTCTCCCCCACAGCTTTATCACCAGTGGCTAAGGCCGTTGCAGTGTGTTCTCACCTCACTCTCCAAAGCTGGTGCTGAGGCTCTCGGCTGCTGGGGTCCTGAGTTGTGCATGTCCACACCCTCCACTTAGATCCACAGTGTCCCTCTACTTTGCATGGAGTTTCTCTGCCATTTTCTCCCTAACTCTTCCCTGTGATTTCACTCTTTCCACTTTTTTTTTTTTAAACTATCTTCCCCTAGACTAGAGCAGTAAGCTCCCTCCCTATTCCACCATCTTGGAATCCTCTCCAGTGTCTTTTTTCCTGAATGGATTTTTGAAAAACTATACCAGCTTGTTTATTTTTCAGTTTACATCTGAAGTTTTTCAGCATGTTTAGTTTGAAAGGATATCACTTTCGGCTTCACTGTAAACACTGTCACAGAATTCTTTCATATCCATCCAACAGAGTCTGAATATCATATTTATGTTGCCATTGGAAATTTTATACCATTTTCTTCTTGGACTTGATTTACATTTGAATTGCCCCACAGAAACTTGTCTTAATGGCATTTTTTAATGTTTGACATCATGTCTGTCTTGATCACTCTATGATACTTCTCAGCGATACTTCTCAGCAACAAACATATGTACATAAACTGAAACCAGATTTTCTTTATCTCCAGGGACTATAAGGCTTTAAATATTGAATTTTAATTCAATATTGAGTTATTATAATTGTTAGTAAGTAATTGATCAAACATAAAGTACTAATTTGAAAATAATAACACAAACAATGAAAGATAAAATTGTATTGGAAATGTATCCCTTAATGAGATAAATGGAGCTTTTAAAAATTTGTTCATGAACCCATGGATCAATATAATTTACTGCTAGAATGAAACAGCATTAAGCAGCACTGCATTTCTTGTTTCTCACTTACATAGATTCAAGCACTAAGAAATAAGATGAGAATGAAAGAGCATTCTGTTATGTCATCCAGTTCTTTGAACTACTTATTAATTACATAATAAAAATCATATCCTGATACAGCATCACAATTATTCATAATGATTTACCAGCTGCCAATTCCATTAGGTTCTTATTTTCCATTGTGTTGAAAGTAAAGAATTGGAAAGCATCTGGTCCAGAAAAGGATTCAGTTCCTAGTAATACAGTCATTTACTTTCTCAATATCAAAATTGGTATTTGGAATGTCCCCTTTGTTGGATGTCCAGGGATTTTTTTACTTGAGGGGTAGTGTATCATGGTAAAATTTTGGATTGGTGGAAAACATGCCTTTCTTTTTAAAGATAAAAAAGATTGTGAAAGGGGAGGTGATGAGGTGAAGTAGTACTTAAGCAGATTGGATGCATTTTATTTATTTTATTTAAATTTTTATGTATTTGTTTGAAAGACAAAGTTACAGAAAGAGAAGAGGTCTTCCATCAACTGGTTCACTCCCTAAATGGCCACAACAGCCGGGACTGGGCCAGGCAAAAGCCAGGATCCAGGAGCTTCTTCTGGGTCTCCTCACATGGTGACAGGAGTCTGAGTACTTGGACCATCTTTTGCTGCTTTCCCCGGCACAGTAGCAGGGAGCTAGAGCAGAAGTGGAGCAGCCGGGACTCAAACCAGAGGGTATATGGGATGCTGGCACTGCAGCCAGCAGCTTAACCTGTTGTGCCACAACAATGGCCTCAAGCAGATTGGTTTTAGAGATGAGTAAATATTGACATTAAAGACAGTTGATTTTTAAAAAGACTAAATATTGAAGATGAAAACCTAGAAATTGATTTTCTTAAAATGATAGATTCCCATAAACCCCTGTGCACCACCAGGAGTAATCATCCCCCAGTCTGAAGGCTATGAACCTAGTAGACTCAGTGTAACTCCCAAATGATCAATATACTGTTAAAAATGCATTTAGTTTTCAAATTTCACACATTTCCTTCTTGCCATTGGCCATATTCATGGCTAGCAGGATTGATTGCCTGTGGCAAAGCAAAGAAGCTGTGGCCCAGAGACCACGAAGAGTGATTCACATAAAAGTTGCAGCCAATAATTACGATCCATTGTCTCTAGGGTCAAAGCTTTGGTGGCCAATCCACATTGTCTCTGAAGTTCCCATCCTAATCAACCAAGCCACAGCAAGGATTTATTGAAGGCTTATTGTGTTACCAACATCAAGCCAGGCAGCCTAAGCTTCTGTCTTTCCTTTTCCCTCTCACTCACTCTAATTGTGTACTTCCTCTAGACTAATCTGATGAGACATTGAGCACTTATTGCCAGTCAGTAGTACTTTAGGGGCCAGCGCTGTGGTGTAGCAGGTGAAGCTGCACCTGCAGTGCCGGCATCCCATATGAGCGCTGGTTCGCGTCCTGGCTGCTCTACTTCTGATCCAGCTCTCTACTATGGCCTGGGAAAACAATAGAAGATGGCCCAAGTCATTGGTTCCTGGCTACAGATTGTCGCAGCTCCAGCTGTTGCAGCCATCTGGGAAGCGAACCAGCAGATGGAAAGCCTCTCTCTCTCTCTCTCTGCCTCTACCTCTCTGTAATTCTGCCTTTCCAATAAATAAATAAATCTTTAAAAAGTACTTTATATATCTCATCGTGTTTAATTCTCATAAAACCACAATGGAGTTAGTACTATCTTTGCCATGTTTTAAGGATCTACCCTTAAATGTGGTCTGTGTGTCTACCCTACATAAAAAAATACTTTCATTTTTTCATCTTAGTGAAATAGAAATTACAACACACCAGGAAAACAAGGCTGAGTAGTGAGTTTCATTTGCTTTTTGTTTTCTGATTTTGACAATCCCAGGAATACTGAGTGAAGCCCTTTGCCAGGAGGTAGTCTCAGGCCCCGACCTGGTTGATGTAGATCATGCTGGAGTGGAGCTAGAGAACACAATTTCACGGTTAATCTGTGTCTGGGCCCCAGCTGATTCCAGAGGGAAATGTTCAAGGAGACCACATAGGGCTGCGAAATTTGTGCAGAACACACAGCTGCAGAAGGAAAAGAACAAGTGAGGAGTTGAAGTACAGGTCACGTTCCACTTGTCAAGTTCCACCAACACAGGACTGCAGCTGCTCAGAAACGGGGCCCCCTTTCCTTTTTCAGCCGCCTGAACAGGTCCTCTCTGTCTCATGGACACAGGGACATCCTATAGGCTGCCAGATGCCCTGAGAATGTTCTCAGTCTCTGTTTATTCACTCTGTCACAACCGCGTAAATGATGCATACCGGTTTTAAATTGTAGAATCAACCTGTACACAAAGCATAGTAGATTTCGTTATGCTTACATAACAGAAGAGAAATGTTGAAAATGTAACAAGAAAAGAATGACTGCTAGGTGAGAGGTAGAAGCAAGAAACTTTCCTGTCTTCATCCTATGTACATGGAATTGACATACTGATTATAGGGAATGGCATGAACATAAATGAATATGATTTTCAACCCAAGAAATTAGAAAACAGAAGAAATAAACTTAAGGAAGCAGGATAGAATGGTTAAATCAGAAGATAAATTAGTTAGTTGAAAACTTGAGAAATAGACGTATAAAATTCATACGTACAAAAGTAGCCTGAAGAAAAACCAAAACAACAACAACAACAATTCATCCAGGTTGCAGCTCCATCTCTGTCCAACATGGGCCCCAGGACACATCCTTCCACACCTCTTTTGATACCTGCTTCTCCTCCACTAGTCCCCCCACCTCCAGCCCTCGAGCAGCCAAACACTGAAGTCAGGACTTGTCTTTGCTGTTCTCTTTTGCTATAATTGAATGGCACGAGCTGAGTAATTTATCAAGAACAGAAATGTATTTCGTACACTTCTGGAGGCTGGGAAGTCCAAGGTTGAGGGCTGCATCTGGTGAGAGCCTTCTTCCTGGTATAGATCAAGGCAGCACAGAGCAGCACAGGGCAAGACAGCCAGCCAGGCACAGTTTACTTTTATAACAAAGCCATCCTCTCGATAACCCGTGAATCCACGAATGGCTGAAATCAGTCATGAGGGCAAAGCCCTCATGACCCAATCACCTCCCAAAGGCCACCTCCAAATACCATTAATATATGACTTTGGGGATTCAGTTTGCAACATATGAAATTTGGGGGGGCACATTCAAATTATAACAGGGCCTCATCCATGTTTTTCTCTATCTCAATCATAATATTCATTCTCTGCCTCTTTATTACCTCTTTAATCTCCGTGTCTTCTGTCTCTCTAAGTTTTGGTGTCACTCTTCCTCTCTTGCTCTTTCCTTTTTCCCCTGTGTCTCTTTGGTAACTTGGTTTTCCCATTTTTATAAAAAAATGGGGGATTTATTTATTTGAGAGGCTGAGTTACAGAAAGAGAGAGAGAGAGAGAGAAATCTTCCTTCTGCTGTTTCATTCCCCAAATGGCCACAGCAGCTGAAGCTGAGCTGATCCGAAGCCAGGAGCCAGGAGCTTCTTCCGGGTCTCCCACATGGGTGTAGGGGCCGAAGCACTTGGGTCATTTTTCGCAGCTTTCCCAGGCCATTAGCAGGGTGCTGGACTAAAAGTGGTGCAGGACTCGAACTGGTGCCCATATGGGATGCTGGTGCCTCAGGTGGAGGATTAACCTACTATGCCACAACGCTGACCCCTTGGTTCTACTTTTCTTGCTCCTTACCCACAGGTTCTGAACCTGCACAAGTTCATCCTGTTTTCTTTTTTTTTTTTTTAAGATTTATTTATTTATTTGAAAGTCAGTTACAGAGAGAGGCAGAAACAGACAGAGACAGAGAGACAGAGACAGTAAGAGGTCTTCCATCTGCTGGTTCACTCCCCAGATTGCCGCAATGGCTCGGGCTAGGCCAGGCTAAAGCCAGGAGCCAGGAGCTTCTTCCAGGTCTCCCACATTGGTGCAGGGGCCCAAGGACTTGGGCCATGTTCTGTTGCTTTCCCAGCTCATGGAGCAGGATGGGGAGTAGATCAGCTGGGTGCAGCAGGTGGAGGCTTTACTTGCTATTCCACAATGACAGTGCCCATCATGTTTTCAAAAAGAAAATATACCCACCCCCAACTGTGCAGACCTCACAGGTATTTTCCCCTTACCCAGCCTCAACCCAGAGCCAAGCCAAGCTTCTCACAAGAGGAATGTGCACTCTGAGGACTTAGCCTTATCTCACCTCCACCTCATCCCTCCCCCAGTCTCAGCAGTCTCCCCTGGATCACTGCTCAGTGTACTCCAGGACCCAGGACAGGTACGTAGAACTTGTTCTCACGTCCAGTGATTTATTTCTTCCTCAGTGGCCCTTTCCTCCTACCCTTTACCTTTTCCCCCCATTGCTTTTCCTCCTGTCCTCTCCCCGCCCCTTCTCACCTTTCTACCTTCTCCTCTTCTTGGCTTACTGTCCCTACCTCCTCACCCTTGCCCAGCCCCACCAGTGAAGTTCTTCAGGGCAAGGCCAGAGCTCCCTTGTCTACTCCCTGTACTGCCCTTGTTGTGTCCACCAGCAGCCTCAGCCACAGATTTGCACCTTCTGGCTCTGGGGAAGCTACAGCCTAGATCCCTATCCTGACTCCCTCTCCACTCCACCACCCCCCCCAGCCCCACACATACACACTATAGGACATGGATGCATCTATAGACACACAACAACTTTGCCAAATCCTCTGTTGAAATCCTGTCTCCCCCTGGCTGTCCAAACACCATTTGCTCCTGCCTTTCTCCTACTTCTCTGGCAGCTCCTTCTCAGGCTCCTTGCTGGCATACCCCTCTGCCTTTGTTTCCCTCTTAAACACCTTCTTCCTCAGGGCCCTAACCTCTCCCTCTCCAAACACCCTCTGTGAAAGGCCTTAGTGTCTATGTCCATGGCTTGCTACAGGAGGAGATCCTGAGGTCCTGAGAGATGAACAGGCAATTCCTATGGCATCTTTAAGACCCCGGGGACATGGAACAAGATGACTTAGCTCGAGACAAGGCCTGGCTATGGCCAGCTGGGCCCAGAGGGAACCTAGCAGGCTACAGAAATGGGGCATTAAATACATGATTTTATCCTGCAACCTGTATTGACTCTCAAGACCACCTAAATGCACCATGTTTAACTTTTTTTCAATAAAGCCAGCTTGGTACTACTTTTCAGCCACAATAATTGGCCCTTAAATTACTTTAAGGATAATATACTACTTTTTTGCAATGTAAAAAAATCTTGGGGGCCAGTGCTGTGGCATAGCAGGTAAAGCCGCCGCCTGCAGTGGTGGCATCCCAAATGGGCACCCGTTCAGGTCTTGGCTGCTCCACTTCCGATCCAGCTCTCTGCTATGGCCTGGGAAGGCAGCAGAAGATGGCCTAACTCCTTGGGCCCCTGCACCTGCATAGGAGGCCTGGTGGAAGCTCCTGGCTCCTGGCTTCAGATGGGTGCAGCTTCAGCCATTTCGGCCAGATGGGGAGTGAATCAGCCGATGGAAGACCTCTCTCTCTCTCTCTCTCTCTCTCTCTCTCTCTCTCTCTCTCTCTCTCTGCCTCTCCTCTCTCTATGTAACTCTGACTTTCAAATAAATAAATCTTTAAAAAAATGAATCCTGGGACTGGCATTGTGTCACAGCTAGTTAAGCTGCCACTTGCAACGCTGGTATCCTCTATCAGAGTGCTAATTCAAATCCCAGATACTTCAATTCTGATCCAGCTTCCTACCAACGTTCCTGGGACAGCAACAGAAGACGGCCCAAGTACTGGGGCCCCTGCCACCCATGTGGGACACCTGGATGAAGTTCCTGGCTCCTGACATCAGCATGGCTGAACCTTGGCTGTTGAAATGATTTTTATTTAATTATTTTTAATTTATTTGATAGAGTTATAGACAGTGAGAGAGTGAGACAGAGAGAAAGGTCTTCCTTCCATTGGTTCACTCCCCAAGTGGCCACTACGGCCAGTGTTGTGCCGATCCAAAGTCAAGAGCCAGATGCTTCTTCCTGTTCTCCCATGCGGGTGCAGGGGCCCAAGCACTTGGGCCATCCTCCACTGCACTCCCTGGCCACAGCAGAGAGCTGAATTGGAAGAGGAGCAACCAGGACTAGAACCCGTTGCCCATATCGGAGGCCGGCACTGCAGGCGAAGGATTAACCAAGTGAGCCACAGTGCCGGCCCCTGTTGCAATGATTTGAGGAGTGAACCAGCAGAGGGAATAACTCTTTCTCTGTCTGTCTCTCCCTTTCTCTGAGTCATTCTGCCTTTCAAATAAATAAACCCTTTTAAAAAAAATAATTTCATCTCCCCAAATAGACAATCCATAAGGGGTCTAGACAATTGTTATGGTCTTTCTGCAGGCTTTGACTAAGGAAGACCAAAGGCATGCCTGAGAATTAAAAGTATTTCTTCTTCCTATTCAAGAAAAGAAAAGCCCATTCTTTGACCAAGGTCTCAAGCTGTGAATATGATTAGTGATGACTTCTGCATTATAATTAGTATAACATCCATGTGTGTGTGTATACATATAAGTGCATATACTGAAAATAATACAATCAGAGATAGTCCCAATCCAGTAACTATACTTCTAAGAGTTATCAAATCAGCAACAACCCCAAGCTTCTGAAAGCTGATCAGGAATCCCCAGTCCTGAAACTCAGCCTATCAGTGACAGCCTCATGCTTCCAGACAACAGTCACTCGGGGCACTTGCTCCAGCTGCAGTGTTCTGAAAGTCACCACTCACCAGTCCCAGACCAGTGAACACAGGAACATACTGAAAATCAGTCTGTCCTTTAAATTTCCACTGCTCAATGTCTGCCAGTCCCTGAATGCCAGGCTTTCCAAAACCTTCCCAGAGCTCTCCCCTGCAGGCAAATAAAAAAACTCGTCTTTTTTTTTTTTTACAACGGAAATCAAGTTCAATTCATTGTTAGTTCACAAGTTCATAGCCCTTTCAATACTCCAGCCTCTATTTACAGTTAGTTAAGAGATGGAATCTAGAGAGACAGAGATACTTTCTATTTCTTGTGGTGGGTGCTATGATCTAGCTTTTATTTTTAAATTGGTGGATATTTGAATTCCAAAATGCCAAAATACAAGTGTATATTCATGACACATTTTCTGAACCTTGTACATTTAGTAAGTGAGGAATCTTGCTGCAAAAACAAATATCACAAGTTCTCCCTCATATGTGCAAGCTAAAAAAATAGTTAATTTAAACTTTAGTTGAGAAAATTCTCACTTTATTTTGAAGTACTTAAATCATACTTTAATTTTGAAGAAAACCCCCCCAATTCTTATTGACTATTTTAATAAATCATTGAATGAAGCCTATTTTTTCATATTCATAATGGTAAACATATACTTAAAAATAGAACCTTGGGGGCCGGTGCGGTGGCTCACTTGGTTAATCCTCCAACTGCGGCACCAACACCCCATATGGGCACCAGGATCTAGTCCTGGTTGCTCCTCTTCCAGTCCAGCTCTCTGCTGTGGCCTGAGAAGGCAGTGGAAGATGGCCCAAGTGCTTGGGCCCCTGCACCCGCATGGGAGACCAGGAAGAAGCACCTGGCTCCTGGCTTCGGATCGGCAGAGCTCCGGCCGTTGCGGTAAATTGGGAAGTGAACCAGCATACGGAAGCGCTCTCTCTCTCTCTCTCTCTCTCTCTCTCTCTCTCTGCTTCTCCTCTTTCTGTGTAACTGACTTTCAAATAAATAAATCTTTTTTTAAAAAAAGTCAGGCATACACAGAGAGAGGAAGAGGAAGAGGAAGAGGAAGAGAGAGAGAGAGAGAAGACTTCCATCTGCTGGTTCACTCCCCAAATAGCTGCAATGGCCGGTGCTATGCTGATCCAAAGCCTGGAGCCTCTTCTGGGTCTCCCACATGGGTGCAGGGATCCAAGCACCTGGGCCATCTTCTACTGCTTTCCCAGGCACTTTAACAAAAGCTGGATTGGAAGTGGAGCAGCAGGGACTTGAACCTGTGCACATATGGGACACCAGCATTGCAGTCAGTGGCTTTACCCCCTATGCCACATGCAGGTCCCCAATTTGATTATTTCATATATATGTTACTAAATACTTTCTGAGCATGAGACGAAATGGAATCATAACATAAGGAAGGAAATAAAAATTGATAACAATGTTGTTGCCAGTGGACAGCATTTTTTTTTAATTTATTTATTTGACGGTTAGAGTTACAGACAGTGAGAGGGAAAGACAGAGAGAAAGGTTTTCCTTCCATTGGTTCACTCCCCAAATGGCCACCACGGCCGGCGCTGTGCCAAACCGAAGCCAGGAGCCAGGTGCTTCTTCCTGGTCTCCCATGCGGGTGCAGGGGCCCAAGCACTTGGGCCATCCTCCACTGCCTTCCCAGGCCACAGCAGAGAGCTGGACTGGAAGAGGAGCAACCAGGACTAGAACCCGGCACCCACATGGGGTGTCGGCGCCGCAGGCAGTGGATTAACCAAGTGAGCCACAGCGCCAGGCCCTGTGGACAGCATTTTTTTAAAAAAATTGACAAAAAGTCCAATGTAATCCTGAAAACTGGGAAAACATGCTATACCATTAAAGATGGTATTAGATGCTTCAATAAATCAAATTTGAAGAAGAATACCGAGCACTGTTATGTTTATATGTTTATGGCAGTACATGTTCAGTATGCTGGTGCACAATGACAATATCTAATGGGTTTTTTCATGAAAGAATTTTCATGAAAGAATATTCATTGAACAAAATAACAAATTAATTAGATGTTATCAGTGATAAGCTATTTTACCATGCTAATAAAACCAGACTGTGGCTGGCGCCATGGCTCAATAGGCTAATTCTCCACCTGCGGCGCCGGCACACCGAGTTCCAGTCCCAGTCGGGGCGCCAGATTCTGTCCCAGTTGTCCCTCTTCCAAGCCAGCTCTCTGCTATAACCCTGGAGTGCAGTGGAGGATGGCCCAAGTCCTTGGGCCCTGCACCCGCATGGGAGACCAGGAGAAGCACCTGGCTCCTGGCTTCGGATCAGCACAATGTGCCAGCCGCAGTGGCCATTGGAGGGTGAACCAACAGCAAAAGAAAGACCTTTCTCTCTCTCTCTCTCTCTCTCTCTCTCTCTCTCTCTCTCACTATCCACTCTGCCTGTCAAAAATAAAAATGATATAAATAAAATTAAATTTTAAAAAAAGCCATTCTGATGGTGTTGAGGTGATAGCTCATTGTGGTTTTGATTTGCATTTCCCCAATGGCTAGTGATCCTGAGCATTTTTTTCATTTATTTGTGGGCCATGTGTACTTCTTTTGATAACTGTCTATTCAGGTTCTTTTTCATTTCTTTATGGACAACTTGAATGGTTATTTTTCAATTGTTGAGTATGTTCTGGATATAATCTGGATATTAATCCTTTGTCAAATAAGTAGTTTATAAATACTTTTCCCATTCTGTTGGATGTCTCTTCACTCTGTGGATTCTTTACATTGCTGTAGAGAAGCTTCTGAGTTTGATATAATCCCACTCATGTAGTTTTGATTTTGTTGCCTGAACTTTTGGGTCTTCTTCAAAAAATCACTACCTACCACAATGTCTTGAAGTATTTTCCTTATGTTTTCTTCTAGCCATTTCATAGCTTTAGGTCTTACATGTAGGTCTTTGACCAATCTTGGCACCTTTCTCAAAACTCAGTTGGCTTTAGATATATGGATTCATTTCAGGGCTCTCTATTCTGTTCCACTGATCTATGTATTGGTTTTTATGCCAATATTATGCTGTTTAAAGTATAATAGCTTTGTAATATACTTTGAAATCAAGTATTGTGATACCGCCAGTTTATTATTATTATTATTATTATTATTATTATTATTACTATTTGCTCAGGATCACTTTGGATATTCCAGGTCTTTTGTGGTTCCACAGGAATTTTTTTTCTGATTCTGTAAAGAGTGTCATTGCAATGCTAATAGGGATTGCATTGAATCTGTAAATAGCTTTAGATACTGCAGGGATTTTAATGATTTTATTCCTTCCAATCCATGAATAAGCAATATCTTTCTTTTTTGTGTTATTGATGACTTTGCTCATCAGTGTTTTATAATTTTCATTTTAGAGAGCTTTCATTTCTTTGATTAAATCTATCCTTATATTTTTTTGATGGTTGTTGTGAATGAGATTTTTTTTTCTTGACTTCACTTTAAGTCAGGTCATTATTAGAGGGATAGATATTGTAGTAGAATGGGTTTACTTGCTGCTTGGGATGTTTGTTGGCATCTCAGCTACTTCACTCCCAATCTGGCTTCTTGCTAATGCATCCTGGAAGGCAGTGAATGATGACTCAAATGCTTAAGTCCTTGCTACCTGTGTGGGAGACCCAAGTGGACTTGTTCTTGAATTCTGCCTGATCCAGCCCTGCCTATTGTAGGCTTTTAGAGAGTGAAGTAGCATATTGAAGAGTTCTCTCTCTCTCTCTCTCTCTCTCTCTCTCTCTCTCCCCCAGCTTTTCAAATAATTTTTTTCTTTAAAGATTTATTTATTTATTTGAAAGACAGAGATACATAGAAAGAAGAAAAAAGAGAAAGAGAGAGAGAGAGAGAGAGAGAGATCAATTGTCCATCTGCTGGTTTACTCCCCAAATGGTCACAATGGCCAGGGCTTGGCTGGGCCTAAGCTGGGATCCAGGAGCTTCTTCCGGGTGTCCCACATGGGTGACAGGGGCCCAAGCACTTGGGCCGTCTTCCACTGCTTTCTCAGGCCATAGCAGAGATCTAGATCAGAAGTGGAATAGCTGAGCCTCAAACTGGCTCCCATGTGGGATGCCAACAAGGCAGGCAAAAGCTTAACCTGCTACACCATAGTGCCTGCTTCTCAAATAAATTTTTAAAAATAAATAAATACTTGGGCCTGTGCGGTGGCTTAGCAGGTAGAGCTGCTGCCTGCAGTGCCGGCATCCCATATGGGCGCCAGTTCGAGTCTTGGCTACTCCACTTCCGATCCAGCTCTATGCTGTGACCTGGAAAAGCAGTAGAAGACGGCCCAAGTCCTTGGGCCCCTGCACCCTCTTGGGAGACCCAGGGAAGGCTCCTGGCTCCTGGCTTCAGATTGGTGCATCTCCGGCCGTTGCGACCCTTTGGGAAGTGAACCAGAGGAATGGAAGGCCTCTCTCTCTCTCTGCCTCTCCTCTCTCTGTGTAACTCTGACTTTCAAGTAAATAAATAAATCTTTAAAATAAATAAATAAATAAATATTTTTAAAAGAGGGCTTAGCCATTATTGGTGTATAAAATGACTCCTGGTTTTTTTTTTTTTTTGGTCCCAGAATCTATATGCTTTATTATTTTAATATCTATAAAGATCTTGATATGAATACTTACATGTGCATGGGGCTGCATTTTT
This sequence comes from Sylvilagus floridanus, assembly GCA_949820135.1. Classification (NCBI taxonomy): domain Eukaryota; kingdom Metazoa; phylum Chordata; class Mammalia; order Lagomorpha; family Leporidae; genus Sylvilagus; species Sylvilagus floridanus. The sequence goes on from OX463223.1 coordinate 93,870,465, forward strand.
AAGCTTGATTTTGACTTATAATAGGAGCGTCGGAGAATTCATCAATGACCATGGTGAAGAGTAGGAAATAGGAAGGCTTTAATTCTTTAAACCTTTATATCAAGTTTTAGACATTCTCCTGGGTTTTTTTTTTTTTAAAGATTTCTTTATTTGAAAGGCAAAGTTACAGAGGAGGAGACAGAGAGAGAGAGAGATCTTCCATCTGCTGGTTCACTCTCCAAATGGCTGTAATGGTCAGGGCTGGGCCAAACCAAAGCCAGGAGCCAGGAGATGCATCTGGGCACGGACTTGGGCCATCTTCTTCTGCATTCCCTGGCATTCTAGCAGGAGACTGAACCAGAAGTGAAGCAGCAGGGACTCAAACAAGTGTTCATATGGGATGCAGGCGTCACTGGGAGTGGCTTTATCTGCTATACCACAACACTGGCCCAATCTCCTGGTTTGTTTGTTTGTTTGTTTTTGTATGTTTATTTTGTATCCTTAGACTTTATTGAATTAAGTTATCAGCTCTAACATTTTTTTCATGGAGTGCTTAGGTTTTTCCATGTACAATATTATGTCATCTGAAAACACAGATAGTCTGGATTCCTCCTTTCCAATTTTTATGCCCTTTATTTCTTTCTCCTCCCTAGTTGCTCTTGGTAATGCTTCCAAAACTATACTGAATAAGACTGATGAAAGTGGACATCCTTCTCTTATTCCAGATCTGAGGTGCAATGCTTTCAGTTTTGTCCATGCCAGTGTGATATTGTCTGTAGGTCTGTCATATGTGGTCTATAATTTTTAGATATGTTCCTTATATACTCAACTTAGGAGAGTTTTATCATGAACGAATGATAAACCTTATCAAATGCTTTCTTATCCATAGAGATGATCATATGGTTTTTGTTCTTCATTCTGTTGATGTGATTTATTACACTTACTGATTTGTGAATATTGAGTCATCCTTGCATTCCTGGGATAAATCCAAGTTGATCATGATATATGATCTTTTCAATGTAGTGTTGGATTCAGTTTGCTAATGTTTTGTTGAAAATTTTTGCATCTTTATTCACCGAGGATTTTGGTCTATAGTTTTCTTTATGTGTCGTATCTCTGATTTTGTTTTGGTATCAGAGTAATGCTGGCCTCATATAAGGAGTTTGGCAGAGTTTCACCTTTTTAATGTTTTGGAATAGTTTGAGAAGTATTGGAGTTTAAATGTTTTTTACAATCCAGTGGTAAAGTCATCAGGTCCTGGATTTTTCTTTGATGAGAGACTTTTGATAACTGCTTGAATCTTGTTACATGCTATTAATCTGTTTATATTTTCTCTTTCTTCTTGATTTAATCTTGGCAGATTGTATGTATCCAAGAATTTATCTATTCCTTCATGGATTTTTTTAAAAGATTCATTTTATTTGTTTGAAAGCCAGATAGGGAGAGAAAGAGATCTTCCATCCACTGGCTCACTCCACAAATAGCTGCAACAACTGAGGCTGGGCCAGGCCAAAGGCAAGGAGCCAGGAACTCCATCTTGGTCCCCCATACGGATGGCAGGGGCCCAAGTACTTGGGCTATTGGCCACTGCATTCCTGGAAGCATTAGCAGAGAGCTAGATGGAAGCAGAGCAGCCAGGACTCAAATCATTGTTCTGACATGGGATGTCAGTTTAAGAAGGAGCAGCTAAATCCACTGTGCCACAGCATTGGCTCCATTTTGTTGATTTTTTGTGTGTGTGCGCTTTTTTAAAGTTTCAATTATATTTATTTCTGCTATGATCCTTATTTCTTGCCTCCATCTAATTTTGTGGTTTTTTTTTTTTTGCTTTTCTATATCCTAGAGATGCATCATTATATTGTTTATTGAAATGCTTCTTTTTTAATGTAATCACTTTTTCCTATGAACTTCCTTCTTAATACTAGTTTTTCTGTATTTGACAGCTTTTGTTATGCTGTGGTTTTATTTTCATTTGGTTCAAGAAACTGTTTAACTTTCTTTTTAATTTCTTCAATGATCCATTGGTCACTCTTGAGCATACTGTTCAATTTTCATGTGTTTATAAATTGTTCTATAGTTCTTCTTGTGATTGATATCTAGTTTTATTCCTTTCTGGTGTAAGAAAATACATGGTATGGATTCAGGTTGTTTTTTTTATTATTATTATTTGACAGGTAGAAATATAGACAGTGAGAGAGAGAGATACAGAGAAAAAGGTCTTCCTTGCGTTGGTTCACCCCCCAAATGGTTGCTATGGCCGGCACGCTGCGCGGATCCGAAGTCAGGAGCCAGTTGCTTCTTCCTGGTCTCCCATGCCGGTGCAGGGACAAACACCTGGGCCATCCTCCACTGCCTTCCTGGGCCACAGCAGAGAGCTGGACTGGAAGAGGAGCAACCAGGACTAGAATCTGGCGCCCATATGGGATGCCGGCACCTCAGGCAGAGGATTAACCAAGTGAGCCATGGCACCGGCCTGGATTCAGTTTTTTGGGATAAAAATGTCCCTTGTGCTGATGAGAAGAATACATATTCTGTAGCTGTTGAGTGAAATGTTCTATAAATGTCTGCTAAGTATGGTTTAACTCTGATGTTTGTTTTCTGTCTGAATAATCGGTCCATTGATGACAATGAAGTGTTGAAATCCACAACAAATGTCACATTGGAGTCTACCTTTCCCATTAGGTACAATAATATCTGCTCTATAGATTTGTGTGATCTTGTTTGGTGCATATGTATTTATGATTATTATATCTTGCCTAATTAGTCCTCTTATCAATATGTTATCTCCTTCTTTGTCTCCTTTTATAATTTTAAATTTAAAACCTGTTTTATGAGATTAGCTACTTCAGCTTGGTTTTGGTCTCCAAACTGACCTCTTTCATGCTATCTGTATCTTTGCTTGTGAGTAGGGTTTCTGGTAGGCAGCATATAGTTATGGTGGTTTTTTTTTTTTTTTGTATCTGTTAAGCCAATTTAAATCTTTTGATTGGGGAATTTAATTCATTTACATTCAAGGTTACTATTTATAGATAAAAACTAACTCTCTTAGGGCCAGCACTGTGGCACAGTGGGTAAAAGTCCTGGCCTGAAGCGCCAGCATCCCATATGAGCACCGGTTTGAGTCCTGGCTGTTCCACTTGTGATCCACATCTCTGCTATGGCCTAGGAAAGCAGTGGAGGATGGACCAAGTCCTTGGGCCCCTGCACCTATGTCGGAGACCTGGAGGAAGCTCCTGGCTCCTGGCTTTGGATAAGCCATTGCAGCCATCTGGGGAGTGAACTCTGCCTTTCAAATAAATAAATAATCCTTAAAAATAAACCTTTAAAAAAACTAACTCTTGTTATTTTGTTGATTGCTACCTCTCTTATTACTTATCTTTGTGTTCTGGTACCTTTCTGGCTTGATAAAGTTGGACTGTCTTTTCTCTTTTGTGTAACTTCATTGTTAGTGAATTTTGTGTGGTCATGTATTTTCATGATGATTGATAATCCCTTTAGGATGTCTTATAGGGCTAGTCTACTGGTGATGAATTCTCTCTTTTTGCTTGTCTGGAAAATAGTTTTCCTTCACTTTTAAAAGATAACTTTACTGGTTAAAATATTCTTGGTTGGAAGATTAGATTTTTTTTCCTCTCAAGACCTTGGATATCTTATCCTTCTCTTCCGGCATGTGGGGTTTCTGCTGAGAAGTTGCTGTGAGTATAATGGATTTTCCTTTATATATAACTCCACATTTTTTCTCACTGTATTCAGGATTATTTCCATGTCCTTAACTTTTGTCCACTTAACTATATAATATGTCTTAGAGAAAGTCTTTCTTGGGTAAATATGTTTGGGGTCATTTGAGATTCCTTTATCTAGATGTCAATATCTCTTTCATGACTTGAGAAGTTTTCAAGTATTATTTTTTACAAGATTTATTTATGTATTTGAAAGTCAGAATTACACAGAGAGAAGGAGAGGCAGAGAGAGAGGTCCTCCATCCGCTGGTTCACTCCCCAACTGGCTGCAATAGCTGAAGCTGCACCAATCCGAAGCCAAGAGCCAGAAGCCTTTTCTGGGTCTCTCATGCAGGTTCAGGGACCCAAGGACTTGGGCCTGGATCGGAAATGAAGCAGCCGGGACTCGAACAGGTGCCCACATGGGATGCAGGCACTGCAGGCGATGACCCCATCCACTATGCCATAGTGCTGGCCCCTCAAATATTATTTCTTTAAGTAAATTCTCAATGCCTTTTTTCTTCTGTTCTGCAACTGGTATCTCAATAATAAGAATATTTGCTCACCTGATAGTATATCATTTCTCATAGGCTTTCTTCATTCCTCTTAATTCTTTTCTTTTTACTTTTGTATGATTGCCTCATTTCAAAAGTCTTGTCCTCAAAATAATAAATTCTTTCTTCTGTTTGGCCCATTCTGTTGTTGAAGCTCTCAGTTGTATTTTTATTTCATTGATTGATAATTTCATATCCAACATTTATGATTCTTTTTTTAAAAAGTGGAAAGATACCATTTTTTCTTTTTTGACTTCTTCATTCATTTTATTTGAAAATTTTTAATATTTTTTATTTTTAACATTTATATTCACTCCGTATTTAAATATCATACACACACACAATTTTTCTTGAAAGTGGGGTTGTTAATATCACATAACAGAATATTCCTGGCAAGGATCACAAATTGAGGAAAGAAGGGCATATTATTACAGAGAGGGTATAATTCGGTGATGACAACATTTATAACTATATATATATACTAAATAATATGTTTTTAAATGATTCCCATCTCCTTGTTGAATTTCCCATCCATACCATGCACTGTTTTCCTCATTTCTTTGAATTATCTGTCTGTATTGTCTCATATCTCATTGAGTTTTTGTAAACTCATTATTTGAATTCTTTTCAAGCATTTCATAGATTTCCTTTGAAGCAGGATACATTTCTGGAGAACTATTGTGTCTTTTGAAGTTATCATGCTTCCTTGCTTATTCATGTTTCCTGTGTCCCTACATTGATATCTTCACATCTGGTGTAATAGTTCCTTCTTTATAGGGTAGTTTTCATTGAAAAATACTTTGTTTAGATGGAATGTGGGATTGTCAGTTGAATAGTTGCTTTGGCATTGATCCTACGTGAGCCCAGAAACGTAAACTCTGAGTGACTTCAGCTACAATCAATGTCAGCAGTGCCTCGAAGAGCCACAGTTGTCTCTTCTGCAGCAGTTTGTAGAGATATTAGCGTGACTTTGAAGTGGACATGGGCTTCCAAAGCCGTGTGCCTTCAAGCTCCAGACAGTTGAGTGTCAATCACATGAGGATGTGTGGCAGTAGTATCCATGTTCTTGGTGCTGTGGAACCCAGAGTAGGCTGTAACCTTGTCCTTCCAGGCAAGAATTAATGATGCTCACGCTTATAACACCAAAATCCTAGTCCCAGCACTGAAGAATGTGAAAAGGAACTTTCCCAGGTTCCATGGGGGTGAATGCAGGTTATGCTGGGTATTGTGGTTTGGCAGGTATAGGCCTGGAGCAGTGTAATGCAGGTAGGGTCTTTCATAGGTCCCACAGGGTGAATTCTTGTTATTCTGGGGAGTATAGTACTAATAGGCACAGTCCTGGCGCTGCAGGGCAGGAAGAGGACCTTCTTCAGTTCCCATGGGAAAACTTCAGCTTATTCTGTGCATTGTGCACTGTCAACTGTGAGTCTGCGGTGGAATGGAGACAGAACCTTCCCCAAGTCCCCCAAGGCAAGCACAGGTGTTTCTGTGACTTAGAGGACTAACAACAGTCACAGTCCCAGAGCTGCAGGTTTGCAGGGGAGACCTTACCTACATCTCATGTTTCACACGCAGGTTATTCTGGGGATTGTGCAGCAGCAGGTATGGGTCTGGAATGGTGGAATGCAGATAGAGTCCTCTCCAGGTCCCACAGGAAGAGCTCAGGTGACTCTGCAGAGTATAACTCCAACAGCTCAATCCCAAAGCTTCAGGACTCTAAGGGTACCTTACTCATACCCGACAGATTGACCACAGGTTATGCTGGGAATTGCGCACTACTCAGTTCAAGACTCAGTCTGTGAGATGAAGATAGGTTCTTCCCCAGGCACTGCAGAGAAGCATACTGGTGTTCCTCAGACTTGCAGAACAAGCAATCAGAGATCCAGGCTGTAGGATGCATTGGGGTCCTTACTCTGGTCCCTTGAGAGTAAACTCAGATGGAATATAGCTCCAATAGTCACAGTCCCAGAGCTGCCATACTCAGAGCAAACCTTATTGAGTTCCCACATAGTGCTTGCACTTTATACTGGGGATTGTGCACAGGTAAATGCAGTCCTGGAGCAGAATACAGACAGGACCTTCTCCAGGCTCCCACCAGGGAGCACAGGTGTCTCTGGGACTTCTAAAATTAAGAGTCCCAGTTTCAGAGCTGGAGGGAGCAGTGGTGTTCTTACCCAGGTCTCACAGATTGAGTGTCAGTTATGCCAAGGGATGTGGACTAGTGGCTGCAAGCCTGATGCAGAGGAATGCAGATAGGACCCTTCAGGTCGCACTGGTGAATATGAATTACTCTAGTATTTGTTGCACCAACAACTGCACTCCCAGAGCTGTCGGGCCCAGGAGGAACTTTCTCCATTTCTCACAGAGCACTTTCGGTGATGCTGGGGTTTGTGCCATGGCCACCCAGTACCTTGTGCTAAGAGATGCATAAGGGAACTTGCTCTGGGCTTGTGTATCAACTCTTGGTGGCGTCAAGCCCCAAAAGGCAGAGGGGAACTTCCTTATATTGCCCAGAGTGAGCAGAGCATGGCTCCAGGGCTTATGTCCAGCCATTCTACAGCTGTGCAGTGCAGAAGGGCCTGCTCTCTGTCCTGTGAAGCACCCGTGGCTCTGGCTCTGGGATCTTCTGGTAGTCACAGGACTGCTTGCTGTGCCCTAAGACACAGTGGAGTTTAGCAGAGACTGTACCACAATAGCTGGGACCTGGGGCTTTGGGGGTGGAGGGAGGTAATGTGGGCTCATTTTTGCAGTGAAGTGGTTGCTCAGACCACAGTCAGCTTACTAGACTTGATTTATAACCCGTAAGGATTGTGGGATTCTCCTGTACTTAGGCCTGTAGCTGGCCTGTGGTGGTGACAGGACTCACGGAGTTTTCCACTTACTTTTACCTTGGAAGGTGGTGTCCCCTAGGCCAGGGAGCTGAGGTAGCAGCTGCAGTGTGCTATTTCTCTCTCTCTCTCTCTCTCTCTCTCTCTCTCTCTCTCTCTCAGCTTCCAGAGTCTGTACTGTTTAGAATTGCATCACCTGTAGCGAGCATTGTGGCACAGTGGGTTAAGCTACTACCTGCCTGCAATGCCAGCATCTCATATCAGACTGCATGTTCGAATCCTGGCTGCTCAGCTTCGAATCCAGCTCCCTACTAATGTATCTGGGAAGGCAGAGGAAGATGGCTCAAGTACTTGGGCCCCTGTCACCCACAGGGGAGACAGGGTGGAGCTCCAGGCTCCTGGCTTCAGCCTCCACCAGCCCCAGCTGTTGCAGCCATTTGGGGAGTGAACCAGCACATGGAAGATTCTCTCTCTCTCTCTCTCTCTCTCTCTCTCTGTGTGTGTGTGTGTGTGTGTGTGTCTGTCTGTCTGTCTCTCTCTTTCTCTCTTTCTCTCTCTCTTCCTCCCTCTCTTTTCCTTCCTCCCTCCTTCAAATAAGTAGATACATCTTTAAAAAAGAAAATTCGTGGAAAAGGGAATTAAAAGATAACTCTATGTAAAAAGTAATTCCCATCACGTATTCACTAATGCTTTCCCTCCGTCAATCTCCTGGAAACATGGGCCTTCCTTTGTTGTTCTGGCAGAGGTGAGTGCAGGGCCCCTCTATTCAGCCATCTGGGTAGAACCCTCAATATCTACTCTTCACTATGACATTTCTTGCCTCTGAGCCTCTGCATGTTCTACCCCCCACACCCATTCACCCTTTCTGAACTTGTCCACATGAGAACTCCTATTCAGCCATCAGTGAGCAACAACATAGCGCCCCTGCAGACCCTCAGGTATTAGAGGCCAGTCTTCTGTCATATTGGATCAAAGCCTCCTTTCCTGCCATCATCTCACAATGTGTGTTTATTTGCTAAATATAGCAACCCCAATCATGATAGAAATATGGCTCAATCTAGTAATTGAAACTCTACAACACACAGTTGGGAAATGTTGATATAAATCTGGCTCTAAGGATTTTGAATGCCTTTCTTGGAATTATTGAAGTGAATTAGCGTCCACCATACTAAGGTAGTGGTCTCAACTTCAAGACAATGAAAGGTCTGCTTGAATGAAAAAGAAACACCCTATTTGGAGCAGAGATGTGTGGGAAGGCCTAAATGAAGTAATGAGAAAAATTTTGATGCAGGCAGAGCCAAGGAAAGGGGAGGACTGAGAAGGACATTGGCTCCATGAATGTCAAGGGGGCATGAAGGTCAATGTGACATTCAAGTAGAAATGTCTAGCAGGCATTTGGATAGGTAAATTTGCAGCTAAAGAAGAGAAGGGCTCTGCATAAAGAACTAGTGAGAGAGGCACTAGAGAAAATCATTGGAGTGGGCCACACTGATTGTATACCTGCCTATATACAACAGATGGATTCCCACTTCTGATGCTCCAAGTCTTACTGTGTAACTGCCTGTATGTTGGGAAGGACCTTGGTCTGAACATGACAGATTCCAGACTACCTTCTCTGGACCTGGACCAAGGTAACTAGATTTGTGTCTCTTCTGCCTGTGGAGCCAAGAATTACCTGAGTCAGTACATGGTTGACCGGAAGACTGAAAGTAATAAGGAACATCATGGGGTTTAGATGGGGGTTTCTTCTTAAATAAGTGGGGAGTGGCGGATTGTGCCTGACGTGGCCTGGGCTGTGCCAAGCAGGATCATGTTGGCAGTTGTTCTCATTTAAAAGAGATGGACAAAGGATATAGGTATGTGATGGGCTTGAGTGAGGATCGAGGGTCTCTGGTTATGACTGGAATAGTCCTAGAAATGAGGAGAGCAGAAGTAAAGGGGTCTTGACATGAGTCAAGAATAGTCCTGATGAATGTAGAGAGCACTTCAGGGTCCATTTGTATTAGTGAAGACTGGCTCAGGGGTTGAGGGACAGGGAGAATTTTGTCCTGAGCAAGTCATTATTACAAACCTGTATTCTCTGTGTTGGAGGTTTTCCAGAAATCTATGTGGGATTGATAATGTCTTGTGAACCACAGCAGTAACCAAAACCATGAAATTCATCTCTATCAGGTTTCATCTGAACTACATATGAATGTGTGAATGTCTCTCTGCATGATCCTCTAATCGACTGAACTTCCTGGCCTAACAGGAAGAATCCTTCCTTACAAGTTTATAGAGCTGAGCTTGGTAAGCCAATACTTCTCAAAGTCTCTGAGGTAAAGGTCTCTGTGGGATTCTGCAAATATTATATAATATTTTACCAAGACTGCAAGCATTTTGTACAATCTGCGTTTTCATAAATGATTGAATGTTGCTTATTATGGGTCATCCTGTTACTTGTGGTACCAAATATACTGGGTGGAAAACAATTCCGCATCTGTGTCATCCAACCTGATAGAGAGGTAGAAACTCAATCTGGCCTAGCCTTCATCACATACAGCTCAAACACACAGATAATAAATATTGTGACAATGGTCACAGTGCTGCAAATTAATCATCTAGGTAAAGAATATTGATATCAACATAGTCTCATTATTGGTTTCCATAGGAACACAGAATGTGAAAAGATACAAAGAATCACCAAGTTGAACCTCCCATGAACCAGCTTTGCTTCACAAGTATTTACTACCACCTATTGTGTTCTGGGTGGTGTTCAGGGGACACAGACCCTATAGACAGGGCTCCTGCCCTTAAGCAGCTCATAGCACTGAGGGGAAGACACATGACCTGGAAATTTTAATCATAGCCTTGATTGAATAGCTAATTGATGCTAAATTGGCCACTTTGCATATGCCACTCAGCAAAGATCCTAAGAGGTAGGTCTTTGACCTTGTCCAAATATAGACGTCACTGATGGTAGTTTGGTAATTCATTCAGTAAGCAGTAGAGGTTGGAATACACATTTAAATCAGTCCCCGCACTATTCATCACGGCAACACTTCATTTGTTTTACAGATGCTGTGAAGTAGATGTTATTCCTGTTGACACAGCCACTGCCTCCCAGAATGGTTCACAGCAAGACAATCTAAGCACCCAGCGGGGTAGAATAACCCTGTGACTTGCTAGGCCAGAAAATTAAGTCAAATCTCAGAGAATCTGTGCTGAAACCAACAGGATGAGGCTGCTGCTTTCTGTTTATGAATCTGTAAGAACAAGCAGCTTGGAAAGAAATTGCTTCGGGGAAAATGGGATGTCTCACACCTCGAATAGCCTGCAAGCTAGAACTACCCCACTGGCCCTGCCCTTTAAATAAGGCCTACTCTCTTTTTTGCTTTATTCATTTATTTTTTAACTTTTGTTTAATAAATATAAATTTCAAGTGTACAACTTTTGGATTACAGTGGTTCCCCCCCCCCATAACCATCCTCCCACCCGCAAACCATCCCATCTCCTACTCCCTCTCCCATCCCATTCTTCATTAAGATTCATTTTTTTTGGACAGGCAGAGTGGACAGTGAGAGAGAGAGAGACAGAGAGAAAGGTCTTCCTTTGCCGTCGGTTCACCCTCCAATGGCTGCCGCAGCTGGCACACCGCGCTGATCCGAAGCCAGGAGCCAGGTGCTTCTCCTGGTCTCCCATGCGGGTGCAGGGCCCAAGGACTTGGGCCATCCTCCACTGCACTCCTGGGCCACAGCAGAGAGCAGGACTGGAAGAGGAGCAACCGGGACAGAATCCATCGCCCCGACCAGGACTAGAACCCAGGGTGCCAGCACTGCAGGCGGAAGATTAGCCTATTGAGCCTCGACACCGGTCTAAGATTCATTTTTAATTATCTTTATATACAGAAGATCAACTTAGTATATACTAAGTGAAGATTTCAACAGTTTGCACCCACAAAGAAACACAAAGTATAAAGTACTATTTGAAGACTATTTTTACTGTCAATTCTCATAGTACAACACATTAAGGACAGAGATCCTACATGGGGAGTAAGTGTACAGTGACTCCCGTTGTTGATTTAACAATTGATAGTCTTATTTATGACATCAGTAATCACCTGAGGCTCTTGTCATGAGCTGCCAAGGCTATGGAAGCCTCTTGAGTCCACAAACTCTGACATCATTTAGACAAGGCCATAATCAAATTTAAAGTTCTGTAAATGAGGCCTATACCTAAGAGAGACCTCCCTGCCCCTTGCCCTGTGTATTCCCTGGGAAAAAAAATAAGTGAATAGACTACCTCTGTGTCCTGTATCTTGGTCAATTGGGTAGAGTTCCATTTCCAGAGTTCCCTGTGAGGAACACACAGAGTCTTCTAGTAATCTTTCCCTGGAAGTTGTCCCCTGATTAGAGCCTACACAGTATTTCATAGATTTTTTTTTTGGCCTTCCTGGGTGGGCATAGATTTTTAAGAATACAGGGGCAAGTAGAGCCACAAGAGAAGAGGGCAGAGCCTGTGAAATAAAAGGTGCATTATGGTGAGTTTATGTAGTTTAATAGAAAGAGAGTGGGGCTAAGTAATCAGACAATCTTAGGGCTAAATGACTGAGCTAGCAACCTAACCTTCCTGACTTCTAATTTCCTCGTTTGTAAAATGAAGCTAAGAAGTTTTAAGTTTATAATAGGACTGGATATTAATCAAAGACTCCATAAAAATCTATCACTAACATTTACTAGGCTTATAATAGCATAATGAAACTTGTAGGCTGAATTTAAACATTTAAGGGGAGAATTAGGCTTAAGGATTTGAAACTTTAATAACAAAGCGTAATTTTTGAAAAGCAATTTTCTGAGTCTACAAGCCATCCTGAAGGCATCAAAATAATTAAACATTTGTCTCTTCCCTCATTATCCTTCTACCCAATCCAAATGGACTTCCATCCATCACTCAATCAAAACAGATCATTTTAATATCATTATTGCCTTCTGTGTTGTTGCATCTAACACTTCTAAATCTTCATCTTACTTGATCCTTTTTGCACAATTTGACAACTGTTTTTCAGTCCTTCCTCTTTGCAACTTTCTCTTCTTTTGATTTCTGTGAGACTGAAATCTTCAAGTTTTTCTCTGGCTCTGCTGCTTCCTGTTCCTCCTTACTTTCATGGGATGCATCATCTTTCTCAATTTGGCCACTACATCTGGTTCCTCAAAGCTCAGTTCTGGTCTTCCTCTTATCCTCACCATTTTTTGGGAATCACATTCCTGCTGATGGCTTCAATCACTATTTATTTCTCTGTGTCACTGTGTGGAGGGTCTCTAAGACCATCTCCAAATTTAGTAACTCACAGAACTAAGGATATATAGTTTTGCTTATGGTAAAAAAATTAAGATTACTTATTTATTTATTTGAGAGGTAGAGTTACAGAGAGAGGGAGACAGAGAGAAAGATCTTCCATCTGCTGGTTCACTCCCCAGATGGCCACAACAGCCAGAGGTGGGCCGATCTGAAGCCAGGAGCCAGGAGCTTCTTCAGGGTCTCTCACGTGGGCCTTCTTCCACTGCTTTCCCAGGCCATAGTAGAGAGCTGGTTTGGAAGAGGAGCAGCCGGGACTAGAACCAATGCCCATAGGAGATGCCATTGCTGCAGATGGAGGCTTAACCTACCAAGCCACAGCACCAGCCCCTATGGTTAAAATTTGTTATAGCAAAAAGGATACAAACAAAATCAGCAAAGGAAAAAAAGTGCATGGAGCAAAGTCTAGAGGACACTAGGTACAAGCTCTCAAAATTCCCCTCCCAGTGGAGCCACAGAAGACACACCTACTTTCTCCAGCAACAAGGTAAGACAAGACATGCAAAATCTTGTCTACCATGAAATCTCTGTAGAGTCTCAGTGCCCAAGATTTTAATGAAGACTGGTTATGTAGACACCCTGTGCCTAGCATGCACCAAAATTTCAGGCTCCTAGAAGGAAAACGAGTATTTAGCATTAACCACATGGTTGTAACTGCTTAAAGCACAGTGAGCCACTCTTGTTAGTTCTGAGAATAGTGATAATCTTCCTGAAATTTGAGTTACCAGATGCCAGACAAGGACCAACTTTCAATCACGCATTTTGAAAGATAATTGCCAGATCTGCTATGTTAACTCTTTTCTGCACACTTACAAAATGTATCTTCAGCCCTACTGGCTCCTCAGAACTGCAGGTACCACATATCCAACTATTTACTTGATAACTGCACTAAAGTCTTAAATATATTTCAGCTTTGACAACATAGCTGAGTTATTGAAAATTTACTCTGCCTCTGGCACTATTCTAAGCATTTTACATATACTAAGTTGGTTAATCCTTGGAAAAATCAAATGAAGTAGAATAATTTGTATTTTACAAACAAGAAAACTGAGGCCCAGAGAGGGGTAACAATGCACCTGCAGTTTATGCAGTTGGTAAGTTTTGGGACTAGAATTCAGTCCCACTCAGTTTCATGCCAGAATTTTTGTTCTTAATGACTGCTTAATATTGTCTCAACATATCCAAAAACAAATTCATGATCTTTATCTTCAAGTCTGTTCCTCTCAACATTGCCAAATAGGAAATATTCTTGATAACTTTATGCACCTCACTTAACCCCCCCATAAGGAACCATCATTAAATTATGTCTATTTTTTCTCTTAAATACCTCTTGAACCTATTTAGTTTCTATATCATTTTTTTATTCACTAGGCTGATCCATCATGTGGATCACCACAATAGCCTCTGCACTGATCCCAAATCTTATGGCCCCTCTGAATGTAGTCAGCTATCTATGGATCATGGGGTAACTGGACAGAAGAAATTTGGGCCCCAGCAGACTTCACATAACCTACCTACTATATCATCTTGGAACTCTTAAATGACAAGAAAGTCCATTTCTGTTTTGTTTAAGCTATTGTTAGTTGAAGCCTTTCGCAAATGTAGCCAAAGTTATTTCTTAACTAATATAAAGCGTCTGTTCCTTATGGTACACAGGCTGAGGATAGGCAACAGGGCCATGAATTGGGAAATGTTACAAAGGATATGTTCATACTGTTGTTTGTATGCATCAATGTTATTTGTAACACTGAACTATTAAGAGAAGAATACAAAACTCAAATGAATTTTTATATAAAACATAAGATCTCAAAGAAACCCACTTTCTCGCTTGTAGTAAGTTTCTTCTAGCTCTGTGCCCAGATTCTCTCCTAGATAACAATTCACTGGGCCCACCCACTAGGGTAGCAAAGTTTGAACATCCTTTTCTGGAACACAGAGATATAAGTACCTGAAGTCCCCCTAAAACACTGATTTGGAAACAATACAGTAAGCAGATTTCATAAGTAGCAATATTCAGGAAGGAAATATATCATATTAAGCTAGGGAGAATTTGTTAGATTCAGAAATACACACAGGACAAGTACTTGCAGGAGATTCTATCTGGTCAAGCATTTGGAGAATGTACACTATGCTCCACTAGGAGTAGAATATATGGGGGCCCGTGTGGTGGCCTAGTGGGCTAAGCCTCTGCCTGCGGCACCAGCATCCCATGTGGGTGCCGATTCATGTCCTGGCTGTTCCTCTCCCTATCCAGATCTCTGCTATGGCCTTGGAAAGCAGTAGAAGATGGCCCAGGTGCTTGGGCCCCTACACTCACCTGGAGAGATCCAGAAGAAGCTCCTGGCTCCTGGTTTCGGATCAGATCGGATGGGCTCAACTCTGTTTGGGGAGTGAACCAGTGGATATAACATCTTTCTCTCCGTCTTTCCCCCTTTCTGTCTTTAACTCCGCTTTTCAAATAAATAAATAAAATCTTCTTAAAAAGAAGTAGAATATATTTAATGTGGGGGTTAAATGAATATAATTTGATCAACAATAGCATGCATCAAAGCAATAAGGTTTTTGTCAAAATCGACAAATCTCTTGCTAGAGTAACCAAGAAATTAAAAAAAGGCGGTCCAAATAAAATCAGAGATAAAAGGAGATAATATAACTGATATCTCAGAAATAAAAAGGATCACTAGAAAATATTAAGAAAAACTATAAACCAACAAACTGGAAAACCTAGAAGAAATCAATACATTTCTAAGCACACGTCAACTTCCAAAACCATAAAGACATAGAAAACCAGAACAGATCGTGAACAACTAAGAAGACTGATGGGGCCAGCACTGTGGTGTAGCAGGTAAAGCTGCCACCTGCAGTGCCGGCATCCCATGTGGGCGCCAGTTTGAGTCTCAGCTGCTCCACTTCCGATCCAGCTCTCTGGTGTGGCCTGGGAAAGCTGTAGAAGATGGCCCAAGTCCTTAGGCCCCTGCACCCATGTGGGAGACCCGGAAGAAGCTCTTGGCTCCTGGCTTCAGATTGGCGCAGCTACAGCCATTCTAGCCAACTGGGGAGTGAACCAGCGGATGGAGAACCCCTCTCTCTCTCTCTCTCTCTCTCTCTCTCTCTCTCTCTCCCTGCCTCTCCTTCTCTGTGTAACTCTGACTTTCAAATAAATAAATAAATCTTTAAAAAAGATTAAATCAGTAAACAAAAACTCTCCCAACAAAGAAAAGCCATTGCCCCGGTAGCTTCATTATTGAATTTTACCAAACATTTAAGGAAGAACTAACATAAACTATTCCCAAATTATTCCAAAGTATTAAGAGAGAATGAACTCTTCCAAATTCATTCTATGACATCAGTTTTATTCTGATATAAAAATGAGATAAATATATAAAAACCAAAAAATAAACTTCAGACCAGTATCCCTGATGACTTTAGACACAAAAATTCTCAACAAAATACTAGAAAACTAAACATTGCAGTACAGGAAAAAAAAAGTGTACACTGTGATCATGTGGGATTATCTCAGTGATACAAGGGTAGTTCAACACACACAAATAAATAAATTAATTAATAACATCAACAAAATGAAGACCAAAAATCATACGATTGAGGCAGGCAATTGGCCTAATGGGTCAGGTGCTATTAGAATGCCTGTATCCCATATTGGTGTTCCTAGGTTTGAGGCCCAGTCCTGCCTCCCAATTCCAGCTTCCTGATAATGCAGATGATGACTCAGGTATTTGGGTCCCTGCCACCTACATGGGAGACCAGGGTGGAATTCCAGGCTCCTGACTCCAGCCTGGCCCAGACCTGGTTGTTAAAGCCATTTGGGAGTGAAAAAGCATTTGGGAGAGTTTTCTCTCTTTCTTGAGTAATTTTTAAAGAAAATTTAAAACCCACACAGTAATCTCATTAGATGCAGAAAAGACATTTAATAAAATATAACGATCCTTCAAGATAAAAACAAAATGCTCTCAAAATTAGGTATAGAAGGATAAAATAAAAGCTATAGGTAATAAACTCATAGTCAACATTATTCTGAATGGACAAAACTTGAAGCCATTTCTTCTAAGAATAGGAAAGTGTCCACTTTCACTACTCTTCAGCATAGACTTGTCTTAGCTAGACCAATAAGACAACAGGAAAGAAATGAAGGGCATCCTGGAGCTCATGTTGTGATACATTAGAATAAGCCACTACCTGCAACACTAGCATCCCATACAAGCACTGGTTTGAGTCTCAGCTACTCCAGTTCTCATCTATATCCCTGCTAATGAGCCTGGGAAAGCAGTGAACGATGGTTCAAGTACTTGGGCCACTGGCACCCACATAGGAGACCCTGCTGGAGTTCCAGGCTCTTGTATTCAGCTTGTTGTGTTCATTTGAGAAGTGAACTAGATGATGAAAGATCTCTCTTCCCTTCTCTCTGTAACTCTGCCTTTCAAATAAATAAAAATAATTTTTAAAGTAGAAAGACCACTGTTCACCAGGAATATAGACAAGCACTAAAAACAATCAAATCCCAAGATGTCAATTTCTCTCATGCATACTAAAAAATTTTACATTGAAAATATTAACTACCACAAATCAGAGAAAACATATATTTATCTTTTTGGTTTTGGGTTATTTCACTAAGCATAATGGTTTCCAGTTACATCCATTCTGTTGCAAAAGCCAGGATTTCATGCTTTTTATGACTGAGTAGTAATCTTTCATGTATATAAACCACATTTTATTTTTCTCTTTTTAAAGATTTATTTATTTGAAAGGTAGAGTTACAGAAAGAGAGGGAAAGATTTTCCATCCACTGGTTCATTCCCCAAATGATGCAACAGCCAGAGCTGTGCCAATCCAAAGCCAGGAGACTGGAGCTTCCTCTGGGTCTCCCACATGGGTACAGGGGCCCAAGCACTTGGGGCATCTTCCACTGCTTTTCCAAGCCATACCAGAGAGCTGGATCAGAAGAGGAGCAGCCAGGACTCAAACCAGCATCCATATACCATATTTTCTTTATGCAGTCATCATTTGAAAAGAACATCAGTTGTAAAGAACTATTGGAATATATAAGTTCAGTAAAGTTGCAGGACACAAAATCCACATATAAGAATCAGCACCTTGTTTGAACATTAATAATGAAATCACTGATAAAGAAATCAAGAGAGCAATTTCCTTTCAGAGTAGCTACAAAAAAATAAAATAAAATACTTGGGCATAAATTTAATCATAGAAGTCAATGATTAAAATTACAAAATACTGAAGAGATAAATGGAAAGGAACATGCAAACAGATGAAAAGATATCTATGTTCATGGATTGGAAGAATTGATATTGTTAATTAAAATGTCCATACTACCCAAAGTGATTTACAGATTCAGTGAAATTCCTATTCAAGTGTCATTCTTCACAGAACTAGAAAAAATACCCCTAAAATTTGTGTGGATCCATAGAAACAATTAGCCAATCCAAACCTGTGCAAAAACAATAGGCATTGCAAAAAAAAAAAAAAAATCCTGACTTTTAAACATGATGCAAAGTGATAGTAATCAAAACAGTGAGGGTGAGGTACTGGCATAAAAAAAGATACTTGAATCATTGGAATACAGTAGAGAACCAAGAGACAAATCCAAAGCCAACTGATTTTCATCAAAGGCAGAAAGACCATACATTGGAGAAAGGAGAGTCTCTTCAACAAGGGCTGTTTGAAAAATTTGATTTTGCATGTAGGCTTTTGAAACAAGACCGCTATCTTTCATCCAACACAAAAATCAACTTAAAATGGATCCAAGAAAACTAACCAGTTTCTGGAGGCTCAGAGTTCACAAGTCTTAAAAAATCAAGGTCATGCTTGGGCTGGCTCTGTGGTGTAGCAGATAAAGCCGCCACCTGCAGTGCCAGCATCCCATATGAGTGCCAGTTTGAGTCCCAGCTGCTCCACTTCCAATCCAGCTCTCTGCTGCGGCCTGGGAAAGCAGTAGAAGATGGCTCAAGACCTTGGGCCTCTGCACCCACGTGGGAGACCTGGAAGAAGCTCCTGGCTCCTGGCTTCAGATTGGCCCAGCTCTGGCCATTGCAGCCAATTGGGGAGTGAATCAGTGGATGGATGACCTCTCTCTCTCTCTCTCTCTCTCTCTCTTCCTCTCCTTCTCTCTCTGTATAACTCTTTAAAAAAATAAATAAATCTTTTAAAAAAATCAAGGTTGGGGGAGAGCAGCGTTCTACACATTTGTGAGTTTTACCTCCAGGAGCTCAACCAGATCGCCACAATGAATACTGGGAGAAAATCATTTTGTGCTTCCAGCAGGGGAAGAGGAAAACGAACATGTTCTTAACAAGGCTGTCCATCAAAGGAAACTACTGGGCTGGTGCTAGGCACCGGTTCGTGTCCCAGCTGCTCCACTTCCGATCCAGCTCTCTGCTGTGGCCTGGGAAAGCAGTAGAGGATGGCCCATGTCCTTGGGCCCCTATACCCACCTGGGAGACCCAGAAGAAGTTCCTGGCTCCTGGTTTCAGATCGGCCCAGCTCCAGCCATTGAAGTCCTTTCTCTCTCTGTCTGTCTGTCTCTCTCTCTCTCTCTCTCTCTCTCATCTCTCCCTCTCTCCATTGTAACTGTACCTCTCAAATAAGTAAATAAAATGGAGAAACTACTAAACCATAACCTAAAATACTGGTGCTTTATTAGAAGGGAAGTAGATTACCCAGCACCTTTAGCCTTTCTATCCCACATGGGGAAGAAAAAAATGACTAAAAACAATTGTGACCTAATAACAGGACTACGCAACATTCCTTCCACACCCATACCTTACCAGCACGTTGCTAAAGACCTCAAGAAATTCCTTTGAACCACTTCATCATGTCTGCTATCAAGAAAAATGTGTAAGGCATAGTAAAAGGCAAAAATACACAGTTTGAAGACACATAGCAAACGTTAAAAATCAGATACTGCAGGATGTCTGAATTCTCGGAGTAGGCATTTAAGATATCTATAATTAATATGCTGTGATGGCTAATTTTAGGTATGAACTTTACAGGACCATTGGCTTCCAGGACACTTTGTCAAATACTATCCTAGCTACTTCTGTTAGTTCTCGGATGAGATCAGTAACCTCCAGGAAAACACATTACCTTTTCTAATGTGAGTCGGTACCAGCCAATCAGTTTAAGGATTGAATAGGATAACTAGACTGACCTTCTCCTAAGAATTCTTCCTGCTCGACAAACTTAGAACTGGGTTACCAGCTTTTTCCCTGACTTTGAACTAAAACCGAAATCTCAACTCCTCCCAGGTCTCAAGCTTGCTGGGCTTCATACTAGAATGACATCATTAGCTCTCCTGATTTTCAGACCACCCAACTCAGACTGAAAATAAAGTGCCAGCTCTCCCAGCTCTGGTTTGCTAACTGCCCTGTAGATCTTGGCATTTGTTAGCCTCCATCACCACATGAACCAGTTCCTTTAATAAATTATATGTATACACACACACACACACACACAGAGGGCTTCACAGAGTTCGTGGAAAAGGGACATTGAAAAATAAGTTGTTTTTGGTATAAAAAATTAAATCTATGCATAGTTTTCCCATTATATGCATGCTCTATGAGCCTTTTTGAAGACTGCATACATTCCTTGCTGGTGGTAATACAAAATGGTACAGCCACTTTCCAGACAGTTGGCAGCTTCTTACAAAGCTAAACAAACTCTCAGCTTATGAGTTGGCAGTTGTGCTCCTTGGTAGGTACCTACATGAGTTGAAAATATATGCCTATATAAAAATCTGTATGCAAATGCTATAACAACCTTATTCAGAATTACCAAACCTTGATTATGAGCTAGGTATCCCTCAATAAGTGAGTACAGAAATAAACACTGGCACATCCCTCAAACAAAGCAAACTTTCAATCCATGGAAGGACACGGGCAAAACTTAAATGCTTGTTACTAAGTGAGAGAATCCAATCTAAGGAGTCTAAACACTATGTGATTCCAACTACATGACAACCTGGAAAAGGCAAAACTATGTAAACAATAAAAGTATTAGTGGTTTTCAGGATTTTGCACAGTAAAGTGGATTAATAATTGAAGCACAGATGACCTTTAGGGCAGGAAAACTTCTGTGTGATACTGCAATTGTGGGTATATGCCATTATACAGTTATCAAAACCCACTGATTGTACAAAACCAAGAACAAACCTTAACAACTCTAGACTTTGGTTGATGATGTGTTAAGGTAGGTCTGTTGACTATAACAAATATAACCCTTTGGTGGGGGATTTTGAAAGTGAGAACTGTGGTATATAAGAAATTGCTGGTTGGGGAAGAATGGGCCATCAAAGAAGGAGGTACCTTTCTCTGAAGGGAGGGGAAAACTTCCACTTTAAATATGGCCTTGTCTAAACAAGATTGGAGTTTGTGAACTCAAGAGGCTTCCATAGCCTTGGCAGCTCATGACAAGAGCCCTGGGTGGTTACTGACGTCATAAATAAGTGTAAATTATTAAATCAACAGGAGTCACTGTGCACTTACTCCCCATGTAGGATCTCTGTCATTAATGTGTTGTACTATGCGAATTAACGGTAAAACTACTACCCAAACAATATTCTATACTTTGTGTGTCTGTGTGGGTTCAATCTGATGAAATCTTTACTTAGTATATACTAAGTTGATATTCTGTATATAAAGATATTGAAAATGAATCGTGATGAAGAATGAGATAGGAGAGGGAGTGGGAGATGGGATGGTTGCAAGTGGGAGGGAGGTTGGGGGGGAAGCCACTATAATTCAAAAGTTGTACTTTGGAAATTCATATTTATTAAATAAAAGCTTAAAAAAGAGAAATTGCCAGAGAGGCTGGTGGTGTGGTGTAGTGGGTTAAGCCACCACCTGTGACACAGACATCCTCATGGGCAACAGTTTGATTCCCAGCTGCTCCACTTCCAATTCAGCTTCCTGTTAATGTGCCTGAGAAAGCAGTGGAAGATGACCCAAATGCTTGGGCCCCTGAACCCATGTGAGAGATCTGGATGAAACTTCTGGCTCCTGGCTTCGACCTGGCTTTGCCCTGGCTACAGCGCCATTTGGGGAGTGATCCAGCAGATGGAAGACCTTTATCTCTGTCTCTCCCTTTTTCTCTGTAACTCTGACTTTCAAATAAATAAATAATTTTTTTTAAAAAAGTACTGATTAGCACATGCATATGACAGAACTCTTCAAGGCCAAGGAAAAATCGGCTGAAAGGATTAGATGGGGTTGATGCTTGTTACTCATACACAGCTTTCAGAAACAGTGCCAGTTCTGATCAGCTAGTCTATAAAAACTCATAATCCAAAGAGCATTAGATAAAGTACTTAATAAAGTCTTGCTTGTCAGTTTTGGGAGAAAATTAGCTTTAGTGAAAACTCTTCTGGACCTGCCTGAAAAGCATAAAAACAAACATATAAGGATTAAGCATTTTCCAAGCAACTTAACTACATCTCAGAACAAATTTCAAGAAAATTTGCAAAAATAGAAAAATATCAAGCAACCAACAAGATAGAATTCACAGTTTCTTGCATCTAATAAAAGGTTTATGGGGAATGTAAAGAAGCAAGAAAATATAAACTATAAAGAGGACAAAAATCAATCAAAATAAACCCAGAACTGACACAGATGTAAGAATTAGGAGGAAAGGACATTACAACTAACTATAACTATAACTATAATTATAACTATAACTATTATTATACCCATATATTCAAAAAGTTAGTAAAGATATAGAAGATAGTTTCAAAAGACCCAAATAAAACTTTTAGAAATGAAAGCTGTAACTTCTGTAATAAAAAATACACTAAATAGAATTAATGACAAATTAGACAATGAAGAAGGAAAGGCCAGTAATTTGAAGATAAAGCATTAGAAAATATGCAAAATAAACCACAGAGAGAAAAAGCAAATCTAAAAAGTTAGGAGTATCAGTAAGCTGTGGACAACCTCAAGCACATTCATATATAGGTAAATGAGGTCACTAAAGGAGAAGAAAGGGCATAACAGGAAGAAAATTCTGAAGAAACAATGCCCCCAAACTGCTAAACTTGATGAGAATTATAAATCCACATATCCAAGAAGATCAATAACTACCAAGAAAAGGAAACATGAAGAAAAATGACCAAAGTATATTAAAATCTAATTTGTCAAAACCAGTAACAGAAAATCTTTTTTAACATTTATTTATTTATTTTAGATGTAGAGTTACAGACAGAGAGAGAGAGACAGAGACAGAGGGAAAGGTCTCCACAAATGGTTGCAATGGCCGGAGCTGGGCCAATCTGAAGCCAGGAGCCAGGAGCTTCTCTGGGTCTTCCATGCGGGTGCAGGGACCCAAGGACTTGGGCCATCTCCTACTGCTTTCCCAAGCCATATCAGAGAGCTGGATCAGAAGTGGGGCAGCCAGCACTCCAACTGGCGCCCATATGGGATGCTGGCGCCACAGGCGGATGCTTGACCTACTACGCCATAGCACCAGCCCTAGATAAAAAAAAACAAATCTTACAAACATCCAGGGTAAAAGGACATGATGCTTACCAAGGAGAAAAGATAAGGATGACAAAAGCTATCTCTTCAGAAACAACACAAACAAGAAGACAGTAGATTAGCATTTTTATGTCACTGAGAAGAAAACATGCCACCTATATACCTGAAAAAAAAACTTTCATAAATGAGGGCATGAGAAGATTATGTATATGTCATTTTCTCCATTCTTTCCATTAAGTACAACTAGAAATGATAAAAAATATATACAAAATGAATATAAGAAGACTCAAAAAGAGAGGAGCTCCAAGCTCCAAACATAAAGAAATGATAGGGGCGGTCACTGTGGCATAGTGGGCTAAGCCTCTGCCTGCAGGGCCAACATCCCATATGGGTGCCAGTTCGAGATTTGGCTGCTCCATTCTGATCCACCTTTCTGCTATGGCCCAGGAAAGCAGTAGAAGATGGCCCAAGTCCTTGGGCCCCTGCACCTGAATGGGAGACCCAGAAGAAGGTCCTGGCTCCTGGCTTCAGATCAGCTCAGCTCTGGCCATTGCAGCCATCTGGGGAGTGAACCAGTGGATGGAAGACCTCTCCCCACCACCCCCGCCTCTCTGTAACTCTGCCTCTCAAATAAATAAATCTTTAAAAATGATAAGGAGACAGAAATGCTGATTACCACACACTTGGAATAACACACCACAGCCCATAAATCTGTAAACTTATTGCATGTTAATCACAAAACTTATAAAACCTTTGTGGAATGTTAAAAAATAAATTCAAATTATCTTTTAAAACAAAGTACTCTGAAAGTTGGAGAGAAGAAGGTGTACCAGTAAGGGCCTTGAGACCAAAGAACGACAGTGATAAATTCCCTGGGTTTTCTTCTTGCCTCATACATCCCAGACTGGATACTAGAAAAACAGCAATTTAGAAACAAACACCAATGGGCACCAAAAACTCCCAAGAAAATCCTGTTCTCTCTAGCCAAAGGACCAGAAAATAAACAACCTAGAAGACCAAAAAAAAAAATACCTTTTAGACAATAACTGTTCTACAGTCAAACAGCAGAGGAAAAATTGCATCCCCTGAACTGTCAGCAAAGACCAGCTGAAGAGCCTAGATATCTACACTTGTCCTGCTATGAGTTCCATCAACATATCTCCCACAGGGTGCTATCACAGAAGGCTTAGTAAGGAGCCTGTATTTGTACTCCTGTGTGTTTGAACTTGTCTGTATGCATAATTATGTCAGTCAATTCTTTAAAATACATATCTCTCTTTATATAAACCCAGCCTGTTGGTTGTAGTTTTCCAGAAAACCCAGGCTAATGCAATATAAGATAAGGTAGATTTCAAAGTTAAAAAAAAAATTACAAGCACATAGAGGGACATTTCAATATGATAAAAGGATCAACATACCAAAATGAGATAGCAATGCTAAATACGTGTGCACCAAACAGACTGCAAAATATATGAAGCAGGGGGTCTCAGCATTCTGGCATAGCAGGTTAAGCCTCCACCTGACACCAGCATCCCATATGGATGCCAATTCAGGATCTGGCTGCGCCACTTCCTGTTCAGCTCCCTGCTAATAAGCCGGGAAAGCAGTGAATGATGGCCTAAGTGCTTGGGTCCTTGCTCCCACGTGGGAGACCTGGAAGAAATTTCTGGCTCCTGGCTTTGGCCTGGCCAAACCCTAGCCATTGCATCCATTTGGAGAGTGAACTAGCAGATGAAAGATTCGCTCGCTCGCTCTTTCTCTCTCTCTCTCTTTGTCTTTCTGTCCCTTATCTCTCTGTTACTCTGCATTTCAAATAAAAAAATCTTTTAAAAACAGCTAAGAAGACAAAACTTCTGAAACAAAATAATATTTCTATTTAACAAAATAAATATTTCTGACTTGGGAAAAATATATGAAGCAAAAACAGATGTGATTGAAGAGCAACAGACAGATGCATACTTATAGTTGAACTCTCCAATATGCCTTGTTCAACAATAGATAGGAACCCAGGAAATAATTAGGTATAATAATTTCACAATATCACCACATAATATTTAATCATCAGCACTCTACTCATCAACCATAAACTACACATTCTTTTTGAGTACTCACAGATCATATTTTGGGTAATGTAACGAATCTAAACAAATTTGGAATAATTGAAATCATCCAGAATATGTTTTCCAACCACAGTGGAAACAAATTAGAAATCAATAACAGGCCGGCACCGTGGCTAACTAGGCAAATCCTCCACCTGCGGCGCCAGCACACCAGGTTCTAGTCCCGGTCGGGGAGCCGGTTCTGTCCTGGTTGCCCCTCTTCCAGGCCATCTCTGCTGTGGCCCGGGAGTTCAGTGGAGGATGGCCCAGGTCCTTGGGCCCTACATCTGCATGGGAGACCAGGAGAGGCACCTGGCTCCTGCCATCGGATCAGCGCAGTGCGCCGGCCACAGCGGCCATTGGGGGGTGAACCAACGGAAAAAGGAAGACCTCTCTCTCTCTGTCTTTCATTGTCCACTCTGCCTGTCAAAAAAAAAAAAAAATCAATAACAGAATCATCAGGAAAATCTCTAAACACTTGGACACTAAGCAATACACTTATAAATAAACCATGGCTCTTTTTACTTGTTTTTTTTTTTTTTTTTTGGGACAGGCAGAGTGGACAGTGAGAAAGAGAGACAGAGAGAAAGGTCTTCCTTTGCCATTGGTTCACCCTCCAATGGAAGCCTCGGCCAGCGCACCGCGCTGATCCGATGGCAGCAGCCAGGTGCTTATCCTGGTCTCCCATGGGGTGCAGGGCCCAAGCACTTGGGCCATCCTCCACTGCACTCCCAGGCCACAGTAGAGAACTGGACAGGAAGAGGGGCAACCGGGACAGAATCGGGTGCCCTGACCGGGACTGGAACTCGGTGTGCCGGTGCCGCAAGGCGGACGATTAGCCTATTGAGCCACGGCACTGGCTAATAAACCATGGATCTTGAGCTCGTTAAAAAGCATAAGCAGAGTTAAGAGGAACCAGAAGGACATTGGGACTAGTAAGAGGAAGCCATTACATCCACAGGTTGGGAACAGGTGTAAAACAGTATAAACATGGCAGAAAATGTCACCCTAGGGGCCAGCACTGTGGCGCAGTGGGTTAAAGCCCTGGCCTGAAGCGCCAGCATCCCATATGGGTGCCAGTTCTAGTCCCGGCTGTTCCTCTTCTGATCCAGCTCTCTACTATAGCCTGGTAAAGCAGTAGAAGATGGCCCAAGTCCTTGGGCCCATGCACCTGGAAGAAGTTCCTGGCTCCTGGCTTTGGATTGGCACAGCTCCGGCTGTTGCAGCCATCTGGGGAGTGAACCAGCAAAGAGAAGACCTCTCTTTCTCTCTATGCCTCTGCCTCTCTGTAACTCTGTCTTTCAAATAAATAAAATAAATCTTTTTTTTTTTTAAAAAAAAAAAAGGTCACCCTAGCAGATACTTAGGAAAGGAACATTGTAATAGGTAGCACATGGTTCAGGACAAAAAGCTCAAAGAATAAACAGCCATATCTTATTAGTTTTCTCCTGGGGAGCATTTACATCACTCCATTCTGTAGCCATTCCTAGAATTGTACCCATATATCTCAACTCTAGAATTCTTTGTCACCAATTTTCCTATGCTCTTTCCTAGTCCTAGATTATCAATCCATTCCTCCAGCCACTGGACATGAATTAATATGAATGATATTAACCTGAATAATATGAATAATTAATTAATTAATATGAATAGGACATTTCTTCTCCCTAACAAAGTGAACAACTAAATGTTCCTCCTGGAACTCTGCCCACTGGGAGGATTTCACCGAAGCCTTTCAGGGCCATCCCTGAATGAAGCTGTAATGCAGGAGCTAGCCATCGACTTCTGTTGTACTTTCAGGTTCGTACATAAAGCAGAAGTGTGCTGTTTCCTCCTCTCTTACTTGCTTACACAAGTGAACTGCCTAGGAGGCCATAAGGTGAGTTCAGAGACAGGTGTGGAAACAGGAAGAGCCAGTAACATCAGAGGTGATCTAGTTTCTCAGATACTTTCCTCGTGCCTCCTGTTTTGGTCTACTGTCATACTTCACATTCCACTTACCAGGAATAATACAGCACATATTCCATGGAACAGATTACACCAGTTCATGATGAAAATTGTGGCGGGGGTGCATAGTCACTTTCTATACCACGTGCAGGAGTTCAGTCTCATCCAAAATCAAATAGCAAGTCAAAAGCTGCTTTTCAACTGGAGACTAGCTAGCAGAAGGCATGCTTAACTATGTTCCTAAATCTGCATATATAAATACATGAAACTTGTATAACGAAAATAAAATTTAAAAAAAACTAGGAGTCTGTGCTTTTCTCGTGGTGTTTTCCAGCAGGTCCATACTGCATGCCTAATTACACAGATACATATGATCCTATTTTGTCTAATGACTCATGAGACAAGATGGTTTGATCAGCTGTGTTGATCTGTTAGAGAGCCTGCCTTTGCCCCAGGCCCCACTCTAAACTAGCAGGTTTTTTTTTTTTTTTTTGACAGGCAGAGTGGACAGTGAGAGAGAGAGAGAGAGAGAAAGGTCTTCCTTTGCCATCGGTTCACCCTCCAATGGCCGCTGCGGCCAGCGCGCTGCGGCCGGCGCACCGCGCTCATCCGATGGCAGGAGCCAGGTGCCAGGTACTACTCCTGGTCTCCCATGGGGTGCAGGGCCCAAGCACTTGGGCCATCCTCCACTGCACTCCCAGGCCACAGCAGAGAGCTGGCCTGGAAGAGGGGCAACCGGGACAGAATGCGGCGCCCCAACCGGGACTGGAACCCGGTGTGCCGGCGCCGCAAGGCGGAGGATTAGCCTGTTCAGCCATGGCGCCAGCCTAAACTAGCAGTTTTATGGGCACTCCAGCAAATGGGAGAACATAATTTGCCCAAATGTGGTGTAACTTGCCTCCAGAGTCTGAAGAGGCCCCACATCTTCTGTGTACCTGATTGGTGTAAGGTGCAACAACTTGTCCCTTATTTTTAAGATAACACACCCCACACCACTAAACCTCCAGAGACTTCATTTAATATGGATGGTCCTAAATTTTTCTATTTTATCTCCCATTGGTTATCATGCATATTTCTTACTTAGCCATGGAAGCTACTTCTACTTCCTATGCAACAGCACCATTTACTATAATGTTATTGTAATGGACCAGCACAATGTTCTGTGGAATATTAAGATATTATTGCTTCAAGCTCTCAGAGAGGACAAAGACAGGGGAGATGTGTGTGTGTGTGTGTGTGTGTACACATTTACATCTATATTTGCTTCTCTGTCTCTTTCTCTCTATTGGTTCACATCAGTAACTCCAATTTTTTTAGAAATATTTAATAAATATAAATTTCAAAAGTAAAACTTTTGGTTTATAGCGGTTTTTCCCCCCATAACCACCCTCCCACCTGCAAACCATCCCATCTCCTACTCCCAACTCCAATTCTAAACCAAATTCATCCTAATCCCTATGTTTTTGAGATTTTATTTATTTACTTGAAAGAGTTACAGAGAGGCAGAGAGAGAGAGAGAGAGAGAGAGAGAGAGAGAGAGAGAGATCTTCCATCCACTGGTTCACTCCCCAAATGGCTACAACAGCCAGAGCTGAGCTGATCCATAGCCAGAAGCCAAGAGCTTCTTCCAGGTCTCCCAAATGGGTGCAGGGGCCCAAGGACTTGGGCCATCTTCCACTGGTTTCCCAGGCCATAGCAGAGAGCTGGATTGGAAGTAGAGCAACCAGGACTCAAACAGGTGCCCATATGGGATGCCGGCATTGTAGACAGTGGCTTTACCCACTATGCCACAGTGCTGGCCTCCCTAATCCCTATTTGTAACACCCTCATTATCTGTGAGAAATCTGGTTCTAAATTTTTAAAAACTAAGCTGCTTTATTGAAGTATAATCGGCTTATAAGTAACAGTGTATATTTAAAGTATATAATTTGATCAGTTTTAGCATTTGTGTACATTCCTAAAAAACCAGTCAAGATAATGAAATTATCCATCATGTCCAAAAGTGCCCTTGTGCCTCTTCGTAATCCCTTCTGCTCACCCCCTTGCTAGTCCCTCATCCCAATCAACATTGACCTGCTTTCTGTTACCATAAGATTTGTATGAATGTTCTAGGGTTTTATATAAATTAAATCATGTATTATACAGCTTTTTCTGACTTCTTCCACTCATTTATGATTTTGAGATTTTTTTCCCATGATGTTGCATATATCATTTAAAGGTCATTCCTTTAAAAAAAAAATGGAGCCGGAGCTGTGTTGTAGCAGGTAAAGCCTCTGTCTACAGTGCCAGCATCCCATTTGGGGGCCAGTTCGAGTCCCGGATGCTCCACTTCCAATCCAACTCCCTGCTGATGGCCTGGGAAAGCAGCAGAAGATGACTTAAGTGCTTCAGTCCCTGCTATCCCCTTGGGAGATCCAAATGAAGCTCCTGGCTCCTGGATTCGGATTGGTCCAGCCCTGGCTGTTCAGCCATTTGGGAGTGAATCAGTAGATAGAAGAAGACTTTCCTCTCTCTCTGCCTCTGAATCTCTGTAATTGTGCATTTCAAATAAATAAATAAATCTTTAAAGAGAGAGAGAGGGGGGCATAGACAGAGATAGACTGAGATCATCCAACCACTGGATCACTCCTTCAATAGCTGCAGCAGCCAGATCTGGACCAGGCTGGAACCAGGAGCCCAGAACTCCATCCAAGTTTCCCATGTGGGTGGCAGGAGCCCGAATACTTAGGTCATCTTTTGCTGCCTTTCCAGGCACATTGGCGAGGAGGTGGATTGGAAGTGGAGCAGCTGGGCAGTTAGCTATGGAATGCCAGCATCAAAGGCAGCAACTTAACCCACTGCTTCACAAGGCTGGCCCTAGGTCACTGTTTTTTATTAAGGAGTAGTAGCTCATTTTTTGTATAGCTATCCTATAGATTTTTTCATCTTTAAAATTTAATTTTCACTGACACAATAATTGTACACATTTATGGGGTTATGATTTGTGTTTTATTTTGATAAATGTATACAATGTGTAATTATAAAATCAAGGTATTTAGCACTTGCCTCTCCTTAAACATTTATGATTTTTAAGCTTCAAATTGCTGTTTTGTAGTTCTTTGTAAAGTATGCCACAACTTTTTAATCTGTTTATCTGTTCATAACTTTAGGATTGTTTCCAGTTTGGGGATTTCACAAATAAAGCTGCTAAGAGCATTCAGACAAGTCTTTGTGTAGACATGAATTCCTATTAATTTGGTATAAATATCTGGGAATTGAATGGCTGGATCATATTGTAGGTGTATGTTTAACTTTTGAAGAAGTTGCTGAGCTATTATCCAGAGTGAATGCATAATATTACATTCTCTTTTCTTTAAAAAACTTTTATTTAATAAATATAAATTTTGAAAGTACAACTTTTGGATTATAGCATTTTCCCCCATAACCTACCTCCCACCAGCAAACCATCCCATTCTTCATTAAGATTCATTTTTAATTATCTTTATATACAGAAGATCAACTTAGTATATACTAAGTGAAGATTTCAACAGTTTGCACTCACACAGACACATGAAGTATCAAGTACTGTTTGAGTACTAGTTATATCATTAATTCACATAGTACAACACATTAAGGACAGAGATCCTACATGGGGAGTAAGTGCACAGTGACTCCTATTGTTGATTTAACAATTGACAGTCTTATTTATGACGTCAGTAATCACGCAAGGCTCTTGTCATGAGCTGCCAAGGCTATGGAAGCCTCCTGAGTTCACAAACTCCTCATTTAGACAAGGCCATAATCAAAGTGGAAGTTTTCTCCCTTCAGAGAAAGGTACCTCCTTTCAAAAGAGGAAATCCAAATGACACATGAAAAAAATGTTCAGGATCACTAGCCATCAGGGAAATGCAAAGCAAAACCACAATGAGGTTTCATCTCACCCCGGTGAGAACGGCTTACATACAGAAATCTACCAACAACACACGCTGGTGAGGATGTGGGGAAAAAGGGACACTAACCCATTGTTGGTGGGAATGCAAACTGGTAAAGCCACTACAGAAGGCAGTTTGGAAATTCCTCAGAAAACTGAATATAGCCCTACCACACGACCTAGCCATCCCATTTCTCAGAATTTACCCAAGGGAAATTAAATTGGCAAATAAAAGAGCTATCTGCACCTCAATGTTTATTGAAGCTCAATTTAAAATAGCTAAGACATGGAATCAACCTAAATGCCCATCAACAGAAGACTGGATAAAGAAATTATGGGATATGTACTCTATAGAATACTACACAGTGGTAAAAAAAAAAAATGAAATCCAGTCATTTGCAACAAAATAGAGGAATCTGGAAAACATCATGCTGAGTGAAATGAGCCAGTCCCAAAGGGACAAATATCATATGTTCTCCCTGATCTGTGACAACTAACAAAGCCGGATTCTGTCCCGGTTGCCCCTCTTCTAGGCCAGTTCTCTGCTGTGGCCAGGGAGTGCAGTGGAGGATGGCCCAAGTGCTTGGGCCCTGCACTCGCATGGGAGACCAGGAGAAGCACCTGGCTCCTGGCTTCGCATCAGTGCGGTGCGCCGGCCGCAGCGGCCATTGGAGGGTGAACCAACGGCAAAGGAAGACCTTTCTCTCTGTCTGTCTCTCTCTCACTGTCCACTCTGCCTGTCAAAAAAAAAAAAAGAATTAAAAAGGAGAGAATAATCCAACATGGGAAGCAGGATACACAGCAGACTCATAAAATGACAGATGCCCTAAACAGCACTCTGGCCTCAAAATCAGCCCTTAAGGCATTCAGATCTGCCTAAAAAACCCATGAGAGTTCTCAGGCATGGAAAGCCAAGACACTATGGCAAAAAATGACCTAAATAAAAGATCTCTGTGAATAATATTACATTCTCACAAGCAGCATATGAGAGTCCCAATTCCACTACATCTTTTGCCTGTATTTTATAATGTTAGACATTCTGATAGTCGTGTAGTGGCATCTACTTGTGCTCTTAATTTGCATTTCTTTGACTAATGATTTTGAATATATTTTTTGGTATTTGACATCTATTTATCTCACTTTGGTAAACTGTTCAAATATTTTATCAATTGAAAATTTGGGTTGTCTTCCTACAGTGGACTGCTGAGACATTTTTATATATTCTGGAAACAAGATATTTATCAGACACATGCTATGCAAACGTGTTCTCCCAGCCTGCAGCTTATCTGATCATTCTCACAATAGTGTTTATTGAAGTTGTAAATTTTGATAAAGTCTAATACATAATTTTTTGTTGCAATAACTAAGAAATCTTAGCTGAATTTAATGTCACATAAACTGTCTCCTGTTTTCTTCGAGATATTTCATGGTTTGGGGTTTTGCAGTTACAGCTATGATCTATTTGGGGTTAAACTATTATATATGGATCGAAATTCACTTCTTTTGCTCATGGATATTCAATCATTGAGAATCATTTGTTGAAAAAACTATCATTTATCATAAGAATTACCTTTCAGCCTTTGTAAAAGCTCATATATATGTATACACATATATTTGAATTTATTTCTAGAATCTCTTTTTTTCCGTTAATCTGCTTGTCTGTCTTTATGGCAATACAACATTGTCTTAGTTACTGTAGATTTATAATAATTCTGGATATCAGGTTCTATAAGGCCTTTAAATTTCTCTCTTTCAGAGTTGTTTTGTCTATTCTAAGTCCTTTGCCTTTTCATACAAATGTTTTCAAAGATTATTTATCAATTTATTTTTTTGTTGATTTAAAAAGCAGAAAGAGAGAGAGGAAGAGACAGACAGACAGAGATCTTCAGTCCGCTGGTTCACTCCCTAAATGGCCACTAATAACCAGATCTGGACCAGGCTGAAACCAGGAGCCCAAAACTCCATCCCGGTCTCCCACATGGTGGCAGGGGTCCATGTACTTGGGGCCATCTTCTTCTCCCTTCCCAGGCACATTCGCAGAAAACTAGATCTGAAGCAGAGCAGCTGGGACTCAAGGCTCTAGGCTATACGATGCTCGCGTTGAGGAGGCTAATCTGCTTGGTCACAATGCCAGCACCCAACACAAATTTTAAAATCAACTTGTCAGTCTCTACCAAAAAAATGCCTGCTAGAATTTTGACTGTAATTCCATCAAATCTGTAAATCAATTATCTTAACGACAAGTCTTTTGACCAATAAGTAAGAAATATATCTATTTTTAGGTTCTTCTAATTCATCTCAAC
Organism: Sylvilagus floridanus; assembly: GCA_949820135.1. Classification (NCBI taxonomy): domain Eukaryota; kingdom Metazoa; phylum Chordata; class Mammalia; order Lagomorpha; family Leporidae; genus Sylvilagus; species Sylvilagus floridanus. The sequence continues at coordinate 93,903,634 of OX463223.1, forward strand.
AACATTTTGATAACAATATAACAGTAATTATAGTTACATAGTAACAATGTATTGATGACAATATAACCGTAACTACAGTTACATAGTGATAATAATTAATAACAATATATTGTACACCTAAAATTGCTCAGAGAGGATTGTAAAATTGATCTCACCCTGGAAGAAGCTCCTGGCTCCTGGCTTCGGATCAGCGCAGCTCCAGCTATTGCAGCCAATTGTGGAGTGAAGCAGCAGATGGAAGACTCTCTCTCTCTCTCTTTCTCTCTCTCTCTCTCTCTCTCTCTCTCTTTTTCTCTGCCTCTCCTCTCTCTATGTAACTCTGACTTTCAAATAAATAAATAAATCTTTTTTAAAAAAGTGATCTCACTACAAATAAATGATAAATATGTGAAGTGTTGCATGTTAATTTAGTTTAGACATTCCACAATGTACACATATTTTATTTTTTAAAAACTGTTATTTAATGAACATAAATTTCCAAAGTACAGTTTATGGATTACAATGGCTTCCCCCCCATAACTTCCCTCCCACCCGCACCCCTCCCATCTCCCGCTCCCTCTCCCCTTCCATTCACATCAAGATTCATTTCCAATTATCTTTATATACAGAAGATCAATTTAGCATATACTAAGTAAAGATTTCAACAGTTTGCACCCACACAGAAACACAAAGTGTAAAATACTGTTTGAGTACTAGTTATAGCATTAATTCACATTGAACAACACATTAAGGACAGAGATCCTACATGAGGAGTAAGTGCACAGTGACTCCTGTTGTTGACTTAACAAATTGACACTCTTGTTTATGGTGTCAGTAATCACCCTAGGCTCTTGTCATGAGTTGCCAAGGCTATGGAGGCCTTTGGAGTTCGCCAACTCTGATCATATTTAGAGAAGGTCATAGTCAAAGTGGAAGTTCTCTCCTCCCTTCAGAGAAAGGTACCTCCTTCTTTGATGCCCCGTTCTTTCCACTGGGATCTCACTCACAGAGATCTTTCATTTAGGTGTGTTTTGTTTTTTGTTTTTGTTGTTGTTGTTGTTTGTTTTGTTTTGTTTTTGCCAGAGTGTCTTGGCTTTCCATGCCTAAAATACTCCCATGGGCTCTTCAGCCTGATCCGAATGCCTTAAGGGCTGATTCAGAGACCAGAGTGCTGTTTAGGACATCTGCCATTCTATGAGTCTGCTGTGTATCCCACTTCCCATGTTGGATCGTTCTCTCCCTTTTTAATTCTATCAGTTAGAATTTGCAGACATTAGTCTTGTTTATGTGATCACTTTGACTCTTAGTCCTATCATTATGATCAATTGTGAACAGAAATTGATCACTTGGACTAGTGAGATGGCATTGGTACATGCCACCTTGATGGGATTGAATTGGAATGTCCTGGCACGTTTCTAACTCTACCATTTGGGGCAAGTCTGATTGAACATGTGCCAAATTAATGTACACATATTTTATAACATCATGTTGTAAATCGTAAATATGTATAATTTTTATTTGTCCATTTAAAAGTAAAACAGAAAAATAGGGGGGGCAGCATGGAGTATTGGGAGAGAACATTGGTAGGGCAAGAAGAAAAAATGGCTGAGGGTATCTTGTGAGTGGCTATGGGCTGCCAGGTGACGCAGACCCTCTATGGGGTCTATTGGCCCATATGAGGGAGCTGGTAACAGAACTCTTGGGCTCCCTGGTATAGTAGAAAGTGCAGGACTCGGTGGTCAAAGCTTAAGAGGAGGTCTCAGACAGTTAGGATGAAGATGATGCAGAAGATAAAAATAACATTAATAACAGATCTAGTTCATGGGGCCGGTGCTGTGGCATAGCATGTAAAGCCACTGCCGGCAGTGCCGGTATCCCATATAGGTGCTGGTTCAAATGCTGACTGCTCTGCTTCTGATCCAGGTCCCTGCTAACGCTTGCTCGCTCGCTCGCTCTCCCTCTCTCTCTCTCTCTCTCTCTCTCTCTGTAACTCTTTCAAATAAATAAATAAATAAATCTTTAAAAGATATCTAGGTCAGATAGACTGTCGGCAAAGCAGCCAAAACAGTTGTCTTAACAGTAGTTTTCATGAAATTTTAAAAACGACTCTTCCATACTCACTATCACTGACATGTTAGGAAGACTTGCACTGTTATTTGGAAAGGCATTTTGTTCCCCTGGACAATGTTGTCAAAGGGAAAACTCTTTCTTCTGTCTCTACTGGAGAAAGATAAAATAAGTGTTAAGAAACAGAGCTTGTTTTCTCAAGTGAAAAATAAAACTCAAGCCATGGAAATAAACTAGGATAGTAAATTCAGGCCATGGAAATAAAATGGAATATTTAATAATGTACAAAATCCTCTAAGTTGGAAACTGACGTTTTATTGTTTTCCTTTTTTAAAATGACTATAAAAATGTGATGTGTATATCTTTTAACTTCCACTTTTGTTATATAAAGTACATGTCATGATTCATAAACAGTAATACTTCCAAGAATTGGCATGAGCAAGTGGTGAAAATTAGACATTAAATGACAGAATGTCAATTATTTATACATAGAAGGGAAATGAGGGAATAGAAATAATCAAAAGAATTCTTGGAAGAGACACATGAAAATCTTGAATTCACACTTACACTGATTGTAACAACAGGCAGCGATAACCGTGCTCAATGAATGTGGACTAATGTTCTGACGTGTCTTGTACCTTGAGAGAGCCAGATGGCGTATGCTCTTGTGCTGATATGTTATGCGTGCACACACATACATAGCACCTTAGGTAAATAATCTATGTTGACAGTAACTTGGGTATTTGCTTTCCTCCTGTAGGCATACTTTGATTTTACCTAAGAAATGATTATTGAATCTGTTTGAAAATACATATCCCCCAAATATACATGAGTGTATGTTCTTTTCTGTTTTTCAGTTAGGACTGGGGCATTTTTTTTATTTACTGTACATCTTTCCTGATCATTTCAGACAGCTAACATGCAAAGAAATCAAGTAGTATGTACAAAAGAAATAGAATTACTTGCAGTCATAGAATTTTAGAGTTGGAAGTAACTTTACAAATTATATGATTTATTTCAGAGATAAATTGAATCTCAGAATAGGTATTTGCCCCAGGTTACAGAGCTAACCATTGGCAGAGCTGGGTTGCATACCTGGCCTGTAGATGTTTTTTTTAAAGCTGTTAAAAGGTTAGAGAAATTATTCATTAACTTTTGTGAATCACCTTTATTTTGAAATAATTTAAATGATTATGATAGTACTTTCTCAGTTACATTTTCTGAAATCCATAGCTTACAAAGTGTATTCTATTGGGGCCAGCGCCATGGCTCACTTGGTTAATCCTCCACCTGCGGCGCTGGCATCCCATATAGGCGCCAGGTTCTAGTCCCGGTTGCTCCTCTTCCAGTCCAGCTCTCTATTGTGGCCCGGGAAGGCAGTGGAGGATGGCCCAGGTGCGCACCCGCATGGGAGACCAGGATGAAGTACCCGGCTCCCGGCTTCAGATCGGTGCAGTGTGCCTGCTGCAGCGGCCATTTGGGGGGTGAACCAACAGAAGGAAGACCTTTCTCTCTCTCTCACTGTCTAACTCTGCCTGTCAAATAAAAAAAAAGACAAAAAACAAAGTATATTCTATTAAGAAAACTCAATTTACATGCCTTTTTATATCCTTAAAATATTATTTTACTAAGTGTTCTAATGTAGTCACAACAGTGCCACTTGAAAAAAAGTTATAAATGGTCAGGAATTATTTATTTATCTTATGGTAATGCTTCTAATATTCAACTCACTACAGCATTTTAATATTATGTTTATGCAATCAAAGGAAAAACTTTCTGTAATATATTTTTAAAAGATCATATTGTTAGATTTACTGCTGAATTTTGTTCCTGAGCATTTTATGCCTCCTTTGTTTTAGTTAGTGTATTTATGAAGATATTTCAAGGTTAAAAAGCAAGCAAAAAAGAACATTAGCATCATCCCAGAAGTATCAGTTATTATCTGCCAAAGATAATTGCTATTCTGATTTCTAACACCTGAGATTTGATTTGGCTGTTTTAGATCTTTATATAAATGAAATACCACAAAAATGCATTCAAGAGTGATGGAGTAACATGTTGGCAACTGAACTGCAGGAGTTCAAGAAATAAGCACTTTACTTTCAAATATTCTGTAAGTCTTAACAAAAGATAAAATTAAAAGTCTTAGCAAATATATTGACAATATTATGAAGAATCAAATGGAAATTTTATAGTAAAAATACAGTACCCAAAATAAAAACCTCAGTGAATGGGCTCAAAAGAAGAATGAAGAGGACAAAGGAAAGAATTAATGAATTTAAAACTGGAACAGTATAAATTAATTAGTGCAAATGACATGAGAAAATAGATTGGGGAAAATAATGGACAGAGCTTCATGGATAAGTGGGACAATTTTTTAAACAATTTAATATTTATATTATTGGAATTTCAATGGAGTTCCATGAGGAGAAGAGAAAGAGTGTAATATACTGAACAAAATACATGAAGAAACAATGGCTGCAACGTCCAAAGTTTGATCAAAATAAACCTACAAATTTTAGGCAAATGAACAAACCTCAAATGGGATAGAGTTAAAGAAATCTAAACTAAATGATATTAAAATTGAACTGCTGAAGACTAAGAAAAGAAAAAAAAATATTGAAAGTAGGCAGGGATAAACAGTGGATCACCTATGGGACTGGCATTGTGGCTCCATGAGTTAAAGCCCCAGCCAGCTGCACTGGAATTCTATATGGGGGCCAGTTCAAGTCCTGGCTGTTCCACTTCTGATCTAGCTCCCTGCTAATGTGCCTGGAAAAGCAGTGGAAGATGGTCCAAGTGTTTGGGCCCCTGCACCCATGTGGGAGACCCAGAAGTTCCTGGCTTCTGACTTCAGCCTGGCCCAGCCCTGGCCACTGCGGCCATCTGGGGAGTGAACCAACAAATGGAAGATCTTTCTCTAAATAAATAAATAAATCTTTAAAAAATGGATCACCTTGGCCAGTGCCGCAGCTCAACAGGCTAATCCTCCGCAGAAGCCTTTGTGCGACCATACAGCAACTGGCTGAGACAAGACACGATCTTCTTGACAGTACTGGAGGCAATGACAGGGAGAGAGCACCATTCGGCCAATAGACCTTGTGTATGTGTGTGATCCAGAGATTCTAGCGAAGGAAAAAAATCTGCACTCCTCACTGACTTTGAGCCTGCCTGGGAGGTGACTGTGCATCTATGCAAAACTGTAAGGTGCCCCAGCATCCCAGGATCAAGACGCCTAAGCAGAGTTGGCTTGGGGAACATCTGCCTCTCTGTTGACTGGACAGAGTGGCAGGGCAGAGCCAAACCTCTACACCAGGTGACTGTGGAGGCTTGTGTGCTAAGACTTTGGGGACTCAGGGGTTACATGAGAAGGTGCAGGGTGTAGCTGAGTTTCCGGGCAATCACATTTGGAGCTCCTTGGTCACATGGGGTAGGTCATTGCAGCAGGAACTATGCTCACAGGATTGTGCAGATCATTTTTGTGGTTCATACAGTGACACAGATGACACACTGTGGGTTAACACCTGGGCATTGCTTAGATTGGAGGAAAGTGAGGGGGTGATCACACCAACAAAAGTGACCAATTCTCCCCCTTCTATTACCAAGAGTAGATCTACCATGCCCAAGGGGGGTGTTATCCTGGATACTCACCCCACCCTGGAGCACCGACCAGAGCTCCCTGGCCAAACCCAGCACACATCTCTTGGTATTCACTGAAAGTGCAGACATCCCATTAAGCCACAGAGGCATAGCTGAAAAATGAAAGACATAAGAGGAACAAAACAACAATCAATTCCACAAATGCCTAAAAATAAACACAGGAATTCAAGAAACAAGACTAAGGAAAACACCATGACCCCCCCCCCCCCAAAGGAACACAGCAACATTTCAATATTAGGATGTGATGATGAAGAGATTGAGGAAATGCCAGAAACAGAATTCATAAAACCAATCATATGATTACTCAAAAGCAATCAGAAGCAAACCCATGAACTAAAGAAAATCACCCATGACATGAATAAAAATTTTCCCATGAACTTGAGATTTTAAAGAGAAATCAAAATGAAATTTAGAAATGAAGAATTGAATAGATCATATAAAATATGCAATAGAAAGCCTTAATAGCAGACTTGGCAAGGCAGAAGGAAGAATATCCAAGTTAGAAAACAAATATTTGGAAATCTTTCAGTCAGACAAAAAAAAAAAAATGAAGAAATCCAAAATCTTAAAAACAGTGTTGGAGATTTAAGGGATACTATCAAACAACCCAACATGCAGGTCTTAGGAGTTCCTGAAGGTATGGAAAGAAAGAATGGACTACAGGGCCTATTTGGTAAAAAAAAAAAAAATTTAAATAAAACTTACCCAATTTGGAGAAAGAAAGGGAGATCCAAGTAAAGGAAGTGAATAGAACTCTAAATACAAAAAATTGACACACCATTAGCCCAACTAACCAAAAAAGAGGGAGAAGACCCAAAATAATAAAATCAGAGATGAAAAAGGAAATGTAACAAGAGATACTACAGAAATAAAGAGAATAATCAGAAATTACTACAAATAGCTGTATGCCAATAAATTGGCAAACCTGGAAGAAATAGATAGATTCCTGGACACATACAATCTACCAAAATTGAGTCACAAAGACAGAGAAAGCCTAGATAGATCAATAACCAAGAAATTGAGTCAGTAATAAAGACCATCTCAGCAAAGAAAAGCCCAGGATTGGATGGATTCACTGCTGAATTCCACCAGATATTTAAAGAACTAATTCCAATGTTTCTCAAGCTATTCAAAACAACTGAAAGAGAAGTAATCCTCCAAAACTCCATCTGTGTAGCCTGCATCACCTTAATCCCTAAACCATAAAAAGATAAAACAGAGAAGGTGAACTACAGACCAACTTCCCTGATGAACATAGATGCAGAAATCCTCAATAAAATAACAGCTAATCAAAGCCAACAACACATCAGAAAGATCATTCACCTGGACCAAGTGGGATTCACCCCTGATATGCAGGGATGGTTCAACATTCATATTAGTCAATGTGATACACATTAACAAACTGAAGAACAAAAATCATATGATTATCTCAATAGATTCAGAGAAACCATTTGATAATATATGGCATCCTTTAATGATGAAAACCTAAAGCAAATTGTATATAAAGGAACATTCCTCAACACAATCAAGGCAATTTATGACAAACCCATGGCCAGTATCCTATTGAATGGGAAAAAGCTGGAAGAATTCTAAGATATAGAACCAGGCAAGGATGCTCATTGTCACCATTGTTATCTAATATAGTCCTGGAAGTTTTAGCCAGAACCATTAGGCAAGAAAAGGAGATCAAAGGCATACAAATTGGAAAGGAGGAAATAAAACTATCCCTGTTTGCAGATGACATGATTCTACATATATAGTGGATCCAAATGATTCTACTGATTAACTATTGGAACTCGTAAGAGTTTGATAAAGTGTCAGGATATAAAATCAGCACAGAAAAATCAATAGCCTTTGTATACACAGACAATTCCATGACTGAGAAAGAACTTCTAAGATTAGTCCCATTAACAATAGCTCCAAAAAGAATTAAACACCTTGGAATGAATTTAACCAAGGATGTCAAAGATTTTTATGATGAAAATTACAAAACACTAAAAAAAGAAAGAAGAAAATATTTAAAGTGGAAAAATCTTCCATGTTCATGGATTGGAAGAATGAACATCATCAAACTGTCCATACTGCCAAAAGCAATTTACAGATTCAATACAATACAAATCAAAATACCAACGACATTCTCCGCAGACCTAGAAAAAATGATGCTAAAAATCATATGGAGGGGACCGGTGCTGTGGCATAGTGGGTAAAGCTGCTGCCTGCAGTGCCAACATCCCATATGGGCTCTGGTTTGAATCTCAGCTGCTCCACTTCCAATCCAGCTCTCTGCTATGGCCTGGGAAAGCAGTGGAAGATGGTCCATGTCCTTGGGCCCCTGCACCCGCATGGGAGATAAGGAAAAAACTCCTGGCTCCTGGCTTCGGATCTGTGCAGTTCCAGCCCTTGTGGCCAATTGGGGAGTGAACCATTGGATGGAAGACCTCTTTCTCTCTCTCTCTCTCTCTCTCTCTCTCTCTCTCTCTCTGTTTCTCCTTCTCTCTGTGTGTAACTCTGACCTTCAAATAAATAAATACATCTTTTTAAAAAATCATATGGAAGGGACGGCCCTGTGGCATAATGGGTAAACCTGCCACCTGCAGTGCTGACATCCGATATGGACGCCGGTTTGAGACCCGGCTGCTCCACTTTCGATCCAGCTCTCTGCTTTGGCCTGGGAAAGCAGTAGTCATGACTCAAGCCCTTGGTAGACCAAAAGAACTTCCTGACTCCTGGCTTCAGATCTGCTCAGCTCCAGACATTACAGCCATTTGGGGAGTGAACCAGCGGATGGCAGACCTCTGTGTGTGTGTGTGTGTGTGTGTGTGTGTGTAACTCTTAACTTTCAAATAAATAATAAAATAATAAAATAAATCTTTTAAAAAATGGCTCCAATTACATACAGAAGGCAGCAAAAGGAAAACAAAGGAATGAAAAACATAGGAAACAAAGACAAATAAAATGTTAGTGTTAAACCCAAATACATCAATAATCATAAATAAATATTGGTCTAAACAAGGGGTCAAAATTTTTTTCTTAAAGGTAGTAAATATTTTAAGTATAATAGCCATATGATTAGTGTCACAAGTACTCAACTCTACTGTTGAAGTTCAAGAGCAGCCACATACAATACATAAATGAATGAACATGGTTGCATGCCAATAAAACTCAGTACAGAAACATGCAACTGGCTTGCAGGACATAGATGGCCAACCCTTGGTCTAAACACATCAATACAAAATAAAATAGATGATAATAATGGGCACAAAAATATGACCCAAATGTAAGAAACACATTTCAAATATAAAGATACAGGCAGGCTATAAGTAAAGGGATAGGGCCGGCGCCGCAGCTCAATAGGCTAATCGTCCGCCTGCGGCGCCAGAACACCAGGTTCTAGTCCCGGTCGGGCGCCAGATTCTGTCCCGGTTGCCCCTCTTCCAGTCCAGCTCTCTGCTGTGGCCCGGGAGTGCAGTGGAGGATGGCCCAAGTGCTTGGGCCCTGCACCCCATGGGGAGACCAGGAGAAGCACCTGGCTCCTGCCATTGGATCAGCACAGTGCGCCAGCCGCAGCGCACCGGCTGCAGCGGCCATTGGAGGGTGAACCAACGGCAAAGGAAGACCTTTCTCTCTATCTCTCTCACTGTCCACTCTGCCTTGTCAAAAAAAATAATAACTAAATGAATAAAATTTTAAAAAATAAGTAAAGGGATAGGAAAAATACACCATGGAAACATGAATCAAAAGAAGCTGGAATAGTAAGTTTTAAATGCTTCTTGGGACAAGCAACATTCCAGAAAGAAAATTAACAGGAAGATCTGGGGCAGGGGGGAAAGACAGCAATAGAATAAACTCACACATCCCTGGAGACTGGAAGACTGTTTACACAAGGCAGTACACACAGTCAGGAGAAAACAGAGAAGGACCTAGCTACTTTTTGTCAAAAGGTAAACAAAAGGCCTTGTATATGAAGAAAGTGAAACCCAATGAAGACTTGAAACCGCCAGAATTTCTTTTTTAAAAAAAAAAATTTATTTACTTAGAAAGTCAGTTATAGAGAGAGGGGTGAGACACATAGATAGACAGACACACACACACATACACACACACACACAGAGAGAGAGAGAGAGAGAGAGAGAGATCTTCCATCCACTGATTCACTCTCCAAATGTCTGCAACGGCCAGCACTAGGCCAGACAAAAGCCAGAAGCCAGGAGTTTCATCTGGGTTTCGCACATGGGTTGCAGGGACCCAAACACTTTGGCCATCTTCTGCTGCTTTTCGCAGGACATTAGCAGGGAGCTGGATTTGGAGTGGAGCAGCCAGGACTGGAATCTGCATGCACAGGATTCTGGTGTTGCAGCGGCAGCCACAATGCCAAACACACACACACACACACACACACACACACACACAAAACCACGAAGAGACACAGAAAGCTTTTGGAGATGACAGGTATGTCTATTGCCTTAATTGTTGTGATGGAATCAGAAGTGTATGCGGCCAGCCCCGCGGCTCACTAGGCTAATCCTCCGCCTGCGGCGCCGGCACACCGGGTTCTAGTCCCGGTCGGGGTGCCGGATTCTGTCCCGGTTTCTCCTCTTCCAGGCCAGCTCTCTGCTGTGGCCAGGAGTGCAGTGGAGGATGGCCCAAGTGCTTGGGCCCTGCACCCCGTGGGAGACCAGGAGAAGCACCTGGCTCCTGCCATCAGATCAGCACCAGCCGCAGCGGCCATTGGAGGGTGAACCAACAGCAAAAGGGAAGATCTTTCTCTCTGTCTCTCTCTCACACTGTCCACTCTGCCTGTCAAAAAAAAAAAAAAAAAAGAGGCCGGCGCCGCGGCTCACTAGGCTAATCCTCCGCCTTGTGGAGCCGGCACCCCGGGTTCTAGTCCCGGTGGGGGCACCGGATTCTGTCCCAGTTGCCCCTCTTCCAGGCCAGCTCTCTGCTGTGGCCCGGGAGTGCAGTGGAGGATGGCCCAAGTGCTTGGGCCCTGCAGAAAAAAAAAAAAGAAGAAGAAAAAAGAAGTGTATGCATATGTCAAGGTCATCAAACTGTATGTTGAACAAGTACAGTTTCTATTATATATCAAATTTACCTCAATAAAGCTTTTATTAAAAAAAGACTGCATAATTATCTTAATGAATATGCAGAAAAACATTTGAAACAATCCAATCCCCATTCACGATTTAACATAAAAACTTTCAGTTAAGAATAGAAGATAACTGTCTCAACTTAGTGAAGAACATTTATGAAAACTTAAGGCGTAGGTCCACTGTTGTGGTGCCGGCATCCCATATGGGCACCAGTTAGAGCCACGGCTGCTCCTCTTCCAATCTAGCTCTCTGCTAATGCACCTGGGAAGGTAGTGGAAGATGGTTCAAGTACCTGGGCCTATGCATCCACAAGAGAGACCCAAAAGAAGCTCCTGGCTCTTGGCTCCTGGCTTTGAACTAGCCCGGTGTCGGCCATTGTGTCCATTTGAGGAGTAAACCAGCAGATGGAAGATCTCTCTCTTTCTCCCTCTCTCTCTAAATCTCTTTCAATGAAATAAATACATCTTTTTAAAAATTCCAAAGAATCCATATTAAAAAATTCTAAAACTACCAATGAGTTATATGATGTCAACTTTTTTAAAGATTTATTTTATTTATTTGAAAGGCAGAGTTACAGAGAGAGGTAGAGACAGAGAGAGGTCTTCCATCTGCTGGGGCACTCCCCAGATGGCCGCAATGGCCGAAGCTGCGACGATCCGAAGCCAGGAGCCAGGAGCCAGGAGCCAGGAGCTTCTTCCGGGTCTCCCACATGGGTCCAGGGGCCCGAGGATTTAGGCCATCTTCTACTCCTTTCCTAGGCCATAGAAGAGCTGGATCGTTAACCTGCTGCACCACAGCACCGGCCCCTGATGTCAATATAATTTAAAAAGCAATTGTGAGTTCATATACTAGTAACAAACAATTAGAAAAAGGAAATTAAGACACTTTAAATCACAATAGCATCAAAAATAATAAATTATTTTGCAATGTATTTAACAAAAGAAATGCAAGAATTGTATAGTAAACATAAGAAAACATTGGAAAAGAAATTAAATAAAATTTATATAAATGGGGAGAGAGTCTAAGTTCATGGGTTGAAGGAATCAGTATTTTTATCATGACAGTCCTCCCAAAACTGACTTATAGATTTAATGAAATCCCTATCACAATCCCAGAAGGGATTTTGCAAAAATTAACAAACTAATCCTAAAATTTATATAGAAAAACAAAGGATCCTGAATACTCAAAACAATATTGAAGAGGCGGGCGCTGTGGCATAGCAGGCTTAGCATAGCTGTCTGCAATGCCAGCATCCCATAGGGGCACAGATCACGTCCTGGCTGCTCCACTTCAATCCAGCTCCCTGCTGGTGGCCTGGGAATAGCAGCCGAAGATGGCCCAAGTGCCTGGGCCCTGCTACCCACGTGAGATACCTAGAGGAAGCTCCTGGCTCCTGATTTGGGCCTGGCTCAGCCCTGGCTGCTGTAGCCATCAGGGGAGAAAACCAGTGGATGTAAGATTTCTGTCTTTCAGCGGGCACCGCGGCTCACTAGGCTAATCCTCCACCTGCAGCGCCGGCACCCCGGGGTTCTAGTCCCAGTTGGGGCACTGGATTCTGTCCCAGTCGCTCCTCTTCCTGTCCAGCTTTCTGTTGTGGCCCAGGAGTGCAGTGGAGGATGGCCCAAGGGCTTCAGTCCCTGCACCCGCATGGGAGACCAAGAGAAACACCTGGCTCCTGGCTTCGGATCCGCACAGCACCAGCCGTAGCGGCCATTTGGGGGGTGAACCAACAGAGAATTAAGACCTTTCTCTCTCTATCACTGTCAAACTCTGCCTGTCAAAAAAAAAAAAAAAAAGATTTCTGTCTTTCTCCCTCTCTCGGTTAACTCTGAATTTCAAATAAATAAATAAATTTTTTAAAAATATTGAAAAAGAAGAGTAAACATAAAGGACTTGTACTCTCCAATTTCAAAATACGAAGTTACGGTGAAGAAAATGTGGTGTTGGCTTAAGGGTAGACATATAGATCAATGGAATAGAATTGAGAGTCCAGAAATAAGCTTTGAGATCCATGTTTAATGCTTCTTGGTAAAAATGCCAAGACAATTCATTGGGGAGAATGGGGAATGAGCTTCTCACTAAATAGTTCAAGGATCACTAACTAATCACATGCAAAAAAAAAAAAAAAAGAATGAAACTTATCCATACAAAAAAAAATTCAAAATTAATCATAAACCTAAACCCAAGAGATAAAACTAAACTTTTTAGAAGACAACATACGGAAAAAGCATTCAAGACTTAGATTAAGCAAAGTGTTCTTAAATATGACATCAAAACATGATTCATAAAAGAAGCAATTAAATATAATTTCATTAAAATTATAAACGATTGTACTTCAAAAGACACCATTAAGAGAAAAAAGGCAAACTAAACACTTTGTGAAAAAACTTGCAAATAAATTTCATATGAAGGATTTATATCTGGATTATATAAAAATACATACAATTAAATAATAGGAAGATAATCAAATTATAAAAATGAGTATTTGTATAGACATTTCAACAAAAAAGATAAGAATAGCTAATAAGCATATGTAAAAATTCTCAACATGATTAGTAATTAACAAAATGAAAATTAAACCACAATGAAATACCACTTCACAGACAACACTAAAATGGCTATAATTTAAAAAACAAACAATGGGGCTGGCACTGTGGTACAGCGGGTTAATCCCTGGCCTGAAGCGCCAGCATCCCATATGGGCGCTAGTTCTAGTGCCGGCTGCTCTTCTTCCAATGCAGCTCTCTGCTGTGGCCTGGGAAAGCAGTACAAGATGTCCCTTGTCCTTGGGCCCCTGCACCTGCATGGGTGCCAGAAGAAGCACCTGGCTCCTGGCTTAGGATCAGCGCAGCTCCGGCCATTGCAGCCATCTGAGGAGTGAACCAGCGCAGGGAAGACCTCTCTCTCTGTCCTACCTTTCTCTGTAACTTTTTTTTTTTTTTGACAGGCAGAGTGGACAGTGAGAGAAGAGAGAGAGAGACAGAAAAAAAGGTCTTCCGTTTGCCGTTGGTTCACCCTCCAATGGCCATTGCGGCCGGCGCACTGTGGCTGGCGCACTGCACTGATCCCAAGCCAGGAGCCAGGGGCTTCTCCTGGTCTCCCATGGGGTGCAGGGCCCAAGCACCTGGGCCATCCTCCACTGCACTCCCGGGCCACAGCAGAGAGCTGGCCTGGAAGAGGGGCAACCGGGACAGAATCCGGCGCCCTGACCGGGACTAGAACCCGGTGTGCCGGCACTGCAAGGCGGAGGATTAGCCTAGTGAGCTGCAGCACCGGCCTGTAACTCTTTCAAATAAAATAAAATAAATCTTAAAGGCAAACAATGATTAACGTTTAAAAAAGATTTGAAGAAACTGTAATCTTCATAAATTGTTGGTAGAAATGTAAAATAGTGCTGACTCCTTGGAAAATAATTTGATCCTTTGATAAAACAAATTTTCCATGTCATCCGGCAATTTCACTCTTAGATTATCTATGCATGAGAAATAGACACATTTCTCACTGAAATGAGGTTTCTAAAATTGAATAGAGGGGCCAGTGCTGTGGCACAGTGGGTTAACTCCCTGGCCTGAAGCACCGGCATCCCCTTAGGCACCAGTTCAAGACCCAGCTGCTCCACTTCTGATTCAGCTCTCTGCTATGGCCTGAGAAAGCAGTGGAAGTTGGCCCAAGTCCTTGGCTCCTGTACCCACGTGGGAAACCTGGAAGAAGTTCCTAGCTCTTGGCTTTGGATCAGTACAGCTCCGGCCGTTGCAGCCAATTGGGAAGTGAACCATTGGATGGAAGACCTCTCTCTCGCTCTCTCTGCCTCTCCTCTCTCTGTGTAACTCTGACTTTCAAATAAATAAATAAATCTTTAAAAAATAAAATAAAATTGAATAGAAATCAAACAAACCGAAAGGAAAAATAAACAAATATACATTGTAGTTGGAGAATTCAATACTCTTCTTTCGTAATATATAGAACCAATAGACAACAAATCACCAAGAATATAGAATTAAGTAGGCCATCAACCAACTGAATCTGATATTTTTAGAACAGTTAACCAAAGAACATCAGAATATACATTCTTTCAACTGCGCATAGAATATTCACCAAGACAGACCCAGGCCACTAAATATTTACAAAATTAGAAGAATAGGAATTTTACAAAGTATGTTCTCAGACAGTAACTCCCTTTTTTTCAGTTATACAGCAAACAATTCCAGGAATATAATAGAGGTGTGTAGATACCATGTCATCTATCTGGGTAACAGCCAGCCAGAAAAATAAAGAACAAAATTCTGCTAGAAAATATTATATGCTAAGGGAAAAATCCCAGTTGCAGATGGATAAGTACTGCACACATAGTCATGGCTGACACTGAACTCATAGAATCAAGGACTACAATGACAGCTCCCAGTGATTAGGGGGAGAAAAATGGGAAGTTGCTAATCAACAGTTATAAAATTTTAGTTATGCAAATTAATAAGCTCTAGAAATTTATGCAACAGTATACTTATAGTTAAAATATATGACATTATACACTTGGAATCTTCTGAGAGGGTAGATCTCATTTAAGTGATCTACCACAATAAAATGAAATAAAATATTTTCATAAGCTTAAAAAAAAGTAAAAAGGAATAGTAGAAAGATAATGATAAAATCTGCAAGCACTTATAAATTAAACAACATGATTATAAATAATCCTTGGGTCAAAGAAGAAGTATCAGAATGAATTAGAAAATATTTGGAACACTACGAAAGTGAAAATACAACATATTGGGGTGGGTGTTGTGTCACAGCATGTTAAGCTGCCTCTTGGGATGCATGCATCCCATATCAGAATGGCTGGAGCCAAGTCCTGCCTCTGCTTCACATCCAGCTTCCTACTAATGTACACCCTGGGAGGCAGCAAGAGATGGCCAAGTACCTGGGCCCCTGCCACCTATGTGGAAGGCCTGGATGGAGTTCCAGGCTACTGGCTTCAGCCTAGCCCAGCTTCAGTTGTTGCAGGCATTTGGGGAGTGAACCAGAAGAAGGAAGATACATTCTCTTGATTGCTCTTGCTTTTGCTCTCACTCTCCACCTTTCAAATAAATAAAAATAAAATTTTGAAAATACAGCACATTAAAAGTTGTCTGATGATGCTAAAACAGAGCTTAGAGTGAAATGTATAGTGTTAAAATGCATATATTAAAAAGAAGAAAATTTTCAAATCAGTAACCCAAGTTTGCACCTTAAGAAACTAGAAAAAGCAGAGCAAAACAAATCCAAATCAAGCTAAAGAAGGTAATAAAGAGTAAAAATAAATAAAATTTAAAACCAAAACAGTGCAGAAAACCAATTAAAGCTAATATTTGTTCTCTGAAATGATTAGCAGCATTGATGAATCTGGCAAGATAGCCAAAGAGGAAAAAAATAAGTTCCAAATCATGAAAATCACTGGTGAAAAAGGATATATCACTCCAGAGACTGAAGATACATCCATAAGGATAATTAGGGAACTTAACAAATTAGATGAAATACACCAGTTTCTCAAGCATCACAAATGACCAAAACTCACCCAAGTTGAAATAGATAATCTGAATAGTTCTGTACCTTCTGAAAGACAAAATCTCCAGCCCCAAGTGCCTTCACATAAGTGTACCAACCATTTAAAGAAATATTCCAATTCCTCCCAATCTCTTGCAGAAAATAGAAGACATTTGCCGACAAAATTTATAAAACTGGTATTACTTTAACCAAAGATATTACATACTAATATCTCACATAATAATTAATGTAAAAATTTTCAACAAAACAGTAGGTAATAAAATATGTAAATGTGTAAAAATAACAATATACCACAACTTGGTTGTATGCCAGGAACAAAAACTTGGTTTAGGGGCTGGAGTTGCAGCACAATGGATTTAGCTGCTGCCTGGGATGCTGTTACCCTATAAGAGTGCCAGTTCGAGTCCCCGCTGCTCCACTTCTGATCCTAATGCACCCGAGAGAGCAGCAGAAAAAGGCCCAAGTCCTTGGGGCACTGCCATCCATGTGGGAGCCTGGATGCCAGATGAAGGTCCAGGTTCCTGGCTTCAGCTTGGCCTAGCATCAGCCATTTCAGCCATTTGGGCAGTGAACCAAGCATGCTTGTGCTCGCTCTCTCGCTCTCTCTCTTTCTCTCTCTCTCTCTGTCTCCATCTCTCTATACATAAATATTTTTAAAATTGGTTTAGTATTCAGAAATTAATCAGTGCACTCCACCGCACTAGTAATCTAAAGGAGTAAAATCACATAATCATATTAATTAGTGCAGAAAAAGGACATGAAATAAAACATCCACCAATGTTTAAAACTCTATGAAAACTAGAAATAGATGGAAACTTCCTCAACCTAAAGATGAGTGTACACAAAATTAATATAGCCAACATTACAGTTAACGGTGAAAGGCTGAATGTTTTCCTCCTGAGATGGGCAACAAGGTAGAACGCTTGCTCCCTCCATTCCTAATCAGTATCATTCTAGAATTCTTAACCAGTGCACCAAAATAAGAAAAGTAAAACACAGAGATTATGCAAGAAAAATAAGGCTAATAACTCAATGTGATTGTATATATAAGAAAGCATAAGGAATTCATAAAAACAAAAACTACACTTATTGAGAGATTTTAGAAAGGATGTAAGATACAAAGTCAATATTCAAATACAAATTACATTTCTATACGCTAACAATGTATGACTGGAAACCAAAATTTTAAAGTCAATACCATTTACGTAATAGCTTGGAAAACAAATTGGTGGCCGGCACCACAGCTTAATAGGCTAATCTTCCACCTGTGGCGCCGGAACACTGGGTTCTAGTCCCGGTCGGGGCACCAGATTGTGTCCCGGTTGCCCCTCTTCCAGACCAGCTCACTGCTGTGGCCAGGGAGTGCAGTGGAGGATAGCCCAAGTCCTTGGGTCCTGCACCCCATGGGAGACCAGGAGAAGCACCTGGCTCCTGCCATCGGATCAGCATGGTGCTCGGGCTGCAGCGTGCTGGCCACAGTGGCCATTGGAGGGTGAACCAATGATAAAGGAAGACCTTTCTCTCTGTCTCTCTCTCTCTCACTGTCCACTCTGCCTGTAAAAAAAAAGAAAACAAATTGGTATAAAAGCTACCAAAAATTTACAAAATGTATATGCTAAAGAATAAAAAATTCTGATGAAAATCAAAGAAATGGAGATGGATGCACTTTGGTATTCATGGACTGGAAAACTTGATGCAATTAAGATGTAAATTTTCCGTGACAGGGGATTCCAATTAAATCCCATCAAGGTGGCATGTACCAAAGCCATCTCACCAGTCCAAGTGATCAATTTCAGTTCACAATTGATCATAATGATAGGATTAAGAGTCAAAGTGATCACATAAACAAGACTAGTATCTGATAATACTAACTGATAGAATTAAAAAGGGAGAGAACAATCCAACTTGGGAAGCAGGATACACAGCAGACTCATAGAATGGCAGATGTCCTAAACAGCACTCTGGCCTCAGAATCAGCCCTTAAGGCATTCGGATCTGGCTGAAGAGTCCATGAGATTATTTTAGGCATGGAAAGCCAAGACACTCTGGCAAAAAAATAAAAAAAGAGACCTATATGAAAGATCTCTGCGAGTAAGATCCCAGTGGAAAGAATGGGGCATCAAAGAAGGAGGTACCTTTCTCTGAAGGGAGGAGAGAACTTCCACTTTGACTATGACCTTGTCTATATAAGATCAGAGTCGGCAAACTCCAAAGGCTTCCATAGCCTTGGCAGCTCATGACAAGAGCCTAGGGAGATTACTGACGCCATAAACAAGAGTGTCAATTTGTTATTCAACAACAGGAGTCACTGTGCACTTACTCCTCATGTAGGATCTCTGACCTTAATGTGTTGTTCAATGTGAATTAATGCTATAACTAGTACTCAAACAGTATTTTACACTTTGTGTTTCTGTGTGGGTGCAAACTGTTGAAATCTTTACTTAATATATGCTAAATTGATCTTCTGTATATAAAGATAATTGGAAATGAATCTTGATGTGAATGGGAGGGGAGAGGGAACGGGATTTGGGAGGGTTGTGGGTGGGAGGGAAGTTATAGGAGGAAAAAAAGCCATTGTAATCCATAAGCTGCACTTTGGAAATTTATATTTATTAAATAAAAGTTTAAAAAATGATGTAAGATTTCAAATTGATATACAGATTAGTGATAGACTAGTAGGATGCTTTAGCAGTAAACAACATTATTCTAAAATACATTTGAAAAGGTCAAAGACCTAAAATTGCTAAAGTAATTCTCTTTTATATTTTTTTAGATTTATTTATTTATTTGAAAGAGTTACAGAGAGAGAGGAGAGGCAGAGAGAGCGAGAGAGAGGTCTTGCATCTGCTGGTTCACTCCCCAGATGGCTGCAACAGCCAGTGCTGCACCAATCCAAAGCCAGGAGCCAGGAGCTCCTGTGGGTCTCCCATGCGGGTGCAGGGGCCCAAGGACTTGGGCCATCTTCTACTGCTTTCCCAAGCCATAGCAGAGAGCTGGATCAGAAGAGGAGCAGCTGGGTCTCAAACCAGCACCCATAGGGGATGCCGGCACTTCAGGCCAGGGCATTAACCCGCTGTGCCACAGCACCAGCCCCTCTAGAATTTTTTTTAACGATTTATTATTTTTTTAGGTCAGAGTTACAGAGAAAGAGAGGGAGAGACAAAGAGAGGGAGAGACAAAGAGCTCTTCCATCCACTGGTTCACTTTCCAGATGGCCGGAACACCCAGGGCTGGCCCAGGCTAAACCCAAGAGCTTCATACAGGTCTCCCATGTGGGTGACAGGGGCCCAAACACTTGGGACAGCTTCTGTTGCTTTTTTCCCAGGCCATTAACAGGAAGTTGGAACAGAAGTGGAGCAGCCAGGACACGAACCTGTGTTCATATGGGATGCCAGCATCGCAGGTGGGTCTTTACCCCTATGCCACAACGATGGCTGCAATTGTAGAATTCTTTGAATTCCTTATATATTCTGGCTATCAATCCTTTACCAAATGCATAGTTTGCAAATATTTTCTACCATTGTGTCAGTTGTCTCTTCACTCTGGTGATTGTTTCTTTTGGTATGCAAAAGCTTCTCAGTCTGATAAAAATCTCATTTGTCTATTTTTGTTTTTATTATCTATGCTTTTGGAGTCATAGCTATAAAATCACTGTCTATGTCAATGTATTGCAGTGTTTCCACTATGTTTCCCCTTAGTAATTTCACAGTTTCAGGTCTTACATTTAGGTTTCTGATCCATTTGGAGTAGATTTTTGTACAAGATGAAAGCAAGGGGTCTTGTTTCAAATTTAAACTTGTGAAAATCCAGTTTTCATAGGATCTACCACCACTTCTAATCTGGGTTCTTGTTAATGCTCACCCTGAAAGACAAGATGATGGATCCCTGCCACCCATATAGGAGGCCCAGAGTGAGTTTGGGAAGTGGGTCAATGTATAGAAGATTGTGCCAGCATTGTGGTACAGTGGCTTAAGCCACTGCCTATGATGCTGGCACCCATATGAGCATTGGCTCCAATCTCAGCTCCCTATTAATGTGCCTGGGGAAGCAGTAGCAGACGACCCAAGTGCTTGGGCCTCTGCACACATGTGGGAGACCTAGATGGACTTTCAGGCCCCTGGTTTTGACCTGGCGCAGATCTGGCCATTGCAGTTATTTAGGGAGTGGACCAGTGGATGGCAGATCTTGATCTCAATCTGTGTGAGTGTGTGTGTGTGTATGTGTTTGTCTCTATAGCTCAATAGGATAATTATAGTTGATAACAATTAATTGAATATCTCAAAATAGCTAGTTGAGAGGATTTTGAATGTTCTCAACATAAAGAAGTGATAAATGTCTAAAGCAATAGATAAGCCAATTACCCTGATCTATCACTAAACATTGCATACATATTTTAAAATGTATACACTGGGGCCGGAGCTGTGGCACAGTAGGTTAATCCACCTATGGCACCAGCATCCTATATGGGCACCGGTTCTAATCCCAGCTGCTCCTCTTCTGATCCAGCTTTCTACTGATGGCCTGAGAAAGCAGAAGATGGCCCAAGTGCTTGGACCCTTGCACCCGTGTGGGAGACCTAGAGGAGTTTCCTGGCTCCTTGCTTCGAAGCGGCCCAGTTCCAGCTGTTGCAGCCATTTGGGGAGTGAACCAACAGAAGGAAGACCTTTCTCTCTGTCTCTCCCTCTCACTGTCAGTAACTCTACCTCTCAAATAAATAAATAAAATCTAAAAACATGTATACACTGTGGGGCCAGCTTTAGCTGTGGCCCACATCCCATAAGGCCAGCAGTTCAAGTCCCTGCCTGCTCCAATACCAATGCAGCTCTCTGCTATGGCCTGGGAAACCAGTAGAGTATGGCCCAAGTATTTTGATCCCTGCACCAATGTGGGAGACCTGGAGGAAGCTCCTGGCTCCTGGCTTCGGCCTGGCCAGGAGCTTCCATTTGGGGAGTAAACCAGCAGATGAAAGATCTCTCTCTGTCTTCAACTCTGCCTTTCAAATAAATAAAGAAATCTTTTTTTAAAAAATGGTACTCCATAAATACATACAATTACAATGTATCACTTAAAATAAAAATTTGAAAAAAAGAATTCAGGCCAAGAAAGATCTTCCAAAGTGTCTTTGAACAAAATTTTAGGTACAAGCATTAAAAATGTTATCATTCTTGGGGCAGGTGCTGTGGTGAAGCAGGGTAAGCCTCTACCTAGATCACCAGAATCACATATCAGAGCACCAGATCAAGTCATGGCTGCTCCACTTCTGAAACAGTTCCTTGTCAATGTGCCAGGGAAAGCAGCAGAAGACGGCTCAAGTACTTAGGTCCCTGCCATTGTGTGGGAGACCTGGATGGAGTTTCAGGCTCCTGGATTTGGCTGGGTTCAGCCAGGCTGTTGTGGCCATTTGGAGTAAACCAGTGAATGGAAGACATTCTCTCTTTCTCTCTCCCTCTACCTCTCTTCCTTCCTCTCTCCCTTCTTATCTGTAACTCCATATTTCAAATAAATAGAACAAATCTTTTTAAAAATTATCCTGGGGCAGGTGCTGTGGCATAGCGAGTAAAGCTGCCACGTGCAGTGCCAGCATCCCATGTAGCAACAGTTCGAGTCTTGGCTGCTCCACTTCCGAACCAGCTCGCTGCAAATACACCTAGGAAAGCAGCAGAAGATGGCCCAAGTGCTTGGGCCCCTGCACCCACATGGGAGACCTGGAAGAAACTCCTGGATCCTAACTTTGGACCAGCCCAGCTCCAGCCTTTACAGCCATTTGGGGAGTGAACCAGTGGATGGAAGATATCTCTCTCTTTCTTTCTCTCTCTGTAACTCTGCTTTTCAAGTAAATAAACAAATCATTAAAAATAAAATTTAATAAATAAAATGCATCTTAAAAATAATGAAAATGTGTCAAATGATAACAATTTTAAAATTTAAAATTCTACCCACTAATCAATCTTATGTGGCTTAATTTTTATAATATTGATTGTGCTTCATGATAACTAACTCAAAACACAAAAGTACATCTGGATTGCAGCATGTACATAATATTGTTAATACATCCACGTAACTCCTGACACTATTCCAAATAATTTTCAGACATATTTGGCATATATTGAAGCTGGTATTTTTTTCCCACCTGAAAACAAGTGAAAAATGAGAAGCTTAGGGCTGTAGAGAACAGTTATTCCAGGTTTGGTGCAAATATCTACATTTTTGTATGGAACTAAATATGCTATGATTGTATGCTTTGCATTGGCGATAGTTATTATCATTTGTTCACCATAGGGGTGAAACACAGCCACTTTTCAAGAAAGAAAGCCTGGGGCCAGTTCTGTGGTGTAGCAGATTTAATTGTTGCCCTATAGTACTGGCATCCCATATGGGTGCTGGTTCATGTCCTGGCTGCTCCACTTCTGATCCAGCTCCATGCTAAAGTACATGAGAAAGCAGCAGAAAATGGTCCAAGTCCTTGGGCCCCTGCACCCACATGGGAGACCCAGATGGAGGTCCTGGCTCCTGGCTTCTATGTGACCCGTCCCCGGCCAATGCAGTCATTTGAGGAGTGTACAAGCAAATGGAAGATCTCCTTTCTCTCCTCTCTCAGTCATTCTGCCTTTCAAATAAATAAATAATTTTTTAAAAAATGAATGCCAGGCCGGCGCCGTGGCTCAACAGGCTAATCCTCCGCCTTGCGGCGCCGGCACACCGGGTTCTAGTCCCGGTCAGGGCGCCGGATTCTGTCCCGGTTGCCCCTCTTCCAGGCCAGCCCTCTGCTGTGGCCCGGGGGTGCAGTGGAGGATGGCCCAAGTGCTTGGGCCCTGCACCCATGGGAGACCAGGAAAAAGCACCTAGTACCTGGCTCCTGCCATCGGATGAGCGCGGTGCGCCGGCCGCAGCGCGCCGACCGCGGCAGCCATTGGAGGGTGAACCAACGGCAAAGGAAGACCTTTTTCTCTGTCTCTTTCTCTCACTGTCCACTCTGCCTGTCAAAAAAAAAAAAATAAATAAATAAAATAAAATAAATAAAAAAAATGAATGCCAACCCAGAAAACTTTATGAATCATGAAGATTTTTCCATATGTTTTTGTTTTGTTTAACGGAAAAGTTTTTAATATGAAACTTTTTTCCAGTTCTCAGTTTGTAAATGTAAATCTTTAGGAAGCCCTAACTATAGCATTTTTACTAGAGAAATGGGGACTGTGTAACTCCAGTGTCAGCACAGAACCAGTAACGTCTTGTCGAGATTTAAAGTTGCTTCAGACAAGAGGAAAGAATTCAGCACTCTAGCCTTGGAAAAGAACTGTTAAAAGCCTCAGCTCTGCGCGTGTTATCACTTACAGAACTCTCCCTTTTATCTGCTCCTGAAGTACTATGAACTTCAGTCCCACAAGGTCGTATCTTTCTTCAAAAGAAAAAAATCAATGCTTCCAATACAAAAATTATGCAACTTGTTGACATACTGCCAGCTCCAGTCCCAATAAGGCCAAGTAGTTCTCTGAAAGCAAAATGTACATTCAAAACACAAAATTTCACAACCTTATTTCTAATAACCCTTTAGTCCCATTGTCACAAGTTTATTCAACTTCCAGAATTTTGGTAGTCATGTAGCATAGCAGAACTTGTAGTGCTTATAGCTTGTAGTTTCTCACTCATAGATCTCTCATGTCAAGGACACAGATTTCAAAGCTTTAACAATTTGTTTGTGCAGGCATTGTGACGCAGCATGTTAAGCCGCCACCTGCAGTGCTGGCATCCCACATGAGTCCCAGCTGCTCCATTTCTGATCCAGTTCCCTGCTAATGCACCTGGGAAAGCAGTGGGTGACAGCCCAAAGTGCTTAGGCCCCTGCAACCACATGGGAGACCTGGATGGAGTTCCAGGCTCCTGACTTTGGCCTGGCCCAGTCCAAGCCATTGTGACCATTTTGGGAGTGAACCAGCAGATGGAAGCTCGTTCTCTCTCTCTCTCTCTCTCTCTCTCTCTCTCTCTCTCTCTCTCTCTCTTTCCCTCCCCTCTCTCTTTGAAATAAAACAATAAATCCCTTTAAAAGACAGTTTCTTAAGTAATATTAAGATTAGAAATTTTGTTTTCTCAATTAAGTATTATTAGGTATTTGATTAAGGGAGACAAATATTAATTTAGACACTTTGAAGCCTGTGAGCACTGATTTTTTTCCCCAATTACTTTCCAATGCTTTTAATGTATAGCCCAAACTCAGTGTCAAAGCTCTTCAACTTAGAAGATTTAGCTTCTTGATTGTAAGCAGGTGAAGAGGACGAACACAGTTTTAAGATCAATATAAATGCTTATAATAAATTCTGGTACTCAAAAGTCATCATAGTTTAAGAAACTAGCTGCTTCTTCAAAGAGGGGTCAGAAAAATTGGAGCATCCTTTTCCTCTTCACTTTTTGCGCCTGTATATAATTCTTTGGCATTTATCTATTTCTCCTGGCTTTGCAGGCCCTATATCACCAACAGATCCCAGAGACTGCTTAAGGTCAGGAATGTCCCCTTGTACCCATGCCTCTTCACATTGACTTCCTTGGAATTGAATTGCCTGGGGGTCTTGAAAAATCCACCAAACATCAAGTAGGCCTTGCAACAGGCAGTTCCTTTGAGAATATGGATTATTTGACCTGGCATACCTTTCCCCATCTCCTGGGGGCCACCATCCGGGCATGAGGAGTTATGAAATAATGATGAGGAATCCATCTAGCAGATCATCACTGTGACAGTGCCTGAATCCCATATGGGCGCCAATTCAAGTCCCGGCTGCTCCACTTCCGATCCAGCTCTCTGCTACAGCCTGAGAAAGCAGTAGAAGATGACCCAAACACTTGGGCCCCTGTACCCAATTGGGAGACCCAGAACAAGCTTCTGGCCCCTGGCTTCAGATCAGCCCAGCTCTTGCTGTTGCGGCCATTTAGGGAGTGAACCAGTGGATGGAAGACTTCTCTCTCTATCTCTCCCTCTCACTGTCTGTAACTCTACCTCTCAAATAAATAAAATCTTTTAAAAAAAAAAAAAAGAACCCTGACAAAAGACTACTTTGTCCTAATCCCTCCTCTTCCTTAACTTTTTACCCTCCCCTTTTACTATTGAGGAATAATGCTTACATTTCTCAATATCATACCTGTCTATTTAATAGCTCTGTGTACAGACCTGTTATAGTCATACCCTCTTCTCCTTGCTTGACCCTGATGAACCACTGAACAATTATCCATCACTGTATATATATATATATATATATATATATATATATAGTGTATATATACATATATGCATATATAGTACAGTCACCCATCACTGTAGTTTTTGCCACTTTAAGAATTATCACATGCTGTTGAGGAACAGGTTTTTTTCCCATACAATTTGTTGAACTCTTTACTTAGTATAGAGTTAATCTTCTGTGTATGAAGTTAATTTAAAATAGATCTTAGTACAAAATAAGACTGGGGATAGAAGAGGGAGGAGGAAGAGGGGTGGGGGTGTGGGTGGGAGAGTGAGTACATTGGGAAGAATCACTATGTTCTTAAAGTTGTATTACAAAATGCACAAAGTTTGTATTCCTTAAATAAAAGGTTTATTTGGGAAAAATTTTAAAAAAGAATTGTCACATAAATGGAATCACACAGCATGTAAACCTATGTGACTGACCTCATTTAATCAGCACAATGCCCTTGGGATTCATTCAAGTAGTTTGCTGTATCAAAAAATTTATTCTTCTCAGTTACTGAATAATATTTCATTATACAAGTGTACCTCAATTTGTTTATCCATTCATTATTATTTATTTGAAAGGGAGAGACATATATATATATACATATATATATCCACACACATATATTGATTTTTAAGATTATTTGAAAGGCAGATTTACTTATTTGAAAGGTTTATTTATTGTAAGATTTATTTATTTGAAATGGAGGAAGAGAGAGGCTGGGACTCAAACCAGTGCTTCAGGGGCTGGCACTGTGGTGTACTAGGCTAAGCCTCCACCTGCCGTGCCAGCATCCTATATGGGCACCGGTTTAGGTCCCAACTGCTCCCCTTCTGATCCAGCTCTCTGCTTACGGTCTGGGAAAGCAGTAGAAGATGGTCCAAGTGCTTGGGCCCCTGTACCCTCGTGGGAAACCTGGAAGAAGCTCCTGGCTTCGGATCAGCTCAGCTCCAGCCATTGAAGCCATTTGGGGAGTGAACCAGCAGATGGCAGATATCTCTCTCTGTCTCTCTCTCTAACTCTACTCCTCAAATAAATAAAATCTTAAAAAAAAAAAAAACAGCAGTTCAATATAAGATTTAGGTGTCACAAAGCAGTGGCTCAATCCGCTGTGCCACAACACCAGGCATCATCACATTTTCTATTGGTAGACACCTAGATCAATTGCATATCTTCACTACTGTGAATAATAACAGAATAAACATGGAGCACGGGTGTTTCTTTGACATTCTATATTCAATACCTTTGTGTATGTGCCCACTACAAGGACTGCTGGGTCATATGATTGCTCTGTTTTTTAACCCTTTGATGAATCTACATATTGATTTCCAAAATGCCCATACTAGCATACATTCACACCAATAGTGTACAAGAGTTCTATTTTCTCCACATCCTCACCAGCATTTATCCCTTGAATTTTTGACAGTAGTCATTATAACAGGTGTAAGGTGACATGTCCTGTTGCTTTGGTTTGTATTTCCCTGAAAATGATTCCACCACAATTCTTGATAATGTATTTTCTGAGGTTTCTGTCTGGCTTTGATAGCTCTAAATAAGACAACATAGAAGCTATGCAAGCTAACAAAGAAGTGAAGGTCTTATGAAAAATTTCAATTCAGTGCTTGACTTTTCAGTGACAAATAAATAAGCAGCACCAGGCTAGCGCCGAGGCTCACCAGGCTAATCCTCCGCCTGCGGCGCCAGCACACCGGGTTCTAGTCCCCGTCGGGGCGCTGGATTCTGTCCCGGTTGCCCCTCTTCCAGACCAGCTCTCTGCTGTGGCCAGGGAGTGCAGTGGAGGATGGCCCAAGTGCTTGGGTCCTGTACCCACATGGGAGACCAGGAGAAGCACCTGGCTCCTGGCTTTGGATCAGTGCGGTGCTCTGGCCACAGCACGCCGGCCACAGTGGCCATTGGGGGTGAACCAATGGTAAAGGAAGACCTTTCTCTCTGTCTCTCTCACTGTCTACTCTGCCTGTCAAAAAAATAAATAAATATTTAAAAAAATAAATAAGCAGCACCAGGAAACAAACAAACAAACAAACAAAAAAGAAGCAGGTTGATGGGGAAAGGCTGAGGCTGTTTTTGCATATGGAAATGAAAAATTGGAGAATTTGAGTCAAAGCCTCACAAACCAGTGTTTGCTTAGCTGATCCTTTTCATTAACTCCCATTTAGCACATAGGGGCTCTATTTTGCTACTGGGTGCCCTATGCCCTCAGAAATCCCTGAAGTTCCATGAAGGTTAAAATTTCTTTCCAAACAGCCAGTTCTGTGTTCAGACAATGTGGTCATAAATGATCGCCTGAACTTGCACAGTTTAAAGCTTATTTTTTCAAGTGACAAAAGAGAAATGGATGTTTCTGAAGCTCAGAGCAGCACTGTAATGTAAACACATTGTTTGAAACGACAATATGTAGCACAGTGCATTTGAGGTAGTGGAAGGATGTAAATAAAAGAGCATTAAAGTACAAATGAAAGGGGACTGGCACTGTGGCATAGCAGGTAAAGCCGCCACCTACAGTGTTGGCATCCCATATGGGTGCACGGTTCAAGTCCCGGCTGCTCCTCTTACAATCCACCTCTCTGTTGTGGCCTGGGAAAGCAGTAGAAGATGGCCCAAGTCCTTGGGCCTCTGCACTCACTTGGGAGACCTGGAAGAAGCTCCTGGCTCCTGGCTTTGGATTGGCGCAGCTCTGGCCATTGCGGCCAATTGGGGAGTGAACCAGTGGATGGAAGACCTTTCTCTCTCTCTCTGCCTCTGCCTCTCTGTAATTCTGACTTTCAAATAAATAAATAAACCTTTTTTTAAATTAAATTATGATTTTAATAAGTCAAAGACAGTAGCCTAGAGATGTCTTCTAATAATCAAGTGATAGCAGTTTGAAGATTAAGATAAATTCTTGTAATCAACAGAAACATGTGGATTTGCAAAAAGAGTCCAGAATTCCATTAAATTAAGTCAAC
The DNA here is from genome assembly GCA_949820135.1 of Sylvilagus floridanus. Lineage (NCBI taxonomy): Eukaryota > Metazoa > Chordata > Mammalia > Lagomorpha > Leporidae > Sylvilagus > Sylvilagus floridanus. The sequence goes on from OX463223.1 coordinate 93,932,146, forward strand.
TAAACTTTGAAAATGGTTATTCATTGGTTTGACCACAAACCAGGTAGATTCTACAGAATACTTTGTGTCAGTGATGATTCTACATTTATATTACATTTAAGTGATCTCTAACGTGGCTAAATATCAATACACAGGCACCTTTAACACAAGCCTACACCTTAGTAATTGACAGAAAAGAAATAAAATTGTCGAAGCCCATGGGGACAAAGAGTAAGAGGAGAGATAATAGTAGGTAACATATTTAGCAGATTTGGGGAAGATGAAAAGCAGATGGATGAGCAATAATGAACTTGGCAGAGGAGAGAAAGCAACAATTTGAATGCCTCCAAGAAACAAGTTATTTTGCCCCCATGGAATCAAAACAGTTTGGGGGCTTCAAAGAACAAACATTTTGGAAGGTGGGAGGTGTAGGACTGACAACATTAGCAAGTACACAGTCAAATCCCACACCCCACCTTGAAAATTCATGACTGCTATTCCCCTACACTACAAAATTCCTGAGGTTTATTATCAGAAAAAAAAAAATTGAAGCTGAGAAGCTATGGGGACATCAAGCAAAGTGGACATTAGGGTGAAACACACAGCTGCAAACAAAGGGATAAAGCCAAAGTCAGCCTCGGGAGCAGCAGTCACAGCCCCCTTCCTTTTCCTCCTTCGGCGATTCTGCAGACTGGTTTAAATCTCCCCAGTAGGAGTGTGGAAGACTTTTACCTGATGAGATTCAAAACCTCACAGCAAGATTTCCAGATACAAAGATTTGAGTATTCATTTAGTGCAAAAGCTATCTTAGCAACATAGCAGCCCTTGGAAAAACCAATAGTTGACAACACACTGTCACCAAGACAGGCCTTTAAGGCCCTTTCTCAGTATCTGCCTATAACAATGGCATGTTTAAGGTTCTCTTGAAATGAGAGACAGAGTAATACAAATACAAAAAATGAACTAAGAGTAAACAGTAATTTCAGGGAGAAGAAGAAAAGTTGGTAAAATTTTAATAAATGTGAATAGAATAAGAAAAGCCATTGAACCTATGAAATTAGATCCAGATATACTTTTAAAAGACAACAAACAAAAGAGCTATGGGAAACTAAAAGTAGAATTATCAAAATAAAATGTTCAACAGAAAAAAATGCATAAAGTAGAACAAAAATAGTAAATGGAAATAATAACTAAAATACAGGAAAATAAGATGGTCTACTTAGAAGACGCATCAATTAATAAACTTCCTAAAAAAGAAAAACAAAAGAATGCAGAAAAAAAAAAAAGAATACAAGAGGGCCGGCGCCATGGCTCACTAGGCTAATATTCTGCCTGCGGTGCCGGCACTCCAGGTTCTAGTCCCAGTGGGGGCGCTGGATTCTGTCCCGGTTGCTCCTCTTCCAGTCCAGCTCTCTGCTGTGGCCCGGGAGTGCAGAGGAGGATGGCCCAAGTGCTTGGGCCCTGCACCTGCATGGGAGACCAGGAGGAAGCACCTGGCTTCTGGCTTCGGATCTGTGCAGCGCGCTGGCCGTAGCAGCCATTTGGGGGGTGAACCAACGGAAGGAAGATCTTTCTCTCTGTCTCTCTCTCTCTCACTGTCTAACTCGGCCTGTCAAAAGAAGAAGAATACAAGAGAATTTTCTCAGAATTGGAGGACATGAGTCTCCAGACTTACAGACTAAGATTCCAAAATAATGAATTTTAGAATAGTCAGGTCATATCATGATGACATTTGTAAACAAGAAGGTTAAAGAGAAAATGCTAAAAAGCTTCAAGTCACAAAGTTGCAACATTCCAAATTAGAATGTCAATCAATTCTCTAAAGCAGCACTGGAAGCAAGAAGATAATAGGGCAATAATTTCTCCATGATTCTGCAGGAAACATAATTTCCAAACTAGAATTCAATGTATCAAGTAAGTGAGAAAGCAGAGAAAATGTGTTTGTATTCAGGCAAGGGCTCAAAGAATTTACTTTCCATATGCCCTGTATTACTTTTCCATTTCTGTTATAACAAATTACCACAAACCTCATAGCTTAAAACAACAGAAAATTATTCTCTTAGAGCTCCAGAAATCAGAAATCTAAAATGGGGCAGTTGGGGGGAGGGGGCTGCAGTTCTGGACCTGGGGAGGCAGTGATGAGGGTTCAAGTAGACTTGCATTAAGTTCCTGGCCTTGGTGGACATTTGGGGAGTGAACCAGCAAATGGGAGTCTCTCTCTCTCTCTCTCTGTAATTCTGACTTATAAATAAAATTTTTAAAAATCTTCCAAAAAAGGACAAACCTGAGCTAGTATGGCTGAGAATGTAAAGAAATTGCAGCCCTCATACATTGCTGCTAAGTATGTAAAACAGTGGAGCTACTTTGAAAAGGTCTGGCAATTGCCAAAAAAAAAAAAGTTAAACATGAACTTACCACATCACCAAGCAATTGCACTTCTAGATATAAAACAAAAAGAATTGAAACAGGCATTAAAACAAATATTTGCATGTAAATGTTCATAATACCACTAGCCAAAAAGTAGATCCAATTCCAATTGTTCTTCAACTGGTAGATGGATAAGCAAAATATGATCTATCCATACAATGAAATATTATTCAAACATTAAAAAGAATGATGAATTAATTCATGCTACAACGTGAGTGAATTTAGAAAACTTTACGCTAAGTGGAAGAAGACAAAAACATTTAGATGGTGATAATAGTTGGACAATCTGTGAACATACTAAAAACAATGTATTATATTCTTTAATACAGTTTTTAAAAGTACAAACATCACAAATAAAACATGGGCTCTTCTGTTTCCAGACCAGATGGAGTGGACTCATTTATCTTTATTCATTCAACTAACAACTTTAAACAACAATAACTATGGAGTCCGGTATTTGACACAGTAATTAAGTCACTGGTTGGGACACATGCATCCCATATTGGAGTGCCCACTTCAAGTCCCAGCTCCTCTACTTCCTATCCAGATTCCTGCTACTGTGCACTCTGGGAGGCAGCAGGTGATGGCTCGAGTACTTGGATCCCTGCCATCTATATGGAAGACATATGTTCAGTTCTGGACTCTTGGCTTTGGCCTTGCCCAGCCCTGGATTTGCAGGCATTAGCTGAATGAACCAATGCATGGAAGATCTCTATTTCTCTGTCTCTCTCTCCTCCTGCCTTTCAAATAAAGTGAAAATAAATAAGTAAGTTTCGATTTAAAAATAACACTGGACATCATACATAAAACAAACATAAAACTATAGATTGGAGAAAAGATGGTAGACTACGTAGGGATCTCAGGTTTCAAGGAATAGTATAGCAGTGACTTCCCTGACCTTAATTTTTGTCTTCCCTATTTCTTGGACTGTGCACCAAGAAGCTAGAAACTGGGGCCAGTTCTGTGGTGTAGCAGGTGAAGCTATCACCTACAATGCCACTGGCATTCCATGTGGACACTGGCTCATGTCCTGGCTGCTCCACTTCCAATTCAACTCCTTGCTAATGGCCTGGGAAAACACCAGAAGATGGCCCAAGTGCTTGGGCCCCAGTACCCATGTGGGAGACCCACAAGAAGCTCCTGGCTCCTGGCTTTGGACGGTCCCTGCTTTGGCCATTGAGGCCATTTGGGGAGTGAAATGTCAGATGGAAGACCTCTCTCTCTGTCTCTCCTCTCTGTCTGTAACTCTGCCTCTCAAAAAAATAAATAAATCTTTTTTAAAAAAAAATCTAAAAACTGCCAACAAATATAGATTTAAAAGCTTCCTGTTCCCACCAGGATGATGTTATCAGATGCAAAGGAGGAAGCCTAGACTTCCAGCCCTGTCTGGCAGGAACAAGAAATCCCAACCCTTCCCACTTGATAACATGTCAGTAGAGTCCTCCTAAAACAGAACATTTACATAAGATTCAGAGTTGCATAGTACTAGTATATAGCCGAAACATTCAGGTAACAGTCTTAAAGCATACCAAGAAATGAGAAAAAATAGTCATCCTTAGTGAGGAAACAAATAAACGTAAGCCCACATCAAAATGAATGCTGCAATTATGTAATAAGGATTTTAAATCAGTCATCATAAAATACTTCAACAAATGATTACAAACACATCTGAAACAAATTATATCTACAAAATTTCAGTAAAGAAAAAGATGTAAATAAGTAAATGGAAATTTTAAAATTGAAAAATACAATTACTAAAAATGTCACTGGATGAGGAAGTAGCAGAATGAAGATAACGGGAAATAATAAGCTAATTTGAATTAAAAAAAATCAAAGGAAATTACCCAATCTAAGAAACACTTAGAAAATAAATGGAAAGCAAATGAACTGTTTCAGGGACATTTAGGACAATAAAAATATATCTAAGTTCATGTCACTGGACTCCCAGAAGAAGAGAAAGAACATACAGGTAAAAAAATTTTTGAATAAATAATAGCTGAACTTTTCTCAAAAAGGGAGAAAGGGGCATAAAGCTACAGATTCAAGAAACTGATTGAACCCCAAACAAGACAAATCCAAAGAAATCCACAAGAGGTCACATCATAATATAACTTATGAAAACTAAAGGAAAAAATCTTCAAGACAACTACATAGAAATTACACATTAGTTATAGGGCAACTCCACAAATGACAGTGGACTTCTTGCCAGAAACCATGGAGGCCAAAAGTATGTGGCACAATATTTTTCAAGTGCTGAGAGAAAAAAGGTTCTGTCAACCCAGAATCCTATATTCAGTGAAAAAATATCCTTTAGGAATAAAAGGGAAATCAAGATATTATAAAATAAAAGCAAATAAAGATTTTTTTTTGCACTGCCAAGCCTACCATAAAATAACAGGTTAAAAAAACACTTTTCCAGAAAAAAATAAATGATAAAAGAAGAAATTCTGGGGCCCAGTGCTGTGGCACAGCAAGTTAAAGCCCTGGCCTGAAGCACCGGCATCCCATATGGGTGCCGGTTCGAGTCCCGGCTGCTCCTCTTCTGATCCAGCTCTCTGCTATGGCCTGGGGAAGCAGTAGAAGATGGCCCAAGTCCTTGGGCCCGTGCACCCACGTGGGAGACCTGGAAGAGGCTCCTGGCTCCTGGCTGTGGATCAGCACAAACTATCGGATGGAAGACCTCTCTCCCTGTCTCTTTCTTTCTCTCTCTCTGGAACTCTGTCTTTCAAATAAATAAAATAAATCTTTTTTTAAGAAAAAAAAAGAAAGAATTCTGAACACTGACAATGAAAAACAACAGAAAGAGTGAAACTGTGGGTAAATATAATAGACTATGCTTCTCTTCTTTAGGTTTTCAAGTTATATTTGATGATTGAAGGAAAATATATCATTGTCTTCTTTGTTTCTCACTATACAAAGGAAATATTTAAGATAGTTCCACAAGGAGACAGTAAGTGAACCTAAATGGAAATGCCACTGACTTCTTTTCAGTAAATAACCTTCTATGCTATTTAATAAGTTATGTGTGTATAATGTGAAACCAGAGCAACTACTTTTCATATACTTTAGTAAACTATAAATACATCAAAATTAAAATTAAAATATTAATTATGAAGGCAAGTAAATGGAAACAGAAAAAAAAATCAGGATGAGCAAAGAAAAAAAATCATAAGAGGACAGCGCTGTGGCATAGCAGGTAAAGCCTCCACTTGCTGTGCTGGCGTCCCTTATGGGTACCAGTTTGAGTCCCAGCTGCTCCTCTTCCTATCCAACTCTCTGCTATGGCCTAGGAAAGCAGTAGAAGCAGTAGAAACCTGGAAGCAGCTCCTGGTTCATGGCTTCAGATAGGCCCAGCTCCAGCCGTTGCGGCCATTTGGGGAGTGAACCAGCAGATGGACGATCTCTCTCTGTTTGTAACTCTACCTCTCAAATAAATAAATAAAATCTTTAAAAAAAATCATAAATGATATATCAACAATTATTTTAAACTGAAAGTCTGAATACAAAGAAGCAAAGGCAATACAAGAGATCAAAGATAGGCTTGTCAACAAATGGTTCTGGAACAACTGAACTTTCATATGCAAAAACATGAATCCACCTTTCTCAAAAATTAAACTCAAAAGGGATAATAAAGGTAGGCATTCATCCTAGCAGGTAAGACACACACATCCCATATTGGAGTACCTTGGTTCAACGCCTGCCTCTTGCTTTTGTCTCCAGCTTTCTACCACTGCAGATGCTGGGAGGCAGTGGTGATGGCTCATGTGACTAGGTTCTGGTCACACATACAGGAGACCAGGATTGAGTTCCTGGCTCCTAGCTTCACGTTCAGCCCAGCTTCAGCCATTGCCTGCATTTGCTGAGAAAATCAGCAGATGAGTTTGCTTTCTCTCTCTCCATGTCTGTCTCTCAAGTAATTTTTTTGAAAAGAATCATAAACCTAAATGTAAAATGCAAAACTATAAAACTCCTATAAGACAACACAGGAAAAAACCCAGGTGACCTTGGTTATGGCAATGACTTTTTAATACAACATTAAAGGCATGTTACATGAAAGTAATAATTGATAAGCTGAACCTTATTAAAATTAAAAAATTCTGCTCTGTGAAAGACTCTGTCCAAAGAATTAAAAGATAATCCACAGACTAGGAGAAAATATTTGCAAAAATTTTATCTGATAAAGGACTGCTTCCCAGAATAAAGAACTCTTAAAATCCAACTACAAGAAAATAAAGCAATTTTTTAAATGAACAAAACATCTGAAGAGATGCCTTACCAAAAATATATAAGATGGGGTCCAGTGCTGTGGCATAGCAGTAAAGTCACTGCCTGAAGTGCTGGCATCCCCTAAGGACACCGGTTAGAGTCCCAGCTGCTCCACTTCCGATCCAGCTCCCTGCTACTACACCTGGGAAAGCAGTGGAAAATAGTCCAAGTCCTTGGGCCTTGGTATCCATGTAGGAGCCTAAGAAGCTCCTGATTCTTGGCTTCAGGTCAGCCCAGCTCCAGCTGTTGCGGCCGTTTGAAGAGAGAAACAGTGGATGGAAGATCTCTTTCTCTCTGCCTCTGCCTCTCTATAACTCTTTCAAACAAATAAATAAATCTTTGAAAAAATATATAAGTGACAAATACATATATGAAAAGATGCTCAACATCATGTATCATTAGGGAATTACAAATTTAAAAACAGTGGCATACAACTACACACGTATTAAAATAGTCAAAATCCAGAATGCTGACAACATACTCTTGAGGACGTGGAGCAACACAACTCTAATCCATTGCTGGATAGGACGCAAAATGCCACAGCCACTTTGGAAAGCAGTTTGGCAGTTTCTTATAAAACTAAACACATTTCTACCATATGGTCTAAAAGTTTCAATCCTTAGTACTTATCCAAATGAGCTGAAATCTTACACCCATACAACAACCTACAGATAGCAGCTTTATTCATAATTTGCAAAAGTTGGAAGCAAGATGCCCTCAGTGGGTAGATAAACTACAGTAAATCTGGAGAATGGAGTACTACACAACACTAAAAAGAAATAAGCTTCCAAGCCATGAAATGTATATCACTAAATGAAAGAAGCCAATCTGAAAAGTTTATATACCTACTATTCTGACTATATGACATTATTTTTAAAAGGCAGAAGTACAAATACAGTAAAAAGATCATAGTTGCCAGGATTTTCAGTAAGGAAGGAATAAATAGGCAGAGCACAGAGCATTTTCCCAAGCAGTGAAGCTATTCTGTGTAACACTATAATAGTGGATACAGGTCACTATACATTTGTCAGGATCCTTAAAATGTACGCCAATGAACCCTAACGCAAGCTATGGACTTTGGATGATAATGAAATGCCAATATTGGTTCATTAATTGTAACAAAGATACCACTTTGAAGAGTGATGTTGATAATGCGGCAGGCTTTGTATGTGTTGAAACCAGAAGCTTATGGGAAATCTCTCTATCTTCTACTCAGATTTGCCACGAATCTAAAACTGCTCTAAAAAATAAAGTCTATTAAAAAATAAAGTCTACTTCAAAAACCAACCAAAAATGGTATAAATATACAAATTACAGAAATTGATATAATGGGTAAAAGTAATACCCACAAAACTATTGATTATAAGAAACTGAGTACAAATATAATGATAGATGCGAAGTCTGAAAGTAAGCAGGGGTTGTGGTGCATTGGGGTTAAGCTGCTGCTTGGGACAGCTGCATCCCACGTAGGAGTGCCCATTCGAATCCCGGCTGCTCTCCTTCTGATCCAGCTCCCTGATACTGTGCCTGGGAAAGGATTAGAGGATGGCCCTGTGGTTGGGTTCCTGCCACCCACGTAGGGAACCTGAATGTAGTTCCTGGCTCCTGGATTCAGCCTGGTCCGGCTCCAGCTGTTGCAGCCATATGGGGGTAGGTGGTAGGTGAACCAGCATATGGAAAATCTCTTTCTCTATCTCTCCCTCTCTCTGCCACTCTGCATTTCAAATAACTAAATCTTTTTAAAAAGAAATTAGTAATAAGCAAAATATATCATACATATATGAATGAAAAGAAAGCAAGAAATGAACAATGGAATGATACATAAGTGTCTCCAAAAATCTGTTTGCCATAAAAGCAACAAAAACATTGGCAAAAGTTGTCAAAATCAACTTTTTCATAACTTTGAGAAATTTTTAAAGGCATGGCAACAATGTAAAGAGAATTTATCCCATAAAAGAGTAGCATTTTGGTAAGAATATTGAGCTCTGTGACATTTTACCATGTGCTATTCCCATTACCTTCTATCCAGCTCTACAATAGCTTTGAAAATCAATACAATCATAGTAGCCATGAAAGCCAGAAACTTAGAAGCCAAGGTATGGGGCAGATTAGATTTGCATATTCCCCAAATCCCCAGGCCAAGAGGATTGTCACTACTTGGCCTCTCTGAAAGTTCCCTGATAAATCCAATCACAAGATTTGTCTTTATTTCACTTTATTCAGATCTTTCTTGCGTGTGCAGGCTTTTCCTCGGGATGTTTGTAGAAAACAATCAGTGGAAACTATTAAACATCACAGCTCCTTGAGGTGGGCATCAAAGTTGGTGTAAACAAGCTTACAAGCAAAAACTTAAAAGGAAAATGTGGGAAATGAGATGTCTACAGGCAGCTTTGAAAAGCTGTTCAGTAAGAGCCTGGGAACCTAGGAGCCCATGTGCATGTGCAAGTCTGTGTGTGAATGTCCAGGAAAGACCTGAGAATGCTCGAATCTGTCGAATCTGATCTACCTCGAAGTCCTATGCAAGCGGGAAGTGTAAGTTAAGGCACTCTTGTGAAGTGCCTGTCGCAGTGTCAAAGATATGCCTAATATGAAAAGCCCTAAGCCAAGTCTCAGAGGTTCATTCATGCAAGGCATTTAAGAAAAATCTCTGCCCAATCATTAGTTGAACTAAGCCAGCTGAGCAGAGATGTCATTGGCCATACGTAACAAGAAACCACTTTACAAAATTGTTCAGTAGTAATTAAACAGACAACAATATCAGCAGCAGCAGCAACAAGCAATAATAATAATGATACTCCTGGTGATAAGGTGGGAATCTGATTTCTTGAACTCTCACATTGTATTATCTAAAATGTCCACATGTGAACAATTATGTGACATCCAAAGCAACAGGAAAGTATTGTTTCCTCAAAGGAAAAAATTAGGTCAACATAAAGTGTCCCGAGGATGCTTAGATTTAAACTTACTAGACAGAGACTTTAAGTCAGCTTAAGTGTGTTCAAAGAACAAAAGGAGGGATGGATTTGGCACAGTTGTTAACACACCACTTGGGAGGTCCCTGTCCCATAATGGAGTGCCTGGTTTGAGTCCCAGCTCCACTTCCAATCCGGCTTCCAGCTAATGTGTAGCCTGGAAAAGTAGCAGAAGGTGACACAAGTTCTTTGGTCCCTGTCAACCTTGTAGGAGATCCAGATGGAGTTCACGGATCCTAATTTCTTCCTGGTCCAGCTCTGACTTCTTGCAAGCATTTGCAGTGTGCACTAGCAGATGGACAATGTCTCTGTCTCTGTCTCTCTACCTTTTAAATAAAATGAAGAAAAAATTTTTTTAAAAAAGGACTTAAGGAAAACTTATCTAAAGAATTAAAATAAAGAGAAAATTGTCTTAGCAGATAAGTAATAGTAATAAAGAAATTGAAATAAAAAAATAGAAATTATGAAGTTGAAAGTACAAGAACCAAATTTTTTAATTCAATAAACAGGCTCAACAGCAGAATTCAGCTGGCATAAAAAAGAAAGTTAACTTGAAGATAGTTCAACTGAGATGATCTAATCTAAGGAGCAGGAAAAAAAGAATAAATCAAAATGAACAGATCTCAGAAAAATGTGGGACACCATCAAGTATGCCAACATTTTGCATTCTTGCCAGCAATATATGAGATTTACGTAAGAGAAGGGGAACGGAGCAGAAAGGATATTTGAAGAAATAATGGCTGAAAGTTTTCCAAGATTTGATGAAAAACATTATACATCCAAGGAACTTAACCAAATTCACATCATAATCAAAAGAGCAGGAGTGAAGAAACTCATCATCAACAAGGAATCCTAACAGCAGATTTCTCATCATATACTATGGAAGTCAGGCCGGCACCGTGGCTCAACAGGCTAATCCTCCACCTTGAGGTGCCGGCACACCGGATTCTAGTCCTGGTCGGGGCGCCGGATTCTGTCCCGGTTGCCCCTCTTCCAGGCCAGCTCTCTGCTGTGGCCCGGGAGTGCAGTGGAGGATGGCCCAAGTGCTTGGGCCCTGCACCGCATGGGAGACCAGGAGAAGCACCTGGCTCCTGGCTTCGCATCAGCGTGGTGCACTGGCCACAGCGTGCTGGCTGCGGAGGCCATTGGAGGGTGAACCAACGGCAAAGGAAGACCTTTCTCTCTCTCTCTCTCTCACTGTCCGCTCTGCTTGTAAAAAAAATAATAAAATAAAAATAAACTATGGAAGTCAGAGGAAATAACATGATATACTCAAACTGCTAAAAGCAAAAACTGCTGCGGCCATTGCTGTGGCTCAGCAGGTTAAAGCTGTGGCCTGCAAGACCAGCATCACATCTGGGCAAGGTTCGAGTCCCAACTGCTCCACTTCTGATCCAGCTCTCTGCTATGGCCTGGGAAAGCAGCGAAGGATGGCCCAATTGCTTGGGTCCCTGAACTCATGCAAAAGACCCAGATGCTCCTGGCTTCGGCCTGGCTCAATCTTGGCTGTTGTGGCCATCTGGGGAGTGAACCAGCAAGTGGAAGATCTCTCTGTCTCTCCTTCTGTCTCTCTGTAATTCTGCCTTTCAAATAAATAAATAAATCTTTTAAAAATTTTTTTCAAAACTGCTAATCAACATTTGTATATCAACTAAGAATGCAGGAGAAATCTTCCAAAAATGAAGGAGAAATTGACATTACAAAATAACAAAAACTGACTTTGTTGGTACCATGGATGCACCACAAGAAATACTAGAGGAATCTTCTCAGAATGAAATGAAAGGACACTAGATGGCAACTCAAATACCACTGGTAATGGTAAGTAAACAGATAAATATACAACTACAGAAACAATTTACATTTTTATGAAATATTTAACATGGCTTTATAATATAAAATACATAGATGTAGATACCACACAACATGTTCATGGAAAATGTATATTATGAAAAGACAATGCATGGATTTCAACATTTTTGCAGCAATTTTTAAATTCAATTTTTAAAAACTTATTTCAGAAGGGCCAGAGTTATGGTGTCATTTCTTTAAAAAAAAAAAGATTTATTTTATTTATTTGAAAGACAGAGTTGGGGCCAGCACTGTGGTGCAGCAGGTTAATGCCCTGGCCTGAAGTGCCAGCATCCCATATGGGCACCGGTTCGAGACCCAATTGCTCCACTCACTTCCGATCCAGCTCTCTGCTATGGCCTAGAAAAGCAGAAAAACATGACCCAAGTGCCTGGGCTCCTGCACCCACATGGGAAACCCAGAAGAAATTCTGGGCTCCTGGCTTTGGACCAGTGCAGCTTCGGCCATTGCGGCCAATTGAGGAGTGAACCAGCAGATGGAAGACCTCTCTCTCTGTCTCCCCCCCACCCCACCCGCCTCTCCCCTCGCTGTGTAACTCTGACTTTCAAATAAATAAATAAATCTTTAAAAAAAAAAAAAAAGACAGAGTTACAGAGGGGGTAGAGCGGGGGGGGGGGGGTAGGATTCACTCCGATGGTTCACTCTACAAGTGACCGCAATGGCCAGAGCTGAGCTGATCCGAAGCAAGGAGCTTCTTCCGGGTCTCCCACATGGGTGCAGGGGCCCAAGGACATGGGCCATCTTCTACTTTAACCCTCTGCACCACAGCGCCAGCCCCAGTGGTGTCATTGCAACAGCAACATTCCGTATTAGAGTGCCAGTTGAGTCCCAGTTGTTGCATTGCTAATCCAGCTTCCTGCTAATGCATCTTAGAAGGCATCAGATGAATGTCCAAGTGCTTGAGCCCCTGCCACCCGAGTGGCAAACCAGGACAGAGTTCCAGGCTCCTGGCTTCGGACTGACCTAGCCCCAGCTGTAGCATGCATTTGGGGAATGAAACATCGAAAAGAAAACTCTCTCTCTCTCTCTCTCTCTCTCTCTCTCTCTCTCTCTCTCTCTCTCCTTCAAATAAATAAGTAAATGAATAAATCTTTTTAAAACTACAAATTTATTTAAGAGACAGAGAAATGAATACTGCAAGACAAAGAAACAACTCCCATCTGCTGGTTCACTCCCCAAACGCCTGCAATGGGCGGGAGGGCTGAAGCCAGGAGCTGGGAACTCTGTCCTGGTCTCCCAGGCGGGTGACAGACTTGAGCCCTCACTGCTGCCACCCAAGGTCTGAATTAGCAGGAAGCTGGAACCAGTCAGACAGTGACGGGGCATCCTAACCGGTGACTGAGCCGCTAAGTCAAACACCTACCCTTTAATTCCACTTTTCTATGACCTTTTTGAAGAAACGTCATATATATGAGGCAATATAAATATATATTTAGTTTGTGCTCTTCTCTTCTCCTACATGATTTTGAAAATGACTGCCATACTACAAGTTCTGGGGTGGCAATATGAAGCGCTCCATGAACTCATTCTCCAGTCAACTAACCCAATTTGTTGAAAAATATTTAATAAGACAACCATGGAAATATTTAATAAGACAACTATGGAAATATTCCAAGAGCATACATCAAATTTTTTAAAATGTTTATTCAAGAAAAGCTACCAAGTCTCAAGCAGAATATGTGGCATTTAAACCATAACCTGTTCCTTCTCTCATCCTTGCAATTCAGCTTAGCAAAAGGCTCCACTCCAGCTGCATGTGGCCAAACAGTTCTCCCTCTGCTCTTAGCTCCCAATCAAGGGATATAATCTCTTATAGGAGGGAAAGGACACCAGCATTTCTCAACCCCTTTAACACTGAGTTGCAAGAGCTAAATTCCAGATGGGTCCCTTCTTCTACCCGACCCCAACTCATAGGACCTGAGCTCTAACCCCAGGCACAGTACACAGAAATACTGGGATCCCACTCTGCCTCATTGCAGCATGCTCATACGATGCAGGCTGCAAACCAGAAGGAGCAATATGCGAAGGACAAAGGCTACCATCCCAGCCCGGTGCCTGGAACAGTGGCTCAGAGATTTTGCCCATGGGAAAAGGCAATTTCTAGCTCTCTGCAAAGGAAGTGACTTTATTGGAAAGCTTAAAGGCGTTCTCATAAACAATAGAGATTTTCTTGGTAGGCAGTCAGGAGACAGCTGGTAGGTCTCTGCAAACAACAAGCTAAATGACAGGCCACCTACTTTAACAGGAAAAGAGATAAGAAGAGCCCTCTTGGTGTCAGAACAAACTTCAAACTGGCCTCAAAAACTACTCTGCCTGAATTGAATTGAATCAGACTGTCAAGAAATGTATTCACAGGGCATATTTGCAAACAACACTAATGAAGATTAACCATGGTCATACCAACAGAGGTAGGCAGTTTAACAGAAATCGGTGAAAGAGACAGTCAAGGAGAACCCTGTTAAAAACCTCAGTCATTTCAAGATGACTGTGTGCACGACCAAGCCTCTGAGGAGTGACAACAGAGGCATCCCACTGGGAGGAAAATAGATTTCACTAAAATAGTCTAGAAAAGTGGCAAAACAAATAAACATAGAAACTAATAAAGCTAATAATGTTTCAGGATTGGCTCATATTTTAATCAGTATACCTCACACTTAATATAAAGGACACTGTAGTTGTTGACATTAGAGGAAGATATAATACACATGGAATAGTACGATGAAGGATATTTTTATTATGAGCCTTTGATACTGTATTAATTGCTTAACATAAAGTAATAGCTACTGGGGCTAGCGCTGTGGCGTAGCAGGTAAAGCCACTGCCTGCAGTGCCGGCATCCCATATAGGTGCCGGTTCAAATCCCGGCTGCTCCTCATCTGATCCATCTCTCTGCTATGGCCTGGGATAGCAGTAGAAGATGGCCCAAGTCCTTGGGCGCCTGCACCTGCATGGGAGACCTGGAAGAAGCTCCTGGCTCCTGGCTCCTGGCTTCAGATCGCCGCAGCTCCAGCCGTTGTGGCCATCTGGGGAGTGAACCAGTGGATGGAAGACCTCTCTCCCTCTTTCTCTGCCTCTGCCTCTCTGTAACACTGGCTTTCAAATAAATAAATAAATCTTTAAAAAAAACCAAAGTAATAGCTACTTTTATAAATATAATTTACTTTCATTATTTTGTAAACTTTTGTTTATTTGAGAGGTGGACACACAGAGAAAGAGAGAGCTAGACAGAGAATGAGCTCTCAATTGCTGTTTCAGTCCCCAAATGCTTACAACTGCCAGGACTGAGCCAGGTTGAGCTGCAACCAAGAACTGGAAACTCAGTCTAGTTCTCTCACATGGGTGGCAGGAAACCAATTATTTGCGCCATCACTGCTGCTTCCCAGGGTCTGCATTAGCAGAAAGCCGGAATCAGGAGCTGGAGCTGGGTATACAACCCAAGCACTTCAATATGGGACACAGGCATATTAACTAGGGTCTTCAGCACTAGGGTATAGGTCTCCTCATAGTTGATTTTTTAAAGATTTATTGACTTATTTAAAAGTAAGAGTTACAGAGAGACAGAGAGAGATCTTCAATCAGCTGGTTCACTGCCCAAATGGTCTCAACAGCCAAGCTGGGCCAGGCTGAAGCCAGGAGTGGGGAGCTTCATCTGGGTCTCCAACGTACTTCTGCCACTTTTCTAGGCCATTAACAGAGATCTGAACCAAAAGTAGAGCAGCTGGAACATGAACCTGCACCCATATGGATGCCAGTGTCACAGGCAGCGGCTTAACCCACTATGCCACAACACTCCCATAAAACTGACTATTAAAGAACAAATATAAAATCATGGAATGGACATATTTTTTGTTTTTTACTAATTTCCTTGCACTTTGTTTAAATGGTCAGTTTATATTAAATACCCTGTGCTAGCCTCTCCACATTTATAATTAATTGTATTCATTCCTGCAGACACTCAAGAAGTACATAAAGTATATGAAATCTCTCACATTTCATCAAACACAGTAAATAAACGTGAAAGGAGTGAGGAGCTGGATGGCTGACATTCACTGGCATCCTCCCTAAAGTGAGGATACTTTCAAAAAGTTCATGGAAACTGGATTTAAAAGATAAATTTCCTTTTGTGCAAGAAAATTGTAAAACTCATGCAGTTTTCATAGCATGCATTTAATGACTTTTTTGATAACTCCTCATCTACATGGATTCCAAAACTGTTTGGC
This sequence comes from Sylvilagus floridanus, assembly GCA_949820135.1. Lineage (NCBI taxonomy): Eukaryota > Metazoa > Chordata > Mammalia > Lagomorpha > Leporidae > Sylvilagus > Sylvilagus floridanus. The sequence goes on from OX463223.1 coordinate 93,947,879, forward strand.
ACACAAATCATCTTTTAATTCCATTTCCATGAATTTTTTGAAGGCCCCACATTTTAGCACATGTTTAGTCCTTGAATGGTCAGGGACTCCATAAAATAATTTTGGGAATTCATGGACTCCCAGCAAAGCTCACATATAAGGAAACCACAGACCAATCTCACTTTTAAATATTGATGTCAAATAAAATATTAACAAACAAAATCTAGCAGTAAATTGAAAGAGTAAAAACCATGGGGTCCATCCTAAGAGTGCAATAGTTATCCAATATTAGGAAATATACATAATTTACTATATTAATAGGTCCAGTGAGAAAACCCACATGATCATCTAAATAGATGCCCAGAAGGTGAATTTAACAAAATTTAACACACATTACTGATTTAGTCATCTAGGAATGGATACTTCCTTGACATAATTTTACACTAGGCAAAAGCCATTATCATGCTACATAGTGAAATGTAAGAATTTCTATTAAAGTCAGGGAAAATGTGAAAATCCCCATTATCGCCCCTATTACCATTCTGAAGGCATTATATAATACAATTAGACAAGAGAATGAAGTGAGGCATAAACTTTGGATAGCTAGGAGCAAAATAATTTCTGTTTGTTGATGACATAGCTGCATAAATTGAAAAACTGAGGAAATCTATAGGAAAACCTATTAGAAACCATAATAGGATTCAGTGAAGTACTGGTAATTGCTTTCCCACAACCAGCTCAAAAAGATAAGGGGAAAATAATCCCCTTCACAATAGCAACCAAAAATAGCAATAATGCTAACAGGGAATATAGAATATATAGAAAGAAGCCAGCGCCACGGCTCACTAGGCTAATCCTCTGCCTGCGGTGCCTGCACCCCGGGTTCTAGTCCCGGTTGGGGGCCCTGCACCCGCATGGGAGACCAGGAGGAGGCACCTGGCTCCTGGCTTCGGATCGGCGCAGCGCACCGGCTATGGCGGCCATTTGGGGTGTGAACCAACGGAGGGAGGACCTTTCTCTCTGTCTCTCTCTCTCACTGTCTAACTCTGCCTGTCAAAAAAAAATATATATATATATAGAAAGAAAACAAAATAATTCTACTTGGTAACATAAAAGATTTGAATAAATAGGAATCTATATTTTACTCTGCAACAGGAAGACTCAATACTAGAAAAAAATGACGATTTTCTCTAGCTTACAAATTTCAATATAATTGCTATCAAAATACCAATATGTTATTTTATATCCTTTTTACCATCAAAGTGTTGCCATGTTCACCTGAAAGATTAAATATGTGAGAATAAACAGAAGTTTTCTGGAAAAGAAGACACGAGATGATTTGTCCCATCAGATATGAAAATATACTATGAAATCACATTAATTGAAATGGGGTGGCACTGCTGCAGGCATAGACATACAGATCGATGGACAGAACAGAAAATACAGAAATAAATACAAGCACAACATGAGAACTGCATCTGCAATAAAGGTGAAATTTCAAAGCAACAGGTCAAGAATGTATTTAATAGATGATACTAGACTAGGCCCTTGCCGCAGACCATCCCCCAACTAAACTCCAAAATAAACACAGATCAGAGCTGTTACTGTAAAACCAAGACTGTGAATGTACTAGCAGGAAACACAAGTGAAGCATTTTTAATACAGAATTTTGGAATGGAGAAGGTCTTGTTGTAAAGCATCATATGAAACCGAGAAGCCATAAAGGAAACTATTGATAATCCTGCCCATATCAGTTCAAACAACATTTCTCTTTGTATAGACCACAGGCAAAGTCAAATGACAACAAATGGGCGTGGGCACCATTTGTGGAAATATTAACATTTTTTTCAACATTACTTCTTATAACAAAGCTTGAGGAAAATAATAGCCACTAAGATGTGCTTGACCAAGTAAATTCTGGTAGACCCGTGCAATGCAGTCTCATGAATTTGTTTTATTTTGTTTTCAATGAAGCAAATCTAATGATACAGAAAGATGTGAAAGATGTGAATGACAAACTGCTATGTGTTATGTGAAAAAGGCAAAGTGAAGAAGCCCCATTAGCGTAAAAAAGTAGATTTATACTTACCTTTATATAGAGAGAAATATGCTCGTTTAGATAAGCATAGAAAATGTCTGTGAAGATGTACCAGAAACGATTAACAGATATTGTCTCTGGGGATTGGTACTGGGAGAGAAAAGGACTGGGTAAGGATTTGTTTTTTCGTTTATACATTCATTCAATGAATACTGACTGAAGTGCTATTACACACCAGCATGGTTTTAGGTCCTGAGGAAAGACATGAGATTTCTACTCTTATTCGTGAAGGGAGCCAGACAGTACACAATTACATAAATACACAACACAATGTCAGACAGTGATAAAGTCCATGACAGAAAGCACACAGGGTGACATGAGCGAGCAGTGGGGTAAAGAATTGAGGGGCTAGCTTGCATTGCATGGTTGGGCAGAGGCCTGAGGAGGTTAACAATTGCGGTGAGACATAAACGATAAGAAGGAATCAGTCTGGAAAATAAAGGGAGAAAACATTCCAAAGAGAAGGAACTCGGTGCAGAGGACCCAGAGTAAGAACAACCTTCGTATGTTCTGGAAACAAGAGGCCAGTGTAGCTGGAGATTAGTAAATGAAAGGCAGAATCTGCATTGATTTTCTTTTATATCTTCTAAATAACAAGCTTGTGGAAATTTTTTAAATAACAATATATTAATGCTTTCAAAAGAGATCAAGAAAATCAGATCAACTCCATCACTGGCTGTGTTACCTTAGTCAAGTTAATCTCACTAAGCCTCAGTTTCTTCACTTGTAAAATGAGGAAAAGTACACTCACCTCAGAGGGCTGAAGTGCAAATTAAATTAAATCTATGTAAAGGGTTGTTTTGGTTAGGGCTCTTTTGGATGGAACGCACAGAAACCCAGTGAAGCTAGATCAGGAATCAGAAATCCGAGGACAGGAAGTGAAGTCACAGACAGAGCTCATTCTGCCTGGAGCTGCAGGAAGTTTCTGGATGAGGCATGGACGTCTGCCCTAGAGCTTTGCCATTGCTATAACTCATCTGTACCACATGTCTGTCTGCCTCATGCTCCTCACTCAGCCAATCACCTTCGACTGCTCCCCTAGAATTTCAACAGGCACTTGGTCCATAATGCCCCCTATCAACCAGCATCCTGGTGTACTGGACCTGTCAGCTCAGCTCCCCACAACTAACTGGCAACTCCCCCTCTGGATCCCTTATTTCACATTCCCAAGAGAGCAATCTGATTGGCCCACTTCATCATTTTAGGCTGGGCCACACAACTCACAGGTTGTGGGGCGGGCCTTGGATCAGGTGCTGGGGGGAAGTAATACATACTTACTCGTTTTGCTTGACCATTTGGCAGGAGCCATAAGTAGAGTCAATTCTCCCAGTAGAGAACGTAAGGATAGCAGGCAAGAGGTGGAATCTCTGATGCATGTGTGAAGCGGGGTGACTGGCACGTGGTAAGTATTCAAGAAACAGTCGTGTTTATTAACAGTAACATTATGCTACTTCTTACAGGAAGCCTTCCCAGAACTCTCAACCTTCCCAAACTTTTTCTCCCAGATCAGAACCCCTGTTGCAGGAATCATCCAAATTAAGAATGCAATGAAATTGCTTCAGGTAGGGCAGACTTTTAAGGCTTTCTAGGTGTAAAGCACTGTACTGGGCAGTGGAGAAGAGCGGCACAAATGAATCAGCCCCTTATCCTGGTCTCAAGGAGCTCTCCGGGCAGTGCAAGGTAAAAAGCAACCTGAGTCACGAGAGATCCAGAGATAGGGAGCTCTGGGAGTTCAGAAAAGGGCAAAGACTGTTGTTTATCCATATGTATGCCTGTCTCCTGGATACCTCCCCTTACATGTCCCAAAGGCACTTCGAACTAAACACATTTAAAACTGATCTCATCTGCTCCCTCCCAAACCTGTTCCTCTTCTCAGATTCCCTGTCTCAGTGAGGCAAGTTCATCCAACCCAGTTGCTCAAGCTTGAAACCTGAGCTGCAGCAGCTCACAATGTCAGCTGTTGCAGTTGCTAAAGTTGTCCCTGAACCTTTGGTGTGTGTTTGCCTTGCCCCAAAGGTCAGAACTAATAATAAACTTGAGCACTGCTGAAGGACAGGGAAATTAAAACCAGCCTGGAGACAGGCAAGACCCGGAGCACACTAGGCTTGATTTCGGATTTCGCCTCTCGTGTCAATGGTTATGATCCCCTTTCAGGAAAGCGGGTCAACAGGAGCCTCCAAGATGTTCCTGCCATTTTTCCGCGTAATGCAGCTTCTAAATCAATATGCATCCGCCCCCACTTGCAAACAGTAAAAGCTCTAAGCACAACATTAGCATCTGCAGGGCTGGTTTTTGATGGTCAAACACTGGGAGGTAATCTTAATGTCCATCAAGAGAGGAAGGGTTAAGTGAATCGTGGCACAGCTGTCTGATAGAACATTCTACAACCATTACAGAGGGATGACGGCTGTGGAGATTCTATAGCAACAGGGAAAAATTATTATGCTGTAACTAAGGATACAGGGTTATGTGTACACTCCGATCGCAACAATGTAAAAACTGCATGGGTGCAGGATCTGCGGGTGGATATTTAAAATTTCTTCCCTATGAAATCAAAAGTTTCAAATTTTCTTTATGTCAGTTGTGACTCTCTCTCTGAGATGTATATGTCTTTTCCTTCAGTCAGTCAACTATTCTTAATTATGTGCCTTTTGGTCCCAGGTCCTCCACTAGGTGCTTGGTGATTCAAAGTTTGGGGACGTTACAGCAGAACAGGAAGCAGATACAAAAATAAACAGCTTCAAAAGTATATGGGGCAGTCTGTGTGGCCGAGTAGAGGCACAGTCACCCCCTGGCGGCGGCCCGACTACCTGCCCTTGGGTGGCTTTAACCGCCTGCCTAAACAGCGTCTTTCACTCTCCCGGGCCCAGCTCCAGCCTGGTTCTCCAAGCGTCTAAGACTCCTCCCCCTTTTCCTTCAGGGGCCCTCCATCCCCGAGCAAGCGTTCCAGCCGCGGCCAGGCCCCCACTCATTCTCAGCCCCAGCTCCTCCCCTCCCGATAGCCTCCTTCCAGAAGGACTCTGCAAGGTTACGTCATTGTCACTGGTTCGCATGCGCCCTCGCCGCTGGCCAATTGGCGCGTCCCTGACCCAGGCGGGGCCGGCTGTGGGGCTTTCCCTCTCCTCTTTCCGATGCCTTTAAAGTGGCCTGCTGGACGCCTTACTCTTAAGAGGTGCACGCAAACTCGTGGTACTAAGAAACAGAACCAAGAAAAACTGCAAGCCGCAAAGCTCGCTACGCCTTTGTCGGCCATTGTCCCACCCACTTCCGACATCGCTAAAGCCCTTTTCACTCCTTCAGAAAGTCTCCCTCCTTCAAGCCTGCAAATTGAAGCCCCGTCCACTGTGCGTCTCACTCCTCCTGACAGACCCAGCTGCGCTGGCGTCTCCGTGCACACCGGGGAGGAGCTACAGGAGGCTGATGCAATCAAGACAGGCAGATGGGCAGCGTCTGCTAAAAGGGGTTGCTGGGGGCTGGGGTGCGGAGGTGGCTATTACCAGCAGCCTTAGTAACCATAGTCAGAGTAGGACTAAAGTGTCTAAACACTTTGTGCCTTTCTTTGAAAGGCTGTTCGTTGTGTGTGAAAATGTTAGAACACACATACCCTATTGGTTCAGCAATCTCATTTCTATGAAACAGGGTACTTCAAAAAGTTCATAGAAAGATGAAGTTAAAAAATAAGTTTATTCTGATGCAAAAGAATTTAATATGCATGCATAATTAATTAAACTTATTTCCATTGAACCTTTTGAAAACCAATCCCCTACATGGATTTCAAAAATCTTTACACCAAAATATCTATTTTTGTGCGTATATATGTGTTTATTTTTAAATAAGCTTTTTTTCTTTCAGAAAAGTTTTAAATTTGCAAGAAAAAATTGCAAAGTAGTACAAAGAGTTTCCATAAATCCCACACCCAGCTTCCCCTACTAAAATCTCATATTACTATATTTGTCAAATTAGCATTTTTTTCCATTGTCCACAAACTTTTTCAAGTTCCCTCTTACACAAGAAGGCTTTAAAAGGTTCCAGGCAAAAATGGAAATACAACAGAATCTTGAGTTCTCCATGAACTTTTTGAAGCCTGGAGTGTTGAGGTGTGTGTGTGTGTGTGTGTGTGTGTGTGTGTGTGTGCATGTGTCAGAATCACCTATAAGACATGTTAAAACAGATTACTGGAAGCTGCCCACCCACCAGCAGAGATTCTGATTCAGTAGGTCTGAAATGAGGTCTGACAATCTGCATTTCTACCAAGTTCCACAGTAATGCTGATGCTAACTGGTTCAGAGACCACATTAAAGAACCTTTGGTCTACAGGTGCGGAGAAAAAAACCCACAAGGGGCCTATATGAACAAGTATAAACCTTACTAATTTATTTGCAATAAAGAGAAATCGAAAGCGTCACTGAGGAATAGAAGGTGATTGACAATTATATGGTTGATCAGTCTTTATAAACTGACATGTAAATGATGATAGTAATGGTAGCTATCAACATGGAGCCATTCCACTATGTCAGGCACTGTGCTTGGGACTTTACATTCATTATCTCAGTTTCTACAGCAATGCTCAGGAGTATTCCCATATCTAATTCACCTTATATTTACAGTTCAGATCAGTGTCTGATACCCAGGATGTTGTCAGGAAATGTTTGTGGCCTCATAGGATCAGACCCCATCCCAGTCTACTGGAGGAAAAAAAAAAAAAAAAACAGGCAAAGAAAAACTTTAGGAGCTCAGAGGAGGAGATTGGGAAAGCTTCCAGGAGGAAGTACTAAGTTGGAATTTCTCTAATAGGGGAAAAAGACCATCTCAGTCAAAACGAGAGAGTGGCAAAACTCCATTCCTAGACTTCAAGGCTTCATAGACTAAACAACATTTCAAAACCTTACTAGGGAAGGATGAAATTCTGCTAAGGAAAGACACTAAAATTCTGCTAAGGAAAGACACAAACAAGTCCCAGGGCAATTGTTTGGCCTAGCAGTTAAGACACTGGTAAAGATGCCCCAATCCCATATCCCATATCCAAGTACCTTTCTCAGAGTCCTAGCTCTTTTTTTTCCCCCTCTGGCTTCTGATTTCAGCTTCCTCCTAATACAGACTCTGGGAGCAGCAGGTAGTGAATGACTAAAGTAATTGAATTCCTGCCACTCATGAGAGATATCTGGATTGACTTCCTGGCTCTTGGCTTTGGTTTGGCTCTGGTCTGGCTCATCCCCAGACATTGTGGGCATTTGGGGAATGAACCAGCAGATAGAAGTAATTTTACATGTCCCCATACCTTCTCTCTTTCAATATATTTTTTTAAAATGCTCCTAAATGAAAATTCAATAAACACAAATTATTGCCTCCTATCACCATCAATCCCCCCCCCCGAAAAAAAAGAACAATTACACATGGTCTCAGTGAAAAAATAATGCAACTTTTTATTTTACTTTTATTATGAAAAATTGCTAACACATATGAAAGTAGAAGGAAGAACTAGTGAATTCCCAAGTACCCATCACCCAACTTAACAATTATTGACTCATGGCCAATATGTAATTTATATTCCCAACATCTGTCTCATTCCATATTACTTTGAAGCAAATCCTAGATTTTTTTATTTTTCTTTTAAGATTTATTCATTTATTTGAGAGGCAGAGTTACAGAATGAGAGAGGGAGAAACAGAAACAGAGGTCTTTCATCCTCTGGTTCTCTCCCCAAATGGCCACAATGGCCTGGGCTGAGCCAGACTGAAGTCAGGAACCAGAAGCTTCTTCTAGGTCTCCCCCATGGGTGCAAGGGCCCAAGCACTGCTTCCCCAGGCACATTAGCAGGGAGCTAGATTGGAAATGGTGCAGCAGGCCCTTGGACTTACCCCTAAGAGTAAAGCAAAAAACCTGCCATGGGACTCCAAATCCCATTAAGTTGGCAGGTACCAATGCCATCTTACTAGTTAAAGTGATCAGTTTAAGTTCATAACTTAATGACTAAAGTAGTTAGTGACTAAAGTAGCTCATGACAAGATCATAAAGATAGGATTAAGTGTCAAAAGGATGACATAAATAAGACCAGTGTCTGCTAATAATAATTGATAGAATTAAAAAGGAGAGAATGGTCCAACATGAGAAGCAGGATACACAGCAGACTCATAGAATGACAAATGCCCTAAATAGCACTTTGGCCTCAGAATCAGCCCTTAAGGCATTCAGATCTGGCTAAAAAGCCCATGAGAGTTTCGCAGGCATGGAAAGCCAAGACACTGTGGCAAAAAAAAAAAAAAAGCTAAATGAAAGATCTCTGTGAGTGAGATCCTGGTGAAAAGAAGGGGCCATAAAGAAGGAGGTGCCTTTCTCTGAAGGGAGGAGAGAACTTCCACTTTGACTATGGCCTTGCCTAAAAAAGATTGTAGTTTGTGAACTCAAGAGGCTTCCATAGCCTTGGCAGCTCATGACAAGAGCTTTGGGTGACTACTGACGTTATAAATAAGAGTGTCAATTGTTAAATCAACAACAGAAGTCAAGGCTGGCGTCAAGGCACAGTACATTAATCCTCCACCTGTGGTGCCAGCATCACATATGGTTTGAGTCTTGGCTACTCCTCTTCAAATCCAGCTCTCTGCTATGGCCTGGGAAAGCAATAGAAGATGGCCCAAGAGCTTGGGCCCCTGCACCCACTACAGCATCCTTTTATATTCTTATTGACAAAAAGTTTGTTAAGCACTTGTACAAGACTGCAGACCACTATTGGGAACTACTGGAATAACATTCACTAATTCAGTAATATCTATTGACTTACACACAGACATACACACACACAAATATACACACAGCCTAACATTTCTAGGGTGACACAAGTGTAAACAAGACAGATATAGTCCCTGTAGTCAACCAATAAATCCAGAATATAATCTCAGAGTCATGATAATTACAATTAAAAGTAAAGTAAGCAAAAAGGCAATAAAATGGGACAGAAGCAGGGCATCAACACAATGGTAGAACAGAGAGTTCCAAGCTCTTATTTCCATTGAGAACCAAGCAGAAACTGGCAGAACCGACCTCGCCAAAACTCTGAGAAATGTCCAATAGTTTACAGTAACCAAGTAAATGCTGAATAAAGAAAAAGAATGAGAAGTGGTAGGAATTCTCTATGGCATTTTTTCTTTCTTTTGCCCCACCCCATCACGAGTGGAGTGGTGGTCGCGAATAGGATAGCCACATTTTCATGTGGGACCCTGGTCCCTGGTTCTAAAGGGAACAGATCAAACCTTGTGTGCAAATTATCACGTATGTGTGTTCAAACTTTCCTGGGAGCTGAAAGGCTGACGCAGGCATTCATTTCTGTTTCATTTCACTCAGAACTGAGACTGGAAAAATGACAAGCATTACTCAGAATCAATACAAGAAAAGCTAGCAACATGCAGATGTCTAGGGTAAAATATTACAGTCAAAACATCAAATAGACCACCTAAGGCCTAAGAATAAAGCTGGGGAGAATTTCTTTAAAAAATCAGGATGTTCAAAAGCAGCTGTGTATATGGGAGAACTTAGAAAACCATGTGCATGTCTCATGCAATACACATGCTCGGAAAAGACCTGAGAAGACCCTAAGCTTTAACCCATGAGCTGATTCCAAGGTTCAGCGCAAGCTTGGCTAAGTATTGAAGAAGGACTAGAAAACAGAGGAATTCTGCAAAGACCAGGAGGTGGGGATTTTTGTTTATTTGTTTTAGCTCTTGACATTCAAGTAAATCTCTATCAAAATACTAACTGAGCACAAACCGAAGAACAAGACTTCAGTGACTACACACAAGGAATGCAGTCTTTGTAAAACTAGTTTTGAGAAAGTCACTAAACAAATGTATTACTCAGCCCATAGAAAATTAAATAAAAAACAAACTCAAAGAAGGAGAGCTTAATTTATAGCCTTAACACTTTATGATACTCAAATATATAGTTTTCAGCAACAGCAACAAAATGCAAAGAAATAGGAAAGTACAGGCCATTTAAAGGAGCAAAAGAAACTGTGACAAATTATCCCTGAAGAAGACTGGACTGGACGTGAGATTTACTGCACAGGGGCCGGCGCTGCGGCATAGCTGGTAAAACCTCCACCTGCAGTGCTGGCATCAATATGGGCGTCGGTTCGAATCCCAGCTGCTCCACTTCTGATCCAGCTCTCTGCTATGGCCTAGGAAAGCAGTGGAAGATAGCCCAAATGCTTGTGCCCCTGCACCTACAAGGGAGACTGGGAAGAAGCTCCTGGCTCCTGGCTTCAGATTGGCCCAGCTCTGGCCTCTGGCCACTTGGGGAGTGAACCAGCAGATGGAAGACCTCATTCTCTCTCTCTCTCTCTCTCTCTCTCTCTCTCTCTCATTGCCTCTCTATAATTCTGCCTTTTAAATAAATAATAAATCTTAAAAATATTTAACACACAAACTGTCTAAAAAAACTGATGTATACATGCTCAAAGACCTAAAGGAAAACACAAAGAAGTAAAGAAAATCACATATGAGCAAAAGGAGCATATCAATTAAAAAGATAGACAATAAAAGAAAGAAAGAGCTCTCTTGATGAAGAAAAGCATATAAACTGAAATGAAATCTGAGCATAAGAATCAGAACACAAATAAAATAGGGACTAGAAAAAACATAGAAGAATCAATAAAGCTAAGATTTCTTTTTTTGAAAAAATAAAACCAGCTCGGCGCCGCAGCTCGCTAGGCTAATCCTCCACCTGCGGCGCCTGCAACACGGGGTTCTAGTCCCGGTTGCCCCTCTTCCAGTCCAGCTCTCTGCTGTGGCCTGGGAATGCAGAGGAGGATGGCCCAAGTGCTTGGGCCCTGCACCCCATGGGAGACCAGGAGAAGCACCTGGCTCCTGGCTTCGGATCAGCGTGATGCGCCGGCCGCAGCGGCCATTGTGGGGGTGAACCAACGGAAAAGGAAGACCTTTCTCTCTGTCTCTCTCTCTCTCTCTCTCACTGTCCACTCTGCCTGTCAAGAAAGAAAGAAAGAAAGAAAGAAAGAAAGAAAGAAAGAAAGAAAGAAAGAAAGAAAGAAAGAAAGAAAGAAAGAAAACGAAACAAAACAACCCTTAGAAAGACTAAGAGAAAAAAAAGAAAAGTCCCAGGACAGGCAGGCATTGTGGCCAAGCAGGTTAAGTTTGGGGCACTCATATCCCATATCCGAGTGACTGGTTCAAGTCCCCCCACTCTGGCTTCTGATTTAGCTTCCTGCTCATGTGCTTGGGAGGCAGCAGATGATGGCCCAAGTACTTGAGTTCCTGGCACCCGCATCGGAAACCCAGATGGAGTTCTTGGCTCCTGCCTTTCCTGTGGCCCAGCCCCAGCTATTGCAGTCATTTGAGGCATCAATCCACTGTCTCCCTTACAAATAAATCTTTTTTGAAAAATAAACCTGGGGCCGGCACCATGGCTCACTTGGTTAATCCTCCACCTGTGGCGCCAGCATCCCATATGGGCTCTGGGTTCTAGTCCCGGTTGCTCCTCTTCCAGTCCAGCTCTCTGCTGTGGCCCAGGAGTGCAGTAGAGGATGGCCCAAGTGCTTGGGCCCTGCACCTGCATGGGAGACCAGGAGGAAGCACCTGGCTCCTGGCTTCAGATCGGCGCAGCGCTGGCCATAGTGGCCATTTGGGGGGGTGAACCAATGGAGGGAAGACCTGTCTCTCTCTCTCACTGTCTAACTCTGCCTGTCAAAAAAATAAATAAATAATAAATAAATAAAAATAAAAAGATAAACCTAAGTGAACTGGCACTGTGGCATAGCGGGTAAAGCTGCCACCTGCAGTGCCGGCATCCTGTATGGGCACCAGTTAGAGTCCAATCTGCTCCACTTCCGATGCAGCTCTCTGCTATGGCCTAGGAAAGCATTGGAAAATGGCCCAAATGTGTGCCCCCCCCATACTTGTGTGGGAAACATGGAAGAAGCTCCTGGCTCCTGGCTTCGGATTGCCCCAGCTATGGCCATTGTGGCCATTTGGGGAGTGAACCAGTGGGTGGAAAACCTCTCTCTCTCTCTCTCTCTCTCTCTCTCTCTCTGCCTCTGCCTCTCTGTAACTCTGCCTTTCAAATAAAATGAATAATAAATAATTATTTAAAAAAGATAAATCCAATTACATAAAATCAGAAATTAAAGTAGAAACATTAGGACAGATACCTCAGAAATAAATAGGATCATAAATAGGATCATAAGGGACTATTGTGAACAAATTTACTAACCTAGAGGAAATTAGATTACTTCCTATAAAAATAAAACCTCCTAAGAGAAGAGATTGAAGTAGTAATTAAAAACTTCCCAACAATGTTCCCATTGTTGGCCCAAGACAAGGGGGCTTTACAGCTAAATTCTACCAAATTGTCAGAGAATTCATATTAATACTGCTTAAACTTCCAAAAAACAGAGCTGGAAGGACTACTTCCTAACACACTTAAGGCCAACATCACCTTGATAGCTAAAGCAGGCAAAGGTATCACATGAGCATACAAACTGCAGGGCAATATCCTCATTGATGAGGATAGTAGCAGATAAAACTGGGAAAGCAGTGGAGGATGGCCCAAGTCCTTGGGCCCCTGCACCCACGTGGGAGACCCGGAAGAAGCTCCTGGCTTCTGGCTTCGGATCAGTGCAGCTCTGGCTGTTGCAGCCGATTGTGGAGTGAACCATCGGAGGGCAGACCTCTCTCTCTCTCTCTCTCTCTCTCTCTCTCTCTCTCTCTCTGCCTCTCCTTTCTGTGTAAATAAATCTTTAAAAAAATAAAAATAAAATGACTGTTCCATATCAAAGTGCCAGTCTTCAACTCCTGACTCCAGCTTCTTACTAAACTAGATCCTGGGAGGAGGTAGTGATGGCTCAAGTAATTGGTTTCCTGCCACCCGTGTGGAAGACACGGATTGGCCTCCCAGCTCCAGCCTCAGCCCAGCCTCATTGAAGATGTTGTGGGCATTTCGGGAGTGAACCAGCAGATGGAACTGTTCTCTCTCTTTTTCTCTCTGTCTCCCTTCCCACCCCCCGTGTAAGTATGTGTGTGTGTGTGTGTGTGTGTGTGTGTGTGTGTATCTATCTCTCTAATTCTCAAATTAATTAATTTTTTATTTATTTAAGAGATAGAGTTGTAGACAGAGAGAGGGAGAGACAGAGATCTTCTATCCACTGGTTCACTACCCAAATGACCACAACAGTTGAGCTGGGCCATTCCAAAGCCAGGAGCCACGAGCTCTCTCCGGTTCTCCCACATGGATGCAGGGGCTCAAGCACTTGGGCCATCTTCTACTGCTTTCCTAGGCCATAGCAGAGAGCTGGAATGGAAGATGAGCAGCTGGGACTTGAACCAGCACACATATGGGATGCTGGCACTGCAGGCGGCAGTTTGAACAGCTATGCCCATACGGGATGCTGGAGCCATAGACTGAGGTTTAGCTTACTATACCACAGCGCCAGCCCCAGATTAATCAATTAATTTTTTAAAAGTACAATCAAGTCAAGGCAAGGATACCCATCTTCACCTCTTCTATTCAACATAGGGCTAGAAGCACTACCAAGAGTAATTAGGCAACAAAGTGAAATAAGTCATTCTAACAGTCAAAGAAGTAGTAAAATTGTTTCTATTTGCAGATGAAATGATCCTACATGTAGAAAGCCCAGGGGCCAACATTAGGTGTAGTGGGCAAAGCTGCTGCCTTCGACGTCAGCATCAAATATGGGTGCCAATTCATGTTCCAGGTTTTCCACTTCCTATCCAGCTCTCTGTCAATGGCCTGGGAAAAGCAGCATAAGATGACCCAGATATTTGGGCTCCTGCCACCAACATGGAACATCTAGATGATGCTCCTGGTTCTTGGCTTTGTCTTGACTCAGTCCTGGCCATTGCAGCCACTTGGGGAGTGAGCCAGCAGATGGAAGATCTCTCTGCCTCTCTCTCTCTCTCTCTCTCTCTCTCTCTCTATATATATATATATATATATATACACACACACACACACACACACACATATATATATATATATGTATATCTTTGATTTTAAAGTAAATAAACAAATAATCAAAAATAGAAAACCTCAAAGATTCTACCAAAATATTGTTAGATCTAATAAATGAATTCAGTAAAGTTACAGGATATAAAATCAGCATTTGAAAATCCATGGCATTTTTAAATTTATTTATTAGACAGGTAGAGTTACAGACAGTGAGAGAGAGAGACAGAGAGGAAGGCACTGCACCGATCCGAAGCCAGGAGCCAGGTGCTTCCTCCCGGTCTCCCATGTGGGTGCAGGGCCCAAGCACTTGGGCCATCCTCCACTGCCTTCCTAGGCCACAGCAGAGAGCTGGACTGGAAGAGGAGAAACTGGGACTAGAATCCGGCACCCATATGGGATGCTGGTGCCACAGGCAGAGGATTAACCTAGTGCTCCACCGGGCATGGCATTTCTTTTTTTTTTTTTTTTTTTTGACAGGTAGAATTATACAGTGAGAAAGAGAGACAGAAAGAAAGGTCTTCCTTCCATTGGTTCACTTCCCAAATGGCCTCCACAGCCGGCGCTGCACCCATCTGAAGCCAGGAGCCAGGTGCTTCCTCCCGGTCTCCCATGTGGGTGCAGGGGTCCAAGCATTTGGGCCATCCTCCACTGCCTTCCTGGGCCACAGCAGAGAGCTGGACTGGAAGAGGAGCAACCAGGACTAGAACCCAGAGCCCATAGGGGATGCCAGCACCATAGGAGGAGGATTAACCAAGTGAGCCACGGTGCCGGCCCCTGCACATGGCATTTCTATACATTGATAATAACCCGGGTGCTCCACTTCCGATCCAGCTCTCTGCTATGGCCTGGGAAAGCAGTAGAAGATGGCCCAAGTCCTTGGGCCCCTGCACCCACGTGGGAGACCCAGAAGAAGCTCCTGGCTCCTGACTTCAGATCAGTGCAGCTCCAGCCGTTGTGGCCATCTGGGGAGTGAACCAGTGGATGGAAGACCTGTCTCTCTCTCTCTCTCTCTCTCTCTCTCTCTCTCTCTCTGCCTGTCCTCTCTCTGTGTAACTGTGACTTTCAAGTAAAATAAGTAAATCTTTTAGGAAAAAAAGATAATGGATTAATATCCAATATTTATAAATAACTCATTTAATTCAATAACAAGAAAATATAATCCAATATACAAATGAACAAATGATTTGAATGGACATTTCTGCAAAGATGACATTGAAATGGCCAATAGATACATGAAAATGGGCTCAATATCACAAATCATCTGAGAAATGTAAATCAAAACCACTGTGAGATGTCACCTGACACCTAGTAGGATAGCTATGATCTAAAAGATAAGTGAGGACAAGTGTTAGTCATGGGAGTGTGGAGAAAATAGAACCCTTGTATACTATTAGTGTAGATGCAGCTATTATGGAAAACAGTACAGAGTTCCTAAAGAAATTAAAAATAAAACTACCATATCACCCAGCAATCCCTCCATTAGGTATGTACACAAAGGAAATGAAATCACCACAATGTCTATCTCATAAAATATCTGCATCCCATGTGCACGGCAGAATTATTCACAAAAGCTAAGAGATGGGAATAGCCTAGTGTCCATCGTGGACAAATGATAAAGAAATCATAGTGTGTATAAGGAATGGAATATTATTCATCCTTTAAAAGGGAGATCATGCCATTTGCCACAACATGGATGAACATGAAAGGCATTATGCTAAGCAAAGTAAAACAGACACAGAAAGAAAAATATTGCAAGATCTCACTTGTAGTGGAATCTTCAGAAAAAAAAGTCAAGGAGCTAGTATTGGGGCACAGTGGGTAAAGCGACTCCAGTATCCCATATGGACACCAGTTTGTGTCCTGGCTGCTCCACTTCCAATCCAGCTCCCTGCTAATGATCTTGGAAGGCAGCAGAAGACAGCCTAAGTACTTGGGCACCAGCACTCAGGTGGGAGACCTGGAAGAAACTCTTGGCTTCAGCCCAGCGAAGTGCTGGCTGATTTGGACATCTGGGCAGTTAACCAATGAATGGAAGATTACTCTCTGTAACTCTAATTTTTTAAACTCTAACTTTTTAAACAAATGTTTAAAAATGAGAAGAGAGGAGAGGAGTGGAGTCAAATATCTAGAGCTCAAGAAAAAGTAGGGGGCTGGCACTGTGGCTTAGCGGGTAAAGCCGCCACCTGCAGCACCGGCATTCCATATGGGTACTGGTTAAAGTCCTGGCAGCTCCACTTCCAATCCAGCTCTCTGCTGTGGCCTGGGAAAGCAGTGGAAGGTGGCCCAAGTCCTTGGGCCCCTGCACCTACGTGGGAGACCTGGAAGAAGCTCGTGGCTCCTGGTTTCAGAATAGCACAGCTCCAGCTGTTGCAGCCAACTGGGGAGTGAACCAGCAGATGGAAGACCTCTCTCTCTCTCTCTACCCTTCCTTCTCTCTGTGTGTAACTCTGACTTTCAAATAAATAAATAAATCTAAAAAAAAGTGGTTGCTAGGGTTGGAATGGGGGGGGCAGGAATTGGAGATGTGGGTCAAAAGATACAAAATAGCAAATTCACAGGACGATCAAGTCAGAAGAGCTGATGTGCGCTATGAGGACTATAGTTGATACTAGGGTATTGTATTTAGGAATTTTGCTAAATGAGTAGATTATAGCTGTTCTTGCCACCAGGCTGCAGGGAATAGGTAGCTGAGATAATGAACATATTAATTTGTTCTACTATAGTAACCATTTTACTATATGTATTTCTTACAATATCATGTTATATATCTTAAGTATAAACAATTTTTTAAAAAATATTTTTAAACAATTATTAAAGGCTACTATGAAAAATTCATTGTCAACATATAAGATAGAACCTAGATGAAAATTCCTAGGAACACACAAATTACATAAAGTGACTCAAAAAGGAATAGAAAATCTTAATAGATCTAGAACAAGTAAGAGATTAAATCAGTAATCATAAGCATTCCAACAAGGAAAAGTTCAGGAGTTGAGGGGTTCAATGGAGAATCCTACAAAAGTATTCAAAGCAATATTTACACCAATTCTTCTCAAATTGCTCCAAAAAAGACAAGGAGGGAACAATCTCCAAGTTATTCTTTAAAACCAGCATTATCTTGATACCAATGTGAAATAAACATATTACAAAAAATACAGACCAATATCCTTTATTAATATAGATGTAAAAGTACTAGATAAAATATAAGCAAAATGAATCCAAACATTGGAAGAATTATACATCATATTCAAATGTAATTATCCCAGAAATACAAGATAGGTTGAATATTTAAAAAATCACTATAACAGACCACATTAACAATACAAAGCAAAAAAAAATCACACATGATCATCTCAACTGAAGTATGAAAGGTCTTCCACAAAACTCAGGATCTTTTCATTGAAACAAACAACTCAGCATCCTTCCTCAAGATGATGTAGGGCATTTTTGACGAATCCAAAGCAAGCATCACTCAATAATGAAAGAATGAAATCTCTCTCTCTCCAAGATAAGGAATAAGCCAAAAATGCTCTCACCACTGCTATTCAACACTGTACTGAAGTTCTAGTCAGAGCAATCTAACAATAAGAAATATAAGGCAATCAAACTAGAAAGTGTTATGGACTCAATTGTGCCCTCCACAAATTCTTATCTTGAATTCCCTAGTACTTTAGAATGTGTCTCTATTTGGAGATAGGGCCATTCAAGAGGTAATTAATTTAAAATGAGGTCACTAGGATGGGCCCTAATCCAGTATGCCTGATAGCCTTATCATAATAGATTACAACACAGATAACTAGGAAAATCCATATAAAGACACAGGGAGAAGACGGCCTGTACAAATCACAAGAAATGAGGTCTGCTGGCACCTTGATCTTGGACTTCTAGCCTCCAGAATTATGGGGAAATTAATTTCTGTTTTGAGGCCAACCAGCCTGTGGTACTTTGTAATGTTTGCTCGGAAAGCAAAACAAAAAGAAGGAAGTCAACCATCCCTATTCACAGATGGCATGTTCCTCTATATTGAAAAGCCCAAAGATACCACAAGAAAGTCACTAGAGTGAATAAACAAATTCAACAAAATTATACAGTACAAGATCAACACACACACAAGAAAAATCATTTCTGTTTCTGCAGTCCTGCAATGGACAATCCAAAATGGAAATTAAGAAAATAATTTCACTTACAATAGCATCTAAAAGTAGGAAGAAGCTTAACCAAGGATGAGAAGACTTGCACACTGAAAACTACAAAACATTACTGAGAGAAATGAAAAGACATCCCATTGCTAACAGGTGGCAAGACCTGCTAAGATGTCAGCATTACCCAAAAGGATGTCAAGTTTCAAAATAATCCCTATCAAAATTCTAACAGCCTATTTTTGGCAGAAATGGAAGAGACAATCTTCGAATTCAGAAGAATTCTAAGAAGGGAAGGGAAGGGACTCTCTCATTTCTGGATATTAGATGGCGAGTGAACTGAAAAATCAAGTTTCAAATAAAAAATGTGGCCCAAGCTGGGCAGGGATATGAGGATGGATAAAAAGGGAGCAACTGTCAAGCTCTTTAGACAGTATAAATGGGACAGACTTGGGGACAGGTAGATGTGAATGAAAATTTAGTCACTTGTCCTTTATTCACTAAACTGACACTCCAGTCTTTCAAATTTCCAATTTAATATAGTACGCATATTATCTTCCATCTCCTTATCTTGCTTTATTTTTCTCCATAGCACTCACCATTGCCTAATGTTCCACTATACACACATTTGTTTGTTTAGTGACTGTTGCCCCCACTGGAATGTAAACTCCACACGGAGTAGGCAGTTTATTTTGTTCACCATTTTAATCTTCGGCACTGAGAACAATGCCTGGAACAAAGGAAGCAGTAAAGATAAGCTTTGGCTTCAGTCTCAGCCTTTAGAAGGCTGAACAGCCAGATGAGAACTTGGTCATGTCTGAAATCCCTGAACCTGTGAGTGATCAGTGGTCATGTGATTAATCCACATAGCAATGTAACTAACACAAGCCAGCAGATCGATTTCGAATATAGGCAAGCTTTCCAAGTGTAAGCTGCAATAAAAATCTCCTTGTATGTTTTATGTTGAAATTCTTTCAGTCACTTGAAGTACAAATATATAAATGCACACCCACCAAAGAATCTGCTGAAAAAGGAGTAAGACAAGAACGCAAGAATTTCTTCTATAGTTCCTGTCATTTTATTTCAGGGTAGATTCTACAACTGGTGTGCATATGATCAAAAGTGAGGTTTGGATGCAAATCCACAGATGATTTTTCCTACAACTTTTTTCTTGAAGGGTAATTACACTGCTCTATTGCCACATTTCTAAATCCAAGGCTTAGGCACAAAGTTTTCCCAATTGATGAAAACAGTTTGGTTAAACAGTTAATGTATGAAAAAACTCATTAGAAATAAAAATATAAACGCGTGCAATAAAGGTCAATGTGCTTCTAAAAATCCTCACAGAAGTACCTAAGCTTCAGTATAAGGCATTACTTCATTAAAGTTGCACCACTACCTTTGACCAAATCTTCAAGTCAGGGAGTTACAGAAGAGATAAATCTTTGGGGCCAGCACAGAGGCGTAGTGGGTAAAGCTACCACTTGCAATGCCAGCATCGTATATGGGCACCGTTTCGAGTCCCAGCTGCTCCACTTCTGATCCAGCTCTCTGCTATGGCAGTAAAAGATGGCCCAAGTGCTTGGGCCCCTGTGCCCGCATGGAAGACCTGGAGGAAGCTCAGGGCTCCTGACTTCGGATCAGCTCAGCTCCGGCCATTGCAGCCATTTGAGGAGTGAACCAGCAAATGGAAGACCTCTCTTTCTCTCTCTCTCTACCTCTGCCTCTCTGTAACTCTGCTTTTCAAATAAATAAATATCTTAAGAAAATAAATAAATCTTTAATGTTTGAAGCAAATCTTCATAATTTGGTGGCATAATCCTCATCAGCTGTCCTCTACACTGGCTCAGCTAGATGAAAACTATATGTCAGATATGAAGCCCAGGAGACAGAATGATCAGCCAAGAAGCAGCAGCTAACCCCTCAATAAGCACTGGAGCCTCAAGGCCTTTTCAGTAGACAATGTTTGCCATCTTCCTAAACATTTGTTCCCTTCTTTTTTGTTAATAGAATCCTGGTTTTAATGGTCCCCCCCCCCTCCTGCTCCCAGCCATGGGCTTCAGCGAGGAAGGTCAAAGTCAGTCTCAGAACGTGAATACTGATGCAGTCCCATTCCTTGTGCTAGTGATTGGCCACATGATCGGGTGACCCACTTCTGTTCAATGAGATATGAAGAGACACCCTATTGGGGTATCTTTTATTTGTCCCCCTTCATGTCTTCTTTTCACCATTCTCTGTCCTACCCTGTCCCCAGGGAAGCCCAAGCATCAACAAGGTCCCAAGAGGTTCTAGCAGAAAATCACAGGAGAGAAGAGAGTGAAGCCAATGTATTTATTCTCCTACTCCTTCCTTGCCAAGATTACCAGTTGGATTTTTTAACTATGAACTTTCGTAAGGTGGATCTCCAGCTACTCCCTCTGGGGTCCTATAACCTCTCCATTCTCTCTCCTTTTATTTTTAAAGATTTGTTTGTTTGTTTGTTTGTTTGTTTGAAAGGCAGAGTTACAGAGAGAGAGACAGAGAGATTTTCCATCTGCTAGTTCCCTCCCTAAATGGCCATAATGGCCAGACCAAAGCCATCCTGGGGTTAATCGGGGTTCCCCACATGGGTTCAGGGACCCAACCACTTGGGCAAACTTCCTCTGCTTTCCCAGGCACATTAGCAGGGAACTGGATGAAAATTGGAGCAGCCAGGACTCAAACCAGCACCCATATGGGATGCTTGTGTCCCAGCAGCAGCTTAATCCACCATGCCACAGCGCCAACACCCCCTTCCCCTTTGTCTTTAACCCCAGGAGTATTAACTTTTGTCCTTTGTTACTAGTGCTGGGGTACTGCACCATCTCTTGTTGGTTTGCCTTAACTTTCTCCATACCTTGCCTGTGGCCTCTTTATTAAAGTCTCCTTAGCTACCCTGTTACCTAGTATGTGTTCCAATTACTAGTGATACGTAACAAATTACCCCAAAACTTAAGGGCTTAAAACAACCACTGTATTTTTCCCACAATTTTTGAGCCAGGAATTTGAGACGGGCTCAGTAAGGAAAGTCTTCTCTTTGGGTCCTTCTTGCAGATGTTAGATGGTGGCTGGGGCTGCAGTCACATGCATACTTTAACCGGGCTGGACATCAAAAATGACTCACTCACATGGCTGATAATTGATGTTGCTTGTCTGCTGAGAGCTCAGCTGTGCCTTTAGCAGAATTGTTACGTTTGGCCCTTACAGCATTGTTGTTTCAGTTGACTTTCTTACATGGCAACTCAAAGCTGCAAGTCTAAGTGTTGCAATGAACCAGGCAGGCAGCATCTGCATCGTTTTACAGCACTTAGCCTCAGAAGGCACAGTCATCACTTAATCTTAATACCAATATATACATAAGCCCACTCCTCTTCAAGGGGAGGGGAATTTAATTGGGGGTGGTGGTGAAAAACTCTTCCTACAGAAAAGAGTATGGGATGAGAGAAATTGCTGCAGCCATCTTTGGAAAATATGACCTGTTACTATGTGCCATTTGTTTCCTGCAAGTACTCAGACTGATATACAAGCCTTCTAGAAAAGTTTTATTTTTCTTTAAAAGAAAAAAGTCCATTTTATGCCTTTGGACATAGCTTTCTACATGTTGTTGCCTAGAACTGTGACCGTTATTGTGAGGGCATGAAGCCCACTTTATTTGTTTAAGATTTATTTGTTTATTTGAAAGTCAGAGTTACAGGGAGATCTCTCATCTACTGGTTCACTCCCCAGATGGCAACAATGGCCACAGCTGAGCCAGGCTGAAGTCAGGAGCTTCATCCAGGTCTCCCACATGGGTGCAGGGACCCAAGCACTTGGGCCGTCTTCCACTGCTTTTCCCAGGCCGTTAGCAGGGAGCTGGATCAGAAGTGGAGCAGCCAGGACTTGAACCGGCACCGGTGCCTCAGGCGGCAGCTTTACCCACTACACCACAGTGCTGGCACCCATGAAGCTCACTTAAAAAAAAAAAAAGCAGACACCCTCCAGATTGCCAAGTTGAAGGAACCTGAGCTTCAATGGGCAATGTTATGCCTCTAAATCAACCAACACTGAAGATACGCTGCCTCCAATTGCTTGTTTTATGAGCTAATGCCTTCACTGTTGAGCTCAACTGTGTTGGGGATTTCTATCCCCACAAGCCAAGAGCATCCCAAAAATTCAGCCTCTCTGTACCAGTGCCTGGTTCATTGCGATCTACTTCATCCTCTAGGAATTCTGATGCTACGTCAGTCTTCCTGTGGACTTCCCAGATCAAGATTGGTGCCAGGTAACATCCCTATCCCTAAACCTGTCTCCCATCTAACCTCACCACCCTATCATTATTCTTACTTCAGGAAACAAACATCCTATATTGATGTTCTGGGCTAAATTGTGTCCCTTAAAAATTGATTTTTCTGAACCCCTAAACCCCAGACCTCAGAAAGTGACTGTAGTCAGATATAGCGTCCTTAAAGAGGTAATTAAGTTCACCTCAACAGAGATTGATGTGATGAGTGAACAAGAAAAGAGAAAACAAAGCAAAAAGCCACTAAATTTAACAAGTCAGCAGTAGTTGGATGTTAGTAAAATCAATTATTAGTTGTAAGCTAGGGAGAGAAAGACAAATCACTGTGCACTGAGGAGCGGGCAAAAGATGAGTATAAACAACTCATTCAAGAAATTGTTCTTGAACTTGGAGAAGTTGCCAAAAAGGTATGGGTTTCCTTTCTCCAAAAGAAGAGAATCTTTTATTTACTTATGTTTTTAGGGAGAGAATCTTAAACACCTTCCGGTACTAATTGAAGATTGCCAACAGAGTGAGATAGGCTGAAACTTCTGAAGAGGATGGGATAACTGGTGCAATGAAACACCTAGAGAAGCAGAAGATGAAACCTGGGCATGGCTGCAGAAGTTGTCTCTTCCACCAGGCTCTTGGAAACTGAATGGAGATCTCAGAACTAGATTCCCTCTTGATTAGGAATTATCCTTTCCCTTTTCCACACAGATGACAAGCTAAGCTAAATATCGACCAGTTAGCCAGCTGCTTGGGATGACACTACACCAATGAAAACTAAAATATCAAGGGATTAAATACATACCACTTAATTCAGATTTCCATAAGAAACTTATCAACTAACTAGTAAAACAAAACTTTCTCCCAGGGGCTGGTGTTTAGCCTAGCAGAGAAGATGCTGGTTAAGACACTATCCAATTGAAGCTTAGTTCAATTCCTGGCTCCTGCTCCCGATTTCAGCTTCCTGCTAATCCAGACCAGCGGAGGCAATGGTGATGGCTCAAGTGCTTGGGTTCCTGTCCCCTTCATGGGAGACCTAGATTGAGTTCCTAGCTCCTGGCTTCAGGGCCACCCAGCCCCAGCCATTGTAGACATTTGGAAGTAAAGCTGAGAATGGGAGTTCCTTCTCTTTCTCTCTCTCTGTCTTTCTAACTAAATAAATAGCATATTTCCATTTCTTGATTTAAAGAAATCAATTCCAACCTCCCTTCTAAAGTTAACTTCACCTATAGTAGAAATAAGCACAATACTACTAAATTCCACTGCAAGCCCATGCTCTGTAGGGAATATGTATTCAATTGTGTGCACAAGTACACTGCAGACCCTGAGGCTAACACCATCCAGATGACGTGGGCAGAAGGAAGTAAAGCCAGAAGCAACTTTACCCTAAAACTGAATATAGTATTCTCTCTTTATCCACAGTTTCACTTCCTGTGGTTTCAGTTACCCATGGTCAACCATAATCCAAAATTTAAGAAGCAAACAATTCCTAAGTTTTACATCTTGCACCATTCTGAGTAGCATGATGAAATCCTACATTGTTCCACTCCATCCTGCCCAGGGCATGAATCATCCCTTTGCTCAGCATATGTAAGTTGTGTATGCTACCCGCCTATACTAGTCACTTCGCAGTTGTCCTGGTAATCAGATTGACTGTTGGGGTATTGAAGTACTGATGTTCGAGTAATGGTTATTTTACTTAGTAATGGCCTCAATGCAAAGAGTAGTGATGCAGAGGAGGCACTAGGGCATAAAACATGGAAGGACAGATACACTGTGGCACTACAAAGCAATGCTGCAGGGCACATCGGAAAAACAGAGTGTGTGTGTGTGTGTGTGTGTGTGTGTGTATGGTTTGGTGCTATCTTAGATTCAAGCATTTACTTGGGATCTCGGAATGTTTCCTCCATGGATAAGAGGGGGCTCCTGTAATGCACAGTGTAAGGCTGGCTACAATAAGTCGTCTAGTTTATTATCAAAATCTTTTTAAAATATTTTATTTATTTTACTTAAGAGGCAGAGTTACAGACGGAGAGAGAGAGAAATAGAGAAAGAGGTCTTCCGTCCACTGGTTCACACCCCAACTGGCCACAACAGCCAGAGCTGGGCAAATCTGAAGCCAGGAGCCAGGAGTTTCTTCCAGGTCTCCCACATGGATGCAGAGGCCTAAGCACTTGGGCCATCTTCTATTGCTTTCCCAGGCCATAGCAGAGAGCTGGATCAGAAGTGGAGCAGCTGGTGCCCATATGGGATGCCAACACCACAGGTGGAGGCTTAACCTACTATGCCACAGTGCCCGCCCCCCAGATTGTTTATAGTCCTTGTCTCTTCCATTAAGAAACAGTTTTCTTGGCTAGCGCAGCGGCTCCATGGGCTAATCCTCCACCTTGCGATGCCGGCACACCGGGTTCTGTCCCAATTGCCCCTCTTCCAGTCCAGCTCTGCTGTGGCCTGGGAGTGCAGTGGAGGATGGCCCAAGTGCTTGGGCCCTGCACCCCATGGGAGACCAGGTTAAGCACCTGGCTCCTGGCTTCGGATCAGTGCAGTGTGCCGGCTGCCGCGGCGGCCATTGGAGGGTGAACCAACGGTAAAGGAAGACCTTTCTCTCTGTCTCTCTCTCACTGTCCACTCTGCCTGTCAAAAAAAAAATTAAAAAAAGAAACAGTTTTCTTTTGCTTTTTTTTTCTCATCATACTGTTTGTTGAACTCTTTTACTTAGAGCAGGGTTAACTATAAAATCATTAAGCACACTGAAAATAGATCATTGTAAAAATTAAGAGTGGGAATGGGGGGGGAGGTTGGAACATGGGTGGGAGGGAGGGTTGGGGGGTATGCCACTATGTTCTTAAATCTGTATATATGAAATATGTGAAACTGGTATAATTTAAATAAAATTTTTAAAAAAGGAAATCAGCTTTGAAGATGAAAAAAATTAAAAGCTTTTAATTATCTTGTTTAAGAAGTTTCTAGCTTTAAGGACTAAAAAAGCAAAAAAAAAAAAACATGAAGAACAACGACTGCTCAAAAGCGGAAATAATTTTGCCAAAAGAGTGTTCAAATACGTTTATATTTTTAAATTCTGGGGAGGCAGAGAGAGTGTGTGTGTGCTCCCATTCACTGGTTCACTCCTCAAACGCCCAAAATGGTCAACTGGGAGGTGGGAGTAAAGCCAGGAGCTGGGAACTCAATCCTGGTCTCCCGCATGGATGGCAGGAGCCCTACTGCTATGGTCACCACTGCTGCCGCCCAGGGTGCATATTAGCAGGAACCTGGCATCAGGAGCTAGAGCCAGAAGTCAAACGCAGCCACTCTGATGTGGAAGGAAGTCATCCTAACGGCGTCTCAACTGCCAGACCAAATGCCCACCACTAAATGTATTTAAACAAGACTTCTTGTCTCTCTCCACAGACAGTTACTTCTCCCCTCACTGAGTGTGAGTGACTAATGCATTCCGATTACAAGCAATGGAAAAACTGTTGAAATGCAAAGCGGTTCCAAATATGTTAAAATATTATGTTAAGTTCAGTGCATATAATACATTCTTTATTTTGAAAATCCAGAAAGGTATGCAATTTTTATTTTTAAAAAAATCAGTTTTTCCATCCCCCTGCCAAATAAATGGTGAACAAATATTTAAAGACTATCAGATTGAAGGGTAACTTTCTGTAGACTGCTTCTGGTGCCCACACGGCAGGCACTGCCCTTGCCAGGCCTTCTCTCTGTGCCCAGAGCACATTGAACCCCTTATTCCCTACCTCCTGCCCTGGCATTCAATGAGTTCCTCAGTGTGGCCCCACCTTCCACTGAAAACCACAAGAAAGACAAACTGAAATCATGATAATATTGAAATCACAGGAGCGTTGTGCAGCTTCAAAGTAATGAAGTCCATAAAACAGCTAACGGGGTTCCTAGCACATCACAAATGCTTACTGGGAATAGTGTGTTTTTTTCAGTTATGTTTCCCAGGTTTCAGAAAAGCTACTGATACAGCTTTTTCCTGGGATTCAGAAGTACTGGCTTCTGGGAAATCTCCTTTCATCTGCTTTCCAAGTAAAGGATTTTCTCTTACTAGAAACCATCCAAATTCCTACCTATAGGAAATGCACAGGTTGGATGCAAAGCAGCAGTGGAAACAATGAGTGAAGAGGTTAAGAGGGGAAACTTTAATGGCCAGTTGCCTCCATTAACACTTCTAGCCTTTTAGTAAGTTTTTAAATGTTTTATTGTAAGGTAACATATAAATATAAGCTGCTACAGAAAATAGCTTTGGCAATTCCTCTAAAACTTAAAAATAGTTACCAAATGTTCCATCCCTAGATGTTTACACAAAATAAATGAAACCTGGTACTCAAATTCATGTCCATGTGGGCCAGCACTGTGGCATAGTAGGTAAAGCTGCCACCTGCGGTGCCAGCATCTTAAATGGATTCCGGTTCTAGTCCCGGCTGCTCCTCTTCCTATCTATCTTAATTTTCTAGCTAAAATTTTAGTGTTTTCAATCAGAAAGCTTGTTCAAGTTATCATTCTGTCCAAAACAGAAGCCTGCCTTATGTTATTCGATTCAGAGTATTTGTTTTATCAATTTTTTTTATTTTATTTTTTTTATTTTTGACAGGCAGAGTGGACAGTGAGAGAGAGAGACAGAGAGAAAGGTCTTCCTTTTGCCGTTGGTTCACCCTCCAATGGCTGCTGCAGACGGCGCGCTGCGGCCGGCGCACCGCGCTCATCCGATGGCAGGAGCCAGGTGCTAGGTGCTTATCCTGGTCTCCCATGGGGTGCAGGGCCCACGCACTTGGGCCATCCTCCACTGCACTCCCTGGCCACAGCAGAGGGCTGGCCTGGAAGAGGGGCAACCGGGACAGAATCCGGCGCCCCGACCGGGACTAGAACCTGGTGTGCCGGCGCCGCAAGGCGGAGGATTAGCCTGTTGAGCCACGGCGCCGGCCTGTTTTATCAATTTCATGTAAAACACTGCGCAAATGTAGTTTCAAGCCCCCACTCAACCAGAATTCCAATGCTAAACCCCTCCTATATAGAGGTTGCCCACTGGAAAAGATACAAAAAAAGTTGAGGGTCCAGCATCATGGCATAGCAGGTAAAGCCACCACATATGACACCAGCATCCCATATGGGCTCCAGTTTGTGTCCCGGCTGCTCCACTTCCAATCCAGCTCCCTGCTGGTGGCCTGGGGAAAGCAGCAGAAGATAGTCCAAGTACTGGGCTCCTGATACCCACGTTCAAGACCTGAATGAAGTTCCTGGCTCCTTGCTTTGGCCTGACCCAGCCCCAGCTGTTGCAGCTGACCAATTGGGGAGTGAACTAGTGGATGGAAGATTCTGTTTCTCTCCCTCTCTCTGTGAAACTCTGCCTTTGAAATAAATAAATAAGTCTTTTTAAAAAAGAAAGTTGAAAGCAAGTCGAAAAGCCATTGGCGTGGAATCCATTGACCCACAAATATGGCCTGCCTAAGGGAAATATATATAGCATGAAGTGATCACTGAAGGATTTGGGGAGATGATAAGGAACAGGGAAGGCACTGCAGTTAAAGGGCAGTCACATGTAGAGACAACAAATAAGGGCACACTGAGGGGATAGTTAAGAATAAATATGGGAGAAGATAATAAGGAAGATAACAATAAATATGTGAGAGGCCAGGCCAGAATAAATTGTGGAAGTAACATCTCTGATCATTCAAGATAAGCCAACTCATCTCAACACTATGGATCCCCTGTAAGAGATTAGACATAAAGGCCAGAATCTTAGCGTCTCAGAGGAAACACTTCTGAGATCAGCACAGTTATCCAGTATGGCACCAATACTGATAGTGAAGCATTAATGGGATCCGAGTCAAGGCTAGGAACAAATGAAGTGAAGATGCAGGGAGCAGGATGGGCCAAAGTTGGAGCCAGAACCATAGCTGAGCCGAGTATGGAGCTAGCAGCAGACCTCAAGAGGAAGCGCTCAGGATTTGGTTGGACAAAGGTTGAGGACTTTATTTGCATTTGGGACAGAGGTTGGGATTAGTCTTTATTTAAAAGTATTTAAACAAGAGTTTAAGTGTAAAACATTAGAATTAGGTTTTATGTAAGGAGGCTATGTGGTTACCCCTGCTAGAATCCCTCCCAAAGTACTTGGTTTTGATGGGAGTGGAAAACAGAGAAGGTGACATCCATGCCTGCTCATATTTCTCAGAGTCTCCTGGGCCTGGGCTCCCTGTCCTCTCCCAGGCGCTTAGAGCCAGAGAAGCTTTATTAACTGGGATCCTGCCATACACACCTTGCAGTGAATGATCCCAGGCCAAAGCAGTTCAGATAATGATTTGCAACATTGGTTGGGTGTGTGCTACCTGCACTTATCATTTAATTATTTTAAAATAACCTATTTAGGTGGGGACTATTATTAATCTTCATGTGAAAAAAAATGAGGCACAGAAAAGTCAAAGAATTTGCCCAGTCATACAGATGGCGACAAACCGTGTTTCAATTGAGAAGTCAGATACCAAAGCTCTGCTACTCCTACTATGCAACTTTAAATTCTTCTCACCTGTTTAAAAAATAAAGATTGGAATTGGAGTCAATATTAAGCTACCTCTATATTCCCAACACACACACACACACACACACACACACACACACACACCAGCTCTACCTTCTGCCATGCCTAACCTATTTTCTTCCTATTTCACTGGCTAGAAGTGGTGTGGGAGTGCTAAAAGTTGCAAGTGCATTCCTACCACAGGTCCTTTGAACTGGATCCTCTTCTGGAAGGATCTTCTTTCAGATTTGTTGCATATCTGGATCTTCATCTTTCGAGTGTTTGCTCAAACATTATCTCACAGAGGTCTTTGCTGACTAGCCCAATTTAAACAGAGTTCCTACCAATCCATACAGCAAGGACTAGGGTCCATTTCTTATCCTCTTTCCATTGTTTATTCTTTTTTTTTATAAAAAAGATTTATTTTCATTTATTTGAAAGAGTTACAGAGAGAGGTAGAGACAAAGAGAGAGAGAGGTCTTCCATCCACTGGTTCATTCCCCAGAAGGCCTCAACAGCTGGAGTTGAGCTGATAAGAAATCAGGACTCAGGAGTTTTCTCTGGGTCTCCCACGGGGGTGCAGGGGCCCAAGGATTTGAGCCATCTCCTACTGCTTCTCCAGGCCATAACAGGGAGCTGGATTGGAAGTGGAGCAGCTGGGATCGAACTGGCTCCCATATGGAATTCCGGCACTGCAGGCAGAGGCTTTACATGCTATGCCACAGCCCAAGGCCTCTGGAGTTGGGCCATCTTCTACTGCTTTCCCAGGCCATAGCAAAGAGTCGGATTGGAAGAGGAGCAGCCAAGACTAGAACCGGCACCCATATGGAAGGCCAGTGCTTCAGGCCAAGACTTCAGGCCAAGGCTTTAACCCACTGTGCCACAGTGCTGGCCCCCATGATTTATTCTTAACCATTGCACTATGCCGAACGAACATGATATAATGATTTATCTAGTGTTCATTTATCCCACTAAACCGTAAAACTCTTGAAAGCAGAAGTCTTTGTTACACTGCCTGAAGTATCTATTTTCATGGCAAAAAGTGTCTGCTACATGTGCAGGTACTCATAAATTCATAACTACTTTCTTTCCTAAATCTTCTTTTTTAAAAGTGTTAAGTGAGTTAGCAAAGTTTGATAAACAGAATACACCTGCTAGATCAGGAGGGCATCTCAGTAAGGAACCAAAAGCCCAGCCAACATTTATATTTTTATAAAGATTGTTCATTTATTTATTTATTTGAGAACTAGAGTTACAAACAAAGAGCGGGGAAAACAGACAGAAAGGTCTTCCATCTGCTGTTTCACTCCCCAAATATTTGAGAACTAGAGTTACAAACAAAGAGCGGGGAAAACAGACAGAAAGGTCTTCCATCTGCTGTTTCACTCCCCAAATGGCCGCAATGGCTAGAGCAGGACCCATCCCAAGCCAGGAGCCAGGAGCCAGGAGCTTCTTCTGGGTCTCTTACGTGGGTCCCGAGGCCCAAGCACGTGGGTCATCTTCCACTGCTTTCCCAGGCCATTAGCAGGGAGCTGGATCAGAAGTGAAGCAGAGGCCAGCGCTGTGGTGCAGCAGATTAACGCCCTGGCCTGAAGTGCCAGCATCCCATATGGGCGCCAGTTTGAGACCCAGGTGTTCCACTTCCTATCCAGCTCTTTGCCATGTCCTGGGACACCACTTGGAAGGGCCGAATCCCATATTGGGGTGCCTGAAATCGACTCTTACCTCTGCTTTTTTAAACTTTTATTTAATAAATATAAATTTCCAAAGTACAACTTTTGAATTATAGCTGCCTTCTCATCTGGAGGTATAACTGGGGAAAAATCCACTTCCAAGCTTAGCAAAGTTGCAGGCAGACTTTACTTTGTGTTTCCTGATGTCAGTAGGATCAAGCTCCTGACTTCTTGTTGGCACTGGATGAAAAGATACCCTTAGCTCTGTCTTCAGTCCCTAGAAGCCATCTTCAGTTCCTGCAGCAACCCCACCACCACCACCACGCATGCATTACTTGCCACATAAACCCTCCCAATGGAGAGTTTACTTACTTCATCAAGACAACAAGGAAAGTCCCTAGAGCAAATGTTCTAGCAGGACAGAGTTTTACACAATATAACCTAAAGATCAGAGTAACAGCTCATCACTCTTGTCATATTCTATTAGTTAGAAACAAGTTACAGGCCAGCGTTGTAGCATAGCGGGTTAAGCCACCAACTACAATGCCGGCATCCCATATGAGTCATGTCCTGGATGCTCCACTTCCCATCCAGCTCCCTGCTAATGCACCTGGGAAAAGCAACAGAGGATGGCTCAACTGCTTGGACCCTGCACCACTTAGGAGACAGGATGAGGTTCCAGGCTGCTGGCTTTGACCTGGGCTGTTGTGGTCATTCGGGAATAAACCAGAGGATGGAAAGATTCTCTCTCTCTCTCTCTCTCTCTCTCTCTCTCTCTCTCTCTCTCTCTCTCCTCTGTCACTCTGCCTTTCAAATAAATAAATCTTTTTTGAAAAGAAAAATAAACATGTTATGTGTCCTGCCCACATCAAAAGGAAGCAGTTATCCAAAGGTATAAATGCCAGCAGGCAGGGATCGCGGAGGAGCCACCTAGAGCTGGTGACAACAAAAGGCTCATCTTGTATTTTTCCTAGCACCAGCCTTAGAATGAGCCAAAGATTCTCGCTTCTTTTTAGTGGAGATTAGTATTGAGAGGGCAAGATCTAGGCACTAGATATGTTCATTGTTACTGCTGCTCCCACACTACTAGTAGATATAGCATATAGCAAGGAAGAGGGAGGGAGAGGGAGGGAGGGAGAGGAAGAGAGAAATGCATGTATAAATTTATGTTTATTGATTTTATATCAATAGATATCAAACCTGTAGGTTCACACTATTTCCAATTCTTTTTTAAAAATATTTATTTATTTATTTTTAAGGCAGAGTTACAGAGAGAGGCAAAGGCAGAGAGAAAGAGAGAGAGAGAGAGAGAGGTCTTCCATCCGCTGGTTCACTCCCGCAATAGCTGGAGCTGGGCCAATACAAAGCCAAGAGCCAGGAGCCTCCCCTGGGCCTCCCACGTGGGTACAGGGGCCCAAGCACTCAGGCCATCCTCCACTGCCCTCCAAGGCCATAAGCAGGGAGCCGGATCATAAGAGGAGCAGCCAGGACCCAAACCAGTACCCATATGGGATGCTGGCGGCGCAAGTGAATGCCTAACCTACTACACCACAGCACTGGCCCAGGTCTCATCATTAGAAAATAGATTACTGTCCACCTGCCACCTGTCTCCTTCTTATCCATCCTGTCTACCAATCAAGTCCTAATTCCACCTCTGATCACTTTCCATTCCTCTACTCCAGAACATTCAGTGGCATACCAAGGCCCATTGGAGAAAGGTGGAGTCCCCATCCTGTTAAACCTTCACAGACTTACTACTCACTCTTTACATTCTCCTCTGTCTTTCGTATGCTTAGGTTATAACAGTTTACACATCAAAAATTAAAGTAAAAGCCATAAAGGGGCCAGTATTGTGACATTACTGATTAATCTACCACCTCTGACACCTTCATTCCATATTGGAGCACTGGTTCTAGTCCTGGCTGTTCTGTGTCCAATCCAGGTTCCTATTAATGTACATAAGAAGACAGCAGAAGAAGGCCTAAGTACTTGGGGTCCCTGCCACCCACATGGGAGACCCACAT
This sequence comes from Sylvilagus floridanus, assembly GCA_949820135.1. Classification (NCBI taxonomy): domain Eukaryota; kingdom Metazoa; phylum Chordata; class Mammalia; order Lagomorpha; family Leporidae; genus Sylvilagus; species Sylvilagus floridanus. The sequence goes on from OX463223.1 coordinate 93,980,585, forward strand.
GGAGTTCCAGGTTCCTGGGTTTGGCCTGGCCCAACTGCAGCCATTGCAGTCATTTGGGAAGTGAACAAGTGAATGGAAGATCTCTCTCTCTCTCTCTCTCTCTCTCTCTCTCTCTCTCAATCTCTCTCTCTCTCTCTCCCCCCCCCCGCCATTGTGCCTTTCAAATAAATAAATAAATATTTTTAAAATAAAATAAATTAAATTACTAGGGTCCCTGTTACCCATGTGGGAGACCAGGATGTGGGAGACCCTGACTCCTAACTTCAGCTTGGCCCAGACCTGGCTATTGCAGCCATTTTAAGGAGTGAACCAAGAGATGGAAGCCTTCTTGCATACTCATTGCTCTATGTTTCAAATAAATAAATAGTCTTTTAAAAAATAAAATATGGGGCTGGCACTGTGGCATAGCAGGTAAAGCCCACTGCCTGGCAGTGCCGGCATCCCATATGGGTGCTGGTTCGAGTCCTGGCTGCTCCACTTCTGAGGCAGCCTAGGAAGCCAGTGGATGATGGCCTAAGTGCTTGGGCCCCTTCACTCATGTGGGAGACCCTGAGGAAGCTCCTGGCTCCTGACTTTGGATCAGCGCAGCTCCGGCCATTGCTTCTATTTGGGGAGTGAACCAGCAGATGGAAGACCTCTCTCTGTCTCTGCCTCTGCCTCTTTGTAACTGCCTTTCAAATAAATAAATAAATAAATCTTTAAAAAAGAAAAGAAAAAAGAGAGACAAACAAACTTGAGGGAGTTCATCCCTACTAAAGAAAGTTCATTAAGCTGAAATGAAAAGATGCTAATCAATAACATGATAATATATGACAGCATAAAAAGTTAAGTATATGGGGGCCAGGTATTCGATGCAATGGTTAAGACTTCATGTGGGACTGCCACATCCCATATCAGACCGCCGGGTTTCAAGTCTCAACTCCAGTGCTGAATCTATCATCCTGCTAGTGTGTATCCTGAGAAACAGCAGGTGATGGCTCAAGTGCTTGGTTCCCTGCCACTCCTGTGGGGGACACAGATTGAGTTCCTGGCTTCCTGTTTTGGCCTGACCCCAGCCCTGATTGTTGTAGGCACTTGGGGAGTGAATAAGAAGGTGGAAGTCTCTCTCTCTCTCTCTCTCTCTGCCTCTCCCTTTCAAACAAATAATGCAAATAAGCAAAAAGTTTTAAGATACAACAATTGTAAATATGCATGCACTGAACATTGGTGCACCCAAATATAAACAGATCTGAAATGCAAAAGGCGCTTGTTCCAGGGTAGGTCATGAACAAGTCTTACTCAATTTTAAACAGAACTGGAATCACATCAGGTGTCCCTTCCAATAATAGTGGTAGGAAACTATAAATCAATAATAAATAGGGGGAAAGCTGGGACATTCACAATTATGGGTAAATACAAAGGCACACTCCCAGAAAATCAATGGGTCAAAACGAGATAAAAGGAGAGCTCAAAAATATCTTGAGAAAAAGAAAAATGGAAATACAGCATCCAAAATTTAAGGAGTGCAGCACAAGCAGTACTAAGAAAAACAATAGGGCCAGCACTGTGGCATAATGGGTAAGGCCAGCACCTGCAATGCCAGCGTCCTATGTGGGCACTGGTCATGTCCTGGCTGCTCCACTTCCAATCTACCCCCCTGACAATGCCCTGGCAAAAGCAGTGGAAGATGGTCCAAGTCTTTTGGCCCCTACCACCCACACTGGAAACCTGGATGAATCCCCTGGCTTCTGGCTTTGGGCATCTGGGCAGTGAGCCAGCAGATCGAAGACCTCTCTCTCCTCCTCTCTCTTAACTCTGACTTTTCAAATAAATAAATAAATCTTTAAAAAAAAAAGCTTATAGCAATAAATAAATAAATGCTTGCATGAGGGCCAGCACCGCGGCTCGCTAGGCTAATCCTCCACCTGTGGCGCCGGCACACCGGGTTCTAGTCCCGGTCGGAGCGCCGGATTCTGTCCCGGTTGCCCCTCTTCCAGGCCAGCTCTCTGCTGTGGCCAGGGAGTGCAGTGGAGGATGGCCCAGGTGCTTGGGCCCTGCACCCCATGGGAGACCAGGAGAAGCACCTGGCTCCTGGCTTCGGATCGGCCACAACGCGCCGGCCATAGCAGCCACTTGGGGGGTGAACCAACGGAAAAAGGAAGACCTTTCTCTCTGTCTCTCTCTTTTGCTAACTCTGCCTGTCAAAAAAATTTTTTAAAAAATAAATGCTTGCATGAAAAAAAAAGATTTCAAATAAAAAAAAAACTTAACTTTACACCCCCCAAGGAACTAGAAAAAAGAAAAACAAACAAAACACAGAACGACCAGAAGGAGAGAAATAACAAAGATCAGACAGGGGCCTGTGCTGTGGTTTGGTAAGTTAAGCTCTGCCTGCAATGCCGACATCCCATATGGGTGCCTGTTCAAGTCCTGGCTACTCCATTTCTGATCCAGCTCCTTGCTAATGCACCTGAGAAAGCATCGGAAATGGCTCAAGTGCTTAGGCCCCTCTGCCCACAAAGGAAATCCAAAAGAAGCTTCTGGTTCCTGGGTTCGGATCCACCCAGCTCTGGCTGTTGTGGCCACTGGGGAGTGAACCAGCAGATGGAAGACCTCTCTCTCTCTCTCTCTCTCTCTCTCTCTCTCTGTAATTCTTCCTCTCAAATAAATAAATATTTTTTTTAAAAAAGGATCAGGCCGGCGCCACGGCTCAACAGGCTAATCCTCCGCCTTGCGGCACCAGCACACCGGGTTCTAGTCCCGGTTGGGGCACCGGATTCTGTCCCAGTTGTCCCTCTTCCAGGCCAGCTCTCTGCTGTGGCCCGGGAGTGCAGTGGAGGATGGCCCAAGTGCTTGGGCCCTGCACCCGCATGGGAGACCAGGAAAAGCACCTGGCTCCTGCCATCAGATCAGCACGGTGCGCTGGCCGCATTGCGCCTGCCGTGGCGGCCAATGGAGGGTGAACCAACGGTAAAGGAAGACCTTTCTCTCTGTCTCTCTCTCTCACTGTCCAGTCTGCCTGTCAAAAAAAAAAAAAGAAAGAAAGAAAGAAAAAAGAAAATGAATCTTGATGAAGAATGGGATGGGAGAGGGAGTAGGAGATGGGATGGTTGCAGGTGGGAGGGTGGTTATAGGGGGAAAAACAGCTATAATCCAAAAGTTGTACTTTATATTTATTAAAGAAAATTTTTCTAAAAAAAATTGTTGGCATTGTGGTGCATCAGTTTAAGTTGCTGCCTTCAACACGACATCCCATGTCAAAGTGCCCATTTAAGTCCCAGCTGCTCCATTTCCAATCCAGCTCCCTGCCAATGTGCTGAAAAAGTAAGGAAGATGGTCCATGTGCTTGGGTCCCTGCTACCCACGTGGGAGACCCAGGTGGAGTTTCTGTCTTCTGGCTTCACTCTGACCCAGCCTTGACCATTGAAGGCATTTGAGGATGAACCAGTAGATGGAAGATCAATCAATCAATCAATCTCTGTCACTCTGCCTGTCAAGTAAATAATTAAATCTTTTTAAAAACAAATGAAACAAATTCTAGAAAAACAATGTAAATGATCAACAAATCTGAGTTGATTTTATGAAAAGACTAAGGGGTGGAGTACTTAGATAATTAAAATCAGAAATGAAAGAGGATACACTGAAACTGATATAACATAAAGGATAATAAGAGACTACTATGGAAAATTTTATGCCAACAAATTAAACAACCTAAAAGAAATAGATAAATTCCTAGAAATGTAAACCTATGAAGAAATTGAAAACCTCAACCAACCTATAACTAATAAGGAGACTGGATGAGTAATCAAAAGTCACCCAGCAAAGCCCACTTTAGATAGCTTCACTGGTAAGTTATACCAAACATTCATATTTTCTTATTTTTTAAAGATTTATTTTAAAGGTAGAGTGACAGAGACAGAAGGAGAGACTGAAAGAGAAAGAGATCTTCCATCTGCTGGTTCACTCCCCAAATGGCCACAACAGTCTGGGTTTGGTTAGGTCAAAACCAGGAACCCAGAACTCCATCCAAGTCTCCTACATGGGTGGCAGGGGTCCAGTATTTGGGCCATCTTCCACTGTGCATTAACAGGGAGCTAAATTGGAAAGAGAACAGCCTGGACTCAATTCAGCACTCTGATGCAGGATGCCAACATCACAGTTTTAACCTGATGCACACAATGCCAGTCCCTATACCAAACATTTAAAAACGAATTAACACCAATCCTTCTCAAGATGTTCTGAAAAAATTAAAGAGAACAGAACACTTTCAAACTTATTCCATGAGGCTGCCATAACCATGATACCAAAAACAGATAAGGATGTTAAAAAGAAATACAAATTATAGGACAATATCACTGATGAACATACATGCAAAAATCTTCAACAAAACACTAGCAATCATCAAAATGGTAAAAGATAATAGGCTTTAGTAAGTATGTGGAGAAAAATGAACACTTTTACACTATTGGTAGGAACATAAATTGGTACAGCCTTTATGGAAAACAGTATGGAGGTTCCTTAAAAGACAAAAAATAGAATTACCATATGATCCGGCAATCCCACCACTGGGTATATAACCAAAGGAAATGAAATCAGTATAATAAAGCAACACATGCTGTGGTATGTTTATTCAAACATTATTCACAGTAGCCATATAAGTGGACAACCTATGTGTCTATTGACAGATCATTAACAAAATATGATATATCTGCATACAATGAAATATTATTCAGCCATAAAAATAAGGAAATCTTGCTATTTGTGACAACACTAATGAACTTGAAGAGCACTTTCTAAGTGAAATAATCCAGAAGGAGAAAGACAAGTACTGTCTGGTATCAATTATATTTGGAATTTTAAAAAAAGTTGAATTTACAGAAACAAAGTAGAAATGGTGGCTCCCACGGCTACTGGTACAGAAAATGGAGAGGTGTTTTTCTTCTTCTTTTTTTTTTTTTTTGACAGGCAGAGTGGACAGTGAGAGAGAGAGACAGAGAGAAAGGTCTTCCTTTGCCGTTGGTTCACCCTCCAATGGCTGCCGCGGACGGCAAGCTGCGGCCAGCGCACCGCGCTCATCCGATGGCAGGAGCCAGATGCTAGGTGCTTTTTCCTGGTCTCCCATGGGGTGCAGGGCCCAAGCACTTGGGCCATCCTCCACTGCACTCCGGGCCACAGCAGAGGGCTGGCCTGGAAGAGGGGCAACCGGGACAGAATCCAGCGCCCCGACCGGGACTAGAACCTGGTGTGCCGGCGCCGCAAGGCGGAGGATTAGCCTGTTGAGCCACGGTGCCGGCCAAGAGAGGTGTTTTTCAACAGGTATAAACTTTCCATTATCAGATGAAGAAATTCTGAGATTCTAATGTATTGGTATAATGGTGATTGTAGTTAATAATACTATATTGAAGGGCCGGCACTATGGCACAGTGGGTTAAGGCCCTGGCCTGAAGTGCTGGCATCCCATATGGGCACAGGTTCTAGTCCCGGCTGCTCCACTTCCAATCCAGCTCTCTGCTATGGCCTGGGAAAGCAGTAGAAGATGGCCCAAGTCCTTGGGCCCCTGCACCTGCTTGGGAGACCTGGAAGAAGCTCCTGGCTCCTGTCTTCGGAGCGGCTCAGCTCTGGCCGTTGCAGCCATCTGGGGAGTGAACCTGCGGATGGAACACCTCTCTCTCTCTGTCTCTACCTCTCTCTGTAACTCTGTCTCTCAAATAAATAAAATAAATCTTAAAAATATACTATATTGTATCCTCAAAATTTGCTAACAATAGACCTTAAGCTTTCTCACCAAATAAAATAAAAGATATGGGGAGAATAACTATATAAGGTGGTTGATATGTTAATTAACTGATTATAGTAACAATTTTACTATGATTGCATATGTCAAATCACCATTTTGTACACTATAATTACATACAATTTTATTTATCAATTAATTGTACCTCAATAAGATTGAAAGAACTGCAAAACCAACAAAACTACAATCACATACAGTAAAGTGACAGAACTGAAGGGTTAAGTGGACAGTTCTACAATAATAGTTAAGACTTCAATGCCTTGATTTCAATAATGGATAAAATGTCTAGAAAACTCTGCAACAAAATAGAGGCTTTAAGCAGTACTATAAACCAATCAGACCAAATACAAACCATATGCAGAATGTTCTATCCTAAAAGCAATGTATAATTTTGTAAAACAGAATGCTCTACCCCAGAACAACAGAATCAATATTCTTCTCAAGTGCACATGGAACACTTTCCAAGGAGAAACATATGTTAAACCACAAAACGAGTCTGAATAAAATTCAAAACATTGAAGTCATAAAAAATATCTTTTCTGACAACCATGCAATGCAATTAGTCATCCATAACTGAGGGGAAAAAAATAGAAGATTCCCACATACATGAAAATTAACAATTTTTGTAGATTTTATTTGTCTGAAAGGCAGAGTTAAGAGGGAGAGACAGAAACAGAAACAGGGAGAAAGATCTTCCATCTACTGGTCCAATCCCCAAATGGCTGCAACATCTAGGGCTGCGCTATGCCGAAGCCGGGAGCCAGGAGCTTCCTCCTGGTCTCCTCTGTGGGTGCAGGGCCCAAGCACTTGGGCCATCTGCGCTGCTTTCCCAGGCACATTAGCAAGGAGCTGGATAGGAAGTGGAGCCACCCATATGGTATGCCAGCACTGCAGGCAGCAGCTTAACCCATTGTGCTACAGCACCAGCCCCAAAGCAACATTTTTTTAAATAATCAGTGAGTCAAAGAAAATAATCACAAGAGAAATTAGAACATTCTTGGATAAATTGAAAACAGAATCAAAACTCATAGAACACAACAAAACAGTTCTAAAAGAGGAATGTAAAGCTGTAAATAACTTATTTTTTAAAGTGAAAGATACTGGGGCCTGCACCGTGGCTCACTTGGTTGGTCCTCCACCTGCAGCACCGGCACCCCCGAGGTTCTAGTCCCGGTCGGGGTGCCAGATTCTGTCCTGACTGTTCTTCTTCCAGTCCAGCTCTCTGCTGTGGCCCGGGAAGGCAGTGGAGGATGGCCCAGGCACTTGGGCCCCTGCACTCGCTTGGGAGACTGGGAGGAGGCACCTGGCTCCTGGCTTCAGATTGGCGTAGCGTTGGCCACGGTGGCCATTTCGAGGGGTGAACCAACGGAGGGATGACCTTTCTCTCTCTCTCTCTCTCACTGTCTAACTCTATCTGTCAAATAAAAAAATTAAAATTAAAAAAATAAAGTGAAAGATACTGAGAAAACATAAAATACCTGGATATAATTATATATATATATATATGAAAAATATGTATATACCACTAGTATTTGTAAACTTTGTGCTATCATGTTCATAATAAACTACCATTCTGGGACGGGCATTGTGGCACAGAGGGTTAAGCTGCTACTTGGGACATGTGCATCCCATATCAGAGTGCCAGTTCAAGTCCCAGCTGTTCTGTGTCCCATCCAGCTTCCTGCTAATGCACACCCTTGCAGACAGCAAGTGATGCTCATGTACTTGGTCCCTGCAACCCACACAGGATAGATACCTGATTTGAGTTCCTGAGCCCTAGTTTTGGCCCTGCCAAGCCCTGGCTGTTACAGACATTTGAAGAGTGAAACAGCAAACAGCAGATGGACAATCTCTCTCTCTCTCTCTCTCTCTCTCTCTGACACAAATAAAATGAAAATAAATAAATTTTAAATTTGTAAAAATAAATAAAAGGCACCCAAATGGAAAGGAAGAACTAAAAGTATCTCTCTTCTTTTTTTAAAGATTTATTTATTTATTTGAGAGTCAGAGTTACACAGAGAGAGAAAGGGAGGCAGAGAGAGAGAGAGAGAGAGAGAGAGAGAGGTCTTCCGTCCACTGGTTCACTCCCTAATTGGATGCAATGCCTGGAGCTGCGCTGATATACTGCGCTGATATGAATCCAGGAGCCAGGAGCTTCTTCCAGGTCTCCCTAGAAGGTGCAGGGGCCCAAGGACTTGTACCGCTTTCCCAGGCCATAGCAGAGAGCCGGATCAGAAGTGGAGGAACCGGGATTCGAACCAGCGCCCATATGGGATGCTGGCACTGCAGGCAGCAGCTTTACCTGCTACGCCATAACACTGTTCTCTAAAAGTACCTCTATTTACATATGTAATGATCTTACAGAGATAAAATTACAAAGAATCCAATTCCTCAAAAGAGCTATTACAGCTAATACACAAATTCAGCAGTTGCAAATACAATATAAAATGCAAAAAAAAAAAAAAACAGCTCAATTCCATTTGCTAGCAATGAACAACTCAAACATGATATTAAACAAAACAATTCGGGGGCAGGTGTTATGCTGCGGTGGGTTAAGCCGCCAATTGTGATTCCAGCATCCTTTATCAGAGTGCTGGTTCATGCTCTTGGCTGGCGCTGTGGCTCACTTGGCTAATCCTCCGCCTCAGCGCTGACACCCCGGGGTTCTAGTCCTAGTTGGGACACCAGATTCTGTCCCGGTTGCTCCTCTTGCAGGCCAGCTCTCTGCTGTGGCCCGAGAGTGCAGTGGAGGATGGCCCAAGTCCTTGGGCCCTGCACCCGCAAGGGAGACCAGGAAGAAGCACCTGGCTGTGGCTGTAGTGGCCATTTGGGGGGTGAACCAACGGAGGGAAGACTTTTCTCTCTGTCTCTCACTCTCTCTCTCTCTCTCTCACTGTCTAACTCTGCCAGTCAAAAAAAAAAAAAATGTACCATGTGCTCTGCTTCTGATCTAGCTCCCGGCTAATGTGCCTGGGAAGACAGTGGAAGGCAGCCCAAGTACTAGGGCCCCTGTCACCCACATGGGAGATCTGGATGGAGTTCCAGCTCCTGGCTCCAGTCCCAGCTGTTGTGGTTGTTTGGGGAGTGAACTGATGAATGGAAAATCTCTGTTTCTCCTTCTCTGTCACTCTGCTTTTCAAATAAATAAATAAATATCTTTTTAAAAATATTCATTTATTTATCTGAAAGTCAGAGCCACACAGAGAGAGAAGGAGAGAAAGAGAGAGATCTTCCTTCTGCTGGTTCACTCCTAATTGGCCAAACGGCCTGAGCTACGCCAATCCAAAGCCAAAAGCCAAGAGCCTTCTCTGGGTCTCCCATATGGGTGTAGGGGCCCAAGGACTTGAGCCATCTTCTACTGCTTTCCCAGGCCATAGTAGAGAGCTGGATCAAAAGTGAAGCTGGATCAGAAGTGGAGTAGCTGGGACTTGAACCAGCGCCCACATGGGATGCTGGCACTGCAAGCAGCAGTTTTACCCACTATGCCACAGCACCAGCCCAATAAATCTTGGGTGTTAACAGGTAAAGCCACCACCAGCATCCCATATGGGCACTGGTTCAAGTCCTGGCTACTCCATTTGTGATTCAACTCCCTGCTAATGGACTGGGAAGCAATGGACAATGGCTCAAGTACTTGGCCCCATGCAACTACATGGGAGACCCAGAAGACGCTTCTGTCTCCTGGCTTTGGCTTGGCCCAGTGCTGGCTATTGGGGCCATCTAGAGAGTGAACCAGCAGATGGAAGATCTCTCTTTCTTTCTCTCTCTCTGCTTTCTCTCTGTAACTCTGTCTTTGAAATAAACAGATTTTTAAAACGATAAGTTTATTTTTTAAAAAGAAGACAATTGCATTTATAACAGCATCAAAATAATATAATATTTAGGAATATAACAAAAGATGTAAAAATGTTTACTCTGAAAATGACAAAACATTGTTGAAAGTCCTAAACAAATAGAAAACTACACAATTGTCATGGATTAAAAGACTTAATGTTGTTAAAATGACAATACCGTGGTATTGTCATGGTACAGTGGGTTAAGCCAGTGCTTGGGAAGCCAACATCCCTCATCAGAGTGCCGAGTTTGAGTCCCAGCTACTCCACTTCTCATCCAACTTCCTTCTGATGAACCTGAAGATGGCTCAAATATTTAAGTCCCTGCCACTCACGTGGGAGGGACTGAAGTACTTGGGCCATCTTCCACTGCTTCCCAAGGTACAATTTCCAAGGCACAATAGCAGGGAGCTGGATCAGAAGTGGAGAACTGGGACCTTGAACCAGTGTTCATGGGGGATGCCAGCATCACAGGTGGTGGCTTAAACTGCAGCCCCAATCCCTTCTGCTTCTTATGAGCTCCATAATAAATTCCTGTAAAAATACAGCCACCTTACTGTGACTATTCCTCTTGTGTGACTGTGTTTTGTTATTCAGTACCTGATCAACCACTCTTCCTCCTCCCCCTACTCTTCTTAGTCTCTAGTGACCACTATTCTACTCTCTGCTTCTATGAAATACACTTTTTTAGCTTCCACATATGAGAAAGGACACACAGTATTTGTCTTTCTGTGTCTGGATTATTTCTCTTACCATAATGTCCTCCAGTTCCATCCATGTTGACACAAATTACAGCATATTACTCTCTCTTATGGCTGTAAGAACGGGAACTGTGAAATTTTAGAAAAAAACATAAGGGAAAGACTTCAAGACATCAGTGTAGGTAATGATTTTTTTGGATAAGACCCACAAAATACATGCTACAAAAGCAAAAGTGATGAGTGGGGTTATATCAAGCAAGAAGCTTCTGCACAGCAAACGAAACAAGAAATAAAGGACCGCCTAAAGCATGGGAGAATAGGGGCCAGCATTGTGGCATAGCAGGTAAAGCCACCACCTGTGAATCCAGCATCCCGTGTGGGTGCCAATCCAGGTCCCAGCTGCTCCACTTCTGACCCAGCTCCCTGCTAATGTTTCTGGAAAGCAGAAGAGGATGGCCCAAGTGCTAGAGCCCCTGCCACACATGTGGGAGACCCAAAGAAGACCCTGGCTCCTGGCTTCATTCTGCCCCAGTCCTGGAAGTTGCTGCCGTCCAAGGGATGAACCAGCAGATGGAAGATATCTCTCTCTCTCTCTCTCTCTCTCTCTCTCTCTCTCTCTCCCCCTCCCGTCTCTGTAACTCTGACTTCCAAATAAATAAATATTTTTTTAAAAAAGAATGGGAGACTATATTTGCAAACTATTCATCTGACAAGGGACTAACGTCAAAAATACATTAAGGTATATTTCACTTCGTGGTGCTATATGAGGGCAAATGGTCAAAATCTTTACTTAACACATACTGAACTGGTCTCCTGTATACAAAGAGAATTGAAAAAGGAATCTGGATGTGAATGAAAGGGGAGAGGGAGCGGGTAAGGGGGGAGGGTTGTGAGGGGAGAGGGAAAGTGGGGGGGGGAAGCCATTGTAATCCTTAAGTTGTACCTTGGAAATTTATATTTTAAATAAAAATTTGAAAAAAAAAAAGTCAACAGCAAAAAAAAAAAATAAGTGGGAGGGGAGGAAAGAATGGGGAAAGGCTGGTTACAGGTAGTAAATTATAATTAGCGTTAAAAGGTTATGGGGTTCCATTGCACCGTAGGATGACTATAGATAATGCAGTATATATTTCTCTATTAAAAAAAAAACTAGAAGTTAGGATTTGAAAAGCTTTCACAATCAAGAAACATTAAATGTTTGAGAAGATAGAGCTATTTATCCTGGTTGAACATTACACAATGTTTATAAATATTGAAATGCTATTTGGTACCCCATAAATGTGTAGTTTTTCAAAGATTTATTTATTTGAGAAGCAGAGTTACAGACAGCGTGAGGAAGGGATAGAAAGGGAGGTCTTCCATCTGTTGGTTCACTCCCCAAATGGCTGTAATGGCCAGAACTGGGCCCATCCAAAGCCAGGAGCTGGGAGATATATCCAGGTCTCTCACGTGGGTGGCAAGGGCCCATGCACTTGGGCTATCTTCTGCTGCTTTCCCAGGCCATTAACAGGGAGCTGGATTGGAAGTGGAGAAGCCAGGACTTGAATCAGTGCCCATAAGGGATGCTAGCGCCACAGGCGGGGCCTTAACCTATTATGCCACAGCACTGTCCCAATATGTATAATTTTTAATGTGCCTGTTAAAAAATTTAGGAGAGGGGCCAGCTCACTTGGTTAATCCTCCACCTGCGGCGCCGGCATCCCATATGGGCGCCGGTTCTAGTCCCGGTTGTTTCTCTTCCAGTCCAGCTCTCTGCTGTGGACCGGGAGGGCAGTGGAGGATGGCCCAAGTGCTTGGGCCCTGCACCCGCATGGGAGACCAGGAAGAATCACCTGGCTCCTGGCTTTGGATTGGCACAGTGCCGTCCATAGTGGCCATTTGGGGAGTGAACCAATGGAAGGAAGACCTTTCTCTCTGTCTCTCTCTCACTGTCTGTAACTCTACCTGTCAAATTAAAAAAAAAAAAAAACCACCACATTAGTTTAAAAAAAAATTTAGGAGAAAATTATATCCAATTTAAAAATGGGCTAATGATCTGAATAGACATTTCTGAAAAGAAGATATACAAATGGCCAACAAGTATAAAATTCTTCAATATCTCTAAATCAAAACTGTAATATCTCACCCCAGTTAGAATAGCTAGAATCAAAAAGAAAAAGAAAATGACATATACTGGTGAGGATGCAGAGAAACAGGAACTTTTACTGTTGCAGAGAATGCAAATCAGTAAACTATTATGGAAAACAGTATGGAGGTTGCGCAAAAAACTAAACATAGGGGCCTGCACTGTCACATAGGAGGTTAAACTGTCATCCCATATGGTTCAAGTCCTAGCTGCTCCTCTTCTGATCCAGCTCTCTGCTATGGCCTGGGAAAGCAGTAGAAGATGGCCCAAGTCCTTGGGCCCCTGCACCCATGTGGGAGACCTGGAAGAAGCTCCTGGCTCCTGGCTCCTGGCTTCAGATCAGCCCCACTCCAGCCATTGCAGCCATTTGGGGAGTGAACCAGCGGATGGAAGACCTTTCTGTCTCTCTCTCTCTCTCTCTCTCTCTCTCTGATTCTCCCTCTCTCTCTCTGTAACTCTACCTCTCAAATTAAAAAATGAATCTTTAAAAAAAGAAAAACCTAAACATGGACCTATCATATGAGTAAATGAACTCAGGATTTTGAAGAAATAACTATGCTGCCATGTTTACTGTAGCATTATTCACAATAGCCAAGATATGGAATCAACTGAAGCATCATCCGTTGACAGCTGAATGGATAAAGAATATTTGCAATATATAAATTATGGGATATTATTCAGCTATTAACATTTGGGCTTTTCATGGGCTGCCAGAGGGACTGCCTAAGGAGGAGTGCTGATGAGAACAGTTTGGATGCCGGAAGGCTACTGAGCACAAAGGAAGTAAGTATAGAGGCTTGTTGCAGCCCCAGAGCGGTCACATTACCTGAGAGTGACACTAGGAGGAGGAAGTAATTAAAGCTCCTAACGACGCACCACCATGTTTATAGCAGCAGTGTTCACAAGGCCAAAATGTGGAATCGACCAAGGTGTCCATCATCAGACGAATATAAAAAAGTGATATATGTCTATATACATATGCACCCAGTGGAATATTATTCAGCTATAAAAAAGAATGAAATTCTACCATTTGTAGCAAAATGGATGCAACTGGAGGACATCATGTTGTGTGAAATAAGCCAGACCCAGGAAGACAAATACTGCATGTTCCCCTTCAGTGTGGGAGCTAAAAATTAAAAAAAGAAATAAAAAAAGAAAAAAGAAAGAAATGCCTTTGTGTATCAGTAGTGCTACAAATAGAGCTTCATAAAACTCTGTTTTATACCTTTGTAAAACCAATGGTTAAGAAGGTTACAGTGGAGCTGGCACTGTGGCATGGCAGGTTAAGCTGTGGCCTGCAGTCCAAGCATCCCATATGGATGCCAGTTCCTGTCCTGGCTGCTCCACTTCCAACCCAGCTCTCTGCCAATGGACCTAGGAAAGCAGCGGAAGATGGCCCAAGTTCCTGGGCCCCTTCACTCATGTGGGAGACCCAGAAGAAACTCCTGGCTCCTGGCTTCAGTCTGGTCCAACTCTGGCCATTGTGGCCATTTGGGGAGTGAACCAGCAGATGGAAGATTCTTCTTCTTCTTCTTTTTTTTTTTTGACAGGCAGAGTGGACAGTGAGAGAGAGAGACAGAGAGAAAGGTCTTCCTTTGGCGTTGGTTCACCCTCCAATGGCTGCTGCGGCCGGCGCACCACGCTGATCCAAAGCCAGGAGCCAGGTGCTTCTCCTGGTCTCCCATGGGGTGCAGGGCCCAAGCACTTGGGCCATCCTCCACTGCACTCCCGGGCCACAGCAGAGAGCTGGCCTGGAAGAGGGACAACCGGGACAGAATCCGGTGCCCCAACTGGGACTAGAACCCGGTGTGCTGGCGCCGCAAGGCGGAGGATTAGCCTGTTGAGCCACGGCGCCGGCCAGATACTTCTTTCTATCCCTAAAACCTCTCTCTCTGTAACTCTGCCTGTAAAATAAAGAAAGAAATAATAAATAAATTTTAAAATAAATAAATAAATCTTAAAAAAAAAAAAAAACGCATACTACTGTGGGCCGGTGCTGCTGCCCAGCAGGTTTAAGCTTCAGCCTGCAGTATAGCATCCCATGTAGGCACGGTTCAAGTCCCAGCTGCTTCACTTCTGATCCAGCCCCACACTAATGCACCTAGGAAAGTAGTGGAAAATGACCCAAGTGCTTGGGCCCCTGTACCCACGTGGGAGACCCAGAAGAAACTCCTGGCTTTGGCCTGGCCTAGCTCCAGCTGCCGTGGCCTTTTGGGGAGTGAACCAGTAGATAGATTCTCTCTCTCTCTCTCTCTCTCTCTCTCTGTTTCTGTCTCTGTAACTCTGCCTTTTATGTAAATAAATAAATCTTTAAAAAAGAGTGTAATAGCACTATAGGTTTAATAGTCTGTGATTACTTTAAAATTTACCACATATGGGTGAAATGGTCATTTTTCCATTCAATTATTGTTTAGATCATTGTCTATATTCCCACTAAATTAGTGTCTTTTTGTTTTATATTTGTTAAACTTCTTTGATGAAGCAATATGCCTTTTTACTGTAATGCAAATTTAAAAGATGCTATCTTAAAAACTAAAAAAAAAACAGAAGGAATAAATCAATCTTTTTTAAAAAAGAAGGAAAGAAAGGGAGAGGGAGAGAAGGTGAAGTTATCTGGGGAATGAACTAGTTGGATGGAAGAGATTTCTGTCTGTCCCTCTCTATATAACTCTGCCTTTCAGATAAATAATGTTTTTCAAAAGCTACAATGTTGTAGTTGATTTCTCAACAATGTTGCAGTGGATTGGTTTCTGAGAGGAGGAGCCTGGTGAGGGAAGAGGCGCGGAGTCACCACACAGACCCCGGGAGTCTGGTGAAAGCGGGCTTGAGGCGAGCAGCCCCCAGACTCGTTTATTTCAGTTGGAACCACATCTTATATAGCCAAGACCAGCCAATCTGGTCAAGGGGCGGTCTATGCCCCAACCAATCACAGCCTGTTGCCAGGCAGTTTCCAAAGCCATCCAATCACAGCCTGTTGCCAGGCAGGCTCCGTTTGCCCTGTGGGTTTCAAAGCCATTCCTGAGTGACTGACGCTCACTTGCCAGCGGCCACCTTGGCATGGCCTTCTCATTCCACCACAATATAAATCTATATGAATGGATACACAATGTAAAATTGTATAAATTGTATGGCCGGCGTTGTTGTGTAGCGGGTAGAGCCGACACCTGCAGTGCCAACATCCCATATGGGCGCCGGTTTGAATCCCAGCTGCTCCACTTCTGATCCAGGCTATGGCCTGGGAGAGCAGTAGAAGATGGCCCAAGTCCTTGGGCCCCTGCAACCACATGGGAGACCCAGAAGAAGCTCCTGGCTCCTGGCTTCAGATTGGCACAGCTCTGGCCATTGCAGCTATCTGGGGAGTGAACCAGCAGATGGAAGCTCACTCGCTCGCTCACTCGCTCACACTCGCTCGCTCTCTCTCTCTCTCTCTCTCTCTGCCTCTGCCTCTCTGTAACTCTGTCTTTCAAATAGATAAATCTTTTTAAAAATATATATAAATTGTAACGTGAATAACAGAGTAACAGAGAAGAGTAAGATGTAAAAGATTAAGACTTGGGGTTAGCTTTATGTGACAGTGAATTAGTCCACTGCTTGTGGTGTCAGCATCCCAAACAAGCACCAGATCAAGTCCCGGCTGCTCCACTTCTGATCCAGCTTCCTGTGAATGTGCCTTGGGAAACAGCAGAAGATGACCCAAGAGCTTGGGTATCTGCAATCCTTTTGGGAGACCTGGAAGAAGCTCCTGGCTCCTGGCTTCTGTCTTGCCCAACCCTTGCCATTGTGGCTTTTTGGGGAGTGAACCAGTGGGATGGAGGATTTCTCTCTCTCTCTGTCTCTCCCCCTCCACCCTCTATAATTCTGTCTCTCAAACAAATAAATAAATCCTTTTAAAAATAGATAAATATTTTAAAAGATTTATTAAAATGTGTGATAATCAAAATGGTATGGTATTGATGAAGGGATAATAGCATAGAACAAAGAAAAAGAATAGAAAACCCAGAAATAGACCTACATGAATATAGTCAATTTATTTTTATCTTTTAAACTTTTGATTAACATATACTTCTTGTACAACTTTACTGCTTATACAGCTTTCAGGGGGCACAGTGTAATAATTCAGCACATGTAGATAGTATAAATGGATAAAATAAGGCATCAGCATCCCCACCTGAAACTATGGAATATTTCATGAATTTTATTCCATTCCTTGTGTAGGGGCCATGCTGATCTCTATATCATCAAAGTTTTAATATTTGTGCTGCCAGAGCAAGCACTCATCAATTGATTTTTAAGAAAGGTACAAAGGCAATTCAGTGGAGAAATGATACTGTGACTTTTGAGATGGTGCTAGAAAAATTAGGTTGCAAATAAACAAATTTAAAAAGAAAAAAAGGTTGATCTAAACCTCACAATTTACAAAAGAAATCAAAATGGATAATACATAACTTTAAATATAACATAGAACTCTAGAAAGAAACATAAAAGAATACATTTGTGACTTTAGGTAAAGCAAAGATTTCTAAGGACATCAAAAGCACAACATATAAAATAAAAATGATGAAGTTCAACACTATTTTATTTATTTTTATTTGAATGAGAGAGAGAGAATCTTCCACCTGCTGGCTCACTTCCCAGATGCCTACAACAGTCAGGGCCAGGCTAAGCCAGGAACCCAGAATTCAGGTCAGCTCTCCTACATGGAAGGCAGAGACCCAAATAGTTGAGCCATAATCTGCTGACTCCCCAGGTGCACATTAGCAGGAAGCTGGAGTAGGGAGTGGGGCCATATAGAATGTGCACATACTAAGCAGCATCTTACCCAGAGTCAAACGTCTACCCACAGTTCAACAAAATTTAAAATTTTTGTTCTATGAAAGACAATGTTAAAAGAATAAAAAGCAAGCTATAGGCTGAGAGAATATATAAGCAAAGCACATATATATAGAATATATAAAAAGTTCTCAAGGTCAAATCATAAAAACAAGTCAATTTTTAAAAACAAGATAAATATTTGAGCAGATAATTCTTTATGAAAGACATATGAGTGTCAATTAAGCACATGAAAATCATAACACTGCATATGCAAACCACAATAATAATGATACCATTACAGAGCTATTAGGATGGGTAAAAAGAAGTAAAAAAGAAAAGAAAAAACAGGCGCTACCCAGTGCTGGAAGGATACAGACCACCTGTAACTTGTATGCATTTTTGTACTTTACAATAAAATTAAACATACACTTACTATATAATCTACAATCACGATTCTAGATATTCATCACAAGGAAAGAAAACACAAACACGCACTGGCAAATACTGATAGTTTCATTCATAACTGCTAAGAACTGGAAACAACCTGAAGTGATGAATGAACCCTGGTGTATCCCTATAGTGGAGTACTAATCAGTACACAAATACCTAAAATAAATTATTAAATAAATACGTGAACTAGATATGTGGCTGTGCAACACAAAATGGATGAATTTCTAAAACATGCTGAATGAGAAGCTAAATCAAAAGCTCACATACTTTATGATCCTATGTATATGACATTTTGAAAAAGGCAAAACTGTTTAGAACTAGGGAGTGATTATGAATGGCCAAAGAGTTACTAAAAAGAGAAACATAAGGAAATTATTTGGAGTGATGTAGTTTTTAACTTATGCTAGTTGTGGTGTTGCTTCAGTCAGGAATCTATTTGTAGTTGCCAAGTAGCATAGAACTGTATACCAAGGAGTGTGAACTTCACTATGAGGATAATTTAAACTAAAGTAAGTGAAGAAGAAATATTTCCTCAGACAAGCAAAACTAAGGGTGTCAGAAACACAAAAGTGAAAAATACCAAAAAATGGAATAAATAAAAATAAATAGAAATTTCTTTTCTCTTATTTTTATTCGCCTGATAATTGGCTAGAGCAATCATGGGACAAATGTGTTTCTAGCAAATGGAAAAATAAAACGTATGATAATACCATAATGACCTGGAGAGAATAGTTGGGGTTATGCTATCATGAGATCTTAACACTTCATGTGAATAATATAATATGGATGGACTATAAAAATGTATATTGTAAACCCCAGAGTAACCGCTAAAGCTTTATTGAAAAGGGGCCAGTATTGTGGCACAGTGGGTTAAGCCACCACTCGCAATGCCAGCATCCTATATCAGAGCACAGGATCCTGTGCCAGCTGTTCCATTTCCCATTTAAATCCTTGCTAATGTGCCTGGGAAAGCAGCGGAGAATGAACCGAGCGCTTGGCCACTGCCACCCACACGGGAAACCTGGATGGAGTTCCAGGATCCTGGCTTCAGCCTGGCCCAGCTCCAGCCATTGCGGCCATTTGGGGAGTGAACCAGCAGATGGAAGATCTCTCTCAGTCTCTCCCTGTCTCTGTTGCTCTGTGTTTCAAACAAATAAAATAAATAAACCTTTGATAGAAAAGAATAGTATAAATAATAAGCCAATAATGAAATAAAATCATAAAAAACAACCCAAAAGATGTCAGAAAAAAAAATGGAATGGACGAAAATGGTTTAATACAACCATATCAACCATTACATATCCTAAATATTTCAATTAGAAATCAGAGAATGGTAGAGTGGACCAAAAAGTGAAACCCAGCTCTATGGTGTCTAAAGGAAACTTCCTTCAAATATTAAAAAATAAATGTTAAAAGTACATGATTGGGGGCAGGCACTGTGGTGTACTGGGTAAGGCCACCCCCTGCAGTGCCCGCATCCCATATGGGTGCCAGTTCGAGTCCAGGCTGCTCCACTTCCGATCCAGCTCTCTGCTATGGCCTGGGAAAGCAGTGGAGGATGGCCCAAGTCCTTGGGCCCCTGCACCCGCATGGGAGACCTGGAGGAAGTTCCTGGCTCCTGGCTTCAGATAGGCACAGCTCTGGCCATTGAGTCCAATTGGGGAGTGAACCAGCAGATGGAAGACCTCTCTCTCTCTCTCTCTCTCCTCTGTCTCTCCTTTTCTCTCTGTGTGGCTCTGACTTTCAGATAAATAAATAAATCTTTTTTAAAAAGTACATGATTGAAAATATATATATATATATGCCATGAAAACTATAATCAAATTAAAGCTAGAATAGTCAAATATATGCTAGACTATAGAACAAGTAATATCACCACAGATCAACAAAGCTATTTCATAATGAGAACTGGATCAGCTGTCCAAAAAGACGTAAAAACCTTAAATGTATATATGCCTAGCAATAGAACTTCAAATAAGTACAGGGGCAGGCATCCGGCATAGCAGTGAAGTTGCTGCCTGGGACAGCCACTTCCATATCAGAGTGTCTGGTTCCAGCCCCAGCTCCTCTGCTTCTGGCCCATCTTCCTGCTATTGTACACCTTGAGATGCAGTAGGCGATGGCTCAAGTATTTGGGTCCCTGCCACCCATATAGGGGTCCCAGATTGAGTTCCAGGCTTCTGGCTTCAGCCTAGACCAGTCATGGCTATTGTTGGCATTTGGAAAATGAATCACTGTAAAGGAGCGCTCTCTCTCTCTCTCTCTCTCTCTCTTTCTCTCTCACACACACACACACACACACACGTTTTCAAATAAAATTTTAAAATGAATAAATATTCAAAAATAAAGAAAACGCAGGGGCCAGCATTGTAACCCAGTGGGTTAAACTGAAACATCCTTTTCACTGCCAGTTCAAGCTCCTCTTTCTCCACTTCCACTCCAGCTCCCTGCTAATGCATCTGGAAAACAGCAGAACATGACAAAGTTCTTGGGCCCCAGCCACCCATATGGGAGACCCATATGGAAACTCTGCCTATCAAATAGATAAATAAGTCTTTGTTTTTAAAAAGTTCATGGAGGGGCTGGTGCTGTGGCATAGCAGGGAGAGCCACTGCCTGTAGCATTGGCATCTCATGTGGGTGCCGGTTTGTGTCCCAGCCGCTCCACTTATGATCCAGCTCCCTGCTAATGCACCTGGGAAAGCAGCGGAAGTCGGCCCAAGTCCTTGGGCCCCAGCACCCACATGGGAGACCTGAAAGAAGCTCCTGGCGGGCCGGCGCCATGGCTCACTAGGCTAATCCTGTGCCTTGTGGCGCCGGCACACCGGGTTCTAGTCCCAGTCGGGGCGCCGGCCAGGTTCTAGTCCCAGTCGGGGAGCCGGATTCTGTCCCGGTTGCTCCTCTTCCAGGCCACCTCTCTGCTGTGGCCCGGGAGTGCAGTGGGGGATGGCCCAAGTCCTTGGGCCCTGCACCCCATGGGAGACCAGGAGAAGCACCTGGCTCCTGGCTTCAGATCAGCGCAGTGCACCGGCCGCAGTGGCCACTGGAGGGTGAACCAACGGCAAAGGAAGACCTTTTTCTCTATCTCTCTCTCTCTCACTGTCCACTCTGCCTGTCAAAAAATAAATAAATAAATAAATAAAATTTTAAAAAGAGAGAGAATGCATAAGTTGCAATACTTACAAAATTTTAAATAATTGAATTATAGAGTATTTCTCAGACAACAATAAAATTAAACTCAAAATCAGTACCAGAAGGATACCCGATAAATTTCCAAATAATTGGAAATGAAACAATACACATCACATAGCTGAGAGGAAATCACAATAGAATTTTAAAATATTTTTAACTGAATGGGGTCATGTACCAAATTTGTGGGAAGTGGACAAAATAGTGTTTCGAGGGAAATTCATATCATTAAAGATATTAGAAAAATATCTCAAATCAATTATCAAATTTTCACCTCATTAAAGAAATCAGAAAAATAATAATAATAGTAATAAAAAGCAAAGGGCAGGTGTTTGGTGCAGCTGCTTGGGCACCCACACTGCATATCAGAGTCTCAGGTCTGCTTCCAACTCCAGCTTCCTGCTAATATAAATTCTGGGAGGCAGCAGATGCTGATGGCAAAGGTGCCAGGGTTCCTTGCAGCCACATGGGAGACCTAGATTGAGTTCCGGGATCTCAGCTTCAGCCTGCTCAGCCCGAATCGTGGGCATTTGAGGAGTAAGCCAATGGATGAAGATTTCTCCCCCTCCCCCTCCCATTCTCCCTTCTCTCCCTTTCTCCTCTCTCGCCCCCACTCTTCCCCTTCCTTTTCCCCTTCCCCTCTTCTCCCTCTCTTTCCTCTCGCTCATTCCCCTCTCCCTTTTCTCTCTCTCTTTAATTCAGGGGTGGGAAAACATTTTTCTGCCAAGGGCCATTTGGATATTTGCAACATCATTCACAGGGCACACAAAATTATTAACTTAAAAATTAGGCTGGGGCCAGTGCTGTGGCGCAGTGGGTTAAAGCCCCATCCTGCAGCACCGGCATCCCATATGGATGCCAGCTTGAATCCTGGCTGCTCGTCTTCTGATCCAGCTCTCTGCTGTGGCCTGGGAAGGCAGTAGAAGATGGTCCAAGTCCTTCGGCCCCTACACCCACGTGGGAGACCTGGAAGAAGCTCCTGGCTCCTGGCTTCAGATCAGCTCAGCTCTGGCCATTGCGGTCATTTGGGGAGTGAACCAGTAGAATGGAAGACCTCTCTCTCTGGCTCTGCCTCTCTCTCTCTCTGTAACTCTGTCAAAGGAATAAAATAATTCTTTTTTAAAAAATTAGGCTGCTATAGATTTATTGAATTTCAAGTCCCACCTACATTTGTCTTGGCAGGACCAGAACAAATGATTTCTCGTACCTTCTAGGGCCCATGGGCCAGACATTCCACACCACAGCCTTAAAATAATTGGGATCGGGGTTTGGTGAAGCCCTGAAGTCATTTGTTAAGATGCCTCCATTTCACATCAGAGTGCCTGGTTCAAATCCTAGCTCCTCTGCTTCTGATCCAGCTTCCCGTTAATGCCCACCATGGGGCGGGGGGTGGGGAGCAGATCATGACTCAAATACTTGGGTCCCTGACACCCATGTGGAAAACTTCCATTGAGTTCCAGGCAACCAGCCCTGGCTATTGTGGGCATTTTGGAAGTGAACCAGTGAATGGATAATCTCTCTCTCTCTCTCTCTCTCTCTTAAATAGAGCCTGTATTACTCTGTTTTTCATTACTATAGTGATTAAATACCTGAGGCTTGGTAACTTTGTTTTAAAATGATTCATCTCACAGTTTTTGAGGTTCAAGGACATGGTACCAGCTTACCCTGGTGAGGACCTCAAGGGAGAGGGCATCACCCTGGCAGGAAAGCTTATGAGAAGGACAGATCACATCAGGAAGTCAAGACGCTGGGGAACAGACACACTTTTTTTTTTTATAACCATCCTCTCACAAGAACTCAGGGGTCCCACAAGAACTACCTCAACTCCTTCAAAGAGCGTGCATCCCAGTGACTTAAGAACTTCCCACTAGGCCCCATCTCTTCAAAGTGCTACACTGCAGAACACACCTTCCACATACAAACACTTGAGGGGAACAAACCAAAGCAGTCTTAATCTCTACCACACTCACATTCTGAGGTGCTGGAGGCTGGGACTTCAACAAATGAATGTGGGGGTGCAAATACCACGCAACTGGGAATGCCTACCAAACACACAAGCAAAAAAGGGAAGTGAAAGACACGGAAGTGGCAATCTAGGGATGGTTGAATGAGGAGCCTTGCAATACTTTGAAAACAGAAACAATAAAAACTGAACAAAATCATCAAAAACAACTATTTAAAGAATCTAGAAATTGTAGAAAACAACTTGAGAGCTCTGGAAATTGGCCAAAGGCACATAACACATTTATTCCAAAAATTCTACCAAACTTTGATCAGAAGCGTGATAGTCTGTGGTATTTCAGACACATGTCCCAGGGCCAGCGTTATGGCGCACTAGGCTAAGCCTCTGCCTGCGGCACCCGCATCCCATATGGGCATAGGTTCTTGTTCCGGCCACTCCTCTTCTGATCCAGCTCTCTGTTATGGCCTGGAAAACAGTGGAAGATGGCCCAAGTCCTTGGGCCCCTGAACCCACATGAGTGACCTGGGAGAAGCTCCTGGCTCCTGGCTCCTGGCTCCTGGCTTCGGATTGGCCCAGCTCCGGCCATTGCAGCCACCTGTGGAGTGAACCAGTGGGTGGAAGACCTTTCTGTCTTTCTCTCTCACTATCTGTAATTCTACCTCTCAAATAAAATCTTTTAAAAAATAAAACTGACACTTCCTCTCTCTCTCCCCCAACATCTCTGGCAATAGAAACTGTGGTAAGCCCTCTCTAGGAGAGTTGTAGAAAACTCTAGCAACCTCAGTGGAAAACATTAAGGTCAGACCAAGATCTTAGCTAGCCTAAGAATGCAGCACTGTGTGGGGCAAGTAAAAGAGAAGATCAGGCAGAAATTTATCAGAGAAATCAATGGAATGAGACAGCCAGTGTGAGTGTGGATAAGATCCAACTTACCGATAATAGTGTAGAAGGAAGTGTTTAGTCACAAAGGCGCCAGCACACTCAGGGGAAATAAGAGATGGCTTGCCGAAATGCTTGTCCATGGCTGAATGTGAGGTAATGTTGGATGCTGGGCTTCTCCAGAGAAAGAGACAGACACACAGAAGATGATGGATAGATACGTAGATACACAGATATATAGATACATAGATGATAGATATTGAGAGAGGGAATTTAAGGAACTGGCTCACATGATTGTAGAGGCTACACATTCAGAAGCTGCAGTGTAAGCAGCAGGCTGGAGACAGAGGGAGGAGTTGATGCTGCAGCTTGAATCTGTAGGCAGTCTGCTGGCAACATTTCCTTTTTCTACAGAAAGTCAGTCTTTTTTTCCATTAAGGCCTTCTACTGACTGGAATAGACCTACTCACATTTACTAAAGGTTGACTGATATAAATATTAACCTCATGTTAAAAACACCTTCTCACAAACATCTAGAATGTTTTGCCAATTATCTGAATACTGTATCAAAGCCAAGTTAGCACATAAAGTTAACTACCACATGCATGAACACAGAAAAATAGAACCCAAAGGGCCAGCATTGTGGTGCAGTGGGTTAAGCCCCTGACTGACACACCAGCATCCATATGAGTACCAGTTTGAGTCCCACCTGCTCGATTTCCCATCCACCTTTCTGCTAATGTGTCTGGGAAAGCAACAGAAGAGTAACTGGGCCCCAGCCACCCACATGAAAGACTCAGATGCAGCTCCTGGCTCCTGGCTTCAGCCTGGCCCAGCCCGTTATTGTGGTCATTTGAGGACGTGAACCAGCAAATGGAAGATCTCTCTCTTGCTCTCTCTCTCTCTCTCTCTCTGTGTAATTCTGCTTTTCAAATAAATCCTTTGAAAATGCCTAGAAATAAATTTAACCAAGGAGGTGAAAGTTTTCTACAACAAAAACAATAAATCCTTCATGAATGAAATTGAAGAGGACAAAAAGAAAGGGAAAAATATCCCATGCCCATGGATTGTTAGGATCAATAGCGTTAAAGTGTCCATACTACCCAAAGCAATTTACAGATTCCAAGTAATCTCTAGCAAAATACCAATGACAGTTTTCATAGAACTAAAAATATCACTACTAAAATTCATATGGAACCACAAAAGATCCTGAATTTCCAAAGCAACCTACCTGATGTTAGATTATCAGAAACTACCACACCATGGGATTGGCATAAAAATAGACACATAGAATAATGAAACACAACAGACCCTAGCAGTAAACTCATATATCCACAGCTAATCGATCTTTGACAAAAGTCTTAAGAACATGGATTGCAGAAAGTACAGTCTTTTTTTAAAAAAAGATCCATCAATTTATTTGAGAGGTAGAGTTACTTACAACCACACACACACGGGGGGGGGGGGGGGGGGAACAAACCAAGAGTAGAATGGAACTTTCTCAGCTCAATAAAGGGCATCTACTAAACATACAATTGACATCATACTTAATAGTGAGAGAGTGGATGTTTGCTTCTTAAGTTTTGGAACATGATAGGGATGTCTGCTTTCACCCCTTCTTTTCGACATGGTCCTAGTCAGTACAGTGAGTCAGGACAAAAAAAATTACAAGAACACATATTGGAAAGCAAGATGTAAAACTATTGTGTTCACAGATGGTATGATCCTATATGTAAGAAATTCTAAGTAATCTATTTTAAAAAACTAAAATTAATAAGCAAGTTTAACAGTGTTGAAGAAACAATATTAATTATACATTAGCATAAATAATATAAAATTAATTCTATTTATCATAGGTCAAAAAAAAAGGAAAATGTACGGGAATAAATTTAACAAGAGAAGTACACAATGAATAGGGGCTGTATTTTTACTCCCACCTAAAATAACCAAAAAAAACCACACAAAATACATGAAGAGTGCTTATCACGAACTGAACATCAGCCAATGAAGGACACCGGTCCCTGTGAGCCCCATGAGTATCTGTGCTAATTGCCTCAAAAAAAGATTCCAGTGTATAACCTGGGGAGAGGGAGCTGAGTAGACTCAGTGAGTTCAAGAGATAGACCTGACAGTCCAAAGACATCAAGGCACCTTGAGTTCATAGAAAGAGTACCCAGGGCCGGCACTGTGGCGTAACAGGTAAAGCTGCTGCCTGCAGCGCCTGTATCCCATATGGTCGCTGGTTTGAGTCCCCGCTGCTCCACTTCTGATCCAGCTCTCTGCTATGGCCTGGGAAAGCAGTAGAAGATGGCCCAGGTCCTTGGGCCCCTGCATCCGCCTGGGAGACCTGGAGGAAGCTCCTGGCTCCTGCCTTCAGATCAGTGCAGCGCCGGCCGTAGCGGTCATTTGGGGGGTGAACCAGTGGATAGAAGAACCCTCTCTCTCTCTCTCTCTCTCTCTCTCTCACTCACTCTCCCTCCCTCCCTCTCTGTGCAACTCTGACTTTCAAATGAATAAATGTTTAAAAAAAGAAGAAAGGAAGAAAGTCCCCGAGATGACAGAGCTGCACATTGTGTCACTGACCTGCACAGGCCCTCCTCCCACATCTCAGAGTACTTTCATACACAGGATGAAGCTACCCAAAGCTGGCATGAGAACTATCGGAAAAGTTTACAGAGAACAGTAACTAGTATCCACACAGTGGCTGCTATCACCAGTCAAAATGGAAAAACTAATTCACAGGCCATCAGCTATGGTGTCCCACAATGTCATATCTCAGTAGCAGAAAATAATTAGCCCTCAGGGGAGGACTGCTTTGGACCTGTTTAACAAGTATAAAAGCAAGACCCAAAAGGATGGAATTGTTTCTGAATAACCTCACTGTGTTGAAGAACAAAGCTCAAAATGTTCATAGAAATACAAATATACCCAGCAACCAAAACAGATAACAATTCACAAGACCTGGCATCAAAGATTACCAGGAATGTAGAAAAATATGATCCATGATGAGAATAACTAATCAAACAAAATCAACTTTGAGGACTGCCAAAGGCGTTAGAGTTAACAGAGAAGAACATGAAACAACTATTATCTTAAATTCCTTATGTTCAAAACAGAGGAATGAAAAATATTTTTAAACACAAATTTTCTATAGGGGAAAACTATAATGTCTCAGTGGAGCTGCACTGAGTGGTGAACAGCTCACTAGACAATGCAGAAGACTGGTGAACTGAATGGCAACCCACCCCAAAAAACAAACAAAAACTACCCAAAAAGAAACAAGGACTGAAAAAAGAGTCCAAAATATGAGAAAAGCATCAGCAATCTGTGGGGAAACTTCTAGCAGCCTAATATGGGTAAATAGAGTCCCTGAAGAAGGGAAGCAGGTGAAGAGAAAAAATGTTTGATAAAATAATCCAAGTACCTTCCAAATGTGATGAACACTAAACCTAGATATCCAAGAAGATCAATGAACCCCCAAGCACAAACACAGGAAAAACACCACCAAGCACATGATAATCACAATGCTCAAAAATTATAGAGGGGCAAGGGGCTGGTGCAGCAGTTGAGATACCGCTTGGGATGCCCATATCGTATGTGAGAGTGCCTGGTTCAAGTCCTGACTCCTCCACTCCCAATTTCGGCTTCCGCTTAATGCAGATCCTATGAGGCCGCAGATGATGGTTCACATACCTGGATCCCTACCACCACATGGAAACCCAGATGGAGTTCCTAGCTCCTGGTTTTGGCTTGGCCCAGCCCCATTCTCTCATTTTCTCCCTCTCCCTCCCTCCCTCCTTTCCTCTCTAATAAAAAAGAATTTTTTTTTAAAGGCAATGAAATCTGTAAACATAAAAGCCAGGAGGGGAGAGTTAAAGACTGATACTATAAACTCTAAGCAGCTAGTCAAATAAGAAAACAAAGAGTTAAAGCTAATAAACCAAGAAGAAAGAATGGAATCATAAATAATAATTCAAAAGAAAAGGAAAATGAACAAAGTAAACATGGAACTAATAGAAAACACACAGCAAGATGACAGACTCAAACCTCTCCATACTAATAATAACATTTAATGTAGATGGTCTAAACACCAATTAATAGGGAGAGACTCTTGGGACCAGACATTTAGCTTAGCAGCTAGGCACCCATATCCCACATCAGAGTGCCGAGTTTGATCCCCGGCTCTAGATCCTCATTCCAGCTTCCTGCCAAAGCAGAGCCTGGGAGGCAGCAGTGATGGCTTAAGTAATTGGGTTCCTGCCACCCATGTGGGAGACCGGCATAGAATTCTCAGCTGCTAGCTCTGGCCACAGCCCAGCCCCAGCCATTTACAGAGAGAACCAGAGTACAGGATATGTGTCTGTCTAGTCTGTCTCTCTTAAATTAAAAAAAAAATTAAGGCATATATTTGTAAAATGGGATAAAACAATAAGAACCTATATGTAAGGATAAGAGAGGTCGAAGAGATATTACACTGCTGTTTTGAGAGGGGGAATGACCCTAGGAACCTAAGCAGCCTCTCAAAGCTAGAAAAGGCAAGGAACACGGCCAGTGCTTTGATTCTGGCCCACTGAAATCCATTTGGGACTTCTGACCTCTAGAACTATAAATGATATATTTGTGATATTTTAAACCATTAAGTCCATAGTAATGAGTTACAGTAGCAACAGGAAACTAATATACATCCAACAATATATTAAAAGGATATTATGACAGAATTGTTTAATCACAGGAATGCAGGCAAGGTTTGTCATTACATGATCAGGGGACACAGGGGGTTTAAGCTGAGCATGGTTTCTAGGCTCCAGGCTACTCCACTTCCAATCCAGCTCCTTGCTAATTCACCTGAGAAGGTAGCAGTAGACTGCCCAAGTAGTTGGGCACCAGCCACCCATTTGAGAGACATGGACAGAGTTTCAGGCTCCTAGCCTTAGCCTGGCCCAGCCTTGGCCATGGCAGCCATTTGGGGAGTGAATCAGCAGGTGGGAACATCGAGGTCTCTCTCTCATTCTAAGTGCCTTTCAAATAAATAAATCTTTTTAAAACAACTAATGTGTATATTTTTTAAAAGGTCAGTGTAATTTACTATAAAAACAAGCTACAGAAGAAAAGCTATGTTGATACCTCAATAGGATTAAAGCATTTGAGAAAATCCAATATCCAATCATGAAAACAAATCCTTCATACCCCATTCTGGTAAAAGGTAATAAAAAAACCATACAACTAACATACCGAATGGTCAAAGAGAGCACACTTTCCCCTTAAAGTCACAAACAAGACAAATACTTGCCTACTACTCTCACTCAGTGGAGAATGAAGTCCTAGCCGCCACAATAAGGCAAAAGGAAATATAAGCATAAACATTAGAAATGAAGAAGTGAAACCATCTTTACCCACAGAAGACATGATTATCAATGTAGAAAGTCCCATAAAACCTCGAAAAAAGTATCAGAACTACATGAGATCAGCCCTGTTGCAGGATACACTATCTACAGATAGAAATCACTTATATACTAACAGTGAACAACTGGAAATTGAAATTTTAAAAATACCATTTATATAAAAATTAACTACTTAAGGATATGACTAACAAATGTGAAAGTTCCACACATTTAAAACTACAGGAGCATGGCACTTAAGACACCCCTTGGATGCCTGCATCTGTTAGTGGAGTGCCTACGTCCAAGTCCCCGCTAGACTTCCGGTCCAGCTTCCTGCTAATGCACACCCTAGGAGGCAGCTCAGGTAGTTGGGTCCCCGTCACTCACATGGGAAACCAGGAACGAGTTCCAGGCTCCTGGCATCTACATTGTCCAGCCCCACTCCCATGTGGGGAGTGAACCAGTGAATGGAAGTTACTCCCTCTCTCACATATGCACACTCTCGCTCTTACTCTCTCACTCTGCCTTTAAATAAAGACAAAATGAATAAAACCAAAAAATACTGCCAAGAGAAATTAAAGAAGTCCTAAATAAATGGAGAAATACTTCTTGTTTGTGAGCCACATTCTCAGTATTACTAAGATGTTAATTCTCCCCCACATTGATCTATAGATTCAATGTTAATTCTAATTCAAAATTCTAGCAAGTTTTTGTAAAAACAGATGATTCTAAAATTCATATGAAAATATTAAATGCCCCAAATAGTCAAAACAACTGAAAAAGAACTGCCTGATTTCAAAAATTATTTTAAGGCTACAATGATCAAAACCATGTGAGGGGCCAGCGCTGTGGCATAGCAGGTAAAGCCGCCGCCTGCAGTGCCAGCATCACATATGGGCGCCGGCTCGAGACCCGGCTGCTCCACTTCCCATCCAGCTCTCTGCTATGGCCTGGGAAAGCAGTGGAAGATGGCCCAAGTCCTTGGGCCCTTGCACCCCCGTGGGAGACCCAGAAGAAGCTCCTGGCTCCTGGTTTCAGATTGGCGCAGCTCCGGCCATTGCAGCCATCTGGGGAGTGAACCAGTGGATGGAAGATTCTCTCTCTCTCTGCCTCTCCTCTCTTTGTGTAACTGTGACTTTCAAGTAAATATAAATAAATTTTTAAAAAAATGTGATACTGGCATATAAATACATCTATGTGTAAATACATCAATGAAAAATAATATTTCAGAAATGAACCCACACATTACATGGATTTTTAAATTTTATTCACTAATTTATTCAAAAGTAATAGAGGAAAAGCTCAAATTCACTGGTACACTCACTCAAATGCCAGTAATGGCCTATGCTGGCTAGAAACAGGCCAAAACCAGAAGTCAGAAACTCAATCCTAGTCTCTCACATAGAGAGACTAGGTAGCCATCACTGCTACCTCCCAGGATCTGTATTAGCAGGAAGCTGGAGTCAGGAGCTGGAACCAAGTATTGAATCCATGCACACCTCTGGAATGTGGGCATCTTTTTAAAAATTCTTATTAAGTCAGAGACAGACTGAGAAAGATCACCTATTCTTTGGCTCACTCCCCAAATGTCTGAAACACCCAAGGCTGGGCCAGGTCAAAGGCAGGAGCCTAGAACTCCATCCATGTCTTCTACATGGGTGACAGAGACCCACAGACTTGAGCCATTACCTGCTGCCTCCCAGAGTACATATTACCAGGAAGCTGGATAAGAAGCAAAGGAGCTTGGACTTAAAATAAGAACTCCAATATGGGATGTCAGTATCCCAAGCGGTGTCTTTTAACTGCTACACCATACACGGGATCTAAGCATCTTAACCAGCAGCTCAACCTCTAGGCTAAAAACTAACTCCTGGACAATTAATTTTTTTTTTAAGATTTACTTATGTACATATGTATGTATTTAAAAAGCAGTGACAGATTTTTCCATCCGCTAGTTCATTCCCCAAACATCAGCAATAGTCAGGGCTGAGACAGGCCAAAGCCAGGAGGACCACAGAACTCCATCCAGGTCTCCTGCATGGTGGCAAGGTTCTCCAGTTTGGGGGCAGTAGATGTGGCAAAGAGAGCAAAGACATTTCTACAGAGAATATAAACAGGTAGCCAATTAATGCACATGAAAAGATGTTCAAGGGGTGGGCATTCAGCCAACTAGTTAAGACATCCACTTCCCATATTCAAGTGCCTAGGTTTAATTCCTGCCTGTAGACCCTGGAAAGCAATGGTGATGGCTCAAACAACTGCATTCCTGCCACCCACATGGACTACCTGGATTGAGTTCCAAGCTTACTAGCTTTAGCCTGGTCCAGCCTCAGCCTTGCGGGTATCTAAGTTAACTGATAGGAGTGTTCTGTCTCCATTTCCCTGCCTCTCAAAACATAAATTAAAAAAGAAAGAAAGAAACCATGGGGCTGGTGCTGTGGCCCAGTAGGCTAAGCCTTCGCCTGCAGCACTGCAACCCTATATGGGCACCGGTTCGAGTCCCGGCTGCTCTACTTCTGATCCAGCTTTCTACTGATGGCCTGGGAAAGCAGTGGAAGATGGCCCAAGTCTTGGGCCCCTGCACCCACATTGGAGACCCAGAGGAAGCTCCTGGCTCCTGGTTTCAGATCAGCTCAGCTCCAGCCATTGCAAACATTTGGGAGTGAACCAACGGATGGAAAACCTTGTTCTCTGTCTCTACCTCAGCTTTTCAAATAAATACATAAAAAAACATGTTTTTTTGACAGGCAGAGTTAGAGAGAGAGAAAGAGAGGTCCTCCTTACATTGGTTCACCCCCCAAATGGCCACTACGGCCGGCGCTGAGCTGATCCGAAGCCAGGAGCCAGGTGCTTCCTCCCAGTCTCCCATGCAGGTGCAGGGCCCAAGCACTTGGGCCATCCTCCACTGCACTCCTGGGCCACAGCAGAGAGCTGGATTGGAAGAGGAGCAACCGGGACTAACTAGTACCCAGTGCCCCAACCAGGACTAGAACCTGGGGTGCTGGTGCCACAGGCAGAGGATAGCCAAGTGAGCTGCGGCGCCGGCCTTTTTTTTTTTTTTTTTCTTAATTTTTGATGGGAGGAAGCACCCGGCTCCTGGCTTCGGATCGGCGCAGCACTGGCCATGGCTGCCATTAGGGGAGTGAACCAAGGGAAGGAAGACCTTTCTCTCTGTCTCTCTAAGTTTGCCTGTCAAAAAAAAAAAAAAAAAGAAATCACCTTTTAAAAAAGATGCACAACACTATAAATCATTGGGGACGTGTAAAACAAAACCATACTAAGATACCGTTTCACACTCATTAGGATTATTATTATAAAAAAATTAAAAAATGACAAGTGTTGATATATAAAAACGAATTCTTGTGCACTCTGGCACTGCCACTATGAAAAACAGCATGGAGGCTGCTCAAAAAAAATTAAAAATAGAATTACCATATGATTCAGCAATTCTACTCTGGGTATATGAATATACCCAAAAGAATGGAAAACAGTGATTCAGTTATCTGTACATCTGTGCTCACAGCAAAATTATTCACAATAGCCAAAAGGTAGAAGTAACCTAAATATCAAACACTGGATGAGTAGATAAACAAAATGTGGCATATACATACAATGGAATATTAATCTTAAAAAAAGAAATTCTGACACAAGTTATAACATGGATGAGCCTTGTAGGTATCATGCTAACTGAAATCAGCCAGTCACAAAAAGACAAATACTGTTTGATTCCATTTATATGAGGTAGCTACAGTAGTCAAATTCATAGAGAAAGAAAGTATAATGGCAGCTGTTGGGGGTTGAGAAGGGGAAATGAGGGTTATTGTTTAGTAAGCAAGAGTTTTAGTTATACAAGATGAAAAGTGTTCTTAAGATGAATTGTAGAGGGCTGGTGCTGTGGCACAGTGGGTTAACGTCCTGGCCTGAAGCACCAGCATCCCATATGGGCGCCAGTTTGAGACCCGGGTGCTCCACTTCCGATCCAGCTCTCCGCTATGGCCTGGGAAAGCAGAAGAAGATGGCCCAAGTCCTTGGGCCCCTGGACCCACGTGGAAGACCCAGAGGAAGCTCCTGGCTCCTGGCTTTGAAATGGTGCAGCTCCGGCCATTGCAGCCAACTGGGGAGTGAGCCAGCGGATGGAAGACCCTTCTTTCTCTTTCTCTCTCTCTCTCTCTCTCTCTCTCTCTCTCTGCCTCTCCTCTCTGTGTAACTCTTTCAAATAAATAAATAAATCTTTTAAAAAAGATGAACTGTAGTAACAGCTGTAAAAGAATGTGAATGTACTTGATATAACTAACTCTACTTTTAAAAATATTTACCTTTTATGGTTGCATATTTTATCACAATTTTAAAAAATAAAAATAAACTTACCAATAGAGCTTCTCTATAAAGAAAACAAAGACAGTTTAGAGAAGAGACAAGACAAGCCAGACTGGGGGAAAATTTGTTAGAGCATATATCTAATAAAGAATGTGTGCTCAGCACAGAATTCTCAAAACACAACAGCAGTAAAACAGCCCAATACAAAATGTGCAAGAGACTTGAACGCTTTGCCAATGACAGAGATGGCAAATGAGCACATGGATATATGCTCAGATCATTAGTCATTGGGGAAATGCAAATGGAAACCACAATGAGATCCCACTACATACCTATTAGAATAGCTAATGTCAGGAAAAACCTGGCAACATCAAGTGCTAGAGAGGATGTGGAACTGCAAGTTGCATACACTGATGGGAATGTCAAATGTGAGAGCCACTCTGAAAAACCGTTTCACAGTTTCTTAGAATGTTAGGCATATGCTTACCGTATATCCCAGCAATCCAACTCTAGGTATTTACTCTAGAGAAATGAAACACAAAAGGTTGCATACAAATGTTTATAGCAGCTTTATTCATAATCACCCAAAACTGGAAAGAACCCAAATGTGCTTAACTGGGAAACGGAGCTGTAGTAAATCCACAATGGAGTACAAGTCAGAAATAAGAACTATTGATACACCCAATGCCGTGGATGAACCATAAATTCATTATTCTTAGCAAAAGTTACTCTCAAAAAGCCACATACTGTATAATTCCACTTATATGACATTCTTCAAATGGCAAAGATATAAAGAAAAAATATCAGTCATTGCCCGGTTATTAGGTGTAGGGGACTGGTTTTGACTATAAAGTAGCAGGAATTAACTTGGTGGGAGGAAGTTAATAAAATTGTTCTGTAGCTTATATTGGTAGTGACATACATGGATGCATTTACCAAAGTTTATAGAACTATACATCAGTGACTTTAAGTTTTTTTAAAAATTTAAATACATAAAGGCATAAAAATAAGCCTATATAGTATATGATTCCATTTATATGACATTCATGCTAAAGCAAAATTAGAGACAGAAAACAGGTCCATTGTTGCCAGAATCTGACAGTATGTGATAGGAGTTGACTATAAAGGGCTGCTTGAGGAGTTTTGGAGGTGATGCAACTATTCTCTATCTTGATCATGGAAGTGGTTCACGCCTGTATGAAGTTATCCAAACTCACAGAGCTTAAAGGGTGAACTTCACTGTGTGTAAATTATACCTTACTATTTTAAGAAAGAAGACTCAAGAAACAGCTTTTTTCAGGGAATCTAGAGCCCAAAGTCTTATCCTAGTATGACTATTTCATTTCCTCTGATTTTGCCCAAATTACATTCTCATGCTGTTTCTTACTCATCTAGCTCCTTCTATTTCTAGTACTTATGAGCACTTCCTAGTAGTTAAGATTTTGTTAAATTATGAAATGTCATATGATAGTACAGTGACCTTAGCTGTCCTGGAATCTTAATTTTTGATCATAACATTGTAATGCACCAGATTTTGATAATGAAATATTGTGAAGTGGGTTTTAAAGCAAAAAAGAGAAAATGCATTTCAAGGACTTGGTATCAGAAACTGGCACACAGTAGGTACTTAATCAGTGTTCTTTTGTTAAAGTGTTAAAGAGGCAGCACAATGCAGAGGAAAGAGTCTGCATAGGGTTTTAATCACACTTGTATTATAATTCTGACATCACCCCTTAATATGTCATCTTGGGTGCAGCCTGTCAACTTGCTGAGCCTGTTTATTTTTCATATGGGGATGACAGAGCTGTATCGGAGGATATAGGAGGTAACGGTTCCCAGAGCTTGACGCAGCTTGTGCCCAACCAGTATTCATTCTCTCCTCAGCTATCCCTGAACGAAAGCGGTCTGCACTGTCCTGCCCCAACAGCCTGCAGCCACTGGCTTTCTAGTCCCTGTCATGTAGTTTCCCTCCTAGGATCTGGGTATGCAGTGCCAAGCTAAGAAGCAAAGGCAAGGCTAAAATGCAGACGTGGTCTAAGGATGGTGTGCAAGGTAGGAGGCAAAGACTGGAGTAATGCAATGCCAACTCCTTCCAAATCTGTCAACTCAGGTAGGCCTCTAGGAACTGAAGCCACGTGTACAATCCCAAAGAACTCTGGTAAAGTTAAGATTAGGTTTCAGTGGCCATCATCGACCCTAGTCGCTTTCTGAAGGCCCATGGCACTGCTTGAGCCACTGCCCTTGTCCAGGTGGGATAGGTTCTCCCAGACAAGGCGGCCAATTAAACTTCATCAGGGTGGCCTCCAGAAGCTGAAAAAGGGAACTAGCTGGTATGCTGCCAAATACAGCAGCTCCTCAAGGACATAAGGTGTGAATAAATGGTACTATAACCCTCTTGATCACAGAATTCAAATGCTGGCACTGGATCAGACATAGTCCCACAAGAGTATGGCCTGGCCAGAGAACTTCAGTTAAAGGGATCCCTCCAATTCAGCCTGCCCAGACAGGGCTTGCCCAGAGAGGTACCCAGCCTCTCTGTCAGCAGCTGCCTTTCTCTTCATACAAGTGAGGTAGTACCTGCCACACTTCAGCATCAGCCAGCCTCATATGTTCTCTTCTTTCCTCTATCCCACCCCCAGACCATTCCAGCAACGGAAAAGGCTCATCACTCCCTCTACCCACCCACACTGTTAACCAGGCAAAGACCTGTGGACTTAGAAGGCGGATGTGCTATGTGAAGCCCACGGCAGGCTGTCATAGATACATTCCCTTCCCAGGAACCACCAGGGCTCCCAGCAGCCTTGGCCCTGGCTGCACGTTCAGCTATCCGAGAGGGTTTTGGGGCAGTGGGGATCAGCTTGCACACCAAGCCAACATACAGGGTAGGGACTCCAAGATTGAAGGCGGGGGAGAAATTGTTAGCTACCTGGGTTCTGCTGACATTTACCTCTCTGGTAAGAGGATGGGAGTTAAATAAAGGGTATTGGGTTGTTTGGCAGCTCCAGATGCTTGGGATACTTTTGTTTACCAGAGAGAACAAAGGCAACAGTGGGGGAAGGAGACACGCGTGTGGGATGGGTTCTTTTAATACACAGGTGCTTTGAGGAGAACCAAACTATTTCCTCTGTATTCTCCATCCCACTGGAAGTGATGCTTGGAGGGGGAGAGGAGTGAGATCAGCCGCTCAGTCACCAGCACCGTCATCACCGTTGCCAGAGAGGTCGAGGACAGACATCATGGAATCAGACAGCTTGCTGGCGATTTTATCTGCAGATGGAGAAATACAGGCAACCTCTTGGTGGCTGGCTTGCCAACAGACAGCCTTGCAGAGCTGGCCCACATCTACCTTGGTCTGCACCAAGCTCACCTAAACTGACTCACTTATCCCCTAAATACTAAACAAAACAACTGATGAGCTGTTGGAAGCCATAGGTCAACCTCACAGGTAGACCCATTTGTCTATCTGTGAAACGTCCACTTCAACACAGCTTCTAACTCAAGGATCAACGCACTGTGTTCTAAGTACTTGTGCCTTTTCAAGTCCCAAAACAGTTATTTTCTTTCACTGTGTTGAACTTAGCACTCTGCCATCAATTTCAAAACAAAGGTCTCCCAGCAAAGGGGCAGGACCACGGGAGGAGCTATGGGCCTAAATGATCCCTACTCACATCTCCCATTCTCCAGATACACCCTGTTGCTCCTCAGTATTCCCTTGGGCTTTATCTCCTCCAGGAAGCCTTCTCTGATCATCCCCATACAACCATCACCCCCAGAGTAGGTTAAGTTTCCTCACTGTGCTTGCTGGGTCGCCAATGATCATTGTGTGCTACCAATTCCCGTTTTCTTGTCTCCACCCAACTCCCTAATAAGACTAAAAGTTCAAGGGCAATTCATCTCTGGATTTCCAGGACTCAGTGTGGAGACAGGCAAAGAGTGAATGTTTGGTTACAAAAAAGAACCTCATTCAAAGAATAGGCCTGAGCAAGTCAAATAATGCTAGGCTTGCACTGTGCCTCTAGCAGTTACTAGTTGCCTTATCTTAAATGTGTCTAGGTCTGTTGCTTCACTTCTCAAATGATGGTGAGACTTCTGCAATGAGTTAGTGAAGATAAGTATACAATAACAACCCAGATAGGCCAGCTACACAATAAAAGGGAAGTCCTTTGGTGGACTGATGTGCAAATACCTCTAAGATATATGAAATGGAAAAACAGGACAAAACTATGGCCTCAGTAAACTAGCATTTGTGTTGGAAAAGAAAACAAAGAATATACATACTAGCATACTTCAAAAAGTCTGTGGAAAATGGAATTGAAAGATGTTTATTTTGGTGCAAAAATAATTCAAAATACATGCATACAAGGAATCT
The DNA here is from genome assembly GCA_949820135.1 of Sylvilagus floridanus. Taxonomy (NCBI): domain Eukaryota; kingdom Metazoa; phylum Chordata; class Mammalia; order Lagomorpha; family Leporidae; genus Sylvilagus; species Sylvilagus floridanus. Next base: position 94,018,373 of record OX463223.1, read on the forward strand.
TTCAAAGTTCATGGGAAATGTCTATCATGGAAACACTATGCATGGCTTTTTGGTTTTTTATTTTCCTTTTTATATCTAGAAAAAGACACTCCCCAAATGCCCACAAGAGCCAGAGCTGAACTACACCAAGGCCAGAAGCCTGGAACTCCACCTGAGTCTCTCATGTGGGTGGCAGGGATCCACATACTTGAGACATCAGCTGCTGCCTAATAGGGTGCGCATCAGCAAGAAACTGGATCAGAGGCTAAGTAGCTAGACTTGACTCAGAGAGTCTGACAGGAAATGTGGGTATCCTAAGCAGAGACTTACCTGATAGGTCAAACATCTGCCCTTCAACTATTTTTAGCACCAAAATAAACTTATCTTTTTTAAATTCCACTTTCACTGAACTTTTCAAAGTGTCCTCATATTTGCTTGCCTATCTAACTAAGAAAAGACACAAGGAACTAACTGATTGCCCATGGCGGGAGGGATAGATGATTAGTGGATGAGAGAGAAAGGTTATGAGAGAAATTTGTCTTTTTGTACCTTTTGGTTTTTTAATATATTGCCTATTAATAAAGCAAAAATTATATAAGCCTGTAAGCTGCCTAACACCTAGAAGTCACGTCATACATGTGCCTATTTGGTCTGCAGACTAGGCCAACAGTTCTCCAACTGTGCTCCCCAGAGGATCAGCAGCAGCTGGGAGCCTGCTAAGATTACAAATGCTCAGGCCCCACCTCCAACCTACTCGGTAAGAAACTGGGGGATGGTCCCAGAAATCTGTTCCAAGAAACCCTCTAGGCAATTCTGAAGCAGGGTAAAGCTTGAGAACTACTGTGCTAGCAGCTGAGCCTCCTAAACCATCTCTGCCCCCTATCCTTTGCCTGGAGTCGGACACACAGAGACGCTCATTCAAGAGCCCCTATTCAAAGCCCCAGGAAGGCCCATTCTGGAGCACAGCAATAGCCACGTGTCCCCACCTGAGCGCTTCTGCATCTTCTTCTTATTCTTCAGGGCAGAGGCCAGAGCCTGGCCCTGCTGCAGGGGGTCGGTCTCCATGATCTTCTGCAGCATTGGGCGGCGGTCCACTGGGCAGGCATTCAACTCCTTGTTGTTCCTGGGGCAGTGGTCCACATTGCGTTTAGCCCACCCCATCTGATGACGGTTTGGTTTAGTGCAATACCCAGTGAGCTCTCCAATCTGCAGAGAGAAAAGATAACAGGGAGGTGTTGATCCCCCCCCCCCCCCCACCGCAAGACCTCCAAAGACTTCTGCAGACCAGGCAGGGACAGGCCTGGGTACAGAGAGCATGGAGCCATGCAGAACTGAACTTCAACATTGGCTCCACCACACGTGAGCACGCTTGAGTTCGCTCTCAGCCTCTGTCAAATGGACTAGATAACAGGCAGCCTGTATAGCTTTTACAAGAATAAAATGAAAGAATTATTTCATCAATAATAACTGATATTGCAATGCCCCTTCAAAGTCCTACTCAATTTAACATGTTTTCTGATACCTATTTTGTGCCCGGCTCCATATGGGGCAACACTGTGAACAGAGAAATGAATCACACTCAGTTCCAGCCTCATGGAACAATGAGGCTACAGAGGATAGAACAATGTATACCACAAGTCAGAGTATGGTAATAGTAACTGCCCACTAGAGACATGAAGGCCAAGTGACTGAGAGGCTGGGGGCAATGGCATGGTCAACATACAACTGACAGGGAGAGTCATTCCTGACTGAACACTGGAAAAGTACACAGCATACCTGGGCACTAAATGGGGATCTATCTGGCAGCAGTGAAAGGTACAAGTGGGTAGTAGTGGCCATTATTGTCAGAAAGCTCACTGTGTACCAGGCACCATTGTGAGCACATGTGCACACACACACACAACAAACACATAATGTTTGGCCATGAGCCACAGGAAGACGTTCTGGTCAACAATAGACTGCATGTACATGGTGATCCCATAAGATTTATCACCAAGCAATGCCATAAACTGTCTTAGTTTGTATAAGTCCCCTCCATAATGTTTACACAATGAGAAAATTGCCTAATGATCCATTTTGCAGAACATATCTCCATTAAGTCATGTATTATCTCATTTATATCATGTATTATCTCATTTATATATTTGTATTAACTCACCTTATAACAATACTATGCAAATGGGGTACCTGAGGTCACACAGCTGGTAGGCAGTAGAGGAAATCAGAACCCAAGCAGCCTAGCTCCAGAACCCATATGTATGACCACTGACTATCTTATCACAGGGAAAAGGCAAGATGGGTAGGTCTAATCAAAGATCACACTGTACCAGGGCCAGTGTTGTGGCTGCAGCAGGTTAAGCCACCATCTGTGACACTGGCATCCCATAAGGGTGCTGGTTCGAGTCCTGGGTGGGTGCTCCACTTCTGATCCAACTCCCTGCTAACACACCTGGGAAAGCAGTGGAAGATGGCCCAAGCGCTTGGGTCCCTGCCTCTTACGTGGGAGACTTGAATGGAGCTCCTGGGTTCAGCCTGACCCAGCCCTGGCCTTTGTAGTCATTTGAGGAGAGAACCAGCAGATGGAAGACCTCTGTCTGTCTCTCCCTCTCTCTCTGTAACTCTGCCTTTCAAATAAATAAAATATTAAAAAAAAAAATCATGTTGTACCACCTGGGGTAGGGACGGGAACACTATTCATGATATAGTGTCCCTAAGTGGTGTCTCGCAATGGTGTGGCCCTGATGAGAGTACAGGTTCTTGAGGGAAAATGCTATGTTCTGGGGCTTATGGGTTTAGCGAGAGGTATTATTGGGGGAAAGTGAACTTAAAACACACAACTTCACGATGTTATTCCTTTAAGCAACAGGGCACCTCTGAAACTATGTGAGAATGGGACAGAGTGACTCCTGCCACTGTCAGAGTTCAGACCCCATCTTCTCATATAGACTCACGATAGACTACAATTTCTTCCCTGAACTCCCTGCTTTTGTCATGATCTCCACTACCGCCCTTTCTCCCTCTCCCCCCTCCCTCTTTTCTTCACTTCCTCTCTCCTGCTCTCTTTGAATTTATTTCAGAGGCAGACAGACAGACAGAAACAGAGTTCCCATCCTTTTGTTCACTCCCCAAAATGCCTAAAATTAATTGAGTTTCAGAGCAGGAAACTCAATACACATTGCTCACATGAGTGGCAGGAACCCAAGTACTTGAGCCATCACCATTGCCTCCCAGGGTCTAAACTGGTGCCAGAGCCAGGAATCAAATCCAGGCACTCTGATGTAGGACACAAGTACCTCAACTGCTGGGTAAATGCCCACTCCCTGGCCCCCTTCTTTCTCCTCTGATTTTTTACCCCAGCCACCAGAATGACTGTTGGAATATACAAATCTGACCATGTCACTCCCTTGCTTAAGAAATCCTTCCAGGCATATAGCCATGAAAAAAAAAAATGACAGCCCTTTTAGTAATCGTGTGGAACAGACTCCAAGATGAATTTGTAAGTAAAATAAGCAAAGTACACAACGACGTGAATAGCATGGTATTGCTTGAATTAAGTTAGCTGCATCTGCTTGTATGTATACAGGAGGGTACTTAAGAAAACTTGGATCCAGGGCAGATGCTGTGGGACAGCAGGTTAAGTCAGTGCTTACAATGCCTGCATCCCATATCAAAGTGCCAGTTCAAGTCCTGACTCTGCTTCTGATCCAGCTTCCTGCTAATGTGCACCTTTGGAGGCAGCAGAGAATGGCTCAAGTGCTTGGGGTCCTGCCACCCACCTGGGAGACCTAGATAGAGTTTTGGGGTCCTGGCCCCAGCTGTTGTGGGAGTGAAGCAGCAGATGGAAGATCTCTGTTTCTCTGAGTTCCTCTGTCCTCCAAGTAAATGAAAATAAGTTTAAACTACATATTTTTAAAAGTTTGTACCCAGGGGGCCAGCACTGTGGTGCGGTTGGTAAAGCCACTGACTGGGATGCTGGCATTCCATATGTGCACTAGTTTGCATCCCAGCTACTCCACTGCTGATCCAACTCCCTACTGATGGCCTGAGAAGAGTACCAAAAGATGGCCCAAGTGCTTGGATCCCTGTACCCACGTGGGAAACCTGGATGAAGCTCCTGGCCCAGCCCCGGCCATTACAGCCATCTGGGAAATAAACCAGCAGACGGAAGACATCTCTGTCTCTTCCTCTCTCTCTGTAACTCTTTCAAATAAATAAATCTTTTTTTAAAAGTTAGTATCCAGGGGGTCCGGCGCTGGGGCATAGCGGGTAAAGCCACCATCTGCAGTGCCAACATCCCATATAGGCACCAGTTTGAGTCTCAGCTGCTATACTTCCAATCCAGCTCTTTGCTATAGCCTGGGAAAGCAGTAGAAGATGGCCCAAGTGCACCCACGTGGGAGATCTGGAAGAAGCTCCTCGCTCCTGGCTTCAGATCGGTGCAGTTCCAGCCATTGTGGCCAATTAGGGAGTGAACCAGAGGATGGAGAGACCTCTCTCTCTCTCTCTCTCTCTCTCTGTCTCTCCTTCTCTCTCTGTGTAACTCTTTCAAATAAATTAATAAATCTTAAAAAAAAAAGTTAGCCATTTGCAACTTGGACAACCAGGAGAGCAGACAGTGATACCTATTCTATGGGCTAGAATAGGACTGGGAAAGCTGCTTGAGAGAGTGTGCCTCCCCGCCTGGAACTGTCGTTGCTTGGCAAATGATGCACCATGCCAAGTACCCAGGATCCCTCAGGGAGTGAGTGAACCTCGCATGTCTCACCACCTCATGGAAGCCAGGCAGAAGGCAGGGACCATTTCCCAGAGCCCTAGGTAGAGTGAAGGGCTGCCAGGAAGAAACAGAACAGGTACCTTGTACACGGTGGTTTTATTTTCAATCGCATCTGCTATTTTCACCATCGGAGAATGAAGCCATTTGATCTCCATTTCAAGTGGGTCTGTGTCACCCAACAGTTCATCTGATTCTCCCGTGGCCAAACCTTTAACATAAGCAACACCACTGTCAGGGTCCTGGCCTGTCCCTGCTACCAGTCCCTCATCAACCCCCAGTGGAAAGGATATATGGGTGCTACCCAGGGCATTCGGTGGCTTTTTCATTCCTACTAAAGATTACATGACAAAGTAGTAAAAGCATGGCATGGCTTCTGCAGTAAAACACTTGCCTACTGGGAGCTAGCCTTGGAGCCTGAGCATCCTCATCTGAAAAATGGGAATTCCATAAGGCCTATTCACACAACGCTGCTGTGCAACATGGCAGGGGACATCTACGATGCTCTTCCCACTGGCCCCTTGCCTGGGGCTGGCCTCTACTGCAACTCTTAGGTGTGCCCACTGCCCTGTGCCCATGCTACACTCAAGCCTGCTTCTACACCTTAGTCCACCCCTTCCCTGGCCCCTCTCATTCCTACTCACCCTTCAAGATCCAGCCCTAGGGCCAACTCCTCTGGGAAATCTTCACCACTCATCTCTCCCTGACCCTCTCTCAACTGCCAAGTCTCCATCTTCAGCACTCTCAGCAAAGGAGTCCCTCTTGCCCTCACATCCAGCCAGGGACAAGCGTCATCATCAGAACAGGAGCTCTACCCACTCTCAATCACTGGCTGACACAAAGGGTAACTCATTCAGAAAGGGGGACCAACTCGCCCATCGCCACATGAGGAATGCACTAGGAAGCAGGCAAGTCCTCTTTCCCTCGTTTGCAATTCAAGGACACTGAAAGACCCAGCGGCCCTAGAGAGAAACTCAAAGCAGAAATCCAGAGCTTTCTCAACTAGGCCAGAGTGTCTACAGACAGGCCCAGAGAAAGGCCCACCCTTCTTTAGGGCAGACAAGGAAGCAGGAGTCACAAGGCAGGGCTGCAGAGGGCAGTGTCTGAATGGGACAAACTTCCTCAGGAGTTTCCGAAAGGCATGCCTCTGAACTCCAGCAAATGATCTTAGTGACGCTAACATGTGCTGAGTAGTTATTTACTAGACACCAGGTGCTGCTGTTTTAAGTGTCATTTACATATTAAATAAATCCTCACTTCTACCTTCTGGGGAGGGGGCTATTGTCACCACTTTACAGATGATATCATTGAGAGAGAAGTGAAGGATCACACAGCTAATAAGAAACAAATCTTGGATCTGAATCCACCTAGTTACTCTTAAGTCTTCAAGAGCTGGTTTGAAGGCCACCTTAACCCACCACTGACAAAATGCCTTTCTATGACTTGGATATATGACCTGCAAATGGAGATAAGAGGGAAAATCTAGGAACGGATCTGAAATGGCTATGAAAAGGCCTAGGGAAACATCAGAGAAACAGTTTTTTAAAATGTCTACTCCAGGTCCCAAGGACAGGAATGGAGCCTTACATTTCTGGAACACCTCAACGGGTATAAGATATCTGCATATTTCTTTCTTATCTACCAAAAACACACAACCACCACAACCCCCATGATCCAGAGTAGAAGTCTCTACCTTAGATAAGAAATTAAGCATAGAGCTTGCTAAACAACTTGCCCTGAAGCCTGAGTGGGATCAGGGAAGGGAGAGGTTAAGTGTGGGATTTGCTGTCAGGTCTATGTGGCTCCACTAGGGCAAAATCAAGTGTACCCAGCCACCACACTCACATTCCATGGTATCTTCATTGGCCTGCTCCGTATCCTCAATGTCAAAGACCTCGGTCATCTCCTTAACAATCTCGGCACTGAGGTGGGCGGGCAGAGTATGGGTCGGTGGTGGCGGTGTATAGAAGCTGATCTTCCCACTAAATTGGGAGGTGGGGAGAGATTGGCAGAGATGTCACTGAGAGAACAAATGCCCAAGCAAAGAGAGGATGAGTTTCAAGGCAGAAACCGGTGAGGGACAAGAAAACTGACATTGGCTTCTGAGCAAGGAATTGAGTGGCTGGGTAATCACTGGGTACATGGTCCAGAGCAAGACATGATATGACACCTTGGCCATTCACTGCCCTGGGACCCCGGAAGTAAGGCTGCCCCGGCAGCTGCAATGAACACAGATGAGCCCCTCTATGGAGATGGATGACAGAAGGCCTCACCTTTTTCCCTGCCCCCCCCTTCCTCACCTCACCCAGTCAGCCAGGACAGCTTTGGCTGCTTGCTCCCGACTGTATATGCCTCCCTTCTTCTTCTTTCCCAAGCGGTGGGCCACTGCCGTCAGAAAGTGCTCAGTGGTCTGGAACCCAGAGATGCCATAATAGCTGGAAATCTGGAGGAGGGAGGAAGGAGAGAAGTCCTGAGAAGGATGAAGGGTCCTTGGGGTGGGGTGAGGCATCAGCCGGGGGCCTTGCTACGTACCTCCTCCAGGTTGCAGCGCTGAAGGATGGTCTCCACCGGGGTCACGGGGTCTGCCAGCTGCTGCACGTGGATGCAGTTGCGCAGGATGGTGCCCACCTCAGAATTGGGTCCCGGGACAATGCCTGGAGCATCCAGCAGCCTGATGAACTTGTCTAGATGGACCTCTTGCATGAATCTGGGCAAGAAAGAGGAAAGAAAGCCTGCATGTACCTGGCATCCAGTAGGTGCCACTGTCAAAGTTGGGCCTGGGCAGGGGTAAAGAAAGAGGGGATGGTGTGTTTCAGAAGATGGAGAGACATCAGGCTGGGACACTATGGGACCCTATAGACTGCGATGGGTTCTAATCCAGCCTCTGTCACTGGGGACTGAGCTATACTGACCTTGGGCAAGCTTCTGACTCTTAAGCCTCAGCTGCTACTCCTCAGCTGCAGTGGAGCTACTCATTAGTAGCTCAAAATGCATGGCAGAAGCTACAAGGAGCTATGGGGGAAGCATCCTGATGGGTGCCTGGCCCACTCATAGGGTATGTCAGGTAAATGAGGTAGGGCTGTTAGTAAGAGTCCCTAGTAGGGAGAAGAATCAAAGATGATCCATGATAAGGAAAGGGACAGGGGCCAAAGGTATGGGAGTTGAGTGGACTGGAAGGCTCAAGGTGTTGTGAAGCATGGGAGCAAACAGGTGCTTACTTGGTGACCCCAGGAACAGCTCCCACGCTGCATGCACGGCTGCGCTTCAGGCTGTTGATCAGGCTGCTCTTGCCAACATTGGGAAGGCCTGCAAAGTAGGGCAGAAAGGGCTCTCAGGAACATTCAGGCTAGCCCATGTAAGGAAGGCCCAGGCAGGGGCAGTGACTAGGCCATGGCCTCTGCCTTCCCCTGAGCAAGCCTCAGCAGGGCCTGTCTCTCCTCCATTTGGGAGCATGCTGGGTAGACATACCCCTCTTTTGAGATATGACACCCACCTCCCACCCACACATGGCCTTAGAAGGCCACTTGACACAAGGCCTCAGTGACACAATCCAACAGAAGGTGAACATCGCCAAGTGACTGTGAGACAGAGGACCATCTGCAGTGGTGTGCAGTTCCCCTGGACTGGGGCTCAGCTCCAGAACCAGTCTCTGCAGCTATCTGCCAGTGTGCTGCTCTTCTATTTGCAGACCTTGAGCGGCTCTCAGCCAGTCCTTGTGTGTTTCCCCCTCACTGGGTCTCTTATTCTGTTCTCTTTCTGTGTGTGCTAATTTATATATACATCCTCTCTTCCATCTATGCCTGTGTCTACCTCATGCATGGGAGTTTCCACACATGTGTGTGTGTGTTTAAGACCAAGAGAGAAAGACAGAGAGATTGATTCTCATCCTAAACAGCACTGCCCTTTCCCCATCAAGTCTGTACCCCCATCCTACCTTTGTTTCTCTATCTGTATCTGTGTCTAAGCACCCCTTCTCTTCTGGCTTGTCTCTTTCCTTCTGGCCATTGTCCTTTCCCTCTGATTCTCCCCACTCTGCCAGTTCTGCCTCTCTTTTGGAATTCCTGTCCATCTCTTTCTGTTCATATTCTTCCTCTTTATGTGCTTATCTATGTCTATGTTCCTCTGTATTTTTTTCTACTGTTTCTTTCTCTGTCTCCTTAACATTCTCTCTGTATGTCTCTATTTCCCCCTTTATACATTCATGAGTGGACTTCAAACAGTTCATCGAAAAACGGAATTAAAAGGTAAATTTACTTTAGTGAAAAAGAAAAAATTTTAGGGGCAGGTGTTGTGGTGTAGCAGGTTAAGATGCCACTTGCAATGCTGGTATCTCACATGGAATGCCTGGTTCAAGTCCTGGCTACTCCTACCTTGTGGTCCAGCTTCCGATCCAGATAATATGCCTGGGAGGCAAAAGATGATGGCTCACATATTTGGGTTCCTGCCACTCACATGGGAGACTCAGGTGGAATTCCTAGCTCCTGCTCAGCCTCACCCAGCCCCTGCTATTTCAGGCATTTGATGAGATCACTCTCTGTTACTCTTTCAAACAAAAATTAAAAATTAAAAAAATCGAAATCTATGCAGCTTTTTCATAGCACACATTTTTATGTGTTTTTGAAGACCTCCTTGTATGCATGGATTTCAAAAAAAATTGTGTACCAAATAAACTTATCTTTTAATTCCATGTTCACTGAGTGCTTTGATGTCCCCTCATCTGTCTCATCATAGACATGTCAGTGTATTTGTCTCTCTCAGTGATTCAGAATACACGATTCACCTGGGCATGTGTGTATCTCCCTGTGGCTCTATCTGCTTTAGGGGAGCAGAGCTGGGGCACTGGGTAGGGGAAAAACTTGCCCTGTGTGTGTTTTGCCTCTAGACTGATATCACTAAATGTACCTCCCCCAGGTCTGTACACATCTCCTCACATGTAGATCTAGGTATGTGTGGCTCTGGAAGTCCACCTAGGTCTGCGTATGCATTCCCGTGTCCACCTCTTTGTTCTGGCCTGTTCCTATGTGTATCTCCGACAGCCTCTCTCCCTGTCTGTATCCTTGACTATATCATTCTTTCTTTGTGCACACATGTCTGCCTCTCTTCACACAGAGGGTCTCAATTCTGTGTTCCTCAGCAGGTATCCATACACACATGTGTCTGCCCTGAAGTCCCGTTTGGTGTTTCTTCCTGACTATATCCCCCTCTCTCTGCAGGCCTCTTCCATTTAAATTTCTATCTTCTTTCAATTCTCTAACAACTCTGCCTTCCAGCATCCCAGCTCTTTTTCTGTATCTTCTTTTGGGTCTACTCAAGGTTGCATATCTATACATTCTCAGTACACAGCGTTCTCCAGTGTCTCTCTTGGTTCCACTTTCTCTCCCTGATGATCTGCCTCTGCTTCTCCCAAGCTCTCTATTGCCTCCTGAGCCCTCCTTCAGTACCCTGGGTTCCGAAAAGGTCCAGGTTTGCACCTTAGCTCTGCCTTGTCTCACACAGGGCTGAGTTCCACAGTATCTTTCCCCTTCTCGGGGGATCAGTGTTCCCATCTGTAAAAGGTAGGTGGTCACCCCCTACACACACAGCTCTGGCAGAAAGGGTGCCAACTCCAGGCTTGGTACCATACTTGATCCATGCGGTACTTGGTTCAAAAAAATACAGTGGAGATTCTCCCACCCCCAGTGATCCAAATTACAAATCACAAAACCCCTCCTGGACCACTCCCTTCTTCCTCAAAATGGCAACACCAAGTTCTCTGGCTCCTTTCCCCCAGTAAAGTCCCTGCCGGAGGAAGAATCTGAGCGCCATGACTGCTCGCCAGGCCTTACCCACAACGCCCACACGGATGTGGGTACGCACTTCACCAAGGCGACAATAGTTCCCCAGAACCCTCATGAGGTTTTCAGCTCCAAAACAGGCTTTGCTTTTCAGCAGTGACTCAGAAGCTTGCTCTACCGGCACACTGCAACGATTCTGGAAGACAGGGGATATCACAGAGGCATCAGTAAGAGATGTAGTCTGAGCCCAGATTCTTGACTTCCAAGGAAACTTTGACTCAGTCTGGAACAAAGGGCTCCTCACTAGGCCAGGAACCTGCTACCTCCCTGTTCCCCTCTGCTACCTTTGCCTCTCCAGTCTTCTCTGTCCCCAGCTCTGCTTCAACACATGGCTCTTTCCTCCTGCCATAGGGCCAGGCTGGCTGCATCTGCACAGGCCAGGTTTCAGTTCCTGCTCTACCTCGCACAGACTTCTGCCAGACAAGGCCTGCTTCCCTTCTCTGGGCCGCAATGCCCTAATGTGCACAACAGGATGCCTGTTCTCTCCTTGCCTGTGCAGGGATGACAGCCCCTGGCCTGAGGCCTACATTCCCTTGATTTCTCACACAGGACAAGCCATTCTAGCTTCCATCTCTTTACTCCTGACTCCACCTCCAATGCGCAAAATATCTTTACGCTCTTCCCTTACTTACTCACCTCAGCATGGTTTCTAATATCACAAAACTGCAATTGACCTAAGTAGCCAGCAATAAGAAACTGTTTCAAAAGGTATTTCCTTAAAGTAGAATAAAATGAAATACAGCTGTGAGAAGAGGATGTTTACCACATTCTTGCCATCAATGAGACCAAAAACTGTAAATGAGATATCATGTTTCTCAAAGATTTAGACATTTAATGTTTTCAAGTGTTGGCAAAGGCACAGGGAAAGAGGCCCCCTCCCATATTCATCTACTGCACTGGTAGAGAGCTACCTGCTACAGCCATTAGAGAGAGCAATCTGGCAGCGTGTAGGAAAAATGTAAAAAAGCATAAAGCCCATGACCCAGCCACTCCCGATCTCACAACCTAACAAAAAACTGCCCAGGTGTCAGGAAAACACGGGCACAGGAATTTGTATACACACTGGCCATAATGATGAAAAACCAGAAACTGGGGCAGGTGCTGTGGCTCAGCAGGTTAACGCCCTGGCCTGAAGCACCAGCATCCCATATGGGCGCCGGTTTGAGACCAAGGTGCTCCACTTCCGATCCAGCTCTCTGCTATGGCCTGGGAAAGCAGTAGAAGATGGCCCAAGTGCTTGGGCCCCTGCACCCACGTGGGAGACCCAGAAGAAGCTCCTGGCTCCTGGCTTTGGATCGGCGCAGCTCCAGCCGTTGCGGCCATCTGGGGAGTGAACCATTGAATGGAAGACCTCTCTCCCTCTCTCTCTCTGCCTCTCCTTCTCTCTGCGTAACTCTGACTTTCAGATAAATAAATCTTTAAAAAAAAAAAAAAGAAAAACCAGAAACTAAATTTATGTTATTCAGTACCCACAAGGTACATTTCTATTGAAATATCCCCAAGGGAAAAAAAAAAGCCAGCCACAGAAGGATTTGTACGAGGGTACTTCAAAAAGTTCATGGAGGGACCAGCGTTGTGGCACAGCAGGTTAAGAACAGCCTACAGTGCCAACATCTCATATGAGCACAGGTCCAAGTCCCAGTTGCTCCACTTCTGATCCCGTTCTCTGCTAATGTACCTGCCCTGCCAGCCATGTGGGAGATCCAGATGGAGTTTTTGTCTCCTGGCTTTATCTTGGCCCAGCCCGCTGTTGCGTGCATTTGGGGTATAAATCGGCAGATGAAAGATATGGCTCCCCTCTCTGTCACTCTTCCAAATAAATAAATATTTAAAAAAAAAAGATTAATGGAGGGGCCAGCACTGTGGCATAGCCAATAAAACCGTCGCCTTGCAGTTCTGGCATCCCATATGGGCGCCGGTTCAAGTCCCAGCTGCTCCACTACCAATCCAGCTCTTTGGTATGACCTGGGAAAGCAGTAGAAGATGGCCCAAGTCCTTGAGTTCCTGTAACCTCGTAAGAGACCCAGAAGAAGCTTCTGGCTCCTGGCTTCAGATTGGCACGGTTCCAGCCACTGCAGCCAACTGGGAAGTGAACCAGCGGATGGAAAACCTCTCTTTGCCTCTCCTTCTCTGTGTAACTCTGACTTTCAAATAAATAAATCTTTAAAAAAAGTTCATGCAAAAGACTGAAGATTCTCTATCTCTCCTCCTCTCTGTAACTGTGCTTTTGAAATAAATAAATAAATGAATCTTTTAGAAAAAAAAAGGTTCATGGAAACTAGAATGAGATATTAAGTTTACTTTGGTGCAAAAAATTTTGATATACATGCAATCTTTTTTAATAATACAGTTTTTATAAACTTTTTGAAGTATGTATACATCTTGTATTTATGTATTTCAAGAAGTTTTAGGGGGCCAGCATTACAGTGTAACAGGTAAGCTGCAACTTGCAGTACCGGCATTCCATATAGACACTGGTTCAAGTCTTGCCTGCTCCACTTCTGATCCAGCGCCCTGCTAATGGTCTGGGAAAGCAGCGGAAGATGGCCCAAGTGCTTAGGCCCCTGCACTCATGTGGGATACCTGGAAGAAGTTCCTGGCTCCAGGCTTCAGACTGGCTCAGCTCTAGCCATCACAGCCATTTGGGGAATGAACCAGTGGATGAAAAATCTCTGTCTCTCCCTCACTCTCTCTCCTTCTGTAACTCTGCCTTTCAAATAAATAAATAAATTTTTAAAGAATTTTCTGCAGGACTTGTGTTGTGGCATAATGAGCTAAGCTGGCATCCTATTAAGTTCCATTGGATCAAAGGTTCAAGTTCCAGCTGCTCTGATTCTTATCCAGCTCCCTGCTAATGCATCTGGGAAAGCAGTGACAGAATGCCCAATTACTTGGGGCCCCGCCACCCATATGGGACACTGAGATGGAGCTCCAGGATCCTGGTTTCAGCCAATAATATCCCTGGTCATTGTAGCCATCTGGGGAGTGAAGCAGTAGACGGAAGATCTCTCTCCCTTTCTATCCCTCTGCCTTTCAAATAAATAAATCTTCAAGAATACAAGGTTTTGCACCAAAATAAACTTATCTCTTAATGTCATTTCCATGAATGTTTTCAAGTAAATTCATATACTACCTCCAAATAGTATTTCCTCTTTATATATGACCTATGCATGCTCAAAACAGAAAAAACACACACCAAAGCAACAGTGGTTGTTACTTCTGGGTATGGATAAAGAAGACCAGAATTAGGGAATATTGGGGAAAGGGTACTTAAGTTATAGTTAATCTTATTTTTTCTAATTTTTAGTAAGTTTAACATTTGGTGCAAAGCAGAAAAAATGTCCCCTACCACCCAATTTCTCTCCCTTGAAGTTTCTGTAATATTTTAATATTCTATAGCGAAAATACATTCTATAGTAATGTTATAATTAGGAAGTAATGTGATTTGTTTTAAAGAGAAAAAGGAATGGAGGTTTACTTGAAAGGCAGAATTACAGAGAGAGGGAGAAAGAGAGTGAGAGAGGTCTTCCATCTGCAGGTTCACTCTCTAAATGGCCGCAATGGCTGCAATGGCCAGGGCTGGAAGAAGCCAAAAGCAGGAGCTAGGAGGTTCATCTGGGTCTCCTATATGGTCGCAGGGCCCCAAGGACTTGGGCCATCTTCCACTGCTTTCTCAGGTGCACTAGCAGGGCAGAAATGGAGCAGCCATGGGCCGAAGCCATGGCTCACTTGGTTAATCCTCCGCCTGTGGCGCCGGCATCCCATATGGGTGCCGGGTTCTAGTCCCGGCTGCTCCTTTTCCAGTCCAGCTCTCTGCTGTGGCCCGGGAGGGCAGTGGAAGATGGCCCAAGTGCTTGGGCACCTGCACCCGCATGGGAGACCAGGAGGAAGCACCTGGCTCCTAGCTTTGGATCAGCGCAGCATGCCGGCCGTAGCGGCCATTTGGGGGGTGAACCAACAGAAGGAAGACCTTTCTCTCTGTCTCTCTCTCTCATTGTCTAACTCTGTCAAATAAAAAAAAATACAAACACACACACACACACACACACACAAAAAGAAAGAAATGGAGCAGCCAAGACTAGAACCGGAGTCAATATGAGAGGCTGGCACTGCAGGTGGCGGTGGCTTAACCCACTATGCCACAGCGCCAGCCCTGAGGTTTTTTTCTTTATTTTTTGTTTTGAAGTTATTAAGTAGTAAACTGTATTTTCCAAATTTCCCATCAACAGTATGCACGGTCCTCATAGCTGAAAACAAAGTTTTTCCTAAAGAGTGACAATATAGGAAGGAGTGAAATGAAACGCCAGGGTAGGCATTATTGTGGTGCAGCAAGTAAAGCCACAGCTTCAGATACCCACATCACATATTGGAATGCCAGCTACTTTGCTTCCAATCCAGCTCCATTCTAATGCTCCAGAGAAGGCAGCAGACAATGGCCCAGGTATTTGGGTTTCTGTCAACCACATGGGGAGCCTGAATGAAATTTCTGGCTCCTGGCTTTGGCCTGGCTCAGTTCCAGCTGTTGCAGACATTTGGGAAGTGAACAAGCAAATAGAAGATCTCTCTTCTTTCTCCCCTGCCCCATTACTCAGCCTTGCAAATAAATCTTTTAAACAAATAATAAGTCACCCAGTGAGAAAAAAAATTGTCAAAGATATAAGAAAAAAATTAATCACCCAGTAGCAGAATATAACTCAAAGTTGAAGTCCAAATTCAATTACTAAAGGAGTCAAGGTCACCATCCAAGTCTTGAACCCTCAACCGTAACCCCAAGTTACCATGAAGGAGGCTAATGTATCAGCCCCAGTCTTACCAGGTTTTTGACCTGATGCTGAGTGCTGGCCTTGAAAGCCACAGTTGGCAGCTCATTCCGAAGGTAATCCAGCCACTTCTCCACAATGTCCTTGGGTACCAGGTCTTGGGAAAATTGGATCAGGTATAGAGGTTAAGCAGCACAATACCTCCCCAGCTCACTCCAAAGCATCTACACATACCTAAGGCTAGACCTACCTCCTGTTAACAAGTCTCCCTAGGAGTCCTGTCAGTCCCGATTGGCATTAGAAAACACAGCCTGATCTATGGGACCAGTTGGTTCTCCCTGATGAGGATGCTGTTACGTTGGGAAAAACCCATTAGCTGTTTGGTCCCAAGTACCCTCTTTCCATGTCAGGGTACCCAGAGTGCCAGAGGCCTCTGAAAGATAGTTTCCCATCACCTCCCTGGATCACCCTAGGTTGGGCCAAATGTCAAGAATAACCCTAAAAAGAATTACTGCCATTTGCAAAGCAAATTTGCATGTACCAAGCACTTTATCATTAATTCTCACAATATTGTGAGGTTGGCTGGGGCTGGTGTTGTGGCATAGCAGGTTAAGCCACTGCCTGCAACATGAGCATCTCATATTGGAGTGCCAGTTTGACTCCTGGCTGGTCCACTTCTGATCCAGCTTCCTGTTAATGCATCTGGGAAGGCAGTGAGAGATGGACCAGGTATTTGGGGCCTTGCCACCCACATGGGAGACCCAGATAGAGATCCTAGCTCCTGACTTCAGCCTAGTCCAGCTGCAGCTGTTGTGGGCATTTGGGGAGTGAACCAGCAGATGGAAGATACCTGTCTCTCCCTCTTTCTCTGTTGTTCTTTCAAATAAACAAATGAATCTTTTTGAAAAATCCTGTGAGATTAGGACACTGATGGCCCATTATACCACTTGAGAAATGGGAGTTCTCGGAGGTGATATGACTTGTCCAATACCTCAGTGAATACAGGTGGCCAGGAAGGACAAGACCCAGATGTCAGTGAACCCTGTGAGTGCCTCCTGGACACATGCACCCTTCTGCCCATCTTTGGGAACCAGCTTAGGGAGAGAGGAGCTCTCCAAGGTTGTGCAGTCACAGAAAAAGCTCAAACTAAAAGGCAGACAGCCTTTGCCCCTTGACTCTGCTCCCACCTGGTATTACACACTGTGTACATGTGTACTATGTACATGGGCATGTACATGGACCTTCAGACAACATTCCTGGCTCTGAAAAACTAGAACAAGAATTCCTATCTTGCATGACTATTACGAGTGCCAGAGATGCTGGGTTGCAGTGTGTGATTCAAGTTAGCCTTCAAGAAGGCTTGGTCCGTTTCCTGCCTTACCCAGTTCTGGCACACCTACCAATCTTGTTCAAGACCAGGACCAGCTTCTTATTGCCTTCTGCCTGCAGGACAGCCTCCTCCATTTGGAAACAACGGCAGCCCAAAGGGTCTCTGGCATCCAGCACTTCCAGAATCACATCAGAATATTCCACCACCTGCAGTGCAGAAGACAAGGGGATTAAAAGCAGGAAAGCACACATAGGCCTGTGAAAGAAAAGGTTTCCATATCAGGCAAAAACAAACCAAAACAGAGAGGAAATGGGAACTGATTGTGGCCCTCCCCAAAGGACCTTAAGAACTGGATCCCCAGGGCCAGCATTGTACCAGGTAAAGCTACCACCTCTGATGCTGGCATCCCACATGGGCACCAGTTCAAGAACCGGCTGCCCCACTTCAAATCCAGCTGCCTGCTAATGTGCCTGGGAAAGCAGCGGAAGATGGTCCAAGTGCCTGAGTCCCTACAGTCCCTACACCCACACGGGAGATCCAGAAGAAGCTCCTGACTCCTGGCTTTGGCCTGTCCCAGCCTCAGTTGTTGAGGCCATTTGGGGAGTAACCAGCAGAAGGAAAGATGATTCTCTCTCTCTCTCTTACATCCTCTATGTAATTCTTTCAAATAAATAAATCAAAAAAAGAAAGAACTGGATCACAATACCTTACGGAACTCCTTGTAATAAGCCTTCCTCGTAGCCTCATCATCCAGCTGAGGAAACATATTTAATTCCTGCAAAACTTCTTCCTAACAGAGGGGGAAAAAAGGAGAATGGTCCAAGGGAGGAGAAGGGAGGGCAGGGCTTTGGAAACCACAAGACGCCATGGAAACCATGGAAGCCATGTGAGTCTCAGCCCATTGCAAGGTAGCTCTGACCAACCAACAAAGCTGGGAGCTGGAAGAAGAATGGACAGACCCACATGGCGCACATCTGCCTATGTGCATGTTGAGCACCAGCTGCAGAGCTGAGCATGCAAAGGGGTAAAAGGGAAGTGGAAGTGAGAAAAACAACCTATGTAGGACATGAGACGGGGCAAACTATGTTATGTTAGAAAAGGGAGTCTGGGGTGGCAAGGGTATGACAAGAATATACAGAAAGGCAGCAAGGCACTTAGAAGATGAAATATTCTCACATATGCTTGTGGGTCTCTCGATCTTCCCTTCACACTCTCACTCCCTCTCTCTTCATCCCGTCCCCTAGTCACACCTCTCCAGACCCCTGACCCAACCACCATTTTCAGTCTTTAGGTTGAAGCTCCTCTAAAAATCAGCCAGTCCCAAGTGTTCTGTTATAGTAACAGAAAACAGTCTAACACACCTTTCCTCTTTCCCTGTCACAGAACAGCAGCCAGAGTTGTTTAGGAGTAAAGCCACACTAGTCCTATGCAGAGGCAAGGGCTGCCCTCTTACCTTGCGCTCAAACTCCTCCTGTCGTTTCAGGACGTCCTGGCAGTAGCTCTCCATGGTCCTGTGTCTGTGTCTCTCCTGCTCCCGGGCAGCCTGCTGCTTCTCCCTCATCTCTTCCACCTAACAAGTGAACACACAGTGGGGCTGCAGCTGACTGGGTCTGCAGCCTGCAAGACAGGTGGCACCCAAGGAAACACGATGATGACATGGCAGAGGTGTGAGGTGCAGGGGTTCAAGGACAGGGAAGGCATGACAGCAGAAAACAGGGTCTGAGACAAAGAAAGAGGGAGGAAGGGAAGAGTGGTAGAGAAAATAAACAAGCTATGTGAAGCAGAGAGGGAATGCAGTCTAGGCAGAGGAGGAAACAGGCCGAAGTCCTGGGATGCACTCTCACTTAAAGAGCAAGAAGAGGGAAGAGCAGCAAAAGAGGTCAAAGAGGAAGGAGGGAGTGACGAGCAGGGCCGTTGGAGGGCTTTACAGAAAGCGTGGTCTTAATGCTAAGAATTCCACTGCAGTGGAAGCATAAGGCAGACAGCAATGGGCTGGGCAGGGAGAGGCAGAGGAGCAAATGGCGACACTACATCCAGTACCCAGGTCCTCTCCTTCTCTTCTCCCTTCCACACACAGTCTCGAGAACCCTAACAAGTCCACCCTTTGTCCTTCCACCCAACACTTCCAGAGACCTGGTGTTCAAGCCCGGCCCTCCCTCTCCTCCAAGGAAGAGAGCTTACTCTTTTCTTCTTTAATTCAGCTTCACGTCTGGTGTGATCTTTGGAGCGAACAAACTGGGAGGCAGAAGACACTTCGTGGGTTGCTTTCTTACCACTGCGCTTTGCAGGCTGGTGGACACACAAGAGAAAAGAAATAAAACAGAGCTGATGAACCTATGGACATCAGCCCACCCCCAGAGAGGCAGAGGCTAAAGCAGCTCAGATCAGTGTAGTTGTTGGGGAAGAAATAGAGGCAAGGAGTAGGCTACAAGGGCTCTGTTCCCAGAAATCTGCCCATCTGGCTGCTAGAAGATCTTCCTTCTCCCAGCCAGTCACAGACTAACTAATAGGGGTAGGCAGAAAAGCAGCTGGGAAAGTTTCCCAAGGCCAATGGAAAAACTGTCTGGACAAGTCATTATCAAACTGGGAGCAGCAGCAGCTGGGAACTTGTCAGAGATACACATTATGAGATATGCCACATCTACTGAATCAGAAACTCTGGGCTGGGGCCAGCTATATGTTCTAAGCAGCACTGCAGGTGATTCTGGAGGATGCGTTAAAGCTGGGGGAGTATGGGATTGGCGCTGTGGCATAGCAGATAAAGCCAGCCGCCTGCAGTGCCAGCATCCCATATGGATGCTGGTTAGAGTCCAGCTCTCTGATAATGCACCTGGGAAAGCGTCAGAGGCTGGCCCAAGTCCTTAGGCCCCTGCCCCCACAGGGGAGACCTAGAAGAAGCTCCTGGCTCCTGGCTTCAGCCTGGTCCAGCCACAGCAGTGACAGCTATTTGGGGAGTGAACCAGTGGATGGCATCTCTCGCTCTCTCACTCCACCCACCCCTACACCTCTGACTTTCAAGTAAATAAATAAAATCCTTTAAAAAAAAAGTTGAGGAGGGGGCCAGCGCTGTGGCACAGCAGGTTAAAGCCCTGGTCTGCAGTGCCGGCATCCCTTGTGGGTGCTGGTTCAAGTCCCAGCTGATCCACTCCTGATCCAGCTCTCTGCTATAGCCTGGGAAGGCAGTAGAAGATGGCCCAGGTCCTTGAGCCCCTGCAGCTGCATGGGAGACCCAGAAGAAGATCCTGGCTTCAGATTAGTGCAACTCTGGCCCTTGCAGACTGGGAAGTGAACCAGCAAATAGAAGACCTTTCTCTCTCTCTCTCCCTCTCTCTCTCTCTCTGCCTCTCTGTAACTTTGCCTCTCAAATAAACAAACAAGTCCTTTTAAAAAAATCTGGGGAAGTTTTATCCATACTAACATCCAGGAACCCAAGCCTTCTCTGGGCCATACCTACTTCTCACCACTTTAGCCCAAGCCTTCCTTGCCCACATCTTTCCCAACAGGACCAAGGCACCCAGGAACCCGGGCAAAGATGATGCTTTCACCACCCCGCCCCCCGCCTTCCTAAGAAGTAGGCACTTGGGAATCAGACTCAAGTCACTGCTGTGTTACCTGAAACCAAAGAGCTTTCACTGAGATTTAGTTCCTTCATCTAAAAAATGGGGATAGATGGGCATTCGGCACAGCAGTTAAGATGTCACTTGGAATGCCGGCATCCCATACCTGGGATCAAGCCCTGGCTCCACTTGATTCTAGCTTCCTGCTAATGTGTACCCTGCCACCCAAGTGGGAGTCCCAGACTGAGTTCCAGTCTCCTGGCTGTGGTCTGGTCCATCCCAGCCATTGCAGGCATTCAGGGAGTGAACCACCACACACTAGGGCTCGCTCTCTCTCTCTCAAATTATAAATAAATTTTTAAATGGGGATGATGATAATCCCAATCGAAGCAAATCAAACCCAAAGCAGCATATGACTTGTGGTGGGAACTCAGTGAATGGTGCCGATTCTCTGCTGCAGCCACCCAGAGAGGGGGCAAGCCAGTTACGCTGACTCTGATGTGCTCTGACTTACCCCCCCCACAGTGGGCACACCTCACCTGAGGGTACAGCCAACTTACCTTCTTGCAGCCTTTGGAACCTTTACCTGGCTTTTTATTTTCTGCAAAAGAAAGGAAAGAGCCATCATCTACCTACCCAACATTTATTGATACCTAAATCAATGCCAGACCACTCTGAGAACCTAGGAAACCTCAGACACTACGTCTGTCTAGATCCACACAAGGCAGAGAACCAGATGGAAACACCATGAGAAGAAGTACTAGTTATGTTTGGAGCAAACTCCAACAATTCTTAAGGCAGTTCTGTGAAGAGTGACCTGAATATGTGCTTGTGACTCCTCTTTCCTTGCCAACTTCCCACTGGGGGCAAGTCAGTAAATTCAGTCCCAGGCGGACGTAAGGAACCGGAAGCATGAGAAAGTGCTCAGGAGTCCCCACACCTAAGCCTGGGTAAATGCCCTCCGCGTGTGGGGTAGAACTGCCCCTTCCTGGTGCCCATGCCATTGCCACTGCCTCTAAAGGCACTTGCCTACTCAGCTAAATTGCTGTGTCTCCTGCACAGGACGAGGAGAAAGCAGCTGCCTGTCCACTTACACCTTGCAAAGCCCAGGAACTTAAGAGGCCTCTCCCAATTTCAATGAGAAGTTTTCTGGGAAAGAATGGCTCTTTTTTTTTTTTTTAATTCTCACCACCTTCAAAGGGAGCGAAAGGAATTCCGAGAGAGAGAGGCGGCCCTGGAAGGTCAGGATATATACAACGAGTATGTGAGCGGCTTGATATTACCAGAGACCCAGCTCCACAACCTCCTCAGGCGGTTCACGCTGAAGCAAAGCTAACGGAGGAGACAGAATTTAAATTACTGCAAAGCCTTCAGGAAACTCAAGAAGATACTTAGAGGGAATTATGTGAGGAAAAAGAAGATTCCAAAAACTTGATAGAGAATAACAATGCAACACATGTAGTGAAAAACAGAAGAGATGTAACCATCAAATTAATAAGCTAGAAGACAAAGAGAGGAGCTTACTTAGCACACACACAAAAGAAGAAAACAGAACAAAAAAGAAAGGAATGGGGATAGGCATTTGACACAGCAGCTAAGACACCTCTTTGTATATCTGCATCCTCATGGGAGTGCCTCAAGTCCCAACTCTTCCACCCCTAATCCAGCTTCTTCTACTGCACATCCAGGCAGGCAGCAGTGATGACTCAAGTACTTGGGTCCCTCTCACCCATGTGGAAGACCCAGATTGAGTTCCAGAACACCTGGCTCCAGCCTGGCCCAGCCCTGGCTGGTGCAAGCATTTGGGAAATAGGCCAGTAGATGGGAGATCTCTTTCAGTCACTGTCTCTCTCCTTGTCTCTCTGCCTTTCAAATAAAATGAAAATAAAAAGAAATGGAGGCTGGTGCCATGGCTCACTAGGCTAATCCTCCGCCTGCGGCACCGGCACACCAGGTTCTAGTCCCAGTCAGGGCGCCGGATTCTGTCCCGGTTGCCCCTCTTCCAGTCCAGCTCTCTGCTGTGGCCTGAGAGTGCAGTGGAGGATGGCCCAAGTGCTTGAGTCCTGCACCCCATGGGAGACCAGGATAAGCACCTGGCTCCTGCCATCGGATGAGCGCGGTGCGCCGGCCGCAGCGCGCCGGCCACGGCAGCCATTGGAGGGTGAACCAACGTAAAGGAAGACCTCTCTCTCTCTCTCTCTCACTGTCCACTCTGCCTATCAAAATATATATATAAAATGGACCCACGAGAAGCAATATCTAAATAACAGGAATTTGTAAAAAAAAAAAAAAAGCCCCAAGTGAGAAGCAATACTTTTATTAAATAACAGATGAAGGTTCCTCAAACTGATGGAATTTCTGAACTCAAGAATAAAGAAAAACCTTATAAGCTTCCAAGCAGGAATTTCTAAAAAACAACAACGAGGCAGACAGCCTTCTCAAACCTGTAACTCCACACACTTGAGGCAAAAGAAAAGCAATTGTAAGACTCCAAGAAAAGGAACTGCGTTCCAAGCCAAGTTCCTCTACCTTGCAAATAGATCACTCTTATGTGAAGATGAAATAAAGACATTTTCAGATGTGCAAACCTGTACTTCCTTTCTGGTAAAATGCCTGGTAAAAATACAAATTAAATCAGAATAACCATTTCAAGCTAAAGAAAACAAATGGTGGCAGGCAGAAAATCCATTAAATTTATTAAAAGCAAACTGGGGCAGGTGTTTGCCCTAGAGGTTTAGGTCACCAGTTAGGATGCCTGCAACCCATACCAGAGTAACTGGATTCAATTCCCAGCTCTGCACCTGACTCCAGCTTCCTGCTAACGAAGACCCTAGGAAGCAATGGTGATAGTTCAATTGACCAAGTTCCTGCCACCCATGTGAGAGACCTTCATCAAATTCTCAGTTCCTAGCTTCAAAGCTAAGGAGCAATTGCAGGCTTTGGGGAGCATACCAGAAAATGGAAGCTTCCTTTCTCTCTCAAACAAATAAAGCCTTAAAACAGAAAGCTGGAAATGTGGCTAAGCACTGTAACACATACTAAGAAAGGACCACAGAGGCTTACGTTGTGGTGCAGCAGTTTAACCCACCACCTGTGATGCCAGCAACCCATAGGAGTGCCTGTTCAAGTCCCGGCTGTTCCATTCTGATCCAGAGCCCTGCTAATTCACCTGGGAAAGGCAGCAGAAGATGTCCCAAATCTTTGGGCCCTGCTACCCACATGGAGACTCCTGGCATCAGCCTGGCCCAGCCCTGGCAATTGCAGCCATTTGGGGAGTGAACCAGCAGAATGGAAAATCTCTCAATTTCTAACTCTTTAAAATAAATAACATTTAAAATAATAAGGAAGGGGCCGGCACTGTGGCATAGTGGGTAAAGCTGCCGCCTCCAGTGCCAGCATCCCATATGGGCACCCGTTCGAGTCCCGGCTGCTCTACTTCTGATCCCGCTCTCTGCTTGGCCTGGGAAAGCAGTAGAAGATGGCCCAAGTCCTTGGGTCCCTGCACCCATGTGGGAGATCTGAAGGAAGCTCCTGGCTCCTGGCTTCAGATCGGTGCAGCTCCAGCTGTAGTGGCCAATTGGGGAGTGAACCAGTGGATAGAAGACCTCTCTCTCTCTCACTCTCTCTGCCTCTTCTTCTCTGTGTTAACTCTGACTTTCAAATAAAATAAATAATTCTTTAAAAAATAAACAAATAAGGGGAAGCAAATAATACATAGAAAATAAACTGGTGGGACAGGCATCTGACACAGCAGTTAAGATGCATCCCATATTGGAGTACCCAGGCTCAAGCTCTGCCTCTGCTCCCAATTCCAGCTTCCTGCTAACGGGCACCCTGGGAGGCAGCACATGATGGCTCCAGTGGCTCAGGTGACCTACATGGGAGACCCAGACTGAGTTCCTGGCTTCTGGTTTCAGCCTGGCCTACCCCCCAGGCGTTGCAGACATTTGAAGTGTGAACCAGCAAATGGGAAATCTCTTCCTGCCTCTATGTGTCTTGTCTCTTTCAAAATAATTTTTTTAAAAATTAAAATAAGATGGTAGTAAGTTTATCAGACACTTGTTATCATACCAAAGGTGAATATGTCCAATTTCTCTGTATAAAAAAAAAAACAGACCCCAAGTCTTGTTTCTGACAAAGTACTCATGTTGCAACAAAAAAGAATGTGAGGTTTGGAATGAACCAGATCTGGCCATTTTACTCAACAATTTCATCTGCTTAACTTCCCTGGAAACTGAGTGCCTGCACTGGATACAAGCACACGACGAAAGAAAATATATTAGTTAGAAAGGGGAAAAGCATCTATTTCAGAGGGAAGAAGCTAAGGGGAAGGAGGGAGAGGGAAGAAGGGAAGGGTGCAGTTAGTCGTTATTTAACAGCTTTTTGACTGCTCTCAAAGAAAACAGTTACCCTTTGTAGCTGGCAGACCTATGTTCTAATTCTGGCTCAGCAACTACATAGCTACAAGACCTTGAAGAATTATTTGAAACTTGTCTCAGTGGGGCTGGTGCCATGGCATAGCAGTTCAAGCCATCACCTGCAGTGCTGGCATCCCATATGGGCACCAATTCGAGTAATGGTTGCTCTACTTCTGATCTAGTGCCCTGCTAAATGCGTCTGGGAAAGCAGCAGAAGATGACCCAAACCCTTGGGCCCCTGCACACACAGGGACACTCAAGAGCTCCTGGCTCCTAGCTCCAAGCTCCTGGCTCCTAGCTCCTGGCTTTGGACCAGGCCAGCTCCAGCTGTTATGGTCATTTAGGGGAGTGAACTATCAGATGGAAGACTCTCCTCTCTCTCTAACTCTTGTCTTTCAAATAAATAAATAAATCTTTTAAAAAAAAAACTCTTTCTGCATCTACCATCATCATCTAGCCAGGGGCGCAGAACATCTGGACTGCAGGCTGTATAAGGCTTATGAAATCATTTGGCCTGGCCCTGCTAAAGCAGCTACAGGTGGAACCTGAAATTCAATAAATCTAAAGCAGGCTAATTTTTAAGTTAATAATTCTTTAAAATATTTATTTATTTATTTGAAAGGCAAACTTAGAAAGAGGCGGAGGCAGGGAGACAGAGAGAGGTC
This sequence comes from Sylvilagus floridanus, assembly GCA_949820135.1. Classification (NCBI taxonomy): domain Eukaryota; kingdom Metazoa; phylum Chordata; class Mammalia; order Lagomorpha; family Leporidae; genus Sylvilagus; species Sylvilagus floridanus. The sequence goes on from OX463223.1 coordinate 94,043,687, forward strand.
TTCCATCCACTGGTTCACTTCCCAGATGGCTACAACAGCCGTAGCTCGGCAGATATTGAGCCAGGAGCTTCTTCCCGGTCTCCCACATGGGTGCAGGGGCCTAAGAACTTGGGCCATCTTCCACTGCTTTCCCAGGCCATAGCAGAGAGCGGGATCAGAAGTGGAGCAGCCGGGACTCGAACGGGTGCCCATATGGGATGCCAGCACTGCAGGCAGTAGCTTCACCTGCCACGCCACAGCACTGGCCCCTCTAAGGTTTACTTTCTTCTTTTAAAAAAAAAAAGATTTATTTTATAGAGGTTTGCTTTTTTTTTTTTTTTTGACAGGCAGAGTGGACAGTGAGAGAGAGAGAGACAGAGAGAAAGGTCTTCCTTTTGCCATTGGTTCACCCTCCAATGGCCGCCGCAGCCAGCATGCTGCGACCTGCGCATCGCACTGATCCGAAGGCAGGAGCCAGGTGCTTCTCCTGGTCTCCCATGGGGTGCAGGGCCCAAGCACTTGGGCCATCCCCCACTGCACTCCCGGGCCACAGCAGAGAGCTGGCCTGGAAGAGGGGCAACCGGGACAGAATCCGGTGCCCGGACTGGAACTAGAACCCGGTGTGCTGGCGCCGCAGGCAGAGGATTAGCCTATTGAGCTGCGGCGCTGGCTTATTTTATAGAGGTTTACTTTCAACCTAACTCTGGCAATCACCAAACTGGATGACTGTGGAGATCATTGGACAATGTTTCCAACAACCTATGCTTCTTACTTCCTTGACATCTTAGGATCTACACTCCATCTAGACCACCCACCCATTCCTATGGCTACACCTGGTGGCATCACCTCTGAACACTGTCTGAAAGCAGTCTCAGAACCCCCTCTCCTATCTTCAGTTGTCTAATATCCTAGAAACGTGAACCATCTGCTAAGTTCCTTATTCATCAACCACCATGCTCTCCCCCCGTCTGGCTAATATTCCACAGTCTGGCATTATAATTGTGCTCTTGTAGAGCCACATTCCCCTTGCTCCTCCTTGCTCTGAAGGATGAAGATGGCCCAAGTACTTTGGCCCCCGCCACACATGTGGGAGACCCAGACAGTTCCTGGCCCCAGACTTTGACCTGGCCCAGATCTGGCTCTTGTGCCACTTGAGAAATGAACCAGCGGATGAAAGACCTCTCGCTCTGTATCATTGCCTTTCAAAAAAAATAATAAATGATTAAATATTTGCAGAAAAACTGAATTTAAAATGTCACTACATTTAAAATATATATATATATTAAATATATATATTAAAATACATATAGGGGCCGGCGCCGTGGCTCAACAGGCTAATCCTCCGCCTTGCGGCGCCGGCACACCGGGTTCTAGTCCCGGTTGGGGCACCGGATTCTGTCCCGGTTGCCCCTCTTCCAGGCCAGCCCTCTGCTGTGGCCCGGGAGTGCAGTGGAGGATGGCCCAGGTGCTTGGGCCCTGCACCCCATGGGGAGACCAGGAAAAGCACCTGGCTCCTGGCTCCTGCCATCGGACGAGCACGGTGCGCTGGCCGCAGCGCGCCGACCGCGGCGGCCATTGGAGGGTGAACCAACGGCAAAGGAAGACCTTTCTCTCTCTCTCTCTCTCACTGTCCACTCTGCCTGTAAAAAAAAAAAAAAAAAATACATATAGGGGCCGGCTCCGAGGCGCAGTGTGTTCATCCTCCTGCAGTGCCGGCATACCATATGGATGTTAGTTCTAGTCCTGGCTGCCCCTCTTCCAATCCAGCTCTCTACTGTGGCCTGGGAAAGCAGCAGAAGATGGCCCAAGTGCTTGGGCCCCTGCACGCACATGGGAGACTGAGAGGAGGCACCTGGCTCCTGGCTTCAGATCGGCGCAGCTCTGACCATTGTGGCCATCTGGGGAGTGAATCAATGGAAGACCTTTCTCTCTGTCTCTACCTCTCACTGTCTGTAACTCTAGCTCTCAAATAAATAAATATGTATAAACATATCACATATTCTTTTCCAAATATTCTTAATTCTTCCCATCTTCTCCTATAAACAGTAACATACTACAGTCCTGTCAGCAACTTGCTTTTCTCACTTAACAAACCTTGAAGACCTTTCCCTCTAATATTCTTTCCATAAAACAGTTTACCTATAACCTTTCCATACAATACTTCCTCATTTTTTAAACTGCCAGAATTCTTATTCATGCTTATGATGGTAGGAAAACGGAATTAAAATGTAAGTTTATTGTAATAGGTCCAAAAAGTTTGAAATCCGGGGTCAGCGCTGTGGCACAGCAGGTGAAGCTGCCACCTGCAGCACCTGCATTCCATATGGGCGCAGGTTTGAGTCCCAGCTGTGCCACTTCTGATCCAGCTTCCTGCTAACGCACCTAAGAAACCAGTGAAAGAGGGCCCAAGTCCTTGGGCTACTGCACCCACATGGGAGACCTGGATGAAGCCCCTGGCTCCTGGCTTTGGCTTGGCTCAGCTCTAGCCACTACAGCCATTTGGGGGGGTGGGCCAGCAGATGGAAGATCTCTCTCTCTCTGCCTCTTCTGTGTAACTCTGGCTTTCAAATAAATTTTAATTTTAAGAAGGAATCTACCAAAGGGTCATGGAAAATGCATATTATGAAAAAAACTATGCCTGGATTTCAACATTTTTACACCATAATAAACTTATCTTTTAATTCCATTTTCTAGAAATGTTTTGAAGTACCCTCATATATCCTACTTTAACCAGTTTATTATTGTCTTTTTTATCATCATCAATATGATCATCCAGCATCATATGTTCCTGAGTAAGTATACTTAATTTTGTTCATTTTTATTGTTTTACTTATAAAAGTGATTATCTGCTTTTACTATTAAATAGTATGACTCTTGATGAAATTTCTTATGATTGTATAAAGAAAATGTTTCGCTTTTACCAAGCCCCTGATAGGCAGGGCCATCATTCATACAGAATCTGGAATCAAGAGGTTGTGCCAATCTCACCCAGGCTACCCAATGTGCTAGCCAAATAAGATTATTTCCTATGAGGTCCATGGTAGGATAAAGGCAGGGAAATATGGAAATAGTTCTGCTCTCAGATCCTCGCCTTTCTTTTGTACAGGAGAGAATGTGTATCCCATTTGTCTTCTCCTACGCTGTAAATATCAGGGTAGAAGGAGGGGGGATTAAGTCAGCTCTACTGACTTAGATACTGTGTGCCAGTCCAGTGCCTGGCACACAGTAAGCATGAAAATTAATAAAACTTGTCTGGTCATGCTGGGCCCTTGGGACACAATAATGAATACAAAGTAGGTGAGGAGACAGACCCAATCATGCTGTGTCAGTAGCCTCAGACCCTGGGGGTGCACAGACTGGAAACCCAGGAAGGAAGTGGACAAGGAGAGATTCCCTGAGGAAGCGATGTATAAAGTTGAAATCTGAAAAATTAGCAACAAGTATCCAGTTGAAAAATGAGGCGGACAGGAGGAAGAGTCCTGAAGGCAAAAAAAGAAAGTCATTTGTCCATTTGGTCTGTTTTACAGGTAAGAAAAATCCAAAGTTCAAGATGGGTCAGATAACAGTTTGATCGCAGGAGAATATTAGCTTTCTCTGAGGGGCTCAATTCCAAATAGAAATGAAGAGTCTGACTTTTGTTTAAGACTCATTTATTTTATTTGAAAGTCAGAGTTTCAGAGAAAGGGAGAGATAGAGAGATCTTCCTTCCATCCACTGGTTCACTCCCTAAGTGGCTACAGCCAGGACAGACTCAAGCCAAAGCCAGGAGCAAGAAGCTTCATCTGGGTCTCCCACACGGGTGACAGGGGCCCAAGCACTTGGTCCATCTTCTGCTGCTTTTCCCAGGCACATCAGCAGGGAGCTGGATCAGAAGTGGATCAGCCAGGACTCAAACCAGTGCTCATATGGGATGACGGCATCACAGCTGGCAACTCTACCTGTTATACCACAACGCTAGCGCCAAGTCTGACTGTTTAAAGCCAATATTGATACTTCCAGAGCACTTATTATGTGTCAGACAGGGTTTCTAAGTATTTTTTTTTACCTCTTTTAACTCGTTAAATCCTCACAACACTGTCATTAGGTGGATACTATGATTACCTCAGCTTTATAGATAAAGGGGATGGACTTAAACAACTTGCCTGAGGCCCCATAAATAAGGCAGATTGCTGAGATTCAAACCCTGTTTGGTTCCAGTCCCTACTTTTAACCACAGGTACAATTTACAGTACCAAGGTAAAGGCGCAACTTATAAATAAAAATGTTAGGGGGCTGGCATTGTGGCATAGTGGGTTAGACCTTCACCTGCAATACCAGAGTTCCATATGGGTGCTGGTTCGATTCCCGGCTGCTTCACTTCCAATCCAGCTCCCTGCTAAAGCACCTGGGAAAGCAGCAGAAGATGGTCCAAGCGCTTGGGCCCCTGCACCCATATGGAAGACCCGGAACAAACTCCTGCCTTCTGGCTTCAACGCAGCCCAGGCCTGGCTGTTGTGGCCATCTGAGGAGTAAACCAACACATGGAAGACCTCTTATTTGCCTCTCTCTCTTTCTCTGTAACTCCACCTTTCAAATAAATAAATAAATCTTTTAAAAAGTGCTAGGGTGGGGCCAGCGCTGTGGCACAACTGGTGAATGCCCAGGCCTGAAGTGCCAGCATCCCATGTGGGTGCCGGTTGGAGACCCGATTGTTTCACTTCCTGTCCAGCTCTCTGCTGTGGCCCAGGAAAGAGGTGGAAGATGGCCCAAGTCCTTGGGCCCCTGCACCCGTGTGGGAGACCCGGAGGAAGCTCCTGGCTTCGGATGGGCACAGCTCTGGCCGTTGCAGCCAATTGCGGATGGAAGACTTCTCTCTCTCTCTCTCTCTCTCTCTCTCTCTCTCTGTGTGTGTGTGTGTGTGTGTGTAACTCTGACTTTCAAGTAAAATAAATAAATCTTTAAAAAAAAGTGCTAGGGCATGTTAGGGTTATAGGCAGTGCAACAGTAATTACTACTATTAGCCTCAGTCATTTAACCTTGCTTTCCTCATCTGTAAAATGGGCATGGGGGATAAAGAGAGCATGACGTCACAAGGAAGTCAGGAGGACAGCAATGATACGATAGGTAAAACATCCAGACTAAGTGATCTAGAACATACTAAACAATCTTTGAAAGTTGCTGCAAGGTGGCCAGCATGGTGGCACAGTGGGTTACGCTGGCACCTACAACACCAGCATCCATATGGGTGCCAGTTTGAGTTCTGGCTGCTCTGCTTTCAATCCAGCTCCCTACAAATGCACCTGGGAAAACAGCGGAGGAGGGCCCAAGAACCTGGGACCCTGCACCCCACGTGGGAGACAAGGATGGAGTTCGAGGCTCCTGGCTTCAGCCTGGCCCAGCCCTGGCCATTGTAGCCATTTGAAGAGTGAACCAGCAGGTGGAAGGTCTCTCCCTCTCTCTCCCCCTCCACCCTCCCTTTCCCTGTCCCTAACTCTGCCTTGCAAATAGATAAATCTTTTTTTTTTTTTTTTAAAAAAGGTGCTATGAAATACTATGAATATTTGATAAAAGCACAAGATGCAATGGGGCAGTAAAGGAAACTCACTGTGTCTAAATTTCATCATGGTGACCAGCTAGAAAGCAGGCAGGTTTCAGATCTGTCCTCTTTCTTCCTGCTAGAAGTGATTTGAAGACAGACGTGGAAATCACAATGCCACAGACCCTTTGCAAGATCCCTAAAGGAAAATAAAATATCAAAAAAGATGATGAAGAAGTCTTAACAATCACAGAAATGGGGCAAAGGGGCTATTCTAGAGCGAGAGCTTGAGCCTCTCTTTCTCGGTGGAGTCAGGGCCTCAACGTGTCAGACTGGATCCTTGGTCCTTAACCACCCGGCACCATGTATTTTATACCCTAGGTAAGAGAATAGGGCTAAACCCCTCCGCACCAAGCAGGAAGGGGAACCAAGAGCCTCATCTGTTCCTACAGGAGATGACACTAGCATCTCTTTTCCCAAGTAGGGGATTCTGGGTCTCATCTACCCTGGGAGAGAAAGAATAGATACAAAGTGTCTATCTTAAGGAAAAGGAGCCTCAAACAGGGCTTCTTAACTCTATGTCTATACAGACTGTGCCCAGTGCATAATCTTGGAGGAGGGGGAAGAAAAATCTGTGCCTCCATGTGTGGCTTGGCTCTGGACCTTGCTAAGTGGGGTGAAGACTGCCACATGTTCCTCTACTCTAGGGTGGAGAGAACCTAGGGAAACTAGCACACCGGCTGTGGCATCTCTGTTGGATTTCTAAATTAAACAGAGAGGAGTCCTGGGTCTCTTTACGCTGGAAAGGGCCACACAAAGAGTGAAACTGTGAAGCTTTGAGTAAGTGGGGTCAGCACCTTGCCTGCAAGAGTCTATTCTGGACTGTTCCATGAGACATGGGCTGGGATGATCTGTGCATCTTTTATGTGGGTTGAAATCAACACACTAACACTGAAGGAACTAGGGATCTGGTTCTCCCCACGGGAGGGGGACTGAGAGGCCGAAGTTCAAAGGAGTGCCCCTTACTCTTGGGGGTAGGGATGTCTGTGATTTCATCCTAGGAGGACAGAAGGTCTGATCTCCTCTACTTTGGTAAGGGGAGAGCCCAGATGCACCTCCCTGTGGGACCATCAGTGATGGTGCTGCCTCTCCACATCACAGAGAAGGGGAGCTGCATCTCTCTGCTCCTGTGTAGTCTCTCCCATGCTATAGCTGATGATTATAAATTTTGGAGAGATGGTTCTGTCTTCCTCAAAAGAAGAGTAAAAGCCTGGGCCCTGGTGGTGAGGGGAAGCCTCCAGGAGCAGACCTGCCTGTTTGCAGTGTACAATCTGTTCTGTTTGCAATAGGCACTTTTAGGGTTGGGCCTTATACAAATTCACTAAAACATCATCTCTTAACAGGTTAAGGATTGGTTCTACTCTCCACAAAGCCTAGGCGGAGGGGGAAGTCAGCGTGGTCACCGGCTGAGACCTGTGCCTCTAACCACTTTGGAGAGGGGTGATCTAAGGATTCCGCAGGAGGGAGGGTGGGGCTTCTGTCACCGAGTTATTCTTCAGGAGTGACGAGACGCCAGGAGGTCTCTGAGTCTCTACACCAAGAAGGCTGCCTCCCTCTCTATATAGTAGACGCTTCTGCATCCCTCTGAATTAGTGGGGTTGGGGAGGGCAAGAGGTGAGGGGAAATACATCACAGCATCTGTCCTGCTGGATAGGGAACCTAGAAGCGCATCAGTGTCTTAGTGCAGGAGGTCCGCACTGCTCAGCCTTGCCTCCTGTCTACATCAGAGGAATGCCGAGTGGAGCCCCAGTGTCCTGCGGGCCAGAGGGCGAAAGACGGTCTTCCATACAAAATAAGATCGGAGCCTCTCAGCACGATGTGTCCGGAGTCTACATCTTTCTAGGTGGGGTGGAGCCTTGCCCCTTTACCCGCCGAGATGCCAGTGTGGCGCGTATGTACAGCAATCCCTGCCCTTTTTTTGAACCCTTCTACCCTGGAAGGGGGCCGGCTATTTACTTCTCTACTTCAGGCTAGCGGGCATCTCTGGATTCACTTCAGATAGAAAGGCCTTGTAGCCTTGCCGGGAAAAGAGAAGAGTAGTCTCTTACCTATACTTCCTGCGGGGGCCCGACAGACAGTGTAGCACACGGTCGGCGGAGGACACAGGGCTCATGCGGCACGACTCCGACTTCCGGATCCCACGCTCAGGACGCACGGCTCCGCCCTCTGTGCGTAGCTCCTCCCCTGTGTGCGTGTCTCCGCCCTCTGTGCGCCCTACGCGGGGGCGGAGCCTCGGATGGAGGGCTTGCGCCCGCCGGTCCCTTCCTCACCCCCACGCCAGCCCCGCCTTCTGGCTGCTCCGTAAGGAAATAGCGGAGGGGGAAGGAGGAAGGTGGGCGAGTGGCCAGGGGAAGCGGCGGGTGACTTGTGGGGTCGTATATTGTACTTGTAAGACGGAAATCTTGTGTGCGAGCCGCTGTCTGGGATTGGATTTGGATATTTCCAAATCGTAGTGACCAAGCGATCACCCTGCCTGCCTCAGACGAGAGTGGGGGTTGGTGTCTTTGTCTGCCTGGAAGATGGCGACGGGCAGGGTGTGAGAAAATGGCCGCCCGGGTCACATGTCTGGTGGAGTATTCTCCACATGAAGTGGATCCGTTAGCTGTTCCCTGCCCTGAGGCAGCGACTGCCTCTGCAGCAGCTGAGATTCATGGCCAGGCGCGACTCGCGTAGGAGCTGGACTGGTTGGCAGCCTCTCCCACCCGTTCGCGCTCCCCTCTCCCTGCTTCCCGCCGTCGGTCCCGGAGCGGCATCTGCAGAAGGGAATGTGTTTCTGTCTCTGGAGCGGGGACGTGTAAGGGATTCTGCAGAACTTCCATCTCGAGGAACTCCTGACCTGGTTGGGGAATGAGGTGTTCCCCTAAAGTAGTAGAATATTCATGTGGGAAAAAAATGTGTTTTTCCTGATGGTTTAATTCCAGCCCTTCCTTTACCTCATGCCTAAACCTTAAGGTGGGGTACAGGATGGAAAAGGGCTCTATCCCAAAGGTATGTTCCTCCACTTGAACTGAAAATACACACACACGTACACCCTCCACTGCCCTTCTGTCCCTTGCATATCTAGAATTTAGTGTCCCTACATCCATGGAAGGCTTCTAACCTCTCACCTCGGAGAGACACAAAATTCCTCTGGACCCCAAGCCAGCCCAGAGCACCTTCACCTTTCCCCTGCGTTTGCAAATTCTTCCTGTTTCTCTCCACCTTTTCCCTTCCCTGGAAACCTTCCCTGACATTCCCAGATGAGTTGGAAACTCAGTGCTCCTTGCCTGTGCTAGGTAGCAGGTGTCACTTAATACTGTACTGTAGTTCCGTGATTGTATTTCCACAGGAGAATGAACTCTGAGAGCAGGGACCAGAAGTCTTAGAGCATTCAACAAGAGCCAGCCAACACAAGACTGGTACAAAGCAGGCAGGCTTCAGCAAATGTTAAGTGGGTGAGTTTACTGGTTTTCACCACAAAACGGTGGGAAATGAACAGTTCAGAGATAGCATTGGGAAATTTGGAAGAAAAATAAAACAGGGGGTCAGAGCTGTGGCATAGATGGTTAAGCCTCCATCAGGCAGTGCCAGCTTCCAATATGGGTGCCAATTTAAGTCCCAGCTGCTCCACTTCTGATCCAGCTCTCTGCTAATACACCTGGGAAAGAATGAAGATGGTCCAAGTACTTGGACCCCTGCCACCCACATGGGAGACCCAGATGAAGCTTCTGGTTCCTGGCCTTGGCCTGGCCCAGCCCCATCCATTGCAGCCATTTGGGGAGTGAACCAGCAGGTAGAAAATTCTTTCTCCTCTCTCTTCTTTCTCTGTATCTCTGACTTTCAAATAAATCTTAAAAAAAAAAAAAGAAACAGAGTCCCTACTTATTCCACATAAGAGATTGGACTATGAAGCTCTACAGTTAACATAAAATGTACAGGAAAATCTCTTTGTGAACTGACTAATTTTTTTCCTATCCATTGTGTTCTCATACTTTTTAAAAAGTTTATTATTATTATTATTATTATTTGAAAGGCAGAGCAACAAAGATCTTTCATCCACTGGATCAATCCCCACCCCCACCCCCTGTCCAAATGCCTATAGCAGCCCAGCCTGGGCTGAAGCTGGGAGCCAAGAACTCCATCTATATCTCCCACGTGGTACCAAGGACCCAAGTACTTGAGCCATTATCTGCCTGTCAGGGTGCGTGTTAGCAGGTAGCTGGATCAGAAGCTGAGGAGGGGCCAGAGTTGTAGCTTACCAAGTAAAACCGCTGCCTGTGATGCCAGCATCCTATATGGATGCGAGTTCGAGTGCTGCCTGCTCCACTTGCAATCCAGCTCCCTGAAAATGAGCATGGGAAAGCAGTGGAGGATGGCCCAAGTGTGTGGGCCCCTACAACCCCTGTGGGAGTTCAGGATTAAGCTCCTGGCTCCTGGCTCCTGGCTCCTGGCTCCTGGCTTCAGCTTAGCCTAGCCCTGGCTGTTGTGGCCATTTGAGGAGTGAACCAGCAGATGGAAGACCTGTGTCTCTCCCTCTCTCTCTAACTGACTTTCAAATAAATCTTTAAAAAGAAGACATTTCTGCCTCTGATCTCAGGCAATTGCTATGGGATATAGTGACTTAATCTACCAACCAGGAAGGGGTTTTTTAAACAAAGTCCTAAGTGCACAAACTGTAAGGGAAAAAAACTGTAATGAAATCTTTCATATCAATAAAAACTAGGAAGAAAGTGATGAGTTAGACACAATTAAAATAAAGAATTGCTATGGGGGCCGGCACCGCGGCTCAATAGGCTAATCCTCCACCTTGCGGCACCGGAACACCGGGTTCTAGTCCTGGTCAGGGCGCCGGATTCTGTCCCGGTTGCCCCTCTTCCAGGCCAGCTCTCTGCTGTGGCCAGGGAGTGCAGTGGAGAATGGCCCAAGTGCTTGGGCCCTGCACCCCATGGGAGACCAGGATAAGCACCTGGCTCCTGCCTTCGGATCAGCACGGTGCGCCGGCCGTGGCTCGCCGGCCGCGGCGACCATGGGAGGGTGAACCAACGGAAGGAAGACCTTTCTCTCTCTCTCTCTCTCTCTCTCTCACTGTCCACTCTGCCTGTAAAAAAAAAAAAAAGAATTGCTATGGGGTCAGTACTGTGGCTCAGAGGGTTACAGCCCCAACCTGCAGTTCCAGCATCTCATATGGGCACTGGTTTGAGTACTGGCTGCTCCACTTCCCATCCAGCCCCTTGGCCAATGCACCTAGGAAAGTGGAGGATAGCCCAAGTGCGTGGGTCCCTGTACCTGGGTGGGAGACCTGAATGAAGCTCCTGGCTTTGGATCTGGCCCAGCCCTTGCCATTGTGTCCATTTGGAGAATGAATCAGGGAATAGAAGACTTCTCTCTGCTCTGCTTCTGCCTCTAACTCTCTGTAAATCCACCTTTCAAATAAATAAATACTTTTAAAAAAGATTTATTTACTTATTTGAAAAGCAGTGTTAGAGGGAAAGAGAGAGAGAGATGTCTTCCATCCACTGGTTCACTCCCCAAATGGCTGGAGCTGGGCCAGGGCAAAGCCAGGATGGAACTCCATCAGGGTCTCCCATGTGGATGGCAGGGGCCCAAGTACTTGGGCCATCCTCTGCTACCTTCTCAGGCACATTAGAAGGGAGCAGGATCAGTAATGGCATAGCCAGGACTTGAACTGGAACTCAATAAGTTGTTCTACTTATTACTGTTTTCATTTATTTTCATTCATTGTTTCATTTTCTTTTATCCTTGTGTTTTTAAGGTCTATGCATATCAATGTGTATACTTCTAATCCATTGCTTCTAATTGCTCATCATAACTAGTATACCTTGACAGCATTTTCTCTGAATTCTTTCTCCAGTGATGGGCAGCATCACTGCCTTCAGCTCCTCAATACCACAAATTCCACTTCAGTGAACGTCCTTGTGTATGTCCCCTCACTGACCTCTATAAGAACTTCTTTGGGGGGCCGGCGCTGTGGCGCAGTGGGTAAACATCCTGGCCTGAAGTGCCTGCATCCCATATGGGCGCCGGTTCGAGAAACAGCTGCTCCACTTCCTGTCCAGCTCTCTGCTATGGCCCAGGATAGCAGTGGAAGATGGTCCAAGTCCTTGGGCCCCTGCACCCACGTGGGAGACCCTGAAGAAGCTCCTGGCTCCTGGCTTCGGATCAGCGCAGCTCTGGCCATTGCGGCCAACTGGGGAGTAAACCAGCAGATGGAAGACCTCTCTCTCTGCCTATCTCTCTGTGCAACTCTGACTTTCAAATAAATAAATAAATCTTTTAAAATAAATAAATAAATAAATAAAACAAAGGTTTCTTGCCTTCTTCGAAAAAAAAAAAAAAACTTCTTTGGGAGCATATACCCAAGAACAGAATGACTGAATGATAAAGTGTGCATATACTTAGTTTGACTAAGAACATCGATACTTCTAGATGGTTCTTGAAGATGGCTGTACCAGTCCACACTTCTTTCACCATGTACAAGAGTACGTCAAAAAGTTCAAGAAAAGTGGAATTAAAACATGAGTTTATTTGGGTGCAGTGAATTTTTAAAATCCATGCATGAAGATATCTGTAGCTCTACATCCTCATTAACACTCAACATGTTCCAACTTTTTAATTTCCACCTTTCTAACAGGTGTAAAATAATATCTTGTTTTGTTTTAGTTTGCTTTTCTGTGATTACTAATGAATTTTTGAATGTCTTTTCATATGTGTATTGAGCACATCTTCTGTAAATTTCTTGCTTGTTTAATTGGTCCATTTTTTCGTTGATGTTCCTGTTTCTCCTGTTAATTTACTGGAGTTCCTTATAGTATAGCCATTAGTTGGTTTCAAAAGTTGCTGCCGGCGCCACAGCTCACTTAGCTAATCCTCCGCCTGTGGCGCCAGCACCCCAGGTTCTAGTCCTAGTTGGGGCGTCGGATTCTGTTCCGGTTGCTCCTCTTCCAGTCCAGCTCTCTGCTGTGGCCTGGGAGGGCAGTGGAGGATGGCCCAAGTGCTTGGGAGACCAGGAGGAAGCACCTGGCTCCTGGCTTCGGATTGGCACAGCGTGCTGGCCATAGCAGCCATTTTGGGGGGTGAACCAATGGAAGGAAGACCTTTCTCTCTCTCTCTATCACTGTCTAACTCTGCCTGTCAAAAAAAAAAAAAAGAGTTGCAAATATCCTCTTATTTAACTTTGACCCATGACAGCTGTCTTTGAACATAAATTCTTCATTTGGGTGAAATAAAATTGATCAATTTTTTGCTTTGTGGTTTTTGGTTTGGGAGATTTATTTCAAAAGTTCTTCACCTTTCTATGTCACAAAGATATTCTAATATTTTTTCTACTAATTATATGGTATGATCTTTTTACATTTAGGTTTTAATTCATCTAAATCCATTCTCATGCATGAAGATAAAGATACATTTTGATTTTTTCCACACAGTGAACCAAGGTTCCCACCTCAAATACTAAACAATTTCCCATTGAGTTACCATATCACCTTGATCATATACCTTTTAAGATATGCACATATGTAATATGTACAGGTCTATTTCCGTTCTTGTACTAATTTCACCTTGGTTTTAATATTTTGTAATGTGTCATACTGTCAGAACATTTCTGCCTCTTCAGTCTTCTTATAAGGGGTCTTAGCTATATTGCCACATACATTTTCAAATGAGTCTATCAAGGTCTACAGAAACCCAGCTGGGATTTTGATTAGTATCACACTGATTTTATGGATCAATTTGAGGAGAAGGAGTTGATGCTGCAATAACAACTCTTTCCATACAAGATTGGAATATCTCATTTGTTCAGTTCAGCTTCTCTCTGTGCTCTTTATTAGAGTTTAAAGTTTTCTTTTTAGAATTGTACACTAGGAGCTCCAGTGGCAGTCAGTTAGCTCAAGGTACTTATACAGAATTGTATACTTTAATTTCTAGTTGCTTTTTTATTACTATTGTGAATATTTTTATTTACTAATAGACAATACATGAAATTTTGAATATCAAAACTATTAAACATTATACTTTGAGACATCTCACTCACTCCTGTCCACTGCACTTAGTTGCCCCCACACTAACCTTCCACAAGTATCACTTTTATTACTTTATTTTGTCTTCTTTTAATGAGTCTTTATGCAGATACAGATAGAAATGTATAGCCTATTCTATCTTCAGCCTTTCTTATCCAGAAGGTGCCGTACTATACATACTGTTATACAGATTCCTTTTTCACTTAATAATGCATCCTGAAGGTCTGTCCATATCAGAACATTAGAGAGTTTCCAGTACTTAGAAAGCTGCTCTAAGAAAACACATGGAGTACTTCCTCAAAGTGCTACATAATATGGATGTACAATCTCTTCCTTAAGGACTGCAGTCCCGTTTTGACATAATTCAGGTATTTTTAGTCTTTGGTATCACCAACAATGCAACAATGAATAACTATTTCATACATGTGCTGATGTTTCCTATTTGTTTTTACTTTAAAGGCACACAAGAGCCACAAAGAAAGATCTTCTGTCTACAGGTTCACTTCCCAAATGCCTGCAGCAGCCAGGGCTGGGCTAGGATAAAGCAGGAGCATGGGTTTCCTGCTCAAGTGGCAGGGACCCAATCACTTGAGCCATCATCTGCTGCCTCCCAGGGGGTACATTAACAGGAAGCTAGAGTCCAAAGCAGATCCAGGAGTCAAACCCACGTACTCTGATATTGGATGAGAGGATCCCAAGAGGTATGTTAATGGCTATACAAAATGCCTAGCTCCATATGCTGATATTTCTGTTGTAACTTTGATGGTATTGTCAAAATGCCCTCTATAGATGTTATACAATTCTACATTTCTTTTGTTAAGATTTATTGTATTTACTTATAAGGCGAACTTAGAAGAGTGGGAGATACAGAGAGAATCCTCCATCTGCAAGTTCACCCCCAAATGGCCTCAATGGCTGGGGCTGGGCCAGGCTGAAGCCAGGAGCCAGGAGCTTCATCTGGCTCCTGGCTCATGTGGGTGGCAGGGGCCCAAGGACTTGGGCCATCTCCCTCTGCTTTTCCAAGTGCATTAGCAGGGAGCTGGATCGGAAGTGGAGCAGCCCATATAGGATGCCAGCAGTGTTGCAGGCAGAAGCTTAACCCATTATGCCACAACACTGGCCCCCAGCATTCTGCATTTCTACCAACCTTGTGTGGAGCTATCTGTTTCAACACAGGCTCACAGACAAAAAAGTGTATTGTTAGACTCTTGAATATTTGACAATGTGATACATTGATACATTGATAAATTGTACATTGATACATCTGCCTCATTTTTTTTTTCCTGAGAATTGGGAATTTAACCATTTTTATTCTTTTTTAAAAGATGTATTTATTTGTTTGAAAGCCAGAGTCACAGAGAGGCAGAAGCAGAGAGAGAGAGAGAGAGAGAGAGAGAGAGAGAGAGATTGTCCATCTGCTGGTTCACTCTGCAAAGGCCAGAGCCGTGCCAATCCAAAGCCAGGAGCTAGGCGATTCCTCCAGGTTTCCCACACAGATGCTGGACCCAAGCACTTGGGCCAACTTCTACTCCTTTTTCAGGCCATAACAGAGAGTTGGATCAGAAGTGGAGCAGCTAGGACTCAAACTGGCATGAATATGGGATGCCAGCACTGCAGGCGGTGGTTTTACCAGCTATGCCACCACACTGGCATGTGTCGGTGATTTAATTTTTTAATTTATTTTCATCTGCTTAAAAGGCAGAGTGACAGAGAGAGATAAAAGAAAAGACGGAAATACAGATATCTTCCATCTGCTAGTTCACTCTCTAAATGCCCACAACAGCCAGGGCTGAGCCAGGTTGAAGCTAGGAGCCCAGCGCTATATCCAGGTTTCCTGTGGAGGGGGCAGGGCACAGCACTTAAGTCATCATCCGCTGCCTCCCAGGATGCATTGTCAGGAGGTAGAACTGGAAACAGAGTATCTGGGACTCGAACCAGCACTCTGATATGGGATGTGGCCATCATAAGAGCCAGCTTAGCCCACTGCACCACAACTTTCAACAGTCATTGTTTCAATTTACATTTCTCTTATAAGTAAGGTTGAACATTTTTTTCATATATTTAAGGGACACGTTTATACCTTTTTCTACGAGCTATCTATTTACATCTTTTGTCTCTTTCTCTGTTGGACTGTTGGCTTTCACTTGGTTTCTTTTTTTATTATTATTATTTGACAGGTAGAGTTATAGACAGAGACAGAAAGGTCTTCCTTCCATTGGTTCACACCGCTATGGCCAGTGCTGCGCCGATCCGAAGCCAGGAGCCAGGTGCTTCCTCCTGGTCTCCCATGAGGGTACAGGAACCCAAGTACCTGGGCCATCCTCCACTGCCCTCCCGGGCCACAGCAGAGAGCTGGACTGGAAGAGGAGCAACCGGGACTAGTACCCGACGCCCCAACCAGGACTAGAACCTGGGGTGCTGGAGCCACAGGCGGAGGATTAGCCAAGTGAGCCACGGCGCTGGCCTTTCACTTGGTTTCCAGAACCTTATTATGTAATTAGACAGATTAGATCTCTGTCATTGATATCAATTGTCAGTATTTTTTTCCAGTTTGTCATTCTTCTGACTTTGCTAATGGATTTCTGCCAAGCAAATTTTATATTTCTGTGAACAAATTTATCTTTATTTCCCTTTATGAATTCTAGATTGGAGTCATAATTGTTGTGACAGATGGCATTAATCACCCCAGTTTTTCTTGCATCTCTGTATCTACACCCTTTTTTAGTGCCCTCTCACCCTAACCCGGAGAAGGCCATATGACTTGCTTTAACAAATAGGATAATAGCAAATTTAACAGGAGCAGAGAAAAAAAACTCTTAGATTCTGCTTCCTCTGTTGGGCCCTGCCATGACTATGGGGGCATACTCAGGCTAGCCTGCTGGAGGGATGTAAGAGACACATGTAAATGAGTTTGGTCATTCTAGCTGATACCAAATGACTACAAACACATGAGCTAGTCTAGTTTAGATAAACAGAGCCTGGTCCAAATTGTGGAACCTCCCAGCTGTCCACAAATATGTTTAAGTTTAGGTACATAAATGTTCATCTTTCTCTCTCTCTCTCTCTCTCTCCCTCCCTCCCTCCCTCCCTTCCTTCCTTCCTTCCTTCCTTTATAGAACAGAGCAAGAGAAAAAGAGGGAGAGGGCAGGAGAGATCTTTCATCCACTGCTTTACTCCCCAAATGACTGCAACAGCCAGGTCTGGGCAAGGCCAAAGCCAGGAACCAGGTGCTCCATCCGTGTCTCCCATATGGGGAGCCAGGGTACAAGTATTTGGGTCATCATCAGCTGCCTCCCGGGTCCATTATTGGGGAGCTGGATCAGAAGCAGAGTACCAGTACTCAAATATGGAATGCCAGCATCACAAGCTGCAGGTTAACCCTGCCACAGCACATGCTAGCCCCTTCATTTTGGTTTTTACAGAGCATGATTATGGCAGCGATCCTCCATCATCAGTCGTTCTTGCTTCTCAGAGATGTCCTGGTTATGCTTGCTTGTTGGTATTCCATATGAACTTCAGAATCTGCTTGTCTAGTTTCAGAAAAAGAGAAAAAAAAAGAACACTGGGGATCAGCATTGTGATGCAGCAGGTTAAGCCACTGCCTGTGACACTGGCATCCCAGTGATGAGCATCAGTTCAAGTCCCAGCTTCTCCACTTCCAGGTCCAGCCTGGACTGTTGTGGCCATTTGGGGAGTGAGCCAGTGGGTGAAAGATCTCTCTCTGTGTTTCTCACACTCTCTCTGTGACACTGCCCTTCAAATTAAAAAAAAGTCATTTAAAAATTGATGTATTGATGTTTTAAATTGATTTATGCTAAATTCATAAATTTGACCTCCTTATGACTGAGTCTTGCCATCTAATGGATGCCTTTTCATTCTGGTCCCTTGGTACAAGCATTTGGCTCAATGGTTAAGTCACAGCTTGGGATGCCCACATCCCACACCTGAGTGTCTAGGAACAAGTCCCATCTATACTTCCAGTCCAACTTGCTGCTAATGTGCATCCTAAGAGGTAACTGATGATGATACAAGTACTTGGATCCATGCCATCCACATGGAACACCCAAATAGAGTTCTGGGCTTCTGGCTTTGGTCTGGCCCAGCCCCAGCTGTTGCTGGACCAGTTGATGGAAAATTGATTCTCTCTCTCTCTCTCTCTCTCTCTCTCTCTCTCTCTCTCAAATAAAGTGCAAGTAAATACAATTTTTAAATGTAAATGTTACTCTTAAATATTTTAGACAGGGGCTGGCACTGTGGCATAGCAGATAAAGCCTCTGCCTGTGGTGCCAGCATCCATAAGAGCGCCCATTCGAATCCCGGCTGCTCTACTTCAGACCCAGCTCTCTGCTATGGCCAGGGAAAGCAGTGGAAGATGGCCCAAATCCTTGGGCCCCTGTGCCCGCGTGGGAGACCCAGAAGAAGCTCCTGGCTCCTGCCTTCGGATTGGCACAGCTCCAGCCATTGCAGCCAACTGGAGAATGAACCAGCCAGTGGAAGACTCTCTTTCTCTCTCTCTCTCTCTCTCTCTCTCTCTCTCTCTCTCTCTCTCTCTCTCTCTCTCCTGTGTGTGTGTGTGTGTGTGTGTGTGTGTGTGTAACTCTGACTTTAAAATAAATACATCTTTAAAAAATATTTCAGACATTTGTTAAGGTTGTTTCCAAAATTTTTGTTGTTATAATACATGGAGTCTTACCTTCCCTATACTAAGTATGGTATCTTCTAATTGACTGATTTCTATATTGTGAGAGTACTTCAGAAAGTTTGTGGAAATGGAACTAAAATGTAAGTTTAGAGGCCAGAATTGTGGCCCACAAGGTTAAGCTGCCTCTTGCAACACCAACATCCCGTATCAGCTGGTTTGAATCCTGGCTGCTCTAGCTCCAGCCCAGCTTCCAGCTCATGTCCCTGGGAAGGCAGCACATGATGGCCCAAGTGCTTGGGCCTCTGCCACCCACATGAGAGACCTGGATAGAGTGTCTGGCTCTGCTGTTATGGCCATTTGAGGACTGAACAAGCAGATGGAAAACCTCTCTCTCTCTTTCTCTCTCTCTCTCTCTCTCTCTCTCTCTCTCTCTCTCTGTCTCACCTCTTTATTGTTTGACCTATCAAATATTTTTTCCTTAAAAAATTTTGTTGTAGTAAAATACTCTTAACAAAATTTACCACTTTCACAATTTATGTGTACAGGTCAGTGGCATTGCATTCACATTTTTGTACAACCATCACCATCCATCTTTAGAACTCTTTCATCTTTGCAAACTGAAACTCTTGTCCCCATTAAACAGTAACTCCTCATTGCCCCCTCCCCTAGCCCTGGCAACCATCATTCTATTCCTAAACTACTTAGACTCAGTTTTTATTTCACTTAATAAAAAAGAGAGTCCACTATAGTAGACTAATGAGATTGCTGCTATAAATGCAAGCCTTCTTACATGTATGTGCTTGAGTTTATTGTAGATAAAGATAGAAAAAAATGGGATTAGAGAAAGATGAGAGGCGGAGATACAAAATGGACAAACGTTTTCTTCCTGGGCCTTCTATACACAGGCTTCAGCAGCCATGCCATGGATCCGCTCCATTTGTTTGCATCAAGAAGTCGATCTGGGGCCAGTGCTGTGGTGTAGTGGGTAGAGCCACCACCTGTGGTGCTGGTATCCCTTATGGTTGCCAGTTCTAGTCCTGGCTGCTTCACCTCCAATCCAGCTCTTTGCTATGGCCTGGGAAAGCAGTAGAAGATGGCCCAAGTGCTTAGGCACCTGCAGTCACGTGGAAGACCTGGAAGAAGCTCCTGGTTCCTGGCTTCGGATCAGCACAGCTCCAATCATTGCTGCCATTTGGGAAATGAACCAGTGGATGAAAGACCTCTCTCTCTCTCTCTCTCTCTCTCTCTCTCTCTCTCTCTCTCTCTGCCTCTCTGTAACTCTGCCTTTCAAATAAATAAATAAATTTTGAAAATGAAGTTAATCTTTTGAGTTATTTTCATGTTGTAGATCAGCATAACTTTCCCACTGTTGCCTGCTGCAAGGTTTCTCTGTCCTTAATCTCCCTTATTGTCCTCAATGAGCCCGTGCATAGTAAGGATTCTCTATTTACAATGTTTCCTTTACTTGAAATGTTATTTAGTTCAGTAAATGGTAAGTTTTATTTTGGTGCAAAAAATTTGAAATCCATGCATACTTGTGTTAATTTTATATCCTGCTACCTTACTGAATTCTGTGGTTTGGAGTAGTTTTGAAATTGGTTTATGTGTTCTGGCTATACAATCTTTTTCTTTTTTTTTTTTTAAAAGACTTATGTATTTATTTGAAAAAAAAATTACAGAGAGAGAGAGAGAGAGAGAGAGAGAGAGAGAATCTCCCATCCGCTCGTTCACTTGGCAAATGGTCACAATGATCAGAGCTAGGGCAGTCCAAAGCCAAGAGTCAGAAGCTTCTTCCATGTCTCTCATGTGCATGCAGGGGCCCAAGGACTTGGGCCATCTTTCGCTGCTTTCCCAGGCACATTAGCAAGGAGCTGGATCAGAAGTGGAGCGGCTGGATCTCAAACCAGCACCTATATGGGATGCCGGTGTCTCAGGTGGTAGCTTTACCCACTATGCCCACCCCCTGGCTATGCAATCTTACCAACTACAAATACTGATCACTACCTCCTCCATTCCAATTGCAGACTTCTATTTATCTCTCTTTTTCTAATTGACATGATTGCTACCTCCAATACATTCTTAAATTATAGTGAAGAGGGGCTAGCATTGTGGTGCAGCAGGTTAAGCTGCTGCTTACAACGCCAACATCTCCTTTTGGAGTGCCAGCTTGAGTTCTGGCTCTCTGCTTCCAATCCAGCTCCCTGCTAATGCACCTGGGAAAGCAGTAGATAATCAAGTTCTTGGGTCTCTGCCACCTATGTTGGAGACCAGGATGAAATTCTTGGCTCCTGGCTTGGCTTGGAAATATGGCCAAAATATTTGGCAAGTGAACCAGCAAATGGAAGATTTTCTCTCTCTCTCTCTCTCTCTCTCTCTCTCTCTCTCTCTCTCTCTCTAATAAATAAATAAATAAATCTTTTAAAAAGTATACTGAAGAGAGCGATACCTGCACCTGGTTTCTGACCTTAGCATATAAATGCTGGTGTTCCCTGATTAAGTAAAATGCTAGATTTCATAGAGTCAGCTCTATGGCATAGTGGGTAAAGCTGCTGCCTGTAGTGCCAGCATCCCATATGGGTGCCAGTTCAAGTCCCAGCTGCTCCACTTGAATCCAGCTCTCTGCTGTGGCCTAAGAAAGAAATGGAAAATGGCCTGGGTCCTTGGGCCCCTGCACCCATGTGGGAAACCCAGAGGAAGCTCCTGGCTCCTGGCTTCGGATCCACACACAGCTCCGGCCGTTGTGGCCAATAGGGGAGTGATCTAATGGATGAAAGTTCGTGCACGCTCTCTCTCTTTCTCTCTCTGCCTCTCCTTCTCTCTGTGTGTAACTCTGAAATTAAGATAAATAAATAAATCTTTTTAAAATATGTTGGATTTGAGGATGATTCTATCTGTTGAGAGAGAGCATATCTCCACAAGGAAGAAACCATATATCCATATATTCCTCTTTTATTGAATGTTTTTTATAAAAAATGGGTGTTGATTCATATTAAGTGACTGGTATCTCTGGAGATATCAATTTCTATAAATTTAATAATGTGTTAGATTGTATTAATGGATTTCCTAACATTGAATGATTTTTGCATTTGTGGAATAAATCCCACACAGTCATGGATACATTTAAGATTTTTGCATCCCCGCTCTTCTCTTCTGCCCTGGCCTCTTGCCAGGAGGGCGCTGGCTGTAGCCCTGCGCCTCCAGGATGCGTGGCCTTCGGGCCGCCCGGCCTAGGCTTCCTGGCCTAGATGCTCCTCCACGTGGATGGCTCCTGGTGCTCGGTATGAACCCAGATTTACCCCTCTCTCTTAGATAAAGCTCTCACTCTCCTACGTATCCTTCTCACTAAATGAAAGTTTAAGATTAAAAAAAAAGGGAGAGAGATTTTTGCATTGATGTTTATAAGCAAGGATTCAGTGTGGTTTTATTTTTCTTGTAGAATCTGTCAGCTGTTGGAATGAGTGTCACACATCATAAAAAGCTTTTGAGGTGTTCCTTCTTTATCTGGGAAAATAAAAATAGCATTGGGATTATCTGTTGTTTAGTGTACTAGACTTCCCTTTTTTGTTTGTTTTTTATTTATTTTTATTTTATTTTATTTATTTGACAGAGTTACAGACAGTGAGAGGGAGAGTCAGAAAATGGCCACCACAGTCGGAGCTGTGCTGATCCGAAGCCAGGAGCCAGGTGCTTCCTCCTGGTCTCCCACGCGGGTGCAGGCGCCCAAGCACTTGGACCATCCTCCACTGCCCTCCCAGGCCACAGCAGAGAGCTGGACTGGAAGAGGGACAACCGGGACTAGAACCCAGCACCCAAATGGGATGCTGGCACCATAGGCTGAGGATTAACCAAGTGAGCCACGGTGCCGGCCCCATGGACTTCCCTTTGTGAAAGAATGTTGGTCTGGTGCTTTTAGGGAATGGGTGGCTCTCTAATTTTCTCTGTTCTTTCAAGGAAATTGATCTATATGAAATCTTCTCTTTTAGAGTCAGTTTTAGTATATTGTGTTTTCCTGAGACATTATCCATTTCCGAGTATTTAAAACAATTTACATAGAGTTGTATGAAGAAGTCCATTTTTTAATCTTCAAAAACTTTTTATTTATTTATTTTTAACTGAAAGGTAGAGAGACAAAAGTAGAGGCAGAGAGAGAGATTTTCCTTCCACTGGTTCACTTCCCAAAATGCCCACAACAGCTGCGGCTGGGCTAGGCCAAAGCCGGGAATCGGGAACTCCATCTGGGTCTCCCATGTGGGCAGCAGGAACGGGAGCGTCTGAGCCAGCTTCTGCTGCCACGCAGGATGCACACCAGGAGGGATCTGGAATTGGAAGTAGAGCTGGGACTAGAACTCAGGCACTGCGATATGGGATGCAAGTGTCCCAAGGAATGTCTTAACCACCATGTCAAACATTCACCCCAAGAAATCTTTTATGTTTAAAATGGCCTCTTCCTAGGATTATGCCCAACTTCTCATTCCTTATTTTGTATATTTGTACGTTTTATGGATTACATTAATATTTATACATATTAATAATTTATATATTTATTTTCCAATCATTTGCTCACTTATTTATTAGTCGTACTGTTATCTAAATGTTCTCCAGCTTCTTTATTCTATTTTTGTTCTTTTTAATTTTTTGCTTCTGCTCCCGTTAAATTTATTGCTTTTCTTTCTCTAAATTTTTGAGTTTGCTGTTATTTAATGTTTTCTTTATTTTATTTTAAGGATATGAACTTGCTCTGACCACTGCTTTAGCTGCTTCCGTACATTATGATATGTAATGTTTTCACTCTCATTATTGTCCAGAAATTCAACAACATTGGTTTGAGTTTCCCTTTTGATCCAAGAGCTGTTTTGAGAGCTTTGCACATTCATCTGGAAGAACCAGTTTACACTGATTTCTCATTCCATCCAGTTGTGATCGGAGAAATTTGTCTAAAAGTTTTTTGGTTTTTTACTTTTTGGAATTTATTGAGATTTTCTTCTAGGCATACTATTGATTTTGCAATTCTTACCAAGTTTTGTGTTCCTTTGAACTGCCCTAGAATTGAAATCAGAGAAGACTCCCTAAAATTTACCCTGAAATGTGGTCCCTTGAAGTTCCCTAGGAATGCTATCCGGGGTGCCACATGTGCTACCGGAATTTGGGGTGTCATACGATTTCACCACGGGCTTATTACTAAATCCCTGATATTAATAGCCCAAGAGGATTCTTGCCTAATATTTAGAGAAGAATTCTAAATACTGGCACAGATAAACGAGGCAGTATGGTACATTTTAAGCTTTTATTTAGTGAGAAAGATGCATAGGAGAGTGAGAGCTTTATTTAGGAGAGAGGTGAATGGGGGTTCATACTGAGCACCAGGAACCAGCCACGTGGATGAGTATCTAGGCCAGGAAGCCTAGAGCACATGACCCGAAGGCCACGTGCCCTGGAGGCGCAGGGCTACAGCAAGCCCCTTCCTGGCAAGAGGCCAGGGAAAAAGAGCAGGCCTGGCCACACTGTGGCACAGCTTTTAACCCACCCCAAAGGGGAGTGGTTAATTAACCTGATCGGCTGGTGGGCACCCAGGTGTGGCCAGGTAGGGGAATGAGGCCACTCAGGGGCATGGCAAAGGCATCAGGTAGGAGCCTGAGGCCACACAGGGGCGTGGCAAAGGCGTGGTCTTCCAGTTCACAAATCTGATCAATTTTAACCTGTATGCCTGCCTACCTCAGAATGAGAAAGGTGAGTAAAATTTCTCCCAATTTAGTATGTTTCAATCTGTTATCTATTTTTCTTATATTGTTTACCATTTCACTTTTGTGAAAGTTGCTTTTTTATTTGGTACAAAAATATGTATAACTTTGTATCTTCATTGTGAATTGTGGCCTTCTTTTTTCTCAACTCTTTTTTTGTAGCAAATGTTTTATTTTGGAATAAGTTTAGATTTACAGAAAAGTAGCAAAAAATAGTACAGAGGTTTTTTAATTTTTTATTTAACCAATATAAATGTCCAAAGTACAGCTTATGGATTACAATGGCTTCCCCCCCATAACTTCCTCCCACCCGCAATCATCCCCTTTCCTGCTCCCTCTCCCCTTCCATTCACATCGAGATTCATTTTCAATTCTCTTTATATACAGATCAGTTTAGTATATATTAAGTAAAGATTTCAACGGTTTGCACCCACATAGAAACACAAAGTGAAAAATACTGTTTGAGTACTAGTTATAGCATTAAATCACAATGTACAGCACATTAAGGACAGAGATCCTACATGAGAAGTAAGTGCACAGTGACTCCTGTTGGTTGTTGACTTAACAAATTGACACTCTTGTTTATGGCATCAGTAATCACCCTAGGCTCTTGTCATGAGTTGCCAAGGCTATGGAAGCCTTTTGAGTTCACTGACTCTGATCATATTTAGACAAGGTCATAGTCAAAGTGGAAGTTCTCTCCTCACTTCAGAGAAAGGTACCTCCTTCTTTGATGACCTATTCTTTCCACTGGGATCTCACTCACAGAGATCTTTCATTTAGGTCATTTTTTTTTTTTTTTGACAGAGTGTCTTGGCTTTCCATGCCTGAAATACTCTCATGGGCTTTTCAGCCGGATCCAAATGCCTTAAGGGCTGATTCAGAGGCCAGAGTGCTGTTTAGGACACCCGCCATTCTATGAGTCTGCTGTGTATCCCGCTTCCCATGTTGGATTGTTCTCTTCCTTTTTTATTCTATCGGTTAGTATTTTTATACACTAGTCTTGTTCATGTGATCCCTTTGACTCTTAGTCCTATCATTATGATCAATTGTGAACAGAAATTGATCACTTGGACTAGTGAGATGGCATTGGTACATGCCACATTGATGGGATTGAATTGGAATCCCCTGGTATGTTTCTAACTCTACCGTTTGGGGCAAGTCAGCTTGAGCATGTCCCAAATTGAATTGTACAGAGTTTTTACATAACCTTCACCTAGTTGTCCCTTGGGTTAACACCTTATATAACTACATTTGTCAAAACTAAGAGCTTAACATTGGTTTATTACTATTAACTAAATTCCTGACTTTATTCACATTCACCAGTTTTTCCACTAGTATCTTTTTTCTATCTCAGGCTCCAGTTCAGGTTAACTTGCATTTAGGCATCCTGTCTCCTCCAATCAGTAACCATTCCCCAGTCTGTCTTTGTTTTTCATTACATTGACAGTCAATTAATGCTTTTTGTTCTGCGTTCCTAACTTGTCAGACATTAACATTGCAATCTTTGCTTTCCTTATTTGCATTTCATCAGTACGCCTTTGCCCATTCTTGTCTTCTTAATCTTTCTGAATCAGTTCATTTTAGTTGACCCTCTTGAAGACAGCAGTTGGGATCCCCTCCACCTCCCAGCAGTTGGGCTTTGCCTGGTGATCCAATGAGGGAATATTTTTCTTTAAATATGTGAGTTAAGATAATTTCCATTTATTGATATGAAAGATATTTGGTTAGTGTTGTCACATTTTAAGTTTATTTTTTAATCTGTACATTAATTTTTTAAAGGTTTATTTATTTTTACTTGAAAGTTGGAGTTACACAGAGAGAGGAGAAGCAGAGAGAGAGAGAGGTCTTCTATCTGTGGATTCACTTCCCAGTTGGCCACAATGGCCAGAGCTGTGCTGATCCAAAGCCAGGAGCCAGGAGCTTCTTCCTGGTCTCCCACGTGGGTGCAGGGACGCGAGGACTTGGGCCATCTTCTACTGCTTTCCCAGGCCATAGCAGAGAGCTGGATTGGAAGTAGAGCAGCTGCCCATACGGGGTGCCGGCACTGCAGGCGGCGGTTTTACCCACTAGGCCACAGTGCTGGCCCCTGTACATTAATATATTAAAAGCATTTTCGTATGTAGTCTGATTTGTGTCTAATTATTCTCACATTTAGAAGGTTTATATTTTGACTAGTGATAAATTTTATTTTTATCACTTTTTTCTAATTTTTTAATGGTAAAGTAAACAGATGCCATTTTTTTTCCCTGTTGGTTCACCCCTCAATGGCCGCTGCAGCCGGCGTGCTGTGGCCAGCGCACCGCACGGATCGGAAGCCAGGAGCCAGGTGCTTCTCCTGGTCTCCCATGTGGGTGCAGGGCACAAACACTTGGGCCATCCTCCACTGCACTCCCGGGCCACAGCAGAGAGCTGGCCTGGAAGAGGGGCAACTGGGACAGAATCTGGCACCCCAACCGGGACTAGAACCTGGTGTGCCGGCGCCGCAGGCAGAGGATTAGCCTAGTGAGCCACGGCGCCAACCGCCATTGGTTTTTATGTACTGATTTTGTATCTGGCATCCTTGCTGAAGTCTTCCTAGTTCTAAAAGTATGTCTGTTGAATTTTTTAAAATTTCTTTTCTTGCAGTCTTTGCATCTATTACTTCTTTTTCTTCCTGTTTAGTATGGATCAAGACTTCCAGTTTAAAAAAAAAGATTTATAATTCTGTGTTAGTAGTTAATGTGATTCTTCTTATTCTCAATCTTAAATGTATTTTAAATTTCTCCAACTAGTATAAAATATGCTGTAAGTTTTGCGGATTAACCTTTACTAAGTTAAGAAATTTCCCTTCTTAGGGCCGACACTGTGCTGTAGCAGGTAAAGCCCCCCACCTGCAGTGTTGGCATCCCCTATGGGCACTAGTTCAAGTCTTTTGGCTGCACCGGTTCTGATCCAGCTCTCTGCTATGGCCTGGGAAAGCAGTAGAAGATGGCTTGGGCCCCTGCACCCGCGTAGGAGAGCTGGAAGAATCTCCTGGCTCCTGGCTTTGGAGAATCAATATCTCAAGATTAGGGGCCAGCATCGTGGTACAGCAGGTTAAGCACTCCTTGTGAATGCACCTGAGAGAGCAGCGGAAGATGACCCAAGTGCTTGGGCCCCTGCCACCCACATGGGAGATCCTGATGGAACTCCAGGCTCCCAGCTTCAGCCTGGCCCAGCCCCAACTGTTGCAGCCATCTGAGGAGTGAACCAGCAGATGAAAGATATCTCTCCCACCTCATTCTGCCTTTCAAATAAAAGAATCTTTTAGAAAGATTTTAAGGTTATACTAGGCTAATAAAATGAGCTGGATAGATTTTTTTTCCTTTTCTATTTTTTAGAATAACTTTTATAAGAAGAGAAATAAGGGCCAGTGGTGTGGTGCAATAGGTTAAGCTGCTGCATGGGACATATCAGAACACCAGTTTGAATCCTAGCTGCTCCATCTCTGACCTAGCCCCTCATTAATGTGCCTAGAAAGCACAAGCGTATGGCTCAAGTACATGAGTCCGTGTCACCCATGTGGGAGACCCAGATGGAGTTCCTGGCCCCTGGCTTCAGCCTAGCCTGGCCCTGGCTGTTGTGTCCATTTGGGGAATGATCCAGCAGACAAATATCTTTGTTTCTTTCTTTCCCTCTCTCTCTGTCAGTCTGCCTTTATAAAAGATTTATTTATTTGTTTGAAAGGCAGAGTGACAGAGGGAGAGGGAGAGAGATCTTCCATCCACTGGTTTACTTTCCAAAGGGCTGCAATGGCTGGAGCTGGGCTGGTCCGAAGCCAAGAGCCAGGAGCTTCTTCTGGGTCTCCAATGTGGGTGCAGGGGCCCAGGCACTTGGGCCATCTTCTACTGCATTCCCAGGCACATTAGTAGGGAATTCGATCGGAAGTGGACCAGCCAGCAATCAAACCAGTGCCCTTATAGGTTGCTGGTATCACAGGTAGTGGCTTTAACCCAATACGCCACAGCACCGGCCCCTTAAAAAAATAAAGAGAGAGAATTAACTATTCTTTGAGATTCTAGCACAATGCACCTGTAAAATCATTTGTGCCTGGATTTGAGGGGAAGGGGAGGTCCTTGATTCCTATTTCAGTTTCATTAATATTTGTAGTCTATTCAAGTTCTCTACTTGTTCCTAAACCATTTTTCTCATTTTATATTTCTCTAGGAAAAAAAAAGTCTTACCCAGACTTTCAGATTATTTCTGTCTAGTTCTTAACTGTCAGGTTTCTGGCTTGAACGCCTGGCAGTGCCTTCCCAGAGAGAGGGGCGCCAGAGGAGCAGCATGCTTGTCACTTGGGGGCAGAGGGAGTTTGGCTACTTTTGCCCTTCCAGCAAAGCAATGGTTATGTTTGAATTTTCTGTGGCTTTGGATATTTGTGACTGTATATGATTGTGTACACATCTCTGAATGTGTGTATTTACACATGATGCTCTGCTGTGCTTCTGTTTATACAAAAATAGAAGACTGAAAGAGAACAGTTTTTCAAAGGGAAATTGGCTGGATGATTTTCTGTGTAGCTGTTCTTCTGTATCTGTTTGCACAGGTCCCTGAGCTGTGAGGGGGTAAACTTGTGGTCTCTCAGTGTCCCTGTGCATGTCTGTGTTTCGGTCAGTGGATGAGTCTATGTGCTTTTCCATGTTGCTGATTATCTGCATCTGTGACAGTCCGTGATTCTCTGTGTGTCTTTATGTCTTTGCACATGTCTGGGGCTGTAAGGGTGGAGGATTCTGTATGTGTCTCTGCATTCTGCTGCAAAAATATATGCATGAAGTGCACATGCTACGTGGCAAGTTCAGACTCTCCAAGTCTGGAAGAAACATTACAACAGGAAATGCTCTGGATTCCAGCTTCCGGATGGAATTTCACTAAAAAAAAAAAAAAAAATACCCCCCCCCTTCCTGGTCCTCCCAATAAATGCAGCATTCTTTGTCTTTCTTCAAGAGCCTAAGTTGAGGGGGTTTATGTTAACCTTGACCTCAGAGGCCACGTCTTTCAGGAGGTTTTGGCAGAGCCATGAAATTCCACACCCTGCCACTCGCCTCTTGCTAGGCCTACTTCTTCCTCCTGAACCCTTTTATAGCTCCACATTATCTACCAGCCCAATTCCAATCTAAGTTGTTCAAAGTGGCCAGAGGAAGGCTCAGACAGATGGGGACAAAGAACGCCATGAGACTTTTTAAAGTAAATAGATTTTTAAAACAAGATAGATATGGGGAACAGATAGAAAACAGCAATAAAGACAAAGCAACAGGGATCAAGAAACAGAGTTTGAAAGATGGAAGCGGGGTCAGCGCTGTGGCTCAGCGGGTTAATGCCCTAGCCTGAAGCGCCAGCATCCCATATGGCCGCTGGTTCTAGTCCCAGCTGTTCCTCTTCCGATCCAGCTCTCTGCTATGGCATGGCCTAGGAAAGCAGTAGAAGATGGCCCAAGTCCTTGGGCCCCTGCACCCACGTGGGAGACCCGGAAGAAGCTCCTGGCTCTTGGCTTCGGATCAGCACAGCTTCAGCCGTTGCGGCCAATTGGGGAGTGAACCATCGGATGGAAGACCTCTCTCTCTGCCTCTCTTTGTGTAACTCTGACTTTTAAATAAATAAATAAATCTTTAAAAAAAAATGGAAGCAAGAGGGAGACCAAGAAATAGAAGCATAGAGACAGACACACAGATGAAGTGAGCAGAGTGGAGGAAGAGGGACAGGCCCAAAAGAGGTAGGAATGTAGGCAGAGATACAGAGATATGGACGGAGTCATATGGAGGTGAGAAGAGAAGCTACGTTAAAAAAAAATGAGGGCAGAGGGGCAGGCATTGTGGTCCAGCAGGTTAAGCCACCACTTGGGACACCCACATCCCATACCAGAGTGCTTGGGATCCATTCCCACCTGTTTTCAACCTAGCTTCCTGCTAATGCTGTAACGGAGTAGATGCCGACTTAAGAGCTTAGGCCCTGCTACCCACATGGGAGGCCAGGATGGAGTTCCTGGCTCCTGGCTTCAGCCTGGCCCAGCCCTGGCTATTGCAGTCATTTGGGCAGTGAACTAATAGATGGAAAATCTTCTCTCTCACTCTCACTCTGTATTTCAAATAAGTAAATAAATGTTTAAAAATGATGGAAGAGAGAGACATGGAGATAATAACAGAGCCAAATAGATCAGGAGGGGGTACTAGGATTAGATGGACAAAGATGGAAATAGATGGTGATGATAATGAGGATGATGTTGATGACATAGAAGCTAACATGTCTGAGTGTTTGTTCTGTCGGAGACATCATTCTACAGACTGTATGTGCATGAACTCGTCTGATCCCCTTAGTAACACTATGAAGCATACGTATTATGATCAGCCCCATTTTACAGAGGAGGACACTGAGGTACAGAAAGTCAATGGCACAGTTAGAATTGGAATGCAACAATCTAGCACCAGAGACCATATTCTTGACCAGTCTGTCAGTGACAGAGAGATAGAGACAAAGAATGTAAATGTTAAGGGAAAAAAAGATGAAGACAGATATACAGAGATTGGAGCAGAAAAATGAGAACAGAATGTGAGACAGGTGGGGAATGGAGACAGATGAATATAGCAACACAAAAGAAAGATGAGGAAGGACTAGGGACAGCCAGAGATAAGATAAAAATGAACAGAGTGAGAGAAGGAGAGAAAAAAGGCCAAGAAGCCAGGGCAAACAGAAAAGACTGAAATTTAGGAACATAAATTCAGAAACAGATGAGGTGGAGCAATGTAGTACTATATATATATATATATATATATATATATATATATATATATATTATAAGGACAGGGATACAGACCAAGCTGGGGACCATGCATTAGATGGGGCCAGGATGTAGACAAGACAGCTCTCAACATAACGAATAGGGAGTGACAGAGAACAGGAAGAAGGGGAGCAAGTGTGAGAAACAAAATATGAGAGATAGATGTAAACAGAAAAAGAGAAAGCAAAAGAGAGATGGGGGCTGGGAGGTGGGATGGTGATGGGGGATGGGCAGCAGGGGAACACAGACCAATATGTGAAAGGAGGGTGGGCATTTGGCACAGCAATAAGATGCTACTTGGCATGCCTGCCATTCATATTGGAGTCACTGGGTTTGAGTCCTGGCTCAGTTTCTGATTTCAATGCACCCTAGGAGGCAGCAGGTGATGGATCAAGTACTTAGGTCCCTGCCACCCATGTGGGAAACCTGGATTCAGTTCCTGGCTCCAGTCTTTGGTCTGGCCCATCCCCAGCTGTTACAAGCATTTGGTATCTGAACCAATGGATCACAAATCTATTTCTCTCTCTCCCCACCCCCTACACTGACTTTCAAACAAATCAATACATATTAAAAAAAAAAAAAGGAAAGGAAATAGAGAGAAAAGGATGAAGTTCTTTCACTCCAGCAATCATGGAAAAGTCTGTTGGATATACCAGAACTGGAACTGCATTGTAGAGGGTCAGGAAGGCAGGGCCCAGGCCTTTGTTCCTCATTGCTGTCCACTACTATCTACATCCATAATAGAGTACCAGTCATAGGGAGGGCTCCCATTTATTAGCCACTAGATGCCACGGACTGTGCATGCCTTTGTGTGGATTACATCAGGAAATTGTCACAGCTGTGATGGCACAGGCATTCTCCATCTTCCCCAGTTTTGAGATGCGCAAACTGAGAGTTCAAGTTGACCACTTATCCACAGTCTCATAGAGGAACTGGGAGTGAAACCCCAGCCTGGGAGTAAATCGTGAGGAAAGGGTTGGGATGAATCCTATTCCTTATACCAAAGGAACAAAAAGGCAAAGTCCCGCGTGCCTGCCTCCAAGGCCTAGATGATTGATCACCAAACCATAGTGCTTCAATCAGGACTTGCTGACAGTCTAATGGGCGACTGCAGAGCATCTATGGACAGGAGCTCCTGCCATCTAGTTAAACAGGCAGCTCTAGCTGGCTCAGAGAGGCTGGGAAAGGTCCTATGAGCAGCAGAGATAAATCCTGTGGGAGAACAGGATTTATCAGCCAGGGAAAATCAAAGAAAGCTTCCTGGAGGAGGAGGTAGTTCAAAGAGGCCAGAAGAAGAATAAGTAGCCGCCTATAGCCTGCCTGCTGTGCCAGCATCCCACATGAGTGCCCCATTTCAGATCGAGCTCCCTTTTCTCCCTCTCCCTCTATCCTCTCTCTGTACCTCTGCCTTTCAAATAAAAAATAAGCAAATCTTTAAGAAAAAGGAAAAAGTAATCAAGGACAGGCTCCTTCGGAGGCCCTAGTTAATGAACAATGAGAAATCAGAATAATGAATAGTTGTTATTCTACAAGAAAATTTAATGCCCAGAAGTCTTACAGTCCACATATGAGACAAACCAGAGGTTTTCTCAAACTTGACAGCAGTCTTAAAAAATACGTAAGATATTTTAAAGCTGAAAGTTTTAAAAATCATCCATAGCATAAAACAAACTTCTGTCAACCATGGTATTAAGAAAGACAAATATTTTTACTCTCTGTGGAAAATGCCTTCACTTCAAGCTTCAGTAATAAAATAGAAGTCACCGGACTTGCAAATCGCCACAGAGTCTTCCTCGTCCCACCACCGAATTTCTAAACCTACTGGTATCTGCATTCATCCTTCCTGTTACAACGAGGCAACTGGAGCAGGGGCGGGGCCCAGTGCTCCAGACCCCGGGCCCAACCCCATCTTTCCCTCGTTGTATTCCCTTTCTCTCCCTCTCTACTATATTATTCTCAGAAGCAAACATAGTTCAGTATCTCCTATCTTTTATTTTTGAAGATTTATTTTATTTATTTGAAAGGCAGAGTTGCAGAGAGAGGTAGAGACAGAGACAGAGACAGAGAGAGAGAGAGAGAGAGAGGAAGACATCTTCCATCCAATGGTTCACTCCCCAAATTGCTGCAATGGCTGGGGCTGGGCCAGGCTGAAGCCAGGTCTCCCACGCAGGTGCAGGGGCTCAAGTGCTTGGGCCATCTTCTACTGCTTTCTCAGGCCACAGCAGAGAGCTGGATGGGAAGTGGAGCAGCTGGAACTCAAACTGGCTCCCATAGGGGATGCCGGCACTGCAGGCTGGGGCTTTAACCCACTGTGCCACATCGCCGACCCCAGTATCTCCTATGTTTTAAAAAAACAAATAAACAAATCATTCATTCACACACACCCCCCTCCTACCATTGTCCTACACCTCTGTGCTTTGTTCCTGACAGCCAAACTTTGCAAGGGAATTTTCTGCGCCCTTAGCTTCACTCCACTTGGGTTGGGAAGGGAACCTGCTCCCACATTTCCACCAGCAATCTAGCCAAGTAACCCTGTTGTGTTGCTTTTCTTTCTATGAATGTATTTGTTTTTCATGATATACATTATACATTTTAGAACATACATATCTGGACCGGCATTATGGCACAGTGGGTTAAGCTGTCACCTATGATGCCACCATCCCACATGGGCACTGGTTGAAGTCACAGCCATTTGGGGAGTGAACCAGTGGATAGAAGACCCCTCCCCCCACTTATGCCTCTGTAAGTCTGCCTTTGAAATAAATCTTTTTTTAAAAAAAGTGTACCCATATATTGTTTAATTTTGCACGTTTTCAGCTTCATTAAACATGATTCCATGACTTTTCTGAATCAGCATTAGATTTCCTGAATCTCATCCACATTGATAGATGTAGCTGCAATCATTCATTTATTTTTTTTCTTTTTTTGTTAGATTTTTATTTGAAAATCAGAGTTGCAGAGAGAGAAGCAGAGGCAGACAAAGAGAGAGAGAGAAGTCTTATATCCACCGGTTCACTCCTCAATTGGCCACAACAGCTGGAGCTGTGTCGATCCGAAGCCAGGAGCCAGGATCTTCTTCCAGGTCTCCCACGCAGGTGCATAGGCCCAAGGACATGGGCCATTGTCTACTGCTTTCCCAGGCCATAGCAGAGAGCTGGATCGGAAGTGGAGCTGCCAGGATTTGAACTGGTGCCCACATGGGATGCCGGCACTGCAGGCAGCAGCTTTACTGGCTATACCACAGAGTCGGACCCTATTTTTTTTTTTTTCTTAAAGGCAGAGTTACACACACACAGAAAAGGAGAGACAAAGAGATCTTCCATCTGCTGGTTTACCTTCCAAATGGCCACAACAGCCAGAGCTGGGCCAGACAAAAAGTAGGAGCCAGGAGCTTCTTCCAGGTCTCTCACATGGATGCAGGGGCCCAAGCACTTGGGCCATTTTCTGCTGCTTTCCCAGGTTGCATTAGCAGAGAGCTGGATCAGAAGTGGAGCAGCCAGGAATCGAACCAGTGCTCATATGGGATGCTGGCGTTGCAGGTGGTGGCTTTACCCACTATGCCACAGCGCCAGCCTCAGTCATTCATTTTTTATTCCCTTATAGTATTTCATTACATAGTTATGTCTCAATGTGTTCATCCCATGCTTGTTTCCAGTTTCTTGGTATGATAAACAGGCTTTTGTGAGCATTCTTCTTTTTTATTTAACAATTTATTTAGTTATTTAAAAGAGTTACAGAGAGAGAGGGAGAGACAGAGCTCTTCCATCCTCTGGTTCACTCCCCAGATGGCTACAATGGCCAGGACTGGACCAGACTGAAACCAAGCGCTTCATCTGGGTCTCCCATGTGGGAGGCAGCAGCCCAGGCTGTTGGGCCATCTTCCACTTCCTTTTCCAGGACATTAGCAGTAAGCTAGATCAGAAGTAGAGCAACCAGTGACTTAACCCATTATGTTACAATGCCGGCCCTGAGCATTCTTTTTAAAAAAACAAATATTTATTTATTTGAGAGGGAGAGAGGGAGGGATGGAAGGAGAGAGAGAGAGAGAGAGAGAGAGAGAGAGAGAGAGAGAGAGAGACTCCATCTATTGATTCACTCCCCCAAATATCTGCAAGGGCTAGGAATAGGCTAGGGACAAAGTTAGGAACTGGAGACTCAATCCAGGTCTCCCACATGGGTGACAGGCCATCATCTCCTACCACCCAGAGTCTGTATCAACAGGAAACTGAAATCAGAAACTGGAAGTAGATATCAAACCCAGGCACTCCGATATCGACAAGGGCATCTCAACTGGTCTCTTTAATGGCTAAGCCAAACACCTCCCCTTTGTGCACAGTCCTGGAGGGTCTCCCAGTGTACATGTGGAAAGGTTGCTCTAGGAAGCAGTCCTCAAACTTCTTTGTCTCAAGACCCCTTTACATTCTTAAAAAGCATTGAATGCTCAAAGGGCTTTGGTTTACATGGATTATAGCCATTAGAAATGAAAACTGAGGGGCTAACATTGTGGCACAGCAGGTTAAGCCA
The DNA here is from genome assembly GCA_949820135.1 of Sylvilagus floridanus. NCBI lineage: Eukaryota > Metazoa > Chordata > Mammalia > Lagomorpha > Leporidae > Sylvilagus > Sylvilagus floridanus. The sequence continues at coordinate 94,078,953 of OX463223.1, forward strand.
CTGCTTGTAATGCCAACATCCCAAATAAGAGCACAAGTTTGAGGCCCAGCTGCTCCATTTCACATCCAGCTTCCTGATAATGTGCCTAGGGAGGCAGCAGAAGATGGTCCAAGTGCTTGGGCCCCTGCCAATCATGGAGTCCCTGGCTCCTGAATTCAGCCTGGTCCAGACCTGGCTGTTGTAGCCATCTGGGGAGTAAACCAGAAGATGGAAGCTTTCTCTCTCTCTCTCTCTCTCTCTCTCTCTCTCTCTGACTCTTTATCCCTCTCTGTCACTCTGCCTTTCAAATAAATAAATCTTAAAAACAGAAATTAGGGCCTAGTGCTGTGGCATAGCGGGTAAAGCAGCTGCCTGCAGTGCTGGCATCCCATATGGTCGCCAGTTTGAGACCCAGCTGCTCCATTACTGATCCAACTCCCTACTAATGTGCCTGGGAAAGCAATGGAAGATGGCCCAAGTCCTTGGGCCCCTGCACTCACGTGGGAGACCCAGAAGAAGCTTCTGGCTCCTGGCTTCGGATCGGCACAGCTTCGGCCATTGTGGCCATTTGGGGAATGAACCAGCGGATGGAAGACCTCTCTCTCTGTCTCTACACCTCTCTGTAACTCTGTCTTTCAAATAAGTAAAATAAATCTTTCAAAAAAGAAATTAAAAATGAGAAAGTTTAAATATATTAATTTTTAAATAACAAGAATAAACCCATTACATTGAACACAAATAACATTTTTATGAAAAATAACCATAATTTCCAAAATAAAAAGGATTTAGTGAGAAGAGTGGCACTATTTTACATTTTTGTGAATCTTTCTACTGTATGGCTACAGAGAAGACAACTGGATTCTCCTATCTACTTGTGCCTTCCATCTCTTGTGATATCACATGTCATGTAGCCTCTGTAAAACTCCACTCTACATTCTTGAGAGAACAAGAGTTTTTAAAAGCAAATAATACCTTACTAGTATTTTATAGTTTTTTGCTCCCCCGCCCCAGTCCACAGGATCCCCAGACCACACTAGGAGAATCACTACTCTGGCATATCCAAATACACCTAGGATTGCTGGGTCATAGAGTATGGTGTGTCATTTAGCTTTACTCAAAATGCTCAACTTTATCTATGCATGGTTGTATCAAAGAATGTTCCCTCCCCGGTATATTCATTCACTCTTTTTCCACTCTGGCATTCACTCCCATCACTCCTCCAAAACTGCTCCTGTCAAGGTCACTAATGATATCCATGTGACCTGATCCAAAGGACCATTTTCTGTCCTCATCTTACCCAACTCAGTGCTCTTGAAACATCCCTGACACACTCCTAGTTATGTTTCTACCTCTTAACCTCTCTCTCAGTCTCTGTTCCTTCAGCCAACTCGTAAAGTTGACATTTCTTAGGGCTCAAGCATAGATCCTCAGGGCCGGCACTGTGGCATAGAGGGTAAGGCTGCCACCTGCAGCGCCAGCATCCTATATGGGCGCTGGTTCAAGTCCTGGCTGCTCTGCTTCCAATCCAGCTCTCTGTTGTGGCCTTGGAAAGCAGTAGAAGATGGCCCAAGTCTTTGGGCCCCTGCACCCACATGGGAAGACCCAGAGGAAGCTCCTGGCTTCAGATCAGCCCAGCTCCAGCCATTGCGGCCAATTAGGGAGTGAACCAGCCAATGGAAGACCCCCCCCCACCTCTCCTCTATGTAACTCTGACTTTCAAATAAATAAATAAATCTTTTTTTAAAAAAAATGATAGATCCTCTTCCTTTCTCACTCTTTGTTGTGTTTCTGGCTGATCTTGTCAACTCTCACATTAAAAAAAAAAAAAAAACAATTTATTTCTTTGAAAGGCGGAGACAGAGACAAACAGTCATCCACAGGTTCATTCCCCAAATGCCTGCAATAGCTGGGACTGAGCCAGGAGCCTGGAACTCAGTCCAGATCTCCCATGTAGGTGGCAGGGACCCAATTACTGAGTCATCCTCCGCTTCCCCTGAGGGTACCCATTAGCAGGAAGCTGGATCAGAAACAGCGCAGCAAGGACTTGAACCAGGAGCTCTGATTTTGGATGTAGGTATACCAAAGGAGCATCTTAACAGGTATATCAAAATAACCAACCTACCCTCGTAAATGTTAATGCCATCTCTCTGTTGACAAGTCTCATTTTTTTTCTGAAACCCAGACCTCTCCCCTCGAATATGTATATGCCATTACCTGCTTGACTTCTCCACTTGGATATCTCAAGGGCTCGTTTGGCTTAATGAATCAAAACTGAACTCTTGATGCTCTGAAAACCTGTTTCTTGGTCGCAATGAATAACTGGCACCACCATTTCTGGAATCCTGGAAATTACCCTTGATTCCTCCTTCTCTCTCCTTCCAAGCCTCCACACCAGACCCTCCAAATTCTAGATATCTCTCAAATCTGTCTACCTCTCTCCATGTGCACTGCCACTACCTTAGTCAACCTGTCATGACCTCTGACTGCTGTGTGTTCTTAATCTTGTTCACCTCCAATCCAATCCACAGCAACCAAAGTCATCTTTTTAAAATGCTAAATATGATGCTGGTGCTGTGGTGCTGTGGGTTAAAGCCCTGGCCTGCAGCACCAGCATCTCATATGGGCACCAGCTCCACTTCTGATCCAGCTCTCTGCTATGGCCTGGGAAAGCAGCAGAGAATGCCTCAAATCCTTGGGTCCCTGGCTAGGCTCCAGCCATTGCAGCCATTTGGGGAGTGAACCAGCAGATGAAGACCTCTTTCTCTCTCTCTCTCTTTCAAATCAATAAATCTTAAAAAACAAAACAAAATAAAATAAAATAAAATGTTAGGGGCCGGCACTGTGGCATAATGGGTAAGGCTGCCTCCTGCACTGCTGACATCCCATATGGGTGCTGGTTCGAGTTCCGGCTGCTCCACTTCCAATCCAGCTCTCTGCTATGGCCTGGGAAGGCAGTGGAGGATGGCTCAAGTCCTTAGGCCCCTGTGCCTGCATGGGGAACCTGGAGGAGGCTCCTGTCTCCTGGCTTTAGATCGACGCAGCTCCGGCCATTGCTGCCAATTGTGGAGTGAACCAGCGGATGGAAGACCTCTCTCTCTCTGCCTCTCCTTCTCTCTCTGTGTAACTCTGCCTTTCAAATAAATAAATAAATAAAATGTTAAATACACTAAGTCAACCCCAAGCTTAAAACCTCTCAAAACCTCCGCACCTTTTGGATGTAAAGTATCTACAAAAGACATACTATATCCTCATGATACACTTCATACATAATACAAATGGAAAAGTCTCATGAAACATACAAGGGTACTTCAAAAGGTTCGTGGAAAATTGAATTAAAAGTATGAGTTTAGGGGCAGGTGCTTGGTACAGCAGTTAAATCCCCTCTTGGGATACCCACATCCCATACTGGAGGGCTTCGGTTTGAGTTCTGGTTCTGCTTCCAATTCCAGCGTGCTGCTTATGCAGACACTGGGAGCCAGCAATGGTAACTGCCACCCACACGGGAGTTCTGCCCTGAGTTTCAGGCTCCTGGCTTCAGCCTGACTCAGCCTCAGCTGTTGCATTTGGGGAGGGAACCAGTGAGAGCAAGAGCTCTCTTTGGTTGTCTGTCTCAATTGTTGTCTCTCTCTCTGCCTTTCAAATTAAAAAAAAAAAAAGAGTTTATTTTAGTATGAGTTTATTTTAGTGCAAAAATCATTTTTCAAATACATGCATAGTTTTTTATAATACACATTTTCCACATATTATAAAAAACTTTGTAACCCCCAATTTTTTGCACCAAAATAAACTCATACTTTTAATTCCATTTCTATGAAGTGTGTTGAAGTACCCATGCATTTCCCCTCCCTTATTTGATCCTGTGCTACACTCTGATATTTTCTATTCTTAAATTGATTTCAGTACCTTCTCCAGTTTGACCCACACTTAAAAGCACTGCATTAATACCTTTGCCATTGCTCATAAAATAAGATCTATCCTGCTTGCTAAGACCCAGAAAGCCTCCACACAATCTGGCTCCCGCCTTCCTCTTCAATCTTACTTGCCACCCTCTTTCCCTGGGCTCACTGTGCTCTAGCCAGGCTGGCCTTCTTATAGCTCTTGAATATGCCATTTTCCTTTATTCCCAGGGCCTTCCCACTTACTGCTTTCTCTGCCTAGAACAGTTTTGCCTCCACTCCTCATCTGATCACTCCCACTCCTTCATGTCTCAGCTCCAATATCAGGCATTGCCTGATACCTCTGGCTAAATCACCCCTACCCGTTATTCTCTCTCCTCTCACCCTGTTCTGTCCCTTAATAAAGCCTTATCACAATTTATAATTATGTGTGTTTATGTGTCGTAATTATGTGTTTGTTTCATGTCTTCTCCAGTACCAGACCATAAACTCTGAAAGCAGAGTTTGTTCACCACTGTGTTTTTTAAAAAAGATTTATTTGAAAGCCAGAGTTACACAGAGAGAAAAGGAGAGACAGAAAATAACAGAGAAAGAGGTCTTCCATCCACTGGTTCACTCCCTAATTGGCCACAACAGCCAGAGCTGCACTGATCTGAAGCCAGGAGCCAGGAGCTTCTTCCAGGTCTCCCATGTGGGTACAGGGGCCCAAGGACTTGGACCATCTTCTACTGCTTTCCCAGACTATAGCAGAGAGCTAGATGGGAAGTGGAACAGCCGGGACTCAAACCAGCACCTATACAGGATGCTGGCACTGCAGGCGGTGGCTTTACCCATTAGGCCACAGCGCTGGCCCCTCACCATGATCTTGTTCATGTCTGTCTGATTCACTGCTGCATAGCCAGTGCATATGCCTGGCCCATAGTGTGTGCTCAAAAGGCAGCCATTGAATGAGCTGAGATCTGAAGAACTAGTGAGGTGGAATCGGGGAGATGTAGCGTAGAGAGTTTCATGCAGAGGCAGCAGCATGTGCCACAACTCAGAAGCTAAAGAGACTGAGAACAGCCTAAGAATCTCAGCTTTGACTCAAGCAATCGTGGAATCTGGAACGGCTGGTGAGTCCAGGGGAGCAGCGCAGAACATGAAGGACTCCGCTTAAATTCTTCCTGTTCAGGAAGGTAAGTTCTCACTGAAGAATTCTAAACATGGGAGTGATATGATTTTATTTACCTTTTCAAAGACACATATTGGCAAAAGTGTAAAGAATAGAGTCCAGAGAACAAGATACAAACAGGGGGGCTATGACAACATTGCAAATCAGAAAGGGTGCTGGCTTAGGCTGGCATTGCAGTACAGTGGGTTAAGCCACCACCTGGGATGCTGGCATCCCATATGAGCACTGGTTCCAGTCTCAGCTGCTGTGCTTCTGATCCAGCTCCCTACTAATGCTCCTGGAAAAGCAGAGGAAGATGGCCCAAGTGTTTGGGCTCCCGCCAGCCATGTGGGAGACTCAGATGGAGTTCCAGGCTAATAGCTTCAGCCTGGCCCAGCTCCCACTGTTGTGGCCATTTTGGGAATGGACCAGCAGATGGGAGATCCCTCTCTGTGTGTCTCCCTCTCTCTCTGTAATTCTGCCCTACAAATAAAATAATTCTTTAAAAAAGAGAGAGAGAGAGAGAGAGAGAGAGAGAGAGAGAGAGAGAAGGTGCTGGCTTAAATGAGGGTATGTGCTGGCTTAAATAAAAAGCCTGCATAAATAGATCTGATAGACATTCAGGAGGTAAAAATGACAGGACTTGCAGATTGCATAGAGGGTGGAGGAGCAAGAAGAGCCAGGAATCTACTGGGGTCATTCACTAAGGCAAGATTCAAAGAAGGACAAATGAACTGGGAGCAGGATGCATTGAGTCAGAGAGAAGCTGAGGTCCTAGTGTCTCTGGGATATTTAGGTAGAGAAAATAGTTGAATGCATGGATCAAGAGAAATATCTGGACCTCAGGTACCAATTTGGGAGTCATCAGCAAAGAGATGCTAACTGAAGCCATGGGACTGAATGAGATAAACAAAAGAAAGAACGTAGACAGAGAAGAGAGCTCAAGCCCTAAAGAGAACTCACATTAAGAGTTGGACAGAGGGGCCAGCGCTGTGGTGTAGCCGGTAAAGCCACCGCCTGCAGTGTTGGCATCCCATATGGGCACCGGTTCGAGTCCCAGCTGCTCCACTCCTGATCCAGCTCTCTGCTGTGGCCTGGGAAAGCAGTGGAAGATGGCCCAAGTCCTTGAGCCCCTGCACCCATATGGAAGACCTGGAGGAAGTTCCTGGCTCCTGGCTTCCGATTGGCGCAGCTCCGGCCATTGGGGTGAACCAGCGGATGGAACCCCCCCCCACCTCTGACTCTGCCTTTCAAATAAATAATTTTTTAAAAAAATTTTATTTGACAGATAGAGTTAGTGTGAGAGAGAGACAGAGAGAAAGGTCTTCCTTCCATTGGTTCACTCCCCAAATGGCTACCACGGCTGGCGCTGTGCCGATCCGAAGCCAGGAGCCAGGTGCTTCTTCTTGGTCTCCCGCGTGGGTGCAGGGGCCCAAGCACTTGGACCATCCTCCACTGCCCTCCCGGGCCACAGCAGAGAGCTGGACTGGAAGAGGAGCAACTGGGACAGAATCCGGCATCCATATGGGATGCTGGTGCCACAGGCAGAGGATTAGCCAAGTGAGCCACGCCCCCCCAATTTTTTTTTTTTAAAGTTGAACAGACTGGGGCTGGCACTGTGGCATAGCAGGTTAACTCCCTGGCCTGAAGCACCAGCATCCCATATGGGCACCGGTTCTAGTCCTGGCTGCTCCTCTTCTGATCCAGCTCTCTGCTGTGGCCTGGGAAAGCAGTAGAAGATGGCCCAAGTCCTAGGACCCCTGCACCCATGCGGGAGAGCCAGAGGAAGCTCCTGGCTCTTGGCTTCGGATTGGCGCAGCTCTGGCCATTGGGGTGAACCAGCGGATGGAAGTCCCTCCCCCGCTCCTGGCCCCTGCCTCTGCCTCTCTGTAACTCTGCCTTTCAAATAAATTTAAAAAAAAATTTTTTTTAAGTTGAACAGACTGGGCTGGCGCTGTGGCACATGGGTTAACGCCCTGGCCTGAAGTACCGGCAGCCCATATGGGCGCCGGTTCTAGTCCTGGCTGCTCTTCTTCCAATCCAGCTCTCTGCTGTGGTCTGGGAAAGCAATAGAAGGTGGTCCAAGTCCTTGGGCCCCTGCACCCACGTGAGAGAGCCGGAGGAAGCTCCAGGCTCCTGGCTTCGGATCGGCACAGCTCTGGCTGTTGCAGCCATCCAGGGAGTGAACCAATGGAAGGAAGACCTTTGTCTCTGTCTCTACCTCTCTCTGCAACTCTCAAATAAAAAAAGTTGAACAGAGGAGCCTGGAAAGTAAGAAGGAATTACCAAGGAAGTAGGAGAAAAACAAGGGGAAGGAGGTGGTAAGGAGGAGGGAGTGGTCACCAATCCCAAATGCTACCCAGAGCCAAGTAGGAGGATAACCTCTGAAGAGATGCCCTTGGCTTTGGTGGCACAGGTCCACGGCAGACCTTGATGAGACACGAGTTTCGGGCAAGCAGTGGAGGCAGATTGAAGTGGGCTGAAACATAAGTGGGAAGTGGAAAAATGAGGACAGTTCAGTGTAGGCAACTCTTTCGAGAAATTCGTAGAAAGGAGAAGAGAGGGAGGTGGTGGGAGAGGGAGACTTTGAGGTGATTATCTGTTTTTAGATGGAAGACACCGGAGTATGTTTAGATGTTGACCGGAAGGAGCAAGCAGCAAATTTCTAACCGTGGTGGCAAGAAGTCAGAAACCTCTTAGGTGGCCTGACTCTGGGAAGCCATAGGCAGGGTCAGCTGCGGAGAGTTAGAGGGTAGTTACAGAAGTTGGGTGGGGTGGGGGGGTTGACAGAAGAACAGAAGGTTTGAAATGGCCGCTGTGGCCAATGGGATGGCTATTAGGGTCTGGGACCGCACCGAGGGCCCAGCACAAGCTGGAAACTGTGGGTTTATAATGGCCCAAATCTGCGAGGTTAAACGTTGTCTCCAGCAGTATTTAGCTCAGGCATGGAAAAGGCAGGCAGTTGAGGACGGATCCAAACTTGGGCTGTTGCCAGGCGGATGCGACAAACCAGGAACTGAGGTTACTGCTAAGACAGTGACAAGTAAAGAACCATGAAGTCTTGGGAAGCCCTGGAACACGTTGGAAAAGGCTTCTGGAAAAGAGAGTGAAGGGCGCGACAAGGTGAAAAGCCCCGAGCTGGGTCAGAAGGGCGATCTGAGGGGTTGAGCCCGACTTGCCCGTGTGGGACCAGGAAGGGAGAGGGAAGGCGGCTTGAGGGGGGATTTTTAAGGGGCAGAAGGAGGACCTTGAGGGCGGTCGCAGCGAGAAGGGAGGCGGACCCGAGCGAGGGGGCGTGGTCAAGCGCAAATCCCGGGCGAGGGGGCGGGGCCCCGGTAACTGGGTCCCAGCGCCGCTGTGGCTGCGGCTGCCTCAGCGACGGCTCCCGCCTCCCAACCCCCCTTCCCAGGGCTGCTTCCCGCCTGCCGCCGCCGCCGAGACGCAGGCTGAGGCTGGGGAGAACGGTGAAGCCCGGCCCAGGCCGTTCCCCTGTCCCCGGGGCTGGAGCATCGCCCGGGAGGACTGGCCCAAGGCGAGCCCCGAAGCCCAAGCGCGCGGCGCACACGCGCGCCCCCGGCCACCGCCATCCTCGCCTCCCTCCCCTTCCTTTCCCTCCCCTCCCCTCTCCTCCGCCCCCAGCCTCCGCTGCGGCGGGAGGAAGAACCCTTTCCGACCAGCCAGGAGAGTCCAGATCGATTCCCATTCGGGCAGAAAGAAGAGACCCCGCACTCGGATCCGACCGACCGCTCTCCCCGGGGCCACGGAAGTAGCTCGCAGTCCACCGGAGAGCCCGCGCCCAGCGCAGCCCTCCGACCCTCGCCCAGCCGCAGCCGCATAGACAGCGCTCCCCAGCGGGCCCCCGGCCCCGCCAAGCCCACTCCCCGCGCGGAGCCGGGGCCGGCGATGCCTGGCACGGCAGCGGCGGTGGCCGCGGCTGCTGCTGCCACTGCCACTGCCACCGCTGCCACGGCTGCTGGCCCGGGCCCGGGCCGGGGGCTCGAGTCTCCGCAGTGGGGCTGAGCCCGCAGCCCCGCCCCCCGAGCCTGAGGCCGCTGCTCTGCCGGGCGCCGGGCCTCCTCCGCCCGCGCCTCCGCCCCAGGAGCTGGAGCCAAGCGGGGAGCCCGGGCCCCGCGCCCAGGCCCGGACCATGCACGGCCACCGAGCTCCGGGGGGCGCCGGGCCTTCGGAGCCCGAACACCCGGCTGCGAACCCCCCCGGCGCCGCTCCACCGGCCTGTGCCGACTCGGACCCTGGAGCCTCGGAGCCCGGACTACCGGTGCGCAGGGGCTCAGGCTCGGCTCTCGGCGGCCCCCTGGATCCCCAGTTTCCCGGACCCTCGGACGCCAGCCTGGGTGCTGTACCAGGGCCCCGGGTCTTGCCCTGCGGCCCCAGTCCACAGCACCACCGGGCCCTGCGCTTCTCTTACCACCTGGAGGGCTCGCAGCCTCGGCCTGGTGAGTGATCCAGAGGGCATGGGAGCCGGGGCCACGGGCCTGGTACTGGGAGCGGGTTCTTGTTCTCAGGCCCTCTAAGCCCCACCTCGGGGCTGGCCTGCTTATCCCGGTCCTTCAGATGCCCTCAGCCTGCACCTCCTGCCCTCGTCCCCTGGCCTTCCAACCCGTCCTTTCAACCTCGGGCCCGGTCTCCCCTGCTGTCCCGTGTGCCCCTCAACCCTCTAGCCCCCCTCTCTTCTGTCTGCCGAGGCTAATGGGAGAAGGAAAACTCCAAGAAAAAGGAGCAGGATTGCGAGACAGCAGCGGGGATTTGGTTGGGGGAATCTGGGTCTAGTTGGGGGAATCAGAATTTAATTGGGAGGAGTAGGAGAAAAGGAGGAGCCTCTCATTAGCCAAGCAGCTAGATTAACCAAATTTTGTAGGAGAGGAAACTGAGGCTCAGAGAAGTTAAGTAACTTGTCCAAGGTCACACAGCTTGTATGGAGCCAGGATTCAGTACCAGATCTGTTTGAGTCCAAAGTCTGTGGTCTTTCCGCCTTCCCCAAACTGAGGCTGGAGAGCATGAAAGTAATGCCAAGCCTTCTGCTTATGTGATTTTCTCCTGTACTGTTCGGCAGCTCTGGAGTATGAGTGGAAAAAAAAAAAAAGAGGGATGGTGGATTGATCCAAGGTTGGGGTTTTGCCAGGGGTGTGTGGCGGGAGGACAAGGGAAGGAAGGAGCAGAAGGTACTGATGAGAGGGAAAGGTGGAGGGGGGATGGGGAGCAAGCTGGAGGGGTTGTTGGGTAGGGAGACAGCAGAGAGATCAGCAGGGGCAGGAGGCAGTTGCTGCAGAGCTAGAGAGCTGCAGGGCCACGAGGCTGCTTCTTGGGTGAGTGGAGGCAGAGCAGCCCTGGGAGAGGCTGGGGCCACCGACCGCTGCCTGGAGAGTCCTTTGTGTTGCATAGACCTGAGTGAGGGACCCAGCATCTGGGCGAATTCTCCTGCGGGCCTGAGCCCGAGAGTCGCAGGAGAAGAGCAGTGCTGTGGGCCCTGTCTTGCACTAGGACCAAAGGAGTTGTTGAGTCTCTGGGAGCTCCCCAGGCTCACCTTCCACGTCCCGCAGGGCTCTGGGACTGCGGCCCAGCAGCAGGTAGCAGTGGCAGAGCACAAAGGACGTGCCCCTTGCTGCTGTTGTGACCTTGAGTTAGTCCTGGAACCTTTGGGAGATTTCAGGGGCTCCCTGCACGTGGGCTGGAGGTAACCAGCTAACAGCCAGTTTGCACTGTCTGTCTGAACGCCCCTTGTCAGACTGTGGGTAGAGGGCTATTCAGTGGCTCTCCTACAGCACCTTCTCGTCCCCAAACTTGCCACGGGCACTCCCACCGCAGGGCCTTTGCATTTGCCCCTCTCTCCGCCTGCAGCGTGGCCTCCAGCCCTCCACCTGGCTTGCTCCTCGTCTTTCAGGTCTCAGCTCAGATGTCACCTCCTCCAAGAGACTTCCCTGACCCCTCCACCGCAGCTGCCAGCCTGCTCCCACCCTTGCGCTCTGTATAGTCTGACGTTAACCTCCCCTTGCTTATTGCCCATCTTCTGCTGCTACAGTGTGAGCTCCGTGAGGGCCAAGGGATCCTCTCTGTTTTGTTCACTGTTGGGTCCCCACTGACTGACACGGTGCCTTGCACACAGTAGGTGCTCCATAAATCCTTGTTGGACTAATGCCTGAACAGATAGCAAGCAGGCACATAGTAGGCCCTCAGGAACTATTACCTAAGCAAAGGGCACTAGATTCCTGCTCTCCACACACAGACCAGGAGTTCTCTGGCCTCTCTGATCAGTACCCCACGATGATTCTGAGGATGCCTTCCCACTGCACCAATCACAGTCCCCTGCTTAAACCACTCTCCTGCTCCCCCCGAAAAGCAGCAGGAAGTTCTCAGGACCCTCTCCCCATTGAAGTCCCTGCTTCTGCAGTTGCCTGGCATGGGGGTGGGGGAGTCTTTTTTTTTTTTTCAATCCAAAACGGGGATTGGGAATGAGAAAGAGATCCGGGAAGGACGTGGCCTCCCATCCAACCATTCCTAACTGACTCACTGAGCGACTTCCCTTCCCTGAGCTTCAATTTCCTCATCTGGAGAATGCCGCGAAGAGTCTGTTTGCAAAGCCTACAGCATGGCCTAAACCGTCAGCCACCAGGAGTTTAAAAAAAACTCAAATCACATCATAAGAGAGAAAAAGCTCCTGAAGAGGAGGCGGAGGGATTACTCAGGCCCTGGCAAGGCGGGCGCTGGGCCGTGTGATTCACAGCAGCATGGGTGGTGAGAGACCCGCCTGCCCCACTGCCCAGCCACTGACTTCTCTCTCCATGGGACTCGCCTATAATTGGCCCGAAGAGGGCAGGGTTGGTGGTTGTAGGGTGTGTATGTAAGAGAAGGAGCGAGCAAGCGAGAGAGAGAGAGAGAGAGAGAGAGAGAGAGAGAATCCTGAGCTTCAATTAAAGGGTTGAAACCTTTTAGTCCACATGTTAAGATGTCCGTGCGCCGCCCGACTTCCTCCCTCGGACTGCCGAGGCCTTTTTGAATCACCATCCTCAGGACTCAGTGGCTTATCGTGGAGGTGGGGGGAGGCTTTGTAAAGTACTAAGTATATCTTATGCTTATGAAGAGCCTCGAATTGCTTGAGAGCCCTTTTTTTCATTATCCTGTCCAATTCCTGGAGAGAGGGGACAATTGTTAGTGTGCCCATTTTCCGGATTGATAAACCCTGAGGCCTCATTGCAGCACTGGGATAACATATTGAGATACCAGAGAAGGCTTTGAGAGAGTCAGAAAGGGGTTCCCAAGTATGGATTACCCCACAGGATTTGCAGGAGAGCTACCCTATTCTTTGGGGTTAAAGCCTAGAACGTCCTTCCCGATGATGGTGGTGGAGAAGCTGGGGCCCTGACCTTAGCTCCTTCACACCTGATGTTAGAGCCTTCTGTTGGGTAGCAGGGGAAACCAGGGCTAGGGGAGCCGGGAGCAGCAAGAAGGGCTGGCTTCTTCTGACTTGGAGCCTGGGGCATTTTTTGAGACTTCCAGGAGTTGAAATGGCAGCTGGAAAGGCGCCTGCACACTGTTTGGTTCTGAGTGATCATCTGAATCCCTTGTTGGCCTGAGGGAAAGAAACGTGATTCCCAGACTCCACCTTGGAGTTCCAGAACCTCAGGGCTGGAACCTAGTAGTCTGGTTGCCCAGATGATTCTGACGCACAGCCCGCAGTGGGGACTGCTGGTCAAGCCCATTTTCCAGTTGGGGTAGTGGAGGCTCAGAGAGGCAGGAATGTGGCCATGGTCCCGCAGTGAGTCAATAGCTCTAGGGCCCGAAGAATGTCTCCATCTCCTCCTGAGGCCCTGTCTCCAGGGTCCTCGATGGGCCCCTCAACCCCCTAGGGAGGGACAAGATTGGAAATAAACGGGAGTGGGTCAACCCCTCACCCACATACACACGTTTCAGTTTTCCCTCCAGTCCCAGCTCTCATGAATAGCTACCATTTGGCAGTTCAAGTTGGAAGGCAAGTTGCAGTTCTGGGACTGTAGGCACGGGAAACCTTGGCATCAGCAGTGTCCAGCCCAGGGCCTGGGCCAAAGGAAGAGCTACTAGAGGGATGTCCAGCAAGGCTCATAGTGCTACAGGAGAATGTGGAGGGCAGTTCAGGTGGGTGGGTTAGGGAGCAGAGGTGCCAAAACGGGGCACTGGCGAGTGAGGCTGCTGTCAGGAGGGGCGGTGCGACGAGACTGGCAGAGAAATGTTCTCACATGTGCATACGGACCACTGGAGGGTTGAGGAACCAGGGAATCACGGGCTCATGTGCTCAGATGTGGATGTCTGCAAGCTGCATAGGCTGAATGGATGGAAGCAGTGCAAGAGAGGCAGCAGGGAGACGGGCAGGTGGGTGTTACAGGTGGCCTGGTGCAGGGTGGTGGAGCTCATGGTGAGGTGAGGAAAGGAAGGCCTGAGAGAGACTTAGGTGTTAACATGGACAGGCGTTAAGGTGACATGGATGTAGAGGCCGAGGAAGAGAGGCAAGTCCCAAGATGGCTCTGGTTTTGTTTTGTTTTGTTTTGTTTTTTTTTTCTGAAACTCCTGACACTGACCTGGTAGATAACAGGGCCATCTAGATGCAAAGAGAAGGAGCAGGTTTAGGGAAAGATAATGAATAATATTTGAGATCTATTGAGTTTGAGAGATCCAGGAGAATATCAGGGTGCAGATGGCCAGCAGGCGTAAGATTGGAAAACTCAGGAGAAGGGCCTGGGCCAGAGATGGTTGGGAGTTTCACCAGCAACACATACCACAGCCCACACAACCGTTCATGGGGAGAGTGTGTGCAGCTCTGGAGGCAGTCTCCTCCTCCGAGTCAGAAAGTGAGATCAGCAGAGTCACACACTCAGGTGGCTCATTCGCTACCACCTGCTCAGACTGCCGAAGGAGTGTCTCTTGTGTGTGTGGGAGTTCTTGAAGCACGTTTGCACTAAGATGAGATCCATTTCATGGACACCCAGGCTAGCCAGGCGCAAAGAAATGAGGGAGTCCTAGGCCGGCGCCGCGGCTCAATAGGCTAATCCTCCGCCTTGCGGCGCCGGCACACCGGGTTCTAGTCCCGGTCAGAGCGCCGGATTCTGTCCTGGTTGCCCCTCTTCCTGTCCAGCTCTCTGCTGTGGTCCGAGAGTGTAGTGGAGGATGGCCCAAGTGCTTAGGCCCTGCACCCCATGGGAGACCAGGAGAAGCACCTGGCACCTGGCTCCTGCCATCGGATCAGCACAGTGCACCGGCTGCAGCGCGGCAGCCACGGCGGCCATTGGAGGGTGAACCAACGGCAAAGGAAGACCTTTCCCTCTGTCTCTCTCTCTCTCTCACTGTCCACTCTGCCTGTCAAAAAAGAAAAAAGAAGAAAGAAATGAGGGAGTCCTGCTGAAAAGCCAATCAGACATAGGTAAACTCAGGTCATGTGACTCCCTGGCTATTCTCCCCATCCTGAGAGGCCGTAGAGGTGGTTAGCTCGCGGAAAGATTGAAGAGGGGGCTCAAGCTGGGAGGGGTTGGTGGACCCTGCTGGAGAGTTCTGCAGAGCAGTGCTAGTGCGATTCCAGGAGAGTGTCTGGGAAAGACCCAGATTCCATTTCTAATCAGCTGAGGCCTTCCCAACAAATGCCAACAAAATGGAAAGACTCTGGGTAGCTGGGGGAAGGACTTCCCCCAGACAGGACTAAAAGAGTTGGTTTCCAAATTGCACATGGTTGGCGCCCCCACTCTTCAGCCCTCTCAGGGGCCTCTGTGCCTGGAGGAGGGCCTGGCTGGAGCTGTCTGCTCCCTCAAGGGTGAGTGACAGCTAACAGTGCCTCAGTCAGATACAAACTGTGGCTTTCTGGGGGCCGGTTAGCTAAATGCCTTAGGCAGATGTGGAGCTGGCCAGACACTGCCTGGGTGGGGCTAGGACCTGTCTGGAATGAGGGCAGGAAGCACAGTCTGCCATTGGCTAGCCCCTCAAAGTTAAGTTCCCTCCTCTGAAGAGAGCAGCCATCCTTGGAGCAGCCAGTCTGGCCTCCCGGAGCCCCAGTGGCCAGTTCCTTGAACCTGGAAGGCATCACACCTTCAAAAGGAGCCTCAGCGCTGTGGGCTCTGCTATGCCTCCAGGCCTCCCTTGCCCTCTCGCAGGGCCTTCGTTTCCCCATTTGTAAGGTTGCAGACATGATCGCTGCATTTGCTTGGCATAGACTATGGCGTGGATAAGTACTGGAGCGTGCAAGAGGGGAGGGAGGAGACCATTTGCTTAACATGTGCCTACTGAGTGTCTATGGGCCACACAAGGAACACAACCCCTGTCCCCATGGAGCTTATATCTAGCAGGAAGGAGACCCCCTTCAGGTTATCCCCAGCACACTTGGGTTGGGGGGCAGAGAGAAAGAGGACACTTGAGTTGAGACCTGAAGGATGCGTAGAGTCCAGAGGTAAGGAGAAGCGGAAAAGCCATTCAGGGTACGGGACGACATGTGCCAAAGCCCCAGGCGGAAGGGAGCACTTTCGAGGAACAGACAAGAGGCCATTGTAGCTGGAGGGTGGGGGCGGGGAAGTGTACTTGAGCTTAGGCCTTCCTTGTCCCTGTGCTCAGGGGTTCCGCGTTCGCCCTGAAGGCAAAGGGGAGCCCTTGAGGAGGCTGAAGGAAATGAAGGGGGGCTGTGTTTTCCCAAAGCGGGCTGTGGTGTGGCGAACTGGGGTGGGGGCGGGGGTTCCGGATGAATATAGATTCTCAGCAACTAAGTCCGTGGAGATGGCCGGATGTGTGCATTGAGGGAGAGGGAGGAGCAGAGGAGACAGCCCGGCCTGTGACGGGATGGACTGGGGGGGGGGGGGGGGTAGGAGAGGAGCAGTGTAGGCGTGTGGTTGATTTAGGATACGGAGTCCGAGCAGCCCGAGGCCCGGACATGGAGGCGACAGTGCCCGACAGGCATCAGCTGTGCCACTCTGAGCCCCTGGACTTAGAGCAGGAGGGTGAAGGGCACAGGTGTGTGGCAGAGGCCAAGAGGGCAGGGCAGGCTCTTCTGGGTGCCAGCGGCCTTTTAGTCCAAGGCGCTCACCTGGGGCTCCTGAAGGGAAGGGGTTAAGTCACCGAGGGAAGGAGCTTGTGGAAAGCGGGAAAGGCGGGCCAGGCAGGGCTGGCCCCTGGGAGCTGCAGCTGGCATAGAAGCCCTTCCGCCCGGCCTGCTGGGCTCGCGCTGCTGCTGCTGCTGCTGCCGCTGCCGCTGCCGCCCACGCCGCCGCCGCCGCCGCCGCCGCCTTCACCTTCACCTTCACCTTTCCTGCTCCCCCTCCAGCTTCTTCCTGGCTCCCCTAGGCCGGGCCTCCCTACCTAATGCATTCCAGGTGTAGATGTGCCCTTCCCCCACCCAGGGGCGGCCGGGGAGGGGGGCAGGGAAGCCGTGGGTCTCCTTCACAGTACATCTCTTAGGGTGAGTCTCCCAGTCTCACTGATGGCTTCTTTCTCCGGAGATTTCTTTTAGAGATATCTGGGCATGTGTCCATGGCAGGAACCCGTAGTGGGGAGAGCCCCCCCCCCCCAGTTTTGCCAAGGTCTTAAGTTTGTGACTTTGGGCTAGTCACCTTGTCTCTCTGCGCCTCGGTTTTCTCATCTGTAATAGGGGCTTGTCATCCCGCCTCCTAGGGCTGTTGTAGGGATTTAAATGCCAGAGCTGAAGCCCACAGCCCTTGCTGGGGGACACTGCAGTCGTGGTCACCCTTTGTGTCCCTGCCCTTGTCCCTCGCTGACTCCCAGGCCCTGTGTGAACTTCTCAGGACTGTGTCTCCCCTCTCACTGACCGCTTCCTTTTGCTGGTTCCCTGTGGATCTCTGTACTTTTCCTGTCCTCTCCCTCTTTGTCTTTGTCCCCGTGTCTTTCTTTATCTCTGTCTTTTTCCCTCATAATCTCTCAGTGTCTCCAGCTCTCACATTTGACCAGGCTCTGGTGGATGGGAAGGGACATGAGTGGGTGTTGGGGTCCCTGGGGTGGAGGCAGGGGTCAGAGGGACCATCCCCCCTAGTGGCTTTGTCCTCGCAGGGAGGGGAATCCCAGCCAGCGTGGCAGCCCCAGCACTGGGTAATTACTGCCCCCAGTGCTCCCAGCTGCAGCTCCACTCCCCTTCCTGTCCTCTGAAGTCCCCAGCTCCTCGGGGGAGGGGCTGGGGGTGGAGTCACCAGCCCTGTCCTCTGGCCTTTGGTCCAGAGAAGCAGGGAAGAGGTGGCCAGGCCCTCACAGTAATCAAGCCGCTAGAACAGGGATGGGCTGCTGAAGTTCTCATGTGGCCATGTGGCTTGTGTGTGCGTGCGTGCCGGCGTGTGCCTAGCTGCCTGGCTGGGTCACCATAGGCCTACTTTGTGTAGGTCTTTATGTTCTTGGTTTTCATATGTCCATATGCATATTTGCGTGTGTGTGTATTATTCCTGTGTGTCTTTGAGTCTGCGTGCATTGTTATTGTGTGTTCCAGGTTGTATGTCACCTTGGCTCTATGCAAGCCCATGTGGGTTTCTACATATTTCTGTGTATAGGTCTCTGGATCTTGTGTGTCTGTGTGTGTGTGTGTGTCTTTTTTTAAAAAGACGTATTTACTTCTTTGAAAGCCAGAGAGAGAGAGAGAGAGAGAGAGAGAGAGAGAGATGTTCCATCTGCTGGTTCATTCCCCAAATGACCACAATGCCTGGGCCAGGCAGAAGCCAAGAGCTTCATCTGGGTCTCCTACATGAGTGACAAGGGCCCAGGCACTTGGGTCATCTGCTGCTTTCCTAGGTGCATTAGCAGGGAGCTGGATCAGAAGCAGAGCAGCGGGGCCGGTGCTGTGGTGTAGCGGGTAAAGCCGCTGCCTGCAGTGCTAGCATCCTATTTGAACGCCAGTTCGAGTCCCAGCTGCTCCATTTCTGGTCCAGGTCTCTGCTATGAACTGGGAAAGCAGTAGAAGATGGCCCAAGTCCTTGGGCCCCTGCACCCACATGGGAGACCTGAAAGAAGCTCCTGGCTTCAGATCAGTGCATCTCTGGCCGCTGTGGCCATCTGAGGAGTGAACCAGCAGATGGAAGAACTCTCTCTGTCTTTCAAATAAACAAATACATCTTTAAAAAAAAGTGGAGCAGCTGGGACTCAAACTCGTGCCCATATAGGATGCCGGTGCTGTAGGCAGCAGCCTAATCCACTGTCCTACAGTATCGGCCCCTGTGTCTGTCTTTTAGTGCCCCCTGTAGGTCTGTGTCATGATTGTGGCACTTGGTGGTATTGGGAGCAGAGGGAGATGCCTGCCAGCCTGCCTGCCTGCATGCATCTTTTGGCCCTTACCCTTTCTTGCTGCTCTGGACTTTCTTGCAAACTCAGGACTCTCTGTCCTTCAAACGTATGCTTCACTTACACTGCTTTCCCTATTGCCCACATTTTTGCCTGCTATTCTTCCCTTGTCTGCAGTATCATCCCTGGTCCATCCAAAACTGAAAAAACATACCCCATCCTGGACGGTTTGACTAAAAGCTACCTGCTTTAGAAAGTCTTTTCCCTCGCCCCTCCAAATGTGATGTCTTTTCCAACTTAGTAGACGTTCACTGAAGATACACTCTGACTCTGGAAACAGACCCACTTGGGATCCGGTGCCAGTTCAACCACTTCTACCTCTGTGTCCTCAGAACAATTATTTTGCTTCTGTGTGCCTTAGATTCCTCAACTATAAAATGGAGCCCTTTGCACCCAGGGTTATTAGCAGAATGCCCTACACTCCTGGAAAGCAGCAACGCAACGCCTGGCCCTGGAGTAGGTGTTCAATGAACAGTTGCATCCCGTACCTTATATATCCTATACGGAAAAATGAACAGCTGGGGTTCCTGAGAGTTCTGAGTATTCTTCCACTGTCTCCTGCTCTCTCCTCCAGGCTTCCTGCACAGAGCAGAAGGTGAACGGGGCCAGACAGAACAAAAGGCAGATTCCAATTCAGGGAACAGCTGACAAATATTGCATGAGTTAACTCACTGCGCCTGCTTAGGACGAGAGGAGACTGGGCCCTTCCTAGGAATGGGAGAAGGTACCGCCAAGGCTCTAAGGCTCAGAACATTCCAGATAGGGCAAGAGGTAAACAGCAGGGGTGCAAGGAGCCTTCAGGACCACCTAACTTAGATTTTTACAGTATGATGGCCTTAAGTTGAGTGAGTTGAACTTAACTCACACGTTTCATTTGGCCTGCTCATTTCTATTAAATTTATTTATTTGAGGGGTGGAAACACAGAGACAGAGAAAGCCCCTATAACTGGTTTACTCCTCCAAATGTTCCAAACAGCCACAGCTGAAGGGCTGGGCCAGGCTGAAATCCTGGGCCAGGAAAACAATCCAGGTGTCCCATGTGGGCGGCAGGAAATCAATTACACGAGCCATCACTGCAGCCTCCCAGGGCCTGCTCTGGCAGAAAGTCAGGAGCCATAGCTGGTGATCAAACACATTTACCCTGTTATAGGATGCTGGCATTTTAAACTGCTAGGCCAAAGTTTTGCTCTGGCCTGCTCACTTTTTATAACTAGGAGATTTTACAAAAAATCTAGCTATGTGGATTCTCTTCAAATATTGGAAGATCTGACAATTCATGACTGCATAACTGCAAGGTGATAACTGGACAGAGGGGGAGGAGCTGCTGTCCCTACTTCGGGTGAGGCATATGCTTTGTAGTTTTCCACAGTCCGCACCATTCCCTGTTGGCTTATACTTCCTTAGTTCCTCACTTTACACAGGGCCCTACGCTTTACAGAAATGTTCTTTGCTCTATGGAAGGGGACTCACTTTAGAAAAAAAAAGGGGATTCTCCAGTCTCCTATTTTGTCAGAGTATGTAATTTTCAGATCATCCTCTTCACAAAAAGGTCTTTATAGAACTCTCTCCACTTCACAGAATACCCCTCTGCTTTAAAGAAGCCTCCTCCATTCGCTAGGAACGTCTTCCCTTTACAGAAGGGCTCTTCTTTTTATCAAAGAGCCCTCCCTTTTCACACAGTTCCTCCATGTTGCAGGTGGGAACAGGGCTTAGGCTTAGGAAGCGCCTCACTTGCCAGGATGAATCCCATCTTCCCAAAGTGTTTTCACCCGGCTGCCCCCCCCCCCCCCCCCCCCCCCGCACACTTTTCTGCAGAGTCCTTGTGGTCAGAAGACTTCGGGGAAGGAGCCTTTGGACTACCCACAGGGTTCCTGTAAACAGCTCCTCCTGCACCTTTCACACTTGACAGAGCTTTGTGTTTGAACTTTCAGAGAGCACATTGGCCGGGCCAAGCAAGGGCCTAGCTGCAGTCTGGCCTTGAGGTTGGAGTGGGACAGCTTGGCTGGAGCTGACATTCAAGGGGCAGGTGGGAAGAGGTGGAGCAGTTAGGCCTTTATCCCCTGCTTTTTTTTTTCTCCACAGCTGAGGGACTCCCCTACCCTTCCCCCAGGGAGCTGGCTTCCCAAAAGGCACTTTGCTTTGCTTTTTTTGCTGTTGTTCTTTCTTCTCCACTCCCTCTGCTCCCCCCCCAACCCCCGCTCCACCCGCAGGAATTCCAGTTGTCCCTGGGGCCTACCTCTCAGCCAGGAAAGGCAGAGATTTGGGGCGTGTAGGGAGAAGCTCACATCAGCTGTGAGGGCAGCCGGCTTCTGTCCACCCTACCATCTCGGATTCCTCACAATGAGCACACACACATATTTCTTTCCACCTTCCCCCCACCCCCCAACCGCCTGCCACCTTTTTCTGCAAATGGCGATATTGGGGTCCAAAGCTATGAGGTCACTTGCCTCAGATCACCAGGGTCCCTAATAGCTGTCTTGAGATGAAGCCAAGGCTACAAATGGGAGAAGGGAGAGGGGGCTGCCACTGGCCAGGGATGAAGCCAAGGCTACAAATGGGAGAAGGGAGAGGGGGCTGCCACTGGCCAGGGATGAAGCCAAGGCTACAAATGGGAGAAGGGAGAGGGGGCTGCCACTGGCCAGGGATGATAGGGAATGTTGACAGCTGAAATGCCCAGAAAGAGGTGAGGGAGAAGCGGGGTCTGGTTCCAGGGGGCAATGGGCAGACGAGTCCTTGTTCTGAAACACAGCTAGGGACTGGACCTGCTCTGCCACTCAACCTGGAAGCATGTGCTCCAGGCACCTGCCAAGCAGGGACATGCAGCAACCAGAAACAATTTTTGGAATGATCTTTGCTATTTCAACAACAATAAGTTGTCATGGGAAAATCAAAACCCAGTGACACTTAACCCTGATGTTGCAGTCTTGGACCGTTTGTATTTGGAGTTGAATTTGATTGAAAGTCGGGGTGCTGAGCACCTTTGTCTTTTCACTGCGCTGCGCCTCTCAACAATCCTCCTCTCCATCTGCACAACTGTCCTGGGGAGCAAGGGCTGGATTCTGGGCCCATCTCTGGTTGGCTGTGTAGCATATCTGTAGCTTTACGTTGGGTTGCAGCCTGTGATCTGAGCATGTATGCATCTGTGTGTGACATTTTGTGTCCTTCCGAATATGTGATTCTTAGGGGTTTTCTCTCTCTCTGTGTGTGTGTGTGTGTGTGTGTGTGTGTGTGTGAGGGAGCACTGTGTTCTTTCCTTTCGCGGTCTCATAGTTTCTCCCAAGTGAGGGGGCTGCTATGACCAGTTGAGCATTCCTAATTGGAAAATGCAAAACCTCAAATGCTCAGAAAAGGTCAACATGGCAATTAGAAAGTTTCAGATTTTGGAGCATTTTGAATTTCACATTTTTTTGGATTAGGGATGCGTAATTGGTAAAATGTATGCAAATTCTTTTTAAAAAATCCAAAAAACTCCCCAAATCTGAAACACTTCCGGTCCCAAGTATTTCAGATAAGGGATAGTCAACCTGATAGCATAATGAATTTTTAGTAAAAGTATCGCATGAGACTTATTAAAAAATGTATTGTTTATCTGAAACTCAAATTGAACTGGGTATCCTGCATTTCATGTGGCCACCCTATCCCCGCCTTCTCCCTTCCCTCAGTGTCCCATCCCAACAGCCTGACCCCCTTGCACTTCCTGAGCCACCAGTTGGCTTTTCCTGAATGAGTCTCTTGTCCTTGAGATTGGGAGATCCCTGAGGATAAGGGTCAAGATTGCCCCGCTGACTTCCCATGCCTGCAGAGGGCCCGGCAGGGGTGAGGATGGGCCAGGGAGGCTCTGTGCTATCCCTGCAATTTCCAGGGTGTGCTTCCCATCTGCGATGAGAGGTGTCCAAATGGCAGGGTGGTGGTGGGTGTGCATGTTGGGCTGAACACATCGCACATGAACTTGAGTACAGCTCTGCGGTTCTCTCTAGGTCTTCAGGAGATACACACAGTTGGTATGTGGATGGGGACAGCTTCTTCAAACATTATAGGACTTGTTGCTATAGACTGTGTGGCCTCTGCTCTAATGGGCACTGGGGACACTGGTGCTGGTAGAGGATCTTGTCAGGGGTGTAGGGGATGTGTATGTGTGAGACAGAAGGTCGGAAATTATCAACCACAAGAAAAATGGGCTCTGGAAAATCCGTGCAGGGTCTGGCTTGGTGGGCGTGAGATGGGGCAATGGGAAGAGCTGGCTGCAATTTCAAGGAAGAAGGAAGGGGACCTACCCTGTGAGCTCCCCAAGGGTAAGAGGTAAGATTTTCTTGCCCCCCCCAAGAGTCTACCAGGCTCAGAAATATTTAGGGGCTCATTCTGAGCTGAGAGAAGCCAGAGAGTTCCTCAGGGTGGCTAGGGGGCCACAGAGGCCTAACTGAGAAGTTGGTTTTCTCATGGGCAGTGAGGAGTTCCAGAAGGTTCAAGTGCAGGGAAGTGGCACGAGCTGAGCTGGATTATAAGAAAGTTTATCCAGCCACCTGCAGGGAATCTAAGACCCAGGGATCAGGGAGCCATTGAGGGAAAACAAGGAGGAGACAGGAGAAGGTAGGGAAAAAGGCAAGGAAGGGGAAGTGCTGAAACTGGACAGGGGACGGGGGGGATCTTGAACCGTTTTCCCCTGGATAGAAGCTTGCTGCTCTCCATGTGGGCAGAGCTGGGGGTGTCCCTGTCACTAGCCACTCTGCAGTTTGTGACTTTTGGAAGCACCGGGACTCAGGCCTGCCTCTTCTGGTCTCCCTCTTTTCCAGCTTCCTCTTGGAGAGCAGAGTTCAAAGCAAGGAGTGCAGTGCATGGCTAGTCAGCTTGAGAGTATACCATGAACTTGCTGTGAGACCTTGGGCAAGTCACTTCCTCTCTGTCTGCCTTTATCTCCTCACTAGACACTGCCCTATCCATCCCTTCTCTTACATGGGACTCTAAGGTGTGAACTTCATTCAGCCTCCTATTCTGTAGAGCTGCCTGCAAGGAGGCACATGGAATGGAGAGGCTGGCCCAACTGAGGGCTGCCAGCTGTGCAGGGGGCAGAGGGTGGGCCAGGCCAGTGCCGTGGAGGGTGGCATGTGTAACCAGAGGGACAGAAACCCCAGCCAGGCAGAGAGGGTTTGCCCAGGAGGGAGGCCTGGCCACTTTGAGACGTGGAGACGGGGCCAGATAGGCACCACCCGGCCCAAGGAGCCTCAGGGACCCTAACACCCGTGTGTGTAATAGATGAAGTAGGGGGTCTCCACTTGGCTTTGCCCCCTGGCTCTCTGGCCCTTCCAGCTACTGTCTGCATCTCTCACTTTCTCTGGTCATGTGTCTCTGCAACCATGTCTCCACTGGTGCCACCTCTAGATGACTCATCTTCCTCAACCCCACGCCCGGGGGAGGGCAAGGGCAGGACCAGGCCAGGATATGCTGAGCCGGGCAGGGTAAGCAGCCCAGCTGAGCCGAGAGGAACACTTCCTCTGGCTGGCTGCGGCGCTGCCTGTTCAGGTGGGAGAGGACGTGAGGAAACTGCACCCAGAGCCAGGTACAGGGTGGGGCATGGGTGCTTGGCCTGGGGTCTGGGGTACCAAGTTCCCTTGGGGCTGGGAAGGGACTCTGGCCCAAGTCCCCTGTGGCTTTCCTGGCTGCGTGGTGGCCAGGGTGGGGTCAGGGGCCCAAGGAATCTGTTGGACTGGGAGACTGCCAATCCCCTGTAACCCTTTCTGTCTGTGTGACCTTGTAAGGGAGGGTACACATGATTTGGGGTGTGTCACAGCCATATGATTTTATAGCCGAGGCCACCTGTTAGTATGTAGACCAGGAAGAGGTAAGCGTCTCGTGTGTGTGTGTGTGTGTGTGTACGTGTGTGTCCCTGAACCCATGGCTAAGACCCAGGGACTCTATGGCCATGGCTATGGCCATGTTTGTTTCTTGAGTATGACATAAGTGTCTGTGTTTCTGAGTATATGTTGGCATGCTCTTTTGCCATTGTGTGAGGTCGTGTCTGCCCTGGTATAATTGACCCCATATGGACTACCTTTGAGTATATGTAAGCATATTTGCAGGTGTGTAAAGGCCCATTATGATATATTTGCCACTCTGTGGCCATTCACTTGTGAGATACAGTGTACAAGATGCTGTGTATCTTTGTGACTCAGGGAAACCACATTTAAGGGATGTATACACTAGGTATGTGGATAGTATGTGGTTGGGCGATCGTTGCATGATCATTGTATGATCATATTGTGATGGTGTCACCGTGTCTGTGACTGTGCTTGACCATATCTGCAGGTGAGTGTGAGGCCATGTGACCAGCCCTGTGAAGCTGTGGCTGTGGGGTCTTTCTCTGTGACTGTGTGTGACTAGGCTTTCAACGGGGTGAGGGTATGTGACTAGATGTCTGGATTTGTGTGGCCCTGCAGTTGTGTGGAACAGTATAAATAACACCGTGCAGTTTTGTGACTGGTGAGACCGTGTGTGACACAGGTAACAGACACTGTGTGGCTGCTAGAGGCCATGTGGCTGACACTTGTGCAGGTGGCGGCCCTGGGGAGCTCTCGGCTGGAGCTCACTCTTTTGTCTGCACACCTGTCTGCCTATGTCTCTTCATACACAGATGCTGTCATGGCTCCCTTCTGCCGCAGGATGGGTGGATGGCCGGCTCGACAGCCTGGCACCCACAGCTTTTTCCCCTCCTCTCTGGCCCCACCTGAGTTCTGTGTTATCTCAGGCACTCCCCCAACCCCAGCTGAGCCACAAGCACATGAGCCCCACACTCCTTTCCTTGGGACATGTCTTCTGTGAGGGGTCCCTTGCCGCCTCCCACACCGAATCTTCCCTTGTAAGTGGGACCATCATCTCCCCCAGAGCCAGAGACATAGGTGGTTCTGGGGGACCTACAATGAGGAGAGAGGCTGGTGCAGATTAGTGAAAAGGCTGGGATTTGAGGAAGCAAAACTGTGGCTCATGAAATAGAATTTCACTTT
Organism: Sylvilagus floridanus; assembly: GCA_949820135.1. Lineage (NCBI taxonomy): Eukaryota > Metazoa > Chordata > Mammalia > Lagomorpha > Leporidae > Sylvilagus > Sylvilagus floridanus. The sequence goes on from OX463223.1 coordinate 94,104,269, forward strand.
TAAGACACAGAAAAAGTCCACGATGGCTTTTTCTTAAAAAAAGTTACTACAAAAAATGTTTCTGTGTCTTAAAAGTGAATTAACAATTTATATTTATTCTCTAAACTAAAGGTTTCCTGTCCTTTCTCACAATTTTTGTTCTTATTTAAACCATGATGGCCTGTAACAGTTGTGAAAATTGAAATAAATATATGTGTATTTTTTAAAAAGAAATATAATGTCATCACTGTTAAGCACATCAAGCTGTACAAAACTGTAAGCAAGAATGGGGCCGGTGTTGGAGCACAGCAGGTTAAGCCACAATTTGCGACACTGGCGTCTCATAGTAGATCGCCTGTTCAAGTCCTGGCCTGGCTGGTTCTGATCCAGCTCCCTGCTAGTGCGTCTGGGAAGGCAGCGGAAGACAGCCCAAGCCCTTGGTCACTTGACACCCATCTGGGAGACTAGATGGAGTTCTAGGCTCCTGGCTTTAGCCTGGCCCAGCCCTGACCATTGTGGACATTTGGAGAATGAACCAGTAGATAAAAGATATCTATCTATCTATTTCTCCAGCTATTCTTAGGGCCTTAAGAAAAAGGAGGAAGTTGGGGCTGGCACTGTGATGTAGCAGGTTAAGTTGCCACCTGTGATGCTAACATTCCATGTGGACACCGGTTCAAGACCCAGCTGCTCCATTTCTGATCCAGCTCCCTGCTAATGTGCCTAAGAAAGCAGAGGAGGATGGTCCAAGTGCTTGGGTTCCTGAACCCATGTGGGAGACCCAGTTGAAGATCCAGGCTCCTGGCTTCAGACTGGCCCAGCCCTGGTTGTTTTGGCCATTTAGGGAGTGAACCAGCAGGTGGAAGATTCTCTCTCTCTCTCTCTCTCTCTCTCTCTCTCTCTCTCTCTCTCTCTCTTTCTCTAACTCTGAATTTCAAATAAGCAAATAAATGAATATTTTTTTAAAAGAAAGAAAAAGGGAGAAGAATGGTTTATTCTCAGCAGACCCCCTGCAACACACAAACTTGACCATGCTCCCTCACACTCCCAGCCTGGCTAAACTCTGTAATAACACTGCCCGCTGACATGCATGGAACCGATGCCCTAATCCCAGAGAAAGTCTCTATTAATGAAAACAGGCAGCTCCAGCCCTGGGCCTGGCTCCCCAGCTGAGAGCCAGGGTCAGGACTTCCCAAAAAAGCAGTGTGCCCAGGAAAGGGGCTCAGAGAAACCCAATACCACAGACACTTGCTCAGATAGGCAACTCCTCTGTCCCCTTTGGGTAAAGTCAATTGCTTCACACCTACTTTCTCTTTCTAAAGGGCTACACCAGGGAAACCGGATCCTGGTTAAAAGTTTGTCCCTTGACCCTGGCCAGAGCCTTGAGCCTCATCCCGAAGGCCCCCAGCGGCTTCGCTCAGACCCAGGCCCCCCCACTGAGTCTCCCAGCCAGCGTCCTTCGCCACTGAAGCGGGCACCAGGCCCAAAGCCACAGGGTAAGTGTTTCCAGAAAGGAATAGAGAAATGGACTAGAGGAAGAGAGAAGGTTAGCCAGTGGCGGAAGAGAGGGCTTATTAGGATGGGGTTGGGGCAGGGGGGAACACCATGATCTCTGGGGCATGGCTGCCTACCCAGGGCTTGAGAGCTGTGGCCTGGGGTCACGTGTGTATACTCGCATCTCACCTCAGACCTACACTGCACCCACTTCAGGGTGATGTAGCCTGGCCATGACAGCCACTTGCAAGTCCAACTCATGAGTTCTCTCTGCTCTCTCTTCCCCATTCGTCTCTCCAGTGCCCCCAAAGCCCAGCTACCTGCAGATGCCCCGGATGCCCCCTCCACCTGAGCCCATCCCCCCTCCACCATCACGTCCGCTGCCTGCAGACCCCCGAGTGGCAAAGGGCCTGGCCCCCAGAGTGGAGGCCAGCCCCAGTTCTGCAGCAGTATCCTCACTCATTGAGAAGTTTGAAAGGTGAGTCTGGTCCCTGGGGGGCCCTGGGGGCAGGGCGGGCCTGGGACAGGAAGGGATAGTAGTTGTAGGAGAGGCCTCTCAGTCAAGCTCATACCCTGCCTCCATGTGTGTCCGCCACCCACCTCAGAGAGCCTGTGATTGTCGCCTCGGAGAGGCCAGCCCCTGGCCCCTGCCCAGGCCCCCCAGAGCCAGCCATGTTGCCACAGCCACCCCCGCAGCCACCCGTGCCCCAGCTCCCTGAGGGTGAGGCCTCCCGCTGCCTGTTCCTGCTGGCTCCTGGGCCCCGGGATGGTGAGAAGGTACCCAACCGGGACAGCGGCATTGACAGCATCAGCTCGCCATCCAACAGCGAAGAGACCTGCTTCGTCAGTGATGACGGGCCCCCCAGCCACAGCCTCTGCCCCGGGCCCCCTGCCCTGGCCAGTGTGCCTGTTGCTTTGGCCGACCCCCACCGGCCTGGCTCCCAGGAGGTTGACAGTGACCTGGAGGAGGAGGACGACGAGGAGGAGGATGAGGAGAAGGACAGAGAAATCCCAGTGCCCCCGCTGGAGAGACAGGAGTCTGTGGAGGTACTGACCTATGCTCACCAAGAGGCAGGACCCTTTGGAGAAACCAGGAGACTGGCTTTTATGCTCGGTTCTTCCCCTAGCTCAGTAGTTCTCCAAACAGGGGCATCATTGCCATTTTCAATGTTTAGCGTCCCTGGTCCTTCCGGTACTAAATACCAGTCATGAAGCCCTGGTCGTTGTGACTACCAAAGCCGCCTTTTACGGTTCCACATGCCAACTAGGAAGGTTGGTCTCCTTTCATCACAGAGCCACTAGCTGGACCTCAGTTTTGCCATCTTCAAGATGGGCATGGGCATCCTAGTTGGGGGGCCTTTATAGTCCTATTCCAGGTGGAAAACCCCAGGACTCAGCAGCTGTGTAGGGCAAGTCTCTTCTGTCTCTGCTCTGCCACCACAAGCCTCAGTTTCCTTGTTTGTAAAATGGGCAGTCACATCCAGAGAGCCTTCCTGACAGCTGGAGGAGGGGCACTAGAGCAAGAGCTCCCCAGGGCCCTGAGGCTATGCGATGAAGGCTTCTGGCGGCAGGGACCGCTTTCTGCACCCCAGCAGCCCAGGATTTCTTCAAAAGGCACCTGTGCACCTGAGTTAGGTCTCGGCCAGGACCAAGCTCAAGTGTGAGGGCTGAAGCCAGGGACTGCTGGGGTGGCAGCGACTGAGCAAATAATGTCTAATGAGTAGCAAGCTGGGCCAACAGGCAGTGATTTTTCTATAATTTTATCCTTTTGTATTTTTCTCACACCCCAGGTGCACAGCAAGCTTGTGCTGACAGTGAACTGAGTGGGTGAATAAATACGTAACATTCATAGACTACTTGGTCTGTAGTCTGCTATATGGGTTTTTTTAATGTATGAAATCATTTAATAGTCTCCATTTCAATTGGACTTGGATGCTGTTATTATCTGTATTTATAGATGAAAACTCTGAAACACAGAGAGTAGTTAAACAACTTATGCAAGCTAGTGAACAGCAGAGCTAGGATTTGAAGCCAGGAAGTCTGATGGCTCTGCCCACTTGCCCTGCACTATGCTGGAGGAATGGAAAGAGTGGCCGCGTGGGGGAATGAGTGTCCGGGGGATGGAGTGCATGCCTTCTGGGTTGAGAGCGGGGCTGTACGATAGGTGGAGGAGTCTGGGGTGAGGGTGAGGCTGTTGGGGTGGCTTTAGGCTTAGAGTAGCGTGTGAGCTATTCGGAGACTCCTGAGGACTCGAGTGAGGGTTCAGGGAGAGGCCGTTGCATCCAGGGGGCATCTTTCCCCCTTTCCAGTTGACTGTGCAGCAGAAGGTATTCCACATTGCCAATGAGCTCCTGCAAACGGAGAAAGCCTACGTCTCCCGGCTCCATCTCCTGGATCAGGTGAGTGGTCCCAGGGCCCCAGGACTAGTAGGCGGGTTCCAAGAAGGAAGCGAAGGGGCCTGAGACCAGCTCCACCTCCGGGGCCAGAATCTAGAGGTAGTAAGCCCCCTCTCTGACCTTGAAGCCAACTTGTCCATGAAAGACAACTCTATGACCCCAAAGTTGGTCCTTGTAGCAACCCTCATGCCTAATCCTGGGCAGGTACACCAGCACTGACTGAGACTCTGACACTAATGCTCACCATGACCCATATCCTCTGTTTACCCCTGGCTGTGAACTTCATCCTAACTCTGTCCCTATTCCTCATCCTCAAACCAGTAGAATCCCCGAGAGTAGGGATTCTATTTTTTTTTTTAAGATTTATTTATTTATTTATTTGAAAGTCAGAGTTGCACAGAGAGAAGGAGAGGCAGACATATATATATATATATATATATATATATATATATATATATATGAGAGAGAGAGGTCTTCCATCTGCTGGTTCACTCCTCAATTGGCTGCAATGGCCAGAGCTGTGCCGATCTGAAGCCAGGAGCCAGGAGCTTCTTCCGGATCTCCCACAGAGGTGCAGGGGCCCAAGGACTTGGGCCATCCTCTACTGCTTTCCCAGGCCATAGCAGAAAGTTGGATCGGAAGTGGAGCAGCCAGGGCTCAAACTGGCGCCCATATGGGATGCTGGCAGTGCAGGCAGTGGCTTTACCCACTACGCCACAGTGCCAGCCCTGCATAGGGATTCTTGTCTATTTTGTTCACCAATCTACCCCAGCCTCTGGGACAATACCTGACACAGTGTAAACACTCACAAATATGGTTTAATGAATGGATCTAATTATAACATTCTCTCTGATCCTGAATCAATTTCTGACCTTGACCATGATCCTGAATTCTCATTCCAATGTCTAATTGCAGGCCCCACCTTGACAACCTGATCTCCAACCTCATATATAACCTTAATTCCAAGTCCCAGATCCAGCTGGGCTGAGCATTCCTGTCCTACCCCCAGGTGTTCTGTGCCCGGCTGCTGGAGGAAGCTCGGAACCGCAGCTCCTTCCCCGCTGACGTTGTCCATGGCATCTTCTCCAACATCTGCTCCATCTATTGCTTCCACCAGCAGTTCCTGCTGCCTGAGCTAGAGAAGCGCATGGAAGAATGGTGAGAGGCTCCGCACCAGGCTGCCCACTTGCCTGCCCAGAAGTGTACACAAGAGTTCCTTGCTGCTTGCCACCTCCTATTACTTTCACAGAAAGAACCAGGCCCAAGGTTCTTTAGGCCTTCCAATCTAATGCGAAACACACACGAAGACTCAGAAAATTACAGCAGATAGCAGAGCCCTTCAGAGTTTGAGGTTAGGAACCAAAGTAGCTGGATTCAAATTCTGACTCTGCCACGTGCTGCCTTTCTGAAGTTGCTATGCCTCGGTTTCCTCGTCTGTACGATGGGCATGATCAGAATAAGAACAACCTATCTTGAAGGCTTTTTTTTTTGACAGGCAGAGTGGATAGTGAGAGAGAGAGAGACAGGTCTTCCTTTGCCATCGGTTCACCCTCCAATGGCTGCTGCAGCCGGCGCACTGCAGCCAGTGCACCACGCTGACCTGATGGCAGGAGCCAGGTGCTTCTCCTGGTCTCCCATGGGGTGCAGGGCCCAAGCACTTGGGCCATCTTCCACTGCACTCCCGGGCCACAGCAGAGAGCTGGCCTGGAAGAGGGGCAAACGGGACAGAATCCGGCGCCCCAACCGGCACTAGAACCCGGTGTGCCAGTGCTGCAAGGCGGAGGATTAGCCTAGTGAGCCGCGGCGCCGGCCTTTGAAGGCTTGTTGTAAAAATGAAGTGAATACTCTGGTTTCTTTTCAGATCGTATAAATCTTTCACCTTTTACAAAAAAGAAAGAGAGAGAGAGAGAGAGAGAGAGAGAGAGAGAGAGAGAGAGAGAGAGAGAAAGAAAGAAACTGAGTTGATACGTAGAGAGTTCAGAACAGCACCCAGGATATAGTAAGGACTCGGTCAATGCAGCTGCTGTCATTTGTGTCAGTGCTATGATACAGGTGAGAATGGGAGGCCATGGAAATCCAGACACAGGGAGCAAGGCGAGCCGGGGGCTTTGGGAAAGATTCAGGGAGGAGGCAATGCCTGAGCTGAGTGCTGAGGAAGATTGTCTTTCCAATCTAGCCTTTAGCGTCTGCATCACTTGCTAGAATGGTCTTTTTTGTTGTTGTTGTTTTAAGATTTATTTGCTTATTTGAAAGTCAGAATTACAGAGAGAGAGAGAGAGAGAGAGAGAGAGAGAGAGAGAGAGAATCTTCGTTCTGCTAGTTCACTCCCCAAATGGCTACAACAGCCAGGCCTGGGCCAGGCTGAAGCCAGGAGCCCAGAGCTTCTTCCAGGTCTCCCATGTGGGTATAGGGGCCATCCTCCACTGCCTTCCTAGGTGCATTAGAGGGAGCTGGATTGGAAGTGGGACAGCTACAACTCAAACCGGTGCCCAGTTTGTGGGATGCTGGCGCTGCAGATGGCAGCTCAACCTGCTTAGCCAAAGCACCAGCCCGGGAATGGTCTTTCTAAACAACAATCAGACCATGGTACTCTCTGCTTAAAATTGGTTCCACATTGCCCACACCCACAGGGTAAAGTGTGTTCCCCTCCTTAGACTCTGACCACGGAGGGCTGGCATGAAGCCTGGTTTCCATATTCCCTCTCCCAGCCTGTGACCCCTGAGGGCATGCACCAGGTCTAGTTTCTTTGTCTCCCACCTCAGACTATGACCAGGCCTGGTCACTTTCCTTCCAAGACTGTGAGCTTCTCAGGGGCGGAACTGGGTGTGATGCATTTCTGTGGCTCCATCATCACCCGGCACAACACTGGGCGCAGATCAATAATCAATGTTTGAAGCTGCCCTTGAAGTGAGGTCTAGGATGTGTCATTCCTGGTGCTTAGGAGGGCAGAGTTGGGGCAAGTTGTGTCCTAGGCCATGGGCCAAGGTCAACTGAGCTTCTTGGCTCAATTGGCCTGTAACTAAGCATCGTTTCCAAAAGAGCAGACTGATTGAGAAGTGGGTTTCCAGGGCTGAGATGAGTGCAGTCTGCCTGGGGCTGGAGACCTACTGGGGAGGATTCTGGGAGGTAAGGTTCAGGCAGATCATGTGAGCCCCTGCTTGTACCCAGGGACCGCTACCCACGCATTGGGGACATCCTGCAGAAGCTAGCGCCCTTCCTCAAGATGTATGGCGAGTATGTGAAGAACTTTGACCGGGCCGTGGAGCTGGTGAACACCTGGACAGAACGCTCCACCCAGTTTAAAGTCATCATCCATGAGGTGCAGGTAAGTTGGATGGAGCAGCCTGGGAGAGGAGCAGTCTGTGGGGACGTAGGGCGGGGCTCTGCAGCCAGACCTGAGCTCTTTTGCTTCCACTTTCCATAGAAGGAGGAAGCCTGTGGCAACCTAACGTTGCAGCATCACATGCTGGAGCCCGTGCAGCGCATCCCCCGCTATGAGCTGCTTCTCAAGGACTATCTATTAAAGCTGCCCCATGGCTCCCCGGACAGCAAGGATGCCCAAAGTAAGTGTGTACGCCTAGGCCCTGCCCTGCTCCTCAACACAGATAGCCCGAAGCCAGACCTCTGGAGCAGGTCTTTGTGTGTATGTGTGTGTGCGTGTGTGTGTGTATTATTTTTTTTTATTTGAGAAGTAGACAGATCCCATATGCTGGTTCATTCCCCACATATTTGCAATGCCTCGGTCTGGGCTGGGCTAGGCCAAATCAGAGATCCAGAAACCCAATCTAGGTCTCCCACATGGGTGGCAGAGACTCAATTACTTGAGCCATCACCACTGCCTGCCAGAGTGTGTCTTTGCAAGAAGCTGGAGTCAGGAGCTAGAATCAGGTACTCTGATGTGGGACATGGACATCTCAAATGGCCTGTTTAACTGCTAGTCACCACTGCCCCTCCCCACCACTGCCCTGCTATGACCCGGGCCCCAAATCTTAATTCAGAGTCAGCCTTCCCTTACGTTATCACATGGTTGAGATCCTAGGATGGGATCCACAAACTAGAAGGTCTCATATTGAAGTTCTGATGTGAGACTGCAGGGTGAAGCTCCAGGCTGAGGTGTCTGCCTTACTTACCCAGAGAGAACATTCAGAAGTAGACCCCGGTGTGTACTTCCCAACTGGAAATTTTGAGTGTAAGGGGCATACCATGAATGGTCACCTAAAGGGAGCTACCCATTTCCTAGGCCAAGACCTTAAGGCTGAGCCCCAGACTCATCCCCAAGTGATGTTTACCAATTGGGAAATGAAACTCAGCATGAACCCTCAGGGACTGAGCCAGCAGGATGAGAGCCGACACTGGTCCTCCTTACTGAGTCTCCATGGCTAAGCCCCCAGAAAGAGCCCTCTCTCATCAAGCTCCTGATCTTTCGGCCTGCACAGAATTCCACTCCGTGTACACCAATCACTACCCTGAACAAACCTTCCTTAAAGAACCTCATGTCTGATCAGAGCCATGCAGAATCACTGCTCCACAACTAACTGGACCCCATGTTTTCTTTTTTTAAAAAGATTTATTTATTTGTAAGTCAGAGTTACACAGAGAGGGAAGAAGAGGCAGAGAGACAGAGAGAGGTGTTCCATCCGCTGGTTCACTCCCCAGATGGCCGCAATGGCCGGAGCTGCGCCAATCTAAATCCAGGAGCCAGGAGATTCTTCTGGGTCTCCTGTGTGGGTTCAGGGGTCCAAGGACTTGGACCATCTTCTACTGCTTTCCCAGGCCATAGCAGAGAGCTGGATCAGAAGTGGAGCAGCCAGGATACGAACCCGTGCCCATATGGGATGCCAGCACTGCAGGCAGCAGCTTTACTGGCTACACCACAGTGCCAGCCCCTGGATCCCATATTTTCTACTTCTCAGATTCGAATCTCTAGGATGAGATACCTCCTCCTCAGACTGAGTCTTTACCCATTGAGCCACCAGAAAAATATTTGTTTTGACTCTTTCAGCCCACTCCCATAAGGTCACATCCCATATGGAGCCCCCCCACCAGAGTCTACCCCACTTTCTCTTTCCCAGACTTCTATTTGCACTTATTAGTTAACTTACCAGCTACTTACTTAGCACTTCCATGTTCTGGGGATTGTTCTAGAGACTGGAGATAGAAAGGTGAACAGAACAGAACAGAACACGTCCTTGATCTCAGGCAACAAACCTTTTAGTCGGAGAAAGAGACAACAAACAAAAGTAACAGATACACAGGAGAAAGTTAGGTACTAAATAGACTCCAGAGAATTGAAAAGGGGGTGAGATGACAGTGACTGGGGAACCCCCTTTAGATTCGGTGACCCCTCTGAATACAAGACATGTGAGCCAAGCCCTGAATAGCAAGAAGAAAGTAAGCACCAATTAGGAAGAGCATGTTCCAGGCCAAGGCAACAACTGGACTAGAATCCCCCAAAGAAGGGAGGAGGTTGGGGGGTTAGGGGGAGGAGGTGGCCAGATTGCATATCTGTGACCAACAAGGGAGCCAGTATGACACGACAAGTGAGGGCAGAATGATCAAAGACATTTGAGATGAACAAGACTTTGAAGACTAAGATAAGGAGATAGATTTTAGTCTGAGTGTGGTAGGTAGCCAGGGGAAGATTCCAGTATGGGTTACCTGGGAGCAACAGCAGGGGCCAAGGGATAAGTTACAAGGCTTTTGCAGTAATCTAAGTGAGAAATGTTGGCCTGGGTGAGGCTAGTAGCAGTGAAAGTGGTGAGAAATGGTTAGATGGAAGGTATATTATATTTGGAAGTAGCACCAAAAGGCTTGAGATCCAGTGGATGCAGAGCTTGGGAAGAAAAGTCAAGAAAGACTTGCTGCTTTTTGGATGGTTCCTAAGATGAGTTCAAGAGTTTTATTTCAGATATGTTCAAACTAAGCTGCCAGTTGGGCAGTTAGGTGAATCTAGAATGCCAGGAGGAGACATTTGGTCAACACTGGCACATGGATAGTAATCAAGCCTTGGAGCTGAACAAGACCACCAAAGGGAGGGAGTGTGAATGGAGGAGAAAAGGGGAGAAGAGCAATGACCAAGAAGGTGGACTCACCGAAGGAGACTTAGGAAGAGCAGCTCTAAAGGTAGAGGAAATCAGGAAATCATGAGGTCCTGGAAGCTACAAGAATGGCAAGCACAGTTGTAGCTGCTGCTGTATCTGCTTCCCAAACTAGCCCCATCCACTTCACCAGATGGAACACTTCGCTCCCAAGCCTGACCTTCCAGAAAGAGCTAGAACCCTAAGAACGTTCATGGCTGAGCTCCACAGAGAGACATCTACGGAGTGAGTCAGTACCTCTTCCTCCCCCTGCTGAGGTGCCAGGATGAGCTACATAACCCAAACCTCTAGAAAGAGCCCTCTAGACTGACTCCGTGGCGTGAGCCTCATGAACTGCTATCTGCAGCCTCAGCCCTCAGGCCAAGTCCAGTCGGAGTCCCAGTTAGAGATCCCCATACCATTTTCTCAAACCAAGATGCCCAGACCAGGCTTCAAGGATGTTGTGCCCACCATGAGCCCTAAGAGTGGATTTCCAGTCATAGCTGTCTGCCTGAGGCCCCAGAATGAGTCCTCCAAAAGAGCATCCCAAGGCCATCTCGCTGGCCACCTTTCTATACACAGGTATTGCCCAAATGAGCACCCTAGATTAATCTACTTACTACCCCTCAGACCTAAACCTGCAGCCTTAGCCAAAAGCCTGACTCTCCCGGTCCATCCCACAGACTAGATTACCAGAGCTCCCAGTGTAAACGCCAAAGGGATCCCTAACATTGAGCAGCCCACCCTGAGCTCCAGAGCTTCCAGTCTGTTCTCCCTAGCCCAAGTGCCCAGACTAAACACCCCTGTATTCCATCCACCACATTGAGTGTCCTTTGCCAAGCCCTCAGATTAATGCCCTAAGATTGTCCCCCAAAATGAAATCACCCAGGCTAAGCACCTACTCTAATTTTCCAAGCCTCAACTCCCAGACTGAGCCCCCTATTTTCTGTCTCCCAGACTTGGCTTCAGGGATTGAGATTCCCAGGCTGAGTCCAGCAGACTGACAGGTCTCCAAACTGGCCCTACAGAAGGCCGTCTCCCTGCCTTATTGAGTCATCACATTTTATACCTGCCCGGCTGGGATCCCCATGAAGGAGCCTCCCATCTCATTGCTCCACTCAGAGCCCCATGGACTCACACGTTGTACGCTGAGTTTCCAGGGCCCAGTGCTGCGGTTTTATTTCCGCACTGGATCCCTTGCATGGCATTCCTAGATAGACAACCCCCAAATGAGTTCCCTGGATTGGATTCCAGTGTAAGCTTCTTAGACTGGGACTCGGGTTGGATCCTTTTATCAACTCTGCATGAAGCTTACTTACCTCATAGGGTTGGTTTGCGTGAGATACTCTGGGTCAAGCTTTTAGCACACGCCTGGTGCATGGTAAAAGCTCAATAAAGGTTACTTTTTATTACCAAATACCCTGGCTGACGCTCTGTAGGCTGACTCCCTGAAAATCAGCCCCCAGATGAAGTTTATCGCAGTTAATTTCCTGAGTTTTCTTTTATGTAACAATATTTTATTTATTTTTTGCAATCACATTTTTAATTTACATTAAAGGTTTAATGGCTCTACTAAATAAAGAGTTCAATAAACAGTAGAAAGACTACAGTCTAGCAGGAAAATAGGAAAAGGCTGGAAAAAATAATCAAATGAAGAAAAAGCTCAACTTCACTCATAAAGTCGATTTTAAAATGGTTTAAGAACCATTAAAAACTATAGTAGTATATAATTCCTATCAATCTGACAAAGATTTAAAACAAAGTTTGACGAGATACTGTATTTACAGCAAAACTGATACACACAGGCATTTCTTTTTTTTTGTTTTTTTAGTTCCCACATATAAGGAAGTTAACTTCCTGTTTTACATCAATCCCAACCCTTATGTGAGCCCCCAGAATAAACCTCAGAGCTTGAGCTTGGCCAACCAAGCTCCCCACATTGAGCCCAAAGATGAAACCCCAGAAAGAACTTCCCCACATGGTTTTCTGCTCAGCTGAGCTCCCTATTTTTTTTATTTATTTGTTTATGTCAAAGGCAGAGTTACAGAGAGAGAGGGAGAGATAAAGAGAGAGAGGTCTTCCTTCCTCTGGTTTACTCCTCTAATGACCACAACGGCTAGAGCTGGGCTGAGCCGAAGCCAGGAACTTCTTCTGGGTCTCCTGTGTGGGTACAGGGGCCCAAGGATTTGGGCCATCTTCTACTGCTTTCCCAGGTGCACTAGCAGGGAGCCAGCTAGAAGTGGAGCAGCCGGGACTCGAATCAGCACCCATATGGGATGTCGGCACTGCAGGTGGTGGCTTTAACCACTACATCACAACACCACCCCACATTTTCTCTAAGATTTAACTTTTTAATTTATTTGAAAAGTAGAGTTACAGAGATAAGAGGAGAGAGAGAGAGAGAGAGAGAGAGAGAGAGAGAGAGATTGTCCATCTGCTGCTTCAGTCCCCAAATAGCCACAATGGCTGGGGGTGGGCCAGGCCAAAGCCAGGAGCCAAGAGCTTCTTTTGGGTCTCCCATGTGGGTGCAGGGGCCCAAGCACTTGGGCCATCTTCCACTGCTTTCCTAGGCACATGAGCAGGGAGCTGGTACAGAAGCGGAGCAGCTGAGACTCGAACTGGCACCCATATGGGATGCTGGCATCACAGGTGGAGGCTTAACCTGCGATGCCACAATGCCGGCCCCTGAGCTCTCTCTACTTTTTTTTTTTTTTTTTTTTTTTTGCCCGAGACTAAAATCCCAAGGCTGAGCCCCAGAAAGTTCCTTCCAGTCTGAGTTCCACTCTCTGGTTCCCCAGACTAACTCACCCACACTTTTCTGTATCCCAGTCTGAACTGCAGAGGCTGGCTACTAGATTTAACTCTCCAAACCAGGCTAGCTAGAACTCCTGGCCTCCACTGACCACGCTGAGCCCAAAACTGAACTCCAGCCAAGATCCTAAACTACTGAGTCCAGACCAAGCCCCAGTAAAGGCTTCCAGACCAAGCTCCCTGAAGTGCACTCCTGGCCTGAACTTCCAAGTGAAATTCTGGGCTAACATCTCCACATTGAAGCCCAGAGCCTGCCCACACTGGACTGGAAATGCCAGTCTCTGCCACACATGAGACATCTGCAGAAGAGCTCCCTGTAGGAAAACCTCCAGTCTGAGCCCAGCGGCCTATACAGGCCTGAGCTTGTGTGCCTACAGCTTACCAAAACTGTCCTGTCCCCTTCCCTAGGCAGTGTCTACCTCCACCACCTAGCCTACCTCCTGCCCTGGGTAGGAGAAATGCAAAATGTTTAGGAGATCAGCCCCAGGTAGACAACCTAGGCAGCCGCCTTTTCTCTGAGCCTTGTTTTCCTTATTGGACAAGCGGGGCATAGTGATTTATAGAAAGTGCTGGAAAAAAAAAAAAAAAACCCTGGACAGGGTAATGGGACTATGGCCCTGACCAGTGAACAGAAGGGAGGAAGGGGGAATGTAGGAAGCCAGACAGAGACTTGGCCCAGCCTGGGAACTCAGAGCAGCCTTACTGGGAGAGGTGAGCTAAATCCAGAAAACCAAGTGGCACTTGGCCAGATGCAACAAGACAGGGCATGCTTAGGGTGGTGCATATGGAGGAAGCTGGAATGGTCAGCAGAAGCCAGATCACCAAGGACTTCCCATGAAAAGCCTGAGTCTTAACCCTGCAGGCAAAGGGGAGGGAGCCATTGACCGATCTGAGCAGACACAGTAAGCTGTGTGTGAGAGAAAAGTGCCTTCTGGTAGCGAGGCTGTAGGAGGGTTCGCAGATTGAAGCCCGGTGACCGAAAGGCATGTGGAGGCCTGAGCTGAGCCAAGGGCCCATAGATCCTGTTGAGGAAAACTTGGTCACGCGGAGAGCCTCCTAGGAAAACGAGACTTGGTTTGCCAGCCATCTGAACCCTCTTCAGAAGCACCTGCGCTTCTCCATGACAGCGGTATCTTCTGAGTGGGGCAATCCAACGTGTAGAACGGGGTGCAGTGAGGCTGTGACAAGGCCTTAAGCAGTGGCAGGGTTTACTAGCGTGTGCAGATCCTAGAGGACTGCTTTCACTTTGTTCTTGATGATACCTGGTCACTATGAGAAATAGGGAAATTATAGGGGGGAGAAAAAGAGCAAGGGGAAATACTGTCTGTGATCTGAATCCCCAAAGAATAGGCAGAAGGAACATACAAGGATACTTCGAAAAGTTCATGGAGGGGCAGGCATTTGGCACAGGGGTAAAGATGCCACTTGGGACACCTTCATTCCACATCAGACTGCCTGGTTTGAGTCCCAGCACCTCCGCTTGCGATCCAGCTTCCTGCTAACATGCACCCTAGGCGGCAGCAGGTGATGGCACAGCACATGGTAGACCCAGATGGAGTTTCAGGCACCTGCCTTGAGCCTACTCCACCTCTGGCTGGTGGGGGCATTCGGGGAATGAACCAGCAGCTAGCTGAAAGATCTTTTTCTGCCTCTCTGCTTTTCAAATAAAAGTAAATAATAAGTTTTTCTCTTATTAAGTTCATGGCAAATGGAATTTTAAGTGTAGTTTGGTACAGAGAAATATTGAAATCCACACAGATGAGGGGTCTGGACAAAACTTCATGACAGATGCTTTTTATGAAAAAAGCTATGCACACATTTCAAGTTTCTTTGCATAAAAATTAACTTATATTTTAATTTTCCACAAGCTTTTTGGAGTACCCTTGTATACTCTTCCTGATATCTCCCTGATATTTGTGAGAATTTTGTATATGTATACATATACATATATGTATATGTAATAGGTTATTAAAAACCCTATGTTGGGGCTGGTGCTGTGGCGCAAGGGGTTAAGCCACTGCCTGCAATACCAGCATCCCATAGGGGTGCTGGTTCAAGTCCCAGCTGCTCCACTTCTGATCCATCTCCCTGCTAATGTGTCTGAGAAAGCAGTGGAGGGTGTGCCAAGTGCTTGGGCCCCTGCATTCACATGGCTCCTGGCTTCAGCCTGGCCCAGCCCTTGCTGTTGTGGCCATTTAGGGAATGAGCCAGTGGATAGATCTCACTCTCTCTCTGTCTCTCTCTGTCTCTCTCTCTGTCTGTCTAATTCTGACTTTCAAATAAATAGGTAAATCTTTTCTTAAAAAAAAGTTCCACTTTACAATATTGTTTAATATTCCATGATGTGAATTTACTGTAGTTTATTTAACTGAACCTCTATAGTTGGATACTTTTTGTTTCTAGTTTGGCACTGTTGTAAACACAACTGCAACAGAAGTGTATTTGTACATAGAATAACTATATGTATTTTTACAGCATAGATAACTATATTCAGAATTATCAAGACAAAGAACAGGATCACCTCTTTGTTTCTAAATTAAGAACTTTTTAAAAAGATTTATTTATTTTATTTATTTATTTTAAAGGCAGCGTGAAAGAGAGAGAGAATCTTTCATCTGCTAGTTCACTCTTCAAATGGGTGCAATGGATGGGGCTTGGCCAGGCCTAAGCCAGGAGCCAGAAATTGCTTCCAGGCCTACAAGGTGCAAGGACCCAAGCACTTAGGCCATCATTCACAGTTCCCATCTATTGGTTGACTCCCCAAATGGGCACAACAGCTAGGTCTGGGCTAGGTTGAAGCCAGGTGCCTAGAACTCTATCCAGGTCCCCCACGTGGGTGGCAGGGGCCCAAGCACTTGGGCCATCTTCTGTTGCTTTCCCAGGTGCATTAGCAAGGAGATGGATCAGAAGTGGAGCGGCTGAGACTTGAACTAACACTTTGGTATAGGATGCCGGTGTCTCAAGTAGTGGCTTAATCCTCTGTGCCACAACACTGGCACTTAAAATAAGAAATTTAAAAATTTTTAAATTGGAGCCAACACTGTGGCACGGCAGGTTAAAGCCCTGGCCTGAAGCACGGGTATGCCATATGGGTGCCAGTTCAAGTCCTGGCTGCTCTTCTTCCGATCCAGCTCTCTGCTATGGCCTGGGAAAGCAGTAGAAGATGGCCCAAGTCCTTGGGCCCCTACACCCACATGGGAGACCCAGAAGAAGCTCCTGGCTGCTTGCTTTGGATCGGTGCAGCTCCGGCCATTGCAGCCAGTTGGGGAGTGAACCAGCGGATAGAAGACCTCTCTCTCTCTCTCTCTCTCTGCCTCTCCTCTCTCTGTGCAACTCTGACTTTCAAATAAATAAAAAAAATCTTTAAAAAATTTTTTTAATTTATCTTGAGAGACAGAGACCATCTCTTTGGGTTTTTTTTTTTTTTTTTAAGATTTATTTATTTATTTGAGAGGCAGAGAGAGAGAGAAAGTGTTTTCCATCTGCTTGTTCACTCCTCAAATGGCAGCAAGGGCCAGAGCTGTGCTAATCTGAAGCCAGAGCCAGGAGCTTCTTCTGGGTCTCCCACATGGGTGCAGGGCCCCAAGGACTTGGGCCATCTTCTACTGCTTTTCCAGGCCATAGCAGAGAGCTGGATTGGAAGTGGAGCAGCTGGGACTCGAACCAGCGCCCATATGGGATGATGGCACTGCAGGCGGCAGCTTTACCCATTATGCCACAGCATCAGCCCCTCTGTTTCTTTATATGACTTTTTCAGATTATACAAAAGTCTTCAACAAGTTCATGGAAAATTTGTGTTATGGGAAAACTGCATGGATTTCAATTGTTTTTGCACCAAAATAAACTTACCTTCCAATTCCACTTTCTGTGAATGTCTGAAAACATTTATTTACTTGAAGTCAGAGAGACATGTAGAGAGCGATCACCCATCGAACTGGTTTAACTCCTTAAATGCCCACAGCAGCCAGGGCTGGGCCAGAGCAAAGCTAGGAGCCTGGAATTCAATCCAGCACTCTCTCGTTGAGTGGCAGGGACCCCAGTACCTGCTGCCTCTCAGGCTACACATTAGCAGGAAGCTGGAACCAGAGCCTGGACTTGAATCAGGGTACTCCAGTATGGGATCTGGCTGCCCCAGCGGCATCTTAACTGCTGCACCAAACACCTGCCCCTCTATGATTTTTTTTTTTGAAGTACCCTCATAAAAGTAGTAGATATTTTTATCAAATCATAGAAAATACAGAAAAATCTGAAGACGACCCTAAAGCCACCATCCAGAGCCAATTTGTTAAACATGGGTGTGTCTCCTTCCAGTTATGTATGTAACTCTTGTTACTGTTGATGGTAATAATGATCTTGGCAAGTTTGCATTTTACTGGCTGCCTGCTAGCCTCGGTACTGTGATTCTGCTCGTGTGCCATTGAGGTAGTTTCTGACTTTCAATGATGTTGCTATGGACTTTCTGAGCTGGGGAGAGCGTGGTGAGGCCAGGAGGAGGTTTGCAGTGGGGAAAGAAGCCGCCCAGGAGCCTCCTCTTGTCTCCTCCCCCATCTGACCTCACTTCTCTTTGCTCGTAGAGTCTCTGGAGCTGATAGCCACAGCAGCAGAGCACTCTAATGCTGCCATCCGCAAAATGGTGAGTGACCCTTCTTGCCCCTCCCCTTCCTTGGCCACCCACCTGGGGCATCTCTGTCCAAGGGTGAGAAGCTTGCAACTTGGCTGGGGGGGGGGGGCGTGCATATGAGGGGCAGTTGGCAATCCCAAGCCTTGCCTTTGGCTCGATGTCTTCTTGCCAGGAGCGAATGCACAAGCTGCTGAAGGTATATGAGCTGCTAGGGGGTGAGGAGGACATTGTCAGCCCCACCAAAGAGCTCATAAAAGAAGGCCACATCCTTAAGCTTTCAGCGAAGAATGGGACCACTCAAGACCGATACCTCATACTCGTAAGTGCCAGGTGTGGGGTTGCGAGTGGCTCATGCCCTCACACACATTGACCTGGTATTCACTCACCTGCACCTCCATTCCTTCCTCTAGTAACGCATTGTATTTTCACTACCTGCACCTAGTGTTATTTTTTTTTTGCCTCAGCTGGCATAGCTAAGCATTAGAGAGAAGTGACTAAGCCCAAGGTCACCCACTAGGAGGTAACTCCCATGCCCAGACCCTTTCCATGCAACCCCTGTGCCCACTCTGGGCTTTTCTCCACCGACTGCCTGGAGTCCTCAGCAGTAAAGCTTGAGAGTCCTGTGAGGGTAGGGAGCCAGGCCACATCTCCACTGGGTCCTCACCACATCCAGCCCAACCCTTTCTCTTCCTAGTTCAACGACCGCCTCCTTTACTGCGTGCCCAGGCTGCGGCTCCTTGGCCAGAAGTTTAGCGTGCGGGCACGCATTGATGTAGATGGCATGGAGGTGAGCACCAGGAGGTGGGAAATGGGAACCTGGAGTGGGGCACTAGTGTCGGGAGCAAGAGACATGGCTGGCTTTGACCCCAAGTCTGTACGTGCATGTGTGCAAGGGGCTGAGGGCCCTGGGGAGCTCAGTAGGCCTCAGCACACCCCCTTCTCTCTGCAATCAGCTAAAGGAGAGCTCCAACCTCAATCTGCCTCGGACCTTCCTGGTGTCAGGAAAGCAGCGCTCCCTGGAGCTCCAGGCCAGGTACCTGTCCTTGCCCATGCTCTCCCTCCAGCCCCCTCTGTCCTGCAGATACTCCAAGTCCACAGATTGTTCCAGGCTAGATACCATTTGGACCTGGGGTGAGTACTTCCCGGGGTGGGGAAAGGCAGCACCCCCACCCCGGGAGCCTTTTGGAGAATGAAGCAGCTCCCCTGGACTAAAACAAGAATTTCTTCCGGTGAGTTTTGTTAAAGGAGAGGGAATAAATTCATAGTTTATTGTGGGGTCAGAGATTTAAGACAAGTAGCAAGCAGAAAGTGTGGTTTGGGGAAAACAGCCCTTACAGACGTTTGTGGGATGGTAGGGAAAATGTGGCCGTGAACTGCTCACTAGGTATTTGGGGGAATTACTGCTGCCTTTCCCAGATGTGACAACATGTGGTGGTTAGATAATGGCCTTTTATTTCCTTCATCAGTGCATGCTGAGGATGTACTGCTATGATGTCTATAATTTACCTTAAAATGATTCATCATCCAAAAAATACACATTTATACACACACACACACACACACACATTTATCAGCAAAGGTGCTTCAAAAAGCTCCTGGAAAATGGAATTAAAGGAAAAGTTTATTTTAGCACAAGAAAACTTTGGAATCCCTGTACTTTTGCCTACACTTTTTGAAGACATGCATACATACATATACATGGAGTAAATATGCTAAAATATATTTTTTAATTTGCATGTATTTAGTGAGAATAGATGTGCTATACTTAGGCTATCCTGCCCACTTTTGGTATGCTTGAAAATTTTCAGAATAAAAACTTTAAAATAATACCTTGAGTAAAGTGCCCAGCCACTAACAGAGCGGTTTTTCATCTACTTCCTCTAGAGATCATTATAATAGCTCACATTTCACGCAGACTTACTCCTGTGCCAGTGAGCTAGTTTTAACTTATACATTTGTTTAAACTGATTAGTAGAATCCTTATAACAACCTTCGAAGTGTCCAACCACTTTACAGATAAGAAAACAGAGGCACAGAACCCTTATGTACGTTTCCCAACATCCCACAGCTAGAAAAGAACAGATCTGGGATTAAAGCTCAGGGTCTCTGGGCCTGGAGTCCACGCTACTGACCGCTGTCCATGCTACCTTCTAAGGATTCGGGTGAAAGGGTACCAAGGTCATGGTCAGGGTCAGAGAATGGAAGCACATCAGATGTCCTGCTTATGAGAAATGACTGGCGGGACTGTGTGGAGGTAAGAGAGAGATGAGTGTGGAAGATGAAGTGAGATGGGAGCTGGGCCTTGAGACTCAGGGAGACCCAGAGAACCTCCCGGAGGCCTGGGGTTGCGAGGCGTACTGTCACATCCGGGGGAGGTGGTGACAAGCCACATGATAGAGATGCATTGTCTGCAGAGAGCCAGAGTGCCGCGGATGGACTCAGCCCTGAAGAGGCCCTTGAGCAGTGTAGGGTTTCCTCCTAGTGGTGGCAGGAAGGCACAGAGGGTTCGCTTGCATCCGCTTTTACTGCCCTTAAAACATTATGTGTAATGAAAATGTTCAGCTAGCCACAAAAGTAAAGCACAACAAGAGCTCATTTGCCCACAACTTAGTTGACCCTTGGAATCAACTGAGGCGCTTTTAGCAAATACTACTGCCTGGGCCCCACCCCCAGAGATCCTGATTTAACTGGTCTGGGGTGTGGTCTGAACGTGAGGAAGTTTTCAAAGCTCCCCAGGTGATGTTAACATGTATGCGAGTTTAGAACCACTGATTTAAGAGTCAACAACGATCGACAGTTTTGCCTTGTATGTCTTTTATTGAACCATTTCAAAGGAAACAACAAATATCATGACACTTTGGGTATGAATGGCCAAAAACATTACTGTGGCTCTTAAAAAATCAAGAGCAACATATGGTCACTGCAAAGACATTATTAGAAAATTTAGATATATATGAAACCATGTTTTCAAAAAAAATACAATCAGAAAAAAGTAGAATCCCTGCCAGACCCCTACCACCCAGAAATAACCCACGCTGATGTGGTATCAAATCCCTTTTTGTCCTTTACTCGGCACATTGTATCATGATTGCTCTCCAAAATAGTCAACTTGAAAGAATCCACAGTGAGCACCTGTAAACCCACCATCTAGATCCTCCCAGTGTTAACATTCTGCTGTATTTACTTTGTAGCTGTCCTTTGATTCATCTATCAATCCATTTGATTTTTTAATGCATTTCAAAATCAGTTACAGGTATAACTAGACACCCTCAAGAGTTTGCCATGCAAATTATGAACTAGAATTCAATATTTGCCTAAGACCCCACTTCATCTTTTTAAAGATTTATTTATTGGGGGCTGATGCTGTGGCATAGTTGGTCAGGCCTCCGCCTGCAGTGTCAGCATCCCGTATGGGTGCTTGTTCAAGTCCCGGCTGCTCCACTTCCAATCCAGCTTCTTGCTTATGCACCTGGGAAAACAGCAGAAGATGGCCCAAATGCTTGGGCCCCTGCACCAACGTGGGAGTCTCAGAAAAAGCTCCTGGCTCCTGGCATCTGTCTGGCCAAGCCCTGGCCAGTGCGTCCACGTTGGGTGTGAACAAGCAGGTGGAAGATTTCTCTATCTCTCCCTCTCTCTAAACAAATCTTAAAAAGATTTATTTGAGAGGCAGAGAGAGAGAGAGAGAGAGAGATATCTATGTCTTAGGGTGTAGCACACATCCCATATCAGAGTGCTGGTTCAAGTCCCAGCTGCAGCACTCCTAATCCAACTTCCTGCTCATGTACCCTAGAAGGCAGCTGATGATGGCCCAAGTACTTGGGTCCATGTCACCATGTGACAGGACCTAGATGGAGTTCTGGGCTCCTGGGAGTGAACCAGCAGATAGAAGAGCTCTCGCTCGCGCTCGCTCGCTCTCTCTCTCGCTCTCCCCCTATCATTCTACCTTTCAAACAGATAAGTCTTTAAAAAAAATTTAGGGCTCAGCATTGTAGTGCTGTAGATTAGGGCAGCCACTTATGATGCCAGAATCTAATATCAGAGTGCTAGTTGATATCCTGGCGACTCCACTTATGATCCAGGTCTCTGCTAACGTGCCTGAGAAGGCAGCAGAAAATCACCCAGGTGCTTGGGACCCCTGCACCCACGTGGGAGACCCAGATGGAATTTCTGGCTCCTGGCTTCAATCTGGACCAGCCCTGACCATTGTGGTCATTTGGGGAGTGAACCAGCAGATGGAAGCTCTCTCTCTGTGTGTCTCTCCCTCCTTCTCTGTCACTCTGCATTTCAAATAACTAAATAAATCTTCAGAAACATTTCAAGACAGAGGGATATATCTTCTATTTGTGGATTCACTCCTCAAATGGCCACAACAGCTAGGGCTGGGCCAGGCCAAAGCCAGGAGCCAGGAGCACCATCCGTAACTCCTGTGTGGGTGACAGGGACTCAAGCACTCGAGCCATCATATGCTGCTGCCCAGGTGCATTAGCAGAGAGGGAGCTGGGACTCCGATACTCCGATATAAGATGCTGGCATCCCAAGCAGAGGCTTAACCTACTACACCACGATGCCCGTTCTCCATTTTCTTGAGGCAACATTTTCATACTGTAAAATGTGCCGATCTTAAGTGTACCATGGATGAGCTTTGTGAAATGTGAACACTCATGTCACATATGAGAGGTCTTCAAAAAAATTCATGGGAAAACGCATGTTATGGAAAATGATACGTGGATCTCAAAAAATGTTACACCAAAATAAACATCTTTTTTTTGCTATTTATTTTTTGTTTGACAAGTTCCCATCTGCTGGCTCACTCCCCACATGCCCACAACAGCCTGGGCTGGACTGAGCTTGCTGGGAACCAGGACTCAACCCAGGTCTCCCATGTGATGGCACAGACCCAACTACTTGAGCCATCACCTAGGACTCAGGGTGTTCACCAGAAGGAAGCTGGAATCAGGAATGGAACTGGGACTTGAACCCAGGCACTCTAATATGGGATGCAAGCTTTCCAGTGTCCTTTTTTAAGGTTTTTAATGTATTTATTTGAAAGAGTTATAGAGAAGGAAAGGCAGAGGGAAAGAGAGAGATCTTCCATCTACCATTTCACTGTCCAAATGGCCGCAATGGCCAAGGCTGGGCCAGGCCAAAGCCAGGAGCTTCATTCGGGTGTCCCACATGGGTGGCAGGGGCCTGAACACTTGGACCATCCTCGGCTGCTTTTCCCAGGCCTTTAGCAGGGGAGCTGGATTGGAAGTGGAGCAACTAGGACTCGAACTGGCACCTGTATGGGATGCTGGCATTGCAGGCGACTTTACCCTCTATGCCACAACAGCTCCTGCAACCAGTTTCCTAACTGCTAGGCTGAATGCCTGCCTTAGCCTAAACTTATCTTTTAATTCCATTTTCCATGAACTTTTAGAAGCACCCTCATATATATTTTTTAAACAAAAATGGGATAGTACATGTATCTTATATATGTCCTTTTCACTTAGCACATTATAAACATCTTTCTAGATAATGAATGTTCTCTGGTAGTAGTTATACACTACCTTTTTTGATTTTTACCTGACCCCCTATTGTTGGACACAAGCTGCTTCCAAATTTTCACTATAATAAAGAGCACTGCAGTGGGCATTCTGGTAGCTAAATATTGACTCACGTCCTTAATTTTCCATGAAGTGGTTCTACAACTGTAGTCAAACTTTTCATAGTAGAAAAATACTTTTGACATCTGGAGTGTGGATGTGGAAGCAGATTAGAAGAGCCCAAATGGGAGGCCACAGGGAGGCTGGGTCCTATTCCTAGTGAGCCATTAAAGGGAGCTGCACCAGGCCAGAGGTCTTGGGGACAGCAGGGCAGACTGGAGGGGCAGGAAAGAAAGACAATAGGAACGGGAACTCACACTGATTAAGCCCTGATTAGCGCTGCAAATGCCGCTGTACTGGGCACTTGACACGGCTCCTCAGTTGCTGTTCCTCACAGCTCAGAGAGTGATCATCATCACCTTCATGTACAGATGAGAAAACAATGATAAACTGCACTCTCTCAAGCTTGACCTCCTCCAGTTATGGAAATGTTGCTTTCGTGTGCATTCCATACACATTCGTCAAACACGCTCTACCTGAGGCTAGAACCCCCTTGAGGAAAACTTCCTCCAAAGCCTCCAACCCCTCTGGGCACCTCGATCCTGTTTGCACCTTGTCACCTGCTAGACCACATGCTCCTTGAGGGCAGGGTCTTCTCTGAGGTCCAAGTTCCTGTAAGCACAGGGGCTGGCAATTACAGGTTAAATAACTTGCCCACGAAAGTAACAAGCGAAACAGCAGAGGGACAAACCCCCTGAACCCCAAACACTGCAATTGCTTTGTTAGTCTGCCTAACCCATACCTTTCTTTTTCCTTCCCCTGTCCCCCTCTCCCCCGCCCAAGGACTGAGGAGGAGAAGAAAGACTGGGTCCAGGTAACATCCAGGAAGGCTTTGTGGGTAGGGGCTGGAGGCAGGGGGGGTCTGCTGTAAGTCAGAGACCAGAATGGGCCTGGGCACCTGCCCTCCAAACTGCCATGCCTGTTTTACAAATAAGCACACGGAGATCCAGACATTAAGCAGAACTCAGATGCTTCTCTTCGAAAGCTGGTGGTTCTCAGGTTACATACCCCCCCCCCCCCACACACACACACCTAGAGTCAAGCCCTGTAAAACCTTAGGTCTAAGCAACAGGCAAGAAGGCCACCTGAGGATTTCAGCCATGCTCCTCTCTTTTTACAATTGTTAAGACTGTGCCCTGCATTTGGGAAGGAACTTGCTCAAGGTCACGTGCCTCACAGGAGCAAAGCTGGGCTAGAACCCAACTTCTCTTGACTCCAGGCCAGGGCATAGGAAGGTGAGGGGAGGTGGAAATGGGCGGCTTTGGAGGATGATGTGACCTCTACTGACACCTCCTCTCCAGGCCATCAACTCCACCCTCCTGAAGCACGAACAGACGCTGGAGACCTTCAAACTATTGAACTCGACCAACAGGGAAGATGAAGACACTCCACCCAACTCTCCAGTAAGAGCCCCCACTCTTCTCCCTGCAGCAGCCTTCCGGTTTCCCTTCAATCCTAAGATGATCCAGGCCTTGGGGAACAGGCAAGGGCTGGCTGGACTGGGCTGCGGAGTAGCTGTCTCTGACCCGGGACCTGGCCCTCCCCCTAGAACGTGGATCTTGGGAAGAGGGCACCCACGCCCATCCGGGAAAAAGAAGTCACCATGTGCATGCGCTGCCAGGAACCCTTCAATTCCATCACCAAACGCAGGCACCACTGCAAGGCCTGCGGGCATGTGAGTGTTGGGAGGCAGGGGCACAGCTGGAGGGACAGGCTGACAGCCTAAAGGGCCACTTCTGAGTGGGTACCCTCCAAGCAGGGGGAGGTGACAAGTCGGCTGTGGGAGTTGGTACACCAAAGGGGAAGGCCTGCTGGAATCAGGCTCTTCTTGCCCACTTGCCACCCAGGTGGTTTGTGGGAAGTGTTCCGAGTTCCGGGCCCGCCTCATCTATGACAACAACCGCTCCAATCGTGTGTGCACGGACTGCTACGTGGCCTTGCACGGGGTGCCCGGGAGCAGCCCAGCTTGCAGCCAGCATACACCCCAGCGCCGGAGGTCCATCCTGGAGGTAGGCCCCAACTAACCCCCACAGTGGCCCAGGGGACCCCAGCAGCCTACCCAGTGTGATGGAAGAGGCCTGGATGTCTTTGAAACCGTAGGGGA
Source organism: Sylvilagus floridanus (assembly GCA_949820135.1). Lineage (NCBI taxonomy): Eukaryota > Metazoa > Chordata > Mammalia > Lagomorpha > Leporidae > Sylvilagus > Sylvilagus floridanus. Next base: position 94,129,396 of record OX463223.1, read on the forward strand.
CTATGTACACCTGCTGATCAAGCGGCCCAGGCTAGCAGCGTGTGAGTAAAAGGAGTGAATGAAAGCCATTTTTATTGAAGAACTTCACACATTTAATCCTCAGAGTATGTGCCCATACTGTTATCATCCCTGTTTTACAAATGAGGACACCAAGGATCAGGGCACTCATTCGTCCAACGAATGGCAGAGCTAGGACTTTTTAAATGAACAAATTGCCTTTTCTTATCACCAAGTAGCATAAGACAATATAAACAATAAAAAAAAAAAACCACCATATTCCTTCTACCCCAAGTTAGCACTGTTAACGCTCATCTTTCTAGGCGTGCACACATACATATTTTTCAGTTAGTTATTTTAACCAATGGAGGTATTTAACAGTTAAAGAACACTTCTGTGCCAGGAGTCTAAATGCTTTGCATATACTAACTCATTTCATCCTAACAGCGCTCAGTGCTCTCCTTCCAAGTCAATACATTCCCATCTACAGCTGGGATTTCCCAGCCCAACTGCATTAACCACCCACCGGCACCCCCTGAGCCACAATGCTGGAGCTGGGGTGTAGGGAGCAGATGTACTATGAAAAGATGAGAAAAGAGTGAGGCCTAAGTGTGCAAATGACTTGAGGAATAAATTGAAGAAAGAATGCCCACTTAGCATTTCAAGGGCCCTACCTAAGATCGGTAACACCCCTTCCACTGGCTCTTAGAGCCAGCAGCCGTGTCCACAGCAGGCAGACAAGTCTGGCTTGGAATCTCCTCCACTCTACATGACTGGGTGACACTGGGCAATTCGCTCCTGCCACTTGAGCTGCAGCATCTGCATCTGAGACAGGGAAATGGCGATCTCTACATTAGGAGGGAGGGGTGGGGTGGGTTAAAGGCCAAGGGGAGCCAGGCGGGGCCTTCTGTCAACACTGATGCTCCACATGTGTCTCTGGCCACAGAAACAGGCCTCAGTGGCGGCGGAGAACAGCGTCATCTGCAGCTTCCTGCACTACATGGAGAAGGGTGGGAAAGGATGGCACAAGGCATGGTTCGTGGTCCCCGAGAATGAACCCTTGGTGCTGTACATCTATGGAGCCCCTCAGGTATGCATCCTGTCCCTCCCAGTCCTTGGCCACAAATAAGGTGAGCCTAGCTTTTGCTGAGGAAACCAGAACCGCCAACCATACGAGGCAAAGACTGACTAGAGACAAGGGGTGATCGTGGGCCAAGGATGGAGAGAGATGGGGGTGAGTTCGGGCGAGGGGCTGGCTTTTGAGAGGAAATAAGAGTTAATTCTGGTTCGGGGGAGGCAAGAGCATGCAGAGAGGGGACAAAGGCCTGGAACCACTGTTTTGAGACTAGCCCAGCTGACTGGGTGTGGGAGGAGATGGATTTATTAGCACTGGCCTGCCTTCTAACCCCAGTTCAGACACCTTCCTGTTGGTAACCGTGGAGCCGTGGAAGGAAAAAAGGGAGGCAGATGCAAAACCAGAGAGAAGCTGGGGTCGAGGGGAAGCAGCAGCCCCACGGTGACGCCAGCTCCATTCCTCTTCTCCAGGACGTGAAAGCCCAGCGCAGCCTGCCCCTCATTGGCTTTGAGGTGGGGCCTCCTGAGGCAGGGGAGAGGCCTGACCGAAGGCACGTCTTTAAAATCACCCAGAGCCACCTGAGCTGGTACTTCAGCCCCGAGACAGAGGAGCTACAGCGGCGCTGGATGGCCGTGCTTGGCCGGGCTGGCCGTGGGGACACGTTCTGCCCAGGGCCCACACTGTCTGAGGACAGGGAAACAGAGGAGGCACCAGTGGCGGCGTCAGGAGCCACTGCTGAACCCCTCGAAGCCCCCCAGCCCCGAGACAAGACCTAGAGGGTTCGGGGGTGCCCCACACTCTAGCTGCCCATATCCGATTGGGGAGCTCCAGCCTCCTCCCTCCCAGCTCAGTCAATACTTGAACTCCCATCACGGGCACTTTCAATCCCGAATGCTGGGTTTTGGGTTTTTTTAATTCATCTTTTCACAAATTGTGGGCTTTTAAAAAGATATTCCTACAGTGATGTTCAGTTTTTTTAATCCCTGTCCCCAGGGAGGGTGGGAGCTGTTGCCAGACCTCGCCTGAATCGGGCCATTGAGTCTCCCATCCCCAACACCTTACAGATCCTGCCTCCACCTAATCCCCCCACCTCCAAAGCACCAGGGGGCAGGAGACCTGGATTCCAGTGCCAGCTCTGCCACCGACCCAGCCCTGCCTCCTCAGCCAGTGTTCCCACACATACGACTCCACGCGAGGTGGTGACTAGACCGCCTCTCACCTCTCCCATGGCTTCAAGGCTACCCAGTATTTTATCGTCCAGACCCATGGCGGGGCCACCGGGCAGGACAGGGGAAGGGGGGTGGGGGGAGGACAACGGATACTCTTTGTTTTGTTTTGTTTTGTTTTTTAAAGAAAAATACAGTTTATTTCAGGCTTACAGTAACTTCCAGAGCGCCGCTCTGCTGCACTCGTCTGTCTGTCTGTCTGTCGAAAGTACAAGGCTACTGGGGTGGGCCCAGAAGCCACTCCCTTGTGGACTCTAAGGTTCGGCTCCCAGAAGGCTGCTTCCAAGGTTACTCACAGGTCAAGCCACGGATTAAACAATAAGCCAGCATTTATTAAGGTCTTAGGCCCCATCCCTGGACTTAAATGGGATGGGACAGAGTCAGGAAAGAGGTTGAGGAGGCAGAACACACAGCCCCAGTCTCCCGAGCTCACCACCTAGCCAAGCTCTTGCGATTCCCAGGGTGGGAGGCCAGCTGCACAAAAGGAGCGTTCCTGGGAGGTTCCAGGTTCTGGGCAGAGAGTCAGAGCTGCTGTCGGAAGGGTGGGGAAGGCGAGGGGAGCGCGCCACAGCTACTTGTAGTTCCCACGTTCAACTGCCTTCCATTGCATGTTCACCGCACCACTCCTGACCCAGCCAGGCCCCTAGCGCCAAGTACCAGTTCTCCTTCTGGGCCTCTCTCTTCACAAATCCACCTGCCCGCTGGCAAGCTCAAGCTGCTCCTCCAGCCACACGCTACGCACTCATGTCCTCTTCATACTGCCGTCACCCAAGAGGCACTCTGCCAGGGAAACGGGCCTCAAGACTCACATGGTAACTTAAAGCCTGAGAGGCTGTGGTAGACTGGGTCTTACCACCCCCAGGAGCAAAGACTAGGGGCTTTCCTTAACGTGGAGGAAACTGGACAGGGGAGTGAAGGAGAGGGTGGGAAAAGGGTAGCCAGTCCAGCGGTCTACAACCCTCCACGAACCCCCCTACAAGTAAGTCTCAAAACACCTAGCAAACCAAGGGCCCAAATCACTTGCAGCCCTACTCATTTCTTTCTCCGGACAATGGTCCAGCCATCTTCCACTATATCCTCTTCCTTAATAGTCTGGGAGTTTGGATCAGAGGGCTCAGGCTGGGGGCGGACCCCATCTGTAGCAGCTCCATCATGCACAGCCGTGACCTGGTAGAAAAGTACAAGACAGCACTGAATCCACTGGCCACTGGCAACCCATGCTCTGCTCCCAGCTTCTGCAGGATTGCCTGCTGCAGTGACCTTAGCAAAGTTCCCCGCCCTCTCCATATCACACTACCCGCCCCAACTCCTCACTTCTCTTGTCCATCTAGCTGCTTTCCCAGAAAACTGAAAACATTTGTACCCCACCCACCCAAGAGGCACCCTTGTCACCTCCATCTCTTCCACGCTGTCCGCATCCACCTCATCCTCATCGGTTTCTTTGGCTGTCATAACAGCTGTGGCTGTGACCTTGCACTTTTTTTGAGTGATGTGGGAGGCCATCTCCCTTAAAGCAGCCCCATCACCCCTCTGGAAGTGGCCGAACATGGTCTGCAGCTGCTGGCTCACCTGGCAAGAAAACATTCAACCGGCTTGCATTTTCCAGACAGTCTTCTATAGCACCAGCCAGTGTCTGCAGCAAGGGTGGGAAAGGGGCTGGAATTTTCCAGAAGAGATTGGAGCTTGCTCTCCCCCAAACAGTTCACCAATGAAGCAACCACATATGAAGAGCTCAGGTGAGGACTTGGAAGCATGGAGGGAGGGCCTCCAGCTGGGAAGGCACTAGAACTGGGCTTTGAAAAACCACAGATGCGAAAAGGGAAAGCAGTCTCACCATGGGGAACCGTGTTAACCAGAACAGAGGTGGACTGACCTCCCATGGGCTGGGATTGAGGAATAAGCCTGGCGGAGAATGACCCACGGAGAGAAATAAAACACAGAGACGAGAGTCTCACTTAGAAGAGTTTTGTGCACCACCCAGGAGAATGGTTGGAGTCAGGAGTATGGACCCAAAACAGGCAGGGACATGGCAAGGTGTGACCCCGGTAAACTCACCTGGGGCAGACTCCCATCCTCCACAACCGTGTCAAACTCGTTGGTCATCAGCTCCCCAAGGAAGTCTTCTACCTCCTCTCGCTCCAAGTCAGCTGAGTAGGAAAGGAGAGAACCTTTTGGTCAACAACCAGCCAACTTCATCACCCCTGCCCACTACTAGTCAATACCTACTTGGTGGCTCCACATCTGGTTGGTGGGTAAAGGCCCAAGCAGTGAGCCTTTTATTTGCTAAAATGCTCTGCATGCCAGCTTTTAACATGACTTTTAAAAAGTCTCTGAATATTAACATCTAATTTTCAAGCCCCTGCAGCCTTATTCCTAGCCTCTTTCATCTGGCCTATTCTGAAGCACCTCCCCTCTATGAAACCTTAAGCAAGCTACTTCTTCCTCTCTGAGCCTCAGTTTTCTCATCTGTAAGGTGGGTCAAATAGTGGTCTCCTCAAAGGTCTGTTATGAGGAGTCATCCAAGGCAGTGCCTGGTGCAGGGGAAATCCATGAACCAGGTTAATTTCCATGACTCAAGGCCTGAAGGTTTTTAAGTGTAGAGACCCTTCACAGCTGTGGCTCCACTGACACGGAAGGCCACAGACTAATCGGAAAGGTAAGAAAATGGATGTGACATCTCCAATGATGTATCTGTCACAGCCTCGACACCAACATCCTACTGTGTGACGTTGAGCCCTCATTGGGCTCCAGGAATCTTATGGGCCCCTACTCGAATTTTCTGAACTAGACAGTGACTCAAGTCCTGCACAAAACTCCTCACACCCTCCTTCCCCCAGACGCTCTCCCTGCGAGAGCTCATCCTCTCCCTTGGTTTCCTCCACCACTCAAACCTAACAGTCCCCATGTCTGCCTCTAACTCAGACTCCTCCATGCCTCTAGTCTGCCATACCCAAAGCCAGGCTCATCACATTCCACTCCAAGCACCTGCTTCTCATCCTCTTGGGTTCCTTTATTCCAAGAAAGGCACTTAATCCACCCAGCTGAGGGAACTCAAACCCCAAATCGGCCTCTCTTTCCCTTCCCCTCTACAGCCAAGCAATCTCCCAGGCCTTTAATCTTCTTTCCCATGGCTATGGCCACCGCACTGCTTCAGGCCTCAGCATTTTCTAGACCTTTACAGCCCTCTCCTCAGGCCTTTCCCTCTCCAGGCTGGGCCCCATCCTGCTTGCTTTCTGAACTCTCTAGTCAGCAAATCCCATCCTATTACTCACCTGAGAACCTACCCATGAATTTTTATCACCGACTGCAGTGTTTCATAGTTTGCCTTTGAGAAATATCTGTTCTGCTGGGTTTTAAGGGAAGCTATCCATAGAAAGCTAATGGGAAACAAAGGTAAATAGGTTTCTTTTTAGTGGTTCTTATCCTTAGCCACGCCTATAATATGTTAATGAGTGTCGGGACTCAAGCAGGAACTGAAGAAAAGAGCTTTGCTTACATAATTTGACTGGAGAAGCTTTTTCTTCACTAACCATCTAACTGGGACGAGTCTTCCTTTGCATGCATTTTGGAAACACTGGCCTAAAGGATAAAATCAAAGGCACACAGAGCCTTCCAGGTCCTGCCCCCGCCCCCAGTTTCATTCTAGAGCATTCCTCCACCCCACCCCATCCCACCCACGTGCAAACACCCTTGCTACAACACTGAGTTCCCTGCCACGTTCCAAATATAACTCATTATCGCCTCAAACCACAGAACTATGAGTGTGGTTCTTTCTGCCTCCCAATGTAGTTAACTCCTTCTTACCCCCTAAGACGCAGCCCAGGGGTATGCTGTGGCACAGTGGGTTAAGCTGCTGCCTACAGCGCTGGCATCCTATACGAGCACCTGTCCTGGCTGCTCCATTTCCGATCCAGCTCTCTGCTAATGTACCTGGGAAAGCAACGGAGGATGGCCCAAGTACATGGGTTCCCGCCACCCACATAGCAGGCTCAAATGGAATTCCTGGCTCCAGGCTTACATTCTTGCCCAGCCCAGGCCATTGTGGCCATCTGGGAAGTGACCCGTGGATGGGAGATATCATTCTCTTTGCAATTCTGCCTATCAAATAAATAAACCTTTTCTTTTTTTTTTTTTAAAGACTCAGCCCAATCACCAGCTCCCCCCTGAGAGGCTTTCTCCCCAGTCTCATGTTACCCCAAGTACTCTGAGCTTTTATCAAAACACCTATCGTCGGGATCGGCACTGTGCCATAGCGGGTAAAGCCATCACCTGCAGTGCAGGCATCCCATATGGGCGCCAGTTCGAGTCCTGGCTGCTCCACTTCCAGTCCAGCTCTCTGCTATGGCCTGGGAAAGCAGTAGAAGATGGCCCAAGTCCTTGGGCCCCTGCCCTCCGCGTGGGAGACCAAGAAGAAGCTCCTACCTCCTGGCTTCAGACTGGCACAGCTCCAGCCATTGTGGCCATTTGGGGAGTGAACCAGCAGATAGAACACCTATCTATCTCTCTGCCTCCGCCTCTAACTCTGCCATTCAAATAAAAGAAATAAATCTTAAAAAAAAAAAAAAAAAAACACCTATCACCCAGGATGTAACTGTAAACTTTCTTGAGACATGAGAATCTGCCTACTATCATTCCAAGGGCTAGAAAATGAATAAGCAATCTCCTCAAAAACCACATTCTGCAACAGGTCCTCTTCCAGACCCCTTGGTGCTCTATAACCCTTAAGATAAACCTAAGGTGCAGATGTCTGCTGTCACAATAGCCACGTGTGGTTACTGACCAAACGGAACGGCCAGACTAAGATGTGCTAAAATGTAGGACAGCAGATTTTGAAAAATAACGCTAGGGGCTGGCGCTGTGGCAGTGGGTTAAAGCCCTGGCCTGCAGTGCCGGCATCCCATATGGGCGCCAGTTCTAGTCCCGGCTGCCCCTCTTCTGATCCAGCTCTCTGCTATGGCCTGGGATAACAGGAAGATGGCCCAAGTTCTTGGACCCCTGCACCCACGTGGGAGACCAGGAAGAAGCCCCTGGCTCAGCTCTGCTCGCTCACTGCGGCCATTTGGGCAGGGAACCAGCAGATGAAAGACCTCTCTCTTTCCCTCTTCCTCTCCCTCTCCCTCTCGCTCTAATTCTTTCAAATAAATAAATCTTTTTTTTTTTAAAAAAAAAAGGAAAACATAACGTTAAAAAAAGATGTAAAATGTTTTAATATTTTATGCTGAGACATATTCTGGATATATTGAGTTGGATGACATCATTAATTCAGCCTGCTTCTTTAAAGTAGCTGCTGAACAACTTGAAACTACAATATGTGACTGGCATTGGCCAGTGCCAGGGTGGATACATTTGTAAGCACATACGCGGTTGAAGAGCTAGGAAACAGATTCAGGGAGGTAAAACGCCTTGTCCAAAGCACAGCCCCCAAGGCATTCGGCCGCAAGATTCCAAGTTCAAAGTCAGGGTTTATTCCACCTCGGCTGCTCTAGAGAAAGCGCAGGCCCACCAGGGCTGCCTTCCTCCCCTCCACGTCCCCCACACGGGCCGCCAGCGCCTCGTGTTCACTCACCATTGCGGATGAAGTAATCTTCCACTGCCCCCTCCAGCCACTCGGCCTTCTCCTGGCTGTGCACGCCCCCGAAGCCATTCTCCACCGCGATCTGCGAACACAGGCCCGAGCCCACCACGTCAGCCCGGGAGCCAGTCCCCGGCATGGCCAGGCGCCCGCCGCTTACGATACCCACACAAACCTCAGGCGCCTCGCTCGGCCAAGTGCTGTTCCCCCGCGAGCCCTAACCGTGATCCCGCCGTGGCCCCCACTCACCTGCAAGGCAGGCCAAGCCTCCAGGGCGGCGCGGACGCCGGCCCTGAAGAGCGCTCGCGCATCTTCTCCTGCGCCCGCCATCGTCAAGTCTGAACCACGTGACGCCCAAGCGTCCCAACCCCTGGGCGGCTCAGCCCAGGCAGAATGAGCCGAAAGCCGAGACTGAGAACAGATCTTCCCCTTTCCGCTGAGCTGGCAGCAAGACTAGAGCAATAGAAAAGCCTGTCGGAGTGATTGATGACAGCAGCACCGTTTCTCAATGGACCTGGACGACCTGTGGCGCTGCGGGTTCGGGATCAGATAAGATGTGCGGAAGTTAGTAGTACCGATACAGATTGCAGGCCCTGGGACAGAACGCTCAGAGAGCACATCCTAAAAAATCTGGATTTATGTCTACAGCACTGCGACCAACACCAACAGAATAGGTATTTTTCTGAAGTGCACCAGAGCGATCTCCAGGAGAGACCATATGCAAGGCCACAAAGCAGGCCTAGACAGATTTAGGACTGAAATAATACAACCACAATGGAGTGAAATTACAAACCAATAACAGATTAAGCCTTTGAGTATAATATAAAGTATATTATCTCAAAAAAAGAGATTTAGTTAAAAAAAAAAACAAAAAAATCAGTAACAGAAAAAACCTTGTGAACTTCATAAACTTGGAAATTAACAAACTCCTAAATAATGAATGGGTCAGAACTGGCGCTACATGGCTATAGCTCTCACCTTGCAGGTAGGGGTTTTACCCGCTATGCCATAACCCCAGCCACAGTAAATAATTTTTTAAAAAGAGAGTAAAATAATGTTAAGGCAAACACGAAGAAAGAGATAATAGAGGATAGTGCAGAAATAAACGAAATAAAGAGCAAACAATAGGGGCCGGGGCAGTGGCATAGTGGGCAAAGCCGCCGCCTGCACTGGCAGCATTGCATGTGGACACGGGTTCAAGTCCCAACTGCTCCTCTTCCAATCCAGCTCTCTGCTGTGGCCTGGGAAAGCAGTAGAAGGTGGCCCAAATCCTTGGGCCCCTGCACCTGCGTGGGAGACCCAGAAGAAGCTTCTCGCTCCTGGTTTCAGATCAGCACAGCTCCAGCCATTGCAGCCAATTGGGGAGTGAACCAGTGGATGAAAGACCTCTCTCTCTCTGCCTCTCCTCTCTCTGTGTAACTCTGACTTTCAAATAAATAAATAAATCTTTTTTTTTTTAAAAAAGAGCAAATGATAGAGAAAATCTGTGAGGCCAGAAGTCAGGTATTTGAAAGATCAACAAAATTTACAAACCTTTAGCTAGATTGGCTAAGAAAAGAAGGAAGAAGATTCAAATTACTGAAATCAAAAATGAAAGAGGGAATATCATCGCTGATCAGCAAAAAATACAAATACTGTATTTTTGCATACCATTTATATGAAATGTGTAGAACAGTAAAAAAAAAAAATAGATGAATGGTTACACAGGGTTTGTAGGAGGGAGAGGAATGGTGTATGTCTCCTAACAGGTCCAAGGTTTCTTTGGGGAGTGATGAAAATGTTCTAAAATCAGATGTGGTAGTGGTTGCTATTATGGGCTAAATTGTGTCCACCACCACCACCACCCACATTCAAGTTTGAAGTCCTAGCCCCAGTACCCAACAATGTGACCGTATCTAGGGCCTTTAAAGAAGAGATTATGGTAAAATGAGGTCATGTGGCTGGGCCTATTACAAGATGACTGATGTCCCTATAAAGAAGTGATTGGGACACAGGGATACCAGACAGGTGTATGCAGAGATGACCACACAGAAAAAAGGCTAAGGGGAAAGCCAAGGAAAAAAATCAGAAGAAACCAAACCTGCTAAGACCTTAATCACAGACGTGTAGCCTCCACAATGTGACAAAATAATTTTTTGTTGTTTATGTCACCATGTGTGTAATATTTTGTTATGGTAGCCCTAGCAAACTAATAGTTAATTCTGCAAATAGAGTAAAAATCATTAAACTGGATAATTCAATGGCTTTCCTTATAGTACATAAATAATGTTTCAATAAAGCTGTTGTTATAAATGTAGAGTAGGGCCAGCGCCGCGGCTCAACAGGCTAATCCTCCACCTTGCGGCGCCGGCACACCGGGTTCTAGTCCCGGTCGGGGCGCTAGATTCTGTCCCAGTTGCTCCTCTTCCAGGCCAGCTCTCTGCTGTGGCCCGGGAGTGCAGTGGAGGATGGCCCAAGTGCTTGGGCCCTGCACCTGCATGGGAGACCAGGAGTAGCACCTGGCTCCTGGCTTCGGATCAGCGCAGTGCACCGGCCACAGCATGCCGGCCGCAGCGGCCATTGGAGAGTGAACCAACGGCAAAGGAAGACCTTTCTCTCTGTCTCTCTCTCTCTCTCTCTCTCTCTCACTGTCCACTCTGCCTGTGAAAAAAAAAAAGGAAAAAAATAAATGTAGAATAGTAGGTTCTTTCCTCACACTACAAAGGTTGCAAACTTTTGACTGGGCTATGCTAATAAACACTACTGACATTCATGGACCTGGCTCAATGCTAAATAGTGCTGGGTCAAGGAGTTTGGGTCAGTTGCTCAAGGACCTCACAGTCTGGCGTGCAAGACTGTCCAAGGACCATTGAGTACCATCACTGCCTAAAGAGAATCTAGGCTTTGCAGGGTCTGAGCAGATACAATTTTGCAAGCCCTCTTTAATGGGGCCAGCAATGTGGTGCAGCAGGTTAAGCTAGTGCTACTAGCCCATATTGGAGTGCTGGCTCGAGTCCCAGCTGCTCTGGCTTCTAATCCGGTGCCCTGTTAATGCTCCTGGGAAGGCAGCAGCAGAAGGCCCAAATGCTTTGGCCCCTGCCACCCGTGTGGGAGATCCAGACGCTGTTCCTGGCTCCTGACTGGCCTGGCCCAGGGGGCTATTGTGGTCATTTGGGTAGTGAACCAATGGATGAAAGCTTTCTCTCTCTTTTTTTAAAGATTTATTTATTTGGGCCGGCGCCGTGGCTCAACAGGCTAATCCTCCACCTTGCGGCGCCGGCACCCCAGGTTCTAGTCCCGGTCGGGGCACCGGATTCTGTCCCGGTTGCCCCTCTTCCAGGCCAGCCCTCTGCTGTGGCCCGGGAGTGCAGTGGAGGATGGCCCAGGTGCTTGGGCCCTGCACCCCATGGGGAGACCAGGAAAAGCACCTGGCTCCTGCCATCGGATGAGCGCGGTGCGCCGGCCGCAGCGCGCCGGCAGCGGCAGCCATTGGAGGGTGAACCAACGGTAAAGGAAGACCTTTCTCTCTGTCTCTCTCTCTCACTGTCCACTCTGCCTGTCAAAACAAAAAAAAAGATTTATTTATTTGCAAGTCAGAGTTATACAGAGAGGAGAGGCAGAGAGAAAGAGAGTGAGAGAGAGGTCTTCCACTCGATGGTTCACTCCCCAGATGGCCTCAATGGCTGGAGCTGTGGTGCTGATCAGGAGATGGCCGCAATGGCTGGAGCTGTGGTGCTGATCAGGAGCCAGGAGCTTCCTCTGGGTCTCTCACATGGGTGCAGGGGCCCAAGGACTTGGGCCATCTTCTGCTGCTTTCCTTGGTCATAGCAAAGAGCTTGACAGGAAGCGGAGCTGCCGGGTCTCTAACCGGGGCCCATATGGGATGCCGGCACTTTAGGCCAGGGCATTAACCCACTGCGCCACTGCGCCGGCCTCTCTCTCTCTCTCTCTCTCTCTCTCTCTCTCTCTCTCTCTCTCTCAATCTTTCTGTCACTCTGCCTTTCAAATAAATAAAATAAATCTTTTTTTAAAATGGCTTTTAGCAGCCGGTGCTGTGCCATAGTAGGTTAAGTAGCCATCTGCAGTGCCAGCATCCCATATGAGCATCAGTTCGAGTCCTGGCTGCTCCATTCCCAATCCAGCTCCCTGCAGGCAGCAGAGAATGGCCCAAGTGCTTGGGCCCCTGCACCCACATGGGAGACCTGGAAGAAGCTTCTGGCTTCTGCCTGGCCCAGCCCTGGCTGTTGTAGCCATTTGGGGAGTGGACCAGCGGATAAAAGATCAATCTCTCTCTCTTTCTCTCTCTCTCACTCTCGCTCTAGCTCTCTGTCTCCTCCTGTAATTCTGACTTTCAAGTAAATAAATCAATCCAAAAATGGCTTTACATTTTTAAAAAGAATTCAATTGACTTCAATTCTACTTAATCCAATTTTTCTTATTATTGGCAGTTCAGAAAAGTTTCAAATTTACGACTCTTTATTTGTAATGTAAAGTTTAAGATTGTTATCAAATTTGGGAAAATCTCTCTCTAGATTTTTTTTTTTTACATGCAAGCTGTAAGATTTCAGGGTACATCAACTTATCCTGTGAAGTGACAAATATTAAATACTCTTCAAATGGACTGGGCTCAATAACCAGAGACTCCGAAGTGGCTTGTGTGAGCGTGGGGCCCCGACACTTAATGTTAGTTCTATGACAAATCCATCTCCATGCAAGGCTCCATGAGAAAGGAGCATGAGGGCCTGTGGAAGTCCAACAGAAGGCACCCAATCCAGCTTTGAGGGTTGCAACTGGCTTCTCGGAGGAAGCGGTGCCTGAGCTGATTCTGAGAACTGGCGTGGAATTTTGCTGGGCTGGGGGTTGTGCGGGTGAGCTTGGGGATGTGTTACTAAAATGAGGAAGGAGGGAAGGGTCCTGCGCTAGGGTGCACGGCACGCGGGATGGAGACAACCTTGGAGCAGCATCTGGAAGACACCTGGGCATGGATTCACAAGGACTTAATCTGGACCGCTGTGGGACCCTATCAGATGCACATGCTGGAGTGATATCTGATCTAGCCTAGGAAGCAGCTAAGCTAACCGCTGACCTCACAGACATTCTGCAGTGTGTCTAAAATCAGACAATGGGAACATTACGATCCCAGAGGCAGTGCACAAAATGGCTTCTTGACATCTCTTATCAGTTCTCCAGCAGCCTGTCCCAGGGACTTGATCCTACATGTTAACTCATAAAACTACTCAAATTCCAGGAGTTAGACCTATCACTGTTCCAATTATTTTAGAGTTAGTTGCCTTTTATTTTCTAATGTTTAAAGTTTTTATTTGAAAGGCAGAATTAGGGAGAGACAGAGAGTTAGTTGCTTTTTATTTTTGCTTTTTATTTTTTAAAAATTTTTTTCCTGTATGGTCACTTTTATTCTTCCAAATTTCCAAATAAAAGGCACCTTTCAAGAGCATAGCATGGCTAGGATATTTTACAAAGTGGATTTGCCCATTCTACCAAAAAGTACACATAGAAGAATTTACCCAAAGGAAATGAAATCACCACATGAAAGAGTTATCTGTACCCCAAGTTTATTGCAGCTCAATTCACAATAGCTAAGATATGGAATCAACCCAGATGTCCATCAATTGAAGAATGGATAAAGAAATTATGGGATATGTACACCATGGAATACTACACAGCAGGTCATTTGTATCAAAATGGATGAATCTGGGAAATATCAGACTTAGTGAAATAAGCCAGTCCCAAAGACAAATACCATATTGTCGATCTGAGTCACGGCATCACTTGTCGGCTCCTACAGCCACAAAAGGTACGACGCTGCTCGCAGTTAATCGGTCTTCAAGAGACTTTTACTTAGAAGGAGTGGGAAAGAGAGTGGGGGAACCGGGAGAAGGGGGAGGAGATGGAGATGGCACGCACGTTCCTTAAGGGGGAAAGCTGGCGTCCCCCTTCTCTCTCTCGCTCTCCGCTTATATCCAGAATTCAACCAATCACAGTCAATCAATTACAGTCCATGCACAGAGCTCTCCAATCCAGCACTTGATCACGATCAGCTGTGGAGTCACGCAGCAGGCAGGGCATCAGCGCCATCTTGTTTTCCACGATCCTCAGCTAGATGAAAAGTTCAATCAGCTGCTACATCCACATTACTGCTATAAGCCAAGCCCAGCATGGGGGGGTCCCATGGCAAGCCTATCCATGGGTCCCCACACCATATGTTCTCCCTGACCTGTGATAACTAATAGAGCACCTAAAAGGTAATCTATAGAAGCGAAATTGACACTTTGAGGTGGGATGACTTTGAACATCCCCTGTCTCCACTGATGAGGAACAGGTTTTTGTTTTCTTATACAATTTATTGAACTCTTTACTTAATATAGAGTTCATCATATGTATATAAAGTTAATTGAAAATAGACATTAGTAAAAAAATATTTGGAATAGGAGAAGGAGGTGGCAGAGGGGTGGGAGTGTGGTTGGGAGGGCAAGTAAGGTAGAAATAATTATTTTGTTTCTAAAGTTGTACTTATGAAATGCATGAAGTTTGTAATCCTTAAATAAAAAGGTTTCTGGGGAAAAATAAACAGACTTTATTAGAAAAAAAAAGATGAGAGAGAGATGGAATCCAAAGAAACAAATAGCACAAGCAAAACCCAAACAATTATAACTACACTCTCGCTACTCCCTGTGAGTTAACAGCTGAATGACCAGCCACTGAGTACAGGTTTCTGAGTTTATTGCAACATTGGAGTTCTCCTTGCCTCTTAGTGGCTTATGTTGATTCTCTGAGGTCCCAGCGCTGCTTTGCTCATGTTTACAAACTCCAGTATTGCAAGTGCACCTGTTCTCAACTCCCCTCTGAGATTTACCCATCTTTACAGTAGTCCGAATGTGACAATTCATTCGCCAAACCTTTCCAGCTGAAGGAACACAGCACGTTCTTCCAGACTTTTACTATCCATCTTCCCCAGTTCACTTTCCAGGATTTATCTAGAAAACATAGTGCAGACTGGCCCACGTCTGAAGACTGTAATCACAGATCAGCACCACAATAAGAGCAGTCCACATCCTTCTGTAGCCCCCACATCTACCACCATGCTTATCTTAGTCTATGGGAAAAAAAGTAAGAAAGAAAGAAAGCAAGAGGCGGGAGGGAGAGAGGGGGAAAAAACAAGGATCCAGGTGGAATGGGGGCTGAGACCAGGAGATGCAGCAAAGAGGTGGAACACAAGCTGAAACTTGGGACTTGTTCAATGGACCGCATCCCCTGAAGCTAAAAAGATTTCTGCTTGAAAGATGGTCTCCAACCCAGTCCCACTTTATTAGCTGCTGAGCCTGAGGTTGTTTTTAAGATTTATTTATTTATTTGAAAAGCAGAAGCAGAGAGAGAGAGAGAAAGAGAGAGAGAGAGAGAGAGAGAGAGAGATTTTTCCATCCGCTGGTTTAGTCCCCAAATGGCCACAATGCCTGGAGCTGGGCCAATTTGAAGCCAGGAGCCTCTTCCAAGCTCCTGGTCTCCCACACGGGTGCAGGGGCCCAAGGACTTGGGCCACTTCCACTGCTTTCCCAGGCCATAGCAGAGAGCTGGATTGGAAGAGGAGCAGCCGGGACTCAAACCGGCGCCCGTATGGGATGCAGGCACTGCAGGTGGCAGTTTTACTCAAGAGGTACAGGCTCCTCTGGGGCTCCAGAGACTCATTTCTGTAGACCCAGCAATCTGGATTGGGTTATTTAAAAAATTATCTACTTATTTATTTGAAAGGCAGAGTTACAAAGAAAGAGAAAGATATTTTTTCTATCTGCTGGTTTACTTTCCAAATGGCCACAACCATGAGGGCTAGGCCAGGCTGAAACCAAGCAGCTCCATCCTGGTCTCCCATATGGGTGGCACAGGACCAAGCACTTGGGCCATCTTCCACATCTTTACCAGGTGCATTAGCGGGATCAGAAGTGAAGCAGCCAGGACTCAATCAAACCAGCATTCTGATTTGGGGTGCTCGTGTCACAAGTGGAGGCTTAACAGCTTGCCACAATACCGGCCCCTAGATTTTTTTTTATTAAAGGTATATTTATTTATTTGAAAGGCAGAGTTACAAGGAGGGAGAGGCAGAGAGATAAAAATCGTCCATCTGCTGGTTCACTTTCCAAATGACCACAATGGCTGGAGCTGGGCCGATCCCAAGCCAGGAACCAGGAATCCATTCCAGGTCTCCCATGTGGGTGCAGGGGCCCAACCAAGCACTTGGGCCATCCTCTACTGCTTTCCCAGGCACATTAGCAGGGAGCTGGATCAGAAGTGGAGCAGCTGGGACTTGAACTGGAGCACACACATATTGGATCCTGGCATTGCAGGCGGTAGCTCTACAAGCTACACACCACAGTGCCGGCACCTAGATTGAGTTTTAAAAGGCCCAACAGGAGGCTGGTGCTAAGCTATAGAAGGTTAAGCCTCTGTTTGCAGTGTCTGCATCCCACATGGACGCTGCTTGGAGTCCTGCTGCTCCACTTCTGATTCAGCTCCCTGTTAATGCACCTTGGAAAGCAGCAGAAAATGGCTCAAATGCTTGGGCCCCTGCACCCACATGGGAGACCCAGAAGAAGCTCCGACTCCTGTCTTCACCCCGGCCCAGACATTGCAACCATTTGGGGAGTGAACCAATGGATGGGAGGTATCTGTCTCTCTTCCCCCGGCCTGCCTTTCAGACAAATAAAATAAATATTTTATTTTAAAATAAATAAATATTTTTTAAAAATGAACAAAAGACCCAAGTGACGATTCTGCAGTTAATTCACTCAGTCAGAGTTCCCATGGTCTGAGGCCTCAAATATACGTAGAAGGAGTAGGCCACCTAGGAATCCCCATACATAAAATCCCCCTCTAGGCTATAACAAGACCTCTGAATGAACCCTGAGGCTTAGCCTGGAGACTGAAGTCCAAGGTTGAATTTCCTAAGTGACAAATGTCTTCACTTTTGTTGTACCTTGAACCCAACTGACATTTTGATGAAGCCAACATGTCGCTTCCCACAATGTTTTTAATTTTTATTTCATTTTCATTTTATCTGAAAGGCAGAGAGACAAACAGATTTTTACCCACTGGTTCACTACCCATATGCCTGCAATAGCTGGGGCTGAGCCAGGCCAAAGCCAGGAATTCAGAACTCGATCTGGGTCTCCCATTGTGGGTGGCAGGGACTGGAGTCCTTGAGCTACTATCTGCTGGCTCTTGGGGTCCACAGTAGAAAGAAGTTGGCATTGGAAGTGGAGCTAGGACTTGAACTCAGACACTCCAATATGGGATTCAGGCATCCCAACCAATTACTTAATCATTGCACCCAATGCCCAGACCCAAAATAATATTTTCTTTTCTTTTAAAGATTTATTTATTCATTTGAAAGAGTGACAGAGAGGCAAAGGCAGAAAGAGAGAGAGAGAGAGAGAGAGAGAGAGAGAGAGAGATCTTCTATCCGCTGGTGCACTCCTCAAATGGTCAAAACAGCCAGAGCAGAACCGATCCGAAGCCAGGAACCATGAGCTTCTTCTAGGTCTCTCACAAGGGCGCAGGGACCCAAGCACTTGGGCCATCTTCTACTGCTTTCCCAGGCCATGGCAGAGAGCTGGATCAGAAGTGGAGTAGCCGGGAGTTGAACCGGCACTCATATGGGATGTGGGCACTGCAGGCAGCAGCTTTATTCTGCTTCACCACAGCACTAGCCTCATAGAATAATATTTTAAACATATAAAATAAAATACAAGATTACAAAGGAAATAAATTGTATTAAAAGATAGTTATGGTAGAAGAGAAGATGGTAGAATAGGGAGGGAGCTTACTGATCTAGTCCAGGGGAAGATAGTTTAAAAAAAGTGGAAAGAGGGTCTGGTGCTGTGGTGCAGTGGGTTAAAGCCCTGGCCTAAAGCGCTGGCATCCCATATGGGCACCGGTTCAAGACCCAGCTGATCCACTTCCAATCCAGCTCTCTGCTATGGCCTAGGAAAGCAGTAGAAGATGGTCCAGGACCTTGGGCCCCTGCACTTGCATGGGAGACCCAGAGGAAGCTCCTGGCTCCTGGCTTCAGATCGGCGCAGTTGCAGCCATTTGGGGAGTGAACCAGTGGATGGAAGACTTTCTCTCTCTCTCTCTCTCTCTCTCTCTCTCTCTCTCTCTCTCTCTCTCTGCCTCTCCTCTGTGTAACTCTGACTTTCAAATGAATCTTTTAAGCAAAAAGTGGAGAGAGTGCAATCTTAGGGGAGAACTAGGGAGAAAATGGCAGAGGAAACTCCACACAAACTAGAGGGACACTGTGGATCTACGTGGAGGGTGTGGGTGAGCTTTGGAGAGTGAGGTGAGACCAGACTGCAACTGCCCAAGACATTGGCAATAAAGTTGTGGGAAGAGCCTGTCTTGAGTCCAGCTTGGAACCCTGTGGGGGACAGTGTACCTGATAACCTAGAGTAAGGAAAAGGGGTATGTTTTTCTCTCCCTGACCACCTAGCACCAATATCCTGTAACTAGCCATGACAGGATGGGTGCCATTTTGGACATATGTAACAGCTGCACCAGCTTGTGTCCGTGTGCTCAGCAACCAGCAGAGAGGAGACGCCTGAGTCTGGCTGGCAGAATTGACAGGGGGCTGGGTGCCCGTGACTGTGGCAGCCTTGTGTACAGGCACTGTGCAGACACTGTGGCTGTGTGGGAGGTCACAGAGCACGGCTGGGTCTCTGGGCGGTCACTGTGGGTGGCTCCCCATGCTCAGGGTTCTGGTGAGGGTCACTGCTGCAGGATCCATGCTCACACTGAGGACTGCAGGGATCCTCTGTGGTCCTTGTGGCAATGCAGATGCATATTGTACCCACTGGGGCTTGCACCCACGCATTGGTCTCCTTGGAGGAGAGAAGGTGAGTGTGAAACTATGCCAACAGAGCTGATCATACTTCTCTTCTGATAAAAAAAGAAAAAGAGCCGGTGCCGCGGCTCACTAGGCTAATCCTCCACCTAGCGGCGCCGGCACACTGGGTTCTAGTCCCGGTCAGGGCGCCGGATTCTGTCCCGTTTGCCCCTCTTCCAGGCCAGCTCTTTGCTGTGGCCCGGAAGTGCAGTGGGGGATGGCCCAAGTGCTTGTGCCCTGCACCCCATGGGAGACCAGGAGAAGCACCTGGTTCCTGCCTTCGGATCAGCACGGTGCGGCGGCCATTGGAGGGTGAACCGATGGCAAAGGAAGACCTTTCTCTCTGTCTCTCTCTCTCACGGTCCACTCTGCCAGTAAAAGAGAGAGAGAGAGAGAGAGAGAGAGAGAGAGAGAGAGAGGGATTTACTACGCCCAACTTGGGTGTCACCTTGGACACTCCCTTTACCCTGGAGTACTGAACAGAGCTCCCTGACCACACCCAGCACATGCCTTGGGGTGTTCACTGAAAGAGGTGATAATAGAGCTGTAGTCCAAAAATAAAAACCATTACAGGGAAAAAAAAAAAAAAAACAAGTATCTCCACAAATGGATAAAAATAAACATGGCAAGTGACGAAACAAGAGTAAGGATGACAACATGATGCCCCCAAAAGAGCACTACATTTCAATACCAGAATGTGAAGATGAAGAGAAGCACACAGAACTCCTAATAGCCAGGACCAGAAAAGATCTTTACACAATACACTGTAGTAAAATGCTCCACAGTAAAACATAAAGATTCTAAAACGTGCACGAGAGAAACACAAAGTTACTTTCAGAGGAGCTCCAATTAGTCTCACAGCGGACTTCTCATCAGAAACCCTACAGGATAGGAGAGAATGGAGAGGTATATTCCAAGTCTTAAGAGAAAAAAAACTGCCAGCCCAGAATACCGTACCCTGCAAAGCTCTCATTTATGAATGAATGTGAAATAAAGACCTTCCGTAACAAACAGAAATTGAAAGAATTTGTCACCACTCATCCAGCCTTACAAAAGATGCTTAACGATGTGCTACACACAGAAACACAGAAACATGGTCACCTGTATGAAAGAAGGTGAAGGCAGAAAATCTCCCAGTAAAAGTACGACAGAAATCCAAAGTAAACAATGGGAATATTTATGGAAAAATAGCAGGACCAAGTCATTACTTTCCATTTAAATGTAAATGGCCTCAACTCTCCAGTTAAAAGATCGACTCACTGAATCGATTGAAAAACAAAACGCATCTATTTGCTGCCTGCAAGAAATACATCTCACCAACAGAGATACATGTAGACTGAAAGTGAGAGGATAGGGGCCGGCGCTGTGGTGCAGCGGGTTAATGCCCTGGCCTGAAGATCCACCATCCCATATAGGTGCCAGTTTGAGACCCGGCTGCTCCTCTTCTGATCCAGCTCTCTGCTACGGCCTGGGAAAACAGTAGAGGATGGCCCAAGTCCTTGGGCTCCTGCACCCATGTGGGAGACCCGGAAGAATCTCCTAGCTCCTGGATTTGAATTGGTGCAGCTCTGACTGCTGAGGCCACCTGGGGAGTGATCCAGTGGATGGAAGACTCTCTCTCTCTGTTCCTCTGTGTCTCTGTAACTCTGCCTTTCAAATACATAAATAAATCTTTTTAAAAATGTGAAATTGACACTTTGAGCTGCATTGACTTTGAATAGTCCTTGTCTCAACTGTTTTTTTCCATATAAATCGTTGACCTCTTTACCCAGTATAGAGTTAATCATATGTGTATATAGTTAATTGAAAATCAATCTTAGTAAAAAATAATAATGGGAATAGGAGAAGGAGGAGGAAGAAGGGTGTGGGTGTGGGTGTGAGGCGTGTATGGAGGGAAGGATCACTATGTTCCTTAAGTTGTATTTATGAAATCCATGAAGTTTATATTCCTTAAATAAAAGATTTCTGGGAAAAATACAGTTATGAAAATATTACAAAAATAGGAGTAAGCTTTTGGCATAGCAGTTAAGTCATCTGCATCCCATATCAGAGTACTTGGGTTCAATACCCAGTTCTAGCTCCTGATTCCAGCTTCCTGCTAATGCAGACCTTGGGTGGTAGTGGAAATGTCTCTAGTAGTTGGGTTCCTGCAACCCACATTGAGACAGGATAGGAACTGCACTCACATTGAATAAATCAGATCCCTCCTATCTCCTGATTTGATTTTTGTATCCATCTCCAGCTCCAAACCAATCAGGAACAGGAGTGTTGAGACTCTAACCACGAAAGTCCTCCCTGCTTCCATTAGGGACTTCCCCAACCTGCACACATAACAAGATACCCCACTGAGACTCATGTTACTTTTCTGAGGTGGTGGTTGTGAGCAACAGTGCCATTTTTAGCATGCCATGTGCAACAAATCCCACAAAAATGAAGCACCTGCAGAAAAGACCAAGCAGAGTGCAGACTATAGAAGTGTGTGCCAAGGGAGATGAGCCAGAACTCCAGGCCAGGTGCAGATGAAAGTGCTGCATGCCGAGATGGAACTACCCTGTCACTCCAACCCTGTAAAAACACCTGTTCAACTCCAATCAGAGAGCCCATCCATGGACCCTCTCCCCACTGTGCCATCTCCCTTGTGTTTCAGCATAAGCCTACAATAAACCTTGCCTGGTAGCACTTGGACCTCTTGTCAATTTATCTTCGAAAGTGAGCCAAGGAACCTGGGGTCATTAACAGTGAGGAAGACCCACCTTGAGTTCCCAGTTTTAGCCTAGCCACGCCATAGGCATTTGGGGACCGAAGCAGCAGATGGGAGAGCACGTTCTCTCTCTCCTTCTCAAACAAAATTAAATAAAACTTTTTAAAAAAATTAGATTACAAGGGTCAACATTGTGGCACAATGGGTTAAGTCACTGCCTACAGCTCCCACATCCCATATGGGCCCAGATTGAGTCTTGGCTGCTCTGCTTCTGATCCAGCTCCCTGTTAACATGCCTGGGAAAGCAGCGCAGGATGACCCAAGTCTCTCTCTCTCAACCTCTCTCTCTCTCCCTCCCTTCCTCCCTTCCTCCCTCCCTCTAATCCTTTCATATACATTAAATTAAATAGAGTGAACTATCACCATCTAAACACTGAAAGTCAGGTCTCCATAGAGAGCTTCTAGATAGAGCAATATGGCCAGCCACACAAACTTAGCTCCTCAAAGGGATGTGGGGAATGATCTTGCAAGTGATCCCATGTTGCATTCTAGAAGGACCCTTCACACTCTGAGGCCACAGACTCATTCCCCTACACACACACACACACTGAACGTACAGACTAAACACGCATTTGGCAACAATTTCCCCCAGACTGAACGCCTAATGCCTGAACCCTACGGTGACACAGCCAGAATGAGCCTTCGAGGGAATCTCCAGAGAAACTTGGCAGCACTCACTGCGTGGTAGCCCCGAGACTCCATCTCACAGACCTTAAACCACATGGGATGTAATTGTTCGAGAATCACAGCTTCTATTCTGAAATCCAGCCGGCTTCAGGAACCTGAAGAGCTTAGCCAATCCTTTCTAGAAGAGTCTCACCCAAGCTTCCCTCCCTCTGGAGTTTTGGGTCAGACTGCCTCACATGGTGACGGCAATCCCAGCCTTCCACGCGACCTTTCCATTTTCTCTCGTGAACATGTCTTCTAACGAACACTCCTTGTACACTTAATGCCATCCTGGTGTCTGCTGCTCAGGATTAACAGAAATTGCTAGGCATGAGGCTGTGAGCTGCCTCAGTCTGAACCCCTCAATTCTCATCCCTGGAATGAGCGTACAGCTTGAGAACTGTTGCTCTAGATGTGGCTCCAGGGTCTCAGCTGTTAGGAAACTGGCACAGCATTATCTATGGCGCAGTCTCCACACTGATTTACATCCCAGGCTCTAGCCCCCACAGCCGTTGCTGGAAGCCATGGTTGGCCACATGGCCCAACCACTGTTGTCAAGCTCCACCCCCATCCTAATGGGATGCACTGCTCCTGCTTCCCTGCCCACCCTCAGGAAAGTTTTAAAAGGACCTGTTCCTGAACACGTGGCTCTCTTGGCTTCTCTCTTCTCTCTTGGTTCCTCTCTCTTGACTCTTCTCTCCTGCTCTCTTGGCTCCTCTCGTCTCTCTTCTCTCTGCTCTATCTTCTCTCCTCACTAGCTCCTCTCCTCTGTCCCTCTCTCTCTTATACTCTTTCTCTCTCTTATCCTTCTTTGTCCCTCCCCTCCAGTCTGCTGGGTTTCCCCCATTAAACTCTTTCCCTTACTCCTGTGTTCGGTATGCTCTGTGATGGCTAACAGAAATATATAACATCAGCCCCAAACTAATTCTCTATTCTGAGCCTCAGACTCATTTCGAAGAGACAGAAACCAGGTGAACCCTAGAATGGCCACCAGTGTGAATCCCCACTCTCCAAACCTTAGGCTATATTAGCATAGAATTAGCCTCCCAAGACTGAGTCTCCAGGGTAAATGCCCCAGAATAAGCTCCTAGATTGTCTACAGAAATAATGACTGAAGAATAATCCCCCTGAGGCTGGCAATGTGGTGTAACAGGTTAGGCCTCTGCCTGCCACCCTGGCTTCCCATGTGGGTGCCAGTTTGAGGCCAGGGTACTCTACTTCTAATCCAGTTCCCTGCTAGTGTGCCTGGGAAAGCAGCAGGAGATGGTCCAAGTGGTGGGGCCTCTGCACGCACTTGGGGACCTGAATGAACCTTTGACTCCTGGTTTCCACCTGGCTCAGCCATTGTGGCCATTTGGGAAGTGAACCAGCAGATGGAAGACCTCTCTCTCTCTCTCTCTCTCCCTCCCTCCCTCCCTTCCTCCCTAACCTCTGTCTCTCCATTCTCTCTGTAACTCTGCCTTTCAAATAAATAAAATACATCTTTAAAAAAAAAGAAGAAAGGGTTTTTCCTTGGACTCGTTTTTATAAAAAAGAAATTGAGGCTTCTATCTTGTTTCACGTGTCATTATTTGGTGGTTTTCTGTCACATGCCATCACGTCTGACGCCATTTGAGCCCTCTTGAACGGGCTGATGTCTGAGCCACATAATTCAGCATTCTAAGACTGAATTCCAGTGTTGAGCACCCAACAGTGAGGGATCCAGGCAGAGCTCCTGACTGACGGATGAGCCCAGCTACTAAGCTGCCAGTGCCTGAGCTGCTAAACACACTGCCAGAGATCAGGTGGCCCAAGTAAGTTCTAGACCAGACCCCCAAAATTGTGTTCCCCCAAAAAACACTGCCTGAGTCCCCCAAGGAAGCTCCAGGGCTGTGTACAAAAGACTTGGTTGGCAGAATCAAGTTTCAAATTCCCACACTGCTGTTGTACACTGAGCCCTACAAGATGGAAGTCATACTACCCATCCCAGAATGAACCCCTGGATAGAGTACCAGCCAATCACATCCAGAGTGAGCCCCTTGACTGTGCCTAGGAGACAGAGTATCCCATAGCCCCCAAACTGAGTTTGATAGAGGAAAATTCCCAAGTAGAGTTCCCTGAAATGAATCCTGCCAAACTGAGGTGTCAAGATGGAATATTCCAGGCTCAGGCCCCAGACTGACCTGCCCTGATACCCAGTGATGGTCCCCTCAGTTTGCTCAGATTCAACCCAAGTCTAGACCCCCAAGTGACCTATCAGAATGGACTATCTACACTAAGGCACCATCAGGAAATTGAGATGACCAGTGACTGGTGAAATGTATCTGAGCCTCATGTTCCTGGAAAACAGCCATTGTTGAAAACCCCACCCTTTCCAGCCGAGCCAGCCGTGAGAAAGAGCTTGCCTCCAAGGCTCTCACTGTTCTCACAGACGGCATCTTGTTCTTTGCTCAGTGACTCAGATAAGACCTGTCATCATCCTTCCTCATGGAGCCAAAAAACTCTCCGGTTGTCAACCTTTCTCTTTGCCCCATAGTGCATGGGCTACTTATTGCAATAGTCTGAAAAAAGTTGCCACTTGATTGGCCAGTATAGTTTATCTTTTAACCAGTCCGAATCCCCGCACCAAGGTACAATGCCCTCCGATCCTCAGAGAAACTGTCTCACTCATTCATTCATTCAGCAAACATTGACTGAGCCCTGACCATATATTGAGCACTGTGCTAAGCACTGGGAAGCCAACAAGACAGAAGATACCTCTGCTTTCTTTTTTTTTTTTTTTTAAGATTTATTATTTATGTATTTGAAAGCCAGAGTAACACAGAGAGAGGAGGCAGAGAGAGAGAGAGAGAGAGAGAGAGAGAGAGAGAGAGAATCTTTCATCCACTGGTTCACTCCCCCATTGGCCACAACGGCCAGGGCTGTGCAGATCCGAAGCCAGGAGCCAGGAGCTTCTTCGGGGTCTGCCACGCGGGTGCAGGGTCCCAAGTACTTGGGCCATCTTCTCCTGCTTTCCGAGGCCACAGCAGAGAGCTGGATCGGAAGTGGAGTATCCGGGTCTCAAATCAGAGCTCATATGGGATGGTGGATCTTCAGGCCAGGGCGTTAACCCACCGCGCCACAGCGCCGCCCCCTACCTCTGCTTTCCTATGGCTTACATTTGTGTGAAGATAAGAAAGGAGGGAGGAACAGGTGGTTTCTTTTTTAAGGAAAAGCACGTGTTTTTTTTTTTTTCCTCATTTTTAAAGATTTTACTTACTGGGGCCTGCTCTCTGGCGCAATGGGTTAATGCCCTGGCCTGAAGTGCCAGCATCCCATATGGGCACTGCTTCATGACCCGGCTGCTCCACTTCTGATCCAGCTCTCTGCTGTGGCCTGAGAAAGCAGTAGAAGATGGCCCAAGTCCTTGAACCCCTGCACCTGCCTGGGAGGCTCAGAAAAGGCTCCTGGCTCCTGGCTTCGGATCGGCTCAGCTCCAGCCATTGCGGCCAGTTGGGGAGTGAACTATCGGATGGAAGATCTCTCTCTCTCTCTCTCTCTCTCTCTCTCTCTCTCTCTCTCTCCCTCCTCTCTCTGTGTAACTCCACCTTGAAAATAGTCTCTGTAACTCTGGCAGAGGAAGAGAGAGAGAGAGAGAGAGCAAGCGAGAGAGAAAGAAAGTCTTTCATCTGCTGGTTCACTCCCCAAATGGCCACAGCGGCTCTAGCTGGGCCTATCTGGAGCCAGGAGTTTCAGCCAGGACTTGAACCAGCCCCTATGTGGGATGCCAGCATTGCAGCAGATGGCTTTAACCACTACACCACAGTGACAGCCCCAGAGGAGCAGTTTTTAAAGGGGTGGCAGGCTGGCACCACGGCTCAATAGGCTAATCCTCTGCCTGCGGCGCCGGCACACCGGGTTCTAGTCCCGGTCGGGGCGCCGGATTCTGTCCCGGTTGCCCCTCTTCCAGGCCAGCCCTCTGCTGTGGCCCAGGAGTGCAGTGGAGGATGGCCCGAGTGCTTGGCCCTGCACCCCATGGGAGACCAGGAAAAAGCACCTAGCACCTGGCTCCTGGCTTCGGATGAGCGCGGTGCACCGGCCGCGGCAGCCATTGGAGGGTGAACCAACGGCAAAGGAAGACCTTTCTCTCTGTCTCTCTCTCTCACTGTCCACTCTGCCTGTCAAAAAAATAAATAAGGGGTGGCAGAGAGAGCATTCCAGAGGATATAACAATTGAGTTGTGCTCAGAAGGAGGAGATGGAGACACCAAAGAAGAAGCTTCCAAGAAAGGAGGACCACAAGCACAAAGGCCAGGCGTGAGCAGGAAAGACGCAGAGGAGATGAGAGGGATGATACAGGCCAGGGCTTTGGGGTCATGGCCAAAAGTTTGATTTTTCGTTTTAATGCAACAGAAAATGTTCTATGCAGGGGGATTAAATGATCTGCTTTTCATTTTTTTCTTTTTGTTTTTAAATACATTCCTTCCAATGCCATTTTTTCCCCATGAACATTTATTTTATTCATGAGGCAGAGAAAAGAGAGCGAGACAGACACTGAGCTGGTATGTGGCTCACCGGGTTCAGCCACTATCTGCAGTATCAGCATCCCATAATGCCAGTTCGAGTCCCGGTTGCTCCACTTCCAATCCAGCTCCCTGATAATGTGCCTGGGAAAGCAATGGAGGATGGCCCAAGTGCTTGAGTCCCTACACCCACATGGGAGCTCCTGGCTCCTGGCTTCAGCCTGCCCCCATTGTAGCCATCTGGGGAGTGAACCAGCAGATGGAAGATTCTCTCTCTCTCTCCCCCTCTCCCTCTCTCTCTCTCTTTCTAACTCTGACTTCAGAGAAATAAATATTTTTTAAAAAATAATTTTTTGGGCCGGCGCCGTGGCTCAACAGGCTAATCCTCCGCCTTGCAGTGCCAGCACACCGGGTTCTAGTCCCGGTTGGAGCACCGGATTCTGTCCCGGTTGCTCCTCTTCCAGTCCAGCTCTCTGCTGTGGCCCGGGAGTGCAGTGGAGGATGGCCCAAGTGATTGGGCCCTGCACCCCATGGGAGACCAGGAAAAGCACCTGGCTCCTGGCTCCTGCCATCGGATGAGCGCGGTGCGCCGGCTGCAGCGCGCCGGCCACGGCGGCCATTGGAGGGTGAACCAACGGCAAAGGAAGACCTTTCTCTCTGTCTCTCTCTCTCACTGTCCACTCTGCCTGTCAAAAAATTTTTAAAAATATTTTTTTTAAAAAAAGGAGAGAGAGAGAGAAGCAGACATACATAGGGAGAGCCCTACCATCCCACTGGAATTGTTGCCAGTAGCCAGAGCAAAGATTCGAACCCAAACATGCCTTGATGTACTTTTAGAAAAACCACTTTGGCTACTATAGTGAAAAGGAATTATAGAGGGCAAAGATGGAAGCAGGAAGACCATTGGGAAGCTATTGCAACAGTACAATTTTGAATATTCCCAACACAGAGAAATGAAAAATGTCTTAAGGTGGAAGGATATGCCAATTACCCTAATCTGATCATTACATATTGGATATATGTGTTAAAATGTCACACTGTGGGGCTGGCATAGCAGTAAAGCCACTGCCTGCAATGCTGGCATCCCATATGGGTGCTGGTTCAAGTCCTGGCTGCCCCACTTCCAGTCCCTGCTAATGGCCTGTTTGAAATTAAGATTGATTTATTTACTTGAAAGTCAGAGAGAGAAAGATCTTTGATTTGCTATTTCACTTCTCCTGTTTCACTAGGTGTCCCACATTAGTTCCTGCTAATGGCCTGGGAAAGCAGTGCAGATGGCCCAAGTACTTGGGTCCCTGCCACCTATGTGGGAGACCCGGATGAAACTCCTGGCTCAGCCCTGGTTGTTGCAGTCACAAGGGGAGTGAACCAGCAGATGGAAGATCTCTCTCTTTCTGTCTCTCCTTCTCCCTATAACCCTGACTTTCAAATAAATAAATAATTTTAAATATATATATATATATATCTTCAAAAAGTCACACTATTCCCTATAAATATGTATGATTACAATGCATCAATTGAAAATAAAAAGGTATTTAAAAATATTTCATGGGGCCAGCATTGCGACACAACAGAGTTAAGCTGTCACCTGTGGCACCAGCATCCCATATGAGCTCCAGTTCCAGCCCCAGCTGCTCTTCTTCCAATCCAGCTCCCTGCAAATGCACCTGGAAAGACAGCAGAAGATGGCTCAAGTGCTTGTGCCCCTGCCGCCCATGTGGGAGTCCATGATGGAGTTTCCAGCTCCTGGGTTCGGCTTGGACCAGCCCCAGCCACTGCAGCTATTTGGGGGAATGAAACAGCAGATGGAATATTCTCTCTCTCTCTCTCTCTCTCTCTCTCTCTCTCTCTCTCTCTCTCTCTCCGCCTTTTAAATAAATAGATAAATTTTAAAAACCAATAAAAATAGTTCAGAAAGGAGACAACAGTGACTTGGTGAAGGTTAGATATCATGGTGACAGAGATAATTTTTTAAATTTATTTTCATTTTACTTTACTTTTTTCCATTTTACTTTAAAGGTAGAGAAACAGACAGAATGATATCTTTCATCCCCAAATGCCTACAACAGTCAGATCAGGGGCAGGAGCCTGGAACTCAATCTGGGTCTCCAACATAGGTGGCAGGAAGCCAAATGCCTGCGCCGTCACCTACTGTATCCCAGGATGTGCGAGAGCAGGAAGCTGGAATCGGAAGCAGAGCTAGGACTTGAACAGTATGGGGTGCAACAGTATGGGGTGCAAGCATCGTAAGCAGCGTCTAACTGCTATAGCAAACACCCACCCACCCCCAAGACACATGTGGAAGGTAGAAACAATAGTATTCCACAGTAGATGAGTGTAGAAGAGGTGAGGGAAAGGGAGGATTCTCAGCTTTCTAGGTCAGTAACAGCTGGTTGTACTGAGTTGGGGTAAAGTGGGAGAACGAACAGATTTGGAAGGAAAAAAGATCAAGATTTGTGTTTTGGATGTGTTCGATATGAGGTGCCTGCTAGATAACCAAGTAAAGATGACAAGGAACCATGTGGGTCTACAGGTTCGGAGAACTTCAACATTTAGAGGCCAGGAAAGGCAACCAAGAAGAAATAGACATGTTTCAAGGAGGTTCTGGATGACTGTCATATGTTGCAGAAAAGACAAGTTGGATTTGACAGCGTGAGGTCTGTAGTGAAATTTCGCTAGGAAAGGATCAGAGAAATAGGCAGTAGCAGGCAGAGATTGTGGAACTTGAGTGGCGCTCTTTCAGATGGTAGCTAATAAAGTGCATGCATGCATTGTTGGGAATGGCCCGAAAGAGAGAAACTAGCAATGCAGGAGAGATGGAAGTAACAGAAGGCAGGAAGTCCAGGAGTGAGTGAGAGGTTGAAAGCAGAAATGGGGGCCAGTGCTGTGGTGTAGTAGCCTGCAGCGCCAGCATCCAGATGGGCACCGGTTCTAGTCCCAGCTGCTCCACTTCCGATCCAGCTCTCTGCTGTGGCTTGGGAAGGCAGTAGAAGATGGCCCAAGTCCTTGGGCCCCCGCACCCATGTGGGAGACCTGGAAGAGGCTCCTGGCTCCTGGCTTCAGATCAGCTCAGCTCTGGCCGTTCAGGTCATTTGCAGAATGAACCTGCAGAATGGAAGACGTCTCTCTCTGGCTCTACCTCTCTCTGTAACTCTTTCAAAGAAATAAAATCATCCTTAAAAAAAAAAAGAAAGAAAGAAAGCAGAAAGGGAAGGTCAGGTCTCTGACATGACAAGAGACAGTTATTGCATGCGATAAGCCAGAAGAAGAAACTGGACGTAAGGAGGATTATAGATTTGGTGGTAAAATAAGGAGACTCCCATTTGAATGTGTCTACCAGGGGTCTCCAAAAAGTTGATGGAAAATACATATTAAGAAGAAACTATGCGTAGATTTCAAAAATGTTGTACCAAAACAAACTTATCTTTTAATTCCATTTTTTACAAACGTTTGAAGTCTTTTGTATTCTTGGTTTTTTTTAAGTATTTATTCTTTTTATTTATTTATTAGAAAGGCAGAATTACAGAATTCTATTCACTGGTTCACTCCACAATGGCTGGGGCTGAGCCAGGAGTGCAGAGCTTCTCTGAGTCTCCCGAGTGGGTGCAGGAGCCCAAGCACTTGGGCAGTCCTCTGTGGCTTTCCCAGGTGCATTAGCAGAAATTTAGATAGATTAGGAGTAGGGTAGCCAGGATAAGAAGGGGATGCTAGTGTCACAGCAGTGGCTTTACCCACTATGCCACAATGTTGACCCCTACTTACATATCTTTTTTTCCTTAAGATTTATTTATTTATTTGAGAGGCAGAGTTAGAGAGAGGGAGGGGGCCTTCCATCCACTGGGTCACTCCCCAAATGGCTGCAACAGCTGGAGCTGAGCCCATCTGAAGCCAGGAGCCAGGAGCTTCTTCCGGGTCTACCCACACAGGTCCAAAGGGCCCAAGCAATTGGGCCATCTTCCAAGGCCATAGGCAGATAGCCGGGTTGTAAGAGGAGCAGCCGGGACATGAACCAGTGTCCATATGGTATGCTGGCACTGCAAAGTTTAACCTATGGCACAGTGCTGGCCCCTACATATCTTCTTTTTTTATATAAGATTTTTATTTATTCATTTAAGAGGTAGAGTTACAGAAAGTGAGAGGGAGACACAGAGAAAGGTCTTCCTTTCATTGGTTCATTCCCCAAATGGCTGCAACAGCTGGAGCTGCGCCAATCCAAAGCCAGGAGCCAGATACTTCTTCCCCATCTCAAATGCAGGTGCAGGGGCCCAAGGACATGGGCCAACTTCTACTGCTTTCCCAGGCCATAGCAGAGAGCTGGATCGGAAGCGAAGCAGCAGGGACTAGAACCAGGACCCATATGGGATGCCCGCACTGCAGGCAGAGGATTAACCTACTGCACCACGGGGCCGGCCCCCCAGCCTACTTATCTTCTTAATGACGGGTAATGTGAGGCTATCAGCCGAAGCTAAGGGCAGAGGCTGGGAGGAGCAAGGTTTGGGAGGAGAGGAGAAAATAGGAAATAGTTATCTCTGGGGGTGGGGAAGTGATAGCATAGCAGGACTGCTGCTCTATTAATGTCCATTTGAGGATTGCAATCAATAATGTAGTGTGAAATCAGGTGGACTTTTGACCAAGGGGTTACAGCTGCCTCTAGCTCCACTCCCAGTTTCAGCTTCCTGCTAATACA
Organism: Sylvilagus floridanus; assembly: GCA_949820135.1. NCBI lineage: Eukaryota > Metazoa > Chordata > Mammalia > Lagomorpha > Leporidae > Sylvilagus > Sylvilagus floridanus. The sequence continues at coordinate 94,160,730 of OX463223.1, forward strand.
TGCCCTGGGATGCAATGATGATTGCTCAAGTAATTGAGTTCCTGCTGCCATGTGGGAGCACTGGATTGAATAACAAGTTCCTGGATTTGGCCTTGCCCAGCCCTGGTGATTTTGTGGGCATCTGGGGAGTGAACAAGCAGGTGGAAGATCACTGTCTTTGTCTCTGACTCATTTCTCTCTCTTGCTCTCTCTCTCTTGCTCTTCTCTCTCTCTCCCTTTCAAATAAACAATTTTTTAAAGTTAAAATGCCTGCAGCCCATATTAGAGTGCCTGGATTCAATGCCTACCTCTGGCTCCGAAATCCAAGCTTCCTGTAATGTAAACAGTGGGAGGTGGCAGTGTGGCTCAAGTCACTTAAGTGGGTTCCTTCCGCCCGTGTAGGAGACCTGGAGGGAGTTCCTGGTTCCCAGCTTCAGCTTGGCCCAGTCCAAGCCCAGGCTATTGCACACATTTGGAGAGTGAAGCAGCAGATATGCATCCTCTCTCTCTCTCTCTCTCTCTCTCTCTCTCTCTCTCAAATAAATACATTTAAAAAACCAAAAATCACTTAGTGTGAAATGGATTTCTGCGTGCATTTTGATCTCCTCTAATAACATTCAGCTTCCTCGAGTTGTTAGAAGAAATCCTGCAGCTACAGAAGTCAAAGCATCACTTTTTTTTAGATTATTTATTTATTTCACAGGTAGAGTTACAGACAGAGAGAGAGAGAGAGAAAGATCTTCCTTCCGTTGGTTCACTCCCCAGATGGCCACAACAGCCAGAGCTGCACCGATCCAAAGCCAAGAACCAGGTGCCTCCTCCAGGTCTCCCACACAGGTGCAGGGGCCCAAGCACTTGGGTCATCCTCCACTGCTTTCCCAGGCCACAGCAGAGAGAAGAGGGGCAGCCGGGACTAGAGCTGGTGCCCATGTGGGTTGCTGGCACCTCAGGCAGAGGATTAACCTACTGCACCACGGCGCCGGCCCCCAAAGCATCACTTTCTTGCTAGCTCTCAACTGCTAATAGCAGCTCTCAACTGCTGATAGCCAAGTTCCTTGCCCACATGGCACTCTTACAACATGGCAGCATACTTCTTCAAAACTGGCAAAAGAGAGTCTCTCAAACTCTTATCTACCACAATGGCATCTTAGGGGTATGACATCTTATCACTTTTGCCATATTCTATTTGCTATGAGCAAGCCATAGCTTCCACTCGTACTCAAGGGGAGGAGATTACAGGAGGACATGAACACCAGGTGGTGGGGATTACTGAGGGGTCACTTTAGTTGTGTGTCAGCCACAAGGGCTAGAATAGTCTAGATACATGCAAGCAAGTGATTATGATGATGGATAATGAAACATGAGTTGGGTGCATTACTTTTCTATTGCTGAATAATACAATTCATACAATTTTAGTATCTTAAAACCACACACACTATCTCACAATTTCCATGGGTTAGAAGTCCAGGCACAGCCTAATTAGGTTTTTTATTCAAGGTCTCACTCATCACAATCAAGATGTTGGCAAGGGGGCCAGTGCCAGTGTTTGGCACAGTGGTTAAGACACTGCTAGTCAGGGCCAGCACTGTGGTGTAGCGGGTGAAGCCACTGCCCGCAGTGCCGGTTTGAATCCCGGCTGCTCCTCTTCTGATCCAGCTCTGCTGTGGCCTGGGAAGGCAGTAGAAGATGGCCCAAGTTCTTGGGCCCCTGCACCTGCGTGGGAGACCGGGAAGAAGCTCCTGGCTCCTGGCTTCAGGTCAGTGCAACTCTGGCTGTTGTGGCCAACTGGGAAGTGAACCATCGGATGGAAGACCTCTCTCTCTCTCTCTCTCTCTCTCGCGCGCGCGCACTCTCTTGCTCTTGCTCTCGCTCTCTCCTCTCTCTCTGCCTCTGCCTCTTTGTAACTCTACCTTTCAAATAAATAAAAAATAAATAAAAATATTTTAAATTATTTTTAAAAAAAGACACTGCTAGGGATGACAACATTCCATATCAGAGTGTCTGGCTCTAATACATATGCCTTTGCTTCTAATCCAGCTAGTTAATAATGCACACTCTGGGAGGCAGCAGGTGATGGCTCAAGTACCTGGGTCCCTGCCACTCATCTGGGAAACCCAGATTGAGTTCCAGGCTCCTAGTTTTAGCCTGGCCCAGTGCCAGTTATTGTGGGCATTCGGGGTATGAACCAGCAGATGAAATATATTTCTTTCTTTCTTTCTCTCCCTCTCTCTCTCCAGTAAAATAAAATGGAAATAATAAATAAAAGTTCTATACAAAAAGAAATTCTATCACCTTGCTTGGGAGAAACCAAAATTAAATAATTGTTGAAATTCCCAACTGCTGGGCCCCATCCACAGTGATGCCTGTGTGACCAGGCATCCATTCCATCTCTGGGACCCAGGGCTTCATATGAGGGCTTTGTTCAAAGATTAACCCTCACAGAGATATTAAGTTTATTTCTTGTTTTTATTTTTTTTTTAAAAAAGGAACTTTCTGAAATACTCCTATCGGCTGATAACAACCCTTGTTCGGGACACACTTGAGAAACTCATGCCTTGTCTTGCAACCATGTACCAGATTTTGAAGTTAGGATGACCCAGCTTATGAGAACAGTGAGTTTGGAACATCAAGCTCAGATCACTCCATAACCATATCTCCCTCCAGCCACATAGCCCTCAATACACCACTTCATTTTTAATACTAAATCTTTCGAACATAGCCTTCCAGCAACTTGATGAACCAGAACAATTATTAATGGGAGGCTTTGACATCAAAACAAAGAATCACAGTGATGAACTGACCTTCTCTCTTTCCCAAAACAGCAAAACTAGATGAACAACTAAGTGTGTATATGCTCACACTGCCTCAAAATCTTCTTCCAATTGTGGCTGGACAAAGAAACTTCCTACCACTTTGAAACCACCTCAGGAGCCTTTATAGTTTCCCAATGGGGCTCACAAAATAGAATGCATTTGATATATCAGCAGCACATAAAGGAAAAAAACTGAGTGCTGGCTGCATGGTGAGACAGTGGTATTCTCACCCAGTTGCATGGGTTGCATACTGAAGGGAAATCAATCTCTTTCTCTCCCCACCCGGACCCTCTCTCCTCTCTCCTCTCTCTCTCTCTCTCTCTCTCTCTCTCTCTCTCTTCTTCCTGCCCTCCTTTCTTTTGGTTGCAAGTAATAGAAATCGATTCTGTCACCTTGAAGTAAAAAATAATCTACTGTATGACTATGGGGAACTTGCAGAATTGTGAGAGAAGGCTGAAATTCGGGTCAGAGAGGGTAGGATCCAAAGCAGTTCTGGACTGATGGTTTTTTAATGTTTCTGCAACTGGATGAAACAACTCCAGCTGTTTGCTCACTCTACTCTCTTTCTACTCAAAGGATGATCTGTGGACCAGCAGCACTGGCAGCACCTGGGAGCTTTGTAGCTCTCAGGGTCAGAGTCTACAGCAGAACAAGAGTCCCAGGTGATTTGTATGAATTTTAGAGTTTGGAGAAGCACTGCGCTGTTCAAGATCTAGCTGATTTGGTTCGGGTCATGCGCCCCGTCTCTTGGCCAGGATACTGTGACTGGCAGTCCAACTAGGTTGTATCCAGTGAGGAACTGAACATCTGAAATCTCTCAAATCATAATGCTGTTACCAAAAGAATCCAATAAGTGCCCACTTCACCCTTGGTCCTCTTTGAGAGGGCGAGCTTTGGAAGTGCTTTTCCTCAGGAAGGATTAAACAGACCTTTGTGTTTTCATTAGATATGGACTCTCCTTGGAGTCAATGAAGTCATTTTGCCCAACTCCTGAGATGAATTCTTAGGGAAGGGAATGAGGGAAGGTCTATAGTGGGCAAACACCTGCCTCAGTCTGAATCCATTGCTGCTCAGACAATGAGATCTCCAAGAAGAGCTGAGTGTATGCAAAGAAAGACTGATCATTAAGAGCTCCACCTTGGGGAACCCTGGGAGGACCGCACTAGATTAACATATTAGATGGAAACAGACTGGTGTTCAATAGCGACACACTGTGGCCATGAGGCACAATGGCAAGTGTGGCAGTGGAGTCTTTCCTGCTGAGGGCAACCTCTTTGGATTGTATAAACTCTTGGATAAGCCAGAGAAAGAAAAAAATCAGAAAGGGTCCTAGTGAACTTCTTGATAATCTAGACCATGAGGACTCAAGCCAGTTTTCATTTAATTTGTTTTTTAAATTTTTTTTTAAAGATCCGTTTATTTATTTGAAAAAGTGACACAGAGAGAGAAGGAGAGGCAGAGACAGAGAGAGGCCTTCCATCCGCTGGTTCACTCCACAATTGGCTGCAACAGCCGGAGCTGTGCCGATCTGAAGCCAGGAGCTTCTTCCTGGTCTCCCATGTGGGTGCAGGGGCCCAAGGACTTGGGCCATCTTCTACTGCTTTCCCAGGCCATAGCAGAGAGCTGGACAGGAAGTGGAGCAGCCAGGAATCGAACCAGTGTCCATATCAGATGTCAGCACTGCAGGTGGTGGCTTTACCCATTATACCACAGCACCGGCCCCCTCATTTTATTTGGAGAATTACAAAGTATATGACTACACTTGCACCTCAAGAGTTGTAGAACTGTTCACAGTCTCTCTCTGTGTATATATACACACATATATATATGTAATTATTATTTCAGAAGTTCCCTTCCAAACCAAAAAATACTGAAGGGAACTTTTCTTATTCGTTTCTGCACTCCCAGAACATAGTACATGGTAGGTGTTCAGCAAATATTTGTTGAATGAATGAATGTGATACAGAGCCTCAAGATAAAACATTGATATGGGACTGGCACTGTGGTATAGAAAGTTAAGCCTTGCCGGCGCCATGGCTCAACAGGCTAATCCTCCGCCTTGCAGCGCCGGCACACCGGGTTCTAGTCCCGGTCGGGGCACCGGATTCTGTCCCGGTTGCCCCTCTTCCAGGCCAGCCCTCTGCTGTGGCCCGGGAGTGCAGTGGAGGATGGCCCAAGTGCTTGGGCCCTGCACCCCATGGGAGACCAGGAAAAAGCACCTAGCACCTGGCTCCTGCCATCGGATCAGCGCGGTGCGCCGGCCGCAGCGCGCCGGCCGCGGCAGCCATTGGAGGGTGAACCAACGGCAAAAGGAAGACCTTTCTCTCTGTCTCTCTCTCTCACTGTCCACTCTGCCTGTCAAAAAAAAAAAAAAAAAAAAAAAAAAAAAAAAAAAAAAAAAAAAAAAAAAAAAGAAAGTTAAGCCTTACCTGTGGTGCCGGCATCCTATATGGGCACCAGTACATGCCCCAGCTGCTCCACTTACAATCCAGCTCTCTGCTATGGCCTGGGAAAGCAGTAGAAGATGGTCCAAGTCCTTGGCCCCTGCATCCATGTGGCTCCTGGCTTCAGATTCGCCCAGCTCCGGCCATTGTGGCCATTTGGGGAGTGAACCAGAGGATGGAAGACCTCTCTCTCCATCTTTCCCTCTCGCTGTCTGTAACTCTGTCTCTCAAATAAATAAATAATTTTTTAAAAAAAGAACATTGATAATGATTGGACAAAACCTAAATGCCATATGCCTGGATGTACCCAAAGAGTACAGACTGATATGATCTCCTCATATTTTAAAGATTTATTTATTTATTTGAAAAGCAGAGTTAGAGAGAGAGAGAGAGAGATCTTCCATCCACTGGTTCACTGCTCCAAATGGCTGCAACAGCCAGGGTCGAACCAGACCAAAGCCAGGAGCCAGGTGCTTCTTCTGGGTCTCCCACAGGGGTAGCAAGAGCTCAAGCACTTGGGCCATCTTTACTGCCTTCCCAGGTGTGTAAGCAGAGAGCCGGATAGGATGTGGAGCAGCCAGGACTCGAACCAGTGCCCACATGGGATGCCATTGTTGCAGGCTGTGGCATTAATCCATGAGCCACAGCACTGGCCCCCTCTTTATTTTTTTTAAGCCATGAGGATGCTAGCAAAGAGTAATAAAGAGAAATAATTAAGAGCACACACCTGACAGACTAGGCAGGGGTCTCAGTAAAGAACTGAGAGCACCTTCACTCTTTTTGGATTAATTAATTATGAGGCAGAAAGACAGAGGGAGAGAGAGAGTACACCTACCCCTTGATTCACTCACTAGATTCCTGCAACAGCTGAGACTGGCATGCAGTCAGGACCTGGAGCTAGGAACTCAATCTTGGTCTCCCATGTGGGTGACAGGGATCTAAGTACTTGAGCTAACACTGTTCCCTCAGGGTCTGAATTAGCAGGAACCTGGAATCCAGCACAGACCTGGGACCCAAACCTAGGCATTCTGATATGGGATTCGGGCACTCTAGTGGTCTCTTAATCAGTAGCCCCAACATCTGCCCCATGTCTCCTTACCCTTAAATATCCTCATAAATAATTCAAATCCTAGTCAACACATCTTAGAAAAGCCCAGTCCCTCCCCCAATATATCTGAAGATTTTGGTGGAATTTCATTTATTCTAGCCAGATATCCTACCTACTCTAGGCTCTTCTGCTACCTTGAACTTCCCTGGTAGGTGTCATAGACACACCTAATTGCTACATACACCAAGAACAGACCTTTGCCACTGGAGGGTAACCTGACCTGCCCCAAGAGTGCTCAGCCCTGCTTGCATCCTGCTCCTGCCACGTGTCCTGCTCCCAGGGCCATGCCATGGAGCCACAAGCATCTCAATAGTTTCTTCTTAGGCCCATTGATCTCCTTCCCCTTACAAGATCAAGTGACCTTTGAGTAGTATCCAGTAAGAGAGCCCCCCAAAGTGGGCTCTACTTCCCCCTTCTCCACTTCCAATCTTCGTGGTAAAATGTTCTGCCCCAGTCAAGGACTTCTCTTTTGCATAAAGTCAAAATACATTAGCTTTCTTCAAAATCTCAATTTAGAAATTTAAAAAAAAAAAACTAAACATTATCTACATCTTTCTCTTTGTTACTTCTCTAATAATCTTAATTTTTTTTTTTGACAGGCAGAGTGGACAGTGAGAGAGACAAAGATCTTCCTTTTCCATTGGTTCACCCCACAAATGGCCGCTGCGGCTGGCGCGCTGCGGCCGGCGCACCACACTGAACCGAAGCCAGGAGCCAGGTGCTTCTCCTGGTCTCCCATGCAGGTGCAGGGCCCAAGCACTTGGGCCATCCTCCACTGCACTCCCGGGCCACAGCAGAGAGCTGGACAGGAAGAGGAGCAACCGAGACAGAATTCGGCGTCTTGACCGGGACTAGAACCTGGTGTGCTGGCGCTGCAGGTGGAGGATTAGCCTAGTGAGCCGAGGTGCCGGCCTGTAATCTTCATTCTCTTAGAAGCAACAATGCACTGCAGTGTACTGGGTACTCCAAATTTATGTGCACCCAAAACCTGGGAATGTGACCTGATTTGGAAATATATAGCCAAGCTAAAATGGAGTACTACCGGATTAACCTATATTCTAGTTCCAGTGATCAGTGTCCTTACAAGAAGAAACAATTTTGGAAAGAAATATCAGAAGATATACACAGCAAGATGGTCGAGTGAAGATGGAGGCAAAGACTGGATGAATGCACCCACAAGGCAATAAACATGAAAGATTGGGGCCAGCACTGTGGCGCATCGGGTAAAGCTGCCACCTGCAGTGCTGGCATCCCATATGGGCACTGGTTCGAGTCCCAGCTGCTCCACTTCCGAGCCCGCTCTCTGCTGTGCCCTGGGAAACAGTAGAAGATGGCCCAAGTCCTTGGGATCTTGCATCCGCGTAGGAGACCCGGAAGAAGCTCCTGGCTCTTGGCTTTGGATTGGCACAGCTCCAGCCGTTGCGGCCAGCTAGGGAGTGAACCAGAGAATGGAAGACCTCTCTCTCTCTGGCTCTCCTTCTCTCTCTGTGTAACTCTGACCTTCAAGTAAATAAATAAATCTTTTTAAAAAAAAATAAACATGAAAGATTGCTGGCAAATACAAGAAACTAAAAGGGAAGCATTGCAGACCCTCCCTCACAGTTTCTTGAAGCAACAACCGTGCTAACACCTTGACTTTGGACTTCTGGTCTCATTAACTATGACAACAAAAATTCCTATTGTTTTAAGTTACCCTGGTTATGATACTTTTTTAAAGACCTGTTTATTTATTTGAAAGGCAGAGAGAGAGAGAGAGAGATCGATCGATCGATCTTCCATCCACTGGTTCATTCCCCAAATGGTCTCAAGGGCCAGACCAGGCTGAAGCCAGGAGCCAGGAGCTTCATCCAGGACTCCTATGTGGATGCAGGCATATTAGCAAGGAACTGAATCACAAATAGAGCAGCCAGGACATGAACCAGCGATGCCAGCATTGCAGGTGACAGCCCAATCCACTATGCCACAATGCTGGCCCCTCGTGATACTTTAATTTTTTTTTTCATTTATCTGAGAAGCAGAGAGACAGAGAGAGAGAGAGAGAGAGAGAGAGAGAGAGAGAGAGAATCTTCCATTCACTGGTTCACTCCCCAGATGCCCACAACAGTCAGGGCAGAGCCAAGTCAAAATCAGGAGCCTAAAACTCAATCTGAGTAACACACGAGGATGGCAAGGACCAAACTACTTGAAATATCACCTGCTGCCTCTTACGGTGTGCATCAGCAGGAAGCTTGAATCAGGAGCAGAGCTGGGACTTGAACTCCGTACTCCTTTGCAGGATGTGGTTGTCCCATTGTCTTTACCATTGCACCAAACATCCACCCCTTGTGGTACTTTTCTGTGGCCTTCCTGAGAAACTAAGACAAACATAGATGTTCTTGTTTCCTAGTAAAAATAAACAAGAAAGATAAGGCAAAAGAAATAGCACAGAGATTAAGATTTCAAGATCTTATTTTACAATTTCATTAATTAAAGTTAATCTTGAGGCTGGTGTTGTGGCTTAGCGGGTTAAAGCCCCAGTCAGTGGCGCCTACATCCCATATGGGCATCGATTCAAGTCCTGGCTGCACCACATCCGATCCAGCTCTCTGCTATGGGCTGGGAAAGCAGCGGAAGATTGTCCGAGTCCTTGGGCCCCTGCACCCGCGTGGGAGACCCAGCAGAGACTCCTTGCTCCTGGCTTTAGATCAGCGCAGCTCTGGCCGTTGCAGCCATCTAGGGAGTGAACCATGGATAAAAGACCTCTCTCTCTCTCTCTCTTTCTCTCTTTGCCTCTGCCTCTCTGAAAGTCTGCCTTTCAAATAAATAAATGAGTCTTTAAAAAAAAAAAGACAGCTGGTGGCAATTTTTTAACAAAAATTTTTAAAAACTTTTAAAAATAAATATATAAATAAAGTGAATCTAAAGAGTAGTGCAATTACAGGTTAAGAAGGGACAGCCAGGGATGGCTATTGTGGCACAGTGGGCTGAGCTGCCATGTGGGACACATGCATTTCAATGTGAGTGCCAGGATTCACTCCTGGAAACTCTACTTCTGACCCAACTTCCTGCTAATGCATCCTGAGGTGAGGGCTCAAGTACTTTGGCTTCTGCCATGCAAGTGTGAGACCTGGATAGAGTTCTTGGCTCTTGGCATTGGTCTGGTCCTAGCCTAACGCTGGCTGTTTTGGGTATTTGGGAAGTGAACCAGCACAACCAGTGTCTGTCTGTCTGTCTCTCTCTCTCTCTCTTTTCCTGCCTGTCAAGTAAATGAAAATAAATAACTTTTTTTTTAAGAGAGGGGCTGGCCTGAAGGAAATTTTGACATATACTACACCATGAATAAATTTGAAAGACATTATTCTAAGTAAAATAAGCCAATACTTCAGGATTTCATTTATATGAGACACCTGGAGTAACCAAAATCATAGCAAATAGAATGGTGGTTAGCAGGGACTAGAGGGAGGGGGAAATGGGCGGTTCTTGCTTAATTGGTACAGAGTTTTGAGAGAAAAAGAGTTTTGGAGATGAACATTGATGGTGGTTGCCCAACAAACTAAATGTATTTAATGCCCCTAAGCCACAGACATAAAAATTGTTGAGATGGTAAATTTCATGTTACGCATAATTTACCACTATTAATTTTTTTAAAAGAAAGGCAGGCCTACAAAGTCACTTGTGACCTCTGCCATCTCTCTAGTCCCTTTGGACCCCATTCTCCCCATCACTTCCTGCCCCAACAATCAGGAGTTTCTTCTTGTTCCCTCTTTCCATCCTGATACGCTGTGGCACTCTGCCTAGACCGCTCCCTCTCGCCCGTCTCAGCTTGTCCTGACACTAACGATCAGCTTGGGGCCCAACTGCCCATTCTCAAGGCACGCTGTACCTAAGCTCCCTGTGCTGCTTACAGTTAAATACTTGGACAACTGATTATTTAATGTTTCTGTATCCAACTAGAATGTCAGCTCCACCGAGATAGGAACTATGTCTGTTTTGTTCACTGCTACGTCTCTCTCCCAGAACAGTTGGATACTTACTAAACATTTGCTGACTGAATAGATTATTGTTTACAGCTGCTTCAAGGATCTCACATTCTACAATCCAGGATCTATAAACCTCAGCCTTGTGGGTCCAAGACACTGGATTTTGAAGAACACAAGGAGCCAATTCAACAGAACTGGGTGATGGAAGCAAACTGTGGACTTCCTCCACAAAACATATACCATTATTTTTTTTAAAGATTTCTTTATTTACTTGAAAGGCACAGTGACAGAGATAGACAAAGAAACAGAGAGAGCTCTTGCATCCATTGGAAGTCCCCAAATGCTCACTGCAGCCAGGGCTGAAGCCAGGAGCCAGGAACTCCATCCTGATCTCCCACATGGGGAGCAGGGGCCCAAGTATTTGGGCCATCTTCCACCACCTTCCCAAGTGTATGACAGGGAGCTGGATCAGAAACAAAGTCAGGACTCAAGCCCAGGTGTCCTGATATGGAATGCAAGTTGCAGGGGTCCCAAGCAGTGGCTTTGCCCCCTGCACCACAATGCCCAGCCCAACATATGTGATTTAATTAATCTGTGGACTGGCTGCCTGACTGAGAACGAGAGCCAAGAGAGGTAAAAAGTCTTGGTGATATTTGCCGGAGGAAACAAATGAAACAGAGAGCACTTCTTTTTTTTTTTTTTTTTTTTTTTTGTTAAGATTTATTTATTTGAAAGTCAGAGTTACACAGAGAGAAGGAGAGACAGAGAAAGAGAGAGGTCTTCGATCTACTGGTCACTGCCCAATTGGCTGCAATGGCCGGAGCCAGGAGATTCTTCGGGTATCCCACATGGGTGCAGAGGCCCAAGGACTTGGGCCATCTTCCACTGCTTTCCCAGGCCATAGCAGAGAGCTAGATGGGAAGTGGAGCAGCCGGGACTCGAACTGGCGCCCATATGGGATGCGGGCACTGCATGCAGCAGCTTTACCCTGGCCCTGAGAGCACTTCTTAATCCTTGGTTTATCCTTGTCTCTGACCTTCCATCTCTATTATGTTAGTTGATTGTGAACAGAAACCAACTCTGGCTAATAAATTAGTGGATGACTATTAACTGTTGGCAGAACCATATATGACTGGACAACTAGGCTGCAGACTGGGTAGGAAATATGAGTGCTATAGGGATGAAGAGTGAACCACTTCAATCTTCCCTCCATCCTTTATGCTTTGCTCATGATATGCTCAGAGCTGGTATAGTGGGGGTTTACTACCTACCAAGACTACGTGCAATGGGTATATTAATTAATCAATTCATTAACCTGCAAGAAATTTCAAGCACCACTCAAGTGACTTTAAAAACAAGGAGATGGGCCCTGTGTTGTGGCATAGCAGGTAAAGCCAACATCTGCAGTGCTAGCATCCCATATGGGCACTGGTTTGAGTACCAGCTCTAATCCAGCTCCCTGCTAATGTGCCGGGGAAAGCAGTAGAAGATGGCCCAAGTCCTTGCGAGACCCGGAGGAAGCTCCTGGCTTCTAGCTTCAGATCAGCCAAGCTCCGGCCATTGCAATCATTTAGGGAGTGAACCAGCAAATGGAAGACCCCCCCCCCACCTGCCTCTGCCACTCTGTAACTCTGCCTTTCAAATAAATAATTTTTTTTTAATGAGATGCCCTATAGCACATCATAAGAGGACCTAGTAGAGGGCTTCACAATTGATTAATTCAATTACCATGTTGTTATTCTGTGGTTGGCGTAAACCAACTACTTCTTGGCCTTAGAACATTTTATACTCTTCAAAAGTAGCTCTCAAAGAGCTCTGGTAATGTGAGTGATAGCTACCAGTTTTTATAACATTAGAAATTAGGAATGAGAAATTTGGGGGAATTTATGAATTTTTATTAATATAAAGAGGACAGAGTTCACGCGTTCCATAGGTACAGTTCCAAGAAGACAACCACACATACTTCCCTCGTTCCTCTGTTCCTCCCAGATCCCCCTATCTCCCTCCCCTCTCTTCCTCAGTTTTTGCAAAGACATAATTTTAATACACTCTATACTCACAGGCTTAATTTACTCCTAACTATAATATGCAACAAGTTCTAACTATAATATGCAACAATACTCCCCAGTTCCACAGGAGTATAAACAAGGGCTAAAAAACCTAATCACATCACAAGATGTCCATTTCATCCTATACGTTTTTTGTATTATATATTAACTGCCACATATCAGAGAAAACATGATATTTGTCTTTTTGAGATTGGTTTATTTCACTAAGCATTTTTTTTAAATAATTGTAGGAGCCAGTACTGTGGCTTATACTAAGATAAGCCTCCACCTGCAGCATCGGCATGCCATATGGGCTCCGGTTCGAGTCCCAGCTTCTCCTCTTCCAATCCCACTCTCTGCTATGGTCTGGGAAAGCAGTGGAAGATGGCCCAAGTCCTTGGGTCCCTGCACCCACGTGGGAGACCTGGCAGAAGCTCCTGGCTCCTGGCTTCAGCCTGGCGCAGCCTTAGTCATTGTAGCCATTTGGGGAGTGAACCAGCACCCCCCCCAAACCCTCTCTCTGGAACTCGACCTTTCAAATAAATAAATAAAACTTGCAAAAACAGAAAAAATGTATTCTTTTAAAAATATATAACTGTGGGACTGGTGCTGTGGTACAGTGAGTGACACCAGCATCCCATATGCACACCGGTTCAAGGCCTGGCGGCTCAAGTTCTTTTTTTTTTAAGATTTATTTATTTAGTTGAAAGGCAGAGATACAGAGAGAGAGAGAGAGAGAGAGAGACAGAGAGACAGAGAGAGACAGAGACAGAGACCCTCTATCTGCTGATTCACTCCCCAGCTGAATGCAACGGCCAGGGCTAGACCGATAGGAAGCCAGGAGCCAGGAGATTCTTCCAGGTCTGCCACATGGGTGCAAGGGCCCAAGCACTTGAGCCATCTTCTTCTGCTTTTCCCAGGCCATTAGCAGGGAGCTGGATGGGAAGTGGAGCAGCCAGGACTCAAATTGGCACGCATATGGGATGCCAGCACTTCTGGCAAAGGCTTAACCTTCTATGCCACAGGGCTGCCCTTGCGTCAGTTCTGATCCAGCTTCCTATTAATGCACCTGGGAAAGCCAAGTGCTTGGGCCCCTGCCACTCACATGGGAGACCCGGATGGTGTTCCAGGCCCCGGGCTTCAATGTGGCACAGACTTGGCTGTTAATGGTCATTTGAGGGATGAAACAACAGATATCTCTCTGTAACTCTGCCTTTCAAATACATAAAATGAATCTCTGAAAGAATATTATTGCCAAAAGAGCAAAAAAAGTACCAATTGCTTGTATTTCCATATAGATGCAAGGAAAACATGGGGATTTAAAAATAATAATTTACTTGATGATAATAAAATTACAGAGGTTACAGCATGCATAACTGGAGATAGCTAGAAGCAGCACAGTGAAAGTACTGAGATCAAACACTGAAATGCATATGCTAAATCTTAGAAGATTCTATAACGCACAGGCACACATTCTATTAAGTGTCAGAATGATGACACCACATGTCATGTAACTTCTGGAAAACTCCTCTGTATACTTGTGAAAGAATGAGAGTGAGGCACATCGCGCTCCCAGAAGTTTTGAGCTTATCATTGGAGAGGTTCTTGGGGATCCTCCAGGGCTTCCCAGATTACACAAGAAGGACTACTGGCTTGTATCTATCAGGACTTAGTCCTGAGTCACATGGGGCCCTGCAAGCAAAGCATTAGACTGAGGGCAGCTGATAAGGCCTGCTACAGTGGAGTCACAGTGAATTCCACAGAGGCATCCAGGGTGTGGTTAGGAACGGAGAGAAGTGAGTCTTGGCAGCCACAGGGCAAAATCACCAAATCTCCCTCCTGTAGACCGGCCTCACCATACTGCTCCAATCTGTGTCTCTGCTTTTCAAGAGACATTTGTTCATGGAACCTTCTTCCTTCACATGTGTTCCTAGCCCTGATGAATCTGTGTCCAGCATTTGGCCTCTCCCATTACAGACTGACACCATTAGATCAGTGTTTCCCAAAAGCAGGCATTGGAGAACCCCTGCATCGGAGCACCTGGGATCAAGGGCCATTCTGCTTCAGATCTTTTATTGCTGTTGGTATACTTGGGAAGATAGCAGAACATCACCCAAGTGTTTGGGCCCCTGCCATCCACGTCAGGAGCCCTGGATGAAGCTACTGCTCCTGGCTTCAGTCTCACTGTAAGCATTTGGGGAGTGAATCAGTGAGTAGAAGATCTGTGTGTATATGGGTGTGTGTGTGTGTGTCACTCTGCCTTTCAAATAAATAAAAACTTTTTTTAAATTTTTTTGACAGGCAGAGTGGACAGTGAGAGAGAGAGACAGAGAGAAAGGTCTTCCTTTGCCGTTGGTTCACCCCCCAATGGCCGCTGCGGCCAGCGCACCGTGCTGATCCAAAGCCAGGAGCCAGCAGCCAGGTGCTTCTCCTGGTCTCCCGAGAGACAGAGAGAGATTTTCCATCTACTGGCCCACTCCCCAAATAGCTACAACAGCTGGAGCTGGGTGGTACAAAGTCAGGAGCCAAGATTTCCTCCAGGTCTGCCATGCAGGTGCAGGGGCCCAGGCACTTGGGTCATCTGCTGCTGCTTTCCTAGGCCAAGAGTAGGGAGCTGAATTGGAAGTGGTGTAGCCAGGACTCAAACCGGCACCCATAGGGGATGCCGGCCTTGCAAGCAGCAGCTTTATCTTCATATGCCACAACGCCGGCCCCTAAATCAATTCAATTTATTTCAAAAAGAACATTTTATTTACTACCCATGCCGCTGATTGAAAGTCTCTTTAAGCTTCTCCAAGGAGTCACAAGAAAAATGATCCACCAGACTATTGATTCTTCATTGCAATTACATTTGCGTGTGGCTCAAATTGGTCTTAAAAGCCTTTTCTGTTTTCACCGTCTTATCAGATGCTGTGGTCCACAGCAAATGTGTTTAAACTATGTGGTTTCTTAGAAGAATTTGCTTTCCTCAAAAGTCAAACCAAGCTTTTAGCCCAACATAAATTGCATATGGGGCAAAACAGTTGTAAAGTCCTCCTTTGTCTCCCTCTTTCCCACCTATAATGAATATAAAAAAAGACACCTCTTGTTTTTCTGCGACCCCTCCCCCAGACTCTCAGAGGTTGTTCATCCTTAAACCTGGGATGGGGGAGGAAAGGTAAAGAGTGGGGATGGGGAAGACATGGAACCAGAGAGGGGTGGGCGGGAGGGTTGGGGCAGAGAGGTAAACAGACCGAATGCCCAATCCTTGGAAGGAAAGAGAAGGGAAACCGGAAAAAAGAAATCTGAATCACAGAGAAAGAGAAAGGGGCCAGGAAGGGTGGGGGACAGGAAGAAAAAAAGGAAAGAAAGGAGAAGGGAAGTGAGTGCCTCTGGCTCCTCCGACTGCCCTGGGGAAATCAGGGCGATCTCTTTTGTTGTTGTTCTATCAAAGTCCTTGGTTTGAGCAAGGGCAGAAGGCACCTTCAGCTTTGAGTTCAGGAGGTTCGGGAAGACTAGATCGGGCAGCAATGAGACCAAAGCTGCAGTGACCAACTGGGAGGCTCTTGCAGAAGTTCTGAGCAAAGGGACTGGCCTCGGGGGACAGCCAGGGAAGAAGGAGAAGCTACAGCATCCCCGTGCCGCTGGCTACATGGCTGTCCTTCCAAGGGCTTCCCTTGCATCCAAGGACTGTATTCCGTGTGCTTCAGAAAGCTTTCCTCTGCAGGGAACATCACATCGCATCAATGCAGAAACTGCATTCAAAGGAGAAGTGATTGGTTGAAGACCCTTTGGTGAGTCTGTGGAGGAGCCAGAATTAGAGCTGAGGTCTTTGGAGTGCCCAGTAAGTAGCAGTCCCAGTCTAGCTGCTAGGAATATATATTTGATCCTCACAACCTTAGGTAGCAATTAATATCCTCAGGTCACACGATTTGCACAGATACGTTCCTGCTCCTGGACTCCCTTGAGAGGCCACCCTATTGCCTATCATCCTTCCTGCAGGCTACAGCTTTTTGTAGAGTAAGCATCCCAGACCCTCCCTCTGGGCAGTTGTTTAAGGCTGAAATGAGTCTCAACCTACATGTCTGGTGGACATCACAGTTGTTCTTAGAGAGGCAAAAACTTACCAATCCTCCCACGACTAGGGCTGGGACCCAGGGCTAAGGATTTCTCTTCTGTGATCACCTCTCTCCCCCCTGCAGCCACCCTGAGCCAAGCTAACAGCACCTGCCATACTACCACAGCCTCCTAGCACTGTCTTGGATGGGGTTGGAGACTGTCCGGTAGTTTGTGAACTGCACAGGGCATCTCACTAAAGGACCCAGCAAGGACTGAGATGCAGGTTGTATGCTGGTGCTAAGCCATGCGCTCTGCTGTGGGCTGCATCTTCAGGAACAGGAGTGTCTTTCTCTTTAGACAAAGGTTCTCTCCAAGCCAAGGGCCATGGGCCCATGTTCACCTGAAGAGGCACTTTTTCTTTTCTTTTCTTTTTTTTTTTTTGAATTTATTTATCATGTATTTGAAAGGCAGAATGATACAGAGAGAGGGAGCACACACACACACAGCCACATACACACACAGGGGGAGAGAGAGAGAGAGAGAGAGAGAGGGAGGGAGGGAGAGAGAGAGAGAGAGAGAGGTCTTCCATCCGCTGTTTCACTCCCCAGATGGCCGCAACAGCCAAGGATGGAGAAAGCCAGCCAAAATCAGGAGCCTGGAACTATATCCAAGTCTCCCACACGGGTAGCAGGTCCCCAAGTACTGGGTCATCTTCCACTGCTTTCCCCGGTGCATTAGCAGGAAGCGGGATTGGAAGCAGAGCTGCCAGGACTCAAAGCAACGCTCTGATACAGAATGCCAGATTGCAGGTGGAGGCTTAATCTGTTGCACCACAATGCTAGCCCCAGGCACTGTTGTTCAAAATCACACAATGATAGGCAAATAACAGCTAGGCAGCTACCCTGTTCTTGTTTCCATCCTTGCTCCCACGGTCTGTTCTGGAAGCAGACAAAGGAACCCTGTATAAACCAAAGCCAATCACCTCCGTCCTTATTAATAAACCAAAGTCAACCATCTCCCTCATTAAAAATCCTGCTAAGGCTCCCAACTTACACAGAGTCAAAATCAAAGTCCTTATTATGGCCTGCATGGCCCCATATGATCGGGCCTCCTAAGACCTCTCTGATCTTATCTCCTATTTCTGATTTGCTCTATCCCAGCCACAGTGGCCTCTTTTTGTTTCTTAAACACACCAAACCTATCCTATTGCAGGGTCTTTATACCTGTTTTTTCTTCTCCCTGGAATTATTTTCCCCTAGAAGCCACACTTGTTAGTAAAATGGCGCAGTCTTATCTATGGTGCGATCTGCACCCTGACACCATCCTAGGCTCTAGCATCCACAGCCATTCCTGGAAGCCAGGTGGCCACATGACCCAACCACACTGTCAGCCCCACCCCCATCCTAATGGAATTCACTGCTCCTGCTGCCCCACCCACCCCCTGGCAAAGTTTTAAAGGACCTGTTCCTGAACACGTGGCTCTCTTTCTCTCCATCTCCTGATCTCTCTGTCCCTCTGTCTCTCTCTCTCGATCTGTCCCTCTCCGTCTCTCGCTCTCTTTCTTGATCTCTCTCTCTCTCTTACAGTCTCCTTTTCCCTCCTTTCCTTCTTTGCCTCTTCCTTCTGGTCTGTCGGGTTTCCCCAAATAAACCTTTCCCTTATTCTCGGCGTTTGATGTGTTTTGTGGTGGCCTTACAACACTACTGGTTCATAGAGATGACATTTGACCTAAGACCTGAAGGATAAGGAACTGTTTCATTTAATGTTCTCTTCCCCACTCCACTTCCAAATCCCTTTCTTTTTAAAGATTTATTTATTTATTTTAAAGTCAGAATTACACAGAGAAAAGGAGAGGCAGAGAGAGAGAGGTCTTCCATTCGCTGGTTTACTCCCCAGTTGGCCACAACAGCTGGAGTGATGCTGATCCGAAGCCAGGAACCAGGAGCTTCTTTGGGGTCTCCCACATGGGTACAGGGGCCCAAGGACTTGGCCATCTTCCACTGCTTTCCCAGGCCATAGCAGAGAGCTGGATTGGAAGTAGAGCATCTGGGACTTGAACCCACACCCGTATGGGATGCTGGCACGGCAGGCAGCAGGTTTACCCACTATGCCACAGTGCCAGTCCCCCTAAATCCCTTTCTATTACCTTTTCGTGGTTTATTTTCTTCATATCACATAGTACTATGTGAACTAGTTAATTTATTATCTGTTTTGCAACTGGAATGCAACCAAATGAGAACCACGATCATATCTGTATTGTGTATTGTGTTTTGTGTATCAATCTATCACCAGCAGCAAGAACAGCGCCTGCCCCAGAGCAGGTGCTGAATAAATTTTCCTTGAATCAAAGAATCTGCAGTCTCAGCTAAAGGGCCCCTCATAATAGAGTCACACTCATGGGGAACAAAGGGCCCAGGCCTAGGATATCCTCAAATCCATGAGTCCTACATTAGAGCCTAGAGCTTAAGTTCCTTTTATTCTATTTTTTTAAGATTTATTTACTTATTTAAAAGTCAGAGTTACATAGAGAGAGGAGAGGCAGAGAGAGAGAGAGAGAGAGAGAGAGAGAGAGAGGTATTCCATTTGATGGTTCACTCCCCAATTGGCCGCAACGGCCAGAGCTGTGCTAATCCGAAGCCAGGAACCAGGAGCCTCCTCCGGGTCTCTCACATGGGTGCAGGGGCCCAAACACTTGGGCCATCTTCCACTGCTTTCCCAGGCCACAGCAGAAAGCTGGATCTGAAGTGGAGCAGCCAGGACTCGAACTTGCGCCCATATGGGATGCTGGCGCTTCAGGCCAGGGCATTAACCCGCTGTGCCACAGCGCTGGCCCCTCCTTTTATTCTTGATCTAGAGGAATGAGAAGGAAAAAATAGATTTGTGATGTCATTGAAATAACAGCAAACAATATCACCACCAAAGTTGCCTTCCTCTGGGGCCAGTGTTGTGGTATAGCAGGTTGAGCTGCTGCCTGCAGTGCCGACAGCTCATAGGGCGCCAGCTGGAGTCCCAGCTGTTCTAATTCCCATCCAGTTCCCTGCTGATGCACCTGGGAAGGCAGTGAAAGATGGCCCAGGTGCTTAGGCCCCTGCCACTCATGTGGGAGACCTAGCTGGTGTTCCTGAGTTCGGCCTGGCCCAGCGCTGATGACTGAAGCTATTTGGGGAGTGAGCCAGCAAATGGATGATCTCTTTCTTTCTCTCTCTGTTCTATCTCTCTCACTCTGCCTTTCAAATAAAATAAAAATAAATCTTTAAAAATTTTTTTCTTCCACTATTGCATTATTCATTCACGATTCAAAGTCCTAAGGATGAGCCAAATTTGGGTTGAGTGCTGCTATGGTTTGAATATGATTTGAGTGTGTCACCCAAGAATGCATGTGTTGAAATTTAATCTCTAGTGTAAGATATTAAGAGAGTAGAAACTTAATCTGACTATGATGGTTTAGAGGCAGAGCCTTCAGGAGGTGACCAGGATTAGATGAGGTCATCAGGGTGAGTTTCCATAATTCAATACTAGTAGCTTTAAAGGAAGAAGAGAGCCCAGAAGACACAAATGTCCATACATTGCCTGTGTATGGCCATGAGATGTCCTGTGGCAACTTGGGACTCTGCCACAAGAAAGCCATCACCAGATGAGACCATCAGCCTTGGATTCCAGAAACATAAGCCAAAAGAAAACCCTTTTCCTTAAAACTTACCCAGCCTCAGGGCCGGTGCTGTGGCGTAGTGGGTAAAGCCACCACCTGCAGTGGCAGCATCCCATATGGGCATACAGGTTTGAGTCCCGGCTGCTCCACTTCCAATCTGGCTGTCTGCTATGGTCCAGGAAAGCAGTGGAAGGTAGCCCAAGTCCTTAGGCCCCTGCACCCATGTGAGAGACCTGGAGGAAGCTCCTGGCTCCTGGCTTCAGATCGGTGAAGCTTGGCTAGTGTGGCCATCTGAGGAGTGAACCAGAGGATGGAAGACCTCTCTCTCTCTCTCTGCCTTTCAGTAATTCTGCCTTTCAAATAAATAAATAGATCTTTAAAAAAAAAAAAACTTACCCAGCCTCATGTATGTCATTATGGTAACACAAGAGACTCATGCAAGTGTCCACACCATATCTATTCCAGGGACAAGCAAAGAAAATATCTAGTCCCTTCAGCTTTTACAATGAGAGCCAGCAGTGGGAAGCAGGTGTTAGGCATTTCCCTATTGCCAAGACTACACTCAATGGAAAGTATGAGATTGGATAGCTCCAAAAACAACAGCTGTCATGGTTTTAGGTGATGAAGTGGGAGCCTCAGTCTGAAGCAATCACTTGACAATTTCCATGAGGTGATGAGGTCATTAAAGGTACTGGCAAGTGTGGCTATTTTTATAGGCAATGCAAAGCCAAAGCCAGATCAGGTGTCAACATGATCAAGTAATATTTACATCCACTCGTGGGAAGCACAAAGGCTAACAGAGTTCATTGGCTGCCAAGTTGAAGATAACTCTCTTCTGGGTAATTTTTCTTTTGTCTAAAAATTTTCACTTAAAAATTTTTAAATGAATTTACTTGAGAGGAAGAGAGGGCAAGAGGGCAAGAGGGCAAGAGGGTGAGGGCAAGAGGGAAGGAGGGAGAGAGAGAGAAACTCCCATCTGTTGGTTCATTCCCTCAAATACCCATAATGACTGGGGCTGGGCCAATGGGAAACCAGGAGCCGGAAGCCAGGAACCAGGAACTCAATCCAGGTCTCCCACGTGGATGGCAGGAATCCAATCACGTGAACCATCATCATTGCCTCCCAGGGTGCATGGTTAGCAGGAAGCTGGAGTCAGGAGTAGAGCTGGGTAGCAAACCCAGCACTCCAATGTGGGGCACAGGGATCTTAACTGGCCTCTTAACCGCTAGGCCAATTGCTTGTCCTATAAATACAATGTTGAACAAAAGGAGCTGGACATAAGAGTTCATATTCATACAGTATGACTCAATTTATACAAGGCTCTAAAAGAGGCAAACTAGGGCTGGTGCTATGTGCAGCAGGTTAAGCCACTGCCTGCAGTGCCAGCATCCCATATGGCCACCAGTTCAAGTCCCAGCTGCTCTACTTTTGATCCAGCTCCCTGCTGATGTCCCTGGGAAAGCAGTAGAAGATGGCCCAACTCTTTGGACCCCTGCACACATGTGGAAGACCCAGAAGAAGCTCCTGGCTTCAGCCTGGCCATTGTGGCCATTTGGGGAGTGAACCAGCAGATGGAAGATCTCTCTCACTTTGTGTCTCTTTTCCTCTCTCTGTAATTCTGCCTTTCAAATAAATAAAATGCTTTAAGGATGGACATTTGGTGTTTAAGTGGTTAAGCCACTGCTTGCGACTCCTACATCCCATATTGGAGCTACTCTGCTTCCAATCCAGCTGCCTGCTACTGTGTACACTTGAGAGAAGCATATGCTGGCTCATGTACTTGGATCCCTGCCACCCTTGTGAAAGACCCTCATTGAGTTCCAGGCTCCTTACTTTAGCTTGGCCCAGCCCGGGATGTTGCAGCCTTTTGGGGCATGAACCAGTGGATGGAAGATTATCTCTGTATCTGTCTCTCTGCCTTTCAAATAAAAAATGAAAATAAAGAATTTTTTAAGGCTTTAAAATTGTTTAAAATCTTAAATCTCAGGGACTCAGTATTGAATTGATTTGCTCATTGTGGAGAGTGAACCCAGGATGATCCCAAAGACCACCACCCCCTTATGCCCATGCATCTGTGAGATCGCCTCTCCTTGAGTGCAGGTGGAACCTATGACATCCTTCTAACGAACAACATGCGGCAAAGGTTGGCACTGATTTGATTAGGTTATATTAAATAGCAAGGATGATGGTATATCACACTTATGAAAACATTAGGGGACCAGCGCTGTGGCATAGCGGGTTAAGCTGCCACCTGCAGTGCTGGCATCCCATATGGTTGCCGGTTCGAGTCCCGGCTGTTCCACTTCTGATATGGCTCTCTGCTATGGCCTAGGAAAGCAGTAGAAGATGGCCCAAGTCCTTGGACCCCTGCACCCACGTGGGAGACCTGGAAGAAGCTCCTGGCTCCTGGCTTCAGATCAGCGCAGCTCCAGTCGTTGTGGCCAACTGGGGAGTGAACCAGTGGATGGAAGCCCTCTCTGTCTCTGCCTCTCCTTCTCTCTCTGTGTAACTCTGACTTTCAAATAAATAAATATTAAAAAATAATAAAACATTAGGGTCAAATATTTGGAATAGCAGTTAACATGCTGGTTGGAGGGCCAGCACTGTGGCATAATGAGTAAAGTCGCCACCTGCAGTGCCGGCATCCCATGTGGGCGCTGGTTCAAGTCCCGGCTACTATACATCCAATCCAGCTCTCTGCCATGGCCTGAGAAAGCAGAAAATGGCCCAAGTTCTTGGGCCCCTGCACCCACATGGGAGACCCGAATAAAGCTACTGGCTCCTGGCTTCAAACTGGCCCAGCTCTGGCTGTTGTGGCCAATTAAGGAGTGAACCAGAGGATGAAAGACCTCTTTCTCTTTCTGCTTCTCCTCTCTCTGTGTAACTCTGACTTTCAAATAAACAAATAAATCTTTTTTAAAAAACATGCTGCTTGGAATGTTCATATCCCCTACTGGAGTTGCCTGGGTTCAAGTCTTGGCCCCATACCAGATTTCAGCTTCCTGATAATGCCCGCCCTGGGAGGCAGCAGAACATGACTCAAGTAATCGGATATGCTGTCACCCACATGGGAGACCTGGATGGAATTCCTGGTTCCCAATTTCAGCCTGGCCCAGCCTAGACTATTGCAGGCATGTGAATCAGCAGATGAAAAATTCTCTGTCTCTCTGCATCTCTTCCTTTAGAATAAATAAATAATACAAAAAACCCCTTATATATGACTCCACCCTTAGACGACTGGAATCAGAGATGCTCCCTTGCTGGCTCTGAAGAAGCCAGCACCTATAGCATAGCCTGGTGGGATTCGACCAGAGAGCTCAGTAAAGCTATGCCTGGACTCTTGACCCACAGAAACCCTGAGATACTAAACATGTGTGTTGTTTTAAGCCACTAAATTTATGATAATTTGCTACATAGCAGTATAAAACTAATGCAATCTTATCCTTAACTTGGTCTCATCATCATTCTGGACGTGATGCCATATGGGAATATTCATAGCACCTTCTTCATAAGGCTGTTGCAAGGATACCATTAGCTTAATTTTGTGAAGAGTTTAGAAGAGTCAGTGGTACCTATATAAGAGTTTTATATTTTTCTTTCTTTTTAAAAATATTTATTAATTTGAAAGTCATAGTTATAATGAGAGAGGAACAGGGAGATCTTCCATCCGCTGGTTCACTACCCAGATGGCCTCAACAGCCAAGACTGCAGCAGGCAGGAGCCAGGGGCCAGGACCTTCCTCTGGATCTCCCAAGCAGGTGGCCCTAAATACTTGTGCCATCTTCCACTGCTTTTCCCACGCTACCAGCAGGGAGCTGGATAGGAAGTGGAGCAGCCGGGACTCGAACCAGCATTTTATGGGATGCTGGCACTGCAGATGGTGGCTTAACCCTCTATGCCACAATGCCAGCCCCTTTAGGTTGGTTCTCTTTTTTTAAGGTTTATTTATTTTTAAGTCAGAATTATAGTGAGGGGGCAGGGCGAGATCAATCTCCCATCTGCTGGTTCACTCCCCAGATGGACCACAATCACTGGAGCTGGGCTGATCCAAAGCCAGGAGCCAGGAGCCAGGAGCTTCTTCCAGATCTTCCACATGGGTAGGGGCCCAAGCACTTGAGCCATCCACCACTGCTTTCTCAAGCGTATTAGCAGGGAACTGGATTGGAAGTGGAGCAACCGGGACTCAAACCAGGGACTATATGGGATGCCAACACTGTAGTGGTGGCTTAACCCACTGTGCCGCAGTGCCAGCCCGGGGTTGGTTCTTATTGAAAGAGAGCAGTCTCATCTTCATCATAACAGTCTCCACATTTATACTCTTGTGCCTTTCTCATGATATCTATTTTACCATCTCTGAAAATTTCACAGGATTTTGGATCTTTCCATACCTTCTTTGGCATGGCATCTTGTATGTGACCTGGAAGACAATGGTATTTAACTTAGCTGTTTTGCCAAGACCCTTTAAATTATTTTTTCTCCTTCTTTTTTCCATGTTTTATTGTGCTAAAATATTCTTAACACAAAATGTAAAAAGTCAGTGATACTATGTATAACCATCACTACTATCTAGCCCCAGACCATGCTCATCACCCTAAATGGAAGCCCCATGACCACTCGTCAGTCACTCTCCATCATCTCACTCCAGCAGCTGTAACCACAAATGTCCTTTCTGTGTCTATGAAGGTTACCATATATTTTCCCTGATCTGTGGTAACTAATAGAGAACCTACAATGTAACATATAGGAGTGAAATTAACACTTTGCGTTTAGATAATTGTTAAAAGCTCTTGTCTCTACTGTTAAGGAACAGTACTTTTTTCTTCTTACTATGTTTTGAATGCTTTACTTAATGTAAGGTTAATCTTATGAATGTAAAGTAAACTGAACGTAGATCTTTGTAAAAATTATGAGTGGGAATAGGAGAGGGAGGAGGAAGAAGGGTAGAAGCATGGGCGGGAGGGAGGGTAGGGTGGGAAGTATCAATATGTTGCTGAATCTGTATATAGAAAATACATGAAATCTGTATATCTTAAATAAAATTTAAAGAAATAAATACATTTGGAAAACTAAAAAAAAAAAAAAAAGAAGACGTTGCCTATTCTGAATATTTCATATGAATAGAACCACACATGTGGCCTTTCGTGGTTCATCCATGTTGTGGAATGTATCACTTGCTTCATTTTAAGGCTGAATATTCCATTGTATGCATTATCATGTTTTGTTTCTCATTCATTAGTTCATGGATGTTTGGGATGTTTCCACCCTTTGGCTTTGCTGCTATGAATATTCACATACAAGCTCTTGCTTGAAAATCGGTTTTAAATTTTTTTAGGTATGTATCTAGGAGTGAAATTGCTGGATCATATAATAACATTATGTTCAGCTTGTTGAGAAACCTAAACTTCCTTCAGCAGTGACCGCACCACTTTCCATTGCCACCAGCAATGAATGAGGGTTCCAATTTCTCCGTATCTTCACCAGTAGTGGGTATGCAGTGGTATTTTGTTGTGGTTTCGATTTGCATTTTGACTAATGAAGTTGAGAATATTTTTATGTGTTCATTGATGATTTATCTATCTTCTTAGGAGACGTGTCTATTCAAATCCTTTGCCCATTTTTAATTGAGTTGTCTTTTTGTTGTTGAGCTGCAGGAGTTTGTTATATACTCTGAGTCCTAGGCCTTTATCAGATATATGATTCAAAAATATTTTTCTCTCATTCAGTAGGTTGTCTTTTCACCCTCTAAATAGTGTCCTTTGATGCTGGGCCAAGGCCAAAGCTGGGAGCCAGGAATTAATCCAGTTCTCCCACCTCAGTTGCAGGAACCCAATTAATTGCTTTGAGCATCCCTCCTAGGGACTGCATTGTTAGGAAGCTGGAGAAGAGTCAAAGCAAGGAATTGAATCCAGGTACTCTAGTGTAGGACACAGAAGTCTTAGGCACGAGGAAAATGCTTGCTTCCAACCCATTTAATTTTTAGCATCCACAACCAACATTAGTCTCTAATGCCAAGAGTTAGTTTAGGCTTTTTTTTTTTTTTTTGAAAGTCAGAGGAGAGAGGGAGAGAAAGAGAAAAAGGGAGAAAGTTAAAGAAAGAAGGGAAGTGGGCCAGCGCTGTGGTGTAGCAGCTATCGTCACCACCTGCAGTGCCAGATCCCATATGGAAGCTGGTTTGAATCCCAGCTGCTCCACTTCTAAGCCAGCTCCCTGCTATGGCCTGGGAAAGCAGTAGAAGATGGCCCAAGTCTTTGAGCCCCTGAACTCATGTGGGAGACCTGGAAGAAGCTCCTGGCTCCTGGCTTCAGATCAGCGCAGCTCCAGCTGTTGCGGCCATCTGGGGAGTGAACCAACAGATGGAAGACCTTGCTCTCTCTCTGCCTCTGCCTCTTTGTAAGTCTGCCTTTCAAATAAATAAATCTTTTACAAAGGAAGAAAGGGAGGAATGAAGGAGGGAGAGAGGGAAGGAATGAGGGATGGAGAGAGAAGGAGAAGAAAGAAAGAAACAAGAAAGAGATTTTGGTTCACTCCCCCCAAATACCCACAATAGCTGGGACTGGGCCAGGCTAAAGCCAGCAGAGAGGCACTCCATCCAGGTTTTCCAGGTGGATGGCAGAGACCCAGTTACTTGGGCCATCATCTGATGCCTCCCGAGGTTTGTATTAGCATAAAGCTGGAATTAGGGAATTAGGAGCAGAGTTGGAAATTGACCCCAGGCACTCTATTACAGGATGCAGAAGTTCCAAGTGACATCTTTTTTTTTTTTTTAAGATTTATTTATTTATTACAGAGAGGCAGAGAGAGAGAGAGGTCCTCCATCGTCTGGTCCTCTCCCCAGATGGCCACAATGGCTGGAGTTGCACTAATCCAAAGCCAGGAGCCAGGAGCTTCCTCTGGGTCTCCCACGCAGGTGTAGGGGCCCAAGGTCTTGGGTCATCTTCTACTGCCTCCCAAGACTATAGACTGGGACTCGAACCAGTGCCCATATGGGATGCCGGCACTGCAGGTGACAGCTTTACCTGCTACACCACAGCGCCAGCCCTCCAAGTGACATCCTAACCATTACATTGCTCACCCAACCCAGTTTGGGCTTTTAATAAGAACAATAACTCTTCCTTAATCTTAGACTGAAAAAGAGAATCCTGCTAACTAGAGTTGAAAAGTCCTGCCAGTTTCTGTGAGCACAAAAGTCTACAGATACCTGGAGATGCCACAGAAGTGTTTTTGAAGGTTTCTTCTTGAAGGTTACTTCTGGAAGGTTACTTCTTCCAGATAGTCTTAAAATTGAAACATAGGGTTGCAATCATTTTGTTTGTGATGTGAACAGGATCTATAGTTCAGACTTCACTTACTTGAAGACAAAATGACACAACCTGATCTAAACCCAAAAGTCTTGGAGAAGCTACTTTGTCTTGATGAATCAATACTCATCCAGCAAAATGAACTGTAAGCCTTCTAATCTATTACATATCCTGAGAGAGGTAGGTTTCTACTTATTTCCTCAAAAAAAGAGAATTGATTACCATGTCAAAGATTATCCCATAGTTTATGACAAAGAATGGTAGTGGCATTCCTATCAAATTTAGTTTTAATTTTTTTAAATTGAAGTGTGTTTTACAAAAAATATTGTTAGATAATTATAGAGTGACATGCAGTTATAGGAAATAATACAGAGATGTCTCTGGTACCCTTTGTAAACTTATCCCCAAAACTATAATATGATATCACAACCAGGATATTGATAGAATCCACTAATTTTATTCACATTTTCTGTTTTGCTAAAATTTGTGTATGTATGTGAAGTTCTAGACTTGTGTAGGTTCATGTATCCACCATCACAGAAAAGATATTGACCAGATCCATCATCCAAATGATCCTTCATGTTGCTTCTTTTGCGTTATTTATTTCTTTGGAAAGCAGAGTGACAGAGAGATGAGAGACAGAGAGCGAGAGCGAGAGATCTTCCATCTGCTCGCCAGATGCCTACAACAGCCTACGCAGTCCCACTGGCAAATGTGACCGATTCAGCCTTTCTGCATCCGCAACAGTATTTGGTGTGGCCACTGTTTTTATTCTAGGCATTCTGTTAGGTGTGTAGAAATGCCGCATTGTAGTTTTAATGTGCATTTCCCTACTGGATAATGATTTTTAGTATCCTTTCATATGCTTCTTTGCTATTTCTGTATCTTAAGTGAAATATCTGTTCATGTCTTTTGTTCATTTTCTTTCTTTTTTTCTTTTTTTTTTTTTTTTTGACAGGCAGGGTGGACAGTGAGAGAGAGAGACAGAGAGAAAGGTCTTCCTTTTCCATTGGTTCACCCTCCGAGTGGCCGCTGCAGCCAGCACTGCAGCCAGCGCACTGCACTTATCCGAAGCCAGGAGCCAGGTGCTTCTCCTGGTCTCCCAGGCAGAGTGAGAGAGAAAGAGAGAGGGAGATCTTCCACCTACTGGTTTACGCCCCAGGTGACTGAAACAGCCAAGGCCAGGCCAAGCTAAAGCCAGGAGCCAAGAACTCTACCTAGGTGTCCCACATGGGTAGCAGGAACCCAATCACTTGGGCCATCATCTGTTGCTTTCGCAGGTTGTGCACTAGCAGGAAGCTGAATTAGAACTGGAGGTGGACTCTATCTCAGGCATTCAGATATGGGATGCAGGCATTCCAAGCGGTGGCTTCATCAGCTGTGCCACAATGTCCACCTGCTTTCATCCATTTCTTTAACTGAAGTGCTTGGATTTTGTTTTACTGTTGAATTTTGAGAGCTGTTTATCATATTCTAGATACTAATCCTTTATTTGATGTATGAATGAATATTCCTTCCAGTCTGTAGCTTGTTTTTTCAATCTATGAGCAAGGCTTTTCACGGAGCAAGAGATTTTTTTTTTTTAAGATTTATTTATGTAAAAGGCAGAGTTACACAGAGAGAGGAGAGGCAGAGACAGAGAGAGAGGGCTTCCATTCAGTGGTTCACTCCCCAGTTGGCTGCAACGACTGGAGCTGTGCCTATCCGAAGCCAGGAGCCAGGAGCTTCTTCCAGGTCTCCCATGTGGGTGCAGGGGCCCAAGGACTTGGACCATCCTGCCTTCCCAAGCCACAGCAGAGAGCCGGATCAGAAGTGGAGCACTTGGGACTTGAACTGGTGCCCATATGGGATGCCGGCACTGAAGGCAGCAGCTTAACCCCCTATGTCACAGCACCGACCCCCAAAAGATTTTAATTTTTATGATATCAACATATCAGTTTTTCCTTTTATGGGTTGTGTTTTTAGTTTCAAATCTAAGAACTCCATCTAGCCATAGATCACAAAGATTTTTCTCTGCTTTTTCCTTAAAATGTTGCAGTTTTATGTTTTATATTTAAATTTGTGTGATTTAATATCCATTTTGAGTTACATTTTCATATAATATGTGAAACTTAGGTCGTGGCTCACTTTGTTTTTTAATGATTTATTTATTTATTTGAAAGGCAGACTTAGAGAGAGAGATTGAGACTCTTTCATCGGCTGGTTCACTCTCCAGATGGCCACAATGGCCAGGGTTAGACCTGGCTGAACTCAGGAGCAAAGAGCTTCTTCTGGGTCTCCTACCTGGGTAATGAGGCCCTAAGCACTTGGGTCATCTTCTGCTGCTTTTCCAAGTGCATTAACAGGGAGCTGGATCAGAAGTGGAGCAGGTGAAACTTGAACCGGTACCCATATAGCATGCCAGCATTGCAGGCGATGGCTTAACCTGCTATGCCACTATGCCAGTCCTTACAATAAGCCTTAAAATTGGATGAACTAATTCCTCCCACATTATTCCTCTTTTTCAGATTATTTATCTAATCAGTGGCTTGTGCCTTTTTTAAAAAAGATTTATCTATTTATTTGAGAGGCAGAGTTACAGACAGAGAGAGGGAGAAACAGAGAGAGAAAAGTCTTCCATCTGTTGGTTCACTCCCCAAATAGCCACAATGGGCAGAGCTTGGGCAATCCAAAGCCAGGGAGCCAGGACCTTCTACTGGGTCTCCCACGTGGGTGCAGGGGCCCAAGCACTTGGGCCATCTTCTATTGCTTTTCCAGGCCATTAGTAGGGAGTGGGATCGGAAGTGGAGCAGCCTGGTCTCGAACGGTGTCCATATGGGATACTGGCACCACAAGCCGAGGCTTAACCTTCTACACCACAGAGCCAGCCCTGACTTTTGCCTTTTAAAATTTTTATTCTATTTATTTATTTGAGAGTCAGAGAGAGACAAATTCACAGAGTCCCCATCTACTAGTTCACTTCCCAGATGTCCACAATGACTTGAACTGGGCCAGGATGCATCTGGGAGCCAGGAAGTCAATCAGGGTCTCCCACATGGGTAACAGGAGCCTAACCACCTTAGCCATCACACACTGCCTCCCAGCTTACACATTAGCAGGAAACTGGACTCAGGAGGGGAGCCAGGTCCTGAACCTAGGCACTCCAATATAGCATGCAGGCATCTCAAATGGTATATTAACCAAGCCAACCACCTGCCCCTTTTTATATATGTATTAGAATTAGCTTGTCTGTCTTTGAAAGCATTTCTGGGGATTTGATAGGAATTGGATTAGTCCTATAGATTAATTTGAGGAGAATTGACATTTTTATTATGCTGACTCTTCTAATTTATGAACATAGTGAAAATATCTTTTTATTTAGGTCTTTAATTTTTTTCATCAGCATTTTGTAATTTTCAGCTTGCAGATTCTGTACACATTGTTAAGTGTATATCTAAATATTTCATTTTCTTTGGAATAATTGTAAATGGTACTGTGTTTAATATTGTTGTTTGCATGTTCTTTATTAGTATGTAGAAATGTGATTGGTGTTTTTATTGATCTTGTATCCTGCAACCTTGCCATACTTAGTTCTAAGGTAGAGATTTATTTTTTGCTGTTGTTTTAAAATTCTTGTGATTTTCAACATAGACAAATATTTCCTCTATAAACTAGAGGGGCTCTTTGGTAGCTGCACTTTCAAATTGAAGCAATTCCCCTGTATTCCTAACTTGTTTATTTTGACAGGCAGAGTGGACAGTGAGAGAGAGAGAGAGAGAAAGGTCTTTCTTTGCTGTTGGTTCACCCTCCAATGGCCGCCGCACCACGTTGATCTGAAGGCAGGAGCCAAGTGCTTCTCCTGGTCTTCCACGGGGTGCAGGGCCCAAGCACTTGAGCCATCCTCCACTGCCCTCCCTGGCCACAGCAGAGAGCTAGACTGGAAGAGGAGCAACTGGGACAGAATCTGGTGCCCCAACTGGGACTAGAACCTGGAGTGCCGGTGCCGTAAGGGGAGGATTAGCAAAGTGAGCCATGGTGCAGGCCCCAATAATTGTTTTTCTTATGTTGAACCAGACTTGCATACCTGGAATAAATTCTTCTGGGTCATGTCATATAATTTGTTTTATACATTGTTGATTCAAGTTTAATTTTGAGAATAGTTAGAGGGTTTTTATGTTTAATTTCACGATTTTTATTTCTTTCTTTTTCCTTTAAATTTCATTTTCCCCTAGACTCTCGTCCCAACAACTCTCTTCTTGATTATTCATTTGGCTCCTTCACTCCAATTTTCCGTTTCCAGCCCACCTGTCACAATGGCCAAAGCCAGTTGTGCCCTTGTAAATGTTTAACAATAGGCTCTCTAGGGAAAAAAGCTTTGATCCATGGTGTTTGCTGATTTCCATGATGCAAATAGTCCCATCATGACCAATCTCAAGCTATTACATGGTGTCAATTGAATTTGACAATTATCTTTCTTAGGAGCTGCTAGGAGTCAGCTCCAGAAACCTACTGGCACATCTAAATCTTTCTATCAGGCGAATTTGACCAGATCTGGGCTAAGCCATTGTATGGATTCCCCACATATGGATCCAGTCCCACTTCGCTTCTGACTCACCTTCCTCATGATATGCCTGGGAGACAGCAGATGATGGCCCGAGTGTTTGGGTTCAGGCCACCTACATGGGAGACCTGCATGGAGTTGCCAGCTCCTGGTTTTCACCTGCCGCAGACCTGGCTGTTGTGTGCATTTGGAGAATGAAGCAGCAGAAGGAAGAGCTCTCCCTCTCTTTCTCTGTCAATCTTCCTTTCAAATAAATAAAATTCAGATCACTGGAATTTGAAGGAACAGAAACAAAATAACAATAACTGTGAAGTTTAATGCTACATCAAGGAGCTGGCTGCAATGAAGGGAAAACTGAGCTGGGGTACAAAGGGAGGGAAAAAAAAACAAGAGAAATAACATGACTCAAGGGTCTACATAGACTAGCCAAGCATTTCCACAGCAAAGCCCCAGGATCAAGTATGATTCTCATTTCCGAGCTGAATAAACAGAGGTCAAAGATGTCAAGGGCCGGTCACTCCATCTCACTAAGCCTCTGTTTCTCCATTAGCAAGACAATGATGATAATAAGAGTATCTAATTTTCACAAGGCCGCTGTGAGTGTTCAACAGAGTAATACAAGTGAGACAGTCAGCATTTAGTAAATGAACCATAAATGGTAGTTCATAACTATAGGACATCATATCATCAAAGTCTGGATTCAGGCTCAGTAATCAAAACATCCAGACATATTTACTATATCTCCCTGCAACCCCAGTGTTTTTAAAAATATTATTTATTTGAAAGGCAGTGTTACAGAGACAGGGAGAGACAGAGATGAGGGGAGAAAGATAGAAAGATCTTCCATCTGCTGGTTCACTCCCCAAATGGCCCCAATGGCTTGAGCGGGGCCAATCCGAAGCCAGGAGCCAGAAGCTTCTTCCAGGTCTCCCACGTGAGTTCAGGGGCCAAAGCATTTGGGTCATGTTTTGCTGCTTTCCCAGGCACATTAGCAGGAAGCTGGACTGGAAGTAGAGCATCCAGGACTCCAACCGGCACCCATATGGGGTGCTGGCATCGAAGGTGGTGGCTTAATTCCTTGTACCTCAACACCGGCCCCTGAACTCCAGGCTTTATCTCCTTTCTAAGGTCTTGCCAATTTCTTTACAAACATGTATTTAGCTAAACATTTATCTTAACTTTAAGCATCTCATGTGAACATGATCATTTCTCATGAGCTTATTGAGATCATAAAGATTTTCCTTAGAGTTGACTATATGTCTCTAAAACCAATATTCTTCTAATTTTTTTTTTCTTTATTTGAAAGGTAGACACAGACAATCAAAGAAAAAGAGCTCCCATCCACGGGCTCCCTATCCAAATGCTTGTTACATCCAGGGCCGGGCCAGGCAGAAGGCAGAAGCCAGGAACTCAATCTTGGTCTCCCACATGGATGGCAAGAACCCAACCACTTGAGCCATCACTTAGTGCCTGCCAACTTCTCAGGGTGCACATTAGCAGGAAGCTGGAATCAGGAGCAGAGCCAGGTCTTGAACCCAGGCACTCTGATACGGGATGAGGGCCTCCCAACCTGGGCTCTTTTTTTTAAGACTAATTTATTTACTTGAGAGGCAAAGTGACAGAGAGAGAGAGAGAGAGAGACAGAGAGAGGTCTTCCATCCACTAGTTCACTCCCCAAAAGGTTGCAGCAGCTGGAGCTGAGCCAATCCAAAGCCAGGAGCCAGGAGCCAGGAGCTTCTTCTGGCTCTCCCACACTGGGAGCCCAAGGACTTGGGCCATCTTCTACTGCTTTCTTAGGCCATAGCAGAGAGCTGAACTGGAAGACGAATAGTCAGGACTCAAACAGGCACCCGTATGGGATGCTGGCTCTGCAGACAGCGGCTTTTACCCACTACGCCACAGAGCCAGCCTCCAAAACTCATACTCTTAAAAAAAAATTATTCTTGGGCCCTGCACCCCATGGGAGACCAGGAAAAGCACCTGGCTCCTGGCTCCTGCCATCGGATGAGCGCGGTGCGCCGGCCGCAGCGCGCCATCAGCGGCGGCCATTGGAGGGTGAACCAACGGCAACGGAAGACCTTTCTCTCTGTATCTCTCTCTCTCACTGTCCACTCTGCCTGTCAAAAAATAAAATAAAATAAAATAAAAAATTATTTATTTGAAAGTCAGTTAGGGAGCTGGTGCTGTGGCGTAGTGGGTTAATCCTATGTCTGCGGCACTGGTACCCCATATGGGCACCAGTTCTGATCCCGGCTGCTCCACTTCCTATACAGCTCTCTGCTATGGCCTGGGAAAGCAGTGGAAGATGACCCAAGTCCTTGGGCCCCTGCACCCTCATGGGAGACCAGGAAAAAACACCTGGCTCCTAGCTTCGGATTGGCAAAACTCCAGCCATTGCGGCCATTTGGGGAGTGAACCAACGGATGGAAGACCTTTCTCCCTGTCTCTCCCTCTCACTGTCTGTAACTCTACCTCTCAAATAAATAAAATCTAAAAAAAATAAGTCAGAGAGAAAGAGAAATCTTCCATTTGCTGGTTCATTTTCCAAATGACCACAGTGACCAGGACAGAACCAGACCTATGTCAGAAGCCAGAAACTCCATCAGGGTCTCCCAGATGGGTGGCAGGTTCCCAAACACTTGGGCCATCTTCTGCTGCTTTCACAGGTGCATTATTACCAGGGAGCTGGATCAGCAGCAGAGCAGCTGGGACTTGAACATGTGCTCATATGAGGTACCAGTGCCACAGTCAGCAGCTTAACCCACTGTATCACAATGCTGACCCAAAACTCATATTCTTATAATCCTTTCTATGATCCTCTGTCCCCATTTAGTGCTTTGTTATTTAAAAGTACTATATAAACATGGTGCCAAGTATCTGTTAACTCAATCGTTTTCCTGTTGTTTTCATTTTTCCTTTTAAACACATTCAAGTTGTCTAAACAGTACATTCTGGTGATATTTCTCAGGGATGCTCCTTGAGATGAACTCAAACGTAGTTTATGGCAACAGGGTCTTCAAAGAGTGAAATAAAACCTTTCCTGCTCTGGAAACAACATGAAACTCAAAAAGTGTGTTGAAAAAAAAAGAGAAAATAAATTTATATCGCACTGGCTAGCACTGGCTATGTCCCTAACTTATCACATTCTTAAGTCATAATTTCAAAAAATTCATAACGTTTATTAAAAGCTCTCAAACCAAGAGATTTATGACCAGAGATTTGGCAGCACATAATAGTAAAAGTTATACATAAGAAAAAAATGAAATTTGAGCCTTCCTCTATGTCACATACAAAATCTGACTCCAGGCTTATCAATTGCTTAAAGCAAAGGCAAAACTTTACAAAATAAACCAAAAAAACAAAACAAAACAAAACAAAAGCAGCCGCTGACATTCAGAAGCTGACCGGAAGATCACAGCCAGGCTGTTGTTCTCCTATTCAGACATAAACAATGTGACAGAAGAGTATCCTCAAACAAGTTTACTGCGAGGCTGTGATAAAATGAGACAAAGCAAGGTCGCTTCATAATTTTGTCTAAGAACTATACCACCCACAAAATACTAAACACTCCTTCTCTTGGCCCAAATGAGTGACTGCTACTTCTTTTCCAATTACAGTTTTGTCCTCACAGTATTTTCTGCTCCATATAGATAAAATGTATTGAGGTTCCCAGTCATAGAATTGTCTTCCACTTTCTGATAGCATTCACTGTAGACCAAACCACGGCTCTCATAGACACTCCTTCAAATCACCAAAGTCTAATGAAAGGTTCTTTCTAATACAGTCTTACTGAGATACTCCTTGACTCCTCTTGGGGAGTATTCTCCCTTACTGCAGTGAGCAACAAATCCACCTTGTAACTTACAGAAACATTACTGATGAATAGAACACTCTATGGTTGGAATGCCTTGACAACTTGAGAAACTTCAGAAGAAAATTTTGGAGAATATATTTTTATTCTGGGGTAGGGAAGTACTTTTCTTTTCTCTTTTTTTTTAAGATTTATTTTTTAGGCTGGCACCACGGCTCAATAGGCTAATCCTCCGCCTCGCGGCGCCGGCACACCAGGTTCTAGTCCCAGTCGGGGCGCCGGATTCTGTTCCAGTTGCCCCTCTTCCAGGCCAGTTCTCTGCTGTGGCCCGGGAGTGCAGTGGAGGATGGCCCAAGTGCTTGGGCCCTGCACCCCATGGGAGACCAGAAGCACCTGGCTCCTGGCTTTGGATCAGTGTGATGCACCGGCCACAGCACGCCGGCCACAGCGCGCCGGCCGTGGCGGCCATTGGAGGGTGAACCAACGGTAAAGGAAGACCTTTCTCTCTCTCTGTCCACTCTGCCAGTCAAAAAAAAAGGATTTATTTTTTAGTTATTTGAAAGGCAGAGTTACAGAGAGAAGAAAATAGAGAGAGGTCTTCCATCTGCTGGTTCACTCTCCCAAATGGCCCCAATGGCTGGGGCTGGGCCATGCAGAATCTAGGAGCTGGGAACTTATTCTGGGTCTCCCACATGGGCGCAGGGGCCCAAGCACTTGGACCATTCTCTGCTGGTTTCCCAGACACATCAGCTGGATGGGAAGTGGAACAGCCAGGACTCAAATCAGCGCCCATATGGGATGCCAGCTTCACAGATGGGAACTTAAACAGCTATGCCACAACACCTGCCCTAGTAGTTCTCTTTTTAAAGATTTATTTATTTATTTGAAAGGTAAAGTGGCACAGAGAGGGAGAGGCAGAGAGAGAGAGAGAGAGAGAGAGGGAGGGACGGAGAAGATGATGAATTTTTCCTCTACTGGTTCACTCCTCAAACGCCCACAACAGCCAGAGCTCTATCCAGGTCTCCTGTGGGTTGCAGGACCCCAAGCACATATGCCATCAATTGCTGCCTATCAGCCTCCCAGGGTATGCATTAGCAGGAAGCTGGACCAAGAGCCGGAAGCAGCCAGGACTTGTACTAGCACCCCAGTATGGGATGTGAGCGTCCCAAGTGACAGTTTAACCCATTGCTCCACAACACCCAACCCAGCGCAGCGGAG
This sequence comes from Sylvilagus floridanus, assembly GCA_949820135.1. Classification (NCBI taxonomy): domain Eukaryota; kingdom Metazoa; phylum Chordata; class Mammalia; order Lagomorpha; family Leporidae; genus Sylvilagus; species Sylvilagus floridanus. The sequence goes on from OX463223.1 coordinate 94,197,635, forward strand.
TATTTGTTAAACAAGACATAAAACCATTATCAATACAAGATAAAATTGACAAATTTGGCCATGTAGTAGGCAGCTGTTGCAGTTGATTTCGCAACAATGTTGCAGTGGATTCGTTTCTGAGAGGAGCAGCGTGGTGGGGGCAAGAGACGCGGAGTCAACACAAGGACCTGGGGGAGTCGGGTGAAAGCAGGCTTGAGGCGAGCAGCCCGCAGACTCGTTTATTACAATTGGAACCACAGCCAAGACCAGCCAATCTGGTCAAGGGGCAGTCTATGCCCCAACCAATCACAGCCTGTTGCCAGGCAAGCTCCGTTGCCAGGTGGGTTTCAAAGCCGTTCCTGAGTAACTGACACTCGCTTGCCAGTGGCCACCTTGGCATGGCCTTCTCGTTCCACCACAGCAGCCTCTGATATGGTACCAGTGACGGCCCTCTTTTGGTATTTGCTATTCACACATTGGTATAATCCTCTCCCCTTGAGAGTGGATCAGTTGTCCTAACTTGCTTTGAAGAAATATGATAGGTCGGGGCCGGTGCTGTGGCATAGCTGGTAAAGCTCGCCGTCTGCAGTGCCAGTATCCCATACGGGTGCCGGTTCTAGTCCTGGCTGCTCCACTTCCGATCCAGCTCTCTGCTATGGCCTGGGAAAGCAGTGCAAGATGGCCCAAGTGTTTGGCCCCCTGCACCTGCGTGGGAGGCCTGGAAGAGGCTCCTGGCTCCTGGCTTCGGATTGGCACAGCTCTGGCTGTTGTGGCCAATTGAAGAGTGAACCAGCGGATGGAAGACCTCTCTCTCTCTCTCTCTCTCTCTCCCCCTCTCTTCCTCTCTCCCTCTCTCCCTCTCTCCCTCTCTCCCTCTGCTTCTCCTTCTCTCTGTGTGTAACTCTTTCAAATAAAATAAATAACTCTTTTTAAGAAATGATAGGGCAAAATAGATGGGATACCACTTCTGAGAGTAGGTCCTCAAAACACTGGCTTCTCTAGGATATTCTCTCTCACAAACTCTCTCTCTCTCTCTCTCTCCCCCCTTCTCTCTCCCCTTCTCTCTCCCTCTCTCGCATCTAGACTGTCTCACCCTGCAAGTAATCTGGTACATGTCCTGAGGCAGATCTTCGGAGAGACACCCACGACAAAACATCAAGCTCATCAACCAGCACACAAGTGAGTTTGGAAGTGGATCCTGCCTCACTCAAGTCTTTGAATGAGACCACAGCCTTAGCCAACAGCTTGACTAAACCTCATGATAGACCTTGAACCAGAGGCTAAAAGTTTAGATTCCTAACACAGAAAGTTTGAGATGTAATGTATTGTTTTAAGTCACTAAGGTTTTTATTTTTTAAAAAAATATTTATTTTCTTATTTGAAAGGCGGAGATACAGAGGAGAGACAGAGAGAGAAAGAGAGAGAGATCTTCCATCCTCTAGTTCACTCCCCAAATGGCCGCAATGGCTGGAGCTGAGCCAGTTTGAAAGCAGGAACCAGGAGTTTCCTCCCAAGGACTTGGGCTACCTTCCGCTGCTTTCACAGGCTCATTCATAGAAAGCAGAATTGGAAGTGGAGCAGCTGAGACTTGAACAGGCACCCCTATGGAATGCTGGTACTTCAGGAGGCCGCTTAACCTATGCCACAGCACCGACCCCTAAGCCACTAAGCTTTTTTTAAAATTTATTTATTTGTTTTCATCTACTTGAAAGGCAGAGCAACAGACATCTCCTATCTGCTGGTTTACTCTCCAAATGTCCACAAAAGCTGAGTTTAGGCAAGGCTGAAGCCAGGAGCCTGAAATTCCACCCAGGTCCCCCACATGGGTGGTAGGGGCTGAAGCACTTGAGCCATCATCCACTGCCATCCAGGATGCATTAGAACGAAGCTAGATTGGAAGCGGAGTAACCAAGACTCAAACTAGCAATCTGATATAGGTTCCAGGCAGTGGCTTAGCCTAGTGTGTCAAAACACCCACTCCAACCAGTAAGTTTTAAGGTAATTTATATTACTGTTAAATATCTTATATAGACTTCATTAAAATCATTAACTTTGATTCATCAAAAGATATGAAATTAAAATGAAATCATAAAGCTGTAAACTAGGTGAGAATTGTTGAAATACACATAATTTACAAAAGACTGGTTTCCAGAATATAAATCAAGTGCTCTTACAAATCAAATGGAAGGAAAATGACTTAATAGAAAAATGACAAAAAATAAGAAGCATTTTTACAGTGTGGGAAGTTGAATGTCAAGTAAACAATGGATGGATGCTTGACCTCAGAATGTTGAAAATTAAGGCCTCAATGCAGGGATAGGGCATTTACTCTAGTGGTTGAGATGCCAATTAAGACACTCATGTCCCACGCTGGAGCACCTGGGTTTCATTCCTGGCTCCAGCTCTTGACTTCAGCTTCATGCTAATACAGAACTTGGGAGGCAGCAGTGATGGCTCTGGTAATTGGATCTATGCAATCCATAGACCAGGTTGAGTGCCTGGCTCCTGGCTTCTGCCTGGCCCAGCAGGTACTTAAGGAATGAACCAGAAATGGCAGCTCACTCTCCTCTGTATATGTTCCTCTCTCTCTCTCTCTCTCTCTCTCTCTCTCAAATGAATAAATCAATATTTTTTTTTAAAAAAAAAAAGACCTCAGGGCAGGCATGTGGCCCATGAGTTAAAACACTGCTTGGGATACCAGCATCCCCTATCAGAATGCCTGTGTTTGAATCCCAGCTGTATTCTCAATTCCACCTTCCTTGTAATGCACTTCTGGGAGGCAGGTGATGGCTCAAGTGGTTGGGTCCCTCTCTGCAATGTGGGTGACCCAGATTGAATTCCAGTCTCCTGGTTTTGACCTGGCCCAGCTCTGGTTACTGAGGGCATTTGGGGAATGAAACAGGGTCTCAGAAATTTTGCTATCTCTATCTATCTATTATCATCTATCTGTCTATCTATCATCTATCTATGTCTTTCAAAATAAAAAATAAATAAATAAAAAGATCACAGTGAGGCACTACTCATTAGATTATCAAAAGTTTAGAAGTCTGCAAGTGCAAACTGATAGAAAGGAGGATATTTACAGACAGCTGGTGGGAATATAAACAGGAGCAACTTCTTCAGAAATACATTGGCACTACCTAATAAAGTTGAGCACACCCATACTGCAAAACCAAGCCATTCCAATCTTAGGCATATGGCCTGGAAAAAGTCTTTTGTATGTGCGTCATGAAACACATCCAGGGGCTGGTGCTGTGGTGCAGTCAGTTAATCCTCCACCTGAAGCACCGGTGTCCCACATGGGTGCCAGTTCTAGTCCCGGCTGCTCCTCTTCTGATATACACTGGGAAAACAGCAGAAGATGGCCCAAGTCCTTGGGCCCCTGCACCTGCATGGGAGACCCGAAGCAAGCCCCTGGCTCCCAGCTGATGTAGGCATTTGGGGAGTGAACCAGAGGATGGAAGAGCTCTCTCTCTGTTGCTCCCTCTCACTGTCTGTAACTTTACCTCTCAAATAAATAAATAAAATCTTTTAAAAAAAAACCAGAGACACATTCATAGCACTGCTATTGGTAATAGGAAAAACATGGGAACAACCCAAGCATCCACTGAGAGAAAATAAATTGTGCTATATGTTCACAATGGAATATTGTATATCTTTGAAAATGATTGAGCAACAGTTATACATAAAAAATGGATGAATCTTGGGAACAGTCATGAGTGAAAAGAGCAACATGCAAAAGACAAAATGGAGCATGATATTCTTTTTATAAAGTTCTAAGCTGGGAAAAAATCACATAATATATTTTGTAAATACATAGGCAGTAGAACTTTTTAAAAAACAAATGATAAATATAAATTTCAAAAGAATGGTTAGCTATGTGGGAAGATCCAGGGTAGGTAACATTCAGATAGATGCAAATTAATGATAATATTCCAGTGTTTAAGTTGTGTGATGGCCTCATGAGCATTCATTGCACTATTAAGCTTTATAACTTAAATATAAGTTACACAGATTCTTTTGTATGCATCAAGTTTTACCTCACTTTAAACATGTAAAAATCAATTAGGAGTATTTTAAACTTTTTATTATGGAAATTAAATGCATTTTTATATCTAAAGAAAGTAACCATGTTCATTTATTTTAATGGGAAGGAAAAATACAGGAGGAAGAAAAGTTTGGTGAGCTCCTAAGAGGATCAAGAAAAGGACTATAATTCAGGGAAAAAGGGAAAAAAACACTTTCATTTTAAACCATGCTATTATTTTAATCTTAGATCATTCAGGAAGCTATGCTGGCTAAAACTGGAATTTATTAAGAAGATTATAGCTTCACCTGCAGTTCACATCAAGTAATTTCCATCCACGCTTGGTGGCTACATCATTAAATAATTTTTAATGATCTCAATTCCCAATTAAATCTCAAACTTCAGGAACTACACATAAAGAAATAGATGGAGCTACTTCTGTTGCAACCCATCTCAGTTATATTTTGGAGTTCCCTTAACCAGTTCTGAGGTCTTACACGTTGTCAAATCCTACGAAGGTATTGGGAAGGATCACTTTCACCCACAGTTCTGATTGAGGGATTATATTGTTCATTTGGCATCTTAAGATTGGCAGGCTCTCTATGGCATGAGCTTCAGTTGGATATTTTTTTTTTTTTTTTGACAGGCAGAGTGGACAGTGAGAGAGAGAGAGAAAGGTCTTCCTTTGCCATTGGTTCACCCTCCAATGGCCGCTGCTGCCGGCGCACCGCGCTGATCCGAAGCCAGGAGCCAGGTGCTTTTCCTGGTCTCCCATGGGGTGCAGGGCCCAAGCACTTGGGCCATCCTCCACTGCACTCCCTGGCCACAGCAGAGAGCTGGCCTGGAAGAGGGGCAACCGGGACAGAATCCGGCGCCCCGACCAGGACTAGAACCCGTTGTGCCAGTGTCGCAAGGTGGAGGATTAGCCTATTGAGCCAGATATTGAGCCGCCCAGATATTTCTTATAATGCCTGTTACCCCCATCCTGGCATTCCTGTCCCTCTGATTCATTAAGCAACCATTCCTTTCCGGCCTCACCAGGAGACTTCAAGAAGCAGATCTCAGGTCCCCTCCCTTCACCCTTGTAATTCAACGGACATCATTTTTTTAATTTGATGGAAGACCATTCTCCTTCATAGCCAATCCTGTTTCATGTGCTTTTAGAAAAGGATACTCAAATATCTTGCAAGCTAATCTGTTTTCAACTTCACCAGTACTTTCTAGAAGGCCTTGAAGCAGACATCCTGCTATCTGCCATGACAGGGAAAAGGGAAAGAGGAAAATACAGGACAGAAAAAATGAATATTTCAAAAGATTATCTGGAGATATTGTTAAATAAGATACAGGAAGTACTAACCATAGAAGGAAGAAAATCATAAATTAGACTCAATTAATATAAACAATTGCTGTTTATCAAAAAACACTATTAAGGGACCGGCATTGTGGTGCAGCAGCTAAAGCTACCATCTGCAATGCTGCCATCCCCATATGAGCGCCAGTTCTCCCCCACTACTCACCTCTCTTTCTCTATCACTCTGTAGTTCAAATAAATCTTTTTCAAAAAAAAATGCTAGAGGGGCCAGCGCTATGGCGTAGTAGGTAAAGCTGCTGCCTGCAGTGCCACCATCCTATATGGGTACCATTTTGAGTCCTGGCAGCTCCACTTCCAATCTAGTTCTCTGCTATGGCCTTGGAAAGCAGTAGAAGATGGCCCAAGTGCTTGGGCCCCTGAACCCATGTGGGAGACCCAGAGGAAGCTCCTGGATTCTGGCTTCAGATCAGCGCAGCTCTGGCCATTGCGGCCAACTGGGGAGTGAACCAGTGGATGGAAGACCTCTCTCGCTCTTCTCTGTCTCCGCCTCTCTGTAACTCTGCTTTTCAAATAAATAAATCAAATCTTTTTTTTAAAATGATAGAGGCCATCATTGTGGCACAAAGGGCTAAGCCACCAATTGTGATGCCGGCATCCCATACCAAAGTGTAGATTCAAATCCTGGCTCCTCTCCTCCCGATCCAACTCCCTGCAAACGCACTTGGCATACTTAGGCCCCTGTCACCCACGTGAGAGACCAGGATGGAGTTCCTGGCTCCTGGCTTTGGCCTGGCCCAGACCTCACTGTTGTGGCATTTGGGGAGTGAAACAGAGCATGGAAAATCTCTCTCTCTTTCTCTCTCTGTGGCTCTGCCCTTAAAATAAATGAATGAATAAATAAGTAAAGCATTTAAAAAGGAATGTTTATTAATGAACTACTTACAATAGCCTTAAATAGAAACTACCTGCCTTGATTTGAACAAGATTTGACTCCCCAGCTCATGCAGACATTTAAACCCCAAAGTTGCTCTCCTTAATACCTATCATCTTAGAAACCTCCATACTGGGGGCCGGCGCTATGGCATAGTGGGTAAAGCCACCACCTGCAGTGCCGGCATCCCATAAAGGCACCAGTTCAAGACCCAGCTGCTATATTTCTGATCTAGCTCTCTGCTGTGGCCTGGGAAAGCAGAAGATGATGGCCCAAGTCTGTTGCAGCCAATTGGGGAGTGAACCAATCGATGGAAGACCTCTCTCTCTCTCTCTGCCCCTCCTCTCTCTGTGTAACTCTGAGTTTCAAATAAATAAATAAATCTTTAAAAAGAAAAAAAAAAAAAACCTCCATGCTGTGAGAACCAAGTGGAAGAAGAAGCAAATGCACAGGCCAAATTGCAAATGAACAATGATGAGGGCCTGGCCTTGTGGCACAGTGGATTAAGCCAGCACATGTTCTGCTTCCAATCCTCCCTGCTAATGTGCCTGGGACAGCAGCAGAAGATGGTTCAAGTATTGGGTCCTTACCCACCCATATGGGAGATCTAGATGGAGCGGCAGTCTCCTAGCCTCGGCCTGGACCTGCCCTGGCGTTGCTGTCACTTGTGGGCATGAATCAGCAGATAGAATATCTCTCTTTGCCTGTCCTTCTTTCTGCCTTTCACAGAAAATAAATAAATCTTAAACAACAGCAGCAACAAGAAGTGATGCAGAGGCCCCCGTGAACTTCAAGCTTGAGTAACCGTGGTGATCAAAGGAGCAGAAGGAAGGGAGGCCAGAGCCTGGGGACACTGGCACAATTGTTGGGCTGCCTGCTACTATCAACATTCTGTCTCTCAAAGCGGCTGAATGGGTCCTGAAACCACCTAACAGAGACCCCCGTGCTGACACAAACACAGTCTGTGATTGCCCTGGGCCTTTGACATTCTGGACCAGATCTGTTCTCAGTTCTGCTGTTTTAGCTGAACAATACTTTAAAAAACACCTGCAAAGTTGGGAGTGGGCATTTAGCCTAGCAGTTAAGACTCACATCTCACACTGGAGTGCCTGGGTTCAATTCCTGGCTCCGGCTCCTAAGTCTAGCTTCCTGCCAATGCAGATTCTGGGAAGCAGTGGCGATGGCTCAAGTGACTGGGTTTCTTCCACTCTTGTGGTGGACCTAGATTGTATTTCTGGCTCCTAGCTTCAGGCTCAGCATTGTTCCAACCCTTTGAGAAATGATTCAGTGCTTGGGAAAGTTCTTTCTCTCTCATTCTTTGTGTGCCTTTCAAATTAAAAGGAAAAAAAGTTTAAACCACAAAGTCATAAGTTAATGGTACTAAAAATTGAAGACTTCATCTAAATATAGTGTCTGGAGGTGGGCCTGGAACTGTGAAGCTCCAAAACCATGAGCCGGGGCCAGTGCTGTGGTGCAGTGGGTTAACGCCCTGGCCTGAAGCGCTGGCATCCCTTATGGGCGCCGGTTCAAGTCCCGGCTGTTCCACTTCCGATCCAGCTCTCTGCTATGGCCTGGGAAAGCAGAAGAAGATGGCCCAAATCCTTCAGTCCCCACATCCGTGTGGGAGACCCGGAGGAAGCTCCTGGCTCCTGGCTTCAGACCGGCACAGCTCCGGCTGTTGTGGCCATCTGGGGAGTGAACCAGTGGATGGAAGACCTCTCTCTTTGTCTCTACCTCTCTCTGTAACTCTGTCTTTCAAATAAATAAAATAAATCTTTAAAAAAAAAACCCATGAGCCAAATTAAACCTCTTTCCTTCATAAGTAGCTTCTCATAGTTATTTGTCACACTGATGAAAAGCTAACATGCTACCCAAATGTTCCTTAACAGTAAAATGGATAAAGGTGTAGTGCATTCATAGAATATAATGACAGATAAAACAATGATAGTGATTTCCAGACAAAACAACGAGAACATACTCACAGGCACAATGTTGAGCAAAAGCAAGCAGATAAAGACTTCATGCTGTATGGTTCAATTTATATAAAGTCTAAAAGTGGCAACTTTCACTTTTCGATCAGGATGGTGGTTACCTGCGCAGTGAGTAGTGACCTTGTGGGCAGTGAGGAGTGCTTCTAGGGGACTGCTCATGTCTAGTTTTGAGATGTAGATATTACTTTCATGGTGTGTTCTCTTCATCAAAGCTTATTAAAGTCTACAGTTAAGATTTGTGCATTTTTCTGTATGTGTATGTAATGTATTACGGAAAAATTTACCTGAGATGAGCATTTTGCCTAGAGGTTAAGACACCCGCTTCCCATATCCAAGTGCCTGGATTAAATACCTCCCTCAGTTTCTGACTCCAGCTTCCTGTTCATGCAGACCCTGGGGTGTAGCAGTGATGGTTCAAGTGGGAGATCTGGATTGCTTTCCTGGCTGCTGGCTTCCTGGGGCCATTGCAGGCATTTGGAGAGTGAATCAGTGAAGGGGAGCTCTGTCTGTCTGTCTGCCTTTAAAATAAATTAAAATGTGTATTTTAATTTACCTAAAAAAATACTTTCACCTAAAATGTGTCCAGCCACATTGAACCTGCAAACGAGAGCCAGCCTGTGACTTGTGATTCTCCAAGGTAAGCAGTGCTGCAGCAAAGCTTCTTTACCATCCTTCTGTTCTTCCTGGTGATGCTTCTACGTAACATTTCCTAAAACACAGGGCTCAGTGACAGATTTTTTTAAGATTCATTTACTTACTTGAAAGTCAGAGTTACACAGAGAGAGAAGGAAAGGGGGAGAGAGAGAGAGAGAGAGAGAGAGAGAGAGAGAGAGAGAGAGAGGTCTTTCACCTGCTAATCACTCCCCAATTGGCCACAACTGCCATTGCTGTGATGATCCGCAGCCAGGAGACAGGAGACAGAAGCCAGGAGCCAGGAGCTTCTTCCAAGTCTCCCATGCAGGTGCAGGGGCCCAAGGTCTTGGGCCATCTTCTACTGCTTTCCCAGGCCACAGTGGAGAGCTGGATCAGAAGTGGAGCAGCTGGGACTAGAACTGGTGCCCATACAGGATGCCAGCACTGCAGGCAGAGGCTTTACCCGCTACATCACAGTGCTGGCCCCCCAGTGATATTTCTTCTATAGGTATTTTTTAAAATTTATTTTAGTTATTTGGAAGCAGAGTGCACACAGAGAGAAAGACAGAGACAGAGATAGATCTTCCATCTGCTGGTTCACTCCCCCAAATGACTGCAATGGCCAGGGCTGGTCCAGGCAGAAGCTAGGAGCCTGGATCTCCAATAGGGTCTCCCACATCAATGTCAGGGGTCCAAGCACTTGGGCCATCTTCTGCTGTTTTCTCAGGTGCATTAACAGGAAACTGGATCAGAAGTGGAGCAGTTGGGACTTGAACCAGTACTCCTACATGAGATGCTGGTGTTACAGATGGTAGCTTAACCCACTGTGCCACAACATCAGCCCCCCTCATAGAGGTTCTTTTGCTTGAATTCTGAATAAAGTAAGTTGAGCACGTATGGAAGTTTTCATTAAGTGTAGTAGCTTGCTACTCATTGAGCAGCTTACTCCATCCCTGCATCGGCTGGAGGTGCAGGGCAGCAACTTTGTCTAGCCCTCTCTCCAATTTTGTTTGATTCTCAATATCATCCACCCCTCAAGCAAATCACATTTTTTTTCTTATTTTCCTTTTCTCTTTCTGTAGATTTCATTTCATAGATATAAACTTTATTGCATTTAATAAAGATGTAAACTTTATTGTTTTTATAAAAATCATAAACTTTTTTTAATAGAAGAGTCAAGTAAAAAAGAACAAATATGGATCCAGCCCTGTGGCGCAGTAGGTTAATCCTCCAGCTGTGGTGCTGACATCCCATATGGGTGCTGATTCGAGTCCTAGCTGCTACTCTTCTGATCCAGCTCTCTGCTATGGCCTGGGAAAGCAATGGAAGATGGCTCAAGTGCTTGGGCCCCTGTGCCTGCATGGGAGACCTGGAAGAGGATCCTGGCTCCTGGCTTCAGATCGGCACAGCTCTGGCCATTACAGCCATTTTGGAAGTGAACCAAAGGATGAAAGACCTATCTCTCTGTTTCTCCCTCTCACTGTCTGTAACACCACCTCTCAAATAAATAAATAAAATATTTTTTTAAAAAAGAACAAATACAAGAACAAGCACTCTAGACTCCGGTCACCTGGAAATAACTACAGTTAACAAATGGTGAAGTCTTTCTATAACATATATCCATGAATATTCATGAATGGATAGGTGATGGGTGGATAAAGAAGCAATTTTATTTAAAATTAAGCCATAAACTGGGAAAAGAAATTGCCATAAATACAGCAGCAAACAATTAATACCCAGTTTATATAAAGAACTCCTGTAAGTCAAAATAAAAATAAACAACTCAATTTAAAAATGAGAAAACAGTAGGAGCAGATAATTCACACAGGATGAAACACAAAAGAGACAATAACCATGTGAAAAGATGGTAAATCTTACTAATAATCAAGAAAATTAAAATTGAAGGCAGAGTGAAACAAAGTGAAGGAAATGTGACTTATTCTCACTTCTATGCAATGAAATTGGTAATACTTCACAACCATTAGATTGGCAAAATGGATTCCATTTTAAAAATTAATTAAGTCTGATAATACCTAGTACTGTTAAGGGAGTGGAAAAAAGGCACTCAGATGTTAACAATGGAAGTATGAATCAGTACAACTGCTCTGAAGATTAATTCAGCAATATTTAGTAAAATTAAAGATTCATGTTCAAGAGAAATCAAAACAGGTGACCAGAACAAGACATTTACAAGAATGTTCTTAGCTGTTGCATTATTTGTTGTTGTATAACAAATTACCCCAAAACTTAGCAGCTTAAAACAACAAATAGTTCTTATTTCACAGTCTTCATGGGTCCAGGTCTGACTTAGCTGAATGTCTCTGCCCCAGGGTCTCTCTCTCACAGGGGTACATGTGAAGGCTCCCGGAGACAGGTATTATTTGGAGTCCCTTTAGAGGTTGCCTACCATAGTGGCTTTATTTATTAAAGCCTCAAACTGGAAACAGCTTAGATGTCCATCAATAACAGAACAGATAAACTGTGTTGTATTGGTTCAATGCAATACTATTCAGCAGCAAAACTGCTGAGTGAAAAAATTTCACACCAAAGAATACACAGTGGATGCTTCAATTTATCTGAAGTTCTTTAACAGGCAAAACTGTTGGTCTATGGTGGGAAAAAGTTAGAACAGTGGTTGCCTATTCTGGGACTGGGGATAAATGATTGGGAAGAGAAGTGAAGAAAATTTCTAGGTTGATAGTAATGTACTGCTGTGCCTTGTTAAGGGGTTTGGTCAATGTGGATCACGCTCACTGAATTACCACTCAAGAATTGTGAATTTTCTTACACGTAAATTTTACCACAAAATAAAAAAGAAGCAAACAAATAATGGACTCCAATTAGTGATGTGTGTGATGAAGTGTTTAGGTAGGGGTGAACTGTATTGATGTCAGCAGCTTTGAAATGGGTAAAAAAGGTGGGGGGTGGTATATTGATGCATGGCTAGAAAGATGAGTAGGCAGATAGATACGTTGATAAAGTAAGTATAGTAAAATATTAATTGTAGAATCTAGGTGGTGGGTACCTGTGAATTCACTATAGAATTCTTTCAACTTTTCTGTATGTGTGAAAATTTTCATAATGAAATGTTAGGTGAAAGTCAAAGATGCATGTCTCCTATTACCCAGCAATCCAACTCTAGGTGTTTGTCCCAAAGGAAAGCCTCAAGCGTAAGTATGGATAGACATGTGCAAGTATGTTCACTATATAACCATATGCAAAAGTGAAAAAGTGGAAATGATCCAACTGTGCCTCAGTGTCAGAATGGATAGATCAACTGTGATTGATTCATATAATAGAATGTAATACACAATAGAGCTAGATCTAAAAGAATCAACTGGAATAAATTTGAAAGACAGTGTTGAGTTTTAAAAGCAAATTGCAAGGAAAGAAAGATCCAACTTGGGAAGCAGGACACACAGCAGACTCATAGAATGACAAATGCCCTAAACAGCACTCTGGTCTCAGAATCAGCGGCATTCAGATCTGGCTAAAAAGCCCATGAAGGCATTTCAGGAATGGGAAGCCAAGACACTGTGGCAAAAAATGACCTCCATGAAGGATCTCTGTGAGTGAGATCCTGGTGGAAAGAACAAGCCATCAAAGAAGGAGGTATCTTTCTCTGAAGGGAAGAGAGAACTTATGGCCTTGTCTAAACAATGTCAGAGTTTGTGGACTCAAGAGACTTCCAGAGTCTTGGCAGCTCAGGACAGAGCCTTGAGTGATTGCTGATGTCATAAATAAGAGTGTCAATTGTTAAATCAACAACAGGAGTCACTGTACACTTTCTCCTCATGTAGGACCACTGTCCTTAATGTGTTGTACTATGAGAATTAATGGTAAAACTTGTCTTCAAACAGTACTTTATACTTTGTGTGTCTGTGTGGGTGCAAACTGCTGAAATCTTTACTTAGTCGATCTTCTGTATATAAAGATAATTAAAAATTATTGGCACAGTTTCAACCATTGCAGTCATCGGCGGAGTGAACTAGCGAATGGAAGACTCCCCCTCCCACTCTCTCAGCCTCTGCCTCTCCGTAACTCTGCCTTTAAAATAAATAAATAAATCTTTTAAAAAATGAATCTTAATGAAGAATGAGATGGGAGAGGGAGTAGGAGGTTGGATGGTTTGGGTGTGGGAGGACGGGTATGAGGGGAAGAACCACTATAATCCAAAAGTTGTTCTTACGAAATTTATATTTATTGAATAAATTGCAGGGGCAGGTGTGTGGCGCAGAAGTTAAGTCATTCTTGGGAAGCCCACATCCCATAGCAGAGTGCCTGGCTTGAGTCTCTGGCTCCTCCACTTCAGATCTAGCTTCCTGATGTGCACCCTGGAAAGCAGCGGGTGATGACTCAAGGGCTTGGATTCCTGCTCCCACATGGGAAAACTGGATTGAGTTCTGGGATCCTGGCATTGGCCTGTTCCAGCCCTGGCTGTTATAGACATTTGGGGAGCAAATCAGCAGACGGAAGACTTCTCTCCATTTCTCTCTACCTTTTAAATAAAATGAAACAATATATTTTTTAAAAAAAGCAAGTTGAGGGGCCAGCACGGTGGCATAGTGGGTGAAGCTTCCACCCACAGTGCTGGCATCCCATATGGGCACCAGTTCGAGTCCTGGCTGCTCCACTTCTGATCCAGCTCTCTGCTATGGCCTGGGAAAGCAGTAGAGGGTGGCCCAAGTTCTTGGGCCCCTGCACCTGTGTGGGAGACCAGGAAGAATCTCCTGGCTCCTGGCTCCTGGCTCCTGGCTTCGGATCAGCACAGCTCTGGCTGTTGCGGCCAATTGGGGAGTGAACCAGCGGATGGAAGAGCTCTCTCTCTCTCTCTCTCTGCCTCTGCTTCTCTGTAACTCTGCCTTTCAAATAAATAAATAAATCTTTTTTAAAAAAAAAAAAATAAGTTTAGCTGCTGCCTGTGACACCAGCATACCATATGAGTGCAGGTTTGTATTCAGGTTACTCCACTTCTTATCCAGCTCCCTGCTAATCCATCTGGGAGGGCAGCAGAGGATGGCCCACATACTTGGGCCCCTGCCACCCACGTGACAGATCTAGATGAAGCTCCTGGCTCCTGGTTGCAGTCTGGCCCAGCCCCAGCCATTGCAGCCCTTTGGGGAGTGAACCTGTAGATGGAAGATCTCTCTGTCTCTCTCTGTCTCTGTCTCTCTCTCTCTCTCCTTCTCTGTGTAACTCTGCTTTTCAAATAAATAAATATTTTTGAAAAAGCAAGGTACAAAGTCATACATACACTATGCGATCATTTATGCAAAAACAATGATAAGTTTGTTTATGACTGCTGACAATATAAAGTGAATGTATAAAAATATTCATTGGAGGGGCCGGCACTGTGACGCAGTGGGTTAAAGCCCTGTCCTGAAGCGCTAGCATCCTAGTCCCAGCTGCTCCTCTTCCGATCTGGCTCTCTGCTGTGGCCTGGGAGAGCAGCGGAAGATGGCCCGAGTCCTTGGGCCCCTGCTCCCATGTGGGAGACCCAGAAGAAGCTCCTGGCTCCTGGCTTCGGATAGGCACAGCTCCGGCTGATGCGGCCAGTTGGGGAGTGAACCAGCAGATGGAAGACCCCTCTCTCTCTCTCTCTCTCTCTCTCTCTGCCTCCCCTCACTCCGTGTAACTCTGACTTTCAAATAAATAAAATAAAATATTAAAAAATATATTCATTGGAATATATACCAACCTCAAGGTGACAGTCACCTCTGAGGAGGTGGAGAGGGGAAAGGATGCAAGGTGAGGCTGTGGAAGTATCTGTAATGTTTTACTTCCTTAAAAAGTGAAACAATGTTAACATGTTAAAAGTCAGTGGCGGGTTCGTTTAAACCATTACTATGTCGCAAGAACCTGGCTCAGTGTTTTATATGCTTTATATCATTTAGTCCTCAAACGAGGTAGGTACTATTTGGGTCCACTTCCCATACAAGGAACCCAGATTTTAAGACGTTTAAATAATTTAGCCAATCTCATCCAATTAGTAGATCTAGAAAATCTAGTTCCAGAGCCTTCTTTCTTGACCACTCTGCTTTGTATATTCTCTGTCTCCTGATGTCTGGATTCCATGGAGAAAGAGGCTTCAGGTAGAATATGTGGAGCTGGGGCTAGCAGTGTGGCTTAGCGGGTAAAGCCACCGCATGTAGTGCCAGCATCCCATATGGGCACCAGTTCGAGTTGTAGCTGTTCCACTTCTGATCCAACTCTCTGCTGTGGCTTGAGAAAGCAGTAGATGGCCCAAGTCCTTGGGCCCCTGCACCTGTGTAGGAGACCTGGAAGAAGCTCCTGGCTCCTGGCTTCGGATCAGCACAGCTCTGGCCCTTGAGGTCAATTGGAGGGTGAACCAGTGGATAGAAGACCTTTCTCTCTTTCTCTGCCTCTCCTTCTCTCTGTGTAACTCCAACTTTCAAATAAATAAATCTTTAAAAAAAAATATGTGGAGCTGATTTCACATGGGACTTTATGAAACAAAAAGTGACACAGAGTGGGGGAGATATGAAACTAACCTTTATTTCTATGAAGAACGCTGTGTGATTCTGGCACCTCAGAGTTTGGGAGTAGTTAGAGACATGACCCTTACCACAGATGTTGCTGTTTAGTGAGTGTTAGCGGCTGGTGTGAGTTAAATTGTACCCCCTACAAAAGATATGTGCATGTGTAAGTCCTAATTCCTGGGAACCTGTGAATGGAACCTGATTTGGATATAGGGTCTTCACAGATGTACTCAAGTTATGAAGAGGTCATGCTAGATACTATCCCTCTTGCCCTTGCATGTTAGTAGGCAAGTCAGAGGACAGTCAGAACCCTGATGACGCAAATCCTTGCCTTACTATCTCTGCAGATTCCAGAAAAACATACCCTGAAAACACAATCCTGGTAACTACACATTCATTCGTTCTTTTACTAACTAGATAGGTTGGTAGTGAAGCGGAATTTAAAAAAAAAAAAAAAAGTGCCGCAATCTCCTTGATGTCTAGAGAGGAAGACTGTGACTCAGTCTGGGCAGATTTTTTTATTATAGGAGAATCATTTGGCTAGTTCCCTTAGCTATGTAAATAGCGGGCGGGAAGATGTTCTTAGCTCAAGGATAACAAAATCTTTTCTCTTTTTTTCTTTGTTTTAGCAATGCTATTCAGAGTTCTGAAGAGCCTAGGGGAAGGAGCAAACTGATTTGCATAAGAAGGCAAGGGGCTTTCCGAGAAGCCAGGGGCCATGAATCTTAGCCCTTCTTCCCTGGATTTAAAGTTTTGGCAATCTCTTGGAGTGGTAGGAAAGGACACCAGTGGTTCCAAAGACAAATTACTTTGGAGGGAGCAAGAATCTGGACTGCTTATATAGGCTCAACACTCATCGAAGGGCGTGTGGGGGTTGGCTGCTTCTAAGGTTTAAGGCTCCAGGACTGACCCTGGCAGGGACAGTGTTGTGCTTTGAGGATGAACAGTTGAGCCTTGGTATTTCTGAACCTTTGTCATGTGTAGGACCAGTGGAATACAGCAAAAGAAGCAACAATGCCAGTGGGCTGACTGCATTTTCTCACTAGACTTTTTTAAACTGCCTAGAACTTATAAATAGGACTCATCACCTTGAAATTAACAGATACCTAAGGGTCCTTTACCAAATTAGAGGGAACAGTGTTAGTAAAATGGCACAGTCTTATCTATGGCGTGATCTACATCCGGACAGCATTCACATGGCCCAACCACTGGTGTCAGCCCCACCCCCATCGTTAAGGGATTAGCTGCTCCTACTTTCCCGCCTCCCCCAACCCCAGCAAAGTTTTAAGAGGACCTGTTCCTCCACACGTGGCTCTCTTTCCTCCCCATCTCCAGATCTCTCCCTCTCTCTGTCTCTCTCTCTCAGTCTCTCTGTCTCTTGTCTCTCTGTCTCTTGATCTCTCTCTCTCTCTCTCAATCTTTTTCTTACACTCTCCTTCTCTCTCTTTTCCTTCTTTGCTCCTGCCCTCCAGTCTGTCCGGTTTCTCTCAATAAACCCTTTCCCTTACTCCGGTGTTTGGAGTGTTTTGTGGTGGGCTTACAAACAGAATTATCCCAAAAGGGAGATGATGACTTTCTATTAATAACCACTGATGTGTGCTTAAAATAATCAATAGGAAAAAGTAGACAAATTGCTATTATGTGTACTCTTAAGTGGGGAAACTGGTCATAACTTCATTCAATGCATAGTAATAAGTACCTATGAGGCATCAGGCAGTATACCAGAATCTAGGGCTACAGTGGCATACAAAAGAGAGATGGTTCCTGTGCTGTTTGAACTTATGATCTTGTACTGGACATCACACAGATTGGATGGAGACTTGGCCTCTCTGCCAGCTGATCAGCTCGTGCAGCTCAAAACATGCTCCCCATCCCAAACTCCAACTTTATATCCTTAACAGCTCAGCACCTGCAGCTAGCTAACTGGAGTATCTAAATATCCTTCCAAATTCTTAGGAAAGTTAATTAGCTACACTCAGGAGTAGGTTACGTATTTGCCCTGGTTAAGTTGGCTGTGCCCTGGGAATGAGGTAACAATGGCCCATTGCCCAATCAGTGGGGCTGTGGGAAGGTCTATGAGAAGTGAATATGGGGAGAAGGCAACTGAAAACAATGAACTTGCTATTCAACCCAGCTCTACATATTAGATTTCACAACATGTATCAACTAACTGCAATGACGTATATAAAGTCAATGCCCAATAACATGGAATAAAATCAAGTCCTGTCCATGAGCCAGTGAATGTTTCTTCCCAAGGAAAAATTAAAACCTCAATTATATCCCAGTATCTTGTTCTCTCACCTGGGGGGGCCTGAATTCTAATTCTGTTGTTATGCATAGGTTGTCTTCTAGCATTGTCATTTTGTTTGGCCTTGGGAACAAGTCTTCTGGAATGGGAAAGTCCTAGCTGTACTGCTTTTGCAGGCCAGAGCAGAGAGCTGGATCAGAAGTGGAGCAGCTGGGAGTTGAACTGGCCCCCATATGTGATACTGGCATTGTAGGGAATGTCTTAACCTACTGTGCCACCCCCTCACAAGCTACTTTTTAAATTTTTTTTATTTAAGCTAAACAAATTTCATGTAATTTATATAACAAGCTACTTTTAAGAATTTTCTCTGTCATCAATTTTAAGCAATTCGATCATGTGTGGTTTTCCACATGTTAAGTGTGGTTTTTGAACATATTTCTTCTGAGTTTTTTTGAACTTGTTGGATCTATGATTTCTCTAATTTTCAATAAATCTGGAAAATTTCCAGCCATTAGTTCTTCAAACTATTTTTCTGAAACCCTTCTCTTGGTGAGACATGCATCTTAGATCCCTGGAAGTTGTGGCACAGCTCTCTAATGCTCTGTTCAGTTGTTTGATCTTTTTTTCCTCTGTGTGTTTGATTTTGAGTAGTTTCTATTGCTAGTTCTTTTGCAATGTCTAAACTTCAGTTAATCCATTCCAGTGTATTTTTCATCTCAGACAACCCATTTTTCATCTCTAGAACTTCAATTGAAGACTTTTAAAAACATCTTCCATATTTCTCCTTAATATACTTTCTCTTCAATATTCTTCCACATATAAAATATAAAAGCGTTTAAATGTTCTTTGCAATTGATTTTATCATGTGTCATTTCTGGGTCTCTTTATGTGGATTCACTTTTCTCTTCAGTATTGGTCGCATTTTTCTGCTATTGTGCATACCTGATAAATTTTGACTGGACACCAGCCATTATGAATTTTATTATGTTGGAGTCTATATTTTATTTTTTAAATGATTTTGAGCTTTGTTTTAAGTCACAGTTAAGTCACTTGAAAACAATTTTATCCTTCTGAGACTTGCTTCCAAGCATTGCAGAAGGAATCAGACTAGTCCTTTTTTTTTAAAAGAATTATTTATTTATTCGAAAGTCAGAGTTACACAGAGAGAAGAGAGGCAGAGAGAGAGAGAGAGAGAGAGAGAGAGAGAGAGAGGTCTTCCATCTGGTGGTTCACTTCCCAAGTGGCCACAACAGCTGGAGCTGCACTGATCTGAAGCCAGGAGGCGTGAGCTTCTTCCAGGTCTCCCACGCGGGTGCAGGGGCTCAAGGACTTGGGCCATCCTCCACTGCTTTTCCAGGCCATATCAAAGAGCTGCATTGGAAGTGGAGCAGCTGGGACTCAAATTGGCGCCCATACAGGATGCTGGCACTGCACGCAGCGGCTTTATCCACTATGCCACAGCGCCGGCCCCCAGACTAGTCCTTAGTCTAGGGCTAATTTTGCCTTACTACTGAGACAATACTGAGCACATTCCCCAGTGCCTCGTGTATTGCAGGTCTCTTCATTCTGACTGTGGACATGAGAATTATCCCAGCTCTGTGTGAGCCCCAGGAACTTTATTTTAATTTTAATTTATTTCATTTTATGTGAAAGGCAGAGAGACAGAAACAGAGAGATTTTCTATCCGATGCTTTACTCCCCAAAATGCCCACATCAGCTGGGGCTGGGCGACTCAATCCAGGTCTCCCATGTGGGCGAAAGGGACCCAAACACTTAAGCCATCACCTGTTCTTCCCCAGGGTGTACATAAGCTGGGAGCTGGAATCAGAAGCAGACTTGAACCCAGGGACTCTGATAGGGGATGTGGGCGCACCAAGCTGGGTCTTAATAGCTGCCCCAAACACTTGCCCTGAGCTTTGCGAATGTTTATTCCTGCTCCTCTAAGGAATGTTTTCCTCTCCTTTGGATGATATCCTAACTCATATATGCCGAGCAGTATTTAGCTCTTCCTCTGTGCAGCTCTCCACCTGCCATGTAGCTCTTCCTTACTGGTATTCTGCTGTATGATTTTTTTAAAGATTGATTTATTTATTTGAAAGGCAGAGTTACAGAGAGGCAGAGGCAGAGAGAAAGAGAGACACACACAGAGAGAGTCTTCCATCTACTAGTTCACTCCCAAAATGCCACAATGGCTGGAGCTGCACCGATCCAAAGCAAGCAGCCAGGAGCTTCTGGGTTTCCCACTAGGGTGCAGGAGCCCAAGGACTTGGGCCATCTTGCACTGCTTTCCCAGGCCATAGCAGAGAGCAGAATAGGAAGTAGAGCAGCCAGGACTAGAACCAGCACCCATATGGGATGCCAGCACTGCAGGCGGTGGCTTTACCCAATACGCCACAGTGGTGGCCCCTCTGCTGTATGATTTTTAGCCATCGTGGCTTCCCCAAATTGTTAGTTCCATTATGATTCCATTATTTTGACCTGGAAACTTTCTCCAGGGCTAAGCTTGGGCAATCATAGAACTACATCATTGATTCTCCATATCTTAGGGCTTACTTCCCTGCACTGCTGAACATCCGGTGTCTGAAAACTTGTCTTCCAAATATCTGCTGTTTTTAAAGTTGTTTAAGATAGAGGGTAATCTGTTGCCTATTATTCCATCATGGCTGAAAGCCCATTGAAGTGTTTTCAGCAGGTAAGTGACATGGATGAATATGTTAGAAAGATCATTGATAGGAGCAAGAGTTCAGCCTAGTGGTTAAGGTGCCAATTAAGACATCCGCATTCCACGTTGGAGAACTTAGGTCAGACAGCCAGCCCTGGCTCCTGACTCCAGCTTCCTGCTAATGTACACCCTGGGAGGCAGAAGTGATGGGTTCCTGCCACCTATGTGGGAGACCTGGATTAAGTTCTCAGCTCCTGGCTTTTAGCTCCAGTCCAGCCCCAGCCATCATGGTCATTTGGGGTGTGCACCAGCAGATGTGAGCATGCTCTCTCTTTCTCTTTCTGCTTCCCGAACAAACTAAAACATTTTAAAAGATCGCTGTTGGCTGATGTGAGAGATGAATGTGTGGTATTAGACCACAGGCAGAGAGATTGACAAGGAAGCTGATACAGTTTAGATCCACGTAAATCATCATGGACATCTGTCAGCTTTCAAAACTGGTCTCTGGGAAGGAAGAAGACAGGTGAGGAAAATGGCTAGGCCCCAGGCTCAATGCCTGGACAGATTATGTAGGTGATAACAAGCCAAGAGATCAATCACAAAGACTGGGGAACCAGATGAGAAATAAATTTCAGACACCAATTTTGAGAAAGGGGGATGGTGGTGCAGAGACAGCTATTCAGTCAGGATCTGACACCTTGTGCACTAACACCCTGTAAGTGAATGAATGAATGAACGAATGAATGCCTAACTGTGTGCAACACTTATTGTAAGCAACAGGCACATGACAATTAGTTGTTCAGTACCCGGTGATACTTCTTGAATTATTATTTCCCTTTTCATTTGTTTATGTCATATCTCTTCATCTGCATTCTGCATCTATCAGAAGCTAGGACTATGACTGTGTGCTCTTTCTTCCCAGTAGTAGCATTAGTATAATTGTTTTGCCCAGGTTTCCTGACTCTCAGTACAATGTTCTTTTTTTAACTTCACCACTTAACCAGCATTCTTGACAGAAATTGTTTACCAAGGTAATTTACACATATTCGTTGGCATATGTAAGAGTGTATTCATTTTTTAAAAGAAAATATTGTTAAAAAGGCATGCATGGCTTAAAACTGTGCAAATCAAAGGGAATTTTGCTCAAGAAATAATTGTAAAAGACTTAGTTATGCCACTTCTATTTTGGCTAAGTTTTTTTGTTTTGTTTTGTTTTGCTCCAGAAGTAACAGGTGTTAACCTCACACTCTCCAATGAGGTAACCATTATTAAAATTATCCTGTGAACACTTTCACAATTTTCTCCAGGTCAACAGGTATAAGCCCTTATTTTATATGGCTGCACTCTGTGCTTTAGTGTGGATATAAGCACAATTTATTCAGGCATTCCCCTATTGATGGATATGCAGGTTTCCTGGTGCTTTCTGTAAGACAGACTGAGCTACCACGCAAGTGTATGTAGCAGACACCATGGTTGCTAATCAGCTAGCGTTCTCCTTCTTTCCTTCTAACAGAGTGTTAGTTTTGTATTAGACAGCTACCCCTGATCTCAAGGAGAGGACACTTTTGTTAAAGGAACTATGTGCATAAGTTTGCTGGGAAAGTGTCTAGGAAAAAATTCCCTCCCTGAAAAAAGAAGAGTGGGCTCTCTCTTGTTTCCCTGGCTACTACTGCCATACTGTTGTTCCCTTTTTTGTCTTTGAATGTGGTTGTGATGTTCAGGTCCAGCAGCCCATCTTGCAAGGATGAAGAAAAAGCTTAGGGACAAAAAGCCCAATATGTCAAAGATGGTGGAGTGGAAGGATGGAAAAACTTAGGTTCTTTGTTTAAAATTGTTTTAATTGACAAAATTATATTTATTGTATACAACATGTTATTTTGAAATATGTGTGTATTATGTAATGGCTAAACAATCTAATTGACATATGCATCCCCACACATACTTTTTTTTGTGCTGAGAACACTTAAAATCTACTGTCTCAGCACTTTTCAAGAATACAATAGGCTGTTATTAACCATAGTTACCTTGTTGTACAATAGACCTCTTGAACCTATATCTTCTATCTAACTGAAATCTTGTATCCTTTGATAAACATCTCTCCAAACCTCCCCCAACCTTTGGTAATGACCTTTCTACCCTTTACTTTTATGAGTTCAACTTCTTGAGATGCTATGTGTAAGTGAGATAGTGAGATCATGTGGTATTTGTCTTTTTATGCCTGGATTATTTCACTTAACATAATGTCATTTAGATTCATCCATGTTACTGCAAATGATAGGATTTCTTGAGAGAGAGAGAGAGAGAGAGAGAGAGAGAGAGAGAGAGGAGGGAGGGAATATGCATGCGTGTAAGCACACAGGTGCTTCCATCTACTGATTCACCTCCTAAATGCCCAAATTGGCCTAGGGTGGGAGCCAATAATGCAATCCAGGTTTCCCATGTGTGTGGCAGGAACTCAATTATTTATTTATTTTTTTAATTTTAATATTATTTGAAAGGCAAGAGAGTTAGACTCATCTTCCATCTGTTGGTTTACTCCACAAGTGCCCACAACAGCCATGGTTGAGCCAGGGCAGGCTGAAGCCGGAAATCAGGAGCTTCTTCCAGGTCTCCTACATGAGTGCAGGGACCCAGCGACTTGGGCCATCTTCTACTGCTTTCCCAGGCCACAGCAGAGAGCTGGGTCGGAAGTGGAGCTGCTGGGACTCAAACCAGCGTCCATACGGGATGGTGGAACTGCAGGCGGCGGCTTTACCTGCTATATCCAATGCCAGTCCTAGATACAGATTTTTAATTTCATTACATTCTTCAAGATTATTTTTCAAAGAAATGGTAGCAGTGATTTTATTCCTATCATCAATGGGTGGATGCAAGGAAATGAACATTCATTTGAAATTTATTTTTCTATAAGCCATAAGGTAGAGATGTAGCTTTGCTTTCTTCTTGCTGGATAATCTATTTTGAAAGCATAATTTATTAAACATACTGTCCTTTTTGCACAGAATGGGACCTGAGACACAATTATATTTTCTGGGGTTATTACTTTTTTTTTTTTTGACAGGCAGAGTTAGACAGTGAGAGACAGAGAGAAAGGTCTTCCTTTCCATTGGTTCACTCCCCAAATGGCCAAAGCCAGGAGCCAGGTGCTTCCTCCTGGTCTCCCACGCGGGTGCAGGGCCATCCTCCACTGCCTTCCCAGGCCACAGCAGAGAGCTGGACTGGAAGAGGCGCAACTGGGACAGGATCCGGTGTCCCAACCAGGACTAGAACCCGAGGTGCCGACGCCGCAGGCGGAGATTAGCCAAGTGAGCCGCGGTGCTGGCCAGGGTTATTACTTTTAACTTCTTTCTTTCCACCAAACCCCACCCAGCTTTATTGTTTTAGGAGAAGGGATGTGGCAAGGCTGAAAGTGGATTTGACTTGCCATTCTCTTTGTTTTTGTGTGTGTGTGTGTGTGTGTGTGTGTGTGTTTCAAAAGCTCAAGTCCTTAGTGGAGAAGAATTAGTGGTACAGACACATAATAAAATATAATGAAAATATAATATATAAAATATATAATAACTATAAAACTTATTTATAAAATGTATAATAAAATAAAATAATAAAAGGGGAGAAGTGTTTAATGTAGCTTAAAGTGGGATTCTGGTCCTTCCTGCTGTCTAATCCTGGTAATGACGTAATGCTATCAGGGGGAGCCTTGGGTCACAGTTACAGGAGACCTGTGTCCTACTTCTTGATACCATTCTCAGGAAAATAGCAGAATCTTAGAGAACAGAGTCTGTTTTAGGCAACTTTAACAAGCATTTTCAAGCCGCTGGCAAGGTCCCAATCTAACCAGTACCTGCCAGACTGTAAGGGAACATTGTGGGGAGAGGCAATGGACCACTGACTACTAATCAGTGTGGTCTGATGAGCAAGGATGTAATGAGCTTCTGCCCCTGGGCATCAGCAGAGTGTAACAGCCCAGAACTGTGGCCTGGGCCCGGGGTAAAGGAACATCAGGAAGAATTGTGATTATTTCGCAGCACCCATGAATGAGGAGGCTTGGACTCTAAAGTAGAATCATAGGCAACAGAGTCACAACCAAATATTTATGAACATGGACTAAACTAACTGAGCTCAAATTCTAGCTTGCTGTGCTACCCTGGGAAAGTTATATAACCTTTTGGGCCTTGGTTTACTAATTTGAAAAACAATGTTCATAATGGCACTTATCTATCTTGTAGGAGTCAATGAGTTTGCAGAGATCACATGGTAAATGATATTTGTCAGCTGACATTATTAGTAGTAGTAGTATATACCTTAGTGAGTAGACTGATTCCTAACCGTTTTGTCACAAAGACACAGTCTTGTCACAAGACTGCTTTGAAAGACTACTTCAGGTTCAGGGGGCTGGCACTGTGGCATAGCCAGTAAAGCCGCTGCCTACAGTGCTGGCATCCCATATGGGCACCGGTTTGAGTCCCGGCTGCTCCACTTCCAATCCAACTCTCTGCTATGACCTGGGAAAGCAGTAGAAGATGGCCCAAGTCCTTGGGTCCTGCACCCGCGTGGGAGACCTGGAAGAAGCTCCTGGCTCCTGGCTTCGGATCAGCGCAGCTCCAGCTGTGTGGCCAGTTGGGGAGTGAACCAGCAGATCAAAGACACACACACACACTCTCTCTCTCTCTCTCTCTCTCTGTTTCTCCTTCTCTCTCTGTGTAACTCTGCCTTTCAGATAAATAAATAAATCTTAAAAAAAAGAAGACTATTTCAGAATGCTGGAACACATACATAAAAGGTGTGGAAAGGAAAGAGGAGAGAGAGAAAAATGACAAATCAAAAAAGAGACAAATCAAGTGAAGCCTGGTTAATTAGTCCAGGAGACTGAATTTTCTGATTTCCAGAAGAATTGAGTATGTCATACTGTACATTTATTTATTTTTTTAAAGTTTTTTTTATTTATTTGAATGGCAGAGTTATAGAGAGGCAGAGGCAGAGGCAGAGAAAGAGAACCATCTGCTGGTTCATTACCCAGATGACTGCAATGGCCAGAGCTTCGCTGATTCAAGCCAGGAGCCAGGAGCTTCCTCTGGGTCTCCCACACGGGTGCAGGGGCCCAAGGACTTGGGCCATCTTCTACTGCTTTCCCAGGCCATAGCAGAGAGCTGGGGCCAGCAGCCGGGACTAGAACTGACACCCATATGGGAGGCCAACGCTGCAGGCCGGGACTTTAACCTGCTGAGCCACAGCGCCGGCCCCTATACTGTACATTTCTAAAAGAACCCATCTTCTTCTGGAAGGGCTATTCTTGCAACCCTAATTCAGACTCTGTAGCCTGCCTACATAGGGCTTTGCCGAGCAGTTAAGATCCTGGGCACTCTAAGTTTTGGAGAAGTGATGTGGGCTGCTGCTTTTTTTAGGCTCTGTAAGAGTCAATTGCTAAGGTAATCTTCCCTCTCCCCCCGCCCCATTATATGCCCTGGATACATGTGTAAAGATCATGTCTAGGAAGAAGAGTAGACTCCACTGTGTGGCTGAGAAATTGCATTGTCTTGTTCATCCTGAAACGTGGAGTATTTCTAAGTTAGTCACCAAGCCAAAGATAGCTGCTCACTTCTGAGATAGGCAGTGCTTACCTTACTCATGGAACAATCAATTTGTGCTGGAAGGACGCTAGTAATCCCTAGATGACCCCAGTGAGAAATTCCCCTAGGGCCAAGTCTTCCTTGAGAGAAGATCTTTGAGGCATCCAAGCTCCAGGAGTAACTGTCTTGAGCATGGGGCACCTGCGTGAGTACTTTTCTTCGCTGGGATGCTAAGATTTAGTAGAGAGGGCATGTGGCTCAATATTTATTTTGAAATATCAATGACTTCTCTTATTTCCAGTGGTTTTTTAAAATTTTTTTTCTCCACTCCTCTCTGCCCCCTCCCTCCAAACCTCCCATTTTTGTGGAGCATCTCGGGGAGGGAGGTGGCATGGAAACAAAAGCTCTCCCAGTCTTTCTAGTTTTTGTGTTCCCAAAGCATAATCCCTTAGTGAGGGGAGGCTAGCTAGCATTTAGGGGCAGACACCAAGTATCTGGGCAAGAAAACTAGATAGAGGGAAGATGTACACAAGCCATATATGAAACAAAGTCTTTTCTATTCCACTCCCTTCTCCTTGCGGGGAAGAAGTTAGAAGAGCAGAGAGAGCTCTGGGGGAGCTCAGGCAACACAGATTGGGCTCAGCTTCCCAGAAGCAACACTTGGTTGATGGGAAGACTTGAGAGGAAGGGCTGTGTGGACAGAAGAACCAACAGGAGAGCTCAACAAAGCATTCTGTGCCCTCATTGTGGCAGAGATGCAGAGGATCACAGCATTTGAAAGGGCCCATATGGACAGAGGGCCCAGCAGGATCTAAGGAACTAGAAGCAGATACCCCCTTTCCAAGCCTGAACACTACTGGAAATCCCCAAAGTGTGATATCACCTGGGTTAAGAGAATGCTAAGAATGATTGGTACGGGTGGGCATTTGGCACAGTGGTTAAGATGCCACTTGGGACTCCCACATCCCATATTGGAAAGCCTGGGATATAGTCTTGGCTCCAGTCCCTATTCCAGCTTCTTCTGATCCATACCATGGGAGGCAGCAGGTGATGGCTCAAGTAGTTGCGTCCTTGCAACCCATGTAGGAGACCCAGATTTGGTTTTGGGTTCTTGGCTTCAATCTGGGCCACCCCTGGATGTTGTGGGCATTTGGAGGAGTGAGCTAGCAGATGGGAGATGTCTGGCTCTGTCTGCCTTTCAAATAAAATTAAAATAAGTAAAAATTTAAAAAAATTGATATTTTCCCAGTTACCTGTTAAAGGAGTGCATAGAGTCAGAAATTGAGTTCCAGAAACAGTCACAAGTTTACCCACGGCTATAGTAGTTAGTTAACTACGCATCTTGTTGATGGAAGGAGCAAGCAACCAGTGTGGTAGGAAGGAAACTAATAGCTAGTAGGGATATGAAACTAAACTCCACCAGTGCCCTCGTGGAATACAGGGGGTCTACAAATGATTCCAGTGAAATCTTTTGTAATTTCTTGGCACCAGATCTTTCAGGAAAGATGAACTAGATTATTGGAAGGATATATTCTTGGAATAATGAAAAGTCAAATTACAAGTGGTTAATATAAGTCCAATTTTCTCTTTCAGGAATGGGAACATCACAAATGCCACTTGAGAGACACTGGAAATCAGTGGGTGGGAAGGGAATGTTCCCTGACATATATTGGTGAGTATCTATAATTGCCAACTCCCCTTTCTGCCCTGCGGTGGCATTTTTGCTGAGTTATGGACTAGATTATCTCCAACAGATGAGCACACATGTCAATAAAAGCTCTAAATTGAGAAGGGCTTGTACTTGGATGGGGAGCAGTCCTTTGGTTTTTGAATTTTTAATGCTCGTAAAAGTCACACTACCTAATAGCTATTTAATAAGTGTTTGACTGGCAAAGAGGACTGCAGGAAAGAGTTCACATCTGGGCAGGTTAAAGGGCTATTTGCAACCATTGTTCTGTATTGATGACATCATCAGACTCAGTCAAAGGTGGAAGGGCAGGATACAAATCAGGTAAATGCCTTGCTTTTTTTTTTTTTTTTTTTTGGATAGGCAGAGTGGACAGTGAGAGAGAGAGAGAGAGAGAGAGACAGAGACAGAGAGAAAGATCTTCCTTTTCCGTTGGTTCACCCTCCAATGGCTGCTGCAGCCGGCGCATTGCGCTGATCCGAAGCCAGGAGCCAGGTGCTTCTCCTGGTCTCCCATGGGGTGCAGGGCCCAAGCACTTGGGCCATCCTCCACTGCACTCCCGGGCCACAGCAGAGAGCTGGCCTGGAAGAGGAACAACCAGGACAGAATCCGGCGCCCCGACCGGGACTAGAACCCGTTGTGCCAGCGCCGCAGGTGGAGGATTAGCCTAGTCAGCCGCGGCACTGGCCAATGCCTTGCTTTTTGTATAGGCTGATGTGTGTGGTGTTGGTAGAGGTGGGGCAGCACTGAGAAACAGAAATGGTGGCTACAGTGTCCAGTTTCCATTCCACGGGAGTCAGGACCTACAAAGACTTGGAATAATTTGGCCATCTTTGAAACTACCCCTGGATGGTTGTTTGGCTGCTGTTCCTCTTTTCCCCCTAGTAGTCAACAGTTCACAGGGAAAAGGGATTATCTTCAGGAGCAGTCAGGAAAGAAGGAATGTGGGAGATCCTATCCATTCTTCAGCTAATTGGGAATGCAGAGACCCTGGAGGTAGAGTGGTGGCACTGTTTGGAGAAACAGTATCTTGTTCTTCCAAATCTGCAGGAAGGGAAGCTACGTGGCTAAACCACATAGCCTCATTTTCCCCTCAGAATCTTTTCTTCATTGTCAAAATTGTTAGGAGTTCGGATTTATTAAGGGCATGGCCTGGTTTCTCTACATGTTCTGACAATATCGGGATTAATAATCCATCTTCAAGAAGAAAAGGGCAGTTGAATCTTTTAATAGGGCTATTCTTAAAGATCTGAAAAAGTTTGAAGTTCTGAGGCCTACAATAAGAAAAGATTAGGGGGAAAAAAAAAAGGTGGCGGAGAAGGGAGAGGTTGGTATAACTCAGTGATAGGGCCCCTAGGCTGGGTAATTGAAAATATTAGTCTGGTGCTTCCCATATAGTTGCAAGCCCTCAAGGCATCCTGGAGAAATCCCACCCTCCAGAAGCGTGCCTTTACAGACCTAGATGCCAGATGCATGTATAAGGATCGAAAAATGCCAGTACTCTGTAGGGAGCACACGTGGATTCAAGTTCTAACTCTTCCACACATAGTTGTGTGAACTTGATCAACTCAAGTCCATTCTCCTCAGCTGAGCCTCAGTTTCCTTCGCTGTCGCGTCAGGATTGATGTGGGATTGACAGAAACAGTTGTACCCTGCACAGACAGCAGTTCTTAAAGCCTCTGCGCCGAGCTTAACAGGTAGTGACAGCTTGATGGACGCAGCATTCCCCACCAGCTGGAGCATCTAGGGGTTTGTCAGGGAGGTGGATGGTGGGAGACTAGAGAGCCAGCCTCAGGGGGAGGTATCCTTTCCGCATGCGCGCGGTCTAGGAGCTCGGCTGAGCAGCCAGGGGGCGGGGCCAGGTTTCTAAAGGGGTTGCTATGGCACCGAGGGGCCAGGAGAGGTTAACCGAACCCTTAAAACATTGCTCCCTCCCCCACCCGCCAACGCCAGGGCTGAGGGCCATTGTTACAGGCAAAATGGCGTCGGTAATCCCCCTCCCGGTCAGAGGCCTAAACCAGGCTGAGAGTGGGAGTGGGACTGAAGGTGGGAACAAAAACTACAATTCCCAGGGTACACTGCACCCGCCTGCGAGGCGCAGGGCACGTGCCCAGGCCTAGCGGTTACATGCCGTCAAAAATCCGTTTCATAGCTTCCCTTTCCCATCCCGGCTTTGGTTGTTTCCCAGCCCCCGCGCGCGCGCACTGCAGTCCTGGGGGGTGGGGGGGACATGCCGTGGTCGTTGCCCTCGAAACGTAACCGGGAGACCGGTATTTGTAAATCTGTGCTTCGACTTCTAATCCCGAAGCCGGCAGGTATGAGTCTCGCGAGACAAACCGGGAGTTGGAAAGAGGGAGTTAGGGGTGGCGGGCGAAGAGGTGCTGGCGGGTACCAGATCTCTAACAGAACTACCGCATCTAGAGGGAGGCTTGCGGAGAACTGAGAGTGGGCGGTGGGGGGCTAGGAAGTAGTGTGTGTGTGTTTGGACTTTTTTTTTTTTTAAGGGGCCAGGCTAAAACAGCTGTGGAGGGAGCGGGCGCTTGCGAACACACAGGAGGTATCGCGCGTGGCTCCTCACTGAGATTTTCTTTTTGCAAGGGGGAGAAGCCTTTCTCCTCGACGCGCATCCCTCTCTCCCGCTGCG
The DNA here is from genome assembly GCA_949820135.1 of Sylvilagus floridanus. NCBI lineage: Eukaryota > Metazoa > Chordata > Mammalia > Lagomorpha > Leporidae > Sylvilagus > Sylvilagus floridanus. The sequence goes on from OX463223.1 coordinate 94,227,816, forward strand.
TTGAGGCGGGCGGGGGAGGAGTGCGCACGCTCTAGTTGGCTAGCCACTCGGCACCTCGCTGCGATAGGGGCCCTCCGGAGTTGGGGCTGCTCCGTTGGCTTTCTCCGCCCCTCCCCCTTCTTTCCTCCCCTCCCTTCCCCGCCCCCCTCCGCCCCTCTCTCCAACCTATCTGAATTCCCTGGCTGGAGTACGCCTGCGCCTGGTCAGCTCCGGGGCGAGCGCGAGCTTGGGCTCGTACCCCGCTCCCCTAACCCCGCCCGCTCTTTACCTACTGGCCGTAGCTTTGGTCCGGTGGGCTCCCGGGGAGACGCTCCCGCGCGCACGCGCACACGACGCGAAGCAGAGCTCGAGACATCGAGGAGGGGAGTAAGAAGCATCGGAGGAAGCGATAGAGGAGGAGGCGGTGTGTGTGTATGTGTCTATTCTATGGTGTGGCCGTCGGGGGGCTGGAAGAGGCTTGGGAGAGGGCCAGGGAGAAGCGAAAAGAGTCTGTCTCCCTCCGTGAGAACCTCCAATTTGGTGAGGGTCCCGGGCCGGCCGGGGCGCTGAGAGAGGGAGGAGGCCGGGGGGCGTGTCTGGGATCGGGCTGAGAGATGAATGGGCCGGGGATGAATGGAGGGAGGCAGCGGCGGCCAAGAGTCTGTTAGGAGTAAGCGCCCTAGTTGGGGGCGGCTTGACCGAGGCAGGGTGAGTGCCATCACCAATAGGTACCGGCCGAGGCCAAGCTCGGGTCTTCGGGGTTGCCGGAGTTGCTGTCGAAGTGACTGAATGGGTAGCGAAGAAAATTTAAGAAGGGGAAAGTGAGGAAGGGCAGATGTGGGGTTGAGGTGCATTTTTTGTTTTGTTTTTGTTGGGGGGTGGTGGCAACTTTGGTAGCGAGGACAAGAGCAGGGGACGGGAAAGGTGCGGAGGTAGCAGGAGATGGTTGACAAAGGACTGAGGGATCATTTAAGTGAGATTAAGGCTACCGAAAACGAAGATCGCGTCGGGTGTGGAAGTTGAGTAAGGGTTTGGTGGGTTGTGATGGTGGATTTACTTTAGAGGTTCAGTGGGTGTGTGAGGGTCGATGAGACCAGATCGGCGTAAGCGGAATTGCTGTCTAGTTTCTTAGGTTCAAGGAGATTGAGTGTTATTTGGAAAAGGATGGTGTGTGTTCTGACTGACAGAATGGAGATGGGGAAGGGATGGTATAATAGTGGTGAGGTGGCTTCACTGCACTGGAAGAGGTTTTGTTTGACTAGGTGAGTGGTGAGATATCTAGGTAGTGGAGTGCGGGTGGAAATTATGCACGTGTGTATCTCCCTGTCTCAGGAGTTCATGGAAAACTGGTAAAATGAGACCTCAAAACAGAGTGCTATGGCTATTCCTTCTTGAGAGTTAATATTGATTGAGGCAGTTATGTGAATACATAGCCCTTGAGTTGTAAAAATCTTTGGAGTAGTGATTGCATCCAATTTCAGAGGCTTTGTTGCCTGTTTGTCATCTATAGTAAATTGCCGTACCAAGAGAACTTTTGGAGAGGTCTTAGTGTATGACACAGAGCAGCAGGTGTCTTCTGGACAGTCGCTATCCTTTGGATTGGTGCCTTTAGAAATTGTTGAAATTGGACAGTGTGAAGGAAAGATAGTTTTCCTTAAAGGATAACTGAAATGCTCTAGAGGTGACTTTTGGAAGCTAAAATAACTATGTGTGATCTTTTTGGTCATTTTCAGCTTATTTGAAAATTGGCATTTTTCTTTTTTGGTGTGACTTTAAGTTACAATAGAGTGTGTGAATGTTTTGTTCTCTGATTACTTATCTTCTTTTAAGGATGTCCTGTGATGATTCATTCTGTTCTGGGTCAAGATGAATAGTTACAAATTTTTAACTTTTCATGATTATTTTCATAATTGTTACTGAAGTGTATTCATTCAAATGAACACATTTTAATATTGGAAATGTTGCAAACTTGAGAGCATTCTCATGCTATTTTTCCTTTATTCTGCTTTGGTGTTTCAGGAGTGTAATCCTTGTTTTGGCTACCTCCCGCATGAATACCAAAATTAATAGTATGTTTCAAGTCTCATTTTGAGATGAATACTTAGTATATCAAATAGTAAGTTTAAAGACATTGTGTTAGTCAGAAAGTGTTACATTCACTCTGCCAGGCAAGGTGGCTTCTCAGTTCTGAACTAGATGTTCTTCAAATGGAACGGCATTCAAATATTGTGGCTTAAAAAGTGCAAGCAAAGCGTGTTTGGGGAGTGGAATGAAATAACATTGGACTCTTAGGTTGAGGCTGGAGTAAAGGACTACGTTAGAAGAGTTTAGGAGCCCTTGTTTTAAGAACCAAGGCTGATCTGAGATGTCTTCTCTGCCTTTGCTTCTGATGGCCCCTTCTACCTGGAATAAGTCTTTCCTTCTCCTTTTGAATTTAAGATTTAACCTCTATTAGCATTCCTGAAAGCCTTTCTTGCTTCCTCCTCCCCCTCCCTCCCTCCCACCTCCTCTCTGCCAAACTGGAGTTCCCATTACACCTTGGTCATCATTTCGTTACTGTGTATCTGTTGAGAGGCAGGCAGGAAAGGTGCTTTTATCCTTCCATCTGAAAGGGAAAATGAAACGTGAAAAATAAGACCTGCCCTAGTAAGTCAGTGGTAGACCCTGGAATTCTGATTTCACTAAGTTGCCCATTGTTTAGTTAGTAAATGATAAAGCCAATGGCTATAAATTATCAAAGTAGACAGAAGTAAAGAAAATGACAACTATTATATTATTATCAGATTTTTAGTCAGTAGTCAGATAATTGAATTAAAAATTAAAGGACGGCTTACATTTTTGTGTGTTTTTGAGGTGGGGGCAGAATTGTATATAAGAAAAAATCCTTAGTCTCATCTCCATATAAGTAGACCAATCTTCTTGCAGATATACTTGATTATGTCTCTTGGCTAAAACCCAAAATTCTTTTAAAGCAGTGGGTCTTTTCCAGTTTTGTTTGCATTATAAAATTGATGGCATTGTTAGGACATATTTGATGGCTGTAAAGGACATCTATGCAAGCATTTATTCAGAAATTCCCAAAGCTTCAAAAATAGATTTAATGCCATAGCCCCTGGGGAGAATTAATCTGCCATTTCTATGGATTTGCTTATTCTGAGTGTTTCATATAGATGGAATCGTACGATATATGAACTTTTTATATCTGGCTTCTTTCACTTTAGCATGTTTTTGAGATTCACACGTGTTGTGGCATATACTAATACTTTATTATTTTTATGGTTGAGTAATATTCCATTGTATGAATATGCCATGTTTTGAGTATCCATTCTTCTATTCATGGATATTTGGGTTATTTTCACCTTTTTGGCTTTAGTGAATATTGCTGCTCATGAATATTTCTGTACAAGATTTTGTTTAAATACCTGTTTTTAATTATTTTGGGTATGTTACTAAGAGTGAAATTGTTGGATCATTTGGTAATCCTTTGTTTGATTTTGTTGTGAAACCATCAAACTATTTTCCACAGTGGCTGTAGGATTTTACATTGGCACCAGCCATAGATGAGGGTTCCAATTTCTGCACATCCTCACCCACACTTGTTGCTTGCTTGCTTTCATTTTTTAAAAAATGACCATACTAGTGGGTGTGAAGTGCTATTTCATTGTGATTTTGATTTGTATTTCCCTAATGACTAATGATGTTGGGCATCTTCTCATGTACTTGTTGACTGTTTGGATTTTTTAAGAGAGATGTCTTTTTTTTTTTTTTGACAGGCAGAGTGGACAGTGAGAGAGAGAGACAGAGAGAAAGGTCTTCCTTTGCCGTTGGTTCACTCTCCAATGGCCGCCATGGCTGGCGCGCTGTGGCTGGTGCACCTTGCTAATCTGAAGGCAGGAGCTAGGTGCTTCTTCTGGTCTCCCATGGGGTGCAGGGTGCAAACACCTTGGCCATCCTCCACTGCACTCCCGGACCACAGCAGAGAGCTGGCCTGGAAGAGGGGCAACCGGGTCAGAATCCGGCACCCCAACAGGGACTAGAACCCAATGTGCCGGCGCCGCAGGCAAAAGATTAGCCTGTTGAGCTGCGGCGCAGGCCAAGAGATGTCTATTTAATTCTTCTGCTCATTTTAAAAATTTGGTTGCTTGTCTTTTTATTGTTGACTTTTAAAAAACAAATTTTAAAAAATATTCTAGGTACTAAATTCTGATTTGCAACTAGTTTCTTCTGTGAGTTATCTTTTTTAAAAAGATTTATTTTATTTATTTGAAAGAGTTACAGAGAGAAGTAGAGACAAAGAGAGATAAGAGGTCTTCCATCCGCTGGTTCACTCCCCAAATGGCTGCAATGGCCAGGTTCCAGGAGCTTCCTCCGGATCTCCCACGTGGGTGTACATCTCTGCAGGCAGCAAGAGGATGGGCCATCCTCTGCTACGGCCAAGGCTTTAACCCACTAAGCCACAGCAGCAGCTCATCTTTTTACTTTCTTGAGTGTGTTTTGATGCACAAAAGTTTAGAAATTTGCTGTTTATTTTTTCTTATGTTGCTTGTACCTTCAGTGTTATATCTAAGAAACCATGGCCAAATCAAAGATCATGACCATTTTCCCTTATATTTTCTTTGAAGAATTTTGTAGTTTTAGTTCTAACGGTTAGGTCTTAAATCCTAACCATTAGAATCTGGGGAGACCCAGATGGTGTTGTGAGTTCCTGGCTTTGGCCTGGACTAGCATTGACTGTTGGGGGCATTTGAGGAGTAAACCCGTGAATGGAAGTTTTCTCTTTCTGTGTCTCTCTTTGTCTCTCAAATAGGTGAAAATAAACATTAAAACAATAAAATAGGTGAATAACTGCTTTTTACTCCTAAGAAAAGCAAAGCAAAACAAAAACAAGTGCATTCCTTTTGAATAGAGAGGGTGTTCCCCAGTGATTTTACTGGAGTAGGAAGCAGCCTGGGTTCTAGGCTGGTCCGCTTGTGATCTTGTATATCTGTAAGCATCTGTTTCCTTATTTGTTACTGAACAAAACAAAAATCTTATGTACTTTGCAGGACCGACCTTCCTCCCTCCCTTCCTCCCTCCCTTCCTCCCTCCCTTCCTCCCTCCCTTCCTCCCTCCCTTCCACCCTCCCTTCCTCCCTCCCTTCCTCTTAGATTTTTCTATTTATTTGAAAGGCAGAATTACAGAGCGAAAGAAGGAGAGACAGAGAGATCTTCCATCCTCTGGTTCACTCCCCAAATGGCTGTAACAGCTGGGCTGGACCAAGCCAAAGCCAGGAGGCAGAAGCTTCTTCTGGGTCTCTCATGTGGGTACAGGGGCCCAAGGACTTGGACCACCTTCTGCTGCTTTTCCAGGTGCATTAGCAGGAGCTAGATCAGAAGTGGAGCATCCAGGACTTGAACCAGTGCCCATATGGGATGCTGGCACTGCGGGCCGTGGCTTTAACTCACTGCGCCACAGCACCAGCCCTGTGCAGGGTTTCTTTGCTAATCAAATGAGAAAATTTACTCTTTGTAAATTTTACAACTACATAGGAAATACAAAGGATTCTATTAATATATTTTTTGAATCAAAGTATCTCAATTGAGAAATGTTTTCCCACCAATTTAAAGCTTTTTACCCATCTGGTAACTTTTAGCACCAAATATCTAAACTCACTAATAATCAGGAGAGGTTGGGTTCTTAGAAAGTGGTAGTGTGGGGGGCTGGCTCTGTGGTGTGGACTTGGGCAAGACACTGAACTTCTCTGAGCCATGCTAATTTTTGGAATTCAGATAAATGCCAAGTAGCTTTCAGAATTATTGTTAGGAGTAATAATTGAGTTAAATGGATGAAGTTCTTTGAAAACTGTAAAGCAAGGCTCAACACTTTTTCTGTGGGGACAGATAGTAAATATTTTACTTTTTTGGGCCATGGGGTGTTACATAGGCATTACATGGGGTCATTAACAAGTTCATGGAAGATGCTCCTTATGACAAAACTATGCATGAATTCCAATTTTTTTTGCATCAAAATAAACTTATTTTTAAGTTCCGTTTTCCCATTAACTTTGAAGTCTCCTTGTATGTAAATTAATGAGCATGGCTGTATTTTCATAAAACTTTATGGACACCGAACTATGCATTTCAAATAATTTTCATATATCACAGAATACTATTCTTGATGTTTTAAAAATCTTTTTTAAAAAAAGATTTATTCATTTGAAAGGCAGAATGACAGAGAGAAGAGACAGAGACAAAGAGATCTTCCATCCATTGGTTCACTCCTCAAATGACTGAAGCCAGGAGCCTAGAACTCCAATTTGGGTGCTGCTTTCCCAGGCACATTAGCAGAGAACTGGCCCTTTGGATGTTTTCAACCATTTACAAATGTAAAAATCTTTCTTAGCTCATTGGCTGCACACTAACAATCAGTGAAGTGGGTTTGGCCTGAGGGCTATATGTAGTTTGGCCATCACTGCAATAAAGGATTAGAGAGTGTAAGGTGTTAATTATGGATGAGAGGGTAGGTGATTGATACATAAAAATTATTTAATTTTAATGACGAGAGATGATGAAGATGATTTCAATCCCCCTTATAATTTGGAACTAGAAAATTTTTTCCACATGAAATATGTGTCTTTAATTGAGGAAATGACTTTGTCAAAGCAAAACTGGAGGATGGAAGAAAGGAAAAAGATAGTTTTAGTGTGGTAACTTCCTAGCAATTGTGATGTGGTTGTGTAGTGTATGTATGTATGTCGATTCAGGATTGTATCTACTGTGTATGTGGCTCCAAGTGATATGTAGCCACTTCTTAGGAGTAAGGAGTGTGCTTGGGATATGCCTCGGTTAAATTCTGGCTCAGGTTTTTATGAGCAGTGTGATCTTGATCAAGTTTCTTAAAATTTTTGGTGCTTTAATTTACTCATTTGGGAAATGAGAATAAACATATTACTTAAGGTTATTGTGTTAATTACATGAGAAAACACATGAAAAGGTTTACAAGTACTTGGCAGGTAGCATACAAGTGAGCGCTAACTGATAATATTCTTTTGAGGGACTGGTGTAGCACAGTGCTGCCTGCAATGCTGGTATCCAATATGGGAGTCCTGGCTGCTCTGCTGCTTTTTTTTTTTTTTAATTTATTTAACAGAGTTATGGACTGAGAGAGAGAGACAGAGAGAAAGGTCTTCCTTCCTTTGGTTCACTCCCCAAATGGCTGTTATGGCCGGCGCAGTGCCGATCAGAAGCCAGGAGCCAGGTGCTTCTTCCTGGTCTCCCATGCAGGTGCAGGGGCCCAAGCACTTGGGCCATCCTCCACTGCCCTCCTGGGCCACAGCAGAGAGCTGGACTGGAAGAGGAGCAACCGGGACTAGAACCCGGCGCCCATATGGGATGCCGGCACCGCAAGCGGAGGATTAACCAACTGAGCCACGGCGCTGGCCCCCTGCTCTGCTTCTGATGCAGCTCTCTGCTAAAGCACCTGGGAAGGCAGTGGAACATGGCTCAAATACTTGGTTGCATGCCACCATGTGGGAGACCTAAATGGATTTTCTAGCTCCTGACTTCATCTTGGCCCAGACCTGGCCATTGTGGCTTTTTGGGGAGTGAACCAGCAGATGGAAGATTTCCCCTTCCCCCCGCCCCTCTCTTTGTCACTCTGCTTTTCAAATAAATAAATAAATAAATAAGTCTTTTTTTTTTTTTTTGACAGGCATAGTTAGACAGTGAGAGAGAGAGAGACAGAGAGAAAGGTCTTCCTTCCGTTGGTTCACCCCCCAAAATGGCCGCTACGGCCGGCGCTGCATCGATCCAAAGCCAGGAGCCAGGTGCTTCCTCCTGGTCTCCCATGGGGTGCAGGGCCCAAGCACTTGGGCCATCCTCCACTGCACTCCCAAGCCACAGCAGAGAGCTGGCCTGGAAGAGGGGCAACCAGGACAGAACCATCGCCACTACTTGGACTAGGACCCGGGGTGCCGGCGCCGCAGATGGAAGATTAGCCTAGTGAGCCACGTCGGCCTATAAATAAGTCTTAAAAACTTATTAGAATACACAAGTCTTCTAATGGAAAATGCATATTGTAAAAAAAAAAAACTGAAGGTGGGTGTTGTGGCATACAAGTTAAACTGCGACTTGGATTGCCCACACTCCATATTGGAATACCTGGGATTGAGTCCTGTTTCTGCTCCTGATCCAGCTTCCTTATGTTCCTGGGAAGCAGCAGGTGATAAGTCAAGTACTGAGTCTTTGCCAGCCATGTGGGAGACCTGGATGCAGTTTCTGGCTCCTGGCTTTGGTCTGGCCCAATCCTGACTATTGGGGCCATGTGTGGAATGTCTCTTTCTCTCTGTCACTCGGCCTTTCTTTTTTTTATTTTTTTAGAAGATTTTATTTATTTGAAAGAGAGTTACACAGAAAGAAGAGAGGCAGAGAGAGAGGTCCTCCATCCGCTGGTTCACTTCCCAGTAGGCTGCAATGGCCAGAGCTGCGCCGATCCGAAGCCAGGAGCCAGGAGCTTCTTCTGGGTCTCCCACACAGGTGCAGGGCCCCAAGGACTTGGGCCATCTTCTACTGCTTTCCCAGGCCATAGCCAGAGAGCTGGATTGGAAGAGGGGCAGCCAGGACTAGAACCAGCATCTGCCGGCGCTTCAGGGTGTTAACCCGCTGCACCACAGGGCCGGCCCCTACTGGGCCTTTCAATAAAGAAACATGAATAAATAAGCATTACCAATTATATGGATTTTAAAATACTTTTGTACCAAAATAAATTTACAGTTTAATTCAATTTTTCACAAATTTTTGACGCACTTTTTATAAAGTTAATTAGAAACAAATCTTAAGAATGGGATGGGAGAGGGAGTAGGAGGTGGGACAGGAGTGGGTGTGGGAGGGCAGGTATGAGGGGAAGAATTGCTGTATTCCTAAAGCTGTACCTATGAAATTTGTATTAATTAAATAAATTTATCACTTTAAAAAAGTATCATAATATTCTCAGTTGGTTGTTTTGAACAGCGTGATGATGGGAAATTATTTTAAATAATCAAAATAATATAGAGGTAGATTAAAACCTGAAGTTTCTTTTTTTTTAAACCCCTATTTCCTGCCCTTCCAGAGGTAACAGTTAAGACTTGGCTGTAGATTTGTTCAGTCTTTTTTGCTCTATATTTACATGCATAGGTATGTGCTTATATAAATACAAAAATGGTACATGCTTTGTGACTTTTCCCCCAAAGATTATGACTTAGGGCCATCCGTATCCTATATTGGGTTGCTTGGTTCTTGATTTCACCTTCCTGCCAGTGCAGACCATGGGAGGCAGCAGTGATAGCTCACATAGATGGGTCTCTGCTACCCATGTGGGAGACCTGCTTTGAGTTCCTGGCTCCCAGCCTTGTCCTCGCCCAACCCCAAGTGTTGAGGGCTTTGGAGAGTGAACCAGTGAATGGGAGATCACTCTCTTTGTCTTTTAAATCAATAAAATAAATACAAATATAAAAAAATCTGTTGTGGTGCAAAATAATTTTGAAATCCATGCAGTTTTTTCCCCCCACAATATGCATTTTCTATGAACTTTCTAAAGATCCTTCATATGGTATCCTGCATTCAGGGATCCATTTCTTTTGGTGAGGAGAGTTCAGTTCTTTGGACTATCCCTGTGTCTAGCCTTTTTCTCATTCTGGCCCTCTATGGGATCACTCTTTTCCCATGGAAGTACTAAGTACTAAACAGGCTCGACTATGTTTAGTTTCCAAGATTAGACGAGATTGGGCGCATTCAGGGTGATACCACCCTTTGTAGTATGTAGACTGAAATCAGTCTTTTGTGTGTGGAGCCTTTCTGGGATTTTTCTCTGCAAGTCTGCTCCTTTTTAGGTTAGAATACTTTGTATTACTTATTTTAGGTTGTAGCATCCTTTGCTTTGTGTTATCAGCTAGTTCTTTTCTGTTTGCTCTTGGTCAGAAATTGTTGAAATCTTATATGCCATTTTCCATTGGTGTTCTTGACTTGTCATTTATACTTTTTATTTTACCATCACTTTTCTGGAGTCTTGGACATTACAAGAGCTATAGTTATTCAGTTCATCTTCTTGAACCAGAGGTCAGTGGTGGTATATCTTAAGCTTGCATAAATTAGGCTTCTTGAGGATGAGGACTGATTTTTGTTCTTTTATCCGTAGACCTTGACACAGTGCTTGGCATATTGGTACTTGACAAATGTTTATTGGCATGAGTGTGCACATATGAGGAAGAAGAAGGATTGTTAGTTGAAAATTTACCCTGTAATTTTGACTTTAAATATGCATTATTTCAAGTGCTGTTTCTAAAAGTTGAAGAAATTCTTTGAGCTATTGGTTGTCAAAGTAATGGTTTTGTGCTGGATTTCTTTTGGATAGATCCATGATAACCTACAGGTGAGAAATTATCTTGAACTTTTAACTAAATGCTCTAAGCTTATAAATGAAACATGTTGAAGAAATAAAAATAGTATACAAATTTGTTAGATTTTCTTTGTAATTTCAGGCTCCATAGAAGTGTTTTTACAGTTGTCTTCATGTATATTCCTAGGTCCTAGATCAGTCTATTTACCATTTTGTGAAGAATAAAATGGTCCCAGATAGATTATAATCCATAGCTGTGAACTTAGTAAGAAAGTCCAGGCTTGAGGCCTGAATTTTGTAGTATTTCATCAAGCTATGTTTCTACACTGCTAAATGTGGAAGAGAATATTATCCTGGTCAATGGAGCATATCCCTTTAGCAATACCAACATGGTTTATTATTGGAAAGATTTAAATAAATATATTATGTACTTTCCTGCCTTCCTAAATAGAGTCTGCTGAAAATCATTCAGTGTTTACTTGAGTATTGTTGAATAGTGCATTAATATAGAAGTGCCTCTAGGGATTATTAAGACATAGAAAATAAAAGCTTTCATTTATTGATTGTTGTATTGTGCCAGACACTGTGCTAAGTATTTTATGTCTAGATTCATATCAGTCCTTTGAGATTTCACAAATGAAATCAAGAATGAGTGAGGTTAAATAATTTTCCCTGATCTCCACTGAGGAATGAGAAGTAAGACCAAGATTTGATTCCAAGTTTCTCCAACTCCAGAACCTGTGTTCTTTTTTTTTTTGGATTTATTTATTTATTTGAAAGTCATAGTTACACAGAGAGAGGAGAGGATGAAAGTCAGAGTTACACAGAGAGAGGAGAGGCAGAGAGAGAGAAAGAGAGAGGTCTTCCATCTGATGGTTCACTTCCCAATTGGCCACAACGGCTGGAGCTGTGCTGATCCAAAGCCAGGAGCCAGGAGCTTCTTCTGGGTCTCCCACGTGGGTGCAGGGGCCCAAGGACTTGGGCCATTTTTCTGCTGCTTTCTCAGGCCATAGCCGAGAGCTGAATTGGAAGTGGAGCAGCCGGGTCTCGAACCAGTGCCCACATGGGATGCTGGCGCTTCAGACCAGGGCGTTAACCCGCTGAGCCACAGCATCGGCCCCAGAACATGTGTTCTTAAACTCTGTAGTATGGTATGGTCGAGAATCTGTTGGATTTACAGTGAAAAGGCCTCAGATATGATTAGTCAAGTTTGTTGCCTATTTTTTTTTTTTTTAGATTTATTTATTTATTTGAAAGGCAGAGTTACAGAGGGGCAGAGGCAGAGAGAGGGAGAGAGAGGGAGGGAGGTCATGAATCTGCTGGTTCACTCCTGATTGGCCACAGTGGCTGGCGCTGTGCTGATCCAAAGCCAGGAGCCAGGAGCTTCTTCCAGGTCTCCAATGCACGTGTAGGGGCCCCAGGAATTGGGCCAACTTCTGCAGCTTTCCCAGACCATAGCAGAGAGCCGGATTGGAAGTGGAGCAGCCAGGACTCGAACTGGCGCCCATATGGGATGCTGGCACTGCAGATGGCGCCTTACCTGCTATGCCACAGAGTCAGCCCCATGGTCTATTTAAAGAAAGGTTTTTAAGACTTATTTATTTATTTGAAAGTCAGACTTAACACAGAGACAGGAGAGTCAGAGAGTCAGAGAGAGAGAGAGAGAGAGGGAGGGAGGGAGGGAGGGAGGTCTTTCACCTGATGGTTCACTCCCCAGTTGGCCGCAACGGCTGGAGCTGCACTGATCTGAAACCAGGAGCCAGGAGCCTCCTCCGGGTCTCCCACATGGGCGCAGGGGTGCAAAGACTTGGGCCATCTTCTACTGCTTTCCCAGGCCACAGCAGAGAGCCAGATCAGAGGTGGAGCAGCCGGGTCACGAACCGGTGCCCATATGGGATGCTGGTGCTTCAGGCCAGGGCATTAACCTGCTATGCCGCAGTGCTGGTCCCAAAATTTCTTTTTCTTATTTTGTTTTATTTTGTTTAGTCATTTTATTGTTGTCAGTCCTTTTCCCCAAAAAATAAGGATTATTTTTTTAAAAAAGATTTATTTATTTGAAAAGCAGGATTACAGAGACGGAGAGGCAGAGAGAGATATTCCATCTGCTGGTTCATTCCCCTAATGGCTGCAACTGCTAGAGCTGAGCCAATTTGAAGCCAGGAGCCAGGAGCTTTATCCTGGTCTCCCATGTGGGTGCAAGGGCCCAAAAACTTGGGCCATCTTCTGCTGCTTTCTCAGGTAAATTAGAAGAGAGCTGGATTGCAAGTGGAGCAGCTGGGACTCTAACCCATGCCCATAAAGGATGCCAGCACTGCAGGCTGTAGCCTAACCCACTGTGTCACAGCGCCAGCCCCCAAAATAAAGATTCTTGATCCAGAAAACCAGACTGAAGATCGGTGTGGACAGAATGGAGAGTGCGAAGATAGAATAGTTTTATAAAGGCATATTTGATTTTATGATGATTTTGATTTTTGTCAAAATATTTTAAGATTCTTAAAGAGGGACATCATTTTACTTCAGAGGCAGAACAATAGAAAAAGAAAGAGAAAGAGAAAGAGAGAGAGAGAGAGAGAGAGAGAGAGAGAGAGAGAGAGAGAGAATGAGAATGATCATCCATTCTGTGGTTCTCTTTCCAAATGCCCGTAATAGTCCGAGCTGGACCAGTTAGAAGCCAGGAGCCCTCACCTTGATTTGCATCTCCCATCCAGGTGGCAGGGGACCAAGCAACTGAACCATTGTCTGCTACCTCCCAGGGTGTGCATCACCAGGAAGCTGAATCAGAAGCAGAGTAGCCCAGCTGGCCCTGTGATAAGGAATATCAAGCATCAGCTTAACCTACTGTGCCACAATACCCGCTGCTCATCATTCTACTGAGATAATTTACAAAACACAAAATTCATCAATATACATTTAAAAATCAATGATTTGTAGTAAATTTATAGAGTTGTTCAACCTTGATTATAGTTCAATTTTAGAGCATCACCACTATGCCCAAAAGGTCCTCTTGCCCATGGGCTGCAGTCCCAGGCAACCACTAATTATTTTCTGTCTCTATAGATTTGCAGCTTCTGGATATTTCTTTTTTTAAAAAGATTTATTTGAAAGTCAGAGTTACACAGAGAGAGGAGAGGCAGAGAAAGTGGTCTACCATCCACTGGTTCACTCCCCAATTGGCCACAATGGCCGGAGCTTCTTGTGGGTCTCCCACACAGTGCAGGGGCCCAAGGACTTGGGCCATCTTCCACTACTTTCCCAGGCCATAACAGAGTGCTGGATTGGAAGTGGAGCAGTTGGGTCTTGAACCGATGCCGGTGCTTCAGACCAGGGTATTAACCCTCCACGCCACAGCGCTAGCCCCTGGATATTTCATATAAATGGAATCATACACTATGTGGTCTTTTCCTGTAGCTTCTTCTTTGACTTAGCATAATATTTTTAAGTTTCCTCCTTGGTGCAGTATGTATAAATCTTCCATTCCTTTTTATTTTCAAATAATAGTCCATTGCATAGATAATAACATATTTTGTTTATCCATTCATTGGTTAAAGATATTTGGATGGTTTCTACCTGTTGGCTAATGTGAATAATGCTGCTGTGAACACCTGTGTATAAGTTCTTGTGTGGAGATATGTTTTCATTTCTCTTGGATAGACAGCATCATATGGTAACTGTTTAAGTTGGTGTGTTGGAGGGGGAACTGCCAGACTGTTTTCCAAAGTAGCTATACCATTTTACATTCCCACCAGCAATGTATGAAGGTACCATTTTCTTTACATTCATTGTCAACACTTGTTATTGTGGTACTTCATTGTGATTTTGATTTGCATTCCCCTAACTAATAATGATGTAGAACATCTTTTTACTTGTTTACTGGCCAGTTTTATACAGTAGTCCTCCCTTATCTATAGGAGATAACAATCCAAGTCCCCCAGTAGATGTCTGAAACCACGGGCTGTATTGAACCTTATATGTACTATGTTTTTTGTTTTTAATTTTTATTAATATAAAGAGAACAGATTTCATGTATTTCATAGATAAAGTTATGAGAAAATACACATACTTCCCTTCCTCCCTCCCTCAGTTCCTCCTCTTTCCTTTCTTTTTTTCCCTTTAATTTTTGCAAGAACATACTTTGAATTCACTTGATAATCACAGACTTAATGCATCACTAACCATGATGCTCACAAGTTAAAAATAGAAACAAAGATAAATATGATAAACAATAATCAAATCATAAGATGTCAGTTTCATTCTTATACTTTTTGTATTCTAGATACTATATATCAGAGAAAACATATGATATTTGTCTTTTGGGAACTGGCTTATTTCACTAAGCATAATGGTCTCAAGTTGTATCTATTTTGTTGCAAAAGACAGGATTCCATTATTTTTTATGGCTGAGTGGTATTCCGTTGTATGTATTTATCACATTTTCTCTATCCAGTTATCAGTTGATAGACATCTGGATTGATTCCATATCTTAGCTATTGTGAATTGAGCTGCAATAAACATGAGGGCACAAATAACTTTCATATTCTGATTTCATTTCGTTTGGGTAAATTCCCAGGAGTGGGATGGCTGGGTCATATGGTAGATCTATTTTCAGATTTCTGAGTAATCTCCATATTGTCTTCCATAATGGTTGTACTAGTTTACATATATACTTATGATGAAATTTAATTTATAAATTAAGCCTGGTAATTAATAAAATAGAACAATTACAAGCTATAGTATAATGAAAGTTATGTGAATGATCTTTCTGTCTATTTCTTTTATTTGCCATTTAATATTTTTGGACTGTGGTTGACTATAGGTAATTGAAACTGGAAAGTGAGACTGCAGATAAAGGAAGACTACTATATATTTTTAATTAAAAAGAACGTTTCATGGGGCTGGTGTTGTGGTATAGCATGTAAAGCTGCCACCTATGATGCCAGCATCCCATATGGGTGCTGTTTTGAGTCTGGGCTGCTCCACTTCCGATCCAGCTCCCTGATAATGCTCCTGGGAGAAGCAGGGGAAGATGCCCCAAGTATTTGGGCCCCTGCCACCTACCAGGGATGTTGAAGTTCATTTCTTCTGAGAGAATTCATTCTGAGAAGAGGAGCATGGTGAGGGCAAGAGGCACAGAGTCACCACACAGACCCCGGGAGTTGGGTGAAAGTGGGCCAGAGGCGAGCAGCCCGCAGACTCGTTTATTTCAGTTGCTACAGCTACTTATATAGCCAAGGCCGCCAATCCAGTCAAGGGGAGGTCTGTGCCCTAACCAGTCACAGCATGTTGAAGGCAGGCTCCAAAGCCATCCAATCACAGCCTGTTGCCAGGCAGTTTCTGTTGTCAGTGGCCATCTAGATTGGCATGACCTTTTCACCTTCTCATTCCACCACGCTGGGAGACCCGGATGAAACTCCTGGCTCCTGGCTTCAGCCTGGCCCAACCCTGGCCATTGTGGCCATCTGGGGAGTGAACCAGCAGATGGAAGATCTCTCTAGATCTCTCTCTCTTTCTTTCTCTGTTTCTCTCTGTCTCTCCCTCTCTCTCTCTGCAAGTCTGGTTTCAAGTGAATAAATAAGTTGTTAAAATATTTGTTTAAAATTTTATTTAATTATCAAAAGGCAGAGGGAAAGAGGGAGAGGGAGAGAGAGGGGGCGGGGGGGGGGTCTCTTACATGCATGTTTACGTCCTGAGTACTACAACAGCTGAGGGTAGGCCAGGCCAAAGCCGGGAGCCAGGATCTCAATGTGGGTGGCAGGTCTCCCTTGTCGGTGACAGGGACCCAACTGCTTGAGCCATCACCTCATGCCTCACACAGTGTGCATTAGCAGGAAGCTAGAATCCTGAGTACAGCCAGGGCTCAAACCTGAAACTCCCATATGGCATTTCAAGTGCTGTTTTAACCATTGTACCAAATGCTCACCCTTGTACCTTCTTGTTGAATTAATCCTTTTGCCTTTATAAAATATCCTGCTTTGTCTCTAGTGACTTTTTTTTGTCTTTAGGGTGGGTGGTTTTTTTTTTATATTTATTTATTTATTTGAAAGAGTTATAGTGAGAGAGGGACAGAGAGATCTTCCATCTGCTGGTTTGCTCCCAAGATGGCCATAATGGCTAGGACTGGGCCAGGTCGAAGCCAGGAGGCAGGAGCCTCTTCCAGGTCTCCCTGCCTCCATCTTCTGCTTTTACCAGGCCACCAGCAGGGAGCTGGATAGGAAGTGAAGCAGGCAGGCTTGAACTGATGCCCATATGGGACGCCAGCAGTGCAGGTGGCACCTTAACCTGCTATGCCACGATGCTGGCTCCATGGTGCTTTTTTTTTTTTAAACTTGAGGGAACACACGATTCCCCATCCATCTTATTTGCTGCTACTGTCCTATAGCTTGGGAAACCAGGTGGCTAAGCATGGTAGAATTATATCAGAGTCCCAGTACTTGCCACACTTTGTTAGGATTTTGAGTAAGATTTCAGTTTTTCAAAAGAGGTTCAGCAGTAAGAAAAATTTTGAAGGCTTTTCCAACTTAAATTCTCTGATTCTATTTTCGGCTGCTTAGCAGCCATTTGTCTTCTGGATTTCTGCTCCTGAGGTTTCTGGATAAGTGACCTTTATTTAAGTGAAGTGAATAACTATCATTATTCTTACTTGAAAATATCCCACCTAAGATGTTAGCATTTGGGGAATGTGGTTGAAGTATATACTGGATTCCTTATATACCCTTGCAGAATTTTTTTCCAAGTTAAAAAATGATTTCAAAATAAAATGTTAAAAAAATCTCCACCCAAGTGAGGCTTGGCTAGTTGTCTTTTTTTTATTTGCAGGTAATACTAGTTTTTTTGTTTTTTTTTTTAAAGATTGGCTATAGCATAACTGTACTGACAATTTTTTTTTAAGATTTATTTATTTGTTTGAAAGGCAGAGTTACAGAGAGGCAGAGACAGCGAGCGAGAGAGATCTTCCATCCATTGGTTTACTCCCCAAATGACCACAGCGGCTGGAGCTGGACCTATCCAAAGCCAGGAGCCAGGAGCTTCTTCAAGGTCTCCCACGCTGGTGCAGGGGCCCAAAGCCTTGGGCCATCTTCTGCTGCTTTCCCAGGCCATAGCAGAGAGCTGGATCAGAAGAGGAGAAGCCAGGACTCAAACAGGTGCCCATATGGGATGCCAGCACCGCAGGCAGCGGATTTACCCGCTACGCCACAGCACTGGCCCCAGCAATACTAGTTTTATTGACTTTGGAAGTATATATTTTTGGAAGTATATTGATTTGTCAATTTGACCTCACAGAGCACTTTGTGAATCCTTAGTTCAATTCTTAATTCTGGTATTTAGATAGATGTATGCTAGTAGCATCATCTTTTTCGAAAATTTATGGGACTTATCATAATACCCTTCATTTTTCCTCACGGTTGTATTCATTCAGGCAGTAAATCTCACATTTTGTACTTCCTTGACTTATCTTGAATTTATCCCTGCTGCCACTGTTTTCATTCAAACCTCATCATTTCCCTCCTGGGTTATCGCAGTAGCTTTTTAATTGGTTTCCTTGTTTTACATTGTATGGCATAGAGGTCCTTGGTGACATCCTGCCTCTCTGTTCTCACCAGGCAGGCTTCTCATACACGAGTAAATTGTTCATGGTACCACTCACCCAGTTGCTCCATGCTATTTCATGCATTTGCTTGTGATCTTCTCACCTATATCAGCTAGTTTTCTTTCTTTGAAACTCAGCTCGGGTATCTTTCCCAGAAAACCTTACTGGAACAGCTGGCTTCATTCTTTTGCATGTGGATATCCAGTTATATCAGCACCATTTACATGAAAGACTATTCTTTCTCCCACTGAATTGTCTTGGCACCCTTGTTAAAAACCAATCGACCATAAATTGTAGGTTTATTTCTATATTTTTATTCGATTCGCCTATACATCTATCTTTAGTCCCGTATCATACTGTCTTACCACTCTAGCTTTGTAGTAGGTTGTTAAATCAGGAAGTGTAAGTCCTTCAACTTTGGTTTTTTTTTTTTCCAAGATGGATTTTTGGATTTCATTATTATGGGTTGAAGTTCTATATGTATTTTAGGGTTAACCTTGACATTTTTTTGCAGAGCAACCAGCTGGAATTTTGATAAGAATTGAGTTGAGTGTGTAGAACAATTTGGGCTTATTTCTCTGAAATTTTAGTCCAAGCAGTTTTTTTCTTCAGTTTTTCAAATATGATATTTCTGTTTATTTTTGGTTTGACATAATTCTTTTTTAAGACTTATTTATTTATTTGAAAGTGTTACAGTGAGAGAGAGAAAGAAAAGAGAGAGAGAGAGAGAGAGAGAGAGATCTTCCATCTGCTGATTGAATCTCCAGATGGCCACAACTTTCAGAGCCAAACTAGGCCGAAGCCAGGAGCCAGAGGCTTCTTCAGAGTCTCCCACTTGGGTGCAGGGGCCCAAGGACTTGGGTCATCTTTTGCTGCTTTCCCTGGCTCATTAACAGGGAGCTGGATTGGAAGTGGAGCAGCCGGGACTCAAACTGGCTCCCATATGGGATGCCAGCATTGCAGGCAGCTGCTTTATCTGCTATGCCACAGCACTGACCACTGACATATTTTTTAATAAAACTTTGAGGTAAATTGAGCCCTTCAAGACAGGGTATTATAAGTGTAACTTTGTGATGCATAATTGCAGTAACAAGAGTACACTTTTCTTTTTATTTAAAGATTTATTGTTTTGAAAGAGATCTTCCATTTGTTGTTTCACTTCCTAAATGGCTGCAACACCCTGCAGCCAGGAACTCTTTCTGGGTTTCCCACATGTATGACAGGAACTCCAGCACTTGAGCCATCATAGTCTGCTTCCCAGGTGCTTCAGCAGGTAGCTGGGTTGGAAGTAGAGTACCCAGGACTCGAACTGCCACTCTGATATGGTATATGGGCGTCCAATGCTGAGGCTTAACCTACCGCACCACAATGCCTGATCTAGAAGGGAAAAATTCAAGCCAGCGCTGCGGCTCAATAGGCTAATCCTCCACCTGTGGCACTGGCACACCAGGTTCTAGTCCCGGTCGGGGCATCAGATTCTGTCCCGGTTGCTCCTCTTCCAGGCCAGCTCTCTGCTGTGGTCCAGGAGTGCAGTGGAGGATGGCCCAAGTCCTTCGGCCCTGCACCCACATGGGAGAACAGGAGAGGCACCTGGCTCCTGGCTTCGGATCAGTGTGGTGCGCCGGCCGCAGTGCGCTGGCCACAGCGGCCATTTGTGGGGTGAACCAACGGCAAAGGAAGACCTTTCTCTCTGTCTCTCTGTCTCCTACTGTCCACTTTGCCTGTCCAAAAAAAAAAAAAAAAAAACAAGGGAAAAATTCCGTTACTGGTGTTTTAAGTCTTTCTTGCTGTTCTTTTAATATAGTATATTAATGTTTGTTATTAGTTTCTGTTGCAATCAGAAGGCAAGCTCATAAGCAAGTATTTGCATTTTTAAAAATACTATTGGATGTTCATAGCAGTATTATTCACAATAGTCAAAAGGTGGAAACAACCCAATCCATTGACAGATGAATGGATGAACATAGTATAGTATATACATACAATAGAATATTGATGAAAATCTCTTAAAACTTTAAGAAAATTAGTTGACAAATAATAGCCATGTATGTTTATGGGAATGGAAATCTACTTTTAAAATATTTACTTATTTATATATTTGAAAGGCAGAGGGGTCTAAGAACTAGGTTCCTAATCAATATTTGTGAAATATGAAGGTGTATTGAGCTAAATGCCAAGTAGCCTACTAGGCACTGAGGGCTGAAGTGGTAAACAAGATAAGACACAGTCCCTGGAGTCTGCTGGTTGCTAAGATTGGACAGAAAAAAGAATAAACTTCTTATTAACAAAAAGGGATTAAAAATCAGGTGACTTGTTTTCTCCTTAATGATTTCCTTTGTGGGGTGATTTTAAAATATCCTTTTCCCCGTTCAGGTTGCTATGGAAATCTATGACCACATAAAAGGAAGTCCATTTTGATCATTCTGATACCTGAGATGTAACTTGATTGAAGCGTGGAACAGATTTTACAGCCAACCTTAATTACAATGGCTACTGACTCAGGGGAGCCAGCTAGCACCGAAGATTCTGAGAAACCTGATGGAGTTTCATTTGAAAACAGAGTTCCTCAGGCTGCTGCAACTTTGTCGGTAGAGACTAGAGTGAAGGAAAAAACCAGCACCTTCTCTACTTCTGGGGAAACTATAGAAAGGAAGAGATTTTTCAGAAAGAGTGTTGAGATGATGGAAGATGACAAAGTTGCCGAATCCTCTTCCAAAACGGAGAGAATAAAGGCTGCAACCAACATTCCAAGAGTAGATAAACTTCCTACAAGCGTGCTAAGGGGTGGACAAGAAGTTAAATACCAACAGTGTTCAAAGGCAACTTCGGAATCCTCAAAAGACTGTTTCAAAGAGAAACATGAGAAGGAAATGGAAGAAGAAGCAGAAATGAAGGCTGTAGCTACTTCTCCTAGTGGCAGGTTCCTGAAGTTTGATATAGAACTGGGACGCGGAGCATTTAAAACAGTGTATAAAGGACTGGACACTGAAACGTGGGTTGAAGTTGCTTGGTGCGAGCTGCAGGTGGGTATATAATCTTCTTGGTTTTAATAAATTCCAATTTTAGTTGATCTGGCCTTCTGAATGATCCAGAATTAAAATGCATCACAGATTAAAACAAAATTAAGGGCTTGTCCCTCACCTCCCAGAATGTATGTTCTTTTCCTAGATTCTCTTAGAAGCTCAGGCAAAACTGTTTTTCTCCTATTGTTTCTCTTCTCTTTGAATGGAGGAAAATGTCCATTGTGGCTTTCATTAGGAAAATTCTGTTAATTTATTACCCTTAGGAAATCCCCAAAGTTCTGTTTAATGTTTTGTTCTGAAAGCTTTGTAAATGTACGCCTTACACGTTGATCGTTACCCTAAATAGTTGAGAGTGTGATAGGGATACATTTGTTGAAATATCTACCTTTTCTCTTTCAGGAAAATGGGGGAGGGGGTTCATGTGGTTCTTTTCAGAGCAAGAAAGTTTTTTCTTTTTATATTTATTTCTCTAAAAGACTTATTTATTTGAAAGACAGAACGAGAGAGAGTGAGCAAGAGAGAGAGAGAGAGAGATCTTTTATCCACTAGTTCACTCCCCAGATGGCTGCAATGACCAGGTCTGGACCAAATCTAAGCCAGGAGTCAGGAACTCCATCCAGGTCATCCAGATAGGAGGCAGGAGCCCATATTTGGGCCACCTTGTGCTGCCTTTCCAGGTTCATTAGCAGGGAGCTGGGTTGGAAACAGATTTGCTGGGACTTGAACCAGCACTCAGATATGGGATGCTGGTGTCAAAGGTGGTAGCTTAATGCACTGAGCTATGTTGCCCCTTTTAAAAAGATTTATTTGAAAGGCAGAGTGACAGAGAGAGTGCAAGAGTGAGAGAGTGCAAGTTAGAGAGAGAGAGGGAGAGAGTGAGCTTCCATCTGCAGGCTCACTCCCCAAATGGCTGCCATAGCCAGGGCTGAGCCAAACCAGGCCAAAGCCAGAAGCCAGGAACTCCATGTAGGTCTCCCAAAAGGGTGGTGGGGTCCCAAGCATTTGGGCCATCTTCCACTGCTTTCCCAGATACATTAACACCGATCTAGATTAAAAACATAGCAGCAGGGACATGAACTGGCATTTTGATATGGGATGCAGGTGTTGTAAGCAGTGACTTAGCCTGCTGTAACCCAAGGGTGGCCCCGGAAAGTTTTTTCTTGGTTCTTTGTGACTTCTGTTGATGTAAACTCCCCATGCCTTTGAATTTACCTTAGAGAGGATCTCAGGAAGAAATACTCTGCAGAATCTACTGAGGTAAGTTAACTGGAATGTGTTTTAAAAGAAGAAATAAAAGCAACTGAAGAATGATTAAATTACCTAGATATTTGGATATTTGGATTATGTAATACTTTAATGAAGCATGAAATGGGGACAGAACATCCTAGAAGGGATTTTAATGGAAATAGTTTTAGCCAGAGATAGGTTGAATATAGGGAATACCTTTGTATCCTCAGTCAGCTCATTGGAAATGGTCAGTGTTCACATGGGGAGTTTAAGATTGAATAAAGCCAATCCATAAGTACAGGTTTATGTTGTTCAAATTCCAGTAGTCTCTGTGAGTGAGAGTGTGCAATGTATAAAATCCCACGATTGCACTTATTCTGAATTTGTTGAGGTTGCCATTCAGATAGGTTGAAATTTGGTCTAGGTCACTGCATTTCTAGAAATTTTTGTTTTAAAACATTGTTTCCAAACTTCACTAACTGTAAGAGTCCATTTTGCCATCATATGCATATTCCAGGACCTGTTGTCACAGATTCTGATTCAGTAAGTCTGGGTTAGAGTACAAGCCTGCAATTTTAAGAAACTTTCTAAGAGCTTCTAATTTAGGAAGTCCCTTGATGCCTCTAGGAATGCAAATTACCTCTCAGGCAAGCCATTCAAGTGGTAGTTGAAAGGTGTGTGCATGTGTGGGATTTGCTTGGTTTTCTTGTCACTCCCTTTAAGAATTTATAAGGTATATGTCATAATAGAAATATTAGATAATTCTGGCAGGCATGCATCAAAATCGCCTAAAACCCTACTTTGAGTACAATGCTTTAAATATTTTAGTATATATGCCTTTCTGGTAAGTACACATACATGTTCATTTCTTTCTTTCTTTCTTTCTTTCTTTCTTTCTTTCTTTTTTTTTTTGACAGGCAGAGTGGACAGTGAGAGAGAGAGAGAGAAAGAAAGGTCTTCCTTTGCCGTTGGTTCACCCTCCAATGGCTTCCATGGCTGGCGCGCTGCTGCTGGCGCACCACGCTGATCCGATGGCAGGAGCCAGGTGCTTCTCCTGGTCTCCCATGGGGTGCAGGGCCCAAGCACTTGGGCCATCCTCCACTGCCTTCCTGGGCCACAGCAGAGGGCTGGCCTGGAAGAGGGGCAACTGGGACAGAATCCGGTGCCCTGACCGGGACTAGAACCTGGTGTGCCGGCGCTGTGGGTGAATATCTTTTCAGAAACAGCAGATGTGTTTATGTAGTTAGTTTTAGTAAATGCTTAGTATTTCATATAAAGTTCTTTGAATTATTTGACCAGTTCTCTGTTGTTGGATTTTATATATATATATTTTTAAGGATTTATTTATTTGAAAGGCAGAGTTAGAGAGGCAGAGGCAAGAAGAGAAAGAGAAAGTCTTTTATCTGCTTGTTCACTCCCCAGATGGCTGCAACCGCTGGAGCTGGGCCGATCCAAAGCCAGGAGCCAGGGGTTTCTTCTGGGTCTTGCATGCAGGTGCAGGGGTCCAAAGACTTGGGTCATCTTCTGCTTTCCCAGGCCATAACAGAGAGCTGGATTGGTACTGGAGCAGCCGGGACTCAAACCGGTTCCCATATGGGATGCCGGCACTGCAGGCAGCGGCTTTAGCCACTACGCCACAGCGCCAGCCCCGGGTATATAGGTTTTTCTCCAGTATTTCACTGTTATAACTATGGATGTGGGAAGCATTCTTGTATATAACATGGAAAATTATGTAAATTTAAATTTTGTCTCTGCATTGTGACATAGTTAACACATATCTTTTAGTGAAATTCTGTATGTAAATAGGAGAAATAATTTCCATTCAGTCGGTAGTAAGGTATAGTAAAGAAAAATCAGGTATGTTGCAAATTTTGCAGCTTTGAAAATTGTGTACTCTAGCTATGCTAAAGGATGTTTTGTGAAATTTGAAGAAAATATTCCAGTGGCAGAAACTGCCTAGGAGAATTCCTGGTATCATCACCTGTGGAAGGGTTGAAAGATCCCATAGAGTTTTACTGAAATTGTGTCTCTGAATCAGCAGCATAGGTATCCCCTGGTGTGTGTGTGGGGGTGTTGGATCTGTAGATTCCCAGGCCCCATCCTAGTCCTACTGAATCCGAAACTGCCCCTTAGAAACACCTGCAGGTAATTGGTGTGCATAGTAAGTAGAGTTTGGAAAGTCAAATACAGAACCTATCCCAGGAGTTAGCTGAATTTCCTTAGCACACTAACATGAACTTTATTTTATATTATATATACTGGTTCCAGACTTCTTGAATTGGAATCTCTGAAATATTGGTCCTAGAAACTTATTCTTTTAAAGTTTCCTGGGTGACTGGATGCATACTTACATTTAGGAATCTCTCATGTGGAGCAACGGTAATAAGTAAATTCTAAATTACACAGAGAACAAATCGCAATTTTCTGTTTTATAGGGAATGTCAGAATTAATATACCTAACTGTTCTATTAGTAAATAAAAAAGATTTATTATTTGAAAGGCAGAGAGAGGGGGAGAGACAGAGAGAGAGAGAGAGAGAGAGAGAGAGAGAGAGAGATCTATGCACTGACTCACTCCCAAATGCCTGTAACAGCCAGTGCTAAGTAATAAGTAATAAGTATATAAGTAAATAAGTAAATAAGTAAATTCTAATTTACAGTGCTAAGCCAGTTCGAATCCTGGAACCAAGAACTTCATCTGAGTCTCCCATGTTGTTGGCAGGAACCCAAGTAGTTGGGCCATCATCCGCTGCTTTCCCAGGCACATTGGTGGAAAGCTGGATCAGAAGTGAGGAGTAGCTGGGACTTGAACCAGGCACTCTGATTATGGACTGTGGGTGTCCCTAACAGGCTTAACCCACTGTTTCAAAACCCTAGCACCTTGATCAGTTCTTGAATATTGTTTCACCTTGTACATATTTGGAATTAAAAAACTAGCTTACTTAGAATCCCAGTAGACTAAGCAACATCATCTTTTAATTTCCTGAGTACTATGCAGTTTGAAATGTACAATTTCTCATTCTTTTTATTTAAAGTCTTGTAATTCAACAATTCGGTAGAAAATCACCCCACTGAGCAGTTTAAATTATCCTAAATTATTTTCAAATATGTGTTTTTATATATGTAAAATTGATGTTTATACTTTTGTCTTATCAATTTGATATATTTTTATTACCATCGTTAAAATTTGTAAACTACATTTTATTACATTCACACTACTTCCTTTTTAAAGATTTATTTTTTGAAAGAGTGACAGGCACAGAGAGACAGAGAAATCTTCCATCTGATGGTTCACTTCCCAAATGGCTACAACAGCTGGGATGGGTCCAGGCCTAAGCCAGGAACTTGGAGCTCCATCCAGGTCTCCTATGTGGGTGGCTGGGGCCCAAGCACTTGGGCCATCTTCCGCTGCTTTCCCAGGCACATTAGGGAACTGGATCAGAAGTGGAGCTTCCAGGACTCAAACCAGCTCTCCAGTATGGGATTCTGGCATTGCAAGTGGTGACTTAACTCTGCTGAACCACAGTGCCAGTTCCCCACGTTACCTTTTTGCTTAATCTTCTCTTAGTATTAGACAATCCCATTTTTTTAAAAAAAATTATTTTTGCATCTTTGATTTGACATTCACAGCTCAACAACAGGTTTTAATGTTTTCTTTTGATGGTATTTCCCACCATTGTGAATACTGGAGCCTTATGTAACAATTTTTTTTTCTGTGTCCCCCTATTCATATAACAGACCAGGCACGAGGCCTTAGCTAAAATGTATATGGGAAAGGTCTGCTCTGCCACCTCTTTTTAGAGAGTCCAGTCTAAGAAAACAACCTGTGGTCAGCACCGGGAGGCCCTGTGACTGTTCTTAACAGCCCCACATCCATTTGTTTAGAGTACGTCGCCATATGGCAGTGCAAAGAACCAAGAGAGAGAGATTTTACTGCTAATATTTGATCTTGACAATGTTAAAAGCAAACTCTGATGATGTAGGTCAGCTTTAGGATTTTCCTATAAACACCTGCATTTACAATAGTTAGTACTATTTTGTGGTTTCCATAACTTTTAAAAAATGTCTTAGTGGAATGACTTTGACCTATTGTTCTTTGTATAGAACTTGGTAAATTACTTGGTAATTACTTGGTAAATTAGTAATTACTATGAGTGAGAGCTATCAGTCATAAGTGCTATTTAGAAGACTATTTCAGTTCATGATGTCGAAAGATTGGTCAGGTGTTACTGAAAGGCCTCTTTAGTGCTCTCAGAAGGAGTCAATCACAGGAGTTTGTAACATAGTTTCCTCCCTCACTAACAACTTGAAAATCAACAGTACCCTGCTTTTCCATATGGAAACACAGCAGGTTGTACTTTATTATGGCTTAGAAAAATATTTCCATTTAGTATATTTGTCATTTTCTGCCTGTTGCAACTGAGTTTTCGTATAATGGAACTTTTATGTGAAAGAACATCGTTGATATCTGAAAATATTTCTTTCTAAAATGTATTTGAATATGCTTGTAATAAGCTTCAGTGTGGGGGCAAATATGCGATTGTGTCCTTGTGAAGATCAACAGACCTCTTTTTAAGATTTATTTATTTATTTGAAAGTGAGAGTTACACAGAGAGAGAAGGAAAGGCAGAAAGCGGGGGAGGTCTTCCATCCACTGGTTCACTCCCCAATTGGCTGTAATGGCTGGAGCTGCGCCCATCCAAAGCCAGGATCCAGGTGCTTCTTCCTGGTCTCCCATGCGGGTGCAGGGTCCCAAGGACTTGGGCCATCCTCCACTGCCTTCCTGGGCCACAGCAGAGAGCTGGATTGGAAGAGGAGCAACCAGGACTAGAACCTGGTGCCCATATGGGATGTCGGCACTGCAGGTGGCGGCTTTACCCTCTACGCCACAGCACCAGCCCCAACAGACCATGCTAACCATTCTAACTATAGTCTGTGAACTGAACCAAACATGGTACTGAAAAGAAAGCCTAGAAGGACAAAAAAGGCACAATAGACTGCAGAAGGTGACAGAATGAGTGGACGTTTCTAATATACTGTCATGATAGCAGTGAACAGATTCAAAGCAGTGCAGTGTGAGCAGCACTTCTATACCTGATGCATCTGTCAAGCTTGTGGAGAAACTGGTTTTTATTCATCATCTACAAATACTATGGGAAAATTATAGACATCAACCCTGTATTTAATTATAAAATTGGAATTAGAGGCAAAAACTGTTGAATTTCCTATACAGGAAAAAGTAATTTAAAAATGCTCAAATTTCTGTGAATAAAATATTTTTGTTCAAAGTCTCAATCTGGGACAATTGATTTTATCCTCAAAATATTTTTGTGACCCTTTTTGGGAATGTTTCTGTATTCTGAACCACAATGCCAGCCCTTGATACCTTGATTTTAGTTTGGTGAGACTCATTTTCAACTTCTGATCTTTGCAACTGGAAAATAATGTTTTAAGCCAGGAAGTTTATGGTAATTTGTTACAGTAGCGAAATAAATGAATATAGTATACTACAGTTACAATTCATTTGTTCATACATTCAACAAATAAATAGTCTCTACAATGTGCCAGACCTTTGCTAAGTGCTAGGGACATAATGGGGAGAAATAGCAGACACAGGCCCCAAATGCATAAAGCCTACAGTAGAGGGAGTTGATAGTCAGTAATAAGAAGGCTTGGAGTTTGGCCTTAGTGAAAAGATGAAAGGACTGTTAAATATAGGTTTGTTTAAAGGAAATGGTAGGGTTGGGTGTAGGAAGCCAACAGGGGTACTACTTCTTTCCTACTTAGTTTTTTTTTAACTTTTTACCTTGAGATAATTTGCTACTTAAAGAATAATTGCAAAGATAGCATAGAAAGTTCCTGCATGCCCTTTACCCACTTTCCTAATATCCTAACTAGAAAACAGTATCAAAGCTAAAAACTAACATTAGTACAATACTATTAACCAAAGTGTAAAACTTTTTTGGAGTTCACTGTTTTTTCCACTAATATCCCTTTTTCAGTTTTCTGATACAATCCAAAATCCCATATTGCATTTTATTGATATGTCCCCTTACTTCTAGTCCAATGTATGATAACTCTTCTGTCTTGAACTTCTGAAGGATAAAGGTCATTTTGTATACTGTCCTTCAAAAAGAGCTTAGCTTATATTTTCTCATGATTAGGTTAGGCTGTGAATTTTTTCTTTTTTTGCGCCCATACCTTAGAAGTGATGCACCTTTCTCAGTGCATCATTGTAGGGGGTGCATGATATTGTTATTATTGGTGATATACCTTGATGATTTGGTTAAAATGCTGTCTTCTAGGTTTTCTGCTAGGTAAAGCTACTGCTTTTTCCCATTGAAGATGAGTAAATATCTTAGGGTAGATACTTGGAGGTTATACAAATATATTGTCTCCTCAAACTTTCATCAACTGATTTTGGCATCCTTTGGTGTGTATCTTTCCTGTAATAATTGTAACTGCGGTGTTCTAATGGTGGTTTTTTATTTTCCACTTTGATTCTCCATTTATTAAATAGAATTATCTCTTTGTTTTATGTGATTTCTCACCTATATATATATATATATATATATGTCTGTTAAGTTTTTGAAAACCGGGGCTGGCACCGTGGCATAGCGGATAAAGCCACCACCTGCAGTGCTGACATCTTATATGGGTGCTGGTTTGAGTCCAGCTGCTCCACTTCTGATCCAGCTCTCTGCTATGGCCTGGGAAAGCAGTGGAGGATGGCCCAAGTCCTTGGGCCGCTGCACCCACATGGGAGACCCAGCAGAAGTTCCTGGCTCCTGGCCTCGGATCAGCGCAGCTCTGGCTGTTGTGGCCAACTGGGGAGTGAACCAGCATCCGGGATGGAGGATCTCTCTCTCTGACTCTCCTTCTCTCTGTGTAGCTCCGACTTTCAAATAAAAATAATTAAATCTTAAAAAAAAGTTTCTGAAAACCTAATAATAAGAGAATTTCTGGTTCAAGTGGTTCAGTATAGTTGGTAATTATATATTTTCCATTTATCAGAATAAACATTAATTGAGGACTTATACAAATGCTCAATTTTAATATTTAATTTTTACAATAGTTATATGAAGAAAGGATTATTCATTTTCAAATGGTGGAACTGATATTTAGATACATTAATTAACTTGCCCAAAGGGGAAGAATAGAGATTTGTGTTCTATTGATTTTATATATATATACACACACACATACAAAACATTTGCATGCATGATTTACAGATCTGCCCTTCTCTAGTTATTTGAGCAGATCATTTTTTTTTTTTTGACAGAGTTAGACAGTGAGAGAGAGAGAGACAGGGAGAAATGTCTTCCTTTTTCCGTTGGTTCACCCCCAAGAGGCCGGCGCGTTATACCGATCTGAAGCCAGGAGCCAGGCGCTTCCTCCTGGTCTCCCATGGGGTGCAGGGCCCAAGCACTTGGGCCATCCTCCACTGCACTCCCAAGCCACAGCAGAGAGCTGGCCTGGAAGAGGAGCAACCGGGACAGAACCAGCACCCTAACTGGGACTAGAACCCAGGGTGCCAGCGCCGGAGGTGGAGGATTGGCCTAGTGAGCCACGGCGCCGGAATGAGAAGATCATTTTTAACCCTTGTAGAATAAACTATTTCTTTTAAAATTTTTTATTATTTTAGTTTCTTTGAAAGAGAGACAGAGTAAGAGAAATCAAACTTTCATCAAGGTTCACTCCTCATCTGGTGAGTGTAGGCATCTGCCCACAATAGCCAGGGCTGGGCCAGGCCAAAGCTGGGAGCAAGGAACTCAATCCAGGTCTCCCATGTGGGTTGCAAGGACCCAGGTACTTCAGCCATCATCCATTACCTCCTAGGGTGTACATTAGCAGGAAGCTGGAGCTGAAACAGAACCAGGACTGAAACCCAGGCACTCTTATATGGGATGCATGTGTCCCATACAGTGTCTTAACCGCTGTTCCAAATGCCCTCCCAGTAAGGGATTTCTTAAGTGGACTCTATTTGAAATAAGGCTCTTAACATTAAACTGAGAAAACTCAAGAGATAACAATTACTGGGATTATTGAAGGGCACTGTCTGGCATGAAGGCCTCTAAAGAACAGTTTCCTGGTTGAGTTGCCATGGTTCAGTATTTGATCTCACCTTCTGTCCATGGCCAGAGGTGGTCTGACATGTGGGAAGGCAGACTTGTGCTAACTTAAACTTCTAGATCTAGGACACAAATTTATTAATTTAGAATGAGGAATAAAGTTGTTAGGTAAAATGCTCTATATGGTCTAGGCTAAATGCCAGGAAAGGTAAATTATAATGAGAAGGTGATTTGGGGAGTATTGAGTCAGATCAAAGGAACTGAGCGTTCCTGCATGTCCTCTTGCTAAGGCAATGGGCCAACCAATTGAACTGATGCTCAGATCCTGACTGAAGACATCCTCTTTTTCAACAGTTCTGGAAGATAAGTGAACCTGGTTGTGTATGTGGTCTGTTCCCCTTTTAAATATATATCTTGACAATTATGCATGAGCAGTTTTCTTTAGGTATTAATACCCTTGCTGTCTTAAAGCTTTAACATACTAATATGGTCAGACTACGACTGTTATCCCCTGATTTCCAGATTGATGCAATCAATGATGTCATTATTTACAAATTATTACAACCACAGTTTGTGTTTCTTTTACTTAGTGTTAGGTTTAGGGTGCGCTGTTTCTGCATGGAAAGCTGTTTGTAAATCTTGTTTCTGAGAGGCAAAGTGATAAACCAGAAAGTGCTTGGGATTCAGAGTTCAACATACTGGGGTTCCATTGTTGCCTGTGCCAGGTATGTACCTTGGACAAGCCAAGTAGCCTAACATTTTGCAACTTTAGGTTTTTTTTTTTTTTCACTTTTCTTTGTAAGAAAACCTAAATAGAGGCCGGCACTATGGCTCAGTGTGTAAAGCCACTCCCTGCAATATCAGCATCCCATGTGGGCACCAATTTGTGTCCTGACTGCTCTATTTCCAGCTCCCTGCTGCTGGACCTGGGAAAGTAGTAGAAGATGGCCCGAGTCGTTGGGCCCCTGCCACCCACATGGGAGACCTAGGGGGAGCTGCTAGCTCATGGCTTCGGCCTGGCCTGGCCTGGCTCTGGCTATTGTAGGTGTTTGGGGAGTGAAACAGTGAATTAAATATATCTCTCTATGTCTCTCCTCTCTCTCTGGAACTCTGCCTTTCAAATAAATAAATTTTTTAAAAAAAGAGTAAAATATTTTAGATATACAAAAAGAATAAAAAATAATGGGAAATGTGCACCTACTGCTTAGCTTAGGAAATAAAATGGTGAATATTAGAGATAATGTTTGTAAAGCATGTGATACACATTTGAATGTTCAATAAATGGCGGTGATAAAACACTGAGTAACCTTATGTTTATCAAGAATATTCATTGATCGAATACTTTGTAAGCTAAGTACCATTTTGAAGCTTTGTAGTCTCCCTCTTTACTTGAACAAGGTATTTTATAATACAGCTTTTAGATAACTGCTGATGATTTCTTCCTTTTTTTTTTACATGTGTAGAAAGAGATCCCTGTAGCTCCTGACCTGGTTCTGTAGATCGTTGTTGGTGTTTGCATTAAGGCACATAGCTGATAAGGCTGTGGTTTACCTTTTGGAAATGAAATGCTTCTTATCTTGAATAAATACATATCCAGGTTAGTCATGTTGGTATAGTGCCATGTCTCAGAAAGGGTTTTGTGTACATTTTTGCATTCCATATGTTATAATAGATTAAGTGTTTAGTTAACATTCATAAAAGGACAGTATTTCTTTTTAAAGTGGTGTGGAGTAGTTGAAATGTATTTGCTAAACTTATATTTTAATTCTATATATCAGTCATAGGAATTAATAATTTAACACTGAAAATTGATGTTTGATGCTTTTTTAGGTTAACATTACCTTGAGATAGCAAAATTTAGGGATCATTTTCACAGTCTAGGATTTTCTTTCTTTTTATTTTTCAAATGTTTATTTTATTTGAAAGGCAGAGTTACAGAGAGAGAGAGAGAAGAGAGAGAGAGAGAGAATCTTCCATCTGCTGGTTCACTTCTCAAATGGCTGCAATGGCCAACTGGGCCAGACTGAAGTCAGGAGCCAGGAGCTTCTTCCAGGTCTCTCATGTGGGTGGCAGGGACCCAAGTACTTGGGCCATCTTCTGTTGTCTTCTCAGCCATTAGCAGGGAGCTGGATTGGAAGTGGAGCAGCCGGGACTTGAACTGGTGCCCATATGGGATGCCAGCACTGCAGGCAGCAGCTTCACTGATACACCACAGTGCCAGCCCCAGAATAGGATTTTCATGGCTTCTGATTATGTCCGTTTCATTAGCTGTCACCTGCTGTCTAGTTTGTGTTTTGTGGCTCCTCATTCCTTTCTTGTGTAAAATATCCTCATTGGTGATATGTGAAAGTTATTCTGTGAAAGTAGTTATTACTGGTACAGTAGTGTGTGTCTGTCCTAAATATTTTAAAAGATTGATTTATTTGAAGGGCAGAGGGACAGAGACAGACTGTGCTCTTTCTTCTATCTGCAGGTTCACTCACCAAATGTCTGCAACAGTCAGGTTTGGGCCAGGCTGAAGCCAGGAGCCAGGAACTCCATCTGGGTCCCCCATATAGGTGGCAAGGACCCAAATACTTGGGCCGTCATCCTCTGCCTTCTCAGGTGCATTAGCAGGGAGCTGGATTGGAAGTGGCATAGTTGGAAGTTGAACTCGTGCTGTGATATGGGATGTGGGCCTCCCAAGCTGTGACTTCACCCTTTACATCATAATGTCCACCCTTATTTTAAATATTTTAATATTTTTCTCTTACGATATTTTCTTTAATCCGTAGACTATTTAAAAATGTATTTATTTATTTAAAAGGGAGAAAGAGAGAGAGAGAGAGAGAGAGAGAGAGAGAGAGAGAGAGATGGGAGATGAGAGATATCTTTCATCTGCTGATTCAGTCTCCCAAATGCCTAAGCAGTCAGTGCTGAGCCCAGCTGAAACCAAGAGCCAGGAATTCAATCAAAGGTCTCCCACATGGGTGACAGGAATTCAGCCACTTGAGCTATCAGTTGCTGCCCCTCAGAGTACCCATTAGCAGGAAGATGGAATAGACTCAAACCCAAGCACTCTGATATGGGATGTGGACCTCCCCAGCAACAGCTTAACCGCTGCACCAAACACCCACTCCTGTGTGTGTTTAAAATCGCAAATTACCATGGTAATTGAAGATGCACTCTGTTTCCCTCTGGACTTTGATAGTAGTTTGACAGACTTACTTTCCACTTGCTGAATTAAAATGGGAACTCTTGAAGATCTTGACTCTCCCTCTTCAGTGAATGTCACCTCCAGCAGTATGTCTGCGACAGCACTTGTAATTTTGTGAAGTTGTTTACTCCTAATGCTGACTATGTTTGATCTTTCGGATCAAAGGAAGAAGTGGGAGTAGTTTAGTTTGGCACACAGAAGACTTGCATTCTACTAATTTAATCAGAACACATCAAAATTTATTCATTATTCTTTAGAGTAGATCTGCTGATCTATCTTGAGTAGATGACTTCTAGCTAATTACAGGGGGCATTTAGGACTTATTAGTTATCCCAGGTTAGGTAGAAAAGCATAAACACTACTTGTTTTCAAGTGTCTTCTAAGTTTAGCATTACTTAACTTTTGTTTTTTAAGTAACTATTTGAACATTTTTGTGACAAAATGTATGTTAAATTTACCATTTTAATGTCTGTGTGTTTGCCTTTCAAGTAGATGAAAATACATAAACTTTTTAAAATAAATTGGGCATGTGTTGTGGTGCAGTGGGCTAAGCCATCACATCCCATGTTGCAATGTTGGAGAGCTGTTTCAAGTTCTGCTGTATCACTTCCTAGCCAGCGTCCTGATAATGCACACCTGGGAGGCAACAGATGATGGCTCAGGTGCTTTGGGCTCCTGCCATCCATGTGGGAGATTCGGATTGAATGCTAAACTCCTGGTTTTGGCCTGGACCAGTCTTAGCCATTGCAGATATTTGAGGGATTGAGGGAGTGAACCAGTACATGGAGCATCTCTCTCTCTCTCTCTCTCTCTCTCTCTCTCTCTCTGCCTTTCAAGTACATGAAAGTAAATAAACATTCAAAAGCTACTAGCTTAGCCAGTTTAAAGTGTATAATTCATTCACATTGTTATACAACCATCAGCACTACCCATCTCTGGAATCTTCTCATCATCCCAAACAGAGGCTCTATGTCCATTAAACAGTAACTACCCATTCCCTAATCTCCACTAGTGAGTGGATATAGTGATATCCACTATTTTCCTTTCTGTCTCTGTGTATCTCATAAGTGGAATCAAACAATGTTCACCCTTTCCATGTCTGGGTTATTTAATTTAGTATAATGTTTCTTTTTCTTTTTTTTTTTTAGAATTATTTTATTATTTGAAAGTCAAAGTTATACAGAGAGAGGAGAGGCAGATAGAGGTCTTCCATTCCACTGGTTCACTCCCCAAATGACCACAGTGGCCAGAGCTAAGCTGATCTGAAGCCAGGAGCCAGGAGCATCTTCCAGGTCTCCCACATGGGTGCAGGGGCCCAAGGAACTGAGCCATCTTCCACTGCTTTCCCAGACCATAGTAGAGAGCTGGATCAGAAGTGGAGCAGCCGGGTCTCGAACCAGTGCCTATATGGGATGCTGGCGCTGCAGGCTGGGGCTTTAACCTGTTGTGCCACAGCTCCAGCCCTGTATGTTTCTTAAGATTATTCCACATTGTAGCGCTTAATCAGAGTTTAATTTCTTTATAAGACTGAACAGTATTCAATTGTATGCATGTATAACATTCCTTTTTAAAATTTCATTTATGTTTATGTAGTTGAAAGGCACACATGCATGCATACACATGTACATGTTTACATATAAACACACACACACACACACACACACACAGATCTTCCAGCTGCTCGTTCACTTCTCAGATATTTGTAACAGCTGGGGGAGAAGCCAGGCACACAGAATTCAATCTGGGTTTCCCACAGGAGTGGTGAGGATCCAAGTACTTGAGCCATCACCTGCTACCCCCTAGGGTACGCATTAGCAAGAAAGTAGAATGGAGAGCAGAGCTGTGACCTAGGAACCCAGGCACTCCAATATAGGATTTAGACAGCCCAAGTAGCATCTTAAGTGCTGTGCCCAACACCTACCACTATATCACATTGCTTTTTATCCGTTTATCTGTTGATGGGCATTTGGGTTGTTTCTATCTTTTGGTTATTGTAAATAATGCTGCTATTAGCCTGATATATAAATATTTCTTTGAATCCCTGATTTCAGTTCTTTTTTTAAATTTATTTGACAGATAGAGTTAGACAGTGAGAGAGAGAGAAAGGTCTTCCTTCCATTGGTTCATCCCCTAAATGGCCGCTACAGCTGAAGCTATGCTGATCCGAAGCCAGGAACCAGGTGCTTCTTCCTGGTCTCCCATGCGGGTGCAGGGCCCAAGCACTTGGGCATCCTCCACTGCCCTCCCAGGCCACAGCAGAGAGCTGGACTGGAAGAGGAGCAACTGGAACTAGAACCTGGTGCCCATATGGGATGCCAGCGCCACAGGCAGAGGATTAACCAAGTGAGCCATGGTACCGGCCCCATGTTCTTTTGAATATATACTTAGAATTACTGGGGCATATAGTAATTCAATATTTAATATTGTAAGGATCTCATACTGCTTTCTGCAGTGGCTGCACCATTTTTCATTCCCACAAGCAATGTAGCAAGGTTTGCAATTTCTCTGTATCCTTACCAACACTTGTTATTTGTTTGTTTTGTCAGTAGACATCCTCATGGATGTGAATTGGTATCCCATTGTGGTTTTGATTAGGCATTTGTCTAATAACTGGTGATATTTAGCATCTTTTCTCTAAGTTCTGGAGACTGTAATGCTTGGGTCAAGGGCTGGTGGGAATGGTTTCTGGTAAGGACTCTTTTCCTGGCTTGCTGGGATGTGGGGAGATGGTGGGGTATGAGAAGAACTTCCTCTTGTTTCTTACAGGGATACTAATCCTGTTGGATCAGGGCCCCGTCCATATGACATCAGTTAACTTCCTTAATTACCTTCATGAAATCCCTTTTTCCAAATGAACATTGGGGTTCAGATATCAACATACAGATTTTGTGTGGAAGGCACAAACACTCAGTCCATAACACAAGGGGAAGACCTGCTAATCTCCTTGCCTACTTCTATCCTTTCAAAAGTGTGAAAGGAGCTGAAGGATTGGTAGGCTGAGTTGTTTTGTCTAGAGAATAGGAGAGAGAGAGTTAGCTTTTGCAGTCTAGAGGGATAAGGAACAAAGAAGCTTCCTCAGCGTCCAACAACATGTTGGGTGGCACAGAGATGGCTGCAGGAGAGAGACTGCTTTACCTCTATCATTTCATTGTGCTGTCACTGCTTAAGGTATCCTTGTACTCCTGTGAGTCAATCAAGGACCTACACAGGGAGAGTGAATGTGAGGAAAAAATAGTCACTTTTCAAACCTTGAGTTAGTGGCCTGGCTAATCAAATGGAAGTAGTATTTAGGAGTAGATATTAGGTAAAATCTGATAAATAAATAGACTCACCAAGAGCAAAGAATCATACTTGCATTTGACTTCTTATTTTCTTTTCTTGAGAGAGGTCTTCCATCTGCTGGTTCACTCCCCAGATGACCACAATGGCCGGAGCTGCACTGATCCGAAGCCAGGAGCCAGGAGCCTCCTCCAGGTCTCCCACGCAGGTGCAGGGGCCCAAGGACTTGGGCCATCTTCCACTGCTATGCCACCCCATAGCAGAGAGCTGGATTGGAAGAGGAGCAGCTGGGACTTGAACCGGCACCCATATGGGATGCCAGTACTTCAGGCCAGGGTGTTAACCCACTATGCCATAGCACGGGCCCCTTTTTTCTTTTTCTGTTTTTATATTTTATTTATTTGGAATACAGAGTTACAGAGAGAGGTGGAGACAGAGAGTGACTTCTTATTTTCAATGCTAGAAGCTGAAAGATGATAGACTATAGATGAGTATGGGGAAAAGGCTTAAGCTCCCCAAGAATTTCCAACCAACCACAATATGTCAAGATGAAATATGTTCATGGATTTACAAAGACCACAGTGTAGAAAACTATGCAGCGATTAAAAAGAATAACATCTATGAAACCTATGTCATTGAATGGATGGAATATTTGATGAAAATACTAAGTAAAGACTTTATAGTGAGAAGAGACTAAATGCAGAGATAAACAAGTAATAATTTATTACTTTTGGTTCTGGATCAGTTTAGCAAAACCTAAGTGTTGAAGGAGGAGTTGTTTGGGAGTGGATGGTGTAGGGTGACTACGTCTTCTACATCTCATTAGTATTTTTATTTATTTATTTTTTGGTGTGTGTGGTTAGACATAATAAAAATTAATATAATAGGGAAACATACTTGATTTTAAGTATCAGGGAAGGGAGGCTAACCAGTAGTAAGAAGGAAAAATATGATATACCGCTTGGTTAATACTGAAGTAAAGAAACAACAATGTAAAATAAAGAAAAAATGATACTAAAACAGTAAAATTAAGTGTATTGCTTGCTATATTAAATGTGGACATGTTACATTTACTTATTAAAATCTCAGACTGTGAGATGGAAGTGAAAGTTAAAACCCACACGTGGTGTTTAACAAAAATGTACTTACAACAGTGATAAAGGTTGAGGTAAAAGTATACACAGCAAAGTGAAATTAGAAGTGACACTATTAGTATCTATTTTTTCACTTTTATTTAATAAATATAAATTTCAAAAATACAGCAATATTAACATCTATTAAAAGAAGGAAGAAGGCCTGATATTGTGGCACGGTGAATTAAGCTGCCACCTACAACACCGGCATCCCATATGGTCACTGATTCGAGTCCTGGATGCTCTATTTCCAATCCATCTCCCTGCTAATGCACCTGGGAAAGCAGGGGAAGATAGCCCAAGTGCCTGCGCTTCTGCCACATGTAGGAGACCTGTATGAAACGCCTGGCTCCCGGCTTTGGCTTGGCTGTTCTAGCCATTTTGGAAGTGAATCAGTGAATGAAAAACCCTTTCTCGCTCTGTCCTCCCTCTGTCTCTGTAACTCTTGTTCAAATAAATACATAAATAAATAATATTTTTTTAAAAAAGGAGGAAAGTTAGGCCGGCACCGCAGCTCAATAGGCTAATCCTCCTCCTGTGGCGCCGGCACACCGGGTTCTAGTCCCAGTCAGGGCGCCGGATTCTGTCCCGGTTGCCCCTCTTCCAGTCCAGCTCTCTGCTGTGGCCCGGGAGTGCAGTGGAGGATGGCCCAAGTGCTTGGGCCCTGCACCCTGTGGGAGACCAGGATGAGCACTTGGCTCCTGCCTTCAGATCAGCACGGTGTGCTGGCCACAGTGCGCCGGCCGCAGCAGCCATTGGAGGGTGAACCAACGGCAAAGGAAGACCTTTGTCTCTCTCTCTCACTGTCCACTCTGCCTGTCAAAAAAAAAGGAAGAAAGTTAAAGCATTATACTATGAAATCATATATCTCATAGCTTAAGAAGGTATACCAAAAACTGTTAGACACCAAAAATTTTTTAATAATTTAAACTCAGGACCTAGAATAGATTTTTTAAAATATGATAAACAGATGAACATATTTCAGGATGTTCATGGAAAAATAGAATGAAAAGATGAGTCTATTTTGGTGCAGAAATTTTGAGATCTGTTTGAAAACTCTTCATATAGGTGTAGTGGGAAATTTCATGTACATTTCATTCAAATGAATGAATTACTGATCTAGTAAACAAGAAATGAGTAGATATAGACCAATTGAGTCATAATCTACAAACTTCATTTGATTGGTTTATGGAACCTTCAAGCAGGAAATGTATATATTTTTTAAAGATTTATTTATTTATTTCAAAGTCAGAGTTAGAGAGGAAAGATAGAGTTAGAAATCTTCCATCTGCTGGTTCACTCCCCAAATGGCTGCAACTGCTGGGACTGGGCCATGCTGAAGCCAGGAGCTTTTTCTGGGTTTCCCATGTGGGTGCAGGGGCCCAAGGATTTGACCATCTTCCACTGCTTTCCCAGGCTATTAGCAGGGAGCTGGATTGGAAATGGAGAAGCCACTATTTGAAGCAGCATCCATATGGGATGCTGGCACTGCAGACACAGTGCCACAGTGCATGCCCCACGAAATGTGTATTTTGTATGTCTGTAAACTGCTAAAATAGTTGATTAATATGTAGCTCAAATAAAGCCTTTTTAAAAGAGATTTTATTTATTTGAAAGGCAGACTGATAGGGACCAAGAAATAGAAAGACAGAGATAGAAATCTTCCATCTGCTGGTTCATTCCACAAATAGCTGCAACAGCCAGGGCTGGGCCAGTCTGAAGCCAGGAGCCAGGAACTCCATCCAGGTCTCCCACATGGTTGGCAGTGGCTCAAGTACTTGGGCCATCCTCTGCTGCCTTTTCAGGCACATCAGCAGGGAGCTAGACTGGAAGCAGAGCAGGTGGGACTCGAACCAGTGCTCTGATATGGAAGCCTAGCCCCCTGTACCACAACACTGGTCCCCAAAGAAAACCTTAACTTAAAGAAAAGAAAAGAAATTTTTATAGTCTGTATAACTAAAGTGGAAACAATAAATAGTAAAATAATAAATAACATAACCAAAAGATTCTTACCTAATTGAAGGAATCACATTCTTAGATAAATTTTGAATCAATGAGAAACCCCAAACTGAAATTATAAACTAGAAAGGAATTAAAAAGAGAAAACATTATAGCAGAACCTATGGATAAGTGTAAAAGTTTCATGCAGAAAAAAATTTATACCCTAAAATTTCTTCATTATTAATAACTAAAAACACTTATCTCAAAAGTACTAAAAAGAGAATATGGTACAGCATTGATGATAAAGTTTTCCCAATATTTTAATATTAAAAATTTAAAATATAAAATAAAATAAAAAGATTTATTTTTGACAACTCTTAAGTAATAGATTACTCCTAAACAAAATATCCTCATAAGTACAAAATGTACTCAACAGAAATAGAGAAATTGTATAGGCTAGTTAGTATAGAAATTATAGAAAAATGATTAATCTCTTTAGAACAAGAAGGCATCCAAGAATATACACTGTAGTGTTTATAAGAGCGAAAAATTGGATCAAGTTATGAACAAATTGTGATAGAATTATACAATGATAAATAAATCAGAACTATATATATCAAAGTAAAGATAAAAATACTTTGCAAAATAATTTTCTTTTTTAAAAAAAGGTTTGTTTACTTATTTGAAAGAGTGACAGAGAGGGGAGGAGAGACAGATCTTTCATCAGCGTATTTTGGCAAGTAGTGGCTTATCCTGCTGCACCACATGCTGATCCTTGTGCAAAATAATTTTTGTAAGTATATAAAACGCATGACAACCATCTATATTATATATTATGACTAAAAAGTATATTGCTTATAGATACAAAATTAATTAAAAGCTTGCATTAATTGAGAGAGTGGCTAATTCTTGGAAGATGAGAATGGGGATATAATCTAAGAGGGAAGTCTCCCGGGGGGCTTCAGCTAAATCTGTAATTTTTTATTCACTTAAAAGTGGAAAGAAATAGAACAAAATGATAAAATTCAACAGAGCTGCTTGTTAGTATCTTATTGTATGAAGCTGTATTTTTAAGATGATGAATTGACAAATTATAGTTGTATATATTTGTGGGGTAGAAAATGATATTATAATTTATGAATACAGTAAATAATTAAGTCAAGTTAATTCGCATGCCCATCACCCCAAATATTTATTTTTTTTGTGGTGACGATGTGGGCCACCCCACACAGGGAAATATACAACATGAGTGAACCAAAGTGTTACCCATATATGAGAGAAAAAAGAAAAAACCCGAAACTGGTACCTCTAAGTAACAGCCATAGAGGTCTGTCTGTAGCAAGAAGAGAGAAAATGAGTGCAGTATGTCCAAGTGCTTTCAGAAGAGAGAAAATGAGAGTGGTACCTCTAAGTGAAGTCTGTGGAGGCTTTCCTCTATCCTGCTTCTTGCCTCTTTATAAGGAAGGGGTGGTACTAATTGGATATGCATATGGGGTGGGGTCTTAGCCTGTGCCCTGGTTCCCAATGCAACAGGTGCCTCTGGGAAAGTGGGTATATCAAATCAACAGTTAAAGAGATAAGGTAATATTGCAGGAATGTAAGAATTCCAGCTTACCTAAACTTTAACAAACTGCATAGTCATACCATATCAGTGAGAACGTTTGAAATTTGCTCAGTGATTTTGAAATGTAAAATATATTTTTTACTGTATTCACTCACTGTGTATTATATTTCAAAGAAAAAATACTTATTTTTCCCATGTAATTGAGGCTTTGTACTCATTGAAGATTATTTCCCCATTCTTATTCTTTTTTTTAAAAAAAAAAAAGATTATTGATTTGAAAGGCAGACAACAGAGAGAAAGAGACACTTGATCACTCCACAACAGGCAGGGCTGGGCCAGGCTGAAACCAGGAGCCCAGAACTACATTCATGTCTCTCACATGGTGGCAGGGGCCCAAGTACTTGAGCCATCATCTGCTGTGTTCCCAGATTGTTCATTTGATTGGAAGTTGAGGAGCTACGACTAAAATCAAGCACTTCAACATGGGGTATAGGTGCCCCAAGCAACTCCACAACTGTCCCTATTCTCATCTTTATGTTTCAATTTTGTAATTTGGAAGAGGAAACACACATTAGGAGTACATGAATTCTGAGCTTGAGTTCTTGTTAACCATGATATGACAGGTGATTTTGATGTTAGAACTATTTTTTCCAATTAATTTCATAAAGCCCATATAATCTTTTTTTAAAGATTTATTTATTTATTTATTTGAGAAGCAGAGTTACAGAGAGGCAGAGGCAGAGAGGGAGAGAGGGAGGGAGAGAAAGAGAGTTCTTCCACCTGCTGGCTCACTCCCCAGATGACCGGAGTTGCGGCAGTCCAAAGCCAGGAGCCAGGAGACTCCTCTGGGTCTCCCATGCAGGTGTAGGGGCCCAAGGACTTGAGCCATCTTCTGTTGCTTTCCCAGGCCATAGCAGAGAGCTGGTTTGGAAATGGAGCAGCTGGGACTCAAACAGACACTCAGATGGGATGCCAGCAGAGCAGGCAGTGGCTTTACCTGCTATGTCACAGTGCTGGC
This sequence comes from Sylvilagus floridanus, assembly GCA_949820135.1. Lineage (NCBI taxonomy): Eukaryota > Metazoa > Chordata > Mammalia > Lagomorpha > Leporidae > Sylvilagus > Sylvilagus floridanus. The sequence goes on from OX463223.1 coordinate 94,270,185, forward strand.
CCCAAAGCCCATATAATCTTTTTTTTTTAAAAAGATTTATTTATTTATTTGAAAGGCAGAGTTACAGAGAGGCAGAGGCAGAGAAAGGGAGAAAGAAGGGGGGGGGGAGGGAGAGAGGGAGAGAGGGAGAGAGAGAGAGTCTTCTATCCACTGGTGGTTCACTCCCCAAATGGCCATAATGGCTGGAGCTGTGCTGATCTGAAGCCAGGAGCCAGGAGCTTCTTCCAGGTCTCCCATGTGGGTACAGGGGTCCAAGCACTTGGGCCATATTTCACTGCTTTCCCAGGCCATAGCAGAGAGCTGGATTGGAAGTGAAGCAGCTGGGACTTGAACTGGCGCCCATATGGGATGCTGGCATTGCAGGCGGCAACCTTACCCACTACACCACAGCACTGGCCCCAAGCCCATATAATCTTTTTAAAAGGATTTACTTATTTATTTGAAAAGCAGAGTTACACACAGAGACAAGGAGAGGCAGAGAGAGAGAGAGTGAGAGAGGTAGAGAGAGGTGTCTTCCATCTGCTGGTTCACTCCCCAGTTGGCCACAACGGCTAGAGCTGAGCCTATCCAAAGCGAGGAGCCAGGAGCCCCTCCGGCTGCTCCCATGCAGGTGCAAGGACCCAAGGACTTGGGCCACCCTCCACTGCTTTTCCAGGCCATAGTCGAGAGCTGGATGGGAAATGGAGTAGCAGGGACTCGAACCGGCACCAATATGGGATGCCAGCATTGCAGGTGGCAGCTTTACTCACTATGGCACATTGCTGGCCCTCCATATAATCTTAACACCCAATCCTTATATTGTTCAAAAACCTGAAAAAACTATAGCTTAATCTCATATATGAATATAGATGTAAAAATCTTTAGTAAGATGTTAGCAAGTGTAAGTAATTAGAGTTTGTTTTAAGATTTTAACATTAGTTCTATATCAGGAAATTTGTGAACTTATCATCAGGTGCTGAGAAAATATTTGATAAAATCAGAAGCCACTTCTACTTAAAAAGTTAAAGTAAGAATATAAGAAAATTAAACCATTTGTGAAAATAAAATAAAATCCAGTAAACAATCCAAGTTATGAGATGATAAAGCTGTTCTTAAAAAAATCTAGTATAAGGCAGTGATGATTCAATATTGTAAATATTTTAGTAAAATCAATAAAAAAAGAAGAGTATGAATATTGGGAAAAAGATAACTTTGTTTCTTCCTGCTGATGATAGAATGTATTCGTGGAAAATGTGACTCTCATAAGTTTTGCCCTGGTACAGGATGGAAAAGTGTAAGCACGAACTTTGATTTTGTAATACTAACTTTGCCAGAGCCCACTCATGTGGTACCTAAATTATATAGACATTACAAGAAAACCACATACCAACTTCTCTCACAAACATGGATGAAAAAATGTTCAACATCATGGAAAAATTGAACTGAAAAAGTTTAGGGGTCAGAGCTGTGGTGTAGCAGGTAAAGCCACCACCTGCAATTCCATGTGGGCACCAATTCGTGTCCCTGCTGCTTTACTTCTGATACAGCTCTCCGCTAATGGCCTAGGAAAACAATGGAAGGTGTCCCTAGTGTTTGGCCCCCTGCCATCCACATGGGATACCCAGATGAAACTCCTGGCTTTAGCCTGGCCCAGCCCTGGCCATTGCAGCCATCTGGGGAGTGAACCAGAAGATTGAAGACCTCCCCCACCTCTGTCTCTGTCTCTGTCTCTGTCACTTTACCTTCCAAAGGAATATAATAGTTTTTTTTAAAAGGAGGTGTAGTAATCAAGACATGTGTAGTGTTGGCATATAGACACAAAGAACAATAACACAATATGGTCTACAAATAGACCTAAGTAATATGCAATGGTAATTCAGCATAGAAAGAATGGTCTTTTCAACAAAAGGTGCTAGAATAAGTGGACATGCATACTCAAATAAAAGAACTTCAAGCTAAATCGCTTAACAAAAATTAAGTCAAAATGGACCACAGATCTAAAAGTAAGCCATAACCCCTAAAATTTCTGGAAGGAAACATATGAGTGGGGCTAGCGCTGTGGCATACTAGGCTAAGCTTCCACCTTTGGTGCCAGCTTCCCAGACCAGTTTGTGTCTCGACTGCTCCTCTTCTAATCCAGCTCACTGCTACTGCCGGGGAAAGCAATAGAAGATGGCCCAAATGCTTGGGCCCCTGCATCCACGTGGGAGACCCAGAAGAAGCTCCTGGCCCTTGGCTTCAGATCAGGCCAGCTCTGGCCATTGCAGCCCTTTGAGGAGTGAACCAGTGGGTGGAAGACCTTTCTCTTTCTCTCCCTCTCTCTGTCTGCAACTCTGCCTCTCAAATAAGCAAATAAATAAATAAATCTTTTTTTTAAAGAAGAAAACAAATGAGTTAATATCTGTTACCTTTGTTTAGGATAAAGAGTGTTTAGATTATAATAAAAGCATGATCCATGAAAAAAACTTAAATTTTACTTTATCAAAATCAGCATATTACATCCCAGCATCCTATATTTAGGATACCTATAAAAACTTAAATTGGGCAATACATATACCACTTAAAGTAACTTTAAAATGAATCATGTCATTGAAATATTTACAGAATTGAAAACTTAGGATTTGATGTATTAAAGTGTTTCACTCTGAAAGACTCTGTTAAGACAATGAAAAGACAGTCCACAGAGCAACAGAATATATTTTCATGTCACTTACACGACAAAGGTTTTATATTTTTAATATATAAAATACAAAATCAGTTCAATTAAAAACTGAACTAAAGATTTGAACAGACATTTCACCAAAGAAGATAAAGAAGATGAAATATGAGGCCGGCACCTCGGCTCACTATGCTAATCCTCCGCCTTGCGCCGGCACACAGGGTTCTAGTCCCGGTCGGGGCGCTGGATTCTGTCCCGGTTGCCCCTCTTCCAGACCAGCTCTCTGCTGTGGCCCGGGAGTGCAGTGGAGGATGGCCCAGGTGCTTGGGCCCTGCACCCCATGGGGAGACCAGGAAAAGCACCTGGCTCCTGGCTCCTGCCATCGGATGAGCGCGGTGCGCCGGCCGCAGTGCTCTGTCCGTGGCGGCCATTGGAGGGTGAACCAACGGCAAAGGAAGACCTTTCTCTCTGTCCCTCTCTCTCACTGTCCACTCTGCCTGTCAAAAAAAAAAAAAAAAAGATGATATGTGATTCAACACCATTAAATGTTTATGGTGTTGAATGCAAGTTAAAACCATAATCTGATATTCTCATTTGCCTTTTAAAATGGCTTAGAAACAAACAAAAAACCCTAATTGTTCTGACTGCTGGTGAGCATGGTACATGCAGAAAAAACTCACAGTATTGGCCTCTCCTGTATTGCTGGTGTGAATACAAAAATAGTAAAAACCACATTGACACTTTGACAGTTTCTTATAAAGTGAAAGACAGCCATATAATCCATAAATCCCACTTGAGATATTTACCCAAGAAAACCCATGTTCACATGAAAACCTATGTTTGAGTATTTGAAAACCTGTATGTGAATATTTATAACAATTTTATTTGTGATTGCACAAATCTGAAAACCATCTAAGTGTCTTTTATCTGGCGAATGGATAAAGAGATTGTGGTGCATTCATGTGGAATATTATTCAACAATCAAAAGCAACAACCTGTGGATACTTTGCATAATAGGGATAGTCAACAATACATTGTGCTAAGTGAAAGGTGCCCGATTTTAGATACACTAATCCTCTTTTATTTATGAGACTTTCTGGAAAAAGTAACATAGTGATAATAATAAATAGATGAGTGGTTTCTAGGGTTTCAGGGTGATGAGAGGGTTTGACTATAAAGGAGGTAGGATAGAGAAGTTTTTTATGTGGTTTATAGAACTGTATTAAAAATATTTATTTAAAAGGTAGACTGATGCGGGGGAGGTGAGACTTGCATCCATTGGTTCAATCCCCAAATGGCTGAAACTGCAGTGTAGGCCTTAGCCAGGAGCCAGGAATTCTATCAGGGTCTCCCATGTGAGTAGCAGGTAGTCCACAAACTTGAGCCCCAGCTGCTTCTTCCTAGATGCATTACCAGGGAGCTAGATCTGTAGCAGAGCAGCGAGGACTCCAACAGCACTTTGATGAGGGATGTGGGCATCTCAAGCCATGGCTTAACCTGCTGTGCCACAAGCCCACCCAAGATTTACACTTTTTCTTTAAGAAATTTTGTTTGAACCCTTCTCATATTTTCTGTCACTTCTCTGGATTTATTAATATATTTCCCTTATCATTTTGGTAGGATTTGGGAATTAACATTGTCAACCAGTTTGAAATGGAAATTATACATAAATGTTTAGCAGGCATACTTGGACTTGTCTATCAACATCAAAACAAATAATTTGTTTTTTAATTGAAAGACTTAGCAATTTTTAACATTTTGCTAAACTTACTTCGTATGTAGATATTATATATACACATATGCTATTTTCTTGAAAACAGGGATATTAATGCCACAAAATATGGGGTTCATGACAATGATAATGAAGTAGGGACAGAATGGTTTATTGTCATGTACATTGCAAAATTCAGTGAAGCAGTATTTATAAATATATACCAAATGACATGACATCCGCACAGTTTTTATACTTTCTGTATATTAATTTCCATAGATAAAATGTGGTATTTGTCTTTCTAGGTCTGGTTTATTTCAGTTAGTGTAATGATCTTCATTTACGTCCATTTTGTTGCAGATACCAAGATTTCATTCTTTTTTATGGCTGAATAATATCCTATAGTATATATATGCCACATTTTTTTTATCCATTCATCAGTTGATACACATCTAGGTTGATTCTGTATTCTTGCTATAAAAATTTAAATAGTTCTATCACTCTTGTTCTACCATGCACAAGACAACAATAGTTTTTTATTCTTCTTTCTTTACTAATTAGATTTTAATGATGTAGCCTGGGATTTTAATTGCAGGCTGTTCTTTTTGTATTATATGTCTTCTATTTTAATTAATATGTAGAAAACTCATTCACTTTTACCAATTACATCAGCTATGATGACTTAGGCTTAACTCTAAAATTTATTAGAAATTTGTTACTATTTATTATATGTTACACCTTCCTTTTCTAATTCTTTTATTTGGCCACATTTTTATTGAAGTTCTTTGAGTAATATTTTCAGTGTACTGAATGGTATATGAGTATTATCTGTTTTCCAGAAATGTAGGAATTTTTTCTCTTTTAAATTGGAGGGATAGCTTGTCTGAGTTCAGAATTTTAGGGTCACAATCTTCCCTCAGAATTTGATAAACATTATTCTTTTGAGTTTGAGCATTTAACGTGGTGGATTAGAGATCCAAGGTCTATTTGAAGGTCTTTCACTGATTGGTGACCTGATATTTCTGCTGGAAACGTAGAACATTCTTATTTTGACAATTTAGAAATTTAACCACAATAATTTTCTAGGTGTCTTAACATTTGGATCATTCCTGCCCCAGCTTTATAGATTTTTTTAGATGTGCAAATTCAGGAATTTCTTTGGGAAAATGTACTTTTTTATTTTTTGTCAACTCATTTTGAAATACTTGCTTTTCAGGGTATTGATTTATCATTAGGTAGATTTATAATATAGAAATTAAATGTTAACCACTGTAGCATTGCTGTGTGGATAGAATCAATGTAACTATCTTAGACAGGATATCAGTGATTTTATAGGTCCTAAGAACTGAATTGATAGGTGAAAATAGATAAATATATGCATGCATACATAATACAATAAAATTCTCATTTGAATAGTTTTAGAAAAATGCATGAGAATTTCTTTGACAGTATTTTGGAACTTCTTCCATTTCAGGACCGGAAGTTAACCAAAGCTGAGCAGCAGCGGTTCAAGGAAGAAGCAGAGATGTTGAAAGGTCTCCAGCATCCCAATATAGTTCGATTTTATGATTCCTGGGAGTCTATATTAAAAGGAAAGAAGTGTATTGTATTAGTGACTGAACTAATGACTTCAGGAACCTTAAAGACGTAAGTTTGCCATGATAGTGCCAATGGGGTTTTATTTGAAAATACTTTTCAGGAGTAATGGAAGTTGTTTACAGATTACTACTGCTTTGTTAGAACTGGTAAGATTTAAATCTAATGACTGTGTTAGCAACTGGCAATTATTAAGAAGAGAATATAATTCATTTTGAAAAGATTTGTTTATTTTCTTTAAGATTTATTTATTTATTTGGAAGAGTTACACAGAGAGAGGAGAGGCGGGGGCGGGGGGAAGGATGTCTTCCATCCGCTGGTTCACTCCCCAGTTGGCCGCAACGGCTGGAGCTGTGCAGATCTGAAGCTAGGGGCTTCTTCCAGGTTTCCCACACGGGTCCAGGGGCCCAAGGACTTGGACCATCTTCTACTGCTTTCCTAGGCCATAGCAGAGAGCTGGATAGGACCCAGGCCATAGCAGAGAACTGGCACCCATATGGGATGCTGGTGCTTCAGTCCAGGACGTTAACCTGCAGTGCCACAGCACTGGCCCCTGTTTATTTTATTTGAAAAGCAGAGGTAGAAAGAGAGGTTGAGAGACAGAAATCTTCTGTCTGCTGGTTCACTCTCCAAATGGCTGCAGTGGCCAGAGCTGGCCCAGGCTGAAGCATGAAGCCTGGAATTCAATCTGGGTCTCTCATGTGTGTGGCAGGGGCCCAAGCACTGGGACCATCTTGAGCTGCTTTCCCAGGCACAATCACAGGGAACTGGATCAGAAGTGGAGCAGCTGGGACTCAAACTTGTCACCCATATGGGATGCTGCTGTTGTAGGCAGTGGCTTAATCTGCTGAGCCACAATGCCAGCCCCTGTAATTTTAAAAGTAAGAAAAGGAGGGAAGGTAAGAATGAGGGAGGTAGGGTGGAAAGTATCATTATGCTCTTAAAACTGTATTTATGCTCTTAAAACATGGGGGCTGGCACCATGGCTTAGAAGGCTAAGCTTCTGCCTGTGGCACTGGCATCCCATATGGCGCCAGTTCGAGTCCCGGCTGCTCCACTTCCAATCCAGCTCTCTGCTATGGCCTGGGAAAGCAGTAGAAGATGGTCCAAGTCCTCGGGACCCTGCACCCGTCTGGGAGACACGGAAGACATGGAAGAAGGCTTCAGATCAGTGCAACTCCAGCCATTGTGGCCTTCTGGGGAATGAACCAATGAATGGAAGACCTCTCTCTCTCTGCCTCTGCCTCTCTGTAACTCTGCCTTTCAAATAAATAAATAAATCTTTTTTTTTTAAACTGTATGTATGGGGGCTGGCACTGTGGCATAGTAGGTTAAGCTTCTGCCTGTGGCACCAGCATCCCATATGGGCGCTGGTTCATGTCGAGGCTACTCCTCTTCTGACCCAGCTCTCTGCTATGGCCTGGGAAAGCAGTGGAAGATGGCCTCAGTGCCCCCGCACCCATATGGGAGAACCAGAAGAAGCTCTTGGCTCCTAGCTTTGGATCAGCTCAGCTCTGGCTGTTGTGGCCATTTGGGGAATGAATTTTCAGTGGATGGAAGAGACTTCTCTCTGTCTCTTCCTCTCTCTGTGATTCTACCTCTCAAAAATCCCCTGTATGTAGGAAATAAATGAAATTTATTCCATTTTTAAAATAAGAAAAATTTTTAAAACTACACATGAAATAAAAACATTTAAAGACTTCATAAATTTTAAAATATTTTGAACCAAAATAAAACTTATCAGCCGGCGCCGTGGCTCAACAGGCTAATCCTCCGCCTTGCGGCGCCGGCACACCGGGTTCTAGTCCCGGTCGGGGTGCCGGATTCTGTCCCGGTTGCCCCTCTTCCAGGCCAGCCCTCTGCTGTGGCCCAGGAGTGCAGTGGAGGATGGCCCAAGTGCTTGGGCCCTGCACCCTATGGGAGACCAGGAAAAAGCACCTAGCACCTGGCTCCTGCCATCGGATGAGTGCGGTGCGCCGGCCGCAGCGCGCCATCCGCGGCAGCCATTGGAGGGTGAACCAACAGCAAAGGAAGACCTTTCTCTCTGTCTCTCTCTCTCACTGTCCACTCTGCCTGTCAAAAAAAAAATCATAAATAAAAAAATAAAACTTATCTTTTAATTTGCATTTTCCATGTACTTTTTAAAATACTCTTTTGCTTTAATATTTCCTATCATTTTTGTTCTAAAATTTTACATAGTTAAACCTTCTAAGTAATTACTAGAAATAGAAAAGTGTTTTCTTCTTAAAACTGTATTGCCTGCCATTCCACAAAAGACCACTCTTAAATAATTCTTTTTTTAAGATTTTTATTTTTTTATTGGGGAGGTAGAGTTACAGAAAGAGGGAAAGACAGACAGCAAAATCCTCCATCCACTGGTTCACTCCCCAAATGGCTGCAACAGCCAGAACTGGGCTGATCTAATGCCAGGAACCAGGTGCTTCTTCCAGGTCTCCCACATGGTTGCAACACTTGGGCCATCTTTCACTGTTTTCCCAGGCCATAGCAGAGAGCTAGATTGGAAGAAGAGCAGCTGGGACTTAAACTGGCACTCATATGGGTTGCTGGCGCTCCATGCAGTGGATTAGCCCTCTATGCCACAGTGCTGGACCCTGGAATAATTCTTGTTTTGAATTCAAAATATGACATTTAGTAAGCTGTCTTATCTAAGAATGAAATCTTTTTGTCCTAAAAGTCAAGAATAAACAACTTGGGGATAGCGATCATAGAGTATAAATTATCAGCTCTCATGTGATATACTTGGATAGTGTTCATACAATAAGTTATTTACACCTGGTTTTTTCTTTTCTTTGTAGGTACTTAAAACGATTTAAAGTCATGAAACCAAAGGTTTTAAGGAGCTGGTGCAGGCAAATTTTAAAGGGATTGCAGTTCTTACATACTAGGACTCCTCCTATTATTCACCGGGATCTGAAGTGTGACAATATTTTCATCACAGGACCCACTGGATCTGTGAAGATTGGTGATCTAGGACTAGCCACCTTAATGCGCACATCATTTGCTAAGAGTGTCATTGGTGATTGACATTTTACAGTGTATTGGTTGGGTGTAGAGAGATTTGTCAATTATGTAGGTCTAGAACAAAGATCAGTTAACTATACAGCCCATGGGCAAAATCTGGCCAACTGCCTGTTTTTATAAATCCAATTTTATTGGCACCACCACCATATCCACTCATTTTATAATTGTCTCTGGCTGTTTTTTCACTGCAGTGACAGAGTTGAGTGGTTGTGTACCCAAGACCCTATGAACCTCAGACCCTTTACAGAACAGCTTGCCAGCTCCTGGCTCAGACTGGGAATTTTGCTTTGAGATATGTACTGTATAAGTGTATTAACTTATTTCAGAGACATTCTAGTATGTTTCTTTTGTTTAGGATTATTGAAAGGTCCTGAAGACTTAAGAAAATTTACTACGTTAATTCAGAAATAAATTGAATGTAAAGAAGGATGGCGATACAGAGATTTTGTTAATCAATGTAGTCTCGAGCATTACAAATTGCATTTGATCAGTGGAAACTTAAGGAAAGTCTTTAAGTGCTTTATGTAGATAATAGCAAGTATTCCACAAATTTTATACTTATAAATTTACTTGTGGATAGTAGAAATTCCCAAAGGTAATCTTCATGAGAAAGGGAAATGTGGTCTTGGTGAACACATTTTTCTCTTTAATAAAAATGTGGCTGTGGTGTTATTTTGTAGGGACGCCTGAGTTTATGGCTCCAGAGATGTATGAAGAACACTATGATGAATCCGTGGATGTCTATGCTTTTGGAATGTGTATGCTAGAAATGGCTACTTCAGAGTACCCTTATTCTGAGTGCCAGAATGCAGCTCAGATTTACCGTAAAGTGACTAGTGTAGGTATCATTTTACACTTTTTACTTCACAGATTGCCATATTTCATGTTGAATTGAGTAAACCTTAGTGAAACCTAATTTTGGTTTAATCTCGTGGAATAGTGTTAAATTTAACAATTGTAATGAAACAAATTTTAGAGTTGTAATATACCTTACACTGTCTTGGGGCCATATAAAATGCACTGTATTACTATTTTTAGGAAAATGTACAAATGTTATATCTATTTGTGAAGAAGTTTTGGTATTTATTAGATAGATATTTTTAATTTTTAAAGTTTTACTATTTCTCTGATTTATTTGAAAGGCAGAGTGCGTAAAAGAGGTAGAGATAGAGGAATATTGATTTTCTATCCATGAGTTTACTCTCCAAATGCCTTCAACAGGCAGGACTGGGCTAGACCAAAGCCAGGAATTGAACTCAATATACATCTCTTGTGTGGATGACAGGGAGCCATCACCTCTTGCCTCCCAGGATGCATATTAGCTGCAAGCTGTAGTTAGAATCAAGAACCCAAGCCAAGACTTGAACCCAGGCATTCTGATAGGGGATATGGGTGTCCTCTTCTATGCCAAATGCCTGCCCCTGAATCTTACCTTTTCAAGTTGAATAATAGAGATTGTCTAAATGGTTTTGAAGGTTTCTTCTAGTTCTAAAAACCTGATTATGAAGCTACATTCAAAATAAGTTTGACAGTATTTGATTCCCTGCTGTGAGTAATATTTTGTGTAAGAAATAGCAAGGAATGGGGGCCGGCACTGTGGTTCAGCGGGTTAATGCCTTGGCCTGAAGCGCCGGCATCCCATATGGGCACCAATTTGAGACCTGGCTGCTCCACTTCCTGTCCAGCTCTCTGCTGTGGCCTGGGAAAGCAGTAGAAGATGGCCTAAGTCCTTGGGTCCCTGCACCCACGTGGGAGACCCGGAGGAGGCTTCTAGCTCCTGCCTTTGGATTGACACAGCTCTGGCCGTTGTGGCCAATTGGGGAGTGAACCATCGGATGGAAAACCTTCCTCTCTTTCTCCCTCTCCCTCTCCCTCTCCCTCTCCCTCTCCCTCTCCCTCTCCCCCCTCCTTCCTCTCCTCTCTATGTGTAACTCTGACTTTCAAGTAAAATAAATAAATCTTTTAAAAAAATAAATAGCAAGGAATGAAGTGAAGAGTAAGAAGTGTTTGCTATCCTCAAAAAGTTTAAATTTCCAGTAGGGTAATAATATATAGATTCCTAGGTAACTATAGGATATAAAGATGAGAGTAAGGAACATAAGAAAGGTACAAACAAAATATTATGATTTTTTTCAAAGGAGGGACTACTTAATACCCTGTTGGGTGGCTGCAGATAGGCCATGAAAGAAATTATTAGAGTATTGTAGGAAATGAATACTAGCAGGTACTATTTTAAAAAATCCTGTTTTTAACATAATTTTAATGGATGAAGAATAATTGCATACATTCATGGTGTGTAATGTGATGTTTTGATGCATGCATACAATGTGTAGTGATTGAATCAAGCTAGTTACCATATCCATTATCTTGCTTGCTTTTCATTTTTTGTGTTGAGACATTTTGAAATTTACTAAGTTATTTTGAAGTACCTGATACATTATTATTATTCACTATAGTCATCCTGCTGTGCAGTAGATCTCAAAACTTATTTCTTCTGTCTAACTGTAACCTTGTACCTTTGACCAACAACTTCTGAATTCTTTCCTTTGTCCTCAGCCTCTGGTAAACAGCATTCTACTCTTTACTTTCTATGTGACTTTTTATATTTCTCACATAAGTGAGATCATGCAATATCAGTCTTTCTGTGCCTGACTTATTTCACTTAGCATAATATCTTGTGGGTTCATTCCTAGTGTTGCAAATGACAGACTTTTTTTTTAAGGTTAAATCCCATCATGTATATATAACTTCATTTCCTTTATTCATCCATTGATACACTTCAGGGTCCTTTGCATATCCTGACTATTGATATGCTATCTTTGACACATTGATTGCAGTTCCTTTGGATATATACCCAGAAGTGGGATTGCGGTTGTAGTTCAGTTTTTATTTATTTTGAGGAAATTCCATACCTTTTCCACAATGTCGGTACTGATTTATATCCCCACCAACAATATACAAGGGTTGCCTTTGCTACACACACACTTGCCAGTGCTTCTTACCTTTCATCTTTTTTATTGTCGTCCTTCTGACAGGTATCTGTGTGGGTACAGTTCCTTAATGCATGCTATATACCACATGGTTTAATCTTTATATCCCTACAAGAAAGGTTCAGTCTTCAGTTTCCAGCTGCTGAGTCTGAGAATCAGAGGTTGTGACTAGCCCCACTTTCCACAACTATTGATAATAGTCAGTTTTGACCATGAAATCTCTCTGACTCTACAGGTTTAAGAAAATGGTAAGAAATAAGGCCAAAATCCAGAATATGGTATACTTTATAGAACAAATGACCTCTTTTCTCCTACAAATCAGTTCCAAGAAAAAGGGAAGGTCTTATAGAATACAAGAGATTTATCGGTAGTGGTGAACTAGTAACTTTTTTTGTTTCATATTTATTTATTTATTTGAAAGGCAGAGAGAGGAGGAGACAGAGAAGCCTTCCATCTACTTGTTCACCCCCAAATGGCCATAATGGCTAGGGTTGGGCCAGGCTGAAGCCAGGAGCCAGGCACTTCTTCTGTGTCTCCCATGTAGGTGGCAGGGACTCAAGCCCTTTGCCATCCTCTGCTACTTTTCCAGGCCCTAGCAGAGAGCTGAATCAGAAGTGGAGCAACTGGGACTTGAACTAGCACCCATATGGGATGCTGGCATCACAGGCAGCAGCTTAACCTGCCATGCCACAATGCCAGCCCCACTAATAACTGTTCAACAGCTGATTCTCTGGAAAGCCGAAAAGCTCTGATTTCTAGTATTTGCTTCTTTTTTGTGATGTAAGTGTTCCCCTCAAGGCTGATTTCAGGTTACCAACGTGATCTACTGAAAGTAGAACTGGGAAGAGCTGTACAGTGGCACTTACTATGTGGTATTTCCACCATGCAGATAACATACTTACAACCTCAAAAGTGTAAATAATGGGCCGGCGCCATGGCTCAACAGGCTAATCCTCCGCCTTGCGGCGCCGGCACACCGGGTTCTAGTCCCGGTCGGGGCACCGGATTCTGTCCCGGTTGCCCCTCTTCCAGGCCAGCCCTCTGCTGTGGCCCAGGAGTGCAGTGGAGGATGGCCCAAGTGCTTGGGCCCTGCACCCCATGGGGAGACCAGGAAAAGCACCTGGCTCCTGGCTCCTGCCATCGGATGAGCACTGTGTGCCGGCCGCAGCGCTCCAGCCGCGGCGGCCATTGGAGGGTGAACCAACGGCAAAAAGGAAGACCTTTCTCTCTGTCTCTCTCTCTCACTGTCCACTCTGCCTGTAAAAAAAAAAAAAAAAAAAAAAAAAAAAAAGTGTAAATAATGGTAAAATGTAAGCTAGTTAGGGAGTGATGTTTTCAATAATTATTTTATATGGCTTTTAATATAATGCTTATAATTGTAAGTTTATATAATTTAGCTTTTTTTTAAAAAATGACTGTGTTTAACAGCTTGCTTGCAAAATTCCTGAAACTCTCATGTGCTGGTATAAGCCAGCTTAGTGTACCATGCATATTTGTTTGGATCCTGATTTGAGCAAATCAACTATAAAAAGTTTAGATAATTTTGAAGATTGAACATGGACCGAGTTTTAGATGATATTAAGGAATTATTGATGATTGCTTTAAAGGAGCTATGACATGCTTTTTTAAAGGACCTTATATATTAGAAATGTAAACTGAACATTTTATGGATGAAATGATATAGTGCCTGAGATTTGCTTTGAAATATTCCAGGACATGAAAGGTATTGGGACAGACAGCTAAAACGAGGTTGGCAAAATGTTGGCTTTCATTGAAGCTGGTGATACTTATACAGGACTTCATTATACTCATAGTATTCTTTTAAGCTTGAAAATTCCTATAAGAATTCAGAAAAATAGAGCTTAATTTTTTTTGGTCCATCTTTCTTTTTACTTAGTTATCCATATGCTTTAAATTTTTGTGTATTAGTTTTTGTTACTTAAAAAACAGAGATCTTCCTTCCATCTGCTGGTTCACTCTCCAAATGCCTGCAATAGCTGGGGCTGGGCCAAGCCAAAGCTAGGAATCTGGACCTCAATTCTTTCCTCACCCATGGATGGCAGGGACCCAAGTACTTAGGCTATCACCCACTGATCTCTCAGGGGGCTCATTAACAGAAAGCAGGAATCAGGAACAGAGCTGGAACTCAAACCCAGGTACTCAAGATATGGGATGCAGGCATCCCTATTGTCATATTTTTCTTTCTTTTTAAAAGAGACTTATTTATGTATTTGAAAGTCATAGAGACAGTGAGGGGGAGGTACAGAGAGAGAGAAAGAGAGAGAGAGATCTTTTTCATCAGCTATTTTACTTCCCAAATGCCCACAACACCCAGGGCTAGGCCAGGTCAAAGCCAGGAGCAGGAGCTCCATCTGGGTCTCCCATATGGGTGGCAGGGACCCAGGTCCTTGGGCTATCATCTGTTGCCTCCCAGCTACATCAGCAGGAAGCTGGATCATAAGTGTGGAGTAGCCAGGACTCTTAAATGGGAATTCCAGTGTGGCATGTGGGTGTTCCAAGCAGCTGCTTGTTCCCCAAACATCATTTCAAGCACTGTGCCAAATGCCTATCCCTGGCCCGTATTTTGGAGGACCATAAATAAATATGCATTTTGTATTTTCACTTAGTAGCAGAGAAAAGCAATAGTTACCAGGGCTTGGAAATGGGTAAGAGAAAGTGGAAAAGTTCTAGGAGTTTTTTTAAAATAAAATAACTACAGTTTTTAAATAGTGACTTTATTATATTAAAGTCACCAAAAAACACTGTATCACAATTCAGACTGCCATCTATTTTTATGCTTCTTGAATTTGGGGTTCAAATTAACTCTTTAGTGTCACCAGACTCATGTAGTATATGATACTGAGCTTCCTGATTCTGTATCTTGTGAGGTAATTTGACAGGACTAGCAGTAGATCTTCGATAATTAAATTTCTGCTTCTATCCACATTTGGAATTTTTTGTCAAATGATTTCAGTGATCTTACATTATTTTTGTAAAATGTAAAGCTCAAAAATATAAAGTAATAGAATATAAAATAAGCAGATTCAGGCAGCTAAAACAGTTATAATAGGAATGTTTTGAATTGTCTGGATATCATTTGTTATTGAATTCCTGGAGCCTGATAATAAGCTTAAGGTAAGTTCTCTCAATATCTTAGTATTTCTTAAGGGTAAAAATGAATAGATTTCTCAAATTTTTTCATGTATATGTTTATATTTTCACAATGCATGTATACTAATTATTAATTGCTTCTAGTTATTCTAAAAAGCTTTGAAATATATTTATTTGGCATACTTGAAATAGGGAAGCCCTTAGAATTTTCAAAAGCTGTTTTTAATAATCTTCATTTTTTTATTCCTAAAAATACTTGTTTATTCTATTTTGCAAATTGGGATTATGTTGTGTATATAATTAAGGATCCTACATTCTTTCCCTATTTAATATCATAAAAATTTTCTGTGTTATTATTTTGAGAATATTTTTAGTTTCCATGTGATATTATGAAATATATATCTGTACACACACATACACATAAATACATGAGGGAGCTTAAAAAAGTTTCTGGAAAATTTGCATTATTTTTATATTCTATTTTGCCATGAACTTTAGCAAGTTATTTATTTATTTATTTATTTGAGAGGCAGAGGGACAGAGAGCTCCCATCCTCTTATTTACTCCCCAAATGCCTGCAACAGCTAGGGCTGGGCTGGACCGAAGCCAGGACCTGGGAACTCAGTCGAGGTCTCTCATGTAGTGGCAGGTAGTATCCAACTACTTGAGCTATTACCTGCTACCTCTGAGGGGGCACATTAGTAAGAGGCTGGGCTATGGACTCCCCAAGGGGCATTTTAACCACTGACACCTACCTCTTCCATGAACTTTTTGAAGCCCCTTCATGTTTTTAAAATGTATGTAACTTTGCCTGTGTTAGTGGAAATTTAGATTATTTCTGATTTTTCACTGTTTATTTATAGAACTATGACAAAATCCTTGTCAGAAGTTATTTAAATGTATAAATACATGTTTATCTTATTTAAAACTTAAATATGATTTAGTAATAAAAATAATGTTTCGCAAATGTCATGTTGACTTGGACTTCCAATTGCTTAATTTGTAATTAGAAACCATTTTCCTTTTCCCAGGGCATAAAACCAGCCAGCTTTAATAAAGTCACTGATCCTGAAGTAAAAGAAATCATTGAAGGATGTATTCGTCAAAACAAAGCTGAAAGGTGGGTGCAAGTGTGGTGAAATGATATAACTAATGGATGTATTTTTCTCTTCTCTTGCACTTAGTCATTTTCTCACTTTTTTAATCATGTTAAATTTGACTTTTGAGTGGAAGCCAAAACCATACTGTGTAGAGTGAAATGTATTAGTGTGTGTTGTTTATCTTTTTAGACTTTGATATCATGTGCTGAATATTTTTTGAACTGGCATTTGGGTCATATTTATGTGTATATGCATTGTGACAAGCTTTCATCACCTTTAGACATCAGCTCAACGGGCCCTCACAGGTTAACTACTTCTATTAGTGGAGAGTAGACAGATATTTTTTTATTTAATCATGCATCCTTATATTATGACAATGGTAAAGCTAATATGGATACTTTTGTTCAAGTATTCTAGATTTATTAGTGTCACAATTTATGTTTTTCTTGTGGACAATTCTTTTTAGTTTTAGCTTTTGATTCATTTTAATTTGAGCCTTGGAAAATTGATAGATTAAATTAGTGGGGTCATCTTTTGATTTTTACCTTCTTATTGATGATTAATAAAGGGATATATCCTTTATAGAAATTATTTCCACCAGCATTTCATTGACCCTCCCCATTTTTATTAGTTTTCTATCTAGGTTTAGTTGCACATCTGAGAATATTTAAATCTACTAAGGTAAGGCCTGTTTAATTATATTTTTATTACAGAACATTCTTAGTGTTTGTACAAACAGGCTGTATCTAGGCATCTCTGTTTCAGTTGTGGTTAAATACACATAAGATGGGGCTGGCATTGCGGCATAGTGGTTAAGCTGATGCCTGTGATACTGGCATCCCATGTGGGTGCCAGTTTGAGAACTGGCTGCTCCACTTCTGATCCAATTCCTTGCTAATGTGCCTGGGAAAGTGGCAGAAGATGGCGCAAGTCCTTGGGCCCTTGCCACCTATGTGGGTGACCTGGAAGAAGCTCCAGGCTCCTGGCTTCAGCCTGGCACAGCCTCAGCCCTTGCAGCCTTTTGGGGAGAGAACCAGCCGATGGAAGATTTCTCTTTCTCTCTCCCCCTCTCTCTGTAACTTTGCCTTTCAAATAAATAAATAATCTTTTAAAAAATAATTAAATGCATATAAAATTTTCCATTTTTAGCTATTTAAATAAAAGATGTAGTTATTTAAAAGGCAGAATAACAGAGAGAGGGAGACACATAGAGGTCTTCTGTCTGCTGGTTCACTCCCCAATTGCCTGTAACAACTGGGGCTGGGTCAGGCTGAAGCCAGGAGCCAGGAACTCTATCCAGGACTCTCACATGGAGAGCAGGAACCCTAGTACTGAGATGCATTAGCTGGACGCTGGATCCGAAGCAGAAGTGGAACTTAATCCCAGGTACTCTGCTATGGGATGTGGGTGTCCCACACAGTGGCTAAATCTGCCGTGCCACTATGCCCACACTATTTTAGTCATTTTTAAGTGTATAATCCAGTAGCATTAATTACGTTCACATTGTTGTATAATCATCTGTACTACCCATCTCCAGGACTTTTCATTATCCCAAACAGAAATCTTGTACACATTAAGCAATAACTCCCCATTTCTTTCCCCCTGCAACCACTGATAATCTCTGTTCTACTTTCTATCTTTATGAATTTGCCTGTCCTGAGTTCCTAATATAAGTGAAATCAAAAAATGTTAGTCCTTTTGTGTTTGATTTATTTTATTTCACATAGCATTTTCTAGGTTGATGCATGTTATAGCATGTATCAGAATTTCCTTCCATTTTGAGGTTAAATAATATTCTACTGTATGTATACATGCCAAAATTTTTTATCCATTTGTAGATGGATTGTTGGGTTATTTCTGTCTTTTCAGTGTTGTGAATAGTGTTGCATAAATGTTTTGATGTACAAGTGTTTGAGTCCCTGCTTTCAATTCTTGTGTGTGTGTGTGTGTGTGTGTGTGTGTGTGTATGTATGTTTGTATACCCTAGGAGTAAAATTGCTACATCTTATGATAATCTTATTTGACTTTTTGAAGAACCGCCAGTTATTTTCCATGGCAGTTGTACCATTTTGCATTCCCAGCAGCAATGTAAGGAAGTTTTAATTACTCAACATCCTCACAAACACTTGTTTCCGTTTTCTGATAATAGCCATCCTAATGGGTGTGAAGTAGTATTTCCTCATAGTTTTATTTTGCATTTCCCTGTTAACTAATGATGTAGAATACTTTTTCATGTGTTTATTGATCATTTGTATATCTTTGGAGAAGTATCTAGGCAGGTCCTTTGCTCATTTTAATTGAGTTTTGTTGTTGAGTTATAGGAGTTTAGGCATCATTTTTCAAAATAAGCTAAAAAATATTATGTTGAAGTAGCTGTTTCAGTTTGCATTCTGGTTGTTGTTTGTACAGTACTTTAATTATAATATGTTATCCAAGAACATTAGAATCTTCATAAGGATTTATGACATATTAGTGTACGGGAAAAAGCACAGGCTTCAACCTTGGACTAAGATTCAGATATGGACTCATATTTAACCAGTGTGATCTTGAGCAATTTACTTAGTTGTTCCTCAAAAATAGATATAATTTTGATGACCAAATGAATAAAAAATATACCTAACAGAGTAATAAATTATGTCTTCTGCTATTGTTTTTAATTATTGTTCAGTAAAAATACTTAGACAAATTTTTATAAGGAAGCAGAGGACTATTTCAGAATGTCTCACTTTAGTCCTGAAAATAGCTTGAACAAGGTTATTTTTCTTAAGTTGTTAAGTATCTGTCTCTTGATTACTAAAAAGGTAGAGTGTGGAAAATCCTCAACTTACAGAAAATTGTTGTTGTATGCTTTTTCTATTTTAAGTAGTTCAGGAAAGGGTTACAAGTGGACATTATGATGGATACAATGACACTTCAAAAAGTTCCCAAAAAATGTAATGAAAAGATTATGCATTTTGAAGTAATTTTTGAAGTACCTTCATATCAGCGTTAGCTTTCCCTGGCCTGTATTACAGATTAAATATTATGTTCCTGTTTTAAAAGTTAGTAAAAGAACAATAAAATCGCCTTAGTTTATAATAGAATCTCCTTTTTCAAAAAGATTTATTTATTTATTTGAAAGCCAGAGATACAGAGAGAAGGAGAGAAAGAGACAGATCTTCATCTGCTAGTTCACTCCACAAATGGCTGTAACAGCTGAGGCTGGGCCAGGCTGAAGCCAGGAGCCAGGAGCTTCTTCCAGGTCTCCTACACGGGTGTGGGGGCCCAAGTACTTGGGCCATCTTCCACTACTTTCCCAGGCATATCAGCAGGGAGCTGGATCAGAAGTGGAGCAGCCAGGATTTGAACTGGCACCCATACAGGATGCCAACACTACAGGCGGAGGCTTAAAGTTCTACACCACAGCCCTGACCCCATAAAAGAATCTTTTAAGCCCTATCCTTTATTTTTCTTCAAAGATGGTTAATCCCTGATATTATGCTATGGTTATATCTGTGTACACACACTGTGACCTAAAACTAGAGTTCAGTATTTGAAGCAAACCACTGGATGTTGCTGACCCACATTTAGCTTCACCCATGTGTTCTCTAAGGGGCAAATGAAGTGCACAGACTATTCCATTGTTAATGGAGTCAATAACTTCTATTTATAGCCTTCATAGAAAAGTTTGTATTTCTAATTTACTTTGGAGTTAGATACCTAGGAGAGTTTTTGGTTTCCTTTGCTTGGAATCTGTTAGCTCACCTTTAACTATTTAAGCCAGTGGCGTAGGGAAGTTAATTTATTCACCTAACGTGTACCACAGTACTTCTGCAATTCTTTCTAGGCATACTTTTATATATAGATGTGTTAACGGTAATAGTCTTTAAATTTTTAAAATTCATTTTTATGTTATTTGAAGGGCAGAGAGAGGAAGGGAGAGAGAGAGATATCAAGGAATCTTCCATCTACTGTATCATTCCTTAAATGCCCACAATTGGGGGTGGGCTAGGCTGTGGGTGGCATGTGTGCCCTCTGCTGCTTTTCAGGGGCATATCAGCAGGAAGCTGGATTTGAAGGCAGAGCTGGGCTTTAAACCTAGGCATTTCAGTATGGGGTACATGTGTCCCAAGTGGAGTCTTAAACACTGTTCCAATTGCCCAACCCATAATTTATCTTTAATTATGATCACTATGTGTGCATGTTATTTGGGTTTTCTTTATGTCTCTGGTAATAAGTTGGATATGAAATTTGGTTTTTATAACAAGCTAGATTAATAATTTAATTAATAGAAAGATTTAAAATAAGGTTGATGTGATATACTTAATTTTTTCTATTTAAAGGATCTGCATCTTATTGGAAGAATTGATAACAAGATATACATTTTGTTTGTTAGGTTGTCTATCAGGGACCTACTAAACCACGCATTTTTTGCTGAGGATACAGGACTGAGGGTGGAGTTAGCAGAGGAAGATGATTGTTCAAATTCATCCCTGGCTTTAAGACTCTGGGTTGAAGACCCCAAAAAATTGAAAGGCAAACACAAAGACAATGAAGCTATTGAATTTAGTTTCAATTTAGAAACAGATACACCAGAGGAAGTAGCATACGAAATGGTAAGTAAACTCTGCTGCCCCATCCCCCTACTCCTTATGGTATCAACCTTCAATCCTTTCTCCTTCTCATTGCTTTCTTTTCTCTTTTTCTCCATTTGTGATTCTTTAAAATCATTGTTATTGTGAAAAGTATCTCTACAGCAGAGTATATTAAATTTTCTCACCACAGTATGAATTTTAATAATAAGATACTACCTTTGTTAAGAAAGAGAATATTCTCAATGCCTTGGCAGCCATCTGAGTGCCCCTCTCAGTTATATCCCTCTCCTTTATCACTGTAGGTAATATCTACCTTGACTTTTGTGTTACTCATTCTTTGCTGTTTCATTATAGTTCACCTGAATAATATATTGCTCTCTTTTGAAAACTTAAATGGCAAACACACACCTAGCTAGTTATTGAAAGAATAGTGTTGTAAGGTGTTGGGGGTCCAGCTTTTCTTTCTTGCAAGAAGAAATTCAAGGACAAGATGTAGATCAAGGTCACCGGAAAAGCTTATTTATTTCCCTGCCATGTGAAAATATACACTCAGGAATGAGTGCAGGCAAGCTCAAGAAAGGATTGTACTCACCAAGATTCTGGGCTGTTCCTTCATATGATCTGGAGGTATGGGGGTGGGGTTTAGGGCAGGGCCAGAGTACCATACATATCACACATATTCTTGCCCTGTTTTAGAAATCCTAGAAGTGTCATGGCATAATGTGTGTGATGGGATTGTGAGTGTTAGCCATAGTAACTTTATTATAATTATATTATGATGAACTCATGGTTACAGGGATGCAGCATGCAGCCATATTGGATAATTTTAGTGGATACCAGTTCTAATTGCCAAAACCATAGAAGTTATGATTTTCTGCTTTATAGAAGGGAGGAGGTTTAACAGTGCACAGAAACAGGGGTTTGGGCAATGATTAGAAATGTGGGTTTGGGTGGTACATGGAGTAGAGTTTCAGGATGGTACATAGAAGGGGAGGATTTGGGCAGCACTGGTAGGTCTGAAGGGCAGGTAGAGCTAGAATGGCCTGGGCTGTAGCAGGCAGGGCTGCAGGGTTGGAAAACTTCAGCTTTTCCTTGCTACTCTTACTTCTTTGCCTATATTAGTGGTATCGGTCCAATTAGGTGGAGTGCTAGGAGAGGATTAAGTTGAAGAGAGTCTGTTGGTCATCATCTGGCTGAGCTTCCCTGAGAGTTTACAGGATCCACTTCTGGGGAAGTCGAGAGAGTCAGGTCATGAGTGAGTCCAGAAAAATAAACCCCAACTCAGCACAGTATGGGCAGTGGGTCAGAAATTTCTTGTCCGGTCACCATTGCTTTGATGGGGGAGTGGGTCCCTCTGACTTTTCCACTTCTGATCTCCCCATGACCTCCTACTCTCCACTCTCAGTAGTAAATTCCAGCAGGTAACTAGTGGGGAGTGAGAGGCCAGTGCTCACGTGCTCCAGGCTGATGGTCAATGCCAGCCCAGGACAGATGGTCTGAGCCAGGCCCACCTGGACACTCTGGCCTCTGGTTAAAAAGAAGGATGAGACAATGATAATGAGGATCTTCAAGATATCTTCAAGATACTCATTATCTTTTTATGTTTTGTTGTTTGTGTTACTAGTCACTGTTCTTTATATATTTTTATTTTTAGTCTTTTACTAGTCACTGTTCTAATCTGGAATGATTACCTTGGACATGTGGTACACAACTGTCATCGTGGTGTTTCCCTTTACTATCTTCCTTGAGTTTTTTTTGTTTCAGTCCTGTACTGGACTTTGTTTTTCCTGAACTTCCTATCTTTCTCTTTCATGTCTTGTCATGTTGTTTTAATGTCATACTTCCTCTATTAGTTTTTTTTTTTAAATATTAAGAGTTGCAGGGGCTGGCGCTGTGTCGCAGCAGGTTAAAGCCTTGGCCTGAAGCGCCAGCATTCCATATGGGTGCCAGTTCTAGTCCCAGATGCTCCTCTTCTAATCGAGCTCTCTGCTATGGCCTGGGAAAGCAGTGGAATATGGCCCAAGTGCTTGGGCCCCTGCACCTGCATGGGAGACCCGGAAGAAGTTCCTGGTTTCTGGCTTCTGATTGGTGCAGCTCCAGCCGTTGCAGCCATCTGGGGAGTGAACCAGCGGATGGAAGACCTCTCTCTCTATCTCTCCCTCTCTCTGTAATTCTGTCTTTCATATAAATAAAATAAGGTAAATCTTTAAAAAGAAAAAGAGTTACAGAGAGAGGGAGAGACAGAGAACAAGGGAGAGAGGGAGAGATAGCTTCCATCCACAGGTTCACTCCCTAAATAGCCACAACTGCCAGGGCTGGGCCAGGACAAAGCTAGGAGCCTGGACCTCCATCCAGGTTTCCCACATGGCTGGTGGGGGCCCAGGTACTTGGGCCACCTTCCACTGCTTTCCCAGGTGCATTAGCAGAGAGCTGGATTGGAAATGGAGCAGCCAGGACTCAAAACCAGTGTTCGTATGAGTTGCTGGTATCATAGGGGCAGCTTAACCCACTGTGCCACAGCACCAGCTTCTTTTTTTTAAAGATTTATTTATTTATTTGAAAGTCAGAGTTACACAGAGAGAGAAGGAGAGGCAGAGAGAGAGAGAGAAGAGAGATCTGTCTATCTTCCATCTGCTGGTTCACTCCACAAATGACTGCAACGGCCGGAGCTATGCCGTTCCGATGCAGAAGCCAGGAGCTTCCTCCAGGTCTTCCACATGGGTGCAGGGGCCCAAGCACTTGGGCCATATTCTGCTGCTTTCCCAGGCCATAGCAGAGAGCTGGATCAGAAGTGGAGCAGCCAGGACTCGAACTGGTGCCCATATGGGATGCTGGCACTGCAGGCGGCAGCTTTACCTGCTGTACCACAGCACTGGCTCCAACACCAGCTTCTTTTTAAAAATTGTTTTTATTTTTTGGAAAGGTAGAGAAACAGACACACACACACATAGAGCGAGCGAGCGAGCGAACGATGCACTTCAGGCCTCTGGTTTACTCTCCCAAAGGCCATCCCGCAACAGCTCGGGCTAGGCCAAAGCCAGGAGCTAAAAGCTCAAATCTGGTCTCCCACTGGATTGGCAGGGACCTAACTACTTGAACCATCACTTGCTGCCTCCCAAGATGTGCATTAGCAGGAAACTAGAATTGGGAGGGGAGCTGGGACTTACACCCAGGCCCTCCAGTATAGGATATGGGCATGCCAAGTGGTGTCTTAACCATATAGCCAATTGCTTGCCTCCTACTAAAGGGTACATGGGGCCGGCGCCGTGGCTCAACAGGCTAATCCTCCGCCTTGCGGCGCCGGCACACTGGGTTCTAGTCCCGGTCGGGGCGCCGGATTCTGTCCCGGTTGCCCCTCTTCCAGGCCAGCCCTCTGCTGTGGCCCGGGAGTGCAGTGGAGGATGGCCCAGGTGCTTGGGCCCTGCACCCCATGGGGAGACCAGGAAAAGCACCTGGCTCCTGGCTCCTGCCATCGGAGGAGCGCGGTGCGCCGGCCGCAGCGCGCCGTCCGCGGCGGCCATTGGAGGGTGAACCAACGGCAAAAGGAAGACCTTTCTGTCTGTCTCTCTCTCTCTCACTGTCCACTCTGCCTGTCAAAAAAAAAAAAATAAATAAAGGGTACATGGGAGGTACCTTCTTAGAGACTGGCATATATGAAGAGGCCCATTTTTATCTTCATGTTTCATTGATTGTTTGGCTGTAAGGCATTTTAGGTTGGCAATTTTTAAAAATTTAGTCACAGCTTTTAATATTGATGTTCAGAAGTCCAAAGCTGTTCTGATTCCTGATTATATGCACGTGACCCATTTTTCCCCCTCTGTACATGTTTGTAATATCTTCTCTCTCTGCTCAGTTTTCTAATATTTCACAGTGATGTATCTTGATTTGGATATGTTTTCATTTACAATATTGTACCCTTTTAATCTGTCAGCCAATATATTTTGGTTTCTGGGAAATTTCTTGAAGTATTTTGTTGATAATTTCTTATCCTTTGTTTTCTCTCCCTGGAACTGCTTTTACTTGGATATTGGGCCTCTTGAACTGGTTCTCCAGTGTTTTCTATTTTCCATCTCTTTGTCATTTTATTCTTTTCTTCTGGCAGATATTACCAACTTTATTTTCTAACCCTTCTATTGAAATTTTCATTTCTCCTATTATATTTTGCTTTTCAAGTGTCTGTCTTCCTTCCTATTTAAGAGTAAGTATCTTGTTCTTTCTTTCATAGATGGGATACTATCAGGTCTCTTTGTAAATTAATGTTTTTAACTTTTTCCTGCCTACATAGTCTCTCCTCCAAGATAACTTTTTTTTCTTTGTTGTTTTTGTGTTCTGTCTTCATATTAGAGGCTTTTCTCAAGTCCCTGATAACTTTCCGCTCATGATTAATAGGAGATTGTATTACTTTTTTTTTTGACAGGTAGAGTGGACAGTGAGAGAGAGAGAGACAGAGAGAAAGGTCCTCCTTTTGCCATTGGTTCACCCTCCAATGGCCGCCACGGCTGGCACACCGCGCTGATCCGAAGGCAGGAGCCAGGTGCTTCTCCTGGTCTCCCATGGGGTGCAGGGCCCAAGCACTTGGGCCATCCTCCACTGCACTCCCGGGCCACAGCAGAGAGCTGGCCTTGAAGAGGGGCAACTGGGACAGAATCCGGCGCCCCGACCAGGACTAGAATCTGGTGTGCCGGCGCCGCAAGGTGGAGGATTAGCCTATTGAGTAGTACTGTAGGCCCTGTAGTACTTTTCTATTATGCTTAATAGTTTACCACAAATTTAGTGCCTTGCACATGCCCCAACCCCACCCCTTCTTCAAAGCCAACAGTGGCATGTCATATCTTTCTAGTGTCACCAGCTGGTAAAAGGTTCACCTACACAATCTCCTTAGATTAAGATTAACTGTGCTGTATAGCAGAAGCAATCATGGGAGTGATTATCATATTATATTCACAAATTTAAGGACTAGGAGGGGGCATCTTTGAGAGGCCATAATTTTGCCTACCACATAGACTACTAAACTGACTGGATGGTAAGATTGCTTGTGTAGGACTTGTTAACTTTGATCTCTACTTAGGGTGTCTGGGTGAGCCATTAGTAGGGTAATCTCTGATATTAGTATTTATAAGTCTCTCATTTTGAGCTGGTCAGATTCCCCACGTAGCATCTTTTAATATTCTTCCTGGAGGGTAAGGGTCTGGTTACTGATATTTTGCTAGCCCAGTGGGGCAGAAAGCTGGCTATTGCTGTGTTTGACCTCTAGCAGAATTTGGTCACATAATAATCTCATTTTCAACATGGTAACCACACCTTCAATTATAATTCATGTTCTATAGTCCAGAGATCTTCTCTTTTGCATTCTCCAGAGAAAAATCCAGACTTATGGGTTAATGAAGAAGCAGTTACCCAAAAATGTGGAATAGAGGGTGGAATGTGGGGGCCTAAGTAACTTTTCCTCAAAACCTGTTTATTTGGTCTTCCAGGTTTTAGCCATCTCTTTTGACTTTACCCTCAGTTCTAAAAGCACCTAATACTACCAGTTCCTATGCTTTATGAATATCTTTCAGTATAAATGAGAATAATTTTCAGCTTTCTCTAGTTCACACTTCCCACATCTACTAGTTTGGTTATTGCTTATTTGTGTTCTTTTTTTAAAGATTTATTTATTCATTCAGTTACAGAGAGAAAAGGACAGAGAAAGAGATCTTCTATCCACTGGTTCACTCCCCCAAATGGTTATAACAGCTGAGGCTGGGCCAGGCTGAAGCCAGGAGCCAGGAGTTTCCCATGGGTCTCCCATGTGGGTGAAGGGGCCCAAGAACTCAGGTCATCCTCTGCTGCTTTCCTAAGCACATTAGCAGAGAACTGGATCAGAAGTGGAGCAACTGGGATTCGAACCCATGCCCATATGGAATGCTGGTGCTGCAGACCACAGCTTAACCTACTGTGCACCATGCTGCCCCCTATCTGTTTTCTATTTTCCAGGGTGCTTTCTCTTATTCTCCCTGTCTTTGCTGGTTTATAACTTCGAAATCCGTGGACTATGGATTTTGGTGGGGTTTTTGTGTTTGAGTTTTGGGATGGAATAAAGTTAAATATATATGCTTTGTTAAACATTTTAATCATCTTTGATCTATCATGAAATTACCAAGAGTTAAGATCCATAAAACTATGCAGGTTATAGGACTGAGAATGAAATGCCGTGTTACCTCCCTGAGTCATCTCGGCTTCTCAGCCCTATTCTACTGAGACTGCAAGTCAGAACCTTTCTTCTTCTGTCTTCAAATGCCTAGTAACATGTAGTACTTTGCTGTGAGCATATTTTCCTCTACTAGAATGTTGGCCTTCCTCTATAACCTATATATTCCATTTTTAGTGTATAATTCAGGCCAGAATTTTTTTCCATTCAATTTATTTATTATTTATTTATTTATTTTTGAGAAAACTTTTATTTAATAAATATAAATTTTAAAGTACAACTCTTGAGGCCAGTGCCGCTGCTCAATAGGCTAATCTTCCGCCTGCGGCGCTGGCACACCAAGTTCTAGTCCCGGTCGGGGCATCAGATTCTGTCCCGGTTGCCCCTCTTCCAGTCCAGCTCTCTGCTGTGGCCCAGGAGTGCAGTGGAGGATGGCCCAAGTGCTTGGGTCCTGCACCCCATGGGAGACCAGGAGAAGCACCTGGCTCCTGCCTTCGGATCAGCGCAGTGAGCTGGCCGCAGCGTGCCGGCTGTGGCGGCCATTGGAGGGTGAACCAACGGCAAAAGGAAGACCTTTCTCTCTGTCTCTCTCTCTCTCACTGTCCACTCTGCCTGTCCAAAAAAAAAAAAAAAGTACAACTCTTGGATTTTCCCCCCATAACCACCCTCCCACCCACAAACCATCCCATCTCCTACTCCTTCTCCCATCCCATTATTCATTAAAATTCATTTTTAATTATTCTTATATAAAAGATCAACTTAGTATATACTAAGTAAAGATTTCAACAGATTGCACCTACACAGACACACAAAGTATAAAGTACTATTTGAATACTAGTTTTACCGTTAATTTGTATAGTACAACACATTAAGGCCAGAGATCCTACATGGGGAGTAAGTGCACAGTGACTCCCGTTGTTGATTTAACAATTGACACTCTTATTTATGACGTCAGTAATCACCCAAGGCTCTTGTCATGAGCTGCCAAACCTATGGAAGGCTCTTGAGTTCACAAACTCGAACCTTATTTAGACAAGGCCATAATCTAAGTGGAAG
This sequence comes from Sylvilagus floridanus, assembly GCA_949820135.1. Classification (NCBI taxonomy): domain Eukaryota; kingdom Metazoa; phylum Chordata; class Mammalia; order Lagomorpha; family Leporidae; genus Sylvilagus; species Sylvilagus floridanus. Next base: position 94,298,193 of record OX463223.1, read on the forward strand.
TTCTTTCGTCCCTTCAGAGAAAGGTACCTCCTTCTTTGATGGCCCTTTCTTTCCGCTGGGATCTCACTCACAGAGATCTTTCATTTAGGTCATTTTTTGCCCTGGTGTCTTGGGTGTCCATGCCTGAGAAACTCTCATGAGCTTTTTATAGCCAGAACCAAATGACTTAAGAGCTGATTCTGAGGCCAGAGCGCTGTTTAGGGCTTTTGTCAGGCCAAAATTTACTTTCCTCTGTGATACTTTCTGTCTATGAAGGTCATAGGCTTCTTTAGGATAGCAACTCATATCTTTTTCATTCGAATATAAGTTTGTGTCTGTCTTACACTACCATATTCTGTGTTAATACTGAACAAAAGATCAAATTCAGGCACCTGTGTATCTTTGGTGCCCAGTACTAAGCACATTATGAACACTTAATGTTGTTGAATAAGGAAATCTTTTTAATATTTTACAAAAATTAATGGCAATCATGTGTTATCTGATAAAGCTGCATGTACTGGTATATTGTGTGTTTTGTTTTTGTGTAATGCCAGAATTTTTTCAATTATATTTTGTAATACTGTTGTTTTTCTTATGTTGATTAAATGCTCTGACATTTATGTATGTCTTTGATTATGAAAGAACATAGAAATAGATGAACTGTTTTTCAATGGTATTTGTAATTTGGGGGCATAGATAACTCTGCTAATAAAATAAGTTAAGATATTACATGTTTAAGAAAGTTTACTTATTGTGTTTTCACTTGTAGGTCAAGTCTGGATTTTTCCATGAAAGTGATTCCAAAGCTGTTGCTAAATCCATTAGAGACCGGGTGACCCTGATAAAGAAAACAAGGGAGAAGAAACCTGCTGGATGTGTGGAAGAGCGAAGGGATTCCCAGTGCAAGTCTAAAGGGAATGTATTCCCTCAGCACAAGACTACAACTTTGCCCCCTGTTCCATCTCAGAACACTGGGGCTGAATGTGAAGAAACTGAAGTTGATCAGCATGTTCGACAACAACTTCTACAAAGAAAACCACAGCAGCATTGCTCCTCTGTTACAGGTAACACTGTTAGAATTTGTAAAAGCAAACAAATGTGCATTTATATTTGCTTATCTTTAAATAACACTTTCGTGTTTTTCAAAGCATTCTTTTTTTATCTATCATCTTTACGAGCCTATTACAAAATCCCTGAGTAGGTCAACTAGTTTCTTTATTTTCAAATTGAGAAAATATTCTGTTAGTGTCTTCTCCAGCATACTTGTTGCAGGATTATAATCTAACATGTTGTTTTGTTCAGGGAACAAGTAAAACAACCTTATTCACATTTTAAAAAATCTAACATAAATCCTTTAATAAAGAAAATTTGAAACTAAAGAATACAATTTATTCCTCAAGAAGAAATTTTCTAAATTTTAATATCTTTGTATTTAAGTATAAAATTTACACAGTTCCTCTCATTTTTTGCTGTAATGCATTTTCTTCTCCAGAAGGACATGATGCTTGCATAGTAGTAACCAGTTGTTCTATAAAGGCAGTATTCTTCTTACCTAGATTCTAAAATAAAGAGAATATGACACTTATATTTTACTGAAATCATAAGGGCAAGTGTAGATTATTTAGGGACAAGTAAATGAAATTGATTTTTATGTAATTCTTTGCTTTTAGGTTAGCTTTACTAAGAACACTTCAATTATTCTTCAGTGTCAATATTTCATTGCTTATTAGAGAGTTTACATGATGACTTTTTGATTAACCCTGCAGGTACATATTCTACTTTAATTTGTTTCAGGTTGTCAGAGTAAAAAAAAACATTAAAAAATACTTATCATTACTTACCATCTTTTATGCAGTTTGGACATTATGATTTGAGTTTTCTGATGTATATTTTCTTTGTCATAGGTGACAATTTGTCTGAGGCAGGAGCAGGATCAGTTACACGTTCAGATACACCGGGTCAGCCCAGTATAGCTTATTCCCCAAACCAGAAGATGGCGTCTCAAATGGGTTCTAACATCCCACAAGCTGAGATAAATGTTCCAGGTCAAATTTATCCATCTCAACAACTAGCAGGACATTATCAGCACATTTCAGGGGTGAGGTCTACTGTTATCTGTTAAAATATATAATCAGTATATTTACTATAAGTGGAAGAATTTATCTTTAATCTTAAGTTTTTCTTATTTAACAGTTGCAGAAGCAGCCAAAGCTGACTCAACCCCCAAATTTGCCTTTGGTTCAGGGTCAGTCCACTGTTTTGCCTGTACATGCCCTTGGACCTACAGTTGTTTCACAGCCTCAAGTTTCCCCATTAACTGTCCAGAAGGTCTCACAGGTAAAGGTAAGACATATTACAGAGGCTCTGTATTCATTTAAACAATTTCAACACTGCCTAAATTTTGTGATGGGCAAAGATTCTCTTATTTCGATTCATCACAGTTCAGATAAAGGTCACTGAAAGTTGAAACTTGTTTGTTTTTCTTCACCCAAGACATTCCTGTTGAGCATGTGCCTAATATTATGTAACTAGAATGTTGAGCCACTGCTTGTATAATTGGAGAAGAAACCAAGAACTCAGTGTATAGACAAAAGATTTATTTAGGACTCTGATCTCTTCCTCTTGGTAATGACAGTTTGTTCTTTGTATTGAACTTTTCTAGCCTGGTTTGAATGTGGAGGGATGCCTGTTGTAGTTAATTAGAAGTAGTATTTCATAGACTTTCGTAATTTTCAGCATGTTCATCTAAATTCTTTACTTGTTTTGGTTCATGTTTATTTCTATAGGAGAAACAAGATGTGTTTTTGTCTTTCAGGCTGGTCTTAAAGTGAATGTTATTCATTTGTGACAATGAATAAACAGTCTTTGAGTTCATATATCAAGAGACTATAGCTGGTTCCCTAGGTTATGGACTCTGGACACATAGTTGGGCTTTTCTTTGCCATTACCCTATTTTTTCCTTCTGCTGGCACCATTCCCTGCATGTACCTTCCCTCTTGGAGCTAGACAGTCTAAGCCCTTGGGCATTCTTTGGTAGTCACAGCTGATGCATCTATTTCTTTTAGGAGCTTGATATTTCGTGAGAGTTCATCAGCAAGCTTTTAATGACTGCTATTTTCTGAGAATGCGAAGTAGAATATGATCCTTACCTTCAGGGACCTCGCGGTCTAGAAGGAGAAAGCATACGTGTACTTTATAAATGCCAAATGCATATAAAATCTGCTTGGGGTGGATTCAGTCTAAGACAGTTGATGGTGCCTGGGTTTTGGCTAGTGTCTATGAAATATAGGGTGCATATCTGTAAAGGAACTCGTGTTGTGGTCTGATTTGTCTCTTTCTAAGCCTATAATTCAAAATATGTTCAATGGATGCTTAAATTTAACTTAAGTTCAACTACAAAAGCACACAGGTATGTGTATTTTAATGTGTGCCCAAAATTTTAAAAGGATGTTTTCAAAAATTATTATAAAAATGTTATTTCCTTAAAGTCCGTAAAGTTATAAAGATGAAAGTAGCGATCACCTGTTATCTCTCCAGCCAAGGACAGCCTATTGTTTATATTTTGCCATGGAGCCTCTGGGTTTATCTTTTTCTATAGACACATATATCATGTAGATACTGTTTTTTTTTTGTAGTCTGCCTTTTTCACCTACTATATAGAAGCCATACCAGCAAGCACTTTGATGCCTTAGTTCTTTTTATGAGTATATTGGCCCAAGCTCTAGAAATTACTACAGCCAACCTGTATTTATTTCAGCCAACTCTCCTCTTTTCTTCAGATAGTGTCTACATTCATTTTAGCTATGATATTGAACTCCTTTGAGCTGTCTCTTGGGACTTCCATTCTCTGGTGTGTGAAAGTGTCAGATCCATTTACTCTGAATCTCTGCCTGGGTTTGAATGAATTATGTGGTAAGTCTAATAAATGAGAAACCATGAGCATGTTGCTGGAACTAGTGTCAGCCCCTTAGTATGTTCACCTAGCATTTACTCCTGCATTAGGATTTTTATGGAATGAATGCTATACCTAGCACCTTTTCGATAACTTGCTGAAATTTTTAGAACATACCCAACATAGCATTATTGTATCTAGCAGTCTGTCTGGGACAGTCCCATGAAAATGGGCATGGTATATGCATTTATAATTTGAATTTTCCTTGCACCAGCATCAGGAACTACAACTGGCCTTTGGAATAGATGGACAGACTTCAGCCCAAAGCATGACTTTAGACTTGCCAGGTACTGGAGTTCCACAGCCAATCCTTTCTGCACTTTGTCCCCAGACATTGCCTGCTTCACGAATGACTTTCCTGCATCCAACTGTTGGTCTTCAACTTGAGCCTGGCCCTAGAAGTGGGAATCAGGCATTAACCAAAGCACCAGATGCCAATCAGACTTCTAGTTTCTTACTGGTTGATCACCCTCAAGCTTTGTCAAATCATTCTTCTGCCCAAAATATGAGCAAAGCAGAAAATATGGATGGTGCAGCTCAGCTCCCTTCTAATTCCAATGGTGGGGCATGTGGTGTCACAGCCATAGCCACTGGTACGTCAGGAGTCTATACCTCCAGGTTCTTCAATGCCACAAAGCCAGACTGTGCATTTGAAGGAGGCTTATTTGCAAGCCTCTGTTCAGCAGCAGCCATTACTTTTACAACATAAGCCTATGGCGTCACCACAGAAAACCTGTCAGCAGGATTGTACTCTGCGAGAGTGTAAAGCTCTTGCAAGTCAGCAGCAACCAAAGGGTGGTAATGAAAGTGTGATTCAGCCCCTGGAGCAGCTTTCTTACTCTGTTCAACACACTTATCCAGGACCACCTGCAGAACTACTGCCTTTCCCATTCAAGGCTCCTGCGCAGCTGCCTTTTGTGGTACATCTCCAGGAACAAACTTCTTATTCATCACAACCAGCTTACCCAAACCAGGCTCCAGCATAGCCTGTTTATTCATTGCCAGCCCTGGAGCATCCTCTTTACACTGTACAACCACCAGGATCACAGCCAACCTATTCTATACGAATTCTATAAGAATATCCAGTCCCACCTGCAGTACAGCCCTCTTATTTGGCACCAGCCCAAGGGCAGCCTACTTTTGTATTGCAACCCCCAGTTGGGTCACCTTTTCCTGACCAGCCAGGACAACCTGTACCTTACCCTGAACAACCTATAGAGCAGCCTGCTTATTAGGCACTGCCTCTTAGCATGTCTCTTATTCAGGACAAACTACTTACACCATCCAAATAACTGAACAGACAACCTTTATGACCCAACAAGTCTACACAGTAAACCCTCCTGATAGCATGCAAATACACATTACAAACTCTACAGATCAGAAGTTGTACTCTGCACCACCTTACGTAAAACAGACTTCTGAGCAACAAACCTATTTAACACAACCACAGGGTAGTAGTACTTTAATGTTGGAACAAAAGATGGGTTTACTGTCAAATTTAGATACACAACATATTCTACTGATCCTTTGATGTCCAGCCTTCAGTGGCTCCATCCTAAGCAGCTGTCAGTTTTGGACACCAGCAGCTAAAAGCTCAGGCCCAGTCAACTAGCCTTACATCTCAGCGGGCAATGGGAGGATATCAACTCCCTTCATTCAGCAGGCCTCTTCCCAGGCCCAGATCCATCCCCCACATCTCTCAGCACAGTTTTCCCAATCACATCTAACACCAAGCCAGGTTCCTCATTCAGCTTTCATTCAGCATCAGCAGATGATTCATTCATCTCCTAGACAAGCACAGAAAACCTGTCCGTTGTCTACCCAAGAAGGTCCCCCAAATCAACAGCAGTCATGCCAGCATGTACCTGACTCACAGGTACCTAACCGAGTTCATCCATTACCAGGTATTCCAGAGACCATTACAAACATGGTCCCGATTGTGCCTCCTTTGCAAGAAAAGTTAAAGTCTGCGGCAGTGGAGCAACCATGTGTAATACAGCCTTTAGATTAGCTTCAAGCGTTTCAGGCGCTAGACAACTGTCAAACTTTTCCCGTTCAGGAAAATCCAGCACAGCACGAGCCAGCATGCATGCAGCAACGGTCTGCTGGCCAGCCACAGGGGCAGCCATCTTCTAGCTTAGCACCTGTTTCTGGGTCATCAGAACCACAATTACCACAACAAACCCTCTATCAAAACTCTGCCCTTCCAAATCAGCCGTGTTCTTCTGTTCATCTCCTGACACTTAGCATTCCCATAAAGGCTTCTGCCGCCTTTCAGAACATAGACCTTTCAGAACATAGACCGCAGCATTTGCAAGGCCAAGAATTCCAAAGGTAAATCTTCCTGGGGGAGAATGTGGATGATCTTGATTTTTTTGGTAATGTTCAAGGGTCAAGGAGATAATGAGCTATAATTGAAATAACACTAGTCTGGAGGTCATACTCCCTGTTCCTGGCTCTTTTCCTGACTCACTGGGTGACTTTGATTCAAATCTCTTCTAAGTTTCCTCATCTGTAAAGTGAAGGGATTAGACCAGATTATGACATTCAAAAATATTTGAGCACGTACTTGGGATATATCAGTGAACAAAATGTAAAAATTCCTTTTGTCATAGAGTTTTGTTGTCTGAAGGGAAAGATTGCCAATAACCATTATAAAAAGCAAGTTACATAATATGGTGCAAGGTGCTCTGGTGAAAATGAACACATGAAGGAGGAGAGTGGGTTGCAGTTTTAAAGAAAGCCGTCAGGATAGGTCCCATTGAGTTGACTTTTGAACAAACTCTTTATTTTTTTATTTTTTTGACAGGCAGAGTGGACAGTGAGAGAGAGAGACAGAGAGAAAGGTCTTCCTTTTGCCGTTGATTCACCCTCCAATGGCCGCCACGGCCAGCGCACTGCGCTGATCTGAAGCCAGGAGCCAGGTGCTTCTCCTGGTCTCCCATGGGGTGCGGGGCCCAAGCACTTGGGCCATCCTCCACTGCACTCCCGGGCCACAGCAGAGAGCTGGACTGGAAGAGGGGCAACTGGGACAGAATCCGGTGCCCTGACCGGGACTAGAACCTGGTATGCCGGCGCCGCAAGGCGGAGGATTAGCCTATTGAGCTGCGGCGCTGTCCTGAACAAACTCTTGAAGGAGCTGAGAGAGTCAGCAATGTATGTTCCAGGTAGAAGGAATAATGTGTGCAGAGTTCCTTAGGGAGGAGTGTGTCTGGCATGTTTGAAGAACAGCAAGGAAGCTGCTGTAGTTTTCCAATATCTTGTAGTGCTAAAATGTTAGGAGCCTTATTGTTTTACATTTATAATAACACATTTACCTTTGTGAGTTAGTAATTCAATCTAGCCAATGATTCTTTTTATTTTAATATTTTTTATTATTTGAGAGAGAAAGAAAGAGAATAGTGAATTTCCATCTGCTGGTTCACCCCCGAAAAGCCTGCAACAGTCCATGGCCAGGACCTTAGCTGAGAACTGGGCACTCAATTCAGCTCTCCCATGTGGATGGCAGAAACCTAATCATTTGAGCCATCACCACTGCCTCCTAGGGTCTGCATTAGCAGGAAGTTGGAGTTAGGAGTGAAGCCAGGTATTAAACCCGGGCACGCTGGTATGGGACATGGACGTCCTAACTTCTAGGCCAAACACCTGTCTCTAGCAACTGATTCATATGTGTCAAATACTATTCTAAAGGCATTATGTGTACTATTCTTACACAAAGCCTAGGAAGTCCTGTCATCCCTGTTTTATAGGTGAAGAAAATGAATCTCTGAACTGTTAAGTAACTTTCTCATTGTCATACAAGAGAGCCAGGAGAGACAACATTTGACCTAGACTGTCTGGCTTTGGAGATTATACACTCAATCATTACACTATACAGCCCTTTTGTAAAATAATTATTTTCCCCGCTGGAACTGGAGAAAAAGGTTATGTTATAATGACTTCAGTGAGATTTAGTTAATGTGTGGATTTGATTGAATTAATGAAGAGGAGGCAGAGGCAAGAAAACTGGTTTATTCTTTTTTCTTTTTTGCTCTTTGCATATACAAATATCTCCAAAAGACTTTAAATTTACTGAGTTTGGCTAATAAAATGCTTTGAGGTTATTAGATAAAAGGTATGGCATGCTATAAGAATTATTATCTAGTGATGATATGTTACTATTCCAATTATCTGTTACTCTAAGTACTGTCTGTTTTATAAAGTTCTTCATGAAGAACATGGATTATAATGAATTCTGATAAGTACATTCTGACTCCTCACCGAACTGAGCAAGGTTAAATAAATATTAAATATCTTTGCAGCTGAAGTTTCTTCAGATGAGGCAACTATTCCAGGATTTATTTCTTTAGAATACAGCAGGGGTTTTATTTTAAAGATTTGTTTATTTATTTAAAAGGCAGAGTTAGAGAGAGAGAGAGAGAAAGACGGACAGTGATACACCTTCCACTCACTGGTTTCCTCCCCCAAATTGCCATAAGAGCCAGGGCTGGGCCTGGCTGGAGCGAAGAGCCAGGAGCTTCATCTGGATCTCCAAGTATTTGGCCTTCTTTTGTTGGTTTCCCAGGTGCGTTTATTAGTAAGGAGCTAGATTGGAAGTGGAGTAGCTGAGACTTGAACCAGCATGCATAGCACATGCCAACATTGCAGGCAGTGGTTTAACCTGCCGTGCCACAATTCTGGCCTCTAGAATACAGTGTGTTTTTTTTTAAATAGCAATATATATAGTTTTTAAAGGCTTTACTTATTTATTTGAGAGGTAGAGTTACAGAAAGAGGGAGAAACAGAGAGAAGGGTCTTCCATCTGCTGATTCATTCTCTAAATGGCCACAGCGGTGGGAATTGGGCCAATCTGAAGCCAGGAGCCAGGAGCTTCTTCTGGGTCTCCTATGCAGGTGCAGGAGCCCAAGGACTTGGGCCATCTTCCACTGCTTTCCCAGGCCAATAGCAGAGAGCTGGATTGGAAGAGGAGCAGCCAGGACTTGAACTGGCACCCATGTGGGATGGCGGTGCAGCAGGCAGAGGCACAGCACTGGTCCCTAGTATGCAGTGTTTCACAAAGAATTTTGGATTGGGGTGTTAATTTCTGTGGGCAGATTGTATGTGTTGTTACTTTTCGTGCCTAATACCCTCGATATCTTATTTGAAAAATTTCCAAGATACAGAATAGTTGGAAAAAATTGCAGTGTGAACATTTTTATACCTACCACTTAGATTCTACAGTTAATTTTGTTGTATTTGATCTCCTAAATCTGCCTATAAAATCCCTTTATTACTTTATTAATGCATCTTATTTGGTGCTTTACAAAGTTAAAGTAAGTTATTGACATGAGCATACTTCATCCATATAAACTTCAGTGTATATATCATTGACTAGAACTCAGTATGTATATTTTTGGTTTAAATTTACCTAACAGTAAAGTGCACAGATTGCAATTCATTGTGTATTAACAAATGCTTACACCTGTGTAACCCAAGCGATCATTAAGATATAGAATAGAGGTTAGTAACCTTTTTTGGTTACAAATAGGATTTTAGACTTTACAGGCTATTTGTATAATCTGTTGTTGCAACTACTCAACTGTGCTATTGTATACATGAAAACAGGCATAGTATATAAACAAATTGGCATGACTCTATTCCATTACAACTTCTTACACAAAAACAATGGTATTCTAAATTTGGCCCAAATGCTGTAGCCCACTTGCGTGATATAGAATATTGTCATTACTTTAGAAAGTTCCCTCATGCCCTTTCCCAGTCAGTCCTCCTCACACCCCAACTACAGTATACTGCTATTGATTTATTTTTAAATCACAGACTAGTTTATTCTGTGCTAGACTTTCATGGAGTTATACAATAAATACTCTTATCTATATAAGAGTATACACACAGTATGTTTTTGAAATTGGTACATATTATATATATAGGTAGTTCCTCCTTTTACACTGCAGAGTAAAATTCCATGGTATGAATATACAAAATGTGTTTATCCATTCTGTTTGTGAATGTTTCTTGTTTTTGGCTATTATGAATAAATCAGCTTGGAACATTATTATACGAGTCTTTTTGTGAACATGTTTTTATTTATCTTCAATAATATATAGGAATAGAATTGCTGAATCATAGAATGTGTTTAACCTATTAACAAATTGTTAGGTTTCTAAATTGGTCACACTATTTTACACTAGTATCAGCAGTATGTGAGAGTTCTACATCTTTGTCAATATTTGGTGATATCTTTCTAATTTCATCTATTCTGATAGATGTGTAGTGATATGTCTTTGTGGTTTTATTTTGTGTTTCCCTGACAACTCTGATGTTGGCATTTTTTTTTCATGTATTTGCTATGTGAAGTGTCCAAGTCATTTGCTCATTTTATTTTGCTTGTGTTTGTCTTTTTATTATTAACTCATAGTGTTTCTTTATATTATCTGGATGATACCAGTCCTTTGTCAGATACATGTTTTACAAATATATTCCCCAATCTCTGGATTGCTCATTTGTTTTGAATGTTCTCATTTGATGTGATAAGTTAGTTAATTTTTATGAAGTTTAATTCATTACAATTTTGTATTGTGTTTATTGCTTTCTTTGGCCTAATAAACCCTTGCCCACGCCCAGGTTACAAAGATACTCCCGTGATTTTGTGGTATATTTATGTCTATGTCCATCTTCAGTTAATTTTTTTGTTAAGATTTCTTCATTGGAGGGAGGGAGGGGGAAAGGAAGGGAAGGGGAGGATAGGGGAGGGGTGAAAGGAGAGAGAGAGATCAAAATCAATTCTCACATGCTAGTTCATTCCCCTGAATGCCCATATTGTCAAGGGCTGGGTCAGGGCTGGAGCCAGGAGTCTGGTACTCAATCCTTGTCTCCCATGTTGGTGGCAGGGACCCAACTGCTTGAGCTGTTGCCTCCGAGGGTATGCTTTAAGAGGAAGCTGAAGGACCACTGCTGTGGTGTAGCCAGTAAAGCCACTGCCTACAGTGCCGGCATCCCATATGGGCACTAGTTCGAGTCCTGGCTGCTTCACCCTTGATCCAGCTCTCTGATATGGCCTGGGAAAGAAGTAGAGAATTGCCCAAGTCGTTGGGCCCCTGCACCCATGTGGGAGACCCAGAAGAGGTTTCTGATTTACCCAAAGGAAATTAAATTGGCAAATAAAAGAGCTGTCTGTACCTCAATGTTTATTGCAGCTCAATTCACAATAGCTAAGACATGGAATCAACCTAAATGCCCATCAACTGAAGACTGGATAAAGAAATCATGGGATATGTACTCTATAGAATACTATACAGTGGCCAGCACCGTGGCTCAACAGGCTAATCCTCCTCCTGTGGTGCCGGCACACCGGGTTCTAGTCCCAGTCGGGGTGCTGAATTCTGTCCCGGTTGCCCCTCTTCCAGGCCAGCTCTCTGCTGTGGCCAGGGAGTGCAGTGGAGGATGGCCCAAGTGCTTGGGCCCTGCACCCCATGGGAGACCAGGAGAAGCACCTGGCTCCTGGCTTCAGATCAGTGCAGTGCGCCGGCCACAGCACACTGGCCGCAGTGGCCATTGGAGGGTGAACCTACGGCAAAGGAAGACCTTTCTCTCTGTCTCTCTCTCTCTCTCACTGTCCATTCTGCCTGTCCAAAAAAAAAAAAAATACTATACAGCAGTAAAAAAAAAAAAAAATGAAATCCCATCATTTGCAACAAAATGGAGGAATCTGGAAAACATCATGCTGAGTGAATTAAGTCAGTCCCAAAGGGACAAATATCATATGTTCTCCCTGATTGGTGACAACTAACTGAGCACTTAAAAGGAAACCTGTTGAAGTGAAATGGACACTATGAGAAACAATGACTTGATCAGCCCTTGTCCTGACTGTAGAGGAGCAATTTACTATTTTATTCCTTTTTTGTTATTCTACTAAATACCATTGGTTGAACTCTTTAATTAACACACAATTATTCTTAGTCATTTAAGTTTAACTGAAAAGTGATCCTTGTTAAATATAAGAGTGGGAATAAGAGAGGGAGGAGATGTACAGTTCGGCACAAGCTCACTCAGACTTACCCCTAATGGTAGGGGTAAGTCCAATTCAATCCCATCAAAGTGGCATGTACCAATTCCATCTTACTTGTTAAAGTGATCAGTTTCAGTTCATAATTTATCAAAAATATAGGATTAAGTGTCACAGGAATTACATAAATAAGACCAGTGTCTGCAAATAATTGATAGAATTAAAAAGGAGAGAATGATCCTACATGGGAAGCAGGATACACAGCACACTCACAGAATGGCAAAAGCCCTAAACAGCACTCTGGCCTCAGAATCAGCCCTTAAGGCATTCGATTCTGGGTAAAAAGCCCATGAGAATTTCACAGGCATGGAAAGCCAAGACATTGTGCCAAAAAAAAAAAAATGACCTAAATGGAAGATCTGTGTGAGTGAGATCCCAGCAGAAAGAACAGGCCATCAAAGAAGGAGGTGCCTTTCTCTGAAGGGAGGAGAGAACTTCCACTTTGATTACGGCCTTTTCTAAATAAGATCGGAGTTAGCGAACCCTAAAGGCTTCCATTGCCTTATGCTGTGTGGTTAAAGGCCAGGCAATTTCTGGCTTGTATCTTTTTCTGCTGCTTGGTGGAGTGCCAGGAGGATCCTGGGTCTGGAAGACTCTATACCATTATCTGGAAGATTGGCAGATGTTTTCCTTAATCATGATCTGCTGCTATGTGAAGGGTCAGCAGATACTAAGCCTGATGGTACCCCTTATATTGGTAGAAATTTGTACCTGGTGTTAGATGGGTTCCCTTTTTGTCATTATTGTGGGAAAATCAATCCAGACCATGCTGGCAGGTTTTAGACTTGGTGAGTTAGACCCCTAGTCCTAAAAGCAGATTGAACTCCTTGTTGCTAATGTGTATGAGGTGTGTACTGAGTCAACTTGCAGATGCTGTGTGCATATCAGGCCTGCTGGTGGTGGAAGGTGGTTCAGTGTGGGGTGATTCAGGTTGGCCAGGTTCAATATAACCATTGTTGCATAAAGATTGGTCTTGGTAGCGCTGTTGTGTAGTGTAGTATGGAGGCTGTGTGGTGGGCAGGTTGCTACTCACTGCTGCCACCAGATATGAGGTGTGGGTTGGGGTGTCCTGCCTGCATTCTGCTATTGCCACAAATTAGGCCTGTTACTGTTGATGGGTGTTGGGCATAGTGCAGGTTGACATGCCTGCATCATACAGTTGTTGCTATTGCAGTGGGCAGATTAGCCCCTCTGCCACCAGTGAATGTGGGACATGGGGAGGTTCAGCCTGCCTCGGCTCTGCTGCATTTACTATGTCTTTCTTCATTATAAGTATATAACAAATTTTTGTTGCTGACTGTTGCATCTAGATCATCTTGGGTAGATCTTTTTTATCCCCAAAGAAACCGTTTATTTAATGAGTACAAATTTCATAAGTACAACTTTAGGAATATAGTGATTCTTCCCACCATACCTACCCTCCCACCTCTACTTCTGGGGTTGGCCTTCATTGAACATGAGTCTCACTTTCCTATTTCTTCATTTATCTAATAATTACATATTTCATACTGAATATTATGAATGATACATCATAGACAGTCTGGATTTTGTTACAGTCTTCCCATAAATGTACATTTTTTTTAAATTTGAGAGGTGAAGTGATGTGTGCCTCCAATCCACTGCTTCACCCCCAGTGCCCACATTGCAAGGGCGGAGTTGGGGCCAGAGACAAGAGCTTGGAACATAATCCAGGTTACCCACGTGGGTGGAAGGAACTCAATTATTTGAGCTGTCTCTGCTGCCTGTCAGGGTCTATATTGCCAGGATGTTGGATTCAGGAGCCAGAGCCAAGAATTGAACCCAGGCACCCAATGTGGGACAAAGGTGTCTTAACCACTAGACTAAACACCTGTTCCTAAATGTAGACATTTTGTTTATCAAACTCCAAACTCCTGTAAACAGATAGCAGTTCTAATCTTTGTCTAGTTCTTTTAGTGTTGGCTGGATTTTTTTGGATTCTCTCTGGCAAGCTTTGGTTCTCAGGTTACAGAATTAATATGCATAATTTGAGAATCCCATTCTATAACTGTCTCCTTTCTGATATTTCTCATTTCTCTTTCCTCATGGGGTAGGTGCTATGAAAATCCTTTCTGTGCTTTGTCTTCTGAGTTTTAGATGCTACAGGGCTGAACCTCAGGTGAAAAGCCAGAAAAATGACAAATTTACCTACTGCTTTTCCCTTTCTTTCAAGTGCACCTTCCAACCTTTTTCTGTCTACTTTTGGTTGCTCTCCCATGCCACCAGATTTTTTTTTAATTTATTTTATTTATTTGAAAGACAGAGTTACAGAGAGAGGGAGAGACAGAGAGAGAGGTCCTCCATCTGCTGGTTCACTCCCCAGATGGCCGCAACAGCAGGAGCTGCACCGATCCGAAGCCAGGAGCCAGGAGCTTCTTCCGGTCTCCCAAGTGGGTGCAGGGGCCCAAGGACTTGGGCCATATTCCAGTGCTATCCCAGGCCATAACAGAGAGCTGGATCGGAAGAGGAGCAGCCGGGACTAGAACTGGTGCCCATATGGGATGCTGGCGCTTCAGGCCAGTGCTTTAACTCTCTGCGCCACAGCGCCAGCCCCACCAGATTTTTTTTAAAGATATATTATTTATTTATTTGAAAGGCAGAGCAGTAGAGAGAGGGGGGCAGAGAGATCAGGCAGTTGTTTTTTATATCTGACTAGCACTTTTAGTTATCTGTGGAAGAACTAGTTTCATAGAATTACTAGAAGTAGAACCTCTCTTTCTTAATGTTTGCCATTGTAAACTTTCAGCCCTGACTTAATAAAAGTGACCATTATGCATTCATCTATAAATGCTGCGGTCTTGATGACAAAGGGATGAGAGAATTTCTAATTTTGTTTTTCTGTGACATAAGGGAAGTTGTTATTCAGCCTGATCAAGGAGCAAACCATAGCTATATTTTGTTTTGGTTCCCCTAGTGACAAAAAAGTCTTTGGGTGGGGTTGTGGGTGGGGGTGCAGATATTTGGTCTGGTGCTTAAGAGACCCACATGCATATTGCAGTGCCTTGCTCTAATTCCTGGCTCTGGCTCTCTGTATTCCAGCTTCCTGCCAAAGCTGACTTTTGGGAGGCAACAGGCTCAAGTAGGTGGATTCCCTGCCACCCATGTGGGAGACCTATGCTGGGTTCCAAGCTCCCAGATTCAGCCCAACTCAGTCCTTACTGTTTTGGTCATCTGGGAAGTGAATCAGTGGATGGTAGTGTCTTCTCTCTCTCAGGGCTTCGAATTTCTGTTTAGTGGGCAGCCTAAGAGATCTTTTTGTTTTTCCATTTTATTTCTCCATATGGCAATGAATTAGAACAAATAAGAGACTAGGGCAAAGAAGAGACAGGTATTGAATCTAAGTTCAGACGTGGCTATGATTGTTTTATCAGATAACTTGGAAAACTACTGATTCTGACTTTTTATCTACTGCTGAGGTCAACATTTCTCACCTCTTGTAGTGTGATGTGTTATTACTAACACATTAGTACATTTTGTGGTTGACATAGTGGTCTAATCAAACATCCATTTAGATGGTTTCATTTTCAGTTATTGGAGAGAAATCTTCTGTCTCAACCTTCTACGTGACATTGCCTCTTTACTCAGTATAATGTTTGACTATCACTTTGTTTTTCTACCGTAGTATAATATTTGCATTGTTCTATTTTTTTAAAAAAATCTTTCTGATTATTTTAACTACATGAGTAATATACCAATATATTTTCCTGATTAAAAAATGAAAGCAGTGCAGTGCAGGGAAGTCTCATTTGGCTACATGTTCTTGTATATTACTATTGTGGGGCATATCCTCCCAAATCTTTTTCAGTGCTGTTACATATAAGATATGTATCATAGACCATATATATAGTGTGTGTGTATATATATATAAAATTCATAATCAGTGTGAGCTCTGCTCAATCAATGAGCTCTGCTTGAGAAGTTTTTTTTAAGTTATGAGAGGGGGAGGGAAGGAAGAAGAGAGAGAAAGAGAGATCCCATATGCTGGTTTATTCCTCGAATGCCCACAGTAGCTGGGTCTGGCCTAGGGCTGAAGCCAGGAACCAGGAACTTAATCTGGGTCTCCCGTGTGGATAGCAGGAACACAACCACTTGAGCCATCACCTGCTGATTCTCAGAGACCACACTGGCAGAAAACTGGAGTTGGGAACCAGAATGGAGAATCAAAGGCAGGCACTCCAACATGGTACATGGGTGTCTTAACCACTAGGCCTAAAGCCTGTCTCAAGGGGGTTTGTTTAAATGAAGAAGAGATCTCATATTTATAAGAATGATTTAGGAAGGATAGAAATTTGGTTAGGTAGGAGAGAAAAATAACTACTGGAATGATGTCCCTGAGTCAGGAGGAAATGACATTTAGGTTTTTTTTTCTTTTTTAAAAAATTATTTATTTGAAAAGGGGAGGGGGGAGTGGAGAGGTAACAATTGGAGAGTTGGTTTACTCTCCAATTGGCCTACAACAACCAGGACTAGGCTAGAATGAAACCAGGAGCCTGGAACTCATCCTGATCTCTTGTTTGGGTAGCAAGGAACCCAAGTAGTTGAGCCATCACTGCTGCCTCCCAGAGTGCACATTAGCAGGAAGCTGAATCACAAGTGGGCTTGGATTTGAACCCAAAAACTCTAGTATTACATGTGGCTATCCTAAGTGATAACTGCTGTACCAAATATCCACCACATAATTTTGCTTTTAAATTAGAAGGGTTAGCCTTAGCATAGGAGCCCAGACATATTAACCAGAATAATAGGGCCAAAAGTAGAAAATATGGGTACAAATGGTTTTCCATGGGTAGATGTTACAGAAATTCTGTTTTTTTGTTGGTTTTTAAAATTTTTCTCAGTGAAATAACAGTAGGGTCATTAGCTAGTCATGAAGTTGGGAGAAGCAGTGTGTATTAAAAGTTTGATGGCATCATATTGATTGAAATAAGCAGATACAGAAAGACAAATAGCATGGTTCTCCCATATATTGGAGTTAAAACAAACAAAACCTCAATCTGAACTCAGAATGCTGATCACTAGAGGGTGGGAGGAATAAAAAGAGGTTAGATGTAAAAAGAAGAGAAAGCTGGCTGTTGTTCATTAATTGTGACAAAGATACTAATAGGAGATATTAATAGGGGGAAATGAGGTGAGGGGAATATGGGAATGCACAAAGCATTACTATCTCATGGTTTAGTTTATAAAATTAAAACTATTCTGAAATAAAATGTTAAAAACATTTTTTAGGTTCATGGAAATGTGTGAAAAATTATGCATGGATTTCAAATGTTTTTTTGTTCCAGAATAAACTTACCTTTATTTCCATGTTCCACAAGGAAAGTTTGATGATTGAAAAGAAGGTATAAAATAGTTGTGTAGAAGAATGATACTAGAATAAATGGATACGAGAAATGTAGAGAGATTGCTAATAACCCTCTTGAACTTGGTCTTAGCCAAAAGGCCGAGAAGCAATTGAACTTAATAATTCTAAAGAGTTAATCTCCTTGTTGAGTTTATTGTTTCTCATTTTCTTTTTTTTAAAAGATTTATTTATTTATTTGAAAGTCAGAGTCACACAGAGGAGAGGCGGGGTGGGGAGGTCTTCCATCCACTGGTTCGGTCCCCAGTTGGCTGCAACAGCAGGAGCTGCACCCATCTGAAGCCAGGTGCCAGGAGCCAGGAGCTTCTTCCAAGTCTCTCACATGGGTGCAGGGGTCCAAGGACTTGGGCCATCTTCCACTGCTTTCTCAGGCCACAGCAGAGAGAAGGATTGGAAGTGGAGCAGCCGGGTCTCGACTCGTGCCCATATGGGATTCTGACGCTGCAGGCAGCAGCTTTACCAGCTATATCATAGCACTGGCCCCAGTTTTATGATTTTTATCTGCATGAATAATGTGAATAGGGGTCGGCACTGTGGTGCAGCGGATTAACGCCCTGGCCTGAAGTGCTGGCATCCCATATGGGTGCCGGTTCTAATCCAGGCTGCTCCTCTTCCGATCCAGCTCTCTGCTCTGGCCTGGGAAAGCAGTAGAAGATGGCCCAAGTCCTGGCTGGGCCCCTGCACCCACGTGGGAGACGTGGAAGAAGCTCCTGGCTCCTGGCTTCGGATCAGCACAGCTCTGGCCGTTGGGGCCAACTGGGGAGTGAACTAGAGGATGGAAGACCTCTCTCTCTCTCTCTCTCTCTCTCTCTCTCTCTCTGCCTTTCCTCTCTCTGTGTAACTCTGACTTTCAAATAAATAAATCTTTTTTAAAAAATAATGTGAATAAACATTATAAGAGAAAGATAACAGTGATTTCTGTTGTTGCAAATATTTAGCATTGACAACTAGGAGCAGGGATGTCATTAGGGTTGTTGATGTTTTTAGGAACAGTGACACAATGGCCAGATTTCAGATTTGAATGCATCAGGAGTCAATTAAATGTTTCATATGAATTGTTTTCATGGATATATCTACACATCAGCATATCTGAGTTGTAAGGTTACTCTAGAAATTGTGGTTCATATTAACATTTCCTATTTTATTACTAGTTCATTGCTGAACTCAATTCTTTTTTAAAAGTTTTATTTATTTATTTATTTGAAAGTCAGAGTTAACACAGAGAGAGAAGGAGAGGCATAGAGAGAGAGGTCTTCCACCCGCTGGTTCACTCCCCAACTGGCCACAATGGCCAGAGCTGCACCAATCCGAAGCTAGGAACCAGAAGTTTCCTCCAGGTCTCCCCACGCAGGTGCAGGGGCCCAAGGACTTGGACCATCTTCTATTGCTTTCCCAGGCCATAGCAGAGACCTGGATTGGAAGTAGAGCAGCCAGGACTCGAACCGGCATCCATATGGGATGCTGGCACTGCAGGCGGCAGCTTTACCCACTATGCCACAGCACCAGCCCCTCAGTTCTTCTTAATCAGTGAAATAATATCTTCACACTTCAGTCTTAGTAATTTCAGTTCTAACTATAGCGTACTTTAGACTCAAAGATAATTAGTATAGGTATTAGTGCTTTGTCTCTGGTCACATTTCTGATTATGTTAACGACATTAGTCATTTGGGTTGACTGTCCCAATAATAGTTGACATTATTCAACCTCTTCTCTTTTGTAATTTAAATCAGTTAGAATATTAAAGATGTTATAGTAGGGAAGGTCTTTCAGACTGATCTCATTTCCCCAGGAAGGAACCAATTTAAATATTAGCATAGTTGAAATCTTGCATTTGGGCAGTTAGTGGAATGAGCTAAGGGACTGATTTTGTATGGATTACCATTATAATATACTTGGGGAAAAGGTGAATTGTTGTTTTGGCAGACTAACCGTCATTAAAGTCATTTTTCTGCTTTGTTGTATCATGCATGTTATATTCTCAATTATGTGTACATTCAGTTTTAAAACCATAGTTATAATAATTTGTGCTTACTATTGATTACTGGCTTTAGTATATATCACCAGTTATTTTTTAAGATTTATTTATTTGAAAGACCAGGTTACAAAGAAGGAGAAACAGAGTAATAGATCTTCCATACATTGGTTCACTCTCCAAATGGCTACAGTGGCCAGGGCTGGACCAGGCTGAAGCCCAGGAGCCGAGGGCTTCATTTGGGTCTCCCACATGGGTGCAGGGGCCCAAGCACTTGGGCCATCTTCTGCTGCTTCTCCATAACAGCAAGCAGGATCAGAAGTGGAGCAGCCAGGACTTGAACGAGTATCCATATGGGATTCTGATACCACAGGTGGCAACTTAACCTGCTGTGCCACAGTGCTGGCCCCATTACCAGTTTTTAATACCACCATCTCCTATTACTGATGCTTAAATTGTGCAGAGTGCCTCTAGTTTGAAGAATGGCTTTGTGTGATTTTTTAACAATACTTGAATATCTAATTTTTTATTCTTTTGATATCTGAAACTATTTGGTAGTAACTATATATTTTATAGAAATATAAAAATAATAGAATTGGTTATTATACATGGTAATGCTTTTCCTCAATTAAATAATGAAAAATTCTGTTAACCAGATATATACAGTATAAATATAGATTGGAGCCAATTCGTGCCATTAGTTAGACCTGAATTTGAGCTCTGGCTCTTTGAATATTAACTGAATTGAGGAAAGTTATTTAATCTCTCTTAGCTTTGATTCTTTTCATTTGTAAAATGAAGTTTAAAATGCCTATCTTGCTTTTGTAACTTATTTTGAAGCATATAAAAATAAGATGAATTGATAGATATATGATAATTCATATGTAGTAAAATGCTATGGGTGGTAGATAGATGGTTTTCATGGGAACAGTTCATTCATTCAGCTTTTCTGTCTGTTGGAAAATCTTTATTATGTTAGAAAAATATTCATGTAAAAGGCTTATTAGAATTAGAGGAGATAAAATGCAAGAAGTGCTTGATATGTAATAAGTGCTCAGTGAATAGTGGTTGTTAAAAAACAGTTCTAGGGAGAGGATTTCTAACATTAACAATGCAATAAGGCAGTTTATGAAATGTTTAAAGTACCTCTCAGTTTTCCTCACATTTCCTTCACTCCAGAAAAGCTGAATGAGAATCTCTGGGATGTTGCACATGGACTTGGGTTTTCTTTTTTCTTTCTTCCCTACTCCTCTTGTCTTCTCTTTTCTTGGGTATTATAAAGTGCAGCCAGGAGGCCAGCACTTTGACACAGCAGGTAAAGCTGTTGCCTGTAGTGCCAGCATCCAATATGGGCACCAGTTTGACTCCCAGCTGCTCCACTTCCGATCCAGCTTTCTGCTATGGCCTGGAAAAGCAGTGAAAGATGGCCCGAGTCCTTGGGCCCCTGTACCCACGTGAGAGACCTGGAAGAACCTCCTGGCTCCTGGCTTTGGATCGGGCCAGCTCCAGGCATTTGCAGCCTTTGGGGTGTGAACCAGCAGTTGGAAGACCTTTCTCTCTCTCTCTCTCTGCCTCTGCAACTCTGCCTTTCAAGTAAATAAATAAGTCTTTAAAAAATAACCTTATAAAAATAATAAAGTACAACCAGGACTGAGATTCACTGATCGGCAGAGGGGAGGAGTGGTGGAGCACACAGAGGAGAAAGAAGGGTTAGGTTGGAGTAGAAGCCTCTATGTAATAGATGAGGGTCTTCTGCTCTGAAGTACATCCTGGAATGACTTGCCAACGAATCCATTTGTCTTCACACTCAATATTGGCTTTCATTCCTTATAGATTCAGCTTCCTCCTTGGTAAAACAAAGATAATCATACCTACTACTTAGAATTCTTTGAGGATGGAATTTAAATAGTAGTTATTTTGTTATAGTAAAAGTAAAAACAATAGAACAATGAAGGAGATTTATTGAACAGCTGTTCTTATGTCAGGTATTAGTTAAGCACTAGGGATATTAGAATAAATCTTACTTTTCTCTAAAGTGCTCATAGTATCATGGAAGCGAAAGGTCTAGAAACGAGTTCATGAGAGTGTTTAAGTGCTAAGATAGAAAAGAGAGAATGGTATGGCCCATAGAAATCTAGGCCTAGTTTTCTTTCTCACTTGGGCCTTGTCTGCATTCAGCAGAAGAGTCTAGAGGTGTTTTAGGTTTATTGGACTTTTCTAGCAAATTATCAGGCTCTGAGATATTCAGTTATCCCATTCTTGGTAGGAAAAGGAATTGGTACCCATCTTTCTTATAAATTTGAAGGTAAAGGATACACTGTTTCCTGTCTCCCCTTTATCTTCCAGCCTAGTGAACACATACTTAAGATTTTTTTTGCCTAGATCAATTAGACTAGCCCTAATTTTAGATAATGAGCTGTTTAACATAATCACTGCTTAACACTGAGAGTAAACACTTGAGCAAATATATGTATGCATTAGATTGAACAAAATACATTCAACCTAATAAATGTTTGTAGTCAAGAAACTTCAGAAGAATGATGGTGAGTCCCAGTAAGATAGAGCAATCAATAACAAGGTTTCCTGGTATATAAATTCAGTGGAAAAGACTATGCATGAAGTAGAGAAACAAAACATAGTTACTATGACATCATCCTGGAATTACATTCTAGAACCACTTGTAATTATGGATGGGACTATTAATGAGGATTTCTCCTGGTCCTCTGCATCACGGCTGTTTGGTTTATCTGCCTTTTGGTCTAACAGCTGCTGTCATATTTTTCCCAGGAGTTTCAAAACTAAAATTACAAAGAGGTGCTGCACCGCTTTTGCAGATATCTCTCAGGATTATGAACACTTTGATTTGATTTGTGATGTCTAAAATTACTATAGTATATGCTGTAATAGTGGGACATGCCCTGCGATGATAGATTTGAGGGTTGGTAAGTCTATTTGTATGAAGTTGAATTCACATTCTTCTTTTTACCAAAAAAAGGTGCATATACAAAAATTTGTTTAGTATCTTGATGTATATTCTTTCAGGTTATTTTGTATGAATATCCACATGTGTACCTTTTAGGTAATCATAATGTGTGTTTTACATTTTCAAGTTTTTATTATTTATTTATTTATTTAAGAGGTAGTGTACAAAAAGAGAGGGAGACAGGGAGAATGGTTTCCATTAGCTGACTCACTCACTAAATGTCTGTTAACGGCCAGAGCTGAACTGATACAAAGCCAGGAGCTAGAGGCTGCTTCTGGGTCTCCCACACAGGTACAGAAACACAAGCACTTGGACCATCTTCTACTGCCTTCACAGGCCATGAGCACAGAGCTGGATCGAAAGAGGAGCAGCCGGCTCTTGAACCAGAGCCCATATGGATTGCCAGCACCGAAGCTGGAAGCTTAGCCAACATCGCCACAGGACAGGCCCCCCAATTTGTGTTTTCTCTTATAAAAATCTTTTTATTTTTCACTTAAAACATTGTCACATTTATTTAAGCACATTTTATTTCTTGGTTTATTTATTTGTAAGCCTGTTATAAACCTTCCCAAAAGGACAGAAAGAGGGGAAAAGTAGGAGAAAGAAGCGTCACTGCCTGGACGTCTCCTGGACGGGCACTTGCGCTCAAGGAACGCGCGCAGGGCTTCAGGGAGTGTGCTGCAGCACACGCAGAGCCCGCGCGCCCGTGCTGCGCCGCCCAGCGCGTCCTGCCTGCCCTGCGCGCCTATTACCTTGGCCGTGGTCTGCCTGCGAGCCCCAGCAGCTGCACAAGGGGGCGTCCGCCTCGCCCCTCTCTCTCCACACCTAGGGGTCGCTGGCCTGTCCCTCTACTTCCGGCGCCCAGAAGGGGGCCTCCAGCTCCTTCTCTCTTTCTGGAACCATCTCTGGGTCTGGCTGCAGGTGCCTGCGCTGCGGCCGTGCGACCTGATGGAAACCCAGGTACTCGGTCTCCTGGGGGCTGGGCGCCGCGGGTCTGAGGCGGCCGGCCCGCGCCTGCCCCGAGGGCCGCGAGGCTGCTGGGCTCCGTGAGCTCGTCAGCTCCCTGAGGTAGCCCCTCGGCCGGTCAGGGCAGCCTGCTCGGCTAGGCCAGGCTGGCACCGCGTGGCGCAGCCGCGTGTGGCGGGTCTGCAGGGCCTCGCGGGGCTCTGTGTGTCCGTGCCGCTCGCCACCGGCCGGGCCTCAGCGCCCGAACCGCTCCCTGAGCTGCGGGGAGTGGAGGGGGGTGGGTATGCAGGGCAGCGATCCCGCTGGGACCGCGGCCCCTTCCCCCAGAGCTCTCGGCCCTGCCTGTCCAGCGGCCTCCGCCGCGTCGCCCCCGGGCCAGCCGCCCTCCACGGCCTGGCCCAGGTGCCCGCGCCCGGGTCCCGGGCCGCCACCACAGAGCCTTCCCTGCTCACCCGCACCCCCTCGAGTTGCCTGGCGCCCTCTCAGCCATTGCCGCCCCTTGGCACCCTAAGCACATTTGGTCGGTGCCGCGTGGTATCCCCTGGTGTGGATATGCCTCTGTTTATCTACTCGAGCCAGAAAAGTAGGCAGTGTTCTACTTTTTTTCTATTTACAACTCTATTCTTCATTGCGTTCTTACATCTAAATCTTTTATGCAGCTAGGTCCTTAATGAAAATTTCTAATGCTGGGCATTTTTAAGACTTGATCCTTATTGTTAGTTGCCTTAGTACTAAGCAGTTGATAATTCATTCAGTGTGTCGAGTGTACCTACTCTCCTATGCACTTCATATTTGCTGTCTTTTAAAATTATCTATGAATTTGTTTTAAATTTTAATAGACATCAAAAATTTTATGCACATTTATGGGGTCCTGTGTGATGTAGCATGGATGCATTGTATAATATCCAATCAGAATAAATATATTTATCCATTCAAGCGATTACCCTTTCTTTATATTGGATCATTCAAAATTAGTTTTTTTGAAAAATTCTTGATATATTTATTCAGAATGTGAGGGAGAGATTAAGAGAGAAATAAAGATACAGAGATTTTCCACACACTGGTTCACTCCCTAATGGGCTGCAACAGCCAGGAGGGAAGAACTCCACCTGTGGGCTCTCATGCGCTGACTCCCTAGGCACATTGGCAGGAAGCCGGGTCAGAAGCGGATCATCTAGGACTCAAACCTACACTTCCCTGTGGGGTGCCAGTGTTGCGGGTGGCAGCTTAGACTACTGTGCTACAACGCTCGCCCTAAGGTTTTTACAAATAGGGAAATACACAGTACATTAACGTTATCGGTAGTCCTGGACTGTGCTATAGAACTCTGGAACTCAATTTTTTATCTAAGTATAGCACAGAGACTTCTATGAGATACCTAATTTTGAGACTCAAATGGATGGCGTTATGTGCTAATTGTCTTTGTTTGATTGCTTATTTCACTTAAGAGAATGACCTCCAGTCCCTGCATGTTGTTGCCAATGATTTCAACCACGTTATGGCAGAGTCCTACTCCAGTGCATGTGTACACCACATTTTCTTTATGCAGTCATGGGTGGAAGGGCGTCGAGCCTGTTTGCATTTCGTGGCAGTTGTGAAGTGCTGCAGGAAACATAGGAGTACAGGCTGCCCTTGGACGCACTGATTTCCTTTCCCTTGGATGTATACCCAGGAGTGGCATTGCTGAATCCCACGGTGATTGTATTTAGTGTTTTTGAGGAACCTCCATACTGGCTTTCACAGTGGTTGTACTCAGTTACATTCCCACCAGTAGTGTGAAAGGTTCTCTTTGCTCCTTATGCTCCCCGATCCTTGTTCTATGTTTCCTTCATGATAACAGCTAACCTTAACTGGAGTTAGGTGAAATCCCATTGTGGTTTTGATTTGAATTTCCTGGATGATTAGGCATGTGGAGTTTTATTTCCTGTACCTGTTGGACATTTGTGTGTCATGCTTTGGAGGAATTTCTGTTTAGTTCTACTTCCTATTTTTAAATGGGAGTTTTGTGGATTTTTTTGTTTTTGCTATTAAATTGTTTGAGTTCCCAATATATTCTGATATGAATCCTTTGTCAGATATATGGCTTGCAAATATTTTCTGCTGTTCTGTACGTTGTCCCTTCACTATAGTCTGTTTCCTTTTCTGTGCAAAAAGCTCCTTAGTGTGATGAAATCCCGTTTGCCTATCTTTGTTTTTATTTGCTATGCTTAGGGATAATGATCTCAAAGCTTGCCTATTTCAGTGTCTTGAAGTGTTGCTCAAATGTTTTCTTCTAATAGTTTCAACCTTTCAGATTTTTATATCCATTTTGAGACTTGTTTGTATTATTAATTTATTTGAGCGGTAGAGCTTCAGATGGAGAGAGAGACAGAGAGAGATGTCCTCCATGTGCTGGTTCACTCCCCGAATGTCCACATCCCATGGAGCAGGGCTGATCAGAAGCCAGGAGCCGAGAGCTGCTTCTGTTTCTCCATGGCAGGTGCAAGGGCCCAAACACTGGGCCATCATCTGCTCCTTTCTTAGGCCTTAGGCAGAGATCTGCTTCGGTAAAGTTTCAGCTTGCTCTTAAGCCGGGTCCTAATGGGATGCCTTAGCCAAAGGTGGAAGCTAAGTATACAGCCCCACCTGGATGCCCCCGATCTGTTGTTTCTTCTATAAACATCTTTTCTCTTCCAGCATTGTCTTATGTGGCCAGCGCTGTGCTGTAGCCGCTTAGGCTGCCATCGGCAGCACTACACCCCATAGGGGCTCTGGTTTGATCCCTGCCGCTCTGCTTCTGTTCTAGCTCCCTGCTAAAGCTCCTGGGATGCAGTGGAAGTGGCCCAGGTAGTCGACCCCTGCACACACGTGGGAGACCCAGGAGTTGCTCCTAGCTCGTGGCTTGGGCCTGGCCCAGCCTTGGCCATTGGACTCACTTGGAGAGTGAACCAGGGGATGGCACAACTCTGTCTCTTCTGTTTCTCTCCCTGTCTCTTTCTCGCTATATTGACCATCAAATGAATAAATAAATCTTTAATCAAAGTGGCAGGGGAAAAAAAGGACCAAAGCATTGTCATATTTATTTAAGCACATTTTATTTCTTGGTTTATTTATTTGTAAGCCTGTTATAAACCTTCCCAAAAGGACAGAAAGAGGGGAAAAGTAGGAGAAAGAAGCGTCACTGCCTGGACGTCTCCTGGACGGGCACTTGCGCTCAAGGAACGCGCGCAGGGCTTCAGGGAGTGTGCTGCAGCACACGCAGAGCCCGCGCGCCCGCGCTGCGCCGCCCAGCGCGTCCTGCCTGCCCTGCGCGCCTATTACCTTGGCCGTGGTCTGCCTGCGAGCCCCAGCAGCTGCACAAGGGGGCGTCCGCCTCGCCCCTCTCTCTCCACACCTAGGGGTCGCTGGCCTGTCCCTCTACTTCCGGCGCCCAGAAGGGGGCCTCCAGCTCCTTCTCTCTTTCTGGAACCATCTCTGGGTCTGGCTGCAGGTGCCTGCGCTGCGGCCGTGCGACCTGATGGAAACCCAGGTACTCGGTCTCCTGGGGGCTGGGCGCCGCGGGTCTGAGGCGGCCGGCCCGCGCCTGCCCCGAGGGCCGCGAGGCTGCTGGGCTCCGTGAGCTCGTCAGCTCCCTGAGGTAGCCCCTCGGCCGGTCAGGGCAGCCTGCTCGGCTAGGCCAGGCTGGCACCGCGTGGCGCAGCCGCGTGTGGCGGGTCTGCAGGGCCTCGCGGGGCTCTGTGTGTCCGTGCCGCTCGCCACCGGCCGGGCCTCAGCGCCCGAACCGCTCCCTGAGCTGCGGGGAGTGGAGGGGGGTGGGTATGCAGGGCAGCGATCCCGCTGGGACCGCGGCCCCTTCCCCCAGAGCTCTCGGCCCTGCCTGTCCAGCGGCCTCCGCCGCGTCGCCCCCGGGCCAGCCGCCCTCCACGGCCTGGCCCAGGTGCCCGCGCCCGGGTCCCGGGCCGCCACCACAGAGCCTTCCCTGCTCACCCGCACCCCCTCGAGTTGCCTGGCGCCCTCTCAGCCATTGCCGCCCCTTGGCACCCTAAGCACATTTGGTCGGTGCCGCGTGGTATCCCCTGGTGTGGATATGCCTCTGTTTATCTACTCGAGCCAGAAAAGTAGGCAGTGTTCTATTTTTCTTTTCTTTTCTTTTTTTTTCTGTTTACAGTTTTATTCCACGTTGCCAGGAAAATTATTACATCTAACTCTTTGTATGTCTTCTCTTTTCTGTAGGATATATTTTTAATGCTTGGCATTTTTAACATTTGATCCTTATTGCGAAGTATCCATGATTCTAAGCAGTTTTAATTCCACCAGTTTGTGAAGAGAGTATCCGTTTTCAGCACTTCATATTTGCTTTCTTTTAAAATTATCTATGAATTTGTTTAAAAGTTTAAGAAACATCAAAATTTTGTGCAGTTTATGGGGTACTGTGTGATGTTTTGGTACATGTGTGCATTGTCTATATCTAATCAGGATAAACATTTATTCTTTCTTTATAGTGAAACATCCAAAGTTTAATTTTTAAAAAACATGATTTATTGATTTATTCAGAATGTAGAGGGAGAGATTAAGAGAGAAAAAGAGAGAGCTTCATCCATTGTTTCACTCCCGAATTGGCTGCAACAGCCTTGTCTGGGCCAGGCCACAGCTAGGAGCCAAGAGCTCCACCTGTGGGCTCTCATCCACTGACTCCCTCGGCACGTTAGCAGGACGTTGGGTCAGAAGTGGATCATCTAGGACTCAAACCTACACTTCCGGGTCCGGCGCTGTGGGGTAGCTGCTAAAGCCACTGCCTGTAGTGCTGTCTGCCGATTGCACAGCTCCAACCGTTGCTACCAATTGAGGAGTGAACCAATGGATGGAAGACCTCTCTCCCTCTCTCTCTCTGTCTCTTTTCTCTCTGTGTAACCCTGACTTTCAAATAAATAAATAAATGGATCTTTAAAAAGAATAAACAACCCCATTGTGTTTTTTATTTGTATATCCATGATGATTAGCAATGTGACGTCTTATTTCCTGTACCTGTTGGAGATTTGTATGTTATCCTTTAGAGACAGTTTCTGCCTATTTGCAAACTGGAATATTTGTGGATTTTTTTTTTTTTGCTATTAAATTGAGTTCCTTATATATTCTGAATATGAATCCTTTGTCAGAAAGATGGCTTGCAAATATTTGTCATTTCACTGTTGTCTGTTTCCTTTGCTGTGCAAAAAGCTCCTTAGTTTGATGAAATCCCATTTATCTACCTTTTTTTTATTTCCTATTCTTTGGGATTATGATCTAGAAAACGCTTGCATATTCAATGTCCTGAATTATTTTTCTTCTACTAGTTTCAACCTTTCTAGTCTTTAATCTTTTTTGAGATGATTTATATTATTTATTTGAAAGGTAGAGCTACATACAGAAAGAGGGAGAGACAGAGAGAAAGGTCTTCCATCTTCTGGTTCACTCCCAAAAGCCTGGGAGCTGCGTAGCAGGGCTGATTCGAAGCCAGGATCCTGGAGCTTCCTCCTGGTCTCCTACGGGGGTGGATGCATGGGCCTAAGCAGTTGGGCCATCTTCCATTGTTTTCCCAGGTCATAAGCACAGAGCCTGATCAGAAAAGGAGCTGCTGGCACAGTAAGGGAAGCTGGCGCCACAGGCTGAGGCTTAGCTTATTATGCCGCAGAGCTGGTCTGGAGATTATTTTTATACTTGGTGAGAGATGGGGATCGAGTTTCATTCTTCTGCGTGTGGCCATCTGATTTCCCCAGTACTATTTATTTAAGGTTATCCTTTTTTCAGTGTATGTTCTTCACACCTTTGTTAAGATCAGTTGGTTGTATGTGTTTCAGCGTTTTTCTGCAGTCTCTATTCCACTGGTGTGTGGATCAGCTTTTATGTCAGTACCATGCTGTTTTAGTCACTGTAGCTATGTGATACTATTTTAACATCAAGTGGTGTAATGCCTCCTTGTTTTTTCTTTTTTTCTCAAGATTACCTTGGCTTTTTGCGGTTCTATACAAATACTAGTAGTTTTTTGTTGTTGTTGTTATTTCTATGAAAAATGTTATTGGAATTTTGATAGAGTTTGTGTTGAATTTTTATTTTTTAAATATTTATTTATTTGAAAGACAGAGTTACAGAGAAAGATGGAGAGACAGAGATATCTTCCATCCACTGGTTCACTTCCCTTTTTTCTGCATGTCAGGGCCTGGGCCTGGCTAATGTCAGGATCCTGGAACTCCATCCAACTCGGGTCTCCCACATGGTTGGCAGGGGTCATCTGCTGCTGCTTTCCCAGGCACATAGCAGGGAGCTGGACCAGAACTGGCGCTCATGTAGGATGAAGCATTGCAGCAGCAGCTTAACCCATTGCACCATAAGGGTCGCTTGTGTTGAATCTTTCAATAGTTTTGGGCATTATGTACATTCTCACAGTACTCGTATTTCCAACCCATGAACACAGGATGTCTTTCCATTCCTTTGTGTCCTCTTCAGTGTCTTTCCTCAATCATTTACCATTTTCATTGTGGAGATCTTTAACCTCGTTGGCTAAATTGATTCCAAAGGTTTTTTTTATTTTTTGTAGCTACTGGAAATGGTATTTTGTTCTTGATTTCTTTTTCAGATGATTCACTATTAGTATGTAACAACACTATTGATTTTTTGTCCAACATTGCTTAATTTGTTTATTAGCACTAACAGCTTTCTGATGGAGTCTTTGGGACTTTTGTCTGCAGTGAGCATTTGACACACTCCCTTCCAGTTGGAATGCTCTTTATTTTCTTCTCTTGCCTAATTGCTACTTCCAGTAGTTATGTTGAATAAAAGTGGTTAGAGTAGGCATCCTTGGCTTGTTCTGGATTTAGAAAGAAATCCTTTTCCCTGTTTAATATGAGGTTAGCTGTTAGATGGTTGTTTATGGCCTTTATTATGTTGAGAATTGTTCCTCCTATACCAGATTTGATCAGTTTTCATCATGAAAGGATGTTGAATTTTGTTAAGTGCCTTTTCTATATGTATTGACAAAATGTTTAATTTATAAAATACACATAGAAACATTATAAAACTTAGGGGACATGGAAAATAATTACCTAGAATATTTCCCTAACATGCCTATGATTGTATTAATTGTTATAATATTCCATAAATACATAAATTGTACATATAGTTTTGTTTTCTGCTTTTTTCATTGTTAAGTGTATTTTTTTCTCTGCTTTTCTTGGCCTTGGTGTTTCTGCTTTTTATTTGCCACATGATAGTACAGTAAATATATATATATATATATATTTATATAAAATTCTTCTGTTCCTGAAAAACTATCTTGCTACCAATTTTATTACAAATAATACAATAAAATGCAGATATCATTTATTGAACACTTAAAGGTTTATACTCTGTATTTTCTCTGTATTATTTTCTTAAAATTGATATATAGGATTGATAATATCAGATCATGAACAGTTTAATGGCACAACCTTTATTCCTATGTCATCCATCCTTCTTTTCTGTATTTCTTTCTGTCTTCAGACATTCACTGGAAGCCTAGCATGTGTCAGGTAGCACAGATAATGCAAAATAAATCAGATGGAGTCCTTGGAGTTGGACATTAAAAACACATGATAAAGAGTAATTGATTAAAAAACACATTATTTTTAAAAGTTAATTCATTTGAAAAACAGGAAGATATATATATATATTTACTGTACTATCATGAATATATATATTATGATATATATGATATATGATTATATATATATAATATATATATATAATATATATATATATATATATTCTGTCCACTGTTTTGCTCCCCAAATGGCCAGAATAGCTAAGTCTGGGCCAGGCCAGAGCCAGGAGTTCGATCCTGG
Source organism: Sylvilagus floridanus (assembly GCA_949820135.1). Classification (NCBI taxonomy): domain Eukaryota; kingdom Metazoa; phylum Chordata; class Mammalia; order Lagomorpha; family Leporidae; genus Sylvilagus; species Sylvilagus floridanus. The sequence goes on from OX463223.1 coordinate 94,329,319, forward strand.
TCCCCTGCATCCGTGGCCGGGGCCCAAGTACTTGGGCCATCTTCTGCTGCTTTCTCAAGCACATTAGCACATAGCTGGACCTGGAACAGAGCACCCAGGACTGGAACCAGCACTCTGAAATGGGATGCCTGTGTTACAAGGGGTGGCTTAAACTGCTGCACCACAACATTATCCTGATCAAAAAACATCATTGATCATGGGTCTCTATCTCTGTATCCATCCCTCCACTACCCATGATTTCCCTGTGAAGCATGGGAGAGCTAGTTGCAGACATGATACCATTTTACCCCTAAGTATTCCAACATAAGAACAAAGACCTTTGAAAAAATAATCACAATGCAGCGACCAAATTCAGAAAATTTAATATGGATATAATACTATTACAGATATAATACTATTACAAAATCTGTTGTCCACATTAAAATTTTACCAGTTATTCAAGTGTCTTATGGCAGTTTTTCCTCTCTTGATCAATGATCTAATTGAAGATAAAGCCATTTCCTTTAATTGTCTTGTCTCTTTTATTTTCTTTAATCTGGAATAGTTCCTCAGCCTTTGTGTTTCACAACATTGTTATTTTTTTAAAAATGAGGTTAATTATCTTATAGAATATTCTTTAATGTGAATTTGCTGAGATTTCCTCTTATTTGGACACTGGCTATACATTTTTGTTAGGAATAGTGTGGGAGCAATACTGTGTTCTTCTTTACATATCATATTAGGTATGTGATATTGGTTTGTCCTAATATTGGGTATGTAAAATTTTATTACTTGGTTAAAGTAGGGCCTTTCAAGTTCTTCCATTGTAAAGTTACCCTTTTTTGCCTTATTGAAAAGTAATTGTAAGGAGATACTTTGAAACTATATAAATATTCTGTTTATCATCCAGCTTTATTACTTTTCATATCCATTGATGATTTTCCAATTCTATGCATTTCTGAGTATATTTATTATTTGGCTCTTTACTGGAAGTAAGCAAATTTCCCTACCCTATTTGTTTATATCAATATGAATTCACGGATTCTTATTTTATTGAGTGGGTCTTATTCCTTTACTACCATTATTTATTTTGGTGCCCAAATTGTCCTGCATTTGGGCAGTAGAAGCCTTTTCAAGCTGGCTCCTTTGTGCTTTTGATTGGTCCCCATATTCCTCAAGCAGTTCTTCATGTTTTGGCATAGCAAGATTATCCAGGCTAGTTTGTACTTTCCTTATCTCAGTGCTGCAATCAGTTATTTCTTAAGGAATATTTATCCCTTTTAGGTCAGACACCAATACAGGAGTTTAAATGTGGTATTTTAAAGATTCTCCAAGGCACTTTTGCTGGTCTGTTTCTGTACCCCTCTGTCATACAGACCTCATGTATTTCGAAGTTCTGTCCAGGCACCTGCTGAGTGAACAGGAAGGAGGAGGGGTTGGAATAGTTCATTGAGATGGAGAAACATAAGTTAAAGTCACAGTATATGAAAGTTCCCAACTCTTACAAGGGATTACTGTTTAGTGTAGTTTTAAGCAAGAGATTAGGCCGGAGAATCAGGCAGGGAGCTGTTCATTGACTTTATTTTCCATCTGAAGGAACTTTAACGTTATAGGAGATGCGAGGCTGTCATAGAGGATTTAAACTGGGTAGGTAGATGTTTGGTTTTGTTAGATTTGCATTCTAAGATAGATCACTCTGTTTTCACCAGTGACAATGCTTAAAGGATGGATGAGGTAAATGTTTAAAATTATGTTCTAACAAAGTTGTTATTTGCTTTGTGTTCTTTTAAAGATTCATTTTATTTATTTGAAAGTGAGAGTTAGAGAGAAAGAGAGATTTTCCATCTGCTGGTTCACTCCTTAGATGTCCACAATGGCAAGGCTGAGCCAGGTTGGAGCCAGGAGCTTTATCTGGGTCTCCTACATGAGTGACAGGGTCCCAAACACTTGGACCATCTTCTGCTGCCCAGGTGCATTAGCAAAGAGTTGGGTTGGAAGTGGAGCAGCCAGGGCCTGAACTGGCACCCATAGGGGATGCCAGAGTTGCAGATGGTGGCTTTACCCACTATGCCACAGTGCCATCCCCTATAATTTGTTTTCTTAAGGGCTTCAACTTTTCTCCTAGAAGCCTGTGTTGTAGCTACTAGATTCTGATGCCTCAAAGATATAGTTGACATTAGTGGGTGAGAGAGCCCACAGGATAAGTTAACTTGAGTCATTGATTTGTCTTTTTAAGGAATGGCAATAACTCTTTTTAGTAGTTTTCCAAACAGAACTGGAAGCTCAATAGTAGTGGTATCCATTGAAGAAAAATAAACCAAAGTACACAAAGCACTGTTGATTTTTTAAAATGGAAAACCATGATGGATAAAATATACCTGCAGTACTACTGCATTTCATTTTTCTTTATCTTAGCTAAAAATATCAATAATAGTATTGATATAGTAATAATATACGTATTCTACCTATTTTGCAAAGCAACCAGAATAGGAAATCTATCAGTTATGTTTTCTGAAATAATAGTAAATTACATCTTTGGCTCAAATTTTATTGTTAACAAAGCAATTTTTATTTCTGTACTGTTTATAGGCTGTATCCCAACCAGTTGGAGTTGAGCAACAAGCAACTCCTCAACAACCAGATTTAGTTAGAAGGTAAGTATTGTTAAATTAAGACCATGAAAACAATGAGGTTATGCTGATGCATGTGAGTTTATTAGATGCTTAATGTATCTTGATTACATAAGCTTCTGTGTTCTTTAATTTGTGTAAGTTTAATAAAATGGTAGGTATTATTTTTTACATAAGTAAGGATCATATGGATTATGGGATTATTGACCATTTTCTTGTTCTTTTAATTATACTATTTTGTTCTAAGAAAAGCTTATAAGAGCTAAAGAAGGAAGTAAGAAATAATGCCATTTAAAGTAGAATTCCAGCTAATATAGAGAAGTAAATGATTACTCTAAGAGGTACCAATCTGCAGCTCTTCCTAACATTTACCACATAAATCATTGTATATTGTTTGGTAGTTGTAAACTAGTATTCTTCTGTATGTTGTTTAGATTGGGGTATTTCCGTTGTTCTATCCTCAAATTCACTGATTCTTTACTTTCTCTTATTCATTCTATTGTATCAACTCCATGAATTTTTATTTCTATGACTGTACATTTAATACTGTAATTCCCATTTGACTTTAAAAATATTTTCTATTTCTTGGATGAGATTTTGTGTTTATATTTGCTTCAGTAGTATTTACAATTGCTCACTGAAGCATTTTGATGATGGCTGTTTCAGAATCTTCACTGGGGTAGAGGCAGGCATTTGGCCTAGTGGTTAAGACACTGGTTAGGATGCCTGCAATTCCAGATTGGAGTGCCTGGATTAGATTCCCAGCTGCAACACCTGTATCCAGCTTCTTGCTACTGTGGAACCTAGGAGGCAGCAGTGATGGCTTTAAGTAGTTGGATTTCCACCACTCACTTGGGAGACCTGTGTTGAGTTGCCAGTTCCTGGCTTTGGCCCAGCCCCAGCTGTTGTGGGCATTTGGAAAGTGAATCAATGAATGAAGGTGCCCTTCCTCCCCTCCCCTCCCCTCCTCCTCCCTCTCCTCCCTCTCCTCCCTCTCCTCTCCCTTCTCCCCCTTCCTCCTTCTTCTTCCTTCTTCTCTCTTTCTATATATATATATTTTTTTTTCCTTTATAAAACCATCCAGTCTCTGATTCATCTTAATGGTGGCATTTGTTGATTGTCTTTTTACATTCAAATTCTGATTTTCCTGGCTTATTTCCTGGATTTTATTTTCATTTGTCTCTGACATTTTGGGTCTTTTTAAAAAAATATTTATTTATTTTATTTGAAAGAGTTACAGAGAGAGAGGAGAGAGGAGAGAAAGAGAGAGAGAGAGATGGTCTTCCATCTGCTGGTTCACTCCCCAATTGGCTGCAATGGCTGAAGCTTGCGCCGATCCGAAGCCAGGAGCCAGGAGCTTCTTCCAGGTCTCCTATGCAGGTTCAGGGGCCTAAGGGCTTGGGCCATCTTCTACTGCTTTCGCAGGCCATAGTAGAGAGCTGGATAGGAAAAGGAGCAGCTGGGACTCGAACTAGCATCCATATGGGACGCCGACACTGCAGGCAATGCCTTTACCCACTACACCATAGCACCGGCCCCAACATTTTAGGTCTTGTACTAGGAAACTGTATTTAAAACTTGTATTTTAACATATATTCATCCTGTTTAGGTACATGGAGGTCCTGACCTACTTTTGTGGACTGTGATATTTAAAGACAATTTAGTTCTCAGAGTCCTTTGGTGCCATTCTAGTCTGCTTTGTTCACTTAGTACCACTGTCCCCTTCCACTGGTTTGAGGAATAGGGAGTATTTCTCCAAGTCTGCTTCCCTAGGAAGATACTGTATGTCATACTCTACTGGTAGGGCTCCTATCAGTGCCAGTGGGGGAGTGTGCCTGCTTAAGTCATCGTCTGCTGCTGGGTTGGGGGTCAGGTGACACCGAGATTGGACTGCCTTTTCTTACTAGGTAGGTAGTTGGGAGGGGCCAAGCTGCTATGTTTCTCGAAAGTCCTGGGGGTCCATAGCCAGTGCAGTCCACTTTCATCTTTTTATTCTTCAGTGCTTGCCTGTGGTTGTTCACTATATTCTTGCTAGATTTTTTTTAAGCCAGTACTTAAGGGGGAGGAGCACAGAGAATGAATTTCTACTAATTTATCCTAAACATAATGTAGTGTTTTTAAGATAACTATATGATATAGTCCCATTGACTAAAATTATGTCACTTTTACCTTCCAAAGGTATTATTGTTTATTGCCATTTCTCTGTATATTTAAAAACTTTAGGAGCAGTATTAATGTGTCACCTTCTGTCACTTTTATTTACATGAATTATTTGTCATGGACATAGAAAAAAATTTAAGTTATTTTTACCTCTTCTTGTACATCTCTATACAGAAGCAGCATGAGTAGTTTCTAGAAGAAAGATGTAATAAAAAGTTAATTAAAAAGATATGCCTGCAACCCATATGGGTGCCGGTTCGAGTCCCAACTGCTCCACTTTCTATCCAGTGCTCTGCTATGGCCTGGGAAAGCAGTTGAGGATGGCCCAGGTCCTTGGGCCCCTGCACCCACTTGGGAAACCCGAAAGAAGCTCCTGGCTTTGGATTGGCCCAGCTCTGGCCATTGTGGCCATTTGGGGAGTGAACCAGCAGATGGAAGACCTCTCTCTCTAACTCTACCAATTGCTGTAACTCTGTCTTTCAAATCAATAAAATAAATCTTTTTTTAAAAAACAGATATGTTTGAACAAATGCAAGTGTCCATTTGGCGCTTGCTGATCTTGTCATTTAAATTTCATATATGTTTATTTGACTTTTTGATTTATTGAGTGTCTTCAAATTTATTAAAGAAAAAGCCAAAAAAGGCATTTGACATTACTACCTTGAACCTGTAAAATATAACTAATTAGAATTAATCACATTGAACCATTTGTATCATTCATTTTCATTTCTTGTTTGCCTCCTGCAGTACTCCTGTCTACCACACTTGGCCTTTCTATCTCTTGAGTTCATTATATAACCAAGTAAATTTTGCCTGAGAATTTGTTTGAGCAGTTTTATTTGAACATATTGATGAAGTGACTAACCCTAAAACAAGATAAAATTGATCAAGAACATTCCCTAATAAAAGTGATCTATCACTGGCGATGTCTGCCTTTTTTTCTATCATTTTGAGAAGATATTTGCCAAATAAATACAATATGATCTCATTTTTTCATAACTTTAAAAAGCGGCTTTATTGAATTATTCAAATACTGTAACATACCCCTTTAAATAATGTAATGCAGTGCTTTTCATATATTCATAGACCTATGTAATCATAACTTAAAAAATAATTAGTTTGTGTTGGTTTTACTTTAACAAATTATTCATGATTTTTATAATTAATTGGGAATTTTTCTTAGAATTTTACCAGCAGAATTGGAATAAGTTGCTTTTTTTTAAAATTTATTAGCATGAATCAAGATATGGCATCTATGAAGGAAAACGCCAATAACCTTGATAACCCAAGTGGAAATGGAAAACAGGATCGGATGAAACAGCGAAGAGCTTCCTGTCCCCGGTCAGAGAAGGGGACTAAATTTCAGCTTACTGTCCTTCAGGTCAGTATGTACATATGGTTTGATTAGGCCGGCGCCATGGCTCACTTGGCTAATCCTCCACCTGCAGCACTGGCACCCCGGGTTCTAGTCCCGGTTGGGGCACTGGATTCTGTCCCGGTTGCTCCTCTTCCAGTCCAGCTCTCTGCTGTGGCCCGGGAAGGCATTAAATGATGGCCCAAGTGCTTGGGCCCTGCACCCACATGGGAGAGCAGGAGGAAGCACGTGGCTCCTGGCTTCGGATCGGTGCAGCGCGCTGGCCGTGGCAGCCATTTGGGGGGTGAACCAATGGAAAAGGAAGAACTTTCTCTCTGTCTCTCTCTCTCTCTAACTGGCTGTCAAAAAAAAATGGTTTGATTAAAAGTATATGTTTAAGCCAGCACTGTGGCATAGTAGGCTAAGCCTCTGCCTGTCTGCCTTTGCCAGCATCCCATATGGGCACTGGTTTATTTCCCGGCTGCTCTTCTTCTGATCCAGCTCCCTGCTGTGGTCTGGGAAAGCAGTGGAAGATGGCCCAAGTGCTTGGGCTCCTGAACCCATATGGGAGCTCCAGAAAAAGCTCCTGGCTCCTGCTTCGGATCACCCCAGCTCCAGCCATTGTGACCATATGGGGAGTGAACTAGTGGATGGAAGACCTCTCTCTCTGTCTCTTCATCTCTCTCTAACTCTACCTCTCAAATAAATAAATAAATCTTTAAAAAGAAGAGTACATGTTTAGATCTGAGTTCCTTGGAGGGACATTGATGTGGAAGTAAGTATAGAATATTGTGAAACAATCTAAATTTTCTTCCATTAAAACATTTCTGATAAGAGTGTTCTGTAGTTGTTTTACTTGGGAAATATAGAGAAAATATAGGGAAGAAAATAAAAATCCTTGGGTTGGGCATTGTGGCTCAGGAGGTTAAGCTCCTGCTTGGGGTGCCCCAGCATCCTATTTCAGAGTGCCTGGGATAGAGTCCCATATCATCTTCTGATCCAGTTTCCTGCTGATGTGCCTGGGAGGCAGAAGAGGATGGCCCAAGTGCTTGGTTTCTCTGCTACCCATGTGGGAGTCCTGGATGAAGCACCTGTCTCCTGACTTCAGCCTTACCCAGCTCCAGCTGCTATAGCACTTGGGGAGTGAGTCAGTGTATGGAAAAATCTTTCTTTCTATCCCTCTCTGTCACTCTGCCTTTCAAATAAATAAATAAATAAAACTTAAAAAATGAAAATGATTGGGGCCAGCATTGTGGCTTAGCAGGTTAAGCTGTTGCCTGCAATGCTGGCATCTCATATGGGTGCTGGTTTGGGTCAGGGCTGCTCCACTTCCAATCGAACTCCCTGCTAATGTGCCTGGGAAGGTAGCAGAGGATGGCCCAAGTGTTTGGGGCCCTCACCATGTGGGAGACCTAGATGAGGCTCCTGGATCCTGCCTTTGGTCTGGCCTAACTCTGGCTGTGTGGCCTTTTGGGGAATAACCCAGTAAATGGAGGATCCCTCTCTCTCTGTCTCTCCCTCCCTCTATTCCTCCTTCAAAGAAGTAAAATAAGTCTTTTTAAAAATTTTGTTATCACCAGAGATAGTTCCTATTAATGTTTTAGTTTTCATCTCTTTATCATGTGTATTGCAGCATTTATTTATTTATTTTTTATTTTTTGACAGGCAGAGTGGACAGTGAGAGAGAGAGAGAAAGAGAGAAAGGTCTTCCTTTGCCGTTGGTTCACCCTCCAATGGCCGCCGCGGCCGGCGCGCTGCAGCCGGCACACGCGCTGATCTGAAGCCAGGAGCCAGGTGCTTCTCCTGGTCTCCCATGGGGTGCAGGGCCCAAGAACTTGGGCCATCCTCCACTGCACTCCTGGGCCACAACAGAGAGCTGGCCTGGAAGAGGAGCAACCGGGACAGAATCCGGTGCCCTGACCGGGACTAGAACCCGGTGTGCCGGTGCCACAAGGCAGAGGATTAGCCTAGTGAGCTGCGGCGTCGGCAGCATTTTTTTAAAAAGGTTTATTTTATTTATTTGAAAGACAGGGAGGAATGGAGGGAGAGTATCTTCCATCTGCTTGTTCACTCCCCAAATGGCTGCAATGGCTAGGGATGGGACAAGCCTAAGCTAGGAACCTGGAACTCCATCCAGGTCTCCACATGGGTGGCAGGGGCCCAAGTACTTGGACTGTCTTCTGCTGCCTTCCCAGGAGCATTAATAGGAAGCTGGATTGGCTGTGGAGCAGCCAGGACTCAGATTGACACTAATGTGGGATGCGCACTCATGGGATACTGGAATTATAGGTGGTGGCTTAACCTGCTGCCTTATAATGCTGGGCCTCCGTGTAGTATTTTACAATGGAAAATGTAATTGTACTAGTGATAGTAGTGAAAATCTGTTGAATTCTTTTGTGGTAGGTATCCTAGTGTTATATACTCATTTTATCATTTAATCTTTCAATAACCCTGTATTACAGGTGGTAGTGTACTCATTTATACAAATGAGGACACTGAAGATCAGAGAAGTAAAATAATTTACCTCAGGTTACTCAACTAGCAAGTGATAGAGTCAGATCTAAATACTGCTGTATTTCAGACTGTAGAACCTCTAACTAACTAATATATATATTTCAGATGGATGCTTAAATCACTATACAATTTTGTATTCTGTGTTTTTAAAAACTTGATAGATCAAGTATTTCCCCCTTTATCATTAAGTAATTTCTCAATAGAATTTTTTTAAAAGACCCATTTATTTATTTGAAAATCAGGGCTATAGAGAGGGAGAGGCAGAGGCAGAGAGAAAGAAGTCTTCCATCTGCTGGTTCACTCCCCAAATGGCTGCAATGGCCAGGATTGGGCCTGACTGAAGCCAGGAGCACCATCCTTTTCTCACATGTGGACACAGGTGCCCAAGCACTTGGGCCATCTACTGCTGCTTTCCCAAGGGCAATAGTGAGGAGCTGGATCAGAAGTGGAGCAGCCAGGACTCGAACTGGTGCCCACATGGGATGCAGATGCCGCAGGTAGCAGGTCAACCCAGCACACCACAGCGCCAACCCTCAATAGCATATTTTAAATGACTGTATCAGATAGCCCCTTGCATAGACATAATTTAATCGTTCCCTCTATTATTCTTTATTTGGGTTCTCTCTCTGTCTTTATTTCTGCTATTCTTTTTTTCTTCCTTCTTGTTTGTCTCTCTACAGCATACATCCTTATATACATAAATCTTAGTCTCTATCCCTGATTGCTTTCCATGACTGAAACCTAGAATTACCAGGTTAGAGAGCATGCTGGTTTTTTAATTTTCTAAATACATTTCATTAGATTGCTGTGCAGAATTGTTGGACTAGTTTACATATCCACTAGCAGTGCCTCTTTTGATTGGAGTCAATTTCTAAGTTTAAGGGACTTAGAAATGAGTGACTGGACTTAAGTCTGAGTTGTCATATAACAATAGTGATGATTATACTTTCATTGATTTATATGAAAAATTATGTTCTGTTTTCTTTTGCACAGGGCCATATTTCTAACTTATGTTTCACTGAGTTATATGTGCCTGTTAGATTTGTCATAGAGTCACTAAATGGAATTTACCCAAGATCTGTAAAATCTTTATAGATTCTGAACTGCTTAATTAATTTTCCACATATGTTGTATGTATCCTCATCTGGATGTTTTCTGAGCAGTTAGCAAAGACAGTCATTGACTCTTAAACTGGTAAAATGTTTGTACTCAGGTGTCAACTTCTGGAGACAATATGGTGGAATGTCAGCTGGAAACACACAACAACAAGATGGTCACCTTCAAATTTGATGTTGATGGTGATGCACCAGAGGATATTGCAGACTATATGGTTAAGTATAGTAAAACCAAATTGTTATCCCTTCACCATTCTCTGTCACTGCCCCCCAACTCTTCTACAGAACCATTTTTTTAGAGGATACAGTTAGTGTTGACAATTTATACAGACCTAATTGGTTATGATGAAGGGTAAATCACTGCATCTTCTCTGGTTTCAATATACTTATCTGGGAAATGTGAGGGGGTTTCATTACCAGATGATTGAGCACAATAGTTCTTAGCTCTGACTGCATGTTAAAATCCTCTGAAGAACTTTTTAAATTCTGTTGTCTTTGTCCCTGATTAAATCAGTTTTGGGGGGTGGGGCCTAAACATCAATAATTTGTAAAATGCCCCCTGGTAATTGTAGTATGTTAGCCACTGATCTGACATTTGACATGTAGGTGTTCAAGTTATATTCATCATTTCATTTAGTTCTGCCTCTTGTTTAACGGTCATTTTCTAAACTCTGTTCTTTCATACTTTCCCTAAATATATAGCCTAATTAAAGTTCTTCTGAGCCTTTCTTTACTATATGTAGAGGTATTTAATTTGTGATTTGTTGCTTAAAAGCTTTTGGATTGGGACATCCTAGTTTTAAACCTCGCCTCAGTTACATTCTTCAAGTAACCTATTTGTCAAACACTGGAGTTTTTTTGTGTTAAATGCTGGCAATCTTTAGTTAGGTAATGCCAGCCTGACAAATGTCAGTGGCCTCAGAATAATTTAATACATTATATGATAATTCATTATTGGTCATTGATAATTTTGTTGTGGCATGGCTAACTCTGTTTACAGTATCGCCATTTTGAGGAAACTAAATTCATTCTCATGAACAGACTTGCTTTTACTTTGGGACAGGTTGAAGATAACTTTGTGTTGGAAAATGAGAAAGAAAAATTTGTTGAAGAATTGAGGGTTATTGTAGGTCAAGCCCAGGAGATCCTTCATGTCCACTCTGCTGCAGAAAGAACCATTGGAACTGATGGTATTACCTTGGAATCCAACAGTAACCAAGTAAGAGCAATTTCTTTAGCAAAAAAGGTTTTCTTGGATACGTATCAAGAACTTCTTTATTTATCTATTCATTTTTAATTTAGACAGGATCATCTGAACAAGTACAGATAAATTCTGCATCTACTCAAACCAGCAGTAAGTATATTTAATAAAAGTCACCATTTGACCTTTGAAGCTAGACATTTAGAAATTTTAATTTATATACTTTCATTGGGAAGGATGTTCTACTATACATAATTTACTAAGTTTTTGATGTAGATTTTCCTTCTCTTTGAAAAGCACCTTATGGTTTTGAGGGAGAAATCCATTTTCCAAATTTCCCCCAAGTATGGTTCTTTGTTTGATTGATTTGCTTCTGAGCCATCACATGTACCAATGTCCTCTAATGGCATAACTATTTTAAGCTTAACTGGTAAGTTATTTTTCTATGATATGAGTTGGGCAGAAACTTTGCTAATTGAAATCATTATGTTCTAAATTTGCCTTAGTAGTCATTCATATCTTGATTTCATTCTACCATTGATATACTTCTACCTGCCCTGATTACTGATAACTTTTTAAAATAGATTTATTTCTTTATTTGAGAGACAGAGTTACAGAACCTTCCATCTGCTGGTTCACTCCCCAAATGGCCACAAGGGCCAGAGTTGGGCTGATCTGAAGCCAGGTGCCAGGAGTCTATTCCGGTCTCCCACTTGGGTCCAGGGGCCCAAGGACTTGGACCATCTTCTGCTGCTTTCCCCAGGCATATTAGCCTGGAGCTGGATTGGAAGTGGAGGAGCTAGGACTCAAACCACTTCCCATATGGGATGCCAGTGCCACAGGTGGAGGCTTAATCTACTACACCACAGCACTGGCCTGAATGATAACATTTTGTAAATTAGATACTGAATAAACTTCCAGAGACCAATGCTGTTATCTTCTGTTTTCTGATGACTTCATTTCTCTATTCTTTTCATCTCTTGTTATGGTATCTCTTTCTCTGTTCTTCTCAGCTCTTATTATGGTATCTTAAGAGTCTGGGAGGGAGAGAAGAGCTATAGACATGAAGACTTATGAAGGAATTATAACAACGTGAAAGAACAAAAGGTGGTCTTGGAGTAATGGAGCCATACAACATTGTCCTGAAATTTAGTATGACTGTTTTAGGACGCTAGAGTCTTCCTGTATCTTCATTTTCTAGCTAGCAGAGATCTGGGCAGATACCACACTGACAAGTAGGGTAAAGTTGAAAAGATAATTACTTGTCTGAGTATGTTTACAAAGTAGGAGTTAAATTGTAAGGGTTTACTCTATTTTTTTAAAATTTTATTTATTTATTTGAGAGGTAAAGTTTCAGATGGTGAGAGGGAGAGACAGAAAGAAAGGTCTTCCATCCACTGGTTCACTCCCCAAATGGCAGAAAAGGCCAGAGCTGCAGTGATCCAAAGCCAGAAGCTTCTTCCAGGTCTCCTATGCAGGTGCAGGGGCCCAAGGAGCTGGGCCATCTTCTACTGCTTTCCCAGGCCATAGCAGAGAGCTGGATTGGAAGAGGAGTAGCCGGGACTAGAACCAGCACCCACACACAGGTGGAGGATTAACCTACTGTGCCACAGCACCAGTCCCATTTTACTTTATTTTTTAAATTATCATGTAACTAAATTGATTTTCCCTTTAGAATATAGTTATATAAATTGAAATAATTGTGTAGTTTTATTGAAGCTCCACCATAATCATAATATAGAACAGGAAATGTAGGTTTTAATGGAAAAGTCCTTTCTAATTTTCCTTAAGAGGGCCTTGCTTCTCTCTGTTTGAAAAAAGCAACCGTGGAGTCATTGCTGACACCTACTGCGTGATGTTGGTTAAATGCTTGGCCATTTGTGTAGGGCTTATTTCTAAGACACTGAAAGTTTTCTCTGGAAGGAGTCAAATAAGCATAAAGACTTCTATCAGCATATATGAATTTCCGTACTTCGTTGGTTACTGTCAAGAAGATCTAATTGACTTTTACAAGAATCAATTTAAAAATTAATTTTCTTAGAGGGTTAATACCAGGGACTTATTCTGATCCTAGTTACCCATGTCTTGTGATGTTAATTTTGTTTTGTATTGGAAAATTATCCCTTTTAGTTTCACTCTGGTCTGGTCATCCCTGGAACATTGTTTAATAATCGCAAGTACTTTTTTTCCTTCATTACAATAAGTGAGCCCCTGAGACTGACATACTAAATGACCTTTCTCTGAATCATGATCCTTGTAAATATTAGCAAATGTTAAGCATGAAAAAAAAAAAGAGTGCCTTGCTTGTAATTACTATTGATAAATGTTTGCTTTCATGGACTCTAAAATGTTTCTCTAAAGATATATATGCTTAAATGCTTTAGGCTATTTGGCAGGGTTGGGAGGTCTAGCCTTAAAAATTAAACATATCAGGGTTGACGCTGTGGTATAGCAGGTAGCCACTGCCTGCGGTGCCAGCATATCCCATATGGGCACTGGTTTGAGTCCTGGCTTCTCCACTTCCGATCCAGCTCTCTGCTGTGGCCTGGGTAAGCAGTAGAAAATGGCCTATATCCTTGGGCCCCGACACCCAGGTGGGAGACCTGGAAGAGGCTCTTAACTTTGGATCGGCTCAGCTCCAGCCATTGCTGCCATCTGGGGAATGAACCAGCAGATGGAAGACCTCTCTCTATGGCTCTGCCTCTGTCTCTTGTAACTCTGCCTTTCAAATAAAATAAATCAAGCTTTAAAACAAAGTACACATATTGTGATACTGTTGGAAATAAAGATGCAAGACAAAGTCATTTTTTAACCTGGTTTCCTTGGTAAATAGCTAAATAAAGCACACTAATTTCTTATTTATTCTTTTCACAGATGAATCTGCTCCTCAGTCATCCCCAGTTGGTCGTTGGCGATTTTGTATCAATCAAACCATAAGAAACCGTGAGGCTCAGTCTCCTCCTTTTCAGCATTCCATGTCTGCTATTCCTGGGCTCCAGCCACTTCCCAGTAAGCTTCATTCTCTACCAGCCTTATCCCGTGGACATTATATGCTTATGAGAATTTTCCTAACAATTGTTGATGATATTAATATTAGGGTATAATGTAAGCCATTTTAAATTTAATATTTAGGAAAAAATGAAAACGTTTTATTTTTTTCCCTTGACATATTGAATTCTGTATATGTTGAGTCCTATTTATGAGAACTCTCACACAGATTTTCATTTGCTCCTTGTTCCATGTTTCTCTTTTGAGTTTGGGTACTAGTCCATGCTTTGTGTTCACCAACACATGCTTAGTCATTCTTTGTTATTGTTCCAGGTCCAAGAAACACAAATAATAAGGAAATATCACAGGACATACTGCTCACTATAGAAAATAATCCATGTCAGCGTGTACTTTTCACCTCCAAATCAGAACACAAGGATATAGTTGATGGTAAGATTCCTGAATGTACAAGTGTAAAAACTGAGCATCCAGCCTTACTTTATCAAGTGAAAGATAACAGGCAGGTAATAGCACCAGTTACTAATAGTTCCAGTCATTCTGCTACTTCAGTTTGTACAGTTCCAGTTGAACATGAGGGACTCCCCAACAAAGCAGGCATATTTATACCTGTTTATCCATGTCAGCAAGCTGCCAGTCAGGCCCATCCTGGTGAATCAACTCAGATTGCTGGGAGCTCTCTTATAACTCCAGTATTTGTGTCTGATCAAAAACCTCAGTCCTTACCAGTAAAGCAAATAAATATGGATGCAGAGTTTATTTCCCAAGAAGGAGAAACCACGGTGAACACTGAAGCAAATTCTCCTAAGACAGTCATTTCCACTCTGACCCCTGGCCTTGAATCTACTTCCATTCTGCCCGCTACTATCATGGAATCAGATGGTGAAAGACCTCCAAAAATGGAATTTGCAGACAACCGCATTAAAACTCTGGATGAAAAACTGAGAAACTTGCTGTATCAGGAGCACAGCATCTCTAGCATCTATCCTGAGAGTCAGAAGGATACTCAAAGCATAGATTCTCCGTTTTCTTCCTCTGCTGAAGATACACTCTCCTGCCCAGTGCCAGAAGTCCTAGCCATCAGTCACTGTGGAATTCAAGATGGCACTGCACAATCCCCTAATTTCCAACAGATGGACTCTAAGATTCTATCAAATGTGGCTGTAGGTCAGCCTGGTAACATATCAGTGTTCAAAAGAGACCTGAATGTGATAACTTCTGTACCCAGCGAATTGTGTTTACATGTAAGTATCATTCTTTCTAACCAATTGTTTATTCTTTGTTTATAATTTTAAAGAAATGCCTTCTCTTCTAAAGTTCTGTCCTTTAAAGTACAAGGGTCTGTGTCACAAGATTCCACGAATATAGTTATCTGAGAAGGGCATGACTTAGACGGCAAGTGCTCTGACCTGTTCAGTAAATATGCAGAACTACCTTTGGTAAGAGAGCCCTCTGGTGAATTAGTTAGGAACTTGAAAGTAATGTGTGTATTTGTATTAATGACAGAATAGATACTTTTTAATAGATATTTTAGTAGGTAGGAAGAACTTTTTATATTTCTACTTGAAATACCTGTTATCAGTTTCCTCTGTAAAATTTTTATGGTTTGAATTTAGTCATGTTTGGAAGTTTTAATTTATTTGTTTTAAGAAAAAAGTAAAAATCATCCGTAAGCCCATGACTTAAGGTATGTTACAACAGAGCTTTTATTTCCCTTTTCTACCCCCTTTTTTTAAAATGATTTATTTATTTTTATTTGAAAGTCAGAGTGACACAGAGAGGAGAGGCAAGGGCGAGTCTTCCATCTGATGGTTCACTCCCCAATTGCCTCCAACAGCCGGAGCTGTGCCAATCCGAAGCCAGGAGCCAGGAGCTTCCCCTGGGTCTCCCACATGGGTGCAGGGGCCCAAGCACTTGGGCCATCTTCTACTGCTTTCCCAGGCCACAGCAGAGAGCTGGATCGGAAGTTGAACAGCTGGAACTCAAACTGGTGACCATATGGAATGCCAGCGCTTCAGGGCTGGGCATTAACCCACTGCGCCACAGCGCCAGCTCCCTTTCTCTACCCCTTCAAGTCATAGTTGTTTTTTTTTTTAGAAGAAGGGTGTAATTTTTTGTTTTATTTTTTTAACTTTTATTTAATAATATAATAAATTTAATAATATTTAATATTATTTAATAATATTTAATAAATATAAATTTCCAAAGTACAACTTTTGGATTATAGCGGCTTTTCCCCCCCCATAACCTCCCTCCCACCCTCAACCATCCCATCTCCCTCTCCCTCTCCTATCTCATTCACATCAAAATTCATTTTCAATTATCTTTATATACAGAAGATCAATTTAGTGTATATTAAGTAAAGATTTCAACAGTTTACACCCACACAGAAACACAAAGTATATTGTTTGATTACTAGTTATACCATTAATTCACATAGTACAACACATTAAGGACAGAGATCCTACATGGGGAGTAAGTGCACATTAAATTGTTAAATCATAAGTTGACCACCCGAGGCTCTTGTCAGGAGTTGCCAAGGCTATGGAAGCCTCTTGAGTTCACTAACTCCGATCTTATTTAGACAAGATCATAGTCAAAGTGGAAGTTCTCTCCTCCCTTCAGAGAAAGGTACCTCCTTCTTTGATGGCCTGTTCTTTCCACTGGGATCTCACTCACAGAGATCTTTCATTTAGGTCAATTTAGGTTCCCCCCCCCCCCCCCCGGAGTGTCTTGGTTTTCCATGCCTGAGAAACTCTCATGGGCTTTTTAGCTGGATCTGAATGCCTTAAAGGGCTGATTCTGAGGCCAGGGTGCTGTTTAGGACATCTGCCATTCTTTGAGTCTGCTGTGTATCCGACTTCCCTTGTTGGATCGTTCTCTCCTTTTTAATTATATCATTTAGTATTATCAGACACTAGTCTTGTTTATGTGATCCCTTTGACTCAATCCTATCATTATGATCTGGTCATTTGCAACAAAATGGAGGGATCTGGAAAACATCATGCTGAGTGAATTAAGCCAGTCCCAAAGGGACAAATATCATATGTTCTCCCTGATCGGTGATAAATAACCGAGCACCTAAAAGGAAACCTGTTGAAGTGAAATGGACACTATGAGAAACAATGACTTGATCAGCCCTTGTCCTGACTTTTGAGGAACAACTTACTACTGTATTCCTTTTTGTATTCTTTTGTTCTACTTAATACTATTGGTTGAACTCTTTAATTAATGCATAATTATTCTTAGGTGTTTAACTGAAAAGTGATCCCTTTTAAATATAAGAGTGGGAATAAGAGAGGGAAGAGATACACAGTTTGGCACATGCTCAATTGGACTTGCCCCTAATAGTAGAGTTAGAAACGTTCCAGGGGATTCCAATTCAATCCCATCAAGGTGGCATCTCACTAGTCAAAGTGATCAGTTTCAGTTCATAATTAATTGATCATAATGATAGGATTAAAAGTCATAGAGTTAAGTACTACTAATTTGTTTATCATTCTTGATTTTTCTTAAGTTTACAGAGATCTATTTATATATGTATCACAACATTTTGTCACAAATATTGTACCATGTGCACATTGGTCTTTAAAATTTTTCAAAATAGTTAGTTAGTTAGTTAGTTGTTTTAAAGGCAGAGTTACAGAGAGGCAAAGGGCAGAGGCAAAGAGAGAGATCTTCCATCCGCTGGTTCACTCCCTAAATAGCTGCAATGGCCGGAGCTGGGCCAATCTGAAGCCAGGAGCCTGGAACTTCTTCCAAGTCTTCCAACATGGGTGCAGGGGTTCAAGGACTTGGGCTGTCTTCTGCTGTTTTCCCAGGCATATCAGCAGGGAGCTGGATTGGAAGTGGAGCAGCCAAGACTCAAACCAGCACCCATATGGGATGCTGGCACTGTAGGCAGTGGCTTTACCTGCTACGCCACAGCACTGGGCCCTATAGCTTAATTTATTTTTTTTTATAGTGCATCACAGATGTCTTTCCAAATCTTGACCACTGTATCTGTTTGTTATTGTTATAAATAATATGTTCTTATATGTAATGTAAAATTTATCATACCCCAAGCCTATAGACATAGATATTAAATCTTTCCAGACACAATTTTAATTAAAATAAAAATATTCCCATGCATATATTTCTTGATACATGTTCATACTCATATGCATATACTCTTCACATATTTCTGCTCTTCTGCGTTTTTCCACTAACTATGGGCATCTATCCATGTCAGTATACATACGTGGTGAACTTTACTTAACTTTTCTATACAGCTCCATGATATTCCACTGAATAGATGTAATTTACACTATTTTTGGTAAATTATAACTTTTAAATTATATAATTAACACATAAACAAAAAAGTAATTCAGAAGGATAGAAAATTAAATGTAATCGTATTAATGCCCTCTCATGCCTTGTCCCACTCGCCAAGCACCATTAAGTTCTTCATTTTAATTGTTATCACTAATAACTTATAAATAATATATGTATTCATATACTTCTTGATTTCATAATTTTCAAAATCGCTGTTGACTCACTACTATGACAGGTGAGAAAATTATTGCATTTTCCCTCCTACTTGTCCACCATATAACTCCCAATTTTTATTACTTATATTATTTTTTTTTAAATTATTTATTTATTTGAAAGTCAGAGAGTTACGCAGAGAGAGAAAGAGAGAGACAGACAGACAGACAGACAGAGAGGTCTTCAATCTGCTGGTCCACTTCCCAGTTGACCACAACAGCCAGAGCTGAGCCGATTCGAAGCCAGGAGCCAAGAGCTTCCTCCTGGTCTCCCATGCAGGTGCAGGGGCCCAAGGATTTGGGTCATCCTCTACTGCTTTCCCAGGCCATAGCAGAGAGCTGGACCAGAAGTGGAGCAGCTGGGACTCGAACTGGCGCCCATATGGGATGCCGGCACTGCAGGCAGAGGTTTAACCCGCTACACCACAGCGCTGGCCCCGTGCTTATATTATTTTTTTAACTTCGGCAAAGTTTATAGTACTTACATTCTGTTCTTGAACAGTTGCCATCTGTGTTTTTTTCTATAAGATGATTCTACGAATTGAAAAAAACCACCAAAGAGTAGTATTTTAAAAATTTCTTTATTTGAAAGGCAGCATTACAGAGAAAGATCTTCTATTCGCTGGTTCACCTGCTATGCCACAATGCTGGCCCCAATAAATAACATTTATATTATGATTGTATGTTAAGTGATGATCACATAATATAATTAGAACCATAAAAAATAAAATGTAACTCTCTGCATTTAAACTTTGTGGTGTAAAGGAGACTCTTCTAAGTGTCAAGGTCTAATGAATTGTTTTAAGTTTCCTTTGCTATATATGAATCATAGTTTATTATTTCTGGTATTCTAGAATCCCTTTTTCCCCAAAAAGATTTTTATGAGTAATATTTTTACATATAGGTAACTCACTGGGTATTTTTTGAATGTACAAACATTTCTGTATTTTGCTTCAAATTTGATTGATTACATACAAATGATAGGATCATTATTTAATTATCTTTTAGTCTCCAGTGTTACTGATGACATCGATGCCAATTAGATTATCTTTTTTTTTGTAGGTAATCTGTTTTTCCTTTAGAATAGTGCTGTCTAGTAGAACTTTCTACAATGTGAAAATGTTCTATATCTGCACTACCCAGTACAGTAACCCTGGGTATATTTGACTGTTGAGCACTTTTATCATGGTCAGTTCAACTGAGGACCTCAATTGTTTTATGAAACTTTATTTTGATTCATTTAAATTTAGATAGCCATATGTGCTCAGTAGCTACCACATTGTATAGCACCTGTATAGAGGCTTTTATGAAACGTATAACCTGGAGTTCTGATTATTAGGATGTGTCTAAGTATATAATTTTCTCTTCATCTTGTATATAACTTCTGTGGACATTTTGAGTTTGAAAACTAGTGTCTTTTTTTTCCAGGACTCATAAACTTCATTTTTCTTTTCTTCTTCCTGTATATTGTCTTTCTTCTTTCCATGTAGAAATTGTTAGAGATATATAGCTGCCTGAGTGTATGTATCCTCCATGTTTCTTAACAGTTTGGTCTCATTTAAAATTTTGTTTTCTTTCTACCTTGTGTTCTTAGATTAGATATGTGTTCAATTTAAAAAAAAAGATTTATTGATTTGAAAGGCAGAGTTACATAAAGGGAGGAGGGGGAGAGGGAGGGAAGGAGGGAGAGCGAGTTATCTTCCGTTCGCTGGTTCACTCCCCAAATGGCCACAATGGCTATGGATGAGCCAGGTCAAAGCTAGGAGCCAGGAGCATCTTCTCAGTCTCCCATGTGAGCCCAGGGACCCAAGCATTTGGACTATCTTCTACTGCTTTCTCTGGCACGTTACAGGGAGCTGGATTGGAAGCAGGGCAGCCAGGACTCGAAATGGCACACATATGGGATGCCTACATTGCAGGCAGCTAACCCACTATGCCACAACACCATTCCCATGTCTTCAATTTTTTAAAATTTCACATCATTGTCCTGGTACATAGCCATATATGGTTAATTTTTCACTTAATAATTGTTTTGACTTATGAGCTCCTTTTTTTATATAAAGTTTTATTTGAAGAATATAAATTTCCAAAGTACTGCTTATGGATTACAATGGCTTCCCCCCCCATAACTTCCCTCCCACCCGCTACCCTCCCCTTTCCCGCTCCTTCTACCCTTGCATTCACATCAAGATTCATTTTCAATTCTCTTTATACACAGAAGATCAGTTTACTACATATTACGTAAAGATTTCAACAGTTTGCCCTCACATAGAGACACAAAGTGAAAATACTGTTGGAGTACTAGTTAGAGTATTAATTCACAATGTACAGCACATTAAGGACAGAGATCCTACATGATTTTTTTTAATTGATTAATTATCTATGCAATTTCCAATTTAACCCCAAGATTTTTTAATCATTTTCAATTATCTTTATATACAGAAGATTGATTCAGTATATACTATGTAAAGATTTCATCAGTTTGCACCCACACAGAAACACAAAGTGTAAAAATACTGTTTCAGTACTAGTTATAGCATTACTTCACATTGGATAACACATTAAGGACAGATCCCCTGTAGTTTCATATGAATTCCAAAAGGCTATCGGGATTTTTAGAGGAGTTGCATTGCACCTGTAGATCCCTTAAGGCACTACTACTGTATAAAATGACTCTCCCTTTATTTTCATATTCTTTAATGTCATTCCTCAATGTTTTATCATTTTTACTACAGAAATCTTCCCTTTCCTTCCCAAGTATTTTATTCTGTTTGTTGTTATCAAAAAATGAAATTGTTTTCTTAAGTTCTTAGTTTATTTTCTGTTGCTATAACTGAATACCACAAATTCAGCAATTGATAAGGAAAAAAGCTCTATTTTAGCTCGTGATTGAGGACATCCAACAGCACACTGCCACCATCTTCTTGGGATCTGGTGAGGGCCTTGACATCAGCAAGCCAGAGTGCTCACTTTTAATAAAGAGATTGATTGATTGATTTGAGAGGCCGAGTTACAGAGAGGCAGAGGCAGAGAGAGACAGGTCTTCCATCTAATGATTTGCTCCCCAAATGGCCACAGTGTCTGGAGGTGAGCCGATCTGAAGCCAGGAGCCAGGAGTTTCTTCCAGGACTCCCACGTGGGTGGCAGGGGCCCAAGGACTTTGGCCATATTTTGCTGCTTTCCCAGGTTCATTAGCAGGGAGCTGGATCTAGAAGTGGAGCCACTGGAAATAGAACCAGCACCCATATGGTATGCCAGCACTAAAGGCAGTGACTTTACCCACTAAGCCACAGTACTGGCCCTGAGAGTGCTAATTTTTATAACAATGCTACACTTGTGATAATCTATTAATTTTGTGATCCATTAATGGCTTTTTCTACTCATGAGGGTATGACACAATCACTCCATGGAAGTTCTCCCTCTTTATACCTCAAAATGAGGATCAAATTTCAGCATGTTTTGGTGGGGAGACAGACCATAGCAGTTTCCTTTGTAGATTTCTCATTGCTAGTATATAGAAATACAACAGATTTTTTAAATAGATATATTTATTTTATTTGAAAAGCAGTGTTATAGAGAGGCAGTGGCACAGAGAGAGAGAGAGACATAGAGAGAGAGGGAGGGAGGGAGAGGTCTTCTATCTGCTGGTTCATTCCCCAAATTGCCACACTGGCCACAGCTGAGCCCATCCAAAGCCATGAGCAGCTTCTGGGTCTCTCACGCAGGGAGTCAAAGAACTTGGGCCATCTTCCACTGCTTTCCCGGGCCACAGCAGAGAGCTGGATTGGAATTGGAGCAGCCAGGACTCATACTAGCGACCATGTGGGATGCCAGCACTGTAGGCAGCAGATTTATCAGCTATGCCACAGTGCCAGCTCTGAAATACAACTGATTTTTACAAGTTGATATTGAGACTTTCAACTTTGCTGAGTTTATTTCTTAGCTTTATTATTTTGATAAATTCATTGGGGTATTGTTTGAGATTTTGTCATCGGTGAAAAGAGATAATTTTATTTGTTCATTTCCTGTTTTTTCTCATCTCACAGCTTTTCATTTCATGCTTTCCACCTCAGCCTTTTTGCTGGGAGAATTTAATTTTTAAACTGCTTACAGTCTCATGTTTAGCTATTTCTTGTTTCAGTGATTGTATTTTTAAATTTCTGGTGGTTATAATTCATTCTTTTTCTTGTAGCTATAGTGTAGTCATGCACAATTGCTGTTTTGAACATAATTTGGCTCCTGAACTCAAGTACAAATATTTAACCCCCAAAGTCATAGATTGATGATAGTACTAAGAAGGTGAGCACTGAATTCACTTACTCATGTTCAGAGGTGAGGCCTAGGCTGTCAAAGCAGATCTCTTTGAATCATTGTGGCTTGATAAGGGAGACATAGACCTGTGTGTTCTTCGACTGTAAACCTACAAAACCATGTATCAACATAATCCTCCTTCCTTCATAAATAGCTTGTCTCAGATTTAATTGAAGTATCCAAAAGTTGACTAATACAATGCTTTGACAATGGGAATGCATTCTGAGAAATGCATTCTTAGGTGATTTTGTTGTTGTACTGCACCATAAAGAGTTCTCACACAAACCTAGATGGTGTAGCCTACTAAGCCTAGACTATATGGTATAGCATATTGCTTCTAGACTACCAAACTGTACAGCATAGTACTGTACAGCCCACTCTAGGTAGCAGTAACACAGTGACACTTTTATAGCTAAACATATTTAAACATAGTAAAGATACAGTGAACATACTAGGATGTATGAGAGGATTTCTGTACCTCTTTTATAATATGATGTAGACTGTTACATGTGGTTCATTGTTGAGTGAAATGTTATGTGATGCATGACTGTATATTCACATCTGTCTGTGAAGATATTAGTTATATTCTATGTTATATTTCCTTGGCTGTTTTTTCTATTTGTTGAGTTTAATGTTTTCTTACAGTGTAGATTTTCCAAAAATTGTGATTTTTACCTGTGTACTTATCTTTTTCTCCTGTAAGATTCCGTGTTCATCTGTGTTTAAAAACTGTATGTTATTACTGCTGTCTTCCTTCCTTGGGTAATTGTGAGAACGCTGTGGTCCATGCGTCCTGGTATTGTATATTGCAGCCTGTCTCTCATACTACCTCAAGGGTGACCCAGCAGCTACTTTCCAAAACGAAGAAGTTGCACCCTTCCTCCAGGGTGTTTCATCCCTAAGCTGACCTTTTTTCTCTTGGGCACAAACTTGTTCCTCCTTCTACTCTTATTTGGGAGTAAATTCCAAATGCTTAGTGTAGAGGTGGAGAGGGAAAGGGCAAAACTGCCTTGAATATTCTTTCTTTAGGATCCCAATCAGTTTACTCTTCATTTAGTAAATGCCTATTGAAGAGTGAATATTTCAAAACTTTTCTATTTGAATTAAAGGACCATAGTACAAACTAACAGATTATGCTGTAAGAGTCAGGGAAGGACAATGTGCATTTTCCATGAACATTTTGAAGGCCTATCATATCTGTCACCTGAATTTGCAGCACTTTGAAATAGTTCCCATGTATGTCATGGTCTGCGTTTTCCTCCTTCAGTCATATATGCTGATGCCTCTATCTGTTTTTCCTGTCATGTCTGTAGATTTGAATTCATCAGGGAGGCAAGAACATATATTTAATTTGTAATCTTGATCCAATTACTATGTATTAAAATCTTTTCTCTGATTTCAGTGAGGCCAGTGCAACATTTAAGTTGTATAGTTATCGGGAATATTTTTCCTCTGTGAAAGTAGTTATTACTACTTCAAAAATGGGGTTTTAGAAAACAAAAACTGATTGTACAGAATTTTACTTTCAAAAACTCCTGACTTACCCCTAAGTGTTAATAGTACTTCTCTAAGACAGTCTACTTACTCTGATAGTCTGTCTTCCTTCAAACAGATACTAAATCTCATTGTTTGTTCTTTTTATACAGAAGCTTCTTCTGGGTGCCCTATATGGGTGCAGGGGCCCAAGCACTTGGTCCATCTTCTACTGCTTTCCCAGGCCACAGCAGAGAGCTGGATCGGAAGTTGAACAGCTGGAACTCAAACTGGTGCCCATAGGGAATGCCGACCCTGCAGGCGGCAACTTTACCACAGCGCAGGCCCCTTTATATATGCTTTTAATCTTCAGTTGGTAGTGACCATTCTCATGTTTCTCACAGTATTTGTGGTTGTGTTTATTAATCTTTTATATTGGCCGGTGCCATGGCTGAATAGGCTAATCCTCTGCCTGCGGTGCCAGAACCCCGGGTTCTAGTCCCAGTCGAAACGCCAGATTCTGTCCCAGTTGCTCCTCTTCCAGTCCAGCTCTCTGCTGTGGCCCGGGAGTGCAGTGGAGGATGGCCCAAGTGCTTGGGCCCTGCACCCCATGGGAGACCAGGAGAAGCACCTGGCTCCTGCCTTCGGATCAGCTCGGTGTGCTGGCCGCAGCACGCCGGCCGCAGCGGCCATTGGGGGATGAACCAACAGACAAGGATGACCTTTCTCTCTCTCTCTCTCTCTTTCTCTCTCTCTCTCTCTCTCACTGTCCACTCTGCCTGTCAAAAAAAAGTTAAAAAATATTTTATATTGATTATTGTGGAGAATTTATTTTTAACATACTTAAATACAACAATTAATTCTGGGTTTCTTTTGGGGGATTGGAAGACATGAAAAGGAGAGAATGATTTTATAACCAGGATGGCTTGATGTTGACAACTTTTAGAGCATGAATTTGAGATACTTTTGAAGTTCTTTGTAAATTTTGCTGTGCTTACATAAAGTAAGATATTTGATTTGCTGGTATTTCTCTGTCAATCTTAGTTCCTTAGTTATCTTATTTTACTGTGTTATGTGTGTCAGACATCTTTAATTCTCTTAATAATATGAGAATAAATAAACATTTTTATTTTAATAGCATCGGGTTTCAGTAACCTGTTTAGTACATTGATCCATATGAAAGAAGTAATCTTTATTTTAATTGTCAGTTTTCAAAGTTGACATAATGATGAAAAGTGTTTTGGGATATAAGATTAATATTCTGCTCTTTTATTTATCTAAGGTATATTTTAAAAGTGTGAAGGCTTAATTCCTATAAATTGAGTACTTCAAGGTCAGGCTGATGTACTGCTATTAATGCAATTATACATAATCTCCTAGTTTTGATTAATCTATACAAGAAACTCCAGTGGTAGAAAAAAAAAGTCACCGTTCCCAGAGTATTACCCTTTGGTGTTTCTCATTTTTTGTCTCCATTAGGAGATGTCTCCAGATACTTCACTGCCAGGGGATCCTGAGGCCTATCCTGC
Organism: Sylvilagus floridanus; assembly: GCA_949820135.1. Lineage (NCBI taxonomy): Eukaryota > Metazoa > Chordata > Mammalia > Lagomorpha > Leporidae > Sylvilagus > Sylvilagus floridanus. The sequence goes on from OX463223.1 coordinate 94,355,117, forward strand.
TGCTGTGGCAAGCGGTGGAGCCATTCATCTGCAGACAGGAGGTGGATATTTTGGCCTAAGCTTTACTTGTCCTAGTCTCAAAAATCCTATTAGCAAGAAATCCTGGACTCGCAAATTAAAAAGCTGGGCATACAGGCTACGGCAGTCAACCAGCTTTTTCAAGAGATCAAAAGTCCATCAAGGTAGTGTGCTTACAGTCAGGGACATAGACTAGGTAACATCATTTTCCATTTACTTATTTTTTTTTGTTCATACACAAATATTGCCACTTTTTTTCCATGTAGCCCATGTATGTGACATAGCCCATTGATATCATTGCCATTTTGATTTTCCTTTTGTAACGAATTTGATTTTCCAGTTATTCATTTCACATACATAATAAGTCTCGGGATCAATATTTCAATGTCTGATTTAGAGTTTAGGGACTTTTGCAATGTTACTTATGACATTAACACCTTTTAATTATCTAGCAGGAGTTAAATTTTTTTCTACTTTTCTTCATTTCTGTGCATGAAAACAAACTTAGTCTTAAATGATTTTCTCTTTTCTACTTACAATTTGGCACAACTTGCAGTGGAAACAGAAGATGTAAGATCAGCAAACGCTTGTGATGCCATTCCTTCGACACAGGAGTCCTCAGCTGACACTAGGGCTTTAAGTAGATGCAAGGCAATGAGTGGATCCTTTCAACGGGGTCGATTCCAGGTTTGTGTCTTTGGTTGAATCTTTATCCACAAGGGCATTCTCAAAGACAAAAGCATGGAAGATTTTGGTCTGTAGATGATCATTTAAATGTAGATGTTTTCATTTTTAATTTGTTCACCTTCCATGTATCCCCTCACCTTTTCAAGCCATCATTCGGGATGATTCTAAAGAAATAAGAATTTTAGTAAGTGGAAGAGATGATAGAACTGGGTCATCATTTTTGGCAGGTGGTTGTGTCATCTTTATATATGAATTTAATCTCATGTCCTTTACAATCTTGGCGACTTTAATTGTGGAATGTTTTCTGAGCAGTGTGATGCCAACTCTCTTTACCCATGGGGCCTGACTGAACAATTTGGATATATGGGGTGCAGATGAAATTTTTCAAATTTTGTATTATCGATCCACATATATCACAGTAGACTATCCACTTGTCAATGCTGTGTATTGATGCTGAATTTCTTTATGGGGTCACTCTTTGGTTAGGTACATAGCCAGACACTTTTACCTTTTTGTATCTCAGGTGATTACCATCCCTCAGCAGCCATCAGTGAAAGCGACATCTTTTGAAATAGAACACAGCCCTGCACTGAGGGAAACAACAAAGCCTTCTAGTGAGGAAGCTCCAGTCCTTCCTGAAAGAGCAAAGTCTCAGGCGGTGGACGTGGAACCTGCTGTGCACAACCCACAGACTCCATTATCTTCTCAGAAGCTAGGAACTCTTCACAAAACCTCTAAAGAAGACAAAGGCGCTCCCAAACAAGGTGACACCTTCTTATCTTTCAGCACAGCTTGTGAGACTGATGTATCTTCAGTGACCCCTGAAAAGGAGTTGGAAGAAACTTCAGCCACAGGAAGTAGCATGCAGTCTGGATCCAGACTGCTGCTCAAAGAGAGAGAGGTACTCCCTGCTGGCAAACAGCCTAGTTCTGATAGTGAATTTTCAACCACACTTTCAGGCAGTGGAATCTCCATGGCAAAGAATGGTCCAGAGAGTGATCAGTACTTACCACACCATGAAGGACAAGACTATGATCAAACTGAAAGTTCACTTTTCTATTCACCATCTTCCCCAATGAGCAGTGATGATGAGTCAGAAGTAGAAGACGAAGACTTGAAAGTGGAGCTTGAAAAATTACGAGAAAAGTAAGAACTGTACTATTTGATTGTTAGCTGAGAATTGGTGGTATTTCAATGACTGAAAGCTCTTTATGATCAGAAACTGCAAAGAATGCTAATGTTAGGTATATATGAATATTACCATTCTTTTTTTAAAGATTTTTATTTATTTGAGAGGCAGAGTTACAGACCGAGAGAGGGAAAAACAGAGAGAGGCCTTCCATCTGCTCGTTCACTCCCTATATAACTGCAACATCTAGAGCTGAGCTGATCTGAAGCCAGGAGCCAGGCACTTAATCTGGGTCTCCCATGTAGGTAGCAGGGGCCCAAGCACTTGGGCCATCCTCCACTGATTTCCCAGAACATAAGCAGGGCACTGGATCAAAAGTGGAGCAGGGACCTGTGCTGTGGCATGGCAGGTTAAGCCATCACCTGCATTGCCAGTATCCCATGTGGATGCTGGCTCAAGTCCCAGCTGCTCCACTTCTGATCCAGCTCTCTGCTATGACCTGGGAAAGCAGTAGAAGGTGGCCCAAGTGCTTGGGCCCCTGCACCCTGCATGGGAGACCTGGAAGAAGCTCCTGGCTTCTGACTGGTCCAGCTCCAGCCATCACGGCCATATGGGGAATGAATCAACAGATGGAAGATATCTCTCTTTATCTGCCTCTGCCTCTCCCTCTCTGTGACTCTGTCTTTGCATTCAAATAAGTAAATCTTAAAAAAAAAAAAAAACAGAAGTGGAGCAACCAGGACTCAAGCCAGCATGCATATGGGATGCTGGCATCGCACAGGCAGCAACTTTATCTAATTCACCACAATGCTGGCCCCTGTCATTTTTTCTATAAGGTCTGTTTTTTCGTAGTGATTTTTAGTTGCTGTTTATATATTCTGAATATTAGACCTTGAGTATATAGTTCAAATATTTTCTTCCTGTTTAGGTTTATAATATATGATGAAGAAGATGTTAATATTAACATTGTTTGACACTAAATTTTGCTATATTATCTTTGACTATAATGAAGCTTTAGAAATTTATTTTGTGTCAATTTTTTTTCCTTTAAACTGATTAGTTTAATGTTATACCTAGGGAGCATTTCCCATCCAAATTTTGTGAAAACTCTCTGTATTTCCCCAATTTTTCATTTAAATTCCTGGTTAAACTTAACTTGTACTGGTTTAGTGTTGCCTGGCTCATAAGCTTTATGGTTCCCAAGCCATTAAAGTGTTTTCTGCATGGTTTTCATTTAGACACATTCAAGAAGTGGTAAATCTTCAAACCCAGCAGAACAAGGAGCTGCAGGAGCTCTATGAACGCCTTCGGTCACTCAGAGATAGCAAAGCCGAGTCTTCAGGTATTCCTTTGCCACCTGCATCACCACGTCGACCAAGATCTCTGAAAAGTAAACTTCGCAGCCGCCCTCAGTCCTTGACACATGTGGATAGTGGCGTGGTTGCCACAGGTAAATCAATCATAAAAGCAAAATTAGAAATATGATAATAATAATTTGGTTTTCATTAGGCTAAAATGATTTACCGAAGTATTCATTATTCTGAGGTTCTTTTCTCTTTGGTGTTATTTGTTCTGTGTGAAATATTAATAAGGATAATTGATAGATATTGAAGGATAACTAACTGGGTGTGTTTTATTTGGAAGAACAGTTAAAAGCCTAATATCTATCCCCAAAATAGTTTCTAAAATGTTTTCTGCTAATTGGAACCTCTATTGGGGAGCTTGAAGGGATCTTTGTTTAGTGTTTACAAGAATGTTAGTAAAATGCACTTCCGTGACTTTGAAAAACAGAACCAGTGTCTACTTAACTAATATTATGTGAGACGTCTTTGGTTCCAGGTACACAGTCAAGGTGTGGTTGAGGGTGCACTGGAAGGACACAGTCATATGTGAAATCTCAGTAGAACTTGTGGTGGACAAAATAATAGCCCTGAAAGGCGTCTGTGTGTAAACCTCTGGGACCAGTGACCACGTTAGGTTATATGGCCCAGAAAAATTAAGCTTAGATAGAGTTAAAGTTGCTGATCAGTTGCTAATCAACTGACTGTAAGAAAAATCAGTTTGGATCCAGTGAAATTAGAGGAATCCTTGCAAATAGAAGAGAGAGATTGAAGAGAGGTTCAAAGACATATTACGATAAGGGAAACTGTCAAAGAGATGCAATATTGCTGGCTTTTAAGATGGACAAAGGGGACTCCAAACCAAAGAATTCAGGCAGAGTAAAGAAGCTGGAAAGGCCAGGGAACAGATCTTGCCTAGAGCCTCAAGAATCAACACAGCCCTGCAAACACTTGTTTTTAGGTCATGAGACCCCTGTGACTTAGACTTGGAACTCACAGTACTGTAAATTCAGTTGTCTTAAGCCACTCAGTTTGTGGTAAATAGTTACAGCAATAATACACAACTAATACAGAATTCAAGGATAGGAACTGTACATCGGATGGTCCTCATAAAGATAGAAGTAAAGGGTAGACTTGGATTGAAGGCAGCTTTGGAGATTTAATAGCAGAAACAATGACGTTTCCATTGGATGATAAACCATCATCGCTATACTTGATTGCATTATGTTTTCTCAGTTGGTTTACTTTTATGTATACTTCCTTCTTCCTTGAAACTTTGGCATTCAGATAACTTTGGCTTGTTCTAATCCCAAAACATTGTTTTCACTTTCAGATTTTTGCTTACCTGAACTTTCGCATGTTCCAAAGAAAAAAATGTTTTAAATTTATTTGAAAGGTAGAGAGACAGAGACAGGCACATACACAGAGATTCTATCTGCTGGCCCACCCCCCCCCACCCAGTTGCCTGCAGCTGCCAAGGCCAGGGCAGGCTGGAGCTCCATCCAGGTCACCATGTAGGTGGCAGGGACCCACACACTTGAGCCTTCACCTGCTGCCTCCCAGAGTATGTGCCAGTAGGAAGTGGATTTGGAAGCAGAGCTAGCACCTGTATCCAGGCACTACAACATGGGATGTGGGCATCCCAAGTGGCATCTTAACTGTTGTACCAAATGCCTGCCCCTCAGAGATAAAAGTTTGCTTGCGCAGCTGATCTTTTTCTTGACAAGAAATGGGTCAGAGGCCATTGCCTGACATGTAGTTGCGCTGTTCTACAGTCAGGCATCCACCTATTTCTAAGCTATAAGTATCAAAGGAGTGGGATCTTACGGTAAAAACATGCCTTTTTGGATTAGCTTCTTTGACTCAGAACAATGTCTTTGGAATTCTTCAAGTTATTTGGTATTACAGTAGTTTCTACTGCAAAGTAGTATTCCATGCTGTGGCTGTACCACAGTTTGCTTAACCATTCACCTTTTGGGAGGATATCTGAGTTTCCAGTTTTGAGTTTTACAAATAATGCTGCTGTAAATATGTATATACAGCTTTTTGGGTGAACATAAGTTTTTAAGTTCACTTGAATAAAATACCTAAAAATGAGATTGCTGAATTAATAATATTTAAATTTTTTTAAGAAACCGCCAGTTTTCTCAGGCAGCTGTATCATTTGACATTATCTTCAGCAATGAATAAGACATCTAGTTTGTCTAGATGTTCTTCAGCACTTGGCCATTATTAGTATTCTTTATTTTAGTATTCTAAATTATATACTAGCATAATCTGGTGGCTTTAATTTTAATTTCCCCAATGATTAGAGATGAACATTTTTTCTTGTTCCTATTTGTGATTTATATATTCTCTTTGTTGATGTGCCTCTTCAAGCCTTTTGCCATTTTTCTGTATCCTGCTTTATTTTTAATTGAAATTTTCATTGAAATAATTGTGGATTTACATGTATTTCAAGAAATAATACGGAGAAACCCTGTGTATCCTTGACACAATTTGCCCAAAAGGTAATTTTTTTACTGTTTTAGAATTAATAGAATTAATGTTAATTTTCATATAGTTGATTTTTTGAGAGTTTTTTTCCTGTATTTTGGATAAAAATCTTTTGTGGGACATGTGACTTGCAGATATATTCTTCTGGTCTGTAACTTGTCTTTTCATTCTCTTAAACAGTGTCGTTGGCAGAGCAAAAAGTTTATGATTTTAATAAAATACACTTTATTAAAAATTTTTATGCATTATGATTTTTTTGTGTCATGTGTGAAAACTCTAAGAATACCAGGTAACAAAAAGTTTCCACTATGTTTTCTCCTGAAAATTGTGTAGTTTTGTGCTTTACATTTAGAACTATGATACATTTTTAAATGACTTTTGTATAACGTTTCAGATGAGGTCATAATTTTGTATGTGAGTATTCAGTTATTCTATTAGCATTTGTGGCAAGAGCATCCTTTCTCCATTGAACAGCTTTCACACCTTTGTCAAAAATCTGTTAGCCATCTATAAAGGTCCTTGAAAAACTGTGCAAATGGAAGTGAGAGAGAAATTTATTTTGGAGCAAAAAGGTGTCGAAATCTATGAGTTAAGTTTTTTCATAAAACCCATTTTCCATGAACTTTAGAAGACCACTCATACATGTGAGGACATTTCTGGATTCTTGTATTCTATTCCGTTAATATTTCACCAATAGCATGCTTCATTACTATAGCTTTATAGCAACTCGTTAAAATGACATTGTTAAAATCAGGTATTGTATTTCCTATAACTTTTTCATTTTCCAATTGTTTAAGCTGTTCTAGTAAGGTAGTCAACCATTTCCTTTTTGTATACATTTTAGAATCAGCTTGATTGTATCTAAGAAATACTTCTGCTATGATTTTGATTGGAATTATGTTAAGTCTATATCTGTTTGGGGACAGTTGACATTAATGTGTTGAGTCTTCTCAATAAATATGGGATATCTCTACATTTCCTAAGCTCTTTGATATGTTTTATCTTCTAATAGTTTTTAAACATATGGATCCTATATATGTTTTGTTATATTTATACTAAGGATTTCTTCTGTTTTGGGAAGGGTCCCATGTACAATGTGGTAAATTTTTCTATATTGATTTCGTGTCCTAAGATCTTACTTGTAGTAATTTTCTTGTAGAGCCTTTAGGGTTTTCTGAGTGGCCATATTATCTGTGAGTAGGGAAAGTTTTATTTCCTATTTTTCAATCTGTATGCCTTTTATTTCTTTTTATTACATTAGCTAAATTTCTGTCATGATAATGAATAGGAGCGGTAGAGTTGGACATCATTACCTTTTTCTATTATTATTTTTAAAATTTATTTATTTATTTGAAAGGCAGAGTTATGGAGAGAGGGGAATAAATAGAGACAGAATGATATTTTCTATCTGCTGGTTCACTCCCTAAATGACTGCAATGCCTAGGGGCTCTGCCAGGTTGAGGCCAGGAGCCTGGAGCTCCATCCAGGTGTCCCACGTGGGTGGCAGGGAACTAAGTACTCAGACCATCATCTGCTGCTTTGCCATGGATATTAGCACGAAGCTGAATTGGAAGCAGAGCAGCTAGGATGCAAACCAACACCCGAATGGGAAGCTGGTGTTGCAGACTGTGGCACCACTGTGCCAGCCGCTGCTGATTTCCGATTTCATTCCATTGTGACAGAGCACAGGCTTTCCATGGTTTCAGTCCTTTTGAAATTATTGTGGCTTTGTTTCTTGGCCTATTATCATTACTGGAAAAAATGTTCTATGTGTATTTGAGAAAAGGGTACATTCTGCTATTTTTGGGTGGAATGTTTTATATATATATAAAATCTAACATATATATCTGTATATGTGTATATATATATATATATATATATATATCTGGTTGGCTTATAGGACTGTTCAAATCATCTTCTTTGTTGATCTTCTATCCTAGTTATTCTGGCAGTTGTTGAAAATGATTTAGAATCTCCAACAATTGTTGAATTTCTCCCTTCAGTTCTATTTTTGCTTCATATGCTTTGGAACTCAGTTGGTAGTTATATATCTGTTTATAATTGTTATGTCTTTTTGATAGTAGTAGGTGTTTCTGATAGTAGTTTAGCTGATCTTATTTTCTTTTGGTTAATGGTGTATGTACTATATGTTTTTCTATTGTTTCACTTTTTTAAGACTTATTTTTTTATTTGAAAGGCAGAGTTACAGATAGGCAGAGGCAGAGAGAGAGAAAGAGAAAGAGAGAGAGAGGTCTTCCATCCACTGGTTCACTCCCCAAATAGCTTCAATGGCTGCAGCTGGGCTGATCCAAAGCCAGGAGCCAGGAGCTTCTTCCAGGTCTCCCACGTGGGTGCAGGGGCCCAAGGACATGGGCCATCTTCCACTGCTTTCCCAGGCCATAGCAGAGAGCTGGATTGGAAGTAGAGCAGCTGGGACTGGAACTGGCACCCATATGGGATGCCGGCACTGCAGATGGCAGCTTTCCCTGCCTCACCACAGTGCTGACCCCCATTCTTTCTGTTTTAATGTATTTGGATCTTTGCATCCAAGTTGTGTTTCTTATGAACATCATATAGATAAATTGGAATTTTTCTATAAGGAGTTTTATAGAATTTTCTGTAAGATCTTGTGTCAGTCTCTGTCTTTAAACCATTTCCTCTTAAAGTGATTACTGGTAAGGTAGGCTTCATGCTTGACATTTTGCTTTTATTTTCTGTATGGCTTCTGACTTGTTTGTTCCTCTCTTCCTTGATTCCTTCCTTTTTTTAAATAGATATTTTCTAGTATAATTTTTAAGGTCCCTTACTGCTTATTTAATTTTATTGTATTTTTTTCTTATGGTGGCCATGGAGATTGCAACTAGCTTTTTAATTTAAAGCAGTCTAGTTCATATTAGCATTAATTAAATTGTAATGAAATACAAAACTTTTCTCAGTGTGTGTGTATATGCACATGCCTATGTTACTTCCAATTTTGTTTGTACTGTTGTTAGACAATTACATCTTTACATGTTGTAAGCCCATCAGTGGAGCAGAAAAGAATTATAAACAAAAAATACATTTATACTGAATATTTTACTTACCTCTATAGTTCTATCTTAATGATGTGCTCTATTTCTTCACGTGGGTTTGAATTGCTGTATAGCATCCTTTTTATTTCTTCCTAAAGAACTGTTTAGTGGGAAGAGTGGCCTATGGTTCTTTCATTTCTTGGAAATGTTTTCACTTCTCCATTATTATTATTTAAGATTTTATTTATTCATTTGAGAGGCAGAGTTACAGACAGAGAGGGGGAGAAAGAGAGAAAGCTCTTCCATCTACTGGTTTACTCCCCAAATGGCTGCAGTAGCCAGCCAGAGCTGGGCCATTCTGAAGGCACAGGCTGGGAGCTGCTTCTGGGTCTCCCACATGGGTGGCAGGGGCCCAAGCACTTGGGCCATCCTCCACGGCTTTCCCAGGCACATCAGCAGGGAGCTGGATTGGAAGTGGAGCAGCTGGGAAATGACCCAGTGCCCATATGGGATGCTGGCACCACAAGATTTATTTATTTTGAAAGAGTTATTCAGGGGGGGTGTCTTCTATCCAATGGTTCATTCCCCAGATAGCCTCAATGACAAGTGCTGTGCCAGGCCGAAGTCAGGAACTTCATCTGGGTCTGCCATGTGGGTGCATGAGCCCAAACACTTGGGCCATCGTCCACTGCTTTTCCCAGTCCATTAGGAGGGAGCTGGATCAGAAGGCAAGCAGCTAGGACATGAACCGGCGCCCGTATAGGATGCTGGCTTTACCCACTATGCCACAGTACTGGCCCCAGCATCTATTACTCCTGGTACCTTTTCTTCTAGACTCAGTTAAGTTCCATTAACTTGTTTTTTAAATATTTATTTTTATTTGAGGGGGAGAGAGAGAGTGCCGTCAAACTGCTATCCATCCTGATATCTACTGGTTCACTCCTTAGACGTCTGCAGTGGCCAGATCTGAGTCAGGCCAAAGCTGAGAGCTGGAACTCAATTCCGGTTTCCTATGAAGGTGTCAAGGACCCAAGCACTTGAGTCATCATTGTTGCCTTCCCAGGTTCTTCACATGCAGCAAGCTGGAGTCATGAGCCAGAAGCGGATGTTGAACCCAGACACTTCGATATGGGACACAGGTGTCCTAAACCATGTCTTAATCACCAGGCCAAGCCCATGCACCACAGAAAATATTTTGCCTAATAGATCTGTTATTAATAAGGTTTCATTTTATGCTGTAGGATACCCAAAAATGTGAAAAAGTAAAGCATTTTTATAACAGAAATACAATCATTTGAATTTAAACATTCCAGGATTCAAGTGAACATAAAATAATAAAGACTCCTTCTAATCTTTTCAGAAATCAAAACCAGGAAAAGTCATACTCTAAAAATGGTTTAATAAGAATGCAAAGTTTTAAGTATTCTTTGTATTCTAGTCATCAAAAAGAACTAGTTATTAGAATGAGCCCTGAAAATATAAAGTTCCTTTTGCATGTCTGAACGAATTAGCTGTCTTCCCTTTTCCAGATTTTTTTTTCACATTTTTATTTGCTTATTTATTAAGCATCAGGGAGAGAGAACTCCCATGCATTGGTCCACTCCCCAAATACTCACAATGACCCCTTGCTGGAGCTGAAGCCAGAAACCAAGGACTCGATTGTTGGAGTCTGTCTGGGTGGTTGAGATCATGTGGCACTCAGCTGTGATGTTGCTAAAGAACATGATGTTCAAAATACATTTGAAGAGATGGAGAAATGTTTAGGTCAAGTAAATCCCTGGTAAATGCAGCTGATATTAGCTGGGATAGTCTTAGTAAGAACAAAAACTGAAGATCTGGTCTCTCAGCTTCATACCAACCTCTTGGGGTCCATGCTGACATGTCGAGCTGCCATGAGGACTATGATTCAGCAGCAGGGAGGGTCTGCTGTCAACGTAGGAAGTATTATTGGCTTAAAAGGCAATTCTGGCCAGTGTTTACAGTGCCAGTAAAGGAGGATTAGTTGGATTTTCACATGCTCTTGCCAAAGAGGTAGCAAGAAAGAAAATTGGAGTGAATGTAGTTGCACCAGGATTTATTTGCACAGATATGACAAAAGACTTGAAAGGAGAACATTTAAAGAAAAATATTGCTCTTGGGAAGTTTGGAGAAACTACTGAGGCGGCACATGTGATTGTATTTCTTTTAGAGTCACCATATATTACGGGGCATGGTTTAGTAGTGGATGGGGCCTTACAAGTCATAGTATACTTTACAGGTTTTTCAGTTATCACAGTGGTTATGTATCTATATCTGGCCATTAATGAGATAATCATGCCTACATGGGTGACATTTGCTAAGCAAACCTATTAATGCTACATATGTTGATTTCTTTTTATAAATATATCTAAAAAGGAGAATGTTTTCTAAAGGGTATCATCTACTTTTGGTTACTTTATAGGTTATAACAAGACTTTTTTAAAGTGATAAGTGGTATTAATTTATATATTTTTCCTGAAAAAAATTATATTGTCTAATTATGATGAATTATTTTATTAGGCTGAGTTTTCTAGAAGTTAACCTTTTTGAGCTGTTGCCAAAATAAAAGAGTATTTACAGTACATTGATTAGCTGTCCATATCTTTGCAACCCTAGTAAAGCTGAGTGTTTTATTCCTTTTGCATATGCTTGGGCAGTCAATTTTTATATAGTTTGAAGCAATTAGGACCAGTTAGATAAAGACATGAATTGAAAATTGACTTCTTAGAGTAATACTACTCTTAATTAAGCAGCTGGGCAAAATAATTTGAATACTTAAGTGAAGTATTAGTTGACCCCTTTTACAGAAATTCTCAAAGGTGATGAGGATTAGTTCTTACCTTAAAGTTAAAAAAAAAAAAAAAGAAACCAAGACTCAATCCAGGTCTTCAAGGTGAGTGGTAGGAATCTACTTGAGCCATCTTTACCGCTTCCCATCGTGTACATCAGCAGGGAGCTAGAAATGGCAGCAGAGCTGGGACTTAAACCAAAGCACACTGATATGAGGACCCCAAGTGGCATCTTAACCACTACACCAAACACCTGCCCCTTCAAATCTTTTTCATAACAAGATTGTCAGTTTTGATATTTCCAGTTAGGTCCATTTTGTGTTACTGTCATGAAATATTTGAGGTAGGGTAACAAAAGAGGTTTTTTTAGCTTCCAGTTTTGGAGGGTGAATGTCCATGATTAGCTGGCCTCATCCATTTGTCTTTAGGTTGAGACTAAAGTTTGATGACAGCACCGTGAGGATTGCATACAGGAGCTATCAATCACTTGGCCAGATGGGAAACCAAAGAGTGATTTGAGATCAGGCTCAAGCTTTTAAAACAACTCACCATTGCAAGAATTCAGAGGTCCCATGAGAGCTACCTTTATCCCTCCCAGTGGCAGCTTGCTTAGCGATCTAAGGACCTCTTACCATGCCCCACTTCTTAAGATCCACACTACCTCCCAACATTACCACACTAGGGACCAAGCTTCCAACACAAGAAGCTTTGGGGGATAAACCACATCCCAAACATAGAAATTTCAGAAATAAAGAAAAGGTGAACAAAGTAAATACGAGGTTATTAGTATTTTGCCAATATAACTGCTTATTTCCAAGTCTCAATTGTACCCATTGTCTTATCCACATTTAAAATATTTACTTATTTGAAATGAAGAGTTAGGAGAGAGGCAGAGACAGAGAAGTCTTCATCTGTTGGATCACTCCCCAAATGGCCATAATAGCCAGAGCTGAGCTGATCAGAAGCCAGGAGCCAGGAACTTCATCTAGGTCTCCTACGTAGGTGCAGGGGCCCAAGCACTTGGGCCATCCTCTGCTTGCTTTCCCAGGTGTATTAGCAGGGAGTTGGATCAGAAGTGGACCAGCAGGGACTCAAACCAATGCCAGTGCGACAAGCCGAGATTTTAACCCGCTGTACCACAGTGCTGGCCCTTTACCCACTTCTGTCCTGGTACACAAACTGGCATTTGTTCACCTTTAAACTCACACAGCTGAACAGTTGGCTCTGAAAAGATGTTGTCAGTTTTGATGCCTTAACTGTGTTATACACTTTGTACAACATACCGTTCATTCTTTTTCTGTAGATTTTCCTATAGAAACTGGAATTCATTTCACTGAAATATAGTTCCCTCCACCTACATGCAGAACATTATATCCTTCACTGCAAGAAGTATGTCATCCCCTGAAGGCATGTATAACAGTGCTGTTTATGGGGTTCCTTCATGTGAAAGAGGATTTAGCTGTCTTCTTGCTTCGCAGTCTTTTCTCGTTGAGCCCTTTACAATGTCATCTCATTGTCTATGGCCTGTTTGGTTTCCAATGATAACCCAGCTCTTAATTTTACAGAGGTTCCCTTGTGTCTTATAAGTCTAATTTTTGGCTTCTTTCGAGATTTTCTTAATGTCTTCGACTTTCATCAATGTGCTAATGGGTGTCTAGGTATGGATCTCATTGAATTTACTCTAGTTGTAACTCATTGAGCTTGGATATATAGATTAATATTTGTTTAATTTTGGAAATTTGGTGCCATTATTGTTCATGTTTTTCTACTCCTTTCTTGTTCTGTTCTTGTTTGTAACTCCTTTTATGCAGAATTTTTCATTCCTCATAGTATCCAACATGTTTCTGAGATTTCAGTCATTATTTTAATTTTCCTCAGGGTGATTTTCTCTATTAACCTGTCTTGTTGACTGATTTTTTTGCCCACTCAAATCTCTGTATTAGGAAATTTTTACTTCAGGGATTCTATTTTTCAACTCCAAAATTTGTTTTTAAAAAATAAGTTTTATTTCTGTTATTCATTTGGTGAGACATCATACCATGCTTTAATTCTTTTAGGTATAGTTTCTTCTCATTTGATTATATTTTTTATAGCTGATTTGCTAAGCTGAAATAAATACAGGCTCCTTCAGATTTTTGTTAAAGATTTTTAAATTTATTTGAAAGTCAGAATTACAGAGAGATGGGGGGGAGACAGAGTTTTTGCATCTACTGGGTCATTCTCTATATGGCCGCAACAGCAAGGGCTGGGCCAGGCCAAAGCCAGGAGCCAGGAGCTTCATCCAGTTCATCCACAAGGGTGCAGGAGCCCAAGTACTTGGGCCATCTTTCCCTGATTTCCCAGGCACATTAGCAGGGAGCTGGATTTGAAGTGGAGCAGCTGGGACTCGAATCAGCCTTCCCTATAGGATGCCAATGCTGCAGACAGCGACTTAACCTCCTATGCCACAGCACCAGCCCCTCAGGGATGTTTTTGTTGGTTGCCTTTTTTTCCTGAATATGTAGCATATTTTCCTGTTTCTTTGCATGTTTCAATGTTGTGATAAAAACTGGATATTTTAAGGGCCAGCATTGTGGTGCAGCAGATGAAGCTTCTGTTTCTGATGCCAGCATCTCATATTAGAGTGCCAGCTTGAGCCTTGGCTGTGCTGCTTTCGATCTAGCTCCCTGCTTCAGGGCCTGGGAAGGCAGCAGAAGATGATCCAAGTACTTGGACAGTGTTTCCCATGTGGCTGCTGGCTTGGACGTGGCCCAGAACTGGCTGTTGAAGCCATTTGAGGAGTGAACCAGTGTATGGAAGACTGTGTGTGTGTGTGTCTGTCTCTTTGCCTTTCTTTCTTTCTTTCTTTCTTTCTTTCTTTCTTTCTTTCTTTCTTTCTTTCTTTCTTTCTTTCTTTCTTTCTTTCTTCCTTCCTTCCTTCCTTCCTTCCTTCCTTCCTTCCTTCCTTCCTTCCTTCCTTCCTTCCTTCCTTCCTTCCTTCCTTCCTTCCTTCCTTCTTTCCTTTCTTCCTTCCTTCCTTCCTTTTATAGGCAGAGTGGACAGTGAGAGAGACAGACAGAGAGAAAGGTCTTCCTTTGCCATTGGTTCACCCTCCAATAGCCGCTGCAGCCAGCGCACTGCACTGATCTGAAGGCAGGAGCCAGGTGCTTCTCCTGGTCTCCCATGCAGGTGCAGGGCCCAAGCACTTGGGCCATCCTCCACTGCACTCCCAGGCCACAGCAGAGAGCTGGCCTGGAAGAGGGGCAACCAGGACAGAATCCGGTGCCCTGACCAGGACTAGAACCCGGTGTGCCGGCACTGCAAGGCGGAGGATTAGCCTATTGAGCCGCAGCGCTGGTCTCTTTGCCTTTCAAATAAATAAATCTTTGTAAAAACTGGATACTTTAGATAATATCACAACTCTGGCATCAGATTATTCCATTCCCCCAAGGTTTGTTGTTGCTGTATTTTGTCAATGTTGTAATTTATCTTGTTGCTACTTATTTATTCAGCAATTTTCCTCGAAGAATTCAGTATTCCTTACAATGTCTGTTCATTTAATTCCCTGCTATAATTTTAATTTCTTTTTGTTTTTACTTTTTTAAAAGTATGTTTTTTAAAAAAAAAAAGATTTATTTATTTGAAAGGTAGAGTTACAGACAGACGGAGGGAGGGAGAGAGAGATATCTTCCATCAGCTGGCTCACTCCCTAAATGGCCACAACAGCTGGAGATGGGCTGATCTGGAGCCAAGAGCCAGGTTCTTTAGCTCTCCCACATGGGTGCAGGGGCCCAAGCATTGGATCAGAATTGGTGCAGCTGGGACTCAAACCAGCACCCATATGGGATGCTGGTACCGCAGGTAGAGGCTTAACCTGCTTTGCCACAGCGCTGGCCCCCACTTTTTGTTTTTTACTTTTAAGCCTGGTCTCCTAAGGTTCACACCTGGGCCAGTGCCATTTATTGATGAGCCAATTATTGGCCAGAATTAATTCAGTTCCTGCATGAGCATCTTTTCCAAGGGGATCTCTGTGAAAATGCATACATTCAGACTTCAGATAGTTTACAAGGCAACCTTTAATTTTACTTTCAAAACTTGCCTGGGAACTCAAGGTCAGACAGATATGAGTGACTGGTACCTTTTCCATTCTGAGGTCTTTCCTGGGAATGCTAGAATTTTATGTTCCCAGGAATATCTCAGAGGCTTGCAGAATGTCCTGTGGTCATCTAGTTTCCCAGAATTCCCTTTTCCTTGTAGGCTAGACTCTTGTTTGCCACAGCTGAAATCACAGCTTTGGGCAGCTTAGTTGCTGCCAGCACTTTACTTTCATTTCAGTAGTGATCCACAGGTAACCCCTTATTCTTCACCCCTCCAATGCCCTTCCATTTTAAACTGAGCAGAGCTGAGCTTTGAGTGTAATCAAATACCTACCATACTCTGCAAATAGAAATTTTTTTCAGGTTTCTGCAAAATAATGACTGCTATAGGGGCGGTGCTTTTAAGAGAGGCTCCAAAAAGGTCTGATCTCTCCCCTTGTCTGAAGTACTGCTGGCATTTGGCTGCAACACTGAGCTAAAGAGATGGGAATGGGCATTGTCCCGAGTTAAAATGTCCCAGATACCAGTAGTTTAAAAGTTCGTATTGCTTAAATGATTTTCATTTTGCCATGTGGCTTTGTATAATAGAGTTCTCAAATGCTGGGTTTTATATATTTTCCCATAGTTTCATTGTTTCAGAAGACAAGGTAGTTCACCCAGGCCCTTGCTTTGCTTTTTTTAGATTGTGTATTCCTTCCATTTCTGTTTTCCAGAGTTTATGTTGAATTGGTGTTATTGCTCCTTTAAGTTCCTGGAAGAGTTTTTCAATAAAACTTTCAAGGCTCAGAGATTTCTTTTTTGTAGGTTTAAGAACAAGTTCAAATTCTTCGGTGGTAATAGGATTTTTTAGGTTTTATATTTTATGTTGGGTGAGTTTTGGTAATATGTTGTTTTGAGGGACTTGTTGTATTTAATCTGTTTTAGTCATTTTTACTAAGATCCAGATTTTACTCTTACTGGTTTTTCCCTACTGTTTTCCTGTTTTAAATTTCATTGATTTCTGATTTTAGTATTTTCTGCCTTCTACATGCTTTGTGTTTATTTTGCTTATTTTTTCCTAGTTGTTTAAGATAGAAGCTTAGGGGGGCTGGCATGGTGGCACACTAGGATAATCCTCCGCCTGCAGCGCCGGCATCCCATATGGGCGCTGTGTTCTAGTCCTGGTTGCTCCTCTTCCAGTCCAGCTCTCTGCTGGGGCACAGAAGGGCAGTGGAGGATGGCCCAAGTGCTTGGGCCCTGTACCTGCATGGGAGACCAGGAGGAAGCACTTGGCTCCTGGCTTCGGATCGGCATAGCTCTGGTCATGGCGGTCATTTGGGGAGTGAACCAATGGAAGGAAGACCTTTTTCTCTGTCTCTCTCTCTAACTGTCTGTAACTCTGTCAAATAAATAAATAAAAATCTTTAAAAAAAAGCTTAGATTACTGATAAGTACCATTGTAGCTGCATATTTCAATTATTAGCCTTTGTAGAGGGAAATTTCAGATTCACAGCAAAATTGTTCTGATGGTACAGAGAATTATCATTTAGCCCACCTTGTTTCCCATATTGTTAATAGCTTACATAAATTATTATGGTACATCTGTCAATAATATTGAATCAAGCTTGATACTTTATTATTAAAGTCTATATTTTAATTTTTTTTTACCTTAAATAGTTTATCTATCCCAGGATGCTACATTATATTTAGTAGCCATATTTCTTTAAACTTCTGTTGGCTTTAATGGTTCATCAGATTTCTCTTATTTTGGGTGATACAATTTTCATAAGTACTTGTTAGGTTTTTCCCTCCAGAAACCTTTTATTTAAGGAAAACAAACTTAGGCATTTCATAAATACAACTTTAGGAACATAGTGATTCTTCCCACTATACCCGCCCTTCCACCCTTCTTCCCCCTCCTTCTTCCATTCCCATTCTTTCTACCAATATCTATTTTCAATTAACTATATACAGATATGATTAACTCTATACTAAGTAGAGAGTTCAACAAATAGTATGAAAAAAACCTGCTCCTCAACAGTCAAGACAAGGACTTTTCAAAATCATTGCATCACAAAGTGTCAATTTCACTTCTATAGCTTGCCTCTTAGGTCCTCTATTAGTTATCACAGATCAAGGAGAGCATATGGTATTTGTCCCTTTGAGGCTGGCATGTTTTACTAAGTATGTTTTCCATTTCCATCCATTTTGTTGCAAGTGACAGGATTTCACTTTCTTTACTACTACATAATATTCTATGGTATACATATCCCATAATTCCTTTATCTAGTCTTCAGTTGATTGACATTTGGGTTGGTTCCATATCTTAGCTATTGTGAATTGAGCTGCAATAAACATGGGCATACAGATAACTCTTTCATATGCTGATTTCTTTTGATTGGGTAAATTCCCAGGAGGGGGATGGCTGCATCAAATGGTAGGTCTATATTCAGATTTCTGAGATATCTCCATACTCCTTCCACAGTGGCTGTACCAGTTTACACTCCCACCAACAGTGGTAAGGTACCTTTTTCTGCACATCCTTGCCAACATTTGGTGTTTGTTGATTTCTGTATGAAAGCTGTTCTAACAGGGGTGGGGTGAAGCCTCATTGTGTTTTTGACTTGCATTTCCCTGACAGCTAGTGATCCTGGGCATTGTCTCATGTGTCTGTTGGCCATTTCGGTTTCCTCTTTTGAAAAGTGTCTGTTTAATTTCTTTGCCCATTTCTTAACTGGGTTGTTTGTTTAGTTGTTGCGTTTCTTGATCTCTTTATATATTCTGGTTATTAATCCTTTACCAATTGCATATTCTGCAAATAATTTCTCCCATTCTGTCAGTTGCCTCTTCACTTTCCTGAGTGTTTCTTTTGCAGTGCAGAAACTTTTCAATTTGATCTAATCCCATTTGTCAATTTTGGCTTTGATTGCCTGTGCCTCTGGGGTATTTTCCAAGAACTCTTTGCCTATGCCAGTGTCTTTCAGGGTTTCCCCAAGGCTTTCTAATAATTTGATGGTATTAGGTCATAGATTTAGATCTTTAATCCATTTTGAGTTTTCCCAGCACCATTTAGTGAAGAGACTGTTCTTGCCCCAGGAATTAATTTTAGTTCCTTTGTCACAGATAAGTTGGTTGTAGATGGTTGGATTGATTTCCGGCATTTCTGTTCTGTTCCTTTGGTCTATCCATCTGTTTTGTAGCAATAGCAGGTTATTTTGATTATAACTGCCCTGTAGTATGTCTTGAAATCTAATGTGGTGATGCCTACGATTTTGTTTTTGTTGTATAAGTTTGCTTTAGCTATTCAGGGTCTCCTGTGTTTTCATATGAATTTCAGCTTCACTTTTTTCTAGATCTGAGAAGAATGTCATTGGTATTTTGACTGGTATAGCATTGAATCTGTAAATTGGTTTAAGTAGTGTGGACATTTTGATGATATTGATTCTTCAAATCCATGAACATAGAATGGAACATGAAATGGAAGATTTTTTCCATTTTATGTTTTGTATCTTTCTTTAATATTTTTGTAATTTTCATCATAGAGATCTTTGACATCTTTGGTTAAATTCATTCCCAGATACTTGATTTTTTATAGATATTGTGAATGGAATTGATCTCAGAAGTTCTTTGTCAGATGTGGCTTTGTCTGTGTATACAAAGGCTATTGATTTTTGTGTGTTGATTTTATATCTGCCAATTTACCAAATTCTTCTGTGAGTTCCAGTAGTCCCTTAGTGGAGTTTTTTGGATCCCCTATGTATAGAATCATATGATCTGCCAGTAGGGATACTTTGACTTCTTCCTTCCCAATTTGTATCCCTTTGATTTCTTTTCCTTGCCTAATGGCTCTGGCTAAGACTTCCAGGACTATTGAATAGCAATGGTGAGAGTGAGTATTCTTGTCTGGTTCTGGTTCTTAGTGGGAATGCTTCCAACTTTTCCCCATTTAGTAGGATGCTGGCCATGGGTTTGTCATAGACTACCTTGACTACGTTGAGAAATGTTCCTTCTATACACGATTTGCTTAAAGTTTTCATCATGAAAGGGTGCTGTATGTTATCAAACGCTTTCTCTGTATCTGTTGAGATAATCGTATGGTTTTTGTTCTTCACTTTATTAATGTGATGTATCACATTGATTAACTTGTGTATGTTGAATAATCCCTGCATGTGAGGGATGAATTCAATTTGCTCTGGGTGAGTGATCTTTCTGATGTGTTGGCTAGTATTTTGAGGATATTTGTGTCTATGTTCATCAGGGAACTTGGTCTGTAGTTCTCTTTCTCTGTTGTACCTTTTTCAGGTTTAGGGATTAAGGTGATGCTGGCTTCATAGAAGGAGTTTGGGAAGATTCCCTCCTTTTCAGTTGTTTTGAATAGCTTGAGAATAATTGGAGTTAATTCTTCCTTAAATGTTTGGTAGAATTCTGTAGTGAAGCCATCCAGTCCTGGGCTTTTCTTTGTTTGGAGGGTCTTTATTATTATTCAATTTCTGTCTTGGTTATTGGTCTGTTTAAGTTTTCTATGCCTTCAAGGGTCAATTTAGATAGGTCTTATGTGTCCAGAAATCTACCAATTTTTCCTAGGTTTCCCAGTTTGTTGCATACAGCTCTCTGTAGAAATTTTTAATGATTCTTTTTATTTCTGTAATGTCTGTTATTATATTTCCTTTTCATCTCTAATTTTATTGATTTGGGTCTTCTCCCCCTTTTTTGATTAGTTGGGCCAACTGTGTGTCAATTTTTTTTATTTTTTCAAAAAACAAGCTCTTTGTTTCGCTGATATTTTGTATTTTTTTGTTTCAATTTTGTGTATTTCTTCTCTAATTTTAATTAATTCTTTTCTCCTACTAGTTTTGTGTTTGGTTTGCTGCAATGCATTGTTTCTCATTTATTTGGTGTTTCCATTTTCTTGATTTAGGTACCAATTGCTATAAACTTTCCTCTTAACACTGCTTTTGCTGTATCCCATAAGATTTGATATGTTTTATTGCAGTCTTCATTTGTTTCCAGAAATTTGATTTCACTTTTGATTTCTTCAGTGACCCACTGGTCATTCAGGATCATTTTGTTCAGTCTGCATGTGTTTGCGTATGTTCTAGAGATTCTTGAGGTTTTGATTTCCAGCTCCATTCAGTTGTGGTCAGAGGAGATGTGCGGTATGAGTTGGATTGTTTTGAATTTGCTGCAATTTCCTCTCTTCCTAGCACATGGTATATCCTAGAGAAGGTCAATGCACTGCTGAGAAGAATGTGTATTCTGCACCTGCATGATGCAGAGTTCTTTGGATATCCATTAGGCTCATTTGGTCTATAGTGTCAAATAGCTCTGTTGTTTCCTTGCTGATTTTTTGTCTGGTTGATCTGTCTATTGCTGAATGTGGGGTATTGAAGTCTATGTCTTGCTTTAGATCAATTAACATTTCTTTAAAATATCCAGACAGCCTGTAATTGGGTGCATATATATTTTTAATTTATTTATTTTTATTTTCTAAAGATTTATTTATTTGAAAATCACAGTTACACAGAGAGAGAGAAGAGGCAGAGAGAGAAAGAGAGAAGAGGCAGAGAGAGAGTCTTCCATCTGCTGGTTCACTCACAAGTGGCCACAATGGCCAGAGCTGTGCTGATCCGGAGCCAGGAGCCAGGAGCCCCCTCCGGATCTCCCACACGAGTGCAGCTGCCCAAGGACTGGGGCCATCCTCTACTGCTTTCCTAGGCCATAGCAGAGAGCTGGATCAGAAGTGAAACAGCCAGGACTTGAATCGGTGCCGATGTGGGATGCTGGCACTAAGGGGGTGGCCTCACCCACTACACCACAGTGCCGGCCCTGCATATATGTTTGTAATAGTCACATTTTCCACCTTTTGTTTCACTAAAAAGACCTTCTAATCTATTCTCTCTTTCTGTACCTTCAGAAACTCCTAAGACCCATATGTTGGGTCATTTGATAGTATCCCATAAATCTACAATATATTTTTTAAGATTTCTAATTTCTTCTTTTTTTGTGGTCTGACTACAATTTATGGAGATTTGTCTTGTAACTTGGATATTCTTTCTTCTGCCTCACTGAGTCTGATGTTAAGGCTTTATACCTCATTTTTATTTGATCTATTGAATCCTTCATTTCTGATATTTCATTTTGGCTTATCTTTAAAATCTCAATTTCATGGGAAAAACCTTCATTCATGTCATGTACAGATTTCTTTAATTCGTGGATTTGCTTATGATTTCTTCTAAGTAATCCTAGGATCAATTTTTTGAATTCCATTTCTGGCATTTCTTCAATCTCTTCATCTTCACATTCTAGTACTGAAGTGTTGTGTCACCCTCATTCTTGTTTCTTGAATTGCTGCATAGTCTCACGCTCACCTTCTCTCCTCCAAGGAGACCAATGCGTGGGTGCAAGCCCCAGTGGGTACAATATGCATCTGCATTGCCACAAGGACCACAGAGGCTCCCTGCAGTCCTCAGTGTGAGCATGGATCCTGCAGCAGTGACCCTCATCAGAGCCCTGAGCATGCGGAGCCACCCACAGTGACCGCCCAGAGACCCAGCCCTGCTCTGTGACCTCCCACACAGCCACAGTGTCTGCACAGTGCCTGTACACAAGGCTGCCACAGTCACGGGCACCCAGCCCCCTGTCAATTCTGCCAGCCAGACTCAGGCGTCTCCTCTCTGCTGGTTGCTGAGCACACGGACACAAGCTGGTGCAGCTGTTACATATGTCCAAAATGGCACCCATCCTGTCATGGCTAGTTACAGGACACCAGTGCTGGGTGGTCAGGGAGAGGGAAATGTGCCCCCTTTTTTTCCTCTAGGTTGGTAGGAACACTGTCCCCTCCAGAGCTCCAAGCCAGTCATGCAAGGCTCTTCCTGCAGCTTTATGGGCTGTGGCTTGGGCTGTTGCAGTCTGGTCTCACCTCACTCAAAAAGTCTCTTGGCTGCTAGGGTCCTGAGTTGCGCAAGTCCACACCCTCCACATGGGTCCACTGTGTCTCTAATTTGCATGGAATTTCCTCTCCTGTTTTCTCCCTAACTCTTCCCTGAGATTGCACTCACCCCCCTCTTTTTTTAGCTATCTTCCCCTCAAGTCTAGGTATTTTGTAGAATTTTGTTTTTGAATATTTTCTTACTTTGTGGTAGTATAAGATGCTCCAGGCTCATCTTGCATATTTCCTATGCCCACCCTGGAAGCAGCTGTTGACATAAGTAACCTGAAATTCTTCTATTGCAGAATGGTCTTAAAGATGTGGATACTTGAGATATTACTACTTCTAGGTCCTCTTAGATGACAGATAAGGAAATATATAGATATTGTGAAGAGTTCATGGGAAAACAAATTTAAAAATAAATTTCTTTGGTTCAAAAAAAATGGAAATGCAAGCATAAATTTTTCACAACACACATTTTCCATGAACTATTTAAAGACCTCGTTGTAGGTATAGTAATTTTAGAATTGTTAACTCATACTCTAGTAGGAAACACTAGAACACAGTGATTATGAAAACTTTGTTTTGCCTTTAGTATTACAGGTACCACTCATTTCTGAAGATACGTAGTTCAACACCTGTTCCCCTATCCCCTTAAATG
Source organism: Sylvilagus floridanus (assembly GCA_949820135.1). NCBI lineage: Eukaryota > Metazoa > Chordata > Mammalia > Lagomorpha > Leporidae > Sylvilagus > Sylvilagus floridanus. Next base: position 94,378,249 of record OX463223.1, read on the forward strand.
AGGTTGTGTTAGATTTCCAGTATGGCTAGGTTCTTTTGTCTCATTCTTTATTCTATTTTGAGATTCCCTTACCTCCTCTGAGATTTTTTAAATTTATGTACATTAAGTTGTACTCTCTGTGCTAAAATATTCTGTGCATATTGGCAAATGCATTCTATCTTGGGCTCCCATGATCTATAATTTTTAAAATATTTTTATACATTAAAATTTACTCTTTTTGTTCTATAGCATTCCATAAGTTCTAATATGTTATATTCTCATATTTATACATACATAGATGTATTTCCAAAATGTTTTCTAATTTTCCTTGAGACTTATTCTTTTATTCATTTTATTTGGTGGTGTATTTAATTTCCAGGTGTTTAGAGATTTTTCTCTTAATCTTTGTGTTACTAATTTGTAATTTAGTTTTTTGAGATTTATTTAATATTTAACTGAAAAGCAGAGTTAGAGAGAGAGACAGACAGACATAAAGACAGACAGAAACAGAAATCTTCCATAGGCTAGTTCACTCCCTACATGGCCACAGTGGCTAGGGCTGGGCAAAGCGCAAGGTAGGAGCCAGGCACTCCATCCATGACTCCCACATGGGTGGCAGGGGCCCAAATATTTGGATCACTACCTGCTGCTTTCCCAAGTCCATTCTCCTCATTTGTAAAGGTTGGTTTTATGACCCACGATGTGATCTTTCTTGGTGAATATTCCATGTGTACTTGAAAATCTGTATATCCTACTTTTGTTGAATAGATTGTTCTATATCTTTAGATCTAGAAGTTTGATGGTTTTGTTCAATTATTCTATATTCATGCTCACTTATACTGTTCACTGATATTTTAGTTGACTAAGAAAAGAATATAGAACATTCCAACTCTAATTGTGTATTTGTCTGTCTTTCAGTTTTGTCCGTTTTAGCCTCCATGTGTTTTGAAATTCTTTTATTAGCTGCATACACATTTAGTGATATATCTTCTTAGTGAATCAACCATTTATTCATTATGTAGTATCCTCTCTACCCCTGGTATTTCTATTTGCTTTGATGTCTACTTTGTCTGACAGTAAAATACCCATTTTGTCTTTTTTTGATTAATGGGTGCATGGGATATCTGTTTCACTTCAGTTTTAGCCTACTTAATATTTCAAGTGAGTTTCTTGCCAACAGCCATGGTCATTTTTTAACCTATTGTGATAATCTTTCAATTTTTTAAAGCCATTTGATGTAACTATCAATAAGTTTGGATTTTGGTCTACCATGTTTGTGTTTTTTTCTGGCTTTTTAAAAATATTCTTCATTCATTTATTTCAAAGTTGGAGGGTAGGGGAGAGATCTCCCATCTGCCGGGTCGCACCTCAGATACCTACAATGACCAGTGCTGCGCCATGCTAAAGCCAGCAGCCAGGAATTTAATCTAGGTCTCCCATGTGGGTGGCAGAGGCACAAGGATGCAAACTGTCATTACCTGCCTCCCGCGGTCCACTAGCAGGAAGCTGGAATCAGAAGAACTGGGACTCAAACCCAGGCACTCTGATATCAGGTGTGGACATTGCAAGCACTGTCATAATCACTAAACCAAACACCCACTTGTTTTTCTGTTTTTCATTTTTGAAATATATCTAATTGTATCTAAATATATCTAATTATAATTATATTCTAATTTTGAAATATATCTAATTAATAATAATTGGGCACAATTATTGTGACAGAGGGAGAGGGAGACATGAAGAGAGAAAGAGAGGTATCTTGCATCTACTGGGTCACTCCCCAAATGCCTGTAACAGCTAAGGCTGGATCTGGACGAAGTTAGGAGCCAGGAGCCAGGAACTCCATCCAGATCTCCCAAATGGTGGCAGGAACTCCAGTACTTAGGCCATCATCTGCTGATGCCTCCAAGGAGCATTAGCAGGAAATCAAATCAGTGGCTGTGAAGCCAGGATTCAAAAAGGCAGTCTCACATGAGATTCAGTTGTCCCAAGCGGCAGCTTAATTTGCTGTGCCATGATGCTTGCCCCTGTTTTTGATTCTTTTATTTTTTTATTTGAAAGGTAGAATTACACATAGGGAGAGGGAGAGACAGAGAGAGAGGTCTTCCGTCCGCTGGTTCACTCCCCAAGTGGCCACAACAGCCAGAGTTGAGCTGATCCCAAGCCAGGAGCTTCTTCCGGGTCTCCCACCTGGGTTCAGGGGCCTAAAGACTTGGGCCATCTTCTACTGCTTTCCCAGACTGTAGCAGAACGCTGGATCGGAAGTGGAGCAGCTGGGACTTGAACCAGCACCCATATGGGATGCCAGCACTGCAGGCAGAGGCTTAGCCACCAAGCCACAGTGCCAGCACCTGTTTTTTGTTCTTTTGTTAGCCTTCCCTGCTTTCATTTGGCTTATTTCAGTATATTTTAGTATTTCATTTTAATTTATCCTATTTTGTCTATATCTTCTTGTATAGTTTTTGTGGTCAATCTAGGATTTGCAATTTATACAATTAACTTTCCAATCTACTTAAACATTCATGTTTTACCATTTCAAGTACAATGTACAAACTTTACATCTAGGTAGGTCTCTCTACCCTCTCTTTATAATTGTCTTATCTATTCCATCTCCATATATGGAAAACTTGATCATATAGAATTACACTTTTTGCTTTTGCTGGAGTTTCATAACAGCAGATAAATACAGCGCTTTTCCATCTTTCTTACTGGTATTGTTTCCCTGTGTGACAATATTTCTTTAGATTTCTTTAGCCTTATTTTAGAGCAGCTCTCTTTTGTTTTAATCTGAAAAATTTTTTTCATCAATCATCCTAAAGGATATTTTTACCGTACATGGAATTCTGGGTTGACATTTATGTCATCACTTTGTAAATATTATGCCACTTCTTTTGGCTTCTATGGTTTGTGATAAAAAGCTGTAAGAATTTGAGCCTTTTTTTCCTTCATGAAATATATTGTCTTTCACTGGTTGCTTTCACAAGTTTTTCCTTCTCTTTAAATTTTAGCAGCTTTTTTCTTTCCACCTCACCAATTACTAAACATGAGTATGACTTTCCGGTTGGGATTTATTGAACTCCTTGAATATGTAAGTCTATGCCCTTTGTAAAATTAGGCAAGTTTTCATCTAATATTTCTTCAATTTTTTCTTATACTGCTTTTTAATCTCCTTTTGACAATCTGATGACACAACTCTTAGACCTTTTGTTATTATCCCACAGATCCCTTAGTTTCTGTTCAAGTTTGTTTTTCAGGCTTTCCTTTCTCTGTTCTTCTCATTGAAGTTTCTATCACCTGTCTTCTGCCATGGAGCCCAACAAGGGAATTTTATTTTTATTTGGTTGTTGTATTTTTTGGCTCCAAAGTTCCATTTGTATCTTTTATGTCCTTTATTTATTTCCTGAGAGTTTCTGTTTTGTTAATAGTTACAGGTTTCATGATTACTTACTTCACCATTTTATAATAGCTATTTTAAATTCTGTCAGTTTATTCCAACATCTGCATCATGTTGACATTGGTATCTGTTTATTGTCTTTACCCATGAGTTGAAATGGCCCTGGTTCTTTGTCCTATTGGATTACATCCTGGACATATAAAATATTGTGTTTTTGAGACTCTTGTGTGTTTTTTAAATTCTATGTATAATATTGATGTTTTTGGTTATAGAAAGATCAGCCTTCCATGGACTGTTGTTACAATGCAATTCAGTTTCATAACCTTGGCAATACTCTTTGGATCTGTGTCACTGTGGACCTCCCAGTGGTCCTGATCTGTTTCAGTCCTGGACTGTTGTCTATTTTTTAGTTCCCATGTCTTTGGTGTACGAATAGGATCATAGTCATGCATGTACAGCTCAGTGAGGAACCCAGGAGTTCAGAAACAGCATTCCTCGGTTCTTCTCTCCCTGCAATATCCCTATTACTTTTGGACTCCTTGTGGCTTTTTTAATTCCTCAACTAGAAAGTTAGAATTTTAGTTTCTCTGGGCTGGTGTGTCTTTTTACCAGTGTTCTCTTGCCCAGGGCCAAGTTTTGGAAGATTGGAGAAAGCAGAAAAGCAACAATGATGTTCTCATCCTCATAGGACTATAGGAGAGGAGGGGTCCCTTCCCCCAGAGTTTGGCTTCTATAAGCTTCCACTGTGGCTTTTAACTTGGCATCATAGGATTTCCTGTGGGCTAGGGTGAGGAGTATGGAGAAAAGAAGGAAAAAATTACAGAATTTATGTATTTTTGCATAAATGTTTCCAATTCCCTTTTCCAGTTCTCAAGCTAGAAGTAGAGAATCTCCTCTATAGATCTTTCTCTTTGAATGCCCCAATGCTCACTTTTAAGTTAGTCATAGGCTAACAGATAGGGCAACATAGTAGACTTAGTGTTATTTTAATGGGGCTTCTGTGGTCTTAGTCCCTAGTCAGCACTATTTTCTATTGGAATTCTCACATAGCTGTTCTATGCATTCTGTCCGTCTTTTATGGTAGACTAAATATGCCAAGTCTGTCTATCTGCAACCAGTGATGTCTCTGCTCAGTTTTCCTCATTGTTGATTTTAAACCTGGCTTCCTAGAAGTGCCCCCTATGTCTCCATTGCTTAGTGCTCAGCCAAAGTTCCCTTATAGGTCACATTTTGAAAAAACCACAAGGCTGAAAGGCTTCTACTCTCTGCTGATGGCTCTGTGTGTGGGCACAGAAGTCCATTCAAACTTCAGGTCTCGTATGTTCTGACCCAGCTTTTATTTTCCTGCAGTAGCTTCCATGCCTCCTCTTTTGTATGTCCAGGCTCCATCAGTCAGTTATGTGTGTGTGTGCGCTTTTAGCCCTCCAGTCTCTGCTGTGCATGGGACATTCTTCCAGTCATTCTGAGCTATGTGGAAAATTTATCAAGCACCCTGTGGCTGTCTTACATCCTAGATTTCCCTGTTAACCTCAGGTTAATGGAGCCCTTGCTTCTAAAGCTCCAAGTCCCCAGGCGGAGCAGGAGCAGGAGCAGGAGCAGCAGTGCTGTTTTCTTGGCTTGCCCTGCCTTAGTAGAACTGTTGGACAACACAGCTGGGTAGGGGTGAAGGTAGTAGCTCAGTACAAAATCACTACAGCTTGCATAGTTCTTACCTGAAGCTCAGTAGTTTTCATGAAGAAATCTTTGTTGTTACATGCCTTTGGGCAAATTGTAGAGTGCTAATAGTGGCTATTTGGAATTGTTCCCAATTTTATGATTGCTTTTGAGGGAGCAGAAGATTTGTTAGCCTCCTCATTCTGTCATGCTGGAAGCCGGAATTCCTTTTTAAAAAATTATTTATTTATTTATTTATTTTATTTTATTTATTTATTTATTTGAAAGGCGAGGGGGAGGAAGAGAAGAGGAAAAGAGACATCTTCCATCTGCTGGTTCACTCCCCTACATGGCCACCACAGCCAGGTCTGGGACAGGTGGAAGCCGGGAACTAAGAAGTCCATCCAGGTCTCTCACATGGGTGTCAGGGACCCAAGTACTTGAGCCATCTGCCACTGCCTTCCCAGGCACTTTAGGCTGAAGCTGAATCAGAACCTGAGCAACTGGGACTTGAAACAGCACTCTCTTAAGGGATGCTGGCATTGTAAGCAGCGGCTTAACCAATTGTAGCACAACCCCAGCCTCTATTTTATTTTTGTAGGTGGGAAGGGAGTATCTTAGTATTGTACTTTTGTTAATTTAACTTATTTATTAAAGTGTTTCCACCTGTTCCAAACCAAAGTCAACATAAAAATAAGTCTTCTCTAATGGGAACTAAATTATTTTTGTTTTTCTTTTTAAAACTCATCAAGACCAAATTTACAAAGATCAGGCTTCTCTAGTGATTTCCAGTCTTTAGTACTAATAGCTTTCTTTCAAAGCTTCTGATGTACTGTGTTTTTTCCCATTTGTCATGGATTTGTAGAAACATTTGTTGGACTTGGCCCAGCATTTCATAAACTATCAGTAAGGAAATCATAGGTGTTTCATGGTCAAATGGGAAATACTGGATTCAGTAATTAAAAAAATAGTTTCTTATAAGTGAGAATTTCCATAAAGGAAATAATATACAACATTTCTCAGACAGTTTTATCAGAGAGCCCATTTTTCACAGAACACATTTTAAGAAGCACTGCTGTAATGTATGTGGAAATCACATCCATCCTTCCCTGCCCACAACTGTACCTGTTTTGTGAGAAACATGAGTTGCTGCATGGGATTACAATGTAATATTATTTACAATGTGTGTGTTTGTAGTTACTTTATAACATGAGTGCTGTGCCAAATACTTTATAACATAAGCGCTGTGCCAAATTGTGGAGAATACTTAACATAAAAAGAATGAGGCTGCTATCTTTAGAAAGGGCTGCTTGCAAGGTTGGCCATTGGCTGGTGTGTGAAAGCTTGGTTTCTCGCTGTTGTCTAATTGAATAGTAGTTCACTTGGCCTACTTTAATGGTACAAATAGTGTGACTTATGCTGAACACCTGTTTTCCTTCTGAGAGTCCGGAATTTTGGTATGTGTCTCTGTGATCAGCCCCCAGTGAAAACCCTGGGCGCCAAGTCTAATGAGCTTCCCGGGTTAGATACTTGTACACCTGTTGCTGCAATTTTTGTTGCTAGGGAAAATAGCATGTTCAAGTCTGTCCCTTCAGAATAGGGAGGGAGTATACAGAAGGAAGTGTATGCATGAATTTCTTTATATATATATATGTATGTATGTATTAGAGAGGGAGAGAGAGAATATGAATGAATGAGATCTTCCATCTACTGGTTTACTCCCGCAGTGGGCCACCATGGCTGAGGCTGCCCTAGCTGAAGCCAGGAGCCAGCAAAGCATGAGTGGCAGGGCCCATCTCCTTGGGCCGTCTTCTGCTCCCTTCCTAGACACATTAGCTGGAAGCTGGATCAGAAGTGTAGTAGTTAGAGTTTAGAACTGGCACTCTGAAATGGGATGTAGGCTTACCCCGCTGTACCACAACACTAGCCCCATGAATCTCTTTAGATTCTTACCCTTCACAGTCTTTTGTGATAAACCTTAGCCATGAATACAACTGTGTGCTGAGTTCTATGAGACCTTTTAGCAAATCACTGAATGTGTTGGTGGCTTGGGGAACTCTGAACATAAACATGTTTCCTATGTTCTTAATTCCCAAAACAATTCTGTTTAGTGTTTGTCTCTTACAGGTAAGGAGACTAATGTAGTGAGGTTGAGCTACTTCCCCAGGAAGTCAGTGAGGGAGTCCATATCTTTCTGACTCCAAAACCTTGGTTCATAGCTATTATACTGCATTGCCTAACAGTGTCATAAATTGTGTCTGCAGTGGGTTGAGAGGATCAAATGGAAGATAGTCAAAGATGATAGTGGCCTGAGAATGCTTCCTGTAGAGGTAGGATTTGAGTTGGTCTTGAAAGATAAGTGGGCAGGATTAAAATTTATTAGATGCAGTAGGAAGAGTACTGTAATGTCAACAGGTAGAATTGCATGAGATAAAGGCATGCAGATGGCAAGATTCAAGATTTATTTGGATAAAAGACACTGTAACAGTTGGTGAAATGGAGAGTTTACACTAGAGTTTTTCTTTCATACTTTAAAAAAAAACTTTTAAAAGCAGCCACAGCTTATCTATGCTAGTGTTTGGTTTAAGATACTGTATCTGACATAACACAATTACATATTTTAGCTTAATAAATAATATATGTTTGTTTAAGGATAATAAAAATAAATAAGATAATGTATTTGTTCTGCACAACCAACTGTGATTTCCAAGGACTTCGTCACCTAAAAATGTTTAAAACCTACTGTTGTGTTACATTAAGAGATTGAGACTTTTTTGAACATGAGGGATAACCTTCCCAAAACAGCATTTTTTTAATTATTAACACTGTGTTTAATAAAGTATTCAACAAATAGTATGAAAAAACAAAACAAAACAAAACAAAAAAAACTGGAGGTACAGTCAAGACAAGGGCTGTTCAAAGTCATTGCTCTCTAAGTATCGATTTCACTTCTACAGATTGCCTTTTAGGTGCTCTGTTAGTTTTCACAGATTAGGGAGAACATATGGTATTTGTCCCTTTGGGACTGGCTTATTTCACTAAATATGATGTTTTCCAGTTTCATCCATTTTGTTGAAATGACAGGATTTCTTTTTTTTTTTAACATGGTGTTGTATTCTGTAGTATACATATCCCATAATTTCTTTATCTAGTCTTCATTTTATGGACATTTAAGTTGATTCCATGTCTTAGCTATTGTGAATTGAGCTGCAATAAACATGGAGGTACAGATAACTTTTTCATATGCTGATTTCATTTCCCTTGGATGAATTCCTAGCAGTGGGATGGCAGGATCATATAGTAAGTCTATATTCAGATTTCTGAGGAATCTCCATATTGTCTTCCACAGCAGCTATATCAGTTTACATTCCCACCAGGAGTGGATTAGGGTACCTTTTCCCCCACATCCTCACCAGCATTTGTTGTTTGTTGATTTTTCTATGAAAGCCATTCTAATGGGGGTGAAGTTTGGCCTCATTGTGATTTTGATTTGCATTTCCCTAATGGCTAGTGATCCTGAACATTTTTTTTAAAGATTTTATTTATTTATACAGGTAGAGTTACAGACAGTGAGAGAGAGAGACAAAGAGAAAGGTCTTTCTTCTGTTGGTTCACTCCCCAAATGGCTGCCACAGTTGGCGCTGCGCCGGTCCAAAGCCAGGAGCCAGGTGCTTCTTCCTGGTCTCCCATGCAGGTGCAGAGGCCCAAAGCACTTGGGTCATCCCCCACTGCCCTCCTGGGCCACAGCAGAGAGTTGGACTAGAAGAGGAACAGCTGGGACTAGAATCTGGTGCCCATATGGGATGTCTGCGCCACAGGTGGAGGATTAACCAAGTGAGCCATGGCGCTGGCCCTAATCCTGAACATTTTTTCATGTGTCTGTTGGCCATTTGGATTTCCTCTTTTGAAAAATGTCTCTGCCAGGAGGAGGCACCTGGCTCCTGGCTTCGGATTGGTGCAGTGCGCCAGCCATAGCAGCCATCTGGGGGGTGAACCAACGGAAAAGGAAGACCTTTCTCTCTGTCTCTCTCTCTCACTGTCTAACTCTGCCTGTCCGAGAGAGAGAGAGAGAGAGAGAGAGAGAGAGAGAGAGAGAAAGGAAGGAAGGAAGGAAGGAAGGAAGGAAGGAAGGAAGGAAGGAAGGAAGGAAGGAAGGAAGGAAGGAGTCTCTGCCCATTTCTTAATTGGGTTGTTTGTTTTGTTGTTGAGTTTCTTGATCTCTTTATATATTCTGGTTATTAATCCTTTATCAACTGCACATTCTGCAAATAATTTCTCCCATTCTGTTGGTCGCCTCTTCACTTTCCTGAGTGTTTCTTTTGCAGTACAGAAGCTTCTCAATTTGATGTATTCCTATTTGTCAGTTTTGGCTTTGATCACCTGTGCCTCTGGGTCTTTTCCAAGAACTCTTTGCCTGTGCCAATGTCTTGCAGGGTCAAAAACAGCATTTAATCGATATTAATCAGGTGGTAGTATGAAGAACATGAGTATAGTGGTGATAGCCAGGGAGTGAGTCCATTTAGATCATTACAATTGTAGTAGTCGATGTACAAGATGATAATGAGCTTAAGGAATTATGGATATGAAAATAGATGAGATGTTGTATTTGATGATTTTCTGTCATGTGGTTGTAGACTCTATCTGTGTGGGTGTGTGTGTTGCAGGGTAGGAGGGGGCAGTAGAAGTTCAGAGGGTCTGAGTGTAGGTGGTTTGGAGAAAATATGGTATCTTTAACAGGAATACAACTTTTAGGTGGATTATCATGCTGTGACCATGATAGGTTTGACTCTGTATTCTGTTGGAATGATTTATTGCCATCAAGTAGAGAAATGCATTTTGGAGTTGGTTGTAAAATTGGGATTGAAGAGAGATATCAAGGTTTAAGATAAGAGATGGAAACATTTGTAGTGAGGCAAACCCTGAAACTATTTGAATGTAGGTATATCGTAGGGGAAAGAACTAAACAGAGCACCAAGAACTGAACTCTGGTTTTATTTATTTTTTATCAGTAAGAAATGCATACTAAAGAGCACCTTTGAAGTTAATACATAATGTTACTGTTACCAATCATAAATGACATTTGTAGACTATTTATTTTAATGTGTATTGATAGGGGCTTTCTGGTTTATGAACTTTAAGTGGTCTTTTATAGTATGATATGAATAACTTCTAAATAAAATCAGTAATCAGGTGTTCCTGTCAAATGTAAAGCCTAGTGAGGCACTGAGTCACATTCAAATAGCATTTTTCATTTCATATAGCACAGTATTCTTGGTAACTTTGGAGGAGTGAGCGTCTGTACAACTGAGTAGATCCTTCTGTTGCCTACTTAGGAGTGGTACTACCCCAACCCATTTCTTTTAAATGCTTGTTTTGGTTTGTTAGATTTTTGGCTCTTGTACCACTCAGGCAGCAGTTACCAGTGACTACCAATGGAGTATTCAGATAACTTGTTCCACCAGAGTTGTACACGAGAAGAGTCTTGGCATTGTGTTTTTCCTTAATGTAGAAATTTTTATTTTTAAGGTTTATTTTATTTATTTGAAAGGCAGAGGGCCAAAGAGAAGGAGAGACAGAGAAAGTAAGAGATCTTCCATCTGTTAGTTCACTCCCCAAATGGCTACAACAGCTGGGGCTGGGCCAAGACCAAAGCTGGGAGCCCTGACCTCCATCCACATTTCCCATGTGGGTTGCCGGGATCCAAGTACTTGAGCCATCTTCCACTGCCTTCCCAAGCACATTAGCAGGGAAAAGGATCAGAAACAGAGCAGCCGGGACTCAAAACTGTCACTCTGATATGGGATTGCTGGCATTGCATGTGGCAGCTGAACCTGCTGTACCATATTGCCAAGCCCCCAGAAATTTTCTTAAATGAATGACATTTAAATCTACTTCTTGACAACAGATATTTTAGGAGCTGAAGGAATTAAGCACAAAAATATTACTGAGAGAAGCTGGGTGGCAAAACTGCTGCCACTGGGGTGCCAAGCTTGCTTTTCCTTTCCATGCTCCCTGCCAGACATCTTTCCAGGGCAAGAACACCACCTATCAAGGTTCTAACTCTGAACGCTGCCCTCCCTAACTTTGTTGTACTATTTGTTCCCTTACTGGAGCTGACTGCAGATTAAATTAGTGTACAGAGGGATAGCAAGAAAAAAGGACATCTATATTATACACTGACATGTATGTCTCGAAATTTTAAAAGCCTTAGAAAAATAGCAATTCCAACAATATGGTATGTCGTTTTCATACATCAAATTAGTAATTATTATAAAACTGATGTGTATGTTCCAGTTAATTCATTAAGCTAGCAATTTTCACTGTTTCCACTTAATATAACAATCAGTTTCCTTGATTCTGAACTTCCAGTAGGTTCTTAGAGACTGACTATGCATCAGTCATCATTGAAATTGTTGTGTTTGGGGCTGGTGCTGTGGTATAGCAGGTAAAGCTGCCACCTGCAGTGCCAGCATCCCATATGGGCACCTGTTCAAGTCTTGGCTGCTCCACTTTTGATCCAGCTCCCTGCTAATGCACCTGGGATAGCAGTAGAAGATGGCCCAAGTCCTTGGGCCCCTGCATCCACGTGGGAGACCCAAAAGAAGCTCCTGGCTTCAGATCAGCCCAGCTCCAATCGTTGCAGCCATTTAGGGAGTGACCAGCAGATGAAAGATCTCTCTTTCTCTCTCTCTCTCTCTCTCTCTCTCTCTCTCTCTCTGCTTCTGCCTCTCTGTAACTCTGCCTTTCAAATAAATACATAAATCTTTTAAAAAATAAAGAATAAAGATTATTTTTAAAAAAGAAATTGTTGTGTTCCTCCTTACTGAGTATTTTCCGCATCTGTTTCCCAGTTTATTACATGGATTGACATGATACCATGGAAAGCACTCTGACCCAACAGTGAAAATGGACTCTAGCCCTAGCATATAACTCCAGTTGTTTACCTTCTAGGTGCCCATTTCCTCATCTATAAAACAGAATACTACTTGCTGTGCCTGTATCACAAGCCTGTTGTACGTTTCAAGGAAGAAAGAGAGAGGAGAGAATGAGAAAGCTTTCAAAAATCTTAATATGGAAGCATCTTGCATTATCTTTAACATTTTCTATATTTTCATGACTGGATAATGTGAAATAAAATAATAATAGTAGTAAATTAAATAAAATTATATAATATGGGAAAATGTACCCTAAAATGTACAAGAAAATTTCATGTGCTTGTTTAATTAAATTTCTGCATGTTATTATGCTTAAATTTCACAACCATATTTTCTAACATTAATTTTAGACCCACTCTAAGTGCTTGTAAATCAGAGGAATTGGAACCCTATGAATCTTTTCTATGAGAATGATTTAGTAAGTATGGATAATAGTATTAAGTTATTTAAAGATAGTGTGACATTCAGATTAGGAAACTGCACCAATGGAGTCCTCTGTAATTGATTTATTTGAACATAGTACGTTCCAGAACTGATGAGGCTCTTCATCAAGCCATCTGTGTCCTCATTTCTGCTATTCTAGATACACATTCCCTTTTAATTATAATCATAGGCAGAAATAATAGTGATAAAATAAAATGAGATTCCAGTTTTCTGCTGCTTGTTGAGAGGTAGCCTGGTATATTGAAAAGATAGTCCAGGCCTGGCTCTGCTATAACCAGTTGCAAGAACTCGGGCATGTCAATTTAGTTTTTCTGGGCTTTGTTTCTCCATTAAGAAACAAGTGGTTTGGACTAGACCTCTAAGGTTCTTTACATCTTCACATTCTGTAATCCTTTATTAGCCCTTCTGAGTATCTACCTGAGAAGAAGCTGAGATGAAGATTAGAGTTTATACTGATGTTTTTGGAGATAGTGTTTATTATACTTGATGTATACTTAAGTTAACCATATAATTTACTATCCAAATCAACAAAAAGAAACTTTTGGGAGTCAAAGGGGTGCTCCAGGACAACAGCTTTAAACCAAGACTGTCCAGGTAAACTAGAATGTCTGGTTACCCTAATCTGTACCCCACATGTGTTCTTCCATTGTAAATACAACTGCATTGTTGGCCAAAGAAGAGTTACATATTTCTCAATGTTTTTTCATGGTTTTCTTGGTTTTTTCTTATAGATCCACCATATGTGGAGAGTAATACAGTTACATGCCAGCAATCTCCAGCCAGTAAAAAAGGGATGTTCACAGATGACTTACACAAGCTGGTGGATGACTGGACAAAGGAAACAGTAGGAAGTTCTCTTACTAAGCCAAGTTTAAACCAACTTAAACAGAGTCAACAGAAATTAGAGACAGAAAACTGGAACAGAGTATATGAAGTAAGTTGTTGATACGCAATTTTTTTTTATTTTTTGAGAACTGAAACCATAAAAATAATACTTGGTGCTATGGTTATAGTACTATGAGAAAGTGGTGTGATTTGATAACATAAAGAATTTTGTCCATGTCCAGATTTGTTATGTCTTGGAAAATTATCTTCCCAACAAGGAATCAGAAAACTTTTTCTGAGAAGGTGCCAGTTACTAAATATTTTGGGTTTTTCAAGCTGTACTGTTATAACTACTCAACTCTGCTGTTCTAGCACAAAAGCAGCATAGACAGTATGTCGATACATGTAGATACAGTGACTACTTATTATGTGTGGCCTTAATCAGGTATACATACAGCAGAAATGTAGAAAATTGTCCACAATTCTGGAGTGGGAAGAACAGAACAGCATATATCGTATAATGTAATTTATGCAAAATTATATACATTAGATATATTTGTATACATGGAGAAATATAAAAGTCCATGAACAAAATGCTGGATGGTGGAATTTGGGCCTTATTTTACTTTATAGTTTTGCTTGAATTTTTCAAGTAAATAACACTTTTTCTAAATGAGTAGACCTATTGAAATATATATCAAGGCTTAGAATATTAACCCTCATAATTCAAAACGATTTGAGAGTGTGCAATGTGTGGTTTTTGTTTGTTTGTTTGTTTTGACAGGCAGAGTGGACAGTGAGAGGGAGAGACAGAGAGAAAGGTCTTCCTTTGCCGTTGGTTCGCCCTCCAATGGCCGCCGCGGCTGGCGCGTTGCAGCCGGCGCACCACACTGATCCGAAGGCAGGAGCCAGGTACTTCTCCTGGTCTCCCATGGGGTGCAGGGCCCAAGCACTTGGGCCATCCTCCACTGCACTCCCTGGCCACAGCAGAGGGCTGGCCTGGAAGAGGGGCAACCGGGACAGAATCCGGTGCCCCAACTGGGACTAGAACCCGGTGTGCCGGCGCCGCAAGGGGGAGGATTAGCCTAGTGAGCCGCGGCGCCAGTGCAGTGTGTGTTATGTTTGTGTACATGTATGTACATATGCAGTCACTGACTATTGTTTGGCAAAGACTGTTGGAAACTATACTTACGGTTAATATTGAGTAAAAACATTCAAAAGCCTAGATTTCCCAAACCAGTCAGCAGTGTATCTGCTTGGAGGCTCTGTGTATTTATCTTATTCTTGGTACTGATTTATATACAGATAGTCTCACCATTGTAAAAATGGGAAGTCCTTAGAGGCAAATTTCAAGATGTAAATATTTGTACTGCCAGTAAAAGACCCTCAGAGTAGATCTGTGTGGAAACATTTGTTGACTAATCAGGAGATGGTTTATGGAGGATGTTTGGACAAAGTATGAGTAGAAAATGGTGTATGATTAAAAGTGGTGATGGTCTTTTAACAGCCATACTATTCTCAGCTCAGCTCAGTCATTTACTAGTTGCATGATTCAGGTAAGTCATGTATCTCCTTATGCCTCAGTTTTTGTATCTTTCAAGCAGGAATAGTAACCTGCCTTACAGCATTACTGGGAGGATTAAATGAAACCACACCTATAAATCTTTATCTTTACAGGTGTTAGTTACATAGTCGGTATGTTATACGTGGTTAACTATTTTATATTTTTAGGTTCAGTTGACTATGTGTGTGGAAAGCCTGTCCCACTAATGTTCTTACATGTTACTGTTCTATAGCGTTACTTAGAAATGTTTGTGTGTACAAAAGTTATATACCAAACCTGTTACTGAGTAAGCCTTGTACTGTACATGGGTTTGGTGGGTATTAACAAGTATGATCCCTATCCACATGGGATTTATAATCTCTACAGTTAGATATAAATAAATATAAAATTGAAGCTGTAATAAGAACCATAAAAGAAAGATATAGGATACCAGACATTAAGGGAAATTTGATCTAACAAGAGAAATCAAGGATGGCTTCCCTGAGAAAGTTGTGGTTGAGCAGAGATCTGAAGAATGAGTAGGAGTTACTAGGTGAAAAGGGGAGAGACTATGATTCCAAGCAGAATGAAGAGCATATGGAGAAGGACTGTATGAGGTAGGGAATATGAAGAGACTGAAGGTTGACCAGTTCAGCAAGAAGGAGGTGATACATAATGAGTTTAAGGAGGTAGACAGGATCTTAAAAGTGGTGATGATACCTAACTTTGTCTTCATTTTTAAAAAGATGGACAGCCACTGAAGCCTTCTGATTGGCAGGATCTGACTTTTCTCTTTTTTTAAGATCACTCTGAAGCAGGAAGAAAGGATGTTTGGAGGGCTAAGGGTAGATGTTGGTAGCGTAGCTAAGAGTTAGTATTCCAGATCAGGGAACGTTTGGGTTGAAGAGAAGTGAAGGGATTCCAAGAAGTGTTTTAAGTGAAAATAATGGACACGATTTGGTGATAGAATGAATGTATGCAGGAGGGGAGGTACCAAGGCTGTGTTCCTGGATCATATAACTGGATATCATTCCAGTTTGCCAGTCAACACTTTGGGGAGCATGAGCAGACGTTGTGTTTTGGGATTGCACGTTTGAATCAGAGATAACCTTTGAGAGATCCAAGAGATTTCTAACCTGTTTCTAATTCAGTCTTTTTAGAAAATAAGAACTGTGTTAGCATTGTTTAGGGAATGATAATTCTCATTATAGAATTTAGCCTGCAGAAAAGTACAAAGTTAAAAATACCACCCTCAAGTCCCACCACCCAGAAATAGTTGTCATTAACTTTAGATAAACATTGTTTGAGATATCATGACTCTATGTGAAAGCATGGAAATAACTTTAAAAAAATATGATCATACTATATGTGCTGTTTTGAATCATAAGTACTTAATTTTGCTTTAGTATAAGGAAAACCGTGATATGAAGAAGAAATTTTTTGAATTTTAAATAAATGTTTTCCTCCTCATGGGATACTGTTGCTCACTTTTATTGAAGTGAAAAACGTTACCCTAAGGTGAGAGTTTCTAACTCAAGTTTAGTTGAAAGTTTAGCTTTAGCTTGACAATTAAACTTAAAATAACTAAGCATTTGGGATTGACAGTAAGCTCTCTTAGGCAAGAAGCATTTGCTTTCATTAGATACATTATTCCTATGTGCGTGAGATTTCATATAATCTCTATAAATATAAATAGTCACAATACAGAATGACAAGTTAGGTAGAAATATACTAGCATTTTCTCAATATTGCCAAAAATTGGCTCACTCTTGACCGTTTCACTTTCTAAGAATAGAAGAGAAATGTTAGACTTTAAGAAAGTTACTGAGCACCTGCTATATCTCAGGTCCTTTCCCCTTTGCCACAATAAATCATGCTCCTATATCTCCAAAGAATTCTGTAATAGAGAATGGCAGGACAAACAGAGAGAAATACAAATAGAAGAGTAGCACTGGCATGAGGAAAGTGGGGAGAGTCTAAAACCCAAGCAGGGATTTAATACTGGCCTTGGAGTTAGCTGGAACTCTGTTCAAATCCCCCACATCACTATTAACTTGCTTAGTGGTGTTGGCTAGTTGACTAGTTCTGAGTTTCCATTTCTTCATCTGAAAATGGCTACCCTATCAGGTGGGGCAGTTATGAAGATGAAGTGAAATAAGGCCTGCAGTTATCCTTAGCACACAGAAAGATGCTCCAATGAATGGCATTGACTCATAGTAACAATGGAAGTAGTAAGCCCAAAAGAATAGGAAGGAATACAGATTGGTAAAAGCAAATAAACTGATCTCTTGTTTTTATTTTTGTTTTTGGTAGAATACTCCATCTACTATGGGCTACACATCAACATGGATTTCTTCTCTGTCCCAAATCCGTGGAGCTGTCCCAACTTCCTTGCCACAAGGACTCTCACTCCCTTCATTTGCTGGGCCATTATCATCGTATGGAATGCCTCATGTTTGCCAGTATAATGCCGTGGGGGGGACAGGGTATCCTATACAGTGGGTAGGAATTTCGGGAGCCCCACAACAGTCTGTGGTAATTCCTACTCAATCTGGGGGACCATTCCCACCAGGGATGAATTTGCAGCCATTTACAACTTCAGCAGTGCAGAATCCAGCTGCAATCCCCCCTGGGCCCAAGTGAATCAGAGGACATGATGCAGAAAAGGGAGATTTGTTTCCAGATTATTTTCAGGACACCTAAGATAGTAAAATTTCTTCCTCTTGGGTTCTGCTATATTTTCCTTCATATGAGTTTACTTTCAACTGTGTTTTTCTTTTCATTCTAGTGTGGTATTTGATACAGCTCATCTTTCTGTAGAAATGTGCGGTTTGCACATAGAACACTGCACACAGAAGTGTTTTTTCACTTTGAATCCTATCCTCTTTGATACTTGATTTTTAAAAAATAACCGTTCAGAAGGCTTTCACAAGCTCAGCTTGAGCGTTCTCGTTTCCAGGACACTGTCCGTGCGTCGCTGAGAAGCCCCTGTTTTTACTGCTGCAGTCTGCAGCTGGATACTGCTTTTCTTTAAAAAAAGTATTCCAATGGATTCTCCCCAATTGCAGATGAAAGTGAGACTCTCCAACAGCCGGAGTCTTAGGGGATTCTTCACATGTTTATCTTAGGTTTACCTTTCACAGAAGGCAGGGTAACTTGCTGCAGGAAGATTTTTGCTGTATAAAATTAGAATTAACTTTGTCAACCCACACAGAACATGAGCCCTTTGTAATGTGATTTTCTTCCCCTCGTCACAGCAGCATGAGTGAATTTGTTTTGAGTGAGGCGGAGGGAAAGGAAAAAACAGAACTGTACCAGTTCCTTGATACTTCAGATACTGTAGCTGCATTTGGATTTTGGTAATAATTCAAAGCAGCTATCTCCTTGCTTCTCATGTGCACACTACTTTGGTTTTGAGCATCTGAGAGGTATTGGTTTGGCTTGCATTCTTTTGCAAGGGATATTTTGCAGCTGTTACAAATCTCATTGGACAAAAATTCTTGTGTTCCTAACCAAGGGGATTGAAGTTACACCTCTTGTTGATCCATTCTTCTGAAGTGAAATTTACTTGATACTTACACATGAAACACTGGCTTTACAGGGTTCTAAAATGTGGGGCATACCCTGTCCTGCAGTGAGATAGTAGACCCTAGAAGGATACTATTTAAGTTGCCCTTAGCATTTTTTTGGGTTACCATTTCTTAGTTATAATTTCTTACTAGTATCTATAGCAGCTTAGATAATTTTAGATCTTAGATGAGTTTGGCAGCCTCTTTAGAATCTGAGAGAGATCACTGTCAAGTTGCACTTTACTGGGTTTTATCCAGTTTTACAAGGAGGGGAGGCAATTTGAAAATGTACTCCTTTGGTTTTTAAGAAGGTTAACTATAATAATCTTAAAGGCTGGTCACAGGGTTACCCAATGCTCAGTCTGTGAAACCCAAATAGAATTCTTCAATGGTATTTATCAACTATCAAGTATACATATACAAACTGTTTACTTTCCACTCAAGATGTCAAGGTCATTTCTAGTGTGTTTACCTAAATAAGAATTCTATCTCCTGGTAAACATTCCACCTAACATTTCTGTTAACAGATTTTTCTCAATATTTGTCTAAAAATCATACCATTGTACCCCATGGGCTTGCCAGGTAGAGGAAAACTTACTGGGTATACTTTTTGTTTTCTGCACAGTCTACTTTATGACTTTTCAGTATCCTTTTTCAAAATATGTGTATTACATTGCTTACCTGAGGATAACACCTATCATCACAAAGATTCTGTCACTATCATTTGGGGCATCTAGGGCAGCATTTTGAGAACTGCTGTTGATGGAAGCCCATTTTTTTTTAAATAGAACATGATCTAGTATAAATGAGTCTTTGCAAAACTCATGTACAGATTCTTCAAATTTCTTCTACAATATTGGTTTGCAAAGTTGAAGTGATTGCATTAGTCTAATGCAAATGCATTAGTCTAATTGCAGTGTTTTCCATGTGTACAAAAACAATGCTCCTAAAATCCATAGTTCTTTAAAATTGCCCATATTTTGTTAAAAGAATTGGCTTTGTGGAAGTACATTGAAACATACAACCAAGAAAGGGAAAATACTGCAGGTTTTATGACCCCCTTCTTCTCTTGTCACAATATTTTAAAGCTGTGTACCCCAGGATGAAAAAAAGCTCCATGGATAACATACACATTTAATTAATGGCTGCTTCTATATCTTATGTCCTACATTGTGTCACCAACTCTGTTTTACATATAATTCATCATTCTTGTTTGCCTGCAGACTCTGGCAGTGCCTTGTAATATTTAGAATCTTTTCAGGTTTTTGCTGGAAAGAAAAGTAATCTTCTAAAGGTTAAAGGTGGTGAATAACATACTGCTGTCTCCATGCTGACTGCAGTGGCCAGGTTAACACATATGCTATGTATACCTTATGTATATGTAACATATGTGTAAGTTTTAAAATACAGAAGAAAGTGGGTTTGTGCAGAAGTAAAGAAAACAATGTTATTCACATTGCTGTGGGGTTTTAGTTGAATTATTTTCTCCCATACTTACATGTTTGATTCAAATTATAGTCACTTTGACTATAAATTGACTAGTTTTCTATCTAGGGGTTTTGCATTATTTCATAATTTTGATAAATCACTTAACAGTGCTGTTTTCATCCTTGCCTGAGGTACGCTTCCTCCCCAGAACCAATTAACTCTTGACATGAAGCTCAGAAACTCCCTTCTTACTTAACCAAGAGCCTACTATATATATATAGAAAAGGGCCTTCTATCTGTTTTCAAAACACACAAACCTGTCCTTTTCATTTTCCTTCTTGTAGAACAGATAAGGGTTGTACGTAACCATCGTGCTTGTACAGTTTATTTGGGACATAGTCTATGTCCAGCCACCATGTTTACTTCTCAAAGTGCAAGTCTGATGAATAGTACTGTATCTCCATATGTGGCAATGTGAGCATCTCATCCTGATGTACCTGCTGCTATGTCTGTGAAGTTGGGTGTTAACATCATACGACTCTGAAACCAGTATTGGTGTCAATCTAATGAAAATAACCCTGTGTATATTTGTAGCAGTCTTGAATCTCTATTTAAGGTAATTTGCTGTAATATAACAAATATCCATTCTGTTTTTCATCTCTTCCTTGCCAGTTTTCTAGCCAGCATGAATTCCAATGGTTTGACAGCAGAATTATCTGTGAAAGTTTAAAAGGCACTTTTCCGCTGTGATTTTTGGATTGAGTGCAGAGTGTTATGTACACTGATGGGATATATCATCTTAGAACCCCAGATTTAATTCCAGTCCAATTACTTTTTTTTAATCTACCTCGTTTTCAGTGCTATTTTGGGTGCACAAGTAAACACTGCCTGTGAAACTTGCTTTTTTGCCTTGATTCTCAGTATTCTTTCAGATTATACATCTGGCCTGCCTCTTTGTCCAGCACAAACTATGAGTTTGGAGATGAAAGGAACCATCAACTCTGTCACCAGTCTGTGTTTAAATGATGAGAGCCCTGTGCCTATGTGAAATAAGCTTTGGGGATTTGAGGATAGAGAACAGAGAAATAAATCTGACTGGTGGCAATATAAGAGTTAATTGTAGGAGTTGGTTGTAAAATTGACAGATGGTGAGAAAGTACCTAAATTAGCCCAGTGCCTGTAACTTTGCATTCTTTATTAGAGACGCATTTCTTGTCTGTGTGCCTAAAGGGCTATGGGTTGAAATTGCTTTAAATACCACAGTGAAGTATTTTACAAATCCTACAACAATGGCTTGTCATTCAACATATTAGCATACTGCTAGGTATTTGCATTGATAATTTTGTTACCTTACAATGTCTGAATGCATTTAAGTTGAATTGCGGTTGATGGTAAGGGTGTTTTATATAACTATGTATCTAGTCTCGAAAGTTAATGGAGACATTATCTTTCTTTGCTGTCTCTTCTGAGTCATGGAAATGATGCATTCCTTTTCCTCCTGAACAATCAGCGAATGTTTGTAGCCAGATGTTCCTTGTTTCACATGTTTACTGTACAACAAAAACTGCAGCATATTGAATATTATTAAATACTGTATTTTGGTCATCAGGCCTAATTACAATCCTGAGGTATATTTGCCATCATTCAGTTAATTCATCTTCTGTTCAGTTCAGAAAAACTTGATCTATTTCAGATGGTGTACAGGCCATTGTCTAGATTATTTTTTAATCTGTAGTTTACTGGGGACTTGTTTTCCCCTCTTTTGTTTAGAAGATGAACCAGAAAAGGGGTGTGTGTGTGTGTGTGTGTGTGTGTGTGTGTCAAAAGGCCTTTGATTTGGTAAATGTAATTTCTAGGCTTGACAAACTTTTTAAAATAACCAATTGAGATTGTGAACTGATGACACTCAAGCTTGTTAAAATTTTTTGAAGTGAGATTAGGATGAAATTTGTTATGGAGCCAAATGTTTTCAAATAATCCAGGAAATAGGCTTTGTATGTGAAGGATGAACACAAACACTGGTCAGGGACCTTGACAGTTAACCTATGCAGGGACCTGCATAGTAGCTAGGTTACACTAAAGATATTTTCAGGTTAGATAGCTGGCAGAGTGTACAAACCAATAGCTGCCATTCTGGAAGGTTTTAATTAAAATAGAACAACAACAACAACAAAAGAACCTCTAACCAAAAGGCTAAAAGTCAAGCAAGAAGGGAAGAGAGAAACTGGGCTCTGAGAAAAAAAAAAAAAGTGCCAGTGTAAAATAAACTCCTAAATGCGTGCTTATCTTCCTTCTAGTTTGCCTTTTTTTGGGGAGCAGGGGTGGGAAATTGCATTTCTTTTTTGTTTGTAACTTCAGATTTGAGATTGAGATTTGTGGTCCGGAACATACCCTCAGCAGATACAGTGACGAATCGGAAAGTGCAGTTGTTCAAGGTCTGTCATGCTCAATCACTTCCAGCTGTAATTTGTTTGATATGAACATTAAGCATGTAGACCTAGCGCCGCATGGGAGCCACTCAGGAAGTTTATGCAGTTAATAAACTTTCATGCATAATTTACTATGAAGTATGCAGAATTGCAGCCACTTCTCTACTCTTAACATTTAGTTGTATATGTGAACTCTCCTTTCTTACTTGGGGAATGTAGCATTATATAGAATGTTGTTAACCTTCATTTTAATCATTTCCGACATTAACTTTGGGTTCTTTTTGTTGTTGTTGTTGTGTTTGTTTTTTGGTTTTTGGCTTTTTTGGCGGGGGTAAACCAAGTGATCTGCCTTTCAGCAATTGTTTGATCTCGGTTCTTTGAAACTGTGATTTTTATTTCATTTGTAACCAGCCATTGTATTTTGTTTTGTTTCCTGGAAATTTTGTTTTCAAACAGAAAATAAAGGCTGTGTTAAATGAGTATGCTATCTTATTAAAATGCTGTTGTAGTCACTGCAATCGTATGGCTTAAACTGGTTCTTCATTTACCAAATATAATTCAGCAGATTTACAAAATGTAGTCTTAGAGATTTTGCTGACCTTAAAAAACTAACCAAATTGTGTTACCTCTTGATTTACAGTTCCCAACAAATGTCAGCTGGATCTGTTCTCCACACTTGTAAATGAGCCATAAATGGAACAATCGCTATCATTTACTGCAACCCTACTGTGTTAGCTAGGCATTTACCTGTGATATTTTAAACTCACACAACAGTCTGATAACATAGGTCTGATACTGTCTGCACTTTAGACAGCAAACTTAAGCATCACAGAGATGAACAAATTCACCAGCATCACTTAGTACTAATGGTGAGGATTGGATCCAAACCCAGCTCTATCTGCCTCCACAGCTCATGAGAAAATCCCAGGTCATACTGACTCTCAGATGTACTGCATGCATAATAATCCAAACACACTCAGAATAAATCTTTAATCATTAGGATTCTTGCACATGTCATTCATGGAGTTATTTCCAATGCTTGTTGATAATTTCAGAAGTAGAAGTGTTTATGGTGCCAGTGAGAATTCAAAATCTCTCTGGTGCACAAACATATGGAGTGGTATTTCTTTAAATATTGATACTGCTTGTGGTTCATCTTTAGAAAAATGTGCATTTGGAAACTCTTTCACACCCCTCTCATTCAGCACTCTACAGTGAAAGTAAACTGGCAAACCGGATCAGATCCCATACCCATTTGATAATATGCATAGAAAAACCACGCATATGCTACGCAAAGAGCCCTAGAGGAAGAGTAGAGTAATAGACTTACCAGCAATATGATAGACTCAATGAGTATTTCAAAAGTGTGTGTAAACATGATCTTGAAGTTTTGATCCCATGATCAGACACAATCCTCAAGGGTGGCAATGAGGTACAGGGTAGACTGTGCGTGGGTTTTCTAAATCACAGCCCTGTCAACCTTGCATTTTTCTCATTCATACAAGGAGCTGGTTGTACTAAATTAGATCTGTAAGGGCAGCTACCCTTGTTACTAATTTGCTAATTTTGCTTATTGTTAGATATTGCTGGTGACTTTCACACTAAACTTCGTTTTGGGAAATCAAACTGGTTTGGCAATGGGTCCCAATTCTTATTACAGTTAATAGAGTTACCTTTTGGAGTCTAGCAGACCTGGGTTTATATTAAAGGGCTTAGCGCTGTGCCTAGTACATAATAGGTTTACTCAAAGAGTAGTCATGACAACTTGAGGCAGCTTACAGATCAGTATTTCAAAAGAGGAGAAAATAGGTGACCAAAAAAAAAAAAAAAAAAAAAAAAACCAACTAAACCTAGTCTGTGTGGCTGTTTATTTAGCTCACACTTTTGGGTACTGTAAAGTCCAAAGTCAAGTGGCACTAACTGTTCAACCTCTAGTGAGGTCCTCATCCTTCCTGGCTACATCGCATGATAGAGAAGCAGAAAGGGAAATGGCCATTTGCAGAAGGGAATAAGTACATGATGAGCTCACAACACTTGGGGTCAAGTTGCTAGCACATGAACAGTTGGGGCCTGTTGGTAAAAGACCATTGACCCTGTACGGGCAAAAAAGGCACAATACCTTTTCTTACCTATCAGAAGGAGCACAACCAACAGTCCTTTTGACAAAAGACTAAGAAAAAATAAAGGTTTCATGTGATATGGGAGGGTTCAGAAATGAAGGCCCCCAAACCCAGGGGAAATCAGCCTATTTTTATGCATTGGTTTAATGCAGAATGGACACCCATGCAGAAATATGATCGCACAAAAGGATAGTATGTAATTGCAATAGACTAGTGAGGGAAAATTCAGCAAGGTCTGTCTGTTGAGCATTCTCTGTGTAGCACTCTGTCCTAGGTGTGAGGCATGAGCCCTTGGGAATGAAGAGTCTTCAAGGGAGAAAGGAGAGTGTGACTGTTAGGTTTTATGGCTTGCTTTGATGTAGAAAGAGGGGTGGTAAACTGGAAGGCAAGAGAAGGCCGGAGAGGGACCGGCACTGTGGCATAGCAGGTAAAGGTGCTGCCTTCAGGGCTGGCATCCCATATGGGCACCGGTTGGAGTCTCTACTTCCCATCCAGCTCTCTGCTCTGGCCTGGGAAAGCAGGGGAGGATGGCCCAAATCCTGGGGCCCTGCACCCATGTGGGAGACCTGGAGGAAGCTCCTGGCTCCTGGCTTCGGATTGGGGTAGCTCCAGCCGTTGCGGCAATTAGGGAGTGAACAAGCGGATGGAAGACCTCTCTCTCTCTCTCTCTCTCTCTCTCTCTCTCTCTCTCTCTGCCTCCCTTTCTCTCTATGTGCAACTCTGACTTTCAAGTAAATAAATAAATCTTAAAAAAGGGGAGAGAGAAGGCCAGAGAGAAACTTTGATTGTGAGGCCTTCCAGTATCTTGTAATTCAAATTACTCAGCACACATCATACAGTCAGCCATTTAATAAAAGGCTTAAAAAAGGTTAATGATTAGAACAAACTACAAACTCCATTTCTGAGTGTGGGGGGAAGCCAAACAAGAAGATTTCTAGATACTGGGTTTGAAGCATCTTCAGTTACTGTGAAGGCAGCCAGTAGCAAACAGACTCCCCTGGTTTGCATTGGGTGTCCCAGGGAAGTTTCTAAGCACTCCATTCAGCAACAGGTAGGAAGGCTTCTTTGTACATAAGCTGTTATGGTGAATTCTCTGAAGTGCACATCAAGTTGTTCAGTTCAGCTTGAAGAGATCCAGGAAAAGATCGATTTTAATTTGAGTCATTGCAAGCCAGAAATGATTGGAAGATACTGGAAATATTCCCTTGGAGGCTCATAGCCAGACGTAAGTATTGGGGGAATCTGGAGGAATTCAGGATGTCGTCCCGATTGCAGGTAGATAAGAAACCCTCAAGAGCAACGAGGTAGACTCTGAACAATAATAAGTGTATTATCATTTTCTTCTGATTCTACCAAAGCTAATCCAATTAAGTCTGATTTGTTTGCAGAACAAATTTAGTCTCATTAAACTTGTCTTGATTATTCATATAAAGGCAGTAAGAATATGACTTTTTTTAAAAAGACTCTTTTCTATTTAGCGCTGTAAAACTTTTTATAAGGAATCTCGGGTTGCATTTTTTTTTTAATTTCAGAGAAGCAGCATCCAGCCACTGGTTTACTCCTCAAATGCCTGCAACAGCCAGGGCTGGACACTCAATCTTAGGGTCTCCCACATGGCCTCAACTATGTGAGTCATCACCTGCTGCCCCTCAGGTGTGCGTTAGCAGCAAGCCAGAATGGGGAGTGGAGCTGAGACTTGAACTCAGGCAATATGATACAGGATGCATCTTAATCACCCCACCTAATGCCAGGCGCTTGGATGAGTTTTTTTTTTTTTTTTTTGAAAGAGTTACAGAGAGAGAGAGAGGTCTTCCATCTTCTGGTTCACTCCCCAGATGGCTGCAATGGCCAGACCTGAGCCAGTCTGAAGCCAGGAGCCAGGAGCTTCTTCCAGGTCTCCTAAACGGGTGCAGGGGCCCAAGGACTTGGACCATCTTCTACTGCTTTCCCAGGCCACAGCAGAGAGCTGGATCAGAAGAGGAGCAGCCAGCACTGCAGGCCAGGGCTTTAACCTGCTGCATCATAGTGCTGGCCCCTTGGATGAGATTTTTAAAAGCACCTCAAAGCTAGCAGCCAATCATCTGCTCACTCTGCCCACCATGAAATTTCACCTGTAGTAGCTACAGATTTGCGTGAACTCCATTGCCTGGTGCTACCAAAATATTTTGAGGTTTCTGGGCCTGCCAGGAAGTGAGATTATTTTCCCACCTGCAAGACAACCATGTGAACCATATATTCAAGATCCCAGGCCAGTTCTTCCCCATGGGGTCTTTTTTTTAAAGTATGTCCTTCTTTGATGACTTTTTTTTTTTTTTTTTTGACAGGCAGAGTGGACAGTGAGAGAGAGA
This sequence comes from Sylvilagus floridanus, assembly GCA_949820135.1. Lineage (NCBI taxonomy): Eukaryota > Metazoa > Chordata > Mammalia > Lagomorpha > Leporidae > Sylvilagus > Sylvilagus floridanus. The sequence continues at coordinate 94,404,916 of OX463223.1, forward strand.
AAGTTCTTTGCCGTTGGTTCACCCTCCAATGGCCACCGCAGCTGTGGCGGCCGGCCGGCGGCCGGAGCACCACACTGATTCGATGGCAGGAGCCAGGTGCTTCTCCTGGTCTCCCATGGGGTGCAGGGCCCAAGCACTTGGGCCATCCTCCACTGCACTCCCTGGCCACAGCAGAGAGCTGGCCTGGAAGAGGAGCAACCGGGACAGAATCCGGTGCCCCGACTGGGACTAGAACCCGGTGTGCCTGCGCAAGGCAGAGGATTAGCCTAGTGAGCCACAGTGCCGGCTTCCCCATGGGGTCTTTATTAACTCCATAATGTTAACCTGAGTTCCTTAAAGCTGTTCATATCTGGAAACAAGATATTGTAATCAAAGCCTTCGTGAGATAACCAGTGCATCTCACATTTTAACATGATAACCAAAATGATGACTGGTAATATATTAGATTCCCAGGAATCTCATATTTTTTGAAACACTCATATAAATCATACACCCATAAATCTAACTTAAAGAAACTTTAGCATCACTTATTATTTGACAATGTTCCCTAAGTAATTTTTTTAAAAGACTTATTTATTTATTTGAAAGGCAGAGAGAGAGAGAGAGAAAGAGAGGTCTTCCATCTGCCGGTTCACTCCCCAAATGACCACAATGACGGCAGACGGGCCGATCCGAATCCAGGAGCCAGAAATTTCTTCCAGGTCTTCTACGCAGGTGCAGGGGCCCAAGCACTTGGGCCATCTTCCACTGCTTTCCCAGGCCATAGCAGAGAGCTGGATCAGAAGAGGAGCAGCCAGAACACGAACTGGCGCCCATATGGATGCCGGCATTGCATCCTTACCACCTACGCCACAGTGCTGCCCCATTTATAAAAATGTCAAAAGGTTTAAAACACTTAAATATGATCCTGGTTATCTATTTGATAAGTGACAAAAATTTTAAAGGAAAATACAAAATGCTACCCAGCTATTGACAAAAACTTAGCTCTTTTAATATCGAAAGACTCACCCAAGTAATCAAATGCATACAAAACAACATCAAGCATAAGAAATTATCTCTTTTTTTAATGATTTATTTATTCATTTGGAAGAGCTACAGAGAAGTGGAGGCAGAGAGAGAGAAGGAGAGAGAGAGAGAGAGAGAAAGAGAGAGAGAGGCTTTCTATCCACTGGTTCACTCCCTAAATGGCCACAACGACCGGAGCTGGACGGATCCGAAGCCCGGAGCCAGGAGCTTCTTCTGGGTCTCCCATGTGGGCACAGGGGCCCAAAGACTTGGGCCATCTTCCACTGCTTTCCCAGGCCATAGCAGAGAGCTGGATCAGAAGTGGAGCAGCTGGGACTCGAACTGGCGCCCATATAGGATGCTCTCACCGCACTTTACCCACTATGCCATAGCACCGGCCCCAAAACTTTAACATTTTAACAGAGAAGACTCTTAAGTTCTACTTTGCATCAATGTACTATTAATACCAAAGGTAATTATAATTTTAAAAATCCTTCTAAATAAATCAATCCAGCCTCAGCCAGTTTATTGATCACAAAATATTCCCTCAAAACTTCCATAAACTTTTTTTAATATCCATCAGTTTTTTTTTAAAAAAAACATATCCTTCATATCTTTCTTTAGGAAACATCTTTTCTAACATATGGAGTCGTTTCCTTTACAGTTTCTAGTAGTTAAGTTAGATATAGTAATTATAATTTTTAACCTTTAGTAACTTTAATTTCTAGTGAAAACTAGTAATCATTGTGAACTGTCTTCTAATAGCATCTGCTATATTGTAATTTCTAGAAATTATTTCCATGCTTATGAAAGACCTAAAATATTTAGTTTATCCATACCACATAAAAATAGGATGCCAAGGGGCTGGCACTGTGGCACAGCAGGTTAAAGTCGCTGCCTGCAGCACCAGCATCCCCTATGGGTGCCAGTTCGAGTCCCAGCTGCTCCACTTCCGATCCAGCTCTGCTATGGCCTGGGAAAGCAGTAGAAGAGGGCCCAAGTCCTTGGGCTCCTGCACCGGCATAGAAGGCCCAGAAGAAGCTCCTGGCTCCTGGCGTCGGATCAGCTCAGTTCTGGACATAGTGGCCATTTGGGGAGTGAACCAGCGGATGGAAGAGCTCTCTCTCTTTCTCTCTGCCTCTACCTCTCTCTGTAACCCTGTCTTTCAAATAAATAAAATAAATCTTAAAAAAAGTGGGATGATGAGGGCCAGCATTGTGGCTCAGCGGGTTAGCGGCTGCTGGTGATGCTCCAGTTCAAGTCCCGCTGCTCTGCTTCTCTCTCTCTAAATAAATAAAATAAAATGGAGTATTTCTTTAAAAAAGAAAAGATTTAAAGAATAAAAAATAAAGAAAAATAATAATAAAGAAAAAAACATATAAAAGTAGGATGACAAAGTATATACACCTAAACCCATTCTTAGTAATTGTTTTAGTATTTTAATTGACCCAGATATTTAACCAGGTATCTATTACTTAATTTCTCTTTAAAGTTTCAAGTTACCAGAAAGATTGCTGAAACTATTTTTAAAAATGTATTTATTTATGTGAAATGCAGAGTTACAGAGAGAGAGAGAATTTTCCACCCTCTGGTTCACTCCCCAGATGGCCACAACGGCCAGAGCTGGGCCAGGCCAAAGCCAGGAGGTTGGAACTCCATCTCGTCTCCTGTGATGTTCTCTCGTCTCCTGCGATGATCTGCTGTTTTCCCAGGCTCTTTAGCAGGGGGCTGGACTGGAAGTGAAACAGCAAGGACTCGACTGGCACTCATATGGGGTGTGGCGGTGGCTTAACCTACAACCCTGGCCCCTTTTGAAACTTTTTAAATAGGCATGTTTTTGTTCTGTACTTAAGTATTATTAAAAAGTTCATCTATAAAATGTTATCCCACTTGTATCTGGTTCAATTCATGTATTCTTGACAATTATGCTTGAATTGCTCATGAAAATGTTGAGACACTAAATAAACTTAACCACAGTCTCTAAGTATTCTTTCTTTGGTTGTTGACAAATCAGACAAATATCAGAAATATTACAAAAACAATGGGGCCAGCGTTGTGGCATAGTGGGTAAAGCCACCGCCTGCAGTGCCGGCGTCCCATATGGGCGCTGGTTTGAGATCCAGCTGCTCCACTTCTGATCCATCTCTCTACTGTGGCCTGGGAAAGCAGTGGAATATGGCCCAAGTCTTTGGGCTCCTGCACCCTCGTGGGAGCCCCTGAAGAAGCTCCTGGCTCCTGGCTTTGGACAGGTGCAGCTCCAGCCATTGCAGCCATCTGGGGAGTGAACCAGCCGATGGAAGACCTCTCTCTCTCTCTCTCTCTCTCTGTGTGTGTGTGTGTGTGTGTGTGTGTCTTTAACTCTGACTTTCAAATAAATAAATAAATCTTTTTTAAAAATATTACAAAAACAAAGAAACTAAAAGGTAAACACGGCCCCTTCCTCTCTGGTCTTTCTTTTTTAACAATAGTCATTTCCCTGAGGTTTATATTTCTAAAAGTTAACTGTATCAAGTCCTGGAGAAGACACGGTGGGCAATGTACAGCTCAAAGGGACAGAGAAAGAATGCCAAATGTTTCCAAAACAGAGATGGGGGCGTGTCCAGTGAGGTACAGAAAGGGATTCAAAATAAACATAAAATGATAGGGACTCACTATGGAGTTTTACAAGGAGCTACGCGGAGAGTTCTTGGTGGAATAGTGGGGCCTTAAAAATAGTCAGAGCCTAAATATCCACTTCCAATGTAGCCAACATTTGACCATAGAGCTCTTTTTTAAAAAAATATTTATTTATTTATTTGAAAGGCAGAGTTACAGAGAGAGAGAGAGAGAGACAGGGAGAGAGAGAGGTCTTCCATCCACTGGTTCATTCCCCAGATGACTGCAATGGCCAGAGCTGAGCTGATCCTAAGCCAGGAGCCAGGAGCTTCTTCCAGGTCTCCCATGTGGGTGCAGAGGCCCAAAGACTTGGGCCATCTTCTACTGCTTTCTCAGGCCATAGCAGAGAGCTGGATCGGAAGTGGAGTGGCCGGGACTTGAACCAGCTCCCGTATGGAATAGTGGCGGCCTTACCTGTACACAACTCCTTGAGCCAGGATGATAGGTGCTTTGCTAGCTGCAGATGAAGCACACACCCCCATTTCTGCCTGGCTGTGTCGTGCAGGCCCCTAGCCTTTCAGTTAGCCACGTGCAAACACAGGCCTGATAATCTGGTTACCCCAGACAGGTGTTTAAGACGCAAAATGGGACAAACGGAAAAAGAAGAGCTGTCCATAGGAAGGAGAGCATGAGTAAAAGTGAGTACCCCAAGACCAAGGGTCACAATTCAAGTTTATTTTTATAAATGATAGCCAATTTATTCCAAATGTAACTCAAACCAGGGACACAAGTGGTGTTCTCAGAGTGAGCACAGAAGATTCAACCTCCACAATCCAAAAAGCGCTTTTCAAAGATAGACAAAGGAAATGGAGAACTTCCTTGCCGCAGAGGGGTACAGATAGTTTGCGTCAAAGTTTTCTCTGGTCCCCTACAGAAGACAGAATGCACCCCACCTCCTCCAAGTATAGACCTGCTAATTTGTGACACTGAGCACGCGCTACTGGGATAAGGGTATCCTAACACAAAGCCAAGCCACAAAGGTTGAGATGACAAAAGTCCCTTATGGGTGGTGTAGCAGGTTAAGCTGCCCCCTGCTGGCATCCCATATGGGCACCAGTTCAAGTCCCAGCTGCTCCTATTCCAAACCAGCTCCCTGCTGATGGCCTGGGAAAGCAGTGGAAGATGGCCCAAGTGCTTGGGCCCCTGCACCCCTGCACCCTTACACCCATTTGGGAGACTCAGAAGAAACTCCTGGCTCCTGGCTTTGGCCTGGCCCAGCCCTGGCCATTGTAGCCATTTGGGGAGTAAACTAGCAGATGAAAGATCTCTCTCTCTCTCTCTCTCTGCCTCTTTCTCTTTCTCTCTCTCTGTAACTTTTGCATTTCAAATACATAAATCAATTTTTTAAAAGAAAAAAGTCCCTCATGGACTAGGAGCTCTTACTAAGCCAGACTCCTATGAGAGCTGGGATGGTCAAAGAACATTTGGGTTGCCAGCCTATGTGACTGGTTGGTTACCAGACACTTGCGCCCCCTGGCGGCAGCAACTAAATAAAGCATCCTCACTGGTCACAAAGGCAAACTCTCTGGACACAAAACAGGAATATAAGAACCTCCTCTGGTTTTTGTCTCCAGAACCCACCGCGAAGTTTGTCCGAACAGATGGTCTGGTGAAAACTAAACTCACTGGTCCGTGAAGTAGGCTCAAACAACAGGCTTACTAGGATCTCTACCTGTATTCTTATGCTATGAGTCTCATCTTTCTGACAAACAGCTGAGAATACTGATACAAAGGAGACCAGAGGACCACCGCTGGGACAGAGGGGCTCAGAAACTAAGCGCACTTCCACCAACACACACACGCACACACACACATACACACACACCACAGTTCCTACTCCCCCAAACTAATTTCTTTTCTCCTGTTAATCTGAATTTGGAAAGGAAATGAGAAAGAACAATTTTGCACTCCATTCTTGACTTGGGTGTTACAGGCAGAACTGGCTGTGGTCAAAGAAAACAAACAAACAAATCTGATCTTTTCTTTGCCAGATTTGGCTGCATTGCCCCAGGATGTCATCTGCAGGTTCCAAAGTGAGTCAGCTAGCTCAGCCACTACACACTGGGCATGGGAAACCTTAGGGGCAGAAAGGTGTGTTGTCTTTCTTCAGCCACAATCAACACCCCTATAACAAGACAGGACAACAGGCATAACAGAGCTAATCAATGTTTTCTGTGACACAGGAGCCTTCGGGAATGAAAACCTCAAGACCCAGGGAAACCTGTTTACTTGTATGCTTAGGTTTAATGAAGAAAGGGCACCTTTGTAGAAATGCAATTGGACAAGAGTAGGATGTAATGGTCATAGACTGAGGAGGAGAAACCCAGCAAGGCCTGTATGTATATATTTATAATTTGAGAGGTGGAGAAACACAGACGTAGATTTTCCATCCATTGGATCACTCTCCAAATGCCACACAGCCAGGAGCCTTGTGTCTCATGTGAGTGGCAGGGACCCAAGTGCTTGAGCCATCTCCTGCTACCTCCCATGGTGTAGATTCAAAGCAAACTGAAATTGGAAGTGGTGTCACGAGTTGAATTTGAGGACATCCCAGGTGGTGTCACAACCACTATGCCAAATGCCCACCCCTGTTCAGATTCTAGACCTTTCTGTGTAGCTCTCCTTCCCCTTGGGTACAGGGCAGGACCTCCCTGGGTCTTCAAATTAGGGAAGAGAAGGCAGACCATGACCTTTCTAGATTTTATGGCTTGCTTTGGAGGAGAGGGCTTCTAGTTTCTAGAAATTCCTGGTTTCAGAGTAGAAAGGGGGTGGCAGACGGGAGGGCAAACATCAGTGATAGTTTGCTTCTGAGGCCTCCTGATAATATTTATTTTATTATTATTAAAGTCTTATCTCCCTAAATGCTGGAATTGGAAAGGACTAGCACACGCATTACATGTTACAAATGACAATCAGCTCAGGAACTTAACCAGTATGTATATGCTTTTCTCCATTCCAGCTCAGCAGGTCTCAAGCCTAATTGCATATTACAAGCACTTGGGGAATAATTTTTACAGATGAGGGTTTTGTATGAATATTCTTAGCACTACTGAATTACACACTTCAAAATGTGGAAGATGGAAAGTGGTAGATTGCATGTATTTTATCACAATCAAAAACAACAACAAAAAATAGTGTCTGGAAGCTGCTGCCTGCAGTGCCAGCATCCCATATGGGTGCTGGTTCGAGTCCCGGCTGCTCCACTTCCGATCCAGCTCTCTGCAGTGGTCTGGGAAAGCAGTGGAAGATGGCTCGGGTCCTTGGGCCCCTGCACTCATGTGGGAAACCCTGAAGAAACTCTTGGCTCCTGGCCATTGCGGCCAATTAGGGAGTGAAGCAGTGAATGAAAAACCTCTCTCTCTTTCCCTCTGCCTCTCCTTCTCTCTCTGTGTACTCTGACTTAAAAAAAAAAAATAGTGTCTGGGTCCTGTGCCTACAATGATTATTGGTTTAAAAACTCCCCAGGTGATACTGATGAGTGACTAGGGTTGAACACCGATGTCATTTCCTTTACTAATCAAATGAGCCCCCCGCCATCAGCCAGTTGCTGATACCAGAAACACAGGTAATATGGTGGTGTCATTAGACTATCTCATGAATTATTTCCTAATGGCGTTATGTGTGAGCCCTTGCAGAAACTGAGTAGTTACCACTTAGGTGAAAGGTAGCAGAGGGTTGAGTCTGTTGTGAACTTTCCATACACCTCTTGGCTTCTCTCCTCCCTTCATTGGGGTTCATGTCTATTAGGTGCATATCCTGCTACTTCCTATGCTAGTGCTTTGCGATGTTATTTCATCTTTACAAGCTTCTGAGGTAAGTACCATTGTCTCTCTTCTGAGCTCCTTGACTGTCTTTTTTTTAAGAGTTATTTATTTAATTGAGAGGTACAGTTACAGACAGAAAGAGGTCTTCTGTCCTCTGGTTCACTCCCCAGATGGCTGCAGCTGTGCTGATCCGAAGGCAGGAGCCAGGAGCTTCTCCTGGTCTCCCATGCGGGTGCAGGGCCCAAGCACTTGGGCCATCCTCCACTGCTTTCCCAGGCCATAGCAGAGAGCTGGATCAGAAGAGGAGGATGCTGGCATGGCAGGTGGCAGCTTTACCTGCTATGCCACAATTCTGGCCCCTTGACTGTTTTTTTTTTTTTTAAAGATTTATTTTATTTATTTGAAAGACAGAGTTACAGAGAAAGGCAGAGACAGAGAGAGAGGTCCTCCATCCATTGGTTCACTCCCCAGATGGCCAAAATGGCTGGAGCTGCACTGATCCAAAGCCAGGAGCCTCCCCTGGGTCTCCTATTTGGTGCAGGGGCCCAAGGACCTGGGCTATCCTCCACTGCTCTCCCAGGCCATAGCGGGGAGCTGGATTGGAAGAGGAGCAGCCAGGACTAGAACCAGTGCCCATATGGGATGCCAGCGCTTCAGGCCAGGGCTTTAACCCACTGTGCCACAGCGCTGCCCCCCCCCCTTGACTATCTTAAAACAGATTTTCTTCTGGGGCCCAGCTTTATTCCCAGCACATGGTAGGTATTAAATAAATCTATTGAATAAATGGTGAGTCCCTATGTCACAGATATAGTAAGAGTTCAAAATGTTAAGCAAATCGTTCAAGTTATAGAGCTAAGAAGGGGTTGAACTGGTTGTGCAATTGCAAGGCACATACTGGCTGCAAAGCACCCACTTTAAACCACGATTCTACATCCACCACCCCCTTTCTGCCTTCAGGGCTTTGGCCTCTTGTGTATGTTGTCTGTGGCTCAAGGCCAGCGTAATGTTTCTCCTGTACACTTAGGACTCTTGTGTTTAAGGAATACAAATCCAATTTACACAAGCTTTAAGCAGGAATGGGCCTGTATAAAGATGGGGGTGCATCACCCAATCCAGGGGTAGTGCAGATGGGTCATAGGAATTAATGAACCAGGTGACTCGATGCAGCCAGGAGTTTTGCATCTCTCCTGTTCAAGCTCAATCCCAGATTCCCCCAGCCCTGAAGGCATTCGGTTCTGGCAAAAAGCCCATGAGAGCATTTCAGGCATGGAAAGCCAAAACACTGTGGCAAAAAATGACCTACATGAAGGATCTCTGTGAGTGAGATCCCAGTGGAAAGAACAGGCCACCAAAGAAGGAGGTACCTTTCTCTGAAGGGAGGAGAGAACTTCTACTTTGATTATGGCCTTGTCTAATAATGTCGGAGTTTGTGGACTCAAAAGGCTTCCATAGCCTTGGCAGCTTAGGACAAGAGCCTCGGGTGATTAATGATGTCATAAATAAGAGTGTCAATTGTAAAATCAACAACAGGAGTCACTGTGCTCTTACTCCCCATGCAGGACTTTTGTCTTTAATGAGTTGTACTATGAGAATTAATGGTAAAACTAGTCTTCAAACAGTACTCTATACTTTGTGTGGGTGCAAGCTGTGAATCTTTACTTAGTATAGAGTTGGTCTTCTGTATATAATTAAAAATGAATCTTAATGAAGAATGGGATGGGAGAGGGAGTAGGAGGTGGGACAGGAGTGGGGGTGGGAAGGCAGGTATGGAGGGAAGAGCTACTATATTCCAAAACCTATGATATTTGTATTTATTAAATAAAAGCTTTCTAAAAAAAAATCCTAGATTCTCTGGGAAGGTACCTAAGAGATGGCGCCTTCTGCAACCATGAGATAAGGTGGAGAAGGTGATAGGAAAGGGGTGCCGCAGAGACTGATACCAGACTGATTATTAATAGTTTTCAATATCAATAAGTCTGTGGCTCTTTCACTTATTCAGAGAAGAATTCTGAATGCTGGCTCAAATAGACCAGACAACATGGTAAGTTTTTAAGAATTTTACTCAGTAAGAGAAATGTGCAGAAAAGTGAAGGCTTTATTTAGGAGAGAAAGAGAGGTCTAGAAGCTACGTTGGCCTCACCCCAAGCAGAGAGAAGGCCAGGAGCCACACAGAGCAAGCATGCAGGCAGGAAAGCAGAGAGCAGGTAGCCTGAAGGCCATGCACCCCAAAGGCGCGGGCAACAAGGGAGGGGCCTTTTATCCACTTCCAAGGGGGAGTGGTTATGTAGTCTGGTCGGCAGGTGTGTGTACAGGTGGGTCAACTAGGGGCATGACATCACACAGGGGGTGTGGTCTTCCAGCTCACAAACCTAATCGAATTTATCCTATCTGCCTGCCTACATGAAGATGACCCAATAGATGCTTTCCTATAGTCTTCATCTTGGCTGCCCCATAGACACATATGCTATTTCCCCCATAGCTACAGTTCCAAACACGTCCATGCCTAACATAATCCATGGACAATTGCAAGCCAGAAACAGTGGCATGAACATGCCTTTTTCTCCTCTAGTTCAGTGACAATCTACATATCACTCCTTTTGATCCTGTAACCTCTGATAAAGTCAACTGCTACTGGGAGATACCATGTCCACCAGGGGGAAACAATTAGGTCACCACAGTCACAATCCCCTTGTAGGAAATGAGAGGTCACCTATTATCAGCTGGCAGGTTCAAGCATATGCTGTTTCCACCTGAATTGGACTAAAGGAAATAAATTATGGGCATAGAAAACTCCTGGGAGTGAATTTATTGACACACTTCCTTGCTTAACCAGTCTGGTTGGGTCTAGGATATATAAAAGAAGAGCACTAATTCTCAAAATTGGGAGTGTGTTAGAATCACTTGACGGATGAGACCCATCCATAAACATTTGGCAGGTACACTTTTTTTAATGTTGTATTTATTTGAAAGGCAGAGTTCGAGAGAAAGACAGGTTCAATCTGTGGTTTCAATCCCCAAATGGCCCCAATGCCCTCTACTGGGCTTCAGCCAGGAGCCAGGAACTCCATCTTGATCTCCCACATGGGTAGCAAGGGTGGAAACACTTGGGGCATCATCCACTGCTTTCCCAGGCACATCAGCAGGGAGCTGGATTGGAAGCAGAGCAGCTGAGATTCCAGGCACTACCATATTGGATGCTGGTGCTGCAGGCAACGGCTTAACCTGATTTGGCATTTGTACACGGCAATGCTGGCCCCCAAGGTATACTCCTTTCAAACTTCTGCACTGAGTCCTCACTGAACTAGCATGGCTTCCTGAAGCCTAAAGGCAAATCCTTAGGCTGTACCCACCCTTGAATTCCTTGAAAATGTCTTGAAAACCTTAGATAGAAAAAAACTAGAAAGTCTTTTGACAGCCCTATCAACTGATAATAGGCCCCAGACCTTGTATAGAGCATTTATACTAAAAAGAGCTTACAAGTGGGAATCCTTCCTCTGTCCCTTCAACATGTGCATATTTGTATCTCTTATAACTCAGGTATGTCTTTCGCCAAGACCTGAAGGCCATTCTTTTATAGGGCCTCTGTCTCCCAGCGTCTGGGAGGACAGAAATCTAACTTCGGTATTAATCGTCAGTCAGCAAACACAGAGGGCCTCATTGCATTGACACCGGCCAGCCCTCTGTAGGCATTCATTTCTCCGACTCTACTGAGCCCCTGCTCCCTCTCCTGCCCCTACTCCTTCATCCCACCTTTAAAATGATGTCTCCTCTGCAGAAATGAGAAGGAAGCTCACCTCTTGCCCCTACCATCAGTAGTTACTGAATAAAATCCGTTTTCACCACTTCGCTTTAACTAATGTTCAACTTTTTAAAGATTTGCTTATTTTTATTTGAAAGGTAGAGATGGAGAGAGAGAAGGAGAGACAAAGTCAGAGATTTTGCATCTGTTGGTTCACTCCCCAAATGGCCAAGTCTAAGCCAGGAGTCTCACCTGGGTCCCCCACATGGGTGCAGGGGCCCAAGCACTTGGGCCATCTTCTGCTGCTTTCACAGGTGCATTGACATGGAGCTGGATTGGAAGTGGAGCAGCCTGGATTTGAACCAGTGCTCATATGGGATGCTGGCATCGCAGGTGGCCACTTAACCTGCTGCACCACAGACTGGCTCCTAATGCCCAACTTTCTTTATCTTTGACATTACTTAAACCAGGTATTTCTTAGCCCCACCTCTGAAGTTTCTGATCTTGTAGGTCTAGGATAAGGCATGAGGACTTAGATTTCAAATATTAAGCTCACAGATGATGATTGTCAGTGTAATGGGCAATTAATTATTAACCGAAATAGTGAGCGGGATCAGAATAATTGAACACTCTGAGAGCAGCAGGCAGGTCAGCTGGAAGCTGACTACTATTGCAGTAGGCACTACAATGGAAACAGCCTACTAGTAACTGCAGTACCTTCTCAGTTAGGATGAGTTTTCCCAACGACCCAACAGATTTTCGGAGGGAGGCTATTTGCATTTCCAGGCAGAGGTGGTGAGCCTACACTGCCCTTGGCTTTGAGACTTTCCCAGTGCCCTAGGGGAACCTTCCACAATGATGTGTTTGTCCAGGGACATAGTTTTGAGAATCACTGCTCTTGTTGATCAGTGATAGTTTCTATTTACCGAATTTTATTTCCTAGTTATATAATGTCCTTAAAACATTACTGGACTGCCTGTTAGTTTCATTTGCAGGGCCTCAGAATGCTAAAAAACAAATGCCAAGAGTCTCATTGTTATGCTCTTTGAATATTCAGACCTGCTAAAGGAAATAGTCTGGATCAACCTGTTGAAGCTTCTGGTTTTTTTTTTGTTTGTTTAAGATTCATTTTAGGGCACCGGTGCTGTGGCACAGCAGGTTAAAGCCCCGGCCTGCTGCAGCACTGGCATCCCATATGGGCACTGGTTTGAGTCCCAGGTGCACCACTTCTGATCCAGCTGCCTGCTAATAACCTGGGAAAGCAGCAGAAGATGCGCTTGGGCCCCTGCAAACACGTGGGAGACCTGGAGGAAGCTCTCGATTTCAGATTGGGTCAGATCCAGCTGTTGTGGCCATCTGGGGACTGAACCAGTGGATGGAAGATCTCTGTCTCTACCTCTCTCTGTAACTCTGCCTTTCAAATAAATAAAATAAATATTTAAAGATTTGTTTATTTGAAAGGCAGAGTTACACAGAAAAAGGGGAAGAAAAGAGAGAGATCTTCCATCCATTGGTTCACTCCCCAATGGCCGTAACAGCCACATCCCTGCTGATGTGCCTGGAACTCCACCTGGGTCTCCCATGTAGGTGGCAGGGGCACAAATGTAGCAGGATTCATGTATGGAGACAAGACATCAAGGCCTTTAACAGGAAGTAGTCTTTTATTATGTCGGCATACGGCTCAGATGGAATTTCTTATCCAAAATCCTGAGCCCCTCCCCCCAAGAAAGAAAGGTTTTTCCTTATAAGTGGTTTTAGTTTCTTTGTCTCCCTTATATGGTTACATGTATACATTTGATTGGATATTCTCATGTTACCTGGTGCCCACAGGACTGATACAATTTTTACACACATACTGAGCTGTCTGCTGTCTGGCAAGGATTACCCTCATTGCTCTGTACCAGCAAGCAGAACCTGAATTGGCTACATCTAAGCAGATAGTAACTACAGAGCAGTCATAGGCTAGCAGATAACAACCACATTTCATTCCCAGGACAGGTGCCTCCTTTTTTCTTTTTCTGACCTTGAGAAGGCTTTTACCACAGCTTTAATCATGTCAGTTAGAAACAAGTTTAATTAAAAGATAGAGGCCTCTGCCACACAGGCACTTGGGTCATCCTCCACTGCTTTCCCAAGCACATTATCAGGGACTGCAGGATCAGAAGTGGAACAGCTGGGACTCGAACCGGCACTCATTTGGGATGCAGGCGTCGCAGGTAGCAGCTGATCCTGCAGCGCCACAATGCCCGCCCACAGCTTGTATTTCAGAGCGCCGACCTAAGGACTCTGCTCATTCTCCCTGGCGTTTTACATTTCTCTCTAATGGGAAGCTGACTGCTGATGGCTTCCCAGCTTTCTACTTAGCGAAGAGCTGTTATTCAAAGTCTCTGGTTCAGACATCCCATAGGAAATAACAGGTTGAGTTCAAGGTTGGGGAGCTTTTCTTTGCTGACCTGTCCTGGGAATGTTCCACTCGTGTTTTCTTTACAGATCAATTGGATGCATTTACAGGAGACATCATCATCATCATCATCATCATCATCATCACAGTTGGCGAGGGAGGGACTGGAGAACAGGAGAACCTAGAGGCATATTCACATCATCTCATCCAAGTTGCCTGGACTCCGGTTTCCTAATCAGAGAAGCCTTTAAAGGGATGCGGAGAGTTCTGCAGTCAGTGAGCAAAGTCCCTGTCTCTCTGGCCCCCAGCAATTGTAGATCGCTTGATACAAGCAGACAGGCTGCTCTGTTTTGAGTCCTAAGAGCAATAAGCAACTGCTTCGTTGCCAAATAACCCAGAATGCCAACCTCCTTCCCATCAGCTAGTTCGGGAGATCTCCCGCCTCTGTCAGCTCCACATTTGTAATGGCCTCCTCCCATGTTTAGTAGCAGTTCTAGAATTAATTGACGCTCTTTCACGTGATAAGTCACTTCTAACCCAACTCTCTATTAAACAAAAACACTTTAATAAGGACAAAAATCAAGGACGGAAATGCCTCAACAACGATCTGAGTGGGCATTTGGCACAGTGGTTAGGATGCTGCTTGAGCTACCTACATATCACACTGGAGTCCTTTTCCAGCTTTGCTCCCTATTCCAGCTTCCTGCTAACGTGCCTGCTGGGGGAGGGGCAGGGGAGTGGCTGAGTCCCCGCTATTCATGTGGAAGATCCAACTTGAGTTTCTGGATCCTGGCTTAGGTCTGGCCCACCTCTGGCTGTTGGGGCCATTTGGGGACTGAACCAACAGATTGGAGACCCATCTCTCTGCCTTTCAAATACATAAACATTTTAATAATAATGATCTGGGAAGCAGGCATTTGGTATAGAGGTTAAGACACCACTTAAGATGTCTGCATCCAGTACTGGAGTGCCTGGTTTGGAGTTCTGGATCTGTTCCCAATTCCAGCTTCTGGCTAATGTGCACCCTTGGAGGCAGCAGGCGACAGCTCAAGCAGTTGGGTTCCTGCCACTCATATGGGGGCCTGGATTGAGGTCCTGGCTCCCCAGCTTCAGCTTGGCCCAGCCCCAGCTGTTGCAGCCATTTGGGGAGTGAACCAGTGGATGGCAGCTCTCTGTCTCTGTGTCTCTCTCTGCTTCTCAAATAAATGGAAAAAGGAGACTGTCCCAACAACAGAGACGTCCTACCTCTCATCGCTGCTCTTCTCTGAGGGTCTGCATTTTACTTCTCTTTCTACTGACCAGCATCTTTCTAAAAAAGGATTTATTTATTTTAAAGGCCGGTTCACTCCTCACATGGCTGCAACAGCCAGAGGTGGGCCAGGCTGGAGCCGGGAGCCCAGAACTACAGAACAGGGGCCCAAGCACGTGGGCCTTTTTCAGCAACCCTTCCAGGTGCATCAGCAGGGAGCTGGATTGGAGGTAGAGCAGCCTGGATGTGAACTGGCATGCATGTGGGATGCTGGCGTCTCAAGCGGCTTAAGTTGCTGTGCCACAATGCTGACAAATGTCTCTTAGTGGGAAAACTGCTGACAGCTTCCAAGATTTCTACTTAGAAAAAAAGCTGTTATCTCCAATTCTAAATTGTTACGAACGGAGATTTTGATCAGCCCAGGTCAGACTAGATGTCTACTTCTGACCCACTTCGTGATGGTTATAGAAACACGTCAGTTTTTGCTGTAACCCTCTAAGTGGGGGAGGGTAGGATCAATTCTTGGAAAAGTAGGACTAGGAGACCCCCCAGTAGGTCTACATTTTACTAGTAACCTGCTGTTTCTCCCAGCCTTCATCCCTTCAAGCCGCTGCCCTTTCCTTTTGCTACATGTTTCTAAGTTTGCTATGTCACTCACTTCACCATCTACTTATTCTTTGTCACTCTGATTTGTTCTATCTCCACTACTCTTTATATAAAAAAGAACATCCTACTGCACTTAAAGATTTTTTTGTTTGTTTCTGCATCTGAATAGAATGTTCTCAGGCCTCATCATCTTTTTTTTTTTAAGATTTATTTATTTGTTTGAAAGGCAGAACTGAGAGAGAGAGAGAGAGAGGGTCATCCATCTGCTGGTTCACTCCCCAAATGGCCACAAAGGCCAGAGCTGGCTGATCTGAAGCCAATTGCTTCATCCGGATCTCCCTCTGCTGCTTTCCCAGGCACATTAACAGGGAGCTGGATTGGAAACGGAGCAGCCAGGACTCAAACCAGTGCCCATGGGGCCAGCGCTGTGGTGCAGTGGGTTAAAGCCCTGGCCTGAAGCGCTGGCATCCCATATGGGCGCCAGTTCTAGACCAAGCTGCTCCACTTCCGATTCAACTCTCTGCTGTGGCTTGGGAAAGCAGTGGAGGATGGCCCAAGTGCTTGGGCCCCCTGCACCTACATGGGAAACCCAGAGGAAGTTCCTGGCTCCTGGCTTCGGATCGGCACAGCTCCAGCCATTGCGGCCATCTGGGGAGTGAAGACCTCTCTCTTTCTCTCTACCTCTCTCTGTAACTCTGTCTTTCAAATAAATAAAAAAAAACAATGCCCATATGGGATGCTGCCATCACAGGCTGCAGTTTTATCTGCTACGCCACAGCATTGGTCCTCCATCATTTTTTAAAAAGATGTGTTTATTGATTTGAAAGGCACAGTTACTGAGAGGGAGAGAGATCGATCTCCCATCCAGTGGGTTCACTCCCCAAATGGCCACAAAGTCTGGGGCTGGGCCAGACTGAAGCCAGGAGCCTGAAATTCTATCCGGGTCTGCCCCATGGGAAGCAGGGGCCCAAGTCTCTGGGGGCATCTTCAGGTACCTTCCCAGATGCATTAGCAGGGAGTTGGATGGGAAGTAGAGCAGCCAGGACTCAAATTGTTGCTCATATGGGAAGCCGGTGTCGCAGGCAATGGCTTAACCTGCTGCACCACAATGCTGATACCCTCACCCATCATGATACTGTTGGGTTCTGGATTTTTTAAGGGCAGAGAGATCCATGCTCCAGATGGGAATCTGCTGGTTCACCTCCCAAATGCCCAGGGGCTGTTGGCCAGAGCCCAGAATTTAATGGAGGTCTCCCACATAGGTAGTAGAAACCTAATCAGTTAAGCCATCACTAACTGCCTCCCAGGGTCTGGGAGTAGGAAATAGGAAGCTGGAGTCAGGGTTATAGCCAGGTAGCAAATCCAGGTACTCCGATAGGGGATACAAGAGTCCTAACTGCTAGGCCAAACACATGCTCCAGGTCCTGCACATAACTCTGCCTGCCATTATCTCAACTTCTAGTAAGTTCTAAGTCCTATCTGACTACTCTCTTCACAGCTTGTTTTCTGCTCTATTCCTGCTGAAAGAGTGGGCCCTAAAAGCCAGACAGAAGGCAGCTGTTACATTGTTTCCACGTGAGGAGCATGCTGCAAATAGATTTTTGAAATGATCATGTCTCTGTATGTCTGAAATTAGAGCCCTTGCAGATATTTTGAAAATCTCCCAGACAGACTAATTGCCAACCAGGGTTGGAAATCAAGGCCTTCACATTGGACACAGTAGCTCAATGATACCAAAAAAGATACAACTTGCAGTGTAATTTGTGTTGAGCTTATCTCCTGGACCAGTGAGCTCCCTAGGGCATGGGATACTTAGTTTTCCTTTGTCTCTGCATTGCCTTGGGCAAATAAACACTGTCTCAGCATTCCCAGCTGAGGCCAACAACTTTTCCAAGAATCACAGTAGCCAAAAAGTGGAATTCTACAGAAATGGTAGTAGTTATGTTTGTATCTCATGTATGTTCTTTCTCATTCATTAAAAGCTATGCTAAATTCTTCTTGGGGAATTTTAGCTCACTTCAGCTGAATTCAATCCATCTATCCTACTTCCCTTCCCATGATGCATCACTCTGTCCCCTCCAAACTCCTTTTCCTGGGATAGGCAGTAAACACCCTAAAGCAATTCGGTGGGATGCATGCAGTTGGAGTGCAAATACTAAACACAGATCATCAAGCCCCGCCTCTTGTGACCCTGTGAACGCAAGGCCTGACAGGAGTGGTAGTCCTGTTCCTCGACTGCATCCCGACGCCATAGGGAAGATTACTACAACTCCCAGGATGCCCCGCCGCCCCGCCCCGCCGCCCCTCCTCTCGCTAGAAAGCGTGTACCATAGAGAAGACGAGGCAACATGGCTCCCGAAGGTGGAAGGAAGAGGCTTCACCCCCTTTGCAGCGGTTAACAGCAGCCGGAGAGCAGGAAAAAAAAAAAAAAGAGAGACGTGACTAGAGCCCGTCATCGCTTTTTTCCTCGCAGCCTCTTCTGAGTCCGGTCTGCCTTACCTTTCCTCTGCACCCAAATCCAATCTGTGGTCTCCTCCCCTCCCCGCCCTCATTCCCTCGCTCCCTCACCCCTCCCCTCGGGAATCCTTTTCCCGCCCCCCTCGCCCCCCGCGGAGTGCGCACGCGCCCGCCCCCAGCTTCGCGCCCAGATCGCCGCCTAGCCTGCTCGCGCAGCCGCCGTCTCGTCTGCCCACCGACGAAGCATGGGCGTCCAGGGCTTCCAAGAGTTCCTGGAGAAGCGCTGTCCTGGGGCCGTGGTGCCCGTGGACCTCCTTAAGCTCGCACGCACGGTTTCTCGCCAGCAGCAGCAGCAGCACCTGCACCGCCAGCTGCCACCGACGGCAGCCCTAGCGCCTGGAGCTCCACGCGTCGCCAGGGGCTCCACGCCTCTGCAACCGCCGCTCCCGCCCGCTGCCTTGGGTGCCTATTCCGGGGGCGCAGGGCCGACCCGGCACCATCACCCCGCTCACCACTTCCACCACCACGGCCAGGCGCCGCCCGGGCTGCACCCACCGCTGCCGCCGCCGCCGCCCCCACCGCTGCCTGGTGCCAGGGTGCTGGTAGACGCGGGCTCGGCGCTGCCGCGGCTTTATGGCGGCTACCAAACGGATTGGGTGTGTGGCGGCCAATGGAACGCCATGCTGGGCTACTTGTCAGCGCTGTGCCAGGCTTGTGCCTATCCCGGCGGCGACGGCCTGGAGCTGGTGGTCATGTTCCCCGGGGGCCTGGGCAAGGACCGGCTGGCTGAGTGGGGCCGTCGGTGCCAGGCCGAGCGGCAGACAGCGCAACTGATCGTGGGACACGTGGGCAACAAGGGCACCCCTCCACCGCGGGCCTGGTTCCTGCCACCGGCCTGCCTGAGCCACTGCGTGAGGCTAGCACTCATCCGCTTCCGGGTCAAGGTGAGGGAGGGGCCGGATCTTAAATAACACGCCCCACACCTGTTCCCTCTGAACTAAACACCTAACCGCCTATCCACTTACCTGCCTCCCATCTATCCACTTACCCGCCCAATCAGCTAACCTGTTTCCCTAACTACCCTCTCCCATCTTACGTCTCCTACCCCCCTTTCATCCCACCCCCCATCACCTCTCTACCCATGTCATCCTGGTAGCTCCCTTTCCCGTCACTTATCCTGTTGCCCAGTATTTAGCTTTTAGCAGAGTTCAGTTGTTTTGTTGTCTCGCCTTTCTTCTGCCGTCATCTTCCTCCAACCGATGTGACTTGTTCCTGCCTTTTGCAGTTGGCATCTCTTTCTTACACTTTTCTCTAATCTCACAGCAGGTCAACTAAACGGATGTTCATTGATCACCTTGCCTTTACTTTGGTTTTCCATTTTCACTGTCCTTTTTTGTCCATCTGCTCATTCAACCTTTTTCATGCTTCTACTTCCTCCTTACCTTAGCCTAATGAAACAAAGAAAAAAATACACCCCACTGATTGGAGTCACTGTTCAACAAGTATTAACCCACTGAGTGTCATGTAATGGGTTTGAAAGACATGTGAGAACAGCTCCTGCCCTTGGGGGATGAAATATGTACACACAGAACATTTGTTTAATCATATAAATGTATGTGACTGTGTTTCTCTGCTACAGACAGTAAGTACAGTACCTGGGGTGGGGGTGGGGGTGGGGACTGATATCTGTGGACTAAAATGGTTCCGGGGAGGCTAGGTCTTCACGGATGGGTTGGATTTGAATGGGCCGCAGCTTTGGGAGGAGGTCGCTTTAAGCGGGAAGGAGAGTGAGCAAAAGCAGAAAGGGAATATCAAGCGTATGAGGCCCCGTGGGCTGTTAAGTCCAGTCTGCATGTACTTGGGTCACTGCCTATGGGGCCTGGGGAAAGGGGTGGGCAGCATCCCTGGTTCCTGGCACCGCTGCTGTTGCTCTGCTGCTTTCCCATACTCTTAGCTTTCAAGTTCCTACGTGTAAGGAATAGCAAGGCTTGAGAAGTCAAGAGGTGGGCAGGAAGAAGACAAAAGTAGCACAGGGTTGGGTAGGACAAAACCGCAGACCCAATCCCCAGCTGAGGTTCTTGGGGACATCACCGTAGTTAGGGGGGTGACGGGCATCACGGTCTTACGAAGTAGCGCAGGGTGGAGTCAGGAGGAGGAAAGAAATGTCAGCTGAGAGATTGAAAGGCCCACAGAGAGGAGCTTGTAGTGTTTAGAGCTTGTGGCTGGAGTCCAGCCGAGCTGGAGTCCACGTGCCCAGCATCAAATCTGTGCGTAGGCTGGGTAGATGATAGTCATTTTTGGTAATGAAAGATCCAGTCGTAAGCTATCTCAAGCCTGCAAAGTAAGAAAAAAAAAAAAAAACAGAAAACGTACCTATTTGCTTGTCCTCCTGACTGAACATGTTGAAGTAGATTTCTTCATTCACAGCCATTCTTTCCACTTCCCTTTCGCTGCTACCACCTAGACTTTAGAAACTTTTTACCTCACTGTCGTAAATTAACCTGGTTGCTGGCAATAGCAACTACATTGATACAATGCTTACTGTGTGCCAGGTGATAATGTGCTTTAAAAAAAATTGTTAGCTCACTGGATCCTCAAACAGTTACCTATGATAACAGCCCTGTTTTCCAAATGAGGGAACTGAGGCACAGGTGGTTTAGAGACTTGCCCAAAGTCACCTAGCAGTATGTCACAGAGCTGGGATTCTGGGATGCATGCCCATGCAGTCTGTCTCCAAAGCTCATGTGCTTAAGAATGGAGCTCTAAGTTGAATTTTTGCAAAGTGCCAACTGTGAACTGCGATTTTTATCATTTCCATTTACAACTAAGCTCTGTCCTGGCTCCAGGCTAAAGACAGGTTCAGGTCATTCTTTTTTATTCTTCCCTTTTTGATGCTTGCCGTAGCCTAAGCATTGTGCTGGTTCCTCCGGATTCCCAGGTAAATGAAGTGTTTGTTGCCATCGAGGAGGTCAGGGTTTCCTGAGAGACAGACTGAAAGCAGATTGCAGATAGAGTACTCCACTTAGAAATGACGTAAAATGTAGCCCCTTTGTGCAGGTGGTTCATTCTGGATGAGGAGGTGAAAGTGTCAGAGGCTTCACAGCTTGCCCGGAGCCGAGAAGAGGGCTAAGGATAGTCCGGATAGTGGGCAAGGGTGTGGAGACCTCAAATGGCCAACTGTGAGCTCTCAATAGGTTTTTATCACAGGTTGGCAGGAGAGGTGAAGGTTGACTATGGGTTTGTGGTTTCCAAGCTTTTTTGTTTATATGCATATCGCATCAGTCAAAATATTTGAGAAGCGACCACCCCTAAGTGTATTTTGTCATACTTACCATAATAGCTCATTTAAAGAAACTCCAGAAGTTTATAAAAAATCAGATGGATAAGTGATAAATCAAGAATTGATGGTAGAATCTTAGTGGTATTTGGATGTTTGCTGTAATTATTTCAGCTGTGGCTTGAAGTTTCTCATAATCAAATATTGGGGAAAATATTTCCAGCAGTCTTCCTAAGTCGGCAGAAGCACCACTGGGGGACTGTTCTAAACCAACTCTGATGATTTCACATTCTCCATGTCTTCTCTACTTTGAGTGCAGGATACCTGTTTGTTCCCTAAATGAGTAGGACAAAGATCGTAAGAGAATAGATTGTAGGAGGGACCCTTGACATGTGGAATGTGTTTCCAAAATAGCATGTGTAAAGTATCTGTCGGTGCTGTCAGTGAGTGACATTCTGATTCTGGAGTGATGAAGACTTGGGATAACTGATAGTAGAATTTTGCCTTTTCAGAAGAGTGTTGTACTGTATTGAAGTTGGTAATTTTGCCTGACTGATCTGAGTACCTCCCATTTCTTTTAACTGAATGTAAGTGCTTCAGAACAAAACCCGCTAGTGCATCACTCCCCTCCTTGGTTGCGTTCTTCAGTCTACGTCACAATAGGCCTTTATCCCTAGTCTCCTTTACATTTGGGATAGAGAAATTAGAGGTGGCTTGATTAAATAATAGAGAAATCGGTTGGCTGGCTGTTTGCTGTTAGACAGTGTAGGGCTTCTGACAGATTCAGTGCATATTGTTGGGATGGATTTAGTCATTTGGTTGGTTTCATTTATATGCTCTGAAGACCTGTGTACATGGTCATTGTCAATGGCAGGAAAATTTAGTGAATCTACAGATGGCTTGCCTGATCTCTTCCTAAGCGTCTCAGAAGGAGACTAGTTCAGGAGATGATGTAGGGTGATTACAGGAATGAACGCTTTATTTTAAGGGTCATATATATTAGAAAACAACATAATCAACACATCAGGCTCACCATTTCATAGCTGTAACTTCTTTAGAATGGGGCTAATTACAGAAAGAATGAATTGACTTAAAAGAAAAAATATTAAGTTGCGGTACTTGGATGTGGTGGAAATCATGTTAGTTCATGAAGAACCAGACTTTGAAAAGCCTGACCAAGAGCTAATGTCATTTTGTGCTTCATTCTCCAGAATACAATAAAGTGATGACTGCTCTGCTTCTTGACTGTTGACCTATCTTCAGTGCTAGAAAAATCTGTGACTTCTAGGTGCTTCAATGGTGGGGAAAATAATTACAGTGGTAACGATTATCATATCTTGAGTAAAGTTGAATATAAAGTGCTTTTTTAAAAAAATTATTTATTTGAAAGAGTTACACAGAGAGAGGGAGAGAGATTTTCCATCCACTGGTTCAATTCCCAGATGACCACAATGGCCAGAGCTGCCCATGCCAGAGCCAGAAGCTTCTTCCAGGTCTCCCATGTTAGTGGCAGGGGCCCAAGCATGTGGGCCATCTTCAGCTGCTTTTCACAGGCCATTGGTGGGGAGCTGGATGGAAAGTGGAGTGGCTGAGACATGAACTGGAACCCATATTGGATGCTGGCATCGTAGGTAGTGGCTTTACCCACTATGCCACAACGTGGGCCCCATGAAATACTTTCTAAGTAGCTCATTTAACCCTCACAAGCTTTCAAGCTACACAGTATTCCTGCCATCTACAATTGAATAACTGAGGTGCAAAGAGAAAAAATGATTTTCCTTTGGTCTGGGCACCAGGAAGTAGTAGATGAAAATCCTTGCTCTTAGATTTGTATTATTCAGAATTTCTTTCCACACTGTTTCCTTCTTTGGGTACATTCTTGTGTAATATTATACACTTTTATTGGCTAGATAATATGTGTAGGTACATGAACAAAAACACTAATAAGTAGATTTATGGCACACTTAGTTTGTGCCAACATTGCTAGATGTACAATAGTGCCAATACAAGGCAAATGTGGACGCTAGCTGCCAAGTGAGTGAGTCACACAGTGCTGTTACAGGAATTCAAAAGTAGCAGTCCCTTTTCTGCATTTTCACTCTTCCACCCCTCTCTGATTTCTTTCACTTAGGCATGCACAAATAATCTTTTAAAAAGCAAAAACTGCTTTGTAATTCCCCTAAGCCACTAGCCTTACCCCTTCTTCCCTTTTCACCATTTTTGAAAAAGAACGAAGTACCTATTGCTGCTTTATATCTGATGTCACACTCTGAAACTGCCACGTCCATTCCCGTGGCTTTCTTGCCGTCCTATCTTTGAGCTGCTGCCCTTGGATCTTACAGTCCTATTTGCTTCTGATTCTCTTTGTAAATCTCTAGTTCTTTCTGTTTTCTGTATTATTCCTCCTCTGCCTGCTACCTTAAATGTTGGCATTCTCAAGGCTTCTATCCTAGTCATACTCCTTTCGACATTTGTTTTATGAACAGTCACATCCATTATTATGACTTTTAAGAATTAACCAAGATTTGATGACTCCTATAGCTCTGTCCCTACCTCTACCCGGCACCTATTTTTGGTTCTCTGATATCCAAGGTGGAACTCACTCGTGCTCTGAAAATTGTTCCATGTCCAGTATTCTCTTTATGAATGGCATTTTTCATCCATTTCAATCCAGAAACCAGGGAGTCCTCACTGCTTCAATCTCCCGTTAATTCCCACATTCATCTTATCTCATACCTTTGCAGTTCCACCTCAAAACTATCTCCCCAACCCAGCCCCTTATATCTGTTCACATTTACATTGCAATAGTTCAGGCCACCATAATTTCTGTCTGAAGTATGAAAACAGTTCAACTGATTCCTTTCCTGTAACATTCTCGGGACTCCATCCACCACATTGCTGTCAGAGGGGCCTTCACAAAGTTCAGGAACCATGTATATTATGAAAGAAACTGTGCATGAGTTCGAACTTTTTGCACCTAAGTGAACTTATTTTTAAATTCCATTTTCCATGAACTTTTCCAGGTCCCCTCATAGCATCCTACAAAACAAAGCTGACTCAGTTGTATGGCCAGAGAGACCCACTGGCTTACTTTGCCTACCTTACCAAGTCCAGACTTTTCAACGTGGCAAACAGTGCCTTTCAAAGTCCAATCCCAAACTCTCCAGCCTTCTTTGACGCCCACTTCTGCCCACACCTGTCCCAACTGTTCTGAACTCTATTTTTAGACACACCATGCCCTCTCATATAGTGCTTTTCTTACGGCAAACTTGCCTTTGCATAGCAAATTCCTGTACACTCCTGTTCACAAGTTAGCAACTATAAATCTATCCCAGTCAGCTGCTGCCAGCTTCCTTCGCCTGTGCTACCAAGTACTCTGTTCTTAACCTCTCTTACATTTTTTCCCTCTCATGTTACAGTGTTTTAAATGAGTTTCAACAGGGCAAAGCATTTGCTGTAGGACTTGACATATACAAAAAGTGGTTGTTGAAACAGAGATTGATTGTTGAGGGTTTTAAAGGTCAGGTATGGAAGAACTTGAATCTATTATTTTATCTGGTAATTCCATGTAAATCAACTCAGATTGCAAATTGGATTGCCTGGCTTCTGTTACACAGAAGTTTTCAGAGCTCCTTAGCAACACATTTATAGAATGTATTCCCCTTTGGTAGTAGTAATAATTGCTAACCTATGAGCAGGCCTTGTGGCACAGCGGGTTAAGCCACCACCTGCAATGCCCAGCATCCCATATGAGTACCTGTTGAATACCTGCTCCACTTCCATTCCAGCTCCTTGCAACGGCCTGAGTGCTTTGGCCTCTGTCACCCACGTGGGAGACCCACATGAGTTCTAGGCATCTGGCTCTGGCCTGGCCAACTGGCTGTTGCCTGTTTGGGGAGTGACCAACAGATGGAAGGTATTGCTAACTCTGACTTCCAAATAAATAAAACTTAAAAATAGTTACCCTGTGGGCTAGGTGCCTTCCATCGATTTGTTAAGTCATTTAATCCTCATAACCACCCTCAGGATAGGTATTTCTTTATAGTGAAAAAAATTTAAATCTGTTAGTTCTGCCACTTGCTGGTTTGTTCCCCACATGCTTGGAATGGTCGTGGCTGAACTATGGTCCAAGCTGGGAGCTGGAAACTCAATCCAGATCTCCCATGCAGGTGACAGGAACCTAATTATATCAGCCATCACTGTTGCCTCCCAGGGTCTGCATTAGCAAGAAGCTGAAGTTTGGAGCCAGAGCTGGAAATGAAACTCGGGTACTCTGATGTGGAATGCAATTGTCTTTAATTGCTAAGCTAAATGTCCACTCCTATAGTTAAAATATTAACAGTCTAGTCACCAACCCAAGGTTGCAATACTAGAACGTGGTTGGATTGAGATTCAAACCTCAAATATATTTGACACCCAAATCTTTTACCTCAAAACAGTATGGTTGCATTTTTTCCCCAAATACTTAACTATTTATGTGAGAGTCAGAATTACAGAGAGCTTTTCAATCTACTGGTTCACTCCCCTGATGACTGCAACAGCCAAGGCTGGGCCAGGCCACAACCAGGAGCCTGGAGCTTCATCTGAGTCTCCCAAATCAACAGCAGGGGCCCAAACATTTGGGCCGTATTCTGCTGCTTGTCCAAGGCCTTAGTAGGGAGCTGGATTGGAAGTGGAGCATCCAAGACACAAACTGGCACCCATGTGGGATGCCATATTGTAGTTGGTGGCTTTACCTCCTATGCCACAACACCAACCCAGTTGCATTTTCTTTCTTTCTTTTTTTTTTTTTTTAGATTTTTTATTTATTTGAAAGGCAGAATTACAGAGAGAGGTAGAAACAGAGAGGTCTTCCTCCACTGGTTCACTCCCCAGATGGCTGCAATGGCCGGAGCTGGGCTGATCCGAAGCCAGGAGCCAGGAGCTTCCTCCAGGTCTCTCACGTGAGTTCAGGGGCCCAAGGGCTTGGGCCATCTTCTGCTTTCCCAAGCCATAGCAGAGAGCTGGATAGGAAGAGGAGCAGCTGGGACTAGAACCGGCACCCATATGGGATGTTGGCGCTTCAGGCCAGGGCTTTAACCCACTGCACCACAACACAGGCCCTACCCAATTGCATTTTCTACAGTTGCATTTACTTTTTCCAGACCTTTTTTTTTTCAGGTTTACTTATTTGAGAGACAGAGTGATAGATCATCCATCCACTTGTTAATTCCCCAAATGGCCATACTAGCCAGAGCAGTGCCAGGCCAAGATAGGATCCTAGAATCCCATTCAGGTCTCGAACATGGGTGGCAGGAGCTCAGATACTTGGACTGTCTTCTGCTTTCCCAGGACCACTAGCAGGGAGCTGCATTGGAAACATAACAACTGGGACTTGCAACTGTTACTCCGATACAGGATGCAGAAATTGCAAGCTGTGGCTTAACCTGCTATGCCATGATGCCAACCTGCAGAGTATTTTTCTTGTATTTAGTTTGTGTAGCCTGGTTTTATAGCCTTGTTCTTCCTCCTCCTACTTTTATAACCCTAGGCAAGTTAACTTCTCTGTGTCATGGTTCCCTCATTTGGAAAATGAAGATGGTAGCAATACCTACATTACAGACTATTGGGAACATTAAATGACTTAAGTGCTAGGACATCATGGCACATAGTGAATGACACAAATGCCAGCTATGATTATTTAGACCAAAATATCTTGTGTGTCAAGTAGATTAGAATTGATCATCTTACTCTCGGGCTTTAAGTTTAGCATGGAATGATATACAGGGTCCGTCACGATCCGTCTACCATTATCTAGACTCATTTCCCCTCTATTGATTTATTTGATAGAGAGTTTGCATCTGCTGGTTTCAATCTCCAAATGCTCGCAATGGCCAGGGCTGGACTGGGACGGAAGCTAGTGACTGGGAACTCAGTACGGTGTTCCATGTGGGTGGCAGGAATGCAGTTTTCAGTCGTAGTCATTGCCTCTCAGGCTCTGCATTAGCAGGAAGCTGAAGTCAGGAGCTGGAGCTGGGGCTCAAACCCAGGTACACTGATGTGGGACACAGACATCCTAACTCCTAGGCCAGTTACACTGAACGATGCGATTTGTCCATTCAATCAGTGTTTATTTGACTTTATACCATGCAGAGCTCAAGAATGTGGAGATAACAGCAGTGAATAAAACAGACTTCTGACCTCATGAAGCCTATTGTCTGTTGAGAAGAACAGGCAATAAAGATAAAAGAGAATATGCAGTGTTTTAGATGATAACTGCTATAGCTAAAAATGCAGGAGAGTGAGATAAGGGTGTTGAGGTCAGGGGTACCCCTCCAGGAGCTTGTAGTCTAATAGGGGAAACAATCAAGAAAATATAGTATGAACTTTGAGGATTATTTCTCTGGCTCTTGTCATAGGCCTGGGTCATAACCAGCAGAAGTAGCAGAACCGAGAATTGCATACCAGACACCAAAACCTTGCCCTTGTCTATACTATGCAGGAAATTACAAAGATGGCAAACCAGCAGCTCATGGCTGCATGTAACCCATGCCCATATTTTTGCATTAGTCCACACAAAATTTTTTTCTGAAAAGCCTTAGTTTATTTTTATTGTTATGAATGTTTATTCACCAGAATCTGTAATGAAGTAATACCTTTGGATTGATTACTAAGTTGTCTAGTTAGTTGAATAATTTTCACCTCCTGCTGTCATTTCTCTTGCATTAAATGAACAAATTTTTAACAAATTGGAATTTTTGGCCAACTTTTAAAAATTGTGAAATGTGGGACTGGTGCTGTGATGCAGTAGGTTAAGTCATGGCCTGCAACACCAGCATCCCATATCTGTGCCTGTTCTAGACCCAGCTGCTCCACTTCCGATCCAGCTCCCTGCTTATGCACTGGGAAAGCAGCAGGAGATGGCTCAAGTGCTGGGGCCCCTGTACCCACATGGGAGACCTGGAGGAAGCTCCTGGCTCCTGGGGCTTTGGCCTGGCCCAGCCCCAGTCATTGCAGCTATTTGGAGAGTGAACCAGTAGAGGGAAGATTCATTCTCATTCTCTCTCTCTTCTTTTTCTATCTGTCTGTCTGTCTCTCTCTCTCTCTCTCGTGTGTGTGTGTGTGTGTGTGTGTGTGTGTGTAAGTGTAAGTGTAGGCCGGCGCCGTGGCTCAACAGGCTAATCCTCCGCCTTGCGGCGCCGGCACACCGGGTTCTAGTCCCGGTCGGGGCACCGGATTCTGTCCCGGTTGCCCCTCTTCCAGGCTAGCCCTCTGGTGTGGCCCGGGAGTGCAGTGGAGGATGGCCCAAGTGCTTGGGCCCTGCACCCCATGGGAGACCGGGAGAAAGCACCTAGCACCTGGCTCCTGCCATCAGATCAGCGCGGTGTGCCGGCCACAGCGCGCCATCCACGGCAGCCATTGGAGGGTGAACCAACGGCAAAGGAAGACCTTTCTCTCTGTCTCTCTCTCTCACTGTCCACTCTGCCTGTCAAAAAAAAAAAAAAAGTGTAAGTGTAACTCTGCCTTTCAAATGAATGAATAAATCCTTCTTAAAAATAGTGAAATGTTGCAAAAAGTCTGACTTTTCAACTACTCTTAAAATATTAGGTCCTGATATACTGGTTGCTTGTTTTTGGCAAGCCACCTCATCTTCATTTCTTAATGTCTCCATTCATGGTATCTCCCTGTCACAGTGACCAAGGGCAGCTTGTCATTCATGAGAGACATGTTCTACGATGTCTCCAGATTACTCCCACTTTCTGGTACTCATACTCTTGTGCAATCTCCTCACTGCCGTGTGTGCTGGACGTAGTGACTGACTTCTAATGAGCAGACTACAACAAAAGCAAAAGCAATGGGATGTCACTTTCAAGATTATTAAAAAAAAACAAAACCCTGCAACTTCCATCTTGTTTGCACTCTCTTTCTCTTTCTCTCTGGCTCTTCTTGCTTGATCTCTTTGATGAAGCAAGCTGCCATGTTGTGAGCTGCCCTACGGAAAGGTCCACATGGCAAGAAACTGAGGGCAGCCTCCAGCCAGCAACTCGCAAGGAATTGAATCCTGCCAACAGCCACGTGAGTGAGCTTGGAAGTGGATCCTTCCCCAGTCAAGCCCTGAGAGGACTGCACCCCAGCTGACACCTTGATTGCAGCCTGTGAGAGAACCCCGAGCCCAAGGGCCCGCAATACTGTGCCCTCAGATACTATGAGATAATAAATGTTGTTTTAAGCCACGGAATTTGTGGGTTAATTTGTCACACAGAATTAGATAACTTGAATACAATCAGTTATTGTGCTTATACTCTTGTCTAGTAGCTTTGATGAACATGAATTATTTCTTGTACCCACATCCATGCCAAAAAAAAAAAAAAAGATTGTGTACGAAAGTCACACATTTAAATGAAAACAGTAGGGAACCTATTTCTTTGTGGAACTGACGCATTTTCCTGTATATCTACATAAAGTGTGTCTGTTGAAAAACTTTCAATTTAAGATACCATTTAAAAATAAACCTTGCTAAGAAGTATGACCAGTATCCAAAAATGAGTGCTGAAATGAGAATAACTTTAAAAAAGATTTGGAATTTCAACAGGCTGTGTGTTTGAATACAGTAGTAATGCTGCCATGAAATACAAGTATGTACTAAGTGAAAAAATTGCCCAGACTCGAAAGGCTTTTTGTAGGCATCAGAAATTACATCATAAAGGTGTGTTTTCAAAGGTTGGGTATACTCTTGCTTAGGATGTAAAAATTCGGCGACTAGATACTTTTAGGACAAACTAACTCGAGAAATTCAATTATCTGAATGTTTTACACCTGGATACAACAAATATAAACACCATCCATTTAGCTATATACCTAGCTTAATGCTTCTCAAAGTATGCTCTCTGACCAACTCGTTAGAAACACAAATTCTCACGACCTATCCCAGACCACCTGAATTAGAAGCTCATCCATCTGTTTTAACAAGCCTTCCAGCAGATTCTGATTCGTGCTAAAGTTTGAAAACCACACAAATATAACATGTTAAGAATTTTGATGTAATCCAAGTCTTTTGGACTAGTAGCCTGTCACTGATACATCTGGAAATAATCTAGTTTTTGCATGTTTTGAAAAATCTTTAAAAGTTTCATACTAATTGGTCAGTGTACTTGTGCAATAGTGTTACTGTTGGACTCTGGAAATCTCAATTTGAAGCAGAAACCGTTTGCAGGAACCTAAAGTTAAAGCTGTATCACTTACTCAGGATTCATTTTGTGCTAAACAGTTCAGAGTTAATCAGGGCAGGAACTAGTCACTAACATTGTGATTTGCATCGGACACTATTCAATACTTTGATTAGTGAATGACTAGGTGCACTTAGGGAAATTGCCCTGTTACATAACATGGTGGGTGGTTGGCTTAGTTGAGGCACTGTACTGAAGATACTGAGAAATAGAACTTGTGGGGCAGCACACCTGCAAAGATTACAATATTTTACTTATTTGGTTGACTTTAACAACTGTCTAGACGCTTTGAGTAAAAGCAAGGTTGTTCACAAATACCTCCATACATGCACAGTTGTATTTGCTCATTTCTAGCAAAATTATGCCTTTGGGAAACTCATTTGGCAAAAGAGAAACTGGCTGACTTTCCTTTGCCGAAATTGGTTTCCAAGAAATGAAAGTGATGGCCTGAATTACATTCCCACGATTGTGGAGTTGTCTACTGAGTTCCAGAAAACCTTCTCTGACGTTTTATGAAAATGAATGAGTGTTGTTCAGTTGGCCTTTCTAAATTAATATTCATCATGTGAAAGAAGAGTTACAATGGAGATATGGAATTACCATGCTGTGGTACTGAAAATGAAGCATGATGTTATTGATCAAAATTCTGCAGCTGTCTTGGGGCTGGTGATCCTAAATACAAAATACACTGTGCAAAGTGTTTGGGGCTGGCATTGTGCAGTACTGGTTAAAGCTGCTGCCTGCAATGCTGGCATCCTATATGGGCAGCAGTTTGAGTCCTGACTACTATGGTTCTGATCCAGCTTGCTGCTAATGTGCCTGGGAAAGCAGCAGAAGATGGCTCAAGTGTTTGGGCCCCTTCACCCATGTGGGAGCCCCAGATGATGCTGGCTTTGGCCTGGCCCGGTGCAGGCCATTGCAGCTATCTGGGGAGTGAACCAGTGAATGGAAGATTGTGTGTGTGTGTGTGTGTGTGTGTGTGTGTGTAAAATTCTTTCAAAGTAAGTCTTTTTTAAAATGTTTGGAAATGCCTATATTTTCTTTTTTTAAAAAACTTTATCTGAAAGGCAGAGCTATAGAGAGATCTTCCATCCATTGGTTCACTCTTCAGATGGCTGCAACGACTGGGGCTGTGCCAGGCCAAAGCCAGGAGCATAGAGCTTCATCTGGGTCTCAACCCATGTCAGTGGCAGGGGCCCAACTACGTGGGCCATCTCCTGCTTTCCCAGGCACATTAGCAGGGAGCTATATTAGAAGTGGAGCAACATAGTGTCAAACTGGCACCTATATAAGCTGTTGGTGTCACAGGTGGAAACTTTACCCGCTACACCACAATGCTGGCCTGCAAATGGCTATATTTCTAACCAGCTGTTTCCCGTTAGGAAACAGGATGAAAGAGAATCACTAAGAGTGAAAGGATCCAAGACTAAGTTCTGTACTGCATATTGTGACAAAAATATAAGACCAACATTGACCAACCTCTTGACACATAAAGTCATTAGGCTTTTGGTTCTAAGTCAAAGGATACCAAACTATGAAAAAAAATGTAATAATAAAAATTTTGTATTTTAACTTGCTTTTAGTTTAAAATGTAAACACCAGTATCCTGCATGCGTATATTGTTAACACCCTATCATAGTTTACCAAAAATAAAATTGCATTTCTGGAAGTTGATCTTTCTTAACTCAGCTCCCTTCATTCACTCATGTTAGCTGCCAGCCCCGTAAGTATTTGCAGCCTGTGGTTCAAGGACTGTTAGAAATTTCTTGCCATGTTGTCTTTTCTGCAGTTCCTGTCTTTCTTGCGGAGGTAACTCAGAAGCTCCCTTGGAATCTTGTTCTCATCTTTTTCCTAAGGATGGCTTTCATCAGACCATCTGACTTCTCAATCCTGAAGATTTGCTTTGGGCAGAAAAAAGCGCCTATTCTGCTATGTGCTGTTCTCAAAAGATTTCTGAGAACCTCCACACAGTAGTACAGTCCATAGATTTTATCTCTTCTGAGCAGATAGATTTACTTTGTAACTACCTTTCTCAGAGCTTGTGTGCCAGGTGTTACATACACATCTTAAAATCAGGAATTAGCTACATCTACATTTTACAGATGAAACTAAGTAACTTACCCCCACAGCTTCAATTTGAGCCATAAGTCTACCAAATCACACAAGTTTCTGCTGTACTTACTGATTATAAGTTAGTCTTAAAGTACAGTCTCCAGCTCACAGATGAACCACAACAGATTAGAAAAAAAAAGTCTGTTTTTCTTTGATTCTGATACATGACAAAATGTTGCACCTATGGAAATGGGCCAGCTCCTGGCAGCCTAAGAGTAAATAAAGGTACTAAAGTTGGATACTCATGGATGAAAATAAGCATCTTAATAGTGTGTGCTGAACTTTGGGTCCATATTCTTAAACCTCTGCTTTACTGCCATATCTCATGGCAAAGACTCTATCCTGTATGTGTATGCATATAGATAATTAAAATGCCTACAGTTGGAAGGGAATGACAGTTTATCAATGTTGCATTGAATTGGCTGTGTTTTTATTGCTTCTATTCTACATTCTTTTCTAGCCGATTATCAATTTAGTTTTCTTAATGATTGTTGAACTCCATTGTGTGTAATAATGCATTATTTTCTTCAACAATAGTTTCAGTCTATTTTGGTAGATTTCAAAGCATATAGGCTTTGCAGTTGAGATATAAGTCAACCCTATTTCCATTGCTAAGCAGACTATATATATATATATATATATATATATATAGTCAGCTCCCATCCCAAATCTTTTTTTAAGATGATGTTTCTTGGTCACCTCTGTTCTTTTTGTCTTTAATTGAGACCAGATAAGGATGGTAGCCCACTTGAGTGGGATATCAATTTGGTCTGTTTAACATGGTGGACAGAAGTGAGGCTAATATCCCAATAGGATATGGAACAAACTGAAGGAAGTTGTGTTACAGAGCTCAGAAGGCAATATTGCCTTTGATTTAAAGTTAACTATTTTTTTAAGATTTATTTATTTGAAAGGCAGAATTACACACAGAGAGGGATTCACTGCCCAAATGGTCACAACAACTGGGGCTAGGCCAGGAGCCAGGAGCTTCTTCCGGGTCTCCCATGTGGGTACAGGGGCCCAAGGATTTAAGCCATCTTCTGTTTTCCAAGGCCATAGCAGAGAGCTGGATTGGAAGAAGAGTAACCAGGACTAGAACTGGCACCCATATGGGATGCCAGCACCGCAGGTGGAGGATCAACCTGCACCACAGCACTGGCCCCATTGCTGCTCCACTTCCAATCCAGCTCCCTGCTAATGTGCCTGAAAAGCAGCAGAGGATGGCCCAAGCAATTGGGCCCCTGCACCCATATGGGAGACCCAGATGAAGCTCCAGTATTCTGGCTTCAGCCTGGCCCCACGCTGGTCATGGTGGCCATTTGGGAAGTGAGCCAGTGGATGGAACATCTGTCTCCTCTCTCTCTCTTTCTCCTTCGCTCACTGTAACTCTGACTTTCAAATAAGCAAATCTTTTTTAAAAAGCTTTAAAAACAATCCCTTATGGGCACCACTTGGAGTACTGGCTACTCTGCTTCTGATCCAGCTGTATGCTAATGGCCTAGGAAAAGCAGCAGAAGATGATCCAGGTACATGGGCCCCTGCCACCCACGTGGGAGACCCAGATGAAGCTCCTGGCTCCTGCCTGGCCTAGCACTGGCCATTGGTGGCCATCTGGGGAGTGAACCAACAGATAAAGATCTCTCTCCTCCCATCTATAACTCTGACATTCAAATAAATAAATATTGTTTTAAAAAACACAAGGATAATTATATTTTTAAATGGAAAATTTGGCGAGGGTGTAGAGAATTTGCAATCTTCATATATTACTGGTGGAAATGAAAACAATCTGGAAGGTCTTCAGATGGTTAAGCCCAGAGTTATATGATCCAGCAATTCCACTCCTAGGTATATACTCAAGAGAGTTGAAAAGAAAAGCTATATTCACACAAAACTTATTCACAGGCTGGATATTTGGCCTAGCAGATGTTGCTTAGGATATAGGCATCTCACATGGAAGTACCTGGTTTCTTTTTTTTTTTTTAAAGAGTTATTATTTATTTTATTTGAAAGAGTTACATAGAGAGAGAAGGAGAGCAAGAGCGAGTTCTTCCATTTGCTGGTTCGCTCCCTGGTTAGCCGCAAAGGCCGGAGCTGTGCCAGAGCCAGGAGCTTCTTCTGGGTCTCCCACGTGGGTGCAGGGGCCCAAGGACTTGGGCCATCGTCTACTGCTTTCCCAGGCCACAGCAGAGAGCTGGGTGGGAAGTGGAGCAGCTGGGACTAGAACTGGTGCTGATATGGGATGCCAGCTCTGTAGGCGGCGGCTTTACCTGCTATGCCACAGCGGCGGCCCCAGTACCTGGTTCAAGTTCTAGCTCCAGCCCCTGCTTCCAGCTTCTTCTTAATAGGAACCATGGAAGGGAACAGTGACAGCTCCAGCAGTTTGGTTCCTGCCATTCATGTGGGAGGCCTGGATTGAGTTCCCAGCTCTCAGGTGTACCTACTTCCCCACTGCGCACCTCTTGCAAGCATTTGGGTAGTGAACTGGCACACGGGAGTGTACTCTGGTTCTGCCTCTAAAATAATTTAAAAATCTTGCTGGGACAGGTGTTTGGCACAATGGTTAAAAGACTGCTGGACTGGGAGGGCAATGCTGTGGCATAGCAACTTAAAGCCCTGGCCTGCAGTGCCAGCATCCCATATGGGCACCGGTTTGAGTCCCAGCTGCTACACTTCCAATCCAGCTCCCTGCTAATGCACTTGGGAAAGTAGTGGAGGATGGCCGAAGTAGTTGGACCCCAGCACCCATATGGGGGACCCACAAGAGGCTTCTGGCTCCTGGCTCCTGGCTCCTGGCTGTTGAGGCCATCTGGGGAATGAAACAGTGGATGGAAGACCTCACTCTGTCTGTCTCTACCTCTCTCTGTAATTCTACCTTTTAAATAAATAAAATAAATCTTTAAATACAATTTAAATAAAAGAGTGCTTGGGAGGGGCCGGTGCTGTGGTGCAGCAGGTTGACTGCCTGGCCTGAAGTGCAGGCATCCCATAGGGGTGCTGGTTCTAGTCCCAGGTGCTCCTCTTCCCATCCAGCTCTCTGCTGTGGCCTAGAAAAGCAGTAGAAGATGACCCAAGTCCTTGGGCCCCTGCACCCACAGAAGGGACCTGGAAGAGACTCCTGGCCCCTGGCTTAGGATAGGCACAGCTCCGCTCATTGTGGCCAGTTGGGGAGTGAACCATCAGATGGAAAACCTCTCTGTAACTGTCTTTCAAATAAATAAATCTTTATAAAGAGTGCTTGGGAAACCGGCATTCCACATTGGAGTGCCTGGATTCAAATCCTAACTCTGCTTTTGATTCTAGCTTCTGTTAATGTGTAGCCTGGGAGGTAGTGGTGATGGCTTAAGTACTTTGGTTTCTACCACTCGTGGGAAACCTGGCTTCAGCCTAACAGAGCCCTGGCTGCTGTGGGCATTTGGAGAGTAGCCAGCAAATGGAGGATCTCTCTCTCTCTCTCTGACTCTTTCTCTGGTCTTTCAAATAGATTTTTATTTTTAAAAAAGATTTATTTATTCTGAAGGAGTTAGAGTGTCAGCAAGTGCACTTCTATCCACTGGTTCACTCCCCAAATGGCCGCAATGGCCAGGGCTGGGCCAGGCCAAAGGCAGGAGCCAAGAGCTTCCTCCGGTTCTCCCACATGCATGACAGGAGTCCAAACACCTGGACCATCTTCTTTTCCCATGCCATTAACAGGGAGCTTGATCAGAAGTAGAGCAGCTGGGTCTGGAAAGTGGCATCCATATGGGATGCTGGCGTTGCAGGCTGCAGTTTAACCCAACAATGCTGACCCCCAAATTAATGTCTTAAATTGCACACTCTTCTGTGTGGTGTGTCCAGCACATCCGTGTTGTACACAGCACTCATCATGTTAGCCACGTAGCAGTTGTCTTGGTTATCACATGTACTATCATGGCATTTCAGTGCTTGTATTTCAGTAACCCTGATTTTATTTAGTAATAGCCCCACAGTACAAGAGTAGTGATGCTGGCTGGCAATTTGAATATACCAAAGAGAAGCTGGAAAGTGCTCCTTTTAAGTGAAGAGGTAAAAATTCTCTATATAATAAAAATGTTTTAAAAATCATATTCTGAGGTTGCCAAGACCTACTGTGAGAAGAAGTCTGTCCTTGAAATTGTGAGGAAGGAAAAAGAAATTTCACCTAGTTTTGCTGTTGCACCTCAAACTTCAAAAGTTACAACTAAGGTGTATGATAGATGCTTAGTTAGCATAGAACAGGTATCAAATTTATGTATGCATAGAAAAAGCAGTTTATATAGTATTTGGTACTGTCCACAGTTTCAGGCAATGTATCCCCTGCAGATAAGGCCAGGGTGGCTACTGCACTAATGTCTCATGATGTTGCTGCAAGATTGGTGGACATTAGATGGGTTTAGAACAGTTCCTGGTACATAGGTGCTCAACTGATACCTAATATTGCTTTGCTTCTTGAGCTGTAGGCAGGCTGTAATCTGGGTAGATGTTTCTAGTAATTTGCAATCCGTGTGCTACAGAAGTCCTATGCAGGCAGGATGCTCCCCTCTCATTTGCCAGGGCTGCTTTTCTTTTTCACAACATCAACAGATGTCCTTGCTAGTTTGAATGATATTGTTAGGATCGCAGGAGGTGCACATAGGAGTAAATTAGAACCTGTGGTCTTGGACATTAATGGTATTGTCCCTTTAGTTCTGTGACTGTGTCATATGTCTCAAGTCCTATAAGAGTGAAGAGGAGAGTAATTATCAAACAATTTATCTAAGAGGGGATAGACTTATGAGAATATTTGGAACATTGGCAAAGAAAGGCACTAAGACATAGTAAGACATTCTGTGTCTTACTATGGGTAAGAAACCAAAAGACAGGGCAGCAGGAGCAATCTCAGAAATGGGTATTTAGGAAACTAGCCTGGTAGGAGTGGGGTGTTGGGGAACTATGAGATTCTATTCTGTTGTTTCCCATTACCTACTATTCCTGCAGCTGGAAACATGAGGTTTTCTTTTTTCTATTCTTGGTTCTCCTGCAAATCAGGTAACAATGTCAAGTCATTGGTCCTCTCAAGGCCTCAGTTGCCTAAGCAATAAAATGAGTAATCAGGTGAGTTCAGTGGTTCTCAACTGGGGATATGTATTAGAATGTACTGAGCTGTTTTTAAATAGAGGTGTTTGGATCACACTGAGAACATTGTTTCAGTAGATCTGAGGTGAAGTCCACATTTGTATATTTCATTTATGTTTTTTAAAAATTTTTATTAACATAAAGACAATAGATTTCCTATAGTTCCTAGATACAGTTCTGAGAATATAATGATACTTCCCTCTCTCTGTATTTTGAAAAAGCCCTGGAGGTAATTGTGATGTTCATTCGCAGTATTTTAAGAGCCATCGGATTAGATAAAAATCCCTAGTCCCACTTTCTGGAGCTCAGATCACTTGGGTGGTAGCATAAACTGCTTCAAACCAGCTGCAGGTTGACTGTGGACAAGCATGGATTGTGGTCCATTTGACCCAGGTGGCTGTTCCCAAGATCTCTGACTCTGAACAGGGCACCTCACTTTTCTGAGCCTCATTTTCCTCATCTGTTAAGTAGGCCCACGTGGTCAGGTTGTGGTGACGAGAGAGAATGTAACACATGTTGTCTGTGCGTGGTACAAGGTCAATGCATGCTCAACCAAGGACCGCCTAGAACTACTATTGCATCTGGAGTTAGCTGTAACTCTAGATACAAATATGTTGCAATGCTTTCTGGTCCTTCTGCCTGGATATCAAATACAGACCTCTCTTCATTCTCTGCAAACCGGCATCCTTCCTTTTGTGTGACCTGATGTGTGACCTGACTATCAACTGTGACTAGACTCTTTTCATAACCCAGCAAAAGTTTAATGCACTGGAACTCCTGTTAGACTCCAGAAAACTATGAAAAGTAGGTCAGTTGAATTCAACAAAATTGTCTAGGTCTATGGACTTTAGAGCCCAAATCTGGGCTTTGCTCCTTCTAACCATATGACTGTGTCCTCAGAAGGTTATAGTATCAAGCGAGTTAATGCATATAAAGTACTTGGAGCACGGCTTTGCATATAGTAGATATTCAGTGTCTCTTAGTCATTACTGTTAATATTACTATGCATCATGTCTTACGAGGGAGCTTGGAATACAGAAAGTCTCTGTAGTCAAGAAACTTAGTGCAGTGAGCCAATATGCAGATAATTTTAGTAAACTTCCGGTGCAGCTGGAGAGTCCTGGACGAGAAGGGTACTTAACAGTCTGCTGGGGCTGCCGCTGTACCACAGCAGGTTAAGCCACTGCCTGCAATGCTGGCTCCTCTATGAGAGCCAGATAGAGTCCTGGCTGCTCCATAGGAGACCTGGATGGAGTTCCAGGCTCCTGGCTTCAGCCTGGCCCAGTTCCTGCCGTTGCAGCCATTTAAGGAGTGAACCAGCAGAGGGAAGATCTCTTTCTGTCGCTGTGTTTCTCTTTATTTGTGTAATTATTCCCTTCAAATAAATAAAATAAATCTTTAAAAAAATCTGCCTCTATTACATAAAAGATAGCACTCTGCTGGAAGATACCTGGTACAATGGCAGGTATTCATTCATTCAGGTGAGCCTGAGTTTGATCCCTGTCTACCACTGACTCTTGCAACTTTGGGGACAGCCAGTCTCTCACGGCTTTAGTCTCCCCATTTCTAAAATGAAGTTTCTCATTTTGTTGGAAATGCCTTGTTTAGGTATCCTGTAAGTTTTTTTCATCCATTTGTATCTTGCCGTAGTTGTTCTGATCATAAGACAATATATATAAAATGCTCATTTGTGTATTGCATAGTTGATGTTGAGTGAGAAATAATAGCTTTGTTATTTTTCTAGCAAAAGCCTCTTCTGTTATTTTTTGAAGTAACAACTTCAGAAACATAGGGGGCAGGCATTTGGCCTCGTGGCTGACACCAATTATGATACTTGTGTCCCTTCTTGGAGTACCAGCTTCAACATTGGGCTCTAGCTCTTGATTCCAGCTTACTGCTAATGCAGTATGCTAAGTAATTGGATTCCTGCCACCCACTTGGGAGACCTAGATTGAGTTCCTAGTCACCATCATTGGCCTTGGCCATTGTGGGCACTTGGGGAGTATGAACCAGTGGATGAGAGCTCCCTCTGTGTTTGTCTGTATGTGTCTCAAATAAATAAATAATTTAGAAAACTTAAATAATATATACCTTGTGTATTTCAGCATTCTGATTCGGAAGCACTTCAGGCCAAGTTTCATTAAAGAAGTTGGGAAAGACTAGGTCTTTGAATGAACACATGTATAATACTGTTCGTGTTTGCAGGAGTAATAAAGTTCTAGGTTGGGAGAGATTTTTTTTCTTATTTTTAAAAATAGAATCTTATTTTCATTTTTTTATTTGAAAGGCAGAGAGACAGAGATGTAGACAGAAAGATCTTCCGTATGCTGGTTCTCTCTCCAAATGCCTCTAACAGCTGGGCTGGGCCGAGCTGAAGCAGGGAGCCAGAAACACTAGTACTTGAGCAGGGATCCAAATACTTGAGCCATCACTTCATGCTCCCCCTCCCCGCAGGATGTGTATTACCGCAGAACCAGGACTCAAATCCAGGCGCTCAAATGTGGGATTTGGGCATCTTTTTTTTTTTTTTTAAAGGTTTATTTATTTGAAAGTCAGAGTTACACACACACAGAAAGAGAGAGAAAGAGAGAGAAAGAGAGAGAAAGAGAGAGAGAGAGATCTTCCATCTGCTGGTTCACTGCCCAATTGGCCACAATGGCCAGAGCTGCACCGATCTGAAGCCAGGAGCTAGAAGCCTCCTCCGGCTCTCCCATGTGGGTGCAGAGGCCCAAAGACTTAGACCATCTTCTACTGCTTTCCCAGGCCATAGCAGAGAGCTGGATTGGAAGAGGAGCAGCCAGGACTTGAAACGGCGCCCATATGGGAGGCTGGCACTGCAGGCAGTGGCTTGACCTGCTACGTCACGGCTCTGGCCCCTGATTTGGGCATCTTTTCTTTTTTTAAAGATTTATTTTATTTATTTGAAAGAGTTACAGAGAGAGGTCCCCAGATGGCTGCAACAGCCAATGCTATGCTAATCCGAAGCCAGGAATTTCTGCCAGGTCTCCCACGTGGGTGCAGGGGCCCAAGGATTTGGGCCATCCTCTACTGCTATCCCAGGTCATAGCAGCGAGCTAGATCAGAAGTGGAGCAGCTGAGACTAGAACCGGTGCCCATATGGATGCCGGTGCCTCAGGCCAGGGCTTTAACCTGCTGCGCCACAGCGCCGGCCCTTGATTTAGGCTTCTTGAGCAGCATTTTAACTGCCCTGCCAAATGCCATTTGCGTTGATTATGTGTTTCTTAAAGTGTTCTGTTCAAACAGATAGAACCTTAACTATCACCAAGCTGTAACATTGTTACTAAGATTCCTGACTTGAAAGAAGATACAGATCAGTGTCCGTGCATGACGCATTCTCCTCTGCTCCCCTGCTAGGTCTTTCAGAGCCTTGAAGATCACCATCTGGAAGTGGTAGCTTTTTTCCGGGAAAATGGCTTCCACGGCCTCCTTGCTCACGACTCCGAGTATGCACTCTACAATATCCCCTCTTACTACAGCTCCCATGCTCTGAAGCTGAGCTGGAATGGGAAGAACCTCACTACGAACCAGTTCCTGATGCAGGAGGTGGCCAAACAGCTGGGCCTGAAGCGGATGAATTTTCCTATATTTGCTGCACTGCTAGGTAGGTAGCCCGAACAGTAGGCTCCAGTGAGCCATACGCTCTCCTTTTCCAGTGTTACATGATGGAGACTAAACTGAATTAGACTGTCATGATTGGGTTTGCTTTTTAAAGTCCGCAGGGTAAACACGGTGTTTGGGAGAACCCAGGGGATTACTAGGCTTCTTAGGAGACCATACTAAAGCTCAGAATGTTTGTGTGATGGATTGCTACAGAATATTCTAGACCCTTATTCTGATTCCTGTCAAGCTTTTCTCTTGTGTTAACATTGCATAGCTGTTTTATTTATTTACTGTTTCAGACCAAATGCTTCGTTAGTCCTATACAACTTTGGTTCCCTACTCATGGCATTAGCATTTATAACAAAGTGCTGAATTTAGATCAGGAACAAAAATGGTTGCTTATGTTTTCCTCTTCGTTTCTTTTGTGCTAATGTTTTATTTTGAAAATTTCCAAAAATACAATAAGATTTTTAAAAATTTGAAGTGAAAACCCCTATATTCACCACTTGTAGCCCACCATTAGCATTTTATTATACTTGGATATGTGTTTGTCCAGCAATCTGTCTTTTTAAAAAAATTTTGTTTATTTATTTG
Organism: Sylvilagus floridanus; assembly: GCA_949820135.1. Lineage (NCBI taxonomy): Eukaryota > Metazoa > Chordata > Mammalia > Lagomorpha > Leporidae > Sylvilagus > Sylvilagus floridanus. The sequence continues at coordinate 94,446,711 of OX463223.1, forward strand.
AGAGGTAAAGTTACAAAGACAAAGAGAAGGAAAGACAGAGAGGTCTTCCATTTGCTGGTTCACTCCCCAATGGCTGCAATGGCCAGAGCTGCACTGATCCGAAGCCAGGAACCAGGAGATTCTTCTGGGTCTCCCATGTGGGTGCAGGGGCCCCAGCACTTGGGCCATCTTCTGCTGCTTTCCCAGGCCATAGCAGAGCTGGATTGCAAGAGGAGCAGCCAGGACTAGAACCGAGCCCACATAGGATGCTGGCGCCACAGGCAGAGGATTAATCTACTGCGCCACAGCGCCGGCCCCGCAATCTGTCTTTTTAAAGATATATTCCAAAGTACAGTGCATTGCAGAGAGGTGATTATGTTTTGAGTTGGTTTGCTAAGTACTGGCAACATGAAGATTAGTATCTTGTCTTAGGTCTGTCCTCTCCTCTGCAATCCCAAAGAACATGAGTTTGGAAAAGCTAATGGATTCACCATAAGTTTGGAAATTTAGCCTGTGAGAATCACTGAAGTCACATCTCCCTGGTTTGTTTCTTCCTCTGTGAAATAAAAATAGTAACAATAATACTTCATGATGGTGTCAGTGGGGTTAAGTGACATGAAATACAAAATACTTAAAAAGTTTATGCAAGGCCGGCGCCATGGCTCAACAGGCTATTCCTCCGCCTTGCGGCGCCGGCACACCGGGTTCTAGTCCCGGTCGGGGCGCCGGATTCTGTCCCGGTTGCCCCTCTTCCAGGCCAGCCCTCTGCTGTGGCCCGAGAGTGCAGTGGAGGATGGCCCAGGTGCTTGGGCCCTGCCCCCATGGGGAGACCAGGAAAAGCACCTGGCTCCTGGCTCCTGCCATCGGACAAGCTCGGTGCGCCGGCCGCAGCGCGCCAGCCGCGGCGGCCATTGGAGGGTGAACCAACGGCAAAAGGAAGACCTTTCTCTCTGTCTCTCTCTCTCTCTCACTGTCCACTCTGCCTGTAAAAAAAAAAAAAAAAAAAAAAAAAAGTTTATGCAAAAATAGAATTAAAAGACAAATTTTGGTATAAAACATTTCTGAAATCCACGCATAGTTTGTCCATAATATGCAGTTTCCACAAACCTTTTGAAGACCCCTCTATGTATGGGTTTCAAATTTTTTTGCACCACAAAACGTATCTTTTAATTCCAGTCTCCACAAATGTTTTGATGTTCCTTTGTATATACAATGCCCAGCACTTATTAGAAAGTCAGTAATTGTGCCTGCTGTTAGAGAAGGCAGCGTGACTAAGTGATGAGTAATAGCTTTAGTGTGTGATAGTCTTACCTTCTTTTTAAGATTTTTTTATTGGAGCTAGCGCTATGGGGCAGTGGGTTAAGCGTCCATCCCGTATGAGTGCTGGTTCTAGTCCCTGCTGCTCCGCTTCCAATCCAGCTCCCTGCTAATGTGCCTGAAAAAAGCAGCAGATGATGTCTCAAGTCCCTGGGCCCCTGTACCCATGTGGGAGACCCAGATGAAGCTCCTGGCTTCAGCCTGGCACATCCCTGGCCATTGTGGCCATTTAGGAGTGAACCAGCAGATGCAAGGTTTGTCTTGCTCTCTCTCCATATATATACATATATATATACACACACATATATACATATATATGTATATATACATATATATACACACATATATATACATGTGTGTATATATATGTATATATATATATATATACACTTCTCTCTCTGTACTTCTACCTTTCAAATAAATAAATCTTTAATTTTTTTAAATTTTCATTTAATCTGAAAGGTGTGGGGATGGGGTACAAAAGATCTTGCATCTGCTGGCTCACTCCCCAAATGCCCTCCAACAGCCAGGGCTGGGCCAGGCTGAAGCCAGAAAACTGGAGGTCAACCCAGGTCTCCCACATTGGTGATAGAGACCGAAGTACTTGAGCAATAATTGTCTGCTGCCCCCCCCCCCAGGGTATGTATTAACAGGAAGCTGGACCGGAAGCAGAGAAGGTGGGTGTAAATCAGGCTAACAGGGGATGCCTGTATCCCAAGCAGCATCTTAACCACTTTGTGTGTAGCGCCTACTCTGAGACAGTTCTAGCTTTGTATATTAGTATGGGCACTTATTGGCTAGCCGCCTTGGGCCAAGTCACCAAACTTGTCCAAACCTCAGTTTCCGTTCTATAAAATGGGGATAATAATACTGTTATGCAAGTCATTATTAAGATGATTCACTTAATGCACTTGATACAAAGTAGCTAATCAAGCAGATAGCTGTTGTAATTATTGCATCAAGAATACCATCCTTTGTGAATGAGGAATCATTTTCTCCCCCCCAAGACTCCTTTTGTGGCCTGGAGGTTCTAAGAAAACTTGGTATAATCGATAAATGATCAATGTACTTTATAGGTAACCACATTCTCCCAGATGAGGACCTGGCTGCTTTTCACTGGAGCCTCTTGGGACCAGAACATCCTCTTGCATCACTTAAGGTAACGTGCCCCATTTCCTGCCTAGAGACATCAGCGGACATCAGACTTTAACTGGAGTTTAATGGAATAATTATCTGTCATTAAACTGCAAGTCTTTCACATATTTATACAGATAAAAATAGTTAGGGTCAATACCCTTAATATCTTAAGAACTCAAAGAAATATATGAAGAAAAATACCACTGTCTCAGTTATAAAATAATCAGAAAAGGACAGAAGCAGAAAATTAGCTGCAAAGGAAATGCAGTGGCCAATAACATTACTTCTAGCTGTTTGCTCTCAGTAGTGATCAGGCATACGAATTCATTGAGCAGTGTGATAACAGTTTAGCAAGTATTGCAGTATTTATCGACCCACTTGTATGAGGGCTCTAGCTAGACTGAGATCATCATACACTTCTGGTAGAGGCATAAGTGGTAACTGTGTTATTTTTCACCAGTTGCTTCCCTCTCCTAGACAACCGTTTCATCCTTTCTCCCCTGCTCCCCAAGCCTATATCATACTAGTACTTTCTCCTCATTGGCTCACTCTCCCATCCAAGTACTAACCAGGCCTGACCGTGCTTAGCTTCCAAGATCAGACGAGATCAGGCGCATTCAAGGTGGTATGGCCGTAGACCTTGGCTCACTCTCAATTCATGCTATTTCACTGAGAAAATGAAAGCAACATGAACTTCTACAAACTCCCAAACCCTCTTCATCTGCCCTACACGTACCGGTGTGCACGTGCACTCTGCTTACCTCCGGTTAACTGTGGATGACCTGCTGATGCTCCTGTCTAAAACCACTCCACTTAGACTAGATCCCATCCTGTCTTGCCACCTGAACAACATCAGTACAGCAATTCTCCCACTCTTCCTCCTGCATCATCCATTTTCCACTTTTCATTGGCTGTTTCCCATCAGATGTATAAGCGTACAGCCAATCTTGACTTCATTCTCCCCACCAAAGCGCCTGCTCCATTTTTCTTCTTACAGCAAATTCCTCTAAGGAGTTGTCTACACTTGAGCTGCTCACTCTCCTCTTCCCCTGTTCTCACTGATTTGCTGAAATTGCCCTGACAAAGTCACAAATAACCCCCACGTCAATAAGCCCAATGGCCAGCTCTCAGTTTTTCTCACTTGACCATAACAGAATCAGACAGGGGCTGGCGCTGTGGCATTGTGAGTAAAGCTGCCGCCTATAGTGCTGGGATCCCATATGGGCACTGGTTCAAGTCCCAGCTGCTCCATTTCTGATCCAGCTCTCTGCTATTGGCCTGGGAAAGCAGTAGAAGATGGCCCAAGTGCTTGGGCCCCTGCACCCACATGGGAGACCCGGATAAAGCTACTGGCTCCTGGTTTCGGATCACCCTAGCTCTGGCCATTGCAACCATTTGGGGAGTGAACCAGTGCATGGAAAGTCTCTCTCTCTCTCTCTCTTTCTGCCTCTCTATAACTCTACCTTTCCAATAAAATAAATCTTTAAAAATACAGCATTGGACATAGTTGCTGATTCTTCACTTGGCTTTAAGGACATTACTGTCTTCTCGATTCCTTGACTTGCTGACTGCTACTACTATCTCCTGTGCTACTTCTGTGTCTTCTCTAGTTCTCTTCGATTAACTTGTTTCCATTTTATTTGAAAGGCAGAGAGAGAGATAGATATTTCTTCCATCTCCTAGTTTACTCCCCAAATAGCTGCCATAGCCAGGGCTGGGCCAGGCTAAAGCCAGGAGCCTGGAACTTAGTTGGGCCTCCTACATGGGTGGCAGGGAGCCTAGTACTTGAGCTATCATCTGCTGCCTCCCAGGCGTGCATAAGCTGGAAGCTGGATTGGACACAGAGTAGCTGGCACTTGAATCAGATACTCTGATATGGAATGCAGGTATCCCAAGTGATGACAACCTCTGAGCCAAATGCCTGCCCCTCTTCTAATTATTTTTAAAGATTTTTTTTTTTGTTTAAAATTCAGAGTTACACAAAGAGAGAAGGAGAGACAGAGAGAGAAAGAGAGAGAGAGAGAGAGAGAGAGAGAGAGAGAGAGGTCTTCCATCCGCTGGTTCACTCCCCAATTGGCTGCAATGGCCAGAGCTGTGCCAATCCGAAGCCAGGAGCCAGGAGCTTCTTCCGGGTCTCCCACACAGGTGCAGGGGCCCAAGGACTTGGGCCATCTTCTACTGCTTTCCCAAGCCAATAGCAGAGAGCTGGATCAGAAATGGAGCAGCTGGGACTTGAAGCAGCGCCCATATGGGATGCTGGCACTACAGGCGGCAGTTTTACCCACTATACCACAGCATTGGCTCCTCCTTTAATTCTTAACTGTGGAGTATCCCAGAGTTCCACCCTGATTCCCTTCTCTTTTCTGTTTACACACATGATTTATCTCATCAAATCTCTTGACTGAATACCATCTGCCCATTGACGATTCCTAAGTTTGTGTCTCCAGCTCTGACCTCTCCCTTGAACTCTGGATTCTAGTATCTAACTGCCTACTGAACATCATCTTTTTCATGTCATAGGCATCTTGAAGTCATATGTCCCAATGGCAATTCCTGATCTTTCCTCTAAGCCTCCTCCTTTCTCAGACTTGCTCACATTCATTAATGACAACTTCAATCTTCAAGTTTTTTAGACTAAAATCCTTGGGATCATCCCACCTCCTCTCTTCCTCACCCCCTATATGTCATCTGTTGGCAAATACCATCAGAGCTTCCTTCTATTTATTTCAAGTTTTAAACATTTTTTTTGACAGGCAAAGTGGACAGTGAGAGAGAGAGACAGAGAGAAAGGTCTTCCTTTTGCCGTTGGTTCACCCTCCAATGGCCGCTGCGGCTGGCGCACCGTGCTCATCTGATGGCAGGAGCCAGGAGCCAGGTGCTTTTCCTGGTCTCCCATGGGGTGCAGGGCCCAAGCACCTGGGCCATCCTCCACTGCACTCCCGGGCCACAGCAGAGGGCTGGCCTGGAAGAGGGGCAACCGGGACAGAATCCGGCGCCCCGACCGGGACTAGAACCCCGTGTGCCGGCGCCGCAAGGCGGAGGATTAGCCCGTTGAGCCACGGCGCCGGCCTCAAGTTTTAAACATTTTTAAAAAATGTTAACAGATACAAAAATTGTGCACATTTATGTGGTATTATGTGATATTTTGGTACATGAAACACATGTATACATAGTGTAATAGCCAATCAAGGATTGTGTAATATCCAGTCAGGCATTTAACATTTGTTAGTAGTGAAAGCATTTGAAATCTTATCTTCTTGTTTTTTAAAATAGAGAAATATACGGTACATTAAGATTATGTATTGTCAGCCAGCGCCACGGCTCAATAGGCTAATCCTCTGCCTGTGGTGTTGGCACACTGGTTTCTAGTACCGGTCTGGGTGCCAGATTCTGTCCCGGTTGCCCCTCTTCCAGGCCAGCTCTCTGCTGTGGCCCAGGAGTGCAGTGGAGGATGGCCCAAGTGCTTGGGCCCTGCACCCCATGGGAGGCCAGGATAAGCATCTGGCTCCTGGCTTTGGATCAGTGCGGTGCGCTGGCCGCAGCGGCCATTGGAGGGTGAACCAACGGCAAAGGAAGACCTTTCTCTCTGTCTCTCTCTCACTTTCCACTCTGCCTGTCAAAAAAAAAAGATTATGTATTGTCACTCTACTGTGCCATAGAACTCCACAACTTCTTACTCCTATCTAGCGCTAACCTACTACCCATCAATGAACATCGCTCCATCCTTCCCTTCCCACTTCCCTCCCCAGCCTGGGGTAATGACTATTATATTTTTAACTTCTATGAAATCACCTGTTGTTTAGATTCCACATAGGATAGGAGTGAGTTCATGTGATATTTGTCTTTCTGTGTCTGGATCATTTTACTTAACATTATGACCTCCAATTCCATTTATGTTGTTGTAAATGACAAGATTTCATCCATTTTTATGATTCAGTAATATTTCATTGTGTATATGTACCACATTATCCATTTATTGGTGGACAGACACTTAGGCTGTTTCCATTTCTTCACTGTTATGAATAGTGCTGCAAGAAGTGTGGGAATGCAGATGGTTCTTTGACAGATGGATTTCATTTCCTTTGGCTCTATACCCAGGAGTGGGATTGCTGGATCATATGGTAGTTCTATTTTTAATATTTTGGGGAACCTCCATAGTGTTTTTGGGGAACCTCCATAGTGTTTTCCACAATGTCTGTACTAATTTACATTCCCACCAACAATGTGAAAGGTTTGTTTTTCTCCACATCCTCCTAAGCACTTACTGTCTTTTGTCTTTTTCATAAAAGCCAACCTTACTAGAGTGAGGCTCTCTCCTTGTGCTTTTCATTTGCATTTCCCTGGTCATCAGTGATGTTGAGCACGTTTACTTGTACCTGTGGCCATTTCTCTGTCTTCCTTGAGAAATGTTCATTTAGATCTGCTCATTTTAAAATTGGATTATTTGGGTTTCTTTTTTGCTTTTGAGTCAAGTTCCTTTTATGTTCTGAATATTAATCACTTGCTATAGCTTGTAAATATTTTTTGCCATTTGAAGATTGTCTCTTTGTTGATTGTTTCCTTTGCTGTGTAAAAGTTTTCTAGATTGATGAAATCTCATTTTTTTTTTTTTTGTGACAGGCAGAGTGGACAGTGAGAGAGAGAGACAGAGAGAAAGGTCTTCCTTTGCCATTGGTTCACCCTCCAATGGCTGCCGCGGACAGTGCGCTGCGGCCGGCGCACCGCGCTCATCCAATGGCAGGAGCCAGGTGCTTATCCTGGTCTCCCATGGGGTGCAGGACCCAAGCATCTGGGCCATCCTCCACTGCACTCCCGGGCCACAGCAGAGGGCTGGCCTGGAAGAGGGGAAACCGGGACAGAATCCGGCGCCCCGACCGGGACTAGAACCCGGTGTGCCGGCGCCGCAAGGTGGAGGATTAGCCACGGCGCTGGCCGAAATCTCATTTTTCTATTTTATCTTTTATTTCCTGTGCTTTTGGTGTCTGATCTAGAGACTCCTTGCCCATTCTGATGTCCTATTGTGTTTTCCCTCTTTAAAAATATATTTATTTATTTGAAAGGTAGAACAACAGAGAAAGACACACACACACATATACACACACAGAGACATCTTCTGTCTGCTGGTTCACTCTCCAAATGCCTGCAGTAGCCAAGGGCCCAAGCACCTAGGTCATTTTCTGCTGTCTTTCCAGGCACATTAGCAGAGAGCTGAGTCAGCAGCAGAGAAGCTGGGACTTGAACCTGCACTCCAACACGGGATACATTGTTACAAGCAGCCACTTAATGTGCTGTACCACAGTGCCAGCTGCTTGCCTGTTCTTTACTTTCAGAATTTCACGTCTCATATTTAGGTCTTTAAGCCAATTTCAGTTGATTTTTTAAAAAAGATTTATTTATTTTATTTGAAAGGCAGAGTTACAGAGAGGGAGAGAGAGAGGGATCTTCCCTCTGCTGGTTCAATCCTCAAATGGCTGCAACAGTTAGGGCTGGGCCAGGCTGAAGCCAGGAGCCAGAAGTTTCTTCTGGGTGTCCCACGTGGGTATAGGTGCCCAAGGACTTGGACCATCATCTGCTACTTTTTGCTGCTTTCCCAGGTGTACTAGCAGGAAGCCGAATTGGAAGTGGAGCTGCTGGGACTTGAACTGGCACCCATAAGGAATGCCGGCACTAAAGACAGTGGCTTAACTCACTGTGCCACAGTGCCAACCCCTTGAGTTGATTTTTGTACATAGTGAAAGATAGGAGTCTAGTTTCATTCTTCTGCAATCAGATATCCAATTTTCTCAGCATCGTTCATTAACAATACTATCTTTTTTGGGTTGCATATTTTTAGCATCTTCGTCAAAGATCAGTTGGCTGTGGATGTATGGGTTTATTTCTAGGGTCTCCATTCTATTCCATTGATCAATGGATCTCTTTTATGCCAGCACCATTCTGTTTTAATCACTGAGCCTGTTGCTTTGTTCTTTTTGCTCACAATTGCCTTGGCTCTTCAGGGTCTTTTATGGTTCATTGTAAATTGTTCTAGTGTTTTTGCTAGTTATATGAAAAATGTCATTGGAATTTGATAGGGATTGCATTGAATCTGTAAATCACTTTGGATAGTGTGTTCATTTTAATGCTACTGAATCTTTCAGTCCATGAATACAATTTGTGTTTCCAATTCTTCATTTTTTTTTTTCAGTTCTTTCATCAATGACTTATAATTTTCATTGCAGAGATCTTTCATCTCTTTGGTTAAATTTATTCCCAGGTATATTTTTGTAAGTATTGGAAATGGGATTCGTTTCTTGATTTCTTTTTCAGATGATTCATAACAATGCTACTGATTTTTGTACTTTACTTTTGTATTCTGCAACTGTGTTGATTTTTTTTATTGGTTCTAATAGCTTTTTGGTGGAATCTTGTGGGAGTTTTCTATAAATAAGATCATGTCATCTGCAAATAAAGACAATTTGATTTCTTCCTTTCCAGTTTAGATGCTCTTTCTTTCTTTCTTTCTTTCTTTCTTTCTTTCTTTCTTTCTTTCTTTCTTTCTTTCTTTTGTCTAATTGCTCTACTTAGGACTTCAGTACTATGCTGAATAAAAGTGGTGAAAGTGGACATCCTTATCTTGCTTCAGATCTCAGAAAGCCTTTAGCTTTCCCCAATTCCATATGATGTAAGCTGTTGGCTTGTTATACATGGCCGTTTCTATGTTGAGATATGTTTCTCTCTCTAATTTGGTCAAAGTTTTTATCATTAAGGGATATGGGATTTTTTCAACTTCTTTTCTGCTGTTATTGAGATGATTATATAACTTTATTCCTCATTCTGTTAATATGGTATATCACATTTTTCAATTTGCATATATTGCATACTCATTACACCTCTACAATGAATCCCACATGATCCGTGTTAAACTTTCTAATATCCTATTAGATTTGATTTACTAGTATTTTTGCATTGATGTTCATTAAGGATCTTGGCCTGTAGCTTTCCTTTTTGTTGTATCCTTGTCTGGTGTTCTTTTATTAAAGACTTTTATTTATTTATTTATTTATTTTTGTTTTTGTTTTTGTTTTTGACAGGCAGAGTGGACAGTGAGAGAGAGAGACAGAGAGAAAGGTCTTCCGTTGCTGTTGGTTCACCCTCCAATGGCTGCCGCGGACAGCGCGCTGCGGCCGGCGCACCGCGCTCATCCGATGGCAGGAGCCAGGTGCCAGGTGCTTTTCCTGGTCTCCCCATGGGGTGCAGGGCCCAAGCACTTGGGCCATCCTCCACTGCACTCCCGGGCCACAGCAGAGGGCTGGCCTGGAAGAGGGGCAACCGGGACAGAATCCGGTGCCCCGACCGGGACTAGAACCCGGTGTGCCGGCGCCGCAAGGCGGAGGATTAGCCTGTTGAGCCACGGCGCCGGCCGACTTTTATTTATTTGAGAGGTAGATTTACAGACAGTGAGAGGGAGAGACAGAGAGAAGGTCTTCCTTCTAGTGGTTCACTCCCCAAATGGCTGCAACGGCCAGAGCCGAGCCGATCTGAAGCTAGAAGATTCCTCTGGGTCTCCCACAAGGGTGCAGGGGCCCAAGCACTTGGGCCATCTTCTGCTATCCCAGGCCATAGCAGAGAGCTGGATCAGAAGTGGAGCAGCCAGGACGCGAACTGGTGCCTCTATGGTATGCTGACACAGCAAGCATTGGATTGATTTACTGCACCACAGCACTGGCCTCCCTTGTCTAGTTTTGATATCCAGGTAATATTGATATCTTAGAATGAATTTGGAAGAATTAACTCCTGTTCAATTTTAAAATAATATAAGAAAAATTCGTGTTAATTCTTTAAATGTTTAGTAGCATTCAGCTGTGAGTCCATCTGGTCCTGGGGTTCTCTTTGATGGGGAGATTTTTTTTTGACAGGCGAAGTTAGACAGAGAGAGAGAGAAAAGTCTTCCTTCCATTGGTTCACCCCCCAGATGGCCACTATGGCTGGCGTGCTGCGGCCCGCATGCCGTGCTGATCCGAAGCCAGGAGCCAGGTGCTTCTCCTGGTCTCCCATGCAGGTGCAGGGCCCAAGCACTTGGGCCATCCTCCACTGCACTCCCGGCCACAGCAGAGGGCTGGCCTGGAAGAGGGGCAACCGGGACAGAATCCTGCGCCCCAACCGGGACTAGAACCCAGGGTGCCGGCGCTGCAGGTGGAGGATTAGCCTAGTGAGCCACGGCGCAGGCCAGGGGAGATGTTTTTAATTACTGATTCCATCTCACTTCTCATTACTGATCTGCTTAGTTGTTCTATTTCCTCAAGAGTCAATCTCGGTAAGGTGTGTGTGTCCAAGAATTTGTCACTTTCTTCTAGCTGATTGAATTTGTTGCCATATAATTGTTCATAGTAACCTCTTAATCCTTTGTATTTCTGTGGTGTCAGTCAGAATGTCTCCATTTTCATCTCTGATTCTATGCATTTGAGTCTTCTCTTTTTTCTTGGTTAATCTAGCTAAGAGTTTATCAATTTTCTTTATCTTTTCAAGGAACAAGCTTTTTATTTCATTTTTTATACCATTGTTATTTTAAGTCTCTTGTGTCATTTATTTGTGCTCTGAGTTTTTTTTTTTCTCTTTTTTTTTCTTTACAGGCAGAATTAGATATTGAGAGGGAGAGACAGAGAGAAAGGTCTTCCTTCCATTGGTTCACCCCCAAATGGCTGCTGTGGCCGGTGCTCTGCGCCAATCCGAAGCCAGGAGCCAGGTGCCTCCTCCGGGTCTCCCATGTGGGTGCAGAGCCCAAGTACCTGGGCCATCTTCTACTGCTTTCCCAGGCCACAGCAGAGAGCTAGACTGGAAGAGGAGCAACTGGGACAGAACCAGCACTCCAACCGGGACTAGAACCCAGGGTGCTGGCGCCGCAGGTGGAGGATTAGCCTAGTGAGCCGCGGCGCCGGCCTGAGTTTTTTTTAAAGATTATTTATTTGAAAGTCACAATTACAGAGAGAAGGGGAGGCCAAGACAGAGAGAGAGAGAGAGAGGTCTTCCATCCACTGGTCCATTCCCCAATTAGCTGCAACAGCCAGAGCTGTGCCAATCTGAAGCCAGGAACCAGGAGCTTCTTCTGGGTCTCCCATGTGGGTGCAGGTGCCCAAGGACTTGGGCCATCTTCTACTGCTTTCTCGGGCCATAGCAGAGAGCTGAGTGGGAAGCGGAACAGCTGGGACTAGAACCGGCACCCATGTGGGATGCCGGCACTGCCGCTGGCGGCTTCATCCGCTGCACCACAGCGCTGGCCCCATGCTCTGAGTTTCATTATTTCTTTCCTTCCACCAATTTTGGGTTTGATCTGTTCTTGTTTTTCTAGTATCTTGAGATACATGCAATAAGTTGTTTGAAATGCAAGCATTGATTGCCATAAACTTCCCTCTTCGTACTGCTTTTGCTATACACATAAGTTTTGGTATGTTGTATTTCCATTTTCCTTCATTTAAAATGTTTTGATTTCCTCCTTGACTCCCTGATTGTTCAGAATTGACTTGTTTAATTTCCATGTATTTGTGTAGTTCCCAAAGTTTTTATTGTTCCTGAATATAGTTTTAGTGCATTGTGATCATAAAAGATACTCTATATGATTTATATTCTTTTAAATTCTTTGAGACATGTTTTGTTACCTTTCATACCCTTTAAAATATTCCATGTGCTGCTGAGAAGAATGCGTATTCTGCTGAGGAAGGATGGAAAGTTCTGTAGATGTTTGGTGGTCCCATTGATCAAGGTTATAGTTTACCTCTACTACTTTGATGATTTTTCTATCTGGATGACCTGTCCACTTCTAAAAGTAGGATGTTAAAAGTCCTCTACCATTATTGTATTATAGTCTATCTCTTCCTTTTTTTAATAGTTGGTTTTTTAGAAAGTTAATTTATTTATTTGAAAGGCAGAGTTAGAGAGAGGCAGAGGCAGAGACAGAGACAGAGAGATCTTCATTCACTGGTTCACTCCCTAGATGGCTGCTACAGCCGGAGCTGCATTGATCTGAAGCCAGGAGCCTAGATGTCCAAGTGCTTGAGCCATCTTCTACTGCTTTCCCAGGCCATAGCGGAGAGCTGGATTGGAAGTGGAACAGCCAGGACTTGAACTGGCGCCCATATGGGATGCCGGCACTGCAGGCGGCAGCTTTACCTACATCACAGTGCTGGCCCCTCTCTCTCTTCCTTTAGGTATGCTAGTATTTACTTTATGGGAGCAAATGAGGTAAGCCACTGCCTGTGGCTGCATCCCATACTGGGTTCTGGTTTTTAGTTCAGGCTGCTCCATGTCTCTCTCTTTCTCTCCCTCTTTCTGTAATTATGCTTTTCAAATAAATAAATGTTTGCTTTATGTATTTGGGTGCTCTAACATTGGGTGCATATAATATATAAGTGTTACTTCCTCTTGCTAATTGAGTTCTTTATTATAGTTATATAAAGACCTTCCAGTTCTCTTGTTACTGCTTTTGATTTAAAATCTACTTTATCTGGTAGAAGTATGGCTACTCCTGCTTTCTTTTGAGTTCCATTCTTTTTAAACATTTTAAAAATTTATTTGAAAGAGTTAGAGAGATAGAGAGAGAGCAAGAGTGAGAGTGGGGGGGGGGGGTGGTTGCCATCCTCTGGTTCATTGCTCAAATGCCCTCAATGGCCAGAGCTGAGCTGATCCAAAGCCAGGAGCCAGGAGTTTCTTCTGCATCTCCCACATGGGTGCTGGGGCCCAAGACTTGGGCCATCCTCTGCTGCTTTGCCAGGCACATTAGCAGGGAGATGGATTGAAAGTGGAGCAGATAGGACTTGAACCAGCACCCATATGGGATGCTAGCACTGCAGGCCAGGGCTTTAACCCACTGTGCCACAGCACCGGCCTCTTGAGTTCCATTTTCATGGAATATCCTGTTCTATCCTTTCACTTTTGTTCTGTATAGCTAAAGTGAGTTTCTTGTAAGCAGTATATAGTTGGGTACTCTTCTTTAAATTCGTTCAGTCATTCTTTTAATTGGCGAATTTTGTCTGTTGACATATAAGGTAATTATTATTACATATGATCTTACTACTACCATATTGATACTTGCTTTGTATTTTTATTGTTGTTCCTTTCTTTGTCCTTCTCTTATCATCTTCATTTGTGATTAAGTGGTTTTCTCTAGTGGTATACTTTGATTCTTTATATATTTTTTGATAAGTCTGTTTTCGGTTTTTGCTTTATGTTACCAGAGAGATACAAAAAAAATTCTTTAAGCTATAACAACGGGCTGGCATTGTGGCAAGGCAGGTAAAGCTGCTGCCTGCAGTGCTGGTATATCACATGGACACCAGTTTGAGTCCTGGCCACTTCCGATCCAGTCCTCTGCTGTGGCCTGGGAAAGCAGTAGAAGATGGCCCAAGTCCTTGGGCCCCTGCACCCATGTGGGAGACCTGGAAGAAGCTCCTGGCTCCTGGCTTCAGATCGGCACAACTCCAGCTGCTGCAGCCAACTGGAGATTGAACCAGTGGATGGAAGATTCTCTCTATCTCTCTTTCTGCCTCTCTGTAACTCTGCCTTTCAAATATTTATTTATTTCCACCCACTGGTTCACTCCCCAATTGGTCACAACAGCTGAAGCTGTGCCGACCTGAAGCCAGGAGTCAGAAGCTTCTTCCGGGTCTCCCACGTGGGTGCAGGGGCCCGAGGACTTAGACCATCTTCTGCTGCTTTCCCAGGCCATAGCAGAGAGCTGGATCAGAAGTGGAGCAGGTGGATCTTGAACCAGCACCCATATGGGATGCCAGTACTGCACACGGTGGCTTTACCTGCTACGCTACAGTGCTGTCCCCCTATAGTATTTTTGATTGGTAATTTTTTCCTCAGTATAGTATCATATTTTTCATTTCACTTTTCAATTGAAGGATTCCTACTTTATTTTGTTCAGTTTCATTTTTACTGAATCTATTAGAATATTGAATCATTTCTCTGTATTCTCATTCATTTTGTTGAGTTTCCTTAAAACAGCTAGTTTGAGATCTTCAAGCATTTGGAAATTTCAATGCCTAGGTGGCTGGTTGTCTTGCTGTTTCGGTGAGGTCACAGTTCCCCAGAAGTTCCCGATGCTTATTGGGGTGTGACATCCTCCACACATTGAAGGATTAGCTTTTAGTGATCTGGCATTGTCTGGGGCCACCCTTCTAGAAATTCTAAGCAGTCTGATTATTTTCTCTGAGCCCTTGGATACTTCTGCTATTTCTACACTAGATAGCACCCTACATCATGGTTTGCCTCAGGTCCACTGTTGATAGGTTCTTGCTGAGTCATTTCCACAGTGCTCTTCAAACTCAAGTTTACCCGCAACCTGCAGTTGATGTGTTGTTCAATAGGACTGAGGAAGTACCTGAAAATGAGTAGCATGTCCCTACAGGCCTCTTCCTGGGCCTGTGGGAGTCTCAGATTCCTTGCCCTCTGTCCACGAACGCCATGATTCTGTACTACATCTGGAACCCTCAGCCCACCCAGAGCAGTGCAGCCTGGAGGCAGGAACAAAGCTGCGGTGAGCTGTTGGCTGCCGAGACATGCTCAGTGCCCAATGTGACTCCCACCAGCTACCACTGATGCTGGCTGGGATATAAGAAGGCCCAACCCGGATACACGCTGGGCCCCGAAGCATGTGCAGAGGCTGCACATGCCAGCACTGTCCTGGAGACAGGGACTGCTGGGATCTGTTCCATGCTGGATTTTACCAGCCTGCCACTGCGTCCCCAAACAGTCCTATCATTCCTTGCTCCATGCCCAAGAATGTAGGGGGTGTGATGGGGCAGCCCCTCAGCTACTCAGGCAGGCCCTAGATGGATCACACCTGAATCTCACAGTTACCCGGCCCTGTGCAATCTCAGGGGTGCACAGCAGGGCTGAACGTGCTATACTCCGAAACTAGTGTCTCACCAGGGCGCAAGGCGCTGCCTGCTACAGGGCTAGGTCCAGAGACTGTGTCCACAGGGATCTGCCGTGGGACAGACACTGTCAGGATCACACTTCCCTGGCCCCTTGCTGCCCAAGGTTGCAGGAGAGTGATGAAAGTAGCCCGTGGCCCCAGGCTCCCACAGTCACAGGTCCCTATAAAGTCCTCAGGGTTTCCATCAAGCCCTCTAGAGGCTGGCAGTCATATCGGCCAAAATGAGCCCGACCCCCTGAAGTGTAGGTCTCCACGTGATGCCTTGCTGGGGAACACTGGCTGAGAGCTGGAGGCTTGATCTGTGCAGCAGGCCTGGCTCTGAGCTGCCAGGAGCGATCCCGAGCTCCCTCTTCTGGCCTCTCGGCGTTGCTGCACTTTGGCTTTCTGTAGGCTGTTGGAGGAGGGGCGGAACTGCCAAATACTCACTCCTGGGTTTCTGGGACTTAGGGGCAGCATAGGGGGGCTCGGTCCGATGGAATTTTTGCACGGTGGGCCTGACAGTGGGCTTCAATCCGCTGTCCCTTTCCCAAGCAGGAGTGTCTCTCCATGCCGTGTTCTTTGGATCTGGGCAAGGTTAGCACAGTCAACTTTCCTTGCTGCTTTCTTCAGTGGGACAATGCTTATGATTCTAACAAGGCAAGGCACCGTGCTCTCTCACCTGGCTTCACTTGTGAAGGTGACTTGATGTGCTGCCCAGCTGTTCACACTGCTTTCTCTGCATGGAGAGAAATTATACCACCGCTCACCATTTCCCCCACTGCTACCCTGGCCAAGCCACCATTACTTGTTTATTGTTGTTATTTTAAAGATATATGCATTTATTTATTTGAAAGAGAGAAAGAGAGAGAGAGAAAGAGAGAGAGCGAGCGAGCGCTGTTCCATTCATTTACTTCCCAAATGGCCACAACGACCAGCAACTCCATCTGGGTCTCCCACATGGGTGGCAGGGGTCCAAGGACTTGGGCTGTCATCTGCTACCTTTCTGGCCACATTGGAAACCAAGCAACCTGGGCTCGAACCAGCACTCCCCTAGGGGATGCCAGGCTCACAGGGTTAGTCTTCTGCCCAGAATCCCAGCCCCATTTGCTGGGATTATGATAATAGCTTGTTAACTGTTGGTTTTCTGCTTCCTATCTCTCTACTTTCATATATTCTCAACATATCAGCAGAGTGCATCTTTAAAAAAAACGACTGACTCACATCCTGTCACTTCTCTATTTCAGATCTTCCAGTGCCTCTTCATGTCACCCACCAAATCCTTACCCTGGCTACAAAGCCCTGTATTGTCTGGGCCCCTGTGCCATCTCCGATCTCATCTCCTCTTTCTCTCTGAGGATCTTTGCACTTAGCAGTCCCTCTACTTAGAATGCTTTTTCTTCCCACATAACTAATTTCCCACTCCTAGATGTTTTCACAAACGTCATTTGCCCAGTGAGGCCTTCCTGTTCACACTCTTTAAAATTATGGCACACGTGTGTACACACATACACACACACTCACATTCCCTAGCCACTTCTCTATTTTATATTTTCTTTAAAGCACTTATCTCCCTTTATCACACTGTGTAGTTTTCATCTTTATTTTCCTTTTTTAAACTCCCTTCATCCCATCCCAGCACAGTAACAAATAGAATTTAAACTCCTGCAAGGGAAGGAGTTTTTGTCTTGTCTTGTTCACTGCTGTATCTCTGGTACCTAGGACAGTGCTTGGTACATAGCACACAGTAAATATTTTTTTAAAGGAATGAATGATAGTCACCTTTTAGCAAAACAGTTTATATTGAAATTGTTGAAGGGGGTTATGCCCTGACTCAGCAATGACAGTTTGAGGGAGCTTGTAATTAAATGATTGGAAAATGGACAACAAGGTATACCCATATTTCATCATAGCGGTACCATTTATATCTCTTTAACAATTTCGAGTATCATGAAAGAAGGGAAAGGGGTATAATAGTACAGTGAATCACCCTTGTAACGTCTTCCAGATTCAACAGTTAACAAGATTTTGCCGTACCTTCTGGTTTTATTGTTGTTGCTAGTGTAATTCAAAGCACACAGCAGATTTCAAGTCATGTCACTTAGGTATTCTTGCGTATACATCACTGAAACACTTGGGCACTTTCTCACCTAAGCACCATGCCATTATTATCCCTAGAAAATGAATGCTAGGTCCTGATACTATCTTAATATCCATTCAATTTTTCATATTTCTTGATTGAATCTTTAAAAAATCTATGAGGTTACTTCAAATGGGATCTAAACATAGTCCACACATTACAACATTCCTTTTATTCATTTATTTTTGAAATATTGATTTATTTCTTGAAAGGCAGAGTTACACAGAGAGAGAAGGATAGACAGACAGATCTTCCATCCACTGGTTCACTTCCCAAATGGCTGCAATGACTGGGGCTGGGCCAGGCTGAAGCCAGGAGCCAGGAGCTTCCTCCGAGTCTCCAATGTGAGTGCAGGGACCTAGGGACTTGGGCCATCCTCTGCTGCTTTCCACGGGTGCATTATCAGTGAGCTGGATCAGAAGTGGAGCAGCCAGGATTCAAACTGGCACCCATATGGGATGCTGGCATTGCAGGCAGTGGCTTTACCCACTATGCCACAGTGCCAGCCCCACGACATTATTTTTAAAGGCGAATAATTGGAAGCAGCCAAAATGTCTCCCAAAAGAAACCTGATAAATTATGGCATGACATACAATAGTAGTTTTTTGTGTAGAAGGGTTATCAGTATCTTTGCAACTGTTTGGTCTTTTCCAAGTGCACTGTACTGGGATAGGTGTGTGTCTGGAGTTTCTGAATGTGAAGTCCTTCTCTTACCCCACCTCACCGTTTTCCTTAGTCGTCCATCCTTAATATCAATGCCCCTTCCTTCTCTTGCCTTTCCTAGGTTCGAGCTCATCAGCTGGTTCTTCCTCCCTGTGATGTGGTGATCAAGGCTGTCTCCGAGTATGTAAGTTCCATTAAGGACCCCTCAAACCTGGATGTGGTTGGGAAGGATGTTTTCAAACAGTCTCAGGTGAGCTGGCCTTCTCCCTCCTTTCATGCCTCCCTCAGCAGCTCTCCCATTATTTGCTGTGATGCCCAATTGCTCTCCTCTGAGCTGCTTGTCTTTAACATGCTTACAGACTACACCCTCAAAATGTCCTAGTGTTTTATTGTTTGTTTGTTTACCAAAAAACATGACTAGGCCTTGGTGGAAAGGGCACTTCACCTTTTTTGGATGGATAATTAGAGTAATCCAAGTCCATTCTGGAAAATTTAGAACATGAAGAAAAGAAGCCTCTTAAAATCTCATTAACGAGGAGCAGCTTGCTGCTGTTAACACTCTGACATGTCTCCAAGTTTTCTTTGTTTGTTTTGATGTATATGATAACATAAAAAGAAGCCTCTGTGGTGGATGATAATGGGTAATGAAAAAGACCACTCCAAGTGAGCCTGCATAGAACAAGAATCAGGGGTGGGCGTTTGGCCTGACAGCCACGTCGTATCTGGGGACAGAGCCCACCTTTGCTTCCAGTCCAGCTTCCTGCTACTGTGCATACTGGGAGGCAGCAGGTGAGGGCTCAAGTAGCTGAGTCTCTGCCACCCACGTGGGAGACCTGGATGGAGTTCCAGTCTCCTGGTCTCAGCCTGGCCCAGCCTTAGCTATGCAGGGCATTTGGGCAGTGAACCAGGGGATGGGAGATCTCTGTCTCTCTCACTTCTCGCCTTTAAAACTAGCCAGAATCAAATTTTCATGTTAATTAGGGAGAAAGAACTCAACTGATAATTTACCTCCAAAATGAAACTAAAAATTAAGCAAATAAATTACTTTTATTTCTGACAAATCATGTTATACTTACAACTGGATTTTTCACTTTTTAAGGTAACATACAAACTGACTTGTGTGTGTATGTGTATATAGTTCTATGGATTTTTAACATATTCACAGGTTTACATAACCACCATGGCAATCAGAATACAGAACAATTTTACTACCCCAAAAATCTCTCTTGCTATCCCTTGGTAATAATCTCCATCCCTAATTCCTGGCAATCACTTGTCTGTTCTCTGTTGTAGTAGTATGTCTTCTAGAGAATAATCATGTGAATGTAATCATATAATATATAATCTTTTGAGAATGGCTTTTTCCATTCACATAATGCCTTGAGAATAACTCATTCCTTTTTAGTACTGAATAATATTCATTGAATGGATATAGCAACAGTTTATCCATTCCCCCTTCAATGACAGTTCGATTGATTCCTGTTTTTGGTGGCTGTGACTAGAACTGCTATAAATATTTATGTACAAGTCTTTGTACAAGCATCACTATTCAGTTCCCAAGTGTAAATACCTAGGAGTGGAATTTCTGGCCACATGGTAGGTAAGTGCACATCCAATTTTATAAGAACTTTGCCAAGCCCTTTCCCAGATTAATTGCTCCATCCCTAACTGGCACTTGATAGTCACAGTATTTTTTGATTTATCAAACAAGATTTCTATATATTTATGTATACAACACATCAATTTGACATATGTGTACATCTTGGAATGGCTAAGTTGAGCTAATTAACATGCATTGCTTCACATACTTTTCCTTTATGTGGTAAGGGAACTTAGAACCTACTCTCACTAATTTTCAAGAATAAAATGTTATTAACCATATCATCATGTTATACAATAGATTGTCAGTTTTTTATAGTGATTCTAAAGGTGCAATGGTGGCACCTTATCCTCTTTTTAATTTACATTTTCCAAGTGACTAATAATTGTTCTTCTTTCCTCTGTGATGAATGGTCTTTCCATGAGCAATCTTGTTCCTGTTTTGTTTAATAGGTTTGTTTACTTAATGTTGAGTTTTGAGAATTCTTTTTATGTTCTGTATATAAGTCTTTTGTCAGGTATCTGGTTTGAAAATATTTTCTCCTACTCTGTTAAGTTTTTAATATTTATGTTATTTATTTGAAAATAAGAGTTATAAAGAAAGAGGGAGAGACAGAAAAAGATCTTTAATTCACTGATTCACTCCTTGAATGATTGTGATGGTTGGGGCTGAGCCAGGCCAAAGCCAGGAGCCCAGAACTCCATCTGGGTGTCCCATATGGATGGGCAGGGGTCAGAGTATTTGGGACATCTTCCTCTTCTTTGCCAGGTGCATTGACAAGGAGCTGAGTTGGCATTGGAACAGCTGAGACTCAGACCAGTGCTCTGATATGATATGCTTGTATTGTAGGTGGAGGTTTAACCTGCTGCATCACAGGACCGGCCCTCTATTAATTCTTTTAACAACATCTATTACAGAATAAAGTTTTTAATTTTCATCAATTTTTATCTTTTATAGATCATACTTTTGATCTCATATATAAGAATACTTTGCCTAACTATGGGAATGAGAATTTTTTCCTGCTTTGTTTTAAGTTATATAGTTCTTCACTTCACATTTAGGGCAGATCATCCTTTTTTAGTTCATTTCTATGTACAATGTAGTAGTTTTAAAATTTTTTTTGTATATGGATGCTCAATTGTTTCAACAGTTTATGAAGAAAACTATCTTATCCATTCAGTTGCCTTTTCACTTTTGTCAGTAATCAACTGGTCATACTTGTGTGAGGCTATTTCTGGACTGTCTTTTGTTCAGTTGATTCACGTCTATCTTTCCACCAATAGCACACATTCTTGAATAGTGTAGATTTATAGTAAGTCTTTAAATTGGCTAGTGATCCTCCAATTTTATTCATTTTCAGTATTATATTATTTTTAAAGTTTGTCTTTCTTTGTAAATTTTAGAATAGCCTTATATTTACCAAAGAAAAATCTTGGGCTCTTGATTAGAATTATGCTAAATATATAGATGAATTTCGTGAGTCATTGAATCCATGAATATAGTTTGCCTCTCTATTGAGGTCTTCTTTGATTACTTTCTTTCTTTTTTTTAAAGATTTAATTATTTATTTGAAAGGCAGAGTTACCTATACTCACAGCAGAGAGAGGGAGAATCAGAGAGAGAGGTCTTTCTCCCACTGGTTCATTCTCCCAGTGGCCCAAGTGGCCGGAACTGGGCCGGTATGAAGCCAGGATCCAGAAGCTTCTTCTGGGTCTTCCACGTGGGTGCAGGGTCCCAAGCACTTGGGCCATCTTCTACTGTTTCCCCAAGTACATTAACAGGAAGCTGGATTGGGAGTGGAGCAACCAGGACAGGAATTGGCACCCATATGAGATGTGAACATAGCAGGCTGCAACTTAACCCACTACACCACACTGCCAGTCCCTTGATTTCTTTTGTGTAAAACTCATAATTTTAAACATATAAGCCCTGTGTATATTTTTCTATTTAATTGTTTCATGTGTAAGTATCTAATATAAAGGATATTGTGTTTATTTCCATTTCTGATGGTTCATTGTTTATATATAGGAATATGATTTTCTGTTGACCTTATACTCTGTGATCATTCCAAACTCATTACTTCTAAGAGTTTTTTGGTAGATTTCATATTGTCTGTGTATGGGGACAGCTTTATTTCTTTGTTTACCATCTGTATGCCTTTTTTTTCTTGATTTACTGTGCTCTTTAGGGTTTCCAAGTAATGTTGGATAGCAACGCTGAGAGTAGATATATATCCTTGTCTTGTTCCTGATCTTTAGAGAGAGTATTCAGTCATCATTAGGTATGATATTAGCTATTGATTTTGTACATGATTTTATCAGGCTGAAGAAATTCTATTTTACAGTTTGGATTTATTTTATTTGAGTGGTAGAGGAAGGGAGGGAGGGAGAGAACAAACATGTAAGTGTTCTGCTGGTTTGTTCCTCAAATGCCAACAACAGATGTGCTGGGTTGGGGCAAAAGCCAGGAAGTCAGTCCAGATCTCCCACATATGTTGCAAGAACCCAGCAATTTGAGCCAGGTCTGCATTGGCAGGAAGCTGGAAAAAGGGGCTGGAGCTGAGAACCTGACTCAGGTACTCTAATGTGAGACCCTAGTGTCCTAATCAGCATCTTAACCGCTATGCTAAATACTGGCCCCAAGTGAGAAAATGCTCTTCTATTCCTTGTGTGCTGTGTGGTATATTTTGTCAAGTACATTTTCTACATCTATTGATAGAATCATATTGTTTTTCATCTTTAGTCCTTTAGTCCATTAATATTTTGGATTGATTTTTTAATATTGAACCATGCTGTATTCCCAGGACATGGTACTAATGAATTATTCCTTTTTTGTATTACTGAATCTGAATTGCTGGTATTTCATTGAGCATTTTTATGTTTAATTTCATGAAGGATATTGGTCTATACTTTTGTATACTGTGTTGATCTGTTTATTTTTTATTTTTTTAAGATTTGTTTATTTACCTGAAAGAGTTACAGAAAGAAAGAAAAGGAGAGACCAATGCAGATCTTCCATGGGGCCAGCACTGTGGCATAGTAGGTTAAGCCTCTGCATCCACCTCTGGCATCCCATATGGGTGCCAGTTCATGTCCCAGCTGCTCCTCTTCCAATCCAGCTCTCTGTTTATGGCTTGGGAAAGAAGTAGAAGATGGCCCAAGTGCTTGGGCCTGTGTACCCTTGAGGGAGATCCAGAAGAAGTTCCTGGATCCTGGCTTCAGATGGGCCTAGCTCTGGCCCTTGTTGCCATTTGGGGAGTGAACCAGTGGATGAAAGACCTCTCTCTATGTCTCTGTCTCTGTCTGTCTGTCTGTTTTTCTCTCTGTAACCCTGCCTCTCAAATAAGTAAATTTTTTTTTAAAAAAGGAAAGAGAAATCTTCCTCCTCTTGGTTTACTCTCCAAATGGCTGCAACAGCAGGAGCCGGGCCAGGCTGAAGCCAGGAGGAGCCAGGAACTTCTTCCAGGTCTCCCACGTGGGTATAGACGCCCAAGGACTTGGGCCATTTTCCA
Source organism: Sylvilagus floridanus (assembly GCA_949820135.1). NCBI lineage: Eukaryota > Metazoa > Chordata > Mammalia > Lagomorpha > Leporidae > Sylvilagus > Sylvilagus floridanus. The sequence continues at coordinate 94,469,950 of OX463223.1, forward strand.
CTGTTTTCCCAGGTAAGTTAGTAGGGAGCTAGATCAGAACTGGAGCAGCCAGAAGTTGAACCATCGCCCATGTGGGATGCCAGCACTGCATATGGTGGCTTAACCCGTTGTACCACAGCGATTTTACTTTTAAGTCAGGGTGTTGCCACACTCACAATGAAAAGGCAACTGCTCCTCTCTCTTCCATGGGGACTGTTGGTAGTTTTGGTTTAGCAGACAACCCACTTAGGTTCCGATCACCAGTTCTCAGCATCCTTCTGTGGGCTGTGCTTTAATGGAAGTGTTTTTTGGAAGGCCTTTGCAGATATAGTTGTGTGAGCTCCGTGCACAAAAGGTCTTCAGAAAGTTCATGGAAATTGCGTGTTGTGGAAAACTGCATGAATTTCAAAGTTTTTGTCACCAAAAATATCTTTTTAATTCTGCTTTTCTATAAACTTTTTGAAGTGCCCATGCATGTACTAGTTAGTGCCTGGTCTGGGTCTATGGTCTATCTCTGCCTCTCCTTTTTTTTTTTAAGAGATAGATAGATTTATTTATTTATTTATTTGAAAGGCAGGATGACAGAGGGAGGAATAGAGAGAGATTTTCCATCCGCTGGTTCACTCCCCAAATGGCTGCAACAGGCAGGTCTTGGCAGCCTGAAGCCACGAGCCAGGGACTCCATCTGAGTCCCTTATATGGGTGGCAGGGGCTCAATTACTTCAACCATCAGCTGATGCCTTCCCAGGTGTATGAGGAGGAATTTGGATCAGAAGCAGAGCAGCAGCTCCTTGAACTGGCACTCCATTATGGCAGTGGCAGTTTACCCTGCTAGGCCAAGATGCCCACTCCCATGGTTTCTCAAAATCTGTGTTCTGGCCGGCGCCGTGGCTCAACAGGCTAATCCTCCGCCTTGCGGCGCCGGCACACCGGGTTCTAGTCCCGGTCGGGGCGCCGGATTCTGTCCCGGTTGCCCCTCTTCCAGGCCAGCCCTCTGCTGTGGCCCGGGAGTGCAGTGGAGGATGGCCCAAGTGCTTGGGCCCTGCACCCCATGGGAGACCAGGAAAAGCACCTGTCACCTGGCTCCTGCCATCGGATGAGCGCTGTGCACCGGCCGCAGCGCGTTGGCCGCGGCAGCCATTGGAGGGTGAACCAACGGCAAAGGAAGACCTTTCTCTCTGTCTCTCTCTCTCACTGTCCACTCTGCCTGTCAAAAAATTAAAAAAAAAAAAATCTGTGTTCTGCTGTTTATTTTAAGATTGATACGAAGACCTTTCTCTCTGTCTCTCTCTCCCACTGTCCACTCTGCCTGTCAAAAATAAAAATTAAAAAATTTAAAAAAAGATTGATAGCTCCTCGGGGGGTAAGTGTAAGAGTTCATGAACAAGTTTGTTTAGTTGATTTCTGAGCTGTTCCATCTCTGTGATCTCTTCAGTACTTCCTGACCATTGAGCCACTCCCTTTTCAGTCAGGAATTTAATTATTCAACTCTACCATAGAATTTTTGTGACTGCATTTGTAGATGTCTCTCTCTTATTTGAAATGCAGTTACACACAGAGAGAGACAGAGAGACAGAGAGAAAGAGATTTTTCATTTCCTGGTCCACTCCCCAAATGGCTATAACAGCCAGAACTGGGTTGGGCTTACGCCAGGAGCCTGGAACTCCATCCAGCTCTCCCTCATGGGTAGCAGGGGCTTAAGGACTTGGGCCATCTTCCACTACTTTCCCAGGGCAGTTAGCAGGGAGCTGGATTGGAAGTGGAGCAGTGGGGACTCAAACCGTTGCCTATATGGTATGATATGCTGGTATCACAGGCACTGGTTTGACCTGCTATGCCACAATGCTACCCCCACCCCAGCAGCATCCTAACCACTACACGAAATGCCTACTCCTAAGCTTACCTTTTTCTTCCATTTCCACCAACTTTCTAAAGCCCTTTCATATTATTTAATGGGAAAAAAAATGATAAAAACAATGTGATGATTTCACTTATGTGGAAAAAAGTAAAACCCACGTTGGCATCTATATAAACATGAGAACTTCAAAAATTTCATGGAATAATGAAAATAAAAGGTATCTGTGCAGTTTCACAAACTTTTTGAGGTACCCTTTTATATGTTATATGTATAAGCACATAGCAAAACTTAGGAAAGAACATCTACTTAAACTGTTACCATTGCTCACATCTGGGGAAGGGAGTGGGTACAGAGAGAGATATTAAGGAAGACTCTGTATGATTTGGCTTGCTTTAGAGTGTTTTCAATTGTAGATGTTACTAAATATAATGAGATGATAAGTAAATAAATAGGTAAGGGAACATTGCTACAATAGAGTGTTGTTCAATCACATAAGTATCATTCCCGAAGTTTGTCATTTACAAATGTTCTTTAGATTTGGAGCCCTTTTTTTCAAACAATTCTGTCAAGTCCAGTTGTTTGAGAAGGTGGACAGATATTTGTTTCCGAGTAAGACTGGAGGGCTAGGAGATCTTGATTCCTCTGGACATGCACGCATACGTGCAAATAAAGGAGGCTGGCACGGTATATAGCCGTGGGGTACTAGCAATCACAGCCTCTGAGAGGTGACACTGTAAGTGTTCCCAAAATTTGTATTATGTGTTTTAAGTTTTCTGCAAGGAACAAACACTATTTGTTATAGTCAATTAGTTTTTTCTAAAGCTGTTCAAACTTTGGGCTGTATCGTGAACTGTATCTCTTCTGCAAAGAGATTTAGTACCATGTGTCAAGAGTCTAAAAATGATCATACCCTTTGATCTCGTAATTATACATCTAAGAATTTTCCATTTGAAATAACCCAAGAGATTTATATACACATATGCTTATGAGAGCATGATTTATCCTGAGAAATGACATAGGATAGCATAGTCTTACATTCCATTTGATAAAATAGAAAGAGGATTTCTAAATAGTCGTGGAAAAAGCATGACAAGTGAAAAAGGCCCCTTCTCAGCCCTTCTTCCCCCTCTACAAGAGATAAACAGTAATTTTTACCTGTGTTGCCGTAGATTAGATTAGCTAAGCTTTATATGTCCTCATTTGTGTCTCTCTTCTTTTACCCAATATGATAGTATTGATGAGATTTATACATATCATTGTGTGTATCAGTGCTTTGTTTTTTTGATTGCTATATGGTATCCCACTGTATGATTTTACCATAATTTGTTCTCTTGTTGATATACATTCGAGTTGTTTCCAGTTTGGGACTTTTTTAAATGAAGGGATTGTTAACATTCTTTCATGTTTCTTGGTAGATATATGTGCTCCTTTCTTCTGGGTAAATACACAGGAGTAGGGTTGTTGTGCCAAAAGGAAAGGACATGTTTAATTTCGTAAGAAACTGCCAGACTGTTTTCCGAACTGTACCAGTGAATACTCCCACCAGCAGTATGCTGGAATTCCAGTTAGTCCATATCCCCGAAAGTGCTTCCACTGATAGTCTTCCATTGTAACCATTCTGGTAGATATGTAAAGGTGTCACATTGTGGTTTTATATATGTTTAAGTACTTTTGGTTTTAGCTTATACCTTTTGAACCAATATAATTTCCTTTTTAAGTTTTCTTCCTAAGGATATTGCCTGAAATCCACAAATAACTTGAATGGACAGTGTATACCCTTTGCTGCATAGCTTATTTTTAAAATATGTATCTATTTTCAATTTATTTGAAAGGCAGAGATCTTCCATCTGCTGTTGCACTTCCTAAACACCCACAATTGTTGGGTCTGGGCCAGGCCAAAGCCAGGAGCCCGGAACTCCATCCAGATTTGCCATGTGGGTGGCAGGGACCCAAGTACTTGAGCTATCACATACTCCCTCCCAGGATTCACATTAGAAGGAACTGGTTCAAAAGCAGAGTAGCCAGGACATGAAGCAGGCACTCTGGTATGGGATGCAGCTGTCTCCAGTGACAAGCACTGCACCAAATGCCCAGCCTCTGCATGACTTATGATAGCCAAATGTGAGAATTAGCTACATGTTAATATTAGGAAAGTGGTTCCATAATTTATGATGCATTCATGATGGTGAAATATGCAACCATTTAAAGTTGTTGGGGGGGGGGGGATGGCGCTGTGGCACAGCGGGTTAACACCTTGGCCTGAAGCACCAGCATCCCATATGGGTGCAGGTTTGAGACCAGGCTGCTCCACTTCCAATCCAGCTCTCTGCTATGGCCTGGGAAAGCAGTAGAAGATGGTTCAAGTCCTTAGGCCCCTGAACCCACGTGGGAGACCCAGAAGAAGCTCCTGGCTCCTGGCTCGGATTGGCACAGCTCTGGCCATTGTGGCTAATTGGGGAGTGAACCATTGGATGGAAGACCTCTCTCTCTCTCTCTGCCTCTCCTCTCTCTGTAACTCTGACTTCCAAATAAATACATAAATCTTTAAAAAACAAAAAAACCCCAAAACCACAAAATTATTTAGATAGGTTAGTTTAATATGATAAAATCAAGACACAAAATTAGACATAGGTGTAATAAAATAGAATGGCTATACTTTAACAACAAAAAGGTCATTTAAAAGAATACTGAAAGGGGCCAGTGCTGTGGCGTAGTGGGTAAAGCCACTGCCTGCTGTGCTGGCATCCCATATAGGCGCTGGTTTGAGTCCCAGCTGCTCCACTTCTGATCCAGCTCTCTGATATGACCTGGGAAAGCAGTAGAAGGTGGCCCAAGTCCTTGTGGCCCTGCACCCATGTGGGAGACCTAGAAGAAGCTCGTGGCTCCTGGCTTCGGATTGGCTCAGCTCCAGCTGTTGCAGCCATTTGGGGAATGAACCAGAGAATGGATGACCTTTCTCTCTCTCTGCCTCTGCCTCTCTGTAACTCTGCCTTTCAAATAAATAAATAAATCTTAAAAAAAAAGAATACTGTAAGGAAGCACAACAAAGTATCTTTGGATAGTGGTACAATATAATTTTTCCCTCTAATCCCTAGTTTTTTTTTAATGATCATGTGATTATTATAGATAGCAGAAAATGTAACTAAAATTCATTTTATCTAAGAAATTTATTGTTGGGGCTGAAATTGTGGTGTAATGGGTTAATCCACAGCCTGCAATGCTGGCATCTCGTGTGGGTGCCTGCTTGAGTCCCAGATGCTCCACTTTTTTTTAACAGGCAGAGTGGACAGTGAGAGAGACAGAGAGAAAGGTCTTCCTTTTGCCGTTGGTTCACCCTCCAATGGCCGCCGCGGTCGGCGCGCTGCGGCTGGCGCACCGCGCTCATCCAATGGCAGGAGCCAGGCGCTAGGTGCTTTTCCTGGTCTCCCATGGGGTGCAGGGCCCAAGCACTTGGGCCATCCTCCACTGCACTCCCGGGCCACAGCAGAGGGCTGGCCTGGAAGAGGGTAACCGGGACAGAATCCGTTGCCCTGACCGGGACTAGAACCCGGTGTGCCAGCACCGCAAGGTGGAGGATTAGCCTGTTGAGCCACGGCGCCGGCCTAGATGCTCCACTTCTGATCCAGGTCCTTGCTGGTGCACCTGGGAGGGCAGCAGAAGATGGCCTGAATGCTTGGACCCTTGCATCCACATGGGAGACCCGCATGAGGCTCCAGGCTCCTGGCTTCGGCCTTTGCCCAGCCCTGTCTGTTGTGGCCATTTAGAGAGTGAGCCAGTGGATGGAAGATCTCAATCTCTCTCTCAATCTCTCTCTCTCTCTCTCTCTCTCTCTCTCTCTCTCTCTCTGTCTCTCTCTCTTTAAAAAAAGAAATTTGTTTTTATTTCAGAGGCAGAGAGAGAAGGAAAGAAAGAGAACTGGTTCACTCCTCAATTGCCTATAGTGGCTGGGACTGGGCTGGGGCTGGAGCCAGGAGCTAGGAACTCAATACAGGTGTTCCACTAGGTGATAGGAACCTAATTACTTGAGCTGTTATCATTGCCTCCCAGAATTTGCATTGGCAGGAAGCTGGAGTCAAGAACTAGAGCCAGGAATTGAACCCCTGGCACTCCACTATAGGACACAGAGATCTTAACTGCTAGGCTCAATGCCAACTGGCTTTCATTTTATGTCCTATAATACTGCCTCCTATCTGTCTTTTCTGCAAAGTGGAAATTCATTCTCTTGTGTTTTTAAAACTATTTGGTTTCTGCTACTGTTTTGACTCCCAGATTATAAATTATATGAAACAGACACTCTCATATTGTTTCTGCTTCTGAAAGTCTGATGTTCTATCACACAGTCCAGGACAGAAGATAAAATAGAACGATTCAAGAAAGCAGTTGAGTACTATTCAGTCACAACCAAACTCTCTTCGCTGCCAGTGGCTCCCTCATTTCTAGGTAAGGCTTCCATTTGGCCGAAGACTATTTTCTTTACCGGGGAAACTGAGTTGGTCTCTCAGGAACTCTGGGGCCAGAATGGAATCATTTGTTTGTATTGTGCCCTCCTAAATGTCATTCCTGCTTGACAGGCATTCTTCTTTTGATTTCCATGTCATAAGAGTTACAACATAAGAAATGTTAGTGAAATGAGCCGGTCCCCAAAAGGCAAATACCATATGTTCTCCCTGCTCTGTGGTAACTGATGGAGTACCTAAAATATAATGTATAGGAGTGACATTGACACTTCGAGATGCCATGATTTTTAACAGCCCTTGTCTGGTCTGTTGAGGAACAGTGTTTATTTTCTCTTCATACTATTTGTTGAACTCTTTACTTACTGCAGGGTTAATCTCATGAGTATAAAGTTAACTGACAATAGATTTTTGGAAAACATAAGAATGGGAATAGGAGAGGGAGGAGGAAGAAGGGTGGGATCATGTGTGGGCAGGAAGGGAGGGTGGGAAGTATCACTATGTTCCTAAATCTATGTATATGAAACGCATGAAATTTATAATCCTTAAATTAAAAAAAGAAAAAGAAAAAAGATGAAAGAAAAGGAAAGGTTCCTGATTTCTCAAATTTATAGATGGGATATAGTTGCTATTTCCTTAGCTTGTCCTCCTGCTCGTGCTAACCCCTCTGACATAGCTCTCTCTTTGGGAACTGAGTTAGAATTCTACCTCGGCTGCTTGCCAGCTGTGTCACCTTGGCAACTGATACTTGTATAAAATGTGGCTCATGGCACTTACTTTATAGGGTTGTTATCAGCCAAAATAAAATACATTAAGTTCTCGGCATGGCACATAGTAGCTATTCAATGAATCATAAATTTATTTATTAATAACTGTGTGATAGCGGGTTAGCAGAATGTAACATGCTAAAATTATTAGGATTGAATGAAGTACAGGTCTTTTCTCTTGCCTTCAGGCTTTCGGAATAGTCGACTTGGAAATCCTCCCCTTCCACGAAATCAAATGGGCACCATTTCTGCGGGAAAGCCAATGGTGAGTATCCTCTAGAAGGTCTCAGACCGTTCGTTCACATTACTCAGATTGCTTCCCAGTTTTTATAATCTTGAGTTAGGGAGTGAGGTTGATTCAGTGTTGTCAGACCTCCAAGGCTGCATAAGCCTATGTCACATTCTTAACTTGAGGCTGGCAAATGTGTAAAGATAACCACTAGGACATTGTAGAGACAGATGAAGTAATGTCAGAAAATGGTTCTAGGACACCTGGGCAGGTTCATTATCCAGCCTCTGGTAGAATCTGTTCATACATCTCTATTGGAATCACTCCTTGCTCCTCTCAGGAGGCACTTCATATCTCAACAGTCCCTGCTACTGGCCTCATCTACTATGTCACAACCTCTGAGGGACGCATCTTGGAGCCTAGTAAAATGTTAAACAGTTTTTGTGTCTGTTTTGTCCTTTAGTTTTCTCACCAAGTGCCCCAGAAAATGAAATATCCACCACCATTCCCAATGGGACCCAACTCATCTCTTCTCTTGTCTCCCCATGCTTTGGGGGACTCACATGCTTTCTCTGAGGATCCCGTGCTGCAGGACAGCCCCTTTGCCAATTGGGCTGTCTCTTATGACTCCTCTGCATCTCAGTTTCCCAATTACCTGACTTCCAAAGCTTCACCTCCTTTGGGACCAGACTCTTCCCACTCCTCTTCCTCTGATGGTGATGAGCCAAATGGAGGCAGCTCTGAGTAAGTATGAGTATAGACGCCAAGGGGGAAAGACTTTTGAGGCATCTGTGTTATTTGTTGCAAACTTGGCAGAGGCCGCGGGAGAGTGTACATTGTTGTATTTCTACTGAAGAAAGCAAAATGGAAAGCCTTCCTTTTTGCTTACTCACTTCATGCTCATTGGAGCTGGGGCGCGTGGTAATTTTCAGACATCTGGGCCACTGAGGTAAGAGGCAGCAAAATGGTTGGTTAGGGAAGCCCTGCTAATGGACAGACTGGATATCGTGGCTGTCACTTCTTAATTTGTGACAGAGATAGATTAGGTAGATTGAATATTTTAAAAAAGACTTTATAGAGTTGAGTAGGCAGTTATGTTGTTTAATAAGTAAGACTGCATTCTGAGGATTGAAATAGTAGTGTTTTGTACTAGTGTGTTTCTTCTTAGATTACTAGTGCTCCAAGCACATTTTGCCTGGGACACACGATTGCCTTGAGGTTGCAATTGTAACTATTTTTCTTAGAACATTAGCAGCCTCTAAGCCTGGCCTCTTAGAAGGTGGAAAGGACTCAGTGTGATGTGCACGGAGCCCCAAGGGCAGTAGGAGGAAAGATTTCAGGTGGAGTGCTTAACTCAGCGTCCTGCCCTGCAGAGCGGTTGTGAGATTCCTTGGGATTAGAATGGGCATCTTGAGTTTAAATCTGTCAACCTCCCTTTTATCTTCTGCACTGTCTTTCTGCGTTTTTATAGTCACATCACAGAAGCACTTCAGCTTCAGCAGCAGCCTGGATGGACAGATCCCAGTGGTGACAGAGAGTCTTGGGTCCAGCCCGTTGATGCTGGAGTTTCAGAAGGCAGCCTAGGTGATGGTGAACCCCACATCCCATCTCTGCTGTCTATGTCCACGAGGAACCACATGGACATCACCATTCCACCCTTACCTCCAGTAGCACCAGAAGTCTTGCGGGTGGCTGAACACAGACATCGCAGGGGTCTTATGTACCCCTATATCTACCACATCCTCACTAAGGTGAGACCGCACATCAGCATCTACCTCCTGCATCTTAATGCTGTACTGCGTACTTTCTAGGACCATAGGTAACCAGAGAAAATGCAAATCATTGGTATCTGAAGGGAGATAAACAAAGACCAAGTGTGCTGGTTGATGTGAAACCAGCAGGAGATGGGGCTGTACAGTAAATTAGGCCCCTTCAAGACAAGAACCATGCATAGTTTTTAAAATGTTATTTTTATCTACTTGAAAGATAGATTTTCCATCCACTAGTTCATTCCCCAGATGCTGGCTACAGCCATGGCTGGGCCAAGACTGAAACCAGAGCCTGGACCCACGTCTGGGTCTCCCCTGTGGGTGGCAAGGGCGCAAGCATTTGGGCCTTCTTCCTCTACTTCCCCAGGCTCGTTAGCAGGCAGCTGGATTGCAAGCGGAATAGCTTGGACTCAAACTGTCACTCGGATATGGGATGCATGTGTCCCAAGTGGCTCCTGGCTTTGGCTTGGCCCAGCTCCAACTGTTGCAGCCATTTGGTTAGTGAACCAGCACATGGAAGATATCTCTCTTTGTTTCCCCCTCTCTCTGTAACCCTGCCTTTAAAATAAATAAGTAAATTTTTAAAAAATTAAATATAGCTTTTTGTTAAAAATATTTATTTATTTATTTTTTATTTATTTGAGAGGTAGAGTTACAAACAGAAAGAGGGAGAGACAGAAAGAAAGGTCCTCCATCCACTGGTTCTCTCCCCCAAATGGCCATAATGGCTGGAGGGGAGCCAATCTGAAGCTAGGAGCCGGGAGCTTCTTCCAGGTCTCCCACATGGGTGCAGGGGCCCAAACACTTGGGCCATCTTCCACTGCCATCCCAGGCACATTAGCAGGGAGCTGGATCAAAAGAGGAGCAGCTGGGACACAAACTGGCACTCACATGGGATGCCGGCACTGTAACCGGAGGCTTAGTTTACTATGCCACAATGCCTACCCCAGAATATAGCTTAAAGTTGGCTGTGGTGAGCTGGGTTTCTTACAGCTTCTTTTCATTTGAAATTCTGTCTGAATACAAACAGAAAATGTAGCTAGGTTGCAGAGGCTGCGATTCATTACTTGTTTTTCTCAGTTCAATTCTAAATCTTGATGTGGCTGATTTTCTTCTTTTCCCTTTACTATTCTCTTGTTAGGGTGAGATTAAGATCCCTGTATGTATTGAGGATGAGTGTAACATGGAGTTACCTCCAGCTGCTCTCCTGTTCCGATCAGCTCGTCAGTATGTATATGGAGTCCTTTTTAGTCTGGCGGAGACACAGCGGAAAATGGAACGCCTTGCCATACGGCGGCGACTGCCTGTGGAAAGTAAGTATAGTTCTTGCTTCAACAGTTCTCTCCTTGCTTGACCCGGAGTAGAAATGTTCTGTGCAGGTGCATCATCCATTTGGTTATAGAGCAATCTTTAAGAAAATGCGTCATTTACCAGAATACAAATTGGTATGAGAAATGCATGAAGTGAAGCCCAACTACGCAGTTACCAAGCATTCTGAGTGATTTCTACTTGAAAGAATCACACTGGGCTTGGAGAATGGAGAGGTGTATCTGACACAGTTTCTCCTCTGTGAGTTCTTTGTTTTGGGATTTGATCCTGCAAGTAGTTTTAAGCTGCAGAGTGACAAAGTAAAATTAGTTTATTCAAAAGAACACTCTAGATGTCTGCTTCCAGGAAGATGGAGTATATCAGATATAATTCTCCCTATTCTTTCTGCTAAGTAGAACTAAAAGTCCAGGACATTATATATACAACGAGCACAAGACATTCTGGGAGGTAAAAGAAAAGGCAGGCCGGCTGAAGATTTGGGGACCCTAGGTGTGACATGGTAGTACCGGCATGAGTTTCCTGGGTTTTCTTTTTGATTCACGTATCCTAGACTGGGTATATGATGAGCTGGCATCCCAGGAATTTCAACAGCTTCTGAACCAAGGAAAGTCTTCCAAAAAGCCTGCTTTCTCTGGTAAAGGACCTAAAAGAGTAACCTAACAATACAGAAAAGTTTTAGATAATAACCACTGTACTCCAGCCAAATATCATAGAAAAAACTGTGAGCCACTCCCACTCCCACCAGAAATGCCAGAGGAAGAACTTGAACTTCCACCCTTACCAGTCGATGATGAGGTCCCTCAACTTTTCCTCCTGGGGAGGTATCGACAAGTCAAGAGCCAAGACTGGTGCTCACAACTGCCAGTAATTAGACAGTGTTCCCCTCACCTACCAGAATGGTGTCAGAAAAATCCTGCTAAAACATAAGACTTTTTTAAAAAAGATTTATTTATTTATTTGAAAGTCAGAGTTACAAAGAGAAAGGGAGAGACAGAGAAAGAGATAGAGAGATCTTCAATCCACTGATTCACTCCCCAGATGGTCAAAAGGAGCCAGGAGCTTCATCCAGGACTCCCATGTAGATGACAGGAACTCAAGTCACTAGGCCATCATCTGCTGCCCCCCAGGGACATTAGTAGGAATTTGGATCAGAAGCAGAGGAGTCAGAGCTCATAGCAGCACTCCAGTATTATATGCAGACATCTTAAGAGGTGACTTAACCCACTATACCACAAGAACTACCGTGTATATGTAATTTAATACCTAAAAAATGTACTGAAGAGGATATACAGAGAGATACTCTCAAAAACTGTGTGGATAAATCAAAATGGAATTATAAAATTAGTTCATGGGGCTGGCACTGTGGCACAGCAGGTTAATGCCCTGGCCTGAAGCACCTGCATCCCATATGGGCACTGGTTCTAGTCCTAGCTGCTCCTCTTCCAATCCAGCTCTCTGCTGTGGCCTGGGATAGCAGTAGAAGATGGCCCAAGTCCTTGGGCCCCTGCACCTGCATGGGAAGACCCGGAGGAAGCTCCTGGCTCCTGGCTTCAGATCGGCGCAGTTCCAGCCGTTGCAGCCAATTGGGGAGTGAGCCATCGGATGGAAGACCTCTCTCCCTCTCTCTGCCTTTCCTCTCTCTGAGTAACTCTGACTTTCAAAGTAAAATAAAGAGTCTTTTAAAAAATTAGTTCAAGTTTTTCATAGGAAAGGATGAACAAGAAAGCAGGTAAATAAAAAATTAAAAAATTACAATGACAGATTTAATCCTAATATATCAATGATTCATTAAATGTAAGTAGTATATGCCAATTAAAATGTAGAGATTGGGGGCCTGTGTTGTGGCACAGCAGGTTAAACTGTTGCCTGCAATGACAGCATCCCATATGAGTGCAGATTCGAGACCAGGCTGCTCCACTTCTGATCCAGCTCCCTGCTTAAGTGCCTGGGAAAGCAGTGGGTGATGGCCCAAGTACTTGGGCCCCTGCCACACATTTGAGAGACTTGGATTAAGTTCCTAGCTTCCACCTTTCCCCTGGCCCAGCCTAAACCATTGCAGGCTTTACGGGGAGTAAACCAAGAGTTGAGAGCTCTCGCTCTCCCATCTATGCAAACAATAATTTCAGACATCACATAGAGTATATTCTTAAACCACTGGAATCAAACTAGAAATGAATAGCAGAAAGGTAACAAGAAAATCTGTTAATACTTGGAAAAATAGCAAATCATATGTATATAATTTATGAGTCAGTGAGGGAATCTCAAGAGAAAGAAATAAACACATTATTCTGAATGAAAATAAAAATATAGATACTTCTTGACTTAGGATGGGGTTATGTCCCAATACACCCATTATAAATTTAAAATAACATGAGTTGAAATGTATTTAATACACTTACTGAACATCATAGCTTAGCAACATAGTACACTGTAGAGTATTTGATGTTTATCTTCATGATCATATGACTGGGAGCTGTGAATCACTGTTGCTGCCCAGAATGAGAAGATAATACTGTATTTTTTTAAAATTCTTGGGTTATAGCCATTCTGATTGGGGTGAGGTGATACCCCATTGTGGTTTTTATTTGCATTTCCCTAGCAGCTAGTGATCCTGAGCATTTTTTCATGTGTGTGTTGGCCATTTATATTTCATCATTTGAAAATTGCCTATTCATGTCCTTTGCCCATCTCTTAACTGGATTATTTGTTTTGTTGTTGTTGAGTTCCTTGAGCTCTTTGTAGATCCTGAATATTAATCCTTTATCACTTGTATGGCTTGCAAATATTTTCTCCCATTCTGTTAGTTGCCTCTTCACTTTCCTGAGTGTTTCTTTAGCAGTGCAGAAGCTTCTGAGCTTAATGTAATCCCAGTTGTCTATTTTTGTCTTTATTGCCTGGGCTTCTGGGGTCTTTAAGAAGAAGTATTTGCTATGCCAAATGTCTTTCAGAGTTTCCCTGATGTTTTCCTCTTGTAATTTGATGGTATCAGGTCATAAATTTAGATCTTGATCCATTTTGAGTTGCTTTTTGTATAAGATGTGAGGTAGTGGTCTTGTTTCCTTCTTCTACGTGTGTAGATCCAATTTTCCCAGCACCATTTGTTGAAAAGACTTTCCTTTCTTCAGGGATTGATTTCAACTCATTTGTCAAAGATCAGTTAGTTGTAGACATGTGGAATAATTTCTGGGAATTCTCTTCTGTTCCATTGGGTTACATGCTTATTTTGTTGCCAGTACCAGGCTGTTTTTATTTATAACTGCCCTGTAATATGTCTTGAAGTCTGATATTATAATGCTTCCAGCTTTGTTCTTATTTAAGATTGCTTTAGCTATTCAGGATCTCTTGTTTACATATGAATTTTAACATCACTTTTTCTAGATCTGAGAAAAATGTTGTTGGTATTTTGATTGGGATCATATTGATTCCGTAAATTACCTAGGTTAGTATAGAAATTTTGATTGTTAATTTTTTTAATTTACAAGCATGGAAATTTTTTCCTATTTTTGTGTGTCTTACATTTCTTTCTTTAATGTATTAGAATTTTCCTTGTAGAGATGTTTCTCATGCTTGGTTAAATTTATTTCAAGATAGTTACGGGTTTTTTTTTTAGCTATTATGAATGATACTGACCTTACAAGTTGTTTCTCAGTGCTGTCATTGTTTGTGTATACATAAGGTGTTGATTTTTGCATATTGATTTTATATCCTGCAACTTTCCAAACTCTTGCGAGTTCCAGTAGTCTCTTTGTGGGGTCTTTTGGATTCCCTTTTTAAAAAGATTTATTTATTTATTTAAAAGGCATGTTACAGAGAGTTAGAGACAGAGAGAGAGGGGTCTTGCATCCTCTGGTGAACTTCCCAGATTGCCATACTGGCTGGAGCTATGCTGATCTGAAGCCAGGATCCAGGAGCTTCCTCTGGGTCTCCCATGCAGGTGCAGAGGCCCAAGGACTTGAGCCATCTTCTACTGCTTTCCCAGGCCATAGCAGAGAGCTGGATTTGAAGAGGAGCAGCTGGGACTCGAACCAGAAACCATATGGGATACTGGCACTGCAGGCAGTATCTTTACCTGATACATCATGGTGCCAGCCCCTTGGACTCCTTATATATAGGATCATGTCATCTGCAAACAGGGATAATTTGACTCCCTTCTTTCCACTTTGTATCCCTTTGATTTTTTTTTTTTTTTGGTCTAATGGCTCTGGCTAAAATTTTGAGATGGTTAACTATATTGAATGGCAACGGTGAAAGTGGGCATCCTTATCTGGTTCTGAACCTTAATGGAAATATTTCCGTTTTTCCCCATTTAATAAGATGCTACCCATGGGTTTGTTATATATTGCCTTGATTGTGTTGAAGAATGTTCCTTCCATGCCCACTTTGCTTAAGATTTTCATCATGAAAGCCTTTTGTATTTTATCAAATGTTTTCTCTGCATCTATTGAGATAATCATACGGTTTTATTCTTCAATTTGTTTATGTGATGTATCACATTTATTGATTTGCATATGTGAAACCATCCTTGCATCCAGGGATAAATCCCACTTGGTCCAAGAACTTTCTGATGTTGGATTTGATTAGCTAGTATTTTGTTGAGGACTTTTGCATCTATGCTCATCAGGGATGTTGGTCCACAGTTCTCTTTCTTTTTTTTGTATCTTTTCTGGGATTAAGAATTAAGGTGATGCTGGCCTCATAGAAGGAGTTTGGCAGGATTCCCTCCCTTTCAGTTGTTTTGAGTAGTTTGAGAAGAATTAGAATTAGTTCTTCTTTAAAAATGTGGTAGAATTGAGCAGTGAAGCCATCTGGTCCTGGGCTTTTCTTTGTTGGGAGGGCCTTTATTACTGATTCAGTTTCCATCTTGGTTATTGTTCTGTTTAGTTTTTCTGTGCCTTCATGGCTCAGGTTTGGTAGATTGTGTGTGTCCAGAAATCTATCCATTTTTTTCTAGATTTTCCAATTTGTTGACATTATAGCTGTTTATAGTGATTCCTGGTGATTCTTTTTATTTCTATGGCATCTGTTGTTACATTGCCTTTTTCATCTTTCACTTTATTAATTTGAGTCTTCTTGATGGTTTAACCCACTGTGCCACAACACCAGGCCCATTGCCAACTGATTTTTGACAAAGCTATAAAGGTACTTCTTTGGAGGAAGGAGAATTTTTGTTAAATGGTGGTAAGTCAACTGGACATATATAAACATAGAATAAAAGATAAACATAGATAAACAAGAATCATATATCTAGACTAGAATATAAAGTATAGAAAGAATTCTCAAAAGCAAACATTTTTTGAAAGAGTTACAGAGAGGGAGGGAGGGAGAGAGGGAGAGAGAGAGAGAGAGAGCGCGTATATGCAAGAGAGTGATCTTCCATCTGCTGGTTCACTCCCCAAATTGCCTCAATGGCTGAGGTTAGGCCAAGTCAGAGTCAGGAGCCCCATTCTGAGTCTCCCACATGGGTACAGGGGTTCAAGGACTTGGGCTATCTTCTGCTTTCCAATGTACATGAACCGGGAGCTGGATAGGAAGTGGAACATCCGGGTCTCAAACTAGCACCCATATTATACTGGCATCACAGGCAGTGGCTTAATGCATTATGCCACAACACTGACCCAGAAAAGTAAACATTTTTTAGAAAAATCAGTATAGTTTAGATAATTGGCAAAAGACATGTATAGATTTTTCACTGAAAAAGATATACATATGGCAAATAAAGATGTGAAAAAAGGGATGGCTGTTTGGTGCTGCAGTTAAGATGCTGCTTGGGATGCCTGCATCCCATATTTGAGTGCTTGGCTTCTAGTCCTGGCTCCTCTGTGGATTGCAGCTTCCTAGTAATGCTCATCCCAGGAGACAGCAAGTAATGGCTCAAGTACTTGGGTTTCTGCCACTCTTATGGGAGAATTGAATTCTCAGCTTCTGTCTTTGGGCTGACCCAGCCTCTGTAATTGTGGGCATTTGGGGAGTGAATCTGCAGATGGAAGATCAAAATCAATTAATCTCCCCCCCCTGCTTTTTCTAATAAATATAAATAAATACATTATAAAGAGATGTGAAAATATGTTTAACACTATTATTCATCAGAGAAATACAAATTGAAACCACAATGGGGTGACTTTGGGTGTCTCAACAACCTTGGTACAGGGATTGCCCAAGCCCAGACCTAACAGATTTGTTTTCTCATTTCGGATTGGAGGCTTCTGCTCTGAACATTCTCCACCAGATCCTCAGTAAGGCCAAGAAGCATCGAAGCTTGATCCCCCTCATGGTATTTGTTGGAGAAAGAGGTACTAGAGCAGTATTATATTTCTAGAGAAATAGAAAGTTGTATGAGCAGTGTTGTATGTTATGCATCTGACACTGCAATCCAGATGTCATTGGGGATAGAAAGAACACCCTGTAGAACAAAGTGGGTCCCAGTGATCAATACAAGTTCTATTCAATAAATGTGGATTACTGAAGAATGAAGGTCCAGATTTTTAACTTACATGTTTCACCATAAAATTGCTTAGAATGAAAGTACTCCAGGAGCCATCCATGCAACTTTCTACTTTACTAGGAAATATTTCTTCTCTAAATACTCAAAATCTTGTTAATTTTTTGAAGTCTCTTACACTAATTAATAAATATATGAAACTTAGAAAAAATATACAATGAAGTATCATTACCTATCTTTGAGTATGGCTAAGATAACGATAAAATCACTTGCCAAAGAAGATGTGGAAAACTGGATCTCTCACAAAATTTGGTAGGATGCAAAATGATAAGACCACCTGGGGAGATAATTCGTCAGTCCCTTTCAATAGTAAAAATCAACTTATCATACAACCCAGCACTTAGCCGGTTGGGTATTTATTCTGGAGAAATTAAGACTTATTTTTCATGCAGGAGCTTGTTCACAAAGCACTTTTATTAATAGCCCAAGCTAGAAACAACACAGATATTCTTTAAAGGGTGAATGGTTAAACTGTGTTACATTTTCATACCATGGAATACTAATCAGGAAAAAGGAATGAACTGTTGATTAAACAACAGGAATGACCCACAAGGGCATTATGCTGAGTGAAAATGTCAATCTGAAAAGGTCACATATTGTATGATTCTGGTTGTGTAACATTCTCAAAATGACAAATGGGAGAGATGGAGAACCGATTATTATTGCCATGAGTTAGAGATGGGGCTGGAAAGCACTGGGTGTGACTGTAAAGGGGCAGCATAGTGTGGCTATGGAATAGTCCTGTAGCTTGATTACAGTGATGGCTACATGAATCTGCAAATATAGAACTACACACACACACACACACACACACACACACAAATATTGTCCCAGTGTCAGTTTCTTGGCTTTGACATTATAATTATTTAAAGTCTAACCATTGGGGAAATTAGGTGAAGAGTATGTAAGACCTCAGTCTACTGTTTTTGCAATGCCCTGTGAATCTATAGTTATTTCAAATTAAGACTTTTTTTCTAAAAGAGAACCCTAGTGATTGTGGAGCAATGAACGTGAGGGGGACTAGACAGGCTGAAAGTAGGAACAATCAATCTGGAGACTCTTGTGAAGTAAAAGATGATACCTGAACCATTATAGTATTTGTTGTGATTAAGAAAAGGGGACAGATAGAAGGATAAAAAGAGGCTAGAGTCAGCAGGACCTTAATAATAAACAGATGTGGAGGAGGTAAAGAAAGAAGACGCTAGGATGACTGCTGGGTCTCCAGCTTAGGAGCCTCATGCATCCTAGAAGTAGATAGAAGACACATTTGCCTGGTCCTGATAAGCCTTCGGAAATCTAAAAGATGTTGGAGTTTTGAGAATTTTGTGAAATTCCTTACATTCTTTGTACATCTTTCTTTGCCCAGCCTGGTGTATGTTGTTAAGAAATGAGTTTATTTTAACATTTTATTTATATATTTGAGAGTACCCACACACTCCCATTTGATGCTCACTCTAGTAATTCAGCATTGTGTGACATTGAGCCTCTTCATCTGCAAAATGAACAACCATGTTTTGTGATAATGTTGTCATAATAATTCTCTCAGGGTATCGTGAGATAATATATGTAAAGTATTTAATGTGTATCAAGCAGGTAATGCTTGCTATGCATGCTGTTACTATTGCTAACAATAAAAATGATAGTGATACATTATATATGTGTATTGAAATGTCACACTATAGCCCCAACATAGGAGTAATTATTGTTAATGAAGAATCAAAAAAAGAACACAAAAAATCTACTGAGAAAAAAATTAAGGTTGAAATGCGATAGATCTTCTGAATTGTGACCGGCTGCAGAAATACTCAGAGGCTATCTTAGAGCCTATGTTGCCACCATTTCTTCTTTCCAGTTCCTTCTGTGATCCTCAAGGAGTGGTCTGCCTATAAAGGGAAGTCACCTCAAACCCCTGAGCTTGTGTCTGCACTGACATTTCGGGAATGGACTTGCCCAAACCTCAAGAAGCTCTGGCTAGGCAAAGCGGTTGAAGACAAGAACAGACGAATGCGGGCCTTCCTGGCCTGTATGAAGTCAGACACACCCAGCATGCTCAATCCAGCTAATGTCCCCACCCATCTGCTGCTCATGTGCTGTGTGCTCAGGTAAGCCATGGGACATGGAGGTGGCCACTTCCATGACCCTTTCTGTGTTTGATTTTCTTTAGTTTTCGTCCATTTCAGTCCTCATTCCTGATCCAGTTCCTTCCTCCTTATTACCCATAAGTCATCCATTCTTGAGTATTTGGTATGTGTCCTTCCAAGCCATCTTCCATGTGTATATTTAAACATCCATGTTTCTTTGCACAGAACATAATATTGTTCCTATGGTCATTTTTCCCCATTTTTGATATGAAAGGTATTGTGCTTATACATCTCAAATTTTTTCTTACTTTTTTGACCTGATGTTTGTTTTTAAGACTGATCCATTTTGATTTGAAAGGCAGAGCGGCAAAGAGAGTGGGCGGAGAGACTTTTTGTTGCCTGGTTCACTCCCTAAACGACCACAACAGCCAGGTGTGGGCCAGTCGGAAGCCAGGAGCCAGGAACTCCATCCTGGTTTCCCACATGAGTGGCAGGGCCCCAAGCACTTGGGCCATCTTTTGCTGCCTTCCCATGCACGTTAGTGCAGAGCTAGGTCGGAAGCAGTGCATCCGGAACTGAAACCTGCAATCTGATACAGGATGCTGATGTCACGAGCAGATGCTTATGCTGCAGTTACAATGCCAGCCCCTCAGTGTTGTTTTTGAGATCTAGCCATATTCAGTCTTCTTGACTGCTGGATTATGTTCCATCAGACACTGATTTTTAAGTTTGAAATTGATATTCATTTTATTTGAAAGGCAGAGAGACAGAGACATTTTCCATCCTCTGGTTCACTCCTCAAATGTCCACAACAGCCAGGGCTGGGGCAGGCCAAAGCCTGGAGCCAGGAACTCAATTGGGTTTCCTATATGGCTGGCAGGGATCCAATCACTTGAGCCATCACCTACTGCCTCCCAGGGTACATGTTAGCAGGAATCTGTAATCAGAAGCACAGTCAGGGCTCACATCCAGACACTCGGATAGGGAATGCAGACATTCCAAGCAGCTACACAGAACACCTGCCCCCACTGTATTTATTTCAATGATGAATGGATCATTGTTTCCAGTTCTTGGTATTACAAAGAGTGCTGTAGGGAAATCTCACAGATGTATGTGTCTCTTTGTGTTCATGTAATAGTTTGTCTAAAGTATATACACAGGTATAGAATTTCTGTGTCCTGTAAAATATGCATGTAGATTTTTCATTAAAAATTGACAGATTAGGGGCCGGCGCCATGGCTCATTTGGTTAATCCTCTGCCTGCAGCGCTGGCATCCCATATGAGCACTGGGTTTTAGTCCCGGTTGCTCCTCTTCCAGGCCAGCTCTCTGCTGTGGCCCGGGAGTGCAGTGGAGGATGGCCCCAGTGCTTGGGCCCTGCACCCGCATGGGAGACCAGGAGAAGCACCTGGCTCCTGGCTTCGGATCGGCATAGCTCCAGCTGTGGTAGCCATTTGGGGAGTGAACCAGCGGAAGGAAGACCTTTCTCTCTGTCTCTCTCACTCACTGTATAACTCTATCTGTCAAATAAAAAAAATTGCCAGATTGCTCTAGATAATAGCTAAACTAATTTGTATTCCTATAAATAATACATAAAGATTCCTACTTCTTTGGCCGGCGCTGTGGCTCAACAGGCTAATCCTCCACCTTGCGGCGCCGGCACACTGGGTTCTAGTCCCAGTCGGGGCGCCGGATTCTGTCCCGATTGCCCCTCTTCCAGGCCAGCCCTCTGCTGTGGCCCGGGAGTGCAGTAGAGGATGGCCCAAGTGCTTGGGCCCTGCACCCCATGGGAGACCAGGAAAAAGCACCTAGCACCTGGCTCCTGCCATCAGATGAGCGTGGTGCGCCGGCCGCAGCGTGCCATCCGTGGCGGCCATTGGAGGGTTAACCAACAGCAAAAGGAAGACCTTTCCCTCTATCTCTCTCTCTCACTGTCCACTCTGCCTGTCAAAAAAAAATTTTTTTTAAATAAAAAAAAAGATTCCTACTTCTTATTATTGCCAGTATTAATATCATATAACTTAATTTTTGTGAATCCTATTATCTTTGAATTTATATTCCTTTGATGAAGTTGATATTTTATTTTTATGCTTATTAGCCATTTGAGTTTTCTTATTCTATGAAATGCTTATTTATTTGTCTTTCAAATTTTCTATTAGGTTACTACTTTTTCTGGTTGCTTACAGAAGTTCCTTGTCAGACTTGTGTATATATACACACGTGTATATACATGGCAAATATCTGGTTTTTTATTTAAAGATTTATTTATTTTGAAGTCAGAGGTAGAGAGAGCTAGAGAGAAAGATCTTCCTTCCACTGGTTCACTCCCTAGACAACCACAATGGCCAGGGCTGGGCCAGACCAAAACCAGAAACTAGGATCTTCTTCCAGGTCTCCCATGTGCACACGGGGCCAAGCACTTTAGCTGTCTTCAGCTACTTTCCCAGGTGCAATATCAGGGAGCTGGATTGGAAGCAGAGCAGCCGGGTCTCAAGCCAGCATCCATATGGGATGCTGGTGTCACAGGCTGGGGCTTTACCCACTACACCACAATGCCAATCCCCAGCAGATACCTTTTCTCTATTTATGCGTGTGCCTGCAAGTATGTGTCAAATATCTTGTCCAATTGGTCACAATTTGTTTAAACTTTATACACAGTATTTTTTTTTTAATAGAAGTTGAATTGGAAAAACAAACCCAGGCTTAGTTTGTCCTATTATACACTTACAACACCAGTTAATTTTGTGACCTGGAAAATGTTAAGACTTGTCAGTACCAGCAGGCAGGGCAAGCAGCTGGTTGTGCAGTGGACATCAGCTGGGTGTCCTCTACTTTAATTCACATTAACACTGACCTGGGGACTGCGTCCTATCCCGCAGGTTGAAGGCTCGGTTCCCAATACTGCCCCCTTCCACTTGATAAGCCAATTCCCAAAAGACAGGTAACATGTGTTCTCCATGATCCGTGGTAACTAAGAGAGTACCTAAAAAGTACTCTATAGGAGTGAATTTGACACTTTGTGGTGTGATGACTTTGAACAGCCCTTGTCTTCACTGTTTAGAGACGCTGTTTGTTTTCTCTTTTCTTCATACTATTTGAACTCTCTGCTTAGTGTAGAGAGTTATGAGTATAAAGTTAACTGAAAATAGACCTTTGGAAAAAATAAGAATGGGAATAGGAGAAAAAGGAGGAAGAAAGTTGGGAGTATGGGCGGGAGGGAGGTAGGGTGGGAAGAATCACTATGTTCCTAAATTTGTATATATGAAATGCATGAATTTTGTATTTCTTCAATAAAATTAAAAAAAAAATAGATGCCAGTGACAAGCCCTATTGGTTTTACCTGTGCTTACGACTGGTTACATAAACCAGTCTTCCCACAACCCCTTCCTTGGGTTCACTTCCTTGGAGTGACTCCAGAAAATTGCTGGTTCATTATAAAGGATATTACAAAGGATGTGATATGGACGAAGAGATGCATAAAGCAAGGTATGAGGGCAGGGGCATCGAGCTTCCATGCCCTCTCCAGCTTCATCACCCTCCAGAAACCTCCACATGTCCGGCTATGCAGAAACTCTCCAAACCCTGTCCTTTGGGGCTTTTATGGAGACTTCATTGCACAGACATGTTTGAAGTGTGGACAGCTGGCTTCAAATGTGATTGGACAAAAAGGCTTTGGTAAGATCTAATGCTAGTCAAGTGAGTAGGAAATCCCAGTGACGCCTGTCCAGCTATTTCAGCTTTTCTTCCTCAAATATGGGGCAGAAACCCTTCCCAAATGGAAATCTTAGCTCTCTGCTGATGCTTTGGGAGGCAACAGGTGTGGCTGAAGTAGTTAAGTCCTGCCACCCATGTGGGGACCTGGATGGAGTTGCCAGCTCCTGGGTAAGGCCAGGTCCAGTCCTGACTATTGCCAGCATTTCAAGAGTAAACCAGCAGATGGGAAACTTCTCTTTGCCTTTCAAACAAATAGAAATTTTTTAAAGACTTATTTATTTATTTGAAAGTCAGAGCTACACAGAGAGAGAAGGAGAGGCAGAGAGAGAGGTCTTCCATCCGCTGATTCATTTCCCAATTGGCTGCAACGGCCGGAGCTGCACCGAGCCTAAGCCAGGAGCCAGGACCTTCCTCCGGGTCTCCCACGCATAAGCAGAGGCCCAAGGACTTGTGCTATCTTCTCCTGCTTTCCTAGGCCATAGCAGAGAGCTGAATTGGAAGTGGAGCAGCCGGGTCTTGAACCGGCGCCCACACAGGATGCTGGCACCACATGCAGTGGCTTTACCCACTACACCACAGTGCCAGACCTACAAATAGAAATTTTTTAAAAAATAAAATGAGTACCTTATATATTATGTGAGAATGTAGGTGAGAATTTATTTGTGGTCAGCAGCTCTACAGCAGTGGTGTGACAGGGGGAAGATTAGAGTTTGTATGACCTATGTTGTGGAAGGAGTTATAAACCAGGAACTGTGGACAAAAACCAAAATATATATCTATCATAGTATCACAGTAGTGTTTAATTTTTACTAAGCTTTTATTTTAATTTCATGTTTACAGAAAAAATTGGAATAACAACACAATGAACATACATAGCCACCACCTATATTCTATGGGAGTCTTCAAAAAGTTTATGGAAATGCATATTATGGAAAAAAAATATACATGAATTTCAAAACTGTTTTGTTAATTCCATTTTCCATGAACTTTTTGAAGTACCTTCATATAATTTTATTATTCTTGCTTTATCACATATAATTATGCATGTATCAATGTCTAGTCATTCATTCATCCTTTTTTATTTGAAATAAATTACATCTATCAGTACATATTTCAAAATAAATTGTAGCTGCCAGCACACTTCTCCACTCACCAAGAAGTTTTTGGTCTTGTCAAACCCATCAGTTTATACCTTATGCTATGTGCTTCGCAGTCTTATTTAATGAATTCTCCCTTACCAGGGCTGGTGCTGTGGTGTAGTGCATAAAGCCACTGCCAGCAGGGTCGGCATCCCATATGGCTGCCGGTTTGAGTCCCGGCTGTTCCTCTTCTGATCCAGCTCTCTGCTATGGCCTGGGATAGCAGTAGAAGATGGTCCAAGTCCTTGGGCCCCTGTACCCATGTGGAAGACCCAGAAGAAGCTCCTGGCTCCTGGCTTCAGATTGGCCCAGCTCTGGCCATTGCGGATATTTGAGGAGTGAATCATGGGTAGAAGAGCTCTCTCCCAATCCCTGTAACTCTGCCTTTCAAATAAAGAACATAAATCTTTAAAATATCCTCACCTACCCTTGGGTTGTAAAGATATTTTTCTACATTTTCTTATAGTTTTATAATGTTTTCTTCCAAGTCAAGTCTTTAATATAGTCATCATTTATTTTGTAAATTCTGTGAGAGCTAGCTTATTTTTTAAATGTAGTATAGCCATTCCTCAGTTCCATTTATTAAATATTCCTTTCTTCCTATATGCCAAGTTCCTATATATACATTTGTTCATTCCTGGATTCTGTTTTGTTCCATTGCCTGTTATATACCTCATCAATACCACATTGTTTTAATTATTAAGGGTTTATATTTTCCTTATTATAGGGCAGGGAAAAACTCTACTCTTTGCTGCTTTTGTTTCAGAATTATACTAGCTATTCATTGCCTCATGTACCTTTATTCTCGCATATATAATTTAGAATCAGTCCAGTTTCCACAAAACCTTGTTGGATTTTTTTTTCTTTGTCATTGTGGCACTGATCTCTACAGTGTAACATCTTCCCAGCCAAATATCATAGTTTAGTCTTCCTGTTTATTCAGGTCTCTTCCTTTATGTCTTTTTTTAAAAAGATTTATTTACTCATTTGAAAAGCAGAGTTACAGAAAAGGAGAGGCAGAGGTAGAGTGAGGTCTTCATCCACTGGTTCACTACACAAATGGCCACCTTAGCTGGAGCTTTGACAGTCCAAAGGCAGGAGCCAGGAGCTTCTTCTGGGTCTCCCATGTGGGTGCAGGAGCCAAGCACTTGGGCCATCTTCTTCCACTGCTTTGCCAGGTGCATTAGCAGAGAGCTGGATCAGAAGTAGAGCAGCTAGGTCTCAAACCAGTGCCCATAGGGGATGCTGGTACTACAGGCAGTGCTTCACCCACTGTGCCACAGCACAGGTCCCTTTCTTTATGTCTTAGCAGAGTTAATTCTTTTCCAAGGAGGTCTGCTACAGTTTTAAATTATGTCATAAGTACTTTATATATATTTTGATTATGGTTGCTAGTCTATTTTCTATTATACTTTCTCATTTTGGCTGGCGCCGCGGCTCAACAGGCTAATCCTCCGCCTAGCAGCACCGGCACACCGGGTTCTAGTCCCGGTCGGGGTGCCGGATTCTGTCCCAGTTGTCCCTCTTCCAGTCCAGCTCTCTGCTGTGGCCCGGGAGTGCAGTGGAGGATGGCCCAGGTGCTTGGGCCCTGCACCCCATGGGAGACCAGGAGAGGCACCTGGCTCCTGCCTTCGGGTCAGCGTGGTGTGCCGGCCACGGTGACCATTGGAGGGTGAACCAACGGCAAAAGGAAGACCTTTCTCTCTGTCTCTCTCTCACTGTCCACTCTGCCTGTCAAAAAAATAAATAAATATACTTCCTCATTTTAATTTGTTGCCATAGAGGAAGTAAGTTCTTACATAAAGCAGATATCGGGCTCTACAAATCAACAGAGAGTTCTGAACTGTGATACTGGGCAAACCTAACTTTCAATTGCTGTTCTGGTGCTTTTCAGCTTGCATAAGTCACTGTAGCCTTTCTGGACATCTGTTTGTTCACAATATATGGATATTATAATTCTTCTGGGAGCTATTTCAGCAATGAGATCACATATACTGAGCTCCTACCATGTAATAGATACTCAGTATATATTAAGTCCCTAACCAGCTTGACATTAAGACTGGTGACTTAGGCAGTTTTCACAGTAAGAATAAATGGGAAGGATTTATTACTACTACTTCCTAACATGATCCTGAGCCATATCCCTACGGCATCCCATATTAACTCTGGAATTGCATATTTTGCTTATCTTCTCTGTAAAATGTTTAATGGCACATTTTCCCATTTATTTGGCCCTGTAGATAATATGTAAATGACTAAAAATGAGTTATGAACAGTTATAATTAACAGCAATAAGACTGTGTTCTAATAATCTAATAGTCTCTGTATTTCCTGTGAAAAGAATCTTCTTTATTCTTTTTTTATAAGTTTAACTTATTTTCATTTTATTTAAAAGACTCAAAGAAATCTTGTGTCTGCTGGCTCACTCCCTCAAATGCCTGCAAAAGCCAGGGCTTGGCCAAGCCAAAGCTGGGCGCCTGGAACCTAATCTGTGTCTCCCTATATGGATGATAGGGACCCAGTTACTTGAGGCATCATCTGCTGCCTTCTAAGATGTGAGTTAGCAAGAGGCTGGATCAGAAGCCGAGAAGCTGGGACATGGAACTGAGCACTTGATGTGGAATATAGGCATAACAGTCATCAACCTAACTGTGTGCCGAAGCCTTCCCCTCCACCTACTCTTCATTTAGACACATTTCTGATAGTTTTGCCCTATGATTTTCCAGTATGCAACAGACCAAAAGCAGCAAATTGTAAAGGAAGTGAGAGAGGGACTAGGTGCTACTCTTTCAACCAGTTTCTTTTAACCAGTTCTAGTGACAGCGGTGATAAATGATAGCCTACTGCCTAAAATCGGGGGTGGGGTAAAAAAAGAGGTAGCATCTGGAGTCATTTAGCGTAGGGTGAAGTAGCCCTATATAAATCGTTAACCCAGTGTTCAAAAAGTCATAAAGAAGAAGTACTATAGTATTACCTGTTATGTACCTGGCAATTTACTAAGTCAACCCTTTGGGTATGATAGTTTTAATCTTCATAATAGTGCTGAAAAGGAGGTGGTATTTACCTCCATGTAGGGGTGAGGAAATAGGCTCAGAGAGCCATAACTCATGAAGGTTACCTAGCTAGTGAGGGATAGTGAAGGAGGTTAACCCAAGTTTCTCCAACTTGCAATCCCTACGTTATTTAAGAATATAAAATTTCAGGGAAATTCAGTTTAACAATTAGCATAACATATGGTTGGAAATTTACAATTGAGCTTTAGATGAAGAAAGTGAGCACTGGGTAGGAACACTGAACTAGGACCTGATTAAGTACTAATTAAGTACTGATTAAGCATCTAAACTCAATTAGCTTTCTAACTATAGGTGAAGAGTGCCTCCTGTGAAAATAAAGTAATACCTGAAAATTTATGGCTAAAACTTATCTTGGTGAAGTTCTTGAACAGTTGGTCTATGGAAATGGAGTCTTCTAGCAAAGGCTGATAGTTTGAGGAAGGCAGAAATAGTTGCTGCACAGAGTGAGAGATACTGAAAAACTCTTGCCAGGTTTCTGAGATGCAGCCCTGTTGAATGCGGAAAGGCATGAAGCAAATCTCTTACTGTTTCTAGCCAAAGTTCACTCAAATCTCAACAGCTTCCAGAAATAGAACATGATGTTGTTCAAGTTTTCTGGGTAAAGTTCAGGAGTCTCTCCTGAGAAATAAGTATATTAAGAAGCAGTGGTTCGGGGCTGGTGTTGTAGCACAGCAGGTTAAGCCACCACCTGTCACACTGGCACACTGAGTGCTGGTTCAAGTCCTGGCTGCTCCACTTCTGATCTGGTTCCCAGATAATACACCTGGAGAAACAGCAAGTGATAGCCCAAGTGCTTGGGCCCCAGCACCCATGTGAGAGATCTGGATGGAGTTCCAGGCTCCTGGAGCTCCTGGGGCAGCTGGGACTTGAACAGGCAGCCACATGGGATGCCAGCACTGCAGGCAGCGGCTTTACCTGCTCCCCCACAGCACTGGCCCCAACTCTTTCACTTCTTTACATGATACATTGTTGTGAATTGTATTCCACCCACTCTCTGTGCTGTAGAACATCAGAACCTAATCTGCTGCCTTCCAGGATGTGCATTAGCAGGAAGCTGGATCAGAAGCCGATAAGCTGGGACTTAGAACCAGGCAGTTGATATGGGATGTAGGCATCCCAAGCATCAACCTAACCATGTGCCAAAGCCTTCCCCTCCACCTCTCTCTATCCGCCCTTCACCCCACTCTTCTCAGCCTCTACTACTTTTCTAACTTTCCATTTTTTTCTAACCAATTACTTTTTCTATCATTTTTCACTTCTATACATGTGAAAGAACATATGGTGTTTGTCTTTCTGTGTCTTATTACTTCTGGCTTATTTCACCTAATATAATACTCTCCAGTTCTATACATTTTGATGCAAATACCAAGATTTCATTCTTTTTTTAATGGCTGAGCAATATTCCCTTGTGTGCCCATTTTAAAATTGGATTGTTTGTTTTTGCTATTGAATTATTTGAGTTCCTTATAACTTTTAATATTTATTTTTGGAGTTGTTGGAAATATAATTGCTTTTTCAATTTCTTGTTCAGATAATTTGCTATTGGTGTATAATATCACTATGGTTTTGGTACATTGAAACTCATTGGATCTGAGACATTTCTTTGTGGACTTTGGGGTTTTTTATATGGTAGATGATGTCATCTGCAAACTGACAGCTTGACTTCCTCCTTTCCAATTTGAATGCCCTTCAGTTGTTTCTCTTGCCTAACTGCTGTAGCTAGGATTTCTTGAATTAAAGTGGTAAAAATGGGCATCCTCGTCATGTTGCAGATCTCAGAGAGAAGGCCTTCAGAACTTCCCTCATTCAGGATTATGTCAGTTGTTGGTTTACTATACTTGGACTTTATTTGGTTGAGACATGTTCCTTCTGTGCTGCATTTGTTAAAAGTTTTTAATCGTGAAGGGATGTTGAATTTTATCAAGTGTCCTTTCTGCATCTGTTGAGATGACCCCATGATTTTTGGCCTTCATTCTGTTGATGTGAACTATCACATTTATTGACTTGTGAATGTCGAGCTATGCTTGTGTCCTTGGGATGAGTAATCTTTTAAATGTGTCATTGGATTCAGTTTGCTAGTATTTTCTTGAGGATTTTTACATCTACATTCATCAAAAATATTGACCTTAGTGCTTTTGTGTGTGTGTGTGTGTGTGTGTGTGTTTCTTGGGTCCTTTTCTGGTTTTGGTATCAAGGTAAAGCTGATCTCATAGAAAAGTTTGGAAGAATTCCCTCCTTTTCTGTTTTCTGGAATCATTTAAGCAAACTTTGTACTAACTTTTTTTTAAGATTTATTTATTTATTTGAAAGTCAGAGTTACAAAGAGAGAGGAGAGGCAGAGAGAGAGAGAGAGAGAGAGGTCTTCTATCTGCTGGTTCACTCCCCAGTTGGCAACAACAGCCGGAGCTGCGCCGATCCGAAGCCAGGAGCCAAGAGCTTCTACCAGATCTCCTACATGGGTGCAGGGGCCCAAGGACTTGGGCCATCTTCTACTGCTTTCCCAGGCCACAGCAGAGAGCTGGATCGGAAGTTGAGTAGCCAGGTCTTGTACCAGCACCCATATGTGATGCCGGCGCTTCAGGCCAGGGCTTTAACCTGCTGTGCCACAGCGCTGGCCCCTGTACTAACTCTTAACGTTTGCTTGACTTTAGCAGTGAAGCCATCTGATCTTGACCTTTTCTCTGATGTTAGGCTTTTTATTAATTGATTGAATCTTGCTACTCTATTGGTCTGTTTAGGTATTCTATTTCTTTATGATCCTTTGTGAGGTGTATGTATTCAGGAATTCGTCCTCTTCTAGGTTATCAAATTTGTAGCTGTATTATTCTTCATAAAAATTCATAACAACCCTTTGAATCTCTATGATCAGTTATAATGTTTCCCTTCATATATATATATATATATATATATATATATTTGAAAGGCAGAGCAACAGAGAAGGGGAGAGACAGAGAGAGATATCTCCCATCCCCAAATGGCTGCAACAGCCAGGGTTAGGCCAGGCCAAAACCAGGAACCTGACCGAACTCCATCCAGGTCTCTCAAGAGGGTGGCAGGGACCCAGGTACTTGGGACATAATTTGCTGCCTTCCCCAGGCACATTAGTGAGGATGCTGGATTGGAAGTTGAGTGGCCACATTGATATGGGTTGGCAGAGTCCTAAATGGTGACAACCTACTGCACCACAATGCCACCCCTCCATTGTCTCCCTTTTTATCCCTGATTTTATTTTTTAAGTCTTATTTTTTTCTTATTGAGTTTACATAAAAACTTTATCAGTTTTGTTTATTCTTTCACAGAACCAGTTCTTTGTTTCATTGATACTTTTTTTTTTTTTTTGGTCCCTTCTCTCTCTCTCTCTCTCTCTCTCTCTCTCTCTCTCTCTCTCTCTCTCTCTTTAAGATTTATTTATTTGAAAGACAGAACAGAGGGGGATGTATATATGTATATATATATGTGTATATATATATATATATATATATATATATAATAAAAAATGTATTTGAAAGAGAGAGAGATCAGAAGTAAAGGAGGCAGCACATGAACCAGGCATTCCAATATGGTACGCAGGCATCCCAAGTGGCAGCTTCACCCCCACTGTGCCACAATGTCCTCCCCCTGCCATTTTTTTTCTGCTCTGAGTTTTGTTGTTTCCTGCTACTAATTTTGGGTTTGGTTTGTTCTCCTTTTTCTGGTTCTCTAGGGTGCAGCAGTAAGTTCCAATGTTGCTTCCTGCCAATGTACACCCTGAAAGGTAACTGCTGGATGGATAAAGTAGTTGAGTCTGCCATCCATGTGGAATACCTGGATTGAGTTTCAGGTTCCTGAGTTAGGCCTGGTCCAGTCCCAGCCATTGCTGGCATTTGAGACATGAACAAGCAGTTGGAGGACCTCTCTCTCTCTCTCTCTCTCTCTCTCTCTCTCTCTCTGGCTTTTTCAAGTAAAATTTTTTTAAAAAAATAGGAAGTTTTTTTTGTTATGGATTTTTAGTTTTATTGCATTGTGGCCAAGTAAGAGACTTCATAAAAATCTCTTTTTAAATAAGATTTATTTATTTGAAAGACAATGTGAGAGAGAGGTAGAGACAGAGGGTGATCTTTCATCCACTGGTCCACTCCCTAATTGCCTGCAACACCTCAGGCTGAGCAAGGCCAAAGCCAAGAGCTGAGAACTCCATCTATGTGGCAAGGGTCCAAGTACTTGGGCTATCATCTACTGCCTTCCCAGCTTCATGAGGACGAAGCTGAATCAGAAGCAGTATAGTTCGGACTTGAACCAGCACTCTGATATGGGAGGCTGATGTCCCAAGTGGCAGTTTAACTCACTGCACCACAATGACATCCCAAGATGTGTGTTTTTAAAAGTTTGTTGAGACTTGTTTTGTGACCTACCATATGCTCTATCCTGGAGAATGTTGCATGTGCTGTTTAGAAGAGTCTGAATTCTGTAGCTGCTACATGGATCATTCTATAGATGTTTGTTAAGTCCATTTGAGCTAGGGTGCAATTTGTTTCCTCTGTTTCTTTATTGATTTTCTGTATGGATGATCTCTCCATTTCTGAAAGTGGAATATTAGTGTCCCTTTGTATTACTGTCCTGAGGTCTGCCTCTCCATTTAAGTAGATTAATATTTGCTTCTTGTTTTGGGTGCTCTGACATTGAATGCATGTCTACACACACACACTCACATATATATATATATATATATATATATATATATAATTATTATTTCCTCTTATTGGATTGACCCCTTTGTCATTATATAAATGACCTTTATTTGCTGAATTTATCAATATAGTTACTCTTACCCATGAGTTTTCTACCTTCCAGAGAATATATGACTAGTAAATCACAATTTCAGAGCTATAGGATACAGTAGAGCCCTTACCCATGTCCCATGGCGCAAGTACAGTTACGCTGGGGTTTGTGTACTGGCAGATGTGGTCCTGGCTCAGTGGAATGCAGATTGGCCCTTCTTCTGATTCCATGAGGCGAGTTTGGGTGTCCTTGGGACTTACAGAACCAAATCACAGTCTCAGAACTGCAGAATGCAATGCAGTCTTTACCCAGGCTCCACACAGCAACCTCAGCTTGTAGTAGGGATTGTGCACTGACAGGTGCAGGCCTAGAGTGCTGGAAATGAAGGCAGGGCCTCCCTCAAGTCCCACAGGTTGAGCCCTTGAGTTCTCAAGGGCTTATAGAACCAGAGATCACAGTTCCAGAGCTACGGGAAGAGGTGAAAATCTTACCCGAGTCCCAGTGGGGGACAATTCAGGTTATGCTGGGGGTTGCACACCGGCAGCTGTAAGCCTGCGGTGGTGGAATTCAGTTAGGGCCTTCCTCAGATCCCTTAGGGCAAGTGTGGATGTCCCCAGGGCTTCTGGAACCGAGTCACAGTCTCAGAGCTGTAGGCAACAGGGTACCTTGCCAGCTGCGGAACTGCAGCTATATCATGCAAAGATATTCCTTTTTGCCCATGGGCTAAGTGCAGGTGATTATTGTACTCCTGAGATGATTGGACCAACAGCCAGAGTCCCAGAGGTGCAGGACCCAGAAGGAGCCTTCCCAAGGTCTCATGGCATAAGCAAGTTTACACGGGGGATTGTGTTCTGATGACCAAGTGCCCAGAATCAAAGGATACAGAGGCGGGCTTTCACAGGCCCTTCCAGGACTTGTATACTGGCTGCTGCCAGCGCTCAGCTTCAGGATGTGGAAGGCAACTTCTGGAGATCACACAAAGCCAGCAAGCATGACTATAGAGTTTGTGTTGGGCAATCCTGCAGCTGTGGGATGCAGAGGGGCCCTACCTCTGCCCTGTGAACCATGCTGTTTCCGGTGGCTTCTGTTTGTAACTTCGGGCTGCCTGCTGGCCCCTACAGCAGAATGGAGTCTAATGGTGGCTGTGATGCAGTACCTTGTTATCTAGGGCTTTGGGGAGGAGGCAATAGGGGTTCCTTTTTCTGGAGCAAAGCAGTTTCTTGGACCCCAGTCAGCTTTCCATACTGGACTGAAAGCTTGGGAGGACTGTGGAACTCTCCTGCAGTTAAGGCTGCTGGTCTCTAGCAATGATGGCCTTGGCTGAGCTTTTCTTCTTACGTTTTCCTGGCAATGTCAAGTTCTCTCCCAGCCTGGAAGCTAGGAAAAGAGTTGCAGTGGGCTTTGTTCTTCTCTACATGTTGGCTCTCTGAGTCTCCATTATTTAGTGTGCCTAGTACTTTTTTTTTGTCTTAAAAGGGTTTATTTATTTACTTGAAAGGCAGAGTTACAAAGAGAGGTCTTCCATTCACTGATTCACTCCCCAAATGGCCACGATGGTCAGTGCTGGGTCAGGCCAAAGCAAGGAGCCTGGAACTCCATCCAGGTGTCCCACATGGGTAGCAAGGGCCCAAGCACTTGGGCCATCTTCTGTTGCCTCCCCAGCTGCATCAGCGGGGAACTGGATGAGAAGTGAAGCAGCTGGGACTCTAATTGGTGCTCTGATGGGATCACTATTGCAGGCAGTGATTAACCTGCTGTGCCACAACACTGCCCTCCCATCACTTCTTCAGTAAATCTGAAAATGCTGTCCTTCCTTTGTTGTCCTGGTTCTTCTCTGTGGCCAAGGCAAGCACAAGGCACCAGCTTTCAGCCATCTTGGACCCTTTCTTTGATATTTTCTTCTTATTCGTATCTCTTTCTTTTTGTTAGAAGAACTCTTTTCTCCTTATAAGGAGTCTGGTGGAGATATGGTCTCCCTGCTTTTGTTTCTCTTTGTCTGTCCCTCGTCTCTATAGGCTACCTTTTCTGGGAACAGTGTTCTTGGCTGCTAATATTTTTTTTTTAATTTTTTTGACAGAGTTAGAGAGAGACAGAAAGGTCTTCCTTTTCCATTGGTTCACCCCCCAAATGGCCGCTACGGCCGGCGCTCTGCGCCAATCCAAAGCCAGGAGCCAAGCACTTCCTCCTAGTCTCCCATGCAGGTGCAGGGCCCAAGCACCTGGGCCGTCCTCCACTGCCTTCCTGGGCCACAGCAGAGAGCTGGCCTGGAAGAGGAGCAACCGGGACAGAATCCGGCGCCCTGACCGGGACTGGAACCCGGGGTACCGGCGCCGCAGGCGGAGGATTAGCCAAGTGAGCCGCGGTGCCGGCCTGCTAATTTGTTTTCTATCCACACTGTGAACGTCTCATCTCACTTGCTTCAGGCCCGGAAGATCTCTTCTGCAAATGCTGCTGTTAAGTACACTGGGATATCTTTATTTGTTGCTTCTTTCATCCTCCAGACTTCAGGATCCTCTCTTGAGCTTGGAGAGCTTGATTATAGTATGTCTCGGGGTGGACTTGGTTAACTTGAATATAACTAATGATCTCTGACCTTCCTGTACCTGGATAGTTGGAGCTTCCTCTTCTTTGGGCAAGTTTTCTGCTATTGTCTCTTTGAATATCCTTTCTACCCCTATGGCGTTCTGAAGTCCTTCTTGAACCTGAATAATTCAAATATTTCCTCTTTTCATGTTGTGGAAAGTTCCCATAAGCTGTCTTCATTTCTCTTGATTATTTTCTATTTTCTGCTCCAATTATGTATCTTCAGAGAAGCAGTCTTTAAGCTTAGTGATTCTTTATTTAGTTTGTTCTATTCTGCTATTGTTAGCTTCTGAATTGCTTTTTTTTTGTTTCACTTATTGTACTTTTCAGAGAATTAGTTTGATTTCATCTCTCTGCAAAGTCTCTTGTTTAGAATATTAAATCATTCTTGTGTTCTATGAGTTCATGGCATTTGAAAATTTATGTTTCTTTTTTTTAAAGATGTATTTATTTACTTGAAAGAGTTACACAGAGAGAGAAGGAGAGGCAGAGAGAGAGAGGTCCTCCATCTGTTGGTTCACTCCCTAATTGGCCGCAATGGCCAGAGCTGTGCCGATCCGAAGCCAGGAGCCAAGAGCTTCCTCCGGGTCTCCCATGTGGGTGCAAGGGGCCCAAGGATTTGGGCCATCTTCTATTGCTTTCCCAGGCCACAGCAGAGAACTGGATCAGAAGTGGAGCAGCTGGGTCTCGAACAGGCACCCATATGGGATGCTGGCACTGCAGGCAGTGGCTTTACCCACTATGCCACAGCGCTGGACCCAAAAATGTATGTTTATAGCTGGTCAATTTCTGGCATTTTATTATGTTCATTAGGTCAAGTCATAGGTTGTTGAGAGTTATTGGCATTTACTGGTGTTTATCATCATCTACACATTTGCAGGATTGGTTGTGGTAACTTTGCTTCCTGGCTGTCCTTCCAGAAATTCTAAGTAGTTGTTTATTTTATACTTTTAAACTTATTTATTTATTTGAAAGGCAGAGTTAGAGAGAGAGAGAGAGAGAGAGAGAGAGAGAGAGAGAGAGATCTTCCATCTGCTGGTTCACTCCCCAGATATCACAATCGCTGGAATTGCGCCGATCCGAAGCCAGGAGCCAGGAGCTTCTTCCAGGTCTCCCACGTGGGTGCAGGGGCCCAAGGACATGAGCCATCTTCTACTGCTTTCCGAGGCCTCAGCAGAGAGCTGGGTCAGAAGTGGAGCAGCTGGGACACAAACTGGTACTCATATGGGATGCTGGCACCACAGGTAGAAGCTTAGCCCACTGTGCCACAGTGCTGGCAAATTGTTGTTTATTTCCTCCCAGCCTGAGGATACTTTTGCTATTTGAGCACTAAATGGTACCGTAAGTTGAGGTTTACTGGAGGCGCATTGTTGGTGTGCCTTCGCTATTTCAGTCCCAGAAGATGCCCTGAGTTCAGCTTTGCCCCAAATCTGCTGTTGATGTGTTATTCAGATTGAATTTAGGAGGTGTCTAAAAAGTGGTCATCCATCCCTGCAAATATAGTCCTGTGGCCACCAATGCTGCAATACTGGTTCATATCGAGAGCCCATAACCTGCTGAGACGAGTTCAGCATGAGGGATAGGACCAAAAGCAAACACTGATATGTTCTGTCAGCTCCTCGTGTGCACTCATAAACTGAGAGTGCTCCCACAAACCACAGGTTATGCTACCTAGAATATAGGATTAATCAGCTGGGCCTGTGGGGCTCTAACTGGCATGGGGGCAAATTGAGAGGCTTTGTCCTTAGGCACTGGCTTAGATACAGACACCATCTGAATGTGCCAAGCACTGGATTTTCTGAGCATGGCACTGAGTTCCACAACACCATCCTGTGGTTCTTTGCTGCCTGCCCAAGGTTGGCGTTCGAGTAATAAAGGCCAACTGTTGGCCTCCCGGATTGGCACTAAGCTGGTCACACCTGGGTTTCACAGTCACCACACCCTTCATAGTCTCCAGGGTGCCCATCAGGCCCATGTGAGGCTGGTGTTGCTACACAGTGAGATGAATCTGTCACAGAGCCAGCGCTTTGGCATAGTGGGTAAAACTGAAGCCTGCAGTGCTGGCATTCCATATGGGCACTGGTTAGAGTCCCGGCTGCTCCACTTCTGATCCAGCTCTCTGCTATGGCCTGGGAAAGCAGTAGAAGATGGCCCAAGTCCTTGGGCCCCTGTAGCCACGTGGGAGACCTGGAAGAAGCTCCTGGCTCCTGGCTTTGGATCAGTGCAGCTCCAGTCTTCGTGGACATCTGGGGAGTGAACTAGTGGATGGAGGATCTCTGTCTCTCTGTCTCTGTCTCTCTCTCTGTCTCTCTCTCTTTCTGCCTCTCCTTCTCTCTATGTGTATAACTCTTTCAAATAAATAAGTAAATCTTAAAAAAAAAAAAAAGAATCTGTCCCACGGGGTGCAGGTCCCTTGCCTGATATCAGGGCAGTTCTAGAGCTCCCTCTGCAACCCCTGACCTGGGGGAGAGGCTTTTGGGCTCTATTAGGTGGTGGATCTCATAGTGATGGGGCCAACTCTGAGCTCTAAGGCAATGTCTCACGTTCCTCTTCCTGCCCTACTCCTCGGCAGCTGGAGTCTTGCTCTGCTGTCTGCAGGTTAGGGATATGGTGACAGTGGCAGGGCCTTAGCCTCATTATTAAAGAAGTTCCAAACACTCATTCTGCAAGTGTGGGCCTTGGGGCAGGAGCCATGGGTCCCATCTGGCTTTGGTTTTTGTCATGGCAGGACTAGTGCTGGGGTTCAAGTCTAAGGACGGAGCTTAATTCACACCCCGTCTCCCAAGCAAGGGATGAGGCAGCTCTCTCCATAGTATGCTCCTTGGAGCTGGAGGAGAGGTGACATGGGCAACTTGTTATCTCATGGTTTCTTTAATATTTATTTATTTATTTATTTGAAAGGCAGAGTTACAGAGAGGCAGAGGTACAGAGAGAGAGGTCTTCCATCCACTGGTTCACTCCCCAGATGGCCACAAAGACCAGAGCTGCACTGATCCAAAGCCAGGAGCCAGGAGCTTCTTCCAGGTCTCCCACACAGGTGCAGGGGCCCCAGCACTTGGGCCATCTTCTACTGCTTTCCCAGGCCATAGCAGAGAGCTGGATCGGAAGTAGAGCAGCCGAAACTTGAACTAGTGCCCATATGGGATGCCGGCACTGCAGGCGGCGGCTTTACCCGCCATGTCACAGTGCTGGCCCCTCTTTAATGCATCTTTTTTTCTTGTTATACTCAAGTCAGACAATGTGGTCTCTCACTTGGCTTGTCTTGTGAAGGTGACCTCTCCTCACAAGAGGTGTGTTGGCCCTATTAAACACAAAAATGTATTATCAGATCCCATCATAAGACCCTGGAAATACTTGATGTTAAAATATGCCAAAGGAAGCATCACAAATCAGTGTTCAAGAGATGAATTAAAAAAAAAAAAACATTAGTTTATTTGATTCAAAGGTAACGTTAGAGAGGAAGAGACAGAAAGAGAGGTCTTCTGTCCACTGGTTCACTCTCCAAACAGCCGCAACAGTTGCGGCTCGGCCAAGCCAAAGCCAAGAGACAGGAGTTTCACCAGGTCTCCCACGTGAGTGCAGGGGCCCAAGGACTTGGGCCATCTTCCACTGCTTTCCCAGGCCATCAGCAGGGAGCTGGATTGGAAGTGGAGCAGCTGGGACTCAAACTGGCCTGCAGGCAGCAGCTCAATCCTCTATGCCACAACACCAGCCCCCTAGAGATGAATTTTTTAAATAGTTATGGCTTAGAGAATTGGATTCGTATTGCGGAGAAAACCTCCATTTAGAGCATTGGCTCATATACATCCCAGATGGATTGAGTGTAGAGATAAGGGTTTTAGAAAAGGTAAAAGAATAAAACATTGCCCAATGATTTCATTGACCTTGGGATAGGAATGGATTTTTAAAATGAAAATAAGCCTCAAAGCTGGGGTGTTGTCAGCAACTATAGCAGCCTCTGTGGCGGTCAGGAAATCCAACACTTCCGTTGCTCGTGGCTGCAATACACCAAGCTGAAAACTTGACTGGGAGAGCTGGGCGACAAAGTAGTCTTAAGGGGCCTTGATGCACTCTCCCATATTCCTGAGAATCTAGAAAACTGCATGTGTCCTCAAGAGAAACCAGACAGTAGCCTGGATACACATTCATACTTTGCTGAACATGAGGCCTTGCACAAGGTAAAAGTAGAAACCAGGCACGCTTGTAAACAGCCTGGATTTTTAATCCATGCCTCGATATATACATATATCCCCTTGAAGTCTTAATGCTCAAGGTGTTTGTGCACAACTTTGACCAATCATTGGCTAACTAAAAAGATATGCTATGTAAGGAAGATGCTTAAGAAACATGTACAGAGCAGTTAAAAATCTGAGCAGGCACATTAGTGGCCACATAAATCAGGCAAGACAGACTTTTCTCCAATGTTAGTATGAATGAGTCACTAAATAAACAAAAGGGCATGAGACCTATGAATCTAACCATATTAGTAATTACACCAACTATACATGAATTGAGCACTCTAAAACAAAAGGAAGATATAATTGGGCTTGGCACTGTGGCATAGTGGGTTAAGCCACCTCCTGCAGTGCTGGCATCCCATATGGGCGCTGGTTTGAGTCCTAGCTGCTCCACTTCTGATCCAGCTCTCTGCTAATGCACCCTGGGAAAGCAGCTGAGGATGGCCCAAGTCCTTGGGCCCCTGCACCCATGTCGGAGACCCAGAAGAAGCTCCTGGCTGCTGGCTTCTGCTTTACCCAGCCCTGGCCGTTGCGGCCATCTGGGGAGTGAGCCAGCAGATGGCTCTGTTTCTACAACTCTGACTTTCAAATAAGTAAGTAAATCCTTAAGAAAATTGTGATGATAGTTACACAGCTCTATAAATTTACTAAAAATAATTAAATTGTGACATAATAGATGAATTTTATGAACTATACCTTTAAAAAGCTTCTTTAAGGTAGCTTTCAGTATATATTAAAATTATTCCTGGGGCCAGCACTGTGGCACATAGTAGGTTAAGCCTCCGCCTGCGGCAATGGTATCCCATATGGGTGATGGTTCGAGTCCCAGCTGCTTCTCTCTGATCCAGCTCTCTGCTATGGCCTGGGAAAGCAATGGAGGATGGCCCATATGCTTGGGCTCCTGCACCCATGTGAGAGACCCAGAAGACACTCCGGCCATTGTGGCCATTTGGGGAGTGAACCAATGGATGGAAGACCTCTCTCTGTGGCCCTGCCTCTCAAATAAATAAATAAATCTTTAAAAAATTATTGCAATGGAGTGGGCACTGTATGTAGTGCAGTAGGTTAAGCTGGCACTTGAGATGCTCCTACCCCGTGTCAGAGTAACTCCTACCTCCTCTGCATCCCATACAGCTTCTTGCTAATGCACCTAGGTGGCAGCTGATGATGGCCCAAGTATTTGAGTTCCTGCCACCTACATGAGAGACCTCAATGGAGTTCGTGGCTCCTGGATTTGACTTGGCCCAAGTCCTAATGATTGCACCCATTTAGGGAATGAACCAGTGAATGGAAGATCGATCTCTTTCTCTAACTCTGCTCTTCAAATAAATAAATGAATCTTTAAAACATAAACAAACAAATAAATAAATAGTTGGAGCCGTGTTGTGGCAAAGCACTTTAAGCAGTAGCCTGCAATGCCAACATCCCACATGAGTGCTGGTTTGAGTCCTGGTCGTTCCATTTCAGATTCAGCTCCCTGCTACTGCACCTAAGAAAGTACTAGAAGATGCCCCAAGTGCTTGGGCCCCTGCCACCTATGTGGGGGACCTGGATGGAATTTGTGGCTCCTGGCTTTAGTCTGCCCCAGCCCTAGTGTTGCAGCCATTTGGAGAGTGACCAGCAGATTGAAGATCATATTTTTTGTTCTCTCTCTCACTTACTCTCATTTTTCCTTTCAATTAAATATAATAAATCTTTAAAAATAAATATTTTAAACTCAAATATGTTGATACATGCACAGATTTGTAAATTTACTAAAAATTCTGGTACTTATAATGGATTAATTTTATGAATTATACCTCAATAAAGCTTTTTTAAAAAAAGATTTATTTATTTGAAAGTTGTCATTAGACCTTCCATTTGCTGGTTCACTCCTCAAATGGCCATAACAGCCGGGACTGGGCCAGGCCAAATCCAGGAGACTAGAACGCCATTCAGATCTCCCACAGAGGTGTGGGGGCCCAAGCAATTGGGCCATCTTCCACTGCATTCCCAGACCATTAGCAGGGAGCTGGATAGCAACTGGAGTATCCGGGATATGAACCGGTGTCCATATGGGGTGTGGGCGTTGCAATTGACAGCTTTACCTGCGGGCCCCTCAATGAAGCTTTCAGGTAGGTTTCAGTGTATGTTAATTATTCCAAAGGAGCCATCCTTGTGGGACACCCATATCAGAGGTGTCTGGAGTCAAGTCTTACCTCTGCTTCCAATCCAGCTTCCCACTATTGCACACCCTAGGAGGCAGCAGGTGATGGGTCAAGTGTTTGGTTCCCTGACTCTCACGTGGGAGATCCTGATGAAGCTCCAGTCCCCTGGCTTCAGCCTGGCCCAGCCCTCAATGTTGCAGGCATTTAGGGAGTGAACCAGCAGCAGATGACTCTGTGTGTGTGTGTGTGTGTTGCTCTGCCTTTCAACCTTTCAAATGAATAAAAATAAACTAAAAAATTCTGAAAAACAGTTTTTTTAAAGGTGAATATGACAAAGAAAAAATAAAGACTGAGCCCTTTCCCCCTTGAAAAGGGAATACATAAAAATAACAGTCAATAACTGTGACTGCATCTGTATGCCCAAATACCCAAAATGAAAATGACAAGTGACAAACTAGGGAAATATTCGCAACTGTTAGGACAGTATGTTAATATTCTTGCTATACCAAGATTTTTTAAGAGATTTATTTATTTCACAGGTAGAGTGACAGAGAGGAGAGAGGAGAGAGAGAGAGGTCATTCTCTGTTGCTTCACTTCCAAAATGGCCACAATAGCTGGGGCTGGGCCAAGCCAAAGTCAGGAGTCAAGAATTTAATCTGGGTCTCCCCTGTGAGTGCAGGGGCCCAAGCACCCTGGCCATCTTCTGCTTTCCCAGGCACACTAGCACATAGCTGGATCAGAAATGGAACAGCTAGGACTTGAACCGGCGCTCAGATGGGATGCTGGCATCACTGGCAGAGGCTTACCTCCCTGTGCCACAATGCCAGCCCCATGAAGCCTTTTTTAGATAACAGAGCCCCACATGGGTAAATGACATTCTCTTCAAACTCATTTGTTTTACAAGAAACAAAAGCCACTCTAATCATCTTATTGTGATAACAGGTAATCGCATAGTCATCCCAGGACAAGAAAAGCGCTACATACAAGTGCTCCTGGAAAGGCGGGGCAGTGATTGTCACACTCTCTTGGGGCTCTGGAGCTCCTTTCTGCATGTCTGTTTTGTTGCATCTGTTAGCTCAAAATGTCAAGACCCTAATTAGGAAGTCATGGATATATTTAATTTGGATCAGCTGTTGACCTTACTAAACTAACTGTCAGTATTGAAGATTATTTTACTTGAAAGGCAGAGTTACAGAGAGAGGGGAGAGGGAGAAGGAGAAACAGAGAGATCCTGTGGTGTCCCCCCAAATGGCCGCGATAGCCGAAACTGGGCCAGACCAAAGCCAGGAGCCAGGAGCTTCATCCAGGTCTCCCACACGGGTTCAGGGGCCCAAGCATTTGGGCCATCTCCTGCTGCTTTCCCAGACATATTAGCAGGGATCGAAAGTGGAGCAGCCAGGAATCAAACTGGCGCTCATATGGTTTGCCAGTATCACAGGTAGTAACTCAACCCACTACGCCACAGTGCTGGCCCCTACTGTCAGTATTATAAAGATAGTACTTCAGATGGTCTGAAATGGAGGTGCAGACAGAACAGGAACATGAACTGATATGTCTGTGATTGTCATAGATCCGTTACAGAACTATGTGTTTGGAAAAGATGTGTAACCTCGCCATTAACAATCAACGACAAATTTTAATACTGAGATGCCTATTTTTTTGCCCACTATATCCTTAAAGATCAGTAATAATCCTTGGTAGCATACTGCTAGGAGATGGGGCATGCATTTTCCCAAGCTGGCCTGGAAAATATTTTTTCTATATTTATTTTTTATTTTTTATTTATTTTTTTTTATATAAAGCTTTTATTTAAAGAATATAAATTTCCAAAGAACAGCTCATGGACCACAATGGCTCCCCCCCCCACAACTTCCCTCCCTCCCCCCACCCTCCCCTTTCCTGCTCCCTCTCCCCTTCTGTTCACATCAAGATTCATTTTCAATTCTCTTTATACACAGAAGATCAATTTAGTACATATTACGTAAAGATTTCAACGGTTTGCCCTCGCATAGAGACACAAAATGATAATACTGTTGGAGTACTAGTTATAGTATTAATTCACAATGTACAGCACATTAAGGACAGAGATCCTACATGATTTTTTTTTTAAAAAAATTGATTGTCTATGCAATTTCCAGTTTAACACCAAGATTTTTTAATCATTTGCAATTATCTTTATGTAAAGAAGATCGATTCAATATATACTATGTAAGGATTTCATCAGTTTGCACCCACTCAGAAACACAAAGTGTAAAAATACTGTTTCAGTACTAGTAATAGCATCACTTCACATTGGATAACACATTAAGGACAGATCCCTCATGAGACGTAAGTACACAGTGACTCCTGATGTTGATTTAACAATTTGACACTCTTGTTTATGGCGTCAGTAATCTCCCTAGGCTCTGGTCATGAGTTGCCGAGGCTATGGAAGCCTTTAGGGTTCTCCGACTTCGATCTTATTCCGACAGGGTCATAGTCAAAGTGGAAGTTCTCTCCTCCCTTCAGAGAAAGGTACCTCCTTCTTTGATGGCCCCGTTCTTTCCACTGGGATCTCACTCGCAGAGATCTTTCATTTAGGTCTTCTGTTTTTTCCAGAATGTCTTGGCTTTCCATGCCTAAACTATTCTCATGGGCTCTTCAGCCAGATCCGAATGCCTTAAGGGCTGATTCTGAGGCCAGAGTGCTATTTAGGACATCTGCCATTCTATGAGTCTGCTGTGTATCCTGCTTCCCATGTTGGATCATTCTCTCCCTTTTTCATTCTATCAGTTAGTATTAGCAGACACTAGTCTTGTTTGTGTGATCCCTTTGACTCTTAGACCTATCAGTGTGATCAATTGTGAGCTGAAATTGATCACTTGGACTAATGAGATGGCCTTGGTACATGCCACCTTGATGGGATTGTATTGGAAACCCCTGGCACAATTCTATATTTATTTAGGATCTTTAAAATGGAGGAGAACCTTTGGCCTGATAATTCTACACTGGGAGTCTAGTCTGAGGGAATGAATAATCAGAAATGCTGACAAGATTTAGTATGTGAATAAGTTTATAGTGTTAGTTATAAAAGAAAATGTATAGACAGCTTAGAACTATTTAAGTAAATTGATATACTCAATGAACATGCAGTCATTAAAAACAACATTTTTAAAAAGTACTTAATACAAAGTTCTCAGAGTATAATCTTGAGTGAAAAAAAGCCAGATGCAAGGCCGGCGCTGTGGCTCAACAGGCTAATCCTCCACCTTGCAACGCCGGCACCCCGGGTTCTAGTCCCAGTCAGGGCGCCGGATTCTGTCCCAGTTGCCCCTCTTCCAGGCCAGCTCTCTGCTGTGGCCAGGGAGTGCAGTGGAGGATGGCCCAAGTGCTTGGGCCCTGCACCCCATGGGAGACCAGGAGAAGCACCTGGCTCCTGGCTTCAGATCAGCGCGGTGCGCTGGCCGCAGCACGCCGGCTGCAGCAGCCATTGGGGGGTGAACCAATGGCAAAGGAAGACCTTTTTCTCTGTCTCTCTCTCTCTCAGTGTCCACTCTGCCTGTCAAAAAAAAAAAAGCCAGATGCAATATTCTATATATACATTGAAGGAGAAAGAAATTGAGGTGTGAGATGCTAAAAAGAAGCAAACTCTAAGAAATCATAACTTTTGTTATAACCTGAATAATTTGATTATGTGTTATTTCATTTTTCAGTTTTTTCCTTTTTTTCCGTTTTAAGTTTTTCTGAATGAGAATGAATTTGGACTTTTGTTACCAGAATAAAATTGTAAATATTATTTAAAATTGAAAAACAATTGAGGACAGACATTGTGGCATAGCTGGTGAAGCTGCCACTTTTAAGGCCTGCAACCGGTATTGGAGAGCTGCTCCACTTCTGATCCAGGTCTGTGCTAATGCAACTGGGAAGGCAGTAAAT
Organism: Sylvilagus floridanus; assembly: GCA_949820135.1. NCBI lineage: Eukaryota > Metazoa > Chordata > Mammalia > Lagomorpha > Leporidae > Sylvilagus > Sylvilagus floridanus. The sequence goes on from OX463223.1 coordinate 94,514,483, forward strand.
GATGGCCCAAGTGCTTTGTTGGGGTCTTAAGCCTGAGACTGGCCCCTGACCAGCAGGGGGCAGTACAAGCACTCCCCAACAAGGCGAACGGGAGAGGTAAGGTCAAGCACACCACAGCAAGTACCTGTGAGTTCTGTCAAAGCAGGGACCACTTTATTGAGGAAGTGTACAGGCTTATAAAGCTTACGAAGGGCATGCACAGTAGAGGAGCCAATCAGCGAAAAGATCACGCAGGCACGGTGGCCATGCACAGGGGCACCTTAAGCGAGGTATAGGGACCAAGCACTGTCCACGTGTCCAGAACTAAATCGGACCTATCCATGCAGGTGGTCCGATTAACCGCATTGGCCGCAGACATGCCCCCTGATCATCTGCCAGGCGCCATGTTGTTAGGGACTATTTTATGCAATGCCCAATAGTGCTTGGGCCCCTGCCACCCATGCGGGAAACCTGGATGGAGTTCTTGGCTCCTAGCTTTAGCCTGTTGCACCCTTAACTATTTTGGCCATTTGGGAGTAAACGAACAGATGGAAGATTCTCTCTCTCTCTCTTTCCCTCCCTCCCTCCCTCCCTCCCTCCCTCCCTTCCTCTGCCTTTCAATAAATATTTTTTAAAAATGAAGTTGAGGGGCCAGCATTGTGGCAAAGCCACTGCCTGTGATGCCGGCATTCCATATGGGTGCCAGTTGGCATCCCGCTGCTCCGCTTCTGATCCAGCTCCCTTCTAGTGCTCTGGGGAAAGCAGTGGGAGATAGCCCAAGTGCTTGGGCCCCCGCCACCCATGTACAAGACCCAGATGAAGCTCTTGGCTTCCGTCTTCAGCTTGGGCCATCTCCTGCCGATGAGGCCATCTTGGGGATGAACCAGCAGATGGAAAATCTCTGTCTCTCCATGTCTCTCTGTAATTCTTTCAAGTTTTATAAATAAATCTTTATTTATTTATAAATAAATGTATAAATAAATCTTTTTTTTAAAAAAGATGTTACATAAAAGGGGAAACTACTAAATATTGAAGTATATCTAAAACTTAAGTCAGTATAGGTCTGATGTGAGAAATAAGCATAAAGTGAGTAGGATAGAAACAAATCTTTGTCTATATGAGAGTTTAATATATGATCGAAGGAGATCTTTACCAAAAAGTAAAGGAAGGCTCTTAGCATAGTTGAAAGAGTTACAGATGGCGATCAAGAATGCCTGCTGAGCTACTGCTTTTTCTCTTTAGCTTATCGTAAACTTTGGAGATGTAGGTAGTATTATGCCATTCTAGGGATGAACAAATTAAATCCCCCAGAGGTTAAAGCAATTGGCCAGAATCACAGAAAAGGAGTAGTGGCACCTGGGTTAGAACCAAGTTTGCCTCCAAGTTTGTGTTCTTTTCCACTACATTCTGTGTATATGAAGTTCCTGGCAATGTGTCTAAAATATCAGAGGCATTTAGGGAATGTTATTCACATGAGTAACTTATAGTTTGCCAAATAGAATAGAATATACTTATATATGATGTTATAATAATGCAACTATTAATAGTGATGATAAAGATGCTATCTTGTTGTTGAGATGAAGGAAGTTCCTTGGGAAATAAGCAATGATGTAATTTTCCCTAATGAAATCATATACTTCGAAGCACCAATGATTACTGATTGATTTAATTATTATTTAGTGCTGTCCCGTTTCTGAGCCCTTCAGTCCTCTGAGTCATTGTACCGTGTACTCTGTATCTCATGATTCATTCATTCATGACTAGCTGAATAGCAGTATCAGCCCAAATGGGAAGCTAACATTCCTGGGGAGTCTCTGGGCATGGACTGATTTGCTCAGCAAACATTTGTTGAGCACCCACTCTGTACTTTCTAAGCCTGAGGGATATGTAAAGTTGCAAGTTAACATGAAAGTATAAACCAAACCAAACCAAACAAAAAGCTCCAATTCTTAGTAAATTAAATGCCCCAGCCTGAGGCCGGCACTGTGGTATAGTGGGTAAAGCCATCATCTGCAGTGCTGGTTCGAGACCTGGCTGCTCCACTTCTAATGCAGCTCTCTGCTATGGCCTGGAAGGGCAGTAGAAGATGGCCTAAGTCCTTGGGCCCCTGCACCCATGTGTGAGACCCAGAAGAAGCTCCTGGCTCCTGGCTTTGGATTGGCTCAGCTCCAGCCACTGCGGCCATTTAGGGAGTGAACCAACGGAAGGAAGACGTCTCTCTCTCTCTTTCTCTCTCTGCCTCTGCCTCTCTGTAACTCTGCCTTTCAAATAACATAAATAATTCTTTTTTTTTTAAATGTTCCTTCCTCTATGACACTCTCTGATTCCTTCAGGCACATGACCACTCTCTCCTTAGAGCACCCAGAACAATCTGTATAAACATACCCCTTGTGTTGTTTTAGTCTTTCTGTAAACTTGACTTCTTTAAGGAGCTCCTGTAGGTCAGTCCTTCTTGCATAGTAGGAAGGACGTGACTTATATGATTATGGTTTGGAGTTGTTATTGTTGAGGTTTGTTTTGTTTTTCTTCTGTTTGTTTTGACATGGCCTGACTGCTGCATTCAGTCACTCATACAATAAACATTTACTGATAACTACTGAAATGTCATGTACTGTGCTAAGATAGTTCATGATAAGTAAGGAATTTCAAACAAGGACAAACAATTTCATACAAGTTTCCATACCTCATGGGAACTCACACTGGGACTTGAAAAGAATATGTTGGCTTTGTACGACATCAGTCAAGCATTTAAACCTCTCTCTGTCTGTAACTCTACCTTTCAAATAAATAAATAAAAATCTTTAAAAAAAATAAAGAAGCAGTGGGGCTTATTGGCATTTCCAGACTCATCCTAGAACTCAAAGAAATAATAATTGGTCTTGAAAGTTATGGTTATAAGACTACCCATGCTGTTGTGATCATTCCAAGGGAGAAAATGGGAGCTCAGAGAAGTTTCTAGGTCACACAGCTAGTGAATGGCAACTTACTGATTCTAAGCCAGGCTGTCTGGCAGCAGAATCCAAGCCCTCTCTAGGGTACCACACTACCTATTTGTAGTAGTAACTGGACTGGAGTCCCCAGGAACCCATCTCATGTGCCACTCAGAAGACACAATCACTTGCTTCAAATGCCAGTGTCTGAAATCATTCATAGCTCCAATAATTATATATGATCATTATGTTGTGGGCCATCAGTTAGCTAAGGATACAGACTTCGTATTTCTCATTCTCTCTCCCTCTCTTACTCACTCCCTCTCTTTTGTCCTCTCCTCCCTTCTCTCTTGCCCTCTCTTCTTCTCCCCGTCTTTTCCTTTCTTCTGATTTCTATATTCTTAGTTTCTAGAACACTATGGCATATTTAGTTTCTGAACATGCAAGTACTCACCAGTGAATACCTATTTATTTACTTAGTGGATTTTCTGTCTTAGAGAATGGCCCCATCCCACCCAACCACGTGCCCAAGCCTCAATTCCAGGAGACTTTGACTCTTCCCTTCTCATCACTCTCTTCTCATAAAACCCGTCACCAAGCCTTATGAATTTATCTCCATTATAGGTCTTATCCTTGTCCCTGGTCCTGCTCACCCCCTTAGCCAGTACGTTTTTTCAGTCCCTCTTTGACCTCAATTTGCTGCTGTTGCCTCCCAACTGGTATCCATGCCTCCTGAATCTTCTCCTCTGAGCCAGGAAGTATCAAACCAGTCTATATCACTCTTCTCCTGAGAATCTTTAAATATTTCCCTACAACTTCAGGATTCAGGTGGAAATTTCATAATCGTGTTTTGACATCCTTCACGAACTAGCCTACTTTCTAATCTCACCTCTTGTCACACCAAACATGCTTAGTTCCAGTAATATGGGACCTGGTACACTGTGCTGAGCCAAAGTTCCATGCCTTCACACATACTCTCCCTTAACCTAGAACATTCCTTCCCCACCTTTTTTTCTCACTCAATCTTATAGACCTTTTCAAACTCAGCTCCTGCTGACTTTGGTCAGTATGCCTCCCCTTGCACTTAAAAGTCATGGCCCTCTTATGTGCTCTCATAGACCCCTCTGCCTTATCCCATCTTGGTGTTTAGCATGAGGTCCAGGTACTGATGTATGTGCCTATCTCATTTACCACCATGACTGCATGTAACCACAGGTAATAATTCTTTTACTTCACTCAGTTGAAATTGTCAAAACCTAGCCTAAAATCTGACCTGCTACAGGTTCTTAACTCAGTATTTGTGACTTGAATAAGTGAGCTTTTGTGGCCTAATGATGATGCTTCTCTTTTCTAGGTACATGATTCAGTGGCCTGGTGGCCGAATCCTGCATCGCCATGAGCTCGACACCTTCCTTGCCCAGGCAGTGTCAACCCAGCTTTATGAACCAGATCAACTCCAAGAACTCAAGGTAAGTTGATCAACCCTCATGTATAGTCTTTATTTTGTGAGCTCTTGGGTCTACTTTAGGAGGTTTTTTTTTTTTTTTCTGGAGCTGAGGAGAAGAGTAAGTTCTACAGCTAAGTGTATGATTTACTTTAGCTAAATATTTATGTCTGTTAATGAAACCAAGAGGCACCTGATAGATTGTCCCATAATGATGGGTGGAAATGGACAGAAAAGATGGATATCATGCAAGACAAATAAATCATGGCCCATAGACTTCAGTAAGGTTTCTGTTCTTACAAGATATTCTACAGGGTCCTTGTCCTAATGTCTCCTGCTTGTCTCTAAGTAAATGATCACAGTGCCTCCTTTTAATAATCCATGTTGGGTATTAAGAGAAAATATAAAAAAACGTACAGAAGAAAATAAATCTGCCATGTGGTAGAAGGCAGTAGAACACATTGATAAACACATATGCATAGATTTTAAATTTCTGCACCAAAATAAACTTTTAATTTTTTTTTCTACAAATACTTTGAAGTACCCTTGCAGAATGGTGGGCTCTGAACCTAGACTACCTTGGATTTGAATCCTGGCTTCATGACCTCCTAGCTATGTGACCTTGGGCAGGTTACTTAACTGCTCTAGCTTCATTGTCCTTACTTGTAGGATTGAGAGTAGTAAATAATATAATCCATTCCTTGCATATTTTAAGTACTTAGTACTCAATAAATAGTAACTATTAATGCAGGACACTCCTCCCCTGACTTTAGCTATAGTAGCCAAGTTGCTTTGAGGCCCTAATAAGACTTGCAAAATCTTAATTTATGTGAAGTCAACTAAGGGAAAGATGAAATAGTACTAGACAAATAGTGACTGGTTCCTTTCTGCAGTAAATGTAATATTGCTTGGTCCTAGAGCAGCTATTGATTCCAGACCACACCAAGGAGGGGCCATACAAATGCTTTCTTATTGAAGCATCAGTACCTGCTGCAGGACCAATTTCAGATAACCACTGTGGAGGAAACATCAGTGTTTTCTTGCAAACTCTTGTCATGTATTTCATATTATTTGTGTAATTGTATACACCCAGCCCTCTGTACCTGTGAGTTCCACATCCACAGATTCATCCAACCCTGGATCAGAATTACTCAGGGGAAAAAACTGCATCTTGGGATGGGTGTTGTGGCACAGCAGGTTAAGCTATTGCTTGGAATGCCTACATCCTATTATCAAAGAGCCTGATTTGAGTCCCAGCTCTGCTTCTGATCCAGCTTCCTGCTATTGTACATCCTGGAAGGCAGCAGATGATGGATCAAGTACTTGAGTTCTTGCCACCCACATGAGAGACCTAGATGGAGTTTCAGGCTCCTGGTCCAGCCATGGCTGTTGCAGGCATTTAGGAGATGGACCAGCAAATGAAGATTGTGTGTGTATGTGTGTGTGTGTGTGTGTATGCCTCTCTCTCTCACTGTCTTACTCACTCTGCCTTTCAAATACATTGTTTTTAACAATGGTGTCTGTACTGAACATATACAGACTTCTTTTATCATTATTCCCTAAACAATACAATAAAATGACTACTAACATAGCATTTACATTGTGTTGGAAATAATACAGTAATTTGGAGATGATCTAAAGGGTATGCTAGGATGTGCATAGGCTATATGCAAATACTATACCATGCTTTATAAGGGACTTGAGCATCAGTGGATTTTGATATCTAAAGAGGGGCTCTTGGAACCAAATCTTCTATGGGTACTGAAGGAAGACTGTATAACAAGTTTTTTTCACTTAACATCACCTGTATTTTCTATGTCTCAAAAAATTTAGTAAAATCCTATCAAATGGGTATATCATTTAGTTATTTAGATTGTTTCCTCTTTTCCCATGTAATATTATAATTAGCGGCCAGCGCCGTGGCTCAACAGGCTAATCCTCCGCCTTGCGGCGCCGGCACACCGGGTTCTAGTCCCGGTTGGGGCACCAGATTCTGTCCCGGTTGCCCCTCTTCCAGGCCAGCTCTCTGCTGTGGCCCGGGAGTGCAGTGGAGGATGGCCCAAGTGCTTGGGCCCTGCACCCCATGGGAGACCAGGAGAAGCACCTGTCACCTGGCTCCTGCCATCGGATGAGCGCTGTGCACCGGCCGCAGCGCGCTGGCCGCGGCGGCCATTGGAGGGTGAACCAATGGCAAAGGAAGACCTTTCTCTCTGTCTCTCTCTCTCACTGTCCACTCTGCCTGTCAAAAATATGTATATATATATTATAATTAGCATCTTTATGCATAGAGCTTTATTTACATTTCTGTTTCTTTAGAATATTTTTCTACTGCTTAAAAATATTTTTATTTATTTTATTTATTTGAGAGGCAGAGAGAGAGAGAGAGAGCTCCCATCTTCTGGTTTATTCCCCAAATGCCTAAAACAGCCAGGTCTGGGCTGAGGCCAAAGACTAGAGCCAAGAACTCAATCCAAGTCTCCCACTCAGGTGGCAAGAACCCAACTACGTGGCCATTACTGCTGTCATTGAGATTGTGCATTAGCAGGACTCTCCAGAGAGCAGAGCTGGGCATCGAACCCAGGCACTCAGACAGGGGATGCAGGGCTCCCAAGTGGCATCTTAACCGCTAGACCAAGCGTCTGCTCTAGAACAGATTTTTTTTAAAGATTTATTTATTGATTTGCAAGTCAGAGTTACACAGAGAAAGAAGGAGAGGCAGAGAGACAGACAGACAGAGAGGTCTTCCATCCACTGGTTCACTCCCCAGTTGGCTGCAAAAACGGAGCTGCGCCGTTCTGAAGCCAGGAGCCAGGAGTTTCTTCCGGGTCTCCCACACAGGTACCGGGGCCCAAAGACTTGGGCCGTCTTCTGCTGCCTTCCCAGGCCATAGCAGAGAGCTGGATCGTAAGTGGAGCAGCCGGGACTCAAACCAGTGCCCATATGGGATTCCGGCACTGCAGGTGGCAGCTTTACCCCCCTACACCACAGCACTGGCCCCTAGAATAGACTTTTAAAAGTAGAATTTCTGAGACAAGTATGAACATTTTCAAGGTTCTTGATATGTGTTGCTTAATTGTATGTTCCTTGTCAGCTTTATGAGTGCCCATTTATTTTACTGCATACTCATCAATATTGAGTGTTGTTTCAATCTTTGGTTTTTTAGTTTTTCCTAATTTGACAGGTGGGAGAAAGGTATCTTCAGTTCTTCTCTCTCTTTTTTTTTCATCTCAGTATGATTTTTATTAATGAAGTTTCAGTTTCCATTCAAATCTTTAGGTGCGTCCTTATTTTACACAAATGAATATAACGCTTGTGTGCCTAATATAATTAACATGCAGAAAAATATCTGTGTTTTGCTGTCAGTTTGTGGTTTGAGAGTGCTGATGAGCACAGCGTTACCAATTTTGCAGAGACAGAGAACTTGAAACAAAATGAATCTGTTAAGATGGAGTTCCCCCGAAAGGGGCAGTGTAACTGATGGCATAGGGAGTGTCTTTCAAATCATCTCAGAGAAAAGCATGGACAGTAGCTGTGTGTGCACTCCCGTGTCTGTGTTAAAGGGCAACATATTCAGAGTTAACTGGGAGAATCAGCGTGGAGGAAGAAGAGTAAATGTAGTCAATAATTGTACAGATGGAGTATCCCTTTTCTGTAAAAGCTTTCAATTTTGGGGGGGATTTTAGAATATTTCCATATACTCTATAATTTGATATCCTGGGGATGGAACCTAAGTCTAAACACAGAATTCATTTATGTTTCACATATACTATTGTATGTAATGGTTTTATTGTGCCTGCATTTTGTTTCCAATCTTCCACTCTGGTGTCATGTGAGTGCCCAAAAAGTTCCAGATTTTTAAGCATTTCCGAATCTGGAATTTCAGCTGCTCACCTTTCAGCTTGTTACTAGTAATTTTTCCTCTGTGGTTGTTTCAGATTGAGAAACTGGATGCCCGAGGGATTCAGCTTGCTGCTCTGTTCATGAGTGGAGTTGACACAGCTCTGTTTGCTAATGATGCCTGTGGCCAACCAGTCCCATGGGAGCACTGCTGCCCCTGGATTTACTTCGATGGCAAGTTGTTCCAGAGCAAGCTCATTAAAGCAGGCCGAGAGCGCGTATCCCTGGTTGAGCTCTGTGATGGCCAGGTACCAGCTTGTCGGGCAGCAGCTAAGGCCCATCTGGGATCTGCTGTGGGGATAAATGGGCCGGGAGGGGAAGGGAGCAGGGACCTCAGGGAAAGAGGGAGCAGAAGTGGGAGAATGTGTCTGACCCTACCCTAAGCTAGCCAGTGTGGTCCCAACAGCTTGAAGTCTGAATTATACATGTTATAACAGTGTATGTTGGAAAAAGTTGTGAGGAGCTGAAAGTCTTCATATCCCCCTCTCTTTTGGGGCTGTACTTGTTCCCCATGCAATACTCAGTTACACTTTATGCCTTTCCTCCAACTCTTAGGATTTCATTTCCCTTATTTTCAAAAACTGTTAAGTCACTTTTGCAATGATGCTTGTTTTACTGAACTGTGTTTAGAAATGGAAGAGGATAGTCAAGTGGATGACAGGGTAGAAGCAGGTCCTTTCGCAATGAAACCTTGGGCAAGGTGAAGGGAGGCAAGGAAAAGGGAACCTTCCTTATTCCTTTATCTATCTGGGGGGATGGGCTGAAGGACTAGGGCAGGGGTCGGCAAACTACCCAGCCTGTCCTCTGTGTTTTTATTTTTAAACACCACTCATCCCAATTTTGTTAAAAAAAAAAAACTTTATTGGAACACAGGTATATTCATTCACTTACACTGCTTTCATGCTATAATGGCAGACAATATGGCCCATTAAGCCTAAAATATTTACTATTTCACCCTTTTCAGAAGAAGTTTGCTGACCTCTGGACTAGAAATATGGACTTAGAACTCAGGGTCTTCAATCCTGGGATGGGGAAAACGGTTAAAAGGCTTTGTGTGTATCAGCTTTTCTCTCTGTCTCCCTATCTTTCTCTCTCTCTGTCTCTCTCTCTCACCCAATTCTTTTACCTCTCTCATAAAAAAAAAATCCTTCATCTGCTGCTGACTGTGTACTATAGATCCTCAGGAAATCCATATTGTTACGTTTGCCTTCCTTGGCCTAGGCAATGTGCCTCACAAGGCCATGGTCACAACTGATATGACCGTTGTGCGGTCTCATGCGACGACTGGGGGCTTTAGTGCCAAACAGACTTCCTGAGTGTGCAGCCTGACCCATTTACCTCCAGGCTTCAAATTCCCTTAATGGGAATACAATTGTGAGACTGTACCTAGAATGCTCCGTACTGTGCCTTGAGACATGGGAGAGGTTCAAAAAAGTGGTGGTCGCTATGATTATTCTGTTCCTCATTTGAAGGCTGACCTGGCAACCAAAGTGGAAAAGATGAGACAGAGTATCCTTGAAGGAATCAACATGAATCATCCGCCACCTTCTGCTCTACTTCCATCACCTACTTTTGTGCCTCCCATGGTGCCCCCTCTCTACCCTGTTTCACTTTATTCCCGAGCCATGGGCTCAATGCCACCTCACCCTCAAGGAAGGAGCCGGGGGTTTGCAGGTCAGTACCTAAGAACGAGATATTTGCCATCCTCCATTTATTTGATAAGAACCCACGGAGTCATTATTACCAGTTACGGAATCAATAGATTCACGTGTGTCTCATCTCGTTTTACTTTCCGTGCCGTGTTGTGGTAGGCTGACAATAGCTTACTGAGATGGAGGGTGGTAGCCTGCAGAAAACAGAAGTCCATTGGATCCCCAGTCCACTGTCCAGAGAGACTTTTTTGGTTCCCAGGAATTTGCTTCTCACCAACGAAACTCATGCAGTGACTGATATGGAAACCAGGAATGACTTTATTAAGATCTATCACTAATGTGACTGGTATCTTCTTGGTTACTGTTAATTTGTTCATTCTCTATAGGCAGATACACACAGGAGCTTGCAAGCGGAGCAATGCGAGTAGATGGCCCAGCATTGATAACTCCCTGGCCCCATGTCTACTCTGGGAGTAGATCTGACCTGTTTCTTTCTTAAGCTCCAGAAGCATGGAGAGAAAGAATTCACCATGCATGCCCCTCAAAGGGTTGCAGTGCAGCGGGGGAAACACATGCATGCACATACAGACATGTACATGTATAAGGGGTCTTCAAAAATGTCATGGAAAATGCATGCTTTCAAAAAAAAAATCTATGTGTGGATTTCCAAAAGAGTTTGCACTATAATAAGCTTACCTTTTAATTCCATTTTTGCACAAACTTGCTGAAGTACCCCTGTACATGCATATATGTACATAAATTGTGGTGACACCTGAGCTGCCCCTTACAGGTGACTAGACAGTAATGCTTAGGTAACTCAGATACTGAACCTGAAAATCTAACCAACCTGTCCCTGATGAAACAGTGTATTTTGGTGGGGAATTTTAACATGAAATAGCAGGTTTCTGAATTATTGCTGTGAATGAAGGTGTTTCTTGTCTGTTGCTCCTTGCTTCAATGATAGTAAAGCTGGGATTTGAAGGTAATCTTTTAGGGTCACAAAAATTCAATATGGCTGTTTAGCTCCAGGCTGGGCTTAGATGAGCAATGTGAAAGTCAGCTCTGGTAATGCCCTCGTCAGCCAGGTAATGATGAAGTCTTATAGACCCGGGAGCCAGCCATTCCATCTCTTTGGAATAACTTTGCAGATGTCTCAGTCTTTGTGTGTTGCCTTTAGTGTTTGCATCTCAGAAAACAGCCTGCGGTCAGATGCGCAGGGAGTCCTCACACTCGCTCCAGCTCCCGGGATGCTTAGTCTCCAGCTACTGGTGGTTCATGAGGAGCTTCTTGCCTGCCTCCTGAAAAGCTGCAATGGGATCCCAAATACAAGTTTCTCTTGTCCCTCTTAGAAATACTTCCTAGTTTCCTGGACCCTGAGTTTTACATAAATGAAAGGCTCTTTACGAAGAACTTGCTGAAATGGCTTAAGGGTCATTAACATTTGATTTCTTCCTATAAACTCAAATTAAAGGCCTATGAGAATTCCATAGTCTGTGCAAGCTTACTTCTGTGCCAAATTACAAACAACTGTTCTTTGGAGTTCACACAGGTAGAGTTGGAGTTTCCTCTGTTTTAAGGATTGTGCTATCTTGTCTCCAATTTCATTCTGGTTTTCAATTGTTGGTATTCTCATTTTTTTAATCATAAAGCACTATTTAGTTTCATTATTTTCAGTTTAATTTGCTGTTTGGCTCCTTCTACAGTTATAGCGATGTGTTTTTGTACCAAATTGCTTTTGGCCTATAAATTGCCAATAACAAGATTTTAAGACAATTTGTTTTGTGAACGAATATTGAATTCCCATTATATGCCAGGCCCTGCAATTGAGAAATGAATCACTCACACCCTACTTGCTAAAAGTGAATGTGTACTTATCTTCAGTCCCCTCCCCCCGACATTTGCTTTCATCATCACCCCTCACTGCTTATCAGAGAGACATGGAAATATAAAGAGTAAGTGGCCTATAGGGTCCTTTGTTCCCCCTCTTGTCCTACATTACACTTAGCATTCATTCCTGCCATTCTTCCTTGTTTGCCAGGTCTCCATCCCATTCCAACCCAAGGAGGAAAACTAGAGATTGCCGGGATGGTGGTGGGCCAGTGGGCTGGCAGCAGATCCTCAAGGGGCCGAGGATCCTTTGGCATGCAAGTGGTGTCTGTCGGCGGGCCAGGAAGGGGGTATGTATTCAAGTGGAGTGCTCTGAGCTAGTGTCAATCAAGGAGTCCTTGGGGGATGCTCAGCTGTTGAACCCTTTTATTAAGGTAAGAGGTGTTCACTCACTCCCAGTTTGAAAGCTAGTTTTACATTTAGTTTAGCAAACATACAATCAGTGCCTTCCCTGGGATGCTGAGCAATTCAGTGTAATATAAAATGACAGAGATAGGGGTTTGCAGTGATAACACAGAGGAGGAGCATCTAACTTAAGGAGGTCAAACTTCTTAGAAGAGGCGAATAGTTGACAAAGTAAAAATGGGGATATCATTTTTACATGTTTCTCATGATCACTTTTTCTCCCACTTGTTAAAGGCATGGAAAAGAACAGACTGGTAGAGGAATCAAAGGACACAAAAAAGGAAATAAACAAGTAAGCATCCTTTTTTTGACATTATCTAGCTTCTGTTTGATACTCCTTGCATTTTCAGCCAAATTACAAGAGATCAGATCCGACATGGAAACCTGAGCTGCTGCTCTGTGGAGCTTTCATACCTCCTCCAGGTATTTGCCTTCATTCCCCTGTTCTTCTGTCATCTAGCAAGGGTTTGCCTGCCCAGAACTCTTCCCACAGAGCTGCAAAGTGTCATCCTTTCCCTGCATGGGGGTCCTGAAGACCTGTGTCTAACATAGTATGTGTTACGTGCAGCCAGAGGAAGGCCAGCGTGAAGCCCGAGGGGCCACCAAGGATGCTTAAGGCAGTTGGTCATTTATCTTTGCTGAGTATGGAGAGGGAGAGCATTGCTGTTCTGCTCCTATTTTTTTTTAAAGATTTGTTTATTTATTATTTATTTGAGAGGTGGAGTTACAGACAGTGAGAGGGAGAGACAGAGAGAAAGGTCTTCTGTCCACTGGTTCACTTCCCAAATGGCCGCAATGGCCAGAGCTGTGCCAATCCGAAGCCAGGAGCCAGAAACTTCTTCCAGGTCTCCCACGTGGGTGCAGGGGCCCAAGGTCTTGGGCCATCCTCCACTGCTTTCCCAGGCCATAGCAGAAAATGGGATCGGAAGAGGAGCAGCCAGGACTAGAACCTGCGTCCATATGGGATGCCAGTGCTGCAGGTGGTGAAGGATTAACCTGCTGTGCCACAGCGCCTGCCCCTGCTGCTGCTTTTTTAAAAATTATTTTTTGTTTTTAAAAATGTATCGCTTTGTTTCATTTGTGAGGGAGACAGAAAAAGAGAAAGAGCTCCCATCCTCTGACTCATTCCCCCAAATGCTGGAGAGGTGGAAACTCAATCCAGGTCTTCAGCATGGGTGGCAGTGACCCACTACTTGAGCCAACACCTGCTGTCTCCCAGGGTGCACATAGGCAGGAAGCTGGAATCAGAAGCAGAGCTGGGACTCAAACTCTGATATGGAATGTAAGCATCCTACGTGGCATATTGACTGCTATACCAAACACCTGCTTTTTTTTTTTAAGTTTTTTTTTTTATTTGTTTGAGAGACAGAGGCAGAGAGAGAGAAGTCTTTCCTCTGCTGGTTCACTCCCCAAATGGCTGCAATGGCTGGGGCTAGGCCAATCCTAAGCCAGGAGCCAGGAGCTTCTTCCAGGTCTCCCACATGGGTACAGAGTTCCAATGACCTGGACCATCTTCCACTGCTTTCCCAGGCACATTAACAGGGAGCTGGATCAGAAGTGGAGTAGCTGGGACTCGAACCAGCACCTATATGGGATGCCAGCACTGCAGGCCGCAGCTTTAACCACTACACCACAGCGCTGGCCCCTGCTTATTCTTAAAGACTCAGAAAGGTCTTAAACTTTCTTCATGGTCTTGATTAAATAGCCAGCCCCATCCCAAATTCTTGTAGTGAGCCACAATCTGGTATTGGACTACAGCTGCTGGGTTCCTCATACTGTAACAGCTACCATTACTTGAGTGTGTACCTTCTACTAAGCCCCCTCAACTAGATATTTTACATGTACACTCTGTTCCTAGGCAATTTTGTCAGCAGTTTCAAATCCTAAATATGTTCTCTGGCATACAGTCCGCCCTTATTGCATCCATGTTAACCACTGTTGCTTAATGTTTTCTCAAAGAATACAAATTAGCTTTAAAGTTATTTTGAGCCAAAAATGGAACTAGAATAGTAGCATTTTACCATGTGCTCTAAAACTAGAAAGCAGTGACTTTCGGATTTTTCCAAAGCTTCCCAGCTCTTTCCAGAAGCTTCTCAGTTAGACAGAAACCAGTGTACCTAGAAGGAAAACTAGTCACCTACATAGGCTCCCCTAAGATGGTGCAGCCTGGGTGAGTGCATCAGGCGTACGATCTGAAAAGCCTGATCCTTTTGGCATACTTAACAGTAGATCCACTTCTCGGTGGTTGATTCACACTAACCAAGACCACAGAGCTGGCTTTGTGAATAGGGCTGGGTCTAGGAAGAAAACAAAAAGAGATCAAGTTGCAATTTATAAGAAGAAATATCATCACAATATATTACATGCTTTCTCTTTTCCAGTTACTCTTAACAAAAACCTGGGCTCATTGACACCAAATAAATACCCTGTGAGGTATTTATTACTCTCCATTTTCAGTAGGAGGAAACTGAGGGTCAGAAGAGTGAGGTATCTTGCCCCCAACTGTCTATCAAGTCAATATCAGAATTGACATTCCAGCCCAAGGAAACTGATTCCAAAGCCCAGTTGTGGGCTGATTGCAATACAGTGTAAAAACTCTCTAATCGTTGGAGACAAGATTCAGGTCTGGCTGCTTCTAATGCACATGCTTTTAAGCATGACTGTGAGAGCTTTCTTTCTCTAATGGCAAGTTGCAAGGGAGGCCATTGCTTCAGAAGCTTGCTTAGGAACATGGAATCAGAGCCATGATATCACCTAGCATTTATTCAGTTTGTATAGTGTGCTAGAAACACACAGTGTATTCTAAGTGCTTTACATGCAGTGTCTCATTGAATCCTTACCAGAACCCATGGAGTAGATACTATTATTCTCTCTATTTTACAGAGGAAAAAGTAAGAGAAAACAGGGGATGGCAGGTGATCTTAAATTTCTGGCGCTATTATCTATTCTGGAGGTAACCTAGCCAAGGGAATCCCCACATTAACTTCGTAGCAAGGCGTCTAGAAAGCTGCTGCTGCTGGTCAGAGCTGCTGCTGCCTACCTCGCTGACTTCTTCTGTCCACTCACCCTTTCTCCAGAGTATGAGATAATTAGTTGTTTCACCTTATTAAATCTTCTGACGCTGTAAGTCCTGTCTCCTTAAGATTATTCCTACACCACTGGAGTTTTCCATGTTCTCAAATTATTTTTTAAAAGAGTTTTATTTATTTATTTGACAGGTAGAGTTACAGACAGTGAGAGGGAGAGACATAGAGAAAGGTCTTCCTTCCATTGGTTGACTCTCCAAATGTCCGCAATGGCCGGAGCTGTGCTGATCCGAAGCCAGGAGCCAGGAGCTTCTTCTGGGTCTCCCACGTGGGTGCAGGGGCCCAAGCACTCGGGCCATCCTCCACTGCCTTCCTGGGCCACAGCAGAGAGCTGGACTGGAAGAGGAGCAGCTGGGACTAGAACCGGCGCCCATATGGGATGCTGGCGCCGCAGGCAGAGGATTAACCTAGTACGCCACGGCACCGGCCCCTCTCAAATTCTTAAGTCATTTATCTACGGTGTTTCAATTTCTTTATTGACTCCCTGAAGAGTTAGGTGGCTAATTCTATCCCTTGTCTGACTTTTTACTTTTGCATCCAATTCTCATGTTCTTGGGCAGCATTTCAAAGTGACCTCCATGTGTTTTGCAGACTTTGGAGCCAAATGATTTAGCTGTGGCTCTCATTTTGCCAAAAATTTAACAGGTATTAGATTTCTAATATGAATTGTATCTTAGTGAACATGATACATGTTGGAAGTCAAGCAGGCTAGGATACAGTCTAGCCATGCCATTGACCTTAAGCAAGCCATCTTAAGAGACAAAGTGAGAGAAGGTGAGCACGCAGATCTACTGGTTCACTCCTCACATGCCTGAAACAGCCAGGACTGGACTGAGCTTCAAAGCTAGGAGCCAAGGACTCAACCCCAGGTCTCCCACATGAGCAGCAGGAATTCAGTCATGTGAACCACAACCACCGCTTCCGGGATCTGCATTAGCAAGCAGCTGGGAGTGAGCAGTGGAGCTGCTATAGAATTCAAGTTTCCCAATATTGGACGTGGGCATCTTAACCAGCGTCTAAACCAGTAACCCAAGCACTCACCTCCATTTTACTTTTTTGAGTGATCCTCCATTGTCTTTTCTGTAAAATGACCAACAGAGTATGTGGCCATTATTAGTAGTAATAAGAAGTTGTTGTCATTCACCATTAACATTCATTGAGAGCCAACATCATGCTGCAAGGTAATACAGTTCATGTGATTGTTGTTAGTTATGAAAGATCCTGTAGAATATTACACACACAGAGATCCTCTGTGGGTTTGTTTGTTTGTTTGTTTGTTTTGCCTTTCATTCAATTGTCAGCATGGGAGAGTGTTAAAAGGCAGTTTGGTGACTACAATGAAATATCTGATACAAGCTACTCATGATGAAAGAAGAGGTTTATTTGGTTTATGGTTCTGGAGGTTCAAGTCCACATTTGGGCAGCCCCATTGGTTGGGTGTCTGCTGAGGGTGGCAAGTGGCAGGGCAGCACGAGGACAGAGGAAGGATCACCTGGCATGCCATGAAGCAGTGACAGCAACTGGGCCTCGCTCGGGCTTTGGTAAGCAACCCTCTTATGAGAACTGCCTTCCGAGGACACCCTCATTGATCTAAGGACCTTCCACTAGGTCTGCTTGTCAAACACCATAACTGGATTAAGTTCCTACCTTCTTAGTTCCATTAATTTCTGACTTTGGGGTTTAATGTCCTGCCTGAATTCTGGAATCAACTCGTGTTCCAACCATAGCAGCAAAGAGAATAGACTTTGGAAGCTGAGCAAGCCAGGGTAGAATCTTGATCCTGCTGCTTCCTATCTGGGTGTCCTTGAGCAAGTCACTTTAACCTTCCCAAGCCTCAGCATCCTCATTGGTAGCTACCATTTAGGGTCCCTATGAGTATTAGAAAAATATTAGAAAATATATTGTAAGGTTTTGGGTTTTTTTTGGTAAAGATTTATTTATTTATTTATTTGAAAGAGTTACACAGAGAGAGGAGAGGCAGAGAGGGAGAGAGGTTTTCCATCTGATGGTTCACTCCCCAATTGGGCCACAATGACCGGAGCTGCGCCGATCCAAAGCCAGGAGCCAGGAGCTTCTTCCAGGTCTCCCGTGCGGGTGCAGGGGCCCAAGGTGTTGGGCCATCTTCTACTGCCTTCCCAGGCCACAGCAGAGAGCTGGATTGGAAGTGGAGCAGCCGGGACTAGAACCGGCGACCATATGGGATGCCGGCACCTCAGGCCAGGGCGTTGACCTGCTGTACCACAGCGCCGGCCCCGTAAGGCTTTGTTGAGTGGTAGCTGTATCCTTTTCGTGTTGCTGTTGCCACTGAATTTCAGTCAGATCCACCTGCTGTCACCCTTAGTTTTCAGGATGGAGTCAGAATAGATGAGGTAGCCACAAGCTTTAGCCTTTCTGGTGTTTTTGAAGAACTGAAGCCGCTTCCTCAACTAGCTTGCAGACACGCTTGGGAGGGTCAGCCAGTTGGAAATGTGATTTTCACAGAGTATCTCTGTTTTTGACAGGGTTCTTCAGATGGAATTGCTAAATCTCTGGAGCTTCATCACAGTCGATCTCGCTTACAGGTAAATGGAAACAATGGCACATTGATCAAGGAAGAGAAGAGTGATCATCGTCTTCCAGCTCCATCACAGTGTGCCTTACCCAGAGACAGCAACATGTGTAACAATGGGAACCGCTGCCTCCCCGGGAAGAGTGGGGAGAAGAACCGCTTGCCAGAGCAAAAGCTAGAAACTATGGCACAACGGAAAGAGGAATGACACACTGAAGATGGCTTCACCAGATTAGCAAGAGGGGAAAACCTGTACTTTTCTGATTCTAGGCCCAAGCTAGAGGAGGATATAAATGCTTACCCTAGATCTACCCAGCATTTTGATGAACGTTCCCGTTGTAACCATCTTTTCTCCCTCCCTGTCTTTTTCTGGGCTTCCCGACTTAGAACGTGGGGAAGTTCTAGTTAAAGATGATTAGCTCCTAATTCTCAAATTGAATATGTAGCCCCAGTATTTTCTTTATCTCCCCTGGGAGCCTATTAAGGCAATAACTGTCAGAAATTGGATATCATCCTGCAAGCTACTGTAGGAAAATCCCAGCTTTGGTTTTCTGATTATTTACCAGGATACTCATTTACAGACTTCTGTGATCATCTACTGATGGGGCTTCGGGGACAGCTGTCTATGGCTTCCTGACGCCTAATCCGTAGTACCCACCTCCTCCTCTCTCTCCCAGCTCACTCACCCAAGAATTTTGTACCACGACCTCTAGCTCTGACCTAAAAATCAGAAAGGTAGATGTTTTCAAAGAAGGGAGGTAGTATTGGTTATTTTTATTTTATTTTATTTTATTTTTTGTTTTATACATTTAAAAAATAACTACCAATGGCCTTTGTACTGGGAGATTCAAGTGAGTCGGAAAAGTACTGGGCAGATTTTTCCTGCCTCTCAACCAGTGCATTGTTTGTAAAATAGAAGACGTGGTGCAGTTTACCCACTCCTTGCTGCCCACACCCTGAAAGGGTGGCAATCGGTGTAATGAAATTGAGTATGAAAGGGACTCAAAAGACTGTATGTGTGTGTGTGTGTGTGTGTGTGTGTGTATGGGTGGGTGGTTGTGTGGGTGGGTGTACATATGAATGTGTGTATCTATAAGCATACACATACCCTTTATATAAAGAGACAGATCTATTTATCTATACATATTTTATATATATATATATATATAAGTGTGTGTGTATATACATATACATGTGTATATGTATACACATATATACATACATACATGGTGATGTCCCAGAGGAATTACTGAATTTCCAAGAAATGCTTCCACTGCTATGGACTGGTGGGTTTCAAAAGACCACACTTTAAATCTGAAATCCTTACTAAGTCACAGCCCATCACAATTAATCAAAACGTGGGCTATTCTAAATCAGACAAAAAGTACTTTCCTGAGATTGCCTGTTCAGAACAACATATACCTGGGTTGTCACAAGCTTAATCTTGAACAGAGCCCTCACATCCCATATGGTGAAAACAGGAGGTTGGAATGGGATTGGGAAGAGTTGTGCAATTCCTTCTGAAGGTTTGGAGAGAAAAAGGGGGTGGGAGGCATTTGAAAGGGCTGTCAGCCAATCCGGAGAAAATCTTTTCTGGAACTCCAGAGTCAAATTGACTGGGATTGGTTGACATGAATCCCTGAAGGAGAGGTCTAGCATTGGAAAGATATGGGGTAGGGAAGTGTGAGGAAACTGACAATTTGATTTTACATGCCTAGAATGTTTCATTTGTTCATTGACATTTTGACTACCGGATCTTTTCATTTGCTTTGCAAGGAAGACTTCAGAGGACTCTGGCCTGGGCCTTGAGAAGTATGCTGGGAGAGATTCTCAGCCCCCTTTGTGGCCAGGATCTGCCCAGGACAAAGAGGCTGTTCCTCCTTGCTGGAGATAACCTTGAGACAACCTTGCATTTCCAGTTTCCCTCCTTGAGCAGCCAGAATCTGAGGGATGAAAACATGGCTAGCAACAAATTAGCATTATGTCTACATTCAGGAATTGAGGCTTCCAGCCTCACACACCTCCTTTGGGGCTTTATGATATTCCTGCCCATGAAGTACTATTTCTACAGGAATACAACTGACTAGAATTGTAGCAGGTTCTCTCTTTTTGAAAACTCCATGCACCTTAACCCTCAGCAGGTCCTTGGTGATTTTTTTCCACAGACAACCAGAAGGCTGTTTGCTCACTGCCCACTTACAATGACCATATCATGAGAACGTGAAAAGTCTCCGACTGTTCCACCCCAGTCTGGTGCATTTAAGAGAACCCATAGTTTGTAGGGGCAGGGAATCCTGCAATGCCTTGCCTCCTGCCCAGACCATTCTTCCATAACCCTACGGATGACAAGAGTGTCTACCTAGCCAGATATTAGCAGGAACAGAGCGTACAAAAGCAGCCTCTTTGGAATCATCTCTGCTGATTTGGTTCCCCTTCTTCTCTTGGACCTGCTCAACCTTTCACAACATCTTGAAAGCTAGGACTTCTCTGTCCAGCAAGGGAGGGAATTTGTAGTTAATTTAGATGGCTTGAACTTTTCTTTCTAGAGCACAGAGGGGTGAATCCTTTGGAGCTCTAAAAATAACCAGAATCACTGAGCTCTGAGATATATATATATATATATATATATATATATATATATATATATATATAGAATCAGGTATATATCTATATCTCCAATTTCTAATAGGAAGTATGTGGAGTTCAGTGGTAAGATTTATTTTTTGGTTGCTGTTTCTATGCATCTTGAATCTGATACACTCAGATGACAGTATTGTGAACTCTCATGGCAGTAAGATGTTTTGTAGGCATTCACTGTGAGAGGTAAAATTGCTGCTTCAACAGAGATGATTCCAGTTTGCCAAAAGGCTTGCTTTTCTCCTTTCTGTACAAACTCTACCTTCCTGTAACCTGGCCCATGGTGAAACAAGTGGCCTACCTCCAACCTTGATTTCTATTTGGAGTAGATATTTTGGGCTTGGAAGGTTACAAGAGAGAACCATAAAGGGCCATATTCCTAGATTTTCATTTATCTGCCAAAACACACAATTTAAAAGCCAGAAAACTAAGGTTCATCACTGGGAGGTGAACTTTGTCTAATTGGAGAACCAACTGGGGAAGGTGGAGCCTGATCCTTGCTGTACCACTTGAAGCGACCGTCATCCTTCACTCGAGGTTCCATTTCTGACTGTGAAATGGCCTCTCTTGAACAAAGTCATGTGGGAACCCATAGAAATGACCCCTTTACCTTGGAGGGTCACAAGCAAAAACACCCTGGTTGTGCATAGCCACTGATCCCCAAGGACTTGCCATTCTTGATTTCTGTTGGTGTATCTTGGGGTCAGCCAATAATTCCTACCCTTATTCAGTGGCCAGTCCTGTCTGGACCAGGCCTGACAAACTTCTGCTCACTTGCATTATGTTTATTCTGAGCCAGTAGGACTCTGGGTAGACTTTAAAGCCCAAGGAGTGGTACTTGCTTTGGCTTAGGGACATTTGATTTTTGTCTCCATCCTGATTTTCTGACATTGTTGGCCAAGTCACACTAACTTTTTTTGATCACTGAGAAACACAGCCGGACAAGGCATTTAGGAGGGCAGTTGAAGTCGGGGGGTGGGGGGAGCAAGAATGCTTATGTAGGTAGAAAGAAGGTGGGCGTAGCAGTTTGGTTATGCTGGTTCAGTCCTTTGGAGCCCAAGGAGGCCCCTGTGGGTGTGTCAGTGCTACCTTTTCAGCCTCTAAACCCCCCACCCCAACTCCTTTGAAATGACAATACAAGTAGACCACAGTTTCAAGTAGTTAGTATAATTTTACTAAGGTTTAATCATTATACTTGTTCACTTCCTGGTGCATATTTCCTAAATATTCCTAGGGTTCAGGGTTACGGGGTGGGGGGTGAGTTTTCACTGTTCCGTTGTGTGTCACTCTCTATTTTTCTCCCTCCTGTGACTTTGGCATCTTCTCATTTGATTTTCTAGTTCCTTTTCCCTTGGCTTATTGCAGTAGTCCGCTGGTGCAGGTAGGGAGCTCAGTGCACCCGTTCTCCTATTACTGCTAATTACCTTCAGTGTTGTCAGAGGTTATTTTGATGTTCTAGGAAAATAACGTCATTTTTCTACAAAATCATCTGTTCCAAGTTAAAAGCAAAATAAAACATCCCCTGTGCTAGGGTGCCCATTTCAGCTTTTGACGTTGCCCTTGTACTTTTATAGATGCTCTTTTTGTCCGTGTTGGTAGTAACTAATGACTAGTGAATTTTCATGTAAATGAAGCAAATTAAGTATTTCAGGTTTTATTAATCTCTCATAACCCTGCCAAATCTGATGACTTTATACTACTTCCCAGAAGGCACTTCCCCCTCCTACCTTTCATTTTATTCTATTCTATTTTTAGACTAACACACTAGGTAAAGAACTTTAACTACAAAGAGTCAGTGATTTTTTTTTTAGTGCTCCCTGATAATGATGTTATTGACAAAAGTAAGAGATTCTTTCATTGTTTTTTTCCTGTGTTACTATCTCCTCTCCTGTGCTCTTGACAGTGTGTTTAGTGGATGGATAATATGTATTTCTCTTTCCCACTCCCAGATTCCAAATTCCCTGCCTTTTTGGCCCACCTCACTACAAAAGCTCCATAGTTCATTAATGTAAGTTTGAATGGATGCTTCTCTGGGGAAACTACAGGAGTTAATGGAAATGTTTCAGAAAGGAAAGAGAACGTCTCCGGAGTTGTTCTGTGATGGAATCTGGTCTGTTGTTCTGTTAATGCTGATGGAAAGAAACTTACAGCGCTTAATAAAAGTTTATTCTTTTAGTAAAAAAAAAATGTGAAATAATTTTAGGCGTGTGAAGTGTGATTTCTTCTCCCATCTCTGGAACTCTTTGTGCAAATGGGGGCTATACTTCTGTTGGTTCCAGAAGTATTGTACAGAGATTTAGGGGTCTATCTGTAGAATATCAGGGCAGGAGACCCAGTACAAGAATCATCAAAAGCAAGAGCACATTTTACATCCTGGTTGATTTCTTCTAAAGGTACCTTCGACTCCACATCTCCCAAATGCAACCTATCTTTCTGAGGCCTGCTCTTTTTCATGAGTGGCACAGCCTTCTACTTGGGTACCTGAACCACAAGCTGACCTGGGTGTTAGCTATCTTGCCTCATCCCTTTCCTTCATTCCTCAAGTCTAGTTGCTATCAACTGTCTTTCCATTTTCCACATCTCTCCTCTTTTCTGCCCTTGCTCCTGTACCTTCCGTGGCTCAGGCCTCCGCATGTCTCACCTGGACTGTTGTAGTTGCTTTCCTGTCTTACTCCCAGTCGGATGATTGTAAGCAACATTTTGCATCGAAGACAATGTAACACACACACACCCTTTTTTAGATTTATTTATGTATTTGAAAGGCAGAATTACAGAGAGAGAGAAACAGAGATCTTCCATCTGCTGGTTTATTCCCCAATTGGCCGCAATGGCCAGAGCTGGCTGATCTGGAGTCAGGAGCCAGGAGCCTCCTCTGGCTCTTCCACATGGGTGCAGGAGACCAAGGACTTGGGCCATCCTCTGCTGCTTTTCCAGGCTCATTATGAGGGAGCTGGAGCAAAAGAAGAGCAGCCAGGACTTGAAATGGCATCTATGTGGGATGCCAGTGCTGCAGTTGGCAGCTTTACCCACTACACCACAGTGCCAGCCCCAACAATGTGCCTTTCTATGACAAAAGAGCCCATACCTTTTTCTAGGTTCTTGAAGGAGTCTATGACACAAGAACCATTTGGTTAACACATCATGTTTATCAGCTTCCTGAGTAATCTGTACACTGCTTCTCAGCTTCCATGGCTCCCTTATGATCTGGCCCCTGGCCACTTCTGTAGCCTCATTTCCTAGCCCCTCGCCTACTCCAGTGATAGTAAAATGCATCTCATGCATGTTAACTTGTCCATACTCATTTCTTCTCATTTGCTTGTACCGTTATTGAGAATACATCTCGCCCTTTGCCTCTGGAACAGTCTCAACTTTTTCTTCCAACATTCAGCTCATGTCTTTATGATTATTTTCATGATTCACAACTAGGTAGGAATCCCCATAAAGACTCATCACAGCCAGCTCCTATAGCACTTTGTTGTATCTCCGACCCTGAATTAAATTTGAGAGCAATGTGCTTGACCATCTGTGTATTCTTGGCAATTTACAGCATATACTTAGCAAATTTAGTTTGATGAATAAAACAAGAACACCTTTGAAAATGTTCTTTGATAAAAGCAGATTGTAGGGGCTGGCACTGTGGTGCAGTGTGTTAAAGCCCCAGCCTGCAGCACCAGCATCCTATATGGGAGTTGGTTCGAGTCCTGGCTGCTCCTCTTCTGACCCAGCTCTCTGCTAAGGCCTGGGAAAGCAGTGGAGGATGGCCCAAGTGCTTGGGCCCCTGCACCCATGTGGGAGACCTGGAAGAAGCTCCTGGCTTTGAATCAGCTCAGCTCTGGCCGTTGCAGTCATTTGGGGAGTGAACCAGCGGATGGAAGACCTCTCTCTCTGGCTCTACCTCTCTCTGTAACTCTGTCTTTCAAATAAATAAAATATATATATTTTTTAAAAAGCAGATTGTAGACTTTCAAAAAGGATATGCTGGTGCCAAAAGAGTATGAGGGGTCAAGCCTGGATGATACTCATTTAGCTGTGGTTTTTTTAAAGAATTATTTTATTTATTTGAAAGAGTTACAGAGAGAAGTAGAGCCAGAGAGACAGAGAAAGGTCTTCCATTCCGCTGGTTCACTCCTCAAATGACACAACGGCCAGAGCTGAGTTGATCTGAAGCCAGAGGCTTCTTTCTGGTCTCCCATGTGGGTGCAGGGGCCCAAGGAGCTGGGCTATCTTCCATTGCTTTCCCAGGCCATAGCAGAGAGCTGGATCAAGGGAGGAGCAGCCGGAACTTGAACCAGCACCCATATGGGATGCTGGCACTGCAGGTTGGGGCTTTAACCCATTGTGACACAGCGCCAGCCCCTAGATGTGTTTTAAAATTGGGTTTTGAGGGACTGGCATTGTGACACAGCAAGTTAAGCCACCGCCTGCACTGCCAGCATCCCATATGAGCACTGGTTGGAGTCCTGGCTGCTCCACTTCAGATTCAGCTCCCTGCTAATGCACCTGGGAAAGCAGCAGATGGTGGCCCAAGTAACACCAATCCACAATGACTACTTATCTCCTGCTGAAATCTATAACATGCACATATTCACCTTTATAAGGCAGGGAAAAGTTATTTTAAAAAGTATTAGGAAGCAGGACTAATAATGCCTACCTTATCCCCCTTACACATAGTTTTGAGAATAACAGTCTAGTGCATGTAAACACTTCAAATACGCTAAAGAAGACATGGTCACACTGTTTTTTATAATTAAAGATTTATTTATTTATTTGAAAGGCATAGTTACAGAGAAGCTGATACAGAGAGAAAGAGAGAGGTCTTCCATCTGCTGGTTCACTCCCCAAATGGCCGCATTTGAAGCCGATCTGAAGCCAGGAGCCAGGAGCTTCTTCTGGGTCTCCCACACGAGTGGCAGGGCCCAAAGACTTGGGCCAGCTCCTGCTGCTTTCTCAGGCACGTTGGCAGGGAGCAGGATTGGAAATGGAGTAACCAGCACTTGAACCAGCGCCCATGTGGGAAGTAGATTAACCCGCTGTGCCACAGAGCCAGCCCCTCTACTCACCCTCTTGGATCCCTGGAATTACCATATGAATCACCCTGGGCTAGCCTTCTGGAGGTGAGAGACCTCATCCAAGTACCCCAGCCAAGACCACCCCAGATGTGCCAGCCTCCAGCCAACCCAACAGCATACTGCAGATATGTTAGTGAGCACAGACCAGATTAGCCAAACCTACTACAGATCAACAGAACTATGTAACTGACCCATGGACTCATGAACAATGATAAATGGTTGTGGTTTCAAGCCACTGAGTTTTGAGATGGTTTATTATATAGCAATTGCTAATACACAACCAGTAATGCAATACAAATTATACTTTACTGCAAGATCTACTTGATCTGTACACAGAGGACTCCCTGACTACTTTGCTTCTTTAGTGTGTCTTAAGATTAGCATTTCCCAAATTTTTTATGCTCAGCTGTCTTCTCATTATACTCTCACTGGTCAGTTTCATCTTATTGTATGGGCTCAACATTTAACATACATATAGATGACTCCTAAGTCTACTCAGCTCTGCTGAGCTCCAGATGGGGAGCTCAAGTAGACTGCCAGACAAGCCCACATAATACTCTTCCAGAAAAATCACAGTATGTTCAAATGTGAAGTCTTGAACCTGCCCCTCCATTGATTCCTATATTTCATCATCTTTTTTCCTAAGATTTTATTTATTCATTTGAAAGAGTTACAGAGAACCAGAGGCAGAGAGAGAGAAAGACTTCCATCTGCTAGTTCACTCCCCAAATGGCAATAATGGCCAGAGCTGGGCCAATCCGAATCCAGGAGCGAGGAGCTTCCTATATCACGCAGGTGCAGGGGCCCAAGGACTTGGGCCATCTTCTACTGCTTTCCTAGGCCGTAGCAGAGAGCTGGACAGGAATTGGAGCAGCCAGAATTTGAACCGGCACCCATATGGGATGCTGACACTGCAGGTGGCGGCTTTACCCACTATGCAACAGTGCCGGCCCTCTCCTCCTCATCTTCTAACTTGATTGCCCCATATCTGATTAATGGCGCCACCACCACCTTCATATTCACCCAGGCCCGAAACTCAGTCATCTCAGACTCTTCATGCTACATACCTAATCACTTCTTCTGCAGCCTCTCATATCTGTCCCTCTTCTTCATCTTCATATCCCACCCATTTTCCTTCTTTTCTTCTTTCTATTCCAAGTGAGCAGTGGTTCAGCAACATCAGCATCACTTGGAAATCTGTTAGAAATATCAGACTATTGGGCCCCACCTCAGTTTTACTCAATGAGAATCTGCGTTTTAACCAGATCCCTTTGTGATTCAAGTGCACATTAAATCAGCATTATAATGTAATCTAAATCTAGATAGCTATAAGTCCTCACCAGTTGTAACCTAGGCTCCATGACAGTAGCACTCAAAGCTGACTACATATCAGCGCATTTGTGAAGTCTTTCATTTTCTGGGCATCTTTTCATGATTTATAATGTTTACTAGTCATCTCACACAGAGATACAAAGAAAAAAATTAAAATTGAACTATGCCTTGCCCAGATAGCTCAAATGACATTTTCTTTTTTTAAACAATAGAATACCCAGGGGTTGGCACTGTGGTGTAGTAGGTTAAGCATCTGCATCCATATGAGCACCAGTTCATGTCCTGGCTGCTCTACTTCCAGTCCGGCTCTCTGCTGTGGCCTGGGAAAGCAGTAGAAGATGGCCCAGCTCCTTGGGCTCCTGCACCCACCTGAGAGACCCAGAGGAAGCTCCTGGCTCTTGGCTTCGGATCAGCATAGCTCCAGCTATTGTGGCCATTTAGGGAGTGAACCAGCAGATAGAAGACCTCTCTGTCTCTCCCTCTCTCTGTCCATATCTCTGCCTCTAAAGTAAATCAATAAATCTTTAAAGAAAAAATAGAAAACCCAAGGGTGTGTCTGGCTCAGGGGTTATGCTGCTTCAAACACCTACATCCTATATTGCAGTGCCTGGGTTCAAGCCCATGCTTCTACTGATGTGCACACTTGGAGGCAGCAGGCGCTAAGGTCCCTGCCATCCATCTGGGAGACCTGGACTGTGTTATTTGCTCCTGGCTTTTGCATGGTGCAGCCTCAGCTGTTAGTGGCATTTGGGGAGTGAACCAGTAGATGGAAGATACCTATGTGTGTATGTGTGCCTGTCTGTTTCTCTACCTTTCAAAGAGAATGAAAATAAAAACCAAAATAAATAAAAATTGAAAAACTTAGCTTAGACAATTCAAACAGAATAGAAATGCACAAAGAGAATACTGAAGAACCTGTAGTACTACCTTAATCCCAACCCCCTTCCCCAAATATAGCCATTCATAATCAGTATTTCCTTCTAGGAAATTGACATATACCTTTATATGTATATCTGTTTGTTTTTATTGTTGCTTAAAACTATAAAACAATCATCATATTTTTATACTTAATATTTTTCAGAGCATGCATTAGTCTACTTGCTGTTATAACAGAATGCATTATTCTGGATGATGATTTTTATTTAAAGAATACAGGTTAATTCTGGCCCATGGTTCTGGAAGTCAGGATCATGGCACTGGCAGTCTTTATATCATTTCAACTCATGGCAGAAAGCAGAAGGACAAGTGGGCACATTTAAAAGAGGCAAAGTGCCAAGGGCAAGCTTGCTGTATAAAAACCCCCTTCTGGTGGTGAATAATCCAGCCTTGCAGGAAGACATTAATGAGAGAATTAACCCAGTCCTGAAAGAAAGGCAATCATCCATGCCTCCATGACCCAGACACCACTCACTTGATCCTACCTTCCAGCACTGCCACAATGAAGAATGTAGTTTCCAGCACATGGACATTGGGAGTGTGTGGCGGACACTGAAACCATGGCACAACATATGCACTGATTTTTTTTTTTAAATAAAAGACATTTATTTCAAAGTCTGAGTGACAGAAAGGGAGATATTCCATTTGTTATTCATTCCCTAAATGGCCACAATGGCCAGAGCTTGTCCTGGCTGAAGCCAAGAACCAGGAACTCCATCCGGGTCTCTCTGTGGGTGGCAGGGGCCCAATTAGTTGGGCCATCCCTACTGCTTCCCAGGTGCATTAGCAGGGAGTTTGATTGGAAGCAGAGCAGCTAGGATTCAAACCAGCACTCTGATGTGGGATGCCAGAATCACAAATGGCGTCTTAACCTGCTGCATCACAGAGGCGGCCTCCCTATTTCATAATATTTAATCCCATGTACTATTCATTAGCTGGATAAATTCCTTATTGATAACTGTTGTGATCATTTCACATGCTGGGTGATATATACCTGTTGAACAAAAGCTACAGCGATTTCCTGTTTTAGGTGTATTGCAAGGATCATCCATGTACATATATATTGGTAAACTTATACAAAGATAACCAGAGCATAAATTTTTAGTGTCAAGATTGCTGGATATGTTGCTTTTGATTGTTACTTAAACCCCCAATTCTAGCAGAATTGCGAAATTGCTGAAGCTGTTCAGTTATCTATTAGACTGTCTTCCATGCCGGCCATACCTTATCCAAGTAGTTTTTTTTGTTTTTTTTTGTTTTGTTTTGTTTTGTTTTGTTTTGTTTTGTTTTGTTTTTGACAGGCAGAGTGGACAGTGAGAGAGAGAGAGAGAGAGAGAGAGAGAGAGAGAGAGAGAAAGGTCTTCCTTTGCCGTTGGTTCACCCTCCAATGGCTGCCGAGGCCGGCACACTGCACTGATCTGAAGGCAGGAGCCAGGTGCTTCTCCTGGTCCCCCATGGGGTGCAGAGCCCAAGCACTTGGGCCATCCTCCACTGCACTCCTGGCCCACAGCAGAGAGCTGGACTGGAAGAGGGGCAACCAGGACAGAATCTGGCACCCCAACCAGGACTAGAACCCGGTGTGCCGGCACCGCAAGGCGGAGGATTAGCCTAGTGAGCCGCGGCACCAGCCCATAGAATATATTTTCTATGAATGTTTTATAGACCCCTTATATGTTAGAAAGATGTTTTTTCAGTTTTGTCTTTTCTATTTGTAACTTTATTTAGAATTTTATTTCAGAATAGTTTTAAATTTACAAAACAAAAATTCTGAGGCAATAATACAACAAATTCACATATATTCTCACCCCATTTCTCCATTAACATCATATTAGTATCTGTCACAATTAATGAATGTTTATGATTTTTTGTATCACAAAACTCTGACCTTTTATGTAGTCAAATTCACTGATATTTTCCTTATGGCACCTGAGTTTGGGATTCTGCTTTAAAACGGCCTTCACTGGGGCCAGCTTTGTGGCATAACAGGTTAAGCCGCCACCTGCGACACTGGCATGCCATATGAGCACCAGTTTGAGTCCCAGCTGCTCTGCTTCTGATCTAGCCTCCCTGCTTACGGCCTGAGAAAGCAGCGGAAGATGGTCCAAGTCCTTGGGCCCCTGCACCCACATGGGAGACCCGGAGGAAGCTCCTGGCTCCTGGCTTTGGCCTGGCTCAGTCCTGGCCATTGCAGCCATTTGGGGAGTGAACCAGCAGATGAAAGATCTTTCTGTCCCTCTATCCCTGTGGTTCTGACTTTCAAATAAAAAAACTAAATTAAAAAAAAAAACAGTTTGCAATTATACTACATTTTGTGGCAATACTGACATTATCCTGCTGAAATAAGCTATGTTACTCATTTTCAATTTTGCCTAAAATGCAGGTAAAATTATAACAGACTGACATGAACAATTCTGAATAAAAAAGAAGTTAAAAAAAAAGTCCTAAAAAATATAAAAGGGCCTTCCCCATTCCTAGAGTTCAAATAAGTACACTCATATTTTAATCTGGAATTGTGTTTTTACTTCTGGTCCATCTAGAACTCTATTTTGGCCAAAAACAATGAGATAAGCACACTTCCACTTTATCATCTACTGTGGAAGAAGCCCTCTTACTCTCCGCTGATTTCAGTTGCTATGTTTATCATAAATAAAATTATCTTATGCTTTGTGAATCTACTTATGCACTCCATTTTTTCTCATTGACCTAAATTTCTTTACTAAACTGTTTGGATCATTTTATCTTTGTAGTATTTTAAATGTCTGACAGAAATTGTCTTCCATTATTTTAATTTTTACAAATGTTCTGGTTATTCGCTCATGGTTTACTTTTTCAAGTGAATATCATAACCATTTGCCAACTCAGAAAGCCTTTCAAAGTTGGGGCTGCTAGAATGCTGGTCGGGCATTGGCCTACTGGTTACAATGCCTGTGTCCGTATTGGAGCACCTGGGTTTGATGCCCACTCCAACTCCTGGCTCCAACTTTCTGCTACTGCAGACCCTGGCAGGCAGTGGTTCTGGCCCAAGTAATTGGAGAATGAGCCAGAGGAAGAGAGAAATATCTCTTGCCCTTCTCTCGATAGATACATGATATATAGATAGATAGATAGATAGATAGATAGATGATAGATGATATAGAAACAGATATAAATATAGATGTCTGTGTGTGTGTGTGTGTATCTGTCTCTTAAATTACAAGTAAAATTTGAAATTCTGGGTCTCCATTCCAGACATAGTGAAGTACATTTTTTCAACTTAATATTTTCTTTATTATTTCTTAAGATAAAATTTTTGATTTATAATATAACCAAAGGTTTAATGGCTCTGCTAAGTTAAGAGTTCAACAAACCAAAAATAAAAAGATCATATTCCAGCAGAAAAATAGGCAAGGGCTGTAAACAATAATCAAATTAAAACATGTTCAACTTCACTCACAGAAAACAAATTTCAAAATATAGTGAAACATGTTTTAAAAATATAATATTCTTGGGGCTGGTACTGTGGCATAGTGAGTAAAGCTACCACCTGTGGCATTGGCATCCCATATGGGTGCTGGTTCAAGTCCTGGCTGCTCCATTTCTGGTCCAGCTCCCTGCTGGTACACCTGGCAAAGCAGTAGAAGATGACCTAAGAACTTGGGCCCCTTCACCCACGTGGGAGACCCAAAAGGACCTCCTGGCTTCAGATTGGCCTTTTGGGGAGTGGACCAGCAGATAAAAGATTCTCTCTCTCTCTCTCTCTCTCTCTCTCTGTGTGTGTGTGTGTGTGTGTGTGTGTGTGTGTAGTACAATGGGTTGATCTGATGCTTTGGATGCCTGTATCTCATATCAAAGTGCAGGTTCAAGTCCCTGCTACTCTGCACTTCTTTTTTAAATTAATTAATTTATTTGAAAGGCAAGGTTACAGAAAAGCAGAGGCAGAGACACAGAGAGTCTTCCATCTGCTGGTTCACTCCTCCAAATGGCCGCAACAGCCAGAGCTTCGCTGTTCCGAAGCCAGGAGCCAGGAGCTTCTTCAGGGTCTCCCACACAGGCACAGGGGCCCGAGGACTTGGGCCATCTTCTACTGCTGTCCCAGGCCATAACAGTAAGCTGGATGGGAAGTGGAGCAGCCAGGACTCAAACGGGCGCCCATATGGGATGATGGAACTGCAGGCGGCTGCTTTACCCGCTACACCACAGCGCGACAGTGCTGGCCCCTACTCTGCACTTTTTTTTTTTTAGAAAAATTTTATTTAATAAAGATAAATTATGAAAGTACAACTCCCTGCACTTCTGATTCAGCTTCCTGCTAATGTGCCTGGGAAGCAGTGGATGATGACTCAAATACTTGAATTCCTGCCACCTATGTGGAAGAGTAGGTGGAATTGTTGGCTCCTGACTGTAGCCTAGTCTAGCCCAGGCTGTTGTGGGTATTTGGGGAGTGAACCAGCAATTGACGATCTCTCTCTGCCTCTCAAATAAATATATTTATTTTTAAAAATTATGACATATAGTACATGAATTGTGTTACCCCAAGTTCATGTTCACCTGGAATCTGTGATCATGACCTTATTTGGAAATAGGGTCTTTGCAGATGTAGTCATATTAAAATGAGGTCAGACTATATTAGGGTGGGCCCTAATCCAATGTTTGGGGCCCTAATAACAACAGGAAAATTAAGACAGAAGGAGTACAACATGGGACAAGGGAGGCAGAATGACAGTTCTGTAAGCCAAGGGACGGCAAGGCCTGCAAGCACCGGAAGTGAAGAAGGATGCTCTCTATTTCTTTTTTCTTTTTTTTTTTGACAGGCAGAGTGGACAGTGAGAGAGAGAGACAGAGAGAAAGGTCTTCCTTTGCCATTGGTTCAACCTCCAATAGCCGCCGTGGCCAGCGCGCTGCGGCCGGCGCACCGCGCTCATCCGATCGCAGGAGCCAGGTGCCAGGTGCTTTTCCTGGTCTCCCATGGGGTGCAGGGCCCAAGCACTTGGGCCATCCTCCACTGCACTCCTGGGCCACAGCAGAGAGCTGGCCTGGAAGAGGGGCAACCGGGACAGAATCCGGCGCCCCGACCGGGACTAGAACCTGGTGTACCAGCGCCGCAAGGTGGAGGATTAGCCTGTTAAGCCACGGCGCCGGCAGGATGCTCTCTAGAGCCTTCAGAGAACATGCCTCTGCCAACACCTTGATTCCAGACTTCTAGGCTCCAGGACTGTGAGACAATACATTTCCGTTGTTTTAGCTATTTTTTAGGCAGTGGCTTTTTTTTTAAAAAAGATTTATTTATTTATTTGAAAGTCAGAGTTATACACAGGAGAGGCAGAGAGAGAGAGAGAGAGAGAGAGAGAGAGAGGTAGGTCTTCCATCTGCTGTTCACTTCCCAGTTGGCTGCAATAGCCGGAGCTTTGCCTATCCATAGCCAGGAACCAGGAGCTTCTTCTGGGTTTCCCACAAGGGTGCAGGGGCCCAGGACTTGGGCCATCTTCCACTGCCTTCCCAGGCCGAGCAGAGAGCTGGATCAGAAGAGGAGCAGCTGGGACTAGAAGCGGCGCCCACATGGGATGCCGGCACTGCAGGCAGCAATCTTACTTGCTACACCACAGTGCCGGCCCCAATTTTGTTGTTTTAAACCATCCAGATTGTGGTAATCAATTGTGGCTGCCCTAGGAGGCTAATAAACATTCTGTATCTGAATTTTAAATAAATCTCCAAGTATGGTTCTAATACACAACCAGTGTTGAGAATCAGTGTACTAAATAATATTGTAACTATCTTTGTCTCATTCAAAAGATATATGGTAAGAAAAAACAGGCGGGGCTGGTGCCATGGCTCACTTGGTTAATCCTCCACCTGTGGTGCCAGCATCTCATATGGGTGCCGGGTTCTAGTCCTGGCTGCTCCTCTTCCAGTCCAGCTCTCTGCTGTGGCCCAAGTGGTTGGGCCTCTGCACCCAAATGGGAGACCAGGAAGAAGCACCTGGCTCCTAGCTTCGGATCAGCGCAGCGCCGGCCGTAGTGGCCATTTGGGGGGGTGAACCAACAGAAGGAAGACCTTTCTCTCTGTCTTTCCCTCTCACTGTTTATAGCTCTACCTGTCAAATAAAAAATTAAAAATAGGCAAAGTTTTTATTTTTAAAAAAAGATTTATTTATTTATTTATTTGAAAGGCAGATTTACAGAGGGACAGAGGCAGAGGCAGAGAGAGACAAAGTCTTCTATCTGTTGGTTCACTCCCCAAATGGCCACAATGGCCAGAGCTGTTCTGATCCAAAGTCAGGAGCTGGGGCTTCCTCCAGGTCTTTCCACATGGGTGCAGGGGCCCAAGGACCTGGGCCATCCTCTACTGTTTTCCCAGGCCATAGCAGAGAGCTGGATTGGAAATAGAGCAGCCAGGACACAAACCGGCACCCATATGGGCACCCACTATTCCACAGGGCTGGCCCCGCAAAGGTTTTAAACAATTGACAGAGGATATCCGTTAAACATCATATGAAAAGTGCTCAACATCAAGTGATGAGGGAATGCAAATTAACAAGCATAGGTTAACATTTTTCTTTTTAAAGATTTATTTATTTGAAAGGCAGAGAGGGAAAAAGAATGAGAAGTCTTCCATCCACTGGTTCACTCCCCAAATGACCACAACAGCCAGGGCTGGGTCAGGCCAAAGCCAGGAGCCAGGAACTCCATCTGGGTGTCCCACATGGCTAGCAGGGGCCCAAGCACTTGGGCCATCTTCTGCTGCCTCCCCAGGTGCATTAGCAAGGAGCTGGACCAGAGGTGGAGCAGGTGAAACTGGAACCACTGTTCATATGGGATGCTGGTGTTGCAGGTGGTGGCTTAACCCACTGCAACAGAACCCTGGCCCTGAGTTAACATTTTACATCCATTAGAGTGGCAGTTTAAAGGTCAGAGTCTTAGTAAATGTCAAAACATACCACTGATGGGATTGGTAATTGGCATAATACTTTTGAAGGGGAAATGAGCAGTATTAGTAAAATTGAAGATATCTGGACTCCATGACCTGGAACCCGCTTTTGAGTGTTCACCTGGAGAAACATGTGAGCACCAGGAAGCCCTACCAGAAGGTTCACTGCAGCTCTGCAACAGTGAAAAATTAGAACTACTTCAGCGGTGGTTTTTTTGTGCAGTGTTTAAGGTATTGCTTGGAATACCTACACTCCATATGAAAAGTGCCTGAGTTCAAGTCCTCGCTCATTTTTTTGTTTTTAAAGATTTATTTTGTTTATTTGAAAGACAGAGTTGCAGACAGAGGCAGAGAGAGAGAGAGAGAGAGAGAGAGAGAGAGAGAGAGAGGTCTTCCCCATCTGCTAGTTCACTCCGCAGATGGCTGCAACCGATCGGCTGTGCCGATCCAAAGCCAGGAGCCAGGAGCTTGTTCCGGGTCTCCCACGTGAGTGCAGGGGCCCAAGGTCTTGGACCATCTTCTACTGCTTTCCCAGGCCACAGCAGAGAGCTGGATCAGAAGTGGAGCAGCCAGGACTAGAACTGGCACCCAAATGGGATGCCGGCGCTTCGTGCCAGGGATTTAACCTGCTGCGCCACAGCGCCAGCCCCCTCACTCGCTTCTGATTCTGGCTAATACACACCCTGGGAGGCAGGAGATGATGACTCAAGCAGTTGGGTCCCTGCCACCCTGGCTCCTGACTTTGGCCTGGCCCAGCTGTTACAGGCATTTGAGGAGTGAACCAGCAGATGGAAGATCACTGTCTCTCTGCCTTTCAAAAATTATATATATATATATATAAATATATATAAATTTATATATATATATATATAAAATTTTTGAAAAAGGAGAAACTATGCCTTCTAAAACAATTCAAATACCCATCAGGGGAGTGGAGAAATAATAAAGTAATACACATCCAGACAATGGAATTTCCTGCACTAGGTAAAAGGAAGAAGGTACATTTCCCTTTTTTGTAGAAAGATCTCCAAGACATATTGTCAAGTGAAGAAAGCAATTTGTTACATAATATGAATGAACAATATGATTCCATTCATGTGAAATGATAAGGAGCCACACTGACTTCTATATTTCTGTATTCCTATCCTGCCTGTCTTCACTCCTACCCCTACTCCCAGTGGAGTTTGTTTAGAGCAGTGAGGCTGTTTGTGTAGCTCCTATCCCAGTTCACCTCACAATCAGCACCAAGCAGGAGAGAGACCCTGTTACGTGTTTTGTGGGGCCTGGTGCAAAGTGAAAGTGGAGGGCCCCTTGTTCAACAAGCAGGGGAAAGGGGAGAAGGTGTAATTAAAAGTCCTAGCAGGTACATTTTTTTCTTTAGAATTATTTTTTTAAAGATGTATTTATTGGGGCCGGCGCCATGACATAGTGGGTAAAGCTGCTGCCTGCAGTGCTGGCATCCCATATGGACACCAGTTTGAGTCTCCGCTGCTCCACTTTTAATCCAGCTCTCTGCTATGGCCTGGGAAAGCAGAAGATGGCCTAAGTCCTTGGGTCCCTGCACCTGCATGGGAGACCCAGAAGAAGCCTCTGGCACTTGGCTTTGGTTTGGCTCAGCCCTGGCCATTGTGACCATCTGGGGAGTGAACCAGTGGAATGGAAGATCTCTCTCTCTCTCTCTCTCTCTCTCTCTCTGCCGCTTCCGACTGTAACTCTGCCTTTCAAATAAATAAATGCATCTTTTTAAAAAAGATGGCTATAACAGGGGCTGGGCCAGGCAGAAACCAGGATCCTGGAACTCCATCCAGGTTTCCCACGTGGGTTGCAGGGGCCATTATCTGCTGTTTTCCCAGGCACATTAGCAGGATACTATATCAGAAGTGGAGCAGCCAAGACTTGAGCTGATGCTCACATGGCAGTGGCTTAACACTGCACCAAAACACTGGCCCCTACAATAAATATGAATATATCTTCATCATAAGATTTCTCTGGCTTAATAGCCTGCAGATTCAATTACTTTGTCATCAAAATTTATATTTTTATCATTTTTTTTGACAGGCAGAGTGGACAGTGAGAGAGAGAGAGACAGAGAGAAAGGTCTTCCTTTTGCCGTTGGTTCACCCTCCAATGGCCGCCGCGGCCGGCGCACTGATCTGATGGCAAGAGCCAGGTGCTTCTCCTGGTCTCCCATGGGGTGCAGGGCCCAAGCACTTGGGCCATCCTCCACTGCACTCCCTGGCCACAGCAGAGAGCTGGCCTGGAAGAGGGGCAACCGGGACAGAATCCGGTGCCCTGACCGGGACTAGAACCTGGTGTGCCGGTGCTGCAAGGCAGAGGATTAGCCTGTTTAGCCATGGCACCAACCTATATTTTTATCATTTTTAAAGCAAATTTTATCAGTTTAAAATGAGAAGCAGGGAGACAGAACTTCCATCCTCTGGTTAACTCCCCAAAATGCCAACAAAGGGCAGGACTGGGCCTGGCTAAACCCGGAAATTGGGAACTCACTTCAGGTCTGCCACGTGAGTGATAGGAACCCAGTTACCTGAGCCATCACCACTGCCTCCCAGGGTCTGCATTAGCAGGAAGCTGGAATCAGAACGGAGCTGCAGCTTGAGTCCAGCCAGTGTGGGTTGTGAGCATCCCATCCAGCATCTTAACTGCTGTGCCAGCATGCTTGGAAATAATGGCAGTCACAAGATCGCAGTAAGATTTGATAGGTTTTTCCTTCTGAGGATGATTTTCTGCTGATACAACTGTCACTGGCACTGTTAAGAGTATTTTGTAGGCAGGCAGTGACAATATCTGTGATGAATTATTTTAAAATTCCAATTTTAGTACATCTAAAGCTGATGATTCTTGCACAAACATTTTTCTAAAAATATTTAACTTCATACATTATTTTCATGTAAGTTTGGATCTAATTTTAAATATAAATTTATACAATGGCATTTAATGTTTTCTCTAACTTTTTTGGACCTCCTTTCTTTTTTTCTGTCTTTTATTTATTTTGAAAATCAGAGTTATGGGGGTGTAGAGAATCTTCAGTCCTCTGGTTCACTCCCCACATGGCTGTAACAGCCAGGCCTAGGCCAGGCCAAAGCCAGGAGCCAGGAGCTTCATCCATGTGGCAGGGGCCCAAGTAGTCAGGCCATCATCCGCTGCTTTTCCCAGGCCATTAGCAATGAGCTTAATCAGAAGAGGAGTAGCCAGGACTCGAACTGATGCCCATATGGGATGCTGGCATTGCAGGCAGCTTTGAATGTCTGTATTCTACTGCTGTATCTCCAATTACAAGCAAGAACTTTTCATTATCTTCCTCTTTAATAGTTGATTCATCCTAATTTTTTTGTCTGATGTGTCTAATATGTTGCCATTTACATGTCATTTCTATCTCTATTTCTAAGCCTGAGGCCATTTCTTTGCAATGTTGTACTACTTTACTGAACCAGAGATTCTAAACTCTGCCAAATTCTAAGAAGTCCCTCACATACATTTCTGCAATGTCCAAGGGTATGTTTTTATTTTGTAATCATTTCCTGGCAAAGTTTACTGCCTAAGCACCAGCAGTTCCTGGCTCAGTGTGCAGGCTAAAGCGTTCATCTTTGTGCAGATCCTGTAGGGACAAGCTCTGGTGACAGGACTAGCTTGCCTCTCATCGTGGGTCCCCTCACTGCCCCTATGCTGAGGTCCTCCTCTCTCCCAGGGCTGTGGCTACCGCTGGCTCCACTGCTGCTTCTGCTACTGTTGCCCCTCTGGTTGCTGGCCTGATATCCCTCTCTGGGCCCTGTGGTGTCCCCGACTGCCCCTGATGTGCTTGTGCACACCAGGTGGCCTGGCCAATGGGTCAGCATGCTCACCCCCTGCACTGCCCAAGGACTGAGCACTGATACTCAGTGCATCGCCTCTGCTCTCATGCATGCTCCATTCACATTTCAGATTACATTTTTTAAAGGATTTATTTATTTATTTGAAAGTCAGAGTTACACAGAGAGGAGAGGCAAAGAGAGAGAGAGAGGTCTTCCATCTGCTGGTTCACTCCCCAGTTGGCCACAAAGGCCGGAACTGCGCCGATCCGAATCCAGGAGCCAGGAGCTTCTTTTGGGTCTCTCATGTGGCTGCAGGGGCCCAACACCTTGGGCCATTTCTATTGCTTTCCCAGGCCACTGTAGAAAGCTGGATTGGAAGAGGAGCAGCCAGGTCTCAAACCGGCATCCACGTGGGATGCTGGTGCCTCAGGCCAGGGCGTTAACCTGCTGCACCACAGTGCCGGCTTCTCAGGTTACATTTACAAAACACAAGTTCGAACATAAACTGTTAAGGATTTCAAGACAGTAAGAGTATGCTTTAAACTGCATGGTACACCTATTATCCTGAAGGGGAAAATGGTGTTACTGAACTTCGTTGTTTGGCACCTAGGACACCATTCTGCTCATTTTTATTCCAAGTGTGTGTAACAGCATGTTTTCCTTCTGATGTCCAAATCAAGCCAATAACTGTTGATTGATTACCTTCCTCCATAACATCTATACATTGGTTGTTAAATCCACACCAGTGATAGAATGGATTGGTGATGTGCCTGGATTCTGGACCTGCATCACTTGGATACATACTAGCTATGCAGCCCGAAGCAAGTGAATTTAAGTCTCTACATTCAGCTTCTTCATCTATAAGATGGGGATCATCCTAGCACCGACCTCATGGGGTGGCTGGAAGGATTAAGCTAATGCATCTAGGAACCATGCACCACCTGATAAATCCTCAGATTTGTCATTTTGTCTTCTGTTTCAACTCTCCATGTACTTTCAAATCTGTTTGAGGGCAAGACTGTACTTTCTCACGTATGTTCTTTTTTCCCTGCTGTAACCCTCATCATGTCTCCCTCCTCTCAGCAGCTATAGTACTTAGAATTCTGCCGAGAAATGAGTTGGCAAAGAGCAGGGATTGAATAGTGGTCAGGGGTGAACTTCACCCTAGCCGTTTGAATACTTACAATGGGAATGCATTAGTCTTATCTGTGTGACTAAAAAGAAGAGCTTATGACTGTTAAAGTGGAGGTGGGTATTGGAGGAAAGCTTCCAGAACACCCTCATGCTATGGCAGTCAGTCCAGATCATGCACTACATCCTCTAAGAGACAAGACACCAGACCACACAGGGAAGCAACTAGCTGCCTCCCAAACTTGGCAGTGGCTAGAGTTTCTTTGCCAGCAAATCGTACTTCCTTGGGTTCAGCTCCCTGGCAGCTTTGCCTTTCTCAAAATTCGAAGCTCCCTCTGCTTACCTCTCAGGAATACTGGGGAGGAACTTTCAGGGGAGAGGGTGAGTACCAGCATTACTCAGTTTTTCATCACTATAACTAAATATCTGAAACAATCTACTTACAAAGGAAGGAGTACATTTCAACTCACAGTTTTGAAGGTTCACAGTCTAAGGTCAGGTGGCCCATTTGGTTCAGTATCTGGTGATGACATTCTTGCTGGGAGAGTTCCTTATAAAGCCACCAGGATTTACTCATGGGGCTCTCTAATGATGCAGTCCAATCCCATCACCTCCCAAAGGCCTTACCTCCAAACACCCTAATTGGATTAAGTTTCTACCTTCTTAGTACTGTTAACTTAAGACTTTGGGGACCAAGCCTTTAAGACATGGGTATTTGGGGGGACAGTTAATAGTGGAACAAATATCCAAATTGTAGACACACCACTGTATGTGGTCAAATGCTACGTCCTGCAAGCCTTTCCTGACACACTGACTGGACATGTTTGATTTATAACTCTTTGTTCACACACAAGTTGCTCACACTTCAGGTAGCATATAAAGTTTGACCTTTCTCAGCCTTTGTTCATTTTCCCTTGTCTCCCTCATTAGATTGTATACTCCTTAAGCATCATTTGGGGTCACATTGTGGCACAGCGGGTTAGGCTACCACCTGTGACACTAACATCCTATGAGTGCCTGTTCAAGTCCCAGCTGCTCCACTTCCGATCCAGTTCCCTGATAGATGGCCCAAGTCCTTGGGCCCTTGCTACCCATATAAGAGATCTGGATGGAGTTCCTGGCTCCTGGATTTTAGCCATTTGGGAAGTAAACTAGCAGATGGAAAATCTCTTTTTCACTCTGTCTCTCCTTCTTTCTCTGTAACTCTGCCTTTCAAATAAATGAATAGATCTTGTGGCATAGTGTATAAAGCCACTGTCTGCAACACTGGCATCCCATGTGTCCCAGCTACTCTGCTTCTGATCTAGCTCCCTGTTAATGGGCTGTGAAAAGCAGCTGAGAATGTCCTGACTATTCAGGCTCCTGCTACCCACGTAGGAGACCCAGAAGAAGCTCCTGGCTTTGGCCTGGCCCAGCACTGGCCATTGTGGCTATCTGGGGGAGTGAACCAGTGGATAGAAGAGTCTCTCTCTGTCACTCCCTCTCTGTAACTGGCTTTCAAAATAAATAAATAAATAGATTATCAGGGCTGGTGCTGTGGTGTTATCTGTAATCCTATGGATGCCAGTTCAAGTCCTGGCTGCTCCACTTCTAATCCAGCTCCCTGCTAATGCACCTGGGAAAGCTGTGCAAAATGGCCCAAGTCCCTGGGTGTCCACATGGAAGATCCTGATGAAGCTCCCGGCTCCTTGCTTTCGCCTGGCCCAGCCCCTAGCCCTAGCATTTGCAGCCATTTGGGGAGTGAACCAGTGGATGGAAGGTTTTCTCTCTCTCTTTCCCCATCTGTCTCTGTAATTCTGATTTTCAAATAAATAAATGAATCATAAAAAAGAGTCTCATTCATATCTGGAAACTCCACCTCAACTCCCACCTATACGCCACCCAGTCTCCTGTCACCCTTTTGGGGCTTTTGCACTTCTTTTTTCTTCTTTTTAAGATTTTATTTATTTGAGAGAGAGAGAGAAAGTCACAGACAGAGAGAGGGAGAGACAGGGAGAAAGGTCGTCCATCCACTGGTTCACTCCCCAAATGGCTACACTGGCCAGAGCTGCACCAATCAGAAGTCAGGAGCCAGGAGCTTCTTCCAGGTCTGCCACATGGATGCAGGGGCCCAAGCACTTGCGCCATCTTCCACTGCTTTCCCAGGCCATAGCAGAGAGCTGGATCAGAAGTGGAGCAGTGGGGACTCAAACCAATGGCCATATGGGATGCTGGCACTGCAGGTGGAGGCTTAGCCCACTATGCCACAGTGCCAGCCCTTGAACTCTTCCTCCTCTTCCTCCTCCTCATCCTCCTCTTCTTCTTCTTCTTTTTAAAGAACTTTTATTTTCCTCATTTTTTTACCCAGAAACTTTTTATTTAAGGTATACAAACTTCATGCTCTTCATAAATACAAATTTACCATTTTTTTAATTAAGCAGAAATTTTTATTTCCAAGCTCCTCAAACATTAAAGCACAAAGCATCCTAAAAGTGTCCCATGTAACTCAAAGGCACATCATCAGAGTAGAACATTTGTGACGTGAAGAATTAGTTTAGGTTATAATATTTTTACATTACTTTGATTTTAATCATGTGCAACACTCTGTGTGTAGGTCACATTTTAAACATTTTTTAAAGGCATTCTTTAAAAGTACAGCTACAACTACAAAGTAAGTGAAGTTAACAAGACAAAGATCAAATCTTCATACACAGAATGGGGCAATCTAATACCCAAGGTAACGTTAACCTTGCCAAACAAGTTTCCTATGAAACATCCCCCACGGTTAGTGTTATAAGTGAAACAATTTTCTCCTTTAGAAAAATCAAGACATCGTTTGATTAGTAAAACCTACTCTGCCCCCGAATTTTATTCTTTCTTATCTGTACTTAGTGGCTATAAATTCATGAGAAAAGAATTTTATTATGGTATAAAAATCTTACAAATACTCATTTTTTTAATAAACAAAAATGTTTTCCTCCCTAAAATGTAAATATCCAGTACATACAACACATTCCAGGTTTAGAAACACCACTCATTCACTCGCGGAAGGTGTGTGACTTGGTGTATTGGTGGTAAGGGTTTTGTCTGTCTTACGATAAAGCACTTCACATACCAATCAGGCCATTGTCACTGGGCTCCCTTATTTGAGTAGAAACTCATTCCTTTCTGTGGGACTTGGGTGATGGGCCCAGGCCACAGGGAAGGTCTGAAACATCTTACAAGTCATTCGGCTGCAGGAAATGTCTTCTAGAGACTTGGAGGCAGTCATTCTTCACTTTGTGCTTGAAGGCATTGCTCGGTGAACTTCTTCCCTGCGGTGCTCAGAGCAAAGAAAAAAAAATAAATACAAAAAAATAAATAAATACAAATTTAGAAACATAATGTCCTCCCACCCTTGCACTCTTCTATAATGTTAGATTGCATGTCACCTTCTCTGAATGGCCTTCCTTGATAACACCATCTGTAATAGACTGTTTTTCCCCAAATCAATTGCATAATTTGTCTTATTTTCCACATAGTACTCTCAACCATCAGAAATTCTTTTATTTGATTCACTTTATTGCCTCTCTCCCATGCTGGGATGTGAGTCAGGAGAAGATAGGGACCTTGTCTGTTTTGTTCATCCCCACATTTCCTGTACCTAGAATATGCCTAGCTAATAGTAAGTACTCATTAAATATACCAATGAAATTATGATTATCAACTCACTCCTGTGAAATATTGGCTCCATGAAGGCCAATACCTTATTTGCAGTACTTCAACATCCTCAGCACCTAGCATAGTGCCTGGTACATAGTAGACACCTAATAAAGAATTGTTGAGTGAATGAATTAATGTTTCACACAAATCTCTTTTTTTGACAGGCAGAGTTAGACAGTGAGAGAGAGCGAGACAGAGAGAAAGGTCTTTCTTTTTCAATTGGTTCATCCATCCCCCACCCCAAGTGGCCGCTAAGGCTGGCGCGTTGCGGCCGGCGTACCGCACTGATCCGAAGCCAGGAGCCAGGTGCTTCCTCCTGGTCTCCCATTCAGGTGCATGGCCCAAGGATCTGGGCCATCCTCCACTGCACTCCCGGGCCACAGCAGAGAGCTGGACAGGAAGAGGAGCAACCGGGACAGAATCCGGCGCCCCGACTGGGACTAGAACCTGGTGTGCCAGCGCCGCAGGCGGAGGATTAGCCTAGTGAGCCGTGACGCTGGGCTCACACACATCTTAACATACTCCAAAGTAAACTTAGTATCTTTTTTTTCACCAAAGCTTCTTTGTCTTCTGCGTACCCTGGCTCTAACAATGACACCGTCATCCACTCTGACACTCAGTCCAGAAATGAACTCATTTCCCCTTTCAATCATTCAACTATTATTTTCTCTTTTTTTAAAAAGATTTATTTATATATTTGAAAGGTAAAGTTACAGACAGGCAGAGGCTGAGACAGAGAGAAGTCTTCCATCCACTGTTTCACTCCCCAAATGGCTGCAATGGGCCGAGCTGTGCTGATTTGAAGCCAGAAGCCAGGTGCTTCTTCCCAGTCTCCCATGCAGGTGCAGGGGCCCAAGGACTTGGGCCATTTCCTACTGCTTTCCCAGGCCATAGCAGAGAGCTGGATCGGAAGTGGAGCAGCCAGGTCTTGAACCCATATGGAATGCTGGCACTGGAGGCGGCAGCTTTATCTGCTATGCCACAGCACCAGCCCCAACAATTATTATTTTCAATCAGTCCCCA
The DNA here is from genome assembly GCA_949820135.1 of Sylvilagus floridanus. Taxonomy (NCBI): domain Eukaryota; kingdom Metazoa; phylum Chordata; class Mammalia; order Lagomorpha; family Leporidae; genus Sylvilagus; species Sylvilagus floridanus. The sequence goes on from OX463223.1 coordinate 94,558,832, forward strand.
AGCCCTACCTGGTCAACCTGCAAAAGATCCACATTATCTGATCTTTTTTGCACCCCTGCTGCAAGAGTTCAAGTACGATCTTTTTTTCCAGACTAGTGAAATAGCCTCCACCCTCCTGCCTCTTTGTGAAGCTAGAATTAAACATAGTCACATTTTGTATAATGCTTCTTTTTTTAAAGATTTATTTATTTGAAAGATAGAGTTATAGAGAGGCAAAGGTAGAAAAAGAGAGAGAAAGAGCCGGCGCCATGGCTCAACAGGCTAATCCTCCGCCTTGCGGCGCTGGCACACCGGGTTCTAGTCCCAGTCGGGGCGCCGGATTCTGTCCCGGTTGCCCCTCTTCCAGGCCAGCCCTCTGCTGTGGGCCAGGAGTGCAGTGGAGGATGGCCCAAGTGCTTGGGCCCTGCACCCCATGGGAGACCAGGAAAAAGCACCTGGCACCTGGCTCCTGCCATCTGATGAGTGCAGCGCGCCGGCCGCGGCGGCCATTGGAGGGTGAACCAACGGCAAAGGAAGACCTTTCTTTCTGTCTCTCTCTCTCACTGTCCACTCTGCCCGTCAAAAAAAAAAAGAGAGAGAGAGAGATCAATCTTCCATCTTCTGGTTCACTCCCCAGATGGCCGCAATGGTCAGAACTGTGCCAATCCGAAATTGGGAGCCAGGAGCTTCTTCTGGGTCTCCCACACAGGTGCAGTGGTCCAAGGATTTGTGCCATCCTCCACCGCTTTCCCAGGCCATAGAAGAGAACTGGATCAGAAGTGCAGCAGCCGGGACTGGAACTGGCACCCATATAGGATGGAGGCACTGCAGGTGGCAGCTTTACCTGCTACACCACAGTGCTGGCCCCTATAATGTTTCAAAATGTATTTAAACTTCAATTGATTCAAACTGCCCTTTCCAGTGAGAACCTGGCCATATTTTCCCTTGCATTACACAGCATTATGACTTAAGTGAACGTTGCTTTGGGGAGTAGAGTTTGAGTTTTGCCAGACATTTATATGTGGTTTATATCACTTCTAGTCACACATATTACCCAGGTGTAGAAGTTGCTTCTAGAAATACTCTTCTTGCTCACCTTTGAATCTAATTTTGTATTCATAAGTCTATATTTCTTTTTTAAAAAAAAGAACTTCAAAAACATACCACTTATTTTCATTTTAGTTGAAAGGCAGAGAGAAATATACAGAGACAGAGAAATATCTGTCACTCATCAAATGTCCCCAACAGCAGGGGCTGGCTGATGTCAGGAGCCCAGAACTCAATCCAGGTGTCTCCTGTGGGTGGCAGGAGCTCAACTACTTGAGCCATCACCTGCTGCTTCCCAGGGTTTGCATCAGCAGGAAGCTAGAATCCAAAACTGAACCAGGACTCTAACCCAAGTACTGTGATATGGGATTCCAGAGTCCCAAGTAGGGTGTTTTTTAAGAAAAGATTATTGGGGCTGCTGCTGTGGCTCAGTAGGATAATCCTCTGCCTGCGGTGCTGGCATCCCATCCAGGTGCCAGTGCGAGTCCTAGCTGCTCCTCTTCTAATCCAGCTGTCTGCTGCGGCCTGGAAAAGCAGTAGAAGATGGCCCAACACCCTGGGCCCCTGCACCCACATGGGAGACCGGGAAGAAGCACTTGGCTCCTGGCTTCAGATCGGCACAGCTCTGGCCGTTGCGGCCATTTGGGGAGTGAACCAACGGAAGGAGGACCTTTCTCTCTGTCTCTCCCTCTCACTGTCTGTAACTCCACCTCTCAAATAAATAATCTTTTTAAAAGATTTTATTTATTTATTTGAGAGGTAGAGTTACAGAGAGAAGGAGAGACAGATCTAACTGTTGGTTCAGGCCCCAAATGGAGCAAAGGCCAGAGCTGGGCCAAGACAAAATCAGGAGCTTCTTCCAGGTCTCCCACGTGGGTGCAGGGGCCCAAGCACTTGGGCCATCTTTCACTGCTTTCCCAGGCCATAGCAGATAGGTGAATTGGAAGAGGAATAGCTAGGACACTGGCCGCCCACATGGGATGTTGGCTCTGTAGGCAGAGGCTTAACTTAGTACGCCACAGGGTGGGCTCCCCAAGTAGGGTCTTGACTGCTGGGTTAAATGGGCCCACCTACTCCCTACACCTATTCTTTTCTTTAAGACATCCTCCCTCCCCCAAACTGTAAGCTTCAGATCCCACTAAAATTGGAATTTCCTCTGGCTAAGACACAAGTGTGACTTAGTTACTCCTGCTAAAAAACTTTCACTGGTTTCTTACTGCTTTCAGGATAAAATCTAAACTCTTGCATTTTTGCAATCTTTCTTGCCCTCTTTACTTAGTTTGACTTCCTACCTATCTTTTGTCCTTCCTCTTTGTTTCAACAATACTCGACGTCTTTAGGGAAATGTATGTGCCTCCATGCATTTGTACATGTTGATCCTTTTATGTACTTATTCTTGTTTGTTTATTTCTGTAGCCTCCGAATCTTCCTGACGTCTTCCTAGCCGCAGCAAACAGTTTCTGAGGCTTTTTATCTTGTTTATTTATTTGAAATGCTGAGCGACAGAGAGAGAAAAGAGCCATCTTTCATCTGCTGACTCACTTCTCCCAAATTCCTGCACGTAGATTGCAGAAACCTAAGCACTGGGGTTATCACCTGTTGACTCCTAGGTGTACTAGGAGGGAGCTGGATTGGGAGTAGCCAGGACTTGTACTCAGGCGCTCTCCTAGGGGATGCGGGTATAGGGGAGGCCTGTGTCCAAGGTGACAGCTTAACCTGCTGAACCAGGAACCACCCCCACCACACACACACCGCCCCAGCTTCACTTTGCTCTTTGCATGAGGTATTTGTGTGCTTACCTGGTCTTCTGTTCCAATTGGGTACTTGCAAACTTGTCTCCTGCCCTGGCTTGTTATTTCCCACTGCGGAGGGAAATCTTTTCATCATTGTACAAGTACTTCCAGGACCTAACACACTGTCGTCACTATGAGTATCGTCAGAACATAACTGAAAGGGCACTGATTAGGAAATTGCTGTGCGCCACTGTGCACACGCACACGCGTGCATACGCACACAATTTTCTGTTTTTTTAAAAGATTTACTTATCTGGGAGGTCGAGTTACAGAGAGAGGGAAAGACAGAGAGAAAGGTCTTCCACCCGCTGGTTCACTCCCCAAATGGCCTCAACAGCGAGAGCCGGGCCAGGCGGAAGCCAGGAGTTGCTTCTGGGTCTTCCATGTGGGTGCAGGGGCCCAAGCCTCCACTGCTGTCCCAGGCCATAGCAGAGAGCAGGATCAGAAGTGGAGCAGCCAGGGTGCTAACTGGCGCCCATACAGGTGCCCGCACTACAGGCAGGGTCCTGCTACGCCAAGATGCCAACCCCACATTTTTTTTTTAAGTATTGGGGCCCTTTAAGAAGGAGGTCTATTAAGAGAACTAGATTAATTTCTAGAGCGCTTTTGAACACCACGACCAAGTGTTTTGAGCTGGATTCACTCAACCTCTCTTGTAATCCCACCCCTCAGGCTGCAGTCAGAACATCTTGGAACAGGTGAAGCAAAATCCATGAACCCAATTTGAACTGAACATCAGGGTCAATGCAAAAGGGTTCAGAGGGAGGAGCCAAGCCACGCAGAGGGAGGGGATCAAGTCGAAACGCGGAGGCGGCAGAAGGCGCAAGGTGTAACTCCCCGCCTCTGAAGCAGGCTTCCCTCAAGCTGTATTTCGTGGTAACGACAGAGCTCCCCCGACAGGGGAAAGAACAAGCGACATGGAGACCGTGGGAAAGAGCTTATGGGGCCGCTGAAGGTGCGCAAGGAACGGGAGCCTCTGGGACGACTCTGCCTGTACCCCGGCTGCAGCCCGCCCCCGTCGCCTATTAATTCTGTAGTTTGGAGTCGCAGAGTTCACCTGTTCTCATAGGAGGAGAAGGCTGAGGAAGAGGAGTGTGTGTGTGAGCGTGTGTGTGTGTGTGTGACAGAACTGCTGAACTCCCTGCGTGCCCAGAAGAGGAGGAAGGCTAGGAAATTTCTGGCCCCACTCAAAATGGAACCAAACGCCTGCCTCGCCTAAGATGGCGGCTTCTCCGCCTCTTGGCTCAAGGTCTTCGGCGGCTATTGGACACCTTTAAGAGACAAGCGGGTCCAAAGGTAGCTGAACACCGCCCTCCTTTCTCAAGGTGCGGCTCCGCCCCCGATTACGTCACGCGGGAGTCGCCGGCGCGCGGCTCCCCGCCTCCACCGCGGTTACCTCGCATGCCCGGCCTTCGTAAGATGGCGGCCGGCTCGCCTCCCGACGGCCGCGCCGCCACTCTCAACATGGTAGCTGTTTACCTCATATTTCTCCTCCCCAACTTCCTCGTTGTTTTGAATAAACTTTATTGACTCCCCTGAATTGTCTACCACCACCACCGGGCTTCTGCCGGTGACTTTTTGGATCGTCTTTCTCAGACCTAGGGGCCGGTTCATCTCATTCCTCGTTGATTTGCTCGCTGCGATCTGCTGCCGGCTCGGCGACAACGCCACTAGCCCGTTGGCCGGGGTGGGGTGGGGTGGGGGTTGGGGGGGAGCGGCCGCTGGACTAGGCCTGAACCGTGGTTTCCAGTAGGCCCAAACGGGCCGGGCCGGGCCGGGCCGGGGGGTGGGGTGGGGGTGTGCTGTGGAGAAAGCGCCCCTGAATCCCCGCGGGCGGCAGCACCTCGCGACCCGGGGGGTGGCTGGAGGGGAAAGCGAGCAAGGTTTGCTGCGTTACGGCGTCTCTCCCAGAATTCGGCGCGCGCCGCCGCTGGGGCCGGAACTGCCCGGCGAGCCTCCGCTGAGCGAGGCGCCGCGCCGCCGCGGAGCGAGCCCGGCCGCCGGCGTGTCGCTGGGACTGAGCTCCGCGGGCGTGAGGAGCCCTTGTGCGGTTGAGGATCGAAGACGTTCTGGTCAGGTTTGGGGACGTGAGGAGGTTCCTGTCAGTTGGGGAGGCGTGAGGCGATCCTCGTAAGTTTCGGGGGCTGTGAGGAGATTCCTGTCAGTTTCAGATTCTAGGATGATGTAGATCCCTGTCACTGTGCGGCGGCGGCGGCGGCGGCGGCGGCGGCGGCGGGGGGGGGGGGGGACGCGGAAACGCTGATGAGTTTCAGGGGGCTGTGAGGAGATGCTTGCCAGTTTGGGAGCGACGAGAAACAATCCATGCTTAGTTTCGGGAGACTGAGGAGATCCTACCCAGCTTCGGGGTTTGGGGAAAGAGATCGTTTTTTAGTTGCAGGGGTGCAGCGAGAACCGTGCCATTTTCCAAGTAGGGGACGAGCTGATCAGTTTTGAAATTGTGACCCCTTTCCTTTTTGGGGGGTGGGGAGGGTGACGAGACTCCTGACGGGTCGGGAGCGGACGGAGAGACTGAGAGTGACAGAAAGGATCATTTAAACTCAGCAAACGCGACCCCACAACTGTGATTGGAGTTGAGCGCCCAGCAGGCTCTCTGCCTTGTTCCCGAAGGCTCTGAGATGATTTCCGAGTAACCCGAGCAGACTTTGCAAGGCTGCCTCTATTTTGGGGGGTGTGTGTGTGAAAGAAGGGGCTTTCCGCGAGGCACACCCCCCACCCCGCCCCGAGCCTCATTCTGTAGGCTGGGGTTTTGTCTCCCCATAAAAGCGAGCCCCCCGAGGGGGGAAGGGGGAGGAAGGGTTTTCCGTGAGGGATTACAAGGCTTCCTGCAAAGGCGTCAGGTATTATCCTGAAACCCGGAAAGAAGTTATCACGGACTCGGGGCCCGGGGAGGTGGGGTGGGGGGTGGGGGGCTGGGAGCCTGGACGGCCCAGCGCCCGACGCTCTTTCCGTGTGAAAGAAATTCTATAGGCCGGGCGGACTTGCTCCGGGGCCCCCTACAGCCGCGCCAGCTGGGTTGCATCCCGCCGCCGGACGCGCCCGCCGCTCGCGAACCCAGGCTGGAGGCGGGGGCGGGGGCGGGGGCGGGGGCGAGGGCGGGGACGGGGGCGGCGGGGGAGGGGGACACCTGATTCACTCTGTAAAAAGTGTTGTTTGTGCCCAGCCGTCGTCCAGAGGACGCGTGCCGCCGCCGCCGCCGCCACCACCGCTGCCGCCTCCGGCCCCTCCTGCCATCACGAACCTGGCCCTCCACGGAACGCTCCCAGGCAGGGCGAAGATGGCCTCGGTGCCCGTGTATTGCCTCTGCCGGCTGCCTTACGATGTGACCCGCTTCATGATTGAGTGCGACATGTGCCAGGACTGGTTTCACGGCAGGTAAGGAGGGCAGGCCAGGCTGGACAAGGTGCAGTGGCTCACTTGCTGGCTCTCCTTTCTTCAGCTCTGTTTTAGGTTCCCGCTCAGAAACACCCCTCTAACCAACCACCACTACCGATAATTAATTACCATCCCAATACCCTGCTCCCTAGCTCACTCACTCACCCACTCACTCCCTCGCTTGCTTGCTCCCTCCCTTGCTCCCTCCTTGCAAACCAGGGCCTAGCCAGGTCCTTAATCTCTGGTTTCCCCTTTTTCTCTGTTTTCCCCAATGTATTTCTTCTTTTGAAATTTTTTAAAAAAAGACATTTTTGAGTCTCTTTCTCTCCAGCCACAAAGAAAATGTCGTTCTTGTATTCTAGCACTTGTATTTTGCCTCAGACACTGGCTTCAGGGGAGACAGTACTGCATTTTTGAGATATTTGAGTCCAGCAAACATGGATTGGAGCCATGGCTTTGCACTTACTATCAGAGTGACCTTGGGCAAGTTGCTTTGCTTCTCTGAGCCTCATTGTGTCTTCCTATACCATGCATCAGATATATCCTCCGGACTATATAAAGCACTTTGCTCGAACTCAATAAATTTGGAGTCAGAAATGCCATAGTATTTATGGTACTTATCTGCAGAACCATCCAACTAAATTTAATTAAGCAGAAGAGACATTGGGTAAAACAGCAGGAGTAAAATTGCTAATGAATTCCCTCAAGTTAACCATGTGTGCCTATAAGCACCTGTCACCGAGGATTCCAGAGAGGTTAGTGTGTGGAATAAAAGTGTAATATTATCCCATTATTGGGATTAAAATCCCAGCTATGGAAAGATAACCATGAGGGGAATTTTTACACTCTGTGGTGCCACCCTCCTGATGCATGTTAGTTGTCACTAGCTGTCACTAGCCCCTTGCAGAGGAGCTGTTCTGTTGTCATGTGCAAGACTAAACTAAAATTTGACCCTCAGCAGGGACTGACTGCCCACACCCAGTGCATCCCAATTCATATTTAACTGATCTTTATTGACTATTTACTGTGTGCCAGGTGCAGAGTTCTGTTTATTGCCCCTTGTTATTGAAGAGGGAACAAACCTGGCAGGTGGGGTCTTTGCCCTTGCCCTGGAAGTAAGTTGGGGATGTCTTTCAGGATTCTAGCTATCTTTGCTAGTGCTGATCAAGTAACTCCTCAGGTAAACATTCTTCTGTCAGTGTTTCCCCTATAGGATGAAGTTTATTAACTTGTGTGTGACAAACAAGCCCTTTTGTGATCTCGTTGTTCTATCTCATTTCCTGCCACTCCTCCTCATTTCATTATGTCCCAGCAAGACTGAACTACCTGCAGGTCTGGGAAAATTCTGTACTCTCTTCTGCCTCTTTGTACATGCCATTCCCACTAATTTCCTTCTCTTTACAACTCATAGAACACCTCCCCTGTTAGAGAAATCCTTCTGGGTTTGACATTACATTTTGTATGCCTCCTTGTTAGAAAGAAATAATGTTATCATAGTTATAAATATGTCTATCATTCATTAGGCTAGCTGGAGCTAGTTCAGTGCTAACTATGTAATGGATATTGGGTACAGTTTTGAATGAATGAATGAGTGTTCATGAGAAAAGCTATTGCCTGTTGCCCTTTGGATTGTATGGGACATGTGTAGTTGAGCCCTGGAGAATTTTTGCTTATAATATAAAGACCCTAACTTTACTCTGGGAACGGAGAATAAATGCTTCCTAAGTGCTTACTGTGTGCCAGACACTCTGACAAGGATTTTGCATAAATTATTTCATCTACCCACAAACCTGAAAGGTATTTTTCTTTTTTTTTTTTTGGTTTTTGTTTTTGTTTTGGACAGACAGAGTAGACAGTGAGAGAGAGACAGACGGAAAGGTCTTCCTTTTGCCGTTGGTTCACCCCCCAATGGCCGCTGCGGCCAGTGCACCACGCTGATCCGAAGCCAGGAGCCAGGTGCTTCTCCTGGTCTCCCATGCAGGTGCAGGGCCCAAGCACTTGGGCCATCCTCCACTGCACTCCCGGCTGCAGCTGGGAGCTGGACTGGAAGAGGAGCAACTGGGACAGAATCTGGTGCCCTGACCAGGACTAGAACCTGGTGTGCCGGCGCCGCAGGCGGAGGATTAGCTTAGTGAGCCGTAGCACCGGCCATGTTTTTCTTTTGGATAATGTTTTTTAATTTTTTCCTGATTATATAGGTGAGACATGCTCATTATTAAAAATATATTAAAAGAATAAAGGGAATGAATGTCATCTATGAGTATACAATTTGTACAATGCACTGCACATTTTTATTAACTGTTTTGACTTGAAATATAAGCGTATATTTTTATAAAGTAGAATCTGTATTAAAAATACCATTTTGCAGCCTTTTATTCCTACCCAATGTTATGTGATTATTTGCCATGTGTTTAAATACTTACTTAAACCTGGTTTCTGATGATATCCCACCATATATATTTGTTACCTTACTTGGTCATTTCCTTAATGGCTGTACACTTACATTATTTGTACTTTTTAAAAAAGGGTTTATTTTATTTATTAGAAAGGCAGAGTTATGGAGAAAGGTGGGGGGTGTGAGAGAAGAGATTGATTAATCAATCATTCAATCTTCCATCCACTGGATCACTCCCCAAAATGACCACAACTGCAGGGGCTGGGCCAGTCTGAAGTCAGGAACCTGGAACTCCATTTGGGTCTCCCACGTTGGTGCTTTGGCCAAAAAACTTGAGCCATCTGCCACTGCTCTCCCAGGCACATGCGCAGGGAGCTGGATCAGGAATGGAGTAGCAGGACTCAGACTGACGCCCATATAGGATGCCAACATTGCACGCAGCAGCTGCCTAACTTGTGCCATAATGCAGGCCCCTATTTGTACTTTTTAATATTATAAATAATAGCATGAGGTGAGTAAACTTTGGGGACCTGGAAAGGTTTTGCATCTTTTTTTTATTTGAAACTGTTACAGAGGAGGACATGTGGGGAGGGAGGGAGAAAGAAAGAAAGAGAGCGAGAGGGAGCAAGCAAGTGAGCTTCCATCCGCTAGTTCACTCCTCGGTTGGCCTCAATAGCCAGCACTGGGCCAGGCTGAAGCCCAGAGCCAGGATCTCCCTCCAGATCTTCCACATGGTAGCAGGGGCCAAAGCACCTGGGCCATCCTCCACTGCTTTTCCTAGACCATTGACAGGGTAGCTGGATTGGAAGTGGAGCATCCAGGATTTGAACTGGTGCGATATGGGATGCCAGTCTTGTGGGCAGCAGCTTTACCTGGTACACCACAACAATGGCCCAAAGTTTTGCTTCTTAATATTTGTGCTAGTTAAAACAAAAAGAGAAAGCATTATTGTGGTAAACTTCTTTGAATAGCAGACACTTGATATTTATGAGGAGTACCACTGGGACATTTAGGAATTGTAGGTTTGAGACCAGCATTGTGGCATAGTGGGTTAAGCTGGCACACACCACAATGCCAGCATCTCATAGGCAAACTGGTTCAAGTTCCAGCTGTTCCACTTCTGATCCACTTCCCTGCTAAAGCACCTGGGAAAACAGTAGAAGATTATCTGAGTGCCTGGGCCCCCTGCCACCCACATGGGAGACCCAAGTAGAGCTCTTGGCTCCTTGCTTCAGCCTGGCATAGCCCTGGCCTTTGTAACCATTTGGGGAGTGAATCAGCATATGGAAGATTCTCTCCCTCCTCTAACTCTACCTTTCGAATAAATAAATAAATAAATGAATCTTTTTAAAAAGCATTCAAGGTGTACAAGTACGAAAAACAGTTTATGAGCCAGTCCTCTCTTTAATTACACTTCTATGGTGAGACCTGTGTTTGTTACCACCCTGACACAATTTTTGTTCCATGAAAGAAACCTTATTTTTTCTTTCGCCTCTTCTGCTTCTTTCGCTGGGCTGCCAGAGAACAAGGAAGCTAGCTGAGAACCAGGTCCTTGGTGGGTGGCTGCTCTTGCTTACTCAGTGCATTGCTCACACACACCAGACTCACAGTACTCCATTGACGTTCATACTTCAGTATAGTTGAGAGTTGTTAAATACTGTGAACTTTTCATGGTTGGTTATAATAGTTAAGCCCACAAATTATATTTTTTCTCTTCTTAATTTTTTTAAAGATTCGTTTATTTATTTGAAAGAATTACAGAGAGGAAGAGGCAGAAGGTGGAGGGGGTAGGTCCTCCATCCATTGGTTCACTCCCTAAAAGGCAGCAACAGCCAGGGCTGGGCCAGGCTGAAGGCAGGAGCCCAGAGTGTCATTCAGGTCTCCAGTGTGTATGCAGGGGCCCACGGACCTGCACCATCCTTTGCTTCTTTCCCAGGCACATTATCAGGGAGCTGGATTGGAAATGGAGAAGCTGAAACTTGAACTGGCACCCACGTGGGATGCTGATTTCACAGGCCGTGACCCCTCTTTTTTATTTGAAGCTCATGAATTTTAAATCCACATACCTTTGATGACTTCTATAAGGTAGATTTCTTAGAGTGCGGTTAGGGATTATAGTATGCAATGCCAAAATACTTCTTGGAAAGATCACAGCAAGGGAGGCATCTGTTCCATTTAGCTGATGAGAACCTAGAACTCTTAGAGGTTACATGGCTTTCTGAGTGTGGATTTGAACTTTGAATTACTTGGTTCCAGAGCTCAGGTTTTCAAAATTTGAGAAAATATGAAATAGCTTAATTCCTCCTGTAATTGGGTTTTGCAAAGACACATAGACTCGTTTAGCAGTAGCTCTCAAAATTTAGGATCACTTGGCAGACCTGTTAAAACATAATAGGTAGGGGCCACTCAATGTGTTTCTGCTTTGGTTGGTTAGTGGGGCCCACCCCAAAGAACTACTGATTAAAAGCATTATCCTGTTTTCCCCTTCTGTGGAGTGTGATAGCTTCTGCTATTGCAGCATGGATGGGCTAATATGCCATTACTGTACTAGTTGTTCTTAAAGTAATGGTTCATCAACCAGGAATTTGTTAAAAATGCTAATTCTTGGACTGGGATTCAGCAATCTGTATTTTTAACAAACAGATGATTTGGATACATCCTAACATTTGACAATCATTGCTGTACACTGGACTAAAACTGGTTGGCAAGTATTTATTGACATGTGGGATTTTGGCATAAACTTCTCTTCTTTACAGTTTTCCTTTTTATAAAGGAAGTATTGTTTGACATATCCCTAAGGTGTTAGCTGTGGTATGAATTCTATACTCTAAAGGAAGGGGTAGTGACTTCAAATCTGGGTCCAAATTCTGCCTGTGAACTTATTAGCAAAGGATCTAATCTCTGTGAAACCTCAGTTTCCTTTAGAGAGGTTGTACTGATCTAAATGAAATAGTTGTAGTTATTGTAAGCACTAGCTAACATGCTAGGCACTATGCTAAATGTGTTTGTTGCCTAATGACATAGTCTTTTTGAGAGTTTAAAATTGTGAATTCTATTTCATAGTTATAGAACATTTCAAATTATATATTGAATGTCTTGTAGTAGTGTATACTTTTCAAGGAATTGATCCATTTCATCTAAGTTGTCAAATTTATGTTTATAGAATTGTCATAGTATTTCCTTATTATTCTTTTGGTATCTGCAACCTCTGGTGTTATCTTGTTTCATTTTTTATATTAAAAATTCATGTCTATCACATTTGTTAGAGGCTTGTCATTCTCATTTTTGATTGACAATATTTTCAAATAAGAGGCTTTTTGTTTCATTGGCTTTTGTTTTTCTGTTTTCATTTTCATTGGTTTATGGATTTTGTTATCTCCTTTCTTCTGTTTGCTTTTGGTTTATTTTTCTTCTCTTTATCTAGTTTATTGAGGTGAAAGCCTAGATTATTAAGATTTTCTGACTTTTCTAATGTAAGCATTTAGTGTTATAAATTTCCCTCTCAGCACCAATTTAGCTGTGTCCCACAAATTTTGATATGTTATGTTTTCCATTTCAAATAAATAAATGCCTTTTAAAATTTCTTTCTGACTTACTGTTTGACCCTTAAATTATTTCCAGGTATTCGTGGAAGTTCCTGTTAATCTGTTATGAACTTCAAGTTTGATTCCCTAGTGGTTAGAGAATATACTCTGTGTTACTTCAATTCCTTTACATTTATTGAGTTCTTTTTTTTTTCTTTACAGCTAAGTATATAACCTATCTTGGTAAATGTTGTAGGATTACTTGAAAAGAATGTGTATTCTGTTGTTGGGTGAAGTGTTCTATAAATGTCACTTAACTGAATTCTCTCTACTTGATGATTTTTCTATCTAGTTGTTTAGTCAGTTGTTGAGAGGACGATGTTGAAGTGACCAACTGTAATCTGTTCCTCTTTTCAGTTGTATCATTTGTTGCTTCACATGTTTTGTAATTTCGTTGTTTTTTTTTTTTTTTTTTTGACAGGCAGAGTGGACAGTGAGAGAGAGAGAGAGAGAGAGAGAGAGAGAGAGAAAGGTCTTCCTTTGCCGTTGGTTCACCCTCCAATGGCTGCCACGGACGGCGCGCTGCGGCCGGCACACCGCGCTGATCCGATGGCAGGAGCCAAGTGCTAGGTGCTTTTTCCTGGTCTCCCATAGGGTGCAGGGCCCAAGCACTTGGGCCATCCTCCACTGCACTCCTGGGCCACAGCAGAGGGCTGGCCTGGAAGAGGGGCAACCGGGACAGAATCCGGCGCCCCGACCGGGACTAGAACCCGGTGTGCCGGCGCCGCAAGGTGGAGGATTAGCCTGTTGAGCCACGGCGCCGGCCTAATTTCGTTGTTTGACACATGTGTACTCCTGTCTTCTTGGTGGATTGAACCTTTTGTTACTTTATATTGGCCTTTGCTGTCTCTAAATTTTTTTGCATGAAAGTCTGCTTCACCTGATATTAATTATAGCCACTTTTGTTTTCTTTTGATTAAGAGTGGTATGGTATATATTTTTCTATCCTTTTATTTTTAGCCTACTTGTATATTATATATGAAATGAGTTTCTGGTCTACAGCATGTAGTTTGGAATCTTTTTTATCCATTCTGCTAATCTTTCTTTTTCTTTTTTTTTTAAGATTTATTTATTTATTTGAAAGGAAGAATTAGAGATATCTTCCATCCGTTGGTTCACTCCTTAAATTTTTGCAAAAGCCAGGGCTGGGCCAAGCCAAAGCCAGGAGCCAGGAGCCAGGAGCCAGGAGCCAGGAGCTTCTGGGTCTCCCACTTGGTGTAGAGGCCCAAGTACTTGTGCCATCTTCTGCTGCTTTCCCAGGCACTTTAGCAGGGTGCTTTATTGGAACTGTGTGAGCAGCCGGACTTGAACCGGTACCCATTTGAGGTGCCAGTGTTGGTACTGTAGGTGACAGCTTAACCTGCTAACCATAATCCTTTCCCTAATCTTTCTTTTTAAAATAAGTACAATTAAGTTTACTTGTGTAAAACCATGTGTTCTAACCCCAGGTGGAGCCTATATCCTCTGCACAGACACTCTGGTGTGAGTCTTTTCAAGATGGTCAGGGAAGTCCTGATAGGGAGACTTGGTGAACACGGTCTCTTTCCAGAGTTCAGAGGTCAGATAACTGTAGGTCTTGGAGATGGCATCAAAAGTGGCCTTGGCAAAGTTGCCCAGGGTGGTGGTGCAGTTCCTGGCTGAGGTGTAGCAGTTATCAATGGCAGCCATCAGTAGCAGCTCACTGGGGACTGGGGCCAACATGATGCCGGTGCCTCTGGGTCCAGGGATGAGGCACCAGCATAGAGCCACAGCATCTTGCAGGCACGGTGTGAGGTTTACTAATCTTGTTCCCCCAGTAGCCTCTCTGCATGGGCACAACAAGGGCTTGGCCAGAATGATGTCCCCTCAGATGGCAGTGGCTATCTGCTTGGAGCACTTCACATCCAGGCCTGTGTAACCATTGTCATCCCTGATGGCGACAAATGCCTTGAACCTTGTCTGCTGGCCAGCAGCCTCTGCTTTTGCACCAGCATAATCTTGAAAACCTCATCCTTGAGGGGATGCCCCCAGGAAAAAGTCAATGATGGGCTGGAGAGAAGAGATAGATCTCCAGGGACCTGTTTTTCATGTCCTTGACCAGGCTGCCCAGCTTGGTGACAGGGAGCCACTCCTTGTTCCCAGCCAGGACCCCTGTTGCATCTGTAGCCCCAGATGCCTCTGCTGCGGAAGCCTCTGCAGAAGCTGCCTTGGCCTCCCATTCCAGGGCCTCTGGAGCCTCCTGCCGCGCTGCACTGGCATCGTCCACCATTTGGTGTTCTTTTGAAGAAGAAGCCTGTTATTCTCTCGAAATTGGCATATTTAGGCTATTTTAGTGCAGTTATTGATATATTAAGGCTTTATTTTGTCATTTTTGTTATTATTTTAGATTTCAGATTCCATATGATTTGTACATAGAATTCTAAGAATGTAATGATATTCCCTTCCTCCCTCCCCTCCTCCCCCAACTCCCCCCCCCTTTCTCCTTTCCATCCTTCTTTTCTTTCTTCTCCCTTTCTTTTTCTTTTTTTTTTTTTTTTTTTAGTTTTTGGGAAGACAAATCATGTGTTTCTTTCTGCCTCTGTTGTATTTTCTTCTGCTTTTCTCTGGGTTACTTAAACCTTTTTTACTATTCCATTTTGATTTATTTGTGGTGTGTTTGAGTATATTTCGCTGTAGAACTGTTTCAGTATTTGTTCTGTGTATTACATCATATATGCATATCTTAACCACAGCCAACAATGTACCAGTTTCAATGAAGAGTAGAATCTTTCCTTTAAATTTCTTTATGCTCCCTTGTTTATCATATCATTAATCTTAAGTATTTGCTCTGCCATACATTGAGAATCATGTCAGACAGGGCTATAATTTTTTGCTTCAACCCTCAAACGTGGGTTAGAAAATTCATGAGGAGCTAGGAAGCATTATTTATACATATTTTTACTCTTGTTTTCCCTTCCTGATGTTTTTAGATTCCTTTCATCATTTCCTTTCTGTTTAGAGAGGTTTTCTTTACACATTCTTTAGGGTGAGATCTGTTACCAACAAAAAATATAGTTTTCCTTCATCTGAGAATGTCCTGATTTCCCTTGAATTCCTGAAGGATCTTTTCACTTGATAATAGAACCTTGCAATTCCAGTTCTTTTCTTTCAGGACTTGAAACTTGTGCTGTTTCCTTTTGTCCTCCATGGAAGTAGCTGTGTATGAAGTGAATTGCTTGCCAGCAGCATATAGTTTGGATCTGATGAAAGATCCATTGTCAGTCAAATTGATGTTCTCCTTTAGGTAATATGTAGTTTCTCTCACTACTTTCAAAATTTTTCCTTTGCCTTTTGTCTTTAGGGGTCTGATTAAGTCATGTCCCTAGATTTCTTTGGTTTTGTCTTTTGTTAGACTCATATAGATTCCTGAATCTTTCTTCATTTTTTTCAATCTATTTTCTTTCTGTTGTTTAAGTTCTGTTGTTTTGTTGTCAAGTTTACTGATTTTTTTTTCTGTGACTCCATTCTGCTGTTCAGCTTATCCAATGAAATTTCTCTGTGTTTTTCAGATCTAGAAGTTTCATTTGGTTCTTTTCTTTTTTTAAAAAAAAAAAATTATTTATTTATTTGAAAGTCAGAGTTTCACAGAGAGGAGAGGGAGAGAGGGAGAGGAAGAGAGAGAGAGAGAGAGAGAGAGAGGTCTTCCATCTGCTGGTTCACTCTTCAGTTGGCGCAACGGCCGGAGCTGAGCTGATCCGAAGCCAGGAGCCAGGAGCTTCTTCCAGGTCTCCCACATGGGTGCAGGGGCCCAGGGACCTGAGCCATCTTCTACTGCTTTCCCAGGCCACAGCAGAGAGCTGGATCGGAAGTGTAGCGGCTGGGTCTCAAATTGGCGCCCATATCGGATGCTGGCGCTTCAGGCCAGGACATTAACCTGCTGCGCCACAGTGCTGGCCCCTCATTTGGTTCTTTTCTATATCTTCTGTTTCTTTGCAGAAACTTTTTATTTTTTGCTGACACTCTTATTTAACTGTTTCAGGCATGTTTATAATTGTTACTGGAAGCATTTGTATGATGGCTCCTTTAAAATCCTTGTCAGATAATTCCAACATCTTTGTCATCTCAGTGTTGACATCAGTTTCTTTTCTCATTCAAGTTGTGATTTTCTTTGTTCTCGCTATGATGAATGATTGTTTTAATTATATCCTGGACAGTCTAGGCATTGTTATGAGATTCTTATTTAAAACTTCCATTTTTACCAGCCTCTTCAGACACTGTACTTTATTGGCAGGAATAGGGTACCATTTTGTTATTGCCATGTGGGTGTGAGAGTTCAGGTTCCCCACTTGGTCTCTACTAATACCCACCACCTGTCAGGAGAACAGATCCTACTGTCCTTAGTTGTTTTGCCTTCTTTTTACTGTTCAGAGTCTCCTTGTTTGTTTTTTATGTAATGTCCAAAGATTTTAACTGTGCTTAGTGGGAGGAATAGGGAGAAGTACATTTACTTCATATTGTTCCAGAACAAGATGTGACCAATAATCTGTAAAGTAGCTCTTTGGAGATAACTATTTTCCCTCATGAGGTTAAATAAATTGCCCAAAGCCACATAGCTGGTTAGCTACTGAACCACAAGTCAAGCTTGGATTTCTTGGGCTCTTGCTATAGACTATAGTATTATAGGCAGTATAAACGATGGTTTAGGTGAAGTTGTGAAGGTAAGGGAAAATTGGAGCTTATAAAGTCACAAACCTTATTTTTGCTCCAAGTTCAAAACCATTGGTCTTCCATCCACTGGTTCACTCCCCAGATGGCTGCAATGGCCAGAGCTGCGCTGATCTGAAGAAAGGAGCCAGGAGCTTCTTCCAGGTCTCCCATGTGGGTACAGGGGCCCAAGGACTTGGGTCATCCTCTGCTGCTTTGCCAGGCCATAGCAGAGAGCTTGATGGGAAGAGGAGCAGCCAGGATTCGAACGGGTACCCATATGGGATGCAGGCACTGCAGGCTGGGGCTTTAACCCACTGTACCACAGCACTGCCCCCCAGCTTTAAAACATGGAGAATCCTTATTTCCTATGATTGTTGTGAGGCTTTAAAAATGTTTGTAAAGCATGTAGCACAGTCCTTGGTACAATAAATTCTGAATTCTGACTATCACCAAAACATTCATGCAGTAAATTGTTATTGTTTGCCAGTGAGTAACATAAGGAACTATATGCAAAGGGGCAAGTGCCATGGTGTGGTGGGTTAAACTGCTATCTTAGGCAGCAGCATTCCACATGAGGGCCTGTTCAAGTCCCAGCTGCTCCACTTCTGATCCAGCTCCCTGCTAATGTGCCTAGGAAGGCAGCAGAAGATGGCCCAAGTACTGGGGCCCCTATCATCTATTTGGGAGATCCAGATGAAGTCACAGGCTCCTGGCTTCGGGCTGTCCCAACTTTGGCTGTTGTGGCCATTTGGGGAGTGAACCAGTGGATGGAAGATCTTTCTCTCCGCCTACCCCGCCCTGCCCTCACCACTTATCTCTCTCCATCCCTCTCTGTCTCTGTAACTCTTTCAAATTTGAAAGTAAAGATCCTTTGGCCCACAGAGCCACAGATCTTTTTAAAAACTATATATAGAGATGGATAAGAGTTGTGACATCTAGATAATCTCAAGATAGAAGATTAGATAGGTTCATTAATTTAGTCATTCATTTATGCACTCTTTTTTTGAAGATTTATTTATTTATTTGAATTCAGAGTTACACAGAGAGAGAAAGGAGAGGCAGAGAGAGAGAGAGGGAGAGGTAGGTCTTCCATCTGCTGGTTCACTCCCTAATTGACTGCAACGGCCAGAGCTGCGCCGATCTGAAGCCAGGAACTTCTTCCACCTCTTGCAGGGACCCAAGGACTTGGGCCATCTTCTGCAGCTTTCCCAGGCCACAGAAGAGAGCGGAATTCGAAGTGGAGCAGCTGGGACTCAATCCAGCGCCCATATGGGATGGCGGCACTGCAGGCAGTGTCTTTACCCTCTACGCCACAGTGGCCCCTCATTTATGCACTCTTATTAACAGATATATGCTATGTGCCAGGCATTGTTCTAGATACTGGGGGTGGGAGGATACAGCAGTAAACTAACAGTTAAATGTATTGTGTACCAAGTGATAATAGATGATAAAAGTAAAGCAAGGTGGGCAGGAGAGGGAGTGCCATTCTAGGGGTGGAGCCATGATTATTTTATTTTCCAAAGAAACCTTTTATTAAGGAATACAAATTTCATAAGTACAACTTCAGGTATATAGTTACTCTTCCCATCATACCTGCCCACCGTGATTATTTTATATAGGGTGATTATGTATTTGTTACACATGAGCAGAAGCAAAGTGAGAGGAAGGGAACTTCTGTCAACTCTTTCACTAAGTGGGGGAAGTGCTAAAGTGGGAAAGAGTGTTCCAGGTAGAAAAAATAAAGGACCTGAGTGAGGAGCAGGACTAGCACATTGCCACTGGATTACAGCCAGGAGGCAACATTATTGGAACAGAGGAGGAGAGCAGTAGGAGTTGATATGAAGGGTAGAGGCACAGATCATGGAGGGCAGTGATCATTCGTGTGGGGTCCCCAGAGTAGCAGGATCAGCATCACCTGAGAACTGACCTAGCCTTACTGAATCCGAAACTCTGGAGGCGGGGCCCAGGAATCCATGGCTTAATAGCCCTTCAGGTGATTGTGGTGCACGCAGAAGTTTGAGAAACTCAGGTGTAGTGCCCTGTAGGCCATTGTAAAGACTTAGTTTTTACTCTGTTATGGGAGCCACAGAGGGGTTTTGAGCAATGGAGAATTGCGATCTGAATTAGATTTTGGCTGTTGTGAGGATGAACTCAAGATGAAGAGCAAGGGTAGAAGCTGAAGAATCTGGGGGCTACTGTAGATTATTATTCCTTAAAGTGTAGTCTCTGGACCAGAAGCATCACTTGAAACTCATGTTTATAAACCCCACCTCAGACCTAATGAATCAGGATCTCTGAGGATAAGGCCTAGGAATCTTTGTTGTTTTTTAATAAAGATTTATTTATTTATTTATTGAAAGAGTACCAGAGAGAGAGGGATAGATGGAGAAAGAAAGAGGTCTTTGATCTGATGGCTCACTCCCCAAATGGCCGCAATGGCTGTGGCTGGGCCAGTGAAAAGCTAGGAGCCTGGAACACCATTTGGGACTCTCACATGGGTGACAGGGACCCAAGTGCTGGGCCCTTAGCCACTGCTTTCCTAGGTGCATTAGCAGGGAGCTAGATAAGAACCAGGACAGTTGGGATTCCAACCAGCATTCTGATTTTGGATATCGATGTTGTGGGCTGTGTCTTAACCCACTGGACCAGGAGTCTGTTTTGACAAACCCTCTAGGTGATTCTGTCCCTAAAACTTGAGAACCATTGATCTGGTTACATATTGGTGACTTGTACCAGAGTCAGTGGTGA
This sequence comes from Sylvilagus floridanus, assembly GCA_949820135.1. Taxonomy (NCBI): domain Eukaryota; kingdom Metazoa; phylum Chordata; class Mammalia; order Lagomorpha; family Leporidae; genus Sylvilagus; species Sylvilagus floridanus. The sequence continues at coordinate 94,578,436 of OX463223.1, forward strand.
TGAGAGTGGTTGGATTTTGAATATATATTGGTACAGGAATTGCTGATAGATTGGATTTTTGGTATAAAAGAAAGCCATTAAGATGACTGACTCCCTTTTTGTGGAGTTTTGATGTAAAGGGGAACAGAGTAATGGGTCAGTGACTGAGAGAGTAAAGGAGAGTTTTTTAATTTCATATTTTTTGGAGACAGAGGTAACCTGTTTTGTGTGCATGTCAGCACATATGCAGTTATTCTGTTGGTGCATACAGAATTTAATGAAGCCTGTTATACGGCAGACTCATGTGCTGGGGACTAGGTAGACAAAAGATTTCCCAAGTCACTGGACTTGCTCTGTGTCCTTTGCAGTCCTCCCAGTCCTTTGTGTCTGGACGACTGGGAACCATTGGTGGGAAAGGTAGATGCCTCGGCTTCTGGCTTTTTAATTTAAATTAATCAACATTTTGAAATTTGAGAAGCAGAGAGGTTCCATCTACTGTTGACTCCCCAAATGCCTGGGAGACAGGAATTTTTAACCTCTGTACTTTAGTGTCTTGGAATACTGCACAGAATGCCCTGATTTGTTGTGGAGATTAAATACCATAATTTATAAGAAGTTTATAGCTCAGTTTTCTTCTCAGTTCCTTTGCTGCTAGCTTCACATTTACTCTACCACTCACCATCCTATTACCTTGCCTTATTTATTTTTTAGCACTTTTGATATTTCTGGCTCTACTTGTCTGTATCTCTCTAGAATGTCTACTCCATGAAGACAGTGTCTGTGTTTAATCAATATTGGTTGAATTTATGCACTCATTTACTTAACAAATATTTGAGTGTCTGTGCTAGGTTTTGCAGTACATCTTGGGGATAATTCTTAATCTTGAGACCTGGTACTGTCATAATTGTCTTCTTCCCTGAGGAAGCCACCCAGAGCAAAACAGCACTAATTACTCTTGGTTCCTGGTGATAATTATTGAGAAAGTGCAGCTGTAGCCTGATTTTCATCCCTCTCTGCCCCTGAGCTGAGGAGTTATCTAGCCCAATGTATGTTTGTTGAATTGAGTTGAAAAATAAAATAAAGCAAGACTGGAAGATGGAGAAGATAAGGACTTTTAGTGAGCAAGATATGTCGTCTACCTAATATAGTGAGGGCAAACAGCAAGTAAGGGAGTAGTTGCCAGTCAGCTTGGTGAGAGCTGAAATAGGGAATAGTGTGTGGGGGTTGGCCATGGCAGCAAGAAAGTGGATTGTTCATGGCAGAGAGAGCCATGTGCAGTCAAGTCCAGAGGCTAGAAAGAGCATGGCAGCTGGTTTTTTTAGAACACCCCTGGCTTCAGGGGTGTGTGACCACTGTAGTCACTTGGGGACCCATGCATGAGGGTTAATACTCTGCAGTTGTCATCTTGAAATCCTAATAATTTTACTTTCGAAGTTATGTTTTGTATGTAATAGGACCATGGAGCCTGTGCTGGGCACTTAAGACTCTTGTCTCATGTGTGGTCCTACCTCCTGCTGCCTCCCCAAACAGGTTTTTGGCTAGCTACTTGGGGTACCAGGCTCAGATGCAGGTATAGATTCAAGTCATGTACATATACCTTGTATACTGCGTGAAGGGGTGGGGCCCCAGGGAACATCTGAGGGACTGCACTTGCCCTTTGAATAGCCCTATACCCCAGGGAGCATGATAGTAAATAGAAAATAAAAGCCCCATCCATGGTAAATTGAGAAACCATGGAAGAAAGAGCAAAAAAATATTTTTTTTCTTGAAAAGGGAATCCCACTTTTTATTTTTACTAGACTCCATAAACTGTATCTGACACTGTATGTGAGGGGCAAAAGATGAGGCCAGAGAAGCAAGGCCTTTTAGGCCATTGTAAGTATATTGTTTACCATAAGAAAAATGATTACCCATAATCCTTCTCTCAGAACCACTGTTAACTATAAAATCTTCTTTTTAGAGTATTTTCATTTAATAAAGTATCTCAAAGTTTAAAATTTGGATTCTATGTCAAAATATGGTTGAATTATTTGGTTATACGGATTGAATATCACATAGTCACAATACTCAGGACCAAGACAGGCATTTAGTACAGTGGTTAACACACCACTTGAGGCACCCACATCCTATATTGCAGTGTCTGTGCTTAAATCCTGCTATTGCATACCCTGAGAGCCTTTGCCCGACCCTGGCTGTTGTGGATATTTGGGGAGTAAATGAGCAGATGGAAGACTCTCTCTCTCCTCTCTTCTCTCTTCATCTCTCTGTCTGTCTAGAGAACTCTTCCATCTGCTGATTCACTCCCTAAATGGCCAAAACTGCCAGGGCTAGACCAAGCTTAAGCCAGTAGCCAGGAGCTTCTTCCATGTCTCCCATATGGGTAGCAGGTGCCAAACCACTTGGACCATCTTTTCGCTGCTTTCCCAGGCACATAGGCTGCAGGTGCATCAGAGGTGGAGCAGCTGGGACATGAACCAGTTACCCTTTTGGAATGCTGGTGTCTCAGGTGGTGGTTTAACCCACTGCCAGCCCTAGATTTTTTTTTTTATTACATGTTTAGAACCAGAACTTTTTTAGATTTCAGAATATCTATCTATAATGAGATATCTTAGGATTGGACCTAGGTCTAAACATGAACTTCATTTATGTTTCATATATACGTTATACATATAGCCTGGAAGCAGTTACTACAATTTTTAAAGTGTGTCTATGTTTTCATTGCAACCAGTCACATGCAGATGCATGTTTTTTCAGATTGTGGCATCATGTTGATGCTCAAGTGTCAGATTCTTTTTTTGAAGATTTTATTTATTTATTTGAGAGAGAGAGTTACAGCGAGAGGGATAGACAGAAAGGTCTTCCATCCACTTCCCAAATGGCTGCAATGGCCAGAGCTGGATTGATCCAAATCCAGGATCCAGGAGCTTCTTCCAGGTCTCCTAAAGTGGGTGCAGGGGCTCAGGGCTTGGGCCATCTTCTACTGCTTTCCCAAGCCACAGCAGAGAGCTGAGTCAGAAGAGGAGAAGCCAGGACCTGAACCAGTATCCACATGGGATGCCAGTGTCATAGGCAGAGGCCCCACTACACTACAGCACCGGTCCCAGTTGTCAGATTTTGAAGCATTTTGGATTAAGCATGCCCAATGTGTTTTGGGTTAAATAAGATATTAATTTCATCTGTTTCTTTTTATGTTTTAAATGTGGGTGTTAAAATATTTAAATTACATATTTGGGTGATGGGCATTTTATCTAGTAGTTAAAACTCCATCTCCCACATTGGAGCCCTGGGTTCAAAACCCCATCCCTGGCTCTTGATTCCAGCTTCCTGGTAATGCAGATTCTGTAAGCCAGAGATGATGGCTCAAGTAATTGGGTCCCTGCCACCTACTTGGGAAACCTGGATGGAGTTTTAGGTCTTTGGTTTCAGCCTGCCCTAGCTTCAGCTATTGTGGGCATTTGGGGAACAAACCAGTGGATGGAAGATATTTTCTCCCTTTCCCTCCCTCCCTCTCTCCCTCCCTCTCTCTCTCCAGTGGATGGAAGATATTCTCTCTCTCTCTCTCTCTCTGTATCTTTCAAATATATGAAAATATTTACATAAAATATTTTCCAATAAAATTTTTATAAACCTTGCCTGTTTTTCTCTTTCCCAGTTGTGTTGGTGTTGAAGAAGAGAAGGCTGCTGACATTGACCTCTACCACTGCCCAAACTGCGAGGTCTTACATGGACCTTCCATTAGTGAGTAGATCTTAGGGGTTTCCAAGAGAAGGCTGTTCAGAGAAGAGACAAAGTGAAGTTTAAGAGGGCAGTTACTTTTGGCTGCACACTGCAGATTTCCCTTAGGACATAGTGAAGTTTATTAATTTATTTGAAATGTAGAGTGGGTTTGCCTGGAGGAGTTACCCATCTTCACTAGGAGCTTTACTGATTCCTTGAAGGCCTCCTTGATTCCAGATGTTCTAAGGGGGTGTTAGATTAGAAGAGAAAAAGGATCTACTGATGTCTTTGTTCTTGCTCAACTCATAGTCATCCTGTCTCATAATCGCTTGTCTTTTTCTCACTTAGTGAAAAAACGTCGTGCATCTACCAAAGGGCATGATACACATAAGGGGAAGCCAGTGAAGACTGGAAGCCCTACGTTCATTCGAGAGCTCCGGAGTAGGACTTTTGACAGGTGAGGACCTATGCTTCAGGGCTGGTGAGTGCCAGGACTTTGGGAGGCTGAGACTCCTCTCTTCCCAACTTTCCCATTGGTCATCCCATTAGATGCTCCTCGATTTGTGGGTGTCTATGTATTGATCAGTTTCTGAGAAATAGTAGCTAGAGTAAATATGATATATAGAGTATATTAAGGTCTACTTATAAAAACTTTTGGTAGTTGGGAGTCAGAATTCACATAAATCAAGAGAGGATATTTACATGCACCCAAGGAATGCTACAACTAGAAGTCTTAAAGAGCATAAAGATTAATTCTCTTATTGTAGAGAAGAGGAAACACTTTTTTAAAAAGAAAAATTTTTAGTGATCATATTTCTTTTTGCAAACAAAATATTTTTTATGTTTTTATTAACCTTCACTTATTAAAAATAAATTACTTGAATAAAAATAATAAGGTAAAAATCAATAAAGCATTTTTTACTTTGTTTTTAGTTCTCTAGGCCATTTTCAGGTCTTTTCTTGAACTTAATGTTTTTTGTTTTGTTTATTTAAAGGTAGTGAGTCTCCTCTCTATCCCAGATCCCAAAATTGACCAATTTCTTGTGCATTCCCTCAAAAATAGTTTTTGCATAAAAAATGTATGTTTATTCCTCTTTTTCTCATTTTTTGACACTAGTGGAAACACTATATTCTACATCTTGCTTCTTGTCTAATCTAAATTATATAACTTGGAGATTAATCCAGAACAGCATATATACATATTTTTCATTTTTCCCCATTGCCGTCTAATATTAAATTGTATGGATATACACTTTATTTAATCAGTTGATGAATATTTGATTCCAGTATTTTGCTGTTTAAAAAATCCTGCAGTGAATATCAAGTACTTAAGTTTTTCCATATCTGGTGAGTATATGTAGATTTCCTGTTTAAAAGCAAAATTGTTAGATCAAAAAGTAAGAGCTTTAAAAATATAAATACCATTTCATACTCCCATAGACAGTGTGTTGGGGTGCTGATTTTCTTATGTCCTGGGCACCATTGTTTTGTTTTGGTTTTTTTTTTGCCCTTTTAATAAGATAAAGAATGACATCTAGTTTCTACTTAAATTTCTTTGATTATGAAAGAGGTTGATTTTTGTACATTATAAACAATCTGTCTTTTTCTATTTTTCTATTAACTGCCTACTTTTGTCAACATCTTATTGATATGTAATGGCTTTCCTTGCAGAAAATCTTAATTTTATATAGTTAAACTTGTTACTATTTTTAGTGAGTACTGAGCCTTGTATTTCCTGTGTTTTTTTTCTACTGTTCTTATGGCTTTATCTTTTGTAATTTAATCTTTGTGCCATCTAGCATTATATAGAGAATAAGGTAGATACTGAGCTAAATATGTTTGACCCAATACAACTTGTCAAATAGTATGCCATTTTATCCAGCATGATTTTTTAAAAAAGAATCTCAATTTTTCTTTTTCTTTTTTAAAAAAGAGATTTATTTATTTATTGTAAAGCCAGAATTACAGAGAGAGAGAAAGATATCTTCCATCTGCTGGTTCACTTCCCAAAGGGTGGCAACAGCTAGAGCTGGGCCAGGCCCAAGCCAGGGACCTGAAACACCATCTGGGACTCCTAATTGGGTAGCAGGAGCCCCAGTACTTGGGCTATTTTCCATTGCTGTCCCAGGAGCATTAGTAGGAAGTGGATCAGAAGTGGAGTAGCCTGGACTTAAGCCAACACTCACATGGGATGCTGGTGCCACAGGCGGCTGCTTGACCATGCACCGATCTGGCAACATAATTTTTAAAAAATTCTACATTTTCTAGTTAAGTATAAAATTTGTTTCTGTTTTTTTTTCTTTTTAAGTTATTTCGTATTTTTTTGTGCAGTGTTTTAAATTGGATGCTATTGCTCTGGTTTAGAATAAATTAGCTAGATTTACCATATATACTTTTTCTCCCTGGGGAGGCTATTGATTGATTTCTTCCATTGTCAACCAGAGAAGAATGGATATTGCCCACCTTTGCTGGTCACCGGGCCTCTTGGACAGGTCATTATTCCCTGGTACATAAAGTTTATACTATTAATTTCTAACTCACATTAGCTTCCCTCAGGAAACCTCCATCCATTGAATGAGTATGGTGAGTGTAGTAGGCCTTTGATAGGCAGGGCTCAGGCTTAGGCTTTCTCTCCTGTGGCCCACAGCTCAGATGAAGTGATCCTGAAGCCCACTGGAAGTCAGCTGACTGTGGAATTCCTGGAAGAGAATAGCTTCAGTGTGCCCATCCTGGTCTTGAAGAAGGATGGGTTGGGGATGACTCTACCCTCGCCATCATTCACTGTGAGGGATGTGGAACACTATGTTGGTAAGAGGCCACAGACTCTCAGCAGTGACATTGTTCACTCTCTTCAAGACCCATGTCCCTTCCTCTTTAGTCTACTTTTTGCATTTCCTTTCTAGCCATCTTAGGAATCTGAGGTGATGTACTTTCCCTGAAGTCATTCTTTGGCAAAACTAGAGCCAAAATCTTACACTTTTCTTCCTTTTCCTCTTAATAAACTACATAGCCCTAGGTGGAGCTGCATCTTTTTATCAGTGAGATTCTAGGGATCTTAGTCTCTCTGTCCTCTTGTCCTCTACTGAGATGAGAATGCCTTTGACTTTTTTTTTTAAGATGTATTTATTTATATGAAAGTCAGAATTACACAGAGAGAGATGGAGAGGCAGAGACAGAGGTATCCCATCCGCTGGTTCACTCCCCAATGAGCTGCAACAGCCAGGACTGCACCGATCCAAAGCCAGGAGCCAGGAGCTGCTTCTGGGTCTCCCATGAGGGTGCAGGAGCCCCATGACTTGGGCCATCTTCTGCTGCTTTCCCAGGCCATAGCAAAGAGCTGATTGGAAGTGGAGCAGCCAGTACTTGAACTGGTGCCCATATAGGATGCCAGCACTGCATGTGGTGGCTTTACCCACTATGCCACAGCGCCGGCCCCAATGCCTTTGACTTACCCTTACATACCAGTTGAGTTTTAGGGGGAGAGAAGGAGAAAAATTGATTAACACGGCTGACCCAGGCAGGTGACTGTACTTTGTGTAAGGCTGTGAGTCAGTTAATTCTGTAACACTAGCAGTATTGGACCTACCACAAAAGTATGATGGATTCTTGCTCCTACTCCCCAAACCCACACAATGCCTGTACATACAATGTCTGAGGAGAGAAGCCTTGAGCAAAAAGCCATTCTGTGGACTGGTAAGGGACAGAGTTTTCTCAAGACCACCTGGAGCAGAACTCATCTCTTTACTTCAGGTTCTGACAAAGAGATCGATGTGATTGATGTGACCCGCCAGGCTGACTGCAAGATGAAGCTCGGTGATTTTGTGAAGTACTATTACAGTGGGAAGAGGGAGAAAGTCCTCAATGTCATTAGTTTGGAATTCTCTGACACCAGGTAGGAGGGTCAGGGGTAACAAAAAAGCATGACGAATTGTCTAGAACTTGTGATACACTGAGTATCTTTTCTGTGTTCTCCCTTCTTTGTGGTTTCTTCCTTTGAGATGGGGAGCCGAGTTACAGTTTCTAGGGTAGCAGCTTTCATTATAACAACCAAGTCATAATATTTCTTCTCTCTAATTTCTAACATTGGATAAATTACACAGTAGCTATTTTAATTTATTTTTATCACCTTCAAGATCTAGGGCAGCTTTCTTTGACCTTTTTCTGGTATTTAGATCGTGGCATGGTCACTGTCTTGACTACCAGGATAAGTCCTTTTACTAAATTTACTAAAGTTACCAAGTAGGTTGTCTAAGGATAAGCATTTGGATTGAAAAAGAAAAGGAAAAGGCTGTATCATAACATTTAAATGATTCTATCTAGACTTCCACACTCAATAGATAAATAGTCTTCTCAGTGCTCTTAACTGAGGGAAATACCAAGAAATTACATGTTTTTTTGCCCTTAGGAAGCTTACTGTATGCTTATTTACATGTTTTGACTTTTAGTTTTGAAATAATTAGACATTCCCAGGAAGTTGGGAAAAAAAAGTGTATGAGAAAATCATGTGTCTTCACCCAGTTTTCTACATAGTAACATCTTAAGTTATTATAGTACAATATTAAAACCCTTGCTTTTGTTTTTAAAATACTAGGCTAAACAACCCGAAGATGTTTAAAAACTGTTTATGCCTCACTTCCGAAAGATGATTTGAGGTAGCTTACAGAGATGCAGTGAGGTAAAAAAAAGATACTTAGGACAAAAGAAATTTCAGGTATTGAAGTAGGATGCATCTGGTGGGTACTCTGCACATAAAATGTATATAATGAATGTTTTGATAATTGATAGAGATGTATTATAGAGTTTTCACTGAATGTCCTGAAGGTCAGAATAAAGGAGAATGCAACGTTTTTAAGATTTGTGGTTTTACATAGGATAAAAACAACCGGATGTTTCAGGAAAACACTTCTTTACCTGTAACTAAGCCCTGAGAGGTTTCCCTAATGGTTTCTCATAAAGAAGACACTATGAGGTGAGGACAGCACAATAACTTATAAATCAAGGGCCAAGTGAGTAGACTGGTATTGGAGGGTGAGTATGAGCATTTAGTAGAGAAAATGACCACCTTCCACTGGGGAAGGCTGTGCAGCTGGAACTTGGGACTTCTGGAGCTGAATGGAATGAGAATGCTGACCAGAATTACAGAAATAAGTATTCTATGTGCCTTGGGGATTCTATGGAATGAACTTGTTTTCTGTCTTATTTGATCTGACTGAAATGCAGGGTGTTTTATTTAGGCTCCAATCCCTGATCAGCTGACATCTACTTTCATTCTCTCTTCCTTGCTAGGCTTTCTAACCTTGTGGAGACACCCAAGATTGTTCGAAAACTGTCATGGGTCGAGAACTTGTGGCCAGAGGACTGTGTCTTTGAGAGACCCAATGTGCAGAAGTATTGCCTCATGAGTGTGCGAGATAGTTATACAGATTTTCACATTGACTTTGGTGGCACCTCAGTCTGGTACCATGTGCTCAAGGTATGATTGGATATGGCTTCTAGAGGTAAACAGGCCTTGGGCTCCCTTCTTGTATCAGGTGTCAGCACAAAACAGGCTGCTATGGACCACATACTTACCACATTCTATTTGGGTAACATTTCCATATAACTACTTTGTCAGAGTTTAGTATTTGGTAGATGTGCCATACACCCTGATGATTGTCTGTACAGTTTATCAAAATTGTTTTGAAAAGCATCAAATGTCTATGGTTTTTCCAACTGTTTCCTTTTTTAATTGAAGCAATTTATGCTTCTACCAGCATGTGTGGAAATGTTCATATGTCCTTCAGAAATTTCTAGTAACACGAGAGTTCCTCCTCTCCCTCCCCTTCATAGAGTAATAATTTATATACCATAAGGTTCATCCATTTTGGAGCACACATCGTGGCACAGTGGATAAGCTGCTGATTGGGACTCCTACCATCTATATTGGAGTGCCGATTTGACTCCCAGCTACTCTGCTTCTGATCCAGCTTCCTGCTAATGTATCTGGGAAGGAAGTAAATGATGGTCCACATACTTGGGTCCCTTCCTCCTCTGTGGGAGACCCAGATGGAGTTCTGCCTGCTGGCTTTACCCTGGCCCAGTCTCTACTCTTGCAGGAATTTGGCAAATGAACTAGTGGATCAATCAATCAATCAATCAATCTCCCTTTCAAATCAAATACATAAATAAATCTTTTAAAAAATCATCTCCATTTTAACTATAGTTTGTTGAATTTTGATGTTTTTAGATAGCTGTTTAACTATGACCATAGTCAAGATAGAATGTATATGAGATGTCTTTTTAAAAAAATGTTTATTTATTTGAAAGAATTACAAAGAAGAGACAGAGCTAGGAGATAGATTCCATCTGCTAGTTTACTCCCCAAATGGCCACAACAACCAGGACCAGGCTAGGCTGAAGCCATGAGCTTCATCCATGTTTCCCCTGTGAGTGGCAAGGGCCCAAACATTTGGGCCATCTTCTTTTTCCATGTGCATTAGCAGGGAGATGGATTGGAAGTGAAGCAGCCAGGACATAACCATATGGGATGCTGGTGTTGCAGGTAGCAGCTTTACCCTGTATGCCACACTATCAGCCCTGAGATGTCTTTTTAAAGCCAAAACTCCTATAGCTTCCTTTTTAGTGGATGTTGGAATTTTGTAATTCCAAAGAGTGTAAAGGACTTTTTTTAAAAGAGATTTATTTGGACCAGCATTGAGGCACAGTGGGTTAAGCAGTCAAGCTCTTGGCTAATGGGCTCAGGAAAGCAGCAGAACATGGCCCACGCGAAGTGCTTGGACCCGTGCCACCCATGTAGGAGACCTGGATGAAGCTCTAGGCTCTTGACTTAGGCTTGACCCAGCTCTAGCCATTGTGGCCATATAGGAAGTGAACCAGAGGATGAAAGATCATTTTTTTAAAAGATGTATTTATGGGGGCTAGCACTGCCTCTGCCTGCTGCCAGTTTGAGTCCAGGCTGCTGCACTTCCAATCCAGCTCTCTGCTATGGCCTGGGAAAGCTGTTGAAGATGGTCCAAGTCCTTGGGCCCCTGCATCGATGCGGGAGACCTGGAGGAAGCTTCTGGCTCCTGGCTTTGGATTTGCTTAGCTCCAGCCATTGCAGCCATTTGAAAAGTGAGACAGTGGATGTAAGACCACTCTCTCTGCCTCTGCCTCTGCCTCTTTGTCACTCTGCCTTTCAAATAAATAAGTACATCCTTTCTTTTAAAAAAGACATCTTTTTTAAAAACGATTTCTTTATTTGTTTGAAAGTCAAAGGTACACTCCCCAACTGGCCACAAAGTTATACTCCCAAACTGGTTCACTTTCCAACTGGCCACAATAGCCAGAGCTGTGCCGATCTAAAGCCTGGAGCCAGGAGCTTCTTCCAAGTCTCCCACACTGGTACAGAGGCCCAAGGACGTGGGCCATCTTCTACTGTTTTCCCAAGCCATAGTAGAAAACTGCATCAAAATGGAGCAGTCAGGACTCGAACTGGTGCCCATATAGGATGCCAGTACTGCAGGTGGTGGCTCTACCTGCTACACCATAGCGCTGGCCCCAACATCTTTCTTAAAAAGATTTATGTATTTATTTGAAAGCCAGAATGACAGAGAAAGAGGGAGAGACAGAGAGAGATCATCTATCTGCTGATTCACTTCCCAAATGCATGCAATAACCAGGACTGGACCAGGCTGAAGCCAGGAGCCAGGAACTCCATCCAGGTCTTCTACACGGGTGGCTGTGACTGAAGTACTTAAACCATCATCTGCTGGCTTCCAGATGCATTAGCTGGAAGCTGGATCGGAGGCATAGTACACAGCACTCTGATATGGGATGTCAGCTTCCTAGTAGTGGCTTAACTTGCTGTGCCACAACACCATCCCTATAAATGATTTCTGAGGGCTGGAGAGCAAATTTCTTAAATACTTTTCAGTGTTACTGTTTTCTACCCTTGTTCATATTATTTAGTTTTCTTACCAGAAATGCCAAGGAAAGAGCAGAAATCTTGGATTATATCTCTTTGTCCAAGTGATCACAAATTGTGAAGTAGTTGTTTTCTTTTTTTTCCTTTTTCAGTTTCAATTTTAATTTTTTTTTAATTTGATAGAGTTAGAGATACAGAGAGAAAGGTCTTCCCTCTGTTGGTTCACCCCCCCAAATGGCTGCTACGGCTGGAGCTACACCTTCCAGAGCCAGAGCCAGGTGCACAAAGGTGCAGGCGCCCGAGCGCTTGGGCCATCCTCCACTGCCTTCCCGGCCACAGCAGAGAGCTGGACTGGAAGAGGAGCAGCCGGGACTAGAACCCATATGGGTTCATGCCCATATGGGATGCCGGTGGTGCAGGCAGAGGATTAGCCAAGTGAGCCATGGTGCTGGTTCCTTCAATTTTAATTTTTAAAAACTATTTGAAAGAGACAGAGATAGACTGATGGATTTTCCATCTGCTTTTTATTTTAAAAAGGAAACTTTGTATGTTTGAAGGTGAAGGTTATAATTTTTTTTTATCAATTTCTTTTTTTTTTTCTTAAAGATTTTTTATTTATTTACTTGAAGGTCAGAGTTACACAGAGAAGAAGCAGAGTGAGAGAGAAAGAGAGAGAGAGAGAGAGAGAGAGAGAGAGAGGTCTTCCATCTGATGGTTCACTCCCCAGTTGATCGCAATGGCTGGAGCTGTGCTGATCTGAAGCCAGGAGCCAGGAGCTTCCTCCGGGTCTCCCACGTGGGTGCAGAAGCCCAAGGACTTGGGCCATCTTGTACTGCTTTCCCAGGCCATAGCAGAGAACTGGATCAGAAGAGGAGCAGCCGGGACTCAAACTGGCACCCATGTGGGATGCCAGCGCTTCAGGCCAGGGCATTAACCCACTGTGCCATAGTGCTGGCCCCTTTTTATCAATTTCTTAAGGATTTGTTTATTCAAGAAGCAAGAAGCAGAGTTAGAGATAGGGAGAGACAGAGACAGATCTTCCATCCACTGGTTCACTCCCCAAATGGCTGCAACAATCCAAGCTGGGCCCATCTGAATCCAGGGTCCAGGAACTTTTTCTATGTCTCCCATGTGGTTGCAGGAACCCAAGCACTTGGGCCATCTTCCACTGCTTTCCCAGGCCATCAGCAGGAAGCTGGATTGTAAATGGAGCAGCCAGGACTCAAACCAATGCCCATATGGGATGCTGGGGCCACAGGCTTAACCTACTATGCTAAATAACTAGCCCCCATATGCTGGATCACTTTCCAGATATCTACAACAGCTGAGCTGAGCAATGTGGAAGCCAATAGCTCAGAATTCAGTTTGCGTCTCTATTGTGGGTGGCAGGGATCCAAGTGCTTTGATATACCCTGCTGCCTCCCAGGGTATACATTATAATGCCAGAAGCTGGAATTGGAAGTTTAGCTGAGACTTGAACCCAGGTACTATGATATGGGATACAAGCATTCCAAGCAGGGTCTGATGTTGTGCATAGCAAGTAAAGACACCACCTATAATATCCGCCTCTCATTTCGGCACCAGTTCAAGTACTGGCTGCTCCACTTTTTTTTTTTTTTTTTTTTTGACAGGCAGAGTGGACAGTGAGAGAGAGAGACAGAGAAAGGTCTTCCTTTTCTGTTGGTTCACCCCCCCAATGGCCGCTGCGGCTGGCCGGCGCACCGCGCTGATCCAATGGCAGGAGCCAGGTGCTTCTCCTGGTCTCCCATGTGGGTGAGGGCCCAAGGACCTGGGCCATCCTCCACTGCACTCCCGGGCCACAGCAGAGAGCTGGCCTGGAAGAGGAGCAACCAGGACAGAATCCGGCGCCCCGACTGGGACTAGAACCCGAGGTGCTGGTGCCGCAAGTGGAGGATTAGCCTATTGAGCCAGGGGCCGGCTCCACTTTTTTTTTTTTTAATCTTTTTTTTTCTAAAGATTTTTTTCTTTTACTTGAAAGTCACAGTTACACAGAGAGAGGAGAGGTAGAGAGAGAGAGAGGTCAGTCTTCCATCCACTGGTTCAACTCCCCAGATGGCCACAACGGCCGGAGCTGCACCCATCCGAAGCCAGGAACCAGGAGCTTCTTCAGGGTCTCCCACATGGGTCAGAGGCCCAAGGACTTGGACCATCTTCTACTGCTTTCCCAGGCCATAGCAGAGAGCTGGATCTGAAGTGGAACAGCCAGGTCTCAAACCGGCGCCCATATGGGATGCCGGCATGCAGATGGTGGCTTTATCCGCTATGCCGCAGCACAGGTCCCTGCTCCACTTCTTATCTAGCTCTCTGCCAGTGGCCTGGGAGAAGTAGCAAGATGACCCAAGTGCTTGGGCATCTACCACCCATGTGGGAGACCTGGAAGAAGCTCTTGGCTCCTGGCTTCAGGTAGACCCAGCTCTGACCATTACGGCTATCTGGGGAATGAACCAGCAAATAGAAGATCTCTGTCTTTCTCTCCTCTCTCTGTAACTTTCATTACAGACAGTGAGAAGATGAGACACAGAGAAAAAGTCTTCCTTCCGTTGGTTCCCTCTCCAAATGGCTGCAACAGCCGGAGCAGGTGTTTCTTCCTAGTCTCCCACATGGGTGCAGGGGCCCAAGCATTTTGGCCATCTTCCACTGTTTTTCCAGGCCATAGCAGAGAGCTGGATAGGAAGAGGAGCAGCTGGGACTGGAACGGGCACCCATATGGGATGCCGGTGCCAAAGGCAGAGGGTTAACCTACTGCGCCACCATGCCAGCCCAAATAATAAAATCTTTAAAAATGTTTTATTAGTCTGTAAACTAGTCTGTACACTAGATGTTTTGTTGGTTTACCATAAAGAAATTGAAATATGTAAATAAAAGTCTTTTTATGCAAATGTAAAATTTTTTTAGAAAAGATTTATTTATTTGAAAGTCTTCCATCCAATGGTTCACTCCCCAAATGGCCACAATAACTGGAGCTGCACCAATCTGAAGCCAGGAGCCAGGAGCTTCTTCTGGGTCTCCCATACAGGTACAGGGCCCAAGGACTTGGGCTATCTTCTACTGGTTTCCCAGGCCATAGCAGAGGACTGGATTGGAAGTGGAGCAGTCAGGTCTCGAACGGCGCCCATATGGGATGCTGGCACTTCAGGCCAGGGCATTAATCCACTGTGCCATAGTGCTGGCCCCAAGATTTAACTTTTACTTAAAAATAAAGTACTTTAATTTTTATAGAAGAGTTTCAAAAATAATGGAAAGAATTCTTGTGTGCCCTTCACCCAGATTCCCAAATGTTATGATTTGTTACATTCTCTTTTTCTAAAGTAGACATAACAAAGTGTTTTTTTCTGAGATATTTGAGAGTATAGATGTAGTCCCTTTATCTCGAGTGTGCAGTCTTAAAAGTAAATCATGCTCTTATATAATTATCTAGTTATCAAGTTAGTAAATTAACATTGATGCAGTGCTACTAATTATAGATATGAGTTTGTCCAGTTATACAGATTTTTCTAGTGTTGGTTTTCTCTGTTCAGATTTATTATTGTGAAATTTTGGTTAAACCAGTCAAGCTCTCAGGATGTCTTTGTGCTGGTGAGTTTTTGTTTCTTATCTATCTGGTGATTATCAAGGCAAAATATGATTAAGAAATACAATGTTCTAACAGATAATCACCTAACATAATCTTAGAAATCCTTGGGTGATTACTGAACTTTTAAACTTTTATTAACTTTGATTGCAGGTGTGAGAAGGAACATTCAGTAATGGCATTTAAAGACAACTTCAATTTTCTTTTCATCAGTAATGTGGCCTTAAATTCTCCTAGGGCTAGTGGTATTGATCTGCTCATTTGTAGAGGCCATTTTTCATTCAGCATTGTGTCTAAAATAGGAATGCTTGGTGTCCATTTATCCTAACTTGAACAATTTTGTTTGAAATGACCTTTCCAAATTGTTTTTGTCAAATTTATAGGAATTCAGCTGTGCAAAGCACAAAAAGACCTTTTCAAGTTTTCCGAATCCACATAAAAATGAATGTTAGATGGGTTTTGAACTCTGGCATATAGTCAGCAGTCTTTGAGCATGAGAGAATTTCTCTTTGCAGCACCCCTGAAGGACTTTTCTGGAAACTGAATGTATTTTGGGGCACTTCAATCTCTGTTTGTTTCAGGGTGAGAAGATCTTCTACCTGATCCGCCCAACAAATGCCAATCTGACTCTGTTTGAGTGCTGGAGCAGCTCCTCTAATCAGAACGAGATGTTCTTCGGGGACCAGGTGGAGAAGTGCTACAAGTGTTCAGTGAAGCAAGGACAGACGCTTTTCATTCCTACAGGTCTTCCTTGGGCCCCAGTGGGAGGGTTTGTGTAGGGTGGAAAGAATAAGGGAGCTTCTGGCACAACAAGTTGACCACTTCCCATAATGTATTAGTCTGTTCATGTGGATGTCTCTGTCGTATCAGTTGAGGCTCAGAACTGGACCTCAAGAAAACTCATGTGGTGACCAGTGGTCAACATGGTTCCTTGGGGAGGCTGCAAGTGACCAGTGAGTGGAGAGTTGTCCACGAGGAAGGCGATGGATTCTTTTCACTGGGTCGATGGTCAACTTGTCAGATAGAAAATAGGATTTCGTAGCCTCATGACTAAGTGACTGGGAAGCTGGCATTCTAGGCTATAAATCAATGACTTCAGGCAGGAGTGGTTTTTTTTTTCCCTTAAAAATATACATGCCTGTGCTTCACCCCTATAATTATGAATTCTTAAATCCAGGTAGAGTCCGGATATGTTGTTTTTTTTTTTAACCTAGAAACCTTTTATTTAAGGTATACAAACTTCATGCATTTCTTAAATACAAATTTAGGAACATAATACAAATATAGGAAACATACCCTCCCGCCCAACTAAATATGTGGATTTTTAAAAAGTCTGCATCCCATTGTTTCCATTTGGGAGAACTGATATCTTTAATTTGTTAAGTCTTCCATGAACACAGTATGTCTTTCTGTTTCAATTTCCCTTGGTTTCTTTTTTTTTTCTTTAAGATTTATTTTATTTATTTGAAAGAGTTACAGAGAGAGGTAGAGACAGAGAGGTCTTCCATCCACTGGTTCACTCCCCAGATGGTTGCAATAGCCGGAGCTGCACTGCTCTGAAGCCAGGAGCCAGGAGCTTCTTCTGGGTCTCCCATGTGGGTGCAGGGGCCCAAAGACTTGGGCCATCTTCTACTGCTATCCCAAGCCATAGCAGAGAGCTGGATTGGAAGCGGAGCAGCCGGGATTATAACCAGCACCCATATGGGATGCCACTGCGCCACAGTGCAGGCCCCTCCTTTTGTTTCATTAATCATAATTAGTGTTAAGTTTTCTTGACAAGTTTGATATAATTCTCTAGTGAAGTCATATAGGCTTGGATATTTGTTTGGTGGGAAATTTTTAATAAAATTTAATTTTCTTTTTAAAATTTAATAAGTGAATTAATTTACTTGAGCTATAGAAAATGGTGGGAGTGGTTAGGGGTAGGAGAAAACATGCGAGTGCTCCAGCTGGGCTGGGAAACCAAGCCTGGTCTTGCACACAGGTGGCAAATATCTAGTTAATCAAGCCATCACTGCTGCCTCCCAGGGTTCCCGTTAGCATGAAGCTAGTTAGGAGATAGAACTGATGATTGAACTCAGTCACTCAGATGTGGGGCACAGGTTTCTAATTGGCATCTTAATCACTAGGCCAAATGCAACCCTATTCAATTGCCTTAATTTTTATGAGGCCATTCAAATTATCTGTTTCACATTGGATGAGTTGTGGGAGCCTGTTTTTTTCAAGGAATTGGTATATTTTATAAATCTGAATTGTCAAATTTATGTGTATAAAGTATTTATTATCTTTTTAAAAATTTAAGTACTTAATTGAAAGGTAGAGACAGGGGGAGACAGAGAAAGAGCTCTTATCTGAGGATTCACTCCCCGAATGCCTACAACAGCAAGGGCTGGGCCAGACCAAAATTAGCAACCAGGAACTCAATCCAGATCTCTTATATGGATGACGTACTTGAGCCATCACCTGCTGTCTCCCAGTGTGTAAATCCCAGGAAGCTGGAAGTCCAGGCACTCCAGTATGGGATGTGAGTTTCCTAAGTGGCATCTTAACCATTATACCATTATAATTTTGTTGTCTTCCAGAACACAAGTGGTATCCTGATTCATTCCTCTTTTACTTATGTGTGTCTTCTCTCTTATTTATGTTAGTCTTACCTAGAGGTTGGTCAACTTTATTATCTTTTCAAAGAACCACATTATGTTTCATTGTTTTCTCTGTTGTCTGTTTTCAATTAAATTGATTTCTGCTTTTATCTGTATTGTTCCTTCTGCTTGCTGTGGGTTTATTTTGCTTTCCTTTTCTACTCTTGAGATGGGAGCCTAAATTATGGATTTAAAACTTTCTCTCTTTCCTAGTGTAAACATGTGCTGTAAATTTCCCTCTTAGTACTGATTTAACTATACCACATAAGTTTTGATATGTTGTGTTTTCATTCAGTTAAATGTGCTTTTGAAAAAAATTAAGGTATAATCCACATAACATAAAATGTAGTACTTTAAAGGGCATAATTCATCTGTTTTTAGTATAATTATAAAGTTATACATGCATCAATGCTATCTAATACCAGAAAATGTTCATCACTTCCAAAAGAAACCACGTATCTCCTTTCCCTCAGCCCCTGGCAACTACTTTTGTACTTCCCTTGTATACAGATTTCGCTCTTCTGAATGTTTCATATAAATGGAATTAATATGTTTTCTTTTGTGTCTGGCTTTACTCAGCATGTTTTCAAGATTCATCATGTTACAGCATTTATCAATAATTCATTTTTAAAGGCCTAATAATGCCATTGTGTAGATATGGCATATTTTGTTTATCCATGTATCAGTTGAATTGTTTCTACTTTTGGCTCTTACAAGTAATACTGCTATAAACATTCATTTATGTTATTTGTGTAAACATACATAAATTAGGCATCCCAAATCTAAAATCTGAAATGCTTCAAAATCTGTAGCTTTTAAGAACCAGCCTGACACAGAGGAACATTTCACACCTGACCTTATTTGATGGGTCGCGGTCAAAACTCAGGCAGGATGGGCTTTTTTTTTTTTTTTTGGACAGGCAGAGTGGACAGTGAGAGAGTCAGACGGAAAGGTTTCCTTTTGCCATTGGTTCACTCTCCAATGGCTGGCGTGGCCAGTGTGCTGTGGCCGGCACACCGCACTGATCCGATGGCAGGAGCCAGGTGCTTCTCCTGGTTTCCCATGGGGTGCAGGACCCAAGCACTTGGGCCATCCTCCACTGCACTCCTGGGCCACAGAAGAGAGCTGGCCTGGAAGAGGGGCAACCGGGACAGAATCTGGTGCCTCGACCGGGACTAGAACCCAGTGTGCTGGCGCTGCAAGGCAGAGGATTAGCCTAGTGAGCCGCGGCGCCGGCCAGGCTGGGCATTTAACTTAGTGGTTAAGATGCCTGCATCCCGTATTTGAGTGCTTAGATTCAGTACCTGGCTTTATTCTTGACTGTAGCTTCTTGCTAATGCAGACTGTGAGAGGCAGTGGTGATGGCTCAAATGCTTGGGTTCCTGCTACCCATGTGGGAGACCTGGATTGAGTTCTCAGCTCCCAGCTTTGGCTCTGCATCATGGGTATTTGGACAATTAACCAGCACTTGGGTGGGAGCTCTTTTTTTCTCTTGTCTGTCTCCCTGCCTTTCAAATAAGTTTAAAATTTTTTTAAAACTGCCAGTATACTAAAAATACTGCATCAAATTTTCTTGATGCTAGGGTAGGTGTTTGCAGCAGTTAAGCTGCTACCTAGGCTGCCTGAATCCCATATCAGCGTGCCTGGTTTGTGTCCCAGCTCCTCCACTTTAAATTCAGCTTCCTGCTAAGGCACATCCTGAGAGGCAACCGCAGATAGATGAAGGGCTTGTGTCTTTTTCACCCGTGGGGGAGGCCTGGATGTGTTCTGGGCTTCTGGCTTCAGCCTGTTTGTTGCAGGCATCTGAGGAGTAAATCTAGGGATAGAAGATCTCTGTCTCTCTGTCTCTCTGCCTTTCAAATAAAGTGACAATAAATTTTTCAAAATTACCACAGGCTAAGCATATATATATGAAACACAAATGAATTTTTTTATTTAGAATTGGGTTCTATCCCCATGATATCTCATTTTGTATATATAAATCTTCCAAAATCTGAAATCTAGGATTTCTGGTCTTAAGCATTTTTGATAGGGATACTCAACTTATATTTTCAATTTTCCTGCATATAGACCTAGGAAGGAATTTAACTGTGTTTAAACTTTCAAAGAAATGCCAGCCTGTTTTCCAAGGCAGCTGCATGTGCTATTTTATATTCCTGACAGCAGGAATGAGGGTTCCAATTTCTTCATATCCTCCCCAACATTTGTTATTGTCTGTCTTTGTGATTACAGCCATCCTAGTGAGAGTAAAGTGGTGTACTATTGAGTTTTTGTTTTGTGTTTCCCTAATAACTTGGTGTTGAAATTCTTTCCACATGCTTATTGGTTATTTATGTATCTTTTCTTTTGCTTGGAGAAAGAAATACTCATTCAAATCCTTGGCCCATTTTTAAATTAGATTCTCTTTTTATTGTTGATTTGTAAGACTACTTTACATGTTTTGTGTTCTAGACCTTTATCAGATATATGATTTGAAAATATTTTTTCTTAAGGCTTTTTCACTTTCTTAATAGTATCATACAAGGCACAAATTTATGAATTTTGATGTCCCATTTATTATTTTTCTTTTTTTCTTTTTCTTTTTTTTTTTTTTTATTTTTGACAGGCAGAGTGGACAGAGAGAGAGAGACAGAGAGAAAGGTCTTCCTTTGCCATTGGTTCACCCTCCAATGGCCGCCGCGACCAGCGCGCTGCAGCCGGTGCACCGCGCTCGTCCGATGGCAGGAGCCAGGTGACAGGTGCTTTTCCTGGTCTCCCATGGGGTGCAGGGCGCAAGCACCTGGGCCATCCTCCACTGCACTCCCGGGCCACAGCAGAGAGCTGGCCTGGAAGAGGAGCGACTGGGACAGAATCCGGTGCCCCAACCGGGACTAGAACCCGGTGTGCCGGCGCCGCGAGGCGGAGGATTAGCCTATTCAGCCGTGGCGCCTGCTCCATTTATTTTTTATTTGCTTTTTCTTTTGATGTCTAAAAAACTGGTGCTTAATTCAGAACATAAATATTTACTTTATTTAGTTTTTTTTAAGGCAGAGTTACAGAGAGAGAGAGGGACAGACAGAGATCTTCCATCTGCTGATGCACTCCCCAAATGGGTGCAAAGGCTGGAGCTAAGCCGGTCTGAAGCCAGGAACCAGGAGCTTCTTCTGGACCTCCCACATGGGTGCAGGGGCCCAAGCACTCAGGCTATCTGCTGACGTTTTCCCAGGTGCATTATCAGGAAGTTGGATGGGAAGCAGAGCAGCTGTGACTCACAGTGATGCCCACATGGGATGTCATTGCTGTAGTCAGCAACTTTATCCACTACACACAACGCCAGCCCCCTTTATTTAGGTTTAAAGATTTGTTTATTTGAAAGGCAAAATGAGAGAGAGAGAGAGAGAGAGCAAGAGCAAGAGCTATAAATCTTCCATCCACTGGGTTACTCCACAAATGTCTGCAACAATCTGCTCTAGGCCAGGCCAAAGCTAGGAACCAGGAACCAGAAACTCCATCCGGATCTCCAACATGGGTGACAGCTACCCAAGCACTTGGGCCATCATCTGCTGCCTCCCAAGAGTATTAGCAAGAAGCTGGATCAAAGCATGGAATAGTTGAGTCTTGAACCAGGGACTCTGATATGGGATGCAGGCATCCCAAGAAGCAGCTTAACCCACGGTACCACAGTACCTGTTGCTCAGGATCATAGAGATTTGTGCCTATGCCTCTAAATATTTTATGGTTTTTAGTTCCTACATTTAAATCTTTAATCCATTTTGAGTTAATTTTTATATGGCATGAGGAAAGGGTCCAATTTCATTCTTTGCAGTGTAGCTATCCAGTTGTCCCAGAACCATGTGACAAGACCTGTTCTGTTCATCAGTGAATTGTCTTGACACCTTAGTCAAAAATCAGGACCATAGATGTATGGGTTTAGTTTTTGGCCCTAAATTCTATTCCATTGCTCTACATGTCTCTTATGGGTAGTATCATATTGTCTCCGTCATTGTGCATTTGAAACTGGTTGTTTCAGCCCTCCAACTTGATTTATTTTTTCAAGATCATTTTGGCTATTCTTGGTCCTGTGAATTTTCCCATGAATTTTTAGGTTCAGATTTTTAAACTGTTTTTACTTGTTATTCTAGTTACTTTTTATTTGCTTTTGGTTTACTGTTCAGTGATTGTACTAGTTGTTATATTTTACATTAGCATATCTCAATCTACTGGTGTTTATGTTTAGCAGTTTGAGGGAAGGGTTGAAAACTTACAGAATTCTGTTTATATCCCACTTCCCTTCTATTTCTTAGATTTTCCTATGTCTTAACTTTTTTCCATGAAGTTCTCATAAGTATTTTCTCTGCAGACCCTGAAAATACATCACACTGTGTTATAACTCTTTCTTCAACTGCCAAACATAATTTAGGAAGCTCAAGAGAAGGAAATTCTATTATGTCTATTCTTCTTTCCTTCTGTCTTCCTTTATGGTGTTCGTTACGAGATTTCTTCTTTTGTAATTTTTTCTGTTTAGAGTTTTATGGTAGGTCTGATTGCAGCAAATTTTCTTAATTTTCCTTATCTGTAAGTATCGCGATTTCCCTTTTGCTCCTGAGGTATATTTTTGCTGGATATAGAATTCTGGATTGATAGGTTCTTATCTTTCAGCCCTTGAAGAATGTTGTACTGCTTCCTTTGAGTTGTTTTTCCCCTATAGATAAATGAGTCATTCAATACTCCTCTCAGTAATTGTTTTTCTTTTTCTTTAATTTTAAGCAGTTTGGGATGTGTTTTGGCATGTATTACTTTGGGTTTATAATGCTGTATATGTTCACTTAGCTTCTTGAATGTGTAGGTGTATGTCTTTTGCCATAGTTGTGAACTTTTTAAATATTATTTCTTCAAATACTTTTTCTCTTTTTTAGAGTGATGGTTATATGAATGTTAAGTGTTTTGTTTTAGTCCTTCAAGCCTCCAAGCATTTTGTTCTCTCTGTTAATGTTCAGATTGGGTAATTGCTATTGATTCATCTTTAAATTCTCAGTTTTCTTTCTACCATCTCTAACATTATGTTGTATAATTTTGGATTTTTTATTCTGTTCTACAGATCTGTTTTTCTGTTCATGTATCAATAGCATTGATTTGATTTTATTAATTTTGTAGAATGTTTAATATGTGTTTAAGCCAGTCATCCTCTATGTAGAAAACTATTAAGTTTTCTATTCTTAGGCATTTATTTACTCATCTTTGAATCCTTTGACACCTCTGGGTACTTGATAACTGCTTAGTAAATTGAAATTTGCCTACTTCGTATTTGATTTAGATTAATTTATGTCTTAATAGAAATGTTGAGTCTATAAGCATTGTGTGTTGATTCTGTGTCTCAGTATTCGGCTAGGTGCTAGGGATAGATCGAAAGGACATTTCAGCATAATGTTCTTATAACCACAGTAACACCAATAGAGATATTCATCAGAAGTTTTGGAAGCACAAAGAATAGTACTTGGTTTCACAAGTGGTTTTTGGAAATCTTTTTTTTAACTTTTATTTAATAAATATAAATTTCCAAAGTACAACTTTTGGATTATAGCTCCTTTTTTCCCCCATAACCTCCCTCCCACCTGCAACCATCCCATCTCCCACTCCCTCTCCCATCCCATTCACATCAAGATTCATTTTCAATTAACTTTATATACAGAAGATCAATTTAGTATATACTAAGTAAAGATTTCAACAGTTTGCACCCACACAGAAACACAAAGTGTAAAGTACTGTTTGAGTACTAGTTATACCGTTAATTCACATAGTACAACACATTAAGGACAGAGATCCCACATGGGGAATAAGTGCACAGTGACTCCTGTTGTTGATTTAACAATTGACACTCTTATTTATGACGTCAGTGATTACCCGAGGCTCTTGTCATGAGCTGCCAAGGCTATGGAAGCCTTTTGAGTTCGCCATCTCCGATCTTATTTAGACAAGGCCATAGTCAAAATAGAAGTTCTTTCCTCTCTTCAGAGAAAGGTAGCTGCTTCTTTGATGGCCCGTTCTTTCCGCTGGGATCAGGAAATCTTATAAGAGTAATATTTGAAGGATGAATATGGATTGACCTCGGAGAGGAAGGCAGGAAAGGCGGGTAAGATATAGGGAAAGACACAAGTGAACCAAGGCTGTGTGAAGCAGCTTATGACTACTAGAGCCTGAAGAGCCAAGGCTGGAAGTAGATGAAGCTGAAAGCCATTAAAGGCCAGTGGTTTGTTTATTTAATTTCTAGTGGAATATTTCAGATGTAGCAAAAAATACAATGAATAACATAATTGTATTTATAATTCAATTAAAAATATAAAATATGCCATATATATTTGAACTTTCCAATAATACCACTCCTTTTCTTTAAAAAGACTTATTTATTTGAAAGAGTTACACATAGAAGGAGAGGCAATGAGAGAGAGAGGGAGAGAGAGAGAAGTCCTCCATCGCTGGTCCACTCCACAATTGGCTGCAATGGCCGGAGCTGCGCTGATCTGAAGAAAGGAGCCAGGAGCTTCTTCTGGGTCTCCCATGTGGGTGCAGGGGTCCAAGGACTTGGGCCATCTTCCACTGCTTTCCCAGGCCATAGCAGAGAGCTGAATCGGAAATGGAGCACCCAGGACTTGAACCGGTGCCCATATGGGACACTGGAACTGCAGGCGGTGGCTTTACCACAGGTGGCAGCTTTACCTGCTATGCCACAGCCATAATATCTCTTCTTAATTACATGGTCATTCTACCCTCTCAGAGCTAACCATTGTCCTGAAGTTAGTGTTTTCTATTCTCATGCATTTTTATCCTTCTGTTTCATAGACATGCCTCACTACATGTCACTACAGAGAGGCAGAGAGAGAGAGAGAGAGAGAGGGAGGGAGGGAGGGAGGGAGAAAGAGAAAGAAGGAGAGGTGTCTTGTATCTGCCGGGTCACTCCCAAGTTGGCCACAACAGCTGGAGCTGGGCTGATCCGAAGGCAGGAGCCAGGAGCTTCTTCAAGGTCTTCCGCGCAGGTGTAGGGGTCCAAAGACTTGGGCCATCTTCCACTGCTTTCCTATGCCATAGCAGAGAGCTAGATCAGAAGTGGAGCAGCTGGGACTTGAAGCAGCACCCATATGGGACACTGGCACTGCAGGCCGTGGCTTTACTCACTGTGCCACAGCCCCAATCCCCTCCTGTATACTTTTAAAAATCATTGCAAACCCAAAAGAACTTTTTCTTGTGTAGTATGTATTTATCAATCTATATATTAAAACAAGTTTTTTTATTTTTTGAAGGAGTGAGGGAGACAGATTTTCCATCTGTTGGTTCACTCCCCAAATGGCTGCAATGGCTCGGGCTGATCCAGGCTGAACCCAAGAGCTAGCTTCACCTGGGTCTTCCATGTGGGTACAGAGACCCAAACACTTGGACCATCTTCTCATCTTCTGCTGTTTTCCCAGGCACATTTGCAGGGAGCTGGATCAGAATTGGAACAGCTAGGATTTGAAGCCATGGTCATACGAGATGCTGGCATTGCAGGTGGTGGCTTAACCAGCTGCATCACAACACAGGCTCCAAAAACAGAATTTTTAAACATATATGTACTTATTCATGGAGAAATAATAAACCTATCAAATTTTAGCATTTTTGAAAAGTAACTTTTAAGCAAAATCATTTAGTGAGAAGCGTTACATTGTTTTATATTTTTGCAAATCTTTAGTGTCGAGGATAATAGAAAATAACTGCATTCTCAAATCTGTTTTTGCCTTAATATTACATCATGTCCTCTTCGGGAAACATGGTATACCTGCAAGAAGTTGACGCTAAAAAAGAGAAAGAATACCTTTTTTTCCTAGAGTCAAATACAGAAATACTTCATTAGCAAGGACAGAATCACCTGATCTCAAGGATGTGTGTAGGAGTCTAGAATAAATGATCTTGGGCAGCAAACATGAATACTAACAAGAGTAGGCATCCCAGTGTGTCTGTCTTACAGCTGTCCAGTATAAGCAAGGAAAAACAAGAGCAATACTTGTACCACAAATTGACTATGAAATACTTAATTACTTAGGAAAAAGGTAACACATGGTCACAACTCCTAACTAGAAAAAGGAGCTTTTTGAATATCTATTAATTGGGTCAAACAGTCTTGTTAAATTCTATTTCTGCCTGATACTGATTTCCTCTCTATATGTGAGATCAATGTACATGTTAATAGGAATTATTAGTCTTTCTGATTGAGGCAGTTCAAACCCATTTCATCTCAGAACACTAGGTCTAAGATTCAACTTGTTGCAGCATTTGATATATTTTCTATGATCTTGAGTGATGTTAAATCACCATATTAATATAATCTGAAAAACATTTATGGCATAAGGGAACCATATGTAAGTATGTATACACACATACGTATATGTACATGTATATACATTCACATATATATAAATAAAGTATCCTAAAATCACATTACAGAGTTTATATTTAAAATTAAAATGATTTAAGCATTTAGTTTTCTTGTAGCCAGTCATGTATAATTTTTTTTAAAGATTTATTTATTTATTTTAGAGGCAGAGTTATAGACAGGGAGAGACAGAGAGAGGTCTTCCATCCATTGGTTCACTCCCCACATGGCTGCAACAGCAGGATCTGAGCCAATATGAAGCCAGAAACTTCTTCCAGGTCTCCCACACGGGTGCACGGACCCAAGTATTTGGGCCATCTTTCATTGTTCTCCCAGGCCATAAGCAGAGAGTTGTATTGGAAGAGGAGCAGCTGGGACTTCAACCGGCGCCCATAGGGATGCCAGTGCCTCAAGCTGAGGCTTAGCCTGCTATGCCACAGCGCCTGCCTATAGCCAGTAATTTAATTAAGCAAGGACTATCAATGTTTTGATGAGATCCCCTTTGAACACATGATTTTTTATGATTTTTGAATGCTCAGAAGATTCTACTTTCAGTCTCCAAAGGGCCTCCTAAGATATAATTTGAAGTGGAACAAATGTTGTCTTTTTTTTTTTTAAAGATTTATTTATTTATTTGAAAGTCAGAGTTACATACAGAAAGAAGGAGAGGCAGAGAGAGGGAGGGAGGGAAGGAGGGAGGTGTCTTCCATCCAATGGTTCATTCCCCAGTTGGCTGCAATGGCCGGAACTCAGCCAATCAGAAGCCAGGAGCTTCTTCCGGGTCTCCCACATGGGTACAGGAGCCCAAGGACTTGGGCCATCTTCTGCTTTCCCAGGCCATAGCAGAGAGGTGGATCAGAAGTGGAGCAGCCAGGACTCAAACTGGTGCCCATTTGGGATGTCAGCACTGCAGGTGGTGGCTTTACCTGCTATGCCACAGCACTGGCCCCACAAATGTCTTCTGATTTTAGTTGAAACAGTGAAATAATTTCTGTCTAAATTCTGGGAAACCTTAAATAATATGCCTTCTTTGTGAAGCTGAAGAAAGATCAAATCACACAAAGATAAAAGGTTGCAATAGATATGAAGGTGGGTACGTGGCCAATTTTCAGTCATCGTCTATGCAAAGCCAGGTGGTAAAATTGGGCCAAATCTGATGGCTAGTGTGAGGATGGTGTTTTCCTATTTGATTCATAAGAAATTATTGTATGAAAATATGAGGATAGAAGAGGGAGCAGCTTTGTGCTTCCTGCTGTGTTATCTTTATTATGTTCCCAGTTTCACTTAGACTAAAACTATATTGCCACAGAATTTTTTTTTAAAGATTTATTTATTTATTTGAAAGAGTTAGGAGAGGCAGAGAGAGAGGTCTTCCATCCGATGGTTCAATCCCCAGATGGCCACAATGGTCGGAGCTGCACTGACCTGAAGCCAGGAAGCCAAGAGCTTCTTCCGGGTCTCCCACGTGGGTGCAGGGGTCCAAGGACTTGGGCCATCTTCTACTGCTATCCCAGGCCACAGCAGAGAGCTGGATTGGAAGAGGAGCAGCCAGGACTAGAACCGGCACCCATATGGGATGCCGACACTGAAGGCCAGGGTGTTAACCAACTGCACCACAGCACTGGCCCCACCACAGAATTTTCTAATCACCAACCACCTTTTCCACATTACTGCTTTCTCTGTTACTTTATATTTTTTGTTGCTGGAGTTCCTGCAGGTTTCTTGGTGTCTTATGGGTATGATATTACTTATACCAGTAGAAGCTGTTGCTGTACTCCCATGTCTTGGCATTGTGGTTGAGCTGCTTCTTAATAATATCATGAATATAGATTTGGCCTTTCATATTCTCTGAAAGTCTCAGGGAGCATGAGGTTTCTCTGAATCATACCTTGAGAACAACTGGTGTACAGAAGCCAGTTTAGAGGCTGTTATAGTAGCCTAGATGAGAGATAGTGAGGGATTTGAACCAAAGCATTAGTAGGATGGATAGATAGAGAAAGGGAGATGAATTTGAGAGAGATTTAAAAATGAAAATATTTTTAAATGATTTATTTGTTTGAAAGGCAGAATTACAGAGAAAAGGAGAGACACAGAGATCTTCCATTTGCTGGTTCACTCCCCAGTGGCCACATTGGCTGGGGCTGGGCCAGGCTGAAGCCAGGAACCAGGAGCTTCTTCTGGGTCTCTCACGTGGGTACGGGGGCCCAGGGAGTTGGGCCATCTTCTGCTGCTTTCCCAGGAGTATTAGCGGGGAGCTGGATCAGAAGTGAAGTAGCCAAGACTTGAACTGGCACCTTTATGGGATGCTGGTGTTGCAGGCCATGGCTTTTACCTACTATACCACAGTGCTGGCCCCAAGAAGAAAAATCTTAAGGTCCCAGAAGGAAGTACAGTGTCAAGGGTAAGAGGAATAATTGAGTTCCAGTTAGGTGTGTGCTTCACAACCACACTGTGACCTAGGAAATGGCAGAGTTTGAACTCAGGTCTGACCAACACAAAAGCTTTTTGTTTAGCCAGGTTAGAGTTAGAAGGAATAGTTATAGGAAGGAGTTGATGTCCTTAGAGGCAAAAGATTGGATGGTAAGGCAACAGAAATATTTTGAAATGGAGAGGAGGGAGGTGGCAGAAGTGCGTTAACTCCATATTTTGGTCCAATGCAGGATTATAAATGATGGCAGGCTGGGTGTTGAAAGAGTGTATTAACTAAGAAAGTTCTGGGTCATCTGCTCTTCAGGAGTTGGAGTTGACTTGAGTGGGCTGTGGAGAGAAGAAAGTCCCTGTACCAACTATAATTTTTGCTTTTTACTCTGCAGGATGGATCCATGCTGTGCTGACCCCTGTGGACTGCCTTGCCTTTGGAGGGAATTTCTTACATAGCCTTAACATTGAAATGCAGCTCAAGTGAGTCCCGAGGCTGTGGTGATCCTGAGTTGGCCCCTCCTGTCTGCTGGAGTTCTTGGACTCTTCCTTAGAGTAAGGAAGTGCAGCATAGAAGGAGGCATGATGATCAGATGGAAATGGATCCTGGTTCCTGATGCTGTTCAGTTTAAGGATTAACAACTTTTCCTCACATACTAGTTAAGTGACCTTGGGCAAGACATTGTAACCTTTGATTCCAAAGTTTCCTAAATATAAATCTTACAGGATCCTTTTTAAAAAAATTATTTTAAAGGCAGTGACACAGAGAGAGAGGCAGACAGAGATCTTCCATCTGTTTGTTTAGTCCACAAATGGCCATAATGGCTGGGGATGGGGCAGGCCAAAGTGAGGAACTCCATCCTGGTTTCCCACATAGGTGGCAGGGGCCCACATATTTGGGCCATCTTTTGTTGCTTTCCCAGGCGCATTAGTAGGGAGCTGGATTGGAAGCAGAGCAGCCAAGACTCAAACCAGCACTCCAGTGTAGGATGCCAGCTTTGCAGGCAATAGCTTAGCCAGCTGCATCATGCCACTAGCCCCTTTTATGGGGTCTTTTGAGTATTAGAGATAATATATACAAAGTACCCAGAATATGCCTGGTATGTAGTAATTGCTAAGTAAATAGATCCCTGTTATGCCTCTTTCTTCCAGAGCCTATGAGATTGAGAAGCGGCTGAGCACAGCAGACCTCTTTAAGTTCCCCAACTTTGAGACCATTTGTTGGTATGTGGGAAAGCACATCCTGGACATCTTTCGAGGTATGGGTCCGTTATGTCCTGCTCCCCTGACTGTGTGTGTGTATGTGTGTGTGTGTGTGAAAGAGAGAGAATATGAATATGTATAACTATCAACTTGATCAAGATGCAGTACTATTCATCATCACAAAGATCTCCTATGTATATCAAAACATTACGTTGACACTTTGTTCTGGTGATGGGCATATAGCTTACCCTGTTCTGGGGAAAATGGAGCTCAAGGCCGTGAACAGATACACCAGCCCAGTGAACCTGGCTATCTTCCCTCATCTAACCATGGTGCTTTTGGCCACTGGCATGTTCCTCACTTGGTTCTTTTTTTTTTTTTAAGATTTTATTTATTTATTTGAGAGGTAGAATTACAGTGAGAGGGAGAGACAGAGAGAGAGGTCTTCCATCCGCAAGTTCACTCCCCAAATGGCCACAACGGCCAGAGCTGCGCCTTTCTGAAGCCAGGAGCCAGGAACTTCTAATGGTCTCCCACATGGGTGCAGGGGCCCAAGGACTTGGGCCATCTTCTACTGTTTGCCCAGGCCTTAGCAGAGAGCTGGATTGGAAGAGGAGCAGCTGGGACTAGAACTGGTACCCATATGGATGCAGGTGCTGCAGGTGGAAGATTAACCTACTGTGCCACAGCGCTGGCCCCACTTGGTTCTTTGTTTATGAGGTCATTCCTACCATATGCACTTGAGATATCTATGGAGAGTATCTGTTCTTGGTGGCCTTGTTCTTTATGAGCTGTGTTGCCCTCATCATCTTGTTCTGGGTTGGCATCTACATATGAGCTCCAAAGGATGCCAACCAGGAGGTTTCATGGAATTCTTTTTTTTAAAGATTTATTTAATTTATTTTGAAAGACAGAGTTACAGAGAGAGGTAGAGCCAGAGAGAGAGAGAGGTCCCACTGGTTCACTCCCCAGATGACTGCAACGGCCGGAGCTGAGTCTATCTGAAGCCAGGAGCCAGTAGCTTCTTCTGGGTCTCCGACGTGGGTGCAGGGGCCCAAGGACTTGGGCCATCTTCTACTGCTTTCCCAGGCCATAGCAGAGAGCTGGATTGGAAGAGGAGCAGCTAGTATTAGAACCAGTGCCCAGATGGGATGCCGGTGCTCCAGGCCAGGGCACCACAGCACTGGCCGTGACAATTCTTTATAAAGCCCAAATCTGGTTCTAATAGCCTTCCCCTGAAGTGAGACCAAGCACAGCTAATCCATCTTCTATGTTAATGGCCCTTCACATCCTATATGTAGCAACCATGGTCATCCTGAGTGTTCTCATTTTGAAACCCAGTTGGCAGAGTAGTTTAATGGAAGAAGCACAGGCCTCAGATTTAATTAGGATTTCACTCTTGGCTCTGGCCTTTACTAGGTGTGGCCACTTGGTCAAATCTGTTTGTTTCTCTGAAACCCAGTTTCCTGAACTGCAAAACGAAGATGATAATACCTGCCCAGTAGGGTGATTATAAGGATTAAATAAGATATCAAATGCCTCGCATGTAGTAGATACACAGTAAATGATCACCATTAAGAGAACTTCAGATCTAGAGTTGTACTCAGAACTCTGAGCATTTTCTCTAGTTGTATGACTTCCCTAGTTGTATTTACTTCCCTGCAGGGCTTCACTGATATTCTGCTTTCCTCTTTCCCTCTTTAGGTTTGCGACAGAACAGGAGACACCCTGCCTCCTACCTGGTGCATGGTGGGAAAGCACTGAACTTGGCCTTTAGAGCCTGGACAAGAAAAGAAGTAAATATGTTTATTTATTTATCTCCTTGGGAATTCTGCCCCCTATAGGGACTGTCTTTGGGCATGTGCTTTGAAGAAGCAGAAGAGTGGAGGACTGGGCTAGGATTCCTTGGATTACATTATTAAACCTTTCTTTCAGCTCATAAAAAGTAATGCATACATACTTTAGACAAATAAAAAGAATATAAAATAGGAAAACATCATCTGTAATTTTAATACTTATAGGGAACTGTTAATATTTGGACATGCTTGTATTTCTGATCTTATGTGTTTTGTTTATTTTTTAATTTTATTTATTTGAGAGACAGACGGAACTCCCATTTACTGGTTGACTTTCCAGATGTCTATGATGACTCAGGCTTGTGGCTGAAACCGGGGGTAGGAAACTCACTCAAGGCTTCCTACATGGGTACTACTTGAACCATCACCTGTTGCCTCCCAGGGCACATATTACCAGGAAGCTAGACTTGGGAGCTGAGCAGAAGCTCCAAACAGAGGCACTCTGATAATGGGATGCAGGTGCCCTAACCCTTGGGTTACCTACTGGCCCAAATGTCTTCCTCTATATGAATTATTTTTAATGATTTATTTATTTGTTTGAAAGTCAGAGCTACAGAGAGTAGAACCACTGGTTTACTCCCCAGATGACCACAATGGCCGGACTGGGCCAGACTGAAGCCAGGAGCCAGGAACTTCTTCCAGGTCTCCCACATAGGTGGTGGGGTCCCAAGCACTTGGATCATCTTCTGCTGCTTTTCCTAGGCTATTAACAGGGAGCTGGATCAGAAGTAGAGCAGCTAGGATGCAGGCATTGCAGGCAGTGGCTTTACCTGCTATGCCACAACACCAGCTCCTATATGAATTTTAAAAACATAATTGCAATCATGCTGTAATCTAATTCTATGTTTGAGTCTATTGGCTTATTGTAATTTTCATAAACATGAACATTTAATAATTAAATGATATACTTTAGCAGGACTGTATCATCCTTACCTAACTACTTGTTATTGTGTCCTTTTAATTATTTATTTGAAAGAGGTATAAAGAGTCTTACAATAATTACCTGTATGCATCAGTCTTTATCCCACATTGTTTGATTGTTTCTTCTAGATAGATTTCCTAGAAGAGCAGTTATTACATCAGAGTTTATGAAAAAAATGTACGGCTCTTGATGCATACTGCCAAAATGGCTTTTTAGAAATGTATCAATAAACATCAATCCAACTGAATACTAAACAGCTGTGAGAGACAATAAGAAAGCTTTCTATGTACTGATTGGAAAGATCTCCAGAATTTGTCAACTAAAGGCATAGAACCATATGTATACTATACTACTTTATATGCAAAAAAGGAAAAAGCAAGAATTATATTTGCATATGCTTGTATTTACCTGAAGACACATCTGGAGGAATATAAAAACAAAGGAAGTATTTATTTGTGGGTTAGTTTATGGAGGTAATGGTAGGGACAAGGTAGGATGAGACCTTTCACTAGTTATCTGTTACACACACACACACACACACACACATTTGAGAGGTAGGGATTCAGAGAGCATGAGTGAGTGCAAAGCATTCTCATCTGTTGATTAACTCCCCAAATGCTTGCCATGGCCAGGATAAGGCCAGGCCAAAACTGGGAGCTAGGAACTCAATCCAAATCTCCCATGTGCTAGCAAGGATGCAACTACTTGAACCGTCATCTGCTGCCTTCCAGGATCTTCATTGGCAAGAAACTGGAATTAGGAGGCAGAGCTGGGGATTGAACCTAGGCACTCTGATATTTTTTCATATTATTTGCTTTTAAAAATATTTATTTATTTGGAAGAAAGAGTTACATAGAGGGAGAGACAGAGAGAGAAAGAGATTGTTCCATCCCTGGTTTGTTCCCTAAATGGCCATTATAACCAGAGCTGTGCCAAGCCGAAACCAGGAGCCTGGAACTCCATGCAGGTCATGGCAGGCAGGGGCCCAGATATGTGCACCATCTTCTACTGCTTCCCAAGGCACATTAACACTGAGCTAAATTAAGTGGAGCAGCTAGAACTTGATCTGGTGTTCATATGGGATACCATTGTTGCAGGTGGTGGTTTAACCTTCTGCACCGCAGCGAAGGCCCATGTTGTTTTTTTGAACCATGTGAATGGATTAACTTTTCCAAATGTTTTTAAAAATGTTCATTTTCATCTACTTGAAAAGGGGGGGGGGGAGGATGGAGAGAGAGAGAGAGAGAGGACGAGAGAGAGAAAGATATCTTCCATCTGCTGATTCATTCCCCAAATGGCTACAACAGCCAGTGCTGAGCCAGTCCAAAGCCAAGAACCTAGAACTCCATCCAAGTCTTTCATGTGGGTGACAGCGACTCTAAGTACTTGAGACATATTTGCTGGTTCCCAGGCTGCATTAGCAGGAAGCTGGGTCAGAAGTGGAGGAGCTAGGATACAGACTGTCACTTCAGTACAGCAAGTGAATATTGCAAGCAGAGACAACCCACTGTGCCACAGTGCCTGCTCCAAAATGGAGCTGGTACTGTGGCATAGTAGGTTAAACCTCTGCCTGCAGCACTGGCATCCCATATAGTACCGGTTTGAGTCCTGACTGCTCCTCTTCCAATCTAGCTCCCTGCTCATAGCCTGGGAAAGCAGTATAAGCTGACCCAAGTGCTTGGGCCCCTGCACTCACGTGGGAGACCTTGAAGAAGCTCCTGGCTCCTGGCTTCAGATTGGCCCAGCCCCGGCTATTATGGCCATTTGAAGAGTGAGCCAGCAGATGGAAGACCTCTTTCTCTGTCTCTCCCTCTCTCTGTTTATAACTCTTCCTCTCAAATGAATTTAAAAAAATTCTCCAAAGAAACCAAGTTTGTGGAATGCAAGAAAATGGAAGAAATATGAGTGTTTATGCTTAGGCTGCATAGATTCCTCCCCCTGCATTCAGTAACCTAAAGAGACTTCTCAGCTATTGCAGGCTTAACCTACATATCTCCCATTTCTTTCTTTATTAAAGTTACATATTTGAGAGGGAGAGTGACAGGGAGGGAGGGGAGAAGAGAGAAAAAAGAGTGAGAGTGTGAGAGAGAGAAAGAGAGAGAAATGTTCTATCTACTGGTTCACTCCCCAAATGCCTGCAATAGCTAGGGTTGGGTCAGGTTGAAGCCAGAAACCAGGAACTCTATCCGGGTCTCCCACATGGTGGCAGGAATTCAAGTAATTGAGACACCATCCGCTGTTTTCCCAGGCCCATTCTCAGGTAGCTGGCTCAGAAGCAGAGGAGCCTAGACTTGAGCCTGCATTATGGAGTGCCGGTATATCAAGAGGCAGCTTAACCTGCTATAACAGAGTGCCTACCCCCAAAATGTTGAGTTCTTAAAAAGCAAGCAAGTGGGGCCCGGTGCTGTGGAGTAGCGGGTAAAAGCCTCTGTCTGCAGTGCCAGCATCCCATGTGGGTGCTGGTTCGAGTCCTAGCTGTTCCACTTCTGATCCAGCTCTCTGCTTTGGCCTGAGAAAGCAGTAGAAGATGGCCCAAATCTTTGGGCTCCTGCACCCGTGTGGGAGACCCAGAAGAAGCTCCTGGCTCCCAGCTTCAGATCAGCCCAGCTCCGGCCATTGCGACCATCTGGGCAGTGAGCTAGTGGATGGAAGACCTCTCTCTCTCTCTCTCTCTGCCTCGCCTTCTCTCTCTGTGTAACTCTGACTTTCAAATAAATAAATAAATCTTTTAAAAAAAGCAAGCAAGTTTATGAAATCGAAGAAAACAGAAGAAATATCAATATGTATACTTAGACTTCAGGTAGCTACTTCAGGTAGCTACTTCAGCCATTGCAGGCTTATCCCACACAGTCTCCCATTTCTTGTTACCAGAATTTCCCATAGATATTCTTGGTCTTCACATTTTAGGCCTTCCCTTGCTCCCTGCACTCACCTGTACATGGGCCTTAGCCTGTGACTCTGTTTCTGAACACCTTATAGGTGTTGTTTCCTTGAGTGACCACTGAGCCCATCCCATGAATGGAACTTCACCATGATTGGGTCCCCAGGAATACCAAAAAAAGAGTTGCATGGGTAGAAAGTACTCATGCCCTTGGTTAAGAACCAAGGGATGGCCCCAAGCAGTGTGATCAAATGGAACTGAAGGAGAGTAAGACATTTCTGAGGAGCCCATGCTCATGGCAGAAGTCTGTGAAGCATACTGTCTGTCCTGGGAAGCACTTGCTTCCTCACCTTTCCTGAGCCCAGGTCTTAGAGGGGAGGGAGGGAGCCATTAAAGTTATGCTGGGTCACATAGATTCTTGGCCCCTGATCCAACCACCAAAATAAATTCCAGATAGATTAGCGGAGTTAAATGCAAAAAAAAAAAAGAATCAAATCTTGAGAAGCAAGGGAATGCTGAGGAAATTTTTTTCCATCCTCTGGATGCAAAAGTAACGTGAAAAGTAGTAGAAGAAATGACAACGAAAAAGTTTCAGATCTACATAAAATATAAATCTTCATATTAAAAAGACAACCGACAACTGACATGTTATCCCCCAGTTTACAGTTGAGCCAGCTATAGGCCTGTAGCTGCTGAGTACTGAGTTCCATCCTCTAAAGCGCAGAGGCCATTTTGTCCCCATTCATCTCCCTCAGGTCCTTGATTTTTTTAAAGATGTGTTTGTTTATTTGTAAGGCAGAGTTACAAGGAGACAGGTCCTTAATTTTTTGGGCGGTGTAGCTCCAGCCCACAATTGAGTTCCTTACACCTCTTGATACTGTCCTTTAGCAGATATGTTTGGTAAATATTTTCTCTCAGTCTATAGCTTGTTTTTTTTTTTTTTTAAAGATTGATTTATTTATTTGAAAGGTAGGATTACAGAGAAGCAGAGACACACAGAGAGAGACTGATAAGTCTTCCTTCCACTGGTTCACTCTCCAAATGGCCGCAATGGCTGGAGCTGGGCTGATCCGAAGCCAGGGGCCAGGAGCTTCTTCTGGTTCTCCCATGTGGGTGCAGGAGCCCAGGGACATGGGCCATCTTCCACTGCTTTCCCAGGCCATTGCAGAGAGCTGGACCGGAAGTGGAGCAGCCGGGGCTTGAACTGGCACCCATATGGGATGCCAGCACTGCAGGCAATGGCTTTAACCACTACACCACAGCACTGGCCCCTTTAGTTTGTCTTAAAAGTATCATTGATGGTAAAGTAGTGGAGATTTTTCAGAGAGTTTTTTAATATGTCTAATTTGTCACTTTTTTCTTTGCTTGTTCATGTTTTTTATATCCGATGAAATCTTTGCCTAACTGAAGGTCCCAAAGGTTTTCTACTCTCTTCTAAAAATAATGGGTTTATAATTTTTATTTTTAGATCCATGAGCCACTGTGTGTAAGATCTGGATCAACGTTCTTGTGTCTTTTTGTTTTTTTCTTTTTGTACATAGATTTCTAATTGATCCAGTATCATTTGTTGACTGACACATTTATTGAAAATCAGTTGTTTATTTACTTGTGGGTCTCTTTCTCATGCCTCTTATTTGACAGGCTCTTCCAGACCACGAGGATGAGATCCCGGAGACAGTACGGACTGTACAACTCATTAAAGATCTGGCTAGGGAGATTCGCCTGGTTGAAGTAAGAAGCATGGGAAGAGGGAAAGGCATTTGGGCTCAAGGCTCAAATGGCAGGTCAGGTTTCTGCAGTTGACATGAGAGCCCAGAGGAAGGATTGGGAAAATCCCATCAAGCAACCTATTCGTTCATTCAGATAATTATGTGCTTCAAATGTGTTCTACACATTGGGCTACCCTCTAAGGAAACATAAATAATACAGTGCCTGCCCACAGTGAACTTACAGTCTGTTTGAGGAGCCTAAGCAAAGTTAACCTCTCTTGAGCCTCTGTTTCTTCATCTCTTAAATGGGGATAATTGTATCTACTCAAGGATTGTTAAGAGAATTACATAAGGTAATGTGGGTTGAGTGTCAAATATAGTGTTTGGCACGCAATACATCCTAAATAAATTATGATGGGTCGTGGTGGTAGTGGTGGGCGGTGGTGGCGGCAGCGGTGGTACTAGTTGTAGCTGTTGTTGTTAATATTTTGATTCAGTCTCTGCATTCTACAAAATGACAGTTCTCTCGGGTTGCAGATGATTACAAAGCCATGTTTCAGCAGGTGGCATATACCACAAGGCAGTAAGGTATAGTGGTAAGAGACTCAGAGAAACCTGGATTCTGGTTCCTACTCTATCACTTGCAAGTCTTTCAGAGTCTCAGTTTCCTCATCTATAAAGTGGGAACCAACTTTACTAACCTTTCAAAGTTTTGTTGGGATTAACAGCTAATATATGTAGAGCCTCTCATACAGTGCCTGGCAGAGTAAGTACTCAATAAATGTGAGCTGTTGTTATTAATAGACTTTGTAGCAAAGAGAGAACTCAGTGTGGGATGGTGAAGTAGCAGAGGCACCAGAGGAGAATTGGACTTAGTATGTTTCAACTTTCATTTAGCTCAGGAACTGTCAAGTTCCATTTAGTACCTAGGATGTAATCCTTGCTGAATAATAGATACAGTGAGCTCCTGGGGAGTTAAGCTTCTAGCCTCACTGCATGAAGAGTGTTTCACTGCCTATGACTGTAGCTTACAGCGTCCACTCCCCCCTACCTTATTTTCCTCCATTTCCAGCTGTCAAAATCCTTCAGGAAAGGTTTACCTTTTCTCCAGCTCTTTCTACTTATATCAGTCTTATGAACAGAACTTTGGGCTGGTTGGAAGAGGACTTAGATATAGACCATATCTGATCCATTGGCTTTAAAATTTTTTACAGCACTGGACTCCTCTTTTACAAATGAGATTTCACATGGAAACCCAATATATATATTTGTTATATATATTGTTATATATTTGTTATATTTGTTATATATATAACAAATCAGAATAGCTGCTTTGAATACAGTGATGATGGGAGGCCTTGATCCTTTTATATACTTTGTATCTGCTTAGAGTCTCCAGGGTTTCTTTCAAGAAGCTAGGTTAGGAGCCAGATAACATCTTTGGAAATCACCATTAGAATCTAGTCCTTTAATTTTACAGCTGAGCAAACAGCCATAAAGGGGTCAGATAACTTTCCTGAGGTCATAGATTTAGCTAGCTAGTAGCAAAATTAGGACTAGAACATCTCTCCTTCTCTCAAATCTTGTAGTTCTTAGAGTTTGAACCACAGTTTTGTACTTGATTATTTTCCGTTTCATGTCAGCTACTCTTGGAGTCTTTTCTCTCCAATTTTGACAGCATTGCTGGACTTTTTCTTTGCTCGTCTTCACACTTGTCAATGGCTGGGTTAAGAAATGCCACCCAATAAATTCTTGATGAGTCACTGTACAAAAACCAGGGTGTGCATTTGTAGAGTATCTATAAGCCACTTCAGACCTCTGCTCTTAGTATAGAGAGAATCTTTGAGTAAGCGCTAACCCCCTCATGTACTAATACTCTTGTAGGACATCTTCCAACAGAACGTTGGGAAGACGAGCAATATCTTTGGGCTGCAGAGGATCTTCCCAGCCGGCTCCATTCCCTTAAACAGGCCAGCCCATTCCACTTCAGTATCCATTTCCAGGCTGTCACTGCCCTCCAAAAGTGGTTCAAAGAAGAAAGGCCTGAAGCCCAAGGAACTCTTCAAGGAGGAAGAGCAAAAGGGCAAGGAGAGTTCACCCTTGGGGCCTGCTGGCCAATTGAGCTATAATCTCATGGATACATACAATCATCAGGCACTGAAGACAGGCTCTTTCCAGAAAGCAAAGGTGGGTGCGGACCCATGGGTTCAGCCCAACCCTTTTGGGTCCCTTGGAAGAGCAGGGTTTCAAAAAGACAGGCTTTCCTGTCTTGCTCCCACCTCCCGTAGGGCCCCTGGTGTTTGGCTACCAGTCCCACTCATGTAACAGGCATTTATTGAGACCTTTTCTGTGCTGGGCACTGTGATAGGTGCTGTGGGCATAACTCTCAAAAGTCTCATATGATAGGCCAGTGAGAAAGATAGGCATCAAAACAAATGAGTGCAACGAAGTGCTATAGATGCCACAATCAGGGGTATCGGTGAGACTCTGTGACACACACAGAGGGGTTTGAGGTATAGAAGATGGTCAGGGGCTCTTCAGAAAACAAGACACTTGAGTTGAATCTTGAAATTCCCAGATGGAATGGGAGTTGAGAACATTGTGTATGAATATCAGGTTAGAATTTTAAATAAGTCCTTTAGAAAAGCCCTCCCTCAGGGTTCTACCTTGCCTCAATATTTTGGTGCCCTCTGTAGGCATCTGAAGCTGCCCCCCACCCTTTTAGAGAACGTGTTTCACAAGATTGACAGGTTTCCCCGGAGCCACTCACTCATTCTCAGCCTCGTGCTTCTGTGATGTTTGGAGGGTGGGAAAGGGAGGGAAACAGAGCAGAAGGCCTTGGTTCAGATGGTTTTGACAGTGAACTCAACAGTGAAACCAGAGGGAACTGACCATCATGGTTGAGATGGGAGTCTCAGACTGCTGACAACTGAGCCTCCTCCTTCTGCAGTTCAACATTGCTGGTACCTGCTTGAATGACTCGGAGGATGACTCGCCAGACCTGGACCTTGATGGGAATGAGAGCCCATTGGCTGTTTTGATGTCTAATGGCAGGTGAGGTGGTAAGAAGGAGCACAGAAATAATGGGACTGACAGTTACCTAAGATAGGGCACAAAATTGGAACCTAGGTGTTAAGACATGGGTGGTGGAGGGGTTAGGGTAGGGGCATTGTAATCTAATTGCAGTGTAATTGGAAGTCTTGAGAAGAATATTATATAAGTTCCAGAAGTTTCATCAAGATAGTAATAACCACTGGGAGAAATAAGAGGTGGTATGGCATGCTTGTTAAAAGCGTTAGTTTCTTATATACCTTTTGATTTGCAGTTTGAGTGTTAGGAATTTAGTTTGTAGAAATGTTTGTACAAGGGTGTAATGAGAAGTGTTCACTGCATCAGTTTTCATAATAGTGAATAATTGTAAGCATCCAAATGTTTATCAATAAGGGTTGAATAAATCAATTGTTAACGCATCTGTAGAAAGAATTACCATGTAGCTGTTTAAAAAAGAATGAGGCAGTTTACTATTTGTTGACACAGAAATATGTCTAAGATATATTCTTAAGTGAAAGAAATAATATAAAGGAATAGTTCCATTTTTATTTTTTAAAGGCATCTATACACAGAAATATGTTTAGTCATGTGTAGAAAAGCAACAGACTTTTCACTTTATTTTTTTTTTAAGTTTTATTTATTTAATTTCAAAGAGTTAGAGGCAGGGGCAGAGGCAGA
Organism: Sylvilagus floridanus; assembly: GCA_949820135.1. Taxonomy (NCBI): domain Eukaryota; kingdom Metazoa; phylum Chordata; class Mammalia; order Lagomorpha; family Leporidae; genus Sylvilagus; species Sylvilagus floridanus. The sequence continues at coordinate 94,619,370 of OX463223.1, forward strand.
CAGAGATAGAAGTCTTCCATCTGCTCGTTCACTCCCCAAATGGTCGCGACGTCCAGGTTGGAAGAGTCTGAAGCCAGGAGCCAGGACCTTCATCTGGGTCTCCCATGTGGGTGTAGGGGCCCAAGGACTTGGACCATTTTCTACTGCTTTTTTAGGTACATTAGCGAGGAGCTGGATCAGAAGTGGAGTGGCTAGGACTTGAACCAGCACCCATATGGGATGCCAGCATTGCAAGCAGTGGCTTCACCCACTATGCCACAATGCCGGCCCCTCCCTTTAGTTTAAATTTTTTGAAGTTTAAAATTCAAAAACTATGAAAAAGGTGCATCATAAAAAACCAATTTCAGTGGTTTCCTTCCAGAGATATTTATATGCATTCTAGCAAATAATTGTGTTTGTTACATATTTTATAGTTGTTATACCATGTATTCAAAAGTGTTTTATGTTTGGAGAGTAGTACGGGGTGGTGGGAGAGGAAATTTTCACTTCAGTAGCACTCAAATTTGTATGAGTATAATGAGCATGTATTAGTCTTCTTAAAATAATTGTAGGCAACATTTTCTAAAAGAATAAAAACTCAACAAAATCATGGACTTGGGAATCAGACAATTCCTACTTTAAATCACAGCTATAACATGTTTTCATGTGTGACTTTGGCAGATTAGCCTATCTGAACTTCAGTGTCTTCATCTTATATGTTCTGTAGATAAAATTTGCCTTATGTAAGAGGATGGCCCAAGTGCTTGGGCCCTGCACCCGCATGGGAGACCAGGAGGAAGCACCTGGCTCCTGGCTTCGGATCGGCACAGTGCCAGCCGCAGCAGCCATTTGGGGAATGAACCAACAGAAGGAAGACCTTTCTCTCTGTCTTTCTCTCTGTGTCTATAACTCTACCAAATTAAAAAAAAAAAAAGATTTATAAAAAAAAATTTTTCCTTATGGTTGTTGGAGGGTAAAATGAGAGAATCCATGCAAAGTGCTTATCAAAGGATCTGTTGTATAACAAATAATATCTCTTAAATATGAAGATGTAACAATGTAGGTGTGGCCAGAAGTGGAGAAGGTCATCAGAAACCCTGAAATACATAGGGAGCTGGAGGCAGAGACAGGAGAAGGTAGTAAGCGTTATCATCTGGGTTCTTTTTTTTTTTTTTTAATTTGACAGAGTTCTAGACAGTGAGAGAGACAGACAAAAAGGTCTTCCCTCCATTGGTTCGCTTCCCAAATGGCCATTATGGCTGGTGCTGTGCCGATCCAAAGCCAGGAGTCAGGTGCTTCCTCCTGGTCTCCCACGTGGGTGCGGGAGCCCAAACACTTGGGCCATCCTCCACTGCCCTCCCAGGCCACAGCAGAGAGATGGACTGGAAGAGGAGCAACCGGGACTAGAACCTGCTGCCCACATGGGATGCCGGTGCCACAGGCGGAGGATTAACCAAGTGAGCCACAGTGCCGGCCCTGTCATCTGGGTTCTTAAAGCACTAGACAGCAGCATTCAAGAGCCAAGTACAGAATTGGAGCACAAACAACAGGGGTACCTTAATAGCCTCTTTGTAGGAAAAGATTATCTTTAAACCCCAAGGGAGAGTGTGGTAGGCCCACCTGTCTGGAAAGTAAGGGAAAGGGAGTGAGAGTAAGGCATATTCTGAAAGCAGCATAGCTATTCTTGGGGTTTGACAACCCCATTTGTAAAAGTAATATTAGAGAGATTGTTGAGTGTTGTCTTTGTTCAGAATTTCTGGTAGGTCGCCTGAAGAGGAAACAACTGAGTCCAAAGAGTCCAGTATGTATTATCTACTAAGGATATAATGAGACATTTTTTCCTTCCCCATCGGTCTTTCTTATGCTGCTTCTGTTGCCTGCTGCAGCTGCCAGAAGCTGCTGTTAATTGAATCTAGATAGTCAAGGTGTAGAAATATTTACAGATGATAGGTTATTATGTCTGGGCTTTTCTCCAAATTTAGTCCTTTGTAAGGAGAGAAGGATAAATAAAACAAGATTGGATGTGTGTTGATAATTGCGGAGACTTAGCTGGGTGATAGATGGGACTTCATTAAACGTTTGTGTTTTTATGTTTGAAATTTCTCACAATCAGAAGTTAATAAATGGTCAGGTTACAAATAGCTATTTATTGGGCATCTGCTCTGTGTCAAACTCTTTCTTACTTGTTTAAATATGTTTCTTAGTCCCCACAACCTTGAAAAAGTACAGGGCCAGTGTTGTGTCCAGCTCCCTAATGGCCTGGCAAAAGCAACACAAGATGGCGCAAGTACTTGGGCCTCCGCCACCCATGTGGGAGACTGGGATGGAGTTCCTTGCTCTTGGCTTTGGCCTGGCTCAGCTTTGTCCATTGTGGTCATCTGAGGAATGAACCAGTAGATGGAAGAGATACCTTATGTGTGTGTGTCTTCCTCTCTCTCTTTTTTTTAAAGAATTATTTTATTTATTTGAAAAGAGTTACAGAGAGAGGCAGAGGCAGAGAGAGAGAGAGAGAGGTCTTCCATTGTACTGGTTCACTCCCCAAATGACCGCAATGGCCAGAGCTGAGCTAATCCGAAGCCAGAAGCCAGGAGCTTCTTCCAGGTTTCCCACGCAGTGTTTAAGATGCTGTTTGGAATACCTACATTCCATATGAAAAGTGTCTGAGTTCAAGTCCTCACTCACTTTTTTTTTTAAAAAGGATTTACTTATTTATTTGAAAGAGTTGCAGAGAGAGAGGTCTTCCATCTGCTGGTTCACTCCCCAGATGGCTGCAATGGCTGGAGCTGCGCTGATCCAAAGCCAGGAGCCAGGAGCTTCTTCCAGGTCTCCCACATGGGTGCAGGGGCCCAAGGACTTGGGCCATCTTCTACTGCTTTCTCAGGCCATAGCAGAGAGCTGGATCAGAAGAGGAGCAGTCGGGACATGAATCAGCACCCATACAGGATGCCGGCACTGCAGGCTGAGGCTTTAACCCACTGTGCCACAGCACCGGCCCCAACTCTGACTTTCAAATAAATTAATTTAAAAAATAAGTGCAAGGGATCTTCAAAAAGTTCATGGAAAGTGTGTATTATGAAAGAACTGTGTATGAATTTCAATATTTTTGCACCAAAATGAACTTGTTTTAATTCCATTTTCTTTTTTAAAGATATATATAAGCATTTATATTTATATTACGTGTATATACATGTATACATACATGTACATACATGTGTACATGTATATACACACATACATATATGTATGTATAAACATGTATATACACACACATATCTATGTATTTGGAAGGCCAAAAGAATTAGCGAGCTTCCATCCACTGATTCATGCCCCAAATCTGCAACAGCCAGATGCTGGGGCAGGCCAAAATCAGGAACCAGGAACTCCATCCTAGACTCTCACATGGGCAGCAGGAATCATTTCCCACTGCCTTCCCAGATGGATTAGCAGGGAGCTATATCAGAAGCTGAGTATCTGGGACTCAAACTGGTGCCACGGCATCTTAAACTGCTGCACCACAGTACTGACCCCTTGATTCCATTTTCCAAAAACTTTTTAGGTACTCTCATATTGTTACCCCATTTTACTCATGTGAAAATTATAATATTAGCTACAATTTGGCACTTGTCACATGTCAGGCTCATTAGCTCATTTAATATTCCCCAACAGGCTTATGAGGTAGAAAACAGGCCAATTTAATGACAACCAATTCACTGAAGGACTGTGGTTTATGAGGTTTCATTGATCAGTTTGTACTGATTAATATTGTTCACTCTGTGTAACAGAATTATCCAAGCCATTTTGAGGTTTTCCTTTTCCTTTACGTATTTTTAACAGTATTCTTGACACATAATTCATATACCATAAAATTTGCCTTTTCTAGATTAAATTAAGCTGGAGTTAAAATGAACTTTAGTAACTCTACAGAGTTGTACAACCATCACAATCCAGTATGAGAACATTTCTGTAAGAGCAAAAGGTTCCCTCTTACCTGTTTGCAGGCAGTCCTCATTCTCATCTCTAAGCCCAAGCAACTGCTAATCTACTTTGTATAGATTTGCTTTTTCTGGATCTTTTGTAGAAATGGAATCATACAATAGGTGGTCCTCCGTATCTGGCTTCTTTCACTTAGAGCATAATGTTGGGGGCTGGGTAGATCATTCATGATGTAGCATGTATCATTAGTTGATTCGTTTTTACCACTGAACATTTCATTGTATGGATATATCACATTATGTTTATCTAAACATTCACTAGTTAATGGTCATTTGGATTACTTCTGCTTTTTGGCTACTATGAATAATACTGCTTTGAACATTGATGTATAAGTTCTTGTGTAGACATAGGTTTTCATTTTTCACCTCTGAGTAAAATTACCCAGTCACATGGTAACACTATATTTAGCTTTTTAAGAAACTGCCAAACATTATTCCAAAATGTGTGTACCATTTTGCAGTCCCACCAGGAACCATGAGTTTCTTCACGTATTGACCAACAATTGTTTTTTTTTTTAATTATAGCCATTCTGAGAGATGCAAAGTGGTATCTCATTTTTTGATAAAAATTATATACATACACACACACACACACACACATATATATATATATATATATATATAAAGTTTTGATACACATCTACATTGTGAAATGATTAGCAGTCAGGCTAATTAACAAAGTCATCCTCTTACATACTTACCATTTTGTGTGCTTGTGTTTGTATCTACTCTTGGGAAGTTTCACGTATATGTCTGTAGTCATCTTGCTGTGCATGAGATTTCTAGAACTTTCTCATCCCACATAACTGAAACTCTGGTCAGCATGTTCCCTTACCCCACAGCCTTTCGAAACCACAGTTCTACATTTTGTTTCTATAAATTTGATGTCTGTAGGTTCCATATATAAGTGAAGTCACTGAGTATTTATTTTTTAAAGATTTGTTTTTTATTTGAAAGGCAGAGTTACAGAGAGAGACGGAGAGACAGAGAATCTTCCATCTGCTGGTCGACTCCCCAAATGGCTGCATTAGCCAGGAAGGGCTGTTCCAGGCCAAAGCCAGGAGCCAGGAGCTACTTTCCAGTCTCCCATGTGGGTGCAGGCACCCAACCAAGTACTTGAGCCATCTTTACTGTTTTCCTTGGTCCATTAGCAGGGAGTTGGATCAGAAGTGAGCAGCAGTGGTCTCAAACCAATGGGATTCCAGTGCTACAGGTGGTGGCTTAACATTGCTGTGCCACAATGCCAGCCCCAAGGAGTATTCTTCATTGCGTGTCTGACTTGTTTCACTTAGCTTAATGTCCCCTAAGAATATATTGTCACAAATGGCAGGATTGTTTGGATAAGCATTATCTTCTTAATGGTCAGTTTTTAATTTACCTCTTGTCAGGTCAAAAGATATGTTCCTGTGATTTCTTCTAGAGAGTTTATAGTTTTAGCTTTCACATTTAAGTCTATGGTGTATTTTTAGTTAATTTTTGTGTATGATGTGAGGTAAGGGTCCATATTCATTTCTTTGCATATGGCTATTCAGTTTTATCAGCACCATTTCTTTCTTTTTGAACAAGATTTGTTTATTTTATTTGAGTCACGAAGAGGAAGAGGAAGAGAGAGAGAGAGAGCAAACGAGCTCTTCCATCCTCTGGTTTACTTCTCAAATAGCCACATTGGCTGGGGCTGGGCCAAGCCAAAGCAAGGAATTAGGAGACTCTTCAGGATCTCCCACATGGATGCAGGGGCCCAAGCACTTGGGCCATCCCCCCACCCCACCCCACCGCGTTCCCAAGCACATTAGCAGGCAGCTGGATGGGGAATGGAACAGCTAGGTCTTGAACCAACACCCACACGGGCTTCCAGTATCACAGGTGGCAGCTTCACCTGCTACCCCGTAACACCAACCCTGTCTCAGTACCATTTCTTGAAATCTTTTCCCTACTGAATTGCCTTGACACCTTTGTCAAAAATCAGTTGATCATAAATTTAGGAGATTATTTTTCACTCACAGTTCTGTTCCACTGATCTGTATATCTATCCTTAAGCCAATATTGCATTGTTTTGATTACTATAGCTTTATTATAAGCTTTGGGATTGAGTAATATAAGTCCTCCAACTTTTTTCTTTTTTGAAATAGTGTTGGCTATTTAAAGCTTTTTGCATGACTGTGTATAGTTTACTATCAGTTTGTCAGTGTACAAAAAAAGCTGGCTGGATTTTGATAGAGGTTGCATTGAATCTTGCCAAGATCAATTATGGGAGAATTACCGTCTTAACAATATTGCGTATGATTGTTTGCTTTTTTTGTTCTCCTTCCCTTTATCTTCAGTACCAAGAGGACGAAGAGCTTACCCAAATCACGGCGAGCCAAGATTGCAAAGAAGTCAGAAAAGGCTAGGGCGGTGACAGAACAGATGATGGAGGATGAATTTGACTTGGATTCAGATGATGAGCTCCAGATAGACGAGAGGCTGGGAAAGGAGAAGGCGACCTTGATAATAAGACCAAGTGTGTCTCTAATTTTCTTTTCCCTGGCCTGCCCATTTCATATATATTTTTGGCCCCTTTGGTAGTCTCAAAACATTAGGCCTGAATTTGTTGAGATTCTGATTTACCAGACTTTGTAGGCCCCCCATTGTTTCCTTTGCTCTAGAGATTTATCAGTTAATGTTTCATCTCTCTGAATTAGTGGGCTGTGATCATTACTTCCAGGAAAATTACTGTCTTATTTTCTTCCCTCTGGGTATTTGGCTCAGATGCTAATCTTGGCTTCAAAATAAGTGCGTTCTGGTTGTTTTGTTTTGTTTTGTTTAAGAATTTCCCCGGAAGTTGCCCCGTGCAAAGCCTTGCTCTGACCCTAACCGAGTTCGTGAACCAGGAGAAGTTGAGTTTGACATTGAGGTAGGAACCCATCCTACATCTAGTCTTCTGCTCATTCTGGTCATGGAGATAGAAGACAGATTGTCATTCTCATTGGGAGGGATTCGAAATATCCTGTGCATTCATTTCTTGAAGTGTCTATTAAGTAAAAGATCATTTGCTAAGGACTGCTTTGCATTTAAATGGGAAATTACAGGTTTTGAAATATTCTTAAAATCTTTTAATACGGAATAGAATAAAGCCAGTGTGATGTAGCAGAAAGAATATCTGATTTGGAGTATCTGATGTGACTTTACTCAAAATAGTTAGCTTTACTGAGCCTTAATTTCCTTATCTTTAAAATATGGATGTTAGAATTCTTAACTCACAAAGGTGCTGCAGAGATTAAGATGAAAGAGTAAATATCTGCATAGTACTTGGTGCTCAGAAGATACTATCAGAAGTCATACTGTCAACTCTATATTCAAACCTTATGAGAGTAGAATGGCAGATGTCCTAAACAGCACTCTGGCCTCAGAATCAGCCCTTAAGGTGTTCGGATATGGCTGAAGAGCCCATGAGAGTATTTTAGGCATGGAAAGCCAAGACATTCTGGCAAAAAAAAAAATCTCTGTGAGATCCCAGTAGAAAGAATGGGCCATCAAAGAAGGAGGTACCTTTCTCTGAAGGGAGGAGAGAACTTCCACTTTGACTATGACCTTGTCTAAATAAGATCGGAGTCGGTGAACTCAAAAGGCTTCCATAGCCTTGGCAACTCATGACAAGAGCCTAGGGAGATTACTGACGCCATAAACAAGAGTGTCAATTTGTTAAGTCAACAACAGGAGTCACTGTGCACTTACTCCCCATGTAGGATCTCTGTCCTTAATGTGTTGTTCAATGTGAATTAATGCTATAACTAGTACTCAAACAGTACTTTACACTTTGTGTTTCTGTGTGGGTGCAAACTGATGAAATCTTTACTTAATATATACTAAATTGATCTTCTGTATATGAAGTTAATTGAAAATGAATCTTGATGTGAATGGAATGGGAGAGGGAGCGGGAGATGGGATGGTTGCAGGTGGGAGGGAAGTTATAGGGGGAAAAAGCCATTGTAATCCAAAAGCTGTACTTTGGAAATTTATATTTATTAAATAAAAGTTAAAAAACCTTAGGAGAGGAACACTGGGAAACTGACATTACATGTTCTCTCCCTAACAGGAGGACTACACAACAGATGAAGACATGATGGAAGGGGTTGAAAGCAAGCTTGGGAATGGAAGTGGAGCTGGTGGAATTCTTGATCTGCTCAAGGCCAGCAGGCAGGTGGGGGGACCTGACTATGCTGCTCTCACGTGAGTATTGGCTTTGGTCTTCCCTTTCCATGCTATCAGACAGCATTCTTCCCTCCCACCCAAGGGGCTAGGTCAGCCAATCAGTAGATATGTTTTGAGCCATTTAAAGGAACAAAGAATTATTGAGGGCATTTGGGGTGAAAGAATAAAGTAGATAAGAAACCTGTCCTGAGGAGCATAAGATCTGACAGTGATAGGATATACAGATTTCAAGGGAAATAAATGTGGGGAACTTTGGAGATTGGGAGAGTTTAGAAGAATCATGGAAGGAGTACAGTTGAAAATAAAAGGAGAGAATGTAGCATGGGTGAGCTGGGTGGGAGGTGTGCTCCTTAGTTTTTGCCATCTTGCCTACTGTCTATAGAGACACTTGAGACAAGAGGGACTGGCTTTTCATAAAAACGATCTTTAATACTGTCTTGATCCTTTAGCTTGATTTCTAGTTTATCACCTTGAGTGGTCCCCCCCCCCCTTCTTCTTCCCTCCTTGATCCCCAGAGCTGTTGTCCCTCCACCCTGATTATTCTGATGACTGGCTTCTTCTGACAACTAGAGAAATTCCCTCAGCATTTCTCCTCTGTCCCTTGCAGCGAGGCCCCAGCCTCTCCCAGCACTCAGGAGGCTATCCAGGGCATGCTGTGCATGGCCAACCTGCAGTCCTCATCGTCCTCACCGGCTACCTCCAGCCTGCAGGCCTGGTGGACCGGGGGGCAGGACCGAAGCAGTGGGAGCTCCAGCAGTGGGCTGGGCACAGTGTCTAACAGTCCTGCTTCCCAGCGCACCCCAGGGAAGCGGCCCATCAAGCGGCCAGCATACTGGAGAACCGAGAGCGAGGAGGAGGAGGAGAACGCCAGTCTGGATGAACAGGACAGCTTGGGAGCATGCTTCAAGGACGCAGAGTATAGTAAGGGCAGCTAAGCACGTGGGTCCAGGCCAGAAGGGCTCCCCTCAGCCCCAGTCTCAAACCCAGCCCCAACAGAGGACAGGCTGTAGTTCACAAAAGGCCTGGCTTTAAGCCTGTTAGTTTCTCTGAGCCATGTTTACTTAATGTGTAAAATGGGGACGTTTCTCAGGTTGTGTAAGAATTAAAGACTATGCTTGTACAGAGCACTTGGCACAGTGTCTTGTTTATGGGAAGTCCTCAAGAAATGGTAGCTGTTATAATTAGCTATCATCAGTTTTTAGTACTGTCCAGTTTTCATTGCTGGTAACTCTTGGTTTTTTCTTGCTTGCCTATTTTATTTCCACAACTTGTATTGTTTATGTTATCTGGCAGTTCATGCCTTGCAAAGGTATATATAGTCTGCCCTCTGTATCCACAGTTTCTGCATCTGCAGATTCAACCAAGTGTTGAAGATATTGGGGAAAAAATTGCATCTGTACTGGACTTGTGCAGACCTTTCTTCTTACCATTATTCCCTAAACAATACAGTTTGACAACCATTTGCATAGCATTTACAGTGTATTAGATTTTATAAGTAGAGATGATTTTTATGTATGTAGGAGGATATGTGTAGCTTATGTGCAAAGATTAGACCACAGGACCTCTGCAAACCAATCCCTGTGGATTCTGAGGGATGACTGTAATGACCTTTCCATGGGCATTTTACATTTAGGAACTGAGCCGTTATTTTTAAGCTAAGATTTAGTGAAACTGCAATGTGTAAAGCATTTGTTATATAATACAGGTGATGAGAGGTTTTTAATTTGGTAGTATTATCAAAAGTTATTTATTTGGTCAAGGTTATTGGTCAAAATTAGAACAAGATTAACAAAAAAATTCCTGTGACTAACACTCTAACCTGGGTCCAAAGGCATCCTTTGTTAGTGATTTGATGTATAACTTTCCTTTTATTGTGTTTATTCCCTTATATAGACATACGTAGATAATGGTACTCAAACCAGCATTCTGATATGGGATGCCGGTGTTGTAGATGGAGCTTATCTCATTGTGCCACAATGCCAGCCCCAAACTTTTAGTTCTTTATCTGGAGTTAAGTTTTTTGAATTATGGGAGGTAAGAATCTAACCTTATTTCTTCCACACAGATAGTCATTTACCTCAATACCATTTATTGATAGTTCACCATTGTCTCCCTGATTTGAAGTCCTGCCTTTGTCATAAAATGAATTCCCATATTTGTTTATGTGTGGATTTGTTTTTTTACTGTAGTCCTCAGTTCTGTGTTTCAATGGGTACGTGACCTTGGCTAAGCTAGTTAATCTTTCTGTGCCTCTTTTTGATAATAGTACCTACCTCATAGGTTATTATGAGGATTAAATATACAAAAAGCATTTAAAGCATTTCCCAGCATATAGTAAGCACTGTGTGTTAGATATTATTAATATTATTCTGTCCCATAAAATTAATTTGTTTATTCCTATGGCAATATGAGGTAGGTTAGTTACCACAGGCCTTGTGTCTGGTACAGCTAATCCCTTACGCTGAATGTACTTTGGATTTGAGCACAGATGCTCAACAAACCCATCATCTCTGTACTAAGCTGTGATTGGGCTTAGGGGCATTCTTCTGGCCACCTACTCTTCCTTCAGCAGCCAATTACATTAAGCTGCAACCAAGACATCTGGACCTGGTTTAGCCAATCCTCTCAGAAAAAACAGTTTACTCAGCCTCTGCTTCCTCCTTCCCCTTCCTGCTTTGCCCAGCAACACTGCAAAGACAGTTTAACAAGGAGAGAGCTTCCTTTATTTTTTCAAATTTTCTAGGCTAGTATTAAGCCTTTTCTATTCCAGGTGAATTTTAGAATTAGCTTGTCAAATTCCATGAACAATTTAATTGAGATTTCAAAATTTAAGAGTATATAATATTTATGGATTAATTTATGGAGAATAACATCTTTTATTGGAGGCCCCTCTGCTATAATGGGGTATATACATTCCTGAAAAGTCACATATCTTAAAAATTTGTATGGTAAAAGTAATAGGGTTTACAAGAAAAAGAGATTAGGGGCATATCTCTCAAAGTGTATATGCCTTTGAAGCCAAAACGCTGATCCAAATAATGAATAGTCCTAACTTGTCCAATTAAAGGCCATTGGCATTTACTCTGATCACAATCAGTGGAGCCTTAAACCCTGGACTCAGGCTTTTTCCTTCCAGAAGTGGAGTCTTAAAAGCATTTGCCTAAAATGCATATCAACTTCATCGAATTAAAATCGAATTAGAATCTGACCCAGTGTCTAGTCTTCATCAATTTTTTAAACAAGGGGGAAATGTCTTTGCAGTTTTTTCATCTCCTCTTTTAACCAGTTTCCTATCCCATCAGAACTTAATTTTGTAGAAAACAAAGCCAGTAGTTGCTCTTTGACTGATAGGTGGCATAATTGCAGGATCTTTAACTTTTGTTAAGTACATCTTTTAACTTTTGTGTGTACATCTTCATATATTATTAAGGCTTTCTTTGTAGTTTTGAGAAAGTCCACCATGGATTGGTTAGAAACAGTATGCCAGAGAAAATTGCTTTTGAAATAGTACAATTTCTGGACAGCATTGACATCGTTCCCCTATTTACCTTTTGGGTTTAAGCTGACACAAAATAGGTCATCTTGTCTTTCTGTCTTCACAAATGAGCTATCTCTTAATTTATTTAGGTCTTCTTGTACAAGGGCACTTGAAAAAGTTCATGGAAGTTGGAATTAAAAATTGTTTATTTTGATGCAAAAAAATTTTAAATCCCTGAACAGCTTTTTTATAATATACATTTTCTATAAACTTTTTGAAGACCCCCTCATATATCTCTTCCTTGGTTTATTTCTTCTTCAGTTTATTCTTAGGTATTTTATTTTGATTGCTATTAAAAGTGACATCTTTTTATGTGTTACATTTTCTATTTGGCTTTTGTAAGTATGTAGGCAGATTATTTTCTTTCCATATTGATCCTGTATTGGACTGCCTTACTATATTCTTACTAGTTTTATTAAGTTTTTTGGTAATTGTCTTGAGTTCTTGAGCTAGTTGATGTATTTGTCTTGTTTTAGTTTGATAGTGCTGCCATAACAAAATACCATAGACTGTGCAGTTTAAACAACAGAAGTTTATTACCTTACAGTTCTGGAAGTTGGAAGTCCAAGATCCAGGTATCTGCAGAGTTGGTTTCCAGTGAAGCCTCTCTCCTTATCTTAAAAATAACATCCCTCTTGCTGCCTTTTCATGTGATCATCCATCTGCACACATGTCCCTATTATATCTCTGTGCGTCCTAATGTCTTCTTGTAAGGACGGAAGTCAGATTGGATTAGGGCCGCCACCACCACACCCAGCCTTATTTTAACTTAATTACCTCTTTAAAGGCTTTATCCCCAAATACACTCACACTCTTGGGTTTTGTGGGATTAGGCCTTTAACATACAGATTTTTAGAGGACACATTTCAGGCCCTAATATCCCCTTTCTTTCTGTATTCATACTTAATGATTTTTCTAGTTTTATTACAGTGCTGTCATAGTGGAGATAGGGGGCATCCTTGTGCTGTTTCTGACATTAAAGCAGTACTGCTTTTGTTTCTCTGCTCAATATGTAAGTCTCTTTAGGTCTCTGGTAGACTACTTTCATAAAGTTCGGGGGAGTCTCTATCTCTAGTTTGGAAGGCTTTTGTTTGTTTCAAAATCAAGTCACATGAGGTTTTAACAAATGGTTTTATGGCATCTTTTTAAAAATATTTAGTTTAAAGGGAGAGAGAGAGAGAGAGAGAGAGAGAGAGAGAGAGAGAGAGAGAGATCAATCTCGCATCCACTGATTCACTCCCCAAATGCCCACAACAGCTGGGGCTGGGCCAGGCTGAGGCCAGGAGCCCGGAACTCAGTTTGGGTCACCCATGTGGTAGGCAAATACCCAAGAATTTGAGCCATCCTCTGCTGCCTCCCAGGGTGTATCATAGCAGAAGCTGGAATTGGAAGTGGAGCCAGGACTTGGAACCCACATACTCTGATATGGGACGTGGGTTTCCTAAGTGATAGTATCTTAACTGCTGCCCCGAACACCTGCCCCTATTTTTGTTGTTTCTGATTTTATTTTATTCTTTCTTTTAATGTCCTTCAGCTAACATCCTGAGTTGAAAGTTCTGTTCATTTACTTTCATTGTGCCTTTAGATAAAGAGTCTTTAAAATTGTATTTTTTTAAGTTGGTCTGAAGCAAAATTGGCTTTTTTCTGTATCCATGTTTACATTCTAGCAGCTACCACAATCAGGACACAGAACACTTTGATTGTCTTCTTACCCCTGCCCCTCTCTGTCACCTTACTCTCTCCTTACTCCTAACCCCTGGCAACCATTGATCTACTCTCCATCACTGCACATTTGCCTTTGCCAGAATGCCATATAAATGGAATTATTTAGTGTGTAATATTTTGAGATTGAAATCTTTCACTCAGCACAATACCTTTAAGATTCATACATGTTGTGTATGAATAGCTTATTTCTTTTTATTGTTGAGCAGTATTCCATTGTGTGGATGTACATGTTAAAGGACATTTCAGTTGTTTCCAATTTGAGATGATTATAAATAGTGCTACTGTGAACAGACTTTTGTTTGAACATGAGATTTCATCTCTCTAAATACCTAGAAATGGGATTCCTAGACAATATGGATTGTGAATGTTTTAACTTTAGAAAATTACTACTAAACTTTCCCAGAGTAATTGTGGCATTTTACATTCCCATTACAAGTATATGAGCGTCAGTTGCTCTGCATACTGGTCAGTATATATATTTTAGCCATCCTAATAAGTGTAGTGATGTCTCATTTAATGGCTTGTTTAATGGTTAATGATCTTGAATGAACATCTTTTTCTGTGTTTGCCATTTATATATCCATTCTTTTTGAAGTATCTTTAAACAGCACTTTAAATGACTTTTGCCTGTTTTTCTTTGGGGCTCTTTCTTTCCTTAACTGTTGAACTTTGAATATTCTTCATATAGTCTGTGTAGTCCCTTGTTGAATATGTGACTGGCAGATATTTTCTCCCAGAGTGTAGCTTGTTTTTCTTTTTATTTTTCTAAAAATTTTTATTTTCATTTCATTTGAAAGGTGGACATATACATACATACACAGAAATCTTCTGCTGGTTCATTTCCCAAATGCAGGAGCTATGAATGCTCACCCCCATTCTCTATTTTCTTTTAAAAATATTCCAGATAAAGAGGTTCTACTCACTGATTCACTCCTCAGATGTCTGAAACAGCTGGGTCTGGGCCAAGCCAAAACCAAGAGCTAGAAACTCAATTCTGGACTCCTATGTGAGTAGCAGAAACCCCATCACTTGAGTTATCACTGCTATTCCCCAGAGTCTGTATTAGCAGGAAGCTGGAGTCTGGAGCTAGAGCCCAATATTGAACCCAGGTACTCTAATGTGGGACACAGCATCTTAATTGCTAGGCTAAATGCCTCCTCCATCTTTCATAAGAAAACACTTTTAATTTGGGGATGAGGGAGGGTGGAGGTGAGGGCAGGCATTTGGCACAGTGGTTAAGATACCGCTTGGGATGCCCACATCTCATACTGGAGTGTCTAATTTCACATCCTAGCTTTTCTTGTGATTCCAACTTTTTGCTAATGTGCATCCTGGGAGGCAGTAGGTGATAGCTGAAATAGTTGGTCCCTGCCTTCCATATAGGCACCCCAATTTGGATATTGGAGCATAAGGAGAATGAACCAATAAATAGAAGATCTGTCTTTCTGTGTCTGTCTCTCTGCCTTTCAGATAAAATGAAAACTTTAAAAAAAGAAAAGCAAAGAAAGAAAATAGTAAACATCAAATATTAGAACCAAATGATAAGACACAAAAAGCCCTACTTTTTGAAAATACTGGTAATAAAATAAACTAGACACACTATTGTTGAACACTATGACCAAGTACAGCTAACTGCAAGAAGAAAATGTGGGTATAAAGTCAGTAGTAATCCTATTAATGTACATCACCACATTAACAAATAAATCGAGAAAAACTATTTGTCAAAAGATGCCAGAAAACCATTTTAAAAATCTCATATTACTGGATTTTAAAACAAAAGCCCTTCAAACTATATAGATAAATTTGGGGAGAATTAACATTTTTATTTTTATTTATTACTTACACAGCTTTTTTTATCCACATTCCCATATTTCCATTTAAGTGATACATGTGGGACTGAGAATATCAGATTTATTATTGTTTCATACAACCATTTAAAAATGTGTAGTTCAAAGGCATTTTGTGCATTTACAGTGCTGTAAAATAGTCACTTCCATTTTTGAAGACATTGCCCTCACTAGAAAATACTTCATATTCAATAAATAATTACTCTCCATATCCTCATCTCTTTATCCTCTGGTATCCCCTAATCTGCTTTCTGTTTCTGTGGATTTGTCTATTTTGGATATATTAGGACATTCCAGAAAATTTGTGGAGAAATCAGATTCAAAGAGAGGATTTTTTTTTTCATGTGAAAAACTTTGAGATCTTTGTGTAATTTTTCCGTAATACACATTTTACTTGGAACTTTTTAAAGCCCCCATTTATTATCACAATTTGTTTATCCATTCATGTGCTAATGGGCGTGTTTGTTTCCACCTTTTGGCTGTTAGGAATAATGCTGCTATAGACATCCTTATGCATGTTCTGTTCAGACATATGTTTTCATTTCTCTTGGTCATATATCTAGGAGTAGAATTACTGAGTCATAGTAATTCTATTTTAACTCTTTGAGAAACCACCAAAATGTTTTCCCACAGCCTGCAAGAGAATTTGCATCATAGACAATATTGATTCTTCCAAACCATGTATATGATATGTTCCTTCAATTTATTTTCTTTCTTTCTTCGGCATTTTTGAGGTTTCTGCATACAGATCCTGCACATTTTGTTAGAATTTTAAGTTCTTTATTTTGTAAATGGTATCTTTTTTAAAACTTTTGTTTTCTAATTGTTTATTGCCAGTATATATAAATATGATTTGTTTTTGTATGTTGACCTTGTATCTTGCAGCCCTAGTAAAATCACTTATTTGTTCTAGGACTTTTAAAGGAATATTCTTGGGATTATCTGTGTAGATGATCATGCCGTATGGAAGAAGTGACAGTTTTATTCATTTTTCTTCAGTTTTCATGTCTTTTGTTTTTCTTTTTTATTCTGATGTGGGACTTCAAGCAGAATGTTGCAAGAGTGGACATCCTAGCCTTATTTTCAATGAAAAAGAGAAAACAGTTAGTCTTTCACCATTAAGTACCTTGTTAGCTCTAAGTTATCAGGTTAACGAAGTTCACTTCCAGTTCCTAATTTGCTGAGTTTTTTTTTTTTAATTATCATGTATGGGTGTTGAATTGTCTAATTTTCATCTCCATTAATGGGTATTACCATGTTGTTTTTCTTTTTAGAACTTTTTTTTTTAGAAATTGTATTTTGGGGGAGGGAAAAAAAAGAGTGACTGTGTGTGGGGTGTGTGTGTATCTGTGTGTGTTCTCATCTCTTGGTTGACTTCCCAAATGCCTACATGTTTGTGGGCCTGGGGCCTAGAACTCAATCCAGTTCTCCCAGTTGAATGGCAGGCACCTAGTTACTTGAACCATCACTGCTGCCTCCCAGGATCTTAACACGGAGCTGGAATCAGGAACAGAGTCAGAACTTAAACCCAGGCACACTAATATGGGATGTTGGTGTCCCAAGTGGAGTCGTAATTGCTAGGCTAAATGCCCACTCCACCATTTTTCTTCTTTAGTCTGTTAATATGGTATATTATATTGATTTTTGAATATTGAGCCAACCTTGCATTCACAGGATAAATTCCACCTGATCATGATGTATAATTATTATTCTTACATATTGCCAGAATTAATTTAGTAGTATTTCACTAGAGATTGTGTGTGTGTGTGTGTGTGTGTATACATATTCTCCATGTGTACATGGAGAATAGTGATCTGTAATTTTCTTTTCTTGTATTCTTTTCCTCTAGTTTTGGTATCAGATTAATGCTGGCCTCAAAAAATGAGTTGGGAAATATTTCTTCCTCTTAAAGAAAATATTTTCTGGAAGGCGTTATGCAGAATTGGTGTCTTGTCTTCTTTAAAGATTTGATAGAATTTACGGTGTAACCACTTGGGTTCCGAGATTTCTTTTTCAGAGTTTAACTGTGGAATTAATTTTTAAAGAAGCTGTAGGATTTTCAGGTTACTTATTTCACCTTGGATGATTTTTTTGTAGTTTGTGTCTTTATAATAATCGATCCATTTCATCTAAGTTGTTCAGTTTCTAGGCATAGAGTTCTCCTATTATCCTTTAATTTCCTTTGGGACATTTAGTGGTAGCCCTTTTTTCATTTTTGATATTAGTAACTTGTGGCTTCTTTTTTGTCATTCTTGTTGGCATTTTGTCAATCTAATTGGTCTTTTCAAAGCTTTCAATTCCATTTTCTGTATCAATTTCATTAATTTGCTTTTCAAAAAATTCTAGTTTATCATTAGTTTTCAGTGTGATTTGTAGATACAATTCTTGGAACATAATATTCTCTTCCTCTCTTCTTCCTCTGATTTCTGCTCTTGAGATTATTGTTCTGCTTGCTATGGATTTATTTTATTCTTTTTCTAATGTAAAAAGTGGAAATATAGATTATTGATTTGAGGCCTTTTTTCCATTTCTAATGTAAACATTTTTTGAAGATTTTATTTATTATTTGAGAGGTAGAGTTACAGACAGAGAGAGGGAGAGACAGAAAGGTCTTCCATCTGCTGGTTCACTCCCCAAATGCTCTCAACAGCCAGAGTTGAGCCGATCCGAAGCCAGGAGCCTTGAGCTTCCTCCAGGTCTCCCACGTGAGTGCAGGAACCCAAGGACTTGGGCCATCTTCCACTGCTTTTCCAGCTTATCAACAGGGAGCTAGATTGGAAATGGAGCAGCTGGGACACAGACAGATGCCCTTATGGGGTGCTGGTGCCGCAGGCCAAGGCTTAGCCTACTGTGCCATAGCACTGGCCCATTTAATGTAAACATTTAATGCTTAAATTTCTTATTTATTTATTTGAGAGGTAGAGTTATATAGAGAGAGACAGTGTGGGGGGGTCTTCTATCCATTGGTTCACTCCCCAAATGGCTGGAGCTAAGCCTATCTGAAGTCAGGAGCCAGGAGCTTCTTCTGGGTCTCCCACACGGGTGCAGGGGCCCAAGCACTTGGGCCATCTACTACTGCTTTCTCAGGCCATGGCAGAGAGCTGAATTGGAAGTGGAACAGCCGGAACACGAGCGGACACCCTTATGGGATGCTGACCACAGGCTGATGCTTAGCCTACTGTGTCACATGGCCAGCCCCCTTAAATTTCTTTCTAGGCAGTACTTCATCTATGTCTCACCAATTTTCTATGTCACATTAAACTATTTTCTATATTTGAACTCTTCTTTGACCCATGGATTAAAAGGATGTTTTAATTTCTTTTTTTTTTTTTTGAGATTTATTTATTGTATTTGAAAGAGTTACACAGAGAGAGGAGAGGCAAAGAGAGAGAGGTCTTCCATCTGCTGGTTCACTCCCCATTTGACTGCAATGGCTGGAGCTGCACAGATCTGAAGCAAGGAGCCAGGAGCTTCTTTTGGGTCTCCTAAGAGGGTGCAGGGGCCCAAGGACTTGGGCCATCTTCCACTGTTTTCCCAGGCCATAGCAGAGAGCTGGAAGAGAAGTGGAGCAGCCAGGACTCGAAGCAGCGCCCATATGGGATGCTGGCACGCAGGTGGTGGCTTTCCCCACTATGCCACAGCACTGGCCCTAAGGATGTTTTAATTTCAAGTGCTGGAGATATTCTAGTTATCTTTCCATACTGATTCATGGTCTAGTTTGACTGTGGTCAGAGAACATACTTTGCATGATTTCTTTTGGGCTGCTCCACTTCCAGTCCAACTCCCTGCTGGTGTGCCTGGATAGCAGCAGAGGATGGTACAAGTGCTTTGGGGTCCTGCTACTCATGTGTGAGACCCAGAGGAGGCTCCCTGGCTCCTGGCTTCAGACTGGACCAGCTCCACAATGTTGCAGCCATTTGAGGAATGGACTAGTGGATAGAGGATCTCTGTCTCTGTCTGTCTGTTTCTCTCTCTCTCAATTCTGCCTTTCAAATAAATAAATAAAACTTTAAAAAAGAGAAATGTATTTTATTACCAAGGATTTAGTCTATTTTGGTGAAATTTCTTTATGAACTTGAGAATTCTGTTCTACTGTTACCAAGTTAGATGGCCTATAAATTTTGATTAGATCAAGTTGGTTGATGACACTTTTCTGTGTCCTTGCAGATCTCTCCACTTGATTCATTGATTACTGGGAAAGATGTGTTGAAGTCTCCAAGAGTATTTGAGGATTTGTCTATTTGCCCTTTCAGCCCTAACAGTGTTTGTTTCATATATGTGGAACCTCTGCTGCTAGGTGCATCCACGTTTAAGATTATTATTTCTATGAATTCATTGCTTGTAATAATGGTATATCCCTTTTTATCCTTGGTAGTTTTCTTTGGTCTGTAGTTTCTTTGATAATATAACTGATCTAGAGTTCTTTAATTAGTGTTAATATATTACATCTTATTCTATCCTTTTATTTTTAGCTTATCTTTATGATTACAGTTAACTAGTTTTCTTAAAGACAGCATTAACAATCTTTTAGTTGGTGTTTTTAAACTAATGTAATTGAAGTTATATAAAGATAAAGGTTTAATATTATTTCTCTTTGTTACATCTACTTTTTGTTCCTTTTTCTCATTTCCTTTCTTCTTTTGGATTTGAATAAATTTTTTGCATTCAATTTTAATTTATCAATTGATATTTTTTATTCTTATTTTTATTCTTTGTATAATATCAATTATTGAAGAGGTCATTCCTTCAATTCCTTCAATTGAATGGTCTTGGCACCCCGTAAAGTTCTTTCTATACTGTCAGTTCTATTCCGTTAATCTACATGTCTGTCCTCCTACTGAAACTATAATGTTTTGATTACTGTAGTTTCGTAGAAAGTTTTTTTTTTTTTTTTTGACAGGCAGAATGGACAGAGAGAGAGAGAGAAAGGTCTTCCTTTTCTGTTGGTTCACCTTCTAATGGCCGCTGCAGCTGGCGCACCGTGCTGATCCGAAGCCAGGAGCCAGGTGCTTCTCCTGGTCTCCCATGCGGGTGCAGGGCCCCAGCACTTGGGCCATCCTCCACTGCACTTCCCAGCCATAGCAGAGAGCTGGCCTGGAAGAGGGGCAACCGGGACAGAATCCCGGTGCCCCAACCGGGACTAGAACCCCGGGTGCCGGCACCGCAGGCGGAGGATTAGCCTATTGAGCCACGGTGCCGGCCATCGTAGAAAGTTTTAAAACTAGGAAATATGAATTGTCCAATTTGTTCTTTTTCAAGATTGTTGGTATGGGCTGAATGTGTTCTTCCAAATTTCTTTGTTGAAACCTATCCCCAATGTAATAGTGCTTACTGAGCAGGCGTTTTGGGAATGATAGGCAGAATTCTCATGATGAGATTGCTGCCTTTATGGAAGACACACTTAAGAGATCCCTTGTCCTTTCTGCCAATGTGAGGATACAGTAAGAAGACAGCCGGCTAGCTGTGAGCAGGAAGCAGGCCCTCATCAGACACTAAATCTGCTGGTGCCTTGATCTTGGACTTCTCAGCTTCTAGAACCATTGGAAATAAGTTTCTGTCATGTATGAGCTACTCAAATTATGGCATTTTTGTTACAGAAACACAAATGGATGAGAAGCATTGTTTGGGCTATTCAGGGTCCCCTGCAATTCCATTTAAATTTTAAGAGCTTCTCCACTTCTGCAAAAAAAAAATAAATAAATAAAAAGCATTGTTATTTCGATAGTGATTGCATTTAATCTATAGATTGCTTTATAGCCACTGTTAAGCATTGGATGTCTTTCTGGTTATTTTGGTTTTTAATTTCTTTCAGCAATACTTTATAGTTTTCAGCATGCAAATCTTGTACTTCCATTGATAAATTTATCCATACTTATTTTATTCTTGTTGATTTTGTAAATGGAATATTTTTCTTAATTTATTTTCTAGATTTTTTATTACTAATACAGAGAAAGACAACTGATTTTTGTTTGTTGACTATGTATCTTGGAACTTTGCTGAATTCTATTACTAGCTCTAAATTGTTCTGTCTGCATATATGAATTCTTCAGGATTTTTTATATAAGTTTATTTGTAAATAGAGATTGTTTTACTTCTTCCTTTTTAATTAGATTGTCTTTTATTTCTTTTTTGTTTCTTTGCCTAATTGCTATGGCTAGAATTTACAGTACTAGTAAATAATTTATAGTGTTGACTAGTAGTGATGTGGGCAGTCAGTATTATTCTTGATCTTAAAGGAAAACTTTAGTCTTTTACTATGGTGACGTTAGCTATTTTTCATGTTGAGGAAGTGCATATCTTTAATATGCATATTGGAACATATTTTCTTTCAATGTACAGAGTTAATTATTATTATTTACATCTTATCCCCTCTTGAATAAGACCTGAACTTTAGAATGGAATTACTTTTGTAAGTTACTTTGCAGATATAATCTCTTAATTCTCAACAACTTTGCAAGGCAGGTGGCATCTATTATTTCAGGCTTATTGAAGAAGATGATAAGACTTAGAGAAGCTCTCCCAGGCCACTAGTAGGTCAGTCTAAGATTTCAAAATGATTGTGACCCTGAGGCTCAGGGTGTTTCTTTCATATCTCACTTCTCTTGAGTTGGAAAATCTTTCAGATGCAGTGAAATAACACTAACTACTCTGTGTTAGCAGGCGTCATTTCTTTCTAGGGACAGTTACTCCTCTTTCTTAAAAAGAAAATTCTTTAAGAAATCATGATACAGGAGTTCTTAATTCTTTGCTCAAGGAGGAAGGCCTGAAAAAGACTTATTTTTCTGCAAAGTGGCCCTTCTAGGAAGAAGTAGGCAGCTAGGTTCCTCTGATGAAGTAGGATTTTCTATAGAATTTTCACACTGATTATTAGAAGTAGTGGAGTTACAATAATTTAGGAGGACATTTTAACTCTTTGACATTATTTCTCTTCTGGGTTTAGCAGCAGCTTCAGAGGTTGTTTTTTTTTTTTTTCTTTTTAAGATTTATTCATTTATTTGAAAGACAGGGTAACAGAGAAGAACAGATGGAGAAGGGATCTTCCATTTACTGGTTTACTCCCTGAATGCCTGCCACAACCAGGGCTGGGCCAGTCCAAAGCCTAGAGCCAGAAACTCCATACAGGTCTCCCCCATGGATGTCAGAGACCCAAATACCTGGGCCACTGTCCACTGCCTTTCCAGGCACATTAACAGGAAGGTGGATCAGAAGCAGAGTAGCTGGGACTTGAACTGGCACTCATATGGGATGTCGGTATTGCAGGCAGCAGCTTAACCTGCCATACAGCAATGTCAGCCCCTAGCATCAGAGTATGGACCTCATCAATAGGACCTTTCTAGATCATCTTCCCTTTAAATCCTGTGTGTGTAGCTTGTGAATTGTGAGGACAATGTGATAAAGCCATGTGTTTGTGTTTGTGTTAGATGAGATAACTTCTGTATGTGTGTTTTGTCATTTAGATCATGCAGTTCCAGTAATCTTGTTCCTAATTCACCCAAGTGCTCTTTCTTTTCCCTTTGTGAATTAAGTATATATCACTTATTTTTCCATTCAATCAGCAAACTGGGTGCACCTATTCTTCATTGTGTTAGTCTCTCTTAATATGAAATAATACATGTCCCTGCCCTCGTGGTAAATTGGAGGCAACAGATTTACTAATCACTTTAATACTATATAACAAATAACTCCAATAGAAGTATGCATAGGATATAATGGTGAGCTGACAGGCAGAATCAGATTAGGAGAGTAAAGAAAGGCTCCTTGTGCGGAGATGAATCTAGAGCTGAATTTTGAAGAGTAAAGTGAAACTCGTGAAGTTAGGCACTGAGAGAACATTGGATGAATGAGTCAGAATTACATGAACCTTGGAAATGGACGTTTGCAGCAGGTAGAAAGGCATGAAATGTGTGTGGCATATTCAGGGGTTCTTGGAGTTGAGAATGGATTAAGGAAAGGGTACACTTGTAGGGGAGTGGGAGGAGTTAAATAGATATCTGTCATTCTGTCTTCACCCTTTTGGATGAGATCTCAATTTGTCCTGTTTTCCCCTTTCCCTGCAGTCTACCCTTCACTGGAGTCTGATGAGGACGACCCTGCTTTGAAATCTCGACCCAAGAAAAAGAAGAATTCAGATGATGCTCCTTGGAGTCCTAAAGGTGATCCAGTATTCTGTCTCTTAAACTTTGTAGGGGGTGATCTGGAGAAAATATAGGCTGGGGCAGGAGGGCTATTTAATATAAGAATACCTAATTCAGTCACTCATTTGTTTATTCTGCAAGCATTTGTGGTATTCAGGTACCGTGTTACGTGCCGGAGCTAAAATCCTCAATAAAACATGAAGTTTATATGATCAGTGCAGTGAAAGCAGAAGTAATGGAGCATTGCTTTTGATATTACATGGTTTGAGATGAAAGGAAGAAAGAACTCAGATTTCACAGAGCAGTCTAAGGCTTCTGCAAACATTGTGATGTCATCATCCCAGCCCTTTAGTAATTTTATTGTCCAAGAGGGAAATTTTGCTGACTCTGCAAGGCCCAAAGCTATCTCCTATATTGAGAAAGCATCCCTTAGGGAGGAAGGAAGAATGATAATTGAGTTGGACATAGGAATTAGAGTGATCAAAGAATTTTCTTTATCTTGTGGGCTAAGTTTCACATTGGAGGGTCTATCAGCAAGCTTTTGCTGATCAACAAATGTAGTAGCTTAAAGTACCCCAATGTAGTAGCTTAAATGTACCCCAATGTAGTAGCTTAAAGTAGCAATAGTTGGTCATGTCTCATGATTTTATAGGTTGGCTGAGTTGTTCTTCCAGTTTGGGCCAGCTAGATAGAGTAGGAGCTGGATGTTCTAACAGTATCTTCCTTGGGGTCCTAAGTTAGATGGCCAGGGCCTGTTTCCACATAGTCTTTCAAAAAATGCCCAATCTTTTTCACAAAGTAGGAGCAAGGTTTCCAGCAGCAAGAGAGAAAAAAACCTACATGTGCAAACCCTTTTCAAGCCTCTACTTATGTCTGCTACCGTTCCGTTGGCCAAAAGCAAATTACACAGCCAAGCTTTGGTTCCAAGGGTGGGAAGTAGATTGCACCTCTTGAGAGGACAGCTGCAAAGTCACATTGCAAAGGAGGAATGCATACAACGAGGTATCTGCTGTAGAGGCTGCTGGGATCTCTGCATGCCTGTTGTTCCCTCTCCGCCATATTTGGCCTTTCTGGTGTTTGCTGAGGGTTGATGGAGTGGGGCAGCAGGATATTCCTGGGAAGGGCTCTCTTAGTCAATCAGCAAATATTTCTTTCTTTCTTTTTTTAATTTTAGACCCATTTTCTGACTTTTTTCTCCTGTAAGTTTTACCTGTATTTTCTCCTCTATCAAAGTAAATTTTTCTCATTAGTAAAATAGAAAATAAGGAAAAATACTGAAAATAGAGGAAGTTATAAAGAAGATACTTTCCATGATTCTGCTATATAGAATTAACCACTGTTAAAATTTTGACATATTTCCTTTTAGTATTTGTTTTCTATTCATTTTTCCTTTTTGGTGGTTGAAATCACACTGTATATACAGTTGTGTATCCTACTTTTTCATTTTGTTTTCTGCCTTTTAATCAAAGTAGAATGTATAGCAAATAAAATAGTACAAAAAAGAGTTTAAGATGAAATGCAAAGTTCTTCTGCACCTGCTTTTCCTACCTTCAATCCTGTGTCTAAACAGCAACCTCATAGTGTTCATTTTCCTAGAAAATGCCTTCAGAATTAAAGGTGATAGAGTAGTTTATATCCTCATTTCCCTATTTATCAACTCTATTTCTTCTTTCACTAATTTCTGTCAGTCTCTCTTGATTAGCTACTTTGTAAGATACACATATCACAGCCCCGTTCTTTCTACCCTCCTCCAATCTTCTGTGATCCACACTTTTTGTTTAAACCATCCAAGTTGTTACTGTATACATTGTCTTGTGAATAACATTCCACATCTACTAGAAATTGATTGTAAAAATGGAACACTAATAAATATACCTGGTCTTTTAATATTACATTATAAGCACGTTCATAAAGATTTATTCATTTTGAAAGAGTTATTGAGAGAGGGAGAGACAGAGAGAGCTCCCATCCACTGGTTCACTCCCCAGATGTCCACAACGGCTGACACTGGGTCAGGCCAAAGCTGGGAGCTTTTATCTTCCACTGCTTTTCCCAAGCCATTAGCAGGGAGCTGGGTCTGAAGTGGAGCAGCCAGGACACGAACCTGTACCCATATGGGATGTGGGCATCACAGGCAGTGTCTTTACTTGGTTTACTATAGTGCTGGCCCCATAAACATGTTCTTATGCCATGGGTTATAAATAAAATATTTGAATAGAAGTAAAATAGCTATTCCATGGATATTCCCAATTTACCTAGCTTCTCCTTTAATGCTATAATCAAGTTTTCATAGTTAGTGATAACATTTGGGATGGACATCTTTGTACATAAATGTATCTCTGATTATTTACTTTAGATAAATCCCCATGGAACCTTAGAAGGACCAAAGTATATGAGGATAAAACTGTGCAGTCTCCTTCACAACCCTGTTCCATAGCTTTCCAGTTCCTTACTTGGAGTCAACTGCTGTTACAGTTTCTTATTTATCTTGTCAGAGATCATTTATGTATATATAAGCAAATATGTGTATATGTTTTCTTTATTTTTTTACTCAAATGGAAACATACTTTATACACTGCTACATGCTTTGCTTTACTCAATAATAGATCTTAGAGATTGTTTACACTGCTACAAGCAATGCATGAGAGTGCCTGTTTCCCTACACGCTTGCCAACACAGTTTGTTAATATGAATGTTTTTAAAGCTCTTGATACTAATTGCCAAATTGCTTTTCAGAAAAGTTGTACCAATTTACACTCCCACCAGCCATGTGTGAGAATGCTTATTTATGAAATCCTTGTAGGCCTTGAGGAATAGTGTTTGCCTGTGAATAGCAGGAACCTCTCAAGCATCCTTAGTGAGTGCTTATTCCCTCAGGATCACAAGATAATTATTTTACCTCCAACACTGAATCTGGGTTGCAGTCAGGAGAAAAGGGAAAAGCAAAAAGGAAAAAGGAAATGGCCTACTGAGCCTCACCTCCCCCAAGGAGTTTTAAGGTCTAATTTTAAAAATTTATTGGAAAGACAGTTCCCATCTACTGGTCCACCTTTCAAATGCCTGCATTAGTCATCCCTGGGACCAAAACTTGGAGTTGAGAATTTAATTCAGGTCTCCCATGAGTAGCAGGAACGCAGCTACTTGAGCCATCATTGCTCCTCCTAGAATCTGTGTTACCAGAAAGCTGGAATCACGAGCCAGAGCCAGGTGTTGAACCCAAGCATTCCAGTATGGATAGTTGGACTTCCTATCATATTCTATGGTAAACACTTGTCCCCCTCTACTTTTGAACATCTCTTTGGCTGAAATTATGTCAAGGCCAAGACTACCTGTCACAGGAGCCAGGAAGTGTAGTTTTTTATCTAGGCATATTGCTGTCCCACAAAATCAGAGTTTTTATTACTAAGCAGAAAAGGGAGAATGATACTTGGTTGCAAATGTGGAATGTTTACCTTGATCTTCGTAATTCATAAGCAAACAAGTCTAATTGGTTTACTTTGCATTTTTGATTAATCACTGCCTAGGTATTTGTACATTGCAATTTCTTATTTTGGAAATTTTGATTCTGTCCTTTGCCCATCTATCCCTGTGGGTCTTCAAGCTTTTTAAATTGCCCTTTCTATATAGATAGTAAAGAAATAGCTAATAGCTATCCTTTGCTTTACACACACACACACACAGTTATGTCTCAGAGTTTCAACTTGATTAACACAAAGTGTAAAATATTATACTGGAAAATACATTTTAATGCACCCAATTTATCAAACATCATAGCTTAACAACACTATAGAATAATAGAATATCATGATCCTGTGGCCAATTGGAAGCTGTGGCTCCCTGCTGATGACTAACATTATAAGAGAGTGTTACATGGTAGGGTGTAAGCCCTAGCTCAGGGAAAAGATCAAAAATCAGAATTCAATGTACTGTTTCCACTAAATGTATCATTCTCATACCATTGTAAAGTATACAATGTTTAACCACTATAAATCAGGGACTGTATATACACACACACAAATACACATACTTTTTAAAGATCTAGTTTGCTGGGGCTGGCGTTGTGGTGTTGTGGGTAAAGCCATGGGGAAAACAGTGGAAGACGGCCCAAGTGCTCGGGCCCCTGTACCCCATGGGAGACTGAGGTGAAGCCCTTGCTATTGCAGCCATCTGAGAAGTGAACCAGCAGATGGCAAATATCTGTCTGTCTCTGTCTCTGTCTTTCCCTCTCAGTAACTGTGACTTTCAAATAAATAAATACATAAATCTTTTTTTAAAAACATACAATTTGCTTGTAGTAATTTCCCTCATGAATGAAAAACCTGGATATTTCTATATCAAATGTTGGTCTTTTCCATTGTTTCCCTGGTCAGAGAACAGATAATTAGCACTCATGTATTTAAAAAACAAACAAAAAATTATTTATTTGAAAGGTAGAGTTACAAGAGAGAGGGATAGTTAGGGAGAGAAAGGGATCTTCCATCTTCCAGTTCACCCCCCAAATGGCCAAAACAGCCGAGGCTGGGCCAGGTGCAAGCCAGGAGCCCAGAACTCTGTCTGGATCTCCCACGTGGGTGGCAGTGACCCAAGTACTGGGGCCATCTTCCTCTGTTTTTGCAGGTGTATTAGCAGGGAGCTGGATTAAAAATGGAGCAACTGGGACTTGAACCAGTAGTTATATGGGATGCCAGCATCATAGGCAGTAGTTTAACCTGATGCACCCACAATGCACGCTCCCACTCCTGTATTTTTAAGCATGATTTTAAAACATCTAATGTTTTAATCTAACTAGAGTTATTTAGCATATAATGTTGAACTGAGTCTTAATCGGTTCCCTCCCCACAATTAGGTAACTATTAGTACTTAGAATCATATTCTCACTAAGCTGAAATGCTTTCTTTTTAAAATTTTTAAAAGGATTTATTTATTTGAAAGGCAGAGTTAGAGAGAGAGACAGAGATCTTCCATCCACTGGTTCACTCCCCAAATGGCCGCAATGGCTGGGACTGAACCAGGCCGAAGCCAGGAGCCAGGAGCTTCTTCCAAGTCTCCCACATGGGTGTAGGGGCCTAAGGACTTGAGCCATCCCCCACTGCTTTCCCAGGCGCATTAGCAGGGAGCTGGATCAGTAGTGGAGCAGCTGGGACTTGAACTGGCACCCATTTGGGATGTCGGCACTGCAGGACATGGCTTTATCTCACTATGCCACAATGCCAGCCCATGAAATGCTTTCTTTACATTATCTACTAACTCATATATATCATGGACTGCTTGGGGAGTATCTACTTTGTGCCATCAGTCTTTTGTTTATTCTTGTGTGCTATCTCTCTTACTCTATGCCTATTTGTGACTTTTTTTAATATAAAGCTTTTATTTAAAAAATATAAATTTCCGAAGTACAGCTTATGGATTACAATGGCTCCCCCACACACAACTTCCCTCCCTCCCGCCCGCTACCCTCCCCTCTCCCACTCCCTCTCCCCTTCTGTTCACATCAAGATTCATTTTCAATTCTCTTTATACACAGATCAGTTTAGTACATATTACGTAAAGATTTCAACAGTTTGCCCTCACATAGAGACACAAAATGAAAATACTGTTGGAGTACTAGTTATAGTATTAATTCACAATGTACAGCACATTAAAGACAGAGATCCTACATGATTTTTTTTAAAGAATTGATTAATTATCTATGCAATTTCCAATTTAACACCAAGATTTTTTAATCATTTGCAATTATCTTTATACACAGAAGATCAATTTGATATATACTATGTAAAGATTTCATCAGTTTGCACCCACACAGAAACGCCCTACAAAACAATAAAAGCAACCCAAAGTTGAGATGCATTTGACCTGGTAGTTAAGACACCACTTGAAATGCCTGTATTCCGTATCAAACTGTCCTGGCTCTGCTCCCAACCCCAGCTTCTTGCTAATATGTACTCTGGGAGGCAACAGGTAATGGCTCAGTTCTTTGGATTCCTGCCACACACACGGAGACCTGGAGTAAGTTCTCAGCTCCCAGCTTTGGCTAATCACAGCCCCTACAGTTATGGGCATTTGAGGAGTGAACCAGCTGACAGGGGAGCTAATCCCCTTCCCCCTCTCCCCTTTCTGCCTCTGAAATAATTAAATTTTAAAAAACTCTCAAACTTAAAAATAGTGACTTTTAGTTATCCAGAAATAAAAGGTTGCTTCCTTAATATGAAGAAGAATGTCTGTCTTAAGACCAACAGGATGAAACTATAGAGCAGAGCTGTTTTAGTTGGTGTTCGTGGACTTTTGGATCTTTGAATTATCTAAAACTTTATATAAATGTATGTGTATATAAATGTATTTTCCTTGCTAGTAACATTTATCATGTTTTCTTTTTTTAAGAAAGATTTATCATCTTCTAGTTCACTCCCCAAGTGGCCTCAACAGCTGGGTCCGTGCCAGGCTGAAGCTAAGAGCCTGGAGCTCCAGTTGGGTCTCATGTGGGTGGCAGAGACTCAAGGACTTGGGCCATCTGCTGCTGCTTTCCCAGGCACATTAGCAGGGAGCTGGATTGGAAGTGGAGGAGCATGGACTCAAACTGGCACTCATATGGGATGCTGGTTTTGCAGGTGGTTGCTTAACTCTGTGCCACAGTGCTGGCCCCAATTTATCACATTTTCAAAGTGAGTTCTTAACTCAGAGAAGGTTGACACAGTCTACTGAAGCTATTCTCATTAAAATCAGGAATAAGACAAATGTGCCCACTGCTTTTTATTTAGCATTGTTCTAAGGAAGCTCTAAACAGTTATATTAGAAATGAAGCACTAATAAGAATAATACCTTTTAAAAATTAAGAGACCAGCTGGTGCCGTGGCTCACTAGGCTAATCCTCCACCTGCAGTGCCGGCACCCGGGGTTCTAGTCCTGGTTGGGGCACTGGATTCTGTCCCAGTTGCTCCTCTTCCAGTCCAGCTCTCTGCTGTGGCCCGGGAGTGCAGTGGAGGATGGCCCAGGTCCTTGGGCCCTGCACCCACATGGGAGACCAGGAGGAAGCACCTGGCTCCTGGCTTTGGATTGGTGCAGTGCGCTGGCCATAGCAGCCACTTGGGGGGTGAACCAACAGAAAAAGGAAGACCTTTCTCTCTGTCTCTCTCTCTCACTGTCTAATTCTGCCTGTCAAAAAAAAAATTAAAAGACCAAATTATCATGATATGAGGATTCCTCAGAGTGATAATCCTTGTCATTTTTGTCCATCATTGAATCTGTAGCACCATACATAGTACCTAGTACTTGGGAGATGTTTAATAAGTACTTGACAAGTGAAAGTAATTATATAATTGTGTAATATATATAGAAAATAGAGAAGCTGGTGCTGTGGTGTAGTAGGCTAAGCCTCTGCCTGCAGTGCTGACATCCCATATGGATGCCAGTTCGTGTCCCAGCTGCTCTTCCTATCCAGCTCTCTGCTTCAGTTCTGGGGAAGCAGTGGAAGATGGAACCAGTGCTTGGGCCCCTGCACCTAAATGGGAGACCAGGAAGAAGTTCCTGGCTCCTGGCTTTGTTTTGGCCCAGCTCTGACCATTGCAGCCATTTGGGGAGTGAACCAGCACATGGAAGACATTTCTCTCTCTCTCCCTCTCTGTCTGTAACTCTACCTCTCAATAAATAAAATCTAAAAAAAAAAAAAGAAAATAGAGATACATGACTAAAACATGTTAAAAAAAAACAAAGGAATCAATTAAAAACTGTTAGAACTAATAGAATTCAATAAATCGGGTAATCATTGGATATAAACCAGATATTCAAAACTTAAGAATTATATTAGTAATAGCCATAATATACTTAGAAAAAGATCCTATTGACAGCAGCAATAACTTTTTTAAAAATTTTATTAATAATTATGTTTTTATAAGCTACATTATGACATTTCAATACATGTATACTAATCAAATCAGGGTAATCAACATTTCTCTTTCTTTCACATTACTTTATGATTGGAGGCTTTTTTCTGTTTGCTCATAAAATTATATACTAGATTATTATGAATTACTGTCTCCTACTATACTTTGTTTATTTTTTTAAAGATTTATTCATTTATTTGAAAGAGTTACACAGAGAGAGGAGAGGCAGAGAGAGAGAGAGTCTTCCATCTGATGGTTCACTCCCCAGATGGCTGCAGTGGCTGGAGCTGCGCCGATCCAAAGCCAGAGGCAGGAGCTTCTTCTGGGTCTCCCATGCAGGTGCAAGGGCCCAAGGGCTTGGACCATCTTCTACTGCTTTCCCAGGCCATAGCAGAGAGCTCGATAGGAAGTGGAGCAGCCAGGTCTCGAACTGACGCCCATATGGGATGCCAATGCTTCAGGCCAGGGCATTAACCCACTGCGCTGCAGCGCCGGCCCCTCCTACTATGCTTTATAACAGTAAGAATTTATTCCTTCAGTCTAACTCTGATTTGATACCCATTATCCTGACTCCTTCTATCCATATCTACCCCTCCAAGGTTCTAGTAATCAGCAGATTGAGGGGTTTTTTCAGCTTCCACATATGAGAGATATCATGTGGCATTTGTCTTTCTGTGTCTGATTTATTTCATTTAACATGATAGCCTCGAGTTCCATCCATTTTGCTGTAACTGACAGGATTCCATTATTTGTAAGATTATGTAAAATCCAAAAAAAAAAAAAAGATTATGTAAAATCCTCCCAAATAATAATCTAAAAAATTTTTTATGAGAGAACACTCCCATCTACCGGTTCATTCCCTAAATGCCTACAACAGCTGGGTCTGGGCAGGGACTGGGCTGGGGCTAAAGCTGGGAGCCAGGAATGTAATCCAGGTCTGCCACATAGGTGGTAGAAACCCAATTATTTGAAGCATCATTGGTATCTCCTAGGGTCTCTTGACAGCATGTTGGAATTAGGAGGTACAGCCAGGAATTGAACCCACAGACATTGATGTAGAATGCAGGTGTCTTTTTTATTTCCCCCAAAGAAACCTTTTATTTAATAGAGTACAAATTTCATAAGTACAACTTTAGCAATATAGTGATTCTTCCAACCCTCCCATCCCTCCACCTCTTCCCTCTCCCATTCCCAGTCCCATTCTCCATTAAGATTCATTTTCAATTAACTTTATACAGAGAAGACCACTATACTATACTAAGTAAAGATTTCAGCAGTTTGCAGGCACACACACACACAAAACTGTTTGAGAACAAGTTTTACAGTTAACTCATAATACAGCTCATTGAGGATAGAGGTTCTGCATGGAACGTTAGTGCACTTTGACTCCTATTGTTAATTTAACAATTAACACTCTAGTGTTTGATGTCAGTGAACACCCAAGGCTCTTGACATGCGTTGCCTAGGCTTTGGAAGCTTTTTGAATCCACAAACTCTATCAATATTTAGACAAGGCCATAAGCAAAGTGGAAGTTCTCGCCTCCCTTCAGAGAAAAGTACATCCTTCTTTGGCCACTTCTTTCTGCTGGGGTCTCACTCAGATCCTTCATGTAGGTGAACAGTCATCAAGATTTTGCCATATTTATCTCTTTCTTTTTTTTTTAAATTGTCTTTGCTTTAAAAAGCAAATACCAGATCTGATTTCATGTCCACCATGTATTTCAGTATGAATGTGTTTTTTTAAAGATTGATTTATTTATTTTATTTGAAAGGCAGAGTTACAGAGAGAAGAGAGACATAGAGAGCGAGTGAGCTTCCATCCTCTGGTCACTCCCAAATGTCCATAATGGCTGAGGCTGGGCCAGGCCAAAGAAAGGAGCCTGGAGCTTCGTCTGAGTCTTGTCCGTGCAAGGACCCAAGTACTTTGGGGCATCTTCTCTTGCTTTCCCAGGTGCATTAGCAAGGAGCTGGATCAGAAGGTGGAGCAGCTGGGTCTCCAATCAGCACATATATGGGATTTTGGCATCACAGGCAGAAGCTTAACCCAGTATGCCACAATGCCAGCTTCTTCAGTATGCATTTCTTTTTTTTTAAGATTTATATATTTATTTGAAAGCCAGAGTTACACACAGAAGGAGAGGCAGAGAGAGAGAGACATCTTCCATCCGTTGGTTCACTCCCCAGTGGGCCTCAACAGCCAGAGTTGCACAGATCCAAAGCCAGGAGCTAAGAGCTCCTTCTGGGTCTTCCTCGTGGGTGCAAAGTCCCAAGGACTTGAGTCGTCTTGTACTGTTTTTCCACCATCCTCTACTGCTTTCCCAGGCCACAGTAGAGAGCTTGATTGGAAGTGGAGAAGCCGGAACTTGAACCAGCACCCATCTGGGACGCTGGCACTGCAGGCTGCAGCTTTACCCGCTGTGCCACAGCACTGACCCCCAGTATGCATTTCTAAAAAATATGGACATTTGTTCACGAAACTATAAGCCTGTTATCATACATGATAAAACCAATGATTATTTGATAATTATTTGATATTATTTAATCCCAAGCCCATAATCAGACTTGCTACTTTGTCTAAAATGGTTATTTTTACAATGGATTTGCTTAAGTCAGCATCTAACTCAACAGGGTCTATGTGGCATGCCTTTTAAGTCTTTAGGTTACTGCCTCCCTTTTATTGTTTCATGCTATTTTTTGTTGTAGAAACTGATACAGTTACCCTTTAGCATGTCCTACCTTCTAGAATTGTCTATTTGCTTCCATGTGACATGGTGTTTTTTCAAGAGACTAAATCAGTTATCTTAGAAGTTTTGCTTGTTTTCTCATGGAATCATTTAATGTGTTTTTTATTCCTAAACACTGGAAGCAATAAGAATGACTTGCTTGATTTTTAACTCTGACAGAACTACTTCCCCAGGTGATGCTGTGAATTTCCTAATGTGTTACATCAGGAAGCTCAAAATGTCTTGCTGTCTCACTATTACTGACACCAAAGTTAATGTTTTGTTTAGGTGGTGATTTCCTGATCTTACCATTGTAAAATTAGGTTTTTCTTCTTCTTTTTAAAAGATTTATTTATTAGACCAGCACTGTGGCATAGTAGATTAAACCTCCTCCTTCAGTGCCAGCATCCCATATGGATGCTGATTTGAGACCCAGCTTCTCCACTTCTGATCCTGCTCCCTGCTAGTGGCCTGATAAAGCAGTGGAACATGGCCCATGTGCTTGAGCCTCTGCACCCAAATGGGAGATCGGATGAAGCTCTTGGCTTCAGATCAGCCAAGCTCCAGCTGTTGTGGCCATTTGGGGAGTGAACCAATGGATAGAAGATTTACTTTCTCTCTCCCTCCCTTTCTTTCCCCCTCCCTCCTCTCTCTGTCTTTTTAGAAAAAGATTTATTTATTTATTTCAGAGGCAGAGTTATGTAGAGAGAGAAGGCAAGTGATGGGGAGAGAGAGAGAGAGATATCTCTTCCACCCGCTGGTTTACTCCCCCAATGGCCACAATGGCTGGAGCTGGGCCAGGCCAAAGTCAGGAATCAAAAACTTCTTCTGAATCTCCCATGTCGGTGCAGGGCCTCAAGCACTTGGGCCATCCTCCGTTGCTTTCCCAGGCTCATTAGCAGGGAGCTGGAAAGGAAGTGGAACAGCTGGGTCTTAAAGTAGCACCCATGTGGGATGCTGGCATCACAGGCAGCTAGCTGCTTTACCTGACATGCCATAGCACCGGCCCCAGAATTTTCTTCTTGAGAATAGCAAGTAATTTGTGAGGTAATACTTCGGTGCTGTGTGACTATCCACCTGTCTAGAATCAGTTGTTTCATTAGAACTTGAAATTTGTGATTTTCTAATTCTGCCATTCCTTCTACACTTATTAGCTGTTTTCTTCTGTACTGAAGAGCTGCTCCTCATCATCTGGGGCTATTTGGTTATCTTGAAATGTACTTCCTATTGAAAAGGTGGGATGAGTAACTATTTTTGGATTCAAGGCTGTTAAGGCCCCATAAAAGAGTTATCCAAGAAGTCAGTCTTCATGAATTCAGCCTGGTTGGTAGACAAAAAAGCATACATCAACATCGATGAGACAAGGTTATATGTGCTGTGCATGAAGTGGCTTATATAGATCATAAGTTCAGAGGAAGGAAAAGTCACTGAGACTGTAGACGTCCTGGCGATTTCCCATAAGAGATTGATTCCAGCTTGTCTTTGAAGGAAGAGCAAGTTTTGAATAGGCAGGCAAAAGGAAAGGAGGTACTCCTGTCAGAGTAGATGGTGAAGGTGAAGGCACAGGGAGTGAGCATGAGCTATACATATTCTGGAATTGGAATAAGGAAGCCATCTATCTGGAGAATCTGAGAGTGTGGGTGTCTCTGTTTTCTGCGGCTGTAACAGAATACTACAGACTGAGTAAAAGCTGTTTGGTTCACGGTTCTGGAGGCTGGGAAGTCCATGAACTTGGTGCTGGCTGGCATCTGGCATCATGTAGACTTTGTGCTACATCATCCCATGATGGAAGGTGCTGCATGGTGAGAGCGTACAGGGGAGAGAGAAGAAAGGTCCAAACTCACCCATTTTATAACCATCCCATTCCCACAGTAATGATCTTAATCCATTCATGAGGGTTGATGACAGAATCACCTCTTAAAGGTCCCACCTCTTAATACTATCACAGTGGGAATTAATTTTCAACTTGTGGGCCGGTGCCGTAGCTCACTAGGCTAATCCTCCGCCTGTGGCGCCGGCACCCCAGGTTCAAATCCTGGTTGGGGTGCTGGATTCTGTCCCGGTTGCTCCTCTTCCAGTCCAGCTCTAAGCTGTGGCTTGGGAGGGCAGTGGACGATGGCCCAAGCGCTTGGGCCCTGAACCTTCATGGGAGACCAGGAGGAAGCTCCTGGCTCCTGGCTTCGGATTGACACAGCGCCAACCATAGCGGTCATTAGAGGAGTGAACCAACAAAAGGAAGACCTTTCTCTCTGTCTGTCTGTCTCTCACTTTCTAACTCTGCCTGTCAAAAAAAAAAATTTCAACTTGTGTTTTGGAGGAGACATTCAGACCATAACAGTGGGTATATGAATAAAGTTGGGGAAGATAATAGGCCAGGAGCAGAATTTGGACAACCTTAAATGCCAATTCAGGGAGGTTAACTTTGTTTATTTGTTTTTAAGGTTTATTTATTTATCTGAGTCAGAGTTAGAGAGAGGCAGGGGCAGAGAGAGAGAGAGATCGAGATCTTTCATCTGCTGGTTCACATCCCACATGGCTGCAAGAGCCAGAGCTGAGCATCAGGAGCCAGGAGCTTCTTCCAGTTCTCCCATGTGGGTACAGCAGCCCAAGCATTTGGGCTGTCTTCAACTGCTTTCCCAGGGACCACAGCAGAGAACTGGATTGGAAGTTGAGCAGTGGGGTCTTGAATCAGCACCCATATGGGATGCTGGCACAGCAGGTGGCAGCTTTACCCGCTACACCATAGTGGCAGCCCCAGCTTTTATTCTTTTTTGTTTTCTTCTTTTTTTAAACTTTTATTTAATAAATATAAATTTCCAAAGTACAGCTTTTGGATTACAGTGGCTCCCCCCCCCATAACTCCCCTCCCACCTGCAACCATCCCATCTCCCGCTCCCT
The DNA here is from genome assembly GCA_949820135.1 of Sylvilagus floridanus. Lineage (NCBI taxonomy): Eukaryota > Metazoa > Chordata > Mammalia > Lagomorpha > Leporidae > Sylvilagus > Sylvilagus floridanus. The sequence continues at coordinate 94,656,275 of OX463223.1, forward strand.
CTCCCATTCCATTCACATCAAGATTCATTTTCAATTAACTTTATATACAGAAGATCAATTTAGTATATATTGAGTAAGGATTTCATCAGTTTGCACCCACACAGAAACACAAAGTGTAAAGCACTGTTTGAGTACTAGTTATAGCATTAATTCACATTGAACAACACATTAAGGACAGAGATACTACATGGGGAGTAAGTGCACAGTGACTCCTGTTGTTGACTTAACAAATTGACACTCTTGTTTATGGCGTCAGTAATCACCCTAGGCTCTTGTCATGAGTTACCAAGGCTATGAAAGCCTCTTGAGTTCACCAACTCTGATCTTATTTAGACAAGGTCATAGTCAAAGTGGAAGTTCTCTCCTCCCTTCAGAGAAAGGTACCTTCTTCTTTGATGGCCCATTCTTTCTACTGGAATCTCACTCACAGAGATCTTTCATTTAGGTCCTTTTTTTTTTTTATTGCCTGAGTGTCTTGGCTTTCCATGCCTAAAATACTCACATGGGCTCTTCAGCCAGATCTGAATGCCTTAAGGGCCGATTCTGAGGCCAGAGTGCTGTTTAGGACATCTGCCATTCTCTGAGTCTGCTGTGTATCCTGATGTTTGATCGTTCTCTCCTTTTTAATTCTATTGGTTCGTATTTTCAGACACTAGTCTTGTTTATGGGATCCCTTTGACTCTTAAACCTATCATTATGATCAATTGTGAACCGAAACTGATCACTTTGGCTAGCAAGATGGCATTGGTACATGCCACCTTGATGAGATTGAATTGGAATCCCCTGGCACGTTTCTAACTACCGTTTGGGGCAAGTCCGATTGAGCATGTCCCAAATTGTACATCTCCTCCCTCTCTTATTTCCACTCTTATATATTTAACAGGGATCACTTTTCAGTTAAATTTAAACACCTAAGAATAATTGTGTGTTAACTAAAGAGTTCAACCCGTAGTATTAAGTAGAACAAAAAAAATACTAAAAGGGGTAAAATATTAAGTTGTTCATTGACAGGACAAGGGCTGATCAAGTCACTGTTTCTCATAGTGTCCATTTCACTTCTACAGGCTTCCTTTTTGGTGCTCAGTTAGTTGTCACCGATCAGGGAGAACATAGATATTTGTCTCCTTGGGACTGGCTTATTTCACTCAGCATGTTTTCCAGATTCCTCCATTTTATTGCAAATGACTGGATTTCATTGTTTGTTTGTTTGTTTTTTTACTGCTGTATAGTATTCTATAGAGTACATATCCCAAAATTTCTTTATCTGGTCTACTACTGAATGGCATTTAGGTTGATTCTAGGTCTTAGCTATTGTGAATTGAGCTGCAATAAACATTAAGGTGTAGACAGCTTTTTTGTTTGCCAATTTAATTTCCTTTGGGTAAATTCCAAGGAGTGGGATGGCTAGGTTGTATGGTAGGGTTATATTCAGGTTTCTGAGGAATTTCCAAACTGACTTCCAGAGTGGCTTTAGCAGTTTGCTAACCCACTAACAGTGAACCCTTTTCCCCCTTTTCCCCCACATCCTCGCCAGCATTTGTTGTTGGTAGATTTCTGAATGTGAGCCATTCTCACCGGGGTGAGGTGAAACCTCATTGTGGTTTTGAATTTGCATTTCCCTGGTGGCTAGTGATCCTGAACATTTTTTCATGTGTCTGTTGGCCATTTGGATTTCCTCTTTTGAAAAATGTCTATTGAGGTCCTTGGCCCATCTCTTAAGTGGGTTGTTTGTTTTGTTGTTGTGGAGTTTCTTGATCTCTTTGTAGATTCTGGTTATTAGCCCTTTATCTGTTGCATAGTTTGCAAACATTTTTTCCCATTCTGTCAGTTGCCTCTTCATTTTCTTGACTGTTTCTTTTGCAGGACAGAAACTTCTCAAGTTGATGCAATCTCAATAGTTAATTTTGGCTTTGACTGCCTGTGCTTCTGGGGTATTTTCCAAGAAGTCTTTGCCAGTACCTATATCTTGCAGGGTTTCACCAATGCTCTCTAATAATTTGATGGTGTCGGGTCATAGATTTAAGTCTTTAATCCATGTTGAGTGAATTTTTGTGTAAGGTGAAAGGTAGGGATCTTGCTTCATGATTCTGCACGTGGAAATCCAGTTTTCCCAGCACCATTTATTGAATAGACTGTCCTTACTCCAGGGATTGGTTTTGGATCCTTGATCAAATATAAGTTGGCTGTAGATGTTTGGATTGATTTCTGGTGTTTCTATTCTGTTCCACTGGTCTATCCATCTGTTTCTGTACCAGTACCATGCTGTTTTGATAACTACTGCCCTGTACTGCTTTTGGGAGAATGGACATTTTGATGATATTGATTCTTCCAATCCATGAGCATGGGAGATTTTTCCATTTTTTGGTATCCTCTTCTATTTCTTTCTTTAAGATTTTGTAGTTCTCATCGTAGAGATCTTTAACGTCCTTGGTTAAGTTTATTCCAAGGTATTTGTTTTTGTAGCTATTGTCAATGGGATTGATCTTAGAAGTTCTTTCTCAGCTGTGGCATTGCCTGTGTTTACAAAGGGTGTTGATTTTTGTGCATTGATTTTATATCCTGCTACTTTGCCAAGCTCTTCTATGAGTTCCAATAGTCTCTTAGTAGAGTTATTTGGATCCCTAAATAAAGAATCATATCATCTGCAAAGAGGGATAGTTTGACTTCTTCCTTCCCAACTTGTATCCCTTTAATTTCTTTTTCTTGCCTAATGGCTCTGGCTAAAACTTCCAGAACTATATTGAATAGCAGTGGTGAGAGTGGGCATCCCTGTCTGGTACCAGATCTCAGTGGAAATGCTTCCAACTTTTCCCCATTCAATAGGATGCTGGCCGTGGGTTCTTCATAAATTGCTTTGATTGTATTGAAGAATGTTCCTTCTGTACCCAATTTGCTTAGAGTTTTCATCATGAAAGGGTGTTGTATTTTATCAAATGCTTTCTCTGCATCTGTTGAGATAATCATATGGTTTTTCTTCTGTAGTTTGTTAATGTGGTGTATCACATTGATTGATTTGAGAACATTGAACCATCCCTGCATACCAGGGATAAATCCCACTTGGTCTGGGTGGATGATCTTTCTGATGTGTTGTTGAATTCTGTTGGCCAGAATTTTATTGAGGATTTTGCATCTATGTTCATCAGGGATATTGGTCTGTAATTTTCTTTCATTGCTGCATCTTTTTCAGGCTTAGGGATTAAGGTGATGCTGGCTTCATAGAAAGAATTTGGGAGGATTCCCTCTTTCGATTGTCCTGAATAGTTTGAGAAGAATTGGAGTTAGTTCTTTAAATGTCTGGTAGAATTCAGCAGTGAATCCATCTGGTCCTGGGCTTTTCTTTGTTGGGAGGGCCTTTATTACTGATTCCATTTCTGTGTCAGTTATGGGTCTGTTTAGGTTTTCTATGTCTTCATGGTTCAATTTAGGTAGGTTGCATGTGTCCAGGAATCTATCCATTTCTGATAGATTTCCCTGTTTGCTGACATACAAGTCCTTGTAGTCATTTCTGATGATTCTTTTGATTTCTGTGGTGTCTGTTGTTACATTCCCTTTTTCATCTCTGATTTTATTGATTTGGGTCTTTTCTTTTTTTAGTTAGTTGGGCCAGTGGTGTGTGTTCTTTGAGTATAGGTGAGCTAGCTTTTTACCTAAATGAAAGCAAAAACTGGCTTTGAAAAAGCCAGAAGCAGTAAGGCCAATGAGATTACGTTTGGGGAGCTTGGAGGTGGGGAATATAGTTGGCATTCTAATAACTGTCTTAGAGAGTGACACTTCTCTCATCCTGTTTCCCTATAGCCCGTGTGACCCCAACTCTGCCAAAGCAGGATCGTCCTGTGCGTGAAGGGACACGGGTGGCCTCCATCGAGACAGGCTTGGCTGCAGCAGCGGCAAAACTGGCTCAACAGGTAAGTGCTGATGTCTCAGGCACTAACCCTGCTACTGGTTCCTATTTGACTTAGAATCTAAAACTCGGATTTTCAGGCAGATAGGATCCCACTACTCTCCCACTCAGTGGAGAGTGGGTAACCTTTGATCTTTATCCTTGGCAGTATCCCTGTCCCCTCCTAGATCCTTCATGTCCCAACTCATTGACAAGCTACTTCCACAGGTTACATAATTGACATGATTTAGGATGGAAGAAAATATAGGGCCGGAGAAAAACCCGTGCTGATATCACTTGCCTTTCAGATTGTATAAAAAGTCTCTCAGATGAGAAGGACCGGATCTCCCCTTTGCCCCCAGATAAAACACAAAGAGATCACTCAAATGAGTACACCCAAGTTCTTAGCCGCTCAGTACTGGGATTTGGTCTGTTAGAGAGCATTCCTATCCCCTTTAGTAAAAGTACTATTACTTAGATCTTTACCACCTGCCTCTCAAGAAAACTTTTACACACCATTTTGTCTTAAAGTGGCATTATCACTAGAATCAAATTCACCTCTTAGCATTATAGATTACAAAGTTCTTCAACATGCAGTGTGGTTCGCAAACTCTAGGAATGTTTGGAGGTGAATCTTCTGGTTCTTTCCTTGTCAACATCTTCTTAGTTCTTCATGCCATATCCTAGCTTAGCATATTATTAAGCATCTGTGTGTCAGGTGTTTCCGTGTATAATGTCTCATGTCATATGTCCAGTAGCCCTGTTCAATGGGTGGTATTTTCATCATTTTACAGGTGAAGAAAATGAGGCTCTCTTTGAATAGTCCAGGATAATGCAGGAAATGGAGGAAACAAGATTCAAACTCATATCTTCTAACTTCAAATTTTATGTTTCTTGCTATTTAAATAAATAGTTAAATGTTTATATAACTTAGTAATTATATCCTATTTAAATAAAATTTAATAGCATGATGTTTTCATAGTATGTTTTATGGAGCTCTTGAGTTGCTTAGAAATGTCTCAGAGGCTATTACTGAAGCCAGTAGTTACTAAGCAGGCCAGGTGGCCCTACTTTGACTAGAACATCTGTCTGTTAGGTATACCCCAGTGCTATGCAAGACATAATTTGAGGAAAAGGGATTCTACTCTTTAAATAAACAGTAATTTATTAAGAGTATGAACTAGTGCCTTTTAAGGAGCTTACTTCTGTTTGGGTTGATCAGGGATTATCTCAAAGAAGTTTTGAAATCGGGGAGGGGTTTTACAAGATAAGCTTTTTGTAGGCAACAGAGAGGCATTCCAGAAGGGAACACCTTGGTACAACATACAAGGCCCTCTTGATTTGTCTCTATAATCACCTCTCCTCCCAGCCCTTCATGCACACATCCTTTATGCCAACCACACGGCACTGTAGTACTCATCATTTACTCCGTGTTTCTACTGTCTCATGCATTGTGCCTTTGCACAGGCTGTTCCTTCTCCCTCCCCGAAGCCTTACCTAACAACCCTCCACACCTCTTTCCACCAGTTCATTTTAGTGACTTTCTTCCATGCTTCTGTAGCATTATCTCATAGTGCTTAAGATCATGAGTGTACATTCTGTGTACCTTTCTAAACTGCAGGTGCTTTAAAAGTGGGGATATAGTTAATTTAACTTGGTATCTATCCTCACTATGGTAAGCAGATGTGTTTAGTCAGTGTTGGGTTAGTGAATGAGTGACTTTTATAGACTGGAGACTTCATGGTACAGAATGGAATAAAATAAGAAATGTTAAAAGAACAAATTTTGGAGCCAGCTTGCCTGTGTTTGAATCCCAGCTCTACCACTTGAGCAGGTTACTTAATTTGTTCTTGCCTCAGTTTCCTCATAGATTTTATCTTAGGATTAAATGAAGTTATATATGTATAAGCTCTTAGAACAGCACTTGGTACAAAGAATGTGCTATAGGCGTGTCAGCTTTCATCATGTCATTCTGAGTTGGCTAGCTGTAAGCAGCCACACTGTGAAGATCATGAATGTCAGACCAGGGAGTTGGAAGCTGGTTGAGGACCTGCTAACAGCTTTTTCAGCGAGAGAATGAATTGGCAAGTAGTCTTTACTGTAAGATATTCTAGTCATTTAAGGGGATATATGGATAAAAAGTATGCCTAAGATACTGGGAGCAAAGGTAGAAAAATCTAGACTAAGTGATCTAGATATGAAGGGACAATTTCTAGAGCAAGATGAGAGAAAAGGGAAGAGAAATGTTCTTTCTGCTATGGGTAGAATAGCAGTGTGGCTGAGAGAAGAGATTCTAAAGCCACATGGCTTCAGTCTAAATCAGTCTGGCCACTTACTGATCCTATAATCTGGGGGAACTGACTTACCCTTTCTGTGCCGCAGTTCCTTCGTTCTTAAAATGTGATTTTAATTCTTACTTCTTATATTTTTATGTGTATTAATTAAATAATTAAAGAACAGTACCTGCATGTATTACTAATATTATTATTCTTGTCCCCCAGAAATTTCTATGGTAGCCATGGACTATCAGATCTTCTGAAGGCAGGAATAGGCTCGTGTTGCCAAGGGAAGGCAAAGAAATGTAATCACTGAGGTGGTCTGTGTGGCTGTGTAGCATTTCAGAAGGTGAAGTTGTTCACATGCTCTCAGCACTACCTTTCCAGGTTCTCAGGGCTACAGATGCCCATTATGCAGGTATTCTATTCATTATACAGTGAATAGCAGCCCATGGAGCAATAGATGGATGAAATCCAAGGTATTGAGAGAAGTGACACAATTCCTTATTACTCCCTCCCATATAAAATTGAGGTTTTTAGACCCAGTGACCTGGAGGATTGTCAAGTTTTTTTTGTGAAAAGAAAAGGACCAGTGAAAGAGGGTAGATATTGTGGTGCAGTAGGTTAAACTACCAATTGGGATGCCTACATTCTATACGGGAATGCTGGTTAAGGTCCCAGCTACTCCACTTCCAATCCAGCTCCTTGCTAATGTGCCTAGAAAGCAGAGGATGATGGCTCAAGTGCTTGAATCCTTGCTATCCATGTGGGAGACCTAGATGGAGTTCCTGGCTCCTAGGTTTGGCCTCGCCCAGCCCCAGCTGCACGGCAGCTGATGGAGCCAACGGATGGAAGATCTCTCTATTCTCTTCTCTCTCTCTTTCCTTCTTTTTTCCTCTCTCCCTCTGTCCCCTCCCCCCTTCTCTGTCAGTCTGTATTTCAAATAATAAATAAATAAATAAATCTTTTTTATGTAAAGCACCAGTAAAATGAAGATAATACATTATAAAAGGTAAAGATAGACTGGTTTACCACTTGAATACCTACTACATGCTATGTATTTTTTAAAGATTTATTTTTTAATTTGAAAGGCAGAGTTAGAGAGAGAAGGAGAGATAGAGAATAGAGATAGAGATAGAGATAGAGATAGAGATAGAGATAGAGATAGAGAATCTGCTGATTCACTCGCCAGATGGCCACAACAGCCAGGACTGAGCCAGGCCAAAGCTAAGAGCCAGGAGCTTTTTCTGGGTCTCCCACATGTGTGCAGGGGCCTAATCACTTGGGCTATCCTCCATTACTTCTAAGGCACATTAGCAGGAAGCTGGATCGGAAGTGAAGCAGCCAGGACACAAACTGTTGCCCATATGGGATGCCAGCGCTGCAGGCTGGGACTTTAACCCACTGAGCCACAGTGCTGGCCCCCATGCTATGTATTTTTATATTGTTACTTTATTTAATCTTTCCCACAACTTTGAAAAGCAGATATTATTTTAGTCATTTTATAGGTGAGGCAGCTGAGATTCAGAAAAATTAATAACTTTGACAAAGATCCAATTTATGGAGTGTAAGCCTTGATTTGAACCTAAGTTTATCTTATCCCAAAACTAATAGTTCTACCCCCCAGATATTTGATTTTGAGAAGTTCATAGGGTGTATCTTTAGATAGACCTGGTTAAATACTGACACTAACTACTTCAACTGTGAGGCTTTGGGCTCAAATTACTTAATATCCCTGCGCCTCAGTTATCTCATCTGTAAAGTGAGGGTTCTTCATTCTTAGGCCTGTTCTGAGTATTCAAATAAGATAAAATGTCTACTGTGCCTTAGCTCCTAGTGTAAATTTGGTTGATGTTAGAAATGTTCACGATCAACTCATTAGTGACAAAGCTAGGACGAAAGTCCAAGTCTCCAAATTCATCTACAGTTCTCTTGCCAGTGTACTGATCAGTGGTAGTGATGACTTAAGGATGGATGGTACCAAAGAGATCGCTTCAGGTACTGGGAGGATTTGTGTTGTGGTATATATGCTGGCTAGACTTGGTGGGGATGGGAGGTGGGTGATGGGTTGCAGAGCCATATCATTCTCTAGTTCTTTTCCTGGGAAATTCTCTTCTTTGCTCCAGTCCTAAATCTCTGCTCTCACTTGGTTTGTGTTTCAGGAGTTACAGAAGGCCCAAAAGAAGAAATACATCAAGAAGAAACCTTTGCTAAAGGAGGTAGAACAGCCTCGCCCTCAAGACTCCAATATCAGTGTGACAGTGCCAGCCCCAACTCTGGCTGCTGTTCCCCAGCTTCCCACCTCTTCTTCACCCCTGCCTCCTCCTGAACCCAAACAAGAGGCTCTGTCAGGAAGTCTTGCTGACCACGAGTATACTGCTCGTCCCAATGCTTTTGGCATGGCCCAAGCAAACCGCAGCACCACACCCATGGCCCCCGGCGTCTTCTTGACCCAGCGACGCCCTTCAGTTGGCTCTCAGAGCAATCAGACAGGACAAGGTACAACTACCATATTGTTGAAGAACTGAGAGGGCTCTCAGGGCCACCTGCTCTAAACCCTAGGTGTTCTAGTAGATGAGAACATCAGGGAGGGATGCTGAAGGCCACTCTAAGGTGCTTGTACTAATCTTAATCTCATGGGCCATGGAGAGATGTTGACTGATTTTAAGCAGAGACAAGATCAAGTTTGGCTTTAGAAACATCCTTCTAGTAGGCAGATTAGAGGGTAGATGGGAGGTGGGAATTCTAGGAAGGAGACACATAGGAGGGGTATTCAAAATGTTCATGGAAAATGTGTTATTATGATATACATAATACACATGAGGTCTCTGCCTGTATTACCTCAGCAATAGCTACTCAGTATTTCTCAAGGTAGCACATTCCATCCTTACCATAAAATTAGTTAGCCTTGATCTTTATGCACCAATATAAACTATATTTTAATTCCATATTCCATAAAGTTTTTGAACTGCCCTTGTATCCAGGTTCAGGCAGAAGTGAAGAAAAGCTGGGACTAAATGGAGAGGGAGGGAATAAACTGATGGAGAGGGTCAGATGGAACCAGGGAGGAGATTTGATGTGCGGGAGAGAAACAGGCAAGAAACGGGGTTCAAGCCCTCTTTTCCCTCACATTGATCCTCAAAGCTGGGTCCCTAGAGTGTGCAGCTCAAGGATTCTGAAATTGGTATAAAGTTGGGTGGTAAGAATATGGGTGAGCTATAATCATTAAGCAGACATTTGTCTAATCCTGGTGGGCAAGATAAGATGACATGGGAGCACATTTACTTCCTTGCAGAATTTTGGAAGGAAAACGGGAAAACAAAACCTACAGACTATAAGCAGGGAGTCTGTAGCTACATCAGGAGGTCAAAGGAGGAAGAACCAGGCCATGTGGTCTTGGATGGAAATGATTAAAGAGGGCTTCTTGCCCATTATGGTTGAAGGATGAGGAGACTTGGTGATCAGAGAAAGAGAGGAGGGGAGGTGACCTGAGGATAGTTGGTGCTAGAGTTGCTGCTGACACCCTCCCTTGCCATATCCCTTGCTTACTTTTCCCTTCCCCCACAGGAAAGCGTCCCAAAAAGGGCCTGGCCACAGCAAAACAGAGACTCGGCCGTATCCTGAAAATCCACAGAAATGGCAAACTACTTCTGTGAGCTTCCTTGTGTTCCAGCTGTCACCCCTACACCCCCATTGCCTTCTCCGTTGTCAACTGTCGGGGCACTCCTGGATCTTACCTGCCCTGGACAAGGTGCTGAGGTGCACTGTCCTGCTTTCTTTGGACTGACCAAAGGCACGGACTCCCCCCACAGACCCCGTCCTCCAGCTGCTCCCAACTCCTACTCCATTTCCACTGGATCATCCTGCCGCCTTCTCTCCATACCCCGAGTAGCAGGAAAATGGGAAAGGTCTCCAGCTGACCAGAACCACTTTTCTCCTTTTCCAACCCAGGTCCCTTTTACCTGCCTTGTCTGTCCTTTACTCTTGGCCACCATCCCCACCCCAGAGTTGGATGGTAGGAGGCAGAGAGGCATGAAGAAAAAGAGCCTGGGCCCTCCCTATTTCTCTGGCCATGAAGTGGGAGGTCCCAGTACTCAATACTTTCTGCAACTCCAGCCCTTTATCCGGAAGCCTACCCACCTCTGCCCATTCTGCCTTCCTCTTCCTCCCAATCCAGTGGACGTGCCCCACCTCCAGACTTGTTCCTGAGAGAAGGCTATGGTGTCTGTCCCCTCTTGCCAAAACTTTGTGGAAATAAAGAGGAGGGCCTAGTGTTTTTCGTACTGCCCCACGGTGGGCCATTTCCAGAGGTGGCCTAGAAAGGCTGACTTCACTTATCCTTGGGAGGAAAAGAGATTCCTGTCACTTTTAAGTGGGGAGAGAACAGACACCCAAGCTGTTGACCATTGCCTTTGTGGCCCATTGGAAGAAGCTACTTTTGGCTGGCTGCATTTGAAGCCCCTCGTGCCAGGTAAGCTCCAGGGATTTGCCTGGACTTTGAGATCCTGCAGAATATTATCCACGTGGCTGTGGCTGGGCCTCAGATGAAAACCATCTCCCAGAAACCTGAAAGCACCTGCCACTGAAGCACATGACCTTGGCCTTCCAACCTGTTTCTTCCACCTATACCACCGAGCCCAGCCTGGACCTTCCAGACAGGGTGCGGCAGGACAGCCCACCCCTGGGAACCTCGATGCTTCTTTCCTCACCTGAGGTCTCAGTCTGAAGAAAACTTCAGGATTCACATTTTCAATCCTGGGCTTTTGCACTTCCAGGCCACAGGTCAACTCGACGTCCAAGCAGACTACAGATGGGCCACTGCTGACCCTAGGCCCAGAAGAGACACTCAGATGTGAAGAAGCAGACCATCTGATGATGATCCTCCCTTCCCCCTTCTTTTCTGCGTGGATTGTCTGCATTGTCCAGACAGTGCCCCCACCTCCCTCCCGTCTTGTCTCATTGGCAATCTGGACTTGATGGAGAATCCCCTGCCCCTCCATTTTGGCACTTCCCAAATGGAGTGTATCCTTGATCTTTACCCTTCACTCCAACCTCACCCCAGCTTGCTCAGTGCTTCTGGGGAATTGAACAGCTACCATGCAGGCCACAGGGAATTTGTGAGGCTTCCTTTGTGTTCTCTGTGTCTCCAGTTTGTCTTTCTTTTCTCCATAGCCCCTCCTCTACTCTCCTCCCTTGGAATCAGGGGTCCCTTAGTCCATTTGCTTTTTCTACCTTGGGGACCCCAGGGGCCAAGCAGTCCTCCATCTAGTCACACCAAAGGCAAAAAGCCTGGCTACCTCCCCCTTAGCACTTGAGGTCCTACTTCCCTCCCCTCTGTTTCTACCCAGCTTTGCTTGTCTTGGGGATTTCAAGGGAGCAGAGAGTAGTGAGGGGAGGGCAGGAGAAACCTCTGTCCCTGTGTAGGCGACTGCCTGACTAGGCGCTGGCTGCTGTAACCAATACCAGGTCCCCAGCCCTTTTGCCCATTAACACCTACTCTTCTTGATCTTTCAAAGGCAGCTAATTGCTAGCAAATTCCCCTGATTCCAGGCCTCTTTCCCTTTGTTTCTTTGTTAGTTTCTGTGGAGCTGAAACCCAGCCTCTATTTGACTGGGTTTTATTTAGTTTAGTTGGATTCTCAGAGCCTCCTGTTTGTTGTTTTGTGTTGTTTCCAATGAAAAGCAAGTTTACCCTCAGAGTTACGCTTTTCCAAAGAGGCTGGTGTTTTTTGTTTTTGTTTTTAATGTTTCAGGTTCTAAGTGAAGTGAGTTGAGGAGGAGGTTGGGAGTTGGTAGTAACCAAGGTTTAGAACATGGTGAGATAGTTACCTCTGATCTCCAATCCCCAGCAGAGAGCTGAGGGTTAGATAGGGGGCAGGGAGAGAGGATTTCTATTCACCTTTAATATATTTTTACAAACAAAGCAAACAATTTAAAAACAAGCCCACCGCTTCTGTACATGTCTAAATATATTTTTAGAAGTGGGTAGGATTGTGAATTTCTGATGCAGGGCCTTTTTATAAATAGGTTAGAGTAGTATCATCCAGACTTCTCGTTTTTTTTCCCTGTTTTTTTCTTATGTTGTGTTACTAATGTAATTTATATTTTTTTTAGATTCTCCCTTTCCTATAGAGATAAAAGTGATTTATCTTGGCAATTGCTTTGCTGGCATTCTTTTCTTTTCTTTTCTTTTTTTGGTTTGGTTTGTTTTTGTTGGTGGTAATGTGGTGTGGGGTCCAGGAGTGCCGCCTTCTGCCTTCTCGTTGTATTCTTTTTATCTTTCAGCAAATTGTCACTAGGCACTTCTGGTACCCAGCCTTGTGCCTGGTGTGGGAAGGGGACAGGATCCCTGCCCTTAGGAGGGACACAGTCCGCACACTCGAAACAGATAACCAGAAGTACAGTGGGCAGAAAAGAAAGGGTTCAACAATTTGGAGGGACCTAACAGGTTCAGTGGAAAGACTTTCCGTAGCTTCCATGAAGAAGCTGTTTATGCTGGCTGTGCTTGTGTCTTCTTTTTGTGAATGTGGGATAATTTATCTATATATTTATATGTATGGACTCATTTCACCCTCACCAACATCCTCATCCTGCCAGTGACGGAACAGGCAAAGTAACCTTCGAGCATCGCATATATAACAAGGTCTGGGACCAGCCTGGATCTAGAACGTTTGTTTTTTTCATAGAATGCAAATTCTTTTTATCCTTAAGATTTTATTTATTTATTTATTTGAAAGGCAGTTGGGGGGGGGCTGCTGGGGGGATACCTTCCATCCACTGGTTTACTCCCGAAATGGCCACAACAGTCAAGGCTAGGCTAATCCAAAGCCAGGATTCAGAAACACCATTTGGGTCTCCCATGTGGCTGGCAGTGGCCCAAACACTTGGGCCGTCTTCTGCTGCTTTCTCTGACACATTCACAGGGCGCTGGATCAGAAGTGGAACAGCAGAACTTGAACTGACGGCCACGTGGGGGGCCAGCATTACAGGCAGCAGTTTAGCCTGCTGTGCCACAGTGCTGGCCCCAGAGTCTGTGTTCTTACTACTGTATTCCACCACATCTCACTGACAACTGCTATCACTTATCAAGTGCCTTTAGGGTGCCAGTTTAGGGCTAGTTTAATCCTCACTGACAACCTCATGAGATAATCAGCCTTGTTTTACAGTTAAGGAGACTGAGACTTGCCAGCATCTTCCTGGTTCCAAAGCTCATGTTTGTTGTTTTCCCCATTACCACTCAAAAACCCTTTGAAGCTCAAGCACCCCTGGATGTCTCTTCAGCACCTGTTGCATGCAAGGTACAGAATTAAGAGTTGTGCCCAGAGGACTATCCTGAGAATACAGTTTGGAGCCTAATTTCAAATTCACCACCACTTTGACACTACGTGACCCTGAGTACCTGTTAAAGAAACCCTATCTAAAATGTCTTGAAAATTCTACTTCGGGGGTCTGGAGTGAGGCTGTCTGAGTGTGGCACCTACTGGTTAAATCACCTCTAGTTCTCAATCTGAGCCTCAGTATTAGCCAGGATTTGGGTAGAGAAGATTCTTGTCTGGGCCACAAGGAACTACATCTCTTGATAGAAAGGCAACAGGAGAGCAGAGGGATGCCATAGGCTTTCCAGAAATGATAGGCTGGGTTCTTCCTGTCACCAGCTCCCAGCCTGTGCTGTGAAGGGGCAAAGCACCAGCCTCGGGTTAGAGGATAACCTAGAGTCTTAGTCACCTTACTTTTCAGTCCAGGCAGGAGACGCCAGCAGATCAGAGGCTGCTTTCTAGCATTGGGAGGGGAGCAAGGCACCCAGCTCCATTCTTCCCTTTTTCCAGTATGGAGTGAAAAAGTATATAGAGAAAATTACTTAAGAGCTTTCCATCTCAGTGAGTAATTTGGGAGCAAGTTTTGTGTTGCTGAAATAGAATGCCATAGACTGAGTAAGTCATAAAAGAGGTTTCTCTCGGCTCGTGAGCATGGAGGCTAGGAAGTACAAGATCAGGTGACCTTAGCTGGCAAGTGCCACATGCTGCTTCACCTCATGATGGAAACGTAGGAGAGTATGTGCAAGAGGAGCACGAGTGACAGGAGAGGTCAGCTTTATGATAACGCACTGGTGCCAGAACTCCCCTAGTCTCAAGAACTAGCCCATTCTCTAGAGAAAGAATCATTTCTTGAGGATTGTGTTCCCATGACCCGTTCGCCACCCAAAGGCCCACATTCCAACACCGCTGCATTGACAACCAAGTTTCAACGTGAGTTGAGAGGGACAAGCCACATCCAAACCAGAGCGGAGAGAGGGCTCTCTGGGTCTACGTTTGCCAAATTTAATTATCTCAGCTAAGAAGCCCTCTAGAGGCTTGATTTTCCCTGAACTTTCTGAATGCTATGAATTCCCAAACTGAATCCTCTAGCCCTAACTTGCTCTGGGTACAGATCTCCATTTTTGCTTGCTCACATAGTGTCCCCTGCCTCAACTAAACAGCCCCCCTCTGTCAGGACCCTGTTCACACCAAGTTGACTGAAAAGACACTTGCACTCCAGTAAGTTGTGTAGAGAAGAGCACCAAGTGGTAGAGCATAGGAGAGATGAATATGGCATATTGCACAGGGAATCCATCTTAAGGAAGCAGGTAATTCAGGGAAGGCTTCCTGTCAGAGGATGCCTGAACTGAAAAATGAAAAGTGATTAGGAGAGACAGTGGGAAGATGTTCCATACCAAGGCAATAGCATGAATAAAAAGAGGTGGAGAAAGATGAAGAGAAGGACAAGCAATCTGGTGTAACTGCAACCTTGACCCACTGGGAAGGAGGGGGGTGGGGCTTACGTAGAATCTACAGGAGGAAAGGTGTATTTTGAGAAGGTATGCGATTATAATTAATTAGGTCTTTAATACTTATTTCAAAACCCCAGATAATGGAGGACTAGAGTCCTATCTAATGGCAGAGAACAGTAAAGAGTTTTAAACAGAAAACTTACTTTAAAAACTTAGTTATTTGAAAGAGGAAGAGAGAGCACTTCCATCTACTGGTTCGTTCACTCCCCAAATGACCACAACAGCCAGGGCTGGGCCAGGCTGAATCCAGGAGCTTTATCCAGGTCGCCCATATGGATGCAGGGACCCAAGGACTTGGGCAAACTGCTGCTGCTGTTCCAGGCACATTAGCAGGGAGCTGGATCAGAAGTGGGTCAGCTGGGACTCCAACTGCCACCCTTGTAAGTTTCTGGCTTTACAGGCAGCGATTTTACCCACTATGCCACAGCACCAGCTCCAACTTACTTTTAAAAAGCATCTCTTTGGGGGAGAGATTGAAGCCAGGGAGGCTAGTGTGGAAGTTACAGGAGGATGGGGAGGGCACCATCTTGCAATTGCTCCCATCAAACGCCACTTCACTGGGAACCCTTTTCCCAGCTGTCTCGTCAAATGGTGACTTTGTCCTATTTACATCTCATAAAGGGTGGAAATCCAAGCCATTTCCAGGAGATAAAACAATGGAGTCAGCCACTCAGAACCCAAAATAAAGAAGATTGACTCCTGTATCCCCCTTTCAGTTTTTAAACTCTCAAAGTAGTTCATTTTACCGTAGGACCACACCATAATGCCACCTCTCATCACTGGATGTGGTAGGAGAGAGATAATAATCATTCTCAGAGGCCAGCGCCTTTGCCTACATTCCATTTCCATTCTGTCATATACACCCCATCAGGAGTACCTCCCTAAAATCCTACTTTCTTCACCCCTTGCTTTTTTTTTTAAGAACATTCCTTGGCCTTCCTCTGCTTTTTACAACCCAAGATTTCAAGGTTTTCCAGAACCTGACCCAACATAGACAATGGACTATTGCGGAAAGTGCATGTGTTTGAGAGTTGAAAACATCAGTGATTCAATTTCGGTTCTGCCACTTATGCTATCTTGAACTGGTTGCTTCATATTTCCTTGACTCAATTTTGCCATTCTGTAAAATGAAGACATAATCCCTATATCATAAGGTTGTCAGCTACATGAGGAAGGTGCTTAAAGAACAAAGGGAGGTGGCTGAATCTATTGGTGTGGTGGGCCTTAAATTCCTGTAGTGAAAATACAAACCTGTGACAGAGTTGTTGAAAGATGCGAGTTCAGTATCAGTGATTCAGTTCTACAGTGACTTATCACAGACTCTCGTGTCAGGCCCTGTGCATACCATTGATCTTCAGGAAGCATGTGCTTTAGTACCCAGCGATGAAAACTGTGTCGCTAAGTACAAGGTGCCATGGGAGAATGAAGTAGGGAGACCCAACCCATTCTGTAAAGTAGGAAAGGATTCTGGAAAGATTTTAACACCCGAGTTGAGTTTCAAAGCATTTACCAGAGAAGGAAGATGGAAAAATTCCAAGCAGGAGGGACAGCAAAAGCAAAAGTCAGATGTCATGAAGCATCCTCATGCTACAAGCTACATCCTCATACGTGAATCAAACTACAAGCCCTTGAGTTGAGCTAGATCACAGGCGGAAGTAGCGAGGCATATCAGGGGGTGAAGCTGAAGAGGCCAACAGGGCCTGGAACATGGAGGTCAGATTTATCTTTCAGAATGTTCTCTTTGAGGATCCTTGGGGTTATAAAGACCAAAGTGGGTTAGAAACCAGCGTGAAAGTTGGTTGTGAGTTTCTGATTAATATGTAATGGAGGTCTAACGAGTGGCTGTGAAGATACCAGAAATGTTGATCCACATCCTTTAATTTTCTCTTTAACATTTGCTATGAACATTTTCAAACATTCAGAAAGTCAAAGTAACTGTACCATGAACACCCATACATCCACCACCCAGATTCCGTAACTACCATTTTACTACAATGAATTTATCAGATATGTTTATGCATCGACCCATCTTTATTTTATGCATTTCATAATTATATGTGGGTATACATTCCTTTGAAGACTTCAGAATCCATGCCATTTGCTAGAGTTCAATGTGGTTCTTTTTTAAGGTAAAATATTCATACAATGTAATAAATGTGCACATTTTAAAGAGTATAATTTCATGTGTTTTAACAAATGTTTACACCTCTGTAGCTCATGCCCCTGTCAAGATATGAACATAACCATCCACTAAGTTCCCATTAGTCTCTTCCCAGTCCCTCACAGCCTTCCTCCCTCCTAGAGCGACACTTGAGTTTGAAATCAGGGTAGAATTGAGAACGTGTGGAAATAGAAAGATGCTCCAGGTGGAACTTGGTTGGCTCCATCTCCAGCAAAGGCATGGAGGCAGATGCCTAGGAGGAGGGATACACAAGCAGTAACAAACAAGCTTGGACGCCCTTGAGCCTCCTCCTCTTGCTACTGAGCCTCATCTTTATGGCTTGATGCAAGAAATAGTGGAGCAGGGAGGAGCCAAGTGGAAGGATTGTCAGACCCTCAAGAACTGATGGTCTTGTAGAGGAAACAGTGAGAGTCACAATTTTAACAAATGAGTATCACATTGCACCAGGATCAGTGATATAACTGAGGAAAGGATGAAATGTGAGGTAAAGCAACATGAAGGCGTCATAAGGGTTTGGGGCGCATGCGCACGCGTGTGTGTGTGTGTGTGCATGTCACAGGGTGGGAAAGCCGTGATAAGGTGAGTGGCTCAGACTCTGAACTGGAAGAGCTCAGAGGAAAAAGGAACATTAACAGACACGAAAAATTTCCTGAAGGTGAAACAAGTCTTAAAGGATGTTGACTTTTGTAGTAAGTGTGGTAGACATGAAGATGTTTTCAGTTGGAAATGACAAAAAACACAAATGAAGCATGGGACGTCTGCTATGTCATTTGAAAATGTAGAGGTATGTGGGTTTTAGGCACAGTGTATTCAGAGATTTGATTCACTGCAGTGCCGCCCTCTTTGATATGTGTCATTTTATCTTCTGGATACTTCTTCATGGTCACAAGATGGCTGCCTGCAACAAATGAGGATGTGATCATTTCCCACAAATATTTTTCAAAACAGGTCTGAGTTCCGTACCAGTTTAATTATCCCTGGCTTGATCCCCGTAGTCTAGGAACGCCATCTACTTGCCGATTTAGGCCTGGATTATAGGCTGCAGTCGTGGCAAAAAAGGACCCTCTGGAGTTGTGAGTGTGGTCATCCCACATAAACCACATCACTTCCATACTTGTGCTTATGTGCCATTTATACATCTGTGGGTGAAGTGTCCAGGTTTTTGATATTTTTAATTGGATGGTTTGTTTCTTCTGGTTGAGTCTGGGGAGCTTTTTATATATTTAGGATACAAATGCTTTGTTAGATATGTGACTTGCTAATATCTTTCTCCAGTCTGTAGCCTGTCTTTTTATCCTTTTATCAGTGTCTTCATTTGGATAAATTCTAATTTATCAATTTTATTTATTTTCTGGATTATCCTGTTTAAAAATTCTTTGCCTAACTCTAGGTCATGAAAAATTTCTATGTTAACTCTTAAAATTGTACATAGTTTTATGTTTAGATCTATGATTCCTTTTGAGATACTTTTACTATATATAAGAGGTTTAAGTCAAAGTTCTTTTTTACTTATGAAATGTACAATTGTACAAACATAATTTATTGAAAAATACCATCCTTACTCTATTGAGTTAGTAGTTGCCTTTGCCAAAAATCAGGTGGCCACACTTGTATGGGTCTCTTTCTGGAATCTCTATTCTGTTCTATAAATCCCCCACCAAACACACTGTTTTAATTAATGTACCTACATAGCAATCCTTACTATTGGGCAGAGTGGTTCCTCCCATTTTATAGGGCCTGTTACTTTTCATATAGATACATATTTTTAAATTTTTATTTGAAAGGCAGAGAGAGAAACAGATGGAGAGAGCCCTTCCATTCACCGGTTGACTCCTCACATGCCTGCAACAGCCAGGCCTGAGTTAGGCCAAAACCAAGAGCTCAGAACTCCATATGGGTCTCCCGCATGGGTAGCAGGCACCTCAGTACTTTAGCCGTCACCTGCTGTCTTCCAGGGTATGCATAAGCAGGAAACTACATTTGAAATGAATTACCTGAGATTCAAACCAGGTGCTCTGATACGGTATGTGGATGTCTCAGGGGCAACATATCCACTGTTCCAAATGCTCACCCACACATATATCTTTGTTTTAAAATTTTTAATTTTTTGACAGAGTGGACAGTGAGAGAGAGAGAGAAAGACAGAGAGAAAGGTCTTCCTTTGCCATTGGTTCACCCTCCAATGGCCGCCGCGGCTGGCGCGCTGCGCTGATCTGAAGGCAGGAGCCAGGTGCTTCTCCTGGTCTCCCATGGGGTGCAGGGCCCAAGCACCTGGGCCATCCTCCACTGCACTCCCGGGCCACAGCAGAGAGCTGGCCTGGAAGAGGGGCAACCGGGACAGAATCCGGCGCCCCGACCGGGACTAGAACCTGGTGTGCCGGCGCCGCAAGGCGGAGGATTAGCCTGTTGAGCCACGGCGCTGGCCCACACATATGTATTTTAGAACAAACTTTTCTCTGGCTATACACACCTTGCAGACATTTTGAAAGAAATTGCCTATAACCTATATATCAATTTGGGTAGAATTGGCCCGTTAATGGTTTAAAAACATTTTTTTTTTTTTGCTTTTCATATCCTTTTCTTTCTTTCTTTCTTTCTTTCTTTCTTTCTTTCTTTTTTTTTTTTTTGACAGGCAGAGTTAGTGAGAGAGAGACAGGGAGAAAGGTCTTCCTTCCGTTGGTTCACCCCCAAATGGCCGCCACGGCTGGCATGCTGCGCCGATCTGAAGCCAGGAGCCAGGTGTTTCTCCTGGTCTCCCATGCGGGTGTAGGGCCCCAGCACTTGGGCCATCCTCCACTGCACTCCCTGGCCACAGCAGAGAGCTGGCCTGGAAGAGGGGCAACCGGGACAGAATCCGGCGCCCAGACCGGGACTAGAACCTGGAGTGCTGGCACCGCAGGTGGAGGATTAGCCTATTGAGTCACGGCGCCGGCCTATTTTTCATATACTTTTTAATTAAAATATAATCTACATGTAGAGAAGGGTACAAATTCTAAAGGTAAATATTGATAAATCATCACCCTAATTAAGAAATATTAGAACAAATGGGATTATTCTTTTTTTAAAAAATATTTATGTATTTATTTGAAAGAGTTACAGAGAGGCAGAAGCAGAGAGAGAGATTCCATCTGCTGGTTCACTCCCCAAACAGCCACAATGGCTGGAGCTGGGTTGATAGGAAGCCAGGAGCCAGGGGCTTCTTCCGGGTCTCCCACGTGGGTGCAGGGGCCCAAACACTTGGAGCATCTTCTACTGCTTTCCCAAGCCACAGCAGAAAGCTGGATCAGAAGTGGAGCAGCCGGGCCCATGTGGTGCCCATAAGAATGATGGCAATGGAGGCGGCAGCTTTATCTGCTTGGTCACAGTGCCGGCCCCGGGAATTAGTCTTAATTTGAAAGGGAAAGAGAGCACTTTTGGACATTCTTATGATGAGGTTGCCAGCAAAGAACTATACCCTCAGGGAAAGGGACTAGGAAAACCTTCCCATTGGCATAGGGACACAAGGTAGGTGGTTTGTCTGATTTTGGCCTGGGCCTAGGATGGAGGAAGTTTTGTTTCCTTCTCTATGGATGCTTAACCCTATTTATGGTTCAAATCTGTTCTACCCGATTGGACACAGAACCTACAACTTCTGAGATTAACACATAAATTGGTCTTTCTCAGATATCTGGAAAAAATCAAATAGCAAACCTCTCAGTGTAAGCATGCCTTCCAGTCAGGATGAACAGGATTGTCATCAATGAATCCTAGCTGAACATGAGTAAAAAAAAATCCGCAATAAGCAAGAGTCAGCATACACAATAGACAGTAGGATTAAACTTTATGAACTTCAGATAACAAGAAAGCTCACAGAGATAATAAATATGTTAAAAGGCTATAATTTAAAATAAATAAATTTTACAAAATGATGGAGGACATACAAGAAGAAGTAAAAAGAACAAGATATTACTGAAAAGGACAGCTAGATTTGAAAAAAAAAAAAACAGCAGCCTTCTAGAAATCAAAAACACAATACAATTGACTGTGTGTGTGAATTCTGCAACCAAGGATTCAATCAACTGTGGAAATGATTTTTTTTATTTTCTGTATTGAACATGAGCATACATTATTTCCTAAACAATACAACTTAGCAACTATTTGCACAGCATTTAGATTGCATGATGTATTATAAATAATTTTAAAGTAGAAGAATACGTGTGGGTTATATGCAGTCACTGTATCGTTTTTCTATAAGGGACTTGAGCATCCACAGATTTTGGTATGCATGGAGGGTCCTGAAACCAATCCCATGTAGATACTAAGAGATAAAAGTGAAAATGTAAAAGTCAATGGGGCCCAGTGCTGTGGTTCAGCAGGTTAACACCCTGGCCTGAAGCATCCCATGTGGGCGCTGGTCCCAGCTGCTCCACTTCCTATCCAGCTCTCTATAGCTGGATATTGGGGAGTGAACCAGTGGATGAAAGATCTCTCTCTCTCTCTCTCTCTCTCTCTCTCTCTCTGCCTCTCCTCTCTGTGTAACTCTGACTTTCAAGTAAATAAATAAATCTTAAAAAAAGTCGATGAATGAATTAAGCAGAGACGAGTTACTTTTGGAGAGATAATATAAT
The DNA here is from genome assembly GCA_949820135.1 of Sylvilagus floridanus. NCBI lineage: Eukaryota > Metazoa > Chordata > Mammalia > Lagomorpha > Leporidae > Sylvilagus > Sylvilagus floridanus. Next base: position 94,678,046 of record OX463223.1, read on the forward strand.
TGGAAAATAGATCTTAAGAACTTATTCAGCAAATAACAGATTTAGAGAGCAAGAGGCCAGCATATGTGGAACATAAAATGAGGTCTCACAAATAGCTAAAAGGAATAAATAAAGTAGAAGGAATAAATAAGGAGAAGGGGGAGAGAAGTAGTGCACAACTGTCTTCTCAACATTTTCACCCGAAAAATATATCCAAACTTACACTCCTGATCTGTTCTCTGCAACCTTGCTTCTCTCCCTTCCTCATTAGTAAATAGCACAATCATTTTTCCAGTTGCTCAAACCAAAAACCTTGGGTAATCCTTGATTCCTCTGTTTCCCAGATCCCATATCCAAGCCATAAGCAAATTTTGTTGGATTTTCTTAAAAATATTCATAGAATCTGACCACTCCTCACCATTTTCACTGCTACCACTTTGACCACACCATTGTCACCTATCATCTAGAAAATTACAATCACCTCCTACCCTATATTGCTGTTTCCTCCATGGTTCTCCTCCAGTCTAATTGCAACTCAGCATCAAGAGATATTTTCTTTTTAAAATTTTTAATTTATTTTCGTTATGTTTGGAGAAAGAGAAAGAGAGAGAGAGAGAGAGAGAGAGAGAGAGAGGCCTTCCATCTGCTGGTCCACTCCATAAATATTCGTTAAGAGCCAGAGCTTGAGCAAGCTGAAGCCAGGAGTCCAGAACCTCATCCAGGTCCCCTGTGTGGATGTCAGGCACCCAAATACTTAAGCGATCCTGTGTTGCTTTCTACTATACACATTGGCAGGCAGCTGGATTGGAGGTGGAACAGCTGGAACTCCAGGCATTTTGATATGGGGATGCAGGTGTTCCAAATAGTGACTTAAGCTGCTGCACCAAATGCCCGCCCCAAAAGATATTTTTTTTTGAAACTTCCACTTCAGAGAAGATGGAGTAGATATATTTTCCCCTATTCTGCTCACCAAATGCAACTAAAAACCCTGGATATTAAGTACAAAGCAAACATAAGACTTTGAGAGGTAATGAGAAAGCAGATCAGCTAGGCACACTGAGGCCTGAAGGAAAATACTGTGCTGAGTTCCTTGGTTTTCTTTCTTGCCTCACACATCCTAGACTAGATACTGGAGAAGCCAGCAACCCACAAACACCAACAGAGGCAGAAAAAAGAACACCAAGGAAAGTCTGGATTCTCCAGCTAAAGGCCCATGAAAGGGGTGGTCTGGCAATACAGAAAACAGACAATGACAATTGTACTCCAGTCAGACACTGGAGAAAAACTGACTCCACCATCACCCTCACCATCAGACTCATTGAAAAGCATAGACATTATCCAGGCTCCAGTATCCCCCCATTCCCCGCCAAGAGACAAAGCTAAGTGGAGAGCTTGGTCTTCTACCATCATTTGGCATTAATGAGGTAGCATCACATCTTCTACCAGAACCTTCTCATAAGGGACCAACACAGAAGATTTAACTGAGTGCCAGAGTCTCATAATAATACTCAAAATAGTAAGGATTTTTTTTTAAATCATACCAAGAACCAGGAAGATCTCCAACTGAGAGCCAAAAGATAGAATGATGAAAAGTAAAAATCAATGACCTTGAAAACAAAAATAATAGGGAAAATCAATAAGACAAATAGTATATTCTTTGACAAAATCAGTACAATTGACACACATCTAGCAAGACTGATGTAAAAGAAGACACAAATTATTAATATCAGAAATGAAATGGAATAATTCTACAAGCCTTGCAGACATCAAAAATAAAATAAAAGATACTACAAACAATTTTACATGCATTTCATTAAATCAATAGCACAGAATAATGGACCAATTCCTTGAAAAGTACAAACTTCCACCACTCACCCAACACAAAATAGATATTTAAATAGCTCTGGGGCCGGTGCTGTGACATCATGGGTAAAGCCGCCCCCTGCAGTGCTGGCATCCCAGATGGGTGCCGGGTTCGTGTCCTGGCTGCTCCATTTCTGATCCAGCTCTCTGCTACAGCCTGGGAAAGCAGTAGAAGATGCCCAAGTCCTTGGGCCCCTGCACTCGCGTGGGAGACCTGGAAGAGGCTCCTGGCTCCTGGCTTCGGATAGGTGCAGCTCCGGCCGTTGCGGCCCTCTGGGGAGTGAGCCAGCGGATGGAAGACCCCCCCCTCCTTCTTTGTCTGTGTAACACTGACTTTCAAGTAAATAAATAAATCTTAAAAAAAATAAATAAATAGCTCTATAACTGTTAAGGAAATTGAGTACTAATTTAAATCACTCCTCCCCCAATATTCAGGCTCAGATGGTTTCACTAGGAAATTCTAAATAATGTTTCAAGAACTAACAATTCTACACAATCACTTCCAGAAAAATAGAAGAAGAGGAAACACTTCCCAATGCATTCTGTCTGGCTGGTGTTACATTGAAACCAAAATCATCCAGTACAAGAAAACTAGTTAAATGAATCGTAACATTTTAGTGCTTAATTTTATAGTGTGTGAATTATGGCTCATGAATATAGATGCAAAAATCCTTAGCAAATTGTTTGTAAAAATTAGCATAAAATACTACTTGACCAAGTGGGATTATTCTAAGCATGCAAAGTTGATCCATTATTTAAAAATTAATTAATGTAATCATATTAAACAGGTTAAAGTGGAAAAGTCATATCATATAAATCGATGGAGAAAAAAAATTTGACAAAATTCAATACCCATTCATGATTTTAAAAACTCTCAAAAAGAACATCTGTTTTAGTTAGCTCATGCTTCTATAACAACATATCATAGATTGGGTGGTTTAAGCAATAGACAATTATTTTGCACAGTTCTGGAGGCTGGGAAGCCTGAGACCAGGGTACCAGCATGATAGGGCTCTGGTGGGGGCATACAGCTTCTTTTTCACTGTATTCTCACATCGTGGTGGCTGCGGAGAGGTTTCTTTGGTCTCTTTCTCTGGCCTCACCCTGATGATCTCATCTGAACCTAATTGCCTTCCAAAGGCTTCATCTCCTAATGCCATCACGTTGGGAGTTAAGGCTTCAGCATATGAATTCCCGGAAGGTAGGCTAAACATTCAGTTCATAACAACTTCCTAAGCTTGGTAAGAGACGTCACAATGGTGTAACTAGTATATTTTAATAGTCTGAAGGTCAGGAGCAAGTAAGGATATCTGATATAGCTGTTATTCAATTTCGTAAAGAAGCCCTATCCAGATCAAATAGTGAAGAAAACAAAAGGCAGGCATATCAAAAAGGAAGAAAAACTGTTCTTATGTGCAGATGTAATGATATAGAAAAATTCCAAGAATCTACAAAAAGAAATTCCTAGAACTGATAAGTGACTTCAGCTAGCCTATAGGATGGCTCTGAGGTCAACAATATACAAAAAATGAATTGTATTTCTATACAAAGCAGCAAGCAACACTTGGAAGATGCAATTGAAATTACATAAAATATATAAATTTAAAATTGCAATTGTTCAAAAATGCAATGCTTAAGTGTATAACAAAATATAAGAAAAATATGCTGAAAACTACAAACTACAAAATGCCAATGAAAGAAATCAATGAAGTTCTCAGCAGACATTGATTTGAAGACTCAACATAGTCCTCCTGAATTGATATACAGAGTTAATGCAATCTTGTCTAAACTATCAACATTTTTTTAGGATACATAGAAGATTATTCTGAAGAACAAAGTAGCTGTAGTGTGATGGATGTTGGTTCATGAAAAGATATATGCATATCCAAACTCTGGAAACTTGTGAATGTATATTCTCTCAGTAAAATGACCTTTGCAAATGATCTTGAGATCATTCTGGATTATCTGGGTGAGCCCTAAATCCAATGACAACTGTACTTAGAGAGAAGCTCAGAACACACAGACACAAGGAAGTCTATGTGACAGTGGACACAGTGAATGGAGTTATGCAACCACAGTGATCGACATTGTGTGGTATTAATGAGGAGATAGACACATGGATCAATGGAACAGAGAACCCAGAAATTGCCAACCTGTTTTTGACAAAGGCACAAAAGCAATTAGATGGAGGAAGGATAGTCTTTTTAACAAAAAGGTATTGTAGCCATTGGAGATATATATATATATATATATATGCACACACATATACATTTTTTGCTTAAGTAATAGTATTCTTGAGGGGCATTTGGCATAGTGGTGAAGATGCTGCTTGGCATACTCTATCCCGTAGTGAAGTGCCATGATAAAAGTCTCAGCTCCAATCCTGATCCCAGCTTCTGGCTAATGGGCACCTTGAGAGGCAGCCAGCAATGGACTCATACTTTCTTATTTATTATGATTATTTTTATTTATTTATTTATTTGAGAGGTAGAGTTACAGACAGTGAGAGGGAGAGACAGAGAAAAATGTCTTCCGTCCACTGTTTCACTCCCCAGTTGGCTGCAACGACTGGAGCTGCGCTGATCCGAAGCCAGGAGCCAGGAGCTTCTTCCAGGTCTCCCATGTGGGTGCAGGGGCCCAAGGACTTAGGCCATCCTCCACTGCTTTCCCAGGCCACAGCAGAGAGATGAATTGTAAGTGGAGCAGCTGGGACTAGAACCGGCACTCATATGGGATGCCATTGCTGTAGGCAGAGGATTAACCTGCTGCACCACAGTGCCAGCCCCATGTTTTCTTATTTTAAAACATGATTCAGGAGTGGGCGTTTGGCATAGTGGTTAAGACACTGCTTGTAATGTCTGCATTGCATATATATAGTAGTGCCTTGGTTCAAGTTCTGACTGCACTCCCAAGTCCAGCTTCCTGATAATGCACACTCTGGAAAGCAGCATGTGATGCTTCGAATAGTTGGGTCCCCACCATCCACATAGCATACCTAGATGGAGTTCCTGACTCATGGCTATGCTATGGCACAGTCTCAGCCATCGTGGGCACTTGGGGAATGATTCAGTGGATTGGAGTCCTCTATTTGCCTCTCTGTCTCTCAAATAAACAAAATTTTAAAAAATAATTCAAAGGCACAATAGTCAAAATATCGTGGTAACAGTATTGACATGTAGACCAATGAAGTAAATTTGAGAGTTCAGAAATGAACCTATGCATCTATGGTCAACTGATTTTCAACAAAGGTGCTGGGACAATTGAGTTGTACAAGAACTCTTTCCACAACAAATAGTGCTTGGCAGCTAGATATGTGTGTGCAAAAAGATGAAATTGAAACTTACCTCACACCTTCTACAAAAATTAGCTTAAAATAAACCCCATAACTAAATATAAAAGCTAAAAGTCTAAAACTCTAATGGTTAGGAATACAACATAGGAATAGATCTTTATGGCCTTGTATTGGGCAATATATTCTTAGAAATGACAACAAAAGTACTAGTATCAATGGACAAAAATAGATAAATTGAGCTTCATCAAAGTTTAAACCTTCTGTGCATCAAAGCACAGAAAAAAATGAAGACAACTTTCAGGAAAATATTTTCAAATTATGTATGTGAAAAGGGTCTAATATTGGCCGGCGCCGTGGCTCAACAGGCTAATCTTCCGCCTTGCGGCGCCGGCACACCGGGTTCTAGTCCCGGTCGGGGCACCGGATTCTGTCCCGGTTGCCCCTCTTCCAGGCCAGCCCTCTGTCGTGGCCCGGGAGTGCAGTGGAGGATGGCCCAAGTGCTTGGGCCCTGCACCCCATGGGAGACCAGGAAAAGCACCTGGCACCTGGCTCCTGCCTTCGGATGAACGCGGTGCGCCGGCCGCAGCGCGCCGGCCGCGGCAGCCATTGGAGGGTGAACCAACGGCAAAGGAAGACCTTTCTCTCACTGTCCACTCTGCCTGTCAAAAAATTAAAAAGAAAAAAAGAAAAAAAAAGAAAAGAAAAGGGTCTAATATCTAGGATATAAAAAGAACATCGAGGGGCCGGGTTGTGGTTCAGCAGGTCAAGCTGCTGCCTGTGACGCCAGCATCCTACATGGGTACCAGTTCAAGTCCCAGCTGCTCCACTTCGAATCCAGCTCCCTGCTCATGTGCCTGGGAAAGCGGCAGAAGGTGGCCCAAGTGCTTGGGCCCCTTTCCCCCACATGGGAGACTGCAGCCATGTGGGGAGTGATCCAGTGAAGGGAACATTTCTCTCTCTCTTTCTCTGTCTCTTTTCCTCTCACTGTAACTCTGCTTTTCAAATACGTTTTTTGAAAAGAACATCTGTTACTTGAAAAAAAAGATGAACAACCTAAATAATAGTGCACAAATGAATAGACGTTTGACCAGAGAAGATCAACCTATGGCCAACAAGCATGTGAAAAGATGGCAACATCATTAGTTAAAAGGAAAATTGAAACCACAACGATATGCCACTTCACACTCACTAGAATGGCTACACTACAAAAATACCAAAGCTATTGTTGGCAAGGATGTGGAGAATTTGCAACATTGTATATTGCTGGTGGCAAAGTAAAATAGTGCTTCCACTGTGGAAAAGAGTTTGGTAATTTTTTTAAAAAGTTAAACATAGAATTACTATGTGGGGCCGGCACTGTGGCACAGTGGGTTAACACCCTGGCCTGAAGCACCGGCATCCCATATAGGTACCAGTTCGTGTCCCGGCTGCTCCACTTCTGATCTAGTTCTCTGCTATGGCCTGGGAAAGCAGTAGAAGATGGCCCAAGTCCTTGGGCCCCTGCACCCATGTGGGAGACCCGGAAGAAGCTCCTGGCTTCGAATAGGTGCAGCTCCAGCCGTTGCGGCCAATTGGGGAGTGAACCAGCGGATAGAAGATCTCTCTCTCTCTCTCTCTCTCTGCCTCTCCTCTCTCTCTGTGTAACTCTGACTTTCAAATAAATAAATAAATCTTAAAAAAAAAAGGATAACCATGTGATCAGTCAATTACACTTCTAAGTATATACCACTACTAATGAAACAGATATTCAAACACTGGTATAAGAATGTAGATAGCAGCACTAGTCACGACTGGAAAATATCCACTAACAGATGAATAAATTCTTTTTTTTAATGTATTTATTTTATTTTTTTTTTTTGGCAGGCAGAGTGGACAGTGAGAGAGAGAGACAGAGAGAAAGGTCTTCCTTTGCCGTTGGTTCACCCTCCAATGGCCACCATGGCCGGCATGCTGCAGCCGGCACACTGCACTGATCCGATGGCAGGAGCTAGGTGCTTCTCCTGGTCTCCCATGGGGTGCAGGGCCCAAGCACTTGGGCCATCCTCCACTGCACTCCCTGGCCACAGCAGAGAGCTGTCCTGGAAGAGGGGCAACCGGGACAGAATCCGGTGCCCCGACCGGGACTAGAATCCAGAGTGTCGGTTCCGCAAGATAGAGGATTAGCCTAGTGAGCCGCGGCACCGGCCCAGATGAATGAATTCTAAACCGTGCTATATCAATACATGATTTTTAAAAAAGATTTATTTATTTTACTTGAAAGTCAGTTACACAGAGAGAGGAGAGGCAGAGAGAGAGAGAGAGGTTTCCATCCGCTAGTTCACTCCCCAATTGTCTGCAATGGCCAGAGCTGCGCCAATCCAAACCCAGGAGCCAGGAGCTTCTTCAGGCCTCCCAACGAAGGTGCAGGGTCCCAAGCACTTGGGCCATCCTCTACTGCTTTCCCAGGCCGATGCAACCAGCGGCTTTACCTGCTATGCCACAGCGCTGAGCCGAATACATGAAATATTTAACCACCACGAGGCATGAAGTATTGATACTAGGGGTTAGGTGAACTTCCACCACTGAATCTATGAGCCTGTTGCCGGTTGCACGGAGCCTCCTCCCTTCCCCCTTGTCTGACACTCACCCAGCACCTGTGCTTTGTCCCTCCTGTATCCGGAAGAGTTCGTTGACCATCCACTCACCCTCCTTCTCACTTCTTTCCCCCTCCGTGAGCTCCACTTCCCGAGTGTTAACCTGCACTCACTCACGTGTATGGAAAGACTAGGACAGGTGGCGCTGGACGCGTTCCCTCTTAGTCTCACTGCTCAGCCGCCCTCACTGTGGCTTGAGCATCCAGGAGTGCTAAAGGTGCTTTGCTCAGCTCAGCGAACACCAACGGGCCGCTAAGTCGCGCGGCCGCTTCCTAGGCCTCACCCCACTGAGCCCTCATCAGCCCCTGACACGCAGGGGTCAGTCCCAGTTGGAACTGTCTTGGAAACACATGCCTACCATTCGGCCAGACACGTTTCCTCTGGCCAAGTACCGACGGTGCCGATGCTTCAGGGTCCTCCGAAGTCACTTCGTTTTCTCCTGTTCCGGCTTCCCAAGCTATCTCCCACACACCTGTGGATCTAAGGACGCCTGTGTGCAGATGAAGACTGCTCACTATAGGAAATTCAGCTAATACAGAACAGCAGAGAGAAGACAGGAAGACAATTACCACACTCCACGACGGGCGTCATTAACACCAGGTGAACCGCTCAGACGTCTCCCGGTGCATAAGAAAGCGCTGTTAGTAAGTTCTCCTCTGTGACGCCGCGCCACTGGGCAATTTTCTTCTGTCCCCTGGGTCGTGTTTTCCTTCAAATTTGGTTTTCAGCCTGTCTGCATGTGATGCTCTTGTTTTCTTCTTGGCTTTGTTGTGTTTGCATAGTAGCCTGCTCTTTTCAACTCACTTCAGTGGAAGGCTAGGTGGAGCGTGCTCTCGTCTCGGGTGCAGGCTGCACGGATTCCCCCACACACACACCACATGCCCTGAACCGAGACTCTTGCCCCCTTCTCCGGGCTGAGCTGTGACGCGTGTGTGTAGCTGTCACGTCACGGCAGCTTTGGCATCACGGAGCTGCGGTAGGTCGTGCTGGTGATGCCGAATCTTGACCTGGAGGCTCTGGGCACTACCACTTCTCAAACTTGTGGCCTGAGGGGTTCCTGCCTTGTTTTTATTTATTTATTTTTTGACAGGCAGAGTGGAAAGTGAGAGAGAGAGAGAAAGACAGAGAGAAAGGTCTTCCTTTGCCGTTGGTTCACCCTCCAATGGCTGCCAAGGCCGGCACACCATGCTGATCCGAAGCCAGGAGCCAAGTGCTTCTCCTGGTCTCCCATGGGGTGCAGGGCCCAAGCACTTGGGCATCCTCCACTGCACTCCCGGGCCACAGCAGAGAGCTGGACTGGAAGAGGGGCAACCGGGACAGAATCCGGTGCCCCGACCAGGACTAGAACCCGGTGTGCCAGCGCTGCAAGGTGGAGGATTAGCCTATTGAGCCACGGCGCCGGCCGCCTTTTTTTTTTTTTTTAAGATTCATTTATTTATTTGAAAGGCAGAGTTACAGAGAGGCAGAGGCAAAGAGAGAGGGGTGGGGAGTCTTCTATCCACTGGTTTGCTCCCCAAATGGCTACAAGAGGCAGAGCTGGGCAGATCCAAAGCAAGGAGCCAGGAGCCAGGAGCTTCCTCTGGGTCTCCCACGTGGGTGCAGGGGCCCATGGACTTGGGCCATCTTCTACTGCTTTCCCAGGCCATAGCAGAGAGCTGCATCAGAAGAGGAGCAGGCTGGCACCGTGGCTCACTAGGCTAATCCTCCACCTTGCAGCGCTGGCACACCAGGTTCTAGTCCGGGTCGGGGCACCGGATTCTGTCCCGGTTGCCCTTCTTCCGGTCCAGCTCTCTGCTGTGGCCCGGGAGTGCAGTGGAGGATGGCCCAAGTGCTTGGGCCCTGCACTCCATGGGAGACCAGGAGAAGCACCTGGCTCCTGCCATCGGATCAGCGCAGTGCGCTGGCCGCAGCAGCCATTGGAGGGTGAACCAACGGCAAAAAGGAAGACCTTTCTCACTGTCTGTCTCTCTCTCACTGTCCACTCTGCCTGTCCAAAAAAAAAAAAAAAAGAAGAGGAGCAGCCAGGCCTCGAACCAGCACCCATATAGGATGCCAGCACTGCCGGCGGTGTCTTTACTGAGCACAGTGCCGCCCCCCTGCTTTGTTTTGTTGTGACTGGCTGTGCTGTGTGCCAGCCTGCCCCACTTCTTTTATTTTTAAAAGATTTATTCGTTTATTTGATAGGCAGTGTTACAGAGAGACAGAAGCAGAGAGGGAGAAGGGGAGAGAGGTCTTCCATCGCTGGTTCACTCCCCAAATGGTCGCAATGGCCGGAGCTGCCGATCTGAAGCCAGGAGCTGTAATCCTGAGAACTAGGAAGGCTGATCGCATAGCTCCCAGTGTGAGACAAAAGGCCTGAAAGTCCCCAGAGGGCTACTGGTGCAAGTCCTGGAGTCCGAAGGGTGAAGTGCCTGGATTCTGAGGTGTAATTGCAGCAGCAGAGGAAAACACGCACCCTGCTCAGTGAGCAAGAACCAGAGAATGAGTTTGCCCTTTTCCTCCTTCCTGCCCTATCGGGGGCCCCCAGCCAATTGGATGTTGATAGCTGACACTTAAGACAGCTTTCCCCGAGTCAGTTCAAGTCACACACAACGATCTCCGGAAGCGCCTTCACCGACACACCTAGAAGTAAGTGTCCCCTAATCCAGCCAAATTGGCGATCCAAATTAGCCATCACAGGCGGCAAATGCGATGGAAGAGTAATGCTACAGGAGAGAAGCTGCCCTCCCTGAGTGTGATGGTTAATTTTATGTGTAAATTCGACGAGGGCATCAGATGCCCAGATATTTGATGAAACATTGTGGGTTTTTTTTTTATATCTGTGTGGCTGTTCCCCAAAGAGATTAATGTTTGAGGTGGGGTACTAAGTATAGTGGGAGCCACCCCCATGCAGATAGGCATCATCCAATACACTGAGGGCCTGAACAAAACAAAAGTTCTTACCCCATTTATATTGTCCCCTCCACTCCCAGTTGTGTCAGCCTTTCCACCCCTGTCTGAGGAGATTAAGTTTACGTTTCCCGAGGAAATTATAATGGCCTTCTTGGAGGCAGCTGGCATGCAAGGTATTGCTGACTCCTCACTACCCACCTCCACCACCTTTCTTTGCTTCTAGATTTATAACTAAACACAGGTGCCAGTAGGCACCTAACAGTGAGGTACAAAGTCTGACTCATAAGGAGGTGTGCTACTCTTCAAAAGAACTACTTCAGTTTTCTAATTCTTACAAATAAAATCTAGGGAATACGTGGGAATAGATTTTGAGCATGTGGGGTAATTGTTGTAAGGAATGTGAAGTTGAATCAGGCCAATTTATTGACAGGGGCCCAGTAAGCAGAGCTTCTTCATTTAGTGGTGCTGCTCAGAGAGGTAGAAAGGGCTCTGGTTGGCTCAGACATGAACAAAAATATGGCCCAGAGTGAGTACATGGCAAATGTCTGATCTGCCTTGATTTGATGTAGAGGAAGGGATTCACGGGCTTAGAGAGAGTGGGACATTGTAGTGAACTTGTCATTTAATACCTATGCATCCACACTGGGGGTATCCAATAGATCTACACATCACCAATGCTGTGAGGAATAAATTTGTAAGGGGATTTCCAGCGTCCTTGAAGGACTCTGTGATTATTCTTGTCTATAGGCCAGACCTTACAATGGGAGCCACAACCATTCAGTTGGGAAAATGGAATGCAATGGGAATAACTGGATCCTAAAGCGATAGGGCCCATGTGTATGTAGCACTCAACCACCATTGGCACGATGGACGTTTTTGCCATAGCAGATAGTGGAGTCAAAGAAGCAGAGAGTCACACTTGCACAGACCTAGGGCATTGGCTAGTTCATTGTCACATTCCTAGAAATGTAGTAGATGGGAAGCCTACTAAATTCTTACTTGATCTATGTAAGTAGAAAAGTTCTAGGCAAAGTGACGAACATCTAATCTGACTAATAAAATGAGTCATGGCCCTCAGTCAATTTCTGGATTCGGGATAGCTTATAGAGCAAGAATTCCTTGAATGAAGGGAAGCTGGGTCCTCTTGAAGAAGGATGCTAGTTTACTACCAAACATTAACACTGTAATCCTCTCCAAGCCTTCTCCAAAAACGTTGACAGCTTTTTCCAAGCATAACAGTGCATTGAGGGAAAGGAGAAAAATCAGACATATCAGGGACTAATAAACTCTGTATCTGGACTGACGCTAATTCTAGAAGGCCCCAAACTTCACTGTGGCCCTCCAATCAATATGCGGGCTTATGGAGGTTTAGCTCAGACTCAACTCATAGTTGGCCTAGTAGGTCAATGACCTCTTCTGGAGTGTATAATGGGGCTAGACATTCTCTGAAACTGTCACAATCCCCACATATGTTCTCTGACCTATGGAGTAAGCGCTATTATGGAGGGAAATGTAAGGTAGAAGCCACTAGAACTTGCTTACACCTGGGAAAACAGTGAACTCCATTTCCCTTCTTAAACAAAATTATAAAGTGTCAAGAGGAGAAAACTATTTTCTTTTCTCCATCTTCCTACTTGGAATTTGATGTATTTAATAGCATTTTGTGATCATGAGAAGGTCAAGAAAATTATAGAAATGTCTGGCGTGACATTTTAAAGTCACTGAACCAACTACAACAGCCATCTTCTAGACTTTTTGTGAAAATTTCTGCACTATGTTTTCTGGAATTCAATGGTGAAGCCATCAGGTTCTGGACTTTTCCTTGATGAAAGACTTTTAATTACTACTTCAATCTCATTGTTTGTTATGGGTCTGTTTAGATTGTCTATATCTTTTTGATCTGATCCTGGTAGGTTATATATATCCAGGACTTTATCCATTTCTTTGAGGTCTTCCAGTTTAGAAGCATACAGTTTTTCGTAGTAGTTTCTTATGATCCTTTGTATTTCCATAGTGGCAGTGGTAATGTCTCCCTTTTCATTCTAAATTTATTTATTTGAGGATGTACTAACAGAGCAGATATAATCAGTATCCAATCAACAAGATGACAGATGTTATTTTTATTGACCAATACTAACCTTGAATGAAAATGGGTTAAATGCTCCAGCCAAAAGACTTAGATTGGCTGAATGGATTAAAAAAAACCAGCAACAACCCAGGATTCTGCTATATGCTGCCTATAAGAAACTCACTTCACAAATAAAGAAACACACATAGACTGAAAATAAAGGGCTGGAAAAAGTTATACCAGGCGAATAGAAACCAAAAACAAGTTGGAGTAGCTATCTTTGTATCAGATAAATAGACCTGAAATAAAAAAAGTAAAAAAAGATAAAGACGGATTTTGATAAAAGCTTTTTGATAAAAGCTTTGATTTGGCAAAAAGATGTAATTTATATATATATTATATATATATATATATATATATATATATATATTTCCAACACCAGACCACCCAGATATACCTATTAGACCTAATGGAAGAGATGGATCTGAATATAATAATAGCGGATGACTTTGACTTCAACATCTCACTCTCATCAATGGACAGATGATCCGTACAGAATGAAGATACATAGGAGTTGGAATGTACTGTTGAGCAAATGGCGCTAACAGACATTTAAAGGACATTTCCTCCAACAGCTGTAGAATACACGTTCTTCTCATAAGACCATGTGACATTTTCTAGGATATACCATAGATTAGGTCACAAATTAAGTCTTAGCAAGTCCAAAAATACTGAAAGCCTATCATGTATCTTCTCAGTTTACAAAGGAATGAAACTAGAAGTCAACAAGAACAATAGAATATTCATAAATACGTGACAAGTCAACATGTTCCTGAATGATCAATGGATCACTGAAGAAATGTAAAAGGAAATAAAAAAGTTTCTTGAAATAAATGAAAATGAAAAACACAACATACAAAAACCTGTGGGATACAGTGAAAAGCAGTATTAAGAGTGAAGTTTATAGCACTAAGTGCTTACATTAAAGAAAGAGAAATGTCTCAAGTAAATGATCCAATGATGCGTCTCAAAGACTTCGAGAAACAGGAGCAAACCAAACCCCAGATCAGCAGAAGGTGAGAGGTAATAAGGATCAGAGTAGAAATAAGTGAAATGGAAACTAAAATAAATTTAAAAATCAACAAAAAGGCTGTTTTTTCAAGAAGATAAAATAGGTATAACTTCAGTTGGACTAACAAAAAAAACTATTTAATTTGATTCAAAATTCTCACCTTTCCACAGTCAAAAATTTCAGCCTCATGGGCTGGCGTTGTGGCGCAGTGGGTTAAGCCATCACCTGCAATGCCAACATCCATATACGCATCAGTTCCAGTCCTGGCTGTTCCGTTTCCAATCCAGCTGCCTACTAATGCACCTGGGAATGCTTTGGTTTTCGAACCAGCACCGGTATGGGAGGTCAGCATTGCACGTGGCAGCTTAACCCACCGTGCCACAATGCTGGCCCCAAAGAAATAAAACCTAAAAAAAATTCAGTCTGTTAATCTTGAGCCCAATTTTTTTTTCTGTTACAAGGAAGAAATATTTCTCCTTTTATGCCTTTGGTTGTACTTCGGATTCCAGCTTGCCTCATCTTCTCAAGTATGTTGAGCCTTTGACTCTCTGTCTCCAAATACACAATTTTCAGAATCATTAATCAATCCATCTCATCATTACTAACATAAACATTTAAACATATTTTGGTAGATCCCATTTTTTTAAAGATTTATTTATTTACTTGAAAGAGTTACACAGAGAGAGAAGGAGAGGCAAGAGAGAGAGAGAGAGAGAGAGAGAGAGAGAGAGAGAGAGAGAGAGAGGTCTTCTATCCACTGGTTCCCTCCCCGGATGGCCACTGCAGCGGGAGCTGTGCTGATCTGAAGTCTGGAGCCAGGAGCTTCTTCCAGATCTCCCATGTGGGTGCAAAGACCCAAGGACTTGGGCCATCTTCTACTGCTTTCCCAGGCCATAGCAGAGAGCTGGATAGAAAGTGCAGCAGCCGGGACTAGAACCAGAGCCCAGATGGGATGTCAGCACTGCAGGTGGTGGCTTTATCAGCTACACCACAGCGCAGGCTGCTGAGCAAAATATTGATGAATACATCATTTTTTTTTTGACAGGCAGAGTGGACAGTGAGAGAAAGAGAGACAGAGAGAAAGTTCTTCCTTTGCCGTTGGTTCACCCTCCAATGGCCACTGTGGCCGGCGCATCGCACTGATCCAAAGCCAGGAGCCAGGTGCTTCTCCTGGTCTCCCATGGGGTGTAGGGCCCAAGTACTTGGGCCATCCTCCACTGCACTCCAGGGTCATAGCAGAGAGCTGGCCTGGAAGAGGGGCAACTGGGACAGAATCCAGCACCCTGACCGGGACTAGAACCTGGTGTGCCAGCGCCACAGGCAGAGGATTAGCCTATTGAGCCGCAGTGCTGGCTGATGAATACATCTTACTATCCATTTTCCCAAGAAGCACAGAGGCCTGAAGGCAAGATCTACACTGATGCATGAACCATAACTAATGACTGGGCTAGATAATCAGGGAATTCAAAGGAACAGGATTGGCAGATTAGTGACAAGATTTGAGGAGGAGGTATGTGTACGACCCTCTTCTGATGGACCCAGACTCTGAGAATATTTGTGTACCATGTGAAAAATTGATCTTTTTTTTAAGATTTATTTATTTATTTGAAAATCAGAGTTGCAGGGAGAGATGGAGAGACAGAGAAATCCCCATCTACTGGTTCTCTCCCCAAATGGCTGCAATGGCCAAGACTAGGACAGATCAAAGCCAGGAGCTAGGAACTTCATCTGGGACTCCCATGTGGGTTCAGGGTCCTACGACTTGGGCCATCTTCTGCAGCTGTCCCAGGCATGTTATCAGGGAGCTGGGTCAGAAGTGGAGCAACTGGGACTTGAACCAGCACCCATATGGGATGCTGGCACCGCAGACAGCAGCTTAACCTGCTGCACCACAGCAGCAGCCCGGAAAACATTAATTTTCAGTATCCAGATTGATCCACCAAATATCGTTCCTCGTTAGTGATAGAGGACGAAAACGGAAATGATTTGGCCTGCACATCGGAGGGAGCATTTTGAGTTGCCTCGTGCCCCTTGACCCCTACCAATTTCACAGAGGTGCCAGGCTTCTGTAAGTTCGAAGGATTGAACTGCAAGTCAGTCTCTTGACCTTCAGGAGTCTTTCCAAGATAGTTAAGGTACCTGCTGTTTCCTATTTTCTCTGTCCTATCAGCATGGTGTCATGAAAGAGCAGGCTGATTTTCACTGGACCGTGGAGCTCAGCCTAGGAATATGACAGTGGGTAAATAGGAGTATCTATGTGAGGAGAGCAAAATGCTTTGCGTTTTCTGCTTGCTCCAGTAAGAGGTCACTTCTGGGACAGCAAGTTCTGTGGGCGTCACCATCTGATTGACTTTATGACAGTCCACATCCATGCTGCAAGGTCTGTCTCCCTCTTGCACTGGTGAAAATGGGAGTGGGAATGAGATAAGAATCTCAACCTCTAAATCTTTTTTTTTTTTACCAAGAAACATTTTTTATTGATGTATAATAACTGCACATATTTTTGGAGTCCAGTGTGATAATACATATAGACAATGTGTAATGATCAAATCTGAGTGAATAGAATCTCTGTCTCTTTAAACATCATTTCTTTCTGTTGGGAACCTTTAAACTCCTCTCATCTAGTTTTTTGGGTTTTTTTTGTTTTGTTTTTGTTTTTGTTTTACAGGCAGAGTGGACAGAGAGAGAGAGACAGAGACAGAGAGAAAGGTCTTCCTTGGTTCACCCTCCAATGGCCGCTGCGGCCAGCACACTGCTCTGATCCGAAGGCAAGAGCCAGGTGCTTATCCTAGCCTCCCATGGGGTGCAGGACCCAAGCACTTGGGCCATCCTCCACTGCATTCCCGGGCCACAGCAGAGAGCTGGACTGGAAGAGGAGCAACCGGGACAGAATCCGGCACCCCGACCGGGACTAGAACCCGGTGTGTTGGCACCGCTAGGCCAGAGGATTAGCCTATTGAGCCGCAGCGCCGGCCTATTTTTTTGTTTTTGTTTTTGCTTTTTTTTTTTTTTAATAAAATGTCTATTACTGGTGCTGTGGCACAGTGGATTAAAGCCCTGGCCTGCAACTCTGTCATCTCACGTGGATGCCGGTTCAAGTCTCGGCTGCTCCACTTCCAATCCAGTTCCCCGCTACTGTGCCTGGGAAAGCAATGGAGAATGGCTGAAATGCTTGTGTCCCTGCACTCACGTGGGAGACCTGGAGGAAGCTCCTGGCTCCTGGCTTCAGATCAGCGCAGCTCAGGCTCTTGAGCGCATTTGGGGAGTGACCCAGAAGATGAAAGAGCTCACTCTCTCTCTCTCTCTCTCTCTCTCTCTCTCTCTCTTTCTCTGTAACTCTGCCTTTCAAATAAAAATAATTCTTTGTGTACCATGTATATTTCATGTATTTCAAATAAAAATAAATCTTTGTGTACTTTCTGGTGATAATTATCATAAAACTGTGAGATCATAACTATTATAAAATTGTGTATAATAGATAACTATTATAAAATGTGAACTCATTGTGGTTTTAACATGCATTTGCCTGATGATTAGCTATCTGCTGGCCATTTGTGTGTCTGTTGAGAAATGTCTAGTCAGGTTCTCTTCCCGTTTTTTTAGAAATTGGGTGTTCTGTTTTATTGCATTGAGTTGAGTTCCTTGTGTATTTTGGGTATTAATTGTTTATCAAATATATGATGTGCAAATAGTCCCTCTCAGTCCATAGGTTGGCTCCTCACGCTGCTAATTTTTCTCTTGTGGTGTAGGAGCTTTAGCTTGATGCAATCCTGCATGTCTGTGTTTGCTTCTGTCACCTGTTCTTTCAAGGTCACATCCAAAAACTCATTGCTGAAAGCAACATCATGGAGATTTTCTGTGATGTTTTCTCTCAGTAACTTTATTATTTCAGGTCTTACATTTAAATGCTTAGTCCCCTTTGAGTTGATGTTTGTATACGATGTGAGATAAGGATCCGATGTGTCTTTCTGCATGTGGACATCCACCACCATTTGTTGAAAGGAGTATCCTTTTCACATTGTATGCTTTTGGCACCTTGAGGAAAAGTCAGTTGTCCCAACATGCTGTTCATTTCTGGGATCTCCTCTGTTCTGTTGCAGTCTTCATGCTCGGTTTTCTGTTCTATTTTACGCTAGTGCCATGCTGCTTTGATTAGCACAGAATTGTACTGTATTTTGAAGTCAGGTAGTATAACGCCTCCAGCATTGTGCGTTTTGCTTCCAATTCAGCCAATTTCCTTTTCTCATAACAAGAACGACCCTTCCTCCAATCTCCAGCAACAAGTTCCTCATTCCTGTCTGGGACTTCACCAGATTGGCTTTTGCTACCCCCATTTCGACCAATATTATACTCATGACCTCACCAGAATCTCTTAATGGCCCACTCATGGTCATCAAGGATTTCGCTAGTGTGCACCACGAAACTCTTCCAACCTGTCCCCATTGCCCAGTTCCAATGCTGCTTGTACATTTGTAGGTATTAGTTACAGCGACATTTCCCCCCACTCCCTCACCCAGCACCAATGACCTATCGTAGTGTGCTTGAGCCATGATATATAACACAATGCTATAAACTGGGTATCCTAGAAACAAGACAAATGTGTTTCTCACGGTCCGGAAGCTAGGAAGTCTAAGCTCAGGACATCAGAGAATTAGGTATTTGGTGAGAGCCTACCTTCTGGTTCACAGATGCACATTCTAGCTGTGTCTTTTTTTTAAAATTAATTCATTTATTTATTTCAAAGTCAAAGTTACACAGAGAGGAGAGTTAGAGACAGAGAGGACTTCCATCCGCTGGTTCACTCCCCAAATGGCTGCAATGTCCAGAGCTGCGCTGATCTGAAGCCAGAGGCAGGAGCTTCTTTTGGGTCTCCCATGAGGGTGCAGGGACCCAAACACTTGGGCCATCTTCCACTGCTTTCCCAGAACTGAAGCAGAGAGCTGGATAGGAAGTGGAGCAGCTGGGACTCGAACCGGTGCCCATATTGGATGCTGGCACTTCAGGCCATGGCGTTAACCCACTGCGTCACAGCGCCGGTCCCTATAATAAACTTTTAAAAAAGAAAATTTAAAAAAGAAAAATTACTCTGATAGCTGAAAACTATCAAATACATTTAAACAGGTGAATTAATAATGAATTTTTATGTTTTTTAATATTTATTTGATTTCTTTGAAAGAGTTACAGAGAGATGTAGAGACACACACACACACACACACACAGAGAGAGAGAGAGAGAGAGAGAGAGAGAGAGAGAGAGAGAAGGGGGGAGAGAGAGAAAGAGAAGGGAGAGAGTGAGAGAGAGAGAGGTCTTCCATGCACTGGTTCACTCCCAAATGGCCACAATGACCAGAGCTGAGCTAATCCGAAGCCAGGAGCCAGGATCTTCTTCCAGGTCTCCCACGTGGGTGCAGGGGCCCAAACATTTGGGCCATCTTCTACTGCTTTCCCAGGCCATAGCAGAGAGCTGGGTTGGAAGTGGAGCAGCCAGGACTTGAATGGGTGGCCATATAGGATGCCAGCACTTCAGACCAGGGCTGTAACCCGCTGCACCAAAGTGCCAGCCCCTGTCAGTCTTCTTTTATCTTTTTCTATCCTATTTGGTTGCCCTCTCCCACATACCCCAATTGTAAAGTTACCTTCTGTAGAAAAGTCCAAAGTTAAATACACACACACACACAGAGAGGAACAATCTCTTGTAGTTCCAGCAGCCAGAGATAACTAATTACCATTCTAGACTATTTCTTCCCAGCATTATTTATAGACAGCTATACATAGTTGACATACAGTATATTCTTTTTTTTTTTTTTTTTGACAGGCAGATTTAGACAGTGGGAGACAGAGAGACAGAGAGACAGAGAGACAGAGAGAAACGTCTTCCTTTCTATTGGTTCACCCTCCAAATGGCCGCTACAGCCTGCGCGCTGGGCCGATCTGAAGCCAGGAGCCAGGTGCTTCTCCTGGTCTCCCATGCGGGTGCAGGGCCCAAGCACTTGGGCCATCCTCCACTGCACTCCCTGGCCACAGCAGAGAGCTGGACTGGAAGAGGGGCAACCGGGACAGAATCTGGCACCCCGACCGGGACTAGAACCCGGTGTGCCGGCACCACAGGTGGAGGATTAGCCAAGTGAGCTGCAGCGCCGGCCAAGATAAATTATATTCTAATATTAAATTTTAACACTTTTCCACATCAACAAACTTCTGTCATGAAAAGTATAACATTTTTTTCAAAAACCCACATAAACAATACTGTATATTTCCTATGAGTCCAAATATATGCATCTGAAACTATTTAAATACATAAAAGCTCACAAAATAGACAATAAGCAGCATTATTCCTGGAAGAGAATAAATAGAGTAGGATTGAGAGTGGTCTATGAGAATTTTAAGGGCCGGTGCTGTGGCGCAGCGGGTTAACACCCTGGCCTGAAGTGTCAGCATCCCATATGAGCTCCAGTTCTAATCCTGGCTGCTCCTCTTCCCAATCCAGCTCTCTGCTATGGCCTGGGATAGCAGTAGAAGATGGCCCAAGTCCTCGGACCCCTACACCTGCATGGGATACCCGGAGGAGGCTCCTGGCTCCTGGCTTCAGATCGGCGCAGCTCCAGCCGTTGCAGCCATTTGGGGAGCGAACCAGCAGATGGAGGACCTCTCTGTCTTTACCTCTCTCTGTAACTCTTTTAATAAAATAAGTCTTTAAAAAATGAGAATTTTGGTCTTATTTATAATGTTCTGATTTTATTTTAAAAACAGAATGTTTTGTTTCCATTGTAAATGTTATAAGTTACATAAAAGGGATATATATGTAATTTACTTTCAAATGATTCATAAGATATACATATTGAAATAATGCAAATGCAAATATCGCAAAAAGGCAATAGTGGATGAATCTTGGTGAGTGATATATGGTAGTTCAATATTATTTCCTAATAAAACGTTTTAAATTCATCTAAATATATCATCCTGGATCATTGCCGTGTCTATCAAGTCTTGCCACAGGGTTTTATTGCCCAATTTCAGTTTCTGTTTAAGAGTCCAACAACATCAAAGAAAATTGTTGGTGCAGGCGCTGTGGCATCATATATGGTTGCTGGTTCGAGTCCTGGCTCCTCAACTTCCGATCTAGCTCCCTGCTAATGCACTTGGGAAAGCAGTGGAAGATGGCCCAAATGCCTGGGTTCCTGTACCCATGTGGGAGACCTGGAGAAAGCGCTTGGCTTCTGGCTTAATATCAATCTCAGTGCAGCTCCAGCCATCACAGCCATTTGGGGAAGTGAACCAGCATATGGAAGATTCTCTCTCTCTCTCTCTCTCTCTCCTTTAAATAAATAAGTCTTTTTTTTTTGACAGGCAGAGTGGACAGTGAGAGAGAGAGAGACAGAGAGAAAGGTCTTCCTTTGCCGTTGGTTCACCCTCCAATGGCCGCCGCAGCTGGCGCACTGTGGCCGGCGCACCGCGCTCATCCGATGGCAGGAGCCAGGTGCTTCTCCTGGTCTCCCATGGGGTGCAGGGCCCAAGCACCTGGGCCATCCTCCACTACACTCCCGGGCCACAGCAGAGGGCTGGCCTGGAAGAGGGGCAACCGGGACAGAATCCGGCGCCCCAACCGGGACTGGAACCCGGTGTGCCGGCGCCGCAAGGCGAAGGATTAGCCTGTTGAGCCACGGCGCTGGCCAATAAGTCTTTTTTAAAAAGAAGATTGTTTTGATAATCAGGGCTTTGGGGTGGGTGTTGTAGCACAGCAGGTTATGGGTTGCCTGCACCCCATAGTGGGGTGCCAGGTCAAGTCCTGGCTGTTAGGCTTCTGAGTCAGCCTCCTGCGACTGCACGTGGGAAGGCAGCATGTAAAGGCCCAAGTGCTTGAGTCTCTGCGATCCACATGGGAGACCTGGATGAAGTTTCAGGCTCATGGCTTTGGCCTGGCTCAGCCCCAGCTGTTCCGGCTATTTGAGGAGTGAACCAGCTATTTGAAGATCCCTCCCTGCCAAGATCTTTCAAATAAATAAATAAATCTATTTAAGAAGAATCAAGCATTAAGGAAGCACACACTCACACATACAACATAGACAGACATAAAAGCCAAACGATACATTCAAACCGTATGAAAACAAAATAATTTCAAGGTGTGCTATAATCAGCACAATATAGTTTTTAGAAAATTTCCATCTAACAAGATCAGCTTGCAAAAATCAGTAACATTTCAATGAAGAAAGCCGTCCCATTAAAACAACAGCAACAAAAACTGAAAAATAACTCGGACTAAATTGAAACAAAGGGGTAGAAGAGATCACTCAGACCTGGAAAGCCATCCCATGCTCATGGGTTTGAAGAACTAATGTTTTTGAATGTCCATAGTACTAAAATTAGTCTACAGTCAGTGCAGTCCCTGTCACAATACCGTGACATTCTTCACAGAAACAGAATGGGAGAAAATACTTCCAAGCTGTCCAGCTGCTGAGATGAAAGAACCCAACACCCTCCCCCACCCAAAACCAATTTAAAAAGTGTGCAAATGATCTGAGTAGCCATGTCTGAAGAGAAAACACACAAATGGGCAACAAGTATCTGAAATCGTCAGGGAAAGGGAAATGAAAGCCACAGTGAAATACTATCACACCTGTTCATTTGGCTAAAGATCAAAGAAGACTCAGATTCTGGTGAAGATGTAGGGAAAGGGGAGCTCTCCTGCACCGTTGATGGGAATGGTAATCAGTGCAGCCCTGTGGGAAACCAGAGTTTCCTCAGAAATCTAGAACCAGAACTGCCTTACGGTCCAGCAGTCCCACTGTGGGTGTATATATCCAAAGGAAAGGAAGCCGGAATGTCCAAGAGATGCCTGCACTCCTGCGTTTATTGCTGCACTGTTCACACCCGGGGTGTGGAGTCGACCTGGGTGCTCCGTTGGTCAATGAGTGGATAAAGAGCACGTGGTTACTTCTACACAGTAGAATAGTACTCAGCCATAAAAAAGGATGCAGCAGAAATGAGGCAGGAGGACATTGTGTCAGCACAGAAAGAAAACTACTGCAGGTTCTCACTTGAGTGTGAAAGCTTAGAAAGTTGATCTCAAGAACAGGGATCACCAGAGGCCAGGAGGAGGAGCATGGGCCATGGGTGCCTGGGTGCAGCTGGGTGGGAGGGGTAACTTGGTAGGTCACTCACTGAACAGTACTTGTGTGTCTCAGAGTAGCTAATGGGATTCTGCATGTTCCCAACACAAGTGATCAGCATTTGAGGTGACAGGTATGCTAATTAACCTGGTCATTACATGTTGTGTACATGCACTGGAAGACCACACTGGACCGCATATGGATGTATGATTATATGTGTCAATTATGAACAAATACACACGTCACTGTCTTAAAAAAAAAGAAAAAGAAAATTTCCATCTATCCCCAAATCCCCCTGGTTACCATTTGCAGTCATTCCCCATTACCAATCCCAGACCCAGACAACAACTATTCTGCTTTAACACATTGTGAAATCAGGAAGTATAATCTTCTAGTTTTGTTCTTCTTTTTATGATTGACTAGGTTATTCTGGATCTTTGCATTTACAAAGAAATTGTAGGATCACTTCGTCGATTCCTGCAGGAATTTTGGTAGAGATTGCAGTGAATCGATAAAACAATTTGACAGTAATTGCCATCCCAACACTGTTGAGTTTTTCAGTCCATGAAAACGTAAAATCTAGAGTAGGCATTGTGATACAGTGGGTTAAACCACAGGCTGTGATGTCTGCATTCCGTATTGGAGTGCCAATTCCAGTCCTGGCTGCTCTGTGCTTCTGATCCAGGTTCCAGCCAATACACCTGGAAGACAACAGATGGAAACATTCTCTTGCTCCCCACTCCCCGGCCATTTACTCTCTCTCCCTCCCTTATCTCTCCCTTTTAAATAAATAAATAAATATTTTTTTAAAAAAGTCAAAGACAATCATTTTCGATTTCCATTCAGTCTCCCCATGCCTGCAAAGCCAGGGCTGGGCCAGTCTGAAGCCAGGGGCCATGACTCCATCCAGGTCTCTTACATGTGTGGCAGGGACACAAACACTTGAGCTACCATCTGCTGCCTCCCAGGATGCACGTTAGCAGGAAACTGGATCAGAAGTGGAGTAGGGGCTGACGCTGTGCCCCAGCGGGTTAAAGCCCTGGCCTGCAGCGCTGGCATCCCATATGGGCACCGATTTGAGTCCTGGCTACTTCACTTCTGATCCAGCTCTCTGCTGTGGCCTGGGAGAGCAGTAGAAGATGGCCCAAGTGCTTGGGCTCTTGCACCCTCATGGGAGACCCGGAGGAAGCCCCTGGCTCTTGGCTTCAGATGGGTGCAGCTCCAGCCGTTGTGGGCATTTGGGGAGTGAACCAGCGGATGGAAGACCTTTCTCTGTCTCTCTGGTTCTACCTCTCTCTGTAACTCTTTCAAACAAATAAAATAAATCTTAAAAAAAAAAAAAACTGGCATAGCCAAGGCTCAAACCAGGCATTCCCATATGGCCATCCCAAGTGGTGACTTAAGCCATTGTGCAAAATGTTCACCAGCATCTTAACCATTTTTAAAAGATTTATTTATTTATTCCAATTTATGTATTTTTTGATGATCGCCACTTTCCAGTGTATACACTGTCTAGGTTGCGTTTTCTCTTCCAAAACTCTCCCTGAGAACACGCCTGCTTTTGGAGAGCAGCGAGATAGTCCATCTTTCCAGACTTTCAGCAGACACCTCAAAGGCCCGGTTGCTTTAAGCAAAGTTCAGTAATTCAGATTTGTATCATGTAGTGTACCCTGTGTCTTCCAAGCAGTTGCTGGCAGGGAACCGTGAACGACTGCGATCCAGAATGCAGAGGCCTAAGAACTGCCAGCATACCTACACTGCCTCTCCTTCTTAGAGATCCTGATTGGGAGTGCAAGATATCTCCATTCTCTGAGGAAGGAGGTATATCCTCCCACGAAGTTCAGCATTTTTTTCTATAAACTGTCCCACCAAGCCTTGTGCTGAAATACTGTCCAGAGGTTTTTTTTTTAAAGATTAATTTATTTATTTGAAAATCAGAGTTACACAGAGAGAGAAGGAGAGGCAGAGAGAGAAGGAGAAGCAGAGAGAGAGAAATCTTCCATCTGCCGGTTCACTCCCCAGTTGGCCACAATGGCTGGAGCTCCACTGATCCAAAGCCATGAACCAGGAGCTTCTTCTGGGTCTCCCACGTGGGTGCAGGGGCCCAAGGACTTGGGCAAGGTGGAGAATTATTATTTAATGGTGACTACTAGACAGAAGATCATTAAGGTTATGGAAGAACTCAAAAACATCCTCAATCAACATGATCTAATCAGAATCAATAGAACACTTCAACATATCAGCATATGCACCTGTTTGAAGTGTGCATGGAACACTCACCAGTATAGACCATACCCTGAGTCATAAAACAAATATTAAGTACTGTAGGAGCTGGTGCTGCAGCACAGTGGGTTAAAGCCCCAGTCTGCATTGTTGGCATTCCATATGGACACCAGTTCGAGTCCTGGCTGCTCCACTTCCAATCCAGCTCTCTGCTATGGCCGGAGAAGGCAGTAGAAGATGGCCCAAGTTGGGGCCAGTGCTGTGGCATATAGCGGGTAAGGCCACCGCCTGCGGTGCCACTGCCTGTGGTGCCGTTATGCCATAGGCACTGGTTTGAGACCCGGCTACTACTCCACTTCCAATCCAGCTCTCTGCTGTGGCCTGGAAGGCAGTGGAAGATGGCCCAAGTCCTTGGATGCCTGCATTCATGTGGGAGGCCTGGAGGAAGCTCCTGGCTCCTGGCTTCTGATTGGCGCAGCTCTGGCCATTACAGCCATGTGAGGATTGAGCCAGAAGATGGAAGACTTTCTCTCTCTCTCTCTCTGTCTCTCTGTCTCTCTCTCTTTCTGCCTCTGCCTCTCTGTAACTCTGGCTTTCAAATAATAAATAAATAAATCTTTAATAAAAAAGGTCCAAGTCCTTGGGCCTCTGCACCCACATTGGAGACCCAGGAGAAGCTCCTGTCCCCTGGCTTCAGATAGCGCAACTCCAGCCATTGTGGCCACTTGGAGAGTGAATCACCTGATGAAAGACCTCTCTCTCTCTCTCTCTGCCTCTGCATCTCTGTAATTCTGCCTTTCAAACAAATCCGGCGCCGTGGCTCACTTGGTTAATCCTCTGCCTGTGGCGCCGGCATCCCATATGGGCACTGGGTTCTAGTCCCGGTTGCTCCTCTTCCAGCCCAGCTCTCTGCTGTGGCCCAGGAAGGCAGTGGAGGATGGCCCAAGTGCTTGGGCACTGCACCCGCAAGGGAGACCGGGAAGAGGCACCTGGCTCCTGGCTTCTGGCTTCAGATCGGTGCAGCACGCCGGCTGAAGCAGCCATTTCGGGGATGAACCAACGGAAGGAAGACCTTTCTCCCTGTCTCTCTCTCTCTCTCTCTCTCACTGTCTATCTCTATCTGCAATCATAATAAAAAAAAAAGAATCCAAATCATATAGGCCTTAAAAAGGAAAGAAATTCTGTCACATGGTACACCGTGCACAATAAACCTTGAGGACATTACGCTCACTTGAATATGCCAATCACAAACAGACAAATAGCGTATCATTTCACGTAGATGAGCTATCTAGCATAGGTAGAGTCATAGAAACAGAAAGCGGAATGGTGGTTGCCAGAGACAGGGGAGCTAAAGCATAGGGAAGTAATGTATAATGTGTATAGAATTTCAGATTTGTACAACTAAAAGGCTCTGGAGATCTGTGTCACCATATTGTTAATATGCTCAACACTAAGGAACTGTACGCTTACATGGTTAATGTGGTCTTTAAAAATCACCTGCAGTGTGTGCTCTGAGCATACAGGAATCACACTGGAAGTCAGCAACAGATAACAACAGGAAACTCGCCAAATATGGGGCAGTTAAGCAACACACTTCCAAATAACCATGGGTCAAAGACGAAGTATTAAAGAAAAAAATATAAAAGCACTAAAACTTAATGGAAATGAAAACAATGTATCAAAATCTCTGTGATACCAATAAAATAGTGTTGAAAGTGAAATTTATAGCTCTAAACATTTTCATTAGAAAAGAGAAAAGAATATCTAAAACTTAAAAATCTAAATTTCCCAAAGTAGTCTAATTCTTAGAAATAGAAAGTAGAATAGAGGTTCCCAGGTAGTTGGGGAAAAGGGTGAACAGGGTTGGTGTTTAACAGGTGTAGAAGGATTTCAGTTTGAAAAGATGAGAAGTCTCTGGATGTTGGTTGTACAACACTATGAATGTACTTTAATACAACTGAACTGTACACTGAAACATTTAAAATGGTAAATTTTATATTATATATATTTTAAAGATTTTATTAATTTATTTGAGAAGTAGGGTTATAGAAAGTGAGAGGGAAAGACAGAGAGAAAGGTTTTCCATCTGCTGATCCACTCCCCAAATGGCCGCAATGGCCAGAGGTGGGCCGATCCAGAGCCAGGAGCCAGGAGCTTCCTCCGGGTCTCCCACATGAGTGCAGGGGCCCTAGGACTTGGGCCATCTTCTACTGCTTTCCCAGGCCATACAGAGAGCTAGATCGGAAGTGGAGCAGCCGGGACATGAACTAGCACCCATATGAGATACTGGCACTGCAGCTGGAGACTTATCCTACTGCACCACAGCACTGCCCCATGTTATGCATTTTTTTTGACAGGCAGAGTTAGAAAGAGAGACAGAGAGAAAGGTCTTCCTTTTTCCATTAGTTCACCCCCTCAAGTGGCCGTTATGGCTGGTGTGTTGCGGCCGGCGCGCTGCGCCGATCCGAAGCCAAGAGCCAGGTGCTTCTCCTGGTCTCCCATGGGGTGCAGGACCCAAGCACTTGGGCCATCCTCCACTGCACTCCCGGGCCACAGCAGAGAGCTGGACTGGAAGAGGGGCAACTGGGACAGAATCCGGCGCCCCCACCAAGACTAGAACCCCGGGTGCTGGCACCGCAGGCGGAAGAACAGCCCAGTGAGCCATCGTGCCGGCCCATGTTATGCATTTTAATACAATGCATTTTCATTTGAAAAATAAAAAATACTAAAATAAAATGTATGCTCATTAGTTTGACAGCTGAGCAGAAATGGACCAATCCTCAAAACACACAAACTTCTAAAAGCAGCCAAGAAGAAAGAGACAATTTGAATACAC
The DNA here is from genome assembly GCA_949820135.1 of Sylvilagus floridanus. Lineage (NCBI taxonomy): Eukaryota > Metazoa > Chordata > Mammalia > Lagomorpha > Leporidae > Sylvilagus > Sylvilagus floridanus. The sequence continues at coordinate 94,706,010 of OX463223.1, forward strand.
ATAAAACCATTAAATGAAATGAATATGTATTTAAATCTCCCAAAAAAAGAAAACTCTAGCACCAGATGGTGTTCGCTGGAGAATTTTACCAAACATTCAAATAAAATATCACCAATTTTACACAAATATGGAAGAAGAGGGGACACGTCCCAATTCATTTGATGAAAGAACTACCTCACAAGGCAAGGACCGTACACGGAAAATTACAGACCAGTATCCCTCTGCAATGTAGATGGAAGCCAGCAGCCTGTAACTCAATCCTGGTTTCCCAGGTGGGTGGCAGAGATCAAAACACTTGAACTATCAGCTGCTGCCTCTCGGGGTACACAAGAAGCTAGACTCAGAAGTGGAGCTGGGACTCGAACATAGGCAGTCCAATAGAGGATGCAAATGTCCCAAGTAGATACAGGTGTTCCAATGGCATCCCAACTGCTGGACCAAATGCCCACTGCTGGGCCATCTTTTAAGGGAAAATCTTTTGAGCATCTGGGGGAAAATCTGTGATTTATGACAGTAAGAAATTGAAATAAGCATCAGACTTTTCAACAGAAACACTTTACATCAAGAAGAAAATGCAGTCACACATTGAATGCAGTGAAGGGAAGAAAGTGTGAGCCAAGGATTTTACATCCAGCAAAACTGCCACTCAAGTGTAAAGGACAAACTATTAGCAATCGGCAAGAACTCAGTGGACTGGCACCGTGGCTCACTAGGCTAATCGTCCGCCTGCGGTGCCGGCACACCGGGTTCTAGTCTCGGTCGGGCGCCGGATTCTGTCCCGGTTGCTCCTCTTCCAGGCCAGCTGTCTGCTGTGGCCTGGGAGGACAGTGGAGGATGGCCCAGGTCCTTGGGCCCTGCACCTGCATGGGAGACCAGGAGGAAGCACCTGGCTCCTGGCTTCAGATCGGCGCAGCGCCAGCTGTAGCAGTCATTTGGGGGGTGAACCAACGGAAAAAGGAAGACCTTTCTCTCTGTCTCTTTCTCTCACTGTCTAACTCTGCCTGTCAAAAAAAAATTACTAATAAACCTGATTTAAAAAAAAAAAAAAAAGAACTCAGAGAATATCGTTCCTATGAGCCCCTCCTAAAGTACCTACCAGAGAACAAACCCCATAAAACCAGCTTGGAATAACCAAATAAATGCCTATAACCAGATGTAAGTTCTGGTTGTGAGCATTAAATGTATAATTACCCTAGATTAAGAGGCAGAGATTATATTATATAAGCTATGTGCTCTGATAATGTAAATATAACACAACTATTTCAAAATATTGGTGGTGGAAAAGAATGAGGAAAATCATGTGCCAAAAATGTTTTCATGTCTCCAGTAACTATACTAGTAGTAGTATTAGTATAAATACAAGTAGTAGTGGCTGGCATTGTGGCATACTGCGTAAATCTGCCACCTGCAGTGCCAGCATCTCATATGGGTGCCAGTTGGAATGCTGACTGTTCCACTTCCAATCCAGCCTCTCGCTAATGCATCTGGGTAATCAACAGAAGATGGTCCGAATCCTTGGGCCCCTGCACCCATGTGGGAGACCCAGAAGAAGTTTCTGGCTCCTGGCTTCAACCTGGCCCACCCTGGCCATTGTGGCCATTTAGGGAGTGAACCAGTGGATGAAGATTCTCTCTCTCTCTCTTTCTCTCTCTCTCTCTCTCGTGTGTGTGTGTGTGTGCGCGCGTCTGTAACTCAGACTTTTGAAAAAATAAATAACTTTTTGAACAAATACAAATAGCAAGGAAGTAAGAAACATTAAGGAGCTATAGATTTGTGGACAATATTCAATTATAATATCCAGGAATTCACATTGGGGTAATTAAATTACAACTAATTACAAGGGATTCATTAGTATAAAAGTCAGAACAGTAGTTATCTACTGGGGCAGGAGGGTCTGTGGTTGTAGTGTGGCACATAGATGGGGCTTCCCGGGGAGTTGACAAAGTTCTAATTTACACCTGGGTGTTTTTCCACCTTTTAATAAATCAGTAAGCGATAGACTTGATTCATGTGGTTTCATCTGTGTTTTATTTTACAGTGAAAAGATTGCTTTTTAAAAAGAATCTTAGGGGCCTGTGTTGTGGCACAGTGAGTAAGCTACTGCCTGTGACTCCAGCATCTCATTTGGGTGCCAGTTCAAGTCTTGGCTGCTCCACTTCCCACCCAGCTCCCTGCTAATGCACCTGGGAAAGCAGCGGAAGATGACCCAAGTGCTTGGGCCCCTGCACCCATGTGAGAGATCTGGAAGAAGCTTCTGAGTCCTGGCTTCAGCCTTGCCCAGCCCTAGCCATTGCACATTGCAGCCATTTAGGGAGTGAACCAGGGAATGGAACATTCTCCCCCTCCCCCAACTCTGACTTTCAAATAAATAAATAAATAAATAAATGAGAATCTTGGGACTAAAGGACAGAGTTGTTTCCTTCCCTTTCTAAGTACAAATTTTCCATTCTTTATCCCAAACTATTTAAAAGAATCTAATTTGATAAAGTGTTAGATTGAAGACATTTACAGAAATATAACTTTTTCCCTATGAGAAACAGAAACTTCTGTGTACTGAATAGCTGGTGTCAATTGCTATCTTTTTTTTTTTTTTTCATATAATCTAGCCTTGGGGATATCATTTATATGAGAGAATATTGTAAAGTTCCCAACATTTGAGAAAGTGTTGCCATAGCCTGTGAAAATAACCTTCAAAAAGAACTTGTAATTCTGATTGGTGTCATGTTTGATAAATTTTTGTCCCAGTAATAAAGTAGCAGTTGGCATCTCTGAGTTGCCAAAAGACTTAAACAATGACTTTCAAGTTGCTCTATCAATTCCAAAGTCCATCTTTGGAATCTTCTCATTTGCAACAGCATGGATGAACCCATTATGTTAGGTGAGATAAGCCAGGCACAGAAAGACAAACTTGGCATTATCTCACTCATTATGTGCAATCTACAAAAGTTGATATCATAGAAATTGAAAGCAGGATAGTGATTACCAGAAGGTGGGGAGGGGAGGAGTAAGGGCGGAATAGAGATTTTGGTCAATGGATATGTTAAAGTGAGATTGTAGGAACAGCTTTTGGTGGACTATAGTTAATAATATATTGTGTGGCTCAAAATAACTAGAAGGAGGAGTTTTAATGTTCTCACCACGAAGAAATGACAAATTATTGAGGCAATGGATATGCTAATTATTCTAATTTGATCATTACACAATGCATACATGTGTGAAAATATCACACTGTATCACACAAATATGTATAATTATTGGTCAGTCAAAATGGAAATAATATTTTAAGGAACAAGTCCATCATTGGCACCTACTTCCTCACCCATATGAATGAGCTTTAAAATCCCTATTATTTTGGAAACTAAAGCACTTTATAAGGAGATGGAAAATTCTATCTATAACAAAGAGAATAAAAGGAGGCCGAATCTCACAAACATAAAATTCAGAAAGAGACAACATACATATAACATGTTAAAAATTTAGGGAACTGGCTAACATCTGTGGTGGGGGTGGGGTTGGTGGCTAGCAGGGGAGCCTGAGAAGTGGCTTTAAAGGAGAGATAACTATGGAATATTTTGAGGTCTAACTAGTATACTGCCATAACTTCGTATTAACTAACATGCTGGCCGGCGCCGTGGCTCAACAGGCTAATCCTCCACCTTGCGGCGCTGGCACACCGGGTTCTAGTCCCAGTCAGGGCGCCGGATTCTGTCCCCGTTGCCCCTCTTCCAGGCCAGCCCTCTGCTGTGGCCCGGGAGTGCGGTGGAGGATGGCCCAGGTGCCTGGGCCCTGCACCCCATGGGAGACCAGGAAAAGCACCTAGCACCTGGCTCCTGCCATCGGATGAGCGCGGTGCACCAGCCGCGGCGGCCATTGGAGGGTGAACCAACGGCAAAGGAAGAACTTTCTCTCTGTCTCTCTCTCTCACTCTGCCTGTCAAAAAAAAAAAAAAAAAAAACACACACAAAAAAAAACAAACAAAAAACTAACATGCTGCCATTATCAGAAGGCATCTCAAGTTGCATCTTATTTTTCATTTTTCATTGCCCTCTGAATGCATCACTCCATATATCGTTTCCATATAAAGAATGGTGACAAAAGTCTGGGGAAAGATTCCCATATCCTTGGGTCTTCTGACAATTGTACCAATTTACTGCCGTAAGAATTATACCCAAATAAACTATAATCCTGGCAGGGAAATTCAGAAGATTGACCCACTGAAATGGTGGAAAAAAAAAATGCAATCACGCCTAATCTCCAATTAAAAGAAAGAAAAGAAAAGAAAAGAAAGACCAGACCTTTAGTTCAGCATCACCTGGTCAGTGATTATGCTGCATTACACGGAGCACATCCTTGGAAGAGAAAAATGTCTCTTGTCAGCAAGCTGGCTTCTCTGGATCCTACATCCTGATATATTTCCCTTGCCCTTGTCCTTCAGGGAAGCCCTGGGAAGAATACTGAAGACAACTGATCCCGAGGAGCTGTAAGATTATAGTAGGTCAGCTCAGGATGGCACTACCATCTTTCTCCCGGAGACCAGGGTTTTCAGAAGAGCCAGGACTTCCGGTTATGCTGGGTCAGGCCATAGGCAGCCCCCGTTCTTGAGACTTGAGGTTTTTCCAGTGACACAACTCCTTATTGGAGGCTTGTCAATTTTGGTTTTGTTTTGGAGGACTTCTGTTGTCCATACATCAATGCCAGAAATTGTTCCAGTACCTTCTAAGGTCCTGATTTGGGGATGCAACCACGAATATCTTTCTTTTGTAGTTTCTGTCTGCAAAGTCAGTGCAACACATCAGAACTACATTGATCTCATTTTTAAAGCCTTTTCTTAAAATGGTTTGCATTTGAAATAATTGGTGACTCACAGGCACCAATCTGATTTTGAGTCTCAGTGCTGCCACTTGCCAGCTGGGTCCCTGGCAAGTCTCTGCAATTCGATGAGCCTAAAGATGTTCCTCATCACATCTCCAGCACGTATCCCCACACTCAACACTCAGGACCACGCTCTTGCCAAACGAGTCCCCCTCCCCAGCAGCACGTCCACCAATTAGCCCCTTGCCAGACTGTGCAGCCAGCTCTCCACTACCCCAGGCCTGTGACTCCTAAGCACTGTGCAGCCCCACTGCATCTGCTCTTACAACACGAGGGCCTTTGAAGTCTCTAGGATTAAACGCATGTTCTGTATTGCTGGCTTTGGAGTCTTTCTACCAGCCTGCAACAGCATTAGGAGAGTATTAGTGTCTGTTATCTTATGGTCAGGATATATGCACTTGACAATCTGGTGACCCAACTGACTCCATCCTGCCTCCAAATGCTATTTTCCTTGGCCACTGCCCAGATCCATGCATTTTATCATTTCCCCTTTCTCCCCAGGGCTCCAGCTTCGCCTCCCTTCATAAACAACCCTCCACTAAACCTTGTTCTTGCTGTCTCAGATCCTTACAACACACTCGCTGGAGTTCCTGCCCTGTGTTGCCCAAACCCTCCTACCTTTCCAGCGTCTCTAGATATTCTTTTCTCTTCCTGCTTTAACTTAACCCTGGCAATCCCGAGTCACCCTGCTTCGGCTGCAGCCCCCTTTGGTGAGGGCGCTTCTTTTCATACTTTTCTCACCCGTCAGAGTGGAAGTATAACGATGGTGTCATCATGACCCCCACTGTACTACCGCCAACCAATATTCCCTCTGTCATGAAAAGGGGCACGCTCCCTGTGTGGCTTCCGCATTTGGCTTTACCACCCTTCATTACTGTCGACTACAAACCTACGAGGCACACTGCTCCATGCATTTGTAACCTTGGCACTTCAAGTAACAAGCCTCTTCATAGCAAGTCCTGCTCTCATCCTGGGTAAATCCAAAGTCCATTCTATCCAACAACTTGGACTTTTGCTTTGCATAAACTCGAATCCAATATCCTTTTGTTCTGCTCAGTCCAGTCCCTTATACCTAAACGCACATCCTGCATTTTATAAGAAAGTGAAACGTCTCTACTTTTAAAAACTTCTTGCTCTGGGTTCAGCGTTATGGCGTAGCCAGTAAAGCTGCCACCTGCAGGACTGGCATCCCATATTGCCACTAGTTCGTGTTGCGGCTACTCCACTTCCAATCTAACTCTCTGCTATGGCCTGGAAAAGCAGTGGAAGATGGCCCAAGTCCTTGGGCCCCTGCACCCACATGGGAGACCTGGAAGAAGCTCCTGGCTCCTGGCTTCAGATGGGCCGAGACCTGGCCATTGTGGCCATCTGGGGAGTGAACCCTCACATGGAAGACTTTCTCTCTCTCTCTCTCTCTCTTTCTCTACCTCTGCCTCTCTATTACTCTGCCTTTCAAATAAATGAATAAAACTCTTTTAAAAATACTTCTTGCTCAAATATCCTACTGTGATCATTGTGTCCTCTCCTTACACCACTGGGTTCTGTTCAACTCTTGCTAAACTTCCTAAGGATTGTTGGAAGAGCTGACTCATCTAACTTCCCCCTTGCTTTATCTTTCTGATGTCCTCGTTTTCTCTCATCCAACTGCAAATCCATGGTTCAAAGACCATCTTGTTAATACCCCCGATTTACATTCCTTGTTGTGTTTCCTTGCAGCATTAGAGTGAACACCAACCACAGATTACAATGTCATCTGTATGCTTACATTTGGCAGCCAAGCAAAGCCAGACAAAGTCTCAGAATGTGGCAGACTGTTATCACTCTCGATAAATGGTGATGAATGCCAACGGGACAGGGATGTATCTTTTTGTGGTTTTTCTTTTATCATCTCTTCCTCTTCCATTATCATCAAGACTCTCCCTCTACATCCCTTCGCTGAACACTCAGCAAATAATTTTATCCTCCTTCACAAACAAACAGAAATTATCAGCTGGGGACGACCTCATCTTTCCACCACGGAATCTATGAGCCTGTTGCCGGTTGCACGGAGCCTCCTCCCTTCCCCCTTGTCTGACACTCACCCAGCACCTGTGCTTTGTCCCTCCTGTATCTGGAAGAGTTCGTTGACCATCCACTCACCCTCCTTTCTTCTCACTTCTTTCCCCCTCCGTGAGCTCCACTTCCCGAGTGTTAACCTGCACTCACTCACGTGTATGGAAAGACTAGGACAGGTGGCGCTGGATGCATTCCCTCTTAGTCTCACTGCTCAGCCGCCCTCACTGTGGCTTGAGCATCCAGGAGTGCGAAAGGTGCTTTGCTCAGCTCAGCGAACACCAACGGGCCGCTAAGTCGCGCGGCCGCTTCCTAGGCCTCACCCCACTGAGCCCTCATCAGCCCCTGACACGCAGGGGTCAGTCCCAGTTGGAACTGTCTTGGAAACACATGCCTACCATTCGGCCAGACACGTTTCCTCTGGCCAAGTACCGACGGTGCCGATGCTTCAGGGTCCTCCGAAGTCACTTCGTTTTCTCCTGTTCCGGCTTCCCAAGCTATCTCCCACACACCTGTGGATCTAAGGACGCCTGTGTGCAGATGAAGACTGCTCACTATAGGAAATTCAGCTAATACAGAACAGCAGAGAGAAGACAGGAAGACAATTACCACACTCCACGAGGGGCGTCATTAACACCAGGTGAACCGCTCAGACGTCTCCCGGTGCATAAGAAAGCGCTGTTAGTAAGTTCTCCTCTGTGACGCCGCGCCACTGGGCAATTTTCTTCTGTCCCCTGGGTCGTGTTTTCCTTCAAATTTGGTTTTCAGCCTGTCTGCATGTGATGCTCTTGTTTTCTTCTTGGCTTTGTTGTGTTTGCATAGTAGCCTGCTCTTTTCAACTCACTTCAGTGGAAGGCTAGGTGGAGCGTGCTCTCGTCTCGGGTGCAGGCTGCACGGATTCCCCCCACACACACCACACGCCCTGATCCGAGACTCTTGCCCCCTTCTCCGGGCTGAGCTGTGACGCGTGTGTGTAGCTGTCACGTCACGGCAGCTTTGGCATCACGGAGCTGCGGTAGGTCGTGCTGGTGATGCCGAATCTTGACCTGGAGGCTCTGGGCACTACCACTTCTCAAACTTGTGGCCTGAGGGGTTCCTGCCTTGTTTTTTTTTTTTTTTTAAGATTCATTTATTATTTGAAAAGCAGAGTTATGAGAGGCAGAGGCAGAGGCAAAGAGAGAGAGGGGGGCCTCCTATCCACTGGTTTACTTCCCAAATGGCTACAAGAGGCAGAGCTGGGCAGGTCCAAATAAAGGAGCCAGGAGCCAGGAGCCTCTTCCCGGTCTCCCACGTGGGTGCAGGGGCCCAAGGACTTGGGCCATCTTCTACTGCTTTCCCAGGCCACAGCAGAGAGCTGGATCAGAAATGGAGCAGCTGGGCCTCGAACCAGCGCCCATATGAGATGCTGGCCTTGCGGGCGGTGTCTTTACTGGGCATAATGCTGGTCCCTGCCTTGTTTTGCTGTGACTTGCTGTGTGTGTGCTGGCCTGCCCCACTTTTCCTTTATGAGCCATTGGAGAAAGGGAATTTGCAGATTCCACTTTGGCCATCAGATTTTTCCTTGGCAGCTGAGACAATAAAATCAATTCGCAGTCCAGACTTCTCGTCCATTCTCTAGAGCCACATAACCAACAGGGTCATCCACATCTCATCTCCTCTTATCTGCTGGGCAGCCTCTGTGCTAGGCCTACTCAGCAAACATTTCCTGCCCCACCTTTCCTACTCAGATCATTTCACAGGTATCCCTTGGCTTCAAGGCCCGACCTAAATACGTGATGGTAATTTCCATCATCTTACATATTGATTGGCCTAAGGGTGGTGTATTGTTTGGGGTTCTCAAGAGAAGCAGAACCAGGAATGTTTTTATGTTTATGTGTGTTGTCATTTATGTGTGTCTGTGTGCCCATGCACACCCTCATGGGTACTTCAAAAACTTCTTAGAGGGGCAGGCATTGTTGTCAGCAGGCTTAGCTGCTATTTTGGATGCCCATAACCTCTGTTGGAGTCCCAGTTTTTCCATGCTTTCAATCCAGCTTCTTATTAATGTACCTGGGAGATAGCAAATAATGGTGCAAGCACTTGGGTTCCTGGATGGAGTTCATAACTCCTGGCTCCCGCCTGGCCTAGCCACAGCTGCCACAGGCATCTGAAGAGTTAACCAGTAAGTGCAACATCTCTCTCTCTCTCTCTCTCTCTCTCTCTCTCTCTCTCCAGCTCTCCAGCACTCGCTGTTGTTCTGCCTTTCAAATGAAAATATTCTACATGTTAATAGAATGTGGATTTGAAAGATAAGTTTGTCACAAAAAAATTTGAAACCCATGCATACCATTTTTTGTAATATACATTTATTATGATCTTTTAAAAACAGATTTATTGATTTTTATTTACATGAAAGGCAGAGTTACAGAGAGAGGGGGAGAAAGAGAGAGTGATCATCCATCTGCTGATTCGCTTCCCAAATGTCTGTAACAGTCAAAGCTAGAAGCCTAGAAGTTCATCTGGGTCTCCCATGTGGATGGTAGGGTTATAAGCATTCATGCCCTCTTCCATTGCTTTCCCAGCCATATTAGCAGGAGCTGGATTGGAAGTGGAGCAGCTGGGACTTGAATTGGCACTCATAGGGGGTGCCAACATCACAGGTGGCTTGGCTTGGTGTGCCACAACATCAACTGCATTTATCATACTCCTTTTAAAAATGTTTGTTTATTGTTTTATTTACCTACCGGAAAGGCAGAGAGAGAGGTGGGGTGGGGGACATCTTTCATCTACTGGTTCACTTCTCAAACGTCTATAACACCCAGGCATGGGCCAGAGCATGAAACCAGAAGCCCAGATATTGATCCAGGTCTCCCAGGTCAGAGACAGGGACCCAAGTATTGGGGCCATCATCTGCTGCCTCCCAGGGTGCATTAGCAGGAAGCTGGATCAGAAATGGAGTATCTGGGACTTGAGTCCACACTCTGATACAGGTGTGTCAAAAGGAGGTGTCCCAAAAGGAAGCTTAACCTTCACAGTGCCACAATGTCCCCACTCTGTATCATGACATTTCTAATGACTGCGTGTGTGTGTGTGTGTGTGTGTGAATTTATTAGGAAATTGGCTCACACATTCACAGAAGTTGAAGAGCTCCACAATGGCCATCTGCACATTGGAGAGACAGAGAAGCTGAGAGCAATGATTCAGTATGAAGAGACCAGAAGCCTCCGGGAACCAGGGAGGCTGAATTTCAGCTGATGATCTGAGGCTGAAGGCCTGAGAGCCCCCAGACAGCCACTTGCTGAGTGTGGGAAACTTCAAAGGAGTTGATGCAACGGATATTAGATAAGCTGGACATGCTTCTGGATTAGCTAGGAATCTTGTGTTCTCTCCTCTTTTTTGCTGGCCTGCCAGAGCTGGAGCTTCACCCTCACTAATGATTAGTCAGAATTATTTCGTTGCAAAGTGACAGAAACCAACCTTGAACTTCCTGAAGCCAGAAGAAGAAGAAGAAGAAAAAAGAAGAAAAAGAGAGAGAAGAAGGAAGGAAGGAAGGAAGGAAGGAAGGAAGGAAGGAAGGAAGGAAGGGAGGGAGGATGGGAGGGAGGGAGGATGGGAGGGAGGGAGGGAGGGAGGGAGGAAGGAAAGAAAAGAAAGAAAAAAGAAAACTTTGCTCACCAAATAAAAGAAACTGTCAAGTCCATGAGCAATCCAATTACAGGAAATGCTAAGATGCTGTGGGGTCTCAAGAGAGACAGAAAGAAGGGATTATTAAAATGCTGTGATGATTCAAGGTTCTTGAGTTCAATCAACAAAACTTGTCCTTGGCTAATTCAAATACAAAAGGGACTTATTGCAAGAATGCTGTGGTTCACATATGTTCCCTCTAGCTATTCATAATGAAGAAATGATTGCAAAAGATTCCAGGTAATTTGCACCTCCAACTGGTTCTTGAATCAGAGGAGCTCAGAGGGCTGCAGTGTAAAATCTCTTTACATTTCTCCCACTTTCACCTTTAAGTATGCTATACAATTGTACCTTCTCCACCTTTTGGTGACTTCTCATGCTGAGTCTACAGTTACTCATCACCTTCATAAAAATAACAGCTTAATTTTCAGGTATTTGAAAAATACACACACTACTGAACAATTTGTGAAAAGCTAATCCATTCTAAGTAGACTCCGACTTCTCCTTGACTTGACTTAAAGTGTATTTTCTTTTCTGCTACTGAACTTACCCAGGAACTTGTCCCAGGACTTACAGAGGATGTACTCTGTTCGGAAACACCCAACTCTCTCCTCAGAAACCCCAATTTTGGAGCTGGCGCCTGTAGCATAGTAGGTTAAGCCTCCATCTGTGGCACCGGCATCCTACATGGGTGCTGATTCATGTTCCAGCTGCTCCACTTCTGATCCAACTCTCTGCTCATGTCTTGAGAAAGCAGTGGAAGATGGCTCTAGTACTTGGGGCCCTACTACCCACATGGGAGACCTGGAAGAGTTCCTGGCTCCTGGCTTCATATTGGCCCAGCTCCAGCTGTGGCAGCCATTTGGGGAGTGAACCAGCAGATGGAAGATCTCTCTGTCTCTCTTCTCCCCCACCCATAACTCTGCGTCTCAAAAAAATAAATAAATATTTATTAAAAAAACAAAAGCAGTCTCTCTTAGAGCTGGGGGCGAGAAGGATGTACTTTGCAGAATTTGAACTTTGTTAGCTAGCTCTGGACGCTTACTGCAGCTCTATGAATTTCCAGGGATGGTTAATATGAATAGATCTGTCCCTGGTTTTCTCTAAAATACTTTGAAATATCAGAAAGTCCTTGGTATGCTGTGGAGAAAGTAATTAAACTGAATTTAGAAAACTCTGGGGAAAGCCGGAAAGGAACTATCACGTGTGTCACCTCACGCCTTGACTATGCAATTCTAAGTTGAACCACAAACGCTCCCTGTACAATTTGGCCTCTATGTTGGAAAAGAAAATGCCAGAATATTTTAAAATGCTCTTCTCAATGGCTATGGAATGCTTATGAGAGACACTGCAGTTAAATTGGAATCGCTGGTCTTAGTGAGGGTGTAGAGACCTCTGAGCAAGTAGGGCCAACCAATGGTTTTTGAGCAGCACAGGAAATGTGTGTCTGGGATTATCAGGAGCAACGTACGGTTGCTCCTTAGGTACAGTCTATAACAACCAGTTCTGCTGTAGAAAAGGATTTGAGGGGCTGGCGCTGTGGCACAGCAAGGTAAAGCCCCGGCCTGCAGTGCCAGTATCCCTTATGGGCACCAGTTCGAGTCCTGGCTGCTCTGCTGCTCCACTTCTAATCCAGCCCCCTTCTAATGTGCCATAGAAAGCATCGGAAGACAGTTTAAGTGCTTGGGTCCCTGCACCCACATGGGAGACCTGGAAGAAGCTCCTGGCTCCTGGCTTCAGCTTGACCCAGCCCTGGTCGTTGTGGCCATTTGGGGAATGAACCAGCAAATGGAGGATCTCTCTCTTTCTCTTTCTCTCTCTCTCTCCCTCCCTCTCTCTCTCTCTGTAACTCTGCTTTTCAAATAAACAAAATAAATTTTTAAAAAAGAAAAGAATTTGAGGGAAAGAGCATGAAATGAGATTATTTGAGGAGATGGAATTGCTAATTACCTTGATTTGATCATTACACATCCCACACATGCAACGAGGTCGGGAATGGCCCAGTGTTAGAGGTCACTGGCCGTGGTAAATTTATCATGGAGTCTAGATGAATGCAATGGATGCACAATCCATTAGAGGCTCCCATAGGGTTTGGACAATTGTTTGAGGGAATCCTATCCCCTATAAGCAGAACAAAGTTGATGTGGTGAGATGAAGTGAAGCAGATAGCTTGGGGGTACAGATTCTGGGCCTATCCCTAAGTTATTCTTTTTTTTTTTTTTAAGATTTATTTTATTTATTTGAAAGACAGAGTTACAGAGAGAGAGGTCTTCCATCCACTGGTTTACTCCCCAGATTGCCGCAATGGCTGGAGCTGCGCTGATCTGAAGCCAGGAGCCAGGAGACCCTCAAGGTCTCCCACGTGGGTGCAGGGGCCCAAGGGTTTGGGCCATCTTCCACTGCCTTCCCGGGACATAGCAGAGAGCTGGATGGGAAGAGGAGCAGCCGGGACTAGAACTGGCACCCATATGGGATGCAGGCACTTCAGGCCAGGGCGTTAACCCACTGTGCCACAGCACTGGCCCCTATCCCTAAGTTCTTAAAGCTGGGGTGGCTGAAGGAAAATTCATGTACTCCAAAATATTTATGGAGCAATAAGTAGGTGGTAGTTACTGGAGAGACACTGAATAGTCACGAGCCAACATACAGGGTTCCCGTGGCTAGAAGGGAAGGTAGGCATGCCAAGAGGAAACAGTGTGATGGTGGCACTGTGGGAAAAGTAGAGGAGCTGTAGGAGCACACACATGACAATGATGGTCTCAAGGCCTTTCCTGGAGGAACTGACGTCTGAAATCAGACCTGAAGTATGAGAAGGGCAAAGAGAAGAGAAAGGTACACTCCCAGCTGAATAAATATTAGCTAGGGGTGAAGAAAGATGAAGGGGTAAAAATTATGATCAAAGAACTTAAAGGATAACTGTGTCAGGATAGGCAGTGTGGTGTAGTGGGTTAAGCCCTCAGTTGGGATTAGTGCTGGTTTGAATCCAACTTCCTGCCAAAGAATCCTGGGAAGCAGCAGACGATGGTCCAAGTGCTTGGGCCCCTGCTACCCGTGTGCGAGACCCAGATGGAGTTCCAGGCTCCTGGCTTTGACCTGACCCAGCCCTGGCTGTTGTGGCTATCTGGGGAGTGACCCAGCAGATGAAAGATTCTCTCTCTCCCTCTCCCTCTCCCTCTCCCTCTCCCTCTCCCTCTCCCTCTCCCTCTCCCTCTCCCTCTCCCTCTCCCTCTCCCTCTCCCTCTCATTCTCTCTCTTCTTTTCAAATAGTTGAAAATAAAAAAGGAAAAACAAGAATAACTGTGCTTACAAGTATAGATGACTAGATCTCCTGATTATTCCATACTCTCCCTTTCCACGTGCTGTCAAATTTGTAGACATATTAAATGATCAAAAAATTGGAACAAGATTTCTTTTAAACGTGAAGTTAAAAAAATGTAAAAGAAGTCACAAAGGCCAAGAGTGGAGAGGAGATTGGAACACAATGCTACAGGCACATGATCAGACACCTTGGCCCCTCCGAAGTAAGTTGCTGGTTTTGCTAGCAGTACCTGAGTTTCAATGACCAGCGAGGATGAGAAACAGTGTTGGGAAGGAGTTGGCAACTCCCAAGATGATTTTCGGTTGGGATTTACTCCACATTCATCATCTAGGATCCTTCAGTCTGGTAGATTAACATTAAATATGCTCCCAGACTGGTGAGATTCGAGGCTGTAGCTGCCTGGCAGAATCAAAACCAGAACTTTTCTGAAGGCACATTCTCCACAGGACTCCCACAAGCCCTATCAAATAGGAGCTCAAATTCCATTCTCATAAAACACAGGAAGAAACAATCTCCCATGAACAAGAAACAGCAGAAAGGAAAAAAAAAAAACAGCATAATTAGATCCCTAGGAATTTCAGTTAACAGAATTATCATATAGACATTAAGAAACAGTAAGTAAAACTAAAATACATAAAAGGAGACGTGCAAAGTTAAGAAAAACAAAAAATTGGTATTTTTTAAATGGCTGTAAAAAGAGAAAACTTATAGAATTGAAAAATATAGCCATTGATAACAAACAGCTACTATACAAGTTAAACAGAACATTAAGCTGAAGGGAGGGGCCAGCACTGTGGCATAGCGGGTAAAGCCGCTGTCTGCAGTGTTGGCATCCCATATGGGCGCTGGTTTGAGTCCCGGCTGCTCCATTTCCAATCTAGCTCTCTGTTGTGGCCTGGGAAAGCAGTAGAAGATGGCCCAAGTCCTTGGGCCCCTGAACCCACGTGGGAGACCTGGAGGAGGCTCCTGGCTCCTGGCTTCAGATCGGCGCAGCTCCAGCCGTTGCAGCCATCTGGAGAGTGGACCAGCAGATGGAAGACCTCTGTCTCTGTCTCTCTCTCTCTCCCTCTCCCTCTCCCTCTCCCTCCCCCTCTCTTTCTCTCTCTGTGTAACTCTGACTTTCAAATAAATAAATCCTAAAAACAAGCTGAAGGGGGATATGATGATATAGAAGACAGATCTGATATAATTATTTAGAATACAACAGAAAGGGGATAAAGATGGAGACTATGTAGGAGAATTCCCTGTATATTCCAAGACAGAAGTGTAGACAGAATACTTGAAGATTTATTTATTTATTTGAAAGGCAGAATTACAGAAAGGCAGAGAGAGGGAGAGAGGGAGAGAGGGAGAGAGGGATAGAGAGAGAGAGAGAGAGAGAGAGGTCTTCCATCCGATGGTTCACTCACCAGATGGTCGTAAAGGCCGGAGCTGAGCTGATCTGAAGCCAGGAGCCAGGAGCTTCCTCTGAGTCTCCCACGTGGGTGCAGGGTCTCAAGGACTTGGCCCATCTTCTACTGCTTTCCCAGACCACAGCAGAGAGCTGGATCAGAAATGAAGGAGCCAGGACTTGAACCAGCAGCCATGTAGGATGCCAGCACTGCAGGCGGTGGCTTTACCCACTATACCACAGTGCCCGCCCTGATAGAATACTTTAAAACGTAATGGTTGAGAATATTTTAGAATTGCTGAAATATATGAATACTCAGATTCTGGAAGCCAATAGCATCTGAAAAAATGCTCAACATTATTAATCTTCAGTAAAACTACAAAGAAATATCCCCTCACCCTAAATTTCCTATCATCAAAAAGTCAAACAAACAAACGCTGGCAAGGATGAGGAGAAAGAGGGGCTTTCATACACTGCTGGTGAGAGTGTAAATTAGTACAACCGTTATGGAAAACAGTATAGAGTTTCCTCAAAAAACTTAACTTAGGACTACCATAGAATCCATCTATCCCAATATTGGGTAGACCATCCAAAGGAAATGAAATCAGTATATCAAAGAGATACCTACACAGCTGTGTTTATCACAACACTATTTACAACAGCCAAGACATGAGATCAACCAGTGTTGTGAGATATGTGGCTCTCCCATAATTTGCAGTAACATGGATGGAATTGGAAGATGTCATGTTAAGTAAAATCAGCCAGACATGGAAAGATAAACAGAGTAGATTCTCACTCAGTTTGGGGGGGTTAAAAATTTAAGCATACACAGAGAATAGACTAGAAGTCAGTGAAGGCTAGAAAGAGAAGGGAGAACAGTGAAAGGATAGATAATGGGTGGCAAAGCAAAGTTGAGGGGGTAGAATTCCAATGTTATGTAGAATAGGGCAACTGGAGTCGACAACAACTAATTCTACCTTAGAAAAGAATTTGAAGGGAAGAGCATGAAATGAGAATATTTGAGGAGATGGAAATGCTACTTACCTTGATTTGATCATTACACATTGCACACATGCATCACATTACAATACTGCACTACATAAATAAGTTCAACAACTATATGTTGACTGTGAAAAGATATGGAATCAACTGAGGTGTCCAAATATACACAATGGAATCTTATCCAACCATAAAAATGAATGGAATCATGTCATCGAAGCAACATGGATGGGATTGGAAGACACTGCTAAGCGAAATAAGCCATGCACAGAAAGACAAATACTGCATGGTCTCTCTCATACGTGGAAGCTAAAAGTTGATTTAATGAAAGCAAACAGAATAGTGGTCATTAGAAGTTGGAAAGGGGAAGGCACCAGCAAGATAGAGGGAAGTTGAATAACAGGTAGAAAAATATAGTTACATAGGGGAATACGTTCTAATGCTTTACAGCACAGCAAGGAGACTATAGCTCACAACAGTTCATTAGACATTTTACTTTTTAAAGGTTTATTTTAGGGGCTGGTGCTGTGGTGTAGTGGGTAAAGCCGTCTCCTGTAGTGCTGGCATCCCATATGGGTGCCGGTTTGAGTTCCGGCTGCTCCATTTCCTATCCAGCTCTCTGCTATGGCCTGGGAAAGCAGTGGAAGATGGCAGAAGCCCTGGGTCCCTGCACCCTCATGGAAGACCCAAAAGAAGCTCCTGCCTCTGGCTTCAGAGCAGCGCAGCTCTGGCCATTGCAGGCATCTAGGGAGTGAACCAGAGGATGGAAGACCCCCCCCCCTCTACCTCTCCTCTCACTGTGTAACTCTGACTTTCAAATAAATAAATAAATAAGTTTTAAAAAAAAAGACACAGCTAGAATGTGCATCTGTGAACCAGAAGGTAGGCTCTCACCAGATATCTAATTCTCTGATGTCCTGAGCTTAGACTGCCTAGCTTCCAGACCGTGAGAAACACATTTGTCTTGTTTCTAGGATACCCAGTTTATAGCATTGTGTTATATATCACGGCTCAAGCACACTACGATAGGTCATTGGTGCTGGGTGTGGGGGTGGGGGGAAATGTCGCTGTAACATACCTACAAATGTACAAGCAGCATTGGAACTGGGCAATGGGGACAGGTTGGAAGAGTTTCGTGGTGCACACTAGCGAAATCCTTGATGACCATGAGTGGGCCATTAAGAGATTCTGGTGAGGTCATGAGCAGAATATTGGTCGAAATGGGGGTAGCAAAAGCCAATCTGGTGAAGTCCCAGACAGGAATGAGGAACTTGTTGCTGGAGATTGGAGGAAGGGTCATTCTTGTTATGAGAAAAGGAAATTGGCTGAATTGGAAGCAAAACGCACAATGCTGGAGGTGTTATACTACCTGACTTCAAAATACAGTACAATTCTGTGCTAATCAAAGCAGCATGGCACTAGCGTAAAATAGAACAGAAAACCGAGCATGAAGACTGCAACAGAACAGAGGAGATCCCAGAAATGAACAGCATGTTGGGACAACTGACTTTTCCTCAAGGTGCCAAAAGCATACAGTGTGAAAAGGATACTCCTTTCAATAAATGGTGGTGGATGTCCACATGCAGAAAGACACATCGGATCCTTATCTCACATCGTATACAAACATCAACTCAAAGGGGACTAAGCATTTAAATGTAAGACCTGAAATAATAAAGTTACTGAGAGAAAACATCACAGAAAATCTCCATGATGTTGCTTTCAGCAATGAGTTTTTGGATGTGACCTTGAAAGAACAGGTGACAGAAGCAAACACAGACATGCAGGATTGCATCAAGCTAAAAGCTCCTACACCACAAGAGAAAAATTAGCAGCGTGAGGAGCCAACCTATGGACTGAGAGGGACTATTTGCACACCATATATTTGATAAACAATTAATACCCAAAATACACAAGGAACTCAACTCAACGCAATAAAACAGAACACCCAATTTCTAAAAAAACGGGAAGAGAACCTGACTAGACATTTCTCAGCAGACACACAAATGGCCAGCAGATAGCTAATCATCAGGCAAATGCATGTTAAAACCACAATGAGTTATCATCACACAATTCTTACAATAGTTATCACCAGAAAGACAAAACAACACATTTTGAGAAGGATGTGGAAAAAAGGGAATACTTAAACACTTCTGGTGGGAATGCAACTTAGTACAGCTATTATGGAAGTCATGAGATTCCCCCCAAAATTGAAAATAGAATTGCTATATGACCCAGCAATCCACCACTGTGTGTATATCCAAAGTCTGTATGTTAAAGAGATATCTGATCTCCTGTGTTTATTGCAGCACTATTCATAATAGCCAAGATGGAATCAACTTAAGTGTCCATCAATGGATGAAGGTAATGTGGTATATTTATACAATGGAAGCTATTCAGCCTTAGGAAAGAAAGTCTATCATTTGCAACAACCCAGATAAACTTGGAAGGCAATATGCTAAGTGAAATAAGCCAGGCATAGAAAGTCAAATACTGCATGATCTCATTTATATAAGGTATCTGAAAAAGTCAAACTTATAGAAGTAGAGAGCAAATGGGGGGTGGGGGGAGCCCGGCACTGTGGCATACATAGTAGGCTAAGCCTCTGCTTGCACCGTTCTGTGTCCCAGATGTTCCACTTCTGATCCAGCTCTCTGCTGTGGCCTGGGAAAGCAGTAGAAGATGGCCCAAGTCCTTGGGCACCTGCACCTGCGTGAGAGACCCGGAGGAAGCTCCTGGCTCCTGGCTTCGGATTGGCTCAGCTCCTGCTGTTGCAGCCATTTGAGGAGTGAACCAGCAGATGCAAGACATTTTTCTTTGTCTCTCCTTCTCTCGTCTGTAACTCTACTTTTCAAATAAATAAATAAAATCTTAAAAGAAAGAAGTAGAGAGCAGAGTAGTGGTCACTATTGGGTAAAGAGGTGGCGAAGGGGAATGAAGAGAGGTAGACCAAAGGACACAAAATTTTAGTTAGACAAGAGGAGTAAGTTTTGGAGATCAGGTTCACAACATGATTATCATAGTTAATAATAATGTTTCAAAATTGCTGAAAGAATAGATTATAAGTATTCTCACCATAAAATGATGAACGAGGCAGGCATTTGGTCAAGCAGTTAAGACACCAATGTCCCCTATAGCAGAACTGGGTTTAATACCTGGCTCCAGCTCCTGATTGCAGCCTCCTGTTATTGCAGATCTGGGAGGCAACAGTGATGGCTAAGTAATTGAGTCCCTGCCACCCACATGGGACACCCCCTAGAGTGTGTTCCCAGCTCCTGGGCTCAGCCCCCAGCCCAAAGCTGTTAAGGGTAATTCGGTACTGAGCCAGCAAATGGAAGCCCTCTGTCTGTCTCAAATAAGTTAAACTTTAAAAATGATAAGTGTGGCCGGCACCACGGCTCAACAGGCTAATCCTCCGCCTTGCGGTGCCGGCACACGGGGTTCTAGTCCCGGTAGGGGCACTGGATTCTGTCCCGGTTGCCCCTGTTCCAGGCCAGTTCTCTGCTATGGCCCGGAAGTGCAGTGGAGGATGGCCCAAGTGCTTGGGCCCTGCACCCCATGGGAGACCAGGAGAAGCACCTGGCTCCTGCCATCGGATCAGCATGGTGCGCCGGCCACAGCATGCCGGCCACAGAGGCCATTGGGGGGTGAACCAATGGAAAAGGAAGACCTTTCTCTCTGTCTCTCTCTCTCTCACTGTCCACTCTGCCTGCCAAAAAAAAAAAAAAAAAAAGAAAAATGATAAGCGTATGAATGATAGATATGTTAATTACCTTGATATCATCATTTTGAAATGTTCGTGTCTTAGAGTTTTGTGGAAGGTAGACCTTTTTAAGAAAAAAAATTTTTGAAAAAAAATGTATCTGAAAGAGTTACAGGGAGAGAAAGAGATCTCCCATCACTGATTCACTCCCCAGATGGCTGTAATGGCCAGGACTGGGCCAGGCTGAAGCCAGGAGCCTGCACCTCCATCTAGGTCTCTCATGTGGGTAGCAATGGCTCAAGCACTCAGGCCATCTTCCTCTGCTTTCTCAGGAACATGAGCAGGGAGCTGGAATGGAAGTGGAGTGGCCAGGACCCAAATCAATGCTCATATGGGATGCTGGCATCACAACCAGTGGCTTAACCACAATACCGGCCCTGGAAGGTAGATCGTGTAAGCAATGAAAGTGGATATTTAGTGGAAGCTATATCTTTTCTAATCGACAAAAATAGAAACATTTGTGATGCAAATATAATTCTTTGAAATATGTATACACTGAAGCCCGACATCCCATATGGTTGCTGGTTCGAGTCCCAGCCCAGCTGCTCCACTTCTGATCCAGTTCTCTACTATGGCCTGGGAAAGTAGTAGAAGATGACCCAAGTCCTTGGGCCCCTGCACCCGTGTGGGAGACCCAGAAGAAGCTCCTGGCTCCCAGCTTTATATTGGCACAGCTCTGTCATTGCAGCCAGTTGGGGAGTGAACCATCGGATGGGAGACCTCTCTCTCTCTCTCTCTCTCTCTCTCTCTCTCTGACTCTTCTCTCTCTGTATAACTTTGACTTTCAAATAAATAAATCTTTAAAAAAAGAAAAGAAATATGTATACATTGTAGAATGGTTCAATTGAGTTAATTACCATAGGTATTACTTCACATTTCTTTTTCAATGAGATCACGTAAAATCCATCGTTTAATAATTTGTGAGTATGCAATGTAAGTATAAACTTATTCCATCTGTCTAACTAAAATTTTATACCTTTTGCCCAACATTACCAATCACCTTTCTCCAGCTCCTGGTAACAACCATTCTATTTTCTATGACTAACTCAAGCTATTTCTCAGCAAATTGTTTAAAGAGCAGGCTGGTTCTTTTTGACTGGCTATAGTGAAATGATAGAAGGAGAAAAATGATTTAAGAAAGAAATTGCTAATCAAAAGGAAAGCAAAGCTTAAAAATCTGGAAAATTCTCAACCTATCCATATTGAAAAAAGAAAATGAGAAAGGCTAGACAGAACAGGAGTGTGGCTGTTTGATAAAAATACTAGTATGGATTAGCACTATCAAAAGGGAAACCAGATCCAATTTCTCAAGATAATGGAAGAATGAGCTTGAAGACATTCCAGAGCTCCTTAGGACTGACCATCCCCTCACACACACACCCTCCCCCAAGGAAGGTGCTGTGGGAAACAGATATCTTTGCTGTCTCCATAGTTTTGCCATTTTCAGAATGTCATATGATGAGTGGAGTCTTTGGGAGGTCCTACTTTCCCCAGTTTGCTTATTTTGACCTCTTTCCTACATGTAGCAGATTTTCTTCAACTGCCTGGTGATATCTTTCTTCTTTTTTATTATAGGTGATTATAGCTTTAAGTTTTCTCTCTAGTGCTTTTGCTGTATCCCAAAAGTTTTTGTATACTCTATCTTCATTTGTCTCTACATATTTTCTAATTTCCTTGTGATTTCTTCTTTGATCCACTTGTTACTTATGAGTGAGTTGCTTAATTCCCACATATTTGTGAATTTTCCTTCTGCTAATGATTTCTAGTTTTATTCTATTGTGGTCAGAAAGGATACTTAATATGATTTCAATATTTTTATATTTATTAACTCTTGTTTTATGACTTACCATATGGTCTATCCTGGAAAATGTTCTATGAGCAAATGAGAAACATGTGAATTCTGTCATTGTTGACCAAGTGTTCCTCATTTGTCTGTTAGGTCCAATTGGCCTACAGTATGTTTAAGTCCTCTGTTTTCTTAGTGACCTGAATGATTATTTTATCCATATTGAAAGCGTGATATTGAAGTCTCCCACTATTATTGCTGATTTATTTCTCCCTTCAATTCTATAGATATCTATTTTATGTATCTAAGAGATTTGATGTTTGGCAAATATATAATTGTTCTACTTCTTGGTGAAATGACCTTTTCGTTATTATATAATATTCCTCTTTGCTGCTTATAGCAGTTTTTGCCTTAATGTCTATTTTATTCTATATTAGCATAGTCACTACTGCTCCCTTTTGTTTACTCTTTACATTGAATATCTTTTTTAAAAATAACTTTTAATGTATATAAAGTGAACAAATTTCACATATTTCATATATACAGATTTAGGAGCAGAGTGATAAATCCCACCCTATTCTACCTCTTTTCAGTTTATTTTATAATCCTAAACTGAACACCCCACTAAGTAAAGAATTCAACAAATAGGAAAAAAACACTGTTCCTCAATAGTAGGGACTAGGGCTATAAGCAATAGTCAAATCTCAATACGTCAATTTTGCTCATATACATTACAATTTTTTGTACTCTATTAGTTATCACAGATCAAGGAAAACATATGATATTTGTCTTTTTGAGACTGGCTTATTTCACTGATATAATGATTTCCAGTTGCATCCATTTTGTGGCAAAAAGACAGTATTTCGTTCTTTTTTATGGTCGAGTAGTATTCCATAGTGTACATATACCACATTTTCCTTATCCAGTCATCAATTGATGGACACCTTGTTTGATTCTACATCTTAGCTATTGTGAATTGAGCTGCAATAAACATGGAGGGTATAGATAAATCTTTCATATGCTTATTTCATTTCATTCCAATAAATTCCAGGAGTGGGATGGCTGGATGATATGTTAGGTCTATATTCAGATTTTTTAGGTATCTCCAAACTGTCTTACTGGCTTTACCAGTTTACATTCCCACCAACAGTGGGTTAGGGTACATTTTCCCCGACATCTTCACCAGCATTTGTTCTTTGTTGATTTCTTTATGAAAGCTATTCTAACTGGGGTGAGGTGAAACATAACTGTAGTTTTATTTGCATTTCCCTGATGGCTAGTGATCCTGAGCATTTTTTCATGTGTCTGTTGGCTATTTGAATTTCATCTTTTGAAAAATGCCTATTCAAGTCCTTTGCCCATTTCTTAGCTGGATGCTTTGTGTTGTTGTTGAGTTTCTTGAGCTCTTTATAGATTCTAGATATTAATCTCTTATCAATTGCATAGTTTCCAAATATTTTCTCCCATTCTGTCAGTTGCCTCTACACTTTGTTGAGTGTTTCCTTTGCCATGTAGGAACTTCTTAACTTGATATAATTCCATTTGTCTTATTTTTTCTTTGATTGCCAGTGCTTCTGGGGTCTTCTCCAAGAAATTTTGCCTATGCCAATGTTCTCTTCTAGTAATTTGATGGTATCAGGGCATAGATTTAGATCCTTGATCCATTTTGAGTTGATTTTTGTATAAGGTGTAAGGGAGGGGATCTTTTGTCATAGTTCTGCATGTGAAGATCCAATTTTCCCAGGACCATTTGTTGGTGAGACTGTCCTTCCTCTAGGGATTGATTTTAGCTCGTTTGTCAAAGATTAGTTGGTTGTAGATGTGTGTATTGATTTCTGAGGTTTCTATTCTGTTCCATTGGTCTATATGGCATATTTTTTTTAAAGATTTATTTATTTATTTGAAAGTCAGAGTTACGCAGAGAGAGAGAGAGAGAGGTCCTCCATCCGATGGCTCACCCCCCAATTGGCTGCAACGGCCGAAGCTGTGCCCATCTGAAGCCAGGAGCCAGGAGCTTCTTCTGGGTCTTCAATGCTGGTGCAGGGGCCCAAGGACTTGGGCCATCCTCTACTGCTTTCCCAGGCCATAGAGGAGAGCTGGATGGGAAGTGGAGCAGCCGGGTCTCAAACCAGCACCCATATGGAATGCCGGCACTTGAGGCCAGGGCGTTAACCCACTGTGCCGCAGCGTCGGCCCCTATATGGCATATTTTTAAAAAGTTTTTTTTTAATTTATTTGAAAGTCAGAGTTACACAGAGATAGAAGGAGAGGCAGAAAGAGAGAGAGAGAGAGAGAGAGAGGTCTTCCATCTGCTGGTTCACTCCCCAACTGGCCACAACAGCCAGAGCTGTGCCGATCAGAAGCCAGGAGCCAGGAGCTTCTTCCAGATCGCCCATGTGTGTGCAGGGGCCAAGGACTTGGGCCATCTTCTGCTGATTTCCCAGGCTGTAGCACAGAGCTGGATCAGAAGTGGAGCAGCTGGGACTTGAACTGGCTCCCATATGGGATGCCGGTACTGCAGGCCACAGCTTTACCCACTACGCCACAGTGCCGGCCCCTATGGCATATATTTTTTAAAATAATTTTAACCCTTTTATGAACCCTTTATGAGATCTACTCTCTTAAGAAATATGTATGTGTATAATAAGTTTTAAGTAAAGCATATGTCTAAAGTTACTCATCCTGCATACTTGACACTTGAAACCTACTGAATAGCCACACTCCATTTTTGCTTTCCCCCAGTGATGGAACAAGGACATAAGCCTCAGCCATTCTCCCTCATTGCCCCAAAGAGATAAGCTTTGGAATGTATTCCTTGCCCTTGAAACTCAATTGGGTCTCACACCCTATTGCCTTCATACCCCACCTCCCACAGCTGCCTGAAAGACCAGTTGCTTGGAACACTTGAAAGACCAGTTCCAGGAATTCCCCTTTGCTTGCTGCCCCCTACCCCAACCCCATCCCTAGCCCTCCTAAAATATAAAAATACCCAGCCCCTGGAGGTCGGGGCCTTCTGCCACGTGTTCCATCAATGTCCATGCGGGCAGCTGGTCACCCACCTCCACAGATTTATTTTCTCTGAATAAATTCGGTCTGGTTGTAAATTCTTACACTCCCTCCTCTCTATCCTGCGCCTCTTTTCCTAACATTTTGGTGACCTATGTGAGGAGGCACCAATCTGCAACTCTTTTCCTAACACCCAGTCCCCGGTAACCACCATTATTTAACCGCTCCTCTGAATTTGTTGAGTTTTGAAACCTCATAGATGTGACTCAGGCGATATTTGTCCCTCAGTGACTGGCTTATTTAACTTAGCATAATGTCTTCAAGTTTCATCCATGTTGTCACATGTGGCAAGATTTCCTTCTTTTTAAAGAATGACTAATATTCCATCCAACGTCTATAGCACTCTTTATTTATTCATTCATCCATTGACGAACATTAGGTGGTTTCCATTTCTATATTATGAATAATGTTGCAATGATCATAGGAGTTTAAATTCCTTAGATAAGTACTCAGAAATGGAATTACTGGACCATGTAGTAGTTATGTTTTTCACAGTATGTTTATTGTGGGCTTTTCATTATGACCTTTGTTATGTTGAGGTAATTTCCTTCTATTCATAGTTTCCTGGGAGATTTTATCATGAAGATGTGTTGAATTTTCTTAAACACCTTTTGTGCAACTATTGAGATGATCTGTGATTGCTTTTATCTTCTATTCTGTTAATCACATTACTTAATTTTCGTATGTTGAACCACCCTTTCATCACAGAGATAAATCCCAACTTGTCATGGTACATAATCTTTTCATTTATTGGGAGGTCTTTGATTACTAATTCAATGTTTTCATTAGTTATAAATCTACTCAGATTTTCTACTTATTTATGATTTAGGTTTGGTAGTTTATATGTTTCAAGGAATTTATCCTTTTGTTCCAGGTTATCCAGTTCCCTGGTATTTAATTAATCATAAGATCCTTTTTATTTCTGCTTCTGTTGGAACTGTTGTAATGTCTCTTTTTTTCATTTTTCATTTTATTTATTTGAATATTCTATAATTTTTTCTTAAACTTGTTGATCTTTTTTAAAAAATGAACCGTTAGCTTTGACTTATTTTTAATTTTTCTATTTTGTTCACTTCTGCTCTAATCATTGTTATAGCCTTTATTCTGCAGACTTTGGGCTTAGTTTGTTCTTTTTCTTGTTCTGTGAGTTGTAAAGTTAGGTGGTTTATTTGAGTTCTCATTTAATTAATGTAAGCATTTCTCTTTTTTAAAGATTTTATTTATTTATTTGAGAGGTAGAGTTACTCTAGTGAGAGGAAGAGACAGAGAAAAATGTCTTCCTTCTGTTAGTTCACTCTCCAATTGGCTACAATGGCCAGGGCTATGCAGATCCAAAGCCAGGAGCCAGGAGCTTCTTCCTGGGTGCAGGGGCCCAAGGACTTGGGCCATCTTCTACTGCTTTCCCAGGCCATAGCAGAGAGCTGGATCAGAAGAGGAGCAGCCGGGTCTCAAACTGGTGCCCATATGGGATGCCGGCACCGCAGGCAGAGGATTTACCTATTGCGCCACAGTGCCGGCACCATAATGTAGGCATTTCTTCCTGTAAATTTGCCTCATAGTCCTCCTTTATTGCATTCTATAGGATTTGATGCTTTGTTTTAATTTTTGTCTTGTGGTATTTTCTTACTTCCCTTTTGATTTCTCCTTTGAGCCAATGGTTGTTATAGGAGTGTGTTGTTTAATTTCCACATGCTCACTAGTTTTTAGTCTTCCTTCTGGTATTGATTTGTAGTTTCATTCCATTGTCACCATAAAAATTACCTGCTATGATTTCAGTATGCTTAAATTTGCTAAGAAATATTTTTTCACCTAATATATGTTCTTTCTTAGAGAATCTTTCATGAACATGTGAGAAAATATGTATTCCGTTATTGTTGGGTAAAATATTCTGTATATGTCTGTCCAGTCTATTTGGTCTTTTGTGTTGTTCAAGTCCTCTGCTTCTTTTATTGATTTTCTGTCTGGATGTTCTATCAGTTCATGAAAATGGAATATTGGAAGTTTCCTACTGTTTTTGTATTATTGTCCATTTCTCCCCTCAGTTTCTTCAATGTTTGCTCTATTTTTGGTGACCTGGTGTTTAGTGCATAGAAATTTGTAACTATTCTATCTTCTAGGTAGATTAACCTTTTAATCATTATATAACATCCTTTGTCACTTGTGACTGTTTTTTATTTAAAGTCTATTATGTCATATATATATATATATATATATATGCTGTCATTCCTATATTCTTTTGGTTATCATTTGTCTAGAGTATGTTTTTCCATGCCTTCACTTATGGCACATGTGTTTTCTTTTTTAAATATTTATTTATTTATTTGAAATAATTACACAGAGAGAGATGGAGAGGCAGCGAGCGAGAGAGAAAGGGGTGTCTTCCATCTGCTGGTCCACTCCCCGGATGGCCACAACGGCCAGAGCTGCTCCCATCCGAAGCCAGGAGTTAGGAGCTTCTTCCGGGTCTCCCACGCAAGTGCAGGGGCCCAAGGACTTGGGCCATCTTCCAATGCTTTCCCAGGCCATAGCAGAGAGCTGGATCAGAAGAAAAACAGCTGGGACTAGAACCGGCCGCACATGTGTGTTCTTAAATCTAAAGTGAATTTCTTGTAGGCAGTATATAGTTGAGTATTTTTTTTACCCTTTCAATCATTGACTCCATTTCCTTCAAAATAATGATTGATAGGGCGGGATTTCCCATTGCCATTTTCTTCATTGTTTTCTGTTAGTTTTGTAGTTCTTTTCTCTGTCTTTTCTTCTCTTGCTATGCTCCTTTACATATTGTTAATTTTTTGTGTTTATATGCTTTGCATCCTTTCTCTTATTCTTTTGCATATCTTCTATAGGTATTCTTCTTGTTGTTACCCTGGGATATATACATAAGTTCTTATAGATCCAATAGGCTATTTTAAGCTGATAACAAGTTCAATCATATAAAAATATGACACATGTTCATTTCTTCACTTCCCACTCACTTTGTTATTATTGTCAAATTTCCATATTTAGCCTTTAAAGCCTTACATAAGAATTGTAAGTAATATAGTATCCTGTATTTTTGATATATTTATGTTTATCAGTGAATTTCATATTTTCATATGCTGTCATGTTTATGTTTGTCATCCTTTCATTCAACTTGGAGAACTCTGTTTATCATCTCTCATAGGGTAGGTCTAATACTGATGAGCTTCCTCAGAGTTTTCATATATGTGAAAGTCTTTAGCCATCCTGTATTTTTTTTAAAGATTTATTTATTTTTTGAGAGTCAGAGTTACACATAGAGAGGAGAGGCAGAGAAAGAGAGAGGTCTTCCATCTGATGGTCCATTCCCCATTGGCCACAATGGCCAGAACTCAGCCAATAAGAAGCCAGGAGTCAGGCGCCTCCTCCGGTCTCCCACACGGATGGAGGGGCCCAAGGACTTGGGCCATCCTATACTGCTTACCCAGGCCATAGCAGAGAGCTGGATTGGAAGAGGAGCAGCCAGGACTAGAACCGGCACCCACATGAGAGGCCTGCGCTCCAGGCCAGGGTGTTAACTTGGTGCACCACAGCGCCTGCCCCTGCCCTGTATTTTTGAAGGAGTATGTTGCTAGATAAGTATTCTAGGTTGAAACATATATTTCTTTCAGCACTTTAAAGATATCACCCCACTCCCTCTGGCCTACAAGGTTTCTCATATTATTTTAAAATGCATTTTATTGTTAATTTAAAAATTATAGGGACAGGGCTATGGTGTAGCAGGTGAAGCCATCACCTGCAGTGCTGGCATCCCATATGGGAACCGCTTTGAGTCCTGGCTGCTCCACTTCCAATCCAGCTCTCTGCTATGGCCTGGGAAAGCAGCAGAAGATGGCCCAGGTCCTTGGGCCCCTGCACCCACGTGGGAGACCGGGAAGAGGCTCCTGCCTCCTGGCTTTGGATTGGCACAGCTCTGCTATTGCCGCCAATTGTGGAGTGAACCAGTGGATGGAAGACCTCTCTCCCTCCCTCTCTCCCTCTCTCTCTCTCTCTCTGCATCTCCTTCTCTCTCTGTGTAACTCCGACTTTCAGGTAAAATAAATAAATCTTTTTAAAAAATAAAATAAAATAAATTATAATTGTGTATATTTATGGGGCACAATGTGATGTTGTAATGTAAGAATATAAAGTGAGATAATTAAATTAAGCTATTAACATAGCCTTTACCTACTTATCATTTTTTGTGATGATAAAATTCAAAATTTTCTTTCTTGGTAAGTTTGAGATTTACATTATTGTTAACTATAGGCATTACGCTAATACATCATATAAAACTTATTTTTCCTGCCCAATTTTTAAATTTTGTACACTTTGGTCAACGTCTCCCCATTCCTTAACCCCATCCCTTCACATCCTTGTAACCACTATTCTACTCTCTTCCTCTGTAAGTTTGATTTTTTAAAAAGATTTATTTATTTATTTGAAAGTCAGAGTTACAGAGAGAAGGAGAGGCAGAGAGAGAGAGAGGTCTTCAATTTGCTGATTCACTCCCCAGTTGGTGGCAACAGCCAGAATTGTGCTGATCCGAAGCCAGGAGCCAGGAGCTTCTTCTAGGTCTCCCACACGGGTAAAGGGGCCCAAGGACTTGGGCCATCTTCTACTGCTTTCCCAGGCCATAGCAGAGAGCTGGATCGGAAGTGGAGCAGCCAGGACTTGAACTGGTGTCCATATGGGATGCCGGCACCACAGACGGCTTCACCTTTTATGCCACAGTGCCAGCCCCTCTGCCGTTCGTTCGTTCTTTCTTTCTTTCTTTCTTTCTTTTTTTTTTTTTTTTAATTTTTTGACAGGCAGAGTTAGACAGAGAGAGAGAGAGAGAGAGAGAGAGAGAGAGAGTTATAGACAGTGAGAGAGAGAGAGAAAGGTCTTACTTCCGTTGGTTCACTCCCCTAATGGCCGCTACGGCCGGCACTATGCCAATCCAAAGCCAGGAGCTGGGTACTTCCTCCCGGTCTCCCATGCGGGTGCAGGGACCCAAGCACTTGGGCCATCCTCCACTGCACTCCCGGGCCACAGCAGAGAGCTGGCCTGGAAGAGGGGCAACCGGGACTAGTACCCGGTGCCCCAACCGGGACTAGAACCCGGGGTGCCAGCGCCACAGGTGGAGGATTAGCCAAGTGAGCCACGACGCCGGCATTATTTTTTAAAATGTACTTTTGAGTTCTTTCTCTCTTCTCCTGATAATACCATAATGTGTACCTAGGTCTATTTGATGGCAATCTATGAGTCCATTAAGCTCAATTCACTATTTATCATTTCTTTTTCTTTTGTACTTCTCCTACTGAATTATTTCCAATAACCTTCTTCAAGTTTGTAGATTCTTTCTTCTGCTCGATCTAGTTTTCTGTTAAACCCCTGTAGTGCATTTTTCAACTTATTTATTCTGTTGATTTATATGGTACTTTAATTTTTTTCTCTTTGTTTTCTTGGTTTTTTAAAGATTTATTTATCTAGTTGAAAGGCAGAGTTATAGAGAGGCAGAGAGAGAGTGAGAGAGCGAGAGTGTGTGTGTGTGAGAGAGAGGTTTTCCATCCACTGGTTCATTCCCCAGGAACCAGGAACTCCATCCAGGTCTCCCACGTGGGTGCAGGGGCCCAAGCACTTGGGCCATCTTCCACTGCTTTCCCAGGCCATAGCAGAGAGCTTGATCAGAAGTGGAGTAGCCGGGACTTGAACTCGCACCCATATGGCATGCTGGCACTGCAGGCGGCAGTTTTACCCACTACGCCACAGCACTGGCCCCAATCTCAGAAACATTTGGAATGCTTACATGTAAACCAAACACTTTTCTCTCCCTAAGGGAAGCTGGGAGCTTGAGAGTCTTCCTGGTTGTATGGCATTGTGCCAGGGGTAGGGATTCTGGCATCAACGTGTCCCAAATCTCCCCACTGACTTGATGATTCTGGCTTCACATTCATCCTGCATGCAGGAGCCTTAAATCAGTTTCTTTATTTCCCACAGAGGGAACTTGTCCGTGAATTGTTGATCAGTTGGTGTATTAATGGGGCAAGGAGAGTCTAAAGCTTCCTACTCTGTCATTTGATTGATGCCCCTCTAGCCTAAAGGTGACTTTCTAATAGCATCCTGTTCTTCTCTTCTAGATGCAGTTTCATCTCCGTGTAGGTGTAGGTGCTCAATAAATTGTTATCAGAGTCCCAGAGATAATAAAAGACCATTTCCAGCCCAGGAAGGAAAAGTTTCAGTGGATACCAGGTGTTAGCACTCCTGGAGAATGTTACTCATAAGTCTCCGACGTGAAGAGAGCTGCCTACTGGATGGTTCCATAGCCCGCTATTCTGATACCATGTGTGGGCAAGATCATATACTATGAACTCTATGGTTGTGGTCATGTGCGCCCTGCCTGCAGTCCAGCTCTGTAGCTCTCACCTTGGCATCAGAGAGAGGAGGTCATCGTTCTATTTTGTTCTCATAGGTGATACATAGTTCCTGCTACAGCACAACACCCAACAAGATGTGTTTTCTTTCTGGGACATTCTAACATCTGCTCACACCGGTGAGCTAGTCCCCATGGACCACATGAGACCACCATAATAGTCAGCAACACATTCAACAGTATGGATTGTTTTTAAAGTTAACAATATTTGTGATAGAACCAATAATTCAGTCTTAGTCCTTTTTACCATGTTTCCTCCAGTAGGAGTCAACCACAGTTCAAATCTGCAGGTCTCCTGATGTGTTCCCAACTGAGTATCTTTTGTGAGTGAAGGCCTGGGGGAAAATATGCACATATTTCTTAAGAATAAATAATCATGTTCAGTGACAATTCAGTCTAAACCATGTTTAGGATAAAGATAGTGAGCTCAGTGGAAAAATAATATTGTTAAAGTATACCCAGCTTATGTCAATACACAGAACATTTAACATTTTAATCATTGTAGATAATATTTGCATACTATGTATCAAGCATTTGGGTTACATTCATTTTTATAAAGAAAGAGGGTGAGGTTCCCAGGTGTCATTTGCCCATGGCCAAAGAACTCATAAATGGCATACAGGAAATTGCCCCAGCACCGTCTAATTGCAGTCAACCCTTGTAACTACTACACCGAGCTGTCCTGGTTTCCATTAGCCATAATCATGTTAAAGGTGATAGCACGATTTTCTCTAAGAATAATGGAGGGATACCTAAGATGCTTTAAGTAAAAAGCCTCTTCTGGTGAGCTTTTTCCCAAGGTGAATTGATGTCCTTTAATCTGGAGACAAAAGATGGCTACTGGCTTTTGTTTAAAAATTGTTCTCATAAGGCCAAAATGCTTTTTTAATTTTAATTTTTTAATCAAAGTAATACATTCACAGAGTTAAAAGAAATAAAAGAGTGTTGGGGCTGGTACTGTGGCACAGTAGGTTAATCCTCCACCTGCGGTACTGGCATCCCATATGGGCACCAATTCTAGTCCTAGCTGCTCCTCTTCCAATCCAGCTCTCTGCTGTGGCCTGGGAAAGCAGTAGAAGATGGTCCAAGTCCTTGGGCCCCTCCATCCATGTGGGAGACCTGGAAGAAACTCCTGGCTCCTGGCTTCAGATCAGCGCAACTCTGGCCATTGTGGCCAACTGGGGAGTGAACCATCGGATGGAAGACCTCTCTCTGTCTCTCTCTCTCTCTCACTGTCTGTAACTCTATCTCTCAAATAAATAAATAAAACCTTAAAAAAAAAAAAGAAATAAAAGAGTGCTAAAGGATACCTAATAAAACACAACGCCATCTGTGGCACTTCTTTCCACTCCAAGTCCTGCTCCCTAGAGGCAGCTACTCCAAGTCTTTCAGCTGTTTCTACTTGCATGCGCCATTCCCGAATTCCTTCCCACCCAGAGCCTGAGGAGCAAGCACTTTGCTTTCTCAGTCTCCCTCGCTGCCACAGGTAACTGTGAGACCCAGCTGTGGCCAAGGACAGGTTTGCTGGGGGCTTTCTGGAAACCCTTGTGTTTTCTTGAGCACAGAGACTCACATAATGGTGCTATTGTCTTCATTCTTTCTGCCTTGAATATGGCCGTGCTGACCACGAGGGATGGAGCATGAGGATGAAGAGAGCATGGTAAGGAAGAAAAACATGCAAGGAGCCTCGCTCCTTGAATCCGGATCACACTTCCTTTTAACAGAAACAAATATACAGCCACGTGTGTTTGAGCCACTGTCTGTTGGGTTTTCTGTTACTTGTACCTGAAAGGGTTTTATAACAATGGACAACCATGACTCTTCATAATATGCCAATACCACAATTTCTCCACCTGGGAATTTGAGACTTTATCTCTTTACATCTTACTATGATAGAAGAGGATTTCATCCCCTTGCACACACACCCGTACATTCTCTTCTTTCCTTCTTCCAATATGTTTCCATTCCAACTCCTAGTAAATCAGTAGTCACTGCAGAGTCACGAAGTGTACTATAATTTACTGTTTTTGTATTTGGGGGATATTCTTGGTTTTAACAATTGCTTGATATTTTTCTAATGGAAATATGGTTAGCCTTAGCTTTTCCTGGTTGCTTCATCTGTTTGCTCATGAGATCTATTTTCATATTTTTCATAAGTTCCAAAACCTATCAGCCAACTTATATAATAATGCCATAAAAATTGACTTGGAGTTCTACATAAAGGGCAGGAGCTTGTCAAGTTCATGGTTAGGCTTCCCTGTAAGGTGACTGGGTGGGGAGCTGCACAGTCCGCCAGAGGACCTCTGTGTACAGAGTGGGGGCCTTTGCTCTGGGACTTTGGTTTCTTTGAAGAGCCCTCTGCTACTCTGCTGAGGGTGGGCGCTTGGCTCTCACGGTGTCTGCCCACAAGCACGGGGGACATGCAGGGCAGCTGGGAGGTCAACTGTCCCAACACTTACTTGCAATGATTCTCTGGTTAGAGTTCTGCATCTTACTCCTATCATCAGGATACCTTTGCTTTTCCTTTCCAGAATGTTTCAGATAGATTATGTCTCACAGACCCATCCCTGCACCATGTAGGAGCTATGCCTGTGCATTTTCCTGTTCTGTTTTCCCATTTACCATCCCTCTAACATCTTTAGAGTTTGACAGTAAGTTGTAGGAACCTCTCCACCATTGATGTGGACTCCTCCTACTCCTATACTTTTTATAGTTGTATATTTTATTCCTTCAGTTTTGTTTTATTGACTCAGGAGTTAAAGGAGACAGATGCATTCTACCTTTCAAAATGAAAATCCAACTCTGCCGCAAATTATCTGGGTACATTGCCGTCTATGTAGAGCAACACTTGTGAATGTTAGCAATGGGAGAAACCTGGGTTTGGGAATCTTTTGGATTTGAGTTTGAATTCTGACTCCCTGCCCTCTTTAACCAATTCAAATCTCTGGGCATCAACACAACTTTCCCCTTGATGAAATAGTGTCCCAGGTAGAATAATAATGTCTACTTTATGGACTTCTGGGAAAATTTCCTTAGATGATGTATGTCATGCAACTGACACAAGACAAATAGGACTGATCCCTTTTTAATTAGAGGAAGTCAGAAATGCGATTGGAAAGATTGGAATCAGGTTCTTGGAAGGCCTGGAAAAACAGGACTTATTCTCTTTTTTTGTAAGAATTATTTTAATTTTTTTTAATTTATACATTTTATTTACTTGAAAGCCAGAGAGAAAGAAAGAGCATTCATCTGCTAGTTCACTCCCCAAATGCATGCAACAATAGGGGCTGGGCCAATCTAAAGCTAGGAGATCAGAACTCTGTCCAGGTTTCTTACATAGGTCATAGAGACCCCAGTACTTGAGCCATCATCTGCTGCAGTGAACATTAGCAAGAAGGTGGACCAGAAGTGGAGGATTCAGGACACAATCAGGCATTCTGATATGGGATGTAGGCTTCACAAGCCATGACTTAACTGCTGTGCCAAATGCCTATCACATGGTTTCTGAGCAAAAGAGACACTTGATTCCGAAGAATTTCCGATTGTTCCTTCAACCTGGTCTGTGGAAGGAGCAGGAAGCCCTTGGCCCAGCAGCTCTTGGGTTAAAATCCTTGTCTGCATCTGAGTTATTTGTAACCCGTTGCCATGGCAACAAGTTTGGCAAGCCAGCCAGTGCTGCAAGCTCCTGACAGTGGGGAGGGGAGGGCAGTGGGAGAAGACGGGAGATTTGGAAGGGGGTTCGTCTGTGACCAGCGCCTCACTTCCCTGATTTGCCTGAAGCTTTCAGCTGGAGATGAGGGTGAGCGTCCTCGGGGGAGAATCACTGGACGCTGGAGACTCTCCTCCCCAGTCTCCTGATATCTCGGATGGGAAAATAGGCCGAGAGAGGTCCAGCCGCTGGCTCAAGGCCACACAGCAAGTCAGGGACAGCGACAGGACTACCCTTTTCTAGGGAAGGCCTCGGGGGCATAGAAATGAGGCACAGCAAGGTGGAGGGGCTTGGGCAGCATTTCAGCCACCTCCCCACCAACACACGCACACCTTTCTGTTGTTCAGAGGGGGCGGCTGGGCCCAGGGTGGTTTAGAACTGACTCCGTGTCACCCAGCAAGTCCAGTGTGGACTTGCCATCAGAACCCCTCAGCCTCAGGCCTCGCATGTCTGGGCACTTCCCAGGGAAGTTGCAATGTGGGATTCCCAGTCCAGAGATGCCCCTCTCTGCTGACTGCCAAGATAGGGCCTCCCAGGGAAGGGTTGATCTGACCGCCTTGGCCTTTGGCTCCTCGGGCCTGTTTCCCCTCCCTCCACAGTACGCCATCCCCACGCACCTGCGCACGTCTGGGTGTCCTCCTGCCTGTGGCAATGCTGTTGCACCCGTGGGAGCCCAGTCCCACCCCACCCTGCCGCACACCTTCCCAGCCACCTCACCCACAGGGCTAGCCACTTCCCACACATTCTCTTACGTAACTGATCCTCACCATTACCACTCTCCGTCTTCCAGTTTGGCAGGTGGAAACCGAGAGGACCAGAGAAAGAGTGAATGACCCAAAGTCCCACCGCGCGTGTTGGCCTGAACCCCTTCTCCTCCGGAAAGGGTTTCTGCCCTTTCTACCCCACGCTGAGTTCTCAGCCCTTGGCACCCCTCCAGCACTTCTCTTCGTCTTAATCACCCCCTTCAGCTTGTGCAAGGCACCCCCTCTGTCTTCTCTGCCGGATGTGCAGCCTCAACTCCTCCTTCGCCTCAGAGCCAATCCTCGCCAAGTGCACTGAGTCTCTTCTGTCTCTCAAGGCTCCCTGCTTTCCTCAGTCTCTGCCACTGGCCTCAATAGCCCCCATGTGAATGAAACCATATCTGCTCTCTTTCCTCTGTGTCCGGGCTGGCCATTCATTTCATGAATTCAGATACATGAATGATTAATGAAATTTGGTTTCAGCTCTGTGATTGTACACTTTTGCCCAGGAGAACATGTGTGATGTCACTTGGTTCCTGGAAGTTTCCCCTCTGCCTTAGGATGTGGATTCCCAGGGTGGGGTGGTGACTTGGGTCAGCTGACACAGGGTGAGGTGTACCAGCAGTCCAAACCAACCACATCTTGAGCGATAAGACATGGTAGAATGAAAGGGATGTGGGATAGAAATTGAGGCACTTTATGACATAGAGAGCATCCCCTCCCTTTACAGGTAACAAAACTGAGGCACAGAGAGATGTAGGTGACTTGGCAAAGCCACAAAGCTAAGGACATGTGTGATGAGTCTCCAACTCTGATCAACCAAGTTAGTTTCTACATTTTCCTGGCCTCTCATAACATTCCCTTTGGACAGGTGAAGTTGTGCCTCAAACCCTGGTCTCAAGGAAACTGCAAAGGTGGAAGACAGAAGCAAAATCATATTCTGAAGACCAACCATGACCTTGGGCTGTGTGGTACCGAGATGAATGGGGGTATGGGGGTGGAGCTTGAAGATTTTTTTTAAGCTTATATCACACATTTAGTTTACTCTATACATTATCTGCTAACACTCAAAGCAGACCCTTTATGTGGAAATTACTGTCCCATTTCATCCCTGAAAAACCTGGGGCTCATAGAGAAGAAGTGACTTACCTAACTTTTGGTTCTCTGTAAGCAGCAAGAACAAGACTTACATAGGTATATAAGGCTCCATAATAGAAGTTGAGAAAAAGTCTCTGAGGTGAATTAGAATATGGTTTTTGCAAGCAACTAGGACAAGTGTGTGGTCAAGTCAAGAAGAGTCTGGCTCAAAGGAAGGATGGGTAGGGACTATGCTTGCAAAGGATCAGTGAGGTTTGCCAGTGAGCAGCCTAGAGCTAGAATTCCAGACCCAGGCAACATACTTTCTATTAAAATAATAATAACAAATCTCTCTCTCTCTCTCTCTCTCTCTCTCTCTCTCTCTCTTTTTCTCTCTCCATATATATAGTCAAAAATGTTTATGCTGCATGCAAAACTCACTAAGTACGTTAAAAATTTTTCTCTGAGGGGGAAGGGGCATGGGATTGGGGTATGAGAATTCTGGATAATAAATAAATACAATTAACAACCACAGAAATCAAGATAAGAATCTGGAAGACACTAATGATTATAATGTGCTTGATATGAGGAGTATGAGTAATTTCATCATCTACTCTGAAATTCCAAAACTTCAAAATAAACTCCCACTTGC
Organism: Sylvilagus floridanus; assembly: GCA_949820135.1. Lineage (NCBI taxonomy): Eukaryota > Metazoa > Chordata > Mammalia > Lagomorpha > Leporidae > Sylvilagus > Sylvilagus floridanus. The sequence continues at coordinate 94,743,507 of OX463223.1, forward strand.
CAAAATGTAATGCATGTTCACAGATGAATATTTGGGAATGAAGAGTAATGTCAGCAAAATGGTGAAATAGGAGCTGTCTACCAAGATCCCTCTGCAGAAGCATTGATTTTGACATCAACTCATAGATGACGGTATGTCTGTGAGAGTCCAGAAGCCCAGTGATAAATCTCAGCATATTGACAGAGCAAAAAATCTGGGTATACCTTCATTGAAGAGGATAAGAACATAATTTTGTCCACCTCACCCCTTGTTACAGGTGACAAAGCTCTGATGAGAGAAACCCTCCTGTTCTGCAGTTTCTAGGAGCACAATGAGTGGGATCATCTAACTCCCCCAGCTATGAAGGACGCTGCCTGAGAAGCCCATTTCTATCTCACTACACTCACATCAGTGAAGTGATCATACTTCTGAGTGGTTGGAAGAAGCAGGGAACAGTGAAGAGAGGCCAGAGACCCTGCTAACAACTCCTTTGATTCCATAAGGAAATCTGGAAGTCTCCTGGGACACCTCACCTATGGGTGCCTCCAACCGGCCTACAGGCATCCCCACCCCCAGTCAGCTCCCAAAGCATTCCCCCACAAATGGCAAGTAAAAAGTGTCTTACAGAAAAACCAGCTCAGCTGGGAGCCTGCAGGATTGGGAGAAGGCATTTTAGAGTACCGGTTGGAGAAAACAAACAAGAGGCTCAACATGCAACCAGGTGTGAGGAATCAAGAGAAGATACACCTCCATGAGGGAATAAGAAGTGTGGAGCAGGTACATCCAAAGCAGAGGTCTGGAAGATCTTAAGAACTCCTAGTTTGGCTATTGAAAGTTTTTCACCCTAAAGCCAGTTAGTAAAGCCTAGAGAAGGTGATTGTCAAAGAAACATGACACCACTAAATGAAAACAATAATCTTGTAGTAACCAAAACTAAACAAATTGAAATTTATGAATTTCCTGACTAATTATTCAAAAAAGTGTTTTCAGAAAGTTCAGCAAACCAACAACAGCAGAAAAGCAATGTCTAAACAAAAGAAGTAGCTCAATTAAGATACAGAAATCACAAAGGAGAGGAGCAAACAGAAATTCTGGAGCTGAAGAATACATGGATTAATTGAAAAATGCAATAGAGAGCATAAACATGATACTTAATCAAGCAAAAGAGTGAATCTATAAGCTAGAAGACAGGTCATTTGAATTTATACAAAGTAGAAAAAAAAAGCACATTGAAAAGAAATTCAGAACACTTACAGGATTTGCAGGACACCAAAAAAGAAATCTAACAAATATAATGGAGGTTCAAGAAGCAGAATTTATTTATTATCCAGAAAAGCCACAGAAGACTTATTAAAATATATAACGGTGGGCTAGCACTGTGGCTTAGAGAGTGAGGTTGCTACCTGCAGTGCTGGCAATCCATGTGGGTGGTGATTCAAGTCCCAGCTGTTCTGCTTCCTATTTGGCTCTCTGCTGTGGCCTGGGAAAACAATGGAAGATAGCCCAAGTCCTTGGGCCCCTGCACCAGCGTGGGAGACCTGGAAGAAGCTCCTGGCTCCTGGCTTTGGATCAGCTCAGCTCTGGCCATTGCAGCCATCTAGGGAGTGAACCAGCAGATGGAAGGGCTCTCTCTCTGTCTCTGCCTCTGCTTCTCTATAACTCTGCCTTTCAAATAAAATAAATAAATCTTTTTTAAAAAAAAAAAAGAAGAAGAAATAAATAATGCTTAAAAAATTTCCCAGATTTGAAAAGAGATGGACATCCCGGCACATGGAAGTCAAACAACCTGAAATGGAAATCATCCTGAAGAAGACTACATCAAGACATATTATAACCAAATTGATAGAAATTAGAGACTTTTGAAAGCAGGTCAAGAAAAGAGCTTATCATATACATGTGAAACCTCCTCCATGTGTCAGTAGATTTCTCAGTAGAAACCTTACAATAAGAAGATGAAGTAATATATTCAAAATGATGAAGAAAAAGCTACCATCCAAGAATACTTTACCAAGCAAAGGTGTCATTCAGAAATTATTGAGAGAGAGACTTTCTCAGACAAAAGCTGAGGGAGTTCATCACCACCAGTCTTGTCTTACAAGAAATGCTAAATAGGAGTATTCAAGCAAAAACAAACAATGCTGAATGGTAATATTAACACGTGAATGTATAAAACACTGATAAAAGTAAATATGTAGTCAAATTTAGAATACTCAAATATTTTAATGGGTTTGTGAAAATCATTTATATCTTTAGTATGAATGAAAGAAGACTATTAACAGTAACAGTAGCCACAGATTAGTTTTTTATTTAGTTAGTTATTTGAAAGGCAGAGTTATAGACAGAGGCAGAGAGAAAGAGAGAGAGAGAAAGAGGTCTTTCATTCACTGGTTCACTCCTCAAATGGACACAAGGGCCAGTGTTTGGACAGGCTGAAGCCAGGAGCCAAGAGCTTCTTCTGGATCTTCCATGTGGATGCAGGGACCCAAGAACTTGGGCTGTCTTCCACCGCTTTCCCAGGCCATAGCAGAGGGCTGGATCGGAAGAGGAGCAGCCAGAACTCAAACTGGCACCCATATGGGATGCCAGCACTGCTGGCGGTGGCCTTATCCACTATGCCATAGAGATTAGTTTTTTTGTTTTTTGTTTTTTTTGTTTGTTTGTTTGTTTTTGACAGGCAGAGGTAGACAATGAGAGAGAGACAGAAAGAAAGGTCTTCCTTCCGTTGGTTCACCCCCAAATGGCCGCTATGGCCGGCATGCTGCACTGATCTGAAGCCAGGAGCCAGGTGCTTCTCCTGGTCTCCCATGGGGTGCAGGGCCCAAGCACCTGGGCCATCCTCCACTGCACTCCCGGGCTACAGCAGAGAGCTGGACTGGAAGAGGAGCAACCGGGACAGAATCTGGCGCCCCGACCGGGACTAGAATCGGGGGTGCCAGCACCACAGGCAGAGGATTAGCCAAGTGAGCTGCAGCGCTGGCCCAGAGATTAGTTTTAAAATATACAATATAATATACATACATTGTGACACCGAAAACATAAAATGTAGAGGGCTGGAGTAAAAGAATAAATAGCTATTATGCATATAAAGTTATTATCAGCTTGAACTAGCGTATTGTAAGTATATATGTTTGATGTCTCATGCTAACCACAAAGAACAAAGATAAAAATATAAGTAATTTCAGCATATCATTACAAAAAACATCATCAAATCACAACGTAAGACAACAAAGAGAAAGGAGCAACCAGAAACAGATAAAAAAACATCAGGAAATTCTTCTCTATCAATAATTATGTTCGGGGTGGGTGTTTGGTGTAATGGCTAAGTCATTGCTTGGGATGCCTATATCCTATACTGGCGTGCCTGGGTTTGAGTCTTGACTCCTTTAGTAATGATCCAGCTTCCTGCTATTGTGCATTTTGGGATATAGCAGGTAGTGACTGAAGTACTTGGGTCCCTGCCATCCACACAGGAGACCGAGTTACAGGCCCCAGGCTTTGGCTTGGCCTAGTCCGGGCTGTTATGGAAACTTGGGGGAGTGACCTAGGGGATGGAATGTCTCTCTGCCTTTCAGATAGAATGAAAAAATTTTATTTTCGAAAATTATGCTGAATTAAATTATCCATTCAAAAGATATACAGTGGTTGAATGGAGAAGAAAACAAGACCTAACACTATGCAGCTTATAAGTAACTCACTACAACTTTAGGGACAAACATGGATTGAACATGAAAAGATGGGGAAAGATATTGCATACAAATGGAAACCAAAAGAGAGCAGAAGTAGCTATCCTTATAGCAGACACATACAAATTTGGGGTGGGGCAGTAAGTCTAATGTTCAGTAACACAGGAGGGTAATTATAGCATACAAAAATGAATTATAGGGGCTTGCGCTGTGGTGTAGCAGGCAAAGCCGCCGCCTGCAGTGCAGGCATCCCACATGGGTGCCAGTTCAAGTCCCGGCTGCTTCTCTTCTGATCCAGCTCTCTGCTATGGCCTGGGAAAGCAGTGGAAGATGGCCCAAGTCCTTGGGCCCCTGCTCTCACGTGGGAGACCTGGCGGAAGCTCCTAGTTCCTGGCTTCAGATCAGCAAAGCTCCAGCTGTTGCGGCCATCTGGGGAATGAACCAGCAGATGGAAATCCTCTCCCCCCCCCATTCTGTGTGTGTGTGTGTATCTGCCACTCTGCCTTTTTTTTTTTAATTTTTTTTTATTTGTTTGAAAGAGTTACAGCGAGAGTTAGAGATAGAGAGAGGTCTTCTATCCGCTGGTTCACTCCCCAGATGGTCGCAATGGCCAGAGCTGTGCTGATCCAAAGCCAGGAGCCAGGAGCTTCTTCCAGGTCTCCCATGTGGGTGCAGGGGCCCAAGGACTTGGGACATCTACTACTGATTTCCCAGGCCACAGCAGAGAGCTGGATCAGAAGAGGAGCAGCAGGGATTAGAACTGGTGTCCATGTGGGATACTGGAGCTTCAGGCCAGGGTTTTAACCCACTGCGCCACAGCACCAGCACCTCTGCCTTTCAAATAAATAAAAATACAAGTAAAAATCTTTTAAAAATTGTAAATACAACCTACTGAAACTTATGAGAAGCAGTGATAGAAACACTAGGAGGGAAGTTGATAGCAATTAACATATACATGAAGTAAAAAAAAAAAAAAGCTCCAAAATAAATAATAACCTTACACCACAAGAAAGTAGAAGACAAAATAATTCCAAAGATAGTGGAAGGTAGGAAATAACAAAGAGCAGAGCAGAAATAAAGATAATAGAGCCTAGGAAAGCAATAAAAAGAAGTTAGTGAAACTAAGACCTTATTTTGTGAAAACAAAATCAACAAGCTTTTAGCTAGACTAAGAATAAAGTGAGAAGACTCATATAAAACCAGAAATTAAAGGTGGCATTATAATAGATACCAAAGAAATGCTAATATAGATAAGAGACTACTATTACAAGTCTAAGCCAATAAATTGGAGAACATAAAATAATTTGATTAAATCCCAAAAAGCATTATCTGGGGACTTCAAAAATTTCATGGAAAATGCATAGTATGAAAAAAAGCAATGCACAAATTTCAAAATATTTTTTGCACCAAAAATACACTTATCTTTAGTTCAGTTTTCCACAAATGTTTTGAAGTAGTTATATTTCAAAACTGAATTGTCCTGAATCAGACGATCTGAACAGACTAATAACGAGTAAGGAGACTAAATCAGTAATCAAAAAAATCTCACAACACAGAAAAGGTCAGGACCTGAATGTTTCACTGGTGAATTCTAACATTCAAAGAATTAATATCAACCCTTCTCAAACTTTTCAATTAAAAGAAACCACAAGGAGGAGGGGGCACTTCACATTCACTTTATATGACAGCATGACCCTGATAATACAGTCAGGCAGTGATACTACAAGAGAAGAAAGCTACAGGCCAGAATCCTTGAGAACATCAACCCAACCATTCCTGACCAAAATTCTAGCAACAGCACATTAACAGGACTACACAAGGATCCAGACCAAGGATGATTTATTCCTGATGCACAAGTATGGACCAAGAGATGGAAATCAATAAATATGATGCAGCACATAAACAGAAAAAAGGGTAAAAATCATATGATCACCTCAATTGTTCAGAAAAAACATTCAACAGGATTCAACTGCCATTCATGACAGTAACTCTCAACAAATTAGTTATATAAGAAATGTACCCTCCAAACAACAAAGGCCATATTTGATAAGCTCACAGCTAATATTACACTAAATAATGAAAAGTTCAAACTTTTCTTTTGAGATCAGGAATAAGATAACTTATGAGGAATAACTTGTGTGACCCTCACAACTCCTGGTCAACATAGGACTGGAAGTCCTCCCCAGAGTAATCAGACAAGAAAAAAAAAATGGGGGCCGGCACACTGGTGCATCAGGATAAAGCCTCAGTCTAGCACCAGCATCCCATATGGGTGCCAGTTCGAGTCCCAGCTGTTCCACTTCTGATCCAGTTCCTTGCTAATGTGTATGGGAAAGCAGAAGATGGCCCAAGTGCTTGGGCCCCTGCACCCACATGTTAGACCCAGAGGAAGCTCCTGTACCCTGGCTTCGGCCTGGCCCAGCCAATAATGACGTTTTAGGGAGTGAACCAGCAAAGAGAAGATCTGTCTCTCTGTTGCTCCCCCTCTCATTGTAACTCTGCCTTTCAAATAAATAAATTTTTAAGAATGGAAAAGAAAGAAGTTAAATTGTCTGTTTGTAGATGGCATGGCCTTACATATAGAGAACCCTAAAGACTCCAGTGAAACACTGCTAGAATGAAGAAATTAATTCAGCAAGTTTGTAGGATACAACATAAACATACTAAAATCTGCTGTGTTTCCAGACACTAACAATAAATTCTACAAGAGTAAACCAAGAAAATAAGCCCATTTATAATAGCTACAAAAAACTCAATTAGGAATAAACCTAAGGTGAAAAATCTGTGTAACCGAAACCATGAAACATTGATGAAAGAAGTCGAAGAAGACATAAATAAAAGGAATGATATGCCATATTCATAGATGAGAATTATAAATGATAAAGTGTCCCTAACACTCATAGTGTTCTATAGACTCAAAACAATCCTTGTCAAAATCTCAATGACATTTTTCCCAGAAATAGAAAAATATCATTAAATTTAATGTAGGGGATCACACAAGATCCTAAATAGCCAAAGCAATCTTGGGCATAAGCAACAAAGCTGGAAGCATCATACCACTGGATTTCAAAATCTGTAATAATCAAAGCAGTATGGATGCAGGCATAAAAAAATAGACAAAAAGGGGCCAGTGTTGTGGTACAGCAGGTTAAGCCACTGCCTGTGTCACTGGCATCCCATATGAGCATAGGCTGCTCCACTTCTGATCCAGCTCCTTGCCAATGCGCCTGGGAAAGCACTAGAAGATAGTCCAAGTACTTGGGCTCCTGCCACCCATGTCGGAGACCTGGATGGAGTTTCAGGCTCCTGGCTTTGGCCTGGCCCAGCCCAAGCCATTGCAGCCATTTGGGAAATGAACCAGTGGATGGAAGACCTTTCTCTCCGTCTATTCTTTTCTCTGCCTATAACTCTACTTCTCAAATAAATAAAAATAAGATCTTTTAATAAAAGAAATATTATCTTTATCTTATACCATGTACAAAATTCAACCCAAAAAGGATTAAAGATGTGAATATAGGACCTGAAACCATCAAACTCTTACAAAAACACAGGAGGACATCTACATTGTCTTGTTCTTGTCAATCATTTTTTTGGATCTGACACCAAAATCATAAGAAACAACATGAAAAATAAGTAGGACCACATCAAACTAAAAGTTTTCTTTACAAAAGGAAAATAATCAACAGAGTTAAAAGGCAACCTCAGAATGGGAGAAAACATCTGCAAGTCTTGTGTCTGACAAAAGGCTCATATCCAAACTATATAAGGAACTCCTACAATTCAATAGCAAAAACAGAACCACCCTCTCTGAGGGCACACCCCCAAGTGACCGAAGGACTTTCCAACAGTGCTGCCCTGGGGATCAAGCCCTCAATCATGATAGACCCTTAGGGGACACAATTAAAACTTATAGCAACTATTTGCAGATGTCATCATTCCTTTGACATGTAAGAGAGGGCTTTCTCATTTCCTACATTGATTTATTTCTGTCCTCAAGGACTCACGATTGTCTCTAGCTTTCTTTATTTAGATGTTAAAATGTTCCAGATTTGACAACTAGGAAGTCCTCCAAGCTGACTCTAGTGTTCTTTTGGCCTGTGTGTTTCCATCTTTCTTTAAGCACTGCCTTGTTTTCTTGGCACTACAGGAAGATCCGAGTCAATCTTGTACTTTCCCGGCCCCAGCTCTGGAATCACCCAGCCTTCTGAGGAGTAGCCTTCGTTATTTTAAGTTTCTTCCCTTCCTCTCTCCCTCCCTCCCTTCCTCTCCCTTCCTCTCTCTTTTCCTCCCTCCCTCTCTCCCTCTTTGCCTTCCTCCCTCCCTCTCCCTCCCTCCCTCACTTCCTCCCTCCCTTTCTTCCTTCCTTTCTTTCCTTCTTTTTCAAAATCAGAGTTACAGAGAGAGAGAGAGAGATGCTTATGCTGCTGTCTTTGAAGAGGAAGGAAGGGGCCACAAGCCAAGGAGTACAAACAGCTAGAGAAACTGGAAATGACAAGGAGACAGATTCTCCTTGAAAGCCCCAGAAGCCATATAAGGTTGTATTTGAGTCCCACAAGACCCACTCCAGACTTCTGACTTCCAGAACTGAAAGACAATACATTAACATTGTTATACGTTCCTAAACTTGTAGTAATTTGTAACTGAAGCAATAGCAAAATAATCCATATGTTTCAAAAATCAAAAGTTCATATAAAAAACCAACACACTGAGAAGTGTTGCTCACACCCTGTCCTTGTGCACCTGTTCCTCGAGAACACTATGTGTAGATATTTTTATGAATTTCCTCTTAATATGGCCAATATTTCTTGATATAAGTATGACCAATCATGAATATTTATTCTTACATGGATTTTAATATACAGTACAAGCTATACTGCATCTCTCCTTTTTTAAAGGATTTATTTATTTATTTATTTGAAAGCGTTACACCGAGAGAGGACAGGAAGAGAGAGAGAGAGAGAGAGAGGTCTTCCACCCGCTGGTTGACATTTGGCCAATTGGCCGCACTGGCCAGAGCTGCGTCAATCGAAGCCAGAGCCAGGAGCTTCTTCTGGGTCTCCTACATGGGTGCAGGGGCCCAAGGACTTGGGCCATCTTCTACTGCTTTTCCAGGCCATAGCAGAGAGCTGGGTTGGAAGAGGAGCAGCTGGGACTAGAACTGGCGCCCATATGGGTTGCCGGCGCCTCGGGCCAGGGTGTTAACCTGCTGAGCCACAGCACCAGCCTGAAATGAAATTATTAAAATTATAAGACATGACAGAGTCATGTGTTGTTTTCAAATTTCTCATTGCTGTTTGATTAATTTTTTATTTATTTGGTTTATTTGAGAGGAAAAGAGAGAAATTGCCTTTTTTTAAGATTTTTTTTATTTATTTGAAAGGCAGAGATAGAGGAGGGAGGGACTTCCATCTACTGGTTCATTCCCCAAATGGCTGCAATGGCTGGAGACGGGAGGATCTGTAGCCAGGAGTCAGGAGCTTCTTCCAGGTCTCCGATGCAAATGCATGGACCCAAGGACTTGAGCCATCTTCTATTGCTATGCCAGGCCATAGCAGGGAGCTGGATTGGAAGAGAAGAAGCCAGAACTCGAACCAGTACCTATGTGGGATGCTGGCACTGCAGACCACGGTTACACCACATTGCCAGCCATGAGAGAGAAATCTTCTAATCACTGGTTTACTCCTCAAATGCCTGCAACAGCTGAGGCTAGCCCTAGCCAATGCTGGGAGCCAGAAACCCAATCCAGGTCTCCCATCAAGGAACTAACTACTGCTCTCTCCCAAGGTGTACACTAGCATAAAGCTGGAATCAGAAGCAGAGCCAGAACTCAGACTCAGTCACTCAGATATTGGATTCTGGTGTTCTAAGCAGCATCTTAACTGCTCTGGTAACCACACGCCTCCCACCGTCCCCAGAGACCTCTTAGAGTTAGATGGGGCCATGTGACTAGTTCTGACCACAGTGGGCTGTGAATTTAAGAACTGGTGCTCAGTCCTCCCATGCTCTCTTCCTCTGCTTTGGCAGCCACTGGGCCTCAGGTGACAGATGTGACAGCCAGAAGATGGTGGAGCCTTCCATCAGCCTGGAGCCTTGAGCTACCAGTTGGCAGAGAGCTGTCCTGAAAAAATCGCTAGACCTGCAGTAGATTTGTGCGTATGCGAGAAATAAACTTGCATGTCCAAGTAATTGAGAATTCTTCATCTAGTAGCATGTGCCTGCCTATCCTGACTAATAGAAAAATATGCCGGGTCATTCATGAGATCCCTGAGAGACCTGAAGTACCAGGTGGGGTCAGGAACCGAGGGAGCATTACAGGACACAGCTACGGGTCTACTGCAGAAGTGCTCTGATGGGATGGTGCCGTCAACTGAAAACTTGAAACTACACACTGGGATTCTGCTGTCCCTTGATGCTCTGTCACATTATTGACTCTACAGCAGCTGCTTTGAAAAAAAAAAATCCCTAAATGACCCTGCACACTTTTGTCTCACTCCCTCAGCATTCAAAGTTCCAGGTAAAATCTTGTGGTTGGCCACGCAGAGACCACATGGCCATGCTCGAGCTAACAGGGGATGGGGAGAGGACAGGTGCGGCCCCTCCCTGGTTCCGGTAAGGTGTGGAGGTGCCTTGAGATGCCTCCTAAGTAGGAAGTGAGTTTGAATTCTGAGCACCAGAAAATACCAGTGTTGGCTGGCATTGTGGCACAGCAGTTTAAGCTGTTGCCTGTGGCTCTGGAATCCCATATAGGCGCTGGTTCAAGTCCCAACTTCTCCACTTCTGATTCAGCTCCCTGGTAATGCGCCTGGAGAAAGCAGCAAAAGATGGCCCATGTACTTGGGCTCCTGCCACCCATGTGGGAGACCCAGATGGAGTTCCAGACTCCTGGTTTCAGCTGTCCCTGGCCATCACAGCCATTTGGGATATGAACCAGTGGATGAAAGATCTCTCTGTCTGTCTCTGCCTCTCTGTGAGTCTGTTTTTCAAATAAACAGATCTTACAAAAAAGAAAGTGTCCACCCTGGCCTACAACTGCATCACTGACCAATCTTTCACCTTCCTGACATAACAGAAATTTGCCTCTCCCATGCATAGAGGAAATCCATCCAAGCCGCCATTCTCCAGCCAGTGACATCTCCAACTCATGTCCTCTGTGTCCTTCCATCACAGCCCTAACCCTAGATGAATACAACTCTGCAACTTCTTTGTGTCAATCCTGGACTCATACAGATACGAAGACCGGCACCATGAAAAACCCACATTCCCCAGTTTCACCTGAGTTCTGTAACCCCATTCCCCTCAAATTCCTTGGAAAACTTGATGTATTGACTTCCTCTCTTCCTCCCACTTATACATTTGGTCCTTCCCTATCTTTGACTTGCCTTTCAAACATGTTAAATTTTCTTGAATCTTCAAAAATGCCTGTTTTTTAAAAATTAAAAATTCAATTCACCATGTGTACTAGCAATTTCACTCCTAGGTAGATACCCAAGAGAAATGGATACACAGGTTCACACAAAGATTAATAGTCAGGTATTCATAGCAACATTATTCAGAATGGTCAAAAGTTGAAAAGAACCCACATGTCATTCCAGCAGAAGATCTATTTCAGGAAATATTATTCAGCAATTAGCAACAACAAAGAGCAGATTTATGACACATCATTACTAACCCTCAAGAATATGATGCTCAGTGAACGAAACCAGACATAGTAAAACACATACTGTATGATGCCACTTATATGAAATTTCCCCAACACAAAGACAAATGTATACTATACACTCAGAAAGTGGATTCTTGGTAGTATGGGAAGTGACTGCAAATGCACACAAGAAATGTTTTTGTGGAGATGGAAATGTTCTAAAGCCAAGTGTGGGGATGACTGTGCAAGTCTGTAGTTCAATTCACTGAACTCTACCCGCAATGGGTGAATTTCATGCAATGTCATTGCATTGCAGTAGCGTGTTTTAATACAAAAGCATCACCCCAGCACCTTGCTGCTCTCTAGCTTCTGCCCTGTTTCACCCCTCCCCGTCCTGGGCAAACAGCTGGAGAATGTGGCCTGCACTCCCAGCCACACTTCCTCACCTCTCAGTCACTTTCTCATCTGCTCCCCCGTCACCTCTCACCCCCTTGCGTTTTGCCTTCCATTCCCTCCTTCCTAACCGAGTGTCATTTGCCATCCACCCCCACTACTCAGCGAACACTGCTCTTTGCAAGACTACCAGCGACCTTGTTGCTAAATGGGGTGGATGGTTTTCAGGCCCCGCTCCGTCTTAGGTTTGGCACTGCTGAGCACTCCCTTCATTTGGAACACGACTTGTCCTCGGTTTCTGTGACCCCACCCTCTCCCGGGGTTACTCCACACTCCTTGGCCACCACTTGTCAGCCTTCTTGTGGGCCCCTCTTCCTCTGCCCTTTCCTGACATGCGAGTGTTCAGTACGGCTATGTCTAAGCCTTTTTCTTGTTCTGGTGGAAATAAACAAAGATCAACCGAATGAGGAAAGCACAGGCTATATGTTCAGAGCTTGCTATGGCAGAGACTCAAAGGCAGGCAGGGGAGGGCAAAGCTTTGTAGTAGAAAAGAGGAAGGCTTTGGGTGTGCCCTGGTTGGAGGCCTCTGCCTGGGAAATTGCAGGCAGCTAACTAGGTAGGAGAAGGCGTCCTGTGTCATTGGTGAAGAGTGCATATTTGTCTTTCTCTTGGTTGGGCCTAGGTGGGGACAAAAACTAGGGAAGCTGTCAGTTGTTCATCAAGTCCTGGCCATCTGGGGCTGATTATTACTGAAGTTATTGTTTAGCTTCCTGGATTGTCACTAGAGGTAGCAATCTGCAACTCTGACTTATCACAGGCTGGCTTCCCTGGCTGTTTACTGGAGTGGAGGGGTGGGTTTCCTGGGCCAGTTGCTGCAGGTTGTTGGTCAGACTTCTATTTTTATATATGGTCTGGCCATTGTCCACTTTTATATTCAGTGTCTCATTCTGTACATCTTGGTGTGTGATCTCACCCATCTCTGTGGCTTTAATAACCAACTACATGCTGTTGGCTCCCAGCACTATAGCTCCAGCCTACATTTCTTTCCTGAACTCCAGATCCATATGTCCAACTGCCTCCTGGATATCTCCCCTTGGACATGGCACAGCAGGTCCAAAATGGAATTGAGTACTTTCCCCCCAAAAAATCTGTCCCTCTTTGGGTGTTCTCTGTCTCTATAAATGGTTCTATCATCCACCCAGCCACCTCAGTCATAAACCCATGCTTCTTCTTTGACTCACTCTGCTAACCACCCTATACAGTCCATTCACTAATCATGCTGATTTCTTGTTTCCTAAATATTCTGTAATTCAGAGATTCTATGTGGGGTGCATGGGCCCTGGAAGGTTTCAGAGCACCCACTAATGTGCTGAACTGTAGGCAGAATTTGTCTGACTATGTGTGTTAGCATTTGTCCAGGGAGGGTGTGCAGGCCATAGCTTCCACTACAGTATCTCAGGCCCATGGCTCAACAAAGAGTTAAGAGCCATTTCTCTAAATCTACCCATTTCTCTTCAAGCTGCCCTCCCACTCTGGCCAGATGTGGTCACTACGGTCTCTGGTCTCCTCAGCAGCACATCAGGGGGGTGTCTTGCTGTGGCCATGGGCTGGGCTTGCAGTGCTGGGTGCACTCTGTCCCAGGGGCCTCCCGTGTGCTCTCCCAGGCCCTCACGCCAACAGATCACATATTCCCTGCCCTTTTGCTCCCCCCTTCTCTCTTTCATCTTCTCCTGTTCTCCTTCCGCTCCCCAGCTTCTGTCTCATGCTTCACTAGCACACTAATTACAGGGTAATCAGATCTTTGACACACAGAGCTTGAAGCCTCTTAAAACCCTGACTAGAGTCAGCATTCAGCCTGCTCACTGGCTTTTACTTGCAGAGTTCCCAACACCTCCACCATGGAAGAAGGGGGTGGGGCTTCCCTTGGAGGTGTGGGGTCAGTGAGTGGGGAAACTCAGCCCCAGTAAGAGCTGTAGTGGGTTAGGAGAGATACGTGGTGCAGGCCAAAGAATCCTGGATCTTAAAATCTCTGACTGAACCTGAATGTTTGGAAGAAATTATGTAACCTAATCCAATCAACTTTCTATCTCTTAGAAATGTGCCTTTATTTCTTTCTTTTCTTCAACACATGAACAGGTTCTGTTAGCTCTGACTCAATATATATTCTATTATGTTTCATTAATCTATATGTCCATTCTTTCTTCACTTGCCCTTTCTCTTGTTTACTATAGCTTTACATTTCTTTAGCTATCTTGAAATCAGATAGTGTAAATCCTCCAACTTTATTCTTTTTCATTGTTCTGGGTCCTCTGGTTTTATTTTTCTTTTTTTCACAGGCAGAGTGGACAGTGAGAGAGAGAGACAGAGAGGAAGGTCTTCCTTTGCCATTGGTTCACCCTCCAACGGCCGCCACAGCCGGCGCGCTGTGACCGGTGTACCGCACTGATCCAAAGCCAGGAGACAGGTGCTTCTCCTGGTCTCCCATGGGGTGCAGGGCCCAAGCACTTGGGCCATCCTCCACTCCACTCCCTGGCCACAGCAGAGGGCTGGCCTGGAAGAGGGGCAACTGGGACAGAATCCGGTGTCCCGACTGGGACTAGAACCCGGTGTGCCAGCGCCGCAGGCGGAGGATTAGCCTATTGAGCTGCGGCGCCAGCCCTCTGGTTTTCTATATATACTTTAGAACCATTTTGTCCATGTCTAGAGTAAAGTTTGTTGGAATTTTAAATGACGTTATACTGAATCTAATAGTACATTTAATTGGGAAGATTATTAATATTCATAATATCATCTCTTCTTATCCATGAACATGGAATATTTCTCCATTATTTATATCTTTGATTACTTTCCTCCATGTTTTCTAGTTCTCCACCTTCAGATCCTACATAGTTTGTTAAATTTACACCTAAATGGCGCAATGGTGTAGCAGGTAAAGCCACTGCCTGTGATGCTGGCATCCCATATAGCCACCGATTCAATCCTGGCTGCTCCACTTCTGATCCAGCTCCCTGCTAATGCACCTGGGAAAGCAGCAGAAAATGGGGCCTCTGCCACCCACGTGGGAGGCCCAGAAGAAGCTCCTGGCTCCTGACTTCAATCTGACCCAGCCCTGGCCATTGCAGCCATCTAGGGAGTGAACCTGTGAATGGAAACTCTCTCTCGCTTGTTCTCTCGCTTGCTCGCTCTCTCTCTCCCCCCTCTCTGTATCTCTACATTTCAAATAAATAAAATAAATCTTAAAAATCATACCTAAGTTTTTCATTGCTTTACTAACATTTTAACTGATTTTAATTTTAATTTTTTGTTGCTGATATATAGGAAAGTAGTAAATTTGTATATTTCAAACTTGTATCCTGCAGCCTTACTATACTCACAAATTTTGATACATTGCATCTTCATTTAGTTCAAAATATTTTAAAATTTCCTTTAGATACCTTTTACCTATGTGTTATTAAGAAATGTGTTAGTTTCCAAATATTTGGTGGTTTTTCAGTGATGTTTCTGTTACTGATTCTTATTCCATTCCACTGTGGTCTTTTTATTTTTCTTTCTCAGATAAAACAGGAGAGGGGGCAGGAAGGGGGATGAGAATGGGAAGGAGGATGGGTATGGTGGGAAGAACTACTATGTACATAATGTTGTATTTATGACATACATACAAATTAAAAATAAAGAGAAATAACTGCCTTCTTCTTGTCATTCATGCCTGCCTGAACTCTCATCCCTGTGTGGAGTCCTTCCTGACTAATGCATTTAATCTTCTTATTTTTATTTATTTTACAGATTTATGTATTTGAAAATCAGAGTTACATAGAGAGAGAAGAAGAGGCAGGGGGAGAGAGAGAGAGAGAAGGAGGAAGAGGAAGAGGAAGAAAGAAAGGTCTTCCACCCACTGGTTCACTTCCCAAATGGCTGTAATGGCTGGAGCTGTGCCAACTCGAAACCAGGAGCCAGGAGCTTCCTCCAGGTCTTCCACGCAGGTGCAGGGACCCAAGGACTTGGGCCATCTTCTACTGCTTTCCCAGGCCATAGCAGAGAGCTGGATTGGAAGTTGAGCAGCTAGGACTCCAACCGGCACCCATATGGGATGCTGATACTGCAGGTGGCGGCCTTAACCGCTACACCACAGTGCCGGCCCCTAATGCATTTAATCTTGTTCCCCATCTTCACCTGATATACTACCTCTGTACTGTTTCTTATAGGATTTTATAACATTTTTGTCTTTTAAATTGTCTTGTTCATGTATTTATAATTGTATCTGCTATATCTGTGTTTCTCATCCTTTCTCTAAAAAGGGAACCATGAACCTTTACCTTTTTTTTAAATTATTTAATTACAATGCAGTGTTACAGAGAATGAGAAAGCAAGAGAGAGCAAGTGAGAGAAAGAGAGAGAGAGAGAGAGAGAGAGAGAGAGAGAGAGAGAGAGAGAGAAAATCTTCATCTGCTGGTTCACTCTCCAAATGGCTGCAATGGCCGGGGCTGAGCCAGGTCAAAACCAGAGGCCTGAAACTCCATTCAGTGGTGTGGCAGGGGCCCAAGTACTTGGGCCATCTTCTACTACCTTCCCAGGTGAATTACTAGGGAACTAGATCACAAGCAGAGCAGCCAGAACTCCCATCAGCACTCATATGGGATGCAGGCATTGTAGGCAGTGGCTTAACCCATTATGCCACAATGCAGGCCAAGCAAGAACCTTTTTATGACTAAATAGCACCTAAGACAGTGCCTAACACCCCACTCTCCTGAGGCCAAGATTGAAGGAAAGTGAGGTAGATGGGAAGAGGGTAAGTCTGATCTCAGGCAAGTAAAAAGGGGCCAGGTCAGAGTGGCACAGGAAATGAAGACAGTTCATGTTTTGCCACAGTTATTGGTGTGGGGGCCATTCATGGACCCCCACAATTTTTAGCATATCATTAATGAAGTCCTAAATAATTCAGAATTGTAATATATATCTTCCCCTTGGCTAGGGGTGAGCAGATCCACTCAAACAGGTTTTCCATCTGTTTATTATTGCCCCCTAAAAATGTAATACCACAGATATACTGTTATTTATTTAATAATTATACACATATTTGTGCTTTATACCTAGCAAGAATAAGTACAAAGCTCATTCTTTTTACTCAATACAAGGTTAAGAATGAGTAACTACAAACTTTTAATTAAAATTAATTTAAAATGTTTACTAAACATTGAACTTTATAAGTGTATCTGAACTTTATAAACAACTTTTGAATGTGATTTATTCACTTATACAAACTGTAACATATTAAATTACAATGTTCAGATTTTTAATTCATGTAACTGCATAATAATAATAGCATTATGATCTACATTTTTTTAAATGAAAGTAGGCATTTAGCCTAAAGTCAAGATGCCCACATGCCACATTTGAGTGTCTGGATTTGAATCCCAACTCTAGCTCCTGATTCCAGCTTCCTACTAATGTAGACCCTCGGGAGTACCGATGATGGTTCAAGTCATTGGATTCTTGCCACCCATGTGGGCCACCTGAATTGTGTTAGTGTCTCCTGGATCCAGTCCAAGCCAAGCCCTGCCAGTTTCACGCATCTCTTTTTCTATCATATCATCTCTAGCTCTAGCTCTAGCTCCCTATCTCTATCATCTCTATCTCTTTTGCTCTGCCTTTCAAACTAAAAAAAAAAAAAAACTATGCCAAAGTTTGTTTGTTCACTGAAAAAACTTACTAAGAAATTATTTTTAATACATTTTAATCTTGATTGACATTAGAAAATAGCTTTTAACTTAATTGTGTCTCTGGCCATTCAGGTATTGTTGACATTCTTGCTGTTCCGCCCTTGACATGATTGATGATGAATTGCATAACTTTTGAAGAATTAAATTTAAACTATATACATTTAATTCTCAATGGTTGAGGAACACATGAAGTTAATGAAGATCAAGCATGAACCAGCTAATGGCAGACACAGGCCAACTCTTGAACCAAAGCTTTAATAATGAGCAACCAAAATAAAGTCTTTCAATCGCAGTCATCTATTTGTCATGGCTTTACAGCACTTTGTGTGTCTTCCATAAATCCAATGTCAATGCTGCTCTTGTGATTCTCAAGAAAACTCAGTAACACAGATTAAATACTAAAGAATATAAATTTTCAGGTAAATTTTGGCCTTAGAAGGCCATAAACCACTGTGACAGCTAAACTTTTTTTTCTCATACAGGACAAATTTTCACCCCCTTGAGAGTAATGTCACCTCTCTTAAGAACGCATGCCCTAGGGGCCAGCGCTGTGGTGCAACTGGTTAAAGCCACGGCCTGCAGGACCAGCATCCCATATGGGTGGCGGTTCGAGTCCTGGCTGCTCCATTTCTGAGCCTGCTCCCTGTTAATGCACCTGAGAAAGCAGCAGAAGATGCTCCAAGTCCCTGGTCCCTGGACCCCTGCACCCACATGGGAGACCTGGAAGAAGATCCTGGTTCCTGGCCTAGCCTTGGCCATTGTGGCCATTTGGAGGAGTGAACCAGCTGATGGAAGACTCTCTCTCTCTCTCTCTCTCTCTCTCTCTTTCTCTCTTTCTGTGTGTGTGTGCGTGTCTGTGTGTGTGTGTGTATAATTGTGTCTTTCAAATAAATCAATCTTTAAAAAAATGCATGCCCTAGGGTAACATTTTGATTTGACTAAATGAAACAAGTAGAATAAATGCTGGATAGGCAGAAAAACAAAGGAAATAAAGTATTTACCGGAGAAAAATCCCCTTATGAGGACAAAATAGCAAACATTTCTCCCAACTAACATTTTCAAAAACATCTTGACCCAACATAATGCTACTAAAGCATGTGTGATAACGACTCGCCTCTTCTTGAACATTATTTTATCTAAAATCTTAGCATACTACCCCCAGCTCAAAGTCCAGGAATTGCAGCTGATATTCTTTCCTCTGTAGGTAACTTGCAATCTCTTCCAGATATGCTGCAAGCTATGAGCTAACTTGTACATTGAATCACCTTATACACACTCTATATTCTACAATGGATGAATATGGAAAAAGAGAATGGAAATAAATAAATGTATATATAAATACTATATATGCATATATATAAATACACACACACACACACACACACACGCCAAACAAGGAAGAAAATAATGAGAATGGTGCTATACTTGATACTAAAACTAGTCCAGAGAACATAGCTGGTAATTCTGACTTCCCTTTTTTTCTGTTGAATCCATTCATGCCCCATTGCCTTTAGCAAACAAGCAACTTAGCAGGTCACGGTTATTTGATTCGTAGGATGAGGCCTTTCATGTTGTTGCATGTTTAGGGCTCTTGCATTCTTTGGCTAATCTTTATCACTGGACATGGTGTGGATGAAAACACCCAGGTGATTTCCTGGAACTCACACAAAAGATAGATTGGGCCCTACTCCAGCAAATCTGGTAATCCTGAGCATGCCTTGTCAGAACAAGTTGTGTATTATGTTCCTATGCACTGTTTTTAAAGAAAGATGTATTCATGTATTCGAAAGCAGAGTTATAGAGAGGCAGAGGCAGAGAGAGACATCCACTGGCTCACTCCAGAGATAGCTAGGTCGATCTGAATCCAAGAGCCAGGAGCGCCTTCCTGGTCTCTCACACAGGTGCAGGGTCCCAAGGACTTGGGCCACCTTCTGCTGCTTTCCCAGGCCACAGCAGAGAGCTGGATCAGAAGCAGAGCAGCCAGGACTCGAACCGGTGCCCTTATGGGATGCCGGCACTGCAGGCAGCAGCTTTACCTGCTACACCACAGAACCAGCCCCCCTAATGTACTTTAGAAATTGTGCGCCATCTGAGCTGTTGGGGGTCCTACCTTTATTGAGTTGTTATAATCTTCCATAAACTTTTGCTGCTGGACTAATACTAGGCTCATGCAGTGAATCTCCTAGGGCCCAAACATGCTCTTTTCTTCCCCCTTGCAGAGCAGACTCCCTGTTTCCCCTTGATAAGTAAGGTCACTCTTCCCAACCAGCATTCTAAACCCCCATTCTGGTGACTGGTTCAATGGCATGGGGAGTTCCAAACAGCCAGACCGAAATGAAGCATCACCTGCCTACAAATTGGAATTCTTTTCAATATACTTAGTAAGTGAAGTGTTGAGAGGTGTTTCCCACTTCCCCCCTTGGGTTCCTAGACCCATATATTCTATTTTTGGCAGAAAGAGCATTATATATTGGTTGGTAATGCAGAGAATACACAAAGTGCTATTTCCTAGCTATCAACATAATTAAGTCTTCCATAGGCCATCCCACCTTTCCTTTTTCATTTATTTGAAAGGTGAAGTTCCAGAGAGAGAAGGAGAGACACACGGAGAGGGCTTTTCCATCCACCGCTTCACTCCTCAAATGGTCTCCATGTTGAGGACTGGGCCAGGCCAAAGCCAGGAGCCAGGAACTCTATCCAGGTCTCCCATGTGGGTGCAGAGACCCATTCACTTGGATCATCTTCCACTGCTTTCCCAGGTGCGTTAGTACTAAGGGAGCTGGATTCGAAGTGGAGCAGCTGGGACTCTAACTGGCGCTCATACGGGATGCCAGTGTCACACATGGCCACTCAACCCGCCACTGACCACAATGCTGACCACAGTTCCACCTCTCTCTAAGGACAATTGTTTATATGTGCATGTATATATATGTGGTCAGAAGAGGGAACCTCGTGTTATTGAGATCATCATGCTATTCCTTTCACTGTGGAATGAGTTTCGTGATCAGAACAATATATCATACAGTATATTGCCATGCTACATAGTGTTTGTAAATAGTTGGGAAAATCAAGGATGATGGTGCTGGTAGAAGCACTGCAGGCATGGAAGGCAAATCCCTGATTGTTTCAGTGACGATCAATGGGTGACAACTCCAGGGTGGAAGGGTCCAATGTATTATCTCTATCCCCCAGGGATTTGTGGGTTCCCTCAGGGAACGGGATGTATTGGGAGTTTTCCTATTCAGAGATTGAGCGCTAACTGGGCACCGAGTCAAGCTAAATGAAGGTGAATCCATAAAGAACCCACGCAAAACACCCATCCCTTCTACTGGGGCCATTTTTTTTCATTGGCTCATTGAACAAGCAGTGGAGTGTCTAGATAAGACTCCAAAGGCTGGGTCACCATGTTCCTACGGGTGAGCATTCAAGACACAAATAGAGCTGTTCACCTACTCCTCACTTACATGCAGGCAAAGCAATTAGAACTGTGCTAAGTATTTCATTGCATTGTTGTTGCTATCTGTTCTCCAATCTTGTTCCTTTCTAGTCTAAAACCGTCTGGCCAGATTTAATCAGTGCCGCAGGCACATTGCTTTCTAGATAGAGATCACCCAGATGCATGGCCCCAGTAGGAGAATTTCCCCTGCTTAGTTCCCATCAGGGTCACCTCAGCGTGCAGCTGCACCACACCTAGACTTCCGGCTACTTCCTGTTACCACCTGCACACTGTGCTCCCAGGACTTTCTCATCTTCGGGAGCCACCTGCAAGGCTCACGGCAGGAGCTGAGGCGCAGCTAGTGACGCTGTGCAGAGGGGCGGCCTCTGCTAACCCATCTGGGTCTTCAGCCCTGTGCCCGCCTGATCTGGCACCTGCCTTTGGTGGTGGGCTGTTGCCGGTGCTCACCCAACCTCAGGGTTCGGTGGAGCAGATGGCACAGCCCAGGGAGGGCGGCAGTCGTTGCGTGCTCACTTAGCGTCCCGTGGCTAGACATTCAGGCTCGACCAGGACGCAGCCATCGAACCTCCTCGAGTTAGTCGTCACACGCCAGGGCAGTTTCTCAGGGGGGAAGAATGACTTGAGGAGAGCCCGGCCTTCGCCCCCAGGCAGCAGAAGCTGGGGCCTGGGTTCTCCAGGTGGGGCTTGGCCGGGGTCTACAGCCTCGAGCCCGCCAGGCACCCCCTCACTGACCCTGAGCTGTTCACTAAGCCAACACGGGTTACTGACTCGGGTGCCCAGGGCCCAGTGCTGGGTGCCAGGAGTCCCAGTTCTCAAGACACGGCCAGTCCCGCGCGGGAAACAAAGGCAGCATGGAGAGAGGCCCCCAAGGGCTGTGGCAGCTCAAGAGAGCAGGTGACCTGCCGTGCTGAGCACAGGTGTGTCAGCCATCCCAGACAGAGTGCGCGGGACGCAGCTCACCATGGGCCTGAGTCAGCGTCCGTGCGCTCCGACAGAAGGGGCGCTTGACTGGGAGGTAGGAGACGTGGCTGAGGCCCCCACTCCCTCACACGGTCCCTGTGAGCTGGGGGCCGAGTCCCTGCCCTCCCAGGCCTCACGGCTTGCCTGAGAGACGCGAGCAGCTCGCGCTCACCTGTGGTCTCTGTGTTTGTCACTTCACCTGGGGAGTCAGCAACACCCAGACTGCTCCCAGGTGCACAGGGGGTGCTGAGGGCTATGGTGATGGGGTGACCACTGAGCGCACTCCAGCTGGGCACGGAGCACTGTGCCCAGCACACGGAAGGCTGGGCCAGGGGTGTGCAGGTGCACGCACACGCTAGTGAGCAGGAAGCACATGTGGAGCTGGCCACTGTCCACCTGGGCTCTAAGACACAGGAGAGGGCCGTGGCCACCCCTCAGCAAGAGCCCAAGCTGCAGGTGGTGCCAGGGGCAGGGTCACACCTGCATGGCCTCTCACTCTGCCCTGAGGAGCCACAGATGAGCCAAAGGCCAGCGTACACAAACTGCCAGCCTGGGAGTGACAGGGAGGGAGCCATGAGGACTGGGCTGTGACAGCGCCTTGTCTGGGACCCTCCTGCCTCTCCAGCGGAGGTACTGAGGTGCAAGGCAGGAAAGCCTGGCTTTTAGTCCTGGCTCTGTCTGGCCCAGGCTGTGTGACCTGGGGTCACTCTCTGCCCCTCTCTGGACCTCAGCTCCGTCCTTCATATCTGGGTGTGGGTATTGCCCACCCCACAAGCGGTTGTGGACATCAAATGAGGCCACACGTTGGGAACAGAAGGCACCGTGGCTGTGCAGAGGGGTCCCATACATGACAACATAGCTGCCCCCACACCCCCTCTCCCCCTGGTCCCACCCCACATGACCCTTCCAGCAAGAACAGCACCTATGCCCACAAGGCCAGGGCCAGATGGGGGGGAGGGGACAGAGAAGGGGACAGAGCCCTGTATGAGCCCCTCCCAGAATGTGCACATGGCACATGGCCCAGCCCAGGAGAGATGGAGACCGGGCTCGGCCACCTGACTGTGAGGGCTTCCTGGACCAACCATGGAGCAGGAGCTGGGCCTGGCATGGAGCTGGGAGGGCAGGCGAGACGCAGCCAGAAGTGGGTCAGCTGCTGACCGGGTGACCCCTGCGGTGGGGAGGGTGGCAGCAGCCCCAGGTCGCAGAGAAGGGACTCAGCGTGGGGCCCTCCAGGCAGCTGTCTGCCAGCGATGGTGACCAGCGACCAGAGGGGACCGCGGGCAGCAAGGAAAGGGCACAGCGTGGTGAGAGAGATGAGGGCACCTGTCAGGCAGGGCTGAAGCGGGTCGTGTGATGGAGCAGCCAGACTGGGGCGGGCCTGGAGGGCCCGGCTCCAGCTAGGAGACCCGCAGAAGCCGCTGGCACCTGGGAGCCACCGAGGATGCGTCCGCACTGAGTGGCGGATGGGGAGGAAGGCAGGAGTGGGCAGAACCTGCTCCTGGCCCAGCCCCAGGTGGGCCCCTCCTCAGGACGCAGACAGCACCACCCTGCCTGTCCAGCCCCGCCCCAACCACGCCTGGGCCAGCTCAGCCAACGCGTGGGGGTGCACGGGGCGCTCCCTACCTGCTCGCCCCGAGTGAGAGGCCAGAGTCTCCTCCGATGGGGCCCCTGAGGTTGAGCTCGCTCTCTCCATGCCGGCACAGGTAGATGGAGCGGGGTGTGACGTGGATGTTCATGAGGTAGTAGACTGTGCGGCTCTGGACGTGGTCCTGCACTCGGTTCACCATGTAGCGTGTGCCCACGTCGAAGATCTTGATGTAGGACAGGTGGCTGGGCCAGACCCAAGCAGGAGCAACGGCAGCTCAGGGTGACGGTGGGCGCTCTTGGCTACTCCCCCACCCAGCTTCTCCCCCCATCCAAGCTCCACCCCTGTTGGTCCTTCTCTGCCCCACCCTGACCCCGCTACCGACCCCTGCTGGTTGCCCCACCTGGGCTCCTTGCTGGCCAATAAGAGCCAGTGGCCCGAGGCTGATGGTGGTGGGAGCGAGAGTCTGGGCATTTAACCCCACGCTCTGTGCTGGGCCCTGCCTGGGCCTGGTGAAGTCCCCCAACCGCAGCCATGTGCTCCTGGGGGCCGCTCCAATTCTGGGATGCGGCTCTCACCGCGGGGCCATAGCTCCGCTGCTCCTTCACCCTGCAGTTCTGGGCCGCCCAGGGCTTTTGCTGACGGCGCCACGCAGTCTGACCACGCCTCGTGGGACCCTCCGTGCCGCCCAGCTCTGTTCCTTATGTCCTCAGATGTTAACTTCGGTTGCCCCTTGGAGGGTATGTCTGCGCCTCACAACACGCTGACTGCCAGAGAGAGGCAACGTGAGCTGACACAGAGCGCGTGGACTTGTGAGTGACAGGAGGGCCGGGGGGGGGGGTTTCCTGAGTGGAGGGGGGGAGGAGAGTGACTGAGCAGAGGACCGAGCCGGAAGAACAAGAAACACCCCCCTCCCCCGGACCCCGGGGCTGAGGAAGCCACACCTGCACATGGAGCCTCATGCTGGTCTCGCCTCTGCCGAGCCCACAGACAGCAGGGAAGTACGGGCAGCCCGGGGCCCCGCCTGGGGGTGCGGGGCACAGAGGCGGCCAATGCCATCACATCTGGGACTTTCGAAGGCTGGGCTAGCGACACCGGCATCACTCCCTGGGCCGGGAGCGATGCAGATGGCTGGGCCCACCTTGGGGAGCCCGGTTGCTCAGCTTGCAGAGGGCCCAGGAATTGGCATCTGTGACCAGCTGAGGGGCTGTACCTGCAGCCAGGGTGCGGAACCAGGGAGCAGGTCCCAGACTCTCCTCCGAGCCGCGATGGACAGACATGGAGAAATCTCCAGGTCCCGAGGCCCTGGCAAAGCCCTGTGGCCATGGAGGCCTGTCTGGCAGGTGCAGAGGGCAGCGGGGAACATACTGCAGAGAGACAGACACACAGACTGCCTTCCCTTCCCAGCTGTAGTGCCCGCTGATGAGCGACACTCCCTAGCTCTGCATCACTGTCCCCATCTAAGAATGGGGTAGGGAGGGGGCACCCATGGTCCAGGACCGTGCTGGGCATTTGAGAAAAGCCTCCCCACAGACGCCTGGGTGTCGCATAAGGGAGACTGGAAGAAAGTGTGCTGGCCGGCATCAGGGAGCACCCACGGCGCCCCGGTGGGGTCCTCCTGCTACACCTAAACGGGCTCCTGTCACCCCAACATGCACTGGGTGTCTCCAGGAGCCACGGGCTTCCGGGCTAAGGATGGGGAGATGGGGCTGAGAGGGAGGCAGTGACTGGGGGGCACTGCCCCTCAGCGGCCGCGGGGACCTGGGCCCACGGGCCGTCGGAGGCCCCGCAGCCTGCACTCTGGAGCCCTAAGCTATAAATGGCAGCGCCCTCCCCCTTCTCCTTAAAGGTTACAGCAGAGGGTAGGACCAATCCTGTGGGGATAAGGCAGAACAAAGAGCTGGGAGAGGAAGGAAGCCCAGGGAACGTATGTGAGCAGGCGCCTCCGAGAGTATGGGGGCTCGGTTTGCCCCCCAGCTTCCTGACAGCTGGAGCAGGAAGGGGGGGAGCAGAATTCCCAAGTTTCCCCTTTCTGGAAAAAAGGAGGCGCAGAGACAGTTGTAAATGGACATTTGTCTTGGACTCAAATTCCAGAGCAGTTGATCTTATGGCCGGCTCAGCAAACATCCGGGACCAGGAATTTAGCAGTGGTTCCACGGGATATTCAGAGATGTAGTTATTCACAGGATTCTTTTTTTAAAATTTTTTATTTATTTATTTATTTTGACAGGCAGAGTTAGAGAGAGACAGAGACAGAGAGAAAGGTCTTCCTTCCGTTGGTTCACCCTCCAATGGCCACCACGGCCGGCACTGCGCCAATCCAAAGCCAGGAGCCAGGTGCTTCCTCCTGGTCTCCCATGGGGTGCAGGGCCCAAGCACTTGGGCCATCCTCCACTGCACTCCCTGGCCACAGCAGAGAGCTGGACTGGAAGAGGGGCAACCGGGACAGAATCCAGCACCCCAAGTGGGACTAGAACCCGGGGTGCCGGCGTCGCAGGCAGAGGATTAGCCTAGTGAGCCGTGGCGCCGGCCTCACAGGATTCTGACATTCCTCCTTGAAGGCAGAGGAAATGCAGAATTCGAGCACACGCCTCCATAGTAGTATCGCCAAATGCATGTTCTTCCCCACCTCTGCTTCCGCCTCACCTATTACAGCGTTGAAAATAGAAGACAATGGACAATGGACAACTCCTCGCCACAAACCGCCTACAACTCGTGAGCGTTCTTACATGTTCTGTACTCACTCCTTCCCTCCTGGCAGTGGAAGAGTTGTCCTTTTTCCTGCCGACTGATCCTTGCACTAGAGTTCTCTGTCCCGTTCATGCTACTGCATCAAAAACCTGGATAAATCAATTTGCTCACTCCTGTATCTTTAGTCTCTCCCATCTCCTGACTCAGCCTTTATTTTTAAATTCTTTGAAAAGATTTTAGTTATTTATTTGAAAGTCCACGTTTGGGGGTGGGGGGTCTTCCATCCCCTGGTGCACTTTCCTGTGGCTGCAATGGCTGGGGCTGGGCCAGGTTGAAGCTAGGAGCCATAAGCTTCATGTGGGTCTTACACATAGGTGGCATGGGCCCAAACACTTGGGCCATCTTCCACTGGTTTTTCCCAGGTACATTAGCAGTCAGCTGGATTGGAGCAGCCCAGACATGAACCAGTACCCACATGAGATGTTTGGTGTCACAGGTGGTGGCTTTACCCACTCTGCCACAGTGCTGGCCCCCAGACTCAGCCTTTAAATGTGTTCCAGTATCTTGTATCTTGTTTTATAAAACGTCATTGTCAAGGTAGAAAGTCTTCCTCTAGGACACTACATATATAGAGAGAGGAGCTCCATGGACCCACTCTACAAGCATACAAGCAAAACTAATGAAAAGAACAGCTAATTAACATCTCCAGGAGTTGTCATAAGTGCATACAGTAAATGAAGAAGCATTTATCCAAGAAAACATGCAAAAACTTCATAAGAGTGAGTCTGTGTCTTTTGAGCAAAAATCCACTTCCTCCTCCCCCCTCTCCACTCAGGTTAAAGGAATCTCTGCTTCACACGTGGCCAAGAAGATGGTCCCCCCCCCCTTCTTCAGGACCCAATCCAAAATTACTGGATCCCACCTAGAAGGACCAGCCACCACCATTTCTCATCCATCACAACTCTGAGTGGAAGAGGCTAAACTCCTGGTGAAATGTAGCCAAGAAGCAGGAGCGTCCCTTCCTCTACCCAGGGAGTGTACTTTTAGAGCAGAGACTAACAAAGGAGCGAACATTCAAGAAAACAAGTGGTTTAATCCATTCCACCCCAGCTCACCCATCGGGCAGAGGTTCCACACCAAGAGAGACTAGCTGGGAAAACAAGAGTATTCTGCCCTGTTCCCGGCACAGAGTCGTGGCTTGGAGATTTTTTTTTTTTTTTTTTTTTTTTTTTTTACCAGAGGAGAGGGTATCCATGAATAAAGGAACTCCACAGCACTACTCAAAGAGCTGATGATTTGAAACAGAATGTGGGAAAGTTCAAGGTGCATGACACTTGAAAATCGCAGTTCTTCTTAATTAAAAGTCATAAAAAAAATTGTGGTCAGCTAAGTTATCAGACAAAACCAGGGAAATATACAACTAAAAGTATTGCAGGAGTTTTGGTGTTGATGTTGTGGGAGTGGTCGCAGGAGGAGCCTGTGGCTCCAGAAATGGCACAGCTCCTGTGTTCCAGCTCTTGGTGTTGCAGCCTCTCCTCTCCGGTCGGGTCACAGCTTCTCCTCTCTGCCTGGTTCCATGAGCATGTTAGTCTTCTGGGTTACAGCTTCCGGCAGGATCGTTGTCTTCCCACCACAACGAATGAGACAAATGGACAAGGAAGGAGTGAGCAAAGTGAAAGCTGTTTATTGAAAGAAGCAGAGAAAGCTCTCTGGCAGAGAGAGCTGCTGCTCAAGACTACCTGGCTCCGATTTGTATGCATTTCTAAAGGAGGAAGTTCTCCCTGATTGGTTGAGGTGTATGCTAATGAGGTATTCTACCAAAACAATCAGGAAACTGAGATTAGAGTACCCTGTTTTGCAAGCAAGTTTGCAGAATGCTCAATCAGGTCCTTTGGGCAGATGCAGATGCACCTGAAGATTGCATTGTATATCTCTCTCCTTTCTCCTTCTCCCTCGGGGCTACTGGAGAGTCACATCCTGTATGGTTTTTCCTTTCCTTTCCAGGGCTCCCAGTAGTCTCTGTCAAAAGAACCCCTGCTGCATATTTGCACAAACCACAAAGCCTGGCCTCATCACCCCCTTCCCCAAACTGTTTCAGACTATGGAGCAAATTCTGCCCCCAGAATATTGTAAAAATAATTGTGCCATCCACCAGCAATCACAGGAGACTGACAGATATCTGTGATAGCCAGTGAGGTAGACAGTTTGACAAAGAGATCAGGCAGGGGCTGGCGCTGTGGCACAGTGGGTTAAAGCCCTGGCCTGAAGGGCCGGCATCTCATATGGGCGCCAGTTCTAGTCCCAGCTGTTCCACTTCCGGTCCAGCTCTCTGCTGTGGCCCAGGAGGGCAGTGGAGGATGGCCCAAGTGCTTACACCCTGCACCCTGCATGGGAGACCTAGAAGAAGCTCCTGGCTTAGGATCAGCACAGCTCAGGCCGTTGCGGCCATCTGGGGAGTGAACCAGTGGATTCTCTCTGTCTCTACCTCTCTCTGTAACTCTGTCTTTCAAATAAATAAAATAAATCTTTAAAAAAAGAGAGATCTGGCAAAGCGACAATCAAAATGAGCTCTGTATAAAAAGCACTGCCATCCTGGTGCCTATGCATGGGCTGCCCAGATCTGAGAACCCTGAGGAACAACAGGAAGGGAAATAGCTTTCAATAAAATAAAGTAGCTGAGCCACTAAAAGCAGATACACAAGCAAGTACATAAACAACCACCGGAGAGAGGGAAACTGTCTTTGAGAGGGACCAGATGTTGGGTATAACATATCAGTACTCCAAAATCAGCATAATAAATATGCTTCAAGAACTAGAGGAAACCTTGATTAAAGAAGTGAAAAAAACAAACATTCAAATACAGTTGCACGTCTGGGGGACTTGAGAAAGCTGACACAGCTTCAGGCTGATGCAAGCTCGAGACTGACCTGGCAAAGCCTTCCACTTCAGGCTGTCCCTGAGCTCAGAGCAAACCCAACTAGTAAGGACTGCCCAAGCAGAGGGCCAGTGTGCAAAGACTGAGAGAAGCGGTCGATCTCTCTCTCTCTCTCTCTTCATTCTTTTTTTAAAAACTGGTTTTGTTTTTCTGCTTTCACCCCTGGAGTTCAAAGAAATCCATGCCAAAAAATTAGCTAAATACCAACTGAAGGAACAGCGACACTAGGGACCACACATGCCAAGGAATAGAGTTCAAAAAATAATTTGGCAAGATCTAAAAACAAATGGACCACCA
This sequence comes from Sylvilagus floridanus, assembly GCA_949820135.1. Classification (NCBI taxonomy): domain Eukaryota; kingdom Metazoa; phylum Chordata; class Mammalia; order Lagomorpha; family Leporidae; genus Sylvilagus; species Sylvilagus floridanus. The sequence goes on from OX463223.1 coordinate 94,772,843, forward strand.
TAGCCTTCAGTAATTTAAAAAAATAAAAGAAAAGAAAAAACAGCATATCCCAAGGAAGGGGAAGAATCTGATTTTGAGTGTTATCCCACTATAATAATCAAATGCCTAATGTTCTTTTTTTTCAGATTTCTTTGTTTATTTGAAAAACAGAGTGACAAGAGAGAGGAATAGACAAGAGAGAGAGAGAGAGAGAGAGAGAGAGAGAGACATGCACATGTGCCTACACACACACACACACACACACACAAATATATTCCATCTGCTGCTTCACTCCCCAAATGGCTGCAATGGCCAGGGCTGGGCCAGGCCAAAGCCAAGAACCTGGAACTCCATCCTGGTTTCTCACATGCATGGAAGGAGCCGTCTTCTTATGCTTTTCCAGGAGCATTAGCACGGAGCTGGATTGAAAGTGAGCAGCCGGAGTGGAGGATGGCCCAAGTGCTTGGGCCCTGCACCCGCATGGGAGACCAGGAGGAAGCACCTGGCTCCTGGCTTAGGATCAGTGCAGGGCACTGGCCGTGGCGGCCATTTAGGGGGTAAACCAATGGAAGGAAGACCTTTCTCTCTCTCTCACTGTCTAACTCTGCATGTCAAATAAAAAAAAGTGAGCAGGCGGGACTCAAACCGGAGCCCATATGGAATCCTCATATGGCTCTTAAGAGACCCCAAGTAACCAAAGCAGTCTTGAAAAACAGCAAAGGTGCAGGACTGATATTTCTGATTTCAAAACTTACCAGTAATCTATACGAATCAAAACAGCAAGGTGTATGATTTTAAATTATTGTAATGTGTGCTAGGACACACACACACACACACACACACACACAGAGAGAGAGAGAGAGAGAGAGAGAGAGAGAGGGCTTCCATCCACTGGTTCACTTCCCAGTTGGCCTCAATGGCCTGAGCTGCACCAATCTGAAGCCAAGAGCCGGGAGCTTCTTCCAGGTCTCCTATGTGGGTGCAGGGGCCCAAGGACTTGGGTCATCTTCTACTGCTTTCCCAGGCCATAGCAGAGAGCTGGATCAGAAGTGGAGCAGCCAGGACTTGAACCAGTACCCATATGGGATGCCAGCACTGCAGGCAGTGGCTTTACCCTCTATACCACAGTGCCAATCCCAATCATTGATTTTAAATATGACAAATTCTTGTAGATAATCTCTCTTGCTTATCTCCTAGAGAAGCCTAGATAAAGATATGTTCCAACTAATCTTGTGTGCTAACCTCACCCCCACCCCCACTCCCCAGATTGAACTCTGGGCATATTGACAAGCAAATTAGAAAACCTTTTTTTAAAATTGTTAGATTTGTTGAATTGGAATTTCCGTTAAGATAAAAGGTTTTCACTCGACTTTGCATGCAAATGAGAAAGAAATTTGGTCTTTCATTTTTATCATTTTATAAACTTGTATTTCTCTGTATACTAGGGAAGTTCCAGACACACAAAATATTCCAAAAAGTAAGCACTCAGGTGCTGTTGTGTTTCCTCAGTGCTGATGAGTTAGACGACTAGGGAAATAATGCTTCAAGGTCTTCTTGCCAAGGCAGCTTCATGGATGGCTGGGTAATGTTTGTACTGAGGAAGAGACCGAGCAACAGATTGGAGTGGGGATCTCCCCACTAGTCAGGCAGTGTAGTCAGCTCCCTCACAGGTGTAGTACTTCATTACACTTGTGACAGTGTTCTTGTGTCCACGATTGACTGAAAGGTCAAGATCCAGAAATAGAAGGTATTGGTCAGGTGATCACTAGTAGAACCTTGTGGTTTTTTTTTTTAATTAATTAATTAATTAATTTTTAAGGAATACAGATTTCATAACTACAACTTCAGGAATATAGTTATTCTTCCCACCATACCTGTTCTCACACTCACACTCCCATCCCTCCTCCCCTTCCCTCTCCCCTTCCCAGTCTCATTCTCCATTAAGATTCATTTTCAATTAACTTTGTACACAGAAGACCAACTCTACACTAAGTAAAGATTTCAAAAATTTATACACACACACACAAAAACTGTTTGATAACTAGCTTTACAGTTAACTCTCATAATACAACTCATTGAGGACAGAGGTCCTACATTGGGGAATTAGTGCACAGTCAATCCTGTTGTCAATTTAACAATTAACACTCTTATGTATGATGTCAGTGATCACCCAAGGCTCTTAACATGCACTGCCTAGGCTATGGAAGCCTTTTGAATCCACAAACTCTGTCACTATTTAGAGAAGGCCATAGACAAAGTGGAAGTTCTCTCCTTCCTTCAGAGAAAAGCACATCCTTCTTTGATGGCCATTTTTTCCACTGGGGTCTCACTCACAGAGACCCTTCATGTAGCACATTTTAGCCACAGTGTCTTCGCTTTCCATGCCTGAAATGCTCTCACTGGCTTTTCAGCCAGACCAGGAAGCTTTAAGGGCTGATTCTGAGGTCAGAGTTTTAGTAGAACCTTGTTGATTATGAAGTGGAGGAATAATGTCAAGGTAGGTTGGGGGGAAATAGCAACTAAGATTTTACTAGTGAATTTCCATGTTGATTGTGTACATTAATATTCCTTAAAATTGCATGTTCACCTATGTAAAGTATTGTCTATGCTTTATGCTTTTAGTGAAAAGGAAAAAAAGAACTTGCATTAAGTTGTTTATTATTTCCTACTACATATGCATTTTCTTTCAGGAATGTTTAATTATAATTACTATTCACGAAAAACAGCACAGTATTGCCATAAAAACAGACGTGTAGACTGATGGACTAGTATGAGAGCTCAGACACTCAGATGATCAAATTATTTTTGACAAGGACTTCAAGATGCTTCAGTGGAGAAAGACCACTTTTTTCAACAAATGGTGTTTGGAAAACTGGATATCAGCACACAAAAGAATGAAGTTGGACCAATTATCTTATAACACATAAAAAAGACAACTCAGGATGGCTCAAAGAGCTAAATGCCACAGCTAACAATATAAAACTCTCAGAAGAAAAGAGGGAGGAAGCCTCGTGACATAGGATTTGGCAATGGTTCTTGGGATATGACACCAAAAGGACAGACAACCAAAGAAAAATAAATAAATTTGACTAACTCAAAATTACCAACTTTCATACAATCAAGAGAATGAAAAATCACTCCATAGAATGAGGGAAAACATCTGCAACTGGTAAGGGATTGCTATGGGCTGGATTTTATCTTCTGAATGTTCATGTGTTGAAGTCCTAACCCCCAGTACCTCAGAATGTGGCAATATTTTGAGAAAGAGTCTGTAAAGAGGTAATTAAGGTTAAACGAGGTCATTAGGATGGGCTGTAACTCAATATGACTGATGCTCTGATAAAAAGAGGAAATGAGGACACAAACACAGAGGAATGTCGATGTAGAAACAAAGGGAGAAATCGCCTTCCCCAAGTCAAAGAAAGAAAAGTCTCAGAATGAAACCACCTTGCTGACACCTTGACTTTGAACTTCTAGACCCTAGAATCATGAGAAAATAAATTGCTGTTGTTTAAGCCACCAAGTCCTGGCAGCCTTAGCATAATATTACAGGCATTAATACCCAGAATATATAAAGGAGTCTGACAGCTCAGTAACAGCAACACAAAAATAACCCAATTTAAACATGTCCAAAGGACTTCAGGTAATCCCCCAAATAAGATGTCCTAATGTCCAGTAAACATACGAAAATGCAAACCAAACAAACATACAAAAAGACCTAGAAAATCACAAGTGTTGGTGAAGGTCTGGAATCCTTGAGCATTGTGAAAGGCATGTGAAATGATATAGCCCCTGTGGAAAATAGAAAGACAGGTCCTCAAAATTTAAATATAGAATTGCCATATGATCCAGCAATTCAACTTCTAGATATATACTCAAAATAATTAAAAACAGGGTCTCAAACAGATATTTGTAACTAATATTTTGAGTAGCAATACTATTCAAAATAGCCAAAACACAGACACACACCGAATATCATTCAGCCTTAAAAAGGAAGGAAATTCTGAAATATGCTACAATATGGATGGAGCTTGAAAACATTATGCTTAGTGAAATAAGCCAGTCACAAAAGGACAAATATTATATGATCCCACTTGTTGGGTGAGGTATCTACAGTGCTCAAATTCATGGAAACAAGAAATAGAATGGTGTTTACCAGGGACTGGGACAAAGGTGTAAATAGGAATTTATTATTTCATGGGTGGAGAATTTCAGTTGGAGATAATGAAATAGCTCTGGAGTTGGATATTATGATGTTTTTTCAACAGTGTGAATGTCACTCATGTCATTGAATTGTTCATTTTAAAATGATAAAGTGGGGGCTGGGGGATGGCACTGTGGCATAGTGGGTAAAGCCACCACCTGAAGTGCTGGCATCCCATGTGAGTGCCAGTTCGAGTAAAATTTCACAGTGAAAACAGGGGTTGAAAGGAAACCTATAGATTTAAAGGCATATGAGCGAGAGAGAGAGAGCGAGAGAGAGAGAGAGATCAACTAATTATAATGTTCAGGCCTCATTTATATCCTAATCCAGGCAAATTAATCTGTCAGACAAAATATGACATCTATGAGACAGTTGGAAATTGAAACACTGATTGAATATTTGATGATATGAAACAATTAACTATTGGGTAATATTTTAAACTTACTGTTAATTTTTAAGGCATGAAATTGATATTGGATGACTTTTTAAACAAATGAGTCCCTTTTATAGAGATTGATACTGAAATATTGACAAATTATGGGAAGGAGGAGGTTGAAATAAATACATTTTCAGCTGAACAAAAATTAAATTTGCCCTTTTTATTATTTATTTATTTCAAATTTGTATGTATCTCATAAATGCAGCATCATATATATAGTAACTCTAACTTGTTCTCAAGAATCACTTCCTTTTAGTATATTAAAAGGAGGGTATTATTAAGCCTCTTAAGTTATAGTTATATGAAAGAGCTCACAAACGATGTGTCAACCTTGGGTTCTTCTTTAAAGACAATTAAGTTTCAAACCACTATAATCCAAAAGTTGTACTTTTGAAATTTATATTTATTAAATAAAAGTTTTTAAAAAAAGACAATTAAGTTTCTAAAAGGAAAGAAAGGGGAGGAAGGAAGGAGAAAGAGGAAGGGAAAAAAGTGAAATCACCTCTTAGAAGCAACAACATAGATGAGCCCTTGTAAGTTTGCCTTTAAAAAATTCTAATGAAAACACATTATTTAAAGGTTGTGTTTTAGGCAGAAAGTAAGTGATCGAAGGACTGAAGATGAAGCAGGAATGATGAATGAGTGTAGTAAACATGAATGTCTTCAGGAGTTAAAAACAAAGAAGTAACTAAGTACAGGAAAACATGGCACTCTTAAGTGTAGAAGGAGGGGCCAGTGCTGCGATGTAGTAGGTAAAGCTGCCGCCTGCAGGGCCGGCATCCCAAAAGGGGGCTGGTTCCAGTCCTGGCTGCTCCTCTTCCGATCTAGCGCTCTACTATGGCCTGGGATAGCAGTAGAAGATGACCCAAGTCCTTGGACCCCTGTACCCACATGGCAGACCCGGAAGAAGCTCCTGGTTCCTGGCTTCAGATCAGTCCAGCTCTGTCCATTGCAGATAATTGAGGAGTGAACCAGCAGATGGAAGATCTTTCTCTCTGTCTCTCCCTCTCACTGTCTATAACTCTACCTCTCAAATAAATAAATAAAAAATCTTAAAAAAAGTTTGTGGCCCATCTATTTGCTGATTACAAGAAACACATCTTTCCAACAAAGATGCATGCAGACTGAAAGTGAAAGGTTGGAAAAAGATATTCCATGCCAAAAGAAATGAAGAGTGGGTGTAGCCATCTTAATATCAGAAAAAATAAACTTTAACACAAAAACTGTTAAGAGAGACAAAGGGGGGCACTATATAATGATTAAGGGATCCATTCAACAGAAAGATGTAACTATTATAAATGCATATGCACCTAATTACAGGGCACCGGTTTGTTTAAAAGATATGTTAAGGGACTTAAAGGGAGACTTAGACTCCAATACAATAGTACTGGGGGACTTCAATACTCCACTCTCAGAAATAGACAGATAAACCAGACAGATCAACAAGGAAACAGCGGATTTAACTGACACTATAGCCCAAATGGATCTAACAGATATCTACAGAACTTTCAATCCTACCCTTAAAGAATTTACATTCTTCTCAGCAATGCATGGAACCTACTCTAAGATTAACCACATACTAGGCCATAAAGCAAGTCTCAGCAAATTCAAATAATTAGAATCATACCATGCAGCTTCTCAGACCACAGTGGAATGAAGTTGGAAATTAGCAATTCAGGAAACCCTAGAGCATATGCAAACACATGGAGAATGAACAACATGCTCCTTGATGAACAGTGGGTCATAGAAGAAATCAAAAGAGAAATCAAAAATTTTCTGGAAGTAAATGAAGACCCCAGAGGCACAGGGAGTCAAAGCCAAAATTAACTATTGGGATTGCATCAAATTGAGAAGTTTCTGTCCTGCAAAAGAAACAGTCAGGAAAGTGAAGAGGCAACCAATAGAATGGGAAAAAATGTTTGCAAACTATGCAACAGATAAAGGGCTAATAACCAGAATCTACAAAGAGATCAAGAAACTCCACAAAAACAAAACAAACAACCAACTTAAGAGATGGGCCAAGGACCTCAATAGACATTTTTCAAAAGAGGAAATCCAAATAGCCAACAGCACAAAAAATGTTCAGGATCACTAGCCATCAGGGAAATGCAAATCAAAACCACAATGAGGTTTCATTTCTCCCTGGTTAGAACGGCTCACATACAGAAATCTACCAACAACAGATGCTGGCAAGGATGTGGGGAAAAAGGGACACTAACCCACTGTTGGTGGGAATGCAAACTGGTAAAGTCACTATGGAAGTCAGTCTGGAAATTCCTCAGAAACCTGAATATAACCCTACCATTCAACCCAGCCATTCCACCCTTGGAATTTACCCAAAGGAAATTAAATTGGCAAATAAAAAAACTGTCTGCACCTTAATGTTTATTGCAGCTCAATTCACAATAGCTAAGACCTGGAATCAACCTAAATGCCCATCAACAGTAGATTGGGACATGTACTCTATAGTATTCTATACAGCAGTAAAAAAAAAAAATGAAAATCCGGTCATTTGCAACAAAAATGGAGAAATCTGGAAAACATCATGCTGAGTGAAATAAGCCAGTCCCACAGGGACAACTGTCATATGTTCTCCCTGATTGGTGACAGCTAACTGAGCACCAAAAAGGAAACCTGATGAAGTGAAATGGACACTATGAGAGACGGTGACTTGATCAGCCCTTGCCTTGACTGTCGATGAACAACTTAATACTTTATCTCTTTTAGTATTTTTTGTTCTACTTAATACCATTGGTTGAACTCTTTAATTAACACATAATTATTCTTAGGTATTTAAATTTAACTAAAAAGTGATCCTTGTTAAATATGAGTGAGAATAAGAGAGGGAGGAGATGTACAATTTGGGACATGCTTAATCGGACTTACCCCAAACGGTAGAGTTAGAAACGTGCCAGGGGATTCCAATACAATCCCATCAAGGTTGTATGTACCAATGCCACCTCACTAGTCCAAGTGATCAGTTTCAGGTCACAATAGACCATAATGATAGGTCTAAGAGTAAAAGGGATCACACAAACAAGACTAGTGTCTGAAAATACGAACCGATAGAATTAAAAAGGAGAGAAGGATCCCTCATGGGAAGCGGGATACACAGCAGACTCAGAGAATGGCAGATGTCCTAAACAGCACTCTGGCCTCAGAATCAGCCCTTAAGGCATACAGATCTGGCTGAAGAGCCCATGAGAGTAGTTTAGTCATGGAAAGCTAAGACACTCTGGCAAAAAAAAAAAAAAAAAAAAAAAAAAGGACCTAAATGAAAGATCCCTGCGAGTGAGATCCCAGTGGAAAGAATGGGCCATCAAAGAAGAAGGTACCTTTCTCTGAAGGGAGGAGAGAACTTCCACTTTGACTATGACCTTGTCTAAGTAAGATTGGAGATGGCAAACTCAAAAGGCTTCCATAGCCTGGCAACTCATGACAAGAGCCTGGGGTGCCGGCGCCGCGGCTCAATAGGCTAATCCTCCGCCTTGCGGCACCGGCACACCGGGTTCTAGTCCTGGTCGGGGAACCGGATTCTGTCCCAGTTGCCCCTCTTCCAGTCCAGCTCTCTGCTGTGGCCAGGGAGTGCAGTGGAGGATGGCCCAAGTGCTTGGGCCCTGCACCCCTTGGGAGACCAGGATAAGCACCTGGCTCCTGGCTTCGGATCAGCACGGTGCGCCGGCTGTAGCACGCCGGCTGTGGCGGCCAATGGAGGGTGAACCAATGGCAAAAGGAAGTCTTGTCTCTCTCTCTCTCACTGTCCACTCTGCTTGTCAAAAAAAAAAAAAAAGAGCCTAGGGTGATTACTGATGCCATAAACAAGAGTGTCAATTGTTAAATCAACAACAGGAGTCACTGTGCACTTACTCCCCATGTAGGATCTCTGTCCTTAATGTGTTGTTCAATGTGAATTAATGCTATAACTAGTACTCAAACAGTACTTTACACTTTGTGTTTCTGTGTGGGGGCAAACTGTTGAAATTTTTACTTAATATATACTAAATTGATCTTCTGTATACAAAGATAATTGAAAATGAATCTTGATGTGAATGGGATGGGAGAGGGAGCGGGAGATGGGAGGGTTGTGGATGGGAGGGAAGTTATGGGTTGGGGGGAAGCCACTGTAATCCAAAAGCTGTACTTTGGAAATTTATATTTATTAAATAAAAGTTAAAAAATATTTGTGGGAACATGGAATTAAAAGACAATTTTAATTGGGTGCAAAAAACTTTTGAAATCCATACATAGTTTTCTCATACTATGTGTTTTCCATGAATTTGCTGAATACCCTTCTGTAGTTGTTTATGCTTTCCCTCTTACCACTATTTCAGCTGAGCCCCATATATTTTGGTAGGTGATGTTTACATTTTCATTAAGCTTAACATATTTTCTAGTTTCCTTTGGTATTATTTCTTAGTTACCTACAAGCACAATGTCTAATTCCTACATCTGTGTGAATTCCCCAAATTTCCTTTTGATATTTATTAATTTCCTGCCTTGTGATTGGAGAACATACATTGTATTATTTCAATTCTTTCAGATGTATTGAAGCTTGTTTTATGGCCTTATGTATGTACCATCCTGGAGAATGTTCCATATGCATCTGAGAATAACATATTTTACTGCTGTTCAGGGGAGTATTTTATGGATGTCTGTTAGCGTTAGTTAACTTACAGTGTTGTACAAGTGTTCTATTTCCTTGTTGGCCTTCTGCCTAGTAATTCTAGCATTATTGAAAGCAACATGTTGAAGCCTCTAATAATTATTCTTCCACTGGCTCTTTCTCCCTTCAATCCTGTCATTTTCTGCGTTATGCATTTTGGGACAGTTTTGTCAGATATTTATATGTTTATAATTATTATGTCTTAACAAATTGACACTCTTGTTTAAGGCATCAGCAATCTCCCCAGGCTCTAGTCATGAGTTGCCAAGGCCATGGAAGCCTTGCTGACTTTGATCTTATTTAGACAAGGCCATAGTCAAAGTGGAAGTTCTCTCCTCCCTTCAGAGAAAGGTAACTCATTCTTTGATGGCCCATTCTTTCCACTGGGATCTCACTCGCAGGGATCTTTCATTTAGGTTTTTTTGTTTTGTTTTGTTTTGTTTTTTGCCAGAGTGTTTTTGCTTTCCATGTCTGAACTACTCTTGGGCTCTTCAGCCAGATCCGAATGCCTTAAGGGCTGATTCCAAGGCCAGAGTGCTGTTTAGGACATCTGCCATTCTCTGAGTCTGCTGTGTATCCCGCTTCCCATGAGGGATCCTTCTCTCCCTTTTTATTCTATCAGTTAGTATTAGCAGACACCAGTCTTGTTTGTGTGATCCCTTTGACTCTTAGACCTATCATTATGGTCTATTGTGACCTGAAACTGATCACTTGGACTAGTGAGGTGGCATTGGTACATGCAACCTTGATGGGATTGTATTGGAATCCCCTGGCACCCCTCCACCACTTGGGGCAGGTCAGCTTAAGCATGTCCCAAATTGTACATCCCCTCAGGATCACTGTGCACTTACTCCCCATGCAGGATCTCTGTCCTTAATGTGTAGTTCAATGTGAATGAATGATATGACTAGTGCTCAAACAGTACTTTACACTTTGTGTTTCTGTGTGGGGGCAAACTGTTGAAATCTTTACTTAATATATACTAAATTGATCTTCTGTATATAAAGATAATTGAAAATGAATCTTGATGTGAATGGAATGGGAGAGGGAGCGGGTGATGGGAGGGTTGTGGGTGGGTGGGAAGTTATGGGGGGGAATCCATTGTAATCCATAAACTGTGCTTTGGAAATTTATATCTACTAAATAAAAGTTTAAAAAAATAATTATTATGTCTTTCTGTCGACCTTTTCATCATTATAAAATGTTCTTCATCTCTTAAACAATTTGTATTGTGCCTGGCTCTCTGCTGTAGCAGGTGAAGCTGCTGCCTGCAGTGCCAGCATCCCATATGGGCGCCGGTTTGAGTCCAGGCTGCTGCACTTCCAATCCAGCTCTCTGCTATGGCCTGGGAAAGCAGTGGAGGATGGTTCAAGTCCTTGGTCTCCTGCACCAGTGTGGGAGACCCAGAGGAGGCTCCTGGCTTCATATTGGCTGCAGCTCCGGCTGTTGCAGAGTGAACCAGCAGATGGAAGACCTCTCTCTCTCTCTCTCTCTCTCTCTCTCTCTCTCTCTCTCTCTCTTTCTCTCTCTCTGTGCCTCTGCCTCTCTGTAACTCTGCCTTTCAAACAGATAAATGAAACTTTAAAAATTTTTTAAAATGAAAAACCCAATTTATATCTTTTAGCCTATTTTGGCTGATGTTAGGATAGCAATTTCCACTAAGCATATTTTGGTAGGTATACTTGGTGATTTCCTACAGGCCCCCGAGGTTTTGTTAAATTTTCTCTATTCTTTTTTTCTTTCTGTTTCTTTATGTTCCACAAAGTAGATAATCTCATTTGATGTATCTTCAAGTTCACTGAAGTCCTTCTTTAGAAAAAAAAGATTCTACTGAATTCTTCATTTTAGTCATTGTACCATTCAGTGCAATAATTTCTGTGATTTTTAATAACATCATTTGAAATAATATCTTCTTTTAAAGATGTATTCAATTATTTGAAAGATAGAGTTACAGAGAGGCAGAGGCAGAGAGAGAGAGAGAGAGAGAGAGAGAGAGAAGTCTTCCATTCTTTGGTTGATTTCCCAGATGACTGCAACAGCTGGAGCTGGGCTTATCCGAAGCCAGGAGCCAGGAGCTTCTTCTGGGTTTCTCACAAGGGTGCAGGGGCCCAAGCACTTGGGCCATCCTCCACTGCTTTCCCAGGCCATAGCAGAGAGCTGGGTTGGAAATGGAGCAGCCAGGACATGAACCAGCACCTATATGGGATACTGGCACAGCAGGTGGTGGCCTTACCAGCTATGCCACAGTGCTGGCCCTGAAATAATTTTTTAATAATATCTTTTTGCAGATATTTTCTAATCAATGACAGATTGTTCTCATATTTTCCCTTAATTTTTCTAAGCAATCTTTCCACTCATTCTTCAGTTTTTTTAAATTTAAATTTGTTTAAAAACTGTTTTTTATTTTGTGTGAAAGTCAATGAGACAGAGAGAAAGACAGAGCCAGCCAGAGAGGTAGACAAACATTTCCCGTCCACTGTTTCACTCCTCAAATGCCTTCAACACCCAGGGCTGGGCCCTCTTTTAGTTCTTTGAACACATTTATAATAGCTGATTCAAACTTTTGTCTTAAGGTTGGCATTTGGTGCAGCAGTTAAGATGCCACTCAAGACACTCACATCTCATATTGCAGTGTCAGGGTTCAAGTCCTGCCTCCATTTGTGACTCTAGCTTCCTACTAATGTGCATCCTGGGTGACAACCTAAGGCAGCAGTGAATGGCTCATGTAGTTGGGTCCCTGTGACCCAAGTGGGAGACCTGGATTGTGTTCCAGGCTCCTGGGCTTCTGGGAAATGAGCCAGCAGATGGAAACGCAATCGCTCCTCTCTCTCTCTCTCTCTCTCTCTCGAAAATTAATTAAAGATGAAATAAAAGCCCAACATCTGGGCTTCCTCAGGTTGATGGCTGCTTTCCCTTTTGTATAGATAACACTTTCCTGTTTCTTTGTGTGTCTCATACTTTTTCTTTTTAATCTAGCACTTTGAGTAACACAGTGTAGCAATTCTGAAAATTAGACACCTCCTTCTCAGGTTTGTTATAGTTATTGCTGCTGTTACTGTTTGTTGCTTTTTGTTTGTTTGTTTAGTGACTTTCCTGGACTAGTTCTGGAAAATCTGTTTTCTTTGTCAAGTGTGGCCATTTAAAGTTTGTTCTCATTTAGCTTAGTGGTCAGCTAACAATTGCAAAGAGATTTCCTTAAATGCATTGAGCATAATGAGTTCTATCATTTTCCAAAAGGATTTATATGTATTTGGGATTTGTCTTCAATACTACAGTAATTTAAAACTCTGCCATAGTCATCACTTCTTGGTAGGAACTCAAGGCCCACCAGAAGTGATTGATAATGGCTTATCATGTATTTCCTGGGAATGCACATAACCCTGGGCATATCTTGGGCCATCTAAGTTCCTAAGAATGTGTTGGAGAGGGTGGTGTTTTGGTAAAGTGAGTAAACCCGCTGCCTGCGTTGCTGGCATCCCGTACACGTGCTGGTTGGAGTCCTGGCTGCTCTACTTCCTGTCCAGCTCCCTGCTAATGGCCTGGGAAAGCAACAGAAGATGATCCAAATGCTTGGGGCCCTGCACCCACCTGGGAGACCAGGAAATAGCTGGACCATTGTGGCATTTGAGGAGTGAACCAGGGGATGGAAGAACTTTCTCCCCCCCCCCCCCGAAACTCTACCTTTCAAATTAAAAAAAAAAAATTTGTGTTGGAGCTCTGGACATAGTATTCACCAGAATTTTCTTTTAAGGTTTTTGGTCAGATTCTTATTTGTTATAACTGGTGACATCCTCAGGCATTTGCAAAGTTAAGCAATTGCCACTAATTGTTTTCTAGCAAGGATCTACGGATAGAGTGGTCCTCACTAGCTGAGAAAAGTCGAATAAAGACAAATCCTACAAATGGTGTTTTTCCAGGGAGTCGAAAGATCAAACAGTGACAGTTCTGGGGCTTTGGGACATAAGGGAACCTATTGGGAGAATTAAAATATTCTAAAACTAATTTATGGTGATGGTAGCACACTCAATAAAGTTACTAAAATCATTTTATTGCGCACTTAGATGGATCTGAAGTATAAAAATAATGTTTAAAATGATCTAAATTAGTTACTAAAAGAAAGTATGTAGTGTATAACTTTAAAACATTACAATTAAATGAAGTATGGAATGAAAGAAAAAACTTTATCCACAGCAAGGCTAAATGCAATAGAAAAAGAAACATTAAAAGATGGCTTCCGGCCAGCACTGCGGCTCACTAGGCTAATCCTTTGCCTGCGGCACCAGCGCCCCAGGTTCTAGTCCCACTTGGGGTGCTGGATTCTGTCCCAGTTGCTCCTCTTCCAGTCCAGCTCTCTGCTATGTCCCGGGAGGGCAGTGGAGGATGGCCCAAGTGCTTGGGCCCTGCACCCACATGGGAGACCAGGAGTAAGCACCTGGCTCCTGGCTTCAGATTGGTGCAACACACTGGCTGTAGGGACCATTTGGGAGGTGAACCAACAGAAGGAAGACCTTTCCCTCTGTCTCTCTCTCTCACTTTCTAACTCTGCCTGTCAAATAAAAAAAAAAAAAAGATGGTTTCGGGGCCAGCACTGTGGTGTAGCAGGTAAAGCCTGCAATGCCGGCATCCCATGTGGGCACCGGTTCAAGTCTTGGCTGCTCCACTCTGATTCAGCTCTCTACTATGGCCTGGGAAAGCAATGGAAGATGGCCCAAGTGCTTGGGCCACTGCACCCGTGTGGGAGACCCGGAAGAAGCTCCTGGCTCTGGCAGGCACCGTGGCTCACTAGGCTAATCCTCCGCCTGTGGCACCGGCACACCAGGTTCTAGTCCCAGTTGAGGTGCCGGATTCTGTCCTGGTTGCTCCTCTTCCAGTCCAGCTCTCTGATGTGGCCCAGGAAGGCAGTGGAGGATGGTCCAAGTGCTTGGGCCTTGCACCCGCATGGGAGACCAGGAGGAAGCACCTGGCTCCTGGCTTCGGATAGATGCAACGCGCTGGCCAGAGCTGCCACTTGGGGGGTGAACCAATGGAAAAAGAAGACCTTGCTCTCTGTCTGTCTCTCTCTCACTGTCTAACTCTGCCTGTTAAAAAAAATAAAAAGAAGCTCCTGGCTTCAGAAAGGCACAATTCTGGCTGTTGTGGTCAATTGGGGAGTGAACCAGCGGACAGAAGACCCCCCCATCTCTCTCTCTCTCTCTGCATCTCTGTAACTCTGCCTTTCAAATAAATAAATAAATCTTTAAAAAAAAAATCAATGACTGGGCTCAGCACTGCAGCATAGTGGGTAAAGCCACCACCTGCAGTCCCAGCATCCCATATGGGCACTGATTTGAGTCCCAGCTGCTCCTTTTTTGATCTAGCTCTCTGCTATGGCCTGGGAAAGCAGTGGAAGATGGTCTGAGTCCTTGGGCCCTTGCATCCATGTGGGAGGCCCAGAAGAAGCTCCTGGCCCCTGGCGTCGGATCAGCTCAGCTCCAGCCATTGTGACCATTTTGAGAGTGAACCAGCAGATGGAAGACCTCTCTCTCTCTCTTTCTGCATCTTTGTGACTCTGCCTTTCAAGTAAAAAAAAAAATCTTAAAAAAAGAATCAATGACCAATAAATAGATTTGAAAAGTGTGACTTCAAACAATGTAAAAATATAATTTATACTAAATTATATATTAAATGCCTTATAATTCTATATAAAGTCTGACTTCTGAAATTAAAAACTCGGCCGGTGCCGTGGCTCAACAGGCTAATCCTCCACCTTGCGGCGCTGGCAC
The DNA here is from genome assembly GCA_949820135.1 of Sylvilagus floridanus. Lineage (NCBI taxonomy): Eukaryota > Metazoa > Chordata > Mammalia > Lagomorpha > Leporidae > Sylvilagus > Sylvilagus floridanus. Next base: position 94,787,890 of record OX463223.1, read on the forward strand.
ACCGGGTTCTAGTCCCGGTTGGGGCGCCGGATTCTGTCCCGGTTGCCCCTCTTCCAGGCCAGCTCTCTGCTGTGGTCCAGGAGTGCAGTGGAGGATGGCCCAAGTGCTTGGGCCCTGCACCCCATGGGAGACCAGGAAAAGCACCTGGCACCTGGCTCCTGCCATCGGATGAGCGCAGTGCGCCGGCTGCAGCGCGCCGACTGCGGCAGCCACTGGAGGGTGAACCAATGGCAAAGGAAGACCTTTGTCTCTCTCTCTCATTGTCCACTCTGCCTGTCAAAAAAAAAAAAAAGAAATTAAAAACTCAGGGCATGGATGAAACATCAGATTAGAAGAAGTTGAAAGGATAGTGAATTAGCAGATGTACCTGAAAGCTTTGTTCGAAAATTGACACAGAGGGTGTGCCTTGTGGCACAGGTTGAGCTGCTGTTTGGCACACTTGCATCCCATAGTGGAGTGCCAGTTCTGATCCAGCTCCTCCACTGCTAATCCACCTTCCTGCTAACGTATCTTAGGAAGACAGTGGATGATGGGTGCAGTTCTTGGGCTCCTTGTGTGGGAGAACAGAATGGAATTCCAGACTCCTGACTTCAGCCTGGCCGAGTCTTGCTGTGGTCATTTGAGGAGTAAATATGTGGATGGAAGACTCTCTCTCTCCTTTTCAAGTAGATGAAAATTAATAAAAAGTAAACATTTAAAAGAATAAGTTAAAAAGCAGAGAGACATAAGGAGGTGGAACATATTAAGCAGAGATTAAGAGACATAGAGAGGGGCCAGTGCTGTGGCATAGCGGGTAAAGCCGCCGCCTGCAGTGCTGCCATCCCATATGGGCGCCGGTTCGAGTCCCGGCTGCTCGACTTCCGATCTAGCTCTCAGCTCTGGCCTGGGAAAGCAGCATAAGATGGCTCAAGTCCTTGGGCCCCAGCACCCACGTGGGAGACCCGGAAGAAGTTCCTTGCTTCTGGCTTCGGAACGGCCCAGCTCCAGCCTTTGCAGCCATTTGGGGAGTGAAGCAGTGGATGGAAGACCTCTCTCTCTTCACCTCTGCCTCTGTCTTTCTGTAACTCTGCCTTTCCAATAAATAAATAAATCTTTAAAAAAGAGAGACATGGAGAATGGAATAAGAGAATCTCACAAATGATAGGAGTCTTGGCAGGAGAAAATAGAGACTGAAGGAGAGGGAATATGTGAAGAAAAAGTAGCAAGGATTTCCTAGTGGTGATATTCTATTTGCTGAAAACAAAGTAATAAGGTATAAGGTATACAAGTCTCTAATTTATCATCTATCTATATGTACATGTGTCTGTATTATTTAAGGGGGCGTCAAAAAAGTTGGTGAAAATGCAGTTAAATGTAAGTGTATTTTAGTGCTAAGATTTTTGAAATCCATGTGCAGTATTTTCATAATATGCATTTTCCACATTTTTAAAAAAATGATTTATTTTTTGAAAGGCAGAGTTACAGATAGAGGAGAGACAGAGGTATCGTCCACCTTCTGGTTTACCCCCTAAATGGTTGCCATTGCCAGGGTTGGGTCAGGCTGAAGCCAGGAGCCTGGGTCTCCTACTAGGGTGGCAGAGTCCTAAGCACTTGGGCCATCCTCTGCTGCCTTCCCAAATGCATTAGCAGGAAGCTGGATCAGAAGTGGAGCAGCCAGGATTTGGCGCTCATGAGGGATGCTGGCGTCACAGGCGTCAGCTTAACCAACAAGTTGCACCATAGTGACAGCTCCTTGCATGACTTTTTGAAAACCACTTGCATACGCACGTGTGTGTGTGTGTGTGTGTGTGTGTGTGATTTGTGTGCATGTGCATATATGTGTGCATGTAAAATCTTCAAACATTGACGAGCTAAAAAGATAGAGAGTTAGGAAAGTGCCAATCTAGTGTTTGGGGATGGAAGGTGAAGCAAAACCTGCACAGAGAGAGACAAGGACCATATCAGAACATCAGAGTGACTTTTGCCCTGACGGCTCTGGCCCTCAGTCACTCCCGGGCTGCAGTTCAGTGGTGAGGGGAATGGAAGTGAGAGCTCAGCTCTTCTGGGTTGGAGAGTCTAGAGGAGACCCTCCCCCCATGAACAGAAGATTCCAGCAAAGGTAACCTCTCTCCTTAGAACCAAAGATGCAAGGAAGACCACACTGGTCCATGCCCCTCTAATTAAATACGCGGCTCCTCTCGCATCCAAGGAGTAAAGTGACCTGAGATGAAAGATCGGAGGTAAGTATGGGCACAAATATAAGGAAGCACTGATCACATTAGGTAGTGATAGGTCTAGTGAGATTAAGAGGCTCAAGTGCCTTCACTGTTTGATACAACCCTATCTGTCGACCTGTTTTTGTTACTTTAGGGATCTTATCCCAGAAAGCCACTGCTGATATCACTGTCTTGAAGTGTTTCCCCTAAGTTTCCTACTCCTAGTAGTTTCATATTTTCCAGTCTTACATTTAGATCTTCAAACCATTTGGAGTTGATTTTTATATCAGTTCAGATATAAGGAGTTAAGGTTCATTTTTTTTTTTTTTGCAAATGGACATGAGGTTTCCCAGCACCACTACTGAAGAGATTCTCCTTTCTCCAGCATCATGTTTTAGGCAGCTTTACAGAGAATCAGTTGGCTGTAGATGCATGCTTTCATTTCTGGGGCCTCTATTCTGTTCTATTGGTCTATGTGTGTTTTCATGCCAGTATGTTATGTTTTGATTATAATAGCTCTGTATTAAGTCTTGAAATGAGGTGTTGTGATGATTCCAGCTTTGCTCCTTTTGCTCAAAATTATTTTGCCATTTGACAACTTTTGGGCTCCTATGCGAACTTTAGAATTTTTTTAAGCATGGAAACTTTCAAAAGTCAATCTGAACTTAGAATAGCAATTACTAGAGTAGAAGAGTAAAGGGGGACAGAGGGAGGCTAGATAAAGGGCACCAAAACACAATGAGATGCTGGTGTCCACAGCAGAGTGGGGCGACACCATAATGTATTATGTGGCATATAAAGAACTGGGGACAGATGTTCTGATTCAAGTCCTGGATCCACTTGCAATTCCAGCTTTCTGCTAATACAAGGCCTGGGAGGCAGCAGGAGATGGCTGAACTATTTGGATCACTGCTGGCCACATGGGAGACTCAGACTGAATTCCAAGCTACTGACTTAGAACTGGTTCATCCCCAGCTGTTTCAGGCATTTGGGGAGTCAATCAATAGATGATTCATTCTTTCTGCCTTGCAAATACAATGGGAAAAAAAGAGTTAAAGGAGAGGAGCTCATAGGTTCCAACCATGAAGGAAGGTAGGAATGCTTATTACTTGATTTGATCAGCTTGTGCTATGCATGTGCAGTGAAATTTTGTACTGTGCTCCATAAAGATGTACAAGTATTATATCTTGATTAATATTTTTAAAGTAAAAAATTATTTTTTTATTTTTTTAATTTTTTTTGACAGACAGAGTGGACAGTGAGAGAGACAGAGAGAAAGGTCTTCCTTTGCCATTGGTTCACCCTCCAATGGCCGCCGTGGTCGGCGCGCTGCGGCCGGCGCACCACGCTCATCCGATGGCAGGAGCCAGGTGCCAGGTGCTTTTCCTGGTCTCCCATGGGTGCTTTTCCTGGTCTCCCAAGCACTTGGGCCATCCTCCACTGCACTCCCTGGCCACAGCAGAGAGCTGGCCTGGAAGAGGGGCAACCGGGACAGAATCCGGCGCCCCAACCGGGACTAGAACCCGGTGTGCCGGCGCCGCAAGGTGGAGGATTAGCCTGTTGAGCCATGGCGCCGGCCGTAAAAAATTAAAATACCAAACAATTGTATGTAGATTAGGAGGGAATAAAGGGAGTTTTCTAAGATGAGGGTAAATGTTTGATTAACTTTAGGCTTTGATCAGATACAGGGTAAGCAGTAAAAGAATAAAAAATGGAAAGACCTTCCAAACTAATAGAAAGGAAAAATTAGGGAGCCAGAATTGTGGTTTAACTAGTAAAGCCGCCACTTGTGACGCTGGCATCCCATATGAGCACCAGTTCAAGACCCAGCTGCTCCACTTCCAATCCAGCTCTCTGCTATTATGCCTGGCATAGCCGTGGAGACTGGCCCAAGTGCTTGGGCCCCTGAACCCATATAGAAGATCTGGATGAAGCTCCTGACTCCTGGCTTCGGCTTGGCCCAGCCACAGACATTGCAGCCATTTGGAGAGTGAACCAGTGTGGGTAGAAGGTCTGTGTGTGTGTGTGTGTCTGTGTGTGTGTGTCTTCTTCCCTCTGTGTAACTCTGACTTTCAAATAAATAAATAAATATTTCAAAAAGAAAGTAATAAAACATTATTCTAAAAGGAATAAAAGGCAAGAAAGGCAAGAAAAAGAAACAGAATGGGATCTGGTGACATTACACAAAATAAAGTGAAAGATTTAAATTCCAGCATATCAGCAGATACTGCTAAGCTAAATAGACTTGAATGTTCTAGTTAAGAGAGAGACTTTATCACACTGAATAAAACAAACAAGGAAAAAAAACTGAAGTCCCTCTTCTGATAAAAGTATCTCCAAAAGCCTACCGCAAACATCATACTTAGTGGGATCATTCCATTGAAGTCAAGGAAGAAACAGGATGCCTGTTCTGTCTCAATATTGTACTAAGGAATCTGATCTATGCAAAAATGCTGAAAAAGGGAAAAAGAAAAAGAGGGTGGAGAATCAGAAAATCAAGACAAAGTTGCCATCATTATCATTCAACGAAGGTCCATGTTGTCGAACATTCAGGAGAACGTACAAGCAAGTTATTGAACATAACAAGAGAGTTCAGCAAGGTTGCCGGATAAAGATCATCGTATAAAAATAGCACTCCTATAACCAGTAAGAAACAATCAAAGGGGAAATGGAAAAAAGGACCCCTTTGCAGTGACAAGAAACCAGACCTATTCACAGTGATAAGGCAGAAAACGGATACCAGTTTTCAGTGCTGCACAATAACTGATGCCTCACTTAGAGGCTTAACACAACTCACGAATTCCACCATTTCCATGGGTCAGGAGGCTGTCACGGCTGAGCCGCCCTCCGGCCAGGGTCTCGCAGGCTGCAGGGAAGATGCTGCCAGGGCCTGTGTTCTCACCTGGGCTCAGGGTCCTCTCACACGTTCACATGGCTGTTGGCAGAAGTCAGTTTCTTGCCGTACAGCTGATGTCCTTGTTTCTTTGCCGATTGTCGTCCGGGAGCTCGCTGTCAGCCTCTAAAGATCGTCGTTAGGTTCTAGTGGTGTGGCCCTCACATTACATAGCCCCCAACTTCTTCAAAGCCAACAGGAGACTCTCACTCCCACGGTGCAATCTCAAGTAATGTATAGTAACCACAGGAGAGCCTGTCCTTCACTTTTGTCATAGGATCAAGGAAGTATGGGAGCTGGCCTTCACAAGGTCCATAGAAAACGCCTATTATGAAAAACTATGCATAGTTTTCAAAATTCTTTTTACCAGAGCAGCTTATCTTTTAATTTCACTTTCCTATGAGCCTTTTGAAATTCTCTCATATTCACATCAATACTCAAGGGGGACCAGCGCTGTGGCATACCGGGTAAAGCTGCCGCCTGCAGTGCCGGCATCCCATATGGGCGCTGGTTCGAGTCCCAGCTGTTCCACTTCCAGTCCAGCTCTGTGCTACAGCCTGGGAAATCAGCAGAAGATGGCCCAAGTACTTGGGCCCCTGCAGCCATGTGGGAGACCTGGAAGAAGTTCCAGGCTCCTGGCTTCGGATCAGCCCAACTCTTGCTGTTGCGGCCATCTGGGGAGTGAACCAGCAGAAGGAAAATCTCTCTGTCTCTGTCTCTGTCTCTGTCTCTCTCTCTCTCTCTCTCTCTTTCTCTCTCTCTCCCCACTCTGCCTCTGCCTCTCTGTAACTATGCCTTTCAAATAAAAAAAATAAATCTATAAGAAAAAAGAATTATGTTTATGTACTCCAAAATAAATAACAAATATGCACCAAACACTTTTGAGGAAATATGAGCTATTAGTAAAGGACATCAATAAAACCCTACCTGAATGAGTGAAGAGCTATAACAAGTTACTGGAGAATAAGTCTCAGTATCATACAGCTGTTAACTCTCCTCCAATGAGCCTCTAAAAGAAATTAGATTAATTAAATGTCAAATTCCACTGCAATTCTTCAAAGAAAAATTCTTTTTTAAAAAGATTTATTTTGGCCGGTGCCATGGCTCACTAGGCTAATCCTCCACCTGTGGCACCGGCACACCGGGTTCTAGTCCCGGTTGGGGCACCGGATTCTGTCCCGGTTGCCCCTCTTCCAGGCCAGCTCTCTGCTGTGGCCCGGGAGTACAGTGGAGGATGACCCAAGTGCTTGGGCCCTGCACCCGCATGGGAGACCAGGAGAAGCACCTGGCTCCTGGCTTCAGATCGGTGCAGCACGCCGGCCGAAGCAGCCATTTTGGGGGTGAACCAACAGAAGGAAGACCTTTCCCTCTGTCTCTCTCTTTCTCCCTCTCTCACTGTCTAACTCTGCCTGTCAAAAAAAAAGTATTTATTTGAAAGACAGAGAGAGAGGTAGAGAGAGAGAGAGGTCTTCCATCTGCTTGGTTCACTCCCCAGATGGCCACAACAGCCGGAGCTGAGCCAATCTGAAGCCAGGAGCCAGGAGCTTCTTCTGGTCTCTCACGCTGATTGAGGAGTCCAAGGACTTGGGCCATCTTCTACTGCTATCCCAGGTCACAGCAGAGAGCTGGATCAGAAGAAGAGCAGCCGGGACTAGAACCGGCACCCATATGGGATGCTGACACTTCAGGCCAGAGCTTTAACCCGGTGTGCCACAGTGCCAGCCCCCAAAGAAAAATTCTAATGCTAAAACTAAAAATTCTAAAATTCATATGAAAGAGACTCATTTGAAAATAGTTATTGCAATTTTAAACAGAAATGAGGAGGGAAGGGAATTTGTTTTATTAGAATTTTTTTAAAGATTTATTTATTGGGGGCCAGTGCCGTGTTGTAGTAGGCACTCCACCTCCACCTGCAGCGCCGGAATCCCACACAGAACTGGTTCGAGTCCTGGCTGCTCATCTTCCTATTCAGCTCTCTGCTATGGCCTGGGAAAACAGTAGAAGATGGCCCAAGTGCTTGGGCCCCAGACCCGGAAGAAGCTCCTTGCTCCTAGCTTCAGTTCACCCTGCTCCGGCCATTGCAGTCACCTGGGGAGTGAACCAGAGGATGGAAGTCCTTTCTCTGTGTCTCTCCCTATCTCTGTAACTCTACCTCTCAAATAAGTAAATAAAAGCTTAAAAATATTTATTTATTTCTTTCAAAGGGGGGAAAGAGAGCGAGAGAAAGCTAGAGAGAATGAGAGAGGGAGAGAGAGAGCTCGCATCCCCTCATTTAGTCCCCAAATGGCTGCGATGACTGAGGCTAGGCAAGGGTGAAGCCAGGAGCCAAGAGGCAGGTCTCCCATGTGGGAGGCAAGTGCCCAAGTTCTTGGATGATCGTCTGTAACACTCTCAGGTGCATTAGCAGGGAGCTGGATGAGAAGCAGTGTAGCTGGAGCTGGAAATGACAATACAATATAGGACGCTGGTATTATAAGCAGCAGCTGCACCTGCCTTGCCACAATGTTGGCCCCTGAAGATTTATTTTAAAGCAATAATAATTAAAACGGGGTGTGTGTGTGTGTGTGTGTGTGGTACAGGAATAGAGAAATGGATTACTGGAAGAGAATAGAAACAGGTCCGTGGCCTTGGAATTTTTAGAAGTGACATTTCAAACACTAGGGAGAGGAAAGGCTATTCAATAAATAAGTGCTGTTAGAACAACATATCCTGGGCCGGCGCCGCGGCTCATTAGGCTAATCCTCCGCCTGCGGCGCCGGCACACCGGGTTCTAGTCCCGGTTGGGGCGCCGGTTCTGTCCCAGTTGCTCCTATTCCAGGCCAGCTCTCTGCTGTGGCCTGGGAGTGCAGTGGAGGGTGGCCCAAGTGCTTGGGCTCTGCACCTGCATGGGAGACCAGGAGGAAGCACCTGGCTCCTGGCTTCGGATTGGCACAGTGCACCAGCCGTAGCGGTCATTTCGGGGGTGAACCAACGGAAGGGAGACCTTTCTCTCTGTCTCCCTCTCTCTCTCTGTATCTGTCTGTCAAAAAAAAAAAAAAAAGAACAACATATCCTTACGTAGAAAAAATAAAATTAGATTACTAACTTGTATCTTGCACACACAAAAAAAAATTCTAGATAGACTAACCCTAACTTTTAGACTAACTAAATGTGAAAAGTAAATTTTTACATCAACTAGAAGAAAGTACATGAGAATACAATATGATCTTAGAATAGGAAAGATTTTCTTAACTAAATTACAAAAAGCCCAAACCATAAAGGAAAAGACTTAGCTTGGCTTTGTTAAAATTAAAACTGTTACAAAATACTAGCACCAGAAACAGGTTTAAAAGGCAGGTGACAGACTGGAGAGAGACATTTGCAACCCACATAACACACACACACACATACACACAAACTAAAATCCAAAACCTAAAGAGAATTGTCACAACTCAATAAGAAAGAAAACGAACAAAACTCGAGAGGAAGAAGCAGATGAAAAGATGACTCTGGAAAAGGAAAACTAAATGAACCTCACTGTTAGGAGCACATACATTAAAACGATGAGCTATCATTTCACAACAAAATTTACATCTTCCAATACATGATATGTAAAACGACAGAAGCCTACACGTGCTGCTGGTGAAGTGTGAATGAGACAACCACTTTAGAGAACTACTTGCTACTACGTAATAATAGAAAAGGTATACTTACCACATTACCCAGGAATTTTGCTCCCAGTTGTTTTCCTTGGAGAGACTCTCCAAGACGTGCACAAGGAGAATGTTCTATGATGTTCATTGCAGCAATTATAAAAGCGTAAAATTGTGTAATGTGGGGACTGGTGCTGTGGCATAGTGGATAAAGTCACAGCCTGCAGTGCCAGCATCCCATATGGGTGCTGATTTGAGTCCCAGCTGCTCCACTTCCAATCCACTTCCCTGCTAATGCACCTAGGAAAGCAGGATGGCCCAAGTCCTTGGACTCCTACACTCACATGGAAAAGACCCAGAAGAAGCTCCTGGCCCAGTCCCAGCCATTGCAGCCATCTGAGGAGTGAGCCAGAGGATGAAAAAAATATCTCTGTGTGTGTGTGTGTGTGACCTTGTCTATAGCTTTCAAATAATTAAAATAAATCCTTTTTTTTTTTTAATGTATAATGTCTCACATGGTAAACCTGGAATGATTTCCTGGCTCCCAGCTTCAGGCCCAGCCATTGAGGATATTTGGAATTTATTTTTGTTAAAAGAACAGATCCTTTTTTTTTTCAAAGATTTATTTCATATATTTGAAAGACAGAGTTACAGAGAGAGGTAAAGACAGAGAGAGAAGCCTTCCACCTACTGGTTCACTCCCCAGATGGCCTCAACGGCCAGAGCTGCACCAATCTGAAGCCAGGAGCCAGGAGCTTCTTCTGGGTCTCCCAGGTGGGTGCAGGGGCCCAAGGACTTGGGCCATCTTCTGCTGCTTTCCCAGGCCATAGCGGAGAGCTGGATTGGAAGAGAAGCAGCCGGGACTAGAACCGTTGCCCATATGGGATGTTGGCGCTTCAGGCCAGGACTTTAACCTGCTGTGCCACAGCACTGCCCTTGGAATTTATTTTTAACATGATAATAGCACAGGTGTGCAGAATTCTGTGAACAACAATGATCATTATATTGAAAAGTTAGAAATAAGCTACATGGGATCGGCGCGGTTGTGCAGCTGGTTAAAGCCATGACCTGCAGTGTCGGCATCCCATATGAGCACCGGTTTGAGTCCCGGCTGCTCCACTTCAGATCCAACTCCCTGCTCCTGGAAAAGCAGTGGAGGATGGCCCAAGTCCCTGGACCCCTGGACCCACGTGGGAGATCTGGATGAAGCTCCTGGCTCCTGGCTTCAACCTGGCCCAGCCCTGACAGTTTCAGCCATTTGGGGAGTAAACCAGCAGATGCAAGATCTCTCCCTCTCTCTCTCCTTCTCCCTCTCCCTCTCCCTCTCCCTCTCCCTCTCCCTCTCCCTCTCTCTCTCTCTCTCTGTAGCTCTTGCTTTTCAAATAAACAAATAAATCTTTTAAAAAATTGTGTAATGGTAAATGTCCTTCAATAAGTGAATAAATAAATTGTGGGGCTCCTCTGCTTCCGATCCAGGTTCTTGCTAATGAGCCTGGGAAGGCAGCAGATAGTGACCCAAAGTATTTGGGCCCCTGTCTACCCATGTAGCAGACCAAGATGGAGTTCCTGGTTCCTTGCTTCATTCTGGCCCAGCCCTAGCAGTTGTGGTCATTTGGGAAGTGAACCAGAGGATGGAAGATCTCTGTCTCTCTCTCTCCTCTGTCACTCTGCCTTTCAAATGAATAAGCAATCCATGCATATGAAGAGGTCTTCAGAAAATTCATGGAGGGGGCTAGCGCTGTGGCACAGTGGATAAAGCTGCTACCTGCAGTGTCGGCATCCCATGTGGGCACCGGTTCAAATCCCCTCTGCTCTACTTCCAATCCAGCTCTCTGCTATGGCCTGGGAAAGCAGTAGAAGATGGCCCAAGTGCTTGAGTCCCTGCACCCATATGGGGCACCCAGAAGAAGCTTCTGGCTCCTGGCTTTGGATTAGCTCAGCTCCAGCCGTTTTGGCCATTTGGGGAGTTAACCAGCAAATGGAAGACATTTCTCTCTGCCTCTGCCTCTCTGTAACTCTGCCTTTCAAATTAAAAAAAAAAAAAACTTAAAAAAAAAAGACAGGGGCCAGCGTTGTGATGCAGTGGGTTAAGCCTGAGCCTGCAGCACCAGAATCCCATATGGGCGCCGGTTCGAGTCCCAGCTGTTCCACTTCCGATCCAGCTCTCTGCTATGGCCTGGGAAGGCAATGGAAGATGATGGCTCAGGTCTTTGAGCCCAGAGGAGGCTCCTGGCTTCTGGCTTTGAATCAGCACAGCTCTGGTCATTGTAGCCAATCTGGGAGTGAACCAACAAACGGAAGACCTCTTTCTCTCTCTGGCTCTACCTCTCTATGTAACTCTGTCTTTCAAATAAATAAAATAAACCTTAAAAAAAATTTCATGGAAAATATGTATTACAATAAGCTATGTGTAATTTTCAGAATTTTTTGCACCAAAATAAACTTTCTTTAAAAATATTTTATCTATTTCAGAGGCAGAATTACAGAGAGAGGAAGAGACAGAGAGAAAAGTCTTCCATCCACTGGTTCACTACCCAAATGGCCGCAATGGCCAGAGCTGGGCCTATCCAAAGCCGGGAGCAAGGAGCTTCTTCTGGGTCTCCCATGTGGGTGCAGAGGCCCAAGCACTTGGCTATCTTCTATTAGCTGGGAACTGGATCAGAAGTGGAGCAGCCGGGACTCGAACTGGCGCCCATATGAGATGCCTGCACTGCAGGCAGAGGCTATTATGCCACAGTGCCAGCCCCCCCAAAGCAAACTTATCTTTTAATTCCATTTTCTACAAACTTTTTGAAAAATTCTCATACATTATCATATATCATATGGTAGAACGTCAGACTGTTTCTGTAAAATTCAAAAAACACAATGCAATACTTTATTATTTATGGATACATAAAGCTCTGTAAAAAGCATTAAAGCATGTACACCAAATTCACAATAGTGTTTGCCTTGGGATGACAAGAGAGGGATAGGATTGAAGACAGGGGGTTGAAAGGTTTCTTCCAGTTCATTGCATACAGTTGTCCTCCGCCCCTTTTGTAGGGCTATATCCCCAAATCCCTGTAGATGCCTGCAACTACAGAGCATGACAAACCCTAAGCCTACTCTATGTTTTCAGATGGGCCCTGAAGCTTTTGCCACCTATACCAGAGTCCATCTTGCCCTCCCACATTTTATGCCCTGGTGTGTCCTCTGCATTACTACGCTGGTGCTTTGGGGCATGAATAAGCAAACCAAGGGTTCCTTCAGCTCAAGGGACACTGGATCTGATAAGCAAGGGGACTATTAAGTGACTAATGGGAAGGCAGTAGTTGGAGTGTGGATGCCGTGGACCAGGGGATGATTCACACCCCAAGGTGGGAGGGAGCAGAATGGTGAGAGATTTCATCATGCTACTCAGAACTGCCTGCAATTGAAAACTTCGGAATTGTTCATTTCTGGAATTTTCCACGCATTATTTGGGGAGGTTGACCGCAGAAAACCACAATTGTGGATGGGGGGGCGGGGGATGATTATAACTACTTTCATTGCTTTTAAGCACACGGATTTGAAGCCGGTGTGCTAAAAGGGTAATCATTAAGAACCCTGGGTGGCTTGTATGGGTGTTTGCTCTGTTGTGCTTTGTACTTGTCTGTAATTTTTAAGTTATAAAATAAAATACGCCATAGAAGAGAACAGGAGAGGCTCTTCCCCCATGATGCTGACAAAGAGGGTCACATTTTGGAACCAATTCCAGGATGTTTGTGCTGAGCAGCACCAGAAGTGTAAAGGGAACAAAAGAGCACAAGATGATATGCATAATCACCACACTGTTCCCATGGACACGCTCCTCAAGTCTTCTTGTCTATTTGCAAATCATATTAGTCCTCCCCAAGCTCAAAACTGTATGATGAAATGACTAATACACCATTAATATTCCTATGTGGTCTAGGAGGAGAGAATTCTGAGGCTCTGGGCAGTAACCATATAAAATGTCAAATTTCATAAGAAGATAAAATATGTATATACAATCTTGTTGAAAGCCTGGCATATGAAAGCCAGATTGCCGAAGCAGCATTTGGTAGACCAGAAGTTCTCTTATCTGATGCAGTTAATGGGAAAAGGCCGTTAGCAAGAGGAATTGATGTGACACATCAATAAATTACATTTTTTATTTTAATTAAAACATATGAATGTACATCACTCACCAATCGTCACTGCAGATGCAGGTCTTTTCTCTGTGTTTGCTTCCACTGATTGGCCCTTGGTCTCATTTTTCCTGTGTAAGCCATACCGATAGTGGATTAACTCTGAGTTACTAGTGTTGCTTTCTTCAAAGTGGAACAAAAACTAAAAGAGGATTCTGCAGCAATCGGAGAGCAGAATCCTTTCAGAACTGTAAGTGCCCTGCCGTCTAATGATGCTGAGTATCTTGTCAGATGCTGCTGTATCATCCTCTTCGCTGAAACATCTCTTCGTATATGTTGCTTGTTTTCCAATTAGATTGTTGCTCACTGTTGAGTTCTGCAATTTCTTTATAGATTTTGCATTGATCTCACATTTAATATGACCCCATTTATTTTAAAAAATGGATTTGCTTTTATCCAGTCTTTCCAAAGTACTCAACTAGTTTTTTTTTCTGAAACTACAGTAATCATATTTACTAATCAATAGTTATTTTGCATAAAAAGTAAATTATCCAAGCAAAAGAGAGTGGGCATGGGCTGTTGGCTTAGTGCTTAAGCTGCTACTTTGGATGTCTGTGTCCCACTTTAAAGGGTTCAATACCTGACTCCAGCTTCCTACTAAGACAGGGCCTTGGAAGCAGCAGGATGGTTCAAGCATCAGCCTCTCCTCTCCTAAATGTTGCAGGCATTTAGGGAGGGAACTAGTGGATGGCAGCTGTTTCTCTCTGTGTCTGTGTCTTTCTCTTTCAAATAAATTTTTAAAAATTTAAAAACATAGAGGGACTGAGTGGACAAATAATATCCAACTACATGCAAGATGGCAAGGGTGGCTATACTTATAACAGATAAAATAGATTTCAAGTCAAAAACCATAGCAACAGATAAGGAAAGTCATCATCTAATAACATGGAATGTAATTCATCAATAGGACCTAACAATTGTGAATTGCACCCAACATTGGAACACACACACACACACACACACACATATATATATATATATATATATATATATATATATAAACTATAAGTCAACATGAAGAGAGAAATAGATAATGATATAATGATAGTAGGAGATTTCAAAACCCTACTTTCAATAATGCACAGATTAACTAGACAGAAAATTAATAAGAAAATACTGGAATTTAACTCTACTTTAGAAAAAAAATGGACCTAACAAATAGATACAGAATTATCCATCCAACAGAAACAGAATATACATTTTTCTCTAGGGCACATGGAATATTCTCCAGGATAAACCATATTGTAAGCCACACACACAGCAATTTTTCAGACATTAAAAAAATTGAAATTATATCAAGTATGCACTGTCCACAATGACATGAAATTAGAAATCAATAACAAGAGAAGCTTTGGAAAATATATAAATTTATGGAAATTACATAAGCAATTGGCTGATAAAGAAATTATAAGGGACACTAAAAATTTTATAAACACAAATAAATATGGAAATCTTAAATAGAAAAACCAATGGGATACAGCAAAATCAGTATTTGGAAAGAAGTCTGATAGAAATAAATACCCACATTTTAAAAAGAATGACCTCAAATAAACAGTCTAATGTTGCACCTCGAGGAGCTAGAAAAGCAAGAAGAAATTCCACCCAAAATTAACAGAAGGAAAGAAATAATAAAGATCAGAGAAGAAATGAATAAAATAAAGACTAAAAAAACACAAGATCAGCAAAACCAAGAGAGGATTTCTGAATAAATAAACCACATCTATAACCTTAAACCAGCCTAAGGAAAAAAGAGACTCAAATAAACAGAATCAGAGATGAAAAGGAAGACATTGCAACTCTTAAATCACAGAAATGCAAAGGGTCAGAAGACACTATCATACACAATTATACGCCAATAAATTGGATGAGTTGGAAGCAATAGAGCAATAGATAAATCTTGAATACATGTATCTACCAAGACTGAATTATGTAGAAATACAAAATCTGAAAAGTCTAATAATGAGTCAGGAAATTGAATCAGTAATAAAGTCTCCTATCAAAGAAAATTCCAGGACCTGATGGCTTCACAGCAGAATTGTAGCACAAATATAAAGAACTAATATAAATTCTTCACAAAGTATTCCAAAAATTGAAGATGAGGAAATACTTCTAAATCCATTCTACAAGGCCAGCATCAATGAAAACCATAAAAGGACACAACAAAAATGAAAAATACAGACTAATGACCCTGATGCACACAGATACAAAAATCCTCAACAAAATACTGGCAAACTGAATTCAATAAAACACAATAAAAAAAATCATTCACTATAATCAAGGGAGATTCATCCCAGGGATGTAAGAATGGCTCAGAACAAAGAAATCAATAAATGTGCTATATCACATCATCAGAATCAAAGTTAAAAACCACATGGCCACTTCTTTTTAAAAATATTTATATTTATTTGAAATGCAGAATGATCAATAACTGCAAAGATGGCAAGAACCCATGTACTTGGGCCATCCTCCACTGCTTCCCAGTTACATTAGCAGGAAAACTGGATCCAAAACAGAGGAACCTGCACTTGAACTAGCAACCCAATATGGGATGCAGGCATTCCAAGCAGCAGATTAACCCACTGCACCACAACTTCTGCCGCAATATGATCATTTCAATACACACAGATAATTTGATAAAATCCAAGATCCCTTCATGATACAAAAAAAACTCCATAAATTAAATATGTAATGTATTTATTTCAACACAAACTCATGGGCAACATCATAGTGAATAGAGAAAAGCTGAAAAGTTTTCCCCTAAGATCTAGATGGTCTCTTTCACCACTTCTATTCAATATAGTACTGGAAGTCCTAGCCAGAGCAATTAGGCAAGATAAAAAAAAATCAAAGGCATTCAAATTGGAGATGAGAAAGTCAAATTGTCCTTGTTTATAGATGCCATGATCTTATCATGATCTTATATAGAGAGAAAATTCTAAAGCCTCCACTAAGAGACTATTAGAACTAATATATAGGGCCGGCGCCGTGGCCCAACAGGCTAATCCTCCGCCTTGCGGTGCCGGCACACCGGGTTCTAGTCCCGGTCCGGGCACCGGATTCTGTCCCGGTTGCCCCTCTTCCAGGCCAGCCCTCTGCTGTGGCCCAGGAGTGCAGTGGAGGATGGCCCAAGTGCTTGGGCCCTGCACCCCATGGGAGACCAGGATAAGCACCTAGCACCTGGCTCCTGCCATCGGATGAGCGCGGTGCGCCGGCCGCAGCGCGCCAACCATGGCAGCCATTGGAGGCTGAACCAACGGCAAAAGGAAGACCTTTCTCTCTGTCTCTCTCTCTCACTGTCCACTCTGCCTGTCAAAAAAAAAAAAAAGAACTAATATATAAATTAAACTTTTAGGATACAAAATCAGCATACAAAAATCAGTAGCGTTTGTATACATCAATAACAAAATTAGTAAAGCAAAATAAAGAAAAAACACCCCAGGCCGGTGCTGTGGCTCAACAGGCTAATCCTCTGCCTTGTGGTGCCGGCACACCGGGTTCTAGTCCCGGTTGGGGCGCCGGATTCTGTCCCGGTTGCCCCTCTTCCAGGCCAGCTCTCTGCTGTGGCCAGGGACTGCAGTGGAGGATGGCCCAGGTTCTTGGGCCCTGCACCCCATGGGAGACCAGGAAAAGCACCTGGCACCTGGCTCCTGCCATCGGACGAGCGCAGTGAGCCAGCCGCAGCGCGCCGGCCGCAGCAGCCATTGGAGGGTGAACCAACGGCAAAAGGAAGACCTTTCTCTCTGTCTCTCTCTCTCATTGTCCACTCTGCCTGTCAAAAAAAAAAGAAAAGAAAAGGAAAAACACCCCCACCTATAACAGCTACAGAGAGAGAGAGAGAGAGAGAGAGAGAGAGAGAGAGAGAGGTCTTCCATCCACTGCTTCACTCCCCAAATGGCCACAATGGCCAGGGCTGGGCCAGGCTGAAGCCAGGAGCCAGGAGCTTCTTCTGGGTCTCCTATGTGGGTACAGAGCCCAAACACTTAGACTATCCTCTGCTGCCTTCCCAGACGCATTAGCAGGGAGCTGGACCAGAAGTGGAGCAGCTGGGACTCGAACCAGCACCCATATGGGATGCCAGTGCTGCAGGCAGAGGCTTAACCCACTATGCCACAACACTGGCCCCTGTCGACTAATTTTTAACAAAGGTGCCAGTCTCTTCAATGTGGAAATTGAATGTCTACATGCAGAAAAATAAAACTAGGGGGCCGGCGCTGTGGTACAGCAGGTTAAAGGCCTGGCCTGAAGCACTGGAATCCCATATGGGCGCTGGTTTGAGAGCCGGCTGCTCCTCTTCCAATCCAGCTCTCTACTGTGGCCTGGGAAAGCAGTAGAAGATGGCCCAAGTCCTTGAGCCCTTGCACCCGCATGAGAGACCCGGAAGAAGCTCCTGGATCCTGGCTTCGGATTGGCACAGCTCCAGCCATTGTGGCCAATTGGGGAGTGAACCAGCAGATGGAAGACCTCTCTTTCCCTCTCTCTCTCTCTCTCTCTCTCTCTCTCTCTCTCTCTGCCTCTCCTCTCTGCGCAACTCTTTCAAATAAATAAATAAATCTTTAAAAAAAAAAAAAGAAAACTAGATCCCTATATCAAACCATGTGTAAAAAATTCAACTTAAAATGAACTAAACACTTAAATGTAAGACAGAAAAGCTATAAGACCTCTGGAGAAATGCTTTATGATATTGATCTAGGCAAGAATTTTTTTAGATAAGACCTGAAAAGCACAGTATACTAAGGCAGATATAGAAAATTGGTTTACATCAAACTAAAAAGCATTTGATAGCAAATGAAGTAATCAACAGACTAAAGAGACAACACGTAGAATAAGAGGAATATTTGTAAACAACACATCTGACAAGAAGTTAACACCGTATTAAGTAGGGAATATAACTCAATAGCAAAGAAAATAAATAAATAAAATCTACTTTAAAAATAGGCTGAAGATCCAAATTGACATTCTCAAAAGAAGACATAATCTGGCAAACAGATTATGAAAAAAAAAAAAAATGGGGGCTAGCAAGGTGTCTAGCGGGCTAAGCCACCACCTGCAGTGCCAGCATTCTATATGGGCTCCTGGCTGCTCCACTTCTGATCCAGCTCTCTGCTGTGGCTTCGGAAAGCAGTAGAAGATGGCCCAGATCTTTGGGCCACTGCACCTGCATGGGAGACCTGGAAGAAGCTCCTGGCTCCTGGCTTTGGGTCTGCCAAGCTCTAGCCATTCCGGCTATCTGATAAGTGAACAGCAGATGGAAGACCCCCCCCCCCTGCTTCTGCCTCTCTGTAACTCTACGTTTTAAATACATAAATAAATCTTTTTTTTAAAAGTTCATCTGATAGAAGTAGGGAGTAGAATAGTGGTTACCAGGGATTGAGGAGGGTAGAGGGGAGTAGCAATGGGGAGAGACTGAGCAATGGGCAGATAAGATTTAGTTCTGGTGTTCGGTTGCACATAGAGTGACTATCTTACCATTTCATATTGCCATAACAAAATATTTGAGACTGGGTATTTAATAAAGAAAAGAGGTTTATTTAGCTCACAGTTTTGGAAGTTCAAGAGCATGGCACTAACGTCTACTTGCAACTCATGAGGGCACCTTTGGCTGTGTCTGATAGCCAATGACGCCATGGTGGGAGTGCACAGGGGACAGAGAGGTCACACAGCGGTACAGGAAGTCAGAGAACAGGGAAGGGTCCATCTTACTGTTCTGTAACAACTCACTCTCATGAGAACTGACAGAGGCTGCATGAGAACTACATTAATACCTTCTGAGGGCAGTATCCCCAGTTACCCAATTGCTTTCCACATGGCTTCAACTCTTTAAAGTTCGACCACCTCCTAACATTGCCAAGGCAGGAACCAAGCTCCCAGCACATGAACTCTTGGGAAACCAATCATATCTAAACCATATCAGTGACTATAGTAAACAATAATGTGTTGCATATTTTAAAAAACTAGAAGAGAGGACTTTCGATGGTCTCACCCCAAAGAAATAAAATATTTGATGTGATAGATATGCTAATTGCCATGATTTCATTACTACAAGATGCATACATGTACCAAAACATTGCATTGTATACCACAAATATATACAATTATGCCCCTTAAAATAAAATTTAAAAATAAGACAGCTTCTATTGTAAATGACAAATGGTGTATCATAAGCCAGAGGGAATGGGTTTTTCAATAAACAGTATTAAGAAATTTTCCTAAGTATTTGAAGTAAAATAATGAAGATCACTTGTTTCCTCTCTGCCTGGAAAATATGAGCAAGGTACAGACAGATTTTAAAAGCAATCAAACAGATTTTCTAGAGATAGAAGACTCTAATAACTGAAATGAAAACACATTGACTTAAAAATTAACCTGAATTGAATCATTAAACACACATTAGACAGCCCCAAATTGGGAGACATTGTAAAAATAAATGTACTTATACTCTTTAAAAGTGTCAGTGTTCCAAAGTATTGAACAGGATGTAACTCTGCCAAACACTTTTTATGAGGCCAGCATCACTTTGATACCAAAACCAAAGACATGACACCAGAAGAAAACAACAGATCTATATCCTGTCAACAAAATACCAGCAAATAGAATCCAAAGCCACATCAAAAAGATCATACATCCTAATCAAGTGTGGTTTATCCCAGAAAGGCAAGGGTGGTTCAATATTCGCAAATCAATAAATGTCATAAATCTTGTAGATAGAATGGAGAACAAAAACCATACGGTCATCTCAATAGACACAGAAAAACATTTCATAAGATTCAATACCCTGGGGCCAGAACTATGGCACAACAGGTTAAAGCCCTGGCCTGAAGTGCCAGCATCCAATATGGGCGCTGGTTCGAGACCTAGCTGCTCCTCTTTCGATCCAGCTCTCTGCTATGGCCTGAGAAAGCAGTAGAAGATGGCCCAAGTCCTTGGACCCCTGCACTCACGTGGGAGACCCGGAAGAAGCTCCTGACTCCTGGCTTCAGATTGGTGCAGCTCTGGCCGTTGCAGCCAATTGGGGAGTGAACCAGTGGATGGAAGACCTCTCTCTGCCTCTCCTTCTCTCTCTGTTTAACTGCGTAACTCTGACTTTCAAATAAATAAATAAATCTTTAAAAAATATATCTCAAAAACTGAAAAAGAAAGAGAGAGAGAGAAAGAAAGGGAGAAAGAAAGGGAGAAGGAAAAAGAATGAGGGGAAAGGAGGGAAGAAGGAAATATCATTATGTTCTTGGAATTATATCTACAAATCACACTGAGTCTGTTTAAATCTAATTAAAAAATTAAAATAAAAAATAAACAAAAATGTTTTAAATAAAATAAAAGTTACAATGTTGGGGAAGTCACTTTGGCCTAGTGACACTGGTTGGGAGGTCAGCGCTGTGGCAGAGCAAGTAAAACCACCCCTGTGACACCAGCATCCCATATGGGCGCTGGCTCATATCCCAGCTGCTCCACTTCCAATCCACCTCCCTGTTCATGCGCCTGGAAAATCAATGGAAGATGGTCTAAGTTCTTGTGCCCCTTCACCCACGTGGGAGACCTGGATAAAGCTCCTGGCTCCTGCCTTCATCCTGGTCTAGACTCGGCCCCTATGGTCTTCTGGGAAGTGAACCAGTGGATGAAAGATTGTTTCTCTCTCTCTCTCTCTCTCTCTCTCTCTCTGCCTCTGCTTCTCCTTCTCTGTAACTCTGCCTTCCAAATAAATAAATAAATAAATATTAAAAAAAAACACTGTTGGGATACGGAATCCCATATCAGAATATTAGTGTGTCTAGGTTTGAGCCGTGGCTCTGCTTCTGTTTCCACCTTCCTGCTAATGTGCGCCCTGGGAGACAGTAGGTGATGCTTCAAGTACTTGACCCTGCCAACCGCCTGGGAGACCTGAATTGAGTTCTGATCTCCCAGGTTCAGTTTGTCCTAGCCTCATCCAGTGTGGGTGTTTGGGGAGTGAACCAGTGGATGACAGCTCTCCCCCCCCCCTGCAAATAAATAAATAAATAAAATTTAAAAATTAAAAGTCCCGTGTTATAAAAGGCTAAGAAATGCTGAGAAACTGTTCTTGATTTTAAAAGACTAAAGAGACTTGGCCATTGAAAGCAATGCTTGATCCTGGATTTTCTTTTAAGTGACTTTGCTGGGACAGTTTGAGTAAGCTTTGTTGATTAGATAGTAGTCTGTATAAGTGTCAATTTCTCAATGTTGATAACTGCATTGTTGCTATGTACAAAACAAACACTGAAGTATTTAGGGATAAAGGACCACCAGGCTTGCAGTTTGCTCTCAAACATTCTACAAACCATATATAAGTGTGTAGATGGTAGATAGATTGATGAGAGAAAGAAAACGAAAGAAGGAAGGATGGAAAGAGGAACAAAAAGGAAGGAAGGAAGAGAAAAAGTAGCTAATGCATTTGAGGATTTTAGTGAAACATATACAGGATTCTTTGTTAAGTTTTATTTATTCATTTGAAAATGAGAGAGAGAAGGAGGGAGAGAGAAAGACAAAAACAGAGACAGAGACAGAGATCTTCCATCCACTGGTTCACTCCCTATGTGGACACAACAGATTGGTCTGGGCCAGGCTGAGGCCAGGAGCCAGGAACCCCGTCTGAATCTTCCAAATGGGTGGCATGGGCCCAAATACTTGAGCCATCATCTGCTGCCTCCCAGGCACATTAGCAGGGAGCTTGATCAGAAACAGAAGTGGGACTCAATCCAGGCACTTTGAAATGGGATATGGGTATCCAAAGAAGCAGCTTTAAAAAAAAAAAAAAACATTTGTTTATTTATTTGAAAGGTGAAAGGCAAAGTTGCAGAGACAGGAAGAGACTGAGAGAGAGGTCTTCCATCTGCTAGTTCACTCCCCAAGCACTCACAACAGCCAGAGCTGGGCCAATCAGAAGCCTGGAGCCAGGAACTTCTTCTGGGTTACCCACGTGAGTGCAGGGGCCCAAGCACTTGGGTCATCGTCCACTGCTTTTCCAGGCCATGAGCAGGGAGCTGCATCAGAAGAGAAGCCGCAACATGAACCGGTGCCCATATGAGATTCTGGTGCTCAGACAGAGGCTTAACCTACTATATCACAGGACCGGCCCCAGAAACAGCTTTAACTTGCTGTACCACAATGCTCACTCCTGTATACTGAATTATTTATACTGTTTTGTACATCTTTATAACTTTTCAGTAAGTCCTAAATTATGGCAGAATAAAAAGTTTAACTCCATGGCATGACTGTATAGTATATTAACCACAGCAGAAAGATATTTCATGCATTGATAGTAAAAATATATATGCACATGTTATCCAGCATATGGTATACAGAGAACAAGAAGATTGCAAATATTAATGAGCAGGGAAGAGATTTGAAGGACAGAATCAGGGCTAACATATTTCTAATTGGAATTTCAGAGAAAGATACTAGAGAAACAAGGGAAGAAGCAATCAGTGGTCTGAAGAACATCCCAGCTGAGAATTTCCAGAACTGATGATCAACACCAATCCTCAGACCCAGGAAGCTGTATGCATTTCAGACAGGGCAAATAAAAAGAAATTCAAAGAAGAGAAGATCTTTAAAGAAACCAGGGAGAAAAGATAGACACCTGTAAAGGAGCGGCAATTAGAGCTGCCTTTTTCAAGAGCAGCAGTAGAAGCCACAGGAGAGTAAAATAATTTTCTTTGGGCTGAGTAAAAATAATTGGCTACCAAGAATTCTATATTCAGCAAAACCATCATTCAAGAACAAAAAAAGTGACATCATGATACTCTCAGACACAGCAAAACTGAGATGTTGATCACTAAGAGACTCTCACTAAAGGAAATTCAAAAGGATATAACTTAGGGGCTGGCCTAGTGATTAAGACACCAGTTAAGACCCCAGGTCCTGTGTCAGAATGCTAGGATTCAAATCCTGACTCTACTCCCTATTCCAGTTTCCTTCTTATGTGCGTCCTGGAGAGTGCGGAGCAGCAGGTGATAGCTCAGGTGCTTGGATCCCTGCCGCCCACTGGAGAGCTGGATTCAGTTCCTGGCTCCAGGCTTCAGTCTGACCCAGCCCTGCCTTTTGAGGGCATTTGGAGAGTAAACCAGTGGGTGGGAATTTTCCCTCTCTCTCTTTCCCCTTCTCAAAAAAAGAAAATTATATATACTTCAAGTGTAAGGAAGACGATTCCAAATGAAGGATCTGAGGTTAAAAAAAAGGATTGATGCATAAAGATAATAGTAACTGTGTGGATAAAGCTAAACCTAAATAAATATTGAGTGTATAAGACAAAAATAATGCCTAATTTTTAAGCGAAAACACAGCAAGCTAAAACTAAAACATCACAGAAAATACAGCACTTATGTTGCAGTATTCTAATATCCTGCACTGTTCAGTGAAAGGATTTGAATATTGATTAACTTCAGATTTTGTCAAAATTTGGATTTTAAAATACCTAGCATAACCATTAAAATATGGATTTTGAATATATAACTTCTAAACAAGTACAGGTAAAGTGAATGCCAAAAATAGTTGAAAAATTAAATCCAAAAAGGCTAAAAAAAGATGAAGAAAAAGGATAAATGGGACAAGTAAGAAAAAATCTAAATTTATAGCTAGAATGTAAATAAAAAATTCAGGTGAAAACCAAAAATTATCACACCCAATATTTAAACACACACACACACACACACACACACACAGGTGCTAAGTACAAGACATACATATAACACACAAGCTTGTACAGTTATAAAATAGCGCCTTCCTTATCGTGATTTCATTTGGCATTTTTCAGTTACCCGTGGCCAACTGCAGCCTGAAAATAGTAAATGGAAAATTCCAGAAATAAACAGTTCAAAAGAATTAAACTGCACGCCATTCTGAGTAGCAAATGATGAAATCTGCCGGCCTGCTGTATCCTCCCCCTGCCCGGATGTGACTCATCCCCATGTCCAGCATGGCTACACTGTATACCCTACTTGTATGTAACTCACTTTGTAGCTAGCTCAGTTATCAGATCAACTTTTATTACACTTAATTATCCCACTTTCATTGTTAATTACTGTTGTTAATCTCTTCCTGTGCCTAAATTATAAAGTAAACCATATCATAGGTACATGTATAGGAAATTAAGAAAACAAAGATACAGTTGAGACAATCAACAAAGTCAAAAGACTATGGTTTGAAAGGATTAAGAGACCACACAGACTTCTCACACAATAGATCAAGAGAGGGGCCGGAATTTTAGCACAACAAATGAAGACGGTGCCTGTTTCAGTCCTGGCTGTTCCACTTCTGATCAAGCTCCCCGTTAATGCACGTGAGAAATAGCGGAGCATGGCCCAAGTGCTTGTGCACCCATGTGGGAAACCCAGAAAAAGCTCCTCTCCTAGTTCCAGCCTGGCCCAGCCCCAACAGTTGCTGCCATTTGGGGAGTGAATTGATGCCTAGAGGATCTTTCTTCCTCGCTCTCTCTCTCTCTTTAACTCTGCATTTCAAATAAATAAATATTTAAAGAAAAAGAAGACACAGACGATATTATGAATGGAAAAGGAAGACATAAATACGTAGGCCTCAAAAAGTAAAAAGAAAATGATGGTATTATGAATAACTGTTGGCCAATGAAAACTTAGGTTAAATGGAGAAGTGTATAGGAAAAAAACACACTCACTAAAATTAATTCAAGACAAAATTTTAAAATACAAATAATACTAAAATATTAAAAATATTGAAACAGGATTGGTGGTGTGGTCCAGCGGTTTAAACCTCCGTCTGTGATGCCAGCATCCTATATCTGAGTGCTGATTTAAATCCAGATCCCCGCTTACGCACCCGGAAAGCAGCATACAGTGGCTCAAGTACTGCCACCTGCCTAGGAGACCCTGATGCAGTTTCTAGCTCCTGGCTTCAACCTGCTACAGGCCCAGCTGTTGCAGCCATTTGGAGGAGTGAAGCAGCAAAAGGAAGACATCTCTTACCCCCACCCCCACTCTGCTTTTCAAGTAAATAAATCTTTTTAAAAAACCATTGAAACAGCAGTTAACATTTTCACACAAAGAAAATACCATGCCATAACAGCTTTCTGGGGATGCTCTAATAAACACTCAAGAGAAAAATCTTTCCAATTTTACCGAAAATCTTAGAGAATTGAAGCATAGGTGCACTCCCTCACTCTACTTGTGAGGATAAAACAATCTTGATAACCACACCCAACAAAGGTAATGCAAGGAATTTTGTGGGCCAATGTCACAGAGATGCAAAAATCCTAGATAAAACATTGGCTAATTAAATTTAATAATATATAAAAAGATAATATCATAAATAAAATATTAGAATGAATAAATGAGTTCATCAGGGTCACAAGATAGAAGATCCATACACAAAAATCAATTATATGGAATTGGAAAGTGTATATAAATACACTGGCCATAAACAATTCAAGAAATGAAATTAATAAATTAATTCCTTTTATGAAAGCATCAAAAAAAATAAAATACTTAGAAAACAAATTTAACAAAAGATGCAAGACTTACACCCTGAAATCTACAGAATATCATTAAAAGAAAGTTTAAGAAGACTTTAATAAATGGAGACAATACTGTGAAAGATTCAACTCAATAAGGATGGCAAGTCTACTAAAACTGATACACAAGTTAAGTGAAAATCTTGATCAAATCTCAGCAGGATGTTCTGTAGATGTAGGAAAGATT
This sequence comes from Sylvilagus floridanus, assembly GCA_949820135.1. Classification (NCBI taxonomy): domain Eukaryota; kingdom Metazoa; phylum Chordata; class Mammalia; order Lagomorpha; family Leporidae; genus Sylvilagus; species Sylvilagus floridanus. The sequence goes on from OX463223.1 coordinate 94,813,477, forward strand.
ATTCTAAAATCAATGTAGAAAGGCAAAGGAACGATAATAGCTAAAACAAGTGGAAAAAGAATGATAAATTAGGAAGACTCACTCTACCTGACTTCAAGACATATAGCTACAATAATCAAGACTGTGTTATTGGTAGAAACATAGACACATCCATCAATGGAGCAGATAGAGAATCCAAAAATAGACTCACACAAGTCACGCCAAATGATTTTTGACAAAGAGGCAAAATAATTCAATTGATTTGAATGATGCTCCAGCATTCTGATGGTGCTGGAACAGGTATACCTAAGTAAATAAATCATCTTAAACACAAACCTCAAATCTTATGTAAAAATTTACTAAAAGTGCATCATAGAATTAAATATAAAATGTAAAAATAATCATCTTAGAAGAAAACAGGAGAAAATTCTCAGAATCTAGGGCTTGATGAAGACTTGACACCAAAAGCATGATCCATGAAAAAATTAACAAATTGGACTTCATCAAAATTAGAAATCTTTGCTCTGCCAAGCACCATAAGAGAATGAAAAGTCAAGGTATAGACTGGGAGAAAACATTTGCAAGCCACATATCTGCTAACGTATCTAAAATTTATGAAGAAATCTCCAAATTCAAGAGTATAATACAGACCGCAATTAGAAAATAGACAAAATATATGAAGAGGGGCAGGTATTTGGCCTAGTGGTTATGCCACTGGTTGGGAGGCTTACATCCCACATCAGACTACCTGGGTTTGAGTCTTGACTCCAGCTCCTGATTCTGGCTTCCTACTAATGTAGATACTGGGAGGCAGCAAGAAATGACTCAATTAGTTTCCTGCCACCTACATGGTAGACCTGGATTGAGTTACTGGCTCCTGGTTTTGATCCAGCCCAACTCCAGCAGTTGTGGGCATTTGAGGAATGAACCAGTGGGTGGAAGTGTCTCTCTCCCTCTCTCTAACTATCTATATCAATATAGTTATAATTATATATGAGACATTTTACTGAATAGGCTATATGGATGTTGCCTAAGCATATGAAAAGATATTCAACATCATTAACTCTTAAGACCATACCACTACACACTTATTAGAACAGCTAAAAGAAGAAATCGTAACAAATCCATGCTGGCAAGGATGTAGAGAAACTGTATCTCTCACGGGTTACTGGTGAGAATGTAAAATCTAACAGGCACTCAAAAACTATCTTGGCAGCTACTTATAAAACTGAACTTGCAGGGCCAGCGCTGTGGCGCAGTGGGTTAACGCCCTGGCCTGAAGCATCGGCATCCCACATGGGTGCCAGTTCTAGTCCCAGCTGCTCCACTCCCAATCCAGCTCTCTGCTATGGCCTGGGAAAGCAGCAGAAAATGGCCCAAGTCCTTGGGCCCTGCGCACCCACATGGGAGACCCAGAAGAAGCTCCTGGCTCCTGGCTTCAGATAGGTGCAGCTCCAGCCGTTGCGGAAAATTGGGCAGTGAACTCAGCAGATGCAAGACTTCTCTCTCTCTGTCTCTACCTCTCTCTCTGTTAACTCTTTCAAAATAAAAATTAAAAAAAAATTGGGGCCCGGCGCTGTGGCACAACAGGTTAACACCCTGGCCTGAAGTGCTGGCATCCTATATGGGCACTGAGTCTAGTCCCAGCTGCTCCTCTTCCGATCCAGCTCCCTGCTATGGCCTGGGAAAGCAGTAGAAAACAGCCAAAGTCCTTGGGCCCCTGCACCCACGTGGGAGACCCGGAAGAAGCTCCTGGCTCCTGCCTTTGGATCCGCGCAGCTCCGGCAGTTGCGGCCAATTAGGGAGAGAACCAGCGGATGGAAGACCTCTCTCTCTCTGCCTCTACCTCTCTGCAACTCTGTCTTTCAAATAAATAAAATTAATCTTTAAAAAATAAAATAAAACTGAACATGCAATTGTCATATAACCCAGCAATTTTGTCCTTGAGCATTTATGCCCAATAAATAAAAACTTATGTTCACATAAAAATGTACGAAAATATTTGTAACAACTTTTATTTCTGTAGCAAAAATATGGGAAGCAACCAATCATCTTCTGATGACTGAATGGCTGAACAAACTCTGGTACAGTCATACAATGAAATAATACTCAGGAGTATAAAGGGAGCTTTCGGAGGGTAGTGAACAAGACTTCAGGTGCCTTCCCAGGATTAGGAGTTGCCATATCCCTTCCTCTGTTCCATTCATGTGATAACCAATAAAGGGCATTCATACTGAAAAAAAAAAAAACAGAATTTAAAGGAACACTCTATTGATCCCTGCAATAATTTGGGTGGGTATCAAAGGCATCATGCTGAATGAAGAAAAGCCAACCCCAAAAGGTTGCACACTATGATTACATTTATATAGCATTCTTGAAAAGACTAAAGTAGAGTAATATAGAGCAGATTAGAGATTACAGAGATTAAAGATTGCAGAGGATGGGGAAAGGCTAGAAAAGGTATAGCACCAGGAGATCATTGTCATTATGGAATATAATGAATGTTGATCACAACATGGTCTGTACTCTGTACCAAGGTCAGTAGGGAGAGGGAGTGGATAAAGGATACATGTGATCTCTTTTGTGTCATATTTTAGACTTCTTATGAACCTAAATTCTTTAAAAATAAAGTTTCCTTTAAAAAAAAGTGGGAGGACATTTGGGCAAGCAGTTAAGTTGCCCACATCCCATAATGGAGGCTCTGGGTTCAATGCCAGCTTTGAAATCTTGATTCCAGCTTTCTGATTATGCAGACCTTGGGTGGAAGCAGTGATGGTTCAAGTAATTGAGTTCCTGCCACCTAAGTGGGAGATCTAGATTGAGTCCCAAACTTGCAGTTCTGGACACACCCATGGGCTGTTGTAGGCATTTAGGGAGCAAGCCCACTGGTTAAGAGCTCTCTCTCTCTCTCTCTCTCTCTCTCTCTCTCTCTCAAATAAATAAACAAAAAAATCAAGATGAAACATTGTTTTCAAATCAAACTGATCTTCCTTATATCACTAAATGCCCAAAGACAATAGGTCTATATCTATAGTTGTGAAAGGAAGTAACTGTAACCCAAAAATTTTATACTTAGCAAAATTGTCTTTCACGTGTGAAAGAAACAGAAAGATGCCAGAAAGATGTGTTTAGTTTCACTCATTTACTCGACAAGGTATTTTGAGCTCCTACTCTGTGTCAGACAATATGCTAAGTGTTTGGGATGAAACAGTGAGCAGTACTGTTGAGATGAACTTGGGAAGAAGATGTCTATCAAGTTTCCACACTATTATTCTCCCTTATCTGTGCCTCTGTGGCAGCTGGTATGATGGCAATTGGACAGGCCCAGTAGCTGAAGCATTTTCTGCTAGTCAGCAGGCCCAGAAGGCTGATACAAATTCTGTTAGGCAGCAGGCCCAAAAACTCATACAGTTCTCTGTAACTCCTTAGCTGCCTGCCCTGTCGTCAGTAGAACATATATTAGAAACTGAGGACAGAGCGAAGTGTGAATCCTCTTCTCTGTAGCTAGTCAATTAACAGAAGCAAACTGATATGTTTCTTGTGTACTCTCACCCGCCACTGTGATAATAAAGAGATACGAATCCTCAAAATGCTCTGAAGTTAGCCTGCCCAAGCCACCACGTGTGTTGTTCGGGTGCTGGCTGAGTAAACCATGTTCCATCTATCTAGTGTTCTTCCAGCTTCTGACCCTGCACACCCCTCCACCCCTGGTTGACCAAGCTGGGACCCAACAAGTACAGATATGTTTCCTGAATGTTTTCTGAAGCTCAGAAAAGTCATAGGGATTATATTTAGAATAAATAATTGAACAAACAAATGAATGAATGCTTTTTTAAAGAATACTTTAAAATTGAATTCGATCCCACAAAGGAAACAAATAGAGATCTATGATTTGGAGCAACATGGGAGAGCATCATTTAGAAAGATGTGCTGATTACCATTAGTTTCCTGTCCCAATCACTCCCAGCTCTTTTCTTTGTTGATGTGTAAGGCAAACCTATAAGTCTTCTGTGATTAATGTCACGGATCCTGAGCAAGGAAAACATTTCAAGAAGGTGGGAGTGATAAACCGTGTCAAATCCTGATGAAAGGATGAATTAAAAGTCAGTAAAATGATCATTTGACTTGCAATCTGGAGCCCACTGGTCATGCTAACAAGAGTAGTTTCAGTTGGATTGTGAGGATAGAAGCCAAATTTGAAGAGGATAAATAAAGGGAACTAAGAGTATATACATATATACATATATATATATACACATATATATGTATATACATCTACACACACACACACACACACACACACACACATATATATATATGTTTACATCAGGTTTGACTCCCCAAACTCATGTAGGTATTTATACCCTGACATTTTATGTCAATAGTTAATGGATTAAGGGTGGAGGCTTGATCCAATTATGGTGTCTGAAGGTGTGGCCTTTGAGAAGTGATTGGATTGGATTAGGCTGCTACGGTATTTAGCTATAGTAACAAAAAGCTGAGTTATGCCAAAGAAAACAATTTTGAGAAGTGCAGATAATGAAAGAGAATAGAGATATTCATTCACTCATTACACAAATAGTTATTAAATGACTGATATGCATTGTTCTAAGCACCAAGGATATTTCTGTTCTCAAAACAAGTTGTGGAAGTATCAGCACAAGGACTCAAAGGAGAATTTTTAAGGTTAAACAAAACAACCTAGTTTAGATGGAAGTTTGGTTATACAGAGGTGATAACCCAAATATAGATATCTTGAGATGGCGAAAGATAATCATAGGCTCAGAAAATATACATTCCCAGGACATATTTATGAAATTATTTGAGTATGCTCCCCAAACAACTGACGAAGGACAGTTAAGTTTAAGAATCAATTAAGGCCAGTGCCGTGGCTCAATAGGCTAATCCTCCGCCTTGCGGCACCAGCACACCAGGTTCTAGTCCCGGTCGGGGCACCAGATTCTGTCCCGGTTGCCCCTCTTCCAGGCCAGCTCTTTGCTGTGGCCCGGGAGTACAGTGGAGGATGACCCAAGTGCTTGGGTCCTGCACCCCATGGGAGACCAGGAGAAGCTCCTAGCTCCTGCCATCGGATCAGCGCGGTGCGCCGGCCGCAGCGCATTGGCCGCTGCAGCCATTGGAGGGTGAACCAATGGCAAAAGGAAGACCTTTCTGTCTTTCTCTCTCACTGTCCACCCTGCCTGTCAAAAAAAAAAAAAAAAAGGAATCAATTAAGCGGCCGGCATTGTGGTGCAGTGGGTTAGAGCCCTGGCCTGAAGCACCTGGGATGCCGGTTCTGGTCCCAGCTGCTCCTCTTCTGGTCCATCTCTCTACTATGGCCTGGGAAAGCAGTAGAAAATGGCCCAAGTCCTTGGGCCCCTGCAACCAAGTGGGAGATCCAGAAGAAGCTCCTGGCTCCTGGCTTCGGATTGGCGCAGCTCCAGCTGTTGTGGCCACCTGGGGAGTGAACCAGCAGATAGAAGTCCTTTCTCTCTCTCTCTGTAACTCTTTCAAATAAATAAAATAAATCTTTAAAAAAAAAGAATCAATTAAGCTGCATGCACTGCATCCCGTAAAAGTATGCAAATATTACATGTTAATCAAAAAAACTTTAAGAAAATCATATTCTAGTATGAAAATAATAATTTTAAACATTTTATTAGGAATTTTCAAATACACAAAAACAATTACAAGAATTACACAGTGAACATTCTTCTGCCTACTCTCTGTGTTCTAGAATTAATATTTAGCTGTATTTGGTTTATCATGCACATCTATCCATAAACCTACCTTATTTTTTATGTATTTGAAAGTGAATTGAAGACGTCAGTGCACTTCACCCCAAAACATTCCAGTATGCAGAAAAGATAATGATTTCAGCACACGTGTCAAAATCCTTCCTTTTATAATCCTATTGAAATGACCAAAGAATTATGAAACTTGGAAAAAGTTTATCAGTTAACAATGAATATGTCAGAAGCTTTTAGAAATATCTACTAGAGTTTGGTAAAAACAGTGACTAACATACAATTCAACACACTCAGAGTGGTGACGCCCGAGCAGTAGGAGATCTATTCCCCAGGAGAGATGTGGAAATACGTAGTGAGCAACAAGACCTAGAAGCACAAGTAGGCCACAACACAGATGCAAGAGAGAAAATCGAAAGACTTATACAGTTGTCCCAACATTCCGCATATGGTTCAAGTGCCTTCATTTGCCTCAGAAGGCGTACCACACGAGAGGCATCGCAACAGCAAGATTCTAAAGAAGGTTGCTGAACCAGTTGGAGAAGAAATGTGTGCCCCAGTTTATTGCAGGCTCTCATCAGAAATGTTGGCACATCAGGCCCATTCTCGTTCCACCGTGGACTCCGTGAACTCCCTATTTTCCACGGACAATTACATTTATGACTTGACACAGGAGCTCCAAGGCTCAGACAACAGGAGCCTGCGGAAAGAATAGAATGAAATGTCACTTTTTAATGAAAAAGATTCAAGTTATGCTATGAGAGACATTGGGAACTATACACCATGGTGCTGTCACATAGAGCAGTTGGGGTGGGGGTGGCTGATCCTTTGAGAAAATCATTAACCTCTCTTGACTACCTTTTGCTAGAACATTTCCTATCCCTCATGCCCCAGATGAATCCCCCAGCTACAGAAAATATCAACTTTCTCTTTTTTCCTTTGTCTGAAATAGCATCTCGAAGAGACCCTGTTTCTAATGCTAGTAATATACAAACACAAGCCCTGTTTTCAGAATGAGTAGAGATAAGACATGAGCTCATGAAAAGACTCCAAAATATTTTTTTCTCACTTTCCAGGTTCAGAACAGGACAGGTAGTATTAGAAACCCCTGTTTATAAATGATGAGCTTGAGGTTTAGAAAGATGATGTGACTTATCCAGATGCTCAGAGTTAGAAGCCAAAATTAAGAATTCAAGACTTCTGACTCCATGTGGAGGAAAAATAGTTTCACAGAGCAGCTCCACTGTACAGGAACCCTCACATGTCCAGCTACTCGGAAACTCTCCAAACCTGTCTTTTTATGAAGACTTCATTGAATGGCATGGTTGCTAACAGACTGCATAGGGGAACCCAGAAAGAAGCTAACTGCTCAGATCCATCAGCATTCCTTCCTTGAGGGCCTGGGCCAGGACCCCTCTTGAGTGAGGAGGGCCTGAATCTCTAGCACCTAACTTAGGGAGGAAGTTATGAGCCAGGTACCGTGGATGAAAACCGAGCCATGCATATCGTAAGGTCACACTCTAAAACCTACATTTTGAGGGACAATCTCCTATAACAGACCTGGACTGCCAATCAAGGATTAGAGACAGCTGGCACCGCAGCTCACTTGGCTAATCCTCCACCTACAGTTCCGGCACCCCGGGTTCTAGTCCCAGTTGGGGCACCGGATTCTGTCCCGGTTGCTCCTCTTCCAGTCCAGCTCTCTGCTGTGGCCAGGGAGTGCAGTGGAGGATGGCCCAGGCGCTTGGGCCCTGCACCCCATGGGAGACCAGGAGAAGCACCTGGCTCCTGGCTTCGGATTGGCACAGCGCTGGCCGTGGTGGCCATTTTTGGAAGGAAGACCTTTCTCTCTGTCTCTCTCTCTCACTGTCTAACTCTGTCTGTCAAAAAAAAAAAAAAAGCATCAGAGAGGAGAATGAGGAGAGTAGGTATAATGGGAATGAAAGAGAAAACTTTGGATTTTCCCACATCAAGATATTAGTTTTAGGCAGGGTTGGGAGAGAAAAGACAAATGATTAAGACTCATAGAAAATGTTTATCTTTGAAATGGACTTGCTGCAGTAAGTAGGTGAAACTTTAGAAAATTAGAAATTAGTATTCTTAGTGAAATTTGAGAGAGGATTTTCCATCTCTAAAGAGTGGACACTCCAAGCCTATTTTCATATAAAAGACCTGGTTACTGGAGTGAACATTTGTCCTCACATTTAAATGCCAGTGAAGATGCCCATGTTGGGGCTGGCACTGTGGCACAGTGGGGTAGCCTCCGCCTACAGTGCTGGCATCCCATATGGGCGCCAGTTCAAGTCCCAGCTGCTCCACTTCTGATCCAGCTCTCTGCTATGGCCTGAGAAAGCAGTAGAAGGTGGCCCAAGTCCTTGGACCCCTGCACCCAGGAAGAAGCTCCTGGCTCCTGGCTTCAGATCAGCTCAGCTCAGGCCATTGCAACCACTTGGAGAGTGTACCAGTGGATGGAAAATTTCTCTCTCTCTCTCTCTCTCTCTCTCTCTCTCTCTCTCTCTCTCTCTCTCTGCCTCTCTGTATCTCTGCCTCTCTGTATCTCTGCCTTTCAAACAAATAAATAAGAAAAAAAAAAAAGATGCCCGTGTCGCATACTGGAGTGCCTGGGTTCATCACTCAGCCTCAGCTTCCTGCTAACGCAGACCTTGGGAGGCAGTGGTGGTGGCTTATGTAACTGGGTTCCTCATATGCACATCAGAGATGTGGATTGAGTACCCAGCTCCTGGCTTCAGCAAAGCCAAGCTCTGGCAGCAGCATCTTGTTGATATCTGCGGAAATGGACTCATATATCCTGAGACTATCCTAAACCATGATGACCAAAAGGAGGCTCTTTTGAAATTTCAAAAACTAGCATATTTTCAAAAATCTTGTTTTTAGAACCAAACAAATTGAATGGTAAAGCTCTTTGCACTGGTACCTGAAAGCATAAAAAAGAGACAGATATATTTACCTCCCTCCAGGAAACAAATGAGAACTTACCAGAAACTATTTTAGAGAAGAAAAACTAATATGTCCGAATAAGAGAGACTTCAGAAGACTTCACTGTCTCTTCCATAGTTTTCCAGCTGCTCCTTGATCATCTCCTTCAACACCCCTTTACCCTCTTTGTAAGAACTTCATGCCCGGATTTGTCTTCTTCCCCTCCTCCATTTCCTCCACAGGCAACCCAACCTACTTTAAGTACCCCCAAGAGGCTCTTATTCTAGCTCCTCCCTTCTGTGAAATGCTGGTTACAGGGAAAAAGGAACCAGCTTTGAGAAACGAACCGCTGAGCACAGCTGAACTTGAAAGTGTCTTCAAGGATTTTCCTAATCCAACTAAGGACCCCAGAAGATTTCTAGAGAACTTGACTTAAGTGTTCTAACTTAAGACCAGGGATTCTCTGACTTTTATCACTTGGTCCATATGTTACTCTCTAAGGGAAGGACTGAAGAACAAATAAAGAAAGAAGATTGGAACAACTCATTAGAGGACTAAAAGCAATGCTCACTTTGTGGCAAAGGACCTTTATATGATGCCATAGCTCAATTTTTTTTTCAAAAGTTTGTAGATTGGAATAAGATCCAGCAGTGCAAACAAAATCAAGATGAATCTGTTCTAGATTATTATGAATGTCTTTGATAAAAACTGTCAAACAATATTCTGGAGTAGCTGAAATAAGTTCTCAAAATAATCAAAATTATACTCTAAAATTTTGTTGTTTAAACTATTTTAACAGATACATAAAAATTGTATACATTTATGGGGTACTATGTGATGTTTCACCACATGTATATGTTGTGCAGTGTCCATTCAGGATAAATAAATTCATCCTTGCAAGTGTTTACCATTTCTATATAGTGAAAACACCTCAAAAATCTTACCTTCTAGGTTTTTTATAGAAAAATGTACATAAATGTGTAGTATCTATTTTCATCCTCCTGTGCAATAAAACCCCAGAACTTCTTACTCCTGTCCAGGTATATAACCTAGTACTACCTATCAATCAACTTTTCCCAACCCCTCCCACTTTCCTTCTCAGCCTCTGGAAGCCACAATAATATTTTTAAATTTTGAGATCAACTATGTATTTTTTACTCCACTTATGAGTAAGATCAAGTGATTTGTCTTTCTGTGGTTGGCTTATTTCATTTAGCATAATGACCTCCAGTTCCATCCGTGCTATTGTAAATGGTAAGATTGTATCCTTTTTATGGCTGAATAATATACTATTGTGTATATGTACCACATGTTCTTTATACATTCATCAGTGGATGGACACTTAGATTGTTTCCATTTCGTGGCTTCTGGGAATAATGCTGCAACAGATATGACAATGCTTCTTCATCCAGTGGATTTCATCTCCCTTGGCTATCTACCTACGAGTGGGATTACTGGATCATATGGTAGTTCTATCTGTAACTTTTGGAGGAACTTCCATATTGTTTTTCAGAATAACTGTACTAATTTACATTTCCATCAACAGTGTACAAGGGTTCCCTTTTCTCTACACTTGTGGTCTTTTGACTTTTTGATAACAACCAATCTGACTGGAGTGAGATGATGTCTCCTTGTGATTTTGAGTTGCATTTCCCTGATGGTTAGTGATGTTGAGCATTTTTTCATGTACCTATTGGCCATTTGTATGTATTCTTTTGAGAAATGTCTGTCTAGATCTATTCCCCATTTTTAAATTGGAATGTTTGATTTTTTTTCTTTTTTGCTATTGAGTTGTTTGAATTCAAATGGTACACTTTAGAACTCTAATTCCCTAAGTACATTAGATGCAAACATGGTCATTCCGATCAAAAAGGCACCAACTTGATTGACCACTCAAACTCATGAGCTTGCCAAATTGACTGGTCAACTTTGAAGAACTCTCCAGAAAAAAAGGAGAAAATCAAGGTTTCTAAAAATAATGAATTGGGGCCGGCGCCATGGCTCAACAGGCTAATCCTCCGCCTTGCGGCGCCGGCACACCGGGTTCTAGTCCCGGTTGGGGCGCCGGATTCTGTCCCGGTTGCCCCTCTTCCAGGCCAGCCCTCTGCTGTGGCCCGGGAGTGCAGTGGAGAATGGCCCAGGTGCTTGGGCCCTGCACCCCATGGGGGGACCAGGAAAAGCACCTGGCTCCTGGCTCCTGCCATCGGATGAGCGCGGTGCACCGGCCGCAGCGCGCCGGCCGCGGCGGCCATTGGAGGGTGAACCAACGGCAAAAGGAAGACCTTTCTCTCTGTCTCTCTCTCACTGTCCACTCTGCCTGTAAAAAAAAAAAAAAAAAAAGTTTAAAAAAAAATAATGAATTGGAGCCAGTGCTGAGGCATAGAGGGTAAAGCCACAGCCTGCAGTTCCAGCATCCCAGATGGGCTCTGGTTCAAGTCTTGGCTGCTCCACTTCCAGTCTAGCTCCCTGCTAATGTGCTTGGGAAAGCAGTGGAAGATGGCCCAAGACCTTGGGCTGGTGCATCTGTGTGGAAGACCCAGAAGAATCTCCTGGCTCCTGGTTTCAGAGTGGCCCAACTCTGGCTATTGCAGCCATTTGGGGACTGAACCATTGGGTAGAAGATCTCTCTCTCTCTCTCTCTCCCTCTCTCTGTAAATCTGCCTGTCAAATAAATAAATAAGTAAATAAATCTTTAAAAACATAAAATAAAATAATGAATCTACAGCTTCAACAGGTTAGTAGCCAAAAATCAACCTTTTAGTCAGAAAAAAAATAACTCAACTGTTTTGAAAATAGGAGACTAATTTGCCATTATTGTAAATAGCCTGAACACTTTAAAAAGGATTGCAAAAAACTCAAACAACAACAGGAACAACTAAAAGAGGAACAGGGCTGCTCCTCAGAGCTCAAAGTCACTTTTCCATTTCTCCTAATCAATGTCTAAGGAAAAATAGAAGTTTATATAAATGAAGAACAGACCTGTATTTCCTGGCACCATGCTCTCTGTTCCCAACTCCACCATAGTAGATTGTCCCCTTCCTCCTGTGTAATAAGATTGTGCAGACCAGGGGCCAGCACTGTAGTACAGCATACTAAAAACCCCAGCCTGCAGTGCCTGCATCCCTTATGGGTGCCAGTTCGAGTCCCAGCTGCTCCACTTCCAATCAAGTTCCCTGCTAATACACCTGGGAAAGTAGTGGAGGATGGCCCAAGTCCTTGGGCCCCGGCACCCATGTGGGAGACCCAGAAGAAGCTCCTGGCTCCCTGCTTCAGATCAGTTCAGTTCTGGCCATTGCAGCTATTTGAACAGTAAACCAGCAGTTGGAATACCTCTCTCTCTCTCTCTCTCTCTCTCTCTCTCTCTCTCAACTCTGTTTCAAATAAATAAAATAAATCTTTAAAAAATTAATAAAATAAAATAAATTTTAAAAAACATTGTGCAGATGATGAGGGCTTTTAATCAACCCATGATTATACATAAATCCCAACGTGTTAAATTCCAAGTGGGATTTTTTAATGGACTGCATTCTTTTCTGCTTGCTTCCTCTCCTCTATTGTCTTCTTGGTTAGAGATTTTTTGGGAAACAAATGATACCCACATTTTCTTCTCTCAAAAAAGGGAAATGGTCTTACAAGTGGGACTGAAGGAGCAAGAAAAGGAACAAACGGAAACAAAAATGATACAGATCCAAGCTCAATGAAATTTTTCCAACCTAGATTTAATGAATGATACACACACCCCATTGCAAACTCTGCTAGATCACCTGTAGTCTCACTCATCCACAGATATTGGAAAAGTACTCTCAGCTACCTCTATTAAATTGAGGTAGATTCATTGAAACCCTTGCTGACTACAGAGCAATACCACCCAAAACTGGAAGCTATTGAAAGATCAGAGCAAGAATACAGGGTTATATACAAAAAGGCCTAATAATCCCTTGCACTAGCCCTTCAAAAAAATATTTGTTTATTTATTTGAATGGAAGAATGAGAAACAGAGCAAATGAGAGAGAACCTTCCATCCACTGGTTCACTCCCGAAATGGTCACAACAGCCAAGTCTGGGCCACGCCAAAACCAGGAACCAGGAACTCCATCTGGGTCTCTGAAATGGGTGGCAGGGGCCCAAGCACTTACTTGAGTCATCTTCCACTGTTTTTCCCAGGCACAACAGCAGGGAACTGGATCAGAAGCAGAGCAGCCAGGACTTGAACCAGAACTCCAATTTGGGATACTAGCATCACAGGTGGTGTCTTAATCTGCTGTACCACAATGCCTGCCTCAAACTAGCTCTGTTAATACTCCAGTCTCCCAGTTAGGAAACCAAATGGGAAGAATTCGCATTATGTACAAGAACTGAGAGCAATTAATAATATCGTAATCCCTAGATATCCAGTAGTACCCAGCTCTCATACTCATGACAGCTATTCCCACTGGAAGTAAAGCATTCACAATTACCAGGCTGTGTAGTGACTTTTTAAAAATTTATTTATTTGACAGATAGAGTTAGACAGTAAGAGAGAGAGAGAGAGACAGAGAGAAAGGTCTTCCTTCCGTTGGTTCATCCCCCAAATGGCCGCTATGGCCAGCACGCTGCACTGATCCGAAGCCAGGAGCCAGGTGCTTCCTCCTGGTCTACCATGCGAGTGCAGGGGCCAAAGCACTTGGGCCATCCTCCACTGCCCTCCCGGACCACAGCAGAGAGCTGGCCTGGAAGAGGGGTAACCGGGACTAGAACCCGGTGCCTATATGGGATGCTGGCACCACAGGTGGAGGATTAACCAAGTGAGCCATGGCGCAGGCCCCGTGACTTTTTTTTTTTTCCTCAGTATCCCAGTGGACACTAATTGCTGGTATTTGCTTGCCTTTACTTGGAAAGATCACCAATATTCCTGGACTGTCATGCCTAGGGCTATAATGAAAGGCCTTCTTACTTCCCTCAAATGCTGAAATCTGCTTTAGCAGATGCGAGTTTCCCACACTCATTCAATGTTCTCCTTCTGTGCTCTCCAAGCCTTCAGGCTTCCAAAGATGACTGTAGATACCTTTTGACTCAATTGGCTTTAAAGAGATGCAAAGTCTCCAAGGATCAATTTCAATTTTGTCAAACTCAAGTAAAATATCTAGGACACCTAATTTCAGAGAAAAGGCTATTAATAAACCCTAGCCAGATTAAAGGTGTTTGGGCCTCTCCTGAACCTTCTACAAAAAGACACTTCAAGGATTTCTAAGATTGACTGGCTATTGCTGGAATTGTATACCTAATTTTTCTCTGATAGCTGAACCCTGACATGTCCTTCTAGAGCAGGGGTGGGGGACATCTGGCTCATGGGCAATATAAGGCCCGTGAAATCATTTGGTCTGGCTCTGCCAAAGCAACTGAAGGAGGTGGGACTCAAATTTCAATAAACTTTAGGAGGCTAACTTTTAATTTGATAATTTTGTATGGCCCACAAATGACATTATAAATATTCCATGAGCCTTGGCAAAAAAAAAAAAAAAAAAAGATTTCCCCACCCCTGTCTAGAAGAAGATCATTCTGACTCTTAGCATTGATCCCAGAAGGATAATCAGCTCTAAAAATCATAAAAGAAAATATCATCAATGCCCCAGCACTGGGGTATCCTAATTATAATCTACATTTTTTCTTGTTTGTACATGAAAGCAAAGAAAATGCTTTAGGAGTCCTAACTCAAAAGCTTTCGTGACAAAGAAGACCAAAATAGACTCATGGGATACAATGGTCAACAATTACATGTTGTGGCCAAGGGATTGCCACCTTGCATGACACAACATCAGCCATTGCTCAACTCCTCAAGGCAGTTGAAGAAATTGTTATGGGCTCTACTTACCATTTATGTTCCTCATTCTGTGGAAACTCCTCTAAACTCTCGTCATACTCAACATTAGTCTGTCAACAGCCTTGCCGTATATGAGGTCTTCACCCAATATCACTATGTATTGCTGTAACAGTCTTAGTTCATACTCTCCTGCCACTACCCTCTGAGAAAATACCTCATGATGGACCAACTCCTCAACCCCAGAAGAGACTTACAAGAAACACCTATAGGGGCCAGCACTGTGGCGTAGCAGGTAAAGCTGCTGCTTGTGGTGCTGGCATCCCATATGGTTGCTGGTTAGAGTCTTGGCTGCTCTACTTCCAGCCTAGCTCCCTGTTAATGTGCTTGGGAAAGCAGTGGAGGATGGCCCAAGTGCTTGGGCCTCTGCACCTGCATGGGAGAGTTGGAAGAAGTTCCTGGCTCCTGGCTTCTGACTCTTGGCCCATCTCCAGTCATTGCTGCCATTTGGGGAGTGAACTAGTGGGTGAAAGATCTCTGTCTCTCTTTCTCTCTCTGGCTCTCTCTCTCTCTCTCTCTCTCTCTGTGTGTGTGTGTGTGTGTGTGTGCGTGTGTGTGTGTGTGTGAAACTCTGTCTT
Organism: Sylvilagus floridanus; assembly: GCA_949820135.1. Classification (NCBI taxonomy): domain Eukaryota; kingdom Metazoa; phylum Chordata; class Mammalia; order Lagomorpha; family Leporidae; genus Sylvilagus; species Sylvilagus floridanus. Next base: position 94,828,572 of record OX463223.1, read on the forward strand.
TCAAATGAAAGAGAGAAAGAGAAAGAGAGAGAGAAAGAGAGAGAGAATGAAAAGAAAGACCTATAGATAACACAGATGTTTGATTTCTAGATCATATATCCTATTTGAAAGATGACTATGGGAAATATAAGGCAGGAGATGAGTTCTTTAACAGAGGTCATATAAAGGAATCCACTTCTGGATGCGAAATCAGTCCCTCACAAGGTAAGCATTTAGCCTAGCAGTTAACATGACAACTGAACAGCCTGTGTTCCATATTAGAGTGCCTTGGGCTCCATACTCAGTTCCAATTCCTGACTCCGGCTTCCTGCTAATATCCCTGGAAGGCAGTGATGACAGCTCAAGTGATTGGGTTCTTGCCACCCATGTGGGAGACCTGAATTGAGTTCCCAGATCCTGGCTTCTGCCTAGCAATGCTCTGGCAGTTGTAGGCACTGGAGGAGTGAACCAACAAATGGGAGCGCTCTCTCTTTCTTTATCTTTGTCTCTCAAATAAAAACAAATGAGGCAGGTGCTGTCGCATAGCCGGTAAAGCTGTCACCTGCAGAGCCGGCATCCCATACACGTGCCGGTTCAAATCCCAGCTGCTACATTTCCAGTCCAGCTCTCTGCTATGGCCTGGGAAAGCAAGAGAAGATGGCCCAAGGCCTCCCATGTGGGCTTCTGCACCCACATGGGAGACCCAGAATAAGCTCCTGGCTCCTGGCTTTGGATTGGCCCAGCTCTCTCCCTTTCTCACTCTATCTCTGCCTTTCAAATAATAAATAAATAAATATTTTTTAAAAAGACATTGATTCATGGATTCACATTTCTCATTTTAAAAAAGGATCTCCTAGGCCGGCGCCGTGGCTCAACAGGCTAATCCTCCACCTTGCGGCGCCGGCACACCGGGTTCTAGTCCCGGTCGGGGTGCCGGATTCTGTCCCGGTTGCCCCTCTTCCAGGCCAGCCCTCTGCTGTGGCCCAGGAGTGCAGTGGAGGATGGCCCAGGTGCTTGGGCCCTGCACCCCATGGGAGACCAGGAAAAAGCACCTAGCACCTGGCTCCTGCCATCGGACGAGCGCGGTGCGCCAGCCGCAGCGCGCCGTCTGCGGCGGCCATTGGAGGGTGAACCAACGGCAACGGAAGACCTTTCTCTCTGTCTCTCTCTCTCACTGTCCACTCTGCCTGTCAAAAAAAAAAAAAAAAAAAGGATCTCCTCCAGAGTGAGTCTTTACACCCAACAGAGACCTTCAACTAAAATTGAACTGCAATCCAGTTCTACAGTCTCAAGACCAGAATGGGAAGCCAACAAGATATGTGTAGTCTACTTCCTCCCAAGAACCTGGTCCAGGCCTGTGTAAAGCACTGATGGTTCAGAACTTTGTGTAATGTCTATAACACTCACAATACCAGAATATTGTTTATTCTGTCTTTGCTTGTCTTTTAATTTGCCTATTATATTGCAAAAGACATTATGGAAATCTACCTGAAAATGCTCTTGTCAATAGATGTGTTCCTGATGCTTACTTAACAAGGAAAGATTGCGTATTTACCAAAACAATTCTTACTGTTAGAACCAGAAATGGTTGAATGCCAACCTGTAAATTTAAATAACATCTCCTTGGATCATTCAATATCTCAATGAATCAGATAAATGGTTAGCTACTAGATGGAACAATAGCAATATGCCAGTCGACTTTTTTATGTTTAGAAAACACTGCACTTGTTATCAAGGACATTACAGAGGAAAGAATTTCCAAGAAGCACTTTCTGATAAAGCTCCCAACTGTGTAATATATAATTCTCTGTATACTCATCCCTGTACAGCTGTCAATCTTGATAATCAGATTCTTAGAAGAGTCCCTGATTATAATGAGCAAAAGGAGGCAGCAGCATGCTCTACCCACCAAGCCATCACCCTTGACGGAAAGCTATTTCACAAAATAAAATGAAACAATGGATTGCTGATGATAATAAGATACATGGGCATTACATCACGTACCAGATTTCCAATAAAAGTTAACCTGAGGTATGGACATTTGCACAGCAGTTAAGACATCACTTGGGGTGCATACAACCCATTCCAGAGTGCCTGGTTCAGATCTTGGTTCCTCTGCTTCTGATCCACCTTTTGCTAACACATGCCTTGGGAGGCAGCAGATGAGTCAAGTACTTGGGTCTCTGCCACTCACGTGGGAGGCCCAAACTGGTTTCAAAGCTCTTGATTTTGTCTGGCCCAGGCTTGGCTGTTGTGAGCCTCTGGGAAGTGAACTAGTGAACAGAAGATTCTCTTTCTCCTCTCTCTCTCTCTCTCTCTCTCTCCCTCCCTCCCTCCCTCCTCCCTCTCTCCCTCCCTCCCTCTCTCCCACATTCTAAATAAAATGAAAATGAATAAATAATTTTTTTAAAAAAGTAAACTATCTTGGGCTGGCATTGTGGCACAGCAGGTTAAGCTGCTGCCTGAGATGTTGGCATCCCATGTAGTGCCAATTCTAGTCCTGATTGCTCCACTTCCAATCTAGCTCCCTGCTTATGCAACAGGGAAAGCAACAGGAGATGAGCCAAATAATTATGCCCTTGCCACCTATGTGGGAGATCCAGATGGAGTTCCTGGCTCCTGGCTTTGGCCTGGTCCAGCTCTGGCCATTGTGGTCATTTGAGGAGTGAACCAGCAGATGGAGGCTCGTTTGCTCGCTCTCTCTTTCTCCTTTCCTCCCTCCCTCCCTCCCTCCCCTACCCCTCTCTCTGTGACTCTGCTTTTCAAATAAATATTTTAAAAAATAAATTATTTTAAAAGTTAATCCTAGTTTATGGCAACAGAAATTGAGATAAACCTTATGGCATACCCAAACTAAATTATATTTAGTAGTGGGCACCACCTATCTGATCTTAGCATGGAATACTCAAAATTTCTGCATAGAAAATTTGTGCTCCAGCTCTGGTAAAGCCATTAGTACCAAAAAGCAATAGTATGTCTGGTGGATCAGGCAACACTGGCCCTCAACGCAAGAGAGAGCTCTGAGTGACATAGATACAGGCTTGGGTGGCAGAGAGCAAGCTGTGATCACCTATAGTGCAGAACAGCTAGAACAAGTTAGTTAGCAAGCATTCTTTTCAGTGCTGCTAAATCCCAACTCCGGGAAAGGGCTTGTCCGTAAGCTCACGGTTAACCTCTAGCAACTGCGCTGAAGGAGCGCTGGAGTGCCCGTGCAACGCTGGCCCTCAGGCCTCACTGCAGGAGCACGAGAAGTGCACTTATGGCAATCTTAGCACACTCAGACTCATGGAAGCATATTGGAGCCACTTGAAATTTACATCACCACTCTATGATCACCTTCACCCACCAAATAAAACAAGACACACTATTTGCAATAGTTCAGTTAATAATGACAGAGACCATACTGAGTGCTTCTCATATTCTACCTATAGCAGATAGACGGGCCTCACTGGACAATGATACTCTGTGGAAACCACTCAAGACTATAGGATGGGGGCTGGCGCTGTGGCGCAGCAGGTTAAAGCCCTGGCCTGAAGTGGTGGGATCCCATATGGGCGCCGGTTCTAGTCCCGCTGCTCCTCTTCCGATCCAGCTCTCTGCTATGGCTTGGGAAATCAGTAGAATATGGCGCAAGTCCTTGGGCCCCTGAATCCATGTGGGAGGCCCAGAAGAAGCTCCTGGCTCCTGGCTTAGGATCGGCGCAGCTCAGGCCGTTGCGGCCGTCTGGGGAGTGAACAAGGGGATGGAAGTCCTCTCTCTGTGTCTCCACCTCTCCCTGTAACTCTGTCTTTCAAATAAATAAAATAAATCTTTAAAAAAATTTTAAAAATAAATAAAAAATAAAAAATAAAAAAGACTACAGCATGAGACAAGGTGATTGGCTTTGCACCAAATCTATCTGGAACCCAGAAATTTCAGAATCATGTCCTACAGTGGCTCTATCCTTCCTTAATAATACCTGGCATTCAGACAAAGGCAGATTTTTTTTAGGAAAGGAAGGGTAAATACCACCATGCTGCTCACTGACTTGATAAAACTGCACTACAACATAATCATGCTGCAATATGGTGGAATACTAAAATCATCAGTAAAATGCAACTACCTCACATAAATAAGTTTTATGACAATACTGATATTGATGATCAGATGTACTGAGAAACTTATTTACAATCCCCTCAAGGTTAGTACCCATGGAAACTAGTTGGCCTAAAGAATTGTTATGAGGGCAGTGTTGTGGCATAGTGGGTGAAGCCGCCATATGGGATGCTGGTTCAGGTTCTGTCTGTTCCACTTCCTGTCTAGCTCTCTGCTATGGCCTGGGAAAGCAGTGGAGGATGGCCCAGATCCTTGGGCCCCTGCACCCACGTGGGAAGACCCAGAGGAAGCTCCTGGCTCCTGGCTTCGGATTGGCGCAGCTTCAGCTGTTGTGGCTAATTGAGGAATGAACCAGCGGATGGAAGATCTGTGTGCGTGTGTGCGTGTGTGTGTGTGTGTGTGTGTGTCTGCCTCTCTTTCTCTCTGCGTGTAATGCTGACTTTCAAATAAATAAATAAATCTTAAAAAAAAAAAAGAATTGTTAGGCAGCGCTGATCATCAATTGATAGCCATATCGATTATGTTTGTCCAAATATTCTGCAAGGTACAAATAACCATACATGAGAGAAGAGGAGGGGCCGGCACTGTGGTGCAGCGGGTTAAGGCCCTGGCCTGAAGCGCCGGCATTCCATATGGGCGCCGGTTCTAGTCCCGACTGCTCCTCTCCCGATCCAACTCTCTGCTATGGCCTGGGAAAGCAGTAGAAGATGGCCCAGGTCCTTGGGTCCCTGCACCCACGTGGGAGACCCGGAAGAAGCTCCTGGCTCCTGGCTTTGGATCAGCACAGCTCTGGTCATTGTGGCCATCTGGGGAGTGAACCAGTGGATGGAAGACCTCTCTCTCTGGCTCTCTCTCTCTCTGAAACTCTGTCTTTGAAGTAAAAAAAAATAAATCTTTGGAAAAAAAAAACATAAGAGAAGGGGAAGGTGATAAAACTCATAAAAGATTATGAAAATCTTTGTAGTGGAATCCAAGGAAGAATAAGTTGCTTTTTTGAATCACTTCCTAGTTACTTCAAATATTGAACCTTTTGGTAGTGCTCTTTATATCAGATCTGCTTTATAAGTGTAATAGCATTTGCTGAAGGAAGAGAAAGCAGAGCCAAATTATGATGGCACAATGGTTAAGATGTGATTCAAAGGCCACTGCTCTCGAGGAAACCTGACTGACGTCCCATAACATCATGAGATTCCCAGTTACTCATGTAGACTCACCACTGGCTTCATGGCTACAGCCTTTCCTTTCCCTCCCATGTGGAGCACCCCTACGCAGGAAATGCCTCCCTTAGTGACATTGCAGATCACCTTCGTGGCATGATTTCATCCTTGAGAATAAGCAGTCGATCATTCTGGCTGGAGAAAGATTTTGATTGAAAGGAGGAAATGCCGAAGGAATTGAAACCAGGTAAGACTGAAGCTCACTAAAAAATCACCAGCATGGGGGCATACAAGAGATGAGCGCCTAGCCACATCGGACCCTGATGTGGTGGTTAATGCTTGCTGACTAACTGATGCCATTTGGGCAGTCTCTAGTAAAGCGAATATTCCTGTTTGTTGCTCTTTCTCCTGGAATGCATCCCATGAACTAAGCAATAGCTAATCAGGAGATGTGGTATTCTTGTTAACCAGTGTTAACTAATTGTAACAAGCAATTTGTGAGTACCTTCCTTTAAAAAAAAAAAGTCTGTATATTCAAACTGCTCAGGTGCCATTTGGGGGCACTTATACCGGGCCAATTTGGCTCGAATAAACTCCTTTATTCTCACATTTGACGTGCCTTGACTTGCTTTCTAGGTTGACAAGATGAAGATAATGAGTAAAAAGAACAGCAATATGAAAGAATTTCATGGGTAAGGAAAAAAAAATCCTACAAGATTTCAGGCAGAAAAAAGCAGGTCAACCACAAAGGGGAAAAAAAAAAATTAGGTCGCTCTCAGATTTCTCTTCCACACCACTAAATGTGACAGAACAGTTGAGCAATAGTTACAGAGTTTTGGAGGGGAACTCAGGGTTGTATATCCCACCAAGATGTCACTCATACAAGAGGGCAGACAAAAAGACACTTGCACACATACCGCGACTCAGATGATATACGCATTTATTTCCTCCAAGCCAAATCGCTCTTTGTAGGGCCACTTCCCTGTGCACAGACCTTAGAAGCTGTCCCTCAAACACTTGGCTACAGATCCTCGGACCACGTGCCTCGAATTGAGTCAGTCAAGGAGATCATCTGGGCACTTACATTGAAAGATCATTTAGGCTAGACTGGGAGTACCAACTTTTAATCCTGCAAGTTGGAAGCAGTAAGCTCTCAAAGAGAGGGAAAACCTGGGGCTGGTCCTGTGGCAGAGTGGGTAAAGCCGCTGCCTGCGGCGCCAGCATCCTATATGGGTGCCAGTTCAAGTCCTGGCTGCTCCACTTCCAATCCAGCTCTCTGCTATGACCTGGGAAGGCAGTGGAAGATGATCCAAGTCCTTGTGCCCCTGCACCTGCGCAGGAGACCCAGAGGAAGCTCCTGGCTCCTGGCTTCAGATCGGCATAGCTCCAGCTGTTGCAGCCATCTGTGGAGTGAACCATCAGATGGAAGACCTTTCTCTCTCTCCCTCTCTCTGAACTCTGCCTTTCAAATAAATAAATAAATCTAAGAGAGAGAGAGAGAGAAATAGAGAGAGAGAGAGAGAACCTAATTTTCAGAAAGAAGCAAGAGATTAGAGCAGATCCAGAGAGGAAGAAAAGAGCAACAATTACTTATTTCTAATCCCTAGCAGTCTATGGAGATTGCCAGCTGTGTTTTTTCTTTATAAAACCCCCTTTTGTCATATTTTCATGTCTTATTTCTGTATCAGTTAATGTTCTTTTTGTTGCAAGTAAGAGAAACAAATTCAGATTTGTTTAGGCAAGAAAGAGGATGCTTTACAAGAGTGGCTTGAGAACTCCAAAGGCAGGAAGAAACTACTGGGCCTCAGGAGAGAATCAAGGTCTCCAACCCTGCAGAGAACCCAGAAAGTCCCCCCTCTCCTTCTCTAACCTCCACTTCTCTGAACATACTCCTTCATTCTTCTTCCACTTACTGTCAATTGATCCCTCATGCTTCCTGGTCCACAAGAGAACTACTAAAATGATTACCAGTAGCTCTGGGGATTCCTTCTCCATCATTTCAGAGAGTTGCAAACTAAGACTGGAATCGTTCATCCCTGTACCATGGGCAAAGGCTTACTGCTTTTGTCTGGATCATATGTTCGCTCAGTTGAATTATCTGGGCCAGGAGACAGGGTCATGTTTCCAAACTTACTGCCAAGGAGCCCATTCCTGTAGATCCAGCGCAGTTCCAAAGTTCTCCTAAGAGATTTCTGCCATGGATAATGACAAAATGAATACTTTGGACAATAGCGAGTATTGGTGAGGATGTGGAGACACCAGAAGCTTTATCCATTGCTAATGGAATGTAAGTGATACAGTTGTTTTGGAAAACAGTTTGGCAATTTCTCAAACAGTGACCCAGCAATTCCACTCCTAGTATACCCCAAAGAACGTAAAATACATTCACCCATGAAACTTGTACACAAATGTGCATAACTGTGTGATTCACAGGAGCCAAAAAGTAGACACAACCCAAATGTTTATCAAATGTAATATATTTACATAAGTTAATATGATGCACCCATGAGACAATATTAAGTACTGCTCAACACTTCAATGTGAATAAATCTTGAGAATATCCTAGGTGAAATAGTTCAGCATACAATAATGCGTATTGTACAATGTACTTTATACAAAATGTTCAGAGGAAGCAAATCTATAAAGATAAGATGTTGTTGCCAGGGGCTGGGAGAGGCAGGGATGAGGAGTGACTGTTAAGGGGCATGGAATTTCCTCCTGAGACAATGAAAATGTTCTGGAACATTCTGTAGCTTCAATTAGGTATTGGAGATAGTGGCACAACCTTGTGAATACAAGAAAAATTCTGAGTTGTATCTTGAAAAGGGTAAATGTATGGGTATGTGAATAAAAAATTAAATGAGGCCGGCGCCGCGGCTCAATAGGCTAATCCCCCACCTTCGGCACTGGCACACCGGGTTCTAGTCCTGGTTGGGGCGCGGATTCTGTCCCAGTTGCTCCTCTTCCAGGCCAGCTCTCTGCTGTGGCCCGGGAGTGCAGTGGAGGATGGCCCAAGTGCTTGGGCCCTGCACCCCATGGGAGACCAGGAGAAGCACCTGGCTCCTGGCTTCGGATCAGCATGGTGCGCTGGCCGCAGCGCGCCGGCCACTGGAGGGTGAACCAATGGAAAAAAAAAAAAAAAAAAGGAAGACCTTTCTCCCTGTCTCTCTCTCTCACTGTCTACTCTGCCTGTAAAAAAATAAATAAATAAAATTTAAAAATAAAAAATTAAATGAGAAAAATGAATGAGGTCCTTAAAATACTTGTTTGTTTTTAAAAAGGAAGAAATCTAAACAATAAAGTTCCTATAAAGTAAAAAGTAGAAATATTTTCCTGACCACTTATAAGAAATAGCCATTGTTAATAGTTTGTTGTATATTCTTCCAGACTCCTATATGCTGTCCATAAATAGATTTGGTGCGATTTTTCTCTATTCGATTTGTTTAATAGGCAGAAAGACAGATGGACAGGCAGATAGAGATCTTCCATCCACTGATTTACTCCCCAAATGCCCATAACTGCAAGGCCAAAACCAAGAGCTGAAACTCTGTCTGGGTCTCCCACACAGGTAGCAGGAATCCAAGTATTTGAGCCATCACCTGCTGCTTACCATGGTGCATGTTAGCAGAAACCTGGAGTTGGGTGCAGAGCCGGGACACAAACCCCGGCACTCTGATATGGGAAGTGGGCCTCCCAAGTGGTGTCTTACCCCTTGTGCCGAACACCCACCCCTCCGGGTTTTTTAAATTTCATTTTCACAAAGATTAACTTGATAGAATTGGAGTATATGCTGACTTGAAATTTTCTCTGAGCCTTGTGTGAGTGCTGCATTGTATAAACCAAAGTCTGTACCTGGTATTGGTGGGAGAGGGGTAGGGAGGGCAGCTGGCCCACTGCTGGTCAGAACGCACTCCTAGGTAGTCTTCTGGGAGTGGAAGAACTTTTTTCCCAGCGGAGGCAGTTTCCTGGCGAAAGCTCTGCCTCTGCAATCCAAGGTCTTCTCCTCACATGACTGCCTTTATTTGTTATACTTCAACTTATCCCTGTTGATTGTCTTTTGCTACAAATTTCTATTATCTCTGAGCTGGGAACAATACCTCATGAGATATTCCCACCTTCTGTAACATTTCTGTTCCAAGGTTTGATTTCCTTTGTTCCTTCCAATCATATTCGCCTTCTTTTTTCATAGATTCCTTATAATTCTAGGTCTACTAGAGGATCTCTTCTAGATTTCAACCCCTAGATTTCAATTTTTTAAAATATGTCATTTCTGTCATTTTCAGAAATTGGGGTTGGAGCAGGTTCTCAGTGTTCCATTTGGCTTACTCTCCTCCACATGGTTTCGTGACTTCCCTTTTTTAATTCAACAGTTATACATGCATGTTTTGTGATGTTTGCAGAAGATGAACTCCAGTTTATTTTGGTACAAACACTTTTTTTAATCCTCACACTTTTTCCATTGTATCCATTTCCATGAACTTTTGAAGACCCATCTTATAATGGGGTATTAGTTATTGTAGGAAACCGAACCTGATTTATCCAGAACAAAATGAAGAAGAATGGGATAAATCCCAGAATCAAAGAAGAAACTGAGCAACTGAACTTCAGAAAGGATATGGAGCAGGGCAGCTTTTAGGATCTAGGTGATCAACTTTAACAGACAGGACACCATTGTTGAGATGAATCTCCTCCAACCGTCTCCCCCATCTTTGTGTAATTTCATTAAAGACTCAAGTTCTTATTGGCCTAAACAAGACCACATAGTTACCCCTTCACCCACCCCTTCTCCACAGGCAGTCAACAAAATTCTCATCAACTACTGCATCCACACCCAAGTCCATGATCTCTGGGTGATGGCCTTTCTTTCTCCAGTTACATCTTGATTCCCATTTTCTGTAACCTGTGGACTAAGGGAATTCACTGCCACAGCCACTAGTTCCTTTATAGAACCATGGAAACGGTGAAAGGAAATTAATTTTGAAACAAATAGTAAATATATAGCACATATGAGTAACAGATAAAGTGAGCATATTCAAGTGAAAAATCTTCATTTCTGCAATGGGGCAGGAAGTGGTGGTTGGTATTTATGACTTCACTTTTCCATTACTCATTCTAAATTCAGTGTCCTTTGGTTGTCCTGACTATATGGAGTTACTTTCATCTTCCATTAACTTTTACTTCTGAACATAGTAGCAGCAGGGAGTAATGCAGGGGATGTCCTGAGTGCCTTCCATATTGATCCCCACCCAACTGGACAGTAGCAAACTTATTTCTCCTTGAGATAGTCAATCATCCCAGCCTAACCAATAACTCTATTTTTTGGTCTCATTACCCACCAGCATGAGAAGCTTGAAATGACTATGTGGCTGTTGTGAAATATACCTCAGGGGAAGCATTTTTCTCTTCAATACAGAAACCTCTAAATTGGCAGAGTTCAGGGTCATAGAGATAAGAAGAAAAAAATTTGCAGGTGATTCATTAAGTGTAATAGAAGGATCGTGCTGCATTCTGTCCCTTGACTCCTAAATCCATGTGTTCTGGCTGTGGGAGAAGAATCACCATATATTTATTTGTACTATAAGACAGCACTCAACTATAACAAGGTGTTGCCTCCTAACACACACTGATGCCATAGCTGCTCTTCCCATTCTATGAGGCCCATTGTTGTGGGGTGCTGGAACACGCAGTAAGACCAATACACTGTATGAACATCAGTTCACTGCCTGCTCTTTCCAGCTGTCAGGTGAATTCCTTGTTCAGAGCAATATCCTATGCAATATCATAATGATGAGTGAGGTGTCCAATAAGCCCATTGAGGGTGAAATATGGAGAAATATGGTAGACAAGGAAGATAAATTCATTTCCGGCATAATTAGACAATTCCAATCAAAAGAGATGACTGCCTGATCCAAAGAGGAAGGAGTCTGGTATAATCAAAATGCCAGCATGTAGATGGCTTGTCCTCTCAAGTCCTAATCCCTTATTGGAAACTCATGACAAGTGCCCATGGTCAACAAATTGGCCACTCAACAAAAAACAATTCAGCCTCATGAGAGGAAGTTGGTCCTTTGTTCATGAGCCCATTGAGCAAGCACTGGCGTGGCTGAGCCAAGAGCTGATGTGCTCCTAGGACAGGTCGTGCTGTCCGCCTGATTGAGAGCCTCTTCCATAGCAGGGGGCTTGGGTGAGTATTCTCAGGCTATACAAACAGTCCCAAACTCTAGGACCGTTTTGACCATTTTGAAGCACGTGCATGCTTCTTTCTCAGACCACTATGCTATTAGACCTCTGCTGTTGCCCCTTTCAGTTCCTGATCCTCCAGCCAAACAATTAGAAATTACCTGCAAATGAGTGTACATCCACACACACATTTGGCTGAATGTCTTTCCTAGCAAAGTGGATAACTACATTTGTTGCATGAATTTTTTTCTGCTAAGAAAATAGCCTGGGGCCGGCGCTGTGGTGCATCAGGTTAAGGCCCTGGCCTGAGGCACCGGCATCCCATATGGGCACCGGTTCTAGTCCTGGATGCTCCTCTTCCTTCTCAGCTCTCTGCTATGGCGTGGGATAGCAGTAGAAGATGGCCCAAGTCCTTGGGCCCCTGCATCCATGAGGGAGACCTGGAAGAAGCTCCTGGGCCCTGGCTTCAGATCTGCGCAGCTCTGGCCATTGTAGCCTTCTGGGGAGTGAACCAGTGGATGGAAGACTCTCTCTCTCTCTCTTTCTCTCTCTATCTCTCTCTCTCTCTGTAACTCTGTCTTTCAAATAAATAAAATAAATTTTAAAAAAAGAAAATGGCCTAAGCCCAATAGATTTTTAAATTTCTTCATAATATGGTCATAGGTAATTATCCATAATCCTATAGGTGTGAAATCCAGGGAACTTGAGTCACCTGCAACTTGCTTGTCACTATAGGATCTGCTTGAGCCCAATCTTATATTTACATCCCTTTCATTAATGGAATACTGATGGAAACATCATGTTGTATTGGTTGGTAGATCAGAAAAGATTAATAATAGGCAATTTAGATTGTATGCCAAAGACTATCCTAGGGGCAGGCATTGAAGTATCCAGCAGAGCAAACCAAGATGTATTACTCCAAACGGAGATCCGTGCTTGATGAAAAGGGCACAGCTTTTCTGAGTTGTGATTTCCCTATGAAGCCCTTCCATTGGATTAGTTCCCACTGCAGACTAAGCTGTTTGCTCCATAAGTCAGATAAGAGAAAGACTCCGGATGGATTGCAGATTTCAGAATGTCTGCTGCCTCCTCTTCCCAGGCAGCATCAAGAAAAGGGGGGGGGGGGGCAGCATTGTGGCATTGTGGCACTGTGGCGTAGCAGGTAAAGCCACAGCCTGCAGTGCAGGCATCCCACATGGGTGCTGGTTCGAGTCCTGGCTGCTCCACTTCCAATCCAGCTCTCTGTTATGGCCTGGGAAAGCAGTGAAAGATGGCCCAAGTCCTTGGGCCCATGCACCTGCGGGGGAGACTTGGAAGAAGCTCCTGGCTCCTGGCTTTGGATCAGCGCAGCTCTGGCTGTTGCAGCCAGTTGGGGAGTGAACCAGCAGATGGAAGACCCACCTCCCTCTGTCTCTGCCTCTCTGTAACTCTGCCTTTCAAATAAAAAATCTTTTAAAAAGAAAAGAAAGGAAAGGGAGAAGAAAGGAACCTTTCTATTTCACCTGTAAGAATCTAGAACCTGGGTAGAGAAAATCCTACAGGAAAATGCAGCATGAGGATGGGAATGTCCCAGTCACTGTATATCCCAGGAAATCCATATTCTCAAAGTAGCTCACACTTTGGCAATTGCCTCCAGTAGTGATTCATCAAAAATCTCTAGTTCAATGTGCATATTGGCTTATGTTGCATCAGGTAGTCTGCCCCGGGAAAGGCAATGCTTGAGTCTTCTATCTCCTTGAAAGTGTCTGCCTCATCTGGGTCATTTGGCCCATGGCCTCAGTTCTCTGAAGGATTTATGAAGAACTGTTCATTTGCAGTCTGTCCATTTTTTTCTTCTTAGGGTAAGAACAACATCTTTCTAGCTCCCTACCCTAAGTTGAAACTGGAATTGTTCTGGGTGCCAATATTTGGATTTCATATAACTTCTCCTTGTCAAAAACATTATTCTCCTTTTGAATTTTTGCATCCACTTAAAATTGTAAGATCCAGCACTGTCGTGCAGTGAGTTAAGCTCCTGCATCCCATATGAGTGCTGGTTCAAGTCCTGTCTGCCCCACTTTCTCTCTCTCTCTCTCTTCTCTTTTCTTTTCTTTCTTTCTTTTTTTGGTATGCATTTCAGCTCCCTGCTAATGCACCCAGGAAAACAGCAGAGGATGGCCCAAGTACTTGGGCTCCTGCACCCATGTGGGAGATCCACATAGAGTTCTTGGCTCCTGGCTTCAGTTTGGCCCACCTCCAGCCCTTGAAGGCATTTGGGGAATGAACCAGTAGATGGAAGTTCTCTCTCTCTCTCTCCCTCTCCCTCTCCCTCTCCCTCTCCCTCTCCCTCTCCCTCTCTCTCTTCCACCTCTCTGTAACTTTGCATTTCAAATAAATAAATAAATATTTTCTAAAAAAAAAAAAAATCCACTGTTAGCGATGTACAAAAACAGCGAGCTGGATTTGGCCCACTGCTGGTAGCTTGCCAAACCCCAATCTAAGGGCTTTATGCTAGTTTGTGAATGGTCAGGTGACCTAGTGCTGGTCAATGAGATATGAGGAAAGGTCTGATGGGGGTCTTCCAAGAAAAATGTCCTATCTTTTGATGACAGGCACATACAAAAGATGGCCCAAATTCTTCCTTCTGGTGTTGCGTGTCTGGATGTGATACACAGAGCTTCAGTAGCTACCTTGTGACTATAAGGTGAGTAACCTGAAGAGAAACCAAGAGTCTGAGAATAGCAAAACAAAAAGAAAAAATATCTGAGTCCTTGATGACACTGTTGAGCAGCTAAATTAGCATCAGAGCCATCCTACCTCAATATTTATTGCCAGGGCCAGTGCTATGACATACTGGGTAAAGCCTCCACCTAGTGCCAGCATCCCATATGGGTGATGGTTTGAGTCCCAGCTGCTCCACTTCTGATCCCACTCCCTGCTAATGCACCTGGGAAAACAGTAGAAGATGGCTCAAGTCCTTTGGCCCCTGCACCCACGTGGGAAACCTGGAAGAAGCTCCTGGCTCCTGCCTTTGGATCAGCCAGCTCCAGCGTTATGGCCTTTTGGGGAGTGAACCAGCAGATGGAAGATCTCTCTCTCTTTCTCTCTCTCTCTCTCTCTCTCTCTCTAACTCTGCCTTTCAAATAAATCAATAAATCTTATTTAAAAAGAATTTATTGTTATAATAAACTAAAATAAAATTTTCTTTTCATTAATCACCGTTTTCTGATTGGGGTACGTTTTCTGTTAGGCATTTTGACTAAAACAATGAGTCAAAAATTCTCCCTTCCACTTCATCAAAGCAAAGCATTTTGCTCTTTGAAAGACACTATTGTAAGAATGAAAAGGCGTTGGAACCGGTGCTGTGGCATAGTGGGTAAAGCCACTGCCTGCAGTGCCAACATCCCATATGGGTGATGCTTTGTGTCCTCTCCAGCTCTCTGCTATGGCCTGGGATAGCAGTGGAAGATGGCCCAAGTCTTTGGGCCCCTGCACCCATGTGGGAGACCTGAAAGAAGCTCCTGGCTCCTGGCTTCAGATCAGCACAGCTCTGGCTGTTGTAGAAGACACCTCGCTCTCTCTCTCTCTCTCTCTCTCTTTCTCTCTGTGTGTGTGTACGTGTGTGTGTGTGTGTGTGTGTGTGTGTGCACGCGTGTAACGCTGCCTTTCAAATAAATAAATCTTTATAAAATGAAAAGGCATGCCACAGGGTGAAGGCAAATATTTGCAAATCATATATACTTATATTCGGAAATTTTGCTTATTTATTTGAGAAAGAGAGAGAGAGAGAAATGAAGTTCCATTTGCTGCTTCACTCTCCAAATGCCACAACAGCTGGGGTTGGGCCAGGTTGAAGCCAAGAGCTGTGAACTTAATCTGGGTCTCCCATATTGGCGGCAAGGGCCCAACTACTTGAGCCCTTGCTGTCTTTCAGTGTGCACATTAGCAGGAAACTGGAATTGAAAGCAGAGCTGGAATTCAAACCCAGGTACTCTAGCATGGGAAACGAACATCCTAAGTGATGTGTTAAACCACTGTGCCAAATGCCCACTCTTGCAAATCATGTATTTGATAAAGGATTTGAATCCAGAATACATAAAGAATAATCAAAATTCAGCAATAAAAAACCAACCCAATAAAAATAAAAAGAGGCAAAAGATTTGATCACAGACACTTCACACTTCACCAAAGAAGATATATAGAATGGCAATTAAGCACATAAAAAGATATTTGACATCATTAGTCATTAGACATGTGCAAACTAGGACTGCAGTGAGATTACAACCACCCCCTTGTTAGAATGGCTAAAATTAAAAAGACTAACCAAATTGATTGTTGGAAGATGTGCAGGAACTGGGACTCCCACACAATCATGGTAGAATGTAAAATGATACAGCCACTTTGGAAGTGTCTTAAAACTTAATTATACACCTGCCATATGATTCAACCACTCTACTCCTAGGTATTTACCCAAGAGATATTAAAGTGTATTTTTAAACAAAGACAGTGTATAGGAATGTTTAAAGCCACTTCATTTTTAATCCAAAGGTGAGTGGATAAGCAAATTTTGGTGCACACATACAATGGAATTCTACACAGAAATTTGAAAGAATGAACTACTGATAGTTATAAAAAAGAATGACTCTCGAAATAAAATTTGCTGAGCGAGAGAAACCAATAGACTACACACACTGTTCCATCAATAGAAATGCCATCTATAGAAAAATCTAGAAAGTGCAAGTGAATCTACCATGACAAGGGAAAGAAAAGATGAAGGTTCCATAGAAGGAATGAGTTGTAGTGTTCTACAGCACCACAGGGTGAGCATGGTTCACAATAACCTATCATAGATTTTGTGAATGAATAGGAGACTTGAAGGCTACAAACACAAGCAATGACAAGGAGAGGGGAGCAGTAATTATCTTGGTTTTGATCTGTATGAGTTATTTGTATTTAGTGAAATTCACACTGGACCCCATAAATATATACAATTACTAAGTGTTAATTTAAAAGGTCATTTAGAATATCCAAAGAGATGGAAATGTTAACTCTTAATTTGAACATAACACATTGAATATATGGATCAAATTATGGCACTATACCCTGTATGTATACACAATGAAAATAATAATAAATCTATACAGACTGGTGGTGGCCTGTGGATGAGGGCAGTGCATTAATAGTGGGAGAGAGGAATTACAAAGGGACACAGGACATTTTGGAAGTCTGGAAAATGGAATTAAAATATAAGTTAGAGGTGGGCACTTGGCCTAGCAGCTAAGATGTGAGTTAAGGGGCCGGTGCTGTGGCGCTGTGGCACTGTGGCGCTGTGACGCAGTGGCGCAGTGGGTTAAAGCCCTGGACTGAAGCGCCAGCATCCCATATAGGCACAGGTTCGAGACCTGGCTGCTCCACTTCCAATACAGCTCTATGCTATGGCCTGGGAAAGCAAGGGAAGATGGCCCAAGTCCTTGGGCCCATGCACCCTCGTGGGAGACCCGGAAGAAGCTTCTGGCTCCTGGCTTGGGATCGGCACAGCTCCAGCTGTTGCGGTCAACTGCAGAGTGAACCAGCGGATGGAAGACCTCTCTCTCTGCCTCTCCTCTCTCTGTGTATCTCTGACTTGCAAATAAATAAATAAATCTTTTTTTAAAAAAAGATGTGAGTTAAGATGCTAGTGTACTGGGATGACACTGTGGCACAGCAGGTTAAGCGACTGCCTGCAGGGCTGGCATCCCATATTGGCACCAGTTCAAGTCCCAGCTGCTCTATTTCCTATCTAGCTCCCTAGTAATGTGCTTGGGAAAGCTGTGGAAGACAGCCCAAGTGCTTGGGTCCCTGCACCCACGTGGGAGACTGGGAGGAGGTTCCTGGCTCCTGGCATCGGTCTGGCCCAGCCCTGGCTGTTGTGGCCATTTGGAGAGTAAATTACTGGATGGAAGACCTCTCTTTCTCCATTTCTCCCTCCCTTTCTCTGTAACTCTGTGTTTCCAACAAATAAAGTAAATCTTTAAAAAAATAAAGATGCTAGTATCCTTTGTTATAATGCTTGGGTTCAATTCCCAACTCCGGCTCCTGATTCCAGCTCCCTGGAAGTAAGGAGAGATGGCACAAGTAGTTGGATCTCTGCCACCCATACGGGAGACTTGCCCTGGCCCCCAGGTCCCAGCCCTCACATTTCAGACACTTGGGGATTAAACCAGCAGATGGGAGCTCCCTCTGTGTGTCTCTGTTCTCTCTCTCTCTCTCTCTCTCTCTCTCTCTCTCTCTCTCTTTCTCTCTGACTCTCAAATAAATAATTTTTTAAGTAAAAAAGATAACCTGGTTTCAGGGCAAAAATTCTTTGAAATCCAGGCATGGTTTTTACCCATAATACTTATCTTCCATGTACTTTTTTTAAAGATCGTGTGTGTGCATGCACGCGCGCGCGCCTGCGCGCAGCTTTTTACATATCAATTACTTCTAAAGAAATCTGTTAAATTAAAAATTCTTGGTTGTTAGGGCCAGCTCGGCGCCAGTTCAAGTCCCGGCTGCTCCACTTCTGATCCAGCTCTCTGCTATGGCCTGGGAAAGCAGTAGGTGATAACCCAAGTCCTTGGGCCCCTGTACCCGCATGGGAAGACCCAGAGGAAGCTCCTGGTTCCTGGCTTCAGATCGGCGCAGCTCTGACCATTGTGGCCAGTTGCAGAGTGAACCAGCATATAGAAGACCTCTCTCTCTCTGCCTCTTCTTCTTTCTCTATGTAACTCTTTCAAATAAATAAATCTTTTTAAAAAAAATCATTGGTTTTTCTTAAACTGCTTTAGGGGAATTTTTCTATCACATTTAGATTTTTCCTTTTAAAAATTTATTTTATTGGCCGGCGCCGTGGCTCAACAGGCTAATCCTCCGCCTTGCGGCGCCGGCACACCGGGTTCTAGTCCCGGTTGGGGCGCCGGATTCTGTCCCGGTTGCCCCTCTTCCAGGCCAGCCCTCTGCTGTGGCCCGGGAGTGCAGTGGAGGATGGCCCAAGTGCTTGGGCCCTGCACCCCATGGGAGACCAGGAGAAGCACCTGGCACCTGGCTCCTGCCATCGGATGAGCGCGGTGCGCTGGCCGCAGCGCGCCGTCCACGGCGGTCATTGGAGGGTGAACCAACGGCAAAGGAAGACCTTTCTCTCTGTCTCTCTCTCTCTCACTGTCCACTCTGCCTGTCAAAAAAAATAAATAAAAATAAAAAATAAAAAAATTTATTTTATTTATTTTAAAGTCAGAATGAGAGAGAGAGAGAGATCTTCCATTCTCTGCTTCATCTCCCAAATGGACTCAAAGGAGACTCTTCCAGGTCTTCTACATAGGTTCAGGGGCCCAAGCACTTGGGCCATCTTCCACTGCTTTCCCAAGTGTGTTAGCAGGGAGCTGGATGGGAAATGGAGCAGCCAGGACTCCTACAGGTGCCCATATGGGATGCCAGTGTTGCAGGTGGCAGCTTTACCTGCTATTCCACAATGCCGGCCCTGAAATTTTCATTTAAAAAATATTTAATTATTTGAAAGCTGGAGTTGCAGAGAAATGAAGAGACAAAGAAAGAGTAAGATTTACCTGCTGGCCCATCCTCCAAGGCTGAGCCAGATCGAAGCCAGGAACCAGGAGCTTCATTTGGTCTCCCATGTGGGTGGCAGGGGCCCAACCACCAGGGCCATCCTTCTTTGCTTTTCCCAGACAATTGGCAGGGACCTGGATCAGAACTGGAGCAGCCAGGACTCGAACTGGCACCCATAGGGGATGCTGCTGTCACAAGAAGTGACGCAACCTCCTGCGCCACAGCGCTGGCTCCTGAAAATTTCTTAGCTGATGCATCCTTATGTTTAGCCAAACTATATTTAAATGAAACATTTAACCAACTTCTAGCATACCTGGTGCACAATGGTTAAAAGGACAATCAGATTACAGAAATTAAAACTACTAGTTAGAAAATGAAAGAAGAAACAGTACACAACAGTCACTCCAGTCTAAAGTCCTGACTGCTGTAGCATAGCAGATTCCTTTCCAAGGTAGTAGAGTGACTGCCTTGGTTAACCAATCTATCTGCTCCCAACTCTCATCTGTCTTGGGAGAATTTCTCTGGCCTATTGTCCTCCTCAGCCCCGTGGAAGCTGGTTATTGGGGAGAATTCCCTTTGTTAAGGCTCTGTCGTTCTAGTGGCCCATTTCTTGTTGACGGGTTCAGTATTTTGGAAAGTAGGATCTGTGATGCACCTGAATCCGAATCACCTGTTTAAAATGCAGACTTCAGGGCCTCACCCCTGAACGACTAACAGAGTCACTAGAAACAGAGCCTAGGAATCTTCTTTTCCACAAGCATTCTAGGCAGTTCTTAGGCATTCTCTATTAAGAGACATTGGATGAAGTCTTGAATTGTCACCCCTCATGTCATACAAAGAAAAGTCAATTTATGTTTCCATATTGCTTCTTCTCATATTGGCCATCTCTCCTGAGACTGCCCTGTCCTATTGTCTCTTAAATGTATCCTCAGCTGTCTGCAAATTCATCCCAAATATTTTAATTTTGTATTTTTCTTGAGATGATAATCTAAATACAATAATTATAAGTATATTCTATATTTTGGGATGACTGCCTTATAATCAAGTGCAGCCATATAATTTGAGCATCCACAGTGCCATTGCTTTTTATAATAAGGTTGGTACTAAGGTATAATATTTCAGTTGTCAGGAGGTATAGCCGTGTCTATGCCCCTCTGTGTACTAACATGTTCGAGTCCTTGTCTCAAAGTGTAGGTATAGGAGCTGCTTTCTGACACCAATCCGGGGTGTCACCCCTGCAAGTGCTCTGGCTAAAGGTGTTCACCCACTGGTTAGATGAATGTGGTCCCATGTCCTGAAGCACAGACAGGGTACAGGCAGGACAACTCTTCTCCCATACAGTGGTAGATACTTAGGTGGCAAGGTCTCCAAAGAACAAGAAAGGAAAAGTCCCCAATCATGGGCTAGATACCCCTGCCATGATTCTGAGTTTGGTTCTCTGGTCCAGATCAGTGTTTCTCATGGCACTACTCCCCCTGGTCTATTGGTCTGGGCCTTCTCAGGCCACTGACAAGCTATGCACTACATTCAGTGGCTTGTCTCCATTACCTTGAGGATCAGTCAATGTTTTCACTTTGGCAAGATCACAGCCTACCCCTAAGGACTTCTTGCCACAATGTGTGTTTCACAGTTTGAGCTCTCATGAGCTACTATCACATTGTGTTCCCAGTAAAAAGTCTTTGTGTCTCTACCAAAAAAAAAGAGGAAAAAAAAGCCCTCACACTCCATCCCACAGCCCTTTCTAAGAGAGAAAAATATATGGGTCATTTTCTAGAACTGGTACAAAAATTCCTGCGTGGTGGCTTCAGGGCTGATTGACTCAGTAATCGAATGACATCATCAAAGGCACAGGGGGCTTTCATTCTTTTTTCTCTGCCTTCCTCTGCTGACAACAGATCTTGCTTCCTGGTCGCAAGATGTCTGTATCAGTGCCAGCATGGCATGCACACATGACAGCATCCTGTTAAGAAGAGGCGAGTTTCATACCACACATCTTTTCTTTTTATTATTGCTGAGGATAACCTTTTCTAAAACTATCCCCAGAAGAATTCCCCTCATGTCCCAGGACTGGGTTGCCTGTCCATTCCTAAATCAATCACTGGCAAGGCAAATATGTCCATCAATGATTGGCATTGACTGTTTCAGACTCCATCAGCACCAGACACAAGTCTGGGGTAGGGTCCTTTCCTTAAGTGTATGATCACAAAGGACCAAGCCAGCAAGGAGAAGGGAGTGGGAGGATGGACTTGGGCTTTAGGGGCTTACCTCCAGATTCCCCCATGGGATCACACAGTGGGTCCATCTCCTTACTCAGATTCATTCCCCAACCCCCTCGCTCTCAGATGGTTTATGTGTTGTTTTCCTCAACTTTGTATAAAGCTGTATCACTCAACGGATTTGTTCTAACCGCCTGATCTGGGTGGATCCAAGTGGTGGAGATGTTATTCCCTATCTGTCCTGGAGAATGTGGGGATAGTTTTCCTTATCAATCCCTTTATGAGCAAGACGTTCTCTGGGTACATCACTTTATCCGGACTTGCCCCACTTTCTGTGTAGAATTTGTACACAGCAGAGGGGCCCAGGGTTCCTTATCACATGCTAGGAACTAGTTGTCTAGTGACAGCTCACAGGGCAGCCTTGAGTTTCAGAGCAGCACTCAGTCCCCTTATCCTGTTGTTAGCTGCATCCCCCCTCCTCCCCTGGCCCCTTCTTGTTCATGATAAGCAGCAGTGGGACTAAGGGTAGTCAACTGCTTAGTGATGTTCGTGTTGTTTTGCTCCCTTGGCCATCCCAGATCAGAGGTCTGTGAGCTGCCAAGGTTTGATATCCAAACTTCAAGGAGCAGTGGCAAAACCTATGGCATTAACATTTCCTGGGGACATTTCAGTTGGGTGCCAAGAATGCCTCATATTGTTTATAGCGTCATTACTGACCAGGCTTTAAGCATTCCAAAACATGTTTAATAAAATCAGGTCAAGTCTCTGGCAGTGGCTCGCCCCAGGGATGGTGGGACCCAGTCTGGAACTTCTGCACCTTAGTTGATTAAAGTACCGTTTTCAGGAAATGTAAAGTTAGGGGAGACTTTGTACACTGAAAACTTTACAGCAGAAGCTCCTCAGAATTGTGATACCTACACTTCTTTTGGAACCAAAAAGTTGCAACCAGCAAATACACTATGGAACCCAACTTTGTCCCTAGTCGTGTCCAGGCTCAGCCCATCAAGGATTCAAAGGCAACTGCTTGCTGTGAAAAGTACAAAGCACTTCAAAAATCTCTCTCTTCACCCACCACTACCACCCACTCACCCCTAGATCACCCAAGACATCACGCTAGACTCTCTAGACAAGGAAGTTGTATTTTGAAGGCAACACCAATTGCTTTCTCTATCTCATAAAGGCCACTGAAGCTCCTGGTCCAGTCCTTCAGCCACCCCTTTGGGCGGATCTAGTTTCCTTCCATCTAGCAGAAAAATATTAAGCCTTAGGGGAAGTGGAGCTCCTGTTTCTTTCTTTGATCAACTTCCTCAGCTCAGGGTCAGCCCACTCTGCCTTCCTCTCCTCTGCATCCAAATGAGGTAGCAATGACTAACTTGGTGCCACGTGACACCCAGCAGCCATCAACTGTCAGCCTTTGCTGGTTCATTTGCTATTCTTTCTGGGTGTGCACTGAACCCACTTCCTCTGGTTGGGGACTTCCCCATCTTCTGATTCTTGGAAGGAAGCAGAGCCCATCTCCCTCTACAGAGTTAAGAATGCCACGTTCACTGTGCCTTGCAGCTGGAGTATGGGCCCACTGGTCCAATAGTCCTGGACTAGGTCTTAGGGGGTGGAGGCCAAGACTCAAGGACCCCAGAAGAGTCTCTCAGGCCGCAGCAAGACAGAGCTCCCTGCATGGTGACAGTGGCAGGCACCGCAGCCTGAGTCTCTGAGGTCCTGCAGTGGGATCCTCACCAGACCAGTTCTGCAGCGTGGTTGGAGTGTTGTTCCTGGCTGCAAACCTGCTTCTCCAGCCCGCCTACTGATTCTGGAAGCTGCCCAATATCCTTTTGATGAATTCTTTTACTGGCTAAATCATCCAGCGCCCACTTCTGTTGCTTGCCATCAAGGACCTGGACCAGTACATAGCTAAACCTCCTTCAGTAATTTGTCTCACTTCTGAGGAGTCCTAAAGGGCCATGTTCCCAGGCAGAGTTTCTATGGCAGGCAAGGCTATTCTTTGTTGATGTCCAGTCTGTTGTGAGTACTGAAATTAGAGATTATAAGGCTGCCCACCATTGCCTCACGGTATCGACTTCAGTACCAGTGTTCTGAGCAATGCCGGAAAGTCCCTTTCAAAGATCTGCCCTGGCAAAAGACTGTGTGATGCTTCTTGAAATAGTTTCATGACATCCCTTATATAGAAGACTCCATCTCTGTGAACACATTAGTATGAAAGAGGGTTGTAAATTATGAGTTGGCACCGACCAAATATTAGAATGTAAGGAATTTAATTGATTCTGAGAGTGTTCCTATTGAGATGACGCAATCACAGCGTGGTATTGAGCCTGCTGCTCCAGGGTGTGCTGGCAGGAAGACTTGATAACATTTTAAATCTGTTAAGAGCTCCCCTTTTAAAGCCTCTATCTCCAAATACAACCACATTGGGAGGCACTAGGGTTAGGGCTTCTGCACATGAAGTGTGGAGGGACACAATTTGGCATAACGACAAGGGAGATCATGGTTCTTCTAACACCCCTCAAACATGTGTTATCTTACCCTGTTTACGTTTACTGGCAAAGCACATGCGCCTTTAGGAGTGTGGCTATCTGCATCAGGAGTGGGAGACTCGAGTTCAACAGGGGAGAGCCACTTCCACCTTCATAAGCTCATTTTCCCAATACCTCTTAGGACAAAGTTGGGCAGCTCTAATTTTCTTCCAAAAAGTTCTGAAGTGGATCAGAGTTGCACATTAAATGAATTAAATCTAATGTCATTTACTAATCCTAAACTGTAATTCGTATCCTCGTTATGGAAATATTCCCTATTATGAATTATGCCCAGCCAATGAACTTCACTAGAAATTGCATGTTCAGCCCAAATGGTGGTATTAAAATGTTCCAGATAATATGTAAATGTCCAAAACTTGAACAATCTGAAATCCCCCACTCATGAAATTCTTAGGAGAAAGATTAATTCCAAAATTCTATAGAAATTTAAGTCTAAAATTATTTCCTCCCTACTTTCGGTTTCTTCTCAGTCTTAGCTAGAAGGGTCTCACTCTGAGTAATGGGAAGAATGGCAGCTGCTTCAGCCATTACAACCTGAGCTGCCATGCACTGACAATCACCTATGTTCTGGAAGGATCCCCAAGACAATATTAATCTAATACAAAGATTCTCAAATGTACAACTTTCTAAGAGTTCAAAGGTTAACTGGACATATAATATTTCCCCAGGACCAATGTAACATGTGCAAAATTTAGAAAACAGAACAAAGAAGCAACCATATGAGTTCAGAAAAAGGAGCATTCTGCAGAACCAGTAGCCTGTTATCTTTGTCAAATCAATATCATTAAATATGATGTCTGTGCTAGATTAAAAGAGATTTAACGGACATAAGAAACAAATGCAATGTAAGGTCTGGATTAGGCACTGATTTGGATGAAACAACTGTAAGGGATATTTTTAAAGTCATTTGGGAAAATGCTAATAGGAACTGGGTGTTAAGACGACTTGAACATCTACTGAACTACCAAAACAAAGATTGATAACTGAAAAGAAGGCTGTAGAACATATGCGTAGTATGATTTCATAGTATGATTTCAGTTTTTTGGTAATAAAATAAGAGCACACACACTCACGGAGAAAGATCCTCTAAGTTATGTACTACGGTCTGACAGTGGTGATCTCTGGGTGGAAGAAATTTTACTTAATTATTTATTGAATTTTTTGCTTGCCTATGTTTCCTAACTTTCTTCAGGGCCTACATGCTGATTTTGCATTAATGAAAGTTGATTTAAAAGAAAAACATTCTTGGAAATCTCAAGCAAATCTTGGTCCTTGAAGTAGTTTATTCCAAGCAAAATTATGTTATGAGAAAAGATTACAGAATAGAGTCCAGACTTACACTGTTGTCAGAAAGCAAAGCTCTAGCAGAGATAGTGAGATCTGGGAAAAAGAAGGGTAAACATCACAAACAGGAGAGAAGGAGGAATTTACCTTCTTTTCAGCTTCAACAGAAGACAAATTCAATTGTCCTAGTGGTCTAGGTCCATGATCTTTAGCTTAATCTATTCTAGGATTTATCAAGACACTAATTTTGGCGCTTGGTTTACCATTACAAGGGGAGGGTGGGGTTCTTTGCATGTTTACAGTTTCCTCTCTCAGAGAATGGCATTGTCTTCTTGAAAGGTTAGAGATTTCTGAGGTTGCACCCCTAAAACTCAGGTCACCCCTGAGGCTTCCCACTTCAAAGTCAAGTCTCATAAATCCCTGTGCTGGATCCTGTGTTCCCGGCTCCCCACCATTGTCCGGAGGATGGGCTCAGTTTTATGACATATCTGTCACACTGTCTTGTGGGCAGCCACTTCCTTTTGGAGTAGGCCTTGCTCTGAGTGTGGTTCAGAACCCTGCTGTGTTTGTTTGCCATTGATGCCATAACAAATTGCCACAAACTCAGTGGCCTCGAGTAAACACATTTATTATCTTACAGGTCCGTGGGTTAGCAGTCCAATGCAGGCCTCACTGGACCATTGATCAATGTGGGCTTGTTGCTTTCTGAAAGTTCTAGCTGAGAAATAGTTTTGTGCTCATTTGGTAGAACTCAGTTCCTTGTGGAGGTTGGACTGAGGTTTCCATTTTCTTCCTGGCTCTAAATAGGAGCCACTTCTACTCCTTGACTAATGGCCCTTCCTCCATCTTTAAAGTCAGCAGCCTTAGGTAGAGTTCTTCCCACGTGGCTTCTCCCGTGATCCACTCTTCTTCTGTCATCTTCCATTTGTAAAGACTTGTGTGGGGGCCAGCACTGTGGCATAGTGGGTAAAGCCACCACCTGCAGTGCTGGCATCCCATATGGGTACTGGTTTGAGTCCCAGCTGCTCCACTTCCGATCCATCTCGCTGCTGTGGCCTGGAAAAGCGGTAGAAGATGGCCCAAGTCCTTGGGACCCTGCACCCACGTGGGAGACCCAGAAGGAGCTCCTGGCTCCTGGCTTCGGATTGGTGCAGCTCTGGCCATTGTGGTCAAATGGGGAGTGAACCAGTGGATGGAAGACCCACCCCTTCCTCTCTCTCTCTCTCTCTCTCTCTCTCTCTCTCTCTCTCTCTGCTGATCCTCTCTCTGTGTGTAACTCAGATTTTCAAGTAAAATGAATAAATCTTTTAAAAAAAGAAGAAGAAGAAAAAGAAAGAAAAAAAAACTTCTTTAAAAAAAAAAGACTTGGCCGGTGCTGCAGCTCAATAGGCTAATCCTCCGCCTTGCGGCGCCGGCACCCCGGGTTCTAGTCCCGGTCGGGGCGACGGATTCTGTACCAGTTGCTCCTCTTCCAGGCCAGATCTCTGCTGTGGCCAGGGAGTGCAGTGGAGGATGGCCCAGGTGCTTGGGCCCTGCACCCCATGGGAGACCAGGAGAAGCTCCTGCCTTTGGATCAGTGTGGTGCGCCGGCCACAGCGTGCCGGCCCTGGCGGCCATTGGAGGGTGAACCAACGGCAAAGGAAGACCTTTCTCTCTGTCTCTCTGTCACTGTCCACTCTGTCTGTAAAAAAAAAAAAAAAAAAAAGACTTGTGTGGTTGCAGTAGGCTCACGCAGGATAATCTGCCCATCTCAAGGTCCTTCACCTTGATCATTTATACACATTCTCTTTGGCCCTTTAAGGTAATATATTCACAGGTTCTAGGGGTTAGGGCCTGGCCATCTTGGGGGGATCATTCCTGCACATTGTCTTCCCTTGGCATCTAGTCTTGAGTCTCAGTGGTCACTGCCAATGCCTCTTGCTCTGGAATTTCTTTTCTTTTTTTTTTTTTATTTATTATTTTTTTTATTTATTTTTTTTTTTTGACAGGCAGAGTGGACAGTGAGAGAGAGAGACAGAGAGAAAGGTCTTCCTTTGCCGTTGGTTCACCCTCCAATGGCTGCTGCGGATGGCGCGCTGCGGCCGGCGCACCGCGCTCCTCCGATGGCAGAAGCCAGGTGCTAGGTGCTTTTTCCTGGTCTCCCATGGGGTGCAGGGCCCAAGCACTTGGGCCATCCTCCACTGCACTCCTGGGCCACAGCAGAGAGCTGGACTGGAAGAGGGGCAACCGGGACAGAATCCGGTGCCCTGACCGGGGCTAGAACCCGGTGTGCCGGCGCCGCAAGGCGGAGGATTAGCCTATTGAGCCACGGCGCCGGCCTGGAATTTCTTGATTGTATGAACCTTGCCTCTTAATGGTGGTTTTCCCTCTGGTTGCAATGTATTTTACCTGACAAATTACCCTCAGTGGAATCCTAAGCTGATATTCAAAAGCTTGTGACCTTGGGTCCTGGTGAGGAAAAATTCCTCTGGCTTGGGCTTGCTGCCCTCGCAAAAAGGCCTTTCAGTGTTCCAGGCCTGCCGTAGAACTTCAACAGCAGAAATATTCTGTCTGTTCCTCTGGCACCCTTTCTCCTTGTAGGAGGTCACCTGCGTTTCCTATTTCTTTTCAATTGTGAAAAATGAAAGCTATAGAAAAAGTACAAAGAATAGTGTAATAAAAACCCATATTCCTATCACCCAGAAATGTAGATATTTTGTAATACTCGCTTCCTGTGATTAAAAACTCTGAGAGATACAGCTAAGCTTGTCCATTTAAGCACCACGTATATTGCCATCCTTATCTGAAGCAATCGTTATCTTTTCTCATCCGTTTGTATACTCCACAAACACATATATATCCATAAACTGCATGCAGCATTTTTGTGCATGTTAATTTACATATTAATATCATTTTTGTTCAACATTATGCTTGTGAGATGCACCCACACAGCTGTAGGTAGCTCTAGCAACAGTGCCATGCAGTGCTCCACCGTACATCACCACATCTGGACCAATTGCTCTCCAAAGGAATTGAACTAGCTGTGTAGGGGTGTGTTTATTCCCCCCTATTCTTCCCAACACTTGTGGAGATTGGAACTATTTGAGTGTGCAATGGATGAGAAAGGATTACTAAGTGTTTTGTTGATGCTCATGTGTGAAGTGTTGCTCACTCTAGGCTGATTTCCTGACACTTGTAGGGCCTTGGCTCCTCTGCCTAAAAGAGGAACTGAAACTCCAGGCCTCTAAGGCCTGTGTCACTCTGGCTGCTTCATGCTCTGCATTCACACCTGTTTGTCCTTTATGGATTCTCACTCTGCTCCTAAGCCATGGAGAGCTAGCTGCCTTTCTGTTTGTTTCCATGGGTAGCTGTCCGTTTTTTAAACTTTTACAACATTTTATAAAAAGGTGGGATGGTGATTCCAAATTCAAATAACTTGAAGAGACAAAACAAAAGCTAATGCATGAACCTTCACTAGATACTGGTTTTTTGAATAATTTATTTGAGAGGGAGAGGGGAGGGGGAAAGAGAGAGGGAGGGAGAGACCCCCCCCCATCTGCTAGTTCATTTCCCAAATGCTTGCCCTGGCAGAGGGTGAAGGGGAGCTGAAGTTGAGAGCTGAGAACTCTGCCTGGGTCTCCCACATGGGTGGCAAGAACCCAACTGCGAGTCATCACTGCTAACTCCAAGGGTCTGTATTAGCAAGAAGCTCAAATCAGGAGCTGGAACTGGAAGTCAAACCCAGACATTCTGATACAGATGTGGGATGCAGACATCTAACCACTAGGCCAAACACCCACCTCCAAATCCTGGGCTTTTTATAAACCTATGAAAAGAATTTGGACAATAATTAGGGAAATTGTCATATGGTCTAGATATTATTGGATTATATTTAAGTATTGTTGTTAGAATATTATCGCTCATTTCTTTTTTTTTAAGTTTTATTTGGAAGGCCAGCACTGAAGGTGGAGGCTTAACCTTCCACGCCACAGTACCAGCCCTGTGGTTCATTTCTTAGGTGTGATAAAGGTTTTGCTGCTGTGTAGGAGAATGTTCATTCAGCATGCACATTGAAGTATTTAGGGATGATGCAGTCAACTCACTTTTAGATGTTTAAAAATATTGGGCCCAGCGTTGTGGCATAATGGATAAAGCCACAGCCTGTGATAAACTGATAAAGCGCCAGTTCGAGTCCCAGCTCCTCCACTTCCTATCCAGTTCCCTGCTGATGTGCCTAGGAAAGCAGCACAAGATGATCCAAGTGCTTGGGCCCCTGCCACCCCTGTGGGAGACCTGGAAGAAGCTCCTGACTCCTGGCTTTGGCCTGGCCCAGCTCAGGCTGTTGTGGCCATTTGGGGAGTGAACCAGTGGAGGATTGAAGATCTCTCTCTCTTTGTAAACTCTGCCTTTCAAATAAATAAATAAATCTTTAAAAATATTAGAAATATAAATAATAGATAAAAAGATGAGGCAAATGTAGCATGTTAAAAATTGTTGAAACTAAGTAGTGAGCATAATATTCATTGTACCAATTTGAACTTTTCTAAAATGTTTGAGGCCTTTCCCAATAAAAATCTGGGACCATTTTACACCAGATTTCTAGGTATTTGAAACAGGACTGAAGGCAAGTTGTTGACGAATGATCAAATCACTCTCTTAAGCCACAAGTTCGGTCACGTTTTGAACTCTTCAATCTGCTTAGATGGGACAGCTTTTGTTATCTTATATGCACATGGCTTTATTAGCTAAGCTATAGGTCCAGCTGCATGGGAGAGTGACACAATCGCCAGAGGTTTAAGCAAAGCAGAAATGTATTTCCCTCAGATGTAAGAGATCAGAAGAAGGCACTACAGGGCTACTGTGGCAACGTGTCTGTGTGGTTAATCCAGAGAGTCATTCATTATCATCATCACTGGAATGATGCTCCCAGCCATATGATACATGGGGCTTTGCATTGCAGTCAGCAGGATGAAGAAGGGGAGGGGAGAGGGTCTACCTCTTACCTTCAAGACTGGACCCCAAAGTTGTACATATCATTTCTAGTAACATCCCATCGGCCAACATTTGTTCACATCTATCTGTAATGGGAATGAAAAATGCAGTCTTGAGCAGGAGAAGTGTGTGTATACCTAAAAACATAATTACAGGGCCGGCGCTGTGGGTTAGTGGGTAAAGCCCCAGCCTGCAGTGTTGGCATCCCATATGGGTGCTGGTTACAAACCTGGCTGCTCCATTTCCGATCCAGGTCTCTGTCATGGCCTGGGATAGCAGTACAAGATGGCCCAGGTCCTTGGGCCTCTGCATCCACATGGGAGATCCAGAAGGAGCTCCTGGCTCCTGGCATCAGATCAGCCCAGCTCTGGCCATTGTGGCCATTTGGAGAGTGAACCAGTGGATGGAAGACCTCTCTCTCTCTGCCTCTGCTTCTGTGTAACTCTGCCTTTCAAATAAATAAATAAATCTTTAAAAAAAAATAACTACAGATGTTCCTTGACTTACATTCTGATAAGCCCATTGCACCCTGAAAGTATCATACCTTGGAAATTCATTTAACACAACTAACCTACTGAACATCATAGCTTAGCTAAGCCTAACTTAAATCTTCTCAGAACACTTCCATTACTCTATAGCTGGGCAAACCTACCTAACAAAAAGCCTGTTTTATGATAAAGCATTGAAATACGAACACACACACACACACACACACACACACACAGATGGGCACTTTTTTTTAAAGATTCATTTATTTTATTTGAAAGTCAGAGATACACAGAGAGAGAAGGAGAGGCAGAGAAAGAGAGAGAGAGAGAGAGAGAGAGAGAGAGAGAGAGAGAGAGAGGTCTTCCATTCGCTGGTTCACTCCCCAATTGACCACAACAGCCAGAGCTGCGTCGATCCAAAGCCAGGAGCCAGGAGCTTCTTCTGGGTCTCCCACGTGGGTGCAGGGGCCCGAGGACTTGGGCCATCTTCTACTGCTTTCTCAGGCCATAGCAGAGAGCTGGATCAGAAGTGGAGCAGCCGGGACTGGAATAGGCAGCCATATGGGATGCCAGCACTGCAAGCGGCGGCCCTACCCACTACACCACAGCGCCAGCCCCAGATGGGCACTTTGTAAACCAGATGGGATAAGAGAACACAAAATAGCCAAAAAATTTTGTCAACACCACACACTGTAGTGTCAGGGTTTCCCTTCATGACTGCATGGCTGCCTGGGAGCTATGCTGACTGCCCCAGGAGGAGTGTACTGCATATGACCAGCCTGGGGAAAAAATCAAAATTCAAAACCTGAACTATGATCTCTATTGAATGCACATGGCTTTTACACCAACATAAAGTTGAAACGTCCTAAGGAGAACCTTGGTAAGTTGGAGGCCATCTATGCTTTGAGAGAGAGTAAGAACAGACACTGGAGAACATTCAGCAGCATCTGATGTGATCACTGCTACTTTGAATCATAGCATGTTCCCTCCCTTTTTTTCTTTTTCTTTTTAAAGATTTATTTATTTATTTGAGAGGTAGAGTTACAGAGAGGTGGCAGAGGGAGAGAGAGAGAGAGAGAGAGAGAGAGATAGGTCTTCCATCCAATGGTTCACTCCCCAAATGGCCGCAATGGCTGGAGCTGTGCTGATCTGAAGCCAGGAGCCAGGAGCTTCTGGTCTCCCACGCAGGTGCAGGAACCCAAGCACTTGGGCCATCTTCCACTGCTTTCCCAGGCCACAGCAGAGAGCTTGGTCAGAAGTGGAGCAGCCGGGACTCAAACCAGTGCCCAAATGGGTGCACTGCAGGGTTTACCCACTACACCACAGTACCGGTTCCCCCTCCTTTTTCTTTAATTTTGCTTTCAGACCCAGGCATTCATTTCCCTAACAGTCTTACATTTTGTCTTGCGAGGGTCACCATACTGAAAGACATTGTAGTCAGAAAATTCTGGGCCAGGCAAAAGCACAATTCAACAAATTCTTGTCCGGTGTCACCTCACCAGAATTGCATCCTTCCACCAGGAGATATTCTCCCACTAAAATCAACATCTGTCCCAGTCTTAATCTATCATTGGTTTGCCTGATTCACCGTAGAAGGTCTCATCTTCCCTCTTTCCTGTTCTTGGAGTCCTAATACAATACATATCCTGAACATGTGCACATAAGGACATGTCATACCCGCTTCCCCACCCATAACTGTGCTGCCTTGAAACTCATCGAAAATGTACGACATATTTTACAATGATCTTCTCTGTCTTCCCTCCATAAATCTGTCCAGATTTTATGTGCTCACTCAATATGATGCTGAGTAGTAGTGTTCTTATTGCTGTTGGAACATATTACCACAAATCTAAAGGCTTAAAATGACAAATTTGTTCTGTAGGTCAGAAGTCTGACTTGGCTTGACTGGTTTCTCTGCTCCAAGTTTCGTAAGGTCAGAATCAAAGTTTCGGCCAGCTGGAATCTTACTGGGAAGCTCTGGAAAGAATCTTCTTCCGTGTTTCAAAATTCAGCTCATCGTGCTGATAAAACCGAGGACCCTGTGGCCTGTTGTTTGGGACCCACCCTGGGCTCCTCAAGGCTTCTCTTTCATCTTTGCACGTGGCCTGTGCATGTTACTCTTCGAATCTCTCTGGATTCTCCTTCTGCCACATCTACCAGGGTAGGTTCTCCTGCTAAAATGAGATTGAGCCTACCTGGAAAATCTCCCGGTCTGAAAGGTTGTACCCTTAATTACCCCTGCAAAGTCTCTTTTGTCATGCAATACATTCACAGGTTCTAGGGATTAAAGTGCGGATATTTTGGGGGGAGGGGAGCATTCTTTCTACTAAGTGTCATTTTTCTCAATTGTTTTAAATATGGACTCCTTACAGCACCTTTAAGAGGAAACTGCTTAATAGCATTGTAGATGTGGACTCTCACCTGTACAGTAATTTCAATGCTTGATTCTTTTTCTTTCCAATTCGTTGCCCCGTCTCTTTTGGACTCAGCCAAACTCTATGACCCAGCAGCAATGAAAACTATCTCCCTGTCTCCTGGTTACATCTTTAAGAATGTTTAGGTCCTGAATGTAGCTCTGCTTTTTGTGTCAGTTGAGCTTGTTCTCCAAGCTCACATTTTCCTATGAAAACCCTTCTTGTTCTCAAGCTTAAACAGTGTATCTTTCTGTATTTTCTTCTTTCATTCTCTCGCTGCTTTTGTTTGGACACTAAGAACAAAGCTCATTTCATTTTTTTCCCTAATGTTTTATTATGGGAAATTTCAAACATCCAAAAAATTAGAGAAGGTACTATAATGAGCTCCTATGACAAGTAGAATGAATCATTGAGCTTTGACAGTTATCAATATTTTGTCAACTTCAGTTCATCTTTTGATAATTATTTTCTGGAGCATTTTAAAACAATCCCAGATATCATATCATCTCACAAATAAATCAGTATGAAGCATTCTTTTGAAAGATATACAGTACTTTCTTGATTCTGTGAACAAACCATATGCATAGAGAAGGTAGTCTTTAAAGTGTTTTGTTTTGTTTTGTTTGTTTGTTTTGGTTGAGTCTTTGGAATTTTGATGATTTTGTGACTTGTTTCTTCACCTAAATATAGGAAGAAGACATATTCTTTGTTTGATGAGCACTCCCATTCTTTCCTAAGTCAAACTCATAGTCCAGATCTTGAAAATCCAAAGACAAAGCCTGCCTTGTGGCACAGCAGGTAAAGCTGCCACCTGCAATGCTGGCATCATCCCCTGTGGGTGCCAGTTCCAGTCCCAGCTACTCCACTTTCAATACAGCCCCCCACTAATGCAACTGTAAAAGCAACAGAAGATGGCCCAAGTTCTTAGGCCCCTGCCACCCATGTGGGAGACCAGGATGGAGTTCCTGGCTCCTGGCATTGACCTGGCCCTGATCTGACTGTTGAGGTCATTTGGGGAGTGAAATCTGTGGATGGGAGACTTCTCTCTGTCTCTACCTCTCCCCCTCATAACTCTGCCTTTCAAATAAATAAATAATGAGAAAAAAATTCCCTGTCTCTCCCTCTCTCTACCTCTCAAATAAATAAACAAAAATATTTAAAAAAAGAATCCACCCAAGACCATGTGGAGGTGGAGGTACAGGAGTGAGTCTACAAGTCTGAGGATGTGCCACAAAAATTCAAGAAGGCATCTCTGGCTTGGTTTTTCGCCTGCCTCTATAATAAAATGCAATTCAAAGCAAGATAGAGAAACAGCACTGATAGAATGCCACCTGCTAAAATGTAGAAAATATAATCTTATCCTTTAGGACTTCGTGGCCTACATGGAATTTGGCTACTCTGGTAGTTTAAAGTCTTGGCCTATAGTCCTGGTTGAGAAATAGTGGAAAAGAAGTCATTTTTTTTTCAGTCCTCTGATGGTGAGAAAGCCTGACTAATGAAGCTATGTTTTGAAGTGAACCTTAACCAAGAATAATATATTTTTTTCTCCGATACTCTAACCCTTGCCTTAGTCACAAAACATGTCCAGCCTGTTTCCACTTAGGGTCGCATGAACACCGTGGCTTTCAAATGCCAGCCATAGCATAAAATCAAAAACCTGTGAAAGCTCTGCTTTCTGACACTGCCTACTAAAAGCAGTTATTGATATTGCAGTTAAGATCTCTCTCGGGGCTGATGCTGTGGCGTAGCGGGTAAAGCCGCTGCCTGCAGTACCAGCACCCCACATGGGCACCAGTTCAAGTCCTGGCTGCTCCACTTCCAATCCAGCTCTCTGCTACGGCCTAGGAAAGCAGTAGAAGATGGCCCAAGTCCTTGGGCCCCTGCACCCACGTGGGAGACCCAGAAGAAGCTCCTGGCTCCTGGCTTCAGATTGGTGCAGCTCTGGCAGTTGCGGCCAATTGGGGAGTGAACCAGCAGATGGAAGGCTTCTCTCTCTGCCTCTCCTTCTCTCTATGTGTAACTCTGACTTTAAAATAAATAAATAAATAAATCTTTAAAAACAACAGAAAAAATCTCTCTCAGGATGCCCACGCCCCTAATTGGAGTGCCTAGGTTTGAGTCTTGGCTCTGTTTTCCATTCCAGCTTCCTGCTAATGCACAGCCTTTGACAGCAGCAGTGATGGCTCCAATAAACTGGGTTCCTGCCATCTGCATGGGAGACCTGGACTGAGCTTCAGGGTCCTGGCTTTGGCCTGGTCTAGCTCTGGCTATTGTGGTGCTTGCGGAAGGAACCAGTAGATGAATGCTTACTCTCTTGCTCTCTCTCTTTCTCCGTCTCTATCTTTCAAATAAATAAATAATAAAAAGATAGTTATGTGCCTTCTGAAATCCATCATTATATAAATGGCTGCAAACTCCCAGAGTCAGTGATGCGTCTGGCCAGTGCTTTTGAAGGCCTGCACTTAGGGGGGAAAGAAATGGCAGCTGTTACATCTGTGCAGATCAGCCACCATGCTGCCATAGAGAGCTGCCTCCCACAAATGCCACTCGCTGCATCCATTTCTCAAGGCTTCGCCACCTATCCACCACGGGGTCTCACTAAAGTTCATACAATCACATCACTCTCTCTTGCTGACTTCCAAATTAATTGAGAAATACAAATAGGAGAATCGAACAAGGACCAGAACATTGTCTTGTGGACAAGACTGATTTGGAGAATAGACCTTGATCAGTGCCCAAACCAAGGTTTCTGACTCTTTTACCTCCAGCCTAGACTTTGGCGCCGTCCTAAGGGAACATGTGGGGGGTGAAGGCACCCTTCCCCTGTCCTCCTTGGTTGACCACGTGGAAGGTCAGAGAGGAGACACAGGTGTACTGTGTACAAGGGAGCTCTGGAATAGAGAGCCAGGTGCTCAATGGGGACTGCGAAGCGGGTACTCCACTGCCCAGCAAAAAACAAACAACAACAATAACAACAAAAAGCTGGTTTTGCCCCACGAACATCTCCTGAGAGTCTTGTCTGATTACTGAGGCCATCTGGGAGGGAGAGTGCTTCAGTGCTAATTTGAGCCCCATTACTGTTTTTGTTTTTTTTGTTTTTGTTGGCCCCAGATGGCAGAGGACATCAAGTCTAAAGACAAGACAGAGGATATGAGGGAGCTTGAAACTGAGCTTGCAAACTGGTAGCCTGCTGAACAGATCCAATCCACAGATGTGTTTGATTTGGCCCATAAAAATTGTCAAAAATATGTTTTAATTACTCATCGGCTTATAAAAATTGGTAGAGTTCACAGAAAAATCCCAGATTTTATGACTTCTCTAGAAAAGTGCAAAGATTCTGGCCACACAGATGTGAATTTCTTTATGGCACAATCAGCTGGACAGAGTGTCCAACTGTTTCTTTCCAGAAGGGCTACAGTCCCCACCTAGGCTTTGTCTGTCAGGCTTAGCCCCTATCTATAGATGCATTTGTCTTTGGGTTAAACTGACCAGAACTAGAGATTGTTTGTGATCTGAAAGAAATGCAAATCATCCATCTCCACGTGCTTAATCATGTCAGAGCTAGTATTTGGCAATGTGGAGAGTGCAAGGGAGGTGTGTGCCAAGAATCTGACCATCCATTGCGTGTGGGGGAGGGAGAAACGAGGAGACATCTGTCTGTGCATTGAGGATGGGAGAAATTGCTGTGAAAGGCGGGAGAAAGCGGCGGTGGCGGGGCACACCCTGTAGTATATGGAAGCAAGCTAGGCTGGAGCAGGTGACTGCGGGAGTCAATTACAGCCTAGTGTTGCTAAGGTAACTCAGGCTCTGTGCACAGGCTGGAGGGCCTCCGGCCTTCTCGCTGCGAAGGCGGCTGATTTAGAGGCCAGATCTTGGAGATGAGGGATGCTGATGAGGAAAAATTGTGCAGAGGAATTATCCTGGGTTGGGAGTCCATGTCTTGAGTCAGATGCAAACAGAGCTACAACATCCTATATGGAGCTACTAGTAGCCACTCGAATTGGAAAGCATTACATTGCACTCTTTATGGAAGTTCTTTCCAAACTGTAGGTCATGGTGGGGTATATGGCACAGCAATTAAGTCACTACTTATGATGCCATATCCCGTGTTACAGGATCTGGTTCTAGGCCTGGCTACTCCATTTCCAATGCAGCTTCTTACTGGTGTGCACCCTGGTAGGCAGCAGATTCTGGCTCAAGTACTTAGGTCTCTGCCATCCTCATGGGAAAGCTGGATTGAATTCTAGCCTCCTGGTTTCTGCCTGTCCCAGCTCTGGTGGTTGTGAGCAATTCAGGAGTGAAGCAGCAGATGAAAGATCGCTCTATCACTCTGTCTGTCTGCCTCTCTGCCTTTCAAATGAAAATGAAAACACACAAATAAATACATGTTAAAAGCTCTTTAAAAAAACAAGTCATTATATATTAGTGGGCAGGGAAATTAATTTAGTGAGACAAAATCAACACATTAAAAAATGAAAAAAGATCTTTTAATGGAGTGCATTCACATAGTAAAGCTAAATATTATTTTGTGAAACACTGGTTTCAGGGTGTGTGTGTGTGTGTTAAAGTAAACATACATGTATATGAATGCACAAGCACACATACTGAGTTGTGATATCAAATGCTTCCTTTTTTAGATTTATTTATTTATTTATTTGAAATGCAGATTTACAGAGATGCAGAGGCGGGGGTGGGGGGTGAGAAGTCTTCCATCCACTAGTTCACTCCCCAAATGGTTGCAATGATCAGAGCTGCACTGATCCGAAGCCAGGAGCCAGGAGCTTCTTCCAGGTCTCCCACGTGGGTACAGGGTCCCAAGGACTTGGGCCATCCTCCACTGCTTTCCTAGGCCATTGTAGAGCTGGATTGGAAGTGGAGCAACTGGGACTTGAAGTGGCACCCATATTGGATGCCGGCACTGCAGGTGGCAGCTTTACCCACTACACCACAGCGCCGGCCCCTCAAATGTTTTTTATTCTGCACATTGAACTTTAAAGCATCTGAAAGCTGCTGCCACAGACCACAGAATCATTCACTACAGCAAGCTGACTGGAGATGCCTAACTTGGCATATGTAGGGGATTTTTTTTTCTCTTTTGTTTTTGTTTTTTGTTTGTGAGCAACATCAACAGATGTAGATCAATCATAACTCTCTAAGGAGCAACTCTCTGGTATCAAACACACACACACACACACACACACACACACACACAGGGGTAATGTTGGGCCAGCTGGGAAACAGATTTTGAGGTGTGGCTTCTCAGAGAGGCCACCTGGGAGTTGTAGCAGTGCAGGTGAGTGTACTAATAACGTCAAAAAGACAGCATATTCCACAGTGCTGGACCCAAAGTCTGTTCTTGTTCAGAATTTCCCAAGGTTTCTAGAAGCAACGTCATCCCCACCATGTTTCGCATGGGCCCCGTTGTTGATAACCTTAGCAGACAGCCATCCCTAATGGAGACTTAGTTTTGTTTTTGTATAGGGGAAACCAGTACATCAAGAGAACTTGAGTTTTCAAATGAATACTCACCAAATCCAAGCCCCCAATTTTTCATAGATTCAAAAGGTGTGAGAATTATTCAACTTGCTATAAAATGTTCTAAATGTGTATTCTCGATTTCAGTTCTTAGGTTGTGACAGTCTGGTAACCAAGAGTTTGTTGGCTAGTACCAGTCCAGAGACCACAGTATGAGTGGCACTGGACTGAGCCAACTAATCATAGTAATTCTATTTCCCTTGTCAATTTATTGGTGTGAGTATGGGCTACAACATGACTTCTAGCCAATAAGAGGGGCTATCTCCTGAGAGCATAGGGAAGAATTTCTCTTTGTGTTAAAAGGGACACGTGATATTGCTGTTTCTTCCAGCTTCTTGATGTTATAGTTGAAGCCATCTTGTGATCATCAGGTAAAGGACCAACACTAGAATAAGATGGAGGACAACTGGGTCCTTAATGATACTGCTGTGCTGCTGAATTACCAGCCCTGGAATTCCTCTGTGTTTGGACTTGTGCGAACACATACAAGGGCCTTCCTGGTTAAGCCATTTTCTGGTGGCTTTGTTATTTGAAACAGAAAGAATTCTGATTGATTCACCTTGTAGAACATGAAAGGGTTACTTAATTTGGGCACAGAGGCTTTGTCTTACCTAGGATATTTTATAGTAGCTTAGAATTCCCAGAAGAGATTGTCCAGATAAGGAATGGTTAGACAAAGCTGCAATTGTTTATTGACCCACCAGCTATAGCAGATGTTATTCTAATTCTGTATCTTTGGTTTTGTATTTTTAAAATCAATACACAGTAAATTATTTTTAAAGATTGACTTTATTTATTTGAAAGGCAGAGTTACACATAGAGGGAAGGAGACTCAGAGATCTTCCATCCATTGGCTCACTCCCCAAATGGCCACAACAGCCAGGGCTGGGTCAGGCTGAAGCTAGGAGCTTTGTCCAGGTCTCCCATGTGGGTACAGGGGCCAAGTACTTGGGCCATCTTTTGCTGCTTTCCCAGGCACATTAGCAGAGAGCTGGATTGGAAGTGGAGCAGCTTGGACCCAAACCAGTGCCCATATGGGATGCCAGCACTGCAGGCAGCAGCTTTACCTGCTACACCACAGCTCTGGCCCGAATACACAGTAAACTGGTTTATAATTATAGGAGAGTTGCTTAAATTTTAACACATACACAGATTCATGAAGCCACCACCACAATCAGGAGATGGAACAGTCCCATCACCCCCAAAAAACTTCATCATGCTATTTATGAGGTCACACACCCTGTTCTCCATCACCGTAATTTTGTCTTTTGGAAAATGTCATAAAAATGGGAACATACAGTAAAAGATTATCTTCTTTCACTCAGAATATTTTTTTCATCCAAATGGTTGCATAGTCAGTCGTTTTTATTATTAAGTAGTGTTCTGTTGCAGGGATGTACAACAGTTTGTTGGTCCATTCACCCTTGGAAGGATTTTTGGATTATTTCTAGGTTTTGGCGATTATGAATAGAGTTTTTATAAGCTTCCAAGTACAAGTTTTGTGTTAAACACATATGTTCATTTCTCTAAGGTAATACCCAGGATTAGAATTGCTGGGTCATATGTTAAGTGTTTGTTTAACTTTATAGAGGGGCAGGCATTTGGATTAGTGGTCAAGATGCTGCTTGGGATTCTTGCATCCCCTAACAGAGAACCTGGATTCATGTCCCACCTTTGCTTCTGATTCCAGCTTCCTGCCAATACACACCCTTGGAGGCAGCAGATGATCACTTGAGCTCTAGGGTCCTGGTCACCCACATGGGAGACCCAGAATGAGTTTCAGGTTCTTGGCATCAACCTGGCACAGTGCCAGATGTTATGGGCATTTGGAGAGTAAAC
The DNA here is from genome assembly GCA_949820135.1 of Sylvilagus floridanus. NCBI lineage: Eukaryota > Metazoa > Chordata > Mammalia > Lagomorpha > Leporidae > Sylvilagus > Sylvilagus floridanus. The sequence goes on from OX463223.1 coordinate 94,868,839, forward strand.
CAGCTAATGGAAGATCTATGTCTCTCTGAATTTCAAATATTAATAAATAAAATTTTTTAAAATATTTGTTTATAATAAACTGGTTAGGTGTTTTCCAGGGTACCATTTTATATTTCTACCAGCAATATTATGAGAGTTCAAGATTTTTCCCTATATTTTCTTTGAAAAATATTTTCAATATTTCATATTTCAATACCATATTTTCTTGATGACTGTATCTATATAGGAAATCCTGAAATAAGGTAATGTGATTCCTCCAACTTTTTCTTTTTGATTCCTCCAACTTTTAAAATCTTTTCAAAATTGCTTTGGCTACTTCAGTTCTTTTGCATTTACAGATAAATTTTAGGGTTCCTGCGACTGTAACTACAAAAAAATTGCTGGAATTTTGATAGGAATGGCATTAACTATACAAACCAATGTAAGGAGAACTTACATCTCTAATTTTGTTGAGTGTTTCAACCCATGAACATGGTATGTCTCTCGATTATTTAGGTTTTTGGACAGTATTTTTTTGTAGTTTTCAACGTAAAGACCCTGATCATGTTTTGTTAGACTTTTACCTAAGTGTTTCATTTTTCAGAGTTATTATAAATAGTGTTATTCACTGGTAACTCACTCTCTCTCTCTCTGTCTCTCTCCATAACTCTTCCTTTTAAGTGAATAAATAAATAAATATTTATAAAAAATAGGGTTAAGTTACCTAATTTAAATAAGATATAAGGGTTGGGATAAATAGATTTTCCACATGGTATCTATAAATTCTTCAAGTTGTTTAGGAGTTATTCTACAGCAAGATGATAAAATATCATACACAAATGGTGTGATTGTGTACCATAAACAATAATAAGCAATAGTAAATATTTAAAATAATAAATTGTACAAAAATATTAAGTACTTATTGTGTGCCAGAGACTGTTCTAGCAATTATACATGAGTGAACACATCTAGCAAACCCTATGAATTGGATACTATTACTCCCATTTTACAGATGAGGAAACTATAAATGAACAGTCTGGGTAAAAACTCAGCTAGTCTGGCTCAGAAATGGCACTATTAGCCACTACACAATGAATTGGAAGAGTCTAGAAATAGACCTCTAAATGTCTGGGAATTTAGTATTTGTTAAAGGGGGAATTTCAGATGATTATGTGTAATGTCAATAATTATATAGGAACAATTGGATGGTTCTTGGGAAAAAATGAAAATCAGAACCCTGCATTTGTACTGTGCATCAAAATCAGAAACATATGGTTTAAATACACAAGGTTCAAAGACAACAAATTGAGAAAAATATGTGTTACAGAAAGACAAAAGGTTACTATCCACAATATAAAAAGTGCTAGTCTTAACTCAACAAGACTATTCAACAAAATACATAGGCAAAAAACACAAATAGGCTATACATTTTTTAAAAAGATGAATAATTATACAAATAGCTCAGGAAAAAATTAAAGATGCTCAACCTCACCAAAAATCAATATAATGATTGATGTAAGGATTGACATATCACTTTGTAAGTGTCAGACTAGCAAAGCAAAACTATTACTGAAAACATACAACATTAGCAAGGGTTGAAGAGGAACATCACTCTCATACTCTAGTACTGTGAATATAAATTTGGCACTATCTATCCAATTGTAAAACATGCATAACCTTTACTGCGTTTCCATTCTAGTAATTTGTCTTAAAGAACAAATATGTGCAAAGGTCTGTCTACAAGGATGTTCATTGTTCTAAAATAATGAAAATTCCATGAAAATTTAAAGGAACACCTACCCGATGCAACTAATTAAGAAATAAGGTAAATCTTTAAATATTGACATCTTTAAATATTGACACCCATAATCTACTTATTTCTGAGTATCCTTAGGGGATTTCTTATAGATTGACTGCTAGCTAAATTAACACAGCTTTCTAACCTGTAAAATGGGCATAATCACATAAAACATTTTTAAACACCCATCAGTGAAATTGAAAAAGACATAATAAATGGAAAAGTATTCCATGGTTTTGGATTGAGGGAATTAATACTGTTAAAATGTCCATACTATGTAATCTGTAGATTGCTATCAAAATTTCTATCAATTTTATAATTTCTATAAATTTCTATTAAAATAATAATGACGTTCTTCACAGAAATAGAAAAAAAGTCCTAAAGTTTATGTGGAATCATGAATGATCCCATGTTACCAAAGCAATTCTGTGGAAAAAAAAATGTTGGAATATTGGAGGCATCACACTACCCGACTTCCAAATATACAAATGTAGCACAACAGATTAAGCTGCCACTTGGGATGTCAGGAATTCAATCTTTTTTTTTCCAAGATTTATTTTATTTATTAAAAAGTCAGAGTTACACAGAGAGAGAAGGAGAAACAGAGAGAAAGAGAGAAGCCTTCCATTCTCTGGTTCACTCTCCAGTTGGCCGCAGCCAGGAACTGGGAGCTTTCTCTGGGTCTCCCACATGGTTGCAGGGGCCCAGGGAATTGGGCCTTCCTCTACTGCTTTCCCAGGTCATAGCAGAGAGCTGGATCAGAAGTGGAGCAGCTGGGACTTGAAATGGTGCCCATATGGGATGCCGGTACTGCAGGCCGCAGCTTAACTCGTTATGCTACAGTGCAAGCCCCAAGATTTATTTATTTATTTGAAAGACAGAGTTACACACAGAGAGAAGGAGAGGCAGAGAGAGAGAGAGAGAGGTCTTCCATCGCTGGTTCACTCCCCAGTTGGCCACAATGGCAGGAGCTGCACAGATCTGAAGCCAGGAGCCAGGTGCTTTTTCTAGGTCTCCCACTTGGGTGCATGGACCAAGGACTTGGGCCATCTTCTACTGCTTTCCCAGGCCATAGCAGAGAGCTGGATTGGAAGAGGAGCAGCTGGGTCTAGAACCAGAGCTCTTATGGGATGCCGGTGCCGAGGGTGAAGGCTTAGCCCATTATGCCACAGCGCCCGCCTCACCAAAAGTTTGAAATATAGGCTGTGAGGGCTGTTCAAAAAACTCAAAGAATACCTATTATGAAAAAACTATACATGGATTTTACAAATTTTTGCACAAAAAAGCCTAACTTTTAATTCTAGTTTCCATGAACTTTCTTAAGTACCCTTGAATAAACACAGTGATTTACTATTCAGTCATAAATAAGGAAGAAATCCTCCCATTCCCAACAATTTGGATGGAACTAGAGGATGTTAAGTGAAAAAAGTCAGAAAGAGAAATGCCGCATGATCTCACTCATATGTGGCATCTAAAACTATTAACGTCATGGTAGTAGAGAGTAGAATAGTGGTTGCTAAAGTCCGAAGAGGGGAAGGAAGAATGAGAAGTTGGCCAATGTGTACAAGGTTACTATTAGAGAGGAGGCATAGGTTCTGGTACGTTCTACTGCCATCCTGGGTAACTATAGTTAATGTATCTTTCAACACGCTGGAATAGATTTTTAAAATATTTATTTATTTATTTGAGAGACAGAGTTACAGAGAGGGAGAGACAGAGAGAGAGAGAGAAAGAGGGAGAAAGAGAGAGATCTTCCATCCACTGGTTCACTCCCTAGATGGCCACAAAGGCTGGAGCTGGGCTGATCCAAAGTCTGGAGCCAGGGGCCAGGAGCTTCTTCTGGCTCTCCCATGCAGGTGCAGGGGCTCAAGGACTTGGGCCATCTTCTACTGCTTTCCAGGCCACAGCAGAGAGCTGGATTGGAAGTAGAGCAGCCGGGACTTTAACTGGCACCCATATGGGATGCCGGCACTGCAGGGATTGGCTTTACCCGCTAAGCCACAGTGCCGGCCCTATGTCTCTTGTTTTTATTCTTTTTTAAAATATTTATTTATTCACTTGAAAGGAGAGCAATGCAGTGCAGTGCAGGCAGGGAAGGAGAGAGGGAGAGAGGGAGAGAGGGAGAGAGGGAGAGAGGGAGAGAGAGAGAGAGAGAGAGAGAAAGAAAGAGAAAGAATCTTCCATCTACTGATTCCCTTCCGAAATTGCTGCAACAGCCAAGGCTGGGCCAGGCCAAAGCCAAGACCCTAGAACTCCATCCGGGTCTCCCAGGTGGATGGTGGGCGTCCAAGGAATTGGGCCATCCTCTGCTGCCTTCCCAGGCACATTAGCAGGGAGCTGAATGGAGAGCAAAGTAGCTGGGCCAGGAACCCACACTCTGATAAGGGATGCCTGCTACACAAGCAGCAAATTAACCTGCTGAGCTGCATGCTAGCTCCTGGAAGGGAGATTTTGAATGCTCTCCCTGAAAGAAATGATAAATGTATGGTGATGGATATCCTAATTACCTTGGTTTGATCATAATGTATCATGTGTCTAAACACCATATTACACCATATTACACTCCATAGATATGTACACCTATTATGTGCAAACTAAAAGAATAGTTTGGTATTGGGGCTGGTATGGATTTCAGGACTACTGAAAAGATGATTTACACTGACACGTACTTACTTGGGAATTTGTTTTTTGATAAAGATTAAGAATGTACAGAAAATGTTTAAAGTCCTACGAGGGGCTGGTGCTGTGGCTTAGCGGGTAAAGCCACCGCCTGCAACGCTGGCATCTCAAGCCAGTTCAAGTCCTGGCTACTCCACTTCTGATCCAGCTCCCTGCTATGGCCTGGAAAAGCAACAGAAGATGGCCCAAGTGCTTGGGCCCCTTTACCCACGTGGGAGACCTGGAAGAAGCTCCTGGCTCCTGGCTTTGGATCATCTCAGCTCCAGCCATTGAGGCCATTTGGGAATGAACCAGTGAATGGAAGACCTTTCTTTCTCTCTCTCTCTCCCTCCCTCTGCCTCTCTGTAACTCTTTCAAATAAATTAAATAAATAAATAAATAAATAAATAAATCTTTTTAAAAGTCCTGTGGAAAATATTAACCAGTTATTATTTATTAAAACAATAACTATTAAAATTAATACTATTAAAACAATAACAATTAAAATAATAACTAATTGTTATTTAGTAATAATTAATCATTATTTATTAGAGGTAAGATTGTAAGAATATTTAATAACTTGGAAAAATGATCACCAAAAAAATTCCAGGTGAATTACAGAATGAAACACAATAAATCCTACAGTAGCACCAGAAAATACAATACAGTTTCTAATTTTGGAGTAGATAGGCAACATTCAAAAAGCAAAAGCCAAAAGAAACTATTGATGCATCTGAATACATCATCATTTAAAACAACTGTATCCTAAAAGACCCCATAAACAAAATTTAAAAGTAATCAAAAGTCTGCAAAAAAATTCCCTCACGTGTCACAAAGATTTATATCCAGACTACAAAATTCAATAATAAGACAAATCATCCAACTGGAAAATAGACATGAGCAGGCAAGTTACAAAATGAGAAAAACAATGACCAACAAACATAAGAAAATATTTCTTAGCCTGGCTAATAATTAGGAAAATGCAAATAATGAGGTATTTCTTTCAACCATTACGTGGTCAAAATATTTAAATGGCTACTATCCAGTGTAGGTAAGAATTTAGGGAAGTAGTTATTCACCTCTGGGGCAGAGGTGTGTAAACTGTAATAATTTTTCTACATGACAACTGAGCATTGTGTACTAAAATTTCAAAATATGTTGTCTTTTTTAAAAAGATTTATTTATTTATTTGAGAGGTAAAGTTACAGACAGAGAGAGGGAGAGACAGAGAGAGAGGTGTTCCATCCCCTGGTTCACTTCCCAATTGGCCACAATGGCTGGAGCTGCGCTGATCCAAAGCCAGGAGCCAGGAGCTTCTTCTGGTTCTCCCATGTGGGTGCAGGGGCCCAAGGACTTGGGCCATCTTCTGTTATTCCAGGTGCAATAACAGGGAGCTGGATTAGAAGTGGAGCAGCCGGGACTCGAACCATCACCCCTTTGGGATGCTGGCGCTGCAGAAGGAGGCTTAGCCCACTACACCACAATGCTAGTCCTTATGTTGTCTTTTTGATCCAGTCATTTCACTTCTTCATGTTTATCTTGGAGAAATCTTTTAGCTTAGGCACAAAAAAAGCATGCACAAGAATTTTCACTGCAACATGGTACAGTTAGTTATTATTTTTAATTTTTTGGTACACTCTACATGCTTTTTATTACAATACTACCAAGCATACAAGGAAAATTCATCATCCAGTAACAACACCTAAAGTATAAATATTTGAAAGGAAGGGAATAAACAGATTCATTAAATTATGATTAAATCATTGACCAACTAGAAATTTCTTTTTAAAGATTTATTTATTTATTTATTTGACAGGTAGAATTACAGACAGTGAGAGGGAAAGACACAGAGGGGTCTTCCATTCGCTGGTTCACTCCCCAAATGGGCACAACGGCCGGAACTGGGCCTATCTGAAGCCAGGAGCCAGGAGCCTCCTCCAGGTCTCCACATGGGTGGCAGGGGCCCAAGCACTTGGGCCATCCTCTGCTTTCCCAGGCCATCAGCAGAGAGCTAGATCGGAAGAGGAGCCGCCAGGACTAGAACCAGCGCCCATATGGGACGCAGGTGCCATAGGCAGAGGATTAACCTACTGCATCACAGCGCCAGCCCCCCAACTAGAAATCTTATAATAAAGCCAGAAAAAATATTGTGAAATATAATTTTCAACCTTTGTTCGCATTCAAGGAATGAATCCAGTCCAAATAATTCATGCATTAGAATTTAAATAACACAGACTGAACTAGAGGCTAACAATAGTCAGCAAATAGCCTTCTATAAAATAAAAATACGGAAGTGTAAATCCTAATATCAGTGCACTATTTGTTTCCATACTTTCAAGAACATTTTGCTTTGCCTGTACATAACAGTTACAGCTACAGACTAGGTAGAGAATATTACACGTGTTCTGACTGCCAGTGACTGGAAAGACAACTACCACACTATTTTTTTTTAAGATTTATTTTATGTATTTGAAAGGCAGAGTTAGAGAGAGAGAGGAAGAGAGGGAGAGAGGGAGAGAGAAAGAGAGTGATTGATCTATCTGCTGAACTGGGCAGGCAGGAGGCAGGAGCCAGGAGCTTCATCTGGGTCTCCCATGTGGGTGGCAGGGTTCCAGGTACTTGGGTCCTCTCCGCTGCTTTCCCAAGCGTTTAGCAGGGAGCTGAATCAGAAGTGGAGCAGCCAACTCAACCTGGCACCTGTATGAAATGCCAACACTGCAGGCAGTGGCTTAACCCACTATGCCACAACGCCCACCCCAGCTAACACACTATGAATTCATCCATTTTTATGTTGTAAAGGATTAGCTACAGCAACTCTAAGTACCATAACAATTTAATTTTGCCAATGTCCAATCAAAGTAGTAGCTTTCGCCAGCAAAATGACCTATTCATATTCAATGAGTCAGAAGTTAGACTAGTGCGGGTTAAGCGACTAAAAGTGGTTTGCTTTTTGCAAAAAGGTCTCTTATATATTTTGGTGCTTTTTTTCATGTGGAAGAAATGAGTTATGGGGAAAATTTGGGTATCCATATGAGCCCCTTCTGTTCCCCACCACACATCTCAGTGACAGATATGACTGCTCCTTGCTAGAAGCAGTCTCCTAATCCTCCCCAGCTCAGGTTCTGCACAGACAGCCAGATGTACAACCCTGCAATGTTTCACCAGAACCCCTGTGCACCTCTGAGGCTGGGGATGCAATGCCAGCCCTGGTTCCTTGGCATTGCACACATGCTACCTAAAAAACAGACGGCCACTAGAGTTACCCCTTTGCCTTAGGTTTGAAAGGAAACAAAATGTGCCTGCGCCGCGGCTCACTAGGCTAATCCTCCGCCTGTGGCGCCGGCACACCGGGTTCTAGTCCAGCTTGGGGCACCAGATTCTGTCCCGGTTGCTCCTCTTCCAGTCCAGCTCTCTGCTTTGGCCCTGGGAGTGCAGTGGAGGATGGCCCAAGTGCTTGGGCCCTGCACCCCATGGGAGACCAGGAGAAGCACCTGGCTCCTGGCTTTGGATCGGCGCGGCGCCAGCGGTAGCGGCCATTTAGGGGGTGAACCAACGGAAGGAAGACCTTTCTCTCAGTCTCTCTCACTGTCTAACTCTGCCTGTCAAAAAAGAAACACAATAAATGTAAAGTGTGGGGGCCAGTGCCTTGGTGCAGTAGGTTAATCCTCTGCCTGTCGGCGGCCATTTGGGGAGTGAACCAATGGAAGGAAGACCTTTCTCTCTGTCTCTCTCTCTCACTGTCTCTATCTCTACCTCTCAAATAAATAAAATCTTTTAAAAGTGTGGCAACTTTTCCAAGAACACAGTATCTTCACTTTCTCACAGCAGCTGCAAACTCTGAAGTCTCAGCGGTGAGTGGGGGTGGGGGTGGGGAGTGTCAGGTCTGGAGAGGAGCCTGGGAAGGGGGTGGGGGGGGGGAGACGTAATTCTGCACATTGGCTCCGGGAAAGTGCAACATCACTGGGGTGGTGCCTTCAAAAATCTCTCCTGCAAGTTTTCCCTTGGAGTCCAGGGGCCTCACCTACTGTGCAGAAATAAAAAATGTTAGCAATTTTGCGGGGAACAGGACTAGGCAACCAGGAGCACCAGGTGGGGAGGAGGTCTTAAACCCACACCAGCTGGAACAGCCGCGTTCTCCAGGGAGAAAGCTGGCTTTCGAAAAAGCCTGGTTTTCGAAAAGCACTATAATAGTAAAAGATTGAAAGCCATATATGTTTATCAGTGGGTGAGTTGTTAACTCACTCAATGAAATACTGTATGGTAGGTAAAATGAATGAAGTTTGTCTGTATATACTTACATGAAAATGTCCCTAAACTGTGTTACGTGACTACAGCAATTAATAGAACAATACCTAAAATAGGATGAAATTTGTATTTAAAAAAATGAAGGACACAAAACACAAACACAAACAAAGCTATTTCTATTTGTGTATATGAATGTAAGGAAAACTTTAAATTTGTCTATGTTGAATATTTTATCATAATGTAATCATGTGTAATTAGGAAAGTATTTTTAAAATGAAAAAAGAACAAAACTGAAGTTAATTGCATGCTAAAGAAAGGAAAGCTTCATGGTGCCATTAAAATGTTATAGGGAAATATTTAATTACATGACAAATATCACTAGGTTATTAAATAATAACATGCTATGATACTGTGCTTGCTTAGAACAGTAAATACATATATAATGTACAGAAAAAAAAGGAGAGGACAAAAAAACCAAAACATTAATACTAGTCCTGTCTGGGTGGCTAGATTATGAGTGTTTTTCTTTTTGTATTGTCTATGGCTTCATCTAATTTCTGAATGTTCTACAATAAAAAAAGTTTAAAAAAGAACACACGTGTGTGGGGGGGTGTGGAGGTTATATTGGTTAGAACCAGGACTAGAGAAGAAATGGAGTTAGCAAGAGAATGAGAGGCTGCTGCAGACTGAAGTGTGAACTAGGGCTGTGGGGTATATGGGATTTTAGAATTAGATGTGGGGAACTAGACTGTACTTGGCCTAGGAATTACTAGTAGAAAATGAAGGGTTAGAATTAGGAGTAGAGAGCATGGATTATAAGAATTGGTGGTTATCCTAGCCATTAAAGTGCTCATCTCCCACATTGGAGTGCCTAGATTTGATAGCTGCCTCCTACTCCTGCCTCTGGCTTCCTGCTAATCCTGGGAAGCGGCAGGTGATTGGCAAGTACTTGGGTCGCTGGCACCCAGGGTTCTGGCTTCCTGGCTCCTGGATTCTCCCTGGCCCAGCACGATTGTTGGGGTCTGGGGAGTGAGCCAGTGGACAGATTTCTGTGTTCTCTCTGCCTTTCAAATAAACAGAACAAATAAATAAAAACTAAAACAAAACAAAACGCTGGAGGGTATAATTAGTTTTTATTTCCTCTATGTCACAAGAGTTCTTTGAATGGTCCTTTTGTCTATACTTTAAAATAATTAATACATACTTTTTGTTAAAATTCCAAACACTGTCAAAGCGTATAGAGTTGCCAAAGCCCTTTCCTCCTCTCACCCTTCAATCTCATTGCGTGCCCGCAAAGAAGCAAGGTTAATAGGGGTTCTCCTGTAGCTTTGTATTCCTATACAACCTTCTACAGGCCCCTCACCAATTGCACTAGTACCCCCAAATCCTACCAAGGAGAAAAAGAAAGAACGCTTGAGAGCTTACTATGTGCCAGCCCTTGTGGATTCACTGTGATGGGCGACCCCCACCCGGTCGTCTCCAGCTCTCCGTACTGTCCCGGCTTGTCTTCTTGCCGCCCCTTCCGCTAACACCCCCCCCCCCCCTTCACAGGGCAGCTAGTGAGGTCGTTAATTTTAAAACGTAAATCAAGTCAAGTCATGCTCCCTCGAGAGGCTTTCTACACGGCAAGAATCCAAGCCCAGTTCCCAGAGACCCTGCTATCTTGTAAGGTTGCCTCTGCGGGGCCATGAGTAGCTCAGGGGCGGTCCCACGCCGGGAACCCGGCTTCAAGACCCAGGGAGCGCCCTCCCCGGGGGCAGGGGCGGAGCTTCTCCGCGGTGGGTGGAGCCTCAAATCTAGTGTGAGCGGAGTCGGAGCCGGGAGGCTTTCGAGCGAGGGCGAGCGAGGGAAGCAAAGCTGAAGCAGGGCCGCGGACCCCGCACGCTCCTGCGGGCCCCGCGGAGCCTTTGCGGCGGAGGTGAGCGTCTCCCCTGGGATGGGAGAGGTGGGTGCTATTCGCACGGCCGCCCTCGGCGCCTCGCGGGGTGGGTGGCGGTTCCCGCTGGAGCCCGTGCGGAGGCGCGGAGGTGGCGGCCTTGGGGAGCCTGCGGGAAAGGCTGCTGAAGGGGCCGGGCGGCCTGCCCCAGCCCTCCCTGACCCCGCCTCCTCTCCCCTCCCCCAGGCCTCTGCCGGCGCCAGCGGAGAGCTAGCCGCATCTTCGGGGACGCCCGGGCAGCGGCCGGCAGCGCGGCGACAGCGGCCGACGGAGGGGATGCGAGGTACCGGCATTAGCGGTGGCCAAGTGGCCCTAGAGAGGGAGTAGAGGCCGGGCCTTCGGCATTTCTCCCCCGGGTTCGAGGAAGGCGGCCTCAGAGGAGAGGGCAGGTGAGGGGCGGGCAGGCAGGCTTTGCGGGTAACTACTAGGCGTTGTGTATGTATGTTTTGGTATCTAAATGGTACTACACACACACACGCACGCACACACACACGCACACACACTCGTTTCGGAAAATTGCTTTTTAAAAATTGAACAATGTGTTTTGCACATCTTCCTATATCAGGGAATCCAAATTTATCTCAGCTTTTAAACAGCTGCATTGGATGATTGTACTACAGTGTATTTAACCATTTCTTGATTGATGTACATTAGCCTGTTTCCTTTGGCGGGGGGGGGGGAGGGAAGGGACGTATTACAAGCAATGCTATAATGAATGGGTTTGTGTATATGTTTCGTGCACATGTATGAGTATTTCCATAGGAGAAATTCTTAAGGGAGTAATCTCTGAGTAAAATGTATATGCATTTTGAATTTTGATAGATTTGTCCAAATTGCCTTCCCCAAAGGCTATACTAATTTATACCCTTTACTGTTGTGCAAGAGTGTCTATTTTTCCACAGTTGTGTCAACAGCAATTATTATCAATCTTTGTAATTTTAGCCAATTTAAAGGGCAAAAAAATCGTATGTTGTTGTTTTCATTTGTATTTTCCTGATTACTAGTGAAATCAAACGTAGTTTATTCGTCCCATTACAAAAGTAAATGGGCAGATATCAAGTCTTCCTATCTATAAGCAATATGCATTTTGAAAATACAACCCTAAAAAATTCCACTTGCAATAACAAAAAAAGCCATTAAAAATACCTGAAAGTAAACTATAAAACTTTATTGAGGAATATAATAAAAGAAGGTTTTCATTAAATGGGGAAGAGGTACCATGCTTCTGGATAAGAAAGCTCGATTTTTTTAGTGATGTCTATTTTTTCTATATTGGTTTATACATTTGCTGCAATTTCAATAAATATACCAAGTTTTTGAAACTTAATATGTTTCGAAAGTTCATCTAAGGGGGGGGGAGGGATGGCTAAGAAAAACTGGGAAATGATTTTAAAAGATAAGTAATGATGGGGCTATTTCTACTACTAGCTATTAATGTATTCTAAAGGAGCAATATTTAAATTAGAATGGACAGAACAATGCATTAGAATGGAAAAGCCCACAAATCGAACCACATTGGATCCCAGGATTTATTGGTGAAACATTGTTGGCTAGATGTGGAAAAATTGCCATATTAAAAGCTTCAAGCACTAACCACCACCACCACCACCACCCCAAGTTGAATTTGCCTTTGAGGGCAGACTCCTTTGTTTGGAGAAAACCACTTTATTGGATCTTTTTGGTTATGCCAAGGTAAAGCTTCAGTACTTAAAATTGGTGGCTCTACAGCCAGAATGAACGCTATGAACCTTTAGTTAGATTAAGATGGATTCAGGTTAGCCTGCAGTGCGGCGAGGAAAGAAGTCTGGTTATTATAGGTCTTTTACAATTTTTTTTCGATCTAATGGGCAAAAAGTGTTATGTCATTGTTTGCATTTGCGTGCTTATTGTGAGATTGAACATCTTTTATATGTTAGTCCAGGATAATATGTTATTCCTGGAGGCAGGTAACAATAGGAGACCCATTGCTCCCCTTCTAGAATGGAGTTTGGCTAATTGGTACAGCCCTGCCCGGAAGCGTGAGAATAAACAGGTTGACTTTTTAAATTTTCCTCAAGCACTGGGCAGGCTCTAGACACCTAGATTGGGGGCGGAGGCAGTTTTCAGGACATGGCCGAGATTTGGCGCTGAGCTGTGTCATCGCGAGGTTTGGCAGACAGCTCCGCAGTGGGTCGGAAACCTCGTGGTAAGCGAGATCCCTGCAGGACGAGAGGTTCCTCCCTTCCCCCCGAAAAACTCCCAGTCATTTTCATGAAGCCCCGCCTCTCTCCTTTTTAGGAGCGTGTACCAGGTCTCGCGAGATCTCTTGTTTCCTAAAGGCGAGGCGCGGGCGGCATCCTGCGGTGAATCTCGAAGGTCTCTTCGGGGCTAAAGCGTATTATCGCGATAGTTCTTACAGCGCATGCGGGAGCCGGCGGCGGCAGGTTGGCTCCGCCCCTCAGTCCTTCGTGAGGTTGTGCGTCATTTGCTTTTCGCTTCGCTTAGGGTGAGAGCGGAGCTGTAGAGACTTAAGCTTTGGTGGGAGGAGGGGTCTGGGAAGGGTTGGGCTCCGGCTTTCCCGGCCGGTGGAGGTTCTCGCGGGATCGCGCGAAGGCGGCAGCGTTTCGGCTACTGACTGCAGCAGCCGCGGAGGCGGCGGCTACGTCTTCGGCTCCTACTGTTCTTTGCCGGTGAGTTCTCGCGGGAGCGGGTGTACGTCCTCGTGGGATCGTTGGCGGTGGCAGAGGTAGCTCGGGGGTGGGGGGGCAGTGACTAGGGTCGGTCCGCCTGCTGTTAAGATGGCGGCGGAGGCTGATGTCTGTCCGGCCAGGACCGAGGACTAAGGTGTTGGCTATCCGCGTTTGTGACGCCTCTCAGGTAGCCGACATTAAGGAGGTGACGAATGGCGAAATGCCGAGGTGCCGGTAAACGCGACCGCAGATGAAGACCATCCCGTTTCTAGTTGGTGGAGGCGACACCATTTCCCGGGCCTCAGCCGCGTGTGGGCCCGCCTTTGCCCCACCGATCGGTCAACGCCTCCGTTGTTGCCGCCGCAGTGGGCGGGTTGGGGCGAGTGGGAGGGGAGTCTGGAGTGGCTGGGGAATGGGGTTGGGGTTAGATTGGTGGGAGAGGAGACCAGCCGACTAGGACTGGTACCCTACCCCCTACAGTTTTTATGCGCGCCCACCTCCGTTCTCAGCTTTTGCTGAGATGAATCCCAGATGAATCCCCTAGTTTTTCTTTGGTTGGGCTGGGCTCTACTTCCCCAAGTCCCACGGTCTTAGAGCTAAGGGTTGGGGGGTCAAGCTGTAGCGCCTATACTCTTGCCCCTTCTCCCCTAAATCATCGTCCTGCCCAGTCTTTTCTGCGTGGATACTTGGGGCTCTTATTTAAGGAGAGGGGAGTCGGAGCTTTTCCCTGCCAGCCCTTCCGCAGGCCTTGTAATTTAGAGCTTAGCCCGAGTCCCCCTAGCCTGCCCCGTTTTCCTCTTCCATCGGTCCACAGGCGCAGACGTTGAATAGAGCCTATCCTGATCCCTACATTTGCTCCATCTTTGTTGAGGGAGCCACAGTAGCCATGCATTTCCACAGGTTTTCACGCCTATATGACTCTGATGGGCCCTGGTTTCTTCCAACTCTGCATACTGCTAGACCACTCTTAGGCAGAACAATGAATGGACCGCTGGGGTCAGTAGTTGGATGGTTCGTGGACCCTTCATTTGTGGCTGTTAGCCTTCCCTTTCTCGTACCCCCTTCCCCTCAAAAAGGGAGGGGGAGTTGTAGAGGATAACCCTCCAGTAAACCAACTTTCTGTTCTCTGTCCCTCACCCATTCCCACTGCAAGCTTGGGAACCGCCCCTTTTCCCTGTCTTGCTCTGAGTTTCGGTAACCTCTCGGTCTGTGGACATCTATTTTTGTTGCTAACCACCAGTACATGCTTCTCACTTCTTGATCTTTCTATACCTTGTGTCCCCCCCCCCCCCCCACGCTCTTTTTCCAAGAGCCAAATTCCCTAGAGAGGAGTCAGGCTTCCCCTATGTGTTCTAGAAAATAGCATCGATTTAACCCTTAAACATTGCCCTTTCCTGCTTTATTTCCTTTCCCCTCCATACTACCCCTATTGTAGGCAATTAATAATTTCCAATCATTTGTTTCCTTTGTAGATTACACGATGGGCATTGTTATTTTTTAGCTCCAAGTTTGCATATACTGAGGACACACCAGCATTTTCCATTCATGGGAGGCAGTCTGTATGGTGGAAATACTGTGTGTACCTTGGGTTTTCATTGAACTTTGTGACCTTGGGCAAGTTTCTTTTCAGATTCTCAGTTTCTTCATCTGTAGAATGGGGATAGTGGTGCTTTCTTTAAAGGATTTTTGCTAGAATTAGAGAATTTATGCAGGTCACTGCTCAGGGCAGGCACACAATAGATTGTGATTTCTTTTTGTAGGAATACACGTGTAGATGCATCCGTGTCATCTGCTAGTTTTATGACCTGGAAAAGAATAAGAAATCTTTGTTTTGATCCATATATTTCTTGTCCAGACCTATCATTTTTGTGTGTGTTCCTTAGAAGCCAAGCTCTATCTCTGATGGTTCATGATGTTTGAATGTGATTCCCACTCTGTCTGCTTTCACTAGCCTAGGGATTTTAGTGCAAAATCACTATCTTGGAATGACCACCAGCTATAATGTTGTCAAGAACCACACCCAGGTGTTCTACCTTTTGGAAGGGGTGCCTCATCCCTTACCTACTCATTCCTTCCACTCTTTCAAAGGCAGTCTGTCCTGACATCTGCCCTATAAAAGTAAAGAAATTTGGTGCCATGCGTTTTACAGTGGTCAAGGGAACTTCTGGCTATTTTCCAAGTGTTCATGCTGCTTGTCCCTTACATTACTTGTTTGGGCCCTTAAAATCTGGGAAGATCTGCTATTTAGTAATCATCCTCTTACCTGAGCAGAATCATTTATATGTGAGCGATTTTAGATTATTTGGAATACGGAGCAGCTTTTCCAACAGTGAGTCACTTCTGCTTCTTTCGTGTACTACCTCCTGTAGTGATTTTTGCCATTTTATATTTTCTGACATTAAGTAGAAGTGACTGTATTCAATTTGGGGATACTTTTCTGTTGCTATTCATATTTTGATTAGACCAGTGCGTTTTCTAATCACCTTGGCTTGGTTATGGGAGTTGAAGTACTAGGATTGAAAATTTACATTGGGTAACCATCTGATAATTAACTATATGTGGACTCTGGTTTTGAGCTTCATGGTTTCCGGTTCAGTTTGAAGTGTAACAGAATTTCCCTCTTTTTTATCGGAGGACAGGAGGTCACTAGATGCCTTTTACAGTGAGTTAAGCAGTAATGAAAGTAATGAAACCTCCATTTGACTCTTGTCGTTCAGCGTTAGGATAAATCTGGGAATGATAATCTAGACATGACCTAAAAGGTTTAATTTATTCTAGGTAGATCTCTGAGAAGAGAGGAAGGAGTGGCAATAACAAATGAAAACTTTGTCTAAGGTTCAATGGCAAAGTTCAACCTGAGTTTCCAGGACATTTATCGTTTGCCTCCCAGTATGGCCAGAAAACATATGTGAAGGTGAAAAATAATTTTTATGTGTATAGTATTTTTCACAAAGTTTAATTTTCCTTTTTTTACCAGTTTCAGTGAAGATACAAAATTATCTGTGTGATAATATCCTGTAATTTCATTTGGAATGACAACTGAGTTTTCAGGAGTTAAAGCTTTTAGTTGCTGAGTTCTAAAGTTACTGATCAAAACGGGTCCTAAAAAAATGCAGATTGATAATGTGAAGGCTATTTCAGAAATAATTGTGATTATGAACACTGATAAAATGGTTAACTCTTCCACACTCTAATTAATAAATGTGTTATGTATGTCTCCCCCAACCTTTGTTTCATAGGTTCTCCAGTAGCGTAACCTGAATTGGGTTAGTGCTCTAGAAGAACCAGCAGATCAACTTGATCAGGACGGTTCAAGAATCTTTTGGAGCAGTGTTGGGATTTCCCACCAGAATGAGTATGATTGGCTGTGATTTTAGGTTCGTTTTTGAAGATCATTGTGGGCAGTATTTGTATTTTACTTCCTGGAATGGAGATGGTGGGGTATTTCCATTTTGTGACCGAGATACTTTGGTTTCTTCCATTATCTGGATCTGATGTGGGACTGGTAGCTTCTTGTATGTAAGTGTTACTCCTTACTGAATTAAAGAGAACTGTTGAAAGCACCATAAGCATCATTCAGAAAATAAAATTGCAAGACAGTATGTCTAACCAGTTCTTTTTTAAAGTCCTGAAAAATTTTAAACAGAAAAATTGAATAGCATAATGATCCCTGCAGGTACATCACCATCTTAACATGCAGCAACTTGGCAGCCATTCGTTTTCATCCATTTTGAAATAAATGGCTGCTGTTGTTGTTATTTGTAAAGTATCTGTATCTCTAAAGGACAAGTACTTTTCAAACATAAACTCAAAACTGTTATTACAGCTGAAAACGTAAACTGATTTTTTATATCAAATATGAAACTGTTCACGTTTCCCTGACTTCTTGTTTTGTTTTGTGGTTATTTTGTTTTGTTTTTTTGCAGATTTAGGATCCATAAAAGTCCATTTATTGCAACATTATTGCAAAGGGTTGATATGGCTCCTAGATCTGTTTTAGTTTGCAGGTTGTATCTCTTTTTTTTCCTTCAATTTTTTTTTGTTGTGGAAAGTGTCCTGTAGTTTCCCACACAGTGGGAATTACAGCTCAGTAATGGTGTCTAATGCATTTTGCTAAGTTTAAGACCCTGGAGGACCCATTATAATCGAACAATGGCAGTAATCTCCTGTATCCCAGTTGGAGTTGATACTGCTGGCCTAGTCAGTATCCTAAAATAACTAGTCATGGATTCCTTTTTCTGTGGCAAAGTCTGATTTGATTTGATACCTGACTTCAGTTCCATGTCTTGGCCCTGCTTACTGCTCCATGTTAAAAGTAGGCCGCCTGGTGGAAAAAGCTAATGTTTCCTAGATAATCACCTGATTGTGCTTTTGGGATTCTTAATGCATGGTTTCAGTTTCCTTAGGTGATTTACTTATTTTTACCACAATATTAAGTTGCCTTTAATTTTGATGTTGGTATCTCAGCTGCTCTGACCCATAACTTCTAAGCTGCTGAGACCTAGTGATGAGTTCCTCTGGCTTCATATAGTTCTTGAAATTGCAATACAAAAGCAATAGTTTTTGAGAGCTTTCACTTGCATCCCGTTTTTCAGCTGTCTATAAAAATACACAACCATAGTTTTCCTATTTTTTATTTCTCACCAGTTTGTCCCAGCATAAAGTCCTCTTAAAGTGTTTGTCTCTTACTTGTGCTACATTGACCCTTCTGTGGTCTACTGTGTATCCTATCCATGGTGAAAATCTGAGAATGGAAATTGGACACATAGGCTTTAGCCAGCCTTTGATTTAGGCACAGGTGGGAGCAGAGCAAGGCCACTTATGCCCAAATAAGAGAAATTCCAAGTTAAGAGGGGGAGAAAGGGTTGAGATCATCATGAATGCAAGTTTTTGAAGTATTTAGATGAAATATGATTGTGAATCACCAGTGCCATGGGTAAGTCACTACTTGAAAATTGACTATTAAAAGAAAGAAGTGATTCCTTGGAAATTGATAGTAAGCTTATGCATTCAACAAAAATAATTTTGAGCATATTGGATGTAGGATGTATCCCTGAGTTTCCTGTAGTTAGGAAGTTCGAGCAAAATCACTTAAACCTGAGTTTGTGAAACTAGGGTAACCCGGGTATTGGTATAAATTTTGCACACAGCAGCCATTCCAATTATTTGAATTTTTCCACAGTTAACAGCTGCAGGTTCACAATGGAAGTGCTGTTGACGTTTTTTTTCCCTTTTGTTGTTTTCAACCATGAGTTCAAAGTATTATTGAAATGCTAAACTTGGTTGCTTTGAAAATATTTGCCCTTCACATTCCATGTTACCTCTTCTGGCAAGATTAAGTCAATTGAAATATGTTGTGAAGCTGTAACCATATTAGGCTGCCTTACAGTGATCTCACTATCTGTAAGGTGGATCCTGTCAAGCACATGGGCTCTTCGTGTTTTTGTTGTATTGTTCTCTGACTCTTTTCCTCAATGACTGGTTACCAGATGTTTATATATGTTAATATCAGGGATAATTCAGCTCTTAAGATTCTTTGGAAGCCCTCTCATTTGATGTGTCATATGGGTTGAGTTGCTAAAACTTGATGTACTTGTTGACCAGCTTGGTCTTCTGGTTATAAAAATGCTTTCAGATAGTGAAGGGGAGTGGCTTTCTGTGAGTAAAACAGCTGTAGGCTTTGTTTGGGCTGTTGTTAATCCTGACCATTTTCTACTTTTAGGCCTCTTAAAATGTTTCTAGTCATTTGGTTTTTAAAATTAACAGTGCTGACATAGATTGATCCCAGAATGTGATTTCACAGAAAGTTGGAATTTAATTTCCTATGACTGTATGATTGAATGGAGAATGGCATATAGATCCGATTCAGTCTGAATTGTTGATTGAGTTAGATGAGTGTTAGAATTCTTCAACCCTGAGATTCTGGTTGTATAATCTTATGCATTGAAAGACTGGTTTTTTTCTGTCATTAGTCATTAAATGCTGACTAAAAGGGACTAAGAGTAGGGACATGAATTATTCTAGATTGACCTTTCACTGTATTCATTTAGATTTAAAAGATTTGTAAGTCTGAACATAGTGCTATGCATTTACTACTTTTAGTACAACTCAGATTTTTAAGTCCTTTTGATTAGCTATTAGAGATAATTGTTACAGAAATGTGTGAGTTTTGGAATACTTTTGAAAGACTGCTTTGATTATTACATTATTCATTGTGATTGTTTTCTTGTTTGTCTATTTTATCATCAAGCATACTTCTCCTGGTCTTTTCTTTCCTTGAAAGAGTTGGGGCTGGTGCTTTGGCATAGCTGGTTAAGCCACCACCTGCAGTGCCAGCATCCCATATGGGCGCCGGTTCGAGACCCTGCACTTCCTATCCCGCTCTCTGCTATGGTCTGGGAAAGCAGTAGAGGATGGCCCAAGTCCTTGGGCCCCTGCACCCACGTGGGAGACCTGGAAAAAGCTCCTGGCCTCAGATTGGCACAGCTCCTGCCATTACAGCCATCTGGGGAGTGAACCAGCGGATAGAAGACCTCTCTCTCTCTCTCTCTCTCTCTCTCTCTGCCTCTCCTTCTCTCTCTGTAACTCTTCCTTTCAAATAAATCTTTTTTTAAAATGTCGGAGCTACGAAGAGAGAGAGAGAGAGAGAGAGGGAGGGAGGGAGGGAGGGAGGGAGGAGAGAGGAGAGACAGAAAAAGAGATCTTCCATTCACTGGTTCACTCCCCAGATGGCTGCAACTGCCAGAGCTGGGAGCTTCTTCTTGGGCCTCCAACGTGGATGCAGGGCCCCAATCCATTGCTTTCCCAGGTGCATCAGTAGGGAGCTGGATTGGAAGCAGAGCCGCGTAGGATTGAACTGGCACCGATATGGGATGCTGGCACTGCAGAAGGCAGCTAAACCTGATGCCCCACAGTGCCAGTCCCTCGTCGTTTTCTAAAAAATTTTTAAAAAGATTTTCTTCATTTATTTGAGAGGTAGAGTTACAGAGAGAAGGAGAGAGAGAGAGAGAGAAGGGTCTTCCATGCACTGGTTCACTCTCCAAATGGCTGCAATGGCCAGAGTTGGGCCAATCCAGAGCCGGAGGCCGGAGCTTCTTCCAGGTCTTCCACGTGAGTGCAGGGGCCCAAGCGCTTGGGCCATCTTCTGCTGCTTTCCCAGGCCATAAGCAGAGTGCTGGATCTGAAGAGGAGCAGCTGGAATTCAAACTAGTGTCCATATGGGATGCCGGTGCCACAGGCAAAGACTTAGCCCACTATGCCACAGTGCCAGTTACTAAAAAACTTTCACTTCTGTTATTCTTGACTACTGTGTTCTGTCAGTTGCAGTGTTATAACTGGAAAGGCATTTTAGCATTGTGGTTAAGAACATGGACTCTAGAACCTTGGGTTCAACTTCTGTCTCCATTTCTTACCTGCTGTGTCATCTTGTGCAAATTATTTAACTTCTTTGTGGCACAATTCTTTGTGTATAAAATAGTGATGCAGTATAGGATTTTGGACCATTGTAACTGACTTAACACATGAAAAGTGTTTAGAACAATGGTTCTGAAACTGAAGGGAGCATCCGAATCACCTAGAGGGCTCGCTGAAGAGGATTGCCGGGCCCTATCTATCGAGAGTTTGTGATTCTGTAGTTCTAGAAGGGGCCCTTGTGTTTTGCAGTGGCAGTGAGTTCCCAGGTGATGCTAATGTTGATGGTCAGAGAACCAGTGGCACACAATGTTAGCTTATTTTTTCTGGACTCTACTTTCTTAGCCTGGGTAAATCACTTCACTTTTCTGTGTGGTCTAGTGTTGCCTTCAGCTAGAAGCAGTTTTTAAATCCTCTGATCATTCTTAGTATGTAGTTTCCACATCTGTTTCTGTTTCCTGCAAATTGGCAGCTGGATCCAGAGCCTTAATCAATTGAGGATCATTCCCTTTGACAAAAACATTGGCAGAGGTATATTCACTCAGAGCATTCGTTGTTATGCTGTCTTGGATTTTTTAGTCCATTAGAGGCTACAAAATGGTGACATTCTAATGCTGTCAAGTAGTTTTCATGTATTAGCTGGAATAATTGTATAAGATGTTTTCCCTCATTTTTTTATTGGTTATTCAGTGATAAAATTTATAATAGGAAGGACAAGTTATAAACTGTCAACTTTATTTTTTTTTAAAAAAATACAGCTTTCAAGATAATGAATTGATACCCTGTTATCCTTGAAAGTATATGTATATGTGGACATAGCTATGCAGTCATTGGTGTAAACATTTGATGGGTTGCAATACGTTAGATTAATATATTGAAGTTCAAACTGTCCCTCTTTTGGCTAGTGGGAATCTCTGATAGTCTCATAATTTCCTTGCCATGTAGTGTCTCAGAATGTTCTGGGCTTATACATTTCTACTCCAGACCTGAAATCTGCTAATGGGATTAAAATAAAAAGTGAAGTCAAAAGAAATTGCCATGGGTAGCTTTGAACCTTGTATCTAGTCTTCCTTTTCTCTTTCTACTCAACATCTCCAGGCTACCTCTTCATTCTGCCTTTTTATGATTAGGAAATTTTTACTAGAACTTGAGTGGAAAAGTTTAAGAAGCCTTGCTAATAGTAGGAAGAGCATGGAGCCCAGGCAATTCTGGGTTTGGGGCCCACTAGTTTCATCAGGTTCAGCAAGTTATCCTGTTCTGTCATTTGTCTCATTTGGGAAAGTACCTGATTCATATGGTTATTGGGATTAAGTGAGAAAATAGAAGATTTTAGTACACTTGCAGGTGACCAGTACCTGGTAATTTATTTAATACAGTAGCTCACTTAACCCCTCCAACTGATTAGCAAAGCATGTGTGGGGTCATCAGGAGTGAGGAGGAATAGGGTTTGTTCTTTGGTAATTTGGGTTCTAGGACTTTTGGAGAGTGAAAACTGAATGTTCCACTAGAGTAGTTTTCACTTTGCCTTATGCAATTCTGTGGTGATGTGCATTAACATTAGTTGCCTTGATCTCTCTGACTATGTGCTATTCAAGGTTCTTTTGTTCAGGGTTCTACTGTAGCCTTAGTAACCCATAATGCATCTTAGTAGTCATCATTATCACTGTAAGTAAGAGTGGCACCATATATAGCAGGTTAGAAAAAGGTAAATATTTCTTTTAACATTTTATGTAATATATAAGGTATAATATGTGGCACATAGTAAGTGCTCAATAAATGAAGACGATTGGGTCTTCTTAAATGAAGATTATATCTTCCTTTCCTTCTTACATCTTAACCTTTCTTCATCCAGTTTATCATTTACTGAGTATTTCTAAGTAAAAGGAGTTGGGGGCATAAAATGAATGAGACTTGTTCTCTGCTCTTGAAAAACAATCTAGTTAAGGTCTCTGAACTCATGTTTAAAGTTTCTTAGCCTTTTGCTTCATGTCATCATTTCTTCCCCTGTCTTGTCCATGCATGATATGGCCTATCTATCGTTTCTCAAAGCTCTCCTAATTCTGTGTGCCTCTTCAGCCTTTAAGATTGATTGCTGATATGTGAGAAAGCCGTCAATTGTCTACAATGAATATAGGGTACTATCAAGAAAAACCTGTGGGCCAAGATTAGATTTCAAAGTGACACATGTGGTTGACACTATACAATACCAGTTTGTGGTCTTTAGATGGACCTCCACCTGGTCTCCAGCCTCTGTTGTGTTGCTTTAACTCCTCTTTTTCTTCCCTTCCCCCTCCCTCCCATAAAAATGTTTGCTGCATAAAGATAGAGGCTCCTGTACGCAGTTAGTGATGAATCAACTCTGTAAAACAACAGCTGTTCTTCATATAAACTTGGGTTTGAGTGGGCCTAGGGTATATCACTACATTTCAATTCATAGCTAAAAATAATAATCAAATTCTAATCTACAGGTTGCCGTGAGCATTAACATGAGATGATGTCTTTTAAAATGTTTAAATTATAATCTGCAAGAATAAGCTCATTATAGTTTGTGAAAAAATGCTTAATAGCTATGATACTTGGGGCAAATTACTTCATCACTGAACCAGTTTCCTCATTCTTTAAATGAAGGTGATGCTATCTCTCTCATCCAACAAATATTTATTGAGAATGTACTCATTGCTGCCACTTACTGGGAATACAAAGATAAGCAGCTGGGGAGTGGAGGACGTCATGGTCTACTTATTGGAGGGAGAATTGTAAATCATGCTCAGGATCAGCGCAGTAATATGAGGAATGAGCAGAATGTGCTATAGCACTTAATAAGAGGGCACCAGAATGCCACATAGAGTTTTGTTCGAGTTAAGCACAATGTGCCAAAAGTGTGTCATAAACTTGAAAATACTATACAAATGAAGTTAGCTAAATGTGTCTCAAATGAATCAGTGGCCTCAACTGTTATTTAATTTCTTCCTAAGACTTACAACCCAAATGCATTCATTATTTAAAGCTTGATTTTCTGCCCTCCTTAAGGGTCCTTCTGTAGTATAGTACCCTGAAAGTTACATTTTTGTCTCAAAAGAATTTTCTTATCCCATTTTATAGTTCCTACTATATCATTGAATTAATTCAAGAAAAAGTAGAAAATGTGTACATATGTGGAAGATGGGGATTTATAGAGCCATCATGTTTAGTCACCATTAACATTTTGGTGTATACCCATCTAAATAAAGGTAATTTTCCACTAGAAAATCAGGGACAGGCTTTTCTTAGAATAGGAAACTCAAAATGTCCAATAACAAAGATACCCAAATGAGAAATCAAAAATGCAAATTAAAATAATTTTTTTCTTTTTGATCATTGAGTTGGCCAAAAAACTGCAATATCAAGTCATGATAAGAAGTATAGGGAAGAATCTGGTTTCATAATACCTACACAGTGGTGTAAATTAATACAGCTATTTTAGGGGTAGTTTTCAAACTGATAAGTATTTGAGAGAAGTGGTCAAGAGGAATGTAGCTTTTTCTGTAATTTTTAATACTGTGAATGATATAAATTATTTCTGAAGTAAAAATTGAAAACTTTTGATGTCCACATAAAAATGCTATTAAATAATATTAAATTTAAATAGTACTTTAGCATTTGTAAAACCATTTAGTCAGAATATTTTGGGAATACGAGTATTTCTCATTTTATTATGACTCTTTTGCTTGTAAACACATTTTTAAGGGATGTTTCCCATGATTATAGAAGTAAGCACAGCTTAGAGAGAGCAAGCGAGCGAGCGCTGTCTGGTGATTTGCTCCCTAAATGCCTGGGACTGGGCCAGGCTAAGAGCAGGAGCCAGGAACTCCATTCAGGTCTCCCACATGTGTGGCAAAGACTCAAATATTTGCCTCCTGGGCATGTCAGCCGGAAGCTGGATCAGAAGAAGTGGAGGCCTGGGATGCGGGCATCTCAAACAGTCACTTAACCTGCAGCCTCACAGTGTCTGGCCCAGACACAGCTAATTAAGTTAAAAAATACAGATAAGCACACAGGTCTGCAGTTAAACCATTCGGAAATAAGGGCTGTTAACATTTTGACACATGCTATCTTCTTTGAAGGCTTTTCTTTATGCCTCTGTACTCTCTTAAAAAATGTAACTCATTGCCTCCCTTAGGACAATTTCAAACAAAAGTGCTAAAAGAATAGGATAGTGAGATCTGCATACCACCAGCTAGATCCAACAGTTATTAAGTATTTGCCATTTTATACACTCATCCTTTGATATCCTATGGGGGATTGATTCCAGGACCTCACACAGATAACACAATCTATAGATGCTCAAGGCCCTTATAAAATGGTACAAAATTTGCATTTAACTTACACACGTCCTCCTGTATATTGTAAGTATAGATAACTTACAATACCTAATATAATGCAAGTGCTGTGTAAATAGTTGCTAAACTATATCGTTTATGAAATAGTGGCAAGGGAAAAGTCTGTGTTTAGCAGAGATGTACATTTTTTTCCAGAATGTTTTTGATCGCGAATTGGTTGGATCTGCAGATGTGGAACTCACAGATACAGAAGGCTGGCTGTACATATGTGTGTTTAATTTAAGGATGACACTCATCCTTAAGTCCACAACTTGCATGTCCTAAGAATGAGAACATTTGCAAAACTACAATATCATCATACCTAGGGAATTTGTTATTTTCCTTTTTTAAAATAGTTTTTTAAACAGAAGTCATTTTTATAAAGATTTACTTATTTGAAAGGCAGAGTCACAGAGAGGCAGAGGCAGAGAGAGAGGTCTTCATCCACTGGTTCATTCCCCAAATGGCTGCAATGGCTGGAGCTGGGCCAGTCTGAAGCCAGGTGCCAGGAGCCTCTTCCAGGTCTCCCACACGGGTGCAGAGGCCCAAGGTCTTAGGCCATCTTCTACTGCTTTCCCAGGCCACAGCAGAGAGCTGGATTGGAAGTGGAGTAGCCTGGGCTTGAACTGGTGCCCATATGGGATGCCGACACTGCAGGAGGTGGAGTTTGCTATGCCACAGAGCCGGCCCCCTAAAATATTTTTATTTATTGAAAGACAGAGATGAGGGTAGAGAGAGATCTTCCATCTGCTGTTTCACTGCTCAAATGGCCACAACAGGCAGAGCTGGGGCAAGCCAAAGCCAGGAGCAAGGAACTCCATCTGGGTCTCCCATGTGGTGGCAAGGGTCTAAGGATTTGGGCCATCCTTGGCTGCCCTCCCAGGGCAGGGGGTTAGCTGTGGACGGCAGTTTTAGTCCCAGCTGCTCCACTTATGGTCCAGTTCTCTGCTATGGGCTGGAAAAGCAATAGAAGATGGCCCAAGTGCTTGGGCCTCTGCATCTGTGTGGGAAACCTGGAAGAAGCTCCTGGCTTTGGATCAGCCCAGCTCTAGCCATCTGGGGAGTGAACCAGTAGATGGAAGACCTTTTTCTCTGTCTCTCCCTTTTTTGGTCATTCTCCCTCTCAAATAAATAAAAGTCTATAAAAAATGTTTATTTCAAAGGCAAGTGACAGGGAGAGAGAATCTTTGACCTACTGGTTCAATCCCAAAATACCCACAGCATCCGGAACTGGACCAGGCTGAAGCCAAGAGCCAGGAATCGGAAACACTATCAAGATATTCCACGTGGGTGTCGGGCCCAAGTACTTGAACATTTTCCACTGCCTTCTTAGGCTCATTAGCAGAGAACCTCAATCAGAAGCTGAGTAACCAAGACTTGAACTGACACTCCAGTATTGGATATCAGTACTGCAAGTAGTGGTGGCTTAATCCGCTGTGCCACAATGTTTGCCACAGAAATAGTATTTTTATATTTATATTTTAATATGTTGACTCATGTCCATGTCATGATGTATACTACTTTAGGATTTCTAATGGCTGCATTATATTCTGTTGAATGCATGATTCATAATTTATTTAACCACTTCCCTGTGTGTACACAAAATTTTTAAGTTCCAGGTTTTCATATTAATGCTTTGCTGTAAACAGAAGGCAGTCAGTAAATTAGTGTTGAATGAACGAAAGAATCATAGGAATATCCTGATAGAGAAATATTCATTACACCCACATGTACTTTCCTTAAGAAATTTCTAAAACTGAAATGCAAAAATTTAAAGCTTTGATACTTATTGGAAAATTGCCCTTTAGAAAGACTATCCTGCATT
Organism: Sylvilagus floridanus; assembly: GCA_949820135.1. Taxonomy (NCBI): domain Eukaryota; kingdom Metazoa; phylum Chordata; class Mammalia; order Lagomorpha; family Leporidae; genus Sylvilagus; species Sylvilagus floridanus. The sequence goes on from OX463223.1 coordinate 94,895,717, forward strand.
TTTCAATGTGGTATGTTTTATATATGCTCCATGGTGATTCACAATATAATAATGCCTTGGATTAAGCCTCGATAAATTTAGTGTTGTGAAAGAGCATAAACCTGGATATATCCAGTATCTTTATATAGATGGCTTTCTCCATGTCTGTATCTGTTGCCATATTTTGCAGAGGCTAGTTTAACTCCTTCAGCTTGGAGCACCTTGCATCTTAACCCTGTTCAGGTTTTTGCTCCTCAGATTCCCTCAAAATATCTTGTAGAGTCCATCTTTAATAGGGAGAATAGTCCAAAGAAATGCAGCTATCACCTGAAAACCTTTTACCTACAGCATTTTAGACTTTTTTCATTTAAAAATAAATGCAGACTGTCTTTAATGAGTGAATTAAAATCTGCCTCCAGCAGGAGAAATTATAGTCATGTACTGTGTAACATTTTGATTAGCAGCAGACTGCATTTGTCTGGTTTGTTATATGTCACCTGGGGACATTGTAGCCATCTTTATTTACGTAGGAATACTACAGTGTTGACACAGTGATCAAATTGCCTTATGATGCCCTTCTAACAATATATCCCCTTTTTAAGGTACAGTAGTACTGTACTGTCAGCTTTAAAGTGGTAGTCGTTTCCATGTCCAGCAGAAAAGGTATATGAGACTCTGTATTTGGTATTATCTATGTCAAGCTCCTTATTTTGTAGGCCCAGAGTTAGAGGTACTGACTTGTCCAAGTTGTCATGGCTGGATAGGGGTGGATTGGTTGTTTGAGCTCAGGTTACCTAGTTCAGGGTTATTTCCATTATACTTCATCTTTCCTTAAAACTGATCTTAGTTCTATTTCTGAATGTGCCACCAAGCATCAGCCATAGAAGTGCAGAATAAATGGTCCCTTCCTATAAGAAAGTTACTCAAAAAAGGAGGGAAATTTAATGAATAGAAAATTTATATGAAAAAGGCAAAAAGTATAGACTTCCCTTTGCTCTTTTGACCGTATTAAATTCCAACCTGAGGTCAATTGAGAGATCTTTTGGTTGACAATTCTATTTGGTTCTGTGTTTTCATGCAGATATATGGATGTCATAAACCAGCAGATTGGACTGGATTTCTTGCTTATAAAGCTTAAACATTAAATTGATAGTTTCTTTTTTTAAAAAAAATTATCAGGAAGAGTTATACACTCACACCCATTCCCTCCCCCACCTTTTCCATCTGTTGGTTCACTCCCCAGATGGCCAGTGCTGAGCCAGGCTGGAGTCAGGAGCTTCATCTGGGTCTCCCAGGTGGGTAGCAGGAGCTCAGGTACTTTGGAGATCTTCCACTGCTTTTCCCAGGCTACTAGTAGAGAGCTGGATTGAAAGTGGAGCAACAGCTACATGAACCAGGGCCCATATGTGATGCCAGCTTCATGGGCTGCAGCTTTATCTGCTATGCCACAACGCTAGTCCCCTTAAAGTGAGAATTTCTGAGCCTGTATTTTCCCCCTTCCTCTTCAACTGTTTTAAATTATAAAAGTAGCATGATTCCTGTTTTTTAAAAAAATTCAAAGTGAACACTTCAGTTAAAAATTAGTCCCCCTCTCTAAAGGCAGTCCTCTTATTTATACCATGCCTCAGAAATCTCTTAGCAATTTGTATATATTACTTTACACCTTTTAGTATTTGCTTCTCCATTTATGTGCTGTGTTTATTTTTATGTGGTAGAATATACAGCTCTACTCCATTCTTTTTAATGGCAACAATTGTACCCCGAAGTATAGATCTGGCATAATTTAATCTTTCCCTATTGTTTAGCCTTACCAGTAGAATTGCTGCTGGGTCAAGTACTTTGGACAAGTACTGCCAAGTAACCCTCAAAAAGGCTGTTTTGAATGGATGACATTCCCACCAACAGTGCTTGTGACTAGTATTGCATTGTCCACATTATCTGTCAGAGATGAATATTGTTGATCGTTTTAACTCTAATCTGATGGATGAGAAAGCGCTGCCTTGTTTGATTAGCATTTTCCGGCTGTTAGTAAAGATGAGCAAATGTTTATATCCTCTGTAAGTTGCAAGTTCATACCTTCTTCCTTCATTTTCAATTGGATTATTTGTTTTACTGAGTTACGAAGTTCTTTTTGTATATTTGAGATTTTAACTCTAATTCTATTGCAGAGATCTTCTGCTTAAGAGGAGTTTTACTGTGATCGAATGCTTATTATTTTTTTCTTTTAGGTTTCTCAGTTACAGGACTTTGTTGGAAGGCTTTTTTCCAGCTCGGATTACAAGACTGTTTCCTTGTATTTTTTTTTAATAACTTTCATAGTTTGGCTTTTCATGTTTAAGTATTGGTGTGAAGTAGGTGTGTATTACTGTATTCATCCAAATAATTAGCGCCTATTTTCCACCCTGGGAACAACTATTTGATCTGTGAAAATATGCTCAGCTTAAAAGTGAAGTATTTCTGAAAGTGTTATTTATTTATTTATTATAAAAACCTTTGAAATGTGTGCCAAGTAGAAAACTGGCTTGGTTACTTTTAGCTCTTTTAGTTTTTGAGGCTAATTCAGCTTGTTCATGTTTAATACTTAAGCTTTGTTTTGAATTGAAGGCAGAGTATTATCAATAGTGCCTTAAGGGATCCCCGTTATTATATTTCCGTTTGTTTAAGGTCCACATTGCCTTCAGAAGCAGTGGTGGCTGAGAACTAGAGTACCCTTGCGAATAGACGAGCACATTTCATGTAATAGATATACTAGAAGACCTCAAAAAGTGCTCATGGAGAATGGAATTACAAGGAAAATAGGAATTTTCCAAGAACTTTTTGAAGCCCCCTTGTAAATATTTGAAAGCAGCAGACTGTTCACATTGTTTGGTTTATTTAAAAACATTTGAAGTGACTGTGTGCCAGGCTGTGTGTGTTGGTTTTAAATTTACTCTAACAGAGCTGGTTTTGTCTGTCCCGCATTTTGGGATCTAGCCGTGTGTTTAAAGACTTTGTTTTGTGATTTTCTTATCAATGAACTAATTGGAGTCTCATAGCAAACCTGTGAAGTTGGAAATATTTTCATCATATTGAAAAACTTTCTGCCATATTGATAATTGCTGTGAATATCTTGCTCTTTTTAAATCATAGAAAAGAATTTTTGTCTGTGGTCCTTCTAAATTCATTTGAGCTAGCTCAAAGTGTGATATCCAGTTAAAATCTTTGACTAAATGACATGGCCTGCACAGTATTTAGTAGGCTAGTTGGCCTTTGGAGAATTATAATCTGAGAATGAAACTGGAGCCTCCCGATCTTGTCATCAAAGTAGAGTTTAACTTTTTGTTCATTGCAGTGCTTAATGCTACCAATCTGGAGATTAACACATACTGTATGTTCATTCTCCTTATGCAGTAATATGTACACAGTTTGAAAAGACCAGCTCTTTCTTGCTTTTAATCAGATCTGTCTGCCTCCCTATCTAGCATAAGGTTGTAGCCCTTACATTAATCTGGAGCAATAACAACATGACTTACTGTTTGCTGGGCACAATCCTATGAGATAAACTGTGTTTTTTCTTTGACAGAGGTAACTGACTCAGAGAGGTACAGTAACTTATCTAAGATCATACACCTAAGCCCAGGTCAGTTGTCCTATACTTCATTTTGACTCTTTTCCGCTAACATTCCTTAGTCTTTACCTTTAATATAAGTTTTAAAAACAGACATGTCAAGAAAAAGTAAGATGAAAAAAATTTTAAAAATGAAAATAGACATGTATGGGAGCAAATAAGTGCATTACTGAGATGTCTCTTCCTTCTCGCATGTAGCTATGTCGGGTTTTTTTTTTTTTAAGATTTTATTTATTTGAATGACAATTACAGAGAGAGGTCTTCCATCTGCTGGTTCACTCCCCAAATGGCTGCAGCGACAGAGTTGAGCCAATCTGAGGCCAGAAGCCAGGAGCTTCTTCTGGGTCTCCCACGTGGGTGCAGGGATCCAAGGACTTGGGCCATCCTTTGCTGCTTTCCCAGGCACATTAGTAAGGGAGCTGGATTGGATGTGGAACAGCCAGGACTCGAACCAGCATCCATAAGGGATGCTGGCGCTGCAGGTCAGGGCTTTATCCCACTATGCCACATCACTGGCCCCCATAGCCATGTCTTTTGACACAATATATTAAGGCATATAAAACCTTGCTTGTGCTTTCAGCTTTTCTTTGTGTGTTTTTATTATGGACTTTGTTGCCTATATATTATTAAGATCTCTAACATACTTTTTTTTTTACTTTTTAAAAAAATTTTCTGCTTTTCTGTACACTTAGCTATCTTATAGTACCCATCTCAACAATGCCCCCTGCATATAGTATGATTACAACTATGAGGGTACTGCAGAAAGTTCTTGGAAAATGGAATTGGGCGATAAGTTTTTTTGGTCCAAAAAATTAATATCTGCTGTTTGAATTTTCATGAGTTAGAGAGAGAGGTAGAGAATCAGAGAAAGAGAGAGAGGTCTTCCATCCACTGGTTCACTCCCCAAATGGCCTGTGGCCAGAACTGAGCTGATCCGAAGCCAGGAGCCAGGAGCTTCTTCTGGGTCTCCCATGTGGGTGCAGGGGCCCAAGTGCTTGGGCCATCTTCTACTTTGTCAGGCCATAGCAGAGAGCTGGATTGGAAGTGGAGCTGCCGGGACCCGGTGCCTTGGGATGCTGGCACTGCAGGCCAGGGCTTTAATCTGCTGTGCCACAGCACCGGTCCCAATAATAGGCATTTCCACATGAACTTTTTGAAGACCCCACCCATACTTGTTGAATGGAAAGATGAAGGTTAAATGAATCTGGTTTCCTCTGTTGAAAATTTTGCCAAGAGTTCTAATGTGAACCAGATTTTTTTTTTTTTTTACTTTGTTAAACATTTACTGGATAGTCATTCATTCAGGTACTAATCTACTAAATATTGCTTCTTACGTTGGTGACAGGAATGAGCAGATAAATATGATACAGTCCATTTGTGCAAAACCGTGTAGTGGGGAGACTGTCAGTGTGTTGGTTGAGGGTATATGCAGGCAGGATACAGTGGAGGCAGGGATAGCTTTTGTGCTTTGGTGATGGTACCTGAAAAGCCTTATAGAAGAGTTGACCTTTAAGCTGAGCTTTACAGAATATTCTGAAAGCAGCCATTTTAGCAAAAAGAGCAATGCAGTCTTGAATGTTAGAGAGTTTTAAGATGCTTGATACAGCAGGGGGGATGGTGTTAGGTATTGTCATGTCTTTAGTAAGAGGTAAATGGGCACCGGGTCCTAGTCTTGGATGCTGGCTTAGGTAAGGAGTTTTTATTTGATATAGATTGACTTTCAGTTTTCAGGAGGTTGCTCTGGTAGCAATCTGGAGTATGGAACAGGAGAATTCCAACAGAATAATTTGCCTAATTTATGAAAAATATACCAAAGGAGAAAATAGTATAATGAATGACACCTGTCACCCTGCTTCAACAGTTATCAACACATGGCTGTTTGATTTATGCCCCACTGCTGTGTCCAGTTTTTAAACAAATTCCTAAGTCAGTCACAGATAGACAAAGCATAGTTAATGTGGCTCTTGAGGCTGGCCTATGCAGCCAGATCACCTATATAGATTGAAAAAAATGAAATGGTCCCACCTCAGATCTATTGAATTAGATACTTACATGATCAGGCATTTTTAATTTTCATAATTAGTCTCAAGATGAAATATCTTTTTTAGATAATTTTTAAGAACTTGACTTTTGATAAGTGAAAATGTTTTCCTGAACTCATCTAATGCTGCCTGTAGCACTTCTGGGTGAAATTCACCTGTCAAGGCTGGCGCCGTGGCTCACTTGGCTAATCGTCCGCCTGCGGCACTGGCACCCCAGGTTCTAGTCCCAGTTGGGGTGCCAGGTACTAGTCCTATCTGCTCCTCTTCCAGCTCTCTGCTGTGGCCCTGGAGGGCAGTGGAGGATGGCCCAAGTGCTTGCGTCCCTGCACCCGAATGGGAGACCGAGAGGAAGTACCCGGCTCCTGGTTTCGGATCGGTGCAGCGCCAGCCGTAACGGCCATTAGGGGAGTGAACCAACCGAGGGAAGACCTTTCTCTCTTAAAGGCTGATTTCCTGTTAGAGCTGGCCAAGTCTGCCAGAGCACTTGCATCTTTGACACTGATGAGATAGGAAATAACCAGTCATTGTTATAATTGGTCTTTTGTACCAACTTCAGCCACAGATAAGAGAAGGGGATGGGAGACAATTCTTATAGGGTAGGCTAAGGTTATTCCAGAGAACCCATTTAAAATGTATAGACAAAGGACTCTTCTATTTAGTTTGTGTAACGTACACTTAAGCTTTGCTGCTATTTTTGTTGAGAATGATGAGAAGGGCTCTTTGGCACACTGCCATTTCCTCTCTGGCAAAACTGATAATCTCCAACTTTGATGAGCCCTCTTTTGTTACCAAGTTCTTCTGATGCCAGTTTCTTTGAGTAATTGGGCGTAAACGGCACAAGGATAGGATAACCTGGTGGATCTGCAGCTTCCCAGGACTGTGGAGTAGACCATGTGCTGGACTGTGTTCTCAGATACCGTTCTCAGTTCCAAAGTTGACGTTGAAGGTTTCAGGTTCCTCTTTCTTAGTATCATTGCCCTTTTTCATTGCTTGAGTATACTGCAGTGCAGAGAAGGCATATACACTTAATCTGAGGTATAGTGGTTGGGGTTTTAAATAAGCGACTCTCAAGGTGTCTCTGCAGGTACTTTCCAGATTTGTCTTGGGTGATTAAAGGCTATTCTTCAGTTGCTTTATTATTATATCTTACTAGCAGTGCCCATTAAAATCTAGGTCAGCAACCCTCAGGGCATATGGGAGTCATCTTTATGTGGTCAAGGATAGGGAGGCTGGTGTCTATATGAGGTGGAGTTGGCAGGGTGAGTTGTGCATATAGACATGTGCACTGACAAGTTGTGGACCAGATTTGGATTCGAATCCAGGTTCTACCACTTACAGGTATTGGTGTGGCAACTGATGGCCTCAGTAAATTGGGCACAGTCTTTACCTCCAAGTTCTAAGAATTAGATAATGCATAGCAGGTTAGAATAAATGTTAGCTGTTGTGATCATAGGGTGGTTTTCAGAATATTTGGATATTAATGTAGATAATCAGAAACCAGACTGATAGTAAGGCCTCACAGTTAAAGTGTTGTCTCCATTAACAAATCAGTTAACGAGTGATGTCTGTGCCTTTGTAATCAAATAGTGAGGAGGCTGGGCTTCATGATTTAGCTTGCTGCTTCTCAGCGTGATGGATGGTCAGGGCAGCGCCCACCTGAATTTGCTTTCAGAGACTGGGAGGCAAAGACAAAGAGAAACAAGCATTTTGCTTTGTGGTGCTTTGGAGTTTAGTGTTATACAAACATTTTTTGTTTAAAAAACAAACCATAAGTCATATCCATAGCACCAGTGGGATTTTCAGGCCGATTTTGATTCAGCTCCAGATCCATAGATACGTCAAACATCTCTTACCTACCAATAATCAGTCATGTCAGTAAAAATCAAATGCTTTCTGAGTGCCAAGCTCCAAACAGCCAGAAGGTGTAGGAAAGAGCCTCCAAAAGCAAGGCAACAGTTAATCCAATGGGTTTGTTTAGATTATATTGTTCTTTGATGTGTGTCCTTTGTTTGGATCAGGAACTACTGTTTTCTTCCTTAAGAAGAATTTTACACAAAGAATTTGTGATTGTAAATGGATGCATAGATTAGAGAAAATTTGAAAAGATGAAAAGCCTGAAATATAAATAAAACTGTGTTACTCTGCCACCTAGAGGCAGCTACTTGATAATGTTGTGCATGTCTTCCCTTTTTTTCCCATTTTTTTTTAAACTTCCCCCTCCGTGTGACATTTTCTCACTGATAGTGGTAGGTACAGGGTTCTGTGTAAATACATAGAGAGGGGCACCTAGTTAAGATTTAAGAGATTAGGGAAAGGATTGTTCTAATTCTGGATAGTGTTTGTGTTATTCTGAATCAACATAAAGTGCTCTTTATGTGAAGGTGAAATAGAGGCTGAATGGTTCCCTACCCCCAACATTCTTAGGAACCCTTTCAGTTATCCCTTCTTTATAAGATAATTTGCATCCACTTAGGAACCCATGCTAGTGTCTTTATTCCCCCTCCTTTCTCCTCTACCTTTCAATGACCCCATAGTTCCCTGCTTCCCTTCTACAGCCAACCTTTCAAGAGCATCTTCTACACGTGCAGGTATGGCTTCACTTCCCATTGGTCACCTGCCTCACTGCAGTATGGCTTCCTTTCTGCTGTCCCACTGAAACTATTGCTTGTTGAGTTATCTCCAATCCAATTCTAATGGACAGTTGTAGTGGACAGATTTTGACATTTGATGCAGTTGATCGCTGTTGCCATCTTTTGTCTTTCATGATATCATGATTAACTAGTTTTGCACCTACCTCAACGGCTTCTCCATTGCTGAGTAGATTCTCTTGCAAAATCAAAGGAGCAGCATTGCCTTACCTCTTCCTGTGCCTTACCTTTAAACAAAAACTCAGGTATGGGCCTCCTTCCTTCTTTGTAGGCAGTCATCTCCAGACTTAGAGTGTTAAGTCTATATGCTGACATTCACAGATTTTACTCTCAGTGCATATGTCTTTTCTGAACTCCCATTCTACAGGTGTTTTTTACATGCCTATCTGTGGAAGATACTGTGTGAGATGCTGAGAGCTTAGCATTGTGGTAAATTGAATCTGAATTATAATTACTAATTGCTATGAAAGAAACAAGCAGGTACTGTAATGGAGAAAATTACAATGGGACCAGCTTTAGGTGGGTTGCCATGGGAAGCCTCTCTAGGTCTCAGTTTAAATGTCAGTTCCTCAAATGGAACTAGCTGTGGGAAGAGTGGACAGGACAGAAAAACATTCCAGCAGGAACAGCACTTCTAAAGACCAGAGGCCTTATAAAGAACTCAGAGTGTTCCAGGAACTAAATGGAAAGACTAAGGTAGTTGTGCGGAGGGAAGAGATGGGAGTGTTTCAGGGGCCAAATCAGCCCAGGGCTCTTGGGGGTCATGGTTAGAGTTTGGATGGAATTCTAGGGAAAGTGTTGAAAAGTTTTAATTAGGGAAGTAACATGATCTGATTTATGTTTTAAGGAGATTACTTCTGCTCTATGGAGGGTGGGTTGGGTGGAAGTGGGAGATCAGTTGTCCCTGTTTCACAGTTGAGGAAACAGAAGTAGATTAGTCTGTTAGTCATACAGTGAGTGAGACAGCAAGGATTTCTACCCCAGTTTTCTTTGTCTGAGCCTGTATTCTGATCTAGTGCTTCTCAAACTTTAATAGAATCTTGTTAAAATTCAGAGTCTGATTTCCTCCAGTTTGGGTGGGACCTGAAATAGATTATTTTTGTGCAATTTTAAGTAACTCTCAGGTGATGTCAGTGCTGCCAATCCTTGGACCATCCTTTGAGTAGTGAGGCTTGTCTGCCACTACTCTCAGATGCTGTTGAGCCACATTATGGGAACTACAGGTGTCCTCTGCCCTTAGCTGATTCAATATGGGAAGCCATTATTTCTAAGTTTTATCAGCTGGTGGTAATTACTTCGGAATGCATCACCCTTATTTAAGGAGTGACTCCTCTCAATATATTTTAATACTACAAAACCAAAATTCAAAACTCAGAAGTAAGTGGAAAGTTGAAATGAGGATTGAAAAGAGTAATTCATTAGTTTTCTTCAAGTTGACCATCTTTCTGACTTGAGCTTGGTGCTCAAAATTCTGGTTCTGATCAGCAAAGGCAGTAGGCCGTTTCTAGGGATTTGTTGTAAATATTTTTGTTTTTGTTAGATTTTTTAAATGTAATTGGATTTTCAACTGTTTAGCTTCTAAGAGTATGTAGAACACATCCCTAGGTTACTTTATTACTGAGATTGACAGTATCCCGCTTCTTATCTTGTGCTCCAGCTTCCTCTCTCGGAATACTTTTGAACAATAGAATCTAAAAGTGGAGAAGAATCTGCCATGAATTTATGTTCTCATGTGCATTTATTATAGTAATAAAACTGGTAGAGTGAATAGCATGTTATTAAAGCATGGACTTGAGTCAGACCTGAATTTAGATCTTTATGCCAACATTTACCAATCAGGCAAGGTACTTTACTTCCTGAGCCTCAGTTTCTATCTATAAACAGATGTAAAACTTGACTAGAGTGGTGAGGGTTTTATGAAGGTACTTCAAAGTGTGCATAAAAATGAAATTAAAAGACAACTTTATTTTGTGTAAAAACATTTTGAAATCAGTGTGAGTATGAAAGCATTACATGAAGACCCTTGGCAGTGTATCTCAAAGTGTATTCTTTGGGATACTTAAATTGCTGGACTTTCATTAGATACAACTGAAAAAAAAAATGATTCTGTGCCCTAATGAGCTTCCTTTACCCAAGATGTCTCAGAGCCACTAATAACGTCAGTCAGCCATGTGACCATGCTAGAGGAAGGGAGATTCTGTAACATTTACCAAATTACCAGATCCTTGTCTTCCTGCACAGAGCAAGGCGCTAACACATTTTGGGAAACACCAGCCTCAGTATTGTCTGGCTTGTTGGAAACTCAGAAGACATTATCCCCTCCCACTGTGAAACCAGATTAGAGGTATGATAACTAGGAATAAAACTTCTGAGTTTTCATTTTTCCCCCAAGTTTATTAGGTAGAGCACGGTCCCATCCACTGGTCCATTCAGTCCGAAACGGGGAACTGAGAACTCAGTCCAGGCCTCCCTCATGGGTGTCAAGGACCCAGTTACTTGCGCCAAGACTGCTGCTTCCCAGGGTGCATCTTAGCAGGCAACTGGAGTCAGAAGCTGGAGTTGAGCATTGAACCTAGGCACTCCCAGTGCAGGACATGACATCTTAAACCACTAGGCCAAATGCCCGCCCTGGAGTTTTCTAACTTGATGACTCATAGGCAGTGTTACCTTTATTTTTTAAATTATGAATATTGGCAGTGGAATTACAGAAGCCAGATTAGCATTATACTTGAGTAGATTTGTGTGTGTTTGTTCATTTGTTTTGGCTTTTTTTCTAAACTGGGTGCATCACAGGCTCACACTTAGGACTTAGAGTCTAGAGCCACTGATGCAAATAACCTGAGATGATTTAGAACTCATTCTGTTGGCAGCAGAAGCACTCCCAACTAAGTGTTTCTGTGGGAGGTCCTTGGCTGTAGTTCTAGGCTTCTTGGTTCCTTCCAGTTTTTTAATGTAGATCTAGCCGTCTGTCAGTTCTTTGAACTATCCAGTATCCTTCCAGTAAATTACTTTCTGCATTACTTAGCCAGAGTCTTTGTATCATTGCAGACATTTGACTAGTACAATATCCTAAGTTAAAGCAAGATGCTTGCGTGAAGATTTACCAGGGACTTCAGTTAAATGATTGTGAATTGCTTATTTCAGCACACAAATTAATCCATGTTCTTATTTTGGAATAATGATCGAGATTTTCTAAATAGAATTTGTTTTTTCGAGCAGTTTGAGGTTCACAGCAAAATTGAGCAGAAAGTACAGAAATTTCCCATATCCCACTTCCCCCATACATATCTATGCATAGCCTCCCACATTATCAAGGTTCCTCCACCAGAGTGACATAGTTAGAATTGTTGAACCTAGATTGGTGCATTGTTGTCACCCAAAACCCGTAGTTTTACATTGGGATTTGCCCTCAGTGTTTTAATTTTTGTGGTATGGACGTACTTAAAATGACATGTATCCATCATTATGGTATCATAGAGTAGATTCACTGCACTAAACATCCTCAGGGCTCTGCCTGTTCATTTCTTCCTCCTCACTAATCCCTGGCAACCACTGATCTTTAACTGTCTGCATAATTCTCCAGAATGTCGTATAGTTGGAATCATACTGTATCATCATGCCTTTTGAGAATGACTTCTTAAGTTTCTTCAATATCTGTTCATGGCTTAATAGCTCATTTCTTTTTAGTGTTGAATAGCATATCATCATCTGATTGTACCACCCTTTATCCATTTACCTGCCAAAGGACATCTTGGTTCCTTCCAAGTTTGGGCAATTAGGAATAAAGCTATAAATATCTACGTGTGTAGATTTTTTTTAAAAACTTACTTTAACTCCTTGAATAAATATAAATGAGTGTGATTGCTGGCTCCTGTGGTAAGAAGTTGTTTAGGTTTTTAAGAACACTTCTGAAGTACCTGTACCGTTTTGCAGTCCCACCAGCAGTGAATGAGAATTCTGCTGTTCCACAGTCTCGTCAGCATTTAGTGTTCAAGTGTTCTGGGTTTTGGTCACTCTCATGAGTGTATTTCCTTTTAATTTGACTTATGTGGAAAATATTTGCATGTTTATTTTTCAGCTGTATATCTTTTGGAGAGGTATCTGTTAAGGTCTTTGGCCTAATTTTTAAATTGGCTCACTTCTTAAGGCAAAGTTTTAAGAGTTCTTTGTGTGTTTTAGATAACAGTCCTTTCTTTGTATGTCTTTTGCAAATATTTTCTCCAGCCTCTGGCTTGTCTTTTTATTCTCTTGATAGTGTCTTTTGAAGAGCAGCTTTTTAAAATTTTAATAAAGTCTAGTTTATCAACTTTTTTCATGGATCATACCTTTGGTTATATCTAAGATTCATTACCAAACTCGAGGTAATTGGATTTTTCTCCTGTGATATTTTCTGGAAGTAGAGTTTAGCTTTTTACATTTAGGTCTCTGTCCATTTTGAGTTAATTTTTTGTGAAGGATGTAATGTTGGTCTGCATTTCTTGTACATGTTGATGTCCTGTTAACAGCACAATGTATTGAAAAAATTCTTTTGTCTTTATTTCCTTTTCTTCCTTGTCAAAGATCAGTTGGCTATGTGAGTCTGACTCTGGCTTCCCCTTCCTGTTCTTTCACCAGTACTGCAGTCTTTTGATTACTGTACATTTATGGTAAATCTTAAAGTAGCATGAGCCCTCTGATTTTGTTCTCCTTCAATACTGTGTTGGCTATTCTGAGTCTTTTGCCTCGCCATATGAATTTTAGAATGAATTTGTCAATATCTACAGAATAACTTACTGAGGTTTTATTAGATTTGCATTGGCTCCATAAGCAAAGTTCGGAATAGCTAATGTCTTGACAATATTGAGCTTTCTTATTTGTTGACATGCAATATGAGGATGTTTGAAAAAGTTTTTGGGAAATATGAATTTATTGTGGTGCCGAAAAATCCATCCATGCAAGCAGTCATAGTCCCATTTGCATTCAAAGTTCCTGAAAATAGGTGCTATTTTTAAAACTGTGCAGGAATTAAAAAAATTTTTTTTGTGTCAAAAAAACTTTGCTATGAGTATTAGATTTTGTGAGCTTTTTGTATGTAGATAATCCTTTGTCATTTGCAAACAGGGAAAGTGTTATTTCATTTTTGATTTGTATGCCTGTTATTTCCTTTTCTTGCCATATTATAGGGGTTAGAATTAATCTAATGTTGAATAAAAGGGGTAAGAACAGACATTGCCTTGTTCCTGATTCCAAAGGGAAATCATCTGTTTTTGAGTTGTATGGTGTCAGGGCTAACTGGTACTTCATACAGTAGAAGCAGTATTAGTAGCCTTCCAGCTAATGACTACAGCCACAATAGTATGACAGCTACTTGCTATATAATAGATGTGATGGATGTAAACAGTTTTGTGATAAAAGGGAGAAAAATGCAAGCCTGAGAGTAAGTGTACAAATAGTTCAGCCTGTTATTTGCACTACATGGATAAGATTGTTGCCAAAATCTTACTGGCTTCGTTTCAATATTTTGAGGTTATTGGCAGTGTGCTTTTTTGGGTATTAGTTACTGAAGTAATTTCTTAAAAAAGGAATATGGAATTTTATACCCTAAGTGTCAACTTTTTCCTTCAGAAATCCTCCTTATAGAAAAGTATTAGGGCCGGCGCCACAGCTCACTAGGCTAATCCTCCGCCTTGCAGCGCCGGCACACCGGGTTCTAGTCCCGGTTGGGGCGCCGGATTCTGTCCCGGTTGCCCCTCTTCCAGGCCAGCTCTCTGCTGTGGCCAGGAAGTGCAGTGGAGGATGGTCCAAGTCCTTGGGCCCTGCACCCGCATGGGAGACCAGGAGAAGCACCTGGCTCCTGCCATCGGATCAGTGTGGTGCGGCGGCCATTGGAGGGTGAACCAATGGCAAAGGAAGACCTTTCTCTCTGTCTCTCTCTCTGTCCACTCTGCCTATCAAAAAAAAAAAAAGTATTACATGATAACACTTTTAAATGAATTGATACTAATTACCTTGATTTAATCCTTACATGTTATATATGTGTGTACACCTTACTACCTAATAGCCGGGCCTCTGAATTAGCATAGCATCCTTCCAGTATTTTTACTTTAAACATATGGCAGTGTCTACATTGTATGTTGTCTGTGTCTAAGCTTGTGGAGCCCTCAATTGTAGCTTTAAGTTCTCACTTTTTTTGGGAATTTTTTTCTTTTCAGATCATAAAGCAAATAATCGAAATCATGAAAGTAGACAGGACTAAACTGAAAAAGACACCTACAGAGGCCGTAAGTATCCAGAAATTTGCTTGCCTATCTCTTCATTACAGAGAAAAATCCTTGTGATCAGTTCACCCATACTGATCTTCCAGAAATGTCAGCACTCATTTGCAAAGTGCAATAAAACAGCAACTTGCCTTGAAACACTAAAACTTTGTTTTGAACTCCCCTTGATTGAATGGCCAAGTGACCCATGGAAAATGAGCGCTAGACAGTTCTTTGTATAACTGAAGTAGGCTCTTAGGCTGCTATTCCTATGCATTGAAAGGCAGTATGGTACAATGTAAAGAGCAAGTGTGGATTAAAAAAGTATTTTTAAAATTTTTTTTAGTTTTATTTGAAAGGCAGAGAGATCAAGATCTTCGATCTTCTGATTCACTGTTCAAATCCTTGAAATAGCCAGGGTTGGATCAAAGCAAACCTAGGGATTCAGAACTCTATCCGTCTTCCATGTGGGTGGCAGAGATCCAGGTATTTGAGCTGTCACCTGCAGCTTCCCACAGTGTGTGTTAGCAGGAAGCTGGATTAAAAACAGAGGGAGACCTGTAACCCAAGCACTCTGATAAGGATGTAGGCATCCCAGGTGGCGTCTTAACCACTGTGTCAAACACCTGCTCCCACGATTTTTTGGGGGGTAGGAAATTAAAGTAGTGGGGCCAGTACTTTGGTGTTGCAGGTTAATCAACCATCTGCAGCACTGACATCCCATATGGGCACCAGTTTTGAGTCCCAGCTGCTTTGCTTCTGATTCAGCTCCATACTAATGACCTTGGAGGGCATCGGAGGATGGCCCAAGTACTTGGGCCACTGCACCCACGTGGGAGACATGGATGGAGCTCCTGGCTTCGGCCTGGCCCAGACCTGATCATTGCAGACATTTGGGGAGTGAACCAGTGGGTAGAAGATCTCTTTTCTGTCTCTTCCTCCCTCATTGTAACTCTTGAAAATGAAAGTAGTAACAACTTACTGGTGTTCCTTGTGAAGCCTGTGTTTTAGTTTTCTTTATAGTAATAAACAATCATACAATTCAGTTTAACCTCTGTATTGTGTGTCCATGTCAGCTGATCCTATTTCAGCAGTAGAATTTCAGCTTCAATCTAGTATGCCATCAGCTGATTTGAACCCTGCATTCTGAAGTTAAGGAAACATTGCTAAAGATACTCCTGTAGACCCTTGTGCTGTAGTTCAAAGAGCACAATCTTTAGAATTAGACCTGCATTTGTAGGTGAGAGTTTATTAGCTTGCCTGGTTTCCACAGTTACAAAATGGGTTAACAGTTCCTCCCTTCTTGATACGAGGCAATTACTTAGCACAGTGTCTGACATGTAATAAATTAGTTGAGTTTTTAAATACAAACCGCTTGTTTTTTATTTTTCAAAAATGAAGCTGTCTACCAAGTTATCACTGAAGGATCTTCATTCTTAACATTTTTATATTTCTTCCAGTCTTTTAAGAATTATTGCATGTGCACAGTTACCTTGCCCATTCATCAGTATTGTTTCCCAGTATCCTCACTAGCGTTATCTTTTTACAGATTATCTTTTCAACCTTTATAAGTTTATCAGATGGGGGAAGAAGTATTTCACTGTTCTAACCTGTATTGCTTCAATCTATGTATTTTTCAAGCTTTTGGGCCTTGTATCAATTATCTTACAGCTTTCATTTTGTATTTGACATTGTCATGTGACTGTTTCTTACTGAATGCCATATATATATATATATATACACACACACACACACACACATATATATGAGAGGATTTTAAAAAAAAAAGTTTATTTATTTGAAAGGTAAAGTTACAAAGAGGCAGACAGAGAGAGAGAGAGAGAGAGAGAGAGAGAGAGGTGTCTTCCATCCTCTGATTCACTCCCCCCTCAAATGGCTGCAACTGGCCTGATCGGAAGCCAGGAGCTTCTTCCAGGTTTCCCATGTGGTTGCAGGGGCCCAAGGACTTGGGCCATCTTCTGCTTTCCCAGGCTAGAACAGAGAGTAGAGCAGCCAGGACTCAAACTGATGCTCACATGGGATGCCAGCACTGCAGGCCATGGATGCTTTACCTGCAAAACTACAGCCATGGCCCTGAGAGTATATTCTTTGTATTTATCTCTTGCAGTTACTTTTATCGGCTTTGGCTTCTGAGTATTTAAAAGTGTTCATTTATTAGACGGACATTCAGAGAGTGACTCCCATTTACTGGTTCACTCTCCAGATGTCTGCAATGGCCAGGACTGGACTGGGCCAAAGCCAGGAGCTCAATACAGGTCTCCTATGGGGTTCAGGAATCTGTTTACTTGAGCCAAAGCCAGGTATTGAACCTAGGCTCTTGGATATGACATGTACATCTTAACCAGTGATCCAACTGCTAGGCTAGAAGCCCTGAGTTTTTTCAAAGGTTTATTTTATTTATTTGAAAGGCAGAAAGGGAGAGACAGAGAGAGAGAGAGAGATTGATCTTCCATCTGCTGATTCACTCCCCAATTGATTGCAACGACTAAGGCTGGACTAGACCGAAGCCAAGAGCCAGGAGCTTCGTGGGTGGCAGGGGCCCAAGTACTTGCCATCTTCTGCTTTCCCAGGCACATTAGCAGGGAGCTGGATGAAAAGTAGAACAGCCGAGACTATTAACTGGTGCCTATATGGGATGCTGGCATTGCAGTTGGTGGCTTTAACCTGCTATGCTACAAAGCCAGCCCCCGCAGGTGTTCCTTATATATATGTTTTGTAAACCAACCCCTATATAAAGACATCAAGCAAAGTGAATTAAGTCAGTTGTAAAGGTCCAAATACTGCATGATTCCTCTGGTGTAAGGCATCTAAAATAGACACAGAGATGGCCAGTAGAGTGGTGGATGCCAGGGAATGGGGGAAGTTGTTCAGTGCATATAAAGTTAGTTATACAAGATGAGTAAGTTCTAGAGTTCTGCTGTACAACATATTGCCTGTAATCAACAAAAGTATTGTGTACTTAAAATTTTGTTAATAGATTTCTTAATATGAACACAAAAAGGGGTAGGAGGAAACTTGGAGGTGATGGATACATTTATTGCCTGAGTTATGTTATGGTGACAGTAATGTGAGTTTATGTGTATATCCAAACTCGCCAAATTATATACACCAATTATGTACAGTTTTTTATATCAGTTATAACTTAGTAAAGCAGGGACAGTGGGGAAGGCACATGACTAGCTGGGAAAAATATTGATAATCCAGTGTAATCACTATCTTTAGTAGTTAGATCAGTAGGAAAAATGAATGGCCCGATGACAAAATAAGCATAGAACATTTCAGAAAAAACAAAACTAGTAAACATCCAGATAATTTTAATCTTATAGATCATCAAAACAAATAGTATTAACTTAGTGGATTATAAAGGATTTGATCCAAATTTCTGGTTAATTTTTCCTAGCTTCTAGCAAATTACTTAGGATAAGCTTCTAGAAGTGGAATTTTTAGGTTATCAACTATGTACATTTTTAAGACTTGAATTGCCTTTTTTCCTCAAGTAGAATGTAAGAGTGTTCATTTTCCCACGGTGTGGTCAATACTAGGTATTATATCTTACATTGATAATTTGTATAGCAACAGCAGTGCAAAGGATTTTTCCCCTAGGTTTCATATCTGTTGGAACAAATCAATAGAAACCCTGGCTGTTGGTATGGAGCTATTGGACTGGCAAGCTCTTTTGTTTATGTTAGGATGAGTAAGGAAAAATCTCGTTTACATTTATATAGTGAGGCTAATAGGGTAAAGATGCCATTATGCCAGCTGGTTCTTGGGAGCAGGAAACACAAGCATCTTAGGTGCCTCAGAAATGCATGGTGCCAGAGGGTCAGAAATGGACCCTGTGAAAGCTTCAGGGCTGCCACACAAGGAATATTTCTAGGGGTTTTGAGATCTGACAAACATTGAGATATGCCTTTCAAAAGCAAGACAAGTCCCTGCACCTTGTCCCACACACAATGAAGGAGAAGGAATGCTGTATAGGATACTTCTTTTGGATTTTTTGTCATATTTGGTCATGCTATTTTGATCTGTTTACTGGGTAACCTTTAAAGCATTCAGTGGGCCATTGCTAAAGTGCTAGTGAGGTTTGGATCTAGAAAAGATTGCAGAAGCTCTGATGCAAGCCGCCCTACTACTTGGACATTATGACCTAGGAGCCCTAGTTATTTGACTTCGGTGTCAACGATGCATGTGGTAACCCAAAAGGAGGATCACAATTAATAACTCTAGAGTTTTAGCCATACTGTGTATGTTTTTTTAAAGCTCTTGTTATAGTCCACATTGTGTTTTAGATGCCGAAAATAAAATTCCCACAGTTTGAGTCTCAACTGCTGTATTGCTATATACGTAAGTGGCATTAGTTCATTTTGTAGAAAAGAATACTGAGATTCAAAGAGGTAGCTTATCGACAACCTAATTCCAAAGTCCGCACCTCTCAATATTTAAGCTGTTGTTATGTGAGATAAGTAGTTCATGTATGTGGCAGACATTTGAGCTTCCTGTCTCTAAGATAGCTATTCTTTTTCAGGCAAGAAACCTAAGTGATTGGACTTGCTCATGATCAGATACCTGACAAAACACAGCTCAAAACTGAACCCAGATTTGTTTGGTTACAAATCTGGGCCCCTTCCCAGGGTACTGTTCTGTCTGTATAAAGTTAAAGTGTAGGGCCTGCTGTTGTAGTTCTGCGGGTTAAGTGGCTGCTTATGACGCCAGTATCCCATATCCGAGTGCCAGGTTCGAGTCCTAGCGCTGTACTTCCGATCCAGCTTCTTGTTAACGTGCCTGAGAAAGCAGGTTATAGCCCAGGTGCTTGAGTCTCTGCCACCTATGTGAGGGAACCAGATGGAGTGCCTGGCTCTTAGCTGATAGGGCCATTTGTGGAATGAAACAATGGATGAAAGCTCTCTCTCTCCCTCTCTCTGCCTTTCAAATAAATATTTTTTAAAGATTTATTTTATTTATTTGAAAGACAGAGAAACAGAGAGAGGTAGAGACAGAGAGAGAAGCCTTCCATCTGCTGGTTCACTCCCCAGATAGCCTCAACAGCCGGAGCTGCGCCGATCCAAATCCAGACACCAGGAGCTTGTTCCGGGTCTCCCACGTGGGTGCAGGGGCCCAAGGGCTTGGGCCATCTTCTACTGCTATCCCAGGCCATAGCAGAGAGCTGGATCAGAAGAGGAGCAGCTGAGACTAGAACCAGCACCCATTTGGGATGCCAGTGCTTCAGGTCAGGGCTTTAACCCACTGCGCCAAGGTGACATCCGTTAACAGCATGTTTCTCTGTCCCAGTTTGTATTTTCTTCCTCCCTTCTACTTTTGGATACTGTAAACTCTCAAACCTTTCCTTGTTACCTGGCACACAAGCCCTTTCATCAGTAAGCAAAAATGTATGGAAATGGGAACCCCAAGAAGGAATGAAGTCGTCCTAGGTTTACAAAGTTCAGAAGCTCTTTGCCTTCCCTCAGTTGGAGGGTTTAATGTTGGAGGAAAATGTAGCCAGTTCTGATCTTCACCTTTAGTTGGGATTTCACTGGTTGTATTTTTCTGATACAAATTGCTGTTAATGTTTAGCCTTTTCCCTTTGTTTCTGTTATTTGTAACCTTCCAAGAATTTTGCATGTATATAGGTTTATCAAGTTTTTAGCACAGATGGATTATTACGGAAGAAAAATTTTCTCTTGAGGTTTCCAATGTAATCCTATGATAATGTGGCAAATCTCCGGTTTTCTTAAGTATTGTATTCTAGCATAAATTACATTACTGTGTGGGCTCAAGGGCCACTTTTCCCTTTCTCCCTCTCTCTGTCACATATTCCAAAAACACCTTTTGTGTATATTTGTTTTTCTCAGCCTGCAGACTGCAGAGCCTTAATAGACAAACTCAAAGTTTGTAATGATGAGCAACTCCTCTTGGAACTACAGCAGATCAAAACATGGAATATTGGAAAGGTATGTGAACTCATGCTTCCAGAAGATACGACTCACTTTACTAGTACGTCATGCTGTGTGTTTTGATACAGAAATAGCAACACAATGGAGTAGTCACAGCACTTACCTAATAAGTAGTTACCATATGTCTAGCACAGTTCTAAACCAGTGACCTTCAACCTGAGTGGTTCCCAAGAGAATTTTCAAAGGGAAAACTTGTCTAGCCAAGGATGAAGAATTCTACCACAGGTGATAATAAAGAAGCTCAACCACAAAGTTCTTTTAGTTTGACAATATGACTTTGAGATAGTCTACAGATTTTTACCTTTAGTTTAAAAGAATTTTCTTTAGGTAACTAAAAATGAACCCTTCTGATTAAATGGGTTCTTATAGGGTCAGTGCTTATCTTCATAGATCTTAGCATGTAGCCAGAATTTTCCCTCTTGAACATTTATCTTTAAGGTTTTGTTGTGTCTACTGGTGTTGACACGTTATTTTGAGATGTATACAAATGAACTCTCAGGTTCTTTTAGCTCAGAATATGCTCTTTCATACGGGCAAAAAGTAGGAAGAGAACTTGTCAAAGTGCCATACTCAGCAATTTCTTGTACGGAAGCTCAACTGCAAGGCACGCGTGCGGTGCTTTTCCCATATTCTGATATCCTCTTTTCCCCTCTGCAGTGCGAGTTATATCACTGGGTGGACCTGTTGGACCGCTTCGATGGAATTCTGGCAGATGCGGGACAGACAGTGGAGAACATGTCATGGATGCTCGTATGTGATAGACCGGAAAGAGAGCAACTGAAAATGCTTCTTTTGGCTGTGTTGAACTTCACAGCCCTGCTCATTGAATACAGCTTTTCTCGGCATCTGTACAGTTCCATAGAGGTAGGGGGAAGTTATAGCCCTATGTATAGGCTGTTCTTAGCTAGAATTGTTTGTACCCACCTCTCAAAAAAACAATGGAAGATTGTTTCTCATATTATAGATTTCATGCTTCTTAAGATTGATGGGAAGGTACTGTGCTACCACCTTACCCTGTGTTTCAAGATTGAAGAAATGAATGAGAAATGTAATACATATTCTGAAGTATTCTAGGGAAGTTGCCAGAGTTAGTCTTCATCCCAGGTTGTTAGAGCAGTCTCAGATTACTTTTAAACTATTAGAAATAGTTTGGTTCCCTTAACACATTTACATACTTACCACTAGACTTAAGTTTTAGTATGCTGCTTTTCATTTTCTTCTTTACTCTTTCATACTCTCCCCCAAATAAACACATTCTTCCCTTGGTATCTGTTGGGGGATTGATTCCAACATCCCCTATGGATACCTAAATTTGCAGATGCACAAATTTGTTAAAAATCAATCAGCAAATGCATTCTTTCATTATTTATAATACCTAATACAATATAAATGGTGTGTAAATACTTGTTAATCTATCTTATTTGAGGATTATGACAAGATAAAAGTCTGTATGTGTCCACTTGGAAGCTTAATGTGTTAGGTCACATTTGTCTCTTTTGTAATGTCTTCCTTCACGTGGGGACATTTATGTAATTTTAAGCTGCTATTTACATTTGTTCACATTTTTTACATTTATTGTACTTACCGGCTAGTTGCCAGATTGTCAGCTCCTTTTGGACCAGGTGGCATGTTGTAGATTCTCATATTTAGAATTTTTTTTGTATTGTGACCACTCAATAGCTTTGTCAGTGTTACCAAATACATTGTTACATTGCTCTTTTAAGTTTCCAAGGCCAGAGTGTCCCTGGTACCATGAACTTTGTTCCCTTTTGTCCCTGTAGCATTTGACAACTTTATTGGCGTCCTCTGATATGCAAGTGGTGCTGGCTGTCCTTAACCTTCTGTATGTATTTAGCAAAAGATCAAACTATATCACGCGTCTGGGATCTGACAAGAGGACCCCACTGCTAACACGGCTGCAACATTTGGCAGAGGTGAGTATTTGGTGAAGAGGAGAAGGGAACAAATACTGGAGCATGTATTTCCTTTCAACGGGTGCTTCTTAAAGTCAAAGTGGGTTAGAATCCCCAAGTTAACTTTGCTGGCCTAATGGAATGGAAATATTGGGGCTCACTTTTCTAAGTTGAAAGAAACCTAAGTAGTGAATTTTAAAGAACTCAAGCAGAAGCACTTTGTTTGAAAGCTGCTTTGTTTGCAGCTTCTCTTCTGCAAAGAAAATTCAAAATCAGATCCTGTGTGGCAGAGAAGCATAGTATAATAAAATCAAGTGGATTTGATTCCTGACCCCATGTTGCTTATTAGCTCTGATATCAGTTTTTCTATCTGGGATTTAGTATATCTAACCTCAAGGTGGTTTTCAAACAAAGTATGATGTAGGATACTTAAGAGTTTGCCATGATAATGATTGTAATTGAAGGCAAAAGGCTTCATATTAAAGATCAGCTCTACAAAGTCATGTTGTGCAATATTCCTACAAGCTTATTGGTTATACATACTCCAGTTTGAGGGATAACCATTGCTGGAAAATATTTTTGGAATAAAACTGTAACGCAGGCTTTTTAGAGTCTAATAGAATGGTTATCTCCAAAATAACAGAACTTGAGTTTCAGGCTAGTCATGGTTTCCATGATTACTGAAAAATCATATTTTTAATTTTTTAAAAGATTTATCTTTTTTTATTTGAAAGGCAGAGTTACTTAGATCTTCCATCACTGGTTTACTCCCCAAATGGCTGCAATGGCCAGAGCTGGGCCAGACTGAAGCCAGGAGCTTCTTCAGGATCTTGCGCGTGGGTGCAGGGGCCCAAACTCTTGGGCAATTCACCACTGCTTTCCCAGGTGCATTAAACAGGGAACTGGATAGGAAGCGGAGCAGCTGGGACTTGAACTGGTGCCCATTTGGGATGCTGGCACTGTAGGCATTGGTTTAACCCGCTATACCACAGCACCATCCCTGAAAAATCATTTTTATGTGACTTTTTTGTTTGTATAGCATGTATTGTGAAAGTTCTAGGGCATACAGGAAAGTATAGAGAAAATCCTCAATTACCTATAATTCATCAGAGTGTGTATTTTTTTTTTGACAGGCAGAGTGGACAGTGAGAGACAGAGACAGAGAGAAAGGTCTTCCTTTGCCGTTGGTTCACCCTCCAGTGGCTGCCACGGCCTGCGCGCTGCGGCCGGCGCACCGCGCTCATCCGATGGCAGGAGCCAGGTGCCAGGTGCTTTTCCTGGTCTCCCATGGGGTGTAGGGCCCAAGCACTTGGGCCATCCTCCACTGCACTCCCGGGCCACAGCAGAGGGCTGGCCTGGAAGAGGGGCAACCGGGACAGAATCCGGCGCCCCAACCGGGACTAGAACCCGGTGTGCTGGCGCCGCAAGGCGGAGGATTAGCCTGTTGAGCCACTGCGCCGGCCAGAGTGTGTATTTTTTTTAAGATTTATTTATTTATTTGAAAGAGTTACAGAGAGAGAGAAGGAAAGGAAGAGAGAGAGGGAGAGGTCTTTCATCTGCTGGTTCACTCCCCAATTGGTTGCAGTGGTAGGAGCTGCGCCGATCTGAAGCCAGGAGCCGGGAGCTTCTTCCGGGTCTCCCATGGGGATGCAGGGGCCCAAGGACTTGGCCATCTTCTACTGCTTTCTCGGGCCATAGTAGAGAGCTGGATAGGAAGTAGAGCAGCTGGGACACAAACGAGCACCCATATGGGATGCCAGCACTGCAGGTGGCAGCTTTACCAGCCATGCCATGGCACCAGCCCCAGAATGTATATTTTTTAACATATTGTAAATATGTCCTCATTATATTTGAAAAAACACAAGGCAGTTCAAAATCAGATTTCCAAGTAGCAAGAGGAAAAAACAAGCCATATCTCAATAGATACATCACAAGCATCTGATAAATTTCTGCTTGTTAGCACAATAAGTGATACAAACTCTAATGAAGCCAGAAAAGGAAAATTCTAAATTTATAAATTATGCACCAAAAGTTGTAAATGGAGAAGCTGAAGCATTTCTGTTGAATTCAGAAGTAAGGCAGAGCCTGCCTGGTGTTGGAGTGCAGCAGGTTAACTTGCCACCTGGAATGGCCGCATCCCATGTCGGAGTGCCTGGGATCAAGTCCCACCTTTGCTTCCAATCCAGCTTCCTGCTAATGCACCTTGGAGGCAGCAGGTGATGACCCAAGTACTCGAGTTCCTGCCACTTATAGGAGACACTCAGATGGAATTCCTGACTTCTGGCTTTGGCCTGGCCCAACCCCAGGAGTAAACCCTCTAGGGAGTAAACAGATGATGGAAGATCTCTTTCTCTTTCTCTCTCTGTGTCTCTCCTCTCTCCTTGTCACTTTTCCTTTCAAATAAATAAATAAATCTCTGTTTTCAAAAAGTCACACAAAGATGCTGGGAATTAGTTTGGTGTTTTAACTTGCACCAGAGAACATAAGCTATACAGTAAGAGAAAGGAAAGAAATAAAGAATGCATATTGAAAAGAAAATGTGTTATTTTCATGAGGACACAATGTAAAATTATTAAAAATATTAAAGTACTGTGTAAAAGATTAGTGTATGTATGAGCGATAACCAGTTAGAAAATGATTGGTGCAAAGAGCGTGGTTTACAGTATGAATAAGTAGAGTACCCATAAAATAAGCCATATTGAGTAAAACCATAAGAGAAGACAAAACAGGGGTTATACTGTGATTCACTTGTGGGGAAGGTATTCATAAAATCCATAAAGCCACACCTATGGATAAAATTTCAAATTTTAGAGTCCTGTGTTGTAGGGCAGCAGGTTAAGCCACTGCTTAAAATGCAGGCTGGTTCGAATCCTGGCTGCTTCTATTCCAGCTTCCTGCTAATGCATGTGGGAAAGCAACGGCAGATGGCCCAAGTACTTTGGCCCCTGTCATCCATGTGGGAGACCAGGATAGTGTTCCTGGCTCTCGGCTTTGGCCTGGTTATTTGTGACCATTTGGGGATTGAAACAGCTGTTGGAAATTCTCTCTTTCTCTTGCTCTGCCTTTCAAAAAATAAATAATCTTTTGTAAAAATTTAAATTTTATAATAAAAATCTTTTAATAACACTAGCTCAGTACTGTTCCTTAGGCACTTACACTGGAATGTAAATCAGTATATTGCCACCTTCACTGAGAAGAAAATGTCAATTGTACTAAATAGTGTAGTTGCTACTGTAGTGACATAACAGTCTGGTGCAAGCTCATTTGTCATGGACCAGTACTTTGAAACAGTTGGTGGAATAGCAGCTGGTCAACAGAATTAAATAGCATTGCCAAAGACAAAAGTTATCAGACCCACAATAGATTGAGAGATGTTTAGCAATGTTCTAAAGCTGACATGGGTCTGTTAATACAGAACATCCAAAGAACTTAAAATCAACAAGAATAAACACAGTTTTGGTAGGCAATTGATAGAATAAGACATTTGGCACATGAGCAGGTACCCAAACTCAACAATTAAAGTAAGTAAAACAAGAAAGAGCTTTGTAAACATCAAATTAGCGAAATTAGAAAACTCTATAATGTTGGCAGCATGTGAAGCTATAGGAACCCTTCTGCATGTTTGATGGTGTAGACTGGTACTTTTGGGCTTTAACCCAAAAGATTGATGAAGATAGCTTTACATCATTCCATAAAGGTGATAGCTTATGGAACCTTTTTTAAAACATGATTTATTTGGGGCCAGTGTTGTACAGTAAAGCCACTACCTGCAGTGCCAGCATCCCACATGGGCACCTGTTTGAGTCTTGTCTGCTCTACTTCCTATCCAGCTCCCTGTTAATATGCCTGGGAAAGGGCAGAAGATGGCCCAAGTGCTTGGTCCCCTGCACCTTCGTGGGAGACCCAGATGATGCTCTTGAAGATACATTTTATTTATTTCAAAGGCAGGGCCTCAGAAAGGAGAGATCTTCCATCTGGCTGGTTCATTCCCCAAATGGCTGCTATACCAGGGCTGGGCAAGGCCATAGCTAAGAGCCTGGAGCTCCATCTGGGTCTTCCACATGGGTGGCATATTAGCAGGGAGCTGAATCAGAAACAGAGCAGTCAGGACTCAAATCAGCGGGGCAACTTAACCGACCATAGTGCCGGCTCCTGTTTTTTCTGTGTTTTTTTTTTTTTTTTTTTTTTTGCTTTTTTGGTTTTTAGAAAGAGTGTCAGAATAAGAGGTCTTCCATCCACTGGTTCAGTCCCCAAATGTGGGCCCAGCTGATTCCAGAATGCCTTCCTGTTTTCCTGCGTGGGTAGCAGGTCTTCCTAGGCACATTAGCAGGGAGCTGGATCAGAAGTAGAACAGCCAGTACTTGAACTGGCACTCAGACAATGCCAGTGTCACAAGCAGCAGCTTAACCCCCTGGGCCACAACGTTGGCTCTTCATTAGACCTGCTTCTGTCAGCACGTCAAATTAACCTCAATGTATGCATCTGTAAATTGGAAATTGTATCTGCCTCATACTTTTTAGAATTATAAAACTCCTAGGTTTAATGCTAATCATGTAGGAAGTACATAATAAAAGTTATCATTGATACATAAACTACAAATAATTCTTTTATATTTACTTTTCAGTTTTTACATAGATTATTTTCTTTTTTTTAGATTTATTTTATTTATTTGAAAGAGCTACAGAGAGATGTAGAGACAGAGAGAGAGGTCCTCCATCTGCTGGTTCACTCCCCAGATGGCCACAATGGCCGGAGCTGTGCTGATCCGAAGCCAGGAGCCAGGAGCTTCCTCTGGGTCTCCCATACGGGTACAGGGGCCCAAGGACTTGGACCATCTTCCACTGCTTTCCCAGGCCATAGCAGAGAGCTGGATTAGAAGAGGAGCAGCCGGGACTAGAACCAGCGCCCATATAGAGTGGCGGTGCTCCAGGCAAGGGATTTAACCCACTGCGCTACTGCGCCGGTCCCTACATAGATTATTTTCAAATAATTTTGTATTATTTTCATAATCAAAAATACTGTCATGATTTTTTTTTTTTTTACAGGCAGAGTGGACAGTGAGAGAGAGAGACAGAGAGAAAGGTCTTCCTTTTGCCGTTGGTTCACCCTCCAATGGCCGCCGCGGCTGGCGCGCTGCGGCCGGCGCACCGCGCTTGTCCGATGGCAGGAGCCAGGAGCCAGGTGGTTTTCCTGGTCTCCCCATGGAGTGCAGGGTCCAAGCACCTGGGCCATCCTCCACTGCACTCCCGGGCCACAGCAGAGGGCTGGCCTGGAAGAGGGGCAACCGGGACAGAATCCGGCGCCCCGACCGGGACTAGAACCCGGTGTGCCGGCGCCGCAAGGCAGAGGATTAGCCTGTTGAGCCACGGCGCCGGCCTATGATTTTTTTTAATAGTCTTTTTCCCTTAGGCTCACCTCCCCATAACCTTAAATGAATTCTTCTGGGCCGTCGCCATGGCTCACTAGGCTAAGGCGCCGGCACACTGGGTTCTAGTCCTGGTTGGGGCGCCGGATTCTGTCCTGGTTGCTCCTCTTCCAGCCCAGCTCTCTGCTGTGGCCCGGGAGTGCATTGGAGGATGGCCCAGGTGCTTGGGCCCTGCACCCCATGGGAGACCAGGAGAAGCACCTGGCTCCTGGCTTCGGATCAGCACGGTGCGCTGGCCGCAGTGGCCATTGGGGGGTGAACCAATGGAAAAGGAAGACCTTTCTCTCCGTCTCTCTCTGCCTGTCCAAAAAAAAAAAAAAAATTCTTCTGTATGTTTTTTGTCCTGTTTATATTGACCTATTAGGGGTATTTTGCCACTGAATTTTCTGTCCTTTCTTTAAATTTAATACCTTCTTTAATATATATCACCTGTGTGATCGGTGCTGTGGTATAGTGAGTAGAGCTGCTGCATGCAGTGCTAGCATCCTATATGGGTGGTGGTTTGAGTCCTGGCTGCTCTACTTCCGGTCCAACTCTGTTATGTCCCAAGTGCTTGGACCCCTGCACCCATGTGGGAGACCTGAAAGAAACTCCTGGCTCCTGGCTTTGGATTGGCCCAGCTCTGGCCATTGCAGCCATTTGGAGAGTGAACCAGTGGGTGGAAGACCTCTCTCTCTCTCTCTGCCTCTGCCTTTCAAGTAAATAAATAAATCTTTAAAAAAAAAAACTTATGTTAGCTATAACTCATTTTTAAGTGGTAGCTGTTAAAGGAATGGCTTACAGATGAATAAAATATGCTGAATAAAGTACCATAATTTATTCACTTAAACTGTGTGTTCATATATTTTGTTTCTTTTTTATTGCTTTTTTTCTACTATAAAAGCCATATTAGGGATATTAATCACTGGTTGCTTAAATTCTTTTGCCTAAATATTTATGTGTGTTTTGTGTTTTTGTACATGGTATTTTCAAAAACTATTTAATTGATAAGTTTAGGGAAAAGATTGACTATCATATTTGGGTCTTAGTGAAAAGTTCATTTTGTGCATGATTTCTTTTTGTAGTTTTTTAAATAATTCAGTAAACTTGGCAGTGTGGCTATTTGTCAATGTAAGTAGTGATTAATGAACTACAGATTTTGTGGAAAATTCTCCAGGAACATGTATCACTTAAAAGCCAGTAGGCTGACCTATATGAACGTCAAGTAATCTGGTTCTTAAACTTGTCTTGGTGGTGGCAAAACACACTTTTCCTTCATAATAAAAAATGCATGTATCGGGCTCTAAATTGGCCTTTCTCGTCCCCACCGCTACATTTTTGATTCTGGGGGCTTGATAAGTTTGCATTGCTAAGAAGTTCTCTAGTAATCCTAATAATACTGATACAATGGGAACCATTGGTCTTATCCATCCTATCAGGTAAAGTTAGAAAATTTTACCATTTTCTTATAAATCCATCTCAAAAAACATCAGACATTTTACTCAGTCTTTAGCAGATCCCATCTAGTGAAGTAGTGTTCTCTGTGCTTCTCTGACATGATTGCTGTAACATTTATTGGATGTCTGCCTAGGTGTCAGGGTCGTATGGTAATACTTTAGGTAGGGGAGTACAATGAAGGAGTCATGTCTAATTCTTAGGCAAAGCCTGTGCGCTTTTTCCCCTGATAAAGTGTGAAATAGGCTTTTGGGGTTGCTTCACCATGGTTGTTATTCTGTTCATCCTATAATATAGCTGGCTCATGCATCTTCACCCAAATAGTTCAGTTCACTCAGAAAGTTCATGGCCTAACCCTGTTGTAGATGTAGGATGAAAAGTTTTTTTCTTTAACCATCTAACTTAGTCGTTGAGAAAATATGTTGTAGGTGCATAATGATAAAAAGGGCAAACTACTATAACTATTCTGAATAGTACAGACTTGAATCTATTTTTTTTTTGACAGGCAGAGTGGACAGTGTGAGAGAGAGAGAGAAAGGTCTTCCTTTTGCCGTTGGTTCACCCTCCAGTGGCCACTGCGGCCGGCACACCGTGCTGATCCGATGGCAGGAGCCAGGGACTTATCCTGGTCTCCCATGGGGTGCAGGGCCCAAGCACTAAGGCCATCCTCCACTGCACTCCCTGGCCACAGCAGAGAGCTGGGCTGGAAGAGGGGCAACCAGGACAGAATCCAGTGCCCCGACCGGGACTAGAACCCAGTGTGCCAGCGCCACAGGCAGAGGGTTAGCTTATTGAGCCACAGCGCCAGCCCTAGCCTTGAATCTTAAACATCCCATCTGAGTACCAGTTCGAGTCCTGGCTCCATTTCCCATCCAGCTCCCTGCTAATGTGACTGGAAAAGCATGGGACAATAGCCTAAGTCCTTGGGCCCCTGTACTCCTGTGGGATACCTGGATGGAGTTCTAGGCTCATGGCTTTGGCCTAGCCCAACCCCAGCAGTTGTGGCCCTTTGGGAAGTGAACCAACATATGGAAGGTCTTCTCTCTCCCCCCTACTTCCTGTCCTCCTCTCTCTTCCCTCTCTTCCTGCAACCCCAACTGTGCTTTTCAAATAAAGTTCATATTTTTAAAGATTTGAAAGATTTCTTTATAGATTTGACTTGGTGGTGGCAAAACAACCTTTTCTTCCTAGTGAAAGCAAGTGTTCAGTATTTTAAATATTCAGGAATGTACAGAAGAAAATTTAGTACATTCATGTATCTGCTTATTTTTATACATTTTCATGGTCTATTTTGTGCATATTTCTTTACATATGGTTCCTGCTTCATCTGCTTAATGTTCTAGCATCAGTGTTTTGCCATATGCTCTACATAATTTTGCAAGAAACATTTCTTTATGTGTAATATAATGGTACTATCTCTTAAATGTAGCAGCCTTACAAAATTTCATGAATTGTGTTTGGGTTGGCATGGTTTTTAAGGGTTCCAGGTTATCAGACGTTTCTAATTCGAGGTGTTTTTCTGAATGAGTGATTGGATGATTTGAAAGAGATAGAAGTATCTTTCAGCCACTTGTTTGCTCTTGAAATAGCTGCAACAACAGCCAGTTCTGGGTCATGTTGAAGCCAGTAACTCCATCTAAATGTCCTACATGGTAGCAGAGGCCCAACTACTTGAACCACCATCCACTGCCTTCCCAGATGCATTATCTGGGAGCTTAGTAGCTGGTGCTTGATCAAACCGGCATTCCAGTATGGGATGCCAACATCACAAGCAGCGGCTTAATCTGCTGCACCACAGCTCCAGCTCCTGGTGCTTGATTTTTAGATCACAAAAGTTGGCAAGAAAGATGTTGTGACAGCAATAGAAGTAGTCTAGAATAAATAGCTGGGACAACAGAGGAAAGAAAGTGGAAATTGCAAATGCATAGTCTTTCAAGCTTTTTATGCCTTGCCACTTCAGGTATTTGCTCTGATTTGGCTGTCTCTTCTATGTAGCATCAAACGTTTATACAGGGTACATCAAAAAGTTAATGGAAAAGTGAGAATAAAAGGTAAGTTTAGGGGCAGATGTTTGGCACAGTGCTTAAACTACTGCTTGGAACACGTAGATCCTGTATTGAAGTGCCTAATTCATGCAAGTTCTGATTCCAGCTTCCTGTGAGTGTGCACTATGGGAGGCAACAGGTGATGGCTCAAGTACTGCCTCCTGGCTTTGGTCTGGCCCAGCTCTAACTGGGCATTTGGGAGTGAACCAGCAGGTGGAAGATAGCTTTGTTTGTCTCTGTCTCTCAAGTAAATAAAACAAAATTTATTTTATTAAATATGTTTTAGTACAAAGCAGTTTTTAAATCCATGCTTTTTCATGATACATATTTTTCATGTTTATTGAAGACATCTCATGCAAGAATTTCAACCTTTTTGCACAAAATAAACTTTTTAATTCATTTTCCATGGGCTTTGTGAGGTACTCACGTATTTCCTTATCATTGTGGTTTTCAGCACATTCCATATGTCTTCCCTGGAGACCTGGGTATAACCATGAAAGTATTGGAGTATTAACTCTTTATTAGCACTACTATTCATTTCTAAAGCTATAATAACTAAAATAGTGCCATGATAGAGTGGAATTCACCTGTCAGTAACAAATGAATTTTTGGTAAAGTTGGCATTTCAGATTAGCAGAACAGGGATGGAAATTCAATAAGTAATGTAACAACTGATTCTCTATTTAGGGACAATTAAAGTATATCCTATCTTATCTAAGTATAATTAAGATACATTTAAATGTTAAAAATTAAAAACAAAAAGCTGTAAGCATATTGAAAGAATTTCTGGTGGGCAAAGTCTTCAGTTCAGGAATGAAACTAATATGAAAGAAATTTATTCTATTACAATATGATTATCTCTTCTGCATC
Organism: Sylvilagus floridanus; assembly: GCA_949820135.1. NCBI lineage: Eukaryota > Metazoa > Chordata > Mammalia > Lagomorpha > Leporidae > Sylvilagus > Sylvilagus floridanus. Next base: position 94,927,888 of record OX463223.1, read on the forward strand.
TGAATATTTTAAATACTGTCATTCTGTGCCATTTATGGTTATCCCATTTTACTTCACATTTATCATTAATTGAATAATTTCTAATATACTTGTATTATAAGTGATGCCACAGTGAAAATCTTTACTATATGAACATTTCACCATATTTAGCAGCATATGCTTTTTTATTAAGTCCTTAATGTTGGACCTTGTACTTAACATATTTTTGTCTAATTTAGTTGTGAAAAGGACAATGTAGACATCATTTTTCATTCTTTTTAGGATTTATTTATTTGAAAGGTAGAGTTATAAAGAGGGAGAGAGAGGGATAGACAGAGAGAGGTTGTCCATCTGCTGGTTCACTCCACAAATAGCTGTAACAGCCAAGGCTGTACCAGGCTGGAGCCAGGAGCTGAGAGCTTCTTCTAGGTCTCTCATGCGGGTGTAGGAGCCCAAGGATATTGGGCCATCCTCCACTGCTTTCCTAGGTGCATTAGCAGGGAGCCAGATGAGAAGTGGAGCCGCCAGAACTCGAACCAGCATCCATATGGGATGCTGGCACCACAGGCGTTGGCTTTACCCATCATACCACAGCGCTGGCCCTGGTTTTCTCATTCTTAAACATAGGTTCAATTTTGACATAAAGGTCTGAGAAATGTTGCCAATATCATTGAGGATGAACATGATAGTCTGTCTTTAATCCTGCCTGTTCACTGGTTCCTCATATATATGAGAGTATATTTAACCAGAAAGAGCAAGAGAAAACAAAAACATGATCTTTCTTTGGTCAGCAAAAGTTTGCATCAGTTCAAAGAAACAATTTTTGATTTAGTTGACTCATGATTTTTCCATTTTCTTCCACTTATCTTTGCTCTAATCTTTACTATTTCCTTCCTTCTGTTTACTTTGGTTGGGTCTCATTGGCTAGTTTTCTAGTTCTTTAAAGTGGAGGTTTAAAATAATGATTTGAGACCTAAAATTTTAATGTAGTCATTTTAACTTGTGGGATGTGTGGTTTTGTTTTCATCTCTGATAATTTTCTAATTGCCTTGTGATTTCTTCTTTGACAGTTGGTATTGCTTCATTAGCATGCATTGTGAATTTTGCAGATATCCTTCTGTTAAAGAATTCTGATTTCTGTTGTCATTGGAGAAGACACTTTGCGTGATTTTGTACTTGCTAAATTTATTGAGATTTGTTTTGTAGTTCTGCTTTGGTGACTATTCCGTGTGTCTTACAAAGAATGTGTTTTATATTGTTGGGTGGATTCTTCTTTTTTGTTAAGATTTATTTATTTCAAAGACAGAGTTAGAGAGAGCGTGTGCTTCAATCTGCTGGTTCAGTCCCCAAATGGCCACAATGGCCAGAGCTGGGCTGATCCAAAACCAGGAGCCAGTAGCTTCTTGGTCTCCTACTTGGTTTCAGGGGCCCAAGTGCTTGGACCATCTTCCACTGCTTTCCCAGGTATTTAAGCAAGTAGCTGGATCAGAAATGGAGCAGCTGGGACTAGATCTGGTGCCCATATGGGATGCCGGTGCTTTGTGCCAGGGCTTTAACCTGCTGCACCATAGCGCTGGCCCCATTGGGTGGATTATTCTATGTTGTTTGGTCTAGTGTATTTAGTGTTAAGTCTTCTATTTCCTTATTTGTCCTATATCTAGTTACTAGTGTTAACCCTCAGCTTACAGCTAACAGCTTACAAAACTTAGTTGAAATTAATGCTATTTGGTGTTAATATTAGGCAAAAACTTTGCTCCTATATAATTTGGTTCTTCTTCTCCACTTTATATTGTTAATCACAAATTACAATTTTAACATATCATATGCCTAGCATGATGTATAATTGTTTACGTGGTTGTCTTTTAAAACACATAGAAAAAGAATTTACAAACTGAAAATAAATCAATAACTGACATTTACTGTTACCTGTATAATTATCTTAGCAGTGTGTGGATTCAAGTTACTGTCTTGTGGTCTTCTGTTTCAGCCAGAGGATTCCCTTCAGCATTTCCCCTATGCAGGTCTAATAGCAGTGAGCTCCCTTAGCTTTCATTTATCTGTGAATGTCTTAATCTCGACTTCATTTTTGTAGGATAATTTTGTGAGATACAGAATTCTTGGTTGATAGCTCTTTTCTTTTTAGTACTTTGAGCATGTAAAAGCATTACATACTGGACTTCATAGATTCTTGTGAAAAACTGATGTTCATTTTATTAAGGATCCCTTATATAGAGGGATAGTGTTTTTGTCATTGGTCTCTGGTAATTTGTGTCTTGATATGCCTCTCTGAATTATGCCCTTGTTAAGAATTTGTTGAACTTCTTGGATTTGTAGATTCATGTCTTTGTAAAACTTGGAAAGTTTTTGGCCATTATTTCTTTAAATAATCTCTTTGACCCCTTTTCTTTGTCTCTTCCCCTTTTTGAACTTTAATTATGCATAAGTTGGTACACTTGGTAGTATACACACTCATTCTCTCTCTGTATCTATTCCCCACTCTATCTCTCAACCTCTCAACTTCCCCTCTCTTTTCAGATGGGCTCTGAGTGTGTGTTAGGTAGACTTTTAGCCAGAAAGTGTTCCACTCTGCCAAAGCTTTATTTCCTCTCTGCAGAGCCTTAAGGTCAGGCAGAGTTTGGAGCTTAAGACCTCCTCATGGCTTTTCACAGAATCTGCCAGCCTGGGGCTTGCATGTCATCTTTTAGGGTCCCAGGAATATGTGGAGCCTTTCAAAACCCTTATTCCCTGAAGAATCTCACACCCTCCCCCCTTTCTTCCCTTTGACCTTTCTTCCCAAGCTTTTCAGTTTGTCTGCCCAAACTGTATACCCAGGAGGGTAGGGCCTAATGCTATTAAATGTTTCTAACAAGTGTCTCCCCCAACTCCCTCACTCCTGGGAGAGTTCCAAATAAGGTAAAATATTGACAAGCTCTCTGTGAGCTGGTCCTTGGGTGGGTGGGAGGGGCTAGAAAGGCCAAAGCAACCAACCATAGCTTTTTGAGGGCAAAGTCCATTTTGCCCACTCCAGAAATGTGGGCTGTTGGGCTCAGCCGGTGCTTAGTCTGGAAAGTGTGAGATAGAGTCAGGGCAAGTTAAATCATACAGAATGCTTTCTTGAGATTCAGGTGTTTTATGGTTTTTATCCACCTCAGTTAAGCATTTGCCTAGTTGCTGTGAAGTATTGTTTAGCTTCCAGAGTTTTGATAAAAGTTGATTCTGACAAGTTTTTCCAGTTTCCTGCTTTTGTAAAGGACTGGAAATTTGGAGTTCTTACTCTGGCATTTTTGCTGACATTGCTCCCAGTATAACAGTCCATTTTTTTAATCCTTTTGGAGCTACGAGTATGTAGTAATTTGTCTCCAGGCAAACTTTCTTAACCCAAGTTTCCATGGAGACTTTTTAGGGAGTGAACCAACAAAAGAAAGACCTTTCTCTCTGTCTCTCTCACTGTCTGTAACTCTGCCTGTCAAATAAAAAAAAAAATCTAATAGAGACCTTTGTGAAGGTACACTTCAGTGATTTGCTCCATTTTTTTTTTAAGTTTATTGGTAGGTGGTAGCAAGATAACAGCATTGCATGAAGAGGAAATATTTAAATGTAAAGAGAACTTGCCACATTAGGCCACAGTGGCAGCCCAAATCCATTACCTCACAGACTTGCTGATGAGTTGTTAGACTTTATGACAAAGTACTAAACAAGGCAGATGTCCAGCTTGTAACTCGGCTCATGTCAAAAGAAAGGAACTGGAGAGCATGTGATTCTACCCTAGTGAGGAAGGTGAATAGGCAGAGTGTCCAGCAAGGTTTGATGGGACAGGTAGGCATGTGGAATGCAGTAACTGGCAAATTGCTTGTGTTCTTCCCAGGAGCTTCCTCAAAGAACAGTGGATTGCTCTCATTAAAGAAGTCACCTCTAGGCCAGCTGTCTTGCCTTGAGTCTTGATTCTGTTTGCTCCCTCTTGTTTGACCTTTACAGTGGATGTCTGTCTCTTCAACACTGTGCTCCAAGCAGCTACATATTCTTACATAATTTACTTATAAGGCATGATAAGCACTGTGTTAACTGTCTCTTTCTTGTTTTCCAAGAGCTGGGGTGGAAAGGAGAATGGCTTTGGACTTGCAGAGTGTTGCAGAGACTTGCATATGATGGTAAGTAACTCTTGGGCATGTGAGTGTCTTGACAGAGCTGTGATCTCTTTATGAGCCTTTCTTTACAGTATGAATACAAGGATGCTTCAAACATTTGTGGACAGTAGAATTAGTAGTTTGTTTTGGTACAGAACAAATTTGAAATTCGTGCATCTTTTTTCAGAATATTAATTTTCTAAGAACTTTTCTCTTGAAGTGTATCCTTCACCACTTCACATTAGGACCTTTGAGGAACCTAAGGTCAGTTGAGATGTAGCACACGTTAGGAAGCAGCCTAGCAATGGTTGGGCCCTCATGGAGCTGGCAGTAGATACAGATTCTCATTCATGGTTATGTTCATACCCAGTTCTTCAGTAGGGAGCCACATCTGTTCATTTGCTTTGAAAGTGGTTTTAAAATCTTCCACCTGCGGCTCTGGCATCCAATATGGGTGCTGGAGTCTAGTCCCGGTTGGGGTGCCGGATTCTGTCCCGGTTGCTCCTCTAACAGTCCAGCTCTCTGCTGTGGCCCAGAGGGGCAGTGGAGGATGGCCCAGGTGCTTGGGTCCCTGTCCCTGCATGGGGAACCAGGAGGAAGCACCTGGCTCCTGGCTTCAGATCAGCACAGCACCGGCCATGGAGACTATTTAGGGAGTGAACCAACAAAAGAAAGACCTTTCTCTCTGTCTCTCTCACTGTCTGTAACTCTGCCTGTCAAATAAAAAAACAATCTAACAAAGTGTATTTGCTTGCATTCTAACACTGAAACCATCAGAACTGTAGGCAGTGTGGCTTGATGTAGCAATGGCTGCTTGGAGAACAGTTCTACTGTTAGAATGATTGAGAACTTTTACATGTTCAGTCCTCTACCTTTCGCCCATACGTGCTTAGGTTATGCTTTGATATGTTGCCATGGAACCACAATCACAATTGAGGTTTTTATGACAATTCTGTGCCTTGAGACAACTGTGTTTTCCAGCAAATGTATACTTTGTCTTGTCAATTTGTCATATTTACCAAAAATGACTGCAGTGAAATTTAGCAAATTTATTTTAAACCTCCCACCTCTGCCCGTGGAGAATGGCTTCCTTTCTGGTTATAGAAATGTACAAGCTACTTTCCCACCTTAGCTGATAAATTTTTAGTGACTATTTTTTGAATGGATGTTGGCTAATATGGGAGGTGAGGATTGTGTGTTTAAGTCTCAGAACTACGTAAATCTTAATAGGGATTCAGAGTTTGCAATTCTAATTCTGGCGGCCATTGGAGGGTGAACCAACGGCAAAAGGAAGACCTTTCTCTCTGTCTCTCTCTCTCACTGTCCACTCTGCCTGTTAAAAAAAAGAAAAGAAAAAATAAGTGGTATAGATGTGTTTAAAAATTGAAAGAGTATAAAGGAGTATTAGTCTGGGAATAACTTTTTCATTCCCAGAGACAGTCTGTACTAATGATTTCTTTCAACATCTTGTGTTCAGCATGTTGCTCTTCTAGAGATAAATACACTGTGTTGTTAGGTTTTACTTTATATTGGCTCGGTGTCTTCCTGTGTGAAAAAGCAAATATCACAAGGAGTGGTACAGAATGGTACAAGGTAGCATTTGAAGAAAAAGAAGGTATGTTCGTTGAGGTATACTTTGAATCAAATATTTGAGAAGGCTGATGATAGACCCAAGGTTTTGGTAAGAGTTGTCCTTTTCCATTCATTAGCTGATACCTTGACCCCGGTATTTGTTCTTGGATTTGTTGGTATTTGTTCTTGTTCATCCTTTCTTGGATTCTTACTCATTACTGCTTAGCATACTTGCCCCTGTTTTCTCCCTTGAGAATAGCTACAGTCAAGAACCATCTCCTGGCTGGCGCCGAGGCTCAATAGGCTAATCCTCCACCTTGCGGCGCCGACACACCAGGTTCTAGTCCCGGTAGGGGTGCCGGATTCTGTCCCAGTTGCCCCTCTTCCAGGCCAGTTCTCTGCTGTGGCCCGGGAATGCAGTGGAGGATGGCCCAAGTGCTTGGGCCCTGCACCCCATGGGAGACCAGGAGAAGCACCTGGCTCCTGTCTTCAGATCAGCGTGGTGTGCCGGCCGTGGCGGCCATTGGAGGCTGAACCAATGGCAAAGGAAGACCTTTCTCTCTCTCTCTCTCTCACTGTCCACTCTGCCTGCCAAAAACAAACAAACAAAAAACTCTTGAAAAAAAGGGCAACTAGTAACTTACAAGGAATAATAGAGAAGCTTTTGCAGCTCTGGCTCTATCCTTCTGATTGTATTTTGCACAAGTCTCATTCCATACAAGCCCTTTTCTATCTAAGATAAGGAGTTAAAGGTACTGTAGGTGCTGAATACTAATTCTGCTGTCAAAATGAATTGGACAGGTGACTAGGTCTTTGAGGGAAGAATTGGGAAAAGATGTTGTCTGTCTTACCTAAAATCAGTGGAAGCTCAGTGGCTGGTTCTTTGTTGTGCTTTATACACAGAAATACCCACCCAGTGCAACTACACTACACTTTGAATTCTATGCAGACCCTGGGGCCGAGGTCAAAATTGAGAAGAAGGTGAGTCTCATTCACGTGTGTTTTGATAGACTATAGTCTACTGTAACTGGTTTGACTTCTAGAACTCCTCAGTTTTAAATGAAGGAATGGGATTGTGCTGTATTTCTGCCCTCCCAATCTGAATATACCTACTAGCTTGCCCAACTCTTGTAATGCTGCTTCTTACCCATGTTGGGAGCTGTCAAAAAAAAATAGGACTCCCTTTATGGGATACTTCTGCTTGTGTATTTTTCTCACAGCCTCAATTGAGAATTCCAACGTGCAGTATAATCTGAATATTGGTGCCTCAGGTTTCTCTCCTTAAGCTAACTTAAAAGATGGCTCTGTATATTGCATAGAGGGAAACTATTCAGTGATTCCTAACAGCTCTCTTTTAAATTTCAGACAACTAGTAACACACTACATTATATTCACATAGAGCAGCTTGACAAGGTAAGAGGAATCTTTGATTATTGGCTAGTTTCTTAACATTTGGTTGACTTTTTGTTCCTAACCTTTTTTTTGCCCCCTCTAATATAGATTTCAGAAAGCCCTTCTGAAATCATGGAATCTCTTACCAAAATGTACAGCATTCCTAAAGATAAGCAGGTATGATGCACCCTGAAAATACCCAATAGATGTGGTTGTTACCCAAATAGACTAATGATATGTACTTGGATGGGAGCCTGCAGAGCAGAAAGAATCAGCTTTGGAATCAGGCCATGAACAGATGAGTTAGGTTTTCAGAGCCTTAGTTCCCTGGTCCTATAGTGAGGGCAGCACTTAATACTTTTCTTTATGAGAGTTTGAGGAAAATGTAAACTGGGTGGCTATCAGTCTCTAATAAGTAGTGATAGTTTTCTCAACTCTTTGGGTATCAAAGGAGAAAATGTTCAGTTGTGACTTGTTTTTCTTTCTTCCTTTTCTTTTTTTTTGGGGGGGGTGCTCATTTTAAGTGTTCCCTATTTTGTTTCCTGTCAGGATGCTGACAGTGCTTGGCTCACCTTGGGATTAGTAGGAATCTTTGAACTTCAGTATAGTCAGCTGATCTCAGAGTGGATGGTAGCAGTTCTGTTTGATAACTTAGCAAATAACAATACCACTTTATGCAACAGATATGACTTAGCCCCTAGAAAGAATATTTACCTTTTCCATTGATTTTTTTAACATAGGCCTTATACTCTCTACAGATGCTGTTATTTACACACATACGGCTGGCCCATGGGTTTTCTAACCATAGGAAGCGACTGCAAGCTGTTCAGGCCAGACTGCATGCAATATCTATATTAGGTAAGAGAAGAATATTATAATTAAGAGGCCATAGTAGGCTATTTGTACTTCATTTCCTTTGCATTTCATTCATCTCTGTTGCTATGAGACTTGCTGAAGTTACCTAGGTGGTAACTTAAGTTTTAAAATTGCTAGCATCTCCTTTGTTCACTGAATTTATTCATCTTTCTTGAGTGCTTTCATATTGGATGAGAGAGAGGATATGCTGTTTACTTACATGGATTTAGTCTTGATTTGTAGTCTTGTTGTTTTTGTTTTGTTTTTTAAATTTTTTTAATTTATTTTTTAAGGAATGCAAATTTCCTAAGTACAACTTCAGGAATATAGTTATTCCTACCATGTCAGCTCTACCACTCACACTCCCACCCTTCCTCTTCCTCCCTCTCCCCTTGCCAATCCCATTCTCCATTAAGATTCATTTTTAATTAACATTTTACACAAAAGAGCAACTCTATACTAAGATAGAAATGATCTCTGAAAGTATAGTCTTTGTCTTGTCTTTTTTCATGAGTGTGCATCTCTCACTGTCCTCTACTATTCCACTTGCCATCTAGTCTTCCTCTTCTCCCATTTTTTTGGGAATATAATTTTGAAATTGGTCAAAATATTCATTAAGTAGATGGCTCTTACTGTGTATGAGCTTTTACTGCGGGGGCAGTAGGATGGAAAGCACATACTTTTGGAATCAGTCCCGGACTCTTACTCTGATTCTTCAGATTGTTGACCACATGTATATCCTCTTAGTCTCAGCTTTCTTGTTTTATATTTAGACAATACCTACTTTATATGCTGGTTTGAGGACTTAGTGAAAACCTGGAAAGCAACTCTTTTTTTATGTCCCCATCCCCCAAAATCCTTACTCAAAACTAATACCGTTAGTACAGGAATTGTCAATTCTGCGGTATTTAGAGCTCATACTTGATCTGATCTTCCATCCTGAAATTCAGTGATTCTGCCCTCTGATGCTAGTTAGAAGGGAATCCTTTCCCAATACCTGCAGATGCCTAGAGGTTTATCATTGGACATTGGCTTAACCTCTGCCTTCTTGCCTAAAGTGTTTATTTTTCCTTTTGCAGTGTATTCTAATGCCTTGCAGGAATCAGCAAACAGTATCTTGTACAATGGGTTGATAGAGGAGTTGGTAGATGTCCTTCAGATAACAGATAAGCAGCTTATGGTGAGTATTTATTAATAATCTCCCTGCATATCAGGCTTTTACTTACTTGCCTTTCAGGTTTTCCCAAGGGAATTAGAAAGACTCCAAAAGGGAGACTTAGCCCTTTTTCCTCTTTGACTATTAAACTGCAAAATTAACAAACAGTGGATTTTTAGGGTTAACTCTCAGCAATCATCCAACTCCCCAAGCAATTATTAGTGGACTGACTTCAAGCTGGGGTATATCAGCAGCTTGATTCTTTGTTATCTTATTTGACGTATTCCGTGTAGGAGATTAAAGCTGCCTCTTTACGGACATTAACATCAATTGTCCACTTGGAGAGAACTCCCAAACTCAGCAGTATTATTGACTGTACTGGAACTGCCTCCTACCATGGATTTTTGCCTGTACTTGTGCGGAACTGTATCCAGGCCATGATTGGTGAGTTTTGGTGGTGATTATTCTAGGTGAAAGATGACCCTTGCCCTTTGCTTTTCTGTTTTTGTTTAATATCCAACCAGCTTAACACTAAATTCTGAACTCACTCTTTGTTTCCCTCTCCCAACCTCCCTTGTAGATCCTTCCATGGATCCGTACCCCCACCAGTTTGCCACTGCTCTCTTCTCTTTTTTATACCATCTGGCCAGCTACGATGCTGGTGGTGAAGCCTTGGTCTCCTGTGGAATGATGGAAGCCTTATTGAAGGTGCTCTACTTTTTTTAAAATACATTTGTGGGGAAATAACAGAGAATGTAGAATTGTGAGCTTAGAATTTTTCACTGTAAAAACAGGTAGCCTAAGAAAGCTTACCCAGAAAAAGTTTTACTTAGTTCTTTAAGTTTGGCCTTCTGGTTATCTCATTAGCAACTTTTTAAAGACCAGCTATGTCCATTATTAAGAATTTATTGCAGTTCAGCATATAGCAATAAAGCAGGAAGCGTCGAGTACTAGTCAAGTCATTGCAATATGTTATCAGAACCTTAGGTGTGACCAAAATGTAAAGGTACCTTGTTAATTATGCTGTAATAGCAGTAGCCTTTATTATTTGTTGCTATCAGGTTTTGTTTTCTCCCTAAAGGTTTTGTTTAATTGTACAAAATGATTGATGTCCCCGTTACTTCAGATGAGGTTGAGTCCTTGTAGTCAGAGTTGTCATTTGGCAAGCACCACAACTCTTAATACAGGCTTTCCTCCCCATACTATGGTACCTCCCTGCTGCCTCAGAAAACACATTTACAAACAGATGCATTTTTATAGCTTTGTGTCTTTAGTTCATTGTTTTTACCTCTTTTTTTCCTCTCTAATAGGTCATAAAGTTTCTTGGCGATGAACAGGATCAGATAACATTTGTTACCAGAGCTGTGAGGGTGGTTGACCTCATCACCAACCTGGACATGGCAGCTTTTCAATCCCATAGTGGGCTTTCTATCTTCATTTATAGACTTGAGGTATTATTCTACTAGGAACACTTTGTGTAGACTTTATGCCACTGAGAACTGAGCCAGTGAGAACTTTCCTAATATATCCCTAAGGAGTGATCTTACCCCTCTTACGTTTCTAGAAAACAGTTCTATAATCTGCCTTGGCATTCCTCCATTATAGATGTTTTTAATCCCTGAAGCATATACAGGGTTTTCTTATTCCTTTTCCCTTGATTGTAGCATGAAGTAGATTTGTGCCGAAAAGAATGTCCATTTGTGATCAAGCCAAAGATCCAGAGACCCAGTACCACCCAAGAAGGAGAAGAAATGGAAACTGATATGGATGGTAATTAACAGTTATTAAGTCATGAAAATAATTTCATGTTTGAGATTTTCCTGTCATCCCATCCAGATTTGAATTATCTTACATAAATAACGAAGTATCCAATTCACTTAGTATATATTTTCAGCAACAACATTTTTTTGATTATTGATTTTCAAGTTGTTTTTATAAGACTAATCAGAAAAGGAAGGTGAATGTTTTTCAAAATAGAGTTGGAAGGTGAAGCAGACAGTTGAGCTGTAGTAGATCCCTACTGTCACTCTATGATGTTAGTCTGTTTTATTTCATCACCTGAGTCATGTTTTCTTATGTCTTGATGTGTTATCTTATTCTCACTAAGTTCTAAGCTCCATGGAATCAGGATACTACTGTCTTCAGTGCTGCTGTGCCTGATGTGTCCTAAGTGTTTAATGTGTTTTTGGTAGAGATATGGAAAATATAGACTCTAAAATGGGACCTTTTAAAACTTTGAGAAAGGGGAAGAGAGGTGAAGAGATTGTTGGGTAAGGAACAACTTTTAAATAATGAAATTGGAAAGAAGTCCAGCTATTCTAAGTCTTCGGCTGTATTGTCTTTTTTCAGTTTTTTTTTATTTTTTTTTCTTTATTTTTTATTTGAAAGTCAGAGTTACACTGATACACAGAAAGAGGAGAGGCAGAGAGAGAGAGAGGTCTTCCATCTGATGGTTCACTCCCCAATTGGTTGCAATGGCCAGAGCTGCGCCAATGCGAAGCCAGAAGCTTCTTCCGGATCTCCCATGTGGGTGCAGGGGTCCAAAGACTTGGGCCACGTTCTACTGCTTTCCCAGGCCATAGCAGGGAGCTGGGTGGGAAGTAGAGCAGCCGGGTCTCGAACTGGCGCCCATATGGGATGACAGCCCTTCAGGCCAGGCCGTTAACCCACTGTACCAAAGCACTGGCCCCTGTATTGTCTTTTTTTAAAAAGCCCCACCTCCTTCCTAGTGCATAAGTCATTATAGTACCAAAAAGAAATTATTCCCAAACAGCTTACCCAAAATTTTAGTTTTTTGTCTTGATGATCCAGGTTATCATTACATGTCTGTTATCAGGCTTATAATGAAGATACTAGAATGTATAATGCTTCATTCTTAGCAATACATAAATACTCATTGGTTGCTATTCCTTTTTTTATGACTAAATTCCTAAACACAATTAGAAATGCATGTTGCCATCCCTGGAAACCCATTTACCAGATTTCTGTTTCTACTCTATTTTGGGCAATCTGGTGTTTGAATTTTTGAATGAGATCCCAGAAGGCTGAGTCAAATGTGATATGACATACTGTTCATTATAGATCACTCTGAAAAGCAGATTGTGCTTTTCATATGTGAGTAGGGACATGCAAATGTGATTATGTATAAAAGAGATCATAAGAAAGTAATATAAGATGTAAACAATGGTTTATCCCTAATGGAACTTTATTATTTTATAAATTATTTGTGTATAAATTAAAAGTGAAGGCTCACTCACCTTTCACCATAGCTTCTAGTTTGGTGTGCTTCTTTCCAGATTTTTTAGATATATACTAAAATACTTATATCCATGTATAGTATATAGTCTTCTAGAGCAGGAAGATGGTTAAACATCCTGTTATTCATTCAGTGTATCACAGATATCATTGCTGTTGAGTATGCTGTGTTAAATGTTGTATTTCTTTTTAAAGTTTATTATTACTTACTCACTTAAAAAGCTTTACCTATTATATGCCTACTACTCAGCGGTAGTACATGAAATTGCATGTTTTGCTTACCACTCTCTGAATCTCACTTTGGTGAGTGAGAGAAGTATTAAAGTACTTCTTTGGTTGGATTCTTTTTACCACCTACTGATGTCCACTGTTTGTGGACAACTTAAATTTCTTGTTGGATTGCAATATCCTAATCCTGCTTCATTTTTATTTCATTCATTTCACCTTAATGGAAGAACTTTTCTTGAAATATCTATCTTTTGGGGTGTATCTTTTATTTTTAAGTTGTTTCTTTGTTATAACTTGGACTTCAGTTGCAGATGTGACTATGGAAAGCAGTCCAGGCTCATCCATCTCTATGGAACAACGGCTGGATGTTGAATTAAGGACATCAAGCTCCAACAACAGTGCTAACATCTCTTCTGGCCCTGGCCCCGGCCCCGGCCCCGGCCCTGGCCCTGGCCCCGGCCCCGGCCCCGGCCCCGGCCCTGGCCCGGGTCCTGGGCCTGGCCCTGGCCCTGGTCCTGGCCCTGGTTCTCGTCCTGGTGCGTACACAAACGTATATGTGATGTTTCACAGTGACTTGAGTTATTAAACTAGTGAAGATGACAGCTTTAGGAGGAGCTTAAATTCTGTTACTGTTCTCCCTTGCCAGGTGTGCAGTGTATTCCACAGCGAGCAGCACTTCTCAAATCCATGCTGAACTTCCTCAAGAAAGCCATTCAGGACCCTGCTTTTTCGGATGGCATACGACATGGTACTTTACTCTGGAAAACTGTTTCTGAAAGATGTTTGACTCTTTCTATGGGTCCTTCTCAAGCTATTCTTACACCTAATCTTTTACCAGGAGGCTTAGGGAAAGAACATGCCATTTTGAGTAGCTTTTATTTGTTTGGTATTGCTTTTCCTGGACTAAAGTAGTTTTTAGCTGTTTTTGTAGTGATTCACCATTTTTAATTTGTTATTTTCCTTTTCCAGCATTTGGCTCTGTTGACTTCCATCCTACTACCCCTCTCAGAATTTATGTGCCTGTATTCCTTTAAAAAATTTTTGTTATTGACCCACTATTAGAAAGTACATTTCATGACCAAATAATAAAACAGAGACAAGCAGAGGCGATTAGATTGGAATCAGCACAGACTTTGCTGCAGTGTGCTGCATATAACATTGTTTCATTATCTTCACTCCTTAACACTTCTCCCAGACTGATCATATTCTCCTTATTGTTCACTTTTCTGTTAGTGATGGATGGTTCTCTGCCTACCTCCCTGAAACACATCATCAGCAATGCAGAATACTATGGCCCATCACTTTTCCTCCTAGGTAAGTGGAATTGGTAGTTAGTTATACCAAGCTGGAATAAACTAGCAGACCTTTCTGTGTGGTTTTTATTGTAGGATTTTGCTATCCACATTTCTGCACTCAGATTATGTATCTTTTGTTGGTGAATACATTTATTTTCAAATAAATACTCATTTCTTAAATGCCAAATATACATTTAAGCAGTGTATTATGAATTACTTGTGGTTAGAAGTATTGTACATTTGGCTAGTTTGTGCTATACTTACTGTTCAAGTGAGGTTTTAAAAAAAATATATGTAAAAACATGTCTGCGGATAGGCATTTGTCCTAGTGGTTAACATGCTGATTAGGATGTCTGTGTCCCACATCAGGGTGCCTGGGTTTGATTCTCAGCTCCAGTTGCTGATTCCAGCCTCCTGCTGAAGTGGTTCCTAAGGCAGCAGTGAATGGCTCAAGCAGTTGGGTTTCTACCACCCACATGGGAGACCTGGATTGAGTTCCTGGCTCCCATTTCCTGTCTCCCTGGCGATTGCTGGCATTTGGGAAGTGAAATACCAGATGTGAGCTAGCATGCACACACTTAACTTGCTCGTTCTCTCTCTTCCTCTCAAATCAATACGTTTACTTTTTAAAAATCATAATCTTTTATAATAGTCATTGTGAAGGTATAGCGATTTGTTCCAGCAGATTGGAGCATTACCCCAGTAAAATCACTTCACTAGTTAGAGAAGTATTGACCCCTTGGTATGGATTTCTGTTGGTAGCGATACCTATGACAGAATAGGGCACAAACATCACATTGAGATGCCATTTACATGTATCCCCCAGGACCTAGTGACTAGTAACCAGAGGTTTCACTGAACCCATCGAATTAAGGATAGGAGTAATACTTGAGCTTATTCAAAGTATGAGCAGTTGGTCAGCTCTGACATTATAGTGTGCTTCCTCTGTGACAACCTTGATATGAGCACAGATACTGGGAGACTTTAATGTAACACAAGAAGTCTGAGCATCAATGTATTCCCACCATGAAAGGTCTCCATAGTGGACGGTCCTGAATATAACTATTTTGAGCGTACTCCCTAGGAAAAACAAAGATTCTAAAAATAAGAACCATGGATATACCTTTATTAAAGTGTCCTGCAGTGCCAAAGTGATTACTTCCAGCTCAGTTGGGCTGCCTTTTGAGTAATGTATTTATCAGAAGTGACCTGGTTTTGGGGTAGGAAACAGCAGCTCTTCCAGCAGGCTTCATCATGTATGGTTACTGGTGCTGGCGTGCATAAAATACCCTTTTTATTGGATTTTTTTTACTAAAAGAAAATATCTTTCTGTTCTTATGTCCTACCCAGGTACCCTGAGTACTGTTGAAAACCAAGTTCACCACAGTTACCCTTAGGACAAAAGCCTCTGAATTTCTGTTTTCATTTATTTGGGCCTGAGGCCAGATACTTACTTTGTCTGCTCTTCATGTTTTAAAAGATTTTTCAAGTATTTTATCTAGCTATTAGTTCTTCCAGCAGAACAACTTATGGTATTGTAGTGTATTTTTATCTTAAAAGAGGAATTTTCTGCACTTCTTCCATTCTTTAGTGATCCTGGACGTTCTTTCTCATCGTTTTATTTCAATTTTAGTGGAAAGTATCCTTGGGTAATTTTTTTAAGATTTATGTATTTTTTGAAAGTCAGAGATAGAGGGAAAGAGAGAGAGTTCTTCCATTTGCTGGTTCATTCCCTAGATGGCCACAATGGCTGGGGCTGGGCCAGGCCAAAACTAGGAGCAGGAGTTTGTTCTGGATATCCCACATGGGTGACAGTGTCCCAAGCACTTGGGCTATATTCAGCTACTTTTCCCAGATTAGCAAGGAGTTGAATAGAAAGTAGAGCAGAAAGGACTTGAACTGGTACTGATATGGCATGCTGGCATCTCAGGCAGTGGCTTTACCTGTTAACACCACAACACCAGCCTCTCCTTGGGTAATTTTTAAGGTGTTACATATTTTTTTCAGAATTTAGTGTATGTTTCTTCCTTGTGTTCTAATGTTCCATATTGTAGAAAGCCATGATACCAGATTGGTTCTTGTTCTTCTGCAGGCAGTTTTCACCTTTTTGCTCTGGAGAATCTGTAGCATTTTTTCTTCTCCTTAGAATTCAAAAATTTCACTGTTATTTTTAGTTCTCTTTCCTTTCAAAGTTCCCACATAGTGTTTGATTAGGTTTTTAAAATGTGATTTTTTTTTTTGATTCTGGAACTTCTATTACTTTAATTCCATTTAGCATACATGTTCACTCCTGGAAACATGTTTACATAGCCAAAAGGCATACCACAGTTATTTTAATTCTTTCCTTTTGTAACTTAGTTGCTTGGTTCCACCCAGAGCTTGTTGTTTCCATGTTTATACCCTTTATTTTTAATTCTAATTCTTTGTCATCTGTTGATATTTTAAAGGGGGTTTAAAATTTCCCTGTGCACAATGGCAGTGTGACAGCTCTATAATTAAAACCTATTAGTAATACAACAGATTTCATGTCTTAGTAACTGCTTAATAAACAATCATTAGCTCATAGGTACTCAGTTTTAGTAACTCTAGGATTCATAACATTTGTACAAATGTAAGCCAGTGGAAGGGTATGTCATATACTAGTTGGAATCCATAAATGGACTTAGAATTTTTGTATTTCTTCCATTTCCCTGGCGTTTGGGATAATGGAGTGGTGCTCTGTTCACCATCTTAAACTGCAAATTCTTTGGTTTCTTTTTAGATCTTAGTACTATAATAAGCAAAATCATCTGTGGTTTATGGATATTACATGGTGTGTACCCTCTTTTAGGCTTTAAAATCTTTGGTAGTAGCAGTCTCACTGCATGTTTTTTACAAAAGAGAAACTTTGATATAGTAGTAGTCATCTTTATTACACATTTCTAAATATTACCATCTGAAAATCTAGTCAGATTAATACCCAAGAACTTGTAAACTCTCGATAGTAGCTTGCTGAATAAACTTCTTAGAAGACAGTTTGTTTATTTTTGTCAGCTAAGTTTGCAGTCACTTTGACCCAGCAAACAGACATCTTAGTTTTTCTTTTTACCTGCTAAGGTGGCCCAAAAAGGAGGGGAGTATATTTTAGGTTTAGGTTCATCAATTTTCACAGTAGGAGAATGGTTTATATATATATAGTGGTATATATGTATATATGTATGTATAATGGATTATTATAATATTCCCATTCAAAATGAGTGGGTTGCAGTGAGGGGGTAAAGGAGATTATATGATACCTACTATAGCTGAAGAACAGCAAATTGTATAACCTCATTTATGTAAAAATATGTCCATAAGAACCTAGAAGAAGATCACTAGATTCCTAATAGTGATTACTCTGATAGAGCTTTCATTTCATAGTCAACACAAATGAATATGTATTTTTAAAAACTTTGAGTATTTTGCTTTTAATATCTGTAAGGAATCCCTCAGTTTTCCACATTTTCTCATCTCTTTTTTTAGCTACTGAAGTGGTGACTGTGTTTGTATTTCAAGAACCATCACTGTTGTCCTCACTACAGGACAATGGATTAACAGATGTCATGCTGCATGCACTGCTTATCAAAGATGTGAGTCCTTTCTGCTACTTTGAAAAACACTCCATGCATACATACCCCTTACCCCAACACACACACTTGAAAAGCAGTCTTATGCTATGAAAATCCTATCTCTTATCTTCTGTATGTTGTACTGAATGTAACTGAAACCTTGTTGCCAGAATCCTTTCTGTCTCTCAGCGTGCTACCTCTGGCCAGGTTTTCCTAGCATCTATACATGGATTCTTTTAAATGTGTTCAACCTTAAATGTGTTCAAACTTCTTTCTAGGTTCCTGCTACCCGTGAAGTCCTTGGCTCCCTCCCAAATGTATTCAGTGCACTCTGCTTGAATGCCCGAGGTCTTCAGTCTTTTGTACAATGTCAGCCTTTTGAACGTCTCTTCAAAGTTCTTCTCTCTCCAGATTACCTCCCAGCCATGAGGAGGAGGAGAAGTTCAGATCCCCTTGGTATGTTGTCAGGATTTACCTTTTAATAGAAAATTGGGTCAGTTGGCTAGGAAAGCCTTCCTTGAGCTCACGTGGTTTCTCTGGCTAATATGTTCTGTTACAGGTAGGAGGGAATGCTTCATCCTTAGCTTCTCTGCTTACAGTATTTCCATGCTTCTCAACAAATCACTGTTGTACTTTCATGGCACTGCTAAGAATTGGGTACTAGGAAGCAGCAATGAGACATGTAGAGTTCCAGGTATTGATCCTGGTAATCTGATACTCTAGTATCCAAGTCTCTAAGATGAAATGTGACTCGCAGTACTTGAGACCAGACAGTTGAGAAATTATTAGCAAGAAAGTAGAGCTCCAAAAGGATTCCAGTTTTCAAAAACGTGCTTTGTACTTTCTGGGACAGTCAGAAGGATAATAGTTTATGCTTCTTTTTCGATCTATAATACTGTTGAGTTGAGATCTCTCTTTTTTTAAGATTTAATTTATTTATTTGAAATACAGAGTTACAGAGAGGTAGTGACAGAGCTCTTCCATCCACTGGTTTACTCCCTAAATGGTCGCAATGGCCAGAGCTGAGTCAATTCTGAAGTCAGGAGCCAGGAGCTTCTTCCAGGTCTCCCACGTGGGTGCAGGGACCCAAGGACTTGGGCCATCGTCTCCTGCTTTCTCAGGCAGGTTAGCAGGGAGGAGTGAGGTGTATCAGAAGTGGAGCAGCCAGGACTCAAAACTGGCTCTCATAGGATGCTGGCCCTGCAGGCTGTGACTCCAACCCGCTGTGCCACAATGCCTGCCCCACTAATTGAGATCTTTACAGTAGAGAGATTTCCAGGGTAGAGTATAACACCCATCATTACTTGAAAATATGTTTACCAGCCTGATTCTTTCCTCCTCTTCAGTGATTTGGGGGCTGATGTGAATTCATATGGGAAAGCATGTATCTCAATAACCAGCTCAGTTTCATCTTTTTGCCTGGTGTTGACACAGAAAAAAATAGCTCTTATTTTCTTCAGTCTTTCTAACAGTTCATTTTTGCTTCAAGGGGATACTGCATCCAACCTAGGGAGTGCTGTTGATGAGCTTATGAGACATCAGCCTACCCTCAAAACGGATGCAACAACTGCCATCATCAAGGTAGGAAGTGATAACATTGTGACCTAGTGCATGAGAGAACCGTGTGGGGCAAGTTTTTCGAAAAAGTAGTCATTTTAGTTCAGATCTTACCAGAAGTTTCTGTTAACTTCAGCTCTTGTAGATCAAGAGTTATTTTTTTTTTATTTGAGGGAGTTAGCTAGAGACAAAGAGAGGTCTTCCATCCACTGGTCCACTCCCCAAATGGCCTCGATGGTCGGAGCTGAGCCGATCCAAAGCGAGGAACCAGGAACTTCTTCTGAGTCCCCCATGTGCATGCAGATGCCCAAGTTACTTGGGCCATCCTCTGCTCATTACCTAGGTG
This sequence comes from Sylvilagus floridanus, assembly GCA_949820135.1. NCBI lineage: Eukaryota > Metazoa > Chordata > Mammalia > Lagomorpha > Leporidae > Sylvilagus > Sylvilagus floridanus. Next base: position 94,947,234 of record OX463223.1, read on the forward strand.
CATTAGGAGGCAGCTGGATCGGAAGTAGAGCAGCCAGGACTCATAGTAGCACCCATACGGGATGCTAGCACTGCAGGCCGGGGCTTTAACTGTCTGCTCTATAGCACCTGCCCCTCGTATATATGATATTAACAGGCAGCCAAGGCCTAACTTTGGCCTAGTCATACTTTTCTTGATTTTTTTAAAAGATTTGTGTATTTGAAAGACAGAGATCTTCCATCTGCTTCCACTCCCCAAATGGCCACAATTGGGCCAAAGTCAAGAGCCAGGATCTTCTTCCAGGTCTTTCATGTGGGTGGCAGGGGCCCAAGCAGGCACATTAGCAGGGAGCCAGATCAGAAGTGGAGCAGTCAAGACTTGAATCTGTGCCTGTATGGGATGCTAGCATTGCAGACAGTAACTTAACCGGCTGTGCCACAAGGCCTCAATAGTTTCTTGATCTTTACCCCCAACATTTCTTAATCCTGGCAGTTGCCATTTAGGCTTTGAAACTCACAATAATATGAGTTCCTGGTCCTTGGTTAAATAGGAGTCAGGTTTGTCAAGTCAGTCACATAAACAATGATGTCTGAACTTTAACAAATTACTTAACTTTGCAAACTTCCTTTGCCTTTTTGTAAAATGGAGTTAATGACTACATTCCCGGAATAGTGCAGATAACATGTATATAAAGTGTTATAGCAAATACATGGTATATCTTCAGTCATGTCCCCACTCCTTAATTGCTGATAAGTAATTTTATTTTCTCTTTCAGTTACTTGAAGAAATCTGTAATCTTGGAAGAGACCCTAAGTACATCTGTCAGAAGCCATCGATCCAGAAGGCAGACGGCACTGCCACTGCTCCTCCCCCAAGGTCTAATCATGCTGCAGAAGAAGCCTCTAGTGAGGATGAGGAGGAAGAGGAAGTACAGGCCATGCAGAGCTTTAATTCTACGCAGCAAAGTGAAACAGAGCCTAATCAACAGTAAGTGTTCAGAAGACAGATTGCATAGCCTCAGGATCTTGGGCCTGTTACTGTGTAAGTCTTAGTGTTATTTTCATCTATAAAAGGTGAGAACATTACATTAGATCATTTTAAGGTTATTTCCGGCCCTAAGAATGTGTAGTTTTCCCTTTTTTCACCTGTGTGTGGTGTTTGTGTTTTGCATTTGATAAAATTGATTACATTATGAAGCTTCTTGGGGACACTGTTTAAGATTGAATCACAGTTCAGTAAATCGGGTTGACGGGCTTTGCACAGAGGACTTGTTTTCCCTTTGTGGATTTGATATTCCACATCATTACTGCCTGTTTCAAGAACATATGAAACACATCGTACTTTTTTATTTAAAAGGCAGAGAGACATGGAGACCAGAGAGCGCTCCCATCCACTATTCCCCATAGGCTTGTGAGACCTAGGACTGGGCCAGGCCAAAGATAGGAGACTGGACCCCAATCTAAGTCTTCCATGTGTGTGGCTTACCACTTGAGCCATCACCTGCTGCCTCCCAGGGTGTGCATTAGCAAGAAACTGTAAGCAGAACTGGGATCCAAACCCAGGTGCTCCAGTAGTGACCTCTAGGCCAAATGCCTGGCCTACATTGCTTTTTGGAAGCATGTCTCCTAAAAACTTAAGAGCTGCAGGTATTCGTTGTGTTGTTGTTCATTTGATTATTTTCCATTCCAGAAAATCAGCTTTGGGATATACTATAAATAACCAGGCATTGTATATTTTCCTTCTCATTTCTATTTGTTTATAAGGTTTGTTCTACGTAAGAACTGTCTACCAGGATTTGGGTAGGGGTAGCTTAAAGGCTGGTGATGTATACTCTACCAGGCTCTTTGAGCTTACAGTATTCACCTGCAGTTAATGAAATGTGACTTTATTGCTGTAACTCTTAATCTCCTTTTTCAGAAGCAGGAGTGATCTTTTTGGACAGTCATACATTCACTCATTTATGCTGTTGTTTATAGATAAGTAGTTCTGAGAAAGGCATGAGCATTTTAGGCATGACTGTGAGTGGGTTTCAGTTGATGCAGATGGGCAGCTTGGGGCTTATGAAAAGATTAAGGTGGAGAAAAGATTGAGATACAGGGGAATGCATAAATCGAAAATTAGTATGTCCTCTTGGAACTGCAGATGATAACGAACCTATTGTCATCAGTAATTTGGTGTGACATGAACAAGTACATTGCTTCTGAGAAGGCAACCTTACCTTCATTCTGTCAGCATTTTCTGTTTTCTTTAAAATGTTCTATTTCTGGAAAAAAAACCAGACATCTTGGAAGAAAGCAAGACCTTTTTTTGTGAAGGAATTAGAGTCTTACTGCTTCCTTCGCCACACCCTTCATTGTCAGTGACCCTGCTGGTTGAGGTTCCTTTTCCTGACTATAAATAAGAAAAGATTTCTCACACATGGGTGGTGGTGGTTGTAAGTCAATTTGTGTGTATGAATCTGTATAGAATTTCTCTATCTGAACATTTTAAAGGCCTCTTAAATCTAATATGCCCAAAATTCAGTTTGTTGCACTAAGTCAGCATTTTCTCCATAACCTTAATTTATTTATCATTAATTTATTTAGTTATTTGAAAGACAGACAGACAGACATGTGTTTCATCTGCTGGTTCACTCCCCAGATGGCCACGTTAGCCACTGTTAGACCAGGCCAAAGTCAGGAGCTCAGAACTCAGCCCAGCTGGGGCCAGCACCATGGCTCACTTGGTTAATCCCTTGCCTGTGGCGCCAGCCTCCCATTTAGGTGCCGGGTTCTGTCTCAGTTGCTCCTCTTCCAGTCCAGCTCTCTGCTGTGGCCCGGGAGGGCAGTGGAGGATGGCCCAAGTGCTTGGGCGCCTACACCTGCATGGGGAACCAGGAGGAAGCACCTGGCTCCTGGCTTTGGATTGGTGCAGTGCTGGCTGTAGTGGCCATTTGGAGGGTGAACCAATGGAAGGAAAACCTTTTTCTTTGTCTCCCTCTCTCTCACTCACTGTTTAACTCTGCCTGTCCCAAAAAAAAAAAAAAAACAAAAAAACAAAAAAACTCAGTCCAGCTGTCCCATGTGGGATGCCAGACACACAAGTATTTCAGCCATTACCTGCTGCCTCCCAAGGTGCTAGAACAGGGAGCAAAGCCGAAACTCAAAACCAGGCCCTCTGATATGGGGTGCTGGCATACCAAGCAGCACTGTCTTAACCAGTGTGCATAGCTGTCACCCCCACAGCCTTCATTTCATTCACCATTCCTTTCTTTGGATATCCTTTATCTCTTGTGTTCTGTCCACATTTATCCCACATTCCCAAATCATCTTACCAACTCCCTTTCTTATCTGCCATATTCTAGCAAGGCCAACTCAAATATCTCATTTTTAGTCCATTATGTCCCATCATCCTACATAAAGGATGCCTATAAAGGCATAAATTGAGCATAAATAAAACTTATAATTTTGAAATAAGTATCATATAATTGAAATATTTGTGGAATTGAAAAACTTGAGACTCGTCTGGGTTAAAGGAACTTTGCATTTGCAAAGTAGAAGTCAATCTTGTATTCTCCCAACAGTTTTGTGAAGATTATTTATATAAGCTAATGGCTTCTCTATGTTTCTCAAGGGCAGGGACATGGTCTCATTCAACAGTGTATCCCTATCTCTTATAATAAGTAATCAGTAAGTACTTATTTAATTGAATGAATAAAGATCATATATCAAACTAAAATGCCTGGAGAGCTGACCTAATGAGACATGAATAGGAATGAAGAGAAAGTAGCAATCTACATCTACAGCATTAGTATTCTGTTAGTATTCTACCATAGTGATATTTCAGATGTAGCTTCTAAGATACAAAGGATTCTAGTGTTGCTCTACTTTAGTATCAGTGTTGTTCCACACTCTGCCCAGCATGGGCATGGGTGTTCATCACTACCTCATTCACATAATATTTTCAAGAATCCCCCGCATGTTGATACATGTATATACTTTTTTCACTGTGCTGTCTTTAGAAGCCTAGATTGAGTCACTAAGTGGATTATTAGGCTTGTGAGAAAAAGCAAGAGACTTATCTAAATTCGGGCTTCAGTCTGAAAGCCACAATGTACTTTTTAAAAAAGAGAATTTTTTTACTCTTCTTATGCCAGGCAGTTATGGTAGTAGATGTACACCTTTAGACAGTCTGGAGAATAAATAGGCTTAGAAATATTTGGAATCTGTCTCTTAAGTCTTGTCAGTCTCCTCCACTAAATCCAAAATTCTTCAGTGGAATCTCAAAACAAATTCCTGTTTCCCATGCCCTCATTCATTATCCAGTGATTTACACAGACACACACACACGCACACGCACATACACACACACTTTTCCCCAGTTTTTTTTTTTTTATTGAGGTATAATGCCATTATAGTAAACTATTGATTTTAAGTTTTGAGTTTCCCCACCAAAATTGAGATACTTGCTCATCTTACTTCTTAAATTGTATAATAATTTTTTCCTTTTCAAGAACATCCTATAAATAAAATATCATATAAATGGAAGCTTCTGTGTGTATTATATCTGTTGTATATGCTTGCTTGGCTTCTTTCCTCGGTGTGGTTTTGTTTTATTTTAAGATTCATCCCTATGGTCTCCTCCAGTGGCTTGTTACTTTTCGTTGTTGAGTCTATGAATATTGTGTTTATCCATTCCCCTATTGATGGAATTTGGGTTTCTGAATTGTTTTCCCCCTCTGGCCAAGGCAGTTCTCTTTCCTTTCTTTTTTCTAAACCAACAGCTGGTACTTAAAGTAATTGTGCTTATATATGATCTTGGGATTCATAGTTTTGTGCTGGAGATGAGGAAATTTAGCCACCATAGTCCATTCAGAAGTGTTCACATGAATAGTACTAAATACTTGTCTTCTGGCCTCTTTTTTTTTCTGCCTTCTAAGTTATTCAAGCCCCAAAAAATTGATACTGTTATAGATGAATATACTTGTGAGTAAGTACCCAAGATTTCTATTTGGGGGCACCATAGTTCATTTTGTGGTTGATTCCATTTAGTGTTCCTAGCTTAACACTCACCTCTCCTGAGCAACTTGAAAGAAATGGGTTATATAAGTCCATGAGATCTTTGGAACATGAATAGCGGTTGTTTGGGCTTTAAAGGCAATGGGTGCAGAGAACCGTCTCTTCCCCGGAAATGGGAACCACTGATGAGAGGGCTCCTTTGCAAAAGGCAGCTGTCTTTTCTTGGGCTAGGAGGGAAGGTCATGTCCCCAACCCCCTTCAAAAGAAAAATATGATCTTTTGTCTCGTGTGCTGTACTACGACACCAAATAGGACACTTTCCTTAGCTTCTGATCAGTGGCTCCACCATCATAAATACATATATAAGTTTGAGTTTGGGAATATGTATGTTTTGAGGAGGGCAAAAAGGAAGAAGTTTTTAACTAAGGTAAATCACTTTATTCATCATGAGAATGCAGTCTTTTATTGAAAGATGCTTTGGGCCAAAGTTTCAAATGAGATTAAGATTAGAATGATTTTTCTTGTAATCAGTAGGTCGAATATATTGAATTATTTTTAGTACTTATATAGGGCTTTTTGGTCAGAGAGCCAAACGATGAGAATAGCCAGAAAAGTGGTTACTGAACCAATTTGTTCCTGCTGTCGTATTAAGAACCACTGTTGGTTTGCTTTCTTTTCTTGTTCTCCCCACTTGCATCTAGCAAGTGAAGGGAGCATATTACTCCCACTTATTACATTATTCAAGTTGTTTGTCTTTGGTGTTTACCAAGAGGCAGGTGTCTCTTTGGGCTGGAGCTTCACCTGCATTTGTTGGCTGTTAGATGCGGTTCTTTGGATTTTTCCTGGTGAAGTAAGGCTAAGTTGGGATGGATAATTGGTATAAATAACAGAATGCTGCCATGTTTCTAAGGAAGAACTTTATAGTCAAGAAAAGGTCTATGGTCTTCCCTTTGTACAAAGTTCTTCCCTACAGTTTTCATTAAGGATGTTTGCAACATCCTACCCAAACCCTAGTCCTGGATATTTGATCTCTGAAGCCTCTCCATCCCTTTGCTTGTTCAACATTTCACTGTCAGATATTCTTGTGCGTGGAGAATCTTTATTCACATTTTGTCTTTCCCCCTACCTACCTCTCACTTCTGTCTGCTCCTTTTCTCCACACCCCCATTTCCTTCCCTAGTCTGTTTCAAGGGCCTATCTCCAACATGCTCCATTTTTCTACTTAAGTCTTACTCTTTCCTGGGGTTTATCTTTGAGATATATTTTGTTCATTTCACTATACAAGTGGCTTTCAAAATTGCATGGAAAAATCTCGTGCTATGAAAAAGCTATGCACAGATTTCAATTTTTTGGTACTTACATAAACTTTTAATTCCATATTTCTGTGATCTAAATATGAATTTTTAAACAAAACTTGATTCTATTTCCTACTTTCCATAAGTTTAAACTTGGTGCAAGAACATGGTAAGATGTTTATGTGTTTCTTTCTTTAGCTCCTTTCTTTAAGTAAATGTTTAAAGTCTTTGAATTTATTTTTAATATTTTCTTCTGGGCAAATCTTCCAACAGTACTTACCCTGAGAGAGGGTAATTTTTTTATTATGGTATATACAGATACTGAGATTTTGAAAGCTTCTCTTTTTTCTCTTTCTGCTTTCAAGCCTCATCAAGCTAGGAAAGCAATCTTGAGAATGAACTTCAGCTTTTTGTTTTTCTCCAGTATGTACGTCTAAAGGCTAATGCACTGTGGACCATGCCTAACTGAGAAAGGCTTGGCGTTGCACTGTCCCTTTCCTCACTTTGGTCTCTTGCACTGCTATTGTGAATTTCTGTGTAACTCATTCTTTTCTCCCTTGACAGGGTTGTTGGTACAGAGGAACGTATTCCTATTCCCCTCATGGATTACATCCTTAATGTGGTAAGATTCATTGTATGGCAAACTGAGTGAAGGGTGTGTGCTTTTCCGGAAAATGTGTGTGGTTATCAAAGGGTCTAATAATTTCCGTATTTATATTTAGGCTCTTTTTAAAAATATATTTTATTTGAGAGGAGGAGAGACAGACAAACCTTCCATGCTTGTTTATTCTCCAAATGCCTGCAACAGACAGGGTTGGGCTAGTCAGAAGATTGACTCAATCCAGATCTCACACATGGGTGGCAGGGACCCAAGTACTTGAGCCATCATCTACTGCTTCCCAGGGTGCACATTAGCATGAGGGTTGGTTGGAAGTTGAGGAGGCAGGACTTTAAGCAGCACTCTGTTATGGGATGTGGGAGTCCCAGTGGGCTACTAAACTGAACTAAATGCCCACCCCCAGCTTGGGCTCTTTAAGTGCAGAGGGGGAAACGTGCAGACCTTTTGTTTTTGTTCTGTGATGCTGGTTTGTCAAAAGCTAGCAGTCATGCCTTCCTTTTTATTCCCAATTTTCTGTTCCCTTTTACCATTCCCATTAGAATCCAAATAGGATGGAAGTGAGCTTTCCTATACCAATCCAATATTTTCTGAATGTGTCCAGTATTTTTTTCCCATTACTTCCAATGTGGACTTTCCTTTTAACTTTATGAAAAATTCACAGGAAAAGGTGAAAAGTTTGTGTTTTCCCAAAATTGCATATCAATAAGGGACAGTCCACTTAGTACTTTTTCTTTGTTATTAAGCACTTCAGGACTTCCAGAGATGGTTTCTCTTGTGCATGTTTGGTTGCCCACATTTTTTTCCCTCGTGCTCCTATAAACTGCTTCGATTGGTTCAAATCATTCTTCCAGAGTTCCAGGTTTCCTTTGCATTAAAAAACAGATTTATTTTCCTTTGGGGAGAAATGAACATATTATCATGCAAGAAGCACTAACTTACCATGTTAAGAAATTGGAAGTGAGGCTGTCACTAATTCATAGTGAGGACCTGAGCAAGTCACTTGACTTCTCTGTGCCCTCAAATTATTTGATTGAAAAGGTAGTTTAGAAAGAATACGATTATTCTCTGTTTCCTGGGAATTTGTTAGAGTATGTGTCATACACCTATCCCTGTTTGCCTGAGGTTTTGCTGTTCTATAACATCGTGATGTAACAACTACAATGCTACCTTTGTCCTTGCTCCAAGGTGGCCTTTTAGTTCCAAGTGTCAGGCTCTAACTTTTCTTAAAAAATTTTCATTACCTAGATGAAATTTGTGGAATCTATTCTGAGCAACAATACAACAGATGACCACTGCCAGGAATTTGTGAATCAGAAAGGACTCTTGCCTTTGGTTACCATTTTGGGTCTTCCCAATCTGCCCATTGACTTTCCCACATCTGCTGCCTGTCAGGCTGTTGCAGGTGTCTGCAAATCCATATTGGTAAGAAGCATTAGCCAAATATGTTCATTTCTTTGTAGAAATCAATTTTGTCATACTTCTGCATATATGTTTTTACTGTGGTCTCACCTACAGTTGAAAAATAATGACTAAATTTGTATTATGTTATATGAGTAAATTTTGTGACTAATATATGTAGTGTGCCACATTATTTTTTATTGAGATGTCAAACTATTTTTTCTTTGTTCCTGAGTTTGGTATGTTGTTCTAACATCATTTAGAGTTTATTGGAGAGAATAATATAGTATATATACAGGAAAGCTTTGTAGCTGTGTTTTATTAGTGGGTACTTTAAAAATATAGATACATATATTTTGGCATTTTTAGCCCTATATTTTTTCCCTCTTTAATGTTTGATAGACACAAGGATACATCCAAAATTATGTTGAAAAATGGAATGAAAGCTGTTTATTATGGTGGAAGAACCTTGAAATCCATACAAGTTTATTTATAATACACATTGTTCCTGGACTTTTTGAAGACCCCTTGTATGCATGGATTTCAAAAATTTTTCATTCCCATTTTAAGGAACTTTTTTTCTTAATATTGGTTTATTTATTTTGGAAATCAGAATTAGAGAGAGAGAAATCTTCCATCCGTTGATTCATTCCCCAGATGGCCACAACTGCCATGACTCAGCCAGGCTGAAGCCGGGGTCCTTGAGCTTCATCTGGGTCTCCCACATAAATGGCAGAGCCCAAGTGCTTGGGCCGTTTTCCGCTGCTTTTCCTAGGCCACTAGCAGGGAGCTGGATCAGAAGTGGAGCAACTGAGACATGAACCAGCATTCATATGAGATGCTGGTGTCATAGGTTGTGGCTCTACCTGCTACACCACAACATCAGCCCCTCAATGAACTTTTTTGAACTGACTTCATATATTTATTTTTAACATAATTGACCTGTAGTTCACTGTTGAATTTTGCTGAAAATGAATGTCCTTTATCTTACTTTTCTTTAGTGGTTAACTAACATAACATGAAATATGACATCTTAACCATTTTGAAGTGTACTGTTCAGTCACATGGTAGTGTAACCAAACTCCAGAACTTTATTCATGCAGCAAAACTGAAGCCATTAAAAAACTACTTCTCATTCTTCCCTCCTTCCCTTAGCAGCTGTCATTCAAATTTCTGTCTAGATTTGTCTGCTGTCTGTAGGTACTACAGTATGGAGTCACTTCTTTCTCCTTTTGTGACTAGGTTATTTCAAACTGAACATAATTGTGTCCTCAAAGTACATTCATTTTGTAGCATGTGTCAGAATTTCCTCCCTTTGTGAGGCTGAATAATATTTCATTATATGTGTAAACCGGTTTATCTATTCATCTGTTTATGGATACTTGGGTTGCTTCTACTTTTTGGTGATTGTGAATAGTACTGCTATGAACACAGGTGTCCACATATCTCTTCATCATCTTGCTTTTAATTCTGTGGGGTATATAACTAGAAGTGGGATAGTCGGATCATATGGTCATTCAATGTTTAATTTTTTGAAGAGTTACCAGACTGTTTTCCATAGCAGCTTTATCATTTTACATTCCACCAGCAATGCACAAGGGTTCTAGATTCTCCAAATTCTCACCAATGCTTATCTATTGATTTTTTTTTTTAACCAATAGGCGTCATAGTGGGTATGAAGTGACATCTTATTTTAATTTTGACTTGTGTTTTCCTAATGATTACTGATGTTCAGTATCTTTTCAGGCATGTTTTTATCTCTTGAGAAAGGTCTGTTCAAATACTTTGCTCATTTTGAAACAGGCTTTTTTGATTGTTGAGTTTTAGGACTTCTTTATGAATTCTGGACATTAATCCTTTATCAGATGCATGATTTGCAAATATTTTTCTCATTGTATGGATTGTCTTTTCACTTTGATGGTGTTCTTTTACACACAGAAGTTTTAATTTCATTGAAGTCCAGTTTATCTTTTTTTTTCTTTTGTTGCCTGTGCTTTTGGTGTCATATTCAAGAAATCATTGCTAAATCCAGTGTCATGCAGCTTCACTCTATGGTTTTCTTCTAGGAGTTGATGATTTTAGCACTTAAATTTAGGTCTTGTGTCCATTTTGAGTGAGTTTTTTTCATATGGTGTAGGATAAGGATCAACTTAATTCTTTCACATGTGACTATCCAGTTTTCCCAACACTATTTGTTAAAAAGACTTCTTAATTTAATGTTCTTGGCACTTTGGTTTAAAATCATTTGACCATAGATTGGTGAAGTTTTACTTTTGGCTTCTCTATTCTATACCATTGGTCCATAAATCTGTCTTCATACCAGTACCACTGTTTGGATTACTATAATTTTGTGATAAGATTGAAAGTCAGGAAAAGTGAGGCCTCTAATTTTTTCCCTCAGGGTTGTTCTCGCAATTTTGGGTCCCTTGAGATTTCCTATGAATGTTTGGAAGGGGTTTTTCTATTTCTACAGAAAACAAAATGATAAATTGTCATTGGGATTTTGACAGTGAATGCTATCAAATCTGAAACTTTTGTTGGCTGATTTGTGTAGTTATAAGTGATTCTGAAAAAGATATGCAGTTCCATATTGACTTTGAAAGATGCATAATTGTGACATAGCTTTTCAATGTTCTGTTTTATTTTGCTCTTTGCAAATATTGAGTTAGATGGTATTCATAAGAGATAAATGGAAAAAAACTGATCCATCTTTATCCTACCTCTAGGAGACACTATAGAGGTTGTAATAGGTTTAAAGTCATTGGAATACACATCGTTTTTCCTTTCCTTAGATGGCAAGCCATGGTTATTTTACTGTCAGATATTTTCTCTGGTTGGAAAGAAATCAAAAGGACCGTATAATCCACGGGTTGTCTAGGTGGTGCCTATCCCAGAATTGTTTCTTAGGAAGAAAAGAACACTGTAGTAGTAATTTACTTCCATGCTTTTGAACCTTTCTTATCATTGCTTCCTACTGAGCAAAATTTGTAATTAATCTTAAAGCAGAATTTTTGCTATAAATATATTCCAGTTTGGCCATCACAAGCGTTTAAGTATGATTGGCTCAAGAAATTTGAAAGTAGTGTGTTTCTGTAGACAGAGGTGTTGAGGTACATCTTACTTGGATCATACTGTAGTTCTACCATGTCAGTGGCCATGACCATGTCAGAAATTTGGGAGGCTTCAATAGTCACTTCCTTTGTGACTATTAAAGCTATAATGCATATGAAGTTCATTACTTATTAACATTTTAATTGTTATTCTTTTTTCAGACACTATCACATGAACCCAAAGTCCTTCAGGAAGGTCTCCTTCAGTTGGACTCAATCCTCTCCTCCTTGGAGCCCTTGCACCGCCCAATTGAATCCCCAGGGGGATCAGTGTTGTTGCGAGAGCTGGCTTGTGCTGGTAATGTTGCTGATGCTACCCTCTCGGCCCAGGCCACACCTCTGCTACATGCACTCACTGCTGCTCATGCCTACATTATGATGTTTGTTCATACTTGCAGAGTTGGACAGGTAAGAATAATCTTAGAGCAACGTATGTTCATTTAAAGCCAGTGAAATACTTAGAACATTGGTAGGTCACCTGTTTAGAAGCAAACCTACCTGGGCTATAGCTGAAAGAACCATCAGATTTAGGGTGAGAGTTTTTGATTGTATTTTTACCCTTCTAGTGGAAAATTTACATTTGTGCGTCAAGTTGCTGTATGGTTTTACTCTCCCTTGTGACTATATCATTTATTATATGAACTGCACTTTTTAGAGAATGAGAGAGATTGTTATATTATTCGGCATTAATTTATCTTTGTATATATACGGGCAAACTAGGATGTATAATCAGTTACCCTTTTACCAGGCAAATCTCTATCAGGTGGTCATCTGGCTTCACTACTTTCTAATCTTTATTATAAGTGTATGTAGGCCTGATAATGGGTTGTTGAAGGACATTTTGCCACATAACATTTAAGTCAATAGTAATTAGACTACTAAAATGTCCTTAATATCAGGGTCTGTGCCTACAATCTCTTCTTGTGATTCCAGAAAAAAGGCATCTTTGTATAGGTGCTCAGAATTTTTCTGACTTCATTCCTCAGGCAACTGATACTGAAGAAGATCAGTGGTATCATTGCTGAACAGGGCTGTTTTATGTGTGCTGTTGAGTTGGAGTGTATTCTCTGCCATCAGTGGGTCAATCACATCAGAAAGCAAAAGCATAACTTGTTTACTATTCAGAAAACTAACATAACAAAGCCTCAGGGTTTATTTTTATGTATTACTTTTTATTAAATGAAGATGAAACAGTATTCAATTTAAGAATTAAATGCAAGTATTCCCTCAAGTAAAGAGGTTAGAGGGAAATAAGAAGGCCTTCCTCCCCCTCCACAGCAAAATAAGTAATAAATTGTTAATGAGGCTACAGAATTGTTTCTTTGATTCAGGAAAAAAGTTGTCACTAATGTTTACCTTTTGCTTTACAAAAAGGGATGAGGACAAAAGTTAAAGACAGCTTGTAAATATTGTAAGGGAATAACGTGTGGAAGTGTTATCTTAAATACGGACATTTGGATGAAGAGAACAATTACATTAGAATAGTAACAAAGGAATAATACACTCTTAAACCAGCTGAATGTTGATTTTTGTCAAAGGACATCTCAAATGTGAAATTCTTTCTGCTTTGGCTGCAGAGTGAAATTCGTTCCATTTCTGTAAACCAGTGGGGCTCTCAGTTGGGTCTGAGTGTTCTGAGCAAACTGAGCCAGTTATACTGTTCCCTAGTATGGGAAAGCACTGTTCTCCTCTCTCTCTGTACCCCAAACAGGTAAGAGAATGCTCATCATCCCTTTTTATTATCTGATAGCTTTTCTGACAAAGAAATGAAGCTCAGTGAGCCCGGAGGGTTATTGTGGTCAGGGATGGCAGAGTATGGTAAAGAGTTCAGAAGTTTTTGTTGTGTTGTCCACTTACCAACCTATGGATGCATCACAAATGAGCATCTTTGATTTGATGACCCATTGAAGCTGTGTCATGTCAGCATGGTAGGTGTTTAAAATTGGGTCCAGTTGTTAGCCAAATACGAAGAATTGAAATGGTAAGTGCTATATTATGAATTGCAGATTTTTTATTACATTCAGCTTGTCTGCTACAGGAGGGATAGTGTCAGCAAGTTATAAGACATGTCTAATATGAGGATATTTGATAAAGTTCATGGAAAATGGTATTTAAGTTTATTTTTGTGCAAAAGTACTTATTTAAGATTTATTTATTTATCTATTTGAAAGTCAGAGTTGTGGGGGGAGACATCTTCCATCGACTGGTTCATTCCCCAGATGGCCACAATGTCTCTAGGGCTGGGCCAAGACAAAGCCAGGAGCTGCTTCTGGGTCTCCCACCTGGATAACAGGTGCCCAAACATTTGTGCCATCTTTTGCTGCTGTCCCAGACCATTATCAGGGAGCTGGATTGAAAGTGGAGCACCCGAGATGTGAACTGGTACCCATATGGGATGCCGGCGTCACAGGTGGTGGCTTTACCCACTCACTGTGCCACAATGCCAGCACTGCAAAAATATTTTGAAATTCGTGCATACTTCAGAAAGTTAATGGAAAACATGTGTTAAGAAAAAAACTGCATGGATTTCAAAATTTTTTTGACACCAAAATAAATAAGTAAATGGTAAGTGTTGGTTTTTCCTCACTGTTTATCTCTTATTGATCTTACTGCAGCCTACCATCTGGTTGTGAATTTGGCCAGGCAGACATGCAGAAACTGGTTCCAAAGGATGAGAAGGCAGGTACGGCCCAGGGCGGAAAAAAATCAGGTAACTCTAAGAAACTAAAATCTTACTTCTTCTCTTCAGTTCTGTTTCCGTGTTTTTATAGGTTTGTTGTGAAAATGTAGCTAGCTCTGTTGTCCGTAGTCCTTCAGTTTTCATCTTTTCATTGAATCATTACGTATTACTATAAATAAACTATTTTAGTGTCTTTATAAAAACACATACAGTTAATTTTAAAAATTAAAAAATATAGAAATAAAAATCACCCATATTTCCACCACCGCAAAAAGAGTTTGGAAGATTTTGCCTAATATCTTTCTCTGAGGTATTTGTGATGTCTTAGGTAAAATGCCTCATAGCTTTCTTGCTTCACTTAACATTAATTGCCAAGTAAAGGTAAATGAATTGACCATTCCCTGCCCTGTTAAGTTTCCAGTCCATTATTTTGAACAGTGAACATCTTTGTGGTTTTATGCAAATATAGATTGATTCCTAGAAATCACTGTATCAAAATATGGTGGGGTTTTAATTTTTATTGTAAAATATCAAGGCTTCTTGGCCAGCACCATGGCTCACTAGGCTAATCCTCCGCCTGTGGTGCCGACACCCCAGGTTCTATTCCAGGTTGGGGCACCGGGTGCTAGTCCCGGTTTGCTCCTCTTCCAGTCCAGCTCTCTGCTGTGGCCCGGGAGGGCAGTGGAGGATGGCCCAAGTGCTTGCGTCCCTGCACCCATATGGGAGACCGGGAGGAAGTACCCGGCTCCTGGCTTTAGATTGGTGCAGCACCAGCCTTGTGGCCATTAGGGGAGTGAACCAACAGAAGGAAGACCTTTCTCTCTGTCTCTCTCTTCACTGTCTATAACTCCCTCTCTGTCTCTCTCACTGTCTAACTCTGCCTGGCCAAAAAAAAAAAATTTATTATAGTAGGCTAAATAATTTATTATTTAAAACCTAAAGTGTTTGTTTTTTACTTTTTTTTTAAAGATTTTATTTATTTGAGAGGTAGAGTTACAGACAGTGAGAGGGAGAGGCAGTAAAAGGTCTTAACATCCGTTGGTTCAATCCCCAGTTGGCTGCAACAGCCGGAGCTATGCCGATCCAAAGCCAGGAGCCAGGAGCTTCTTCCTGGTGCCCTATGTGGGTGCAGGAGCCCAAGCACCTGGACCATCTTCTACTGCTTTCCCAGGCCATAGCAGAGAGCTGGATTGGAAGAGGAGCAGCCGGGACTAGAACTGGCGCCCATATGGGATGCTGGCGCCTCAGGCGGAGGATTAACCTACTGCGCCACAGCGCCGGCCCCTCTTTTTACTTTTTAATGTGGCTGCTAGGAAAATTAAAATTATGTGGATCACATTTTATTTCTTTTAGATAGTACTGGTTTATAAAATTGCTTTTTATGTTGTATCATAAAGCTCCAAATTGGAATAAGGCAAAATCATGAGCAATTTTTTGCCCTAATACAACAAAGCAAAAATTAATAAAAATAATTATTCCAGAACATAAAGCAGAAAATGTATTTAAGAGTCAATGTCTTCGTCTGCTGGTCCCCAAATGGATGTGTAGCTGGGACTGGGCCAGACCGAATCCAGGGACCTGGAACTTAGTCTAGGTCTCCCACATGGGTGGCAGTGGTCCCAGTACTTTGGCCATCTTCCTCTTCCTTCCCAGGTATATTAGCAGGGAGCTGAATTGGAAGCAAAGCAGCTGGGACTCAACCAGTGCACTGATGTGTGATGTCTGCTTCAGAGTGTGCAGCTGAACCTGCTGTGGCACATGCTGGACCCCCCACCCCCCATATACCAAATTTAACTCAAAGAAATCAAGCAATTTACTAAGAACTGAGAATGGGATTAGATTCACTTGCAAAGAACTGACTCTCCTAACAATCCAGATGTATTTTTTCCAGCAGCTTCTTGAACACTTTTTGCAAAGAACACTTATTTTCTATTTGACTTTTAGAGTATTGAAATGAAAACCTGATAACTTCTTTCAGTTTGCATAAAGATTAATTTTAATTCTTAGAGCATACACATATAACAAAAAGACATCCCATATTTACATACAATATTCTTAAATACCAGGAATAGAATTTTCCAGTGATAATCTGTAATGTCAAATTTGAGTTTGTCAATAAGATAGAAAATTCTAGCAGGGTCCCTGCGTTGAGAGCAACAGGCACTTTGTACACTGTTGTCCATGTGAATGGTACCCCAGGGGTTGTGCTGTACGTATGGCAGTCTCCCAGGGGAGCCCTTTAAGACAATTGATATGCTTTCACTTGAAGATGTCAACATTAGCTACTTAGTACAGCTCCAAACAGAAAAGCATATCTGTACACTTTCTGGCTGTTTTTAAGACTAACATATACCATAGGTAGCTCTTTCTTGAGATTCAGAACAAGGCACCAGGTAAGTGCTGGCTCTAATGTAAGTGCTCTCTTAATGTTTCCTTCTTGTATCTGCAGATGGAGAACAGGATGGAACAGCTGGAAGTATGGATGCTTCTACCCAGGGCTTATTGGAAGGCATTGGACTAGATGGTGACACATTGGCTCCCATGGAGACAGACGAACCTACTACTTCAGACTCTAAGGGCAAATCTAAAATCACACCAGCCATGGCTGCCAGAATCAAGCAAATCAAGCCTTTGTTGTCAGGTGAGTGATTTTCTTTTTTCTACTTCCATTTTTGGCTTTTCAGAGCCTCAGCCATTCCTGAAACTGAGTTGAAAATGCTATATACTTTGATTTCACAAAGTTTGAAATTTCTGTGAGTTGCTTTCAGGTGTACTTTGTTGAATGCCTATGATGTAACAGACTCTGTAACTGCTATGAATATAGAGTACAAGGGAATCTTCTTTCTGAGTGCCGTGTCTACCCTCCCATCTTAATTCTTTCCCTTCAACTATTGCAAATGGCTTCTGCTCCTACCATTCCACTAATACTGAATCCACTGATTATGTTTCAGTTCCCTTCTCATCTGTCTACAGTTGGACAGTTGCCCACCATTTCCTTCTAGAAGCACTTTACCCTTGTTTGTGTGTGTGTGTTAGCAAACGCTCCTAATTACCCGATTTGTTACTCTACTAGTATCCTCTTCGGTTTTCTCTTCTTTAAACTTTGCTGACAAGTGACATAGTCTGGTATATGTTTTATTAAAGTCAATGGCAGCTCCATGAATACTACATTGGCAGGACACAAGGATGCGCACTGATCTGTATTCGCCATCTTTTATCCCTTAACATAATATCTATGGTTGGCCTATTTTGTATATTCCTTAGTAGTTGCCTCTTCCTGATACTTTAAAGAAATGTGAAAGTCTTAACTCCTAGGCATCTGGAGCCCTGCTGAAAAGCAGAAAGTGGCCTTTGCTATTTCCATTTTTTTCATCTTAAATCTTCATGAATTTTACACTTGGTTGAATTTTGAAAGTTTTACCAGCAATATCCCCAAATTAAAGTAAAATTGACCATCTGAGATGATATCCATGTTTATCTCACCTTGCTTTGTTTCACAAAACTCTTTGATATGACCTTAGAGCATTCCAAGAGGGCTACTTTGCAGGCACAGTATATGCTTTTGATGTCTATTTCTCTGTGATCACTGCCATTTAGTTTTTTTCTCTAGTCCTTGAACTACCTTTGAGCCACTTTGCTGTCTGTTTACCTGAAAGCCATAGTGAGAAAATACAAACCTAATGTTTGCATGTGTTTTTCCCATTGACTTGAATTCATTAGGTTTTCAGTGCCTTGGAATACCTACCTTCCAGCTAGATGGTACATGTATACGTGTAGCCCAGGATTAAGAAATCTTAATCTGAATGAAATAGGAAGAAGGACTCTTTCCTCTCTTGCTATGCTGTATGTCTCAGAGCTTACTAAGTTTTAAGCTTGAAATGTGACATGAATTCAAGTAGAGCTTGTTTTTATACCATGGATTCATATGTGCATGTACATCCTTACAAGACATAATTTAATTCAGACTTAGCCTTTCTTGTCTCTATATCATGATGAAATAGTGTTTATTTGAAAAAATGCTTTGTAGCATTTTTGTTTGTTTTTTCGAACTACTAAATACTGTAGAACTGTAAAAGTACAGAAAAGTATTCTACAGAAAAGCAGAGGAACAATGTTTAGGCTTAATTTTATTTCTCTTTATGCATTTTCTTTTTCTATGCTTGTATTTGTAGTCCAGTTTTTCTTCAACAATATAAGGGTACTTCCAGAAAATGTCATGGAAAAAAGTGTCCTATAGAGATAAACATTTGTAGTGTATAATTTACCTAATTCCTTAAGTGAAATTTTTAGGCTTTCTCTAGCATTTCCCCCCTTAAATCTTTCATATTGTGATCAGACAGTATATAATGTATACCTCTGAGTGCTTATTTGTTATTCACATTTGTTACATATGTTAACAACATACTTCTGTCTTCTTCTCATAAAAAAGGAATTTGAACAAATTTCCTTTTTAGATCACCGTGTGTGGAGACAAACTCAAATGTTTCCTAGGTATTCTTTGGGAGGAAGTGGTCATTCATAAGAAAGTATTAATGGTAATGTGTCTATTGTAATGAAACCCATTTTGAGAATACAGCCTTATTTGGACTTCTGGGTTCTAGCTTCATCCAGATTAGGCCGAGCACTTGCCGAGCTATTTGGACTCCTTGTTAAACTTTGTGTGGGGTCTCCTGTGCGCCAGAGACGGAGTCATCATGCCGCCAGCACGACTACAGCACCAACACCCGCTGCTCGATCAACAGCCTCAGCCCTCACTAAGCTCCTGACAAAGGGTTTGTCTTGGCAGCCTCCACCATATACACCAACGCCCCGCTTCAGGTGAGGTTCTGCTTTAAGATGCAAGGACTGGAATGTTGCCATAAAAGCAGTGTAATTTGTTGAATGAGCTGTTTGGTCCCTTACTAACTCCTGATGCATACCCTAAAGAAAGTGTGAAGTGCTTGTTTTATTTGTATCTAGTACAACATGGAAATGTCCAAGGCATTTGCAATCAGATTGCATTTCAGTAACCCTTTATTTTAATGACCCTTTGTTTTAATGATTTGTTTAATTTTACTCTTGGCTTTTACGTGAATTGTCCATTGCTTCTCTGTCTGCTTCTGAGAAGGTTGAATTTCTTTTTTCATTTTCCCTCATTCAGGCTGACATTCTTCATCTGTTCAGTTGGCTTCACATCCCCAATGCTGTTTGATGAGAGGAAGTATCCCTACCACCTAATGCTACAGAAATTTCTCTGCTCTGGAGGCCACAACGCTCTTTTTGAGTAAGGATCATTTGCTTCCAAGAGAAGCGTTTCTTGGAGTTTGGTCTTTTCTTTGTGCCTTTCCAGCCCACAGCTTTCTAAGTCACCAATCTTTTGTTTTCCTTGGAGGTTGGTATTTAGCTTGTCCTAGGGGTGTTTAAAAGGGTCTCTGCTTTTCCTTGTTGAACTTCTGGTTCACAGTATACATTTCTCTAATGGGCTTATCTTTCTGTTTCCCTAAACAAGTAAGTTTTCTCGTTTTCTTGGTCAAAACGTTGTAAACTGAGTTTTGCTCCTTTGGCAGGATGGGGACAGAGGTAAAGCTTTAAAAAGTAGAGTGAATAAATGGTGAACAGGAGTTGACACTGTGGCATACTAGGTTAAGCCTCTGCCTGTGGCGCCAGCATCCCATATAGGCACTGGTTCAAGTCCTGGCTCCACTTCCGATCCAGCTCCCTGCTAATGCCTGGGAAAGCAGTGGAAGATGGTCCAAGTGCTTGGCCCCTGCACCCACGTGGCAGACCTGGAGACCTGGAAGAAGCTTCAGATCATCCCAGCTCTGGCCATTGCAGCATTTGGGGAGTGAAACAGCAGATGGAAGACCTCTTTGTCCCTCACTCGCTTTATAACTCTGCCTCTCAAATTTTTTAGAATGGTAAATTAGAAGTAATAACTCTTGGGAGGAAGGACATGTAGTACCAATATAGAGATTTCGGACCTTTTAAATGTATAACCACCTCTACCCCCAATCTCAAACACTAATATGCTAATTTCACATTTTCTCTTAATTGTGTTTTAGAACTTTCAACTGGGCTCTGTCCATGGGAGGCAAAGTCCCTGTTTCTGAGGGACTAGAGCATTCAGATTTACCTGATGGTACAGGAGAATTCCTAGATGCCTGGCTTATGCTAGTGGAGAAGATGGTGAATCCCACCACGGTGCTTGAATCTCCACATTCACTGCCTGCCAAATTGCCTGGAGGTGTTCAGAACTTTCCACAATTCAGTGCCCTGCGCTTCCTTGTGGTAACTCAAAAAGTGAGTATTTGGCACATAAAAGCAAGAAAAATTTCTCATGCTTACTAGGTAACTCCCATTTTGTTCTGTCCTCCTTGGTGAAATAACGTGATTGCTGAAGAACCATTGGATGGGGCTGTCTCACAGAAGGGAATACAGAGACCATTTGAGAATTCTGTAGTATAAACTTTTGAACTATAAACTTCAGATTGGTACTTCCATATTGAAGTATATGCCCCTTTTCTTTGTTTCTTTGGGGCCTCTCAGTGCTGACCTAGGATTTTTCTTGTTGACACTAACAGATTGTGGCAGGACTATTGCATAGGTCTTAAACTTACTCCTCTTGGGACTTTGATTTGAGACAAAATGATCTTCACAAACTTTTCAAATAACTTTAACAGGCAGCCTTTACTTGCATCAAGAACCTGTGGAATCGGAAACCCCTGAAGGTGTATGGTGGGCGAATGGCTGAGTCCATGCTAGCTATTTTGTGCCATATCCTCCGTGGAGAACCTGTGATTCGAGAGAGACTGAGCAAAGAGAAAGAGGGATCTCGGGGAGAAGAAGATGCAGGGCAAGAAGAAGGTGGCTCCCGCAGGGAACCTCAAGTCAACCAGCAGCAGCTACAACAGGTAAGGTGCTGCTAGCCTTGCACTCCAGGCTCCAGACTTTGCACCTAAACCAATCCAATGCTTGTGAGTTTTCTAGGTTCATGTACCACTAAGTGCCCTGTCCTGTTAGCTAAGAGATAGATTTAAATTCACTCCCTCTTAGCAGTTTTTTTTTTCTTTTTGCTCCTAAGGAAAGCTAGGGTGTAGTCCCCAGTGCTCTGACAGGTACTAGATGTGTGTCCTCCCAAGCACGTTAATTACTATTGGAAGATTTAACAGTATTCTCAGTAGCCTGCTGCTTCCAGCTTCTTTGGAGGCGCTCTCAGTCCATTTGCTGTTGCTGATAGCACAGGACCTCATGATGGGTCTAAGTTATAAAGAAAAGAGACTTATTTTTGGCTCATGGGTGTGGTTCAGGGTTGCATATGGTGGTGATGCATTTTTGCATGCAGAGTCCCAAGGCAGTACAGGGCATCAATGGTGAGAGGCCTAGACAAACTGTCTTATAGCAGACCCACTCTCAAGATAACCCGTTAATCCATTAGTTGCATGAATAGATAAATCCATTATTCACCTCTTAAACTCCCACTTCTTAATATCTAAAATTGGGAATTAAGTTTCAACAAGAGTTTTAAAGAAGACAAACCATAACAGGCAAATTTTGCTTGGCTATTATTATATTATAAAGGTGGAGGGATACTATGGTCCAACTTTATTCTCCAAGAGCAGTTTGAAACCTTAGTACAAAACCTTTTTTTCTACTTCCAAATAAATTTTTCATCCACATTGTGAAAATTGGAGACTAGAAGGGGGAAGGAAACAATACATAAGATCCTTCCTCTTAAGCCTCTGAGTGTTTCAGCATTTTGCTCTTGGAATTTTTATGTATGTGTGTTCTCTGTGTCTAGAGTGCTTTTCACATCTGTCTTCTATTACATGCATGCATCATTTCTTTCAAAAAGTAATTAATACTCACTTTAGAAAACTCGAAAAACACAGCAATGTATTTTTTACAAGGCGTTCATAATGACTACCTTCACTCAAGATAGTCATTGTCTTCCTTTCTAAGTCACCTGGTTCTGTGCCTGATTTTAATCTAATCAACATCAAACACTATGTAGAGCTGCACTGCCATCATTAAGAGATGTTTTTGTTTGATGTTTTAAGACTGTGGTGTATAGGTACCTTATGTGTACATCTCATGATTTTCTGCTTAGTAGTAGAATTCCTAGATCAATTTTTCGGGCACATCTTCAATTACCAGTTTATTTTCCAGATCCTTTATGGTTTCAGTCTTTTAATTATAGTTAACCCTGTTAGTCACAATAACCTCTATCCTCCTCCCTCACTTTCTTAGAGAATGGAAATGAGAATCACCTTGACTTCCTTCCTCAGTAGCTTTAATGTTTCAATGCTGTGGAAGCACCAAACAGAAAGGGTTGTTCGTGTTACTAACTGCCTTGACGTATACATGCTTTCAGTTCCTATCTTGAAAAGAGTCCTTTCTTTCTAAAATGCATTTGAATTTTTCAGTTCATATGGTGCTGAACTCTTGCATTCTTTTTATAGCTCATGGACATGGGCTTCACAAGGGAACATGCCATGGAGGCCTTGTTGAATACCAGCACCATGGAGCAGGCCACAGAGTACCTTCTAACCCACCCTCCTCCAATCATGGGAGGAGTTGTTCGAGTGAGTTGGCTCAGGAGCTCTGATTTTCGAGGATATTGCTTTGGCTGCCGATATCCTTTTTTTTTTACCCTCATCCTTCCATCACTGATCTTTCTATAAGCTGCTTCTCATTTTCAAATACCTCCATGCCAATATTTTCTTTTTCATGGTAACTCTCAAATCTCCAGAATATACCTCGGCCATGCAAATTACTGGACTTGGTTTGCAGAATAACCCTTAAGTCAGAAAGAAGTAGAAGAGGCACACTTTCTTGAGATGGAGAATTAGGTGGTCACATTGAAGCCCCCCTTTCTGTGCTTAATTTTCATTCTGATTTACCCCCTCGGTTCTTGTAGTGACCAGGTAAGCCTAGCTGATTTTCTCTAGAGAAAGCAGCATTTTCCATCTCTAAAGTGTCAGCACAAGATGTCTGATTCCTTGTGAGTTGGGGAAGCCGCATTGGGTTTTTTGTGTGGATGTATGTAGTTGCTGGATTTTTTTGTTGTCGTTCTGTAGGATCTCAGCATGTCCGAAGAGGACCAGATGATGAGAGCAATTGCCATGTCTCTGGGACAGGATATTCCAATGGATCAAAGGGCAGAGTCACCTGAGGTAACTAGGAAATGGAGTTCAAAAGGGCTTGGTACATTAATTAGTATTTCTATGAACATTAGGCTACCATGTAATTAGTGGTAGAATTAAAGTTTAAAGAAATATGTGCAAGTACTCATTTGTCCCAACTCAGAGCTACCCCATATTGACCCGAATCTTTAGGCGAAGCAGAAGAAGCATTAATCTTTATTTCCAGACTTCAAAATGTACTTGGTAGTGCCCATTAGGCCAAACGGTATCAGTCATTTTAATTTCGTATACTGGCAGACAGTAGAAGACAGTGTCTAAAAGTAATTTCGTGGGAGGTGGTGTAGGATGCTGCAAATGAATTGTCAGGATTTTGTGATATGAAGAATTTCCCCCCTTCTGCCTTTTCTACCTTCCCTTAACCTGAGTATCTGCCCTCATATTCATTGCCACACCATGATGAAAGTATCAACTGCTTGAGAAGGTAGGGGTATTCATATGGTGAGGTAAATGCATTCTGAAAGTCTCCCTCACTCTTCTTCCTCCACCTCTTCCGTATGCTATCACTCTTCCTTCCCTGCCTCCAGGAAGTTGCTTGCAGGAAGGAAGAAGAGGAACGGAAAGCCCGGGAAAAGCAAGAAGAAGAAGAAGCTAAATGTCTGGAGAAATTTCAGGATGCTGACCCTCTGGAGCAAGATGAGCTCCACACTTTCACAGATACCATGTTACCAGGCTGTTTCCACCTTCTTGATGAGCTGCCAGACACAGTGTACCGGGTGTGTGATCTGATCATGACAGCAATCAAACGCAATGGAGCAGACTATCGGGACATGATTCTGAAACAAGTTGTCAATCAGGTAAGCTCTCAAGGGGCTGTAAGAAGAGGCTAAGTGACGTAAGTTGTTTCCTTGCCATCTGTCAAAACCTGATTTCTGAAATAACAGTATTTTTGAATTCTACTCCATATGGGTATATTCTTGGGCTTATTTTGATGTGGTAGTCTAGCTCTTACTTGAATGTTTCCTGCAACAGTGAACTATGTCACAAAAAATATCTTCGGGAAAGAAAAACAGAGCTGTTTTTCTAGCCTTTTAATATTCTTTTATAAATATATATATATATATATACACACACACAGAGATGTCTAAAACATGTCTTGCTTGAGCCAAGTTTGGCCCCATGGGTTAATGATAAATAAGTGTTTCTTCCACTTCAACAAATAGATGCCCATCATGTTGAGTACTTGTGGTATCTTTTGTAAGTCATGCTTTACCTCATGAAATCAGTTTATTCATTAATTTATGCTAACTATGTAGAAGTAAAATAAAAAATTATCCAAAATGAGATAGCCAGTTAACGTTTTGGTTGTAATTTGCTTTTTTATTTGTTAATCTATTCATGTACTTAAATCATTGAAATCTTTTTATTAGGTTTTTTGCTATTTATTTCTTTAATTGATGATAATAAGAGTCCACATTTATGAGGTACACTGTGATAATTTGATACTTGTATACAATGTGATGATAAGATTAAGATGACTAGCAGTCTCCTCTCCTTTAACATTCATTATTTCTTTGTGTTGGCAAGCTTTGAACAGGACTCTTCTAGTTCTTTATAAATAGAATGCTATTGTTTTGTTTTGTATAATTTTAAAACCTAGAAATGGAAAGAAATAAAAAAGGGAAATGCTTTGGGGTGGCATCTATATAAACATAAAACTATAAAACATCTTTCACAGAAAGGCTTAGTATCTTTTTCATCTACATTAAGAACTTAAATGATCATAATAAAACTAAAGCTATGATAGAAAAGAGCAGTAATTTCAAATTAAAATTTAATGTATGCAAACAAAAACCATACTGACATTTCTAACATGGTTTTTGTTTTTGTTTTTTGTGATAACTGGGGGAAATGAAAGATTGATAATCAAAGTGTAAATCAGTAGAACATTTTGGGGGTTAACTATATGCACCAGGGATTCTTTTTTTTTTTTTTTTTTTTTTTTTACAGGCAGAGTGGACAGTGAGAGAGAGAGACAGAGAGAAAGGTCTTCCTTTTGCCGTTGGTTCACCCTCCAATGGCCGCCGCGGTCGGCGCGCTGCGGCCGGCGCACCGCGCTCGTCCGATGGCAGGAGCCAGGTGCCAGGTGCTTTTCCTGGTCTCCCCATGGGGTGCAGGGCCCAAGCACCTGGGCCATCCTCCACTGCACTCCTGGGCCACAGCAGAGGGCTGGCCTGGAAGAGGGGCAACCGGGACAGAACCCGGTGCCCCGACCGGGACTAGAACCCGGTGTGCCGGCGCCGCAAGGCGGAGGATTAGCCTGTTGAGCCACGGCGCCGGCTCCAGGGATTCTTAAAATATGAATTGCCTGGGTCTTGTTTTGTGCAGCTGCTTAAGCTGTCACCCCGCATCCCATATGAGCACCTGTTTGAGACCTGATTGCTCCACTTCGAATCCAGCTCCCTCTCAATGTGCCTGGGAAAGCAGTGGAAAATGGCCTAAATCCTGGGCCCCTGCCACCTGCAGGAAGCTCCAGGCTCCTGGCTTCAACCTGGCCCAATCCTGGCCACTGGGGCTATTTGCAGAGTGAACCAGCAGATTGTAGTCTTGTAGTCTAGCACAAGAAAGTAATCATTGGGTGATGTTCCTTTAGAGCCATACATCTTTTGGTACAGACCCAAATCGGTAACATGTTATTGTTTGTCTCTCTTTAGTGAATGTGTTGGATTAGGAGCATCCTAACAGGTTGAAAATATTTTCACTACCATTTCCTGACTGGGTCACTTTTTTTCTTCTGTAGGTATGGGAAGCTGCGGATGTATTAATCAAAGCTGCTCTTCCACTGACAACAAGTGACACAAAAACTGTGTCGGAGTGGATCAGTCAGATGGCTACCCTGCCCCAGGCCTCCAATTTGGCTACTAGAATCTTGCTTTTAACATTGCTTTTTGAGGTAAGATTTGGATTCTTTTGAGCCCTATAATTAGTTTATCAAAGAATTATCAAATACCAATTTTATGAGGCATTGAATTAGATGTGTGAGGCATATTTCATGAGCACAATTAAGTACATACGACAGTATTCTGGGCTACATAAATGATATCAGCAATACTGTTTTGTGTGAGTTTGGGAATGGTGTATGTTTCACCTCTGGATAATGTGAGAAAGATTTCTTAGAACAAGTGTTAATTGATTGTATTGTATCTTAAAGGATTATAGGGTGGCAGTTAGAAAGATAAGTATTCAGATTACTATCATAGTTTGGTCATGGAGTATTTTTGCCCCTTTGAAGAAACCTAACTGGTGGCCATATAAGGGGAAGGGTGTGGAAATTGGAATTTGGTTAGCATTAAGGTGGAAGCGTCAAGTGGAATCAGGCTCCTCCTTTCCTTACCTGATTAGTCAGCTTACTTGAGGCAAGAGCATGGTTTGAATAAGACATGAATATATATATATATATATATAAATTATATATATTTTATATATATATAAAAAATATATATATATATATATATATATATATATATATATATATATATAAAGCTTTTATTTAAAGAATATAAATTTCCAAAGTACAGCTTATGGATTACAATGGCTCCCCCCCACACAACCTCCCTCCCTCCTGCTACCCTCCCCTTTCCCGCTCCCTCTCCCTTTGCATTCACATCAAGAAGACGTGATTCTTGTTCTAATCAACATAGGAGCTAAGAGGCAGTTGACCTTGGGTTATTCATTTGTAGCTCTTCATGTTTAATTTAAAACCAAACTTAATGAAATAAACTCCTTATAAGAAGGCCAAATGGTGTGCCTACTCTCCAGGGACTTTCCCTTTGTGATAGATGTAATCATTCTTTTTATACAACCTTATGTATAGATTAAATACTTGGTGGGAAAGTTTCTTAAATAACTAACTTTTTTGAATATTCATTTCCAGTTACAGGTAACACATTAGTGTAGTCCCAGGAATAGGAGCCATTAGTGTATTTATTCCATCTGCTTTTTAAGATTCTAAAACTTCTCTGCAAATTAGAGACTGCAATTTCCACATGGTTAAGACTGCACAGCTAAGATAACAATGCCTAATGATATGAATATTTTCATATTAAACACATAGTAATGTGCCAGGCTCTGTGTGGAGCACATTGAATAACCTCATTAATCATCACATTACCCTGGAGATAAAAGTTTAATTCCCTCAGACCCATAAGAAAGGTAGAACCTAGAAAATTTTAAGTAACTCATCTCACATCACACAGCCATTAAGTGGTAAGGTAGAATCAAATCCAGCAAACTATATTACTATTTACCTTCGTGTTCTCCTACACCTTCTTAATTCTTGATACTGAGTAGAAGTTGCTAACCTGGTTTGTTTGTTTATTTATTTATTTATTTATTTTGCTTTGATTAATGATTCAGGAGCTGAAGCTGCCTTGTGCTTGGGTGGTTGAATCCAGTGGCATCCTTAATGTTCTAATCAAGCTCTTGGAAGTGGTTCAGCCTTGCTTACAGGCCGCCAAGGAGCAAAAGGAGATCCAGACCCCAAAGTGAGTGACTGTTTCCAGCCTGTTTGATTTTGTGTTGCCCTGGGACTTGACCCCTCAAGCTTAAGGTCTGTATCTCAGGCACTTTTCTGGCTCTCATATGGGTCAAATCTGGATACTTTAAGTATTTTGAAAATTGTGAGGTGCTTAATGAAATCATGATACATTCTGCCAGTTTGCACATATTTCAGACTTTCCCAGAAGAAATCATTTTTTGTTTTTAGGTGGATCACCCCAGTGTTGCTCCTGATTGATTTCTATGAGAAGACAGCCATATCCTCAAAAAGGAGAGCACAGATGACTAAGGTGTGTGATGTATATATGGTTGGCAGGACAGTCTAGCTTTCTTGAGAAAAGAGAAGACTGGAAGAGAATATTAGAGGGCAGTGAAGAATGTAGAGGTCTCTGACCAAGGTATAAATTTCACTAGGGATCTTCAGAGCCACGTTTCTGTTCTAAGTGGTGAGTTGGAATTACTTTCTGATGGAGCTGCTGGCCCAGTGCGCCAGGCACTTACTCTGGAAGTCTTTGTTAAAGGGATTTACTATCTCTAGAAGAGGAGTGGCTCTCACATTATGTGAAGCCCTGAGTGTGCAACAGTTCCTCCAAAGACAGGTGCTCCACAGAGAAAGAATATTACATGTCACATTACCTTAGAACCTTCTCAGAAGCAGAGGTTTTGTTCCAGCAGATCAGAAATGAATGTTCCCCTTTTGGGAAAAACCATTAGAAACAAAAGGAAAGTGCAAGATGGCAATACAAGGATGTAGATGGATTTTTTGCTTAGATAGATCCTAAGGATTGTGAGGACTAATGTCAGTGGAAACACAGTTTTCAAAACTTGTTACATGTCCAGTATATTTCTTTTTCCTGGATTAGTTTTAGCAATGATCAGTGATGAAGTTACTATCACTGACAACCTTGAAGGAAATACCAAGGAGAAATTTTTTTGCTTTGATATTTAGTACCTACAGTCCAACAGCAACAACTGGCGCTGGTTTGATGATCGCTCTGGGCGTTGGTGTAGTTACAGCGCAAGCAACAACAGCACTATTGACTCTGCCTGGAAATCGGGAGAAACAAGTGTACGGTTTACCGCAGGCCGAAGAAGATACACTGTCCAGTTCACTACAATGGTGCAGGTATATGCTGATCAGAAGCTGTAAACTATATTGGAAATTGGGAAACGTGCCTTTTGATTTTCTTTAGGAAGCAACAGTCTTAGCAGGATTACCACTACTAAATTTGGCTTGGTTTTCAGGAAATTAAGTCTTCTTTTTTAATTTTTTGAAAGATTTATTTGAATAATCAGAAGTTAGAGAAGAGAGAGAGGTCTTCCACCTGCTGGTTCACTACCCAAATGGTTGCAGCAGCTAGGGCTGGCTGGGCAAGTTCAAAGCCAGGAGCTTCATCCCTGGTCTCCCACATGGATGGCAGTTGCCCAGTATTTGGGCCATCTTCTGCTTTTCCAGGTGCTAAAATCAGCTAGGAGTGGAATCCAAAGTGGAGCAGGGGCCAGCTCTGTGGCACAGTTCTTTAAAATCCTCTGCCTGTGGTGCCGGCATCCCATATGGGCGCCAGTTCTAGTCACTGCTGCTCCTCTTCCAATCCAGCTCTCTACTATGGCCTGAGAAAGCAGTAGAAGATGGTCCAAGTCCTCTCTGTCCATCTCTCCCTCTCTCTCTAACTCTACCTCTCAAATAAATAAATAAAATCTTAAAAAAAAAAAAGTGAATCAGCCAGAACTCGAACTGGCGCCCACGTGGATTTCCAGCATTGCAGGCAGCAGCTACTCACTACACCACAATGGTAGTCTCCAAGAAAGTCTTCTAAAGTTATTGAAAAGACCATAAATCTGTGCAGTTTGATACTATCCTTCATGGAAATGAATTTTAAGTGTTCATTCCAGGGTTAGGGAGTCGATTAGGGCTGATCTTGCTCTGTTGGAAAGTTTAAAGTTCATTGTAGGGCCTGGTATATATCAGTTTTCTTCCTGGGTTTTCTCTTCTATAGATGATGGGAATGGAACAGATTGCCAGGGTTTCTTCCTGTTACATCAATTTCCTGGGAAGTTCATACACACCCATGTGCACCTTTATAATTCCTTTTTGTGGTAGAGATATTTTTTTTTGTCTGCTTGAATTCCTAGGTTAATGAGGAAACAGGAAATCGACGCCCTGTGATGCTGACTCTCCTTAGGGTACCACGGCTGAATAAAAA
The DNA here is from genome assembly GCA_949820135.1 of Sylvilagus floridanus. Classification (NCBI taxonomy): domain Eukaryota; kingdom Metazoa; phylum Chordata; class Mammalia; order Lagomorpha; family Leporidae; genus Sylvilagus; species Sylvilagus floridanus. The sequence continues at coordinate 94,977,192 of OX463223.1, forward strand.
TTCAAAAAACAGCAATGGACAAGAACTAGAGAAGACACTGGAAGAAAACAAAGAAATGGATATCAAACGCAAAGAAAATAAAGGCAATGGTATGGACGTTTAGTTTCAAGTTTTAAGGAATGTTTTAGTCTAGGGTGCCTTTGTGGCTTGCTCTGCCCTCTTCCAGTGCAAGTGATTTCCTTTCTGGCAGATTGCTAGACAACGTAAAGATACACAGTCTTCCCTTAGGCCTTTTCATCTGGTCTCATAATCGGTGTGTAGTGTATTTTTCGTAATAGGACTCAAGTGCTTGGGGGATTCTTAGGAGAGAGAGGTATGGAAGGAAATATCAAATCAAACTGCCTAAAATTTGATTTTTTTTTTCTTATTTGTAGATACCCCCTTGGCTCTAGAGAGTACAAACAGTGAAAAGGAGACAAGCCTGGAAGAAACAAAAATGGGGGAGATACTGATCCAGGGCCTGACAGAAGATATGGTGACTGTTTTAATCCGGGCCTGTGTGAGCATGTTGGGAGTCCCTGTGGATCCAGACACTTTGCATGCCACCCTTCGCCTCTGTCTGAGGCTCACCCGGGACCACAAATATGCCATGATGTTTGCAGAGCTGAAGAGTACCCGCATGATCTTGAATTTGACCCAGAGCTCAGGCTTTAATGGGTTTACTCCTCTGGTCACCCTTCTTTTAAGACACATCATTGAGGATCCCTGTACCCTCCGTCATACCATGGAAAAGGTGAGATATTTTGGTGTCATGCTGATTTAGATCTACATCATACCTTTGTTCTCTTCAGTCTTAAACAAATAGACGTCTGCTGCTAATGATACATAGCTAGATTTATATATATTCTCTATCCAGCAGAATTTCCCAACTGTGCAGAAACTTGCTTGGATATGGTAGATTATCTTGCTGAATGACATTAAAAGAAAGAACTGGAAAATTCATTTATATACGTATATATGGGTATTTGTTTTTAATTTTTATAAAACTAAAAAGATTTCGTTACTTATTTGAAAATCAGAGTCAGAGAGAGAGAGAGATCTTGCATCTACTGGTTCACTCCCCAAATGTCCGTAACAGCTGGGTCCAGGACAGGCTGAAGCCAGGAGCCAGGGGCTTCTTCCAGATCTCCCATACGAGTGTAGGAACCTAAGCACTTGGCCATCCTCCGTTGTTTTCCCAGGCTCATTAACAGTGAGCTGGATCAGACGTGGAGCAGTCAGGTCTCGAACTGGCACCCATCTGGGATGCCAGCATCACAGGCAGCAGCTTTACCCACCACACCACAACTCCAGCCCTAGAAAATTTATTTTCTACCATTAAAGTTACTGTAGTGATAACTTTGATTTAGAAAATCTTCTCTAGTGATCTAGATTTAGTTAACCAAGCCAAAAACTGTTAAGACCTAGAATATCTAATTCCAAGTTTGTGTCTTAAAGATCATTCCTTTGAAGGAGTGCTTCACAGGTTCTCATCCAAGAACCTGTTTTCCTTTATGTTTTTTTAACATTTATTTATTTATTTGAAAGAGTTGCAGAGAGGCAGAGAAAGAGAGAGACAGGTCTTCCATCCACTGGTTCACTCCCCAAATGGCTGGCAAAGGCCAAGAGCTGGGCTGATCTGAAGCCAGGAGCCAGGAGTTTCTTCTGGGTCTCCTACATGGGTCCAGGGATCCAAGGAGTTGGACTATCATCCACTGCTTTCCTAAGCCATATCAGAGATCTGGATCGGAAGTGGAGCAGCTGGGACTTGAATTGGTACACATATAGGATGCCAGCACTGCAGGTGGCGACTTTACCCTCTACTCCATAGCCCCGGCTCTGAACCTATTTTCAAAATATTGTATTTCAGGATTATAAAAGTGTAGTAAAGCTTTTTTACTTTATGTGATCTTCTAGGTACTTAAATATTTTTTGAACAGATCAGAAAACAGTTTATATGTTTTATAAAGCAATGAAAAGATAACAGTAATTACAAAAGAATAAAAATGTAACTTTTTTTAAGATTATTTGTTTGAAAGAGTTACAAAGAAAGAGAGACAAAGAATGAGCATCCATCTACTGGTTCATTCTCTGAATGGCCACAGTGGCCAAGGCTTTGCCAAGGTGAAGCCAGGAGCTTCTTCCAGGTCTCCCACATGGGTGCAGAGGCCCAAGCACTTGGGCCATCCTTTGCTGGTTTCCCAGGTGCATTAGCAGGGAGCCAGATCAGAAGTGGAAAAGCTGGGACTTGAACTGCGCCCATATGGGATGCAAAGATTTATTTTATTTGAAAGGCAGAGTTATCCAAAGAAGAGAGTTCAATCTTCTGTTTGCTGGTTCAGTCTCCAAATGGCCACAACAGCTGGGTCTGGACCAGGACAAAGCCAGGATCCTAGAACTCCAACAGGGTCTCCTGTGTGGGTACAAGCGCTCAGGCACTTGGCCATCTTCCGTTGCTTTTCCGTGTGCATTAGCAGGGAGCTGGCTCAGAAGCTTGGCAGCTAGGATTCGAACCAGAGTTCACATGGGCTGGTTTCGCAGGTTGTAGCTTTAACCCACTGTGCCACAATGCTCGCACCTCCGTCTCCTTTTCTTGGGGTGTTCTTTTCCACATATTTAAGTGATGTTGCAATATACATTTTTGTTCCTAACTTTGTTTGTGTTTAAGATTGTTATTCTTAGAGATCCGTAAAAATCAGATCAATAAGGATAACAAATTCTGTTTTACTTGCTTGCCAGAAGGGTGGTACCCATTTAGCTTTCCACATGTATGTGTCTATACGTCACAGACTCTGCAGTTCTTCTGCCAGCCTGTTTTAATTTCATCTAATATGTGCCAAGTCACGTGAAGTAGAGCTATGAAAGGCAGCATATGTAGTTATCTAGTGTCAGCAGATAGCCCATCAAGGAAGAAACAACTATGTACAGATAGAATGCAGACTTCAAAATAAAACATTTTATGTTTAAAATTTATCAAACTTAAAGATGCTAGAAGAAAATGTAAGTTCTTATTGGGTGAGGAAAAAACTTTTGAAACTTGAAGTGAATTGTATTTGGGAGTGTGGGGAACAAAGGGAGATCAAAGTTTCAATAGGTCACCTTGGCAAAATGTAAACATTTGATAATATCCATTGCAGGAACAGGTGTAGAGAACCAGGCGTACTCTTACTTTGATGGGTGTGGAAATTGTTGCAGCCACATTGGAGGGCAGTTTGGTACTGTCAGTTTAAAATAATCTTTGACCTAGAAATTTTATGGCTAAGAATTCATCTGATTATTAACATCAAGTATGAGAGAGTTCGCTGTGGACTTGCTTATAATAGCAAGGAACTAGAAGTCTCATGTCCAGCAGTAGGGTTTTAGATAAATATGGCATCTTTATAGTGAGATTAAACTTTTCTATATTTAAAAAGTGAAAGTTTTTTTTAAAAAATTGCGACCAAAGTATGAAGATTACCGTGTGTGAATGAACATGGCTTATTTGGTAAGAAAAACATTAAGAGATTAAAAGATAATTCATCTATATGAACATAAAATTCACAAAGAAACAGATCATAGAAAACACAGCTGAATTATTTTCTTTGTACTTTCCTGTGTTTTCCATGAAGAACAAACAGCTCTAGTCCAAATAATTGATGGTTTGGAGGTAGGCTATAAATTATTTGTAAGTCATTTTTGTTTTTAAATTTTTTTCAAAGATTTATTTTATTTATTTGAAAGAGTTCACTCCCCAGATGGCCTCAACAGCCGATCTGAAGCCAGGAGCTTCTTCCGGGTCTCCCACGTGGATGCAGGGGCCCAAGGACCTGGGCCATCTTCCACTGCTATCCCAGGCCGTAGCAGAGAGCTGGATTGGAAGAGGAACAGCTGGGTCTAGAACCGGTGCCCATATGGGATGCCAGCACTTCAGGCCAGGGCTTTAAGTCACTGTGCCATAGCGCTGGCCCCAGTCATATTTTTTAAATCGAGAATGGTTGGAACAAGACTTAAAATCCAAATATATCATCCCTACCCACCACCCCCAAAATCTGAAGCTGTCATCCACTATTTTGAGGCAGAGCTTGTTTAATATCTTGGTTCTTGGTAACTTCCTGGACTGCACTTGGATTTTTAGGAAGTAGTGTTTGGTCAGCACTGTTTCTCCCTCTCTTTACTAGGTTGTTCGTTCTGCAGCAACAAGTGGAGCAGGTAGCACTACCTCTGGTGTTGTATCCGGCAGCCTTGGCTCTCGGGAGATTAACTACATCCTTCGTGTCCTTGGGCCAGCTGCATGCCGCAATCCAGACATATTCACAGAAGTGGCCAACTGCTGTATCCGCATCGCCCTTCCAGCCCCTCGAGGCTCAGGAACTGGTGAGTTTGACTTGCTTCTGACCTTTGACACATTGAAGGCTGTGACCTGACGTAACTCCAGAGATTTTTCTATGAGGGAATGTATAACTTGGATATCCTCCTTAGGTAAATGTTGCAACATTGGCTGATTAGTCCCCTTGGTCAGTTCAGTAGGTGCCTCAGCAGCTTTTCTGATTGCTGCCAGACAGATCAATGATAACGTAGTCCTTGCCTTCAAAGAGCTCATCTTGATAGGGCAACAGGGCTTACCTACAGTTAATGATTTACAAATAAAATGGTAATTACGAGGCAAATGAATGTGACTTACTTGACACAGTGGGAAATATCATGTGTATTTTTGCCAGAGATTTGACCTATATTTCATTATAAACAATTAGATAAATACAAACTGTGGGATGTTCTGAGACAGCTGGTGAGTATCTCTGATTTCTGGGCATCACATTAGTATTGTGGTTATAGAGAAAAATAATCCTGATAGAAGGCATGTGTCAGTGTATTTCGGGGCAGTCAAATGGTGATTCTAGTTGAAAATTAGGGATATTTATTGAACTTTTAAGATTTTCTTTAGTATTTTAGAGTTTTGCTTTGTTTTGAACAAATACTTGGGAAGGTTACTAATTATTTTGGGAGCCCCAGCAATATGCTAGGCATTTCTCAGGTGTGTTTTTATTTGATCCTCAAAATAACCAAATTTCAAAAATGAGAAAATTGTGTTTTGTTGATATAACAAAACTGGATTTCAAAATCAATTTTCTCTATTTGGTATTGCTGTATTACATCGTATGGGATGTGGGAAAGGCAAGAACCAGATGTTCTAGTAGACTACTTCAACATTGATTGGTTGAAAGTAGCCCCCTGTTCCAAGCTTTTGTATCATTTGAGTACCTTTCTGAATCTTCCTTTATTAGTTACCCAGTTTAGGTACTGGTTCACTATTGACTGATTTTTCTCTCTCATTTTGGCTTAGCATCAGATGATGAATTCGAGAATCTTAGAATTAAAGGTCCTAATGCTGTACAGCTGGTGAAGACAACGCCTTTGAAGCCCTCGTCTCTGCCTGTCATTCCTGATACTATCAAGGAAGTGATCTATGATATGCTAAATGCCCTGGCTGCTTATCATGCTCCAGAGGAAGGTATGTGGCTAGCTCACCTCTGGAGGGTGGGCACTGGAGGATACATTACTTTCCCTCGGTCTTTTTAAGCGACTCGTGGCATAGAGTGCCCACACTTTGCATCTCGAGTTGAGACACAAAGTGCAAGTCTCTGAAGAAACTAATACTCCTGAAGCATGACAGATACCACCCAGGGTAGCGGTGAGGCACCTGACCTGCTCAGGTGGGACGGGTAAGAACGTCTCCTAGAGTAAGTTATTTCTGAAATGAGTCTTTAATGATGAGGATCAGGAGACTGGAAGTTTTGAATGAGAATGTCTCTATAAAGAGAGATTAAAAAAGTATTTAAAAAATAATAGTTTATGAACAGATTGAAAATGAGGTACAGATTTTTTTGTAAAGTGCTGCTTGTAAGCGGTGAGAATATCATGGCTGAACTGCTTGGAACCAAGGGTCCCATTCCATTCATGTCCTTGTGCATTTCCTTCAGGACATACTATTATGGCCAAAATTTGATGCATACTGCCTTGAATAAGTAAAGAAAATCCAAACCTGCTTTTCATTTAGACAGCACTCTGACCCATACAAAGAATTCCTTGCTTCTCTCAGCACAGAAACTTGGCCCCATATCATAATTCCCTCCTCCCCATAATAATTTAGCTATAAAGCTGTAGCAGCCATGTATTGACCCTGTGTGAGCAGTAGTATCTTCTGTGTTAATTCAGGCTTAATTGTTGACAGCTTAGGAAAACAAGGAGCCTGAAAGTCAAATTGCCTGTGATCAAAAGACCGGGTAGTGGGGCCAGCATTGTGGGGCAGCAGGTTAAGCCACTGCCTGTGGCAACCAAATCCATATGAGTGTCAGTTCAAGTCCACTTGCCATACAACTCTCTGCTCATGTACCTGGAAAGCAGCAGAAAATGACCCAAGTGCCTGGGCCCCTGTCACCCATATGTTAGACCCAGCTGGAGTTCCAGGCTCCTAGCTTTGGCCTGGCCCAGCCCCGGCCCTTGAAACTATTTGGGGAGTAAACCCCACAAATAGAGGATCTTTTCTCTCCCTCTCTCTGTAACTGCCTTTCAAATAAATAAATCAGTTTAAAAAGTTTAAAAAGTGTCAGAATAAGACTATCAACTGCCCTCTTGGTTATATACAAGAGGGATTCAAAAAGATAATGGAAAATTGAATAAAGAGTTTATTTTGGTGGGGAGGATAGTTTGGAATCCGTGCAAAGGGTTTATGCAAACAAAAAGTTCATGGAAAATGCATATTATGAGAATGCTGTGCACCACAGATGCTTGCCCTCATACATCCGTGCATCATGTAATGTAATTAGAGAATACTTAAATCTAGATTGTACACCGCACACTGGGGCTATGGGGTATAGCATCACACATGCAATCCATCATTGACCAAAACATCATCATGCAGTGTATTACTCTACTTAGACGCTCCTGAGAACTCAGTAATGTTACTTTGTAAGCAGTTGTAGCAGCTTAAAGTGAAACTGACCAAGCTACCAAATAGGCATTAACATTCCACAATCACAGAAGAATTTTTATTTTTGTTTTTCCTGTTTTCTCCAGCTGACAAATCTGATGCTAAACCTGGAGCTATGACTCAGGAAGTTGGCCAGCTCCTGCAAGACATGGGCGATGATGTATACCAGCAGTACCGGTCACTTACTCGTCAGACCAGTGACTTTGATGGACAGACAGGCTTTTCCATTAATGTAAGTCAGTTCCAACAGCCTTCCGTCTGTCTTCTCCCTTTCTAGTGCCTGTGTTTTCTCAGTATTTAGGGTTATGTCAGGGAAATTTCAAAGGTATTAATTTGAATGTATTATCTGCAGCCTAAAAAATGAAGATAAAATTGACATCCCTGGGATTTCTTTTTCTCTCCTAGGGTTGGAAATATTTCCTTTATTTATTTTTATCTTCCCTTTTCCCTGCTTTCCCAGTCACTGCATTTATAATGATTGCTTCTCAAATGTTATGGTATAGAGGGGAAGGTGTCTTACAAGGTCAGCCAGAGTGTTTGTAGCATTCCCAGCCAGTACCCATTTCGGGACCACTGTCTTTGAAGTTCACGAGAGCTCAAGAGTTTGCTCTTTCCACAGAGTCAGGTTTTTGCTGCAGATGGTGCCGCCACTGAGAATTCCACTTCTGGGGCCTCCCAAGTAGAAGGTAATGATTTTGTTCATCCCTCTAGGATTCTTCTTTCTTGGAAAGACAAATTCCAGAAATTGTGGGGCTTTAGCAGAGGGTAGGAGAATATATGTGTAATTGTCACATTTGCTTGTCTAAGCGAACTTTCTCAGAGGTACATTCAGTGTTAAAGGGCCTCTCTTTATACTAAAGTTAGTGGGAATACAACTTAACTAACCCAGTAATGGTTGCTGTGGTTGACATCCCTCCATTGTACTCCAACCCCCTCATACTACTATTTTTTTAAAGATTTTATTTATTTGAAGGTCAAAAGTTACACCGAGAGAAGAGACAGAGGAAGAGATCTTCCATCATTAGTTTACTCCCCTGATGGCCTTAGTGGCTGGGGCTAAGTCAGGCTGAAACCAGGAGCCAAGAGCTTCTGGGTCTCCTACGTGGGTTGCAGGTGCCCAAGCACATGGGCTATCTTCCACTGTTTTTCTCAGGCTGTTAGCAGGGATCTGGATGGGAAGAGAAACAGCCGGGACATGATCCAGCACCCATATGGGATGCCAGCATCGCAGGTGGTGGCTTTACCTGCTATGCCATAATGCTGGCTCCATCGTTTTTACTAAGATTTATTTATTTATTTGAAAGAGTTACACAGAGAGGAGAGACAGAGGAAGACTCATTGCTCTTGACGACTTCCATAAGCTAACTTACAGAGCTTTAGTGCCAGCAAAACTATTTTAGCTATATGGTTTTCATAGTATATTCCTACCTTCTAACTCATAGTAAGTTAGGATGTGGGAGCAAGCCTGACGAGACCTTTCAAGAACTAATTCTTGGGTAGGACAGATATTTTAGTTATATTTTTCTGCATATACCAGTGCCTGAAGATAAATGAGAGGCTAATAATTAGCAGAGAACATTGTTTTACTCATTTGTGAGGGCTTCCTGCTCATATGTAGTTTGTAGTATGGATGGTAGCAATCTTGTTTAAGGGAAGCATTGGTGCCCACTATGTGGCAGACTGTATCAGTGAGGGAGATCTGCAACAGAGAGAGGAGGGCATTTAAAAGTGAAGTCGTCATTTGATCTGAACTGCATTCATAAGAAAGCACCAAGCAAACATAAGAGAAGGCAGAGAAGGGCATGCCAGGCTTGGATAATACTAGCAAGTTATTTCCGGATCACAATGTAAGTGGAGGGATGCCTGAACAAAGGGGCGGTGCCTCCCTGTTACACTCTGTCTACATCCCACATCTGAAACCCGGGTGATCCTAGTTCTCTGTTCTTCCACTACAGTGTAAGAAGAGCATTGGTTTATACCTTCGGTGTAGCAGAGGTAGTATTCTTTGCACCTAAGATTTGATTTCCCAGTATTCTGATGTGAAATTGAACAGCTGTTTGACTTTTCACAGCCGCTGCGACTCCAGAGGAGTCTCGAGATGGGAAGAAAGATAAAGAAGGGGACCGGGCCTCCGAGGAAGGCAAGCAGAAAGGCAAGGGCAGCAAACCTTTAATGCCTACCTCCACTATCCTTCGTCTTCTGGCAGAGTTGGTGAGATCCTATGTTGGTATTGCTACCCTGATTGCCAACTACAGCTACACTGTGGGCCAGTCTGAGCTGATCAAAGAGGTAATCTTTCCAACTTCTCCTTAAGATGTTACACTTCCGTCATTTGGGTACCTACTTTGTGTTGAAAACTCACGCATGCTAAGTACTAACCCAAGGATGAGGGTAACAGAGGATTCCATGAAAGAACTAGGTCTTTTCCCTTGATGAACCAACAGGCTTACCACAAGGAGTGATAAGTCCATGAGATTCATTCTATTACAATCCCTTGGTCTGCAGTGTGGAGATTGCAAAGGGCAAGACAAAAATTACAAAAGTCATACCAGTTAGGTATCTGATTTTTAGTTTTGTCTTCCTTTTATGGGTGGGGCAAGGATTTGAGGAGAAAGTATAGAATTTGAGTTATTTATGGGGCATGTAAGTAAAGATTCTAAAGGACAGTTGAATAAACAAAATAAACAAGAATTTAGTTGTTTATCTTCCAGTTGTGCTCACACATGTACAAAGATACCAGATGTAGTAGCAGTATTAGTAGGAAAAAATGAAAGACAAGCCTAAATGTCCAGCAGTAGAGCTGGGGGGAAAAATGAAGTAATATTTCCTATGTCCTGATACAGGATTATCTTCAAGTTAGATTTTTCGAGTGAGTGGACACTTTGAGAATTTATGTAATATCCCAATATATGTAAAATGTGTACCCAAGGAAAGTGTTTTGTTTTTTAAAGGGGACCTTGTTTTGTGGGTTATGTCATAATTTTATGGTTGCTAAGTGGCAAGCAGTCTGAGAATGAGCAGGGGCACTAGCATGGCAGAATCTGAATCTGTTCGCAGCTGTCTTAAAACTATTTTTACCTTAATCCAAGTTTAACGTGCATACAAAAATATATACGTCCTGAGTAGTCAATTTTTTTTTTCCTGGATGTCCACCAGCCACAGTAAATAAAGCATTACAGACTCCCAGAAGCTGTTCCTTCTCAAAGTGGTTTTCTTAACTGCTGCGTAGAATTCCATTGTGTGAATCCGCCATCATATCTTTGTTCATTCTGTTACAGAATGGTTGGGTTTTCCATTTGGAGTTTTCACAAGTAGTGTTGCTGTGAACATTCTTAGGCATGTTTTGAGGAAGATATGGAAGCACTTTGGTTGAGTGGTATATGCCTAGGATTAGAATCACTGGGCTCTAGAATGTGCATTTATTCAGCTTTAGCAGATGGTACAAAGTTTCTCAGTGATGTGTCAATTTATATTTTTATCAGCAGCATATTGGTGCTCTGATTGTTTCACCACCTTACAATGCTTAGTATTTTTCATTTCACCCATTCTAGGAGGTTTAGAGTGGTAAATTATCCATTTCCCTGTTGACCATCTTTGCATGTCTTTATTGACCATTTCGATGTTCTCTTTTGGGAACTGTCTATTCAAATAATTTATTCTTGCTAGTCTATTGAATTCTTTATATCTTCTGGATATAAGTCCTTTGTGACATGTAATATATTAAATGTATATACTAGTTTTTATGTTGGCGCTTTTATTCATTTGTGCCATCTGTATTTATAATAGTATTGTTTGTGGACTAAAACATTTAGTTACAGACTTATTAAGTATCTTACCTAATGTGTCCAGTACTACTGCTACTGGGTACTGATGGGTGGCTTAAAACACTATTGTAATCCTGGCCACACTGCAAGGTTGTTGGCATTGTCTCTTTAACAGAGGAGAAGAGGCTCAGAGAGGTAAGTCAGTTGCCTAATGCCACACAACCAAGTAACAGAAGTAAAATTGAAACCCAACCTCCAGAGCTAAATTCTTCTCAGTTGTACTGCTTTCCCAAACTGCAGTGCTGTTTTCCAATTTTCACATGGTATTGCTTATGTTTTTACTCCGACAACAACTTTATCTTTGTATTTTATTCACTACCAGGAAGTTGATCTTTATTTCTAATAGTATTAAGGTCACTTTATCCAGTTTCCCAGACGCTAGAATTTATCAGTGCATTTTCTATATTGAAGTAAAATTCACATACAATTTAAAAATCATTTTAAAGTGTATAAGAAAGTGGCATTTTGTGTTATGAAACCATCACCTAATTCTAAAATGTTCAATGAATTTTGGTCCAAAATCTACAACAAAAGACCTTTGAGTTTCTGTAAAGATTAGGAGTTATCACAGCAGAAATCATGGAGAAACAGAAAAGTCTGACTTAATTTCCTTCCCATGTTTTGGGACCTTTTTGCTATTTTAAGTAACCCTGCATTAATATTTCTTCATATCCTTGTCTGTGACTGTGCTGTCTCTCACTTGACCCTTTTTTTGGATAAGATTTATTTATTCATTTATTCATTTATTTATTTATTTATTTGAAAGGCAGAGCAACAAAGAAAGAGGGAGAGACAGACAGAGATCTTCCATCCACTGGTTCACTCCCCAAATGTCCGCAACAGCCAGGGCTGGGCCAGGCTGAAGCCAGGAGCCAGGAACTCCATCCTGGTCTCCCACGTGAGTGACAGGAGCCCAAATATTTGGGCCATCCTCCGCTGCCTTCCCAGGTGCACTAGCAGGGAGCTGGATCAGAAGCGGAGCAGCTGGGACCCAAACCAGCACTCTAATGCTGAATGCCAGTGTCACAAGCAGCAGCCCAATCCACTATACCACAACGCCAGCCCCTCTCAATTCTTGCGAGTTTATAGCACAGGGTCCTGGCTTTGTAGGTGTCAGTAAATACTATAATTGAATTCTAAAGGGATTGTAGCATTCAAATTAGGGAATCAAGATTTAATTCCTAAGCCCTTGAATGAATTATTTGTATAAGCCACTTTTCTTTGGGCGTCAAGTTACCCATCTATCAGGTGGGTAACTCACTTATCTTAATCTATTTTATAGGTTTGTTACGAATAGTTCTATTAAATACCATACATCAAAATGTCTTAAGAAATATCAAGTGACAACTACATGACAGTGTCTAGACTGTGTAGTAGGAAATGTGTGGGATTTGGAAGCTTTATAAAGCTGCCAAAGAAGCTTTGTTGTAATGGGTTTGCTACTTACTTAGCTTGTACCTTTGAGCCTTGGTCTCCTCATCTATAAAATGGACCAAATAATCACTGAATGGGTGACTACGAGGAAAAAGTATGTGTGTGTGCACCTTGTTGTTGTAGAATGTTGTGGCATAATTGTGCCTGTGAGTAAATGTCATGATTAATGACTTTTTAGGACTGCAGTGTGCTAGCTTTCGTGCTGGACCACCTCCTCCCGCATACTCAGAATGCAGAAGACAAGGACACACCTGCCCTGGCCCGCCTGTTCCTCGCAAGCCTTGCTGCTGCAGGGAGTGGCACAGATGCCCAAGTAGCCCTAGTGAATGAAGTAAAAGCAGCCCTTGGACGAGCACTGGCTATGGCTGAGAGTACCGAGAAACATGCCAGGTAAAACCCAACCTGTGCCTGACCCAGTGCTAATGACCAAGAGTATCCCCTTACTATATATATATATATATATATATATATTTTTTTTTTTTTTGGACAGGCAGAGTGGACAGAGAGAGAGAGAAAGAAAGGTCTTCCTTTGCCGTAGGTTCACCCTCCAATGGCCACCGCGGCTGGCGCGCTGCGGCCAGCGCACCACGCTGATCCGATGGCAGGAGCCAGGGACTTATCCTGGTTTCCCATGGGGTGCAGGGCCCATGCACTTGGGCCATCCTCCACTGCACTCCCTGGCCACAGCAGAGAGCTGGCCTGGAAGAGGGGCAACCAGGACAGAATCCGGCGCCCCGACCAGGACTAGAACCTGGTGTACCGGCGCCGCAAGGCAGAGGATTAGCCTATTGAGCTGCAGCGCCAGCCCCTTACTATATTCTTAGTCTGTGGGTTTCTTGCACTTGAACAAGAGTTCTGGTCATGCTGGCCTTGTACACTTTCTCATCCTCTCAAATAGTTCTGGTGCTCCGAAATCCCCAGAGCACTGATCACTTCTGGGTAAACAATTTAGCAAGAACAAAGGAACATTTTTGTTGTATTTGCAGAGTCTTCAAGCAAGAAGTTAAGCAGGTTATCCAGCCTTATTTTTGTTATTTTTGTTATTGTTGAAGATTTATCTATCTATTTGAATGTCAGAGTTACAGTGAGGAGGAGAGACAGATCTTCCATCCACTGGTGCACTCCCCAGATGGCCGTAACAGCCAGGGCTAGGCCAGGCTGAAGCCAGGAGTTTCTTCTAGGTCTTCCACGTGGGTGCAGAGTTCCAACCACTTGGGCCATCTTCTGCTGCTTTCCCAGGCGCATCAGCAGGGAGCTGGATGGGAAATGGACTGGACAGGACACAAACTGACACCCATATGGGATGTCATGTCGCAGGTGGCAGCTTAACTGGCTCCACCACAATGCTAGCCCAAGCCTTATTTTTAAAATTATGTTTGTAGAATATGAAGAACACTTCCATCAAGGAGTGAGTTCTTTTTCTATTCAGATGTTACTTCCAGAAGGAAACACAAGAGGCACAGGAGGGTTGTCTGAGGCTGGTTAGCGAAGACAGGGTATAAAAATGGGATGTACTCACGTGATTGCGGTGTCACACTTGTCTCTTCAGGCTGCAGGCAGTGATGTGCATCATCAGTACTATCATGGAGTCCTGCCCCTCCACCTCCAGCTTCTACAGCAGTGCCACAGCCAAGACCCAGCACAACGGCATGAACAACATCATTCGACTCTTCCTGAAGAAGGGGCTGGTTAATGACCTGGCCAGAGTGCCTCACAGCCTAGACCTGTCCAGGTAAAGTCATACCCCAGCCCCAGGCTTTTGCCCTCCTTTCATCTTTGTGGCTGAGAGAAGCCTGAATTCTCTGTGCTGTGGCTTTTAGCAAGGCATTTGCCTGTCTTTGGGCCTTAGTTTTCTCATTTGCTGCAGACTCAAGACTTGGACTATGCCAGTGTTTTTCCCCCCGAGCTTCCCACCCTTTGAAAATAATCCTTTATTACAAGATGAATATCTGTATATTATAAGAAATACAGATGAGCAAAAGAAATAGATGTCATATTTCACCTGGATGTCACTGTGACCTCGTTGGATGTTTTCCAATGTTTTTCTTTGCATATACAAATAACATTTTTGTTACTAAAATGATAATGTAATGTTAATGGAATTGTGTAACAGGGAAGTAGGGGTAGAGTTGTTTTAAGTTACTAGTCTCTGCCTTTCCAGTGAATAAGTTTTCATCCCATCTAATGCCCAAATCCATATTCAGAATTTTTGCCCAAGCCAGAATCCAGTTAAGACTTGATTTACATCTGATTTTGCCCTCTGAGTCTCTTAATTAGCATAGATTTCTAATTGTTTTCATCTTTCTTTTGTTGCTGTTCATAACACTAGCTTGTCCTAGCGACCAGACCTGCTATCCTGTGGCATGTCTCACCTTCCATGTTTGGTCTGGTTGCTTCCTTGCAATACAGATTAACATGTTCCTTTACTCCATTATTTACTGTAAATTCATAATTAGGTCTCTTGGAGCTTATTGGAGCAGTGGAAACATTTTTGGCTAGAATGTCTGTCTTCAGTGTTGTACATCTCGTGTTGTGTCCTAAGGAGACACATCTTTCAAACTTGCTATTAATAATCACAGTAAAAATGATCACAGAATTAAAGTGACAGTTATCATACTATTATATTTTTCTCCTTAGTAGAAAGTAATCTGTCTTCCTACTTTAGTACTATATAAATGTTTAGTTCTCAGTCAGCCATGTACCTAGTTGATAGTCCTTATTTGAGTCAGTTCATTTTTTGGGGGGTTATGAATGACTGCTTTCTAGTTTCTCATTCCTTCTACATTATTAGGTGGTATTTTTCTGTGAGATAGCCCAAGAAGGAAAGTGATTATCCTGAAATACAGTTCTTACTAAAAAGGAAGGATAAAACCTTAATTATTTTCTCTTTTGTTCCCAGTGTAGAGTCAAAAGTAAATACATTTGATCACAACCTCAAATGCAGGCTTTTTTCTAGCTTTCTATTTTCTCAGTAGTACCAGGGTACTTCATAAAAGTTTGTGGACAAAATGCACTTAAAAGATAAATTTATTTTGATGCAAAAAAAAATTTGAGATGACCAATCATCACCATTTTTCATGCTCAAGTGATTATGCCCCTAGCCTGTGGGACCCTTTCATGATTTTGTCTTTTTGGTACAAAACTATCCATTATTAACAATAAGTGTACATGTTTTGGGGCTACACTGTGGCATTTCAGTATATGCATACAATATATAAAGATCAAACCACAGTGATGAAACCTTGACCCTTTGACTTGACTTCATGACTAGAAACTTGGGGCTCCTTTCTTGGATTTATTCATATTGTGTATACTGTATTGTTGTGAACTACAGCTTCACACTATGCTGTGTCACACTAGGAACTTATTTTTTCCATCTAACTCTAATTTGAAACCTTTTGTCCAAACTCCCTCTGTGTTTAAAAATTTCAAACTCAGCACAAGGGTGAATACCATATGTCTGAATTAACTAGTGATTAACGTTTTGCTCTGTTATTTTATTTCCTCCCACCCTGTCTTTTTCAGGAGCAGAGTCATTTGAAATTAGTTGCAAAAAACATGATACTTAACTTCTAAATATGTAGTATGTGTTCCCTTATATAATGATTAGAATTGCATTATCATATCTAAGAAATTTACTATTTTCTCTGAGATCATATGCTGAATAGGTGGATGTTCTGTGACGTTGAGATGTTTTTTAAAAGAGACAGAGTTACAGAGAGTGGTAGAGATGGTTCACTCCACAAATGGCCACAATGATCAGAGCTGAGCTCAGCTGAACCCAGGAGCTTTTTATGGATCTCCCAGATGAGTGCAGGGTCCCAATGACTTGGGACATCCTCCACTGCTTTCCCAGGCATATTAACAGGGAGCTGGATCAGAAGTGGAGCAGCCAGGACTAGAACTGGCACCCATATGGGACCTGGTGCTGCAGACTGGGGCTTTAACCTGCTGCACCACAGCAGTGGTGCCAACCTGGAGATTTTTAACTCCTTGGTGGTCTTTCCCTGGTTTCTTTGCGTTGCTGCTCACAGCAATGATATTCTGATTGTCATGTTGATGTTTATCAGCTGGCATTCTTCTGTAATGAAGGACTCCCTGTCCCAACTTTTGTATCCCTGTGGCTGTAGCTTCTTTTTTTTTTTTTTGGACAGGCAGAGTGGACAGTGAGAGAGAGACAGAGACAGAGAGAAAGGTTTTCCTTTTCCCGTTGGTTCACCCTCCAATGGCCGCTGCGGCCGGCGCACCGTGCTGATCCGATGGCAGGAGCCAGGTGCTTCTCCTGGTCTCCCATGGGGTGCAGGGCCCAAGCACTTGGGCCATCCTCCACTGCACTTCCTGGCCACAGCAGAGAGCTGACCTGGAAGAGGGGCAACCGGGACAGAATCCGGTGCCCCAACCGGCACTAGAACCCAATGTGCCAGCACTGCAAGGTGGAGGATTAGCCTATTGAGCCGCGGCACTGGCCTGTAGCTTCTTTTTATATTTAACATGTTACAGTCCATAACTGTAATTGTTCTTTTTGATAACTCAAATTGGGCCTGTAGTAACAATCTCATTTTTCCCCATTAATTTTTGCATGCCTTCTGGCAAAAAAAATACCTTATATTCTCATTCTAATGAGCTTTGCTTCCTTTTAGTGCAGGCTGGTATCAGAGACTACTGTCTGGGTGATGTGAGCATATGTATATAAAACAGCAGAGCCCCTCTGCTTTTAGTGGGAACCTGCTTGGCTTCACATACATTAGTGCACCTAGAAATTCTGCAGGCACAGGCTCCATGCACTTACTGAACCATAGGAAGCCCTGAAGAGTATAATTTGAAATCCACAGATCTTAAAACCTTTATTCCTGGGAGCTCTTAAGATTTGGAGGCTTAATGCTGGTACATGGTTTGTTTACATGGCCTGAGTGTGTCTGAGATGTTTGCCTGCTTCCATGTCATCATCTAGACTACATCCTGGCTTCCAGTCAAGAATTTACTCCTTGCATGCTTAGCACAGCCCCCATGAAACATAGCATTGACGTAATCCTTGCTTTTGGGAAGGGAAGACCTTTAGGCCAAATATATTCTTCTACATAGTAGGCCAAATATTCTTCTACATAGTAATTTTGGTGTTAGTTCTGTGGCCTCATGCTCCTTTCTCCGTTAATAGTTTCTGTTGTAGGAGCCTTAGTGGTACTTCGAGGATTGACCTCTGATATTTCTGTGCTCAGTCCATCTCTTTATCTTCCTTTATCTCAGTCCCAATATGGCCAACACAGTCAACGCTGCCCTGAAGCCTTTGGAAACACTTTCTCGGATTGTGAACCAGCCCAGCAGCCTCTTTGGCAGCAAGAGTGCTTCTAACAAGAACAAGTCTGAGCAGGATGCGCAAGGAGCCTCCCAGGACTCCAATAGCAACCAGCAGGATCCAGGTAGGGAAATCAGAGCCAATGGCCTGGACAGCTGGAGGGGAGGGAGTGTGTAGCTGCTTTACGGGCATGGAATCACAACTGTTCTGGCGTGGTATTGTTTCCCTGGGAACTTGCTGGCCTTCCAGAGATCTGTCATAGTGGCGTGGGAATCTGCCCCACAAAGAATGCCTTCAAAATGCAGCCTTGTTTGGCTATCCTCACACGTAGCCTTGTCTTTTCCTTTGTCACCCATTCGTTTATTCGCTGAGAATTTGTAAACTTGCCCAAGGAAGGGACCGTATTGTCTTCGCACTTGCCTCGTGGTGCCCAGCACATAGGCACCCTTTGATTATTTTGCTGGTTGGTTGACTGTTTCAGGCGAGCCTGGGGAAGCAGAAGTGCAGGAGGAGGATCATGATGTCACTCAGACAGAGGTGGCAGATGGGGATATCATGGATGGGGAGGCTGAAACCGACTCAGTGGTGATTGCTGGGCAGCCTGAGGTGCTCAGTTCACAAGAGATGCAGGTAGGGAGGCAGATCACCCAGCATTCCTCTGTTGCGGCGCTGAACCAAAACCCCCAGGTGGTGTGGGTGGGTGAGTACTTTAGATCTTTGCCTCAATGCTGTCTGCTTTGCAGAGGAACACAGATGATATGCTTAGTAGATGTTCAGTAAATGTGTTTGCATTGTATTAAAGGAGGGGTGGGGGCAGGGCCAGGCGCCATGTATATACTATGAAACAGTATGGATCCCAACCAGAAAATTTAGGCATGGTGAAATGTTGAAGTAGAAAGCTGGCCTGAGGCCTTTGGGCCCAGGGTCTTTGATTTACTCGGCTCTGGTCATTAATGGAAGCTCCTAAAACCACCTTATGCCTATAGCACCAGCTCTCACTAAGGCAATAAAATGTCAGTCTTCTAAAGACCTTAAAGAAAGTAGTGTAATTTACGGAGCTGGTAGCAAAGGGTAAGAAATGGAGCCTGCAGTCCTAAGCTGCTGGCTCTATGGAGATCTGCATGTATTTCTGGACAGTATAAAGACTAACCTGGTATCAGACAACTGGAATGGACCCATTTGAAGGACAGTCTGAGTGTGGATTGGCAGCACGTGGTAGTTTCTGTGCCATTAGCACCAAGTGTGTGGTTTTTATGTAACATTCTCTGTCACACATTATCCTAGAAATGTATGCTCACTTGCTGGCTTTTTTTAGGGTTTCGGTGCTAGCACAATGATAGATTTGTGTGCATCCATCTATATGTTCTATTTCTCTCCAGGTTGAGAATGAGCTGGAGGACCTGATAGATGAGTTGCTTGAGAGGGATGGCGGATCTGGGAACAGTACAATTATAGGTGAGAGCCCCAGAACTGAGTATAGCCTCTTCCTTTGCCTCAGTCTCTCTTGGGAGGACCCTTTTTCTCATCATCTGCTTGCTCAGCTCTGCCTAAGGGCTCATAGCCAGCCTAGATTGCTGCTTGTCTTGATGTTGACAGTCTTACAGATAAGAAATTCACAAGCCATCTCCAGACCTGTGGCAGGTCTGAAGCGTTGCCTGTGTGGGGGAGGTGGTGGGGGTGACCATCAGTATAGATGATACATCAGGCACATGAAAAGAGTGTATATTCATGGAGGCCTAGAGGAGGCTGTAGGGTGAGAAAGTGCTTTCCTTGCAGTTCTTCGACGAAGTACGGGGGCTTTCTGCCTCTGAGTCTCAGTAGTGTAAGAAGAGTGATCATTCCCTAAGAGCGGCCCTTTTTAAGTCTCAGAGGGAAACTGCAAAGGTACCCTACTGACACCTGGCTTCGAAGGGTATATGTGTTACTCGTTTTTATTTTATTGGTCAAGGAAATCAAAGGATAAATGGAAGTAGACATGTATTAAATTTTACAGAGCTTTTACACACCCACTGTCCTCTGTGGTTTCACGATGAGTGGGATTGACAGGACAGATGTGATCATCCCGTTTTTACAGATGAGGAAACTGAGACTCAGACAGGTAAAGTCAATGGCCAAGCTCATCTAGTTAGCTGACAGCAGAGAAGAATCCAGATCTTCTCCCTCATCAAAATAAATGAATAAATAAAATAGAAGAAAATAGAAGAAAAATTAAAAAAGAAAAAGAAAAAAATGGATATCTGCTAGATGTACATAGCTACTTTAGGCGCACCCAGTCTGGAAAGGGAAGTCCTCTGTTGTTCAGTGAAGGCTCTGCTCTGTAACCTTCAGTGAGCAGAAGTGGAGAGGATGAATCACAAGAGGACGTGCTGATGGATGAAGCTCCTTCCAACCTCAGCCAAGCTTCCACCTTGCAGGCCAACCGAGAAGGTGAGAGTGCCGAGGCCAGAAAGGCCTCCCTTCTTGCCCTGCACGTCTGACAGACACTACACTAGGGTTTTCCTGGAGGCAGCTGCCCACATGTGCAGAATAAGGAAGCATCTGTCTGCATGCGCTGACATACACCATCCACTTTATCCTCAGCCAGTGTTTCAAATAACATGTTACTACTGCTTGCCCAAAGTTTGTCACTTCTTACTTGGTTCGCTTTCTTCTCACCCACCTGCTGTCATCGCTCCAGATTCCCTCTTACCAACAGGATGCAGCCAATAGCAAAGTAGGGCTGGAAAGACAAGGGGGCACCAGCAGACTTGGCCAAGTCCCAGACCATGGCTCCTCAAGCACCACCCTATAGCCAGCCTCCATATTCAGCCACCCTGCTCAGCGTGTTGATGCATTGATTGGCGCTCTCAGGAAGTCGGGGCTGACTCAATAAGTTTGTGCATCACCCCACATCTGGTTCTTCCTCTCAGAGTCAGACACCCCATCGCCTTCCCACTCAGTCTGCCGGCCTGCAAGTAGTCTGTTTTCTAGCCACTCAGTGTAGTCCTCCAATGTGCTCCCTTTGTTTTAGATTCCATGAATATCCTGGACCCTGAGGATGAGGAGGAGCACACTCAGGAAGAGGACAGCAGTGGCAGTAACGAGGATGAGGATGATAGTCAGGATGAAGAGGAGGAGGAGGAGGAAGATGAGGAAGATGATCAGGTGAGGGGGGACTATGTTTGGGTTGGTTCAGATAATCTCTTCCATGAGCTACAAAAAACCAACAGTCTGGGTTGCTAGCTAGCTTCAGCGCCTCCCTCGTATGCACATGTGGCCATGACATCAGTCTTCAGAAAATCCTTACCTGCAGCAACTCTCCATCTCCTATTTTCCCTTAAGGAGGATGATGAAGGTGAAGAGGGAGATGAAGACGATGACGACGATGGCTCTGAGATGGAATTGGATGAGGATTACCCTGATATGAACGCTTCTCCCTTGGTCCGATTTGAACGCTTTGACCGGGAGGATGATCTCATCATTGAGTTTGACAACATGTTCTCCAGTGCTAGTAAGACACAGGGGCTCAGCTGGGTTTTATCTCTTGATTCTTATACCCTTCTCTAGGGTAAGCCAAAGAGTGAACCAAAGCAGCTATCAATCTGATACAAACAGCACTTCTTTTCCTATGCTAACTTCCTGGGGCAAGGGATATCTGAAAACATCTCGCTCAGTGGTGTGTGCTTACAAGAAAGAATAGTGAGAGACTGCTTCTGTTCTCTCCAACTCAGTAAACAGGCAACCATTTTAGAGCCTGAACAACTTGATGATTTGCTTGATTAAAAAAAAAAAAATGTGAGACCAAAGGCTGACTGCATCAGGCACCTGTGTGCACGCTACAATGACAGGGCAATCACTAATCCTTATGACACTGAATCTTGAGGGTTTGGATGGACACCTTTGTGCTTGGCATTGGGGAGTGGATTTGAACATATTCACTCTGTTCATCAAGGATGCATCTTGTGCAGGCAGAGAGTGAATCTCTTCCTGCCTCCCCCATCAACGTCTAAGTTCCGTGTTAGCATCAAGTTAGAGTCAAGTTCTTAGGATCGAGCTGTCTTGATAGGGCAGGTCTTGACCTCAAGTTACAAACATAATACAGCAGGAAACACTGAACTGTTCTGGTCTGTTGTCTTGGCCAAGTAATATCTTACCTCTTTGAGCCTCAGTTTGTCACCTGTAAATGAAAGGTTGAAAAGAAAATGAAAGGGTTGGATTAGATCTTTTATGGATTAACTTCTATGATTCTCATTGCATTTTTTGTGTGATTTTCTTTGGTCTTCCTGAGAGTTGAACCTCTATCCATTCAGCAAAGTGAAAAAATATTTGAGGAGTGCCTACTGTGTCCTAGGTGCTAGGAATCTAGCGTTAAAAAGGAAAATAAGTCCTTGTCCCTCTCAGGAGCGTATGGTCTATTAGGAGTTACAAGTAGCAGACATTACCCAAAGGTATGGTAAGAAAGCACAGAGAAAAGGGTTAACTAACCCAATCTGTACAATTCAGGCTTTACAGAGGAAGTGTCATCTTAGCCCCAGAACAGAAGAGAGGTTAAGAAAAGGGAGAGGAGTTTTGAAGGCAAAGGCAGCAGCATGCGTCTGAGGGGCCTAGAAGCATCACTGTGGCTGTAGTGTGCAGAATGGATTGGGAGAAGGAACTATTTATTAGGAGGCCGTTGCAGTATCTAGGTGAGAGATGATGGCATAAGCTATTGTAGTGTGAATGATTGTACATTCGGTGTGGGAATGAGGGAGAAAGGACAAAGCTCAGGTTTCCGTGTGAGGAAGTAAGGCCCAGGTGACATGGTTCTGCTTAAACAACCATGAAGCAAATTTGTGGGCACTGATCCCTCTGCGTGTTATCCTTGCAGCAGACATCCCCCCATCCCCAGGAAATATCCCTACCACCCACCCATTGATGGTACGTCATGCAGACCACAGCTCCCTGACGCTGGGCAGCGGCTCCTCCACAACCCGCCTCACCCAGGGCATTGGACGCAGTCAGAGGACGCTGAGGCAGCTGACAGCCAACACAGGCCACACCATTCACGTTCACTATCCTGGAAATCGCCAGCCCAACCCTCCGCTTATACTCCAGAGGTAAGTTACAAAGACCTGTTGAGTTCACGGGAGCTCTTAGAAATAAGACTCTTGCTGAACTTTGGCATTATCTGGACCTTGGGGGGAAATACAATCCATTGGTTAGTGTGCTTATCTGTGTGTGTGTGTGTGTGTGTGTGTGTGTGTGTCCATCCCTCCTTCCCCTTCTCATCCCCCCTCCCACTCTCACGCACACACATACACACACACACACACACACACAAACTGGGTATCTGCTCTATTTCTTCATGGGTTCCTTGTTGCAGCCTTTTGGAGAATTACGAATTACATGGCTTATTCTTTTGCTTAAAAGTCCAGGGCACACATTCAGCCATTATTAAGCACCTCATATGCAAAGTGCTTAACACTTTAGATACAGAGACAGGACAAGATCCCTATGCTTGCAGTTTAGCAGAAGAAACTATTCTTTAAGAAGTGAAACGAGGCGAATTCAAGTGCTGTAATTGTCGGTACACAGACTACAGAGAGGGTACATCAGAGGCATTATCCCCTAACACAGTGCCTGGCACATGGAAGCTTATCAGCAGCACTCAGTCTGTGCAGGGACTATGGAATTAATATGCAACCTCAGCCCAAGTACAGTTCTCAAACAGGTATGTATGGTAGTCAAAAAAAAAAGCACCGTAAGTCTATTGTAAGATTCATAATTATGCTATATAGTAGTAAAGGATGCAGAAAAAGGCTCTCACAGTAATAGGCTCCAGGGCACCTACGGGCTTAACTGTGACCGCGGTATCCGGCATCGCCCACAGGTTACTCGGTCCCTCAGCTGCTGCTGACATCCTACAGCTGAGCAGTAGCCTTCCCCTACAAAGCCGGGGCCGGGCCCGCCTCCTGGTGGGCAATGACGACGTCCACATCATCGCCAGGTCTGATGACGAGCTACTGGATGACTTTTTCCATGACCAGAGCACAGCTACCAGCCAAGCAGGCAAGTTTACATAATGAAAGGAGGGGTCAGGTTGGTTGGATTCTGCCTGTTCCCTTCCAAGGAATAGAAGTATCCGCCATGGAGAGTCATCCTTTTATGGGAGCCAGAACCACTTGGTGACTTAGTAAAGGGCAGGAAAAACTTGATTGTCTCTAGGTACCTGTTATGTGCCAGACCTTGGTGATAGACCTTGGGTCTTGTTAGGCAAATAGCACGATTCTGGATCTCTTTCGTCTTTGTTCCCCTGCAGGAACCCTGTCCAGCATCCCCACAGCCTTGACCCGCTGGACAGAAGAGTGCAAAGTGCTTGATGCTGAGAGCATGCACGACTGCGTCTCAGGTGTGTGTGGCAGCTTGCTTATCAGGGCAAATGAGCCTTCCAGGGCTAGTACAAGTGTGTTGGAGGATTGTCTCCCTCCTGTCTGGCTGCAAGCTCTGCCTCTTAGCTTCCTCTGCAGCCCGACCAGAGCAGTCTCTGATGATTGCTTCTTTGCTGCAGTGGTTAAAGTGCCCATTGTCAATCACCTGGAATTCCTGAGAGATGAGGAGCTAGAAGAAAGGAGGGAGAAACGCAGGAAACAGCTGGCTGAGGAGGAAACAAAAATAACTGACAAAGGCAAAGAAGATAAGGAGAACAGAGATCAGAGTGCACAGGTAACTGCCAAGGACTGGGAGGATTCATCTTCGGCTGTCACTCCCCTTACCTCTCATTTGGTTTTGGCACACACGCGAGCACCAAGAGTCACTGAAGAATCCTAGGACGTTCACTTTGAAGTTGGGAAACTGTTCATTGCAAATTCACCCTACATTCACCTGGTTTCCAGAGGGAAAATTATGTCTCAAGTGTCCCACTGGGAAAAAGCTAGAGCCAGGATCAGAGTGGCTTCTCACTCAGCAGTCACAGTGTATGGTCATTACCTTCTAGGACCACAGCTAGACCAGGAAAGTGAGTGACCTTGCTGTTAGTTACTCCCATTTTTCTCAGTGGACTGTCAGTGTGGGGAACCTGACCAAAATGGACCCCCTCCCCCCAATTCCATCAGTTGAAAAAGCTTATCTTAGGAGGCAGTCATATCAGAGAGAACGTTAATGCTCTAAACCCCATTGCCACATAACATATCATCACCATATGTATAACTCTCGTATTTGTGAAGTCTCTAGCATGCTTTCAGTTTAGAAAGAAGTGCCTACCTTTTTCTATAAATTCTGAGACTTGAGAGAGTATAGCTTTAAAAATAGATGAGTAAAGTTGATGTAAATACAAAAAAATTAAGACTTCAAGTGATTGTATTATAGTGCACTCAGAAATTAGAGTATCAAATTAGGAAGTGTTCCGTCAAAGCAACCCTAATCTAACAAATATCTTTATATAGAACTTTGTCCTAATAAACAACATCACATTGCTCAAAGACATGGGGAAAGTCAGCCAAGCTAGCATATGACTGAAAAAGTTTGTACAAAAATTAATGCCAAGGAAAGAGGTCGAGGTGAAACTAAGAAATCCTTGCTAGTCTCTTGATCTTGTCCAGCCCTAGGATGGTTTCGGTTTCTTCCTCTCATTGTTCGTTGTCCCTACTGGCAGTTTTCCCCTAACTCCAGGCCACTTTTGAACAAGAGTATGTATAGAAAAAATGGATATATATTTGTATATTGCAGTACCATTCCATTTGGTCACTTGGCCAAAGTATTTGCCATCAAGGTGCTGAACTCCTGGATGAGTTAGATGAGGGATGGCAGCTGTCACTTGTGACCTTGGTCTGTCCCTTCTCTTTGCAGTGTGCTGCATCTAAAACAAGTGACTCCGCTGAACAGAACCTCTCAGGTAACTCACCCTCCCTCTCTCTCTTCTTGCCAACTGGTTGGTTCATTTTTTCTCCTGACCTTTCTGTATAGCTGGCCCATGGGGGCTGAAGATGGACACTGGTACTCTGTGGGATGAGGTAGTAGATTGTATAGTTTTAGGGTCATACCCCATCTTGGAGATAACTATACAGTCTACTGTCTTTCCCACGGTGGTACAATTCTCTTCTGACTGGCTCAGTTCAGGGTTTTTTTGTTTTGGTTTTTTGTTATGCTTTCGTGTGTGATAAGCTCATGTGTCCTGTTGCTTTCCTGATTGGTTCTGGCGGCTGAAACTGAGCATATACAACTTGGAGGTGGCCAGTCCTTTGGTAACCACCATGGTATGGCACATCACAAAAGCACCTGATGATAGTGGTGTTCAAATGCCAGTGCTCAATGGAAATGAACAAAATCAGGGAGGTTAGATGGGTTTTCTCTTTTACCATATTGAGAGATCATATCCTTCCTAATTCTTTAGTATCAAAAATATTTTCAGTAAATGGTACTGATGAGATATTTTATTTTTACATTGCTAAACTAAAAGGTAACTCCTACACGAATCTCTATTTTGTTCTTTTTTTTTTAATCATAACTAATTCAGCCTGTGGAATCTAAAAATCAACAAACACTGTCTTGGACAATCTGCTTTTGGGGAAGGTATCTCTGTGGGCTGCATGTTAGGATTATATGCTTTGTATTCCTTCTTCTAGCTAATCTTTGCAATGGTCAGTAGCCATTTGGTGATTCTGACAGCTGGTCAATGTGGTATCCTATGTCTCCCCAACCCCTATTTCCTCAGAACTTTCTTCTGCTTTTCTTTCCCTATGCCTTCTGTCTCCTTTGGCACTTGACTTGGGAAATGATTGTGCCAAAGTCAACACAGTATTTGTAAAGCAGTGAAGGAGAGTAGGTGTCCTGGTGCCCTTAACCTAGCGAAAGGTCTTGGAAAGGGTCTGCCACCGGGTAAAGTGGCCTCTGCCTGCTTCCCTTGCTGGAGGACTCTGCTCATGCCGGGGTGAGGTAGTAAGTTGTATTGTTGTGGGGTAGGGATTTTAGGCCCCAATAAGAAGATAACTATACAACTTACTACTTTCCCTGATGTGTGGCATGTTCACACTCTTGGCAGTGTTGCCTTTTAGACAAGGTTATAGGTGTTCCCTGGATAATTAGGACTGGGAGAAAGGGGATGTGGAAGAGGGCAGATGGTATTTAGGGTATGGCAGATGCTACCATTATACAGTGGCTTGGCGTTCATTAAGTGGGGAATGTAATTGGATTATTTTACCTTTGGACATGAACTCAAGCATTTTTCTGTTCTTCAAATGACTTCATTTGTTCAGTACTAGAACACAAATGTGCAGAGGGGGATAGAAAGTGTACTCTCAAAAATTTTGAAGGAAATTCTGGTGATTTCTTGCTCCAAACATATGAGCAAATGAAAGGATCGATAGACTTTTGGTAAATTTTCTGTTGGCCTAGAGAGAGATTCAGCCTTACCCTATCTATACGGCCTGCAATCTTTCCCTTCCACCTGGAGCTCAGAAAAGATTTTATTCTTAGTTAGGATCCACAGAGAGTCAGATCTCTCATTCTTAGGACAAATTGTACTGTGCCTTACCCTTTGACCTGGGTATGCCTGAGCAACCAAAAGCTATTTGTTGGAGCAATTGCTTGTGGGGGAGTGTTCTGCATCACTGACTAGGTGGAATACTTACCAAGCTACATGTGATGGTTGGGGTGGCTCCTCTGGTCATTGGCTGATTTCCGCTTAACCCCCATTATTGTTCTTTCCGAGAAAGATGGGACTCCTATGCCTGACAGCTACCCAACTACACCATCTTCAGCTGATGCAGCTACATCTGAGGCCAAGGAGACCCTTGGCACTCTGCAGCCCTCACAGCAGCAACCAGCACTCCCACCCCCACCAGCCTTGGGACAGGCTCCTCGGGAGCTGCCGTCCCCAGCTGGAGCAGGGGGAGGCTCTACACAGCTATTGATGCCTGTAGAGTCAGAGGAATTGGGTCCCACAAGACCAAGTGGAGAAGCAGAGACAACTCAGATGGAGTTATCCCCAGCTCCCACCATAAGTGAGTAGAATTTTGACTTTTTTAAAAAGATGTTTTATTTATTTGAAAGGCAGAAATACAGAAAGAAGGAGAGAGAGATTGAGAAATCTTCCATACACTGATTCATTCCCCAAATGGCTGCAATGGCTGGAGCTGGGTCAGGTGGAAGCCAGGAGCTTCCTCCAGGTCTCCCATGTGGGTGCAGGGGCCCAAGTCCTTGGACCATCTTCTATTGCTTTCCCAGGTTATAGCAGAGAGCTACATCGGAAGTAGAACAGCCAGAACTAGAACTAACACCCATATGGGATGCTGGCACTGCAAGCAGCAGCTTTACCTTCTAAGCCACAGCGCCGGCCCCATAATTTCAACATCATACTTGGGTCCCCTGCCACCCACATGGGAAGCCCAAATGGATTTCCAGGCTCCTGGCTTCAGCCTGGCCCGACCCTGGCTTTTGTGAGCGCTAGGGAGTAAACCAGCAGGTGGAAGATTTTGTCTGTGTGTGTATGTGTATCTGTCTCCTCTCTCTCCTCCAAATCCCTCATTGTCACTCTGCATTTCAAATAAATAAATGAATGAGTCCTTAGGAAAATAGAGTAACAAAGTAACAAATGAGCCAGAGTGGGGGGCAACAGACAAGCAGGGAATGAAGGCAGAAAAGTGACAGGTATGAGCTGACTGCCCCTAAGGAAGGAGCCCAGTAAAAGACCTTGTCTGTCATATTGCCCTGATTCCAGGCAGAGGGCTAACCTCTCCCTATGACTTCCTCCTAGCCTCTCTTTCCCCAGAGAGAGCTGAAGATTCGGATGCATTGACAGCTGTCAGCAGTCAACTGGAAGGCTCTCCCATGGACACCAGCAGCCTGGCCTCCTGTACCCTGGAGGAGGCTGTGGGTGACACCTCAGCAGCTGGCAATTCTGAGCAGCCCGCAGCAGGCAGCTCCACTCCTGGGGATGCCCCCCCAGCGGGGGCAAATGTGCATGGCAGGGGTGATGGGTCAGGGGAACCTGCCCAACCTCCTGAGGACAGGTAAGCACTGTGTGGGCAAGGAGAGGATCGCATGTGTTGTTACTCTGGGGAGACGAGCCTGGTTTCTCTGAGAAGGGCTGTTATAGGAGGGTTTTATAAATGGGAAGCCATAATGCCAAGAACAACCTGAGAATGATTTTCCTCAGCTCTCCCCCTGCATCCTCTGAGAGTTCTTCCACCAGAGATTCTGCCGTGGCCATATCTGGAGCAGATTCCCGAGGGATCCTAGAAGAGCCACTGCCTTCAACAAGCAGCGAAGAGGAAGACCCGCTTGCAGGTGAGGTGTGCTCTGTGTGTGCATAGAGCTCCCTGGGATTCTCACAGCTTCTAATAGACCTTGGTATGAAAGTTCCATCCAGACAGAGGGGGCATGTATGCAGATGGAAAATGCATATTATATAGAAACCCTATACAGAGTTCAGAAAACTTTTTGCACCGGAGTAAAGTTTGAATTCCACAAGCTTTTTGGAGTACCCTCGTATGTGGGAGAGGGACTGGCCGTCGGGTATATTGGTGTTGCATAACAGACAAGCCTGGCTTTGGAGTCAAACTGATCTTAGTACATGCAAATGCCTTTGCTCTGCCCCTTCTGCCTACATGATCTAGGGTTATTACTGAATTTCTCTGCTCCTCATTCATACTGAGAGGATGATAACATCTAAGGGCAGAGTCCCTGTTGAAGTAACAGGATACAAAGAGCATAACAAGAGTTGTTCTGAGCCTAGGGAAGGTGGGTGGCTAGTGGACCTTGCGTGTGTGTCCCTTGTCCTGTGTAAACAATGAAGTACAAAGCTGATTTCCCCCAAGCAGTGACCTGGGGTGCTTTCCATCAAGTACATCTGGAGCATCGCATCAGCTGAGGTGTGAGTCCTTTCACATCATGCATCTTCCCTCCCCTGCCCCCAGGTATCAGTCTCCCGGAAGGTGTGGACCCTTCTTTTCTGGCTGCTCTGCCTGATGACATTCGCCGAGAAGTCCTGCAGAACCAGCTGGGTATCCGTCCACCAACCCGGACTGCCCCTTCCACAAACAGCTCAGCTCCTGCAGTGGTGGGGAATCCTGGTGTGACTGAAGTGAGCCCCGAGTTCCTGGCCGCCCTGCCTCCGGCCATACAGGAAGAAGTATGTGAGCGGGAAGATGGTGGGCCAGGCTGTCTGGCAGGAGATAGGCTCCCACTGACTTCTTCTACTCCTTAGGTGCTGGCACAGCAGAGAGCTGAGCAGCAGCGACGGGAACTAGCACAGAATGCCAGCTCAGACACCCCCATGGACCCTGTCACCTTCATCCAGACTCTGCCCTCAGACCTACGCCGTAGTGTTCTAGAGGACATGGAGGATAGTGTGTTGGCCGTGATGCCACCTGACATTGCAGCTGAGGCTCAAGCCCTGAGACGAGAGCAGGAGGCCCGGCAACGGCAGCTCATGCATGAGCGTCTGTTTGGGCACAGCAGTACCTCTGCGCTCTCTGCCATTCTCCGAAGCCCGGGTACAGAGGGAGGCAAGTGGGAGGGCTCTGGAATGTCTAGCTTTGCCAGCTGAGTCTCTGTTTATTCCCCTTTGCATTGCCTGGACCCAGCCTGCCACCCCTCCCCAGACTCAGTTTCCTTTTTCTTTCCTTCCAGCTTTCACCAGTCGCCTTAGTGGTAACCGTGGGGTGCAGTATACTCGTCTTGCCGTGCAGAGAGGTGGCACCTTCCAAATGGGGGGTAGCAGCAGCCATAACAGGTAACTTGGTCCTTTTTTTCCATCTTACCCCACCACCTTCCAAGCCTGGTAGTCCAGCTCCCGTAATTTTGTAGGTAGAGGACCAAGAATCCTTAGAGGCACACTGAATGACCTCTTAGGACATTGCATTGAGTGAGTAGGGGAGGCAGATCTTAGAGGCACACTGAATGACCTCTCTGAGGACATTGCATTGAGTGAGTAGGGGAGGCAGATCTTAGAGGCACACTGAATGACCTCTCTGAGGACATTGCATTGAGTGAGTAGGGGAGGCAGATCTTAGAGGCACACTGAATGACCTCTCAGGACATTACATTGAGTGAGTAGGGGAGACAGATCTTTGGAGTCTCCCTTCAGAAGGCCACACCTTTAACTTAGTCTAGCTACCAGAGATGACACCACAAAGGCAAGCTGGCAGCAGGTACTAACAAGAAGGACAACCACCTCCCTCCTGTGCAAATAGGAAAACCCCAAACTGCTTAGCTTGAGATTGTAGCAGCCAGGCTGGGAGGGGTGGGGGGCAGAGAAAGTTATTAATTAACGAGGCGGAAGTAAACTTGCCAAAATGTGAAGGGAATGATTGGTTCCTGTGAAGCAGGCAACCCCAGAGTGATCTTGAGTGGGCAGAAATGAAGCATTATTTCCTAGACAGCATGCGTGCAGCCAGATTTTCCTAGTCAGTGGATGATCCAGACCTGGGCTAAAATCTTATTCTCTGCTCAGTTGTCGTATGACATAGAACAAGTCACTAAACCCATTGGAACCTCTTACTCATCAGCTCATCAGTGGGTGATACTGCAGCCTTGTGAAGATAGAGACATTATAAAGTGCCTGGTCCATTGTAGCAGCTCAGCAGGGCAGCTGAGTAGAAAGTCTCCCTGGAGGTATCCAGCTCATTCTCCTCCCCGGGCTTGTGCCTAATCCCAGTGCTCTAGTAGAAGTGTTACCCAGAAACCGTGTTCTGTTCCCAGGCCTTCCGGCAGTAATGTGGACACTCTCCTCCGCCTCCGAGGACGGCTCCTTCTAGACCATGAAGCCCTGTCTTGTCTCCTGGTCCTACTTTTTGTGGATGAGCCAAAGCTCAATACGAGCCGTCTCCACCGAGTACTGAGAAATCTCTGCTACCACGCTCAGACCCGCCACTGGGTCATCCGCAGCCTCTTGTCCATCTTGCAGCGTAGCAGTGAGAGTGAACTATGCATTGAAACACCTAAGCTCTCCACAAGTGAGGAAAAGGGGAAAAAATCGAGCAAAAGCTGTGGGTCAAGCAGCCATGAGAACCGTCCCCTGGATCTGCTTCACAAAATGGAATCAAAGAGCTCCAACCAGCTTTCCTGGCTCTCAGTGTCCATGGATGCAGCCTTAGGCTGCAGGACTAATATATTCCAGATCCAGCGTTCAGGGGGCCGCAAACATACTGAGAAGCATGCAAGCAGTGGCTCCACTGTCCACATCCACCCCCAGGCTGCTCCTGTTGTCTGCAGACATGTTCTGGACACACTCATTCAGTTGGCCAAGGTGAGGAGCTTGATGGAAACCAACTCCTGGGGAAGGAAGAGGGGTTGACAGCCTGAGTGAAATCTCCACATTAAGGTGGCTAGCAAATCTTTCTCTCTGCTATTTAAGTCTTGAGCCCCCATTTTCTTTCTGGGAAATTGTCTGATAAATGATTCTTCACCCTTTAAAATTCATATGCTTTATCTCATTCAGCCATCAGCACCTGTCTGCAATCTGTACAGATAAAGAAGATATGGGATTCGGGACGTGTGACTAGGAAGTGTTAGAGCTGGACCTAGAACTTAATTCTGATCCAGTCAGTGCTCTTTCAGTAATGGGCATTGCTACCGTGTTTTGAGAGCCTGCCTTGTGCGGGCCACTGTGCAGACTACGTCATCATCTTTAACCTCGACAACTTGGCAAGTCAGTGTAGTTTCCTCCCCATTTCATAAATGCAGAGGCCGAGGCTCAGAAAAGTTTGCCAGTCAGTCTGTTCTCTAGGCCACTTGGCTGTCTATTGGATCACACTCCTGTGTGACGTGTCCCTCTTGTTAGCGAAGCGATCTAAAGGAGATGAGTGGGAAGCAGTTGTGTTTCCCAGTACGGAGACCTCTGTGAATCAAGCCTGTCCTTTTCCTGGCAGGTGTTTCCCAGCCACTTCACACAGCAGCGGACCAAAGAACCAAACTGTGAGAGCGATCGGGAGAAGGGCAGTAAGCAGGCCTGCAGCCCATGTTCCTCACAGACCACCAGCAGTGGCATTTGCACAGACTTCTGGGACTTGTTGGTAAAACTGGACAACATGAATGTCAGCCGGAAAGGCAAGAACTCCGTGAAGTCAGTGCCAGTGAGCGCTGGTGGGGAGGGGGAAACCTCCCCGTACAGCCTTGAGGCCTCTCCGCTGGGGCAGCTCATGAACATGTTGTCGCACCCCGTCATCCGCCGGAGCTCTCTCCTGACCGAGAAACTCCTCAGACTCCTTTCGCTCATCTCAATTGCTCTCCCAGAAAACAAAGTGTCGGAAGCACAGGCTAACTCCGGCAGCAGCGCCTCCTCCACCACTGCTGCCGCCTCCACCACGTCCACCAGCACCACCACTGCCGCCTCCTCCACGTCCACACCCGCCGCAGCCACCCCTGTCACTTCTGCTCCAGCCCTGGTTGCTGCCTCCGCCATTGCCACCGTTGCCGTAGCTGCTTCAACCACAGTGACTACCCCCACGACTGCTACCACTACTGTTGCCAGTAAGTGTGCGTGGAGGCTGGGAGCTCCCTTCTCTCCCCCCCCCCCCCCCCAGGTAGTTCTCCCGAAATGATCGCCATCAATCACTTGGCTTCCTGTTCATGAGAGCTGAACTGGTTCTTCTCACCCTTATCGGTTGCGCCCCCCCCCCCCCCCCCCCGACCAGCAGGCGTTCACTGACTGCGGCTTCCTGAGGCTAGGCACCGAAAGAGAGAGAAAGCAAGTCTCTTTCTTGAGGGAATGCCCAGCCTCTCCAACCTGTTCTCACAGGAGATAGCATAAGAGCAGGCAAGGTGCAGTGTTGTGTTAGTCAGGGTAGCCAGACTAACCCAGGAGATGTAGGAGGGAACCCTGCAACAGATCAGTAAGAGGTAGCTGAAGACATACATGGGAGAGCATCCCAAGGCATTTAGATTTGGCTTCGCTGGGTCGGTTTTCACTTCCACCACCACTTTCCCATTTTGAAGCTCTAGACAGTTCAGTTCCTTGATCCTGCCACCTAAGTCTCTGGCCTGTGAGCTTCGTGGAGGTTTACCATGTTCTCTTTCCTCAAAGCTTCTACTACTAAGGGCAGCAAATCTCCAGCGAAGGTGGGTGAGGGGGGCAGCAGCGGTGCAGACTTCAAGATGGTATCCTCAGGCCTCACCGAAAACCAGCTGCAGCTCTCCGTGGAGGTGAGTCCAAGCTCTTCTGACCTGCCAAGGCTGGGGTAAAAGGCTCCACAGGGTAGGTCCAGTTTGGGTTCTCAGGATGGGGCTTACACCTTCTCGTTTGTTTTCCCAGGTTTTGACATCCCACTCTTGTTCTGAAGAAGGCCTAGAAGATGCAGCCAATGTATTACTGCAGCTCTCTCGTGGGGACCCTGGGACCCGGGACACGGTTCTCAAGCTGCTACTCAATGGAGCCCGCCATTTGGGTTACACCCTTTGTAAACAGATAGGTAATAGCAGGAGTAAAGCGTTGTGTCTTTGTGAAATCTTGCATTTTGAAGTGTCACCTCTTCTGGAAACCTTCCCCGAGTGCTCTACCCCCTGTAGCCTCTGTCAGCACTAACACTGGATTATTGTCTATTTTCCTCTGTTCAGTTGCTCGAGAGCAACAGTGGGCTTCTGTCTACATCCCCAGTGCCTTGACATGAGCAGCTGATCCGTGCTTGGTGAAATGAGAAGAGAATGCTTGCGAACAGCATTGCCTCTTACCTTCTCCTTTCTGGGCACCCCTTAGCGCTCCCTAATGAGGCTGTGGAGCAGAGCAGCCTCACCACCTCCAAGATGTGTCTGTGCTACATTCAGGCTCAGGGCTTGTAGAATTAGAATGATACCCTCTGCTTCTGGGTGGTTCTGAGAGCGCAGAACTACAAAAACACTCTTAGATTGTCCAGTTTATACCTTCTTCCTCCCTGTTGGACCAAGAAGAGTGCTAAAACCTAGAGTGATAAGAGTGATTGGATCAAGGACTAGAGAGACAGATTCCCTTTAACTATCATAGGTCTCCCTACATCTTGACTACCTACTTAGGGATCTCTCTCTTTCCCACAAATGTCCCTGAAGACAAGGTGACAGGAAGAGTTGATTGGCCTGTTCTTGGTTGCATGAGTTTTCCAGAAAGCGCTTGGCCTCCAGCCTCTGACCTTTCTTTACTGCTACCATTTATTCAGCACCTGTGGTCCAGGCACTGTGTAGACATTCTGCTAAATCATTATCTCCTAATTCTTACAGCAGTCTTGGGAGGTTAGACAGTATTTATTCCCACAGGTAAGATACATAAGCAACCTGGGAGAGAAGGGTCAAGAAATTTGCCTCAGATCACCACAAAACCTCCGTCATTTCTGGAGATAGACAAGATTTAGACTGGGCCTTGCTGGGCTCCAGGTGGCTGGCCCATGAGCACATGTAGTGAGTTTATACCCAATTGGAATTCCTTCTCACTCTGGATTCTTTGGTGCTGAGCAGAGAGGTTAGCTAGGCTAGTTTCTTGGAAAGGTTAGGCTTTTGGCTGCTGCAATAGCAAAGTCTCAGAACACTTACTGTCTCCTCTGCCTGCCCAGGTACCCTGCTAGCCGAGCTACGGGAATACAATCTGGAACAGCAACGGCGAGCCCAGTGTGAGACCCTCTCTCCTGATGGCCTGCCTGAGGAGCAGCCACAGACCACCAAGCTGAAAGGCAAAATGCAGAGCAGGTGGGTTGTGGCCACCCTTCCAACTGGGGGCTAGAGTCTGGGACATTCTGAGAGATGGATGGCTCTTTCCTAGTCTCCCCCTCCCCCCCTTTGGATGATTTTCCCATCTGTCCTATACATACTTGACCAATTTTTTTCTACCTCTCTCTACTTGTAAGATTTCTTCCTGAGATTCTTTACTCCTCTGGTTGACACCAAAGAGCCCTGATTGCTCTGGGTGTCTATGTTTTGACACTGTCAGTATACGCAAGCCACCTCTACACCATCTAGGTTTGACATGGCTGAGAATGTGGTAATTGTGGCATCTCAGAAGCGACCCTTGGGTGGCCGGGAGCTCCAGCTGCCTTCTATGTCCATGTTGACATCCAAGACATCTACCCAGAAGTTCTTCTTGAGGGTACTACAGGTCATCATCCAGCTTCGGGACGACACACGCCGAGCTAACAAGAAAGCCAAGCAGACAGGCAGGCTAGGTATGGAACTAGAGTGTCCAATTGAGGGGCAGGGTTGGTGGTGGAGAACCCAGAGTTCCTGGAAGGGCAGGTCTTAATGTCCTGTCTCCTTCCTGTTTGACCTTTTCCAAAGGAAAACGGTGATCCTGATGTTAAATGTTGATGGTTGTGTTTTGTTTCTTATTCAAGCTATGTATGCTTAGAAAATTGATTAGGGCAAGTGGGAATTAAGGGAGAACAGAAATATGACAAGGAAATTGGGGATCAACTTTGTGCTGAATGAAACTTCACTCACTGGGTGCACCTCCTTTCTGACTCCCTTGATCATTCCTAACTAAAAATGCTGCAGCCGTGTGGCCTTAGCCATGGCCTGCCAAACCCTCCCCCCCAACACACACCTTGTTGCTCCTGTCCCCACAGAACCCGCTCACATGCCACCATCCCTCTGCCCAGCACCATGCTCCCTGCCCTTATTTGTAATGGTAGATCTTCGTGTGTGATGATGAGTGTACTGAAGCCAAAAACCCAAACACACCTCAGCAAGGTGCCCTGTGGCAGCCCAGGAGCTAGGAGAGAGGATACTGGGCACTTTCGCCTTCTTACATTTTGTATCTTGCCTTCCTTTTTTCTTTCTCCCAGGTTCCTCCGGTTTAGGCTCAGCTAGCAGCATCCAGGCAGCTGTTCGGCAGCTGGAGGCTGAGGCTGATGCCATTATACAAATGGTACGTGAGGGTCAAAGGGCCCGGAGACAGCAACAAGCAGCAACGGTTAGCATGATGCCTGTGGCCCCTCATTCATTTGTCTCTCTCTCTCTCTCTCTTCTCCCCCACCATGTCATCAGTGGGGTTCACTGCCATGACCTTGTACGCTTTTGCATTAAGTTTGCTATATGAATGCTTCTGGGAAACAGGGTTACTTTTCTGTTGGTATTTTCCTTACTGTTTGTTGATTGGTTTATTTGTTTGGTTTGAAATTTGATTTGTTTTAAAGCTTGGCCATCATACCCCACTCCCTGCTATCCAGTCAACAGTGGCGCTTTTGCAAACTGCCTAATGCTAAGTGTTTGGGTTCTGAGGGAGGGGGGAGGTGTGGGGTAAAGATTTTTTTCAGTTTCATGTAACAATACAGGTACACCAGAGACATCTCAGGAATCCTACCCTTGAAAGTCTCCCAAACTTGGTGCACACAGCCCCCCACACAGCTACTTCTGTCTGTGGCTGTTCCCTCCACCCTGACCTCTGCCTCCATTTCCTCTAATCCCTTGGCACCTAGGCACTTGGGCACTTTTAGGAGAAAACCCTCAGGTACTGAAATAGCTCAGTGTTGAGAACAAGTGGAGAGTGGCGGCAGTGAAAGCCTGGTATCACATAGCTATGCTTGGGCACTCTCACTGTTTCCCTGTCCTTGAGACGTACAAGTCACGCTTTCAAGAGTCAGGAAATGAGGGTATCCCTGAGAATAGCCTAGAATTTGGAGGCAATGACCACAGTAGAAACGAAAAGCAGTGAAAGCTGTTATTCTCAAGTACCTTTTTTTGCCCAATCTCTTTCCCATAACCTGATTAGATCAGTTTGTTTTGCAGTGATCCCACCCAAGAGAGGCTGTGCTAGTTCCCCTAATGGTGCCCTTTTTGTGAGCAAACAAAAACAGAGCAAGCCTCCCTTCTGCTCATCCTAGTTATACATACACATACATGTCCACACATGTATACGTACACACATTTTTAACAAAGGAAAGAAAACCTGTCCCAGAAGAAAGTTTGAAGTCTGCATCCAGGTAGCTGGTGTCTGAGTAGGCACAGGAGGTTCACAGCAAAGTAGGTGGGGATGCCATTCTTGGGTCCTGGGGAGCTACAGTTTCTAAACCAGACATGGGACGAGTCCTTCCAAACTTCGTGTGTGAGAAGTGGAAGGGCCACCCTCTAGTCTGTCCATGAGGACAGTGAAGTTGCTCCCTTTAGGTGACTTTCTCTCCCTTTTATCCAGTCGGAGTCTAACCAGTCGGAGGCATCTGTCCGGAGGGAAGAGTCACCCATGGATGTGGACCAGCCATCTCCCAGTGCTCAGGATACTCAAACCATCGGTCAGTCCTACTTCCTGTTTCCAGCCCAGCACAAGAGAGGGCCAGTCTTAGGAAATGGCTGCTGGATCACCTGCTCTCAACATACATAAGCTCAGTGCTTTCCCATATTCATTGTTGTTAGGATTAAACAGGTTAATATGTGTATAGCACTTAGAGAAGTTCTTGTCACAGAATGAATGCTGTTATTAGTAGCATTTCTCAAAACTAATCATACACACCACGAGTGCTAGAGCCAGGATTCAAGCCTAAGGCTGTCAGAACCTTGAGGAATGGCCAGGACTTGATTTGAGAATGAAAAGCGCAGGTCAGGGAGAAGCCTACGCAGGGCAGGTGTGCGGTGGAGAGGTGGGCATAGAGAGGAAGGAAGAAGGGTTTGTGAAAAAGCAGTTGCTTTTTTCCCATCCAGAAAACGAGGCTGCATTGTGCTGCTTGGCTACTGGGCAGAATTTAGAACATATCTCCGATGGATACCAGGAAAAGAGTGAGACATGAGGGTCCATCTATCACGCCATGGCTTCCCGGGATTTTTGTTTGTTTGTTTGTTTGTTTTTTACTGTCCCAGGACAAGATGACTCATGGAAAACGGCATCAGACTCAACCCTGTCCTTGAAAAAGAAAATAGGGGGAAAGCAGCCTGCTTCTGAGGGCAGCTGTCAGAATCTCATGAGGATAATGTCCTAAAATGTACTTTTTGAACTAGAATGCAATCATCCCAAGTACCACCACTGTTGGATTCCCGTTGGGGACCCATGGGTGTCCTGGGAGCTGGTGAGGCAGGACTAGATGGGCACTGTCCAGTGGGGCTTTCTGCCCTAGCTGTTAGCCACATGTGGCTACTGAGTGTTTGAAATGTGGCTCCTGCGACCAAGGAACCAGACTTGTCATTGTTTTCATTTCATTTCATTTCATTTCATTTTAAAGTTACATAGCATCCAGCGCAGAACTAGACCTTACTATCAGATGTTGCTCAGTGAGTAATAGTGGCTTAAGGGGCCAGTCTCCCAGTGATCTCTCTAGTAGTGTTTGGTCTGGGAAACATCTAAAAGGGAGAGAAATCTCAAAGGGTTTGTGACTCTTTTCTGTGTGTGCAGTAGCTTCAGATGGAACCCCACAGGGGGAGAAGGAAAAGGAGGAGAGGCCGCCTGAGTTACCCCTGCTCAGTGAGCAGCTGAGCCTGGACGAGCTGTGGGACATGCTGGGGGAGTGCTTAAAGGAACTGGAGGAATCCCACGACCAGCATGCGGTGCTAGGTGAGTTGTCTGAGCATCCAGCTCTCAACTCACTGTTCTGCTCTGGAGCCCTGTCAGCCAACTTACTTTCCTTCCTTCTGGCTCAGTGTCTCTGTGATGAGAATTCAAAACAAAGTTGTTTTTTCTCTGACCTTGGTATCATAAAAAAAGATTGGCCTTCTCTCTTAATATCTCCTGTGTTTTGGTTTTTAGACCAGAGGAATCTTGATAGGCAAATGGCTTATTTCTTCCTCCACCTTAGATTTTTGTAACTTGTTTGTCAAAGCAAAGCGGTTTCTAGAGTGGGGCTCACAAGAGTCACTTTGCTTTTGTTCCTGCCCACAGTGCTGCAGCCTGCCGTCGAGGCCTTCTTTCTTGTCCATGCCACAGAGCGCGAGAGCAAGCCTCCTGTCCGCGACACTCGAGAGAGCCAGCTGGCACACATCAAGGACGAGCCTCCTCCACTCTCTCCTGCCCCCTTAACCCCGGCTACACCCTCCTCCCTGGACCCCTTCTTCTCCCGGGAACCCTCATCTATGCACATCTCCTCAAGCCTGCCCCCCGACACGCAGAAGTTCCTTCGCTTTGCAGGTACAGAGAACCCTCAGACCCCCACAAGTAGAAGCCATCATCTGATACAGGGTCGTGTTCATACATTTTATCCTTAACTGGCTCAGGAGAGAGGGAGGGAGGGGTATGTGTGCATCAGAAGTTGAACCGAGTCTTTACGGAAGCCCTCATGCTGCTCTAAGGGATTTAGACTTTACCCTGAAGCCATAGGAAGCCAGGTGTGGGTAGACATGGTCAGAGGCACATCCACACCTCGAGGCTGATCCCTGGCTTTGGTGAGTTCCTTGTTTAGGCCCCTGACAAAAGGGAAGAAAGAATGGCTGGCTGGTTGGCTGTCTCAGAGCCTTCTGGGACCCATGGAGTGCTAATTGCTGCTGTCGTTTGTCCCCTCAGAGACTCACCGCACTGTGTTAAACCAGATCCTACGGCAGTCCACCACCCACCTCGCCGACGGGCCTTTTGCTGTCCTGGTGGACTACATTCGTGTCCTCGACTTTGATGTCAAGCGCAAGTATGTGCCCTTGATGTTGGGGGATCAGGAGCTCCCCAAAGGGCATCTCCCCTCCCAGAAGCGAGTTGCTCCTGGGGCCGGAAGTTGGTCTTGGTGGCAGACACGTGGAACAGTGCTGGTGGGAAAGGAAGACACTCAGCTGAAGCCATGCCACTCACTCTCCCTGCCTTCTCCACCCCTTCTCCATTGTTACCAGCAAGATCAGAGCCACGTGATTTCTAAACACCATTCTGTCCATTGGTGTAACGAAGGAGGGGCAGGTGGCAGGCCCCTTTCAGCTTCTGCAGACACCCAAGTCAGCCCTGCTCTTCCTTCCTGTGCACAGACACATGCTCCCCTGTGTGCTATAGAATTCCATGCCGTATCTCCGTGGCCACTCACTCAGTGGAAGTGCAGAAAATTTAGAGTTGGTAATGAATGAGCTACCTTCCACACCACCACCAACTACCAGGCACTTCCCAAGTGGGTAGGGAGGCAGAGGTGGCAACATTCTGGGTCTTTAAAAAAATGTGTTTATTTATTTGAAAGAGTTACAGAGAGGGAGAGACAGAGATCTTCCATCCGCCAGTTCACTCCCCAGATAGCTGCAACGACCAGTGCCAGGCCAGAGCCAGGAGCCAGGAACATCATTCAGGTCTCCCACATGGGTGGCAGGGGCCCAAACACTTGGGACCATCTTCTGCTGTTTTTCCCAGGCCATTAGCAGGGAGCTGGATCGGAAGTGGAGCATCTGGGACTTGAACCTGCACCCATGTAGGATGCCAACACTGCAGACGGCGATTTTACCTG
The DNA here is from genome assembly GCA_949820135.1 of Sylvilagus floridanus. Classification (NCBI taxonomy): domain Eukaryota; kingdom Metazoa; phylum Chordata; class Mammalia; order Lagomorpha; family Leporidae; genus Sylvilagus; species Sylvilagus floridanus. Next base: position 95,017,926 of record OX463223.1, read on the forward strand.
CTACACCACAGTGCTGGCCCCCCTTGTGTCTTCATCCTAGTCAGACAAACGGAAGTTTGCTCTGCCACCCTCAGTCCTATTTTCCTTCCTTTCCTACCTCCCAAGGTATTTCCGCCAGGAGCTGGAGCGTTTGGATGAAGGGCTCCGGAAAGAAGACATGGCTGTGCATGTCCGCCGTGACCATGTGTTTGAAGATTCCTATCGTGAGCTGCATCGCAAATCCCCTGAAGAAATGAAGAATCGATTGTAAGAACTCTGAGAGGAGAACAAATTGGGGGGCTGGCTGGCAGGATATTTCTAACAGTAACAATTTCTTACTCTGGCCTCTAATTTAGGGATGTTCCTCCCCTCCCACCATGAGTCTGGTTTAGGTAATCTCACTGAGCTTCTCCCATCTTCTGGGCTTGTGCCACTGTCATACTAGGGATAGGAAACCTGCTGAGCTGCTGGTGCCCCGGCGGGTGGGGGAGGTCCTACTTGGATGAGTGGTCCCCGACCACTGCACGGGTGCTTCTGAAGGCAGGAGGTTGGTGGTTGGCCAGGAAACCAAAGTCTTCCCCAGTTGTGCCCTGCTCTTCTAGCACGCCCCACTTCCTCTCAGTGGCTTCATTTAGGCCTCTTAACCTTGCCTGCTGAATATTGGCACATCTGTAGTGATATTTCAGGACCTCTCTCCCATCCATCAGGGATGGTTTGTGTGTGTGTGTGTGTTTCTGTCCCAGCTCCCCAGCCCCTCTTTGGGCTCTCCTGGCACTCTGAGGTCCTCTCTGTCTGTAGACACTGCGCTCCCCGAAGACTTCTGCACAGCACTTCTGTCTCTGCTCTCTTAATGCAGGTACATAGTGTTCGAAGGAGAAGAAGGGCAGGATGCCGGAGGGCTCCTGCGGGAGTGGTATATGATCATCTCTCGAGAGATGTTTAACCCGATGTATGCCTTGTTCCGTACCTCACCTGGTGATCGAGTCACCTACACCATCAACCCGTCTTCCCACTGCAACCCCAACCACCTCAGCTACTTCAAGTTTGTTGGGCGCATTGTGGCCAAAGCTGTATATGACAACCGCCTCCTGGAATGCTACTTCACTCGGTCCTTCTACAAACATATCTTGGGCAAGTCTGTCAGGTGAGGATGTGGTCCAGTCCTTGTGTTCCACTGCTATATGTCCTCCTCCCTTCCCCCCGGCCCATGACCCCTCTCTCTGTTTTTTAGATACACAGATATGGAGAGTGAAGATTACCACTTCTACCAGGGCCTAGTTTATCTGCTGGAAAATGATGTCTCTACACTAGGCTATGACCTCACCTTCAGCACTGAGGTAGGTCAGGACATGCTCACCACAGTACATCCCGAGCAGCCTAGGAGATGTGATTTGGGATCGCCTTGCAGCTGGCCCTGGATAACATCTCATAGTTGTAAGGGGGCCTCTTCTTACAGTTCAGTGCCCCATGCCCCATGAGACAGAGTGTGGCAAGTGTTCACGTGAGACATCGCAAACAAAAACCAGAATGCATGAAGCAGTCCAGGCTGTTTACTAATTTCCCTTTTGTTAAAAAAAAGATGCTGTGGTACATAATAATTCTTTCCCCAAAGTAGTTCATTGTAAAAAAAAAAAAAAAAAATTAGGGCCGGCGCCGCGGCTCACCAGGCTAATCCTCCACCTTGCAGTGCCAGCACACCGGGTTCTAGTCCCAGTCGGGGCGCCGGATTCTGTCCCGGTTGCCCCTCTTCCAGGCCAGCTCTCTGCTGTGGCCCGGGAGTGCAGTGAAGGATGGCCCAAGTGCTTGGGCCCTGCACCCCATGGGAGACCAGGAGAAGCACCTGGCTCCTGGCTTCGGATCTGCGTGATGCGCCAGCTGCGGCAGCCATTGGAGGGTGAACCAACGGCAAAGGAAGACCTTTCTCTCTGTCTCTCTCTCACTGTCCACTCTGTCAAAAATTTTAAAAAAAAATTATACAGAGAAAAATGAAAAACAAAATATTTGAGACTACTCTTCCCCCAAATTGTTTTCCACAAAGATTGTGCCCTGTGCACTTTTCCCTTACTGTCTGCTGCCTTTATGTGTTTTGGGGCATAACTTCCCTCTTTCTGACCCTGGGCCCTTGCCTGCTAAGGGGAGTTGGAGGCTGCTAGGAGCAAGGACTGTCGCTGTTCCAGATGGGCTTGCCTTGCCTCCTGCCCAGCACCTGGCGGATGGGTTCCCAGGCACCCATGGTACTCCCATCCTAGACTAAGCCTGATACGTATAATTGGTGTTTTGGTTTTCCAGGTCCAAGAGTTTGGAGTCTGTGAAGTTCGTGACCTCAAACCCAATGGGGCCAACATCTTGGTAACAGAGGAGAATAAGAAGGAGTATGTACATCTGGTGTGCCAGATGAGAATGACAGGTAAGGGAAATGTCCCTCAGACCTCCAGTTACTCAACTTGGGAGGAAGTCAAGTTTCATTCATTTCACAAGCATTTTCTGTCCTCCTCCCCTATGGTACAGTCATCAATGCCTTGCACAAAAGGAGTCCAAAAAAAGGAGTCAAGATACTCGGCCAAAATTCTTTAACCTCCTCTCATATAAGGACCTAGAAGCAGAGTAGTAGGAGAGAGTCCAGTCAGCACCTCATAGCATCAGGAGCTAAACTGGGGATCTGTGACCTCTAAGAGTCTCGGAGTTCCAAAGCACCACGGCTTTGTTGTTCTCTCCTCAGGGGCTATCCGCAAACAGCTGGCCGCTTTCCTAGAAGGCTTCTATGAGATCATTCCGAAGCGCCTCATTTCCATCTTCACCGAGCAGGAATTGGAGCTGCTCATATCAGGACTGCCCACCATCGACATTGATGACCTGAAATCCAACACTGAGTACCATAAGTACCAGTCCAACTCTATTCAGGTGAGCTGCTGCTGACATCCCTCCGAGAAGGGTCCTCTGAGCCCAAGCAGTGTCAAGTGTGCGATGTCCAATAAACCAGCACTCTCAGAGGAAGGGGACTGTGGGTGGTAGTACCTAACTCTTCATTCTTCCAGAGCATATTTTCAGAGGATGTTCTTGCCCATCTTACGAACGAAAGAGCTGAAGCCCATCGCACAGAAGGGACTTGCCTGAAATCCCAAATACCCTCCTGGTTCCCAGATTCCGTGCCTCCTCACTCCTCTCCTAGGAGCTCTTTTCCTAACACCAGCTTCCTGGTGTCTCCTGCAGATCCAGTGGTTCTGGAGAGCATTGCGTTCTTTCGACCAAGCTGACCGTGCCAAGTTCCTCCAGTTCGTCACGGGTACATCCAAAGTGCCCCTACAAGGCTTTGCCGCCCTCGAGGGCATGAATGGCATCCAGAAGTTTCAGATCCATCGAGATGACAGGTCCACGGATCGCCTGCCTTCAGCTCACACATGGTAAGAGAAAGGGCTTGTTTCTCCTTTGCAGCTTTCAGATCAAGCTTGCATACTTTGACGCTTCCAGGTCTCTACCCTGCCCAAGGTTGGGAACACAAGTCTGGCCCAGTCCAGGATCTTGGATAGTTTACAGTTTGGTGGTTCGACGGAGAAGGTGATGTTTAAGATGGGAGGACGGGCAAGACAGGAAGTGGGGGCTGGGGAGACACTGGCAGGTAAGCCCCGCCCCAGGGGAGCATGGTGTGTTCCAGGACTTAGCCTAGCTGGAGCAAGGAGAAATTGCAGGGAGCAGGAAGCTAAGGAAGTCAACAGAAGTCAGAGCACCAGTGACCCTAAATACCTCTCTAGAGTTGGTACTTAAAGCCCATGCCTGTAGGTAAGAGTGACAGGGTCAGGTTTGTTTTTAGTGCCTGCTGGCCAACGGCAGAGCCAGCTTAGAGAACAGCAGGCCAGGTGAGGACAAGATTGGGAATCAGCTAGAATTGAGGCATAAGCTGCCTCAGGAAGGGAGAGTCAGGTGGGAATCCAGGGCTTTATTGGGTTGTTGTATTTCCTCGTGAACTGGTCTTTCTTCTTCCCCTAGTTTTAATCAGCTGGACCTGCCTGCCTATGAGAGCTTTGAGAAGCTCCGCCACATGCTACTATTGGCCATCCAGGAGTGCTCTGAAGGTTTTGGGCTGGCCTAAGGAGGCCCTGCCCACATCTGTGGGGTTTTTCTACCATTGTTGGACCTGGGGAGGGGGGAAATTTAAAAAGAACCAGAAAGAAAATGTCAAAAACCAATAAATGAAATCCACCAACTCACCGTGTGTGTCCCAACTGCCCCATCTTCCCCAGTGCATACCTGGTGCCCTTCTCCTACTCATTCTCTCTCCTGCCCTCCCATTTCCTCGCCTCCTCTCCCCTTTCTGTGCCGTCCATGATCCCCCCACCCCATGTGTTAAAGAAGGCAGTAGCCTTTGCAGGGACCTGTTTGTCCCAGCTGTTTGAACAGTGTGCTCCTCAGATTCTGTGTTCAGAAGGATTTGCTGCATTGAGACTTGAAACCTTTGGATAGGGGAAAAATTATATATATATATATTTTTTTGTTCTGTTTGCATTTCTTAATTTGTGCTTGGAATGTGTTGATGTGCACAGCTAATGATTCAATGCGAGACAAGATTGGCGTCTGTGTTGTGGAGGTTTCAAATAAAGAGCACTCTTCATAACTCACCTTTCACAATGGAGTTTTTTTCAAACTTTTCAAAAAAAAAAACAAACTCAAAAGCACATGCTAGACATCTGGAGAAACGAATCCCAATGGGCTCTCCAAGAAGGCATCTCTGTCCTACCCACTCGCCCATCTGCCTCTACCACTGGAGCAACTTCCTCCTTCCAAGCTGGTTCCCCCGCAGTCAGGAGAGCGCGGCATCCACCCAGGACCGGGGCGCAGTCCGTGGTGTAGAACGGGACCTGCGGCTGCGCCTGCGCCTGCCGGCCACGATGACATTAGAGATTGGAGCCAAGCACAAAGCGTCACCTTGCTCAAGGGGAACAAGGCGCAGCAGGTTGTACAAAGTTGTCAGAGAGCTCACTCATCCCTCCCAAGGATTTCACTTGGGCAGTCTTCATAATCTCCGGTCTGGGGCTCAGTTGCAACTCTTGATTTCATTTGTTAATGGTTTAGTTCATTTCTAATAAATTTTAACAAGCAAAGAATTTGACTAGCTCGCCAGATTACCATTCTTTTTGTTTGTTTTTTGTTTGGTCTCTTCCTCTTGTCATCTGCCTGCCTGTCTGCCAGTCTGCTCACAGACCACCTAGGAGTTTCTTGTGGTTTTTACTCCATCCAGCACTTGAAGCTGAGCCAAGGACTTTGGTGGTCCAGCCTTCAAAGAAAAAAATAATTTAATAAAACTTTAGTTAGAAAAATTCACCCCAAGTTGTGCTTGCTTTGTGTGGTTTTTCTTATTCTGTAAGGCGCTGTCTCTGAAAACGTCTCCCCATGGCTCTCCAGAGTGGGTAGAGGTCCTGTGCAGATGGCCGCTACACTTGCTTCGTACTCAGTCTCCTGTAATGCCTGCACCGACACCGGGGAAGGTGGCTGCGGTGCCCCGTCACTGTTCCTGGGCCGCTAGCTGAGAAGAGGAGATGGTGATCAGCTCTGATGGATGCAGAAGGCCGGAAGGGTTGGGACAGGCATCCCATTGTCACTGGCACTTGGGTTGAATCATCACGCTACAGAGAAGGCCGGGGGGTGGGGGGGTTGAGATAGCAGGAGTTTCCTTGGTAGGACCTGGCGTGAGTGAGCAAGGGATGGATGGTGGCTTGAGATGAGGCTGGGGCCCAGGAGGGCTTTAAAATGGAAAGAGTAAGCAAGAAGACAGAATTGCATAAACAAGAATTGGTTCTTCAAAATAAAGTAGAACGAAGCTTGTACAGACGGGTCATTTAAATTTGAGAGGGACCCACGAATTAGAGTTTCAAAGTTGCCTGTGGGAGGTGGAAACACAGATGGAATGATCCTGAAGGAAATGGAAGGAGAGCTAGTCCAGTGGCATATTTCCAAGATGATGAGATCTAGGGGGACAGTACTGTAGCATGCATGGCAGCTTAGGACAGATGTCACTGGCCTCCCATATCAGGAGAGCTGATTGGAGTTCCAACTACTATGCTTCTGATCCAGCTCCCTGCTTAATATGTCTAGCAAGGAAGTGGATGATGGTCCAAATGCTTGTGCCCTTCTACCACTCATGTGGGAGGCCAGAATGGAGTCTCAGCTTCCTGGCTTTGGCCTGCCTTTTGCAGGCACTCAAAAAGTAAACCAGTGGATGGGAGATCAATCTCACTCAAAATAGTTTAAAGGTTGTTTAAGATTCACTTTATTTGAAAGAGCAACAGAGGCAGATCGTCCATCTGCTGGCTCACTTATGGCTGCAATAACCTGGTCTGGGCCAGGCCAAAGCCAGGGCCATTAACTCCATCCTGGTCTCCCACATGGTGGCAGGAACCCAAGTACTTGGACCATCATTCTTCCCAGGCTCATTAGCAGGAACCTGGACTGGAAGTGGAGGAGCTAGGACTAGAACCGGCACTCCAATGTGAAACGTGGGCTTCCAAGTGATGACTGAACCTGCCGTGTGTGTCACAAGGCCTGCCCCGCAGGAGAACTTGAATTTTAGTGCTTGTTCAAGATTTATTTGGAGGAGAGCACATCCATCAATGCTCGCTTGTTCCCCAAATGGCCACAGTGGCTGAGGCTGGACCAGGCTGAAGCCAGGAGAGTGAAACTCCTCTCCCATGTGGATGGCTGAGTGTCCAAGCTGTTGGACCATCCAGTTCCTTCCCAGGTGCACTAGCAGGGAGCTGGATCGGAAGCGGGGCAAATGGGACTGCAACCAGCACTCTAATATGGGATGCTGGCATTACAAGTGGCAGCTTAAACTGCACCATCACACCGGCCCCTGAGTAAGAATTTTAAAAGAGGGGCTGGCGCTGTGGCGCAGTATGTTAATCCTATGCCTGTGGTGGCGGCATCCCGCAGGGGCACCAGTTCTAGTCCTGGCTGCACCTCTTCTGATCCAGCTCTCTGCTATGGCCTGGGAAAGTAGTGGAAGATGGTCCAAGTGTTTGGGCTCCTGCATCTGTGTGAGAGACCTAGAAGAAGCTCCTGGCTCCTGACTTTGGATTGGCCCAGCTCTGGCCATTGCAGCCATTTGGGGAGTGAAGCAGCAGATGGAAAACCTTTCTGTCTCTCTCTCACTGCCTGTAACTACCTCTCAAATAAAGAAAGAAAATATTTTTAAAAAAGTTAACAGTGAACGAAAGGGTGGAGGGAGCGGGCAATGGGGGAGGGTTGCGGGGAGAGAGGGAAAGTATGGGGGGAAAGCCATTGTAATCCATAAGTCGTACCTTGGAAATTTATATTCTAAATAAAAGTTAAAAAATTAACAGTTTTATTGAACACTTGCTGTGTATTAGCAATGCTGAAAAGCCTCTGCTCTCAAGAGACTCACTGAAGAAGAGGCAACTGTTAAGAGCGCAAGGACAGTAGTACACAAAGGGACTTGATAAGACCAGGTTAGTGAGAGTAATAATCTTCCCAAGCATAATAACCAGTCATAAAACTTGATAGCAAATAGGTTCCATTCACAAAAGCTAATATTTAATATTACATATTTGGAGCTTTTGCCCATGGTTCCTGGCCCAATTCCTCCCCAAGGTGGACCACAGAAACTTACTGATCATGTGGCCATCTTCACTCCCAAGGGGTCCTGCCCCACGCCCTGGAGGAAGGAACACTGCAGAAGAATCTAAACACAGGCCCTGCTGGGTTTCCCTGTCCAGCCTAGCAGCAGTCGTGTCCATGCAGTGAAGTCTCCCTACCTAAAAACCCAGGGATGGCGTTCAGGAAGGAGGATGGGCCCTAAAAGGGCCTGGGGCACCATGCCCCTTCCCTCTTCCCTCACCTCAAGCCTCTCTCCAGCTGTCTGCTGCAATAAACCCACCAACGAATCTCTCTGGCTCCTGTGAGACGCTCGAGCAAATTGATGGAACACGAGGAGGAGGTTATGGGAACCTTGATGGCCAGAGGCACAGGTAAAGCCACCTGGGGCTTGCGAGTGGCACCCAAAATTGGGAGAGGAGTGGTCTTGGGGATTGAGGCCTCCACCTATAGGGACCTGATGCTGTCTCCAGGTCGATAGTGTTCGAAGTGAATTGAAGTGGAGGCCCCCAAGGTGGTGTCCGCTGCTGCAAAACAGATCACTACTCACTGTTGCTTATACCCCCTCCAGCATTCAGCTGTGCACCTGCCGAGTGCCAGACTGGGGGGGGGGGGGTGCATTAGTCGGGAAGGCTTACCTCCCTGAAGCTAACGGTCTAGCGGGACGAGCAGGGGTGGTTGATGTCCTCTTCATCTGTGAAGAAAAATAAAGCAAAGGGAAAGACTAGGAAAGGAAGGAGAGGCTATTTTAGCTGGGGTGGTCAGAGGAAGGTCTCCCTGAGGAGGTGCCATTTGAGTAAGGAAGACTAATTGGAAGAACTGAGGATATAAGCCACTGGTGGGTCCCACAGAACAGTATTCCAGGCTGGGGGAACAGCCAGGGAGGGGCCAGTGTTGGAGTGCCAGTCCTGGCTGCTCTGCTTCTGATGCACCTGGGGAAACAACGGAGGATGGGCCAAGTGCTTGGGTCCCGGCCACGTGGGAGACCCAGATGGAGTTCCTGCCTCCTGGCTCCTGCCTGGCTGTTGCAGCCATGTGGGGAAGTGAGTCAATTCATTCTCTCTCTTTCCTTCAGATAAGTAGATAAATCTTTTAAGAAAAAGAAAGGCTGCTAGTGATAACATGGACCCTTTAAGAACCAGAGAGACTAGGTGGGGGTGGAAAGTGGTATAGGAATCAAGCAGGCCAAAGAGGCCACATCCGGGGTTTTATTCCGAGTAGGCTGCAAAGTACCACAGGGCATTGCGCAGAGGCCATGTCATCTGAACCTCAAGGGGTGCTGTGGAGAGAGGAGGGGCCAGGTGGAGAGGCCCAGAAAGCCTCAGGAGGCAGCCCAGAAGGGACCTGCCCAGAGGGGGACCCCCAATCCAATTCCCCGCTAATGTGCCTGGGAAAGCAGCAGATGACCCAAGGGAACCGGACAAAGCTCCTGGCTGCCCTCCCCCCCACACCCCCCCCCCCCCCGCCGCCCTACCCTGGCCCTTGCGGCGATTTGAGGAATGAACTAGCAGGTGCGGGTGGAAGAGCTCTCTCTCCCTTTGCCTTTCAAATAAATAACTATAAAAAACTATGAGTAAGAGATTTTTAAAAAGAAGGAAAAGAGCCTAGCTTCCGTGGACACGCCCACTCCACAAAAGCGGCCACCTTAGGAAGCAGAGGCGGCCCACACAGCCCTCTACCCCAGTCTATGCCGCCAGATCAGCGGCCTCACTCCTGCGCAGGAGGCCTAAAGCCAATGGCAGGGCGCAAACTTGGCTCCGGGCGCTCGGCTCCCCACCTAAAGGGGCGGGACTCAGCGGCTTCCCGCGAAGGCGCCGCCCAGAGCAGCCCCGCCCAGGGCTCCTTCCGGGCCCCCTCCTCTCCAACCCCACCTCCTCCGGGGAACTGCGTGGGACTGTGTTCCTGATTGGATAAACTGGAGAAGGGCGGGTTCTTACTGTGTCTGGGAGGTTGTGTATAGCTTAAACGGCGAGTGCTCGCGTAGGACTGGGCGTGGCTGCTCCCGTGGCTGTGTGTAACCAGATGGGCTTGCTGGGGAGCGTGGGGGCTGGCTCTGAGTGTCTGGTTCTAGGAGAGGACGTGTGTGTCTTTCCACGCATGCCCGGGTCTGGTGCCTCCCCTTATAGTGATCGTGTGAATGTCAGTAAACACGTGAAAAAGTGGCTGTGGCTGTTTCTGGGACAAGGGATGTGTGTCAGTCTTCATATATGTATGTTATCTGTGACTGTGTGAACACATGCCTGTGTGGAGTTGCCTCTGTATTTGGAACTTTTTTTTTTAAGAACTTTTTTTATTTATTTGAAAGGGTTACAGAGAAAAGTAGAAACAGAGAGAAAGAGGTCTTCCCCAAATGACCACAATAGCCAGAGCTGCGCTGATCCGAAGCCAGGAGCCAGGAGCTTCCTCCGGGTCCCCCATGCAGGTGCAGAGGCCCAAGGACTTGGGCTATCACCTACTGCTTTCCCAGGCCACAGCAGAGAGCTGGATAGGAAGAGGAGCAGCCAGGACTTGAACCGGCACCCATATGGGATGCTGCTGCTGCAGACCGGGGCTTTAACCCGCTGCGTAAAAGTGTCAGCCCCAAGAACTTTCTTGTGGCCCCAAATTGTCTCTGCCCCTGAGTTTCTGGCCTGGTGTGTGATTCCTGTATGGTGATAAAACCATGGTCCTGGAATCACACGGGCCCTGGTGCAAATCCTGGCTATGCCACTTGGGCAAGAAACAGAATCTCTGTTCCTCTGTTTCCCCCAGGTGGACTGTAAGATGAGACAGTGCTGATCTGCTGCACAGTGCTGGGTAGCCCACAGGAAGCAGCCGGTGAGCCTTAGCTCATATTAAAAGGTGGCTAGAGCGCACCTGTGATTCTGTCTGCATCACAAAGATCATGCACCTGTGTGCGGCTCGCAGGGGTTTCACTGGGTCAAGAAATACTAATCGGGGCCAGTGTTGTGGCACAGCAGGTTAAGCTGCTGCCTGTGACGCCGCCATCCCGTATCAGAGCGCCCGTTCAACACTCAGCTGTTTTGTTGCCAATTCAGCTCCCTGCTAAGGTGCCTGGGAAAGCAGCAAAAGACAGCTCAAGAACTTGGGCCTCTGCCTCCCACACCGGAGATCCGGATGGAGCTCCTGTCTATTGGCTTCAGCCCTAACTATTGCAGCTGGTTGGGAAGTGAACCAGTGAATGGAAAATACCTCCGTCTCTCCCTCTTTCTCTCTGTTGCTCTGCCTTTCAAATAAGTAAAATAAATCTTTTTTAAATTTTTATTTATTTATTTATTTGAGAGGTAGAGTCACAGACAGTGAGAGGGAGAGACAGAGGGAGAGAGAGGTCTTCTTTCTGTTGGTTCACTCCCCACATGGCTGCAAAGGCCGGAGCTGCACCGATCCAAAGCCCAGAGCCAGGAGCTTCTTCTGGGTCTCCCATGCAGGTGCAGGGGCCCAAGCACCTAGGCCATCTTCCACTGCTTTCCCAGGCCATAGCAGAGAGCTGGAATGGAAGAGGAGCAGCTGGGACTCGAACTGGTGCCCATATGGGATGCCGGAGCCGCAGGCGGAGGATTAACCTGTACCACAGCGCCAGTCACAGTAAATTAAATCTTTATTAAAAAAAAAAAAAAGAAGTGGGCACCTACACCAGGCACTGCTCTAGACATATCATATGCAATCAGGAAAAAGCAAACCTGCCACAGCCCCTGCCTTCAATTACCTGCAGCCTCCAGGATCGGACCACTTGAACACTAACAGGACACATCTACGTGCTGATGTGCACAGTGGCATGGGCACAGATGTACAGAGGGCTGTGCAAAGTCCAGGGAGGGGCATGCATTTGGAGCAGCAGCGAGGTGCTGCTTGGGTTGCCTGCGTTCCCGGAGCACCTGGGGTTGAGTCCTGGCTCCACCTCCAATTCCAGCTTCCTGCTTAAGCGCCCCCTGGAAAGCAGCGGATGATAATGGCTGAAGTACGTAGGTCCCTGCCACCGGCATGGGAGACTCAGATTGAGTTATTGAGTCACCAGCTCCTGGTTTCAGACCGGCCAAACACTTGCTGTTGTGAGCATTTAAGGAGCAATCCAGAGGATGGGAGTACTCGCTCGCTCACTCGCGCTCTCTGCCTTTCTTTTATTTTTTTTTTTTTGACAGGCAGAGTGGACAGTGAAAGAGAGAGACAGAGAGAAAGGTCTTCCTTTGCCGTTGGTTCACCCTCCAATGGCCGCCACGGACGGCGCGCTGCGGCTGGCGCACGGCGCTCATCCGATGGCCGGAGCCAGGAGCCAGGTGCTTCTCCTGGTCTCCCATGGGGTGCAGGGCCCAAGCACTTGGGCCATCCTCCACTGCACTCCCTGGCCACAGCAGAGAGCTGGCCGCGCTCTCTGCCTTTCAAGTAAATAAAACTTTGGGCCGGCACCGTGGCTCAACAGGCTAATCCTCCGCCTTGCAGCGCTGGCACACGGGGTTCTAGTCCCGGTCGGGACGCCGGGTTCTGTCCCAGTTGCCCCTCTTCCAGGCCAGCTCTCTGCTGTGGCCCGAGAGTGCAGTGGAGGATGGCCCAAGTGCTTGGGCCCTGCACCCCATGGGAGACCAGGAGAAGCACCTGGCACCTGGCTGCCGGCCGTGGCAGCCATTGGAGGGTGAACCAACGGAAGGAAGACCTTTCTCTCTCTCTCTCTCTCTCTCTCTCTCACTGTCCACTCTGCCTTTAAAAAAAAAAAAACACTTTTAGGGGCTGGCACTGTGGGGTAGTGGTAAAGCCACTGCCTGCTGTGCCGGCATCCCATATGGAAGCTGGTTCAAGACTCGGCTGCTCCAAGGCTCCGCTGCTCCACTTCCGATCCAGCTCTCTGCTGTGGCCTAGGAAAGCAGTAGAAGATGGCCAAGTCCTTGGGCCCCTGCACCCGCATGGGAGGACCTGGCTCCTGGCTCCTGGCTTCAGATTGGCGCAGTTCTGGCCGTTGCGACCAATTGGAAAATGAACCAGTTGATGGAAGGACCCCCTCCACCCCGTCTGCCTTTGCCTCTGTAACTCTGTCTTTCTAATAAATAAATAAATCTTTAAAAAAAAAAAGTGGAGGTGCGTTTGTTCAATTGTACAACTCAGGAGTGCATCACCTGGGCAGTTTGATGCTTTATGAATAGGAGTGGGGGACCAGGGCTTCCCATCAGCTTGGAACGCGATGAGTTTTCAGCAGAATGGTGAAGTGAGTGGGCCTCTCTGTTGTTCAGAAATCTCCACTTTGAGATGCTAACCGACACAGTAGAAACATGACCACACCAACATACACAGTCCCTCTAGAAAAGACTCCAGCTCATTCAGGCATGTCTTGGTCTTTTATGAACTTAGTGTGGAAGAAGGAATCAGAGTCTGGGAGAAGCAAGCCTCCCATTTGCCCCTCCTGGAAGTAAAACAAGCAGCTGGGTGGGTTCGAGTTTTCTATAGCCAGTTTGCTGCGAGAGAGGGTCCTTCTCTCGGGATTTGCTCACAGCTCTTCGGCTCAGCTGATAGCCAGCCTACAGTCGGCTGGTACTGTGCTTCCCAACGTAGGGGCAGAGGGAACCCCCCCCCCCCCCCAATCTTTCTGAGAGTTCGCTGGAATAAATGGCCGAAATGCAAGTTGGGGAAAACCACCGGAGGGTGATGTACCCACATGGTTAACGAAATTTAGAAACGGATATACCCCTGTTTCAGCCAGTGAGGGGCGGGAGGCGAATGGGGGTTGACGACAATTTCGAGGGGCCTGTACATAAATGATTATTAGGGGCAATGAAGGTGAGTGAACCCAAGGGACAGACATTACCTTCCACGGCAAGTCTGCCCGCGTGTGCTTTCATTGCTTAGTCTCCTTTCCAACATAGAAAATGGGATTTTTAAAAAAGATTTATTTATTTATTTGAAAGGCGGACTTACGGAGAGACACAGAGAGAGAGAGAGAGAGCGGTGTCTTCCATCCACTGGTTCACTCTCCAGATGACCGCAATAACCAGAGCTTTGCCAATCTGAAGCCAGGAGCTTCCTCCGGTCTCCCACGTGGGTGCAGGGGCCCAAGGACTTGGGCCATCTTCCACTGCTTTCCCAGCCCTAGCAGAGAGCCGGATTGGAAGAGGAGCAGCCGGGTCTTGAACTAGCACCCATATGGGATGCCGGCACTGCCGGTGGCGGCTTTACCCACTATGCCACAGCGCTGGCCCCGAAAACAGGATTTTGGAAGGGGTATGGAGGCAGTTGTGTTTCCTTTTGCAGTCTGTTCATGAGCATGAAAAGTATTGGACCGAGAGCCCGGCCCAGCGCCTGCAGGGAGAAGAGTAGGAAAGATTAGCGGGTCTTTGATTTTGAGTTTGCTTTTTTTCCTTAAAAGGCATTTATTTGAAAGGCAGAGTTACAGAGAGAGACAGAGAAAGATCTCAAATGGCCACAACAGCTGGGGCTGGACCAGGACGAAGCCAGGAGCCAGGAACTGCATCCAGGTTTCCCAGGTGGGTTCAGGGACCCAAGCGCTTGGGCCATTTGTCACTGCTGGATCAGAAGTGGAGCAGCCGGGACTTGAACCAGTGTCCATATGGGATACCAGCATTGTAGACAGCAGCTTAACCCATTACACCACAGCGCCAGCCCATATTTTGAGCTTGCTTTTAAGACTTTAATTCCTTTCGGCCAACTTGATGGACATGCCAAAACACACACACACACACACACACACACACACACACCCCTGTATTTTGGTGTTTCAAGCCTGTATCCAGAAAATACAGGGAGCGCCCAATTATTATGACTCTTTTCCAAGCATTCTCATGCTGATTGCTCAGCGATGGTTTGTTCTGCACAGTTCAGTGTGGGAAGGGCCAGGCATTTGATTAATCTCCCTGCGGTTTCTAACCTCATAAACTGTGCTTTATAACTTTCCTACATAGCCATTTTTAAAGGATTTATTTTATTTCTTTGGAAGGCACAGTGACAGGGAGCCGGAGAGAGAGAGAGAGAGAGAGAGAGAGAGGAGAGAGAGAGAGAGAGAGAGAGAGAGAGAGAGAGAGTTATCTTCTAATATGATGGTTCACTCCCCAAATGGCTGCAACAGCCGTGGCTGGGCCAGGTGGAAGGCAGGAGCCTAGAACTCCATCCAGGACTCCCACATGGGTGGCAGGGGCCCAAGTACTTAGGCCATCTTCGCTTTCCCAGGCACATTAGCAGGAAGCTGTATCGGAAGTGGAGCAGTGTGGGCTCGAACTCACGGTCATATGGGATGCCAGCATCACAATTGGTGGCTTAACTCACTGTGCTACAACACTGGCCACCATAGCCATTTTTAAATACCCCTCTTGATGGCCCCTAGCCCCTGCAAGGTGGGCCAAGGGGGACCCAGCATGCTATATTCTCCAGTCCTTTTAATCAGCCATAGCTAGAACTAGAATCTATTATTTTTTTAAAGATTTATTTATTTATTTGAAAGCCAGTTACAGAGAGGCGAGGCAGAAAGAGATAGAGAGGTCTTCCATCCACTGGTTCACTCCCCAAATGGCTGCAACGGCCAGAGCTGGGACGATCCAAAGCCTGAAGCCTCCCATGTAGGTACAGGGGCCCAAGGACTTGGGCCATCTTCTTTTTTTTTTATTTTTTGACAGGCAGAGTGGACAGTGAGAGAGAAAGAGACAGAGAGAAAGGTCTTCCTTTACTGTTGCTTCACCCTCCAATGGCCGCTGCGGTCGGCACACTGCGGCCAGCGCACCATGCTGATCTGAAGCCGGGAGCCAGGTGCTTCTCCTGGTCTCCCATGGGGTGCAGGGCCCAAGCACTTGGGCCATCCTCCACTGCACTCCCGGGCCACAGCAGAGAGCTGGCCTGGAAGAGGGGCAACCAGGACAGAATCCGGTGCCCTGACCGGGACTAGAACCCGGTGTGCCGGCGCTGCAAGGCGGAGGATTAGCCTAGTGAGCCGCGGCGCTGGCCTGGGCCATCTTCTATTGCTTTCCTAGGCCATAGCAGAGAGATGGATCGGAAGTGGAGCACCTGGAACTCAAACCTGCGACCATATGGGATGCTGGCACTGCAGGCGGTGGCTTTACCTGCTATGCCACAGTGCCAAGTCTGTTCTTGAAAGTGTGGGATTGTCTATCCTCCCGGGAAGCGGGAGCCCTCAGTCTTAGGAGCATGGTCATGGTGAAACACCCTGCCTATGATAGGAATAAAAGCAACTTAACAATTCAAATAGAGCTAGAAAAGCCAGTACCATTTGCAAAAAGCCTTAGACGCAGCTGGTGTTCAAGTGTCTTAGGGGGCCAGGTGTTGGCACAACAGATAAGATGCTGCTCTGAATTGAGTTCTGGCTCCATTTCTGATTTCAGCTTCCTGCTGGTGACCACCCTGGCAGGAAGAGGTGATGGCTCAAGTACTTGGGTGCCCGCCACCCACGTGGGAGACCTGGATTGTGTCCCCACCTGCTGGCTTCAGCCTGGCCTAGCCCTGGGTATTGCAGGGATTTGAGGAGTAGAGCCACAGATGGAAGATCTGTGTCTCTGTCTGCCTGTCTGTCTCTGTCTGTCTCTGTCTCTCTCTGCCTTTCAAATAAAAATCAAAATAAATGTCTTTTTTTCCTAACAAACCTTTTCTCATATAAAATACTTGGTCATAGTTTTCTAGGCATTTTCAGCAAAGTGAAGAAGTAATAACAAAAGAAATGTCTTGAGACTGGCGTCATGGCACAGTGGGTTAATCCACTGCCTACTCCGCCATCTCATATTGTAGGCCCTGGTTCGAGCCCCAGCTGCTTTGCTTCTGATCCAGCTACCTGCTAATGCTCCTGGGAAAGCAGCAGAAGATGGCTCAAGTCCTTGGGCCCCTGCCACCCAGGTGGGAGACCTGGAAGAAGCTCCTGGTTTCAGCCTGGCCCAGCTCCGGCCATTGCAGCCATTTGGGGAGTGAACCAGCTGATGGATGATCTCTCTCTCTGTGTCACTCTACCTTTCAAATAAAATATTTTCTAAAAACAAAAACTTCTTACAAGAGAAGAGAAAGAGAAAGACATAGAGTTCTGGTCTTTCTGTTGGAACAAGACTCTTGATTTTGATTACACACAGTCAAGTTCATGTAGTGTCTAACCCAGCATCCAGTGTCAAGTCACGTTCTCTTCTTTGCCCTGGGCACATCTTTCTCCCAGGTCTTTCACTTATCTTTCCCAGTTTTGCAACGATCCTCTCCGTAAGTTAGGCACAAGTCTCCGCCTCTAGGTTGGTAGTTTAATTTCTTCTTCACATTTATCTTCCTTTTCAAAATATTTTCCCCTATGCGGCCTCCAGCACTTTCAGGTTGCTAGTGACGTCAGAACCCAGCCTCTATCCATAATTTCTTTTTTCTTTCTTTTTTTTTCCAAAGGCCTTTGATAGAGACTTCGTCAGGCCTCCGTCTTTCTCCTTTGGCTTCCAGATCTTCTCTCTCCGCTGTGATTATTGTACATGAACTCCTTACTAAAGATTAACTCACTCAAGCAACTCTCCACCTTTTGGGGACCCCCATGATGTGCGAGGGGGACCCCAAAATGAGATCCTTCCTCCGTTCCATGTCACAGAGCCAATTTCGAAATCACAGCTGAGGGACTGGTGCTGTGGTATAGTGGGTAAAGCTGCCACCTGCAGTGCCGGCATTCCCCTAAGGGCACCAGTTCGAGTCCTGGCTGCTCCTCTTCCAATCCAGCTCTCTGCCATGGCCTGGGAAAGCAGTAGAAGATGGCCCAAGTCCTTGGGCCCTTGCATGCGCGTGGGAGACCCGGAAGAAGCTCCTGGCTCCTGGCTTCGGATCAGCGCAACTCTGGTCGTTGCGGCCAACTGGGGAGTGAACCAGCAGATGAAAGACCTTTCTCTCTCTCAGCCTCTCCTTCTCTCTCTTTGTAACTCTCACTTTCAAATAAATATTAAAATGAAAGGGATGACTGACATAAAAAAAAAAAAACCACAGCTGAGTAGCAAAAACAAGCAGCTTGATTCAGTGGCCAGAGTGGAGAAGGCTGAGCTTACCCATCAACTCCTTAGGCAGCTGATGGCCTATCACATCTGTTGAATATTGGAGATACCATGCAAGGCAAATGAAGTAGGGGTGGGGCAAGCAGAATGAGAGGGAGGAAGGGACATGCTAACAAGTGAAAGGACTAGTCATGAATTTTCTGCGAAATGGGCAAGCACACTTCTCGGAACCTGGGAGCCAGCTTCTTTTTGGCCTTTTATGGTCTCTTCTGGGGCTTGTCATCATGATGTCAACTGTCAGGGTGCTGGCGGGTGTGCCGTTTAGCATGAAGATTAGACTTCATGAAATCTGAGGTCTTCTGACGGTGGCTCAGCAGCCACATTACATCCAACTGGGCCCAGCTGCATGGCCTGAAGAAGCGTTGACTGTAAGGCATCTCGTTCTCAAAGGGACACAACGTGAGGATGGGGATAGGAACCTAACCAGGCCATGCAGCGTTGCCCTGGGTAACAGTACCAGGCCAACCCCACACGGCCCCAGGCCATAAGACCCTCCATAGTTAACATCATCATGCCACATTCCATTTTTTTAAAGACTTTATTTTATTAATTTGAAAGACAGAGTTACAGAGAAAGGTAGAGACAGAGAGAGGTCTTCCATCTGCTGGTTCACTCCCCAGATGGCTGCAACGGCCAGAGCTGCCACACTGAAGCCATGAGCCAGGAGCCTCTTCCGGGTCTCCCACATGAGTGCAGGGACCCAAGCACTTGGGCCATCTGTTACTGCTTTCCCAGGCCATAGCAGAGAGCTGGATTGGAAGAGGAGCAGCCAGGACTAGAACCCAGTGCCCATACGGGATGCCGGCGCTTCAGGCCAGGGCGTTAACCTCCTGAGCCACAGTGCTGGCCCTGCCACATTCCATTTTTTTTTTAAGATCTTTTTTTTTTTTTGACAGGCAGAGTGGACAGTGAGAGAGAAAGAGACAGAGAGAAAGGTCTTCCTTTGCCATTGGTTCACCCTCCAATGGCTGCCGCGGCTGGCGCGCTGTGGCCGGCGCACCGCGCTGATCCGAAGCTGGGAGCCAGGTGCTTCTCCTGGTCTCCCATGGGGTGCAGGGCCCAAGCACCTGGGCCATCCTCCACTGCACTCCTGGGCCACAGCAGAGAGCTGGCCTGGAAGAGGGGCAACCGGGACAGAATCCGGCACCCCGACCGGGACTAGAACCCAGTGTGCCAGCGCTGCAAGGCAGAGGATTAGCCTAGTGAGACGCGGCACCAGCCGCCACATTCCATTTTGAGATGCTCCACCGGAACCCCAGACCCTAATCAAACAAAATGAGAACCATCTACCCATACACCTGACACAGACCAGAGCATGTTTTGACATCACAGCATTTTTCAGAAGTACACACCAGCCTCCTACCACTGGCCGATCCAAGGGAAGCCATGAGCACTGTGGACCTGCCAGAGGCCCCCACACAAGCTAATCCCTGCACCGTGCAACCTCAACTTTATAAGGTTCATTACCTTTAATCCCTTGGAATGAAGCAATAGCTAGCTGTCTGTATTCCTTGCTCTCTACACTGGAAAACAACAACAACAACAAAAAAAACCCAGCTACTCTCTTCTCTCACCCAAGTGTCAGGGATTGTCTTGCTACAGATTGGGCAATGAACCCAGGTTTTATTTGAGGTTCTACAACATTGTTGAATTCTTCTTAATAATTTTGATTTATATGAAAGGCAGAGAGCCAGAGCCAGAGCCAGAGCAGCAGATCTTCTCTTTGCTGGTTCACTCCCCCGAATGCTCACAATAGCCAGGTCTGGGTCAGGCTGAAGTCGGGAGCCTGGAACTGCACGTGGGCGGCAGGCACACCAGCATTTGAGCCATCACCTGCTGCCTCCCAGGGGGTGCAGCAGCAGGAAGCTGCACTTGGGAGAAGAGCTGGGACTCGAACCTAGACACGCTGGTACGGAATGCAGGTCTCCCAAGTGGCGACTTAACTGCTGCACCAAACGCCCACCCCAAGGTCAGCCTATTTTGGCTCAGACACCTCCACACGCTCCTCTGCCCTTTCCAGCTCACCCTCCGGGATGACAACTTAGGAGCCAGAGCCTGCTCCCCATTCTGCTGGGCCTCTTTGAGCCCCCCCTGCTGAATCCCCGCCGTCTCCTCTATCACAGCCCAGTATGCTATCACCTTCCTGCCTTTCTTGCTCTCCTTGGCAGCCTCTCCTTCCTCCCCCAGTTCTAAGAGGGGTTGTGGCCCCTCTTGAGCCCTGTCCAGCTCCTCTTCGGTGAGCTGGCTGCCTTGACAGAGAACGGCCACGTCGCCTTCATGTCACACTCTTGCGTACCCGCCAGTGCTCGCTGCCCGTAGTCCACCATCTTATCTGCCTGCTGCTGCAGGGTCTGCATCCTGCTTTTCGCTGCCTTCCCAAAGCCGAGGCCCAACCACGGCACAGGGCTGCAAGCCGTAGGCGATGGGCAGCGTGGTAGGCACGTTCCATTCCAGTGAAAGCGGCAGCAGTCAAACCCTGGGCCTGAGCACCGGCCTGCATTCACATTTTGGTAATTTTTTTAAAAAAAGATTTATTTATTTATTTGAAAGGCAGAGTTACATGGAGGCAAGGCAGAGAGAGAAAGGTCTTCCATCCACTGGTTCATTCCCCAGTTGGCTGCAATGGCCAGAGCTGAGCCGATCTGAAGCCAGGAGCCAGGAACTTCTTCTGGGTCTCCCATGTGGGTGCAGGGGCCCAAGGACTTGGTCCATCTTCCACTGCTTTCCCAGGCCACAGCAGAGAGCTGGATGGGAAGTGGAGCAGCTGGAACTCAAACCAGCGCCCATAAGGGATGCCGGCACTGCAGATAGTGGCTTTACCTGCTACGCCCCACCTTTTGGTACTTTGACTGGGATTTCATCGCATAGATAGATCAATTTGAGAAGAAATGACTTTGCTAAAATATTAAGCTTCTGATCAACGAATATGCTCTATACATTTATTTCGTTCTTTAAACTCGCTCAGCATTATTTGGTGGTTATCAGCATAAAGAACTCGCAAGTCTTTTACCAAACTTTCCCTATGTATTATACATTTTTACGATATTATAAATGGTGTTGTTTTTTAAATTCTAATTCCTGTTTGTTGATAATCTATAGAAATATAACCAAACTTTTTTCATTAAACATGTATTCTGCAATCTAGCAAAACCCATTTATTCCAGTAGCTTTTTTGTGGATTTCATATAATTTTGTTTTTCCATTTGGGGTGTGTGTGAGAGAGAGAGAGAGAGAGAGAGAGAGAGAGAGAGAGAGATGTCATCCAGTGGTTTATTCCTCAGTTACCTGCAAGGGCTCGGGTGGGGCTGGATCCAGGAGTTAGGATCATGATCTAAGTCTACCCTGGAGGTGACAAGAATTCAATTACTTGCGCCATCACGGCTGCTTCCCAGGCTCTGCAGTGGCAAGAAGTTGGATTCAGAAGCCAGAGCCAGGAATCCATCCCAGATATTCCAATGTGCGCCACAGGTGTCTAAACCCCCAGGTCAAATGCCTGCTCCCTGCTCTCTTCATAGAGAATCATAGAATCATGTGTGCAAAGAAAGACAATTGATTTCTTCCTTTCCAATCAGTTTGCCTTTTGTTTCTTTTTCCTGCCTTAGGGTCCTAGCTAGATCCTCCAGTACAGTGTTAGACAAATACGGTAGAAGTAGACACACTTGCCTTTTTCTTGATCTTAGGGTGAAAACACTATATTTACCCTTAAAAATGAAGGTAACTGTAGTTTTTAGGTGGGTGCCTTTCATCAGGTTGAGGAAGGTCCCTTCTATTCCAATTTCCTGAGAGTTTTGTCAGTTTTGCTTTGTTTAGTGATGAATTGATGCTGGATTTTGCCACATGCTTTAGCAGTATCAATTTAGATGCTTATATGGTTTTTCTTCATTAGTCTATAAATATGATGAATTATGCTGATTGATTTTCAAGTGTTAAACCAACCTTGTGTTCTTGGGATGATCCCCACTTGGTTGAGATGTATTATCTTTTATCCATATTGTGCTGGATTCAATTTGTTCAAATCTTGTGCAAGATTTCTAGACTTACGTTTATGAGAGATATTTGACCTATAGTTTTCTTTTGCTTGTAAAGTCTATATGGTTTTGATATCAGGATTGGGGTAATGCTGAACTCACAGAATCTGTTGGGAAGTGTTGCCTCGTTCTAAGATAGCCCTTAAGATTGTGAACTCCAGGGGCCAGCACCGTGGCTCACTTGGTTAATCCTCTGCCTGTAGCGCTGGCATCCCATACGGGCACTGGGTTCTAGTCCCGGTTGTTCCTCTTCCAGTCCAGCTCTCTTGTGGCCTGGGAGGGCAGTGGAGGATGGACCAGGTCCTTGGGTCCCTGCACCCGCATGGGAGACCAGGAGGAAGCACCTGGCTCCTGCCTTCGGATCAGCACAGCGCGCCAGCCGTAGCGGCCATTTGGGGAATGAGCCAGTGGATGGAAGACCTTTCTCTCTACCTCTCTACCTCTCTACCTCTTTGTGGCTCTGCCTTTCGAATAAATAATCTTTTAAAAAAAGATTGTGAACTCTTGATATACACACACTTTTTCCTAGTCATTTAGTTAAACATGTTTATACTGCTGTGAAGGGTTTTTGTAGGTATAACTAAGGTCTCAAATCAATTGACCATTTTTAATTTTTTTCATTTTTTAAAGATTTTATTTATTTATTTGACAGGTAGAGTTACAGACAGTGAGAGGGAGAGACAGAGAGAAAGGTCTTCCTTCCGTTGGTTCACCCCTCAAATGGCCGCAATGGCGGGAGCTGATCCAATCCGAAGCCAGGAGCTTCTTCCAGGTCTCCCACATGGGTGCAGGGGCCCAAGGACTTGGGCCATCTTCTACTGCTTTCCCAGGCCATAGCAGAGAGCTGGATCTCTGCTATGTGGAGCAGCCGGGACTGGAACCGGCGCCCATGTGGGATGCTGGCACTGCAGGTAGCGGCTTTATCCACTTTGCCAGAGCACCGGCCCCAGTATCTATTTATTTTTAAAATTTTATTTACTTTCCTCTTTTTGTCATACTTTGTTAAGGAGGAAGCTGAAAGTGATCAATTTGACATCATTCTTTTCTAATATAAACACTTATGCATGTGTTTATGTCAAAGGCCGAGTGACAGATGGAAAGGGAGAGATGGAGAGATCTTTCATCTTTTGGTTCATCCCTCAAATGACCACAATTACCAGGGTTGGGCCAGGCCAAAACCAAGAGCCAGGGACTCCATTCAGTCTCCCATGTGAGTGGCAGGGGACCAAGCACCTGGGCCATCATCTGCTGCTCACAGGTGCATTAGCAGGGAGCTGGATTGGAAGCAGATCAGCTGGGACTTGAACCAGTGTTCCAATATGGGATTGCGGCATCGCAAGCTCATGGCTTAACCCATTGCACCACAATGCTGTCTCCCAGTATAAGCATTTAAGGCTATAAATTTCTTTTTAAGCACGCTTTTGCTGCATTCCATACATTTTGACACATTGTATTTTCATTTTATTTCAGTTCATAGTACTTTCTAATTTTCCTTATGATTTCTTTTTTGACCCATTTCTCCTGGTTATTGATTTATTGCCTTGCAACTTCAGATCCACCCTTTTCCCTGCTCTGAGAAAATGGAAGAGATTTTAAATAGATTTTCCTTTGCCAGCTGGCACTGAGGCTTTCTTGGGAGAGGGTGCTGGAGAGAGATTGCGAAAGGAAAAGAGACCTCCTTTCTGATTCCCGTGCACATTTAGCAGGTTCCCGCTGCCTGGCCTTTTCCTTTTTTTCTTTTTTTTTAAGTGTTATTTATTTATTTTTATCTACTGGAAAGACAGAGTGACATAGGGAGAGGGAGAGAGACATGGAGAGAGGAAGGAGGCAAGGGAGTGGGAGAGCTTCCATCTGCTGCTTCACTCCCCAAATGACTGCAACGCGCAGGGTTGGCTGGGGATGAAACCAGGAGTCTGGAACTCCATCCGGGTCTCTCACATGAGTGGCAGGGGCCCAAACACTTTGGCCATCCTCCGCTGCTTTCCCAGGTACATTAGCAGGGAGCTGGATCAGAAGTAGAGCAACCAGGACTCGAACCAGCACTCGGATAGGGAATGTGGGCATCCCCAACGTGGCTTAACCCGATGCGCCGCAATGCCTGCCCATTCCTGGCTTTTTCTAGCATCAGACTCCTGCAGCAGTCACAGCTTTCCTCGTGTGTAGCTCCTGTAGTGCGTGGAGCTAGTAGTCCTTAGTGACCAGCAGCTTCCCCAGCCCCCAGCACCCACCCTCAGGCAGTTTTGTAACAGAGCGCCTCTGGAGGCTGCAGCGCTCACAGCTGCCCCAGCACCCACTCTTGAGGTACACAGAGGCCAGCAGAACTCAGCACTGAACAGCTTTCCCTGGTATCACAGCAGGCAGATTGTCCAAAGGGTAATTTTTTTCTTTTTTTTTTTTTTAAAGTCGTATTGAGAGAGAGAGAGAGAGAGAGAGAGAGAGAGAGAGAGAGAGAGAGAAATCTTCCATCTTCTATCCACCGGTTCACTCCCCCTAAATGGCTGCAACAGCCAGGGCTGAGCCAGGCCAAAGTCAGAAGAAGCCAGGAAATCCATACTGGGTGGAAGTGGTCCAAGGACTTGGGCCATCTTCAGATGCCCTCCCAGACACATTAGCAGGAAGCTGGATTAGAACCGGAGCAGCAGAGACTCAGACCGGCGCTCTGATATGGGATGCTGGCATTGCAAGTGGTGAGTCACCCCACTGTGCCACAATGCTGGCCTCCCAGGGGATGGAGTTCCACCAAGTCCCACCAGGGCAGCACCACAAAGACTTCCGTACTGTTCGGTGAACTACAGCCATGTCACTTCCAACAAGATCTGGATCTCAGCCCCACGGGTATTTACCCTCAGCCTAGTGATGGCAATTGCCCCTTGCATCTACTGTTTCTATATTATTTAGAGTTCTCTTTGCCTCCTTTCTATTGAATTACAAAGAGAATTAGACAGAGAGCCCCCATCTTCTGATTCACTCTCCCAAATTCCTACAATGGCTGGGGGCCTGAGCCAAACCTGGAAGCCAGAAACTCCATCCATGTCTCCCACATGCATGGCAGGGACCCAAGTTCTTGAGCCAGCACCTGATGCCTTCCAGGGTGTGCAGTAGCAAGCTGGAGTTGGGAGTTGGAGTGGGGACCTGTTCTTTATGTATCTTACTAGCCAATCCACCCCCATTCCAGTTTCCTGTTACAGGTAGTTCTCTGAATTGCTGTGGCATAGCTCTCTCCTGATTGGATTTGGACTGGTACCGAGTGGTTCTAGGAAGTGTACTTGCAGAGATGGGACTCTGAGATTGGCTTGTTTGTGCTCGTGGGCTTGAGCACAAGCGCTGGACTCCTTGGCAATGAGAAATGGATGCTAAGAATCCACGGCATACAGAAGCATCACAGTCCACCAACCCATGGTTGACTGGGGTGAAGTTTCAATTGCAGTAGGTGCCATGGGAACCCAAGTGGAAGCTATACTTGACCATTGTTTCAGTAGTCTTGACTACACGGACTGTGTCATGGGGTGGATTCTTTTGAATGCACCTGAGCCGTTACAAAGAGATGACAGGCATAGGTCCGTTAACTTCTGAGCTCAAGTCACAGTCTGAGAACCAGAGAGCTCTTGTGATGCCTAGAAGAGACGCTTCCTTGTTACTGAGGCAAAGCTAATACTACTGAAAATCAAACAATATTTGATTGTGTAGGTTGGTGAGTTGCAATGAAAGTTGAATTCACACTTTTCACAGGTTTCTCACTTGAAATGTGACAAGGCGAAGAATGGGATCCAGAAACTTGGAATGAGGACATCTGTTTTGGTCCCAGATGAAAGTCACGATCTTGAACTACTGAGTCACTCTGAGCCTCCCTTACGAATAGCCTGTCCTTCAGTGTCTGAGACTTAGCCTTTCTCTCTTTGACAATGCTAAGATCAACTCCCTTGGGGAGGATGCCTTGAAGGGGACTGCCCGTACTCCTCCTTTCCCACCACAACCACCTGCTATTGCTCCCACAGCCATAAGTAAGATGAAACCTCAGCATGCTCCAAGGGAACTAACGAATACTATGGCCAAGGAGGAAACAGTTCATATACCAAAAGCATTGCAAGAATTGGCGAAAATATATTGGGCAGCAGTGGCCTTTAAGGGTGTTAGACAAAGAATGGCAGACTAGAATAGTATTTTGGGAAGACACCATTGGTATGAGTATAGTAACCAGAGACTTTGGGTTGAATGTGTCAGCTCATGCAGCTGCAAGTAGCTCTAGGAGTGCATTTGGCTTCTCGCCTGAAAGCTGGGACTCAATTGTGGTCTACAGTTAATGAGGTCGAGAGGCTGGCACTGCCCTGGCATGATGTGGAGGAGAGAATTCAAAGGCTTACGGGGATAGGACAGGATGTATGCCATTTTATGGACTTGTCCTGCAAGGCCCACACTGTCGGGATGGTGGGGGCAATGGTGTTCTTCGGCAAGAAGCACCAGAGACATTTTCGGTGAAGATGCCTGTTATTAACAGTCAGGCACAAGCTTTTATAGGGCAGGCAAAGGGGAGTAGCTAGCTCAGGGCAGCAACACTAATTCTATAGGATAAAGCTGATACTGGCACCTCTATGCTTTTCCAATCAGTTTGAAGGTCACGTAGCCTTCCAGGTGGTCTTACAGGTCTGGGCCACACCCGAGAGCTGTTTACCTAGTTGACAATTACAAGGTTCCTCAACAGGAAGTGGAGGGACTGGGGAAATGGGCCTGGGATCCCTGCCACCTAACAGCAGTCAGGTCATATATGGGTCTCAGTGTGCTGAGCCCCTGACCAGGGCCTTTCCCGGGAGGCATGGTGTGCCACGCCCTCTTAACCTCCTGCATGGGCTAGGTAGACAGTCTTCCAGCCAGGCTCAGGATCACCCACACCATTTGACCTACTCACAACCCTCAAATGTGGTGTAAGTGTCTGGGAAGACACTTTCTGCACCAAGACACTGATAAATCCATGAGTGACAGGAGCACCTGTGTCTTTTGTAGGCCAGCTATGACTGTACAGGATGAGTTCCCTGAGCTCAGTGGAGGTCACGGAATCTCCGAGGAGCAGGGACCAAGTGGTAGCACTTAACTGCCGAATGGATTTACAGGCAAACTGATCATGATGTCCTTAGGAATGGATTAGATGGATCGCCTACTAGAATTTTGTTTGATCTATGTGATAGAAAAGGTTGTAAATCTAGTGGCACACACACAAAAAATCTGACTCAAATCACTACAGTAGAGAAAGTCTGCCTCTCAATGAATTTCCAGACTGAAGTCAATTTGCAAACCAAGAGCCACTTGATCGAAGAGGAGGCCAGGCCCCCTTGAGAGAAGAGCCTGCAACCATGGCCACAAATATCTACCATAAGTCTGCCTCCTGGCCTTCTCCAAAGGGACCTGTGACCACGTGCCAGAGTGACTAAGCCTTGGGGAAAAGGAAATATGCAGACCTTTTGAGGACTACTAGATTCTGGCTCTGAATGAACACTGATTCCTGGATTCACCATGTCACTGTGGCCCACCGGTGAAGATGGGGGCATTAGGATGGTCAGACAGAGACCTAGTTCAAGTCTGATTCATGCTGGGCCCCACTGGTCTAAGTGACTCACCTCATAGTTGTTTTGCCAGCTCTTGAATTTATCACTGGGATCAACATACTTAGAAACTGGCATAATCCCCACATCAGCTTGCTAACAGGAAGCCCCTGCAATGTCTGTGATGACGCAGACTTGGGGGGAAATGCACGGATGAACAGTACCATAAAAGACTCAAAAGAAACAGAGGTGGTGATACCGATAAGGTCTCCATTTCCCACAGGAGCTTAGCCTGGGCAGAACTGGCTGAGCTCTAGAGAATGAAGGCAGACTGCCATAAACTGGAGGAGATGGTGACTCCAATTGCAGCTGCTGTCTCAGATATGCTATCTTTACCGAAACAACTGCACATAAGCCAGGGCACTGGGTACACAGGCCCCGGCCTCACTAATGACGTTTCCTCCCAGTTGTCAAGCGCCACCGGAAGCCATGTGCTTTCATCCTGCAAGAATAGGAGTGCAACTTCATAGTGCCATGAAGCATGGGGCTATGTCCATTGTCTTTGTCTCTGTCATAATATAGTCTGCAGAGATCTTAACCATCTTAACTCTTTAAAAAATATATATATATATATATTTATTTATTTATTTGAAAGTGTGTGTGTGTGAGAGAGAGAGAGAGAGAGTTTCCATCCACCAGTTTACTCCTCAGATGGCTTTAATAGCTGGAGCTGGGCCAGGCTGAAGCCAGGAGCTTCTTCTGGGTCTCCCACATGGTGGCAGGGGCCCAAGCACTTGGGCCATCTTCCACTGCCTCCCTAGATGCATTAACAGGGAACTGGATGGGAAGTGGAGCAACTGGTACTCAAAATGACACCCTTATGGGATGCCGGCAACTCAGGCAGTGGCTTAAACTGCTATGCCACAACACTGTCTAGGATTGTCTTGACTCTTAACAAGACATTGCACTGGGCCACCACATAGATGATATACTGATTGGATTTGCTGAGCAGGAAGTAACAAGTACTTCAAGTGCCTTCGCAAGAAAGAAATGGCTGGGCTGGCGCTGCGGTGTAGTGGGTAAAGCTGCTGTTTGCGATGCCGGCACCCCATATGGATACCGGTTCTAATCACAGCTGCTTCGCTTCTGATCCAGCTCCCTGTTAATGCTCCTGGGAAGTCAGTAAAAGATGTCCAGGGGCCAGCACTGTGGCATAGCGGGTAAAGCCGCTGCCTGCAGTGCTGGCATCCCATAAGGGTGTTGTTTATGGACGCTGGTTCGAGTCCCAGCTGCTCCACTTCTGATTCAGCTCTCTACTATGGCCTGGGACAGCAGTGGAAGATGGCCCAAGTTCTTGGGCCACTGCACCCATGTGGGAGACCCCAAAGAAGCTCCTGGCTCCTGGCTTTGGATCAGCGTAGCTCTGGCCGTTGTGGCCATTTGGGGAGTGAACCAGTAGATGGAAGACCTCTTGACTTCTCTCTCTCTCTCTCTCTCTCTCTCTCTCTCTGCATCTTCCTCTCCTTCTCTCTCTGTGTAACTCCGACTTTCAAATGAATAAATAAATCTAAAAAAAAAAAAATCTGTCTTAAGTCATTGGATCCCTGCCACCCACGTGGAAGAAGCTCCTGGCTCCTGGCTTTGACCTGGTCCAGCCCCAGCTGTTGTTGCCATTTGAGGAGTGAACCAGCCAGCAGAGATGGAAGTCTCTCTCTCTCTCTCTCTCTCTCTCTCTCTCTCTCTCTCTCGGCAAAAATGGATTGCCTCATGATGTGGTGGCTTCATCTAATCAGTTGAATACCTTAATAGAACACAGACTCACCTCCCTGTAGTAAGAACAAATTCTGACAGCAAAAGGCCTTTGAACTTGAACTGTAACATCAGCTCTTTCCTGGCTTACCCTGCAGAGTTTGGATTAGCTAACCTCCATAATCATACGAGTCCATTCCTTAAAATAAATCATTAAGTTTATACACTTCTTATTGGTTCTGTTTCTCTGGAGAATGCTATGTAATACAAGCCCCACAGAAATTCAGGGGCCTGCCACCTCAATGAAATGTCTAGGAGTTAAGTAGTCTGGAGACTGTTAAAACAGTCCCTCCAAGGAGAAAGACGAGCTGGTCTATGTCACACCTGCTACAACAAACAAAAAGGTACAATCCTTTTGTACTTTAGAGGCAACACCTGAATACATCCCTGAACCCATCTACAGAGTCACCACGGTTTCCAGCTTTGAAGAGGACCAGGCAAGACAAAGCCCTGGAGCTCACACTGCAGCGTTAGCTGCTCTTGCATTTGGACTTTATGACCTAGCAGATGCCATGATCCTCAAACTGTCCGTGACAAATTTAAGTGTGCTATGGGTTTTGTGGTGAGCACCATCCAGCCAATCACAGCATAAGCCTAAGAGTGAATCTGCGTTCTCTTTTGCACCTACCTATTCTTTTGAGAAACAGCTCTGGGCCTTGGCAAAAGACCAGACAAGTAGGCATGAGCTACCAGATGACCATGCAACCTGAGATTCCAATCAAGAACTAGTGTCTTCAGGGCTGGCACTATGGCGTAGCAGGTAGGGCTGCCGCCTGCAGTTCTGGCATCCCATATGGGCGCCGGTTTGAGTTCTGGCTGCTCCACTTTCAATCCAGCTCTCTGCTGTGGCCTGGAAAAGCAGTGGAAGATGGTCCAAGTCCTTGGGCCCCTGTACCCATGTGGGAGACCCAGAAGAAGCTCCTGGCTCCTGGCTTTGGATCAGTGCAGCTCTGACCATTGCGGCCATTTGGGGAGTGAACCAGCAGATAGAAGACCCATCTCTCTCTGCTTCTGCCTCTCTGTAACTCTGCTTTTCAAATAAATAAATAAATCTTAAAAAAGAAAGAACTAGTGTCTTCTTGACACTAGTAGCCATAAGCTGCGACACACCCAGCAGCAATCTATTGGTGAGATGAAAACAGCATGCAAAAGACCAAGACCAAGTTGGGCAGGTCTAGAAGGTCTGTGTAAGTTGCAAGAGCAGGTAGTTCAGATCTTGGCACCAGCTCCCATCAAGGTGCCTCCTGTCCTCCAACCCGTGCCTGTGGGGTCATGCGTTGTTTCTTGTGACCCATGTGAGTACTCAGCAAACAGCATACACTGCTCAGCAGACTCTTAGGAATCCAGTGGTGGAAATGAGGTTTTCTGTGAATATCAGTCAGCCTCTTTCTTTAACCTCCCTTGTATTTACTCAATAGATCATGAACAAAAAGGCCTTGGTGGGGCTGGCGCTGTGGTGCAGTGGGTTGGCACCCTGGCCTGCAGTGCCAGCATCCCATATGGGTGCTGGTTTGGGTCCAGCTGCTCCACTTCCGATCTGGCTCTCTGCTGTGGCCCGGGAAGGCAGTGGAGGATGGCCCAGGTCTTTGGGCTCCTGCATCCGCAGGGGAGACCAGGAGGAAGCTCCTGGCTGCTCGCTTTGGAGCAGCCCAGCTCCACCGATTGCAGCCATTTGGGGAGTGAACCAGCACATGGAAGAATGGAAGAGCTTTCTCTCTCTCTCTCTCTCTCTCTCTCTCTCTCTCTCTCTCTGCCTCTCGTCTCTCTGTGTAACTCTGACTTTCAAATAAATAAATCTTAAAAAAAAAAGGCCTTGGTGTCAGGAATGGAAACCACATTGAAGTCCAACACCATGGACTCCCTTTTTAAAAAAAAAAAAAAGATTTATCTTTTTGAAAGTGAGAATTACAGAGAGAAGAGAGAGAGGGAGAGACAAAGAGATCTTCCATCTGCTGGTTCTCTCCCCAGATGGCTGCAGCAGTCAGGGCTGGGCCATATAAAGGTCTCCCACATGGGTGGCAGGGGCCCACGTACTTGGATCACCCTCTGATGCCTTTCCCAGGCCATTACCAGGAAACTGGATCAGAAGTGCAGCAGCTGGGACACGAACTGCCACCCATATAGGATGCTGGTGTCACAGGTGGTAGCTTTACCTGCTACACCCCAACGCCGGCCCCTAACTTCCTTAACCAAGGGTGCATGGCATAGTTGGTGCCACTGCCTGATCTGCTAACAGGAGAGATCAAAATGGAGCCCACAGGGCAGTATTCCCTGTGGGGCCCCGGCAGCCACTTGGTGGCAAGTTGCTTATGTTGGTTGCTTATATCTTCCATCATGGAGGAGGGCAGAGATTCATTCTCACAGGCACATTTTCTGGGCATCATTTTCCCTTCCCTACCTATAATGCTTGTGCCAGCACCACCATCTGTAGACATTTTTTAAAGATTTATTTATTTGAAAGTCAGAGTTACACACAGAGAGAAGGAGAGGCAGAGAGAGAGAGAGAGAGAGAGAGAGAGAGAGAGTCTTCCATCCATTGGTTCACTCCCCAATTGGCCACAATGGCCAGAGCTGCGTCGATCCAAAGCCAGGAGATGCGCCAGTCCAAAGCCAGGAGCCAGAAGCTTCTTCCAGGTCTCCAAAGTGGGTCCAGGGGCCCAAGGACTTGGGCCATCTTCTTCTGCTTTCCCAGGCCATAACAGAGAACTGGATCGGAAGTGGAGTAGCCGGGACTCGAACCGGCGCCCATATGGGATGCCGGCACTATAGGCAGTGGCTTTACCCACTATGCCACAGCACTGGCCCCCTCTTCTGTAGACTCTTGCACACAGCACTGCACCTAAATCCCTAGATCATTTTACAGCAAAGCAAGTACAGCAATTGGCCCCTGACTCTGTAATTAACTGGTCTAACTACATACCACTTCATCCCCACCAATTGAAAGGTATACAAGAATGGGTCCTGGAATCCAAGCAGCCAAGACTAGGTGTGGCTCCTGTCATCTTGACAACTAATATCCCAGTGGAGGAATTTTTGCTTCCTGTCTTGGCAATTTTGAGCTGTGCTAATTTGGAGATATCTTACCTGCAAGGGGAGAATGCTTTTTCTAGGGGGTGGGCACAAGATTGATTACATCAAATGAAGTAACACCTTTACAGTAAGATCTCCATTTTGGAGCACTTGAGACTCCATTCTGGGAAGGTGTCCCCCCCACACCCACACACACCAGGAGACTCTGGTCTGAAACTATGATTCAAAACAGTTGAACAATAGCAGTCCACTGCATCACACTAGGAGCATAGAAACTCCCTAGCATGATTGCTCAAGCTTGGAAGTGGATAGGCTACATCTGGGTTAATGATAAAAACGCAATTTTTCTATGTCCTACATATGATTAAAATCAACACCTGGATTAATGTCAAGATTATAACTGGAATTGTTAAGATTGTAACTGGCATTGTCAAGGTTATAATTAATACTAGTTTCGCATAGGTTTTAGGTCAGCTTGACCTCAGTAACCATGTATTCCCCCCTGTTCCTAGCAACCATGAATTCCCCTCCCGATTTTGTGGTTTTTGCCTTTATAAACCCTGTTGCTTTGGGCTTCAGGGTCGAGAGTTCTTTAGGGCGTGAGCCCACTCTCCACTGCTGGCAATAAAGGGCCATCAAATTTTACCAATGTGTGGTGCTCCTTTGTTCATACTCGCTCAGGTACAACACAACTTGGAAGATCAGACACTGTGGACATGTTGGGCTCCTTATGTCGATGAGACTGAGCTGCTGCTACCTAAAGGAGGCTAAGAAGACCATGTCTTGTATCCCAGAGGGCTCTTTTAGCACTTCCAGGCTCAGGGTCAAGGTGCATGCAGAACTAGAGCAACTCAAGGCAGGCAGGATGATCAAGGATTCAGACCCTTCCGGAATGGAAGCTCGGTGAACTCTCAGGTGACAAAAGGAATCTGAGGTTCTGGATGGAGACAGGGGAGATAGAGAGCAGATACTAGAAAAAGGAAGCCATCAAAGTCAATGACAGCCTTGTGATTCATTACAGAAACAAGTAAAAACATAGCTTTTGCTTATTTTGCCTTTTGCTCACTTTGCGTATATGTTTGCTTGCACATGCTAGCCGCTTTATTTTCTTCTCTCTTTCCCATTTTAGTTTATATGCAAGTAGTTGTTGGAAGTTAATTTTACAATTCAGTCCCTAGGTAATGGGACCATGACCTAATTTGAGGAGTAATTAATATAGACAGTGGGGAACACAATGATTCCTGGGACCGTGTGTCTACTCCTTTGTGGGAAAGCATGGTCACTTCCTCTCGGTAGGAGCAAAGTTGCTTCAGAAGGGACACTTTGTGCAGCAGTTAAGCTGCCACTTGAATGCCTGGGTTGGAGTGCAAACACTACTGCCAATTTCAGCTTTCTGCTAATGAGCCTTGGAGGCAGATGATGGCCCAAGCACTTGGGTCCCTGCCACCCTTGTGGGAGACCCAGATAGAGTTCCAGGCTCCTGGCTTCAGCCTGGCTCAGCCCCATGTATTGCAGGCATTTGGAGAGTAAACCAGCAGATGGATGATCTCTCTGTGTCTGTCTCTGTCTCTCTACCTTTCGAATGAACTGAAAATAAAGAGAAAAAACAAACAAAAAGGAGTAAAGTTATTTCATTATATGATAATCAAATGTAGGCATAAGGATACACTTGGAGGCCAAGAAGCCAAAGGGACGAGCTGTGCCACTTGCCAAGTTTTCCTCCTGGTTTCAAATTCACCCTTCATGCCTGCTCTGGAAAGATGGATCTGGGCTATTTGAATGATCTTCCTTTGCCCGCTGGCACTGAAGCTTTACCACTAGAGGGCGCTGGAGAGACCCTGCAGGAAGGAGACCTTTTGCTGCGTGGTTCTGGAGCAAGCACCCAGCAGGTGCCTGCAGCCAAAGGTGCTTTCTTCAGAGCCTGGCTCCTGCAGTACTGGGCGACCAGCAGCAGTCAGCAGCCAGCAACTTCCCCTGACACCCTCCCTCACGTAGTTTTACCGTACAGAGAAACATCCTCCCGCAAACCGCTTTCCCTGGATTTCTATCAAGTTCCAGAGAGCATCTTCCTAGCAAGGGCTGCCATTCAGTGAACCACAGTCATGTTCTCCCCAATAACAACTGCATCTCAGCCCTAAGTTGAGGTGCGGACAGGAGGCTAGGAGAAAGGTGATCCCTCTCAACAATGCCCAAGCTTCCCTCTATCTTCTTGACTGCATGTAGTAGATTTATCATAGCTTTTTTTTTTTAAGATTTATTTATTTATTTGAAAGACAGGGGCCGGCGCTATGGCGCAGTGGGTTAATGCCCTGGCCTAGAGCGCCCGCATCCCATATGGGCACCGGTTGGAGACCTGGCTGTTCCACTTCCGATCCAGCTCTCTGCTGTGGCCTGGGAGAACAGTAGAAGATGGCTGAAGTCCTTGGGCCCCTGCACTTTCATGGGAGACCTGGAGGAGGCTCCTGGTTCCTGGCTTCGGATCGGTGCAGCTCCAGCCATTGCGGCCAATTGGGGTGTGAACCATCCGATGGAAGACCTCTCTCTCTCTCTCTCTCTCTCTCTCTCTCTCTCTGCCTCTCCTCTTTCTGTGTAACTCTGACTTTCAAGTAAATAAACCTTTTTTAAAAAAGTTAAAAAAAAGAAACACAAAGTTACAGAGGTGGAGGCAGAGAGAGAGAGAGAGAGAGAGAGAGAGAGAGGTGTCTTCTATCCACTGGTTCTCTCCCCAGTTGGCCGAAACTGCCGGAGCTGAGCAGATCCGAAGCCAGGAACCAGGAGCATCTTCTGGGTCTCCTACGTAGGTGCAGAGGCCTAAGGACTTGGGCTATCTTCCAGTGCTTTCCCAGGCCCTAGCAGAGAGCTGGATCAGAAGTGGAGCAGACGGGATGCGAACCGGCTGTGTCCATGCGGGATGCCGGCACTGGAGGCAGTGGCTTTACCTGCTATGCCACAGCACCAGCCCCCATCAGGGCTCTTTTAATGGCCTCTCTCTGCTCATTCTATCCTCCAGGTCATTTGAGGGTCGCTTTCTGTGGATTGTTGTTCTCTTCATGATGGGTTGCACCAGAGGATTTCAAGGCGTTCATCGGGGACAGACATTTAGCCCTGCAGTTCAGATGCTGGCTAAGACGCCCACATCCCTTGGCGTAGATGTTAGGCACAGAGGTTCTGAAGCCACGTGGGATGCCCAGACCATACTGGCTGCTCCTCTTCTGGGCCAGCTTCCTGCTAATGTGCACCTGGGAAGCAGCGGATGATGACTCAAGTGTTTGGGTCCCTGCCACCCACACGGGAGACCCAGATTGAGTTCTGGGCTCCTAGCTTTCACTTGGCCCAGCCCTGGTTGTTTTTGGACATTTGACAAATGAACCAGTGGATAGAAGCTCCGTCTCTGTATCTCTCTGCCTGTTTCAAATAAAATTAAAACAAATAAGTAAAAATAAACAAAAAGGACACCCACATCCCATATCTGAGTACCTGGGTTTGATACCCAGGCTGTAGTTCATGATTCTAGCTTCCTGCTAATGACTCTGGGAGACAGTGCAAATGGTCCAAGTTGTTGGGTCCCTGTCTCCCCAACGGAGATCTGTATTGAATTCCCAGCTCCCTGCTTCAGCCTGGCTCAGCCCTGATTGTTGTGGACATCTGCGGGGTGAACCAGAGAATGGGAGCATGCACTTTCTCTCTCTCTGAAAAAAAAAGTTTGTAGAAAAATGGAATTAAAAGATAAGTTTTTGATCTTATTTTGAAATGCAATTAATCAATTAGATACTCGTGAGGTTTGTTTTTAAACTTTTAAAAAAGATTGATTTATTTATTTGAAAGTCAGAGTTACATAGAGAGAAGGAGAGGCAGAGAGAGAGAGAGAGAAGTCTTCCATCCGATGGTTCACTCCCCAATTGGCTGCAATGGCCAGAGCTACACCAATCTGAAGCCAGGAGCCAGGAGCTTCTTCCGGTCTCCCACGTGGGTGCAGGGGCCCACGGACTTGGGCCATCTTGTACTGCTTTCCCAGGCCACAGCAGAGAGCTGGATCTGAAGTGGAGCAGCTGAGACTCGAACCAGCGCCCATATGGGACGCTGGCACTGCAGGCAGCGACTTTACCCTCTACACCACAGCACTGGCCCCGTTTTTAAACTTTTTAAGACCGTACCTGAACAGCCTTTGGTCCAGGGCTGGCTTGGCTGATAGTCTAGAGCTCACAGGCCACTGAGCTGATGCCCTTCTGAAGTTTCTATCAGGGTCCCTTGTATTGGGTTCTCTCACTCAGGCTTCTGTGCAGACGAACTTTCCTGGCTCTGAGGATTACTCCTCCTGATCGCTTCTCCTTTTAAGGTTTACTTATTCTCTTCTTAAAATTTATTTATTTATCTGAAAGTCAGAGTTAAGGAGAGGGCGAGGGCGAGGGCGAGGGCGAGGGCGAGGGCGAGGGAGAGGGAGAGGGAGAGGGAGAGGGAGAGGGAGAGGGAGAGGGAGAGGGAGAGGGACTCTCCCATCTGCTGGTTCACGCCCCAGATGGCCGCAACAGCCAGAGCAAATCCCCCGGCCCTTGAGGCAGAGGCATCAGAATAGCAGCATTGGAAGCTGGTGTCTGCACGCCTCTCCCCCTCCCTCGGCTTGTGAGTGCGAGGCCTGTCTGCACAGCTTTGTATGTTCTCGCTGCGTCTGGCTGAGCCTGCGCATCTGTGCCCACGGGCTGCGTGTCTCTGTATGGCATGTGGGTCTCAGCGTGACTTGTGCCTCTGTGAGCGCCTGATGGTCACTAGACTGAGTGTCTCTGGGTGTCTGTGCCAGCATCGGGGTCTGCTGTTGCCGTATGTCAGAGTGTGCAGGGTGAGTCTGTGCGTCTGCATCGTAGGTCACTGTGCAACAGTATCTCTGGGCTGCGCCAGTGCTGGCCTCTATGTGTCTGTGCCTCTGCCTGATCTGGAAGCTACTCCCATAGGCCAAGACTGTCCTCTTGCAGCCCCTGGCACGCACCGCAGGAGAAAGGAGGTCATCCCCTGGGTGGGAGGCACCTGCATCTTTCCAGGTGCAGGTCTTCCTCAGGGAGGGAAGGAAGGAAGAATGGAGGAAGGAAGGGAAGGGAGGTGGCCTCAA
The DNA here is from genome assembly GCA_949820135.1 of Sylvilagus floridanus. Taxonomy (NCBI): domain Eukaryota; kingdom Metazoa; phylum Chordata; class Mammalia; order Lagomorpha; family Leporidae; genus Sylvilagus; species Sylvilagus floridanus. Next base: position 95,055,013 of record OX463223.1, read on the forward strand.
GGGTCCAGGAAGACCCTAACCTCCCTGCCTAGCCCTCCCTGTCCCTGATCCTAACCCTGACTTCCCCAGGCATCAAGGTTTCACCTTATACTGGCGCTACCTGAGCAGTCACCCAAATGCCATAAACCCATAGCCTCCCCCTGTGCCCAAGGTGCTGCCTGCACCTGCCATGCTCCATGAGAGCCTCTTGCCTCCCTCCTTTTCCCTGCCTCCTCTTCCTCCTGCATTACCAGATTCAAACTGGAATTGGTGCCTGGCAAAATCTGCACCCTTGTCGCCAGCCAGGCTCATTCCTAACGCTGGACCATTATACTGTCCTCTGCTAAGCACACCCATCCCCCACATCTCTGCACATCTGGATTAAAAAAAAAGATTTATTTATTTGAGGAGCTGGTGCTGTGGCATAGCTGGTAAAGCCGCCGCCTGCAGTGCTGGCATCCCATATGGAAGCTGGTTCGAGTCCCAGCTGCTCCACTTCCTATCCAGCTCTCTGCTATGGCTTGGGAAAGCAGTAGAAGATGGCCCAAGTCCTTGGGCCCCTGCACCTGCGTGGGAGACCTGGAGGAAGCTCCTGGCTCCCGGCTTTGGATTGGCCCAGCTCCAGTCATTGCGGCCATTTGGGGAGTGAACCAGCGGATGGAAGACCTCTCTCTCTCTCTCTCTCTCTCTCTCTCTCTGCCTCTGTCTCTTTGTCACTCTGCCTTTCAAATAAGTAAAACTTTTTGTTTATTTGAAAGGCAGAGTGACAGAGAGAGGGGGAAAAACAAAGAGACAGAGAGAGACCTTCCATCCACTGGTTTACTCCGAGACTAGGCCAGGCTGAAGCCAGGAGCCTGGAACTCCACACAGGTCTGCCACATGGGTGGCAGGGGGCCCAACTACTCAAGCCATCTTCCATCGCCTTCCCAGGTGCATCAGCAGGAAGCTGGATCGGAACTGTAGCAGCCGGGACTCGAACCATGGCTCCAATATGGGATGCCACTGTTACGATCTGCAGCTTAACCTGCTGTGCCACAATGCCAGCCCCACAGCTGGCTTCTTCACAATGCCATTCTAGTCTCAGTTCATGTGTGACACCTCAGGGAGGTCTCCCTTCCCTGCTTGCCACTGGTAAGTGCCCACCCGCCTCAGTCCTCTCCAATTCGTCTGCCCGCTTTGTTTTCCCTCAGGGCATCATCGCCGCCGATATGGTGCCACATTGATCTGTAACGTCCTGATTTCTTTCTTCACCACTTGCTACCTCCTCTAGAATAGTAGCTCTCTGGGGGTAAGGCTTTACGTCTGTTTTGTTCACCACTGTGTCCCCAGCATGTGCACTGTGTAAGGGCTCAATCAGGAATCAGTGGTATAAGTTAAACGCCCTCCTGATAGTGTGGCCCCCAGTTGTCCTCATCCACAACTGCTGATCTCACTGCCCATGGCTCCGAGGATGGCAGCATGGACTGGACTGGAAGTGAAGATGCAGAACTAGTCGGGTCAAGGGGACCAGGCCAGTCTGCACCTGGCATTTTCCTAGGCCCACCCCTAGCTCCTTAGGAACCTCACACCCAGAGCTGGGGAAACAGCAGGTGCTGGGTATGGACTTTGCCCTGACCATGCCTGCCCAGATGAATAATATGGAAATACTATGTAGCAGTGCCAGTGCTGTGGCATAGCAGGTAAAGCTGCTGCCTGCAGTGCCGGCATCCCATATGGGCACCAGTTCAAGTCCCCACTGCTCCACTTTTGATCCAGCTCTCTGCTATGGCCTGGGAAAGCAGTAGAAGATGGCCCAAGTCCTTGGGCCTCTGCACCCATGTGGGAGACCTGGAAGAAGCTCCAGGCTCCTGGCTTTGGATTGTCCAGCTCTGGCCATTACAGCCATTTGGCGAGTGAACCAGTGGAAGGAACCCCCCCCCCCCCCGCCTTTCTGTAACTCTGCCATTCAAATAAATAAATCAATCTCTTTTTTTTTTTTTTGACAGGCAGAGTGGACAGTGAGAGAAAGAAACAGAGAGAAAGGTCTTCCTTTACCGTTGGTTCACCCTCCAATGGCCACTGCAGCTGGCGCGCTGATCCGAAGCCAGGAGCCAGGTGCTTCTCCTGGTCTCCCATGGGGTGCAGGGCCCAAGCACTTGGGCCATCCTCCACTGCACTCCTGGGCCACAGCAGAGAGCTGGCCTGTAAGAGGGGCAACCGGGACAGAATCCAGAGCCCCGACCAGGACTAGAACCTGGGGTGCCGGCGCCGCAGGCAGAGGATTAGCCTATTGAGTCGAGGCGCCGGCCAATAAATAAATCTTAAAAAAAAAAAAGAAAGAAAGAAATGCTATGTAGCTGACTGGAGCCTTTACTGCCAGAGGTGAGGGCTAGGCCCATAGTGCCCCCAGGGAGGGTCCCCCTAGCTCCACTGTCACATAGACCCTGAAAGTGACAGAAACATGGGGATTTCAGGGTCCACAGATACCTACCAAGGTCCTGGGGTGAAACAATAACATTCATTTGCAAAAATAAGCAGACACATGCTTGTATTCATATTCTTTGTTATCAAAGCATTGCAGTTTATTTTTATAAAAGATGTATGTGAAAGGCAGAATGGGGAGAGAGAGAGGAAGAGAGAGAGAGAGAGAGAGAGAGAGAGAGAGAGAGAGAGACCTTCCATCTGTTGGTTCACTCCCCAAATGACCATGACACAGCAGCCTGGAGCTTCTTCCGGGTCTCCCACACAGGTGGCAGGGGCCCAAGCACTTTGGCCATCTTCTGCTGCTTTCCTAGGCACATTAGAAAGGAGCTGGATTGGAAGTGGACTCGAACTGGCACTCATATGAGATGCCAGCACAGCAGGTGGCCACTTAGCCCGCTGTGCCACAATGCTGGCCCCATATTTTCTTTCCAAAACCCAATTTGCTAAACGACCAAGTCACCAAACCATCAAGCTTCCCAGAACCCAACTAAGAAAAGCTAATTTTCTGGGGCCAGCACTGTGGTTTAGCAGGTAAAGACACTGCCTGCAGTGCCAGCATCCCATATGAGCGCCGGTTCAAGTCCTGTCTGCTCCACTTCTGATCCAGCTCTCTGCCATGGCCTGGGAAAGCAGTAGAAGATGGCTCAAGTCCTAGGGCCCCTGCACCCGCATGGGATACCCAGAAGAGGCTCCTGGCTTCGGATCAGCACAGCTCTGGCCATTGCTGACCATTTGGGGAATGAACCAGTGGATGAAAGACCTCTCTCTCTCTCTCTCTCCTTCTCCCTCTCCCTCTCCCTCTCCCTCTTCCTTTCCTTCTCTCTCTGTAACTCTGACTTTCAAATAAATAAATAAATAAATAAATCTTTAATAAAATAAAAAGACAACCTACAGGAGAAAGTCTTGCAAATCTTACATCTGAGAAGGGTCTAGTGTCCAGTATACTAGAATATGAGGAACTCTTCCAACTCAAATGATACAAAGAAAAACCACCTGAGTTTTGAAACAGCCACGGGACTTCAATAAACATTTTCCCTAAAGACGATACACAAATGGCCAAGAAGCACCTGAAAAGGCGCGCAACAGCAACATCATTAGTCACTAGGGAAATGCAAATCAGGTGTCATGGTTTCAATGCCCCCCCTAAACTTAGGTTAAAACTTAATCCCTAAATTCACACGTTGACGGTATTTGGTGGTAGGACCTTTAGGAGGTAGTTGAGGTTTAAAAATGTCATCAGACTGGCACATATACCATGGCATTAGTGACTTTTTAAGAAGAGGAAGAGTGACCCAAGTTAGCTCGATCGACATTTGCTCAATCTCACCAAGCGATTCCTTCCATCAGGTTATGATGCAGGAAGAAGAACCTTACCAGAAGGTGGCGCTGTGCTCTTGAACTTCCCACCCTGCAGAACCATGAGCCAAATACACCTCTATTCCTTATACATCACCAAGCCTCAGGTATTCTGTTACAGCGACAGCCAACTAAGACAGATGTCTATAATCAAGAAATCAGCCAAGAAGAGGTGGCAAGGATGTAGAGACACTGGGACCTTCATATAAATATTGCTGGGAATGTAAAATTATTCAGCCACTATGGAAACAGTTTGGCAGTTCCACTAAAAGGTAAAATTAGAAGCATCACATGGCCCAGCAATTCTACTCTCGTAGAGCAGGGGCTCTGCAGAGTGGGAGAAGTGAAAAAGCACAGAGGGCTGCTTGTTGCAGATACACCCCGCTGTGTCTGCTGGCTGGATGCAACCCTCTCTCATTGCCTAGGAGACGAGACCCCGTCATTCCTGATTTCAAGGGAGTGATTCTCAGGTCCTTGAGAAAGAAGCTTCTCGGTTGCAATAAATACATATTTACAACTCTAAGCCTCTCTTAGAGGATGCTCTCAGAAGGGCAGGTCAAGGGCCTATTGTGGGGGGTTGGCTAGAAACACATAGTAAGTTGTCCTGTCACCATTAAACTTCCTCGTGCGGGCATTTGAATGGGGAGCTGGTATCATCCTAGGAACATGGCCGTGTGTGGACAAGCCCTGCTTGGATCTGGTCAAATTTCCTCGGGTGGAGCCCGTGTGTGGACAAGCCCTGCTTGGATCTGGTCAAATTTCCTCGGGTGGAGCTGTTGTGACTGAAGTTTTCAATGACACATGTTCCAGGATGGATGAACCATGAAAACATGATGCTGGGGCCGGCGCTGTGGTGTAGCAGGTAAAGCTGCCACCTGCAGTGCCAGCATCCCATATGGGCGCCGGTTCTAGTCCTGGCTGCTCTACTTCCTATCCAGCTCTCTGCTGTGGCCTGGGAAAGCAGTGGAAGATGGCCCAAGTCCTTGGGCCCCTGCACCCATGTGAGAGACCTGGAAGAAGATCCTGGCTCCTGGCTTCAGATCAGCGCAGCTCTGGCCATTGTGGTCAATTGAGGAGTGAACCAGCGGATAGAAGACACCCCCCCTCCATCTCTCCCCTCTCTGTGTAACTCTGATTTTCAAATATTTCAAATAAACAATCTTTTTCTTTTTTTGACAGGCAGAGTGGACAGTGAGAGAGAGAGAGAGAGAGAGAGAGAGAGAGAGAAAGGTCTTCCTTTGCCGTTGGTTCACCCTCCAATGGCTGCCGCAGCTGGCGGGCTGCGGCCAGCGCACCGCGCTGATCCGATGGCAGGAGCCAGGTGCTTCTCCTGGTCTCCCACGGGGTGCAGGGCCCAAGCACTTTGGCCATCCTCCACTGCACTCCTGGGCCACAGCAGAGAGCTGGCCTGTAAGAGGGGCAACTGGGACAGAATCCGGCGCCCCGACCGGGACTAGAACCCGGTGTGCCGGTGCCGCAGGCAGAGGATTAGCTTATTGAGCTGTGGTGCTGGCCAAATTATTTACTTTATAATGATTAGTTTTATGTTCTATGAACTTTTCTCTCAGTTTTAAGAATATTTATTTTATTTTATTTATTTGGGAGGCAGAGTTACAGAGAGAGGGAGAGACAGAGAGAAAGAGATGTTCCATCCACTGGTTCACTCCCCAAATAGTCATATTGCTCAGGGCTGGGCCATTCCAAAGCCAGGAGCCAGGAGCTTCATCTGGATCTCCCACATGGTGGCAGGGGCACAGGTACTTACGCCATCTTCCGCTGCTTTCCCAGGCTCATTAGGAGAGAGCTGGATTAGAAGTGGAGCAGCCGGGACTTAACTGGTGCCCATATGGGATGCCGGCATCATAAGTAGCAGTTTAACTTGCTGTGCTACAATTCCAGCCCCATGACTTTCATTTTTAAAAATATCTATTTGAAAGAGAGAGAGAGAGAGAGAGAGAGAGATCCTCCATCCACTAGTTCATATCCCAACTGCCCACAACAACTAGGACTGGGCCAGGCTGAAGCTGCGGAGCTAGGAACTCAATCCAGGTCCCCGACATGAGTGGCCGGGATCCAGGTACTTGAGCCATCACCTGCTACCTCCCAGGGTGCACATCAGCAGGAAGCTGGAATTGGAGGCAAAGCCAGGACTCAAACACAGGCACTCTGAGATGGGATGTGGGCCTCCCAAGGGCCACCTTAACACCAAACTCCCACCCCAACATGAACTTTAGAGGGATACAAACATTCAGACTGTCATCTTCAGCACATGTAAGTGTGTGATTCAACAATGTTAAGTATGTTCCCAGGGCCG